>JANXHW010000003.1:168245508-173245508 GCA_026170595.1 Plestiodon gilberti rubricaudatus | reverse complement strand
ATAAAATGCTAGGAATTTGTGTGCACTGTTACTACAAAAGCAAAAATTGCCCCAGGTGTATGTGAAGCATAGCCTATGTTTACAGATCTTGTAACAAGCCCTGTCCGTATTTAGTTTGCAATTAAATAAGGTAGACATGTTTTACTTTGCTGCAGTGCTAACATTTTCTTCCAGTCTTCTGTTTATCATCTCCATCTATGTTCGAAGATGCACCAAGTGCTGGAAATTGCTTCATATAATTCATGCTGTAAAGGAGTCCCTTTCTTCCACAAGGCTTCATATTTCTAAGGAGTAGTTCACTTCTAAGGAACAGAGAATCCTTGAAGACATCACTTACAGATCTTTCCCCTTAGTGAGTGTCATCTTTTGACATTTCATTCATAATGTACTTAAAAGCTTTAATTAACAGAGTTTGAAAGCTGATACTATCTTATCTTTTCCTGAATAGACAGGTCTAAAAGCACTACCCCATGATGAATGATTCCCACATTTTATAGCTGAAGCTGGGAAACTAAAAACCATTCTAATGATAGCTGTAAAATGATATGAAGGGAGCTTCTGAGATCACCACATTCTCCTTCTTTCAGGAGTATCTTACTAGTAATAACTGGAAATAAATAAATGCAGCAGCTTCCACAGCAACAGTGTAGAAACCGTGTATTCTCTTTTCTGTAATTGCATTACATCTTACACAACTGTTTGTCTTTTCCATATTGCTTTTATATATAGTTTAAAAAAACAACATTATTGAACAGATTGCTCTCCTCAGACTTCGAAATTTATATAGTTGGTAGCAATCGCTGAATGCCCAGAAAAACAAATTAGCCTTGTATTATATGACAAGTTGTTCCCTGATCCTTTCCAGATGGATGTGGGCAAATGCTGAAAAGTCCGACACTGGATGAGATTTAAGCTGCAATTCTATACACAATTTCCTGGGAGTAAGTCCCATTGAACACAGTGGGACGTACTTCTGAGGCACTGGATTGCACTGGCTGCAATCCTAAGCATACTTTCTTGGAAGTTAAGTCTCACTGAACTCAATGGGCATTCTGAATAATCATGATTGCATTGCTCTATTAAAAAAGCTATTTGTGAAATTATGATGACAAATGTTAGTTTATTTATGCCAACATTCAGCACAACCCCGAGCAAACGTCTCTGCTGAACATGCAAGCTACAAACCTGAAGATGAAAGAAAAATGTTCTTAATGATGTGCTATGCCCAAACCTTTTGTTGTTGTTCAGTCGTTAAGTCGTGTCTGACCCTTTGTGATCCCAAACCTTTAGTACCAACTTATTGATGCAGTTTTTGGTGCTGTTCTGGGTAACAAAAATGCACAAGGATCACAAAGCAGGAAAGAGCCTGGAATTTTTTTTCCTTAGGTGCAACAAGCGTTGTACATGGCCACAAGTCATGCTGTGCCACAAGACTGGAACCAATCTGATGACTCCTGTAGAACATAGGATATGCACCTTGTATAAAACTGTTCTAGATCTGATATTCATGAAGGAAAGTCTTACCATACGGATAGCTTCTGTTAAATGATTTCAAAAAAGGGATGAAAGTGAGACTCCCACTGGCCACAGGGTGGAACTTCTCACCCGGGACAGTTCCCATGTTTTCCATGTTTCTCCAGCCAATAATGCCCATGAATTTCAGTTGACCTTCTCTAGACTCTAGCAAAACATCTTCCCCCACTTCCACCAGAAAACAGCATGCAATTAAATGTTTTTACGAGTGCCAAGTTGGCAGCATTACAGCACAATCCTATCCAACTCCCCCCACCGGTGCAGCTGGTGGTGCAGCGAGAATGGGAGGCCCCCGAACAGAAAGGGGGTTGAAGTCCCCCCTCCCCTTCAAAGCTTCCTGCCCTGCACTACCCCGCTGGTTAAACTAGTGGGGGAAGTTGGTTAGGACAGTGCTGCCATTTATACATTTAATGCATTTGTACATCACTCAAACAATTTAAGGAAGGAAAGAAAAAAACACCATGGTAAGACACCAGATTAAAAACGTACCATAAAGAAAAATAAAAGCAACACCCAATATATGCATCAGTTGACAGCCAGAAATCTAAAATCCACCATCCTGTCTAAATAAAAGATTTGCACAAATTTCTAAAAACAAGCCGAGATGAATACCTGGAGTGCGGCAGTGGACCTGGGGATCACTGCTGCTGCCATGCTGTCACTTCCCCTTAAGGGGGCAGGGGGCAGTTTGTGGTCTCAATGGTGGGGCGCGACCCACCACTTTGAGAAGCACTGCTCTACATTAATGTAAACTCAGTCTGAGTGAAAGATGGAAGCTTATCAGACACAAGTGTATTGTTCCAAATGAAACATCTCAGTACCCAAAAACAAAATATTTAAGTAGGTCATTGGAAATATCACCATTATACTGTTCTGTTTATCCTTTGTACTTCTCATCTCATTTATTATGTCAATGTGACAAATATTCAGTATTGGAGGTATTTATGCCATTAACGTCACTCTCTCTGTTATTGACGTGGGTGTTCCAGAAGTGAATGTGCTGGGCGGGCTGTGAGATGGTCAGAGTGGTTTCTTACATACTACCCAGGTTGTTGTTGTTGTTCAGTGGTTAAGTCGTGTCCGACCCTTCGTGACCCATGAACCATATCCCGCCAGGCCTTCCTGTCCTCCACTATCTTCCTGAGTTCGCTCATTTTCAAGTTCGTTGCATCGGTGATGCTGTCTAACCATCTCATCCTTTGCCTTTCCCTTCTCCTTTTGCCTTCAGTCTTTCCCAGCATCAGAGTTTTCTCCAGAGAGTCCTCTCTTCGCATTAGGTGGCCAAAATATTTGAGTTTCAGCCTCAGTACCTGTCCTTCCAGGTACACTGGATAAATATTGGATTTTTTTCAAAACAGAGATGAAGATTTCTTTTTGAACAGGAGAGAGATAGGTTTGATGTGGGAGAGACATGTGTGGCCTTAAAAGAGGGCTCCAGGAGCAGGAGGGCAACAGAAGTAATTGTATTATCAGTTCTTCAATGAGTCATATCAGATATTACTGTGTGATCCACCCTATAACACGGGGTCTGGATTACATATGATAGCCATTAAATTACTTTTCTCTAGTTTGATTTTGGTTGGTTTCTCAGTCATGGTGCCCTTTGATCTTGCTTGCTCTGCATGAGCAATACACTGCAACATGAATGGCCATACGATGTATTCCTATATTAAAAGGAGCTTTGATTAAGGTTCAAATGAAACCGGAAACCATTTGTTGGGTATGAGGGATGGTCATGTAGGCGAAAAATTTCAAACTTTGTTTTTATATATGATAGTGTGGCAAGAATTTTATACGCACAGTATTGGAAGAATTCAGAGATACCTTCGCTGGAAGATTGGTGGTTGAAAGTTTTGGATTACGCTGAAATGGATAAACTTACAATTTTAATTAAGGAAAAGTCAGTTAACCTTTTTGTGAATAATTGGAAACCATTTATTGATTTTTTAAGAAAGAGGGAGAAGAACGATGTGATGATATGCGGATTTAATGAACGTTGGTGATATTTTGGCTTAGTTGGATATTATATGTAGAAATAGTATGCTAGTAGGATGTATTGCGTTGCGCTTGCTATAACCTTACAAAATACGTATTGTTTTTTATGTTTTATAAAGGGACTTTGATATTTGGGGAAATCTTCCCATCACCCCGCATTGCAGAGAGTTAGATTGGAAGGTTTCTTCAATTCCATGGGTTTCATAAGGTAAACTGTGTCTTCCACTAAGCAACATCCACTGCATGCCAAATATTATACTGTATTCTGAGTTGTCATTCTATTCCACAGAGTTCAAATTGTTGTGGAGTGAAGAATCTCAGCTGACAGGTGCAAGATTTTTAGCTCTTCCATACGCAGTGCCTCCACCAAAGTTAGCTGGCTTCGAAGATGCACATAATTCCTTTTAAAGAGAGAAACCTGAAAAGTAAAACAAATTATTAATTTTTTTAAAATGCAGTTCAAAATACAGTATGTTTACTTATAAAAGCAGGCACTTATTTAAAAAAAAAACTGGCACAGATTGAAACCAGGGCTGTGTGCATACTGTGCTTAAAATAATTTTAAGAAGTCAACATTCTGAACATAAATTCTGCACTGAGAAATGTCAAATTCTGCAACCTGTATAAATTATAGAAATTAAGCCAAACTGCCTGAAATAAGAACATTGCTTACTTTTATACTTCTAGAAAAAATTAGACTGTGCCACTGCTTTGTTCTAGCATTCCAGTCTCTAATCTCATTATCACCCTCTTGAATCAGTGGCATAGAAATGGGGGGAGCAGGATTAGGGTGGCCCCGCACCAGGTGGCAAACGAGGGGGGGGTTGCGAGCAGTGGTGGCTTTTTTTGGCGCCGCGGGAGGAAAAGAGTCGCCCCCGCAGCTGTCTGGGGCCGAAATAGCCCTTTTCCAGGCGAAAAAATGACTGTGTGTGTTTTTCGGCCGGAAAAGGTCGGAAAGTGACGTCACCCCTGGAGGGGGCGGGGCTAGTGACATCACAGGGGCATCACAGGGGGGTGTCACGGGCTGTCGCCCCCAGCTGCCACCCCCCAAAGGTTGGCTACACTACTGTCTTGAATATTCCATCTATCTACCAAATCTTTATGATAAGGGAGCACAGAGAGGCAATATAAATATTTACATATTATAAAATATTTTAAATAAATATTCATCATTGCTCCACAAATATGAAGTTCCTGCTTTTTGTAGACTTATAAAAGCAACTTGGATTAAAAAAAACTTGTGTGATCTTCCTTTTTTGACTGACTTTTAGTGACTGGAGTTAAACTAGCACAATAAGTGTCAGCTTGGAGATCTTTCATTCTTTGGGGGATTTAAATGCTCTTAGGTGGAGTGAGGGCGGCCTCCGCACTGGCCACCCTTAGTCTCCAGTCGTCGCGAACTATGGCACGTTCACGACAGCTTAGTCAGAATTGCGCCCTTAATGTCCTTAATGCAAGACTGACTGATTTTATTTTTGTGTTCGTTTTTCACTATATTGAGGCCTACCCTCAGCCCTTGGACTCCAGGGGTGGGGGGGAAATCAAATAAATACCTTCTGAAGGGCTTGCTGGGTCTCCTCTAACAATGACATACATATTTGTGTTGCAAGGTCCAAACTTTTCTTTTCATTCCCCTCTGAAATTATTTCACCAAGTAGCACTTTCTTCCAGGAAATACTGCAACCAAAATATTTGAACACATTTTTATGTATCTCACTTATGAACCAGACACAAGGCTAAAAGCAAAGCTAAACAATGGCATTCAAAATGTCTTTCTGTCATTTTCAGCAAATGCGTGGAACTTACAATTGGTCTGCTTCAAGACACAACAGTTTGAGAGCTGTGAGAAGCCTCCAGGATGGACCATCCCAGCCAAATGTCAGATTACTAGAGATGAAAAATAACAAATCATAAAGAGTCCCAAATCCTTCATTTCATCTACCGCTCACAAACAAGAAAATAGTGACTGTCTTCTTCTACTAATCCATGTATTTAATACACAGCAGCAGTATTTAAGCGACCAATACTCTTTCACAAATTCATGCCCTGCTCATAGGCTTTCCAGAGGCATAATAACTGTGGCTATTCTTGTGGGTGATCTGAACTTTCCAAATTTGATGCTAACCATTTTAGAATAAGGATTTTTTTTAATCATCATCATCATCATCGCAAAAACATCTGCCAGTTGTAGTTTGGCATCTGATAAGCTCATGAGCACAGTATGCAAATTATGTTAAAGTACACCAAGTTAGCCGATTCTCTGTAAGATCACTGTACTGATTCCAGTCAATCTCCTTCAAAGCTCACAAATGGTGTACAATACTCTTTCGGCACTGCGTTAAAAAAAACTCTAATAGTGCTTTGAAAGTTATACAACAAGATCCCAGAAACTCTCTGTTGGGGTTGCTGGTATTGTACTCATTTAAGCAAGCATGTACTTACTCCAAAAGTTTGTGCTCTTGTAAAATGGAAAGTTTCTGCTTGTCTTTCGGGATGAGATATTTAAGCACAGTATCTATAAGAAAAACAGATGCTGAAAGTGAATAATCGCTATATCATATAAACGTTACAATAAAAAAATAGGCATTGAAAGGATTTCTAGAGCATGAGCTACCACATTTTCAATGGGCACTCACATAATGACAGCATGGGGTTGCCCACTGATGGGCTTCTGTTCAGCCAGTTTGGAGACATCTGAACACACACACACCCCTCAAGTGGATGGACAAGAGAGGAGAAACGTTGGGGGAAAAAAGTTTTTGTTCTAATAAACTGTGGCTTATAAACCCGAGCAGTGATTCTATTCATTTTATGGATAATTCCAGCCACGAAAGCTTGAGTATGTATGTAAGAGAGGAGAAAGCTGGATTTCCTGTCACTATTTATTTAAACATTTGGGAAGGATGTCAGAACCTTTATTGGCACAATTCAGTTACAATAATAGAGAACATAAAATACATAAAAAGGGGCTCCCCCCTCCCTCCCCTACATTAGGGACCACTAACCATAACTCTCAGCCGTTGGATGTTATTTTGTTTATCTTGCACACACAGGCACTGCACACACTCAAGCATACTGAGCAAGGGAAGGTTGACCTGCATGTGGCGCCAGCCCACATATGCAGATTTTGAAAAGGCTGAACTGTTGTCCTGAGAAGCGCCAGAAGAAGGAGTCTAAGCTGGCAGAGTCACTCTGGCTGGCAGAGATAACATATTAACACGACAGTGCCAGGTGAATTTGGAGGGTTCAGAGCAGCACCAGTCCATGATCCCAGTTCCTGTGCATTGCAGGAGCCCATTGCTGCCAGTCCAGCCTAACCCAGCCCAGCCCCTGCCTGTTTTGCTTGCTTGTCTATCACAGTGCAGGACCCACCTAGGATCAAAAATAAGAGTGACAGCTAGCAGGAGCAGCCAAGCCAGGATTGCCCTGTATATGTGTGAAAGAGAGAGGAAAAGAATATGTGAGATCCTTGACCATATAGTGCAGATGTGTAACTTGAGTGCAGTCTGCAGCTTAGCTCACTTGCTTGAGTCATCTGCTCTGCATTTAGGTTATTTGCTGTTTTCTGATTGTGACACAATTGCAGCCTGGATTGTGCTGTGACCTGTGGGGGTTTGATATCGTGTGCGTATAGCACTGCTTGGTGGTGGTAAGAGACTTGTAAGTACAGTACATGAAACTGCTGATCACTGTTGATGGACAAAGCATTTTCTAAGGGCTCCACCACACCAGGGCAAACACAAGCTCTATTCCCAAGCCCTATTCAAATACCACCATTTTATATTTAAAGAACTGATAATCTAAAACTGAAAGCAAGGACACCACAGCTGTGCCATACCTACTCACACTATCAGGGTAACATAAGAAGCCCAGCACAAGAATGAGTGGCGCTGCTATGGCTCTCACTCCACTGAATATTGAGATAACATGAGCAAACGGCACAGTGTCGTAGTAATGGAAGGGGGGGCGGTCCAGCATGGGGCCGTGTTGTACAGCTCTGAAACGGTATCCCTAAAATTATCTCGTGGAGGCGCAATTCAAATAACATGCCAAGTCTCAGTTTCTGTTAACCATAGTTAATAAAACCACACCATGATTTGAACATCCAAGTGTACAAAGAGGAAAACCATAACCTGGAGCTACTTGTCTGCTTTAGTTTTTCATCTTACTCAACACTCAGCTTCAAAAGTTCTTTCCCATCACCATGGTACAGCTGACATTTGAGGAAATGCAATAACCTTAACTAAGGTTCCTATTATATTTAGAAACAACAGCAAACTGTCTTCAAACCATGAAAGTCATGGTTTGTAATCTGGCACAGGTTCCGACGTAATGGCACACCATGGTTTGGATTTACAAACCATAATTTGGCACTATGTCTGAGTGCAGCCAAAGGTTGTAAGCCAATTGTGCAGATAAGCAAAAATAGCAGGACTGGGAGGTGAAGCCATACTGCTAATAAATTATAGTTAAGGACTTTACTGTTGTCTTAGTACTGTATATGTTGTTTTAAAACACGTGCTTTAGAAAGACACCGTTGCCCAAGACTCCATGGTATGTGATCAAATCATGCAAGCTGAGCTAAAGTCACATTACTAAAGTGCAGGGCTAGCTGCTGTGGTACTTGGCACCCTAAAGAAGTTATGGCATTTAAAGTCCCAGCCATCCCTGTCCCAAATTTCCAGTGCTCTTGTATTAACCATCAATGTCAAGATCAAACCACAGCCTTACCTTTCCCAACATGCACACTGCTGTGTGGGTTACTGATAGCAAAAAAACCATACTCTAGAAGCAGGCGCTGGTTATCGTGAGGGCCATAACAAATAAATACTTCTTTGTATTTTGGACAGCATGAGAGTGTTTTAATTTCGTAGCACCTTGTCTTTTCATTAAATGCAGCTTTCACCTTGGAGGGGATAGAGAAAAGGGCAATTTTAGCTCAAAGCAAGTTCATGAGAAGAAAATGCATCAAGCCTAAAATGTTCAAGCTATCTTTGGACTCTTTGTGCCATGATATGCTAAGGACATAATCCGCCAGTCCTGGTGTCTGGTGGAGTATGCTCACAAAGTACGCAAAACCAGAGGAATTTTTAAAAGTTTTTTTTTAACACAAGGCCTGTGTCAGTATTGAAAGAGGCAGATGGAAGTGTTTTCTTGTGAATATAGTCCTTAGACCATTAGAATGACAGTCCCGTTGATTTCATTCACTGTTCTAGACTAACTGCTCACAATTCTTTATTTTAAAATTGGTACCAATAACATGATTTTATGGCAAGTTGTTTTAAGATTGCAAATGTAAAAAGATAAAGCAAACAACAGGTGTTTGCCTTCAACTCTCTACTGCATGTCACAAAGCAAATCACAAAATACTGAGAAAAAGTCTGAACAATGCAAATCTGCATGTTCCAATGAACGCTAGAAACACATCCAAATAACTGCTGGTTTTTACATGTTCAAAGGGAGAATAGCTATCACTCCTTTGTCTTAGTATGCTTTATTGCAAGCTGTACTTATTTGCACTAGGCATAATTAGGCTTGCCAGCGTCCCTGAATCGACGCTGGCTTCGGCCTAGAGCAGACCCGAGCCGCTCCCAAGGGGGCACTGAGGCTGCCCAATGGGCTTCCGGAACGTCCGGTCAACGATGCAACAAAAGCCGGAACCCCGTTGGGCAGCTGCAGTGCACCCTTGGGAGCAGCTCGGATCCACTCTAGGCCGAAGCCAGCGTCGATTCCGGGATGCTGGTAAGCCTAGGTAGTGCTGGAGCTGCGGGGGCCAGGCGGCCCAAGCTGTATCCAGCGCTGGGAAGGAGCAGTCTGGAGGTCTCCTCAGGGTAAGGGGACATTTGTCCCCTTACTCCAGGTAAAGCCCCACCCTGCACAACAGGGCTACTTGGATCTGTGCAAGCTGAATAGCTGGTGCAGAACCAAGATATCTCGTGCAGGCTGAAAAGGCCTGGGAGGAGGGGGCATAATATTCGGTGTGCACCAGTGCACTTTCATTATCTTACCTGGACATCTGGATTGTGATTTAGCAGATCCAAGTATGGGGCTAAGGCATATGTATCTGGCTCTCTAGAAAAACATTCCTTCTGTGAATGCTTCATATACACTGTTCTTGTATTAATGGTGCACCAAGCCCATCGGAAAGCTTCATAGTTAAAAAGAGACTCCACCTTTTTAGGAAACAGAGGCTGCAAGGCAAAGAAAAAATGCTTGGATGAGAGATACAGTTCCCGGACCAGTTTTCTTTGCTCGTGCGCCTTTCTTCTTAAGGGCTCAGGGAAAAGGTTCACTGCATCTTGCTCCAGACAGACAGGACAGGTATACGTGTCAGGCAGAAGATCCAGGTAAGGCTTCCACAAAGACTTCTTCTGAGCATACTTTTCTGCTATTAAAAACGTGCACAGTGCTATCAAAGGAGAAACGGGGGGCTTCCATCTATGAAAAAGGCAAAAGAAAGCAGAACCACCATAAACATATACGGTAATACTCATAGCGTGACATTTGTCTAGTGCTCTCTGAATCTGCAAAGCACTTCATGCATACTACCTTGACGCAATGCTTATAACAACCACACGCAATCATTCTCATGCAACATGCAGTTTTAAAACAGGTGTATGCCACTGCTCTCTCTGTTTACTGCAAAGAACTATGCACAAGACACCATATTAATCATCATTATCCTGGTTTGTCATTCCAGAAGTAAAGTATGCTTAAAATCCAGTCTGGAATCAATGGTATTCAAACACAACTCTGCACTTAAGAGACCAATTCTAAGCGTGTTTACTCAGAAGTTAATCCCACTACCCCCTCCTTAGTTCAATAGGACGTACTCCCAAGTAAGGAGTAAGTAATTATGCACAGGACTGTAGCCTAAGACTGCAGTTCTATGCACACTGACGAGGAAGTGAGCCCCACTGAGTTCAATGGGGGTTACTTCCAAATCAACACATACAGGATTGCACTGCATATCTTGTTCATCTGTGTGGGACTTAAGGCCACATAATATTTTCTGAACTGCTCCTATTTTTATTTTTTTTAAGTTTAGCACAGTAGCAACCCACCACCTTGAGATGCAGCAGGTCGCTACCCCCTTAAGGGGAGTGGCAATCTGCGATGGCAGCGATCCCGGGATCGCTGCCATTGCCATCACCCTGTCCCCACAAGTACTCAAAGTTCTCTCCCATTTGTGGGGAGAACTTTGAGAATCGCTGGTTTAGCAAAGATGCTGCTCAGTATTCCTGTATCTTTAACAAGATATTTTTGAGGGGGGAGGGGAACCATTCTCTTTCTTTTTCAGTCATTTTAATAAAGCTGCAGTTCTATGTATACTTACCTGGAAGTAGGTCACACTGAACTCAGCAGGACTTACTTCTGAGTAAGCATGCTCAGAATCGCCTTGTAATGGTTTCATTGATCAAGCATCATATTTTCATTTCTTTATTCAGTTGACATATGTGCTTCTAGTACTGTAGTGAACCTTTCACCCTCATAAAAAGACCCTATGTGTGGTGCTGGATTGTACCGAGTCAGCTTGGACAGTTTCTCCATTTTGACTCCAGCAACCTGCACAGAAACAGCTTAGCCCAGATATATATATTGGAAACATCTGGCACCTGTGCCTAGGTCAGGGGTGGCCAACTTGTCAACATGAATGATCCCTGCATTCATGTTCCTGGCAAGTAGAACAAAAACACACTCTGGTTCAACCCATCCAGCTCTTTCTATGGGGTTTTGGGGGTTCCAGTGTTTTGTTCCTGGGTCTTTATTTACCCCGTGTTTAGGTTTTCATTTGTCTCTACTCTCAAGTGTCTGCTTTTGCTTATTTGACCTTTGCACATTTCCCTTTTTATTTTTGCCTCTCTTAACCCTGGTTATTTTTACACTTTTATTTCCTGCTTCTTTCTGACCAGACTAAAAGCTACTGCCTCTCACTCCCTGCGAGGTTGCTCTGAGCTAATGCAACAAAGGGCAAATGAAGGTGCTAAGGATTTGGGATGGCCAGGTCCACTGGCTCCCCTGGTTGCTTCCAAGCTGCAATTGCGCTATCCCCCAACAAAAGAGAAGGTAGGGAAGGGCACTCCATTTTTGCCTTTTCCCTTTCAGGTGGGAACTTCTACTCCTTTTCTGGACAACCTAGCTGCCCAAGAGATGCCCAAGAGTGCGTGGGAAGGTCAAAAGCATAGCTTCCTCCTCCCACCCCTGACACAGCACAGTGGGCCATAGCAACCTCACCACAAGTACCATCAACTGGCACCACCTAAGTAAGAGATTCACCTTGTGTGAACATCTCTGTCTGTATGGCTCTACTGAAAGCTGTGGGAATAATTCAAAGAAGTAGTACACTATGTGGGTGTCACAACAGTAGTTTAAATGTGAGATCAGAAGTCTTCATAAACAATAAAGAGTTTTTTAAGACAGTTAGGAGACTATCAACTTACTTTACAATGTATTCCCCGAGGTAGCTGTTAAGTACAGTATCAGTGGTGAGCAAGCATTTTTCAGGCAATGAAATAATCAGCTCTCCTGCCTATGAGATTTGAAAAAAACAACAACCCAGAATGAATAGTTACCAGAGGCACCTCTTAGTTAGTCTCCTGTAAAATGTAATATGTAGGCTGCCTTTGAAAACTTGTTGTTGTTCAGTTGGTACAGAATGCAGCTGCAAAGGTTTTGACAGGGGCAAGGTTTTACCATCATGCTGTGTCTTTATTATTCCACCTGCAGTGGTTGCCCGTTTGCTTCTGGGCACAATTCAGAAGGGTAGTCATTCTAGCCTTAAAGCCCTAAATGGGGATATATGATCAGGGTACTTGGAAGGACCACCTTCCCCCATGTGAATCTGCCCACCCAGTAAGATCTCTAGGGGAGGTTCTCTCACAGGGTTCATCACTGTCAGAAATCCAGTGAACATTGACTCATGATGAGAGGGCATTCTCCGGGATCACCCCTATACTACAGAACTCTCTGCAATTGCAGCCGGCACCTTTTCTGTTTATTTTCCGCCACCAGCTGAAGGTCAAGGAAAACTACTGCACTGATGAAGTCAAGAAAGAGGTGGCATGCCGTGCCTATTGAACACAGTGGGGCTTACTTCTGAGTAAACATGGACAGGCTTGAGCTGCAAGGCTGCAATTCTATACACACTTACCTAGGAGTAAGTTCCATTAAATTCAGTGGGGCTTACTTCTGAATAGATATGCATAGCCTTGCACCGTAACAGAATTAATTAAAATACCACTCCACATTTAAGTAGGCAGCTTTTCAAAAGACTGAAAGTTGGGGTCTGTTGACTGGTTCAACACCATCATATTTCTGAAGACATTTTGGATACTGGCCTTATCATCGTTTTAAGTAGTTGGTAGGGCATGATTACAAATTGCAAAAGAAGAAAAACCACACCATGTTTGCCCTTACAGAAACTACATGAGACGTAGTATATTGTATACTGTACATTGTATATTGTACAGTATATTGTAAACAAAATAAAACAGTGGGCAAAGATACTTCCATGCTTTCCACAAAGCTGCAAACTTTAATCCAATAGTCAATGCAAATTAATCAACTAAAGCTTTTATCACAACTTTAAAATGTGCAGAGCTGAGAGACTGTGATTCAAGGCTCTTGAAAGGACCTACTGGCATGCCACATAGATGTGTCCATTTCTTCTACCTACACTAGATTTGATTAATATGACTTTTCCCTCTCTCCAAAGCTACCCCATAATTACTGAAATTATACTGTTTTCCAAAAAGGAACTGAAGCTGGCAGTGCTCAGCTGAACCAGCATCAATATTCCTTGTAAATCTGAATCTTCTATAACACAGTTAATAGGTAGATAGGGGAGGTGGTGAGTTCTGCCTGACCTGACTGTTTAATTTGTCCACCTCCATCCTCACATCCTCCTGCGACAAGTCACACCGTGACTTCAATTTGATTTTGAGAATCCAATATAGTCTAAAAAAGGTCTATTTTAAGGTCACAGCAAAAGTCTTAATATACTTAGCAATATCACTAGAAAATATAATTTCTCATATTTTCGATCTGCTCCTTCACAGGAATACAAACCTTAACAGTTGTTGTAGCCATCAACCCTCTTCCTGTTTCTAGAAAAGATGCACAATGGGAAAACATTCAATGAAACCTGCAGCAGATTATTTTGCATTTAGACTCAAGGAAGTGGAGAAGAGACAGGGAACCCAGAAGTGGTTTAAAAAGCAAATCACTGATCGTAATTCTAAACTGTTTTCCCGATACTCAGGTACAGAAATTATCTGCTGTCATTCTTTTTATACATTCACCACAACTTATAGTCAGATAAAAGGCACACTCCAAATCCACAGGAGAGAAGAAAAGTCCAAAAACGGGGGGGGGGGGGTGTTTCTCATCTTCCAATAGCAGCAAACCCAAAAAGAGCTACAGGCTGGTCTGAAGGTAGTGGGTTATTTCAATCGATTGTTCACAGTCAGTTACAGATTGAAAAAGAGCTACTTCCAAACACACCTCCAGATGATTGCTGCCTGGCAGGTAGTCCACTGGATGCTCCCAAGGCACTTGTGAACTGGCCCTGGATTGTTAACGAGGGTAAAAAAGCATCCGCAGCAGCTTTTCCAAACTAGAGGCACAATCCAGCCAAAGTTAAGCAGATTTTTTTTTCACTTTCATTACTTCAGTGGAACATTATCCAACTTTGGGAAGGGTTCGTGTTGGGTGTTATCAATATGCAGATGACACCCAGCTTTATAGATCTATGCCATCCTCCTATGAGGAAGCTATGGAACTTCTGAGCTGGTGCCAAGAGTCAGGACCCAATCCTGAGTCCGCAATGCAGCCCTGAGGTAAGGGAACAAATGTTCCCTTACCTTGAGGAGGCCTCCATGACTGCCCCCCCCCAACCGCATGATGCAGCACATTTCCTGTTGGCACAGCTGCATCGATGCTGGAAAGTTGGATAGGGTTGGGCCCAGTGGCGTTCTGAGGCTGGTGCGGAAGCGTACGTGTAGCAGGATGCCGCTTTGCGAAAGAGCCCCTCCCCCCTTGCCGGTTGGAGCCATTCCCAGCAGGCAACGGCTCCCGCATGGGCAGCAGTCCTGCTTGGAATGGCTTCGACCGGCGAGGGGGAGGGGCTCTTTCATGCGCAAAGCGGCATCCTGCTACACGTACGCTTCCGCACCAGCCTCGGAACGCCACTGGTTGGGCCCTCAGTGTAGGACTGAATGGAGGTGAACAAACAGAAATTAAATTTAGACAAGATAGAGGTTCAGGAGACCCACTGACTTGGCAAGAGTAGTTAAGTCTGTTCTTGATGAGGTTGCATTCCCCTTGAAGGAGAAAGCTTGCAGTTTAGGGGTATTCCTGGACCTGACTTTGCTATTGGATGTCCAGGTAACCTGGTGAGCCTTTGCCCAGCTTTGGCTGGTGCACCAACTGTGCCCATTTCTGTCTCAGATGAACTTATTAATGGTGGCCCATGTCCGAGTCATCTCATGATTAGATTACTGCAATGCATTCAATGCATTCTATGTGGGGTTGCCCTTGAAGACCCTTCAGGAGCTTCAACTGGCACAACGTGCAAGTGTTTGGGTCTTGACAGGGCCAGGTATTATTTATCATATCTCACCTCTGTTGTCCCAGCTGCACTGGTTATCAGTTTATTTCCAAGCACAATTCAAGATGTTGATGATTACCTTAAAAACCTTTATGACTTAGAACCAGGATACATGAAGGATCACCTTCCTCCATATGAACCTAGCAGTTTGTTAAGATCTGGGAGTGAGGTTCTCTTTTGTGTCCTGCAGCTATCTCAAGCAAGGCTCACAGTGAAGCATGAGAGGGCCTTCTCGGTCACGGCCCCCACTCTTTGGCATTCCCTACCAAGTGTGCCTGACCTCCTTCCTGCCAGTTTTTCTCCAAAAGACTAAAGACATGGCTCTTTTAGCAGGCATTTCTTGGGCTCTCCTGATTTAGCTGCCGCCGTCTTTGTTCTGATTCCCTTTGCTTCGGTCAAAATGTTTTCTGCTGCTGTTTTTCCTTTGTTTTCAATTGTACAATTTGTATTGATTGTTTTTAATTTCTTGCTGAAAGCCACTTTGAGTAAAGATACAAAACTGGTAGCTTGTCCAAAATGAGGCACTGACACAGTCCATCATCAGTCTCTTTAGCTACTCAGTTTTCCTGGATTCTCACCATTTTTCCTGGATTCACCACCAAGGAATCGTGTAGCAAAAGAGAAAGGGGTGACAGTCTGAATCTCCACTGATCATTAGCATCATGTGAATCCCCTGATCTATAGAATGTTTCTGCATAGTCAGCGGGGTACAAATGTTTCATCACACAGTAGCCAAACTTCACCAGTAACAGTGAAAGCTTGTTAGAAACTATTAAGACATTACAGTACCTGAAAACTGTGCAGGCCTTAATTTACTATCTTCAAAGCCTCTTTCTTTCAGCCACTTCTTAAGGAGTATGTATTCAGATTTGTGACTAAGATTTACTAAACAGAAAAAAAAATTATAATGGTTTATATAATTATCAAATATACTTTACACTAACATTTGATTTACAATCAAGGAAATAAAATAATTTGACAGTATGACAGCCCAATTGACTTCTTTACTCCTAAGATTGCACTAGGATCAGTGTTGGCCTGGAGTGAGGATGAAGTTGAGGTATGAATTCCTCTATCTCACCTGCATCAACAGGGCTTAAAGCACAATCCTGTGTAAGTATCTGGCGGGTGGCTGGAATCCTATCCAGATCCTATCCCTGTTCCGGGAGCAGCCCGGAGGTCTACTCGGGGGAAGGGGACACAAGTCCCCTTCCCCCAGTGTAACGCGGGGAGGCCCCAAAGTGCCTCCTTGAATTTCCGCCAGCTATTTAGCCGGCACAAGTCCGAGGAGGCCATGTAATGGCGTAGCTGGCCCAGGAACGGGACGGGGATATGATGGCTGCCTTCCTCGCCCCCCCGGGTCAGCTCGGCAATGGCCCCCCTCCCCCACCGCCGGGGATCACTTACCTTCTCTGACGGGCGCAGAGACGATCCGGCAGCGGAGTAAGGACTGTCAGCCTCTGCGCTGGCCGCCCTTACTCTAAAGTAGTCGCATACGTGCTTTATAGCACGTTTGCGACAACTTGGAACAGCGGCCTTAGGTGTGCATATTACTCACCCTGGTAGTTCTGTACATTTTTATTTACAAGCATTCACTATCGATTTCAAAGAAAAATGTATGCGAGTTGGGGTCTGTCCTGTTAAAAGATCACCGATTACTTGCACTGTGTTGGCCCATTGGTTTTTACAGACATTAACCTCAGTACAAATGCGGGATGAGTTGTCCCTTAACATGCTACTCCTATACCAGTGTGCCTATCTATTCAACTGGTACAACATTTCTTTAGCAACAACAACAACATCACCATAATATCCTGGTTTGTGATGGTGAAGATGTTGGAATGTTACTTATTAAACAATTATGCACTGGACAACCATTTGTTAAGATAAGGCTCTGATAATGCAATCCTATGCATGACGTCAGTGGGGCTTAAATCTAGGTAAATGTGTATAGCCTATACGTATTTCCCTGGGAGAAAGTCCCACTTAATTTAATAGGACTTACTTCTAGGAGTAGACACACTGTAACTTAATTTTTTTTAGTGGATCTTAATATTTTATTGTCTTCTTCAATAAACTTTTTAAAAAAACATACAAACATTACCACTGCATAATGAGAAGCTGCTAGATTGCTTTCTTCGCCTCTTTCGGCATGTCCGACCTCTACTCTTCTTCATCTTTTTATCAAATGTCTTTGGATTCTGTACGCAACCTGTACATGAACATTTTGCTGGAGAAACAAATTTACAGTCATTCTTTCAGCTGCTGCAGAGATAAAATGTTTCAATTTCATACCCCGATCCTACGCATACTTACTCAGAAGCGGGTCTTAACATGTTCAGACATCATATGCTTACCCCTAAGTTAGGAGTGAATGGGACATCGTTCCGAGTAAACAAGCACAATGTAGAAAAATGTGTCTGATATGCTTTTTGTCCACGCTAGGATCGTGCACTTAAATCTATTTTCTTACACTCAAGCTCTCGGCTATGCTCATGTCAACACTATCATCAACCCCAAACCGGCGTGCCTCCTCCTTAGGCTGAAAGGAACAGGAAGAGGCGGCTGCTCTGGGGAGGTCAAACAGAGTTTGAAAGCGACCGACTTCTCATTGGGTGAGAAACAAAAACACGCCTTTCATTCACGCAGGCGTCCTTTCGCCTGGTTTTGGCGTTGAATACGCCTTTAAGTTGGTTCGAGGCTTTGTAGGAATTGAAGCAGCGGGAAGAAAGCATAAATTTAGGTTTATTTCTAAAGATCTCTGCCCCGCAGTTCCACGTAAGGTTTCATTGTCTAACGTGCAGAACTTTGCTCTTCTCAACGTTCTTTACTAGTGAGGCGTTGCTGGTGTGATGATGGGGATTTCTTGCCCCGTTCACCTTACTTCGTCCCCCTGCTAGCTGTTTTCGGGGGTGAGCCGTGGACTGGCCGGGGAGGGGCTCTACCAGAGGTCCGGCGGGGAGGAGGTTGTTTGCACAGTTCTCCTCCTCCACCCCCTTTGGGCAATCGAAGATGCTTCGCGGGAGATGTGGGTCCGTCCCGCCCGGACGCCGACTCAAGGTGCCTCGTCAGCCTCCCCTTCCCAGGAGACCACCCGACCATCATCACCTGTTTTTATCCCCGGGCCTTAGCGGTCCCCAGAGCCTGAGGCGACGCCACACACCCCTGCAGAAGGGCCGCGTCTGCTCGGGGTCGCCCCCGGCTCGCCTGAAGGCGCGTCTCCCTCCAGTGCTGCGTCTGGCCCCTGCAGAGCCATCCGTGGAGGCGATAACGATGCGGCCTCGCTCACTGCTGCCTCGCAGATCCCTCCCGAGCCTCGGAGCCAGCCGGAGCGAGAAGCGGGGCTGCGGCCCAGCTAGTAGACGTGATTTCCCCCCCCCCCTCGAGGCCCAGGCTGTTGCGGATGACTGAGTCCAATCCCGGCCCGCGCTAGAATGTTCATTTTATAAACAAAACCAACCAATTTTTCATTGAATCTTTGCTTTTATAGAATGTGAGCCGCACATGTTTTTGCATTTGTCAATGCATGTACGTTGCCTATGCTTGTTTGACGACCTATAATAAGCAGGATGGGCATTATGATTACTGACAAAATTGGATGCTGTTTGAAAAATCTGGCAGAAAGAATGCACAAAACAGGACGGGGCTCTCTATAGGTGCTATTGATTTGACCACTGCATAGTAGCCTCATCCTGTGTTTTGTTTTCTTAGGTACACGGAGGTTAATGAAATGTTTGGAACTAGGTACATTGTAGATTGACTTCATTCATATCTCTAACGTTCCTGATATGATTAGAATGTTTGCTTTTACTTGTCTTGTATTGCAATCCTGTGCACGCTTATCTCTTGAGTAAGCACCACTGAGAATTAAAGAGTAAACATGCATTGGATTGCACTGTCATTATATTAAAAGTCAAGTTTGTGAGAGATGTGCTTTAGTGTTGAAAAGTGCAAAGTTATAATTCTGGAAAATACTGTAATTGCCAACTTTAATTTTTCTATACCAGCCCAATCCTTTTGTATTCTGATTCCTCTTAAGAGTTACAGTGTAACATAACATCTTAGGAGAATTGTTGTTTCCGTCATGTTGTCCTACCTGTCCATTCCCTGTATTCAAGAGTAAAGGCTACACATTTCGACTGCCCAAATGAAAGGCTGCAGACTGCAGTACCACCAATACCTAACGTGTAGGGCAGTATTTCCCAAACCTTTTTGACCTGTGACTCCCTTGACCATTGGCCATAACTCCCCATTACATTATGTTGATGCTTGCCAATTGGGATTGCGCTGTATTCTGAGAAGATTCTGTGGCACTCCGCAGCTTCCCTGGCTGGTATCCATGGCTCCCCTGGGAGCCGCACCTCCCATTTTGGGAAATACTGGTGCAGGGTGATGCAGTTTTCGCTGTCTGGCGCTTTGCATAATCTGACCCATAGAGTTTGCTCCATGCAATGGTTTAATTGTACTTTGACTGCTACCCATTCCAGCATGTCACAGAAATGGATGGCAGTTCACAGCAATACATGACTTGCAGCCTGCGGAATGTGAAGCAGTGAATCTGCCATGCTTTGGGGGGGGGGGGGGCTCAAAATACCTCCAAAAATCCTTCCTTTTGCTTCCTGATACTTTGATGCAGGGGTAAAGGAATATGCAGAAGCAATATTTGGACTCCTAAAAGGAAGTCACGAAGGAGACTATACAGTCTTCTGCTAAAGAATTGTTCTTGCAATAAACCAATGAATGATATTATGTCATTCTTTTTTAGATTATTGTTGCTTTGGAACCCACTTGATCGGAAGAATGCCCAGTACTCCAGTAGCTGTAGTGACCGGATCCAACAAAGGCATTGGGTTTGCCATTGTGCGAGCTCTGTGCAAACAGTTCTCTGGGGACGTATACCTGACATCCCGGGACATCGAACGCGGCAAGGAGGCAGTGGCAAAGCTGCAGGAAGAAGGGCTGAAGCCACTTTTCCACCAGCTGGATATCAATGATCTGCAGAGCATCCGCACCCTCCGTGATTTCCTGAAGGAGAAGTACGGAGGACTGAATGTGCTGGTCAACAATGCAGGGATTGCCTTCAAAGGTAAAATTCTAAGTGAAGAATCTCCCTGGAAAATGCTAACATCCTGAATGTTAGAACCTGTTTAGATAGAACCTGTTTCCGAATACAAAAGGATTGGGCTGATATAGAAAAATTGTGCAATCATCTTTCCAGTTCACTTTGTAATGTTTATGAGATACCATATCTTCCTATTATATCATCTTTCTTTTCTTATAAATACATTGTAAGTAATATGCAAAATGTCTTTATCGAAGAAACAAGGATCATTTTTTAAAAAAGTTTGGATTTGTAGATTCACCCTTATCTGTGTGTTTTTTCTCTCTCCATCTGAAAAAAAGTTAAAGATACTACTCCATTTGCCAAACAAGCAGAAGTCACACTGAAAACAAACTTCTTTGCAACCAGGGATGTTTGTACAGAGTTGCTACCACTGTTGCAGCCTAATGGTAAGTGTACCACAGTGAGTACTGCAATGGGAAATCATAATTTTAGGGAAGTAATCATGCTTTTCACAAAGATGCAGATCTTTTCACCTGTCATCTGATGTGTAGCTGGAATATCCCAAATAGCTATTAGGTAAAATTGTGACAGAACAAATCTCTTCTGAATGTAGCGTTTTAATTCAAGAATAATTAATTTTGCGCTAGCAAAATCACTGGTGCAGGTCTATAGGATTGGATCCGGGAAGGAGGCTAGGATTTGGCTGATACCACTGTCGCCAAACTCGCCCCCTTCCCATAGCCTGTCCGCCCCATGCCTCCTCCCCCATCAACTTACCAGGGTCAGCAGGTCCTGATGGACCCACTGCCACACGCTGGGCCACTGCAGCCTCCCCGCTAGCACTCCGGCAGCGCACAGTGTCAGAAGCCCTTTTGTGACTGCCATAAAGCAGTCGCCGCTGGCGGAATGTTCAAGCCCAATAGAATTGGGCTGTTAATATTGTACTTTTTATGGAAATGCTTATTAGAGATATTTTCATTTTAATATAGGAAGGCTTTTGTCCTTAGAAATTATGATCCTGATGGTGCTCTGCAGGGCTCAAGTAGCAAGCCATATAGGGCTGCCCATCTTACAATTTCTCTCTTCTGCCATATAAATAGCAGCTTTTGAACAACTAAGTACTTAATCTACATCTGGGACTATAACCCTCAAACATGAGCGCCAATTTCCACAGGAATCCCAAAAGCTAAACATTGAGAGGATCTGAAGGAGCTACTCTAGAGATGCCAAATTCAGTATGGAACAAATGCTGTAATCAGATAAAATGAATTTTGAATGTTACAATGAAGAATTCTAGCATATGCAGCTTTTCCCAGCACTGTTGTAGTAGAAGCTTCAGCTGTCAAATTTATCTCTTTGAACTAATGATCACATAGGAGTCCTGTATTTTTTATGTGTGCTTTGCATAAAGATACATGGATAACGAGCAACAGTGTGTGGACAATCTGCATTTCTGCAGTGTGTCCATTTTTAAAATTAATGTATTACACATGGGTTGCAAAAATGTGTAAAGGAGAGTAGTAATTAACATCGTTCATACTGCTTGACAAATTTGCAAAAGATTTGTATACAGTGTAGCTAGTCTTACTGGTTATGGACCTTCAGGAGGTATTTGTTGATCCTTATGCTGCCTTCCAAGGATCGTGTTAATACAATTCCCTAAGAGGCTAGTTAATCCATTATTGTGCTTATGTTATAAAATAACAGTTAACTTACTAAATATATCCAATCAGAAATTTGATGCAGAACACTTACTATACACAACTGTATTCAGTTACGTTAATTTTTCTGGCATGAATCAAGGTGATGCTGTATGCATCATGATGATGCTGTAGCTGATATCTACCTAGTTCTTCTAGAACAGTGGTTCCCAACCTGGGGGTTGGTACCCCCAAGGGGGTTGCAAAGCAGTTTCTGGGGGGTCACGGGATGTTGACTGGATGGCCACACCCAGGATGGTGACTCACTCACTCCCCCCCCCCCCACTGCCGAGAATATAGTTCCTCAGGGAAACAAAACCTACACATACGTACTTGGAGGTGTGCCCCATACAATTCACTGGAACACTTCCAAGTAAACATTCATAGAATGAGGCTGTATGAGAGGGATTATTTGGTCATTATCCTTTTAACTTGGATTGGATTTTAGTTATTTTAAAGTTAGATATGTTAATATTGTCACTGGTCAGTATTGTAACTCATGAATGTATATTCTGCATAAGAGAGAGATTAGTTCAAAGATGTAGTCATACTACTATCTCATAGTTAAAAATACTTGAAGATCATCTAATCTAAATGCAAACTGATTATAAGCATAATCCAAAACACTGAAGTGAATAGCTTCATGCAGCAACTCACGATAATTTCACTCATTAAATCTTACAAAGTAGCTTAATATCCTAGATATAAAATATACCAGAATTAGAGAACAGAAAAGAATAAGGTGTCTAATCCCAGCACTGATTTTGCAATGCAAGTAATAATTTAGTAAACCCATCTAGAGAGTTTACAAAGGTAAGCAATTCATCATGCTACATGAGGAAGTAAAATTTCATCATCCGTCTCACTCTCCCTGAAGGAAAACTTGTTCCAAACTTTACTTAACAGGAAATGGAGGCTGTTAAGTGTAAGGAAGTATACACTTATAAGCATAAGGAACAACCTAAATAGCTTTATTTCTATAACATTTTCCTGTTTAATAGGCAGAGTGGTGAATGTATCTAGCATGTGTGGTGCCTCAGCATTGTCCAGATGCAGCCAAGACCTGCAGCAGAAGTTTCGCAGCGACACCATCACTGAAGAGGAGCTGGTGAAACTCATGGAAAAATTTGTGGAAGACACCAAGAAAGGAGTGCATGAGAAGGAGGGGTGGCCAAATACTGCTTATGGAGTGTCCAAAATCGGAGTAACAGTTTTGTCTAGAATTCAAGCAAGGCGACTGAATGAAACCAGGAAGGCGGATGGTATTCTCCTGAATGCCTGTTGCCCTGGGTGGGTCAGGACCGACATGGCAGGTCCCAAAGCCACCAAATCTCCAGATGAGGGAGCCGAGACTCCAGTTTATTTAGCCCTTTTACCCCCTGGTGCCGATGGACCTCATGGCCAACATGTTAGTGAAAAAAGAGTACAGAAATGGTAACTGTACAGTAATACTTTGATGTACACACTGGAGAATCTAGATGCTTCGCTCAGTATAGCAATCCAGGAAATAAGGGGTAGCACCATTATAGAAAACTAACAACAAAAACCAGTCAAGGTGCAGGCGTAGTTTATGGGAAATTAGTAAAGGTCTCTTACACATTGCGCATCCATGGATTTTTCTTCAGGGGACCAACAATTTCATATAAAAAACAAAAATATCTATCATAAAAACAAATGGTATCAAATACTCAATAAGAAATCAACCCTAATCAGTAGTCATAAAGGAGTTAAAGAAGTAAAAAGGATTTAATTTCGTATTGAGCTTTCTGTGCTCTTTAGATGTTGTTTATTTCTTTAACTGTTTTATTATGACCTTTAGAGCCTCATTGTTCTTTCACCTTAACAACTGCAATCCAAATGTGGAAATGGGCTTCTGTTGTAAGCGTGTAAATAGAGTGTTTTACGGGGGGAAGAAGACTGTTTATAGCAGGGGTGCACAACATGCGGCCCGGGGGCCGCATGTGGCCCCCCAGAGGTTTTCTGGCTAGAGCGGCAACATCGCTTCTTTGTCGGGCCGCTCTAGCCAAGCATCTCTCATAACTCTGTTGCTTCTGTAACACGGCTGGAAGCTTCAGAATCGTCCAAGGAGCGTCCGAGGAGGAGGAAGTGACATCATGGTTCCTTGCCACGCCCCCCGCGACACCTATCTGCGGCCCCGAAGAAGTTTAGTCTATTCATTTCAGCCCCTACCCACTGCCAGGTTGTGCACCCCTGGTTTATAGCAATGTGCAGATTCTGCAAACTTTGACCTGTTTAAGAGTCTTGTTTAGCAGCCTTTAGATAGGGTTACAGTTTCTAGAGCATGAACAGCTCTCTCTAGTTATACTAACTTTCTTTTCTTAATTTGAATGTGTAAATTCATTGGCTCTTGTGTATGCATGGAATTGTTTTCTATAATGAATGAATTACTTAAAGCTATTTCAGACTTTACAGCAAATATGTGATTGCTAAAATAAAAACAATAATTTAACCATTTTTTAAGTTGCTTTGTGAAGAGGACTATGGAGAGATCACCTATACCTACTCCTAAACATGCACACATGAAACTCCAAGAGATGTGCATTTGAGCACTGGCATGGGAAACTCGCATTTGTCAAGGAAAATTAAAAGCTGCAATATAATACATTATGTTAAAGAAAAAGGACAAAAGGTGAATACTGTACTTTCTGGGCAAGAGGGAAATAATGTGCCACACAGAGTGGAAAGTTCCATTGGAAAAATGGAGCACACTTTAACAAATCTTCTCCTGGAAATATTTAAATAGGCTGTTAGGTTAGTTTAGAAATTGTATAAATAGATAGTTTAAGGCAGCAATGACACCACTAAGAATGCCCTGCCTCTAGCTGCATGCCTTATGCCTGCTCTGGCGGCTGCAATGACAGTGCCGATGCAGCCCCAAAGTAAGAGAACAAATGTTCCCTTATCAGCGAGGAGGCTGCCGTGACTGCCCCCCCCCCACCATCGCAGGATGACCCATTGCCATGGCTGCATCAGCGCTGGAAAGTTACTTAGGATTGTGCTGTTAATAACACAATCCTATTAGAAAAATATCTCAAGGTAATCCAAACAGTTCGTACCTCCTGGACAGTCTGCTCTGTGGTTAGTTGCACAATAATAAATCATTGTTAGAGAAGCCTGAACTGCAGTATAGTATCTCTGTTCATTAGCAACACATAACTCTCACTTGAGTAGGCCTCTGCTGGCTACTGCCACACCATGAATCAGCATTTCTGCTCTTAATGACACAATTGCTAACATTGAAAAACAACACCCTGCTAATTGGGCAAAGAGTAGAGGCACCTTTTAAACTGGCGGCTCTCTGTCCCCGTGGCTGTTGCTAGTATCTTCCTTGCATTTCCTTTTAGAGTGTGAGACTGTGAGCTCTTTTGGGACAGGAAATCATCCCTCATTCCTGGAGGTCTGGCTCAGATGGTAGCGTGACCATCTCATATGCCTGAAGATCTGAAGGACGGCAGTTGAAGACAGCCGGAAGTGTCTGTTGGAGAGCTGCGGGCACGCCGAGCTGATAAGTTGCAGAGCCTCTGTGGGGGAGTGGAACTGCAGCTGCACTTGAGTGAGAGTCAAGGTTGCCTTCAGCTGAAGTGTGGTGAGGCAAACATCAGAGAGAGAGAGAGCTGGACTGTGAAAGAAACATCTAGAGAATGAAGGGTTCTACGAAAGATTACAACGTTATTGCATTGTAAAAAAAACCCTTGGGGTTTAGAAAGCCTGCCTATGTAAACCGTCTTTAAATTAGGAGAAATCAGGGGAGAAATCCGATGACCAAAGAAAAGGCAGTATATAAATACTGGTTTATTTATTATTATTATTTATTCCATTTGCTATGTAAACCACTTTGTGAAATTTTGTTGAAACACTGAACAGTATATCACACACACACACACACACACACACACACACAAGTACTGTATTTGCAATAATTAAAGTAGCACTAGAACATTGTCCATTTTCCAAAGGGTTCCAAATTAATTTCCATCTGCCTGATTTGCCTTTTATACAAGAAAACTTTGCCAGTTTTTTGTTAGGTATAAAATGAATGGAAGTTGGAAGGGCAGAAGGTGGCACAGCAACTGCATGTTAGAGGGGCAAAACTGATTTTCACCCAATTGAGGCAAATGCCCTCTCCAGAGGAAAGGGTTCTTTCATCCTGGATGGAGTCACTCTGAGGCTTAAGTACAAATATCTTTTTTAAAAAAATATATTATTACAGTATTACAGCGCAATCCTGTGTAACCTTGCACCGGTGTAACAGTAGATGCACCGATGTAAGTGCACTTATGCCAGTGTAATTGCACTTACACCAGTGCATCTGCTGTTATACCGGTGCAAGGTTACACAGGATTGTGCTGTTACACAGTTAAACAACAACATACAAATCAGTTACAGGTTGAGTATCCCTTATCCGGGATACTCTTATCCCTTAATTTTGTGCCCCAGCATGCCTTGCACTATGCCAGCCAGGTGCTGAAAAGGTTGTGGGGGTTTTTAAGTCATAGCCCCAAAAATGTCTGGATTTTGGAATAGTGTGGATTTCGGATGTCCTGATAAGGGGTAATCATCCTGTACCATGAAGCAGATAACAGAAATAAAAACCAATGCAAAGATATTAAACAAGCACAAACAGTTGGGAAGAACAGTCCTGGAACAAATATAAACCAGGTTCATCCAAACAAATCTTTCCAAAAGGACTGAAAGTTACTAATTGACAAGGATTAGCATTGGGGCATTGATGTTAAAAGTAATAAATGGATGCCACATAAAAATCTTCTGGCTTGGCTTATCCCTTTGAAAGTCAACCCCAGTATATCAGTTTTTCAGATCATGCTATGCACCAAACATCATGAGGCTTTTAGGGCACATGTACATGCAACACAAAAGATGTAAATACCCAACTCTAGGATTCTAGGATTCAATTAGCATACGTCAGTAGCAATCCTAAGCATACCTGGCGGTAAGTCCCATTGAATTCAATAAGACTTCTTAGTCTTATTATCAGACCGCATAAACACAGTGGGATTTACTCCAGAGTAAGACAGGAGAGAGTAAGACTCCAGAGAAAGATTGGGCTGGGAAAGTGCTTCTTTTGCATTGCTTAGGTCAGAAATACAAATATAAAGCTACTTGGCTAGAATATACATTTTATGAATCTGCCTCTCATTAAAGAAATAATATTGAATACTGTAGGTGCATGAACATAAATAGGAAACCTGTTGCCTCAGTTCAGACTATGTTGTATAAGGGATGAAGATGCAGGGATAACAGCGCTGCTTTGTCAAAAAGTGGGCAGCACCAAACTATTGTACAGTATTTCCTAATCTCTTAGCCTCTCTCCTTCAGCTCTATTGTCTCCCATTTCAAATTCTGCTGTGGCCTGTAAGGAATGAACTCTGCTCTTTTATTTGCCAGAAGAGGCGGTTCCCAAGGCACCCACCCAGAACAACATTTGCAAGGACACAGAGCAGGAGCAGGAGAGTTTGCAGAATCAACAGCAGCCACTGCAGACTGAAAGGGTGAGTGCTTGTTTTCTTCCTTTTTATGATTTCGCAGCTTTTTTTTTCCGTAGGCGAGGAAACTCATTATTCTTCTATAATTCGGTGTTATTTTCCTAGATTGTGGCATATGTTGTGGTTGTAAGGGAAGAGGTGTGTTAGGAACAATTCAGGGCACGGCAGCTCCAAAGCAACGCTCTTAAAATCACTTACTTAGTAAGGGCGCTCTCTCTCTCTCTCTCTCTCTGATTTGTGTGTGTGACACACAGACTACCATCACTTCATGCATCTGATGGAGAAGGTTCTAATCCACAAACGTTTATGCCACAATAAATGTGTTTGTCTTGCACCCTTCCACATTTGCGCTGTAACAGACTCATATGGCTACCCCTCAGGAAACACTCCAGATATGTCTTCTTGATGCTTCACTGCTCCTAATGTGTTACACTCGGATAAGTGCTGGAGTTCAATAATGTGTGGTGTTCTATATCCATACAAACACATGTGTGTCCTTTGTGGGGCTTTTCAGCCTAGGGTGTCCTCCTTAGTCAGTTGGCTTGCATTTGGCAGGGAGAGTGTCCTGCACCCCAGTAGCCGAGGTGTAAAGGTAAAGGTTCCCCTTGCTCGAAAGCCAATCATTAACGACTCTAGGGGTGGTGCTCATCTCCCTTTCAAAGCTGAAGAGCCAGTGCTGTCCGAAGACACTTCCATGGTCATGTGACCGGCGTGACTCAACACTGAGGTGCAAGGAACGCTGTTACTTTCCTGCTGAGGCAGTACCTATTAATCTACTTGCAATTTCTTGCTTTCGGACTGCTAGGTTGGCAGAAGCTGGGGCCGAAGACAGTAGCTCACACCGACATGCGGCACTCGGGTTCTCGAACTGCCATCCTGCCTACCTTCCGGTCTGCAGTTCAGCACCTAACCCAAATAAAGCCATTGGGTTTGCCATTGTGAAGACTCTTTGCAAGCAGTTCTCTGGGGCTGTGTACCTGACATCGCACGCAACAAGGGGACAGTGGCAAAGCTGCAGGAGCAAGGGCTAAAGCCACAAAAAAGGAATTTTTGCTTTTACAGTTCTTGTCTTATACTGCAGCCTTATGCACACATATCTCTGAGTAAGCACCACTGAGAATCACCGTATCCCTCATGTTGTCCTACCTGTCCATCCCCTGTAATCAAGAGTAAAGGCAATATATTTGGCTGTGTAGCGCTCTCTGCATAATCTGACCCATACAGTTTGCTCCATGCCATGATTTAATTGTGCTTTGACTGCTACCCACTCCAGCATGTCACAGAAACGGATGGCAGTTCACAGCAATACATGACTTGCAGGTTGCAGCCTGCAGAATGTGAAGCAGTGTATGTGATGCTATTTTTTGGCACAAAATGCCTCCAAAAATCATTCCTTTTGTTTCCTGATACTTTGAAGCAGGGGTAAAGGAATATGCAGAAGCAATATTTGGACTCCTAAAAGGAAGTCACGAAGGAGACTATACAGTCTTCTGCTAAAGAATTGTTCCTGCAATAAACCAATGAATGATATTATGTCATTCTTTTTTAGATTATTGTTGCTTTGGAACCCACTTGATCGGAAGAATGCCCAGTACTCCAGTAGCTGTGGTGACCGGATCCAACAAAGGCATTGGGTTTGCCATTGTGCGAGCTCTGTGCAAACAGTTCTCCGGAGACGTATACCTGACATCCCGGGACATCGAACGCGGCAAGGAGGCAGTGGCAAAGCTGCAGGAAGAAGGGCTGAAGCCACTTTTCCACCAGCTGGACATCAATGATCTGCAGAGCATCCGCACCCTCCGTGATTTCCTGAAGGAGAAGTACGGAGGACTGAATGTGCTGGTCAACAATGCAGGGATTGCCTTCAAAGGTAAAATCAGTATTTACGTTCTAAGAGATGAGAATCTGGACCTCACATCCATCTGGAAACACCATAAACATTCTGATCTCAAAACCACTCCTCATGACTGGGAAAGTACTGTAGTTTTTCAATTGTGAAGAAAATTAATTCCTCTCTTGAGCAGATGCACTTCCATCTACTCTGGCAGATATTAAACCCTGCTTTAAATGGTTTTTCCTATGTGGAAAAATCTTTTATGGCGCAATCCTACTGAAGCAGTAGGCTGGCGCAGCCTGTGCTGCACTGATCTATGATGTCACAAATGTGCCATAACGCAAGTTCACAACACCTGGGGAGTAGGTGGCACCGCCGCCAAGGCCTGTGCCACCACTCCAATGCAGAGCCTAGTGCCCTGGAGCAGGTAAGGTCTGCCTTGAGCGGCATGGGAGCTGGGGGAGGGCAGGGAGGGGGAGTAACAGGAAGGACATGGTGTGGATGGATCGGGCCCAGGAGGGGCGGATTGATGACGCTGCTGCATGCCATATCCTGTCCCCTATCTCGAGCCTTTTCCCCCAACATGCGGCTTCTAGGTTCTCTGCCAGCTTAATAGCTGGCACAGATCTGAGTAGTCCCATAGCGCAGGCTGGGGTGTTACCCAGGGTAACCGGACAAATGTCCACTTACCCCGAGGGGACCTCCAGCTTGCTTCTCTCCAGCACAGGATACAACATGTGCCTGACGGCCACGCTGCACCACCACTAGATAGTATTGGGCTGCCCGTCTAGGAAAAGCATATATGTGATGGGAAAAATTATGTGAACAAAATCCTGAGTAACAGAATTCCTATGCCAGCACCATGAAACTATAGGCAAATGTTTAAAAACAAATGTCTTGTGCAAATGTAATTTGATTCTTACATTTGCAGCAGAGACTAGGATTAGATTTTAGAGACTGTCACAGACAAGCAGAGCAACCAGTCTGAAACAATTATCTGTTTAATTAATGAGATGCAGAGATAACAATACAGTCGCCCCTTGTCTTACACGAGGGCTACATTCCAGAGTTAGCACATAAAGCTAAAACGCGTATATTCAAAATTACATTGAAAATCTTTGATACTGGAAAACTAGGTACCATCTCTTTAAAAATTACAAGATGCAGGTCGGAACTGAGAGAACAGCAGCTGCGTTCTCCAATCATAGTCTTACGTTCAGGCATGTATTTAGTAAGTGGAATCACCTTTTTGCCAAGCAAGCAAGTATAGTCAAATTTGCGCAAGTCAACTGTGCCTAAGACGAGAGGCAACTGTACTACTATTCTTGTCATTTTGCAATTTCTCTCAGTACAAGAAACATAACTGTCCTACGCTGGAAGCAAACAGAGCATCCCCAAGTTGCTTAAGGTGAACTTATTGGTTTGTTGACTTGTTTACTTTGTTTGTTGGAACTTATTGGTTCCAATATTGTCTTACAGCGCAATCCTAACCAATTTTCCAGTGCTGGTGCAGCCACAATGCAGCCCCAAGATAAGGGAACAAATGTTCCCTCACCTTGAGGAGGCCTCCATGACTGCCCCTGCACTGCAAAATGCAGTATGTGCCCTGTTGACACGGCTACACTGGCACTGAAAAGTTGGTTAGGATTGCCCTGTTAATCTTTATGAGAGCTGGGATTTTTTTCCCTTTCATGAAAGCTGATATAGGAGCTGATAGCCACTTTCATGTTTGTTGCGCAGTAAAACGAAAGGCACACAGCCCTCTGTGTTAAGCGCTATGCTTATCTCTTCTCCATAAGCTAAACATAATTACATTCTCTGTTAAAAAAAAAAAAGGAATTGCTTGTGACATTTTCATTGATTTTTGCAGTTTAAATGTTTGGATATACTGAAAACAGACACTGGTAATTCTGGAAGAGCACACCAGGGTTCCCCATTCCCACATTTGGAATGTACTGGACTACTAACTGAATGCTAGGGAATAAAAGGGTTTGGCAGCTTCTTCACGCCTTCCAAATTAATTAGCAGTGATCATCATGTATGGTCAAATCATTTCACAGTTTTGACACATGCACCAGCAATTTAAAGTCTTCCATTCACTGACTTTTGTTTTTGGAACTGTAACTATTTTATTTTACCAGATAAGAATATGCCTCTAGTGTTTGGGCCAAGGGAAATAATGAATACAATAAAGGGAAGTTCTGTTCTGTGTCAAGTATGTAGGAGGGCAGGGGGTGCCTTTCTTGTTGTGGAAAGAGTACTGTACTTACCTTGTTGTTCTTATTTGTGTGCTTCCTTCCTAGTATTAAGGTATAGAGAAGTCTAACAGCCCGATCCTGTGTAAGATGCACCAGCTGACCTAAATGGCCAGCCAGTGGCGTCACTCTAGGTGGGGTGGAACGCTAAGTTCCGCCCCACTCTGAACCCTTCGTTACTCTCCCACACAAGGCACCACGCCCCCTCATCGTCGGAGCCATTCAATGGAGCGAAGGCAACGCCCCTCCGAATATGAGGGGGTGTGGCGCCTCATGCGGGATAGTAACGAAGGGTTCAGAGCGGGGCGGAACTTAGAGTTCCGCCCCACCTAGAGCGACGCCACTGTGGTCAGCCGCTGCATCCTATGCAGGATGCGGCCCATGCTGGCGGGGCTGGGGCTCACCTTGGGGGAAAGGGACGTTCCCCCCCTTCCCCTGGTGTAAGCCCCAGCGGCCCCAATTGGCCTCTTTGGATGCGCGCCAGCTAGTTTGCAGGCACACAACCGGGGAAGCCGTGTATGGCCAACCAGGCCTTCGCGCTGGCACTACTTATTCCAAAGGTGCTGCAAAGGTGCTTTACGCTCACTCCGCCGACTGATAGATACACAGGATTGTGCTGTACAAGAATGTTACAATCACACGAAATTTCTACTAGACAGCAATTTGAATGTTAGATGTGCTTCATATACTGTACTGTAATGTGTATACTGGAAATGCACATTTGTAATTAACCCACTTTTGAGTAATTCCTGAATTTTTGTATTTTTATGTTCTTTGCCTGCTAAAAAGTGGATGATCCTGCACCATTTCCTACACAAGCAGAGGTGACCCTGAAAACAAACTTCTTTGCAACCAGAAATATTTGCAATGAGTTATTGCCGCTAATTAAAGCGCAAGGTAAGCTCTGGATTCTCCTCTTGTAATAATAGACTCTTTCATGACCTCCTTTTGTCATCACATTTTGTGCATTTCTGAACACATTTTGCATTGGCCCACAAGCCATGGCTCACCCCTGGTAGTAGTAGTAAATTCCAGTGTGACTACTATATTCTAAAATAAGTCATTTGCAGCTTTCAAGAGCCACTACTTTCTGCAACAAAAGCTTACTCTGTTGCTGCCATCACTTAAGTTGTGTTAGTGTTGCCCCATTGGTCTCCATCTGCCAAGTCAAAACCCATGCCAGCATCATCATCACCATTTTTATTGTTTAGTATTTTAAAAATTAATACTTCCTAGTTATTTACAATAACGTTATCACAGTAGAAAACACAGCTGTACATCTGTATAGAATTGGTTAGTGTTACAAAATGAAGAAAAAGAATAAAAGATGTCCAGTAATTCATAGATCTATCACATATCACACACACGCACAATTGGTGGTTTTTGGTACCACAGCATATTTCCCCACTTTATAAGCCATTCACTGGTGGATGGTATTTTCACTTCTCTGAAATACAGTACTTGACATAGAGAATTCTTGTTGCTGTAACCATAGAGCATACAGCCCTTACGCCGACAAAGCCCCCACATATTCGGTTCTGGCTGTGCCCTCAGATATTTGCACATTCCACTGAATGGATGAAAGGGACCTTTATACACATACAGCATGTAGAGGCTTCTAGGCAGTGGGTGAAAGGGCTCAATTTTATATTTGCAGTGGATATTTTATTATCAGAATACATTAGAAAGAACACTATCAGATCTACAGCACAATCCTGACTAAGTATCCAGTGGTGGTCCCAGGGCCGCCCGCAGGATCCTATCCCTGTTCCGGGCTGATTGTGATTGATTATGTCACAGATCCATCCACCTGGATGATATAGGACCATCTGGGCATATTTACTTGCTCCTTGACCTCAGGTGGGTATAGATGCCCAACCAGCTGTTGTATACCAATTCCAGCAGGAGGACTGTGGTCTATAGTTTGAACTGGACCCAGACAATGAAGACAACCTCACAAAATGATCTGTTTGCTCTGCCACATGTTCTTTATGTAACTGCGCTGAATTCAAAAAGTCTCATGGAAGCATCCCAGGTCAATGAGATGGCAGAAAGATGTGCCAGCAATCGTATTTAGGTTGCTAAGGGGTCACAGAAGCCGGGGGGGGGGGGAAAGAGGGGAAATTAAACATTAAGGGGAAATTGGAAAAGAAAAAAAGAATTTACCACAATTAAGGTGTATGCCATTTATGAGATCCTTTATGTATTCTTTATAATTTGTTTACTCGTTTATGTATTCTTTATAATTTGTTTACTATCTAGCAGTTTTTGTTTCTACTTACTCTTTCAGTATTTTGTAGGACACATTTGATCACTGAATGTTTTTTTCTTATTCTAGGCAGAGTAGTGAATGTATCCAGCATGATGAGTGTCCGAGCGCTTGCCAAATGTAGCCAAGATCTGCAGCAGATGTTTCGCAGCGACACCATCACTGAAGAGGAGCTGGTGAAACTCATGGAAAAATTTGTGGAAGACACCAAGAAAGGAGTGCATGAGAAGGAGGGGTGGCCAAATACTGCATATGGAGTGTCCAAAATCGGAGTAACAGTTTTGTCTAGAATTCAAGCAAGGCGACTAAATGAAACCAGGAAGGCGGATGGTATTCTCCTGAATGCCTGTTGCCCTGGGTGGGTCAGGACCGACATGGCAGGTCCCAAAGCCACCAAATCTCCAGATGAGGGAGCCGAGACTCCAGTTTATTTAGCCCTTTTACCCCCTGGTGCTGATGGGCCTCATGGCCAGATTGTTCTTGAAAAAAATGTTCAGCCTTGGTGAGCTTCTGTATGAGTCTCAGTTTCTGAATTTGTGTGTCATTTTGCAGTTGGGTCTGAATAATTAGGGCTGTTAGTAATACAAGTTGATTACCCCTTATCCAGACATTCAAAATTCCAAAATCCAGAAATTTGGGGGGCTATGACTTGATTAAAAAAAAAAATGTTCTCCAGCACCTGGCTGGCTCCGGGAGCACCCAGGCATGCTGGGGCACAACATTTTATACAAAAATACAAAATATTCTATAAAATTACCTTATCCAAAAGAGACTAGAGCTCTTGGAAATGTGAAGCTGCTTTTAGAAGGGAATGTCTTATCAGACTAGTCTCTTGGCCAGTAACTCCATTCCATCTCTTGCTTAGGCTGGAGAGGAGGAGAGCCCTAAGGACAACATGACTGATTAGTGAAATACTATAATCTTTAATTCCCCCTCCACAGCACAATATAGAGGCTATTGTGGGGTGACCTAATCAAGAATCCTTCTTTTGTGCCTTGATGGCTCAACCCACCCACCCCCCCTTTGAGAAGACAGCCCTCTATCATGTTGTGCCTTGAGAAGGGTGCAGCAGAGGATTTTTTGATTGCTCTGGAATCCTGCACCTCCATTAACATAAGGCTTATGAATGAATTTGCAATGAAGTTGGTGAGAGAAGTCAAGGTTGAAGATACTTCTTTGTGATCACTAGTGGTCTTGTTTACCTGACAGTCAAGAGGCTCCCACCATTGATGGGGGTTAGCCATCAATGACATGAGGCCTAGCTTACAGCCATGAACTGGCTGACAAAGCAAAGTGTGGCTGGTCACGGAATTTTTCCCAAAGGCAAGGTTCTCCTAAGCAAGCAAGCCAGAGTGGACAGGGAGACTTTGCTCTAGTGGAACAAGGTGAACCTTTTCCCTAAAGCCTGTAGGACCTCATGCCCCCTTGCCATCAGCCCAATCAAAATGACATGAGGCTGGTCTGAGTCATGCTAACTTGGTGTGTACACCCAGCATCATGCACACATATGTACAGACTGTCAGGCAACACAGCCCACAACAGAAGAGTCTCCATTTTTTATTGTATACATTCTCAAGGAAGAGATAGCAGCAAGATCAGGCCAGGAGAAATTATTTCTCTTCCTTTTACCGTTCTTCTCCACTTCTTATACCTACAAGAAGATAAATGTGTGTGCAGAAGAAAACAAATATTTTAATACATCAGATTGATTTGAATAATCTATTCCATATAATAGAGTGTGAATCAGGGGGATTTTGCATATACATTTGCCAGACTTGAGCAAACTCTGTGCTGTTATAGTATCTTATTTACTTGCAACTATTTAATCACAAGGATGTGATTATCTTTTAAAATAGTCTTTGTTTCAAAGCAATACGAGAAAGAAACACAGTATGTTATTGCACACCCACAAATTAGTTAAATCGAATATTATAAGCTTCTAAAAGTACTCATTTGAAATTTGGAGTTTATCCACAAAGAAGGCCTGCTCAAACATAACCTCATACAGGTCCCAGGACAAAGCCCTGCACTGCCCCCTTGTTATATATATTAAATGTACCTAAGTAGATCTTCAGTTAGGTTTCACTTTGTAGCTGGTTACGTTGAATCAGCTGTTCTGTTAGTTTTACACACAGTGTTTGTTAATGTAATAAAATGCCAAATTATGAACCTAGCCTTCTGTGTGTCTCCATAGATTGATTCTAAGATTTCTAGAAAATCTTATACCCTCATCACAAGTTTACCAGCAGCAGGCAATGTGTGGTGGTAGCTCCTCCCATCCTCCCCATTGAGATACAGATGATGCCCAACCAGCTGTTGTATACCAATTCCAGCAGGAAGACTGGCAGCAGCTTTCTGGTAGTGGGGATTGGGGGGGGGGGCTGGCCAGCCAGATGGGCCCTCCGATTGGCATGAGCCATAAGTCAGGGCCCAGTCTGGCCAACCCCTCTACCCTCCACCAGTGGTAAAACAGACATAACAATCTACTATACCAGGGTTTCTCAACCGGTGGTACGCATACCAGTAGTGGTACGCGGACTGCCGGGAGGTGGTGTGCAGGCCCCTGGCCAACAAGATGGTGGCTGCACTGCGCCAGAGCCCTGCAAATAGCAGCACGAGCTCTGTAGAGCCAGCAGAGCCTGAGTGCGTGGGTTTCCAGGGCTGGGAAAAGCCCGCCTGCCCACCCTTGCCCGCTTACCGTCATTTTCTGAGCTCTGGCATGGTCAAAATCTCAGAAGGGGCGATGATGTCATCGCCACTTACTTCCAGTGGTACTCGGTATGGCAGTGGCCAAAGGGGTTGAGAACCCCTGTACTATACCATCAAGAAGTAAAGTTGCAGGTGAAGCCCCTAGAATCCTTTGGAGAGTGTTTAACCCTCTCTTTACCCTGGCACCCCAGCAGTCACCTGGTACTAGATTAGATACAGGTCTAATCACTCCAGGTTTACTGCTGGGACTAAATCACCCCAACACTATAGTTCCTGCTGCAGCATACTGCCTCTTTAAGAGGAAAGCCCAAAAAGCCTCAGGATGAGAAACGTCATGTCAGGAACTGGAGGAAAGTTTTAGTTTTGCAGTAGAGGTCAGTGCAAGTGGTTGAGCCTGTATCCTTAGGGCCCTGAACTGTCCTAAGCCCAGATGGACCGGTAGCCAGAGGTAGTCCTGAGATACTGTAGATTGAAGAAATAACCAGTAGAACCTAAGCAGTTCGGTCCTGGGCCTTTACAGTTAGTTGTGTGTACGTTTCTAGTAAGTAAAGAATTAACAGAAGTCTATTTCAGGGGTGGCCAACCTTCCACTATTAGGGCCTCTGTGTTCTTAAGATTTGTGCAGATTACAAGACAGAACCTTGGCAGCTGCAAGTGCTGATGGTGCTGCTAAAGCAGCTGCACCTGCTGAAATGCCCTCACCTATACAGCCATTAAAGGGCCAGGAGCATTCATGCTGAAAGGTTGGCCACCCCTGGTCTATTTCATGCTGCCATTCTCACATATCCAATAGCTGCCACCCATCTATCCAACAAGTAATAGAAACTCTTGCTATCATCAGAAGTACTATAGTTTCAGTTACGAGATCCAGCTTGTGTTACCAAATTATAATTCTGCCAACTTCCTATTTTTTCTAACCACCTAACTTCCGCAAAGGGTTACTGTACTCTTTCTTGGAAACTTGACTGAAAGGGCAAAGGTATTGACATGGAACGAGACAAGCCTTGTAGAATCCATGCCAGAACACAGAGACTTACAGCGCAATCCTAACCAACTTTCCAGCACCAGCAATCCAGCAATTCAGCCCAGAGGTAAGGGAACAAATGTTCCCTCACCTTCTGTTAACTCCATGACTGCCCCTACACTGCAAAATGCACCAGCACTGGAAAGTTGGTTAGGATTGTGCTGTTAACCAAGAGCTTAGTGCTGGAATCCTATATACACAATTATATAGGAGTAAGTCCCATTGAACTCATGGGGCTTACTTCTGAGTAGATATGCATAGGATTGTGCTGTATGTTAATTTTTTTTAGCATACATGTGATTAGGAGGCAAGCATGCCTCTTGCACCCCCTTGCCCAATGCAGGGGGGGCACCACTGCCTGATTGCAGGGGGAGGTATTTGCACTTCAAAGTAGTATTAAAATTGCATGGGCAATTTTCAGGTGCTTAAAAAGCCCAATGCAATTACTCAACAGTGCAATGAGGGAGGGGTAGGATGTATACGCTCCCAGCACACTCATGCTGCGAGTCCTATAGCCCACTCATATTGCTGGGTACCACTTACGGGAACTAGCGTTGGCATGCTTTACAGCCATTGCAAAAGGCCTTCCGAAAGCACATAGAGCTGCAAGCTTCCAGAACACCAGTGGTGAGGCCAGAGCAGCCCCACACACAGCAGTGAGACATAGAACAGGCACTGACGAAGGTAGGTTGGGGGGGGCGGGGTGAGACAGGAGTGGCACCTGACATGGGCGACTTGCGCTGGATGCTATCCCTTCCAATAGCAGCTGACATACCCCCTTTCTCTCCTCAGACGTGCCAGCTAAAGAGCTGGCGCACATCTAAGGAGCCCCATTTGCAGTCGAAGAGCTTATGAGGAGGTAAGGGAAACCAAACCTCTCCCAATATTCCCCCCCCCTCCTGCAGGATGCAGTGCAAGCCTGCGGGGGGGGGGGGTAGGATTAGGCTATATATTGCATGATACCAGAGGCTGGTCAACTCAAACAGTATTGTTCAAACCAGCCAATAGGCAGGTAATTTACTTGAGTACAAGAAATGCACAGCTAGAAACAATTGTTCCTGGTGTTTAAAAGTTCATTCCCTTCCATCCGTGCCTGAAAGACGTGCAACGTGGAATTCAATAAGCATAGCGTTTGTTTGTTTGTTTGCTGGCTGAAGATAGCTTAGCAAAGTGTTCAGTATAAAAGAAACTTGGCTGTGAACTTGCCTTTCATTTTGACTGCAGCGGTCCACATACCCACCATTTTTTTTTTTAGACAATTTCACCAAAGAACTCCTCTCACTTCTCTACAGCCTCACCTTTGGCCAGAAGGTGGAACTAGAGATAAGCCTAGAAGACAAACGTTAGTGGAATGTACCATTTTACCATGGAGGGGGAACGTGTCCGACTCCGAGCACTTCAGGTCACTGCATTCGTGGGGCTGGGATTGGGATAATGTAGATGGAATGAACTCCCTTACCACTTTGTGAAGAAAATGATCCATACACATGTTACCATCCTTCTTTCTATTTCGCTGCCGCCGCCGCCGCCGCCCTTCGCGGTGGTACATTCCAAGCTCACTGCAGGCGGGAGGAGGAGTAACACATGGCTCAGTCACCGTAGTGACGGGGCATTCCATTCTCTTTTCTCTCCTCCCTCCCCTGGAGTCTCCAGCTGCCTCCTCAACCACGCCCCGCCCCGCCTTGGGACACGTCGCCGCAACAGTGGAAGCAGGAGCTGCAGCAGCAGCAGCGCCTTCCCTCTCGGCGGGAGCAGCGTGCGGGGCTTTACGTTCCTACGTTTTCCTCAGGTTGTGAGTAGGGAAGATGGAGGGGGAGGACCGGGTGGTGCTGTGAGGAAATCTAAGCTGCTCAACTCCCCCTCCCTTCAAACCTTCCATATGTGTGAGTGGAGGAGGAGCAGCGGCGGCGGCGGCGGCGGCTGTCAGGCTTGCACAACGGGAATCTTCCCTCCTTCTCCAGGCAGAGAGGGCGCTTCGTCCACTGACCATTGAGCTTCGTCCCATCTCTTCTTCAGGCTCATTCAGCGCATGTAGCGGGAGGGGGAAACCAAGCGATTTCCCCCCCCCCCATCCCATCCCATCCCATTGTGTAACATTTCTTCAATGCATGATATTTCCCCTGATCTTTCTATGACAACCCTCCCCTTATCCTTGCACCTGATGAGCAAAAGATCAGCCGCAGGTAACGTAAATGCATGTGTGCGTTTGTGTTTACAGGTTGCATCCTGCGCCCAGCTGCTCCTGTAATTGGGTGTTCTTCTACCTGTTATGTAGCTACTGCTGGAGAACAGCTGTTGTTGGGTTGTGTTTGCCATAGAGGAGCAGCAGCCTGTCATAGGAAAGGAGGGAAAGGCTGATATGGTGCTGATAGTGCTGTATTTTTCTCCACCTCGCCTTATTTGTACACTGTGTGCCTGTATAGTAGTACAGCTGAACTGAAAAGGGGGAAATGGCTATGTGAGCTGAGAAGTGTTGCCTTCAGTCTCGGTAAACAGGCTCTCTGGAACTGGTTTGTCATCTGCAGGGCAGTATATCACTGCCATACACTGCAGTCCTTCCTTTTCTGTAAGCAAAATGGAGAAGAGAGCAAATGTATTACAATGATGTTTGATGAATAGCACTTTGTCTACCGTTGGAAAACTTTCTCGTGGGAATTGGCCAAAAGCTTTATCTTAAAAACAAATGTCAAGTGTGTTTTGTTTTGTGAGTTTATTTTTCCTCTTGATGTTTATCCGGCAACAGCCAGTACTAGCCTTATGTTTCTCATTCACTGTCAAAGCTGCTGCAGTTGGATAATGATCCCCAAAAGGCACTAGGTGTACAGTAGGCCGGAGAAGTTGGAATAGCTGGATTAAAACTAGACATAGTTCCTGTGCTTTTAATTGCCATTGGAAGGGAAGAATTCTAGCAGGTGCAACTTCTCATGGCTTAGTGTTTCATTTGATGTGAGAAACTGCAGCTGATGAAAATTCTCCCTTCTGTTTTACAGTTGGAGGCACTGGAACCCTATCTCAGAGGTGATGGCAGTGGGTGAGTTGTCAGGTTGTTGATGGGACATGTAGAAATTAGGACTGTTAATCCCAGCATTCACATTTATAAGAACAGCCAGACATTGTTGAGGTACTTAACGAAATCTGTCCCCCTTTCAGTAGAAGGAGGTTTAATCCAGATTCAGGACAGATTCTAAAACTTTCCTGGAACTCTGTCACTTGTCTTCCTAATCTTCTAGCCCAGTGGTCTCCAATCTCTCCCCTGCCGCAACTCACCTGGTTCTCTCGCCCAGGACACCCTCTGGACCTCTGCGGGCCTCAGAATGCCTCCGGCAGCAACTGGAAGTGACTTCAAGTTGCTTCTGGAGGCGTTCTGAGGTCCAGGGAGTACCTCCTGGGCCCAGTGCGACCCAGGAGCAGCCTCTATTTGTGTCCAGAGGGCTCTGATTTGGAGCTAACCAAATACAGTACAAGGGTAGGGTGGCAGGCCCAACTTGGTGACCCACCATGCATCAGGTCATGATCCACGGTTTGAGAAGCGCTGTTCTAGCCAGTTTCTGGGAGGTCACCGGGGCTTCCAAACAGCTTTCCTGAAGGCATTATACACATGTGCTCTCAATGTGCAAGTCAAGGGACCTTTGACTGTTGGTCGTGGTGTGTGCACCTTGCAGACTGGTATCATGAAAAAGGGGAATGTGAAAATGGGGACTCCAAGCCCAGAATAATGAATATTGAAGGCAGTTGTCACAAAGAAGGGAGCATAGTACAGTATGTAAAAATAAGACAAAAGCAGACAAAAATAAGACAAAAGCTCAGGGAGACAAATATGAGTGGTGGTGGGGTGTAATAGGCTTGCTGGGGAGAGTGTGAGGATGCTAAGAGGGAGATGCTGCATGCATGCGAAGTGCAGCTTCTCTCAGAGGTACATGGAGTTTATAGCAGAGGCAAGGCTTGGAACTGGGGCGGGGAGGGGAGAGAGGAAAAACGGAAAAAAGACAAAGTTTTTGCATTGGACATCGGCCACATGCAAGAAAGGTCGTCGGTCATAGTCAAGTATCCCTTTCCTTAATCTGCTGAAGCAGGATTCAAGAAAGGATTCAAAAGCAGAGAAGAGAAGCATTGTATAGGGGCTTGGGGCATGGGGAGCTGAGTTCCCAGGGAAGGCGATCCAGCCAAGTCAGTAGTTCCAAGGGTAGATTCAAAATGGGCACCCGTGCGAAGGTTCAAGCAGCAGGTTCTTGCAGAAACTGAGCATGCTCCAGACTCTATTTCAGGAGGAGGATTTGAGTACGGCTGAGTTGCAAGGAAGGATCTGAATGCAAAGATGGGGTACTGGGTGTACCTCATTTACAGTGGCAGCAGCACAAAAGGAAACAAAGCACTTTCTGGCTGGAATAGCTAGTGTACAGGCAAGGCTGTGTCTGGGTAGAGGACAAAGAGGTTTGGTTGGGTGGAGATGGGTCTCTGGGGCATAACAAGAGTGCTGCTTCTGGGTGTCACCCTGCACCTTGGGTAAGACCGTGTTCCTCTCTGATTTCAGGTGGGAAGCAAAAGAATGGTATGTTTTGACGGAGGGACCTTGATTGAGGTTAGGTGCTTCTCAGGGATAAGACTGACTTGATTGGGCACAAGAGACCCACCCATTCAACTTGTAGGGAGAAATATTCATGGGATTATGAAAGCATTAGGAGGGTAAGAAACGGAGACGCTGTTCGCAGTTTTCTGAGGCAGGAAAGGGGCTTTTCTAGGCTGACCATCTCTGGACACTGTCTGCTGCTGCCTGACTGCATCAAAAGGAAGGAAAATTGAATGACTTGGCAATGTATTCATTGAATGGCAGACCCTGCCCCTTTCATGCTGTATTGCCAACTTTGTTTTGAAACTCCTTTGAGTTTAAAAAGTGGCATGTCCATGTCCCTTGCCACTTTGCTTACAGAAACGCATCCACAACCCTGTTGGGCTTGTGTAACTAGTCTTGTGGTTATTTTGGATTCTGGCCATAGTCCTTGAGAGCTCCTGTCTGGATGTCCTCTGCTCTAAGTCAGTTAACCGTATTTGAATAAAAGCCTCAATGATCAAAATGTTATCCAGACTGAATAGTTGTAATTGTACTGTACGTTGAGTAAGCACGTCTAAAATAATATCTTCTTATGGTTGGTTATGGGCTGGGACTGGGCAGACAACCTATTTTAATGCATTGTGTTGCAAATCTCTGATTTCTCCCTTTCCCCCACTTATTTTGGTCCTTACTGCTACCTCAGAGGCTTTTGTGGTGCTGCAACATCCTGAAAAGGCTGCTGAGTCATCCAGATGTAGTAGCTATTGACCTTGTTGGTTGGGGTTGAGTATCTTCTCCTCCCCAACTGGCAGGTAAACAAAGAATTTGGCTTTGAGCTACTTAATTGGACTGTGAAGCCACCTGATTTCCAAGAGCAGGAAATTCAGGAACATGGATGGTGCCTTAGTATCCAGTTCCACAGGTAAAACCTGATTAATGCCCGCAGGCTATAAAAAGTGGTGTCACACACCACTCTTTACACATTTGCCCAGGTCTGACATCAGAAGCATTATCATGAGCTCTTCTCCTCCCCAACTGGCAGGTAAACAAAGAATTTGGCTTTGAGCTACTTAATTGGACTGTGAAGCCACCTGATTTCCAAGAGCAGGAAATTCAGGAACATGGATGGTGCCCTAGTATCCAGTTCCACAGGTAAAACCTGATTAATGCCCGCAGGCTATAAAAAGTGGTGTCACACACCCCTCTTTACACATTTGCCCAGGTCTGACATCAGAAGCATTATCATGAGCTCGTCTGCTCTCTTTGCTGTGAGTGTGTAAGTAGAGTAGGGATAGTATCCAGAAAGGTCAGTCAGGGTCACATTTTATCATCCTTTCCAACTTTTGCACATACCCCCTTTCTCCTCTTGCTAGTTATCTCCTTTTGCTAGTGAGGTGCCTTGTTTTTATCCCATGCATTTCCCCCTCTATTGTTTTGAGTTTTCAGCCTTTTAATAAGCCTCTTTGACCCTTGTGGCTTACCTCCCTGGTCTTGGTTCAGTCAGGAGAAAATCGCCTCATTTTGTGACTGTTTGGTTTTAAGGGCTCCCCCCCCCCCCAATCTTGTGATTCTCTGTTAATAACCTGAGAAGGAGACTTTCCTAGGGTGACCTTCTCAGTGGCATAGCTGGGCCGTGTCATAGCTCTCCCCCATCTGCTCCCAAAATGGCTCCGATTTGGAGCCAAATGGGAGCACGGGGAAGGGTGGGAGGGCCAAACTTCGCTCCGCTCACAGCTCTGACTGCTCGGAGTAGCGAGCGCTGCATGCACCCCCTTGATTACTAAGGCTTGGAAAAACATGTTTCCATGTATCCAAATAATTTCAGTATAATGGCAGGTAGGTGGCTAAAATAATGATCACTACTGTATATTATTTTACTGAATATGTATGACATTAAAAGCTAGTGAGAGGTACTGAAAAAATCACATATGCAATAAATTGCTGATGTTAAACAAGTGAGATTATTTGTTTTTTTATTAAGGCAACTAGTAACTTATAAATTGTAAATGACTAAGACATCAATTAAATGAGAATTTACTAAGGAATTCATCCTGAGTCCGTTGAAACAAATGATAAACATCCATTTATTGTTAATAATGAAGGGTTCTGGCCTTAGACTTTAATAGCAGGCGTACTGGATATACATATGGATGCTGTTCCATTGCTATCATTTATTTACTACTCAATCACATAATATTTTCATTAAAACAATGGAGTGCATTTTCTATACTGCCAAGATTCCCTATAAAGTTATGCATGCGCTTCACAATTTCAAAAGCATTTTGAGTACCAATATGGCCACAAAACTCAGGTATGACAGCTTCTTTGTAGTGCTAACTACACTACACTACTTTGTAGTGCTAACTACACTAAACTTGTTTCTTAATGTTGAGGTTGGGTTTACCTCTCTCGAATATTTGCATACCCATTTGGCAAAGAATGAGTTCAGTATGTTAAATGTTCTTGAGATTCTTATCGGAGTGTGTTTCTTTTAGCTTCCCAGAGGGCTTTGGCTATGTGAACATCTAAAATGGACCCTGAAGAGCAGGAGTTGCTTGGTGACTATAGATACAGAAATTATTCTGCAGCAATTGACAAAGCTTTGAGGAATTTTGAATCTTCGAGTGAATGGGCTGATCTTATATCTTCGCTTGGTAAACTCAACAAGGTACAGTGTTTCCGTTTTTTAAAACACACTGTTTACAAAAGTAAGAAATTACAGTACACAGTAACAGCTTCTAGAAATGTTTACCGCTTAGACAGAATTCTGATAGGCTATTGATGAGCAAGTTCTGGATAGTATTGTAACATACAAGATGTGTAATTTAAACAAAACAAAAAACTCAATTTGATGGGATACAGTAAGGTACTTTGTATAGAAATTATTCCTGGTAATATAATGGTGGTTTGACTTCTTTATTTTCTCACTCTGTGTGTAGCAGGGTCTTGTGGTGGTGTTTAGAGCTTGGATAAAACTATATTATTCCATTCTGTTGCCAGTTCTAAGGTAGAAAAGATGGTTCTCTTGGAGACTGAACAATATTTGGATTGAAGGACAGAATTTGTGAATCATTATTGAGATTTCTTTTTAATAGCCTCCCTTTAAAATGGCTCGATTCAGGAGAAGGAACATGAGAATGAATCTATAACTTTAACTTTCATTGAATGATCCTTATTAATATCTTCAGTCTTGCAGAATAACCAGCAATACACTGATCTTACACTTACCAGAAAGCACATTGCCAGCCCTTCTGCCCAGTGTTGTTGTGTGTGAACTTCCTGAATTTAGTCAAAAATGGAGAAGTAGAGCCAGAGAGCAGAAATACAGCGCACACGTAAAGACTGAGGACATATCTTTCGTGCTTTTGAAATGTGAAATGTAAAATTATAGCTTCACCTTTTTTGGGTGGAGGATTCAATTAGTATAATAGCTTGACCTCTTAAAAAGCAGACTTTAATCGCACCTTTGTAGAATTGTAAAACATTTCCTCAGACCATTCATTCTGCATTATTTGAAATACTCATTTAGATATTTACTCTGAGAATATTCTCATTGGTTCTTTCACAAATGATTCAAATGTTGATTATTTTGGACTGGTGAAAGGTACTTGGGGGTGGTATTCTGGTTCAGAGACCAACATAGGATCTTTTTTAAATTGCTTTTTGTGTATTTTTTAACTCTAGAAAGCAATGAAGAGTATTTGTAGAGTTACAAAGAACTTGTTAAATCTGAAAATAAATATCTACTTTTGATCAGGCTTGTGGGTAATCAGACTTTTTCATAAGAAGATCATGCTTCTTATGGCTTGTGGGAGGAATGGATTCCACAAATCTGAGGATCCAGATACCACCCAATGCAGAGAGATCTATCCTCTTGTGGTTAAACTGAGAGCTACTGTCTTCCTGTCTCAATAACGTTTATAGACATTTGATTTACTAGTTAGCTTGTTCTGAGAGAAAGCGTGTGAAATACCGTATACAGCAACATAGGACTAGGGATTTCATTTGCAAAACTCAGCCTTTCTATTACGTCAAACCGCCTGCTGCATGTGGTTATTCACTTACTATAATCTTCTTAGGCTGTGTTCAGACCAGCACTCTTGCTGCATTTCATTTCTGTCTTGTCTTTCACTATCCTTGAACAAACCTTTGTGAGTTTCCCATATTTGACGTTCCCCTTATCAGAAATGCATTTTTTTAATCTTATGTAATACATGCCACAATTGTGCCGTTGTAGACACCCTCCCCACCCCATCCTAGCAAACTCGATAAAGTTTTCCCAGAGTACTGGAGGTGAGCAGGAGACCCCCTTGGGGAAGGGTTGTGAATTATTTATTTATTTATTCACATTTTTATACCGCTCTTCCGCCAAGGAGCTCAGAGTGGTGTACATATTTCGTCCCCTCCTTTTTGTCCTCACAACAACCCTGTGAGGTAGGTGGGGCTGAGAGATAGTGACTGGCCCAAGGTCACTCAGGAAACTTCGTGGCTGAGTGGGGATTTGAACCTGGATTAGCCAGGCTTGGTTTCTGTTAAGAGATTGGCATGAAAAACTAATAAGATGTTTAAGTGAATGTGTTCCAGATGTAATGGGACTAATTTTAATAATTATGAGGTATAGTGGGATCATAACCAGAAAAAAGGAAACTGCAGGACTTCAGATCTGTCATACCAAAGCTTTTGTTAAATATGAAGTACCATCCAAGAAATGTAACAAAACAGTGATAGATCCCAGGATGCAGTCAGTACTGCATGCTCTCCTTTGCATTCCTTCCTTTCATGGATATTGGCAGCAGATGGTGGCTTTTACCAAGCGCTCCATCGTCAGCTGTCAAAATCTCAACATTTGGAACTTCTGAATGTTGAAAATACTTGGCTTTGGCTCAAGCAGTTACTAGCCCAGTTGAAACAATCATTCTTTTAAACCGTTATTGTTTTGATTGTTGTAAATGAGCTTGCATGAATGAGCTCATTCATATGCTGGGCTTTTCCTCCTCTGCATGGGAGAGTGAGTGAAGCATCCATGTTTGCTTTTTAACTAACCACTGTTTATGTCCAAACTCAGGGAACAGTGGTTTATTCAGGTTGTGTGTGTTAGAACAAGTATGTTAAATAGGTTTGCTGTTATCCAAGTCAATATTGCAGAAATTGGAAATACAGGTGGGCCCCCATATCCACTGATTCGCTATCCACAGATCATGGGGACCCCCCCCCCCCAGGCTTTTACTTTTTTCCCAGTAAGCTTCGTTTCTTCCTTAAAGAAACAGGAGAAGCAGGCTCTGGCTGCTTATTACAGGCAAGTAGAACAAGACTAAGTACTAGAGAGGCTCTGCAAAGTTAACAGAAACCTTGCAGAGCCTCTCTAGGACTTAGTCTCATTCTACTTGTCTGCAATGGAGGCTGCTTCTCTGTTTGTTTTAAGGAAGAAACAAAGCTTGCGGAAAGAAAAATAAGAGCTGGGGGGGGCAAGCATGCCTGCCTGCAGGGGAAGCAGGGTGGGGGGCCCCCTCAGGAAACCATGGAGGGGGTGTTCACTCTTATCCACGGTTTCAAGTATCCATGGAGGGGCCTGGAACATATCCCCAGCGTATATGGGGGCCCACCTGTACTACCTTTCTGCTTGTGAATGGTATTTTGTGGGTTGTATTGGTTACTTGTTGTGGTTACTGTGTCATTGTGGTTGTGTCCAATATCAATTTGAGGCTCTGTCATATTGCATGATGTGGGTGGATAGGGCTGCATCTGTGTCTGTGGGCCACACTGGTTTTCAGTAGGATCTGGTGTGTGCTCATGCTATTGATGTGAGACAAAGATGTGAGTGGACAACAATATTGGATAAATCTAGTCAACTGACTTAGACTGCAATCCTGTACATACTTTCTTGGGAGTAGTGATCATTGAACACAATGAGTTGACATGCATAGGATTGTGCCGTTAAAATGGTAACCCTTTTGCAACTATTCAGCACAAGTGAACACAGCATGACCCAAAGGAGTATTGCTTTGAACAGCATTTTGATTGTTTACCCACTTATTTTCTCTGAAAATGCTGCTTTGTTGCTGATAATTACTGCCACCATCTAGAACTTCAGTAGCCTCTTCAGGTTTGTGTAGAATTGATGATAAAACCCAGTAATTTCTGCAGCCTTCCTCTGACAGTACTAACAGGGAGAGATTGTCCGTGACTGTTGTTGACCTAAGGCTGTGGCAGCGTTTGACTAGGGACGTGTGTAGGCTGAATGATAAACACAGTGTTGGTAATACTGCATGTTTCTGATCAACCGATATACATTTGTTTCTTCCAATCTGTTGCAAATAACTTATTTATGCAATAACTATGACTCGGATATAGTACTGTACATTGGCTGGAAATGAAGACGAGGGTCTGTGACAGATACTGTTGCATTAGCTACTGAGAGTTTCTGCCTTTTCCTGTTGAAGTGAAGTCTGTCTGGTGTTGCTTGGAATTATTTTAGGACACCTCCAGTGAGTTATGATCCAAGTACCAGGAATATTTGGGTATAATGAACCATGAATCATGTTATATTGCTTATTATGGTTGATGGGAGGGTGAGTGGGCAGACAGTAGAGGGAGGAAGGAATGAGCCAGGGAAGATGGATGAAGGAGAGGAGGAGGAGGGATTGGGAGGTGCAGGAACAGGGGACAATAGTGAGAGGTGGGAGATTTTGATTGGAAGGAGGCAGGGTGCAGGAGACCAAGGGAGGTACAAAAGAGGATAAAAAGGGACAAAGAATTTCTCTTTTTTTATCCTGTGCATTTCCTTGCAGGTCCCCAAGTCCTGCATACTTCCTATATTTGAATGTTTAAACTGAGATCTATACATGCTTGGAAGCTACGTCAAACCTACATAGAATCAATTGACTGTTGTAGACGTGTGATGCCAATTCTTAACCAGCTTTGACTAAAAAGCTCTTTATTTATGGTAACTGATCCCATCACAGTTTCAACTGATCCCCTAACAATTTTAGGGATGTCAGCTGATTTAAAAGAAATCTTAATAGTCGATTGATCAATTATGTTTGCATATGGATAAATACAGTGGTTCTGAAGCAAGAAGCAGCTTTCGTTTTGACTTTTTAAAAGATGCATTCTTGTGGTGTTTAAGAGACGTTCTGGGGGGATGTCACAGAATGGTGCCTTCGCTCTTTGTAGTTTTTATAACAAAACTGTATTTGTATTAAAATACGTATTTTCAAAAAAATTGCTGTCCAATTAAATGATTGATAACTCGATTTAAATGATTGATCAACTTGATTTAAATACCAACTAAAATGGTGCCTCCAAGTAATCAGTTAAAATTTCTGCTCTTATTTCTTTAATAAGTTCCAGGGTTCTTCTTTTCTCTTCTTACACCAAAGTTTTGTAATCTCCAGAGGGGTAAAATATGTGAACAACTCCTGTTACCTTTTCTTTGTGAACTTTTCTGTAAAATTGTTCCATTGCCTTCTTGTCTGTCCTTACAAAGGACTTGTACACGTAGCTGACTATAAAAATACTGTATAGTTAGGGTTACCATCAGAGGCGAATCTAGGGCGGAGCAAGCGGAGCACCCGCTCCGGGCACCATCTCCCGAAGGGCGCCCCGCCCCCGAGTCCCCGAGTCGGAGACTCGAGTCCCCGAGTCGGAGACTCGAGTCCCCGCCCCCTCAATCGGGAGAGCCGGCTCGGGGACGTCTTCCCCGGCCGGCTGCCCGGGGCCTTCTAAGGGAAGCCTGCTGCGAGAACGATATTTATACCGTTCTTTTTGCGCATGCTCAGACTGTTACTGAGGGAAAAAGGCTGCCCTTTTCCCTCAGTAACAGTCTGAGCATGCGCAAAAAGAACGGTATAAATACCGTTCTCGCAGTGGGCCTTCCTTAGAAGGCCCCGGGCAGCCGGCCAGGGAAGACGTCCCCGAGCCGGCTCTCCCGATTGAGGGGGAGGAGGGGGGGTGCCGCCCCTCCCCTCCGGAGCGGGCCGCCCCGCCCCTCCATAGGGCGCCAACCCCCTTGCTCCGGGCACCAACAGAGGCAGTTACGCCTCTGGTTACCATATTTTGGGTGACCCAATCTGGGACACACACACCCATTTTTTTTGGGCCGCCAAGTCCCCCCATTCTTTCACCCCCTTACTGTGGCCGCCGCTTTTCATCCAGCTGCTGCCGCCGCTCCTTGCAAAATCCGGTGGCCGCCGGCACCATTTTTCCTTGCGAGGCTCGCAAGCCTCGTGCACAATGCAGCCTGGAAGCCCTTAGTTCATATTTTTGAGGGTTGTTTTTTTTTTTTTTTTTGCTAGCTGCATGCATGCGCACAAGTGGCCTGGAAGCCCTTATAAGCCCTTTGTTCAAGGGCTTCCAGGCTGCTTGTGCGCATGCGTGCGGCTCGCAAAAAAAAATCGCGAGTCACATCCATGGGCACAAGCAGCCTGGAAGCTCTTATGAACAAAGGGCTTCCAGGCTGCACTATGTGCGTGCGCAAGGCTCGCGAGCTTCGTGCACAACACGGCCTGGAAATCCTTCATTAAGACCTAGATCAAGAAAGTCTTAACTCGTATTTAAGATGTGCTCTGTTTACCTAGAACATCCGTATTTGCAATACATTGAGCTAAAATTAGCCTCTATGGGATTTTCTTTGATGAGCTTGCTTAGCATGGGCCTGGACCAGGCGAAGGCAATGATACAGCAGCATGTTCTTGATACTGAGCGACAGAAAGATCTTAGTAATGTAACAGAATTTTGTATTAGTGAGGAACTTAAATATATTATATTTATCTTACCCAATTGGAGATCCCAAAACATAGACGGGCGTTTACACTGGCTCGCTGTAGTGGATTGCCCTCAGCAGTGCTAGAGGGTCACTACAGAAAGATCCCTTTTGCAGAGTGGCTATGTCCTTGTGGGGCGGAACAGGTGGAAACTACTGAGCATGTTCTACTGAACTGTATGAAATGCAGGGCTGAATGAATCGCAAGCCGGAATCAAGATTGCCGGGAGAAATATCTGAGGTTGTTGATATTCAGACGATACCACCCTAATGGCAGAAAGTGAAGAAGAACTAAAGAGCCTCGTGATGAGGATGAAAGAAGAGAGTGCAAAACTTGGCTTGAAACTCAACATTAATAAAACTAAGATCATGGCATCTGGTCCCATCAATTCCTGGCAAATAGAAGGGGCAGAAATGGAAGCAGTAACAGATGTTACTTTTGGGGGCTCCAAGATCACTGCAGACGGAGACAGCAGCCATGAAATTAAAAGACGCTTACTCCTTGGAAGGGAAGCTATGGCAAACTTAGACAGCATAATAAAAAGCAGAGATATCACCATGCCAACAAAAGTTCATATAGTCAGGGCGATGATGTTCCCAGTAGCAATGTATGGTTGCGAGAGTTGGACCATAAGGAAGGCTGAGCGCCGAAGAATAGATGCTTTCGAACTGTGGTGCTGGAGAAGACTCCTGAGAGTCCCTTGGACTGCTAGGAGATCAAATCAGTCAATCCTAAATGAAATCAACCCTGACTGTTCCCTGGAAGGACAGGTACGGAGGCTGAAACTCAAATATTTTGGCCACCTAATGCAAAGAGAGGACTCTCTGGAGAAGACTCTGATGCTGGGAAAGATTGAAGGCAAAAGGAGAAGGGGAAGGCAAAGGATGAGATGGTTAGACAGCATCACCGATGCAACGTTCATGAAAATGAGCGAACAGGAAGATAGTGGAGGACAGGAAGGCCTGGCAGGATATGGTTCATGAGATCACGAAGGGTCGGACACGACTTAACGACTGAACAACAACAACAACATGTTATATAGAGATATACGTACCACCTTTATCTCTCCATTGCTGGTTAAGCTGCCAGGCCGTACGAGCCAGCAATATAGATTTTTGCTTCTATCAGACTCCAACTCTGCTGTTACATACAGTGTTGCTAAATTCTTTGCAGCTGCAATGAGTATCCAAAGAAAGATGGTGAACTTTCTAACTTGGTATAGGGGACCTAGTCGTTTTAAATAACTAACTTTCTAACTTGTGGACTTTCTAACTTAGTATAGGGGACCTCTGATGGGATGTGGATTTAATTTATAGTTTGATATGATAGTTGATTCTTATTTTGTTCATTTTATTGTTAGTATAGATTATAGATTTATAGATATATTTAACATTCTAATTCAGAGCAAACTTTTATTGTAGATTTTATAGCATTAAGTATGGGTTGATTGGGGGTCAGGGGGTCTATTTTATTTTAATTTCTTGTCTTAATTGATGTTCATGATGTTTCCTTTGGCTCTGTATTGGTAACTTTTGCGCTGGTCTGTGACTGCAATAAAGACATTGATCCATTGGTTGGCAATACATAAACGCAGTAGGCAGGACGTCCTTGCATGTGCTTGTTACATCTGTGCAAAACAGCTTGGAATTCCTCGGTTTAAATATGCTTGTGTTTTCCTCGTTTGCTTCAGATGTGCATGTGTTTGCTATATTTTCAGTAGACTTTGTCTTATCATTTACTAACTGTAGCTGCGTGAACACATGCTGATCTTCTGGGTGTTAAATGTGCCCCTCGTGTTCCAGGCAAGATTGTAATTGGCCGTAATTAAATCTGATGACAAGCTAAAATGCCAACATGATAGTGGAGATTATACATTTGACTGCCCTTATATCACAGGAGCATCTTGCCCTGCTAACTGGGCAAGAGGCACTTTTTCAATTGGTGCTCCTCTTATATTTAGCAGGGGGTGAGTAATTGCCCCCCTTTCACCCCAGCACAGTGTCTTTCTGGTGGCTGTTTGCTGGTGGTGTTCTGCGTCTTTTTTAGACTGTGAGCCCTTTTGGGACAGGGAGCCATTTAATCATTTGATTTTGTCTGTAAACCGCTTTGTGAACTTTTTGTTGAAATGCGGTATATAAATACTATTAATAATAATAATGTTGAGCAATGTATGCACCTAACTTCTCTAAAACATGATTTGAAAGAGTTGCATTGAGAACTTGCTCATCGGTTCTTCTTGTGTAATTACTGCTGAAAATATTTGTTTTAATTGAGGTATTCTACATGGTACAGGTTGTTACGTGCTAATTTGATACTTGGTGTGAGGAGGCGAGAAGGACCTTTCTGCACAGTGTACCCCAGTCACTGTTTGCTATTGGTCCAATGTTCTAACAAGTCTCTTTTCATTGCCAATATAACACTGTTCAGTATGTACTTTTAATGGTTAGTGGTAGCGTATGCTTCCTCATCCTTTTTTAAGATCTGGCAAGATGTGTAGTAGACCATAAAAGCCAGAACTTGTCTAGAAAGGCTGGAAAACATTCTAGTTTTGTTTGGCAATCAACAACCGGGTTTCTTGTTTTTTGTTTGTTTGTTTTTTACAAATTATCTGTACATTTATTATATGTATAATACCTGTACTGCTTTTACATGAAGTCTTTGTATCAATTTAGTCTAACTTCAATTTGTTTGCTGACTAATTGATTCTACCGCCTTCCCATTGTTTTACAGGCTCTTCAAAGTAATTTGAAATATTCCCTTTTACCCAGACGCCTTATTATTAGCAAGAGGCTGTCTCAGTGTTTACACCCAGCTTTGCCTAGCGGAGTGCATTTAAAAGCACTAGAGACCTATGAAATAATATTTAAAATTATTGGGACCAAATGGCTTGCAAAGGACTTATTTCTGTACAGGTAAGCTGTTATATTTAGGGAAAACGTAGTCTAAAATATACCTTATTCCAATCTTATTTAGTTTTGGCTCATTCTTCATCATTAAATAAAAACAATTTTCTCCATCTCTCTTCAGCTCTGGCTTGTTTCCTTTGCTGGCAAATGCAGCCATGTCAGTGAGGCCTGTTCTTCTTGGTCTGTACGAGAAATATTTTCTCCCCCTTCAGAAGTCCCTCCTGCCAAGTCTTCAAGCCTTCGTAATTGGACTTCTACCTGGATTGGAAGAAGGGTCGGAAATCTATGACAGGTAGGCATCTTGTGCTCTGAGAAGAAATAACATACGTTAACATGCTACTACTATGTATCGAGAATCACCACTTCCTCAATTTCTCAACTGATACAGTACAGCCGAACTTTATTAGTAATTTATTCACTAATTGATCCCTCCCCCAATTGTTTTCATAGACCCTTTTCAAGCCCTTTTATGAGTTAGGATAATTTACCTTCTCCTACCATCTTCTGAAGCAGTAAACTGGGAAAGGGCCTTCCCAATTGGGGTGCTCAGCTTGTGAAATTCTCTTCCAAGCGACGATGCACTCCCATTTATTCTGCATTCCTTTAATGCTAAGATGGATTTTTTTTCTGAGAAGCTTTTGTGTTTGCTTGATTCTCTGTTGATGGATTGTTTGCACTGTTCTTGATTTGTGTGTGTGTTTACAATTTTGTGATTGTGAGCTACTTTGGATGCTTCTTTGACAGAAGAAATGCAGGGTATATATAATGTTAAATGGGATAGAACACCATTTCTCAAAGTCCTACATGGGAGTTTACTCCCCATGTAGGACTTTTTTTAAACATACCTGGTTTTCCTGCCAGCTCCCCAGAGGGTCCAGGGAGGGGGCTGCTGCCACCTCCGCAGGCCTCTCCAAGGCTCTAAACAGCGGCGTTCCAAAGCCCACTTCTGGTTTCTGGCGAAAATTATATGCAATTCTTGCCTCTTAAGACTTCGCATCATTTTTTATTTTTTTTTAATCAAAAAGGATTTTTTCTACTTAATATATTTAAACTGTGAATTATTGTTGCATGACTCACATTCATTTTTAAGTCAGTTGTGTGGTCTTAAAAGAAAGTTTCAAAGCAATGTAACTGTAGGCAGCCCTTATTCATGGTATAATTGTTTTTAGTGTTAAAGAGCAAAACCAACAATTTAAATGGAGAACTTGCATGTGTATATGCTTATTTTTATTTATATTGGTTTTAGTAGTCTTAAGATATGTTCTTATGAGTCTCTGACAGCGCAATACCAACTTACACCACTGGTTTAACCAGCAGTGCAGTGAGATTCAAATCCCCTTTGAATCCCCCTTTGGAGGGGATTTGAATCCCTTTTCCATTCTGGGGCCTCCCGTTCTTGCTGCACTGCTGGTTACACCAGTGGTGTAAGTTGGATAAGATTGCACTGTGAGTCATGCATGCTAATATATGGTGGCTTTTGCCTAGAAGAGAAATCTCGCTTAGTACAGTGCTAGAAACACTTCCCATTCTGCTTCCTTAATGTCAGTTGAGTCTGTATTATGAACACCTGTCTTATACATGACATGAGTAACAAACCTCATGCCGCAGAATAAGCCCAGAGAGAAAATGGAATCGAAAATGGAAAAAATCTAGCACAGCTCAGGTAAGAAGATGACAAATGTCCTGGAAACATGAACTCTAAAGTGGCAATCCGAAATTGATGTTTCTACTTGGAAATTTAATCTGAGGTAACGAGACTTGTGTTCATGATTTACTACTCACAGATGAAACGATGCACCCCTCAGTCTCCCCCCCCCCTTTCTTCTGTAAGTTCTTCATAGGGTGACAGAAACTTACGGCGGTCACTTTAGTTGCAAATCATGAGAAAATCAACATTTTTTTGGATGAAGCGATAGTGGTAATTCATGTCACTGAATTATAACACTGCAGGTTTTATCCAAACCTTCAGCAGAGCACCGTTCTGCTGTCAGAAGCTCTCTCTGTAATAGGAAGGAGCATTCTTCTCCTATAAGGGGTTCTTTCATGAGCAGAATTTTTCTTTGAGACATGGGGAGAGTTCTTCTGAAGGTGTGGATGCAACCCAAAATTATTTTATTTTAGTAGAAACTGTCAGTGGCAAGCATTTTCAGAAGCATTGACATTTAATGAGACAGCTACTAGAACATTTATTTAATGGAATTTAATATTGAAACATCTTCACTTCCTCCTTTTACAGAACAGATGCTTTGCTTGCGAAGTTGTCACTAGTAATTGGTAAAGAAGTATTTTATTCAGCACTATGGGGGAGCGTCCTAGTTAGTCCTTCTATTAGGCTACCTGCATCCCTCTTTGTTGTTAGTCATATCAACAGAGAATTATCAGGAAAACAACAGAAGTATATGCTGGGGACTGATGCTAAGCTCACGGTAGGTTACACAACTGATAATGTGGTGGTCTTTATATGTGTTTGTAAATAAATGATGGGGAAAATGGACACATTGCAGGTTAATCATACTTGTGAAAACAATATAGCCATATTCAGATGTTACATTTTCATCCTTGCATTTCTCTGGCTTCGTATTGATCAAATATTAAGTAGTAGGAACTATATGAAACTTGTACGTGGGGGGGGGGAATAAACTGTGAAGCAACTTGGCTGTATCTGCAATGGTTATAGAAAGAACCACTGTTGCTCATATGAACCTACCCGGGTCCTTAGTTCATCTTCTTGGTCCTTGCTCTCTGGCCCACCGTTGTCACACATTTGGCTTGTGACAACCAGAAAAGCCTTGTCAGTCAGTGATGGCACTGTGCCTATGGAATGCTTTACCTGAGAAGGTCTCCCAGGCCTTCATACTGCCACCTTTAAACCTTCCCTAACAACACTCCTTGGCTTGGGATGAATTTTGGTCTATGGCTTTTTTTTTTATTGCTGACCAGGCTTTTAACTGGTACATTGATGTTGGCTGTCATGATGGTTTTGTACTGCTAGGTTTATCTATTTTTTTTGTCAAATGTTTTGTTGTGAACCTGTCTTGTGCAGGTTTTAATTTGGGGAAAAAATGGTATTTTAAATATATTAATTAAAACGACTAGGTGCATTTGTACACTAGCATAGCTAAATTAAGTCCTTTGTAAAGATGGCTCACAGAGATGACTCCATCCTGCTAGCTGTATCCTTGTAGCCCCATTTTTATTACCAATTATAATGAACCCGTATATGTGCCCCTGCATACAGTATATGAAAGAGCTCACTATTGCAGAATAGGCTCTTGGGTGGGGCAGGGTGATCACTTTGTGCATGGGGTTCTTGTACAAGCAAGATATCATGGTTTTGCTCGAACTCTACTTAACAAACCACAAGTTTATTCACCACAGCTGCAGGGGGTAGTGGTGGTGTTGTTTTTAATGGAAGCTTTCTGCTATAAAATGCAAATATACTATTTTCTTCTTGTCACAGATCAGAGCTTTTTGTGTGTCAATGATGGATTCAAATGTTCTTGTACAAAGGAACACTTTGGAGGTGGTTCTCTTCTTTTTCCCATTTTACTCATCTTTGGTAAGCAAATGACGTAGGTTGAACTACAGTATTAGTGACCCAACCAAAAGGCTTGCTGCACTTCCAAATGAATGCTTGTGACAACTCCCATATGTGTCTCACACCACAAGACCTCTCTTACAGTGCTGTTGCAAGAATGTTACTACAGGTAGATGTGAATATTAAGACCTGGGGATTAACTGTTTTTCCAAGACAGTTAATTTTCAGGACATCATGGAAGAATCCCTGATAATCCACTCCTATCCATTTACACCAATTTTTGCTGTTACAGTAGCTTGATATTTTACTATTTATTGCTTTTTCACATTTTTATACCGAAAAATAAGGAGCTCGGGCAGGGTGGTGTACATCATTCCTTCGTTTGTCCTCACAACAACCCTTTGAGGTAGGTTAGGCTGGCAGTCAGTATGAGTTTTGTCGCAGAAGTCGGTGAGAAAAGGAATCAGCCTGAATTCTTACTTTCCTAGTATATGTTTGAGGAGTTGGAAGGAAGCATATGTAGTTCACCTTCTTGCCCCAAACGTAGCATGTTCATCCTCTCACCAGCTCCTTCATCTCCAGTCCATTTGTGCAGCCCAGCCACAGGGTGTTGCAAATCAAGAGACATTTGGTGCTGTTTGCTCCCTGCCTTGATGCATCCAAGCCATGCTCTGTAGGGGAAGCACAAAATCTGGTGTCGTTGGCCCGTCTGGCTGGGGTGGGGGTGGGAAATGCTTTCTGACTCCAAATGGAACAATAATTCAAAGCTGAGACTGAGCAAAACCTATTCACTGAGTTTTCACATGGGAACGTATGGGCACAATTCCATGCCATCTATTGTGTGATTATATTGGCCACCAGCCTGTAACCAAATGTTACTCTCGTTAGTGAATGCAGGCACTGTAATGTGCTGTGAGAGCACATGTGCCCTTGGCCCTGAGTGATAATGAATGCTCTTCAATTACACATAATTATGAAACCTATTATTTAGCACTCGATCTAATTAGCACTGACAGCACTTCTTTCTGTTTGTATTAACTACATCAGTGTTTCTTGTTGCATTTTGCGGTGGTGGTGGTATATATGTATAGTGTGTATGTATTCTGGCTTAAATACTGTAATAATAGGAAGGAAGGAAGGAAGGAAGGAAGGAAGGAAGGAAGGAAGGAAGGAACTAACTCTTCAAGCAGCTCACTCCTAGCCTCTGAAACAGCATATTGGTACACTTACATGTATTAAACTCAATTTAATACTCGGTAGACTAAGAATGAATGAAAATATGGCAAATGGCATATCTGGGAAAACTGAAAGTAGTGTTTTCACTTCCCGTGAAAGAAAGAGAGCCAACAGCATATTAAGGCACTTGGGGATTAATCTTTGGATAATGTGCAGACATCACCAGGACTTTGACAAATGCCTCTTATTATGATTCTGTCACACTTGAAAGCATTACAGTACTAGTCAGCTGTTTTTATGTAGCTACTATTGTATTGCCACAGTTGTTGTTTTTTTACAGTTTTATTTGTGTCTGCTTTTCCAGCTGATGTTGTTTTTTTTAAGAGATTTATGTGTAGCTGACTTGTTGGTTGTTCTTTGTTTAGGATCCCAGTGAAAGTGCTGTACCGCTATCTAGGTCTGATATAGTTCATCTTCTCTCAGCAGCTGCCCAGACTCTCTTAAGAAGAGATATGTCATTAAACAGAAGGTTATATGCATGGTTACTAGGTACTGTAAATATAGTTGTGCAATTCTTGCTGTTGCAGTTCAGTGGACTTGAATGCACGCTCTTGAAATATAATTTTTTGTCAAGGTTATTCTCAGAAAATTATGTGTCATATATGAACTGCCTTAAGCAATTCATGGAGAGAGATGAGGCCCATTGGGGCCTCTGGGGCTTACACCAGGGGAAGGGGATAAACGTCCCCTTTCCCTGAGGTGAGCCCTAGCCGTGTCAGTGCGGGCCATGTCCTGCCTAGGATGTAGTGGCCGGCCATTGCAGCCGGCCGCTGTATCTTGGGCAGGATCAGGCTGTAAATTGTATGACCACAGCATTATGAATCATTTTGTGAAGCTACAAATAAACTGGATAATTAAATAAGGTTAACCTGATTTCAGGCAAACAGATTTCAGGCAAACAGTTGATGAAATCCCTGGATTTGACCAAACTGCCCTTGACTATGAGGCTAAGGCCTATGGTTCACACATTCTCTTCCTACATAGATATCGTTCCTGTGTAAGAAGCAAGGGTGTGCCATTATATGAGATGTACAGTGTTTTTCTCTAAATGTACAGAAATGTCACACTTATTAAATTTATATTCTGTCCTATTCAATTTATATTCTGTCCTATTGTATTACGGCATGTATGCTTTCCTATATAGAAAAATACTGTATCATTTGCTGTGTGACTTAAATTCAAGAATTCCACTTGAGATGAAATTCAGCTTTGGAATCCATCTTAAATGCAGTTGGGGAAAAAAGACCCACTAGATTTCAATCCAACATGCTTGCATATGTTTCAGATCATAGCTTTAGTAATCAGCGCTGCACTGGCCAAGTTATCTGATGCACATTTAACTTCTATATGTTTTAAAACAACTCATGGGCATTCAGTTGAAATACTAATCTCCGTTCAAATGTCTGAAACAGGAGGGATGGCTCAAGATCCTGTAAAGCTGTGTGTGTTTGTTTCCTTTTTCTTCGGGATAAATCTGGGCTAGCATGTTTGCTACAGCCAGCAAACCTGCATAAAATAATTTGTCTTCAAATGTATCTCAGGCCATATTATGGGCTTCTCCTCCCATCAATGTCAAATGAGACCTGTATGTGACCTCGAGAGAAAGCCGTAGATAGAGATGTTTGAAAATGGTGTTATTTATTTTACTCAGAAGTAAGCCCATTGTGTTCAGTAAGACTTACAGTGCAATCCTATCCAACTTACACCACCGGTGTAACCAGCGGTGCAGCGAGAATGGGAGGCCTCAGAACGGAAAGGGGATTCAAATCCCCTTCAAAGGATTTAAATCTCCCCTCCCCTCCAAAGCCTCCTGCCCTGCCCTCCCCGCTGGTTACACCGGTGGTGTAAGTTGGATACGATTACGGTGTTAGGCTGTAAGCCTCTTGTATTCAACAAAAAACAAACACCTCTAGCTGTAGATTCATAGGTAGCATCATGCTTGCATTTATATGGATCCTGTTGTCTAATGGAGGAAAGCCCTTGGATTCCATATTGAATGCATCTGATAATGGGATAGAAAGCTGCTTGGGTGTCCGATGGACATAGGTGCTCAAATCTTTCAACTTTTAAATTGACAGATAAGATTCATTTAAAAAACAACACCACCACAACATTTCTATATTTTGAGTGTTTATAATGTTCAATTTTTAGGTTCTGATATCAAAGGAGGTACTTTTGTACCAGATGCATCTATTTCAATGTCTCTGGAAGACCATGCTCTTTATTTTTTTGGAAAATATTCCAAGGATCTTTTAGTTGAGGTAGGTGTATATATTGTTTCTTAAAGGCTGCAACCTGTATTGCACTAAATTCTCTCAACTGCTCAGCATGTGTTGATATAACTTTCAAGGTTTTGGTAGATAATCCGGTTGCAGATTTTGCCTCCTTCTGAAACTCAGTTGGTGGTGGTCCACAACATGGATTTCTTTATGGTGGCCCCTGCCAGTTTGAATTCCCTACCCTGTGAGGTGTGGCAGGCTGGCCCTCTTGCTGCTGAACTTGCAGTGGTTTGGTGACCTGCTATAATGTTGTTTGCTGGTTTGTTTTGCTTTCAGTGTTTTGTTTTGAATTTCTCCTGCTTATGTTTTTGATTTGTATATTATAAGCCACCCTGAATCTGAGGGGATGGCCAGGGTATATATCTTTTTGTGTGCTGCACTATTATTGGTATGTTCATAAAAAATAATCATGTAATATTACTCATGCCTATTAATTAGGAGGATCTGTTCTCCCACTGTGTCCATCAGTATAAAAAGGACGTTGTGACTCTAGGCCAGGGGTTCTCAACCCCTTTCCAGCTGAGTACCACCTTTGGCGCCACTCTCCTGCTTCGTACCACTGGAAGTGACTGGAGATCATCGCCAGTTACTTCTTGGTTTTCAAGGCCAGAAAACGCAGGCAGGAAGCTCTGGGTGGGCGAGAGGCCCATTCTCAGCATTCCCGAGAGGCTCGGCCAAAGGCAGGAGCCTCTCGCGAGCAAAACCGCACCACCAAAAGCGCCACGTCGGAGCAAGGTTCTGGTGGGCCAGCAGTCCGAGTACCACCATCAGTCAGCCCAAGTACCACTGGTGGTACAAGTACCACTGTTTGAGAACCCCTGCCGTAGGTTATCCAATTTGGTTGAATTTTTAAAAATAATTTTAAGATGTCTGTCTTGTGTTTGCTGCCTGATATGTGTGCAAGCTCACAGGATCAAGTATGGGAATGTTGATGCTGACATCCAGTTCTAACCCCAGCATAGATGCGGAGAGAGAGAGAGGGAAGATCACAGAAACCCACTGGTGATTCTTAGTTCGAAGGACTGGTAGGGGAGTTGCCTGCTGTGGGCAGAGCTCACTGGCTATGTCTTTTTTTCCAAGATCATATGGCATTTGGCTGCAGCAGCACAAGCCACTGTTTGCTCCCTGCAACTAAAAGACCACTATAATATTAAGTTGTCCATATTTCAATCTGAACATGGCCTTAGAGGTCACCATCTTTTTCCTTTTTATTTAGTATTTCTCTGTGTTTTTATAACTGTGCATTAATAATACAGGAGGAACTGATGTGAATGCTATTTTTACTTCCAGTATCAATATTTTGATGTTGTTCTAATAGGGCTTGATTGAAATACTACATCAGAACTTTGCAGAGTCTGACTTGGAAGAACAGCATCATGCATATTTGAAACCGTTCCGCATTCTCATAAGCCTGCTTGACAAACCTGAAATAGGTAAGAGAAGTCTCTAAGAACTAATGCAAAAATATGCTGGGCTTCAGTGTAGTGAAATTCAGATGTCTTATGGAATGTACAGCGTACAGTACAGATGGAAATAACTCTGTGAGCTGTATTTTGAATAGTCAATAAATTGGAGCGAATTGAATATTGCAAGTCTAATTTTTTTACACTATATTGCCAATTAATTTGACAGTGTAACTTAAGCCTTTAGAGTTGGGTAGCTGGGGGGAGGGGTGTGAGAGGGCAAGCGCAACAGTTGAAGCTGTATATTGAAAGTGATTCACAGGCTAGGAGAACTACGCAGTATATATTCCATCTTCTGGGTTTCTGTCCAGAGACTGACTCATAGTTTTGTTATGTATGTTGGCATAATTAGTAATGATGTGTAAGTTTTCTCGAGCTTTGTCATTGCTTGAGGAAACTCTATAGAAGCCTCCCCAGCTGTCTAGCAAAGTCAAGATACTCTGCTGACCTGGCAAATCCCTTGTCCTGAAAAGAGAGCTATTGAATAAAAAGGGAGGGGATCCTTCCCCTGCCTGAGGCCAGGCAGGGGGATCCCATGGGAAGTTAAAAGCCTGTGAAAGACAGTTGAATATTCTCATTGGGTTTTGTCACTTAACAGTGTACCGTACATTGAATCTGACAGGCCAGAAGGATGATGAAACTTTGCTTTCTGGGCCAGTCCAGACATGTGCAACTTAGACTGAGCCCAGAGCTCGTATTTCCCTAGAGAGGTCTGCGTCGCACTTAAGTGCACATGCAGAGATTTACATCGGTGGTTCTTGAAGTCCTTTTACTCCTTCAGTTCTGAGGATCGAACTGAATATGAGCATAAGCAAAACAAAAAGCAAATCTTTTCCTTGCTTGACAATAAATAGCAGGGCTTCATCCCTTATCTTTATCAATCCCAATAAAATAAGGTATTCTGCCCAGATCTCTAACCTTTTGCTTTGAAATGCCTCCAAGATACTCAGGGAACACTTTATTGCTGAACAGTCTCTTCTTTGGCTTTGTTGGCTTTGTGGCCCTAGCTGTATCTGGTGCCAGAAATACTACTCTTGCCTGTATGGATTATATCCTGAATGTCTAAAAGACTTTGCTCCTTGGGTATTTCTTGAGGTTATCCCTTGTGGCTTTCCTTAAATGTTTGGAAAAAACTGCCAAGCTGATCTTGCACTGCTAGAGTATTTTGTGGCTTAAGTATAAAGTGCTTATAATCCTATTTTTTTTCCTGGTCCCTGTAATAAAGTGAAGAAGTGGGCCCCATGGTTAAAAAGCACACTGCTGTCTTAAAAGCTCTTTATTTTTCACTGTAGAAAAATGATAGTATTATTTGGTATGCCAGTGCAACTTTTTAATTACAGAAAACCTCCAACATCTTGATTCTCCAAATATAATTGAAATTCTGGTGAGACTTCCTTTAAAATTGTCATGTCACTCACATCAACCATGTAAAAGACTTTCTCTGAAACATTTTTTAAAGGAAACTAGGGATAATAAATGTCTTCTCTGTCTGCAGAATATTGCCTGCACAACAACTTATTAATTTAGAAGCCTTAAATGGATTTATTATCTGCTTTTGGGGAACAACACCGCAGTGTCAGCATTGCCTAGATTCGAGCAATCTTATTTCACCTTCAAATGAACATACATACTGTTGTAGCCCAGACCTTTTTTGTTTAGTCCTTTTTTCCTTTACAAATTCTCAAAACTGTGTAGCCGTTACCGGTTACCTTGTTTAGCACTATGTGTATGAAGAGCACTTACTCATTCTGTAACTTTTCAAATCCCCATTGCACTGAGAGCTTGTTTGTGTCACGTGTTGAGAAGGAAGGGAAGTAATTTTTGGCTGCTTCTGTGCTTAGACTCTGGATACCAGTGGATTTATGATAACTTATTTGTGGAGGGATCATGATTATGGTTCAAAGTCTATACTGTATGACATGAAAAGGGTGCAGTGTCCGGGAAAATACAGATGTTTCTAGGCAATTGAAGCAAAACCTTTGAAGTATAGCTCTTCACAATGAATACCTAAGAAGTTAAAAGCAAAATCCTGAGTTGTAGCAAAAAAATCCGACTCATGGCATTTATTGGCATGAGCCCTTGTAGGCAAGAGGCTACTTATCAATTGAGGCCATCTCCCATTCTATGAAGTATTGGCATGCATAGTATAAACATGAGTAATACATCCTGAATGCAGTAGCAAGATCCTGGCTAACAACCAAGAGGTTCTGGGATACAAATTCTAATTGTATTGACCAATTCTGCATCTCACCAGTGCAAAAAGCTCTACATGGTATATGCTAAGCTGCTAATAAGAGGTTGGGTTTATATGCTCTGTCGTATTCTGTACTAAAAGTTTACCACTAATACTCAGGATTGAATTTCTTTTCCTTTTGTTGCAGGGCCACCAGTTGTTGGTGACTTGTTTCTTGAAGTGATCAGAGCATTTTATTCTTACTGCAAGGATATCCTGGGTTCTGATCTTAAACTTAGCTACAGTCAAAGTGACAATGTCCTTCCAAGGTACACTTTAGTTCTCTTTTTGTTCAGATAGCCTTGACTAATCCTGCTAAGTAAACATACTCTGATTTATTGTGTATTTATGAAGTTGTTTATTTCCTTAAGATTTCTTGTTGACCTCAAATATTGTGTCAGTGACCAGAGTTCTTTGCTTTCATTTCATGAAAGTAAATTCTGTTGAAGTCAAGTAATTATACAAGGCGTTAGATTCCTTCGATGTAATGTTTTGTCAGAGCCTTAACACTAGTAATGGGTGAACTCCTCTGGGCTCTCTTTGGAATGAGCTCATCTCAAACAAGTTCACTGGCAGCCTGATCCTGTCTAGAATGCAGCGGCGGTGCACCTAAAGCGCCCACTGCATCCTAGGCAGAATTGGGCCTACGCCGAAGGAGCTGGAGCGCTCCTTAGGGGAAAGGGGATGTTTGTCCCTTTCCCCCAGGTAGAACCCCAGCAGGCCCAATGGGTCTCCTCAGATGTGCACTGACAAAATGGTCGGCACGAATCCGAGGAGCCGGTGTAAGGCCGGCCAGACCCAAAACGGAGGCTAGAATTTGACAGAATGCACCACCAATTATTCCTCTCCCGTCCCTGCCCTGGCTGGCCAATCACCCTTTCCACCCTGGTCTGCCCTCCCCATGCCGCCCGGCACGGGACCTACCTGTGTCCTCTGGTGGTGTCTGTGTTCCTGGGCGAAGTGAGCTGCGCTGGCCTCTCTACCAGCACTGCTTCTTCACCGGGTGTTGAAAACCTGCCTTACAGCACGTTTATAACACCCTAGACTTTGCCGGTCTATTATTTAGACAGGATTGCGCTGTTAGACTTTATTTGATTCAGATCTGAGTTTAGCTTGTTTAAGCTGCGTTCCAGGCTAAAATCCTGTTGTTTCCCGTTCCAGACTAAAATCCCATTCCACGCTAAAATTCATTGATTATGTCACCAGGAGCTCTTGTTTGGGGACCTTCAGCAATGTGTCATCCTCAAATGTTTATGGAAAACATAGTTCCCATGCATCTGGTGACCTAGCAAGGTCAGGTTTTATGGGAACTACCCCTTATTTATTGGCATATAATACGCACTGGCGTATAATACGCACCTTCCTTTTGGCCCTGGGTTTCAAGAAAAAAACATTTAAAGCATTTTTGGGCCACTTGGCCACTTACCGCTTGGCTGCTTAATTAGCTAATTTACATAAATTGCACAAAAATACCAGGATCTCTTTTAAAATACACAGCAATAAGACACATGAACAAAATGTACCAGAACATACATCCCAAGTACAAAAAAAACCCAGACTCAACTTTTCCCCCCAACCCACCCATGCACAGTTTCCAAAGTAAAGAACATTTACCCCAAGTACAAAACCCCCCAGACTCAACTCTTTTCCCCCACCCCACCCCACCCCTGCACAGTTTCCAAAGTAAACAACATAAAAGTACAAAAAAAACCCAGACTCAACTCTTACCCCACCCCGCCTATTCCTAGTCCTCAATTCCGAACTTCAGCACTAGTACAGCTTAAGATAAATTAATTCTCAGACTGCTCAAAGATAAAAGACTTGAGCAGCTCTTCTTTTAAAAGGCATGTTTGAGTTGTTTTGAAATATGAATCAAGTATTTTGTTCTCAGAACATTGTGTCTAATAGTTCAAAATATGTTAACTACTTGTTCAAAATAGGTTTATTATTTGGTTATTAGACTTCCCTGACTCTTTCTGTTTTAGTGCAATCAAGAAAAACAAGAATGCATCTGAGATTGTTAAAACAGTTAATCTTTTGATCACATCTCTAAGCACGGATTTTCTCTGGGATTATATGACAAGATGCTTTGAAGACTGCTTCAGGTAGCTATGTGTTCCATGCTCTTACTTTGCAGAGATGGAGTTGAGTTGAGGGAAGCTGAAGTCTCAAATTGAAGCACAATTATGAATGTGCAGTTCAGCCATATGCATGTTTACTTGAAAGTAAGTCCTACTGCTATGTTCAGTGGGGATTATTTCCATGTAAAATTGTACAGATTTCAGCTTTAAGGGTGTTGCTTTTGCTGATTTCTAAAACTATGGACGTTTTCTTCATTGAGCATATTTGAACTTGTGTGAGGCAGCTGTTCTTTAGTTAACATAATTTGCATTTTTGAAATATTTCATATGTGCCTCGATAATGCAGTGTAGGCTAAGGAAAGTCAGTCTGATGTCCCTTCAAATGAAGAGGAAGGCTAGCCTTATCTAGTAAGCCTGGTCGATCTGGTAAGCCTACTTATATTTGCAGTGTTAATTTGCATAATGTGTGTTCTCATAGCATAATTCATATTTAGACGACAAATTCGTAGTGGGGTTTTTAAGCATGTGGCCATTTGGCATGCACTGAGAACATAGAGATGGTGCGTGAAAGTCATGTTCACTCGACTGTAGAGAATTTCTTTCTTGGATGTCTAATTCCTCTGCTTACCATAGATATTCAGTTATGTACTGCAGTCTTCTATGTGAGACTTCATCAGGCTACTATATGTGTACACCTGTTTGTAGCCGTAATGGTTAGAGATTTTTTCAAGTGAAAGTTGAGGTTCTGGATGCTCAAGTCCCACTCCCCTGTCCTTGATAAGTATCACAGTTGGTTTGGGAGAAAAATACCTTGTTAAATTCTGTAACTAGTTGAAATAAATGTGAACATGCCTTCCTGTCTTTCCAGGGTTCAAATATCAGCTAAATGTATCTTTGCCCTCTTAAGTATTGTGAAACACATTGAACATCCAGAGTACAGTATTCCTAGAAATGAATGACAACTATAGGCTGCACTCCTATATACACTTATCTGGGAGTAACAGCCAAATCCTGTATAAGGACTGCCCGCCAGATCCTTACACAGGATTTTACTGTCTGGACCACCATGCGGTGGGCGTACGTCCCCTTCCCCGAGTGTAAACCGGGGCCGGCCCCATTGGCCTCCTCGGATTTCCGCCAGCTAAATAGCTGGCGGAAGTCAGAGGAGGCCGTGTAATGGCCGAGCTGGCCCAGCGGGGATGGGGATATGGCTGACGTCATCCCTGCCCCCTCCTGGGCCGGCTTGCCCAACGGCCCCCCTCCCTCGCTGACCAAACTGCCCATGCGGCCGCTGGCAGGAGACTTACCTGCCTACGGTGGCTGCATGCTCGGTCCGCAAGGCCAGCCTCCCTTACTCTAAAGGAGGTGCAAACGTCCCTAACGGCACGTTTGTGACCGCTTCCGGCTCTGGAGCACTCGCTCCGGCGTCGGAAGTTTGGGCTGGATCTCACCCTGTATCTCATTAAATTCAGTGACCCTTACTTCTGAGTAGACATGCCTAGGTTTGCACTATTATCTGGTTTCAACAACATCATGCATATATTAGAGAATTCCATTTTTTATATCAAAATTGGAAATCTTTCTTTGGAGAAACTCAATTTCAACTCTAGTTCTGATATGTCTGCATTCTTGTGTTATATTTATTACAATATTTCTTAGCTGCATTTCATGTCATGCAACATAACAGACATTACAGTCCAGTTTTGATGAAAACATTGTTGTGTTCTCAAAAGCGTGCTTTCCCTTTCAATGGCAGAAATAAATCATTACAGACGCCAGTTCTGGCTAAGGACACGGGCACTCTTGCAACAGTTTCAGAACTCTGCACTCTACTGGTGTTTCTTCTAGATGTGATACCATTAGTAAGTCAAAATATATTTTATTTTTCATGATAGTAGAATGACTATGTGTGGAGTCTTAAGACAATTTGTTCTTTGGAAGCACATTTTGTTTGACAAGTGTCCACTGGAACAGGTGTGCTGTTTTTTCCATTTTGAAAGGATTTTTGTGCAACTCTATCATGCATAGCTTTACTGTTTTTCTGTTACTCTGGAGCATCATGTATACTTAAAAATGTGAAAAGAAGGGCTTTGTTAACAGGAAATGTATGGGGAGAGCCTGTACCATAAAACAAAACAGAAATTTGTCAGGTCAAAGGATTTATAGGTAAAAAAAGCCATGTAAAAATATTTATCAAAGCCAAAAATTGCATTAAAATGCAATTTTTGGCTTTGCAATTTTTTAATGCAATTTTTGGCTTTGATACATATTTTTACATGGCTTTTTTACCTATAAATCCTTTGTCCTGGAAAATCGTATCTGGCCATGAAAGTTTCCGCTCAATATAGAAATTTGTCAATTCAATAAAAAAACAGGTAGGATTTTGTTATTGTGTTCTAAGTAGCACACAAGGAAATAAGGTGGAATTTTGCCCTATTAAAAAACTATTTAAAACTTTCATAGCTAGCAATAATTCTTGATTGTCCTGGGATTGCCCTGTTCTGCATCTTTTTGTGCAAGTGTGTGCAGAATAAATTGTCACACAAAGTTGTCGTGACCTCATTGTTGTACATGTTGCACAAGCACAAAGCCAAGTCAGGATTCCATTTGAATTTCTGTGCACAAGAAACTCATGCACAAGTCACCTTATGCAAGTGGAAGGATGACTTGGAGCCTAATCCTATTTGGACGCTGTGCTAACAATGCACCATTGCCTGTGCAATGACCTAAGCCCATCCAGACAATGCCATGCCGGCGAAACCCTGCCAGTAACATTGGCACAGCCCTTTCCAGTGGATAAATATTCATTTTGTTGCAAAGTTACAAAGGATAAATATTCAGGAGGGTAAATACCGTATTGTCCAGAGTATAAGATGCACCCTTAAAGTTTGGTGCTATTTTTTTTTAAAAAAAATTAACTTATAGAAAATATACACATTAGTAGAACAGTAAAACAATTTTAAAATAATTAGTCTAATGTAATCAATTAGCTTATTAATAGTTTAAAAATAAAAAAGTATTAAAACAATTTTAAATGTGAAAAAATGTCATATTTAACTGTGTGTGTGTGTGTGAGTGGAAGGTCCAACACAAAATCAGAGATCCCAAGGTGGAGGATCCTGAGGATCCTTCACCTTGGGTCTCTCTCCTAAGTCTAGCAGAGCATTTAAACAGAGAAGCACTTACAATCCTGGACATGTGGCTGCTGCTGTGTGTCCCCTCCCCCCTTCATACTTTCCCATGGAACATCTGTGTCCTCCCCCCCCCCCCCCTTTATACTTCTGGAACTGGAAGGACTGGAGCATTTAAAAACAAAACTCTCCATAAAGTTCTTCACCATGAAAGCCTGTCTTGGAAAGATTGCACTCCCAACAGCGAGAAAGAGATCGAAGGGGGGGGAAGAGACAAAAAGAGAAGATGCACGATCATTAATCCTCCTCGGCCGGCTCAGGCTAGGGAGAAGACGTGCATGCCTGCACACGCGTGGAAAGGGGGCTGAGAGTGCGGGGGGGGGAGGAGAAGGGATGGGAAGCCTGGCTTGGAAAGGACCCCAGGGGGCTGAAGGGGGGGGAGAATGCGATCGCGGACAGCCAAATCGCACCGGAACTCTCAAAGGCATGGGCTGGCCAGGCAGCGTGGAAAGGCTGGCTGGCGAAGTGCAAGCGACGGGGGGGGGGGGCAAGAGTCCTCCTGAGCATCCTGCCCCTTCTCCAGTTCCCCTGTTAACCCTTTCACGTCTCTTCCTTAGCCTTCCTCCCTCTCCTGGCCGGCTGAAGCCAAAAGCTACTGCTTCTGTCTTGAGAAGGGCGGGCAGGCTGGGATGAGCGAGAGGAGAGGCGAAGAGGTGCTCTGTCTGGGGAGTGGACGCTTTTGCACACTTCTCCACAAACTTGCTTTTTCAAAAGAAAGCTGAGCGTGTTTGCCCGTTGTAGATACATGAGATCAAGTTCTCTGTGTACTCTCCCCCCTGCCCGCTTTGGGGGGGGGGGTCTCAGCAGAATGCGCACAGAAGACGCTGTGGCTGAGCTCTGCATGCGCAAGTGCTTGGGAAGGAGACACTTTCTCTCTCCTTTCCAGTACAGTTCAGCTGAGATGCTGCTTCTGTCTGCTTTTTCTTGACCTCCCAGCGCTGGCCAGGCTCATTTCTGTGTGTCTCCCCTTGTGTCCCCTTGCATGCCGCTAATGCCAGCATGCAGATGTCTGTTATATACACACCCCTCCCTGCGAGCGGCAGGGGCGCCTTGAGGCCCCAAGCTGTGCCTCTTTTATTTATTTATTTATTTACAATATGTCTATCCCGCCTTTCTCCCCAAAGGGACCCAAGGCGGCTTACACTAGAATAAAATACAAAAATACAAGTAAATAATTACTTTTTAAACAACAACAAAAACCAGTTAATAAAAGCATCTAAAAATTGAATTAAAAAATTACGTTTAAAACAAGATCGTAAAAACAGCAGCACCCCACCTGTACCAGCAAGATGTTAAAAAGGCAAAGGCTCAGAAGGCTTCTTTTCCCCAAGCTGTGCTTGGCCAGGTCCTGTGTTGCACCCCTGCTCATTCCCTCCAGAGCGCGGGGAGGAGCCTGCCAGGTCCCAGCTCGTTTTGCAGAGTTGATACACTGGCAGCTGTACAGAGATCCTCCGCTGCTGTTTCTCCCTACTCCCACTGGAAGCCTTTCCTCAGAGCCGTGCACCAGCCCAATTGCAAGAGTGCGAGTATACGACGCACCCCTAGTTTAAAAAGTTAAATTGGGGGGGGGGGAAGTGTGTCATATACTTGGGACAATACGGTATAAGCTGTAAATACAGACAGGAGATAAGTAAAAGGGATTACAAAGTTGCATTCAACTAGAGACACAAAATTGGATTATCTCTTTCCTTTCAGGATGTGTGCCTGTGAGATGGGAGAGAGATCACATGGGCAGGCAGGAGTTTGAGGCTTGACCCAGAGTTCTTTGAGAACCATGGCCTTTATGCCAGCGTTCTGTCCTTTTTGTGCATAGAGGTTCTATGAAAACAGTTCACCTTGCATACTGACATTCCTTGATGTTGGCATATGAAATGTTGCTTGGTATCGGAGTCCATAATATAGTATAATGAGGAAAGAAAAATAAGGAAAAAAAGGGAGAGGAGTTTTACCCCCTCAAAGCAGAAGAGTCTGGCTTAGTTGGGAGAGCTGCTGTCTTCAAAGCCTTAAGACCGGTGATCTTGATAAGTTCGAGACACACCGCTGGCAAAAAGCTGTGAAAAGCCTCCAGGAGAGATAAGAGCTTCCAGCTGCTTCAGTCGAGTGTGGGAGGCGCCAGCCAGCAGAAAAAGCCAGGCTGCAAAAGGATACCACCTGGAAAGTAGCTGTTCATGAAAGATTGGGCATTTATTTTATATTGTAAAAAACCCCAAGGGGGGTTAGGACAGCCTGCCTATGTACACCGCCTTGGATTAAAGTCAGAGGAGAAATCCAATGACCAATAAAGGCGGTATATAAATACTGTATATTATTATATTATATTATATTATTATTACCCATAACAGATTTGGTGTTTTTCCAGCATTACACCAGTGTCTGTGGTGCATCTGTCAGCAGGCAGGCTTCTATGCCTACAGGGCTGTTAAGAACATAAGAAGAGCCCTGCTGGATCAGGCCAAAGGCCCATCTAGTCCAGCTTCCTGCATCTCACAGTGGCCCCGCCAGATGCCTCAGGGAGCACACAAGACAACAAGATACCTGTATCCTGTTGCCACTCCCTTGCATCTGGCATTAAGAGATATCCTATTACTAAGACCAGGAGGTTGCTTATCCCCATTATGGCTTGTAACCTGTGATGGACTTTTCCTCCATAAATCTGTCCAATCCCCTTTTAAAGCATCCAGGCCAGGTGCCATCACCACATCCTGTGGCAAGGAGTTCCACAAATTAACTACAAGCTGGGTAAATAAATATCTTCTTTTAATACTCCTTCCACTCAATTTTTAGTGGATGTCCCCTCTAGAACTAGATGTCCCATATAGAACACCAATGGCATACTGATAGCCATTGGTGCACAATGGGAGCACTTTGCACAAACATGTCCCTTGCAACATGTATGGCATATTGACAGCCACACGGGCAGGTGCCATTAATGAAGAAAATGGCATGGGGTTTGTGGGGACTGGCTGAATAGGTGGGCCACTGCAGTAGGTGCCCTTTGTTACATGCCAATCCAATGGTCGGCCCATGCAGTGCTCCCTCTGATAGATCTGTGTACTACAGCCTCCCAGCCAGGTGTGCCTGTGTGCAGTGATACGAGGCATCAAACACAGGATGAGGCGTTCTTTAGCTACCCAACCACAGCAGGAGGTGAGCAGAGAGCAGCTTTGGGGAGTAGCCAGTGTGGGTTATAGATCTGCCTACCCCTCTTCTTTTGTCCCTGCCATGAGCGCCGTAGCATAGCTAGAGTCGTGCTAGTGAAGCAGTTGTGTGAGAGGGAAAAGAACTTCTCTCTATTCACTCTCTCCATCCCATGCATAATTTTATATGTCTCGGGGCATAATCCTGACTAATGTGCCGGCGACAGACAGCTATTTAGCTGGTGGAAATCCGAGGAGGCCGATCGGGCCGGCCTGGATTTACACCTGGGGAAGGAGACGAGCGTCCCCTTCCCTGAGTAGACCTCTGGCCCGGCGGCAGAACAGCGGGTGGCTGTGGGCCGCTGGCTGGATCCTTGCGCTGGATTGCGCTGCCCATCATGTCCCCCCTCAGGTGCCTTTTTTCTAGACTGAAGAGCCCCAAACACTGTATCCTTTCCTCATAAGGGAGATGCCCCAGCCCACTAATCATTTTGGTCGCTCTCTTCTGCACCTTTTCCAGTTCCGTGTTATCCTTTTTGAGATGCGGCGACCAGAACTGGACGCAATACTCCAGATGCGGCCTTACCATCAATTTGTACAACGGCATAATGATATTGGCCGTTTTATTCTCAATCCCTTTTCTAATTATCCCAAGCATGGAATTGGCCTTCTTCACAGCCACTGCACGCTGGCTCGACACTTTCATCGACTTGTCCATCAGCACCCCAAGATCTCTCTCCTGATCCGTCACAGACAGCTCAGAACCTATTAGCGTGTATGTGAAGTGTTGATTTCTTGCCCCAATGTGCATCACTTTACACTTACTTACATTGAAGCTGTTGTTGTACCAATGTATTTGGAGATATGCTGGCATATCTGGAGTATAGGATTGGGCTGCTAGGGAACTACCCCAATGTTTCAGTGGTCTAGAAACTTGTCTTTACACTCTCTGTCTCCTGGATACTGAACTATCCTGAACCATCTATGTTTAGTCATTCTCTAAGCTGCAGTAAATTGATTTCTCTAGAGTCTGTATATTCTAGGAGAAATATTTAGAAATGCACAGAATCAATTTCTAAATGCATCCTATGTAAATGTTTACTTGTTTCTGTAGGAACTTTATTCAGAAGTACAGACTTTGTATCTGCCACAGATGCTCAGCTGCATGGTGCAATTGCTCCTTGAAAACATGGAAACTCTGAGTTTACCTGAACTCACTCATGCCCTAAGGACCTGCTTCAAAGTGCTTAGCAAAGTGCAGATGCCACCTGCCTACCTAGGTACCGAAACAGGAAGCTCAGACACTGTAGGTATTAAGACATATGCTATTTATTACACGTTTCAAAGGGATTGATCAAATATTTCTTGTATTGATTATAGAGGCCACAGTGTTGGGTTATGTAACGGGACAGTGCACACTGCTTTCAAATACAGTAAATCTAGGATTGGAGCAGCATAAAGATAATTTTTACTGAAAAGGTTTCATTCAGTGGTTTCCTTTCTTGATCAGTGGTCTTGTGATAAAGAAAAAATGATATTGCCATGTGAAATTAAATGGGAACAAACTGAGTCAGGTTTTTGGTAGTGTGAATTGTCCGAGTTGTCAACATATTTTACTGTAATACAATTTCAAACATGTCATTCAGCAATACTTGTTTGTTGATCTTATGACTTTGGCCTAATATACAAACCACTTTTTGCCACCTCCCAAATCTGTCTGTGACACACTAGGAACCAAATGTACTTTTGACTTTGAAGAATAGGTATTTCTAGATAGACTTAATCCATTTTTCTTTGCTTATGAATGCATTTTAGTTTCATAAGAATGTAATGTTCCACACCGAGTATTGTTAACCCTAAGCATATTTTAATCTTGCTTAAATTGTGTTTTAAATGCTATTCTTTAAAGTAATTCTCCGAATCCAAGTTTAGGGTCACACATGTCTGTGCTAATTTCAGAGCCCTATAAAAGAAGAGAACCAGGAATTGACGTCTGAAGTCGGAGACCTTCAGAATGAAGATGAGGCTCCTTTTCCTCCACTCAAGTCTGAAGACAGTGGAATAGGTCTTAGTGCTTCATCCCCAGAGCTAGCGCAGCACTTAAGAATACCTAGGGTAACCCCTGAGAAAGATGATGTCTGGAAAAAGAGTGGGAGCATGCAGAAGACCTTGCATTGTATCCAGGAGTTGGTTGCAAAGTTTGCCAGTAAATATGTATTTGGGGTTCATTTACAAACTCCCAGCAATGGCAGTGTTTCAGCAGTGCACACAAACCAAGGGGATAACAAAGGAAACCATTTTGGAGCCTCTGGAAATGCTAGCAAGAAAAGGAGCTCATGGGAGTCAAAGCAAATCACAGTACCGTTTAAGCAAATGCTGTCAGACTTATTCACAGTCAAAGGATCACCATTTAAGCTGAAAGGTCTGGACCCTCAGTCTCATTCCAATGACCTTGGTAATCGCAGGAGGAAAGAGGAGGAGGAGGAGGAAGACTGGGACATTGACCAAGTCATGCTTGACTTGGGAGATACAAGAGAGGACTGCAGGCTGGCCTTTGCTGCTCTGTGCCATCTCTTACTGGACTGTACCACATTTCCTGTCTATCTTTCTGAGGAAGAAACTGAACAGCTGTATTTGTCTCTCTTTCAAATGCCTGGTAAGAGGAACATTCTGGTTAGTATAACTTTTTAACATCCTTGCCTTTTCAACGTCCTGCTGGTACAGGTGGGATGCTGCTGTTTTTATGTTCTTGTTTTAATGTAATCTTTTAACTGATTTTTAGGTACTGTTTTTATTTTCGTTAATTGTTTTTACTGTTTTAAAATGTAACTATTTTTTGTATTATACTTTTTGCACTGTATTTTCTTTTTGTTGTAAGCTACCTTGGGTCCCTTTTGGGGAGAAAAGCAGGGTGAAAATACTGTAAATAAATAAATAAATAAACTTGCAGGTAACTCCAGTCGCAGAAGAATGCAAAATAGGTTGGCTGTGTACAGTACTTGCAAAGGGTTTCATCTGTGCACTGACAATAGTATAACAGACTTTTAGTAATAAAGCATGTTAAGCAAATTCAAAGGTGAAAGACCCAGCAGCTACTATCTAAAATGTATTAATATTCAGGGGAAAAGGTTCCCTGAAAGAAGAATTGCATGTGTAAGTAAAAGGAGATGATAAATGGTACATTCAGATTTGGGTGAGATCTCTCCCAGGTTTGTATGTCTCTGTGCAATTACTCAGTGGTTCTTTCCAGGTGAAGGATAACTGTTAGTATGATCTCTTGTTAGAATTGTACTTGGTATCCTGTTGATGCTATCTATTAAGCAGTATTTAATATGTGGATGTCACTTTTAATTGGTTCAACTATCCAGTTAATGATAATGGGGAATATGTAGTTCAACCTATTCTCTGCTTTTCTCAGCAGGCTGTGAAGTTGGTTTCCCCCTGTGGCTCAAATCACTGATGACAATATGTTGCTGTGTAAATGACTGCTACATTCAGAATGTGTCCATCTTTGTACTGCTAGAAGTAATCAACCATTCTCAGTCATTGGCACTGGTAATTGAAGACAGAATAAAGCGATATAAGATGCCTGGGCAAAATCCCTTCTTTGGAAGACTGCAAATGGTCACCGTGCCTCCTGTTGCTCCTGGAGTTTTAAAGCTAATTTCTGAAAAAACTGACTTCTATCAGGTGAGGTACTGTGAGTTAAAAACTGTATGCGTCATAATATGATGGGCTTTCCTCAGATCTACCTTGTTGGTGGGAACACTTGTCCTTGCACCATGGTTACCTTTCTGTAGGTGTCTGAGTAGTGTGTTTCCTGTCATAGTTTAGCAGTTGCCCCTGTTCTGCTAGAAAAAGGCAGCAATGGCAATGCTATAAAGGAAATGGGGAAGGAAGATCAATCCACTTGGGATGACAGTCACCTGGAGAACAGAACAGAACTAGGCTCCATGCTGGGTCTGTGGAGCAGTGGTGTTCCTAAGGTTTGCGTCACCCGGTGCGGGAGGTCAGTGCGTCACCCCCCATGATGGACCTCCCATGCAGTGGGTGAGGCAATGCATTGTTGCCCTGCCCCCACACCATTGGCCCGCCTCTTGCATAATCAAAATTACACCTTTAAATTACAATATTATACGTACAGCCTAAATGTATGTTTGCAACATAAACAGAGGCATCACTAGGGTTTGCATCACCCGGTGTGAGAGCTCGGCGTGTCACCCCCATCAGACATCAGAGCTGAATAGGGAGAAACAAGGTTGGACTGAGCTGGGTTCTACAAAAGATACTCATCAGGTAGGATTATGTATTTCTACAGATTACTCCTGGTCAGTGGTGTCACTAGGGTTGGTACCCAGTCCTGTAACTCATGGTGTCACCCCCATTAACTTTATTTATTTTAATATATAACAGTACAGGTCACCCAACAAATGAGTAACCAACTCTGCTCTCAGAACAATCAGTCTCATTGGTCTGTTTTGAGTTAAGGAAATCCACTTTTTGTTACAGTTGTGTTGTAACAGTTGTGTTTCCAGTTTCCAGTTATTTGGCCATAACGTTTGATAGAATACAGTTAATTCAAAATGTCATTGCATTCTGCATAACAGTACGCATCAAATGATATATAACATATTATTCATAAAGAAACATTTTCACAATTTTGGCCACTAGTGGTGTCACACACGCACACCCCCAAGGGTGTCACCCGGTACAGTCCGCACCCCCTGCACCACTGTAGGGACCCACCACTGTGAAGATAGTGTAACATTCTAGTAAAGAGCATCTCTGACTGCAGAGAGCTATTGCAGCAAGCGTCCTTGCATGGCTAATTCTGAAAAGCACTTTCAAAACTTAAATAGAACCTCTTCTGTATCATTAGCAACAATTCTGTATTCTTTGCATAATAACTGAAAAACAAATATTAAATCAATATGCAGAACAATATGAACGCTTATGCTGTACAGTATTTGTCAGTCTGCTGCTCTTGAAAAGAAAAGAAAATCTGCTGATCAGTGGCATTTCTCAGAGCTGTCTCATTAAAGGGAGTTGCATTAAGTATGGCTCCTTTTTGCCATATCTAGTGGTTTTTGGCAGTTCTGTGTTCACCTTGTTTTTCATTTGTATGCCTAAACATTGTGTTCTTTAAAAAGGATCAGAAGCTTTCATGGCCAGCAATTATGTATAACTATTTAAGATTAACAGGATTAAAAGCCATGTCAGAAAAATGTTTTAATGTTTTAAAGAAAACGTTTAAAAACACTGCATAAAACAATAAAAACACTATGTTTCATCCACATCCGTGGACCTCCTCAGGTGTTAGAGCAACAGTAAGCTGCAAACGGCAGCGATGGAATTTATAGGAGAGTGTAGAACACAATAGGAAGAGTGGAACACAGCTGGCAGCTCAGCAATTAGCACTGGAAACAGTGGAGTGTGCCGTCTGACCGTAGACAACCTTTGCCTTGCGTGATGAACTGCAGTAACCTCTCTCGTTACTGTGGGCTTTGCAAGCTGCCTTGTTAACGGCTGGTAGCCAGATTTTTATCAATGAAGGACAATTCCTGTTATCTATTCATTAGGTTTTCATGCTTGTCACTAGAGAAGTACAATTTATGGGTTTTCCAGCCATGTATTTAAAATCGAAGAAATACAGATATTTCAAAGCTTGTTGACGTTTCGTTCCTCACTCGGAACCTTATCAAAACAGTGAACAAACGCGGCGACAAGCCGGTAGCTGTTAATACTTTCGAATAACATCGTTTCTATTTTTGTAGCTGCAGTACATGAAAGCGTGGGAAGCGGTAATTGAATAATTAAAAGCAGAAACGGTTTGTTAGCCTAGATTGCGCGTCTACCGTGTTTTCCTTTAAAGGGATGTTGCTGCATGAGATGAATACCAGGATACAGAGTCCAAAGCAGGCTGTCAGTTGAGAGTATGGCTGTCAGTTGAGTGTCTGTCAAACGTCTACTATGTTGACCTTAAAGGGATATTGCTGCATGAAACGAATACCAAGATACAGAGTCCAAAACAGGCTGTCAGTTGAAAGTAGGTTGTAGTTGTTGCAGATTGGCCAGATGTGATCTCTCCCTCGTCATGCGTTCTTTTGTTTGTCCAAATGACCTCTTGAGTAATGGAAACCACACTTCATTTACAAATGGCAGCTCCTGTTGCCGGTTCAGGAGGTTCATTGATCTTCATTGTGATATGGCAATAGCCTCCAAATTAAGCCTGTGTCTGTTGTTAGCCTCACTAAAGAGAGAACAGGTGTCTTGAAAGGCAATTTTATGTCCAGATTCAACCACATGTGTGGCAATGGCAGATTTTTCCTCCTGAAGTGCCTTCGTGGCTCTCATGTGCTCTTGCATTCTTACATTTATGGGTCTTTTTGTATTCCCCACATACACACGTTCACAATGATATACCCCTGGATTGGAGAGTGCGGGTCTTCTGTCCTTTGGGTTCCCCAACATTTGTTGTATCTTCTGCATTGGTGTGAAAATGGTTTTTACATCATGCCGCCTGAGTACATGTGCTATCCTATCTGTGGTCCCTTTAACAAAGGCCACTTGAGGTTAAAGGGACCACAGATAGGATAGCACATGGTTTGAACTTTTATGCAGATAACTTTTATGCAATTGTGTTCTTTCCTGTCTGTAGTACAGAAAAACAGGAACTATTTTCAGTAATATATAGCTTCCGGATATTTTGTTGTATGCTTAAACCTGTCTGAAATAGTTCATCTGATTTTTTACTTTTACTACAGAGGGTTGCTCAAGTGCTTTGGAAACAGCTAAACAAAGAAACAAGAGAGCATCACAACACTTGTGTAGAGCTGTTTTATCGTCTGCATTGCCTAGCTCCATCAGCTAACATTTGTGAAGACATTATCTGCCATGCATTACTGGATCATGATAAAGTAAGGCTTGTACTGAGATGATTGCCTTATTAAAGATTATCTGATACAGTGTTCTAACTTGGGAACATCTGTATGCCCCCCAGAGCCACTTTCTATGGCCTCTGCCTTTAAGAGTTCAACTGAGGAACTCTCAGTTTAAATCATAATTCAACAAATAAACATAGATTCCAAGTATAGAAATTATTAAATGTTGTAAGATTAAAAATTCAAAAATGGCTCATTTTCCAGAATTACTATCATTTGCTACCATCATCGTCTGCTCAAATTGATGCTGTTTTAAAACTTCTTTCTTAATACTCTCAGACTTGCATTCTGGGTCATGAGCAAACAGCTTTCTACTGATGAGAATGGCACCTGCATTTTAAGCTTGAAAGCCTTTCCTCCAAGCCACTGATTTATATCTCATATATTTCTTCTGAGTTTTGAAATAAAGGTAGATTGCAATGTAGTAGGCTCTCTCTTAATGCCAGATGCAAGGGAGTGGCAACAGGATACAGGTATCTTGTTGTCTTGTGTGCTCCCTGAGGCATCTGGTGGGGCCACTGTGAGATACAGGAAGCTGGACTAGATGGGCATTTGGCCTGATCCAGCAGGTCTTGCCCTAGTGAGGAAAATAAACAGGAGCACAAACTGGCAAAAGAAATGTAAAAAGATGATACGGGAGGCCAAGCAAGACTTTGAGGAACGTATGGCAGGCAACATAAAAGGGAATAATAAAAGCTTCTTCAAATATGTTAGAAGCAGGAAACCTGCCAGGGAAATGATTGGTCCTCTGGATGGTGAGGGAAAGGGGTGATAAAAGGGGACTTGGAGACTGCAGAGAAATTAAATGAGTTCTTTGCATCTGTCTTCACGGCAGAAGACCTCGGGCAAATACCGCTGCCGGAACGGTCTCCCCTGACTAAAGAATTAAGTCAAATAGAGGTTAAAAGAGAAGACGTCTCAGACTTAATTGACAAAATAAAGATCAATAAATCACCAGGCCCGGATGGCATCCACCCAAGAGTTCTGAAGGAACTCAAGAATGAAGTTGCTGACCTCTTGACCAAAATATGCAACTTGTCCCTTAAAACGGCCACTGTGCCAGAGGATTGGAGGATAGCTAATGTCACGCCAATCTTTAAAAAATGAAGGAGGGGGGACCCAGAAAACCACAGGCCGGTCAGCCTAACCTCTGTTCCAGGGAAGATGGTGGAAAGTCTCATTAAGGATAAAATCTTGAAACACATAGAAGAACAAGCTCTGCTGAGGGAGAGTCAGCATGGCTTCTGCAAGGGGAAGTCTTGCCTCACAAACCTGTTAGAATTTTTTGAAAAGGTCAACAGGCATGTGGATGCGAGCGAACCCGTGGATATTATATATCTGGATTTTCAGAAGGCGTTTGACATGGTCCCTCATGAAAGGCTCCTGAGAAAACTCCACAGTCAGGGAATAAGATGGCAGGTCCTCTTGTGGATTAGGAACTAGGAAACAGGATTAGGAACTAGGAAACAGTTGAAGACCAGGAAACAGCGAGTGGGAGTCAATGGGCAATTTTCACAATGGCGAGAGGTGAAAAGCGGTGTGCCCCAAGGATCGGTCTTGGGACCGGTGCTTTTCAACTTATTCATAAATGACCTGGAGTTGGGGATAGGCAGTGAGGTGGCCAAGTTTGCAGATGACACTAAACTTTTCCGGGTGGTGAAGACCAGCAGGGATTGTGAAGAGCTCCAGAAGGATCTCTCCAAACTGGGAGAATGGGCAGCAAAATGGCAGATGCGCTTCAATGTAAGTAAGTGCAAAGTGATGCTCATTGGGGCAAGAAACCAAAATTTCACATATACGCTAATGGGTTCTGAGTTGTCTGTGACGGATCAAGAGAGTTATCTTGGGGTGCTGGTGGACAGGTCGATGAAAGTGTTTACCCAGTGTGCGGCGGCTGTGAAGAAGGCCAATTCCATGCTCGGGATCATTAAACAAAGGGATTGAGAATAAAACGGCCAATATCATTATACCTTTGTACAAATCGATGGTAAGGCCACATCTGGAGTATTATGTCCAGTTCTGGTCACCACACCTCAAAAAGGACATAGTTGAATTGGAAAAGGTGCAGAAAAGAGTGACCAGAATGATTCGTGGGCTGGAGCACCTCCCTTATGAGGAAAGGCTACAGCGTCTGGGGCTTTTCAGCCTAGAAAAAAGACGCCTGAGGGGGGACATGATTGAGACATAAAATTATACATGGGATGGAGAGAGTGGATAGAGGTAAATTCTTCTCCCTCTCGCACAACACCAGAACCAGGGGACATGCACTAAAATTGAGTGGAGGTAGAGTTAGAACAGACAAAAGAAAATATTTCTTTACCCAGTGTGTAATTCATCTGTGGAACTCCTTGCCACAGGATGTGGTGATGGCATCTGGCCTAGATGCCTCTAAAAGGGGTTTGGACAGATTCATGGAGGAAAAGACCATCACAGGTTACAAGCCATAAGCAACCTCCTGGTTTTAGAAGTGGGTTTTCTCTGTGCCAGGTGCAAGGGAGTGGCGACTGGACACAGGTATCTTGTTGTCTTGTGTGCTCCCTGAGGCATCTGGTGGGGCCACTGTGTGACACAGGAAGCTGGACTAGATGGGCTTTTTGCCTGATCCAGCAGGGCTCTTCTTATGTTCTTATGTCTCTTCTTATGTTGTTAATGAACTTTATAATGAGGAAATTTCAGCCTGCTTCCTAGCAATAATAATTTATGCATGCTTCCAAGAAGAAAGGAGTCCCATGTTCACCAAACTAGACTTCTTTCCAAACTAGAAGGAATTCAAATCAAGCTTTTATAAGAATATAAAGATTTCTGTTGTTATACGACTGCTGCCATTTTACAGCCTACCTCAAAAATCTAGTTTGAATTCTGGGCTAGATGCTTGTTGAGGTGCTTTTCAACTTATGGTATATGTCTTGTGGTATATGAAGTGTCGGCCTCTCTGCCAGTCTGTGCAGCGTTCCTGCCAGTGCAAAGACAGAAGGTAGACTTCTGCCAGTGGGGAAGGGGGCCAGAAAGGAGCGGGACAGGGGCAGATTGCGGCAGCACCAGCATCTGCCATATCTAAAACCCCATTCTGGGCCTGACACACACCCTGGCAGGATCCTCAGATCTATGCCAGCAAATGAGCTGGTGTAGCTCTGAGGACCCCATAGGGAACCAGGCAGCAGCCAGGGAGGTTTTTCTTATCTCTCCTGGCCAGCCAGGTCCCCTGCCGGCACACAGGATATAGCAGCCACTGCACCCTGCGTCCTGCACCCTGGTGTGGGATAGAATTGGACTGTTGTTTTTGTCCTTTTAATATATGTAGGTTGCAATAATGCTTAGAAATCTGTGTGGTTGAATACATTCAAATAGCATTTATACATGTCCTAATTGTTTTGGGTTTCTTTCCCTAAGGGGACAAGGCTGGAGTCACTGTTCCGGTTCTCTGTCATGTGGCATTTGACTAGAGAAATCCAGGGCAGCAGAGTCACATCCCACAACCGATCTTTTGATAGGTATTGCTATGCTTGATTTTGTATATTTGGATAATATTTATTTACATGTTCTCCTTGTTTGTACTGAAAGGGTTATCATTTTACATATACCAAAATATATTTCTAAGCCAAAGATAATGTTGCTGTTAATGGGCAGCCTCAGTCCTGCACCTAGTTTGTTTGTTTTTTCCTACAGATCATTCAACAACTGCATACACATTCCCCAAGTTCATTTTGTCAGTTGCTGCAGGGCCAGCCTTTTTACCATCTGATCTGAGGGGCCATCTCTATCTTTACACCCACCCACGCACTGTATGCACTTGCTCTTCCTTCAAGATGCTTGTGTCAAACTAGGGTGGTCAGACTTTAGGCTTTTGGAATCTACTTTTGTTTTTCACTAGAATTTTACCAAATGCAAAATACAGTAGTAGTTTGGGGTGAATTTGCCTTTAGAATTAAGGACATACATGCTCAGCTCAAGAATGTTTGTTTTTTAGTCGTCATAGTATGATTTGCCATATGACCGTAGGACAACATGTTCTCAATTTCAGAACTGAGGTCACTGTTTTCACACACAAATTCACTTCTGGTTTTCTCCCAGTTTGCTTTGTTTCAGCACCCTAACTTATGGGGTGAAAAAAGTCTTTGTTGGTGGTGATGTTAAACAATTGGGAGTTAGAAACCATTGTCGATCTCCTGCAAATCCTATCTCCTGCAAATACTAATAGATCTCAATCTATTCTTTGCCTTCCCCAATGTACACAATATCATCTTGGAGGCATCGTTTCTCACTGCTAGTTCTTGAGCAAATAATACAAGACGCAGAAAAATTTCTTGTTGATGGTAAAACAGTCCAAAATTTACTGCTAGTTTATTTTTTATTTCACATTGTTGTACCGCCCTTCCTTCAAGGAGCTCAGGGTGGTGTGCATGGTTCCTTCTCTCCTTTTGTCCTCACAACAACCCTGTGTGAGGTAGTTGAAGCTGAGAGATAGTGACTAGCCCAAGGTCACCCGGGGAAGCTTCATGGCTGAGTGGGGATTTGAACCTGGATCTTCCAAGTCTTAAGTCCAACACCCAAACCACTACACCATCCTGGCTCTCCCCTAAAAGCTCTTTCATCATTCTGGCCTTGCTACCTGGTATTAATATGACTGTGATCTTCATGCAGGTCCTTGTTTGTTGTACTAGACAGCCTTAATTGTTCAGATGGGGCAATTGGTGCTGCAGCACAGGGGTGGCTGGTCCGAGCACTCTCACTTAACGATGTTGCACGAATTCTGGAACCAGTTCTTCTGCTTCTACTTCATCCCAAGACTCAGCGTACCTCTATTCACTGGATCAAACAGAAAAATTCAGCAGGTAATATTGCACTTATGTACATGAGGAGTTCTGCTCAGTCCAGCTGTATCCTGTTTGCCACAGTGGCTTGCTAATGGCCTCTGAGTAGCCCACAAACAAGTCATGAAGATAGCAGGCATCTTAACAGTTTGTCTCCTGGCAACTGGGATTCAAAGATGTAATGGCTCTGAACATGAAGGCTCCCTTTAGCCATTGTCATGGTGTTTGCGTTTGAGCCTGGGCCTTTAAATTAATAGTCAGCCCCACCAGCTCTTCACATACTGCTCATTCGCAAATCCGTGGTCCGCTCGCTATCTACCACAAGCACATGTGTTCCTTATCCGTCCAGCTACCTTTGATCCACCCCTACCTGCTGCTCCTGCCAACCTAGCAGTTCCAAAGCATGTCAGTGCGAGTAGATAAATAGGTACCGCTTGCGGGAAGGTAAACAGCGCTCCGTGTTCCAGCTGCATGCTACGCGCTGCGGCAAGGAGAGTCATGCCGGCCACATGACCACGGAGGCGTCTTCGGACAACGCTGGCTCTTCGGCTTTGAAATGGGGATGAGCACCACACCCTAGAGTCGGACACGACTGGACTTAATTGTCAGGGGTCACCTTTACCTTACCTGCTGCTTACAGTTTGGGGTTACCAAACAGATCGCTCCAGAGTAATCCCCCCACATAAACCATTCTCCAGGGTCAAGAAACGTTGCAATATTCTTTCAGGTTCTTTGAGGCAATTTCCCCCTACATCCACAGAATCCACCAACACAGTTCATAAACTTAAAGGAGTTTATTAATATTAATATTAATAAAAAGAAAATAAATATCTTACAGAAGTCCCTCTACCTACAAAGAAGGCAATCACAAGAGGGCTTTCAGACAAAGTTACATAAGTAAAAAGGCAGCAGAGAAAATAAGAAACATCTAGATACCTAAAGTTGCATGCTTACGGTGCTCTAATACATAGCATGACTCCTAGCTGAATTCTCCATACCAAAAGCTTCCTCTTACTTAAATACTTTGACATGCCCAGTACATCCACAAGGTAACTCAGCACAATGTTAACTAAGCACACCTACACTCTGGAGAATGTCATCATCAGGTAAGAAGTTTCAACTTAACCCATCTAAACCTCTCCCTACTCTCCCAAGGGCACTGCTCACTCACGTCACTTACAGTCATTAACAGGCTTACCAGATCGCCGCCGGGACGGGAGCGGTCTACCCTTAAGGGGGCGGGGCGTGGGGGGCCAGAACGCATCGCGCCCCCTTAAGGGTAGACCGCTCCCGTCCCGGTGGCGATCTGGTAAGCCTGGTCATTAACATTACCTACACTTTACACAGAAATCTCCTTCCAATACTCTTTCAGATATTACATAGAACATTAAGGGAATTGGACCCACAACCTCCGTGACGGCCACCATGGCTAAAAAATATCAGTTTCAACAGCCACCTGTATCTGTTCAGCCACCTGTTTAACTACTTGGAGCAGATGGCTCTGAAAGAGAACCGTGCAGTTCACATGGTGCTCCGATGATAGGGCAGGTGATACTGATGTCTGTATGCCCTGTTCTCCATTACTGAACCAGTGCCATACTTTTTTTAATGTTTATCTTCTTCTTTTCAGAAGACATGCATCACTGGTACAAAAAGAAAAAAGCTGCTTTCCAGGAGTCCATGAGAGCCTCTGAGCTGCATGAAAGCAGCTCAGAAGAAAGTTTGCCACTGAGCCAGTTTACAGCTGTGGATAGGGAAGCTATTTGGGCTGAAGTTGAAAAAGACCCAGAGAAGTGTCTGCTAAAAAATGAACTGTATGTAAATTATCCTTCTTGGTGTGCAGAATCTCTCCAAGGGAGGGGTGAGGAGGAGAACAGCGAACACACAGAATCTGCCGATACCAGCACTGGGCCTCTTGACAGTGATAATACCTCCTCCTTCTCGCCTTCTCTGGACCAACAAGATATGAGCAATGAGGAGAACTGCAGTGCCTCAATGGAGGGCAAAGAAAGCATGAAGCATGTGTGGTCTTCTAATGTTTATCCTCCTGACAGTTCCAAATCTAGTCCTGTTCTGGTACGCGCAGATTCTGAGAAGACTCAGGCATCGGAATCTCTCTCAAGTGATGAAGAGGTGGATTTGGAGCTTCAAGCACTTACAACGTCTAGGTTACTAAAACAGCAAAAGGAAAAACAAGAGATAGTCGAGGCGCTGTTTAAGCATATTCTTTTGTATTTGCAGCCATATGATTCCAAAAGGGTCCTGTATGCCTTTTCTGTACTTGAGGCAGTGCTCAAAACAAATCCTAAAGAGTTTATTGAAGCGGTAGCCACCACTAGCATGGATACTAGCTCCACAGCTCATCTCAATCTCATCTACAATCTTCTAGCCCGCCACCAGGAAGCCCTTGTGGGACAGAGTTTCTATGGAAAGCTTCAAACTCAGTCGCCAACCGTCTGTCCCCATTCATTACTAATAGAACTACTGATTTATCTCTGTCTGAGTTTCCTGCGCTCTTATTATCCCTGTTACTTAAAGGTGACACACAAAGATGTGCTTGGTAATAGGGATGTCCAGGTCAAAAGTGTTGAAGTCTTGATCAGAATGATGACACAGTTGACTACGATGGCCAAATCAGCAGAGAGCAAGAATATAGAATTTATACGGAACTTACTTGGGAGATGCAAAATCCAAGAGTTTGTCCTCCTTTCTCTGTCTGCTTCTATGTATGTAAGTCAAAAGTGCTGTGAACGTATGATGGCTGATAGGATGAATGGCCTAAGTGAAGACTGTGTCCTTGAGGAGAGTCTCATCAATTTTGGCCATGATCAGATCTGGAGTGAACACCCTTTACAAATTGAGCTGCTTAAACTTTTGCAAGTACTGATAGTCTTGGAGCATCACCTTGGACAGACTCAGGAGGAAGTGGAGAACCAGCCGGGCCTATCTAAGGAATGGCAAAAGGCACTTAACTTTCAGGAAGCAATTGGTGCTATGCAGTACGTACATCCACACCCTATAACTTCTCAAGGATTGTTTGTGTCTGCTGTAGTTCGAGGCTTACAGCCAGAATATGGATATGGAATGCATCCAGCTTGGGTTGGCTTGGTTACATGTTCTTTGCCATACTTTGGGAAATCTTTAGGCTGGACGGTAGCACCGTTTATTGTACAGATATGCAAGAACCTGGATGACCTTGTCAAACAATATGAACACGAAGCTTTGAAGATGTCATCAAAAGTGTCTCTAAGGTAAGGAGATACCCATTTGTGAAGTTTATTTTGGGTTTTTTCATGGTTTGCTGATCAGCTTCTAGTTAGTATATCACAGGGCTTGTTTGCTCACAAAACTAATTTTATTATTCAGCATATTCTAAAATAACTGTTATTTCCAAGACACTTGCTGTAAAAGATAGATATCTCTGGTAGCAATTAAACTTTTTGGCAGAAGCACACAAAATGTGCACCTATAATTAAGCAGCATCGAAGAATAGAAATCATCTAGGGGTGTAAATTACTGCTTATCTGCTTGCTGGATGGAAATTATTACTAGCCACACAAGAGGAGGCAAATGACAAACTGAAATGACATCCTGCTTACCCACCAGCACCACCAAGAAGCCTGTCACATCCATTTAAAAGGGGATCTGGCAATATAAATTGCCCTCCTGCAATGCAGTACAGGTGGGCCCCCGTATCCATGGATTCGCTATCCACGGTTTCAGTTATCCACGGATCGCGGGGACCTACCCAGGCTGTTACTTTTTTCCCAGTAAGCTTCATTTCTTCCTTAAACAAACAGGAGAAGCAGCCTCTGGCTGCTTATTGCTGGCAAGTAGAACGAGACTAAGTCCTAGAGAGGCTCTGCAAGATTAACAGAAACCTTGCAGAGCTTCTCTAGGACTTAGTCTTGTTCTACTTGCCTGCAATGGAGGCTGCTTCTCTGTTTGTTTTAAGGAAGAAACAAAGCTTGCTAAAAGAAAAATAAGAGCTGGGGGGCGCACACGCCTGCCCACAGGGTAGGCAGGGCGGGGGGCCTCAGGAAACCATGGAGGGGTGTTCGCTCCTATCCATGGTTTCAAGTATCCACGGAAGGGCCTGGAACATATCCCCAGCAGATATGGGGGGAGTATTGTACCTAGTTGGGTGCTGAGAGGTGATCAGAAAAGCATGGACGAAAGGTTCTGGTTAATGGAATGTAGATTGGAACAATCCCGTACATTTTTGTTTACAAAATTTGAAATAACCCTTTGAATTAACTTTCTTTTCCAAAGCATAAATTCAATGAGGGAGAACATTACACCAGATTATCCTCTAACCCTTTTGGAAGGGCTAACAACTATTGGCCATTTTTGCCTCTTGGATCATACCAACCAAATAAAAAAGGTAACCATTTTCTTTATTTCTTTCCTCTATTTCATTTGCCACATAGTTAGAACACCCCTGCTAACTGGGCAGAGGCACCTTAAAGTGGTGTCCTCTTATATTTAGCAGGGGGAGAGCCATAGGCATCCCTCTTTAAGTGCGGTTGGTGCAACCCTTCACTGGGTGATGCACGCTGAAGGGTGACGTGGGGCAGCCATGGCGCTGCTATGGCTGCCGTGTCAGGCTACTTGCTGCAAACACGGCAACCAGCGCAGCACCGGCTGTCGCACATGTTATCCTTCAGTCTCGTGTGTCACCCTTTGGCCCCTGCTAGTGTTTTTCCACCTCACAACCAGCGTCCTGGCTGCCACCAAAGCAGCTCCCCGCCCGCCACGTGATAGGAAAGCCTTGCAAAGGGGGCTCACAAGCCTGTAGGCCCCATTTTAAATGTTGTGGCCGGCTACTCACCAAATGGAGCATTCAAACTGGTGCGCGAAGCGGGAAAGCCCTAGCAACGGGGCACCTCATTGCTCGGGCTTTCCCATCTCGCAATCGGTACCGGTTTGAATGCTGCATTTGGTGAGTAGCCAGCCGCAGCATTCAGACTTGGAACCTCTTTAGGTTGAAACAACCTGGAAGTAATTGGCGGTTACGTGATGACGTCATCGCGTCGCCACCAATTACTTCAGCATCTGCGCACTGAGGGTGTACCATGGAAGAGCTCGCACTGGGTGACACACGGGCATGGTCTGTGCCTGGGAAGAGCAACTGTCCCTCTTCACCCCAGCATGGTATCTTTTCCAGGAACTGTTGCTGGTGTCTCTTCTGCATCCCTTTTGAGACTGTGAGTCCTTTGGGGACAGATAACCATTTATTGATTTATTTAACTATGTAAACTGCTTTGTGAACTACTCTTTATTAAAAAGAGGTATATATTAATAATTTTAATAAGTAGTAATGGTTCCTAGTACATGTTTGGCAGTTTATACTAGCAGTTATTGGAAGTTATCAAATCAAATAGCAATTATGTGTGAACTGACTGTATTACTGGACTAGAATAATATAATTCACATGATAGAAAAAGACGGGATAGCAAAATTTCTTATTGGGGCAAAAATAAGAGGGTTAGTAGTTCCTTAGCTACTATTGACATATGTTGAGAATACTATTTTATCATATCATTTTGCACAACTTTGAGATTTCTGTGTATGATGTTAAAGCATAGCCTTCTGTTATGAAGAGAAACTTTAACTAGATGTTTAGTTTAAAGGATACTAATGTTTGTATCACTATATTCTGAGAAGCTAAATGTTATGCCTTTTAACAAAATGGTTGCAAAAAATTGTTCCAAGATTTTATTTAAAAAAGCAAATGAATAGCACAAATCAGTTGATTTGAGCTGAAACTGAAAACCTTTCCTTTCCAACACATCTCATTTTATGTTTTATTTTTAAGTCTGATTGCAAAGCCAAGAAAGTTGTCCCTCCATTAATGTAATATATTCTGAGTTGACTCATTCTGAACTAGAACACTTGTGTTGCAGATTATAAGAAGGGTGTTGTTTGTAGTCCTGTTTAATGTATTTTAACCCATTTTCCATAAATGTACAATTCATATAAATATTTTATCAAACATTAGGATTTTTAATATGATTATTTTCTGCAGCCTTTAACTATAATGTGTGTTTGTTTACCTAGTCATCTTTGAGTGCTGACCCTACACATCTAAGAAATGCCAGGAATGCCATTTTGGAGGAGCTGCCCCGTATCATTAACACCATGTCCCTCCTTTGGAATGTCATAAAAAAAGAAGAGGGTCAAAAAAGATCGGCTGACTTTCTTGGAACAAAAGGCTCTTCTTCCGTTTACTTTAAGGCAACCAAAGTATGAATCCTATTGTATGCTATAATGATCTTAGACCAGGTTGCTCATGAGTGGTCATTTTAACAATTCTATTGGAATAATCTCAAAGTTTCCTAAACTTTCAGATATTGCTCGTGTTTATGGGCATTCTCAGAATGATTGACAGTGTCTTGTATTATTGGTCAGTGGCAAACATTACATTGCCAAATTTAAACATTGCCAAGTTCAAGAAGAAGGCTGCCTTAGGTTTTGAAAGGATGTAATTCACATTTTTAAAAACAATGTGTCTGTGCAAACATTTCCATGAACGGTCTCAGTTGCCTCAAATGCATGCAAGTTAGCACTGCTTCTGGCTTCTTTGTTTATGATTCTGGCTCACAATGGTAACTTTTTTCTTCATTGTTAAATTACCTGGAAAGGTGAGTGGAAATTCTTACCCTTGCACTTTATTCATAAGCCCCACAAGTTTGTTCACAAATTCAGTGGGACTAGCAGTAGGTTTAGTAAGTAATCCCTGATTCAATGAATCTCTATTATACAGGCAAATCTTGCATACATGCCACAGGATTCTTTACATTCTCTTCTCAACAGCATCTGTAACACTCCCAACACCTAATTTTGGAAGCGACCTTTGTTGCAGTTTAGGAAAACAACATTCCTACTGCATTGGGGTCTGCTGGTTTGGATCAGGGTCACAGGAAATTATAAATGAGATTAATCATATGATTAATGTGTTCTGGCTTATTAGATTTATCAGTATGCACAAAAAGAAATTCATCTGCATGTTTTTAGAAATGTTCTGTTTGAATAGCTTAATCCATTCTATAAGAAATGTTTGTGTTTTCTTTTTAATAGACATTGAAGAATAAAATCCTACACTTCTTGAATCCCCTCACTGGTCAACTTGGGGTACAGCTTATAGCTGCAGTTGCAACTGTGTGGAGTAGCAAAAAATCTCATAAACATCAAAGCAAAACAAAGGTAAAAATAAAACATGAATGCAGTGTGATAATCTTGGTGGAACAAACTATTTAAGAGAGATTTGAATGGTGCCTTTGCAAGGGAACTGCTTGATGGACTGCGCTCTGAGCTGCTTAGTAGACACGGAGCCGCGCACTAAATGCGCAAAGCACTTCAGTAATGAATGAGTGTGTATTTAAATAGGTAAAATAAGACTGTTCGTTTGGGTGTCTTGAGTTCTCCATAAGTGAGAAAAATGGTTGGACCTAGGCTTTTTGAAGCAAACGTAAATGCTGTGAAGCTCTAAAGTACCTTAGTAAAGGTAAACTGAGGAAAAAGCCTCAACTAATTTTCATTCCCCCTACCACAACTATCCAAAACAGGTATATATTGATTGAGTGTAACCAATTTCCATGAGACATACGTCTGCATCAATATGTTTAGGATTTAAGTGAAGAACCCAGGACTCCATTTTGAAGTGTTTGATTCCACCTTGTGTGAGAGGCTTCTGTCTTCCAGTGATGGGAGAGAAGGTTAGGTGGGATAGTCTTTTTGATAAAGATCTGCATTGTTGTGGCCTTTCAGGGTAAGAATGCTGAGTTAGTTAGTTGGGAATTGGCTGCAGCTGTGCTCACCAGTTTGGGGGGGGGGTGAGTGCTCTGGGTCATCTTTTCTAGCACTTTAGGACATTTCAATCCTCTGATTGGCTGGAACCTTCATGAAGATAGGGAAAAGTTATAAAAAGCTTGGGAAGGGGGTCTTTTTGGTTTCCCATTGCTGGCTGTTGGCTGTACTGAGGGATGGTGTTTCAGAATTCTGCACATGTTCTGGAGCTATGTTCCCAAGGTGGGCGACCACTAATGGGCGACCAGACACGGTGGAACCCTGGTTTGGGGCTGCAGGGAGCAAGTGGCTTTGACAGAGAATGTTGTTGGTATTTTTAAAATTTTGTCTTTTGAGGTGCATAGAAATGCCATAGTATGAATGTCTTGTATATGCAGTATCAGCCATTTATATAGCACTGAGTCTAATGAAGAATGTTCCTGAAAATGCACATTACAGCTCTGATGGGTGACTTGTTTCAGTGTTCCCTCATGTCTTTTTGTTACAGATACCTCCTGCAGCTAGTACATCTCAGCTTATACTAGTTGATCTAATTTGTGCACTCAGCACTCTGAAGACAGACGTTATACTGCAGCTTGTAAAAGAAGTTGTCAAGAAACCATCCCAAATCAAAGGCGAAGAGGTAACGGTTAAAGTAGAGCTATCTTTGTTAATGTGTGTTTGTGTTGCAGATGCTGATCAGCTTCCTGTATCCAAGCAGAGAAAACATGGCTTTCTTAATCATCATTGGTGTAAATACTGCTGTCTTCAGTGTGCAGAATTGAATAGTGTTCAGTTTTGTGCCCATAGTCACTTAAGAGCATTGTCCAAGAGGGTGCCTAAAACAGTCTGTAGTAGAGTGGCTAATTCAAGATAAGCATCCTGAATACAACTGTCTTCATGTGTTCCTGATTGGGGGGGGGGGTCGAGGGGAGGCAATGGAAAGGAAATGCTTTTCTCTTTAAACTGTAACGGCCCAATCTTAAAGAAAGTTACTTAGATATAAGTCACCACTGAGTTCATTTATTTTAGAATAAAATATTTTTGGATTTAGCCCAACGGCCCAATCTATCCTCTAGTTAGACTGCCGGAACGCATGTTCAGGCAGCATAATGCGCTTTCTGACTGTCGCAAATGCGATGCGTTGGAGAGCGTTGCCTGGCCACTGCTGGAAACAGCGAGTGGCCAGGTCCGTGCTGCGATGGACTGGGGACACCCACCATCACAGGTAAGACCACACGGGACAGGAGGAGGGGTGGAACGGGATGGGTGGAATGGGGAGGCGATGGGGCGGGAAGGAGGTCAGATCAGGCCTGGGAAGGGGGCAGGTTCGGCAGTGTCTGCCAAATCATCACCCCCTTTCTGGGCTCGATCCGTCTTTATGGGTCTACGTAGACTTGTGCCAGAGACGTCACTGGCACAGGTCCGACTAGACCCAGTGGGATGCCATGGGCTTACCCTGTGGCAAGGGAGCAAATGTTCCCTTACCCCAAGGAAGCCTTGGAGGCCCAAACTCCCTCATGGGATACAGCAAGTGCTGCATTGGTGGTGCTGCATCACCGCACAGGGAGTTTGAATTGGGCTATAAGGGATCAAATGACTTACTGAATTTGTACTTTCTTGTGATGAAAATATAGGAATTACATGGAGACTTTTTTCTTTCTCAGAAGTCTTCCCTAGTGGATATCCCAGTGCTCCAGTTCTGCTATGCGTTCATACTAAGGTAAGAAGGCTTATATAAGCCAACTCTAATAAGCTAGCATTTAGCACACTTGCAGTGTGTTCTTTATATTTTTCTTTATATTTCAGTGTGTTCAATGGGAGTAAGTTCAATGAAACTTACTCCCATGTAAATGTGCATAGGTTTGCAACTTCAGTCCATTGTGCTTTGGGACGTCACTCTGTTAACTATTTTTCAAGCCATGATCTATTTCTGAGTTGTATCTTCATCCCCTATCTGCTTTGGAGTACTGGGGAATTGTAAGTTGTCTAGACATAGACTGTGACCTGTCTACTGAATGTATGTTGAATACTTTGTTGATATGCAATACATTTTGAAAAGAAAATGTTTTTCCTTCCCACTTTATTATGCACATTGCCTAGATGGTTGCTTTATATTTTTAGGTGTATATATTAAACATAGGTTATGTATATATTTTAAAAACGAATGCAACATGCACAAATCGTTCAAATGCTCTTCTTGGGAGCCAGGAGTGACCATGCCTCCCTGCTAAATGTTTAATTGGTGATAGTCTTGGTATTTGCCGTCACATAATGGTGACAAACTCTGCACTTTTATGGCTGCAGGTTTTCATCTCTTTTGTTCAACGAGAGTCGTGATCTTGTGATTTATCTTGATATAGTGTCTGTAAAGTATGTACCGATATGATATTCAACAGTGGTGTCACTTGGGGGGTGCGGATCGCACCAGGTGACGCCCTCAGGGGGAGTGACACCTCTAGTGGCCAAAATTGTGGAAACCTTTTGGAAAATTTGGATTTATGAATAATACCATCACGTTATATATATCATTGGAAAGGTACCTTTAATGCAGAATGTAGTGAAACAAACCATGTTGAATTATCTGTATTCTATCAAACATTATGACCAAATAACTGGAAAAAGAAACACAACTGCCTTTAAGTAACAAAAAGTGGATTTATTTAACTCAAAATTAACCAACAAGACTGATTTGTTCCAAGAGCAAATGAGGTGGTGGTATGACACAGCATGGAACCAATAAGGTGTTAGTATCCGTATGAGTCAGCTCTCATTTCTATGTATCAGCTCATACTAGAACTCTTTTTCAATTGAATGAATGTCATCAAGTTGGCCACTGGTTTTTTGTTGGTTTTTTGTTGGTTACTGATTTGTTGGGTGACCTGTATTGTTATATATTAAAATAATAAAGTTAATGGGGGTGACACCATGAGTTACCACACCGGGTGACACCAACCTGAGTGACACCTCTGGTCTTCAAGTCCATACTTCATAAATTCCTTCCTGAAATCTACCTCTCTTCTGGGGTGGATCAAAGTCTGTCAACTAAAAACAAACAAAAAGACATTCTAAACGGCCTTTGTGTACAGTGTGTCATGTTGCAGTTAAAGGCAGTATTACCTTTGCCTTAGCGGAAGTCCTAATGTATTTGTTGTTCGCTTCTCTTCTTTCCCCTGCCCCAATCACCTTATTCAATGAAGGGTTAGAGCAGGCTTAGAGAAGGGTGGCTTGTCCCTCCATTAAGTAATTGCTGCCTCCTTGCATGGATTGCCCATAGCAACAATGCACAAGACAATAATGAATTAGGTTCATTAATTAAAAATTAATCTATACTAAAATAGGCAAGGCTGATGCTGACACTGTGGCGGAAGGCGTCGGTCTCTTCCAACATTTTTTTTTTTTTTGCAGACTTCCTGCCTCTGCCTTGCAGGAGAACTTCCAGTCATTATTGGGAGTACTGAAGGAATCTGTACAATTGAATTTGGCTCCACCTGGCTATTTTTTGCTTCTCAGGTATGAATATAGCAATATAGCAATATATGAATATAGCAATATATTAATATAGCAATCAATTTAGTATATGCACTCATAGTTACAGCTGATCAATTTGCTAATTTGGACTTATTTTACCACAGTACCTTGAATGACTTTGTGACTAGAACTCCAAGCCAAGAAAACAAGAAGGATCAGAAAGACCTACAGGTACTCCTCCGTAGCACACCTTCAATTCAGTGTTTAAATGCATTTATAATTGCCTCATTTTGTAGCTTGGCTTCAGCAGCAGTGGTTGATTCACTGACCTGTTACCAATGCAGCTGAAGCAGAATCCTGTTCCCAGGAAAGTTGGTGTGTTCAGACCAGCTTGGGTGTCCAAGGTTTTTAGCCTTGTGCTGTCAAAAACATGCATTGATCATACAGGATGAAAACTAACTGGATATACTTTTGGTTTCTAAAGGAATACTTCTGTCAGCCTTATAGGCATAGCTAGGCTTACCAGATTTCTGGCACCCCTGAGGGGGACGCAAGTGACATCACAAGAAGGCGGGTCAAAAACTGTGATGTCACTTCCGCCGGAAGTGGGCGTGTCCACCAGAAGTGGGCGTGTCCACCATAAAATAAATACAGTATTTTACCTTTTTCTCCATGCCTCTGAGCATGTGCAGAGTGCTGCCGCTGTTTTCGTCCCGGCCAACCAGGTGCATTGTGACAGCCAGTGCTGGCTGCCACAACGCAGCCAGCTGGCAGGGTCGAAAACAGCGGCGGCACTCTGCACGTGCTCAGAGGTACGGGAAAAAAGGTAAAATACAGTATTTATTTAATAATGTTGAGCCAGCTGAAAATGCCAGCTGGACATCCAGGGGGTCACTGAGTTCGCTGCCACTCAGCACAGCCCCTGCTCAGCCTCTTCGTCTCCACAGCCAGCGCGAATTAGCCCTCGCTTTCCGACAGCCACACGCAGACGCAGAGCCTGAACTGAGCTTGAACCCCAGGAGTAAAAGGAGCCGTTACTTCAGGCTCTTGCTGAGGCAAAATACCTTTCTGCTCAAAAGAGCCTTCCCTGGACTCTGACATGCTTTCTTGTAAAAAAAAATTCACAAGGAGCCTCTCAGCGCTCCGAAGAAGCCAGCGAGCCGATTAGCCGTCAACTGCTCTAATTAGCTTCACAATGGCTCCTGCAGCACAGATAAGATAACACGTCCTACGGCTAAAGTAAAGAGTTAAAGAAAAACCAATTCACAGCGACCTCTGGTTACAACGCGAAACCGAAAGTAGCTGTGAATCAGGTTTTTTTAACTTTTTACAGCCGTTTGAAGTGCTGGAAGGTCGCATGGCAACCGGGATTCTGGGGGAGGGCAGCCGGTATGACCGGGATGATCCTCGTTACCGTGAAAATCCCGGTCATTTCCGGGACGATGGTAAGCCTAGGCATAGCAGCTATGAGGTCTTTAAGGAAGGTTTTTTTACATTGAAAGCTGAAGTTTCCAGGATTCTAATAAGCCCATAGGCATTGCCAAAAAGGCTTGCAAGCTGCAAGTTTGTATACTTTCCTTTTTATATATATATTAAATTATATATATATAATTTTTATTAATAAACTACAAAACAACATACTACGAAAGATTACAGCAAGCGCGAAGCAGTAAATCCTACTTGTATACTATTATATATTTTCTACTTATAATATCTAACTAAGCCTATATCTCTAATATACTATTCATTAAATTCACACTTCATCACTCCTTCTCTCTCTCTCAAAGAATCTATAAGTGGTATCCAAATATTCATAAAAAGATTAACTAACTTTTCCTTTATCATCCAAAAATCTTAATTCCCACTTCAAATATTTTAATATATAAAGCCACCCCATTTTTCTCCAAATGTATTAAAATAAAAACCTTCCAAATGTTTCTTTTTTAAAAAAAAAATCTATATCCCCTTTTTATATAAAATTCTTAAAAACAAATCACATCTTAAGTCTTTTCAAATAATAAAACATTATTTTTCTTTTATTCACAAAAGGGTTAACTAACCTTTCCTTTATCATCTAAAAGTCTTAACTTCCACTTCAAATTTCTAAATTTATTAAGTCACCCCATTTTTGTCTTCAAATTTGTTAATTCATCATCAAAAATTTTCCATCACTCTTAATATAAGTTTCTTAAAAACAAGTCATATCTATTTGTTTCTTAATAATAAAACATTTTCTTCTTTTTATATAACATTAACTCCAATAATATTCCCCACAAAAAAATAAAACATTATAATCCCTTTTTATTTTTGAGTTTGCCATTACCCCTTCCATCCCTCCCCTTCTTTCTTCCTTCTTCTTCTTCCTCTCCTTCCTCTTCTTCATCTTTAAATCTTTCCCAAAAGTCCCTTGTTTTTTAAATTGTATCCACTTTGCAATCTTTTCCACAGGATCATTCACGTCTTCTATATTCCTCTCCCGAAAGACAATCTTCAACACCTTTTTTAGTAAAGTACTCTGCTTCTCTATCTCAAATCTTGGTTTAACTCTTGGTACTTCCTCTGCTACAGTGTCTTCCAATAAATCTTTCTCTTTATTGGGAGCAAGGGAGGCCGATGCAGAGTCTTTTAATTCATCCTTTTCATCCTTTTCCTTCCCTGCTTGTTTCAGTTCTGCAATCATATTCTGAAGATTTTCCTGCAAAATTGTCATCTTTGCATCGAACCTCTGTTCCCATTTTTTAAAACAAGACAATATTGTAGTCATGTTGCAGTTTTTTCACCAGATGCCAATCTCTCTTCTCTTAAAAAAAAAAAAAAAGAAGAGGTAATATAAAAAACTTCTGCGGTCGACGACGTGAAACAGAAGGATTAATTGCCAGGATCCATGAACTCTAACACGGAAGGGCTCATATTCTTTTAGTAAAAATGTCAGGAATGTCAACAAAGTCCCAGACAATTTTCTCTTGCCGAAATAGTCTATTAAAAAAAAAGCTTCTTACTGTTTTAATCTTCCATAAGTACAAAAAAATAATAATTCAATAAAACTCACCACTATTGAAACTTTAACTTCATCTTTCCAACTTTCACTTTCGAATGTTCAGTTCGCCTTATCGCAACGTATTATTTTTAGCGTTAACTCTTATCTCGGCTAATTTCTTCAACTCATAAATCATTTCTACGCCTCTTGCTTAAGTAAAGTAAAGCATGTCGGAGGTGGCTTGACTTATTTTTCATCTGGGCTCGAGCTCGGTGGTATCCAGCCTTCTCACCGAGAATCCAAAACTTCAAAGCCTTTGCCTTGAAGTGTCAGAAAGGGGGCGATTGAAAGCCTTGTGGTTTATCTCTTCGTACTCCCTTTTAATCCAGGGGTAGAGTAATTAAGTCCATCAGATGTACTCCGTCAATACAGAGCGATCGGCGGAGTTGTCAGCCAGCCATGTCCTCCTAGCCGGAAGTCAAGTTTGTATACTTTCCCATACTTATCACCAGCGAAAGATTATTAGCCTTTGTTTACCATGCAGAAGAATTCTAAAAATTTTCACAGATCAAGAACTTATCTGCAGTGTTTGTAGAATGTGCAGCCTTTGTGGAATACAATTTGAATAAAGTGATATTTGTTTGTTTTGCAATTTGTTATCTATTGCAAGACAATGAATATTACTTCCATAAAACAAATCATTGTATGTAGCCTGTGTGTGAATTGCTTCCCTCTCTTGCTCTTCTCTTTCAGGAGGTAACTCAAAAAATATTGGAAGCTGTGGGGAATGTTGCTGGCTCCTCCTTGGAACAAACTAGCTGGCTGAGCAGGAACCTGGAGGTGAAAGCACAGCCTCAGATCTCTTTAGATGAATCCATCGTCAACGATGATTTGAATGGTAAGAGAAACGAAAAATTATTTATACCATCATCTGATGATCAAAATGCATTATGCAGGAATTCTCACAGACTTCGTTCTCATGCTGGATGATTTTAAAACGAAGGAGAGAGAGAGAGGAGGAAAATGTTTTGGTTGCAGAATACGTTGTTGTGCTCAGCTTTCCCTGTTGTCTATAGAATTTTTTAGGCTGTTTCGCTTTAAATTGAGTAAGTTCTGATAGGAGCAGCTGCTGGTTTTTCAGTGTCGTTTCCTTTTTAAACTTGCATCTTTCTCCAGCAGTCAAGAACATCTCACACAGGTTCTCTGTGTTTCCTTGAGAATGTCCAGAGTCTTGGATGAAACGTCGGATTAATATTTTATGAGATATGTGGGGTTTTTTGGTGACTTTATGTGTATTTTAAAACATTGGAATTCCTCATAATTTTTGTTTAATATTTTTTTTAATTACATGACCTTTTAACCTATAAAACTCTACCTCTTAGCATTACGTCTGGTCATGAAAATATCCATGCTACATAGAATTTTTTTAGTCTTGCAACCGATGGAAAAAGTTGGAGCAGACATTTAATTATACTGATCATTAGCCAAATATCAGGGAAAGGGGGCTTGGGGAGAAGGCAAGCTGACTGAGTGGAGCAGGGTCTAGTGGTTAGCACACATGCAGATCTTCCTGCTCCCCACTTTCCCTTTTCTGGATCAGAAGCTGAACGAGGAAGAACCTTGGTAGTTTGCATTCACTGCCATCATCCCAGGCTACAGAGACCAGGCAGGGATGTCTGGGGAAAAACCCCTGTCCCAGGAAACCCCGAAACCCCAGGGGTACTTATTAAAAATCAAACCCATAGTAGTATCTGCAGGGCAAAGAGATGTGACAGCGCACTGACCTGTGAACTAGTTTTATTAAAAATCTAAAAGCAAAAATAATTAAACAAAAGGGGGGAAGGGCATACTACAAACAGCCTGATGGAAAATGCCTGAGCTTGGCTGGAAAGTACAAAGAAAAGGTTTGATCAAATGGATGCAGTAACGATTAACACCCAGTGGATAGAACTGGGATGCTGCTCAAGAACAATGCCCACAGACTCCCCCAATGCATCACTAAATTAAACTCGGGGATGTTGGCAGACTGGCTTGGGGTAAAGACAAAGCAAAATAAATTAATTCCCTGATCACCTCTAACTAGAAACTGTCCCGAACACTAGTGACTTACATTTGTCCAAGGAATCCTGGTCCTCTGCACTTACCGAGGCTTGGGTGGTTGTGCTTCCATGCATCAGCATTAGGTATTTGTGGCAGAACACACACTTCCTGTGCACTTCCTGTCACCCTTCCTGTGCGCTTGGGCTTAAAAACCCTTGGTCTGGTGATGTGATCAAGTTACCTGACTGGAGGAGTGGAACCCACCTGGTTTTTCCATACCACCCCTTTATCTGGACATAGGTTTGGCAGCCCAGTAACAGATGCATGCCAATTCTGGAGGGAGGGATAGCTATTCTAGACAGGAAGGATACCAATCCACAAAGACATGTACTTGCTAGTAATGGAGTTTCAAACCAACAAAGGTCAAAGATTGCTTGCAGAAGGATGCTCCAGCAGCATTTTAGCCTGCTGAAACCTGCACAGGAGCTTCTGGGGAATTTAAAAGACCCCCAAAATACAAAAAAGGGGATAAAACAGGGCATTTATCACACCATATAATGACATTTTAAAGTACACATGTGCCCTCCCACCACTCCCAATTTCATAGCACAGATAAATTAAAAAGATTGGATGCAAGGCATGTCCATACCTTGAGTGCTATTCAAAATATGCATGTACATGCCTCTGATTTGGTAAAACAGCAAAGCTACTGAGGAGAACGTTTATAGAAGCAGGGGGAGGGAGAGTACTTAATCCTTTACTACAGTTCTGAAACTGTCCCCCATTTAACCTCTCCTCCACCTCCAATCCAAAGATATGTTTCTCTTATGTTTGGTGAGGGAAAGGCTTCAGAGAGTGCCAAGCAAATCTGACACAAACCCTTGACTTCCGAAGGGCAGACTTCCCCAAAATGAGGAGACTAGTTTAAAAAAAAAAAGCTGAAAGGGAAGGTAAAAAGAGTCCAATCGCTCCAGAGTGCATGGAGGCTGTTTAAAACTACAGTAATAGAGTCCCAGCGTGAGTGTATCCCACAAAGGAGGAAGGGCTCGACTAAGTCCAGGAGGGTGCCGGCATGGCTAACAAGCACAGTTAAAGAGGCTATAAACAAGGAAGCTTCCTTCTGTAAATGGAAGTCTTGCCCTAATGAGGAAAATAAACAAGAGCACAAACTGTGGCAAAAGAAATGTAAAAAGATGATACGGGAGGCCAAGAAAGAATTTGAGGAACGTATGGCAGGCAACATAAAAGGGAATAATAAAAGCTTCTTCAAATATGTTAGAAGCGGGAAACCTGCCAGGGAAACTGTTGGTCAGCTGGATGGTGAGGGAGAGAAAGAGGTGATAAAAGGAGACTTGGAGACTGCAGAGAAATTAAACGAGTTCTTTGCATCTGTCTTCACGGCAGAAGACCTCGGGCAAATACCGCTGCCTGAATGGCCTCCCCTGACTAAAGAATTAAGTCAAATAGAGGTTGAAAGAGAAGATGTCTCAGACTTAATTGACAAAATAAAGATCAATAAATCACCAGGCCCGGATGGCATCCACCCAAGAGTTCTGAAGGAACTCAAGAATGAAGTTACTGACCTCTTGACCCAAATATGCAACTTGTCCCTTAAAACGGCCACTGTGCCAGAGGATTGGAGGATAGCTAATGTCACACCAATCTTTAAAAAAGGAAGGAGGGCGGACCTGGGAAACTATAGACCAGTCAGCCTAACATCTGTTCCAGGGAAGATGGTGGAAAGTCTCATTAAAGATAAAATCTTGAAACACATAGAAGAACAAGCTTTGCTGAGGGAGAGTCAGCATGGCTTCTGCAAGGGGAAGTCTTGCCTCACAAACCTGTTAGAATTTTTTGAAAAGGTCAACAGGCATGTGGATGCGAGCGAACCCGTGGATATTATATATCTGGATTTTCAGAAGGCGTTTGACATGGTCCCTCATGAAAGGCTCCTGAGAACTCCACAGTCAGGGAATAAGAGGGCAGGTCCTCTTGTGGATTAGGAACTGGTTGAAGACCAGGAAACAGCGAGTGGGAGTCAATGGCGAGAGGTGAAAAGCGGTGTGCCCCAAGGATCGGTCTTGGGACCGGTACTTTTCAACTTATTCATAAATGACCTGGAGTTGGGGATAAGCAGCGAGGTGTCCAAGTTTGCGGATGACACTAAACTTTTCCGGGTGGTGAAGACCAGCAGGAATTATGAAGAGCTCCAGAAGGATCTCTCCAAACTGGGAGAATGGGCAGCAAAATGGCAGATGCACTTCAATGTAATAAGTGCAAAGTGATGCACGTTGGGGCAAGAAACCAAAATTTCATATATACGCTCATGGGTTCTGAGTTGTCTGTGATGGATCAAGAGAGAGATCTTGGGGTGCTGGTGGACAGGTCGATGAAAGTGTCGACCCAGTGTGCGGCGGCTGTGAAGAAGGCCAATTCCATACTCGGGCTCATTAAAAAAAGGGATTGAGAATAAAACGGCCAATATCATTATGCCTTTGTACAAATCAATGGTAAGGCCACATCTGGAGTATTGTGTCCAGTTCTGGTCACCGCACCTCAAAAAGGATATAGTTGAATTGGAAAAGGTGCAGAAAAGAGTGACCAGAATAATTTGTGGGCTGGAGCACCTCCCTTATGAGGGAAGGCTACAGCGTTTGGGGCTTTTCAGTCTAGAAAAAAGGCGTCTGAGGGGGGACATGATTAAGACGTATAAAATTATGCATGGGATGGAGAGAGTGGATAGAGGGAAATTCTTCTCCCTCTCGCACAACACCAGAACCAGGGGACATGCACTAAAATTGAGTGGAGGGAGCGTTAGAACAGACAAAAGAAAATATTTCTTTACCCAGCGTGTAATTCATCTGTGGAACTCCTTGCCACAGGATGCGGTGATGGCACCTGGCCTAGATGCCTTTAAAAGGGGGTTTGGACAGATTCGTGGAGGAAAAGACCATCACAGTTTACAAGCCATAAGCAACCTCCTGGTTTTAGAAGTAGGTTTTCTCTGTGCCAGGTGCAGGGGAGTGGCAGCAGGAAACAGGTTATCTTGTTGTCGTGTGTGCTCCCTGAGGCATCTGGTGTGGCCACTGTGTGATATAGGAAGCTGGACTAGATGGGCCTTTGGCCTGATCCAGCAGGGCTCTTCTTATGTTCTTAGTGCCCCTTCCTCCCAATAACTGTATTGAAAAAGGCATTGGGAGACTGTTGCACATGTTACATGCGCAGCGTATCAATCCAAGACAAGAAAAAGATCTGTTGTTCTTGGCTTACTCCGTTGTCTGCAGATTTCCCCAGCAAACACAACCATGTTTTTTATCTAGTTGGCACTTTTTCAAAATTAAGGCCGCAATCCTATACACGCTCATTGATCCTAATGGTGCTTCCTTCTGAGTAGGCATGCACTGCAAGTAAAAATTCAGCATTGTCCTAAAACAAGGGGAAAATTACAATATCATTTCTACCTTTACAGATACTTCAGCAGTACCTTCCTCGATGGTCTCTGCCTCTGCTCCATCAGTATACAGTGTTCAAGCCCTCTCGCTCCTTGCAGAAGTGAGTCTGGATTTACTTTTGAGTAGGGACCAGTTGTATAGTTTTTCATATACGCCACATTTGCAATAGCTTTGTGACCACACGGCCTCCTGTAGCTGCTTAGTACAGGCATAGCTCCAAGGGCATGCACAATGTTTCCCCTCTTCCAAAGCTGGCAGTGCTTGCATGCATGACAACACCCATGTAGTTTATAATATCTAGTATTATAGTATAGTATAGTATAGTATAGTATCTAGTATTATAGTAAAAACATAGTAGTTTAATAACGATCGAAAGCTCTCATGGCCCGCTATCATCTTCATCATTTCCAAATTTACAGGTTTAAAAACCACATATAGTTTCGCACGTGTGTATTTTTAACTCAGCAAACGTACACATGGCTTTTAAACCTGTAAATTTGGAAACGACATAGTAGTTTATCTAATGATGATACTAAATAAAACCATAGAATGTTAGAGGTGTAAGGGATCTTGGAGGCCATCTAGTCCAACCTCCTGCTCAGTTCAGGCAAATAGAAAATTATATTGTAAAGATAACACTTTTCCAGTTTTCAGGCTTATTCTGAACTTAGAAAAATTTCTTTTTCTAACATGGAATGTGTTAATTCTCTAGGTTCTTGCTTCTCTTCTGGATATGGTTTATCGAAGTGATGAAAAAGAGAAAGCAGTGCCTTTAATCTCTCGTTTACTATATTATGTGTTTCCTTACTTGCGTAATCACAGGTAAGTAACTTTTTCCTTAAGTCCTATGACTTTTCTCAGATGACTGTAAAACATACGTTTACAATACACATGCTGTAGATGAGGAGCCTGCTTAGAAATGTATGTTGCTTGCTGCAAGGTTTAAGCCACCCTAAGACAGTTCTGTAACAGCTTGATGGATCTGTTGAACTGAAATAGTAGAAGATACCTTGCCTTTTTGAAACCTAAGATTCTCCTCCTCCTGTTTATAATTGTGTCCTTTACGTCACTTGACAGTGGGGAAATGAACATTTGACCAGCATTGTGGGAACCCAGTACTTGGCTGGATACACAGTAATATGAGAGTTCAGGATAAAATATGGAAACGCTTGTTAGTTATTGCTCTGAGACATGATTCAATGTAAAGTAAGCACTTTATGTGCCTTGGTAAAGCAATAGTTTATTTTCAGAGGCCCGAAGCTCCCTGTGCTTTTATTAATGTGGTGGTGGTGGTGATGTTTTATTCTTCTAATTGTATGTCACCTTAAGAGCTTTGCTGAAGAGTGGCTAAGTAATGCACTAATTAAATAAAAACAAAACGAAGGCTAGAAACACTAAAAGAACAGTGCAGTCTTTCTCGGATATGGTGGATCCATCATGTGGTTCTTGCTGGTGTAACTGACTCCAGCTCTGAGGCTAGAAAGGAGTGTGTATTCATCTTTCCTTAAAATTCATGCACAGCTAATCAACAAGGTTAAATGGAACATTGCTACAAGGTTTGGATTTTCTAGTGTCTGTCTGGCACATACATTAGAGATGCATCTATGATCTGAGAGCCAGGATGGTGTAGTGGTTTGGGAGTTGGACATACCACTGGAAGATCCAGGTTCAAATCCCCGCTCAGCCAGGGAACGTCCTGGGTGACCTTGGGCCAGTCTCTCTCTCTAAAATCTACCTCATGGTGTTGTTGCAAAGACAAAAGGAGGGAAGGAACTATGTACACTACCCTGAGCTCCTTAGAGGAAGGGTGATATAAAAATGTGAAAAATAAATAAATCTGTATGTGTATTTGTTTACAGTGGCTACAATCTTCCTAGCTTTCGTGCTAGTACTCAGTTGCTCAGTTCCCTAAGTGGTTATGCCTATACCAAACGAGCATGGAAGAAAGAAGTTCTGGAGCTATATATGGATCCAGCTTTTTTTCAGATGGACACTTCATGCATTCAGTAAGAGATATGATTGAGGCAATCTTGAATCTGCCTGGTTTATGAATGAAAACCCTAGCAACCCCCAGTAGATTCAGTGAAGTTGTAACTTGTCTTGCATTCTGAATCTTGCTAAAGAATAATTTAGTAATTGAATTACCAAAAGTGTTTGGCTTTATTAAAGGATTAGGTTTTCATCAGTGTCCAGAGACAGAAGATTTTCTTCAAAAGCAACACTTGTCTAATTTGTAGCTTTTTTTTTTTCCTGAGACATAATTTTTAAAAAACGTTGGGGTAAACCTTGATATGAAGCATTAAACTAAAGTTTTTCTCTCAAAACTGTTAAATACAAGATAAAGTATCCCAGAGAAATTGCTTCTGTTTTGTGCAGGAAATTGTGATTTTTATATGAAACTTTTTGAGTACAATGTAGTTTGTCTACAACATAGTTTGTCTACAACAAGTTTGTCACAGACCAATTTCCCTACACAGAGTTTCATGAAGGAAAAAAGTGATGGAGCATTTTCACTTAAATTACACTAATTTTTCCTTGATTATCATATTTCTGCAGTTGGCGAGCCATTATTGATCATCTTCTTACCCATGAGAAAACTATGTTTAAAGATTTGATGAGTAAGCATGCTCTAATTTATTTTTTCATTATTATTTCAAAGTTCAAATCAAGAAGAGGTAAACTGTTAACACTACTGATGAAGAATGTTTCTATTTGCTTGTTTTGTTATACAAATTTATATCCCACTTTTTCATTGAAGCAATGTGCACAAGGCAACTAACAATAAAACAAAATATAGTAAAACATCACATTTAATAATAAAATCAGTGAAGAGATTAAAATACTGCTATAATTGTAGAAGCCCAAACAGCAAGTAACCTAGAAAAAAATACTCCATCAAAATTTATAGTTGGCAAAAATAGGTACAGGCACTTTGAGTTATGTAAGACTTCTGTTCCATGCACTCTTATGTATAGGCTTACCAGATCCATACCGGGACAGAGTATTAGACCTTTAGGAAGAAGGAATGTGGGCAGGTGTAGCTTGTTAAACCCTTAGAGCACAATCCTAGGCATGTCTACTCAGAAGCAAGCCCCATTGAGCCTTCTGAGTAGACATTCCTAGGATTGTGTTCTAAAGCAGTGTTTCCCAAACTTTTTCCGGCCTGCGGCTCCCGCAACCATTGGCCACAGCTCCCCATTATGTTGATGCCTCCCAATTGGCATTGCACTGTTTTCCGAGAGGATTCCGTGGCACCCCAGGGCTTCCCTGGCTGGTTTCCACGGCTCCCTTGGGAGCCACACCTCCCAGTTTGGGAACCACTGCTCTAAGGGTGGTTCTCTACACCTGCCCACATTCCTTCTCCTAAAGGCCAGTATGGATCTGGTAAGCCTACTTATGTACATAAGCCAGAGCACTTTCTGTACATGTGCAGCTCCCTGGAAGGGTTTGAGATGACCAAGGAAAGAACTGGGCAAAGAGAAGGCAGGATGGCAGGTGAAGTTGGAATAGAGGCAAGACGAGAGGAGCCTCCCTGTGCTCACCACTCTGTAAACAAAGCAGGGCTAAGAAAGTGCAGGTGAAGGGTGTTGCAGCCAGCAACTACCATCACCCCCAAGCCTGGGCTCTGCTGCTTCCAGTTTGCCATGGGTTGGCTTGAAAAGGACCACACTCCTGGGCTAAAACCAGCTCTGATAGGTAGAGTGCTACCAGCCCCAATCTGCCACCCCTTCAGCTGAAAGTGACCAGAGGCCTATAGGCATCCTAGCTGCTTGGGGGGAGACAGAGGCTCTCGAGCTGCAGGGTCTCTTCCCACTCAAGCACTGGCAAGAAATAATGTGACTTGATGGTCAGAACTGGACTTGGACTGAACCGGGTTTCTCCACTCATTAACCACACACAGCTGAGGTAGACTTTTATATTTATTAAAAGGAAAAAGAGAAAGGTAAATAGCAGCAAAACTTCAGAAAACAATTTAGGAATAATACAAGGCAGACAGAAAATAACAAAGCTAAACGCCTAGCTAAATACTAGCTAACCTCACCTTGGGAGTGTAGCTTCAGGGCTGACTGCCATGCTAAGTCCAGCAAACAGGAGGCCCTGGAGTTTTTATACCTTTTTCTCACCTTCTCTAAGGTTCTCGCCAACTGGAGGCCTAAAAACCTCCAAATGTTCTCAAATAAATGATGCAATCTACTCTCCCTCCCTCCCAACTGGCGAACACAGCTGAAACCATTCCCCAATTAACTCTGCCAGCACCACATGCCACAACGAGCTGAGAACCGAAGCACCTCTCATCATAAAACGATTTCTACTACCGGTCTCCTCCTCCTGGCACCAAGAGACTTGAATGGTCTCAACAGCCTGATAACCCAGATGCCTTTCACACCAAATTTACAGCCTTCCCTCCCGGCAGGGGGGAGACAGACCTGTCACATAAGATGGAATCCAGAGCACCTCAAAATGGAGTCTTAAATTCTTCACAAAGGGCACCTCCTTCCCCAAGCAAAAGTGAACCTACTATAAAGGCACTAAGAGATGGCAATGGGGGAGAAGTGCTGATGGAGAAGGCAGAATCCATTGCTCAGGCGATCGCTTTGCTTTCTTCCCCTTCATAGAAGAAATACCGCCCTCCTGCCTTTAAAAAGAAATGACAGAATGCTGCCGCATGATCCTCGGAGCACAGCAGTCTGGCGGCCCCTTGTCTTCTCACCTTGTTCCCTCCTCCACCAGGAAGGCAAGGGCCGGATCAGTCATCAGTGTGCTCCAAGGATCACCCAGCTCCCTTCCTAAAGATGAGTTCTTTTAGATGAAAGATAAAACGTGAGCATGTTGGGAGCGATCCCAATGTGCTCTGCATTCCCAATGTGGAAATGCATTCCCTGCTTTGTTCACAGAGCCAACGAGCACTGGTGGCTCCTCTTACCCCTCCCAAAAGAAACGGCCCAAACACTTTATGTACTATACAGTCAAAATTTCATAAGTTGAAGGAGTTAACATAAGTTAAATCAGGGACCTAGTTATTGTTCGTTCGTGCTACTGATCTGCTAAACTGTTAGATTGTGACTGTTTTTATTTCATAAAAGGTTGCAACTTAATGTGGATTCTGATCTTGATTGTAGATATGCAGAGCAGTTCCTTGAAACTTTTCCCAAGTTTTGAGCAAAAAGCAATGTTACTAAAGCGTCAAGCCTTTGCTGTTTTCAGTGGAGAAATTGATCAATATCACCTTTACCTTCCTTTAATACAAGGTGAGTGTTAACTTTGCAACGTGTGAACTTCCCCAGTTCAAATCTCACTGCTCCGTGAATTCACTAGGTAGCCTTTTGGCGAGCAGCTCTCCGTTGGCCTCAGCTCTCCTGCTGCAATTTGGGCATAATAATACTTGCCTTATAGGGTTATTATAAGCACTGCTTATAATATAATAATACTTGTGAAGTACTTGTCAAGATAATACTTGGGTCGTTCCATGTCCAATCAACCAATGAAAAATCCATTTTGGAACTTGATGTCATGGATTTTGTTCATTTTTGGTACATTTGTACCTTACCACATAATTTTATCAATGTAAATTGTAGAAAAATGGACTTGAGGGGTTTAATTCCTTGTCACTGCCAACAAGAAAATATAATTTTTGTATGATACCATTGAGATACCACCTTGAAATTTTGATTGATTGGCTACAAGACATATACCTTTAAGTGTGATTTTAAAAAATAAAAATAAAAAACCAATTTTCCAAAAATTCAAAATAAGTATTTGAATATTTTTGAATTTTTGAACATTTACAATTGTGTCATGTTGTATATCAGATGAAAGCTCTATTCATAAGCCTTAAAACAATGTCCTATGTCTTGTAGCTTTCATAGTTACCTTGTAAATGGTGTTTGACGGTGTGGTGACAAGTGAATTTTGGCATTTTTAGGCAATTTTGAAATTCAGTATCTCAAACGGATGGACAAAAATCTGAAAAAAAAATTTTTTTAAACATCTCATGGTAAGGTACAAATATACCATAAATGAACAAAATCCATGACATCAAGGTTTCATACATTGGTTGATTTTATATGGAATGACCCACTTGTGAAGTGTGCTTTGAATGCTCAAAACACTGTAGAAACATTGAGTAGTATTGCTATATACAAATGTATTAAAATATCTAGTGACGGAAATGGTGTGAATTATAAAACTATCCAAAAGTGATATATTTCACTTTCACTCTGTTCCGATGACCAAGTTATTTTTTTCCCATCGTGATTTTTTTCCCATCCTGAGCCCACTCTCCCTCCACTGTCCTTGTTCACGGCAGGCAGGTTTGGCTAAATGAGCTCCATGACTCATCCAAACACAGAGCTATGCTTTAACTGTGAGCTACAAATAATGATTAAATTGGTAATTGAAACTGAATTTGTTTCAAATGATTTACAGCCCGATCCTGTGTAAGTCCTAAAGCAGCAGAGCGCACGCTCTGCTGCTCTAGGCCATCACAAATGTGCCAGAAAGCACGTTCGCGATGATTCTGAAGTAAGGTCCGCCAACACAGAGGCTGGCAGCCCTTAGTCCGCCACCCTCCAGACCCAGCACCCATTGGTGGAGGTAAGTCCTGCACCGGTCGGGGCGGGGGGGATGGCAGGCTGGGTTGCGAGGGAGGGGGCCATTGGCCAAACCAGGCTGGGAAAGGATGGGGATATTGCCTGTGTACTCCGCCGATATCCTCGGCCCTTTCCCAGCCCGGTTCGGCCTTACCCCACCACCTCGAATGTATGTCTGTTTCAGACCGGAAGGGGACAAACGTCCCTTCTCCTGAGGTGTTCCCGGGCTACCTCTTATAACAAACCATAGTCTGCCTTTACATCTAACCTGACAATCTATATTTTGTGTTCGTCCTCCAGACTAGAGTTGCAAACCATAGTTTGGAGAGCAAGCCCAAACTATCAATTGCTGGTTTGGATGTAACTGCAAACAGGAATGCCATGAAAGAGAGGGCTTTGGGGCCGGGGGGGGGGGAGGGGAAGCATATGAGCCTGTTGCTTGCTCATGTTCACGTTGCATGTGAACTTACTCATAACCAAGCAGAGATTCCAAGCTGGCAGTGAGACACATTGCTCATAAGACCAAGGTTTTATCCCAAATTGACATTTTCAAAAGTGAAAAATTGAGACATGCAAATTCTGGTGCAATCATATTTATACCCTGGAAGAGAACCATTATTCAACTGATGTTACATCTCTGCTCTGTGCAGCACATATTGGTAAGAGCTCTGGCATCCTGAATGTCTTTGCTTAGACAGGAAATTAACTTCCACTTCAATACCAGGAATGATACATAAAGACCTGCTATTGCTCAGAGTTGCGTGTGCCTGTACCGCTCTACATGTTTTTGCATGTTCATTATGACACAGTCATAACTCACAGTTTCACCTCTGAAAACCACCTCAAAGTTTATCCTTTGGGTAACTGCCAGTTTTACAGAATCATTCATGGGGATCTAGCATGCTGGAATCCAAAGTCCTTGGTTAACGTTGAGTCTTTTCAATTATGCCAATTGCATTGCTTATTTGATACAGCAAAATAGTCATTCAGGGCCACACACACTTTGCTGTCTGTCACTGTTTTAGGAAAACGGTGATATTAATCTCATTACACCCTCTGAATTAACAACAACAACAACAAAGGATAACAAGCTAATATTGTGTGAAAAGGGCAAATAAAGAAATTAAATAGTATAGGCTATTGTTACCAAAAATGACAGTTTGAAGTTATTTCATGGTAATTCATTGCACTTCAAAGAAGTGTAATAATTTCTAGTAAATACACTTGATCAGTCTAGGAAGGTATAACAAAGCTAGTTTACATTTTAATACAGAAGTGTGCTAACTTTGTGTTAATTTATTCCAGAGCGGCTGACTGACAATCTGCGTGTTGGACAGACTTCCCTAGTAGCTGCCCAGATGTTTCTTTTTTTCAGAGTTCTGTTGCTAAGAATCTCTCCTCAGCATCTAACCTCATTATGGCCAATTATGGTGACAGAACTGGTAAGTAATAATTTTAAATTTAATTGGATAAAATAAACTTTAGCAATATGTATCCTTCTTTGAACTGACATTTTTCTCTTTTAATAGTTAACTTGGCAAAGCTCAATTATCAACATCATTGATCTTTTTCTCTTGAATACTGTACACACAAATCTACATTTCCTTTGTTTGTAATGTACTATGAAGCATGATTCATCAATTAACTGTGATAGAAGAAAAGGTGACTCTTTGGGAAACCTTAATGGGGAGTTTACCTAGTGACAATTTGATCCTTTTTCCTAAGACTCTTATGACTATTGCTTTTTTTCTCCTTCTCCGTTTCCCCCCCCCCCCCACAGATCCAAACATTTATACAACTGGAGGACGATTTAACTGAAGAGGAGGAACCAGCAAAGTAAGAATTATTTAGTGCACATAATAAGTAACAAAATATAATAAAAGTGAATAAGGTGAACAATCTTGGTTGATACTATAGGAGAATTTAAATAACAAGAAGCTGAAGAAAGAAAATTGATCCGTTTTATTAAGAGCACTCTTGTACAGAGTTCCCTTGCGAGTGGGAAATCTGACCATCACATGCACATAATACATCATTTTTATAGGGTCTGGGGGGGTGAGATCAAGGGCAGCCCTGTCCTGTCTAGCTAGGCTGCAGCATGGGCGTAGAACTCACACCAGTGGCGTGGGAATGGGGGGCGAGGTAGGTCCGCCCCTAGGCAGCACGTGGGGGGGGGATACACAAGCCACCGTTGCAGCAGCAAGGGGGAAAGGGGGCTTTTTCGGCGCCGCGGGAGGAAAAGGAGTCTCCCACCCGCCCAGGCCCCTAATAGCTATTTTCTGGTAAAAAAACCACTGAGGGGCATTTTTTCACCAGAAAAACCACTGGAGGGGAGGGACTTGTGATGGCATGAGCAAGGGGCGGGGCTTGTGATGTCACGGGGTGTCACGTGGGTGCCTCCCCCCTGCAGAGGCTAGCTACACCATTGGCCCACACTGCATCCTATCCAGATAGGACCCAGCGCCGGTGCAGCCAGAGGCCTCCTTCGGGTAAAGGGACGTTCGTCCCCTTACCCTGAGTAGAGCCCCAGCTGCCCCGATGGGTCTACTCAAATGTGCACCAGCTATTTTGCTGGCGTACATTTGAGCCAGCCGTGTAACGCTGGCCAGGCCCGGGAAGGGGATAGGATATGGCAGAGGAGGCCGCTGCCAATCCCTTCCCGGACCCGGGCCAACCAATCCCACACACCCCGAAACACCCTGTTCCACCTTTCCCTCTGCCACCCAGCAGGGACTCACCTCTCCGCTGCGGTATTGTAGCAGCTAGGAGGCTCAAAGGGTGAGAAGTCAATAGATTCGTGCCTGGTGCATAGCAGACAATAACACCAGGAGGAGACCTAAGAAAATCTTTATTGTGCATTAAAGAGACGGTGGGTTACACCCAAATCACTGTGAGTACAGAAGCTAAAAAGCAAGATTCTTATACCCTTTAGAATCAGACGTCACAATATTACCCCACCACTGCCAGATGTTAAAGAATGAACAAATGCATAACTTTTCTTATGTATTCATACTGTTTCTGTCATTGGCTAAGTGACCTGGTGCACTTATGCCAGTGTAACTTGCCGGACGCAGGACGGATGCCAACGTAACCCCCCTCGGACGGTGCGCATGAGCAGTTCAGACAAAGGACGGATGTCAGCGCAACTCCACTGGTGCAGGGGGCTTTCTGGGGCATCCGAATGCCCCCGGAATACCCGCTGCGGTGACGGAGTTGCAACGGTGTCCGTCCCGCATCTGAACTGCGTGTGCATGCTGTCTGAGGGGAGTTAAGTTGGCGTCCGTCCTGCGTCAGTTCAGCGTACGGCAAGTTACACTGGCATAAGTGCACTTACACCGGTGGATCTACTGTTACACCGGTGCAAGAGTTACACAAGATTCGGCTGTGAGTTGAAAAGGGGGACCCACCTTGATAGTGGTCTCCTGGGAGTGCTCAAAATAAATTGCAGTGAGGATGAGGAGGTAAAGCCTCTCCCCCAACCTTCTCTCTCATGTTTCAAGGCGAGAGCTTGAAAAAGAAGATGGGGCGGCTAAGTAGAGGTGGCAGGTGAGTGGTGGGCCGGGGTGCTCGCAGGCAGGCATAGGGTGCAGGGCATTTGTCTCCTATAGTTATAGCCTCACTTCAACAGTGTTCCCAAGTGCAGAGTTTTGCTTTTTCCTTGATGGTAAATAACAGCCATTCACTTACATTGGAGAAAGGAAAGGTATGTACTTGCACGCTGTTGGGATAGAGAAGAAACTTGTCCTTGGGAACCATGGTTTCAGAGTTTCTCTCAAAGTCTTGCCAGATGTTGCTCATTTACTTTGCGTCTAGCATTTGTAATACGTTTTAGCTCTAAATCATAGGGACACGCTATACATTGCATGCAAACACACAACAAAATCTTTTATAAACAGTAGCTGTGGAGGCTGTGACTTTGAATGTGGGGCTGCATAACCCTTTCCTCACCTGCTGCTTTTTTAAATTTTCAATTCAGCTGTGTGTTCCCCTGGAGTTGGATACATGTCTTCCCATAAGTCATATACATTTGCATGTAGCTTGTGGTTCCCCTAATCCAGTGCTATTTGTTTGCATTTTAAAAAGGGTCTCCATTATTCTTCTCATTAATAAAACATAGGCAGGTTGGTAGTTTTTGTGTTTAAATCCCTGCTTTCCTTAATTTCTGAATTTTACAGAAGCAATAGCAAAATAAGCAAACAGAAAGGCTCATCGGAGAGCAATGGTCCATTACTTGGCGACATACAACCGAATGAACTGACCTTGTATTTATCAGCTTGCAAATTCTTGGACACGGCGCTTTCTTTTCCACCTGACAAGATGCAGTTATTTCAAATGTAAGTGTAGTGACTTTTATTCTGACAGTCAGATGAGACTCTAGGGTCAGAAAACCACATGAAGATCAAGGCCAATCTATTGGCAGATTGAAGCCCGAGCTACATTGTCGACGGCTGTGTTCCGTGTGTGTCTGTTGTCCCGCCCCAGGTCAAACAGCAGGCTCTGATTGGCCGGACGTAGCGCGGACGCAGCAAAAGTCGAGGTGGCCTCGACTTTTGCTGCGTCCGTGCTACGTCCGGCCAATCAGAGCCTGCTGTTTGACCTGGGGGCGGGACAACAGACGCACACGGAACGCAGCCGTCGACAATGTAGCCCAGCCTTGACACAGCCTTTGGCTGAAGATACACTTCCATAACGCAAAGTAAAGAAGAGCCATAGAAAATGTATTCTCCATGAATCCATGATTTCACTCGAGTTTGGTTGTAGCTAAAGTATCTTAAAGTTAAATAGCTATTTATATAGCTATTGCTACTAAATGCAGAGACCAGCTGTTTGAAGTTAACAGGTTGAGGGTGATGTCCTATACACACTTATTTGGTGTGTTTAGTCCTGTTTAACTCAGTGGTGATTACTTAGCAGTCAACATGAATAGGATTGCACTGCCAATCCGTATACTAAAGTGTATTCCGTGAAATTGTTAAGACTACACACATTACACTGTGGGGAAAATGTATGCTTGACATTGTGTGTTCACGCAGCATATCCTAGCTTTTTGCCCATCTAGGGAGTGTATCTCCTGTATGAAGAATAAGTCGCCTCTAGACAGCGATACCAACTTAAACCAGCTTTATTGATTACAGTAAGGAGACAGGCATGTGTAGTAACAACCTTGTCAGATACACCAATTATTTTCTTATGTCCACACAAATAAGGCAGTGTATATACAGTATAACAGTCCTCATTTTAGTTAAGAATAGTGTGCTGATGCATCCCCAAAGATCATTGTCGCATTCGTTTAAACAAACTTTGATCAACAAAAAGTAAAACCTTTATGAAAACTAGGAGCAGCAAAGCTACCAAATTTTAGTTTATCAAGAGCAGTGTGAATCAATATGCTGGTTTTTTTGCTAGTTTCAGCTCAGAGATCCAGATGAGTATTAATATCCTTCATAAACTACTATGTCCCAGATTGTGTCGTCCCCCCCCCCAAAGAAAATAACTGCCCCAGGTTGTCAGCATGACATAGGAAAGAAACATATATTAAGAAAAGTACGGTAATTCAAATGTTATATGTGATATGAGTATCCTAATGGCTGAGGAAAATATGCTGTCTTTCACTTTCACAAACCTTTCTTGTGGTCAGGCAACTTTTCATCTTCATACTACAGATCAATTAGAATAATAGGACAGGAGTATTTCCTTTTTTTGAGGATGTTGTGTGACCTTTTTTTCTCAAATTCTCTCTGTTTTCAGGTACAGATGGGCATTTGTCCCAGAAGTGGATACCCAGGCTTACAACATGACCTCAGATGTTTTAGAAAATCACCAAGAATGCAAACCACACATTGTTAGAATCATGGATTTACTGAAGCTGAAATATGGGGTAAATTGTAAACTTTAAGTCACTTTCAGATCTGTTAACATTAAGCTTCATTGTTCATCTAGGCTACATTTTGAAACTTTCTTACATTTTCAGACTCCTGAGGTGCTCATAGTGCTGGAAGCAAGCAGTGTTTCCAGCAGTACTGTTAGTGGGAGGCCCATGCATGCCTTCCATAGGTGGATTCAGATGTATGCTTTATACTTGTGCACCTGGGGAAGACTACTAGATCTTTCCATGGGAGATGTGCATGGGCTTCCCCTTTAGATTAATGGCCCACCAAATAGCAGTGCACTTGGCACAATACATGTCCAGTCAAAGCAAGGGGGGGAGGAGTCTATAATGATTCACAGAGAAATCCTCCTGTGTCTGCAGCTGTGTGCACAGGAGGGAATAGATTGTGCCATTTATTTGTCCCCAAGACAACAGTTTAACAGGGTAGAAATATAGGCTAGTGACACTTCAGAAGCCCAGAGCTTGTACAGGCAAGGTTTTTTGTTTATGTTTTAGTAAAAAGAGGAACTTTGCCTGTGATGCAATGCTTTGTCTATCCAAAGAGAATCTGTTCAGTAACAATAGGTATCCTTGCTGAGGGGCAATGACCTCTTCACTTACCTCTTGTTATAAACTAGAAATGTGCATTCCATTGTTGGAGAGCACAGAAGTGTATACCCTTCGAAGTACAGAAATAGAACACGTTTTGTAAACCATTGGGCATATCAGCAGGAGTAGGGGGGATTTTGTTAAAGTTTACTTTTTTTAAAAAAAATGACTGTACTGTTGATGCTTCACAAAGGAAAGTCATTGCAGTCCAGATCTACTCCTTTATGTATTAGGCCATGGAGTTGAGGACCAGCAGTAGGACCTTCATAACAGGATCGGGAGGGAGGTGCCTAGGAGGTTGTTGGGTTCAAAACGGGCCCAGGGCCAAATGGAGCCTGCCCTGAGGGGAGAAGCAGAAGGGTTTATCGGGGTTGATCACTTCAGCACCCCAAAAGGGGAGAGGCAAAAAGTGGAATCTTATCTCCTGTATGGAGAATAAGTCGCCTCTAGACAGTGATACCAACCTAAGTCAGCTTGCAACGATTTGAGAGTTATGGGATTTTCAGCCATGTAAAGTTGGAATGAAGAAATAAAGTTCTTACTAAAACCAGTGGTCTGCAGAAATTCCTTGAGACGAGGTAGCAGCTGTGAGCGCTGGTGATGTGCTTAGCACCAGGTACAGACCATCCACCAGCTGAGACTGGTGCTATTGCTCTGAAGAAAACCCAAGCAAGGGTTGAAACGTCAGTTTGAAGTTATTGCCTGTGGTTCTGCTTTGGATAATCCTGAAGATACTAGCGCTCACAGCTGCTACCTCATCTCAAGGAATTTCTACAGACCACTGGTTTTAGTAAGAACTTTATTTCTTCATTCCAACTTTACATGGCTGAAAATCCCATAACTCTCAAATCGTTGCAAATTGTTACATGCCATGGGAACCTCCACACTCTAAGTCAGCTTTATTGATTACAGTAAGGAGACAGGCCAACCTACTGTGGCTTATTAAAACAGACTAGATTCTTACTCACACATACGCCTCCATACCCAAAAGGCTAGCCAAAGATACACGCGTGAGTGATGCGACTGCCCCAGAGACAGGGGAGAGTCAGCTGTTGGATCTCTGCCAGGTTTCAGCTCTTAAGATGCTCTTGGCTGTAGTAGTCACTTCATTGGCTCTTCTAGCTCTGTTTGGGGAAGGGGGTCTCTGGACTGGAATTTTCCACCACATCTCGAGAGAAGTTGCAGTTTCTCTTTCTCAGCCCTTGCTCACGCTCCTCCCATCTCCTGACCTTGTATAAGGCACACACACTGCTTGGCTTACAACAAGGACCTTTTGCAACATACCCTGAAGTTTTATCTTCTCCAGTTCCTCCTTATCTCCTTTCTTCAACTCTCCCTGCAATCTGGAAACATGTCAAAAAAAAAAAGGCTATAAAAAAACGCATGCAGTCACACAGCTTGCTACATTGTGTCAACCGTGCTTCTGCAAAAGACTGACAAGCATACAAAACAGCGATGTTTATTGTTTCAGGCACATAGTGATAAACGCAGAGTCCATTTTTGTCCTTTCTGGCAAGGTTGTCGTATGCAAGGGTCCCAAGGGGGACCCAGCAGGTCCGTGACCTGGGTCCGCAGGCAGAGAACACAGAGACAGAGTCCGAAATATGATCAATTGCAAAGTTTATTGCTAGCAGTAACCATACGTATGGGATGCGAAGCTCTTAAGGAGCGACGCACAAAGCATATGCGAAATGACAGCAGTAGTTATAGGTTTTTGCAAATATCTCCCACTCATAATCCCATTTCTTCCCTCCCTCCTGTCACTCCCCTTTGTCACCCATCCCTCTGTTTGCAGTTTTAGGGCGGCTTTTGTAACAGGCAGTGACAGTTGGGGACTTTCCATTCCATCCTCCATAGAAATACATTGTGATTGCAAATTATATGCCAAGCATTCATGCCCTTTTCTGGCCCTTGTTCTCCTTCCCCCTCCTCCCCTTAGCGACCATTTGTACATCTTGCGGTTTCTGGCTTAAGCAATCGTGCTAGGGTGATGTGAAATTCTGCTGTGCTTGGTACTTTCCAGCCCTGAGATGAACTTCCTCTTTTTCCTTTGGTTCAGAGGCCTAGTTCAACTCTGGCTCAGAGGCCTGGGTTCCTTGGTTCAGGCCTGGGTCTCGCCCTTTGGATGAGAGAGGCCCAGGCCCCGGGCCCAAGTGCTGAATGTAAGGCCTGACAGCTGCCTGGGGTACATTCATGTGTTCCAGGGGACCAATTACCTGCCTTCCATTACTACAAGATGGCGAGACTAACAGGGCACCACGATTCAGTGCTTAGGGAGGAGAGGAGTGATCTTGTTCAGAGATCCATTGATTTCATTCAGAAGTTCCAGCTCTGGAGAATAGTTATTCAGATCAGGCGATCAGATTGTGCTAGCGTGGCACCAACGGGATCAGCAGCATGCCACAAGACCCAGGAAAGACTGGTGATCTGACTCTGAAAGCTTGGGGTTTTAATAGGGTTTTTGAGGATCAAAAAAGGTGCATTCTGATAGGTCAGAGCAGAGGATGTATGTGGAAGGGTGGGAAGGCAAGAGGGGAAGTCTCTGGTTGAAAACACCCTGGCATCTCAAGGTGGGAAGATGCCAGGAATAAAGTGTTTGTTTGTTTTTTCCTATTTAAAGGGTCACTCAAAATAAATGGTTCAGAAAACAGACACAGTAATCCTATTCTAGAGAAGAACTCTGGGGACAGTGGTGTTGGGATTTATGACAGGGGACACACCAAGGCTCCCAGGTTCTGGTAATTAAATCTAGGCTAGTAACATGTTTGTTCTGCACAGGGTGAGGAGGTTTCTTTATTTGTTTGAATTCCCCTTTGTCCTAAGACTTAAGTTATTTGCATGAGGCTTCTAGTTGAGGTTTCTTGCATTCTAGTCATTGCAATTTCAAAGTGCAAACTGTGACTTTCCTGGCCAACCCATTTATACATGCAAATACTCAAAATAGAGTGTTGCAAGAAGAGGGGGACTTTATACCACAGAAAAGTGGCTTAAAATGCAGTACTAATCCTGTGTAACAGTAGATCCACTGGTGTAAGAGCACTTATGCCAATGTAACTTTCCAGACACAGGACGGACACTGATGCAACTCCACCAGTGCAGGGGTCATTCTGGTGGCGTCCAAATGCCCCCTGCGCTGGCAGAGTTGCGCTGGCATCCGTCCCACATCCAAACTGCACATACGTGGCATCCGAAGGGGGGGTATGCCGGTGTCGGTTCTGTGCCCATCGGCGTACGGCAAGTTACACTAACATAAGTGCTCTTATACCGGTGGATCTACTGTTACACCGGTGCAAGAGTTGCACAGGTTTGGGCTGTAAATAAATGAAATAAACTCATCTACAAGCCACAAGGAGCATGTGCAGTGATTTGTTGAAGAAACAATTGTTTCTACAAATCTTAGTTGGCTAGGCTAATGTAGTAAATGAAAAATTGCTGTGTTAAAATAGAAATAGTATCACTATCTAGCCCATAGTTCAGCTTCATTATACTTCTTGCAAATATGTATTAACCGTCAGTTTCATATGGTTATTACAGGAACAAAATACCAATGAGAGAATAACAAAAAACTATGACTTTCCTCTTTTGGACCTTCGTTCTGTTTCAAGCATCACACAGCTAATGCCATTCTTCAGGATACTGAGCTGTGCTTTTAAAACTGAAAGCAACAAATTCCCAAATATGCATAGCCCAACATCTCTCAAAATGGACTGTCCTATTGGTGGTGGCACAAGGACCTTGAAGTTACTGGAAGAGTGTGTGGAACGTGACTTCATAGAAAATATGGAAAGTTAGTTTACTTGCAAAACATGGTTCCATTATATGAAGGCTATAGTTGTCGTCAGTGTTCAACTTCATTGAAAGAATTTACTAAGATAAAACATCTTAAAGTTTACAGATTTAATTTCGATTTTCCTTCTCCTTACTAATGTGGATTACACATGTCCTATCAACCAGTGATATAGTGCCCTCGGGATCTGTGGGAGAAAATTAGTGTTACAACTTGCACATTTAAAGTGAAGGTTTTTTTTTTCTACTTTTAGAGTAAAGCAGAGGTATACTTGATTTGCTCGTATAATAAGTGCAACAGATTTACTGCAGATCTGATCAGGGCTGTGTAAGAAACTTCCAGGTGTGTAGAACCTTTTGAAGGGAAAAGAAATGAATACACTGATCCATGTTGGACAGATTGGCAGGTGGAGAGACTCTTCTAAAGGCATTTCTGTTCTGTTATCGTGTTTGTGCCTCTAAACATTGTTATAAAATAACTTTTCTGTCAGAAAATCGTATGCTATATACATTCTGTCCATTATGCGTACTTCTAATACTGGAAGCCTAACATATTTACTAGGAAATAGGTCACACTGAACTAAATGGGACTTACTTTTTACTATATATCCTTAAGACTGGGCTCTAAACTATATAATGGCATAGGATTTACAGAAGAATTGCTCTTTAAAACTATGAATGAAACTTTTTACCGGGGAACTATATTCAGGCTGTTTTTTTAAGTCATCCTTGCCTTGTACAATTGCTGAATGGGTACCTAATTTTGGTAGGCCTATAAAAAAAAATCTTAAAGGATGTGTGCATTGAAATGCATGAATATGCTGCATTAGAAGTACTTAATTTTCTAAGCAAATAGTTTGCTATGCTATGCTGAACCATTTGTGCAGGTTTGTATATTTACTCCTTAAAATATTGCATAGGACTAGAGATAATTCTTTACAGTGTGGTTTAATTTGGGGAAGAGGCTTTTGTGTCATTAACATGAGACTGGAACCAATATTTGGTAGTTCATGAGCAGAAATGGGGCAGGCAGGTGGTGGTCGGTTAAATGAGTGTCATGACAATATCGAAAAATGGATAAGAAAATAAGAAATCTATGTATCAAACATAATTGTTAGTCTGTTCCTTTAACTGTTTTGGATATTACATGTTCCTATGTTTTATAACTGTTGTTGTAAAGAATTTTCTTTTTTTCCAGTAATATATACTATTCATATATATAGCACTTTCACCTTCTTAAAAAAAACACATCAGCCACAATCCAGCCCAATTTAAGCATGTTCATTGACTTCAGTGGAAGAATTAGGCACATGCTTGAATCTCTTACATTGAAATCAGTAGGAATTTAAGCATTCTTGGCTGGATTACGCCCCATGTTTTTGTGCAGTATTCTTGTAACAAACTTGGGTTTGAATGAGAGGAGTGTGGACTTCAACACTGTCGCTTTGTTTGTTTTTAAGTGCCCACCAGTACCACACACAATAGGGAAATGGCATAACAATTTTTGACAATATGAATAGAGGTTTCAAGATTTTTGTATAACAGATTACTGTGTGTTCTTATCTACAGATTAATAATGGGTTTTCCATATTCATTTTGATACTAGATAAAATGGTGAAATACACATTACATGCTTTACTGTAATTGTGTTAAAAGCTGAAATGAAGCGTTATTCACTTGTTAATTTTGTAAAGTGGTGCAATTTGAGCTAGTAAGCTAAACTGTTTTATTATGAATGTGAAATTTAACATTTCTGAATGTAAATTATTTCATAAGATGATTTAATCATAAGTACAAAGTTGGAGTTCCAATTTAAGCATCTTTGCTGCTCAATATTGTGTATTCCTTTAAGCATTTGGAATGTAAAATATTTTCAGAATTTTAAGCAAATATTGCGAATGCTCAGGGAAACAGAAGTCTTCATTTACAATGTTGGATGTTCTCTGTGTATCTCTTTCATGCTTTACCCCTCTTCTTTACCAGGGTTGAAGTGTAGCTAATAATCAGATACATTACCATACAGGTAGTTCACAATTTAGTCCAGTCCAGGATCCCATTTTAACCCATTAAGGGACATAGTGTTGTTAACTTTTCCACTTCATATTTTATTTACCACTAAACCTGCTTTTCCAGTGTTCTCCATTTTGTTTTTTCCTCCATCTCCTTTGAGAGCATCCTGAGGATCACAAACTATCCTGAACATCATATTTTTTTACCACTTTAAACATGTTTAATTTTCTACCAAATTAGATCTAACTACTTTTTCAGGAATACTGTTGCTTGATGGCTGCAGAGGATCATCCTCTGTCGGCGCAATCCTATTCAATTTATGCCACCGACTGAGTTCTGCTCAGTTCTATCCAACTTATGCTACCGGTGTAACCAGCGGTGCAGCGAGAACGGGAGGCCCCAGAACGGAAAGGGGATTCAACTCCCCTCCAAAAGGGGAATTCAAAGGGGATTTGAATCCCCTTTCCGTTCTGGGGCCTCCCGTTCTCGCTGCACCGCTGGTTATACCGGTGGCATAAGTTGGATAGGATTGAACAGAGCTCAGCCGGTGGCATAAGTTGGATAGGATTGCACCCTGTATTACATATTGTATCATATCAACTTTACAAACAACATCCTGGCATTTTTTTTTCCTCAGGACCATTTTCCACATTTTGTCACACAAAATTAAACTTTGTGAATGGCAACTTAGAAGCTGCACTCATGATCCTCTGGACCACCATAATATTTCTGAGGAGAGACTGCTATATATGACATTTAGCTGCACAATACCTATCCAAGAATATTAATGGCATCTAAAACTTGAAAACCATATAGCCTAGGTTCATCAAGCTACCGCCATTTTTGTTTTCCAAGTAGTGTTATTTAAAGAAAATACAAATGTGTTGCTCTAATGGATACTACTGCTTTAAAATAAGGGGAAGATACTTTAAGGAAAGTTACTCTGTGGCTTAAATTTTACTGGGAAAATGTTTGTAGTATTAAAAGAGAAGTTATTGCCAAAGAGGAGTTGCGGTTAATGTGGTAAATAACATACTGGCTGCTGCGTATGTTTGTAGTGTGTTTGAATGTAATTTTCCTGGTAAATGTTGTGTTAAAATACCACTGGAAATGAAGTCTCTTAATTTTTTCCACTTAAATTCTCCTCACGTTTTGCAATTCTCAAAATAATTGTCCATTGAAATGCTGTTAAGCACATTTCTTCTTTAATGTTGGGTTCATTTTTTAATACATATTTGTATTCCTACTCTTTAAAAAAATGTCACTGCTACCTTACGTAAGCCTGCAGGCTTTGATTGGATAAAATCCTACAGCATAAAACTTTAAGTAGCACCAATAAATGCATCATAATCACTGTTAAATTAAAAGTTTGGGTAAACAGAATTGTGCTGGTAGTTTGACCTGATACTTTAAGTAAACCTGGTGCCAGTCAGTCTGGGGAAGATACATCGGAGTCACCACAAAAAAGTTCTATCAGTTTGCTATCAGTGTCCCTTCAAACACCTAGACAAGAGCCTCCTCAATTCTCAACAGGGCAGGTTTGTATGGGAGCAGGTGGCCCTCTACATCTCCAGATCCCAAGTCATAAAGGATGTTAAAGGTTAAAGACCACCACCACAGTTACCGCACTTTCTCAGTGATGCACATAAATGCACTTACATATGTACTGAAACGTGTCATTTTGAGATCTTTGACCATTGATTTGTGGTCCATCCCAAAGGAAGTTAGCATTTGTAAAAGATGAGAGAGCCCGATAAAGGTGCAAACATAGTTTTATTTATTGGAGGGAAGGAAATTTAAAAAATACAATTATACAATAATTTACAGTGCAATCCTAACCAACTTTCCAGCGCCGGTGTAGCCATGCCAACAGGGAACACACTGCATTTTGCAGTGCAGGGGCAGTCATGGAGGCAAGGTGAGGGAATGTTCCCTTACCTTGGGGATGCATTGCAGCAGCACCGGTGATGAAAAGTTGGTTAGGATTGATTGTGCTGTCAGGTGGTTATATTCACAGTAGTCTAGCATGATTTTAAAGAAAATCAAGCACTTGTTCTGGGGTAAGTGGGGGGGGGGAGAGGGGAAAGAGTCAATTACTCTCGGCTCCTTGGAAGGGGAAGATGCAAAGGGGAGAGAGTAAAAGTATTTTTTCCAGGGGGGTGGAAACCTTGAGGTAACAAAGACTTCAGGGCAAGAAAGAGGGAGGAATGGAGAAAGCTGAAACTTGATACATGATGGACTTGGGCTTGCAATTATTTATTTATATAAAATATTTATATCCTGCCTTTCCTTCCATAAAATGGGACATTCAAGGTGGCTAACAATATTTTGCCCTGATTGCCCTGTCGGGAGAAAGGCGGGGTAAACATTCTTTAAAGAAATTAAATAACAATAAGGGCCGTGACAGACTGCACGCCAAGGCGAGTGAGCGAGGCTGGCCGCTCTCCTCCGCACTCTGAGCTTGTCTGTAGGAGTGTCTTCCTGCAAATAGTCCCTCCTTTTGTCCCGCCTTCTTAAGAAAGCGCAGCTGTGATTGGCTAAGCACAGTGTGCTCCGATTGGCCGAAAACCTTGCAGCCTCGCTGTGAACTATCTGGTGCCCCAGCGACCTTTCCTCCGTGAAGCCGCCCCCTCAAACATGGGCCAGAGACATTTTCGATGGTGCCGGAAATCGGGCGATCGCATCTGCTCCACTCGCTTCCGCTATGGTAACCAGACACCTCAGCACAGCTCGACAAAGCTCCTTGGGCGTCCAGGACGCGCTGAAATTCGTGCGGTCTGCAGTGGCCCAACAGGTTATAATACTGGATTAAGGAACAAGTTTCAAAACATGCTTGTAGGCCGTCTAAGGAGCAGGCCACCATTTCACTAGCATAAGTAGCTCACTCCCAACATATATAACACTCCTAATCAGTGGCCTAGTTCTTCAAAAATCAGAGGTTCTCAGAGGCCCTGATGGATTGGTTACCAGGTTGTGTATCTAAGGAAGTTGGAGGAAAGTTCCACAACCCTGTCCTAATTAGTTATAAAAGGTAGACTCCTAGAGTAGAAGAGACATGTAGCAAATCCTACCGCCAATCTGCCATGTACAGTGTAGCTGAATTAAGCAGATAGCAATTAATAATGGAGGACCAGGAAGACTGCTGAACAAGGAAAAAGTATTGGGTTTATTGTTACGCAGCATAGTGGACAGCAACACCCCAAGAGAGGAATTCTGACCTTTTGCTACAAGTGAGCGTACTTTTTATACATTTCCAAAGCAGAACATCACATGCCTACAAGATACCTGCAGGGCATACAGGTTTCCATGTGATTACAGATTTACATTTCTTAGGGACAATGAGAGGAAATAGCTTTACAATAGAATCTAACACCTCATGATAGTCCCAGCCAGTCCTGTGGGACTTAATTGAGTTAGTTCAAGGGAGTTCCTGGCTCCAGGAGCCAGCCTAATGTGCGTGATATTCCGAAGAGGAGGAGTGGTGAAGTTGTTTGTACAAGAGTTCTCACCATGCTAATGGGCAAACAGACATGATTAAAACAATATCTAAAATTTCTGCATCAACAGAAAATAGGAACGTAGGGAGAATGTCCTCTCAATCTGTTGTGATGGCTTTGTGGTGTGCTGGGACATGAAGGTGTGAAGAGAAAATATCTCAAGTCTGTGTGGCCCAAGAATTCTTCAGTAACCAAGTGCAGTTTTCAACCAAGCCATTGTCAGATCAATGCACAGTGCACTTGAGACTTAAAGGTTGTGAACAGTGGTCCCTGTAAGCTGCGCTGCTGCACAGCTTCGCAACCCAGAAGTTTGGTGATGAATGTCACCAGAAGAAGGGGTTTACGCATCGGTGCAGACCCCTTAGAGTGAATACTGGTTGTGAAGTTATTTATTGGAGGAAAAGGGCACATAATATTTACGAAGTTTTTAGAGCAGGGCAATGGAGGTGTTTGCCTAAGTGCTGGGATGACTGCGTACTGTAGCTCAGGGGAATAGCAGGTAGGTCCCAGATCAAGAAGCAGGAGAAAGGGAAATTAGCAATAAGCAGAGAAGTTAAAGACAATTCCTCTTCTAATGTGTGCCTGAATGGCAAATGGAAGCAAGTGCTGTGCACGTGCAGTAACTCAGATGATACTGAACAACAATTTGGTGGTCTCTAGCCAGAACTTCTGTAGGGTTTTTTTTTTAACATAGCAAAGGTACATCTTCAACTCTTAGAAGGAGTTTGACTGCTGTATCTTTGTCAATATTCAAGATGGCAAAGAAATTGAGTTAGAATAAGTTTGATGGAATGTTCCAGAGGCTTGAAGAACCCATTGTTCTTTTATTATTATTTATTGGACTTTTATTCCGCTTTCTCCCCCCATAGGGGGGAGACCCAATGTGGTTTACAATAAAATACAAAATACATATACACGATATAATATGAAACTGTTAAAACATTAATACAATCTAAAAATATAGCATAAAATATAAAAAAACTGGTAAAAAGCTCTTATAAAAAGTGGGCTGGAGTTGGACCACTAAAATAGTTAGGTTTTGTTGACCTAAATAGCCTTGGTTTTTCTCTATTGGCAGGAAGTAAGTCCCAGTGTCACACCCTGCACGTCTTGATAATGCAATTAGGTAAGTGCAGTCCCTTTAGCAAATTTCCATCAGGTTTTTCCAAGTAAGGAGTATGTCAGGGAATGTTGCAGGGGGGGGGGGGGGGAGATGTACTTTTGAATCCAGTTTGAGCCTAATGCGTTTCTAGTATAAAGCCTGGAACACACCAGCCATGCTGCAGTGCATTGTGTAGAGCAGCGTACGCATGCGGCTGGAAAATTTTGGTGTGTCTTGTACGGCCACACGCGATTTGCAGTCCGTAGGTTTTCACCACCAAAACAGCTGCCACCATGCCATTTCGCCCCCTCTGCTCAGCGGCGAGCTCTTGCAAGTCCTCCAACCCGACCCACTCTCTTCCTGAGCTCGCCCTAGCATGCTCTGCACTCCACTGACGATCGGAAAGCCACTCGGCTCCTGAGTGCCTTTCCGATCGTCAGCGAGGGTGAGCGGGGCATGCTGGGGAGAATCCGTCGGCTGAAGTGCCTGCCCCCCGCTTCAGCTGACGATCGGAAAGGCATTCAGGAGCCAAGTGCCTTTCCGATCATCAATGGAGTGTGGAGCATGCTGGAGCGAGCTCAGGAAGAGAGCGGGTCGGGCTGGATGACTTGCGAGAGCTTGCTGCTAAACAGAGGGAGTGAAATGGCATGGCAGCAGCGGTGGGTTTTGCGCGGCGGAACATGCTGGAGCAAGTTCGTTGGACTTCGGGAGAGGGACAAAAAAAAGCTCGAAGGTGCAAAGTCGTCACCCTGCCATTGTCTGGCCCTGCCCAACTGTTCTGGACTGCATGAGAAGACCAGGCTTTTGGACCGATGACACTCGCTTGCTTGGGGCTCTCTCGCTCTGCCTCCTGCAACAGCAGCAAACTGTTGTGGACCTTTTCTCAAGCTAGGTGATTTGCCAGTCAGTAGTACTTCCATTCCCCCCCTCCCCCACCACCATCACCGGTCTGTGGAAAAATGGTCTTCTACGAAACCAGTCCCTGGTGCCAAAAAGGTTGGGGACTGCTGTTTTACAACATTTGTAAAAGACAAGATTGAGAGCTGTGTTGCGGTGCAAGCAAAGTTGAACAAATTGAACTTTGACCACGTTCAGCCAATGAGAGGCCACGTTCGGTGATGTGGGGGCGGAATGTGGAGCAATGCGCTGGCCAATCAGACTTGAGTCTGAAAAGACCCGCTTCTGTTTGGCTAAAAGAGAGCAGGGGCGGGGCTGGACGTGCAACTTCCTCTGTGCGACTTCCTTTGGTGTAGACAGGGTGCATTGCATTGCGTTACTTTGGCTACTCTCTCACACCGCACCGTGACAGAACGCAACGCAACTGGTGTGTCACAGGCTTTACCTGTGAACAAAAGGGACATAAGTTTGGTTCAGGCTACATATATTTCTAGCATTAACCCTTGACCAGGGTGACTAGACATTCTACTTTTCCCAGACATGTCCTCCATTATTTTAGCCTCATGTCCGGATGTCTGGGAAAAGAGCAAAAATGTCCTCTATCCTCTTCTTTTCCATCTGAGCAGGCCCTTGCAGACAGCGCAAAGCCTTCTGAGGCCCTGTTGCCTGGCAACCCAGCTTAGGTTCCAATAGCTGCAACCCCCGAAAGTCACATGACACGGCCAGAAGCGGGAGAGAAGGATATGAAGCCGGTGCTAGCACACCGAGTGGAGCTTTGTGGAGTCGCTCTCTCAGCACAGTTAGCACAATCAGCAAAGGAAAATGAAGGGGAACCCATATCTTCAGAAACAAGTACAGTATGCACTCCATCAAAAACAAGCACACACATATTTGCATAAAGGCTTTGTAGCGGAAAAGCCCGTCTGTCGGCTGTTATCAGCTGTTAGTCTGATACCAGGCAGCTGCTGTTATCAGGCTGGGATCAAAGCCAAGCACTGACAAGCCTGAGGAGCTCATCCGATCAATGGCGCGGGGTTTGTCGGCTTCTCTGCTACAAAAACCAAGTATTTTTTGATGCGCGCGCACGTGTGTGTGTGTGTGTGTGTGTGTGTGAGAGAGAGAGAGAGAGAGAGAGAGCTTGCCTTTTCCTTTACAAGGATCTAAAAGGGAAGGGAATTAAATACCTTTTAAAATAACTTTTTAAAAATACATATAAATTAAAGAAATAGCTGTTCTTTGACTTGATGGATCAAGTGATGAACATCTTGTTAGAACCTGGCTAATTTTCTGATACAGCTCAAAGTACTGGCTCTTTCGCTGAAAGATCTAAAAGGAAAGGGAATTAAATCCATTTAAATAAATAGCTGGCACTTACACTCGCTGTAACAGAATATGGGCGCAATCCAAACCTACTTAGGCCGCCGTTGTAACCAGCGGCCCAGCGAAAACAGGAGGCCCCAGAACGGAAAGGGGATTCAAATCCCCTCCAAAGGGGGAATTCAAAGGGGATTTGAATCAACTTTCCGTTCTGGGGCCTCCCATTTTCACTGGGCTGCTGGTTACAACAGCGGCCTAAGTAGGTTTGGATTGCGCCCTATGTGAACTGATGCTATTGAAAAGCACTGCATGTGTGGTGATCAATACTGTATATGTGTGTGCTTAGCTTTGCTGTCCTACATTTTTTTCTTGAATGACCTACATTTTGGGGTGCCTTGTCCTCCTTTGCAGTTATGATATCTGGTCACCCTGCCCTTTACCCAAGACATATGTCAGAGGCACCTTGACACAACCAGGGGTTCTGGGTAACAATACTTTGAATTGTGAGCAGAAACAGTGGTGTAGCCAGCCTTGGGGGGGGGGGGGGGCAGCAGCGCATGCCGCTGGGGGCAGGAGTCTGTGATGCACCCCTGTGACATCATTAGCCTCGCCCCCTCCAGGGGCGACGTCACTTTGTGGCCTTTTTCAGCCACCACCCCCATGGTGTTTTTTTGGCAGGAAAAGGCCACTATGAGGCCGGCACTCGCGGCGTCGAAAACCCCCGCAGCCGCCATTATTGCCGTGCCCTTCGTTTGCCGTTGGGGGCATGGGCCTCCAGCGCGGCGCCCACGGGGCGAACCGCCCCCCCATTCCTACGCCACTGAGCAGAAGCACACTGACAGCCAGTAAAACTAACTTAGCACTGGGGCAAAGTTCCATGTGGGTAACTCATAATAATCTACGGTAGCCACTCTGTGTTTTTTTTTAATCAGTTGATGTTTCCAAGTACTGTAGTGTCACAAGGTAGCACCATGGGGGGGGGGGACCATGGTCTAGTCAGAATGTTATCAGGGCATGGATTCCTGTAGCCAGACTACCTCTGTCCAGGAAGGGTCACAACTGGCAGACGAAGCTGTTGAAAGGCAATCTGTGCCACAGATGTTACCTGGGCATCTAAAGGAAAGGCTGGATATCATGGCACCTCCAAGCTATTAATATTTTTATTTTATTTATTTAAAAATTTATATTCTGCCTTTTCCCATGCCAGAGCAAATGCGCAAGGCGGCTTTAAAAGATCTAGAAATAAAGTGTACAATATATAAAAACAAAATACGTAATAAAAAAACAATAAAACCACTGGGAGGATGACAATTTGGAACAGAAAAAGCAACAGAACAGAAACACTGTTACAGAGGTGCAGAGGACAGACACCAACCCATCACCCAAACGCTAGATGGAATAAAAACATTTTGAGCCCTTGCCGAAACGTCATGAGGGAGGGGGTAGTTCTTAATTCCCCCAGAAGGGAATTCCACAATTGTGGCGCCACTAGAGAGAAGGCTTGCCCTCGTGCCACCATCCCTCTAACTTGGGACAAAGGCGGCATTCATAAGGGAGCCCTCTCAGATGACCTAAGAGGGTGGGTCAATGTATGGGAGAAGGTGGTCCCTCAGATAACCTGGACCCAAACCGCAAAGGGCTTTAAAGGTCAATAGCAGCACCTTGAAGCAGGCCCGGCCAGTGTAGTCGCCAAAGCAGCAGTCCAACAGAATCAAACACCCTACCTAGCTCCAGTAACCACCCGGGCCTCTGCATTCTGCACTAGTTGCAGCTTCCGAACTGTCTTCAAGGGTAGCCCCTTACAGCCTGAATATTGTTCTTACAGGGAAGTGCAAACTTGTCCAGAATCATGTGCCCTAAGGTGAGCCCAAGACCTCCCAGCACCAGAGGCAATATGCCAAATTCCCCTTACTGAGTAGCATACCAACCATCACCACTCCTGAATTTGAGAAGGAAGAGAACAGAGTGGAAGAGGATATGTGAAGGCGGGGAGAGTGAAGATGAAATTGCTCTCCTCTCCCCATCTTTTTCTTCTGTGTTCTGTTCTCCTCTTATTTTCCAAATTCAAGGAATGGAAGGAAGTGGGAGTATAGATGGAGGAGGGTGACTTCACCAAGCTGCTACCGAAGGCAACCACCTCAGTCAGCCCCATGGATGAACCAGCTCTGCCTAGGAACCTCTCACCAACAGTAGTTCTGTCTTATGTAATACAAAGTGTGCGCCTGTACCGCTCCTCGTACATTTCATTTATTGTTCCTCCTGGGGTGGCCCAGCCATGAAGCCAACTGAAACGACCAATTGGAGCAGTGGGGGGGAGGTGCCAAGCTTTCTCTCATCATCGTCCCCACCCTGCTGCCTGCCTGGTTGCTGCTTCACCCCCTTCTTGGAGGGGCTTACCTCCTCTGCCAACTCCACTGCAACCCTTGTGATCCTTTTTCAAGGTTCTTTCCTTCCCTGGTGATTCTTCTAAAATGGCAGGGTGGGGAGGAACAGGATCCTCCTGGCCAGGCGCTTTACAAGAAGCCAAGAGGAGAGGAGGCAAGTGCTGGTGGGGTATATGTGCTGCTTAGCTGGGGGAGGGGGGTATACTGGTAATGGTGGCACAATGATGGACAAGGGAAGCGGAATGGGGGAGCCCCATTGCCTTTTCAAATGGTGAATCAGCTTGGGCACCCCGATAGCCAAAAGGGAATTCTATTCAGACGCTGATTTGAAAAGGGTGTGTACAGTATTAGTTTCCTGGCTTTTGACTCATCTATGTCTAGTTTCATTTTCTGGCTTTGGCCGACTCCTCTTTGGCAGCAAGCCTACTTGGTTTGCTTTGGCAGCAAGCCTACTTGGTTTGGTGTTGAACCTTCTGGATATGCATAGTACAATCTGATCTAAAAACCATCTGAGAGTTTATCTGAGATCTACTGTATTTGAAGAGGCTGATCTTCCTCTTCACCTTCATGAACTACCAATTCATACAATCTGGGTGCTTTCTATTTTCCTGAAGGGGGAGAAATTCCAAATGTGCTACAGTACTTGGATTTGGCTCTTTTTTTTTTTTAACTGAAAGAGTACCAGAGGTTTATGATTAACTTGTAATATTTGGCTTATTTACAAACAGCACAGGTGATGGGAAGCAGCATGTGCATTCCTGTTGGGCAGCAAAAACTGGTGATCTCCTATAAAATTCCTAAAGAGATGCCCTGCTGCACTCTAACAGTTCTGCCATGTCACAAGTCTGCAAACTGCTGTTCTTCATACTTGCACATCTTCTACATCAGCCCCTCCTTCTTAGCTGGGCATGGGTGGGATCTAGCCTTTCCCCAAACCCTCATGGCTTTCTCCATTCCAAAGAGATCTCTGAATAGCTTGCAACCATTTGCTATATTCCTGGCCATCCACTAGCCAGAAAATCTGTCTAATAAAAGAAATGTCCAGACATCAGCCATAACATTAAGAGTGACTATATAATTAGCACTTAAACTATTAGTATCTGTGCTTGAATGTTTTATTTAAACTTTTCACAATTTGTCACAGCCCTGTGATGTACAGTAGATTCATTCATTCTCATATCCCAAAAATATTCTAAATGCTAATTCTAAAATATTCTAAATGCTCATCTATGAGTAAACGTGACTCCAGAAGTTTCAAATATTATATATGGAGACAAGATAGCCTCATACATACGAAACGGTCAGCCAGTGATCTTAGTATGTTACTAGTCAGTGATCCTACTAACAGACTACATGTGAAAATAGTTATGGTGTTGTAGCGGAATTTTTAAGCAGAGGATAGTTAATAATGGAGGACCAGGAAGACTGGTGAACAAGGAAAAAGTATGGGTTTATTGTTACGCAGCGCAGTGGACAGCATCCCAGGAGCACAGTTTTTATACATTTCCAACAACAGTACTTCACATGGTTGCTGAGAATGTGCATAGTCACAGAGTCATACAGTTTCTACAAGAGATTTTGGATTTACATTTTACAGAAGACAATAGGAACAATAGTGGGCTAGAGGACTCCTTGATGGTCCGATCCTTGAATCCAGGGAGACTTAATTGAGTTAGCTCTGGGAGTCTCCCAGCTGCCAGAGTCAGCCTAATGTGTGTGCCATTCCGAAGAGGAGGGAGTGATGAAGTTGTTTATGCAAGAGTTCTCCCCATGCTAATGGGCACAGGCATGGATAAAACAATACCTAAAAATTCTGCTTCAGCGTGCAGCAATTTTTTCCACAACTTTCAGAATTCAACATTAAAGTTTCCACTTGTTGTATATCTGTGAAGGAAATACTGTACAGTCTATCTTGGAAAGAGTGAGTATCAGAATAAATGCAACAGTATCTGCGCAGTGGGTTAAACTGCTGAACCATGAGCTATTGATCGAAAGGTCGGCAGTTCGAATCCACGACCGGGTGAGCTCTCGTTGCTTGGCCAGCTCCTGCCAACATAGCAGTTCCAAAGCATGTTAATGTGAGTAGATAAATAGGTACCGCTTGCGGGAAGGTAAACAGCGCTCCGTGTTCCAGCTGCATGCTACGGCAAGGAGTCATGCCGGCCACATGACCATGGAGGTGTCTTCGGACAACGCTGGCTCTTCGGCTTTGAAATGGGGATGAGCACCACACCCTAGAGTCGGACACGACTGGACTTAATTGTCAGGGGTCACCTTTACCTTTATCTGTACCTTAACCAGTTCAAAGTCCTTCCGTCCAGGGAACCCTGAAAATTGTAACTGGGGTGGTGGTGAAAAAATGGAGCCATAGCATACTACAAATTATAATTCCCCCAGGATTGTTTAAGCAATAATAAGTAAAAGTGTTGTAGAAACGGTTAGTAATCTGTGTCGCGAGTGCGTGCACCTGTGTGAGTAACGCATTCTGTGAGTAACATATTCAGCTATTTATTTGCAGATTGCTCACTGCCCACACGTATTTAAACGAAGCAGAGAGAGGGAGAAATGGCCCAGCAGTTGTTGCCGCAAGATTGTAGCACCTTCAGTTCTAAACGCATTTACCAGGGAGTAAGCGCCATTGAAGACAGCAGCGTTTTTACGCCCAAGAAAACATGCGCAAGAGGACTGCCCTGTAACAGAATTATTGTGGCATATAAACTTCCGAAGCCACTTTAGACTGCGAAATTTGAGCTACAATAGATCCCATCAAATACTGGTGCAGAGAGAAAATGTGTAAACAGTGAGAGCAAGTGGCCGATACCACACAAGGGACAGCAGTGCGTCTCTCATATTTCCATGCAAACAAACAGTCTTATTTTCCGCGCCGGGCCTGCGCTCTGTCGAAAGAAATCCACGGCGAGAAACTATTTTCCTGGACGCCGCCTCCGCCCCGGAAGTACCTTGAATCCGAGAGGGGGGAGGGGAGACTTTTTTCCTTCTACCAGCTGCAGCTTTTGTAGTAGAGCTAAAATGGCGGCGGCGCAAACAGAGAGTGGGATCCTGCTCAGTGCGGTAAGTGGTGATAAAAAGGCATGGGGGAGCTTTGCACGCCGGAGTGACACCACGGGCTGCAATGTATACTGTATTTGCATTATTATTTGCTCTCCAGTGCGTGGAGTTGCTTGCTTGCTGTTGCTCCTCAAATTCCTGTCTCCTTCCTTTTCCCGCTGCCTGTTAGAAAGCTGCCGTAAATGTCCAGTTTATCTCGGTGTCTTCCTTTACGCTGCAATCCTGTACATGCTTATCTCTAATTGAGCCCTATTGGACATAGCGGTACGGTACGTACTTTTAAACAAGCGTGCGTACGCTTGCATTGCACAGTTGTACAGAGCTGGAAAGCTCCGAGGCTTGTTTTTAGAAAGTACCCCACGCACTTAAGATTGCTAGGCCCAGACCTTCAGAAGACTCCTGCACTTTTTCAGATCAATCAAAAGGAGAATTTTGCCCAGTGCTGATTATCCGTTTGTAATACGGTAATGGAAAGAGCCACACTTGGAGAAATCCTCATTTCGAAGCATGCATTATTTATCAAGGTCTGGATTTAGCAAAACTGCGTCGGTTTTATACTGGCTTGGCTTACCTCCTACAAAACCTTGTTCCCTTTGGAGTTGCAAGCCCTAATCTCTCTCTTTTTCATGCTCTAATTTGAGTATAAAGGGGCTGTTTCTTGACTTTTTCTGATTATAATATGGTGCCTCTGTGGGGAGGGGAAACATTGTTTGGGGTGGTGAAACTCGCTTGATGTTTAGCTTTCGCTTTTCAGTAACAGGAAGAGGCATGCGTTTAAAAACAACGTCTATCATATTGTATAGCAGTAGTGCGCTCTCTAGCTGCTGTGATCATATGAGGATGTTGACGTATTAGTCAGTACCGAGGTTCTGATTGGCAGAGGACCTTCAAGGCCTCTGCCTGAAATTCTTTTAGCTAGAGATGCTATGGATAGAACCTGAGACGTTATGCATACATAATATGCCCTCTACTATTGAGCCATCTCTAAAGGGATAAAAATCCATACAGTATTGGACATATGTTCTCGCTTCCTTCTGTATCGGGCTCCCCACCACCACCATTATTTTATGTGTGTGTTTTTACTGGTGTCTCAAATACAAATACAAATGTCCTTCAAATGAAATGAGAAGTCCCAACTGTAGGAGCCTGGACTCCTCACCCTGGTTTGTGTTGAAGCAGCATTTGTTGTTGTTCAGTCGTTAAGTCGTGTCCGACCCTTCGTGATCCCATGACCCATATCCCGCCAGGCCTTCCTGTCCTCCACTATCTTCCTGAGTTCGCTCATTTTCATGCTCGTTGCATCGGTGATGCTGTCTAACCATCTCATCCTTTGCCTTCCCCTTCTCCTTTTGCCTTCAATCTTTCCCAGCATCAGAGTCTTCTCCAGAGAGTCTTCTCTTCGCATTAGGTGGCCAAAATATTTGAGTTTCAGCCTTAGTACCTGCATAGGGAAGTGCAAACTCAAGATGCTGAAAGATGTGTGGTTGATTCACATATACCAGGACTGAGAGACATTGGGAGTTAATGAGAATGAATTGCTGACAGAAGAGAGTTTGTGTTGGAACAGGACATAAATATGGGAACAACTGCTTACACATGCTTTAGCATTTGGCACAATAAGATCTGGTTTGCTCTTTCACTTCACTCGCCCCTTTCCATGTTCATGTTAATGAAGCATGTGTTATATGTTAACAGATGTAGTGTTTTAGTAAATCTTAACCTGGTCTTGGGTTTTAATGGTTACTTTCAGAGGATTACCAAGTCGTTTTTAAAACAGCAATGGGAACTAAATTACTGCATGTGAACTAAGGTTCAGCTCATGCTCACCAGTGCAAGTGCCTTAGGAGTGTGCAGCGAACTAAGTTACTCTGTCAGTAACTATTGCTTCTGAAGGCCACATTGACAAGAGAGTGAGGAACAGAGGGGCAAGCACTCAAACTTCTGAAACTACCTGTGAGCAAGTTCTTTTCTCACAGAAGCTGCTTTCTCCACACCTCTTTGTGTCTCTAGGCTGACAAATATGTGTGTGTGTGTGGGGGGGGGGGGGGTTTCTGAACCATAGTCTACAACCCTGCTGTTTGATTTGGTTGCAGTGGTCCTTTTTTAAGCCATTGTAGCTGTGGCTTTAAGGCATTTTTAGCCAAGGGTGTATATACTCAACAGGAGTTAAATGTGTACACCTATGGGCTGGGAGAAAATGGGTTTTAAAGACATGTCTCCTGGGCAGCAGAGAACACAGGTACATAGGAAGTTGCCTTAAGGCAGAGCTACACTACAGGCAGAGGCGCGGGGGAGTGTCTTCCAGCCTGTTGTCCCTCATGTTGTCCCGCCTTCTTAAGAAAGCGCAGCTGTGATTAGCTATTGAGCTCTGCAGTGTTTCGAATAAGCATGACTGGGCTGGCTCCCTCTCCAAATGCAGCAATTCAAACCTCAGTTCCTAGTAGGTCCGACTGAGTGCCGTGGGACTTACTTCCGAGTAAACACATCTGGGGTCGTGTTGGGCAACAGGAGGGGCCAGATAAATTTTATAGGGGAAGAAATGTTTGTAGTGAATGTTACCTCCAAGGTGATTGGTGGTTGTTCAGATTGGCATGCAGCCACCCTCCCCTCCCCTACAATTGGCAGGCTGCAGTAGCTCCGCGAACCGCCCCCTAGCTCTGCGTGCCCGCCCCCTGAAAAGTAGGATTCCAGCTTGAGGTACGCGCCGGCCGTGCAGAGGTCGCAGCAGCTCTGCCTGCTTCAAAAATCAGGTCAGAAGCTCCGTGACGCATGTAATGTAGCTCCGGCTTTATACTGAGTCGGACAACTGGTTATATACTCAGTAGCAGCTATACCAACTGGCCACAACTCTCCAGGTTCCAGACAAGAGACTTCCCCAGCTCTATCTGGAGATGCCAAGGATTGAATCTGGAATCTTCTGCATGCAAAGCTGACACTCTACCACTTAGCTACAGCTTTATCCTCTATGCGCACATGAGTTCTCAGCTTCCAGAGCTGGCTCCCAGCCTAATTCCCCCCCCCCAGGGAGCACATCATTCAGGCGCAATTCTCTCCTTTCTCCATTATGTTTCTTTATCTCTAGCAAGAGCATTCCACCCTGGGGGATGGGTTGGAGGAGGAATTGACCTTGTCAGTCAAAGCTACCTCCATGAAGCCAAGCCTGTGGAGACTCCCACTTCATGGCTCAAGTACAGGAAGTATAGCAGAGTTTGGAAGCATAGGATGGAAGTAGGAAAATCTTCTCTTTGACCAGCTTTTGCAAACATTTGGTTGGACCCCCATTTTTGCCATACACTTGTAAAACCTCGCCAGAAGAGATGCACCAACATGCACAAGGCCATGGTGTCAAAAGTTTGTCTGCTTCCAAGAGGGCACTGCAATTTTCTGCATATCTTTTTTCCCATTCTTGTTTTGATTGACACCTGCAGCTAATAAGTAATACATTATTTGTGACAGCTACCTGAAGGTAGAATTTTGCAACCTCTTGGGTCTCAGTCTTCATCAGTTTAAATCGTGGTTGGAGATAAAGTTGGAAATAAAATAGGTCTGATTTAATACTTGGACTCTTTTGTTTCAGCTGTGTCCGAAGTTTTTGCACACAAACTCAACCAGTCATACTTGGCCTTTCAGTGCTGTGGCCGAACTTGTAGGTAAGTGAACAGAATTTTATTTATTGAGACAAAGGAGTTCCAGTTTAGTGTGTGCATAAAGCATATAAGCACAGTTTTTCTTAGCAGGGGCTCTTGCAGTTTTAACCAAGAACCAGATGATTTGACTTTTGTTGTTGTATTGCTTCATCTCTTTAAATGAACATATTCTTAGGTTGGTGGGTTTAAAAAAATCTACTGTTTTGTTTCAGATTGTACTTTTTTTTTTAAAAAGGTACTCAAGAGCAGTAAAAAATATTAAAATACAAAACAGTCAACAGGTCTAAAACCCAATTTCTAAGATAGATAGAAACAGATAAGTCAAAGGAACAAAACCACAGCATCATATAGATAATTTCATAAGAATCATTAAAGTAGACTATAAGCTTGGCCCAAAAAAAGGTGGTCTAAACTACCATTTTGAAGATGGAGATAGAAGGGCCTTAAGTAGGGAGTTCCATAATTTGAGTATGGCTACTGAGAAGGACCTGTTCCAAGTAGGTGTCAGTTTCACTTCAGATAAGGTGTTCCCTGTAATCTGTGGCCATGCAGCTAGAATGGAAGCCCCACGCAGCTTCCAGGGCTCAGTGATGATGATATCCCCGAGCAATCCAGAGCTATCCCATGCAGCAACCTTAGGGTCGCTTCCCTCAACAATTAGAGGGAACATTGTTCAGATGGTAACAGGAACTAAAGCAGAATCTCTCTAGATTACATCAGTAAAAACAGGTTAACTCATATTGGAGTAAGGTGGTGGTTCATGTCCCTGGGCCCAACCATTTTAGGGTTTTAAAGGTAATAACCAGCACCTTGAATGGGACCCAGAAAGAAAAAAGCAGCTGGTACAGATCAGACAAAGCCTGAGTAATATGCACCAAAAATCAAATGCCCAACAGTAGTCGGTAACTATAGTCTATATTAGTTGCAGTTTTTGAAGGCTTTTTAGGAGCAACCCTACATAATGCACATTGTAAAAGACTAACCTGGATGTGACCAGGACGTGTGTGATGATGGCTAGTTCTACAAGAAGGGCCTGCAGCTGGTGGCCATAGCCACAGCCACAGCTAGACCTTCCAGGAGTAAGGCTATATCAACGAGTACAGTACAGTTGTGGATCTCCTTGCCAGGGGACTTGAGAACTACCCCCTCCCTCGTGACTTTTCGGCGAGGGCTCAAAAAGTTTGTTTCGTCTAGCGTTTGGCTGATGGGTTGTTGTCTGACTCCTGTGTCTCAAGATGTTCTGTTTTGCTGCTTCTCTGCTCCATATTGTCGCCCCCCAGTGGATTTTATTGTTTTTAATTTATTTTATGTATTTTTAAATTATGTATTTTAATCCTTGTTGTAAGCCGCCATGGGCATTTGCCTTGGCATAGGACAAGGCGGGGTATAATTTTTTAAAATAAAATAAATAAGTTCTTAAAGTTGTTTCGTTTAAAGTCGTTTCGCTTTAAAATTGATGGGAAAATGTCATAGGAACATTTACGTTTATCAAGTCGCCTATGGTAAAATTGGTTTCATTATAAATCACTTTGCTTAAAGTTGCAGTTTTCAAGAAGAACCTACCCACAACTTTTAAGTGAGGACTTGCTGTACTCGCAAACTGTACCCTGGGTCTTTCAGAGGCAGGCTCCCCTACTGAGAGCAGGTTGAATACCATTCCCAAATTAATTCTCCTACTGACTATCAGTTCCATCTTGTTTGGATTAAATCCTGACCTGTTGGCCCATATCTAACCCATTACAGTTTCCAGACACTTGTTGAGAGTTTTCACTGTCACCTTGGGTTCTGATGGAAAAACAGAGAAAGCTGGGTGTTGTCTGCATATTGGTGATAACCCATTTCAAATCCCCTGACAACCTCTCCCTAAAGCTAATCTAGCTTTAGGCTGCTAGATTAAAACTGTTGTCTTCTGTATCAGCCCCTTTTGTTGTATAGTGTAATCTTGAGATTGTGTTGCGGAACAACTTAACACCCACAGTATAAGCTACCTGCATTAAGTAAAACTGAAACTAAAATTCTTATCAGTCTTGGGAGACATGATCATACCTGCTGTATATTTATTTAATACAGTACGTTTATATCCTGCCATTACCCCACAATTGTGGTCACCCAAGGCAGCTTACAAAAAGTAAAATATAAATACAATAAAACCACCATATATAAAAATTTAAAATTCAACATTTGTCACACAATTAAAAGATCCCTAGCCCACATAAAATAATTAAAAGCTGATTTAAAAACGTCTTTAAAATACAATGAAGCACATAAAAGTAGCAGTGCATATAGGAAAGCATCCATAAAGGACAGTAAAACAACTGCCAAATGGTAACAAAGCAGCAAATCACGCCTCAGTAAAAAGGCAGCAATTAAAGCAGCTGTAACAATGATGGCAAAAACAGCATGCCCAACCCCCTACTCTCACTACAAAGAACATGCTAATCTAAACACAAATATTTTTGATTTCTGCTGGAATGCCTCAAGGGAAGGGGCAGTTCTCAAATTGCGGGGGAGGGAGTTCCACAACTGTGGTGCTGCCACAGAGAAGGCCCCACTTCTTGCCCCCACCTCGCCACCTGTAAGTAGGCTGGCATATATGGGAGAAGACTGTCCTTGAAGTACTCCGATTCTAAGCTTTAAAGATCAACCCCAGCACCTTGGATTAGGCTCAGAAACAAATTGGCAGCAAGTTTAGCCGCTAGAGCAGCAGCCAGATGAAGTCGAACCACCGAGCCCCAGTAACCACACAGGCCACTGTATTCTAATTTCTGCAATTAGTCTTCAGGAAGTACCCCACATGGAGTGTGTTGCAGTAGTCCAGACAAGTTGTCGCCAAAGCATGAACCTCTATGATGAGGTCCCAACTGACTCAGTGTATCCAAAACCGTGGTATAATAAGGTGCAGTATATTGAGGTTGCACTGCATTCAGGTTGCCAACTTTATCCTCTCAAAGGTTTCCTGTATGTTTAAAAAATGATACAGAAAAGAGGTGTCATCAGATAAATTTTACCCCTCGCTACAGCACTGAGATGGGAAAAATGCTTTACCTGGGGAATTCCCCCCCTTCCCCCCACACATCTGTTCAAAGTACAGGAATCAAGAAGAGGAAATGACAATGATTGAAGAACCCAGCAAGAGAAAGGAGGAGGGAAACAAAACAAAGGAGAAAAGAAACTGTATGTTGCAACTCAAAGGAATGAACTTAAGAGCAAGCGCACTGAAGGATATAAAGCAGTGGTCTTCAACCTTTACCTTCGGGTAAAGGTCGCTGTAAGTCCTTGCAATTCAGTGGCGATGGCACTGACCGGATCGTGCCGCTGGTGGGGTGGGGAAGTGTTTTTTTATCCTACCTGTGGGTCTTGCCGGGCCTCCGGGTGGTGAGGGGAGCCTGCGAACCCCTCCGCAGACCTCCCCACACCTCCAAATGGCTCCTGATCACAATCGCAACCCACTTCCGGTATCTTCTAAAAACCAGAAGTGGGTTGCGATCGCGAGCCATTTGGAGGTGCAGGGAGGGGAGACCTCCCCGCACCCCCTAGAGGCCCGGCAAGACCCCCAGGTGGGCTGAAAAAACACTTTTTTCCCCGTGGCGGCGCAATCCCAGCAGTGCCAGGAGAAAAGTGCCACTCCCCTTAAGGGGAAACGCACTGTCTCCCTCTGGACTTTGGCGTCGTGACCCCAAGGTTGAAGATCACTGTAATAAAGCATTTAAAAACACTTATTTCTCCCTCATTCACCTCTTAGTAGCTGTAGTAGTAGATTCATTTCATCAGCAGTGATAAGATCTGGTCCCAAGCAAAGCTGAAAAGCCGTTTATTGGCTATTGATTATTCAGCTTTGCTGGGTTGTATTGATAACTGATTACCTACTCTTCTAAAAGGTGACTTTTTATCGTCTAGTCATGTCTGCAGGCTGCCTTTCTCAACTTACAGCCATAAGCTTCCCTTCTTACTGAAGGAGACGTGCTCAGACAGGCATACAGACAGAGGTCTCTACTAACTTATTCTGATGACTTTGTCTTAAAGAATAACAATGAGTAAATTTTTTACACTCAGGTATCCCATTCCCATGATAGCAAATTTGCACTAGTTAGCTTTGCTAGTTACAGTCTCTCCTGCTTCTTGGGTATACTGTATACGTTCAGTCTTTCATACAGAAGAAATACAATGTGCAACACCTGAGGCAACCTTGCAACAGTCCTAGACCCAGGTGACTCCTACATACCAAACTCTTACACTCCAGATTCTTCTCAAGCAGTTTGTTTTTACTGCTCTGAAGTCAGCTGTCAAATGTGTCAATCTAAGGTTCAGCCAGCAACAGATAAATGTGTACTGTACTTGAAAATGATAGACTGATATGTAATGCATATCTAAATAAGACGCTTAATATTTCTGCTGTGTTCCAAAGGATAATTCCAGTCACTATCATCCATGTGCTTGAAAGGGTGGTGGTTAAAAACCTTTTCTGTCTTGTGCCTCTGAGCCTATACCTTGAAGGTCAAAAGCAAGGATCAGTTTAGTTTTGGAGATTTGGGCTGTTTCCTAGAATTCAAATACCTGGTGCTGGTGGTGCAACAATTGCTGGTGTTTAAACACATGGTTAAAATCAATTAACATTGATTAATTGGTACGATTTGGTTAAATACTTGTTCGCAATCCAGTGTTTTACATGGCCTTGTGGTGAGGGGGGGGAGTGATAATGTTTCTGTGAAGAACAGGTTCAAAATCACTGACTTAGGTCTGACTCCATCTTGTAAGCCTGCAGCCATTTTGCAGCAGCTGTGGGAACAGAGCTTGTTAGTGGACTGGGAAAGAAGCTCCTTATCTTGAATCTCACTTTGCTGGGTGAGAGGCCTGATAACATGCTTGTTCCTCAAGGTCTCGCTAATTGGGGAATTAGCTGCAGCTGTGATTCTCCAGTTGGGAGGGGGTCTGAGTGAGTGACTGACAGTAGTCCTAGGTGATGAGATCATTTTCCAGAAGCTTCGGCTGGTCCGAATCTCTGGTTGGCTAAGAGCTAAGTTTAAGGTATAGAAAACCCTGTAGTTGGGAGGGGTGAGCTGCTCTTTGCCATTCCATCATGGATGACTGTTCGTATCGACTGTTCGTATCAGCGGTGGTACAACAGGTAGAAGAGCGGCCCTGTGCTTATGCTCTGAAGTTGGAAAGATCCAGGCGAGCTTTAGGAACAAGTAAGCTTAGGAACTTAACTCTATTGTTTTAGCATTGTGTGTGATGTATTTATTCTCTGAAATACCTAAATGCCTTTCAAAGTAACATGTAACCTTAATTCTGTTCCTTAAATAAACCATTCTATTGGCACAGGCTTGTGTCTGTGTGAGTACAAAGGAACTGGTTTCATCTAAGTCCGGCCTAGGCCACAGTCTGCTACTGGAATGAACCAGAGTCTTGAGGTTTGAGTCCTTGGAGTTTGGGGAGCTCAGTGCTTGCAAGAGCTGGGGAGTTAGGCCGTAAGACTTCAACTTCTCCTTGACTGAAGGACTAGCTGTTGAGAAGGGGTGGTGGCACCTACCAGAGGGCAGTTTGTCCTGAGGACTCGTACGCCCACCTGTTTGGGACATTTGATCAGTCAGGTGAACGTGCACAAGAAGTTGCACTCGACATGACTTTTTGTTTCAGAACTATACCCTGCTCCCCCTCCTGGAGTGTTAAGACCCCTGAGATAGTAGGATACACAGCAACTAAATTGGGAACATGCATTTCTGACTCACTGGGGGCTGTTTGGCCAGCGAACCAGGAGGGTATAAAATTGGTCAGAGACCCTGGATCATGGCAATATCTATTTTTCATTATAAGATTGGTTGCCAGGTACTCTGAAAGAATATCAGTAGGCACCAAATTGTTCAAGATAACTCTTTGTTGGTTTATTTGTGTTGACAGAGTATAATGCCTTGGAAGGAGACCGGCATTTGCTTCAGATAGAATTAAAAAGAAGTGATGTAAGTGGATACAAATGCAAGACGTTTTTCAGCATTACCGTAAATTTGTGCCTTTTGGGAGCTGAGTAAAACCAGAGAGAGGCTGAATAGTTACATAAGACTTTACAGAGATTCCAAATAACTAATAATAATAATATTTTTGTTCTACTTGTATTTTCAGATAATGCTTATGATCCAGATGTGAATGCAAAACAGATGTGGATTGACAAAACAGTTATAAATGATAGCGTATGTTTGACATTCATGGACAATGGAAATGGTATGACTGCAAAGAAATTGCATCAGATGCTGAGGTATATATTTTAATGTTACCTTGTCTGTCTCTAATTTCTGATTGCATGTTCATAGATAATATGAAAAAATAGGGTATTAAGGAAATCAAAGCTAGAGATTGTGGGAAAGAAATTTTCATCTGATAACATGGGGTCACTCTTGTCAATATATCTTCAATATGTGAACTTAACACTTAGATTCGTAACTGTCTGACCCTCACAGCATTCCCAGCACATCTATTTAAACATTGCAAAATAGCTTTTGGCTGATAACTGCAAGAATAAGCACTTTGGCTAATAGCCATGAGCCTTCACAGTAAGCCATTTCCTTTCTTTTAGAGAGTCATAAACTAACACATATTCCTTGTACACAGAACATTGTCTGACAGGTCAGCCTGACCTAATATGAATAACATATCTGGGAAAAGAACATGTGTTGTCAGAGTTTGGAAAACATCTTATGTAATCTCCAAGTATACATCTCTCAAGTATACCCAAGAGTAGGTTTCACTTTTAAGAAAGCAATGCATGTAGATAGGTCTGCAATTGAGCCTGGGAACAGAAGCAAGAGCAACTAATATCTTCACCTCTGTGTGGTCTTAAAAAAATTATAATGATGGCAACCAGAGTGGTTTGGAGCTAAAAAGCCTCTTGTGCTTTCTGCTCATGCCAAGGGGCTGGTTGCTCTCAGACACAGTTGCAGCCCTGTGCTAAGTTGCATGCTGTTCAGAGGATTGCATAATGTTTAAAGAGTAACTTTCCAGCTGCAGCTGGAAGGAAAGTGTTGTTGTGTGAGTGAAACTCTGCACAGTTTTCTGGGTCCAAACCAATAGAATTACCGTATTGTCCCGAGTATAGTATGCTCCTGATTATAAGTCGCACCCTTAAAGTTTGGTGCTATTTTTTAAAGAATACATTTTAACTTTTTTTAACTTAAATATACATATTAGTAGAACAGTACAGCTTTAGTACAGTTAAAGGCATAGGCACCCTGTCCCTTATTGAATCTGGGCACTCTAGTATTAGTAGCCTTCCCAGATCCAAAGGGGGACAAAGTGCCTACTTTTTAACCTTTGGAATTTGGGCAGGTGTAGCTTGTTGCACCCTTCCATGATGATGAGCTGCACCTGCCCAAATTTCAATGAACAGCACAATCCTATGCATATCTACTCAGAAGTAAGTCCCATTGCATTCAATGGGGCTTACTCCCAGGAAAGTGTGCATAGGATTGCAGCCTAAAGGTAGGCACTCTGTCCCCCTTTGGATATGGTAAGCCTATGCAGGAGCTCTTGCTCTCAACTTTCAAACTGTACTCTCAACTTTTAAACTGCAAGATCAATAAATATCTTAGTTTCCACAGAGTCCTGGGGTTGAAACTTAAGGGTTAATTTTTTCAAATGCTTCCAGAGGCTGCTGAGAGATAATGATCTCTCATGGTATTCAGCCATTTAGCAAGTGATTAAGAACTGCAAGGAAAGGCTTGAAAACACAGTGCTTTGCAGTTTAAAAAAGAGAGAGGAAAAAAGCCCCGTTTTACCTTTGAAAAGAGACTAGGAGAGGCTTGGTTTGAAAGCGCTTTGCATAAAACACTAGGCAGAAACGCTAGGCTTTGATTGTAGGGTGCACCCCCTACTTTAAAGACTTGCCTTAGGGGATAAGTCCCTACATGTAGGCCTCAGTTGATAATACTAAAATATCTAGGCATAGTCGGGAGATGGGAATTGAATGCCAAAGGTTTGTTCTACTGGCCATACACACAACCTTCACTCTGGAACAACATCATGAAACATCTCAAAGTACCGTATTTGCCCGAGTATAAGACTCACTTTTATCCCCTAAGGCAAGTCTTTAAAGTAGGGGGTGCACCCTACAATCAAAGCCTAGCGTTTCTGATATTTATTGATCTTGCAGTTTAAAAATTGAGAGTACAGTTTGAAAGTTGAGAGCAAGAGCTCCTGCATAGGCTTACCATATCCAAAGGGGGACAGAGTGCCTACCTTTAGGCTGCAATCCTATGCACACTTTCCTGGGAGTAAGCCCCATTGAATGCAATGGGACTTACTTCTGAGTAGATATGCATAGGATTGTGCTGTTCATTGAAATTTGGGCAGGTGCAGCTCATCATCATGGAAGGGTGCAACAAGCTACACCTGCCCAAATTCCAAAGGTTAAAAAGTAGGCACTTTGTCCCCCTTTGGATCTGGGAAGGCTACTAATACTAGAGTGCCCAGATTCAATAAGGGACAGGGTGCCTATGCTGTACTAAAGCTGTACTGTTCTACTAATATGTATATTTAAGTTAAAAAAAGTTAAAAATGTATTCTTTAAAAAATAGCACCAAACTTTAAGGGTGCGACTTATAATCCGAAGCGTCCTATACTCGGGACAATACGGTATATCTTAATAGTGCCTGTATATTGGTACATATTTTTATATCATGTCATGCTTCAGTGGGGGCTGGTGAAGGATGGGTCACATAACTAAGCCCATCAAGCCTTGAGGCTATTAGGGTTGCCTCATTATGAGAAATAGATCAAGGTTTTTTTGCAAATAAATATTTCTTTCTAGATCACCATTTTTAAGTCTCATAAAGCTGGTGGGTCCTGATAGTGTCATTTTTAAAAAGTGGGTCCTGGTGCTAAAAAGTTTGGGAACCACTGTGTGTGTCCATCCATGCCCCCAACTTACCTGATGATATGCCAGTCTCTCTTCCTCCCTCTCCCTGGATTGGAAAAGGAAATGGGGAATGGAGCAAAAGAGTAAGGTGGAGAAGAGGAGAGTGGTGAGCTAGGCAATCGGAGACGTTCTGCTCCATACTTTTCCTCTCTGTCTCCCTCTTCCATTCCAGAGAGGAGAAAGAACAGTGGAGGCAAGTGGGTGAACAAAGTTGGGCACCCTCATCCAAACTGCTGCCTGAGGGGACCACCACCTTATTTGACTTAAGCCCTGCTGGATCAGGCCAAAGGCCCATCTAGTCCAGTTTCCTGTATCTCACAGTGGCCCCATCAGATGCCTCAGGGAGCACACAAGACAACAAGAGACCTGTATCCTGTCACCACTCCGTTGCACCTGGCACAGACTTCCTGGATGGGTGCCACTGCCTACATGTGTGCGTTGGCCCTACTCCTGATTAGAAAGGTAGTTAACGGATCATGTGCATGGGGTCGGCTTGCTCCCAAAATACAGTCAATCCTCGCTATCCGCGGCCATTCTCAATCTATCTGAAGCAGCCATTTTTAAAGTTTTCCACGGCTATTTAAAAGCCATTTTAAAGCGATCTGCGGCCATTACCAGTGGTGCGCAAACACACCTTTAGTTAGCTATAAAATTGCACTGTAGTTTCGGTTAGAATGCTGTCTCAGAGGAGCAGCTGTGCTATTTAAATAACTGATGTAGAGCAATATAGGACTATAGGAAGCATTTTTTTCTTCATATTCATCTTTTCAAACATATGTTTCAGCTTTGGTTTCAGTGACAAAGTTGCACTGAATGGTCGTGTTCCAGTTGGAATGTATGGAAATGGATTTAAATCAGGATCTATGCGCCTGGGGGAAGATGCAATTGTGTTCACACGGAATGGAGAAACCATGAGTGTGGGCCTGTTGTCGCAGACCTACTTGAGAGATATAAAAGCAGAAAATTTAATTGTTCCGATAATATCATTCAATAAGAAACATATCCTTTTAGTGATTTTTTTTATCAAGAAAAACAAAAAGTCAAATTGTATGGTTCAGTGTGGGATATTGGTTTCTCAAAATGACTCCTTGCCTAACATCATAGTAAGTAATATTGGGTAATGGTTGTATACCATGTATCTCAAAAGAGATTGGGAGGTCTTGGACTAGTTGTGATGTTGCAATGCACACATCTCTAGGTACTTATCTAATATTTCCCAACCCCCGAAAGAACAATAACGTTAAGGCACACATGGGCTGCTGTTATTATTTTGTCTTTTTCTTTTGTTGTTGAGCAGCTAAGGAGTGAAAGACGGCACCAGAAATTTGAGTTTCTTTCAGACTGAACCAGGAAAGTATTCCAGTTTTCCCAACAAAGATATTTATTGGAACGGTACAGCTTGAAAAACAGGTTTAAAATAATTAAACTTGCAATTGATTTGTTGTATTTAATTGTCTCAAGGTTGCCAGTCTAAATAATCCTCTGTGAAGAGATTAACTTTCCCAGATACCTGGAAAATCTTATAATTTGGGTTTGTGGATCATGGATTGTCGCACCTTTGCTTCCTTAGATTTCCAGATGGCTTCAGGAGCATGGTGCTAAGGTGACCACAGCCTTAAGATGACTATTTGCCAGTCTGATTAGGGCTATAAGTGGGAAGTTGATCATGCAGTATGTGGTCATCAGTGTGTGTGTGCTCATTCAAGAAGGATTCAAAAGAAAGAGGCCATAGCTGGCTGAATTTTTTTTTTAAATCTTACAACATGTTAAATCCTTAATGAAGCCCACGTCAAATAATGAATGCAGATAAATCAGCAGCCAGCTTGGAGGCTATTCTGGAACACTCCTTGTTTAATACAGAGACGGAACTGCTTGCAGAACTTGATGCTATTATAGGGGGAAAAGGGACAAGGATAATCATTTGGAACCTTCGAAGGTGAGTGGAATTCCATTGTGGATTTTGGTGTAATACATCTTTACTATGTTTCATTTTGATATGGATGCAAAAAATAGATAAGGCCTGGACTGTTCTAAAGTAAAGTTTATTTTTCCTTCTCCCATTTGTTTTGGATCATATTTTAATATGTATGGGGAATTCAATGTGGGGGTTGCTGCCACCTGTCCACTTGTGAAGTGTCATGGCTCCAATATACCACAGCAAGAGGTCCATGCTGACAATGGAGAGCGACCCTCTTTGGCAATGGTGACGGCGATAGTAGTAATCACTGGGAAGAAAAGAGCCCTTTAGCTCCACCTCAGCACCCAGTCTTCTTCTCTACCTCCAGGGGTTCAAGGCTCCTCCTTGGGAGGTTGTAGTGGGACCCAGTCAAGTAGGTCCCCCCATTTCCCTCGGCTTCTTCCCCAAAAAGATGCTGCCTCATAGGCAGGCAGGCTCTTTCGTAGTTTTTCCCCTTGCTATCTGCCCTCCCCCCTCCCTCAAGGGTAGAGCCAGAATCTCCTGGTTGGCCCCTCCTTTCAAGATGCTTCGCTCTCACCTGGAGTCGTCTGCTCCTGCACGGATGCTGCAGACAGTTCCATGACTCTGCTGACTGAGGCAAGCACAGGCAAGTGCCTGCTTGGCTCGCCAGCTTCCTCACTGCTGTGGATTCTTCCCCACCCATCAGGTAAGTCCGCGGGTGGACGTTCAACAATCTGGGATGAGCTCCCTTAATAAAATGCCTCCCTAGAACATCTGGGTGAGATTTCTCCCAAAATATCAACTCTTTGTCTCTGAGCTTTCACGCCCAGTTCCACCATTAATTTTTGACATAAAGTCATTGTGAGATGACTTGTAAATTTTTACGCTGAATATTTTCTGTTCAGTACGCCCTGATGTGTGAAAGGTGGTCTTTACTGTATTAGTGAACCTTGAGTATTAGTGAACCTTGAGAAGTGTCTCCCAAAATACCATAGTTTATTAAACCAAACTATGACCTGGATGTAGGTGGAAGATGGTAATTAGTGTATCTTGTTTCAGTTGCCATTGTCATGAGCCATGTTAGGTTTTAATTTTTGAAAGGAATTTTAGATGAATATAGTAGGATGCTTGTGTATGTGTGGGCAAGAGAAGATGGCTAGAGTGGCTCAAGTTTTGATATACCTGAAGACAGCTTGACCTTCAAGCCAAATTGAGCTCTTGGGAATGCAGGCTGCCCTTTGGCTCCAGGATGACCTCCAGGCATAGTGGTGTTGTAAACAGTCATTTGTTCAGGGACAAGTGAAGGATGAGGGCCGTAAGAGGTGACTCATCAAGCTATGCAGGATGGAAGGTCATTGGATGGTGCCTAGGAAGAAGGAAGAGGAAATATTAGATGGGCAGATTGATAGTGGCCCAAGACAGAGGCAGCATGTGCAAACCAGAAATTCTGGCCTCCAAGACTGGGCTACTCTAAAGGTGGGCACTCTGGTTGTACGCCTGCATGAGAACAGTTGGATAGGAACAAATTAGCAACATAGCATAGGGGCAATTTGGAAAATTAGTGCAATGACTTCTATGCTTTTGTAACCAAAATGAAACTTCTTTGTAAGATCAGCATTGATGTGTCTCAAAACTCATTCTCAAGCAATGGCTAAGAACCTCTCAATAAGATTCCTGGGATGTACTGGGCTTGACCTTGATCACGTCTGGGCTAGCCATGGCAAATTCTGCATGACATTTTTGTGGCGAATGCAGTGAGGAGGATACTGACCACTGCTTCAGAATTAGATAGGTTGGTCACCTTACAGGATCCTATGAAAAGTCTCTCTTGTAGGTGTAGGCGCCAGCATAACCGCTTAAACAGGCAGTTTTAGAACACGGTGCTGGCAGCCAGAAGAGCTGTTTTATTTTGGTGTGGGGCCACCCTTGTGGTGGTAGGACCAGGCAGTTCTAGAATACTGTGTCACCGTGAAAAGTGGAAAGGGGGGGGGAGCCTAAAAGCCTGGAGGAGTGTAAAAGAAAGACCCAAACCTTGGCCATATTCAGGTCAGTTTGGCCAACATAGGCCAAAAACCTCATGACTGGTCAGACCCGTACCTGTGCTTAGGCAGTAACACTCCCTTCAGTAAGATGTGGTAAGAATTAGGTAAGAGGGCTCCAGTGAAGTCTCATCTCTTGAACGTCTGTGCCTTATTTCCCTTGAAATGAAAACATGTAACTCCAAAATTGCAAGTAGAAGAAAAAATAACTTGCCCTTATCTCTGTACTTCCTCTTTTATTTATGAAACTTACAGTGCTTGTAAGCTGTTTGAGAAGCTATATATTGTGCCTGCTGGAGAGCAAACTTCCTCTTTTGGGCAGTCTCTGCAATATTGCTTGCATTGGGTTTAATCCAATAAAGTCCGGGTCGTGCTCTCTACGAGTCCATTCACTCAGCTGCAGAAGTGGCCCCTGATAATCTGTTACAAGCCCTAAACGTAGTTGTATCCAACCTGCCTGCGCAGCTAGAGGAAAACAAAAATTATAGGATTGTTGACAAGGCCCAGGGGATGACGGCGACCTGCTGGAGTCCATGGTCATAGCTGCTAAGGAGTGGATTCTGGGAACCTGTTACCTTTTAGACACTACCCAAACAGTGGCACCACCCAGTGGGGGAACCAGGACCTGCAAGACCTAGCAGAGAGACTAGATGGCTGGTGGAGAGAAAATATGCTTGTGGCCATAAGGCGAGCTGGCTACTTACAGTGGTGTGGGTGAAGAGAGTAAAATAGCAATTTGGCAGGCCACCTCTTAAGCCAAAGAGGGTGGCAGCAGCCTCTGATAGTATGTACACAAACAGAACAGGGATAGACTGCAGGAGACAACTAGAGAGAGAGAGATTTGGGGATTGTGTAGATCCTTTCCCTGAGCGAGGAAGGCAAAGGTTTGGGAGAGGACAAAGGGAAAAGGAGGATGCATGCTTGGAGCACAGGACTAGAGAAGATTTAAAAATACAGAATATGTTTCTGCTAAACAAAATGCTCAAAAAATCCTAGTACTGAATAGCAATTACTGCATCTCAGCCTGACCTGTTGTGACACTGCATTTGTTATTACCACCAAGTTATTACCACAACAATTCTGTTAAGATTTCACTATGGAGCATTTGTGCATTCTATATATATTTTACTGCAATGTTTAATAATACTTTTTCAGCCATTCTCAACTGGAGCCATATTGGCTCCCTGGGGAGCCTTACTCGGGTACATTTGAAGGGGGGGCACAGACTGAAAACTGTGAGAAGGGGAGCCTTGTTTGACATAGAGGCCTGTCAGAGGGCCCCTGAAACCTAAGAGCTCCTAAGGGGCCATAGCCCAAAAAAGGTTGAGAATAGCTGTGTTTACTTTTCCCTAATGATACTGAGGGCAAGTACCAGGCCAACCCACCCCATTCCTGCGCCTCTGCAACGATGATATTGCCTAATGATGCATTTCTCAAAATGTATTCCCATCATTAAGCGACGCATACCTGTATTTATGAGGAAGTAACTCTTGTAACTCTTCTTGTTACTTATGAGGAAGTAACTCTTGTTACTTGTTCTTGCGGGTGGCGCAGCGGGTTAAACAGCTGAACCATAAGCTGTCGATTGAAAGGTCAGCAGTTCGATTCCCACGACGGGGTGAGCGCTCGTTGCTTGGCCAGCTCCTGCCAACCTAGCAGTTCCAAAGCATGTCAATGCGAGTAGATAAATAGGTACCGCTTGCGGGAAGGTGAACAGCGCTCCGTGTTCCAGCCGCATGCTACGCGCTGCGGCAAGGAGAGCCATGCCGGCCACATGACCACGGAGGCGTCTTCGGACAACGCTGGCTCTTCGGCTTTGAAATGGGGATGAGCACCACACCCTAGAGTCGGACACGACTGGACTTAATTGTCAGGGGATACCTTTACCTTTTAACTCTTGTTTAAATTGTTTGTCTCCCACAGAGAGAAAAATGAACAAACAGAATTTGATTTTGATACAGATAAATATGATATTAGGATTCCTGCAGAATTAGATCAAGTAACAGGAAAACCAGGGTATAAAAAGCAAGAAAGACAAGACCAGGCTGTTCCTGAAAGTGACTATTCATTACGGGTAGGTACTGTATACCGTTCACATTTTTTGATTATCAGCTGAAACATTTTTCATTATGTAGTTGTAAGTCAGCTGTGTACAGAATAGCAGCTATTTTTTGTTCACCATCTAACCCAGAGGTGTCAAACACATTTTATCCAGCAGGCTGAATAGCATTAAAGGCGCCTGCTGAGGACTAAAAGTGACATTACTAAGCAGGAAGTGATGACATTAAGCCGATGATGGCTAGAAATAAACAGTTTGTTCTAACATAGAACTCTGCTACAAATGACAGAAGAGAAAATATGCAAATCTTGATCACGTTTTCAAGATATGGGAAAGCCCAATTATGCTGTGAGAGCCCAATTATCACACAGGCCCCCTTTCACCCACATCACTTCGCAACTCAGCAGCTGCGAGGTGCTTTGTGGAGTGATGCGGATTGCTGGAGCTGGGAGGGTGGCCATTGGCCCCGGCGGCCTGGGAGGGGGTGGGGGACAGCCTTCGGCAGAATCCTGACCCCCGCCAAGCGCCGGAACCTTTACACAGCCTCCTCTACTTCAACCAGCAAAATAGCTGGCGGAAATCAGAGGAGGCCGCTAGGGCCTGGCCCTGGTTACACTCGGGGAAGGGGATGAGCGTTTCCTTCCCCGAGTAGACCTCCCACCCGTCAGCTACGCTGGCTGCTGGTGCACAGAATCTGGCGGGCGGCCATGGGACGCCAGCCGGATCCTAGGCAGGATTGCGCTGTAAAGCTAATCCTATATACAGTTTCCTATATAGTGCTTTCTGAGTGTGCAAAGTACTTCACATGTATACTCTTGATGTAATCCTTACAACAATGTTGTAATGGGTTTGGTTGGCATTGTGTAATAGTTTGGGTAGGGGATATGTTTTGATTGGGTGGTTATTGTTTCTTCATTACTGCTATGTTTTACTCGGGTTTTTTACTGTTGTCTTTTATTGCTGCCTATTGCTTTTACTGCTGCTGTATTGCTGCTCTTTTTTTTATTTTATAGTATGTCTTAGTACACCAAGCACTTTACCATTTTTGTCTTCTCAATAATTGTGATGTAGGTTAGACTGAGAAATAGTAACTTGCCAAAGACCATCCCGTTCAGCTTTATGGGTGAGCAGAGCTTTAAATCTGGGTCTCCCTTGTCTAAATGTAATGAATGCAGTTAAATTCTAACTACATCATCTTTCTCTTGAGACATATCTTTTTGACTCCTGGCTCTGTTTTATTTGTAACTTCATGTATAAGCTGGACACACAGTAAGAGTGCCATGCACATATTCTGATTCCCTATTTAACACTCAAAATGTACAGAAGTCTAGTTACATATTTTATAAGCTTTATCTTAAAAACAAGTCTTATGAAATAGCAACATACAAGATAAAAGCAAATTGAAAAAGAGGAAAACCAAAAGGTCAGGCCCAAAGGTATCAAAACCAGAAACCAAAAATTGATATCGACCAGTTTCAGCAAATGAGTTTGCGGAAGATAAATGGCAGCTCACAGTTAAGCTAAGTAATACTTAAGACCTCATTTCTTATATTTTCATAAGGATTATAATATCCTCCTTATATCCTCCTTATCCGCAGATTAGCCATCCGTGGATTTGACTATTTGCGGATGGCCATCCGCAGAGGGATCCTCTGGGGCGGCGGGTGGCACAACAGTACCTTATTTAACAACCATGTGGGCTCGCTGTCCACTTCTTGCCTCTCACGCTGCTTTCTAAGTGTGTAAAACGCCTGTAAAAAGAAAAAAAACGCTACATACTGAAAGCGACTTCCGGTTGCACGCATGGGTTCCAGGAACGGAATCCCTGCGGATACGAAGGACCAACTGTATTTCAATGTGACAAAAAGGGATTCCACTGTTCCAGAGTCACTTTTACGCTATATTTCCACAAGTGTTTTGTAATAAGTAATTTTGTACATTATCATACGTTCCTTCTCCATTCATCTATTGTTGGAGTAGATTGCTATTTCCATCTTTGAGGAATTAACAGTATAGCAACAGTTACTTACTATGTAAAGATTGGATCCAGGAGTAAATTCACTTTCTTATACAAGCAAGGGTTGTCTCCAGTATTTAATTAGTATTTAATTCTAGTCAAGACCTTAAAGCCTACTCTGGAACTGCCACAATGCCAACCAAGCCATATCTTCCCCCACCCCCATCTTAGTTAAATGAACAGAAGTTAAGTACCAATTTTTCAGAAGCTAAAAGGATTTTTGTTGTTGCTACATCAACAGAGAATGAAGATTCCTTAGGACAGACAGATTTCTGGTTTTCTGTTTAAGACATATTTGACTTTAAATATCAAAATGTTAGAAAAATTGCATATTTAACAAGTTTAGAACGTTGTATTGAAAACTGTTCAAATTTCCTTTTAACTTGCAATCTGTGAAGAAATGACTGGACTTTTTCACTTGGTTTTCAGGCATATTGCAGTATTTTGTACTTGAAGCCAAGAATGCAAATCATTATAAGAGGACAAAAAGTACAAACACAACTGGTTTCCAAAAGCCTTGCCCATATAGAAAGTGATGTTTACAGGCCAAAATTTTTGGCTGTATCCTTTTCTGTTGTTGTGGGTTGAATAAAAACGGATGTCCAATATAGTGAAGCCCTGGACTGTTTTGTCTTCTCCTCCCTCAAGCTATAGCCACCACCATTTTCAGTTTATCATTTCTGATAGCAGGTCATCCTTTGCCGTCCTTTGTTATTGTGTTACTGGTGGATACCGCTTAGGAAGCTTCTTACTGGTTCAGAGGCTTGAAAAAATTAAGGTGTAGTGCTGTGTTGTGCAGGCAAATCTTCCTTTTCTAGCAAGACCCAGTACCAGTTCAGCATCCTATTGCTCTTGAGTCTTCAGTAGTGGTCCCAGTATGTGATTTTTTTTTTTCTGTACAAAACTCAAGGATTGCTACTCAGAGTTAGAATAAAAAGCACAATCAATCTAGCCCTGAAAATGTGAAGGACGTCTGGTCAAGGACATATAAACCTTCAGCTGTAAGCTGGAAAAGGTGCAGGAGGTGGCAGGAAGAGTAATGGGACTGACCGACTTTGGGTGACAAGAATAGTATGTTAGTGACACCTAGACAGATTGCAGGTGACAGAAGTAGCAGCTCTCTGAAAATGGTATAGACCAGGGGTGGTCAAACTGTGGCTCCTGAGCCACATGTGGCTCTTTGACCTATAATGTGCGGCTCTCGGTAATACGTTGGCTGAGCTCCTTTTTGCATCATAATTTATATAAAAGGTAAATAAGAAATGTTCAAGCTTTGTAATTATTTACCAGGTATAAACTGAGAGTCTACTGGATTAAAACATAAGTTTAATGTTCATGGTGAGTAAATATATTTAAGAATTTAAATGCTTCTGAAATATTGCGGCTCTCAAACATCTGAAGTTTATCATATGTGGCTCTTACATGAAGCAAGTTTGGCCACCCCTGGTATAGACACTAGTCTAGAATTTTGGAGGTAGTAACAGAGCTTTGCCAGTCCTGAATCACTGAACGTAATTAAAACTGTTTGGATCGTGGGCTGCCATTATAAATTAACTCAATAGAACTCAAGTTATCATCTTTAGGATTGGGGTGTGCAGTTATCTCATTAAAAGTTATGATTAATTTGTAATGTCATTTAAAAAATTTTTCCCAGTAATGTTAAGACTATGATGCTTAGAGACAAATGGAATTTGTTGCTTAGAAAGTTAGGTTTCAGATGAACATTCAGTGTGAACAAAGAGCTATATTCAAATGTTTTCCCTAACTTTCTCAAACAAGCCCAGAACTGTGAAAATTACCTTCGGGTTCAACTGCCGAAATAAAGATCACTATGGAATGATGATGTACCATAAAAATAGACTGATCAAAGCTTATGAAAGAGTTGGCTATCAGCTAAAGGTATAAATCTGAAGTCATGATTTCATCTTTGTGAATTTTCATGAACACTTATTATATAATAACTTAGTTAAATGACAAGGCATATCTTCAATAATTTAAGAACTGAGACAAGTGCAGATCTCAAGAAGTTAAAGAGCATAAGAATAGAAGTATAGTTCTGCCCTCCACCACTGCTGCACCAGTGGAGGAGATGGGTAGGATTGTTCTGCCAGTTTGAGTACAAAGTATTTGTAGTTAATCTCTAAGGAGGAGTTTGTGAATTTTCTATGATGGCAGCAAATACACCAGCTACACAGGGTTGAGCATGCCTTCATGTTATCAAAAATTACGTTTTATCCTTTATTGTATCCTTTCCTCTTCAGTTATTTTCCCCCAGTGCAAATGGTTGGGGTCTCCTTGAGTTCTGTGGTGTTTAAAATGACTAAGGCATAGTAAGACCAACTGGAGTCTTATGTAACCATTATCATGGAATGATCTCATTCAGAATAAATGTCCCAGGTTTCAATTACAAGTCTGAGACTTCTTAAAACCTCACAATTTTTCCCATCTTATTTACAAAACCTAAAGGTTTGCTTGACTTCCCACTTGTTGGGTTTTGATGAAATGTGTTCAATAGGTTCTTTTGAGCAAGAATTTATCCTTGAATATTACCTCTTCTGGCATCTTTCGAGACAGATTCTGTTAAACTCCATATTAGATACGGGATTAAAAGCCATGTAAAATATTTTATTAGAATTACGTTTCGTTCATATACACGAACATCTTCAGGTAAAAAATGAGCATTTCAGGCTGCATAAGATGGTGAGTAAAAGCAAAAAACAAACCCAGCTCAGAATATAAAGAGAAGGCCAGTAAAAATGGATGACGCTGATTGACAGCAGAAGCCAGGCTCGTGTTCTATGACCTAAGAAACCCCCGTCATACTGCTCTAGTCAGCATTTGACCGGCAGAAGCCTCAGCCAGTCAAATGCTGACTGTGTCATAGAACACAAGCCTGGCTTCTGCTGTCAATCAGCTTCATCCATTTTTACTGGCCTTCTCTTTATATTCTGAGCTGAGTTTGTTTTTGTTTTTTTGCTTTTACTCACCATCTTATGCAGCCCAAGATGCTCATTTTTTTACCTGAAGATGTTTGTGCATATGAACGAAACATTGTAATTTTAATAAAAGATTTTACATGGCTTTTAATCCCGTAATGTAACCACAATCTGTGTCTAAACTCCATATTTGTCTTATAAAAAATTGGTCATTTCCTTTCTTTAGAACAGCATTTGTATATACATATTTGCATGCTCATTTATTTGTTTTCTTTTTCTTTTTCAGGCAAATATTATGGGTGTTGGTGTTGTTGGGATTATTGAATGCAACTTTTTAAAGCCAACCCATAATAAACAGGATTTTGATTATACTAAGGAGTACAGGTAAATACTTATTTCATCTGAACATGCAAAAAAGTTTTCAGATAGCTTATCATCTGTTGACAAAGCATTTATTCTGAATAATACATATGAGTAATTACAAATATTTGCCTAAGATAAAACATTTTTGTAATGATTCGCATAAAAAAGAATGTCCTAAGGTGAGTCGGCAGCTGCCAGACCTCACACAAATCCACCACCCTTAAGGATGTCACTTGGCCCTCCCAGTTCCCAACCCAGAGGCAAGAAAGAACTAGAGATTATTTTTCCCATTCTTTTTAATATTGTTGCTCTCTGTGTCAGTTAAGTACCATATTGTACTGAGTATAGGCCGCACTTTTCCCCCTAAGGCAAGTCTGCCTACAATTAGGATGTTGCCAAAAAGCCCTGCCTACAATCAGGATGTTGCCTTTGAAACTGCAAAGCCAAGCGAAAACCAGCCTCTCCGAGTCTCTTTCAAAGGTTTTTCTTTTTGAAACTGCAAAGCACTGTGTTTTCAAGCCTTTAAAAGGTTGTTCCTTGCTCTTAATCACTTGCTAAATGGCCAAAAACAATGATCTCTCTAGCAGCCTCTTATCAGCACAGCAGCTAGCCTCAGCAAGCAGTTGAAAAAATTAACCCTTAGATTCTAGCCCCACGACTCTGTAGAAACTAAGATATTTATTGATTCTGCAGCTTGATAGTTATTGAGCTTGCCACGTAAGAGAGTGCTGTATCTTGCTCCTGCATAGGCTTACCATATCCAAAGGGGGACAGAGTGCCTACTTTTAACCATTGGAATTTGGGCAGGTGCAGCTGATCATCATGGAAGGGTGCAACAAGCTGCACCTGCCCAAATTCCAAAGGTTAAAGATAGGCACTCTGTCCCCCCTTTGGATCTGGGAAAGCTACTTATACTAGGGTGCCCAGATTAAATAAGGGACAGGGTGCCTATGCCTTTAACTGTACTAAAGCTGTACTGTTTTACTGTTCTACTAATGTGTATATTTTCTTTAAGTTAAAAAAAATATTTTTTAAAAAATAGCACCGAACTTTAAGGGTGTGGCTTATAATCGGGAGCGGCCTATACTCGGGACAATACGGTACTTGTTTTTATGTCAAAGTACAAAATGTGTTTTTTGTTTTGTCAGGCTTACCATACACGCACTTGGGGAAAAGCTTAATGATTATTGGAATGAGATGCAAGCGAAGAAAAAAGAATATCCTCTAGAAGTACTAACTGAAGAAACCCAGTAAGTTTGAAAACAAATGAAACCCCTAGAAACCTATGTCTAACAAATCATCCTAAATGTCATTCTGCTGCTTTGATGCTCTATTACAGGAAGCGGCCTGATCAGACCTGGGTTCAGTGCGACTCATGTCTAAAATGGAGGAAGCTTCCAGATGGAATCGCTCAATTGCCAGACAAGTGGTACTGTTCATACAACCCTGATCCTCAGTTCAGGTACATAAAAGTGGAAATTAAGCTGCTCGGATTTCTCAGTTGTACCTATGTTAAGCTGGATCAAAATCAACCCCCTCCTTTCTTTTTCTCTCTCTCTCAATTAGAAATTGCAATGTCCCCGAAGAACCTGAAGATGATGATTTAATACCATATGAGAAAACTTTTAAGAAAAAGTGAGTATTAAATAAGAACAGGAATTTAAAGTGTTGGGTACCTTCGTGTACAGTTTTGAGGTTAGTCACTAGAAGACAATGTCGGAACAAAGTATTTTTATGCTGCAATTGTACACAGTGAGGTTTCTGAGTAAACATGTATAGGTTTTCATTGTTAGTCTGTAGCGTTCAAAATTGGTAACATAGTTCCTTCTGGCATGGAACTCTGACTTTGTTTTGTTTTCTGTAACTAGTAGCTCACTGGACTTGTTACATATGCACCTAATACATTTCTGCCTGCAATCTATAACTGCAGGGATGTTATAAACTTTTGTCAGTTAGGCTGATCTTTGCTTCTCCCCCCCCCCCCCCAAATATGGGGGATGATAATTCTGGGAAATGCCCTCCATGTGGATATTTGTGGAAAGAGGACTGCCCTATATCCCAACAGATGTTTCTAAACTTAGGGGAAGATGGTAAAGAATTCTCACCAAACCTCCGATTGAAGCAGTCCAGAGCTTATATAGAATTTTCCCCCCTCTCCTTTACAGTGAGGGGAAAAAAGTATTTGATCCCCTGCTGATTTTGTATGTTTGCCCACTGACAAAGAAATGATCAGTCTATAATTGTAATGGTAGGTTTATTGTAACAGTGAGAGACAGAATAACAACAAAAAACCTGAAAAAAGCATTTCAAAAAAGCAATATAAATCAATGTGCATTTTAATGAGTGAAATAGGTATTTGATCCCCTATCAATCAGCAAGATTTCTGGCTCCCTGGTGTATTTTACTGTATACAGGTAACGAGCTGAGATTAGGGAGTGCTCCAAATCCCAGCTTGTTATGTACCTGTACAAAAGACACCTGTCCACAGAAGCAATCAATCAAGCAGATTCCAAACTCTCCACCATGGCCAAGACCAAAGAGCTGCCCAAGGATGTCAGGGATAAGATTGTAGACCTACACACGGCTGGAATGGGCTACAAGACTATCATCAAGCAGCTTGGTGAGAAGGTGACCACAGTTGGTGTGATTATTCGCAAATGGAAGAAACAAATAATAACTGTCAGTCTCCTTCGGTCTGGGGCGCCGTGCAAGATCTCACCTCGTGGAGATTCAATGATCATGAGAACGGTGAGGAATCAGCCCTGAACTACACGGGAGGATCTTGTCAATGATCTCAAGGCAGCTTGGACCATAGTTGCCCAGGAAACAATTGGTAACACACTACGCCATGAAGGACTGAAATCCTGCAGCGCCCGCAAGGTCCCCCTGCTCAAGAAAGCACATGTACAGGCCCGTCTGAAGTGTGCCAATGAACATCTGAATGATTCAGAGCAGAACTGGGTGAAAGTGTTGTGGTCAGATGAGACCAAAATCGAGCTCTTTGGCATCAACTCAACTTGCCGTGTTTGGAGGAGGAGAAATGCTGCCTATGACCCCAAGAACACCATCCCCACCATCAAACATGGAGGTGGAAACGTTATGCTTTGGGGGTGTTTTTCTGCTAAGGGGACAGGACAACTTCACCGCATCAAAGGGACGACGGACGGGACCATGTACCGTCAAATCTTTGGTGAGAACCTCCTTCCCTCAGCCAGGGCATTGAAAATGGGTCATGGATGGGTATTCCAGCATGGCAATGATCCAAAACACACGGCTAAGGCAACAAGGGAGTGGCTCAAGAAGAAGCACATTAAGGTCCTGGAGTGGCCTAGCCAGTCTCCAGACCTTAATCCCATAGAAAATCTGTGGAGGGAGATGAAGGTTCGAGTTGCCCAACGTCAGCCTCGAAATCTTAATGACTTGGAGATGATCTGCAACGAGGAGTGGAACAAAATCCCTCCTGAGATGTGTGCAAACCTGGTGGCCAACTATAAGAAACATCTGACCTCTGATTGCCAACAAGGGTTTTGACACCAAGTACTGTTATGTTTTGTGAAGGGGTCAAATACTTTTCACTCATTAAAATGCACATCAATTTATATTGCCTTTTTGAAATACTTTTTTCAGGGTTTTTTTTTGTTCTGTCTCTGACTGTTACAATAAACCTACCATTACAATTATAGACTGATCATTTCTTTGTCAGTGGGCAAACGTAAAGGGCACAATTGGCCCATTTCCGCTGTCCTGCAGGAAACTTATGAAATGGGCAGATATAGTTCAAAATAACATAAGTATCAATAAATATCAGAGCTTATGGTAATATGGAGTTAATAACTAATAACATCTTCCCCAAAGAATTGCATCACTGTACAAGACCACATCATGTACAGTGGGCCCTCGGTATCCACAGGGGTTCCATTCCCAGAACCCCCACGAATACTGAAATCTGCGTTCTGAAATCTGAAATCTGAAATCAAAGTTCGCTATTGCAGATATGAGGACCACTGTGTAAACCTTTTTAAAAAGAGAAAAAGTTAAAAATAGTGTTTCTTATCTTTTCACTGGCAAACTGCTCTTTTTGCAGGGCTTAAGAAAGGGAAATCACGCTCCGGAAGCCTCTTCCAGGTTGCATGAATCCCTCCCTTTGCCCAGGCTTGCTGCAGAATGCATTGCACAATGCAGAATGCACAATGCATTCTGGGGCGAGCCTGAGGAAGGGAGGGGGAGTTGCACAACCCGGAAGAGGGTTTTGATTAATTGATTTTTTAAATTGTATTAATTGGATTTTGTCCAGTTAATTGGATATCCAGATAAATCTCCAGACATTTATCACAGTCATTAATTCTGGAATAGAAAACTGAGGTTCAGAAATATAAAATATCATCCACGAATAAAACAATTTTAATTCATTGGATTTATATATGAAACGATATACATTTGTCTGATAGCACAGGCCAAAGGTTCAAGTCAACAAATCAAAAATAAGAGGCAAAAGAGGACATCCTTGTCTAGTTTCCCTGTCCAAAGAAAATAACAAAGATAACTGTACACAGTATTCTAGATCTTGGGCTAGAATATAAAATTTCAAAAAAAAAAAATCAGGAAAACAAATTTCAAAAAAAATGACAAAAATAAACTTCCAACGTGCCATATCAAAAGCTTTTTCAGCATCTAGTGAATTAATAGCTTCCTAATCGGATCTCATGACTTCAAAGCAATCAAATCAGCAACCATCTAAAGATTATCAGAACCTTGTCTACGTTCTATAAATTCTACCTGATCAACATGCACCAAGGTTTAAATAACTAGTTGAAGTCTGTTAACAAGTATAGTAGTCAGTGTCTTAGCATCAACGTTCATTAAAGAAAGAGGTCGCTAATTTGCACACTTACAGCGCAATCCTATCTACAATTAGGCCGGTGGAGCGATTGCTCCACGGGTCTAAGGTGTCACAAATGTGCCAGAAAGCACATTTGCGGCACCCGACAAGTAACCAGCAGAAAGTTTGAAATAAGAAACTTTTCCAAATCCTTTTCCAGAAGTTCCTTCCCTTTACTATACAATTTAGAATATCACCTATAAAATTTGCTTTTTTTCCACTTGGAGAAACGTGTTGTATTTCCTCGTCTTTAATCAAAGAAATATAATTCTTATGTTTTAACTGCCTTAAATGATGTGCTAAAATCTTGCCAGGTCTCTCTCCATTCTCCCAGTATTTTTGATGTAGACAAGTTAAAGCATGTTCCACCTTACTTAGACAAATACATTTTTCTTCTAAGTAAGCCTGCAGATAAACTATACATCATAGTGAAATCAATAAAAACCATATTTGTCCAAACTGCAACTTGGATCATTCTAACGGATGATGAGGGACAAAGTAGTTTTGCAGCAGAGTGCAGTTAATGAAAGATTTTCCTTACCTGTAAGAAGTTAGAAAGCAGATATATATTGAGTATGCACTATGATTTTTTTCCTTTTTTATACAGAGACAGGGAGAATTTAAAGAAAAGACTTGAGATGAGTCAACAGGTAAGTGACCCATTTCGTCCTGGAATGTTTACTTATATAGAGCTATTAACTTCCACCCGACTCTGCAATGTGTTTAGGTATAGAGGGTGTCTCAAAAAAACATACACACATTTTAATGAGCTCCAATTCATTCTAGAAAATCTGCAACACTTGAACATCTAAGCTAAGCAATTGAAAAGGTGTGAAACCATCCCAGCACACACAGTGAATGTCTGCAGATCCCTTAGTCCAGAGGTTCCCAAACATTTGGACCTCTTATGTTTGCGGGGGATGGCTACGGCAGCAACAAACGTCCCCTTCTCCCAAGGTGCTCGGGATAGGATGCAGCGGCTGGCCCTTTAGGTCAGCCGCCACATCTTACACAGGATTGCACTGTTAGTAGGGTATCAGAAGTAGAGAGAGTTGCTAGGAATTCCTAGAGATGATGTAGAGTAGATCAAGGTTGTTTAGTAGTGTTGCTTAGCCAGAAAGGTGGCAGAAAAGAAGCTGAATTTATAATGGACAAAATTGGCCAGTTCCTTCGCTCTCCTCTTTCAGCTGCATGAGAAATATCAGATAGAAGTTGTGAGCCAGGGCTGGGGATTAGAGCAACAAAAGCTTTGTTGGGAGAGTAGGGCAAATAGTCATGACTTGAGGACAGGGATGAATTGAAGGGAAGACTGGAAGCTGATTGAGTTAAGGTGAAGCCAGACAGGGATGAATTGAAGACTGGAAGCTGATTGAGTTAAGGTGAAGCCAGACAAACATTTCCAGGACAGAGAGGTCAAAAGCTCTTACAAAGAATACAAGATGAATACAAAGAGTATTGAGAAGGCAGTGCATAGAATAGTCAGTCCAAAGGCAGAGATCAAAGGAGAAGGATGAGGAAAACAGATGGGAAGAACTGAATCAAGAAGGTTATCAGCATGATTGTTTAAAAATCAGCAATGAGCAAGGTGGGAATGTTGTTAGAGGAACAAAGTGAGCAAAGAAATCGCAGTCTGTAATAAAAAGCTGAAGGGCGGGTAGAAATAAGGCATAGCAACACAAACGGAGACAGAGAAGCTCTCATGGTTCCTGACCCAGGACCCTGGTATGCCCAATGCTGACCTGTCCAGTCACTCTTCCGTTGCCATCAGTCCGTAGCTTGCCAGGATCTCCCGCTCTGTCAGGCCTTGGAGGATTAGGGACACTCGCAGGTTGTCAACCTGAGTCTGATTTATCCTCTAGTATCCTGCACTCTGCCAGAACTTCGGGCAAGATTGAAGTAGAGACAATGCAGCTGTTCAAATGGAACTGGGTTTATTTACAAAGGACACTTCAGTAGGAATCTTTCAAATAGTTTTCAGTGTAATTCAGTAGTGATTCAGCTCAGTGATTTTAAGCTTGAGCAGTGGCGTACCCAGCCGATTTTGCGGGTGGGGCCCGGTCCTCCCCGCCCCGCCCCAAAACTAATTAGCATAAACTATGCTAATTTTTTGCCGATTTTTTTCCCGATTTTTTGGGCCGATTTTCGGCGATTTTAAGGGGTTTTTAAAGGGGTTTTTAAAGTATGTATGCTTTGCGGCACTTAACTTGTGTATAGGAGCCTCCAGCGAAGCGATCGGCTGACTCTCTCCAGCGACGACGTTCTCTTCCAGGGGCGCAGATCGGCGATCTGAGATCGCTCCTCTGCAGCCCCTGACGCGAACTGCTCATCGTAAGCTCATCGTTTGAGTTCACGCATGCGTGAATGGCTGTTTGCTATGCGCATGCGCGAACTCAAACGATGAGCTTACGATGAGCAGTTCGAGTCATGGGCTGCAGAGGAGCGATCTCAGATCGCCGATCTGCGCCCCTGGAAGAGAACGTCGTCGCTGGAGAGAGTCAGCCGATCGCTTCGCTGGAGGCTCCTATACACAAGTTAAGTGCCGCAAAGCATACATACTTTAAAAACCCCTTTAAAAACCCCTTAAAATCGCCGAAAATCGGCCCAAAAAAGCCTCCGGAGCCTCCCGCCCCCCCGCACCACCTCCCGCCCTTGCGCCCTGGGGCCCTCCGCACCAGGGCACCACTCAGCGCACGCCCCTGAGCTTGAGTTCCCTATTCTGAATGGCTAGGAGCTTGACCTTATACACGCTTTAGGGCTGCTTAGCTTCACACAAAGGGCCCCTTTCAGTTGGCCCTTTGAGAGATTCAAACCAAACTGCCAGTTGCATTTGCTAGCAGGGTCACAGGGTGGGTGGGTTGTGATGATGCATTTCGCGTCATCGCCCCACCCCCTTGTGATTCCAGAAGGCTTCATTTGAAACCTTCCAAGAACCAGGGCAGGGGGGAAGGCGTAAAAAATATGCTGATCTCGTTACGTTTCAGTTCCACAGCTGCAAACGCAGCCCTCCCGCTGCAAAAAAAAAAAAAAAGCAGTCGCGGAGCCCAAAAACCCTGCCACGGTTCCTTCTCGCAAGGAGACCATGGTTGTCACCCGGGGGCACTGGCTCCCCCCGGCCCCGCTATAGCAGTGCCATTGCAAACTGCCCACTTGAAAACAAAAAACTTAAATGGTTTTGGAGGGAAACCTGTAGTTTGAATACTGACCAACTTCACACAAACAGAAAACAGTTTTTAATCTCTGCTCATGACAAGGATGAAGATGAGCAAGGGCTAGGAAGATGAGCAAGGGCGCAGTGGGTTAAACCGCTGAACCATGAGCTATCGATCAAAAGGTCGGTAGTTCGAATCCGCGACGGGGTGAGCTCTCGTTGCTTGGCCAGCTCCTGCCAACCTAACAGTTCCAAAGCATGTTAATGTGAGTAGATAAATAGGTACCGCTTGCGGGAAGGTAAACAGCGCTCCATGTTCCAGCCGCATGCTACGCGCTGCGGCAAGGAGAGTCATGCCGGCCACATGACCACGGAGGCGTCTTCGGACAACGCTGGCTCTTCGGCTTTGAAATGGGGATGAGCACCACACCCTAGAGTCGGACATGAGTGGACTTAATTGTCAGGGGTCACCTTTTTACCATGACAGGGATGAAGATGAGCAAGGGCTAAGATTTGAAATAATACCACTTTTATAACCTTTGGGTATAGCGTGTGGGAGAAAAAGCCTAAAAAGGGGAGGGGTGATGATGTTGGAATGGAGAGAGGCAAGTTTTAGTGAGGGCAAGTAGCTGAGAGGATCAATAAAGACAACATTTATGAAGGGTGACTTTGTGTTGGGTGAGAAAGCAGCAATTCCAGAGGAGACAGGAGAAGAGGAGCAAGGGGGAGGCTGCAATTTATTATGAGATTGGAAAAGAGAACGAATGTGTAGCAGATGCCAGAGGTAACCCACTAATAGACAGAAACCATACAATAGCAGAGACTAGACGCCATAGGGAACAAGAAAGAGGTTGGTTTTGGATGTGAAAATTATAAGAATATTCTGTAATCTGTGAATAATAGCTTTAAGAATTATTTTTGGATTGTATTTGGGCTGTTACCTCTGAACATAAAGGAGCGTTCAAATAAGACTATGGCAGCCTGTAAGCCCCATTGAGTTTAATGAGATTGACTTCCAGGCAAGCATATGTTGGATTGCAACCTAATATGCATAGTGAACATTGTGTGGTTTTGGCAGGAATAACTCGCTTTGAGAATTGATTTGGAATTATTGGTCGGAAGGATAATGGGGAAGGTTGAGGCTGTTTAGTAGTAGTTTATATGGCTTGTTTATGTAGAAGTATTTGATGAATGAACACTTTGATGCTCTGGTTTAAATTGCATGTATGCAATGGTCTAATTTTGAGTAAGGCTGTAGTTTTGTAACGAACCAGCCAAGTTCCTGTAGCCCACCTAGTCTTAGTGATGAAAGTGAAGTGTTTTTCTTTTGCTGATTTTAATAAAATCATGCTTCCTTTTACAGAAGTATAATGAAATGTATTTACAGACACGTTCTGCCTTGTCCACTACACCCCCAGCTATAAGTGAAAGTGTTTCAAGAGTGCATACAGATGCTTCAATTATTTCTCATACAAGGTGTCTAAACACAACAAATAGTACACCTGTATCTTCACCTCTTTCTGACCCTGAAAACAGGTTAGTAAGTAAATTGAAAACATTTTTCCCTACCATTTTCTACTAGCATTAAATTGTTTGGGGCTTTGCCTTTTTAAATAAAAAGTTATGTATGATTTCTGTCCCTTCTTGTTCTGCAGCTTGAAACGAAGGCTTTCTCGTCCTGAGTCACCACTGCCTTTTAAGATCACACGGGTTACTAGCCAAGCATTTGAGAATAAAAAAGATGATGACGATGATGTTATAATCTTAGAAGACAGTAGCACTCCAAAACCTGCAGGAACAGATTGTGACATCACAATAGTAAAAGTTGAGGGCAATGTTGATCAGAGTGATGTTGAGAGAGAGAGTCCCAAGAACAAAGACACTTATTCAGAAGCAAACTCTTCAAAAGGAACTACAGCAACACAGACTGAAGTAGAGCAACTTGTGGTAAAGAAGGAAGAAGTCCAGGATAATGTGGGTGATCAGCTACCCAGACTAGAACCTGAAATAACCCTATTAGAACTTGTTCCTGCTTCTGAGGCTGTTTCTGTGGATGTGGATATCAGAGTAAATGAACTAAAAATTCAGCTACAGTCAGCCAATGAAGAAAGAGAAAAATACCAAAGGCAGTGTGATATGTTGTTCAAAGAGGTAAATGTGCTAAAACAAAAGATAGCGGAAATGAATGACAAGTATGTGAAAAAGGAAATGTGCCATCAGTCAACGGAAACAAATATATTAACAGAAGAACTAGAAAAACTAAGAGAGAGAAGTCCAGAAGAGGTACTGATTCTCTATCAACAGGCATTAAAAGAGATGAAGAAGTTGAAAGAACAATGTAATACCCTGCAGAGTATAAAATCTGAATGTGATAAATGTAATAACTTTGAGAGTAAAAGTGAAGTAGATGATATGGCTGTGCAACTTGATGATGTTTTCAGGCAGCTGGACAAATGCACTATTGAAAGAGATCAATATAAAAGTGAGGTAAGTGTGGTAATTCAGTATATAGAAAAGTTAGATCTATATAAGTGAATGTTTTCTCCTTCTTTAAGGTTATAATAGCAGTAGAACTTTTTCAAGCTTCCACGATCGGCAAGTATGATAGAATTTAAAATTCCCAGATTCCAGGTTCTCAGATCGGTTTAATATTAAAACAATTTGAAACAGTTTAGAACCATTTAAAAGTTTAATCCTTTAAGTTTCGCCAGCCTTACTGCTGGCTTCTTCAGAAGGTGTTACTGGTACAGAAAACTTGCTACGGTTTCATAGCACACAAATAGTTTCTTGAGATTTTTGTGAAATTCATGCAGTTTGTATCTAGATAAAAGCATGTTGAAACTGAAATATTTCTGCTATTAGCTACAGTAAGTTTCTGTGGAAGTTTCCAGGTTCCATGTCCCTCCCAAGCAGCAGTGTCACTGCAGGGGGGGCGGAGCTCCAAGTTGCGTCTGGCTCTGACCCTCCGTTACACGACAGGAGAAAGCAGCCCCGCCCCCTCGCCTTTGGAGCCATTCCGGCCAACGAAAGCAAGTGTTTTCATCGGCCGGAAAGGCTCCAAAGGCGAGGGGGTGGGGCCGCTTTCTCCCGTCGTGTAACGGAGGGTCAGAGCCAGACGGAACTTGGAGCTCTGCCCCCCCCCCCTGCAGTGACGCTGCTGCTCCCAAGCCTGGTCTGAATATCTCAAAAGCACAGGCCCCAAGCTGGAACCGCCAGCCCACTGCAGAGGGGAGCACTTGATGGGGAACACTCATCGCCCTTTGCCTTTTCTGTCACTTGTAAAAAATGTAATAATTTGATTTACCTCTTTCAGATTGAACTACTGGAAATGGAAAAAACTCAACTGGGTTTTCAGTGTGAAGAGCTTAAAACAGAAGTTGCACAGTTAAAAGCTTCCATTCCACAAATGGTGACACCTGAAAACAATGCTGTTGTTGAAGACTCTGTAAATTATTCTGATGGGGAAAGGTATACCTTTCCTTACTATTAGATATGTGCATGAAAGAGCATGTTGTACATTAAGCATTAATGACGGTCTCGCACTCCTATTTGCTCCACTATGATTTTCACCTAAAATGTATACATTTCTTGCCTTCAGGGAACTTTTTCCACATAACTTCCCTATCAAGGAAAAATAAGCATATTGCAGAGGAATCTGGGGCGTGTTCTCGGGCACACATTCCATTCATGCAGGGTACTTACTGGGTCTGTTGAGCCGTGCCTTTACCCTGTGTGAATGGAGAGTGCAATCTGAAATACACCACATTTCCTATGGCTGTGCTGCAGGGGAAGTTAGGTAATGGTGAGCAAGCTCTCCTTTAGAGAAACGTGTCTGCTGCTGTTTGTTTTTCCAATAAGGAAATCCAAGGTGACTTTCTATGGAATACCCACAACAGAGTTTGAAAACCATTGACCTAAACAAATACAGTGTAACACCAGCATAACGGTGCACGCTATGCCATTGTCCTAATGTAGTTTATTCTAAACACTTGAGTACTGGATAATCTGCTTGAACTCAGTGGGACTTCTAAGTCATCTTTAGTCTGTGGAATTAGTTGCCAGAAGATGAAGTGACCACCATTACCTTGGATGACTTTAAAAGGGGATTGGACAAATTCATGGAGGACAGTTCTATCAATGCCTGCTAGTCATGATGGCTATGCTCTACCTCCAGGTTCAGCAGCAGTGTGCCTCTAAATACCAGTGGTAGGAGAGAAGTATGCCTTTCTCTCCTGCTTGTAAGCTTCTCAGAGGCAGCTGGTAGGCCACTATGGGAAACAAGATGCCGGACTAGGTGGACCTTCGACCTGCTCCAACAGGGTTTTTCTTATGCAAGTAAGCAGGGATAGGATCCGGTTATAAAAGGAGACATGCTAGAAGTCTATGAAATTCTGAAGTAGAATATGTTAAGTGTCTTGCAGCAACTGTAGAAGAAAGAATGGAAATGACACAACTGGTACATACTTTGATTTTATGGCGTGTAGTATAAGGAAGTCAAATTATTTTTAAATATTAGGGCAACAAATTCACAATTTCCATTTTAAATGAGCCCGAATATTGTAATGTTCACACCTCTTGCTTAGGGACAAAAATGGTGGGCAAAAATGGTGGAAGGCTTTCATCTTTGTCACCTGCTTTGAGGCTTCCCAAAAGTATTTGGCTGATCATTATTAGAAACTGAATGCTCGACCAGATCAAGTGCTAGTCTGATCCAGCAAGAGCGTTCTTGCATTTGAAACTATCAAAATACGGTTACACCCAGGTCATAAGTAACTGAAATGTGCATCTAACCAAACTGCACGGGTGGTGTTCTATTATTATTTTGCACATTTATATTGTCTTTCACGAAACTCAGGGTGGTGTCCTAGGAATACTTTTCATTTTTAACCCCCTGCATGTTTCAGCAAACTAAATCATTCAGGCAGCCTCCAGTGTAGTACTGATTTGTAAAAAATAGTGTTTTTAAACTAAGATAATATCTTGCATGGACTTTTAACTAATGTGCTCAACATTACCTTCTTGTAGCATGAAGCTGCGATCCCTGCGAATTAATGTGGGACAACTACTTGCAACAATAATGCCTGATCTTGATTTGCAACAAGTGAATTACGACGTTGATGTAGTTGATGTACTTCTAGGACAAATTGTAGAGCATATGCATGAAATCGGTAGTTCTTAATTTTTTCCAGAAATCTGAACTGTTTTTCCTGAAATGTTGCATATTCTGTTGTAAAATTTCCAACCTGTAAATAACTGTTTTGATCACTTCATTTTAAAGCACAGTATATGCTTCAGGTATCATTACAGATGCAATCAATTACCACCTTGGAAATTGAATGTTTTTATAATACCTTCAAACCTAACTACAAATGCTATAATTCTGTTGTATATCCTAAGTTTCTTTTTAAGAGGAACACTGGCAGTGTTGGCAAGTAGCATTTCCCAATTTACTAGTCCTTAAAGGGGTCTGGGAGTACTCCTAACCTTGATACCTGATTATGTATTGTATACTGATTAAGAGTATTGTAAAAGCTATTTTCTTATCAGACTTTTGACCCAGTTCTGTCCCCCTCTAGCGCCGGTGGAGTACGCACTCCGTTGGCGCTAGCTGTTGCAAAAGTGACTTAAAGCACTTTGCGACAGTGCGCCTGTTAGCACCGGGGCGCGGAGTGGTCCACCAGAGCCAGTAAGAGCGGCGCAGGGGGTGAATCGGACGGGGAGGGGGTAACTGGGGGGGATCAGGCCCGGGAGGGGACGGAAGTGGCAGCGCTGGCACACGCCATATCCTATCCCCCTTCCCAGGCCTGATCTGCCAACATGGGTCAACTTGAACTTGTGCCAGTGCTATCGCTGGTGCAGGCCTGAGTTGACCCGTTGCAGCTGCTGAGGTTTACCCCGGGGCAAGGGGACAAATGTTCCTTTACCCCAAGGAGACCTCCAGCATCCAAAATTCCCCAGCAGGATACAGCAGAAGCTGTGCTGGCACTGCTGCATCGATGCAGAGGAATTTAGGTAGGTTTGGGCTGTATGTTTTTTTAATTAAAAGATTAACAAATGCTTAATTTTTATACTGCATTCAACATTTACCACAGATACTATAAATACTGTCCTGCACCTTTTTTTCCTTGTTTTAGAAAGGGACACTGACAAGTTCAACCAGTAGCATTCCTCAGCTTACAAGTATTTAACAGCATCCTGTATGTCTGAGCTTAGATATCTGATCATTATATACTGATTAAGAGTATTGCAAGCCAATTGTTTTAATATTGAGTTTTGTTTTGTTTTGTTTTGTTATGTATGTCTTATCAAATAAAATGATGTTTCAAGGAGTTATTTTTCCATGTGTTTTCCTGTTTTCATTTTTAATGTGTTTCATTGCTCACCTTATTTTTTCAATAGCTGATGAATGTACTGTATAGTCTGAGTAAAATAAATCTTGTCTGTATGGAGAATATTATTTAAATTTATACTGTACATTTACACTTGAATACATGGAAATAAGTTTTTATTTACATGAAACGATTTGGAAGATGTATATTTTGTACTAAATAAATCATTCTGGTGTTCCGAGTGACAAAGTAAAACTGATAAATGCAAAACTTTCATAATAAAAAAACAAAGCAAAACCCACATGCTTAATTTTCCTTCTGTTGTTTTCTCCTAAATATGACAGCCTCTACTTCTGCATGTCTAGGAAGCATGCCTATTTCAAATAGCAGCCTTGAAGACATAATTTTTAAACTTGGTGGATTTCGAAATCAATTTGTAATGAGGACCTGCTGTTCCATGAAAAAGGCAAGAGCCATAGTCAGAAACACTTGGGTGCACCTAAAGTACCTCACTGGATTGTGACATTAACAGCCCAGTCCTGTGTAAGGATATGTGGTCGGCCTAAAGGGCTGGCTGTCGTATCCTCTGGCCGTCCCGGGCTGCCCTGGGGCAGTCCAGGAGCACCTTGGGCAAAGGGGACACTCGTTCCCTTCACCAGGTGCAAGTTGGCAGAGTCCCTATGGGCCTTCCCAAATATACGCCAGCTCTGAAGCTGATGTACATTTGAGCCCGTGGTGTAAGGCCGAGCCGAGCCGGGCTGGGAGAGAGCTTGGGATATTGGTGGAGCGCACCACTGATATTCCTGTCTGGTTTGGCAAATGGCCACCCTCGCCACCTGGTCCGCCCCTGCACCGGCTAGTGGAGGGCTTACCTTCTCCTGCAGACGCAAAGACTATCTCCTGGCGGACTGAGGGCTGCCAGCCTTCGCCCCAGCAAATGCAGCGGAGCGCATGCTTCATCGCTCTAATGCTACACTGGATTGCGCTGTAATTCAAGTGCATTCTAGCTTTCTAGAACAACTGAAAGTGAAAACCCTAGAGATTTAGGCTAGTAATATCAAGTTTCCATTCCATACCATCAGACGTGAAGGACAGGGCAATGTCCCACCTGTCTGGAATGTTTAAACCAACCACCTTCTACGCAGGGATGGAATGTACAGGGCTTGAGAGTGGACAATCCGAGTTTCATTTGAATTTCTGAGGTGGGGGGCAAAAGAGAATACGGAAGTGAAAACTGAATTTTGGAGAGTGGCTTGTTAGTGTTTAAATGGAGGGGGAATGAGAGAGTTTTAGGTGAGAGCTGTGTGGAAATGAGTCAGGGAGTCACAGTTGTCAGACACTATCTCATGCTGGTCTGTCACTGCTTATAAATTCAGGCTAGTGTAGGTGTGATTTTTGATGAACAAAATCATGTCTTATAAAACAGTATCTGGGTGATTAACATTGTGAGAGGCAGACTTACCTAGGTCTGATAGTTTTGGTGAAAGAGGAAGTGCTCTGTAACAAGCAAAAGTGAAAGCTCTGAAATAAAGGCAGTTCTCAGTTAACACGGTCTTGCTTTACACATTTTTGAAATACTGCAATTTGCAAATTCATACCATAAGCCTAATTTATACTGGCAATTTTTGAAATGTCCATTAGCTGCTAAATAGTTGCTAACAAGTAATCCTGATATTTGCAGCTTCCTGTGGGGAGGGGAGTCTCTAAAGCCAGAATATTTAAAAAAAAAAAACACACACAAAGAATGTGTTTGCAGAGCTGATGCTTAGTTTTTACTGGCATCTTTGTTTTCATCATTGCTTTCTCAGCCATCAATATTAGTAGCCTCTCTTCTCAACCCATCCTGGAAATTCCCATTTACCAATCAAGCAACTAAAAGCCGCCTCCTCCTATAATGAGCCTCTGGTCCATCTGAGTGTGCTCCCATGCTTTGTTTTCTTCCTCCATAGTATTGCCCCATGACATTTTCTTCCATGCTTTCTGGTTGGTTTCTCCATGCCTCAGTGTGCACCACTTGCAGTGAATGTAGTGGAGGGGCCTTAGGTGGTGCGTTTGCACCGCTCTCCCTGCTGCGTGTTGTGTTGCCTACACCACCCTGGGCAAGCAGAAGTCACCAGCTATCAGCATGAGTGTTTGATGACGTCCCCTACCCTCTGCCATTTACATTTGTTCCTACGAGGAAAATAGTTTTAATTTGGTAAATTTTTAATATGTTGATTTCCAGGAACTGTGTAAATTGAGAGGTGCCTGTACACTCTTTGGATTGATAGCTCACTTGGATGATCAAATTGTAATCATCTACCCTAAGGAAGATGAAACTTCTGAAGGAAACTTACAGAGTTTCAAGACAATGAAACTTGAGCATGAAGCTGTGATACTATAACATATTACCCATAAGTTAAAAGAAATGGTGCCCATATCAGCAACCTGTTCCCTTTTCAGGGCCATAAACTGTATATATTAATATAATTGTTTGGCATAATTTACCATTCCCCTGTCTCAAAAGATGGGGGAGGTGAGAGAGGAGAATACAGCAGTGAAGTTGTTTGATTGTTGGGGTTGAGGCCTTGTTTTATTTCCTCACCGCCCTGAAAATGCCACTGTACCAAGAACAGCCACTGTGACTGAGAGCAAGTGTCAAACTGGCTTCTCTGCAATTTCTTTCCTCTGGAGATTTGCAAAAGCTCTGGAATTTACACGTCAGTATGCTGCCTTGTAAACACATCACTGGGACTTGCTTACAAATGTTTGTTTATTTATTTATTTATTGAATTTATACCCCGCCTTTCTCCCACAAGGGCAACCAAGGCCTGTTATGGAAGAGTTTGATTTTTATATGGTTCCATTAGTATGCATTGCACTTCAGAGTTAAAAAAAAAAAACACAGATCTCGCCCCTGAGAAGCATGCAATCTACAAAGGGAAACGAGATCAACTGCGGGGGAGGGCAGATTATAGAGGCAAGGCAAGGGTATAGGTAAACAGGAAGAATCTGTTCAATTCCGCGTTAGGTATATTAAGTTTTGTTAGGGGAAAAGCACTGTAAGAAAAGCACTTTTTATTTTTATATCCTGGCGTAAGATTTGAATGGTTTGGGGGGGGGGGAGTATGTTAAGCTGCTATTGAGATAGATCACTTTTTTCTTGAATTGTAACCTACTCTGAATGGACGAGGCTAGGCACGCATGAATTACGGTACATTCTTGAATCACATAAGAGACATTCTTATCGCCCCCAGCAACGTACGCAGCTTCTGCAACTTCCACCAATCTAGCACAGCGCCTGATTATAAAATGTAAATAAAAGAAAAAGGGCCCAGCAGCATTTCAGGGATATGCTTTGCCTCAAATGTCTAAAGAGCGTCTGCTGCTCAAAGGACGCCTCCGAGGCAATTGTGAGAGAGCTCTTTTTAGCTCAGAGGGTAAATCGCGAAATGACGTTTATTGGATAAACCCCCTTTGGTGTAATAGCGTGACTGAACCAGGCGGAAAAACAACGGCACCAACAAAGGACTGCAAGCTAGGAAAAGCAACTGGAGAAGAAATGTAAAGATGGCTTTCGCCACTAGGTGGCGTCCTTCGGCCCCCGCTCACCAAGGAAGACCGCCGGTGATAGGCTTCTTCCGGATGCCGACTGTCCCTAGTGCGCAGACGCGAGCGCGGGAACCGGGAATTGGATCTGAGAGCTCCGACCAAGATCAGTTGTCTGCTTCTCGGTTCTTTTTGCAAGTAAGGGAGAGACAGACTCGTGAGCAGACAGAGCCCCGGGAGGGTGGCACGTAGAAGAGAAAGTTCTTGTAGGAGGGAGGGAAGCCTCCCTATGGGGAGAGGGGTTTGGAAGGACCCCTGTGCGCCGCTGTCAAGGAAGGGGGGTGCGGTATTCTCTTCACTCCAGCGCCCAGCGGGAAAAAGGGTGTTTTTCTCCCTCTCTCCCTGTAGTGCTGTAGGTAAAGATGGTGGTGCTTCTCATCTCATCTGTTTCCCTCCCACGCTGTTTTGCAGGAAGCGTCTCTGGAGGGTAACCGTGGAAGTATAGACGCGTCGCGCGTGTATGGAGTTTGTTTTTTTAAGTGCACGGGGAACGAGTGTTCTGCTCTTCTCGCAGTGCAATCGTATGGGTACAATGGGGTTTACTCAAGTGTAGGTAGGATTTTGCAGCCTCTGTGACTAGCAAGTCATCTCTAAATAGTCTCTTCCAATTTCCTGTGGCGCATAATTAGACAAGTGTGTGCAGAGGTTGTAATAGAAGTGTCTGAGCTGTAACAGTGAAGGGATGGCTGGGGTTGAGTAAGTGACAGGGGGGCTCGCCAATAGTAGTTAAGAGAGCATCAGATAAGCTTAGAATCTCAACTTAGCAGTTAAGGGGGAGATCTCTATAATATTTGCCTGCATTTCCTTGATGTGACTTAACTGAATATATTTTCAGTAACGGATAATAGAAGATAAAGTCAAGGAATTGTTTTACTATCAGAGAAACAGTTTGTGAAAACTACTGTCTATTATTATTGACAATGATGCATTAACTTTGAATTTTGTCATAGTAAAAGGCAAATTTCTCAAAATTCTGTTTGTTTTAGAAAGAATGAAGGTAATCACTTGTGAAATTGCATGGCACAATAAAGAGCCAGTGTACAGCTTAGATTTCCAACATGGAACTGATGGAAAAATTAATAGATTGGCGTCTGCCGGAGTGGACACTGCTGTTCGTGTGAGTTACAAACATTAATCTATGCTAATATGGCTAAGTCCGCAATTCTGTGCAGACTTCCCTGGGAGTAAGCACTACTGAAGATAATAGGATTTACTTTTCAGTAGGAATGTACAGAATTGGGCTTCACATCTATTTGCAGAAAGGTTTATGACAAGATGGAAGGCAAAGACCTTTCTATGTGTTAGAATAATTATTTAAGTTACTTTCTAAGCAGTTCTGTTAAGAGATTTCTTTAAAAGTTCATCTAGGGCACAGTCAGTCAGAATGGAATGATTTATTTTTATAGACAAATCCAGTTAATTTTGATTATGAAACTATTGTCTTTGTAACTACAGATATAAACATCATTGTAGAGAAAATCACTGTACAGTGAACATCTAAGTTATTACAAATAGTATTGTGTGTACTATTGTAAAATTGATTCTCTGAAGCTAATAGCTATATGCTAAATAGTCATGCAAACAGTTATGGGTTTGTAAATATCGCTGAAATAGTGAAACTAAACTGCCTGTAGTTTCACAAAATTTCCAAGAATGCTTGTGTATTTTCTACTATTGTAATCTTTTATAACTAGATATGGAAAGTAGAAAAAGGACCAGATGGGAAAGCAATTGTGGAATTCTTGTCCAATCTAGCTCGCCATACCAAAGCTGTGAATGTTGTCCGTTTTGCTCCCAATGGTGAGATTCTAGCATCTGGAGGAGATGGTGAGTAATTATGTATTAAATCAACACTGAATTCTTGAACTGACTTTGTGCAGATCTCCTCCACATGATGATCATCTGTCATGTGAGGCAAGGAAACAGACCCTTATTTTGAAAATTGGGCAGGTGAAAGACAGAGACACTGCAATCCTCAAAACACTTAGCTTAAATTATTCAATTGTAGTAAAATCTCGCCGGTGTAAAAGTTTAACTATAGGCCAAGCACGAACTAAAATTGTAAAAGAAAAAAAAATCAATCTAAGAGTTGTATCCTATGGCATTCATGCAGAAACAAACATGTCCGTTACCCCCTTGTCACAGTAGCCCTCTACGCCTGCTAAAATGTGTTCGAGAATTACTGTCATTCCTCTTGAGTAGGACTTGATGGGGGTTCATTGAATAGCAGTGTCAAGGGGATATCATAAATCATTCTTCCCCTTTATGTGAATAGAAGTGCTTTCTGTTTACAGAAGAGAAACTATAGGTACAAACCTAATTGCTTAGCTCTGCTGCTATAGTTAAAATCTAGGATTATTTTTTTATTTTAAAGTCAAGTATTCTGTTGTGGCTATTGTGTGATACTGTCATGCTAAAATAATGGATATACAGTTTAAGTTGCAAAACAAATCTTTTCTGTGAATTTAATGTTCACAGATGCTGTGATTTTGTTGTGGAAGTTGAATGATAACAAAGAATTGGAGCCAGTTGCTTTTCAGGATGATGATAACGACCAACTGAACAAAGAAAACTGGATAGCAATTAAAACTTTAAGGTAAATCTTCTTTAACTTTTGGTTAGTTTTTAATTATTCCTCTGGCCAAAATCCAGTATTTGTGTTGTGGGAGCACTCCCCTCTTCTAAATTTCTTTGTCTTAATGTCAGTTCTTAGGCTGTTCTTTGACAGTGTTTTGACATTGCAGAGCCATTGATGATGTACTAGCCGCCTATAACTCTTGTATCACAAACTACTATGTAATTCAGGAAGCTGCTAGAGCAGAAGGGTATTCTGCAGGCCAGTACAGGTCCCCACCTTGCCAAGTTTGCTAATCAGTAATGGGTTAAACCGCTGAACTATGAGCTGTCGATCAAAAGGTCGGCAGTTCGAATCCGTGACGGGGTGAGCTCCCGTTGCTTGGCCAGCTCCTGCCAACCTAGCAGTTCCAAAGCATGTTAATGCGATTAGATAAATAGGTACCACTTGCGGGAAGGTAAACAGCGCTCCGTGTTCCAGCTGCATGCTACGCGCTGCGGCAAGGAGAGTCATGCCGGCCACATTACCACGGAGGCGTCTTCGGACAACGCTGGCTCTTCGGCTTTGAAATGGAGATGAGCACCACACCCTAGAGTCGGACACGACTGGACTTAATTGTCAGGGGTCACCTTTACTTTTATCTATATTTCTAAAGTGGAATGTTTCTGTATGTATATCCCAGGGTGGACAGACACCTGGTGGAGAGTCTCTATAGTTAGTAGAGACCTTCTTCCCTTTTGGAAAAATAGCAGGGGAACAAAATGAACCATTTGCACTCCTCTGAAAACTGCACTTCCCTATGTTCCCAGCAGCAGACAACAATGTGCAGTTGCTAGCAGTGGATTTGAGAAAGGTGTGTACATTGGCTGAATGGAAAGTGAGTACAGTCATTCCCTACTCAGTCAACACAAAGAGCTACCAAATTGGACAACTCGAGAGGCTGGCAGCCTCAGAGTTCACCTATGTGACTGTGTCCTCCTCTCTCTGCCCTTATCCATCCTTCCTTTCCAACTGTGAATTCTTTTCTAGCTGCCAGGATGACTGTGTGTGCTCTTCCCCTTTCTGTCTGTAACTAACTAACTATACGGCCCTTCCCACACCACTCCCAACCACCTCCACTGGGCTGGAGATAGGTAGCAGTTGAAAAATGCTGCTAAGTTTCCTGCATATTCAGGAAGCCCAGCAACACTTTCCAACTTCAGCAAATCCTCACTTAAAGTTGTGGATAGGTTCTTGGAAACAGCAACTTTAACTAAAATGACTTATAACGAAACCAATTTTACCGTAGGCTAATTGATATACATAAACAAGAGTTTACAGCATATTTCTGGTCTCAAAAATATCACCAAAATTCTAAATAAAGACCCAAAACACTTCTGATATTAAACATTGAAATAAATGTGAGTTTTCCGGGCAAAAGAAAACCCATGCAGACATGGGGAGAACGTTCAAACTCCACACAGACAGTGGCCCCAGACGGGAACCGATTTTTTTTTCTCAACAACTTTATAACGAAACGACGAATAACAAAACAACTTTAAGTGAGGACTTGCTGTACTTTCATTTCACCCCAGCCCAGGTACAATAGGGGAGAGAGGAGGGTGAGCTATGGGGAGCGAGGGAAGAAAGGTGAGCCTTTGTTCTTGTGTTACACACTGAAGTGATTAATTTGTTAAATTTTAATTGTAGCTGTTGACACCCTTCTTTAAAGACATTGTCTTAAATGTTATAATAGCAGTAAACTTTCTTCCGAGCAGCATTGCCAGTGCATTTTTAGGGGGTAATTGCTAACCCTCAGCTCTCCTTACACACATGATTTTTCCACATCCTCTACTAGATGGGGAAATAGACTATGGTAGCTGCTGAACTTCTTCCATTTCCATGCTTGTCCTCGGTGTTTTCCCCCTGGCATTAGGGTCAGAAAGGAAGATGAATAGGGAGACTGGCAGCCATTGCAATACAGTGCTGGGTTTCTCCAGTGGGTCAAGTGCTTTGGTATCGCAGCCCTAGAGATGAATGTGCAATGGGGCTAGAGCACCTCACTTGGAGCAGTTCTGCTCGCTACAAGTCACTAAACAACCACAATGATGAGAGTGCCTTATCTTCTTGTTGGATGGCTTTGTACTGTAATAATGGGCAGTGTTCAGGTGGCTGGAATAGCATCACCAGTGTTGTGCCTTTACATTCATTCATAACTGCCTTCTACTTTATCAGTCACTCTCTGCTGTGCTTGATTCTAGAGGTCACTTAGAAGATGTGTATGATATTTGCTGGACCCCTGATGGAAATTACATGGCTTCTGCTTCAGTTGACAATACAGCTATAATGTGGGATGTCAGCAAAGGTAATTGCTAAGATTTATCCTTTGCTACACTCTCTAAGCACCCTCTAGCTTCAGACCTTAGGAGGGAGGGGGAATGCTCAGCCCTGAGGCTCAGGGATGCCTTGTGGAACCAGGACTATAGTTCCATGTGATATAGCCCTGATCACGTTACAACTGCTTCAGAAATAATTTTGATGGCTGTTTTGTCGTTTTGTAAAGCAATTAACTCTTATTACTACTTCTAGGGCAAAAGGTTTCCATTTTTAATGAACATAAAAGTTATGTACAAGGAGTAACATGGGACCCTATAGGACAGTACATAGCAACTCTTAGTTGTGATAGGTGAGTTACAACTACTTGGAATATAAATTAAACATTCCAGTAGAATCTTTTCATATTGCTGTTTTTCTAAATATTTAATTCCAATATTATCCAATGGTGGAATATTTTAGTTTTACGCTTTAATGTTTCTTTGTGTTCACCTTATTCGCAGACAAAATTGCTATGAATACTGGTGATTTCACTCATGCCAGTGCTGCGGTGTTGCTAAAAAAAAAAAGTTGTCTTTTTCAAAAAGCAATACTGCCTAAAACCAGAAAATCATTAATGTTAGAATGATGCTAGAAGCACTCGACGCAACGCACTAGGAAGAAGACGTACATTAACAACTTTTTTTGTTATGTAGGGTATTGAGAGTATATAACACACAGACCAAACGGGTGGCATTTAATGTTACCAAAATGCCATCAGGAGGAGGAGCTGAAGGAGAGGTCAGTAACTTGTTTCTTTCACGACTGTCTCAAAACAAAATTCTGGGAGGAGGAGACCAGTTCTGGAAACTTTATTCTGGATTGCAGTTCTGGATTGCTATAGCTTCAGTTCTAAGGAAACTTTCTCCTTTGGAAACATTACATACTGAGGTTTCATTTTTACCCTTCCTTCAACCTCAGCAGGTAGTGTCTGCCTGTACTTCATTTTGCTGTTCTCTTCCCTTTCCCTACAGATGGGGATGGAAGAAAGGAATAGGAAGACCGTGGGGGGGGGGGGGAAATCTTTCAAATACTGAGCCTTGGGCTCTTGCATGGTGCATTCTTTGTTGTTTCTGATTCCAATAGTAGTGATAGCTAGGGGCACGAGAAAATGACGATAACGAAATAAAAACCCATAACACCACTTTCTGCTAAAACTGTGAAAAAATAAAATAAAACCATGTAATTTTGCATCATTCTTCATCTGCTGACACTGTACAACCTATACGACCTACCTAGTAACAGTTACAATTGATTAAAAATGGGGAAAATTCAAAATAGACACCACTTTCTGCTATTTCATTTTGGTTAAATACCGAAATCTGTGAAAAAATAAAACCATTTTCTCCCATCTCTAGTGATAGCCTTTCAGCATAACCCCTTTCTATTCCCATGCATCCCAACTTTTGGAGCCAACACGTACTGTAGATCTCCATTTTTCCTCATTTGTGGCTGGAATCATTATTTAACAAAGGAGGCACAAAGGACAGACATTGTATGAATCGATATATGAAGGGAAATCTCTGTGATGCACCTTTCTCATTCAGGATTGCTTCACACACAACTTTCCTACAAGAACATAATCGGTGTACTTCTCGCTTAAAAAAACACTTGTGCCACATTTTATACACCATGGTAAATGACTTTCTGCACAAGTTTAGCTTCATGGTACAAAGCTGTAATTAGCTGAAACAACCTGGAAAGGGAATGCAAAAAAACAAAGAAGTTGAGACATGCTTGGTCTTTCATGACTGTGTAAATCAATTATTGAACTGTTTGACTCACTAGCACAGCTCTAAGATGCATGGGAATATTCATGGAAACATAATGACTTACAAAGCAGGAAATACTTTGCAGCAGTGGGTAGTCATGTTGGAAAAAGAGAGATTACCTTAGAGGGCAATCGGGTCTCCATACACAAATCCCCAAATTGATACACACATTAACTGCTTGTACAGTAATTAGAAATAACTGCAATGTTGTAACTTGTTGAATATTTCAGATGAAAAGTTATCGGATGTTTCATGATGATAGCATGAAATCATTCTTTCGGAGACTGACTTTTACTCCTGATGGTTCTCTGCTTCTTGCCCCTGGTATGTGCTGATATTTTTATTTATTAAGAATATTTATATACCGCTTTTCAGCAAAAAATGTTTGCAAAATGGTCTGTCTGTCTATGCAGCTAAATAAATGGTTCTCTCCCCCCCCCCCAAGGACTCACAATCTTAAAAAATATACAGAACTACCAGCAAACACAACACCTACAACACCTTCTAGAACTAGGAACCCAAAAAGATGTCCTTTACATCATAGGAGACTGGAATGCTAAAGTAGGAAATCAAGAAATAAACGGAACAACAGGCAAGTTTGGCCTTGGAGCGCAAAATGAAGCAAGGCAAAGGCTAACGGAGTTCTGTCAAGAGAACACACTGGTCATAGCAAACACTTTTTTTCCCAACAACACAAGAGGTGACTCTACACATGGACATTACCAGATAGTCAATACCGAAACCAGATAGATTATGTGCTTTGCAGCCAAAGATGGAGAAGCTCTATACAGTCAGTAAAAACAAGACCTGGAGCTGACTGTGGCTCAGATCATGAGCTTCTTATTGCAAAATTCAGGCTTAAATTGAAGAATGTAGGGAACACCACTAGACCAGTCAGATATGACCTAAACCATATCCCTTATGAGTATACAGTGGAGGTGAAGAATAGATTTAGGACATTAGACTTGGTAGACAGAGTGCCTGAAGAACTATGGACGGAGGTTCGTAACATTGTACAGAAGGCAGCAACTAAGACCATCCCAAAGAAAAAGAAATGCAAGAAAGCAAAGTGGCTGTCAGATGAGGCTTTACAAATAGCTGTGGAAAGAAGGAATGCGAAAAGCAAGGTGAAAGGGAAAGATATAACCAACTGAATGCAGATTTCCAGAGATTAGCAAGGAGAGATAAGAAGACCTTCTTAAATGAACAGTGCAAGGAAATCGAGGGAAAACAACAGAATGGGGAGGACTAGAGATCTCTTCAAGAAAATTGGAGATATCAAGGGACCGTTTTGTGCAAGGATGGGCATGATAAAGGACACAAAAGGCAAGGACCTAACAGAAGCAGAAGAGATTAAGAAGAGATGGCAAGAATACACAGAAGAACTATACAAGAAAGATCTTAATGTTCCTGATGACCACGCTGGTGTGGTCACTGACCCAGAGCCGGACATCCTAGAGAGTGAAGTCAAGTGGGCCTTAGGTAGCATCACTAACAACAAAGCTAGCGGAGATGATAATATCCCAGCTGAGCTACTTAAAATCCTAAATGATGATGCTGTGAAAGTGCTGCACTCAATATGCCAACAAATTTGGAAAACTCAGCAGTGGCCAAAGGATTGGAAAAAGTCAGTTTACGTTCCAATTCCAAAGAAGGGCAGTGCCAAAGAGTGTTCAAACTACCGTACAATTGCACTCATTTCACATGCTAGCAAGGTTATGCTCAAAATCCTACAAGCTAGGCTTCAGCAGTACGTGAACTGAGAACTACCAGAAGTACAAGCTGGGTTTCGAAGAGGCAGAGGAACTAGAGATCAAATTGCCAACATGTGCTGGATCATGGAGAAAGTACGAGAGTTCCAAAAAAAATCTACTTCTGCTTCATTGACTACGCAAAAGCCTTTGATTGTGTAGATCACAACAAACTGTGGCAAATTCTTAAGGAAATGGGGGTACCAGGCCACCTTACCTGTCTCCTGAGAAACCTGTATGTGGGTCAAGAAGCAACAGTTCGAACCGGCCATGGAACAACCGATTGGTTCAAAATTAGGAAGGGAGTACGGCAAGGCTGTATATTGTCACCCTGCTTATTTAACTTATATGCAGAGTACATTATGAGAAATGCAGGGCTGAATGAATCGCAAGCCGGAATCAAGATTGCCGGGAGAAATATCAACAACCTCAGATATGCAGATGATACCACCCTAATGGCAGAAAGTGAAGAAGAACTAAAGAGCCTCGTGATGAGGGTGAAAGAGGAGAGTGCAAAAGCTGGCTTGAAACTCAACATTAATAAAACTAAGGTCATGGCATCTGGTCCCATCAATTCCTGGCAAATAGAAGGTGCAGAAATGGAAGCAGTAACAGATTTTACTTTTTGGGGCTCCAAGATCACTGCAGACGGAGACAGCAGCCATGAAATTAAAAGACGCTTACTCCTTGGAAGGAAAGCTATGGCAAACTTAGACAGCATAATAAAAAGCAGAGATATCACCATGCCAACAAAAGTTCGTATAGTCAGGGCGATGGTGTTCCCAGTAGCAATGTATGGTTGCGAGAGTTGGACCATAAGGAAGGCTGAGCGCCGAAGAATAGATGCTTTCGAACTGTGGTGCTGGAGAAGACTCCTGAGAGTCCCTTGGACTGCTAGGAGATCAAATCAGTCAATCCTAAATGAAATCAACCCTGACTGGAAGGACAGGTACTGAGGCTGAAGCTCAAATATCTTGGCCGCCTAATGCGAAGAGAGGACTCTGGAGAAGACTCTGATGCTGGGAAAGATTGAAGGCAAAAGGAGAAGGGGAAGGCAAAGGATGAGATGGTTAGACAGCATCACTGATGCAACGATCATGAAAATGAGCGAACTCAGGAAGATAGTGGAGGACAGGAAGGCCTGGCGGGATATGGTTCATGGGATCACGAAGGGTCAGACACGACTTAACGACTGAACAAACCAGCAAACAACTGGTGGAAAAGATACTGTGCTGGGGTGAACAGGGACAGTTGCTCTCCCCTGCTAAATATAGGAGCACCACTTTTAAACAGTACCTCCTTGTGCAGTTAGCAGACAAGGTCCACACTTGTCTGCTAACTTAGCAGACAAGGTCCACAGACAACAGCACACTCCTTGTCCACACTCATCTGTTTTTGAGGGTAAACATTGTCCCCATATGTATATATTTTAATGTATTTTTCCCTTGAATTTTGAATGAAATGCTTTCAATGAAGTACCCCAAAAGCCGAATCATAGAACACATGTGAATAATATGTATTATTCGCATGTATATCATAAAATGTGGATCTGCAAACTCTTTGACTTTATGTATGACCGCTTTAAAAGAACATTTTCCAGTCCATGTGGTTAGACACATCACTTTCTGTAGCTCACTTGCAGAGGGATAGCTGTGTTCATCTTGCAACAAAAATATCACATCTTATAGCACCTAAAAGACTAACCCATTTCTTTCACCACAAGTTTTCACTGACTACAGTCTACTTTATGAGACACATGAAGTGAAATCCTCAAGGGGAGGTACAAAAATTCAATCTTCAAGAATGGTACAAAAGTAAATTCAGGGAACTGTTTCTTATTAAAGCTCCTATATTTAACTATACTTGCATCCATGAAAAGTTAGCTTCTCAGAGTCAGCTCATTGAATTGCATCATGCAACACATTTTACTTGGAAATAAATCCTACTGAAGGATCCTACTTCAGTAGGATTTACTCCAAAAGTAAGGGTGCGCAGGACTAAAATCACTTCCATTCCCAAACTAAGAGCTGGTTTACCGTTTCACTCGATAGATTCCATTTCTAATTTTGTTTCAAAAATATAGTTGGCTTGTTTCCAAACTCCCTTGCAAGATTGCTCCTTATTCTAACTATTAGTTTATTATAGCTGGAGTTCTTCCAGTATTAGCAGTGTATTTTGATGAGACTGCTTTTGGAGCTAGAGTCCAAAGTTAGTTTTGCCCTACTAAGTACACAGCATAACATTAATAACTCTAACATAAACCTTGTTGGTGAGCCAGGTTTGGCCAACGTGCCCAGCACGTTTAATACTAATTTAGTTTACCTTGTACAAATGCATACAGTTCTGTCAACACCTTCACACTAGCATTTCAGACTCTGCAGGGAATGAAAAGTGCAAAACATGCACTGTTCAAGTAATTTCAAGAAGAGAGAGACCGTGAATATTCATAGTTAAGACAAAAACACAAACTGACAAGTTTGTGATATGCAATGCTGCTGTAATATTTGGCATTGTTCAGTATTAAGCTCTTAACTACATTCCTGAGGACTGAAGTCTCATTGTGAGTTTTCACATGAGAACTGTGAAATAGTTCTCATGTGAAATATAGAATGCTATAAATACGATCCAAGGGAATGCGAAGGTTTAGTTCCTATTAGGCTTTTGGGATTTTTTAGTTTAGCAATAGCCTGAAGAATTAAGTGACAAACTAACATTTTGGCATTACTTTAACTTTTTCAGCTGGCTGTGTGGAATCAGGAGAAAATGTAACAAACACTACATATGTTTTTTCCAGAAAAAATCTGAAAAGGTAGGGATTTTTGGGATATAATTTGTCCATATTTTAAAATGCATATTACAAATTCTATTTTCTAAACAGATACTATTTCTTATTAGGCCCATAGCTCATCTACCTTGTCCTGGAAAGGCGACCCTAGCTGTTCGTTGTTGCCCAGTCTACTTCGAACTGCGACCTGTGCTTAATGAAGGTATTGTAAATCCTTTGGAGAACATACTGTATTAGATCTCAGATTAAATATTAAAAGAGAAATCTATGTCCCAGCACCTATTTTTTTTCTTCGCCTTTTAACAGTTCATTGAAGTTGCATAGTATCACAAAAACAATTTCCTGATTCTCTGAGGCATTGTGCCCATTTTCCTGTGTGTGTGTGTATAATGTGACCACGCCTTTCTTGGTCATTGGATTTCTCCTCTGACTTTAATTCAAGGCGGTGTACATGGGCAGGCTTTCCTAACCCCCCTAATGAAAGGTTTTACAATATATAAATGTCCAATCTTTCATGAACAGCTACGTTCCAGATGGTATCCTTTTGCAGTCTGGCTTTTCTGCTGGCTGGTGCCTCCCACACTTGACCGACGCAACTGGAAGCTCTTATCTCTCCTCACGGAGGCTTTTCACAGCTTTTTGTCGGCGGAGTGTGTCAAACTTGCCATTTGCCGATCTTCTTTGCAAGGCGGCAGCGCTCCCAACTGAGCCAGACCCCTCTGCCCTGTTGAATAAGCCGTGTTGAACATAGTAGGACTTACATCCAGTAGGATCAATGGCGTCGGCTGATATGGGGCGGGGGGGTGGGGGGCCCCAGGGCGTAGGGCGCTGAGGCTCTGGGGGGGCGCGGGCCTCCTTAAGTTTCGGTTTTGTTTTTAGTTTTTTTAGTGTTTTTCGGGGTTTGGGGGGGGTTCGGGGGTTCTCTGCGAGTGTGTATGCTTTTCCCCCACTTAGCTGTGTATAGGAGCCTCCAGCGACGATCTCCAGTGGCGACGATCTCTTCCTCTGCCTGCGCCCGGGGCGCTGATCGTTCCTCTGTCTGCCCCGGGCGCGAACTCTGTAAAGTGCCCAGCAGCACTTTCCACAGTTCGCGCAGGCGCAGTACGACGATGTTTCCAATCGACGTTCTGCACATGCGTGAACTATGGAAAGCACTGCTGGGCACTTTACAGAGTTCGCGCCCCCGGGCGCAGGCAGAGGAACGATCTGCGAGGAAGAACGAGGAACGAGGAAGAGATCGTCGCCGCTGGAGATCTTCGTCGCTGGAGGCTCCTATACACAGCTAAGTGGGGGAAAAGCATACACACTCGCGGAGAAGCCCTGATAAACCCCCAAAAAATCCCGAAAAACACTTAAAGCCGAAAAAAAGTGAAATCAAAACCGAAACTTAATTTATGCTAATTTGGGGGGCGTCGGGGGGGTGCCCCACCCTCGGGGGCGCTAGCTACGCCACTGAGTAGGATTGTGCTGTAATTCTGTTCTACATGCTCTTACAATATATCTTTGTACAGGGGAGAAATATTCTTTTTAGTAGATGATGTTACTGAACGTTTTGATTAACAGGTTGGTAACAGGAAAAATATAAACTCCGACTTGGTATTAAAGCACTACCTGAAAATGTTACTTCTAGTCTGTGTCAACCCACATTGAAGATCCTGTACAGCACAGATTCAACATCAGAGATGGTGACTCTCTCTCTCTCTCTCTCTCTCTCTCTCTCTCTCTGCATTTAATTTAGACCTCTTTAATCAGATTATAAATTACAGAATAGGACAGAAGATGGTTGTAAAAGCTTGCTAGTCTGAATGAGAGAGGTTTTTCATGGGTTAACTCTTTATGTTTTAGAAGAAGCTTCCCGGAAGACTGGTTTAATAAATCTGCCCTACCGGTTGGTGTTTGCAGTTGCTTCGGAAGATTCTGTGCTTTTCTATGACACACAACAATCTTTTCCTTTTGGTTATGTATCTAATATACATTACCATACTTTGAGTGACATTTCATGGTAGGTAATTCAGATACTTCTGATGGTTTGTTACAACAGACTGAGTTATCTTCTGTATACTGGCACTAATAATAAAACTTAGCATTTGTATAATGCTTTTTGAGTGTGCAAAGTACTTCACGTGTATCATCTTTGAAATCTGTACTACATCTCTGTTAAGTATTCCCATATTGCAGCTGAGGCTGAGAGGGAGTGGTTTGCCTAAGGCCATCTAGTGAGTTAAACTGGGGAACTCTTAGATTCTATCCAACACCAGCTGTACAGAAGCGTGTAATAGAGATTCTCTTAGGTTGCATTCTTGCACCCTCAAGGATCTTGTAGAGCTTCTCTTTCCCAAGGAGAAATAAATATGGAGTTCGATTTCATGGTTTGTTAAAGTGTTAATTCAATATTGGCAAGGCAGTATTTAATGTATATTGTGTATGTGGTATGTATATGGTATAGTGCATGTATGCATATGGTGTAGTGGTTTGGGAGTCGGACTTAGACCTGGAAGTTCCAGGTTCAAATCCCCGCTCAGCCACGAAGCTTCCTGGGTGATCTTGGGCCAGTCACTATCTCTCAGCCCCACCTACCTCACAGGGTTGTTGTGAGGACAAAAAGGAGGGGAGGAAATATGTACACCACTCTGAGCTCCTTGGAGGAAGGGTGGTATAAAAAATGTGAAAAAAAATAAAATAAAGCAGACTGCATTTATTTTTGACTTAAGAAAAAGCAATGTAGTTATGGATCTGTGATGAACCTGGATTTCAGTATTACTGCAAGCTTTTTGTTTGCCATCATTTTGGACACAGTCACTACTATTTTCAGCACTGCTCTGAAAATCATAATTGTATTTGCCATTGTAACACCAGTCTAATCCCAAGAATGAGAAATTGCTGACCTATATACAGACTTTAGCCTTTGGACTGCTGCTTGTACTTATGGAATTCTCTCTGATGTCTCCATTGCTTAGCAATGTTGTTTGTGATTTCTGAAACTCTAAAATGCAATACGCAATAATGGAATTTTTCATGGTAGCGATTAGCTCACACACTGCATCCCTGTTGGCATACTTAATACTGGATGCTGCTTATTTTTGCTGCATACTTAATACTGGAACCTGCTTATTTTTGGCCTCATCCTATCCCCCGCCACCAGTGCTAATGTACACGCGCCAAAAAGATGTGCGCTACATCCTATAGTGGGGGGGGGCACTAGAACAGCCTGCAGGAGGTAAGTAAAAATATATTTTTTAGACCTCCTGGTAGACTGCCCGAGTGGCAATTGGCCTCGGACATACACCATCTGTTTTGGTGGCGTATGTCCAGGGAGAGGAAAGGGGCAGGGAGGTTTGAAAAGGAGGGGATAGGATCTGGTATGCATCATTGCTGCCTCCTCCCCACCCCCAGTACCTCCCCCTCCCTACCTAGAAACACGCACACACCCTCTCTCCCATTGCCTGCCCTTACCGCCAACTCACCTTGTGCTGGCAGACGGAGGCCTTGCCACTTGCCCACCCATGGAGCCACCAGCAACTATGCTGGCAGCCTCGTTATGCTCTCCAGAAGCGACTGAGCACACACCACCTGGCAGGATCATTCTGCTGGCGGGGCACGAAGGATAGGATTGGACTATTTGAGAAGCAGTCAAAGTTATCAGTCAAAGCTGATTTTGGTGGGGTTCTTTGATAACTTGAGAAGTTCACGGTTTTTCAGCATAATTAAAATATGAACCTGTATAGATTATTACCATTGGGTCCAGAAAGACTTCAAATAAGTGGTATTTGCATATTTTTGTATTATAATAGGGAGTAATTAGGGTTATCTAATCTTTGGTTTTTTTCTGTTTCCAAAAACAAACACAAGGTCTAGTGACGGGTCTTTCCTTGCTATTTCTTCTACGGATGGATATTGTTCTTTTGTGACTTTTGAAGATGATGAACTTGGAATACCGCTGAAAGAGAAGCCAGTTTTAAGCACCAAAACCTCTAATACAGCTGAGAAGAAAATGAAAAGGGGACAGTCTCCCAGTCTTGTTTCCCCAGTTCCCAAACCAATGGATGGCACTCCTCCTCAAAGGACCATGAATTCAAGTAGTCCTACTGTGCAGTGCAAGACCCCAGTCGGTAGCAAAGATCTGCCCTCAACACCTACTGCTGTTAGAAATATTCCACCATCTTTCCTCTCAGAAGAGAGGAAATCCATGCAGCCATCAAGCCACAGTTCAAAAGGAAACCAACCCAGGAGGATTACACTACATACTTTACAAGGATGGAGTAAAACACCAAGGTAAAAGCAATAATATACAAGTTTCCAGTGAGGAAATAACCTGCCCTTCTCATACCTTTTTGACAAGGCCTTCAGCCAGGAGTAAAGCTGTTTTCTGGCAAATTTAATGGTGAAAAACCTTCTTTCCTCAGTCCAGAACCTCTGAGGAGCCTGAGCCCCAGCAGTGCTGAAACAGGCAAAGAAGGGTAGAGGGGAGACATGACTCTGAGAAAAGCAAGAATAGGGAAAGCTTGCCATGGTTGTGAATGAGGCCTTGATTTCAAAAGTGTTCCTGACTTATCTGTCTTCCTTATTTAGGAGAGTTGCCTTGATTCCTCTAAAGGCAGATACTCCAGATCTGGCACCTTCAAATCTAGTCTCTACAAGTTCTTCCACAGAAACAATTCAGCATGGTACATTATTATTATTATTATTATTATTATTATTATTATTATTATTATTATTATTAAGAATATTTATATCCTGCTTTTCAACAAAAAAAATCACAAAGTACAGCAAGTCCTCACTTAAAGTCATTTCGTTATAAGTCGTTTCGTTTTAAAGTTGTTGAGAAAAAAAATCGATTCCCATCTGGGGCCACTGTCTCTGTGGAGTTTGAATGTACTCCCCATGTGTGCATGGGTTTTCTCTGACCCGGAAAACTGACATTTATTTCAATGTTTAACAGCGCAATCGGACCTAACTTTTTTGCCTCTGAAACCAGCGGTGCAGCGAGAACAGGAGGCCCCAAACGGAAAAGGGATTCAAATCCCCTGTTAATTCCTCTTTGGAAAAGGGATTCAAGTCCCCTCCAATTCTGGGGCCTCCCGTTCTTGCTGTGCCGCTGGTTACAGAGGCAAAAAAGTTAAGTCGGATTACGCTGTAACTCACATTTATTTCAATGTTTAATATCACAAATGTTTGGGGTTTTTATTTAGAAGTTTGGCAATATTTTTGTGACCAGAAATATGCCGTAAACTCTTGTTTATGTATATCAATTAGCCTACAGTAAAATTGGTTTCGTTATAAGTCGTTTCAGTTAAAGTTGCTGTTTCTAAGAACCTATCCACAACTTTAAGTGAGGACTTGCTGTAGTTTACAGAGAAAATCAAATAAATAAATGGTAAAAAATATAACTGTCACACAAGCGGTGTCTTAACTGATGTTGCCTAAATAGCTCACGTTCGGACACCTCCAATCCATGTATCATTTTCAAAGATTTGATCGGAAAATGTGTTAATCAATATCTTTGTTACGGTCAAAGCCCAGCCCAAGGGAAAATGTGTTATGACTATTAAAGAATCCGATCTTCAGCTTTATCATCCCAGAACAAAACCCAAAGCAATATTTTAACTTTGATTTTCTTTAATGTTACAGAGACACCCTCGCCACCTGAGGACCCTCTGCAAAACCCACCAGCACCTAAGCGCCTTAGAACTGATGAAGCTCCAATCTTTGAACTACCTGAACATGAAAGTACAATTTAAAGCTACTAAAGTACTGAACTGCAATGGATGTATTTTCTGCAATACACCCCGACTTGTGTTTGTCCATGTAGTGCACTTGCAACAACCAAGTCATCTGAAGTGCAAGTTGCTGCAAAGAATCAAACTTGCATCAAACACTCTGCTTTGTGGGCTGGAAGTAGCTATATTACTCTCTGCATCTAACATTCTAAATAAAAGAATATTTTCTGCATGATAGACCACTGAGATGTTGCCAGTTATATAGGTATGAAAATGACCATAATTTCAAGTGTGTCTTATGTTGATAAAGCCTTTAAAGTGGTAAGTTTTGCTGGAAGTCTACATCTGGCAAAGAAACAGATGCTCTTCACAGAATGGGTTGTATGTGCCTCATAATTTAGCTTCACAATGTTATTTGCACAGAGTTTTTTATAAAACAAAAACATTCCTAAATGCAAATATCTGAAAATCCCGGGCTTTTACCTGCAGAAAAATAGGGAAACTGTGGAGAGTTTTATATAGAAGTTGGATTGAAATAAACTTCAAAAGTTTACATTTCTAAACTTCTCTATATTAAATGTAGCCAATAGTACATTGAAAGTCAGTCAAAGATTTTTGTATGGTGCAAATACTATAAGTTGTCACATTGCCTGTATATGTGTGTTTCAAGGTTTTAAAAAGGGGGTTGCAATGTTTAAAAATAAGTGTCATTTGTGAGAGTGTGTATGTTACTCATAATTACAATACTGTATAATGTCGTAGGTGCAGTGTGTAGAATAAAAAGCTCAACATTTATTTTAACTTTTCTGTCCATGTTTCTCTAGTTCTGGTTTTACTCTTTTGTTAATGATAGCCTTCAGAGTCTATATGACAAGTGACATGTCTCTTCTTTGCTTCCTTTTTCCTTGTAGCAGCCAAACTGCATCTCCACATCTGGCCCAACCCTTCCTATTGCTCCATGGAGACCTCTATCCTTCTACCTCTGCTAGAGTCTATTATATTCCAGAACTCTCTGGAATCCGAGGGGATTCAGCACTCTGCATACATGCTGGGTCACCAAGACCTCAACCCCTCATTTAATTCCCTTGGACACTGTCAGGGCCAGCCCAAGACCTCCTAATGTCTGAAAAAACATGCCAAATGCTCTCTATTACTCGGTGTGCCAGTCTTTGCTCCTCCCACTCTCCAATGTTCTAGCTCAGCAATTCCCTCCACATTTCCTCTTCCTTCCTGTCCCCCCCCCCTTCTCAATCCAGGGGTTGGAAGGAGCAGCAGTGGAGGCAAGTAGACAGACTGGGATGGTTGTCCCCCACTAGTCTGCTGCCTGAGGCAACCACGTCAACTGATCTCATGGATGGGCCAACCCTAGACCAAGTCATCTGAATGAAGATGACTTCTCCCTTTCTATCTTGCAGATTGGCACCTGTTTTCAGTTCCTGCATTTTTTTCCTACTTTCCCACACTCTTTCTATTGTTGGAACCATTCCATCAATAAACCATATACTGTATACTTTAGTTACATTCAGGCCCTGACTCCCCTTTTCCCTGGTTCCAAGGTGGGAGGTGCCATGGTCAAAATGTCCCCAACACATGTGTCATGGGAGCATGTGCATCAGGCATCTCTCCATTTGCACAGTTTTGACAACATGATTTGCAAATTTTTACTGGAAGTCTTGATTTGCATATGCTCACTTTTGAAATAGTGTGGTAAGCTTCCCACACTTCTGCATGTTTGGCCAGCACCATAGACACATGTGATATGTGGCAAGCTTTTCAGAGTGAAATCATGTCTTCCATCTGCCTTGCCTAGGGAGCCTAGAGCAAAAAAGCTGTGAAAATCAATCACAATAAATGTTAAACTAGACGTGATCAACCAGCTTCAGAGAGGGGAGCATGTATCGGATGTTGGCCAAATGTTATGTTTAAGTGAGAGCACTGCTGAGACCATTTGTAACAGTGCTGATAAGATTAAGAAAAGTGATCAGTTGGGGACATCTGCGAGTGCAACGAAGGCCTCTTGTGCTTGGCGGTCTATAATGGAGCGGATGCTGAGCATGTGGATCAAAGATCAAAATCAACGCACCATACTAGTCAGCATGCTCCTAGCCCAGGAAAAAGCATGTGCAATCTTGGCAGAACTTCAAAAGGAGGAAGAAGGCCCTGTGAAGCCATTCACAGCTAGCTCCATCTGGTTTGCTAACCTTAGGTGAGGATATAACGAAACATGGTAGTAAAATGAGCAGGGAGTCTACCGGTGCTGTGGGTGCGGAGTGGTTCGTCAAGACTCTGAAGGCTATCATTCAGGCCAGTCCTGGAGGGTTGGCAACCATAGGACACAACTGCACAAATTTAGACTTTAAGAACATTCATGTGTTCAGAAAGAATGTTGAACAGTTCAGATGTAGGTAACTCACATAGGCCAGTCACTTCTCACACCTTTACCACAGGGTTTTTGAGAGGATAAAAGGGGATTGAGGGAACGATACTTACTTGGAGCTCCTTGAAGGGAAGGGCCTGTCCTACTCAAGGCTCTTTCTTATGTTCCCCAATGACAGGTTCTCTGGACTTATGTGATTGACTGAGAACGGCCTTGCAACTGCTGGCAGCTTCAGCAACAATTGACTGAAAGTTTTGAATTATCAAGTTTAATTAATTCAAAAGGAATTATCAAAACTTTCAGCCAATTGCTGCCAAAAATAGCATAAACAACTGGAAACTCTCTGCAATGAGAAGACTGTTGTAAAGGGGTATTGTCTCCTGAGGCTCTAGTCTGCAAGCCCCTCCCTCTTGCCCAGAGTGCCTGAATGAAAAGCCAGCTTGAAACTAGAGACTCAGACATGAGAGAGAAGCAATGGGATTGGACAATCAGAAGAAAACCAGGATTACTTTGTGACTTTTGTGATTTAAATCCCCTTTCCCTTCCAAAGCCTGCTGTTCTGCCTTTCCCCCACTGGCTGCACTAGTGGGGGAGCTCGATAGGATTGCGCTATAAGTCTAGGTCACACAGAAATCTTTAATTGATCATTAACTTAATGCAATTCAGTCTTTAAACGCATTCTTCCTTTTTTCTTGGAGGGGCCAAGCCCCATTTGCCCCTATGGAGTAGCCTCCACTGTCTCCTGGTGGCCTCGGGGGGGGGGAATCATTTGTGTTTGAGGAGTCATCTCGTTTATTCTAAATTGGGTAAAAGCATTTTTCCTCTTCCCCTCCCTCACCCACTTCTGCTTTGTTTAACATCCAGCCTGATGAAGAGTTCTGGAGAATTTGAAAACTCGCAGACCTTTGGTTGGTCCTAATACAGGTATTCCCAGACTGGGACTTCTGGATTTTTTCTTATGGACCAACAGTTACCTACAACTTTAATCTATTTTTGAATTTTGTTGCAGCATTAGCTGAGAGAGAAAGGTGTTGAAAGTAGGGAGAAGCAGAAAGCCATCTTGTGCAGGACAGTAAATAGTATTTGGCCTCTGGATGTCGCTGTTCTACAGGAATACAGCTTAGAGAAGCAAGGAATAGAAAGTTGCCACTGGTTTTATTCTACAGTAAATTGCATCCCAGGCATACCAAGCAAGAAAATTTCGCCAGCATAACATTTCTACCATATCATTACCATATAGTTCCCAAAACTTTTAGCATCAGGACCCACTTTATAAAACGACACTCTATCGAGACCCACCTACCTTTACGAGACTTTAAAAAGGATGATCTAGAAAGAAATACTGGTAATATTTTTTATGTACAAGTAATATTTTATTTATTGGCAAAAACCTTGCAGGGCAATTAGTAGCTATGTTGCAAACTGCAGGAGCTCAGTTCTTTTCAAGGCAATTAGCAGCTATCTGATTTTTGAATAGCTTCAGGGCTTGAGGCAATTAGTTATCTGCTCTTTCCATCACTGGTGTTTTCATTGGATGCGCTGTGGGACCCACCAGAAATTGGGTTGCAACCAACCAAGTGGGTCCCGACCCACAGTTTGAGAAACACTGCCATATACTGTAGTTTTGGGGGGAGAAAACAACTTTTTTTCTTTTTTATATAATGCAGCTGCAATATTTTTTAGTAGAAAAGCAGCACAGAGAATGTGGAGCATCTTAATCCTTTCTCTTTGCACAGTTTTACCACTGAACGTCTCTTGAGCAAGACTTGCCTATTCATATTATTATTATTATTATTATTATTATTATTATTTTATTTTATTGCTGTTCAAACAAGCCATTCACAATCATATTTTCCCACCACACAGAGATTGGAGTTTTCCTTTTTATACAATTGCCATGTAGTCATTCAGGCTGCAAACCTATCCACACTTATCTGAGAGCAAGCCCCATTGAACATAGTGGAACTTACTTCTGAGTAAACATGTAGGATTGTTCACTACTCATACAGCCAGATCTTGACTAAGGATCCGGCGATGGAACGAGCGTTCCGTCACCGGAAGCTGTTGCAAACGTGTCATAAGGCACGTTTGTGACGACTCGGGAGTAAGGGAGGCCAGCGCAAGGCCGGCTGCCCTCACTCAGTCGCCAGGACGTCCATACGGCTGCCAGAGGAAGGTAAGGCTCCAGCGGCGGCCGCATGGGCGGTCTGGGCAGTGAGGGATGGGGGCCATTGGCCGAGCCAGCCGGGAAGGTGGTGGAGATGGCGCCTGCCATATCCCCGTCCCTGCCAGGCTGGCTCGGCTGTTACACGGGCTCCTCCTACTTCCACCAGCTATTTAGCTGGTGGAAATCCAAGGAGGCCAATTGGGCCTGCCCCGGTTTACACCCGAGGAAGGGGACAAACGTCCCCTTCCCTGAGTAGACCTCTGGGCCGCAGCAGCACGACCTGGAGCAGGGATAGGATGTGGCGGGCAGCCCTGGGTCGCGGGCCGGATCTCTACACAGGATTTCGCTGATAGTCTGTGGTCCCCTGGCTGGTACCCGAAGTCCAGCCTGAGTGTTTTGCATTCTTTTTGGTTGCTGAGAAACCGAATGTGTAATGGAACTCTTTGGAAAAGAAGGCGGTAATACTTCCATGTAAGCATAAATAGGATAATAGTGAGAATTTGGGAGGACATGTGCTTTCACCCACTTTATGTACTGTACTTCAAAGTGATGTTTTCATGTGTATTTCACAGAATTGTTGGTGAGTCAGATTGCTAATTCTTAATGACTATATTGCTAATTCACATGATATATTTTTTCCAGATATGCAGACACAGGAATGACTTCTATTTATTTTATTTATTTATTTACAGTATTTATATCCCGCCTTTCTCCCTGAAGGGACCCAAGGCGGCTTACAACAGGAAAAAAATATATATACAAAAAACACAGTATAAAAAGTATCACATTTTAAAACAATAGAAACAATTAATGAAAATTAATAAAAACAGTGTCTAAAAACAATTTAAAATATCATGGCTTCAATCAGAGCAGGAGCATAAAAACAGCAGCACTCCCACCTGTACCAGCAGATGTTAAAAAAGGCAGGGGCTCAGAAGGCTTCTTTGAACAAGAAGGTTTTTAGGCCTTGCCGGAAAGTGTCCAAGGAGGGAGCAGTTCGTAGGTCAAAGGGGAGGGAATTCCATAAGGTTGGTGCCACTACTGAGAAGGCCCTGTTTCTGGGCCCTATGGGTGACATCGTGATACGTTTCTGCCGTCAGGCGCTCCTTCTGCAAATGGAAGCTTCCACTGTGAACGGCAGGAGCATTCTGCTTCTGCAAGTACTCCTTCTGTGAGCGAAATGCTTCTTCTGTTCATTAGGTGCCATCGTGGCCTGCAAAAGTATGTGCACATGCCATCTTTAAAAGCCACCTCTCTTGCACAGACAGCTTTTAATTCACTGTGTATAAACAGTTTGTGCTTGAAGTTACAGTTGGTAGTATTATTACCCAGGAAAAAATGTTTACAATGTTTTAAAATGTCTAAAAATAAGTGAACTATTATTATTAACATTATTAATTACGTTACGTAGTTAAAATTAATAAATTAGAAGTGGAACCTAGTGTTCTTGATAGCCAATAAATTCTTGCTCTTTTCCCATCCCCTCTTTTACGCATACCTACACAGTCAAAGGAGCCTAAAATGTAAAGGATTTGGAGTCCAGGAGGAAATGTATTAACATTGCAACCAGTGGAGGGATGCTTAGTCTGTGTGTGGGATCCTTGAGGATTGTACAATGGATCAGGGGAGGGGAGAGAACACTGGTTTGGCAAGAAGTCTTGGGTGTGGTGGTACATTGAGGATGGGCTCACACAGGGGTGCAGATCCCACGGTGAGAGACAGAAGTGCCAGGGTGCAGATATGGCTTCTAAGTTATGTATGGTAAGCAATTCTTTACCTTATCTGCTTGTGAACGTATACTATACAAATGCTCCCATTAGGTGCTGGGTATGGAGATGTGTCCTCTATTCAGAATAATTGGGCTTAGTGATCTTTCAGCCCTCTTAGGCACAGAAAAGTGCAATCATTATTCCTTTATAGCCTGTGAAAAAGGGGCCCCTTGAAGGAACCAGATAATTTGCCAGGCAGTTAAATCATAAATATTAAAAATAGGAACCAGCAACACTGAAGCATCACAGTCCATTTCAAGTAAGGTGCTCCATTAAAGTTTGTTAAATAGAGTCCATTTTTGATGAAGGCCAGGCAAGGTGGTAGTCTCTTCTGCCAAAATAATTATCATCTTGACAAACTTTCTGCAGGATTATTTTCTTCAATGAGTACATTTAATATAAAACATGTAACGTTGCTCCAATAAGAGCACATTCATATTTTTAACACCCTAGTCTTGTCCAAAATGTACTTGGCTTGGCTCCTGGGCAAGGAATACTTTAAAGAGGAAATGTTGAGCTGCAGTTACAGTTGGCTAAAGCTTACCAGACAATATGAACAGCTGTGGATGCCTGTTCTTCTGCAGCAGTAAGGAAGGTTGTTAAACAAATTCTGACATTACTTTGATACTTTTAATTTTCTTTCTACAGCAAGCCCAAATATTCTGTTAATGACTTTTCATACAGTTATTTATTTTAAGAGCTAGAGGCTAGCCAAGCACAGCGGGTAGTTAGGACTCGATTCAGACTGCCTGCCTGCTGTGTTGAAATAGGACGGAGTGATTGGCTACATATTTTGAGATTCTGTGATTAGCCCACTGCTAAATGTTAACTACTACTTGGAATATATCTAGATGATTAGAAAGAAATCCCAATATTTTAGCTCACGTTCTGCAGAAAGAGTCCCTTTCTTCCTAGGGCTGGTACCAAAATTTTGAAAAAGTGAAAATTCAAAGCAAATTTCCCAAAGAGAAACACAGAAAAAATATCAAAAGAAGCCAAATGAGTTTCTATAAGATGTTAAATTTCTCAGGGTTTTTTTTTTTACATCCTGTAACTGATCCAATGGCTCTGATACATTATTTTCTTTTTCCTTTTAATGTCATTTATTGCAAGGTGTGATGATGAGGCAATGGGTTCTTGATGCTCTTTGCATGTTTCCTGCCTGGCTGAGTAGTTAGAAACCGGCCCTACAAACTAGCCGATGGGGGTTCCAGACCTACCGCCTCTTTTCTCCCAGCCACAGGTGTTTCTGGCCAGTCGTGCAAAACGTGAATGTAATGTTGATTACAGCAAGCTCGCAGCTGGACTCAAAACTCTCTTGCTTAGCTCCCAGCCTGAGTCTTGTGGCAGTGGCTGCCACTGTGTTAATCTTTTCTGGGACCATCTGGGGGGCATCAGCCCAGCTTTGGCCACTCATTGGACCGGTGCCTGCCACCCACCCTGCTTGATTCACCTTGGTGGCATTTCCTTGGCTGTCGGCGTTGGGGCTGGATAAGTTGCAGTGAGTGGCTCCATGCACATCTGCCTGACAAGAGGCTATCACTGAGCTGCTGCCCTCTGCTGGATGGGTGTGTATGTGTCAGGGTTTCCATGGATGCTGGTGGCGTTGTTGTTCAGGCTCTTGTTTCCCATGACTTCTTTGTGTGGGGCAGGCTTAGAATATGGCAGACATTGCAGTGACATAGCAGGGATACCAAGTGTTGAAGTGCTTAGAAGAAATAACTGATTTATGAGCACAACTTTTTCTTGTTGGCAAAATACCTAATTTATATCTCATTTTATTCACAGCCCAATCCTAACTAACTTTCCAGTGCCAATGCAGCGCTGCATCTTGCGGTGGGGGTGGCAGTCACAGAGTCCTCCTCAAGGGGCTGCATTCCAGCTACATTGGCGCTGGAAACTTGGTTCGGATTGTCTGGTATTTCACAATGCTTCAAATAGGACGCCACCATCATGAAATATCAAATACCATGTGCCTCCAGGCACTGAAACTCTCAACATTAGCATTGCTTCTAACTTCTGCAGGGACAATTTTCCACATTTGACTCTTTGATATCTGAGTGTCAAGCCAGCACAATAAGAAACAAATACTACTGTTAACCCAGAGGCAGTCTGAATATCTGTTCCTTTCATCATGGCTTATTTTACATCTATTCTATTCCTATCGAGTTTTATTAGAAATTTACCAGCATAGCCTGGGAATTGTTTCACCTGATTAAAAGGGCTGAACTAGCAATTCTTTGAGGGATAAAGATCCCTTCTTTTAAATTTTATAGGCGTTTCCCATGTTCTTTCCATAATGTGAAAACACCAGGGTCCACACAGTAGACAGTCTCTGTGTGAGATGTCATGCTTCGTGTTCTTAAGTAGCTCGTGGATTCCCCATGTCAGGAACTTGGCCAGCAGACCTGTCATTGCAAGGCTGTCTTCTCTGACTGTTTGAATAGGTGAGCACCTCACGTTTGTCAGAAAAGACAGCTTTTGGCTTCCTAAATGACATCCCACTTTTCACTCATGAGTATATAGAAGAGCAATAGCCTATCCAGATAAGCAAGAACATGTATTAGCATCACTGTCAGCATTACATAATACTCACTGATCATTACTTTACTCAAACATACAATTTCCCGTGTGTCGCCATTGTCACACGAAATGTTTGTTTTTCTTTCACATGTATTTTTAGATCTTGGCAAGCCTACACGACCACCACATCAGCATGTATGGACTGTTACATTTCCTTTTAACGTGTTTGGCGAGACGAATGACTTTTTGTAAGGAAAGGAGCCCCATAGCGCACAGCAGGCACTTTTTACGAGTGTTGTTGGGGCTTATCAGCCAACTTTTCAAGAGTTAATTGCATTTGTGGATCAGATCTCAGTCACATCTAAGGCTGCAATCGTAAACACATTGACTAGGGAACAAGCCCCATTGAACTGAGTGGGTCTTACTGCTGAGTAGACATGCCCAGGATTGTACTGCAACATCTATCATTGGTACTGGAATTCACTTCACAAAAGGGGCAGACAAAACCATGCCACTCTGAGCTCTTCGGAAGAAGAGGGGATTCAAAGGCAATTGCGAAATTAAAAAAGCTGTTCTTGTGAAAAATACTACCCACTTGCTTTTGACCTACTAACTGCTAATATGAAGGAAAGAAAGCAATAAGACTCAAAAACACCACAGAATTCCCTAAAATAGCTGTGCAGTTTTACTTGACGATTATTCTGTAGTCCTTGATACTTCTGTAGGGTTTTCTGCTTCGCTTGTCCTTTATAGATTTGTACTAAGCCAACCTCAAATGTGAGAGTACTGCTCCCATGCAAGCTAAGTGATGAACAGGACTTCCACAGAAACTCTGTATGTTGGTTTCCTGCTAAGTCTATAGTTATAAATACTGTTAATAATTTAACAGAAGGGCAGAAGGGTCTGGCTCAGTCGGGAGAGCTGCCGTCTTGTAAGCCCAAAGACCGGTGAACTTGACAAGTTCGAGACACACCGCCGACAAAAAGCTGTGAAAGCCTCCGGGAGAAGAGATAAGAGCTCCCAGCTGCGTCGGTTGAGTGTGGGAGGCGCCAGCCAGCACAAAAAAGCCAGGCTGCAAAAGGATACCACCTGGAAAGTAGCCGTTCATGAAAGATTGGACATTTATATATTGTAAAACCCCTCAAGGGGGGTTAGGACAGGCCTGCCCATGTACACCGCCTTGGATTAAAGTCGGAGGAGAAATCCAATGACCAAGAAAGGCGGTATATATATTATATTATATTATAATAAATTAATAATAAGTCAGAATGCCTCTGCATGGGAGGTTCTCCAGATTTTAGTCCAGCACTAGGAACAGAACTAAACCAAAATTATGGGTGAAGGTCCTCCCCCCCATAAAGCCTGATGTGGCTCAGGCAAATTATTATTATTATTATTATTATTATTATTATTATTATTAACAACAGTATTTATATACCACTTTTCAATAAAGTTCACAAAGCGGTTTACAGACAAAATCAAATGATTAAATGGCTCCCTGTCCCTAAAGGGCTCACAATCTAAAAAAGATGCAGAACACCACCAGCAAACAGCCACCAGAAAGACACTGTGCTGGGGTGAAAAGGGGGCAGTTATTCTCCCCCTGCTAAATATAAGAGGAGCACCAATTGAAAAAGTGCCTCTTGCCCAGTTAGCAGGGGTGCTAACACTTCATAAACATCATAAACATGGTATGTTGCACTTCATAAACATGTGCAAACACTTCATAAACATCATTGCATCTTCGCTTGTGTCCATGATTGCCATCTGCAATGCAAAAAGCAAGGACATGTATGAGCTGAAGAGAGAGAGGGAGAGGGTGTAAGAGAGGGAGCATTCCTTCTTTGGCACTCTGGGTCTATGTCAGCCCAGCTGCTTCTGGAATTCGCATGAATTTCCACACCCTCTCCTAGCATCAGTTGACTCACTCTGACTTACTTCCTGAGGAAGCCCAGTGGCACCTTCCTTAATTATTTGCCACACTGCATAATGTGTAGTGGACCCAAGCTGTAGTAGAGAAATATGTCCTATTTTTGAATAAATGCAATCTGAACTATGACGATATGGAGACGATTTATTTTTAATTGAAAAAGAGCTCAACTTTGCCTCTAAGGCAGCTTTTTCTTCTGGTCTGCAATGTGTTGGGGCTGGTTATTCAATGGATATGAGCTTAGAGGTATTGTGCTTAGATGTATTTTTATTCTTCTTTTTTAAAGATTCTCATTTGCTGCTAGACAGTGTTGTGATGGCCACTAACTTGAGTGGCTTTAGAAGGGAATTAGACAAATTAATGGAGAACAAGTCTACATACTTGTTCTGGCTACATACTACCACCAGGTTTTGAATACTAGTTGCAGGGGAGCAATGGTGGGATTTCCTGCTTCTGGGCTTCCCAGACCCACCTGTTTGACCACTATGGGAAACAGGATGCTGGACTAGATGGGCTTTTGGTCTTACCCAGCAGGGCAATTCTTATGTGCTTATGGCATTGACAAGAAGTACTTGAGCCTAAGTTAACCCTGTTCCTACAACACCTACACTGATTCCCATCTGTTTCAGTGTGTACACTACAGGTCAGATGTGTAAGAAATATGCTTTAACACAGATCTGCTGTAAATTATTAGAGCAGATAAACCAAAATATGGTCTCCTTGCTTAAAGCATACCGTATTTTGTGTAATTCTTCTCCTTCGGACTTAGTCACATGTGTTGGCTCACAACACACAGAAGGATCTTTGCCACCTCATTGATCTAGGTTGTCTTGTAGTTAATTTTTTGCAAACTTTTTGGGTTCACTTTTAGTGGATTACCTGATACTTTTCCTCCTTGCACAATGCTGATACTCACTGTGTGAGCAAATGTTTTTACAAGTGGGCCACATTTACCAGAGCATTCCTCCACCCCTAGGATTTCATCAGCTACATCCATGTGTGTATTTATTATGCTAATAACCCGTTACAGCTACATTTGAAATATATCGTATTAGCTATAGTGTTTCCGGCATATGGCTCACAGGTACTGGCGGCAATCACGTTCCTTAAATTATGAATTTTCATTTTGCTTTTTAAAAATATAGTGCCATAGCTGTACAATGTATCTTTTAAAGCTGCAACCTACCAAAAACAACCAAAGTTAAAACAAAGGACAAGGGATGTCGCGATCCCGCGGTGTGATTTTACTGTGAGGAGGGTGCAGGAGAACCCTCCCATGACAGACACCTTCACCTTTTGTTCATGTGAATATTACGAGAGCGCAGCTCATGCCACACTTTCTCAGAGTGGTTCTGTCTTCCCTAGAGAGAAGAACCACTTCCTGTCTCAAAAGCAGAGCAGATGGGAACTCTGGAGAATCCATATTATGTGACCTTTCTGAACACAATCCTCCTTGTGGAGCAAATTGGGGAAAATGTGCACACAGCATGAACAAGTTGTTATTCAGAACACTCTCCTGAATAACAGACGAACGTAACACTCACAAATGCACACACACACACACACACACACACACACACACACACACACACACACACACAACTTTGTCATAGGCCGGGGATGACCATTATTTTGCTCTAAATCCATAAGTTTGCTTTTTAAAAGAATCCATAATAAAGATTATGTGTGCAAGCTTTTTCCCAACAGCAGTAATAGCCTCTACTTTTTTTCAAGGTTTATTAAATCACTTTGCGTGTTGTCCTGGTCCATTATACACAAAATGAAGTGTTTCCTTTGGAAAACTGGAACTGATCGGTGAAAATGAGCAGCTCTTGAAATGCATAAGTGCAGAATTATTCCATCCACTTGCCCTTCCTCACACTAAATAAACGCTTAGGAGAGAACAAATAAAACTGACAGGAATTGGCAAGTCTGTTTAATTCAGCATAATGGGTTGGCAAGCAACAGTTGTGTCCACAACAGTTATACATTCTGAGGTGCAGCCATTAAGGACAGTTGATCAATATTAACAAACAGAGCATTTAAAAAAAAAAGAATTGAATATCCTTGAGAAAGAAAATGGGAGTAAGGGCACAATCCACCGGAACAATCCGGTGACGAAACGAGCGTTCCGTCGCCGGAAGATGTCACGAACATGTCAAAAAGCACGTTTGCGATGACTCTGAAGGGAGACCGGTGCAAGGCCGGCCTCCCTCACTCCGGTGCTGGATCTCCATGCGGCCGGCAGCAGCAGCAGGTGAGTCTGCCGCCACCAGCCACGTGGGCAGTCCGGCTCGGGAGGGAGGGGGGCCATTGGCCTAGCCGGCCTGGGATGGGGCGGGGGATGGCGTTGGCCATATCCCCATCCCTGCCAGGCCGGTTACATCGTTACACGGCCTCCTCTACTTCCACCAACTATTTAGCTGGCAAAAATCTGAGAAGGCCGATAGGGCCGGTCCCGCTTTACGCCTGGGGAAGGGGACAATTGTCCCCTTCCCCAAGTAGACCTACAGCCTGGTGCATGCCAGGCAGCCCGTGCACAGGATCTGGCGGGATCCTTAATCAGGCCGCAGGCCGCCAGCCGAATCCTTAGGATTGCGCTGTAATTAAAATTTGTCTCTCCAAGTCACTAATAACTGGACTTGTAGGGCAGTGTTTCCCAAACATTTTAGACCTGTGGCTCCCTTGACCATTGGCAACCATTGGTTGCGGCTCCCCATTACACAGAAAATTAGAACAAAGTGGTAAATAAGTTGGCATGGATATGTGTGAACTATGAGTATATAATGAGTCGTTTTAATGCTTTTCCTTCTAGCTGCCATGGTGTTGTATCCTTAAAGATGATGTCCCTTTTTTGTTTGTGTCTCAGATGTTGTCCATGGAGGACCCCTGTAGAGAAGAAGGGGGAGGAAGAAAAAGGGGAGGTAGGCAAAGGCTGTGAGAGACTCTGAGAATAAACAACTTGTTGGAGTCTTGCTTGATGCATCCTTCTTACCAGAAACAAGTTACAAAGCACGGTGTTCCATTAAAATATATGAATCTTTATAGGGCACTGTACAATTTCCCTCTTATTATACACAAGATTTTTCACCAGTTGAGGGCTATGCTTTATAGATCTTACCAAAGAACCTTGTAATGTTGGGAAAGCAAACTGATTTCCAATGAAAGGAGACGTTTCAATTTACAAAATAAACAAACTCCATCTTGAATCTCACAACCCTCTCCAAATATGACCAGCCATACTGCCTTCATTTTCCTCCACAATGGTTATCTTTGTCATGTATTTTTCTGCTTCATTCTGTAGTTGTACCTGATGACATCTTAGTTAACACATCCTTGCTGAAGGTAATGCTATGTGTGTGTGTGTGTGGACATCCGAGTTAAAATTAAATGAATAGGATTTGTTCTCTTTAATACAGCTTAGCCAAAAAGTCTTATGATGCAGTGCACATTCAAATTATTACTCCCCCTCCTCCCGAATATTCAAATATAAATGTAAAATTGTTGTATGTTTATATATATTTGCAAAACAGGACAAACGTCTCCATTCACAAGGAATTGGGGTCAGTATGCCTGACCCCAATGCAAAATCAGTGCAAAAACAATGCAAAATCAGCTTCACCTGTTTTTTAGTCATCACAATGTTTTCAAATCTCTTCCCAGGTACTGTGATGCTTCTTACAGCTGACTGGGAATCTAAGCACAAAGATCGGTGCCACCACAGAATTCTAGTTCCACCACCTAAATATCTTGGAGGAAGAAGGTTGTATCAAAACATTCTATAATCTATACAATGAATGAACCGCAGGCACAGCACTTGTAAAGAATCAAACACCCTTGTTAGAGACTATACAAGAGATATACATGTAGCACTTCTATAGCATGGCAGAGGGAAGGTTGCTACATTGGCATCATGCTGGTATCTATCACCAAGCTTTATCTTCATACTAGTACCGAGTCCTTATGCCCAGTAGTGTGATGCCTTGGCAGCCTATATTGATGGAATAAAATCACAGGACTGCATGGTAGTTAATTAAAGCAGATGCTGATTTTTCCGACCATATTTTGGAAAAAAAGAACAAACCACCAGAAATGTAAACAAAGTTGCTGATGGTAAAACTTATTCATTAAATAGGGTTTGAATAAGGGAGGGAACTTAAGAATTCATTTACAGATAACTGAAATTTATCCCTAAACTTTTGGAATAGAAGGTTTCAGCAAAATGCAACTAGTAAGCTATTGTGATATTGATTCTTGCCATGAAATATGCTTTATTAAGTCTGTGGGTGGTAGCCAAAGAAAGTTAGTCATGACTAAGCCCCACTGAAATCAATGAGACAAATTAGTTGTGATTAATTTAATTTCAATGAGGCTTAGTCATGACTAAATTCCTTTGGACACAACCTATGTCTTCTTTTTCTTATTATTTATATATGTATGTAAAATGTTTACATAATTTAAAAAAAATGCTACCAGACCAATGTACAATATGTTTGTATACTGACCTTAATGCTACATATAGAGAAGATTGCATTCTCTGGAATACTATATGTGTGTTTTTTTAATGTCAAGATTCAAAGCAACCTTTTTAAAATTACATGCATTCTTTACATGCGAAGTGGAACAATGGTAAACGTTGTATGAAAATTACTAACATGCTAATAATGCCGCCTTTGTTATACATTGTACATACATATCATTATAAAAAAACCAGCAACACATATGACTCACACATAGTCATTTAACCTGTAACCACTGCGTGAAGCAGATGTTAGTGATGAAGTATGGTTTGCCTTGTAGGCCGTTGGTGGTCTGTAGGCTGGAGCTGCCCTTGTACTCCTTGATTGTGGTTGGTTGGTTGTGTTGCTCCGAGTTTGTTGGCATGAAGCACTCAGGAGAGCTCCACCTATTATACTCAATGAAGCAGAGACAAAGCCAAGGTAAAGGGCTTGTCCAATCTCATACTTCATCCCGTTGGGCAGCATTGGGTTGTAGAAATCTGTTACCACATCATTAGTTGACCAAGAAACAGGAATCAGGCAAATGAGCCCAGCGAGCATGAAAAGGATTCCACCCAAGACAGCAATTGCAGTTTTAGCAGAGGACCCTTTGGCACAGCGGGTGCACTTCATACCGATAACAGCAACCACACATGCCAGGGTTGAAAGAACACAGGAGATGACCATCATGGCACGGGCTGCTTGAAGGTCACGAGGCAAAGCAAGTGGCGAGCGGTGGAGCTGACACTGGTAGATCCCAGTGCTGTGCCAAACGCATTCCATCCAGAGACCCTTCATGTATGCTACCGCTGTGATGATGTTGGTTCCCACGTGTGCAGTTTTCCACCAGTGAGGCAGGACAGTAGCAGTTATTGTTCCAGCTAAACCGAGAAGACTCAGAAGGAAGCCCGGTAACTGAACAGCCATGCTAGCCATGTTAATGTTTGTCCTGGTTATTCTGTTTAATATCCTATCTTTGCCGGGGCTCCCTCTGGAAACACGGCTTCTCCTGGGAGATATATGGCAGCTTTGCTTTGACACCTTCTGGATGCCTAATAAAGAAGTAATTGCGGAACAAGAAGTTAAACATTATCTAAGTGTATTACTCCAGTGACCAGTAAGGTGCATTCCAGCAGCAGTTAGTATGATTATTAGCAAATTTAACCCACTTTAATGCACTCTGTAAAAAACGGTGGGAAAATAATTGCTTCTTGTTATTTGCACCAGCCTTCTCAACTCCATGAGGAAGAACAATATAAAGAAATTATGACACTGAATTGTTGTTGCTTTTTTAAAATCAAATGTTTGCATTCTTAGCAAGCTTTATAAAATACTTATTTCCTCGGAACAACAAAAACACAAGACTAGAACATTCACAAGAGTTAACTCATGAAATAGAAAAGATTTATGAAGTAGCTGCCTGAAAGCTACTTTGCATGATGAAAACATTTCCAAAAAGGTCAGTATGGGATTACAAAAACAATGAGGCTGTGTTTGCTCAAACTGCAACTAGAGTGATTAAAAAAAAAGAAAACCTCTAGAAGAGGGTAACAAGTAGTGGATTAAAGTTGCCTTTCCCACTTGCCAATATTTCCTGAGGTGGTGTTGTTTTAATAAAGGAACTTGAAGGGGAATAATTTTCACTAGGCCCTGTGGAGACTCAGGTTATGGCTTTAATCTAGATGACAGCATGTGAAACCAGATGTGTATCTTGCAGCTTCTGAGGGGTGGGACCTTCACAGTTATAGAAAACATCCTATAATAAATTCAAGCTGAAACACCATGAAAGACATGGAGGCCCTCCCACCTGTGTAAATTTTAGTTTCAGTGAGCTCGGCTAATGGTTGCTTTGCAAGGTGTCTACAATAGCTCATTTTGTGTGTGCGTTTGTGGGTATGTGCAGTCAAGGCTCTTCAAAGTTAAATCATGAAGTAACTGCTAAGTCTAAATAAGATCCAAGAGGAAAGAAGAAGTAAACTCAGACTGTGGGCAGTAAATGCTTATGTATACAGAGAAGTGCTTTTGTGTGGCAAAATTAAATAAAAACCGGGGTGGGGGATATGGAAGTAAATTGACTCATCTTAAGGTCTTGTTTCACTATCAGTTACAATCCCTTTAGACCTCACTCGCACAGCTGTTTAGAACTCAAGAAGTAAATCCAAGTCCACAGTAGTATTAGAATTAGTAGTCATTGGCTCTTTACCTTTCTTCTGTAGATAATTGCCTCAAGATAAACAGTATTGTATGGCAACCAGGTTGCAGGTGTAACTCTCACTTCAAGATGTTTAGAATCAAGAACAGGGGTTCCCAACATTCTGTCTCTTTAAGACAGGGTTGGGACCTGATGGGGGACCCATAGGTGATAGCACGCATTATTTCCAGGTTCTCGCTGCCACCAAATACAAGGAAAAACAAAACCCCTGTAAGTAAAAAACTTGTTTTTAAACTTGTGCACGCTGGAGGACATCCGAATGCACAACGGGAAAGGTAAGCCAGTGGGATGGTGGAGAGGCACTCGCTGCCAATATCCTCGCTCCCTCCCAGGCCAGCTTGTCCAATGGCCATCATCCCTCGCCGCCCACCCCGCCCCCTGCCCCTGCACCGACCGATGCAAATCTTACCTTTATAATTACTTCTGAACAGCAGAGATGTGGATCAAGACTCTGACTCCACGTCTCAAGTCAAGTCCCAAGTCTTTGCCCCCAAGTCCCGAGTCTTTGGTTGCGAGTCCCTCAGCGCAATCCTATCCAACTTACACCACCGATGTAACCAGCGGTGCAGCGAGAACAGGAGGCCCGAGAATGGAAAGGGGATTCAAATCCCCTTTGAATCCCTCCTTGGAGTGGATTTGAATCCCCTTTCCATTCTGTGGCCTCCCATTCTTGCTGCACCACTGGATACACTGGTGGTGTAAGTTGGATAGGATTGTGCTGCCTATCTGTTTAATGGGGGAAACCAGTTTAAACCTGAATAAAATTGGAGTCGTAAAAGGCTCCAAGTCTCGAGTTGAGCCTTTTGAGTCTTTTACAATCACCGAGTCAAGTCCGAGTCAAGTCATTCACGCGACTTGAGTCCGACTCGAGTCCGAGTCAATAGACTCAAGTCTACATCACTGCTGAACAGACATGCATGGGCTTGTGCTGTAAGAAAATTTATTCAGCTCTGATTTATTTATTATTTTCTGGTGTGATTTTTCTTAATTAGAAAAATTAACTGAATTCACATTACTATCTACAATCAACAAGAAAAAGAATAAAAGGGGGAAAAGAAGAAAAATACATGTAAAACATTAGGAGGAGGAAGGTGCACAAGCTTCTGATATTTCTCATTCCAATGTGTTAGAAATAAAACCAATTTCTGAATAAAACTATTAAAATGTATTTTGATACATTTCAAATAAATAAATGATAAATTATATGGTATACATTGTATTATAAATAGTGATACGAGAACCAAATTTGTCAAAAGTGCTTTTAAAAAGTCAGTTTTGTGCAACTTAAAAAGGAGACTTTACCTCTGTGACCACCACAAATACTTACCTGAAGGCCCCTTCTTATTTTACAGATCTTACTCAGGCACAGACATCTGAATACAAAGTTTACACTCCTTGCATCACTTGAGATTAGTACATAAGCACTTTTCTTAGTGAAGTACTGTACACAATAGTAACAAAAATTATTGGGCATCTGCATCTATGTATTTTTGTTGAGAAAGCAATTACTTAAGTGTGTGTGTGTGTGTGTGCGCGCGCGCGCGCATGTGTGTGCGAGCATGTGTGTGTGTGCGCGCAATGTGCGCCACTCAGCTGACAAAAAGCATGTAGGTTTCTGAACTTGAACACAAAATGTAAAGTGAGAAATAGCCCTAAGGCATGCTTCACAAGCCTGTACTTGACTGTTTCACATTCTTCAATGGAAAACGTTTCCTGCCAAGATAGCTGCAGTAAAAGCTTCTGTGGACATTTCTTTATCATCCTGAAATGAGATCAAATGAAAAAAAAACTAAAGTATATTGTGTGTGTATATGGGATTTATGGCACAATCCTAAGCTTCCCTTATAAGAACATAAGAACATAAGAAGAGCCCTGCTGGATCAGGCCAAAAGCCCATCTAGTCCAGCTTCCTGTATCACACAGTGGCCCCACCAGATGCCTCAGGGAGCACAAGACAACAAGATAACCTGTTTCCCGTTGACACTCCCTTGCACCTGGCACAGAGAAAACCCACTTCTAAAACCAGGAGGTTGCTTATGGCTTGTAACCTGTGATGGTCTTTAACTCCATGAATCTGTCCAAACCCCTTTTAAAGGCATCTAGGCCAGGTGCCATCACCACATCCTCTGGCAAGGAGTTCCACAGATGAATTACACGCTGGGTAAAGAAATATTTTCTTTTGTCTGTTCTAACTCTCCCTCCACTCAATTTTAGTGCATGTCCCCTGGTTCTGGTGTTGTGCGAGAGGGAGAAGAATTTCCCTCTATCCACTCTCTCCATCCCATGCATAATTTTATACGTCTCAATCATGTCCCCCCTCAGGCGCCTTTTTTCTAGGCTGAAAAGCCCGAGATGCTGTAGCCTTTCCTCATAAGGGAGGTGCTCCAGCCCACGAATCATTCTGGTCGCTCTTTTCTGCACCTTTTCCAATTCAACTATATCCTTTTTGAGGTGTGGTGACTTAGGCCAGTGCACCTCAGGCACAACTGCTGTGCCGGCCGAGGGTGTTGCAAATGTGCCATAAAGCACATTTGTGGCACCCTGAGAGTAGGCAGCGGTCTTGTATGACCATCACACCTGCAGGGGGTTACAAACATGAGGCTTCTGAGAGGCCAGGAGACACAAGGAAGATTCCTAGGACTACCCTATCCACGAGCACATGCATATTAGATACACTACCTATCTATATTTAGTTCAGTTCAAAACGTTGGATTGATTAGTCACATTTGTTGATAGTCTCAACATATCCCTATATACTGGGTTGCATCCTAAGTTTAGTTAGTCATGACTAAGTCCCAATGGATACAATGCATGCAATTTAGGATGCACCCCACCCCACTGTAATTTTGGTTATTTCATTGTTTTAATTTACAGAGCAACCATTTCACTCCACTCAACAACAGTCTCTAGTTTTTCAGTAATACTATAATGTTCGAAAACCACAACAGATCAGGTGCAACACATTCAGGAGATCCTATCCATGGGGGGGGGGGGAGCGCATACAGTTTTGTTGAACATCATTTTTAAATGGCTGTATCCGTGAGGCTTTTTCAGATCTGGCCATTCTAGCACCAACTTAGACCAACTTCGTACATCCTCCTGACAATGTTGTAGTTGAACACGAAAAACTGAAGAGTGAAAAAATGATGGGCATCCTTCCATGATGTAATATCGACTCACGTGAAGCAGTCGTGGCAGCACCCACAGGCTTGAGCATGCATACCTATGCTGACTATGACCACACCTCCTAATCCCTCCCCCTTGGAAAAAGAAGGCATTTGGGACAGTAATTAAAACTGCCTCTTCAACCATGGGGGTATTATTTCACATAAACAGGTAACCATTGTGAGCCATGGCCTTGCATTCTTGATGGCAACAACCTGTCTCCCAGAGAGTAACTACAGAGCAAGCTTCAAAGTGTCCAAAGTGATTGTGACAGGAAAATATAGTGACAGAGAAGCAGTCATTTCATGCTGAAGATAGAAATAAAATTTTAGTCCAGAACCTTGTGTCACTCTTGCTCTTGTTGCAAATTTATATTTGACATACAGTCAGTTTCTAAGGTTCAGCATTCGTTGATTCTCACAGCAGCCCTATTATCACTTCACAGATAATTAACTGAGGTTTATGACAATACGTATTTTGCCCCAATAAATTCATGATTCAGATGAGGTTTGAATCCAGATCTCCCATCAATTCTAAAACGCTTTTGGACTGGATCACTGAATATTGCTACAGTACATCGTGTAGAATCACATTTCATGAAACATTTTGCTTTCTATAGCCCAGTGGACATAAAGTATGGTGATACGGCATTTAAAAAAATACTGATCCAATCCAACTCAGAGTATATTATAGGAAATGAACAACACGGAATTGTCCAGGTTTACAAAATGTTCACAGCTTGAAATTATGACTTGTGTACATTTGAATGGAAATTTCCCAGCTGATGGCTTTGCTTTTTTGCATTACACCCTTCATGTAATTACACCATGATAACATATTTGCGTATATTTTATGCTGATCTAGCTACTCCTATGACATTTTTAAAATTGCAGGTGAACATTTTAGTTCTGGCTCCTCTGCTTTTGGTTCCACTGTCTTAGCCTCTCATGGGCTTCCCTCTCCTATAACAGAAAAATTCGCTCACATTTCTACCTGTGATGTGAGTGATGGCCACAATCTAGTGCACACTTAAGCCCTATTGCACAATCAGTGAGGTTTAAGTGTGCCTAATGCTGTTGAATTGGTGGCCTTTATATTTATTGTTTTTTTAATTTTCAAATACTGTATTATTGGTTCAAATTCTGTATCTCATTTCCAGCTATGTGTCCTTTGTCTAGTTTAGAATATGAGCTCACAAGAAAGGAATCTAATTTTTTATTCAACATTACTGGACTTTTTAGATAGTACAGACACAACTAACAACGAATACACACAAATGAATAAATGTAATTAATTGTATTTGAGAACCACCCCTTCAAGATGAATATTAATTCCATTTTGCTGATTGGAAAAGTAACCTTTGAGGAATCAGCTGACTTACCCACGTTTGCACAGGAAACCAAAGGAAAACCAGGAGGTGTCTTTTTGTGCTCTAGTCCAGGGTCTTAACCACCAAATCATTCTTCTTGTCTTTCAATCCCAGTTCCTTGATGCTCCACTTTCTTGCTTGACTTTTATTCATGTATCCTGGCCATGGACCTTGGTACACTTCCGGTTATAATATTTCCTAATTAATCCAACATCTCATCATACCTGTATGTGCCATGTGTGGTGCACACACATCTGAGAGCTCATTTTAGGACTTTATGAGAAGGTTCAAGGTCAGGCCGTAAGCTTTGCTGCTAATCCTAAAGAGAATAGAATATAAAAGCTAAATGCGACTTACACCATTAGTCACAGGAAGCAGTCTCCAAGTTTAATGGAGGTCATGATTCCCAACAGCTTGGCAGCATCTATTTTTAGAAATCATTAAGATGTTATTTTTACATTCTAGCTATTGAGGTCTTACTAATTTGGGAAACTGGTGTTAATTAGCCTCACTTGTTTGACGTCATGTTTTCCACAGTCCGTTCGTTCCTTATAGCCTACCAGCTGCTACTGGCATTAAAAATTGCTTTAACTACTGAGGGACAGCTTTTCACCCGCTACTTAATAGTGTCAAAATAACTATACATTAACACATGTACTGTATCCCAAAGAACATCAGTTCCTTGTAAAAAGCCTTGTATTCTGAACATGAGTTCCAGCCACCCATGCCATGTTCCAAACTGTCATTTCTGCTGCTGTGTAGTGGCATTCATGGATAAAGACACATGACAATAAAAGCAGGTTATCAGTGTAAAATGCAGCAGGTGCACAGGTGGTGTGGAATTAATACAAAGAGAATTTATTTGTTCAGCCCATAGGTCATTAAAGAAACCTCATTTTGGACCTATCTTAGGGTGCAATCCTGTGCAACTCTTGCACCGGTGTAACAGTAGATCCTCCACAGCACAATCCTATCCAACTTACAACAGCGATGTAAACAGCGGGGGAGGGCAGGGCGGGAGGCTTTGGAGGGGAGATATAAACCAGCGGTGCAGCGAGAACAGGAGGCCCAAGAATGGAAAGGGGATTCAAATCCCCTTTGAATCCCCCATTGGAGGAGATTTGAATCCCCTTTCTGTTCTGGGGCCTCCCGTTCTCACTGCACTGCTGGTTACATCGGTGGTGTAAGTTGGGATAGGATTGCGCTGCCAGTGTAAGAGCACTTATGCCAGTGTAACTTGCCATACGCCAACGGACGCAGGACAGACACCGGCTTAACCCCCCTTGGACACCTCACACGCACAGTTCATACACGGAACAGACACCAGTGCTACTCCGCCAGCTCAGGGGACATTCTGGGGGCATTCAGATGCCCCTGGAATGCCCCCTGTACCGGCGGAGTTGTGCCGGCATCCATTCCACATCCGAATGCATCCAGGCTGTCAGAGCACAATCCTGGGCCCTAGGGCCGCCCGCTGAATAGATAGATACAGATAGATACAGAAACCTTTATTGACATAAAACCTGCTTGATCCTATCTCTGTTCTGGGCCGATTGTGATCGGCCCGGAGATCTCCTCGGGGGAAGGAGCTGGCGTAAGTCCGAGGAGGTTGTGTAATGACTGCATCGGCCCAGGAAGGGGACGGGGATATGGGAGCCGTCATCCCCGCCCCTCCCAGGGTGGCTCAGCCAATGGCCGCCCTCCCTCGCAGTCCAGACCGCCCCAGCCACCTCTTACCTTTTTCAGTGGCTGCAGGGACGATCTGGCACCGGAGTGTGTTAGCCAAATTGCCTTTGTTGTTCTGGGGAACAGCTTTAAATATGGCAATTTGATATATGCAGGGATCTTTAGACCAGCTATACCAGAGTCCAGCCACAGAATTCCACTTTAAATAACATTGAGGACACACGTGGTTACTTTCCAATATTTACTAGAAAGTTAGTCAGATTCATACAAATGCAACAATTCAATCATACTCCAAAACATTCAGATCTAGGAACTTAGGTAGAAGTTACAGAGGTTTAGCAGGTTTCCTTGGTTTATACATGGGTGATATTTACCCTATCCTGGAGAGTTGAACTTGGCTGCAATGCTGTAGTACTGGCACAACAGTGAATGAAAAAGGAGGAAGAAACAAGTTGGCTCTGAACTGGACAGGCTCAGCAGTCTGTAGAGTGACTGAGAAGTCAAGTTAAGAATGGGGGGAAGGGGAAGAGGGAGGGGGTTGGTGCCAGAGGGCACACAGAGAAGAAGAAAAGTTCAGGTGGCAAGGGAGAGAGAGAGAGCAAAACTGGCAGCTTGCCTTTTTATGCCTACGGAAGAGAGGAGGAGCTGGTCACTCTTACGCTGCAAAAGGAAATACCTTAGTGGTACACCTGGGGGTGGAGACACATACAATGGGGAAGGAGGAAGAGGTGTTGACTTCCATGTGTTGCCGGAGATGTGGATTGGCCTGCTTTGGGCCAGACATTGGTGTTAGCATATTTTTTGTGGATTTTCTCCTTCCTGGCAGACAGAGGCGTCACTGGGACGCGCGTCACCCCAAGGCGGGGGGGCGCACGTCACCCTAGTGCCCCCTGAGTATGTTCCACTAAAGGAACAATCGCGATTTTTTTGGGGGGGCGACCCGGCTGCACCCTGCCCCGGGTGCCTCCCCACCCCGTGTCGCCCTCCGGACGCTCCGAGGCCGGCCCGGCCGGCGCTCCAGGACCTTCTGAAAGAAGGCCCATGCACTGCGTCAATACGGGTACTTTTACAATTTTCGCGCATGCGCAGAGACCGTTTTGAGGGCAAGGGCTTGCCCTCTTGCCCTCAAAACGGTCTGCGCATGCGCAAAAAACGTTAAAGTACCTGTATTGACTGGAGTGCCGGCGGGGCCGGACGCTCCAAGGGCCGGCTCACGGGCCGGCCTCGGAGCGTCCGGAGGGCAACGCGCGTCATGGAGGTGACGCGTGCGGGGATGCGTGCATCACCCCCTGGCACGCATCACCCCCTGGCGTCACCCCCCGCCATGCTCCAGCGACGTCCGTGCTGGCAGACTGGCCACTTAACAAGTCTTTGGCTATGTCCGTTCCGTGGAGAGGGGGAAGAGAATGGAATGTGGCTACGTGCTGTGAGCATTTTGGGTTCATGGCATGCTGAAATGCTGATCAGATCCTCCCTCATGACCTGGCTGGGGAAAATCTTTTGCAGCATGGCTTATACATCCAGGTTTGAGACAGAGACGCGGCATGGGCTTTGCGTTCTTCCTTGATACAGTCCTGGTCATGCACATGTTCCATTCTAGCTCACAAGTCTTTGGCAACATTCTCATTTTAAAAAGGTCATGTGGCAACATTTGAGGGCTTCCAGCCTTGCACCGGCAGCCCTTTCAAGTAGTTGCAAAAGTGCTTTACGGCACATTTGTGACACTTTCCAACGGTGGAGCGTGCGCTCCACTGTTCGAAAGTTGCGGTGGATTGCCCTGCCCAAAATGATGATACAACAAAACCATTGATTCATGTAGTAATAAATGTTCATTCTTAAAATTCAATTGAAAACAATTAATAAAAAAGAAATCTTCACTTTGATGTTTTTTTTCCTGGTGCTGGTCTTATGATTTTGATAACTGCTTGATAAGCAGAAATTAAGCAAGTGAAGCTTTTTCTTGACATAGAGATACTGTGATGAGAAAAGGTGACTACTTTGCTCAGAAAAAAAATCTTGGATTAATTCCATTCCTTTTTCACCATCACGCAAATATTTGAAGTTAACTGCTTTGAAAGTCATCTAAACGTTTACAGTTTTCCATACTTTAAATAAAGCTCTGCGGTTTCAGCTGAGTGTGGTAAGTGATGGATAACACTCCACCTATGTTAGGATTTTGTTAAGGACTAGAGTGCAGAATGAAACCTTTTGAGTAGCATTTTACACAATTAAAGGCCATAGAAGACCCAAGTATTGAGAATGGGCACCAGAGCCATTGTTTTCATAAGGGATTATGAACATCACAGGTTTTCATTTCACAGCTGGGAAGAAGCCCATTTAAATCAGGTCTTTTCAGAGCCACTGGGATTAAGCAAACTTCCCCTCCCCCCAAATAGAGACTTTTGGTATGTCTTTAGTTTGTCCACTTTTCACATGGTTTTGGTAAACATCTTATAGGGCTGGGAGCAGCTCACAGAGTTGGTTTGCACAAGAAATCATTATGCCTCTGCATGAGGCCAGACATACGACCGATAAAATTCTACGAATGTTCATGAACTGAGGACTATCAAATACAGATGAAGACTGCATTCCACACCCCTTTACCTCTAGAAGACCATTGTACTGATTTGAGTAAGACTATTCCAAAATATGGGGTTATGAGTTAAATATGACAGAATTCTACAGCGAATCTTTTTCTTCGGGGTTGATTTAACTGTGACAATTGTAGGTATTCAGTGTTTTTCTGGTGGCTGTTTGCTGGTGCTGTTCTGCATCTTTTTTAGATTGTGAGCCCTTTTGGGACAGGGAGCCATTTAATCATTTGATTTTGTCTGTAAACCACTTTGTGAACTTTTTGTTGAAAAGCGATATATAAATACTGTTGTTGTTGTTGTTGTTGTTGTTGTTGTTGTTGTTGTTAATAATAATAACAACAACAATAATAACAATATTATTATTATTATTATTATTATTATTATTATTATTATTATGTTATAGAATGCAGATCTGATTTTCAGATAGGCTACATCTTATTAAAGAAATTCATTGTTTTGTTGTACCTAGGGTTGCCACTCTTCACCAGTCCCTATTCCTGTGCATTTGTTTGGCCTGCAGATGTTAGAAACTGAGTGCTTATCATGATAACTATTTAACTTTTTGGAAAAATAAGCAGAGACTCTAATGACATATGGAGCATCATCACATTTGGTTTGACCCTGAGGCAGAGGTCTTTCCAAACCTGGTTCCTAGGTTCCACTGTCATTGAAGATACAGAGGCAATTCCCCAGAACCTGGGATCTTCTCTGCATACAGCATGTGTTCTGCTCCTGAGTTAGGGACTACACAAAGAGATCAGACTAAAATAAGAAGGATGACCCATTAGAGGTGTACAGAGAAGCCCCTCAATAAAAGATGCATTTAGCTAAGGTGCTACAAGTCTATATATTGTGCAAAGCTTAATCATATTCTTGGGATTGATGGTCAAACATCAGTCAAAACATAACACGGGCTGCTGTCTTCTTGCTTTTGACATGTTGTTTCAGGCTGTCAGGAGCTTATTGCCTACAGCTTACTAATCAGAAAACCAGCGTCTGGAAGGAGGTTGGGCTGTTGTTCCATCAATTTTAACAGCTTGTGCTAGCGATAGGCAAATAAGAGGATTGCTTAACTGACGTGGAGAGGGATTAGAGCTATTGTCAAAACCTTAGCTGGTGTAAATTAGTGTTGCCTTGTTTTAAAATATGAAAACTGAATTATGTGGGTTTAAAAATTTGCCCAAAGTAAAAAATGTAGCTTTTGTAAGCCTGTAGGTGGGAGTTCTGCCTTTCAAGTAGACCATGTATATTCAGACTATTTTGTAAAGTAAGCAAAGGTTCTGATTTTGACAGGACAGATTTCAGCAGCTCATTCCACAAGTTTTTTGTGGAATGGAAAAATATCCCACAATGTAAAAGAAAAGAAAAGAAAAATTGAGTAGTCCCACTCAGACGCCAAATACATTGAAAGAGTGGTGTGTGTGTGTGTGTGTGTGTGTGTGTGTGTGTGTGTGTGTGTGTGTGTGTGTGTGTGTTACACGGTCTCCTCTACTTCCGCCAGCTATTTAGCTGGCAGAAATCCGAGGAGGCCGATAGGGCCGGCCCGAGTAGACCTCCGGCCCGCCAGTCGAAGGGCAGCCCATGCACAGGATCCAGTGGGTGGCCCTGGGCCGCTGGCCAGATCCTTAGTCAGGATTGCGCCCATAATCACACAGACTAATTAGTGCTTTCTTCCGTGATTTAAACTGGGAAAATGAATTGGAAGTGGTTAGTAAATACTTTTGCCTTTTAGTGGTTATTAGGCTCCAGCCTAGGATAATGCAGGAGTTGTGAATGTTCTCAGTTTGTTGTTGTTTGTTTGTTTGTTTGTTTTCAGAACATTTATAAAGTGCTTTTGAACAAAAGTTTGTAAAGTGGTTTACATAGCAAATAAATAAATGGTTTCCTGTCCCAAAAGTTGCAGAAGAATCACCAGCAAACATCCACTAGGAATAGCCTTACCAGATTTTCTGGCACCCCGAGGGGGGCGGAAGTGACATCATGGGAGGCAGGTCAATGAACCGTGATGTCACTTCCACCAGAAGTGGGCGTGTCTGCCAGAAGTGGGCGTGTCCGTGGGCGTGTCCACCGGAAGTGTCCACGGGAGCGTGTCCAGACAGCTCAACATTAAATAATTAATTCTCAACATTAAATAAATAATAAAATCAATTTAAATAATTATTTTACCTTTTTCCCCCATGCCTCTGAGCATGTGCAGAGTTATCCACTGCACCTGTTACCAAAACGGGGGTAAAAACTAAGAAAAGCAACCAGGCAGAAATCTGACATTTTTGCAATGCTCCCTTCTTTGCAATTACTGCTCCCCTGCCCTTCCTTGAAGTGAATCTAGGCACGCAGGCAGGCAGTGAGTCCAAATCTTGAATGCATTGAGGATCTAATTAATTATGTCACGTAGGGCAAAAGCACCTGCTCCCTGCTAATGCCCTGCACTCCATGTCCTCCCCTTAATGTTCCTTGCCTTTGTTCCACTTGTCTTGCCTCTCCATCCCAGTCTCTGTCTTCTCCATCTCCTCGCGTCTCCTCTTCGTCCCGGCCGGCTGGGACTGCCCCCCTGCAGCGCTAATATGCTGCCGCTGCCACTTCTTCGTCCGGACCAATCCTGGACTCTTTGCGCACTTCCGCGAGGCTAGGAGCACTCCGGAAACATTGGACTTCAATCGGACGTTTCCGAAGTGCTTCTACCTCATCGCGCGCCTGCGCGAGGCTAGGAGCACTCCGGAAACGTCCGACTTCAATCGGACGTTTCCGAAGTGCTTCTACCTCATCGCGCGCCTGCGCGAGGCTAGGAGCACTCCGGAAACGTCCGACTTCAATCGGATGTTTCCGGAGTGCTCCTAGCCTCGCGCAGGCGCGCGACGAGGTAGAAGCACTTCGGAAACGTCCAATTGAAGTCCGACGTTTCCGGAGTGCTCCTAGCCTCGCGGAAGCGCTCAAAGAGTCCAGGATTGGTCCGGACAAAGAAGTGGCAGCGGCAGCGTATTAGCGCTGCAGGGGGGCAGTCCCAGCCGGCTGGGACGAAGAGGGGGCTGGCCGGGTGCCTGGGATCTGGGCTCCCCACCGTGACTGTCCCGGTGAATACCGGGACTATGGTAAGGCTAACTAGGAAAGATGTTGTCCTGGGGTTAATAGGGACAGTTGCTATCTCCCATTAAGCATAAGAGAACCACCACTTTAAAAGGTGCCTGTTAGCCCAGTTAACAAGATAAATGTATTCTTACAAAAGCTGTGAAAGCCTCAAGGAGGAGAGATAAGAGCTTCCAGCTGCGTCGGTGAGTGTGGGAGGCACCAGCCAGCAGAATTGTCAGACTGTAAAAATGATACCACCTGGAAAATAGGCGTTCATGAAAGATTGGACATTTATATATTGTAAAAAACCCCAAGGGGGGTTAGGACAGCCTGCCCATGTACACCGCCTTGGATTAAAGTCAGAGGAGAAATCCAATGACCAAGAAAGGCGGTATATAAATATTGTATATTATTATATTATATTACTAAGTGTCATTTCTGTATTGGCAGAAAGGCACATAATATCAGAAAGACTTTTTTTTCCCTCTCACAAGCTTCAATGATTCATCATCATCTTTCCCTGTTAGGAAGAGCAGCTGGCTCCTAGCTGGTCACTCTTGCAGCATTGGTATTTGAGAAAAATGTCATGAGAGGAATTCTGGTAAATCAGTCCAAAGACCCATCCAGTACAGGCGGCAACCTGTTTCCTACTCTGGAAAACCCACACATAGGAGATATGAGGGCATTTGCTAGCTTGCCATTACTTCCCTGCAATTGCTATTCAGAGGCATATTGACTCTGAACCTTTTCCCTCTGGATGCAGCCCAGTGTGTAAACCTGATTTTCTACCATGGCAGCTGATGTGGTGTCCATAAATACCTAACTATTGGTCCAGCCCCTTTTACTCCTGTTTTTTTAAAAACCTTTTTACTCCTGCTTTTATATTCTGTATTGTGGTTTTAGATTTTACTAATGTTTTAAGAGTTTTATATTGTTGTAAGCCACTTTGAGTCCCCCCTATGGTGGGAGAAAGTGGGATAAAAATCTAATAAACAAACAAACACACACACACACAAAAACAAACAAACTGCTATACATGGATACCACCAGTGCTTGAATTACAGAGTACCAAGGGAATCAGACCCTTTATTACTTTTTGGTACCCCATTGCTTTATTTTATTGACAGATTCTGGAGGCAAAGAGCTAAAGTTCTTTCTTGATGGAATTCCCTCCCAGGGTGATCTATCTGGGCCCCTCTTTGGCTGGTTGCCATGAGCAGAGGCTAAAAACGGATTTCTTTTCTGTTTGTGTGAAGTCGGTTAAAATTGAAACGACAGGTTTCCCTCCAAGCACATTTCAGTTTTTTAAAAAAAGTGCAGGGAGGGCAGCTTGGCTTGAATTTCCTCGCCAAATGAAAGGAGGAGGAGCTAAGCAAAGCCCCAAAGGGTATATAAGGGCAAGCTCCTAGTAGGAAGTTGGAGATGAAACACAGAAGAATGACTGGACGGGTCAGCACCGGGCACCTTGGGATCCTTGATCAGGAACCCATGAGACCACCACACCAGTTTTAGTTTTAGAAAGTTAAAACAAACCTGCAAAGTTGTTTTGTTTTGTTTTACTTTGTGAGTTTATAGTTAAATCTGTTGGATCACTGTTGTTTTATTATAGTGTTTTTATATCGTTTGTCTCATAACGTAACTGTATTGTTCTTTCAAATTAAAAACGTATACCTGTTAACAAATTTTAAAAGTATATTAATGCATAAATAAAATACACTAATGTCCCAATCCTAATGAGCTGCGGCACCCCTGGAACGTGCGTTCCGGCAGCACTGTGTGCTGCTGTATGGCTGTCACAAAAGTGCGGCCTGGCTGCTGCCACAACTGACGAGCAGCCGAGTCCTCATGCCAGTAGCCTCCCAACAAGCCCTGGTGCAGGTCAGTGGGGGGGGCAGGGGGGAGGCAGGGATGGGTGGAACGGGGAGGGGAAAGGAGGAATGTGGATGATACAGGACAGGGAGAGAGGGGTGGATTGAAGTCAGGGAAAGGGCTGGTATTGGTGGCAGTGGTACTGCTGATATCCTATCCTCCAGGCCTCAATCCCCTGACCCAGGTCCACTTGGACTTGTGCTAGCAAAGTAGCTAGTGCAGGTCCAAGTAGACCCAGTGGGGCTGTGAGGGCTTACCCCAGGGCAAGGGAACAAATGTTCCCTTACCTCATGGAGGTTTTCACAGCTTGAAATTCCCCCACATGGGGTGTAGTGAGTGCCCCATTGGCACAGCTGCATCACCGCGCAGGGAGTTAGGTAGAATTCGGCTGTAAGGCTGCAGTTCTAAACCCACTTCCTAGCATTTACGTCCCACTCAGAGACGTCACTAGGGCGCGCGCTGCCCAGGGCCGGGCATGCGCGTCACCCTAGTGACGCCTCCCCCCGGACACCCCCCTTTAACAATCTTTGGCGCGGCCATAGGCCGCGCTGTGATGGGGGGGCCGACGGGAGCCCCCTCAATCGTTGCAGCCGGCTCGGGGACGTCTTCCCCAGCCGGCTGCCCGGGGCCTTCTGAGGAAGGCCCACTGCGCGAACGTTATTTATAACGTTCTTTTGCACATGCGCAGACTGTTCCTGAGGGAAAAGGGCAGCCCCTTTCCCTCAGGAACGGTCTGCCCATGCGCAAAAGAACGTTATAAATAACGTTCGCGCAGTGGGCCTTCCTCAGAAGGCCCCGGGCAGCTGGCCGGGGAAGACGTCCCCGAGCCGGCTCTCCCGACCGGCGTCGCTGTAGCCTGGCAACGCGTGTGGGAGGCCCCTTCCTCCCATGGAGGAAAAGGTATTTTGGAGTCACCTTTATGCGCGGGCGTGCGCGCGTCACCTGGGCCCCCCCAAACTCCTCGCCAGGCTACAGCGACGCCTCTGGTCCCACTGAATTTAGTGGGAGTTACTTCTAAGTAAAAATTCATAGGATTGTTTTGCAAATCACTACAGTATTTATAATTCAAAAGCAATGGTATAAGATTGTGAACTGGCTTGTGGTTTAAGTACATGTCTATGTGTCAACAATGCATGTACATGTCTCAGCACTGTAACTGTGATATCTTAATGGCAAGAGCTCTGTTAAATGCATATTTAAGGCAGGGGGTAAGGACAATTTAAATGACTCAGGGTTGAAATCACCTTAACCTCTTGGGCCATATCCTCCCAACTCTCATTGCTGGCACCTTCCATCCCCATCAAGGCATGTATAATTCACTGGAGGCATTCTGCATGTATTTCTGATTGCCAGCCTCAATTCATTCAATACACTGCCAACGGGATTATCTAATGTCCATATGCTTTCAGTTGTTTTATGTCTCTGCTTCCTCCCATGGAGGAAAAGGTATTTTGGAATCAGCTTTTTAATTACATTTGGCCCCATATTCTTTGTCATTTTCATTTATCTTTCTCTGTAGAGATAGAATATACATTAATACCATCCATCACAAATTCATTCATCTTTCTCGTAATGCTTGCAGAGTGCTGCCATTATTTAACTACTTAAAACTTTCACACTCTTCTAACTCTCATAAAATAGTTATTTAATTCTTGATATTTCAGAGCCAGCTGTGATGATTCAATCTAGTTTAGGTTTTCTAAAAGTCAGCCAGGAAAAATCCCACTGAGCAACACAGCTCATTTATAAGGAGGGACGTTCTTACAATGCCACTACTTCTTACATCGGCCTTATCTAAACACTGCCTATTTGAGTTGTTCATGGTAAATGAAACCACAGCATGTTGATTTGAGAAAGACATATATCTGGCTTAGAAGCATCCCTCTGTATGTTAAACATTTTATGAATTAGCTATGTTTTCTTAATTCAAGTAGAGAAAGTTTTCTTTCTTTTTAATGGTGGTTGGTTTGGCAGAAAGGAAAACACGAGGGGGTTCTTCACCACAAAGGTTTCTATTTCTTTAAACTAAAAAAAATAAGCGAACATCCACTAACCAAACACATCAGACACACTAACAAACACCATGTACTGATTTGACATGAGTGTTGTGGTTTTAAATTCAATTATTCACCTATTTCCAGAGGGCAGATTCAAGTCTTTGTGCTTGCATGCCATGCAAAGCAAAATTGATCTACTGCAGTTCTTTCCCCCAAACCTTTATTTGGTAAGTAAGTAAGTTTTTGGTAAGTTTTTGAAATCATGCTTTCTTCAAATATCAGTGAAGAATTCAAGTGGTCAATGTGATTTTCAAAACACCTAAGGGCAATCCAACAAATGATAGATACCATCATTCAGCCATTTACTCTAGCGTAATTCCACTGGAATCAGACGACTTTTGAATTTTCTGTTTTGCACAGATTCATTCTGCAAATGAAACCCTGAAGGCAGCTACAGATATTAGACACAGTAATTACAGTGGGCCCTCCTCATCCGCGGATTGGCCATACGTGGATTTGAGTATCAGCGGATGGTCATCTGCGGAGGAGGAACTCCCACTGGAGGTGGGGGCAGAGCCATTTTACCTTCTTTGGTAGCTTTGCTGGGGCCCGCCGCCGCTTCTTCCCTTCCCTCATTTTAAACACCGAAGGTGCCTGTAAAAAGAAAAAACCCATGGCCAGAAGCTACTTCCGGTTGCACGCACAACTGAAAGTAGCTTCCAGCCTCGTTTTTTTTTCTTTTTACAGGCACTTTCGGCATTTAAAATGCGGAGTGAGAGGGAAGAAGCGGCGGTGGGCCCCAGCAAAGCTACAAAAGAAGGTAAAATGGCACTGCCACCGTCCCCTCGACCCACCCTACCCCCACCTGACCACAGACGTGAACAACTGTGGATGCCAAGGGCCAATTGTAATTGTAACTAGCAAAGTCAGGGTCAGTCCATTCCCTAGGACCAACTGTGATGGGTTGCCTCAGGCAGCAAATTGGCAAGGGGTGTCATTCATTCACCTCCACTGCTACTACTACTACTCCTCTCTGGCCTGGAAAAAGAAGAGAGGGATGGAGAGGGAGAGGAAGTGAGGAGACACTCTAGCCCAGTGGTTCCCAAACTTGGCTCATGACTCCCCGCAGTCTCTTCTTCCTGGCTCATTACTCCCCCGGTAGCTTCACCTACCTGTTCTCCTGGGCACAGGTTTGGCAGAAAGGCGCAGGTTTGGCGCCCAATTCTCATGAGATTTAGGTGCCGCCATCTTGGATCCAAGATGGCGGCACCCAGGAGAACAGGTAGGAGGAGCTACCGGGGACATTTCACGACACCCCTGTGACTGTGCTGTGATGCCCTAAGGCGTCGTGACGCACAGTTTGGGAACCCCTGCTCTAGCCCATCTCCTCCACACTTCTTCTGCTCCACCCTTTCTTCCTTTTCCAATCCAGGGAGTAGGAGGACCAGAGACTGCTAGCAATAGAAGGTGGAGATGCCAGGCTGAAGAAGCCAATGTCTTTCATATATAACATTATGAGAAAATACCGGAAGTAATAGGAATCATACAGGACATAACCAATGATAAGTTGTCTACACTGCATGCAGTTTTCTTAAATTACATGAGATGATATATAACAAGGAAAAATAGAGCTAACAAGATATATTAACATCAGCTAAAATGCTTATAGCAAGAATTGGAAAAATAGTAATAAACCATCTCTTGAAAAATAGCTTTGGAAAGTTTGGCATGGGATCTTAATGTGCAATTTTACAGCAACTGGGTATATATACTGGGGGGGGGGAGTCTATGCAAACATTTATGGGGAAATGACAATTATTTATAGTCTTCTAGAATAGAAAGAAAAACTAAACAGTGAATCCATAGATATTGTCAATGCTATAAAGAATGCATACAGAAGTACCAATTGGGATATATCCAATATAATGGATCATATATAATGAATTTGGAAATTGTTACTTTTGTTTTTTTTTCTTTTTTGTTAAATGATATTGTTTATAAAATAAAAAGATAACAATGAAAAAAAATATGATTCACAATCCCACAGCTTCACCATCCCTTGTATGTTAAAGAGTTATGGCCCAATACTATGAGGGCCCTATGCTGCTGGAACTAGTGTTTATGGCTGTCCTTTTACGGCTGCCACAAAATGCAACGTGCTGTTCTGCGCAGCCAAACCACTGCTGCAAGCGGCAAACAGTCACAGCAGCACACCAGCATGCTCCCTTGTCCATGCCCCCCACCTGTAAATTAGTGCGGGGGCAGGAGGGGGCAGGAGGTAGGGGTTGGTGCAACAGAGTAGGAAGGGGAGAAATGGAGAGGAGAGCGGGGTGGGGGAGGGGTGCATTGAGGCCGGGAAGAGGGTGGTATCAGCAGCATTAGCTCTGCTGATATACTATCCCCTTTCTTGGCCTCGATCCCCCAATCCGGATCCACTCTGACTTGCGCCAGCAAACTAGTTCTGATAGATTTTGCATTTTTATTGCAACATATACATTTTTGTATTCTGCCAATAACTGATATGATGAGACTTTAGGGTCACAGTTCCATCAGTCCTCTCTCTGTGTATCTACTGTGTATCATACAGTACTTCGAAGTAAGAGCCCCATTAGGAACATAGGAAGCTGTCTTATATTGAGTCAGATCATTGGTCCACCTAGCTCAATATTGTTGACCCTGACTGACAGTGACTATTCAAGGTTTTAGACATGATATTTTTTTTCTCTGCTCTACCTGGAGATATCAGGGATTAAGCCTAGGACCTTCTGTATGCAAAATATGTGCTCTACCACTGAGCTACAGCTGTTGCCAACACACAGGGCCCATGAGAGGGGGTAAATTGTACCCAGGCCCGGGGTCAAAAAGGGGGCCCGGGAGCCAAAGGAGGAGGCCCAGAACATTTTCTGATCTCACCCAGACTTGCTGCCCACCCAGGATCCCTGCAGCTCTTGCTGCATGCCGTCTGCCGCTGCCACGCTGGAGGCCAAGTCTACCAGGTGGGTAGATCTGGGCTCTACGTTGGGAAGCCTGGTAGACCTGCCTCCAGAGATTTTTCCAGCCATTGCTACCCCCTCCCTGCCCCTGTTCCGCTTGCCCCAGTTGCCACCCTCCCCAACCCATTTTGCCCCTCCCCCTTTGAGAAGGGACCCAAAAGAAACTTTGTACCCCCGGATAAAATTCCTCTCGGAGGCCCTGCCAGCATGCAATACTTCCAGGTAACCTTCCAAATAAATATTCACGGGATCAGGTTTAAGAGCTGCTCTTCATGTTACATTAGCTCCATAAGAAGTGGTGTCTGCATGGGAACCCTCTGTGCCCTGACTGTAATGTCTAGCACAGTTAGCCACATGGGTGCTCCTAATTGCATGGAGAGTTTTCAGTCTTAACCCAAAAGGATAAGGTAACATGTAGGCTGGCCCAGAGTTCAATAGTGCAGCTGGTGAGCTTGGGCCCTCTCAGCCCTGCTGAACTAACATTGAGGAAGAAACCTTACCTTTCTAAATTTCCTGACTTTTATGAGGACTTGCTGCTCTACAACCATGACGTTACGTTCAGTACATGCTCATGCTTTCTGTTTAATACTGAGGTTTGCTTTGTCTGACAGAAAAATCGGTGAATCACACATGCATGATGCAAACAAGAAAAAAAGGTCCCTCACAAATATGTTATTAATACCAGGAATAATGGTGTCCTGGCTTTTTGTATCCACAGAGTACTTACTCTGAAGTTCACAGTGACTTAGTAATTATGTATGATGGCCCTGATCCAGGAAAGCACTTAACTATGTGCTTCACTTTCACAATGACGTCACTTGAACTACTCATATGCTTAAAGTGGAGCATATTAAATTAACTGCTTTCCTGGATTGGGGCCTAAGCTAGGTTCCTCCATCCCACCCCTGAGTTCCTTCACAGACATTTGAGCCTGAAAAGCAACTCAATTTATTCTACCACTAGTACATGTGGGATTTAAACAGGTGTCTAATTAAACCTAATCACAGTCAGTGTTTTAATCCTCAGGGCCTGAACAAGAGTAGAAAATCTCAATGACTATAAAGGCAGCCTGACAGGAAAAAAACAGAGAGGGAGAGGGAGGAGCTGTGCCCAGCCAAGGGAAAACAGAGAGCTTGCTAGGATGTTTGTAAAGCGGGACTGTGTTGGCCCCTGTTAAAAATTAACCCCAGTAGGCCAGTTTGGGTTAGGTTAGGACCCACAACTAGAAGGAAAATATTTTTTTAACCTATCCTTGAGTACACTTCATTCATGTGTTGCAGTATTGCCTGAAGTACTCATCTTTTTATGCTCCCTCTTAAACCCAGACAGGTAGTTCTAATAGTTATCACTGATATGTGGGACTTCCTAACTCTCATTAATGTTGCAACAAAAACAGCCTTATGCCTCCTCAAAGACTAATAATTAATTATTGTGGAATAATAAATATGTTTTGTAATGCGTTGCAGTCTTTAGAATGTCACCAAACTCTGTTGTCATTCATGGCAGTATTCTTTTTGCGGTTACTTGTTTTTTAACATATTGTCCACCTTCTCTGTAGAGATTATAGTAGGGCAAGGACATACCTGAGGCACCTTCTTTTAGAAATTTCTGAACCCATAGCCTTCAGTTTTCTAAACATAAGTTTCTAGCCCTAATGTTTGTGGAAGAATGTTTAAAATATTGATTTACTAAAAGCTCAAGATTTAATGTGTGTGACAGCCCAGTCCACCAGCGGTACTGGGCTCCATACTGTCGCTAACATGCTGTAAAGCACGTTGCAACGGTGCAGAGGCCAGTCCCGCCACATGGAGGCCAGTGCTGGCAAGCCTCCGTCAGCGAAGGAGCAGCACCCACTGGAGGCAGGTGAGCTCCACACTGGCCAGCGGGGAGGTCGGGGGAGGGCTGTGAGGAAGTGGGGAGGAGGTGTTTGGGGGCGGGGAGGAGGGCGGACGGACTAGGCCCAGTTGGGTGGCGTGGGGCTTTGGATAGGATTGGGCTGTTAAATTTGTAATCATTTCTAGTAAATACACAAGTATATATGAGGTGCCAAACGTTTGATCGCTGCAACTGGCTGGAGGACTTAGCTAGTCAGAGAAGCAGTGTCACAATTTCCAAAATGTTAATGCTCGTGTTTCCCAATTATGCTAATAGACATATGCAAAGTAGAACAAACCAGTCTGACAAAGCAGCCCTTAGTGCTCAAAAATTTTTCCCATCCTTTCTGTACAATTGCAGCTGAAGTAACCTATCAAGCATTAAACCTGCATATCCTGTAATCATTTGTTAAAGTTAAATGACACACAATCCTTCCTCTCTAACAAATTTGTTAACTCTATTAAATCACCTGTGCAGACACAAATGGAGACGGTTGCTATGGCAAGCCAATAACATTTCAAAGGATTTTGTATTAAATGAAAGGAAGTGTTTGGTGCTATAAAAAGACTTGGCCCTCGTGGAAGCAGAGGTCTTCCAAAGGGCTTAGTACAGTACATGAGAAAAATTATTCATACTGCTTCCACCTCAGCCTTCAAAAATATATACAGTGACAGGGGCATTTATTTAATTTGGAAAGTATTGGGTAACATAGGCCCATTTCCTTTGAATGTGCGTCTCCTCAAGCCATATGCCAATGCCTTTTCATGAGCTGATGAATGTATCTAGTTGAGGTGCTGAAAGGAACAGGAGACACTTTTACTGTGTTCCACAGAATGGGAAAAATATGGTTTCATAAGTTTATTTTTCATTCATTTAAGTGCAGTCTGGTTGACTGCCATGGATGCTTCTGTAAATATCTGCAAAGGAGGAACATTTCGGGAAACTACTGATATACCATGCCCAGCAATCGAAGCCAATAGCAACAGACCTGGTGTTCTGTATCTCTGTTTTCCTTTCTTTCTTGTTCCAGTGATGCAGTAGAGTTTATTAAAGGGTAGATGTAAGAAAGTGCCAATACGAGGAGAGCGTTTCACTTTTACAGAGAGTTTACACTCACACAGGGCCCTGCCTTAAAGTTGTCTTATTTTCTGAAAGGAAATCCAAGATTCAAAGCCACTTCCTACCCTCATGAAGTTATGAAAGGAAAGTGATTCTCTTCATTGCCCGCTTCGATGCCCCTTCCTCCAAATCTGCCCCATGGAACAGCTAGATGCAGTGACTCAAATGGCATTTTGTTTGTTCCCAAGTGCAAGAAGAACAATCAAAGCTATCAAAGCCATCCTCCAGCTATGGAAAATTTTCTGCCTGCCAGTTGCTGTTGGCTGACTGTAGAAGCCCATGGCATTGGCAACTCCTGAAAGGAGGGGCTTGGTGCCCATGTAAAATGGGATCTGAAGGACAGCTAACAGGAAGAATATTTTGCTTCCATTTGCCAAAAGTGGAAAAAATAGAGTTATTTTTTGCCTTCTGAATTTAAACATTAAAAGGGTTATATATGTGTGTTCAAATATTTATGAAAGGAAGTAACATGTGGTCTACGATAAAAGTAAGCAAGGTAAATATTGGGAAAATGTTAGGTTGAATGACCAAATTAACCTCTAGTCCTATCATAGTCCCAACACAGGTGTGTAGTCTAGATTTCAGCTTCATATTGGGTGCAGTCCACCCATCACTTATACCACGCAGCATCTATAAACACAGATTATGTGAGAGTACTTTACAAGCCCCATTGAAAAGTACAGAAGATGCCCAGCATGAGTGCTTTGTGAATGACCCCCGTTGTCTCCTGGTATTACACAGTTAAGCATGATCACTTTTACACAGTAAATGGATCTTCCAAAAACCTTTCTGCTGCTCATTAAATTAGTCGGAAAAGCCCCATGTCATACATATCCCATTTTTATGAAACAGGATTAAAGCTTGGGTTGCCACAGCAATTAGCCCATTGGAGGTACCCTGGCACAACCATCTATGGATGCTGAAAGCTCTAGACTTGCTGGCTCCAAAGACTTACAATTACCGTATCAACTTTTTGCATACAACCACACGAGAAACTCAACCTATCTTTGAGCCAACAGGTTTCAGAAAGTCAAAGTCCTCTCTGGACAACGGATATGATCAAGTGAAATAAGAGGATGACATCATTGAAAGGGAACGTGAAGATACAAAAGAATCAATAAATGTTTCCCAGGAGTTACCAAAGATCGTTTAATACTTTTTGGGGCCTAAACGATCTAATCCCTTACCCTTTCAGTTTTATATATCCTCAAGTCTATCACATCCTGTGAAGATCACAACAGCTGCTCAACCCTGGGATTCAAGGTACAATAAAAAGATCAAGTTTTCTGCATGTTATGTATCAGATTCTCCATGAGAATGCTTTGTTTCCCCAGAACTAGTCATTTCCCTGATTCATAGTATGAAAGCCAACCCAGTTCCACAAAATCGAAGATGATCTTCCTTTGTAGGGGCTTAATAGTGGCACAATATGGAATATTCATCTTCTGAAATTGCCTAGTTAGAAATTTAATGCTATTTGGTAAAAGAGTGCCACACATATTGATAAACATATGACAAATAATTTTAAGGAGAGTAACACAAATAATAGGAGATGCAAAAACCTAAGAATCTTATTATGATTGTGACCCCTGGTACAATTAAACATCTATAATGTTCAGCTGTAATTTACACTTTTAGATTTCATTAGTCTTCATTCATTATGTTCCATTCAGAATATAAATCGAGAAGCCTCAGTTCAAAGCATAATATGTTTATGTTTTATTCCCACCTCACCTCCTTTTATGCTATTGATAAGGTAAAGGTAAAGGTATCCCCTGCTCAAAAGCCAGTCGTGTCCAACTCTAGGTGCGGTGCTCATCTCCGTCTCTAAGGCCGGCCATAGAGCCAGCGCTGTCCGAAGACGTTTCCGTGGTCATGTGGTGGTCATGATGACTAACAGAATGCTGTTACCTTCCCACCACAGTGGTACCTATTTATCTACTTGCAGTTTCTTACTTTCGAACTGCTGTGTTGGCAGGAGCTGGGAACGGAGCTGGGAGCTCATTCCATCACGCGGCACTTGGGTCTCAAACTGCTGTCCTACCAACCTTCTGGTCTGCAGTTCAGCGTCTTAACCACTAAGCCACTGCGGCCCCGATGCTATTGATAGACCTAAGTTAACATTTTGATTGTATGGTATGTTATTCAACCCACATTTTTATCATAGAAAAACCATTGTGGTCCATGCCCACATTTCAGTGGCAGTGAATAAATACAGTATAGCTTTATCAGTTTAAATTTAGATGAGTATTTCAAAATTAAACAGGTGTGTCCAATTTATAAATAATTTCCAAAGCTCCATTCAACAAAGTTAACAGCTTTTCAATTATCATTGAGAGTCACAGCTCTGTCAGCTATCCTGGATTGGACTGTCAGAGGGAGGGATTTACAACAGTGGAAGAGGCTTCCACTGTCATAAAATGGCTGCCAACAGAGTATGCAGCACTCAGTTGGCGGCCATTTTGGGAGCACTGCCATAAAAGGCAACTGCACTCCCCATCATCACTGAACCCTGCCGCGGCCACCAGAACAGGTAAGGCAGCGGTGGGGCGAAGGGGGGCACAACAGGGTGGGGAGGGGCAAAACTGGGTGGGGAGGGGGAGAAATGGGGGCAGGGAGACTGTGATGGTGCATGCTGGATCCTATCCCCTTCATCAGCAGCCTCCCCTCCCCCTTTCTCTCCTTGGATTTGCACCAGCTACAGAGCTGTAACAGGTCAGAGGAGACCCATTGTGAAGTGGGAGGCTTAGGGAGGAGTAAGGGAATTTAAATCGCTTTTCTCATCCGAAGCCTCTCAATCCACCACCACCCACTGGATACAGCGTGCTCATTTTCAGCGCAGCTGTGCTTGGGGGGGGGATAGGATTGGGCTCTATGAAATACAATTAATCTTTGTTATCTTCGTACTCAGTTCCTGAGGATTTGCTTATCCGTGGGGAACAAGAGTGCAACTTACCTTGCATCATTTGCAGTCGGTTCCATTGCAGTCGATTCCAATACCAGCAGCCATTCTGAAGCTATTCGCAGCATCAGCAACCATTCTGAAGCTATCCTTGGTAGCCATTCTGAATCCGCAGTGGCCATTCTGAAGCTATCCACGGACATTCTGAATGTATTTGTGCCATTCTGAAGCTATCCACGGCTTTCCTGGGGCCTTTGTCCATGACAAAAGGGAGTGCCAATTTGATTTCCCCCCAGCCTCATTTTCCCATAGGATCAATGATTCGGTATCCACTGATTCGGTATCCGCTGGATTTTCCAGGAACTGACCATAAGCAGCGGTGGGGAACCTCCGGCCCCAGGGCCAGATCAGGCCCCCGAGGCCATCCGGTCCGGCCCCCGGAGAGATTGCCGGGAGGCCGCCCAACCGGCCCCTGGAGGCTCCGCCAGGTCCGCGCGTCACCTCTGGAGGCCGGGAGAGGGCCTTTGCATGTCCTCCCTGGCCGCCGCCTCAACCCCTTCTCATCAGGCCGTTGGCCATTTTGCACATGCGTACCACGCCGATGAGGGCAAGCTCTTGCCCTCTTGCCCTCATCAGCATGGTATGCTGGAGGTGACGCGCGGACCCGGCGGCGGCTTCGGACGGTGAGCGCGGAGCCTCCGGAGGCCGATGGGGGGCGGGGGCAAAAATTAATTAAATAAATAAAAATGGCGCCCGGTCTTATGGCCAGCCCTCAAGCAAATTTCTAATATTTAAAACGGCCCTCGCCAGGGAAAAGGTTCCCCGATAACAAGAACTGACTGTACAGTACAGTATAAGGTTTTTTTAAAAAAATATAAACAAGTGCATCTGCAAAAGAACACATCAATGTACAGCAGGATTGGTTTGTTCTTTTCCTAAGGTCAATCAAGGGCCATTTCCCAAATTACATGAATGAAATTTCCCTACAGCAGATCCCTGCTCCCCCAAAAGCCTCTCCTGAGGGTCAGGGAACTCTCTGGAAGGGGTAGGCTGGAGCACAGGGCTGTAGATGGAGAGGAGAATTGCTGTTAATTGGATGGAGGTACCCTTCCAAGAGCAGATCTCTGGAGGCATGTATCTTTTGTTCTTGCCATTTTTGCAAAATTGCTGTTCTGTGGCTATTCAGATACAATGCATTCTGAGATAATATGGGAGCTTCACGTAATCACTCTTTCTGCAAGCATATATCAGCTCTATAGAAGCACAAACCATGAAATCTGGCAATAGGACCCAGGTACCTTACTCTCTGTACCACTAGAGCAATTCCAGGCAGACTACTGGCCTGATCATTGCTGCTTGGCAGTGCCTTCCACCAGTAATGACAGGAAGATGTACTGCACCCCATCATTCCAGACAGACTAGATGATCTGGGGAGCAATGGAGGACCCTGCTAGCCTTATATCTGCTGCCTCAGACTCTTAGCCCAATCCTGTGGGCATCGCTGGAACATGCGTTCTGGTGGTGCAGAACACTGGTGGTGCAGCACACCATTGCAAAATTAGATGCACCATAGAGCACAGTGTATCCTACACCACAAACAGTGAGGGCATGTCAAGGGCAGGAAGGGGCTGGTTATCGGTGGCAGAAACTCTGCCAATATCCTATCCCCCTTCCCTGCCTCGAGCCACCTATTTGGGTCCACTTGGACTTGCTCCAGCAAAATTGCTGGTGCAGGTCTGAGTAGACCCATAGAGGCAGTGAAGGCTTACCCTGGGACAAGGAGACAAATGCCCCCTTACCTGAAGAAGACCTCTGTGACTGCCTCCTTCCTTCCTCCTTCCTTCCTCCTTCCTTCCTCAGTTCCTTCCTCTCTAAACTGCTGTATTCCATGTGGATCATGCCTGTCTATAATAGATTATGTTCCTTGCCCCTGTCCTCTCAGACCTATGGTGACTGCCTTTGGGATTTGACCTCTTGCCTGTCTTGGACTATGCTACCTACCTGCCCCTGAACTCTGACTTCTGTCTCTGGAAACTGACCAGTGCTTACCTTGGTTCATGCTCAGGGCTGGCCCATCCACAAGACCAACTGAAGTGGTTACTTCAGTCAGCAGGTTGGTGGAGGGCTCTCATCTCTGTCTGCCTACTTGCCTCCAATGCTCCTCCTCCTCTTTCCTGAGTGCTGAGCTAGAGCATTGGAGAAAGGGAGGAGCAGAGCTGGCACATCATCAGGTAAGGGGAGGCAGGACTGGCATGCCAACCTCAGGTGTCAGGAGATCTTGGGCCAGCCCTGATTATGGTATTCACCTCTGGTCCTTCCAACCAAAAGGTTATTATAACCAAAAGGCCAGGACCCTTCCATACCTGAAATTTGACTGCTTACAGGACTCTCAATCTGTGGAGCCCTAATAATATATACAATGGCCCTTAGTCCGTAGCAAATAACAAATTATACATGCTTTCACAAATCTAACCACACAAGCACAATACTAACAACACAATCCTATGCATGTCTACTCAGAAGTAAGCCCAATTGATTTCAGAGGAACTTACTCTCAAGTAGGTGTGTATAGAAATTTCAACCTAAATGAACATAATACAATAAATAGTTAGATGCTTTTTACATATACATGCATATAAAGTGGAATTCTCAATTCTAACCATCTTCCGGGCAAGCGAAAAATATGGAATATAGCAAAAACATACCACATCTACAGTTAGCAATTGGAAAAATATGAAGCTAAGAATTTTTCATTCTAAGGGAACTGCTAAAGTTAAGTAATTCATAGTTAATATGAATGCAGAATTTTGAGTTGAAACAATTTTGCTTCGGAAATTACGTAACATAACATCATGTTCAAAACAACAGTAAATTGCAAATTCAGACTTGCAGAACTACTCTACTTCCATGAAATTAATAACCCTGAAACCTGACCAGGCATGCCATTTGGCAAATACTGTTTTTATTACACTACATATTGTTTTGGCTTACACCGAATTGTTTAGAAGGGGGGAAAAATCTTTATGGGCAGTGAATGAAACTGGAATGATGGAGCAGAGAAGGGAGGTAAAGCAACGTAAAGGGAAAAATAATCCAGCAATAATTACAGATGTAATGCTTATTTCCATACAGATCGCGAAGGCAATCAAGCTTCTGTCATTATATTACTCCATATGTCATTATATTCCACAAAAATAATTGAAAAATTGAGGAGTAAAGTTGAAAACCAAGGAAAATCTTGTATTGCCTGAGTGTGCCAGAAATAGCAACTGCCTTCTGGGAAGAAGAAAAAAAACTACACAGAGAGAAAATACCCCAGGAGGAAGGAGCCTGAAAAGATTTTAGTGCAAGTGGAACACATCTTCACACATAAGTCAGCATACAGAAATGCTGCTCCTTCTGCTCACTATCATGTAGTGCTACAGATACAGTTGAACCTTTTTATTCACTGGGGTTCTGTTCCCAGAACCCCAGTGGATAAAAAAATAGTGTGATATGAAAATCAGGGTGGAGGATGGGGAACAGTGCCACATTACTTTTTTTCCAGGATCTTTGGTGCTTCCCTCCTTTTGAGTTTGTTTAAACTGACCAAAAAAGAAAGAAAAAACGCTACCGGAAGCAACCTGTAGATGGCACCAGAGTCTCCTGGTTGCATTTTTTTCTTTTTTTTCAACAGTTTAAATACACCAGGAAGCGGCTGGCAAGCCCCCGACAGATTCCCGGTTGCGGTTTTTCTTTTTTCAGCAGTTTGGATGTGCACAGGAGGCGGGAAGCGGCTGGCAGGCCCCCGGCCAATGCTGAAAGAAGAGGTAATGTGGTGTGGTCGGACTCCCACAGTTTTGTTACCCATGTTGAGTCAAATCCATGGATGGAAAAACCGTGGATAAAAAGGTCCAACTGTATAGCCAATCTTTTGTATTTATTTAAACATTTGTATACCAAGTATAGCCAGCGGGTGACGCAGTGGGTTAAACCACTGAACCATGAGCTGTCAATCGAAAGGTTGGCAATTCGGACTTCCGGCTGGGAGGACATGGCAGGCTGACAACTCCGCCGATTGCTCCGTATCGACGGAGTACATCTGATGGACTTAACTACTTTACCCCTGGATTGTAAGGGTGTACAAAGAGATAAACCATATTTCTTTAAATCGCCCCATTCTGACAGTTCAAGGCAAAGGCTTTGAAGTTTCGGGTCGGTGGGTGACGAAGAAGGATAACAACGAGCTCAAACTTCAGATGAAGCGTAAGCCAAGCCACTTCCCACATGCTTTGCTTTACTTAGGCAAGAGGCGTAGAAATGATTTATGAACTGAAGAAATTAGCCGAGATAAGAGTTAACGTTAAAAATAATTAATACGTTGCAAAAAGACGAAGTGTACGTTCGAAAGTGAAAGTTTCTAAAGTGGAGAGCTTTAGCTATTTTTTTTCTGTACTTATGGAAGATTAAAACAGTAAGAGAAGGAGAAGGAAAGATATGAAGAAGTTTTCTTAAATAGACTGTTCCGGCGAGAGAAAATTGTTTGGGATTTGTGTGTCTGTTTTTTTTTTTTTTTACATATTGTTGTCATTCTTGACATTCTTTCTAAAAGAATATGAGCCCTTCCGTGTCAGAGTTCATGGATTATGGCAATTAATCTTTCTGTTTCACGTCGGCGACCGCAGTTTATTTTACCTCTTTTTTTTTTTAGGAGAAGAGAGATCGGCACCTGGTGAAAAATCTGCAACATGACTACACAATTGGAGTATTGTTTTAAAAAATGGGAACAGAGATTTGATGCAAAAATGGCAATTTTGCAGGAAAAATTTCAGAATATGAACGCAGAACTGAAACAAGTGGTGAAGGAAAAGGACGAATTCCAAGAAATGAAGGCTACGTTGGAAATACAGGAAGATAAAGAGAAAGATAATGATAAAGAGAGAGATTTAGTGGAAGAGATTGTAGCAGAGAAAGTACCAAGAGTTAAACCAAGACTTGAGACAGAGAAGCAGAGTACCTTACTAAAAGACATTTCGTTAAGAATTATACAGAAAAAGAAGAGTTATATATTTTTCGTGGAGTTTCTGAAGAAAAAGAGGATTGTCTTTCGGGGGAGGAATTTAGAAGACGTGAATGATCCTGTGGAAAAAATTGTAAAGTGGATACAATTCAAAAAACAAGGGATTTTCGGGAAAGATTTAAGGATGAAGAAGAGAAAGAAGAAGAAGAAGAGGAAGAAGAGAAAGGGGAGGAAGAAGGAGGAAGGGGAGGGATGGAAGGGGTAATGGCAAACTGTCAAAATTAAAAAGGGATTATAATTTTTTTGTGGGGAATATTACTGGAGTTAATGTTGTATAAAAAGAAAATGTTTTATGATTAGAAAAACAAATAAGATATGAATTGTTTTTAAGAAACTTATATAAAGAGTGATGGAAAAATTTTGACGAAAAAATGGGGGGACTTAATAAATTTAAAATATTTGAAGTGGAAGTTAAGACTTTTAGATGATAAAGGAAAAGTTAATTAACCCTTTGGTGAATAAAAGAAAAATAATGTTTTATTGTTTGAAAAGACTTAAATAAGATGTGATTTGTTTTCAAGACTCTTATATAAAGGGGATATAGAATTTATTTTTGTTTAAACAGAAATTTGGAAGGTTTTTATTTTAGTACATTTGGAGGAAAATGGGGTGGCTTTATATATTAAAATATTTGAAGCGGGAATTAAGATTTTTAGATGATAAAGGAAAAGTTAGTTAATCTTTTTGTGAATATTTGGATACCACTTATAGATTCTTTAAGAGAGAGAGTGAGAGAGAGAAGAAGTGATGAAGTGTGGATTTAATGAATAGTATATTAGAGATATAGGCTTAGATATTATAAGTAGAAAATATATAATAGTATACAAGTAGGATTTACTGCTTCGCGCTTGCTTTAATCTTTCGTAGTATGCTGTATTGTTTTGTTTTATTGTTTTGTTTTGTTTGGTAGTTTATTAATAAAATTAAATATATGAAAAAAAAAAAAGAAAGGTTGGCAATTCGAATCTGTGCGACGGCTCCTGCCAACCTAGCAGTTCAAAAGCAAGAAATTGCAAGTAGATTAATAGGTACCGCATCAGCGGGACGGTAACAGCGTTCCATGCGCCTCGGTGTTGAGTCATGCCGGCCACATGACCATGGAAACGTCTTCGGACAGTGCTGGCTCTTCGGCTTTGAAATGGAGATGAGCACCGCTCCCTAGAGTCGGACATGACTGGACTTAATTGTTAAGGAATACCTTTACCTTATGCCAAGTTTAGATTAAGGAAAAAAATCTGTAAGGCTGCTAAAAATAATTAAGTTAAAACCAAAATACAATTAAAAATCAAATCACATAAAAACACAACTTCAGCAAACCAATAAAAGAAACAGACCAAACCAATAAAAGCAACGCCGCCCTGACACCGCAACCGCGAATGTATGCCAGGTCATTCGAGGAGACTCATAGACTTGCTTACACCCAGGGAAGGAGATGAACGTCCCCTTCACCCGAGGTGTGGCCTAGCTAGCGGCCCCGGGGCAGTGCGCAATCCCGATAGGATACAGCAGCCGGCCCTTTAGGCCGGCCACATATACATACACAGGAGTGCGCTGCCAGTCTAGTCTGCCAGGTGAACATATTTGTATGAAAGGGAAGAACAAACAGAGTATTACCTTCAGCATATCTGGGCACACTTGAAAATGACCAGGCATTCTAAGTAAAGGATAAATTCCTTCAATATGTATAGCGATGGCACACACCACATAAATAATATCTTGTAATTCAGAATTGCTGTGAAACAAAATAGTTCTGCATTTCAGCACAAAAAGTGAGACTCTGACAGACTTATGCTCTTACCTAGTATTTGCATAAAATTAACAGCACATGCTACACGCTGCGGCAAGGAGAGTCATGCCAGCCACATGACCACGGAGGCGTCTTCAGGCAACGCTGGCTCTTCGGTTTTGAAATGGGGATGAGTACCACACCCTAGAGTCGGACACGACTGGACTTAATTGTCAGGGGTCACCTTACCTACCTTATACCCAGAAGCAGCCCTTCCAGAAGGCCAGGCAATTGTTTCAGGTAGCAGATTTTAAGTGCCATTATGGGTGACAGAGTGAATGACAGTCAGCTCTGACTCATGGGAAGTTTTTCAGGGCAAGACCTATTGCAACAAGCAGGTGTGCATTGTACAATTGTACAGGTGCTGTGCAGGAGCATGATATTGTGATCTTTCTTGCCCAGCCCCTGCTCATTTCAGTGAGACTTGTTAGAAAGAACTTCCTGGTGGATTGTGCCCATTTTAAATAGTGCGTATGGATTTTCCATCTGTGTTTTAAGTCAGCCCTGACTATACCCAGATCTCACAACATGTTATGAAAGAAACCAGGTGCTATTACTGACAGCAAAATTGCAAGCCTTGCCCAGAGCAACAGCAGCTCAGTGGCAAGGCTTCAACAAAAACATCAAAACTCCTATGTTGCCTATGGCCCTTTCCAGATAATCACTTTTTAGTACCATAAATGTGTCGTCGTTATTCATGTGTGTGTGTGTGTGTGTGTGTGTGTGTGTGTGTGTGTGAGAGAGAGAGAGAGAGAGAGAGAGAGAGAGAGAGAGAGAGAGAGAGAGAGAGAGAGAGAGATCCAGGCATCTTCCCTCAAGAGGTAGTGTATCTGTTGCAGATGTTGCATTTTTCCAGCAACGACATTTCATCAATGGAAAAACAGAGGCTTGCTGACATGAAACATTGTATCAATTACTTGTGAGATGGCAAACCATGCAAAAGGAATTAATCGTTACCAGTGGGGCAACCTTCCCTGGCCCCTGTTGGGCTCAGAACTGAATTTAGAGAATCAATAATTTCCTCCCAAATTTGGGAAATATTTATTCAAAGCCCAGTTCCAACCCAGACTGGACCTCACCATGTCCTCCATGGTGTCATCAAATGTGTGACAGGGTCCAGCCCCCCATGAGCCTCCAAATTCCTTCCCTTGCACCGCCTCCCTGTCTCTGAACCTCATTCCCCTCCCTCCCATCCACCCAACTGCCCACTTCTCTGACTTGCTTCTCTGGTGGTGATGGAATGCAGGAAAGGATGGTTCTCTTTCCAGTCTGGCACTTGGCACACTGCTAGGGCTAGGAAATAAAAAACCAGTTGACACAGAGCTCATGGCACCTGGCTGGTAGCCATGGCAGCGGCCCAGACACCAGAGAGCGGAAAGGGAGTGAGACCTCCCCCCCCCACTCCTCTGTTTCACTGACCCTAGAGCAACAACAAGGTAAGTGGGGTGGAAGGGGTTTGTGCATGGGCGGGTGGGTGGGTGCAAGGGAGGCAGGGCTTACATTCTTCTCTAGCTCAAATTAACATCTGAGCAAAGTACTATTAATAATGAGGAAGCAGAAGATGATTACCTCACCACATTCTTCTGCCCTTTCTCTATATGTGTCTCTATTCCATTTCAGCAATATTGTAATTGGTAACTTTTGTTTGCAAAGCCAACTCACCCTATAATATCACAACAACAATCCCAGTAGTGATCACAGCACTACCGGTAGGCACAACTCTGAGGGCCCTGAAGAAACATCTGGGCAATGCTGGCATAGATAGGCTAACAACTGGACAGCTGCAAACATGCCACATATTTTGATGATACCTCACTAGCTCCTAAATTCATGGCGAGAATTTGAACTAGTGATAGTCCAAAAAAAATGCCAGTCCAAACACCTGGTGGACTGTGGAAGTTGATGGGCAGCGCAATCCAGCGCAAGGATGCGGCAGGCGGCCCATGGCTGCCTGCCGGATCCTGAGCCCCGGCGGCCGTTCTGCCGCCAGGTCGGAGGTCTACTCAGGGGACACTCATCCCCTTCCCCGGGTGTAAATCCAGGCCGGCCCGATCGGCTTCCTTGGATTTTCGCCCCCTCCCAGGCCAGCTAGGCCAATGGCCCCCTCCCTCACCCGTCAAACCACACGCACACCAGATCCCAACTCACCTAGTCCAGCAAATGCACGGGCACTCCGGCAACGGAGCAAGGGAGGTCAGCCTCTGTGCTGGCCTCCCTTGCTCCAGAGTAGTCGTAAACGTGCTTTCCGGCACGTTTGCGACTGCTGCCAGCGATGGAACGCTCATTCCGTCGCCGGCACGATAATCAGGATTGCGCCCATATTAATAGTTGTCAGGTACCAAGCAGAATGTGCAGAAGGACACCAAGGAATTCTCAAAGATGGGAAATATTTGTGGGGTTTTATTTATTATTATTTTATTTATTTATAGAATTTATACCCCGCCTTTCTCCCACAAGGGCAAACAAGGCGGCTTACAATAAAAACATTAAAATACATATATACATTTAAAATCAAGAATTAAAACAATTAAAACAATTAAAACAAACAGCCCCAGTGGGTCATCCACATTTACATTTGTTAAAAGCCATTTGTTAAAAAGCCAGCCTGCCATGTCAGACATCAAATGCTGATCTAAATAAAAATGTCTTAAGGCCCCGCCAAAAGGTCTCTAAGGAGAGAGCCGTTCTCAATTCCAAGACTTTTGACAGGAAGTCTTTCCTATAGTCTGTTTTAGAAAGATGTATTTGATCACTTCACTCTTGCTAACTTGCTGAGGAGACATCTTTTAAAGTGGTGACCTTCTTGTATCTAGCAGGGGGACAGAAGCCATCCCTAGTCATCCCAGCATAGTGTTCCTCACAGTGACTATTTGCTGGTTCTTGCTAGGTGAAACACACCCAGCCATATAGCTATGAACTATCCCGCAGCAAACTCTCACCAGAACAGTTTATGGCAGGAGCAGCATGCAGAGCTCTCGCCTATAAAGTCGCCTAGAGTCGAACTCGACTAAATGGGTACAGGAGGAGGATTTGATTATCACTCACCTGTATAATTAAACACATGAAAAGGAATTCATATCAAAAGAAGAAAGAAATGCACACTTTCTCGTAGCAGATGCTAAGTTGGTATAGAATCCAGTAGTACTGCATATATCAAAGTAACATTCCTTCCTCCTTACCTGTTTGGTTAGGATGCTTCTCGTTATTCACAACTCTTGTCAGGGTGCAAATGGCATGTCAGCAACTTCTTTGAAATAATTTTAGGGGCTCTGTGCTTAAACCAGTCTTCTTTTCCTTTTAAAACTGGACCAAATCAGGTTTGCTGCTACTCTGTGTTTGACCAATGGAGTTTGCTGCTGTGAGCCAAACAAAAAGATCTTGGACTTGTAAATAATAATCAAAGTCTCTTTTAAAATTCACATTGATTTTGTGAATCAAAATCAATGATTTTGTGAGTGCAAAATATACCTTTTGTTGTTGTTGTTGTTCCATATGGAACATATGATCTCCAGCAATCCATGGTTTACATTTGTTCCTGAAGTCAGCAGTATCCTTATATCTCATGTTTTGTCATCTGTATCAAGTACAAGTCACAATATATTGTTTTTTATAATGTAATTTGACATTTCTACTACTCTGGCTTTAATTTTGTTTAGGTCTAATTAAGCCCCCCCCCCCCTCTCTCTCTCTCTCTCTCTCTCTCTCTCTCTCTCTCACACACACACACACACACACACACACACACACACACACGAGTTATGTAAGCACATATTTTGGGGTTGTCATGGTATGAAATGAGAAAGCAGAGCATTTCTAGGTATATTAAAAATATACAATATTTCCCTTAGATTTGAGTAATTCTCTATATGTCCACTAGATGCCACTGTGATCTTAGTTGGATTACCCTTGGTACATCATGGCTCTTATGTAAAAAAAAAGTAGGGTTATTATCCTTGCCTGGCTATAGCCATGATGTTCCTCACTACTGAATGGTTGTGATTCAGTTTTCTGCCTATCAAAAAATGTTTTGGAGATCTGAAGAATTGGGAATTATTGGGTTTGCTAACACCTTGACTTAAAACTAAGAAAGGAAGTTCAGAAATTGCCACTTTCTAGGGCTCAGTGGGTTAAACTGCTGAACCATGAGCTGTCAATCGAAAGGTCGGCAGTTCGAATTCGCGACGGGGTGAGCTCTCGTGGCTTGGCCAGCTCCTGCCAACCTAGCACCGCTAGCAGCCCCTGCCAACCTAGCACCGCTAGCAGTTCCAAAGCATGTTAATGTGAGTAGATAAATAGGTACCGCTTGCGGGAAGGTAAACAGCGCTCTGTGTTCCAGCCGCATGCTACGCGCTGCGGCAAGGAGAGTCATGCTGGCCACATGACCACGGAGGCGTCTTCGGACAACGCTGGCTCTTCGGCTTTGAAATGGGGATGAGCACACCACACCCTAGAGTCGGACACGACTGGACTTTACCTTTTTAGGGCTTCTCCAGGGCTTGATTTCTAAAATGAGAGGTGTCAGAACTCAAATGTACTTACGGAGCAATCCAGTGTAGTGTTAGAGCGGTGGAGCACGTGCTCTGCCGCTCTAAGCTGTAAAGCACGTTTGTGACTCCCGGCGAATGTCCGCTGGGGCAAAGGCCGGCAGCCCTCACTCCTCCAGGGGACCATTCCTGCACCCACTGGAGCGGGGAGAGGGCAGGCCTGATGGTGAGGGAGGATGGCCATTGGGCAAACTGGACGGGGAGAGGGTGAGCATATCGGCGGCGAGAGGAGAGTGGTGAGCTAGAGCACTGGAGATATTCTAGCCCACTACTCTCCTCCACACTTCCTCTTCCACTCCATCCCCCCTTACCTTTCCATTCCAGGGTCCAGGAGGAGCAGAGGCTGGTGCACCACCAAGAAAGGGGGAGGCAGCATTTGTCAAGCCTTCTCAGGCACCCAGAGCTTTTGGGCTGGCCCTGGCCTAGAGGATGCTTAGTTTGCATCACATATTCCAGCACTATTTCTGAGGGCACAAACCTTCAGATTGTCGCTGAAATCTACTAAGTTAGAAACCTTCAAATCCTTAGTCAATAATTAATCAGCAGCTGCTAGATTTTACATTCTAATGAAGCTAAAACTGGTTTCTAGCCTAAAAAATTGGTCTGAAAGAAAGTCAGAACCAACAAAAGTTATCTTAAAAGTTTGTTCTGAATACTATCTGTTGGAGCGAGTACCCCAAGCCCTGAATAACTTTGAGTTGGAATATTGTTTTGGCTAAGAAAGCCTTAAGAGAAGGGAAAAACAGGTTGCCCCCATTGGAATTTCATAATAATAGCCTGTAAAAACGTACACTGAGCATTGGACGTATTCAATTTGACATTTCCAACTTCCTGTGAATGAAAAAAAATCCCAAGATATTTAAAAAATCTATCTTGTTTGATTGGAATACTGACCAATGACCTTTTGTATATAGAGTACTGTATCGACATGCAAAGACCATTATTTTAGTTTTCTCATAGTTAATTTTAAACTATCATTTATTTACAATATTTCTATCCCGCCTTTCTCCCCAAAGGGACCCAAGGCGGCTGGGATTAATATCATGTGAACAAAGGGAAGAGAACTTACAAAGCAGATATCAAAGTCCTTTTTCAGATTGTGATAAGAGGATCATGTCATCAGCATACATGAGGGTAGAGATGTTTCATCCCCAGATTGGGGGAGAAGAGGTAAAGTCTGCCATATACTTTTACCAATGTTTTGGGTATATTGTACACATATGTATTCTGTAACAAGGGACTTTGCAAAACTTTCTTTCTCATCCATTTGAAATAACCTATTCAGTCTGTTAACAAAAGCCATTCATGTTCATCCTCATTCTAATAACGGGATCCTGATAAAGAGTCTCAGGGCCCAATCCTAACCGCATGCTATGTCAGCAGAATATGCGTTCCACTGGCATAGTGTGCTTTGCATGACTATTACAAACACGATTCCGCTAGATAGTGCAGCCTGACCATCGCTGGAAGTGGTGAGTGGCAGGGTCTACGCAGCAATGGACATCAGATGCCTGCTGCCTCAGGTAATGCTGTGCAGGGGACAGGAGGGAGGTGGGGTGGGACAGGGTGGCAACAGGGGGGGGGGGAGGAGGGCAGATCAGGCCCAGGAAGGCAGTGTGTTCAGCACCAGTGGTGCCTGCTGAATCCTGACCCCCTTCCAAATTCACAGGTCTACGCAGACTTGCGTCAGCAATATCACTGACACAGGTCTAAGTTGACCCACCGGGCCTGCAGTGGCTTACCCCAGGGCAAGGGAACAAATGTTCCCTTACCCCAAGAAGGCTTCTCAAGGTCAAAACATCCCCATGGGATTCAGTAGATGCCATGTTGGCACCGCTGCAATGCTGCGCGAGGAGTTGTGGTGGATTGGGCTGTCAGTTAATAAGAGTGTCTATGCATGTCAGACCTTTTAATGCTCATACGGGTATTAACATCTGATCTTCAAATATTTATGCACAGATTGGTTGGAACATACGGTAACAATGATCAGTTGTGGTCCTATTTGTAGCAAAGCCAGCTTGTTTATCCTCTAATATGTTATTGGTCAGTCTATAATTCTAATTTATCCATCAAATAATTAGCATAAACCTTGCAATAAAATCTATTAGGCTAACAGGTCAGTCATTAACAGCTAGTGTTCTGTCTCCTCTTTTTGCAGATGGGGACCACTGTGTTGATTATCCCAGACTTTTAGAAATTTCCTCAGCATTTGATTAGGGCTACAAAGCTGCTTATGTTCAGGTGCCAGGTGCAAGGGAGTGGTGACAGGATACAAGTATCTTGTTGTCTTGTGCTCCCTGAGGCATCTGGTGGGGCCACTGTGTGATACAGGAAGCTGGACTAGATGGGCCTTTGGCCTGATCCAGCAGGGCTCTTCTTATGTTCTTATGTTCCAGCCCACCAAGCCAGTTACAATCTGATCACTTCAGCCGTGTTCTCTCATCATGGTGCTTTATTCTATTTAACACTTGCCAAAAGATCTTTCCAGTAATGTTGACTGGGAGCCAGTCTCACACATTTGCAAATGTGAAATGATCTAGACAACAGATGGGGTCAATATAATACATATCTGAAATAAGTAAATAAGTTTTAAATATCTGAAATAAGTGGTTTTCCCAGTCCACCTTGGAAGGGCCAGCTATTAACCTGGAATCATTCTTTCTTCCTGTGAGAAGTTTCCCAAAGTGCAAAGAGTTATTATCTAGAGCCACTGATCTTAAACCCACAATTGGTTATAAATTTTGTTTAGTTGTGATCATTCTTTTGGAGAACTTGCATTGGTAGGAAAAATGTTAGGGGACTTCTGGCCCATCAGCACCCCCTGTCAAACCAGCTCCAACTGCACTGAAAAATTTAAAGGAATTGGCTGGTATGCACACAGTTTTACGGTGCAATCCTGCGTATCTTAAGGCTGGCGGAGCTTGTGCTCTGCTGGCCTAAGGAGTCACAAATGTACTGTAAAGCACCTTTGCGGCACCTTTAGAGTAAGCGGTGCCAGCACGGAGGCCAGTGCCAGCACGGAGGCCAGTGCCACTCACTCCATCACCAACCTGGACCTGCGCCAGCCGCCACAGGTAGATTCGACGTGGGTCAGAGCAGGGGCGGGCTTGGGCGATGAGGGAGGGGGCCATTGGATGGCCCAGGCTGGGAGGGGGCAGGAATTCTCCCTCGTGCACAGGGTTCTCCCTGCCATCTGCAGCAGCAGCCTGGAAGGGGCTCCATGCACTCCTAGAGGGCATTTTGGGATGCCATAAATTGTCTACCACTACCAGAATGCTAGCTCCAACTGTGATACAGCTCAGTAGGATTGGGCTGTGCAAGACCAATCCTATCCCCCAACACACTATAGCATGCAGCTATGCCAATAGAGCACATGGTCCAGGTTATGGGGGGGGCCACCAGAAGGCCAACATGGAGTAAGTAAAAATGTTTTTTTACTAAACCCTCGGTATGCGTTGTGGTGGCCAATGGGTCTCCTCAGACCTACACCAGCCGGCATAAGTCCAAAGCGAGAAAGGGGGTGGGGTGAGAAATCAGGGATAGGATCCTGGTGCAAGTCACTGTCACTGCGATCCACCCTCTCCCTCCCTTGAATTGCCCCTGCCCTTGTTGGGAAATTGGGCAACTTCTGTATGCTGGACACTGGAGGGTGTGTGTGTGTTGTTTGATCACCTAAGTACCTAGGTAGACCCTCTTGTCTTTGACCCCTCATTGTCTTAAGGAAGGGGCGTGGCCCCAGACCCAGTTTCCTCTTTCTTCTCCCTTCTCTCACTTCTCTTCTCTTCTGATGCTAGACTAGGCGAGATGATGCCTTGCTCCCAGGAGCCCAGTGGCCATCTTGCAGCACACCTCATGCAGGGAGCCCCAGCTCTAGGGGGGTTCTATCTTAAGTCTAGGATGTACCTCTGATTGATGGTCAGACGCTGTATATATACAAATGAAACTGTAAGTAAAACTCTTCTTTTTGCAACTTCAATCTGCCTGTGCCTCGTGTGTTTTATCTAGCCAAGTAAGCTAGCAAGCAGTCTGCCGTGGGTGTAAAGAGGGGAAGCGGATTATAGAATATCTCCATCAGCCCTCCCCCTCCCCAACCATGACACGCCCTCTCCACCAACTTACCTGGGTCGGCACATGCTGGGCTCTGCATTGGTGGGTGTGCAGAGCTGCCAACTGGTTCCATCAATGGCTACAAATCACCTGGCAGCAGCACACAATTTCCAGCAGCGCCACTGCATTTATGGCAATGGAAGGTGACTTCCACTGCTATAATCGTAGCATAGGATTGGGCCATAAAGCTGCAATCTTATACATGCTTATCTGGGAGAAAGTCCCACTGAACCCAGTGGGACTTACTTCTGAGTAGACATGCATAAGATTGTGCTGAAAATCTATTAACTAAGCCACTTTCACAATCTGTTGGTTCTCTTTAATTCGGCATGGAAGCCTTATAAGAAAGAAGTCATTAGTTACATGCATCATATTTTTTTACTTGTTGGTAGGTCATCATGTCCAATGTATTTAGGTACTGTCAATTAGAACAAATATAACAGAGCTATCCATCACATGAGAATGGCTGTTTCACTGAGCCAGGACAAATTTTCATCTGTTCTGACCTTTACAGATATGGGCTTAACATGGTGAAAATTGCTAAATCCCACCCCCAAGCACAACTGACATGTCAAGACTGACCTTTGGTCAAAGTCTGTCATTTTGACAGCAAACTGATAGCTTTCCCACTGTGAAAGCTGCTCTAGCTTTTGACAAAAACGCAGGTCGGAAGGAATATTTGACATCCCCCATTTAAACTTAATGGTAATATCACACTTGGTAAATTTCACACTTTATCAGCTGTCTCTGGGAGAATCTTTTCACAATGTTGTTGGAACGATGAATGCATTTGCACCAGACATGGATAGGATTCGAAAGTATAAACTCTGGGTGGTTTTCCCAAGCAAACTAATACTGGCAATCAAAATCAAACTTATGTATTTGACGGCCCAGTCTTATCATTCAGCTGCACTGCCGGAACTTGCGTTCCAGCTCAGCCTGACTTACAGCATCACAAAATGCAACACACTGTTGCACACTACCCGGCCACTGCCAGAAGTGGCTAGTGGGGCTGGCCGTGCAGCAGAGGCCCTACTGGATCCCCCAGCACCAGTAAGCCAAGGGTGGGGGCAGTCTGTGGGCAGGGAGAGGGAGAAACTGGGGGCAGGGAGGGGAGGGAGGAGGTGGATCCGGTGGCAGTTGTGCACACCAGAACTTATCCCCTCTTTTTAAAACCTCCCTGCCCCTTTTATCTCACAGTTACATGCTATAGCATGGCAGGGGATAGGATTGGGCTCTGAGAGTCTCTTAATATTGTATCCTTCACCACTACACGTAACTGCTGTGCTTACATCTAGGTAGCTGCAAGGCTTCACAAGCTGATCTCCAGGTTACTGGAGCTAAGAAAGGTGCAATCACGGGTAACAATAGTTTGCCTCAATCATAACATAAGGACAGACAACATTAATTACCCATGAAAAATGCTTAAAATAATGTCTGCATAAACTCACAAAATAATTTTAACCCATCCCAAACTGGCTCTGCATTTGACCATTATCAAATGGTGCTTGTGGATCATCCTGGCTGAATTCATGCAGTGAAAGAGGAAGCAAGGGGATAATCAGGAATTAAATGGATGTGATTCATACACCCTGAATACATTTCTGTACTGGTTCACACATCCTTAATGTGTACAATAAAATGGATTGAAAATATAAATTAGCATTGTGAGTGTGTGATGTTTCCCCCCGTCAAGATTCCATCTATAGCACACAATGTAACGTCTATCACTAGAGGGCAGTGAGGCAGGAGGTATACACATGGAAACAGCTGCTGTTAATAATCACTTGGAAAAAAATATCCATGCAAGAATAAGGAGAACAGGAGAAACATCTGTAGAATATTCAGAAGACCACCAATAGTGAAGACTGGAAGAGGTGGGAAATGGTGTAGTTCTGATCTCAAAGGAATAGCGTAACCAGTCTCTCCTTATGTGCTTGAACACTTACTCACAGCCAGTTTCACATCTCAGCTATGTACTGAGTTCTTGGATTTAAACTGATTTGGTTGATTTCCATGGCATCAGACTGGCTAAAATTCAAATACTGCAGCTGAGCTGGGCTTCAGATTGGGCAGTAAGTCTGTGCTTAATTTGCTGCAAGAAGCAGCCAGAAATGCCTCAATTCATTTAAACAAACAGAAACTCTAGTTATGCTGCTGTTTATTGTAGGACTGAGCAACATGTTCTGTTTATTTCAGAGATGCTTAGACCATAGATTTTAGGGGAACAGGAGGGAAGAGCAGTAAGTCATACCCCCAGTGGGTCACATGTGGGAAATTGGAAGATAAGGAGAATGGCCAATGGCCAAAGGTCCCTCTCCTGCTGAGACAGTTTCTTGGTAACCTGGAGTGCAGAGGTGAGGAGGCAATGTCAAAACTGGGTAGCCAAGATCCAGCAGACTCCCAAAAGAGAATCGACAGTAACAAAGCACAAATAAGAGGCAAGACCAATTCCCAATCAGGAGGCTTAACGGGCAAACCCAGAAGCTACTTGTTGTGGGTGACCCCCAACCCCTCATCCCAAGAGGGTAGGTCCACATCCTTGGGCTGTGGAAAAAAACATTTCCCCTCACAGAGATCAGGCAACAGACTCAAGTTTCAGGTACAGGCTATTCTTCCTTACCGTAACTCAAAGTCCCAGGCAAGAGAATTGAACATAAATGGTTGGTTGCTTCACCTTGAAGTTGTTCTTTCCCTAATTTGTGGGCTCCTTGTGGAGGTAGGCATGCTCACATGGAGCACCTGCGCTCCCTGGAGAACCAGGAAACCTATTTGGAAATGTAGATTCCAACCGGACAGGCAGACCAGCCTGATTCCTGGGTCTTTCTCCCCTTGTGATAGTTGCTGTGGGGGCATCTTCCTCATGAATGGAGACCCCCTGGGACTTCTGCCCAGGATCCCCTTTGAGGGGGGATGCTCCCCACCTAACCAGGCAAGGGCTTCCCCCTGAGTGGGTGGCGATTCTTCCTCTCTCCAGGCACCCTATCCAGTAGCTCTCCTGGCCTCTCTTCCTGAGTGCTCTCTCTCTCTCTCTCTCTCTCTCTCTCTCTCTCTCTCTCTCTCTCTCTGACCTCCTCCCCCACCCAATAAGCTCCCTCTTTCCCCTGCTTGGCTGCATCTGCCTCTGCCTCACTCCGAACTTTGCTCCTGGTCTCTATTTCTTCTTTCCTCCTTAGCTCCTGCTCTTCCTCCTTGCCTCTTTCATCTTCTCATCCACCTCTCACAGTCTCACTGGCCTCCTTTTTCTCCATTGGCCTATGAAATCACAACTAGTGTTGTTGCCAAAAAGTATCATTACCCAGTTCAGAATAGGAATTTCTCTAGTTTGTAATGGCCTGCTATATAGTGAGCCAAATGCCCATTACCTCTATTTTTTTTCTCCATGTGGGGCTACCTTTACGGGCGAGGCCCACGGCGGGGTCTGGAACGCCTCGTCGTCTTCCGATCCCCCGCTGTCCGATCCGGAAGAGTCCAGTGCGCCTTCTTGTCTGCTAGTCCTGCGAAGCTTAACCCAGAAGAGGGAAGGGAGGAAAAGGGAAGGGGTAGGGCCTCAGAGGGTCAGGAAGGGTGCAGGTTCTAATCACCGTCAAACACCTCTCCCTGAGGGTAGTTAGTGCACTGGATGGTGCTATAGAGTCAGCGGTCCTGAGGCTCTGGCACGCTCTGCCTAGCCTCCTCATCACTGGCCCCAGGGGACTTAAATAGGGAGAGGAAGGGGGAGGTGTGGTCTCCATTGACGCTGCGCGTCCAATCAGTGTGGGTTGTGGTGTGAGCCCTGGCTGGGCTGCAGCTGTTGCTAAGCAGTGTTTTCCTAAGGCTGGGACGGGGCCGCGCCCACCCTGGGCGGGCCGTTCTGGCTGTGATTGGCACCTCTCTAACCCTCTCTTTCTCCTCTTCTTTTCCAGATCCTTTGTTTCCGGAAGTGGTGTTTCCGTCGGGACGAGGAGCGCTGCTGATGTCGTCGCCTGCTGGTAAGTTGTCCTGAGGGGCTGGGGGGTCTGTTGTGGGGACTGGGGTGCCCTCCGGGCTGGGGGTTTTGGCTCCGGCGCCGGGGAGGCCTTCCTCCGGCTCAGTAATGCCGGTTCGGCCTTTAAGGGGGCGTGGCCGAAGTCCGGGAGCGGCGGAGCGCCCGTTCTGGGTTGCGATCGTCGCACCCGGACACTCCAGTTCAGATCATGGTCTAAACTGGTACACCTCTCTCCTGGCACCTGCAAGTTAGGTTGCTTAAATTCCTTTGAAGGTGTAAAAATGTTGGGAGTGTTGGGCTGTTGATTTGTCACAAGTAGAGCACTGACCACCCCATACATCTTCCAGAGGAAGCACCAATTAAAATCCCTCTCAGAGCAATCCTATGTAAGTATCCGACCGGCGGCCCAGGCTGCCCGCCGGATCCTGTGCTCCGCCACAGCCAGGCTGCCGCTCGGCTGGAGGTATACTCGGGGAAGGGGGCGCTTGTCCCCTTCCCTGAGTGTAAATCCAGGGCCGGCCAATCGGCCTCCTCGGATTTCTGCCAGCGAAATCAGTTTAAACTACTAGTCAGTTGCTGTACTATTTAACTCACCCCACTATGCATATATAATGTCTATTATAAAACCATGAGTCATTTGCTTGGGATTCCACCTGAGACCCCCAAGATACCTACTAGCCAATTCTCTCAGGAAATGTGGCTGTTTGGTATTGTGAAAGGCTGGAAAGGATCAACATGAATTAATGGGTTGGCAGCCCCTGCTCCACCTACAATAGCTATTGAAACAGTCCCCTTTTAATGAGGCTGACAACCAGTCAGCTGCTACTCACTAAATAAAATCAGGCCATTTCTCCTACTGTATTACTTATGAAATAAAATCAGTGCTGGTAATCAAAATGAAACAACCATGGACATTATTGCAAGTGAATGATGAGTAAATTGCAACATATAGAGAAAAAGTTGCTCATTCGTCACAAATGCAATAACTTCCTTGACCTGGACCACCCTGTCAGCATGTCAGCTTTAAAATATTACTTTTGGAACACATGAAAAATTGCCAACTTCTCACCATGGTCTTTTGATTTATGGCTTGTTCCTCAGAGATTGATTAGTTTATTTTATTTTGTTACCTGGAATGAATGATGGATATTTTTTTTAAAAAAAATACCCTTAGGTTTGGATTCACTGCAAATGAGATAATTTTCAAGGAACTTGTTTGGTTGTTGCCAGAATAATTGGACATTATTATTACCTTCCCACCATGCATGAATGATAGGTCTCCAGAGGACCTGAATGGCTTTAGATGATGTTTCCTTAGTATTTCAGTGTTGTTCATCTGCACCATTCATACAGGAGCTTTTACCAGATGGGTCATCGGCCCCATAATGACATTTCACATTTCCCGTCTATTACTCACCAGTGGAAAATAATTCAATTTACAATTGCTCCTCTAAGTAACTTTCTACTGGGTTGTTCCCTGCCCAAAATTAAAGAATAGGGTGCGAATTATGCTTATGCTATTTTGTGATTCAACACTATTTTGCCATTTCTGCAGCAAATTGATCCTATAACCCAGGGGTTTTCAACGTCTTACCGTCTGCATACCACCTCTGGTGCTGCTCTCCCGCTACATACCACCGGAAGTAAGTGCTGATGATGTTATCGACACTTCCAGATTTTCACCACACTGGAGGCCTGGTAAGATAAGGTAAGGCAAGGGCGGGCGAGAGGGCCTTTTCTGGCCCTTGAAACCCAAGCGCTCAAGCTCTGCAGGTTCTGCAGAACTCGAGGTGCCGTTTCCAGGGCTACAGTGTCGGGCAGTGCGGGAGCCCTGGAGGCTGCCATCTTGGCGGTCAGGAACCCACGTACCACCAGCCGGTGGTCCACATACCACTAATGGTACATGTACCACCAGTTAAGAACCCCTGCTATAGCCTAAATTAACACATGTCTTAATACATTTTAATGCAAGGGCAAACAATAGCATCTTTAGACAATCAAAAATGGCTGAAGTTTCCTTGCTTACACTGACTACATGAAAGGGTTCCCACTTCCCAAAATTGAGTACAACAGCTTCAGTTCATAAAGTACCAACTGTGGTCATTTTTCACATCTGAGTCTTTAATCAGCTTTTCCTTAAACCAATTCATAATGAACTTATGAAGATGCTTTCTACTGAGTCAGACCATCTAGATCAGGACTGGACCGGCTACATGGACTGGCAGCAGCTGTCCAGGGCATCCTACAGGAGGTTTCAGACAAACATAAAACTTGCATTAGAAAGAATGCACGGTTGTAGTTCAGGAGAGTTGGGGGATCCAGAGCTTTCAAGGGACCTGAATTGAGAAGAAGCTTTGGGCTCAGCAGGAGACAAACTGTGACATTTGCTTAGGAGCATAAGCACCAGTCTGCCCTGCCCCCAGATGCAGATGGATGTGAAGGGGGCAAATGACTGGGAAAGGAAGGGGGAATGATGGATGAAAGGAAGGGAGAAGGTAAGTCTGGATGATGCCCCTCAGGGAGAGGAGCAGGGGCTTGTTTACTTGGTTTCATTGGATGAGGGGCCCCAGGAGAGACAGGTGGTGGAAACAAGTGTAACCTTCTTCTGAGTAAACATGCATAGGCTTGTACTCTATTATACCTTTAAATCGTTATTTAGGATGTAACCTTTATCCCACCTTTCAGTTTTTATACATTTTATATACAGCAAGTTCAGAGTACTGCAACCCACTCCAAGAGTTTGAGATTAATCAGCTGCAAATTCAGTATAGAAAGATTCAAACTGTTAGCTCCTGAGGGCTCGAGGGGAACGAAGAGGAGGTGGGACTGGCTGGCATGCTAGGGCAGAGTTGGGGCAACAAAGTGGAGATGAAGCTGAAGCCAGGATCTAGAGGCCACGGTAAGCCTAGGAGCAAGGAGCTGGAAGCAGAGACAACACAAAGAGACAAGGAGTGATGCTTGGGGGCTGGTTTGAAGGAGGGCTGTTGAACCAGCAGAGACTCAGGCAAGGCTGAAGGATTTTATGGGGGGCTAGGAAGCCACATCCCATCCTGGAATTCAGTAGCTCCTAATCCAGCATTATCATCAGCATTTCCTTCCTTTTCTTCCCAAGGATGCCCAAAGTCAGTGAGACCCTGGGTAGGCAAGTGGACCCTTCACTGGGTTTGGGATTCAGCCCTGATCTGGCATCACATTCATTCTTGGAGCCAACAGGGGTCCAGAATTGATCATGGGGGTCCAGATAGAGGATGTCATCATTTCTGGGATCGCTGATTCCTCAGGGGGAATGATGGAGAAAGGGAGTTTGGATGGTCCTTCAATGCCTGGATCCTGATCAGTCTTAGCATGGCCCAGATTCCCCATTACTGTACATCTAGGAGGCATTTTCTGAGTCTGGATGGGGTCTGATGCAAGCCAGAAATAAGTGGCAGGAAAAGCAAACATTCTAATGATGATGTGAATGTTGATTTTGTTGTTGTTGTTGTTATTGCATAGTTTAGTGTGGCTATCAGGGTGTGGCTATTATGGGTCATCATTTATGTACTTCAAATTTGCCACCACCGCACTGGGAGAATACTGGATACACTTGATCATTCTGCTGCAACCCATCCCTCATTTACTACATTTATATGCATCACAAGAAGCACATGAGAGTTGTTGCATAGGTGCTGCTTTTTAGGGTCAAGTGTGAAAAAGTTCTGTGTTTCATGTTTCATCTGTATTATTTTCATACAGGAGATTAGAAGAGTCATTTTCAGTGCATGAAGGGTCAAAGTATCTGAGGTACAGTATTTCTTTTCAATTTATGCTGTGGGATAACCAAAGGAACAGTGGACTGGTCTGTGGAATCCACATGCATGGCTTCCAATTTCTACTCCTTCCTCAGGTAAACTGAAAGAAAAGACCCCTAGTTTTTCCTGAGATTTCCTGAACCTTCAACTATGTGCTACTGCACTGAACCAGAAACTTGGGGAAATGTCGGATGTCGACCAATGAGCCATTGTCAGAGACATAGGAGCACTTCTGCGTCTCTGAAAATGGATCATTGATACACCCCCAGTTATCTCCAAAGGCTTCTCTTTCTTTGAGGTGGCCACACCATAGACTTCCCCCACTCCCATAGCCTTCCCAGGCATGAAGGATGGGGATCCTCAGGAGGTACAGTAATTCCTACCGTCCCTGGTTCTGGCAGGCTTCTCCTCGTCAGGTTACCCTGGCCTTTGCTGTCTTCCCAGGCCCTTCTTTCCTGTGCCTCCCTAGAAGGAGGCCGTTGGTCCAGACTCAGGAGCTCCCTGGACCTGCCTCTTCCTTCAGCAGCTCCTGAGCTCCTTATGAACTCCTGGCTAGCTTGCCCTGGTCCCACCCCTTCTGGGGGCGTTTTCCCTGAAGTCTTATTCCCACAAGACTTGGTCTGCTCTGACCTCTGCAGCTCTAAAAGGGACAGTGCTGCTTTCAGCCCCAGCCTCAGCTACAGTGGCGAGGCTGTAGGTGTAGCCGCCTTCCCTCTTTGCCCAGGCCTCCCTCAGCCTTTGCCCCTCATTCCAAGACAGGGCCTGGCGGGGTTCCCTCCCTGAGGCAGCTCTTCTTCCTCTCCCCTTTAAACTGGTGGGTATCTCCTCATGATTTGGTGGTCCTTTCCACCCTTGTGCCCGGTTGGCAGTCCTGCCCCCCGGATCTCCATCCTCTCCCGAGGGGGAGGGATGACACAAGGGCATGATTAAGAAAGCAGGAGAGAGAGTTGAAAAATGGTTCTTGCCCAAGTCACAGCACATTCTATTGATGTCATGGTTTGTTCCAGCTGAAAAGCAAACCGTCTTTTCTGCTTGTTCACTGCATTCATAAACGGGCTGCTTTGGCATGCTTTCCTCTCCTCCCTTTCATGAAATATAAATAACTTAAGCAGGAAAGAGCTGGCAAGTCACATTAATCATGTGGGCAGGAATATATTTTATTTTGTAAATTGTTTTAATAAATCCAAAAAAATTCAACACAGTCCTACTTATTAAAGGTGGCTTTAAAAAAAATAACACACACACACACACACACACACACACACACACACACACAGATATATATATATATATATATATATATATATATATATATATATATATATATATATATATATATATATATATATATATATTCTTTCTCAAATGTCCTGTGTAGTTTTTAAAAGGTTTACGTAATTCATGTAACATTAAGAGCGTTTTATGCCATGGTCCTGGATATGGTGCTTCACACAGAGCCTCATCAACCCCATGTAAATGAGTCCATAAAAGCCCAGTGGGTCAAGCTGTGAAGGCTCCTCCACTTAGAGGTCTGGTCAAGGTCTCTGATGCTGGCCTGGTAGCAAGTGTTGCATATGTACTTTGGTATCTGTGTAACATTAGAGGGGCTACTGAGTCCAGTGGGACACCTGGCAGAGGCAAGTATGTCCACACACTGTTAAACAGCTTTTTTATTAGCATTAGTTATCGGGGACTCATAGGCCCACCCATTAGGCAGTCGCTCAACATATTTGAACCAATTATGCTCATTTAGCTTGCATTTGACTGGAAAGAGTATTATTCCTGCATGCCTCATAATCCATGGAAAACTGTGATTTCATACTAGCCAATAAAAGCGGGAGGCGCACACCATAAGAAAGAAGAGATAGTCATATGATTTCCTCTCTTTTTGCTTTTCAGTAGCAGATAAAAACAGTATTCCTTGGTGCATTTTATTAGGTCGCTTTTGAGAACTAGCTATCATTTGCTGCTTTATTGTGAGACTTATGGCCCAATCTTATCCTGGGCCTCGCGATCTGCTGCCTTAAGTCCTGTTACATGCTGCCATCAAGCTCTTTAGAGCTGCCGGTGCAAACAGCCAGAGGGTCCATGTGCCTGCCAACGGCCCACCCAGAACACATCAGAACGGGTAAGGTGGTGGCGGGGGGGCAGGTCACGAAAGGATCGGAGCAGTTTGAAGGAGCAACTGGGGCAGTTTGGGGGGTGAGAGGGAGTGGATCACAATGGCAGCAGCACACACCAAATCCTCAGTCCAAATTTCTCCAAATTTGGAATCCAAATTTCTCAGTCCAGTCCCACGCCCTGACTCTCCTTGTACAGTACTTACACCAGCAAATGACCTGGCATGGGTCCAAGGAGACCCATTGACAGCCAGGTAACCTACAGAGAGGTAAGTATAAAATATTTTTATTTACTTCTTCCAGGCCATCTATCCCCCCCCAGCATGCAGCTCACATTCCATGAGGGAGGGAGGGGGGATCCTGGCGGCATCAGCATGCACCAGGATCCTATCCTCATTCCCTCCCCCTTATTGTCCTCGGAGTTATGCCAGGCTGATGTCGATCTGAAGAGACACATTGGGGAAGCAGAGACTTACCCTGAAGTAAGAGAACAAAAGTTCCCTTATCTTGAGGAGACCTCCATGATAGTTCTCCTCCCCCCCCCCCCATCACAGGATGCAGGGCTTTGGTGTGGCTGCATCAGCACTGAGAGAGTTAGTTAGGATTGGGCTCATAATCTATGACATTGCCTTACCCCTTCACAAGTCCAGCAGCCTCCCATCTAAGCCAGTATCACCCACCCTGACTGGCAGTGGTTCTCGAGGATTCCAGACAGGGGTCTTTCCCAGCCCAACCTGGGACTGCTGGGGATTGAAGCTGAGACCTTCTGGATGTGACACGTGTCTCTACTCTGGCTCTGCAGCCCCTCTCCAAGGGTATAAATGACCTTGTGCTGGTACAATGCAGACAGTCACTGCAGTTCACTCATGCAGCTGCACTGCACTGGGGCAGAATGCCTATACCACACAGCCAAACACAATAGCCCAAAGGGAAATTAGTAAGACCTACAGAGTTCAATCATACTGTATAGATAGGATGTATAAATTAGGAATCTATTTGGATAGGAAGGACCTCTCTCTCTCTCTCTCTCTCTCTCTCTCTCTCACACACACACACACACACACACACACACACACACACACACACACACACACACCAAATTCAGAATGTACCATATTTATATTCCAACTGTGCCTGCTGAAATGGGAGAGCAGATATTTCAAAACATGCCACTTAAATTTCTGTATTGAGTAACTGTTCAAACAAGGCTATGCTAACTTGGCAAAATGGGTTTAAAGTGTTGGGAAAAGAGAAAGATGTATATGGTGTTGAAGTATGTATGATGCGGAAAGCTCAGCCTCCACACCATCGGCAGAAATGTAAGATTTATTTAAACAACATAAACAGCTAGTTCACTCATACATGATTCAGAGCAGGTTAATGGCTTCTTTCTTCACTATTCCATGTGTTATTTATATTATAGGTTATTAAAGAATTAGGGATCCATTGCAGTATACATAACACATGACCCCTGAACTAGATGTGCAGTCCAGTCTTGTGCAGGTTTACTTGATAGTTCTGTCTCAGGGGTTCTCAACCTGTGGTATGGGTACCCCTAGGGGTATGCGAACCTCTTGCTGGAGGTACGCCAAGCCCTGCCCCTTATTTCCCCATCAGCAGCTAATTAAGTGTTAATTAACATGGATTTTAAATTGTAATTATTTTCGGAGCCCTTCTGTCTCTCTGATTTTGGGTTTGGGCTTATTTTTGTACTTTGGAAAATGGAACTGCTAGGTTGGCAGGAGCTGGCCAAGCAACGGGAGCTCACCCCGTCGCGGATTCGAACTGCCGACCTTTTGATTGACAGCTCATGGTTCAGCAGTTTAACCCACTGCGCCACCCATTGGCCTTTTTCCACCCATTTTCCTGCCACCCGTTTTCCCTGAGCTGCAGTCAAATGCAGGTTATGTGAATCTAAGGTCACGTCAGCAACAGGTCAGTTCTGAATGTAGCAGATAAAATATGGCAAACTGATGTTAACCACAGATCTGCATATGACTGGGGATTTTGTTTTCATCTTCATCATATTGTAAAAAGGTGGTATATAAATCTCAATAATCAATGTAGAGAAATTCAATTTACTGTAGAACTAGAGAAAAACAATTCTCTACCTTTTCTGGATGTCTTGGTGACACATAAGGAAGATCTGTCAATAGGACACAGTGTTTATAGGAAACCTACCCATACTGGGAGGTATTTGAATCAAAATTCTAATCACCATCCATCACAGAAAAAATCATTAATAAATTCCCTAATGTACAGAGCAATAAAGGTTTGTGATAAGGACTCATTAGAAAAAGAAAAAAGGGTATTATATGACTCCCTACAAGCTAATGGATATTCCATCAGTCAAATTAATGAATGTTGGATTAAACAAAAAGACCAAATTGAGGCTAAGAGACTAGGGACAGTTCAGACAAACAACGAAATTGAAAAAACGACAACAGAGGAAAAAATTTGGATTTGCCTTCCTTTTATTAAAGGTACAACTGATAAAATTGCACGAATATTAAGACAGGGAAACGTAAAAACAATCTTCAAACCCACTTCTAAACTACAGCAAGTTCTAGGCAACCCAAAAGACAAACATCCAGCACTATCCAACCCAGGGATTTATTGTGTAACTTGTGAATGTCATAAATGTTACATCGGGATGACGAGTAGAGCTATAAAAACAAGAGTGGCGGAACACGAGAGATCTCTCAGGCTGAATCATCCAGATCAATCTTCAATTACCGAACATGCATTGAAAGAAAAACACACGATCCAATTTGAAAAAACAGTGTGCCTGCAAAGAGAGAGCAATTTTAAAATACTACGCCACCTGGAAGCTCTAGAAATAAGTAAAAAACCAGTGGGAACACTGATGAATCGTCAGCAAGATTTAACATTCGCGAATCGGATTTGGTTGCCTATCCTGCATAGGAAATCAAACTTAAGAACAGGAATGGGATCCGAAGTAACTGACAGTGGAGATATTCTAACTGACATTGCAACAGTAGAACGAACTGTAACTGACACAGACACTGCAGCAGCAGAACGGACTATCCAGCATGGAAAGAAAGGGAGAGTGAAAACAAGAGGAGGAAGCAATTAATACCAACTGTGCTAAACGAGCCCGCATGGCTCGCCTGACAACTAGTGCTTCACTCCAGACCTGTCATTTCCGCTCTGAACCGCTGGGTTTCCACGCTTTTTTGGTTTAAATTTACTATGGTGAATTGAGAACAGCAACATCCATGATCTTTCGAGATCCCTATGAAGAGGTTCCACAGGGATGGAACGAAACGTTGGGCTCAGTTCCTTGGATTTTAATGTGATTAAAGTTCAAGCTTCTTTATACTACATGGCTTCAATTCCCGTATTCCTTAAACATTGTCAATTGGTACATAAATGCTTAAAAAAATAAATAGTATATCTCCTTTACTATGTTGAGTCCAACCTACTGAGTCCATCAAGCCTATGATTGTGTCAGTGTTTCCGCAGAATGTTGAGCAGAAGTCCTGTTGCCAGTGAGCCTAACTAAGGGATTAAGCTTGGAGTCATGTAGACGCAAAGCACGTACTCTAAGACTGCAGCCCTATACATACTTTTCTGGGTTAAGCTGAAAACAATGGGACTCACTTCTGAGTAGACATGCATAGGTTTGTGCTGTACATCTAGACATCCTATCCCTCACTACTTTACGCTATGCAGCAGCGCTGCCAGAGCACATGCTACATGCAATGGTGGGGGCCGACCAGACAGCCTGGGAGAGGTAAGTTAAAATATTTTTTTACTTACCACCCCATAGGTCGCTTGGCCATCAATGGGTCTCTTTGGACCTATGCTAGCTTTTTTGCTGTCATAAGGCTGAGGAGAGGGGGGGCAGTTCTGGGCCAAAAAGGGGGCATAGGATCGTGGTGTGCACTGCTGCTACAGAGATCTTCCCCCTGCCCACTACCGCCGCTACCGTACCTGCTCCAGTGGGCATCCAGGATCTGTTGCCTCCGGTCACTTGCGCCAGCGGCTCTGTAGCACATGGCAGTGGTGTGCCTTTCACACTGCCATTAGAGGATTTAAGGCAGCAGATCATGAGATCCACTGGGTCACCCGTCTAGTTAATTAATATCACCAAAACAGGGAAATTTCCATTTATGTTCCTCTGCCCATCTTTATGGAACATTAGTTGTCCACAACGCTATGTATGTTATAGATGAGAAAATAATTAGGAAAAATGTTGTCAGTGTGAAGGAAAATTGCAGCACTATAAATGCTAGTGGACAGAATCTAAATCAAGCAAAAGGTAGATGAAAATTATACCTCAATGTTTTATGAATAATTAGTGACTGGGGAGAATTAGTATTGCATGTTTCAATTGAATCTCTGTAAGTTGCTTCAACACATAATTAACAGCAATATGTAAGTTTCTGTTAAAGATAGTATAAAAATGTGTACATATGGAATAAAGGAAAGGTATTGTCACAGTAGATTTTAGGAACAATAGACATTTTGCAAATATTATGGATTGTGGCAATTTATAAGAAAGTTCAATGCCACTATTGTATATATCACTTGGAACAGACAACTAGCAGCTGGTTTAATCATTTTCAAATATTTTTTTCTAAAACAGAGAATGCAGCCTTCCTTGGAAATTCTAAAGTTTGCTAATGGTAAAAAATGGAAGAAGTGATAAAGTTACTACATTCATCAGTCATCCACCCCAAAACATTTGCAACTGATTATATTTTTTAGAGTTGGCACAGAGTCATGAGGCTCCCTATAAGCAACTTTATGTTCTGTGCCAAATGGAAGAAAACTAGGAGGCAATTCTGAAGAATGTGCTCAGAGAAATACACTTCCATGTAATGAAAAAGAATGGAGGGCAGTAGTGTGTTAGGTTTTTGACTAGTAATAAGGTATCGAAAGGAGACCGCAAGATTACAGTATTAAGATTGCAATAAAATGGCTTATGTGTGCGCTAGTTAGTATTTTACTGTCTGCTGCGTACCATTAAAACACATTTATCTTGTGCCCTGTCCTGTTCTGAATGGAGTGTTTATCATGAAAATAGGGAGCCAGATCCCTATCCAATGAGAAATCAGTGTTTCATGCCAAGGTTGCCCACAGAGTCGCTGTTATGTTCCATTTCCCTTCTCCTTTCTACTGTGACTTTCATGGGAAAGTTTGGTCTAATACCCTGCATAAGAGGTCCAATACCCTGCATTTTGGGTGCCTTCTCCCACTTGTTAGTACCATTCTAGAACCAGAGAGCATGGGGATCTACCAATACAGAGTGTCCTTTATGGGCCTTTAGCATATATGTTGCCATGAGAACTCATTTCCTCACTGAGAAAGCTGCCTTAAGCATTGCATTTTTGAGACAAAACTGTAGAACACTGTGTGTTGACATGTAGTATGTGACTATGACAAGCACCTGTTTGCAAATATATGTATGATATAGGTCAGGGAAGTGGAATAGGCTGTAACTCCCCAGTAAGAAGGAGATACTTGTTTTGCCACTATGTAGTTTGCGCAGGATGAGATGGTTAGACAATATCACCGATGCAATGAACATGAAAATGAGCGAACTGTGGAAGATAGTGGAGGACAGGAAGGCCTGGCAGAATATGGTTCATGGGATCACGAAGGGTCGGACACGACTTAACGACTGAACAACAAATTTTACGCAGTGGTCTCTAGTACAGCAATACTTCCAATAGTGTAGGGGATATGTTCCCTGTAAGTTGAGCGTTGCATGAAACAGCACGATAGGATACACGTTAATCTAATAGGCAAAAAAAGGGGGGCTGATTGGCCCAGAATGCTCTACTCAAATTGGTTAAAATTGCTGTCAATCATGCCAGGACAAAGAGCGCTGTATCAAATCAGCGCTAAAGGAACCTTCATTATCAGAGGTATGACTGTCCTGTGAGAATAACCTTGATGGCAAGCCTTGATGATGTTTGTGGAAAATCAGACTGACTTCAGTGTTGCTTGACATAGATTGGTGAGGCAGATGTTTGCCTTCTTTTAATCAACAAAAAAACAGAATTTACAGTTCTTCTGAGTTGGACCTAATTAATTTATGATTTTCCTTATGCAGAGATACCTTAAACTTTAATACATTAATCATTTTTATGTCTACATACCAGAAAACATAAACTCACATCTTTGCGCTCTCCTTTCCATGGCACATAGTTTTCCCTCATTCACTTGTTCTTCATACAATCTGTCATGGTACCACAATAACCAGCACCATGTGTGGAAAGAAGGAGAGTGAGCAAAACCAACCTATTTGCCCCCTCTGGACCTTCCTGCAGCCACCAAGTGGAGATTTATCATTCTCTAAAGCTGCCTCCACTAACCAGTAGTATAACAAGAATAAACTTTTGCTGAATGCTTTATACCAGGTTCCAATTTAAAAAGATATAAAACGCGGACCAAAACAAACCACCCTAGAGAACATAAGGGTACAGAAAAGAAATAAGTGTGTGTGTGTGTGTGTGTGTGTGTGTGTGTGTGTGTGTACACACATACAGTCAGCTGCCCAGTCCAGCATAGGATTGGGCTGTAACTCTCTTCTTCTCCAGCCCCAATTGTCCAGACATCTAACAGCCATTCCCTTTATAGTGACTGACAGCAGTCGCGTCACAGGGACGCGCATCACCCCAGAGAGGGGCGCGCACATCACCTTTAAAGACGCGGCTTTGCCCCCGTGCGTGACATCACGCGCAGGCGCGGATCACCCCCCCCCGCTCCGTTTTCGGCTCATTTTAGAGCCAAACGGACACGAGGGCGGGCGGGCGGGCCCAGCACCAGCAACAAACTGTAAGTGCCGGGGGGATGCGCGTCACCCTTGTGCGTGCGTCACCCCCGGGCGGCCCGCCCCGCACGCTTCTCCCTGTCGACGCCCCTGACTGACAGCTCTTCACAGAAACATTCTCTTTAAGCATTGTGCTACTAGGTCAAACATGAAAACAGAAAAGGTCAATCTATGAAGTTAGCAGAGAAGCAACCCCGCCCATACATCCCAACTGGAAGATCAGACACGAAAAAAGTTTCAAAAAGCTTCAGCTGTTTTCCCATAACCTCCACAATACAGTGAATCCTGATACAAAGGAGGCAGAAATGTGCACTAAGGAAATATGCAAGGAAATAAAGAGTTTAATATTTCCATTCTGTTCTTGAAGGGAAAAACTCCATGCAGTCACAAGGATTTCTCATGGCATGGGCAGAACGTTCCAAGTCACAGAAGAGACAAGAAGCCTCTGTAAATGCAGAGTTACACATTTCCAGAGGGGTAGTTGTGTTAGTCTGCTGCAGCAATAACAACAAAGAGTCTTTTGCCACTTTAGTGTGTTATCTTCAGTATACAGGTGTGTGTGTGTGTGTGTGTGTGTGTGTGTGTGCGTGCGTGCACACATGTGTACATGTGTGCACATGAATATAGAGGCAAAACATGACCAGAGGAAAATGCAAAAAGCTTACTGTCCAATCCTGTCTAACAAAATACCAGCAGAATGACCACTTTGCCGGTCCAAGGTGTCGCAAACCTGCCATAAGGCATGTTTGCGGCACCTGGAGAGTAAGTGGCACTGACGGAGATGCTTGTGCTGCTCCTCCAGTGTGGCAGAATGGAGCAGCACTGCAGTGGAGAAGTAAGGCCCTGCTGGGTGGCGGAAAGGGGAGGGAGGATGGTATGGGGCATGCCCACAAAATTGCTGACGTGCATTTGAGGAGGCCCATCGGGGTGGCTGGCATGTTACTTGGGGTAAAGGGACAAACGTTCCTTTACACCAAGGAGACCACCAGCTGCACGGGGGCAGGTCAAATCATGCACAAGATGCGACAGGCGCCTTATGTGCGTCGCCATGTCCTGCTAGACAGAATTGGGCTGTGTGTCTGTGACAATTTGGTGTAAAGCTTTGAAGTATACAAGATAAGCATGGTGACAATTCACAACAGCTGCAAATGGTGCAATAGAGCTGCTGGATCCGAGACATAAGAAGTGTGCTCCCTGTCCTTGATTACCTTAGGGTCAGACTAGACAGTGCACTAAATGCATAATATCATTTGGTCTGTGTGTATTTTTTTTTTAATAGCAACTGCAAAATGAAGTAGAAGCATGGCAAGGGGGTCTTAGAATATTGCTCCCACCATAGTTCTACTACCAGTCATACCCCCTTTGCTATTTTAAAGTGGAAAAAAAGGCTTTCATTGGCTTTCAGCAGAAGCTATTTTTCTATTTAAAATAGCGGGGGGGGGGGGTACAATCAGGAGAGAACCGAGGCAGGGGTAAAGTCCTCCAACTCCCTCACTGCATTTCCACTCTGTTTCACACCACCACCCTGCCACTACTAAAACACACAAACACAAACCCACTGGGCCATATTACAAATGTGGATAACATGTAATTTGACCCAATCCTGACCCCCACCAGCTTGCTTGTGCAATGCAGTGGCGCTGACAGAGCACACACTGCATGCAATTGTGGGTGGTGATCAGATGGCCTGGAAGAGGTAAGTTAAAATCGTTCTTACTTACCTCCCCACAAGCTGCCTTCTCCCCAATGGGTCTCCTCAGAGCTACACCAGCTATTTAGTTGGTGTAAAGGAGCACAAGGAGACTCAGAGGACATGTTGGGCTGGGAAAAGGGGGATATGATCTTGGCATGTGCTGCTGCTGCCAAGATCCTTCCCCTCCTGCCCCCAAACTGCCACCTGCCCAGCCTGGTCCCCACCCTGATCCTCCCATGAACTGCCCCCGCCTCCACCTTACCTGCTCCGGTGGGGTGTGTGGGAGCCACTGGCGTGCATGTAGAGCCTCCAGCCATTTGCACCAGCAGCGCCAAAGCACACACTGGTAACATGGCTTTCACATTGCTGGAACAGAGCTTACTGCAGTGGATTGTGAGATCTGCTAATATAGGCCCTGAATAGGATTGGCCCATTATTAGTCATTAAGAAATGAGCCTGCTTCTATCTGCAATGTCTCAATCTGAATTTTCTTTCTCGGTTCCTACTAGAGTGTGACAGAATGTTGGTGGCTGACTCGTATACCATATTTTACGCTCCATAGGATGCATCGGTCCATAGGACGCATGCATCCTATGGAGCATAAAATAGAGGGGGAAAAAGTTTCTACTTACCTGGGCTTGGGGGCGCTTCGGGGAGGCCTGTGGGGGCTTCGGGGAGGCCTGCGCGAGCCTCTGCAGGTCTCCCCGATGTTCAGTTCGGCCAAAAACAGCGATTTTAGGCCATTTCTGGAAATGGCCGAAAATCAGAGGCGTAGCAGCAGCGAGTGCTGCCTGGAGCACTCGCTGCTGCGCCGCCCCGAAGGGGGACACCCTGAAGGGTTTCTCTGAAGGAGGACCCAAAGGGGGACGCTCCGAAGGGTTTCTCCGGGGGGGCGGCGCCGCTCCAGGGGGACGACCCGGCTTCCGCGGGCACTCTGAGGCCTTCTCCCCTGGCCTCGGAGCCAGAGAAAGCCCCGGAGCGTCCACCTCGACCGGTGGCTGGGGCTTTCTGAAGTCCAACTGCCGCGTCACACTGTTTATCTTTGTTTTGTGGATTGTGCAAAACAATTTTTGCGCATGTGCAAAATAAAGATAAACAGTGTGACGCGGCAGTCGGACTTCAGAAAGCCCCGGCCACCGGTTGAGGTGGACGCTCTGGGGCTTTCTCCGGCTCCGAGGCCAGGGGAGAAGGCCTCAGAGTGCCTGCCGGGTGGTGCGCGCTCCGTGGAAACACTGGAGTGAGCGGAGCGGCGGCGCCCGGGGCCGAGATGCCGCCGCTCGCTCCAGTCTATCCACGCCTCTGCCGAAAATCGCTGCTTTCTCCTGTACTGAACATCGGTGAGGCCTGCAGAGGCTCGCGCAGGCCTCCCCGAAGCCCCCACAGGCCTCCCCGATGTTCAGTTCGGGAGAAAACAGCGATTTTCAGCCATTTCCAGAAATGGCCGGAAATCGCTGTTTTCGGCCAAACTGAACATCAGAGAGGCCTGTGGGGGCTTCGGGGAGGCCTGCGCAAGCCTCTGCAGGTCTCCCCGAAGCGCCCCCAAGCCCAGACTTCGCACCATAGGACACACACTTTTTTCCCCCTATGTTTTTTTTTGGGGGGGGAAGTGCATCTTATAGTGTGAAAAATACGGTATATCCCGATATTTAACAGATTTACAGTGGAATCTACTTTGAAGTGCGGTAAATATCTTTAGGATTAGGTCAAAAACATTTCTCAAATGATAGATTATAGCTTCATCATAATAATGAGGCAGTTAGACAGATGATATTGCTCCCCTATTTTTATTCTAGATAGACTGACAGACAGGCAGATAGCTATCAACACTAGAGATCTAAGCATATTTTAAACTCTCCATTGAAGTCAGTGCAACTTGTGGTTTGACTGTATTGTGTCCTATGTCATGTGTACAGAGAGAGAGAGAGAGAGAGAGAGAGAGAGAGAGAGAGAGAGAGAGAGAGAGAGAGCACTTTCCTTATACTCTGTTGCAAATTGATGGAATCATAGCACTCATTCTTTACTAACGTGAGTACTAACATGATGTTATGAGTCTTCTTGTTTTACACTACTTACACCATGCAGTACTTACACTGAATTTACTAGTTGTATTTTGGTGGAAGATCTTTTCACAACATAATGAATCTTGTGCAGGCTAAAAAAAAAAAAAGCTGTAGAAACACCAGGACACTTCTTTCCTTTTACCATGGCCTTAGTGACTTGAGACTATGAGGATTAATACACGATCCCCCAAAACATAAAGCAAAATCACAGCATGGCAAATCATTTCTCCTTTGAGACTGGTGCCAAACATCTTTTGTGGTGTTCCAGTGAAACAGGACACTTCCACTCTAGTGGCTAGTAAAGTCACAAAGAAAAGAACGCGGTTATGTGACCAAACTTTTATTTTCAGAGCATAGCTGGAATTTCAGCCTTTCGGCACAAGCCCTTACTATTACAATTTATTAGCAATTTTATGTAGTTGGTTTTATTGAATGATTTAGATAGGTCTGGCTTGATCTCTTCCAAATGTGTGCCACAATATTCAGCTATGGGCAAAAGTGTTTTTATATTCTCACTTTCAGGGAGTCAGAACTTTGAAATCTAGATGAGGTTACACAAGTACTTTGTATAGCCTTTTGGTTTCAAAATTAATTCAAAGAAGCCATGTTTAACCTGGCCTCAACAACCTTTCTGAGCAGATTATAAATGATGGTGGCTTATGTTCATCAGCGCTGAAAGTCGGAAGACATATGTCTGCCATCAGGAAGAAGGGGGATATTGGAACCACCATGCTGACTAAGAGCTATTAAGCTCCTGGGAGTGTGAAGGTTAGGACAAAAGGAAACAGAATATTAAAGATGCAGGAACTACATTTTCCAGAACACATCTTATTCCCATTGTGAACTACACTATAGTCCTGGATTTCATCAAGCACATTAACTCTGCTTCAGCAAAAATGAGGACATTTTAAAATAACCATTCCAATATCTATCTATCTTGAAAGATATTAATAATAATATTAATATTACTTATACAATTGTATATACCGCTTTGCAACAAAAAGTTCACAAAGTGGTTTACATAGCAAAATAAATCAACATGGTTCCCCGTCTCCAAAGGGCTCACAGTCTAAAAAGGGATGCAGAAGAGACACCAGCAACAGCCACTGGAAAAGACACCATGCTGAGGTGAAGAGGGACAGTGGCTTTCCCCTTGCTAAATATCATGCGACACCACTTCAAAAGGTGCCTGTGTGTGCCCAGTTAGCAGGGCAGCTGATAGATAGATCAATAGATATGAACTCTATTCCATTTCTGTGGAAGAGTGAATTGTAAGACCTTTTAAAAAATAAAGGTTACTTTTGCAGTAATTCTCCCAGGCATACATTTCGATGTAGAGTGAGAATCCCTTCAGGGACAATGTAGATGTTCAAATGCGGCCAGGACCAGATTAATGGATGCTGAAGAATGTGCCTCAAAAGATCAGTATATAGTGATTTATCTGTAGTCACATATTTTGAATCATTTACCTTAAGTTAACTCCTAAATCATAGCAAGGTTACATCCAGATTTAGGTCTGTTTTTAAGAACTTCCTTAGTTTTGTTGTCACTTTAGTGAAACCCAACAGAAATAAACTTTGGTATGTACAGAAGCAAAGTTCATTCATATTACAAATAGTCTCAAACTTTCATGACCCATGTATTCCAAAGTAAACGTTCTCAGGTTTTCTGCCATGGAAATTAAAAGAAAGATGTTAATAATCCCAACGTTTCATTTGCAAATCTTTGGCAAACCTTTTCTCTCTTCTCTGAGAGTTTTCCCTTGAAAGGGTTTGCCAAAGATCTGCAAACGAAACGTTGGGATTATTAACATCTTTCTTTTAATTTATTTTATGCCATGGCAGAAAACCCGGGAACTTTTACTTTGGATTTCATCCATATTGACCATCATCTGTTTTTAAATATTTATTTTAAAAAATGTAAACCATGCCTTATCCTCTCTTAAAAAAACAAAGGTCCTCAAGGTGACTTCTGTTAAAACTCAATACGATCCAATAAAAACAGATACAAAAAAAATTACAATACAATCACTGTGAGTATATAGGTGCTACTGATGCAAGACAAGAATGACGGGTGTGACTATAACTTGGTATACCCAACTACTTTATAATAATAGAGGCTAAAATTTGAAACATATTCACCAGAAGTCATTACAATTCAACTAAATGGGACAATGTTGAGTAAACACTGATTCTGATTAGTCTGTTAGAGCCCTGTGAGGCTCACACCTGCAGCCCAGCCAACATAAGACCTGGAAGCGGCTGCCACGTGGCTCTCACGATGATGAGAGGCACGGAAGCAGACTGGCAAGGCCCTGAAGCAGAAGCGTCGTCGGGGTTGGGGCGGGGGGCGGGGGCCCCAGGGCAGGGGCCGGACGTGGCGGCGAAGGGGCATACTTGCCTCCAGGATGCGTCTCCTCCGCCTCGCTCGTCCTGGCGCTGGGCCCTCCCGCCCGCCCTGGAGTTCATACGGCTCCAAAATAGTAAGTAAAACGGCGGGGGTGTAATTGGAGCCGCGCCGGGTGCGCTCGTGAAGCTGACGTCATGCCAGGGTCACGTGGGGGCGTGGCGTCGAAGCCCCCCCCCCAAATCGCCACTGCCCCGAAGGAGCTGGAAGTGGCTGCTCTGACGCTCTCACGGCTACATGGGAGATCGCAGCAGCCCAAAGAAACCCAGAAAGAGTTGAGCATGTATGTAATGTATTCACAGGACCCAGACACCATCTGGATGTTTTAGTGAATTCAAAGCAAGGAGATCAACTAAGAAAGAATCAACTTCTGAAAGTCCAGAGAACAGCTGCTTTCGTATGCATTTTACAAGGCTGAACCCACCCACACACTCCACATACATGTGTGGGAGACACATCCCTCTCCTTTCATAAAAGCAAGTTAAAGAAAACGGGCAGTGTAACTGTGTTGTGTGGACTCCACAAGGAATAACTGGAAATACAGAGTCTGAAAAGAAGAGATACTTGCAGCAATTGCCCTTAACTGAATGAAAGGAAGATGAAAGGTCTGGGGCTGGGCTAAATAAAAGCTTTGCAGGAGGAAATGGAAGTACCTAAATATGACTTATGCTTGGTTCTCCTAAGCACATTTACCATGAAGAATTTTTTCATTGAAACAGCACCTACAAATATTTAGGACCAAAGTTCACCTCACAAGCAAAGAGTTTAATGATGGCATGACACAGCTGACATGCAATGGTGTTTAGTATTTGGTAGAGCTTACTAGATATAAGTCACACCAGCCAAATTCTTTTGTAACTACAGCAGACAAGGGATTAATTGTCCATAACTTCTACTGAGTCAGATCTTTGGTCCATTCAGCTCAAGACTGTCAATACAGATTGGCAGCAACTCTCCACGATTTCAGACAGTGTGTTGAATCTTTGCGGCGGAACAGACCCCTAGTTTACTTAATGTTTCCAAGGGTATTTTCCTATATGACACCATTTCTGAGCTGCTCTAACACTTGTTGTGTGTGTCATACCGTATGCTGTTAATGCAGGACAGAACTCCGGGAAAAACAGAATATGCATTACAACCAATACAGATTTAACATTCCCATTAGGAGCCAATTTAAACAACGTTAAGTCTCACATATAAAATGACCTGAGTAGTGTGCTTTTAGGCCTCTTCAGTCATAGATTTCCTTCCATGGGAGTATCTTTGGAATGATCCTGTGGAAGAATACCCATTGAAAACATTGCACTAGGTCTGAGCAATCAGATGGCTGTTTCAGAGCAATCTGTTGCAGGGTTAAGAACAAAACTGTCATGGGGGGGGGGGGGATTCCCAAGCAAATTCTCCTAACTCGGAGTTGCTAGGAAGCATTCTAATTTATGTTTTCCTAATTTAGTTTTTTCTCAACATTCTCAGCTATGGATGCTGCTGGACCTGAGGGTTTTAGAGGGGAGGGGGAACCAAGGCTTAAATGTATTGGCTAGAATCCAAAGATGCCCTTCATTCACGGAAGAGCTGTTTCTGATTTAGCAAAATGGTGTCACATGTGGAGTTTCTCTATTTCTGCAAGTCCTTGAGCAAGACTTTGTACATGCTTTTTTCTCAAGGCTTCTTTATGGCCTTTGAGTTTCTATGGTGCAGCCTGTATCTTTTCTATTCACCATGTTTCTCATACTGAAATCCAGCACACATGAGTCATTGGGGCTGCACATTGTGAGATGTCTGCCATTAGTTCTTGAGCAACAGTCGGTACTTGGTCATGTTATCCTTCTGCTTCTCACTGTTCTTTGGATCCAAGCTACTGACTTGAACAAGTTAATATATAACATTATTCCCTTAAAATTAGTGTGCAAGTTTTAATATTATATATCCCTCATCAACACCCATTTCAAATATGAAATTTGATAGGTCAAAATCACACACAGAATTCTGCTATGTTTCAAATATGTGCAAAATGTCATTTCAGCTGTAGTAAAAAAAAAAATCACAGACCTTTCCTGGAAAATACATACAGAGTCTGAATTCTCCTTGTTCATCCAACCTAGAAATCCAAAGAAAAAGCCACTATATCGGGCATGGCCCTTGGGTTGATGCACATGTTACAGTTGCCACGGTGATCACAAAATGGCTGAAGACCAGTGACATTGTCAACACCCACCAGGTTCTGCTAGCCACCCTCCAACGCAGTGCCTGTGCGGTGTGCAGCCCAGAGGAGTCTCAGGCCACCCCCGGCTCTCCCAAGCAACACCCTCCAGTAACATCAAGTACCAGTAATATCCTGCCTCCTGATCACAACTCAGCAATAGTAGCTGACACTGGCGTCATTGGAGAGTGGCGGGGGGCGGGCCGCCAGGGGGTGACGCGCGCCACGGGGTGACGCAAAAGCCCTCAAAAAGGGGGCAAAAAGCCCTCAAAACGGTCTCTGCGCATGCGCGAAAATCCGGAAAATACCCGGATGAACGCGCTGCGTGGGCCTTCTTTCAGAAGGCTCTGGAGCGCCGACGGGGTCGGACGCTCCAAGGCCGGCTCCCGGGCCAGCCTCGGAGCTTCCGGAGGGCGACGCGGGGGGGGAGCCGGGTCGTCCCCCCACGTTGCCATCAGAGAGTCACTAGGGTGACGCGCGCCCCCTGCCCCAGGGTGACGCGCGTCCTAGTGACGCTACTGGTAGCTGAGTAATGTTGTCATCTCCATTGCATGCACCATCACCGCCATATGTTCATGTCTCATTTTCTAAAATATTATATATGTGTATTCTATTTTGCAGTCCTGTTTTCACCTTTCTTTCAGAACTGTTCTTTGCAGCATGGTCTGTTGATAGTGGAGTCCCTCGTTGTGATGGTATCATCATGCTTCATGTTTGCTTAGGGCTTTGCATCTCAAAAGAAATGAGATTTTCTTCTTAAATGAAATGATCCTCAGCTTAATTACATTACATACTTCTAGCAATTCCGGAGCAGAGGGCTTGGTGAAAGCAATTAAGGGCAAAAAGGGGATTTAATTCATAAAGCTAATTCTCATCAAAATAAGCGGTGACTTGAAAGTTTCATTTTCAGTAACTCCCTTGTATGAGATCTTGTAACAAGGCAAACTAAATATCAAAATGACTTGGGAGTCTTACTATATTTGCTGATATTAAAAAAACCCACTTATGATAGTGAAGGATGGTTAAGCCTTATGGAAATGAGCAGGTCCTCCAGCCCTTTCTCTGCAGAAAAATCCCTTCCCCTCAGTGGTGCCCTTTTGACTTTAAAATCCAGGTCTCCCCACTAGGGGCCAAAAGGTCTGTCACATGCTGAATCCTCTCTTCACTTAAGTGCTAGACGGGACCTATTACTGGAATAACCTAGATCAGAAAAATTGTTAATAATCCATACGTGCATTTTTCTTTATTTTCAGTTTATACATTCAGAATTTAAAATCACATGTAATCAATACGTTATTGTGTATCACATGATGACAGAAAGTTAGAAATTTACAAAATTAGGGAAGGAAAGAAGGGAGAGTTATTTATAGGGCCTCACTCCTATTGGGGTCATGTGCTGCCAGAACTAGTGTTCCGGCAGCGCAAGACCTTTTATGGCGGTGCAAAAGCTGGGCCACCATCATGCACTTCTGGGCCACTGGTGCAAATGAGCAGTGGTGCAGCATGCACAGCAGTGGCTCCTGAAGCATCTGACAATGTTGGTAAGTTGGCAGCAGAGGAGTGTCATTGATGGGAAGGAGGAGGGCAGGGGGCTGGGAGGGGAGGGAGGGGGTGGATCGCAGCGACTTGGAACAGGATCCTATCACCTCTGTCCCAGGCCACCCTGTCCCTGTTCTCTCCATGGACTTAAGCCAGCAAAAAGTCAATACAAGCTGAGGAGACCTATAGGCAATTGGGAAGCCTACTGGGGGGGTAAATAAAAAATATTTTAAAAATATTTTTGTTTACCTCCTTACTGCCCAATCACCCCACCACCACCACCACCATTGGATGCAGCACATGTTCCATCAGCATGGTTGTATCGGTGCCAATAGAGGGGGATAGGATTGGGCAATAGGGAAAACAGACATAGTGCCTGTGATCCAGCCCATTAAAAACATTTACAGCGCAATCCTAACCAACTTTCCAGCAAACCGCATATGTTTTAGGTGTTCCTTATACAGTTTCCTTCATCCACAATCCATCAACCACTGTTCCTTCATTCATCTTTCATTTCAATAGAGTCCATGTGCAGGAACGGCACTTGGGTGGATTCTCCTTTTCTCTCCAAAATATTTGAAAATATTTTCAGTCTTTAAACCACAGAATAGTGCAATTTAATACATGTAACAAATAAGTGCTACTTGTGCAGGACCTCAGTGAGCCAATGAGCTGTTTATCTCAAGCCAAGGAGCTGCTGCTAGGGACCCTCGCTATTGCTACTGCTCATTTTGCACTCTCATTCTTAGCCCAGTTGCAGAGGCATCGCTATGGTGGGGGTAGCACTGTAAGTTCCGTACCGTGCTAATCCCCGTTTACTCCCCGGTACGAGGTGGCCCTGCCCCCTCACCATCGGAGCCATTCAGTGCAGTGAAGGCAATGGGCAGGAGAATCCCTGCCATCCGTAGCGACACCTCTGCCCAATTGTTTTGTTGGGTTAATGGGAAGGAGTGCCTTAGAGCTTCTAGACTTCTATAGGATGCATTCCCTTAAGCATAACAATATGCAGGATGAATTACTGGCAGTGATTTTCCTTCCCCATCACAGCCTGTTTTAAAATACAGTCAGGCACTAGCACAGATTATACCAAAGCAGTTCTTGTTTGGAAGCCATTCCCTGGTTTCAAAGTCTAACATCAGTACTGGTTTTAGAACTAAGTGCTTTAAGGGCAGATTTTCGATAAGGGTTTCAACTGGCCAGTCTGGCTCTCCTCTTGACAGAGTATAGAACCCTTTTCAAATGTCATCCAATAATATACATGACTTACTAACAAGTAGCTCAGGTGATATGAAGCACTGCTTTTGGATCTGTAATCTGCTGAGATATGAGATTATGCGTGAAGCGTGCTCTTTGACTTGAGGATCTCAAAGCATTCTTTAACTTCACAATACATAATGGAACTTTTCCTACAGTGGACAGCAGCAGTTAGGTGAATGGTTGGAAACCAGCCCAGCTTTGGGGAGGGGCTTGTTTTGATTAGAGACTCCATAGCATTTTATAGAAGGTCTCAGGAGATCCATAATGTCCAGGTAGAGCAGATGGGAACTTGGCTTCCATCAGCAAATTTTATTGGATTCCTTCCTTAAAGGGATAAAGTACTAATTCAACTCAGCTGCAATTTGAACCTTTTGGAATACCCTATGCTAAACCAATACAAGTATTTTAGTCCAGTCCAACTCATTTTATATTTAAATGTGGTATTGCTCAAGACATGTTTTCTGAGGCCACCAAAAGCTCCACTTTTCCTTCTCAAATTAACTTTGCTTCAACTCCCTTACAGTGAAAGATGAACTTGTGATTATTTGAGTGAGTCATCGGGAGACCTTAGTTCACAACTTCACCACATTTCCTGAAACTTTGAGCTGGTAGATTTCCTTAAACCTAATCCTATAAACAAATAAATTGGGGGGGGGGTGTTTAAGATGAACTATATTCCATTTGTGTCCATGGGGCTTGTGACTCAGATTAATAGTACACATGCATAAAGGTTTGCAGGATCAGAGTCTTATGGTTTTGCAATGTACCACATTCTCCAAGCAATTATGTACCTCCAAGTAGGCTGCCTTATCGCCTATGGGTCTCCTTGGGTTCATGCCAGCTATTTTGCTGGCGTAAGTCCAAGGAGAGGAAGGAGGCAGGGCAGGCTGAAAAATCAGGGATAGGATCCAGCATGCGCCTTTGCCACCAAGATCCACCCCTCCAGCCCACTCCCTGCCCTTCCCCCATCCCACCCAAATCTCCCCCCAAACTGCCCATGAACCACCCACAAACTGCCCCTGTCACCTGACTTACCTGGGCCAGCAGAGCATCCGGGCAAGTCTGGTGTACATGGAGCTGCTATCCATATCAACCAATGACTCCAATGCGCGTGACTGGTGCACGAGGTTTGCATCATCACAGGGCCATTTACGACAGCAGATCAATAGCTCCGCTGTCATAAATGGCCTGTAGGATTGGGCCGTTATATTTGTATCCCTTTTTTAGGTTGAAATGATCAGAAACATGGGGGCATCAAGCACATTGATATATTCCAGATTTAAACGTTACTTCTTGTCAGCTCTGTCTTCTAGTCGGCATCTTCATCTCTGTTCAAGTTTTCCTATACACAAAGCCTGTCAGCTCTATTGTTCCAACGGATATGGACTGATTTGTCTTCTTTACAGCTGTTTTCATTCTGCCTGATATTTTGCAGATGAAATTCTGCCCTTTTTATTACATTGCCCCATCCTCTCATCATTAACTTCACAGTCAGGGGCGTCGACAAAGAGAAGCACGCGGGGCGGGCCGCCCGGGGTGACGCGCGCACAAGGGTGACGCGCATCCCCCTGGCACTTACATTTTGGTGCTGGAGTTGGGCCCGCCCGCCCGAGTGTCCGTTTGGCTCCAAAATGAGCCGAAAACGGCACGGGGGGGGGTTGCTCGTGATGTTACGCGCAGGGGCGGGTCCGCGTCATTAAAGGTGACGTGCGCGCCCCGCTTTGAGGTGACGTGCGTCCTTGTGACGCGACTGTTCACAGTTTACATAGATGTAAGTTTCTCTTCATATTGGTTTTATTTTCTGCCTTTCTTCAGCAGAATTCAAGGTGGACAAAGATTCCTTGACAGTCTACCATCCAGACATAGCCTTGCTTAGCTTCAGCAAAGTTCCATTTCAGTCACCTTCAGACCATGCCAGAGGAGTGACGGACTTTTATGAAAATAACATGGCCAACGATGGACACTTCTAAAAACTGAGTTCAAAATCTCTGTTTATCCTAGAATTTTAATCCTCTCTCTGTTATAGGCCTCATCCAGGCCTATACACCCACACAGTCTCTCACATCTTCATGTCTATCCTCAAAGAAACAAAATAAGATAATGAAAAACCATCTCTCTTGCTGATCACTAGGTGTGTTGCTGGACAAATGTTTCAACAGTTTCCACTAAATTAGGTGATCTTTACTGTACAGAATAATTGAAATGAAATGCATGGCTCAGAAAGTCCTTCAGAGTACGCTATCTCATCTAAGATTTGTGGAAGGAAAGATTGCTGAGCAGATTGCTGGAAACAAATTATTTCCTTCTGTTACATCACAAGACATTCCTCTGAACCATAATTAAATAGCATTAAAGGAAATTTGCATTTTCTTTGAGCTGGCCACAAAAAGTCTAATTTTGTTATATACCTCATGATTCCTGTACCACCACAGTACATAGTGTTGTGAACTGGTCATGTTGGCAGAACCAACCTACGTGAACTGGTCATGTTGGCAGAACCAGCATATGTGAACTGGTCATGTTGGCAGCCTGCTTATTAATACCATAGCCTCCCACCACCACCAACCTGCCAAATTAGCCTTCTGTGTTACCAGAAATGGCAGGAAATGGCCATTTCATATGTGCATGTCTATGAAAAGAAATGGGCTATCACAATGATGATAACGCACCGACTATTATATAGCGGATGAATGTGCAAATCCACCCTTATGCACTCACATATTTTTACTGAAAGGGAAAATCTGGTTAACAAATGTCAACAAAGCAACTTGTAATAAAAAAGTGGTTTAATTTTACATCTGGGTCACACTTAAAAGACAACCGGTGTAGAGCAAAGCCCATCACTGGAGGACACAGCCTGAGGTAAATTGATATATTCATTCCCAGCACAGCCTCCTTCTCCACTGATTACAAGTCTCCACTAGTGTTTGCAGGACAGATTAGCCATTCTCCTCCTATATAAGAGACGCTGTTCAAAGAGGTTGGAACGCAGCTGCCTCTTTACAGACTTTACCTAGTGTTCAAAAGGACAAGGATCATGTGACTGGGGGATGTATGCCTCTGCAATAGAAAATCTAAATTAATCTTCATAGAAAATGGAGGGTCTTGTTTGGATCTAGCAGAAAAGAAGAGCCACTTGTAGGTGAAATCTTCTTAAGACCAAAGTGAAACTTTCAGAGAATCCTGTGAAAATTCTGGGCTGCAAGACTTGCTAGGCATGGCAAACAAAAGAAATTAACTTTCTGAATAAAAGGTTCTTGGTTTAAATTTAACAGTTTTTGCCGTAAGAGCCACTGCACTGCCAAATGTCTGAGAATGTAGCATCTAATCCTCCTATCTAGTTACTGCAATAGCTCTGGCTGCTTTTTGTATTTTTCCTACTCCTTTATGTTCCTTCCTTTCTTTCTCTTCCTCACTGCAGAAGAGGCAAGACAGAAGTTCAGCACATTTCATTTGGAAAATGAGAAAATAAATAAGCTCCGTTTCTTTAAAAGAGTAATAAGAAACCTTTCAATAATCCTGCATTGCTTGATTGTTCTTATGTTTTTATTAATCTCCATTATTCCTCCCCTTTGAAACGTTCAAATTGACACATGGCTACTGAATTAGAATTTCGATAACAGGAATAAAAAACAGCTCAGTCTCCTTACTATGGTACAAGATATACATGAGTCTTGAAGAATAAGGCTGTTGGTGCCAACACATTCAGTAACTGACAGCGCAGAACTGTAAAGAACCACGGGCAGCTCTAGGGCCGCTCGCTGGATCCTATCCCCGTTCCAGACCAATTGTGATCGGCCCGAAGGTCAACTCGGGGGAAGGGGATCTTTGTCCCCTTCCCCCAGTGCAGTGCAGGGAGGCCCCAATGGGCCTCCTCGGATTTCCACCAGCTATCAAGCTGCTGTAAGTCCGAGAAGGCCGTGTAAGGGCTGCGCTGGCCCGGGAACGGGACGGGGATATGACAGCTGCCATCGCCGCCACTCCTGGGCCGGCTCATCCAACAGCCCTCCCTCACCTCCCAGCCTACCCCCACCGGCAGGAGACTTACCTTCCACAGCGGCGCAGGGTCCGGATGGCAGCCGACAGGGGGGCGGTTCAGCTGCAAACGGCGGGGGTCGATAGGTCCAGCCAGCCTGGGAGGGGGGATCGGACTCGGCTGAATCCTGACCCCCGCCGCTCGGTTGGGCCGTTACATGGTCTCCAATGACTTCCACCAGCGATTTCACTGGCGGAAATCCGAGGAGGCCGATCGGCCCCAGTGCCATTTACACTGCGCAAAGGAGACGAGCGTCCCATTCCCCGATTAGAATTTCCGCCAGGCGGGAGGCCATGGCGGAGCATGGGATCTGGCGGGCGGCGCCCGGCGGATCCTTACGCAGGATTGGGCTGTCAATGACATAAGAACAAAACCATAAAACAATTTAAACTAATTAAAAGGCAGCAAAAACAGACCACACAGTGTAATTTTTTTTTAATGACTGCAATATTCCATACAAAGATATGCTTCACTGAAGACCATGTAATGATAACAACAAAGGAGGAGGAGGAAATACTTGTAAACTCATTTACACACCAAATTCCTAAATACTCACAGTTTCCATGTATAGATCAGGGCTGTAGCAAAAGTAGGGAACAGAAAGAGAAGTGTCGTCGTCATCGTCATCCCCCATAGGATGCTACCGGCCTTACTTTTTATATCATATGACAGAGCGAGGAGGAAACTAATAGCCTGTAGTTTTGCATCTCTTTCCTTGACAGAAGAAAGTCAACTAAGAAAGTCAACTATCACTTCATGGACTGTATAAATTTGGAACTCAATCTTCACATTAAATCTAGCAACTGAGATAATTGAAGTAAACCCTGCTCCAGGCGCTATTTCCCAGGAAAGTTTAGCACAGAAACCCCTTTTCAGTGTTGCTGCCATAATTATAAAATTCTCTCCCCAAGGACATCCATCCATCCAGCTAGAGTACCGCTAAGTTTTCAAAGACAAGTAAAGACTTGTCCATCCTGCCATACTTTCGGGAATGGCTAATTCTGCTATGAACTGCATTTGTTACGGATTTCAGATTGTGTTTTATCTTTGAGCTCTGGGTTTTTAATAGTTGTTTTAAAGTAAATGTACTTTATTGTCAGCACGATCTTGCCTAAGATTTGGCAGCCGGCCGAAATGGCCAGCCGCTGCATCCTAAGCAGGATGCGGGCTGCGCTAGCAAAGCACGGGCTCACCTCGGGGGAAGGGGACATTCATCCCCTTCCCCCAGTGTAAGCGCTTTAGCTAGCTCGCGTCCAGGGAGGCCAGGTAAGGGCAGCTCAGCATGGGAAGGGGCATTGGATATCGGCGCAACTCAGCACCGATATCCCCGCCCCCTGCCAGGCCTGCCTGGCCAATGACCCCCTCCCTTGTCACTCCTGCCTGCCCTCGCCACACCCTCCTGCTGCCCAGCGCAGACCTTACCTGCGTTGGCTGGCGCAGGTCCGGAACAGTGGCAGTGTGAGCGGTCCCAGGCTCTGCGCTGGCACCGCTTACACAGGTGCCTCAAAAGTGCCTTACAGCACTTTTGCGACACCTTAGGCCAGTGGAGCACTTGCTCCGCCAGCCTAAAGTTGGGCAGGATTGGGCTGTGTTCATTTTATGCTGTATTTTATGTTGTGGTACATCACCTGGGCACCTTTTTGTGGAAAGGCAATTTTAAAATATTGGAAATAAACACATTTTAAGAAGTCAAAGAGCCTGATCTTCCTCTTAGGCCTCATTGATGGCTTCTTATATTTTCCTTCAAATTTCAAAGACATTTGTGTCAGCTTTCATTAGAATTTCAATATATAGTGGTCCTCGACCAAATGCATCATGGTTGAAAAGTTCTGTCTATTTTAATTCTTTGGCTGTTGGCTGTGATGACAAAATCAAGGAAGAGTTTCAAGTCCATAAATACTTTTTCTATGAACTCATAGTTCTCAATATAATTGCACGGAAAACAATACTATATTTGGCCCTGTTTCATAGATTTCAGGCTTTTACCCAGAGAGTGATATTTTGTCTCCTTCGCTGTTCTGAAACAAAGGGTTTTCTATGGTGCCTCTGGGTTTTACGGGGGGGGGGGGCAGTGTCAATGTATGCATTCTGTATGCTTTTTTAAAAATTGCATCATTCGCCACTTTGGACATCTCAAATACAAGGTGGAAAGGTGGGGTACAAGTATTTTACATACATATAGAAATATTGTATGAAAAACTGAGCATTCTGTTCAAGACATGCATTTGAGGACAGTATAGGTCTTTTAGCATCCCTTTAAATCCGTCCCTAACTGGCAAAGCTCTTACAGCAGTGCTCAGAGTAAATACTGTACTCTACTGAAATGTGACCTTGTGGTTTAAGGGCCATTCCTTGATTGTCCTCCCCACCTCTACCCAGGCTGCTAGTATACAGACATTAGCCCTGCTCCGTTGGCTAAATTTGTGAATAATGAACATATAGAAGAAGAGCCAAGAAGATCATGCCCACTGACTCAGCCCTATTATTATTAACAGTATTAAATTATATACCACTTTTCAACAAAAAGTTCACAAAGCGGTTTACAGACAAAATCAAATGATTAAATGGCTCCCTGTCCCAAAAGGGCTCACAATCTATACCTCTTAACAAAATCTATGTGTATAAAAGCTGTGCATTCATAGGCTCTCTTTAAGTAATGGATATCCTTCAAAAATACAGGGTAGAGATGATCACACAGAAAATCTGTGTGCATGCAACTTAGATGTACTTGGGTTCTCTGTGGAGAAGAGCCAGCCAATCAACACATGGAGGCTGAAGGCCAGGCTAGTGGTACAGGCTTGATCCACCCCCCAGGCCAGCCCCCATGAATTATCCCAGGATTTGGTGGACTAGAGGCATTTAGCCAAGAGCTCAAGAAGAATCCTCTTGTGCAGACAAACGGACATGGCCTAAGGTCATGCAAAGTAGCATACAGTACTGTAGTGTGAAGTATGACATTGTTCACTTCTTTAATCATCCAGTGAAAGCTGTAGCACAACTACCAGTAAAAATAGGCTTACCATATCGCCGACCGGGACGTTCCGTTTTGCCCTTAAGGGAGCGGGGGGGGAGGGGCGATAGAAGCCGGAGCAACGCTCCGGCTTCTATCGCCCCTCCCCCCCTGTTCCCTTAAGGGCAAAACTGAACGTTCCGGTCGGCGATATGGTAAGCCTAAGTAAAAAGAAAGATGGAAAGAGCATCAGCATCTTAGGTGAAAGCACAGAAGTAAGGAAGTCGTTTTAAAACTTTTTTTAATGTAAGCAGTGAACTGAATTATGGGATTCTGTTTTTTGACTCGGCAGTCTTCTCTTTGAAATCCTGAACAGCCTCCCATCCAAAGATTAGGACAAATATTACAATAAAAGCTTGATGAGAGACAAATGGAGACAGCAGTTTAAAATGTCTAAACTTACAGAGAAGGGTGGAGAATTGTTTTTTTTAGACAAAAGCCGCAAAAAGCAAAATGCATCAATTCATTGCTGATTTGGCCTGTTATAAGAACATTACAAAAACAGGTACATTAGGGGGATAACATAATGTATGTGACTCAAGCTATTCATACACAATGCAGCAAAACCCTTTATTTGTTTAAAGAGAATTCTCTAACAATGGTTCTGCTTGCTTCAGCAAGCATGGCTTACTGGTTAATAATGGCAGGGTCTTTTAATTATTATTTTAAATGCCGGTTTCCCCCTTCTGACAATGTTTGAACAGATGGTGCGGACTGCAGCACCTACCAACTTTGTCATACTAAATTTGCTTTAGTAAAAGAAATACAGTTAAACATTTGGGGAAATGTGTGTGTATGTACACACACACACAGAGTGTCCTTTTGCACACGCCATTTATATGGATGGGAGGCAGGAGTTAAATCTTGGACACACCACAGTCATGGGACAGTTTATTTTCTGCAGTGCTGACTGCTTTAAGTTAGGCATGGTCAGCTGGTGGACCATATCTGGCCTGCAAAGCATTTTAATCTGGCCCCCAGATCACCATAGTATTCAAAATATGGCAGAGAATGTTGCCCAGAGGTCCCTTGTAGGGAAAAGAAAACTGTTTTCCGAAGTTATGTTCTATAGAGCAATTCCATACTTTAATGTATTTTTTTCAATTATAACGACAGGGGCTCTCAACCAGTGGTGCTCATACTACCAGTGGTACTTCGTCCAACTGCTGGTGGTACTCGGACTGCCAGCTCCCTGGAATCTCGCTCCGATGTGGCACTTTTGGCACCATGCTTTTGCTCCTGAGAGGCTTCTGCCTTTGGCTGAGCCTCTCAGGAACGCTGAGAAGGACCCTCCCACCCGCCTTTAATTCCACTTTTTAACTTTAGCAAATTCACAAAGTGGTTTCTAAAAAGTAGACAATATAATATATAAATTTGGAAGCAGCATGGAAACATTATAAAATAGCAATAAAAACAAAGACCAGCTGAAACAACACAACAAAACAACAGAAAATCAGCATAAAACACTCATAGCAATGTCCATAAACCACATAAAACAATGTTCAAAACAGGAATAAAATGTGTTTGTACAGAACCTTTTTTAGGTGCTTAAGGAAAACTAATAAGAATAAGTAGTAGTAGTAGTAGTAGTCGTCCTCGTCATCATCACTGAAAGCTTGGACAAATACAAATTGTCTTACTTGCCTAAAGCTCCAGCGTTCCCCAAAGTGTGGGTCAGGACCCACTTGTGTATCGCAACCCGATTTCTGGTGGGTTGGGAGCAGAGCCTCCAATGAAATCACGGGTGATGGAAAGATCAGATAACTAATTGCCTCAAGCCCTAAAGCTATTTGAAAACCAGATAGCTGCTAATTGCCCTGCAAAGAGCAGAGCTCCTGCAGTTTGCAAGCTTGTGTAAATATAGGGAGATAAATGTTGGGGTGTCTTTTTTCTGGTGGTTTTTTTTCCTCAAGTCTGTCAATGACAGGTAGTGGGGGCAGGTGAAGGCTAACTAATTAAGCCCCTCAAGCCTTTTAGGCTATTCATTGGGGCTGCCTCATTACGAGAAATGGTTCGAATGTTTTGTAAATAAAGAAATAAATTAAAATATTATTGCTTGTAAATAAATAAATAAAATAGTATTTCTTTCTAGATCTCCTTTTTTAAAGTCTCGTAAAGCTAGGTGGGTCCCGATAGAGCAGGGGTGAGGAACCGGCGGCCCCTTCGGCTGCTTCTGCGCATGTGCAGAAGCAGCCGAATTCAAAGGAGTCGTGCCGAGGAGAGCGCTCTCCCCACATGTGCAGAAACAGCCGAGTTTGAAAGGAGTCGCGCGAGCACCGTGCGCGGGGCCGGCGGCGGCGGCCGCCGTCTAAAAAAGGTAAGGGGGGAGAGCAGGGTGTGTGTGTGCGCCCCCCCTGGCGCGCACACGCGCGCCAGGGCACCAATTTGCGATGGAGGGGCACACGGCCCGCGGGACATTTTCCCCATGGGAAAATGGCCCTCCATCGCAAAAAGGTTCCCCACCCCTGCGATAGAGTGTTGTTTTAAAAAGTGGGTCCTGTTGCTAAAATGTTTGGGAACCACTGCTCTGTGAGGTTGGCACTGGTTGGTTGAAGGGGTTCAGGTTGTGTGGCAAAATACACATCCAGCCCCTAGCCTGCTAGATACATGAGCAAGGGCCTTCAACATGCACGGTACCCTTGAGCTGAATTGGAATAGATGCATACAGCTACTCCAAGTGTGTGGGTATGCATCACACCTCTACTTTTGCACACGCCACTAGGCAATAACCGGATTGTGTCAATTTGTATGTTTGTTGGATTCACAGCTGTCTTTTCCAACAAGGAATCCAGCAAGGGCAACTTCATACACACAGTATTTATTCGGAAAGAAAACTTTTATCAGTCAGTTTGTCTCACCATGAAGTGAAAGGAATCTGGCTGCTAGCTGTTTACTGCTGCTGCTGTGCTGCACAGCAACCGTTTCATGCTGAAATACCATGTGATGTAAATTGCCTTTAATAGTGTTTAAGACAAAGTATTGTGTTCTGGTAAGAGTAGAGCCCAATGTAAAATGTTAGTTTGTTCCCCATTCCCCATAGAAAATGAACACATAATGCAAACATTGTGTGTCCCTTTTGCAACAGGAGTTGTAAGAAAATACTTGCTACCTGAGATATTTCTGTAACTCAGTGAAGCAAGCAGGCCAACATGTGGATTATGTTACATTCAGAGCTGATCCTAGTTTTGTAACACACACTAAACAGCAAAATGCAGGAGTCTCGGGTTTAATAAAACACAAACTTTCAGCCACGCATACAGCCAATAAAGATGTGAGCATCCTGTGCATGATCAGCATACTAATTGCTGCATGAATAAATCCGGAGACTTGGCTGTTTTGAAAGGCAAACAAAATCTCTGCAGAAGCCAGCAAAAGTATTTACTAAGAAAACATAGCTTATGTGTACCGGTAGTCGAGTACATAGACATGTAAAATATATATTTTGTTGATCTCTTTTGCTTGTTATTAGATATACAATGTTTTTTTTTTTTTTGGAAAGTTTATAACAAAATACTCATTCTACATGTTGATTTCCATTCCCTTCCAATACTGAGTTATTCTGATACATATGAAGTAAAACTAATGATTCCTTGGACTCTGGTTAGACTTTTGCTAAAAGGAATCTCTGTTCCAGGTATTGTGAGGTGTGATGCTGGGAAAGCTTCTCATGTGGACATATGCTTAGGGATTGTGCTATACTTCTACAATATTGGCAACTTGCAAGAAGGGATCAGTTGTAACAATATTAGGATATAGAATATAATTCGCATTTTACACAGGTAACAGCCCAATCCTAACTAACACCCTTCCCCCCCCGCGCTGATGCAGCTGCGCCAACGGAGCACACACTGTATCCTGAGCCAGGCAGCCATTGGTCCATGTAGGCCAGTATTGTTGACACTGACAGGTAGTGGCTCTCCATGGGATCTTTTTCCAAGCCTACCTGGACCAATGGCCTGGCTCAGTAGAAGGTAATTGAAGCTTGGGCCTCCTCAGCTCTACATCAGGTTGTCCCAGGACATTGCACAAGCCATGAGAGAGCTCTCTTGCATGCACACTTCACTCACATGACCCCCTATGGCTCCCTAAGCTCCTGGGTGGAAGCTTGTTCCCAGGGACCATCTGAGTGCAGGAACAAGGGACCTTGGAAGAGTGACCAGGGGGTGGGGAAAGGCAGAGGGATCCATGCATAAGCTCTTGCTCCTTGCATCCCTCCAGTCAACTGAGTTGCTCTCAAGGGAGCTTCTGCATGTGACAACATTATATTGTCTACCTGGAAACTAAGAGTGATTGGCTGGAGGATAGGAGAAGGAGTCAGGACAAGTACAATACTCATGCTGGCCCTTCTTCCTTCCCCTGTTCCCCCACCAAATTATACTTTCGAATTACACACGCTTTCCAGGCATGCTGGGGGACAAGCAACCCAGAAGGACGGCATGAAGCAGCAACAGAGTTTAGCTTCACTCTGCTGCTGCTGCTGCTGCTGCTGTTGCTGCTGCTGCTGCTGCACATAAAGGTGGGTGTTGCATGGCTTCAGTGGTCAGTCAGGTGGACCCTCAGGAGCTTGTGAATCTTCAACCAGTGCCTGACCTGACCAACACCAGACCTGGACCTTCTGCATGCAGCACATATGGTCTACCAACATACTATGGCCCCTTCCAAAGATCATCACCATCCAGTGCTTGGATGCTGTTATTTCATATTAGGCCAGACTCCATTGCCTCTGTTGAAAAGAATTGGAATGTTTTAGGTCCACTTGAAAAGAACTGGGATAGCATCCCACCCCCATGATGACACTATGCTAGTGTGCGGGGCTCTCCTGCAAGCATGTTTTGGTGGACAGGCAGCCCAATCCTGTGTATGGATATGCGGCTGGCCTAAAGGGCTGACTGCCATATCCTCGATGGTCCTAGGCTGCCCTGGGACAGCCCAGGAGAACCTTGGGGGATGGGGACACTCGTCCCCTTGCCCAGGTGCAAGCCGGCTGAGGCCCTATGGGCCTCCTCAAATGTATGCCAGCTCTAAAGCCAGCATACATTTGAGCCGGGGGTGTAAGGTTGGCCCAGACTGGGAGAGGGCTCAGGATATCAGCAGAGCACACCGCCGATATCCCGCCTGCTTCCAGCCTGGGCTGACCAATGGCCACCCCCATAGCTGTGCTGGCCCACCATCCCCTTGCCCCTGCCCTGGTCGGCCTAGGTCTTACCTGGGCCACCCGGCGCAGCTTCAGTTCCCCGGCAGAGTGAGGGCTGCCAGCCTCTGCACTGGCGGCTCTTACTCTCTGGGAGTTGCAAACGCACTTTATGGCGCATTTGCGACACTTTAGAGTGGCGGAGTGCATGTTCCGCCACTCTAGACCTATACAGGATTGCGTTGTGAGGCTACAATCCTATACACACATACCTGAGAGAAAGCTTCATTGAACACAGTAGGACTTGCTTCAGAATAAGCATGTACAGGATTGTGCTGATATTTTATTTATCTATGTTTCTTTTCTATCCCACCTTTCCAAAATCTGAAGTGGTTTGGATTGCGTTCGTTAGATGTTTCTCTTCCTAGGGTTAGCAGGGTACCCTTCACTCTTTTCTTTAGCTTTATGATGGAAGTTGTCATGACAACCTTCAAAACAGGGTTTTTCCTTTGAACTGAAGTCAATTCCATTGCCCCATATAGCAACCTTTAATGTCAGGAATTATTTGTATTTTGTGGGGGTAATTCAAAAACTGTAGACATGCCAAAGCCCCATTGGAATCAATGAAACTTAAGCATACAGTTAAGTGCGTGTGTCCCATTGATTTCAACGAGACTTGAGTGTGCTCAGTTTTCTCTAGATTTTAACCATTTTCTATTTGCGTGCATGCATTTGTCATATGTACACCCCCACTCCAGATAAAGATATTATTTGTGTCTAAATTTATAGAGTTACTTTGAAGAAAATGACTGGAAAGTGCCAGTGTTTGCTCTGCGGGGCCAATGCTTCAAGCTTCATTTACAACAGCATGAAAAGATTAGAAAGTCTTGCAGTGCCTCTCTGGGGGCTTCTTCTTAAGATGAACATTTTCTCCAGTCTTACTTCCTAACGTGTGAGTGAAATACAGTGCACAATGGGTTGATAGGGCTGTTAAAAGAACCCTTTGTCAAACGCTGCGCCATGCACAACTAGCGTCTTGGGCACTAATCCCTAGCAGAAATCCAAGGTACATTTCCAGCCAGGAGGACAAAACTGCTGGGCATAAATGGCTACAGATCTACCTATGTGTGTCTTGATGGGTTTTGAGTGTTCTCTGAGCTTCTATGCCACTTAAAGGGCACCTAGTGAAATAAAACGCAGTTAGGAAACAAAGAGAAAATGTTCCAGTGTTCCTAACAACACTGTTAAGATAAAGTCCTTTATGTAACCATCTGTGGGCACAAGTGTGCATATATATGTGTAATAATGAAAAACATAGTTTGATCCACTTTTGATTTATCAAAAGGATAAATGGTGTGACTAATGAATAGGGACTGCCCAACCCTCAATTTGTATGGTGTCTATGCTATAACTCTATATGGAGACAGTGTGGCACAGTGCATAACGTTGCCCATGCTACTTGGGCTAAGAGGTATCTTTTAAGTGCTGGTTCTCTTATATTTAGCAGGGGGAGAACACCCCAGGATAGTGTTCCTCTGCAACTCCTCATAGCATTTTTTCCAGTGACTGCTGGTGTTTCTTCTGCATCTTTTTAGATTGTGAGCCCTTTGGAGACAGGGAACCATTTGATTGATTGATTGATTGATTGATTGATTGATTGATTGATTGATTGATTGATTGATTGATTTTGCTATATAAACCACTTTGTCAACTTTTGGGTTGAAAAGCAGTATGTAACTACCAGTATTCTTACTACTACTAATAATTTCACTGAGGGCACGTACAGCCAAATTGCATGTGTACTCAAATGTGCTCATCTGGTCTGTGTTGTACAATATTGCTGAAGAGGTGCCCGAATTGGGATGAAATTGCAGCAGGGGTAGGGGCCCTTTAACACTTTGCACTCACCTTACTTGGGATCCCAATCACATGCCCCACCCAGGCTATTTTAAATAGGAAAAAAATGTGTCCATTGGCTTTCAATCTAAAATATTTATAAATGGCACGAGGTCAGGGATGCCTGATCAGGACTGGGACTGCAGTGGGAACAAAGTAGTAATGGTCCCTGCTGCAGTTTTGCTCGGTTTTGGATGCCACCCTATAATATTTTGATTAATGCTGCCTCAGACAACTGTGTTGCAATATTGCCTGCTGCATTGTTCTAGCTTAAGAAGTAAGGAAATATCAAATTGAGACATCATGTTCTTCACATGTGTTTTGCATAGAATCCGCATGTAGCTGTCATCTTCTGAGAATCAGGCAGTTCAAGCTGACTGTGCTTAGCAAGCACAGTGCAAACTGGCCCCCTGCTAGGAAACATCCCTGTTCATTTTCTGCTTGACTGAGTGCCAAGTCCTTTGTATGATTTGAAATGCAATTGCAACCACCCTTTGCACTGACTCAGAACCATCTGTTCCTATGAGGTCTCTGGCTTTACCTGGGACTGAAATATTTCGTCAGGCAGAGCAAGCCAGCTGATGAGGCAAGCTGAAAAGTTCATATCGGCGGAGGATTAGCGAGGGGGCAAAATTGACCACCATGTTGGTGCTGCTCCACCTCATCACCGTTCCCAGCCCTAGCCGTGCTGGCAGGAGAACAAAACTGTCCTGCACCCACTGTCGCCAGAGCCTCCCACACACATCCATTGGGTGTTCTGTGTAAGTCTGAAACTCCGGTAAGTGGCAGCAGCGCAGGAAAGCAGCAGCTGCCTGCTGCTGAGTGAGCCCTGCTCTGACCGCCATGTTGTTGGCACCCTCCTCCCTCCCCCCGCGATGAACTGCAGGGAGGCTGCAGCTGCCACAATCCCCAAAGTAGTTGGTCCCACTCCCAGCCTAAAGGAGCAACATCAGATCCTCCTGCCAGTGAGTGGTTTTTTTTTTTTCATAGCAAGTAGGCAGCAGACAGGAACATTGCTCGTTATCTTTCTCTCTACCACATTGCTGTCTCTCTTCTCCCCCCCCTTGCCCTCTCCTCAGCCCCCTTGCCTCTAATGTTGCCCTCTATCTTCCTCTTTCCCTCTAATGATCAGTCGGACTGATCATTAGAGGGAAAGAGGAAGCAGTCCCCTTACCTCTAACATTGCCCTCTTTCTCCCTTCTCCTCACAGTTTGCGACAGTTTTGCCCTCTCCCCACCACCTCCACCCCAAATTCCTTCGGTTTTTCTCCAATACCTGCATTAGAAAGAACCAGTGTTTCAAGTTTGGACCAGAGACTAGACTGAGGTAATTTACAGGCTTTATATTTCCAGAACGGGCAAGAGGAGGGCTTAACCCTTCCTTCCTTCCTTCCTTCCTTCCTTTGTCTAAGCCAGAGGTTCTCAACCTGTGGTACCCTAGAGGTGTAACTAGACTGGAGCTGAGGCAAGTAGTTCTGCAAGACTCTGTTACACCTGAGTCAGTGGCCCCTCCCCTTTGCTGTTGGAGCCATTCCGGCAGCGACAGGGGAGTGTCCTGCGTGTTGCCTTTGCCGCCAGAATGGCTCCAATGGCAAAGGGGAGGGGCCCCTGACTCCGGTGTAACGGAGTCTTGCAGAACTATTTGCCTCCGCTCCAGTCTAGTTTCGCCACTGACTGGCAGACCTCTTGCTGGAGGTACGCCAAGCCCTGTCCCTTATCTGCCCCATTAGCAGCTAATTAAGTGTTAATTAACATAGATTTTAAATTGTAATTATTTTCGGAGCCCTTCTTCTGCCTCTCTGATTTTGGTTTGGGGCTTATTTTTGTACTTTGGAAAATGTACTTTGGTGGGGTGGGGGAGGGAGGAGCTGATTTTGGGAAGTGTAACTTGGAGAAAAAAAGAGATCCTTGCATGTGTGTGTCTCCCCTCCCCCCCCACACACACTTAAATAAGACATTTTTTCACATTTAAAATTGTTTTAGTACTTTTTATTTAACTATTAATTACCTAATTAATTAATTGATTAATCGAATTGATTAGCAGTTAATTAGCAGGGAGTACTTCAGAAAATTGGAGCATGATAAGGTTTCATAGAACTTAAAAGCTTGCTCTTTGATACTTTGTTACTTTCTTTAGAGCAAACTAAAAATATCCTTCTCCTTTGAGTTATGGATATTTGTTCTTCTAGACCAGTGGTGGCGAACAATTTGGGCTTGGTGTGTCAACATTTTTGAAAATGCCTACCTTGACTCTGCTGGTGTGTCATCGCCCCCCCCCCCAATAACTTTTAATAGTACTTTGACTGTTGCTACTTTTAATAGTAATTTTGAATTGAACTGAACTGAAAACAACTATTGAACACATTGCATTTTATTTAACATCAATTAGTAACTTTTTTGTTGCTGAGTTTTACTAGATAATAAAAGAGGTCTGCCAAACATGCCAAACTCTGCCCTAAATGTTCAAGACAAGTTTGTAAAACTTTTGCGAAAATGTAAGGTGTGTCGGGGCCCTGGGGGAAACACTGGCGTGTCACCCAAAATGACCTCACGTGTCACCAGTGACACGCGTGTCATAGGTTCGCCATCAGGGTTCTAGACCAACATCATCTATGATTTTATGTTCTTTTTTTTGTACTGGGGGAGGCACCATCTCATCCTTCGCTTCAGGCAGCAGAGCGTCAAATCTGTGATTGGATTTCTCGCCCTTATTGGACTTTAAAGGACCTGTGGGGACCTCTGACAGTGCTAGAGGAGGGGATATTTAATCCTTCCACCCTTCCCATTTCTCCCCTAAATTTCCAAATTAATTAATAATTAGTTTCCAAATTAAATCTAAATATCCTCCTACTTCAAAGCTGCTATTAGCCCCACAGAGGAAAAATGATTGGGAAAGGCATGGATTTGATTTTTGATCAAATGTCCCACTTTCCACCCTGTAGCATCTTCAACTGTGTTAAACTAAAAATATTCATCAGAGATCTCTCCCATCACATGTTCTTTGATGCTTGCAAAAGAGGGTGTGGATTCCCATAGTTGGAAGCTGCTTTTGAAGAATCTAGCATTATAAATTCATTAGGCTTGTTTGCTGTCTAGTCTGACTACATGCCTGAAATGGATTTCATGCTAAACAGAAGAGAATTATATTAGACTCATATTTTCTTCTCAAGCTATTAACATCTCTAAGCTGGGGCAGAGTAACAGCGCAATCCTGACTAAGGATCCAGCCAGCGGCCCGGGGCCGCCCTCTGGACCCTGAGCCTGAGCTGCCTGTCGACCGGCGGGCCGGAGGTCTACTCATGGAAGGGGACGCTCTTCCTCGAGTGTAAACCGGGGTCGGCCCTATCGGCCTCCTCGGATATCCGCCAGCTAAATAGCCGGCAGAAGTAGAGGCCGTGTAACGGCATAGCTGGCCCGGCGGTGACAGGGATATGGTCGACACCATCCCCAGCCGGGCTACACCAATGGCCCCCTCCCTCATCCACCGAAATGACCCCGTCGGATCCATACTTTACCTACCTTCTCTGGAAGCCGCCCGGGCATTCCGGCAGTGGAGCGAGGGAGGCAAGTGTGAGGAGAGAAAGGGGGTGGGGAAGCTTCCAAAAGAGAAGATAGGATATGGCATGCACCATGGCTGCCAGAGCCACCCCCTCCTGCAGCCTCCCTACCCCCCATTTCTCCCTTTCCCCTGTTTTACCCCCTCCCTGCTCCCACTACTGCCTTTCCTGCTCCGGTGGGCATGACGAGGTCCAGCAACTTCCAGGGGGCACTGCTGCCTCTTGCGGCAGGACTCTCAAAATGACCGCCAACTGAGTGCTCCATTCCACTGTCACAAAGCACTACAGCTAGCAGCCCAGTCTGGCATAGGATTGGGCTGTAGAATGCATTCCAGAAGCTTGTGGAGCCACATGCTTCCAGACTGCTGCCAGAGATGCCCCAGAGGCGTCGCTACGGTGGGGGCGGTACTGTAAGTTCCGCGCTGTCCTAGTCCCCGTTTACTCCCCGGTACGAGGTGGTCCTGCCCCCTCGCCATCGGAGCCATTCAGTGCAGCAAAGGAGAGAAGAGCCCCCACCATAGTGACGCCTCTGCAGAGGCCCCTCAGGCAGCAGCGGGGAGAAGTTGGCAGGGTGAGCGTAATGGGGCAGAATAGGAAACGGGCCAGAGGCAGGAGGGTGTGGCACCTAGCAGGAGCAACTTGTGCCAGGTGCTATCCCCTCCAGAGTGAACCAACAAGTTTGTAACAAGGGTCTCTTGCCTGCTGCTTTCTCTGCACGGGAATGGCTCCGACAATGAGGGGGTGGGGCCGCCTCCTGCTCGCTCGGTAAAGGGACTAGGATGGAGTGATACTTACGGCCCCGCCCCTACAGGAGCGATGCCTCTGCTTGAACCCCACCCGTCCCCACATTAAAATAGAAACCAGTGCTTTAAAATCATGTCAGATACTCCTGTTTCTTTTACCTACCTCAGGAACCTAAATATGACGTAAGATTGCAGTGTGACCAACCCAAGTTTCGGAATCGGTGTAAAATATGACTGATGTGCTCCTGCAGGTATGCAGAACTGGCTAAGCCTCCAGGTGAGAAATGTGTTGGGTCCACTAGTGAGTTCCCAGACAGACTGACTTCTGCAATCTTATAGCTGAGTCACATGACCCCCTCAGCTAAACCACTTGATATTACATTCATAATATTGATTAATTTTAATATTAGTTATGCTCACAAGTCATTATTCAGCACTAAGCACCCAGACCAAGAGAAGAACCAGACAAAAAATGTGGTGAAAAATCTGAGGTTTTCTGGAGCCTGTTGTAAACTACTTAGTGCATGTTTATGTATTGATTAAAATAAAAATAATAATAAACTGAAATTTAATATTTCTGTCTTCTGTTAACCTAATACAAGCAAAAGATTACATGCTGGGCCCTCAGAATGATGATGATGAGGCAGGCTGGTTCCACCCTTCAAAATAACTAAGAGTGCAATCCTATAACACTTACATGAGAATAAGTCCCGTTGAAAACAGTCGGACTTACTTCTGAGTAAACTTGTATAGCTGGGGTTCTCAACCAGTGGTACTTCGGCCGACTGCTAGTACTTGTACTACTAGAACCTTGCTCCAGCCTTTGATCGAGCCTCTTGGGAATGCTGAGAAGGGCCCTCCCACCTGCCCAGAGCCCTCTACCTGCATTTTCTCGCCTCCAAAAACCTGGGAGTAACTGGTGATGATGTCATTGTCAGTCACTTCCAGTGGTACGCTGCAGGAGAGTGGCGCCAGAGATGGTACTTGGCTGGAAAGGGGTTGAGAACTCCTGGTGTATAGGATTGACGTATAGGATGTATAGGATGTATGTATCCTGATGTATAGGATGTATGACAAAGGAGGAAGGGCTCGACTAAGTCTAGGAGGGTGCCGGCATGGCTAACAAGCACAGTTAAAGAGGCTATAAAAGGCAAGGAAGCTGCCTTCCGTAAATGGAAGTCTTGCCCAAATGAGGAAAATAAACAGGAGCACAAACTGTAGCAAAAGAAATGTAAAAAGATTATACGAGAGGCCAAGAAAGACTTTGAGGAACGTATGGCAGGCAACTTTAAAGGGAATAATAAAAGCTTCTTTAAATATGTTAGAAGCAGAAAACCTGCCAGGGAAATGGTTGGTCCGCTGGGCGGTGAGGGAGAGAAAGGGGTGATAAAAGGGGACTTGGAGACTGCAGAGAAATTAAATGCTTTGCATCTGTCTTCATGGCAGAAGACCTCGGACAAATACTGCTGCCTGAACGGCCTCTTGAACGGCCTCCCATGACTAAAGAATTAAGTCAAATAGAGGTTAAAAGAGAAGATGTCTCAGACTTAATTGACAAATTAAAGATCAATAAATCACCGGGCCCGGATGGCATCCACCCAAGGGTTCTGAAGGAACTCAAGAATGAAGTTGCTGACCTCTTGACCCAAACATGCAACTTGTCCCTTAAAACGGCCACTGTGCCAGAGGATTGGAGGATAGCTAATGTCACGCCAATCTTTAAAAAAGGAAGGAGGGGGGACCCAGGAAACTATAGGCCAGTCAGCCTAACATCTGTTCCAGGGAAGATGGTGGAAAGTCTCATTAAGGATAAAATCTTAAAATACATAGAAGAACAAGCTTTGCTGAGGGAGATTCAGCATGGCTTCTGCAAGGGGAAGTCTTGCCTCACAAACCTGTTAGAATTTTTTGAAAAGGTCAACAGGCATGTGGATGCAAGCGAACCCGTGGATATTATATATCTGGATTTTCAGAAGACGTTTGACACGGTCCTTCATGAAAGGCTCCTGAGAAAACTCCACAGTCAGGGAATAAGAGGGCAGGTCCTCTTGTGGATTAGAAACTGGTTGAAGACCAGGAAACAGCGAGTGGGCAATTTTCACAATGGCGAGAGGTGAAAAGCGGTGTGCCCCAAGGATCGGTCTTGGGACTGGTGCTTTTCAACTTGTTCATAAATGACCTGGAGTTGGGGATAAGCAGCGAGGTGGCCAAGTTTGCGGATGACCCTAAACTTCTCCGGGTGGTGAAGACCAGCAGGGATTGTGAAGAGCTCCAGAAGGATCTCTCCAAACTGGGAGAATGGGCAGCAAAATGGCAGATGCGCTTCAATGTAAGTAAGTGTAAACTGATGCACATTGGGGCAAGAAATCAAAACTTCACATACACGCTAATGGGTTCTGAGCTGTCTGTGACGGATCAGAAGAGAGATCTTTGGGTGCTGGTGGACAGGTTGATGAAAGTGTCGACCCAGTGTGCGGCAGCTGTGAAGAAGGCCAATTCCATGCTCAGGATCATTAAAAAAGGGATTGAGAATAAAATGGCCAATATCAATATGCCCTTGTACAAATCAATGGTAAGGCTACATCTGGAGTATTGTATCCAGTTCTGGTCACCACACCTCAAAAAGGATATAGTTGAGTTGGAAAAAGGTGCAGAAAAGAGCCACCAAACTGATTTGTGGGCTGGAGCACCTCCCTTATGGTCCAGTTTGAGGCTTTTCAGTTTGAGGCTTTTCAGTCTGGAAAAAAGGCGCTTGAGGGGGGACATGATTGAGACGTATAAAATTATGCATGGGATTGAGAGAGTGGACAGAGGGAAATTCTTCTCCCGCTCAAACAATACCAGAACCAGGGGACATGCATTAAAATTGAGTGGAGGTAGAGTTAGAACGGACAAAAGAAAATATTTCTTCACCCAGCGTGTAATTCATCTGTGGAACTCCTTGCCACAGGATGTGGTGATGGCACCTGGTCTTGATGCCTTTAAAAGGGGTTTGGATAGATTCATGGAGGAAAAGACCATCACAGGGTACAAGCCATAAGCAACCTCCTGGTTTTAGAAGTAGGTTTTCTCTGTGCCAGGTGCAAGGGAGTGACAATAGGAAACGGTTTATCTTGTTGTCTTGAGTGCTCCTTGAGGCATCTGGTGGGGCCACTGTGAGATACAGGAAGCTGGACTAGATGGGCCTTTGGCCTGATCCAGCAGGGCTCTTCTTATGTTCTTATGATTGCATTGTATGTTATTTTACTTACCTGGGCCCACCCTGATTTCCACCTGTCTGGTAGCAGTTTGAATGAGGGTATGTTAGGTTCCAGAGAGGGGCCACCAGCAACTGCACGCTGATCCAGGGCAGTAGCACCTAGTGTAGCACGCTCACTCCCTTTCCCCTCTCTTCCCCTTTGTTTGGACACACAGCTTACCAGGGGAAAGCTTTGGTAGTTTGAATCCACCTCCACCAGCCCAAGAGATCAGGCTAGCCAGAAGGGCTCCCTGGCCAGAACTCCCCTCATATAACAATACTGAACCTCAGGGGTCTCTATTAATATCACTCTCACGATAGCACCTGCAGAGCGAGGAGATGTGACAATCTCACTGAACTTCCTAAACACTATCCCTTTAAATAGCACATCCAAATAAAAGGGCTTTCTATGGCAGTCTGACCTTTCTCTGACTGCCTGATGCTGAGCCAGCATCTGTTGCCTTCCTGCTTGGATAGCTACAGATACATTAATTCTGGCTTTAAAGAAATAGGATGCTGTTTTTCTGGATACTTTGAAATGATCAAGAAAATGTATATTTATAAAAACTAGGACCAGCAGTTACAATGGCCAATGGAGAGGTGGTTCAACCGTTCTCTGCAGGAAACTGATGTTTTGTGAGAGTGGGCTAGTGATCTTCTGTATCATGGCGTTAAAATAAACAAGCCTACTTTCAGAGATAGGAGGGCATCGTTGTCTGATATTTACAGAGATAGGCAGAGACTATGGAACCCTTTAAGTATAAAAGTGTTACTATGCTGTAGAAGTCCAGAGGTTTATTACTCAGCAACAGCGTACATTTCCATTGTGAACTGCACTAATTGCCATCACTTCCAAAATAAATTATATTGTCCACTAGTAGCGTGTATATACAACACTGCTTGGCACAGCTATACACTCACTGCTCTACCATCTCTCCTTTATGTCTTAAAATAACTGTAAAATAAACACCACAGCATTTAATGCATCATATAACTATATCTTATCTAATCTGTGCAAAACTGATGCCATATGGACTTGGCAAACATTTTTTTAATCATTCTGAGATAAGTCAAACAGGAAATTGAAGGATCTCAGTGGATGGAAACTGATACCTTAGTGGAAATTCAAGAAGAGAAGTCACTGAACACTTTTGGCTCTATAAAGTTTACTTTCTGGGATGTTTTTGGTGCTTAAGTGGGCTACAGATAGGATGGTTGGCATTCCTTTGTTTTTAGCCAACTCACATTTGTCTGTCCAAAGTTACTTTGTTCTGGCAGCAGAAAGCTACACCTCCCTTTATTCTTATTCTCTCCGCTTTGGCTTCCAACTATACCTGCTATTAATGTTCAGATAGGATACTGTTCAGATCAGAAAATACTAAGCCATTCATATTTGTTACAAAGGTTCCTAGCAGCCACAGCAACTCCACTTTATCAGATGCTTTCGGTTTGCTCAATCAATTTAATGTTAACATTACAAAAATGATTTTAAAACATGGGTGGAAACAGAAAAGTTATAGGATGAATTTGCCACTATGCAGACGGTCACAGTTATGGCACATATTTCCCATGTACAGGGCCAGTTCCAGGTCCGAGGTGGCCCTGGGCAATGTGCCCTCCAGTAGAACCACTCCTATGCCTGTGCCCCTCATGTTTCAGGGAAACACAAGGTAGCTTATATAATACAATTGCAGTACAATAATTATAAATCATGCAGCCAATAAAAATGATACACAAAATATATCATATCCAAAGCAATGGTGAGCAAGTAGTAGACTATGCTCTAGGTGTGGACCATGAGCCCATGTTTTGTTACTGAACCAGCTCCCTATTGGTCAGGAACATATTTCATGGGGGGAAGTAAAGACATTTTGAAAGTGGAGAGTAAGGTCCAAAGGTCCACTCTGGGACACATTCAAAGATGCTTTTAAAAAAACTTACAGCGCAATCCTGTGTAAGATATGGCGGCCAGTCTAAAGGGCCAGCCGCTGTATCCTATGCAGGTTCAGGGCTGGTGCACCTCGAGAGAAGGGGACGATTGTCCCCTTCCCTGGGTGTAAGCGGCAGGAGGGACCTCCTCGAATGTACGCGGGTTCCAGAACTTGCATACATTCGCGCCGGCCGTATAAGGCCGCACAAGGCCTGGAGAGGGCCTAGGATATGGCAGATCTCCAGGCCCTGGGGCAGCCAATGGCCACTATCCCTGCCCACCCAGTCTGCCCTCCCCCGCCCCTGCCCCGGTCGGGGTGGGCGCGGGGCCAGGCAGGAGCCCAAGTAAGGGCCGCCTGCCGCTGCGCCAGCAGCCCTTACTCGCCGGGTGCAGCACGTTGCTTTCTCTCCGCTGATGGGCTCCTATGACAAGGGGGCGGTGCGCCTCGTGCAAGAGAGTAACGGTGGGGTGGAAAGCTGCAGAACTTAGCTTTCTGCCAAACTAGTGTTTGGTCAGTATTAACTGCCTTACGACAGTTGTGAAAGTACTTCCAGACTCACGCGCTGCCAGAGCACCAATGGGAAGGCTGGAGCCTTCCCGTGCACGCCAGAGCAGCCACCCAGACCTGCTGATGCAGGTAAGGTGGCAGGGAAGCCAGCAATGGGGAGGGGAGGGCAGAATGGGGCGGCGACAGTGGTGGGGGAAGGATGAATCAGGTCTGCAAAGGGTGGGAGTGGCGGTCACCAAATCCTAGCCCCCTTCCCGGACCTGATCTTGTGGTGCGTGTCTACGCGGACTTGCTCCAGTGAATTTGCTAGCTCAGATCCGAGCAGACCCCTCCACGCTGTGGAGGCTTTCCCGGAGGAGACCTCTGCAACCTTTGTAACCTCTTTGGCACCACTGCATCGGCGGGGGGGGGGGGAGAGAATGGATAGGATTGGGCTCTTAGTGTTCTATCCCTTCCTCCTTTGTTGAGCCTTGAGGAAGTGTTGTGAGTGCATGGGAGTCTAGGACTTCACCATCTACCAGTTAAGGGGGGGGGGGAGGCCTAGATATCAACCCAGGCCTTCTTTTCAGATTTTCTTTTTGATCTCCCTCCCTAGTTATTGTACTACTATCCCCACAATAACAGCTATTATTACACTCATAACTTTGCACCCCTCCTTGTCTCATGCCATTCCATTGAGTTGTGCCATGGGCCACTGCCCTAGATCCCTGCACATGCAATAGATTTCTCCCATGTGTACGTGGTACATGTGTCCTATTAGACAGAGCATGCAGTGCATAGGATTACTCACTTACTTGGAAGTACATTCTCCTGTTTAGGATTTACACTCTTATTCTCAGATGAAAGAGAGGGATCTTACCATGAATTTTTTGCGCTTTCAGAAAATTTCAGACTGTGATTCACCTCTTGAATGTACTATATAAGCAAATCAGGCTGAACTTAGTTTGGGAGTGGGGTTATTCCTCAATAATTTATAACATAAACAGTTTCTCCACAACAAACTCTTTTTCCATTTTTCTGTGTATTACTGATCTAGTAAGTCAAACATCACAGATATTTCTCAAACTATAAGAAATCTGTGACTAATATCTAGCTTTGCCACTTATTCTCTTCCAATGAATAGAACCTATACATTACTTTATATACAGCCAATGGCATAGCCAGAGGGACAATGACTATCAGGCTTTCTTTATTCATGACTCTTATACCCTTTGGGGAGGATGGGCTGCTGACAGCTTCAAAGTCTAAACCTTTAAAATAGATGTTTACAATAGTTAAACATTCTATCCTCAGTCACACAGGCCATGACTTGCCAACCTATCTTTACAATATTATATAGAGCAACTCATTAAAATGTTAATGGCTACTGTCAGGATTTATTGATCCTAATGTAAACTACTCTCCAAATAATACATTGTTGGTTGTTTTAATTTCTATTGTTGGCCCATAACAAATGACGAGGTGCTCACAAGGAAGAATCGCCATCCAAGCAGTGCTGGACAGTGGATAATGACAAGAAATCTGAAAATATAAGCAGTGGCGTTCCCAGCCCTCCCGGCGCCTGGGGGGGCGGGGGTTGGAGCGCCCCAGCAAGCAGCCGGGCTCGGGGCTGAGCGCCCACTCGGCGCGTCCCCGGCCTCTGGAGGCTCCGCTCCAAAGGCCGGGGATAAGCCCTCCTTAGAGCGACCGTCTTTTATCAGTCGTCTTGTGAAAGAGTTTATTGAAATCTAACTTGGTAAGTTCCACAACAGCACACTGCCCATTGAAGAAGAATAGCACCAGGTCTTTGGAGCAAGAAACTTATTCGTACAATTAGAGAATGTTTACTACACCATGGGCTTATCAAGACCAACACTAATCAATTGACTCCAGTGGTAAACCAACTGCTTAGAAATAGGACTGCTAAGCAACTGAAGTCATAAACATATGAAGTCATATATTGAAATAAATATTTCAATGAGATTTCATTCTGCCTAATGCATTTAGGAGGGAGGTCTCTAGAACTATTACTACAATTTGCACACAAAATGAAGCACAGCAAATCTATGGAGGATTTGCAAGCCAGCATTTGACTTTTTAATCCATCTTTTTCATCCCTTAATTTGCCTGCATCCAAGAAGCAGGCAAACCCAGTCAGGAAAGCTGATTGGTTTAGGTTACCAGCTATTCCATAAAGACTAGCAAGTGATATTTTTTAATGTATGACAGGTTACATTCCTTCATAATGCTACAGTAATTGAATACACATGAAACTCTGGTGCACTGTGTGACCCTGGAGTGTGCCACACACATGGGAGCAGAAAAGTTCAATTAATGTGTCACTGCTACTAATAATGGCCATTAGTGAGAACTACCAGCCAGTTGCCACACAAAAGGAAATGGTAATCCTAGCATTTAGACAGATAATAGCATGCAGTAAACACCAAAGAACCATTGTTTACATGTCAGACTGTTCTGGATCAACAGATAACAGCATTTGCTCCCTTAGGAAACTGCATTTTTTATTAAATTACTCCATACAAATTTCCTTTCTTATGAATTGTCAGATGTCAGATCCTGAACGTACACTGGGCAGGGCTAAGTGTTTATTGTGTGTTCTCATTTACATTCACAGTACTCAAGCTACAATTAAGTAATATGTGTTATTTGCCATTTCTCTGCAATTTAGTAAAATGTACACATTTATGGGCCCACCGCCCCAGGGCACCATATCAGCGTACCCCCCTGTCAGTATACTCCATTTAACTTATCCATTACTCGGTCTATTGTGCTCTATAATGTGAATAATTAGTGGATACTAAACCAAGGTCCAAGTGAATGATCTTGGAGTACCTGATGCTGCAGCATTGCTCATCTGTTTCTGTACACAATGTAATATGTGAGTAGGTCGCCCATGGATCTTAGCAACATCAGCTTCTGTGGCTGCCAACATCCATTTCGGTCATTGTTGAACACAGAAGCTGCTGTGGCTGAGATTCATGTGCTACTAGCACACACATGATAGTGCTTACACAAATGGATTGTTCAAAAAGATTGTTTATACTTGCACTGACAGTGGCAAAAAGTGTGCATACATTAGATATTGGAAATCAAATATTTGTATAGTGTTGGGATAAAAAATTGGCACGTACCAGTAGTGGCATACCTAGCGTATCTGACACCTGGGGTAGCTCCACACAAAACATGAAAGGTCCGGGCAAGACTGACCAGCATGTGACGGGCACATGCCACTGCAATTCTATACAAACAATACACTCCCTTATTGCTTGCATCCATGGTAGACTGCTCCTGCTGCCCACCCCTGTATGCCACTGCATATCAGAAATGAGGACACAGCTTAGTATAGTCATTTCCTACCAAGAATCGGGTGGGGGCAGGCAGAAAAAGGACATTTATTTTCACAGGAAGTGACACAGTCTATTTGAAGTCCATGGAGGGGAGCAAAAATATAAAGTTGGAGACAGACAGACAGACAGACAGACAGACAGACAGACAGACAGACAGACAAAGAAGCCAAGAAGAGTCAAGAAGATTAGACGTACAGTGAGTGAGTGCTGCAGCCTTACAGTGTAATCAGGGCATGATTACTTTTTGAGAAAACCTCACAGAGTCCAATGGGACTTACTCCAGAAAGATATAGACAATAAACTGGAAAACTGGGGGAGAGGAAAGAGAGAGACCAAAAGGGCTCATACTAAGCCTTTCATTTATTCCCTAGTATGTTTATTCTGAAGCCCCATAGAGACCAGTGGGACTTACAGCCACATCCCATTCTCGGATGACCTACAGGGTGCATCAGTGCCAGCGCACCTTCTGTTGCATCCCATAGGCTGGTTGGGGACCAGGTTGGTGGGGAGAGGTAAGTATACATTTACTTACCTCCTCCGCAGCTATGGGCCTACTTAGATCTACACCAACTATTTTGCTGCCGTAAATCTGTTAGGTCCAAAGGGGCACGTTGGGCTTGGGACAAGGCTCCAGATCTCGTGGACAATGCTGCCGCCGAGATCCGCCCCTACCCGTTCCCAGCATGGCCCAATCCCAATCTGCCCCTTCCACCACCTTAACTGCTCCAGTGGCTGTATCCACTGCTGCCCACTACTGCTTACTGGCTTCTGTGCAGTCAACACCAAGCCACCTCCCGCCGGAGCAGCTCAGGCTATGGTGGCCCATGCATTATGATGGCTGATCACGAGAACCACCATCATATCGCGAGGATAGGATTGGACCATCAGTCTCAGAACAATGTGAAAAGAAGCTGAAAATATTAGGGGGGGGGGACAAAGATAAAATGTTCTTTCTACCAAACCCCAGCAGCCTATTACTTTGATCCAGCACTTGTTTACTCTGAAAAGATTGACACAAACAATAAAGGAAAGATTGGAGAGGTACAGAGAACCACAAAACTAACAAAGAGTTAAACATAGGGGAAACACTGCAAACAAGCACTGCAATGTATACTCAGTATTTTATGAATTGTAATTTGTAAAAATTATAGAGAATAAAAATTATCAAAAAATTTCACAGGTAACAGAGTCATTCTGTCACTATAGCCTATGAAGGTGAGTTATAGGCACACCAGATATTGGTTGTAGGCCCTTAGCAACTGCCCAAGAATGTGAACTTCTGTTGCCGACCCTAATAAAGGTCTGGAAGAGGAATTCTTAGCACCACGGATGTACTCTTCTAAATACATACAATGCGACTATTGCAACAAATTGATCATCTGTGTCATCGTCATCAGATTCTGTGCACAGTTGTATTCTGTGAGGTTAAACAGCCCAGATATGCACAGGATTGTAGTCATTGTCCCCCATAAATGTCACAGAGTCTCCCCCTCCACTACCCGGAGCTGCAGAGGTTATCTGCACAAATCTAACGGCTTGATCACAGCACTAGATACTTGGTGTTTATTTTTCCATCTTCAATACTACCTGGCAACTATACATTTATTCTTTGATTTAAGTTACTGTCAGCCCAGTCCTAAGCATGCCGTTCGATGGCGGCCGCACCTCCACCTTCCCAGATGCGTTGGAGGACGTCTGGACGCACGCCAGAAAAAATAAGCAAGCAGGAAGGCGGGGAACGGCGGAACAGGGTTGAGGAGTGGTGTAACGGGGACAGGGAGGCCGTGGGAGGGGGAGGATCCGTTGTAGAAGGCCCACGCCGGATCCTATCCCCCTTCCCTGCAGCCTCCCTGCCCCTTTTCTCTCCTCGGACTTAGCGTCGGTCTGAGGAGACCCATTGCAGACCATGAGGCTTATGCAGGGGTAAGGGGATTAAACATCTCCTTTCCCTGCAGAAGTCTCCAGGTTCTGCCCTGCCCCCCGCACAGGATGCAGCAGCTGCCATTTTGGCGCCGCTAAATTGGTGGGGGGTAAAAAGGATAGGATTGGGCTCTGTGTCTCTGCATGCAGAACTTTTTTAAATGTAGTGCTTGTTTTTTTTAAGTTATTGTAATATATACTCCAAAATGCTATGGGCATGGACATTTAAAAACATTTAATCAGGATATTGGAGCAACCTCTGAGAGAGAGTTCAATAGCTGAAATACGTTTAATTCTTTATTAATGCCCTTGAAAACATGGCAAATCAACCTATGATCATGTATAAGTCTAAATTCATCATTTCTAAATTGTGAATAGTCATGGAGGTTACCTTTATTTAAATGACATCCAGAGTTCCTATGACAACCATTGTGTAATATCTCATGATGATCATAAATTGAGAGAGAAAAAAACTTGTATTAAAACTTCTATATTCCTTAAAGAACTATTACTCATTCCCATTAGATTAGTCACAGTGTACATTCTGGCTAAGGGAAAAAAGAAAAAAAAATAGCATAAGTCACTAAGCATCAGTTAGAAAATACCTACATTGACTTTCATAATGTTCAAAGGTTTTCAGACAAATGAAACAAAAATACTCTAGTGTGTATTTTTTCAAAGTAGCTTTTTCCCATTTCTTCAGCATGGAAATTTCCTCCCTATGATTGATATATTGCTCCTCATTTTCCCAAGGAAGGCTTTCACCTTTTAAACTATCTACTCCCACTAGGAAATATATATATATTGCTTTGCATCCTGAATCAGCCAGAGTGAATGTTTGCTCAGGATAATTAATATTAATGTCCCATTTTGTAATACTTTAAGAATATTCATCATGCGCCAGGCCTAACTGAAACAATTACGTTGGCCCAAGCAAAATAATATGACTTTGCTTTCAATGCTGAAATATAAAACTAGAATCAATTGATGGATTTTGACTTGAAATTGTAGCACTGAATATCTATGTTATTTGCGTGTGTGTGTGTGTGTGTGTGTGTGTGTGTAAAGTCATACATTTGAATTAATTTATCAAGGCTAACAATTGTTCCAACAAGGGTATCACACTCCATACAGAAATGCAAATAAACTGTAGTTCATTAAAAGTGCCCTTTAAGCAAGTATTTCTGTGCATTCCCTTAAGCAGCCTTCATCAAATAGAGGAAATGATCATGTTGTGAGTGAACACTCAGTCATCTCTTGGTGTTTTTTCTGGAAATGGCACAGCAACATTATACCAAGAGAATATTTCACATCTAATGCTCTATTAAAACTATGTTGCTTTTAAATTGAAAAACAGCTTTTAAAAGCAAGCCTGAACATGTGAAATGATCCTGCGAAGGAACATGCAAGTAGACACCTGAGCTTAATTTCACCAACACTGCTGAATGCCACTGAATTACACAATTTTGTATGCAATGCTGTGCAACTAATAGCGCAATCTACTCAGAAGTAATTCCCATTGAGTTCAACAAACTCCAGGTAAATATACGATTGCAGCTTCTCATAGCACTCCTATACTGTACATGCTTACCTGAGAGTAGGTCCCATTGAACACAATGGGACTTACTTCTGAGTAGACATGTATAGGCTTGTGCTGTTAAGTTTCTTTTAAAAAAATTTAATGTTTATTTAAATCAGCCAATGGAAATATAAATATTTCAAAAAACACAAAATTGGCTATTTTAGCACATAATAACTACATAAGACATTTGAAGATACCTCATGAATAAAAATATACAATTGTAAATGTACAATACATCAAAGTAAAACATATGCAATTATACATAAATTATGAATACATTCAATAGAGAGCTTTTTCAAAAAAATCTGTCTCAACTATACAATCCTGTGCATATCTACTCAAAAGGAAGTCCCATTGAGTTCAAAGTTTTACAACTGTAAGGTTGTGATCCTGCAAGACCTTTTTACGGCACAATCCTGTCTAAGTCAAGGGTGGCAGAACGAGCATTCCACCGCCCTAAGCCATCGCAAACATGCCATGACTGTTCACGATGACTCGAGAGCAAGGAAGGCCGGCGCAAGGCCGGTCTCCCCTGCTCCGCTGACGGAGCCCTCGCCCGGCCGCCTCCAGACCCAGGAAAGGATCCAGCGGGTGGGGGGATGGATCGGCAGGGGGGGAGGGTACCCATAGTCCCAGCCGGAGCCGCCGCGTGGCTGGGCCTTTACACGGCCTCCTCTTACTTCCGCCAGCGATTTCACTGGTAGAAATCCGAGGAGGCCGATCAGCCCAAGCACCATTTACACTTGGGGAGGTGTATTGTATGCTACAATATGACTAACACACAACTCACAGATAAATATTATATTGCATTACACCATTAACAATGACATTGAATAGGCTGACATCAAAACACATAATGAAAAGTTCAAGCCAGCCAGACCATTGTCTTCAATGGAAATTAACCTCCCAATAAGGTACTTAGAATCCCAGGGTACGGGGTGTGCCTGAATAGGCTCAAAATCTATGCATCAATTTAATATCAGCCATGCGTCCACGATCTCCACTGCTCTATGATATATCAGACAAATATCTGGACTTTCTTAAGCTGGAAAAGATATGGTGCAGTATTTTAACAATTCTGGAGCACATATAACATTGAAGGAAGAAGTGCCCTGGGAATAGATGCATAAAAGCATTGAACACAAATACAAATTAACTAACCCAAACTTAATACAGAATTCCCCCTGGAAGTTTCTTTGCTACAAAAAAAATGCTCCCACTTTGTTGCTAGCATTATTAATAACATAATACCCTCCATGTGCAGGACACACACTTTACAAAGTCTGAGAAACTCCCTGCCCTGGAGAGCTCACAATCTAAAAGTAGACACAATGGAGAAAGGGGAGTGAAGTTGACACTGGGAAACACTGAGGAAGAATATGTGGTTGTTGCATGTACACATGTTTAGACTGCAATCCTACACACACACTTCTTTGGGAGTAAGTTCTGTTGAAATTAATGGAGACTTAATTCTGAGTAGACATATATAGGGTTGCATTATTAATCTTGGATAAAGTGCAGTTTGGGGAGTAAGGGAGTTGGGCCAAGGCCTTCGTGGAAAAAGTGGGGTTGTTTCAGGAAGAAGGATTAAAGGATTTAAGAGAGATGGTGTCACAGAAGCCACCTGAAAGGAAGTTCCAGACACAAGAGGCAGTAAGAGAGAAAGGGTAGGGTCATTTGAGGAAGCAGGAAACTTTCAGATGGTTGAGGGTGGTGGAACAAAGGTCACAGGCACTGATGTGTTGAGGCATGAGAATGGACTGAAAAGGGGGGCAAGGCTATGGAGGGTATTGGAAGCAAGGACAAGAAGCTTGCAGAGGAAGTGGATAAGAAGCCAGTGTATGGAATCACAGCCCAATCCAGTGTAAACTTGAGCGGCAGAGCACACACTCCGCCACTCTAAGCCAGGCACGTCACTATTGCGAAGTGCGCAGGGCGGACCGCCGGAGGGTAACGCATGCAGGGTGGACCGCCGGAGGGTGACGCGCGCGGAGGGTGACACGCGCACCCACGTGCGCATCACCTCCCCTGCGCGCGTCGCCCTCCGAAGGCTCCGCTCCGAGGCCGGGAGAAGTCCTCGGACCTTCTGACGAAGGCCCACTGCATCACAACATAATTTATAAAGTTTTTCGTGCATGCGCAGACCGTTCCTGAGGGGAAAGGGCAGCCCTTTCCCCTCAGGAACGTTCTGCGCATGCACGAAAAATGTTATAAATTACGTTGTGACGCAATGGGCCTCGTCAGAAGGCCCAGGACAGCCGGCCGGGGAAGACATCCCCGGAGCCGGCTGCAACAAGTGGCCGGGGGGGCAGAGTCGGGGGGCACCCGGGGCAGCGTCCCGTCGGGTTGCCCCCCAAAAAATCACGGCGCGGCCTAGCAGCCGCGCCAAATAACCATTTAGGGGATGGGTGGGGGGTCATTAGGGTGACGTGCATGCCCCCGCTTTGGGGCGGCGTGTGCCCTAGTGACTCCTCTGCTCTAAGCTGTCCGCTAAGCTGTCCTATGCCCCACTCAGGCCCGTTTCTCCCGACACTGGCAGCCTTGATTTGTGCTGCCAAAATGGCAGGCGCAGAACTGAGGACAGTGGCATAGGAATGGGGGGCTGTAGGAATGGGTTGGGGCGGTCCTCCCCTGGGCAGTACATCCAGGGGGCAGCAATTCCTGGCACCTCCAGGTAGACCCTTTTCTGAAATGCTGGAGAGCTACTGTCATTAGTTATAGACAGTGTTGACCTATGCGGACCAATGTTTTGACCAGGGCCGACTTATCCGTTAAGCACAGTAGGCACAGTGGCTAGGACCCATGATACTTTTGGGGGCCCATGAAAATGTTTTCATTTCTTTTAAAACCAGAAAAAAAAATCTTTGCAGGGTCGAAAGAAATTTTCTTTCTTAGGGTCGAAGAAAATGTTTTAGTTTTTTCTCAAATCAGAAAAGAATGAAACTTTTAGGGCCCATGAAAATCTATTACATTTTGCCTAATACAGGGAAAAAATATGTTGAAGTATTTAAAATTATATCACAAATAGTTTTTAATATTGATGCTATTATGGTGGGAGGAGCCCATGAAGGCAAAAGTGCCTAGGGCCCACAAACGTCATAATGCAGCCCTGGTTGTGACTCAGTAGAAGAAGGCAGCTTCATATATATGTTCACACTTTCTCCTTCACCACCATCACCATAACAGAGTCAGCCAACATGGTCAAGTAGCAGAAGTGGGGTGTTTGAGTGGTTCATTGTACTGTATACAGACTTCCTATATAGACTTCCTGGCACCATCTGGGCAAGATGTTGGTCAGAGGCATGACTGAAGAAGAGTACTTCCTCCCCTTCCCCCACTGCCATTGGTGTTTTCTAGTTCTATGGGGCATGAAAAAAGGGAAAGCCAGCCACAACAACCACACTGACAGCGCAATCCTAACCAACTTTCCAGAGCCGCTGGAGGTGTGCCAACAAGGCACACACTGTAGTTTGCAGTGCAGGGGCAGTCATGGAGGCCTCTTCAAGGTGAGGGGACATTTGTTCCCTTACCTTGGGGCTGCATTGCTGCTGCACCGGCACTGGAACGTTGGTTAGGATTGCGCGGTTAGGCTGTAATCCAGCCTATCTTTAGGCCAGTGGAGCATGCACTCCACTAGCCTTAGGTGTCCGGGAGAGTGCTTAGGCACCAAGAGAGTAAGTGGCGCAGGCACAGAGGCTGGCACCACTTACTGCACCATCCCCCGGACTCCGTGCCACCAGTCACAAGTAAGCCCTGCGTCAGGTGGCAGGAGAAGGGCGTGGGTAGGGCAGGTCGGGGTGGCGGGGGAGGGGGCCATTGGTCGGTCAGACCTGGGAGGGGGCGGGGATATCGGCACCGAGCTGCACCAATATCCAAAGGCCCTTCCTGGGCTGGGCCGGGCCGGCCTTACACGGCCTCCCCAGTTGTGCGCCAGTTAGAGAGCTAGCACGCATCCAAGGAGTCCCAAATGGGGCCTCTGGGGCTTACACTGGGAAAAGGGGACAAACATCCCCTTCCCCCGAGGTGAGCCTCATCTTGCTTAGGATGCAGCAGCCATTGCCAGCCATTTTGGCCAGCCACCACAGCTAACAAATGTGTTAGCCCACCTGCTGGACCAGGCTGCTGGGAAAGCATCTAGCCCAGCCCTGAGCCCTGTGCAGATTTAGATGCATTTAAGCCCATGTGCTCAGGCCGTCCTCATTCTGTATAGGATGGGTTACTATTAATGTCCACTGTAGCCACAATAAGCTTAGGCAAGCATTGCACAGTTTTATGAAGTTCCCTGCAATCCCAGTGTAATAAAAAGAGAGATAAAAAGGATTAATCAATTAATGCTACACTTCCACTTCCACCCCCAGGAGCCAGGCAGTGCAATTTGCTGACCTGGAAACTGATTGGCAATTTCCTGTGCATTACTGAGGTCCCATTTGGTGGCTCAGCCCCAGAAGTCACAACCTAACATTGGTCAGCTCTCTCTCTCTCTCTCTCTCTCTCTCTCTCTCTCTCTCTCTCACTCACACACACACACACACACACACACACACACCCTTTGACCAAATTTGAACTGCAATCTACCCATGAAGTGTGGATTTCAAATCAGTGACATGTGTGAAGGATTTCCCCCAGAGACTCTGCTCAGCCCGCTGTTTTCTCTTTCACTCACAGTCAGCCTGTGCAATGCACAAACCAGTTAAGACACCAGGTTGCAGAGAGGGCTACTAAACGCACTGATGCTGCTGGAGCACTGATTGGGAACAAATAATTGATTGGAAGCCATGGGGTATTCTTGCAAAAGAAAATGGTTACCTACCACATTCAAAGGTTTGCTTTTTGTTAATGTTTTTAATGGCTGCAAAGAAAATGTATTTGAACGGACAGGCACTCCCTATCAAGGAAACAAGGAGTTGAGTGTTCTTGCTAGCAGCCCCCAAGCTCTGGTGGAACACCCTTCTCCAGGATCCCATTGCTGGATTTTAAAATCCAATTTATGGAGCGTTTCTCTAAGTGCAACGTTTCTGGGGTTTTTTTTATTAATTTAAAGTTTTTAGTGACTTGGTAGTTTGTTTTATAATTGTGATCTGGCCTGGTAGTTGTGATCTGGCCTGGTGACTCTGGTGGGGGTAAAAAGGTGCGGTATAAGTTCCTTTAAGAGAGAGAGAGAGAGAGAGAGAGAGAGAGTAAGTGTAAAATTCATATTCATGATGGGGTCAAGGGGAGATCAGAGACATTCTCAAATAATCTGTATTGGGAACTGTCTAAACACATGTCCTTGGAAGCAAATTGACTACCACTTGGATCCTGTGTACACAATTACCTGGAAATAAATTCCACTGAAGATATTACAATTTATTTCCTAGCCAGTATAGTTTGGACAGGAGGAGGGGTGAAAGAACCTCCGAGGCTACACTCCAATGCACACAGGACACAATCCAGCCAAATGTGCAGTCCAATCCTTAGGTATGTCTAAGCCCATTGAAACTATTCAATACATAGGATTCCAGCCACAAGAACTTTTAAGTGCCATGGATTTCAGTGGACACCAGTAAAATAAGATTACTTTACATGTAACTTTTATTTACTGGCCCTTGCTCTTCTTACTTGAATAGAGTGGAGCTTACTTCAGAGTAATCATGTGTAAGATCAAGTTTTCCGCTGTGTTTCAAACTCAAAGAGGAGTTTACTACTCCAAAGAAGTCTCAAATCAACTCAAAGCGATCTTCTGACAACTCCAACTAGCTCAGTCAGGCCCATTAGCCAACCAGTTAGATGACAAGGATAGCGGATTGATGATTCCTCCTTGATATCAGCTGGTCTTATCTCAACTGACTTCCCAGTGTTAAACATACTTGGAAATACCGGTAGATCTCATTGAAATCGATTTGTTTCCAAGCAAATATGGTTATAAAAGGGGGATGACAGACCAAATACTTCAGTTTCATCAGCGACAAGAACAGGTTAATAAGAACATAAGAAGAGCCCTGCTGGATCAGGCCAAAGGCCCATCTAGTCCAGCTTCCTGTATCACACAGTGGCCCCACCAGATGCCTCAGGGAGCACACAAGACAACAAGATACCTGTATCCTGTCGCCACTCCCTTGCACCTGGCACAGAGAAAACCTACTCCTACAACCAGGAGGTTGCTTATCTCCATCATATAAGAACATAATATAAGCGTTATAAGCGTTATGTTATAAGCGTTTGTAACAGATTTCTCAACTCTTCCCGGAAGCCTGGATTCCCCTCTGGAGTTGTTTATCCGTAATCTTTTCTTTTGACCACCAGACTGTTTTAATCTGGACTGCAGTTGTGATTAAGTCGTAATCGTGCCGCGCATTTCGCCCAATCAAATGTCAGTCCCACTGCGTTCCACGGCCGGGGGCTTGCTTACTCCCAAAGAAGTATGAACAGTATTGCGGCGGCCACACAGTTGCTGAAGAGCTAAGTTTCACTGAAAGAAAGGAAGAGCACAGCCCGATCCTATGCTGCGTGTCTACTCGGAATTAACTCCCCCTGAGTTCAACGTGGCATGCTCCCAAGTAAATATGCAATAGACTGCAGTCTCCGGGTTTAAAGGCAAAACTTCCGGGGAACGCATTTTCAGCCTCTAGAAATTAAACACAACCCTCAGAGAGCTCATGGTGAATCTTCTGCTGACATTGAGTAGTGCCCACCTGCTCCTGCCAAATGATTGCTCACATTTTTTCAGACTTCCGAGAAGTCTTTCTGATTTCTCAACGCGTGAAATGGCCGGTGGTTCTTGGGCAACGAGTGCGACGGGAGCACGAACGCAGCTGCAGAAAAGCCACCAGCGGTTCCGTTCCTCCAAGGATCGGAACTAGGGACGCTTTTTCCTGCAGGAAACTATGCTGGATCGCAGCCCACGTCGCCCAGGTTTCCCGCGAAATCAACCCATTTAAATGCCCCGCAAAAATCCCCTTTAACCGGATTGTGCTCAAGAAGAGAGCGGATGGCTTCGCTTCAAATGGGCCTTCACTGCTCCACGCAAAACAAAGCCCTTACGCAGCTCCATCCGATCCGATGCCTTTTTGCGCTTGGAAGCTGCGTTAGCAATGGGGCATCCAGACTCCAGAGTAAGTGTGGAAATAGAACTTTTGTTAACTAACTTAAATTCCATTTAGATCCGGGGAGAGTTAAGCATTTTTTTTTCAGTCTCTCCTTTTGAAAGCCCCGGCGCTTAAGAGCGTATATCTTGTTAGATCGTGTCCATTTTGTTGAAGAACCGCATCTCATCTGGCAAAATAAAAAGAGAACATTCGTGTCCAATCAATGTACCTGATCTCTGGGATTTGTTAATCATCTTGGTTTGGATTTCAGTTGATATTAAAAACGAGTGTTTTATAATGTATGCATCGTGTGCCAACTGGACCAGATGATTTTCAAGAAGTTGATGCTTGAAGCATCATTAAAGAACTATGGTTGCAATCCTAAACACACTTACCTAGGAGTAAGTACACTGAGCAAAGTAGGACTTGCTTCCGAGTAAACATGTATAGGATTGTGGTGCTGTATGCTGCATAGTATGAAATTGGGGTACGGCGAAAGAGCCCTGAAAGGGCGGAGGGGCGGTTGGGGCTGCGGGAGAGGTATAAAGAAGGCCTTTGGAGTGGGACTGACCATAAAAGCCGGTTTCTTAAGCCTTGTAAACCCGGCACCTTGTTTGTGCAGGCTTTGTACAAACATTGTTTCTGTTACATTGAGACATGGGTTCCCAAGCAAAGAAAACGAGAAGTCGAAGAAAAGTAAACAGACTCCCATTCCTCCGACTCTTAAGGTCTCCACGTTTCTCTGCATAACTCTTTGGCTTGGTTTTCCTTCTATTAACGTGTTAATGTGAAGGTCAAATCTTAGCTTACCCGGGTCAGGAGAGCTCGCAGCATCTGGGGCTCACGCTTCCCTCGCCAGCTCTTGATAGTGTTTCGTTGTAGGAATCATCTTTCGCAGGGGAGGGGGGGCGGATGGGTCATCATAAATATGCAACCCTCTCTGTGCTGGAGGGGGGCAAAGTTGTAATCTCAAGTCACCCCCCATTGTTCGCCTTGGCCTTGGGCCATAGAAACCCTCACTCAAGATCTGGATTAGTTACTCCAGAGGAGTAAAGGGAAGCTCACGGTGGACTACTGTTTACTCCAGTCCAATGGCAGTGAAACGAGCAAGCCTAAAATGCTCGATTTGAAATAGCCCTGCTGAGTTCCAATGCTTTACTCCAGAGAAAACATTTGAAGGCTGTTACCTCCCTGTTTGTAGGATAGAAGTTGTTGTCTCTCCCCTGATTTTGTGTAGTTCGATACCCTTCATGTTTACTCAGTTGTAAACCTCGGTGATATAGCAATGGGAGATTCTCTTAGGAGGACTGAAGCCCGGTAGCCCGGTTTTGTGTAGGTGTGCTCGGGAGTAAGTCCCTCTGTGTTCAATGGGGCTTCCTCTCAAGAAAGGATTCGTGGGATCGCAGCCCTAGGTTGCAATCTTAAGCATACTTGCCTGGAAGGAAATGCCTTAGTTTGGAATGATATGAAGCTGATTTCCGAATAAACAGGGTTACTATGTGAAAGTAAATCTCATTCTCATCGAATGCAATACAAACTGTGAAACAAAAAGTGTTCTATCTATCCATATTTACCAATACCACCTGAGAGTAAAACCACTGAAGACAGAGGAACTTATTTCCAAGTAGACATGCATAGGATTGTACTGCACCTCCATAAAAGGTACAGCCGTTTCAAGAAACTTACTTCAGTGTTTTAAGAAGCTGCGATTCAATCCAAAATCTGCAGTATTAAACTTGTTTCTAGGGAGCTGCAATTCAGTGGGATTAACTTGTCTTTAGGATTACGAAGCCTGAGGTTTGCTCTGCACCCGCTCTCATCTTGAACACAAACCGCGCGCTCTTGCGCAGCTCCCATTCATTTCAGCGGAGTAAACTCAGGAGAATTTCCGGGCGGATTGTGCCCATAACTTGATCCTGGGCTTTCAAGAAAATGTGCCTGGGATGGTTTGTTTATGGGAGAGAGAGAACGTAGATAATCATCTATCTATAGGAGAGTCTTTGGAAAATCTGAGCGAAAATTTGAAAAGTGCCAGGAATGTAAAAATAATGAGAAAATCTCAAATCTTGTTTACTTCCATCAGTCCCTCCCACGTTCTCAAAAGGGTCTGTGTTTCTCTCTTCCTCACCTCTTTTCTCTAATAATAATCAAGTGGGGCTTATTGGTTAGAATCTAACCGTTAGATGATATATTATGTTCTCTGAGTTGAGAAGGGGGGAAAAAGTTCTTTGGCGGCTCTTGTTCCATTTCCTAGGGATTGGGGAATGGAACCGTTACCACCACCTCCCCGATTCTACTTGGAAGTAAATCCGGCAGAAATCAACAGACATTTTATTTCCATGCAATACGCTGAGGTGTAAGTTTGTGTTTCAAATTCTCTCCATTCCCCCCCCCCCTTTCCTTTCCTCAGGGCAAGAACAGTGTAATTTTTTTTAATCCAGCCGTTCAAAGATGTTTCCAAGTTTCGGAAGCAGAACTGGAAAAGCCATCCTTCGGGATGGGCTTTATTTCACCCTCTCAGGAAGGGAGGATGTGAAACAGACTCAGCTACAGAAAACGGCACAGGGATCCGCTTTGTTATTACCAGAGTCAGCCGCGTATGTTAAAATGATCAGCCCTCCTTGCTAGGATTGAGGCCACCGGACAAAGACTTCTGCGCGGCCTGCTTGAAAGCCGAGACCGGGGCCATTATTATGAGGAGGGAGGGAGCCAGCCGGCCAGTCCACCGGCCGGCTCGCCAGACCTTCCGTGGGCCACCAGTTGCGCCGCGGTTCTGCTAGACTCAGCCCGACTTGGTAGGGCTACTGTGAGTGACGATCATGTGGTGGGGCCTGCTGGGTTGATGACAGTGCACTGGTAAGGAAAGGCGGCAGCCGAGGCGAGCGAGCAGTGTTTTCCCACAGGAAGCGGACATTTATTTATTTAGGGAATTAGGTATTAACTAATTGATGAATTCTGGCTGACAACTTGCAGGGGAAGCAGGAGAAATGACTGTACACTTACTTGGGAGTAAGATCCATGAATACAGTGACACCTTTTAAGTAAACATGCACAGAGGAGGACGAGACGCGAGCATAAAATTGGTCTTGTCGATTCCATTGTTGTTTTCCTTCTCTCCGCCTTTCCACAAAATTGCGCCCAAGTTAGTCTACAAAAGGGTCCCCTGGGTATATTTGCCAGCTGCCAGGAAAAAGTTCCGATTGAGTTCAGTGGGGCTTACTCCCAAATAAATGGGTGTAGGACTCAATCTCGTGGTCCCGATTCTCTCCTGAGGAAAGTCTATGAAATCATTCAGATCTTGCCGTAGGAGTTTAGGATCATAGCGGATATACGAATGCCTCGGCTCGCTTTAAAACCCCAGTCGGTGTTTCGTGTTGTTAGGATGGCTGCCCTCATCCATTCACATAAACTATAGGTTTCAATTACACAGTAAGTGCTCCCCCCCCCCCCACACACACACATAATACCGGGTTGTTTGGGTTTTTTTGTTTTGCTTTTTTAAGGGTTAGATTTTCCGAACATGTCGCGATCCAATCGATTAACCCTCTAGCTGTTTGTAGGGAAATTGACTTTCATTTTGTGACCCAGTTTGCAGAGAATTACGTCAAAAGTGTGGTCCAGTGTCTAAGACACGAATTCGGGAGACTCAGATTTTAGCGTCAGAAAGCCAAGAGTTGCGGTTATCGAGAGTGAGTTGTGGATTGGTTCTTAAAATACAGTACAAGAACCATTCACAGAGACACGTTAGCGTTCCGATGAATCCAGCGTACACGAGTGTAAGGAGAATGAATCAGATATTCGTGTGCACTAACTTGTATCCTGAAAAATAGAGTCGTAGAAGTAGAAAGCAGCAATGATACTGGTGTGTCAAAACACCCCGTTGAGACTATCCAAGACAGGTCAATTCCGTATCCAGGAAAGGAAATTTTTGTCCTTTGTTTGCAGCATGACCCTTAAATTCGTCCGGCAGTACTATCCTATCCAAAACCTCCAGTATTTACAACGATCCCGTTCCGTTTATTCCGACGGCGTGGCGACTTCGGTTTCATACGGAGCGCTCCGGTTTTGCTAGGCTGGCAGCAGCAGGCAGACACAGCTTAGTGGAAGTCGCTGCTTGTTTCAGAACAAGGGGACGGTTTCTAGCTGAGCGACTCGGCTTCGTGTTTTTATCTTTCCCGTCAGCGATCCTAATGCAAAAAGTAGTTCCTTTGGCATTAGCTGGAGTTTTACTTTCAGGTGTATGAACGTGTTTTGTTTGTCTACTAATCTCTGATCTTTCAGGACCCCCCCCCCCCCAGACCTTCAGGGCTCCGGGTTGGGCATAAGGCAAATGCTGAGGAGGATTTTGAGGCCAGACGTTAAACCAGATGTTGAACCAGGAAACATCTGTGTGCCTCACAGTTCACCATTTGGCAAGTCGGGATTTTTTTGTTACTCAAATTATGCAAAGGTATCTAATGCGCGTTCAACGTGGGACGGGAGGGACGCGTCACTTTTCACACGAGCCTTTGCTTCGTTGTTTGTGCCACGTGTTAGTGTTCCCTCACACGCGGGTTAGTAATACTAGAGCTGCCATTATCCAATCGAGTGGACGTTCCACCGGTATGAACGGTCAGTCTCTAATCCTCGGAAACGCTCTATGCCATAGAGCGCTTTCTGTGCAGTAGTGTATGAAACAAGCCCCGTTTGTGAAAACGGCCTGAGGACTTTTGCCTCATCTCATCTGTAGTCAGATCATGATTGGTCTCTCGTAGTCCTACGTACCCACTTCCTGCATTTGCGGTTAAATGCGAGAAACCAAATTAAAAGCCAAGTAGTTCATTCAACTAACTGATTTGTGAATCTGCCGTAACTGCTTCTTTTCTGTCTGTATTTCGGAAAGAAATACGTCCGTCTTCCTGTGCTGCGGAGCGTCAAGAAGAGCCCTAGTCTTCTGAGTCGTCGTATTGTGGATCATATTGGGACTGATTGAGAGAAGAGTCAGTCCCAAGAAGCTTTAGCTCCGATCCTAAATGTCTTAAAGTGGAAGCAGGTGGCCCCCTTTAGCTCAGTAGGACTACTCCAGTGCAGTGGCGCCGGCTTAAGAGTTTCGCTTCAGGACTCGAGTCCGAACAATGTTCCTTCCCCTTCCCTCCCACTTTGGCGCACAAGTTCATCATCCGCTTGTTACACGTTTACACCTAAGACCCACAATGCATCGGAATGTTGTTTTACTTCAGTCCCATTGAAATGTCACTGAGGAGACGGAGCACATTATGTGGGAGGGAGAGTTACTCTACCCTTCAAGGCACCACCGACCCGTTCTTAACAGCCCGATCCTATGCACGTTTACTCAGAAGTAAGCCCAACTAATTTTAGGGAAACTCTCAGGTAAGTGTGTATAGGGTGCCACCCTAAGGGTGGTCGCCTAAAATTGGCCCTATAAACAAGATAGAATATATACCGCCGGTATATTGGTCTTTTATTTGAACGGGCAGAATTCCTCCACCCTTGAGAAGAGCAGGTCAGGAATAAAAGTAGCGGCGTGTGATGTATTCAGCTGCTGATTATGCGATTGCCGAGGTGAAGCGGTTGGAATCCCTGGGACGCCCCCCCCCGGCCCCCCCCGCAGAATGACGCTTCTCCAGCCCCTACTGGCCGTGAAAAAGTGTCGTGAGAATCCACGTGGCTCTGTCTTTTCCCGACCCCCGATCGATTTCCACAGAAACTTCCCTCCCAGCGAGGGGGCTTCACATCAAAGCTGATCTTAGCAGATGCTGCTGCTGTTGGAGGAGCGGAAGCACCTCGAAGACGAGGAAGCACCTCGAAGCACCCTCGAAGTTAAGGAGAGAGCCGCTTCTCCAACCGAGGCTTGATTTTCACTGCAGCTCGTTTAGATTTGCGCGCTAGGTCAAAGTGCGGTCCGATGATGGGGCACCAAGCACATGTCGCTTTCCCGGTGATTCTCTGAATGTTTTTTTTTTTTTTTAAGACGCAAACCAACCTAGCCAGCTGCACTTCCTTGGAAGTAAACGCCCCTGAAGTCTCTCAGTGGACTTGACTTCCAAGAAAACGTGTTTAGGCCTGGAGTGGGGGATTTGCCTTTCATCCGGTTGCTTTGCAGGCTTCAAAAAACACCTCGGAATCTTCCTGGCGAAGTCAGTGCATGAATTCACAAAGGACAGCCATTGTCAGAGGGGTGGGGGAGAAGCAGCAGCAGCAGCAGCGTGCTGGCGGGACAAAGTCCGGAGCCCCGCTACCCACACAGCCCACGTACTCCAGGGCGGTTCCGTTGAATCCAGCCGGAGTACCCAACAGCATATACACAGTACACGACTGTACCAACTACTATACGACCAACCGCACGTTTATAAAGCACGTAATGTACTGTGTACACGCTGAACAATCTACCAAACTAGTTGGCTGTAGTATAAAGCTATGTGGAAATACCGGTAGAGGTTCGGATTGCATTTCCCTTCTAGCATATTCCCTTGGAAATGCAGTCCTAGCCTAGCCTCACTTTCTTGGGCGTGAGCCCCATTGAACAGGAGGGACTTTCTTCCGAGTAAACAGGCATAGGACTGGCCCCCGCCCGCAGCTGCATTCATTTCAGCGGCCCCACCCAACAATGTATTTAGGGTCCAAGGGCCACCAGGGCCATGATAGGGTGCGCCCCCCCTGGACGGACCAGGAACAGTCCCCGCGCTGGACGGAGACCTTCGGTTCAATTCCATGGGGAAGACTTGTGGAAGTTTGCTGGAAAAGCGGCCCCGCGCCGCGTCGGCCTTTGATTCTCCCTGCGGCTGGCCGGGATGACCCATTTGAGTTTAGCTTTAAATATCCGTCGGTTTTTGCCACCCCAGCAGATCCACCTCAGGGATTTCAGCCACCCTATGGGAGAGCTGAACAGCAAACCCTCGAGGCCTCCAAATCCTTAAAATCACCCTGGAAGCTTGGCACGGCGACGCCTTTTTGCAGTCCCCAGACACCCCCCACCCCCGTGGCCAAAAGGAAGGCCTTCTGCAGCCGCGTTGAAGCTAAAGTGAGGGGGGGCTCTATTTGCTTAGCGAGGTGGAGGGGCTCCCGCTCTTGGGCCTCGATCTGCGACATTTTGGGGCACATCGCCTGGCTCGTGTGACTTTTTTTGTACACAGAGTCACTTGATGACCGTAGCTCCGACTGGAGGGGGGGGGGGCTGCAGGCAGCTTAGGCCTCCTTAGGCTTCTTCACCACCCTTTCGGGCCCCGCTACTGACTTCGCCCAGAAGACCTTGATCTCTGCATGGGCTTGAACAGTCCTGTTTGCTAGTCGCAAATGTCTTGTCACTTTGTGTCGGCACTTTGACTGTTCAGTCCTAGATTGCAATGGGGGGGGGAGGATAAAATGGAGTGTGTCACAGCCCTGAGCTACGTCCGTGGAGAAAGATGGGATAAATTAGAAGAACTAATTAATTAATTGAGCGGATTTGGTTTTGACTCGCCCTTGCAATGCATGCCTCTTGAGAAGCTGGTATTCTACAACCCGATCCTAAGCCAGCTTACTCGGAAGTAAATCCCATTGGGTTTCATGAAAGATTTACTTTCTAATATCTAAAGCGTGTTTTGTGGTTATGGATACAGAAGGGAAATAGTTAAGTCGGGTTAATTCACCAACAGATCAAACTTAGACAAGTTTGCTCGGAAGTATATCCCATTGCGTTCAAGGGGGATTACTTCCAACAAGTAAGTCGTAAGTGTATAAGAATCCTATGCTCATTTCCTTGTTGGGAGTAATAATAAGCCCCTTGAACACAATGAGACATACAGCACAATCCTATGCATGTTTACTTAGAAATAAATTTCCATTGTATTCAGTGGGGCTTACTCCCGGGAAAGTGTAGTATGTGGTTTTAAGAATAGGATGGATGCGTCAGTCTTAGTTGCTTTGGTTGAGTTAAGTTTACGTACCACTTGAAAATAAACAGATTTTCAGATCCATCTACAACCAGGCTCCTCGGCCCTCTTTACTGGTAAGTTGAACAAATGTGGTTGATCAGGAAGGAACCACTGAAGCTTTCCATTCATTTCATTGGTAGAAACAGCTCTAGTTATGCCAGAGAGCCGGAAACTGAGAGGACCTGACTGGCTTAAATCGAGCTCAGCACATTTAGACCAGGTTCAAAGGGGACTTGCTCCCTGGCAAGTGGTTTTAGGACAGCCACTTTAACTTCTGGATCACAGGCTGCTCGTTTCCCGTTAAGTGTGTTTGACAATCAGTCCTTAATGCATTTCTTTAGAAAGTAGTCCCATTATTAATATCTGTAGGATCCGAAAAAAGTTCCTGCTTCCATGAAATTACCCCCACCCCGCCGCTGAAATCAGGTGGACTTCCTTATAAATCCTTCCTTCCTTTAAGATCAGGGGGCTAAAGGTGCACATCCTGGAACTGACTCTCCTATTCCCAAATTACTCACTTTGAGCTAAGCAGTTCCACTAACCAATGCCGGTCATGGAATACCAGGTGGCTGGGCTGCCGTCCAAGCTTAAGTGGCTTGTGAATCGAGTGGGCTGTCTGTGAAACGGACAATTTGGCTCTCTATCTATCGTTGCAGCAGCATATAAGGGGGAAATGGGAAGGATCGATCTGAGAATGAGCGCGCTCGCTCACACACACACACACACACACACACACACACACACACACACACACACACACACACACACACCCCTCTTCCCCGTCACCCCCTTCCTCCAGCCCGAGTGTTAATTGGGCCTTTTCTGTATTTGGCTGCTGCCGCCGCTGCCCTTGGCAGACACGTCACTGGGCGCGCTTTCCCCTCCCCTCCCCTGCCTGTCTGCCTCCCTCCCTCCCATCGCTCGCTGCCTTTCCCTAGGAATGGACTGGAGAGGCCACTTCAGAGCTTCTTTTCCAGCCCTGCAAAGGAGAGGCTCTGAAGGAGGATCGGGAGCCTCCCGTTGTTGGGGGCAGCAGCAGCAGCAGCAGCAGCTTTCGCTCCTGGCCGGACTGTGTGGCTGCGACCCGGGGAGCCGCGCTCCCTTGTTCCGACCCTCCGGAAGAAGGCGCGCTGAACTTGGCCGGCTCTGCAGCGGAAGAACCGCCGCTCCGCCGGGCTTCGCACGTATTGTCAAGGAGAGACTCTAGGACGGAGACCTGCTGGCTGCCTTCAGAGAAGAGCCAGCCCTGCCCGAGAGCGTCAGGTTCTCTCCCAGGAAAATGGATCTCCTTTAATGTGTCTCTTCTTCCTCTCTGCGGAGGAACAAGGTTGGAACCGGACCGAACGGAGCTGCTCCTGCCAGGAGAGGGGCGCGAGGGGCTTGTGTGACTCACAGGACAGACCAGTCTGGCCCGAAGGGGTCTAAAATAAACACAGCAAGTACACACGTGTTACGGGTGGGAGGTGGAGAGAGCGAGAGGCGCTCTCAGATTCCTCTTAGAGAGCGGATAGAGTCGCCTCGGTCCGATTCAATGTCTGAAAGAAAAACACCAGCCCGCGGGATTCGACTTGACGCCTGCTGCCCAGTTGCTGTTTTCCAGCTTTGTGTAGCGCTTTCGGGATCCTTTTGATCCGAATTAGGGGGACAACCCACTATTGCCCTCACCCAGTCGCAGCCTCTTCATTTGACCTTGGTTAAGAGACTGTTCTCGCAAGAGCGAGAGAAGGACAGAGGGGCTTGATTTGATTTGCGGTTTGCTTTAGAAGGAATAGACTCGCATCATCTCGGGGATAGACCCCCTCATCGCCGAAGTCTTGGCCTCTGCCTGCTGCTGCACGGTTTGTTTGGAGAGTGAGTGGGGGTGGCGGTGGTTCTCCCTCCCTCCCCGCCGGGCTCGCAAGGCGTGAGAGAGCGATCCAAGAGTTAACCCGGCGACGCCTCCCGGGCCCGACAGAGTCAAAGTCCATGCTCACGGCCACCCAGCAGGATCGGGCGTTGCGTTACTATGCCAGTGACACCCTCCTCGTTGCCTCGCAGTAGCCGCAATGAAGGAGAAGTCCAAGAATGCCGCGAAAACGCGAAGGGAAAAGGAAAATGGAGAATTCTACGAGCTGGCCAAGCTGCTTCCGCTGCCCTCGGCCATCACCTCCCAGCTGGACAAGGCGTCCATCATCCGCCTGACCACCAGCTACCTGAAAATGAGAGCTGTCTTCCCAGAAGGTGAGTCCTTCCTCTGAGCGCCCACGAGGCAGAAAGAGCTCTCCCCCCCCCCCCGTTAGGGCGAGAAGAAGGGTGTTGTTAGGCGCCGCCTGGACTTCTGCCATGTCAAGTACCGGCCGGGTTTGGTTCAATGGGACCTTTGGCCGGAGGGAGCCAGCCAGGAACTCTGAGCGTCAAACCTGTTTGACAGTGAAGACCTCTGAAGGCACTCAGGGGGGCTGCACTTGAGAGAGGGTTGTTTCGATCCCCTTTGTCCCACCCCTCATGGACACACTCACGCAAAACGGGGCTCGAAATTGTGTAGCGCCAGGAAACAAAATCACTTGTCTGTACCACCAGTTAAATATCTTACCTTGCGTAAGCCCCATAAATACGTAAGGGAGAGTGAATTGAGGCCCAAGGTCCCCCTATTCCTCAAGAACCTGAAATCAATTTCAACTGATTTCAGTGGCAAGTTCCTTTGGTATTAAAGTCAGGAGTGTGGGTTGCTTGCAGGCTGCAGCTCAAGGTTATCCTTAAAAGCATGTCGTGAAAATAATTTCAGTGGCACTTTATTTAATGGCCCGTGATACTTCTCAATAGTGGCCTACCTCACAGGGCTCTTGTGTGGATGAATACAATATAAGCTGCCACCTACAATCCGTATAACCCTAAAATAGCCCTAGTAAAGTCCTGGGAACTATAAGTGAGTATTTGTCATTATAGCCTGAAGACTGAAAAACGTTTTCATATTATTAAGGACCCGTCCTGGAAAGCACGTATTAAAACCATGAAAATGTCCCCTATGATAGGGCTACTATGGGGGCAAAGAAGGTGAAGTTTCTAAAGCACTTTTGCAATGGATGATGATGATCCATCAGTAGCAACAGAGAAACAGCCTCTTACATAAACTTACCTGCACTGCGTTTCCTGTTTAAAGTGGAAGGCAGGCAGGCATGTGGCAAAAGGTCAATATAAATCAGCAATCTTTTAGAACAAAGGCGAGGAGTTCTCTAAAGTTACTGAAGAACAGGTAATCCATGTTCTTGTAGCCCAGAATTGTTGGGATTATTTCCACCACCTACTAACAGCGTGCCAGACTCAGAGTGGAAAAAAGGCTTGAGAAGGAGATTCCTCTATTTCGCTGGGACCTGATTATACACTGTAGTCAGCGACGTGTACTGGTTACATCCATAGCAAGTCAAGTATGTACTAGAAAAGATAAAGGCCTCGAAACCGAAAATTGCTACCATTCCGAAATAATGGAAACCTACAGGAAATAGTTGAGATAAAAAATAAAGCAAAAACCCAGACGGCAGTCCTGCCACCCTCAACGTTAGTTGCTAAAAAAAAAAAAAAAAACAAACGACCTGCATAAGTGCAAGAGCCCAGGCACAAATTAACAGGCAGTTATGGACCCACGATGTACTTGGCAGTAACCTCATTTTCTTCCACCCGGAGCCCAGTTCCGCCAGTCCCAGCCCACAGGTGTACGCATTTAACTCCTGTTGCGTATATACACCCTTGGGTAAAAATGCCTTATTAATTATTAATCACGCCGACCTGGAAAAAGCCAGCTAAATCAATGGCATTTACTTTTAAGTAAATGGGTTGAAGATCCAGGCGGTAAGACGGTCGTGAAAATTACCTCAAGCTTTGATTCGGAAGAAAGACTCATTCTTCCAACGTCCTTTGAAGTTTTTGTGCCCATACATGACAGGCGTGTATGGATGCGCGCGCTGCTTTCAAACCTCCATGCGCAAATCAGGCGCACAGGTCCTGAACACATTTATTTGAAAATAAATCCAAGAGATCTCAAACTAAATTAAGTTTATTTCAGTAAGTTTATTTAGGATACTGACGGCGGGTGCAAGACTGCTATTCTATGCCTATTTCCATCAGTTGTATCCCACTGAAATTAGTTGGAACTAGTTTCTAAATAAACCTATAATCGGAGTGCCAATTATTAGCCAGTTTGCATATAATTAGACTGAGCTTATCTGCTTATCTACATATATCTGCTTATGCTTATCTGCTCCTAAGTAAATCCCATCGTCTTCAATGGGGCTTACTTTCAGGAAAGTGTGCATAGGATTGCATCCTTACAGTTCAACCTTAACTTCGAATTAACTTGAAGCGATAGGATTCAGGTCGAGCCTACAGCAGGCTCTCGCTGATTTCAGTGGAACTATATTGTATTAAGGAATAGAATTGAAGGTAAGTGTAGACTTTCTCTCTTCCCCCTTTCAGGCTCCACCGCAGTTTCTCCACAATTTTGTTTATTTTTGCAAGCCACAACTGCAGCGCCCTCTTTTTGCACCCAGAGCTGCGCATAAACCTGAACCCTCCCACCCTCTCTGAAATTGACCCAGTCTGCCTCTACAGCGCTTTGCGTTCTAGCCGCCCTTGTAAACAAATAGTAACCCGCTCCAGCCTAGAATCTAGCTGAGTTGAGTTGACAGCAGGAGATATAATTAGTTCCACCCCGCACTGCAGACAAGTTTAGCAACCTCAATGCACGGGCGCACGCTGTTAGAAACAATTTTCATTCTCCTTGAAAAAGGAGATCCTTCCTCCCCAAATCTCCTGCAGCGTTGCTTAAAACTGTTTTTTAAAGCCCACCAGCTTGCAAGAACGAAGAGCCCCCCACCCCCAAGGCAGGCTCAACTTTGACCACTCGGCTGACAGAAGGAAATTTCTACCCACACACACACATATGTGCACTCCTCCCGCCCTATCAGACTAGCTAGTGACACTGGCGGTAGTTTTTAGCGTGTGACCTGGCTTACTCACTTGAGTCATCTGGTACCCGCACTTCCTATGATGATTTCCAATACTGAAGAACAGACCGTTTTACACAGTCACAAAGCCGGGAAGGAGGGCGCTCCTACTAGTGAGGTCCTCGTTGGGGGTTTTGTAAATCCTTCCCACAAATTTGTTTACTTGTGAAATGGGATTTAAGCTGCAATCTATACACGTTTACCTGAGAGTAAGCCCCACTAAACACAATGCGACTTAATTCCGAGTAATCATGTATAGGCTTGCACTGTCTATTATTATTGCGTATGGTGCTTTGGAGAAGACTCTGATGCTGGGAAAAATTGAAGGCAAAAGGAGAAGGGGAAGGCAAAGGATGAGATGGTTAGACAGCATCACCGATGCAACGAACATGACAATGAGCGAACTCAGGAAGATAGTGGAGGACAGGAAGGCCTGGCGGGATATGGTTCATGGGATCACGAAGGGTCGGACACGACTTAACGACTGAACAACAAAATTTTAGCCCACAGGAAATAGGAACCGGAGGTGCAGTCCTGGGGATAACGTGTGACTGCTCATCTTAGGAGAGAAATGAAATTAAATGCTGGTTAATATTCTCTCGGTAACTTAATAAGGCTAAATCTCCTCTCTTCCTAATTTGTATGGTATGGCCTGTCCGGACAACAAAGAATGAACAGATTAAAAGCGTCAAGTTTCTACTCATAGCTCCATGCACGACCCGGATAAATCAAAGGATTGGGCTTTAAAGAGATTTCAAGCTGCAATCTTTATGCTGCTTATTCTGGCCGTCATAAAGTTCAGCGATGCTTCTCTGGAGCAAATGGCTTAAGGGCCCTAGTTTAGCTGCGTTGACTGTCAGAATAAGGAGTTTGTCAAATTCTCCAAATTAAGCACCAAAAAGCTTTAACTGAAGGGGTGGGTGGGCGAGCGCGTGCCTTGTCGAGAAAATCTTGAACCTATGTAGGGAGTGTCTAGCATTTATTAGGCCCAGAAGAAAGAAAAAATGCTTCCTTCCAATCTTACAAAAAGTAACCAATGAGTACACACTGACATATTAGTACATACTAGTGATGTACATAAATCCCGTTCAGCAGCTCATGGGGACATACTTCCGACAGTACAATCTTTCCGAGTTATTTCAGGCAGCAATCCTACACACACTTTCCTGGGAGTAAGAGCCCCATTGAACAATGTGTTCAATGAGTAGGACTGCGTTGTAATAAAATGAACGTACTAACAACGGTTGTAATAATAAAATATCACAATGTGTAACTGGACATTCTTTATTCTTGAGTTTCTAAATGCTGGTAAGCGGTGTCCCATTCATCTTCCGGTGATCTCTTCCGGTGGATTGCAGCTCCCTCAGCGGTCCTAACTTTGTGCTTCCTTAAATCCTTGGAAAGGCGAAAAGAGCAGCTTTAGGAATATTTCTATCATTCACTTCGGATAACTGGTCCTGGCTGGGTGGAATAAGCAGCAAAGTTGTGAGGGACACTCGGGCTTTTCTGCACTTTGCCAGTGTTTATTATTATTATTATTATTATTATTATTATTATTATTATTATTATTAACAGTATTTATAAAACGCTTTTCAACAAAAAGTTCACAAAGCAGTTTACAGACAAAATCAAATGATTAACTGGCTCCCTGTCCCCAAAGGGCTCACAACCTAAAAAAGATGCAGAAGAACACCAGCAAACAGCCACCAGAAAAGACACTGTGCTGGGGTGAAAGGGGGGCAGTTACTCTCCCCCTGCTAAATATAAGAGGAGCACCAATTGAAAAAGTGCCTCTTGCCCAGTTAGCAGGGGATCAGAATATTGAGATCTTGAGGAGAGGAGCCCTTTTTAAGACCGTGCTTGTGAATAAATATTTAGCCGTCTTCAACACGTGGCTGCTGAAACGTACCCTTTGGAGCTATAAATCATTGTAATAAGGTTTATTAATTGCACGATTCCTAGGGTTGCCAAGTTCCTTATGTGGGGAGTTCTTCTGACTCGCGTTTTTTCAAAAGTTGAGGGTCTCACGTCTCAGTGTGGTGGGGTTGGAAACTCTAGTAAGTCTGAACACAAGAATGAATTTGCTGGCTTTGCCGCCAAGTACCTCTCTGACAGTTTTTCCTCATCCTACCCAGAACAGAAGCAAGTTGCAAACCAGGAGCTATTTAATGTAAGGAGGGCTACTCTCGCAGAGAGAGTGGCGTGGGTTGAGATTTGCAGTTACAGCTATCGGTTTACAAAAAAAATAAAGTAACTCTGGAAAAGAATTCGGAGGGCTTTCGCGTGTATCTCACGCTCTCCCCCCCCCTTCCTTCCCTCCCCCAGCTCCCGATTTAAGGCTTTTCTCCTTCGAAGGGGCCAGGGATTGTAAACAGAACAACAGACTGAAATTGATGGGACGTCCTAAAAAGCGATGGCGCGGATTAAGCCCAAACTCCGCTGTTCCCCTCACCACCTTGTAGTCAACGGGAATTTGCAACCGGCATGGCAACCATAGCTTTAGGAGCAGGGGCCCAAATAATAATAATAATAATAATAATAATAATAATAATAATAATAATAATAATAATAATAATAATAATAATAATAATAAAACGACCTTCGTTCTCCGCCCTTGTGATTTTCTCAAGGTCAAACAAATAGGAACAGTATGATCTGCACGTATTAATATTATATAATTCGCCTACATAATATATAATCAAAGTACAGGCTCACATTTTGAATAATTTTCCTCTCCTCATAAACTTGAGGGTTTGTTTTGTCTTTAAATCTCTAAACTACAACCTCACCTTTCCAGTGCATCTTACTGTATTTAACCTCTTTCTGTGCTTGGAATTTTGAGGCCGTTTCCTCTGCGCGGCCTGGAAAAGAAAGAGAGAGGTGTCGTGTGTGTCGGTGTCAGCAGAGAAGACTGAAGCATGTAGGGTCCTCTGAATGGAGGTTTACCCTGGTTTACCCTCCAGCCTCTTGCAATCCGAAACAGCGCGACAAGGAAGTCAGTCCGTGTGGGTCTTACTTCCAAGTCAACACGTTTACCAGCCGTCTGTGTGCTTAGCCTAGCGGTGCCTAATCGCATAAATCCTAGTCTCGATTTGAAGATCAGACCCGAGACGATTTTTAGCAGATGTTGGTGAGGTTTTCTGAACTGACCCGGCCACGTCCCCCAAGCCCTGCATGAGAATTCCCAGCTGGCCCCCAGGAGGAGGTGAAAGTCAAAGGAGGGTCTGCTCAAGAAGGTGCAAAGATCTAATCTTGGGGGGATATACTGTAGCTCTTGATTCTGTTCTTTCTGCCTGACTCTCTCCCCTTTCTTTCCCATATGGTTTTGTGGTGACCTTCAAGATGCACCAATTAAAGTCCAGGCATTAGGCAGCGACCTGCAGCAGATCGAGCCTCTGTAACATGATGTGATTTTTTTTTTTTTGCCAAAGCGTTTATTGCAGCGTAGAACAAAAATATAGAAAGGATTTTCTCTCGCTCGCTCCCCCCCCCTTCCTCCTTTCCTCTCTTGACCATTAATTTCTTTTTTCCAACACGGAACAAATAGAAACTGAGAAAAAGAAAACATTCTGGTGGGGCAGCACTCCCGTCCCTTCAGATTATGACACCTGCGGTTAAATTGTGACTCCACGTACCGTAGAAAATGGACTTTTAAAACGACCCACTTCGTAATGATTAAACCATAATGGGAGGCGAGCTGCTTAATGAGTGACTTCACACACACACACACACACACACACACACACACACACACACACACACACACACACACACACACCTTGTCGCGTTAATTGTGAAAGACTTGAGAAATAGGTAAACATTCCCATATGAACTGCTCTGAAGTTTCCGACTCAAAAATTACAGCGCCACCTCCAGCGAGCATATACTGTCATTCAAAATCAACAATAAAGGCATTCCGGTTGCTTCTTTGAAATGTGCTCCTATTGCTCTTTTACCATCTAGTTACTACTGCAGGAGTGGCCTGCTAGGACTCGCATCGGCTTTATTGGTCCACTCCCGAGAGACCACGCGTGACACAGTTTCTGCCCAAACAGAGAGCGGTGAAAGTGACTTCTGTTGGTCCTAGGACAAGGGTCCCGAGACGGGAGGGCGGGTCCAGAGTTGTTCCCTTGAGCCACAGGACTGGGATGATGAACACTGCTTGTAAAATATGGTGGGGTGCAGCAGCACTCCGAAACATAAATCCCTGGGCAACACTGAAAACCGAATTTTTAACTTTCAAGTCAATGTGTTTAGGATCCTGAGCTGAGCCCACTCCAGTGGACGGTTTTCCGTCGACAGTAGGTTCAGAGTATTTTTAAAATCTGTATTCTGCTATTCTGCTGTTCGTGTTAAGTACCACCCTCTGAGCATAGCATCATCACTATCCTAAAGGCTTGGGATACGACTGTGGATGGCTTAAAGCAGCCTGTGGGCTTGTGGGGTGGATGGCAACTAGCCCAGACATCTGGACACTTTGTTTACTCTCCGTTTACCCCTTTACTCCTGAAAGACTCCGTCCACACCTGAGGACAATAAACCCAGTTCACCAACGACTGGTCCTTTGTACAGTACTAGCGAAAACTTGAACGTTTTCAGCGGTTATTGGAGTTCAGGTTGCAGCGGCTGGAAGTCCGCTAATCTGGCTGGCGATCTCTCCTCATTTGTCTCTTCCTCTGAGTGCAAATTAAAATCAAGAATCGGGGCCTGTCGTTTTAAAATTATTATTGTAGGATTTACTGTGCAAGTACACTGACATAATTCACTGTATTTATTGGACATTTCTAGACCAGCTTAATGCGGCAACCCTGAAGTGATTTACCAGGGAGTAAGTTCCACTTCTGAGTAAACATTGCGCAGTAAGGCTGCAATCCTAAGCATACTTGTGTGGAAGTAAATTTCCAGTGAACTCAAGTGGATTTACTAGTTGCAAACAAACGTGTTTAGGATCGGGTTGCTAGTGTGAAAGTGCTTCAGACGAATTGTAACCAAATACAGTATTTAAGAACAGAAATGTCAGCCATCGCCAGAGACTTTGCTGTTCTTCTTGAATGCATTTTAGTTTAGTTTGAACCCAGGCTTAGACTCTTCTAAACCTACTTTCAATGTCAGGATTCAACCCTGATGTCATACCAGAGAAAAGGTATCTTCTGAGCATGCGCAGAGGGAGCGAATAACCCCTACTACTTGCTACGGCGCGTATGAGATTTGCTGGAGGCAGCCTCGCGCCTCGACTCCTCTCTGATTTCGGCACCTCAGCACCACTGGTTGCATTTTAGACTGAGTGTGTCAGCGTTTTAGAAATACACTCAGGTAAATAGAATCGGGCTGGGGAAATGCACATAAAACTGCGCAGTTCAAAGATCATTATATTTTCTCTGCATAAAACAAAACCTTGCTCCTCTGCTTTTCACATCAGCCTGGCAGTGGCATACAGGATGATGAAGCAGGCGCCGCAATTTTCCTGGCACAGAGGCTAAGTGAGGGGGGGGGTACACACTTCTGTCTGATTCCTGAGCAGGAGGGCTGGCCACTCAACAAGCTTATCATCCTAAATTCAGCAGGTTTTACAAGCCCTCCCTCGGCAAAATGTCCAGGGCTTGATCGTTGAAGACTCTCCAGGGAAAAAGGAAGGGGGGGGGGGCGGCGTCTCCTCACTATTCCTACTGAAAGCCCGCAGCCGCCCTTGAGCATGGCTTCGCGAGCCCCCGGCCACCCTAAACACCGGCGCCTTCAGAATAGCGGCAGGCTGGGACAGGCGAAGTCTTCCCTCCCTGTCCGAGTTGCGAGCCACGGTTCAAGCACGCCAGAGACTCGACAAGGCGCTCACTCCACGTCAGACACAGAGGGAACCGGGGTGAGGATCAAGTGCAGCTTTCTGTAGGATTTCCCAGAGTGACCCACCTCAAAGAGAGGAACCCCACCGGAGGGAATTCCTCTTCTAAAATGGCGCGTGCCTGCCATGTGCAGTTTTTAGAAGCCTTCCTATTCGAGATGGTTAACTTTTTAATCTGCTGCCCGGTTAATTGGGGCACGCTTTTAGTAGCTCAGACGAGTTTAATCCATTAAATCTAACTAACCGATGAATCGACCAAAGTCTAACTGCATATAGGAGTAGTAGGTAATGGAGCTGGTGCTCGAGACTATGCGCAGTGTCATGATGGCAGTCATGATGATCATCATGGGGCAAAAGCGTGGAATTTCTCACCCTTTCAGGTGGCACCTAATGGTGGACATTGGATATGTAAGTATAAATAGGCGAGGTAGTTATCTCAGGTAACAGCAGATGCACCTGGACTAAAATGGCGTGATCTTGTGTGGGTGGCAACGTTCCTTCCTGGACCAGATCTTTCTCCCTCTCGTTAATATCCTAAATTCTTCGCCCATCCTTCAACATCGTTTGCTCCAGCATTCTTGCTGAATTTGGTCAAGAAGGATGTGCTCCAATAATTGTATACTACTGTAATATGTTAGGCAGTGAAAATCACTTGGGTTTGTGGTTAAGAAAGTTACTGCACAAATCCTAACCAACTTTCCAGCGCCAGTGTAGCCATTCTAACAGATTTTGCAGTGCAGGGACAGTCATGGAGGCCTCTTCAAGGTGAGGGAACATTTGTTCCCTTACCTCGGGGCTGCATTGTTTGTCTGCACCGATGCTGGAAAGTTGGTCCTGTGTAATCCTGTGTAACCTTGCACCGGTGTAACAGTAGATGCACCGGTGTAAGTGCACTTCTGTTACACCGGTGCATCTACTGCTACACCGGTGCAAGGCTACAGAGGATTGTGCTGCCTGTGTGTTAACTAAGCACCATTGAAATCGAGATAACTTCGTAGTGACTTAGTTCAAAGTAAGGCAAAGTCTTTATTAGGATCAGTCGTGATGTAACAAGGTATGTAACAACAAGCTTTCGGATGGACTTTAAGAATCTAATGTTCTTCTTAGGATATTATTGGATAACCTATTGAGGTTATCTGAGTTCCCCCTTACACCCAAGGCAGACTGCTATACTTAGCTAAATAAAGATATGAGGCATAGGCTGAGTGAAGTTGCAAAAGAGAAAGTTTACTCACGGTTTCAGTTCATATATACAGCATCTAGTTAAGACCAGAGGTTCACTTCTAACTTAGGATGGAGCACCCCTATAGCTGGTGCTCCCTGCATGAGGTATGCTTGGAAAGATGGCCGCTGGGCAGGAGGCCAGCATGGCACATCCTTCCACCTTGGAGTCAGGAGAGGAAGAGAGAGGACTGGGGTAAGAAGAAGGAGGAAATAGCTATAGGGAGCCACGCCCCTTCCTTGGAACACAGAGAGGCCAAGGTAAAAGGTCTTTCAGGTGACCAGACGACACACTGCCCCCCAGTGTTCCCCCCCCCAGTGTCTAGCAGCCGAACGCTGCCCATCTCCAACAGATATAATCCTTGGTGTTTTGTCACGGATTTTCCAGGAAATGTTTTGCACCCTCTAAGAGTGAGAGTGACTAGATTAAGCACTGTACAGTATTTACATTTATCGGAGTTCATTTAATCCAGTTCATTCCCTTTATACATCGCATCCAAACCGAAATAAAGATTGTCCAGGTTACAAGGAAAAGTGATCTAACCTTTGGTCATACAGTATATAGAAAGCTTACTCATACAGGAAGATATCTACACCAGACATCTAACCATTATCCAGCCCAGAAGAATTCCTTGATAAACTCCCTGATCTATAGAGCCCTTCATGTATGTGACACAGAATCTTTAGCCAATGAAAAACTTATTATCTCTGACTCTTTAAGGGCCAATGGCTATAAATTACAACAAATTAATGCATGCTGGGAGAAACAACTTAAGAAGAAGAACCACATCCCAAGCCCTGGTGACAATAGTGAACCAGAAAATCAGGAAACCAGTGAACGTAGATGGCTATCTCTTCCATTTATTCAAGGTACCACTGATAAAATAGCCCGGGTTTTTAGACAGCATGATGTGAAAATGTTTTTACACCTATGTTGAAAATTGAACAATTGCTGCGTAATCCTAAGGATGTAAGAACCCCCCCCCCAAAAAAAACTAATCCTGGTGTGTATGAAATACCCTGTGAATGTGTGCGGAGTTATGTGGGCAACACCAAGAGACCAATTAGTGTGAGGGTACAGGAGCATGCGAGAGCCACCAGGTTACAGCAAGGGGAGAAATCAGCTATTGCAACCCACGTTATGGAAACCGGACATAAGATCGCCTTTGAGCAAACCCACTCTTTATTCAGTGAATCTAAACCAAAGGCGTCGCTCTGGTAGGGGCGGGGCTGTAAGTTTCGCTCCGTCCTAGTCCCTTTACTGAGCGAGCAGGAGGCGACCCGCCCCCTCACTGTCGGAGCCATTCCTGTGCAGAGAAAGCAGCAGGCAGGGTCTCTTGCCTGCTGCTTTCTCCGCGGGAAGGGGGCGGGGCCGCCTCCTGCTTGCTCGGTAAAGGGACTAGGACGGAGCGAAATGTACGGCCCCGCCCCTACTGGAGCGACGCCACTGATCTAAACTCAAACAAAGACAGACTTTTGAAGCAATTTCTATTTTTCAGAGAAAGCCTCTGAACTTGCTTAACAGGCAACAAGAACTGTCATTTGTAAATAAAATCTGGTTTCTGTTTTTAAACAAAGCCCGGCTGCACTCAGTAGAGAGGCTGATGACCGAGAGGTTACCACCTGTCAAAGCAGAACTGAGCGCTTCCGCTACTAATTAAGGTTCCTGTGCCTTTTAGTGTTACTCTGTATAAAAGAACTGTGTACCTTTTCAGGGGCAATTGTCATCTAACAGCTGTCAGCTGTGCTCGCCTTGATAAAGTCCCACGTGAGGGAGGAAACGTTGTCAGAAGATCTAAAGCCCTTGCTTGTCTGTAAACTGGATAATCTTTGTATGTACTGTATATAGCTGGATGGTATGTGCCTTAAAAGAATTTCCAGACAAACAGTATTAGTAAAAATTTCTTTATTTCTTCAACTATGAATTTGAACATGGCTGAAAATCCCATAACTCCTCCTGTATCGTTGAAAATAAAGATTGTTGCCAAGTGTTGCACCACAAACAGCTCTTGGGCCAAGTGGCTCTTTTAGGCCTAATTCTGCGGTGATGGGTAAACCTGTGTCTGGGCACAGTATCACGTCAGAGTGCAGTCCGGGACTCTGGGCTCCTTCATCCAAAATAAACACCGGGCATGTAGTACAAAACGAGACGACAAAAGGGGAGAAGGGTTCTCGCCGCCCCCTGTCTTCTCCCTGACGTGCTCGTTTTCAATGTGCCGGCGACGGGCCTGTCTGTTTGGGCACCTGCAATCTGCCCAAACACCACGAAAAGTAGACTTTAGAATGCGCATGAACTGGAAAGTATCTGGCTTCAGCGCAGTCCCGTCTATGATTTCCGTGCCTACATTAGGCTCTATGCTCGTGTAAACGTAACGTTCAGGGAGTTGCGTGTTATTGAGAAAACGGTCGTCTAAAATAATTACTGTGATCCTTCCAAGGAACCCTAATACTGTACGAATCACGAGAAGGAAGCGTGGTTTGTTGGAAGACTGATGAAACTGAGTTATTTCAGAGTTATTTCCAGTTATTTCAACGACGAATAAACCCGAGACAGACCCAGCTTTCAACGCTGCCTAAATACACATTTTGTCTATGAGGAAGCCAAGCAGCTGGAAGATTCTCTGGACTAGCAAATAATCCCTGCTTTAGCAACGACAATAGAAAAGATGCTTGTAGTTGTAGGCTCTTGGTTTCCGGGGGCGGGGGAAGCTTCTGACGCCAAGCGCTTTAAACTCCAAAGTTCCGCATAGTTCCAGTAAACCCATTGACTCGGGTCTGCTCTACACTACTTAGGGACAGGTACCGCCCTCTGTGTGTGTGTGTCCTTCGAAAGACTTATATAATAAGACCAATAAGTTAAGGGATCTAGGAAAAGTGGAGGAGGAAGAGAGTGGAAAAGGAGGAAATAGAACATTTTAGGTTACTAAAGGCAACAGAAAGAAAAATCCCTGCAACTATACACCTATGGATGTATAGTTTATCAGGGTTGTTGTTTTTTTTAATGGGGAAGGACTGAGGGTAGCACTAGCAGTCAAGCAGAAGGAGCAACACTCAGCTGATTTTAGCGGAACTTTCAAATCTTCTGTTGAAACAAGTTGGAAGGAAGTACTGTAATATGTTTAGGATCGGAGTCCTAAACCCCTCTCCTATTCCACATTACACGAAATGAATACTAATTCACACAGTGGCAGCTATTTCTAAATTAAGACTGATATCCAATAAGCTCAGTAGGGAGTATGTCCCATTGAATTCAGAAACTTCATTAATACGTAGACATACATAGGATTTTGCGCAGTAGACAAAGGATTTGTTTCATTCATTGTTTTGAGGATCGGGCTCTCAAGTTTTGGGTTTTACTGGTGGGATTATTTTAGAGAACGTGGTGGCAGATTTCAGTTTTATGTTTCATCCAGATTTAATGGAGCCTTGCCTTGTGGATGGGGCTACAACTAATGCCAAACGACATAATCAAAAGGAGACAGCCTAGCGCATTCTGGTGCTTCTACGACCATTGGCTCAAAAAAACAAATATGCTTTGTATTTCCGATGGTCAGCAGACATCTTATTCATTTTTTTTAGTTATTTTTTTAATTGTATATCCTTTGGACGGAAGGCATTTCATTTGCTAAATCTGAAATTTAGCGTTCTTTTGATTCCATTAGGGGCGGGCTGCCCCATAATTTAAACTGCTGGTGCTTTGGTTGAATGTCGAGGAAGGAAGGAAATTCCCAATGATTTTGTAGATATTTTCCACCCCACAGGACGCAGCATTTCTGCAGAGAAAGATGCAAAGGCCGGGTGTATGTGGGAATGGAATTTGTAACCCTTTGGAGGAAAAAAAAGACTTTGAGATAAGAAGCGGACAGCCCTAGCAAAACAAATTACCTTTTCTTGGAAAATGCGATGATGGTTTTTGAGCCTCATCAAAGTTATAGGCGCGTTCTGCTCGCTTCTTGCTTAAGAAGAAAGTTTAAAGGGCTTCCACCAATATAGCGTTCGTGGAAGCCCGAACAATAATTCTTCTTCAGGCAAAAGATGCTAGGAGAAATAACTCTTCGGTCGTGCTAATTTGGACCAGAGAATTAGTGATAGAGACGCTGCAGCAAAAGAAATGCAAAGGCGGCGAGCAAAGTCACTGACAGCGCAATAATATGCATGCTTACTCAGAGGTAAGTCCCATTGTGTTCAATGAGGCTTACTCAAGGGAAGCGTGTACGCTGCATGCTGAAATACCGGCGTGGCGTGTCCGTGAAAAGAGGTTTAGCATCAGACGGGTTGGGCTTCTCTGCTCTGTCTTATTTGGGAAGTCTGTGGCCCGAGCAAAGTTTAACGGTGAAGAGCTTTCGCGATTCATTATCATCACATCTTGCTACTATGTCTGGTATTTCTTATTGGAAGAAAGGAAGGAAGGAAGGAAGGCTCTTCATGTGTTTGTAGGAAAAACTGGTTGAGATATTTTGATAAAAGGCGAATCCTTCCTTCCTTTTTCTTCCGACCCCCTTTATTTCCATTACAAGCAGTGCCTTATTGCCAGAAAAAGTGGAAGGGACACAAACGGCTCGTGGTTCTGCATCAGCTTGTTTAATTAGCAGGCGCAGAGGATAGAGTAGATACAACAAATCCAACCCCCCATCCCCCCCCCATTGTGTGTGTGCGTGTTGCTGTGCAGGCATTGAAAATCCAAGGAACAATGATTGGCTCGTCTGTTCTGAAGAGCCAGCCGACGGCTCTTAGGCAAGCCCCATCTCTCTAACTCTTGTTTGGGGTTTTAATATTAGGAAGACTGCAATTCGCAAACCTGTTTAGTTTGCCTATTCCGGATTAATTTTTTAGATCGGCTTTCTTCCGTCAGTTTAGAAGTGGTGCTTTGAGGAACTAGATTCAAGTCATTTCTTCTAAGGCTGTGAAACATTCTCGCAGCTTACTCATGTTTACTTGATAGCAAACCTCATTCATACCAGGAAGACATACCAGGGCAAACCCGTTCAGGACTCCTTCCCCACACTGCTGAAAGCAGCAGCGGGGCTTGCATTTCCGCACGGATTTCGCCCAGACCGTGTGATTCATAGACCACTGGCGGTCAAATGTATTAATTTTCAGCTCAGATTCCCAGCCGACCAGCAGCGAGGCCCGCCACGGCTCAAAGAGAGGCTTCGCAGGAGCAGGTGCAGCGGGGAGGCAGTGTGCCCTCCTTCCTTCCTTCCTCCCTCCCTCCGCATCTGCAGTAGCAACAACAAAATCTTCCTGAGAAAGGTCGGGAGGAAGGCTTTGCGGGACCACCAAAGAACGGGGCACTTTCACCGGGTCACGGCTGACTGTCTAGCCTCCGACGGAGGAAAGGGACGCTCTGCCTGCCGCTTGAGCCCTCAGCCCCGCACCGCGCCCATTCAGAGTCGAAGAGCAGCGATCGGCTCCCAGCGGTGGTGCGCTTTGCATTCTGGGAGCCACGCAGGGGCCAAAGCAGGGGTGAAAGGATGGAGCCCTGCTGCTGGGGGAGGAGGGGCTCCCCTCCGCTGACTCCAGAGCCTCGGGCAAGGTGATGCTTTTCTGGAATTTGCGGAATTAATTTGCTTGGCCATTCTGTTTTCACCGTCACCTGGATTATGCGTGCATTTCCCACACTCCTTCACGGCACGGCCAGGACACATGGGCAAGGTCACACTCTTGTAGTTCGCGTTAATGAATCCGAGACTATCACCAATTTTGGCGTCTGCGTACGAACGTGGGTGAGAATCTCCGTATCATGCACAGCCAAGCCATACAGTTAAAGGGTTTAAAAAAAACCCCTCCACTCACACACACCCGAGTACAATTTAGGGTTAGACTGTGTTTAACACTGATGAAGCATAAGTTCACAGACGTAAATGACTCAATTTACTTTGCTTGTGTGAATAAGGAGCCAAATACTACTGCTGCTGGCTATTCCGGAATAGTTATTCCAGGTTGAAACAGGTCGTCTTGGAGTGCTCACTGCCGCCAATAAGTAAGGACTCCTTACTAAGGAAACATTACTTTCTGCTTTCTTTTTGCTAACATTAAAGAGCAATCGGGAAAGGTTTTGCCATTCCCCAAACGAACCAAAAGCAACTGATTGCCAAAGCCAAGGTTTCCAACAGTGGACAGTGCACCCCTCCCCCTTTATTTTAAGTGAACCAGGTGTTCCTTATATGGTGGGTTCTGATAGCATGACTCCACAAGAGTTTTTCTTTAAAAATGCACCAACCATTTACTGTGTTCTGTTGTATATTATTAAATTTGTTAGTCCCACAAAGGCAAAGCACATTTTCACATCCAAATGTTACTGTGTTGTGCATGTTTATTGCTTTGTAATATCACACTCAAACTTAAGACATTCACAATGTAAGAAATGCCTTTTTTTGTTGTTGAATAAACTTGCAAATATTCTTTTTTTGAAAAAAAAAAGTATTAATATCATCAAGGCTACAATAAGACATTTAATGCTCTATAACAGCATTTCTCAAAGTTCTCCCTTGCAGGGGCAGGGCTAGTGGCGGTGGTGATCCCGGGGATTGCCCATGGTAGCAGGAAAACGTGCCTGAAAACGGCGGGTTTTTACTCACTGGGGCTTGGGGGTGTGGGGAGGTCTGCGCGACCCTCCACAGGCCTCCCTGATGTTTAGATAGCCAAAACCCAGCGATTTTAGATCACTTCCGGTTTTTGCAAATGGGCAAAAACCAGAAGTGGTCTAAAATCGCCGTTTCCCCCCTGCTTTTAAGGGGGCAGGAGAAGTATCTGGTTCTCCTGGTGGATCGCGACCCACCAGTTTGAGAGTCACTGCTCTAGAAAAATATATATAAAAAACAAACTTGTCATTTCAGGAGGCTCTTCTCAAACAAAGTCAAAATCAATTTTAATAAAAAGATACATGAATGGGCTTTAGATAACTTACAATCATGTAAATAAAGCCTTGGGCTGGCCCTAAATGTTGGAGGTAATTTCAAACAATCTCTATTATTTTGAGCTGCTATAAAAGGCATCTGGTGCCTGAGGCATCTGGTGAGGCCACTGTGTGGTACAGGAAGCTGGGCTAGATGGGCCTTTGGCCTAATCCAGCAGGGCTCTTCTTATGTTCTTATGATGCCATATTGAACTGAAAGTAGTATGATCTGACTCTTTGTTAAACTTTGCTGCATGTAACTGCTCAGTAAGTTTTTCCATTGGTGCTGTACTCCTCCAAAAAGGTATTCACCTTCTTTCTACAATCCCACCAAACATGACCATGCGTGTTCAACATTACATCCTCACACATCCTCACACCCTAAAACATTACATCCTCACTAGCGTTTTGGATTGACTTCTGTGTTCATGGGTGCAACAAACCCATCTGTATAGGTTTTCAAAGTTGCCGCGACAGGCTTGTGTGAATTTTTTTTTACTCCATAGTGTATTTTATTTGGCCTCAGATATTTTTCTATCCAGATTTTTTTCTCACACCAAACATACTACACACCTTTGATACCCAGTGATTCTTCTAATAGTGTTTTGTGGATTAGTAATGTTAAACATTTTATTTATTTATTTATTTATTTATAATACTGCTTTTTCTTTACAGAATCAAGGCGGCTTACTTAAGTAGGCAATTCTAAACCCCATTTTTTTCAAATGGGTTTTTTTAAAGTACAGTGGACCTTTACTATCCTCGGGTTTGGGATCCGCAGATTTGACTCACCGCGAATCCTGGATCTGCGAGGTCCACACTAAAAACCCCCTTAAAAGGAAAAAGCCCCCCAAATCACCAGTTTTACCTTTTTAAATAGCCAAATTGCGCCATTTTCATGCCTCCATGAGGCTTCTTGAAGCTTCCGGGTTGCTCTTGCCCCATCCCAGCCTTGTCCCAGAATGCAACCGGAAGTGGGTCAAACTTCAAGAAGCCTCGTGGAGGCTTGAAAACGGCGCAATTTGGCTATTTAAAGGTAAAAATGGCAGTTTGGGGGCTTTTCCCCCCATTTAAAAGGGTTTTTAGCATGGGCCCTGGTATCCACGGATCCTCACTATCCGCGGAAGGGTCCAGAATGGGTCCAGCAGATAGCGAGGTCAGTCGGTATTGTTTTATGAGAACATAGAACCCTCAATTCTCAGATGTTTCCTTTCAAAGTCCAGCCACGTCCTGTCTGTGCTTCTGCCTTCCAAACTTTTCGCAGCAGCTGCAGATCTCCCTCAGTCGTTCTCACAGTGCCATCGCAAGATCTGTCAGTGGCAGTGGTCTCTCTTCCAAGGGACAACCAGGGATAAACCTGCTTAGCTTTCTTCAGGCAGGGCAACAGCTCAACCTTCAGGCCACACTTCCAGCCTTTAGATACGCTTGATGTTGTCAGTATCAAATTTTCAAACAAATTGGTACCCTTGTTACTTTTTCACTATCTTTATTGTAGAGTGCAATAGTTGATATATAGTATTTGAAACTGTGGTACTCAGTTATTGCCATTTCCCCCTCTAATTTGTATTCCAGACTGTGGTAGTCCATTAGCATACAAGTTTCTTAACCTATAGAAGCCTATATGTTTTTAATTGTTGGTGTGTAATTTAGTTTCTGGAGCAAATATACCGTATTGGTCTGAGTATAAGACTCACTTTTTTCTCCTAATTTAAGTTTTTAAACTAGGGGTGCGTCTTATAATCAGGCTGTTGCAATTTAATGCCAGTGATTTAATTAAATTTTTTTAATAGCACCAAACTTTAAGGGTGCGTCTTATGATCAGGTGCATCTTATACTCGGGACAATACGGTAATTGGAATAGTAACCCCTAAGTACTTAATTGATTCATCTTTGAGAGGAACTCTTCATTATTCCTGAATGATCCCTTGGACCTTTAGGGCGCAATCCTGTATAAACAAAGAATGGCTGAGCGAGTGCTCCGCTGTTGTAAGCCATTGCGAACGTGCCTTAAAGCACATTCATGATGACTTTAGAGCAGAGGTTCTCAACCTGTGGTACGGGTACCCCTAGGGGTACGCGGACCTCTTGCTGGGGGTACGCCAAGCCCTGCCCCTTATCTGCCCCATCAGCAGCTAATTAAGTGTTAATTAACATAGATTTTAAATTGTATATTTTCGGAGCCCTTCTGTCTCTCTGATTTTGGTTTTGGGCTTATTTTTGTACTTTGGAAAATGTACTTTGGTGGGGTGGGGGAGGGAGGAGCTGACTTTGGGAAGTGTGACTTGGAGAAAAAAAAAGAGATCCTTGCATGTCTCTCTCTCTCTCACTCACACACACACACACACAGAGTTAAAGAAGACATTTTTCACATTTAAAATTGTTTTAGTACTTTTTATTTAATGCTTAATTACCTAATTAATTAATTGATTGAGCCAATTAATTAGCAGTTAATTAGCAGGGGGTACTTTAGAAAATTGGACCGTGATAGGGGGTACCTGGGCCTCCAAAGGTTGAGGACCCCTGCTTTAGAGTAAGGGCGGCTGGCATGGAGGCCGGCCGCCCTCACTTTGCCGCCGGATTGTCCACCAGAGAAGGTAAGTGATCCCCGGCAGTGAGGGAGGAGTGAGGGCGGTGAGAGAGGAGGGCCATTGGCCAAGCCGGACTGGGTGTGTGTGGATGGTGGTCGCCATATCCCCGTCCCCTTCCCGGGCTGGATCCGCCATTACACCAGTGGCGTTCCTGCGGTAGGGGCTCGACAGTAAGTCGCGCCCCGACCTACTACCGCGTTCACGAACCGGAGCGAGGAGGCCCCGCCCCCTCACCGTCGGAGCCATTCCGCGCAGCGAAGCCGAACAGGCAGGGTCTCCTGCCTGTTCGGCTTTGCTGCGCGGAATGGCTCCGACGGTGAGGGGGCGGGGCCTCCTCGCTCCGGTTCGTGAACGCGGTAGTAGGTCGGGGCGCGACTTACTGTCGAGCCCCTACCGCAGGAACGCCACTGCATTACACAGCCTTCTCTGACTTCTACCAGCGAAATAGCTGGCGGAAATCCAAGGAGGCTCATTGGGGCCTCTCCGTGCTACACCTGGGGGAAGGGGACGAACATCCCCTTCTCCCAAGGAAACCTTGGGAAACAGGGATTGGATCTGGCAGGTGGCCCAGTATACTTAGGCAAGATTGGGCTGCCCATGTTATATGTAGACACATGAAAGTTGATTTTCAATAATTTATTCCTAGGCCTGCTAGTGACTTACATTCTTTCCAAAAAGTCTTTTAAATTCTGGAATTGCTGTTACTGGATCCATGGACAGTAACATTATACTGTTTGCAAACAAAAAACAAAAAACCACCCTTACCAAATGTTCCTTTTCATTAATTTTTAGTCCACTAATTTTAATTAACTGTCTATTAATTATATTTGTGTGCTGCTTCTGATAGCATTTGCTGGGTTTTCAAAGATATTATAGCCCATAACAAGGGTGATAGTGGTCATCCCTGCTTTGTGCCTCTAAATATTGTATGTATATTGAATTCCAGTGATTCAGTTATTTACTGTCTTCTACTGTTTGTGCCAATGACTGCGTGTATAATTTGTTGATTGCCAACAGGATTTTTTATTTAGGTCAAATTTCTGTTTCAGTAAAAGGCCATTCTAATTTGTCAAATACTTTATCACACTCACTGTGAAACACACTGTGACTTACTTCTGAATAAACAAGCATAATATTGCACTAAATATTTTTGGTAGAACTCCTGTCTGCCCCTTCCCCCATAGTGTTACTTGCCTTCCAAGGCCTCCTTCCATTCCATCTCCTTCCTTCCATCTGGGCCTCCCCTCAGGCCTCAGCAGAAGCAGTGCTGCTGAAAGGGCAGTTCTGGGACAGCCTAATTATAACAGGGGCTGGATAAAGAGCTTCCTGGGGTTGCATCTGGCCCATGGCAGGGCCTCTGAGGGGGGGGGTTAAGGGGGTAATTTGTATCCGGGCCCAGAGTGAAAAATGGGTCAAAAAGGGGGCCCTGGAGCAAAAAAGGGGGGCCCAGGAGCCAAATTCATATGTACGGAAGGGGCCCAAAAGAAACTTTGTACCCCCTGATAAAATTCCTCTGAATATGTTTGACACCCCTGTTTTAGTCTTTCTCTTGAGATTTGTCTACAAAGTAATGTTTGATTTGAACTTCAAATTGGTGAATATGGCTTTCTGTTAGTAAATTGTAGAACTATAACTACTGGGGCAATCAGATGCAGCAGTACAGTGTTAGAGAAAACCAACTCTTACCCAAATGCATCCATCTTCAAGAAAAGGAGTTGCATAGGCCCCAGCAGTTCCCAGTTCCTCTGAAAGAGTGAATTCTTTGATCCAGTAACATAGCTGGGGGGGGGGGGGGTTGCAGTAAGTGCTGCATGGCGTTACGCGGAGGTGCAAAGAGGCCCCTCCCACTCACCATCCGAGCCAGTCCAGCAGCGAAGGCAATGCTGCTTTTGCTGCTGGACTGGCTCCAATGACAAGTGGGAGGGGCCACTTTGCACCATTAACGCCATGCAGCACTGACTGCGCCGCCACCCCCACCCTCTTGGCTACGTTACTGCCTTGATCCTGGATAGGAATGCTCTCAGGCTCCAATCCCAACCGCAACAAGCTTTATTGAATACAGAGCTCAGGAAGAAAGGATCATGAGACTGTGGCTAAACAAACTGGGCTCTCATACACAATCCATTCATTCACTCCTCTCATGCATGCATACCTTCCGGTCAACTGATGGATCATGTTGGCAGCTGTTGCAGTAACCCCAGGGGAAGAGGACAGTTGGATGTGTCTCCTCCTTCCCTTCCTCTGGGGCCTGATTTTAAAAAAAGTCATTTCCCCCTGGCCCCTCCAGAGATGTGGTTTTGGTTCTTTGGGTGAACTTGTCCCCTGCTCATTGGTAACTTATCTTTGATGTTTTGGTCCTGCCCTAGCCTCTGCCTCTGATGGTCAACTTGTTTACTGATGGTCAACTTGTTTACTGGAATTTGACAGATAACTTTGAGGAAATGGTCTGCTAACCATCCCTGGACCACAACTTCTCCATCTTCCCTCATTTTGAGACTAGACCTGCAGACAGGACACAAAACTCTTGTTTCCTTCTTGCCAGGGTATCTCTTCCTCTCCTGGCTGGTTTCTGCTCTAAAGGGAGGGCTGTGGTGAGCAGCTGCCAGCCGACGGTTTCCAAATCATGCCTCCATTCATGCTGACACTTCCCCCAAATAGCAGACTGCAACCTGAGCCCCAAATTGCCCTCACCTATTTTACAAGGCCAGCGGGTGGCGCAGTGGGTTAAACCGCTGAACCATAAGCTGTCGATCGAAAGGTCGGCAGTTTGATTCCCGCGACGGGGTGAGCTCTCGTTGCTTGGCCAGCTCCTGCCAACCTAGCAGTTCCAAAGCATGTCAATGCGAGTAGATAAATAGGTACCACTTGCGGGAAGGTAAACAGCGCTCCGTGTTCCAGCTGCATGCTATGCGCTGCGGCAAGGAGAGTCATGCTGGCCACATGACCACGGAGGCGTCTTCGGACAACACTGGCTCTTCGGCTTTGAAATGGAGATGAGCACCACACCCTAGAGTCGGACACGACTGGACTTAATTGTCATGGGATACCTTTACCTTTTTATTTTACAAGCTAAACTTTATCTGAGTCCATCATGATTCGTTAACATGGTCATTGTCTGGTTCATAGCAACATTTTGAGACCCACAGACTTCAGAGCCTTTGGCCTCTGACAACAGCCAACCTTTCATTGCTTGAGTAAGTATCATATACAAAGAGACGTAGTCTGTCTGAGAATAGGACGTATCTTGGTGAATACCAAGTGCAGTCCTGCAATCCTTGGATTTACTAATCTTCAACTGTTTATTCAGTCATTCAACAGACCAGCAAGATCTATTATTCTAATCATTAGAATCTAATGGATAAGTTTTAAAGAAGGATACTTTCCGTTAGGTTAACCCCCCCCCCCCAATGACTTCACTTCCTTTAAATTCTGACAGCTTTTCAAAGCCTTGTTTAGAAATATGAATTGTCCTTCATTAGGCCAATATAAGGAGCCTAATGTCAACATTTTACCAACATATTCTCCCTTTACGTACACATAGTGCCCATCTGGGCTGTGAATAATGTCTTTCATTGTAAAATCAAAGGCTTTTGGCAATACTATAGCTACTCTGCTTGAATCTGAAGATCAGGATAGTTGAGAAGTGATCTCCAAAATAGGTTTGTGGGAGTGGTTTGTGGTTAGTTTCTTACAAAAAAAAAAAAAAAAGTAGGTGAGGATTGTCCTGTTTATAAGCACAAATATCCTACATCTTTTTGTTGGTGTTTTCAGCCCCTTAACATTAAGTGAATAAGCTTTTAAGTCCTCCATATTATATATTTGGTTATACTCTATGAACTTTGAACAAGCTTACTTCTCTTCCTGTATTGTGTTTTCTGTAGTTTGTTTTTCTGTCTTGACTACCACGAACCAAAATAGGCCTACGAATATTCTACCAAATAATACCAATAGTGTGCATAACTTAAAGAAAAATACCAACAATTAACTCTCCAGTGCAGTGGCATCGCTAAGGGGGGCCTGGGAGGATGCAATGCCCCCAGGTGACAACCATGGTCTCCTCATGAGGAGGAGCCGCAGTAGTGGGATTTTTGTGCTCCGTGGCTGCTTTTGCAGCCGTGGAGCATAAATGCACTGAAAACGGTGTGTTTTTTGGGCCCTCTCACCCACCCTGAGTTCTGGAAGAAATGAGGTCTTCTGAGAGTGCAGGGGGCGGGGTGCTATGCAACTGCCCTAGGGGATATTATGACGAACCCCCCCCCCCACTCCCATCTTCAATTGTTAACTATTAACTGGTGGACTTGCTTCTTTTGTAATATAAATATAATAGTATGAGCTTGAACAACTAAAACCCAACCTTGTGCTTGTTACATTTAAGTTGAAAGATTTACTGTATAACAATATTTCTAATAAACTATGACTTTAAATGGCTAACTTTTACTTCAGTAATCCTTTAGTTTTTTACAACAATTGCTTTTGCTGATTGAGGAAGTTTTGATGGTTGCTGCGGGTGCTCTTGATTTTTTGACTTCTTTTTTCTTTCATTTGGCTCATTCAGCAATGAGCATCTTCAGATTGCAAAAGATCTCTGTTATCTTCATTGCCACTGAAGTTTGCAAAATTTGCAGAAAATTCCAATTTCAAGTGAGCCAGAATGATTCTTGCTTGTTGATTTAGTTGATGCTGAGTGGATCTCGCCTTCCTGTAATATTTCGAGTTTAAATGGATATCCCCAGTAGTACTGGAAATCTTTTTTGCATGGTAAATCTCTATGTGGTCCGAAAGATTTCAGGATATACAGTAACCTGTACTATATCTTTTTAGATGTAATTTTTTCAGTGCTTTGAAAGGCCCAATCCTATCCAACTTTCCAGTGCTGATGCAGCCATGCCAATGGGACATGCACTGCATCCAGGCTACGGTGGGTGGGTGGAGCACAGAGGTCTCCCCAAGGTAGGCAACCTTTTTTTCTCCTTACCTCAGGGCTGAATTGTGGCTGCATCGGCTCTGGAAAGTTGGATAGGATTGGGCTCTTAGTGTGCTCTGTTTTGTGTAAAACCATAAAATTTCATAATTATATCCCTTGGAGTTGCAGATCTTGGCAGTTCTGGCCTCAAGGCTTTCTTGCCCAAAATCAATTATTTCAATAGGAAAATGTGATAACACACTAGAAAACCAAAATTCTACCAAGAAATTTATAATCTCTCTCCTCAACCTACCCTCAGGTTCAGACATTTATTTTGATTTTTGAGATCTTCCAGTTTGAAGTAGATTTCTCTTGTGGTTTTGCTAAGGGTTATTATTTTTCCCTGATTTGTCTGACCAAGATTTTACATTTCATTCACTGTTCTGGATATGTAAGTTAGTTTAGCTGCAGCATCTGTGATGAAATCTTTGAAAGATTTAATTGTCTCCAGAAAATTGTTTTTTTTTAATTATTTCTGAATTGTTTTAATTTATTTCTTTATTTGATTTAAAATAGTTATACCCAACCTTTCCTTCCACAATTAGGATACCCAAGGGGGGTTACATACAATATATGTTAAAACACATCCACCCATAAAAATATAAACAATCAATAAAAAGGCAGTGATAAATATCAATAAAACAACAATCAAGCAATAAAAATAGGCAGCAGAACACAAACATCTCCTCGTAATGGCAACAAAAACCAAAAGCCAGATACAAAAGCAATAGAAAAGTGTAAGGTGGAAATGCTAAATGGAAATGGAAAAGTCTTAAGCCCCCACTGGAAGGCCAGCATGGAGGGCACAGATCTTAACTCAAACGGGAGGAAGTTCCAAAGTTGTGACACTGCACTGCAAAAGAAAAGATCCTACCCTTAGTGGCTGCTACCCTGGCCTTAGTTAAGCACAGCACGTGTAGCAGAGCCCCCACTGATGATAAATGGACAGGCTGGCTGATGTGGAAGGTGGTATATGTAGGTATCTCAATCCGAAACCATAACAGGCTTTTGAGTGGTTAGGACTGAAATCCTAACCACTCTGGCAGTGCAATCCTAACCAACTTTCCAGCATCAATGCAGCCATGCCAATAGGGTGCACACTGCATTTTGCAGTGCGGGGGCAATCATGGAGGCCTCTTCAAGGTGAGGGAACATTTGTTCCCTTATCTGGGGGCTGCATTGCGTCTGCACCGGTGCTGAAAAGTTGGTTAGGATTGCGATGTGGGAGTGGTTTCCTGGGAGTAAATCCCATTGAACTCAGGGCGCAATCCTATCCAACTTATGCCACCGGTGTAACCAGCGGTGCAGCAAGAACGGGAGGCCCCAGAATGGAAAGGGGATTCAAATCCCCTTTGAATTCCCCTTTTGGAGGGGATTTGAATCCCCTTTCCGTTTTGGGGCCTCCCGTTCTCGCTGCACTGCTGGTTACACCAGTGGCATAAATTGGATAGGATTGAGCAGAGCTCAGCCGGTGGCATAAATTGGATAGGATTGTGCTGTCAGTGTGGGTGTTACCTCCAAGTAAGTATGCATACTATAATAATAGTTTGACTTTATAATCTTATATTTTATGGACTTGTATTTTATGTTGATAGCAGACTTGAGCCTTTCATTGCAAAAGCAAGATATAAATGCTTTAGAATAGAAATAAATAAATTGCACTGCAAGTCAAGTATTGAATAATTATTTCTCATATCTTTAACTCTATCTTTAACTTCAGACTGTTTATTCACTCTAGCCACCATTTCTTACCTTGTTCCCAGTGATGCTGGTGATGCTTCAGTTTTTTTTAAATGTGTCAAAGTGCAACTTTAAGGCTGCAATCTGATATGCTTCAGGGAGTAAGCCCCATTGAACTTCTGAATAAGCAGTCATTTATTTATTTATATGATTTATATGCTACCTTTTTCCCCAAAATACAGGGGCTTAAGGTGACATGCATAGGATCGCCCCATTAAGTCTTTCTCTGTAAATCACTAATGTATTTGACACAGGATTAGTATTTACTTTTACACTTGTTTAAGTGTAATCTAACCCTTGTATTTAACGGCTTTTTGATGCTGGGCTTTAGAGAGTCGATATCATGCCACCATTTTGTTGTGATATCACCAACCCCTGCAAGAGACTGGTAACCACACATTGGCAAACTTGTGAGAACCAAAGGAAACTGGCAGCCTTTTGTGATAGCCAGATTACTGTACTGTTGGCAGGTATGCTGTAGTGTAGTCATTTCAGTTACAGCAGCTGTGAGCTGAGCTGAAGAAATTGACCCAGGAGAGCGTATGGAACTTCCATGTGACTCCAATGTCTCATCTGACACTAATAAAGAAGAGATCACGTATCACTTAGGTCTTGATAGATTTATACCAAGCACTTATTCAGATCTCTTTTTCTGTACAACAAAATTACTGTTATTGGAGTTCAGTGGGATGGGGTGTGTGTAACAAAAGGAAGAATGATATTAGAATTGAGGTTCAAACTATGTAAATAACACACCCAGGGCATAATCTGCATAATATAATAATAATATGCACCCAGGGCATAATCAGGTTCATTCCCAATACTTGCTTTCAAGATCATGGAACTATAAATAAATCTATATACTGTATGTTATGTCTTTGAGCATGTGAGAATAAAGTACATTTTCTATTCTTTAATGGCAAGGTCACTTGAGCATGTTCAGAGACTCAGAGTGCCTTTCTTTGCATGATCACATGTATGATCACAACTTCCTTTTTCCAGCCTAGTACTGCTAGGTAAGATAGTGTTATATTTAGACAGACTTGAGCCCTAAGGCCTCATTTTTATCCAGAGCAGTGCCCTTGGGGCTGGCCTCCAGAGAGGGAGATTTGACCCCTGATGCCTTTATATTTTGGGGTGGAAGTCTTTCTTGAATGCACTTTCTGGAAGAGAGACAGACACACTTCACAGAGAATTATTCTGTTTTTGCAGTATTTTGTTGACTTTGGTGGCATTTGTAAAAGGGCTGCAGCTTTCATTATCGCTAGCAATTTAAGAGATACAAGTTTCCCAAATGAAATTGTCAAAAAGGAGATGCTTAAGGAATTGTGTAATTGTGGGAGACTGCAGCTAGTTTCTATCTCCCATCACAAGGAACTGGGAAGTAGGAAGCAACTTCAACCTGGTGTGGTCTGTGAAGTACTGTACTACTAAGAAACTATCCATTGCATTCTGTGCGTGACAGGCCATATGATGGCTCTTTAACGGGAGGGAGTTTGGGCATACAGTCACAATTTAAATAAAGCCAGTGCTGTTCCAAACATTGTGTGGACTGTGGTGTTCTTTCTGCAGACCCGCTCTCGAAAGATGAGAGATTTGTTTGTCTACACACAGAAAGCACAGGCTAGTTGCCTATCTACAATCTACTACACCCACTACTACCGGTAGCAGTCACCCCAGTATTGCTTGGGTGGTACGTGGACGTGTGACGTTTCAGTGGGTTGAGAGATCTTCATTCACTGTCTCATCACAGCACTGACTAGTCTTTAATGATTGTAGAACTATTGTTCGTCTTTATTAAGATTGTGATATTTGTGCCGGATTAGAGTTAGAAGGGGAGGGGAGCGATCCGAGTGGCAAAAAAATGTGGGATCCAGTCTGCCTCCCCTCGCGCCGCTCCAATCGTCAAATTCTTCCTGATGCAATGCAATGCGCTGGTGAAGGCATTTCCTGAGGAAAAAGCCCGGAGGATTTGGTGTGAGTCTGATTACTACTAATAGACAGCACAAACCTATGCAAATCTTTAAGGCTGTAATCCTATACACGTTTATCTAGGAGTAAGCCCCACTGAACTAATGGGACACTTCTGAGAAGACATGCAGCATAGGATTGCATTGTTAGAAGCTCTTCCCTCCAAGGAGAAAAGGAGGGAAAACTCTGAAAACGGGCTCTTTATATCGGCACAACAAGCTTTGTAAATAAGAGTTTTAGAATGTTTAGTCCACAAACTTGAGCTCTTTATGCAGAGAGAAAGGACCGAATATGAAGGCTTTGTGGTGGTAGAGGGAGAGGGCTGAGCCCACCAAGGCTGGGCTAAAGAAGCAGCAGCTGTTTGAGCGAAGGGACAAAACGTCTAAACTTTCCAGCGCGACAACGTGCCTGGCTTTGCCTTCACTCCCCTGGAATTGGAAAGCTCTCGGAGGCCTACTCTGGCCTCTCTCGCAAGGGCTTATGGGCGCTTGAAAATCTCGAGGCGGCAGGAGAAAAAATTCTCGCCTGAAGGCCAACTGAACGAGGTCTCCTCCTCCGCCAATTTCAGGGAGGCTTAAGTGACTTTGTGTGGGATTTTTCCCTTAAAGTGGCAACAGAACCCCAAGGAACATGTGGCCCAGCCAGGCTCTCCGTTCTTTCAGCAGCGGCCTGCTGCAGCCAGTCCTCAGTCTAACCCCAAATGTCATGGAGCTGATTTTCCCCAGGAAAAGACCACCTCAGTCGCCAAGTAACGCACTCGAGCGGAGAGGCCCCAGCTCCACACACAGCAAATTCGAGGCTCTCTGTGCAAAGGCAGAAAGAGGCCAACAGGTATCGCATCCTGCCCCCAGCACGTTAACAGAGGCTTCTTGGTTCCTTTCCAGGTTTGGGAGACGCTTGGGGACAGCCGAGCAGATTAGGCCCCTTGGATAATGTCGCGAAGGAACTGGGCTCGCATTTGCTTCAGGTAGAGTCATTGCAATTCGTGCTGCTTCAATACTTTTCTTGTTTTGTTTCAGGAGTGATTTTAAGACCCACTGAACCTGCACCCGGATTTAGAAGATAATAATATATCATGATGACCCCGCCCTTCGGAGGGAGTCGCGTTTTCTTTCCAAAGACTCACAATAAATTGTCAGTTTTCCTATTCTGAGGGCACAGAGATAAATAACTCGAGATATTTGAGTGAAGCTTAATGACCCCTTTTACAACCCTGTCATAGTTGAGTCAAGATGGTTAAAGGGGACATAGTCCCTTCTGCTCCCCCCCCCCCTTTCTGATCATTTTATGGGCATATTGGGGATTCTAATTTGCATTTATGATTAGGATGGCAGAATCAAAAGTGACTATGAATGAGTTAATAGAGAGAGTGAGTGAGTGAGCTTGTGCAATGATCTTCTGTATACAGCAGGACCATAAATAACGTGGCACAAATAGGCAAAAAAGCCCAGTAGCAGTACCCATACACAGCTGGCAGGCGATGCGATGCCGATTTGTTGGAGTACAAGTGCCCTGGTTAACGGGGACGGAAACTGTATGTCTATATAGACAAAGGCATTCTGTGTGTATTTTAAATAAACTTCAATTCTCTCAGATTGTTCAGTAGGGAAAACCTTTAAAAGAACGCATGACTCCTGTGGTGGGAGGCAAACATCTGGATTAGATCTTCCAATGACGTTAGCACCTGATAACGCAGTTGTTCAAAATCTGATTGATCCGCTTTGGAATTCTGCCGCTCCCTTTTGTGAGAGAGAGTCCAACACAGCAGAGTTTCGAAGGGCATGTGCCCTTGTCTCCAGAAACACTTTTGCACATTACCTGCCCAAGGGACCACCTCTCCTCCCAATTTTAAAGATACAGTAAACTTTAATATTTTGATTGTACTGTACTTTATTGTGCAAGGTAGTAGTATGGTAGTCTGTCTTAAATGTTCATTAAGGTAAAAATAAGATCCTAAAAAAAAAAAAAACTTGTGTATGTGAAACTGTTTTTCAGAATTTCTAAATCTTGATTCCCCCCTCCCCCCACAACTGACACTGGGTCACAATTGGTAAATCAGACACTTTAAATAGCTGTGTAGGATTTAGAATTTTGTTTTTTCTCTACTTCAGTTCCTCAACTAAATTAGATCTTTTAACCAGATTCAGCTATATCTTCCCAATCTGATAGAAGATTCTGACAAAAAGCTAAAACGTGCATTGCTGACATAAAGCAACAGAGTTAACATAAAACAGAAATTGTAATAAGGATTGTTTCAATTTGTTAACAGCTTCTGTCACTATTTTGACACTAGGTACGATGTGGCATATAATAATTTGATGCTGGCTTTTATGCTGTCATTATTTGGAAGGTAATTTTAATGAGACCAGAAATTCATCTATGTCCTTAAGCATACTTTTTTCTCTTTTCACAACGTTTTGTGTGGCAAGTCAGTTTTATGAAAAATAATGTGTTTGTTTAAGATGTTTCAATGCCCTATCCTGAAAGACCACGTTTGTATAAAATCAAATATGTGTTTAAGCAAGTTTTGATAGTAATTTTTCCAAAATATTCCCATTATTAGCTCCAGATAAAGGCCTTAACCCAATGCATCTGTTTTGGAGAATACGGTATATGTTGGCATGCAATGAAAAGCTTGATGACTGAGGGGAAACTTATTGCATTTATTCCCTGCCTCTCTTGTCCTTTAGATTGCTTACTACAATTTGTAAACTCCTTAAAATATATTTGACCTGGAGAGTAGCTTTATAGTTTACCAGCTCTTTCATATTTTGTACAATATAAAAGCATGATGTAGTATCATGTGATATTTGTCGATTATTTCTGATTGATGAATGCTCCAAATGTGTTTAAACTTGCAGCAAAACCAGCTAATCCCCTGAAAATGAATACGCTTTCACCTCTGAGGAATAGAAAAAAGTCGCTAAAGAGCCAGTAAAAGCAATGTTTTGTAATGGAAGTGCTGATGCAGTCTAACTATAACTGGGGAACAAATTGCTAGTTTATGAGGAATGTTTAAAATAATGTTTTATTTAAAAAGCAATGGTTTCTTTCCCATGTTAATACTGTTATGAAGTTTTGTTTATGTTCTGAAGAAAGAAAGGGAAAAAAATGAAACCAAAGAGTAATCTGGTTCCAATTACATGCTGTAAAAGTTGAGTAGGCCAGATAATTATTTGGAATATTTTTATTGGGGTAACGTTGAACTTGCCTCTCGGTGCAGCCTTTTATTACGGTACTTTCTGCTATTCAAACATCTTAAAATATGAATTAGTAAATATAAAAGGCAATTGTTTTATCTAGGAATTCAGAAATTTCTTTTGTTTTCAGCGAATGCTCTCTTTCCCTCCACCCTTCAAAGGGAGAATACATGGCATTCATATTTGGTCAAAGCTGCAATTCTAAGCACATTTACATAGAGGTAGCTTCCACTGAAATGGCCATATGAAGCTGCATTATACATAACTATATTACGAGTACTTATGTACTGCTTTTCAATGTAAAAAAGTTTACAAAGCTAAATAAATAAATAAATAAATGGTTCTTTGTCCAAAGAGTTCCCAGTCTAAAAAGATGCAGAAGAAACACCAATAGTCGCCCTTGGAAAAGATGCTGTGCTGGGCTGAAGAGGGACAGTTGCTTCCCTCCCCCCCTGCTAGATAGGAGGAGCAGCACTTTAAAAAGTGCCTCTTTATCCACCAAGCAGGGTTTGAACCATTGGTCCACATAGCCTCTTGTGTCTTCTGATGAGCAGTGGCTTCTAAGGTCTCACTTAGAGGTCCTTCCCAGCCCTGCTACCTGAGACCCATTAATTGGAGGCAGAACATCTAAGGAAGCAGGTTCAATCATTGAATTACGATCCCGTTCCCAAACCACTGGTATACTCTGAGGGGCAGTGGCTCTCCCACATCTTAGACAGAGATCTTAATCTGTTTTGTGACCTGATTCTTTTTAACAGGAGATTCCAGAAATTGAACCTGGGATCTTAAAAAAACACACACCAACAACTTGCTTTTATTTCAGTTTATGTAAGTACATAGGAGATAATGGAACATTAAAAAGATAGAAATTATAACAGTAAAAAGCATACACTCCATGCAAAGCAAGTACTTTGCCACTAGGTTAGACACTGTATGCAAAGCAAGTACCCTGCCATGAGGTCATGGTCCCTTTCTGAAATCAGTGGAACTTGCTTCCAAGTACATATTTTTGAGATTTGAGGTCATATTTTTTTCATTATTTTAAGAATGTTGTGACTCATATTCTAATTTGTAACATGGCACTTGAAAGTAGATTTCATTGATTGAAATGGAACTTCTACTTAAATATGCTCAGGATTGGTATTTTTAAATACAAGGTACTGTAATTTTTGTTGAGTGTCAATTTTATGTTCTTGGTGAGAATGTGTATTATTAGGCACCAAACAAGCATTATGTAATAAGGCAAAGTAGCATATTGCAGTATTACCTGTGAACAATTATGGACGGTAGTTTTAACTTACAAGGAATTTCTCTGCTATAAATTTATGAAATTATGGTTTCATAAACTTTATTTTGTGAAATGTTAATTTTTTTATTTCCCTTATTTTCAAAAAAATCTTGTCAGATAATCACAAAGGTCTTAATAGCAAAAAAGGCAGAAAAAATTAAAACATCACTTAAGGTATCATTAAAAATGCAAACAGTGATAACCTATTTCTGCCAATTAATCCATAAAACACACCTCACAGGATTGGTTTTTCCCCAAGAATCACATAATTCAGGATTTGTGCTAAGTAGTAAAATACCCAACATCAACATGAGAACATTAACTTAAGTGCTGCTGCTGTAAAATGAGCCTCTGTAAGAGAAGAATGAGTTAGATTTAACTTTTTATGGTGTGTGTGTAATAGTCTTCACCAGGCCAATATGGGTAATATCTTTTTAATATATGTTCTTCTGTAGGGGGAAATTTAAAAACTTCTCACAAGGAACTTGACTGTAAATTGTAAATGGTAAGATTTTACTCTATTTCTTTCTCTTTTACAGACTCTGGATGGGTTTGTTTTTGTGGTAGCATCTGATGGGAAAATAATGTATATCTCAGAAACAGCTTCTGTTCATCTAGGTTTATCCCAGGTAGGAACATGTTTCTGTCCCTCTGTTGAATGCTGATATTAGAGGCATATTATCTTGCCCATGTATGAACTTTAGTCTTTTGCAGTGACATAAAAGTTTCCCCTTTCAACAATTTTAGAGTTTTGTTGTTGTTGTTAAATACTTTGAACTGTTTTTCACTGAAAGGAAACTACTTACGTTTTTCTTCTCACTTATATTATACTAATTACCTCTAAACAGAGTGCCATGTATAAATAGAATTGATGCATTTAGAAACAAAGGGCATCATCCACACAAGTACTGTGCTAACTAACCCTGCCGTGCCCAGTGCATACTACTGCAGCTGAGCCTCAGCAAATCCCAGGCATACCTAGAAGCTAGGTATAGCATATCCCACCTCCCATGCAGCTTTAGCAAGAACTGTCCATTCTTGGCTGGGTGCTTTTGCAACTGGCCAGAGCAGTAGTGGTAACGGTATATGTTTCTGGAAAAAAGTGGAGATTTCCAGTCTGTGCTTCAGATTGTATGCAGTAGTGTTGGCTGCTGAGAAAATAGAGGAAACCCTAGTTTTATAGTAAATGTGCTTTAGGAAAAAATAAAAAGGGGCAGATTTATGAGCGTTCACATGGAATTCAGGGTAATTTTTCCTGAGTTTTGCCAGCCTCGTGGCCTTTTCAGTAAAGCATTTTATATGTTTATAGTAGAACTCGTAAAACTGGGTTTACTACTGTTCTGCTCAAGAGTTAGTGTTTTGAATTTTAGGGCACTTCTACATTTCTTCCTTTTAAAGGTAACATTAGCTGTGATCCTAAGCGCAATTTCTTGGATGCAAGTTCAGTTGAAAACAATGGTTTATACTTACAAGCATATAAGTTTGGAATATGAAAGTCAGAGAGCAAATAGCATTCGGATGTGATCCATCTTTCATATCCTGTTTGAAATATGGAGTGGTATGCTGAGGAGGAGCATGTGCAGAAGGAAACTCATGGAAGCAGACTTTCTCGCCATCTCCTCAGCGCACCCATTGCCTTAGTTATGTTTACCTTAGTTATGTTTGTAGCACTGGCACCAAGCAAGCATGCCTCTTTCTTTACCAAAACGTCATGAATCCGTGATCCACGAATATGGGCCCCCTCTGTACCACCACTTTTCAACAACAGCAAAAAAGGTTTACAAAGCAGTTTGCTTAGCAAAATAAAGGCAAATGGCTCTTTTTCTCAAATGGGCTCACAATTTTTTTTGGGGGGGAAGACATGAGAGACATCAAGAAATACCCACTTGAAAAAATGTTGTGCTGGGATGAACAGTTGCTCTTCTTGTGCCAAATATGAGAGAACCCCCACTTAAAGATGCCGCTTTGCCCAGTTAGCAGAGACTTACTGCTGATTATTCAGTAAGGTGTTTATTTTCATGTGCGGAATGCGGCTTATAGAATGTTTTCTTGTGTACCTCCCCTGTGGACAGCACATGGTGGGTCAGTAATGACCTACTACTCCCTTCATTTTGTAGGCTTCCTGTTGTAGGCTTGAGCTGAGAGTGAGCACTGCCAATTGAAATGCACTTCTTTGCTTTGACTTTTGTTACCTAGGTGTGCATCTTTGGCAGGGGTGGGGAACCTATTTGTGGTGGGGGGCCATTTCCACATTGGGGAAATTGGCCGTGGGCCGTCCGTAAGGCCGGTCGAAATTTTTTGGGGGGCCCCACCGCAAATTTGACCCCCCCGCGAATTTACAGTTCTAAACCACCCACCCACCCACGGACCACTCTCCCTCCCACCCACCCACCCACGGACCACTCTCTCCCTCCCTCCCACCCACGGCCACTTACCTGAGGCTCTGGGCGGCGGCGGTGGCAACTGGCGCCACCGCCGCCTTCCCGCGTCAGCTTGAGTTTAAACCGGCCTTTCTGCAGCTGCGCAGATCGGCGCCTCCTCCTTCTGAAAGCGGCCTTCCTGGACCTGCGGAGAGTGCCGCTGTGCGCAGGTCCAGAAAGTCCGCTTTTAAAGGGACTAGGCGGGTGGCGGCGGCGGAGCCTCCGGTCCCGCGGGCCGGATCGGTCCGGTCCCGCAGGGACTGTAAATTCGCGGGGGGGTTAAATTTGCGGTGGGGTCCCCCCAAAGATTTCGACCGGCCTTACAGACGGCCCGCGGCCAATTTCCCCAATGTGATTGTTCCCATGCTTCAGAATCTACAAGCACACAAAATTTCTACCAGCACACAAAATGTCAACTTCTAGCAATTTTCTTTAGCAGCCTCTCATTGTTTTTTTTCTTTTCAAAAATTGCTCTTGTGACATCTGTGTTCCTCTGAGAAATCTGAGCCAAAAGCAGATACTACCGCACTGTTAAGTTATTGTTGGGTGAAAAAGAGGAGGGAGGGCGAATGAGCTCAAGATTGCTGCCAAGGTGAAGCTGGAACCAGTTGTGGTGGCAGCAGTAGATCCTAAAATTGAGGCATGGCAAGGAAGTTTGTGTGGCAGAAGCATTCTCAATGAGTATTTTGACACCCAGGGGAAAGGAACCTCCTTGTTCTAGAGCAGGAGTGGCCAACCTTCCACAATTTGGGCCTCTGCGTTCTTAAGAGTTGTGTAGAAGACAAAATCTTGGCAGCTGCAATTGCTGATGGTCCTGCTAAAGCCGCTGTACCTGCTAGAATGCTCTCACCTATACAACCATTAAAGGGCCAGGAGCATTCATGTTCAAAGGTTGACCACCCCTGTTCTAGAGTATGGTACAGGCAGAGAGAAGATTCTGTATACGCAGTGCCTTGTGAAGAGGCTAATGTGTGACCTGTCCCTCAGTCCCAACTCTCCCCAGGTCCTCTTTCTGTCCCTAACTTCTGTCATTCTTTTCCCATTCCTACTTCTTTGTACCATTTTTCCTTTTCCAGCAGAGCTGGCCTATCTATAAGGCCAACAGAAGTGTTTGCCCATATGGCAGATTGGCAGAGGAGGCGCTAGCTTCTGTACAGCTGCCACCTCTTTTGCTGCTTCATTTGCTTCCAGCATTTGAGAAGAAAGACGGGAAATGGAATAGGAGAAGTGTGATGGAGGAGAGCAGTAGGCTACAGCAGGGGTTCTCAACCTTTGGAGGCCCGGGTACCCCCAATGAAGGTCAAAATTTTTAGAGTACCCCAGGCTAGTTAGCTAACTTACATAATTAGCTAATTTACATAAATTGCACAAAAATTCACAAAAATGCCAGGATCTCTTTTAAAAAACACACAGCAATAAGACACATGAACAAAACGCAAAAAAAAATAAATGCAAGGATCTTTTAAAAAACAACACAGCAATAAGACATGCACAAAATGCATGCTGAAATAGATGCTGAAAAGATGGGGTGGACCTTACAAAAAGAAACTCAGACAAACGTGCAGCCACAGAAAGGAGAGGAGGACCCAAAAACAGGGTTTCCAAAGTAAAAAACCATAAATCCCATGTACAAAACCGCCCAAACTGAACTCTTTCCCCACCCCACCCATGCACAATTTCCAAAGTAAAAAACATAAATCCCACGTACAAAAAACCCCAAACTGAACTCTTTCCCCACCCCACCCATGCAGTTTCCAAAGTAAAAAACATAAATCCAAAGTACAAAAAACCCAAACTGAACTCTCACCCCACCCATGCACAGTTTCCAAAGTAAAAAAACATAAATCCCAAGTACAACCCCCCCCAAACTCAACTCTCTCCCCACCCCACCCCTGCACTTACCCAAGTGATGTCTATATTAGCAAAATAAAAAACGCTAATCCTGCAGCAGGAGCTGCATCGGAAGAGAGCTGAGAGGCAGGAGCGTGCACAACGCCCTCTGCTGGCTGCTGAAAAGCTCAACCTAATTTATGCATGCACATAAATTAACCTGACCATCAACTGTAGATCGGATAGATTAGCTACTAAAAAAAGCAAAACGGAGCTCTCCGGCTCTGAAAAAATCTGGAAAAAAAATAAAATAAATCAAAACTTAATTAAGTGTTAATGGGGCACCCCCAGCCTGCATTTGGCATAGCACCAGCCACGTGGTCCGCGTAGGGGTACGCGTACCACAGGTTGAGAACCTCTGGGCTACAGCATAAAGACACTCTAGCTCATCATTCTCTTCACTACTTCTTCTGCTTCACTTCCCCAGGGAGCAGGAAGATGAGTGGCAGTTGCAGGTGGCACACTAGTGGGTAAGGAGGGATCAACATTTTGTATGCCACCTGTGGCGTCAGGAGATATTGGGCCAGCCCTTCTTTCCAGTATCTGTTCCTCCCAAAAAAATTCAGTGCACAAATGGTGTGTTGCCTTCTCTGTCTGCAGTGCTGTACCCAGTCTAGTGTGACTAGTGGTATAGTGGTAAATTTAAGTGTACAGCACATTCGCGACGGCTTCCGGCGGCAGAGCGCTTGCTCCGCCATCACTGAGTTCGTCAGGATTGCACTGTGAGTCACCTTGATGGGTTCAGGGGTTGAGATAGTTCAGTCTACTTCTGTTCTGTTATGATTAGGCGAGCCAGTGATGAAGGGCTTTCCATACTTTCTGATGAAAAAGAAGGGGACTTCCTTTGCCCACCATCCAAGGTCCTTGGTCAGAGTCCCTTGGTCAGAGTCAACTGATTTAAAGTAAGGCAATTTAAGTCAACAGTTATATTGCAAGGCAAAAACACTAATTTAAATTATTGATTTAAACATTTCATTTATGTTTAGACATTTCTTAAATAAAAAGTTCATACTAATTGGTTGTTGTAGCCATTAAAAACATGATTTAAAACTGAAGAGCTTCTTATTCTTAAACATTTAACTTGCTAGTTTAAAAAAGTTGTATGGTACATACTAATTTTTCGATAACTTTATGCTCATGATAATGGTCATTAAAATTACATCCACTTATGTCACATATACATTATAAGTACTATATTTTTATTAAACAAATTTCAAAATAATTTTAGGTGTTATAGGGATAAACTCTTCAAATTTACATCAGTGTCAGTGTATGTTGTTTATAGTAGTTTTCCTTCTTCCCACTTTCATTTTTATTCATAAACTAGAACAAAAATGCATGTTTGCCTGCTTTTTCAACATACTGTTTCTTAACTTTGATTGAGCAGGACGTGCATACAATATTCCTTCTGTGCCTGCAAAAGAAATACTGCTATGAAGAGCTGGCTTATGAATTGAAGGAACACTTGTTCCAGGTTACCGTATTTTTCGCTCCATAAGACACACTCCCCCCCCAAATAGGGGGAAATGTTAGTGCGTCATATGGAGCGAAGTAAAAAAAAAAAAGTTAAAAAAATACTTACTGGGGCTTGTGGGGGCTTCGGGGAGGCCTGCGCGACCTTCTGCAGGCCTCCCCGATCTTCAGTTCGGCGCTAAATGGCCATTTCCGGCCATTTCCGGTTTTCACGAAAACCGGAAATGGCCTTGTTTGCCGAAATGAAGATCGGGGAGGCCTGCGCGACCCTCTGCAGGCCTCCCTGATCTTCAGTTCGGCGCTAAATGGCTATTTTCGGCCATTTCCGGTTTTCGGAAAACCGGAAATGGCTGAAAATAGCCATTTAGCGCCGAACTGAAGATCGGGGAGGCCTGCAGAGGGTCGCGCAGGCCTCCACAAAGCCCCCAGAAGCCCCGGTAAGTAAAAACCTTTCCCCCCCTATTTTTAGCTCCATATGATGCATGCGTCCTATGGTGTGATGCGTCCTATGGAGCAAAAAATACAGTATTTTTAAAAGAAACTTTTGAAATTTGAAAATGAAAAATTTTAAAAATGCAGTAAATTTTTTAAAAACGTTTTATTATCTATGTTTATCTACCTTGCTTTGGGTCTTGAATGTCACTGCTTCTGAGTTTTTGAGTAGGCATTTCATATGTGATACTGTATGTAAGAATGTTTGATAATCTAAAAGCAGTAATATGTATATTGGGACTTCAGGGCTCAAACTACTGCAAAATAGTCTTTTTAAAGGGACTAAACTTGGGAGAAAGCAGTCTAAGATTGCAGCCTGGTTATGTCATCATTAAAATCAACGTTCTGAAATTCCTACATGTAACCCACGACTAGGAAAATATGTAGAATCTTAGTCCTACGCACTTGGAAGTAACCTTCACTGAAATTAATGGATCTTATTCCCAGTTAACTATACTGTACTCAAACATCCAAATTAACAGCCCAATCCACCATAGATTTCCGGCACCGGAACGAGCGTTCCGGCGCCGGAAGAAGTCGCAAACGTACCATAAGGCACGTTTGTGCCTCGTCTGGAGTAAGGACAGCCAGTGCAAGGCCAGCCTCCCTCACTCCGGCGACAGACCTGGCAGCGGACGGTAAGTCTCCCGCCACTGGCCGCAGGGGCAATCCAGCCGCCTGAGGGAGGGTGGCCATTGGCCTTGGCGGCCCGGGAGGGGGCGGGGGATGGCCGTCGGCCATATCCTAGCCCCCGCTGGGTGCCAGAGCTTTATATGGCCTCCTCTTACTTCCGCCAGCAAAATAGCTGGCGGAAATCTGAGGAAGCGATCTGGGCGGCCGCCATTTACACTTGGGGAAGGAGACAAGCGTCTCCTTCCCCGAGTAGACCTCCCGCCCGGCAGCCACGCTGGCTGCCGGTGCACAGGATCTGGCAGGCGGCCCGGGGGGTGCCGACCGGATCTTAGGTAGGATTGGGCTGTAAGTGAATGCTAGTAATTATGTTTGGTGGAAACTGTGCCTTCAAAAGAATGTGTAAATGTCTGGTTGGACTACTAAATAGGTTCAGGCAAGAGGAGATCTGTGCTTAGATGGGGGGGGGAGAAAGCTGAAAAGAGAAGACTTGAAATAATTCACTTGTAGACATCTATGAATAATGAAAGAAAAAAATAAAAGGCATTACTGGAAAATATTTTTGAATTCTAGAACTTGGGTTTTTTTAAAGTTTTTTTTAAAGTGCATCCCAGATATCTTAGGAAATCAAATAGGTCTGGCTCAGAAGAATAGGTTAAATTACATCAGCTCTTCGCTTTCTCACCTTTGCAGCCCAATTCTATCCAACTTTCCAGGGCTGATGCAACTGTGCCAATGGGGCACACGCTACATCCTACAGTGGAGGGGCAGTCACAGAGGCCTCCTCAAGGTAGGGGAACGTTTGTTCCTTTACCTCAGGGCTGCATTGCAGTTGCATCAATGCTGGAAAGTTGGTTAGGATTGCGTTGTTGGAGCCTAGGCTGCACTAAATAATCATCCAACTTCGCATTGATTGTAAATACAAGCTTTAAGTATTGCTTCTTACATGTGTCAAATATGTGTTAGCAAAAAGGTTGTATAATTCATATCAGGTATAATGGAACTTTCAAGGTTTGTACTGTATCCTTTGTGTTTGATTCCAGCATGAGAACAAAATATGTAACAATTTATACACAGGTGGGCAGAAATTCAGATGAACAGAGATAGGATATAGTTTATAGAAAGAAAGGTGTTACAGAGCAGGGGCGTAGCTACACCCCCAGTGGGGGGGGGTCGATGCGACACCCCATGTGACATCACAAGCCCCGCCCCTGGTAGCGTGACGTCACCTTTGCATCGCCAAAATTCGGCAGCAAATCCGCAGCGCAACCCCCCCGGGGTTTTTAGGCCGGTTTTAGGCCTATAAAGCCGCGGGGGGGGGGGTTGCATGAGCTGGGGGGTACATGATTCAGCAGTGCTGGGGTGATGGCAGCGGCTGAAACGGCACTTACCCAGCCTTTGTGCACCCCCGCAAGCCCGAATGCAGCCTTCTTGTTGTCCAGCTAGTGTACCACCGTAGCTGTTGCCCAGCTAGCATACCACCGGTGGCACTTTGAATGACCTCCGGTGGTATGCAGCAGGCTGGTCGTTATCTGCCTTTCTGATCTTCACAGGCAGCCGGGCAGAAGCAGCAGCAGCAAGATGATCCAGAGTGTGTGCTGTGGTTGCATAGCTTGCAGAGCAAATTAGAGGCTAATTAATCTTATCGGCCATGGCTGCCGATTGGAACATCAGATAAGCTGCAGAGGCTTAAGGACACAGTTAAAGAGACAGTGACCATTTCAGTCAGGAGGAAGGCAGGTAGGACTGGAGCTTGCAGGGCTGCAGTGTTTGTGCGAGAGAGAGAGAGAGAGAGTGGGGAGGCAGGGAGAGAGGGGGGAAGGCAGGGAGGAGTTAGCAGTGCTGCAGTGTGTATGTGTGTATAGCTGCAGTGTGTGTGAGAGAAAGGGGGGAGGCAGGGAGGAGTTAGCAGGACTGCAGTGTGTGTGTGTGGAGGAAGGCAGGGAGAAGGTGGCAGGGCTCATTAGTAGCACATAAGTAAATCTAATACGCAAGTAGCCCTGACTTACAAATCCATATTAATTAGTTAATTGGCGCAGGTGGTACTTCAGAAAATGTGACCATGACAAGTGGTACACTTGGCGACAAAGGTTGGGAACCTCTGTTATGACCATTCCCCTCTAGTAATTTTTTAATATTGCATTTAACAGAGGTGATGAGATCCCTTTCTGTTGGGATTCATTACTGATGTGATGACTGTTGCTAGCAGTTTAATATGCTCAGTCTATTAATATGATCTGCATAATCTTCATAATGTGCGAATTCACATTGAAAAGTTTATCATCCCAAACCAGGTATTGCAGCATGCCTGTGTATTCCTAGTTGGATGGGGAATCAAATGCAAGAACTTAGGAATCATGCAAATCAGAGTGGCTGGGGTGGAGAGAGTGGGGACTGTATATAGTTCTCCCCTGTCCCAACGAGACAGTTGGTGGGATTTCACCTATTTTTTTAAAGCCTATATGCATCTTCTGTTGATTCAGAACTATTTTTCTCATGAAATTCTCCAGTATCTAAAAATTCTGAGTTACCTCTCATTTTTTCCTGCTCTGCAATAATTGTGCAAGTAGAGGAAAATCAGAAATAGCAGGATTTCACAGGTATCTAGTTCTTAATATTAAATATGACATTAATTGCTTTAATTGGATAGACATATGCTACAGCTCCAGACCACGTGATGTGCAATTTGAACCATTATTGTCAATGGCAGTTCTAAATGGGTTGTAGATTATTGTCGTTGTTTGTCAGCTTTTTGGCCCAGAACCGTAATGTATACATTGGGGTATGTGTATATGAATGTAGCATATAGAGGTCTACGATAAATACTACTAAAAGGAAAAAAAGCTGCTATAGTTTCTGAAAGCATTAAATATCTTCTTAACAGGTGGAACTCACTGGAAATAGCATCTATGAGTATATACATCCATCAGACCATGATGAAATGACAGCAGTTCTAACAGCTCACCAACCTCTTCATCCTCATCTCTTACAAGGTACTTCCATGAGATATGACCATGTGTAAGTGAAAAAGATGAGAAGATGTATGGTTAAGCACGGTGTGTTAATGTTTTGTCAACTCTACAAATGCAAAATGGACATCTAGCTAGTAGTAGTGTCATTCAGTATTTGGTTATATTTAAAGTAGCATCCTTCATTTCTTTGCAAGCTTTCAAAGTATTGTCTGGGATTGCTGTTCATATTTTCTATAGCAGTGGTTCTCAAAGTTCTCTCCGTGAGGCAGGGAGAACTCTGAGTTTACTGGGGTGGGGCCAGAGGCGGTGGAGATTCCAGGGATCACTGCCGGTGCCAGGAAAAACGCCCCCCCAAAACACCGTTTTTTGCCTTATCAAGGCTTGGGGGGGCTTCGGGGAGGCCTGCACGACCCTCCGCAGGCCTCCCTAATCCTTGGATTGCCGAAAAATGGCGATTTTCGGGCACTTCCATTTTTCGCGAAAACCGGAAGTGCCCGAAAATTGGGGAGGCCTGCGGAGGGTTGCACAGGCCTCCCCGAAGCCCCCCCAAGCCTTGGTAAGGCAAAACCTGGCATTTTCAGGCACATTTGTGGCAGCGGCAGCAGCAATCCCTGGGATCACTGACGCCATGCTGTCCACACCCCTTAAGGTGACAGGGGACAGTTTTTGTTCTCAATGGTGGGTCGCAACCCACCACTTTGACAACCACTGTTCTCGAGTGCGCGACAAGGCTAGAAGCATTCGGAAAACTTCCGAGTGAACTCGGACGCATTCCGAGTGCTTCCAGCCTTGCGCAGGTGCGCGAGGCTGGGACAAAGAAGACGAAGCGTATTAGCACACTGTAGCGGGGGAAGTCCCTGCACCCCAGTGATTTTTCCCACCCCTGGTGACGTCACGATTCCTGGCCCCGCCCCCAGTGACATCACTGCCGCCCCCCCTCTGTTGGGGAAAATCTGGGAAGCCTACAGAAACACAGTGCTACGGCTTTGCTCTATAGAACAATTAGTTACAAGATAGTTTAAAAAAGGTAAAGGTGACCCCTGACAATTAAGTCCAGTCGTTTCCGACTCTAGGGTGTGGTGCTCATCCCCATTTCAAAGCCGAAGAGCCAGTGTTGTCCGAAGACGCCTCCGTGGTCATGTGGCCGGCATGACTCTCCTTACCGCAGCACGTAGCATGCAGCTGGAACACGGAGCGCTGTTTACCTTCCCGCAAGCGGTACCTATTTATCTACTCGCATTAACATGCTTTGGAACTGCTAGGTTGGCAGGAGCTGGCCAAGCAACGAGAGCTCACCCCGTCACGAATTCGAACTGCCGACCTTTCGATCAGCAGCTCATGGTTCAGCGGTCTAACCCACTGTGCCAAGATAGTTACTATTTACCAACTGATAGCAGGCAAGGTAGCAGACAAGATAGTTACGATTTACCAACTGATAGCAGACAAAAACCTCCTGAGGTTCTGTGATCTTGTTCAAAACACATGAAAGATTGAAGGCAGCAAGAAAGACTGACTTCATTCCATCGCCCCAAGGATGAGTCTGTGTTTCATAAAAGTCAAATACAATTTCACAGAAGTGGCTAAAAAATCTTGTTTAATAGTCATGGGCAACGTGAGTGAACAAACACAAATGTGTCCCCCCCTTTTTTTGTGTACATATTTTGTTTACAAGAGTAAAACAGAGCAAGCCATTTAAATGTATGCAGAGTGTTTTATTTTTAAAATATGTTTGCAGGCATATAGTCTTTGATTGTCTAAGGAAAGGGGATAATGAAAAAGACACACATGATTGAAGCAAAAAAAATCATGTTTTTTTTTAAATTAAAAGAGACAGCGTATCGTTGAGCATGTTGTATTTAATTTGTTACTGTATTTGATCATTGGGCATACTGCTTCAAACTGGATAAATAAATGTCTGGTTTTAGGTGGATTTATATCTGGTCTTCAAATAAAGAAGCTGGAATCTTTTTAAAGTATGAATTAGAGAAAGATACACACAAAACTTGGGGCATACCTCCTGCTTCGTATGGAGAGATTTCCATAGGTTCTGGTCACGTAGGCACGTATCGTTACTCGGCCATTGCATTGGAATGGGAAGAGTAGATAGTCAAACTGGAATTGTGCCAGCCTCCAATTTGAGATAATGGCCAGTGGATGCATAACAAGAGGGGAAATGGGAGAGACTAATGCATTTATGCCATTTCCTCTGGTGGTAGCTGCCCCCAGATGGGGATGAGTAGTGCCTTTCATTTTAACTACATATATTTAGTTAACTGCCCAATATATGCATGTTTACTCAAAAGTAAGTCCTGTTTTGTTCAATAAAGGTTATTGCAAAGTAAGTGCATATAGTATTGCGGGTTACGTCTGGCATAGGATTTGTATCTAGAAAACACTGCTTAAAGTCTCACCTGCCCGTATTTTTTTTTTAGTGTTTATACACAAAAGTTGTTCTCCAGCTACCTAAATCCTTAGTCTAAGTAGATTTCTCAGTAATTATGAAGGGTTACTAAATGCCTTGTTCTAATTTTTATCAGAACTGGGAAACAATCCCCTTAAGTCCTCAAGCCCAAATGAAATAAGACCAAACTTTAGGGAGTTTACATTATGTAAGTCTATACTGCTTTGTACTTACATGTTATTCATGTTCACAGACAATTCGTTGTAAAGAATTGTTTTCATATAAGATTGAAGAGTGAAGATGTGCGGCTACATACATCTTAATTGGGTGAAAACAATACAAAATATTTTGAGCACTTTATTAATGAGAAAACAGACTTACTATACACACTTACCTGGGAGTAAGTCCCATTTAACTCAATGACTTCCTTCAGAGTAGACAGGATTGTACAATTAGTCAAATGTGAGAGACCCCCTTAAAAGCCAAACAACATGCTATGATGAATACATAATGTGGCCCTTTGTCTTTTGCTCCCTCCTCCTCCCCCCCCCCCCGTTATTGTACAGGGGAGCCACAAAACTGTGACAGGAGGTGGGAGGGCTTTAGGACTTTGCCTCCACCACTTCCAATTCAAGCTATGGTTCCTGTGTGCACTATATATTTTGGAGGGACTACGATGAATTCCATTGACTTTCATGATTAAAAAAGTACAGGGGGGCATAATGATATTGGAATCATAGCAAGGGGTAAAATCCTGAAGCCTCCCTTCCACAGTTTCATCTCTTTTTGTGGCTTCCCCTGCCAGATATTTACACACACACCCAAAAGGAGAAAAAGAGCCAGGTACAGATTTGTTATAGCACATAGCGTAGTCCAAAAGTAGACATTTGCTAGGGGAAGTGATAACTTCTCAATATTATCTCCAGTCTTGTTTTTGCATATGGCTCAATTAGGACTCTGTAGGAAACGTGCACTTGTTTTATTCTATTTAGTATTACCCTGAGGGTGCATGGGATTATTATAGTATATTTTTATATAAGAACAGTTGCCAAATATCAAATAGAGTATTTTCACTGGGAGGAGTTATTTTACCCTGTAACTGTGGGCTTGTCTTTGCTTAGTTCTCTGCCATTTCTTTCCTTTTCCTTTTGTTTCTTTGAGAACTGGTAGTGTAAAGGGAGAGGGACAGCACTGTTTTGCATGTGGATGAACATATGTAACCCTGTTTATACATTCATCTAGGATAGTGATGCACTAGTGGAGTGAAGGAACAGCACAAGCCTCTCCCATTCAGCATGAACATAGCTTCCAGCATCAAATGGACCTTCTGTCTGAGCACCTGATTGTGTGATTTTTTTTTAAAGCTTGGGGTGATGGACGGGGGAGGGCATCTCATGAACTTGGCCTGTGCAGCTAGGCAGTCTTGTGAAATTCCTTTCCATACTGGAAGGTGGCTGCATGGTGGAGAGGAGGGGCTTGTGTTAAACTAACATATATTTTCTTTGCGTTTTTGATCAACTGATTGAATTGACCCTTTCAAGGATGCCTTATGTTCATGTCAGCAAACATTGGCATCAGCTTGAACTCTTGGAATGACTGAGTTTAGAAGAATGCAATCCTGTGTAGTTGTTCGGACAGTAACACAGTGGTAGAATGTCTCTGGTTCAATCCATGGCATATCCTGTTTCCCTGAAAATAAGCCCTACCCAGAAAATAAGCCCTAGTTCAGAACTCTTCTGTGGCGCCTGAGCCACACAGATCACTATTCGCCCCGGCCGGCTGCTCTTTGCGGCCGTCCAGAACTGCCCCCCCCCATGTCCCGCAGCTGACTGCTCAGTGTGGCCGCCTGCACTCTTGTGAGCCTTGCCAGGTGCGTCCAGGGGCGCCTGCAGGCGCTTATTTTTTATAATGGCGGCAAGGCAAGCAGTGGTAAGCGGTAAAACAATTAAATAATTAAAACATTTTGGCCCGCTGCCTGAGGACGGATTTCCTGGGTGGGAGCAGAGCCGCACCGAGGAGGAGCTGCTCTGGGCGCAGCGCTGGGGTGGGGGTGCCTCCAAGTCAAAGCAAGCAGGTACGGTAGCCAATACACTATGAGCAGGCTACACGGACAAGAAGTGCTCATTTAAGGAGAGCTTTATTGCTGGACATGAGAGATTGGGGCCAATGGTTCTACAGGCAATGGATTTGCAAGAAATTCAGGCCGGAATTTGGAGAGTTATACTGATGTTCCAGAAGAAGGTGACATGATTGTATTTGAATAAATGTACCAGTTAATTGTTGTACATGAAAAAATAAGACATCCCCTGAAAATAAGCCCGAATGCATCTTTTGGAGCAAAAAATAATATAAGACCTGGCCTTATTTTTGGGGAAACAGGGTAGATAGCTCAGGAAATGATCGTTGCCTGAAACCCTGGAAAGCCACTGCCAGATGGGCCAATGATATGACCCAGTCTAAGGCAGCTTCCTGTGCCTTACTGTAGAAAGTAGTGGTAACAAGGAACATTTTAATTTGCGTATCTATACATTGGTCCTTGCAAAGACTACTGGTGCAAATGTTGGAGTGGGTCACTGTGAGAACTAGGGAAGTTCATGCATACACTGACAGAGCTGAGTATCATAGCATTTTGTCACTTTCACGTTTATGCTTTCTTTAAAAACAGATTTTATTTTCACAGCTATGATATTAGGAAGCAATGTTCAAGTGGCAAAAAGAGCATATTGAAACTTTGTATCTTGTTTTCAGAATATGAAATAGAGAGATCTTTTTTCCTGCGAATGAAGTGTGTCTTGGCCAAGCGGAATGCGGGATTAACATGTAGTGGTTACAAGGTAAAATGATAATTTTTGCCATCTGACAGAGCAACAGATCTTAATGTTGCAAACTCACCTTAAGATAAACATGTTCTGCAATAGTATAGCTGGCTGTATCTTATTGATGGTAGACTTGAGCCAAAATGAAAGGAAGTTATTTAAAAAAACAAAAACCAAACCTCTACTCTTCAAGAAATACCCCCCCCTCTTCAGTAATAGATGGAGTGGGGGCAAAATAGGAATGTGGTCCTGAAGCTCACTCTGATTTTGCTTCATGATGGCTTCATGAACCACATGATTTTGCCACATGATGGCTTGCTACTACCTGTGTTTGGCTGGAGTCACTTCAGAAGAAGCCCTTAAAAAAACAGTGCTGAGTGCAGGTCAGGGAAAGACACAACTGTGTATGGTGTGCAGAAACAGTGGGGATTGTGGAACTTTTCTCCTTTTCCCAAAACTATCTTTTACCCGGAGTATTTTCAGGGGTGACTATTCAGTGCACCTGTAATTAATGCCAGCTACTTCTACTAGGTATTACTCCAATTCTGACAAATTTGATATTGAAGTGCACGTTTGAACTAGAACCTTATTAGTACCTTAACAAGTATTCAGTACAATTTCAGTAAATTAAATAATTCAATTGATTCTGCCTGGTCTGCTGAGTATCAATTTCTAGCTTTGATAAAATGATTTTGTTTTCACCTATCTGATCTCTGACAGCAATTCTGTACAAACTAATTAGAATAGATACAGATGTGCCTAACTTATCTGTATTTTTTCACTAATTTATTTTCTTGAAAAAATGTTCTTAAGTGTGTCACCATCAACTGAACTCTTGCAGCGTGAATCAAGTCAACCCATATTTAACCAAGCTGAACGAGTCATGTCACTTGTCCCTGTGGTTACTACTTATATAATTATATCTTCATTAATCTTTTGAGAAAAACATAACATTTTACGAATACAGGATCCAAAGAACCAATTCTGCATGCCCAAGAATGGTTTGGACTGGTTTGTCAAACAAGAGTCCCTAATGTCATATGGCCTCTTTTGAAAATGTGGAGAATTTCATAAGCAGCTTGTGATGTGTCACTCTACTCTTAAAAATGTTTAAATTTTGAGCCCTTTGGGGATAGAACTTTTACCATTAAAAAACACACCACTCTGGGCCCATTGGATAGAGCAGGATATATTAATTTCCAATACAAACTAATTAATTGTACCTGTATACCCTGTATACCTTGATTAGCTTATACCTTAATTATATCAAAATACTTAATTATACCATATAATTAATTATATGAAGACAAGGTCTATGAAGTTTAATGTCAAATTAGTTGTGATGCTAGCAGACAAAACACAGCATACCTCCACATACCTCTACCATTGCTAGCAAATTAATTAGACACTTGATTAATCTTAACAGACTATTCAGCAGGAGAAACAAGGAAAAACTGCATGGGTTTTTGTTAAACAATATTATCAAGAGGCCCTGAAGTCTCCTTTCACATATTCCTTTCTTTGCACACTATTCTAGGTGATTCATTGCAGTGGCTATTTGAAAATACGGCAGTACATGTTGGATATGTCTTTATATGATTCCTGTTACCAAATTGTGGGACTGGTTGCTGTAGGTCAGTCATTACCTCCCAGTGCAATCACCGAGATCAAACTTCATAGTAATATGTTTATGTTCAGAGCAAGCCTGGACTTAAAACTAATATTCTTAGATTCCAGGTAAGTAACACTTATTTAAAAACAGTTCTATTCCACCTCTTCGTATGCCTGTGGTAACTTGCAGACGGTAGCTTACAAATATAAAGGTTAAAAAAAAATACAAATTATTCAAAACTGCAGCTGTATAATATCCTTGTATTGTTATGCCATTTACAACAAAAGCTTAGTTTTCAAATCACAAGATTTCTAGAAATATCTGTTGATTCTTCTTGATTGGTGGAGAGAGAGATGTATATAATCTGAACGTGGAATCTGGTGAAAAATGTAACTACAACTGTGAATATAGGACAATAGTCTGTTTTTGGTATTCTAGTTCTGCAGTATTTAGCAGTTGTGACTGAAATTGAAGTGTCGTTGATTCAACCAGAGTTGCTAGAACATTCAGGCTGTCTTTTGAAGAGCCAGTGTCATCCTAGTCATACCAGGTTGAAAAAGGGGGAAGAACAATATTGTTTTATTGCAAACTTGACAAATGAGGAAGAGATTTGAGGACCCAAGTTCAGACAAGAAGTCTTTGGCAAAGCTTCACACATGTCAGGATTCTGACGTTTGTGTTTGATTTTATGATTAAGATATTTCTCCCATCATTTGTTCCTAAAGCTATAATTTCCTCTGAGTAAATACATACAAGATTTTGCTGCCTTTTGGTAGAGTTAGCATAAGGAGGTTTCCACATCTTTGTTCCCCCTCTTTGCCATGGTAATGATGCTTTGCTTTGGTTGTTAGACCTTGCTAGAGGAAACCCAAGCATTCTTCTCCACCTTAGAATGACAAAAAGCCAAAGTTGTGGTGATAAACTATATGGGAATGACTGTTTGCTACTACAATGACAGAATTAATTTTCACCCGAAGTCTTCTCTGGCCATTCTTGCTGTGTGTTGCACACACTGTCTTACACAAAAACAAAACAAAAACACAGTTGTCTCACACATGTTAATTAGTGGCTGTTTGGTCAGCCGCTGCACTAGCCAAATTGAATGCTTCTTCCATGTGCTTGGTTTTGCCTTCATTGGGTTAAGTATGATATACGTTTGTATTGCCTTCAAGTTCAATATATTGTAATTTTAAAAAAATGAGGGAAGGACCATTGGACAAATACATAGAAGTGTCTGGTGAGTACTCTGGAAACTTTCTAAATTCTGGAAAGAGTAAATTTGTCAGCAGGGAAGAAAAGGATCTTTGTTTACTGTATCCTTCATTAGCTCACTGTGCAAAGAAGGAAGGAAGCAGACAAGACACTAGCAGCTTTGAGTGAAAAACTGACTGCCACAGTATTGAGTACATACCATTTAAGTATACATGGGATGCATCTCCCTTGCCCAGAGGTTCCCTAACTCCTGGGAAGGCCCTACGCTGCTCTAAGTGGCAGCGGAGCCTTCCCAGGGATCTCGCCGCCACCGCCGTGGCCGAAATCGTCCTTTTTACCTGCATTGGTGGGCAGTAGATGTCCGGCGGGGGGTGTGGGGAGCCTGCGGAACCCTCCGCAGGCCTCCCCAAGCGTTGGAGCAGCGCTCTGACGCAATCGCAACCCACTTCCGGTTTTACGCAAAACCGGAAGTGGGTTGCGATTGCGGCGGAGCGCTGCTCCGACGCTTGGGGAGGCTCGCAGAGGGCTCTGCAGGCTCCCCACACCCCCCGCCGGACGTCCACTGCCCACCAATGCAGGTAAAAAGGACGATTTCGGCTGCGGCGGTGGCGGCGACGGCGAGATCCCGGGCGCGCCATGGACGTCACTGCGGGTTGCCATGCCCCTTAAGGGCATAGCAACCCTTTGTTCCCGGCTGGGGCGTCGCGACGGGAACCACTGCCCTTGCCCCTCACCCACTCAAGTGAAGAAATGGGAATAGTGCATCTAGACCAGTGCCTCCCAAACTGTTTTGACCAGGACCCTAAATACAGTTTTTCTCTCAGTCTAGTGACGTACAGAGTTGGTACATGTTAATAATAATAATGATTAATAAAGACCTTCCCGTGACCCCTCAGGAACAGCCACATTACCCTCGTTTGGGTCACAACCCCTAGTTTGGGAACCACTGATCTAGACCAAAGCATTAATTCAGTTTTTTGTAATCTGAAAAACTATCATTGCTGGACTGGCTCTGGGACCCTGATACCAGCCAGCATCTGTCTGTAGTGAGACATAGTATCTACTCAGAGCATGTAACTTTTTGGGCTCTATCATTACCCCCTGAATTCTCACTTGGTGTCTCAGCTGTTGCTTTCATCTGTGTTGAGGATCTTTCTGGAGTCCTTCTTAGTCCTAGTTATGGCTAGTTGACCAAATCCTTCTCCAGCTCTTGTACCAGCTTCATGAACACTCTAGCCCAGGTGCCCCTGCCTTCAGAACTGAGGTGGGTGACTACCAGGGAGCTTTTTCAGAGTTCTACTTTTGGAATTCCCATTCTGAGGAGGCTCACCCAGCACGTCCCCTGCTTTCTTTTAGTTGCCAGACCAAGATTTCCCTCTTTTCCCTAGTCTGTAATGTTTCCTTATGGCTTTTGTTCTTGAAATTGGTTTTAGTCACTTTTAGATGCTACTGTTTTAATTGAGGATGTATTTTTAGTGTGTTTACTGTTATTTTAAATTACCGATTATACTTTTATTTTAATGTTTCTGTTTTGTATACCACCCTGCTGTCCTTTGATGAAGAGCAGCATAGAATTTAGCTAAATAAATTAAAATAAATCATAAGAACATAAGAAGAGCCCTGCTGGATCAGGCCAAAGGCCCATCTAGTCCAGCTTCCTGTATCACACAGTGGCCCCACCAGATGCCTCAGGGAGCACACAGCCAACAAGATAACCTGTTTCCTGCTGCCACTCCCCTGCACCTGGCACAGAGAAAACCTACTTCTAAAACCAGGAGGTTGCTTATGGCTTGTAACCTGTGATGGTCTTTTCCTCCATGAATCTGTCCAAACCCCTTTTAAAGGAATCTAGGCCAGGTGCCATCACCACATCCTGTGGCAAGGAGTTCCACAGATGAATTACACGCTGGGTAAAGAAATATTTTCTTTTATCTGTTCTAACTCTCCCTCCACTCAATTTTAGTGCATGTCCCCTGGTTCTGGTGTTGTGCGAGAGGGAGAAGAATTTCCCTCTATCCACTCTCTCCATCCCATGCATAATTTTATACGTCTCAATCATTTCCCCCCTCAGGTGCCTTTTTTCTAGACTGAAAAGCCCCAAACGCTGTAGCCTTTCCTCATAACGGAGGTGCTCCAGCCCATGAATCAATCTGGTCGCTCTTTTCTGCACCTTTTCCAATTCAACTACCGTATTTATCGGAGTATAAGATGCACCTTTTTGTCTAAATTTGTGACCCAAAATAGTAGGGTACATCTTATACGCCGATACTAAAAATCCCTTCCCCCCCCATTTTAAAGCATTTTCGGGCTTACCGCGTTTTTTCCGGAGCCGGAGAGCTCCCTTGTGCTTCCTTCCCTGACTAATTTATCCCATCTACAGCTGGGGGTTAATTTATGCACATGCATGAGTTGAGCTTCTCAGCAGCCAGCAGAGGGCGCTGTGCTCCTCAGTTCAGTTCAGCTGAGCTGCAGAGGGCGTGGTCCTCCCAGCTCTCCACTGATGGTGAATGAATGCAGCTTGGGTAAGCTTCTGAACTGGGCCTAGTTGGGGAGACTTTGGAAACTGAGCATAGGTGGGGTGGGGTAAGAGTTGAGTCTGGGGGTTTTCTTGTACTTGGAATTTATGTTTACTTTGGAAACTGCATGGGTGGGTTGGGGTGGGAAAGAGTTGAGTCTGGGATTTTTTGTACTTGGGATTTATGTTTTTTACTTTGGAAACTGCATGGGTAGGTTGGGGGGGTTGAGTCTGGGTTTTTTTTGTACTTGGGACTTATGTTCTTGTGCATTTTGTTCATGTGTCTTATTGCTGTGTGTTAAAAGAGATCCTGGTATTTTTGTGCAATTTATGTAAATTAGCTAATTAAGCGGCCAAGCGGTAAGTGGCCAAGTGGCCCAAAAATGCTTTAAATCTTTTTTTCTTGAAACCCAGGGCCAAAAGGAAGGTGTGTCTTATACGCTGGTGCGTCTTATACGCCGATAAATACGGTATATCCTTTTTGAGGTGTAGTGGCCAGAACTGGACACAATACTCCAGATGTGGCCTTACCATCGATTTGTACAAAGGCATAATGATATTGGCCGTTTTATTCTCAATCCTTTTTTAATGATCCCGAGCATGGAATTGGCCTTCTTCACAGCCGCCGCACACTGGGTCAACACTTTCATCGACCTGTCCACCAGCACCCCAAGATCTCTCTCTTGATCCGTCACAGACAACTCAGAACCCATTAGCGTATTTTGGTTTCTTGCCCCAATGTGCATCACTTTGCACTTACTTACATTGAAGCGCATCTGCCATTTTGCTGCCCATTCTCCCAGTTTGGAGAGATCCTTCTGGAGCTCTTCACAATCCCTGCTGGACTTCACCACCCGGAAAAGTTTAGTGTCATCTGCAAACTTGGCCACCTCGCTGCTTATCCCCAACTCCAGGTCATTTATGAATAAGTTGAAAAGCACCAGTCCCAAGACCGATCCTTGGGGCACACCGCTTTTCACCTCTCACCATTGTGAAAATTGCCCATTGACTCCCACTCTCTGTTTCCTGGTCTTCAACCAGTTCCTAATCCACAAGAGGACCTGCCCTCTTATTCCCTGACTGTGGAGTTTTCTCAGGAACCTTTCATGAGGGACCATGTCAAACGCCTTCTGAAAATCCAGATATATAATATCCACGGGTTCGCTCGCATCCACATGCCTGTTGACCTTTTCAAAAAATTCTAACAGGTTTGTGAGGCAAGACTTCCCCTTGCAGAAGCCATGCTGACTCTCCCTCAGCAGAACTTGTTCTTCTATGTGTTTTAAGATTTTATCTTTAATGAGACTTTCCACCATCTTCCCTGGAACAGATGTTAGGCTGACCGGCCTGTAGTTTTCCGGGTCCCCCCTCCTTCCTTTTTTAAAGATTGGCGTGACATTAGCTATCCTCCAATCCTCTGGCACAATGGCTGTTTAAAGGGAGAAGTTGCATATTTTCGTCAAATGGTCAGCAACTTCATTCTTGAGTTCCTTCAGAACTCTTGGGTGGATGCCATCCGGGCCTGGTGATTTATTGATCTTTATTTTGTCAATTAAGTCTGATGATTTGTCAATTAAATCATCAGTCAATCCTCAATGTGAGTCAGCGTTCATTCTCAGTCCTATTAACCAGTGGATAGACAGTCTACAGCATACCTAGGCCTACCAGATCTCCAACTGGGACAGAGTGCTGGATCTTTAGGAGAAGGAATGTGGGCAGGTGTAGCTTGTTCAGTGAGGCTTGCTTCTGAGTAGACATGCCTAGGATTGTGCTCTAAGGTTTAACAAGCTACACCTGCCCACATTCCTTCTCCTAAAGGGCTAGCACTCTGTCCCAGTTGGAGTTCTGGTAAGCCTAAGCATACCCTTATCTCACCAAATGAAGTGGCTGCTCAGTGCATGCTCCATCCCTTCTATGTCCAAAAGTGGCTTCTGCTAGAAAGGTAGAACGCTCTTACTGAATCATCATTAGATAATTGGCAGGTGCAAAGTAGTACTCAGTAAATGCAAGAAAATCTTTTATTGAAGTCTAAATATTTTAATTTTATGCAAGTCTCCTGCATGAGGTCCCAGTATTTCCTGTATTGACAAAGTTAAATTCAGAGTGTTTTCAGAATCCTGCATAAATATTCAATATAAATATAAAGAATCCAGCTTGATTTCTGAAAACATTTGTTTAATATAATGAAACATTTTTGGGGATTGTGCTTATTAACCATATTTTCCCTTTCAGAGTGACTGAATTAACTGGATATGAGCCACAAGACCTGATAGAGAAGACTCTCTACCACCATGTTCATGGCTGTGATATATTTCATTTACGATATGCTCACCACCTCTGTGAGTAATGGAAACCAACTAAAATGATTTAATTGTAATGCGTGATGAGCCCTCATGGGTTTTTATATATACCAGGAAACTGATTGGTCAGTTTTTCAGTGTATGTGTGCCTCATTTATGCATTGTGAAAAATTAACCTGTGAAATAGTTGTACACTGTGGTCTACACCTGGGTTTCATGGTCATTATTACACAGAGGTGTCTTCCATGGAGGCATTTGGTAAACTGTGAATGAAACAAAGATTTTGCAAGCAAAGAAAACTGACGATTGCGTGTATAGTGTTTAGAAGAATATAGATTGACAGATTGTCAAATAAAGCAGTTCGTTATAGCTGTTTATGGAATACTAATGGAAGATTTCCCAGCATTGTGTCAAAAGCTCAGAATAACCAGGATAGGAATGGATTACCTAGGGGTTCTCAACTCCTTCCCGGCCGAGTACCACCTTTGGCACCACTCTCCTGCTGTGTACCACTGGAAGTGACTGGCAATGACATCATTGCCAGTCACTTCCAGGTTTTCAGAGGCCAGAAAACAGAGGTAGGAGGCTCTGGGTAGGTGGGAGGGCCCTACTCAGCATTCCCAAGAGGCTCGGCCAAAGGCAAGAACCTCTTGGGAGTAAAAATGTGATGCCGAAAGTGCTGCGTTGGAGCAGGGTTCTGGCAGTCTGAGTACCACCAGCAGTCAGCTGAAGTACCACTGGTGGTACTAGTACCATTGGTTGAGAGCCTCTGATCTACACAATATAAGAGGCACTTTTTCAATTGGTGATCCTCTTATATTTAGCAAGGGGAGAGTAACTGCCCCCCTTTCACACCAGCACAATGTCTTTACTGGTGGTGGTCTGCATCGTTTTTAGACTGTGAGCCCTCCTGGGACTGGGAGCCATTTAATTATTTGATTTTGTCTGTACATAATAATAAATACTGCTAATGGTCTACATAATATAAGACATTGAAGATGAGGAAGAAACTTAATTAAGGATTTTACAAATGAAGGTTAAAATCAATTTTTAAAATGTTTTTTAGGGGTTTTTTATTTGTTGGATTTTGTTAGAGAACATCTGGATGCAGAGAACTTGCAACCACAACTCCTTAAATACAGAATTGTGCAAGTCTTTTGCACCGTGTCCTCCTTACCGTATTTTTCACTCCATAAGACGTACTCCCTCCCCCCCCAAAAAGGGGAAAATAAGCATGCGTCTTATGGGGCGAATGTTTAATTAGCAATCTTACCTGGGCTTGTGGGGGCTTTGGGGAGGCCTGCGCGACCCTCTGCAGGCCTCCCCAATCTTCAGTTCGGCGATAAATGTCTCTTTTCAGATAAATGGCCGAAAAGAGCCATTTATCGCCGAACTGAAGATCGTGGAGGCCTGCGCGACCCTCTACAGGCCTCCCCAAAGCCCCCACAAGCCCAGGTAAGTAAAAAAAAATCCCTATTTTTAGCTCCATGCATCCTATGGTCCGATGCGTCCTATGGAGCGAAAAATACGGTACTTTGTATTATAGGTGTTGAATTGTGCTCACTTCTATTTTTTTTTAAATAAACCACAGACTGTGTTGTAGTAGTGGCATAGTCTGAAGGAACATGATGCATCTACCTTAACACAAGCACAGTCTGAGTCATTGTCTGATGGAAGACCAGCTGGGAACCCTATACATCACCTTGCGCTCCTGGGAGGAAAGGCAGATTATAAAAGTGTCAAATTGGTGCAAACTGAAATGAAAATAAACCCCTCTCATGTTATGTTTTATAGTGCTCGTGAAAGGACAAGTCACAACCAAGTACTATCGGTTATTGTCAAAGAATGGTGGTTGGGTTTGGGTCCAGAGCTATGCCACCATTGTCCACAATAGCCGCTCATCACGACCTCACTGCATAGTGAGCGTCAATTATGTCCTAACGTAAGTCCATATTTCCTACTGCTGTATGCCACATTAATGTCTTATGTACACAACTATATCTGTTTCTTCCTTCTTGCTTTTCCTTGTGTTCCTTAAAATATTCAGTAACAAAAATATAAAAAAATACATAACACTTGTTGCAAGTTAGATTGCTGATAGTGCCTGGTCTAAATCCACCTAAGGTGTATTTACTGACAGCGTTTTTATCCTACCTTTCTACAAGCAGAATACAAGGCAGCTAATATGATAAAAATTTAAAAAACTAATATTATGCAAAATTAAACTAAGACAGCAGTAAAAATAAAAATCAGACTGAAATCAGCTAAAAAAGCAATACCTAAAAAAAGGGGAAAAGGAATGTCTTCGCTGTTCATTGAAAGACAAGCATTGATGGGGCCAGGATTGGCTTCCTTGAATAGGGCATTCCATTGTTTTAGTACCACCACAGAAAAGGTCCTGTCCATCAGAAGACAATTAAAAAACAAGAAGTGTTTTTAGTGATTTTACCCATGAGGACAGTTTCCTAATAACTGGTACAGTAACCTTATCTGGATCACAATATCTTGCTGGAGTGCAGTATCTAGGCCCTATTTCCTACTGAAATTAGGTTTTCATGAGCATCGGAAGAGGGAGCTGCCACACAGTTCACCACAGTGCTGGTTCCAAGAATTTGAGGGTTCTTGGACAAGGCATTCTGGGGCCCTCTTAACTTGAAGTATGGAAACCAAGAATTCTCTCATGCCGACTTTCTTTCTTATGTGTACCATACAAAGTGAGAATAGGAATTTTTGACTTCTGGCAAAGGCCTGACATTGCAACTCTCTGGAGTTGACTCTGGTTCAGAAACCACATTGTTGTGAATTCAATCAAAGGTAGTGGTAATTATGCTACAAGGTAGAGACACCTGCACATTAGAGAAATGGATGAAGGTTCTCAGATCTGACAGCAGCAGGTGCCACACACACACAACTGTCTACTAGTGACAAGTTGGTAGTGTACATCTAGACATTATGTAGGTATAATACAAGGTGTGGCATAAAATGGCTTTACTGAGAACAATAATTTATATATGTGGCTGCACTGATTTTAATACACTGAGGGCAGTAGTGAATTGACCAGGTTGCAGTTCAGTAGAAAAACAACTAGATGTGTATCGCGAGAGCCTTTTATTTCAGATCACAGTGCAAGAGGTGCATTAAAAATATTGAAACCGAAACCTAATAAGCCAGTGTTATTGCAAGCACTCAGTGAAGGTGATCCAGATAGGTGGGTTGAATTTTGTGAGTGGTTGTGATAACAAATGAAGCTGATCCCAATTTTTGGATCATCATCTTAATATGGATGAATGAAGCCACATTGAAAGCTAATGGACTAGTCAATTGCCACAACTATATTTACTGTAGTAGTGAAAATCCTTATCAGGTGTTATTGTCTGGGCCACATTTGGCTGGATGCTGTTGGCCATTCTCTCTGTTGCAGAACATGGTATTGCCTACATTTAGAAATCCCAATTTTGAAAACATGGTAACAGGATGGCACTTCACCATATTTTGGAAGAAATGTTTGCACATTGTTGTACAGTAATTTTCCTGGTAGACAGATGGGTATTGTAGGATAGTCTGATGGCATCCTTGGTTACCAGACTTAACCTCATGGAATTTTTCACTGGAGGTATAATCAAAGACTGAGTCTATGGCCAGAAACCTTGGGATGTTGATCACCTGAATGCCAAGAATTCAAGATGTTGAACAGCAACAGAATTCTGCCACGTAATATGTTGTTTAGTGGTTCAGAATTGCAACATACGTATTGAACAATTTCTTTAATAACTATTAAAATGTAAATAGAGTAATACAATGTGATTTCATTATTCTTGGTACTGTGACTTTTGCAGCTGTACATCAGCCTTATATTAGCAGTTGAATAAAAAGATTCATTCAATACTGTACCATGAAAGGCATGCGATGCGACTATACTGATCTGGAGGGAGCAATACATTGGTGTGAATTTACTGAGGTTCAGTCATATTTGTTGTTTTCTCCTGTAATAGACTAACAGCCCAATCCAGTCTACATTTTAGATCTGCTCCACCAGTCTAGGGTGTCGTAAATGTGCCGTAAAGCACGTTTGCAGAACCCTGGGAGTAAGTGGTTCCGGCAACAAGGCCGCCGCTGCTCTCCCCACGACAGAGACAAAGCTGCACCCACCAGGGAAGGCAAGTTCCCCACTGGGTGATGGAGGGGCATGGGGCGGGCAGAACGGGGCATTCCAGGGAGTGGTGTATTTCGGGCCTCCGCCAAATCCTATCCCCTTTCCCAGGCCTGGCCGCTGCCCACTTGAATGTGCACCAGCAAAATAGCTGGCACACATTTGAGTAGACCCATCAGGGTGGCTGGGGCTTGGGGACGAACGTCCCCCTTCCCCCAAGCAGAGCTTCAGCCGTGCAGGTGCTGGGTCCTTTCTGGTTAGGATGCAGCACACGTTCTATGCCTGCACTGCAGCCTAGCTAGACAGGATTGGGCTGTAAAGCTCCAATTCTATACACACTTACCTGGGAGTAAATCCTGTAGGACTCAGCAGGCTTATTACTAAGCAAAGATGTATGGGATTGAGCTGCAGGTCTTGTGGCATCTTATCAAGACTAACAGGTTTATTGTAGCATATGCTTTTGTGAGGCTAGACAAGAGGGCTCTGGTCCACAATGCATCTTTTAGTTAAGATGCCAGAAGACACTTATTTTTGCTATAACTGATAAGGTCTCCCTTTAAAAAAGTAGAAGTAGCAACCAGAGGACAAATCTTAATTAAAATGAATCATAACCCCATTTTTCCTCTATGGCAATAAGTCTGCAAAGTTGGTTATTAAGAAATATTAAGTATTTTGAATTTAACGTCTTATACTGAAGCAAGGCTCATAGCTACTAACATTTTTCAAGTTGGCCCTTTCCTTTATGTAGACTTAAGACTCAGTTTTAATATATGGTGTTTGCAGAATGTTTGGTATACTTTTAAGTGCAATATTTACATGGATGGGACTCAGTGAGAAGAGACACAAGTTTGAAAACCATTCCCATATTGTTAGTTATGATTTTTTTCAGAGATATAGAATATAAGGAACTTCAGTTATCCTTGGACCAGGTCACTATTTCTAAGTCACAGTTTTCATGCAGAAATTCAGTGTCTACCTCACAAGAAACAAGAAAAGCAACAAAACCCAGAAGTAATAAAATGAAGTCAAAACTCAGAACAACTCCTTATCCACAACAGGTAACCTTTTTTTCCCCTCCAGACTTCTTGTGTTGAAACAGTGTGATAGCAGCCTTGCAACCAGCATCACATGGGTAGTCATTGGAATGTCTTTGCAATTTGATCTGTTCCTCTTTCAGCCTGTGTCTAGATTAAGCTATTTTACTTTGTAAGTAAGAGAGGATCAAGAGTAAGGTCGGCTGCAGCAATACAGAGTCATAAGTCGTAACACTGCACTGAAGATGTCAGAACTGCACTGGTAACAGCACATGTCAGACTATTACACCAGTAACACCTGCCCTTGTGACAAATGTCCTAGCAGCTGCATGAAAAGTGATTACATAGTTCAGAATGGGAAAAAGGAGACAGGATATGCTAGAACTGAAAATACAAAGTAAATACCAGACACTACAAAGTCATTTATGATGATGTCACACTACATGCCTTGTGTGTCCTAGTAATATGCCATGATGCGATCGTAAATGAAAAATGGCATAGCCGGATGGGTGTGCTAATACTTTGGGCAACATTGTAGCAGTACAGGCCACTGCTCAGGTAAGTCAGGGTGAGCGCTACAACAGATAAATTCTACAAGATTAAGATAACATGACAGCATTGTAGGTGCCACTTAGCACAAAATCTCAGGGACAGCAGTTTAGAAGGTTAGCAAAAGGGGGATTACTCACAGGGTGAAAGAATGCTAGAACAAAAACAAGATATAACTTGAACTTGTTTACAAAATTAGACTGTCACGCTCTTCCACCACCCCATTCAGTTTTTGTTGACCAGTGGTCTGAATCTTGTTCCACATAATTTCATTAATGAGTAGGCTGTGGAAGCACACTCACATTGTTTCTAACATATATACCTTCTCCCTCTGATTGGGCTTGGGGTGAACCTGTTGTGGTGTGGACTGGAAGCTGGATTTGCAGATCACTGAGTGGCCCACTTGTATCATTCTTGAAGAAACTTACCCTTTTCTTGGGCCAGAACTATACAGTCTCCCCCTTTTCCCCGCCAATTCAGAACCCGCAGATTTGTCTAACCACGGGTTCTGAACCCACGGAAAAAGGCACTTCCTGTTTTTCCGAGAAACCACAAGTGCCCTTCAGAAGCCCCCAGGAGGCCTTCAGAGATGCGGGAAAGGACACTTTCGGTTTCTCAGAATTGCCCCCCTGGTGGATTTCATTACCCATGAATCTCATCATCCACGGGGGACCCTGGAATGGATCCCCCGCAGATAATGAGGGCAAACTGTACACAGCACTGATTAGCTGGCCCTTGTGTCAATCACACAGCCACCTCTTCCACTTTTCTGGGAAGCTTTCAAAGTGTTGAAAAAATGAGAAAAAAATTAAACCACCCAACACATGTTTAAGTGGGTACACATGCTGCCATTTAGGGAGGAAACACAAATCTAAAGCAAATAATGCACCTAAAGCTTGGAAGAAGTGAATCATCTTTCATTCTGGAGTCAGGCATGCATGTCAGCACAGGACTATAGCTGGGGGAAGCAGAGCTTGCCCTAGAGCAGTGATGGCAAACCATTTGGGCTTGGTGTATCAAAATTTTTGAAAATGCCTAACTTGACTCTGCTGGTGTGTCGTCGTCGTCCCCCCCCCCCCCCATAACTTGTAATAGAACTTTGACTATTGCTACTTTTAATAGTAATTTTGAATTGAACTGAACTGAAAACAACTATAGAACACATTGCATTTTATTTATCAATTAGTGACTTTTTTGTTGCTGACTTTTACTAGATAATAATTTGAAAGAGGTCTGCCAAAATCCCTGCCCTAGGTGTTCAAGACAAACCTGTAAAACATTTGCAAAAATGTAAGGTGTATAAGGGCCCTGGGGGAAACGCTGGTGTGTCACCCAAAATGACCTCACGTGTCACCTGTGACACGCATGTCATAGGTTCGCCATCGCGGTCCTAGAGAAAACCCCACGGCACACCTGCTTTGTAGCAGGTACATATGTAATGTAGCCTTTATTCAACAACTGTTGTTGCATATCTTTAAAGAACATACTCTACTCATACATTCCTTCATTAGCCTCTGCTGTTTGTTAGCTCCTGATAAGTACAGTAGTTGTACATCTTGTCACAAATTTCACTGAATATGGATCCATCTCTAGACTAGAACTACATGAACTTACTACATCACTTCCTTTTCCAGCATCAATCCTTTCTAGTTAAAAAGAGGGCGTTTTAGAGTAGATGTTTGATACTTACCGTCTTGTAGAAGATGCATTGTGAGTTATATTAGTTCTATTGAAGTTAGCACATGTAGTCTTGCTGGGCATTTATTTCCTCAATAGAAAGAAATGTGTTTTTTAATTAAGCCACCCTGGAAAAAAATACTTGAAAGGCAGGATATAAGTAATTGACACAAATAATGAAAAACAGTGAATAATTGAGAAGTCACTACCATGCAGTCCTGGGATTTTCCTGCACCCTCTCAATCTCTTTGTGCCTTAGTTTTAGCCAGGACTCAGGCACAGAATCTTTTTTCAGTGCCTGATCTGAATAGAGTAGGTGAATTAAACAAAAATTGCACTTCTGAGCATGAGTAGTAGGGTACCTCCCCCCTCCCCCCTGCAGAGTCACAGCCTTTCTTGCCCCCTTAGGATTACAGAATAGGGCTTCCGGGACAGATGGCAAGAGGGTTGAGTTCCAGTGCCCCTCTTTAGAACTTAAGCACTGCCAACTCCTCTTAGTTTATATGAACTGGTGCGTCTGCAGTTCAAGGTGGTACTTGGCTGCAGTGCACTCTATTAGTCTGTTATACTGACAGATTTCAGAGTCAGCTATTAAACACTTTTCTTTCTTTTTATTTGCTTTTTCAGCAATACGGCTCCTTCCAGACAGACAAACTGGAAGGTGGCCAGGTTGGAAGCTGGAGATCCAACTCTGCAGCAAATTCTACCACCATCCAAGAACAAGCCTTCCATTCAGAAAACAGCGAGCTTGTATATGCCCCGTCGTACAGCTTACCTTTCTCTTACCATTATGGACACTTCCCTGTAGACCCTCATGTATTCAATACCAAAAAGCAAATGCTGCCTTCTAAATTTGGGCAGTCTCAAGGAACACCTTGCGAAGTAGCTCGATTTTTCTTAAGTACATTGCAGACAAGTGGAGAGTGCCAGTGGCATTATGCCAATTCTCTTGTATCAAGCAGCCAGTCACCATCTAAAAGTCCTCCTGATCAGTCAGCAAGCAACGTTCGCCATAATCTCCTACAGGGCTATGAAGGTGTGTATTACATGAACAAATCTGAAGCTCTGTTGTACTCAGGGAAAAAGTATACACTTCAGATCTTTTTCAGTTAGTGAAGGTGTGTCATAGGTACAACTGGCTAAAACATTTGATTACAAAATGCATTTTTATAGCTGTTTGTAAAAACATTCCAAATTTCATTACTTTACCTCGTACATGCAAGATTCATTACTTTTTTTTTTGCAAAGACAATTCAATAGAAAGCATTGATTCAGTTTTCTTTCTTGAAGCTTTTTTATATCCTCTAAATAGTGTACAGGTGGGGCTGTTTAGGAACCAAACCATGACAAGGGCAAAGTGCTAAAAGCCCCTCTCCCTTATCACTGCAGTTTTGGGCTGTTTCACACTCCACCCCCATGTGCTGCTGTTAAAAGAGAGTCCAAACACACACATTCTACAAAAGGTGTAGTTGGCTCTTAAGGTGAATTCAGATAACACTTTTCTTTTGGCATGGAACATTTCAGTGACAATGTTACAGTATATTGAGTTCTAAGGAATGATATAGCTCTGCTACCAATAGCCAGACAATCCTGTATATTGTAGAAATTACGCAAAGATTCATGGGGCCATATCAGTGGAGGTATAGAAGAAACGTAAGCCTGATAAATCAAGTATAAAGCCTCCCTCTTCATGTTTTATGTCTAGCGTTATTGGGGGGGTGGTATATTGCCAATTTATCAAGATGTGGATGCAATGAAACTCAAACGTATCAAAATAGTTATGCTTTAAGAGTTCCAGTGAAGCTCCAGTCCAGTTGCCTGAGAAGGTAATTAATTATAATGTAATTCTTTAGCACAGGGGTTCTCAACCCCATTGGGGTTGCGTACCACCTCCAGGGCCCATTGTCCCGCTGCGTACACTTTCAGGTTTTCAGTCGCACCGGAGCCCTGAAAATGACAGTAAGGGGTCAGGGCGGGCAGGTGGGTATTTCCCAGGGCGGGAAACCTGCTCACTTGAGCTCTGCCGGCTGCCCAGGGCTACTCAATGTCATTTTCAGGGCTCCGGTGCAGTGCGGCTGCCATCTTGCCATGTGAGTGTCAGCATACCACTGACATTCGGTCAACGTACCAATAGTGGTACGTGTACCACTGGTTGAGAACCCCTGCTTTAGAGATTCTGAGAACCTGCTTAAACTCCCATCTTCTGATCTGTTATGGAGACATTCTCCCATTTCCCCCTCGCTATTACCAATGGTATATAGCTGCTCCCTAATTTACACAAATGCTTCATGTTTGCAGCTGCATGTATTGAACAAAAGTCTTAATCAAATGTACCCAACTTTAAGCAGACTTTACTGTAATATTCAGACATAAGCATGACAGTTTGTGTCAACTTGTAGCTTGAGTTGTTTTCGTTGTACATCAGATTTATTTTTTTCTCCCCAAGTGCCACTACCAAGCAGAAGATACAGCCAAGAAGGTACATCAGACAGCTTTGTGGGCTGTGCAACCCTAGCACCTAACAGTAGATACAAAGAAGAGATCTATGATTCCAGCATTATAAAACACAGCAAAATGGAGAGCAGAGTTTACCCAGCACACCATCATCTCATTAAAGAAGAAAATAAGCTAGTTTTCAACAGAGACTTGCAAGAAAAAATTATTAGTGAAAAACCTTTTTCAAATTCCTTAGCTAACTCCTTTTTGTCAAAATCCGAATGTTTCCAAACTAAATCTATTGGACAACTAAGCCACATTCTCCCAGTTCCAGCAGTATATGAACAAACAAGAAGAATTTGTATGAAAGATCCAAAATATGAGCATATGACTTATCATGCTACAAATTTAGGAGAGCTGGAAACAGATGACAGAACAACAGTAAAGCTTAATCATGACTCTGAAAATGATCACACCGTGGACATGAGACATACAGGGCAAGTTCCATTTGTACTTCTGAACTACCACCGTGTTTTAGCCAAACATGGCACATTTCAAACATCTTCATGTACTGCCACAGGACATATAGCAGAAAATTATGGACACAGTTCTGAAGAAGGAAATACGTTTTACAAAAACCAAAGCCCCTCATCAACCTCTTCCCCTGAGATCCACAAGGAGCCTGCACTTCCCCATTATATTGGAACTTCAGTAATAATTGCCAATGGAAGGTGACAACAACAGAAAGCTGCTTTTCTTTTTTAAATAAAAAAAGCAAATTGAAACAGTTTCAAAAAAGCATGAGAATACATGGTTGCATTTAGTGAGCATGGTGTTTAAGGTCAATGAGACACCAACTTGCATGCATTCTTGGCAAGCCATGTGCAACAGGACCTTTAAGGTCAGAAAAAATACATCTAGCCTGAGTGCTTTGTTGTTACAGGTTAATCTTTGCAATTGACTTTGCCAGTAAGAAGCCATGTAACAGGTAATATTTTTTGCTATTTTTACAGTGTACAACTTAAATTATAGGAGTGTTATGTACAGATAACAAAGGATGATTTTGTTTACTTAAAGATTATGAAATGTATTTGAACGCCATAGATCATCTGGCAAATGGATAGTCTGGTAGGAGACAGCAATTACCCCAATTATTTGTTATAGTCACTGTTAAACTGTGTTCAAATACGTTAGCCTGGAAACGTTCATTTTTAGGGTTGGAATCCCTGAAATTAAACCTTTAATTCTGATTCACGTGCTCTGATAATATTTTACCATGGTTGTCAAGAATTGGCAACCTGTTTTGACTACTATGCATCTTCAAAACAATGAAAACCTGGCAGCCCAGTGAGCCAGGAAATACTGACCAAAGAACTAATTTTTTCACACTGCTGGAAAAATATTTTGGTAGAAATCTTTTTTAAAGCAGCTCTTTGAAAACAGAAAATTAGTTTCCCCTTTTCATATATATAATTTCCAGATAGACAAATGTATCCAGAATTGCCTCTGGCAGACAGCCAAGAAAACAGTGAAATTGTGTTAATTTTGCTCTTAGCATTGAGATTTGAAATCTCTTCAGTATCAACAAACATTTGCTATTTAAAACATTTGTATTTTTAATTCAGCAAATTGTAGCACACATGGTTAAGATATGAAAAAAATGCATTCAGCAAAAGCACTGATGATTAGCGAATCTGCAAACAGAATTTGTTTTGCATTTTCAGTAGAGCACATACTATGCTGGTTTTTGCCTTTCTGTAATGCTGACTCTGGAAAGTAAGACAACACAAAAGCTTGCATTGACTTCATACCATAAACACATAGCCTCTGCTGTGATCCAGGTCTCTGAGCACTCTTGACACACAAATGAAGCTCTCGTACGAGAAAGGTCTATGCGGAGCTGCCTGTTATTGAACTGAATTGGGAAACCCTTGTGTAGATAGGCACATGTGCTCTTGAACACGAGGAACAACTGGATTATGGCAGTTGTCATTTCCAGATCAGCCTCTTTTCATAAAACTTTCTTACTCATGATAACACGACAAAACAATCTCTAATATGTAAAAGAATATGTATCATCATACGGTACTTATTGGCCTTAAAGATCATTAACATTGGAGTCAGGTGTGTATTATGATCTGTGTTGATTAGCTCCTTTTCTTAATTTTGTTGAAGGCTAAACTATATTAAAAAGCTTCTGAAAAGATGAAATTTCATTAGTGACATGGAGGTAGTTTTGTCCCACAGGAAGCAAATGGCCATTATACCAGTGTTTTGAGTACAGCCGGAACCGATTATATCCTCAAGAAATCATATCTCATGTATCTTGTGCAATATAGAAAACAAATTGATTGCACCTTTTGCAAAGTCAAATAAATTGAAATTGAATAAAATCCACGTTCTTAAACTATTTTTCTTCATTTAGCTATAGCAATAAAGTTCATCTTTTTTCTAATTTTATATGAATATTTGTTATCACAAGGAAACAAAGCTTAAATTTAAATGTTATCGTTTTTTTTAGTCCTGTCCTGTTAAAAGGTTAACAAAGTTGAACATGCACATTTTAGACTCATGCCAAAAACAGTGTGGATCATAATCCAGAGTTAAACTGTGCCTTCAGTTGAAGCCTATAGTAGTTCCCAAAGCATATGGCAGGCTTCTCTAGGGGAAACACAGTTGCTGGCAGAAGCAAAGCACCTTCTTACCTTCATTACCAATCAATATGCCCTTCCAACCCTTTTGTTGCCTTAAGGGCGGGGGAGAGGCACTGGGCCATTTCTCTTTCTTGCACACGTTTTGCTTAAGCTTTCTTTTCTGTGGCCTTGTTCCTTCCCTCTTTTGCTTGTTCTTACCTTGAAAGATCAAGTGTGAGTGCTTCCAGATGAACTGGCTACCATTCTTTGGTTTTTGTTATAAGAAGTTCGCTCAGTGTTTCCGAGTTAGAGAGGCTTAACGTTGCACAGTTTGAACGGTTTGATTAACAATAGCTTTGCACATGCAGATCTGGGCCTGTTCTCATCTGTGCGGTACTCTCTACCATGCAAATCAAACATGTGGCTGAAAGTTATATGTACCGAATACTAGTAACACATTGTTGGATATCATAACTACAAAAAACAGACCTATGCTTGACTGATTGTTGCTGGTGTGGTATCCCATAAAGGTATTTACAAGAACTAGGGAAGCACAGCACACATGAAAACATTTGGGCATTATAACGGTGGATTGCAGCTTGACCCTTCTTGCCTTAACTGTACAAGTATGATTTATGAAATAGCACATGTGGAACTGTCCTAAGTTCACTAGGTTTCAATTGAACTACATCAGTTTAACTTAAACCTGAATATTGCTGAGTTGGGAATTGGGCTGTTCAGAACTTATTATTTAGTGCTTAGAACCAGCAAGAATACTTTGAGAATTAGATTGCCTGAATTCTTGAAAAATCTTTGAGTCAAAAATATCTTTTAGAAATGGGGCTTAAAACCACAAGGTCACAGTCCATAAATTGCTTGCAAGTATGGTAACACTCAATTGAAGCAAACAAATTGAAGCAACTCTCTTCAAGAAAAGCCTGGTTCTCAAAGCATTATGCTAGCTATTGAGGATCACAGCCTGAAGTTTGGGAGTAATGTAATACTTTGACATGCACCAAAATAAGTTGTACTGTTCTTTGCTGATGCAAGAAGTGTTAGGACCACGTTTAACACAGGTAATTTAAACATGTTATCAGAGACCTCGTTGAATAGTTAAATTTCTGTTTTGCACTTATTATTGAAATAGCTTTTCCCCTAATAGCCGAACAAAAATATTCTCCAGTATTTGCAAGTAATATTCTGTGAATTTTGTTGTCTTTCCTGAAATTACAGTTGCCAAAAACAGCAGCAGTTCTCTTAGCATGTGAAGATCTTGATATAAAGGTGCTATTATGTGAATCCTACCACATCATCATTGCATTATCAGATACAAGTTTAAGAACTTTTATTTTTAGTGTTTCAAACCAATGCCCATTCATGTGTGAGGTCCTGGAAGAGTACATTTATGCCAAATTTTTGTTACATGAAAGTTATGTTCCATTATGGAATTCTAGCACTTAACTGCTTCATTAAAAGAAATGATACACAACTGTATATCATAGTATTCTACATATCTTCTTAAAAGAGATATACATTAAGCCTCTCCCACTTTGTTTCTATAGACAAGGAAACAGTTCAGGAAAATATAAATTTTAGTTCTGTTAAATAATTTCCCAGTGTGGTCCAGCTAGTGCCTGTCTGTTGTTAAACATGAAATGTTTTAAATGAACCTACAGAAGAATATTTATCATCCTCTTGTATGTTTTACAGCACATGACATTTGAACTTAAATATTTCTATTTAGAAATTAATCCATTACACAGTCCCATCATAATAATGTGTCATGTTCACACTTGGAACTTGAACGAAGAATTCCATGCAGAAGTGAGAATTCAGACAATTATTAACATAGAATCTATAAATATTCACAATATATAAGTTACTAAATCTTTTAAAGAATGTGCTTAAAAGTATTGAATGATTTGTTTAAGTGGAACAGAATGAAACCTGAGAAGGAAGCATACAGTGGCAAACCTTAATTTCTTCTCACTTTGTTCTTTTACTCTAATGGCTTGATTATGAGTACGTACCTTTACCACTGAACTTTGCAGAGTTCTAAGCACATTGTAACTAAATAAGAAACTCTTATGTGCGAAAAATGAAATTAGAAGTATAGTCAGTCATCCATTTTCTTTCATGAAATGTTACAACATATGATACAGTATGTACAGTAACAAACTGCTCTGCTGAGTACTACTTTGTAGGTCCCCTCAAATTTACTTTAGTTAAAAAGCTCATCTGTGTATCAGTAAACCAGTTAATAATTTTATGCCTCACTCAAATTAAAGTCACTGTTGTTCATGAATGGGATACTTACTACAATACTTTAAAAAAATCAACTTATTTCTAGCGAGAAAATATGTCTTTATTTCCCTGTTTTAGAATATTAGAATTTGCTTTTTATATGATGCAGAAACCAGTGATTTGATAAAAAGTATGTGGAAAAAAGAACCACAGGCACACAAGTCTATTATTGTTTAAGATTATATATTTACTCCCTTAAAAATTGTAAAGCTTCTTTTGCTTATTTATTATGTAAGACAAAGGTGTTAAATAAAATACTGTAGCCAAAGGAATAAATTGACTTCTATTATTTACTTGGCTTTTACAAGTACAAATAATGCATATTAATAAAATGCCACAATTAAGTTTAATGTTTTTGTATTTTTAAGATTATATATATGTTAATTTACCCAGATAATTCAGACAATGAAACACTTTGCTGCTTTGTTTCTTACTCCGCAGAGCAGTTTTAGCAAAACAGTCACAATAGAAGGACTGATCCAGAACTTTTGAAAGGAATTCTGTTGACATTGTACTGTATAAGCAAAACACATCTTTAATTAGATGGTGTAAATTGATACATACGTACAGTACTTTCCCCTTAACTTATAGCCCAATCCTATGCATGTCTACTCAGAAGTAAGTCCCATTATAGTCAATGGGGCTTACTCCCCAGTAAGTGTGGAAAGGATTGCAGCCTTTGTCTATCAGTACATATGAATATGGAACTAAATCCCACCAACATCAAAATAGCTTATTTCCAAATAAAAGTTTCATAAAGGATCCAGGTCAATTCTGTCTTGAAAATGTTGGAACGGCAGAGTTCAGTTTTGCCTGGTCTGTGCAGTACATTTCCACAACAGTACAAAAGTCTTTGGTGTATTACAAGGAAAATAAACAAAAGCTTTTTAGATGAAATATATTGACTTGTAGGACATTTTATGTTAGCTGTTAAACTACTAATATAAGCTTATTCTTAATTCTGAATACCTGATGGAAACTATACAACTCTGGAAAGGTCATCAGTTTTGCCTGGATACAATTCTGCTCCTCATTCTTTTCAAATTCACATATGAACACACTAGAGTTGCTTAAGAAGTATGCTGTCAATAAATAATCCCTTACAGTTATTTTCTTAACATGTAATGAGGAGTTTTATAACTCAGGCCAGAAGAAAAATGCATATTGCAAAAAATACGGGCTCTATAATGAAATATTTTTGAAACCACTTCATCAAGCAAACAGTCTGAAAGGCAACATCAGCCACACAGTGGAAAAGGTGTTTTACTAACCTGGACATTTTAACAGCATTACACATTTTCAGTGGGCTACTTCTGGATTTCAGGATGCCTGGCTGGCTCCTTCAGACTCCGTCCAGACACATTTTTCTATATTAGACTCTCAAAGACTGTTGTAAAATGGTTTTCATACAGAAATTATGAATAGTTGCCAAGGTTGATGCAGAAAACAATGCAATTACCAGCTGTACTCCCCACATACACCTCAGTTCAATGTCCTGTAGGAAGGCCTACAGGCATTGCCAACCTCAACGGCTGCTAGTCAGAAAACACTTATTCAGCTGTTCTGATTAAAAGGAATTTTCCTTTGGTGCATTTGAAACAAAGAAATCAGGTATATGACAGTTTGTTAATTTTCTGCTGATATTTCTTTCCCCTTTGTTCAAGACAATATTTTGTCTTGTATACACAAGGCCATTAAAAAGGCAAAAGTGATATTCCCACCTAATCTACTTGTTCTTCAATATGTCCACACTTCATTAGTTTTCATTTACAAACAGGAAATTAAATGAAGGAAATTTTCCAGTGCAAAAATTTCCAGCATAGAGCTTAAAATAAATGAAACCCTTTTTTCTCTGCATCTTCTAAGTTACGCTCTCTAACTATTCAGGTACAAAAACCTGTGTTTTGTTTATTTCTATACATTTCTACCTCATTTTTCTTTACAAAATATTAAAGCAGCTTAATACTAGAATACTATGCGATACTACAATAGAATATGTAACCTATGAAATAATTTTGGAACAGCTCGGCGCTGAGCGCCTTTGCTGGGGGAAGGGAGGGGGGAGCCTCCAGGGGCCGCAGGAGCCGAGCATCGGAGGAACGAGCCAGTGAGTGTTTTTGTGGCTTGGGGGAGGGAGGGGGCTTCAAGAGCTGCAGAGTGCAACAGAAGTCTGGGGGAGGGGGAGTCCCAGGGTGAACTTGTGAGGTTTCGGCAGGCAGGCAGCCCTGAAAGTCTTCCTGAACCTCAGGAAGAGAGCCGGTGGGGCTGGCTGCCTCAGAACAGGTCGCCCCAAACATGCCTCGCGCTCCACTGACCTCGGAGAAGCGCTTTGTTCCCGAGCGCTTCTCCGAGCGTCAGCGAGGGCGCGCGGGGCATGCCTGGGAGAGTTCGTCGACTGAAGCGCTTGCCCCGCGCTTTTCCGATCATCAGCTGGAGCACGGGGCAAGTGCTTCAGTCGACGAACTGTCCCCGGCATGCCTCGCGCGCCCTCGCTGACGCTTGGAGAAGCGCTCGGAAGCAAAGCGCTTCTCCGAGGTCAGTTTCGCTCAGCGCTGAGCACCTTTGCTGGGGGGAGGATGGGGGGAGGGAGAAGCCTCCGGGGGCCGCAGGAGAAGCCTCCGGGGGCCGCTGGCGGCCCACGGGCCGCGTGTTGGACCACCGTGGCCTAGAAGGAGATCCGTCAGCGGTATTGGAGAACGGGTAAAGGACAAGTTTTTTTCTTTTATTACATGGCATCTAAACCCGTATATGTGTCTCACTGTGCAGATTTAACTTTTCTTTTGTAAACAGCAGCTGCAGAGGGTCTATGGATCAGGACTATGGCAGGGGCCAAGCTTGTGCTCTCCCCCACACTTAGTATGTTTTATGTGAACACACTTATGCACATTCCTAGAGCACACAATTATACCTACTTGCACAATCATTCATCCCTCTTTTGCAGTAGATGGTTCACAAACACAAGATATTCATGTACAAATAAACACAGACAATTGCTACACAAAATGAGGTCCTTCACAGTTCTGCTACCCAAGAACCTATTTTTTATATACCGTATTGGTCTGAGTATAAGACTCACTTTTTTCTCCTAATTTATGTTTTTAAACTAGGGGTGCGTCTTATAATCAGGCTGTTGCAATTTAATGCCAGTGATTTAATTAATTTCTTTTAATAGCACCAAACTTTAAGGGTGCATCTTATAATCAGGTGCGTCTTATACTCGGGACAATACGGTATATATAAACTGGAAGTGCCAGAGACCGAACTTGAGATGTTTTCCATGCAAAGCTTCAACATGGAGCAATGGAATCAAAAGCCTGCTCTTGTGCCCCATCATGTACAGGCCTACATGTCAGGGTGCAGTGTTAACCAATGTTTAGTCACTTATTCCTAAATTCAAAAGGCCCAACTTATTTAGCTTTTCTTCGTAAAGAAAATGCTCCAGCCTTAATCATTTAATGTCCTTTTTCAGTACTTTCTCAAGCTCTATGATCCTGTTTTTGAGATAAAGTGATTAGAACTAAACCAAGTAGTCTATATACGGTATGTGTGCACCACAGATTTATATAATAGCATTTTTCAGTCTCTTTTCTAAATTCCTTATGCTAAATTTGTCTTTTTTCATTGCCCCAACACATTAAGTTGATAGTAAGTTTTCTACTGCATTGCCAAGATCTTTGTCTTGGGTGTTTACAACTAATCTAGTTTAGTTAATTAATTAGTTAAAAACCTTTTGAGTGACAAGAAAGGTACCATCAAATAGATCAAACAGCAAATTTAAATGTTAAGATGTTATTTTGGATACAAAAAAATGTTCTATGAGGAAAGGTTGAGGGAACTGGATATGTTTAAGCTTGGAGAAGAGGAGGCTGAGGGGGACATAATAGTGCTCTTCAAATACCTGAAGGACTGTCACATGGAGAGGCCTGATGATTCATTTCAGGCTACTGCCTAAGATGACTGAACTGCAAACTTGTATTTTGTAGATTTCCGCTATAAAGGCCAGACACACATTCATGAATCAAAGAGTTCAAGAAAGCAGAGCAGGAGGCTGAACATCTCACATATGCATTTGGTATTTTATTATGGAAGTGTCAGTGGCGATCAGAGGACCCAACTGTGTATACAGATAGGTGAGCTACTAGTATAACTTGCAAAGCAGGAAGATACCCAAGTGAAACTGCACACAATGCAAAAGAGTGTTGGATTCAATGCATAAGGTCAGACACAGCAGATATTCCGTCCATATATACATGTGTATAAGTAAAATAAGCCCTAAAATTGACCCTGAAAGCCTGAGTCGACTTGTACGTGGTGAACAGCTGGTTTACGGCTGCTTGATTGGGGGGGGGGGGCTGGGCTGAGAAGCAAAGGGTGGGTAAAAAAAAAAAGGATCAGATTTTACCTTGTTTTGAAGCAGCACCATTCTGTACTGCTTTAGAACAAGGTAAAATGGCTCAGTTTACTTTTGTTGCTGCCTCAGAACAATTACTGGTAAATCGTTTTCAAAGAATTTCAAAATGGTAAAATGGTACTATGAAACCAAGACCTACTTCCAGATAGATGGCTGCACAGAATCACGGCCCAATAGCAAAGTTAGATTGTTAGAAAAAACAAATTAATAATTACCAGTTGGGATAAATTTGACCTTATGGATACCAAGTTTGGCTCTAATCCAACACAGAACATGCAGAGGCCTTTCTAACACACCAAAATCACATTTGATCAGCTGTGTGATGAGGAAGAAGAGAGGCAAGGGAAGACGAAGGAATGAATCCTATTAATAATTGTCTAGTATGCCAAAAAACTAATTTTTCAAAAAGTATTAATTAAAATTTGTTTTTTTGCATGTAGCCATTTATTCACAATAAATCTACATCAGACTGAGCCATTATTAAACTATTAATCTATAATTTCAATATCCTAAATATTTGTTTGCAAAATACATTTTTTCTTACAGATATAAAATAAAAGAAATATGAGTATTAGTTTTAAATGTATACTATAAATGGAAGCATTAAGAATCTGCAGGAACAGGAAAACACAACGTGTCCTGTAACAAATTCCAGTTCAGTGATCCATGCCAAAAATTAGAAGCTAGAGCTTTTCATGCTGACCATAAGGTTCCTCTCACAGCTATATGGAGACTGGAAGAAAAAAGGGGAAAAAAGCAAGAAAAGCCACCAAATCCCAAGGTCGTTAGGCTGAGTTCCCAGCATAATTAACGGTGAAAAATTCAGTGCTTTGCTTGTACACAGCATTTCTATTCTTCAGTCTCAGATAAGTTTGGTTGGCTATCCTGCCTCCACTCCAGCCAACCTCCAAGCCCTTCTTCTCAGACAGCAGTCATTTCACCATATCCAAAAACTACTGCTGCTTTGGAATTATAAGGTTTCTCAACATATCAAAAGAATTGCCATCTGGGTGCACAGTCACGACACCTTTGCCTTCCTCATGAACTTGAAGGAATCCACAATCATCTACGCCAACGATCCAAGCTACTGGCCCCTCATCATTTCCAAGCTGGACTTGCTTCCCACTGCAAACAGAAAGCAAGAATTGCTCACAATAAAGCCAGCAAATATCAAGTCACATTATACTAGCTATAAATGAATTCCTGTGCCCCCTGCATCAGCATTTGAGATCTCATTGTTTTGATTATTAGATCATCCACTTTGCATAGTCCTGTAATCAAGCAATCCTATGTCCATTCACATTAAACCAGGCATTATCCATAAAGCAATAGTGCATGCAATGTTCACCAAAATAATAAAGGCAAAAGATTGGTCATTACCCTAATTACCGATTACACATCAGTTCAATTATTATATCCTTTAAGAACATAAGAAGAGCCCTGCTGGATCAGGTCAAAAGCCCATCTAGTCCAGCTTCCTGTATCACACAGTGGCCCCACCAGATCCCACCAGCCTCAGGGATCCTTTAGACGTGTTCTCAGGCAACTCAAGCAAAAGACATTGCAGGAGAGATAGTAATTCAATATTGAATATACATTTACCATGTTAAAAATAACTACTGTATATAAAAGTCATGTAAGTCACTACTGAAAGACCAAAGTAACATCCAACTTGAAAGATAAATTCAGGTGAAATTGTTTCTAACTGAAGCAATTAAGAATAGCTTAGAATAACCCTGCAACAAAATGCTGTATCTTCCAAATCAGCTCAAGCAGGCCAAATCCCTCCTCCTGCCCTGAGCTCTGCTGTTCCAGCCGATATCTCAACATTCCTTTCTCTCAGAAGCCACTAAGCATGCTCAGCTCACATTAGGCTACTTGGTTCCCCCCCCCCTTTAGTTTTTCTTACAATTTATAAACTCATTTTGTTCTGCAAACCTAGGCGGTCCCCTGAGTATGCAGAAACCATTCCCTTGACTGTGGGAGGTCCCATAACATGCAAACCAATAGGCACTCAACCCCCTGTGTACTTATGATATTAAAAGGATTTCACCTACCTATGCACCCAATACTTATAGTACAGGGGAAGAACTCCATTAGGCCCTCTCTCTTGAAAGGTGTTGATCAGTTTTTCCAGCACAGTCACACTTCTTGCAATCAGGCAGTCGGCACTTAAGGGCTTTAAGTTGGTATTCTTTGTCTTATTATGCTCTATAATGAGGTCATTGATGCATATAGTAGGGTTGCTGTTATTCACGTTAAATCCACAGCCTGAGGAAGAAAAAGTAATCAGAAAAGTGGAATAGGAAACATTCCATTTCTCTGTAAATGTCGCTCGTTTTTAATCACAAGACAAACCCATTCATCCAGACAGTTGTGAAAATCCTATGGTTTTTCAGGAGAGATTTGTTTTCAATAATGATGAAAGATGACACCATCTCATATAAACTCAAATCCATCTTCTCCGCTAAAGACAAGTTGGCCTCAATCTTGTTTAGAACAGTGCTTGCCACTCCACCCTCCCCCAATAAAAGCCAGCTCAAACCATTCCAAGGCAGACCATATCCAGACATGCATCTTCTGAATAAGCATCATTTGAAAACAAGGCAACTTGTGTGCAGTGAAATTGCCCTGAAAAGTGGAATAATCTGTCACAGTTGTTAAGTGATGAGAACAAACATTACTACTGACAGACAGACAGGAGGCACCCATCTCAGCGAGTACGATATCTCTGATGTGCACATACTGCTCCTCACCTGCAGGGGCTGTCCCATCCATTTCAATGGAGAAAGCAAATATGCATGAATATTCTTTGGGGCACATGTGTGGATCTGCTCCTTGTGTTGAAATGAATGAGGCATTCCATAAGTACAATGACTGTGTTTACACACTGGAATTCAGACAAGGCTCTGGATACAGGCATCTGAATTTTTTTAATCTGAGAGTGTAAGATGTGGCTACGAAAAGCTGCTACTTGCCACAATTTAAAAATCTTTCCCCTCAACTCAAGGGTAGCTCCGAGAACAGCCCAGAGGATTCCACTTATCAAGTCAATTTTCAGATTCCTAAGGCTTTCTTGCCAGACTCTGTTTGAGCCTCATTTCTCACCTAGCTCTTTAGCAAGGGATATTATTACTGGCAGAAAGCCATGGTGTTTAAACACAGCTCTTGGGGCTTTTTTGATCAGGTATCCTGAACATGCTCTGAGAAACGTACACACAAATCCTGTACTATCTGTTTATTTCCCCCCCCTTTCCCTGCAATGGAGGTTTTCCGCTCCATAAGCAGGTGATGGCAGACCCAGACTTGTCAAGTGTACTTGAGGTTAAACTTCCCGCTTCTGTAGCAAGCTTCTGATATTATTAATTTGTGTTTGACATGCCTATTTGAATATAGAATTACTTGATAATATTCATACATTGACTTGAGGAGATACCCCTGGCATTTAAAAAGAATGTAGTGATGATTCTAATCCATGTTAGTTAATGTTAAGAATACTTTTCTCTTAACAAAACCCACAGATTAACATATGATTGTTGGAGTACTCCTTATAAATGTTTTGAGGTAAAGTATAATGTTCCCAACTGTGTGAATAAAATGCTGGCTAAAATAATTAATCTACTAAAAATGACTAAAAATGTACCAGGCTATGTGAAGGGGTTAATTTGAGGGGGTTAATTTGTCAGAAAAGTTGAGGGGCTAAGTTAACTCCTTAAATTGAGGGGTTAAGTTGTTAGAAAAGAACCAAGAGTGCTATTTTTCCACATTAGTTTTCTGGGTGGAGGGAGACCCAAGTATAATCTTGTGATTGCTGCTGATGAAGATCGGCTTAAATCAATCAAGAAGGCCTACTGCAGGTTGAAAATCGTGAATCCCTAGGTCTTTCCATTTGGATTTGAGAATGGCACAAATCTTTAAAAAAAATCTAGTTCCAGAAGACACCCCCTCCCAAAGTTCAAGATCAGAAGGACCGAGCACACGTGTGCGTGTGTGTGTGTGCGTGCACGTGCGCGCACACACCTAGCTCTTCAAAATAGTTCTCTGGTTTTGTATAATTAACATGGTTGTGGAGTGAAAGCAAAGTGGCTTTGGCCTTGAACAACAAAAATGCTATCTAGATGTTATACTGAAATATTACCAATATGCTGCTATCTTAAAATAAGATTTTTTGGCTGCAAAGCCCAAAATGGCAAAGCAAAGGAGATTAGTGATCTGAAGAGGAATAGTTTGGATTCTTGAAGTTGGGAAAGCAGCCTTCTGTCTTGCTGATGATTTTTGGAGATAAAGGGGTGTTTTATCCCCTGGCACCTGTTGGAACATTACCCCCCTCTTCTCCCACCAATCTCAGGGCTAAACTACACATTATGTTAAGTACACAATTAGCCTTTGCATGCTTGTCCCCCCCCCCTAAACAGCAGCCATTGTAGGAGAAAAATGGATTGGGGATGAAGGAAAGGTTTTAACCCTTTGCCCCAACACAGTTCCAATCTGGATCAGGCCCTCTGTGGTTGCTAATTGCTCTAGGAGGAAAGACTTTCCTTCCCAGGGTAAATAGCAACAGTAGGGGGCTTCTCTAATATGGATAGGGACCATGGAGAGGCAAATAGTTAAAGCCTCCCTCCCTTACACCACAATCCCAATCTAGATTAGGCTCCCTAAAGCTGCTATTGGGAGAAAAACAAACAAACATAAGGTTAAAAATTTGTTGTCATGGAGCAGGGAGACAGCTGGAAGAAGAGAACAATGTTCCAGGGAGCTTGGTAGAACATGACCATATGCTTATTACATAATTTACATTGCCAATAATGTTAAAAGTAGCTTTAAATAAACAAAAATATTTGAAATACTTAATCTTCTTACCAATAAGTATGTGGAATGTATCTCCCATTAATGTGGAATTTACTAAAACTCCACCAAGTTTCATAAGGTCACTGTAGTAAATATCATTTGGCCATTTCACCCGGAGGTCAATATCCTAGGGAAACAAGCATACAGGTTGGTATCCCATCCTAAAAGTCTACAATAGTACAGGGCTCTTCCATCACTCAGTGCTTCACATCTCCCCTCCCCACAACATGTATTAATTAACATTAACAACTCAGTGCTTTGCTTTACAAACCAAGAGGGGCGAAGGTACATCATAAATTGGGACTTAAACATAGCAGAGATCAGACACACTTTGGAATGAGTTTAGGAATACTGTACTGAGATTGATAAGGACAGGTTGAAACAGGAGCCATGGAGTGGGACAAAACAACCGTGAGGAGCACCAGGCCCTCAGCTCCTGAACACTGGCCTAGACCAATTCAGGACCAAAATATGCACTATGTTCAAGAGTACATAAGGGTAACCTGACAGAAAGCAGTGTGTGTGTGTGTGTGGGGGGGGGGTGTTGTATGAAACACTGCTTTGGAAGGGAACAATTGAGAGCAGCAAGAAAAGAGGAGGTCTTAAGTCTTTTTCTGGCTGCCATCTTCCCACTACAAATCATCCCCACCCTCAAGGTCTGAATACATGTTTTTAAGGGTAAACATGCATTTAAAACCCTACGGGGGAATTCAAGGCTAAGAGGCCATTTGTAGCAGGGAAAACAATGGGCAGGAAAAGGATGAAGCACCCTTTGCTACTCTGCTTCAAACAGGTTCCTTCCAAAGTGGCTATCAGGCAAATGTTACGCACATTTGCATGTAATACATAGTTTACACATCTTAAATTTCTGAATGTTCAGTGGGCAAACGTGTCCACAAAGGCTTTTGTTTGTCCCTTCTATTACAAGAGCTAAAAGCTTCAACATCTGAAAGCCAAGATTCAAAAGATGTCAAAGTCTGTACAAGACAGATTCTGAACCTATGAAAGACAATCACATTGTGTTGATTATACTGTAGATCATCTTTCCATCAAAAAAGAGGTGCCTTGATTAATGTACAGAACATTTCCTCATCTCATAAATGCAAAATGGAAAAAAAAAATAGGCGTCTCAGTCTTCATGTGACTGCCAATGCAAATTATATGACACCCTGTAGAAGAATAAATATTAGGAAACTCCTTCACTTTTTTGATGCTGTGAAACCACTCAACAGCATTTAAATTTCACCTGGGCTGATCACTATACTCTGGACAAATTTAAAGGTTAAGGAGGCACTGGCGTCACTGGAGCGGAATGCTAAGTTCTGCACCACGCTGACCTCCGTTACTCACAGGCACGAGGCGGCCCCGCCCCCTCGCCTTCGGAGCCATTCATTGCCTTCGCCCCACTGAATGGCTACAAAGGCGAGGGGGTGGGGCCGCCTCGTGCCAGTGAGTAACGGAGGTCAGTGCGGTGTGGAACTTAGCGTTCTGCTCCACCTCCAGTGACGCCAGTGTAAGGAGGGTTCTATTTTACAGATGACTCCGCACTAATAAAAAAATGCATCAGGAAATTCCATACTATATAGTAGCATTTCTCAAGGTTCTCCCTGAAAGGAGGGGAGAACTTAGAGTGCTTGTGGGGACGGGGCCAGCGTGTAATGCACATGCCTTGATACATGGAGACACGTTACCCATCAGGCAGTGCATCTCACCCAGAGGGTGCCTCTTCCCCAGCCGTGCTTGGTCTTCTTGGTCTTCTTGTGCTCAAGAAGGATTTCTAGGAAGTCAAATTGAACTTTAGATTTCTCCTCCTGGTAGAACAGGGGTCCAGAAGCAGGGGCGTCAGCTGATAGGGGGCGGTGGGCCCCAGGGTGTAGGGCGCTGGGCCGGGCGCAGGCCTCCGTAAAAGTTCCGGGTTTTTGGGGGAGGTTCCACTTTTTTGTTCTGTTTTCAGGGGTTTTTAAGTGTTAACGTCCCTGGAAACTCCGTGGTTCTGCGCCTGCACCCGGGCGCAGGGAGAAGCTGAGCCCGGGCGCAGGAAGAAGATCGTCGCTGGAACGTCCTGGAAGCGCCCCATATTCCAGATAAGTGCCGGGAAAGCACACATACACTTACACATGCCCTTTTAACACTTAACCCCCCCGAAAACAGAAAAAAAACCCCAAAACCCTGTCAAAAATAGGTTTCGAAACCGAAACCTAAAATTTTTGACAGTTTTATTGGGGGGGCGTCGGGGGGGCCGCCCCCTCGGGGGCGCCTGGCGACGCCTCTGTCATCATCATCATCATTTATTAATACGGTCAAAGACCAGCAAGAACAGAGTACAACCAGCTAAAAACAGTGAACAAATATTACACGTATTATCAAGTATTATCAGCCCTAAAATTTTACAAATAAGCACAAATAAAAACAAAGAACAGAGAAACAGAGAATAATATTAAAACGTTTCCGCGATGTCAACAATACCCTTGCGAATCTTGCAAGCAGCTGCCAAGAAGCTTGCACTCCAAATTGTGAGCCGAGAATTGGTTCCCAATAGAAGTTTTTTAGTCAACACAGCATCAGACAAGTTAGGGAATTCCCTAATCAGGGGAGAAATGAACTTGGTACGAATACCCTGATAGAATGAGCAGTGAAGCAGGACATGTTCAGTTGTTTCTACATCTCCTGAGCCACAAGGGCATACCCTTTCGGAAATAGGGGCCCCCCTATAGCGACCCTCGACAATTGCCGAGGGGAGCGCTCCCCATCTGGCTAGGAAAAAAGCCCTCCTATGCCTTGGGAACTCCAGTAATGCAAGATAGGTGGCTGGCGCAACTATATATCTAACTTCCTCCGCAGCGAGAAAGGTTGGGGTTCTGCCGATGTCCCCCTGCCGCTCGATATCTAGTACCCTCTGCCTTATGATCAATCTAGCATGATCTTGATCCATTGCCAAAATGGCCTCAGGAGAAAACCCCAAGTGGCTCAGTTTCCTATGTACAGCTTTGAGCCAAGACGATTGAAAATTGTCCTGTAAGATCAAAGATGTATAGCTCTGGACATTGGAATTTAGATTAAGCCAAATGTTAATAGAGGCAAGGGAAACCCTAGCCTCGACTTTTATCAATCCAGCGTCCAGGCGCAAGCTTGCATTTGAAACATAGCTGGCCACTTGAAATATGGATCTAAGGAACTTAGATTGAACACGTTCCAAAGGGGCAAAACTGGAGGAAGGAGGTCCCAAAGTTGTTCCGTATAAAAGTTGGGACAAGATTTTCGCTTGGTATAATTTAATAGCTGCTGGAACATAAAGGCCACCTTTGTTATAAAAGAACTTAGTTACAGCACGGGCCGATTTCTGCCCTGCCTCGGCCACAGATTCATGATGGGCACTTCTAGCTCCAGATGATTGGAGCACTACCCCCAGATATTTGTAAGTGGGCACCTGTTCTAACCTGTGGCTGGACGCCTCTGTCCAGAAGCGCCCCCTTTCTCGGGCATGTTCCTGTGGGCTTTAAGGGAAACGCTCTTCAGGACCCTCAGAAGACCGAACGCGGCTGAAGAAGAGACACCCTCTGGGTGAGATGCGCTGCCTGCTTGGTAGCGTGTCTCCATGCTATCAATTACACGTTCCCTTCTACAATGCATTTGTTTTTGTGCTATTTTTCCAAAATACTGGAAATATGGCACAGAAGATGAAAAAATCATGGGAAAACAGGTGAAATGTAAGAGAGTTGCTCATCGTTTGCAACTAAAGCTTGAGGTACTAAAGCTTATTATGGCATGCTAGAACTTCTGGAACATTTTTATTGTCAACGTTAACACTTAATTGATGCTGTACATTGTTAAATGTTATTTATTCTATTTTACTATGTCATGCAACTTTTTCCTTATGCTATTAGGAATTTAGGGTGATCTTTGGGTGAACCTGGAATGGCTTTGGAGCAAGTCGGAATTTTTCCCATTGAAGTTAATGTAATAATTGTACTCATCCAGATTTTCATTATAAGGGCTGTTTCAGGAACGGATTAGGTACGTGTATAAAGTGGGAAAGGTGTAACTGAATTTAGTGTCACTTTTCCATCTCCACACTTCATTGTGAAGTGTACAATGGTCTCTCTTGTGAGCAGGAGATACCTTCTGCATACAGAAGGATGCCTTTGGATCCAACCCAATATTCCCTATTCATATAAAAGGCGCAGCAACAATTTCAAAAACATAAACCCAGATAAGCAAATCCTATAATGTAAAAGACAGTTCCAGATGGGAGGAGAGTAACTTAATTGTGAATGGCATAGATGCCCCATTCAAAGCCAGACTAGTTAGGCTAGTCTATCTAAGGAGAGGAAAGATATTTCTCTCTCTTCTACTGTAATTGAAAATAAGCTTACAAAAAAAAAAAAGTACTGTAATAGCCATCAGGGCTGGAAGCTGTTGTACTGTATTAAGGTATTGAGATTTAACCAGAAGCTGGGGCTGCCCTTGAAGACGATCCAGAAACTACAGTTGACTATGTAGACTGCTGTTTTGTTTTGGGTCCCATTCAAGGTGCTGGAAAAGTCCTTGGGGCCAAAGTATCTGAAGGCCTGCCTTCTCCCATACAGATCGGCTGATCCCTAAGATCATCAGCGAGGGCCCTTCTTTGTGCGTCCCCCTTGATTGAAGCAAGGGGGCCAGTGGTGAGAGGAGACTTCTTGGTGGTGGCCCTCCAAATGTGTAATTCCCTCCCAGGTGAATTACGACCAGCTCCCTCCCAGGACACTTTCTGACAGGGCTAGGGGACTTTTTTTCTTCAAAATGGCTTTTGGTGGTGGGTGGGGGAGAGATTTGATGGGGGGATAGTGGGAGGGGTTTGATTGTAAAAGATCTAGCAGACCCCTCCCAGCATCCCCCCATCAAATCCCCCCCTCCGTGGTTTTAATATGAGATTTTATTATGTATGTATTTGTTATAAATTGCCTTGGGAGCCAAGTTTTGTTACCTCGAGAAGACAGTATATAAAATTGCAAATAATTAAAACGCATTATGCTTTTAAGTGGATGTTTCACTATTCATTTACACTTATGCTGTCTAACAAATGTCAGCAGGATTCTATATGTATAAGAGCTCATTTAAACATTGCCATAACATATTTCTCTCTTTTGGGGGGGATTCCTACATTAAATAGTTAATGTTTTAAACAACAGAAAACTGCATTTTACTTTAAATTCCACCATGAAGCATTTTTTTATAGTCAAGTTATGAAGTCCTGAAGTTGGGAAGTGTTAATAGAAGACAACCCCTAAACTATACAAAAGGCTACTGGGTACCACCCTAATGAAATTCATGTGTAAATGTGCGTAGGCCATTGATTTTGTATAATATAGGAAACATATGTTTTTGTTAACTAGTCATGTAAAATACCAATGTTTTACAGTTACCCAATATTAAGAATTGGTTACATGCAGAGGAAATGGATGAGGTGCTAAAGAAGATTGGTTTGTAATTTGAGCACTGATGACAGGACACTTGATTCCCTCCTGAGAGGATATGGTTAGGCTCTTGGGGCAAAGATTTTCAGCATTCAACAAGAACTGGAAAAAATGTATGAAAAGGATTAAGTGGCCATTGAAATTGCTCCAATGAAAACCTAAAAGGCAATTGTCAGTTTTATTATTTTTTCTTCTCAGTTTTCCTCATCATTTCCATAAGCAAAATAAAGTAAGTCCAAGAGTCAGACCAAAAACCACATCTATCTTGATTATACAACCTCTGTTACAATGCATTTTAAATCAAAATGGATTGATAGCTTCAGTCTACTTAGTAATACATGTTGTTCACCTTGGAAACACCAATCTTACACATGAGGAAATAAAAATACAACTAAGAGCAAGATAAATAATATTCCTATGGTGAATGGATGCCAATTATATATTCTAGTCATTTGAGGTCAAAAGAAATGAAAAATGATGGAGTGGAAACATGAAAATGCAATACCTGGTATCCAGGTATTGATCTAACAGATTCCACAACTGCCAGAGAAACCAGGTGCTGAATAAATGGAATTCTTTGTCCCAGCTGGGAAGATGAAGGAATGGTGATATGCAAAGTTGATAAAGCAGCTCCCACAGGACTCAGCCAGCTATTCTTGCCACGACCTCAAGAAAGGGAAAGCAACACTAAAGCTTGGTTATAAAAACACTAAAGCTTGGTTCGTCAAATAAAAAGGTTACCTATTCAATTACTTGAGAAAACCTTTGTATAGTTAAGGAATTATTTGTTGTAGAAGGAACCAAAAATCCATTAAACACCCCAAACCATAAACAAGGAATTATTTTTTAATAACATTTTAATAACCACTGGAAAATATTGTTCAATTTGCTATTCAGCAAATACTCCTAACAAGAAACAATTCATACTGTCCTGGTTCTTTTGCATAACTGAAGTGATAATTGAGACAAACCTTCCTACCTCGAGAAACTGAATATCGAAGCACATTTCTGCCCAAGTGCTGGAAAATGTGGTATTCCTGCAACAAAAATGCTACCTGGAAGAAAAACCTGCACGAAACACCCAGTTGCATGGGGAAATAGTTAGGAAAAGTCCTTAGCAATAACTTGGAATGGTTTCCCAGAAGAGCTACAGTTCATTCATCAATCGAAAATTGTATTTATTAGCATTAACGACTGAACAACAACAACAAAGGGTTACTTACAAGGCATAAACTTGTCTTGCATACATAACAAAATGTACAAGTACATGAGCAGCCCAATCCTAACTATCCAGCGGGTGACCCAGGGTTGCCTGCCGGATCCTATCCCCGTTCCGGGCCACTCTGGAGAGGCCCCGGAGGTCTACTTGAGGGAAAGGGGCATTTGTCCCCTTCCCCCAGTGTAAACTGAGGGAGGCCGATGGGCCTCCTCAGATTTCCGCCAGCTATTTAGCTGGCGGAAGTAGGAGGTCGTGTAATGGCTGCGCTGGCCGGGACGGGGATATGGTGGACGCTATCCCCACCCCCTCCCGGGCTGGCTCGACCAATGGTCCCACTCCTTCGCCGCCTGGACCGCCCATGCGGCTGCTGAGTCATCCCTTACCTTCCTCCAGCGGCTGCATGGGAGATCCGGCACCAGAGTAAGGGCTGCCAGCCTAGCAGCCTTACTCCAGAGTCGTCGCAACCGTGCTTTACGGCACATTCACGACGGCTTCTGGTGGCAGCGCTCTCTCTCCACTGCCTGTTTTCTCCAGAGGATTGCATTCTTAATCAAATACATTCTCCCCACCAAGACTGGATTTTCACCAACTTACCCTTCCCTTGAGTTTGTTGAACTGTAATCACTATGAGACCTATTTCCTGTGGCACCTTGAATATCAACCTGCGAATTATACAAAAGGTATGTCTATTAAAACAGTGTGTGGCTTTCATAAAACACTTTACATTTATGAACATTTTTTCAGCTACAGGTCAAAAGAATATTCAGAAGACAAAAACTTATTAAAAATGTTCACATGAAGTATCAAACCTATAGTGATAAACAAGAGATCATTATAATATATTTAATACACGTAGCTACATTTCCTACATTCCTTTTTGGAGCTTAAAATGTGTCACTAACCTCTTATAAGTGACAACTGGCAATTCTAAACATTTGTTTCTACTTACAGCAAATTTGTGGTTGTAGTCTAGAAAACAGTAACACCAGCGGTTTTTGATTATTTAGAAAACTGGTATGGTGGCAATAAAGCAGCTTAAAAGAGACACTATCCCTTGAGAACTAATTATGATTTAACTACAGTAAATAAATCTACACCTTCTGAGAACTCTCGAGAACACTGGCTTACTTTAGGATTGTGCTCTGCTTTTAAAATTGTTTCACTTAAAAGAATACAGTTTTCCTTTTGGGGACAAGTAGGAACACACACACTAAAAACACCACCAAGTGAGTCAATGCTTAGCAAAACTTGCTGTGAGAATATTCTTTAAGTTGCCTGGGTAATATTTCAATTGTGGCAAGTTATTTTTCATTTTATTTTTAGGTTTGGGAAAGAGGGAATGTATTTAGAAGGGGGGGGGAATCACATGTGGCAGACATGTTTGACAGGGCTTAAATGATTAGAATTGAAAATCTGGAAGTACGGTGTTCTTACAGAAGTTGGAGAGATACATGTAACATAAATTGTAGAGGAACAACTGATCCACAAAGTTACTTGCTCTGAATTTTGGAAGAGTCAACAACCTCAAAACCCTGGAATTAAACAAGAGACGCTGAAGAGAAGCAGAGCTGCCCCCTCTGCTGCTCACTGGGAACAAATGGTTAGTTCTAATGGTTACTGAAGATGCTGCCTAATCCATGCCTGTCATGATCTGAAGAGTGATTTTTTTTTTTTTAATAGCTCTGGCTAAGACAAAAGAGACATAAAGAAGACAGATCCAAATGTTTTGGAACATCTCTCCATAATGGCTCAGTTGTTCAGATAACTGTAAAAAGTGCAAGTTATTTTGAGTGCCAAAAAGAGCCGTTAGTAACTACAAATACTTGAACCACAGGAGTGGTAATGTGATGTTTTCTCACATTAGTGCAAATATCAGCAAGAGTCGTTTTTCTAAGCAATGGCCAGAAGATCTCTTTGCCAGTCCCACTTCCATTATACATTAAATACAGCTTGATAATTGTTTCTCTTGGCCACCATGAATTGCTTATTGAGACCACTGACCATCAACCGTTGCTGTTAAAGTATATTTTGCTTGTGTTGGGAGCTGGAAGAAAGATCCTGAGAGAGGTTCTTTGTATCCATTTAAGTTTAATATTGTCTTCTAGAAACTCTGCAGGTTAAGAGTCGAGCATTGCTTTGGTTTCAATGCGGCATTCATGTTGCAAAAAAGGAACCTAATTTAAATCTGGAAATGGTGCTATGGACAGATTATAAATATAGCTGAAGCTACTGGCATTCCCTCTGTCTAGGCTCTACCATATGTTACAATTCTGAAGAAGAAATATCGGGAGAGGAAAGAAAGTTAGTTATGACACCAAACATAGGACTCTAGAACAAAGATGTGATTAAGGAAACATATGCATGGAGCTGCTAAGTGGTTTGGCTGGAGTTACTAGAGTACACTAATGACAAGACTGAGCTGCTGTGCTGCTAAAGGCCAAGAGGAAATTCTGTAAGGAGGGATACAACATAGAAAAGTTGCTAATACCTAGACTGAGACTACTGGAGACAGCCAGATTTATTTATGCTATCTGAGATAGCTCTAGGGGCATTACCACACAGTTCTAAGACCATAATAAAGTGCTTGTGAATTTTATAACTTATTTCCCCAGGTTTCAAAAAAAAACAACAACTTGAGTTTTTTGTAACAGAAAGAGGCAATTGTAAACAGTTTTATATTCTAAGAACTGTGGCTATGTGGGTACAGAAAAGAGAAAAGGAGAGGTAGAATCTCTCCTGAATTAAGGATAATAGGAAAAGAGAAAGCAAACTTTTGAGCCTCAGGCAAAAATGAAAAAGCAATGAAGTGCAGTCAGTCAACATAAGTTAAATCTAAGTTTACGAACCAATCACATTAATTAAGATTAGAGATACTGCTATCATTTCATGCATATGATGCCTTAACTTATTTTTATTCTATTTATTTTATATGCTTATAACCTATATTTTGGACACATACTCCCACAAGGTGGTGTACACAGCAAAAAAGTAAAACACAATAAAATCAAAATTATAAAATAAGAACAAAAAATAAAAGTAAAAAATAGCACAACCAAAAATCTTCCTTTTAAAACCAGAGGAACTCAGTCAATTCTGTAAAAAAGTAATGTTTTCAGAGTTCACTGAAAAGCTGGGAAGGTTGGAAATGATGAATCTCCCAAGGAAGGGAATTCCACAATCATGGTGCTACCACCAAGAAGGTCCTGTCCCTAGTATTCAGCAGTCAAACCTGAGACAATGGCAGGGTTTGAGCTGCTGATCTTGAATCTTGGGTAGATTTATAGCATTATAGGGATACAAGTGGTGCTTCTGAACCAACTGAAATTTCCCAACAGTTATTAAAGGCAGCCCCATTTAGAGTGCATCACAATACAGTAGTGTAATCTTGATGTAGTGAAGGCCAGGTCCACTTTCTCTATACAGGGCTGTAGTCAGCAAATCAACTGAAGCTAGCAAAAGGAACTCCTGGTACTTCTACCACCTGATCATCCAAGGATAATGATGGATCCAGGAGAACCCTCAAACTGAATGCCAGATCTTTCAGGGGTGTAATCCCATCTAGAGCCAGTTGCACACCTCCAATAACCTTCCCAACCCACATTACCTCTGTCTTCTCTGGATTATTATTTTGTTTGCCCTTATCCAGATCAGAACTTCTGCCAAACACCAAGGAATCCTCATTAACCATATATTCACAAAATCTCCCTCATTTAATGTTATCTTCAAAGATAACTTTTTCATGTTTGCTTTCAGAAAACGTTGTGTTTCTAAGGCACAACCAGTGATTTACAACAGATTAAGTCAGAAAATTATAATAGTGAACAAAACCAAATGGGAGACTGAAATCTTTTGACACGCAAAATGGGGCTTCAGTTTAATCTCAAATTATCTTTTCACATTAAAAGGTTGAAGCATTAAGATTTCTATTACATTTTTATAGTCCAGGGAAAATAGTTAAACCAGGCAGAACTTTTAAAATGGTGTTTCACTAGACCATTAAGCATTAGTCACAAAAGTGCTTTGCAAATGGTATTAGTTCAATACAGAAGAGTTAACTGAAATTTCATCAGGTCCAAAGACGCTTAGTCCTCATAGCCAGCAAATGACTTTTATTATACCTATTTAAAATTGGAACTAAAACCACAGAAACTATGTTTGACTAATGTTAATGACCTGACATCTATAAATTTCATTGATGTTGTGGTTTTCAGACCGAAACTCTCATTAATGTACCCTGCTGTGTTATGGTATTGCAGAGGTATTACAAAAAGCAACATTACATTCCAGATGTTGAAAAACTTGGGGGAGCAAAATAACTTGTACCATCTTTATTTTGAGAAGTTTGAACATTATTTTCTTCATGTGGTTTGCTTTTAAGAGAGTCCATGCTTCTACTTACAATGTATGTCTTAGGACCAAAAGCATTTACACACATCACAAATATACCGTATTTATTGGCGTATAAGATGCACTTTTTTGTCTAAATTTGTGACCCAAAATAGAAGGATGCGTCTTATACGCCAATACTAAAAAAACCCTCCCTCCCCCGCCCGTTTTAAAGCATTTTTGGGCTTACTGGGGTTTTTCCGGAGCAGGAGAGCTCCCTTGTGCTTTCTTCCCTGGCTAATCTATCCGATCTACAGCTGTTTGTCTGGTTTAATTTATGCACAAGCTTGAGTTGAGCTTCTCAGCAGCCAACAGAGGGCGCTGTGCTCAGTTCAGTTCAGCTGAGCTGCAGAAGGCCTTTCCTCCGATGCTGAATCAGCTTTGGTAAGCTTCTGAACTGGGCGTAGTTCGGGAGGCTTTGGAAACTGTGCTTAGGTTAGGTTAGGTGGGGGAAAAGTGTTCAGCTGAGCTGTAGAGGGCGTGGTCTTCCCAGCTCTCCTCGGAAGGGTAAGCTTCTGAACTGGGCCTAGTTGGGAGGCTTTGGAAACTTTGCATAGGTGGGGTGGGGTAAGGGTTGAGTCTGGGGTTTTGTTTTTTTTTGCTACTTTTATGTTTTTTACTTTGGAAACTGTGCATGGATGGGGTGGGGTGGGGTGAAAGAGTTTAGTCTGGGGTTTTTTTGTACTTGGAGTAAATGTTTTTTACTTTGGAAACTGCATGGGTGGGCTGGGGGGAAAAGAGTTGAGTCTGGGTTTTTTTTGTACTTGTACATTTATGTTCTGGTGCATTTTGTTCATGTATCTTATTGCTGTGTGTTTTAAAAGAGATCCTGGTATTTTTGTGCAATTTATGTAAATTAGCTAATTAAGCAGCCAAGCAGTAAGTGGCCAAGTGGCCCAAAAATGCTTTAAATCTTTTTTTCTTGAAACCCAGGGCCAAAAGGAAGGTGCGTCTTATACGCCGATAAATACGGTAATGTATTTTTTGAACTGAAGGTTAAAAAAAAATTATTCCTGTGATATACCCCCTGCTAACTGGGCAAAATGGCATCTTTTAAGGTGGCATTCTCTTATATTTGCCAGAGGGAGAGCAGTTGCCCCCAGTATGGCGTCTTTTCCAGTGGCTGTTGCTGGTGTCTCTTTTGCATCTTAATAACAACATTATTATTATTAAGTTGGGCTGACTTTGTTATAGCAACTGTGCTATAAAATAGGAGAAGTCAAACAGATCCCTGGAGCAGTTTAATTATTCGAGAGTATTTGTGTAGAACAAACCTTGTCTTACTCTATTGTCAGGCTCCTTCCAAAATTTCCCACAGCTCAGCATATGGTCAAAGCAGCATCACCAAACAAGCCGCAGTGGCCATCCCAGTGGTGAAAAATTTTAAATGTTGCTAGCTCTTCAACACAACATTCAGAACTACCATGCTTCTTATATTGTGACAGATCTCAAATGTAGGATTAGAATGAAAAATAAATGTCTGTCTCTCTGACTACTTACAAATGCACGTGTGAGAGAACTGGGAAAGCAGGAAATGAACAGTATGGACCACAGTTGTAGCTGCTATTTCCGTCTCACTGACATATTCTTTCATAAGAGTACCAAATTGTTTAGGGGACTTCCACAACAGGTAGAAAGGTAACATTTAGTAGACATTAATAGCTCAAGATGCCCAAATCACCAGAAAATAAGGGTGTTTTAAATGATTACTGAAAACTAGGCATTAGGAAGGAGTAGACTTTCTGAAGACAGTCTAGGAACATCTACACTTGATGAATATCAGCTGCATTTACTATGACTACACATAAAGCAACGATTGGACTTCACCCATTCATCCAGCTTGGGATTTCAAAAGTTTAAAGATATTTCCACAATAAATAAAAAGCTACAGCTTTCTATACATAAGCCCTGCCGAGATGTTTGTCTCCCTGTGGAGAACACCATGTGAGGGGCTTTACAGAAATGCTTACAACTAGCCCCACACCCCTCCCATTATGCATGTATTGTGCACTCACCTTATCCTCGCCCTCCTTGTGATCAGTAAACAAATGCAGCAGCAAATGCTGAACATATGGAGGGATCCTCTCTTTGACTGCCATCCTAAAATGTTCCAGTGTGGCAATCTCGGAGAGGATCTCTGCCCATGTTCAGTATCTGCTGCTGCTGATCACGAACAAGGCAAGATGTGAGACTAGCGCACATGCATCACTGGAGGGCAGGCGAAAATGCATGGTCCTCGCATCTACCAGAACGAAGGGTCGTGGGAATTCTTCACTGATTCACTTTAACAATTCAACATGGACTGCAGGACAATATTTGTGTGGATGGGTGGAGCAAGTTTCAACTATATGTATTGGATATATTAGTGGATATTCGAAAAAGGTGCATGTCTGCAATGTAACAAACGGATACATTCTAAAAAACAATTATTGCTGCTGCTAATGCATTCTAACACACACTTGGGCTAGAAATTCGCTGCTACCATCTATATAAGAATCTATAACACTGTGCCCTCTAAGGGGTCCACGCAGGTGTGCAGACTCCTTCTGCAGCAGGGCAGCATTGCGACTCATTGTGCCACCTCCTGGCTGAGAGGTGCAGGGCCACTTGGTCATGCATCTTAGAGGGAACACTGACCTATAACCTGGCTAACTCATAGAATCCACTTCGCTTTTTTAAAAAAGAGCCTCGTTTCCCTATGTCAATAACATTGTTATAATTCTTATGGGGTATAAGATGCAGAATACCACCACATGATCCTAAAGTATACTGCTGTTTTGCAATTTCATTTTGATTATACGCAACAGCAGGCTTTGGAACTTCGCTCCGAATCTTATCACTCTCCATAATGAAATCTATTTCCTACCCCTTGGTAACAAAATTGGGTCTTCAAAGACCCAATTCTGTTTAAATATGAAATTTCAAATGTCACCCTTGGTAACAGAATTGGGTCTTCAAAGATGGATACAAAAAACAAAACAAGAAAAGAGCATTTCAGCAGTTCACATAAAAGGGATTTTCACCCTAATAACGAGTCTCAAAGTATGTTGGAAAAGAAAGTTCTCATTTGAAATGCAAAATCTTATTTTTGTTGCTAAATTCTTGCCAAATGATTACTTACTACAGTTCACCAGAGGGTGAAAATTATAGTACTTACAACTTGCAAGTCATTTTAACAAAGGCAAATTGATAGAAGTATTGGTACATAAAGCAAATGAAAAGAATAGCTTAGTATTAGGCAACCAAAAGGTGCCAGGAAACAGATTCAGATAGGAAAACAGACTCTATAACTGATTTGCCAACAAAATGTCACTAAAATCTGCAACATTGGTTCAGACTTCCTGGTAAAACTCCAGAACTCAACACTTAAAGAACGCCTCTATTCAGTAAATCCGTTTCTCTGTTAACATTGTCAAGATCACAACATTAGAGAAAAAGAGGGAGTTTCCAAACACAATCTGTGAGGAGGCTAAAGCTTCATTACATATATTTTAAACGTCATTCTGAACTTTTTCCCCTTTAAAACCATCATCTCAATCTTCAATTTGTCTTACCTCCATCACAGTGACATATACACAGAAATAAAAAAACACAGGAAGCTGCCTTATACCAAGTCAGACCATTTGGTCCATCTAGTGTTGTATTGTAACCGGCAGCAGCTCACCAGTGTTTTGAGCAAAGAAGCAGGTGGAATCGGTATATAGAGATTAGAATGATGCCTTGCTCAGAGAAGTTTGCACAGATCCTCTGGCGGCTGTAAGTGTGAAAAAATAATAATAACTGAAGATGTAGTGACCAAAAAAGTTAAGAAGTTGTTTATATCTAGTTATACAGAACCTGTGTAAGGTGGAGATTTAATAACACAGAACAATACAGTGTCCAATCCAGCGTATGTTTAACTCCTACAGCAATCAAGGATACCTAGATAGCATAATAAAAAGCAGAGATATCACCATGCCAACAAAAGTTCGTATAGTCAGGGCGATGGTGTTCCCAGTAGCAATGTATGGTTGTGAGAGTTCGACCATAAGGAAGGCTGAGCGCTGAAGAATACATGCTTTCGAACTGTGGTGCTGGAGAAGACTCCTGAGAGTCCCTTGGACTGCTAGGAGATCAAATCAGTCAATCCTAAATGAAATCAACCCTGACTGTTCCCTGGAAGGACAGGTACTGAGGCTGAAGCTCAAATATTTTGGCCACCTAATGCGAAGAGAGGACTCTCTGGAGAAGACTCTGATGCTGGGAAAGATTGAAGGCAAAAGGAGAAGGGGAAGGCAAAGGATGGGATGGTTAGACAGCATCACCGATGCAACGAACATGAAAATGAGCGAACTCAGGAAGATAGTGGAAGACAGGAAGGCCTGGCGGTATATGGTTCATGGCAGTGGTGGCCAACCTTTTTATGACATGTGCCACTTTTAGTTTTTTTGTATCTTGGGCGTGCCACAAAAATAAATAAATAAAGTAAATAAATAATAAATACCCGTGTTTTTATTTTATTAAATAGCCATGTTTAAATGAAAACAGAATCACCTTCAGTTACTTAAAGTTTATTGTTATATCATTCTTAGAGTACGTAACAATGAACCATAAATGAGCCAGGATGGTGTAGTAGTCTAATGCAAGTACACTCTCTCTCTCTCTCTCTCTCTCTCCTCATGTGCTTCTGTAGTTTGCCCACACTCACACTCTCCTCATGTGCTTCTGTAGTTTGCCCTCTCTCTCTCTCTCTCTCCTCATGTGCTTCTGTAGTTTGCCCTCTCTCTCTCTTTCCTCATGTGCTTCTGTAGTTTACCCTCTCTCTCTCTCCTCATGTGCTTCTGTAGTTTGTGCGCACGCACACACACACACTCACTCTCCTCCTCTCCTCATGTGCTTCTGTAGTTTGCCCTCTCTCTCTCCTCATGTGCTTCTGCAGTTTGCCCACACACACACACACACACACACACTCTCTCTCTCTCTCTCCTCATATGCTTCTGTAGTTTGCCCACACACACACACACACTCTCTCTCTCTCTTGGTAGTCACCCCAGAAGACTCTGTGGTGTGTAGTAGATGGCTGTGGAATACAATTTGTCTCTTTAATCCTCATGTGCTTCTGTAGTTTGCCCTCCCACACACACACACACACACACACACACACACACACACACACACACACACACACACACAATCTCACTCTCTCATTCTCTCTCTACTTAAAATTAAAGTAAATTGCAAACCACGACAAAAAGCCTGGGTCAAACAGCAAGCCTCAAGCAACAAACAACAACAAATTTTAAAAGGGATGGACTGCAGTAATTTGCAGAGACTCCCCACCAGACCCCCTCCCCCCTCTTTTAAATTAGAATACCTTTGCAGAGGTAGACTGCCTGATTCCTGGGTCAACTGATTACGTGCACGGCTCAATAATATGAGTAGTAAATAATTAGCCTCCTGGATGGAGAAGAGCAATTGCAAGCACGTGAAGTAAATTGCAAACCATGCCAAAAAGCCTGGGTCAAACTCAAACAGCAAGCCTCAAGCAACGAACAACAACAAATTTTTAAAAGGGATGGACTGCAGTAATTTGCAGAGACTCCCCACCAGACCCCCTCCCCCCTCTTTTAAATTAGAATACCTTTGCGACGGAGAGGCTCCCTGGGGGCGTGAAGAAGAGCAATCGCAAGCTGAAGAGGAGATTCCTGGGTCAACGGATTCCTGGGTGGAACTTGCAAGCTTCCTCAGATAAAACAATTAGCCTCCTGGCGAAGAACAATTAGCCTCCATTGAAGAACAATCCAGCAAGCGCAAGCTGAGGAGCCAGCTTCCTCGCTGCCTTCGTTCGCGCCTCTTTTGCCTCCCACTGCTAACGGCTCGCGCGCTCCTTCGGCTCTTGGCTGAAAGCCAGGAGAAAACAGCTGATTGGCGCTGCTGAAAGCGCCACCTGCAGGCTCCTGGCGTTAGGCCAGGAGCCGAATGAGCATGCGAGTGAGCAGATCGGCACTGGAGAAACACTAAGAGCAGGCACGGAGGAGCTTGGGGATCCAGAGAGCGCCCGCGACCGCGTGCCACCCAACGGACCTTCCCGTGCCACTCTGTGGCACGCGTGCCGCGGGTTGGCCACCTCTGGTTCATGGGATCACGAAGGGTCGGACACGACTTAACGACTGAACAACAACAAAACAAACTTAAATTTGTCTGGATTATGACCAGCATTTCTATTAACAATGTTAACAGAGAGAGTGTGTGTGAGTGGGAGGGCCTGTTGATTGAAAAGACAGGGTGCTTCTTAGTGTGCTCTGTACAGAGACATACCACACCCCTGCAGGGTTCCTGTCATGAGGATGGGGTGGGGGCTAGCCAGTGACAGAAGTGGAGGGAAGCCACTGCAACAGTATCGCCAGCTTTATTTATTTATTTTTATTTACAATATTTCTATCCCACCTTTCTCCCCTAAGGGACCCAAGGCGGCTTAGAACATAGAAAAATACAATACCCAAAAAATACATACATAAATAGTTAGTTTCAAAACAACAAACAGTTAACAAAAACTAATAAAAGCAACATCTAAAAATTGATTTAAAGAACTATTACAATTAAAACAAGTACATAAAAACTGCAGTGCCCCACCTGTACCAGCAGAATGTTAAAAAAGGCAAGGACTCAGAAGGCTTCTTTGAACAAGAAGGTTTTTAGGCCTCGCCGGAAAGTGTCCAAGGAGGGAGCAGTTTGTAAGTCAAAGGGGAGGGAATTCCATAAGGTTGGTACCACTACTGAGAAGGCCCTATTTCTGGCCGCCGCCCCTCGCACCTCCCTGGGCAACGGTACGCACAAAAAGGGCCTTATCTGATGATCTAACGAGACGAGCTGGACTATATAGAAGTAGGCGGTCTCTCAAATATTCTGGCCCCAAGCCATATAGGGCTTTAAAGGTCAAAACCAGCACTTTGAATTGGGCCTGGAAGCGAATCGGCAGCCAGTGCAGCTGTCGGAGGAGCGGCCCGACAGAGTCAAACCGCCTACCTCCAGTGACTACACGGGCCGCCTCATTCTGCACTAATTGCAGTTTCCGAACCGTCTTCAAGGGCAGCCCCACGTAGAGCGCGTTACAGTAATCTAGTCGCAATGTCACCGTGGCATGGATCACCGTGGTCAGGTCTGCGCAATCCAAGTACGGTCGCAGCTGGTGCACCAGCCAAAGCTGGGCAAAGGCCCCCCTGGCCACAGCAGCCACCTGGGAATCCAGGAGCAGCTGCGGATCCAGGTGGACCCCCAAGCGGCGGACCTGCTCCTTCAGAGGGAGTACAACCCCATTCAGAGCAGGACAATACTTTAGTACCTGCATTGTGGATTTCCGGACCAGGAGCTTATTAGCCCTCATCCAGGTCCCAACCGCCTCCAGGCAGCGCTCTAGAACCTCAACAGCCACCTTGGAATTAGGTGGAAAGGAGAGATAGAGCTGGGTGTCATCAGCATATTGATAGCATATTGATATTGATAGCACCCAACTCCAAATCCCCGGAAGACCTCTCCCAGCGGTTTCATGTAGATGTTAAATAGCATGGGGGACAAGATGGAACCCTGCGGCACCACACACTTCAAGGGCCAGGATGCCGAACAGGCGTCCCCCAGCACCACCATCTGGGACCTATCTGCCAAGTAGGAGCGGAACCACCACAAAACGGTGCCCCCGACCCCCAGCTCGGCCAGTCGTCCCAGAAGGACACCATGGTCGATGATGTCGAAAGCAGCAGAACCAACAGGGACACACTCCCCCTGTTCAGTCCTCGGCGTAGATAATCCACCAAGGTGACCAAGGCCGTTTCCGTCCCAAAGCCCGGCCTGAAACCAGATTGAAAGGGATCTAGATAATCCGCTTCCTCCAGGACCCTCTGGAGTTGAGACGCCACCACCTGCTCAATTACCTTGCCCAAAAAGGGAGGTTTGAAACTGGCCGGTAGTTGTCCATTACTGTGGAACCAAGGGAGGGCTTCTTCAGAAGAGGTTGAACCACCGCCCGCCTCAAAGCGAGCGGCAGCACCCCCTCGACCAATGAAGAGTTGACCACCCTCCCCATCCACTCGGCAGCCCCTCCCGGGCAGATCTGATTAGCCAAGCTGGGCAAGGGTCAAGCAGGCAGGCAGTCGGCCTCACACTCCAAAGGAGCCTGTCCACATCCTCAGGCTGTACAAGCTGAAAAGATTCCCACAACACTGGACCAGCAGATGCCAAGGGGACATCCTCAGATATTGTCAATGTCATGGTGAATTTCAAGTCCAAGTCATGGTGTGCATGGCATGAAGCCTGCTTGTCCCTCAATATCCAAATCATGGTGAAGCCGATCAATTTTATCTGCGAAATGTTTAGCAAACATGTCACAGCGGGCCACCGTGTGTTCCTCCTGATCTATTGGAGGGGCCTGATGGAGTAGGCCTCGCACCACACGGTACAGCTCCGCTGGATGGTTGCCTACAGACGCAATGGTAGCAGAGAAGAAATTCCTCTTTGCTGCTATCACCACCATGGAGTAGGTTCTATAATGAGCCCTATTCCGTGTCCAGTCGGACTCGGCACAAGTTTTCCGCCACCGTTGCTCAAGACATCTACCCCATCGCTTCATCATTTGCAGCTCCTCAGTAAACCAAGGAGCCGCTCTGAGTCTGCGGCGTGGCAAAGATCGCTCAGGAGCGATCTCATCCACTGCCCTGACCATTTCCCCATTCCAGAGATCAACCAGGGTCTCAGACGAGTCACCAGTCTTGGCAGTGGAAAAGTCCCCCGGAGCCCTCAGGAAAGCCCTCAGGAAACCCTCAGGATCCATTAGCCTCCGGGGGCGGACCATAGAATGCGGTCCCCCACCTTTGCGGAGGAAGGAAGCTGCAACAAGCCTAAACCTTACTAGAAAATGATCTGTCCATGACAAAGGAGTGATCTTAATCTCCTCCACATCCAGATCAACGCCCCCTTGCTCAGCTGTAAACACCAGGTCCAATACATGTCCCGCCTCATGTGTCGGAGCCAAGATCTTCTGGGACAGGCCCATGGTTGTCATGGCGGCCATGAAATCCTGAGCCGCACCAACCCCGGGGGCCTTGGCATGAACATTAAAGTCCCCCAGCACTAATAGGCGGGGGGACTCCAACGCCACCGCCGAGATCACCCGTCAGCTCAGGCAGGGAGACTGTTGGGAAGCGAGGCGGGCGGTACACCAACAGAATCCCAATCCTGTCCGGCCTGTTTACCTCACAAAAGTAAACAGTAACCAATCAGTTGTGTGTGAAAAAGTAGAGATTATGACAGAAGTTGAACCCTTTTTAGATATCAAAGTATATCCATTCAATTTAAAGTGTACCTTAAACAGTTTATGGAGCTTCGGGTACCAGAAGCACACAAAACAAGAACTACAGGTTATGTTCAGTCCTTTAAGTCTTTTCTATGAGCAATATATTTTTTTCTGAATGATCAGTGTATGTATCTGGGATGTAGGGGGCTAAGAGAAAAACAGGGGCAGAAACAATGTATCCTGGGGTTATACATTGTCTACCTGTAGTCTGTTAACTTAATATTGGGATGAATGCCATATTCTACATCCGTATTTTGCCTCAGTAGTGTATGTTCCTTTCTGTTCAGATACGTGGACATAATCTCTCCCCCCCCCCCCCCACACACACACAGAGTTCACAGCATTCCATCACTCTGACGTAACCAAGAAACAGAACACAGAGGAAGGCTAAACAAATGAAGAGGCATGTTTTTCAGACAGAAGTAGACATGATTCTCAATAGCAGAAGGCAGATTTAGTCCATGCCATCCCCAAATGCACTTCATCACTTAATCCCATATAAGAAAAGAGTTTCACTTGAGGACACTGTTGTGGTGAGGACACTGTCTGCCAGCCCCCAACAAGAGTGCCCTGGTCTTCACTGACAGGGACTGCGATCAGGGGTGCAATGGGTCTCTGTGAGTGGAGCGTGCAGTGATACACTTGCAACTGGCACACAGTAATATGCATACAAGGACAACTTACGATTAATTCACATATTTAGACATATGCGCCACGTTCTCTGTAACGCTCCCAAATTGAAACAAAGAAACAAAATGCTAATGAATACATTATGGTTAACAGCTGATTAACATCTCCATACACAATACAGAAGACATTTACTCCACACATGTCCTATTGTAATGAAAATCATGTTCCTGCCTAAAACATAAAGGTAAAGGTTCCCCTTGCTCGAAATCCAGTCATTACTGACTCTAGGGGCAGTGCTCATCTCGGTTTCAAAGCCGAAGAGCCAGCGCTCTCTGAAGACACTTCCGTGGTCATGTGACCAGCGTGACTCAATGCCAAGGCGCATGGAATGCTGTTACCTTCCTGCCGAGGTGGTACCTATTAATCTACTTGCAATTTCTTGCTTTCATACTGCTAGGTTGACAGGAGTTGGAGCCAAAGACAGTAGCTCACACCGTCACGCGGCACTCAGGTCTTGAACTGCTGTTCTGCCTACCTTCTGGTCGGCAGTTCAGCGTATTGGCCACTAAGCCACCGCAGCTCCTGCCTAAAACATAAAAACTGATAAATTCTTAAAGAAACCACACTAAAATGTTTCACTTACAATAACTATAAATGCTCTGTGTTTGTTTAACTCTTACTTAGCTGATCTCCAAACAGACTATGAAGGTTTAATAAGCCTACTTAAAAAAAAGTAAAAGACCTTCCAATATGGATAAAACCTCCATATATAAGCCATATGAAAATTTGCTTTGTTACATTCAGTACGCTAAAAAACATTCTGATAGATGTTCAACTTTTGACAACTGGAAATATCACAGTTAAACCTGAGCTCAATCATTTTATCCTTTCTGAACTGTTAATTTCCTTGCTGACACCACCAGCAACAAAAGGTGTGTTACACAGTGGATCTTTCTATGATGAAAACATCTGCCTACTAGGAACAAGATCAGACGACCAATTCTTTTCACAGAGGCCACCAAGAAAATGTTTGCCTGTTAACAATTTCTCATTACAACAAATTTGAACTGGATTCAAACTAATGATCCAGGTCAAAAACTTCATATCATATTACCGATATATCACTTTTTTCAAATTATTTTTAGAACCTCACTGAACAGAAATTGCTGAAAATGCTGAAATTCAACCATGCTTATATGTAAACCATTCCCTCTTTTACACTCACCTTTCTTAAATCATTACTAGATACTCTATTGTTATTCCTAGACAGTTTAATTTTGGAAGATTTAACATGTGATATTTAAAAGAAAGAACAGTAGAAGAAAATACACATTCAGTATTTTGGAAGCGACGCTGTTTCAGTGCCCAAGTGATATTACTATATTTAAATGGTAAAAAAATGAGAGTTGAGTAATAAGGTTCTTTGGAGATCTGTTGATCACCCTTTTAAATCAGGCTTGCAGATGTCCTGTAGCAGCAAGAAATTAAATTTGTGCTGTATAATGAAAGGTATAATTCCAATTATTTTTGTAATATAGGACGAGGGACAAGCAGGCTTCAAGCTTGAGAAAAATTTGTTTTTTACTAGAACGCCAAGGTCCTCTAACCAGAGCCGGTGCAAAATAGTAGTTCATCAAGCCAGACACACATTTAAATTAAGAACAGGGTGCCTCTGAGCACACACTCACCCCAGGAATTTGTTTTCAGTACCAAAACTAAGCTTGCAGTCATTTCACTCAACATTCCTAATCCCCCCACAAGTTTTCTAATTTCAGCAGCTTCATGGAGGGGGGAGGGAGCCTTTTTGCTATTGCTGTAAACCAGAGATCTACCAGGATATTCTGATCCACCTTCTGCCCTGATACAGTCAACCTGACTACCAGAATAATGAGAGGGAGAACATTTTTAAGCATCTTGCTCAAGAAGCAGATGAACTTCCAACTAGCAGCCACGTTCCTCTGAAGATCCCATGAAACCATACATGAGAGTCATGTGTACAGGTGAATGGGAGTTTCCCTTTCAACACACGAGCCAGCTCTCAGACTGAGTGATGCCCCTCCTGCCAGGAACGTATGTAGAAGGTATAAAGAGCTGCCTTGTCTGAATCAGGTGACTGGTCCATCTAGCCCAGTACTATCTGCTTTGAATGGCAGTACTGTACTGTAGTTCTCCAGAGTCCCACTCAGAAAAAGGTCTTCCTCATTACATACTATTTTATCTACAGATTGAGCCAGGGACCTTTTATGCAAAGCATACAATCTTCCACTAAATTAGGGCCCCTCCCCAAGGCAAATTGTATTTACTAGAACTTAACATAGTAATCCAAATATGTGAGCACAACTTCTATCTTACTTGGTTCTCCCAAACTCCGAGTATGCGAGTACAGGTGTCCCCCGGTTAACGACTGTTCGTTTAATGATGATCTGCATATACAATGGTGGTCCCCAGTATAAAAAGACCTTACAAAAAGTCGCTGCTGCTTTAAAAGCACAATTAAGTCAATGTAATACAATGCAGTTGTAATAGAGAATGAATGGCAAGTACTCCAGAGCATCTTTTTAAATTCTCAGCCCATCAGCTGTTCAGCGCTAAACATCAAAGCACTTATTTAGCACCGAACAGCTGATGGGCTGGGGATTTAAAAAGACGCGTCTGGAGTACTTGCCATTCATTCTCTATTACAACTGCACTGTATTGCATTGCATTGTGTAGGGTACATGGGTGGGAAACCTCCGGCCCGCGGGCCGTTTAAGACCCCCGAGGCCATCCGGTCCGGCCCGCCGAGGCCCACCCCAAGCTCATTCCGTCCGGCCCACCAAGGCCCACCCCACCGAGAGGAAAACCAAAATTAATGTTTTCCTCTTGGTGGGCCGGACGGAATGAGCTCAGGCACTTACCTTGTATTGGCGCGCAACCATGAGGGCAATCAGGAAGAGGAAGCGGCGCGCCCCTCTAGGAACCTCCTAATCTTGCTGGTGACTCACCAGTGAGATTAGAGAGGCGATTCTTAGAGAGGCGCTTTCCTCTTCCTGATCTATCACCCTCATGGCTGCGCGCCGATACAAGGTAAGTGCCTAATGTTCGCCCCCACGCCCGGCCAATAACCTCCCCGGCCTCCATAGGCTCCGTGCTCACTCTCCCGGAGACCGGGGGCGAACACTGCCTCTCCCAAGGCAGTCAGCCCGACCGTATCTCTTCCTGAGTTTCAGGAAGAGAGCGGATCGGGCTGACAGGCTCGAGAGAGGTTGGCGCTGAGTGCTTTTGCTGGAGGGAGGGGGGAGGAAGAAGCCTCCAGGACCGCAGTCGGCACTGAGGAAGGGGGAGAAAAGTCCCCAGTCGGCGCTGAGTACCTTTGATGGTTGGAGGGAGGGGGAAGGAAGAAGTGCTTCAGAAAGTAGCGCAGGAGTCAAGCGCCTTTGGGATCGTGAGCACCATCTGTCAGCTGAAGATGCGACTGGGAGAGAAGCTGGTGAGAGGGAGGGAGGGGGTGCTCAGCTCATGCCCGCTCAGGAAGAAAAGGCGGGCTGCAAAGAGGAGAGGAGCGGCTGCCTGCAGGGGCAGGCGAAAACCGGCTGCAGGACTCGCCTCTTATCCTGGGTGTACGCGCACTTGCTTGGTGGCTCGAGAGTTGATGGAGCAGCAGCCTAATTCTTGCTGCTGCTGCTGCCTGGCCGTCCAGTTTGCTGGAGATCCGGGCAGCAGTGGTTAGAAAGGTGAGAGGGGTGCTGTGCTGCCCAGGAAACTCCGTGAATTGCACTGAGTTCAGATAGGCTTGGAAAGCAATGAGGCTTTTTGCTGCAACTTTTCCTCGTCCCCTCTTCCACTCTCAGGACTACGGTTCCCAGGGTTCCCTGGGGAAAGGGAATGATGAATTAAGACTCCGCCTTTGTTATACCCTGTCACGTGTTATACCCTGTCCTGTGACTCCGAAGCTGGGGTCGAGAGACTGTCACAGGGCGCTGTCCTCCCTTCTGATGCTCCGTCCTGGCTGCACTTTCATGGAGGCGAGAGGAAACAGACTCACCCCCTCCCCACATCTCTCCCTTACCTGGGAGGCATGGCTCCTTCCTCAGAACCATGCAGCGGCCAGGAGGCAGGCAGGGAAGCTCTGTCTCTACACAAGATACTCTGATTATGCTGTTTCTCTCTGAGCAATTCCCTGCTGGTTTCTTCTGGCTTGTACACTTTCCTTGCAAGCCTCTGTGCCCTGTTTTTTTTTTTAAAAAAAATATTTATTTACTCTGTGTAGTTTTTATTTATCTGTGCAGTTTTATTTCCATGCAAGCTTCCATGCAAGAAGGAGGCAAGGGACGAGAAGGGATGCCACATCCCTGCTCTGTCACATCCCTTCACATATCCCTTGCCTCTTCTCAGAGAGAGTAATATCTGTGTAGGTTTATCATTTTGTATTGTGTCTAGAGACATTACAAATCCTGAAAAAGTTGTCAGGCACTAGCATCAACTACCTACCTGGCTGTCATGATGAATCTTGAGATCTCAGATTTCTTTGGCCCGTGAAGAAACTGGAGCTGCCACCGCATCGGCCTCCATAGACTGGGAGAGTGAGCGTGGAGCCGCGAAGTGCACTCAATATTTGTTTTGAATGCAAAACAAAATTTGCATGGGGGTGTCCAAAAGGGTTTACTAAATAAATAAATAAATAAATAAATAAATAATTGCGGCCAGCCGTACGGCCCTCGGCAGAGAAAAGGTTCCCCGCCCCGGTAGGCTATACCAAAATCAACCACTAGATGATGTTGAAGACTCACTTAACGACGGATTCACTTTACAACAGAGTTTCAAGAATATATCCCATCCTTAACTCAGGGGATGCCTGTATGTGTGGGAGTTTGTACTAAGAGTTGCTGTGTAGGAAACTCTAAAAGAGTCTTAGGGTTATCATCATGAACACTTTTGCTACTATTGGTTCTGATGGATTAAAGTCCTTTATATTTTTGCCACATTTACATATTCCGTCTCCATGAAACTCTACTGAAACATTTTTGAAAATAGGAGGAAAAAAACTGTTTATGACACATCCAGTAAAGTGTTTATATATCTCTTGATTGAAACTATATCCCTCCACTGATCTCCCAATCAGTTTAACTATGGTTATAAAAAACATGCCGGTTCCAGCTACTGTCCAAAACACTAATTATAATGCTGGTTGCCCACTGACATTTAACTGACATGGGGAGCAAGTGAATTAGCTTCTCTATTCACATTTCTGCCTCCCTATTTTAATTCAAAAGGCCAGATTCTAATGTACTTTTTTTTCCTCCTAAGAGGAGTACATGTCAACAAGGAATGGGAAAAAAGTGGATTCTGCTTCTAATATAAAATGTTCACATGCAATCTTCCACTGAGAAACGATTGCATTTTGAAAGTGTAATTCCAGGCAAGACAGACCCAAAAACATTGAATATTGTTTTGGTTATAGACCAAAAACAGTCTAGAAACAGCATACTTCAGGTCAAAACAGTTCCATAAATAGTTATACTGATGGGCTACTACAGCTGATGGTCCTTGGACAGGCTATGCTCCTTTTTCCTTAATGAGTGTATATAAAATTAAGCTATTACAAAAAATAGCAACTAGATACAAATGAAGACAATGACCGGCACTCTGTAAATACCCAGCATTCACTTTTGTAAGACAGACAGCAAACAATCTTTCCAAAATCCTTATTGTTAATATATTTAACAGATACATTAAATTCTTTCAGACCTGTGCAAAACCATCAGAACAATGCAGTTGCCACGATAAGCATATATGTGCAAAAGGATTAGCATGCCATCCTTCCACTTACACAATAAGACGAGAAAGCATTCCGATATATTTCTTACTCTGAAAAGGGTACGGTATCTTTTTTACAATGCATAGGGGTTGTGTCAACAGAACAGCCTTAACAGTCATCCATCTTACAAATTATGGAGCTGTTTATAAGCCTCCAGACATGCACAGGATTTCTTCACTTTTTAGAATGAAAACACCTCTAAAAATATAAATATTTCACTTTATATTCTTAATTCTTATGATTTGTAACGTCATTACGTAAGTTTAGAAAGGGAACATTAAATCTGTCTACGTTCTATGGAAATTACTGAAACTTAAGCTCTGCATTTCTGTACTAAACCTCTTGGCCCCCAAATTCCTTGTGAGAGCTCCAATAGGAACTCTTTTCTGTAAAAAAACTTTCACTTCAGGTGTATTCAAATCTATTGTAATTTTGTGTGCAAAAAGCTACATACATGAATATTTTTTCTTTACAGCATCAACAAATGTTAGATATTTTTAAAAGATATTACGTTAGGAAATAAGCCAAAGCTGATATACATCAGCAGATATTACTATTGCACAAATCTGAATATCTGAAAGTATTCTTACCCTTACCCATCTTAGAAAACAATCCTTACCCATCTTAGAAAACAATATGTTGTGCCAATTGTTCTCTTTTTCAGCTGTTTTATCTCCTTGACCTTTGACACTAGCGTCGCTGCAGGGGGGCGGAGCTCTAAGTTCCGCTGAGGCTCCGACCCTCCATTACACCGGAGCACGAAGCGGCCCCACCCCCTCGCCTTCGGAACCATTTAAGGCGGTGAAAGCAGCGCTTTCACCGCCTTGAATGGTTCCGAAGGCGAGGGGGCGGGGCCGCTTCATGCTCCGGTGTAAGCGGAACTTAGAGCTCCGCCCCCCCTGCAGCAACGCTAGTGACCCTTGATTCAATTTTTTTTTAAAGCTATACTTTTTAAAATAGCCATCATTTGCTGTCTGCAACCTTCAATACATCTGCAGGTTGCAAGTAGTTAAATTACTAAAAGATTTTACTGTGAGTAGTAAAATAAAAATCAATCAAAACAATTGTAAAATACAATGAAAAGGAAAATAATTCAGTTACAAAATAGCAGGTTAGGATAAAAAAGGTTATATAGAAGACCAAAAATGTTAGAAGTCATGGAGGCACCATGTTTTGAGTCGTGCAAATACTGAAATTTCTTACAATCATTAACAGGCTTTTTGTACCCCTGAAACCAACACACACTGAAACACATTAGATGTTCTAGGTATTCCTCAAATCTTACACTTTGGGCGCTTTTTTGAGGCTTTGCCTCTTCCTTTTGGGGGGTTTCCGGTCATTTTTGACAACTTCCATGAAACTTCTACTCAGCTGGCAGATTTCCCTGCATCCCATCAGACAGCAGAATCCTATCTAGCACCGGTGTAGTGTGGGTGCAAGGTCCACGCTATATTCTGTGCTGGAGAGGAGCAAGCCGGGGTCCCCTCTTACCAACACCCCAGCCTCTACTATGGGACTACTCGGGTCAGCGCCACCTAATTCGAGAAGCCCTGTGTCGGGGCTGGAGGCCTGGAAGGGTGGGTAGCATATGGCATCCAATGAGGATGCTGATCCCACCCCCTCTCCCAGGCCTGATCTGCCACCCCCTCTGCCCTCCCCTCATCCTCCCCCATCCCGGAACGGGACTTACCCACTCCATTGCGCTGGTGTCCTTCCTCTTTGGCGGGCGGCACAGACGACACCTACTCACCGGGTGCCACAAATGTGCTTTATGGCACATTCGTGACACCCTAGACTGGCGCCAAGGCTGCAGCACTGGCACCAGCTGAGCAGAGGACTGCGCTGTAAGTGTCTGCTTCCAGAAGACTGACAGTAACACAATGCACACAAACACACAAAATCAGGGTTTTTGATTCAGATTCGTGGACAATCACAAACCATCGTTTGGTTACTTGGATATAAAGCCCAATCATAGCCAAGGCTCCTTAACCATAATTAGATGTTTGGCTCCCTCTCTCTCTCTCTCTCTCTCTCTCTCTCTCTCTCACACTCACACACCCTTCCTCATTCTAGGGCAGGAGTTTTCAACCTTTGGAGGCCCGGGTCCAATTTTCTGAAGTACCCTTTGCTAATAAACTGCTAATTAATTGGATCAATCAATTAATTAGGTAATTAATCATTAAATAAAAAGTACTAAAACAATTTTAAATGTGAAAAATGTCTTATTTAACTCTGTGTGTGTGAAGAGAGAGAGAGAGAGAGAGAGAGAGAGAGAGAGAGAGAGAGAGAGAGAGAGAGAGAGAGAGAGATGCAAGGATCTCTTTTTTTCCTCCAAGTCACACTTCCCAAGATCAGCTCCTCCTTCCCCCACCCCACCAAAGTACATTTTCCAAACTACAAAAATAAGCCCAAAACCAAAATCAGAGAGACAGAAGGACTCCGAAAATAGTTAACATTTAAAATCCATGTTAATTAACACTTAATTAGCTGCTGATAGGGCAGATAAGGGGCAGGGCTTGGCGTACCCCCAGCAAGATGTCCGCGTACCCCTAGGGGTACCCGTACCACAGGTTGAGAATCCCTGTTCTAGGGCATGATGAGGCCACATACTTGCTCAACATTTTCAGCTCAAACATCATATTCCACTTCACAGACAAAGCTCACAAATACTGCCTAGAATAATCTTTTAAGGAACGACACGCCTGTACCTTAGAGCTGGAAACTGTTTTTTGTTTTGTGCAGCACTGATATACACAGCAAGACCAATGGAGGATTGAATGAATGGTAACAATACAAAGATGTGACATGTTACTAGAAACGTTATATCCCTTCCTTTGGATCATTAGAGAAAATTCTTCTGCAGTCCTTTGAAGGATATTTGTAAGAAGTATAGATAAAACAGACATCTTTATGTGTCATTTTTATGCTCTTGATTCTCAAGAGGGGAGCCATACACCACTATTACAGCTTGACTTGCTGAAGTGCAATATGTCTTATATGCTCTACTCTTTCACACTGTTTTTAAAAGCAATATCAAGATACAGGATTTTGTATTAGTTCACAAAAATCATGGAAGGGAATTAAAGCCGTTTTCCTCACTAACAATGTCATATAGATGCAGAAGGCTGCTTTTACAGAAAGACCCAGAGTGACAGGAAAATACATAAAATGAATCTGCCCATCCACTCTGTTCAACATCAGAGGCCCTGCTCCATGTTATTTCTCCTCCTGAAAACCCTTCAGGGAACACTCATGACAGTGCCTTTTCAGTCGCCGCCATCAGGGTATGGGACTAACTCCCCTTTCGTCTGTTTGGCTCTTCTTGTTGTCACCCTTCCACTGCCTGGTCAAAATATCTGTTCAGGCAGGCGTTTCAGTTACCGGTAAGTTCACACACACACTTTGGATTGGACTTTGTGGTATATGATTTTGAATTGTCCTAGTTTTATTATTCAAATTTGTATTGGTGATGCTTTTTTATTATCTTATTGATCATTGTATCTTTTCCTTTGGGGTAGAATGTATCTATAAGGGCAAACAAACCCAAAGTTCCTTGTAAGATATGAAACAGCATCTTGAACATTCTAAGTGCATCTTGAATATTCTGAAGAGCCATGAATAACATCCTCCTGACTGGTGAAATCTCTCTTAAAAAAATGTTGCCCAAATAGGTTGGCTGAAGGTAAAACACCTACAAAATGAAACTTGGCAAACATCTGTTGAAGAACAATTGTTTTTAAAAGTGTGGAGACATTTGTACCTCTCAAAATAATTTTGGTGTTTCACACATATGCAAAATTATCTTCCTAGCTGCTCTGAGATATTTGTCTTCCATCACCATCTATAAAAACAGCTATTTCATAAGATGCTAATACATAAATAGTGAAACATACAATTAAAACCATGCAGAAAAAGCTAACAGCTCTTCTATTCATAATTTCACTGAACAGAACACACATGATCCCTGCAGAACAAGAATTCTGTTTATACCCTCCCTTTCCAGTTTAAAGGATATCTTTACATCTATGAACTATGTGCAAAATTATCTTCCTAGCTGCTCTGGGATATTTATCTTCCATCACCATCTATAAAAACAGCTATTTCATAAGATGCTATTAAAATACATAAACAGTGAAACATACAATTAAACTCACACAGAAAAAAAAATAACAGCTCTTCTATTCATAATTTTACTGAACACACATGATCCCTGCAGAACAAGAATCCTAAGTGTTTATACCCACCCTTTCCAGTTTAAAGAATATATCCAAGGTCACCAACAACATGCAAAAACTAAAAACCAATCAAAAGAAGTAAAACTGCAGAATTGTAACACATAACTAAATAATAGCAACAGGTAAAAACAAAATTACAGCAATGCCATAGCACCAGCTTAACAACAGCCTGGCAGAACATGAAGATCTTTACTTGGCAGCAAAAGGCCACCAGACAGAAGTGCAGCATACCTCTCTCAAGAGAGAGTTTCACAGCCTGTGTTGGCCAGAGAAAGCCCTGCATTCCAACCAAACGCACAGCAGAATGCACAAGAAGCTTCTTTAGTAGTTCTTAATACTCAAGCAGGTTTGCATGGGAAAAGATGATGCTTCAGAAACTATGGTCCCATATTTGTCAGGCCTTCAGAGATTAAAACTAACACTCTGAACTGGGCCCAGAAATGAACTGAAAACAAATGGAAGGTTTCAGCCAAGGAGTAACTGAGCAGCTGCAATTTCCGAACACTTTTCAAACACAGCCTAATGTAGTCTGTTGCACCAATCCAAACAGGAGGTAACTAGGGCATGCATCACCATAGTCAGCTCTGATTCATCTAGGGTAACAAGCACAGTTGGCACATCAACTTAAGTGCGAACACTACATTCCTGGCTATGGCTGCTACCTGAACATCCAGACTCAGGAGCACCCCCAAAGTGCAAACCTGGGTCTTCAAGTGGAGTTCTACCCCAACCAAAACAAACTACAGTATACTACAATTTTTTGGATTAAGCTGCAGCTTGTTTGAACACTGCATCTTGAACTGTGCACGGTCTCATCAATAACTTAAAAAATGAAATCAGAAATAGCCTTGGATAGAATTAAACTACTATATTTATATTGAGCAAATAAAGATACACACACACTTCAAAAATGTCTGGAAGATTTACAGTAGAGAGAATGTTTTTAGAAGGCACACATACATCTTCCTCTCTGCATCATCCTAAAAAAAGGAGGGCCATAATCTCATGGACGTGAGGATCAGTTGCCTTTAGCAACTATTCTTACAGTAAAAAGGAACATTTGGGCTCTGTTCTTGGGTATTTTTTGTTGGCAATACTGCAGGAAGGAACATGACCTCCTCAGCTCTGTGGCAGGTTAAGCAGCCTGATTGAACATTGGCGCTAATTAAGAGCTCTTGTTGTTTGGCAGGACCACCAGAGTACCTTCAGCACTTGTTCATGACAGCAGTACCTCTTTCAGAAATTAACACTTGATGAGTGCAGACAGGGAGCCCAGCTGGTTCTCCTGAGTCCTTCAACTATATAAAATGAAGTGTAATAAGAACACTGGTGTCTACCAAGGGAAGAAAGGCTATTCGTGACCTCTCTGTAAAAAAACAGAGTATACTTTTACATTGACTTAATTTTCTTCATTGGGGTTAGATAATGCAGCTGGGGACTGTACAAATAGAACCAAAACAACAGGAGGCAGCCCTGAGAAATTCTGTACCAAATATTTGGTATTATTAGTTAGCCTAAAATACTATTTTGCTTCTAATATTAAATACGTATGTAGAACAAAATTATAGGTAAAAATACTTCCGAGAAAGATGAATTTAGTTTTCTTTTAATCAGAATGGCTAAAATTATTTTGAATGCCAACTGTGATTGTGAGCAACGTCATATAAATACATTCTGAGCAAGCCATAAAAATGATTGACATACGTTAAATTCATCATTTAACGTTTCCAAGATTTCAGTTAGCTGATGGATGTGCTCCAGAGATAGCAATAGAACAGAATCCCCTTCCTACGAATTCCTACTTTTCTACCACTTTGTCTCATGTTCTCAATTAGTCTTAAGACTAACATATGAATCAGAATGAGGTGGGAATGAGATGGTAGCGTCCAGAGGTAGTAGAATGAATCACATCAATTTAGATTAAGGGTGAGACATGCAGTTTTAAACAGTCCCCTACTTCAAAACAAAAAACACACAGCTCACTAAAAAACATCAAATTAGCACAAGGTATAGATGGCACTAGACCACTATGCTAGTTTTTTGCTTGTAGGGAGCTTTATACATGGCATCCCCCAGTAGAAGTGTTACCGTTTAATTTTACTAAATCAGGTTCTATTACCTCATTCTGCCATGTGTATAGACTACCTGCCTCTAGGAATAGAGATCACAGAGGCATATTTTCACCTCTAAATGCAGAAACCCAGTATGTATCAATAGACCCCCAAAGCACATCCCAACAATGTAACTGCACTATTGTTCACACATACCAAGCTGCTAACTGGTTCTCCAAATCTGTTATGCATCAGATAGCTAATGCACGGCTAAATCACACAACCAATGTGCAACGGACATGCAGATCTGCATGAGTTCAGTTAACAACTCTCTTCTGGCAGAATCTGTCATTCTAAACTCAGATATACATTCTTAGGCTTCCGTGACCGGCATGGCTATCTTTACAATTAAAATTGTCCAGGTTTTGTGACCACGGTCTAATATATGATTGAATTCCTGACATTTCGCCTATACCTGTGATGGGTATTGTCAAAGGTAAAACACAAACCACTCAAACCGTCCTTTTGTAGTCCATCTGTTAACTTCTGTTATTTAAAGGACCTGCAGTTCTTTTCCCTCTGGCTCTTCCATGTTCTTAAAGCTGTGAATCCTTGCACCCTTCAACACAACTTTAAGAACAAGGAAGAGCTAAAACATCAGAGTCAGCTCTAAGAATATGGAAGACTGACTATAGGCCTTATAAAAGGTACGGAACCTTTTAGCTTAGGTCAGGAGACAAGTAAGCCTTAAAACGTTATTTAGCCATATACAAGTATGAAATGAGAGAAACGTTATAAACTCACTAAGAAGTCAGATGTTAAAAATACTGCTCAAGGATACAAAAAAGAACAATATATGGCCAATTACGCTATAAAGTATATCAAACATCGTAATTGTACCGTGGGTCATTCCATTTGTTTGTATTGTACTTGGACCAATTTAACATGTGCTCTTTCACAAAGTTAAACCATGCTAAGAAGCAATTGCATTACAAGATCTATTTCTGCCAAAGTGGACAGTCTAGGAAACAAAGTCTCCAGGATGTACTTTAAAGACAGGAAAAGTTTAATTTAGGCCACAAGCAATTTAGTTTGCTGAAGCACTGGAGAAACCAGAAAGGTGAACAAGTTCCTAAAAGGGAAAATCTCATGCTTTGCTACAGTACTTGCATCCTCTGTCTGGAAGCCTTCATTCTGAACTTGTATCCTGCCTTGCCAACTGGGCATGCTTCCATGCAAAGACCCCTTGCATTATCACAGGGATCACTGGTGATGCCAGAAACAGGGAGGAACTGCTGCTGCCAGCAGCACCAGCCTTGTTCCAGAGACCAGGGGGCCACACACATGGGATCCAACTTTCTTTGCCCCAGTATACCCTCCCCCCCCCAATGTAATATATCTTAGCTATTTCTGACATTTAAATGACAACGGAGATCTGCAATTTTGCATTCCAATTATGGTGGAGCAAGATACGGAAAACAATGTCCTTGTACTGTATTTCCAAATTTCACAATAGAAACCTCTCTCTTTTGCTTGATTATACTTGCTCCAACAACTGTAAATAAAAAACATTAAATCCACAGGAAGATGATGCATGACAGTTTATGAGTGAAAAGTAACTCTTTCTGTAACATTCTTACTATTAATACAGCTCCTAAATCATATCTGATTTACACACAGAATGCAAGAAGAGCTCTGTCAGAGCAGACCAAAGGTTCATCTAGCCCAGCATTCTGTTTCCAACAGCAGTCAACTAGACATCACTGAAAAATCCACAGGTAGCACACTTTTCCAATACAAGTTGGAAATAATATAATTTCTAATAGAAGAGGAAACTGGTATAAGCTTCTGTTAGTGAAGAGTCAGATTTCAGCATGCATATTTGATGTGTGTGGATGTATAGCTTTTTATTACACATACACTTTGATCCGAAGGAGCTGTTGTGCAAGCAAAAAGCACGCCCACCATTTACACAAGGTGAGCTCCCCGATTTTCACTGATCCTTCCTAACCTCTTGCAGTCCTCTGTGGCCCCCATAAGCTACTGAAGATCGGGGGACCTTTCGAAACAGCATGGGATAGGGCATTGGGGAGTACCATGGGGAGCTACAGTTGGTAGGAGAAAATCAGCAAAACTCATGGAGCTTGCCTTGCACAAGCAGAAGTGTGTTGTGCTTATTCAAGGCACCTTTGGCTCCAAGTCATAATTTGTACAGTCATATACACACTGCATGTTTAGCACAGACCTCCATGAATGCCTGACATACATAAATTTGTCAATTATGATTAACAATGTGAAGAGTATTGTAGCATTTAAAAAACCAACACATCAACTTTGCTAAATGAATGGTACTTCAATAGAGTTAAAGCCAAGACTGGTTTTACAAAATTACAGTTACAAATACATTTAATTCATTCCATATTTACATTGCTTTCCTATACTAGCACAACTTTGTAGCAATGCGGTTATCAGTTATAATACCTGCTCTTTGTTAATAGTTTAGGTGTATACTGCACTGTACTAGCCACATTCTTGATCTCTAATGAATCAGTTATCAACTTGCCACAACTTCTGGATGTTTTAGCAACTGATACACAAATGCATAAACTGATAGTGAACACACACTAGAGAAACATCTAGGGACAAGTTGTTTTAATTTTGAAAATCTCTATTTGTGTTGTCATTAAAGTATCATTCAGTTATTAAGGTTTATGGTCCAAAGAAGACTGGACAGTCAATTATCCCTCAGCCTTTCAAGTATAGTTGTGCAATTTGCAAACTCCAATTGGTTAATGAAGCTAAACTTAATTGGTTCAACTTTCTGCAGCTCACATCAAACAATGCTGTTTGATATATTCTGCAAGAGGACCAAGTCGCCTACAGCTGGCTAAGTGTCACAATGAAAAGGCATCTATACTTAATTCTGGGAACTGAAATGAGCTGTTTTAAGTAGAGCTTTTCTTCCATTTTCTGAGACTGCTCTACTCTGACCTTCCCAAAATCAATCCTTTGCGGATTAACATGTAAAGCAGCGTTGAATTAATTTCAGAAAGCGAATATGAGATCAGCCTGGGATCATACAAAACATCTAACTCCTAAATACACTAATGCTTCTAGGCGCTCAATGAGAAGCTGTCAATAAAAAAGGGAGGGGGTAAGTTAGGAGGATTTGAAGCACAGAGCAATCTATCAGGCTAGTTAGAGCTTTGCCTACTTCTGTGGCATGGCTAATGCATTCCTCTAGAAGTTAATCCCATTTCTAAAGACCCTCCCGTGAGGAGCACATAGGCCGTGCCGAATGAGAACTAAAATGCATTAAAATTCTAAACAACGTCACCAAAAGGCACACTATTGGATTCTGAATGTCGACAATAAGATGGTTCATTAAAAGTGCAAGGTCTTAAAAGGACCATTTTTAAACATATATTGGGAAGGAAAATACTGACACCTCATTTAAATACACTAAAAAAATCGTCTTGAAAACAATGAAACATGGTTTCACAAAATGATGAGAACCCTAACAAGATAAAATGGGCATGAAGACCATGTACTTGCCACTGCACTTTTCTTATACAGAAGAAACTTACACTTTTCTGATACAGAATTATCAAAAATATTCAGTTATTCATAGGCCTTATTCTTAGCTAACACAATATTATAATAAAATATTAACTTTTCCCAATGTGTACATTCTCAATTTACAATACTCTTGGCATGTTCAAGCCTGAAAATGAAACCACATACACATAATGAGTTCATTTTAGGACATGTCATTTCCCCACTATCAACTATTTCAGGCTCATAACTCAGATAATGGATGTCAATGAAGATGTCAAACAAACAAAAATGATAGAGGGTGCTGAAAAGAAAACGATGGAAACGAGGTATATGAAAGGCCTTTCCTCTCCATTTTAACTACAGACATTCCCCCATCAAACACTATAAGTAACTGCGTCTGCCTTTGTGTATTCATTATCAAAGAAAGGGAGGATCATCTGTTACTGCCTGCCTGAAAGGGAGGGGCTTCCCAGATGTTAGGACTGAGCCACCCTGGAACCACCAGAGAAACTGAGATTTAAATAGTAGTGTTACTGGTAACTATCACTGTTGTACGATTCTGGCTGTAGGTCTCTTCCACCATACCTTAATATTTTAAGCTAAATATTAAGCTTCAGCGCAATCTAATGCTTCACACACACACACACACACACACACACACACACACACACACACTTGCTTAAATTATAAGGGAGCTTTTATTTTCTCTCTCTGCAGGCTCAGGGCAGCTCACAGGACAAATCATGAAAAACAGTTGAATCAATAAAAAAATTACAAATCAGCAGCAAAACCCTAAACCAATCAAGATTGAAACAGAATCAGAATAAGGAGAGGGTCAGAGTCAATCATGTCATGTTCATAGTACAGTGGGCCTGCCCTGTCGTATCCGCGGTGGTTCAGTTCCAGGCCTCTGCGCGGATGGGAAAATCCGCAGATGCTAAAATCAGTTTATAAAATAGTGTAAAATTGTGAAAATTGATAAGTTTGCACAAGTTATATGAATTGCCTAAATTTGCATGGATTGCCTAAACTTGTGTGAATTGTGTAAAGAGTTACAGAGAGCTGTGAAATGGCAGAAGTCTACAGCAGAGTATGTGGAATTTTTTTTTTCTGAATACATTTTCAATCCACCGTTGGTCAAATCCATGTGTGCCGAGCCCGCGGATATGGTGGGCCCACTGCAGTGACATCAAGTTCTGTCAAAAAAGGCAGCTGGCAGCAAAAGAACAGTGGTCAGGGGACCACAAGACAGGGCAACCACTAAGAATGCAAGCAGCCACCAAATGCGCATAAGAAGGAAATGGTACCCCCAAGAGGGTCTCTCTGAAAGATTTAACTAAGGCAGAGTCACATGAGGAAAAGCACTCCTTGAGATATTTTGGTCCCAAACTATGTAGGGTTTAAATTAATAACTAGAACTGTGAATTGTGCACAGGGAAAAAAGTGGTAGCCAGTGCAGCTACATCAATAAATGGGTTACATGATCATAGAGACAGATACCCATCAGAGTGCAGTCACATTCTGCATCAGTTGTAGTTTCTGGAAGGTCTTCATGGGCAGCCCCATGGAGAACACATTGCAGTAATCTATTCGTGTGATCACGTATATACATGAGATTAGAGATAGGGCAATGTGGGAGTAACTATGGCTACGTTAAATTAAGACAGAAACGGTCATACTAGTTGAAGCTAGACAAAAGCACTCCTGGCCACGGCTGACACCTGGTACATGCAGGAGCAAGGCCAGGTCCAGAAGTACTCTTAAGCTGCATACCTGACCCTTCACGAAGAGTGCAACCTGTCAAGAAGATACAAACAAACATACCAATGCTGCCCCAACAGATTTCCTAACCAGGAGGACCTTTATCTTGCCTAAATTTAATTTCAGTTTGTCTGCCCTCATTGAGTTCTGTACCAACTCCAGACACCAGAACCTTCCCATCAAGAGCTGGTAGAGAGATGTATAACTAGGTGTCACCTACATATTGGTGACACCCCACACTAAACCCCTGGATGACCTCCCCCAGTGATTTCATAGATGTTAAAGAGTATTTTAGACACGACAAGCCAAATCCCATTGTGTTAAATCAGGAATCTCCCCTTCTGGTACCTGCCCTTCAGAAAGGACCAAACCCACTGCAAAACAGTGCCTCCTAAACCCATCCTAGCCAGGAAAAGCAGAAAGATACCATGGTTGATGGTATCAAAAGCCACTGTGAGGTCCAGCAAGGATACACTCCCCTTGTCTGATTCTTGGCATGCATCATCCACCAGAGTGATCAAGGCCATTTCAGTTCCAAAACCAGGCTGGAAGGTAAGGAAACCGCTTTTTAACCTTTTTCTTTTTAAAAAACGTTTTAAGGTTGGCCCCGGTATTCACGAATTTCAGTATCCACGGGTATTCCGATACTGAGGGCCAACTGTACCTATATTGTAAGACAGAAATGTAACAACTTTCCTAATCCTAAAGCAAACTAACAACATATGAGGAAATATATAAATTTGGTACTAGAAACTATAGTTTAGGATTTAGAAGGCAGTTGATATCAAACTATAAAAGCATCAATGTGCTCAGAACAGCACACCCATAAACATGTGCTAATCTTTCCTCCTGAATGGTAGCAAAGTTTGCACTTAATTTTCCATAGCAGAATATCAATTACTATCAGGTTGCCAAGGTAAGCCAATTAGAGAATAACATTCAGAGTGACTAAGAAAGGGGTCATCATAACCTACAGAGTTAAGTGTTATCGAACTGCCTTATGTATAAAGATGATCACATATTACAGGCATGAAATGAGTCACATGTGCTGATTCGACACTTATAGTTTATGAAGCTTGTCATAACATTAACACTTGTATAGAACTATACCCTAGGCACAATTTTAACACACATTTTTGTAAAGCAAATATTTTAACTAATAGGACAAAACTAGTTTTATGATATTGTGTAATTAAACACGACCTTACTGTAAAGCTTGGCTATATACCGTATTTTTTGCACTATAAGACGCACTTCCCCAAAAAAAAACATAGGGGGAAAAAGCGTGCGTCCTATGGTGCGAAGCCTGGGCTTGGGGGCGCTTCAGGGAGGCCTGCAGAGGCTCGCGCAGGCCTCCCCGAAGCCCCCACAGGCCTCCCCGATGTTCAGTTCTGGAGAAAACAGCGATTTTCGGCCATTTCTGGAAATGGCCAAAAATCGCTGTTTGGGGCCGAAGTAAACATCAGGGAGGTCTGCAGAGGCTCGCGCAGGCCTCCCTGAAGCCCCCACAGGCCTCCCCAAAGCGCCCCCAAGCCCAGGTAAGTACAAACTTTTTTTTTCTCTATTTTATGCTCCATAGGATGCATGCGTCCTATGGGCCGAAGCGTCCTATGGAGCGTAAAATACGGTACTCTTTTGTTATTACGGTTATGTAAATGAGTTTTCCTAGAACGTTGTAGTAGCACTCTCCAATAAGGTGACTGCCCCAGCTTTTCCAATTTGCATTTTGCCACTTTCACGTGAAACACAATAGTTCATTAATTCAATGGCCAACTGGTCTAGTGCAGTGGTTCCCAAACTGGGGCGTTGAGACGCCCCAGTCAAGAACAATGGGTCACTACTACCTTAAGGGGAGTGGCGACCCATTGGGACAGCGACAGTGCTTCTGGGATTTGCACCACCACCAGGGGAACAAAGTTTTTTTTAGCCCTACCTGGGGGTTTTGCCGGGCTGCCAGGGGGTGCGGGGAGCCTGCGGACCTCTCTGCAGGCCTCCCCGCACATCAAAAAGGCTCCAGATTGTGATCGCGACCCACTTCTGGTTTATTCCGAAATATATGCTACCTTCATTTTTCATTTCCACATTCTGCTAGGTAAAGTGACCCATAAGGTTCCACTGAAGCTAGACATTGCTTAGTTTCTTCTCGTTAATATTTGATACATTGCAGGATTTGCGATTAAACTGCCAAGGCCTATTTCAAGCTAAAGAGTTTAACATTGTTCAAAGTCCTCTGAATTAATGCATTATGTGGGAATATCAAGATATATTTTGAAAGGTTTTAGGTTACACCTCTGATTTATTAGCACTCATGTAGTATGTCAATTGTGTGGACTGTTATCCCTTAATGAAAACTAAGTAGTACTCACTAAATTTCTTTAAACATAATGGTGTAGATCAGTGGTTCCCAACCTCTGTGAGGCTGCGTACCACCGCAAGGCTGCTCCATTCGCCGCGTACCACCTCCTACCTTCTGTGTACCACCGGAGGTGCCGATGACATCGGCACTTACTTCTGGGTTTGGCAGCGCAGGAGGTAAAGAGCGCAGGCAGACGGGAGGACCCTCCTGTGTGCGCGGGAAGCCCGTGCACTCGAGTTCTGTCAATCTGGTAGAGCTCGAGTGCGTGGGCTTCCTGCACACAGGGAAGGGCCCTTCTTCCACACTGCAGCCAGGAAAAAAGCAGCTCGAGCTCTGCTGATCGGCAGATCCCAACCTGCTTTTTTCAGGGCTGCAGCGCAGCGTCCGTGCACTCGAGCTCTGCTGGATCGGCAGAGCGCGAGCCGCTTTTTCCTGGGCTGCATCTCGCTTAAGATGCAGAGCTTGATATCAACAACCATACATTTCTTGATACGAGAAGACATTCTGAAGGGAAAACATTACATGGGAGTTAAGGGATAAGTCACAAATAGGGGGAAACATGCACACCAGTTCTCATACTTTGTTCCACTACAGTTACACTACTGTTAGTCTCTTAAAATTACAATAAATAATGTATATTTTGGAGACTATGAGCTTGATCCAGTAAGAGGGATACACATGGACCACCCGTTCTGTGTATATACAATTCATGGTAGCAGGGATACAAAATACCACCACTCTATTAGCCCATTATCTAATACTACAAATCTATTACCACAAATCTATTAGTCTGCTGCTGCCCTTAGTTAAGCCCCTTCTCCTCCCACTTGTTGAAAGAGGAATGCAGCCCAGGTATCCTCCTCCCCATCACCTTTTAAGGGAATACAAAGGGAGAAATCATGAGATTACTGAGTGTGATAACTCTATAGTTACATAGTCATGAACTATTAACTGAACAGCACTATCTAATATCTGCCATTTTATTCATATACTGTATGTGTCAGATGTAAGAAAACTAGTATTTGGTTTGAATTCATATGATAAATTTCTTTGCCACCAGAGTACGCTTTTGTTTTAAAATCCACTTACCCATTACAAATACATTTAAGCAAGATCAGAAAGTACAGTACTTCAGCAAGATCAGAAAGTACAGAAGAATTAAATTCCATATTAGCAAGGATTATACCAATCAATGTTACATTTTTAAAAGGATTAACAATTAAAGATTTAAAGTACATTACTATTGATCTTCAGCATAAAATAGTTGTGATCAATAAAGAGCTAATCTGTAAATTTGATTGAGTAAATCCTGTTTACTATAGTACAGCATAAGCATAATTTTACAAAAATAAGAATAACTCACTTTTAGTTATACTTTGGAGCATTAGATCAACATTTATAGAAGTAGCTAAAGAGTCCAGATATTTTTCTTTGAATCTGAATAATGTATTCAGGAAATTACTAACAGTTTACCAGAATTCCCTTACATTACACAACAGGCAACACACATTTCAGCTTAGTTTATGTCTAACACACACACACACACACACACACACACACACACACACACCTGCATTTCAAGGCCCTTTCCAAAAACTAGGCAATAATTTACAGGCTTAATATTTCATTGGAATTTTGTACAACCCCCCTCCCCACCCCATATCTGCTGATTCGGCATCCACGTATTTACTTATCCGTAGATGCTGAATTTCCCCCCACATTCATTACCTTATTTAAGTTCATCTTGCTGGTGCCAAGCAAGTGCGGGTCTTGTTTAAACCTAGCACTATAAGCAGCAGACTGCTGCTTATAGCACAGCTTGTGACTCAGTAGTCAGCAGCCTCAGTGCTAAAGAGGCTCCGCCATTATGTCAGAGCCACTGAGGCTGCCGGCTCTACTGAGTCACATAAGAACATAAGAAGAGCCCTGCTGGATCAGGCCAAAGGCCCATCTAGCCCAGCTTCCTGTATCACACAGTGGCCCCACCAGATGCCTCAGGGAGCACACAGCCAACAAGATAACCTGTTTCCTACTGCCACTCCCCTGCACCTGGCACAAGCTGTGCTATAAGCAGCAGGCCTAGCAGACAGCCCTAGCAGGCTGCTGCTTATAGCACTTGGTTTAAATAAGATCGGTGCTTGCTTGGCGCCAGCGAGATGAACATAAATAAGGTAATGGGCATGTGGGGCACGCGGAAGATAGCGTATGCTGGTATCCGCAGGAGGGGCAGGAACCAATCCCCCGTGAATACTGGGGGCCTAGAGTACTTCAAGAAATCTGAAGATGAGTTGACATTTGAAAAAGGCTACCGTCGTCCCACTTTAGGAAGTGGGTCACATGCAAAAAAAGTGGAGGGGGGGAGGAAATAACTGGGACTGATTAGGGGTAGAAAAACAGTTGGCAGGAAAAACATTAAGCTCACCTCCCACTCCTAGGTGGAAGCAGAAAGAACACTGTTAGCATTTCATCTGTCTTGACCCTAAAGGAGTTCTATATCCCTGCATCTTGGCTTGTGTAAAAGTGAGTACTGTGGAGCCAATGTTTGCTTTTCAAGTTCCTCATCAATTCAAATTCTGGCTCCCATTAAATAAAAGGCAGACCACAGACACTGAGACCCAATCACACATGCAGATGAGGTGATAACTGAAGTGACAGAACTCCAGACTGTTATACTTCAGACTGTAGATGGGGAGTCTTATGCAATTCTCACCCATGAAAAAAAAACTTGCATGTAGTAAATGAACACATTGGAGGAAAAGTTTATATATAAAAGAGCATATCACTCTTCCCGATTTGCTGGTTTACTACATACAAAATGTTTTTTGCATGGAGGAAGCTTCAAAAACATCCCACCTGAACTGGAACAGTTCTCTCACCTCAGTTTACCACCTCACTTTGTGTAATGTGTAGATTGTGGGCCCAATCCTAACCAACTTTCCAACACTAATGCAGCCACAATGCAGCCCTGAGGTAAGAGAACAAATGTTCCCTTGCCTCGAGGATGCCTCAGTGACTGCCCCCCACCACCACAGGATGCAGCACATGGTCCATTGGCATGACTGCATCAGCGCAGGGAAGTTGGATAGGATTTGGCCCTGGGTCTTACTTCCTATCATGCTTTTCTATGAGTCCTGATCTTAAAATTCTGGACACACACACCCCAACTGCAGTACTATGCAGATTATGTAAAACAAGATAATTAAGGAGATGTTTGCAGATTCACCCCCAATTCATTCTAGCTGAACAGCTTGGATTTTGTGATTGCATTATTTGGAATCTTTAATACAGAATGTGAAGTCCCTGCTATAGGCACTTAAAATAAAAAGGTCAGTCACTATCCAGCATAATACCGTATATGGATTTAACCTTTCAGGTTGCAAGCTTATCACAATCTACTTTAATGCTTTGTCCACTTCTAAAGAATTTACAGCACAGCATTTACAGTTTTCCAAAACAAATTTATTCCAATGAGGATTAAAAGGACAGAGTAATAAAATGTCTTTAAACAGAAAAGAGTTGGTCTTAAATGGGCACTGCTTGCAAGTCTTTAAAAAAAGCTGTCAACCTCTCTAACAAGAATTGAACAGTTTTTAAAAGGGCTTTTTCTTTCCAGCAACAGTGCAACAGATGAGAGTAACTAAATATTAGAAAGATCAACGGAGGTCAAAATAGCAGTTTTTAACACATTGATGAAGCTGTTTTCCTTAAGTACAATTTTAGAGAAATCTGCAAGTCATCTGCTATCATGGACATTCGGCAACGCTATAATGACTGCTACTGTTTCCACATAGCCCATTATGAACCCATAAAATTCTGTTCATGTAATGAGGCCTTTTCCCAAGACAATTAAGATTCCTGTATAGCAATTTTTTTAAAGAAACATACATTTTGACATTAGAACTATTCTAAAATAAAAAACAAGTGATTAATTTATTTAAAAGTTAAATCTATACACAATTGATTCATGCACATTTTCTTCTCAGAACGCAATGTGAAGCCTCTACATGTGCAGGGACCTATGGGTGGGTTCATATATGCCACTATATTGTGGTGGTTGTTTCTGCATGGCCAGAATCTCATACTGCTGTGATAACATCTAGAACTGGAAACCACGGTTATTTCCTCCCGCAGTATCACCAGCCCCAAGAGCCAGGCAACATGTGAACAGGGCCTTATTTAAAGCTTTCTATGTGGTGCAGCGGGTTAAACCGCTGAACCATAAGCTGTCGATCGAAAGGTCGGCAGTTCGATTCCCGCGACGGGGTGAGCGCTCGTTGCTTGGCCAGCTCCTGCCAACCTAGCAGTTCCAAAGCATGTCAATGTGAGTAGATAAATAGGTACCACTTGCGGGAAGATAAACAGTGCTCTGTGTTCCAGCCGCATGCTACGCGCTGCGGCAAGGAGAGTCATGCCGGCCACATGACCACGGAGGCATCTTCGGACAACGCTGGCTCTTCGGCTTTGAAATGGAGATGAGCACCACACCCTAGAGTCAGACACGACTGGACTTAATTGTCAGGGGATACCTTTACCTATGCACTCTCTCAGAGGCCAGCGGGTGGCACAGTGGGTTAAACCGCTGAACCATGAGCGGTTGATCGAAAGGTTGGCAGTTCGAATCCGCGACGGGGTGAGCTCTCATTGCTTGGCCAGCTCCTTCCAACCTAGCAGTTCCAAAGCATGTTAATGTGAGTAGATAAATAGGTACCGCTTGCGGGAAGGTAAACAGCGCTCCGTGTTCCAGCCGCATGCTACGCGCTGCGGCAAGGAGAGTCATGCCGGCCACATGACCACGGAGGCGTCTTCGGACAACGCTGGCTCTTTGGCTTTGAAATGGGGATGAGCACCACACCCTAGAGTCGGACACGACTGGACTTAATTGTCAGGGTTCACCGTTACACCTTTTTATGCACTCTCTCAGCATCTTACTCTCTTCTCTATAAAAGGTTAGCCACCCAAAAACTCCTTTTTCCTTCATACACTCTTCTACTATGTTTTCTATGCATGGAACTGCCTCTCTCTTTCATAATTGGTTTATTGCTAGATAAATTTAAAGAGGGCAATCGGAGAGCTCGAGGCTTGTGTTTGGTAGCTAAGTGAAGATGACTACACCGTGGAAGAAACCATCTGGAATTGTAGGGTTCTATCGGACACGACTGGACTTAATTGTCAGGGGATACCTTTACCTTATATATACAGAGTATATAGAACAATATTGTAAAGATCCTTATCAGATCTAGACAAGCCTGCGTATGTAAACTGCCTTGAGTAACATCCAAACAGTAATCTGAGGATAAGGAAGGCAGGTAAATAAATAAATAAATAAATGGGTGAAATAAATTGTAATTTATAGGTCTGCAACATGGCATTCTGAAGCAATCTGGCTCTAGTATGAAATGAAATCTATGGAAGTACAGCCCCCCCCCCCCGGCTATCTGCAGATCCATGGATTCACTTATCCGTGGATCGCGGGGGGCCTTCCCTCCCGCAGGCGACCCCCCCAGGGACTTATTTTGATTGAAGCAAGGTTTGTTTCTTCCTTCAACGTGATAAGCAGCCTCCTGCTGCTTATTGCTGGAAAGCAGAGCAAGACTTAGTGCTAGAGAGGCTCTGCAAGGTTAAGTCTCACTCTGCTTGCCGGCAATAAGCAGCAGGAGGCTGCTTATTGTTTGTTGAAGGAAGAAACAAACCTTGCTTCAATCAAAGAGCAAGCCTGGGGGGGAAGGTGTGCATACATGTAAGCATGTGGGGCTCCCAGAAAACCGCTGAGGGGGCATTCACATATTCATGGGGGGGCCTGGAACGTATCCCCTGCGGATACGGGGCCCCTACTGTACTCTTCCTCAAACACAAGGGCCCATTGTCCCCCCCCCCCGCTCCAGCTAATGATCGGAAAGGCTCCTGCGTGCCTTTCCGCTTCACCCCTTTCCTTGTCAGCGAGCAGCAGGCAGCGAGAGAGCGCGGGCGGCAGCGGCGATCGTGAGGAACAGAAGTTGAAGCTGAGCCTGCATTTTGTTTGTGCAGGCAGTTCTGAAGACAGACCGAGGCAGGCAGGACTTGTCTGGGAAGGAAGGAAAGAGCCTGGAAGAGCAACAGATGGGGAGCAACATGGGTTGGACGAAATGTGTTCTTCCCTCCTACCACACAATGTCCATCTCAACCCCCTTGCTTCCCTTGTCCATTTGGAGCTAATTGTGCCTGCAAATGCCACATCTTTGCAACCCCACTCCTTCCAATATGTGTACTGGACTGTAAGGGTCTGGGGGGGGGGGATGAAATGGTACATTTCTTTTAATGTTTTGGTATTATTAATTATTATACTTATTATACGTAATGAGTTTGTCAGAACTCAGGATGTGTGCGCAAATTTTCATGGGCTCCGGGTGCACAAAACCATTCCTACGCCACTGATGCCACCCCTGTATATCAACTTCATGCATATATGAGTAGGGCTTGCATTTTATAGTGCTATACAGTGGACCCTGCCAGCGCCTACCCGCGGATTCGGGACCCACGGATTCATCTCACCGCGGGTCTCACACCCGCAAGAGTCCACTGTAAAATGTTGGAAAAACATTTTTTAAAAAGGTTTAAAATAGCATTCTTTTGGCTACCAAACCGCTCCGTTTTCAGAGCTGTAGCGAGCAAAATTGTGCTCCTACAGCATCTTTCTTGTTGCTCAACTTCCCCCTCCCTTCCTCAGACTTGCCCCAGTGCATTCTGAGGCAACCATGGGGAAGGGAGGGGGGAAGTTGAGCAACCAGGAAGAAACTGTAGGAGAGCAACTTCGCTCTCTACAGCAGAAGCGTTTCTACGGTAGGGGCCCTACCGTAAGTTGCGCCCCGTGCTAGTACCGTGTTTACAAACCGGAGGAGGCCCCACCCCCTCGCTGTCAGAGCCATTCCGCGCAGCGAAGGTGAACAGGCAGGAGACTCCCTGCCCGTTCGCCTTCACTGCGCGGAATGGCTCCAACAGCGAGGGGCGGGGCCTCCTCGCTCTGGTTTGTAAACACGGTACTAGCACGGGGCGCAACTTACGGTAGGGCCCCTACCGTAGAAATGCCTACAATTTTAAAACTATATAAACTACCATGTTTCCCCGAAAATAAGACAGGGACTTATTTTTGCCTCCAAAAAATGCAGGAAGTCTTATTTTCAGGGAGGTCTTATTGTTCCCAGCCGAGCTGGGCTGAATAAACACAATCAGTGTGGTTCAAACAAGAGCTGAAGACGCAATCCCTCCCCCACACACAGCAGCAGCGGCTTTGCCCGCTCACCCTCCAACTCACTCTCTCAAACACACGCTGATGTGGATGTAAGGCTGTGTAACACCACCCCTTTTCCTCCCGTTCCAACGCAACTGAGGATCTCCTGAGTGAGTGATTGCTTCTCTGCTTCCGTCCATCCGCGATCGCATTCTTCCCCCCCTTCTGAAATGCATCCCGTCCCGTTTTCCAGTCTCAGCCCCCGGGGTCCTTTCGCACCGGGAGCTGCGCTGGCCTGGTGATCCCGAGAGAGGGGTGGGTTTGGCGGCATGTGAAGCGGACTCCCTGCTGCTAATGTGGGGGGAGAGAGAGAGGAGGTGGATGAGGGGGAATCGGGTGTGCGTTGCAAACGTGGGGAGAGACTCATCCAGCAGCGCTTCCAAGCTGAGTGAGCGAACGCGCGCACGCACGCACACTTCTCTGCACACACAGAGAGAGGAGGAGGAGGGGGCGAGTGCAGAGAAGCGCCTGGGAAGTTTATATCAAGTTAAAAGCCAAGTCCCTCCCTCGGGAGGCAGAGGAAAGGAGGAGCACAGGATAAATCCAGGGCCAGCAGGCAACGTGGCTGCAAATGGACAAGCTGCAGCGCCAGGGAAAGAAAGGCAGGAGGTAGCAGCAGAACAGAGGGGCCTGGAAGGTGGCTCCGGGCAGGAGGAATGGAAATCACGGGGAGCCATGCTAGGTCTTACTTTCAGAAAGGTCTTATATTTTTAAGTGCCAGTAAAAATTATGCAAAAATGGGGGGAGGTCTTACTTTCGGGGGAGGTCTTTTTTCAGGGAAACACGGTAGATGCGTAGAATACTGGATAGTGGATAAGTTCAACATTTAGTCTTCCGAAACGATCATAGTTTTTAAAAAACACTTTAACTCAGTGGTTCTCAAAGTTGCTGGGGCCATGACCCACCTCGTCCTCCGGCGGTGGGTTGTGACCCACCTCCTGCAGCTGCTCCCACTTTGTGCCAGGCCCAGGACTGTCTCTGGAGGTCTCCGCAGGCCTTAGAAAAGCCTCCCAACACGACTGGAAGTTGTATCAGTGAAACTGGAAGTGATCCGGAAGTCACTTCCGGAGGCTTACCGAGGCCTCGAGAGGCCATCCCAGGCCCGGCACAACGTAGGAGTAGCTGCAGGAGGCGAGTCGCGCCCAGGAAATGATCTCTGGTTGTGTCCATTTGGCTCCAATTTGGAGCCAAACGGGGGCAAGGATGGGCCCAACTGGCAACCCACCTCAGCATTGTAACCTACAGTTTGAGAAGCCCTGCTTTAATTGAAGAGGCATACAAATGCAAGGTAGCACATTTTTGAAGTAGTGAAACAAGTAAATTTGCTTCTTTAAAACAATAGAAAAAAATAGAAAATTCGATTGAGGCGATTGAGATCTTCAAAAAACATCAGATTTTGTTTCCGTCCTCCCCTCTGCAGGTCCGAGGTTACCTCAGGTTGTTTGAGCGCTCTTGCAGGATCACTGCTACGGGCTGCAACCGGAACTGAGCATTCCCGTGTTAACAATCCTCAGCTCACCAGCACTGCTGTGTCTTTTTAAACTTGCAGTTTGAGAGACAGTTGCTTTACCATCCTCACAGCTCGCTGTAGCTTTGTTTTTGCCTGATGAAGGTCATCGATAGATGACGGAAACATTGCTTTTAGATTAATTTTAAAATTCATAAAGTTTTAACAGAGTTTTTAATTGTGTTTTGACTTGCCATTTTAATATTTCTGCATCATGGCTTTTAATCCTGTCATTGCTTCTGTGAGAAGAACATAAGATGGTATATTCTAACGTGTGTAACACTGGGAAAATACTTGATCATTCTGGACAGAGATTTTTACCTTGCCCTCTTAATTCTGTTTTGTGTCAAGGGAAGTAATGGTACAGTGCAGCATGTTTCTGAAGGTTGTTCACATAAAGATTCATGTTTAAAAATCAGCTGACACAGTTGCACTGAATTGACAGAAATGATGTTCAATATTTCGTTAAGGGCCAGTAAGATTCTATTTTAAAATTCTGAAAAGCATGAATATCCAAGGCTAGTAAAGAAGATGCATGAAGTACCTTTATAATTATAACTGCTTTGGTGGGCAATATTGTGGGTGAAACAGATGTTAGGAACCTATTAATGAAGGTTTTTTCCAACATCTGCTTACAATTTGAAGGCAATTGTAAATACAGCACAGAAGGTCAATTGGGCCAATTAAGGTCTATGTGCAAATCTACTGCTGCAGGTTTCTTTTCAGCTTATTCTGATTCTCTTTTAGCACAGGAAATAGTATTTAATAGCAACTTTGTCAATTTTGATTGTGATTTTATACAACAACAAACACTGATCACATGCCCTATGCTTCACCAAATAAGCCATGTTCCTTCCTCTGTTTCCTCCATACCTACAGCACACCACCAAGTTCACTAGGATGTGGCAAAAAGTGGCAAGACAAGTTACAGGCAAGTTGATTATGCTTGAAAATGCTTGATTTTGCTTTAAACAACCAAATCAGGAACTCTGTTAAAGAACCCTTACTAAAAGCAAAACATGAATCTTGCATATTTTCCAGTATTCCTAACATGAGGCTTTAATAATATTTAAATGACAGATACATGGTCACAAACATTTTGGTGTTCATTTTATAGACCTGACAGATTTTTAAAAAATTCTTCCTTTCCTTCAAAGAGCTCAGGTCAGTTGACATGAGGTTATCCCATTCTATCCTCACCACCACTCTGTAGGTAAATAAGCAAGGTTGGGACACAGTGACTCTCGGATCTTGCAGAGAGCTTCCTGGAAGAGCAAGGACTTGAATCACCATGTTCACAGCTGTGAGTGGCAATTTGGTGTAGTGAAGCAGCAGGCAAGGTAACAGCTAAATACCCTTTCCCCATGTCGCTGCTTTTCTCCTCCAAATCTCTCTGCCAAGCAGTTTTTCCTAAGGAAAAGCAGCTGACAGGTTTTCATTGCATGTGCTCACATGTAATATGCAATTAAACTCTTATGCCATTCTGTCTATTATCAATAATGCTTTGCACTTGCGTACAACTTCAATTACACAGCCCAACAAAAAAACGTTTTTTTCCTGGTGCTTCAGAAGTTAGACCTATTCTTGGGTATATTTGGGGCACTGATTCCAAAAATGCCACCAGTTTTGTTTGCCCTATCAGCTCTGGTTTTGGAGATACGGCACAGCCACCTTATTTGCTGATTCAAGCAGGTTTTTGACAATTAGAAGCAACTCCCTTATTTTTTGTTAATAAAAAATAACTGATGACTGTTAACAGTAACTGGTCTAAGTGCATTCACTAAGGTTTCAGCCTGAAGATTAGACCCAGATATTGATAATAGTATAAGAAATATTCTTTAAGTACCAAAGTATTCTTAAAGGTCTATGGCAGCCGTTCCCAACCTGTGGTACGCGTACCCCTTGGGGTATGTGGACTGGCGGGCAGGGGTACGCGATAAGCTGCCCCTTCTCCCTTGATTTAGAGTGTTAGCGAGCCCAGTATTTTTAAATTCAAACTGCTCTGCAGTTTCACTTTCATTTTCACTTTAGAGCAGCAGAACTTGAGCGGAGGGGAAAGGCAAGAAGGCACACATAAGTCCAGCACGTGTGTGCATTAGTGGCAAAATAAGAATGCAGATGACAAGAGTAACGTTGGAAGGCTGCCAAGTTTTCCATCCTTAATTTGTCCATCTTTTGCCTCTTTTTCTTCTTCACTGAAGACACCAGTAGATGTTGGGCTTATTATTTTGTAGTTGAGAAAATGCACCCACCCACCCTTTCAGTCTCTCTGATTTTGTGTTGGGCTTATTATTTTTGTAGTGAAGAAAATGCACTCCCCCCCTTTCGGTCTCTCTGATTTTGTGTTGGGCTTATTATTAAAGGATATGTTTTGGTTGTGGATGGACTTGATAATTTAGCACTCGATGCATTATATTTGTAGTGAGATTCTGTACTCCTCCTTTTTTTGCTGATCCTCCCAAAACTTTTGCTGCAGCTCTGGGGAGGGTAATTTCTGCCCATCTCTTATGCATGCCCCACAAACCCATCTAGCAAAACACCCCGTTTTTTTAAAATTATTTAACTTAATTAAAATTATTACATAATTTAATTAATTAGCCAATTAAGATCAGGGGGTACTGGACCGTGCTGGACTGTGACAGGGGGTACAAATGGTGACAAAGGTTGGGAACCCCTGGTCTATGGTGAGCCTCTTCCAAACTGGAAAAATACATGAAGGATTTATCAATTTATCAAGTGCACAGCAAATTCTGCTGATGCTTATTCAGAAGAACAGATAAATGCATATTTGAAAATGAAATAAAATGAACCTAATGTTATCTAATACTATACAGAGTCATAAACTGAGAGTGGTATAAAATTGCATGCCTTAAATTCACTTCTTAATATGTGAAACAAGCACTAACAGCACCCAACCATCTTAAAAGATGGGTGTAAGTTCTTGTAATTTGTATCCTTAAAACTGTATTCACTAATATCTGAATGAGGAACAGAAGGCCTCCTTGATCAAATAGTTAAATCTGAATGTAAACATCAGAACTCTCAGAAAACATTCCCATCAATTATAAGTTGTCTTTGCTCAGCTTGGCCCCATGTCACTTGCTCTGAAAACTTAGCACTTCATCCATCCTGCCTATATCAGCAAGGGTATTCACAATGTCATATATTTTTTTCCATACCAATTTCCTCCAGATAGTACAACTTTGCATAGCTAGATAAATACACACTGCTTTCTCTCCCCCACCAGCAAAATAGTAAAAAAGATGACACCTTATTTTAAATTTTAAAAAAGACACCTTATTGTAAATTTTACTTTTACATACACATACATTTTAGATATTTTCAAGTGTTTACCTCAGCTAAACCAATAGCCTTCATCCCTGTCAGACCCAGCAAGGTACTCACTTTTTATTTTACCTTTTTTTCTCTCTAGAGGTACCAGATGCAAACGAGGACAAGACTATAAAAAAATCAACAAGCAATTGTGAGAAAAGCGACACTTGTCAAAACTCCCTCTTCTACAACACTATTAAAAGTACAGGAGGTCTGTCCTCTGCAGCTGGTCTCTCTGTCTTTCCTCTTAATCTTAATAAAATACAAATAAAACAGTGATTATTTCACTAGTGCAGGATTTCAGACTGCTCTCAACCTACCCGCTGAAGATCAGTGAACTAGACAACAAACATTGAACTACAAGACATAATTAAGTCATCTCATGAAAGAAACCAGTTTGTTTAGTTTCACCTTTGAAAAGTTCTATTTACTAAGACAGCAAGCAAACCCTTAAACTACATTTCTCTGAAGCATTTTTATTGCAAGAGATATCTTACATGTGTCTTATTTTTCCCCAAGCTTCTCAAGTGAAAGGATTACATAGGATAGTTGCATGGGATATTGCCAAACAGAAGATAGTCTTCACAATAAAATACATTTTAAAGAAAGTCACAAAGGATTCTAACAAACTGAAAGCAAATATTAAGGAAAGCCAACCTAAGTATTGAAATAGGGTCAATTGATTAAAATAAATTTAGCACTAGATAGAAGTGAAAATAAACCAGTCTAAAGAGCGAAAGCTTTCATGGCCAGCAACAATTTTGTAAGAAATAGGGAACACGGGTTTAGATGCCATGTAAGAAAATGTATTTAACAGAACACAAAACACACAACGTTTCGTCCACTTCTGTGGACGTCTTCTGGTGTACAGCAGCACCGTGCTAGCAAGATGTAAAATGCCATTTTACATCTTGCTAGCACGGTGCTGCTGTACACCAGAAGACATCCACAGAAGTGGACGAAACGTTGTGTGTTTTGTGTTCTGTTAAATACATTTTCTTACATGGCATCTAAACCCGTGTTCCCTATTTCTTACAAAATAAACCAGTTGGTTGGTGAAATAAATTTAGCACTGGATAGGAGTGAAAATAAACCAGTCTGTTGGTAAACTATCTGCCAATTAATAACATTTAGTGGCTCATCTGTGCAAGTGGCTATACAAAGCATTGGACAAAATCATTTCATATGGCTAAATCTTGAGTGGAAGTTGTTTTACAAACTCATAAGAGTACTATTCAATAACAAAAATATATAATCACCAAGAAAATATTTGCTATTCTGGATGCAATTACCTAAACTGGAATTTGGCTTCTGGAGGGTAAACTGTGCTGCTTTTACAGAAGTGTTGACAAATTCTGACTGGCAACAGTTAAACCTCAGCCAGTACACCCAATTTTTCAAACTAAATGTATGGTTCTTACAAGAAATCATATCCCCAGAAGTCTGCAGAAACGAGAGAGAGAGAGAGCGCACGCGCACACAGAGTATATATGTAGAAGACCCGAGATCAAGCTATGATCCCACCACATAATATGGGAGCAGTTTTCCATTCTCACAGTATGAAAAATTGACTAGTGGCAACACCAGTGCTACAACATACATTAGGTTAGGGAATCAACCCAACTTAAGTCACAACCCACTGGTTGAACACCAATGATTTAAACAATATAGACTATTATTAAATCACTTCAGACTCTGACTGAGATGCATTTTTTTAGCCAAGTAAAAACTTTCGCTAACACTTTCTGTAACAATTAAGTAATACCACTTCCTAGGATAATTAGGAGCTCCTAGATATGCCTGATTTTGGAATGGGAATGTCTCTGTACTTGATAACACATAGTGTGGGGGACATCAATTCGCTATAACAGAAAGAGGAGGGAAATAAGGATTGAAGTTCCTTATAGAGAGTTTAGGAAATAAAAAAGCTCTTCTATCTAAAGCAGTGGTTCCCAACCTTTTAGCACTGGGAATCACTTTTGTAGAATGACAATCTGTCAGGAAACACCCCCCCCCCCAAGACCTAGGACCGGAAGCGATGTCAGTAAGCAGGAAGTGATGTCATTGTTTTCAATAAGTTACACTGTTTAATAATTCACACTTTTTAAAATAAATCACATTTTTAAAGTTGTACTCATGAGCAGCCCAATGGAAGGGGGGAGGGGAGACTGAGCTAATATTAACAGAGATGCTAAAAGGCAAGCAGAAAGTAACACACGGTGAGCGAACAAGCCCCAAGAGAGCATCAGACACTTATTTCTCTGCAGTGGGGGGGGGGGGAAGGAGTGTGCCCCCATTTTGGGTGTGGCCATCCACTCGACATCCTGTGACCCACCCAGAAACTGCTTCGTGACCCCCTTGGGGGTCCCGACCCCCAAGTTGAGAACCACTGATCTAAAGGAGGAATACTTATTTCTCTGCAGTGGGGGGGGGAGGACTGTGCCCCCATTTTGGGTGTGGCCATCCACTCGACATCCCGTGACCCACCCAGAAACTGCTTCGTGACCCCCTTGGGGGTCCCAACCCCCAAGTTGAGAACCACTGATCTAAAGGAGGAATACTTTAGATAGAACTAAAGAAGCTGTCTAGGTCAGGAAATAAAAGATTAAATATATAGGAAGCCGAGTGGAGATGGGCAGGGTTGAAGTTGGAAAGGAGAACAGATGAGGGGGATAGGAGTAACACTGAACTCAAGACCTGTGCAAATATGCTAAATCCTGGTTTACGTGATGCTGTGGCAATCCATTATGCATAACTGAGAGGCAAGTTAGTCCCAGCAGAAGAGCACAGCTTTGCATGATTAAAAAGTAACAAACTCTTGGCCAACAGTGGTTCACTGAAAATTGAAACTGCAGGTCCTAACAACATTGTAGATATCAGTGGTATTGAAAAAGAGATTCATCACATATTCATGAGTACCTGAGGATTATCAAATCAAAATCCATGTAAACAAATGCATGTTAATATAGAAAACCTTTACTGAACTGCCACAAATAGCCAACAATCTGTGACTGAATTCATTAGTCATTTATAATTACCGTATTGTCCCGAGTATAAGACGCACCTGATTATAAGACGTGCTTAAAGTTTGGTGCTATTAAAAAAATTAATTAAATCACTGGCATTAAATTTATGCCTGATTATAAGACGCACCCCTAGTTTAAAAACTTAAATTAGGAGAAAAAAGTGAGTCTTATACTCAGACCAATACGGTATTTTAATAAGACTGTAAAAATTCTAAATTCATACATGAAATCTGCAGAATTCTCAAAAGGATGGCCGCTTAGGAAATGCATAAATTTGAACTGCAATTTGAAGAGAAAAAATTTGCAATTTCAAATTTTCTTGTATGAAAAGATTTCCTTTGGAAGACAAGGTAATAAAACTTAATAATCTCTAGCTCTAAGTGTTCATGTGTTCACTGCAAACTGAACAAAATGCTCCAGTAAAGAAACACTGGCAAACATTGCTATTATACATGCCAATATGTTTCTTAGTTTGAAAGAAAACATAGCTACAGAGTTTGTTTTGGAAGGAGCTCTTCAGCTAAAAAAATGATTTGGCACAACATAATTTCTTGGGAAGTTTGTCAAGGAAAAAGGAAAACAAAACAGTGATTAAACCCAACTAAGGTAGATTTATCAGAGAATTAAGCCTAATGCAGATGTAAGCAAATAATGGCGCTGGGATTGGCCACAGAATTGTGAGCTCCTTTCTCCCACATACTGCCTCTGGTGAAAATAAAAAATCTGCGTCCTCCACCTCACTATAATATGCAACTGACCTGAGTTAACATTTTGCCCACAAGCTCTTGCAGCAGCTTACAAACTAATAAAAGACACTAGAATACACAGTGAACCAACTGTGATGAATCCCTTGTGTTTCCCCCTTCGCTCCCCCTCTTTTTTGGGTAGTTTTCAGTATTCTGGACAATTTTTAACTTCCCAGCAGCTTCAGTGCCATTCAGCTGCTGGGATACACTTTAGAGGTAGCCTTTGTTCTTTGACACTAGCAACGTGCTAGATGTATATTCCTGTCCGAGGTGGCTGGCCCCTTGCTGAGATCGGAATGCACTTAGCAACCAAGTAGCAGCCCTGTCTACCTTGATCCAAGGGGTGGGACAGAGTGACCAGGTAGTTTCCATTCCTCCAGTCAGGTAATGAGATGTCATTACAACCAAGTTATAGGACTTCCAAGCCTGCAGGAAGGGGAGGGGTGTCGTTATCTACCAGTATCTGAGTGACCCATTCATTGGGAGCACAGAGAGGAAAGCCCACTTGCTCAACCACAAGTAAAAAGGAGTGGGGATTCCTTGCCATGTAGGTAGCTTAAGCTAGGGAATGTTTAGCTAGGAATGTAGTAAAGTTTTTTTCCCTGCCTATTATTCCCATTTACAATTTTTCCAGTACCACTTACAATGTCTTAAGGCAGGACTCGTGAGATACAACAGCACCTCAGCTCCATCTGCTGGGCATTAATGGTTATTGCACCCTTTTGGTGAAAACCTTTGTTTTTTGAAGTGGTGGCTCCCCTAAGGGAGTGTGCGGTGAAGCTCACAGGACTGTCCTTCCCGTGGATGTGTCCCATTGCGATGCAGGCCCACAGCCAATGGGCCAAGACACTGACAGAAGCCTTCTTTCCTGTGGTTGAAACCCGAAATGACACAAAAACAGGCCCCGGTCCTTCACAGCTCACTGGTCTTTCAGTGGAGAACATGAGGGCCCACCTCACATCCAATGTATACCAAGTTTTCTCCCTGGGTTGAGACGCCTTAGGACAAAGGATGGAAGAATTAGTTCTTGGTTGAGTGAAACAGCATGTTCACTTTAGGCACAAAGGTGGGGGTCCACCCTCAGTATCACCTTGTCATTGTGGAAAATACAGAGTTCAGGGTTGACCGATACCCTCCGGGCGGATGCAATAGCCACCAGAAGACGACCTTATATGTAAGCTCCCTCAGCGGAACCTGAGCCAGAAGCTCAAAAGGGAGCACACATCAATGCTGATAGCACCTGTTAAGGTCCCAGCTAGGAAGCCTGTGGATGTCGGGTGGGTTAATGTGAGGGTATGTCAAGAGCTCTCACCTAATCCCAACCGCAGGGTCCAAGTGACCACTGCCACATGTCTGCAGAGGGTATTTGTACTTGGGCCCTTATTCAGTCCGTCCTGAAGGAATCTGAGGACATGCCTGACTTTGGGCTTGGTAGCCCAAATCCCCCTAGCTATGCACCACTTCAAGAACAAATGCCAGGATGAGCCGTAAACCTTCTTGGTGAACTGTTGCCTAGAGACAAAAAGGGTGTCCAGCACCTTACTAGAATAACCAAAGCCGGCTAGCAGGTCCCTCTCAACCTCGTCCATGCTGTCAGTTGGAACAGCTGAGGTTGGACCAGTGGACCCTGTGCTAACAAGTTCTCCTGAGTTTCCTGGTAGCTCTCAGGAAACTCTAAATGTGAGAATGAATGCCAAGGGAGTTTGAACCCAGCCAGATAATAACGTCTAAGACTGACATCTGGCTACATAGCCTGCTTGCACAAGATCGAACCACAGGCCATCCAAAGAACTGTTACGACCTGGGAGACTCCTGTTAAGGCTGATCTACACTGCACGTATCCCAGCGCGTCCCGGGCATGTGCGGAGCGGTGTGGCTTCCTTTTTAACAGATCTCCATGGAACGTGGGAGAGCTGCGGTCTCCCGAGTTGCGTTGCGATCGGTCGTGGACAATGCTCATGATTGAGAGAGGGCGGTACGTGGAGCAAACTGTTTGACGAATGGGATGAGAGGGGGCTTTCAGTTAATCAGAGCACATGTGATTCAGCCAATCAGCATTGAGCATAATTACAAGGCGGGACTAGCGCGTTGAAGAAACTGGTGGAGTCCAGGGCAGCGTTTCGTGGTGGGGCGTCCTGTCCCTACGCTTGCGAGCCTCCAAACGCAATCGCAACCGGAGTTGGTGTAGATCAGCCTTTAAGGTTGAGTCATTTCCTTCCCTTCATTAGCTCATCAAGAAGATTGCCATATGTATAGCCCATTATAGCTGATGGCTGTCTGCAATGAGAGCTACTAGATCCCAGAATCAAGGGTTCCTTGGCATCTTGTAGCAATTAGATAATGCTCTTTACCCTGTGTTGTCTGATCTTTTGGAGAACCCACAGAATGAAAGAAAATTAAGGTAATGCATAAAGTATAACTTTTGGCCTAGGTGACCTCAAGACATTTATCAGTTCTATGCCCTGCACTTGAAACTTTGCTGCAAACCTTGTTTGCTAAAGTTGTGAAGAGGCCAATGGAAGAACTCCCAGGCTCTTGAATTCCTAAGTTGAAAGCTGTGTGATTGAGAGACCATTCCTCACCCATTGTGTATGCAGATTTCAACACCTTTCACTATACGTGAAACTATGTCACTTTCACTATACTTGTGTGCACAACTGCACACACACGTGTGCTCTTAGATAAGCCCAGGGAAATGTTAGATTTCACTGATAAAAATAAGGAGCACGATCCATCCCTAGGTGTGCATAGCTGTATTCACAGGGAAGGATCAGCCTAAGGCTCAGTAGTACCCTCTTCACTCTGTCATGGTTGGTCCTTGGTACCAACAGGCCTTGAGTAATCTGCAAACTTTGGCAACTGAGCCAGACACCCTGAAAGTTCCGGGAGCCCTTACATGTGTAATACTTTGACAGGAGATGGGATTCTACCCATGTAAAAAGAAGCAGTTGTTCCCTCAGAAGTGATCTGGATCAAGTATCTCAATGTCTACGTACAATACATAGGCTGCAGCTGAAATGCTGTTGTTCTGGACCAGAATACGAGGGCCCTCTAGATGTTGAGCAAAATGGAGAAGAGTTAGGCAAATAGTCTGAGTACAAGAAGATTTATGCTCTGTGTCCTCTCCCATGGTCCAACCGTTCTGAGTCCACAAGTTGTTGCAGGGGGCTTCCCATCACCTCAGGCTGACACTGGTTATAATAAACATCAGTGAAGGATCTAGAATTGAAGATCCCCGTTTCAGATAAGTCAGTGCACTAAACTACCAGAAGGAATGGTAGACTGGAAGTGAAACGAATACTTCAGAGTTCAGACCATTAATGATCTGAAGCTAAATCCCAGAAGAGAGGTCCAAAGTGGTCTAGAATGGAGCCTCACCCACAGCAGGATGACCATACAAGAAACCATCACCCACAAGACTTGTCAGGGATAGAAGATCCCAAGGACATGACTGAAGGAGTGCCATTATGCAGAATGTGGACTGAGAGTCGTTGGAAAGTCGTTGGATACTCTGTTCAGGGAAGTGTTGAGCCTTACCTAGAGATGGAGAAGAGATTGAGAAGGACTTTGAAGTGCTGATATGGTCAACTCAAAGTATTTGAAAACACGTTTCCAGAAAGTACAATCCGACTAACCGATTACCTAGGTAAGGAAATATATGTCCCTCTCATTTTGAGGAACTCCACCAGAAAGATGAAGCGAAGTACCAGAGATTACAAATATTGCTCCCCATAGCTGAACCAGAAAAAAAATCTGCTCTGATAGGGTCTGATAGGAATATGGAGGTAAGCCTTGGTAAGACTGATTGAATTGTGGACTGATAAGAACATCAGCAGCTGATAAGCGACAGCTGATTTTTTCCGGGTTGTGGCATGGGCGGGGGGGGGTCCTCCCGCCCATGCCACAACCCAGAAAAGAAGGCTGCAGCCCTGCTGATTTGGCAGGGCTGTAGCCTTTCCCTCCAGGTTGCGGTGCGAGTGGGAGGACCCGCCTGCATCGCAACCCAAAAAAGAAGGCTACAGGCCTACACTGTCCCCCGCAGTACAGGCCTGCATCCTAACTTTTCTCCTTGATGCCGCCATCTTGGATCTCGTGCGATCCAAGTTGGCAGCGCCCAAATCTCATGAGGGCACATGAGGCAGTAATCTCATGAGATTTGGGCACCGCCGTCTTGGATCGCGCAAGATCCAAGATGGCGGTGACAGGCCTGTAGTGCAGGGGACAGTGTAGAGGGGACAGTGTAGAGTAGACGGTGCCCATCTCACTCGCCCAATCACTCACCTAACATCAGCCTGGTGATTCTTCAGGGAATACAGGAATCAGGCACTTTACTGTCAACACTCACTAGCATGCCCAGGAAAGAAGCCAAGAATCTGGTACAAGAAAAATCTTCCACTCCTGGTAACACTACTCCCAATGCCAAAAGACGAGACAGAACATTTAAAAACATCATATGTGCTAGTGCGTTCCATCCTGGAGAAGAGAAAATCCTGCATTTTATTTATCTCTAGATTTAGAACATATTGTGAGAGAAATGAAGAGCTTTACTTACAATTAATCAGAAACCTATTATTTTGCACAATAAAGACATTCTAGTCCATACAATCTCTTTGCCTGCTGTATAAGGCTTCCAATTTTTGTAGTGCTTATGGAACTTCCACAGTGGGAACCCTAGAAAAGCAAACAAAACTAGGGTATTTGTGCTCTTTTCCACCCTTTTGCACTTTCTGGGGGAAGGGACTGATTTGCAGACTGAACAACCAGTCCAGTTTTTTTTATGAGAAACAATATCCATGTAGAGCTTCAGAGCCCAGAGTGAAAACCTACCCATAAATAAGAAGCAGCTACAGTACAAGAGTAGATCTCTTTCAGAACTATGTCATTTGCGAACACACCGCTAGAGACTTCTGTATGTGCTTGTAAAGGCCAGAAAGAAGCAGAAATGGAAAGAGGCAGGCATGAGGAAGTTATATGAAAAGTAACTCAACAGGTGGATGAAGCTAGGGACAGTAATGAAACAGACTTCCATGTCAGGAAGAGACATGCAGAACAAGCAGGCAATTATCAGAAGCTGGATGACAAATGGTGGTTGGTAAAAGTCAGGGTTCACCAATTATACTCCACCACCACCACTTCAATATGTTCAGGATAATAAATCAAATAGTCATTTCCACTGTATTACTACAGAAGCTTCTCTACTTAAGAACATTCAACTTTAAAACGTACAAGATACAAGTCTGCCTGGTCATGCGTCCATAGATTTTTAGCACCTATTCCCAACATTCCTGAACGTTTCCCATTTTATTTCAGCCAACCTCAGCAAGCTCCGTTAGCCTGCTTTTCAAGGTAAGACCACATAATATATAATTATGTAAATACATTGTAAATACTGTTTTCCTCATATTTCACATGTTAGCAACCAATAATAGTGATGTTAGACTTAAAAACAAAACAACTAACAGACCAACCCCTGGAACCTAACCTGTTCTAAGTGGGGGGGGCTTTTGTACTATATTCTTAGTAAAGAACAAGGAGTCATAAGATGGGTGAAAAATTGTTTGATGTTATCAGAAACATTAAAGCTGGTTGCATTTCTAAAACAATAGATATATTAAATATTAGCAATTGTCGTTAGACCTGAACCTATTTTTAAATTAACACTAAAGATGATAAACGTGACTAGTCATATCCACAATAATGCTTCATAACTTTCAGACCATGTGCTTAAGCACTTAAGCTGTAACCAAATCTACAGAAGCCATCCAGCACATTTAGGTAATATAGCACACTACAGAACTATATCAGCATGCAACATTCACACAATAATTGCTATTTTTTTGGGAGGGGGGACATCCAAGGATCGTATCTCAACCCTTCAACAAGAGGGATATGTGTCTGTGTATTAAATGGTTACTTGCTTACTGAATTTTGAAACCTGAAAACCAAAAGCAGAGCACCTAAGATTTACTAGAACATAAAATTGAACACACATACTGTACTAGGAAAACAATTTTATGTTTTCAGCAAATGATTCTCAGAAAGCTTGTAATAACTTTCATTGCTATGCCACATTTACCTTCTAAATAATTACTTGTGTATAAATAAATCTAAATAAATCCATAAAGAAAATTGTCCATACTGAAAATAAAGAAGTATTTAATATACTCAAATACTGTACAACTCACTGAAAGTCACTGAACAAAAATGTCACCTCCCTTTGTGAAAGTAATCTGCAGTCTTGTTTTGCAGCACTAACGGCATACAATGAATTAGCAAAACAGATCTGCCAACTCAGACAAACCAGAGGCAGAGTATTGCCCTGTCAGTTTTAAACATTATCTTCTACTGGGTTACTCTCTTTTATTGCAGTCCAATTAATTACTTTCCCTTCACTTAAACCAGAGCTGCCACCCAACAACCTGCTGACTTAAGGATCCCATGAGCCAGAGTTTAATCAACCTCCCTGTTAAGATCTTAGTTAGCCAGCTTTCACTGTTCACTATTAAATATTACAATTTTTCCCCTTGATACAGTATTTGTCAGCTAAGCTTACATGAACACACCTGTGAGCATGCAGAAGTTTCCAAATATTCCTATATACCACACCACTCCACAAAGCTTAGTTAATATTATTCATCTACTGATTATTATGCTAACTTCCAAAAACAATTGTTATTCTGTGATGAAATTAAGTATTAATGGTAGACATTTTGCACAACTCCCTTAATGCGTTTGGCAGACCTCATCCCACTGATGTGAATCCCACATATATAGAGAAAATTGTGAGTGATAAAATAGAATTACTTTTTATTATGTCTTAAAGAAACCTGGAATTGTTACCTTTTATGAGCCATGTCTAATTTATACATGGCACATCTGGCATAACAGATACTATGTATAAACCAGGAATGCTTGCAATAATATGTTTCCCAGTGTTAAAATAAACACCTCAGCACATTACATTTTGGCACAGCACTTTTGCCACAGTGGGGAAGCACTTATCTGCTTTAACACTTTTCCACTTACGAATTATCACTCAATTATTGAAAAGGGCTTTTAATCTAGGAAGACAACAGAATGGTTTCATATTGTCTTCACATTCAGATTTAACTAGTCTATGTTAAAGTGAATAGTAAACATATTAAAGACCTTTAGTATTCTCAGACTTAACAACAAAAATAGCCCTAGCAGTTCTCAAACAAGTATAACAACAAATTCTACAGAAGTAACGGCTCTGCACAGAGCAAGAATTGTCAAATCTCTCATTATGATCTCTCCTACTAAAGAGAATTGTCTAGGCTCCCAGGAGTGCTCTCTGAAGGGAAAAACATCTAACAAAAAGGCAGGGGGGTTAGCTAAATGAACCTGAGGAGAGGGGCATGCACTGAGTTCCTACACTGAAAATGAACACAAAGAAAAGACCAAGATACTCCTGCACTACATGAGTACGAAGAAGGTGAAGGCTGACTGGCACACTATCTGCTGGCTGAGTTAGTTTATTCAAGCAGGAATCTCTGCCAGGTCAACATCATATTTAAGAATCAATGTAATAGAGCAGGGCTTCTCAAAGTGTGGGTTGCAGCCCGAGGCAGAGGTGGGCCACTAGTTGGGCCCACCCGCCTACCTCTGTTTGCCTCCAAATGGGAGCCAAAGGGAAGCAACTGGAAGCCACTTTCAAGGCCTGACTCACCTTAGCCAGCCACTTCCACATTGCTCCAGTCCAGGGACAGCCTTTGGAGGCATCCATGGGACTCGGAAGGCCTCCGGAAGTGACTCAGAGGTCACTTCTGGTTTCGTCGACGCGACTTCCGGTCATGTTGGGAGGCTGTTAGGAGGCCTCCGGTCATGTTGGGAGGCTGTTAGGAGGCCTCCGTCAAGGGCTAGAGTGATGCGAGAGCAGCTGGCTTAGGTGGGCCGTGGCGCGGGAGCAGCTGGCCGTGGGTCACGGCGGCAGGAACCGCTGTAATAGAGTGTTTACCACTTTGGCCTCTTTAGAGCAAGCTGTGAATCACCTTTCCACATCATTCCCAATATGACTCACTGACAAACTCTGGATTTTACACAGAAGAAACAAAGATTAAAACGTTGGAGATGTTGAGCTGCCCTCGCTATCACCCAGCTCAGAGTTCAAGATAAGATTCAGATCCATAAAGTTCATACAGTGTATAGTGAAGAGGGTCCGTGGGAACCTAACCCTGTTTTTCCCATAGGACAATTCAGTTTCTGCTGGGATACTACTGGGTAACTTCCGTTTTCCAGGAACGGAACCCCAGCAGATAACGAGAATTGACTATAAATATTTCTATAAATTTATAAAATAGTGAATGGAGGATAAATAGCAAGAAGCTCTTTGGAGTTTTTGATTTACATTATCTCAAAGCTGAAATGTTTACCCAAATGCAGTGTATAGTTATCATTAACATCCAAACCAAATAGTTTGTAACAATGATGCAATAACTTCAAAATATTTAAATGAAAGCTTCTTTGGAGCAACATTTTGTTTCAGCTTTGCGCTACATTTTCAAGTGTACGTATTATATTTACAGTCTAATCAAAATTCAGGAGTCCAAATCAAATGTATTAAAGCACAAGATCATTTATTTATTAATCAAAAATAATGAAATGCCGCCATTGCAAATGAATCATTGTGCTCATATATTTGTAGGTGTCGGTATGAAACGATAATTTTATCAGTTCTGACTAATGTAAGGCATTTTGCCAATGTAATGTAAATGATCTGCTGTTATTAACGATGACTATTTTCTTCCTGTTAATACTGGAAAAACATATTCCACAACAGCATAAAGACTGAAAAAACTACACATTGAATATCTGTTCATAATCTTGTCACTGAAATCACATCTAGTATTATAAGTTACATATTTCTGAGCTATGCAAGCCAGTAATGACATACCTGATAAGTTGACTAGGAGAAGATTTTTAATTTAAAAATCAGATTTAATTCAAATCAGAGTGTTCTTATTTTAAATTTTAATTTATGTTAAGTGTTTGTTTTTAATTACATTGCTTAGAATTTTGTATGATTTTAATATAAAATTTATCTCTTAAAATATATGACTTTCTATTACACAATTCAGACAAACATTCTCAGTCCGATGAACAACAGTTTGTTAGATCAGGAACAAGCAACTAACTTGCCTCTTTTCTTCTCCCCTCCTGCATGCCTGTCTTCACTGATTTCCTGGTTTGTTAAACCACAGTTTGGCATGATGCCCAAGCTCCCTTTCTCATTAACACTAGAATTAAACCAAATGGCAGAAGATTTCAGGTGGACAAGAGGAAGTGCACCTTTACACAGCACAGCAATTCACAACCACAAGATCCAGTAACGGCCACTAGTTTAGATGGTTTTAAAAAGGGGATTATACAAATTCATGGACTACAAGTCATAATGACTACATGTTCTCTTCAGAGGCAGTATGCAAGGGCAGAATACCAGATGCAGGGAAGTAATGATGGATACTGTCTTCAATTCCTGCTTGTGGGCTTCCCCAGAGGCATCTAGCTGGCCACTGTGGTGAACAGGATGCAAGACTGGATGGATCTTATTCAGCAGGACTCTTCTTATATTCTTATGTCACTAGAGAGTGCTCAAACTACAGTTCAGCAGTCATGGCAGACTCCCATACACAAAACGAGAGGAGAGCATTCAGGTTTTGTCACTGGTTCCCGATTCAACAAACCACGGTTTGGTAAACTGGAAATGTGTTGTCTGAACCAGGCCACTGGGTTAAAGGCAACTGTTTTTAATTTAAAAGACTAAACCGTGAGAGAAAAATACATAATCCAAGGTCAAGTACTATAAATATGACACCATGTGCTGCCTATTATTGTGGCGAATTATGAATATTTATGACTCCGCCATCTTTCCATAGCATTAAGGAACTATTTTGTCAGCCCTTGTTTTGAGAAAATTCTGGATTCTTCACAGTTCAGGACCCAAAAAGCTGCTTAGACACATGCAAGAGGCTTGCATGAGGCCAACAGAATGTTTTACCTTATTTCATTGAATCACTCTTTCTAACCCCTCCCCTTGCATATCAGAAACTGCTTATGTAGTTCCCTCAATTTCAAAAGCAGATTGTCAGGTGGCATCATGGGGGACTGCTGCTTGAGAAAAACAGAAAACACTCCTTGGGCTCATTAACCTAGTTACAAGATTTTTTTGAATCCTAGAGTTCTTACATATAAGTAATTTTCTTAGCGTCTTCTCTGTATACAGAGAGAACCAACAGAAAGATAAATGCAGTCCTATCCTTGTTTACTCTGAAGCCTGAGCTTTGTTTACTCTTGTTTACCCTCACTGATTTCAACAGAACTTATTCCATGGAAAGTGTGCACAGGATTGCTACCTAAAACTGCAATCTGATACCCACTTACTTGGTAGCAAGTCTCATTGAGCTCAAGATTGATTTTTAAATAAAGCCAAAACTGCTTCCTTGTCTTCAATGAGATATAGGACGCAATACAAAGAACTATGGAACTAGTTTTGTGAGCCTAAGATGACATTAGACTTGCTATTCCTCAAACTCCCATGCTGCACAGTGGTCTGTTTTTGAAACTGAGGGTAGTTTCAAAAGCAGTTGTAATATGAAAAGGGTACTTGGTATTCAAAGCGAAAAAACCAAAAACATCTTACTGAGCTAGCACAAGTCCTTCACATGAACCTAGGATTGGAAGCTCTTTGGATCTCTCCGTATTTCTTTAGTGGAAAAAGCAAGTGGGTTACATTATCAAATGCTTTGGAACATGCTTATAAACAATATAAAAGCTACATTTAATTGCAAAGCAATACATTTGAAGTATTCTAGCACACTTATTCTGAAAACATATGAATTACAAAATGGAAAACTTGATTTAAATAAAGATTGAAATTGGGGTCAGCTGTTTATTTTAACCATGATTTAAAATTGTCTCTTTAATCAGTTCACTTTAACACTTGATACATTTCTGAGCAACACTTCAATTATTCCTAATCTACATTAAATTTGCAATATTCCAGCTACATCTTTTAAGATAAGGAACAGGCACATACAAGCTTATAGAAAGAATTTAACTAAGTTAACCTGTCCTCGTTACTGGTAATGTATCTGACTGGCACCCTATAAAATTAGGTAAATTTAACTTTCAATTTCTGCAACCATGACAATGACAATTTTGACATAATTATTCAAGAGTGATAAGCCCGATGGAATAAAAAATGTCTTATGTAAAGTCAAAGCATTATTGATAATTCCAGATTAATATTTAAACAAATCTTTACTTAACAATTTTACTAATATCCCCTAATTTAAAGGCACTAATAGAGGTGTTCACACTTTGCTTGTTAGTTGTCCATGCAAATATATGCCAACAATAATACAGCTTGTATAATAATATGTAGTACATCAATACAGGCCATCTGGAGAGCTAATGAATAATCAAGGGACTCTAAATTAAACTATAGAATTTTTCTTAGAATCTTTAGGACAACACTGTCAAGTTCAATCTATTCATTTAGATTCCAGAATCAATTTTTCAAACTTTATGACAGGTCTAATAGTTCCCACCTGTTTCTCCTGCTTGACTTTTGACTGGCAAGTTACCAGCAAGGGTGGAAATGTAGACAAAGACCCCTATTAGACTCCGGCTGTTTCTCTACTGTGAGGTCACTCAGCCATTAAATTAGTTCCAGCCCACTTTCTCCTATGTCTCAGTTTTGTGGGAGATATGTAGATTTGGGGGTCTGAGATGGAAGATCAATATTCAGCTTGTAAAAAGGTTTGGAAATCTATTAAATAAAAATGTTGTAAGTGTCACCTGCAGTCTGAAGTGAAATTTCATTTGCTAATTCATACTGCATTTTTCATATCATTAAAAGACTTCTAGTCCTTTATTTCAAAATTCTACAATATGAAAATCCTAATATTACATGAACATTGGCTTCAATGAAATCGAGGATTCAAAACAAATGTGATTGGGACTACAGTTTCAACTCTTACTGAATTTATGATCAGAAATTCATTAAAAAAATTGCTGTTCCATTATAGCTTTGGGCCAGATCCAAGGAATCTAGGTCTGTGTGTCTTTTGCGTCTCTAAGAGGTCTTTTGTGATTCCATCACTCAAGAGTAATCCTCATGACACATAACAAGCTGCTTTAGAAACTTAGAAAATATTTCAAACCAAACTGTGATATGGTGTGGGGGAGGCGGCAGTGGTCTGCTATCCAAAGAAAAGAAGTTTAACACATCACTAGCCATATTCAAGTCCGCAGGTCTGCCTAAAATATATCACTAGGTCAGTGTTTCCCAAACATTTTTGACCTGCAGCTCCCTTGACCTTTGGAGACCATTGGCCGTGGCCAATTCATTATGTTGATGCCTGCCAATAGGCATTGCACAGTTTCTGAGAGGATTCTGTGGCACTACGTGGCTCCCCTGGCTGGTTTCCGTAGCTCCCCTGGGAGCCGCACCTCCCAGTTTGGGAACTACTGCACTAGGTACTTGTGACTGAACTCAAGCTACCTGCAACAATAAAATATAGCGTGCGTGTGCACACGCACACGAACACACACTATTATATACCCTGATCCTATGTTTAATGGGGTTATTCCCTATTGAGTGTACGAGTAAAATATTTGTATCCCACTTTTGACAATGGAGGCACTCCATGTAGCTAACACATTAAAATAACACAATAAAAACAAATTCAATATTAGCAAAAAGACATTAAACAATACACAAAATCAGAAAACAATATCAAAGCAGTATACTGGAACTAAGAGGAAGCAAGCAGATCACAAAGCAGACCAAAGACTAAATGGAACAAACACACTATGTTCAGATTGAACTCAGGGTATAAAAGGCAAAGCACGGAGGCTCCGTGGGTAGCATATGGGAAGCTGGTAGAGCAAGAAGTGAGCAATAAAGGCAAAGATTCTGCCAATCCCTTCTTTTCTATCATGATGTTGTCAAGGCACTCATTTCCTAGATACATCCAGCAACAGTGACCCTCTTGTACAGTTGCCAAGAGCACGATTAACCCTAATGTGTGGGCCTAGAACACCAGATTCACATGAGAAGAAGCACACGTGTCAGGTGATATGACTGAATGGTGAGAGGCAGGAGACAGGAAGAGCTGGTCAGTCGTTTCTGCTCACTTCTTGCACTGCTGGCTTCCCATATACAGTGCATAGGCAGGATTGATCAAAGGTTTATTTATTACACATACATCCAAACTCTCCCTTCGGGAAACTAAAGGTCAACCACACATGAAGCTAAAACGTGCCATTTAAGCTTGTCTTGTTTTTTTTTAAATTGAAATATCTGTGTGTGGTGCGTGGACACCTTTGGCAGCTGCAGGGCGTCACAACTCCTTGCGACACCGCCTCCTGATGTTCGGCAATGACATCATCATCACTGACCGTTTGGGTTGCCGAACTCCATGCTGCACAGAGCTCGGCTGCGAGGTGCGTGACCACGCCGCCACACACCTTAGAGGGGACACTGGTGAGGGCCCAATCACAACACACTCTTCCCTCTTTATAAGTACTTCCGCTATGCAGATTTTCATGTATCCATACAGCATATATTAAGACCATCCCTCCTTATACATACCAGAATTTTCAATATAAGGTCCGGGAATGGTGGGGAAGAAAAAGACTCAAGTCACTCATGGAGGCAAGGTCTTCCTCCCATTTTACTCAATGGGTACACCTTCCCTCCGCTTTGAGCTCTGGCGACACAGAAGGGGATGAATTTGCCTCACATACCCAAGAAGGATTTCCAGGATTTCTCTTCATGGTCGGAGAGAGATCCAGAAGTGCCCCCCTTCTCAGGTGTGCTCCTGTGGGCTTTAAGGGATGAGCTCTTCAATAACCTCTACAGCAGTGGTTCCCAACTTTTTTAGTACCGGGACCCGCTTTTGTAGAATGACAATCTGTCAGCCCCCCCCCCCAAGACCTAGGGTCAGAAATGATGTCATTCAGCAGGAAGTGATGTCATTTATTTTAAAAAAAATAACTTACACTGTTTAATAAATCACAATTTTTTAAAATAAATCACATTTTTAAAGTTGTACTCATAAGCAGTCCCATTTGGAGGGGGGGAGGAGTGAGATAATATTAACAGAGATGCTAAAAGGCAAGCAGAAAGTAACACAAGGTGAGCAAAAAAGCTCCAGGAGAGCATCAGACACTTCTTTCTCTGCAGTGTGTGTGCGTGAGGGGGGGGGAAGGAGTGAGCTGCCATCTTGAATGTCGCCATCCAGCTGACATCCTGAGACCCCCTAGAAACCTCTTTGCAGCCCCCTTGGGGGTCCCAACCCCTAGGTTGGGAACCACTGCTCTAGAGGACCAAACATGGCTGGGGAGGAGGCACCTTCTGGGTGAGATGCACTGGCTAATGAGTAGCGCATTCCCAACCTTTCAAGACACATGCATTACACGCTTCCTTTTACAGTGTGTGTTTTTCTGCTGTGTTTCTACAAACTACTGTGAATATGGGTCCTAAAAAAGATTTTTAAAAATTGGGAAAACTGGAAAACAGATGAAATGTACAAGAGTTGCTCTTCGTTTGCAACTGAAGCTTGAGGTGCTAAAATTCATTATGCGATGCTAAAGCTTCTGAAACATTTTTATCACCGACTTTTAACATTTTATTGATGCTGTATAATATTAAATGTTACTTATTCTATTTTACTGTGTCATGTAACTTTTTGCTTATGCTGTTAGGTATTTAGGGTGATTTTGGGGTGAACTTGAAATGGCTTTGGAATGTGTTAGAATTTTTCCCATTGAAATAAATGTAATAATTGTACTCATCCAGATTTTCACTATAAGGGCTGCTTTAGGAACCGATTACTTAAGTATAAAGAGGGAAACGAGTATTATGACTTTGGTAGAGGATTTAATCCTGATTAAAATTGCCCCCTTGAAGCTGTTAGTCCTGGGAGGAAAACAGCTACTGGTACCAATGGAAGCTCCCCCCCCCCAGGGCTAACAGCAGCTTCGGGGGAATGTTTCATCAATACTGTGGCATAAGGGTTAAATACCCCATCTCCATACATCTTGGTCAGCGTACCACATAGACACCTTATAATGCTGATTCAAGCAGCTCCCTTGTGAGGAAGCCATGGCACCAGCTTCCTCACGAGGGAGCTTCTTGAATCAGCATATAAAAGGTGGCTATGCCATATCTCCAAAACTAAAGCTGATAGGGCAAAAATGATGCAATTTTTTGAATCAGTGCCCCACATATATACCCAATAATAAGTATAACTTTTAGGGCACCAAAATGTGTGTTGGTTTGTGTAATATATAAAAATGTGAAATTAAAACTACCACATAACACACAGAATTATAAACAGAAATATAGTGCAACGTACACTAAGAAACCTCTTAGCTAAACTAATGAACACTTTACAGGTTTTTTTCCCGTGACCTGACTTATGTAGTGAAATGATATTTACTGCATTTATTCGTGTACAAGTCAAAAAATGTATGCCCTAAAATTGACCCTGAAAACCTGGCTCGACTTCTACATGGGGCTGCTTGGTGAGGCGGGGGGGGGGGGAAGCAATGGGTTGAGAAGCAGGACGCACAGAGGTGGATAAAAAAAAACAAAACACCTTTGAGTACAGAAATGGAGCTCTTCTCCAAACAGGAAGAAAGAAAGTTGAAGGAGCTTATGGGTGTTGTAGGCTTTGTGAAGAGTACAGTACAGTGGGCCGTTATCTGTGATCGCCCACTTGGAGTCAGGTGGAAAGGAGAGGAAGAGCTGGGTGTCATCAGCATATTGATGACTCCCTACCCCAAATTTCCGGATGACTTCTCCCTGCGGCTTCATATAGATATTAAACAGCATGGGGGATAGAATTGATAGAATTCCTCCAAGACGCTCTGGAGTGGAGACGCCACTACCTGCTCCATCACCTTGCCCAGAATTGGATATTTGAGACTGGCCAAACGTTTTCCAAAATAGTGGGATTCAAGGAGGGTTTCTTCAGAAGGGGGCGCACCATCGCCTGCTTCAATGACAGATGCACCAACCCCTCCCCTGGAGATGAATTCACCACCCTCCCTGTCCACTTGGTCAGCCCTTCCCAGGCATATCTAATTAGCCATGCTGGACAAGGGTTGAGCGGGCAAGCATTCCGGTCACACACACACCGCGGGTAGCAAGGATCCACAGATACTGGGGTCCATCTTCAAAACTCCGTAAAAAGGAAAAAGGTAAAGGTAAAGGTAAAGGTGACCCCTGACAATTAAGTCCAGTCGTGTCCGACTCTAGGGTGTGGTGCTCATCCCTATTTCAAAGTCGAAGAGCCAGCGTTGTCCGAAGACGCCTCCGTGGTCATGTGGCTGACATGACTCTCCTATATAGCGTATAGCATGCAGCTGGAACACGGAGCGCTGTTTACCTTCCCGCAAGCGGTACCTATTTATCTACTCGCATTAACATGCTTTGGAACTGCTAGGTTGGCAGGAGCTGGCCAAGCAACGAGAGCTCACCCCGTCACGGATTCGAACTGCCGACCTTTTGCTTGACAGCTCATGGTTCAGCGGTTTAACCCACTGCGCCACCCGCTGGCCTTAAAAAAGAAACCCCCCCCAATCCCCGTTTGTACCTTTGAACGTTTAAACTGCGCACTTTCCAAGCCTCCGCAGGGCTTCTGCAGAGAGAAGGCTCTTCTCTCCTCCCATCCTGGGGCAAGGCTGGGAGGAGGGAAGAGCCTTCAGGCAACCCGGAAATGGGTCGTTAAGCTTACAGAAGCCCTTAAGAGGCTTGGAAAGAGTGCAGTTTCAATGTTCAAAAGGTACAAACGGGGATTGGGGGCCTTTTTCCCACTTTTCAGTTTTTTGAAGGTGGACCCCGCGGATCCGGAACCCGTGGTGTCAAATCCACGGATCCCCCGATAGAAAGAGTCCACTGTACTTCCATAGCAGCAGCCCTCACAAAGACTACAACTCCCCATAAGCTCCTTCACCTTTCTTCCTAGTCTTATTTTTTAAAAGAATGGGCACCCCACAAGAATATCTGAACTTTATTTTCTTTATGCCAAGTAATTTCAACACAGCAAAATTGTCATCATCAGCGTGATCTCTTACCCATCAAGAAGATTCATCGTGGTTGATGTAACTTCGGTAAAAAGAACTACTTTTCCAAGGTTCTGTGTGTGCAGATTTTGTTTATATCTCTCAAGGTTGAAATTTTCAGATACGAAAGCTTCTGTTTCAGTGACTACTGGCATGTGTGAAGGTGTTACTTCAGTCCCTGTTTCGCAAGATGATACGAATTTAAGAGACACTTTGCTGGATGCAATGAATCCTTCCGCATTCACATTTCTTCCAAGCCACTCCAGAAAAGAATGTTTGACTTCCTGTTGGATATAAAACAAATTAATTGACAGTGTGTGAAACCCTGATTTTCTTCCAGCTTGGATAATATATATTTAAAAAGAGACCTTTCTAAATGATGTCTCCAGTGCCTTTGCCCAAACACATTTATCATATCATCCAGTTTTGAAGCTAATTTGAAACAGTTTATGCCTCATGGTTTGCTGCACTAGCCATGTATATACTATATATAATTCCTACCACCTCATACTAAATCCTTTGCTTTAACAAAAATAAAAATATTCCAATAAAAAGGTTTTCCACATCTGTCAATATTAATATCTTACTACAGCTGCTGCCAGAACAGGTGGCAGCTGAGAAAAGTTGTAACGCACACATAGTGTCATTTTAAAGAATTGCTCCATACTTAGTTTAAAATAATCCACCAAAATATTTGACTTCAAATTAGTTTTTTTCAGGCAGATTACCCCAAACATCCCTTTTTCAGCATCATATTTTTTTTAGTTTAAAATGCTATCCTTTGATACAGAGAAGAACCTTACTAAATATACATTATAAGAGTATAATGCAGTTCACCAAGTGCATCAAGCATTTGACAGTATTCCAACAGCACTTTTCGGAGCCAACACTGAATCTAGCCCAATGTCTAAAATTTTCCGGGTGGTGAAGACCAGCAGGGATTGTGAAGAGCTCCAGAAGGATCTCTCCAAACTGGGAAAATGGGCAGCAAAATGGCAGATGCACTTCAATGTAAGTGCAAAGTGATGCACATTGGGGCAAGAAACCAAAATTTCACATATACGCTAATGGGTTCTGAGTTGTCTGTGACAGATCGAGAGAGATCTTGGGGTGCTGGTGGACAGGTCGATGAAAGTGTCGACCCAGTGTGCGGCAGCTGTGAAGAAGGCCAATTCCATGCTCGGGATCATTAAAAAGGGGATTGAGAATAAAACGGCCAATATTATTATGCCTTTGTGCAAATCGATGGTAAGGCCACATCTGGAGTATTGTGTCCAGTTCTGGTCACCACACCTCAAAAAGGATATAGTTGAATTGGAAAAGGTGCAGAAAAGAACGACCAGAATGATTCGTGGGCTGGAGCACCTCCCTTATGAGGAAAGGCTACAGCGTCTGGGGCTTTTCAGTCTAGAAAAAAGGCGCCTGAGGGGGGACATGATTGAGACGTATAAAATTATGCATGGGATGGAGAGAGTGGATAGAGGGAAATTCTTCTCCCTCTCGCACAACACCAGAACCAGGGGACATGCACTAAAATTGAGTGGAGGGAGAGTTAGAACAGACAAAATAAAATATTTCTTCACCCAGCGTGTAATTCATCTGTGGAACTCCTTGCCACAGGATGTGGTGATGGCACCTGGCCTAGATGCCTTTAAAAGGGGTTTGGACAGATTCATGGAGGAAAAGACCATCACAGGTTACAAGCCATAAGCAACCTCCTGGTTTTAGAAGTGGGTTTTCTCTGTGCCAGGTGCAAGGGAGTGTCAACGGGAAACAGGTATCTTGTTGGCTGTGTGCTCCCTGAGGCATCTGGTGGGGCCACTGTGTGATACAGGAAGCTGGACTAGATGGGCTTTTGGCCTGATCCAGCAGGGCTCTTCTTATGTTCTTATATTTAGCGCCAACCTGGATCTCTTTCTATTTTCCAATAATTGTCTTCTTCTCAACCCCCCCTCCTATTTTACTGTTCCAAATGTCCATCCTTTTTGTGTATTATACACCCACACACACCCATCCATCCATCCAAACTCGGTTCTGTGGCTAACTGCTTTAATTCTAGGACTTGGAACTTAATGCTATTTACAGGCTGACTTGTGCACTGTTTTGTGGCTGTCTCTGGTGACCACTTAAATGAAAGGTGTTGCTTCTAATTTGACTCTACATTCTCTAGAGATCTTGTCAGAAATATTACGTAAAGTGCAGAATTGTGAAACTGAGGAGGCGGTACTAGTTAAAAGTCCTTTGCAATAATCACAGGTATCAGCAGCAGATTATAGGAAAGAACCCAAAACGTATCAGTAACTATTTCTATCTGCTAAAAACTAAATCTCACTTAACCCCAAATGCACATATTTGCTTAGCCTGGGTTTTCCAGACATCTACAGTCATTTGAAAAGTGTCATCATACCAAACCTCTTTTTGATTTGGAAGGTGGCACTCTGCAAACACCTTATTAAAAGAAACGGCATGCAGGTTTACATCAATACCAATGTATCCTCAAATTGGTAGAATGTTAGCGATCATCATTTATATTTAAGCAGGAAGGTATTAAACTAATTTTTTCTCCCCTTAGAAGAATAGGTTCATTTTATAATTTCAAATGTTATGCAATTATTTTATGTTCATAAATTAAATTCCTGTTAAAATAGATTTTAAAGCTAGGGTTTTCCCAATTGTGAAGCAAGCTTCTGTAAGCAACCACAGATACTCAAGCCCAATTTACAAAAACATCTTGATTAAGCCTGCAATAAATAATATGGACTGTTGTGTATAATTCCCCCTCCCCTGCAACATGAACTTGCAGCATTAAAAGACAGTGCTAAAGACAACAGCCCAACTTCCAGATTAATTGCTGAGGTGGTAGAAACTTATTTCATCTCCATTTCAACTGTAAATATTTATTATGAACTTATCACTACAGGCCTGTAGTAGGCATTAAACAGGTTGGGTAGAAGCTAGAAGATTAACATTCTCAATAATGGTAAACACCAGCTAGCATCACAGGATATCGACTAAATGAAATGGAGAGTAAAAATTCTCCCATGACTGTTTCACTACAGAAAAAATGAGCACACATATCACATCTCAAGGATCTTATACTACATACTATACTGAAATAGCCTTGTATCCTTCCTCTTCCTGCTTCCTTGCCAGGAAATATGCCATAGGTACTTGACTTGCTAGACACTCATTTGGCAAAATCTGAAGTCCCCTGGTTTCTAGGGGTGAAGTTCAATACACATTTTATACACAATATAAGGGATGCTTTAGTTGCTACTTTTTAATTAGCACAGTTTAAATCCCATTAATGTTTGTTAGAACGGCTTGATGCGTGGCAGTTTCATGAATGTTTTAGTCGGAAGGCAAAGAATGACATTTGTCTAGGCCTTTTCAAGCTGATACTGGTAGATACCAGTATTAACATCGATATCAACTAACAACACTTGCAAACATGGAATGGAAACCTTGTACAGGAAAAAAAGGCAATTTAGAGTGGAGAAATGGAAAGAAATAGGAAAGGGTTTAGAGTGCACATGCATGTACACACGCGCACGCACACATTCTCTGCTGGGGTAATTAAGTCAATTTTTGCCATTTGAAAACTATTGAAAGTTTGTTTTTAGTGTAGGCACTATTTAAATTTGTATATACGTAAAGACAGAGAGGCTCTAGACATGGAGACAAACTATGAGACTTCATTGTTATTTCCTAAAGGGAAATTAATTTTTAAAAAATTAGGAAATTCTCATCTAGGGAAAGATATAAACCCCATATCACATTTTTAATTTTGATTTTTATGGAGTGGATTACAGCTGGCTTCTATAACCAATATGAGATCCTTGCAATAACCAGCACCTTTAAGCTTATATGAACATTGGGAAGAATCTATAAAATTTAGTGGACATATTGCTTGAGCTTAATGTAAATTCTGTAAGACTGTTTATTAAAATTTTCTAAGCGCCAGCTGAAAACTAAACAAAGACAGAGTAGTAGCAGTGTATACATACTATAGTTAGTAGTTTAGTGAGGACTATGAATACCCCATTTCTAACATGGTTGATTTTATAGAAATCACACCTTCATACAGCTGAACTGTTATTTTTGTAGCTTATTTTAACATTTAAAAAGTTTGGTTCAGGTATCACTATTTTTCAAGTTTATATAAAGTAGAAAATCATCAATAATGCCTTTGATTAAAAAAATTACTACATTGACTCTGAGCTGAATACCATGAAAAAAATTAAATCCCCCCCCCCCCACACACACACACACACTTACTTTACTCACTATATTACACCCAGACATATAAAAGCAGAACTGTCAAATATTCTTTGGAAACCTTCCATGTCATTCTTCCAATCCAAGAGAAACATTTTTTTTAAAATTGTAGCAATAGGAATCTGAAGCTGGCCAAAAGAAAACAAAAGTGGCAATACTACCAGTACTTAATTCTGGCAATACTTGAAATTGACACTGGTGAAAAAGTTCTGCTGAGAAAAGTAGAGTGAGGTATAGGTATAATCCCAGCTACGACACAAGAATATTGATGTTAAAAAAGAAAAGAACTGTGCAGCACAATCCTATTTATGTTTACTCAGAACAACATTCCACTGAGTTCAATAAACTCAGTTCAGTTATGCTTACGCCCAGTTACATTACGCCTTAGTTTTTTACAACCTTAGCTTCCTAAAAAAAGAAGATTCACTGGGCTGGCATCTGGTAGTTTGTTTAAACAGTGCAACTCTACATGTGGGAGAGATGCCTCTCAGGTGGTTTATTTAAGTTCATAATTAATTATAAGCAATGGCCATTTAAAGTCTGCATAAATACAAACTAAGCAGAATATGCAAAACAAGCATATTGGGATTTTTCCATCTGAAGGAGATAGTAAACTTAAATATATTTTGGAATCTAACCTGGATAATGTATTTTCATAAGCTTCTCTTTTAAACAAGGTTAATGGTCAAGATTATGTTGGACTAGAAAAAAACAAACACCAGCACTAATTTATTTTGAAATTCAAAGCGTGCGGATGTCACTACAGTGCAAGAAGTTTAGCTTCCAAGGATTCACACACAAAAAGATGACAATTTTTACATAACAAATTAGCCATACTTTGAGCCTCAAGAAGTTACATATGTTGCATTACTACTGTGGACTGTTGCTAGAAATTACTGTGGAACAAAAGTGATCACGGGGCGAACTGAATATTCCAGGCTTTGGAGAATATTCCATTCTAAGGCAGGCACGTGTACTTCAACCTTTCTTCAATTGCACACTATTGTACTAATTAGAACAATTTCATAATTTAGAAGGAAATCTCAACCAGAGTCCATCAGAAAGCCATTGCAAATAAGGTCAGACTGTTTGGTAATAAAGGTTTTTTTTAAGGATTTGTTTTGAAGATTCAGAGCTACACTGTTCTATATTGTGCTACTGAACATTTCAACACACAAACAAATACAAATGTTACAATATTATAATAGAAGCATAACAAAGATGGTTCTGCAATGCCTGGCCTTTGTAAGGTGCATTCTGGTTTCTTTTTCTCACTCAGTTCTGTGAGAACAGTCTGGAAACAATCTTCCTAGCAGCTGCTCTCATCAACAAACTGTTTATTGTAACAAAGTACTTAGGTCAAAGGCTAAACATCATCCTAAGCTGAAAACATACATTATAAAAAATTAATACCGTTCACGCATAAGAAAACAGTCCCATGTGTAAGAAGAAAACCATGTTCATGTCAGAAATGCCTGGGTTTTTTAAACAGATTTCTTATATTTGAATGAGCAGTACAGTACTTTTAATACAAAAGTAATTGCTAATTTCCTGTCAACATTTCATAAATACATAATTTTTACCAGGTAGCTATCATAAAACAGCACATAACCTGTGCATTATGCTCTAAACAGACCCTTAAGATATTGTATACGATTAAAGCATTTTGGTTGGTTGTTCTGTCAGTGATGTCTCTCTCATTCACAAAGGCTGCAGACTTGCCGCCATACAGGATTAGGTTTGCCACAGCAAATATGACAGCATTTCACAGGTACTAAAAAAGCTATCAGTCATTGACAAAACCATACTGAATCCTTTACTGCAATAATTTTAATTGCATCATGGCCAGCAAGATTTTTGGGATATTTTTAGTACAGTAGCAGTATTTTTTTAGCATTTTGCTTTTAAAAAAAATGTCCATGATACAATTTAGGTGGTAACATGCCGACAAATATTTTCTAAAAGCAAGCTACAATTATGTGCAAAGTAAAAGATGGTGCAATAGAACTGTTTTAAAAGCTTAGAATCAGCCATTAATATTAAGGAATACTAGAATTTAGATGTAGCACTTCCTTTCAGTTACAGTTACACCTCTTTATGTTTGCAACTAAATAATGAAATACATAATTTCATGAATTAGCAAACCAGGCATTATTTAGGTAACACCATGCATGTATGATTCTATAAAGCACATCAAGCAACTAAACATGCCTTTTTAGAAAATGATGAGATGAAACTGACAGTTCAATATTTTAGCAAACTAGTGCTAAAAATGAACATGATCATCTCAATGATCCCAAATCTGAATGTCAATCTTTTTTCCCACCACATACAATTATTATTATTAACAACAACAGTATTTATATACCGCTTTTCAACAAAAAGTTCAAAGCAGTTTACAGACAAAATCAAATGATTAAATGCCTCCCTGTCCCCAAAAGGCTCACAATCTAAAAAAAGATGCAGAAGAACACCAGCAAACAGCCACCAGAAAAGACACTGTGCTGGGGTGAAAGGGGGGGCAGTTACTCTCCCACTGCTAAATATAAGAGGAGCACCAATTGAAAAAGTGCTTCTTGCCCAGTTAGCAGGGGCTTTATTTATTGAGGTATAGATGGGTGAACAGGTGCTAGCGCAAAAATTCAGGATTATTAAAAATAAAACACAACAAAACACGAAGTACAAGAGAAAAAAAAAAACAGTCCACAATCCAACTTTTCTTTGATGCTAAGGAAATTTCCACCAAGATGCCGAAGAAGTAACCACTTCTCGGTTTAAAATCTAATATATTAATGAAAAGCAACTTACCAATTCAGCAGTATACACAGCTACAACGAAAGCTTTTAAAAAAACCTGCTATATGAATGGTGCTCTCTCCCATGTGTGTATGGTTTGCTTGAAACACATCTTCAGAGGACAAAAGCAATTACCAAACTTGAATCTGAAAATCTTCCCAGTTTCCCGTCACTACAGCTGGAAAGCAAGACAATGTGGCAGCACAAAGACCAAACAAACCAGAGTTCTGGTCCTCACTATAAGATTTAAGAAATACTTCCCTAAATAAGAAAATTTAAAAAGCAAGAATTAGGTAATCAAAGAGACTGCTAAACCACCGCTACTATAAAAATACAAAATGGAAAAATATCTACCTTCGAAAATTAAAATAATCACTTCTATATCCAGTATTGTAACAAAAAGGCAAGTGTGGGGATATGAGCTATGTTGTCTTTTGAGGCGTCTCGTCTGTGCTTGGCTGCTTATACAGTAGTTATGTGTAGGATGTTTTGCTCTTGGTGACAAATTGGACACATATGACTAGTAATGGCTAAACAATAAAGATCATCATCACTATGCTTTTTTGAACAAAAAATGAATCAAGCATTTCAATATCAAGAATACCTAGTCCACATTTTTCATTCCATATAACATTTAAAGTAGCTCTGAACTTCACACTTAATTCAAACCTTATGTGTCTACAGTCTAATTCATCCATAATCTGGGCTCTTCCCTTGAGGATGTAAATGCATCTTTCTTTGACTGGTAATTCTGAACACATATACTAACTGCCACCCAAAATGTACCGCAGGGCACAAATAAAGCTTTTATAAACTTAAATTCTCTCTCAAAAGCATAGGGAAGGACAGAAAGGAAATATGCTCGTAATTTCCACATTAAACTTTATACTTTGGGTTACAAACAGCAGCATCCTCGTGAGCCCCATCTGAAGAATACTCGTCTCTACATTCCCACACAATGAGGGAATGAAATAGCAACTTCCCACCACATTCCGGTACCCAGAGACACCAACCAGTGTCTATGCTTGTAAATTCCAATGAATAGGAACTCTTTTTGAGCAGATTTCCCCAAAAATCTGGGAATTGGTCCTGTGAGATGGACATGCATACATATTATGGCCATTCATGTACATCTGGGACTATAGGAGGCAGGACAGGGGCACACACTGTGTGAGGCAGGGAGGTATACTTTTGCTTCTCCGTATGGAGAGGTAAAAGGGGCAGTATCATTTGAACCAGGCCACTATGCTTCTTTATCAGGTGAATCCATGTGTTAGATTAACCTACCAGTAATTTAAAAATAAAAAAATCAAGCAATAACCACCTTACAATTCCGTTGGCTGGCCATCCACACCAGATAGTTAATAAAGGCATTCTGCACTTTACTTTGAATCAAGTTCAGGAACATCTATTTATAATTACTATTATTTTTTTTGTCTGCCCAAGTTCAGTGTCAACTGGTATACATGGAAATAGCCCATTAAAAATAGACATGGCAGCCACTATAATTATAGAAATTGTTACCAGTTGTCACCATATGCAGCCAGGTTCACACTGATCTTTCTTCATGTGATTACACACAAAAGAGGGATTACAAGAAAAAGCAGTTGGTCCGCATATGTTAACTACCCCTATTAAGAATGAACAGGTGAGACAACACACCATCCAACCAACAAGCCCTACCAATTTTGCACTGTGCAATGATGCTACAATTTGAGTGAGGTTTTATGGGAAAATGGGAAGGCTCAGATCAGCATATTTCAACCTTAGCATGGCTCTTCCCTCCATCAATTACCAGCTGAGCAAGCTGCAATTTTTTCCACACAGCTCTATAAGTGAGAGTTGTGCTAGTTTGTATCTAGATTTGAGAGCTAGATTTTTGCTAAATTACTGCTGATGTCATAGTTTAGGCAAACTACTGCCAAACTGAAAAGACTCTCCAGAGCCTCCAGGCTTTTTGAGCCTTTTTAACTCTCCAGAGCAATCTTTATAAGACACAAAGTCTACATGCTTAAAAGTCACCCACTTGCTTCACACCAATCCCCTATAACTGGAGGACTCAAAAGGCTACCTGCTATGATATTTTCCAAGTTGAAATTGAATAAAAAAGTCACTCCTTAATTACTCTGTGCAGAGGGCTCAAACATCATGTAAAAAAAGGAAGCTATATTGTTACCAGACCTCAGACATAGTTTGAGTCTCCAAATCCTTTTCTAAAAATATAAACATCATTCATACTGTTAGAAGGTGGAAAAAGTAAACATGATTTCATTTTAGCCATGCTTGTGAACACACTTATCTTTAATGTAAAGGAGAAATCAGTAGGACTTGCTTCCAGAAAAATGCATTCAGGATCAGGACTGATACAGAAATGGTCTGTCCTACGCAACCTTTTCAGTCTACAATTTTGAGTGCTGTGCATATGGATTTACAAACGAACGTTTTATTATTTATTTCAAAAAGCTTATACATGCCTGTCTCCCATAGGACCCAAAGTGATTTATTGTAGATTTCGTTTTTGTAAATTAATAACAAAATTATAATTATAAACAGTCAAAACAAATTTCAAAACAGCAAAAAAGTAAAGGAGAAATCAGTAGGACTTGCTTCCAGAAAAATGCATTCAGGATCAGGACTGATACAGAAATGGTCTGTCCTACGCAACCTTTTCAGTCTACAATTTTGAGTGCTGTGCATATGGATTTACAAACGAACGTTTTATTATTTATTTCAAAAAGCTTATACATGCCTGTCTCCCATAGGACCCAAAGTGATTTATTGTAGATTTCCTTTTTGTAAATTAATAACAAAATTATAATTATAAACAGTCAAAACAAATTTCAAAACAGCAAAAAAGAAAAATCAAGAGGAGATAACATAAGGAGAGCCACATCGGTTTTGTACGGAGGCAGGCAACATGCAGAGTAGTCAAGTGTGGAAATCCTGTGTACTTGTGGTCCCACCTTAAATTAAGAGTTCGCAGTTTTTCAACATGTGAATGTCATGCAAAAAGAACAGCACAGCAGAAGACTCGCAATGAAAATGATAGCATTCTTCCCTTTCACATTTCCAGTCTTACAGCGGCAACAGGGCCAAAACATTCCAACACACAAAGAAAAACACCCTAGGCCTAGGGAAAAGTAAACATTTATGAAAATGTTTATGAAAATATTTATATCCTACCTGTGTCTAAAAGGTCTCCCTTAAGAGTGGTACAGTGGTTCTCAAAGTTATCCTAGCCGGCAGCAGGGGGAAAAGTGTTCTTCCTTAACTCACTGGTGGTCCTAACGGCCTCCAGAGGGTGCGGACCCCTCTGTGGGCCTCCCTGCTCCTCAAAACGGTGATCTACAGTGCGGGGAGGCCCGCAGAGGGGTTCGCAGGCATCCCCGAACCCTCCGGAGGCCGTCAGAACCCCCGGTGAGTTAAGAACACTTTTCACCCCAGCGGCAGCGCGATCCCTGAAATCGCTGCCACCATTGTCCAACAGTCCCCGCCCCTTAAGGAGTCAACAAGCAGCAGCGGCTCACCTGGTGGGTCGTGACCCACCATTTGAGAACCGCTGCCTTTGTAGATAACAAAGGCACTAAAACGTTACAACTATTCAAAATACAGTTGACCCTTCATTTTCTTGTAGCAATTTTCATGGCCCGCTATTACATACAAATGTCTCACAGTTACGGGTCTTGACGCCATGTAGAAAAGACTCAAACAGTTTAAAATCACTTTCCAACACGCCGCGGGTTTCCCGATGGGGCAGCCGCTTGCGCGGTAAAAGCAAATCAAATTATCCGAGGCAAAAAGAAGGTCCCAACGTTTCGTTCTATTCGTAGAACATCTTCCAAGGGAAACAATCCATCAGAGATTGCTGATGACATTGACGAACATAGCTGGAGGTCCGTATAAATCCAAATGAGAAGGAAAAAGGGCGGGAAACCGTGAATGTTGAAAAAAACGGAAGTTGCCTGTTGCGCACGTCACTGGCTGTCAAATACTGTAACTGCCTCATGTCTCTGATTCTCCATGTCCGTGTGTGTCTTTTTATGTAATATTGGCAGCCAGATCCGATTTGCCAATGTCAAATCCTGCTGGCGATTAACCAATTTGCCAGTTTCTAGATGTTTACTAATTTCTAAGGATTCTAAGTGTTTCAGCACCCTAGGATTGCTTTCATTCTGAAGGCACTTAGTCTTGTTGAAGCAGATCGAGTGTTTTTCCAGAATGGCATGTTCAGCTATGGCAGATTGACTTGGATGATTTAATCTGTATGATCTTTCATGTTCTGCCAATCGTGTGTTAATGCTTCTGCCTGTTCTGCCAATATAGAACCGATCACATTCGCAAACAATCGAATAAACCCCTGCATTAGAAAATGTTGGTCTTTTGTCTTTTGGGTTTCCTATGGCTTGTTGTATCTTATATGTTGGCTTAAAGATGGTTGTTATATTACGTTGTTTCAATATTCTGGCAATTTTGTCGGTTGTTCCTTTGATGAAAGGTAACACTGTCCAAATTTTTTTCTCTTTGTTAATCTCTTCATTATTGTCGTGTATGATATTACGTCCTTCTCTCTGTATTTTAATCTTGTGACTTTGTTGATTCCAGCAACGATTAATCTGTGTACGGGGGTAGCCATTGGCTTGTAGTTGCTCAAAGATAACTTTTTTTTCTGATTCTAGGGAGTCACTGAAGTTGACCCTTTTTATTTGCGGGTTCAGAACCTGCAGATTTGTTACACCGCGTGTCCCAGACCTGCAAATGTAAGCACTAAAAAGCCTTTAAAAAGAAAAAAAAAGCCCCCAAAGTGGCTTTTTACCTTTAAATTGCAAAATGGTGTTTGCAAGCCTCCACGAGGCTTCTTGAAAACGTCGTGATTTTGCTATTTAAAGGTAGAACAGCGCTTTGGGGGCTTTTTTTTTTTCTTTTTAAAGGCTTTTTAATGCAGACCCCAGTATCCGCGAATTTTCACTATCCGTGCAGGGGGGCTCCAGAACAGATCCCCCGTGGATAGCGAGGTCTAACTGTACAAAAACAAGAAGTATCAATGCCAAGCCAAGAATAAAATCGGTTATGAAGCTCAGTTCATCATCCTACCAGGCCCCTGCCAAATGGCTTACAAAATTGCCAGGTCTTAATAGCATAGTGGAAGGCAATAAATAATGAATTCAAATGAGCCTCGCTTTGAAGGGCATTCCTAACAGACATGATCCTAATTCCACATGACCACCCAACATATCAGAGGTGGTGGGGAGAGACAGAGAAAAGCGTGAAGCCAGAGCTATATTACACGCGTCGCGGAGCTTCTGACCTCATTTTTGAAGCAAGTGGAGCCACTGCGACCTCTGCATGGCTGGCGCGTACCTCAAACGGGAATCCAACTTTTGAGGGGGCGGGCGTGCAGAAATAGGGGGTGGTTCGCGGAGCTACTGCAGCCTGCCAATCATAGGAGAGGGGGGGAAGGGTGGCTGCATGCCAATCTGAACTACCTCCAATCACCTTCTTAAGAAGGCGGGACAACAGGAGGGACAACAGGAGGGAAGACACTCCCCCGCTCCAAGCGCATAGGCAGAGGCAGAGGCGGCGGCAGAGCCTCTGCCTGTAATGTAGCTCAGCCTTCAGGTGTTAACTTAAATGGTCAGATAGGAACGCATGGGTGGAGACTGTCCTTATGATATTCCAGTTTCAGACTATTTAGGGTCTTAAGGTAAAAACCCACATTTTGAATTGAGTTCAGAAACAAAATTGATAGCCAGTGAAGATAGTATAATATTCAAGTTACACACTTTGCTCCAGTCAAGACTCCAGCAGCTGTGTCACAAACCAAGTGAATTTGAAGATCTGGCTGAACCCGACTTTATGATCCACAATCTGCTCTCCTGTCCACTAACCAGTATGCCAGAACAGGTGCGCTTGATGATGTGGAGCATAACACCATCACATAATTCAAGGCTGCTACATGAGTTGGTATTCCTTAAAGCCAACCTGCTACTTTTGTAATACCCAGTATTGTCTGTTCTGACGAAATGAGCACCACAAACACTGCTGGTTCCACAAAAGGCCAGCTTGCCCAAGAAATGTCTACCAGAAGCCTGCCTTGCTTCCCTCTCTCTGCTGCCAAGGAGTCTCTCTCTAGGACATTCAGAAAATGCAGACTTCGGCATCCTTCAATCTCTCTGGAGCAAAAGACCAAATGCTAGCCAAAATCTGCCTTGACTCTTTCTCCCCAAGTATGCTTGCATGTTGGTTCTTGGAGAATGAGAAAAACTAATCAGAATGTGAATAGGGCTGTCATCTGACAAGATCTTAAAAGTCTGCAATTTTTTGGGAAACGAACAACAGTCAGAATATGTGTTTCAGGACATACAAGGAAGGATAAATGAAGTTGATAGTACATACTGCAAAGGGAAATAACACATTTGCACAGAAAAAAGCGATTGGAGGAATTTTGGGGGAAAATTAAAATATTAGGAAAATATAGGTAGTTCTCTTCAAAATTACAGCTAATTGTTCACCTGATGTAGACATTATGCGATAAAACTAATTTAATAGCAGAACCAGAAACCAATTTCTGAGATTTTTTTTGGGGGGGGGGAGACGACGACGACGACGACAGCACAGTAACATAAGAGAGACAATAGTCCACAGGAAAGAACGAGGAAAAAAAAACATACTAGAGTACAATCAAAATATTTTAAAATAACGGATTAAAACATTGTATATCTAAGAAAATTAAGTAGTACTTGCAATCTGAAGATGATAAGGTATTTAAAGTAAGAGAATTTAACAAAAAAAATATGGGACAAGAAATAATACATGGGGTGGCATCCACAGTTTCCTCTACTCTGGAACATGGAGTCTTACTGCAGAAGAAGTCTTCATTATCAAGCAAGGGAAACTTTGGATGTCACCTTTAACAACTGTGTTTTAAATAATTTACAAAAGAACTGTGCTTGAAAGTTTGCATACAGTAAGCAATATAAACAGAAACTGAAAAGTGATTTAAAATCAAAGTTTGTTGCTTTAATTTTAATTTAAAAAGCAGAAACTATGTATCCAAACATTTTCAAACATACCATGAACTTTTTTTATGGGTTTCCACTTGTTAGTGGAATCATTGGGAACCTACTGCATTTAAAGAGATAGTAAAATCACTTAGGGTGAGATATTTGATTGCACTGAGTTCTACTGGACTACACTAGTACATAGTTAACAAATTACATCCACTTTAATATTTATGAGCACAAACATGTATTACCATCACAGACAGACAGACAATTTGCTTCCCATTCTAACTAAACGCATGTACGCACTCACATCCTCAGTGGCATTATTTATTAGATTCTATAAATCCTAACAAACTGACCACCTCATGGCTACAACCACACAGAATATGGCTTTTAAAAGAGAGAATAATTGCAGCTTATGCATTTAGTCTTGATATCCGTCTCACAATATTAAGATTCTGAATTTTGGAAGTAATTAAAGCAGCTATGAATCCAGGTCCCAGCCTCTTTGTTCTAAAAAAACTACCCGGTACTAATTTTTTTCTAAATCTTAACCCAACTATCATCCCTGCCCAGGGGGTGGGGGAGAACAAAATTAAAAATTCTACAAGAACAAACAAAATACAGAAAGACTATCAGATATATACATTTACAAATGTAAATTTATTTGCATTGATGCAAAAATGCTGCTAATATAGTAAGAATTTTTATTAACTGGTACTTGCAATCTGAAGATAAGGTATTTAAAGTAAGAGAATTTAACAAAAAAATATGGGACAAGAAAGAATACATGGGGTCTAAAATTCTGTAGCACATAATTTTCAGTGTAGTTTGCTGCAACATACTTTTTGAAATTCTTTAAGCTGCTTAAGGTTATTTGATGTACGAAAAAGCTGCCTGATCAATTAATTCACTTGCTTTTGACATGATCATTATAACTGAAATCTCTATTTCATTGGCAAGAATCACTATGAGAGAAACTCAAACTTTGCAGAAGGTAAGCTCTAAAACAGCTCAGACGTGCCTCCTTGTGGCAAAAGAAATAATTTACCATGTTTAATATGGATTAAAGATTTCAGTAACCATTTAATTTAGTTCCGTTTGTCAAAACTCCTCCCGTTACTAAAAACAAATCTTAAAATGGAATATGTTAAGTGCTGCAAAAGCATAAGCCATTGCTCAACTTTCATCACTTCAATGCTGACATACTTTGAATGTATGAGAGAATGATGACAACTGAGTGGTAGACAGCAATTCACTTTGCAACAGGCCCACTATACACACTCATCCCTGAAACTAGCCATACCTTTTGGTGAATATACAAAATCACTGTGCCAAGAGCAACACTGAACCAGACTAACGAAGGCCAGTGACAAACATATTCTCTGATACTTTGTTGTCTACTAACTACACTATTTTTAAAGAGCCCACGGTGGTATAAGAACCATGGTATTTTGTAATGCCACTCTTACAGTAAATACTGGCTCACCTTATCAGCAGAGAGCAGGTAAATAGGAGTTAATGGAGGAACTTTATTCAATCCACATCTCAAGCCAAGTAGTGTCAGGATTTCGATAAAAACTTCGTATCTTCTGGCATTGCTTATTTTGAGTGAACTGAAGTCATTCTGCCTTTGACTAGACACATTTTTGACATTCACTTCCAGATGTGCCTATGAATATATAGCAGGTGGAAAAACGCTTAAAATTCATTGACATTTTAGAAATCTGAGGTTAATATAATCTTAATTATACAATTCCTAAATTACTGTGTTACATTCAAACAGTAAACTTTCCTACCATTAGATACTAATCTTCAATCACCATGTTTTTTTTTAATAATGACTGCACAGTAACGCAATACAGAAGGCAGCAACAATAATCCAGTGATGAGGAATACTTGCTACCTGAAATCACTGTCAATCTTGTATGGAAGTATCTTAAACAACGTTTTCTCATGCAGACTAAAAGTCTGTTAAAAAAAGAATTCTAGTTTGCTTGCAGCACAATCCTACACTTATTTACTCAGAAGTTTTGAGTTCAGTGGGACCTTACTCCCAGGTAAGCATATGTAGGATTGCAGCAGTAATTTGATTGCTGGAATTGCATAATATTGCCCCAGGGCGGCAGCTGCCTCTTGTGCACCCCCGGGGTGTTTTTGAGTACTTAGCTGGTCTCGGCTGGGGCCCAGGCAGCATTTTCCCCGAATCGGCGGCATCCATCTTGAATGGGCGGGACTCTCTAGGACTCTCTCTCCATCTCGCTGGTCTGTCAGTCCTCCAGGCCTCTCTAGGGCTCTGGAGGACCGACCAGCAAGACGGAGAGTCCTAGAGAGTCCCGCCCATTCAAGATGGATGCAGCCGATCCAGGAAAATGCTGCCTGCACCCCACCCGAGACCAGCTAAGTACCCGTGCCCCGCCGAGAATGACCCCGCCTAGCCTAAAATTAGGTTAAAATTAAAAAAAGAAAAGAAAAAGGCTAAAAACCGTGGGAATTTTTGCACCCCCCAAAAATTTTTTGGCGACCCCCTATTGTCTATTTTGCGGGCAATAGGGAGTGTGGCAAAAATGGGGGCAGGAAGGGGGAGCCGAGTGATGTCACGTGGGTGCGTGGCGTTGGCCGCCCCCCACGTGGGGGTGCAGGATTGCCTCTGAATGCCTTAGCTATTTTCAAGCATGAATATTTAAGACAGGTAGCATGTTTTGCTATACAAATCTGTAATCCAAAGGGCTGTTCATAAATTCTTCTTGCACCTAGCAGGTATACCCCACACAATGAAAAGGAAGCAATACTGAGCCCATTGGTCACATCCCTGACATCAGCACACCTGCCAACTCTGCCCCCGATCTCTGAACATTGAGCTTGAAAGAGGCAGTTGCCCATGTACAGCTTGGTACACTTCTTTTCTGATGTTGCGTCAACCACGCGAAGGGGTCAGGGACATACAGATATCAGGGCCAGTTGGTGCAGTTCTGTCTCCCTTCCATGCGTTTACTATACGTTTGCAATCATCATAAGAATACATTTGTCTACAAATCTGCCATTTTCTTGCAAATGTTTTTTTTAAAATACACTGAAAACACAACAGGCAGACATTTCGTACCTGACAAAGGATGGCTTCACCTCCAGCATTTCCATATGGCAGGTGGACAATCATCATATCTTTGTCTGCATTGTCCAAGTACCCAAGTAGCTTCACAGGACTGAGCTCTTCTGTAATCTCTCTCTCAAACACTTTTCCACTAGCTAGAACATTTAATTTCATCTCATTGTTCTTAGAAAACACAAACGTCTGTACTGTATCTGTCAGTTCATTTTTACTTTTTATATGTATACCACCAAAAATGAAAGAGGCAGAAAGTCCTAAAATCTTCCCACCTTTTGACATGAAAACCTGAAATTGTTTGGAAATAGCATCTGAAACTGGCTCTGGTGCAGCAATAATCAATAGCAATGCATTATCAATCCAGGGAACACTTAAAACTTGTTCCTCTAACAGTTGGTAAATAGCATAAGCATTAACGTCAACACATTCCATGACGACTGATTTTATTTCTTCAAATTTGACTTTGTCATGGTCTGGACCAACATAAATTAAGATATTAGGAGGCGCTCCAGTAAGGTTTATTCTTTTCAGGTCTCTTGCCAGATATGCATCACTATCATCTTCTAAACTGCCACCATAATCATCAGGAAGATCTGGAATGTTTTCTGCAGAGGCGAACTTAACTGACTCAATTGTACTATTCTCAAGTTGCAAGCACTCATGGCAGCTAGAGAGATGCAGGTGATGGTGTTCACCAGTACCTATTTCATTTTCAGGCAGATGCTCGACTTGTTCATGATGTTCATTGGTTTTCTGCAGTATGCATTTCGTTCGCTGCACTTCTTGATCACCACTTCCTGCGCAAACAGTAGCTTCTGGTTGAGCAGCAGTCTCAACAGTAGAATCTTGAGTTAGTTCAAGAGGCTGCGTCTTCTCAGTATTCTCCTTTTTGGTACTCACTGTCAGTTGTTCCAACTCCTCTAATGCAGACTTCTGCAGGTTCACAGCTGAACCATTTTAAAGTTGCAAAATACATACAAACAAGAGACAAAAATAACAATGCTGAATTATTCTGCCTTTAGTGTACGATTGACATGGTATCCTAACCCTAAAAAATTGTGCTGACATATCTGCAGTTTACTACCTGCCTGTTTGCAATGCAATGTAACAATAGAACATCAAGCTGTACAATATTGCAGTGGGTAGGCCTCCCTCCTAAATAATTATGTGCTAACAATGCTGTTAGTCAGTGGCGTCGCTGGAGGGGGTGCGGAGCAGTTAGAGACGCAAGGCGCTGCTACACGGATTAAGTGGACCCGCCCCCTCACCGGTCTGATCCATTCCAGGCGGCGACGGCTAACACACAGGAGGCTCCATTTGGTTCTGTGAGCGCCCACACATTGCCATCGCTGCAAGGAATGGCTCCAACCAGCAAAGGGGTGGAGCCGCTTACGCCCGTGTAGCAGTGTCTTGCTCCACTTACTGCTCTGCACCCACTCCAGCAATGCCACTGCTGTTAGTGACCAAATACATCATTTACGCTATCAAAAATACTTGTGTTCCTTAAATCCTGTTTTGTTGTATTTTGTGAACATTTACCTTGGGCATTTGTTTTGGCAAGGGAAAAGCAGGGTATAAATTATTTAAATAAATCATAAATAAGTCATTATATACATTCACAAAAGAGTGTCTAGATGTCAAACTGTGGGCAATGATTCCAACACTCTTAAGTGGTCCATTACAAGTCACAAAAATCAAGGTTTACATGCGTTAATCCTAGAATCTTAGATTTGTGTACCTAACAGGAGACACTTCAGCACCCCAATCTTCAGAAAGAATATTCAGTTAAATCAGTGTTTCTCAAAGTTCTCCCCGCAAGGCAGGGATAAATTTGAGTACCTTGTGGGGGCAGAGACAGCGGCAATCCCAGGGATTCCCATCGCTGCTGGGGAAAAAGTGTTCAGAAAAGGGTTTTTTGGACTTACCGGGGCCTCTGGAGGGTGCAGGGAGGCCTCCAGACCCCTCCGCAGGCCTCCCCGCATCCTTCGGAAGCCCTGGTAAGGGGCCAGGGGAAGCATCCGGTTCTCCTGGTGAGTCACAACCCACCAGTTTGAGAACCGCTGAGTTAAATTCCTTGAAAGCCAATTGCTCTACTTGCGCATACGACCATGTGCTGCTCATGGGTTCTCTGGTTAGATGCTCACATTCAGCAACTAGAACTGCAAGTCTCATTTCCCAAACTAGACTGGAAATGTTACACAATCTCCAACATATAGTTGGTGCCAGCTGAATGCAGATACATATATGATGGATGCAAACCCCATTACCACTGCATAATTTGGATACAGATATGGCTCCTCACTTGTCTTCCGATAAAGATGTGAACATCCCTACCCTGTTTGAGGCCAGTGTGCTTAGTTATTATTACTCACATGCAAGACCTCACACAACTATCTCTACACCAAGGCAAATATCTTCAATCCACTCCACTGATATGCATGCTTAAAAACTACTAAATTGTTTGTATTTTGTTAGAATTCCACAAAAGCTACTATATTTATTATTTTTATTTTTCACATTTTTATACCACCCTTCCTCCAAGGAGCTCAGAGTGGTGTACATATTTCCTCCCCTCCTTTTTGTCCTCACAACAACCCTGTGAGGTAGGTGGGGCTGAGAGATAGTGACTGGCCCAAGGTCACCCAGGAAGCTTCGTGGCTGAGCGGGGATTTGAACCTGGATCTTCCAGGTCTAAGTCCGACTCCCAAACCACTACACCATCCTGGTGTACATTTTCCAAGTTCAAAATCATTACTCCAAGACATAATTGCAGGCATTCTGGCTTCTAGAGACCATGGAGAATACTTGGAGAATATTTTATGAGCGTTAAGCACCAATAACAATGGCACAGTTTGTTCATAAAGATACTTACACACAATTTTCTGAGGCACCATTCCATTATCCATTTGGAGTCTATCTTCCATGAATGCTATCCCAAGGCTACTGAAGTTATCTATGCTGGTTTCTGCAAATAATATGTAAGGTTCTCCAGGTTTAAAGGCCAAAGGTGAACAATAATCTGACCACTTCACAATCTGGGGAAAAATACACAGCATATTTTCCAAATTATTCTTTTAAAACTCTACAAGTATCAAAACAATGAAGACAGATGGCAAAATCAAGCTCATCAGTCCTGTCCTGAAGAGTTTACAATTCTAGTTTATAAATTCCAGATGATTAAGAAGTGCATTCTCCAGAGCTAGGAATATCCATACAAAGATAAGAAGACATCCACAATAATAAGACAAAAGTTATCAGATTCTACCAATGTAAACTCCATGTTTTTCTATGTAAACTCCACTGAAAGAATCAGGAACTGTACAAGACAAGTACCAAACTTCTGGATAGTTCCCACAAAGCAAGTATCAACAGCAAATCAGGAAATATGCAGTGAATAGTTGGATACAGTATACTGATTTGCTGCAAAAGTGTTGCTTTTAAAGACAAAACTATATTATTGACAAACATTTCAAGGGCTTCTTACCAAAAACATCTACCATATTTAAAAAAAAGAACCCACCTTTTCTGTTGAACAAGCAACAGCCTGTGGACTACCTGCTTGAATTGAAGTACTCTCAGTCACAAATGCAATATGTTCTGCTTCAAATATTTTGCTTGAACAACTAAACGGTGATACAATAAGCAATGTCCATTTTTTTAAATCATCAAGGGGCTAAAAAAACAACAACAAACTTTGTTTCAACAATCGTTGGATAGTTTATTTTCCCTTTGTCCCTGAATGTTGGTTCCGATTTAATTTTAGAAAAACATAACAGATAAAGCAAACTTCACCACACTATTATGCCTTATATTAGAGATAAACTCCATTTATCCAAACCCTGCTTAAAGGAATCCATTCTTAATCTTGATGTGCCATACCATATGATTTTTAGGCTGCCCACATATCTTTTACAACCACTCACTATTGGGCTGTAGAGGAACAGAATCTGCTATAATTTTAATCAAGGACAGTAAGTAACACACATTACCAGAGAGAGAGAGAGAGGAAGGAGAGTAGTGTCACATTATACCCTATGGCAGGGGTGTCAAACTCGTTTCATACAGCAGGCCGTAGCATCCATGGGGAAGTGACAACATTAAGCAGGTAATGACCAGAAATAAGCAATTTGTTTTCACCTAGGACACCTAGCTGCAAATTACAGAAAATATGCAAATCTTGATCTTATTTTCAAGATATGGAAGAGCCTAATTATTACGTGAGATGCCCTTTCAGCAGTGCTGCTTTTGCTGAGCTCTGTCCCCTAATTTTTTTCACTACCATGCAGAGCATTTAATGACCTGAGCAGTACATAACCACTGTCATCTTAAAATGGGCAATGGCCAGTATGACTTAACTATAAACGACCATGCTACCCACACCCTCCCTCCTTCCTCAACCAGTACTCATCCTCTAATGCTGCCTCCCAGTCACCATACCCTGTCCCCGTCCCTAAGTTACTGACTGACTTTAAAGCATCACTTCTATCAGTGATCATCATCTGCACACCTTGCCTGGCTTCAGCCAGCATGAGAGAGATTAGACAAAGGAAAGAGATAAATTGGCAGCCCAATTATCATGCGGGCCTTATGTTTGTCACTCCTGCCCTATGCACCACACCAGATGCACGTGGACTCGGCTGGACGCACCGAGTCGAGCTGCAGCAGGTGTAAATCAGCCTAAAGGCACTTTGTCCCCATTCGTATATGGTAAGCCTACCAGTGACCATTATTTGTTTTTTTTCATCTTTAGACAGTCTAACTTGCAAAGGAGTACAGTTGTGATGCCACATAGTGGATTAAAGTGTTTCTTTACTGCCACATAGTGGATTCAAGTGTCTCTTAGGCTTTCGCCATAGAGATGCAACAATGCAGTATCATGTAAGTTAGTTTATACAACTGGGCAGAGAGGTGAGCGATATAGCAGGTACAGAACTAGAGACAAATCATACATAGCAACTGTAAAGGCATTTCAACCCTTTGCTTCCAGCCTTATGCAGTTCATCAATGATAATGCGACTGCAGCTAATAATAAGAACATAAGAACATAAGAAGAGCCCTGCTGGATCAGGTCAAAAGCCCATCTAGTCCAGCTTCCTGTATCACACAGTGGCCCCACCAGACACCTCAGGGAGCACAAGACAACAAGATACCTGTTTCCCGTTGACACTCCCTTGCACCAGGCACAGAGAAAACCCACTTCTAAAACCAGGAGGTTGCTTATGGCTTGTAACCTGTGATGGTCTTTTCCTCCATGAATCTGTCCAAACCCCTTTTAAAGGCATCTAGGCCAGGTGCCATCACCACATCCTGTGGCAAGGAGTTCCACAGATGAATTACACGCTGGGTAAAGAAATATTTTATTTTGTCTGTTCTAACTCTCCCTCCACTCAATTTTAGTGCATGTCCTGGTGTTGTGCGAGAGAGAGAAGAATTTCCCTCTATCCACTCTCTCCATCCCATGCATAACTTTATAAGTCTCAATCATGTCCCCCCTCAGGCGCCTTTTTTCTAGGCTGAAAAGCCCCAGACGCTGTAGCCTTTCCTCATAAGGGAGGTGCTCCAGCCCACAAATTATTCTGGTCGCTCTTTTCTGCACCTTTTCCAATTCAACTATATCCTTTTTGAGGTGTGGTGACCAGAATTGGACGCAATACTCCAGATGTGGCCTTACCATCAATTTGTACAAAGGCATAATGATATTGGCCGTTTTATTCTCAATCCCTTTTTTAATGATCTAGAGCATGGAATTGGCCTTCTTCACAGCCGCCGCACACTGGGTCGACACTTTCATCGACCTGTCCACCAGCACCCCAAGATCTCTCTCTTGATCCGTCACAGACAGATTAATGTTGTCAAGTAGGAGATGCTGCTGGAGTTGTGTTGGTGCAACTAACTTCAACCTTTACTTAGAGTCATAACTAAAAAACTGTACTGTACTGTAATTCAGGCAAGTTCTATGGGCCTCATGAACAACAAATATATAAGGCTAGGTTTTGTAGTTCATAATATACATATTTACTCAGAAACAAGTAATACCGAGTTAAATGGGCATTACCTAGAAGTACGTTTGCATAGAACAGCAGCCTTAGGCTGCCTTACTGCAGTGTTTTAAGTTCCATCATTCCAACTGTATCCCAGACATATTTTATGTTTCTGAAATTAAAAATATTTAAGACTTTCATGCTTTTCTCAAGCTTTCAAAATGCTTCCAAACCATCTTAGTAAGTAATTCTTACAGCAATCTTCTGGTATAAGCAAACATTTTTATCCCATATTGGAGGGGGCTGAGACAACAGCAGCTTACTTAACTCTTATCTCAGATGAGATTATGAATCAAGCATTTCTACACCCACAATCTTACCTACCTCACCACACCAGCTCCACAAGTGAATTATCTGAATGAAGACTCCCACCAAGGGCTCAAGTCTGCTGTTGCAGGAAAATGCATGTACACACCAGGATTCCATCCTCCAGCACAATCCTAACAGCTACAATCCTATAATACACTTGCTTGCGAATGCGCCCCATCAAATCAGGTGTGGCTTACTTAGGAATGCACTGTCAGTTTGACTGCTTGTTTGTTGTAGAGTAGACTCTTGTTTTATATGGATTTCTTTTAAGCTAGTGTACTAAAGTGTTCCTTGCTACACAGAGATCACAAACTACATTGCAACCTTATGGGAGAAAAACCAGGCTATTTTAGGTTGCATAGTAAAGTAACAGGGGCGCCTTCCATCATAGGCTAAGAAATACCAACCGTACTAAAACTAAGCTCGTGTGAAATATAAGCCTCCCCATCATTCCCCAACCAAACACGCGTTTCCTACACGTCTGAACGCCAAACGGGCCCAGTCTCTCCCAGCTCAAGTTCTTTCACATCACACCTGGGTCTCGTCAGTGAAGAAAACTTTGTCCCCCACCCTGAGCCAGATTCGCTCCTCGGAGTGGCGGGGAATCCCCTGCCTGCGAAGCGGAGGGTGGGGGGGCTGGTGCAGTGCTTGGCGAGAGCACCTGGAGCCCGAGCAGCAGGAGAAGGTGAAGGAACAGCGGCTTTGGTGCAGCCTCCGCACCGTGCGGCGAATGAGCCCCGCCGAATAGGCTCCCCAACGCGCCCACAGGTACAGGTAGCAGAGCGTGATCAGCATGACGCGCAGATGACGCCGACGGGGGGAAAAAAGCGGCTCTAATGGCCACTCACCCCCCACTCCATCCCAACACCACAGCCGCTAAGAGGAGCTAGCGTGCGAGACAGCCATGGTCCCGCCGCCGCTTCCGGATTGGTTGCCCCACCCGTCCGCACGCGACTGCTCATTGGCTGCCGTCCCTCCCACCCTCGCTTCTTCTGCGTCGGGTCTGAACAAGAGCATGCGCAAAGGGACCGGAAGTTGTACGCGTTCTGTTTACTGGACGGGATGAAGACCTTCCCGGCGTTCTAATTGGGAGTGGAGGAAAGTTCCCTCTGGGTGCTTACTTCTGCAATCTTAAATCTTAAAAGCAAGTCCTAAAAGCAATGGGTTTTTACTTCTGAGTAGACCTGCATAGGATTGCATTTGCACCAAAATTTCGTTTTTTCTTGCAGAAGTTTAAGTTTTTTAAAAAAGCTTAGTCAGTGCTCATTACTTGTGCTGCGATATTAATTTCTTACTTCTGTGGCGTTCTGCGGCTTTTCGCCTCCGCGTGTATCTCACCAACCAATCGCAGCACATTTAGCTCTCAGCCCTACTCGGCAGCTCTCTGAAGCTGGGGAGCCAATCAGAAAGCACTGTAAATGTTAACCCTATATGGCGGGCAGCCGGTAGCTCTGCTCCAAACGGTATGAAGATAATTTCAGTGACTGAATGAGTAAATACATGTAATCCAAATAACGACGTAGAAGTCTGGTTTATTTTTAAAAGTGTACTGATTCAAATGTATTTTGAAGTTGCTGACTGGGTTGTGCATGTTAGCAAACCATTTCATAAAAGTGTACTCTAGGACTCCCAAGTGTTGTCTAGGTATTTTGACGTTGCTGGCTGGGGTGTGTGTGTTTACTGTATAGTACCATTCCCCCCCCCCCATCTCTTCTGGTTATTTTGTTGTCCTTACGTTGGTGTTTTTTAAATGCTGCTTTTTCCTCAGGGTTTTCTCCCCCCCCCCTTCATACGTGATTGTGGCTTCTTGTTGGAAGAAGGACATTCTCTCTAAAAATTGGAACATTTATTTTAAAAGCACAAGCAGACGGGTTCTTACCCAATTTCATGCTGATTGTACGGTTTCTAAATCTGGTTCCAACATACTTTGAATTTAAAGAAAGCCATTCTCTAGTCGTCATGAATTACGGTTCTTTTGCCCCTCTTGCAAACGTTCTTCAGACCAACACCCTGATTCTCACAGAATTAGGTGGTCACTAGTCTGTCTCAGGACAATGAAAAAGGCAGGCTGGAGTGGGTGGGACAGATATTTCATAAAGTAAAAGTAAATACAGTACTGTAGTTGCAAAAGAACCCACAACAGTAGTACAGGTATTAGAGACACTTAGCAACCATGCAATCAACAATGCTTGCAATAGTAAGATTTTATCAGCCTCTCCCTAGCTAGAAACCAATGTTGTGTTTCAATCTCTTTATAAATTAAGCTGCAATCCTATACTCACTTGAGAGTAAATTCTGTAAAACTGAGTAAGACTTGCTTCTGAGTAGATATACAATTGCATTTTTAATGTTATAATAAAGGTTTTAACAGAACAGAGTATATGTGTACAAAAAATCTTCTCAAATCCCTGGAAAAGATTTATAGAGAACATGATTCTAGTGCACATAAGGAACCACTCATTAAAAGAATACCCATCCCTTAAGAGGCTATAGAGATTTTTTTTTCTCCTGTAGTAGCACAAACCTATGCTTGTCTACTCAGAAGTCCCATTTTCTTAAGTGAGGCTTACTCTCAGGAAAGTGTGCATAGGATTGCAGCCTCACTAAATTAAGCCTCCATTTTAGATGCAATGCACTTCTGAATGCAAACCGTAGAAGAAAGTTATTGCCTTCAGCAGCCCTACTTGCGAGCTTCCAGGGGTTTATCTTTGGTTCAATTGAGCAGGACAGTTGTGCTCTGAGAGAAGAGGTGTCCCCTCCTATCTGCTGAATGCCATCTGTATGTTCTAATCTAAGTGTTAAGAATGCAGGTCCCTTATTGGGTCAGGGCACAATCCCTACTAAGTATAGAGCAGCGGAGTGCTCCGCTGCTCTAAGCCATTGCAAATATGCCATAAAGCATGTTTGCGACAACTTGTGAGTAAGGGCCACCGGCAGGAGGCTGGCAGTCATTACTCCGCTGCCGGATCGAACCTGAGGCCGCTGGAGACAGGTAAGGGAAGCACTGGTGGGTGCGGGGGTGGTTCGGACTACGAGGGAGGCCTGGGGTTGGCTGAGCTGGCCTGGGGGGCAGGGATGGTAGCCGCCGTATCCCCGTCCCGTTCCTGGGCCGGCACAGCCTCCTTGGACTTACGCCAGCTAAATAGCTGGCGGAAATCCAAGGAAGCCCATTGGGGCTTCCCCACGCTATACCGGGGGAAGGGGACGAATGGGGATAGGATCTGGTGTGCGGTCTTGGGGCCGCCCCTGGATCTTTAGGCAGGATTGCGCTGTCAGTCTCACTTATTTGTGGACAGCTCCAGCAGGAAAAACTGCCAAAATTAATTCTGGGACTTTTTTTTTTTTGGTGCTGAGAGAAAGAGTAATCATGCCATCAGCAGCTGACTCATGTTATAGCAGCAATTTGAAGTGAAACCAAGTGCCATGCTTTCAGAGCAGGGGGGATCCTTTCTTGTAAATGGGTAGGAAATGTTTGAGGCAGGCCAGGCCCGGAGAATGAAGCGAACCACCAGAACCAGGGGACATGCACTAAAATTGAGTGGAGGAGTTAGAACGGACAAAAGAAAATATTTCTTCACCCAGCGTGTAATTCATCTGTGGAACTCCTTGCCACAGGATGTGGTGATGGCACCTGGCCTAGATGCCTTTAAAAGGGGTTTGGACAGATTCATGGAGGAAAAGACCATCACAGGTTACAAGCCACAAGCAACCTCCTGGCTTTAGAAGTAGGTTTTCTCTGTGCCAGGTGCAAGGGAGTGACAACAGGAAACAACAGGTATGTTGTGGTCTGTGTGTTCTCGGAGGCATCTGGTAAGGCCACTGTGAGATACAGGAAGCTGGACTAGATGGGCCTTTGGCCTGATCCAGCAAGGCTCTTCTTATGTTCTTATGTTAACTATTGCATCAGTAACTATTATTATCACACAGACATTTCCTTTCACAAGGTCATCATAGGTGGCAGCCCAATGCTCCTTTTACGAAAGAGAGATGAATTCACTTGGTTATTATGACCATTGCACAGCACAGCAATGCTAGTTACAAATAAAGGAGAGTGGGTGTCCTGGTCCTGGCACACATTAAATTCTGCAAGAAAACTGTCCAACAAATTGCACTTTGAGCTTTTTATGTGGCAGAAGTTGACCATTTGGTTTAACAAGAAAAGACATGTCATTTATTGAATGCCCAAGATTTTGTGGTACCTTTTTAGGAAGCACATCAAAATACAGTATGTTCTCTGCTAATTAGGGGGGGGGGGATTGAAGACTGCAGTGCTAGGAGAGGAAGGGTGTAACTGTTTTTTCCTGTGCCATTTTCCTAATACCCCACAAAAGAAAGCAGATCAAAACCCATTTGAGCACAAGTGTGGCCAGACTGCAAAGGATACCATCTGGAATGCAGTTGTTCATGAAAGATTGAACCTTTATATACAATATATAGTTGAGGAGAAATAGGGCTGGTTTGGATTATTAGAAATCGTATATTATTTACATAAACTATGGATGTATTTATTTTTTGGTACTATATATTTCTTCATTTGAGTGAATGAAACCTTTATTGGCATAAATTTCCTTCATTTGCTTGTGCAGGAGATAAATTTAAAGTTTGGTAGACTAACAGCATAAATAATAATAGTATACAGTATTTATATACCACCTTTCTTGGTCATATATCTATCTATATATGACCAAGAAAGGTGGTATATAAATACTGTATATTATTATTATTATTATTATTATTATTTATGCTGTTAGTCTACCAAACTTTAAATTTATCTCCTACACAAGCAAATGAAGGAAATTTATGCCAATAAAGGTTTCATTCACTCAAATGAAGAAATATATAGTACCAAAAAATAAATACATCCATAGTTTATGTAAATAATATACTGTTTCTAATAATCCAAACCAGCCCTATTTCTCCTCACCTGCTGCAATTGTTATACTCTTCCCAGCAGTTCTGACAACATCAAAAACAAATATTTTAAGCACTTCAAGGAGACAAATCAGTGATCAGGACCATCTCCTTTTTTTTTTTTTTTAACCCAAAGTCTTGTTTGTTTGGGTGAGTATTCTCGGCAAGCTGAAGTAGGAAGGTGGAGCTGCTGAAATGCTTTAGAGGTAGCTGGACAGGCAGACAGCAAAGCAAGGCTGTAAGCAGGAGGCACAAAAGCATTATGAATATTCCAGCAACCAAGGAGATTGGCCAGGTTCCCATGACTCCAACTGGCCAGGGGATCCAGGCACTAGCATACCATCCAAGGGAACAGCCAGAAAGGTAAGAGCACAAAAGGAGAAAAATGACTGATTGAATTGTCTGGTATACCTAAGAACAAACATAAGGCTAGCATAGTGATGAGGAAGCAATTCGTGAGAAGGACAGATCTGCAACACTTGTCTCTTCAACTGTGTTAATCAGAATATTATCTGAGTCACAAGTGACACTCAAATTGTATTTTTGCATTTCCCTGATTTGTAAAATGACAGGAAAAACTACATTGGGCTAAAATGTATATTTAGGCTGCAGTCTTAGATAATTTGTTAGGGAGTAAGACCACTGAACTTAGTGGGATTTACTTTCAGTAAACATGCATATGATTGTGTTGGTAGTTTAAAATGTCTTTCTTTTCCGAATAATGTAGGCATGTGAACTGGGATAGCATAGATAAGAACACAGGCTGTGTAGTAAAGGTAAAGGTGACCCCTGACAATTGTCCAGCCGTGTCCGACTCTAGGGTGTGGTGCTCATCCCCATTTCAAAGCTGAAGAGCCAGCATTGTCCAAAGACGCCTCCGTGGTCATGTGGCTGACATGACTCTCCTTGCCTCAGCGTGTAGCATGCGGCTGGAAAACGGAGCACTGTTTACCTTCCCGCAAGCGGTACCTATTTATCTACTCGCATTAACGTGCTTTGGAACTGCTAGGTTGGCAGGAGCTGGCCAAGCAACGAGAGCTCACCCCGTCGCGGATTCGAACTGCCAACCTTTCGATCGACAGCTCATGGTTCAGCGGTTTAACCCACTGCGCCATCCGCTGTGTAGTACCCAGATACAATCTGACCTAAGCCTCAATCCTGCATCTCCAAAATGGGGATAACAGTGATCTATCTTATATGGTTGTTGTAAGCATTACTGAAATAATGTACATGAAGCATTTTAAATGAAATGTTACATAAAACTAATTTTTAATTAGGTAAGGGTAAAGGTATCCCCTGACAATTAAGTCCAGTCGTGTCCGACTCTAGGGTGTGGTGCTCATCCCCATTTCAAAGCCGAAGAGCCAGCGTTGTCCGAAGACGCCTCTGTGGTCATGTGGCCGGCATGACTCTCCTTGCCGCAGCGCATAGCATGCAGCTGGAACACGGAGCGCTGTTTACCTTCCCGCAAGCGGTACCTATTTATCTACTCGCATTGACATGCTTTGGAACTGCTAGGTTGGCAAGAGCTGGCCAAGCAACGAGCGCTCACCCCGTCGCGGGAATCGAACTGCCAACTTTTAATTACTTTATTGTTAATAATGACTTGCATCCTAAAATCTCATGGAGCACCGCTCTGTCATTAGAAGTTTCTTCCACTTGCGGAAGAAGCTTCTGATGACAGAACTGTGCTTCATCCAGTCTTGGAATGCAGTCTGCTGTATGCTGCCTAAATGACATGGACAAGTTTCCCAGTCTGTGTCATTTTAACAAAATAAATACTTGTGCTTTGGGTTCCAGGTGACAGTATACACTCATGGGCTGAGGATAGGGTTATTATGTGGAAATAATCAGCCACCTGGAGGGGGAGAAAGTGTTCTTCCATTTAATAAATGCTAAATAAATAAATGAGTATGCTCAACATTTAAGTGATTCACAAGACCGAAGATTAAGCAAGAGTTTCTTATAATTCACGGCAATTGTTTCAGTGTCACAGAAATCAGCCTTCCAATGACTACTAAGCTGAGATAGGAATAATCTAATTAGTTTATTTTCATTGTGTAAACTAATATTGCTTTCTGAAGCGAAACATTATTAACTGACTACTATTAGCTGAGCAGTAAATATAGGTTGTACTAATAACTAGAATACTGTGAGAGTAGCTGGGTCCTCATCACTCACCTTCCTTTGGAATTAAACTAATCTGTTTTTGTTGTAATTCACACACCCCTCCCATGATTAATTATTTGAGATTAACAAAGAAATATGTTTAAGGCTGCAATCCAATACACATTTACTGTACTTGGAGTAAATCCCACTGAGCTGAAAGGAACTTACTTCTGAGTAGACCTGCTAAGATTGTGCTGTGAATTACAGCCCAATCCTAACCAGGCGCGATGCAGCAGGACTGCACGGCCCACGATGCATCCTATCCAGGGAAGTAGCAGGCTGGAGCTCTCCTCAAGGTAAGGGAGACAGTTGTCCCCTTACCCTTGGTAAAGCTCCAGCCTGCGCAATAGGGTTACTCGGATCTGTGTGAGCTAAGTAGCTGGTACAGAACTGAGAAGCCTCGTGTCAGGCTTTCAAGTCTGGGAGGGGGAATAGAACTCGGCGCACACCAGTGCCATCAATCACACCCCTCCTGGGCCTGGTCTAGCCCCCTCCCCATCCTTCCCCTGCCCTGTTACATCCCCCTCCCCACCCCGTTCTGCCCTCCTCCCACCCCTCTGCTGCACAGCGGTAGTTTACCAGCACCGTCGGGCAATCCTTCTGGATGTTACAGGATGGCGCAGGCCTTCCCACTGGCACCACTTACTCCCAGGTCATCACAAAGCACTTTATAGCACTTTTGCGATAGTCAGTGCCAGCGCTGAGGTCTGGCACTGACAAAGCTTAGGATTGTGCAGTTAATCATTCTACCTGCTTTTAAATATGCTTATCATTTACCAATGGGATTTTGTCTGTCTTTTCATTAAAACCCATTTCCTCCCAGCCCACAGGTGTATGCATTTAACTCCAGATGCATATATACACCCGTGGGTAAAAATGCTTTAATTAATCTTTCAGCAGCCCTAATATCTGGAGACCTTGGATTCTAACTCCAAGAGATGTTATACAAAAGAGCTATCAAGAACAGGTAAGATACAAACTTGTGAAAACAAGTATTATGATATCAGTAGGCTAGCAAAAAGAATGCCAATATAATCCTGTGAAACACATTTTAAATGACGATTATGAAATTAAAAGAACTATTATCAAATTCAATAATAAAGAAGAATCTGTACACACACACACACACACACACACACACACACACACACACACACACACACACACACACGAGTATACAAAGGACATTTCCTTTACAAATACAGACCATTTCTTATGCTTTTGTGTAAACTTAGATTTACTGACATTCTGATCCTATGCATGTTTACATGGAAAAAAGTCCAGAATGTTGAATGGGACATTTCAGGTGAGTGCACTTTTACATGGGAGGAAGGTTATTGAAATCAGTAGTGTTTACTTCTAAATACACATGAATAGTATTGGGTTGCACGGTTATAATCCTATGGTCATTCATGACAGCAGTGCTTCCCGAAGTGTGCACCGTGGCTCCGTGGGGCACCACAGCGAACCCCCAGGGGTGCCATGGGATGCTCACTGCCCGAGCCACTCGGCAGTGAGAAGATGATGTGACCGTGAAGATCGTAGAGCAGAGGCTCGGCTCAGTGGGCAGAGCTCCGCGGGAGACATTTTCATCACCCACACACCCTGAGCCTCTTACCACTGTTTTCAGGGTTGCATCTTGGTCCCAAACCCAGAAATAATTGGCAGTGACATAAGTACGTCATTGCATCATCGCCAATTACTTCCAGGTGCCAAACTCCACAAAGGGTGCCACGATGACGGTAAGTTTGGGGAGGGGGACCACTGCATTACAGGGTAAGCCCCAATGAACTCGGGAGGATGACAACTTCTTGGCTAATAAATGTACAGTAATCATGTTTTAACTGAACAGGGTCTCAAAACAACTTACAAAAAAGGATATAAAGTAGACTTAGTTTAATTAAAGTAAATTAATATTACTACTCTTTAGCATGCTCGGGTAGAATGGCTTGCTCTTGAACAGTCAGGAAGGCCTCACCCTCCTGCTTCTTGTAGAAGTTGGTGTAATTCCGTGAGTCTGCAACAACCTCAGATGATGTAATGGTATTTTAACAGTCATACTACAGTATTAGACTGCAATACTGAGCACAATAACAGGCAGCCCGATCCTGTGTAACTAAAATGTCGTAACCGTGCTGTAAAGCACGTTTGTGACTATGGGAGATCCCAAGCCCCGTTGCAGCCTGTGCCGACCTTACACAGCCTCTCTGGATGTACGCCAGCTCTGGAGCTGGTGTGCATTGGAGGAGGCCCATAGGCCCCAGGCTTGCCTACTCACAAGGAAAGGGATGAACGTCCCCTTCTCCCAAGGTGTGCTCTAGCAGTGCCAGGGTAGCCCAGAATGGGGTTAGGGTGCAGCAGCCGGCCCTATGGGGAGATAAAACGGGATAGAAATCTAATAAATAAATAAATTGAGGCCGGTCGCACACCTTTATACAGGATTGCATCGTTAGAGAGACTTCTGAGTAAACATGCTTTGATCACACTACATGCCTCTCTTGTCTTCATCTTAACATCAGTTCAACATCACTAATTGCCTTTATAAATCTATGACCATTTTCATACAACCGTATAAAAATGCAGGTTTTACACAACAGTTGTCCTTATACCTTGAGCTCAAGTGCCTGTTTGAACAAAAATTGGAATATTGAAGTAAACATAAATGATTTGTTATATCAGTAGAAAGCCTATGATTTAGCATGTAGGTACTACTGTATACTATTTTAAATGTATTGCATTTAAATTATATTTTAGTAGAATAATCTAAAAGAGCTATAGCAGTGGTTCTCAACCTTTGGAGGCCCGGGTACCCCCTATCACAGTCCAATTTTCTGAAGTACCCCCTGCTAATTAATTTGATTAATCAATTTATTAATTAGCTAATTAATCATTAAATAAAAAGTACTAAAACAATTTTAAATGTGAAAAAACATCTTACTTAACTGTGTGTGTGTGTGTGTGTGTGTGAGTGAGTGTGAGAGTGAGAGTGTGTGTGTGAGATAGAGAGAGAGAGAAGTCAGACAGGAGGGATTGCATTTAAGTTTTAATTAACAAGTAATTAACTACTGATTGATGCTGATAAGGGGCAGGCTCTGGCGTACCCCCTGCCGTTGGTCCGCATACCCCTAGGGGTACTCGTACCACAGGTTGAGAACCCCTGAGCTATATAGCATTAATAGGATTTTAAGTATACTGTAATTGCAAAAACTTTTTTTCTCCAGATTAAATCAAGTGACAGTCACAGAAATTTCCCGTCAACAGAAAATTTAGGGTTTCAACACCCCGTGAGGTAAGATGAATCTTACGAAAGATAACCGAGACCTACGTTAAACTTCATATTTTGTTCTTGATGTCTATGTTATTAGTAGGTGTGAAAGAGGACCTTAAGGTACACAACTAAAAATTAGGAAGTTATATTTAAAAAGCCCGCATTATTTTGGCAGATGTGACCGTAGCATGCAAAATCAAACAAATAAAAATGTTTGGGAAATAGACAGATAAAATAATCTTTCCGAAGCATAGGTGGAGAAGTTTGCAGCTCAGGGTGAGTTCATATGTGCAGTTGCAAAGTGATCCTGTGCTGCCTCAGTTCCATGTGAGAATGCATTTGTCTGAAACCATCCCTGTTTGAAAATGACAGAATTTGCTGTCCAGTCCTAGGCATGTTTACTCGGAAGTAAGTCTCCCTGAGTTCAATGGTTCTTATAACTCTGCATAAGATTGCACAGGAGGGGGTGTTGGTTAATGGCAGAGAGCATGTTTTTCAAGCAGAAAGTCCCAGGCATCTGGCATCTCTGGCATCTCCAGGTAGGGCAGAGAAAAAATCCTGCCTGAAGAACTGCTGCCACTGCTGGTCAATGTTGACAATACAGTACTAAGTTAGAGGAACCAATGGTCTGACTCATTATAAAGCAGTTTCTTACATTAAACTGCTATAGAAAAGACCCTGAAGATGATTTCTCCTAAACTGAGATAACTTAGGCTGCAATCCTATACACACATTCCTGGAAGTAAGCCCCATTGAATGCAATGGAACTTACTTCTGAGTAGATATGCATAGGATTGGGCAGGTAGTCCCCACACAAAGACCACAGTGCCTTGCATACCTACACACAAATAACAGCCAAAAATAAAAAAGAAATTACTTTTATGCAGAGTTATAGATATGGTAGTTGTGTTTACTGCTCCCTCCCTCCATTCATATTGTCACTATGCTAATTTTAAGAAGGAATCTTATGCTTATACTTTGAATGACATCAGCTATTGTTTGTAGTTAAGATTTAGTGCTGGGGTGAAAAAAGGAGATATATTTAAAATAGTAAGAATTTTAAAAGTATTTGCCTTATATGCATATGCATAGGTGTTTAATATAAAATAACTATATAGTACATTATTTGACAACAACTTTTCTTCCCTCCTCCCGCTTGTCCAACTAGACTTTATTTGCCTAAGTCCAAATGTCATGAATATCTGCACAGCACTGGGAAAAAGATTTTGGCCAGCTTTCCAGTACAAGCCACAATTAATTTCTACAATGACAACTCTGATTCTGCAGATGATGATGATGATGAAAGAAATGAAACTTTGTAATGAAGTTAGGTTCAACTGATGTCTCAACGTGAAAGGTGACACCCTGCTTGTTAATTGCTCTAGTTTATCATTCAATCAAAGATGGAAATGGGTATTAATTGAAATGTTGTTTATACAATTAACAGGACTAGCCTATACATGTTTACTCAGAAGTAAGACTCATTGAGTTCAATGAGATTTACAGCGCAATCCACTGCAAGTATCGAGTGGCGGAGTGAGCGCTCCGTCGCTCGAAGCCATTGCAAACGTGCCGTAAAGCACGTTTGTGACTAAGGGGTGCACCGGCGGGGAGGGTCCAGGCTGCGAGAGAGGGCGGCCGTTGGCCGAGCCAGCCCAGGAGGGGCAGGGATGGCGGCCGCCATATCCCCGTCCTATTCCCGGGCCAGCACAGCCATTACACGGCCTCCTTGGACTTACGCCAGCTCGATACCTGGCAGAAATCCGAGGAGGCTCATTGGGGCCTCCCCGCACTATACCGGGGGAAGGGGACGAACCCCTTCCCCTGAGGAGACCTCCAGGCTGATCATGATTGGCCTGGAAGAGGGATAGGATCTGGTGGGCGGCCCTAGGGCCACCCCCAGATCTTTACACAGGATTGCGCTCTTACTCTCAGGTGTGTATAGGGTTGCACCTTAAGATTCCATAGTCTATGCCTTCAGCTTCTTGTTGAGATAACAACCCGTGTACATGAACAATATATTCCAGGGTATTTCAGCCATACACCACTGCTGACTACTTGGGGATATTCATTGGTCACTATTTTTCTTTGGAACTGGGGTTTCTTTTCATCAGTGACAACCCTGTTGTTTACATGAAAAGTGAGTCCCCAGTTGTTGGCAGAGATTGTGGGTTTTATTTCAGCATATAGTATGTCAACCTTTGTTTCACATTTGGAGTGTATATTTCAATGGTTGAAGTGGGTTTAGACTGATTATGCTTACCTAACTGATCATATGAAGCACGGGATGGTAAAATTACATTTGCTTTCTAGATGTGCATTGAGTTTTTCTCAACTAGGCAGAAGCACTCTCTAACATTAAGAGAATTCCATAGGTTGAAACATTTTATAAACACAGCAAGAGAAATTAATGTTCAGGTATTTTGAAAAATAGCCTCTTCTTGCTATGTGTTTGTCAGTTGCGGTGCAGCATTTTACCTTACTGAGCTTTTTAACAGCACAATCCTGTCTAAGTTCACTCTGCCAGTCCAGGGTGTCACAAACGTGCCGTAAAGCACGTTTGCGGCATCCAGAGTGGTGCCGGTGCTGCTTTATCTATGTCGAGAACAGCGCTGTGGCTGCCGGGGAAGGTAAGGCCCCCACAGCATGGCAGAGGGGCAGGGGGACGGGGCGTTCTGGGGGGTGGGATTGGCTAGCCGGGCCCGGGAGGGATTGTCACATCCTATCCCTTTCCTGGGCCTGGCCGGCATTACACAAATGTAATGTGTAATGCAAAACAGCTGGTGCACATTCAAGTAGACCCATTGGCGTGACTGGAGCTCTACTTGAGGTAAGGGGACAAACGTCCCTTTAGCCCGAGGAGGCCTCTGGCAGCGCTGGTGCAGGCCCCACCCTGCACAGGATCTGGCGGGTGCCTTATTTCTTAGATCCGGCGGGTGCCATGTCCTGCTAGACAGGATTGGGCTGTAAGCAAATACGTGGCAATTTATAGATTGAATATTTCTTTGCTTCCATGCATATACATCATATATACCTTAAAATTTAGTACAGCATCTTTTCACTTCATAGGGTTTGATCTGTGATGACTGTTTCACCATACCATCGATCCCTAAGCATTGCAGTCATCAAGTGATGAACATGCAAATATGAACTCACCCCAAGTAAGATGAAAGTAATATACAGTAGTTTTGTTGATCCTGTTTCTGTACATATTTGTGCCTTTATATTCCCCCTTCATCTTCATCTGAAATCAACACCAGTTTCTAACAAGGGGAAGGAGAATGTTGGGCTGCTGCCTAGTGTCTACATTGTGTGCTTTCCTGCTGTTACCCTGTAGCCTGGAAATCATCATGTCTTATTTCCTCTCCTTCCTCCCCACACTGTGTAGAAAGAAATATGGCATTGGAAAGGCAAGAGAGAGAGAACACGCGTGTTCAGAAGGTATGCCCTTTCCTTTACATGCAAGAATTTCTTTGTAGTGTGCCTAGCCAAGCCCCACTACTGTCAGTGATGTGGCTGATGAAGCCCTGCCCCCACCCTCCTTGTGATCGGTATTTGTCTGCTGAGGACAGGGAGAGTCTAGAGATCTTCCTCATAACTGGCACTCTGGAACATTCCAAGGCCGTAATCACATCGAAAGGTCGATTTCTCCCTGTGTTCAGCATTCATCGCTGCAAAAAATTCCGATTCTGGGGAGGTGGGTCTTTATCAGCAAGCACATCACCAGCAGGGGTGGGACTAAGCTAGGTGCACTGCCAGGAAGCCCTCACCAATATAGGAATGTTTGGGATCATAACTTCTGAACAGGGCTATTGATGTGGTGCAGAATGATCAAGCAAGAGAGAGAAAGGGGGTTGATGGGCAATCAGAAGACCAAGTGATACTCCTCAGGGACTAGATTTGGCTAAAGGGCCAAAAGTTGCTGATTCATGCTTTAAGAAGGAATGAGCGAGCATATTCCACTAAGGGCGGGGGGGGGGGATTGGTAGAAACTGAAGCATAGTATGGAGGCATACAAACTATTCTGAGATAAATCTAGTTTATCCCGGTATAATTGCCTAAAGTACACAAGCTCATGGTCTATTAATATTCAGTCTATGACATCCCAAACCTCAAGTGGTTTTGGAATTTGGGAACATATTTCCAGCCATCAGCCATCTTTGTAGGTTAGCTGGTCAGAGTCCTTGAAATAGTAGGCTGTCTTCTGATACAGGAGACCAGCACCATTTAACTTTTTTTTTCTATAATTATTACATTTAGATTATTAAATGTAAGGATATGTTTCCATAATTGAAAGATATCTTACTATCCAATGCTACAGGTCAGCAAAATTTCACTTTATCTTTGTCTGGGTCAAATGCTGCCACTTTATTGTGTAAAATTGCTGTAATGAAGTTATGCAATACTGAAAATGCTAATAGTAAAATTGAATTGGAACAAACATGTGCTATTTTTTTTTGTTTTTAATCTTTCAGCTATACTTTGCTAATCAATCAAGTATTTTACCCTAAAAGAAGCTTTTGTTAAACTTTCTATTACCAAAGTGAAAGAAGGTTGCAAAACATAACTGCAAAACAATAAAATGCAGCTGTGCTTGCCATACATAAGCTGTTGTTTCAGCAACACAGCTTTGCTTAAGGTGAGGGCATTTTGGAACTTCTGAAGAAGCCCTGCTTCAGGGCGAAACGTAAGGTTTTGAAACGTAAGGTTTTTACTTTTGTTTGTTTTTAATTGACATGACTGAAGCCCGAAAGACTGATGTTTAGGTGGAATTTTTAACTGTTCTTTAACAAAAGCTCACAACTTCAATGTATTTGTACAGCACCCACAAAAACAGAAGCTGCACCTATACTGGTACAATGCAGCAGCACCCTTACATACACACCTTGGTGCGAAAGATGTCACTGATGAGGTGAAAATGAGGGCAAAACTAAGTAGTAGGCTCAGTTAAACGTGTCTCTTGAGGGATTGGCTATTTGATCCCATGTCACCTGCTCTTTTAAGTAAATCTGTACACAGGTATGTTTGGGTAAAAAGAGCAAGATAAAACCTGCCTATGCTTTGATCTCACTAGGCTTTGTTTAGTTTTATCAACTAAAATGGCAGCATTAAAACTTTTAATGTTTAAAAAATTTTGCTTTAAGGGAAAATAATTGGATGAAAGCAAACATTTTAGTAGTATGATTTTTGTGCTTTCTTATTTATAAGACACACATTTGTGAGCTACAGTCAAGCTATTCTCCTAGAAAGAACCTCATTTGTTTTAGTAGTAACTAGTAGCATCATCAGCAAAGGATTGATCTGATAAATTTAGGTTTCAATGGGAAACTTTTAAATGCACATGCCAGCTAAAATACTTGGTCAAATGTAATGAAATTAACTAGTTTGACCATGAGGAAACCTTTTGACATTTCAATTTATTTAAGCTTCCAGGTCAGCATGGGTGTCATAGCAATTGTTTCACTCAGTAATGATGGAAAAACAAAGATTGAATTTCATGCCTACACATTTATCTAACAAATGACCCATTTGTCTAGTCACGTAGGCATCTTCTGTTAGTTTTCCCATAATTATGCCAGATCAGGTCAAATGAAATGTCAGATACATCATTGATAGAATCTCTCTCTAAGATTTACAAAACTTCAATTTGCCCTCAAGGTTGAAAGTCATGCTCCCTCTTTCTTGCTGTGTGTGTGGGGGGGGAGGGGGGTAGTCTGTATCCTTCCATAAGAACTAACACTTTCTATAGGTTAAATGCATTTTAGAGACAAATTAGGGTTTTTATCTTACACTCAGCAGCGTCGCGACGACGCGCGTCACCCCAGAGCGGGGGCGCGCGTCGCCCTTAAGGGGGAGGCTCCGCCCCCGCGCGTGACATCACGCGCAGGAGCAGAGTGCCCTCCCCGCTCCGTTTTTGGCTCATTTTGGAGCCAAACGGACACAGGGGAGGGTGGGCGGGCCCACCTTCTCTTCAGAAAAGTAAGTGGGGGGAATCGCGCGTCACCCCTGTACGCGCGACGCCCCCCGGCGGCCCGCCCCCCCCGCTTCCCCCTGTCGACGCCAGTGCTTACACTTTGTTAGCAATCAGAGTTCATACTTTAATTTTACATTGGTAAATAAACTTTGGTGATGGGCCAAGCTCCAAAAGGTGTTCTCCATGTATGTACTGAGGGTTTTCTGGCCTTCTCTCACCACAGATCCTCATCCATGAGCACGTACACACGCAAAAAAGCTGCTCTCTTCAGAGCAGCACATGATGCAACACAAGGAAAATGCAGCCAAGGAGAATTAGAGGTACACATATGGTAAAAGGTGGGAAGAAGTGAATTCTGCTTATGCAAAGGGCTCTTTAGATCCTAGCCAAAGAAATACAAATATTGTTGTTACTTACTGAGAGAATGCAGGCAATAACACTATATGGCTATATCCATCTACACACAGGACAGGAAACAATATTCCACATACCTTAAACTGGAACAGAAGGACTGTTTTTGGAAAAGAATCTGAATTACACAATGGCTCTTTGTAGCTCTTTGGCAGCAAACGATTACAATAACTTATAACACACTGTCTATAAAACAAGAACCACTCTGCTACTGAATGCTCAATACCAGAACGTTTTCACAATTTCCCATCATATCTTATATGCTGAATCCTAAATGCACATAATTCTAGTTTTCACAGGAATAAGTACACTGATACTTTCTTTGCCATAGTTATGGAATTAATACCCCAAAACACTCTATGCAAAAAGATGGTCTCAAATGGGATTCTCTGAGATGGCAACTGATGCAGCAGAGTTACCATTCAGAAGAAATTGTGGAAACTGTTCATCTCACCTTTAGTCCTCCCTTTCTTGCCTATGCTAGGGATGAGAGAGGATACATTTTTATTTTAACTCGTGATCGCAAGAGATCCAAGGTTTTGTTCTGCCTATCAAGCAACAGGAGCTGGTTCAAGAGTCCGCAGCACTAAATAAAGTGACCTACTAACAGCCCAATCCTGTGTAACTCTTGCACCAGTGTAACAGTAGATCCACCGGTATAAATGCACTTATGCCAGTGTAACTTGCCGTACGCCAACAGACACAGGACGGAGACCGGCGTAACCCCCCTGGGACACCACGTGTGTGCAGTTCGAACATGGGACGGACACCAGCACAACTCTGCTGGCGCAGGGGGCATTCCAGGGGTGTCCGAATGCCCCCCTGAGCTAGCGGAGTTGCAGCGGCGTCCGTCTCACGCCCAAACTGTGCATGCAGGAGTCTGAACGGGGGTTACGCCGGTCTCCATCCTGCAAGTGACACTGGCATAAGTGCACTTACACCGGTGGATCTACTGTTACACTGGTGCAAGAGTTACACAGGATTGGGCTGTAAATATTTCCACCTAACCCGCATTTACTACCTCCATCACAACATTTCCTGAGTGACAGAGATCCCAAACAGCAGCTTTTATTCTTTTTTCCCCCTCAAGCTCACCCCATTTTATCTTGTTTACCACGCTTAAAACTCAAAATGACTGCCCTAGTTCTCTGCTGGCATCTTCAGGTTTTTCTTCTTTATCAGTAAAGCAATAGGGAGAGAGACTGGAAATCACAATGTAACTGTATATTGTTTGATTTGAGGAAAAGGCAACTTCCACATGCTCTCTAGCTGTGACAGTCAAAAGACATAGAAAGCAAATACAGCGTACAGCAGTACAGAAACAACTCTTTAGCAATATTTACTATTTAGCAATAGCAAATATATTTTCATTGGCATTCAAATGGGTGATGTAGGGATATGCTGTTGAGCTCACACACGGGATTCTTCCCCAAGTGTAAGGAATCCTTGAGAATGAGCACCTCTCTGCTTGGAGAAAGAGCTTTCGACAAAGACATACCAGCGTGTTAAATGTTTGGGTGGCCCCCTTTGGGATTAAATAGATTATTTCCAAAAGATTTTGAAGCTGTTAAGTTTTTTTTTTTAAAAAATGGGTTTTTAAATAAATATTAAATTTATTTATTTTATTTAGGAATTTGTACCCCGCCTTTCTCCCGACAGGGCAACCCAGACGGCTTACAACATATTAAAATACAAAATACAATAATGCATGTTTAATATTTGTTGTAGCTTATCAAAATGAAATGGAATATCCATTGTAACAACAAGGGGAAAAGGCAACACAGAGCTGTTTTGCATATACCTAGGTATAGTGGCACAAGTTCTTCCATTGCCAAAAACCAAACAAACCCCTATACAGTACTGTTTAATTCAACATCAAATGCAGTTGAGAGTTGTCTTAGACCTTTTTAACATTACAGTATATCTGAGAGACAAAAACTCAATGGGTCTAAGTCTAGTTTATGGGAAGGTAGAAGGTTAGTGTCAGATTTGGGGAGCCCTGAGCACAAAACCTATCAGAGGCTCCCCTTTTTTATATGCAGGCAACAGCTAAACCTTGCCCTCACTTAAACAGGCAATGGAAAGAGAACACTCTTGTGTCTTAGGCCTCAGCTTCTGGCAGGAGAGTTCTTCATGCTGCAAATGTGGCAGCTGCTGTCACCCATTGCTCGGTAGGCATCCTGTGGCTTATCGGACAATGAAGTAGGGTGCAGTCTCCACAGCAGTCCGTCTTCTTTCCCAAGCACCAGTCATTTTAAAATTCCCAGATGCCCAGCCCTTGACTCTCTGTCAGAGCAGCGCATGTGGGAATTTAAAAATGTATGGTGAAAGGAAGGTTGGAGCATTGCAGCTCCCCTCCTCATTGCCCTGTAAGTCATGGAATGCTTACTGGGTGACGAGGTGGGAGAAAGCAGCTACCACAGCAGGCAGATGGAGCATAGCTGGGCACAGGCATGGGCCTTCGGGCTGTGACTGGCCCAGCCCAATGTGTGGCACCAGGCTTGGGGGAGGTATATGTGGAGTTGTAGCATTTAACTTGTTATTCAAGGCTGGATGGATATGTTGATACTAGAGAATGGTATCTGATCCTTAAGGCCTACCAACTTCCACAGTTCTTTCTTTTACAGTAATGAAACATTTGCACAGAATTACTTTGCATTCCTGGTTCAGTACTCCAATGGAAGCACAGGGGTACGTCCTTGGGAAAAAAAAGTAGGTAAGACATAACATGAGAACTTGCACAGAAATAGCTTATGTTGGGATACAAATGACGCCCCCTTGCACACCAATGTAACTAGATGTATGTTTTCCAGCTTGTGGGCATTGGATACTGGATACTGTGGGCATTGGGTACTGGAAGAGGCCACCTAGACTCTGAAAAACGCAACCTAAGTATTGCAGGCGAATTTGAGAGCCATTTACTTGTATGTAGTCACAGATGTCAATTGTTTTAGCACATTATCAATGCTTTCATCCCAGTCATTTTGATTTTTCCCCTTAAAATGTGTTTTAAAAAAACAAGGCGGCATTTTCTTCATTCAGTTTCTACTGGAAACCCCTCTGTCAGTCAGGAAAAACATTTTGTTGACTTCACTGATTGGAACATCCCTTAATGCGGGGACGGCCTCTTCTTGAGGTTTCTTCAGTTTCTGATTCCTTGCATAATGGTCTGTTCAAAATGAAAACAAAATGAAAATAAAATAAAAAAGAATGTACATCATTCCTTTAATTTAAGGCAACACTTTTTCATGAAAATGTAAATATTACAGCAACAGATAGATAGTACTTCCAACAAGCAAGCATACATACTTCAGATTCTTAAAAAAAAGACTTCGCAAGTTCCATTTTGAGTGTCAAAATATATTGCACTGATTTTGTATAGATAGCTTTGTCATGGAAATAACAGACCCCCCTCCCTCAGTATATTACAGGCTTCCAAAGGTAGTGCTTACAACAATGGCAGCTTTGGGACCCATAGCAGCTGGCTGGGGCGAGTGTGTAAAAAAGCTAAAAAGTCAAATACTGTACTCCCTACCTCTGTGCCATAGGTCTGATCTGGATCCAAGCTCTGAATGAAATAAAGGTGCATTTAATTTCTTGTCTAGTTTGACTCTAAGTTGTAAATAGTTAGTAGCAGAGCTTTCTCAGTGGTTACTTTGTGGAATGACATCCCTCTAGTGCAGTGGTTCTCGAACTGGTGGGTTACAACCCACCAGGAGACCCAGATGCTTCCTCTGCCCCCTTAGGGGGCAGGGAAAGCATGCTGGCAGCAGCGGCAATCTTAGGGATCGCTGCTGCCGGCGGGAAAAAAGTGCCCAGGGCTTTGGGGAGGGGGGTATGGGGAGGTCTGCGCGGCCCTCTACGGGGTCCAGAAGTGGTCTAAAAAATCCCCATTTTTCAGCAATCTAAACATTGGGGAGGCCTGCGGAGGGTCGCATGCCCTCAGAACTGCAGTTATTTGATAATTGTAGAACAAAGAGGACTCAAGTATCACAGAATTAAAATTACCTGTAATGGTGTGCGTAGAGTTCAGTGGAGCAGTACTCATCATGTTAATACCAAAGAGGAGTATATAGCCTATTCCCAGACTAACTAAGAGATATATAGGCAAAGCGACAGCCCAGAATCTGTGAAATGAAATGTCACCACACATAGAAATCCGGTAAACATTTAAAAAAAAATATTTCAAGCTGTAAACGAAATGAGGGCTTATCTAAAGATTGTCTTTAATTTAATATTTTTTCCCTTTGGGAGGCCCACAAAAAATTGTAACATCATAATACAGTGAACCCTTGAACAGACCTCAATTTAACAGGCTTTGGAAATAACAGACCTTGTCTGCTACTTTAGAAAACTAGTCATTTGCTTTGCACATGCGTATGTCATAAATGCATTCAGTTTTAATGGACTTTCAGCATCAATGGACACCCCTTCCCCCCATTAGTCTACAGTATTAATTTGCGGGTTCACTGTACAACAATGATTAAAAACAACAAAATCAAGAAGAGTCATAGCACTAGAAAAGAACAACTAAAATGTTCAGGGGTATGGAGCACAGGAAGAGGTGGGGGTGACATGTTGCAGGGGGTGCCAGATGCCACCGCCACCACAGCTTTAACCAATCACAGCAGTGGCTCCTTGGAAGCGGTGGCTTCTGGCACCACCTGCGGCTTGTGTCAACCCCCCCTCACAGCGGTGATGGGTGCCTCTGGCTTGGTAGCTGCCAGACCAGAAGGGGGGGGTTTGACACAAGCTGCGGGGGGTGAAGCCACCACTGCCACAACTGCTTTGATCGCCACTGTGATCAATCAAGATGGTTGCAGTGGCTTTTGGCGGGGTGGTGGTGGTGCATGGAGCGTGATTGGCTGCTTTCTTTCACGAAAAAAGAAGCTGCACTCTGAGTCTAAGGGCAGCCAGTCACCGCCTGCCTCTGCAGTAGCATAGTTACCACAAAGCTGACCTCCCCCCACCAGCCCTTGTACCTGGGGTGGACCACCCCTGCTGCTTTGCGCTAGCTATGCTACCGCTCTTCTTAGAAGGCCATTTTGAAAGCAATATGAAATTTCCTTACATAAATGAGGTTGCAATCCTATAAATGTTTACAGGGGAGTAGGTCCTATTGAACTTCACGGGACTTACTTTTGAGTAGACATGTATTGGATTGGGCTGGAAGTCAAGTATCTTTTGTATTAACATTAATGAGAAAATTGTTTAAACCTACTTTTGAGGCCAATATGTTAATCCTAATGAGAACAGCCAGGATCCAGGTACATAGGCCCACACAAGGTATAGAACTAAAAACACAAAACGAAGAAAAATTAAAGACAAGTATGATTCAATGTTATGAAACAAAATTTATCCTTGATAAAAGCGAACAAACTTGCAACTATAAAAGGTTCTATGAATTTTTATATGAAGTTCCCAGATTCTTAGGAGGTTCAATACCCTATGAGCCCACCTAAATTTGTAATCCTAAACATATTTCCTAGGGAATAATCCCCACTGAACACAGTGGCATTTCTGAGTAATCAGGCATAGGATTGTGCTGCATGGAGATGTTTGTAGTCTTTTTTAAATAATGTTCACTGTTATCAAAAGTGTTGCAAGAGCACACATAATTCTACCAATTTAAAAGACAAAAAACTAAATGTTAGTTGAATAACAAGATTGTAATTTTTGAACTTCACCACCACCAAAAGCCATATTATTTCAATAAATCTTGATAAACATCAGATAGTTAAGTGAAACATCCTGAAATAATTTAGTGTATTTTCGTCCATATAAGTTTTGCATCTTATTGTTTGATCGTATATAAAATATCCAGAGACACTGACTCTCCAGTCTAAATTCATTATTATTATTATTATTAACAGTATTTATATACTGTACCACTTTTCAAAAACAAGTTCACAAAGCGGTTTACAGACAAAATCAAATGATTAAATGGCTCCCTGTCCCAAAAGGGCTCACGAGCTGCCCAGTTCAGATTTTACAAGGGCTCCCATAACTTTAAGCCTATAGTCCTACATACACTTCCTTGGGAGTAAGTGCCAGTGGGATTTATTTTATTTATAATCAATATGGGATTTATTTCCAAATAAAAATGCATGGGCTCAAGCTTTAAGAGTTGCATAGAAGGGGAAGTTTGTCAAACTTCTCCTGTCACTTCAGCAGTTTGCTGGTAAAAGCTGATTAAATTATTCAAATGACTACAACAGAAGATCTGAAGGTTTCCCATTCTATTAATTAAAAATATTGCTGAAGTGCTTTCAAATCACGGCACTAATACAAAATTAAAAGATTTGATAGCCTACCTTGAGCATTCTTGAGCATTCAGATCCTATACAGTTTACTTGAAAGGAAGTCCCAGTGAGTTCAATGGGATGTATTCCCAAGTGTGCTTGGGTTAGCAGTCTGAAAGCTTCAGTAGCCCTTGCTAGGATCTGAACCTAGTAAACCTAGTTTGTCATGATTCCGAAGCATTTTAGTTTTTGGTCCTACAATCATTCTCCTCTCCACCATTCTTCATTTAAGCTCCCGGTAGCTTAAAAAGCACTAAGCACTACAAAAGGTATATTAGAGGTGGGATAATGGTATAACTTTGAACAGAAAACATAATGAAGTTTCCAAGGTGCACATAAGCGATATTTTCTATGCACATCAACATCAAGGCCTTTGCTGGATTGCAATCACCACTTTGGAAGGAATATTGGGTTTAATGGGTTACTCAGTAACCAAACATACTCACTAAAGAGAAACTGGGAGCCTAAGTAAAGAACAAAGCCATATATGGCTCTTTCAGGCAATGGTGCTGGTGAGTTTTCAACCATGCTGGTTTCTCCTCTTTACCTTGGAAAATGGGGAGAGAAAAATACTATTAATGCTACGTTGTCTTTGCGTTCTTCTGTAGGCTTCACAAGACATGTTACAAAGCACTGACTTCCATTTACTTTTCCATTCACCGTACCACCAGTGTAAGCTATCTAGTCTGTAAATACAATATAGGTAGCACTCCTATTTAACAGACTTGCATTTTGTAGAATATTCGAAGTTACACAGAATACTTCATTTGACAGGTGAAAGAGTAACTTCCTAAGAGCAAGTATGTTTATAGCAAATCCAAATATTTTAGTCATTTCAGATTTCAGACAGTGATATAATCAGACAGTGATTTAATCACAAAATGTTTAGCATTTTTGAACACAGAATACATTGAATTATCAGTGGCAAGATTGTAATATAAATCCTTGGGATCATTTTAACATATCAATACATTGGCCTTTTAATCTCGCTCGCTCTCAAAAGTACAGTTATCTTCTCCCAGACACAGAGCAGGCTAGAGTTCTTTCTCCTCCACAAAGAATTGTGGGGTAGCTTCCAATTCCAATTTTTTCGTTGAAAAAAGGTAGCACAGATTAGGAAGTACCTTAGTGACATTGACATCTCATTGTCTGGATCTCCCACCCTATCCCAAAAAAGGTACCAGAGAATAGTTCTTGCTTTAACTCTGATCTTATTCTGAGTGAAGAGAGTTAAGGGTTTTGAGTTCTAAAAAAACACACACCCCTACTATGTTGGTCTCATTGGTCCTGATCCAGAACCTCGAGATGCTGACACCAACTGGCCCAGTTGTTCTTGATGCTACCAGTCCGTAACTTGCCAGGGCCTCACTACCTGCAAGGCTTTGAGAGATTAGGGACACTCACTTCTGGTAACCTGGCGCTTTGGCAGAATTTAGAACAGGATTGCAGTAGAGACAACGCAGCTCCTTAAAACAAAACTGGGTTTATTTACCAGAGGCACTTCGGTAGCATTCTTTCTCTCAGATCAGGGCGGTCCAATACGTGGGCCGATCGGAGCCCACCCGCCCCAGGCCTGATCGCAGCAAATGCACTCAGCTCATAAGCATGACAGTCAGCTGGAGCGTGGGGCATGCTGCCGGGAAACTGCTGTCCCCTCCCACTCACTTCCGGAGGCTCCGGAAGACAGCGAGTCGCGCAGGCGACCTCGCGAGAGCCCGCCCCAGCATGCCCCGCGCTGCAGCCGAATGACATTGCGCACGTCAGCGACGGCGGGCGGGGCACGCTGGGGAGGGTTCGTCGGCTGAAATGCCGGCCTCGCCCCCGCTCCAGCGCCTTTCCGCACTTAAGCCGACGAACTCGCCCCTCTGGGTGCCCCGCCCGCTCTCGCTAACGAGCTCAAGGTCACCCTAGTGTAGTCCACAAAAGTGTATGCTACAATAATAAGTCTGTTAATAATCTTTAAGGTGCTGCAAGGCTCTTTTTGTTGTGTAGATTATAAGTCATAATACATCTACTCATTGGACATGATAAATCTCTATGAGCGCAGAGCGACGTCGCTCCTTTCCCGTCTCTACGATTACCACGGTCTATATATACTCTGTCTCTTTGCATCACCGAAGCAGCGGACGAGTAGAAAACCAGTTCAACTTTGGAGCGGAAATGCCGACGAGAAGTTGTGTATAGGGCTCTAGGCTTTTCCCATCTCTATGCCCTTGAAGTAATGCAGGAAGGAAGTAATGAAAAGAGCGGAATAGAGACCCCATCCGGTCTCTTGAGTTTGTTTGAAGCGTCGGCGTGGCCAATCAGGAGACAGAGCGAGTCGCGGGCGGGCTGGGTTGGGCTCCTCTCGCAGAGGCGACTGCAGCGTCAGCTAAGAGGAGCCAGGTTGCGAACTGCTGGAGAGGCGTGGAAGTGGACAAAGACTCGGCCTTCGGCCCGGTAAGAGGGAAAATCGGTGCCTGCGCGAGTGAAATCCATCCCGTCCCGCACCTGGGCTGTGGGCCAGAAACTCTTGGGTGGCTTCTTTTTTTTTGTCCCTTGTTTTTCCAAGACTGGAGGCCCTTCTTTCTCTCTTTTCCCCCCTCCTTTAAAATAGCGCCTAAAACGTCTCTGCTCGCGTTTGCTGGGTGTGACGTGGTCTCTCTCGCTACCGGGAAAGAGAGGCAAAGTGTAACTGTTACCGCTCAGAGAGCATCTTTTCGTCCGTTTTCTCTCTCTTTTTTTTAAATCCACCACCGTTTGCATTTCTAGAACCCTTTTCCGGGCAGGCGCTCTGCCTTGCTGTTCTCTACTGGCTCCTATCTCCTTTTTTTCCGGCTCCGTGGGAGCCTGTTGGTAGTTTGGGCCTGTCTGAGGCCAAATCTGCCTCTTCTGTTCTGGACATCTACCTGTTCAACATCTACCCCCAAATTGCTTAAATGGTGCAGGTTAAGGAGGACACTGCCAGTGCCTGCACTGAGATTTACTGTATTTAGCAGTCGCCTGACTGCAGAAATTCAGCCTTTCCTTGAATAAAGTGGAAAGCCGCTGCTTGAATACAGTAGTTGCCTGTTAAGGCTGATTCACACTAGCCCTTTCCGTGCGCGTTTTGGCTTAATTTATACGTTTGGTCTTTTCGTGCGTTTTTCATGCTTGCGTCTGACGCAGCATGAGCTTACGACACAGCCAGGAGAGATGGTTTCGGTTTATCTTTTTGCTGCGCTCGCGTTTAAGCTAGCGTTTATGCTCGCGGTGCTAGGCAGCCCACCAATCAGAGAAGCGCATTTCTCTTCACCCAATCACAGCTGCGCTTTCTTCAAGAAGGCGGGCAAACGTTCAGAGAACTGCTAGACGCACGTACAGACGCTAGAGCAGGGCATGCGCGCCGGAAAAGGCTAGTGTGAAACATACGCAGCTGTTAAAGAAGGCTTTCCAGGACAGAAAGAAGTCGTAATTCCAGCTGTAGCTGAAAGTTTATGACTTGCTTTGCATACTTTTAGAGGTATAGGGAGGGGATTTCTCCATGTACAGGATTAGCTAGATAAAATCCCAGGGGACCATTGCTTGCTGGCTATTCAAACTCTTGGTTTCAGACTCCGTAAGACTGCTATAACTTGGGAATATTGGATCACTTGTTTTCCTTAAGATTTCTGAGTTAATATATATTTATTTCTTAATTAAAAGTTGACATTTAGAATATGAATTCATTTCTTGTGAGTTTTAGATGCACTTGTTCTTAAAGATATAGACCAGTGCAAGAACCTTAAAATAACAGTGCAATCCTATAATATCAATTTAGAAGTAAGTCTGGTTGAACCAATGGGACTTCCAGGACAGGTAAGCATTTAGGATTGCAGCTTCAGTTACCTTCATGTGCACTTTTTGCCCTTTGCTCCACAAACAAAACACCTGAAGGTTCTGGTACAACATAAGGCCTGTGGACTGATAGTTGCTGTTCACATTTATGACCCTCAGGGGTTTTAAGTACCTTTTGTTTGGATTCTGTTTCTGGGAACATATGTAGGCAACACAAATTCATTGGTGGAAGAGTGGGGATAGGAGATAATCTATTTTGTTTTTGTATTGTATTGCTCCTTTCGCTGGGATCAGAGGAATGCAGTATGTTGGTACCAGTTTCCAGTGTGTTGTACATGGCCAGTTCATGCATCGCATGTTTTCAGATATACACCTAAAAATGTAGTGTGTGAACTAGACAAATATATCGTACGGATACATAGGCAGCCAGGATTAGTAACTCCCTATCAGTTGTACCCTTGGTTGCATTCCTGAGTTTGCTTCCATATAATATCTGGAAAGACCCTTTGTGTGAAATGTTGGAGAGTGAAAGCCCTGTGTGCTGTTGCCACTAAGGTCAGAAGGGTAGCGGGCATGGCCCGGGCTGGGAGGGGGCGGGGATATCGATGGCATGCTCTGCCGATATTCTATGCTCGTTTCCAGGCCGGTTCAGCCTTACACGGCCTCCCCAAATGTACGCCAGGCCTGGACCTGGTGTACATCTGAGGAGGCCCATAGGCCCCGGGGTCGCTTACACCCAGGGAAGGGGACAAATGTCCCCTTCTCCCAAGGTATGGCCTAGCAGCCCTGGGGCAGACTGCAATCCGGATAGGATACGGCGGTTGGCTCTTTAGGCCGGCTGTGTATACTTAGACAGGATTGTGCTGTTAGACTTCCTTTTGACACTGAAACGTGCACAAGTTGCATGTAGCCATGTTCATCCGTTAGGAAAAAATGGAAGCATTACAGTTGGGTAATCACTTTACAAGGACCAACTAAAATGAAACAGAGCAGTGAGCAAATTTCACAGAACTCTTTCTTCAGGCTGAATTTTATACAAAAGGGAGGGGAGAAATGGACCATGAAGATGGTGGGCTGGCTTGGATGATCCTTTATTGCCTGAACAGCTCTGAGCAGTAATTGCTGTCTGTGCTCACAGTCACGGTGCTTCCCTCATATCTGAGGGAATTTGGGCCTTTTCTTACAGTCGCATGGGGTGGTTCAGCTGGAAGCCCAGCTTTAATCTGAATGCAAAAAATTGTTGATAGCTGTGTTGATCCATTAGGAAAGTCCCAAGTTCACAGTCGGATAATACCCCTGATTAGGATAAACCAAAAGGACACAAAGTTGGTAGCAGCAAACTTTTTAGTTCAGGCTGCAATGTTAGGAAGCGCAAGAAAGATAGGGAGAAGCTGGGGGTGATGCAAGAGTCCTAAAGACTGCAGTTTAGACTTATAAAAGTCTTAAGATGGTCTAAGGTTGACTGTAGACTTTAGGGCTCTTACACCCCGTCCAACTTTTGCTGCTGCTTTTATTTAACATCAAACCTGATGAAGTGTTCTCTAAAAGTGTCAACTTTGTCACAGGTTGCCTAATCACTTTACAAGGACCAACTAAAATGAAACAAATTTCACAGAAAGCTGTTATTAGACTGTGGGTTTTAGTTTGAACATTTATCCTTGAACAAAGAATGCCATTCTCATCCAGCTGCGATGGATTTGGAAGAGTCATCATCACAGTTCTCAGGTTCACAATGACTTTTTAACTAGGGGGGAACTGAAAAATCTGGAAAAAAAATGCAGATTAAAATGCTGGTAATGATGTTGGTCCCACATCATACAAAGTAGAGAGGTAATGTTTTTTTTTTCTTAAAAAAAATCAGGCCGACTAATGTTCAAATGTTCAAAGTGCTATAAGTGTGAGCTTTCAAATTACAGTATAGAATATGGGTAGGTTTTGAAAGGGAAAAGTTGGTTGATACTGGGTAATACCCACAGTTTCCTTGCTCTGGCAGAAGAGTTCTTGCTCTGGAGCAGTGTTTCTCAAAGTGTACTCCTAGGAGCCCTGGGGCTCCCTCAGACCCCTTCAGGGGTTCCACAAGCCAGCCATAAGTAGCTGCCACCTGCCTCCTTCCCAGTTTGCCCATTTATCCCTCCTGCCTCCCCTGTTTGTGGCTCTCCTTCCTTATTCCCCTTCTGCTCCAGCTCTTTGCCAGTATTTGGCATTGGGCTTGGCACTGCGCCACTCTGCACATGCCCTGGTGCTATAAGGCTTCCTGAGACTCTGTACATTTGTCAGCAGGGCTCCCTGAGACACCTTTTAGGAGTGTAAAGGGCCCTAGAAACCAAAAAGTTTGAGAACTAGTGTTCTGGAGGAAGGGAAGCTGTGGGTGCCACCCATTCTTCTATTATTATTATTGAGTGCTGTCAACGTACATGTCACATGATTTCCTGAGTGGCTTAAGGAAAAACACAGGTCCCTAATTGAAGAAGCTGACAATCTGAATACATAGCAGATGAAGCTATCCTGGTAGAGTTTGTTGGATTACAAACTCTAGTCTTGCTGGTCCTTTTGTGTGCAAAAAGAGTAGGCTGTAAGTTTCTGTCTTGATTTAGAACGAGCTGGGATTTACCATGGCATTTGAACACAGCAGTTCCCAGCTTTTTGTAACCAGAGTTTTTAAACAAGCTAGGATATGAAATGGGAAACAAATGTCAATTTGTTCTAAAATTTAAAACCTTCCCTCCTTTGCGTGTGAGCCCAAGGCTTGCAAACGTTGTATGAAATCATAAGTAAATCGTATTTCCACGTGATGTCTGACCTGGGCCACTTGATGAATGAGTTCTTTAGTGGCAGTCAAGAGAGATTTGGAAAGCATATCAGGAGAATAATCTGCATGGATCGAATTTTGTGGCTTTGGTAGTATGCCACCTTAAACAAAAAACGTTCTTGCATTTCACATTTGTTCAGGACCTCAGTGTTCAAGACTGTCACTATAATCTTTCCATGATTTGTCATATGATAATCCACCAAACACAGACCTACAGTCTCAACCTATTGGATTATAAAAGTCTAATAAGTAAAACGTTGAACATCAGCACTTCAAAATTTTGCTGAAAATACTTTTTTTGTAGGCAGACTGATAATGTTTTACGGTTTTACATTTATGTAATTGTTGAGTATGCTCTTGCATAGCAAAAAAAAAAGATGCTGAACAGATGTGAATATTATGCCTTAGATCTGCGTTGGATGCATAGATCCTCTTCCAGGAAAATGGTTCTTCGTGATCTAAAGAAAATAAAAGCTAATATTTAGGGCTGCTTGTGTTTTTTCTTGAAAATAAAAGCTAATATTTAGGGCTGCTTGTGTGTTTTACTTGGACTGCCGTGGCTGCTTTCTTATAAAAATCTGGTTCAGTTCTTTTATAAAGAGGTTGTCCTAATTTAAATCTTGATTAAAATTTACAGGGGCAGTCAGTGTTGCTTAACGTTTATGCTGATTTAGTGTCTTCCTCATATCATTTGATTCTCAGGATCATGCAGTATGGAAAATTCTCCATTTGAAGCGGAGTTCAATCACATCACATTATATGGTGCTTATATTAAACCATGTTGTGAATTGGTAAGTGACTTAATGACAGATGTCTGATTCCCCCCCCCCCCCCCGCCTGCTGAAGCGTGTTAGCTTTGATGCACACTATAGGATTTGGTGAATTTTGAATTCGTCATTTGGAACATGCACTTCTTTTATTTGTATAAACATATGTTCTAGGGGGGAAAACATGATTACAACAATCATGTAGGCAAAAGTCATGCATTCAAAACTTTTCCTGTGTTGCTTTCATGAAAATGAAACAAAGCGTCTTAATTTTTTTATCATAGACAGCTAAGGGTTTACACTGAAGCAAAGGGCTCTTGGTATTTTGTGTGTAATTGTTACCATAGAAGAACAGCGGAAAAGTGGACCTCAGCAGATACTAGAAAGTAGTACAGTGCTATAGATGAGTGCTTTTAGGTTAGAAACCCTCCTTTTGGACAACTGATCTATTCAGTTTTGTTACCAGGTAGTGTCATAATGATTTCTCATTGGCAGGAGGGCTTTGATGTACTAGGTTCAACATACAGGTAGTTGATTATTTCTTAGCAGTGGCGTCGCCAGGCACCCCCGCATCTGGGGCGGCACCCCAACACCCCCAATAAAACTGTCAAAAATTTTAGGTTTCGGTTTCGAAACCTAAAATTTTTGAGTTTTATTGGGTTTTTCGGGCGATTTTAAGCGCTATCGGGGCTTGTAAACGTTAGTGTATGCTTTGCTGCAACTTATCTTTTGTATAGGACCCTCCCGCGACGATCTCCAGGGGTGACGATCTCCTCCGGGGGCGCAGATCGCTCCTCTGCGCTGCCGCCCCTGGCGCGAACTCTGTAAAGTGCCCAGCAGCGCTTTGCATAGTTCACTCATGCGCAGAGCGACTATGTTTCCAATCGTCGCTCTGCGCATGCGTGAACTCTGTAAAGCGCTGCTGGGCGCTTTACAGAGTTCGCGCCCGGAGCAGAGGAACAATCTGCGCCCCGGAAGAGATCGTCGCGTCGGCCCCTGGAGATCGTCGCGGGAGGGTCCTATACAAAAGATAAGTTGCAGCAAAGCATACACTGTTTACAAGCCCCGATAGCGCTTAAAATTGACCGAAAAAGCTTTAAACCCCCCCCCCGAAACTTAAGGAGCCTTGCGCCCCCCCCCAGAGCCCTTCTGCCCCTGCGCCCTGGGGCCCACCGCCCCATATCAGGTGACGCCCCTGTTTCTTAGTACTTGTTGAGGTCCTTTCCGCTCCTTCATTGGTCCTGCCTTGCAGGGTTTCAAGAGGGGTTTAGCTCTCCTCAAGACACCCCCAAAATGATCCCCCTGTATTTATGGCCACCACTGGGTATGGTTATATTACTTCATATACCCCTTACTAGAAAACTAACCTTAAAATACTTGTTTGGGAATTCCAAACAATATACTAGGAGCCTCTAACTTTTGGTGGGTTCAGAACATGGTAGTATGAATCAGTGGTAATGTGGGTGGGATTTGAATATATAAGTAATTTTCCAGCTAAATCAGATTATAGAAATATGATTTATTAATGGATCACAGTTTACAAGGAAATGTAAAGGTGAGGGTGGAATAATTAACAGGTTCAAAAGAAAAACAAAGCAGTAATCTTTTATGTGATTATAGTGTGGATCAGGCTGTGGCCTTACTTCTGAGTGATGTCAGTCATTGTCCAAAATAACATGGCTGCAGGCCCCAACCCATCCATCAGAGGAGGCTCCCAGGAGAGGAGACTCTTTCTTTGAGTCTTTGGGCATAAGCTCTCCCCATGAATTTCTCTAATTTTTAGGAAGTGGACCAATTAACTGGCAGAGCCCATCCTTTTTATGGCCAAACGGGTTACTTGGAAAGAGTGATGGGGAGAATCTGTATAGAAAATAGGATTATTTTAATGTGAAGTGAGGGCTCTGCTTTCTGCCCCACCCTCCCTAGTTTCATTATGTACAGTACTACAAAAATATTTTATATACCAGCTGCTTTAAGTCAATCCATAGCAAGAGAGTTGACTTACCTTCCTTCTGCTGGCTGGAAAGTTTTCTTTGGTTCTTCTCCTGTGTCAAAGATCCTTCTGTTCTAGCAATGTAAGCAAAGCTCAACTCCCCTCATAACATAGAATAGGTTTTTCAGAGCTCTGCTTCTCTTTTCAGTTCACAGTAAGAAGCCAGTTGGTTGGGAGATGCTCTTCCAGGAGAGAGCACGTGCTGCTTTGAGGGAGGTCAAACTCTTGAGTGTTGCATTAAGCTATTATTCTCAAAATAAGCTATTAGTTCAGATGCCTGAATATTATTACCTGCGTATTGTGTTTAACTTGTGCTTCACATGATTTGTCTCTATAGTGGTAATTGTGGCCTCTATTTTGTAACAAATGCCTGTATTTTGTATTTTGTAGTCTCGTGTGAAACTTGGAAGATATTCTTCAAAGAAAAAGGAATATAAGATAGGTATGTAAACCAACAATGCAAATGAATAATATTTTCATCCTCTAGAGCAGGGGTTCTCAACCTTTGGAGGCCTGGGTACCCCCTATCACGGTCCAATTTTCTGAAGTACTCCCTGCTAATTAACTGCTAATTAATTGGATTAATTAATTAGGTAATAGTTAAATAAAGTACTAAAACAATTTTAAATGTGAAAAATGTCTTATTTAACTGTGTGTGTGACGCACGCACGCACGCACGCACGCAAGGATCTCTTTTTTTCTCCCAAGTCACACTTCCCAAAATCAGCTCCTCCCTCCCCCACCCCACCAAAGTACATTTTCCAAAGTACAGAAATAAGCCCAAAACAAAAATCAGACAGAAGGGCTCCAAAAATAATTACAATTTAAAATCCATGTTAATTAACACTTAGCTGCTGATGGGGCAGATAAGGGGCAGGGCTTGGTGTACCCCCAGCAAGAGGTCCGCGTACCCCTAGGGGTACCCGTATCACAGGTTGAGAACCCCTGCTCTAGAGCGTGTTGAATGACACAGTTCTGTGTTTTCCACTGCTGCTTGGTGACAGAGTAGCATAGGATCTAGTGTTAGTGCCACGGATACGCATTGTTGGATTGTATGGCTACTAGAGATTTGTTTTGATTCCTTATCTTTTTTCCCCTTCTGTTGTTCTACAGGTGATATCTGTAAAATATGGTGCAGTAAGCCAATCCCTGAGCTGCACAAATGTTGTGATGTGATTAAAATATACACCTTTTGGCCAGTTTTATTTGAACACGGAAACAACCTCGCAGAGAAAGCTCATGGAGACTTCAGGTATACAGTCATTGATGTCATTTTGCATTCATTAAGCATTTGCCTTGTAGTCCTGTTAATTTAAATATAGACTTGACAATGTTTAAGGAAGACTGGAATTAAAGCCATGTAGTAAAAGAATCTTGAACTTTAATTGGAATAAAAATCACATTAAAATCCAAGGAACTGAGCCCAACGTTTCGTTCCAGCCCCGTGGAACCTCTTCATAGGAATCTCGAAAGATCATAGATGGTGCTGTCCTCAATTGCACTATTGAGGACAGCACCATCTATGATCTTTCGAGATTCCTATGAAGAGGTTCCACGGGGCTGGAACGAAACGTTGGGCTCAGTTCCTTGGATTTTAATGTGATTTTTATTCCAATTAAAGTTCAAGATTCTTTTACTACATGGCTTTAATTCCCGTCTTCCTTAAACATTGTCAATTGATAGCTGGCCATGAAAGCTTTAGAATGAAATTAAATATAGACTTGTTTATATTTTGCAATTTCAAATTTTGCAATATCAAAGCAAGAGAGAAGTTATAAAAATATAGGGATATTAACATTCATTTTCGTAATAGGTCATGGAAAAAGTAACTCTCGTTGGCATTATGAAGCCAGTATCTTAAATTGCTGTTGAGGGTCCAGTTGCAGTGGCTTAGGTTGATTATAGATGCTTGATATGTTAACAGAGCAATCCATGCATGTTTACTTAAAAGTAAGTTCCATTGAGTTTAATGGGACTTCTAGGTAAGTATGTATGTAAACAATTGCAGATGAAATGAATTAGTGACTCTTACTATTATTATTATTATTATTATTAATAACAGTTTTTATATACCGCTTTTCAACAAAAGTTCACAAAGTGGTTTACAGACAAAATTAAATGATTAAATGGCTCCCTGTCCCAAAAGGCCTCACAATCTAAAAAAGATGTAGAACACCACCAGCAACAGCCACCAGAAAGACACTGTGCTGGGGTAAAAGGGGGGCAGTTACTCTCCCCCTACTAAATATAAGAGGAGCACCAAAGTGCCTCTTGCCCAGTTAGCAGGGGTTCTAGGTATGGCACACTTCAAAATCAGGACATGGGTAGCCAGTAGCACTGACTATTTTTGGTCTTAAATAGTAGCAGAGAATAGCATTTAACATGAATATTTACCTCTTAGCAATTCATACCGCTGTGAGCTAAGTTTGGAGAAACTGTGTCAAATGGAAACTTTAGAAGATGTTACTGACATAGCCAAAAGGTTTGTGGTAAGTAATTCCTTTTTTGTTTATAAATAATCTAAATGTACATAGACATATCATTTTTATGCCTGTAATGTTATTTCCTCTCAAAGCTCTATTGAAGTTAGAAAATCCCTTTGGGTCACTGACCTCTACTGTTCAATAAAATCTACTTGTAATGTATCTCTTCTTGCTTAATTCCTTTTAAAACATTTGCTGCTCTTCACAGCCCAATCCTATCTATATCCAAGCCCAGTGAAGTGTGTGCTCCCCCAGTTTAGGGTGTTGCAAAAGTGCCGTAAAGCACATTTGCGGCACCCTGGGAGTAAGCGGCGCCGAAGGCAGCGCCACTCTCCCTAGCCCAGATCTGGAATTGTGCCCACCGGGGAAGGTGAGTTCCCCACTGGGTGGCAGGGGGTGTGGGGAGGGCGAAACGGGTCGTTCCGGAGTGGGTGGGATTGGTCGACCAGGCCCAGGAAGGGGGAGGGATCAGTGGTGGCCTCCTCCACCAAATCCTATCCCCCTTCCTGGGCCTGGCCACAGTTACACGGGGCTCTCAAATGCGCAAAATAGCTGGCTCACATTTGAGTAGACCCAATGGGGTGGCTGGGGCTCTACTGGGGGTAAGGGGATGAACATCCCCTTCCCCCAAGGAGAGTGCCAACTGTGCCGGTGCTGGGTCCTATCTGGATAGGGCTCTACGCCTATGCTGCAGCCTGGCTAGACAGGATTACGCTGTTAGTGTAATCCGAATGTTCTTTATTACAGTGACTTTGTTCTCAAAAGCAATGGGGAAAAAATTATAAAGATGGTTGAGAGGAGAGTGGAGTGAATTATTTCAGTGATGTTTCTTAGTATTCTGGATATTGCGGTGGTATTTCTTCTGACAACCATGTGTCACCCACGTTTTCAAAAATCGCATTCTGTGAGTTCCTGTCATTGTGTAATGATGGCATGCTTTAGAAGCGTGAGTGCATAATTGGTGGTAATCCTTTTATTCTTTTCCCTCAAGAATGTTCCACGTTTCATCAGTGGCATATTGAGAATTGGAACTGAAATAGACAATGTAAGTTTATTTCCATTTCTGTATTCATATGCTGGAAGCCTTTTTGATTTGTCATAATCCTCCCCACCCCACCCCCATTTTTTAAATGAGCATTAGGGTCATAAAAAGCAGGCAGCTTTTTTGTTACATAGAATCCAAAATCTAGAGGGCTGGAATGATTGTATATGAGACTTTTAATGATGTGTAGATCATGGAGCCAATTGGAAGTGAGCACTGCTCTATCTAAAACATACTGATCCTGTGAATGTGCTGAATAATAATAATTCAGCAGCCTTATTGGGAAGGCTTTTCATGCATAGACGGAAGTGTTTGAAGAAAATGCAAAGTCTTTTTGCCTTCTGAAAATGTAGTGCATGGCTGAATTGGAATGGTTCTGTTTTATGGAGTCTTTGTTTTGTGGTTTTCATTTCACAAAGTTTTTTATATAAAAAATGACCTTGTGCCTGGGAACAAATCTGATGGGCAGAAAAATTTACTGTGGGAAATTAATACTGTTTGATTATGCTATACATGTATTCAGGAATTAGTCTACATATGCTATACTACTATATTTATTTTTTATTTATTTTTCACATTTTTATACCGCCCTTCCTCCAAGGAGCTCAGAGTGGTGTACATATTTCCTCCCCTCCTTTTTGTCCTCACAACAACCCTGTGAGGTAGGTGGGGCTGAGAGATAGTGACTGGCCCAAGGTCACCCAGGAAGCTTCGTGGCTGAGCAGGGATTTGAACCTGGATCTTCCAGGTCTAAGTCCGACTCCCAAACCACTACACCATCCTGGCTCTCAGGATAATGAATGGTCTAATGGTCTATAATGAATGGTCTAAAAGCATAAGGTAATTGTTTGTAAAGACTAACAACGTTCAGGTGGTGTTCAGAAACTGGAAATTTGGTGTTTTGGTACTTGTGTCAAGAGTAGCTGCCACCCCAAATAACTTCATGCTAGAACATGCTGTTGTAGTATTTTAACACTTCTAAGTTGAAGACTTATTTATTGCCTGTCTCAGTTGTTGTTGGTACATTTTTTTAAAAAGAGAAGTTTAATTAGTGCTGTTGTTAGATTTGATGATAGATATTGGATGTCAAGCACAAATATCCTATGCTTGTTTAAATGGATCATACAGGGACATAGAATGAAAGTGTTCGTGAAATTAATTTTACAGGCTCCTTAATGATGGGGGGCATTAATTGCCAGTAGTTGTTCAAGACAAGGTTGTTCTTAACTGGATTTTCTGGTATTTATTTCACTTGAAGTGCTTTATATAATGGTGTCTTGGACAGTGAAAGTCACTAACTTTTTTCCTTCCATACAAATAGAGACTCTTTAATATTTGCGATGCTCTTGACTGGGTGAAATATGCAGATGACATCGGTATTTTACAGAAATTAGAACAACTTGGAGATTATTGTTGGCCTTTTCTAGAAATTTTTTTTGCTGAATGTAAGTATACAAAATGGCTAAATCGGTGTGGTTTGTGCCTCTCTTTGATCGTAGTTTTGTTGAGGCAGTTATGTTTTGTTCTAATCTAAATCAAAAATAATTTTTTATGCTCCATGTAACTTTCTCTGAAGAAACAGTTTGTTATAAATGTTAATCTTGTTTTGATGCTTAGTTTTTTATGTCCTACTTCTAATTTGAGTCATATCCTATCTAAGAGAGCTGAACGTTGTTTCTTTGGATTGAGCTTAAAATGATGTCATACCATTACCAGTTTTACTTGAGGATAGAAAGGCAGAAGGTACACCAAATTGACAAAGTATTTTCTACGCAACTGTGTAAATATAGCACTTGTTTTCTGGGTGTGGGTATAGAAGATGTCAGTTTTGTGCCTCCATTGTACCTTAAAGTTGTTAAGCTGATTAATTTATGGACTTGGATACAAATTGCATTGTGCATGAGTGAAGGGCACTAATGCTGGCAGAATTCGGCTCCTCCTAGGTGCAAGTTCCTGTGCTGTTGTGTTCCATTCTGGAGGGTGGCTTTTTGTGTGTTGCAGAAGGAAGGGAGGGAAGCAGTATGGCCTGTGTGCACAGTTCTTTAGATCCATGCCACGGCTGAGTGAACTGTTGAAAAAAAATATTTGCTCCTTGGGGAAAAAAGACTCAAGATGAGTTTTTCAGTGAGCTTCTGAAACAGGCCACCCTAAAATCTAATCTTCCTCTGCATTCATCTTTGCTTTATTTTTGTTCTTTTCATGCTGGCAACATACTTTTTATCAGTCTATTCTTTCTTCCTTCAAAAGCATGAACATGCAACAGCAATTCTTACTAACAAATCATATGTAGGGGCAGTCTTTTTCGGTAATAACGAAATAAAACCACACAGCACCGCTCTCTGCACAAAAAAACAGAAATCTGCAAAAAATAAAATCCTTTTCTAACACCTCTACATATTGGTAATGATCTGCTGACACTATATTTAAGTGACTGTTAAAGTGACTATAGTTTATAAAAATGGAATAAAAAACATAACACCACTTTCAGCAATTTTATTTTGGAAAACACCAAAATCCGCTTTTTGGAAAACACCATTTTGGACTGCCTCTAATCATGAGTACAATATGTATACGTGAGGGCTACTTCTCATACGAAGCTGCCTTGTACCAAGTCAGACCTATTGGTTCATCTAGTCAGTATTGTCTATCCTGACCGGCAGTGGTAAGATGGAGATATTTCTCAGCCCTACGGAGAAATGCCAAGGAGGGAACCTTATGCATGCAAAGCTGCAGCCCCTCCCCTAATCTCCATCAGCAGAACAGTACAGAATACTGATATAGAATTCATTTCTCTTTCTGTTCTTCATTTTGTTTTTTGTTAAAAAAAAAGTTCAGGGAAATGAAAAAGGAAGATTTAGCTTTTTTTACACTGGTGCAATCAGTGTTAAACAGATTCTGATAGTTATCTAATCCTGAATGAGTTATCTAATTCTGAATGAGTGAGGAGAAAGCAGCCCAAATGAACAGCAGGAGGTTGGTGAGCAATCCCAAAGCTATTTCAAAGCTGTAATCCATCTTTGACTGTTAAGGTCATTCTGACTCCACTGTTCAAAAAGCTGTTGGTTTCGCTAGAGAGGAGTAACCACGCCTCTGTTATGTAACAGTGCTTATTAGCATTTAAATTGTGTATCCCAAGGAAGGAATTTCTAACTTATTCTTCTCCAGGATTAGTCTGACCAGGAAATGAGAGAGTCTCCTGAAATATTTCAGGGTAGTTCAGGGTAGTTAAAAATGAGTTGACTGCCATTAAGTAGGCAGGATGCAAAGGGTAGAGGGAGTTACCGGTAAGTTTTTTGTTGTTTAGGTGGCAGATACGTCCAACGGGTTTAGGCTAGGACAAACTCGTTTTGCTGGCCTTCTCCCAGTCTGGCACTGTAACATTGACAGTAGCTGAAGGACCTGCACTAAGAACATCAAGAGACTTGAGGAGGGCACTTCTGTTTGACTCTCTCTCCTTTTGCTCCCCCCCCCCCATGTTAGCTGTTGCAAGAATCAGTAGCTGGGTGGGAAGCCCCTTTTATTGGACTTGACGTTTTCCAGGAATAGACTATTTCACTTGGGCCCCCCACCCTGGCCCTGTGGGGGTGGTATCAGAGGGAGTCAACTATTTGATGTGTGTGCTTTCAGGAGTCAGCTGAGGGTTCCTCTTTAACATCTGTTGACCCTCCACAAATTGGAGTAGAATTCATGGTGGGAGGGCAAGTCTTAGGTTGGTATACTTTCTCCCTCAGTTGTGGCGATGAGGTTAAGTCCTGTCATGAGAGCGTGAGCTAATTGCATAGATCATCACCACAGTGCATATGGCGCTAGGATCTTCTTTGCTTTCCCCTGTGCTTTTTGATGGTGTTGGGAGTCTATATACATAGTATTTGGGTCTCTAGGCAGATGAAGTGATATAAGCTTGGTTTCATTTGTATTTCTTGTTGTGTCCATTTGTAATGATAGTTTAGTATTTTTTTTATTGTTGTGCTATATTTGTATATTATTGTGGCTATGTTGATATGTTACTATTTTGATTAGAATCTCCATATTTAGAATTAAAGTGTCTACTACCGTAATATGGTGGTTTCAATTGAATGGTTTTTGTGTATTGTAAGCCGTTTTGAGCACATTTTTCTGTGGGAAAGCAGCATATAAACTAAAATGTAATCTACCATTGGGGTTTGCTGTTAGTTTTTGCTGATTTTTTAAAAACTTGCATGTTTTTTATTACTGTTTATCTTTATTATGATTGCTTTGGGTGGCTGAAAGGTGAGAGAGGTGAGCTATGCCCTTAAAAAAGAAAATAACCCCAAACCTTTAGTTTATCCAGTGTACTACAATGGAGGAATATTTTATTTTGCACTATGAGTTTTGTGGAACTCTAGAATTCTGAGTCTTAGGCCATTTCAAACTGCAGTATAGTTTCAATATTTCTTAGAATTAAAGTTTTTGAATAGTAAAGTATAATTGTTGCTTGGCAATAGCAAGTTCATTAGTTTAACAATATGATTGGGTTGATGCAACAAGATACAGTATTTTAATCAGACATTCATCTTGAGACAACTTAATTACTACTGCTTAAGTCGGACAAAACAGTTTGTTTTGGTGCTATAGACTAGGTGTTAGAATATGAGATTAGAAGGCTGTGTTTGTGGTCTAGGAGGTGGATGAAAAGCATACTTTCATACAGTAAATACTTAAGAGCAGTAGCATTGGGGTGAACTTGAATGCTAGACCTTTCAGGAGCTGACCTGGAATCCAAGTCTGGAGCCACTTCTCTGCTGGACTTTATCGACTTTACCGTATTTATCGGCGTATAAGACGCACCGGCGTATAAGACGCACCTTCCTTTTGGCCCTGGGTTTCAAGAAAAAAACATTTAAAGCATTTTTGGGCTACTTGGCCACTTGCTGCTTGGCTGCTTAATTAGCTAATTTACATAAATTGCACAAAAATACCAGGATCTCTTTTAAAACACACAGCAATAAGACACATGAACAAAATGCACCAGAACATAAATCCCAAGTACAAAAAAAACCCCAGACTCAACTCTTTTTCCCCCAACCTACCCATGCACAGTTTCCAAAGTAAAAAACATTTACCCCAAGTACAAAAAACCCCAGACTCAACTCTTTTCCCCCACCCCACCCATGCAGTTTCCAAAGTAAAAATATAAAAGTACAAAAAAAAACCAGACTCAACTCTTACCACCTTACCACCACCAGACTCAACTCTTACCAACTCTTAAACAACATAAATCCCAAATACAAAACCCCCAGACTCAACTCTTTTCCCCCACCCCACCAATGCAGTTTCCAAAGCCTTCCAACTAGGCCCAGTTCAGAAGCTTACCCAGGCTGCATTCATTCAGCATCCAGGAGAGCTGGGAAGACTAGGCCCTCTGCAGCTCAGCTGAACTGAACTAAGCACAGCGCCCTCTGCTGGCTGCTGAGAAGCTCAACTCATGCCCGTGCATAAATTAAACCTGACAAACAGCTGTAGATCGGATAGATTAGTCAGGGAAGAAAGCACAAAGGAGCTCTCCGGCTCCGGAAAAAACCCGGTAAGCCCAAAAATGCTTTAAAACGGGGGCGTATAAGACACACCCTACTATTTTGGGTCACAAATTTAGACAAAAAGTGCGTCTTATACGCCAATAAATACGGTAGTTAATCCCTTGGACCTTAATAGGCTTTTTGGCTTTCTTACTCCACCTGTCACCATTGTTGCTGCTTCCTATTCCCCTAGCTATTTCCTCTTCCTACTAACAACTGTTCTGCAAAACAAACAACTTGTGGATAGGCAGCTAATGAGCCCTCTTTGTTTGTCCTGCTGTTGTGTGTTTCTGGTCCTGGAAGCCTCTTAACTCCCCCACTCTTGTTTATGGAACTGTCTGTGCCCTGCCAGTCTGGTTTACAGACTAATGACCTCGCTTGCCTCATCATGACCAACTATTGGAATTGGGGTGCTTCAGCTCAACGCTCATGGAGGAGACTCCCCAGCTTGTGTCAATACTAGATGGTAGCAGTAATTAACCAAGTCTGTTGCCAATTGTGCTGTATTTCTCCTTGCAGACAAACATTATATAAGTAAAGTGGCAACGGAGGACTACAATTTAGCAGAAGACTTCGAATCTCAAAATTGTGAAAATTGTATAATGGTAAGGTTAAAAAGCAATGTTAAGTTTTTTTCTTTGTATACTCTGAACTGAACATACATGGTGTGTTCTTTAGTTCATTGGAAACAGCTGAACTAATTGCTGTGATGTGTACACAGAATTAGTGCCTGGAATAGTTCCCCTGCTCATTTCAATAGTGTGCACCAGTCCTTTGCATTGGTGTGCTTTCTGTGTTGAGCTGAATAGGGACCTCTGCTAACACAAGAAGAATTACTGCACTTCTGTAACATTTCTGTATTGGGTTGAGAGGGTTCATTACTTTGAAACTGCATTTTTGAATATGCAAGGCTTGCTGGAAATATTCAATTTTACCATTACTGTCTGTCCGTGCTACATTTTATTTACTAACATCTTTTTTCAGACTAAATGTTGAACACCAGAACCTTGAAAACAGACAAGTTTAACTCTGTACACAGAACCTTGTACACGTACACTGGAAAATGCCTTATAGCGGAAGTTGATTTTAATTTCATGTTTCATTACAGAAAAGTGAATGTATGAAAAAGAAGGGAAATGAAGCATTTGCTAAAGAGAACTTCGATAATGCTATCACCTACTATACAAAAGCCATCGAATTTTGGTAAGGGAGAAATTGTGTGACTACATATGAATAAACACATAGAAATACGTGCAGACCTGATATTAGATCTTTTTTGGATAGAAGTCAAAAGTAGCTTCTAGTGTGATGATATTTTTAGGAATATTTTAGGAATTTTTAGGAATATCTAAAGAGAAGGTTGCAAGAAAATAGTTCTGATGTAGGACATATGGAGTGCTCTAACATGCTGCTAGGTTTCCTACCCCATCTGAAATCATGGCAATAGTAATAGCAACAGGATATCTACTTTCAGGTGGTTTAATGCAGGGGTTCTCAACCTATGGTACGGGTACCCCTAGGGGTACATGGACCTCTTTCTGGGGTTACCCCAAGCCCTGCCCCTTACCTGCCCCATCAGTGTTGTTTAACATGGATTTTAAATTGTAATTATTTTTGAAGCACTTCTGTCTCTCTGATTTTGGTTTTGGGCTTATTTTTGTACTTTGGAAAATGTACTTTGGTGGGGTGGGGGAGGGAGGAGCTGATTTTGGGAAATGTGACTTGGAGGAAAAAAGAGATCCTTGCATCTCTCTCTCTCTCTCTCGCGAGTTAAATAAGACATTTTCACATTTAAAATTGTTTTGGTACATATTTAATGATTGATTACCTAATTAATTTATTGATTAATCCAATTAATTAGCAGTTAATTAGCAGGGGGTACTTCAGAAAATTGGACCATGATAGGGGGTACCCGGGCCGGCAAAGGTTGAGAACCCCTGGTTTAATGTATTCTCTGGCTCCCATTATCAAAGTGTTAGCATAGCTGTAGTGTAGTGGAACAGCTTAGTGATGCTTGATCCAGACAGGATTTTTATGCTTTGATAGGAACTTCTGAATATTTAAACAACTGTGAATACCCCACATTTGACTCCTGGCTCTAGATTAAAGGTTTGTATTTTTTGCAGAAACCGTACATAGCAGATCCCCCTCCCCCGCCTTTTTTTTTAGTAGCATTTCTCATACACATTTTTAAAAATTTTCCTAGCAACAGATATAGTGGATACCAGAAAAACATTGATCAGATATGAAACCCACTTCAGTAACAATTGCATTGGGTAAAAGTTAACAGCAGGAAGTGCATCTTGGTATTCCATCTATAGTTTTGTATCATACAAAATACTAGGCAATACTCGCTGTAAGGGATCCATGCTGCTGTGCGGACCCCCTTCTGTTGCTGTTGTCATGTCATGACTGCATTGCGTTGAAGTCTCCGGACATTCAGTGATGATGTCACATGCCATCGCTGGACATCTGGGTTGCCGAGCTGCATAGAGCTCAGCTTCGAGTCGCGCCGCTTAGTGAGAACAGTGGCTGTAGGCTGGCATCTGCAATTTTGCCTGTTGTGACTGGTACTACCATTCAACAAGCGGGGCGAGCCCCAGCCTTTTTTCCAAACTTGGGGCAGAAGTGCGTGAGGATCATGATGATGATTGCTAGTGATCCCTGCTTCGAGTTTGGGAGGAAGTCAGGGATTGAGTGACTTGGTCACACATGGCCAAACAAGCAAGCCTCACACCTCCCCTTCCTATTCTTCAGCAGAGCTGGAGGCAAGGCAGCTTCTGTGGCTGCTGCTTGACTGATGTGCTCCAGAGTGCCGCAGCGGAGCAGTGATCAAGCCTGTGCCCTCTGCCTCTCCTCCCCGCTCAAGAAGGGTAGCAGTGTGGGAACATATGTATCGCTGCTCAGCCACAGTGCTCCAGAATGCCTCGAATGCGGGCCAGACAAAACTGCCCCTCTTCTTCCCTTTGTGCTCTTGAACAGGAAAGAGAAGCATTGTCAGGGGGAGGGGAGTTATGCTTGACCATTTTGTCAGTTTTGGCTTGGCAGTCGAGACCAAGCCAGAATTGTGGATACAATTGTTGTGTTCAATATGGTTAAAGCTGCAGCTGTGCTGACATTGTGAGGGTGTATAACTTCTGAATTTCCCCTGCCCAATGAAACTGCAAGTGTGTATAGATTTTAGACCACAAGTTGTAAAAACTTCTTATTCAAATCCAACTTGGAGTATACAAGTTAACCTAGATTTTTACATTCCCAGTGGTAAGAGATCAAACCATTTTAATTATTAGGAGACTATTTAAGTTCATAGTTTTTCTACTTTCCAAACTGAATTTTGCCAAACTTTTTAAAGGCCTGAAAATCACCTTCTTTATGGCAACCGGGCCCTCTGTTTTCTCCGAACTGGACAGAATAAGTAAGTACCCTTTTTTCCTGTGGAGTTCAAAATGTTCAGTCTAGCTAAATTGAATCTAAATTATAGCGTATTCAATTCTGTTTGAAACTATTCTAAACAGCTAATAAATATTACATCTGCATATGTATACAGTTCAATTTCATCTTTACCATAGCTCATTTTTCATCTTATGATATAGAGCTATAACAGTATAGTTCACACATGAGAGGTTTTATTTCAGTATATTCTGCACTGCCCTCCATCAACAGAAGTGCAAATTTCTTCCTTTAAGGAAGAAGGTGATTGAGTGGGTGGTGGCGTCTCAGCTCCAGGGGATACTAGATGAAACGGAGTATCTGGATCCTTTTCAATCTGGCTTCAGACTGGGCTTTGGGATGGAGACAGCCTTGGTTGCCCTGCTGGATGATCTTCACCGAGGACTGGACAGGGGGAGTGCATCCCTGCTGGTCCTTTTGGACCTCTCAGCGGCTTTCGATACCATCGACCATGGTATCCTTCTGGGTTGGCTGGTCGAGTTGGGACTTGGGGGTACTGCTTTGCAGTGGTTCCGTTCCTACTTGGCTGACAGGTCCCAGATGGTGATACTGGGAGATGCCTGTTCGGCACCCTGCCCTTTACAGTGTGGGGTGCCACAGTGTTCTATCCTGTCTCCCATGCTCTTTAACATCTACATGAAACCGTTGGGGGAGATCATCCGGGGATTTGGAGTCGGGTGTCACCAACGTGCCGATGACACCCAGCTCTATCTCTTGCCATCTCGTTCCGGGGAGGCTGTGGAAGTCATGGAGCGCTGCCTGGAGGCGGTTGGGGTCTGGATGAGGGCTAACAGGCTGAGATTGAATCCAGAAAAGACAGAGGTCCTACTGGTCAGGAAAGCCTTGATGCAAGTATTGAGTCATCTGCCCACTCTGTATGGGGTTGCACTCCCCCTGCAGGAACGGGTGCGCAGTTTGGGAGTACTTCTGGGTTCACAGCTCTCCCTAGAAAGTCAGGTGGCAGCTATAGCCAGGGGTGCGTTTGCCCAGCTTCGGCTGGTGCGCCAGCTGCGACCGTACTTGAGTTGATCGAACCTGACCACGGTGGTCCATGCCTTAGTGACTTCAAGACTGGACTACTGTAACACGCTCTACGTGGGGCTGCCCTTGAAGACTGTTTGGAAGCTGCAACTAGTGCAGAATGCGGCGGCCCGGGTGGTCACTGGAGCTAGGCGGTTTGACTCTGTTGAACCGCTGCTTCAGCGGCTGCACTGGCTGCCCATTCGTTTCCTAGCCCAATTCAAGGTACTGGTAATGACCTTTAAAGCCCTTCACGGTTTGGGTCCAGGATATCTGAGGGACCGCCTTCTCCCATACTTTCCAGCCCACTCTCTTAGGTTATCTGAGGGGGCTCTCCTGCAAGTGCCACCTCTGTCTCAAGTTAGGGGAATGGCAGCACGTGGGCGAGCCTTCTCTGTTGTGGCGCCACAATTGTGGAATTTGCCAGGGGACTTGAGAACTACCCCCTCCGTCATGACGTTTCAGCGGGGGCTCAAAACGTTTGATTCGTCTAGTGTTTGGGTGATGGGTTGTTGTCTGACTTGTGTGTCTCAAGATGTTCTGCTTTGCTGCTTCTCTGCTCCATATTGTCAAACACCCCCCCCTGGATTTTATTGTGTTTAATTTATTTTATGTATTTTTAAATTATGTATTTTAATCCTTGTTGTAAGCCGCCTTGGGCATTTGCCTTGGCATAGGATAAGGCGGGGTATAATTTTTTAAAATAAATAGATTTCATTATTCCCAAATCATGTGAGAGTATCTGCAAAGGAAAAACCAGTTACGAGATTTTGTTGGAAGGAGGAAGGTTGGGAAATTGAAAGTGGACTAGGAATTGTTGTAGACCCTCTTTTCAGAGGTATTTTATGCTTAATCACTGCTATCTTTAAAAAAATATTTCTGTTTTTAGAAAAGCTTTGGGTGATGGGAAAAGGTCCATCATTTTGAAGCCCAACTGGCCAAAGGTTAGTTGTGTGTTTTTGTACACCCATTTTTGCTGCATCTCAAGTTTAAGAACATTAAACTTCATAAGAGTTTAACCATTCTGTAAACAGGAAGCAGGAAATCTTGCATTTTTGAGATCATCTTTCTTGTTCTGAATCAGTGACCAGTTGGGGTCACATAGGGCCCTTTCACTTTTCTTGGACTGGGAACACAACTTGAACGCACTTCCATGCCACTTATCTCCTCTGCTCTGGCACAGAACTCTGACATGAATACCCTAATTCAGCATTACTCAAAGTCCTACAGGGGAGTTTACTCCCCTGCACGTTTTTGCGGGAGCAGGGTGATGTTGGAGGCAGCGCACCAGGATCACGCCTGCCCCTGACCCAAAAAAGCTTTTTAAAATATACTTGCTTGTCCTGCCAGCTCCCTGAAGGGACCAGGGAGGCTGCTACAGTCTCTGCAGGCCTCCCCAAGGCTCTAAACAGCATTGATCGCTTTCCGAGTGGGCTTCGGAACATAATCTTGCTGGCCACCCCCCTTAAGGGGATATCGGCCGCTTCTGGAAAATGTGGAGAGTCACGACTTGGGTCAATGTGACTTACTCCCAGGTAAGCTATAGGATTGCAGACTTAGATCCCCTTCTCATATTTTGAGCAAATGTGCATTGGGCCTGTGTTGTGTAACCACCGAAACTGAAGTGAGAGCCTGAAAAGAGACACGTGTGCAAAATGAGTATAGATGTAGTTTTAATGAGAGAAGTCATGAATTAGGAAAGTACCCCAATTCAAGTATTATGATAAGGGGTAAGCAGCAGTTGATATAGACGGTTTGCTGTCAAAATCTCCTGATTCTCTGAATTCAGTGAATCCTCTGTTTGCATAATCTTGACAATTGCGTTGCCAGTGGCGTCCTATATTGGGGGGATCTGGTGCGCTGCACCCCAGGCGCTGAGTGGGTGTGGGGCTTCCAGGGGTGCGGCAGCCAGGCTCGAGGCTGCGTGGCGCGGCACCGGAGACCGGCTGCTGCGCCCCCCGGAAGCACCGCACCCACTCGGCGCGTCACCAGCTTCCCTCTGGTAGCCTGGGTGACGCACCCTGGCCTCGGAGCCTTCCGTTTGCCCTCAGAAAGGTTCTGCGCATGCGCAAAAAACGAATAAAAGCCACGTTAACGCATTGGACCTTCTCAGAAGGCCCTGGACCGCCGAACTGGGTGGTCGCTCTGAGGCTTTGTCCCGGCCTCGGAGCCTCGCCCTCCAGTAGCCTGGGTGACGCGCCCCGGCCTCGGAGCCTTCGGAAGCCGGTGACGTGCCGAGTGGGCGCGCTGCTTCCGGGGGGGGGGCACGGCAGACGGGGCAGAAGCTGCGACGGGGGTGCGCCAACCCCCGCACCCCCAGGCACCGGGAGGGGTCGCAGCGCCACTGGGCATTGCACCCTCATAGTAGAAAATTGGTGTCACTAACTATATTGTCGTTTATCTATTGAGCCAAGGGAGAATTTTATTTATGGTTGTTGTATTGACTGTAATGGTTAGCATGATGAATGCTACGAAAGAAATTTGCGTTGTGTAAAAATCTTTGATTACTGTATCTGAATATTTTAGATATTCTTTGTACCAACTGGATAAATAAGATAGTACTGCAGTTAAACTGTCATATGGAGGAAACTAATCTAATGGCATATAACTGTGTTTCTCAAAGCACTTCCGGTTTTACGAAAACCGGAAGTGCCTGAAGATCGCTGTTTTGAAGCGATCCAAAGATTGGGGAGGCCTGCAGAGGGTCGGGCAGGCCTCCCCGCAGCTCCCCCAAGCCCCAGTAAGTGCCGCAACGTCTGTTTCAGGCACTTTTGCGGAGGCGATCCCCTGGATCGCTGCCACCGTTACCATGCTGTCCCTGCCCCTTAAGGGGGCAGGGGACAGCTATTGTTGTCAATGGTGGGTTGCGACCCACCACTTTGAGAACCACTGGCATATAGCAAATTGTGAAATGTGTTTAATCAGCGAAGCTTGCTAAGTTAGAAGGCTAAACAAAATGTTTGTTACTCTTTATAGGGGCACTATCGGTTCTGTGATGCATTGTCGCTTTTGGGGGAACACAGAAAAGCCCTAGAAGCCAATGAGAGAGGTCAAGAACTGTGCATAAATAGTCCTGAAGGAATAAAGGATCTTACTCAGCAACATGAAAAATTAAAGAAACAAATGGAAGAAATTAGAGGTAACCTTCCCCCCTCGCCCGCCAATGATGTCTAAAATACAGTACAGTAAAATGCTTTGTATGATAACATTTATTCAGTGACTTCAGAGTTTTTTTTTAATAATTCCTTTAGGTGTGAAACAAGCTAAACACAGAATAAAGAAAACAGTATTTCCGAAAAAGTAAGTTTAATTCCAGATTATATAATAGATTTTAAAAAATCAAGCAATTACTAGTTAATCTACTAGTGCAGATTTGATACCAGTAAAGAATTAGCCATGTATATTAGAATGCCTGGGTATGTGTCTGAATGCTTAGTTTCCTTACTGCGCAATCTTACAATAAATACAGGCGGGGGGGGGGGTCGGCAGAGCCAGGAGGGCGGCCATAGGCCCAGCCGCCCTGGGTGGGGGTGGGGCATGGCTCCCACCATATCCAGGCCCCCGCCAGGCGGCTAGGCCTTTACACGGCCTCCTTCGACTTCCACCAGCAAAATAGCTGGCGGAATTCCGAGGCCAATAGGGCCTGTCCCCGGTTACACTTGGGGAAGGGGACGAGTGTCCCCTTCCCTGGGTAGACTTACCGCCGTGGGCTGCATGCCCACGGCGGTGGCCACCCGCTGGATCTGTAAACAGGATTGGGCTGCCAGTTTCCTTCAACTTTAGGTGTGTTTATGGGATTAACCTTTAAAAAAAAAAAGAAGAAAAGATTAACTCCGGAAGACTACCATCTTCTGGTTCAGTTACTTGTAAGCATGAATTGTTCTTAATGTAAATGTTATAGAAAACATCTCTTCAAACTGTATGCCTGGGTGTTTGATTCACAAAGAAAGATTACACAAATGTAGTTCCAGATCCTTAAAGTTGCTTTACAATGAACTTATGACAATCTGAGAATTTTCTTATCAGTGTTTGCTATGTTTTATCAGTGCTGTCAACTGTATAAAAGAACTGTTTAGTTCTTCAGAATCTGCTTTAATCAATAACCAAGAATCAAAAAAACCTGGCAATGAAAAGAAAACTCAGTCTGACTCTCTCAACCACCCCTGTCAGCAGAAGAATATGAAAGTAAGTGTTGATTCTTTTATGATTGACTGTTCAGTTTAGAGTGGTGGTGTTTAAAATAAAATTGTGTCAAATTTCCCCCTCCAAAATGAACATGTGTATTCAGACTTGTAAACATTCAAAGGACCAGGCTGTAACTTGTACAACTGTCCAGAAGCAAGGATTGGTACTTTATAATTCTTTAAGAACTTGTCCTGTTTGGCGAAGTCACAGAGTTTAATCCAAGCAAGTAAGCGTGAGCAGAACGAATTCGCATGGCAGCACTGTTCCATGAAGCATGTTTCTCAAGCATTAACTTGACCGTTGAAAGGAAATACCAGTAGCTGGAACAGTCTCCTGTAGCTAAGTGCCTGCGGCAACTAAAAAACACTAAACTGCAAGGTGATGATAAACCCATCCTGGTAGTGGCTAATGCCAGTTGGATGTTGTTTAAACAAGCCTGTGGTCTGATTGGCATCTGATTTGTTATCCTGTTCTCTCCCTCTTCTTGGGAGAAAAAGCAAGCAGGTGCTATTTTGCTTACTGACTTTGTTTTATAAAAATGGTATACAATTGGCCCTCCATATCACAGAACCCCTGCAGATGCTGAAATCATGGATATAGGGGCCAACTAGAAAACACTATAAAGAGGGGGTGATAAAAGAAGCCGTTTTCTTACCTTTTTACTGTCCCTTCCTTTAAAAGACTGAAATTGTGCTCCGGAAGCCTCTTCCGGGTTGTGCGATTCTCCCCTCCCCTTTCCCAAGGTTGCTGCAGAATGCATTGCAATGCATTCTGGAGCTATTTTGGGAGACGGAGGGGGAGTTGCTCTATCTGGAAGAGGCTTCCAGAGCACGATTTCAGCCTGTTAAAGGAAGAAGATGCAGCGGTTTGCAGTAAAAAGGTAAAAGAATTGCTTTTTTAAAACCTTTTTTCTTTTTACAGTCTTTACTGATTGTCCCCCTGTATCCGCGAAGTATCCGCGGTGAGACAACTGTATAATTGATTTTAATCTTGTGAGTCATTCTGGGCATCTTGAAAATGTGATGAAAAACCAGGAATTAGTGTTTTTAAAACAAATGACACTGAATTAAAAGGTATGTCCATCTGGCACTGAAAAAAATGCAGAGTTGGTATGAACTGAGCATCCCTGGAGAGAGCATTTCACAGCTACTGAAAAAGGCCTCGTCTTTGCTTGCCACCCATCTTGCCTCCGCAGCGGGGTGTTTAAACCAGATCGTAATGAATGAGCAGGGTTATGTGGAGATTTACCCTAAATGATGGTTAGTGCTAGCCAGTCTTGACATTATGCCGTCTAATAATCCTGATGAGATTGGAAGTCTTTTGATATTGAATGGATGTTGGATATACTGTAGTGTACTATACGGGGCAGGAGGTCTGGCTCAGTCGGTAGAGCTGCAGCCTTATACGCCTAAAGATCAAGGTCGGCAGTTCAAGACTCCCAGAAGAATCCGTGTGCAGTCAAAGAGCTGTCACTGCTGACAAGCTGTAACGGCAGCCAGCACTCTGAGGAGGAGTTGCCTGTTAGTCAATGCATGTGAGGTGAATGCCAGAGAGTGGCCGGATCATGAAAGAAAACACCTGGAAAGAAGCGTCCTATGAAAGATTAGGACATTTATTGTAAAATTTAAAAACCACTTGGTTTAGAATTGCCTGCCTGCGTAAACCACCTTGGATTAAAGTTAGAGGAGAAATCTAATGACCGAGAAAGGTGGTGTATAAATACTGTTGTTGTTGTTGTTGTTGTTGTTGTTGTTACTTTACGTTGATTTGAGGTATGCAGCCCTGTTTTGGATTTAATCAAACTTATCATCCTGCCTCGATATGACTTTTGTAACAGCAGATCCAGCATGCTGATGAGGTTGAGCGAAGTGCCCAGTTTGAGCAGCGGAGTGCCCAGTTTGAGCAGCGGAGTGGAGGTGGCAGCAGCGGGGAGTGCCTTGTACCTGTCCACCTACCTGGTCCTCAGCCAGCCAGCCACCTACCTGCCTGGTCTGGTGCTGCAGCAGCTGCCCCCTTCCTTTCTCTTTCAAAGAGGAAGTGAGTGGCATGGAGCATCTGCTGGGTGTATCTCTTAAGGTGCTGCCATTTTGCTCTCCTTAGTTTTTCTTCCATGGTGGGGAGAGGAGGTATAGGAGTGCTGGTGCAACCCACCACTTCTGGGAGAAGAAGAAAAAAGCACAGGGTTCATTTATGTGTGTGCATAGCTCCAGTGGAAGCAATGTGCTGCCAGAGGGGGGCAGTGTAATAGTAGACTGATGTAACCTTTTGTAGTAGACCGAGGACAACAACTCCTAGATTAAACACCATTGTGAGATTTGTTTGTATTATTCTCTCATGTCAAGTCTCTTGTGACTGGATCTTAGTTTGAAAAACATGTTGTTAGCCCAGCTTGGTCAGCTGGATCTGTGACTAGGAATGTGCAAGTCATTCTTTTGACATTGAGAAAGAGAGAGGCTGGGGTGAGTGAGTGAGTCCGAGAAATGAAACTTAAAGAAAGCTGTAGGAAGATAACCAAAGTGAAACTGAGTGAAGTGAAATCATTGTTGTACTTGTCGTCAGTGAGGAGCTCTGCAAAGGCAAGAAAAAAACCAGGTATCACAGTTGTCTGGGGGTTTGATTTGCCTGCCATTTGGGTGCTGGCTGGGTATTGAGCTAGCAACACCTTGAAAATGCCATCCTCCACTGTTCGCGTACTGGATACAGAAGTGGCTACTAGAGAGGCTTCTTATTTAGGTACTGCAGATGTTGCTCTGCTTCCTGACAGAGAAGTTTAGCTCCATGTAAGTTATAACTCTGACCTAATAATCTTTGAAATTTCTGGCACCAGCTTTCCTTCTCAGGAAGGAAAATGTGCTTTCACTGTTGCTGTCGGGGAAGAGAAAGAGTTGTCAAGGTGAACACAGCAGGTGAATTCATTTATCAGAAAGAAGTGAATGAACTTGTAGTGCTAGTGGAACATGTTCTGGTTGAAATTATTTTGCTTTTTCTTCTTCCCAACCACCATGGCATCTCTTCTTGTGCTACTGTCAAAGTTCAGCGTGACCAGATAGATATGTTGGCTGGATCACTGAAAACTGTAGGTTGAATGTCGTTCAGTTACGTAATTAAGTCAGACAGGTGTTGTGCTTCGATAAATGTAAAGTACCTGTCTGTCTTAACAACACTTTTGTTCATCCTTTGTTTTAATAGATGTCGTATTTGGTTGTAGGAAGAATAGATTTTTCTCTTTTGTTTTCAGGGAATAGGAAGGATCTTGTTTTCCCACTGGAGAGGGAGGGGAAGTGCTGTCTGTTTATATTGCCCAATGTATGTTGCCTACATAGTGTTCAATGGTGCTGACTCCCAGGAAAGTGTGTATAGGATTGCAGCCCAAGTCGCATAGTGGTGGTGCACGAATGAGAGTGGGGCAGGGAGGATGACATTGAAATGTGTTCGCTTGCCAGAATGTGGATGTAGGGGAAATGGGAGGGTACCTGCTTTGGGGCATGATCCTATGCCTGCTTGCTTGGAAGCCTCAAGGAGTGGCTGACAATTAGCATCCACGTGAGCAGGCTAGCCCTGTGCATGCTGGCACAGAAACAAACAACGTGTGAATCCTACTGTCACTTGCAAGAGCAGGACATTCACTGCCCTCCAGAAGGGCAAGCCCTCGAGAGAAGCTGCCATCCCTTTTGGCTGACAAGTGCTGCTGGGATACATGCAGATGCAGGAAGTCTGCCTAAGGATGATTTCCAGCACCAGAGGGAGGGACAAGCACCGTTTTTGCCTCTAAGAAAGCCCTGAATTGCAGTGAATGTGTGGTTGCAAATCCCATGTGAGTTGAATCTCATGGATGTGTTTTCCTACAGAATAGCTGCACGTTTGGTTTGGGCCTAAGAGGGCTGTTTCCTTCATGTACTTCTTTGTGCTTTCAAGAAACCTCTGGCTGTCCATTGTAGGAAACAGGATGCTGGATTTGATGAGCTCTTTCTGTGATCTAGCAGGAGTGCTGTTGTATTCTTATTACCCAGGTAGAAATTAGCCAGTCTGTTTCAAGAGCAGCCCTGAAGTCTGTTTGGGTAGATCTTTTCTGGTTTTCTCAATTTACAAATCATCATGTCCTTGGATGGACACCTGCAACTATTTATACCAATGTAGTCCCTTTTTCGGAAGATGATTTTCAGAAAAAGCTCCGTTTTTACCAAACAACTGATAACAGCAAATAAACTGGCATGGGCCACAGACAAATAGTGCCCATGTTTGTTTTGGAAAGCTTGCTTAGTTATGTATAGTTACAGTTGCTTAGTTATATCTGGGCCAAAACACACTATTGGTGTGTGTGTGTGTGGGGTGTGTGTGTGTGTGTGTGTGTGTGTGTGTTTAAGGTTCTGAGTATTGTCTTCTGGAGGTATCACACCGCGGGACAAAATTCACATTTCAACTTTTTACAGGTGACTGATACAACAACTAAAGAAAACAAAGATTGTCTTTCAGATTTTGTAGAAGGTAAGTAAATTAAGAATATATACTGCTTTTCAACAAAAAAAATTCAAACGTGCAAAGCTTTTTGCATGCTACAAAAAATGAGAAGATGGTTCCCTGTCCCAGAGAGGCTTGCAGTCTTAAAAAATGACACCAGGAGCTCGTCCACAAGCAGCCACTGAAAAGGAAGCTGTCCTGGATCAATAGTGACAGTTGCTCCCCCCAGCTGAGGCCCCAGTCCTATCCAACTTTCCAGCGCTGATGCAGCCATGCCAATGGGGCGTGCATGGCATCCTGCGGTGTGTGTGGGGGGGTGAGTCACGGAGGCCTCCTCAAGGCTGCATTGCAGCTGCATCGGTGCTAGAAAGTTGAATAGGATTGGGCTCTTGGGATTGGGATAGGAAGGATCTTACATAGGAGATAACCGCCACTTAAAAGGTGTGTCTGCCCAGTCAGGAGGTGTTACGATAGAAGGCGTCTTCTATCTTTATTTTACCAAGGATGGTGGATTATCTATCCAGTGATTTGATCTCTTTTGTTTAACTTGAAACAGAGCACTGAAACTAGCACTTGCAAAAATATTTGTTCTATGTAAGCCGCCTTGGGCATTTGCCTTTGGCATAGGAAAAGGCGGGGTATAAAATTTTTAAATAAAATAAAGAATAAATAAATATTCAGAAAGTCTAGTTGCACAGTCTTTTGTGATTAAACATCAGGTATTCAAAATAATTAGTAGGAGGTTCTAGTATAAAATAGTAGGGGAATCGCAAATATTTGATTCCAAAATCCAGTGAATCTTGTATGTATTCTCTCTGGCATTGTATGATATCAAACTTTCATAGAAACATATTGTTTACATGCTAGCTAATAAATTACTTCAAAGGTAGAAGTTTCCTTTTAAAACACAAAATAACAAGACCATAACCATAACAAGATCACGCTATTTGATTCTGTGGGTATTGGTAATGAAAACATTGATGTCTTCATGAAATACAAGAATATCCTTAAATAAGTTTTTAGAGTTGTGCATTTCAGACCACGGGAACATCAGAATTTGTTGACAGTATTCTGTTTCTAATGATCAAACAGGTGCCTCAACATAAGGCATTTTTTCCTCAAACACAAACTTCAAATTTGATAGAGGATAGAAGTATATAGGGAATTGAGTTGATTTTTTTCTTCTAAAATTTTTTACAGAACCAAATGAAAATACAGAGAAGCCAAGAAGCAAAATGGGTGATTCTGAAAAGACGAGGTAAACTTTTTTTCTTTTTACATTTATAAAGTGAGAGTAACACTGCCTGAAAATCTATATCAGACTCAGAACTTTTGAATGTGTGCTGACTTTTATTTTGAAACTTTTCTCTGTTGGACCAACTGACGTTTGGAAAAAAAAATGAAAGCAAACTTTGAGTATACAAAAGCTCTTCAGTTATAGATTATCGAAATGCATGTGCAAGAGAAGTTGTATGGCCAGTTGGGTATTCTTTAACTTAAAGAAGTGGGAACATTTCAGTCTTGTTGGACAGGGTCATGTTTTGTAGCCTTCGAAATACTAGTGGTTGTATGCAAAGGTCTTGAAATGTCTTTGGAAAGCTCATACTGTAGAGCAGTGGTGGCCAATCCGTGGCATGCCATGTGCCACATTTTATGTAGATAATCTTGAGCGTGCCACTTAAATAAATAAATAAATTTAAGGTAATGAAAATATTTAAAGCACAGTGACAGCGCAAGAAGAATAAGGTGCAGTGGGGTGCAGAGACCTCCTCTAGCGTCACAGGCTTGGAAAGATGTGCTGGGATTGAGAAAGAGAGAGGGACTTCAGTGCTCGGCTCAAGCAGGGACAGCAGTGCATGCCACTTCAAAAGGCTCGGCATGCCACTAAGTGGCACCCATGTCGTGGGTTGGCCACCTATGCTGTAGAGAGTTGGTTAGCAAAAAGGTCTGCTGAAACAAAATAATTCTTTGGAGTATGACGTGCCTATAGAAATGATCCCTGAAAGTATAGTCCTCAAATTTGGAATGGCAAAAATAACCTTGTGATTTTTAACTGCAGAGACCAGTTGAATTTGAAAATTGATTCTCAAAAACATCTGGACAGACAGAATACTCCCTGTAGTACTGTGCATCAGGTAAGAGAATGTGTAAATAAGAAACTCTTAATGATTTATTAGGGGAGAGGGGAATGTGGCAGTGCAAGGGTATGAATTTAAAAAATGTGTAAAGGGCATTTGAAGTTTGAGAAAGTCCCACAGAATACCATACAGCAGCAACCACCAACGAATACTTGAAACTAGGAAGTTTTGCACCAGACGTTCCGTCAGTCTTGGCCGTGCTGCTTCCACATGTACATGAAAACTAAAATGCAGATCAGTCAATATGTGTGTTTGGGCCCACAACTACACTTTAAAAACTATAAATGTGTTGCAGTCATAGAAGGGGTAGGGGTGTCTTCTTGGCCACACCCCTGCCAGGGACCATATTGGGGACAAGCCAGGTGAGAGCCTTAGGTGTTCAGATGGCACAGTGCCCCCCAGTGTCCTGCATCTGAGTGCTGCCCATTTCCAACACCCTTTCTCAGCGTCTGATGCTGGAGCCCACGAGGCCCAACTCTGTTCGCAGACTCCCAAAGTGATCCTTTGGTAATGGCTTACAGCGCAATCCTGCGCAAGTTCACGGCGGCAGAGCGAGTGCTCCGCCACCGGAAGCCGTTACGAACGTGCTGTAAAGCATGTTCGCAATGACTCGGGAGTAAGGGTGGCCGCCCTCACTCCACTGCCAGGACATTCCCACGGCCGCCAGAGGCAGGTAAGAGATCCCCCGGCGGGGGCAGTCCGGGTGGCGAGGAAGGGGAGCCATTGACTGAGCCGGCCCGGGAGGGGGCGGGGATGGTGTCCGCCATATCCCTGTCCCCGTTCTGGCCGGTGCAGCCGTTGAAGGCCTCCTCTTCCGCCAGCTATTTAGCTGGCAGAAATCTGAGGAGGCCCATTGATCCTTCCCCGGTTTAGACTGGGGGAAGGGGACAAACGTCCCCTTTCCCCGAGTAGACCTCCGGGATGCTCCAGAGTGGCCCTGAATGGGGATAGGATTCGGCGGGCAACCCTGGGCCGCCGCTGGATAGTTGCACAGGATCGCGCTGCCGGTCAATATGTCAGCTTTCATCTCTTGCATTGGACAGTAGTCCAACTTGATAAGCTTTTCTTTGCACATGTCTTGATGACTAAATGACATTTAATGTCAAGGTGTTTTGTGCGTGCACTGTCTTTTTCTGACTGTGCCAATTTTATGCAACTCTGGTTGTCTTCAGAAATTTGAACTGGCTTAGCTTCATCTATGCCCATGTCCTTTATTAACTGACAAAGCCATTTTAACTCCCTGCATGCTTCGGATGCAGAAGGTATATATAATGCTGTAGAATAGATGCCTTAGATGCATATAGATGCTGTAGAAAAAGGATAAAAACTCAAAGCCCTACCCCAAAGCTTACAATTTAATACACTTAATTTTTCTTATCAAATTCTGGGAACAAAGGCTTGATTTTTAAATAAATACTATGATTTAGAGTTCAAAATCTTTTGGAAGATTTCCCCCATGGGAGGGAAAATTATTTTGTTTGTTTTTTAAGGGAAATGGGGAAAGCAAAGGTCGTGAATGGCAAGAAGGCGGCTGTTGAAGAATTGTTGCTTAGGACATTGACAGCTATAGAGAGAGGACTAGGTTGGTGAGCGCATTCACCGTGTGAAAGTGCCACAGACACTTATGGAACATCCATTATAAGCTTGTTATTAGAGGATAACCTAGACTTGTGAGTTAGGACTGAAATGCAGAAATAAGGTGCACATATCTTTTTTCCATGTTCAGGTATTGTTTCCGCATAGATAACTGCACAATAGCAGTATAGATAGGTCTTTATTCCCACTGAGTGGCTTTCTACAGTTTCCCTTGATGGCTGACATGGTGGGCTGGCTTTTTAATAAATGTAATTATAAGGTGACCCACTGGGGGTTTGTTTGTTTTAATTGTTTTAATTACCTGTTTTAATTATTTTTATTGTATCTTATTTTATTACGTATTTTAACATGTTTTAATTGTAAGCCGCCTTGATTGCCCTTATCCGGAGAAAGGCAGGGTAACAATTCTTTAAATAATAAATAAAATAATAATTGATCCAAAGTCGGGTAAATTGTAGATGTCAGAAACTGACATTGATATAGAATGTATTTTTCAAGGGAAAAAATCTTATTTACTAGATTGTAAAAATAGCTCAAAAGTATTTCATAGCAGTAATGTAACACAAGCGTTTCTCGTGGAAAATACCAACACTTGTTGGGAATGAAGACCGATCTCATCTATCCTTTGTTTTTGGCCTGTTGTATGTGACTAAGGCCCCACCTAACAAGCTGCATGGTTTGGCATGGGAATTTTCTCTCAGGAGAAGGAGACTGTCTTATTAAGATGGGCAATTTCTCCAACTGTCTTCTGGGGGCAGAACGTACACAGGTTTTATCTTTTTTTCCTGGAGGGTGGAGTTCCTGCTCCAGCCTTGACCTGTCGCCTATTACTTGCTGTTGTGCTGTCCCACAAGATTTTAGATGTCTAAGGCTGTCTCCCCCCCCCCCCCCAACTGGACTAGATAGTTTGGGGTAGATTGGCTGTGGCCATCTCACAAGGCAGTAGGAATTCAAACCCCATTCAGCTACTAGATTCTGCTGGGAGTCAGATCACTGGTCAGGCAGGCTGCATACTGTTCGGATGAAGAATGTTTTGTGCTATGGTGTATATAGACATCATTTCCTTACTTAAAAGATTGGCTTTTGCAGGGGAATTTAACACTATCAATAGAAATATTGAAGACTTCTATAAAAGATGGATGTATGTCTCTGATGGATCATCGTTTTCGCAATGCTGAACAATCCTTTGCACAATTATTGAATATTCTAGATGCATCCCAGCTACAGGTAACATGATGAACAATGCCATGACCTTTTAAAAACAATTTAAAAATAGAACTGTAGATGTATAAGGAGACTCGCAGATCTTAATTTAAGCAATTGATAACCACAGAGTAAGGTGCTAGCAAAATGGTTTCAGCATATGAAGGAAGGGCCCCCTAGGTTGTGTGTGTTCAGTGTAGCGAGGGAAAGCAGCTTTCACATCATGATGATGAATTACGAAATTGAAAGATTGTCTTCAAGATGACTAAATGTTTTCCAAGAAATAAGGTCAGAGAGGTTTCGATTCAAAGAACAACAAACAGGAGGAGGAAATGATGACTATGATTTCTCTTATGGGAGTGCTAATGCAAACTCCATGCCTTGCCAGGGGCACAGTTTATTGCAGGTTGCATTGCAGCATGTAGTAAGGAAGTTACAGGCTGTAAATTATAAATTCTACTAGATGATAATTTAGAAAAGAACTCCTCTTGGAAGGAGATGCACATTTGCAGAACTCCTTCTGTTCCTAGGGTACAAGGCCTGTCTGCACTCCGTAGTATTTTTCATTAACCCTTCCTGTTTTTTTGCCTGCTATTTAATATTTTTTCAAATTGCTTTTAGCAACTGAATCTTGCTCTTATTGACTATGTTGTGGTCATCTATGGATATGCTACTGCTCTCCTTGGAATAGGGCAGTCTGAGGTAAGGATTCAAGCTAATATGTAGACAGTTTATTGAAATTCCAGTTAAGGTGGTGGGTGAGTCATGACCTTAACTTACTAGTACAAATGTTGATGAATTCTTTCCTTCTAAGCCAGTGTTTCCCAAACATTTTTGACCTAATATAAGAACATAAGAAGAGCCCTGCTGGATCAGGCCAAAGGCCCATCTAGTCCAGCTTCCTGTATCACACAGTGGCCCCACCAGATGCCTCAGGGAGCACACAAGACAAGAAGATACATGTGTCCAGTCGCCACTCCCTTGCACCTGGCACAGAGAGAACCTACTCCTACAACCAGGAGGTTGCTTTTCCCCATCATGGCTTGTAAGTTGTGATGGACATTTCCTCCATAAATCTGTCCAATCCCCTTTTAAAGGCATCCAGGCCAGGTACCATCACCACATCCTGTGGCAAGGAGTTCCACAGATGAATTACACGCTGGGTAAAGAAATGTTTTCTTTTGTCTGTTTTAATACTCCCTCCACTCAATTTGAGTGGATGTCCCCTAGTTCTAGTGTTGTGTGAGAGGGAAAAGAACTTCTCTCTATCCACTCTCTCCATCCCATGCATAATTTTATACGTCTCAATCATGTCCCCCCTCAGCCGCCTTTTTTCTAGACTGAAGAGCCCCAAACATTGTAGCCTTTCCTCATAAGGGAGATGCCCCAGCCCACTAATCATTTTGGTCTCTCTCCTCTGCACCTTTTCCAGTTTCACTATATCCTTTTTGAGATGCGGCGACCAGAACTGGACGCAATACTCCAGATACGGCCTTGCCTTCGATTTATACAACGGCATAATAATATTGGCCGTTTTATTCTCAATCCCTTTTTTAATGATCCCAAGCATGGAATTGGCCTTCTTCACAGCTGCCGCACACTGGGTCGACACTTTCATTGACCTGGCTACCAGTACCCCAAGATCTCTCTCCTGATCCATCACAGACTACTCGGAACCCATGAGCGTGTATGTGAAGTTTTGATTTCTTGCCCCAATATACATCACTTTACACTTACTTACATTGAAGCGCATCTGCCATTTTGCTGCCCATTCTCCCAGTTTGGAGAGGTCCTTCTGGAGCTCTTCACAATCCCTGCTCGTTTTCAACACCCGGAAAAGTTTAGTGTCATCTGCAAACTTGGCCACCTCGCTGCTTTATCCCCAACTCCAGGTCATTTATGAACAAGTTGAAAAGCACCAGTCCCAAGACCAATCCTTGGGGCACACCGCTTTTCACCTCTCGCCATTATGAAAATTGCCCATTGACTCTCACTCGCTGTTTCCTAGTCTTCAACCTGTGGTTCCCTTGACCATTGGCTGCAGTTTCCCATTACATTATGTTGATGCCTACCAATTGCCATTGCACTGTTTTCCAAGAGGATTCCGTGGCACTCCGCGGCTTCCCTGGCTGGTTTCCGCGGCTCCCCTGGGAACCACGCCTCCCAGTTTAGGAGCCACTGTTCTAGGGTACTTAACTGCAAAGTATCATGACTGAAGAGTGAAGCTATATGTAACAATTTTCAAGTATCAAAATCTTGAAGTTGTAATCCTGCAATCCATATTCTAGTACAGGGGTTCTCAACCAGTGGTACTGGCTCAAAATATTTTTGTAATGCTCATGGGCAAAAGCTCATGGGCAAAAGTGGTACTTTGGCCGACTGCTGGTGGTACTCGGATCACCGGAACCCTGCTCCAACACGGTGCTTTCTGTGGCGCATTTTCACTCCCGAGAGGCTCCTGCCTTTGGCCGAGCGCCTTGGGAACGCTGAGAAGGGCCCACCCACCCACCTAGAGCCTCCTACCTGCATTTTCTGGCCTCTGAAAACCAAGGAGTAACTGGCGATGATGTCATCACCAGGTTCTTCCAGTGGTATGCAGCAGGATAGTGGTTGTACTCGGCCGGAAAGAGGTTGAGACTGTTCTAGTATGTTGTACTATTTTTTAATCATTCTAACTCCAGTTTCAGGCATTCTGTCAGGTTTCTTGTGTATTCATAGGAACATCTTAAAAAAAATAAAGAATATTGGTTAGAGCCAAGGAGGTCAAAGGTCTGTAGTAGGCGAGTGGTCCTGCTAACGAGGCCTGCTATCTGGCTCAAAATATTTTTGTAACTCTCATGGGCAAAAGTTCTTGCATGCATTTAGCAATACTCCTTCTTTTTTAGGTTTTAAATGTTTAGATGTTGCTTCTCCATTTAGCTGAGTTCCCTGATCTTTTGAGGTGGTTTATAGTATAATATGTATAGTATAATAATATAAATATAGCGTTATATGAAAAATGCATGGTATGTACTGTGCTTTTGCATGTTTTGTACAATCTCTGCTCCTGTACATGGAGGAGAGAATACCTGCTAAAAGCCTTCAACCAATATTCTACTTAAAAGTGCTAGAATATAAATCATAGATAGTAAACAAAAATGAGTAAATTTGGTCCCCTGAAACTGTCATGGCCAGCAGTAATGTACAGAGTCCTAGGTTTATATCCGGGAATAAAAGCCGTGTAGAAAAATTCCAAAAATAGTAATACATTTTTTAAAAAAAACTAATCTGGTTTTTCATCTGGTTTTAGTTGTCAACTGGTTTTTAGTTTTGTTTTTTTTAAAAAAATGTATTACTATTTTTGGAATTTTTCTTCATGGCTTTTATTCCCAGATATAAACCTAGGACTCTGAACAAATTTGGTCCTGTTTACTGACTTTGTCACAAAATTTGAAGTTAGCTACAACTTCTGCTCAGGGTTGTGACCTATAATGTAGCATCCTGTTATTCTCAAAGTCAGGAAGGTGAATTCCAGGACAAGCAATGTTGTGATCTTAAAACAAGTTTGCCCTGCACTTCTGCAAAGAGGTACGCTGAACAGCTACGTTACGTATTACTGTCCTAGTCTTGAGGGTTAATGTATGTGTAGAAAGTAACTATTATTACTCACTGCATTTCTATGATAGAAATGCAGTAAGTAATAATAGTTACTTTCTAGAAATTCCATCCCACCCTTTGCTCAAGGAGTTCAGGGCAGCACACATTGTTCTCTCTCCCATTTATCCTCACAACAACCCTGTGAGGTAGGTTAGACTGAGAGATCATGACTGTGCAAAGTTAACCCACTCAAGATTCTTGTCTCAGTAGGGAATTGAGCCTGGGTCTCTCAGGTCCTAACCAACAGTCTAACTACTACACTGCTAAAACCATTATAAATGTTATATTTTGATTTGATTTTTTCAGAAACAATGCCATTTATCTCATTAAAATTCTGTGTTTGGATAAAATACAAACACGCATGCAGTAAGAATCTGCACTTGCAGTTTTTAAAGTATTTGTCCATAATTTGTATTAATATAAGCTGAGTAACAATCACCTCACACAGGAAAATAGGGTGATATTGTTTTTCCTCTTTAGAATTTGTTTTGTATATGGAGTAGGAAGCATAAAGCCTTGTTGAAGAAGCTAGTTGATAAGAGGGTGGATGCACAGGGTGTGTTCGGGAGGCATAAAATTAGCCTGAGCGATCTTTCTTCGGGTCATCTTTGGATCATCTGAAGTCAATAAATGTGAAAAGTACATGTATTGAAATGATTGTCAAACTGTTTAATTTATTTCCAAGGAACTAAACAAAGCTGAAGACCAGTTTAATAAGATCATTGAGCAGTATCAGAAAGTGAAATTTAATTGCTTAGCACATTATGGAATTGGAAGAGTATATTTGAGGCAAAACAGGTGAGTAGTATGTTGAATTTTTGCTTTTAAAAAAGCGAACTACCCAAAAGATATTCTTTAATAGTACATGCTGGCCATGAATGTTTGAGCAAACAATTGAACCAATTTCCATAAAGAAGAGTATTGAATGTTCTTTTAACAAGCTGGATCTTTTGTCTAATGACAAATTTAAGCCCGCTAGTTTCATAATTATTGTGGAGCACTAGAAAAAATAATTGATGGGGGAAAGGGGGCAGAATATGTTCTGGGGAGGGTTACTTTGTTTCATGTGTGTGAAGTCTTAGAGAAATGCAGAAGTATATTTGTTTAGCTGTCTACAGATAGTGGTCTTTATGATGGGAGAGGGGCGGTGTTTTCCCCACCTTCAACCCCCTTTGACTCAACACGTTCTTATGAACTCGTGTGCCTAATTAGAGATTTAAACATGTCAATAGTATTTGATTGAACATGAAAGATGCATGCTAGACAACAGTTGCATCTAATTTCTTGGGGCCTTTTTCATTAGGAAACATCTCTAGTCAAATTGCTATCTATGCCCCTGAAAGAAGGAGGCATACTCAAATCCATGATATACATACAAGCAGCCTGTGCTCGAGAAGCTTCCAGATTTGCTTATCTTCCCTTTCTTTGCCTGGCTTTTCCCTGTAAGTAGTGATTATTCCATCACTACTCCTTTAGTTGAGTGCTGCAGTGGTTGTCTTTACTTCTCATTTGCTTTCAGTGGTTACTTTTTCCAAAGCAGGTGAATGGGACTCTATTTCTCTTGATGACTTGTAGGAAATTGCCTTAAGTTGGCCTATTTGCTATAGAGAAGGTATAGGAAAAAAATAATTGATGAAATGAGAGTAGTTTGTTCATGACAACCAAGGATAAAAACTGTTTCCTTTTATGTTTGTGTGAAGTTGGTTACAATTCAGGCTGCAGGTTTCCATTCAAAACCGTTTACGTTTTTTGAAAAAGTGTGGGAAGGGCAGTTCAGTTTGCAACTCCCTCTCACATGGGAATGGAAGAGAAGCAGCCCGAAAATGCCTATAAGGGCAAGCTCCTAGCCATTCAGTGTGTGAAGTTGGAGCTCAAATCACTGAGCTGTATCACCACTGAATTGCATTGCTGAACTATTTGAGTGAAATCTTGCTACCAAAGTGTCCTTTGCAAATAAATCCAATTTTGTTTCAGGAACTTTGTTGTCTCTATTTTGGTAACCTGGCTCTCTGCCAGAACTTAGGGTAGGATTGGAGGGGTTGGGAACCTAAAAGGGAATATCCTTGAATCCCTCGGGGCCTTGCATAGAGTGAGGACCTGGCAAGCTAGAGACTAGTGGCAGAGGAAGAATGACTGGATGGGTCAGGGCCCAGGTCAGAAACCTTTGAGAGCACCACAGTGGTAATGGTAGTAACTTGGACTTTTTATTTGCCAGGAGCGTAAGCAAGGAGAGAGCAAGTTGGCTTAAATTGGCTCTCTGCTGTGTTAAGAAGAGTAGAGTTGGAAGCAGAGTGTTCCCCCTTGTTAGAAAGGCATACATGTAATTAGCTATAATTAGCCACCGTCTTTGGAATTTATTTTCTGTTGTCATACTGTGTTAAACTTTTGGGGGGGGGGAGGGAATATTCATCTGGTTTGGGTTCCAAAATATGACATACTACTTCATTGGGGACACTTGGATAAAATAGAATGTGATATACAACTTAGGTTTGTTTTGTTCTGCTTACAATGTAGATTTTTGGAAGCTATGGACCAATTCATGAAATCAAAGATCATGATCAGTCATAAGATTGTGCCTGGTGTATTAACCTGGCCTACAACATCGCTAGTTATTGAAGAGACTCGGACAGAGAAATTGCAGGTAAGTAAGTATGCTGTCTTGAAAAATAAAACAACTGACAATAGGCCATTTACGTGGTGCTTGTTAGTGAATTGTGTTAGTGAATTAGTGGTGAATTGAGACTTAATTATGGATTCCATCAAGAGGAAATTTAGGAAAGCAGAAAAAAGTGTATTTTTGCTTACTTAGAGGCTGGCATCTTGGTATGAGTGATGGTCTCCATCAACTTTAGATGGTAGGACTTCTAGAAGCTGCTTCTCTTCCTTGGAGGTGTCCAGTTTGTTCTGCCTCTGTGTTTTTTCAAACTCACAAGACTTTCTATTACCTTTTTCTCTTCTCCCCACCCAGTTGATTTAGCTAGTTATGTAGGTTGAGGCTGCTAGCACTGTGCCTAGCCTCAAATAGTGCAAAAGCACTACTGGATCCAGAAGCCAATCAGGAGGAAACCATATGGAGAGTCAGTGCTACCAGGCCTTGTAGAGCAGTTGCATTGCAGACTCCTCTCTGTGGAAGGCGATCCGTGTCTCCCATTTTCAGGCACAAACATTATAGCAGTTGCCGCTGAGTTTGGTACCAGAGCACAGAAGATGTGACTATAGTTCTCAGCCTGTTCCAGCAGACACTTCCTGCATGGTGTTCCAGGAACCTTAGCGGAGAACCGATGATAAAGGCAATCCCTGACTTCCTGTGGGAATGGGCTAGCCACTTCTCCCTAACCATTGATGGCCCCAAATTCTGACCTGGATCCATCCAAGCAACGGTAGTTACAGACATAAGGTGGCATCCTGACTCGCACTTCTTCCATGAACCAAAGCTCCCTCTACAAATGGAAGTTCCCACTCTTGCAAGGACTCCGTCTGCAAGCAAAGTGCTCCTTCTGTTCACTGAGCGAACTTCCGTTTGGGGAGTGAGCTCCCAATGGGATGCCACCTTTAAAAAGGAAAATTGCTATTGGCGTTTCTCACAGCCCTGCTCTAGATTCGCCTCCTACTTGAGGGCCTGTCTGCGACATATTGGGACAGTTGCTTGTCTGTTAAGTTGAGTGAGGCATGCAGCCAGTGCAGGAGTGCATTCCATCTCTGTAATCACTGGAAACTCAGACTCTACCAAGCATGTAAGTCCCTCAGTTGAGCACAGGGACTGTTTGGGAGAGTAGCGTGGGGAGAGCCGTCTTGTGAGAGTTCCCACGCTTGTGACCAGTACCTCGGTTTTATTATTTACTTAACTAGTGTTTTTTGCCATGGCTGTATAACCGTCTCCCATAGAACATTATTTGAGGAGAGCCATCTCTTTTGCTTACCTAGGGTGTGATACCACAGCTGGTGGTAAAACGCTTCCCATGAAGTGCCTTTTGCTGGATTGGGACTGTGTTGGTTATATAGGAAAATCATGGAAACCTGAGCTATCCTAAATATATTTAAACTATCAAAACCAACAGATCTGTGTTGGGTGCTGACAGAAGTGGAGAAGACTGCTTCAAATGTCCCTTCACATATTGCAGACTTTCCCTCTAATGGGGAGGGGGGAAGGAATACTCAAAAGAGAAATTACAATATTCAGTGTTGTATTGCTGTATCAGTTGATGAGGCTGTGAATTCATAAATGTGCTAAGGTCATGTAATTGAAATATGATAGAAATGGAAGCTTGTCTGAAATTCTTTTGACAAGAATTTATTGTTTCAAAGCTATCTTGGATTAGAGTACAGTACAGTATTTACCTTGGATTTTGCTTGTTTCCAGGATATGTTGGAGGATCATATTAACGAATGCAAGTTTTCTCCAAGTCCAGATGCAGTTTGTCGCTACCAGCAGTGCCAAACACGTAAAATGGAAATATATTTTAGTGATCCAGACTTTAAGGTAAATATGTAGGGGTGTTAAAGGAAAATTATACAAAGTGTTGATGTAGCCTTAAGAGACCTGTGAAAAACTCATGTTTCGACTATTATTGCTATACCATGGTGGCTTATTGTTTTCATAGCGCTTACATTCCTACGGTCTCCAAATTTCAGGGTTTTATACGTGTTATCTGCTGTGAAAAGTGTACAGTGGAGTTTCATGTGAGCTGTTGGAAGAAGCTGAAAACAACAAGATACAATGATAAAAATGACAAGGTAACATTCAACTTTTAATGAGGAAGCCCAGATTGGTGTGGGGTTGAGTGGTGCTTCACAAGAAACCAGATTTTTGCAGTGAAGAACAAGCAAGAAATAGATATACAGAGTAGTGCATATTCAGGATATTTGCCACATTGTTGTTGAACACACTTTGTCCGGGCTCTGCAGAGCCAATACAAGTGAACATCTTGGAAGCTGAGTCACGTAGGGTTTTGCCATTCAAAGAATGTAATGGGAAGCCAAGCCTGGGAGCACAGTTTTAATTTCTCATAGGAGGCGTGGTATTCTCTCTGTTTATTCTGATGCCAGTCAGTTCACAGAGTTGGTTACTTCAAACCCCAATTTGAGGGTAAGAACATAAGAAGAGCCCTGTTGAGTCAGGCCAAAGGCCCATCTAGTCCAGGCATCTGTTTCTCTTAATGGCCCACCAGATGCCACTGGGAAGCCCACAAGCAGGAAAGAAAGGCAATACTTCTCTCCCGCTGTTGCAACTAGTATTCTGGAGGAGAAATGGTTGGAGAGAAGTATGCCATGCTCTCTTATGGGGTTCCCAAGTTAATCAATATCTGACTTGAATGTCCGCTGACCTGAAATCAGCTGCTAAAGTTGGTTGTTTCAAAGATGCATATTCTACATAATTTTTTCCTACTGAAAAATAAGGCCAGGGGTTCTTGAATTCAAGTTGTTTGCTGCAGTAAGTACTAGTGAGTAAATATTGAAGGGCCTGTGAATGTGTCGTCAGAATTGTGCACTGAATAACAAACAAATGAATACTGGACAGAAGAATACTAGTAAACAAGAGTCATTTCTTCTCTGAGTAAACGTCTAAAAGAAGGTGCTGTGTTTCCTACTCTAGTGTGTGTGTCTAAATATTCTTCTGAGCATAAAATAAACTTGTTTACCAAATTTAATGTCTTCAGTGCTTTTTATGCGAGAAATAAAGATGGATTTTCTGCTCCAGCATGAATCAGGCAGTCACACTGAGCTAATGAATTAAAAGTGATGTATTGTGCCATCATTGCCACGAATGTAGGGACATTCCTCTTCAGTTCGAATACAGTTGTTCTGTTTTCAAGTTTTCATTATCGGCTTTCAGAACACTTTTTTACAAACAAAATGATAGTATGTGTGTGTATAACTTGGCCATTCACACAGTATTGAAATTCCATTTTTGAAAACAAAATGTACAGTCAATTGTACTTGCAGTGAAATCCTACCCATAGGCATGTGTTTTCTGCTGACACCCACAGGATTTTCTTCAAGAGCTGTGTTTCACTCCAGATTGTAGAGGTCTAATTTCTAAAATTGTAGTCTTCAGTGCATCTGGTATTCTCAAATGTGAGGTAAGAATGAATTATTCCTCATCTTTGTTATTTTGAAGATGGAACCAGTGGTTCTGTGTTACTTAAATACTGGCATTTGGAGTTTTCCAACAAGACAATTCTATTAATGTGTACTCAGAAGTCTCACTGTGTTCAGTGGGCTTACTCTCAGGAAAGCATGTGTAGCATTGTAGTCCAAGTACCTACTTGGGTATTTCTTTTGTGAAAAAATCTAGTATTTTATGCTTAGAAGTTTTTATAGCTCGCCTTTCTTAAAATTAAGGCAGTTTACTTTCGTATAAAATAAAACCTAAAGCAAACTATAACATGTATACAGTAACACTGAAAAATAGTAATTAAACAATTAGCAACATAAGGTAACAAAATGATTGTTGAAATTAAAAGGTTTTCACTTGCATCTGTAAAATGCAGACATAATGTTGGGGCAACCTTAACTGCAGTTGGCACACATGTAGTGCCAACCACGGTTTAGGGAGAACAAGCGATGGAAGTGGTGTGTTCCCCACACACACACACACACACACACACACACACACTCCAATTCAAAGTGAACTTCTCCTTGGTTGAGGTCGAACCATGGTTGAGAGTTGAAGGCAGAACACACATAGGTTCAAAAATGGACTTACATAAAAAGAAGCCTGTTACAACCTGAAAAATACCTACATTTGTTGTGAGAGTGCGGATAAATCTTCATTTTATGGGTAACATCCTAACTAGCATTTCCACCATTAGAAGCTCCATCTGTGAGTGGAAGGAGTATTCCACTCGCACTGGAAGTCCTTCCACTTGCGCAAGCAAAACATGTCTTAATGAATGGTGCTCCTTATGAAGGATACGTTTGTCAGGATGCTATCCTATGTCTTCATATTGATTGATTTCATTAATATGTATTTATCTAATAGCAAATAGAATTAAGAAAAACCTATTTTAGATTGCTATTGTTTTTTCCCTCCTTTCTAGTTTGAACATAAAATAAAAATCAAGGATCCACCAAGACCCATTGTTAAACAGAAATGCTCAAGGTACGTTTCCAAGCTATCCAAGTAATGCAATCTTGTTAGCGGGATTACAGTTGTTAAGAGTTGTGGGATTATAGTGGAACAAGATGGGTGATCTTGCTGAAATGCCATTTCCTAGAATGGAGCCCCCGTGGGGGCTGCTCATAGAATGATCCAGCTATCTTGCACCATGTGCACAGGCTGCTTGTGCCCCAAACGCCTTTGCACCTCTGCAAGGACAGCAAGTCTTCTGGATGTCGCATTTGAGGCAATGGCTGATAATGGCATGACATTATGTTTAGCTTTGAGTCTCAGGGAATGGGTCACGCCCTTAGTTTTTAATTGGACATGTATTTTGACTTGTCAGTGTTTCCGTAAATGTTTTTGACTGTGACCCTAAATACAGTTTTGGGGCAACCCATGGAATTGGTACATGATGATAAATATGCTCTGAAGAGCTGAGAGGGAAGCTGCGAGGGGCTTTAATTCTAGCTGCGCTGCTGCCCAGCTTACAGGGAATGCTGTTTCCCACAACCCTTGTTTGGTTCACGACCCCTAGTTTGAGAACCACTGACTTAAGTTCACTTATTCATAGTGAATTTTTTTTATCTATCTGAACTGCATAGTAGTTCTACAGTACTTAAGTGTAAAATTGAAGATTTGTTTTGATTCTTGAAGATCAGTTTGTTTAGTAGTGGCCACCATATGCGGTCCTCGAGAATGTGTGGCATTGATGTTTGTTCTATGCTCATGCAGAGATGCTGTTTCGTTGAACTGACATATTCATATGGGAGCTGTATATGTGGCCACTATGATATACATAGTCAAGCAGATGGTTTGAAGGACCCCTGGGATTGTGCAGGTCATGGTACTTATATACTCATGTGTGAAGTTCCCATATGGATGAGTCAGTTCATTCAAGGGTGCATTCACATTATTCGGTTGTCTCTTGAGTGCTTCATGTCTCTGAAACATTAACATAAGAACATAAGAAGAGCCCTGCTGGATCAGGCCAAAAGCCCATCTAGTCCAGCTTCCTGTGTCACACAGTGGCCCCACCAGATGCCTCAGGGAGCACAAGACAACAAGATAACCTGTTTCCCGTTGACACTCCCTTGCACCTGGCACAGAGAAAACCCACTTCTAAAAACCAGGAGGTTGCTTATGGCTTGTAACCTGTGATGGTCTTTTCTTCCATGAATCTGTCCAAACCCCTTTTAAAGGCATCTAGGCCAGATGCCATCACCACATCCTGTGGCAAGGAGTTCCTTGGTACATTGGTAGTCTTGGTGGGGAATTTTATGTACCTATTTAAAAAAATATATGTTGAGGCTTCACAGTTGTTTATCAGTTCTAGGAACTTACAAATAAAACAAGGAAAAAAATTAAGGAGAAAATACATGAGAGAACTAGCCATGAACTCCACAAAAGACTGTACTGAAGAATGTCCAAGAGGAAACAGTGCACCAAAACATGATAGCCCTAAAGGTATATTAATATGAATCCCCTTTTTAAAACATTATCTGTGTAGAGTTGTACAGTATGTCTCTCTGGAGGCTGGCAGTCATTGTATTTGTTTCATTTTAGGAAGTGTTCAGAAGTGTCTATTTGCTGGAGATGCCGTTTTGCAGCATATTATACAGAATACTGAGAAAATAAAGACAGGTGTACATGATGCCTTCAAACTTCTTAATGAGTTGCTTTCATGGTGGGTAATTACTGAAGAGGATTACGCTGTGTATTCTACAAGTAGCATTTCATCAAGTGAAATAATGGAACAGCTCATAAACTACTTAATTCAGAAAAAAAATAGAGTGAAGACAAGAATTTTTGTTCATGTTTTAAGTGAGCTTGAAGAAGTGGATCCCAAACTACATGACTGGATGAAAAATCTTGACAGTAACGGTAGGCCATATTTTCTGTGACTGTACAAAACTTAAACTTTAGGGAAAGCAGTCCAATATTTCTACTTTTTAATGCTTACTATGTACGCTAGTACTGTACATTATGGTCCAAACGGTTTGAACTCATGGTGAGGCTTTAACTCGCAACACTTGGATGTGTTTAGATATGCAGAATTGATTTAAATTGCTGTTGATTTGGAAAACAAAAGTTGAGAACTGATCTTGTGAAGAATTCTGTTGCTCCTCTGTTCATAGTTAATGCATAAGGTTATGATTTAAATGCCAAAAGGAGATATGTAATTGGGAAAGGTCTACCCTTGATGTCCAGCATGTCAGCTCTGCATCTTCTGTAGTGTTCCAAATGTTTCATGGTGCAGAGAGCTGCAGGATACTACAACAGCTATTTCTCCCTCCCAATCAATTCATCTCCATTTGTGGCTTCCCTTTCCCCCTCAGTCATGCAGCCCTTCCTTAAAATGCTTACAGTGCAATCCTGTGCATGTTGACTCAGAAACAAGTCCCATTGTGTTCAATGGGGCTTACTCCCAGAAAGGTTTGCATAGGATTGCATGTTAGTAACTAGTATGAGCAAAGAATAGTGGTGCTTGTCACATTTATACCCTATCTTCATGGAACTCAAGAAGTGTACCTGATGTTCCCTAGTGGCCTTCGAACCAAACCCAGGCCTGTTTAGCTTCAGCAAGGTTGTTGCAACCTGTAGCTTCAGACCCATGCCCTAGGTTACAGTGTAAACGGTTTTTGAAATTTAAATTTTAATGACTTTTAAAAATAGAACACAATATAAGCTGAAACACATCTGGACCGTTTCAGTGTGAAGGTAACTCCAAACTGTAGGTGATATGTCTGACCAGTGCCCCTGAGTTGTCTTCATACCACAGCAAGTTCTTCTCTAGCATTTCATCTCTAGTAATTCCTACAAACCCAAGCCTATTCCAGTTCATAATAAAGGGATGCTGTTGTTGAAGAGTGGATCTCCTAAGAGTCTTGCCTTGCCAGTGTTGTTTATATGGTGTAAACTTAGTTGATTTGGGGTGCCATAGTTTTCTAATCTAGTCTATTCATCCATTGTAGGTAGTTATGACTCTGTCCAATATTTTGCAAGCGATTTTTGGACAAATAGTAAATATAAACAGTAATAGTTTCCTATGTAGTTTTCCTAACAGCATGCTTACAGTAGCTTAGAAGAATCACTGTACATCTTAATGTGATTATTAGATGTCCACTAATGGCTTGTATCCAAAAATTCTGCTTCCCAAGTTGAACGTGCATCCACTGTTGCGGGTTTGTGTATGCCAGATTCTAAGTCATTCTGGAGTGTGTGTGTGTGGGGGGGGGGGGGTCCCTTGAAACAGAAACCAGTTTTTGGTGGGGATGGATGTATGCAGATGAGATGTGTGTGGGATTGGTATCCTTGTCTGATGCGATGCTGAAGAAAACTTTCAGCGCAATCCTATCCAGGTCCTCCACTGATGCAGCCAGTGGGGGAAAGCAGACATGAGGCTTTGGAAGGGAAAGGGGATTTAAATCCCCTTTCCCTTCCAAAGCCTCCCGTTCTGCCCTCCCCAACTGGCTGTACCAAGTGGAGGACCCGGATAGGATTGCGCTGTAGACAGTTGATCATTAACAGCTATTTTTGTTACCTTACAATGCATGTTTACTCACTGAATTCAGTGGAGCTTACTCCCAGGAAAGTGAGTATAGGATTGCAGCCTAATTCATCCAAGCCCTAAAATGTGCATCTGTATGAAAGTCTATTTGAAACATATTTTAGAACATTTACATAGAACATAGAACATTTCAGCTTTACACAGTATGATGCTTTTTCTACTTGTATGAATTACAGCAGTTTGTTTCATGTGGGTCAACTGTTCTGCTGAAATTTTTGTTTTGCAGGTTTAAAAGCTACAGAACTATTTCTCCACTGTTATGGACATTATGTTTTAGAACTTGATCTTAATTTGGTAGCAGTTCTTTGGAACAAGAAATATGGCATTAAATTAAACAGTATGTTCACCTGCTTATCTGAAGATGTGAATGAAAAACTAGACTACTTTGAAGACTTATCACTTACGGAATTTCGTTGTTTTCTATGGCTATTAGAAGAGAACCGAGAGAATTTCCCATTGTTTCATCAAGCTTTAGATGAATACTTTGATAAAATGGGTAAGTGTACCAAGGTGAACAAAGGAATGGGTTACCCATGATATGTGTGCATGTCTGTCATCTGCCTGACACTTATTTCTGCAGTCTGTGCCAGAATAAGTTCCCAGGAGTTTGGTGCCAACCTTGAAGTAGAAGGAGAAGCTGATGTCTGTTTGTAAAGGACATTTCAGTTTGCTTATGTTCACACACACCCTACTTCCTTGAGAACATAAGGTTATGGCCTCATGAGGTTGGGAGAAAAGCGAACTGTGGTGCACCATTTCAGACTGCATGAGCAGGATCACTGCAGAATATTCAGCCCACGCGGAAAACGTTATGCAGAATTTCAGCCTGCATTATATGTTTTACTTAGGAGAGGGCAGGTACTGCTTTCTGGGTCACCAAAAACTCTGTGGGGATGGGCTTTAAGTAAGTGAGCAAATAAAAATATAGGAACTCGTAAGCATTAAGTAGTAATTGACCTGTTTAGCTTGTTGGGTGTGTAAATGGTTTATGAATTCAGCATAGTTCAGTCTTGACTAACTTTGTCATGTTGAATTTCTAGTCAGGCCCTAGGCTTGACCACCTTCCTCTGGGTCAGGGCCTTAGGATTTATCCAGCTGAAGTGATCATTCATGTTCTGTTGGAAGAGCTCTGTCCTCTTATCAGATGTCATTGTACTGTAATTATTTGAACTGCAGTGTTAGATGTAATCCCTATAGTATAATTTTAAGCACCGGTGTAAGAGGGCTGGGTATTTTCACTAATTTATGGAGTATTATTTTTTTGGGGGGGGGGACACTTTTGGGATTATTTATGTACTTCTGTCTTACATTTTTCTTAAATATTTACATTTATTTTTAAAATAGATAATCCTTTTACTGTATTAAAGAAGCAAGACATTGAAACTACTTCAGTAAGTTTGGTGTTTTGTTTTTGTTAATCTTTGTTGAAATTGAAACATGGGTACAGCCTTATAAGAATCCTTTCTAATAGGTTTGGGCGACTATTTACATACGGAAATCTTATGATTTTAGTACACCCATAGAAAAATGTCAGAAAATTCTGGCATGTACTGATCATTGGTAAAACAGACCGAGTGACTTCCATAAATATCATGCTCATTTCCATGATGTACAGTTCAAGAACATTTCAGAATGTCAGAAGTTGTAAATGTCAAAAAGTAGGCTCATACATTTCTCACTAGGTCTATTAGAATCATAAGACTTGTATCTCAACAACTGCTGCCATTTATCATGGCAAATGTTAACAGGCAGAGACATAATGTGTCTTGATCTCTTTAAAACCAGGAACATCCTGAAATCTGGATGAAATTACTGCCACTTTGAGCAGAACTCTGACTTACTGCTAGCTTACTCTTACTGTCCTTGGAGGTAGTCCTGCTTTTGCAGTCTGGGGATAACTTTAATGTTGTTCTTCTCACCTTCCATGTTGTTCTTCTCACCTTCCAACAGTCCAGATACTGGAATTATCATCTTTCCGTTCATCAAGATCAGGTTTTTGGGAGAGGGGGAGAGTGAGTGTGTGTGTCTGCGAGTCTGCTGGGGGCAGAACTAGGAAGCACTGCCCACTTCTGTACTAGAGCCTGGCTCTGGACTGTCTGCCCTAAATTGCTGGGTCGCTGATCAAGCCTTCAGGCTCTGGACTTCTCTTCCTTCTGGCTAGGGTTTCTGGTTCACAGGCCCCCTGTTGGACCATGCTCTAGGTTGATTGCCTCTGCTTGTGCCTTTTATTGGGCAATTCGCCAGCTTTTGTTGGAGGGTGTGTGTAGCTGTGGACCTTCGCTAGCTGCCCTGGCACAGTGAGAGCAGCTTTCATTGTTAATCTGTAGCTGCTGGCATGGTGGTGGTTGTAATATTTGCACATTAGGCGTCTTATTGGGGAGACGATGTGCTATCATACATACCCATCATACATAGTCCTTCTCTCCCATCTTGCAGCTGAATAGGATTTTCAAGGCCTTGACCAGAGAATCTTTGAGAGAGATTGTCTTATTCTATTTAGTACTATTTTATTGATTGCTCTCTCCTTGGCCCAGTCTGAGTTGGCTGCTTTTTCTGCAACATATTCTGCATGTTAATGAGGATATAGTTGTGTTTCAGCAGTGTTGCACCCTTTCATTGTTCTCGAAGGTGGTAGTCTTTGATACTCTAAATTTCTTATACACTTTCCCTCGTTATCTATACCTCATATATTCCTGAAAATGGCTCATATAGCGAAAATCCAGATAAGTACAATTATTAATTTCAATGGGGAAATTTTTAACACGTTCCAAGTTCATCCCAAAATCACCCTAAATGCCTAATAACATAAGGAAAAAGTTGTGTGGCATGATAAAATAGAATAAACAATTCATAACATTACAAAGCATCAATAAAGTTGATGATGAAAACATTTCAGAAGTTCTGGCATCACATAATGAGGTTTTAGCCGCTCAAGCTTTAGTTGGAAACTGAGCAACTCTGTTAGGTTTCATCTAATTTTCCACTTTTCCCATGATTTTTTTTCATCTTCTGTTCTTTAGGACCCATATTCACAAAAACAGATACACTGTAAAAAGGAGCTTGTAATGCACATGCCTTGAAAGCGTGGGGACATGCTACTCATCAGGCAGTGCGTCTTGCACAAACAAGGGTAACTTCCAGGTTACCGAGCACCTGGAAGTGGTCTGCACAGAACTCAGCTGGGGAGGCAAAGCTGCCCACCCAAGTTGCTGTGTGCCAGACGGGAAATGTTAGAGCCACCCACCCAGGCTTGCGGAGTCCCTGAGCCCAGCGGACCAGTCCAAACCAAGCTCTGCGCAGGCTGGAGGACTTCGGCTGGAGGACCAAATCCAGCCTGTGGACCATAGTTTGCTGACTCCTAGCCTAAGACCTCTCTAGCTGGTTGCTTACGGTGTGCATTGCAGGGGTATTCATGGTCTCTGGCAAGCCACCACCATGAAGGATAGTTGCTCACTTCCCAATACAGACTAGGACCTCTTGAGCAACAAGTAAAGAAAAGTGTAGGATAGCTTCCTCTTCATTTATACTGATCTGGAGTATTTAGTTACTGTAAATAAAATAAACTATTTTTACCCCGCCTTTCTCCCCAAAGGGACCCAAGGCGGCTTTAATATGCTTTAGATGAAATTGCCTTTGGCAGAAGGTACTTCATTGTGTTCTTAGAACACTGAATTTAGGCAATGTTCTCCCTCCCTGGAATATTCAACAATAATCTTTCAAGGAAATGATGCTTTCAGTATTGAGCAAAATGGAAATGCACCTTCATTTTAATAGGAATAATTCAGAAAAAAAGCCATCCATTGTGTCTGTCATAATTTCATGTTCATCATAATTCACTGTGTCATAATTTCACTTCTTATCTAGAGAACTAGTCTTTTGCTTGTGCAACACTCTGCATGTGTTTGCTTTTATGGAAATTGTGTGCATTTTCAAATTACTATGTGGGAAAATAAAGAACAGAAATTGAGAAACCCATGTAGACCTGTTTCTTTGCTAGTTTGTAAATTAAAGGGAAGAAAGGCAATACGTAGAGAATCATAGAACGTGAGCATTGGAAGGGACTTGGAAGTCCACCTAGTCCAACCCCCTGCTCTGTGCAGATGGTTGCTCCTGCATCCCTGATACATGGTTGTCCAGTCTCTGCTTGAAAGCATCCACTGAGGAAGAGATTGCTACTGTACAAGGCAGACTGTTTAAGTGCTGAGCAGCTTTTATAGTTAGGAAATTATACCTAATGGCTTGCCCAAGTCTAGATTCCCTAAAGTCAGATAATGTGCAGGTGAAAGTAGGTGATATTAGTATTTTTCTCTGCAAAGTGCCCATGGTGGTTGGTGATTAACATTTAATTTCTTTTTCTTCTAGAATAATGGTATCAAAGTTAAAAACAGAAACCGAAAGAAACCGAAGGAATCAAGGGTACACAAACTTATTTTTTTTTTTTAGAGAGACCACATTGTCTATTTGAATTCAGACAGTAGCAAAACTACAAATACCCATTTACTTTTCTCATTTTCTTTCTGTCTCTCTTGTATTCACACATACTTGCTCGATCTTTCTTTCCAGTCTTTTTCTGCATGTCATTCTGAAAATTGGGGAAAGATAGTTTTGTTTTGCTTTAAACGGTGGGGTAACACATTTTAATTGCGTTGGCAATTGACATCGGGAGGGCTGTAGCCGTTTCTCCTGGGTTGCGGTGCAGGCGGGTGGGTCCTCCAGCTCGCGCTGTGACCTGGGAAAAACAGTTCCACTGCCTGTCATCAGCTGCTGATCACAGCAAGCTGATAATGGACAGTGTCTTGCATACCCTCTGCCTGCGGTCCGCATACCCCTAGGGGTACGCGTACCACAGGTTGGGAACCCCTGATTTAGATGATGTGGCTTAAATATTTTTACAGTTGAAGAATTAAGAATAAAAAAGGCATTTTGACCTGAATTGTATGTACATCTAGTTTTAAAGAACAGGTTATTTTGTCTAATTCTGGGACTATGTGGAGGAATCTAGACTCAGCTAGTCAAAGCTCATGTGTTGCAGGACACTTCAATTTGAGAAGAAGCTTTGCACAAATGAGTCCCTTAAATTCTAATGGTAGACTTTGAAATGTTACTTAACAGCCACGTAAATAACTTATTTTCTTTCCCACTTGTTAGTCTATTTTAGTTCTATCTGGTGGAGTTGGTACAGTAACACGTGAGGAAGACAATATATTTTCAGATGAAAGTACATTGTAAGTGTTTCTATATTGTGAAAGCTTTTAGGGCTCAATCCTGCTGAAGCTGAGCATGTAAAAGTTCCCTTGGTTTCTTGGGGAGAGTTATGCATGTGCCCATCACTTTTTTTCCTGGTACCTGATGCCTGAAATTGTCATATACGTTTGCAAGACCTTAGAGCAGTGGTTCCCAAACCGGAAGGCGCGGCTTCCCTGTGCCACAGAATCCTCTTGGAAAACAGTGCAATGCCAATTGGCAGGCATCAACATAATGTAATGGGGAGCTGCGGCCAATAGTCACCAATGGTTAAGGGAGCCGCAGGTTTGAAAAAAATTGGGAAACACTGCCTTAGAGGAAAGGAGACACACCGGTGCCTGGCAGCATTATAGCCTTCCTTCCCCTTAATGGCCTTTGATTACCATGACCTTTCCTAAGAGTTCAGTCTGACCGCAACCTCTCCAGGACAAAGTCCTGCCTAGCTTCCAAGGAAATGTCGGCCAGAAACCAAAATGGAGTTAGGATAGATTGTGCATGTGTTGGAAAAGAGGACTTTGGAAACAGACTGTAAGTTGGGCAACTAAGGTGTTCTTGTTTGTAGTGATTTTTCTTACCTTTCATCCTTGTTCCAAGGGAAAGTTTAAATCTTGGGGTTATAGTGTGTTATACTATTATCGTTATTGACTGTCTAACTGTAAAGTGGCTAACACTAATAAAGTCTGTTTTTCATCCTCTCAACAGAAGTTTTATGAATCCGTTTGAGCCTTTCAGAATACCCGATAGTCTTTATGATCAGGTGGAGATATTTGAAGCTTTGTATAATGTTTCTTCCAGTAGCAGTTATCAGAGAATTTTGGACAATTGTCCAGATCCAACTTGTGAAAGCTTGTATGAGTAAGTTGCTGTTTCCTCCTTTTAATTAAGTAAAGAAATATGAACAAATGTTGGGTATGCTTTTAAATTGCCCCTTCAAATTGCTAATATTACTGTCATAGCTATGTGATCACTGAAATGTTTGAGAGTTTCCTTTGAAGATCTATTGCCATCAGAGTCTTCCTTCCAACTATGTTTTCATCTCTCTCGGGTTTCACAAGCAGTTTGTCGATTTGGCACATCCTGCCAAGAGAGTTGGATCCAAACTTACCATGGTGTGTGTCTCAAGAGTCCTGACGCTGAATGTATTCCAATTTCAGATGTGTCCATACCTGTGATATATTTATGTGTTGTGAATACGTAGGATAGACTAGTCAATTCCTTATTGGTTTTTTTTGAAGTGTGTCCTGTTGTGTTACATTGATCTGCTAAATTACGACTAGCCAGCTTCCCTTTGAAATTAGAAATGACTCTTTCATTTCTTTCACAGCTATTTTTCTCAAATCTTGGAAGAACATGGCCCTATGGAAATTGAAAGCCCACTGTTAATTGGAGAATATGAATGCTTTCCTGCTGCCACTCGTAAGATTGTGGAAGATGCCGGTGGTCTGAAATCTTTCCTGCTGGAATCGTTACGTTTTGTTATGATGGGTGACCTTATTGGCTTGATGAAACATGCTGTTATGCTGAAGGAGAAAGCAGGTGTTGAAGGAAAAATTAGCAATGAAGAAAATTTCTCAACTTGCTTGAATAGTCAAGAAAACAATTCTCAAAGCAAACCACGTTTAAATCCTGCTGCCAAGGAGTTCAAGCCCATCTCTTGCCTTAATAAACCTAATATGCCAGTATTTACTAATACAGCTGCCAGCAGCACTCTACAATATATGACTACAACTCATTCCTCTTTCAGTTCTTTTGCTCCCACATATTCTCTTTCTACTCAGACAACTGACATAATAGCATCATCGGTGCCTGTGTCAAAAGTGTCCTTGCCTTCATCGATCCCTGAAAACCATCTGATGTTTCTAACTGAGGATCCTTCAGACTACCAGGATGAGAAAACATGTTTAACACTTAGTGAAATGCTACAATCTAACTATATATATGCAGATTATGATACTTACCTTGATATTGATGCAGAAGCAATATCAGGCAGCAAGTATGGTGTTGGCAGTCTTGCGTCGAGTGATAAAGTGCCAACGTTGCCGGACCCTCTGTGCGCATCAGACCATCACACCCAGGAAAATAAAATTGAGAGCCATAATAATGAACCTGAATGTAGTTCTGTTACCAAAGTGGACATTGAGAATAACCCTGTAACAAGATATAATCCCCGTTCAAGGATGATTGCTGTCCAGGTGAGAAAATATATTTGTGTGCACTGTGTTCTTCAGTGAGTGGACAGTCCTGACCCTTTTGCTTTTCTGTATTTACAAGGGGTACATTGGGTTTCGCTAGCTAGACTGGGCTGTCTGGTCCTTCCTGTGCGACACAAAATGATGGCCAATTTTTTTTCATTCCTGTTAAAGATAGGAAGTTCCATTGATTGGATCTCTGACATGTTGACAGTCTGTTAACCTGTGCTAGCTAGCTGACTGTTTAGTTATAGTTTGACATGTTGATCTCAGTACACTAAGGGCGCAATCCAAACCTACTTAGGCCACCGTTGTAACCAGCGGCCCAGCGAAAATGGGAGGCCCCAGAACGGAAAGGGGATTCAAATTCCCTCCAAAAGGGGAATTCAAAGGGGATTTGAATCCCCTTTCCGTTCTGGGGCCTCCCGTTTTTGCTGGGCCGCTGGTTACAATGGCAGCCTAAGTAGGTTTGGATTACGCCCTACTTACAAAGAGTTTAGGTTCCTGAGGTCCATTCGTAACTTGAAACCTACATACTTGGACATCTATAACTGGGGGAACGTGTAGTGCAAAGAAGTTACACGGCTTACACGGATGCGCGCCTCTAAAGATATGAGAATGATATGAGAGAGCAATGTACACAATTATTTCCTCCTTTTTAGCTACCTTTGTGGAACTTGGAATTCTCTGGATCGAGGGAAGGGGGTCATTCGAAGACCCTTCAAGAAGCCACTCCCCTATGTCAGGAGGCAGGGTCAATCAGATTTGAGTCTCCTCCTCAGGGGAGGACTCCCAACATCCCCAGACCGGCCCTGCCTTTACAGGATTTGGCCACAGGTTCAGTTGCTCTACTCTAAAGCGAGCAACTCAGGCAGTTAAATAGAAAAATTTTCAGCCCATGTACATTGTTGTCTGAAGATTACACACATGACTGTTTCACCAGGTGTACTTTTGTTGGGAGGTCACCACCGACCTCGGCTTTCTGAATGATAGTGGACAAAGTAGATCATCTTATATTATCTTTGCATAGTTCATATAGATCCCCTCCCCCCGGTGTAATTCTGCATAGGGAAAATCATTAATAGCCCGATCCTGCCTAACTTTAAGCCGGTGGAGCTCTTGCTCTGTTGGACGAAGGAGTCGCAAAAGTGCCATAAAGCACTTTTGCGGTTCCACTTACTCCGCCACCTACCTGGACCTGTGCCAGCCAACGCAATGTTGCTGGTCGGCACCGGGGGGAGGGAGGGCTGGGGTGGCAAGGGAGGGGGTCATTGGCCAGCCTGGACTGGGAAGAGGTGGGGATATCGGCGCTGGGTTGCACCCATATCCAACGCCATTTCCCAGGCTGGGCCAGCCTTACACGGCTTCCCCGGATGCGCGCCAACTGAAGAGCTGGTGCACATCTGAGAAGGCCCATTGGGGCCTCCAGTGCTTACACCAGGGGAAGTAGACAAACATTCCCTTCCCCTGAGGTGAACCCGTGCCGTGCCGGTGCAGTCTGCATCCTACGCAGGATGCAGTGGCCAGCCATTTAGGCCGGCTGCCACAACGTGCGCAGTATTGCAACCCCCGGTATGTTAAAACTTTTTCCTAGCAACAGCACGATCCCAGAAGCGCCGCTGCTGCTGTCGACCTGACCCAAAAACATGACTTCCCAAACTCATGGGGAGAATTTTGAGAAACGCTGTCTTAGTACATTCAGGAAAACTATTCGTTTTGTTAAAACTGAACAGCTTTTTGATTATATTTTTTGTATCTTAGTCTGTTGTGTTCAGTAGATGAGGAAATGTGGTTTCCTTTTGTTGCTGGGAGTACAGAAGTCTAATACCCTGCTATCTTCTATGATTAAATTAACTGATTTTCAAAGAGGATTGACTTAAATGTATACAATGACAAAACAACAGAAGACATTTCATAAATATCTAAAGTTGCCCTGTCAACTTCATGTCCTCCTTTCTCTTGTTTTTCTGTTTAAATTATTGAGGCCTGGCTTGGATAGCTGGACTTTACCTCTCAGATTGGTGAACTACGCAGATGAGGAACTCAACTCATTTTTTTTAATATAAAGAACTATTGGAAAACATTCTTGTTCAAAACTGGCTACCTGGGTTCAGGAACCACAAACCTTGTGTAGATTGTGCTATTCCTCATCCAAGTTACAGTAAACTCCTGTTTACCCTGCCGGTTTTTAGCATTGTGATCAGCAGTTTTGAATATATTGTATAATAAAACTCATACGTGTTGAGAAACGCATAGCCCATGGAATGGTGGGACGTAACTAAATTTGGTTAAAACAGTTTCTGGATCTTTGCATTTTAGGTATATCGAGAGCTAACAGATGAGGGCGTTAACACTTTGCCTCTCCATCCATATGAAACTCAACAAGTAAGTGAATGAGTGGATGTTCGTAGGGGCCGTAAAGAATCAGCAGACATATCTTGGAGCTGGAACTATTCTGGTTATTAAAGAAAATGCTACTGCTATATGTTTTCTAGCATAACTCCTTATGAACATTGTAAGCAATATAATTTGTGTTGGTTTATTGTTTTTTAAAATTTGCGTAATACCTTTCTTGGTTTAGTTGATTTTCCAATTTTGGTAGTAGCTTCTGAGGCATGGAGAATCTAAGGTTACATGGCATCCTGCGCTTCAGTGGCTATTATGTACATGCACCCTGTGTAGAAAAATTTGAGCCTTTGTGCTAGTTGTGTTGGAAATCAGTATTCCTTATTTTGAGATGTGCAAGAACATACATGAGCATTGTTATATCTTTGTCCATTGTAACTTGAACTGTTTTAACTCTGTTGTTCGTATAGGTATACACATTTGTAACATAAGTGATGTAGCATTTAAGAATATCACAAGTATCTTTTTTCAGGGAGATATGTTACGTATGGAAAAAGAGCACCAGGTACTACAAGAACAACTTAAAGAAGCAAGTGAAAAATTTGAACAGCTTGAAAGTCGAAGTTCTGAAGAAACAAGTGTGCTTGAAGATGAGTTAAGAAAAAGTATTGAAGGAAACAAGGTAATCTTCATAATTTGCAATGGATTGTGCACACAAGGGGAAGGAAAATTGGCATGATTGAGACTTGTAAGTCTCACGTTCTAAGCCTGTTGTAAATTGTGTATCAAGTTGTAATCCTATTCGTTTGGATCCAAAGAGGTGAGGGCAGAGCTGTGCCCCTAGTGCAGCTTCTTGTGCTGTCCCCCTGACCAGTTCTGAGGTGATGGGTCCCTCCGGAACATCGTGGAAGATGGAGTGGGAACATCAGCGAAAAGGGAGAATATGTGAAAATCACGGGGGGCTTATGTAAAAAAATGCCTTCTTATAGAAGATGCTTTTGCAGTCCAGCCATTATATGAAGCGTGCTCATTCCCAGGATATATGCTTGCATTATATTCTGCAATTTATCATTGATCTGGCTATTGAGGTGTGTTGACTGGATTAATACACTTTCATTTCCTAGCGATCATGATCTTGATAATCCTATGGTTAGCTCAGTGTACTTAGTGAGGCTTAACATTTTTTCTGGGAAGTTTCCCAATAGAGAGGAGTAAAAATTGGAATTCCTTCAAGATCTATATTGGGACCGATGCTTTTTAACTTGTTCATAAATTATCTGGAGTGAAGAATAAACAGTGAGGTGGTCAAGTTTGGAGATGACACAAAATTATTCAGGATAGTAAAAACCAAAGCAGGTTGTGAAATACTCCCCAAAGACCTCTCCAGACTGGGTGAATGGGCAGCCAAATGCAGTTGATTGTAAACGAATGTAAGGTTATGCACTTCGGAGCAAAAAAAAAAAAAAAGCCAACTTCACATTGCCCTGATGGAGTCTGAACTATTGATGATAAACCAGGAAAGAGATCTTGTGGTTGTGGTGGCTCAATGAAAACGTTGACCTAGTGTGCAGTAGCTGTGAAGAGAGCAAATTGCATTCTATCGGTCATTAGGAAAGGGATAGACACCAAGGCTGCTAATACCATAATGCCTCTATACAAATCTATAGTGCGGCCACATTTGGAATACTGTGTTACAGTTCTGGTTGCCACACCTCAGAAGGATATAGTAGTACTGGAGAGGTGCAAAAGAGGGCAAGCAAAATGATCAGAGGGCCAGAACACCTTTCTTATGAGAAAAGGCTAGAAAGTTTAGAACTTTTTAGTTTAGAGGGAAAACGTCAATTAAGGAGAACATGATTGAGACTTATAAAATTATGCGTGGTGTGGATAGAGGGAAGTCGTCCAATACTAGAACCAGGGGTCATTCGGTGAAACTGATTGTCCTAAATCTCCTGCCAAAGGAGGTTTATTTATTTATTTATTTATTTACAATATTTTTACCCCGCCTTTCTCCCCAAAGGGACCCAATTTAGTTCAGGTACTTCACATAGTCCATAATTTGACTGTTATTGCCACAAGGTGTGGTGATGGCAAGCTTGGATGGCTTTAAAGGAGACTGGACAAAACTCACGGAGAACAAATCTTTCCTTGACTGCTAGTTATGCTACGTCGAGGTTCAGTGGCATTATGTCTCTGAATCCTGGTTGCAGAGGAGCTATGTCTCATGAGAGAGGTATGACTTTCTCTCTTGTTTGCGGATTTCCCAGAGGCAGCTGGTGGACCTCTGTAGGAAACAGGACTAGATGTGCCTTTGGCCTGATCCAACATCAGGGGCTTTTCTTACATTCTCCTAATAGAAGCTCCCAGGCAATAGAACAAGCTGTCTTTAGAATGGAGTGGATTTAAAAACTAAAATGCGGTATACCGATCTCTGCATATGCTCCAGAAGGGTTCTCTAGTCATTCAGGTTCAAGATCATAGTATTGGTGTCCTCTGCAAAGGCTACATCTCTCTCTTTCCTCATCTCTCCCCTCCCCCTATATAAATAGGGCTGACATAAGAACATAAGAAGAGCCCTGCTGGATCAGGCCAAAGGCCCATCTAGTCCAGCTTCCTGTATCACACAGTGGCCCCACCAGATAATTATAACAATAATTACTCTTCAAAGACATTTAGGAATATGCCTTCAAAACTATTTCCAGGCTCTATTTTTGCAACTCTAAGCCCAAGCACTTGGATTCTTACTCTTTCAAGAAAATTAGTACCTAATGTTGTCTTTTTTGTAAATATGTTTGCTCTATAGCTCACCAAAAGAGAACTAGACTGGTTCCACCAAGATTTAGAAATGGAGATGAAAAGATGGCAACAAGAGAAAAGGGAAAATCAAGAGGGATTAAAAGTGGGAAAGAATAAATTAAGGAAGCTAACTGAAACTAATGAAATGTAAGTTTATTCTGAAAATGAAAATTGGATAGTGTGGAAGAGAATGAGGTATGGAGGGGCTGTTTGAGTCCACCCATTTCCACAGCTTTCTGCTTGTATATTAAAGGTGGCAGAATTCAATTTGGATAGTAATATCCAAACTTAGTTCTGTCACCTTTAAAATGGACAATCATCCGTCTTCCTATGTGGAAAGTGCTCTGTAGTTGAAAGCAATGACTGGTGTTCCTCCTTTATATGTTGACTCCACCCTCCAATACACCTGGAGCCAGCTAAGTTATGTGGTTCTGCTGGAAGGTGTGTGGATTAGTCCCATTTATTGCTTGACGGGGTACCACTCTTGTTGGGGTAAACTCCCTTAGCCTGTATGTCTCGTACGAAAATGAACACACAAGCAATGGGGACAGTAGGCTTATTTTTATGCACTCACCATATTGCAATGGCGTCATAAGACTGCATGAATACTTCATAAAGATAGGGATATCGCCCAAGTAGCTTCACGGTACTCTTTTCTTCTACTCGCTTAGGTAGATCCTTGTTTATTTGACTAGTCGTCCTGCTTATTTTTCAAATAGCTTCTACTGCATGGTGCTCTGCTCTCCGCTAGCTGTGGATGCTCTTAGTACATAAAAGCCTCAAGTTTAGTTCAGCAGTTATTTATCTGACTAGCGTCTGTGCCATTATTTACAGTGCTAGACTCCAGTTGTTGTTCTGTATTGTGCATCATCCTAAGCACTGCTGTGCATGCTCGATACTTGCTTTTAGTCACTTTGTAGCCTGAACATTTGTAAATCTCTTGTCTTAAGTCCCTATCAGGGTTTGCAGATGAAACCCAACTATGATTCATGGGACGCATCTATCTGTGACCCAGTTTGACTCTGTTAAGTTTTAAGACTTAAATTATGTGGCTTATGTCACACCTTGGTGCAAATTACTTGCTAAACTTAAAACATGTAAACTTTGGGGGGAAAGAGAGAATATTGACTGCCAGTGAGAAGCTAAAGATTGGGTATGACTGATTAGTTAGCTAAATTTATATTTTGAACAGATGCATTTTCTGATTTGTAACCTAAAACGTTTGTAACAAAACAGGTATATGAGGACCATTGATGAAAAGGATAAGCAGTACAAGCAATATTTGGATGAATTCATTGAGATCAGGTAAACTTAGAGTTGCTTTATTAAACAGTGTTTCAGTGGGACATTGGAAACTCTTACGAGTCACAACTTCCCAGATGAGGAACTTTACAGCCATGTTTGAATGGTCAGAATTTATGCATGGTGGGAAGACGCCAGACCAGGCAGTTTTCCTGTTGGGTTTTATAAATCAAACTACCGTAAGCTAGCATGTTCGAGTATCCCTAATTCAACTTCCACTATTTGCTGTCACTTCTATATACAAGCAATACATGTGTTGAAGTGATTTGCTGAACAAGTTTTTGATAACATGTATTGATAAGCAAGAACAACCACATTAGTTTACTATGTAGTGTGGATTGATATAGCTTTGAATTTTTTTTTTTGTACAACTGTGTTTATAAAAAAGAGAGAGCTCGTGCGTACATTGGTGTGGCATAATGGCTTGAATTAGAGCATAGAAGTATCTGGTTCGTAGTTTAGCTCAGCAGCTGGGTAGCAGACAAGTCAGTATCCCCAGCCCCTCTTAAAGGCTAATACTGAACTTCTTTTTCGGGGTTGATAAAATGTATGTTGGGTGCTTTGCGTACTTAAGAAAACTAGACAAGTAGTAGCAATATTGCTAAAAGAAAATGCATTTTCGAGTGTGTTTTTCGTTTGCTCCAGTAAATTCAAGAAAATGCATTTTCTTTGTAGAATTGAAGTGCATTCCGAGCATATCTTTATAACTACTGTTTGAATTTACCTCACAGTAATAAGTTTGAAAATGAAAAAGTAAAAATGGAAGAGCTTATAAAGAAGAGCCACGATGACTACCAGGAGTGCGTTAAACGAGCTGTTGCGGCAGAGGTAAATCATGCTAGTAGATCCTTGCGCTGCTCACAGTGCCTCCATTCACTATAATTACAAAATCCTCGTCAGCCTTTTATCAGACTTGCCTAGCAATTTCATACCGAAAAAAGTAATATTGTAATTAATCCAAAAGGGAGAAACATCCTATTTTGTTTTTGCATATAGTTTTTGTTTAAGAATACTATTCGCCTCAGAATAATGCGAATGGGAAAGATCCTGGGTCGTCTGTTCCTTTTTGTGATTGCCTTTTAATGAATTTGGTAGCCTGCTTTCCTTTCCTACCAGAGGAGATTGTTACGATCAAAATGATTAATACCAATAAAGCATAATGCTTCCTTTTATTTGCTGTGGTGTTAATCCTGTTTGTAGCGTGTTATAGAGCGGTTCTTTTGATGTTTCCTAATCACAAATGTGTGTTATGCCCACTTATAAGAATTCTCTATCAACAGAAGCACTTCAGACCAGGTCCCTAGGAATTTTCTAAACGCTGGTCAAAACTTTATTATTTTGAATCATGATCTGTCCATTTTCTGCTCATTTGGCGCTAGTCCTGTGCTGTCCTGAAATACTGATGTTTTACCTTGTAATGCTTTTAAAATTTGAGCTTATGGTGTTTGAAATCTTCAATGTAATCTGGATTCACAACATATATGTAGTTTGAGTTAATTGTGTCTCCAGATGAGGTAGGTGCCTTCTCTAATACAGTGAGCCCTCCTTATCCGTGGATTAGACTACCTTCAGATGGCCATCCGCAGAGGAGGGGTCCCACTGGGGGTGACGGTGGCACCACAGTACCTTATTTAACAGCCGTATGGGCCTGCCGCCTGCTTCTTGGCTTTCGCACTGCTTTTTTCCCATTATATATATTAATATAACACTAAAACAAAACAATACATAATATTTCAGAACATTACAGCAAGCGCGAAGCAGTGTATCCTACTCGCATAGTATTCTCTATTTTCTACTTATACTATCCAACTAAGCCAACTATATCTCTGACACTCTATTCATCAGATCCACATACCATCACGATGTTGTTCTCTCTCTCTCCCCCGTAAAAAGTGAATAAGTAGTTTCCAATTATTCACAAAAGATTTACTGACTTCTCTTTAAGATTGTGAGTTTGTCCATTTCTGCAAAATTCAAAACTTTTGTCCACCAATCTTCCAGCGAAGGTATTTCTGAATTCTTCCAGTATTGTGCATACAAAATTGCAGCACTTACTTTGCAGCACTTACCATATATAAGTCTCTCGCACCACTTTCTAAGCTTGTAAAATGCCATTAAAAAGAAAAAAAAGTGACCGGATGCAACTTCCAGTTGCGCATGCAACCAGAAGTCACTTCCGGTCACGTTTTTTTTCTTTTTACAGACATTTTACAAGCTTAGAAAGTAGCGTGGGAGGAAAGAAGCGGGCGGTGGGCCGTACGGCTGTTAAATAAGGTACCGTGGCACCGGCCCCACCCCGACCGCAGACTTGAGCATCCATGGATTCTTGCATCCACGGGGGTTTCCAGGATGGGGTATATTAATAGCTGGGGTAGTAGATGTCATTAAACATGACAGCATTACAGGCAGATAATGCATGGAAAATTAGTTCCATGTATAGTTGTACCTTACAAACCTGAGGCATTATTTTGTCCAACTAAGTGTTTTGATTTAAACTCAGTGACTTCTATTTTAGGTGTCAGTGCTTGAAAACTGGAAGGAAACCGAATTATATAAATTACATAGAAGAGTTGCAAATGCAGAAGTTAATGTTAAATATCTAAAGTTCATGACCAGGTATGGCTAAGTGCATATGAAAATCTAAAACATGTTTGCACTCACTAAAACTGCTTTTGTATAGCTGCTTTTCTCAGCTATACAAGGTTTTATATTGCTCAGGTTTTATATTGCTACTTCTTTAAAAAAAACTTTCCTCAACAGTATTTCCTGGTATAAGATTCTAAATTCCGGTTGTAGACATTAGTCTACATTAGTAGACAGCTGCATTTACATTCTTATTAGTAGATGGTAAAGTTTCTGTTGATTACTTGTTCACACAGTTGACACATCTTGGTTCCTCATGCAATTATATTTGCTATTTACAGGATGACATGGAGGAACATACTGGATGCACTGCTTGTATGCATCTGTCTGCTTGTGATTCCTCTCATTGTTGCAACGTAAATTGCCATCACAATGAGAGAAATTATCATGTGATGAACATGTGTAGTGCACTACACAGAATAGCTTGTGTTCAAAGAACAGTAATAGAAAGGCGGGATATAAATTTATTAAATTAAATTAGCAGATGGGGAAAAATGACTTGGACTGCAGACTTTTATACATACCTTCCTAGAAGTACATTTCATTAAATTCAGTGGGGCTCACTTTCAAGTAGATATGAATGGGATTGCCCTGTTGTTGCATGAATTCTTGTACCATTGTTTTGGGAGTTTTCTCAAAGTGTGGATGACGTATTAGGAGCTGCATTTACAGTCTGAGAATAAAAAAGTGAATAAAAAAGATGAATAAAAAATGGTGAATAAAAAAGATACTAGCTGTAGCATAAAGGTTTTTGGAAAGATGCTATGTGAATGGAGGGACACCTGAATTTGGGGGGTCAGTCTTCTCATGCACCACTCTTCCGCTAACTTGGAAATGGCCCTTCTTTGAGTGGAAGGGGCTTTTTGCTAGGGGAAGTGCACCTTTGGGTCCAAGCCTATGTTTTTTCACTTGGCTGTATATGCTGATGGCACTGTGCAAAGGGAATAACTTTTGAGTCACATGAACTGAAGACCTAACTAATCAGAGGGAAGAGGCTTTAAAATATCTGTCTGGGTTATAGTATTCACCCTAGGTCAGCGATTTTCAGACTCTGTGCTGCAGTGCGTTGGTGTGCTGCAAATGGTCTGCAGGTGTGCTGCTGGAGTTTGAGGGAGGCTCATATATTGGCAGAGACATTGGGGGATGTGAGCCCTCAGCTGGCAGTGCGGTGTGCCTTGTCAGCTGTCAAAAAACTGATGCTGTGCCTTGACAATTTTAGCGCCTTCTCAGTGTACCATGATATGAAAAGGGTTGAAAACTGCAGCTCTAGATATTGGGCTGTGTATTTGGAATCTTGACGAAGAGTAGTTGATAGAATTCAGATAGTTTTTCCCAAAATTTAAATTACCAAACTGCTTTTCTAGTAGCATGTCTTTTTCCTTGAAGCTCTTAAACTCAAATTATCACAATAGTGTGGGACTAACAATGTGTAATTTTTCAGTCACTCAACATTACCTCAATCGAAGTTGCAAATTGAATCTTGGGAATCCTTTATTTCTAATGTCAAAGAAGAAATTAAAAAGGCAGAGGTATGTCTACTTACTATACTGATGCATACATGTATATCAAGATAAAAGTTCTGTAGGTTATTTTTTTGATAAAAGTGAATTAACTTTTGTCGAGCATTAACTTTTTGTCGAGCATTACTGTAAGTTGAAACATTTATCCCTAAATAAAAGTTCACACAGTACTGTGTATATGGATATAGATATAGATATATATTCTTTTAAATGTTTGAAGAATGCATGTGCCCTAATCTTGCTATGACATCCAAGTAGTTGAACTGGTGCTTCTGCAGAATCCTATTTAAAGCTATTAAAAGTCCATATGAACCCAGAGACCTCTCCACATTTATCTGAGAGATAATTATGCAGCTATGTAGATTTTGTTGCGCAATCTGAATGTATGACCGTAAGCTCAGTATTATGACGGGTAACTGCCATTTGTGCAGACATCAAATCTCAATTTGTTTAAACATTTTTTTCTCTCTTTGCAGAATCAGTTTGAAGAAAGAATTTGTATGGTAAAAAATGGAGCCTTTCTGAATAGTATCTCCAAAGTGGAAATTGCAGAAGTTCAACTCCCTTCTGGTCTGTCATCTGTAAGTTTCTTAACAATTTCAAGCATTTTTTCCCCCAGTTAGGTACTTAGCATGGAAGCCTAATGAACTACTCACTCCCAACTATTATGGCAGAATGGAGGTATCTGTATTAGACGCTTCTGTATCTCATGTATTTAAAAGGCATTGTAGCACTTCATTGTCCCCATGAGTTTCCAACATGTGCATGTCTACCAGAGCATTCCATGTGATTGGAGGTGAAGGTGCCACATTCTAATGGCTCTTTGCGGTTGCATTTCTTGTGGAGAGAGGCAACTCCAGAGTTGGTTCCTGTAATCACTGCCTTGCAGAACTGAGGAGTGGTGAAATGGATGATGAATCCTCTTTCCATCTCCATATCTTTTAGCTCTTCAACCAAGTTTATGTCCCATTTTCCCCAATGCAAGAGCAGCTTGATTTGAAAGAACCCAGGGATGGGGAAGTTGGAAGAAGACTGCCATGATACAAGACACTACTTCAGGATTCTTAACCAGTGGTACTTCGGCCGACTGCTGATGGTACTCAGACTGCTGGACCACCGGAACCCCGCTCCGACGTGGCACTTTTGCCGCTGCATTTTCACTGCCAAGAGGCTCCTACCTTTGGCCGAGCCTCTCAGGAACACTGAGAAGGGCCCTCCCACCTGCCCAGAGCCTCCTACCTGCGTTTTCTGGCCTCCAAAAACCTGGAAGTAACTGGCAATGTCATCACCAGTCACTTCCAGTGGTACGCAGCAGGAGAGTGGTGCTGGAGGTGGTACTTGGCCAGGAAGGAACCCCTGCACTACTTGGTTGATTTTTCAATGAGGTGAAAGGTAGAGATGTATTTAAAGTGTTGTGACAGAAATTTTCAGGCAGTGTTCTATTATCATTTTTACATCCTGGAATACTGTGAAGAGGGGGTGAAACTCTTGCGTGCCTGTTACATTTTTCCTCTCCATAGGTGCACTATTGTTACAAAAAAAATTCATATTGCATATGAAATACACAATGATTGTCTGGATAAAGCAGATGAAAATGAAATAATGTCTTTGTCTTCATGATAAAACATGTTTAAAAATTAGATTTCACAATCCTTTTTAGAATTGCAAAAACTTTAGAATGCTTGAAAATATTGCTTGAACGAATTTCTTACCTTGTTTGGGTCTCTTTCTCCAGGCAATGCATGAGAAGCCTCCTATTAATGATCCAGCCATCATAATGTATTCGGCCACCTCTCAACACCTTCCCCCTAACTTGTTTGCTACATTTTCAAGTACTAAAGAGAATAGTCCCCTGCACTCCACAGTGAATGTGCCTACTGCAAATAAAACATCCCGTAAACATTCTAAGCCCTTCCTTGCAAATGAAAACACAGGAGAAGCATCCTCTGAATGTCAAGAAACATCTCTTTCTGATAAAGTATGCCTACCCTGGTCACCAGGAAAACCTGGAAGATATGTCCAAGATAGCATCCCAGAGGAACCATCAGCCACTGCAGGATTGGACCATGCTCAAGCTACAAATAAGCCAGTGCTTCCAAAACCATCTGAAGACATCATTGATAAACTGAGAACTATATTTCCACACTATACACGGTATTTTTCCTGGGGGAAATGGTGGTGGTTTTAACAGCTTTCAATTTTCCTGTGCTTTTCTGAATTAAAAATATGCATCTTCCTCGGCTGTTAAAAGCACAACAGGTGGGCATGAGAGAAAGGGCCTGCTCGGTAGTGGCAACTAGAATATCGGGCACCCTCCCTATGAGAGGACATCACTTTACTTGTTCTCATCAGTGGGGATATCAGAAACTGAATGATGTTGTAGAAATGGCTCCCTTGTCATTCTCTTAAGCAAGATGTTTCAGAATAACACTATCTTCATAGTTAGTTCGTCGTGGTCTTTCCCTCCACATATACATACTACTGAGGCACACAGCTACAAATTTTGGTGCAATTGAGTACATTATGAGTACATTTTACCATTGGGAACTTCCTCTCCAAACAGAAGGACCTCTTACGTTTGTGAAGGGAGCTCCTGATTGCAGAAGTTGGGATATTACTCGGTTTTATTGATACACAGTGGGCCCTCACTATCCACGGGGGATCCGTTCTGGACACACACAAGGATCCTCCAATACTGGGATCCTGTTTTTACCTTTGCATGGTGAAATCGTGCTGATCCTCCCAGCCTTTCCCCAAGATGCATTCTGGGGCAAGGGAAGAACCATTGCGCGACCCGGAAGTGGGTCATTAAGCTTGCTTAAGCCATGCGGAGGCTTGAAAATGGCCCGATTTCACCACGCAAAGGTAAAAATGGGGATGGGGGGGGGCTTTGATAGCTGAGTGTTTGCAGCATTTTTAACACTATCTTCCTTCTGTCCTATATTTTGAGTTTCATATTTTCTTGGCCTAAAATGCAGCTGAGATTTCTACAAAATGCCTCTGAGATGGACACTGGTGCAAGCTGTGTTCACATCATTGCAAAAGTTGTAATAGTTCTGCTTTTCTTCCTTTTCTCTTTTGTAGTTTAGATTTTGAGAAGGTTATAAAAGAAGTAAAGGTCAAGAATAGGAACAAGCTGAGCACAGATGAGCTCCTTAGCTCGGTGACAGAATTTATTCTGGATCATCCAAACAGGAAAAAGGTAAACGTTTGCTTCTGTTATCCCAACTCAACAAATTCTGGCAAAGCACATCATGTATGTAAAATGGGATGGGATGTGTGGTACACTGATGGTATTGTAGTTGGAGTGCGAAAACAAAAGCCCAATGGACATAACGTTTGCCACTTTTATGGTTACCAGTATATTGATTAGACGGAAGGAGAAGATATGGTGGTGTTTGTATTGTATTTGTCCACAACTTGTTTTCAGTACATGCCAGCTGAGCTGCCTCTTCCACAAACATGTGGCTGGGGAACCAACTTCGGCCAAACTGACCATAAGCAGGTACCTGGTTGAGCATCAGTCCAAGATCAGAGGGCAGGGAAATGAGGTTGCTACAGACCCCAGCAGATCAACCACACAAGAGTGTTTCTGGATCTGGCTGTGCTGCTGGAAAATCAGTGGTGGCTGTGGTTGCCTTTATCAGTTTCATGGGATACACTGTCAAGTGTTTTTTTTTTTTTTTTCTGGAGATCAGGATTTGTCTACTTTCATCTATGCACTTGCACCTGAGAACTTGACCGTTCTTGTGCATTCCATGTGGGGCTGTGGAAGGGAATGTGATCTAGGAAAATGGGAACATATTCAACCAGTTCCCACCTCAAATCAGGATGCTAGTATAGTCCTGGAGCTGCATACCTTAGAGCACCTCTTCCCAAATATACCCCCTTTCCCACTTACTGGAGTCCATAGGAAGAGGCTCTGTTGAAAGATGGGTCAGTGTGAAAGTTGACGAGTAGCTATATGCAATAAGGCAGTGCTTCTTAAACTTACTGGGAGCACAACACCCTTCCGTTGGTGCTATAACCCAGAAGTAAGTGCCAGTGACGACAATGTGGTGATATCAACGGCACTTATGTCTGGGCTCCATGGCCTAAGACGACCTTCAAGTCCAGTGTAAGGGGGCCAGGATGGGGGGGGGGGAACCAGAGCTGTGAAAATGCAGCGTACTGCAGCCTCAGCAGGGTCTCTGCACTGTGAACTCCTGCTTCGCGTGCCAGTGGGAACTCATCGCAATGCCCCATGGTGTTGCGACGCACAGTTTAAGAACCTCTGTAATAAGGCCTAATTCATGGCCTAATTTTATTTTTCACTTTTATTGGCTTTCCTAAATGCATTGCAAAGTATCTGTTTTTTGGGATTGAAGTCTTTAGTTCTACTGTACTGAGCCCATGTGATGCATTTAGAAAAAGGATATGAGAGAGATCACGTGTACCATCCTGAGCTCTTTGAAGGAAGGGCTGGGTAGATATTTAATAAACACTGCTAAAGTGTTTGTCATAGTTTTCATAAATAAAATGTTAGCCTTTTCTTTGTTATCCACCCTGAGCATTTGGAAGGACAGGGCATAAATTAAGAAAACATTGTCCATACCTTTCTGCTGTCTATCCTTAGGTTCACTCTCTCTCTGGGAAAATTGAGAAGCCATCCTTGGGTGCTTCAGGCCAGAGTGGGAGTAAGACTCAAAAAGTACTGAAGTCATTAGGACAAAGTGTGCTTCCTCCATCCAAGCCCAGGTCTGCTAATGAAAACACAAGGAAAACAACTCTCCCATCTCAGTCGACTCAGATGCCATGGAAAACTGTTGGAGGAACATCAAAAACTAAGTGGAAGAAATCTAGTGATGCCATGGTGGGTCACTCTTCTGTCCATGTAGCTAATTGCGATTAAAATAATTTTTTTATTATTTAATATGTGCTAAAATAAATAGTTTTCTTTTTCGTCTCCAACATTACTTTTTGGGAGCAAGTTTGTGGAAATAAACGACATGCATTTGTTTCTGTAGGATAATGATCCCTGCATAATATGTCATGAAGAACTAAATTCTGAAATGTCGCATGTACTCGACTGCGGCCACAGTTTTCACAAACTGGTAAGTGGGATACTCAGGCCAGAGAAGTAGCTGAAATACATTGAATATAGTCATTTGTATTCTAGTAATATTGTTTGACTTCTGTAGACATATGCCATACAGTTTCCAAGATCGTAGCAGCATATTTTGCAACTGCTGTAATCATAGGGAGTATCTGCTGGTTATAGCTATGATTCAGAATCCCCAAGAATGATCATTACTACTGCATGGGAAGATATGTATTTAAGAGATTTATATCTTGCCTTTTAGATTAAAACCTCACAAAGCAGCTTACAAGGTTTAAATTTGTATGAAATGACCCATGCCGAACAATTTAAATGTATGTCTACTTGGAAACGAGTCCCACTGTGTTCAGTGGGACTTAGTATTTCTAGGATTGTAAAAATTGCAGTTGTGTTTAGGATTTGAGCAAAACCTTGCATTTCATTGTAGAAACAAATCTCACTTGCCATTTCAACTTACATCCGTTTGGATCTTCCAGACCATGGCTTCCATTGAAACTTGCTTTTCAGGTATCTGGCCCAATCCTGGAACATGTAAATACTGTAGCGATAAAAAAAACCCCAGCTTTCCTAGCAAATTCAGAGTGGCAAAATCACCTTCAATCCTTCATCATGATCATTGCTATGATCACCTGGTGGATGTACAACTTGCACAGCAAACGCAGCCATTTCCTATGATTGCAGCAGCACTTTTTCAAGCCACTGTACTTGGTGCAATCATTAGTGTAGCTGTGTGTGGACATAATGTAAACACCCATGATGACCTTTTTGCATCCCTGCATGGATCCAGTCATGGCAGTGGACTGGCCATGAATTGCCACAACCAGCCCCTGCCTATCATGCTTGATGGTAAAAGCTTAAGGGCAGAGAGATTTCCTGGAAAGCTTCAGCTCTGCACCTCCTGTTCTAAAAATCGTGCGCTTCCCAAAACTGCTATTAAATACACTGGTGTTGACTACTATTTGTAGGGCTACACTGATACGCTGATCAATAAGTGCTTTAGTTAATGTATCTTAAAATTCAATCACATCTACCATTCATAAGTTAATGGTCAATATAAAGTCCTTTAACCAGTTGGCAGTGCTGCTAGTTAATCTCTCAGTTTTTCAAAGTACAGTAGGGCCCCTGTCTCTGTGGTTCTCAGGGGAGCGCCCCCCCATTACCTTCTAGCACTTAGTAAGTAGCACAGTTCCTGCTTCCTGTTTAATGTTCAGGAGCCTCTCTAGTATTCAGACTGCTAGCCTACTCTCTGATTTAAGCCAACATGCTGGTTTACGGCGTTTACAGAAGAGATGTGCTTGCTTGGCAACAGCGCTAGAAACATAACGAAGGTAATGGGTGCGGGGGGCGCACGGAGGATAGGGTTTACTCTTTTCCGTGGTTTCAATTGGCAGCGGTGAGAGCTGAAACCTATCCCCCACAGATACAAAGGCTCTACTGTAGTTATACATTTACTTTTGAAAATGATTGAGTCTGGAACTTGCTGTGGCAGTGCAGGTTTCACTGGCCTCGGTAGGTGTCGCTGCATATTTTATGCACACTGAAAAAAAATGCTAGGTTAAAAGTACTGCTGCACGTTTGGTCTTCCATGAGAAGGCATTAACATTTCCTTGGACTTCTGGAATTAATGTGATTTAAAGAATAATACTGTTTTGATCAAAAGTTTTCTGAACTCTTCTTGTTTTACATAGTGTATCGGGCCATGGATTAAGGAGCACAGTACATGCCCAACGTGTCGACGTCATGTTCTGCTACCTGAAGATTACCCTGAGCTTTCTGGACGACACAGAGCTACTTAAATTTTCTTATAAAATACAACTTAGCGCAAATACACTATCCAAATTACTTAGAGCCATGAGAATGAAGATGTGTGTAGCTTGCTTCTTCTGCTTATGGAACGTTTCATGTATGATGCCGTAATCTTTGAAACTCATGAAAGAGAGACATGTTGCAAATACTGCCATTCTTCTTCACTCCTTGTGCTAGGAGATTTGTCCTAGGAGATTTCAAATTGTTTTTTTCTTGCTGGTGGTATTATGGTTTCTAGACCTAAGCAATCGTGGTTGCATCCCAGCAAAACTGATAGGTAAACATTTCTAATAGACGTTATTCTCTTGAATAAAAAAAAGTATTAAACATTTTAATTATGACCTATAAATCTTCTGGCTTCTCTGAACACAACTAAAGTGTGGCTTATGAATCAAGATCATGGACAAGTACATAGAGTAGGCACAGGTCTCAACACTGTTCATTAAATTGGTAGTCTGGTTCCTGTTCGTTCTTAATGTGTCAGGTGACCTTATCTTCTAACTGAAGCGTGTAGCATTGGATCCCAAAAACTGAACAGAAGGAAATTAGTCATACATGCTTGAACTAGTGGAACAATTCATGCCACTCTAATGGGCATTCAGGTGTAAGGCGTCCCTTCTGTGAATAGAAGACACCTATGTGGAAGTGCATTTTTGGGTTCAACCTATATCTTCAGAGTGCTTGTGTTGATAGTGCATTAAAGCTCCCAGAGTTGGTGGTGGTTCCCTTCAACATATACAAGTTTTTTAAAAACCCTGTTTCAGCTAGTAAGTTCTGACTGGCAGTGACCTCATTTATGTCACTCTGAAATCATAATTCCTGTGAGTTGTATCCAAGCTTCCACAAATGGAAAGCACTTTGTGGCCCATTCACTCTTGTTACCTTCTAGAGCAGATTTGGGAGAAGCACACAGGGTTCTGCAGTGCTGCTCATAGGGCGGCAAGGAAATTCACTGAGCTTATTTCTGCTTGTGCTCTTTGGGATACAATTCAGTGAATATTAAAATCACCTTTTTAGCCTTTCAAATGAGAGAAGTGACCATCTTGTCTTCCCAAATGAAACCGTTGACTTGAGTCCAGTCCACCATGAGCACAGTGCCTCTATGGAGAGGGATCTTAAGACACAAAAGCCTTTTCCTCTGTCTTGGTGTTAGCAAAGTTTTTAGCTGGTCCATTGGAATCCCTATCCAGTATTATAATTGACCTTTTACTTCATTTTCTTAAGAGTTTGATTAATGGGTGGCATCCTAACACTTCTGCTGGCAAGGGTTCTTTAATGGCCCAGGACATTCCCCTTATAAACAGAAGGTTGTGTTCCACTCAAAGGGGTCCTTACATAAGCAGAACTCTGTTCCAGCAGAAGTGCTGGTTAGGATGCAACTCTCTGCAAACAGACTGATGTCCAGACTTATGCTGCTCTTGGACTATTACCTACTTATCTACTAGCATTCGTAATACTGAAATGGCTACTGGTACTTTAAATCAAAACTTTGTAATTGGCTTTTCTATTGCAAATTTACATGTTCTGAACAAAATAAATTGTAAACAGTATCAACTGTCTTCTGAATTCATTTACTATTTTTACACATGCCAATTCCTCAACTTTTGCTAGGTCTTGTTTGATTGAAGCAGGCCTGTGGTCAGCATGTGGCACCTTCAAGCAGCTGCTCCAGCACCCTAAGGAGACCCTCTGTCACCAGGTCTGAGCCCCTTTTAAAAAATATTTTGGGTTTATTTTAGAGCTGTTGCATCACAGGGGTAAGCTTCCACCAGAATGGGAAGGAGAGGCAAAGATGGCTATATATACTGCTCAAAAAAATAAAGGGAACACTGGAAACACAATGGAAGTCCAAGTCAATCACACTTCTGTGAAATCAAACTGTCCACTTAGGTAGCAACACTGACACTCAATTTCACAAGCTGTTGTGCACATGGAATAGACAACAGGTGGAAAGCATAGGCAGTTAGCAAGACATCCCCAATAAAGGAGTGGATCTGTAGGTGGTGACCACAGACCACTTCTCAGTTCCTATGCTTTCTGGCTGATGGTTTGGTCACTTTTGAATGCTGGCGGTGCTTCCACTCTAGTGGTAGCATGAGACGGAGTCTACAACCCACACATGTGGCTCAGGTAGTGCAGCTCATCCAGGATGGCACATCAATGCGAGCTGTGGCAAGAATGTTTGCTATGTCAGCGTAGTGTCCAGAGCATGGAGGTACTACCAGGAGACAAGTCAGTACATCAGGAGGAGGCCCTAGGAGGGCAATAACCCAGCATCAGGACCGCTACCTCCACCTTTGTGCAAGGAGGGACAGGAGGAGCCCTGCCAGAGCCCTGCAAAATGACCTCCAGCTGGCCACATATGTGCGTGTGTCTGCTCAGAAACAGACTCCATGAGGGTGGTATGAGGGCCTGACGTCCACAGGTGGGGGTTGTGCTTACAGCCCAACACTGTGCAGGATGTTTGGCATTTGCCAGAGAACACCAAAATTGGCAACTTCACTGCTGGTGCCCTGTGCTCTTCACAGATGAAAGCAGGTTCACACTGAGCACATGTGACAGGGTCTGGAGATGCCATGGAGAACGTTCTGCTGCCTGCAACATCCTCCAGCATGACCGGTTTGGCAGTGGGTCAGCAATGGTGTGGGGGTGGCATTTCTTTAGGGGGCTGCACAGCCCTCCATGTGCTTGCCAGAGGTAGCCTGACTGCCATTAGGTACCAAGATGAGATCCTCACACCCCTTGTGAGACCATATGCTGGTGCGGTTGGCCCTGGGTTCCTCCTAATGCAAGACAATGCTAGACCTCATGTGGCTGGAGTGTGTCAGCAGTTCCTGCAAGACGAAGGCATTGATGCTATGGACTGGCCCGCCCGTTCCCCAGACCTGAATCCAATTGAGCACATCATGTCTCACTCCATCCACCAACGCCACGTTGCACCACAGACTGTCCAGGAGTTGGGGGATGCTTTAGTCCAGGTGCGGGAGGAGATCCCTCAGGAGACCATCCGCCACCTCATCAGGAGCATGCCCAGGCGTTGTAGGGAGGTCATACAGGCACATGGAGGCCACACACTACTGAGCCTCATTTTGACTTGTTTTAAGGACATTACACCAACATTGGATCAACCTGTAGTGTTTTTTCCACTTTAATTTTGAGTGTTACTCCAAATCCAGACCTCCAGGGGGTTGCTACATTTGATTTCCATTGCTAATTTGTGTGATGTTGTCAGCACATTCAACTATGTAATGAACAAAGTAATTAATACAAATATTTACTTCATTCAGATCTAGGATGTCTTATTTCAGTGTTCTCTTTATTTTTTTGAGCAGTGTAGATCATGACTCTTGCTTTTCTTCCAGCCCTTAGTGCTGGGGGAGGATGACAGGAGGGCAATAGGACATTTGCTGCTGCTGCCGCTGCCTACAAGATAACCCAGGCTCAACCGTTCAACCTTAGGCCATCTGATGTAAGAGGGGGCTCCCTCCCAGGGCAAAACTTTCTCAAGGGCAGTCTCAAATCTGGACTGAATCTGTGACTTCAGTTTGTCACAGTGGGTTTTGTTATGACTACAAGCTATATACAACTCGTGTGGTAAGTATTTTTTCACTTCACATAGATCACCTCTGAATCTATTCTAAAGAATGGCCAGCGGGTGGCACAGTGGGTTAAACCGCTGAACCATGAGCTGATGATCAAAAGGTCGGCAGTTCGAATCTGTGACGGGGTGAGCTCTCGTTGCTTGGCCAGCTCCTGCCAACCTAGCAGTTCCAAAGGATGCTAATTTGAGTAGATAGGTACCGCTTGCAGGAAGGTAAACAGCGCTCTGTGTTCCAGCCGCATACTATGCACTGCGGCAAAGAGAGTCATGCCAGCCACATGACCACAGAGGCTTCTTTGGACAACGCTGGCTCTTCAGCTTTGAAATGGGGATGAGCACCACACCCTAGAGTCGGCCACGACTGGACTTAATTGTCAGGGGTCACCTTTACCTTATTCTAAAGAATAGAAAAATCTGTTCTTTAACCTCATATTCCTTTCCATAGGAATTTAATCTAAGCTTCCATTTCAAGCTTTGCAACAGTCCCCTAAAGTATTTGAGTTCAATGGGGAAGCTTTTGAAAGTAGGGTGTAGAAAAATGCCAGTACTCATTTGGCATATTAATCTTAGAAAACTGCACATTGTAGGCTGCACTTTTAAACTACTGATGAATACAATACAATTGCTAAACAGAATATTAAGTGTTAAGGGGGAAATGTGAAACATGTAAATGTACAATTAAACACAACCAAATATAAAATTGTTACATTTCTAAGGGCTTCCCAATATTAAACCTATCCATATGCAATTGTCTTCTATAAGCCATACACACGGCTTATAAATGAAAGTCCTCAATCCAGTGAATAGTGGGAGGGCACTTGTCTTTCCAACTAATTTTCTGTCATGACTAAAATCACCATCATGGCTCCAAAAGCTGATCCAGATGAACAAATATACTTACCTGCTGACCTAGCCCTGATCAACTTGTTTTACTCACAGAGCAGTGTCTTTTCTTGAGCTGGGGACTTGACTTTACACAAGATCTTAACCAAAAGCATACATACAAATCATGTATTCAGAATGCCTAATCAGGAAACAAGCCTGCATGGCATCAGTGAAGTTGTGGAAGGAAAGAACATTGGTAGATGTAAACATTACGAATGCTTTTGTGCATCACTTAAACCATACTTTGTGTTCCCACTTAAATGTTTCAGTTCAAATACTTGTGGTTCTTAGGACATAGAATACACATACCCTGTTAATTTTAAGTCAACATATTCATGGTCTTTTTAGGGAACTGCACAGCCACATTTAAAGAATTTATACCCTGCCTTTCCCATGCCGAAGCATATGCCCAAGGCAGCTTACAACGATTCCATAACAAGATGAACAGTATATGAAAAAAATGAGTAAAATTATTTAATAAAACCAACCATTCAGGAGCAACTATTTGGTACAGGAAGAGGCATGCACACAGAGGCATAGAGGACAGATCAACCCATCACCCAATTGCCAGACAAAACAAACTTTGAGCCCTTGCCGAAAAGCCATGAAGGAGGAAGATCTTAATTCAGCTTAGAGGGAGTTCCATAATTATGGTGCCACCACAGAGAATGCTTGCCCTCGTGCCGCCATCACTCTAACTTGGAAGCACTTGGAGAGCCCCCTCAGATGATCTAGGAGGGCAGGCTATAATATATGGGGGAAGGCTGTCCCCCAGATAACCAAACCATGAAGGGCTTTAAAGGCCAGACCTTGAATTGGACCTCAGAAGTGGATGGGCAGCCAATGTAGCCACCTAAGCAGCAGTTCAACAGAATCAAACTGCCTAGCTCCACCGACCACCCAGGCTGCCACATCCTGCATTAATTAAAACGCCTGAACCATCTTCGAGGGCAGCCCCACATAGAGTACATTACAGTAATCCAGTCTTGAAGTCTAAGGCATGGACCACTGTGGTCAGGTCCAATAGACTCAAGTACAGCCACAGGTGGTGCACCAGCCGAAGTTGAGCAAACACACCCCTAGCCACCTTACTGTTCCCGTTAACCAGAATGTTAAAAAGCCCGTTTTACAGTATCTTGCATGCTAGATTCCAACATGTATGGGCTAAAAGCAGCTTCTAAAGGATATTCTTAAGACTGAGGCCAACACACAGTTCAGAACTAATCAAAGGCATTCCTTACCACTTTAAATTATGAGTTGTTGTGGCAACAAGTGTTTTGGGCAGCACTTTGATATAGACATCAGTCAACTGATTACTTCCATACATAGCTGAACTAAGCAACCCAGCTGCATCAGAAGGGACCCACTACTTTGTTTCTAGGGTGTGAAAGTAACCGCCATCTTCCCTATACATCTTCAATCATCACTGAAACCTGTTGACAGATTTTGCATGAGTGCAGTACTTACCAAACTAGACATATGCATAGCCACCATCTACAGTACTGATTCATATAGGCAATGTATCGGTGCAACTGCAGTGTTGCCATAACATAGTCTTACCATAGTCCCGGAAATGACAGAGACAATCCCGGTTCAGGAGCCCAATCCCAGGCTCCCGGCTGGTCTTCTCATTGTCCCGGCCAGCTGGGACTTTAAGGTGCTCTCCGGCCTCGTCGCGTATTTGCGACGAGGCCGGAGAGCTCCCAGCCTCGTCGCGTATTTGCGCGAGACTGGGAGCTCTCCGGAACAACCCGAGTGAAATACGCGACGAGGCTGGGAGCTCTCCGGAACAACCCGAGTAAACTCGGGCTGTTCCGGAGAGCTCCCAGCCTCGAGGGAGGAAGTCCACGCCCCCAGTCCCGGCCAGTATCGCTTCTGTCCCCCCCTGCATTGGGGGGGATCTGGTAAGGCTACCATAACAAGGTACACTGCATCACCCATTGAGGCCGCTAGTAAATGTGACGTGTCCTTACAAAAGTCACTGAGCAGGATGACAGTTTTCACACTTAAGTGATAGTAATCCTTAACACCCCTGCCAGGGAGATCCTCATCCCCATATTACCCACCAAATTCCTCGGACATGTTTCTTTAGGGAGTGTTCCTCCATTCTCTCTCCTTATCAGCAAGAAGTGACATCACAAAGAATACCTGGAGGAAAGGTGCCCTGGGCAGTGAAAAAGATCACTCTGGCTTTCTTGTACTATGACATATGAAAAGACTTCTGCTTCTCTGTACCACTACACATTAAGAATTATCCCTCATTCTATGTATTAACATGGTCCTGGCTCAGGTTTTTGTAAAGTTTGAGGCTTCTCGTTAGCTGCATTTAAACACAGAAAAAGGGGCCAAGAGTCAAGTGTTGAACTTTGAAGGCTGATAGTCTAGTAGAATCCCTATGCCCAATATCAATGCATACCACTCCTTTATTTTGCTGTGAACAGCATCTTCATAAGGACCACTCTGAATATTATTCACTCCTGTCAAACTACGAGGAGCATTAATCCTTTTCAAACTTACTGATCCTAAATGTAGCAAACACTTCAGCACCAGCAGAACCCGCCTAGCTCAAGTTACTGCCCCTCCTGAAGAGATTCAAAACTAAACTGGCCACTTATCTGGACATCCCTTTGAGTTAAGATAGTCTCATTTTATTCATCAACAGTAGCTCTTATTACTCGTCCATCTTTTGGCCACGTTTTATTTTAGATGTACAAACCAAACACATCCTAAGGGCTACTGCTAATACTGGGGCTCAGGGCAAACTAGTAATACAGGTACCGGTATTTGGGCACTGGCTTTTAGGAAACCATCTTATACTTTGCATCAAGTTATTTATCTCATGACAATCTGGTCAGGCGAGAAGCATTGCCATGTGCAGGAAAACAGAGTTTACTCTGTACAGAATGAATCATAGAAACGGGTTAAAAAAGCCATGTGTAAGATAATGATCGCTTTAAATGCACGTTTTAAAAAAGGAGAGTTTACTCCTTATGATCAATACTTCAAAATTGCTTATCAGATATAATTAGCTTGTTATGGGTGGAATCCTTAATAGCGTTTCCACCATCCAGAGCTCCCTCCTCAAACAGAAGCTTTGTCTATTTGGGGTCCTTGTGCAATCAGAATGCTCCTTCCTTTCACAAAGGAAGCTTCTACTTGCAGAAGTGGCAGGAAGGAAGCTACCCCCTGTATTAATCACAGCATGTCAAAATATCCCCTCAAATGATGAGGTTGATGTCAAATATTCAAATTGTTTCTTAAAAATGCTGGTAGAAATTAAGTTTTCAAAAGCCACTTTTGGAGGGAAAATTCAGTTGCCTTCTAGTTTACAAATCAACTCCTTTCTTATGTGCAATTCCCATCACTCTACTTTTATTAGAAGTAGGACATTTTGCTTTTAGGTAAGACTAGTCAACACATGCAAAATCAATACTGTAGTGGAGAAAAATAGATAGGAAAGGGTTTTTGGTCCAAATGCCATATTGCTAAACAGGAGCTCTCCACTGACAGGGCAGCCTACTACTGAATACACATGACCAAGTTAAGTCAATCTTATAGCAAGGTATCTGGTAACCAACAACATGCCTTAGCAAAAGCAGAGCCAGCTCTTCAACATCCGATCTAGTGATCCACATCAGTAAGAGAGAGTTCATTCGGTTCTTGCTGGATACCGACCTCATGAGATTGTAAATACAGTTTCAGTTTACAACATCTCATCACCATTCAAAATGTCCATTCGTTTTACTGCCATAGGATTAGAATATACTGCACAAAAGTGATTGTATTTCTTAATCCCTTCAGTGCCAGTACACTGGATTCCCAACAGATGGGAAGCATCTGGTTCCATGGATAGTCCTCAAACAGGTCTCCTAATTAATCATCACATCCTGCAGAGCTTCAGTGGAAAATTCTCTGTGATGAGGTGATCATCATGCAAGAGGACAACAATGTTAACTTCAAATTCTAGAAGAAAAGCAAAACACAGCCCTGGAATTAGCACAAACCACATAGTTAAGTTCTCTTACATAGTCTTACACTTTCTTACATAGTCAAATTTTCAAAAAAAGGACTTCATTCTTTTGGTAATGGCTATCTGAAACTCCCTTGAAAGTCAAGATTCACAATTGTGTTCAGTAGAACACTGAACGCAACAAGGCGACTTGCTACCAAATACTTCGAGATCCTTGAAAAACACTAATAATCAGCTAGTTAAGTTCTCTTACATAGTCTTACACTTTCTTACATAGTCAAATTTTCAAAAAAAGGACTTCATTCTTTTGGTAATGGCTATCTGAAACTCCCTTGAAAGTCAAGATTCACAATTGTGTTCAGTAGAACACTGAACGCAACAAGGCGACTTGCTACCAAATACTTCGAGATCCTTGAAAAACACTAATAATCAGCTACTAACAAGCTGAATAAAGCAAACCCTTTGTTTCAAAATGTTTCTAGCAAGGCAACACAGATCCCTCCTTACCAACTTTGAAGTTTGTAGTCTCCAGCGTAGGGCAGGTAAATAGTCTGGGGAATACCATGTAGATTGGAATAGGAAGATTTCTGCAAACATCTCCATCAGCAATCTGTATATTCTGGATCTCAGTGGCATCTCTAGCATAGCCTTCAGCACACCCTTTGTAAAAGTGGGATTAAAACGTGGTACTGAAAGTTAATTAAATCTTCATTAATGTAATGTTTGCTGCTTCCTATTAGAACATTTCTGAACAGCAGTTACTTCCAAACAGAAAGGAACATGATAGAAACTAGTAGATTAATATATTTAAAAAAATTATCCTGCCTTTCCCTTGCCGAGGCGAATGTCCAAGGCAGCCTACAAAGTTTTTCATAAAACAGTAAAAACATACGAATAAAAACAGTCAAGGGCCAGCGATTCAGTCCAACAAGCAATGTAACTAGCAGCGCAATCCTATCCAACTTACACCACTGGTATAACCAGCAGTGCAGCGAGAACCGGAGGCCGCAGAATGGAAAGGGGATTCAAATCTCCAAAGGGGGGTTCAAATCTCCCCTTCCAAGCCTCCCACCTTGCCCCCCCCCCCACTGGTTACACTGGTGGTGTAAGTTGGATAGGATTGTGCTGTAGGAGTAACAGCAGCACCTCTGGAAAGGCAAAAATGCAGCAAACAATACACAGGAACAGGAGGCCTACCACCAAAACCATCACCCAAATGCTTGAGAAAATAAGAATGCCTTCAGCTCTTGCTGCAAAGCTATAAGGGAAGAGGTAGTTTTGAACTCCTAGAACTGAGTTCCATAACTGTGGCACCACTACAGAGAAAGCTCGCCCTTGTGCCACCACCCAAGTCAGGTGACTTGCAAGAGATGTCCCTCAGATGACCCAAGAGAGCAGGCCAGAACGTATGGAAGATGGTGGTCCCTCAGATAACCTGGTCCTAAACTGTGAAGGGCATTACTAGTACCTTGAGTTGGCCTGGGAATCAAATGCACAGCCAGTGTACTTGCTGGAGCAGCAGTCCATTAGAACTGAACCTTCAACCTCTGGTAGCCACAGAGGCTGCCACATTCTGCACTCATTGCAACTTCTGGATAGTCTTCAAAGGTAGCCCCACACACATCACGTTAGAGAGTAATCCAATAGTAATGTCACCAGCTTGTGGAACGATATAGGAATATGTATAAAAAGGCCTCAAAAAGTATTACACAGATTTGCAATTCACGCCAAAGCAAGGATCCCCATTCACAAGCTCTGCACGGGATCTCTTTCTTCATTATAAGATGGAGGAAGTTTACAATGAAAGAGTGGAGACATGCTGGATTCTTTGAAGGGGGGACCTGGGGAGTCATGCACTCAAGAGTGTAATCAACAGGAAATGACAAATACTTCAACAATGATGTGATCAATTTGATAAGTTTGCCTTGTTCTGTGTTTTCTTTAACTCCTACAAGCAGCAGGTTCCATTGGCAAGAATGCCCTTCCAGGTCTGCCATTTTGAGTTTTAATAATTGATTTTCCTTGTGCAGCTCTGTAATGTCTGCTGCCAAGGACTGGTAGATCTTCTACCTCAGATACACCCCTGAGGACCTTATCTACCCTCTCTTCCAATTGTCCCACTGTGGTCTGAAGTGTGGAGGTTTTAATTGTGGCTGAGGATGTGGCCTCTTAGTAAAATATATATATTTTCATTATCCTGGGATCAGGATGAAGACATGAAAAGGGAAGCAGGAGCCTCAGAAGGTACTGGAGCCACAATGAGGATTAGCAGGATCACTTGAAATCAGCCTGAAATTGATAAAAAGGACACAGCTAGGACAAGATCACCATGCAGTGTTCATTGTGCCTGCCATCTTAGCCAGAAATCTCATCAATTGCTAAACATTAACTCTTGATATAGTGATGTTCTTGTGTGTGAAGCAGACTCTACCATGACTCTCCCTGATATTTCATCTTGTTTACAAACACCAAAGTTATTCCAGTGGTATGAATTGATTTCTGTGGACTGGCACATTTTCTGGCTTTAGCCTTTGGGTTGGGTATACCTGCCAATATACGTCTGAGCCCCTGGGTCTGTTTCTTCCAGTGCTCTTCCTCCCTGGAGGCTGCACTCAGGAATTCTCCCTCAACCCCTCTTCCACAGAACTATGCACATCTAGCCCCCCCCCCTTTTCTCAGCCCAGAGAAGACAGCTGAGATGCACCTCTCATAAGAGTCCCCCTGAAGGTAATGTGTTTGAATTGGTGTGCGTATTCCCTTCACCCAAAGCAAACAGTCCAAGTGCGCACACATTTAAAACAGTTTATTAAGGGTAACATGAAAGGAGAGCATAAGCCCTCAGAATAGATTTAAAAAGGCAACACCACACAAAATAAATGCTGGCTAATCCTACATACTTAACACTTCAGGTTAGTTCCAAGGCAGTCAATCTGTAAGTTTAGCAATAGATAGGAGCTCGCTGCCCCTCTTTTGGGAAGAGCTGACCCGCAGCATCCTTCCAGGAAAGCAAAAGATGGCAAAAGGCAAAATGGCTACTCTTACTCCCTTTTTTATAACTATATATTTGATGTAAAAAAATGGAGTGATGTAACCCCCTGGTTCTGTGCAATCTGGCACATAAGCAGTTCAGGTGCCCTGTTAGAAAAACTGTCGTGATCTTCTATAAAAAAAATTGGAGGGCTCACGATCTAAGACAACGTTTCACTTTCAGACCCTCTCCTGATGACACAGCTGTGCCAGGCTCTCCCTCATCTTCTCAAACTGCCTCTCAGGTGCCAAGAGAGTTTTTTGGAGAACATAAAGCAGACCTGGTTCTTAAACCTACAACTTCCCTCACTTATGATGTCCTAGGCTTTTAGCCCAACTCTAACAATCCTCTAAATCGGGGTTCTCAACCTTTGGAGGCTCGGGTACCCCCTATCACAGTCCAATTTTCTGAAGTACCCCTGCTAATTAATTGGATCAATCAATTAGCTAATCAATCATTAAGTACTAACACAATTTTAAATGTGAAAAAATGTCTTACCTAACTCTCTCTCACTCACAGAGAGAGTCAGTCAGACAGGGGGATTGCATTTAAGTTCTAACTAACTAATTAATTAACTACTGATTGATGCTGATAAGGGGCAGGCTCTGTCGTACCCACTGCCATTGGTCCACGTACCCCTAGGGGTACTCGTACCACAGGTTGAGAACCCCTGCTCTAAGTCAGGGCTTCTCAAACTGGGTTGCGGCCCAATGCGGAGGTAGGTCGTGAGCTGGGTCCTCCCACCCTTCCTTGCCTCTGTTTGGCTCCAAATTGGAGTCAAATAAAAGCAGCTGGAGGCCACATTCAGGTCACAACTCCCCTCCTGCAGCTGCTCCCGGCTCTGGATGGTCTCTGCAGGCCTTCGGAAGTGACTTCTGGGTCACTTCTGGTTTCACCGCCGCAACTTCCAGTCACATCAGGAGGTCTGAGTCCAGGGCCGGGAGCAGCTGTAGGAGGTGGGTCACAACGACACCGCCAGACAAGGTGGTTCATGCCCATGCCAGGACTGAGATCCCCTGCTCTTCAATTATTTTCTCCCCCAGTTCACTTGGAACTCCGTCTGAAATGTTCCCCAGGGGAATTACCAAGCCAAGTGGTCAGAGAGCTCACAAATCTACACCACACAACCTTCTTCAAAATGTTAATTCCAACCACTCTTAAGATGTTGCGTTAATTTACTTTAACTTATTTTCCTGTGATAAGTGGAACTTAACTTAGCAATGATGCTAAAAATAGTTTAGAAAGCAAACAGGCTGTATAAATGCACGCATAAAAACCTACCACACGTCTCCACTCGTACCAACTGGAGTTCAATGCTCTTAACTGCAGCTTCCGAGTTCACCACCACCAGCTCCCCTGTTAGTGGCTGCGTTATAATGCAGTTTGTGGAGCTGAGATGGCCTCTGATGAAAAATTTAGGGAGCGATGCCCTCTAAATGCAAAATGAATTAAGAGGAATCAGTGGTCAAGAACATCCTGAAAAAAGGACTCCAATTCTCTATATAGTATTGCTTTTTAAAATGTTAAAGGACAATAGCCCCAAGACTGGCCAGATCTATATAATCTTTTTAATCTAAACTCTTGAGTTATGTCAAGGTCTCCTAACATGGCAAAATAAAGATTCAATCCTAACTTACCTACCCAGACTTCATTTCTAATGCCCTGAACCCATCAAATGCATATGTTTTGTTTCAACCAAAACACTATTTATGGTTTGTTTGGGAATTTCTGACATGACTGCAAATGCTTATTATCCAAAGCTGGGTTGCCAATACTTGTACAGTTCTTTCCCAATGTCAAAAAACATTAGAGTTATGTCAAGACTTCCTTCAGTAAGAGCAATGCAACACCCTCAAAAAAAGAACAAGTTGAAGCCTATGTTACCCCACTAGTGGCAAAAGAAGAGTCAAATCCAGGAAAACAGACGTTACTCTGTGAAATAATGGGCTGTTTAAATGGGAACCAAATGTGATGGATCCCTGTGCTCAAAGGCTTCCTCTCTACTTTCTATACACTCTGATTTCCCTACTCACTTTCAATTTAGTAGCAAGCCATGCTTTGCCGAACAGTTATCTGCCTGCAATAAGAACTGCAAGACATGTTTGAACTGGGATTTGTAATCCTGAATTGCAGAAACTATGGTCAACCATCACATCTGACCTGGGCAAACTACGGTTTGCCACTAGAAGATCCTATTTAACAAATAACGGTTTGCCACTAAATCAGAAAGAGTAGGAAACTCTAAGTAGTACAAGGGGAGAAGTGCATGAGCACAGGATTTGTTCATGCAGTGCCAAATCATTGTTTGGCACAACATCTGGACAGATCCTAATTATTTCAAGGCAGGCAGGCAGCATATCCCTTACAGTGAGATGCGTCTTACCTCTTTGACATTCTGTAGAGTTTCAGGCGTAATAGTAAAGTCCACTGGGCTTAGGGTTGGTTTACCTTTCTGAGGCTGCAAAGTGAAAAGTGCAGGTCTGTAAGTGTCGTATTCCAGTCAATGAAGCTACTTACAGCCTTCCTTAGTTTGACTTCTGTATTAAGAGAGATAAGGAAACTATCCCAACTCCTAGATTACATGGAAATCTTGTAGGAAAAGTCATGATGAACGAACAACTTCTACCACTAGACATGTACTTTAAATTGCTTTAATACTGGGTATGAGGTTAGACTCAAACAAGGAGTTAACTATAAAGTGACTTAACTAGTTTCTCTTTGAAACAATTTGTCAGGGATAGACAAGAAGCAGAAATTCTTGTAATGGTTGGGAAAAACAGTAAACTAAGCAGATACTTAAGTTACATCTACAGTAGAACCACATTGGCTAAGACCCAGAGAACCACCCAGGCTCACACAAGCTGTTTGTGCTAAAGTTTACACTGTGTGAATGTTTCTTCTTCTAAGCAGCCAATTCCCATGTTATCTCACAGATTCTCCTTTGTCAGGGAAAGTACTGAGAGAAGGCAAGCTGACTGAGGGGAGTAGCACCTAGTGGTTTTTGCGCATGCAGCCTTCCTGCTCTCTGCTTTCCCTTTTTACTGGGTCAGCAGTTGAATAGGGAGAGAACTGGCAATTCTATCGCCACCATCTCAGGCTAAAAGAGACCAGGCGGGGGGGGGGGGGATCCAAGAAAAAACCCTCTCCCATGAGAGCACTGAACCCTAGGGGTTCTTATTAAAAATCAAGACCACAAGCTATCACAGACATGACAACCTACTGATTTACCTGTGAACATGGACTAGTCAAGCAAAGGCGTCTAAATTATGTAGTTAATTAAAAATCCAAAAGAAAATGAACTAAAAATGGGGAAGGAGGGGTACGAAAAGTACAACCAGGCAGATAGGAAAACGTCTGAACTTAGCTGTATGGACACAGAAGAAAAAGCTTGCCCAAATTAGCTACAGCAATGCCCAGCAGATGGAGTTGGGAGACTACTCAAGAGAAGGCACACAAAATCCCCAACAATACCAGTATTGTTTGCAGGTTGGTCTGGAGTAGAAGAGAACAAAAAATAAATCCCCCAAATGCATCAAGCTAGAAGTACAGTCCCTACTGCTAGCTACATACATTGCCCCAGGAATCCTGGCCCCTATACTTCCTGGAGAGAGAGCGTGCCTGCCTGCCATGAACCAACACTAGATATCACAGCAGAACACACACGCAGCCCTGTGCTTGCACTTACGTAATGCAGGTCTAATTATGTCATCAGGTTAGCTGATTGGCGTCCATCTGGCCACCCCATCCCACCCCTTTACCTAGACAGAGGCTTGACTGCCCAATTGATAGGTGTATGACACTTGACTACTCTAGACATGAAGGGCCTCCAATCTACAAAAGCACATGACTGTGGGGTAATGGTGTATTTTAAAAAAGGAACATGTCCCAACATCTTTTTAGACTGCTAAGCCAGCACAGAGCTTCCAGGAGGGTTACATCTGTCCAAAAATAAGTAAAAATGAGAAGAAAAAAACACACAAGGTATTCATCACACCCTTGAGTTTCAAAAGCAGTTTGCCATGCATGCAGCATTGTTGTTCAGGGAAACATCAGTATAGAACCCCTTTGGGCTCACAGAACCCATCTCATAGTTTTTTGGATCCTGCCCACTGGCCAAGGAACTCCTAATGCATGTTCATGTTAAATGTGTTTAAGCAAGTATCCTCAGAACCACCCAATACTACTAAGTTAATATGCAGACACACAAGCCTGAGAGTTACACTCAAACCTCCCATGAACCAACTTACTGGTGAATGGACAATAAATTCGCAGGTCTTGGTCAAATCCTTGGCCAGGAGAGAACGCCGCATGTCACACCGAAGAGTATACTATGCAAAAGAAAAACCAGACATTTTCTTCCATTCTCAAACAGGAAAAGAGTGCATACTTCTAGGCAGTTCCTATTGTGCCAATTAGGCATTCTACACAAGAACCAGGTATTTCTGACCCATCTAAATTTATGTAAATCATCAATACATGTTTGAATACATGTTTTATGACATGAAGAGACTTCTATTCACAACCTGCATTGTAAGACTTTGCAGTTTGCTGCACAATCATGTCATAGGAGGAGATTCAATGCCCATTTATCCCAAATGTAGCTCTATCAATCTTTCAGAAAACTCTATGGGGAGCAAGTTAGTTTACCCCCAAATCCTGAAAAAGCAGGACAAGATCTAAGACTATTTCAATTCAAGATAAATCTTTTGGGTGATGCTTCTGCAACCAGCACCTTTGAGACCAGGTTGGGGAGTGGGGGGGGGGGGGGAATCCAGGGAAAAAAATACCAAAGTCAGTCCTTTGTAGTTTGGGCTTCATTCCTCAATGAGGTGGACGGGGGGGGGGGGGGGAGACACCTTGCATGCTACAGACGTGATCCAGCCACATTTTAAGCACTTATTCACCCCATTAACAGAAACGCTAAACACATGCTGTGGAACTGAAGTGCTTAACACCAGCAGGATTGGTGCTTTTAGAATGTACCAAATTCTTTTGCTCTCAATTAAAGATTAACCAGAAACAATTAAAAGTAGTGTTTCAGCCCAATACCAAGTAAATGTCAAACCATGTCCTCTTATATTCATGCATAAAACTCCATATATGCCCTGTTCCCCAATTCTGGACAGTTCTACCGCTCAAAAAGCTTCTGTGCTGGTTCACAGCAACCTAAAAGCTGCTGGATATGTTTGCATGGTATCCTTTGTCCTTTGCTTGAGAACGCCATTCACAGACAGTCATGCGATGATGTGGATTTGTGTCTGGCATAGTCAAGCCTCTTACTGAGATTGGCATGCACCTACTGACTGGGAAGCCAGAGCAATCTAGGGGTTAAGGCAGTTATTTCTCAAGCTTTTTTGACCAGCGGTTATGTTGATGCCTGCCAATTGGCATTGCACTATTGTCCAAGAGCCTATCAGTTTGGGAACCACTGGGTTAAGGGGTAGGATGGAGTGGTCAGGTGGGTCCTACTCCTCCAAATCAGGTAATCTGATTACAACAAACCTGGGTTACTTAAGTTCAAGCACAGAGAACAGGGAGGGATGCATGCGTGCCAACCACTAGACGTATTCCCCTTAGCTTTCAGCCTTCTAGCTACCTTCCCCGATATACTTTACACTTATGGCACTGCAATAATAAATGCTTGTTAATAAAGACACACTGTTAGGCAGGCCAGAAGACAAAACATTTTTCAAAGGTTAACTAGATCCATTAGTTGCCTTGGCCAGACTTAACCAAATAAACAGATAGTGAATAACTCCAACACATATTCTTGAACAACTACCACAGCTTCACTCAAGTCTCTATCTAATCATCCCCAATTTCTGTGGAAAGATATTCCCATGTGCTCCAGTAGGATAAAGATGGGCTTTACTATCAACACCAAGCCATACCAATTACCGTATTTATTGGCGTATAAGACACACTTTTTTGTCTACATTTGTGACCCAAAATAGTAGGGTGCGTTTTATACGCCAATACTAAAAAAATCCCTTTCCCCCCTTGCCCGTTTTAAAGCATTTTCGGGCTTACCGCGTTTTTCCGGAGCCGGAGAGCTCCCTTATGCTTTCTTCCCTAACTAATCTATCCGATCTACAGCTGTTTGTCGGGTTTAATTTATGCACGTGCGTGAGTTGAGCTTCTCAGCAGCCAGCAGAGGGCGCTGTGCTCCTCAGTTAAGTTCAGCTGAGCTGCAGAGGGCGTGGTCTTTCCAGCTCTCCTCGGATTGAATGCAGCTTCGGTAAGCTTCTGAACTGGGCCTAGTTGGGGAGGCTTTGGAAACTGCATAGGTGGGGTGGGGTAAGAGTTGAGTCTGGGTTTTTTTTGTACTTGGGATTTATGTTCTGGTGCATTTTGTTCATGTGTCTTATTGCTGTGTGTTTTAAAAGAGATCCGGGTATTTTTGTGCAATTTATGTAAATTAGCTAATTAAGCAGCCAAGCAGTAAGTGGCCAAGTGGCCCAAAAATGCTTTAAATCTTTTTTTCTTAAAACCCAGGGCCAAAAGGAAGGTGTGTCTTATACGCCGATAAATACGGTAAGTTAAAAATTTATAGAAAGTAACAGAATGTGTGTTATAGCAGATATTCTATTAGGAAGAAAACCTGAGCTAAGACCAGGTACAAGGAATCTCATTGAACAAGAATATGGGTGGCATCAAAATTGGAAGCCACGCTGTGCAGATGTCGACACATCACACCTGTGATTTAAGTGGCACTTAAACGCAGCTTAAAACTGAAAAATATGGGGGGTCTGTTCTGGGATCCATGGGGGTCCTGTTCTGGGGGACCCCGTGGATAGCGAAAATCTGGAAAACAGCGAAAGTCTGGATAAAACATTAAGGGGAAAATGCAGGTTTTTTATACCTTTTGACTGAAACCACTGTGTGTTCTTGCTTTAACCATGCTGAAATTGTGCTCTGGAAACCTCTTCCGGGTTGCAGGACTCCCCCTTCCCCTGTCCCAAAATAGCTCCAGAATGCATTGCAATGCATTCTGGGGCAGCCTTGGGAGAGGTGAGAGTTGCGTGATCCGGAAGAGGCTTCCAGAGCATGATTTCAACATGGCTAAAGCATGAATACACAGCAGTTTCAGTCAAAAGGTAAAAAAAAAACACCACTTTCCCTCTTAACAGCATTTCTACAGCGGACCTCGCGGGTATGCATGCTGAGTCAAATCCGCAGATCCCGAACCTGCGGAAAAAAAAACACACGGTCCACTGTACTGTTAGGAAAAAATAAAGTTACAATTCTCTTTTCTAGTACATTTATGATCTTTTAAGCCTATAACCCATATCAAAAGCAACGTTTGCACACTCCTTACAAACAGGACAGGTTTGCCAACTTGAAAGCCTTTCTTACCTGGATATTGACAAAAACTCCATGGTAAGTTTCATAGAGAACTTTGTTTCCCCTCACTTGAAGTGGAAATTCGAAAGGAATTTCTGTTTTACCACTGGGCAGTTTTCCAGGTTTTACCATTTCTACAGTACTATTAATAAGCTGGATAGGCTGCAAAAAAAAAAAAAAACATGGAAAGGTTTGAGAGAAAAGCAGCTGCTCTTAACTATCTGAAAACATATATCCGTGTGATCTTAAGAAATTAAAGAGGTTTTTTTTAAAAGAAGTGGGGCAGTGTGCACATTTGCAGAGTAACAGCAGCAGCAACCCAGTTTATCCTTGCATCCACTTCCTTTCTCATCTCCCTTGTGTTGATTTTAGACCGAGATCTTATGGGATTGCGACCCATCTTCTCATTACTGCTGAAGTGCGATGTACTCAACTGATGCTATATAAATAATCCTCTTGTAAGCCAACAGATTTTTAGTTCTTAACCATAACTTTTTTTTCGCTCCACTGGCTTGTGGGGGTCTTTTGTTTAAAAAAAATTAAGGAACAATTTGAACTGAAGTGGGGAATATACTCTAAAACAGTATTCCAAGCATCTCTCCCCTACTGTCCCCCATTTCTATAGGCTCTGTGTATATATAACTCTGTTTATTGGAATTCAAGTATTCAACTATTTAACATAACCTGGTGATAACCAAATTCTGGCGATAACCAAACTGATCTGCAATCCACGGTGGACTGTAGACACTGAAGAGTGTGCCCAACAGCTCTGGATATTAACAGGTACACAGGACAACGCTTCAAAAGCAGGAGATGGGCCCTATTGAGACTCAGAAAGGTTTTCTAGTGGCCTCCTCAGTCAAAAGCAACAAGGAACCTTGAATTCACAATGGGTTCAGTGTTGTCATGCACAGTTATATTTTCATGTTTGCTTCTCAACAATTTGAAAATTGCTCAACACAATGATAAAATGCCCACTCAAGTATTTGCATAATCAAACTGGGAAGTTGATATTTACTCAATTCTCAAGAATACTCAAATGCTGCTTAAACGGTTACGATAAGAACCACTTCAACTTTGGGATTGGTCAGACATTGCATTTGCTAGCATATAATGAAAGAATTAGGCTTCTTTTTCCTGAACTGTGTCACTTTTAAACAGTTAGCATGTTAAGGATTTCTCCTTTAAAGAGAAGTATTAATTGACAACACACCACATTGCTGCTTTGCATTAGGCTGTCCCTTCTATTCAGGGGGTCTGGAAATCTGCTCAGCTAGGACTGTACTACATGTTGCAGTACAACTCTCATTTTAAAATATGAATTTTATCCTTTATGGTTGCAAGAAAAGTACCAAGAACTGAACAGAGGCATAGAAATAAGGGGTGAGGTTTCTCTGTACAGCTCCCAATTCTGCCCCCCTCTTCTCTATTCACCTATTATGACCCATACATTAAAGTTCTCCTTTGCCAGTCTGCATCAAAGTAACTGATAAAATAACCTGACAGTCCTCTTGCAAATTCTCTCAACATCCAGAGTAACATGCAAATGCCTGCAAAGCTGCAATTACTCCAAAGCACTGGAATTCTCTGGTTACAGCTATATGTACTCGGCCACCCACGTTGCTAGAGCGTGGCGGGCCGCCGTGGGGTGACGCGTGCAGAAAGGTGACCCACCCACGCGCGCACCTCCGGAGGCTCCGAGGCCGGGAGAAGGCTTCGGAACGTCCTCCTGGGCCGGCGCTCCAGGGCCTTCTCACAAAGGCCCACTGCGTCAAAACGTAATTTATAACATGTTTCGCGCATGTGCAGACCATTTCTGAGGGGAAAGGGCAGCCCTTGGCCTCAGAAACATTCTGCGCATGCGCAAAAAATGTTATAAATTACGTTTTGACGCAGCGGGCCTTGTCAGAAGGCCCAGGACAGCCGGCAAGGGAAGACGTCCCCGGAGCCAGCTGCAACGGAAAGGTGTGGAAAAAAGGCGTGGAGGAACAGGGTGACGCACGCGCACGCCCCCGCCCTGGGGCTGCGCACGCCCTAGTGACGCCACTTAACTCAGCAGCTTGTTGATTAAAATGAAGGTTTTATACATTAATTTGATGAACAGCAATAAGATTTTTCCAAGAACATTTTCCCCAATGTCCTAAACCAACTGGGATCCAAATCAGAAAGTTTACTTGACCTAATTTAGTATGCCAAACTGAAAAGAAAAAGTACATTGACTGTTCTTACACAAATATACCTGGGAGTAAGACCCACTGAACACAATGGAACAATGTGCTTTAAATGTTATAGTTACATACATTCAAAGTTTTACTTTTCAAAAGATGCATTTTAGAAGCGGAAAAACATAACAGCAGAAAGTTGGCTACTCCATCTATCTGGTGAATAGTATGGGGAACAATACTACCAGACAAAAATCAAATAGCAGAAATTAACAAATTTTCCTTCGATATTCTGACTCTAAACAAAAAGGCTTAATAAAGCTTTATATCACCAAGATGTTTATGATTCATACCTTAACAGAATTGTAGAAGGCTTCAAACACACCAACACTTTTAGCACTGAGCTGAAGATTGACAGATCCTTCCATTGTTAGGGAGATTCCCTGGTGCTGGACTGAATCTTTACTTGTTATGACCACCACTCCAGTGAGAACTTCCTAAGAGGGAGAAAAGTGAAAAAGAAACAGAATCAAACTGCTTCTCCCCCTGTTCCTTGGATTCCAGTGGCAAAGTTGGCAACTATTACTCAAAAGCATCATGCACGAAGACGTACCAATAAAAATGATGGGAAGGGGAAGGTTTCAGCATATACCACTTACACTCTCCGTCCCAGCTCCATCTATTATGTGGTGTATTTTTTGCATATAGCTAAACTAGTAAGAGTCATAGTTAACTGCAGTGCCACTTCATTCATGAGGTTCTTCCTGTATACCACTTTGTTGTAATGTGCTTTGGGATTCTCCAGGATGAAAGGTGCTATAAATGAAACATTACTAGCATGGTTTCTGTCACTGCAATGGTGTGCTTTTCCCAAGAAAAAGCAAGCCCATGTATTAGTGAGAGTTCCAAAAAAACACCTACTTCTGCTTCATTGACTACGCAAAAGCCTTTGATTGTGTGGATCACAACAAACTGTGGCAAATTCTTAAAGAGATGGGGGTACCAGACCACCTTACCTGTCTCCTGAGAAACCTGTATGCGGGTCAAGAAGCAACAGTTCGGACCGGCCATGGAACAACCGACTGGTTCAAAATTGGGAAGGGAGTACGGCAAGGCTGTATATTGTCACCCTGCCTATTTAACTTATATGCAGAGTACATTATGAGAAATGCAGGGCTGAATGAATCACAAGCCGGAATCAAGATTGCCGGGAGAAATATCAACAACCTCAGATATGCAGACGATACCACCCTAATGGCTGAAAGTGAAGAAGAACGAAAGAGCCTCTTGATGAGAGTGAAAGAGGAGAGTGCAAACGTTGGCTTGAAACTCAACATTAATAAAACTAAGATCATGGCATCTGGTCCCATCAATTCCTGGCAAATAGAAGGGGCAGAAATGGAAGCAGTAACAGATTTTACTTTTCTGGGCTCCAAGATCACTGCAGACGGAGACAGCAGCCACGAAATTTAAAAAAAAGACGCTTACTCCTTGGAAGGAAAGCTATGGCAAACTTAGACAGCATAATAAAAAGCAGAGATATCACCATGCCAACAAACGTTCGTATAGTCAGGGCGATGGTGTTCTCAGTAGCAATGTATGGTTGCGAGAGTTGGACCATAAGGAAGGCTGAGCGCCGAAGAATAGATGCTTTCGAACTGTGGTGCTGGAGAAGACTCCTGAGAGTCCCTTGGACTGCTAGGAGATCAAATCAGTCAATCCTAAATGAAATCAACCCTGACTGTTCCCTGGAAGGACAGGTACTGAGGCTGAAGCTCAAATATTTTTGCCACCTAATGCGAAGAGGACTCTCTGGAGAAGACTCTGATGCTGGGAAAGATTGAAGGCAAAAGGAGAAGGGGAAGGCAAAGGATGAGATGGTTAGACAGCATCACCGATGCAACGAACATGAAAATGAGCGAACTCAGGAAGATAGTGGAGGACAGGAAGACCTGGCGGGATGTGGTTCATGGGATCACGAAGGGTCGGACACGACTTAACGACTGAACAACAACAACAAGTTTGTATTGCAGGCCTATATCAACAATCCAAATGCAGCCATGCTCAATGGCTCATTCAGGGTTCAATACACAGGTACTTCCCATATTGCTGCCTGCTAGGGACTGCAAGACTGAGTAGGAAGTTGTCAAGCAACCCGACAGTCCACAAGCACCTGTGAGCCACAAGTTACTTGAGCCTGTTTTACTTGCTATAGGCAACCAGGTGAGTTGCCTGTATTACAAGTCAGTCCAGCTCTAAGATGTTCTTTTCAGTCTTCTTGAATGAAATTTTTGTCACTTCCCTTTTCTTCAAGAACACAGGTACAACACTGAGGGTGTGCTTTGCCCTTGGTCCATTTAAAGGCAAAATGGAACCTATTAGACTTTTCTACAGCAGTCAATATGGTTGATGTGAAAGTATTGGCAATGTAGATATTTGTGGAACTGCTCATACCTAGGCAAAAAAGACCTGGGTGGTTGCTCATTATCTCCCTGGAGTCCTCCTTGCTGGGTCCCCATCAAAAAGCCCTTGTTCCCCCTCCTGCTTAACATGTCTATGAGACTATGGAATAAGATCATGCAAAGGAATTGAGTTCAGCCCGATCAGTGCACTGATGACACTAAAGTCATATGGCGTTTTCATATGATCCAAGACCTAAACTCTCTCTGCTTACCCAGCATCTGGCTAGGGTGTCAGAATGTGAGTGAACCAACTGCATCAGAGTTCACAGGAGACTTACATCATAGAACTTGTTGTGACCTAGGAAGGATAATGCTCATCACTGACAGGTTTAGCCTTCTGTGATTTTGCATGCCTCCAGGTCTGGGGTAACACAGGGCCTGTCACTACCATCTGATAGTAGAGGCCACAACACTATACAGACTCTAACCCAGTCTTTTGTAAGAGTTTATACTACTAGGAGAAATTCTGAATGGGTCTGCTCTTGATAACTGTTCCAAAATGTACAGAAATTTGCGGCTAATTTCCTACTACAAGTAGTACGCAATCAGCAGTGCATTGCAACAGTGGTCCAGCATCTGTACTGCCTTCTTAAGTACAAATAAAGGTGCCATTAAGCTTAAAGGTTGATCTATACCGCACTTCTCCTGGCGCGTCCCAGCCATGTGCAGTGTGGTGTAGCTTCTTTTTTTAACCGATCACCATGGACCGCGGGAGAACTGTGCTCTCCCAAGTTCCGTTGCGATCAGCCGTGGACCATGCTCATTTTAGAGAGGGCGGGACGCAGAGCAAATTGTTTGACCAATGGGATGAGAGGGGTTTTTCAGCCAATCGGAGCACATGTGTTTCAGCCAATCAGCATTGAGCTTTATTACAAAGCGGGACAATCAGGAGGGACAAGCGCGTAGAAGAAACTGGTGGAAACCAGGGCAGCATTTCAGGTGGGGTGTCCTGTCCCCTACGCCCACGCGCCTCCCAACGCAAGTGCAACGCAACAGGAGTGGGTGTAGATCAGTCTTAAGAGCTCTAACATACCCTTAGAGACCACATTCTCCTTTGTATTACACCTGCTCCTAGGTAGAGAGACCTTTAAATTAGTGATACTTAGCTGGGGGGGGGGGGAAGCAACCAACTATTCAACCCAGCATAGCATTCTTTCCGCTGGCTGGCTGGCTGTCTGTCTGTCTGTCTGTGTGAGAGAGAGAGAAATTGTGAGCCCTTTAGGAACATGGAAACTTTTTTATATAGGGCTTCTCAAAGGTTTCAAAGCAGCTTATGTGCAGAGAAAGCAACAAGTTGCCAACCCCCTACCTTTGTGGCCTATTACAATTAACTTTCTTTTTTTCTAAATTAAGTTTCACTGGGATGCAGTGATTTGATTGTACAGCTCAGAGAAAGTTAGAAAACTGAAAGGCCTATAGGAGCTCTTGATTCTTAGCTGTCCCCTCTCAATGTATGTCTTTTATTTCAATTATTCTGTAATGCTGGGGTCCCCAACCACCGGGCCGTGGCCCATTACCGGGCCGCGGGCTAGCACTGAATGGGCCGCGAGTGAGGGGACTCTCCCCCGCCCGTCCTGTGTAGCCTGAAGGAGCGCCGCGGCTTGTTTCAGCGTAAGTGGAGTGTTTTAGTTGCATTTGGCAGGTGCGGGGGGGGGGGAAGGGAGAGATTTGGGCTGTGATGCATGATCGCATACCCCGTGACATCACTTAGAGGCAGGGCGAGTGACGTTCCGGAAATGACAGCACTCGCCCTGCCCCCCCAAGTGACGTCAGCCGGTCCGTGGAGGGATTGACTTCCACGAGGCCGGTTCCTGGTAACAACAAGGTTGGGGACCACTGCTGTAATGCATCTTTCTTAATTTATAGACTCTTGCCCTCTCCAAAGTCACCCTTGCTTCTTACAACAATAAACTACAATAGTTAACTAAAGTTTTACTTCAGGGTCCCATATCCAAGTTTCTTTATCATTAGAATCGCTCACCTTTTTTCCTTCCCATCAGGAGAAACCCAAGATGACTGACAGTGTTTTTTAAATAAGTATTGGTAGGAACCACATATCCCAAAGCGGCTCACAATCCTAAAAGGTCCTCTTCTAGCAACAAATGCAGACAGGGCTAGTGCTCAGATTGCTGTTCCCAACACATTTCAATACAAATCTCAAAAATTCCTCTAAGTCATTGCAAAGTTTATTGAACCATTTTATGAAGAACCTCAATATTTTCCAACAACGACTGATATCAAAACACACCAATCTCAGTTGTCCTAACCATGCTGTGCATTTGTTGCAAGTTGGAGCTTCTTCATTTGATGTCAGCAGCCCACCCAGCAACCACAACAGGATGTCACAGCAAGTATTTTCATAGACATTGCAACACGCTGGGTTCCAATAGTACCAGGGCATAGCTCTCCCCAAACATCTGTAAACCTACGTCTGGACGTATTGAAGCTGGGGGCTCACATAATGCAACACTCCTGCATATACTATACCGCTCTGCAAAAAAGCTTTGGATACCGATGTCAGAGAGAAGCCATCATCCTAAACTACACGGCCTGCAGCACGCAACAGTACCGTCGGGATAAGTTTACCACGTCTGCTCTTTGAGAGGCCAGCATCTTACGAGTACTCGCGCTGATTTCACACGCCTGAGGCCTCTCCAGGCAGCTAAGGGGCTGCCTCACTACCGATGCTCACCCCGCAGTAATACACCTTGTTAGCCCGCTTAATCTTGATATCCAGCGCAGTCCCCATCGTCGCTCCCTCCTTCTTCCGATTTGGATCACGTGACTTCCCAGTCTGCGTGACCACCACGTGACCACGCCTACGTTTTTCCTAGGCAATTCAAGCCCTCGTTTCCGCTCCCCGCCCCATTTAAGGACATGCCCATAACAGTCATATCCGGGTTGGTAACGTTACACCTTAAGGCGCCGTTTATTTTTAAAAGTAGATATTCCGCGTACGTCATCTCAATGGCAGCTCCGGGTCTCCGCCTTTAGACGTCACCATCTCCGCGGTTGCCTAGCAACAGCGCAAGAGGCGGTGTCGTGAACTTTCTCCTGCCCATTCCCATTTCTCTGTCATAGAAAGTAGAGACATTGGCGGAGAAGAGAAGAAAAATAGAAAGGGAGGGGACGTGAAGATAGAGCCCCCTTCCCCGCCGCCGCACCGAAAGCCTTCTTGAGAAGAAACTACATTTCCCAGCCAGCCTGCAGTCCCGAGGAGATCAAGATTGTTGTTATATTACGCAATGCAGTCTCAACGACGCCTGTCATTCGCTGCATGCCCGAGAGGGAGGTCTCGGGGTGGCGAAAACTTACGAAACGTTTTCGTACAGGGCAACAGTTATGCTGGGCTTGCATTCCTATGCACGCTGGGAGTGAAGTCTCATTGATCTCGGTAGACCTTACTGTATTTCTGAATCTGAGTAGACGTGTAACAATATAGACAGTGAGAGTAGTAGCTGTAACAGCAGTGCCGTCCTGTGCATGTCTACTGAGATGTAAGCCTCATGGAAATTAATGGGACTTACAGTACTGTACAGTACTCCTTGGGAAGTGTGTATATATAGTGCGGACAAAGAGTCTTGGGGCACTAAAGACCAGCTGATTTATTTTGGCGTAAATTTCTTGGACCAGAGAACTTCATCTCTCTCTCTCTCTCTCTCTCTCTCTCTCTCTCTCACACACACACACACACACACACACACTTCTTCTGTGTAGAATGCCCTCTAATTAAATCAAGACAGGCCGATTTAGCCTGCATGCTATAAAGATCTATCCTGCACGACAGTGGTCCTTTTCATGCCCCTCGCAGACTATCCTCTAAGCCAGGGGTTCTCAATGTTTGGAGGCCTGGGTACCCCCTATCATGGTCCAATTTTCTGAAGTACCCCCTGCTAATTAACTGCTAATTAATTGGACTAATAAATTAATTAGGTAATTAATTGTTAAATAAAAGTACTAAAACAAATTTAAATGTGAAAAAATGTCTTATTTAACTGTGTGTGTGTGTGTGTGCGCGCGCGCGCACGTCAGACAGACATGCAAGGATCTCTTTTGTTCTCCAAGTCACACGTCCAAAAATCAGCTCCTCCCTCCCCCACCCCACCAAAGTAATTTTTCCAAAGTACAAAAAAAGCCCAAAATTAAAATCAGAGAGACAGAAGGGCTCTGAAAATAATTAAAATTTAAAATCCATGTTAATTAACACTTAATTAGCTGCTGATGGGGCAGATAAGGGGCAGGGCTTGGCGTATCCCCAGCAAGAGGTCCACGTACCCCTAGGGGTACCCGTACCACAGGTTGAGAACCAGGGGCGTCACTGGAGCGTGGCGGGGGACGGGCCGCCTGGGGGTGACGCACGTCATGGGGAGGACCTTCTGAGGCCCAGGCAGCGTGTCAATCCGGGTATTTTCCGGATTTTCGCGCATGCGCAGACCCGTTTTGAGGGCTTTGTGCCCTCAAAACGGGTCTGCGCATGCGCGAAAACCCGAAAAATACCCGGATCGACGCTTGCCTGGGCCTTCTTTCAGAAGGCCCTGGAGCGTCGACGGGGTCGGACGCTCCGAGGCCGGCTTCCGGGCCAGCCTCGGAGCGTCCGAAGGGCGACCCGACACGATGCGGGGGGGAGCCGGGTCACCCCCCCACGCCGCGATATGGTAGCGTCACTAGGGTGACGTGGGTCCCCCGCCCCAGGGTGACGCACGTCCTAGTGACGCCACTGTTGAGAACCCCTGCTCTAAGCATCCAGAGGATCACCTTGTCAAGAGAGAAGACCCCCCTCTCCCTCCCCCCATATCTGTTTACCTGCATGGAACAGATATTTAAAATAAAATCAGGAGTACGAATCATTGCAGTCAAAGCCCGTCATGCACCTAGATTCAAAAGAAATTCGTAATCTCTTATCATGGAATACTGAACGCAGATAGGGATTACTTCCGAGTCATACTACTGCAATAGAAAGGATACGTGTTTGTTTTCTAGCCAAAAGAGAAATTTGACGAAGACACAGGTTTGGAGTACCCCCTCCCCCTGTGCTCATTAAGGTTTTTAAGGATATACTTCACGCAACTGGGAAGTGGGCACTGGTCTGTATAACAAACACGTCATATGATCTGCCCAATCCTGTGGTCCGGGCAGCCCTGGAGCAGCACCTTGAGGGAAGGGGACGATTGTTCCCCTCCCTTGTCACAAGTGGCCTGAGGCCCTATGGGCCTACTCGAATGTAGCTCTGGAGCTGGCGTATCTAAGGTAAATTAACATACAAAATAGGAGCTTAACAGACTTCCACATGGGCATCTGATCCAGGACAGCTGCCACCACCATATATTTAACCCCAGTTAGGCTACAGTCCTATGCACACTTACCTGGGAGTCAGTTCTATTGAATTCAATACGACTTAATTATGAGTAGACATGTATAGAACTGTGCTGTTAATAAAGGTACCAGCTTAACACAAAGGGCGTACATGGAACTTAAGAACATAATCTAAGCAGCAAAGAGCTGATTAGTATTTTTTTTTCACATTTTTATACCACCCTTCCTCCAAGGAACTCAGAGTGGTGTACATATTTCCTCCCCTCCTTTTTGTCCTCACAACAACCCTGTGAGGTAGGTGGGGCTGAGAGATAGTGACTGGCCCAAGGTCACCCAGGAAGCTTCGTGGCTGAGCGGGGATTTGAACCTGGATCTTCCAGGTCTAAGTCCAACTCCCAAACCACTACACCATCCTGATTGTTGGGGGCTTTTTAAAAAGTAAAGAATTTAGTTTCTTAATAATGTGAATGGATCTCAATAGATTAGGCTTAAATAAATGATCCCATCGAGTGGCATTCTTTAGCAGCTTGGTAAGTGGACTGTTGTGCACACTGTGGAATCCTATGCATGTTTATTCAGAAGTAAGTCCTATTGATTTCAGTGAGACTTATGGCCCAATCGTAATGTGGCTATCAGCTGGCAGAAGTAGAACAAGCTTTTGGCCAGTGGAAACTGCCTCACGGCAGTTGCAAAAATACCTCCGCCAGTGTGCAAAGCTGCATGCTGCTGGAGCGCCAGCAGGTCCAGGGCTTTGGACCTGCCCACTGATCCAGGTAAGTTGGTGGGGGAGGTGCACCAATTTCAGTGGTGCAGGTCCGAGTAGACCTTTCCATGCCGCAGAGGGTCAGAGGCGTTTCTACGGTAGGGGCGGTACTGTAAGACTCGGTTGCCTTCACTGCACGTAATGGCTCTGCTGGCGAGGGGGCGGAGCCTCTTCGTTCCTAGTTGTAAACGGGGACTAGGACGAGGCGCAATTTACAGTACCGCCCCTACCATAGAAACGCCTCTGCAGAGGCTTATTCTTAACAAATGTTCCTTTACCCAGAGGAGAGCTCTGGGACTCCCCCCCCCCTTTGCAGGATACAGTGCAAGCCGTTTTGGCATGGCTGTGGTGCGAGGGGTGGAAGCATAGGATTCAGCTGTTACTGTCTTGTAAAAGTGCTCAGAATTGCAGCTGCAGTAAAGATTAAGTCTGACATTTTCATTTACCCATTTCTGCCCGGCCCACAGGTGTACACATTTGACAGAAATGCCGTATAGATGCTTTGCAATTGATTGAAAACATTGCATGTACTGCTCAGTGAGAATGCCAGAGGACCGTTTTACCCAAAGGAATATATTTTATTTGGATCAGCTATATGAACTGCTTTTTGAATTATTTGTAAATTATATGGAGTTGAATATTATTGTTACCACACCTAAAACTGGTATGATACGTGTCAGCCAGTAACTGGTTCACCACATCCTGCATCCTTTCAAACTGCTCAAGGACAATCCTATGTATGTAGAATCTATTATAGAAATTCACAAGAGGTTCACAATCCATTGCAGAATTTCACAAGAGGTTACCAAGACATGTATGACAGCAGCCAAGTCTTGGTACTCATAAGAACATAAGAACATAAGAAGAGCCCTGCTGGATCAGGCCAAAGGCTCATCTAGTCCACCTTCCTGTATCACACAGTGGCCCCACCAGATGCCTCAGGGAGCACACAGCCAACAAGATAACTTGTTTCCTGCTGTCACTTCCCTGCACCTGGCACAGAGAAAACCTACTTCTAAAACCAGGAGGTTGCTTATGGCTTGTAACCTGTGATGGTTTTTTCCTCCATGAATCTGTCCAAACCCCTTTTAAAGGCATCAATGCCAGGTGCCATCACCACATCCTGTGGCAAGGAGTTCCACAGATGAATTACATGCTGGGTAAAGAAATATTTTATTTTATCCGTTCTAACTCTCCCTCCACTCAATTTTAGTGCATGTCCCCTGGTTCTGGTGTTGTGCGAGAGGGAGAAGAATTTCCCTCTATCCACCCTCTCCATCCCATGCATAATTTTATACATCTCAATCATGTCCCCCATCAGGCGCCTTTTTTCTAGACTGAAAAGCCCCAGACACTGTAGCCTTTCCTCATAAGGGAGGTGCTCCAGCCCGTGAATCATTCTGGTCGCTCTTTTCTGCACCTTTTCCAATTCAACTATATCCTTTCTGAGGTGTGGTGACCAGAACTGGACACAATACTCCAGATGCGGCCTTACCATCGATTTGTACAAGGGCATAATGATATTGGCCGTTTTATTCTCAATCCCTGTTTTAAAGATCCCGAGCATGGAATTGGCCTTCTACTCCAGGAAGGAGTACAGCTGGCAGATCTACAGAAGTTGACAAAAAGCATTCCTGGCCTCAGTTGCCCTCTGTTTATCCAGGACTGTTTTCAAGCTGCAAACCAGATCCTTCTACGGGAGCATGACCCCACAGAGAGCTGGTTAACACTCATTCATTTTCCACTTTAGTTGAGACCCAGCTATTGGTTCTTTCTCTTCTTGGGATTCATCAGCAGTTTGTTAGCACATGACATCCTTCAGACACCTGTCCAAGGAACCCCTTGCTGCTCTGGGATCAGAAAAAAAAGAAAGAAAGATGGAGCTTGGTATCTTCAGCATCTTGATGACACTTCATTCTAAACCTCTTGATGATCCACTCCAATGCCTTCACGTCAATATTAAACAATGTAAATGATTGATGGGGCGGACTTTATGACAGGAGAATTCCCATCGGGTGGAGCAATCATCCCCCCTCCATAACACCCAGTGAAACAGAAGTAACAGCGCAATCCGACTTAACTTTTGTGCCGGTGTAACCAGCGGCACAGCGAAAATGGGAGGCCCCAGAACGGAAAAGGGATTCAAATCCCCCCCAAAAGAGGAATTTAAAGGGGATTTTAATCCCTTTTCCGTTCTGGGACCTCCCGTTCTTGCTGTGCCACTGGTTACACTGGCATAAAAGTTGTCGGATTGCACTGTAAAACCATTACAAAACTATGCCTCTAATTCACACAGTTTGTCCCCCAAAATGAAATGTTCCTTGGTGTAAGAGCCACTGAGTAGCTGAGGTCAACTTACAAGAGGTTACTCAATACAAAGAGAGGGGTTGGGGGGCAACACTATTTCACACTAATTCTGTTTAGAGCTCATTATACAGTATCAGGCCAGCGGGTGGCGCAGCGGGTTAAACCGCTGAACCATAAGCTGTCAATCGAAAGGTCGGCAGTTCGATTCCCGCGACGGGGTGAGCGCTCGTTGCTTGGCCAGCTCCTGCCAACCTAGCAGTTCCAAAGCATGTCAATGCGAGTAGATAAATAGGTACCGCTTGCGGGAAGGTAAACAGCGCTCCGTGTTCCAGCTGCATGCTACGTGCTGCGGCAAGGAGAGTCATGCCGGCCACATGACCACGGAGGCATCTTCGGACAACGCTGGCTCTTCGGCTTTGAAATGGAGATGAGCACCACACCCTAGAGTCGGACACGACTGGACTTAATTGTCAGGGGATACTTTTACCTTTATACAGTATCTACTACTCTCATAAGGGATGGCTGTCTCTTGCTGCTGCTCAGGAACACCTGCTGTTCAGCCTTTTCCCCATCAAGAACTTCTGCTAACGTCAGGGATGGCCCAATAACACTGCCCCTAACTTGCCGGTGCTGCCAGCACCACTGCATGCATCCTCCCCAAAAACACCGGGCAGAAGAATCCAGCCCCTTACCTCCTCACCACAGGTGATCCTTTTCCACAAATAGGAAGTTCAGGACATGCTGGGAGATCCCACTGTGTTCTGCATTTCCTGATTTTTCAATGCGACTGCGTGAGGAAGGAACAAGGTGAGTGGGTAGGGAAGCAGATCGGCGCAGCTCTAGCAGCCTGGAGGGAGGTGGGGAGTGGACTTGGAGTGAAGGGTGCCCCAAGTCTGCCACTCCCCCTGCCGCTTGACATAAGCCTCATCATCTGCTTCATGAATGGGCTGGCTGTGGCTACCATCATAACAAAGAGGGTTCTCTTTTTTCCAAACATGTGTGGTACTTAATTTATTTTGTTTAAAAAGGAAGAGGCCCTGTTCCTTGACTGGAGCTACCAGATGGATACATATCACCCATGGGCAACGCCCCACTGGGCAACTGGGTAGCAGAGCCCATGTCCCCAGTGGCAAGTTGGGCAGCAGGGTACACGACTCTGCTGATCAGCTGGGGGTAGAGCAGGCAGCTGTGCCAATCATGCAGGTGGTGGTGTGGTGGCATCTGGTGATGTCACTGGCTGTTGCCCGCTCCTGGTTGCAGGGGGTTGGGCTACCGAGCAGCAGCTGACCTTAAGGGATAGAACTGGCCTTGACCCTATAAAGGGCTCTGTAGAGGGCAACTAGGAGAAAGGAGAGGAGCCAGGAAGAGAGAGGGAAGGAGCAAGAGGCAGAGGTTAGGTAGGAGGACCTCTACTGGCCCAAAGGAAAGAGTAAGGACCAGCAGGGACCTAAGTAAGCCCCTCCCGGAAGGCTAAGCCCAGCTCAAGAGGACTTCAGCTAGTGTTAGAAGAATTTCAAATATGACCTTAAAAATAAGACTTACAAGGAATTGGAGGGGGGGGAGGCAAAAGGGAAAAAAAGAAAATCCCAGTGAAAAAATATTATTGATCACAATATATCATTTCAATAACTTTAAAATTAAATTGTATGGCTTCATTCACTGTTGTGCCCTTCTGCTATATTTAAGGTCATATAAATGGCCCTGCAATTTAAAGTATGCGACTGACTAGTTATTTACAGTCTTTCTCTTCTGATTGGCTAACTGTAGAGATGGAAGAGTTAGCAGCACCCACTTTTTTTTTTTTAGCTTTCTTGGTGATGGACAAAAATAAAACTAAACAACTTGATCCCCTCAAATAACTTTCCAACTCAGTCTATTACCCAAATATGGCGGAAAGTAGGTAAGTGATCATCCAAAAAAGATTCAGTGATATGTGTAAGATTTTAATAACTCAAATAGCTTAAGGCTGGAGCGGTTGAATTTAAAAAATAAATATCCAGACCATTCTTGTCTAGTATAGTTGTAACAGAATGGATATTTTCATTCCAAGAGAGTGATGGTGTAAGTATAGGATGTTTAGAGATGGGCATTAGAGATATTTCACTAGCAGATTGTCTCCTTTTTGCTGCTTCAGGATATTGAAGACTTGAATCCCTAGCTACATGTAGCAGTGAGAAAAGTATTGTTGGAGTTACTTTTCAAGAGGGTGATGTCACTATAACATAGCCCTCCCAAACTACTATTGTTACAACAAGTATTGATGGTAAAGGTGGTTGAAACAGTGTATGAGAAACAAAAAAGAGAAAACGTAACCGTGCTTCAATCAAGTAATCTAACAATATACTACACAGTAATTTCCACCTTTTGCTTTTCCCATTCCCTCTTTTGAAATTGGAAGATATTAATCTAAGCAGTGTTGATTGTATTGGTTCATCCCAAATTAATTTCAGTTGCGTCCACATGAGTAAAGCCTAGAAAGATTGCATACGATCAGTCAGGTGTACACATTACAATATGATGGCAACCATGTGCCCCGAGTTAGATTGGAATTGGGCCTGAGGGGGAAGTGAAATAAAGAACATAATGCCTGCTGGATCATCAGGCTAACAGCCCAGTCCTACCCTTCTCCCCTACTGGTGGAAGGTTTAAAGGGGCATATAAAGGGATTCCCTTTCCTTTCCAAAGCCTCCCGTTCTGCCCTCCCCCACTGGCTGCACCAGTGGGGGAGAAGGATAGTATTGGGCTGTAAAGATCTATCTCTAGACAACCTTTCTGTTTCCCACAGTGGCCAGATAAATCCCTAAGGGAAACCCCCAGCATGGCATGAAGGCAAAACTCTCCCTGCAATTTCCCCTCAGGAACTGGTATTCAGTGGTAAACTGTCTCTGAATATGGAGGGCCCAGTTAACACCTATTAATTTATCTAATTTCCTTTTAAAGCAATTTGACAATTGTCTTGTGACGGTGCATTCCATAAATTAGTTACATGTTGTTTGAAGAATTCCTTTCTTTTATGAGTCCATCTACTGCCAATCAATGTCATTGGATGACCACAGAGTTCCAGTGTTTTGAGACAGGGAGAAAAATGATCTCCATCTACTTACTCCATACTGTTCATAAATGTATGAACCTCCCTTGTTTCCCCTGAGTAATCTTTTCTCTAAACTAAAAAGCTCCAAATACATTTGCATTTCCTGGTATGGAAGGTGTTTCCACCTCTTGCTCTTTTCTGCACAATTTCCAGCTCTATTGTATCTTTTTTGATGTGCAGAGACCAGAACTGTACACAATTGTCTAGATGTAGTCACCTCTTAAAGAGCCAGCGGGTGGCACAGTGGGTTAAACCGCTGAACCGTGAGCTGTCGATTGAAAAGTCGGCAGTTCGAATCCGCCACGGGGTGAGCTCTCGTTACTTGATCCTCCAGAAGGATCTCTCCAAACTGGGAGAGTGGGCAGCAAAATGGCAGATGCGCTTCAATGTAAGTAAGTGTAAACTGATGCACATTGGGGCAAGAAATCAAAACTTCACATACACGCTCATGGGTTCCAAGCTGTCTGTGACAGATCAGGAGAGAGATCTTGGGGTACTGGTGGACAGGTCGATGAAAGTGTCGACCCAGTGTGCGGCGGCTGTGAAGAAAGCCAATTCCATGCTTGGGATCATTAAGGCGTAGCATGCGGCTGGAACATGGAGCGCTGTTCACCTTCCCGCAAGCGGTACCTATTTATCTACTCACATTAACATGCTTTGGAACTGCTAGGTTGGCAGGAGCTGGCCAACATCAGAACATAAGAAGAGCCCTGCTGGATCAGGCCAAAGGCCCATCTAGTCCAGCTTCCTGTATCACACAGTGGCCCCACCAGATGCCTCAGGGGACACACAAGACAGGGGCTGCAATCTGATGCACACTTATTTGGGAGTAAGCCCGAAAGAACATAGTGAGACTTCGAAGTTAACATGTATAAAATTACACTGTAAGAATGAGGAGTAAATGTCTCTTCACTTCTTGTTGGCATGCTGTCTGACTGATTGCAAGAAGGAACATAAAACAAAAAAGTAATAAAATAATAATATAAGCCTTAATAAAAAATAAACCTATATATTTTATTTTGAAAAGTAATTCAGATGCAGTTCATCATAACAGTTTATGGGAAAAATATAACTAATATATAATAATCACTAACTTAAGCAATCCAGTTTGTTTTTATCAGAATTCCTTTAAAACCAGAGTAAACTTATACAGACATTCTGATCAAAGGCTGTATGCCAATAATCGACAAACGAAATTCATCTTTCAAATAAATAAATAAATTCTTGTTTTCTTGTACAAAGATTGCAGTTCACATACAGGATAAGAAGTCATGTAAAATTCCGGAAAAAATATTTCTTTTTAAAAAACTGGTTAAAAACCAATAAAAAGTTAAAAAGAGTTTAAAAACACAAACAACCAAGGACCACTACGTTTCACTCAATTCTATGAATTTCATCAGGTGGAACAGAAGAGCAACAAAAGCTGCTGTGTGTTTGCAGCAGCTATACTTATACACAGACCTGAGAGTCATGCCGGCCACATGACCACAGAGGCGTCTTCGGACAATGGTGGCTCTTCGGCTTTGAAATGGGGATGAGCACCACACCCTAGAGTCGGACACGACTGGACTTAATTGTCAGGGGTCACCTTTACCTTAAGGAACAAACAAGATTTCTTTAAAAAATGTGATTTTAGAAAACGGGTTTCATACCACTTTTGTTTACCTCCAAGGTGTCACTCATTGCAAAGCTGGCCCACCCATGAATTGACCCAATGCGGCTTGCATCAATGGCAGAGGGTGGCAGGCGTGAGGGGGTGACGTATTTGGGGTGCTAAAAGTGATTGGGAAGCAGATCATCTGCTTCCTTACCATGCTGTCATGCAGTTTTTTCACGCCAAAACTCTGTCTCTGAGGCGAAGGGGAGGTCGGCTGAGACAGTTTTACTGAGGAGAATTTGAGGAGAAAAAACACTCCCTTATACTGCCCTAATCCTGCTGAGAACGCAGGAGGTGTTCGTTTTAAAACAGTGATGATACTTTGTGTCTTTGAGAAATTTTCTTTCCGTACCTCAGGAGAGCTAAGGAAGACTAAACTGCCAGTGCCGAGAGGCAAGGCCAGTCTGGGGATCACGGGAGCCCCTCACCCCAAGGAAGACTTGATCATCTGACCCTGCCTGCCTGGAGGAAGGTGCTTCTTTCCAGATGCCAACACTGACCCAGCCTGGAACCAACGGATAAGTTTTATTTCCAGGAGCTGCACCAACAAAGGAACTCCTTTGTTTACATGGTCCCTAAGAAAACTGGAAGTCCAGTACTCCTGGGTTTGTGAAAGGGTCCCCTTTTTTTCTTTTAGTGAGCTGTAGCAGAGGTAGACCCAGAGGCAGCGTCAGGCAGTGGACCCGGTTGTGTTGCTCCCCTGACTCATTGTTGGGTGGCAGTGGCACTGTGCATTTGGCTTCATTTGTTACCATAAGAGCAACTTCGCATCACAGATTTGAACTGTTCAACCTGTCCATGCCTCTCAGCTGGATAACCCTTCTCAGAATAAACACTAACAGAGAGAAGATTATAGGATTCTTCGGCAAATGAACAATCTCATTAAGAAATCTTGAAAACCCAGAGGGCAGCATAGCAACGTTGCAAGAACCCTCAGGCATTCGGTATAAATGACCCAGGAAAAAAAAATTGCCTGTGCTGATGGTCTTTGGTTGTCTGTGTCCCATTTTGACCCGAGGCCATATTTCCCCAGAACTTCCAAATGCCATTTTTGTCACATGTTTAAGGTACCCCCAAATAGAGAAAAACACCTGCAAAAAAATTCCCAGGTGTGCCATATACCTGTAGCATGGGTGTTGTAAACACCACTCATTAGGTTTAAAGTTAGCAGCCAGTCATTGAGGTTTAAAGGAACATTTTCCATTCAACGCTATGTAAATCATAGACCTGACATAGAACTGACAACACAAAATCTCAAACAAACATAGTTGTGCTGTACACACAGCTTCTGTACTTTAGGGTTGTGTAGGGGCATGTCCCAGTATAGTGCACCCCAAGTTAAAAGTTCCTGCCTGCCAGGGTTTTTTTATGGCCATTTGAACCCTTTAATTGCTGCAGCTGAAGTTGTGAGTTCACCACTACAACGCTCAAACAAACATAGTTGTGTTCTGCACACAACTTCTGTGCTTTAGGGGTCTGTAGGGGTATGTCTCAGCACTGTGCACCCCAAGTTACAAGTCACTACCTGCCAGGGTTTTTTTTTATAGCTCTTAGAGTTAGTTTTTGCAAGATCGTCTTGGTTCTAGCCCTTTAATTTTTTTAAGTGACATTTAAATGCCTCGGCCATCAAACGTACTGACAGCTATCAGTTACACAAAGAGGCAGCTGTTCCCCATTTAGCTGCAGGCTAGTTCCTGACCTTTGAATGCACTTCTTAGTAGAAGAATGTCAGTTGAAAATTACTATATTTTACAATGATATACTGTATATCAGGGGCGGGGAACCTTTTCCCTGGCGAGGGCCGTTTTAAATATTAGAAATTTGCTTGAGGGCCGGCCGTAAGGCCGGGTACCATTTTTATTTATTTAATTAATTTTTGCCCCCGCCCCCCATCGGCCTCCGGAGGCTCCGCGCTACCTCCACGCTAGCTTGCCCTCATCGGCGTGGTACGCATGTGTGAAATGGCCAACGGCCTGGTGAGAAGGGGTCGAGCGGCGGCCGGGGAGGACATGCAAAGGCCCTCTCCCGGCCTCCAGAGGTGACGTGCGGACCCGGCGGAGCCGGCGGAGCCTCCAGGGGCCAGTTGGGCGGCCTCCTGGCAATCTCTCCGGGGGCCAGACCGGATGGCCTCGGGGGCTTGATCCGGCCCTGGGGCCAGAGGTTCCCCACCGCTTCTGTATATCTTAGCAATGAGCTCACCATAGCTGTATTGCTCAAAAGCAACAGGCACCTTGCAGTAGCTGCATGAGGCTGGAGACAGAATTCTGATTATTCCAACCTTCACCCCCTGTCCTCAGCATGCCCTGGGCTCAGCCGGGGGGGGGGGAAGACACCCCCCCCCAGAAACAAACAGCTAAACTGAGCTCCCTGCAACAATCCAGCTAAAAATCAGTATATAACGACAGCCACCTGCAAGGTACTTGGAAACAGTCAGTTTGAGGCTCAAGACAGAATTCTTAGTACCCCAACCTTCACCCCCTGCTAGGCTCAGCCTGAGGGGGGAATAGAAAAAAATACACCCAGAAACAAACAGCCAATTTACAGGAACATTAGATTTCCCTATAAGGACCAATGAGTGTTTTGAGCAACGCCTTGTGTTGCTCCTACTTACAGCTCTGTAAAACTGATCACCTGAACCTGGGGTGCTGTAAACAAAGTGGATTCAAAAGCCAGGGCCCTGGCCATGAAAAAAAAAAGCCAAAGTTTCATTTCTAATTTCAGTGAGGAGGGGGTACCCTGCAACCAATCCCTGCACCTCATTTTCCCTAAAAACAGTGATCTTTGCTCTTCTGGGGGGGGGGGGTCAGTGGACTAGAACTCTGAAAATTGTTTTAAAAAATAGTTTCACCTGTCTAATTTCCATTAAAAAAAGCCAGAAAAATTGGGGGAAGCCCTTTTTTTAAAAACTGTTTTCTTTCAGACGTTGCTCGAAGTACTCACTCGGGTCGAATGGATAATGACCATTTGCTAGGTCATCTAACACAGATTAACGATCTCCTACCTAACACATTGCAACCAGCCTCTTGCAACCAAATAAGGAAGGTTAAAAAGTTGAGAGAGAGAGAGAGACTCTCCACTTTTTAACCTTCTGCATGCATGCATGCATGCAGCGGCGTCACTAGGGCGCGCGCCGCCCTGTGCGAGGGCGCGCGCGCTGCCCTAATGACCCCCGTGCCGCCCTACAGCCGGCCGGCGAGGATGTCTCCGGAGCAGACAGCAGCAGAGCCTCTGCTGCTGCCGGCTCCGGAGACATCCTCGTCGGCCGGCTGTCTTGGGCAGGAGGAGGCCTCGGAGCGTCCGCCCTCGGCGGAGCTCCAAGGCCTTCTGAGGGAGGCCCGATGCGTGACGTCATATTTATAAGTTTTCGCGCATGCGCAGTACGTTTCTGAGGGCAAATTTGCCCTCAAACGTTCTGCGCATGCGGTAAACCTTGTAAATGTGACGTCGCGCATCGGGGTTCACTCAGAAGGCCTTGGAGCTCCGCCGAGGGCGGACGCTCCGAGGCCTCCTCCGAGGCGTCGCTGGAGCGCGGCGGGAAGGGAGGACCGCCTGCGCGCGACGCGCGGGTGCACGCGTGGACCGCACGTCACCCATTGCGCGCGTCGCCCCCAGGCGGTCCGCCCTTCCCGCCGCGCTCCAGCGACGCCTCTGCATGCATGCATGCATATATTAAAAAAAAAAAAATCCTGGAGTCTTTTGGAAATTTATCATGAGGGAAAGAATGAAACTTATCAATAGCACTCAGGCAAAGCAGGATGCTGGTAGATCATTGCAGACACACGCTGGGAGCCAGGCATGATGGGTTCATGCCCAGCCAAGGGACTTGTCCTAAACAGCAAGGCACTCAACATTTGCATGACTGGCCAGAAACACCCATGGCAGGGACAAAAAAGAGAGAGTGACAGGACTAGAACCCATACCAGCTACTCCACAAAGCTGCTCTCTAACCACTCAGCCACAGCAGGAGACATGCAAAGAGCATCTCACTTAGCATTTAACACCTTGCATCATCACAAATAGGCACACCTGGCTGGGAGGCTGTAGTGCATGGAACTATCAGAGGGAGCACTGCATGGGTCAATCGCTAGGCTGGCATGTGACACAGGGTGCTTCCTACAGTGGCCCACCCAGCTAGCCACACCCACCTCTACACCCACCACGTGCCTTTTGATTTATTGCTGGCACATGCCAGCATAGCTGTTACTATGCTGCCCTTCTTGTCCCCACTTACCATACGTCATGGCATCAGAAAACAGGGGGCTCAGGAGGATCACTGAGGAGCATCCCTGCCTTCGGAGCCCAAGAAGCTATGGAGCAAGGATGCTGCAAACCCTGAAAGCAGAGAGACCTCTCCCCCTGCAGAGTCCCACCCCCCTGAGGCTAGCTGAGGTAAGAAACAACTAAGGTAGGAAGAAGGGATTCCTATCTGCTAACAAAGGATGGGCGCAATCCTGTGTAACAGTAGATCCCCCTGTGTAAGAGCATTTATGCCAGTGTAACTTGCCATAAGCCGATGGACACAGTACAGACACCGACTTAACCCACCTCGGATGCCTCACACGCGCAGTTCGGACATGGAACAGATGCCGTCACAATTCCGCCAGCGCAGGGGGCATTCCGGGGGCATCCGAATGCCCCTAGAATGCCCCCTGCACCTGCAGAATTGCGCCGGCATCCGTTCAGCAACCGGATTGCGTGTGAGGTGTCTGATGAGGGTTATGCATTGGGGTCTGTCCTGCGTCCATCGGCGTACGGCAAGTTACACTGGCATAAGTACTCTTACACAGGGGATCTACTGTTACACCAGTGCAAGAGTTACACAAGATTGGGCTGGATCAAGTGTGATCCAGTTAAGATTTTTATTGAACTGTATCAGTGATAAAGCAGCATCTGAAAGAGAAATACCATCTGCAATGGAGTTTGCAAAACCACAGGGACCTGTCTGGAACAAATTGGTCAGCAACCTTGCTGGGTAGCAGCTGGGCTCACACTGGTCACTGCAAGCAGGCTGTAGGCTATAGGCGTCCTTGGGGTCTGCAAGATGTCCTCACTTGAGACAGCTGCCTGTGAGGAGCAAAGAGAAGCACAGAAAGAACAAGGAGGAATTGACAACAGCATCATGTTCTCTGGCTTGAGATGCATACTCCATATGTGCGAGAGTGGTGCCACCAGAGTGTACATGTAGGGGGTGAGATCATGGTGGCTTGGAACATTATCTTTTCCTCTCTTGAGGGGGCTGCAGTGGAACTGTGCAGTTCAACTCCCCCCCCCCGTGGCAATAGCGGAGTCCGTGGAAACCACTGTTCACCACCACCACCACCACCACCCCTGTGGCAATAGTTCAGTCTGGAAAAACATATGTGATTCTGATGAGTGTTTGGCCACAAGTAGCAATGGTTGGAGTCTGTGGTATTCCCTGAAAGGGAGCACACACTCCCAGCTATTAGCTGTTGGAAAAACTGTTGAAAGGGATGGTTAGGATACAGTTGATAGCAGAGATAGTTTGATAATTCTGGAGCGTCAGAATGGAGAGAGTAGAGACATGAGAGGGAGATGCAGCATCAACACATTGCAGCATGGGATTCCTCCTACTCTTTGCTTACCTGTGTGGAGTGCATTGTCCTTCCCCTATTGAGGTGGTGAGGCAGAGGTTCCAGTTGGGTGTTTGTGTGTGGAGACCTCCTGGGGAAGAATACCTGCAATAAGAATTCTGAGAAGACATGCAAGTCTCTTTCAGTTGAGTTTTTTCCCCTTCTAACAGGCAGTTTACACTTTTACAACACGGTGCTGGAGGGAAGGAGCGGGTGGTGGGCCTGCGCAGGTCTACAATAAGGTGCAGTGGTGCCGCCCCTGCCCCCAGTTGGTTCCCACCAGTCAAATCCGTGGATGGCTAATCCGCGGATAAGGAGGGCCTATTGTACTGCTCCAATAAGACTACAGTATTTAATTACTGTATTTTATACCTCTAACTATCAGAGTTTTAGGAAGGGATCACATTTCGTCATCCCCAAAACCTACGAACTGTTCATTGATTTCAAAAAATATTATTTGAAACAGTGATCATCAGTTCAGTGCCTACAAATGACTCTCAATGCAATGAAAGCTGAAACCCACCACTTTCTCTCAGTCTTGAGGTAGGCAGGACTTAATATGTCTGGTCTTGAACTGCCTCATTTGGATGCAAATTTGGGCGTCTAGGCGCAACTCAAGAAATATATATTTAAAAATAAATGGAGGTGATTGTAAAGAGCGGGAATTAACTCTCTGGGTCTCAGAAGACTGCCCTGCCTTGTAACATTTTTGCCCCTCTCACCCCACCCAAGTTTTAATGAGATTTGAAATATTTAACATTCATGTTATTGGTAGCAATATTTTACTCCTGAAAATTTTCATTATTTTAACAGTGATTATTCTTCTGACTAATGCAAACTACATTATATGGGGTTCTTTCTATCTTGAACCCCCAGCTACTTTAAGAAATTCTTACTCCACATTTCTTCTAATGGGCTCAGATGGGTCACACAACTCCCCTTTCATCTTCACAACAACTCTGTGAAAGTATATTAGACTGAGATAGTGACTGGCTCAAAGCTTTGTGACTGAGCAGGTCTTTGAACCTGGTGTCACTTGGACTGTGGTTAAAGAAGAAATCAGTTTTGATTGTACTTAATTATTTAGGTTTAGGTCAATTGATGCATAAAAAGTAAAGGTATCCCCTGACAATTAAGTCCAGTCGTGTCCGACTCTAGGGTGTGGTGCTCATCCCCATTTCAAAGCCAAAGAGCCAGCGTTGTCCGAAGATGCCTCCGTGGTCATGTGGCCGGCATGACTCTCCTTGCTGCAGCGCGTAGCATGCAGCTGGAACACGGAGCGCTGTTTACCTTCCCGCAAGAGTACCTTCCCGCAAGAGTACGCAATGCATACTCTCTTTAAAAACAACAGTCTCGCAGCACCTTAAGAACTTACTTGGGTTGTAATCCTATACAAACTTACCTGGGAGTAAGTCGAACTAAATAGGACTTCTGAGCAGACATGCCTAGGATTAGGCCGTAATTTCACCAGATGCTGTTGTGAACTACAGTCCACTTCACCAGACGCAAAATATTTCAATACTCATAATAAAATATGAGGGGGAAGGTAGTGTTACTTTATCTAGATGGTTTCTAAGGATTTGTCTATGTTGCTGTTGATAAATGAGTTTAATGAACCAACTTTCTTACATACATGCACAACACTAGCATTGCTCCATAGAATATGCTCATCTTCCATAGCACTGCTAGTATTACCGGTATCATCATAATAGGCACAGTTTGTTGTGGGAAAACCCAACTTATCCAGAAAGTTGGAAGGCCATCCAGCTAACAGCCGCTGGTTTCCTCAAAAGTAAGCTGTGTTGCATTCAACAAGACTTGCATCAGAGCAAGAACTGCAGTCTGGATCTGCTAATTTCCTAAGAGTGCAATCCTGTGCATGCTTACCTGAAGCCACTGATGGCGCATACTTACCTGAACCCACTACTTAGCTGGCGGAAATCTGAGGAGGCCTATCGGGCCGGCCCCAGTTTACACCTGGGGAAGGCGATGAGCATCCCCTTCCCCAGGTAGACTTCCGGCCCGCCAGTCAAATGGCAGCCTGGGCTCAGGATCCCATGGGTGGCCCTGGGCCACCGGCTGGATCCTTACACAGGATTGCGCTGTGAAATCAGTGGGACATTTATTTTTGTTCAAAATCAGAATTCTCAGGCTTTCTGCCATGTTAAAATACAAATTAAAGAAATTAAAAAGATGTTACAGTTCCGACATTTTGACTTTTCATCTGCACCTATGGCAGACATGGCAGAAAGCTCGGGTATTTCTGGTTTTGAAAGCCTGCATCTATTTATTTTTTTACTGTATTTAGGAGATTTTTTATCCTGCCTTTCAGCCTCCAAAGATGCCCCTCCCCCAAGGCATAAGAAAATAAGAAGAGCTCTGCTGGATCAGGTCAAAGGCCCATCTAGTCCAGCTTCCTATATCTCACAGTGGCCCCACCAGATGCCTCAGGGAGCACACAAGACAACAAGATACCTGCATCCTGGCTGACAGCATACTCTACAAGGTCAATGACAACAGGAAACCAGAAATTATTTTTCTTCCTCTCTTTCTCCTCAGGCAACTGGTGTCCCATGGCCAGTATGAGTGGGGGAGGGACACAGGCAAGGCAGCCATAGTCAGCCTGGTGACAATGGTTCTTTGCTTGCAGGCCTCTCCTCCTCACAAGACAATTCATATCCTATGGCCACTGTGGGGATGGGGGGGGCACAGTCTAAGCTTCCAAAGAGGCAGCAGCAGGTGGAGGCAGCAGTGATGGCTCTTCACTTCCACTCAGTAGGACATTTTCACATAAACATGGATAAGACTGGTGTGCACCTATTTGGGGTGTCCCGTTGTAATCTATGGAAACTCATTAGGGAGCAATTCCCACTGAACTCAGTGTTACTTCTGAGTAAACATATGTAGGTTGTTTGTTTTAATTATGTGTTTTTAATTATTTTAATGTACATGTTTATTTTAACGTTGTAAGCCGCCTGGAGTGCCCTCGCTGGGAGAAAGGCGGGATACAAATTCTTTAAATAAATAAATAAATAAATAAATTGGGTTGTCTTATTAAAGTCAATGGGGCTTGGTAAGTAATGCATAGGAGCAGGTTGCACATGGGCACTTTAATCCAAAATATCTGTGCTAGCAGTGCCAGAGTAATAACTTCAAGAAGAGTAGCTGTGTTCTTCTGTTTTAGTAAAAACAATGAAGAGCTATTTATTATTATTATTATTATTATTATTATTATTATTATTAAGTAATGTACTGCTTTTTAACATAAGTAGTTCACAAAGCTGTTGTTATGCCAGAGTAATTACCTTGCACATCTAAGGAATCCCATAGCTTGCTTCCATTCTAAAAACTTTCCTGGTCTTGCATATCTTTGACCATTAGATTGGTGTAAGAACAGTAGCCAGATCCTAAACGAGTTCCTTTGGAATTACTGCAAGTCCCACAGAGTTCGGTGTGACTTGCTCCCATATGAGTGTGTACAGAACTGCAGTATTAGTTAAATCAGTAACTTTTTAACATCCATATGTATCAGAGACTTCTCTGCTACACTTTGTCCCTCCAACCCCAGTAGTAGTGTCCTTCTCTCCAATGCCTAATTTTCTTCATGCATGAAATGGCTGGAAGATATATGTAACAGTATTGTGCTGTGAATGGCATGTATCTTAAAAGCTTAACATATACTACAATCCTATCCACTTACCTGGGAGTAAGCCCCATTTACTTTAATGGGACTTGCTTCTAAGTAGAGATCCATAGGATTGGGCTCTGCTAGCTGTCTGGCCCGTTAAGCAGTTTGAAAACTTTTGAAGCTCTTGAATGCTTATAATCTTTATCCTGAGCCCAAAACTCACAGAAACACACGTACGTGCTCAACTCGTAACACACGTATGTGTACGATTACTATTAATAATGTATTTTCCAGACTGTGTTACTAGAGAAATCAACTGATAAATCTGAGCATCAGTATTTTATAAACCGGGTTGAAAACTCTGAGTTGCAAATCCACATATTTCCAGGTAAACTACGTCGTTAATAGAGTACTTTTATTTACATAAACCAGATGTTAAAACTTTACGTTTCACCCCATTCATTAGGGGCATCATCAGAAGTTGAAAACTATTTTAGAACTTCTTCTTCTTCTTCTATTATTATTATTATTATTATTATTATTATTATTATTATTAACAGTATTTATATACCGCTTTTCAACAAAAAGTTCACAAAGCGGTTTATAGATAAAATCAAATGATTAAATGGTTCCCTGTCCCAAAAGGGCTCACAATCTAAAAACTTCATTTTTCATTCTTCCTTTAGCAGTTAAATGCTTGTGTAGATCATTATGTCAGTGAGGTTGTGGGTGTAACAGGCAGGAAAAATAGTCACAGAACTAGAAAGGATCTCATGGGCCATCAACACTCCTTGCCAGCAACATGGTTTGTTTTTAATGATTGCAAGAGAACCATCTACTTATTCCTTTGCTATGTAAATTGTGCTGATGGCTTTTTGTTGAAAAGTGAGTGGTATATGAGTATTCTAAATAATAATACATTTCACCCAAACATATTTGAAAAAGGACCATTCACACTTATTTCGACAGATGCAGGGATAGACAGCTAACTGGAAGTCAGCCTAGTTTATTACATTTATACTGTAACTCACGTTTTTCCCATCATGGAGCTCAAGGCAGTGCACGTGGCATTCCAAGGAAGTCTCCCAATGAGGCACTAGTCCGATCTAGATTTGCTTAGCTTCAGTAAGGTAGATGCACTAAGGCTGCAATTGTATGCACACTTTCCTAGGAGAAAGCCCCACTGAACACAATGAGACTTACTTTGAGTAAATATGTATAGGGTACTAACCGTGCAATCCTCAGACCATACCCAAGATAGGAGAATCAGATGACAGGGCACCAAATCCAGCTAAAATTAAACAAACTAAATTCTTGTCTTGTGCTCTATTAAATGTCTCCAACAATGAAAATTCCACCACATTCTTAGGCAAATTGTTTTTGTGCTTCACTGCTGTTAAAAAGTCCCTCTTCATGTGCCCAGACTAAAACGTTTTGGCTAGTTTGAGCCTGTCCTTCCTATGTCCTGCAACTGTCCATGGTTGACAAGGAACACAATTAATTTCTGCCCTTCAAAGCAACGATTCAGCACCAGTTAGATGTGTCCATAAGACACATGGAAGATGTACAAAAAGGTGTGTGCTCCAAGAACATGAGATAAAGAACTATAAAACCCCTTGCACATTGACTGTAAGTAATATAAAATGTAAGTAGAAGAAGGAATTGTAAGTCTGGTCTGTGTGAGGTTTCTATTTGCGCAGGACTATGTGAAAAGGTCCAAGTGTATTTATATCATTAATGTAATGTAAAAATTAAAAATCAGGGAGATCATTCCATCTGGAGGAAGAAGCGCAAACTGAAATTAATTTTGCCATGTGCCATCTCCTGTTGATCCTAGTATCTGACATGGGGTGATGGCGGTGGGAAATTGGCATGGCATAGCTGGAAGCCAATTTCTGCATTGTCAATCGTTGAATGGGCAATTCCAAAGTTTTACAGCATGTTGCGAGTATCCCCCTAAGTAGGTCTGCAAACTCACGGAAATATACAGTACAGTATTTTGGAAACTGATTTGGTCAACTACATACACGCAGTTCTGTTTACATCTCTTGAGAAGCAGGCGAGCGCGTGTGCATGGAGACGGACATTAGGCATCCTCGTTCCCAGCTTGTACATTGCAGTGGGAAACATCCTACAACGGCTTCGCTCTGCTTCGCCAGTAGATTTGTACATCCAGAAGAGGCTGTCCTGCCCCGTGGTTTCTGGAATACGTGGGCTTGCCTGAGGCGTTTTGTACCACCTCCCACCCAACCCGGTCCAAAAGCGAAAGTAGACAGACAGACGCATACAATATGAGGCTGATATGGAGCACAATTCGGTAAAGCTTTAGCTTCCGGACCTCCCTGTAACCTTGCAGCAGAGCAGACAACCTCGAAGGATGATCAAGGCTACTACTCCACAGCGTCTTTCCTGAAATGAAGCCGAGAGGACCGCGCGCGAGAGAAACCCTCACTGAACAGCGTTAGCTAATGACAGCTATAGCGGTGAGTGCCTCGGAATTTATAATATCACACGACGACGGGGAAGAGAATGAAGCAGCAATCGCCAAGGCGACCAAGCCCCGCCTTCAGCCATTCCTCTCCTCTCTTCCCCTCCCCATCAGCGCGGATTCCCGCCTGGCTTGGGCGGGGCTCTTGCGGCGTGATTGACAGTTGCCATAGTAACATGCTCTTCCAGTCGCCATTTTGTCAGTTGGACTTTTTAAAAAAAAATAATTTCTCTTCCCGCCCGAATTATAACTTTACGTAGATTATTCTCCTTTTCTGTCTCGGAGGATTTGGATTTACCCCACGATTGCCAGTGGTCGCGAAGCGAAGCGGGAGCAGTGTGCGTTCAGACTGGAGCGATTCAGAGCAGGGCTCCAGAGAAGCCGGCTCGGCGGCGGCGGCGGCGGCGGCAGCAGCAGCAGCGACGGTGCTCGGGAGGGGGAGGAGAGCGGGGGGTTGGCTGACTGACTGGCTGGCAGGCAGGGAGGGGGCGCGAGTGAGTGAGTGAGGAGTTCCCGGGGGCTCGGTTCAGCGCTGCGCTCCCCCTCTCGCCCGCGCCGCTCTGCCTGGCCTGGGCTCAAGCAGCAGTCGAAGCTCCGCCGCCGCCGCGCTGTGCCCGGGCCCCGCCGCCGATCGCTGCGCAGGTTTGGAACGCGCGCCATTTTGTGAGCGATAGAAAATCTACCCGGCCAGGAATCGCCGCGGATCCGCCCGCCGGGCCGGGCTGCCCTCCTCCCGCAGGAGGGAGGCGCGTTGTGGCTCCGTTCCGGAGCCAAGGCCCTGCTTGGCTTCTTTCTGCACGGGAATCCGAGTGTGGCAGCGAAGTGAGGCGAGCCGGTTGAGGAGACTGCGGAGAGAGGGAGACGTTGCTGGGTTGGGCCGCTGGCTGAGGCGGGGAATGAACTAAACCCACCCGCCGCGGCCACCACCATCTCCTCCTCCTCCTTCCCCTGCCCTGCATCTCAAGAAAGGAGGCCTCGGTCTCAGGACGACTGCAGCCCCCGGACAGGAACCAGAGGCAGCCACCGCCCCATACCGGTAAGTGGTAGGGCCTCTGGCAGGGGGGCCGCTGGCTCAACCGCACAGGGAGAGAGAGGGGCCGCTGCCATCTTGAAGAGGGAGCCTGGGCCGCCAGGGTGGTGAGAAGAAGGCGGCCGACCTATGGGAGGGAAAGGCAGGCGCCGGCTTCCTTCCCCGTTACTCCCGGTTAGGCCCGGGGAGGCATGAGGGAAGAAGGCTCTGTCTTGTTCTGTGCCGTGAAGGTGACGGCGGAGGCCTGAGAGAGACCCTTCCCACCTGGCCAGGGGGTTTGCTCCTGGCAACTAGGCATTGCCCAGACCTGGGCCGGGACTGCTGGTGAGAGAATGGAAGAAGTTCCGCTGTTTCCGCAACCCTCTGGGCAGGTGGGCAGAAAGTCAGGTCTGAGTTAGCACCTGTTGTAGGAGTGGTTTTAGGGGCTCATCTGTAACTATCGTGATGGTTGGTGTGGAAGTCGAAGGTGGTCAGTAGAACGCTTGTCGGGTTTCTGTCACACTCAGGTACTTGCAGCGTGTAAATAGTCGGCTTTCTCCCTCCGGGGTAGCGTCTTAGCAATTCAGTTCTGTTGTTAAAGAAACGCGAAACAGCGACAAAAATGCATCCGAACCGAACTGTGTATGTTACCACGGTGTATGTTACTCTCAAGTGGCAGAAAATCTTTTTTTAATACAGTTCTGTTAAATAAGATCACTCTTCGGATATATTGATTCTTTGATCAAACTTTACTTGATCCCCAACTACTTTTACTCAAAAGTAAGTTGAATTGATTTCAAAGCAACTTTTTTAAAGTGAGTTGAACATTTCTAGGATTTTACGTTGTTGTTGTTGTTCAGTCGTTAAGTTGTGTCTGACCCTTCTTGATCCCATGAACCATATCCCGCCAGGCCTTCGTGTCCTGAGTTCGCTCATTTTCATGTTCATTGCATCGGTGATGCTGTCTAACCATCTCATCCTTTGCCTTCCCCTTCTCCTTTTGCCTTCAATCTTTCCCAGCATCAGAGTCTTCTCCAGAGAGTCCTCTCTTCGCATTAGGTAGCCAAAATATTTGAGTTTCAGCCTCAGTACCTGTCCTTTCAGGGAACAGTCAGGGTTGATTTCATTTAGGATTGACTGATCTCCTAGCAGTCCAAGGGACTCTCAGGAGTCTTCTCCAGCACCACAGTTGGAAAGCATCTATTCTTCGGCGCTCAGCCTTCTTTATGGTCCAACTCTCGCAAACATACATTGCTACTGGGAACACCATTGCCCTGACTATATGAACTTTTGTTGGCATGGTGATATCTCTGCTTTTTATTTTACTTTTTTGGGTTCCAAGATCACTGCAGACGGAAACAGCAGCCATGAAAGTTTGCCATAGCTTTCCTTCGAAGGAGTAAGCGTCTTTTAATTTCATGGCTGCTGTCTCCGTCTGCAGTGATCTTGGAACCCAAAAAAGTAAAATCTGTTACTGCCTCCATTTGTGCCCCTTCTATTTGCCAGGAATTGATGGGACCAGATGCCATGATCTTAGTTTTATTAATGTTGAGTTTCAAGCTAACTTTTGCACTCTCCTCTTTCACTCTCATCAAGAGGCTCTTTAGTTCTTCTTCACTTTCTGCCATTAGGGTGGTATCGTCTGCATATCTGAGGTTGTTGATGTTTCTCCCGGCAATCTTGATTCCGGCTTGCGATTCATTCAGCCCTGCATTTCTCATAATGTACTCTGCATATAAGTTAAATAAGCAGGGTGACAATATACAGCCAAGATTTAAATACCAAGAGTTAAATATCAGTCTGATCCTATTTCTAGTTCAGGGGTGGCCAACCTTTCAGCATAAATGCTCCTGGACCTTTAATGGTTGTATAGGTGAGGGCATTTCAGCAGGTGTAGCTGCTTTAGCAGCACCATCAGCAATTGCAGTTGCCAAGATTCTGTTTTCTACACAACTCTGTGTTCTTAAGAGGCCCTAATGGTGGAAGGTTGACCACCCTTGGTCTGGTTCTATATAACTTAGTTGGTACCATCTGAGTAAGACAGAACTGACATATGCCATACCAGAAAGTCTGATACCTCAGCCTTAAACACCTGGTACTAGTGTATCTGCTTCCAACATTGAAGATGTTGCTTTGGCACAGCAATCAATTTGTCATCAAATATAACTTAGTATGGGGGTAAAGCAAATGTTGAGATTAGGTCTACTGCCCTGCTTTGCAAGTTCAAAAAGAAACCTGATGTGTGGTATTTGCAGGTAAGTGTAGTTCATATTGAAATTTTAAACTACGCTGATAGAAAAATGTTGACTGTGTTGTATTTAGTTAGCCCTACCAGCGTCCCGGAATCAAGGCTGGCTTCGGCCTAGAGCAGACCCGAGCCGCTCCCAAGTGTGCACCGTGGCTGCCCAATGGGGTTCCGTCTTCTGTCGCATCGTTGACCTGAAGTTCCAGAAGCCGGAACCCCTTTGGGCAACCACGGTGCACACTTGGAAGCAGCTCGGGTCTGCTCTAGGCCGAAGCCAGTCTCTATTCCATGATGCTGTTAAGGCTGTATTCAGTAGTTTTGTGGCCAAAAAAGTCATGTGCATTATTTTGAATTCAGACAATGTTGACTACTTTGTTATGGTTGTACTTTTAGTCTGCTTCTGAAAGTCCCATGTAATTGACAAGCTGCATTGAAAACTACAACCTTTAGAACTATTACAGTACTAATGGTATCAGTGCTATTGGTCTGGAGAATGCATAGCGTTAAATACAGTTTATACTTGTGTATACATATTAAATAGACTGTTCATGTGACTTTCAGCCCATAACTACATAATTTACAAGTGCCTTTCATTTCCATTGAAAGTTTTTATTTAGTTTGCAAAAGCCTGGAAAGGATGGGGAGATGTTAATGCTTCTGCACTGGGATCTAAAATTAACAAATTAGGCTTTAGTCTCATGCACACTTAACCTGTGAGTAAGGCCCATTGAACATGGTGGGACTTTGAGGTGAGGTCTTGCATATGTTTGTGCCGATAGTGTATGAAACTTAGCCTGCAATTCTAAACACACTTACTTGGAAGTAAGCTCAATTGAACAAAATGGGATTTACATCTGAGTAAACATGTATAGGATTGTGCTGCTGGGCACAGACATCTTATCTGGTAGAACAGAACTGTGTTCTTACCAAATATGCTTTAATATTGTTTCCTGAATCATAAAATTACAGAACCGTTGTTGGGGTTTCTTAGAGGAGAAGTGCAGGTAGTTTTATCATAGTTGATGTTTGTGTAGAACATGACAATGAGATCAAATTTAGGCAGTAGAATGACATGGTGATGCCATAACCTAGACTGCCATCACCTTCAAACAAAACTTATTTGCAGTGTAATCTGAAGCATGTTTACTGAGAAGTCCCTCTGAGTGGGACATCCTCCCTAGTAACAATGCTTAGCCCTGTTGAACAAAGTGAGATTTATTTTTGAGTAAGTAATACATAGGATTGAATTTTTAAATGTGTAAAATGTGCATTTTTCTAATTTTTGTATAGGAGTACAAAAGAGGAATTCAAATCATTATTAAAATCACAGACTGATATAGTCTGTGATTGACTCTTTGTTGTTCAGTCGTTAAGTCGTGTCCGACCCTTCGTGATCCCATGAACCATATCCCGCCAGGCCTTCCTGTCCTCCACTATCTTCCTGAGTTCGCTCATTTTCATGTTTGTTGCATCGGTGATGCTGTCTAACCATCTCATCCTTGGCCTTCCCCTTCTCCTTTTGCCTTCAATCTTTCCCAGCATCAGAGTCTTCTCCAGAGAGTCCTCTCTTCGCATTAGGTGGCCAAAATATTTGAGTTTCAGCCTTAGTACCTGTCCTTCCAGGGAACAGTCAGGCTTGATTTCATTTAGGATTGACTGATTTGATCTCCTAGCAGTCCAAGGGACTCTCAGGAGTCTTCTCCAGCACCACAGTTCAAAAGCATCTATTCTTCGGCGCTCAGCCTTCCTTATGGTCCAACTCTCGCAACCATACATTGCTACTGGGAACACCATCGCCCTGACTATACGAACTTTTGTTGGCATGGTGATATCTCTGCTTTTTATTATGCTGTCTAAGTTTGCCATAGCTTTCCTTCCAAGGAGTAAGCGTCTTTTAATTTCATGGCTGCTGTCTCCGTCTGCAGTGATCTTGGAACCCAGAAAAGTAAAATCTGTTACTGCTTCCATTTCTGCCCCTTCTATTTGCCAAGAATTGATGGGACCAGATGCCATGATCTTAGTTTTATTAATGTTGAGTTTCAAGCCAACTTTTGCACTCTCCTCTTTCACTCTCATCAAGAGGCTCTTTAGTTCTTCTTCACTTTCTGCCATTAGGGTGGTATCGTCTGCATATCTGAGGTTGTTGATATTTCTCCCGGCAATCTTGATTCCGGCTTGTGATTCATTCAGCCCTGCATTTCTCATAATGTACTCTGCATATAAGTTAAAAAAGCAGGGTGACAATATACAGCCTTGCCGTACTCCCTTCCCAATTTTGAACCAATCGGTTGTTCCATGGCCGGTTCGAACTGTTGCTTCTTGACCTGCATACAGGTTTCTCAGGAGACAGGTAAGGTGGTCTGGTACCCCCATCTCTTTAAGAATTTGCCACAGTTTGTTGTGATCCACACAATCAAAGGCTTTTGCGTAGTCAATGAAGCAGAAGTAGGTGTTTTTTTGGAACTCTCGTGCTTTCTCCATGATCCACCGCATGTTGGCAATTTGATCTCTTACAATTTGATCTCTTACAATTTGATCTCTTACAATTTGATTGACTCTTACAAAGTGACATTTACAGTCCAGTCCTATACATGTTGATTTGGAGGTAAGTCTTGCTATGTTTAGTGGGGCTTACTTCCCAAGTAAGAGTACCCAGGATTGCAGCGTATAACACAGATTGCTTATAATGTAGACTAAACATCCTTGTTTTTTTAATATTGTTACATATTTCACAAATAGAATTTGAAATATTTTATAAATGGATACTGTTTTTAGTATTTTGTCAAACTTTGTATTTAGTTTGTCAGGTGTAGGCTGGCTGTAGCTTTAAAATGCATACAAATTACCATTGTCTCTTGGAATACTTATCTATATGTATGAGTAATTTTGGGATTGAGATTCAGAAAGATAAAACTTGCGTATAGTGAAAATTTGGTTAGTTATACAGATATTTTAGTTTTGCAGAAGAATTTTGATTCACTTTTTGCCTCATTCTCTTGTATTAAAGTTCCTGAAAACAGGTGGATTTTTATGTATTATGTGAGAGGACAGTTTCCTCAGGTACAAAACGGCGCAGAATTATGACTGCTGATGTCATTGTCTGTTTTGTCTTTGACCTCAGAAGACTTAGGATGTCAGTGAAAGCTGCTGGTAAACAAAGATTCCTCTTGGAGGTTTGGAAGTCTTAATTTTGTAGCATTAAAGCTGATAGGTATAACACAGGTAGGTGTGTAGACCACAATGCCTTTAAGTGCATGTTTTGAGTAATTTAGGAAAATAAATAAAAGTTGGTTGAAAGAAGTCCTGGTTGCAGATATTAGCTGCAAGCTGAGACCGTAACTTTTTATAATAAACTTTGGACACTGTAATGTAATCTGCTCTGGTAGGGGTCCTAGAAGATAAATCAACTTTACTGTATAGTTCATTTTACTTTCAGATTTAGTGAAGGAATGCTTGTTTACAACATTTGGTTAAAATCCTGAAGTCAGTGACAGAACTTGATTTCAATAGTACAAATTCTGTGCTTTATCATTGATCTTTATAATTACTGGTTCTAAAGACTTATTGGTCTTAATTCATTTTATAAATACGTTCAACTAACTACTTCCCAGTTACCCAGTAAAACCATCGCAGAACTTGTGCCTGGGTTGGAAAAGGAACTTATAGCACAAACCTATTCATTATAATACTTCTACTCAGAAGTGACTCCCACTGTGTTCAGTGGGGCTTCTAGGAAAGTGTATAGATTTGCAGCCTTAAATACAGTTTGTAATTTAGACTTAAAAGATCCTAGCAGCTCAGTTCTGGTAATGTAGAACGGTAAGTTTGTAGCTTTGATTCTGTGCAAATGTAATTGAGAGTGTGCTCCGTTAAACTTGGTGAAAATTACTTCTGAATAAACATGCATAGGATCTTCATGGAAGGGCCTGTGTTGTACTGTTACATAATTCATAATTAATTTATGGGATTTACTGCAATAGGATGTGGTGATGGCTACTGCCTTAGATGACTTTAAAGGGAGACTTTATACGTTTGTGTAAAACTGTACACAATCATTATACTATATTATAATATCGGACTATAATATCGACTACTATTAGCCATGGCAGCTTGATGGAACTTTCAGGTTCAGAGACTAAATACCTGTTGCAGGGAAGGCTGTTGCCTTCATACCCTTCTGGTGAGGTTGTTGAAAATATCTGATTGGCCTCTGTGGGAAACTGGATGCTAGATTACATGGACAAAAGGAAGTACTTCTTCCCACAGCTCATAATTTAATCTGTGGAATTTACTACTACAAGTTGTGGTGATGGCTGCTTGCTTAGATAGCTTTTAAAGAGGCTTAGAGAAGTTTATGGAGGTCAAGTATCTCTTCTAGTCATGATGGGTGTATGCTACCTTAAGGTTCAGAAGCAGCATGTCTCTGAATACTAGTTGCAAGGGAGCAATGGTGGGAGAATGGTATGTTTGTACAGGCTCCCTACCATATCTGCGGGGGATAGGTTTGTTTGTTTATTTATTTATTTATTTATTTATTTATTTATCACATTTTTATACCGCCCTTCCTCCAAGGAGCTCAGAGTGCTGTACATATTTCCTCCCCTCCTTTTGTCCTCACAACAACCCTGTGAGGTAGGTGGGGTTGAGAGATAGTGACTGGCCCAAGGTCACCCAGGAAGCTTCGTGGCTGAGCAAAGCCACAGTTAGCTGGAAGCGTGGAAAAGACCGTACCCTATTCTCACACACCCCGCGCCCATTACCTTTGTTAGTGTTCGTATCGGTGGTGCCAAGCAAGTGTATGTTTTGCTTTAACAAAATGCTATAAGCAGAAGCAGGCAAGCAGCCTGAATGCTAGAGAGGCTCAGCCTTAACACTAACAGGAAGCAGAAAGTTAACATTCGGGCTGCTTGTCTGCTTCTGTACTATAAGCAGATGCATGCTAGATGCATGCTGCTTATAGTGTTCTATTAAAGCAAGTGCGGGCCTCCTTTGGAGAACTGTGGATAGTGTGTGTGTGTGTGTGTGTACGTACATACTTGCCAGATAGTTAGTGATACTTTCCCTTGAGTTTTTCCATGACTTCCACCCTTTCACAATTAACTATTTTTGCGTCCCTACCTGAGCACCTTACCAAGCTAACTACTCTTTTCTCTCCGACTCCCTTGTAAACTGTTTCTCTTTTCAGATCTGGATTCTCAGTTTCAATCTGGTTAGGGTGGGAAAACAGTGGAAGAGGAGTGAATGTTAAGTTGTAGTTGGTTAATTGTTGCACATGGCCCGAGACATAGGAGAGTCATTCATACTGTTCTTGTCTAAACATAATTAAATTATGATCAGCCATATTTTGTATAACTTGTGTATTAGATCATGTGTTAGCTACACAAAAAAATGAATTTCTTGCTTAACTGGTAAAGGTAACCAGCTATGTACAGTATTTTGCTAAAATGTTGATATGAGCTGATTACAAATCATGAGCTCTTCAAATGCTTTCTAAAAAAACAAGTGATACATTCTATTAGCATATTGGCTCTTCATTGGTTTGTGACTTCTCTCACTGGATGTTGAGTATCCCAACTTGGCAACTGACTTGACCATTGCAGAGCAGTGAATAAAACTACAGTTGGCCCTCCGTATCCGCAAGGGTTCCGTTCCCAGAACCCCTGTGGATACTGAATTCCGCAGATACAAGGGTCTAACTGGGAAACACTGTGAAAAGGAAAAAAGGTAAAACATGCCTTTTAGAAGCAAACCGCTGTGTGTTCTTGCTTAAACAGGCTGAAAACACGCTCGGGAAGCCTCTTCCGGGTTGCGTGACTCCCCCGTCCCCTCTCCCAAGGTTGCCCCTGAATGCATTGCAATGCATTCTGGATCTATTTTGGGAGAGGGAGGGGGAGTTGCACAACCTGGAAGAGGCTTCCGGAGCGCAATTTCAGCCTGTTTAAGCGGTTTGCATCTAAAAGGTAAAAAACCCACATTTTTTTCTTTTTACAGCGTTTTGGACCTTGCGGATCCGGGACTTGCGGCAAGTCAAATCCATGGATCCCGAATTGGCTGGTAAAAAGGGTCCACTGTATCTCACAATGGGGGCATCTCATGCTTTCTGCAGGGTCAGTGCCTCTCAGTAGAAGAGGAGGAGAACCTGAATCTTTGCAAGATTGGGTGATCAGACACTTAATTAGGCAAAGTGTCTGATCAGGGGAGGGGACAATATTGTTGGCTGCAGCTGCAAGCTAGGATCAGTTCTCAAAAAGCAGTCCAAGCAAGTGTGGTGAGAGAAGCAGGTATTTGGGCCTGGTGGGGCCAAGGTACTTATGAAGGCTTGAATGGCCATGATGCAAAGGAGGAACAGGCATAGACAGACTGAGGTGTCAAGTGTGAGCTGTATGCCATAGTTGCTTTATAGTACTGGGACATATCTTATTCTCACTGAGATTGAAAACTTGTCTCTGTACCACTTCATATTTAATCAAGGCTCGCATGGTTGAATGTCTCTCTATAACCCTGTCCCCCATCTTCGCACATAGAAAAGTAGAGGGGGAGAAGGCCTAGTTAGAATCCTTTATCTGTGATAACTAGTCTTTTGTGTGGAGGATATTGATTTTTTATTGTATGGTGGAGTATTCAGTTATGTGAGCTTTCACCTGATCCAAATTGGTACAGGCTACTAGATGCATGTTTAAAACTCTAATGAGAAAAAAGGATAAAGTCTTGAGAACTGAAAGAAAAAGTTTATATGCGAACAGGAAGGCCAGTGATCACTGACAGTGGGTAGCAGTAAAGCAAGTTGAAGAGCCAGTAAAGCTGCTTGGGTTCAAGAAGCTTATAGTCCTCCACAGCAACACAGCTATTCAAGAAGCAGGACTCCATAGCTCACAGAAGGCCTTTGCCTTGCACTTGCTGATAACTGACAATGTCAGATATGTTTTTATATACACTGTTCGTTGGTGATGAAGATTGACTTCTGTTCATTTCATCCAGTGGCATTATGTCTTGTTGGTCTAAATTTTATATTCCACTTCAGCACCTTGGTTCCCCTTCCGTTCTTGCCTTATGAATTGCAATCCTATGCATGCTGATTTGGGCGTAACTTCCATTGCAGTTGGGACTAACTTCTGGGTAAGTATCTGTAGGATTAGTATGTTGTACAAGTAGTTCCTGTGGCATACTGTGCACTTCAGTGAAATATTGCAGATGTCAGTTACATTTGTTACAGTGACTCCCCAGAAGATGGTGAAAGTTAACAATACCAAATAAATGTTTTGGGTGTCTCGGATGAGTGTTATCCAACAAGTAGGTTGATGTGTAATTTCAGACATTGACAACATTCATCTGGGATTGTCAATACATTCTGGCAACTATACTTATACAAGTTATATTGAGCATTTGAGTGAAACTTTATATGTAAGGGATGGTAGGGTAAAGTTGAAGTGTTCAGATTCTGTGCCTTGGGTAAGTTTCTGTTTAATTTCCATGCTTGATTAGGCTGTGCAGGGAAATATAGCAATTCACCATACAGATTTGGCAGGATCTTGGTCTGTGCAAATAATTTTGTTTTAAACAGGGTTGCAACATTACAAGGAAAACTGGATAATGTAGTATATTATGAAACTGCAACAGTAGAAGCCTTATATGTGTTAGCAAACTGCCACAGTTGTTGCATACCTTAGCATTGCAAGGAAAGATTGGTTACTTTTGTTGTACATATCTACCATGGTAACATAAAGGACATTATTTAATATGAAAAAAAAGAAAATAGAATTTGTGGCATAAACCAGATTGTTTTGCAAGGTGATTTATTTGACTGTGTCTCCCATTTTTCATATATTTTTCCCCTTTATCCAAATTATTTTGAGATATTTAGTCAAGTAGATTTTGCAGTGGCAAAATATAAGAAAACATAGTAGGTACTGCACCTTAGTGTTCCCTCATTCTGTGGTTGATGGTATCTGACTTGGTGATGACCAGAAGACCATGTCACTAACTTTCTCATGATCTCTGTCCATAATGCCATTGAAGCAATTCATAACAAGTTACATTATTGTATATTAAAAGTTAAGCAACAAAATTTAATAATTTTATGCTAATGTTTAAAAATAGCACTAACATTTTAAAGTCAAAGTTTGAGGCCATAGAAAGCTTGACAGAAGAGTTTTAACTAGCTATCTAATAATTCCAACAGGGTAGACCTAATGAATCTCGATTGAGATAGTGCTTCATAACGTTGGTGCAACTGTTGAAAAGACCTAGATCTTAGCAAAAGATAGCTCACAGCGCTAGGTCCTAAAGCAGCACTTTTTCTAGTGATCTTGATGCAAGATGGGGGTGGGGAACATAGTCTTAGGACTTGTGTTACTTAAGATATTCTGGATCCAGGTGGTTTAGGGCTTTGATTTTCAAAATCAGAACCTTTTTATTTATCCCAGAAATGAACTGGTGACCATTGTAGATCATATCTAATCAGTGTTATGTGTGTCTTATGATTTGTTCCAGTTTGGAGTTGGGCAGCAAGATTCTAGACCAGTTGTTATTTCTGAACTGTTAGTATGTTTTCAAGGGCAGCCCTGTATACAGCACATAGTAATCAAGATGAGAAATAATCCGAGCATGCAAGATGATGACCATGTCTTTTATCTCCAAAAAGGAGTTCAAAACGTGTTGTGGAAATTACTTGGATATCCAAAAAGCAGTTCTGTATCGAAGCAATACCAACCGGAATGTCTGTTCTATAAGGGGAAATGTGATCCAGATCAACAGGCCCACAAACCATCAGCATCTTTGCCTGATCTGGATTAAGTTCCAGTTTATTAATAATAATAATAATAATAATAATAATAATAATAATAATAATAATATACAGTATTTATATACCGCCTTTCTTGGTCATTTGGATTTCTCCTCCGACTTTAATCCAAGGCGGTGTACATGGGCAGATTGTCCTAACCCCCCTTGGGGTTTTTTACAATATATATTGTAAAATATATCTCACACAACACCAGAACCAGGGGAAATGCACTAAAATTGAGTGGAAGGAGAGTTAGAACGGATAAAATAAAATATTTCTTTACCCAGCGTGTAATATTTCTTTACCCAGCGTGTAATTCATCTGTGGAACTCCTTGCCACAGGATGTGGTGATGGCACCTGGCCTAGATGCCTTTTAAAAGGGGTTTGGACAGATTCATGGAGGAAAAGACCATCACAGGTTACAAGCCATAAGCGACCTCCTGGTTTTAGAAGTAGGTTTTCTCTGTGCCAGGTGCATGGGAGTGGCAGCAGGAAACAGGTTATCTTGTTGGCTGTGTGCTTCCTGAGGCATCTGGTGGGGCCACTGTGTGATACAGGAAGTTGGACTAGATGGGCCTTTGGCCTGATCCAGCAGGGCTCTTCTTATGTTCTTATGTTCAATCTTTCATGAACGGCTACTGGTGTAGTGGTTTGGGAGTCGGACTTAGACGTGGAAAATCCAGGTTCAAATCCCCGCTCAGCCATGAAGCTTCCTGGGTGACCTTGGGCCAGTCACTATCTCTCAGCCCCACATACCTCACAGGGTTGTTGTGAGGACAAAAAGGAGGGGAGGAAATATGTACACCACTCTGAGCTCCTTGGAGGAAGGGCGGTATAAAAATGTGAAAATAATAATAATACTTTCCAGATGGTATCCTTTTTACAGTCTGACAATTCTGCTGGCTGGTGCCTCCCACACTCAACTGACGCAGCTGGAAGCTCTTATCTCTCCTCCTGGAGGCTTTCACAGCTTTTTGCCGGCGGCGTGTCTCGAACTTATCAAGTTCACCAGTCTTCGGGCTTTGAAGGCAGCAGCTCTCCCAACTGAGCCTGATTCATCCAACTTATCCTGATTCATCCTTATCCTGTCCATTATGATAGGCAATCACTCATGGAGGGCTATGCTTGATACCAAAGAAAAACAAATAAAACTAGGTGTTGTCAGCACAGTGGAAACTCCCAACACCTGCAGATCTTTACCCAGTGGTTACATATACATACAGAAATTAAAAAGTATGGAGAATTTGCATGATAATTCCTGCAGGGAAGACCACCGCACTTTTGGAATTGTTCCACAAGATAGGAGCAGAACCATTGCAAGCAGTTTCCCACCCATCCACGTAATCCAGAAGTATACCGTGGTTGATGGTCGTGAAAACTTCAGAGAGATCTAGAATCGGTCATTCTGTCTATCTCCTGGTATAGATTTTCTACGAAGGCAGTTACTATCTTGAACTTTGTGGAAACCAGATTTAAGTAGATCTAATAATTCTTCATGTAAAAATGTCTAGTGTACTCAGTTACTTTCGCTAGAAATATATATACAGGCCTGTGATTCTCTAGTATTATGTGATTGAGGGAAGGATTCTTTTTTTTTTAAAGACTTTACAATGCCTTCTCTAAAGACTGATCATATTTCATTCTTTACACAAAAGTATAAGTAACCAAAATGAAGTGTAATAGGCTTGAACAGGGAGATGGTTGAAGTCTGGCAAGAGGAGATGGCTTCTAGGAGCTATTGTACTAAGTTTCAAAGCGGAGGCCAGAGTAGACATGTCTTTAATCACTTTATTGGCCTTATCATGCTTTCTCTCCCCCCCCCACCAGCATATGCGAGGTGATCTAGATTTAGATAGCTATGTGTCAGTCAGCGCAATCCTGTGTAACTCTTGCACTGGCGTAACAGTAGATCCACCGGTGTAAGTGCACTTATGCCTATGCCAGTGTAACGTGCCGTACGCCGATGAACACAAAACTGAAACGAGTGTAACCCCTCTTGGACAATGTGCATGTGCAGTTCGGATGCAGGACAGACACCAGCACAACTCTGCCAGCACAGGGGGCATTCCGGGGGTGTCCGAACGTCCCCAGAATGCCCCCTACACCGGCGGAGATGCGCTGGAGTCTGTCCTGCGTCTGAACCGTGTCTGAGAGGGGTTACGCTGGTGTCTGTCCTGCGTTCATCGACGTACGGCAAGTTACACTGGCATAAGTGCACTTACACTGGTGGATCTACTGTTACACTGGTGCAAGAGTTACACAGAATTGCGCTGAGTGTGCGTTAATGGTATCCCTCTTGGTAGTCATGATCTGTGCTCCACCATGTGATCTATTTAAGGGGGGGAGGAAGCATAACAGGGCCAATGATGTGATTAAAGATGGAGCAGGATAATATGGCACCGTTTTGAATCCTGGGAAAGGAGTATACAGTATATTTTTATAAATAAAAGTTATGTTTTGATCTCCCTAGTCTAAAAATCCACTAGCACAGTGGTTCCTAAACTTTTTTGACTCATGGCTCCCTTGACCTCCCTCACCGTTAGCCGTGACTCCCCATTACAGTGCACGGAAAAAACAGGCACTCTTTACATGCTCAGAGGCACCCTTTCTTATATGTATGTGTATGTGTATATTCCCAAACCGAGCCCTAAAGTGGATTTTCCATGCTTATGCTGAGCAGCAGCTAAGCCAGGAGTGCACAGGGTGGGGTTGGGATGCTGCCCTCCCTCCATTGGCAGGCCTGGGGTGCCTACCTGGTAGAGGGCACTGATGTCATCTGCATTAGTCCTATTCATGGCAAGAAAAACATCAAAGCATGGGAGGGAGGTCTTTTTTTTCCATTGGTCATGCCCCACCCCAGTTGCACGAGAAAGCTCCTTTAGGTAGCATCTTTGCAAGATGAAAAACAGATTCTTGTACTGCCTGGCAGTCTCCAAGGGGTGGGGGGGTTGTCCCAGCAAATAGAGTGGGGAACTAACTTAGAGGTGGGTCAAAAAGGAAGAAGGAGAGAAATCCTAATAATTAATCAACCAAACAAACATAGCGGCTGCTTTTTGTTTTGTATTTGCTTTCTTTTCAACAGAAAGAAATTACTTTACTTGGAAACCTGCAATGTCTCAGGATTTGGAGAGAAAGGAGATGCTGTCTTTGCTCCAGCTCCAAAGTACTTAGCTTATCAATTGAGTTGTTAATTGTTCTTTAACATAAAATAAGCAAGGGCTTCACTCATGCTGTGGTTAAAAACAAGACGTGGAAAAGCTGCCTACAAACCTGAAGTGTTTTGAAGTGAACTTTGAGTGACCCGATGTGAAGAGGCAGCTTTTCCCGGGTCTTTTTTTTTTTTTTTTGCTCTCTCTCTCTTGCAAGTAAGAATGTGTTAATTAAGACTAACGCAACATGAAGCCCCTGGCTGCTTTCCACTTTCCATGACTTGGGAGACATGCCTCCCACTTTGGGAACCTCTGCACTAGCATTTTAAAAGAATAACTGACTGAGTCACCAGGGCTACATTGAAACTCCCTGGGTCCATTAATCTTTGAGAGAGACTCCTAATTGGTCCTTTATCCCTATGAAGGTTAATTGAAACTGCAAGTGCAATTTTAACCATATAGTGATCCGCTCATGTCAAAGGCCTCTGTGCCCATTGATCACTGCCAGATCAAATCTGTGACCTTGTGAGCCATGGTTCACCCCCTTACCAATTGAACTGGAGCGGGAAAATATGGCAGAATGTCAGGTTCTGCAGTCCAGAAACTGAAAGTTGGTCACGTACGAAAGTGGGTTTTCGTACGAAACCGAAAGTGGGTCGTGGTTGCAAGCTGCAGCCGTTTTGAGGTGTGGGGAGGCCTATGGAGGTGTCCGCAGGCTCCCTGCACCCCCGAAGACTGGCAAGACCCCCAGGTAGGGCTAAAATTCACTCCCCCCCCCGGTGGTGGCGCGATACTGGCAGTGCAGTTGACGCCGTCCTGATGTCGCCGCGTAGTCTACTCTCCTTAAGGGGAAACACACTTGGGACCTTGGGGTCGCGACCCCAAGGTTGAAGGTCACTGGTGTAGCATTTTTCCAGTGTTGAGGGCATGTCCGTTGCCTGAAGTGGGGCTAAGAGTTGTCATATGTCAACTCTTCCTTGTCTCTCTCCTATCCCTCCTGTGTCACACCTCAATCTCCTCCCTGCTTGGCAAAGTTTTGCTGGCGTCCAAGCTACGACAGCACCGTGATTTTTCTGATGTTGTGAAAGTTTTGCTGGCGTCCAAGCTACGACAGCACCGTGATTTTTCTGATGTTGTGACGGTGTCTGTCAGTGGATGGACTTATATGCTAATGGGGCTATTATTGCACTGGTGTATGTGGAGATATGTTGACGTGTATTGAGGATAGGATTGGGCTGTTCAGCACCATCCTCAACCTTGCTGCCTGATTTGTTCTTGGACCATAAGGAAGGCTGAGCGCTGAAGAATAGATGCTTTCGAACTGTGGTGCTGGAGAAGACTCCTGAGAGTCCCTTGGACTGCTAGGAGATCAAATCAGTCAATCCTAAATGAAATCAACCCTGACTGTTCCCTGGAAGGACAGGTACCGAGGCTGAAGCTCAAATATTTTGGCCACCTAACGCGAAGAGAGGACTCTCTGGAGAAGACTCTGATGCTGGGAAAGATTGAAGGCAAAAGGAGAAGGGGAAGGCAAAGGATGAGATGGTTAGACAGCATCACCGATGCAACGAACATGAAAATGAGCGAACTCAGGAAGATAGTGGAGGACAGAAAGGCCTGGCGGGATGTGGTTCATGGGATCACGAAGGGTCGGACACGACTTAACGACTGAACAACAACAACATCTTTCTCATCAGCCCCTTTGAGTTGGAGCTGCCTCCCAGCATTGTTTTCTTTAAGCTGTGTCAGAATATTGTGCCATGGGGCAAGGAGGAGTAGACCCCCATGATCACAGACCTGCCCATATGTATTGGGCCTAACTCTAAGTGCAGCAGATGGATGATTTTCTGTGTTTAACCATCTTCACAAATGTGTAATATTGGCTGGCTTCCTGGTGGATTATGCCCTGTCTTATTGACTTTCTGGACCCAACTGAAAGTACTTTTTTTTAGCTCTGCAAAGTTCTAAATGGCCTGAGTCCCCTATATCTGAAACTGTCCCCTCTGCTGTGTTCCATCAGAATTTCTAAAACCAAATGTAGCAACTTTCTTGGATATGTAAAATGTGCTTCAAATTTGTGTAGGAGTTTTTAATAGAGAGAGATTCTCAATGGCTGCTCCTTAGCCCTAGAACTACTTTCACTAGTGGTTAATCAGTCAGTGCTGTATAATGAATAGAGTGTTAGATGCTGAACTGGGAGCCCAGGGTTCAAAGCCCCATCAAACAGAAAGTTTGCTGGGTGACCTTAGACCAGTCAGTATCTCTCAGATTATTTTATAGGATTGTTGTGAAAATAAAATGAGAATCTTCATGAATGCCACTCTGACCTCCTTGGAGAAAGTGTGGTAATACAGTACAGATATGATCAATCATAATTGGAGTACAGTGGTCCCTTTTTCTTCGCGGGGTTGGTACCCACGGATTTGTTATACCGTGGGTCCCAGACCCGTGAATGTAAATGCTAAAACCCTTTAGAAAGAAAAAAATACCCCCAAAGCACCATATCACCTTTTAAAAGCCAAACCACTGTGCTTTCAAGCCTCCACAAGGCTTCTTGAAGCTGCATGACCCACTTCTGGGTCGTGCGAAGGCTCTTCCCCTGTCCCAGGGTGCATTCTGGGACAAGGTTGGCAGGGGGTAAGAGCCTTCAGCGACCCGGAAGTGGGTCGTGCAGCTTCAAGAAGCCTTGTGGAGGCTTGAAAACGCAGCAGTTTGACTTTTGAAAGGTAAAACGGAGCTTTGGGGGCTTTTTTCTTTAAACAGTGTTTTTATTGCGGACCTAGCATCTGTGGATCTTCACTATCCGCAGTGGGTCCGGAATGGATCCCCTGCGGATAGCGAGGTCCCACTGTATGTTCCACAGGCATCGTAAGGTTTTCTTGTTTGTATGGTCACTTAGTTCTAACTCTCGCTGAGGTGATAAACCTGTGTCTTGGCTGTACCACTCCATATTGCAGATGGGAGTTCATGTGATTGAATTCTCCGTCCATACATAACTGTACTAGATTTTTGGAATAAGACTTCTAACCAATATGCCAATATGATTTTGTTACCAATATGATTTTGTTACTTTAGGTGAATGTCCATCAACAGTCTGAAATAGTACAGCCAAGGCATAGGTTTATCAATGGTGAGTGCAATTGTTTTCACCCAAATAGAAAATCCTTGGTTGTATAATATGGAACTGGCTTATCTTAGGCAGTCAACACAGCTTTCCCATCGTGACCTTTGTAACATCCTTGTCCTCAGGAAAAGCTCAGGGACCAGTGGTGGTAGAGAAATATATTTTATCTCCTGCTTGTGGGCTTTCCAGAGACAGGTGGTGGGACCTTGTGAAAAACAGAATGCTGGACTAGATAGGCCTTCGACCTGACCTAGCAGGGCTTTTCTTATGTTTTTACTCAGGGATGTGAATTGACGATGCTAGTATGTTCGGCACATGGCTCTATTAGAACAATGAGCCATATGGAAAACATGTGCTTGCTGCTGGGATTTGTCCACTCCTGCCCATTCGTCAAGTCCATCCACCTGATCATGGCTGCGGGGAGGTCCTGAGGACTGCCTAAATTTCTTGTTAGAGTGGCCAATGAGAAGGATTTTGATTCCCCTGTTCTCTATGACAGAGAAGGCCTGTATGAGAGGTGATGCATTTTGTTCCAGTACTTGCAGAGAAACCTGCATATTGCTGTCATGCCCCTTTGGACCTTGGAAGTGAACAAGGGAACTGCATGCGGCTTGCATTTGGATTTTGCTTCAATAACGTTCTAATGTCACCTGATTTTGTCTTAATTTCAAGATCTGTGTTTACCGGTAGTTACAATGCCTACTTTTAACATATTTAAACCTTGCCTAATTTTAAATTAAGCAGGAACACAGTCATATTTCAGTCAGTCCAGAGTCAAGAGCTATTGTCCTTAATTCTCTTACAGATCGCTCATGGTTAATACTGTAATGTTTTGTATGTGTATATACATGCAGAGAAGCTGAGTTTGACCAGGTTAGTTGGCTTCTTGGCCACTTCTCTAGCAATTCCTTGCTGAGAACTCTGTAAATTGGACTTTCTCCAGATGGGGGAAGGATCAGGAAGGGTTTCCCTACTGCCCCTTCTAGGATAGTCTGTGTGAGGGTGCCATGTCTGTCACATTCACCCCCAAAATAACCGGAAGATCTGTGGGATTGGTCAGGTGCACTGGCTGTGTGCCTTGCCTCTCTTCTCAATCTCACATGGGGGCGGGTCACCGCATCCTCACTGGTTCACCATAGTCACCTTGGTGACCACTAGACTCTCGTGCAGGGGTTCTCAACCGCTTCCCGGCCGAGTACCACCTCTGGTGCCACTCTCCTGCTGTGTACCACTGGAAGTGACTGGCAATGACATCCTCGCCAGTTACTTCCAGATTTTCAGGTTTCTGGAGGCCAGGAAACACAGGTAGGAGGCTCTGGACAGGTGGGAGGGCCCTTCTAAGCGTTCCTGAGTGGCTCAGCCAAACGCAGGAGCCTCTCGGGAGTGAAAATGTGCTGTCAGAAGTGCTGTGTCAGAGCAGGTTTCTGGTGGTTTGGCAGTCCAAGTACCAGCAGCAGTTGGCCGAAGTATCACTGGTGGTACTAGTATATTGGTTGAGAACCCCTGCTCTAGTGGGGTGTGCCAGTCAAGAGTTTATTTTAGGGGTGTGTGTACATGCTTGTAAAGACTGTTTCCCTGAGCCCTTAGAATAGGTATTGTACCTAAATGATAAAAATGCATGGTAATGTAGAAAAAAATCTGCATAATTTTTATTTTCACATTATTATTGGGAAAATTGCACAACGTAGTTTGTTAATTTCTTCATACTTTTCAAAGTGGTACCGGTACCTGTGCAAAATAAGTTGTATCCCTTGCAAGCATATTGTGAAGAATGACTACAGTATTTTAAAATGCAATATCATTGTATTGAAAAAAGTACTGCAGCAGCTGAATATTGGTATGTTGTCATGACTGAAGTATAAGAACTTATTTCATGCTGCTTCTGTCATTAACATCGGTAGACTTTACTCATGGTGGTAATACTGGAGTTTGCTAAATGGCATCACTATTACAAATAGAACAAAATACAGAGTACTGATTTAATTCTATACAGCAGTGGTTCCCAAACTGTGTGTCGCAGCACCCTAAGGGCTTTGCATTGATGTGCATTGTTTTTGCTTTGATGTGAATATGAATTTTGCAAGCCTCTCTATGAGCAGGAGAGATTTGTATTATCACTTGACCAGTATATCATTCAGCGTTGCAGATATGAACATATGAATCTGAGTTAAACAGAGTCAGACTATTGATTCTCTCTACTCTGGCTACAGTGGATCATCAGGATATCAGGCAGACGTCTTTCCCATTACCTACTACCTGACCCTTTACCTGGAGATTGCAGGGATTGAACCTAGAACCTTCTGCATGTAAAGCATGTACTCTCCCACTTTGATTACCTCTCTATCTAGATAAGAATCCCTCTATTTCAGATGGGAACCATTCTTGCAAAGAAAGTATGTTGCTTGGAGCCAGAGGTACCTATGAAAATTTTCATAAATTACCACGTTTGTTATTTTTCACTTACAGCGCAGTTCTGCCTAACTATACATGGCCAGCCTAAAGGGCTGGCCACTGTATCCTATGGCCCATTCTGGCCTGCCCCGGCATGGCCTGGGCTCTACTTGGGGAAAGGGGACGTTAATCCCTTTTCCCCAGTGTAAACCACGCAAGCCGCAATGGGCTTCTTTGGATGTATACCAGCTCTGAAGCTGGCGTGTATCCGGGGTGGGGGTATAAGTCTGGTGCAGGCTGTGAAAGGGCTCAGGATATTGGTGGAGCGTGCCGCTGATATCCCTGCCCTCTCCCAGCCCAAGCTGGTTAATGGCCCTAGCTGACCCTGCCCTCCCTCCCCCTGCCCCCACCAGCATTGGACTTACTGTCGTCGGTGGGCACAGGGTCCAGAGGGTGGCAGTGTGAGGGCTGCTGGCCTTCACGCTGGTGCCCCTTACTCACAAGTTATTGCAAACGTACTTTATTGCACGTTTGCAACACTTTGGAATGGCAGAGCGCACACTCTGCTGCTCCAAAGTTAGTGAGAATTGCACTGTTATTCTCAGTCAGTCATTTGCTGAAATTTTGCTATTGAGCAGTTTGTAGCCTGATCCTCTTCTATTAAAGAGGACAGAAGTAGTTCTGGCTTTTCAGAGGAGTGCTCATAGTTCATCTGGTACTAGTAGGATGTTTGGAGCTGCTGCTGGAGTTTCTAGCATAAATTAAGCAAAACAAAGTACTGGTGTGGAAATGTGAAATTGATAATAATGAATTAGTGTTTTAGTAGTAGTTGCAGCAGGAAATAACTGGTGTAATATGTACCCTGTGGTATGTGCTGTAGAAGAAGAAAGTGAAAAATTAGTACCAGAACAGTGAAAGTTGTGAAAGTGAAATGGCTTCAAGAATACTGCAAAAATTATTCTGATTCCGAAGAATTCCTAAAATGAGCAAAATTATTAGTAGTTGGAAAACTGAAGTTTGGCCAGTGCCAAAACTAAGATTAAAAAAGAGAGTAAATATTAATTTAGACTTTTAAAATATAAAATAGAATTGTTTTTAATTGCTGATTGATTAGTTAGTGGGCTACTTTCTGTAAGGAGAATATGTTCTGTGTTATGTCTTTAGGGCATTATTACACAAGGGTGTATATACGCAACAGGAGTTAAATGTGTACACCTGTGGGCTGGGAAGAAATGAGATTATTAAAGAAAGATCTATCTCAATCATATGTTGCAGCGACTAAGAGCATAAACCAGAAATGTGTTTGTAGTGTTGCTAAACCAGAAATGTGTTTGTCGTGTTGCTAAACTATTGCAAGCATTTTCCTATTGGTAGTTCACCTAGAAGTCTCCCCCTCCCCTCCAAGTATTCCTTAAATTTGTGGAAATCTTGGAAAGTTGTTGGGGTTGCCATTCCTATAGTGAAACATGTGTTGGATGTATGTGTTTTCAGTTTCTTATCCGAAGCTGCTGTTCGTCATCCCACCTCCCTTAACCAGAGACTGAGAGGTAGCATGCGCATGTGAACAAGTAGTTTGGGGGAATTGCTGATAAATGCTGCAAAATAATTCCAGTGTACTTGTTGCACATCTGCATTGTGTCCTAAATGTTGCATCAGAATTCTTTGAAGAGTCTAGTTTAGCCTTTAACATTCATAAATGAATCTTCAGTGAACTTGCCCTCTGCACTGCCTTAGTGATCCTGTTTTGATCTCTTAATACCAGGGTCTAGGGTCCATAGTCAACCTCTCTTTGTCCTCACCACTGCCCTCTGCACATTTTCTTATGGCTTATGTAGAGTGCTTCAAAAAGAGAGAGGGAGTTTTCTCATTTCCGCTGGGATATGAAGAAGTTAAGAAATATTAAGAGAGAGAACTGACAAGCATGCAGGGCTTGGGGGAGATGTGGAGTCTTGTTTCACTTGCACTGATATTTGGATACACTAAGATAATAGTGAAAGAAATCCTTGCCTGTTTTTCTTTTCTCCAAAAGTCAACATAAGTGAGATCCTGTCAGTGACGGTTGAGAATTCTCCTCCTCAGAGAACCAGGAGTTCTGGCATATGGATTTGTGCATCTGCCTGTTCACTAAGATTTTCCAAAGAGGCTCTGCATGCCGTCATTGAGTGAGGCTCAACTGGCAAGTGCATGGGACAGGCTCTTTGTTAGCATCCTGGTTGTGGAGAACCCTGTCTCAGGGAGTTCAAAAATCCTCCCCTCTTTTAAAAAAAGTACTTAAGACCAGCCTGTTCTGCCAAGCTTTTGGTTGGTGAGCTGCTGTTGAAAATCTTATTTTTGTCTGTTTTTAATCACTATTTTAAATCTGATTTTGTTCTAAATTATTTCTTAAGTCTTTTGACTTTGTTAACCATCATGGGACTGCGGTGGACCCCTGCTAACCATGGTCCTGGCATCTGTGGGTTTGTTTCAACATGAATACAGGGGTCCACTTTAAAATCCAGAAAAAAGGGTTAAAAAGTGGTTTCCTTACCTTTTAGATGCAAACTGCTGCGTGTTCTTGATTACACAAGCTTAAATCGCACTCTGGAAGCCTCTTCGGGGTTGCACAACTCCCTCTGGGGAGATCTTGGGAGAGAGTAGGGGGGAGTCGTGTGACCCGTAAGAGGCTTTTGGAGTGTGATTCAAGTGTGTGCATGCAAGAACATGCAGCGGTTTGCATCTAAAAGGTAAGGAAAACACATTTTCACCTTTTCACCCCTTTAATACCCTTTTTAAGTATCCGCGGGGGTTCTGGGAATGTAATCCCCGCGGATACTGAGGGTCAACTGTGTTTATGAACGACAGCATAAAATTGAAATAAATAAATTTGTGAATAACTCTGTAGAGTTGTATGAAATATAAATGTTTTTCAATTTTGTTCTTAAAACAAGGAATTGCACAAGCAGTCACTTTCAAATTATGTTGAATTACAAAAGTTAAGCAATAGTTTGTGTTATGTGATAATCTGGAACGGTGGTTAGAGGTTAATGGTAGTGTTTCATATCCTAATCATGAAAACATTTCTACGTTTTATTTTTGTAGATCGGTAAATTATTTGTGTTATAGTTCCATGAGCAGTATAAAGTTACAAAAGTATACAAAATTCCTGACATCTGATATGATGAAATACTCTTTTACCTATAAGTTTAAGTAGAAAGCTCAGCAAACTGTTGCAGCCAACATTCCAAATAGGAAGCAGGACTCCTCCTTTATTACTTATTTTTAGTCATTAATCCAGTGGTTCCCAAACTGGGAGGCGTGGCTCCCAGGGGAGCCACGGAAACCAGCCAGGGGAGCCGCAGAGTGCCACGGAATCCTCTCGGAAAACAGTACAATGCCAATTGGCAGGCATCAACATAATGTAACGGGGAGCCGTGTTCAATGGTCAAGGGGAGCCGCAGTTTGAAAACGTTTGGGAAACACTGCGATTAATCGAATCAAGATTTCTTCTTGATACACGTTTTCCTCTTTATACAGTATATACTATATGTAATCTGTTCCTCAAAACAACTCCACCGTTCTTGGCCTTTATATAAAAAATTTCCATACGGATAAAGATATGGTCTTAATATGTGCCGTATGGATAAGTGATCTGTAAAGCGAAAGAACTTCCTGAAGGTTATGTTCCAGAGTTGGTGTTGTGGTAGAAGTACAGTACTGAGTAAGGTTTTTTGTTTTGGAAGCATCTCACCCTGGGCTCTCAAACTGTTTTTAAGATCTCTTAAGTTTCTCTTCACTTAAGTTCACTGAAGTGACAACTCTGAGAGGTGTATTTTAACCCTAAAGGAAGCATATGCAGAAATAACAAATGTATAGGTAGATAATTTTCCTTGAGGGGAAAAAGGGCTAAATAGTTGGATTTTTTTTTAATTTAGGAAAAGGAGACTGGTGCAGGATTGGATAGAGATTTGTAAAACTGAGTGGCATGGGGAGATTTAATAGAGAAAAATAATTCTCTTTCCAAATATGAAGCTTGGGTTTAATGTATTTAAATAGACAGGCAGCAATTACTGTTTTCCACAATATATTATTAACCTTTGGAAGTCAGTGCCACAAGTCTAATAGTCCCTCAGAACAGCCGCCTCATATGCCTGAAGATCTGAGGATGGCAGTTTGAGACCTGTCGAGAGCTATTGACAAGCTGCAGAAGCCTTGGTGTGGGAGAGAATTCTGCAGCTGGCACACTGAGTGTTGCCATCAAGTCGATGCGTGGGAGGCGAATGCCAGAGAGAGGCCAGACCATGAAGGAAACCACCTGGAATGAGCGTTCTATGTAAGATTAGAACATTTGTAATATGTAAAAAACGCTTTTGGTTTAGCCTGCCTATGTAAACCTCCTTGAATTAAAGTGGGAGGAGAAATCTGATGACCAGAGAAAGACTGTATATAAATACTGGTTGTTGTTGTTGTTGTTGATTATTATTATTATTATTATTATTATTATTATTATTATTATTATTATTATTATTATTATTATTATTGATCCCAAAAGCTCAACCTCCTCTATACTAGCAGAAGCTGGAAAATGACAGAGAGTGGATGTTTCTGGATTGTGACACATTCTGTGGCATCTGATTGGCCTGTATGGACAGACAGAGTGAATACTGAAGTAGAAGCAGTGATCTGATCTGTAGACCTTCCTTTCATTATGGGAGGTAGAATTTAGAGTACTGTATATTAAATTACAGTTGTACGGTCTCAGAATAATCCCCTTTCAAATGGAAGATGGATATCTGCTTTTGATAGCATACTAAGGAAAAATCCACCAAATGGTGGGATGTGTATGGCAGTATGGCTTTAACAAGAACTGTAGCTGAGTGGGTGGATCAGTACTGGTTGTTACTTCTTGACCACTCATTTCCAGGCTTGTTAATCGTGGTAGTCTTTGTGATTTTTCTTAATGTTTATTGTGCTGGTTACCAGATGTGTTAAAAAGGTCTGATAAGGGTGGATACTGGTGCAATTGCAAAAGCAAAAATTGCTTCCCTATTCTTTAGTTATTGAAAATATTTAAGCCACTTTTCTGTTAAAAAAAATGCTGAACAAAACTTTAAGGAGCCATGATATTTTGCTATGCAGTTAATTTATGGAAAGGTGTATGTGTAAGGCTTTTTTTTCATGTGAAAGGTGGCAAATTCCCCAAACATAGCTGGTTATCTCTTCTCTCTCTCTCTCTCTCTCCCCCCCCCCCCCTCTTAGCTTCCTGACAGTACCTCTGCTGCTTATACCAAGAAAGTGGTTTGGAAGGAAAAAGTGGACAGACAGACTGGCAGATATTTGGGACATAATTACAGTATAGAGATACTTATTTGCTATATACGTTGCATATATTTCATATGACAAAGGTAGAATATTGGAAGTTTTATCAATGGAATGAGTAATAGTCTCTTACTGGAAACTTGTATGTAGAGAATACTTGAAATTCAAGCTCAAAATCTGGTGATTATTGCAACATTATGAACCAAGTCTTCATTTTTGAGGGAGTTGCTGTATTAAAATCATGCATTGCTTGATCAGCGATACAGTATGTTGATTTTTTTTAATGTACTGGGCTATTGCAGGAAAGGCTACAACAGGACTGTATTTAATTGTAGTAAAGCAATATTATAATATTGGGGAAGATCTGTCGCCATGCCAGGGGATGTATATCTATATAAGGTATCTACAGATCTGTTTATACGCAGTTGGCCGTTATCCATGCCCATTGCCTTTCTTTATTTTCATTGAGCTGGCGCCGAGCCCCTGTGTTTTTTTGCTTCACCAAAACGCTATTAGCAGCATGCTGCTTCTTGCTTAACCAAAAATGCTGCTTATAGCAACAAAGCAGGCAAACAGCCTGCATGCTAGAGAGGCTCTGTTAAACAGGAAACAGGAAGCTTCCTATTTCAGTTCAAGTAGCCTTTGTTGGCATCGCGCTTCCTGTTTAATGGAGCCTCTCTAGCATGCAGGCTGCTTGCATGCTTTGTCGCTATAAGCAGCATTTTTGGTTAAGCAAGAAACACGTTGATCTGGCGCTAGCTCTATGAAGAAGAAAAACAGTAATGGCCGCACAAGGGGGCCATGGGGGATAGTGTTTCCCCTATCCGCAGGTTCCTGGTATCTGTAAGGGGGTCCAGGAACCTATCCCCTGCGGATACCAGGACTCTACTGTATATGACTCAGGCCTGCACCAGCAATCACGGCAACTGCTTGCATTTTAATATATTTCAGTTCTGCCTGAAGACATGGACAGGTTGCTTGGTAGTATGACTTGGACCATGTGCCAGCTGGGCCCTTGCCCATCTTGCTGCTTAAGGCAGCAAGAGGTAGCCTGGCTGTTTGGGTGGCAAAGGTAACGAATACCTCACTGACAGAGGGCATTTGTTCAGTTTACTTTGAAGAAGGCAATTGCTAGGCCATTATCTAAGAAGCTTTCTGGATGCTGCCACCCTTTATAATGATGATTGGCCAGTTTTCAACTTGCCATTTTTGGATAAGATGAGTGAGCTTCGTAGTAGAGTCTGAGTTCTGGGCTTTCAGGAATGATACTGATTATCTGGATTCCTTCCAGTCTGGTTTCAGGCTGAATTATGGAACTGAAACAGTTTGGGTTACCTTGGTATCCTGTGCTAGGATGTATATCACCCTGGAATATGAATTGTCGCCTTGTTCTTGATAGAGTAGCACTCTGTTGAAGGAGAAGATTCACACCTTGGGGATGCGCCTGGACCTAGCCTTGACCCTAGTGTCAGGTGCTGACTGTGACCAGGGGTGCTTTTAATCAGCTTCAGCTAATTTGTCACCTGCATTTGTTCCTGGATTAGGTGAACCTTGCTACAGGTACCTGTGCATTGGTAATATTTAGACTGGACTATTGTAACATGCTTTAAGTGGGACTGCCTTTGAAGAATACTTGGAAACTTCAGTTAGAATGCAGCCACTAGGTTCCTTATGGGAGCAAGAGGTCATGACCATGTCATGCTTCTAATCAACCTGTGCTGACTGCTTGTATGTTTCTAAGCAAAATTCAGAGTACTGGTTATGACCTGTAAAGCCCTAAATGGTTTGGGACCTGGATACTTAAAGGACCACATGAACCTGCCCATTCAGTGAGGTCATGAAAGGTGACATGGAAAAGTATTTTGGTATGTATTTAAAACATTTCTCTTGCAGGGAGAACGTCTGATCAGAAACGAGTACAGGGGGGCCGCCGTATCCTCAGGGATACGTTCCAGCCCCCTCCGTGGTTTTCTGAGCCCCCCTGCAGGTGGGCGCTACCCCTCGCGGGTGCGTGCAACCCCCCACGCCTGCAACCCCCGCGCTCTCCACCCCCCAGGCACTTACTTCTACAGGAGAAACCTCCATTTTTTCTTCAAAAGGCCGAGTGAGCAGTTTCCTTGCAGGCCTCTTCACCAACAAGACTTTGTTGCTAGAGAGTATCAGCAACTTCTCAGCAAGGTGGCTGAGACTCTCTAGCACCGAAGTCTTGTTGGTGAGGAGGCCTGCAAAGAGGTTGCTCACTCAGGTCCTTTTGAAGAAAAAAATGAGGTTTCTTCTGTAAAAGTGAGTGCCTGGGGGGGGGGGTCGTGCGGGGGGGGGAATTCTCAACCATGGATAACTGAAACCACGGAAGAGGAATCCGTGGATACGCGGGCCCACCTGTAGTTGGAGATTTCTTTGCATCAAGGAGTTGTATAAATCTGAGGGTTCTGTTTGCCCTTACAGGAAGGGAATCTCAGTACTGGTTTGGAAGAACAGTCACCAAGTGGTGACTGATTGCATGAGGAGATGCGAGAGTGTATCACTTCCGCATGATCATGTGGGGCTGGAATGTCCAAACCATTCCCACAGCCCAATCCTGTGTAACTCTTGCACTGGTGTAACAGTACATCCACCGGTGTAAGTGCACTTATGCCAGAGTAACTTGTCATATGTTGACGGATACTGGCATAACCCCTCTCAGATGCCACACATGTGCGGGACGGATGTGGTTGCAACTCCGCCAGCGCAGGGGGCATTCCGGGGGCATTCTGACACCCCCGGAATGCCCCCTGCACCGGTGGAGTTGTGCTGGCATCCATCCCGCATCTGAACTGCACATGCATGGCGTCCGAGGGGGGGGTTACACCAGTCTCCGTCCTGCGTCTGTCAACGTACGACAAGTTACACTGGCATAAGTGCACTTACACCGGTGCAAGAGTTACACAGGATTGGACGGCCAATCATGCAGTTTAATTCTATAGGGACAAGGACAGCATACTGGGTAATGAATTGGGGAGTTACACTCTATCTTCTGCACACATGATGAATTGCTGCTTAGGCAGTAGTGTCTGAACAGGCCCTCCTTTATTGTTTCCAGGTTAGGAGTTGAAAAGTATGTAGAGTCTTATGTAGGTCTTCATATCAGAAACGTTTAATGTGTTGATATCATTTTAGCCAAGGACTAAGGGTGGGGAAAGTCGTCATAGTTATTGTTATAAGGTGGTTTATACAATGAATACCAAATTACAGTAAGTCCTCGCTTAAAGTTGTTTCGTTTTAAAGTTGATGGGAAAATGGCATAATAACGTTTACGTTTATCTATTTGCCTATTTAAAATTGGTTTCGCTTAAAGTCGCAGTTTCCAAGAAGACCCTATCGACAACTTTAAGTGAAGACTTGCTGTACGCCACATCATTAATTTATTTAGCTATGTAAACAGCTTTAACTTTTTGGGTGAAAAGCGGTATATAAATCTTAATAATAATAGCCTAAAGAACCAAAACTATGAGCTTGAACCAAGCTTATTAACATAGACAAACAAGAGATATCTATGTAAACACAACACAAGATTACTTTTCAGTCTGCAGGCACAACTCTGAGCTGCCTGGTGTATTATAGTGGGTATTTGTAGTTTCAGACTCTAAGAATAGAGTTTAAAACCATGTACAAGTTAGGTAAAATAATGTGATTCAGTTGAAGTTTCTCTTTTACAAATGATCAAAGGCTCACTGCTCTTGGAAAACACAATGCTGATAATTATGGACTATCCCATTTTCTTCAGCCCAGCATGTGCACTGAAGCAAACAAGGAGAGAATTTTTAGTTGCATTGCGGTGCATATGCTACAGAACAGTGGTTCTCAAACTTCTTCTATTGCAAAGTTTGAAGTTATACTGGATGTACTTATATCCTTTTAAAGTTCTCCCCTGATTGCTGGCACTGTTAAGAGGAGGGAGCAGTGTGTTGAGCTAAGGGGTTCCATTTTGGCAATTAAATTGGAAATCAGAAAGCTGTACAGGAGCTATAAGGACTCGAGCGTGGTAACTTCATCCTGTGTTACTTTACATTGAAACAACAACTTAGAGATGCTATTGATGGTGCACACCAGAACTTTATCTCCTCACGGTGGAACTTACTCTGCAAAGCTATTCTGTCCAGGGATCCGAAGCAATTTTGGCACATTACTTTGGGCTTTTTTCATAATGTTCCTGTGCCCTCTTCTCTAATTTCTTCATCTACCTGGGAAAATTACATTAAATCAGTTTTTGTTGATTGTGCAAACTCTGACTCCATGTCCCCATCATTATTCTCAGAGCTCCAGGATTGGCCAACTGTTACGCAACTCGAGGTCAAGCAACTTATTCTACAGCTGAAATCTGGGAAGGTAGCTGGCCCGGATGCTTACCACCGGATATCTGTAAGGCTGATCCTGATTGGTGGGCTTCGCTATTGGCTGACTTGTTCACAATTGTGGATAATACTGGAACCACGCCCCATTCCTGGACACAATCTATTATAATCCCCATTTATAAGAAGGGTGAAAAGAAGTTACCGTGGAGTTGTAGGTCAAGTTATTGACCTATAAGCCTATTATCTATCTTAGCCAAGTTGTATGCCAGATACCTTTTTAGAAGACAAACTGTCAACCTGGCTATTGGAAAACAATGTTTGGGGACTGGAACTAGCTGACTTTAGAGCTGGTAAGTCAGTTCTGGATAATTGTGTGGCCCTGTCCCATGTTGTCTCCAAGTATGTTAAGTCTGTTGTTGTTGTTGTTGTTGTTCAGTCGTTAAGTCGTGTCCGACCCTTCGTGATCCCATGAACCATATCCCGCCAGGCCTTCCTGTCCTCCACTATCTTCCTGAGTTCGCTCATTTTCATGTTCGTTGCATCGGTGATGCTGTCTAACCATCTCATCCTTTGCCTTCCCCTTCTCTTTTTGCCTTCAATCTTTCCCAGCATCAGAGTCTTCTCCAGAGAGTCCTCTCTTCGCATTAGGTGGCCAAAATATTTGAGCTTCAGCCTCGGTACCTGTCCTTCCAGGGAACAGTCAGGGTTGATTTCATTTAGGATTGACTGATTTGATCTCCTAGCAGTCCAAGGGACTCTCAGGAGTCTTCTCCAGCACCACAGTTCGAAAGCATCTATTCTTCGGCGCTCAGCCTTCCTTATGGTCCAACTCTCGCAACCATACATTGCTACTGGGAACACCATCGCCCTGACTATACGAACTTTTGTTGGCATGGTGATATCTCTGCTTTTTATTATGCTATCTAAATTTGCCATCGCTTTCCTTCCAAGGAGTAAGCGTCTTTTAATTTCGTGGCTGCTGTCTCCGTCTGCAGTGATCTTGGAACCCAAAAAAGTAAAATCTGTTACTGCTTCCATTTCTGCACCTTCTATTTGCCAGGAATTGATGGGACCAGATGCCATGATCTTAGTTTTATTAATGTTGACTTTCAAGCCAACGTTTGCACTCTCCTCTTTCACCCTCATCAAGAGGCTCTTTAGTTCTTCTTCACTTTCAGCCATTAGGGTGGTATCGTCTGCATATCTGAGGTTGTTGATATTTCTCCCGGCAATCTTGATTCCGGCTTGTGATTCATTCAGCCCTGCATTTCTCATAATGTACTCTGCATACAAGTTAAATAAGCAGGGTGACAATATACAGCCTTGCCGTACTCCCTTCCCAATTTTGAACCAATCGGTTGTTCCATGGCCGGTCCGAACTGTTGCTTCTTGACCTGCATACAGGTTTCTCAGGAGACAGGTAAGGTGGTCTGGTACCCCCATCTCTTTAAGAATTTGCCACAGTTTGTTGTGATCCACACAATCAAAGGCTTTTGCTTAGTCAATGAAGCAGAAGTAGGTGTTTTTTTGGAACTCTTGTGCTTTCTCCATGATCCAGCGCATGTTGGCAATTTGATCTCTAGTTCCTCTGCCTCTTCGAAACCCAGCTTGTACGTCCGGTAGTTCTCGGTTCACGTACTGCTGAAGCCTAGCTTGTAGGATTTTGAGCATAACCTTGCTAGCATGTGAAATGAGTGCAATTGTACAGTTATGTTAAGTCTAGCAATACTCATATCTATGCTGCCTTTCTAGATCTGAGGGGAGCATTTGATATGGTCAATAGGGAACTCTAACAAACCGAGGGGTCAAACAGGGTTGCGTTTTAGCCCCCACTCTGTTGCGTTTTAGCCCCCACTGTGGCAATGATTTGGCGTCTTGTTTGTCTTTGATGCCCATCCCTCCAATTAGGCAATTTGAATCACTTCCCCTTTTGTTGTACGCTGACGATACGTTGCTTATGTCACGTACAAAGATTGGGTTGAAGCGTTTAATTACCTCTTGTATAGATTATTTATCTTCCAACAAATTGCTATTGAATTATGATAAGTCCAATCCAATCCAATAGTTTATTAACAGTCAATGACCAGCAGCATAGCACAACAAAACACAACATCAACAGAGCACCACATAACAAGCCTACGTTAAAACAGGTAGGAGACACTACACAAAAGGGGGGCGGACAAACAGAGCTTAAATAAGCATTAAAATTTTCCCTCAGTACTGACAATACTCTTTCGAGTTATGCAAGCAGCTGCCAAAAAGCTTGCACACCAGATTGTAGACCAGTAGCTTTTCCCCACAAGGAGCATCTTGGCCAACTCCACGTCAGTCAAACTGGAATATTTTTTAATAAAGGGGAAAATAAACCTAGCACACAGCCCCTGATAAAATGAACAGCGAAACAGGACATGCTCTACTATCTCCACTTCTCCCAAGTCACACAGGCAAACCCTTTCAGATATTGGAATCCTTCTAAAACAGCCCTCCAAAAATGCCGAAGAGAGGGCTCTCCACCTGGCCAAGAAAAAGGCCCTCCTATGCGTGGGGAGCTCTAGCAGTGACAGATAAACTGCCAGCGCTACTTTATATCTAATGTCCTCTGCAGCTAAAAAGTGTGGAGTTCTGCTCTTGCCGCTCTGTGTCTAGAAGCCTTTTCCTTATGGCTGCTCTTGCTTGAGAAAAGTCCATTGCCAGCACAACCTCAGGGGAGAATCCCAGATGTCTCAATTTCCTGTGAACTGCCATAAGCCATGACGATTGATAAGTCTAAAATCTTGGTATTTGGTAACCAGTGGATACCAACTCCCTGGATTATTATTATTTTTCTGGGGGGGAGATCAATTCCACAAGTCAAAGAATTTAGGTATCTTGGTATATTATTCCATCACGGGTACCATTGGACCACTCATCGACAGGCTGCCACTTCCTTGAGCAATCTTTTAGCATAGGCCATCTTGTGCTTTTTTTTTTTTTTTTACACCTGGGGCGATTCCTACATCCCTACAGCCGTCAGATCTTTAAGTCTAAAGGCTGATCTACACCGCACTTCTCCCGGCGCGTCCCAGACACGTGTGGAGTGGTGTGGCTTCTTTTTTAACTGATCGCCATGGAACGCGGGAGAGCTGTGCTCTCCCGAGTTCCGTTGCGATCGGCCGTGGACCATGCTCATGATTTAGAGAGGGCAGGATGTGGAGCAAATTGTTTGACCAATGGGATGAGAGGGTTTTTTTAGCCAATCGGAGCGCACGTATTTCAGCCAATCAGTGGGACAATCAGGAGGGACAAGTTCGTAGAAGAAACTGGTGGAGCCCAGGGCAGCGTTTCGGCCGGGGCGCCTTGTCCCCTACACTCACGCGCCTCCCAACGCAAGCACAATGCAACAAGAGTGGGTGTCGATCAGCCTTAAAGTCCTAGCACGACTTTTGCTTGGTATTTCTATCTGGATTTTTGCCCTCTGAACTAGTGTTGAGCGTGTTGAGTCCTGTTTTCTAAGTATAAGATATTTGCAGTTCCTCGTTGTGTACCTTACGCAGTGTTGTGTCTTGAAGCAGGCCTGCACAAGATTGAAACCATGGCATGGCTCAGATTTTTGAAATTCTGGTTAGGGGCTTGTTATGCTGCGGAGCAGAATATTCTGCTTAGAAACATCTTATCTGACTCTACCCTCTTTCCAGGCTTAGCTTTATTTTACAAAAAACTGCATTCCATTGGCTTATCCCCTGATACTATAGGGCAAGGGTGGGGAACCTATTTGCGGTGGAGGGCCATTTTCCCATGGGGAAAATGTGTTGCGGGCTGGCCCTCCACTGCAAATTCCCCCCCCCCGCCCGTGCACGCTCCTGCCCCCCCAATCGCTCTCCTTACCTTCTCTGGGCCGCTGCCGGTGGCTCCGCGCTCACCTTTTCGGCAACTTCTTCTCAAAGCGGCTGTTCTGGACATGCACAGAACGCCGCTGAGGCCAAGAGATTGCCCTCTCTTGGCCTTATCAGCGTTCTGCGCTTGTCCAGAACAGCTGATTCGAGAAGGAGTCACTGACAAAGGTGAGCGCGGGGGCTCCGGAGCTTCCGGTCTGGTCTTGCGCGGGCCGCACCTGATGCACTCTGGTCCGGTCTCAGGCAGACCGGATCGTCCCGGGGGCCGGAAACGGCTCGCGGGCCAGAGATTCCCCACTGCTGCTATAGGGGGTTCACCTTTTGTCAGCTGCTTTTAAAATTATTCAAACCCACCTATTTGAGATTGAAAATCAGGATTTGCATGTGGCGACCCTTAAATCATGCTCATCCTTACATTTCGGTCTTGCGTGGCCCTTGAACTCGACCTCCAGTTACCCCTTTGGTGCGTAGAGCCTTCACCTTGGCATTTAATGTATTTCCCTCAAATGTTTTACGAGCCAGATTCGGTAGATCATTGGAGTGTACCCAAGCTTGTTCATGTGATTCACTTACACTCGAGTATCCCACATGATTATTCATTGCATTATAATGATCTGCGTCAACAGCTTCTGTTGTCAATTCTGACCTTTTCTTTTGGATCGAATATTGTGACTTACCTGTTTTTTTATTGGATGGGAAATATCTTCATTTAATCTGGACCAGAAGCACCTCTGATTGTAATTCTGCCCCTGTGTAAGTGAGTGACGAGGGTTATAGATATTTTTATTTGTTTCGTTACTTTATGTACCTGTTTGGTAGTTGTATTTGTTGGGTTGGCTGGGTCTTGATATTTATTCTGTTCAGTTCTTTTATGTCATTAAAGGTTTTGACTCTTGGCTGTTTTTATCACCGGAACCCACTTTTTAAAATGACACTCTATCAGGACCCACCTAGCTTAACGAGACTTTTTTAAAAAAAAGTTATCTAGAAAGAAATAATATTTTATCCATTTATACATAACATTTTGTTTATTTGCAAAAAACCCTCCATCCATTTCTCATAATGAGACAGCTCTAATGAATAAACCTCAAGGTTTGAAGGGCTTAGTTATTTGACCCAGCCTTCACCTGCTCCCACTACCTGTCCTTGACAGACTTGGGGGAAAAAAACACCAGAAAAGACGCTCAATGATTTATCTCCCTATATTTACAGAAGCTTGCAAAGTGCAGGAGCTCTTCTCCTTTCAAATTGCAGGAGCTCTTAGTAATTTGCCTTGCAGGGCAATTAGCAGGTATCTGATTTTTAATAATAAGAATAATAATAATAATTAATAATATGCGGGACCCACCAGAAATCACTACCCACCAAGTGGGTCCTGACCTACAGTTTGAGAAATGCTGCTATAGAAACATAATAGTTAATACTGATGTTTGAAAAGACTTCCAGTTTCTTACTGACATTAGCAGGATTCATTTCAAAGTATTCATAGTATATTACAGTGGTGGCCAAAGCGCAGCTAGAGAGCTCTTTGACTTTATTCTTTGGCTTCTTTGGCTTGCGAAAATAGGGGCATGAAAAGCCCTGTGGTCTTCTAATGAGGTGTGAATCTCCTGGTGTGATAGTCAATTGTCAATTGCCCAGCCAGCATGCAAAAGCCCTACAGGGAATGAGGTGCAAATTTCCTGCTGTGATAAGCAATCCTTCAATCATATGACTTCTATTCTGAGCCTCAACCAATCAAGGCTCAATTGCCCAGCCAGCACGTGCAAAAGTCCTGCAAGGAAAGGTGCGTCTCTCCTCCAGAGGCAGAATCACAATGTTTAAAGGACAGTGTTTAAGGCAGTGCACATTTGAAGCCCGCTGCCATCCTGATCAAGCCTCATCCGTTGGGGAATGATAGTGCAGAGAGTGGTGTGTCTAGCTTTCATACCTCATAACCAATTGCAAAATATTTCTGCAAGTTCAGTTACAGTTACTTTTCTTCAGAATCTTTTGCCATTACAAAGCATTGTTTGTAATGTCTGTAGCATAAAAATATAGAAGATGTAAGGTGGTATCTGATCAAAATCTCTTAATTTTATTGGTTTATATATTTTCCTCCATGTTTTGACAAGATATGGTATTTATTAAGACAAATAAATAAATACTTGTTTATATCTTGCGGCTCTCAAACATCTGAAATTTATCGGATGTTACTCTTAAGTTGTGCAACTTTGCCCACCCCAGTATATTAGTTATTGGGAAGGGGGGCACTCGGTACTAATGTGTATAACCCCTCCCACTCCATGAGACAGGGTGGGACTTGATTGGTGGTCTCCTCCCAGTGGAAGGGCAGCCCTATCCCCAGTCCAGCTCTGCCTCTCCAGAGCTAAGGGTTGGAGGTGGCTGAGCTCCTTTCAGCTCAGCTTTTTTTTCTCCTTTCAGTTTCGTTTTTGGTCTTCAGTTTCATTTTTGGTCTTCTATTCATATTTTCACATGGCATAACAGGGTGGGTGTGGCAGCATCTGCAGATTATTCCTGGGGGAGATGGGTTTGTTGCCGCAAAGGCAGCTTGTTAGCTTTTTCTCCCAGAGGGCTGCTGGTAAATACCCGAAAGTTTGAATAAGACACAGAGTAGGAGATCCACGGATATATTTAATATCTGTTGGACATGCATGGACCCAGCCCTTGCGAATGGATGGGCTGGGCAAAGAACAAGAAAATGGAAGCATCCTTTATAGTCCATTATTTCCATATGCATGATGGGAGGTACAACTCAAATTACATTCAGGACAAACAGCTTACGTGCCTCAGAGACAAAACCCAAGCCCCCCTTATGACATGAATTATAGAAGTTTTCACATAGGGGCCTCCTTATCTGTGAGACATTTCCGTAACAGGATTTCTCAGCAGAGGAGAGGCCTCTTGCCCTCCATCTTTCCCCCCACCCCACTTAAGCAGCAGCTCCATGTGTGCTCTCCCTCTCCTAGACTAGCGATGCTGTGCCCAGTGAGGCAGCAGGATCCGGCTGAGCCCAGCAAGCGCTGAGTGGTGGTGGAGAAGGGGAGGGCTGCGTGCATGCAGAACCCGGCTGGCTTCGCTCTCCTGCAAGGATGCACCGTCCTGGGTGTGCGTGAGGAGGACTTCTCCTGGAGATCACCATGATCTCCTTTCTTTCTCGGGGTTTGCAGCATCTCCCCATTTGAAAAAGTCACTTTGAAAAACGCAACGCATAAGAATGGAAGGCACGACCCAGCCAGTCCGTATCTCTCCTTCTCTCCTCCTTAGCAGAAAATGCTTGAAAATTCTTGGCTGGGACAGAGCAAGGCAGCTCCCTCCTAGCCCCCTCTTCAGACTTGCAGGCACCCAAATGAGTGAGAAACGCACTTTCTTGGAGAGACGGAGACAGAGAGAAAGGGAACGAGAGCGAGAGCCGGAAGAGCTGCAGTTTACAGCCCTCCACCCAATGATTCCTCCATGCAGGCGCTTCTCTGCACGCGCGTCCCTTCTCCTCTCTCTGCGTGTGCAGAGAAGCACATCCACATCAGCGTGTGTTTGAGAGCGAGTTGGAGGGTGTACGGGGAAGCGACTGCTCTGTGTGTGTGTGTGTGTGTGTGTGTGTGTGTGTGTGTGTGTGTGTGTTTGCTTGCTTGCTTGCTTGCTTGCTTGCTTGCTACCTCTTGCTACCTCCAAGTTTCTTTCCTAGTTTCCAGCTGTATAAATTAGCAAAGAAGGAGCGGTGGTGAGGAAGGGACGGAGGAAGAGAATGAGATGTGACAGTATGCACTGCCCTCCCCTCCCTCCCACCAATGATTCCTCCCGGTTGCTCAGCTCCGTGCAGGCGCTTCTCTGCGCGTCCTGGTGGTGGGGAAGACCAGGCAGGAGCTGCCGCATGACCCTTCGAGCCCCCGAGCCTGGAACCCCCGAGCCGCCTCCTCCCTCCTTTTCCTGCCGTGTCTGGCCTCCCCCCCCCTCAGGTCAACATTAACCCTTTCATGTCTCTTCCTTAGCTTTCTTCCCTCTCCTGGCCAGCTGAAGCCAGGACGCTGCTGTGACCGGTGAATAAATTAGTGCGTGAATAAATTAACTCCCGCCCATCAGCTGTTGGCTGATGCGGAAGTTAAAGCAGCGGACTACACGCTGTTGCTCTGACGTCCGGCTTTGACGTTAAGGAGGCGGAGCTTCGAACGGAAGAAGCGGAAGTTGTCCGTGGAGCAGTTTTACCAGCGATAAAAGGCAAAATGCTAATTCCTTGCAAATTAGTCGTTAATGGTCCTGATAAGAATTTGAAGCCCGCGTACCCCCAGCACGTGGTCCACGTACCACTAGGGGTATGCGTACCACAGTTTGAGAACCTCTGCTCTAATGCAGTGGTTCCCAAACATTTTAGCATAGGAACCCCCTGTTTAAAATGACACTATCAGGACCCACCTAGCTTTGAGATTTAAAAAAGGTGATCAAGAAAGAAACTATTTATTTACACGTAATATTTATTTATTATTTATTATTATTAACAGTATTTATATACTGCTTTTCAAGAAAATGTTCACAAGGCTTTCAAGGATTTAGGAAGTACGAGTAAGGAAGCCATGTAAAAAGAGTCCAGCCAGAATAAAAACAATATCCGGTCCTGTTTGTATTTTACAAAAAGTCTTAGAAATTGCAAGACAGGCAGAGAATCATTTTAAAATCCAAAGCTAAGTAGGTATTAGTCCGATGTTTCGTTTCTTAATCCAGAAACATTCTCTAGGAGCAATCCAAAAGATTGGTAGATGGTCCTAGCAATCCAAGATTGATTGGATTGCTCCTAGAGAATGTTTCTGGATTAAGAAACGAAACATCGGACTAATACCTGCTTAGCTTTGGATTTTAAATGATTCTCTGCCTGTCTTGCAATTTCTAAGACTTTTTGTAAAATACAAACAGGACCGGATATTGTTTTTATTCTGGCTGGACTCTTTTTACATGGCTTCCTTACTCGTATTTCCTAAATCTTTGAAAGTAATTGCTGGCCATGAAAGCTTTCGATTGTTTACAAGGCTGTTTACAGACAAAATCAAATGGTTAAATGGCTCCCTGTCCCAAAAGGGAGCCCTTTATCTAAATCTAAAAAATATAAAAAAGATGCAGAACACCAAGAGCAAACAGCCACCAAAAAGACACTGTGCTGGGATGAAAGGGAGTCAGTTACTCTCCCCCTGCTAAATATAAGAGGAGCACCAATTGAAAAAGTCCCTTTTTAAATAAATATTTTTTTTCATTTATTTGCAAAACCCTCAATCCATTTCTTATAATGAGGCAGCCCTAATGAATAGCCTCAAGGCTTGAGGGCTTCGTTATGTGACCCAGCCTTCATCTGCCCCCACCACTTGTCATTGACGGACTTAAAAAATGCACCAGAAAAAAGAAGCTTTATCTCCCTATATTTACACAAGCTTGCAAACTGTAAGAGCTCAGCTGTTTGCAGGGCAATTAGCAGCTATCTTGCAAACTGCAGGATCTCAGCTATTTGAAGGGCAATTAGCAGCTATCTGATTTTTGAATAGTCTCGGACCTTGTGGCAATTAGTTATCTGATCTTTTTTTTTATACTGGTCTCAAGAGTTGGGTAGTATTTATAGTTCAGTGGGCTCTCGGTATTCCGTTCCTGGAACTGCAGCGGATACCCAAAACCGTGTTAAATGAAATCCGTGATGGTGGGGGGCGGTGCCACAGCACCTTATTTTTCAGCTGTGCTGGGCCTGCTGTCCGCTTCTCCCGTGTGCCTTCTAAGTACTCCAAACTGCAGCAAACAGTAAAAAAAAAAGGGCAATCAAAGGTGACTTTTGGTTTTGTTTGCTACAGTTTGGAGTACTTAGAAGGCATGAGAGAGTTGAGAAACGGGCAGCTGGCCTGATGCAAGTGAAAATTGTTGGATAATTGTGATTTGATCAAATACACACAAATACACAAATTAAATTGGAGAGGTTCTCTTATTTCGATTGGTGGTTAAACTTTGAACAAAGGTCATCTATAGGTTCAGTTTTAAATTCTGCACTAATGTTGGTTCAAGCAGCCTGGCAGCCACTTGCAAGGTGCATATAACAGTTCTTTCGTGGTTAATAATTGCTGGACCTCCACTCAAGCAGGCATTGTAAACAATAGGTAGATTCCCCCTCCCCCCTGCATATTAGGAAGGTAAAGGTATCCCCTGACAATTAAGTCCAGTCGTGTCCGACTCTAGGGTGTGGTGCTCATGACGCCTCTGTGGTCATGTGGCCATCATGACTCTCCTTGCCGCAGCGCGTAGCATCCAGCTGGAACACGGAGCGCTGTTTACCTTCCCGCAAGCGGTACCTATTTATCTACTCGCATTGACATGCTTTGGAACTGCTAGGTTGGCAGGAGCTGGCCAATCAACGAGAGCTCACCCCGTCGCGGATTCGAACTGCCAACCTTTCGATCGACAGCTTATGGTTGTTCAAGTCAAATCATTCAGTATATATTCCCTTTTTCCCCCAAAGTCAACCCTGAGACTTGTTAAAGTGAATAACCAGAACAAAAAACTTTGGCTATAGTAAAATGTAGTATGGTGAATTTCTGGTACATAAATGCAGAGCTGTATGTATAGCAAAGGCATAGTTTTTTTATGGTACATCTCTAATACATAGTTTCACTGTACATTCAAAATATAACAGTTATTTCAAATGTAATTTTCTTTTCTTTTCCATAAATATAGTAATAAATACCAGTTGCTCTTCAGATTATCCATAGAAAAGCATAAGGGAAGGTTCCGTTTTAAAATAAAGACAATGATGTTATGTGGAAAATCTGCTAATGCAGCCATATATTACAAGAAATTGCATATACTGATCGTACTTGGAAAAATGATGCATGATCTTTCTATGATACAATAGCAATTGGTATAAGTAGGGGGTATGTCTAATGTGTTACTGTGTAAATTTTAATCTTTGTCAGAGTGTGGAATGAAAACCACTCTTTGTCACTTATGTGACATTTTAATTTTGCAAACTGCTTTAATAATACTTAGCATTTATATAGCAGTTTTTGAATATTCAAAGCTCTTCACACACATAATCTCAACTGACTTTACAAAGAACCTTGTACATTGGACCTCTGCTTTATGATGGTAATCTGTTTCGGAAAAACCATTGTACACTCTTCCTTCACTATTGGTACATAATCGATTCCTGAAAATAGCCCTTAGACCAAAAATTGAGATGAGTGCAATTATTACATTGCAATGGGAAAATTCTAACACGTTCCAAAGCCATTCAAAGTTCACCTCAAAATCACAAATGCCTAATACCATAAGGAAAGATTTGTGTGATACAGTAAAATAGAATATATAACAATATCAATAAAGTGTTAGTCTACTATGAAACAGTTTTAGAGTTCTATCATCACATAATGAGGTTTAGCACTTCAAGCTTTAGTTGCAAACAGTGAGCAACTCTCTTATGTTTCACCTGTTTTTCCACTTTTCCCAAGAGTTTTCATCTTCTGTTCTTTACGATCCCTATTTGCAGTAATTTGTAGAAACAATGAAATGCACGTGCCTTGAAAGCATGGGGATGTGCTACCCATCCCCTATCTACTCTGTGACCAGAGCTCAAAGCGGAGGGGAGGTCTACCCATTGGGTAAAATGGGAGGTAGACCTTGCCTCCACTAGGAACTTGGTCCTTCTCTCCCCCCCCTCCCCCCCGATATCCTGGCATATCAAAAATCTTGGTGTGAATAAAGAGGAATAGTCGTAATAAGTGTAGTGTGGATAATTGAAGATCCTTATAGTGAACATACTGATAAAGAAGGAAGAGTGTATTATGAAAATATTGTAACGTGAACCAAATAACGCATTGTATTTTGGTAATTCATTTCAAGACCTCAGAATTTGATGTTTCCGCCACAGAACTAAGCTATTTCTCATTTAAAAAATGAGGTCAGCAGGAACCACCGTCTACCCACTTAAGGGGTGTGGTGACCCAGCGGGAGGGCAGGGCAGTGGCAACGGCACTTCTGGGTTCCTGCTGCTGCAAGAAAAAAAAGGTTTTGAACTTACCTGTTTGCGGTGGATGGGGACGTCGTAAGACTGGGGTGCTCACCACTCCTGCAGATGGGTGAATTCAACCCCCCCCTTTTTTGTGGCGGCAACCTGGAAGTGCTGTCACTGCTGTCCTGCTTTCCCGCCGGGTCATCACCACCCCGCAAGCACTTACTGGTTCCCTTCCTTTCGTCTATACGCACAGCCACAATATTAAAAGCACTGCTATCTGACTGAGATGCTTGTGTTTGCATCAGCGTTTGCATTGGCTATATCCTTCCCTCCATACTCACAGCAACAATGTTAAAAACTCTGCTTTAACACTGCAGAGTAGTTGTTAGTATGCAAGTGTATGACACTCTACCAAACACTTGCATTCGCATCGCTGATTGGCTTATTTATCAAACATGGTCCTGTTAATGGCAATCATAAGGCCATCGTAAAGTCAATAACTTATTGTATAGTGAACCTTGTTTTACCCATCATAAAGTGATTTGATCGTGTACTGAATCCATCATAAATGCTGGGGTCCCCACTGTATTATTGATCAGCATTATTACCTAAGTATTGCAGACCTTGAAAGGTGAGAGATAGTTGGAGCCCTGTGTATTACATGTTATACACAGTAAGCTGTGTAAGCTGCTCTGTTTTTTTTTTTTGCTGGGGGAGGGGAATAAATACAATGAGCTTCGAGGAATTTCTAAGGCTGCATAATGATTCTGATCCAGAAATCCTCTTCTTCTAGAAGAAGGTTGTACCTGGGAATCTTCCTTGCTGAGCCATTTGTATTGTAATCTGTTTCTGATGAGGTTAATCAAACTCTGATTCCAGTTCAAGGGTTGTACTCAAAGTTTTTTTTATGACTTCTAAGTTTTATTCCTATTGCTTTAAGTTAAAATTAGTAATGACTAATTAAACATAGGATGCAACCCCAGATCTATAACTCTTAACCATATTTGCTCAAGATATATTCATGCTAATGGTGTTTTATGAATTGATCAGAAGCATATAAGCCAACATCCAAAGCACCATTCTTTATACAAAATAGTTTGAAACTGAAAAACTTAATACCGACACACAGTTTCATATATCCACCATAGCTGAAGTCTCCCATGTATATTTTTGTATTGGTCTGTGTATGTGTATGCTAAGTTCAGTGAATAATGCAAAATGTTTACACGTAGGATGGAGAAAAGGCTTGCTATGGGAATGATACTGTTCAGTGTTTTTCAGCCATGTGTAGCTGATAAAATCCTCTTGGGTGAAAAGAGGCTATGTAGTCTTACATAATTGCATTTGCACCGAGGGTTGAGTCTGTCTTAAGTATTTGCATTTTGTTCTAGTTTACTTAAAGGGAAAGTGTTAATAATTGTGATATTTCTTATAACCGTTTCCCATAGTAGTGAAGTAGGATGCCTATATCCTGTGGACCTAACTGGTGGAAAAGGGAGGAGATGTCCACCAATGTTTGAGCCCCTCTTCCTTTGCAGAACAGTATCTGTGATTCTGAAGAAACTCTTCCAAACTGGCCACAAGTTGCATTTGTGCATGTCCTTAATGCATTTAGGGTAGTGCTTCCCAAACCTTTTAGCACCCAATTTTTAAAATGACAAGCTATTGTGACCCACCTAGCTTTATTAGACAAAAAAAGATAGCTAGAAAGAAATAATACTCTTATTTATTCATATTAATTATTGAGAACAAATTTAATTTCCATGGTTTTCTCTGGGTAAAATATTTTCAACCTAGTTGTAACAATAATAATAAATTGATTTGTTAAAGACAAGTTTTCATACTACAAAGACAGGGAAAAACAAAACCAGCTTCTTTACTATATAATACAAAATACTCAATCTATTTCTCATAATGAGGCATGTGTGAAGGGTGTGCTTGTTTCCGGTTACTGTTGATAATGACATTGATGTCCATGTCAGTGTTAGTTATTTACAGGTACAGGGAGTTCGACAATTGCAGCTTATTTCAAAATTTGGATTTGATTCCTACTGTTGCCGAAAATCCAACTTAACTGATGTACAGTGATGAGAAAGGGAGCAGCACCTTCAAAGCTTCAGTAGAAAGAGTTGGACACGTTTGTTGAACAGAACTGTGTCAATATTCTGCGGTTAATATTCAGTTTTAATGATGTGTCTTCGGACAGATCAATGAGTTCTTCATCGCCCTTTGTCGATATCTCAGTTGTCATGTTGCCCTGAAATGGATTCACAATCCTGTTGACTGACAAATTTTCATTTCTTCAAAAAATTAATAATCAAAATTTTCTTTTAAATGCGTTCAAATGTGCGGAAATCTCAGTAATTACGCCATCAACTAGCTTCACTTTCATCAACAGCTTCTCCAGAGAGTCCTCTCTTCGCATTAGGTGGCCAAAATATTTGAGTTTCAGCCTCAGTACCTGTCCTTCCAGGGAACAGTCAGGGTTGATTTCATTTAGGGTTGACTGATTTGATCTCCTAGCAGTCCAAGAGACTCTCAGGAGTCTTCTCCAGCACCACAGTTCGAAAGCATGTATTCTTCGGCGCTCAGCCCTCCTTATGGTCCAACTCTCGCAGCCATACATTGCTACTGGGAACACCATCCCCCTGACTATACGAACTTTTGTTGGCATGGTGATATCTCTGCTTTTTATTATGCTATCTAAATTTGTCATAGCTTTCCTTCCAAGGAGTAAGCGTCTTTTAATTTCATGGCTGCTGTCTCCGTCTGCAGTGATCTTGGAACCCAAAAAAGTAAAATCTGTTACTACTTCATTTCTACCCCCTCTATTTGCCAGGAATTGATGGGACCAGATGCCATGATCTTAGTTTTATTGATGTTGAGTTTCAAGCCCATGGCTGTGATAGTAGAGCAATACTGTTTCCTGTTAGTAGATCTTTAATTCTGACAGTTTGTGGTTTTGCGGCATATTGTCTTTTTACGCTGCTTTCCCTGCTGAGCCCAGTGTGGAAACAAATAATGGCACTTTCATAGTTGTATATGCTACTCTTGTAGCACTTAAGTGCTGAAATAGCAGTGAGGGCAAGATCAATAGCGTTGCAACGCTAAAAATAGGATTTTGGTGCTCTTATGTTGGCATGTGCTTATATTGTGCTCTTAGGACTCAAGAGTGTCAATAGAACAGTATCCATAGTGATTCATCAATTGCTACGTCCTCTGGGCTAGTGTGCAAGTAGGTAATTTCAAATCTGTACTGGGATTAGGATTTTGGATTTCTAGAAGAGAACTTAAGTCTTTGCATGCCTAATTCTTTCACATAAATTAGGTTTACTCTTGAAAGAAACTTCTATACTGTTGATTTGTCTATTTGGTTCCATCTATTATTTTAAATTTCTGGTCGTATTGAATATCCTTTTCCCTTGGTTAGTTTTCATGTGCTTGTAATTTGTATCATATTGGAATTTAATTCTGCAAGGAAAATACCCTCCCAGTGGGTGAACAAGGTTCAATTTTTCACTTGATGCGAATTATTTATTGCATCATCTATGTACATTCCTTTCAAAAAGAAGCACCCACCGACAATCTTTAAAAAAGGTATTCCTTAGCAATGCATCTTATATCAAGGATTTGATATATGCCAATAATAGTAAATGTTTACATATTACAGGGAGGCCCCACTATTCTCGGATCGGCTATCCGCAGATTCACTTATCTGCGGATAGTGGGAGGCGCCCCTCACGCCCCACAGGCCATTCTTTTATCTTAATTAGCTGCTCTGTGTCCTTTTAAACAGAAGTTATAAGCATCGTGCATGTGCTGCAGCATGCATGTGCTTATAGCACAGATGCTGGCTGAGTGCTAGAGAGGCTCAGCCGAAGAACAGGAAGCAGGAACTGGAACTGCTTCTTTAGGAAGCAGGAACTGGAACATGCTGCTGCTTATAGTGTCTGTTTAAAGGAAGACACCAAGCAGCTAATTATGGTAAAAGAATGGCCGGGGGGCTGCGAGGGGGCGTTTGCCCCTATTTGCAGTTCTCCGGTATCTGCGGGGGGGGGGACAGATCCCTGTGGATACCGTGCCCCCCTGTACATCTGTTTTAAATAGTCAGGGGTGCAACTAGGGCGGGGTAGCTGCCCCAGGAGCAACACCAGGCTCCACCACCTAATGGCTGCCCTCGCGTTTGGTTCGGAAATTTCCGAGCCTAACAAGAGGGCAGCCAATAGCGGAAATGACATCTTGTGTCCTTGTATCTTTGCTCTATTCTCAGTCAGTGAGCTAATGAATTTATTAGTGGATGTGTGATCTAGGTTGCCTGAGATAATAAGATGACAGTGTTCGGTCATGATGACTATTTAAGGGAGAGTCTGTTCTAATGAAGGACTGTGCCAAGGCCACATTCTGTAAGCAGATATGGGAAATATGTAAAGAAGCAGGGTATGAAATAATGAAACAAGTTATGCAATGTCCAGCAACAAACATGGCCCATCTGAATGTATGGATTAGGGAACACAAGTTGATACAGGAAGCTAGAAAGGATGAGAATTAATTGCATCAAGGGTCATACTTGGGGCCAACTAAAGCCTTGTGGCTATCATGTGGAGGAGGTAGCTTGGGCAATTCCATGTAATAGCAACTCTACATGGAGGCTATAATTTTTGAAAGTCAATCACTGCATGGATTGCCCCAATTGCATGGAAAGAATTGTGTTGCTGGCATCCAGGGTCTTTGCATGCTTGGGGCAATCTGCTTGGTGGTATTCAAATGTTGAGGCCAAGGTTTGGAACCATTGTACTCGGAAGCATTTCTAGCAGCATCTATGTGTTGTCAATAACATTTGAATTTGCCCTTAGTCAATAGAAGACTGATAATGCAGGTGGCTGTTGTACTAAGACAGCCAGCCATTCTGAAGCAATGATGGCACAAACGCAACTTGGTCAGGTATTTCCAGGGATTCTGTTTCAGGTGTCCCTCTGACACAGTCTAATTACATTTTTTCCTTTATGTTCACAGTATCTGCTGCTGGTCTCTCCCCCCCCCCCCCCCACAGGATGATATGAGATTTGAAAGAAGACGATGCATACAGGTAACTTGAAGTTTCAAAGTATCTATATTAAACGTTTGAGGCTTCTAAAAATAATTTTGTTCTTTTTCATATTACTATGTACCAGCTTTTGTTGAGTTGTAATAAATAAACTTGTAAAATAAAGCTTGTAAATAAATACTCTCCTGGTAAGCTGTGGCAAGTAAACCTCCAGGTGATCAGGTAGGGAATATTTATTTGAAGAATATTGGGGTTTTGTTTAAGTGCTGTTGATGTGCTGCAGTGATTATAATTAGGCTTACCAGATTTCTTCCCGGGACAGAATGTGTAGCTCTTTAGGGGAAGGAATGTGGGCAGGTGTAGTTTGTTAAACCTCAGAGCACAATCCTAGGCATGTCTACTCAGAAGCAAGCCCCACTGAACACACTGGGACTTGCTTCTGAGTAGACATGCCTAGGATTGTGCTCTAAGGTTTAACAAGCTACACCTGCCCACATTCCTTCTCCCAAAGGGCTGCATTCTGTCCTGGGAAGAAATCTGGTAAGCTTTAATTATAATGGATTTGTGTGTGTTACCTGGTTAGTAACATTTTTGTACTTATGGTAGTTAAGAATCCAGAGGTAGGGCAACATGGATAGAAAGTTGTATTCAAGTGGCAACTTGGACTTGAAAATATCTGGAAAAGGCAACCTGAAATGATTTAACATTATTAGCTTGTGAGTTTAAAATTATGGTTCTAAGAAGGATCTGGAAATCTTTCAGAGAACTTTCAGCACCATCACAAAACTATAATCGCAGCGCTTCTGTGAGATAGTCATGATGACAATTAAACACATTTTAATATGTGTTATTTGGTTATATCTTTATTTTGTAATTTTTTAGGCAAACCTCTCCCCTCATTTCCCCATGGCATTCCCTGAAAAGCTGTTCCTTGTAGTTGGGGTTGTGATAAAGTAATGGGAGCTGCAGGAGGAGGGGGAAATTTCCCGAAGTTATGTATAGGCCTATTTCATGAGTTGAGCTCCGTTCATAGAACGTGCTTCCATCTGATTTGGGGGACTTTCTCCTCCCTTTGCAGCTTCCCATGCTCCACCCCACCCCATTCCCTAGGATCCCTGATCCCAGTAGTTGCTGTTCAAGGGGTAGCTGTAGGGAAGGAGGGAACAGCGAAGTTCGCTTGTGTGAACTTGTTTCTGCCTGCAGGATCCAATCCAGTGGGTTTCACAACCGTTAGCTATTGTAGCTATGTATCATACAAAAACATTTCAGCCACCATACATCTCTTATTTAGTGCTCTGAATGGTATACCGTATTTTTCATTCCATATGATAAAATAGGGGGGGGGGAAATAGGGGGGGGGGAAAGCGTGCGTCTTATGGAGCGAAGATGAAAAACAAAAGGAAAAAAACTTACCGGGGCTTCGGGGAAGCCTGCGCGACCCTTTGCAGGCCTCCCCGATCTTCATTTCGGCAAAAAAACGGCCATTTTCGGCCAAAATGAAGATCGGGGAGGCCTGCAGAGGGTCGCGCAGGCCTCCCCGATCTTCATTTCGGCAAAAAACGGCCATTTCCGGCCATTTCCGGTTTTCACAAAAACCGAAAATGGCCGTTTTTTGCCGAAATAAAGATCGGGGAGGCCTGTGTGACCCTCTGCAGGCCTCCCCGATCTTCATTTCGGCGCTAAATGGCTATTTTCGGTCATTTCCGGTTTTCCGGAAGATCGGGGAGGCCTGCAGAGGGTCGCAGGTATTTTTTCCTTCCCCCCCCTTTCCTTTCCCTTTTTTCCCCTATTTTTTGCTCCATAGGATGCATGCGTCCTATGGTGCAGTGCGTCCTATGGAGTGAAAAATACGGTATACAGTATTTTTATTGCAAACTTTTTATGATGCCTTTCTACTCCATAACAAAGCACTCAACGCCAATGCAATTAATTAAAAACAATCCATATAATTAACATTTTAAAACGTAGGAACAGGTATTTTTGTTTTTGCTAAAATGCTATCCCATAAAACCAAGTTCAAATTCAGGTGAAGCTTTTTTTTAAAATAGTAACTGTAAAACTAGAAACTGACATTGTTATGCTGCAGAATACTGTATGGTAGTAGTCTTCAACCTTTTCAGATCTTGGACCCTCCTCTAACCACAGTTTGCACCATGCTTTTTAAAAAATAAAGCATGTTTGTCTTTTCTCTTTGTTTTGTTTTGTTTCCTTTTCTCTCCCTCTCCCTCTTTTCCTCTTGCTTAAAAAGAGTTTAACAATAAAAAAAGAAAATGATGGCACTGGCATTGCTGGCGTGACCCATCAAAGACTAAAGTATGACCTACAGACATGGAGGCAAATTGCCCAATACAGAGACATAACATTGGTCTATCTTGCTCAGTATTGTCTACAATGTAGACTCTACATCAGCGGTGGGGGGCCATTTTCCCATAGGGAAAACTTGGCTGCGGGCCGGCCATGAGGCCGGCCGATTTCCCCCCCCCCTCAAATTTACCACCCCCGCACGAATTTACCTCCCTCCCACCCACCGTCTCCCACCCACCGCTTGCTCGCTCCCTCCCACCCACCCACCGCTGGCTCTCCCACCCACCCACCCGGCAAGCGCCCACCCCCATCGCTCTCCTCCTTACCGTCTCTTCTCTTCAGACACCGCCGCCGCCGGCGGCTGCGCGAGCTCACCTTACCCGGCTCTTTTCAAACCCTCCCGGCTGTTAGAGGCATGCGTTCTGCGCATGTCTGTAACAGCCGGGAGGGTTTGCGAAGGAGTCTGGCGAGGTGAGTGCTTGTGCATGTCTTCTGTGCATGTGAGTGCTTGTGCATGTCTTCTGTTAGAGACATGCGCAGAACAGCCAGGTTGAGAAGGAGTCGCACGAGTCGGGCGAGGTGAGTGCGCGCGGGGCCGCGCTCACCTCGCCCGGCTCTTTTCAAACCCTCCCGGCTGTTAGAGACATGCGCAGAACAGCCAGGTTGAGAAGGAGTCGCGCGACTGTTTCTGCGCATGTCTCTAACAGCCGGGAGGGTTTGAAAAGTCGGGTGAGGTGAACGCGGCCTCCGGTCCGAGCCCGCGCGGGCCAGACCGAATGGAATCGGGTCCAGGCTCGCGGGGGCCGGACCTGATCGCCCCGGGGACTGGATCCGGCCCGCGGGCCGCCGGTTCCCCACCCTTGCTCTACATTGATAGACAGCAGCTCTCCAGGGTTTCAGACATTTGTCTTATCAGTTCTATCTAGGGTTTCCAGAAATTGAACCTGGGGTTTTATGCATTCTGAGCATGTGCTGTTCCACTGAGTTATAGCCTTGGATGTAGTTGACCCAGCAGTTGAAGGCCAGTGATTTGCAATGTGTGACCATATTTTTGATGACGCTTCTTAATTTGGAAGTATGATCTGCAACTTTTGTATGATCTGCAACTTAAAGTGATTGTCCTCCATGGTCTTGCTGTTTGTATTACCTATATCCTGTTTGCCAAATTAAGTACAGTACTGAACCATAGCATCACTTTGATCATGGCTAGTGAAAGTTTGGAAAAATATTTTTTCTTTGAAGGTTGGTCTCAAAAAGCAGGCTTCAAGGGGACAGCTGAATGTCAGAAAATGGTGTGGGCCTATTTCACACATCTTCACACATTTCACACAAGGTTCACACATTTTCATCACAGTTTCATTAACAGGAGCTGGGACCATGAAACTGACAATACCCAATGTGGAAAGAAAGAAATTTGAGGGGGAAGGGGGGCAGGGATCAGAAGAACAGAATACCTGTCAATATGAGTGAATGGATTAATGTATCTAAAGGGCAACCTTGCAAGTTCACACATTGAACATTTGTAATGTGCATGTGAAACCTGGACAGTTTTTCTGTCTTTACATGTCATGGTGGTTGTGGTATGTCAGTTCATTTAAGAATAAATCAGCTTTACTTTTGCACCATCTTTTTTGAATAACCCTGTAATATATGTGAAGGCCCATCTTTGAACGTTCCTGCTTTTACATGCTAGGCAGGTAGATACATATTGGACTTCCAGAGGGATAGCTGTGTGTGTATTGTAACAAACACAACAGAGTCTTGTAGCATAATGAAGACTAAAACAATTTACTTCAGCATAAGCTTTCATGGACTACAGTCTAATGAAGTGAACTGTAGTCCACAGAAGCTTATGTTGAAGTAAATAACCGTATTTTTCGCACAATAAGACACACTCCCCCCCCCAAAAAAAAACATAGGGGGAAAAAAGTGTGCGTCCTATCGTGCCTGGAAAAAAAATACTTACCGGGGCTTTTCGGGGAGCGAAAACCGGAAATGGCCGAAAATAGCCGTTTTCGGCCGAACTGAAGATTGGGGAGGCCTGCAGAGGCTCGCGCAGGCCTCCCCATCTTCAGTTTGGCTGCTGCGCAGGGCTCCTGGTCGCGTCCTGGGCCTGGGCTAAGTTCCCAGGCCCAGGACGCGACCTGGGAGCCCTACGCAAACATCGCAGCAACTGCGATGTTTGCGCAGGGCTTCTGGTCGCGTCCTGGGCCTGGGAACTTAGCCCAGGCCCAGGACGCGACCTGGGAGCCCTACGCAAACATCGCAGCAACTGCGATGTTTGCGCAGGGCTCGTGGTCTCGTCCGGCGCCTGCACTAAGTTGCCTGATGCCGGACGCGATCAGGAAGCTCTTCGTGATCGCATCCAGCGTCAGACAATTTAGTGCAGGCGCCGGACGAGACCACGAGGGAACTTAGCCCAGGCCTAGGACGCAACCAGGACCAGTTGCTGCGATGTTTGCGTAGGGCTCCCAGGTCGCGTCCTGGGCCTGGGAACTTAGCCCAGGCCTAGGACGCAACCAGGACCAGTTGCTGCGATGTTTGCGTAGGGCTCCCAGGTCGCGTCCTGGGCCTGGGAACTTAGCCCAGGCGCCGGACGCGACCGGGAGCTGGCTGGGGCCCCTCAAGGATTGGACCTGAAAATCAACAACAAGGTAAGTACTGTTTAAAGCAAGATTTAAAGCAAGTTTAAACTGTTTAACTGTTTAAAGCAAGATTTTTTGTTTAAAGCAACTGTTTAAAGCAAGATTTTTTTAAAACGTATTTTTAGCTCCATATGACGCATGCGTCCTATGGTGTGGTGCATCCTATGGAGCGAAAACTACGGTACTCTTTTGGGCCAATTAAGATGTCACTCAGAGCTAGTATTAAATTGGTTTCACACAGCATCCACTAGCTCAGTCGTTCTCAAAGTTCTCCCCGCAAGGTGGGGCGAACTCTGAGTGTCTGTGGGGGCTGGGCCAGCAGTGGCGGTGATCCCCAGGGATCACCGTCGCCGGGGAAAATGCCCCTGAGACTGCTGGTTCTGGCCTTACCGGGGTTTGGGGGGACTTGACCCTCTGCAGGCCTCCACGATCTTTGGATCACCGAAAAATGGCAATTTTTAGGCACTTCCAGTTTTTGCGAAAACCAGAAGTGCCCGAAAATCTGATGTTTTTTGGTGATCCGAAGATCAGGGAGGCCTGCAGAGGGTTGCACAGGCCTCCCCGAAGCCCCCCAAGCCCCAGTAAGGCGGAAAATGGTACTTTTGGGCACTTTTGTGGTGGTGGTGATCCCTGGGATCGCCACCACCGCCATGCTGTCTCCACCCCTTAAGGGTGGAGAACTTTTGTTCTCAATGGTGGGTCGCGACCCACCACTTTGAGAACCACTGCCCTAGCTTAAGGACTTATACTCCCCACTCATGTGTAAGGGGAGGAATAATTCTACTTTCAGTTATGGTTTGTATCAAGCCAGGATTGGCCATGACATGCAAACTGGCCAATACTGGTTTGTCTTAACACCGTTTTCAGTCATGGGTTCAGATTGTGGTGTCTCTTTGAAACCTGTGATGAGAACAAACCAGGATCAACCGGAAGTAGGGGATGGCATCTGGCAGTTTGCTGCAACCAATGGCTACTACTTTGAGGAACAGGCAACTGGTGATAGAGCCTGCTTGTCTCCTCTTCAGTCGAGATACTTTCCTCCTACATTACTACTCCAAAACTTTTGTCATTAATTAAAAGCAAAAAATCCACCCTCCTTGCAAGCCAGTGTCTGCAGTGATGTAGGGAGAAGGAAATCTGCACAGTGCCAAAAGTCTTGCGGCCATGAGTTCTGTAAGCAAAAGCCACACCAGTGAAGGAGATTGCAGCCCCACTTCTTGTACTCGAGTGTTGCATTTCCTTGATTCACTTTTCCACCACCAATTTTGGGACCATAGACTGTAACTGCCTGTTGGTGCATTTTCTGTACTCTTGAACTGAATGTTGTAGACTTTTCAGATCTTGCTTTTGCTGTTTAATGCTTAGGACCATAATTCCAAAATTGAGCCATAAGAAAAACTGCTAGTGTGTTGCAAGAAATAAGTAATAATTCCTATAAGCTCAAAGTACCCACCTAAAGGTGAGATTTTATGCACTTTGTTTACCTCCTTTCAGTTGGGATGTGCATCCAGATCAGTGACAGCGCAGTCCGACTTAACCAGTGGCCCAGCGAGAACACGAGGCCCCAGAACGGAACAGGGATTCAAATCCCCTCCAGAAGAGGAATTCAAAGGGGATTTGAATCACTTTTCTGTTCTGGGGCCTCCCCGTTCACGCTGGGCCGCTGGTTACAACGGCAAAAAAGTTAAGTCGGATTGCGCTGTGAGTTATTTAGAAACCCACTGGGTGAGCTTTTCAAAGGGCAAGTAATCCTTGCTGTAACATACTTTGAACCTTCTTGGAGAAGTGTTAAGAGTGAAATTTGCTTTCCTGTTCAGAAAAGTGCACCTCAGTAATCAAAAGTTGGAGAAATACTGGTTTATAGGGAATCAATTTATTTCCATATAGCACTACTGATAGAAAAGGCAATCTGATGATAGTACAGTACTTGTTGTGTCTCAAGTCAGTTATCAAAATTAGTGAATGTGCCTGACTGTTTTGGTAGTTGCTGTCTTCAATTGAAAATATGCTACTGTGAGATGTTTGGAATTTATGTGTATTGAGAAGTAATATTCCCCAAAAGGAAACCAACTCCTTATTAAATGCAAGTTTTAAATGGTGTTCGATAAATAAAACAGTGGTTACGCAATAAATTCTGTAGACGAAACCTTCATTCCGAGTATTTATAGCTAAATTCCCACAGATTGTCCTGTCAGTAATCTTTGTGTAACTCATTTTAATATTTTATTTTGCAGTTTTACTGATATGCAATATGAAATACCGTGCAGTATGAATCTGCCAAGACTGTAAATACCAATGTGTCTTATCCCATGGCAGATCTTCATTTCTGCTTGCTTCTGTTTAAAACCTATGCATATTTAATTGAGGGGAAGAGAAGGATGGAGGGATTTATGCATGCATGCAGATGATCTCCTGATTGACATTTCTTGGTTGCATCAGTTCTTCATGCATAAACAGCTTTACAGGATATATTTAAATGAAGTAAGTTATGCTGAATCCAGTGTGAATACTTTCCTTTCAAATACATGCTCTTTGTTTCATTTGGTTTTTTGAGGAATCAAATGGTTAGTCAATTCCTGTTTAAATTGTAAAACATGTAACAAATATTTTTCTGAAGATGATGAAGATGACTTTGCTCATTTGTAGAAATATAATTTGAGGCCTCCTTCTCACAATTGGATTTTCTGTTCCCTATAATCAATATACTCCTGTAGGATTAGGCTGGATTTGATTTAAATTGCTACTCAGACCCTATTTAATCCTGTGATCGTTTATTTTTATTTTTTAAAGTGCACACTTGTTTGCTGTAACCTTAATACATACTTTTCACAAGTCAGATATAGGTTTCAGTTTTAGAAGGCCCGTACTATACATTTTTAAACAGTGATTTATTTTGAAACCCTTTCAGATTAGTTTTGCAGTTACTGTATATCAGAAAATGAATGGTGATTTTAGTTCCCAAGCTTATAGAATCAGATATTTTTGAAGGCACTGAATGGTAACAATCTGTAGTTCAACATGTTCATCATGAATATTTGGAGGATATTCTTACCTTACTCGGTTTGAAAGACAACCATCAGCACCAGACAGATGTTGAAATTTTAAGTAAAACAAATATGTTTATTTATTTTGGATTTTTGTTTCTTCAGCAGCAAAACAAAATATTTAATATGTATATGGATTTTTAACTTTTTAAAAAATTTCCCATAAATTCTAAAATAAGTTTTTTAACTAAAATGTTTTTAAAAAGCTAAAAATTAGACTGTCATCCAGATCAACATGAGAAACTTAAACAGAGTTAAAATGTATCCATTAAAAATTAATGAAACAAGTACTATCCTCAGCTCATCTTCTTGCAAATATTCCCAATACCCAGTACCTGGGTAACTGGCTATGACATAGGCATCCATAAATCATCCTTCTATGTCTACTATAATAAAATGTCAACGTTAAGGGTGAACCAATCAAAATAATTATATTTGCTGATGAAGTTTTTTTAAAAGTCACACCAGTTAATTTAACCCCTTGAATTCAGAGTAAATTGATTCACTTTACTAAATTGGTAAAGTGATAATATTTTAGCTTTTAACAGCAGTTGCTTCTTCTGTTGGGGAAAGCATATTTTCTTTCTTTTGGAGTAGCTCATTTTAGAATCTCACTCAGATTCCTCAAAATACCTCAAAATATGGGAAACCAAAGTAGAGCCATACTTTCCTTATTGATCAGATTCACAGTTTGGTGTGTGCTGTCTAGGTCACTGTGTGGCAAGAAGTGGGTTTTTCATGTTTAAACTACAGTACTCCAGGAGACATACCGTATTTTTCGCTCCATAAGATGCACTTCCCCCCCCCCCAAAAAAAATAGGGGGGAAAAGCCTGCGTCTTATGGAGCGAATAATAAAAAAAGTAAAGAAAAAATACCGGGGCTTCAGGGAGGCCTGCAGAGGCTCACGCAGGCCTCCCCGATCTTCATTTCGTCAAAAAACGGCCATTTTCGGCCACTTCCTGTTTTGACGAAAACTGGAAGTGGCCGAAAATGGCCGTCTTTTGCTGAAATGAAGATCGGGGAGGCCTGCGCGAGCCTCTGCAGGCCTCCCCGAAGCCCCGGACAGACAGTGACATCTGATTTGTTTCATGGTTTGGGACATAAATTTTTAATGATCAGCGGAGGCTCTCAATGAACCAGTAAAGGAATGGGATCAGTTTACACAAAGAGTACCTAATTCTCAAGGTGTATTTGTTCATGTTTGTTTTGTAAGGCTTAGACATGGATATTCTGAGATTCTCAATTTGGGAATCTAATCGAGATAAAGCAAATATGTGTAAGAAACATTAAGGTCTTGTGCAACACTGTTAAATTTATGGTTCTTTTTTCATTTTTAGTTGAATTTGTGCTGCATTACAAAAGCCACTAGACTGTTACTGTCTTGTCTGTAACTGTGTTAAGAAATGTTAACAATGTTATCTATGGAGTGGTCTTCATTTGTAGTGAATAATTTTAAAGAGAAAGTCAATCATAATTTTGTTTCAAGGTGCAAAAGTCTGATGGAATAAGGTTGGGGACTGAAATGGCATTAAGCTACATACAGCCCATGATTTGCACTTTTGTCTAGTATGAAGATTCTGCAGTTCACAAACCCACTTACTCCAGGGCAATTTTGTTTTATTTTATAGGCCTACTCTCAAATTCTGGATTGTTAATGTTTGAATGTTCCATGGATCTGGAGTTTAAAGGGGCCTCATCTTTTTTCTCCTATTTTATGGGGTAAAATTTTGCACTTAAGTCATTTGCTGATATAATGGGTAGCAAGCAAAATCATTGCAGACTTGTAAGTGTATTTTGTTTACATTTTTTATTTTATTTTTATTAAAAACTCCCCCCCCCCTATTTTTTGCTCCATAGGATGCATGCGTCCTATGGTCCGATGCGTCCTATGGAGCGAAAAATACGGTAATTTAGAGAGACCAGGTTGGTGATTACTAGGACCAAGGCTTTTTCCATAGTGGCTCTCTCATTCTGGCATTCACTTCTTAAGGTCTGCTTCTATGACTGCTTTTTACCTTTGGGAAATTTTGTGCGAGCATGGTTTTCATGAGCTTGGGAATTGGACGGATAAATGCTGCCAGTTCTCTTGTCTAATTGCATTCTTAAGAAAAGATAGTGTAGTACGATAGATAAGTTTGTGTTTTGTATGTTTTTTAAACTGTGTTTTTGTTTTACTGTTGTGAGCTGCTTTGGAGGAGTTGCCTTTAGATTTAGATCTAAAAACAACCTAAACATTTAATAAATATTTCTATATTTCCAAAGCTGGATGCTACATGCATAGAAGCATCTTTTGAAAAAACGTTGACAAATGAAAGTATTTGAGAATTTTATATTAAATTTCATTCACTCTGTGTCTGAGACAGTGTTCTGAGTATAACTAGGGGTGACAAACTATGGAATGATAGGTGTCTGGAATGTTGAGAGTTGAAAGATTCTGAGCAGCTGTATGTGAAGTTTTTAAAGTATTTCTATTTTGAAACTCAGACAGCATAATAATAGTTCGTTATTTTGAAATTGTTGACTATAGTATTGCTACCAACAAGGAGATACATTAGCTACAGCAGTTTCACTTCTGATAGTGTGAAATAATGTACAGTGCCTGCTACAATATGCTTACAGCTTTTACCTAGCAAAATACTTTTCAGTGTTGGTGCCTGGAAAATGACCATTGTTATCTTCTGCTTAGATAAAACTTTATTTATTAAGGCTTTTGATTGATTTAATTTGACTGGTGTGATTCTATCAGTGCAATCCTTGGCCTGTCTATTCAGAAGTAAGCTCCATTAAATTCAGTGGGGCTTGCCCCTAGGAAAGTGTGTTTAGCATTGCAACCTTAATGTGCTCTATTTATGCTGTACTCTTATTGTGATTGTTTTAGTGTTTCAATATTGTCACGATTAAAATTAACTGGTATGCCCCTTTGGGCAGCTGTCATGGGAAAGGTGGCTTATAAGCATTGTAAATAAATGCTTTGGAAGAAAGTGTGTAACAAAGATATGAAATAGTAGTGAAGCTGCTTTTATTCATCTGTAGTTATATTTGAAATAGTAGGTGTGATAGTCTTTATTCTAAGCTACACACTAACTCAGTGATGGCGAACCATTTGGGCTTGGTTTGTCAAAATTTTTGAAAATGCCTAACTTGACTCCGCTGGTGTGTGCCCCCCCCCCGAACTTTTAATAGTATTTTGACTATTGCTACTTTTATTAGTAATTTTGAATTGAGATGAACTAAAAACAACTATAGAACACGTTGCATTTTATCCACTCTACGATGTTCAGGTCGGCCGAAAATAGTGATTTTCGGCCATTTCCGGAAATGGGTGAAAATAGCGATTTTTGGCCGAACTAAACATCGGGTAGGCCTGTGGGGGCTCGCGCAGGCCTCCCCGAAGCCCCCACAGGCCTCCCCGAATTACCCCCAACCCTAGGCTTTGCACCATAGGACGCACACTTTCCCCCCTATGTTTTTTTTTGGGGAAAGTGCGTCTTATAGTGCGAAAAATACGGTAAGTCAATTATTACCAGGACAGGTTGGAGACATCACTGTGTAGCCTCCGACATGTTAGTTCCAGGAGCCACGAGCCACTTACTTAGCAACTGGGTTGCTCACTTTTATCCTGTGTTACCTCGTGGGTCTCCACCCAATAGGTGACCAAGCACGCCAGGTTTTTGGAACCAATGAAATTAGGTGCACATCTTCTCATCTTGAGTTGTCTGTAGCTGTCACACCTCTGTATCAGCATATCAGAAGGTAGCTGAGGTGTTAAAGACCTATCGTGGTAGTGCCTTATCTCCTTCCTGTCTGTCCATGATAATTTGCAAGTCTGCTTGCATTTCAAAGGTGGATCTGCTAGACTTCACAGGAAAGTCAGTTCTCTATTTCCTCCACACCAACAATTGGAAATTACAATTTCAAAGGGACTGTGATACCATTGTTAACTTTCCCTTCAGCACATATCTAGTTACAAACCAAGATTCTAACAGACAATAAACATAACGCATCAGACATAGAAATACACAACATGTACTAGGCATAAGCTGACTCCTTCACAGGGAGGAATGATCCTCAGGGAACCCTTCTTCCTTTCAGAACTCTAAAGATAGCTCCAAACCTAGAGGGCAAGGAGGCTTTGAGCCCAAGTGGCAGGTGAACGAACCTACCTTCAAGGCCCAATCTCAGCGTTCTTCCCCTGTTGGCTCTGGAAAAGGTAAACAACAATAGTTAGTGTGAAGCCACAGGGCGTCTGCCCAGGTGCATGGGGGGCATTTGCAACCTTCACTAGCATGTAGGAGAGATGTGTCCTTGAGATGGTGGGAGCACTGGAGCTTCTGATTAACCCTGGGGCAGTCCTTGGGGCCATCAACTTATGCAAATTGGAACCATTCAGCCTGTCCCCACGTTCACATTGGATGCAGGGTTTACTCTCTCTTCTTCATTGTCTTCTTCATAAGTAGAACGGATTTCAGGGTGATGTTAGACCTGAAGTGGCTCTCCTGTTTGATTAAACAAACAAAACAGTGCTTCAAAATGAAGACCTTAGTCAGTTTTCGCAGCATTCAGGCAGGACAACCTCTTGGCATTGATATGTCTCTCCAAACCCACCTTCCATATCCTTATCAGACTTTTCCATTGGTAGAGGTGTGTTTTTTTGGGTGGTTTTTTTTTTCAAAATTTCTTGATTCAAAAATACAAATGGTGGTGTTATGTGTTTTTATTCGAAAAAACAATGTAGTTCTCTAAGCCCTTAGCTTCTATCTTTCTTGAACTCAGAAACCTAGGAGATCCAAGGTGATGTTTTTCATTTAAGCAATCCAAGTTGGCCTAGGGTATCTCCAGGTTTGGTGGATTTTGGAGTGTGTTGTGTCAGCTTATAAAGCTCGAGGTAACCCCATCAGGAATCATGCTGCACTTACTTAGAGGGGCCACAAATTCTATAGGAGCTGCCCTACCCTTGCAGCTGTCTGCAGTGTGGCAAACTGGAAATTGTTGCACACGTTTACTGAACATTACATAATTGACACCTTCTCTTCAGCCGGTGCTGCCTTTGCTACAGAAGGTGGTGCAGGGGTCTGCACTGTAACCCCCACCCTTAGGGAATCTACTGCTTAGATATATTCCACATGCAAAGACTGAGCCACCCACCCCAGAGTCACTGGATAATGAGGAAATTTGGACTTACTTGTGAATTCCCCTTCTCGCTGGTTCTGGGGTGGCTCAGTCTATATACCCTAGTCAAACTGAAGTGTGTACAACTTGAAGGTATTGCTGTTCGGAGAGCCTACTGCCTTGACTGTGGGTTATACAATGAGAGTCCTGCAGGCTGTCGTCTGTATGTATACAGCCGGGCCCATGGATCCACTATCCGCGGATTCACTTATCTGCGGTTGAAAAATGGCCCCCATCGCGGAAACGACTTACCAGCTTGTGATTGCAGCCGACAGCTGATTGGTGCTGGGGCTTAAAAAAAGACCACAGGGCTAGATTAGCGCTTGTATGTTTAGCCCTGTGTGTCTTTTTTAAAGCCCCAGTGCCAATCAGCGATTTGGCTGGTGCAGGAAGCACTCACAGGAAGCGAGGCAGAGGGCTGAGTTGCTTCCTGCCTTCATTTTGTAATCAACAATGAGCCCCTGAGACCCAGGAACACTGCAATCACAAGCTGGTAAGTTGTTTGCATGATGGGTGTTCCCTTTTATCAGTGGTTTCCAGTATCCACAGGGGCCAGGAACGTATCCCCCACGGATTCCAGGGTTCTACTATAGACCTTTTGTATGGAGTTTCTAGTTATACTGTTTGTTCCTGTTGCTGTGGGAAAGGAATCCAGATGCTCAGTTTGGTCTGGCAATCGGGGGAGCCCTTTCCCTTGGTGTTCATCAGTCATATGACCCTGCCTGCTACCAAGAGGAGGAGCTTCCCGCATGCAAAAACCGTCCCCCTGTTTGGTGCAACAGACATTCACTAAAATTTGCAGTAGGAGACCTTTTGGCATAGGAGTACAAACTTGCAAGATGATATTCAGTTTTTCCAAGGGGTGGTGGTTTTGCTGTCCTCTTAGTACCTAAACACTAAAAAGGATTTCTTTTCAAAGGTAGGCACAACATTACTATTTTAAAAAATGTGTATTTGCAATGTACCTAAGAACATAAGAAGAGCCTTGTTGGGTCAGGCCAAGAGCCCATCTAGTCCAGCTTCCTGTATCTCACAGTAGCCCACCAGATGCCTTTGGGAGCACACAAGGCAACAAGGTATCTGTATCCTGAAGCCACTCCCTTGCATCTGACATTCAGAGATAGGCTACCTCTAAAACAGCGGTGGGGAACCTCCAGCCCGCGGGCCGTTCTGGTCCAACCCGCGCGAGACCGGACCCGAGTGCATTAGGTGCGGACAGCGTGAGACCAGACCGGAGGCTCTGGAGGCCCCGCGCTCACCTCGTTGGTGATTCCTTCTAAAAATGGCTGTTCTGGACATGCGCAGAACGCCGCTAAAGCCAAGAGAGGGCAATCTCTTAGCCTCAGCGGCATTCTGCGCATGTCCAGAACAGCCGCTTTGAGAAGGAGTCGCTGACGAGGTGAGCGCGGAGCCGGCGGCGGCCCGGAGAAGGTAAGGAGAGCAATTGGGGGGCACGCGGTTTTCCCCATGGGAAAATGGCCCTCCCTCACAAATAGGTTCCCCACCCTTGCTGTAAAACTTGGAGGTTGCATGTAGTCACCTTGACTTGTAACCTGTTATGGCCTTTTCTTCCATAAATCTGTCCAATCCCTTTTTAAAGGCATCTAGGCCAGGTGCCATCACAACATCCTGTTGCAAGGAGTTCCACAGATTAATTATGCGCCGGGTAAAGTAATATTTCCTTTTTGTCTGTGTCAAAAGGCATAGTGTTCTATAAGAACTTGCAAGTTTGAAAAAGTATGCACTTCAACATAAGAGTAGCCATTAATAGGCTGCAATCTACTTAGGCATGAGCCATAAACCTAAAGTGTTTAGAAAGACTCCACGCTATATTGATTTTTATAAGCTGGTCAGATGTCTAGGGAGACAAATTGTTTATTTAAATTAATAGTGCAATGGCACTTGGACTGGTAGAGATAATGGAGAACTGTCTTGACTCTAAATATTGTCTTAGCGATTCACGGTCCATGTTTACTAAATTTAAAATTTAATAGGGGTTTAATGACCATGTCTTGACTTTCTTTCCTGCTTGCGCAGATGCCATTTCAGTCTGTCCTAAAAGAACCGTACGCTTTCCATGATGTTTCTCTTGGACTTGAAACCAGTTAATCTATCTCATAAAGTATGACATATGATTGATTACTCTAATAATGTATTTGGAAATATTTTTCTTATAGGCAATTACCCTGACATTAGTGTCGCTTACTATATGTTGGTGTAATGGAGTAGCTAGGAGTATGAACTGTAAATTGCATAGTGTTAGCAGCGCACCTCAGCCATAAGCTCAGTAGGTGTTCTTAGGCAAGCTACTATGTTACACCCTCAGGTTTCCATATTGTAGATGGAGAGCTATCTTATAATGTTGTGGTAAAGGTTTCTGAGATAAAGTACGTAAAATGCTTTGGACACACAAAGTGCTATGTGCAATTTATTAGTAGTTTACATACCATAGTTTGTTCCTGGGATTGGACCCTGAAGTGAACAATGTGGTGAGATGATTTCTTCAGTGGTTAACTGCTCTCCCCCCCCCCCCCCATAATATTAGTACTTATTGTTGGGAAATTTGGCTAGACGTTGGAGGAAGGGAATTGTCTTTAGGGCAGCTTTATGTTACTTTGGTATAATCCAGGGGTAGCCAAACTTGATTAATGTAAGAGCCACATACGATAAACTTCAGGTGTTTGAGAGCCGCAATATTTAAGAAGTATTTACATTCTTAAATATATTTACTCACCATGAACATTAAACTTTTATGTTTTAATCCAGTGGACTCTTTATACCTGGCAATAATTATAAATCTTATTGACCTTTTATATATTATTTGTGATGCAAAAAGGAGCTCAACCAACATATTTCTGAGAGCCACACATTATATGTCAAAGAGTTCCCTCCTCAGTTCCCTCCTGACTCAGGAGCCACAGTTTGGCCACCCCTGGTATAAGCTGTGCAGGGACAACAGTGGTCAATGAAAGAGAAGTCTCCTTTAGAAACCTAGTTTTCAGATCCTTCAAGCTGATTATGGTCACTATTTTTTTTCTTTGTGAAGAAAGATCTGAATCTACTTTGTAACTGCAAAGTTAGTATTCTTATAGGAAGGTTATTTATGTCTTTTCCCCCAGGTTTTTCAAAAACAAGTAAAGAGAAATAGTAGGGCCATCACTGTCATAGTATCTAAGAACTAATTTTAACAAAGTGCTGTTATCCTATTTGTTTAATTTCCTTCTGCTTTTTCTTACAAGTTCTGATTAGATTAGTTATATATTTTGCTTTAGAGAGAGAATATTAAATTGTCCTTTTTAGACTGATGTATCCTTCAAGCAGATCAAAACAAATGGCTCCCCTTGAAAATAAAATTCCTTGTAACATTGTGACAAACTAGCTAATGGGGTCTGTCCGAAAGCTTCATTGAGTTTATTTTGACAGTTTTTCAATTCTAGGTGTAGACTTGAGTTGGAATTAGAATGAGTAAGCTCTTTTTAAATAAGCTAGAATTGTCTTTCCACAGTTTTTTTTAAAATAGGATTGGAAGACCAGGATATAGTTTGTCTCCTGTTAATGGCTGTCATCAAAAGCACTCTTTAGATTTAATTTTGTTTTGGGAAAATATTTGCCTTGTGTGTTTCAACAATACTGTCAATACTGCCAGATAATAGTGGATAATTTTTAGTTTATATTTATGATAGTAAAATGTCTCTCTTTTGCTTAACATGAGTTTCTTTCTTTCTTTCTTTCTTTCTTTCTTTCTTTCTTTCTTTCTTTCTTTCTTTCTTTCTTTCTTTCTTTCTTTCTTTCTTTAATACAGTTATGCCATAACCATGTTTATGCAGAACTGATTTTAAACTATTATTAAAACAATCCTTTAAATGATTATTTAAAGATGTATAGTAACCTCTGCAAAATTTTATTATCCAAGATTTATTTGCAGAGCTGTTTCAAGTGGGGTATGGGACTTGGGGCAGGCATGTTCCAAATTGACCTGACTCCTGTTGTTATGTCCAAAAGTTGCTCTCTCCCCTCTTTTAAAAAACACCATATATGTTAGTGTGCATATTCCAAGCTTCCCCCCCCTTCCCACCACTGCTGCCTCTCCCCGTGCCTGCTACTCCTTCAAAACAGGTTGGCAGGAGACTGCTGGGAGCGGAAGAGTACAAGTTGGTCCTCTGCATCCACTGGGGTTCTGTTCCCGGAACCCCAGTGGATTAAAAAAAAAAAGCCAGTGTTATAGGAAAACCAGGGTGGGGAGTGGTGCAACATTACCTTTTTTCCAGCTTCTTCTCTGCTTCCCTCCTCCTCAGTTTGTTTAAATTGACTAAAAAAAGGGAAAACTGCCACCGGAACCAACCTGTAGATGGCGCCAGAGAATCCCGGTTGCATTTTTTTAAAAAAAGCAGTTTAAACATGCCAGAAAAGCGGCTGACAGGCCTCCGACAGATTCCTGGTTGCGCTTTTCTTTTTTCAGCGGTTTGGATGTGTGCAGGAGGCAGGAAGCTGCTGGCAGGCTCCCGACAACGCTGAAAAAAGAGGCAATGTGGCGCAGTCGGACTCCCTCTTCCACAATTTTGCGACCCGTGTTGACTCAAATCTGTGGATGGAAAAACTGGATAAAAAGGTCCGACTGTAAGTCCTCATCTATATCCAGCATCCTCCCACCCAACCTGTTTAGAATAAGCATTTTGGCGGTAGAAATGGTGGCAGTAACATAGTCCTGCTTCAGCTGCTCTTCTGGAAGGGAAGCAATTGGAATAGATTCCTAGTGGCCCCTTACTACCTCTTCCAGACCTTCTGCCATAATTGCAGTGCTGAAGTGAAAAGATGGGTCACTGCTGCTTCAGTCCTTTTCTCTCTGGCTCTCCTTTCCTTTTTTCTCTTAGACCAGGGTTTCTCAACCAGTGGTACTCGGACCGCCAGAACCCTGCTCTGATGTGGTGCTTTCAGTGGGGTGTTTTCACTCCCAAACGGCTCCTGCCTTTGGCCAAGCCTCTCAGGAATGCTGAGAAGAGCCCTCCCAGCTGGCCAGAGCCTCCTACCTGCATTTTCTGACCTCTGAAAACCCAGAAGTAACTGGCAACAATGTCATTGCCAGTCACTTCTGGTGGTACACAGCAGGAGAGTGGTGGTAGAGGTGGTACTCAGCTGGGAAGGGGTTGAGAACCCCTGTCTTAGACAGAAGCCAGGGAGATTTACCCATTGTCATTACATTCTGAGGACTGTGTTTATAATCATTCTAACACTGAGAGGATAGGAAGATGAAATATAGCAAGTAAGAACTCAAACAGCCAGCACCCTTTGGCAACTCTTAACAGGACAATCATGACTTAATACTGAAAGCAGTTGGGTTAAGAGACTGTTGCTAAGCTATGCTTTTTTATTATTTTTTTAAAAATTGACAGCCAAATCTATGTTGATTGCTAGGTTACCAGTTTCTAGTAGCATAAAACGATTCTTTTTCTAGACTAACTTTTGTGTTTTTGTTAAAGAGCATGTCAATATTCTTGTAAATTACAATCAGCAACTTGAAGTTTATTTTACTTGTTATCTCAAGTCCTGGGCTCTAGACTTGGGTACGTGTTGATGCTTAATTTGTCATGGCACATTGGTTAATGATCACGAGAAATGGCTCTCCTCTCCCCCCCCCCCATCTCCAAGCATACTGCTTGGTTTACTTGCTAAACCATTTTGTGATATCTGTTCTGTAGTCCTCTCAGTCTGGTGCATGTTGTTCACTGCTGCTTTTGCTTGTGACACACCTGGTTTATATAGATTTAAAGCAGGTGTGGGTAACCGCCGGCCCGCGGGCCGATCCGGCCCGGACCGCGCCAGACCGGACCGGAGGCTCCTCCGCCGCCGCCGCGCGCCTCCTCCTTTTAAAAGCCTCCTCCTTTTAAAACCGAGATTGCCGAGAGGGCAATTTTGGCTTCAGCGGCGCTGTGCGCAGGTCCAGGAAGGCCGCTTTTAAAAGGAGGAGGCGCCGAGGTCAGAGGTGGGAGGGAGGGAGAGCGAGCGAGCGAGCGAGCGGTGGGAGAGCGGTGGGTGGGAGGGAGGTAAATTTGCGGGGGGGGTTGTCAAATTTGCGGGGGGGAATTTCAGGCGGCCTGACGGCCGGCCCGCAGCAAATTTTCCCTATGGGAAAATGGCCCCCCACCGCAAATAGGTTCCCCACCCCTGATTTAAAGTGTACCGTGCTGATGGCAGTGACATGGGGCAGAATGTCTTGAACTGCTATTTTTTGCTGGGAAAAAAATTAAAACTGCATTGTTTAGTCAGTAATATAATTAATAAAGTACAATACTAGTCAAACTGGGCAGCCTCAGGGTAGCAATTAGCCTTCTTTTAGGTGACTTTCCCTAAGATGAGGATGGATGTACTGTATTGTGTGAGAATGATATGCACAGTCTGAATGTTGTCAGTAAGGCGGAAAATGGAGGAAACGGAAAGGAAAAGGCAACAAGGGATGAATGTGATCAAATTCAGTTCAACATACTGAAGCAGCTTTCTGAAAGGAGGTGAGGATTGTTAAACTAAGGGCTTTATGAAAAAGTGTGTTTTGAAGAGAAATTTGAAGACACAGGCAGGAGGTGTGGTCTTGAGGTTGAGCTGTTGCCATGCCTGAAAAGCTAAGCAGGATCAGTTGCTTGGATGGGAGACCGAGAGACTGAGAAGGCAGCTGGCATATCTCAATGGGGGAGTAGAGTGTGGAGGAGTCAACTGGCAAAAAAAAAAAACCTTGAAAACCTTGTCTGAAGTTTGGCGCGGCTGCCTGTGGGAACTTGAAAAAGTGCAAGAAGTTGGCAGCCAGGATGACTGCACTAGGAAGAGAAACATCTGGAGAAATGGAAGTTCTATGAGACTTTCTCATGAAATAATACTTGTAAAAATACTGTTGAAAAATGGGGTTTATGTTCAGCCTGACTATGTAAACCGCCTTGAGTCTATGAGAAAGGTGGTATACAAATACTGTAATAAATATCCTGTAGAAATTCCAAGAGGGTATTCAAGGCATAAGGGGACAGCAAAAGAGAATTAGCAACACTGCTTGTAAGAGCCGAAGAGCGTTGTGGTGGTGTTGAAGGTGAGAAGGTTGTGGCTGGGGTTAGATGGGGAGGGGAAAAGCAAAAAACATAAGATTCAGCAGTGCCTTGGAGACCTTTAAATGCAAGATAAGGAGTTCTGTATGCAGAAGGGGATAGGGAACCACTGAACATTTTTAAGGCAATTACATGAGCTTTGTTCATTTCAAGAATTCCTTGTTCAGAACCAAGAATTTATTCAAAGCAAAAGTGATATTTTTATTCAGTTTACAAACTTCAGTTAATTCTTTCCACATTGTTCTGTGATGCAAATTCAGTGCATGTGGGGTATAAGCTGGGCCCACTGAACCTGTAGACCTTGTTGAACAGAGGTGATTTTGAACACACCTAACATTTCTGTACATATAAGTTAATATTTATAGTAGTGGGCAAGCTGTCTTTTGGGCAGCTTGTCAGCCATTAATGATACTTGTATTGAGGATCCTTAACCAGCTTCTAAAGAATCCCAAGGTTTCCTGGAACACAGTCCAAAAACCATTGCCCCAGTACATAGTATTTCATATTTTAGCAGTTACGTTTTTGGGAGTTATCACAGATGGACAGGGCATATAGGTTTGATATTTAGAATCTGATCAAGCGAGCACATATAGGAGAGACATTTCTCACCAGAACTCTGGGGAAGATAGTTGGTTGTGCCTTAAGCAGGTGCTCTGTATGTCTGTCTTGTGTAGACTGTCAGCCTAATCCTGTCTAGGACCACCACAGTGTGCGAAAGCGTGCTGCGCCTGATCCTATCCAGGATTGGGCCAGCAGCGTCTCAGATGGAGGCCTCTTTAGGGTAAAGGGACATTCATTCCTTTACCCCCAAGTCTCCTTGGATGTATGCTGGCAAAATGGCCGGTGTAAATCTGGGAGGCCCATGTTAACGCTGACCTGGCCCGGGAAGGAGGATAGGATTTGGTGAAGTGTGCCGCCGAGGATCCCTCCCCCTTCCCCGGTTCTGCCACCTGATCACCCCCTTCTGTTTCACCCCATTCCGCCGCCTGCTGCAGGCCTGTGGAGGCCTCTATCCCGCGGAGAGTGAGCGGCGCCAGCGTTGGCTCCAGCGCCGGCACCACTTACTCTTTGGGTGTAGAAAACGTGCCTTATGGCCAGTTTGCAACCCCCTGGAGTGTCGCAGTGGCAGGCACACCACTCCAAAGTTAGAGAGGATTGCGCTGTGTGATGCGAATAACAACTCCACTGAAGTTGCTTAAAATGAAAAATGAGGTGGTGGATTCATTAAGCTGAAGTAGTGTCAGAAACATGGATGTGTAAGAAGGGAGGAGCTGTGTTGAATTGCAAAAGAATTTGCAGTTAGAAGTAAAAAGTAATGTGCCTAAGTATACAGGCAGCTCTTGATTTATGCGGGGCTTGAGTTCCTGGACACCTGCACATATATTAAAAATGCATAAATTAAAGCTACTTTTCCCTTAATAACCAGTGTAACTGGTATAGGTCAGGGCAGAGTTTCCCAATGTGGGCATCACGATGAGTCCCCAGTGGCATCATGGGACGCACGCTGGCAGCAGAACCATGACACAATGGATTGCGAGGCAGAGGCTCTGCTCTGTCGTGTGTGATGGTTTTCCGTTTTTTTCTGGGCCCTCCCACCCGCCCTTACCTTTTTCACACTTATTTTAGGGTGTTCATAGGCTGCGGAACCCAGAAGTGTCGATGACGTCATCACGTCATGCGTCATCAGCACTTTTGAGTTCTGCAACTGGCGCCAGCGGAAGAATGGAGTCACGCTGCAGGTAAGTTTGGGAACCAGGGGAGGAAATATGTACACCATTCTGAGCTCCTTGGAGGAAGGGTGGTATAAAAATGTGAAAAATAAATAAAATAAACCACTGGGTTAAGGGAAAATTAATCTAACACTCATGCTTATGACTGGTGACTTCTGCTTTTCCCAAGGTGGCATAGGGGGAGGGTTGAGGAGGGAGGCCACTGGGAGCGGCTACTGATGTCGATGACTGAAAAGCAGTGATGAGAACAAAATTGCTGGTAGGAATACAGAAAGCGGTAATCAGCAGCAATGACAAAACCTTTTCTTTCTCTTTTATCTTCTGCCTTTCAAGGAGAACCCCCCCCCAGCTGCCAGCATCTAACAGGGTTGCTCATTAGCAACTAATTAGCAGCTAATTGATCGCATTATTTCAAAAATTGACAGAGTAAATTAGACTTCCGGTATTCATTTGCAAATGTTTGTATTTCAAAAATGTGTAAATCGAGAACTGCCAGTAATAGCTGTGAAAAGAGGAGAAAGAGTTGATGATAGGTGGAGAGGAGAGTAAAGAGGAAGTGGGAGCTTTGTGAGTTTCTGCTTGAAGAGGTTTCTTGCGTCAGTGGTGGGAAGATCTTCCATATATTTTGACACACACTGATGTAACGTTTTTCTTGATTCTTCTTTGATGAAAATTTTCATTTGAGATTGTTCAGACTAACAAATGAGTACATTACTATCATGTGATAACATTCTAATGAACTCCACATTCATTTCTCTGACACAAGGTGGCCCTCACTAACATTTTGTGATTTTTGGCTGCAGTCTTATACACTTACCTTACACTTTTTTTCTGATCTGGACTTTTACAGCTGTTTTATTTATTTATTTGTTTATTTAAAAAAATTATATCCCGCCTTTTCCTATACCGAAAGGCAAATGCCCAAGGCGGCTTACAACAAAGGTTAAAATACATAATTTAAAATAATACATAAAATAAATTTAGACTAATTTCAGGGTGCTGATTCTAAATCTGATCTCAGATTTGCTCTATTACATCTCGTTTTTATGCTATCGGCATACCCCATTTCCTTTTTTTCTTTTTTTCCCCATATATTTAATTTTATTAATAAACTACCAAACAAAACAAAACAATAAAACAAAACAATACAGCATACTACGAAAGATTACAGCAAGCGCGAAGCAGTAAATCCTACTTGTATACTATTATATATTTTCTACTTATAATATCTAAGCCTATATCTCTAATATACTATTCATTAAATCCACACTTCATCACTTCTTCTCTCTCACTCTCTCTCTTAAAGAATCTATAAGTGGTATCCAAATATTCACAAAAAGATTAACTAACTTTTCCTTTATCATCTAAAAATCTTAATTCCCGCTTCAGATATTTTAATATATAAAGCCACCCCATTTTCCTCCAAATGTACTAAAATAAAAACCTTCCAAATTTTTCTGTTTAAACAAAAATAAATTCTATATCCCTTTTATATAAGAGTCTTGAAAACAAATCACATCTTATTTAAGTCTTTTCAAACAATAAAACATTATTTTTCTTTTATTCACCAAAGGGTTAACTAACTTTTCCTTTATCATCTAAAAGTCTTAACTTCCACTTCAAATATTTTAAATTTATTAAGTCCCCCCATTTTTCGTCTTCAAACTTGTTAATTTTCCATCAAAAATTTTCCATCACTCTTTATATAAGTTTCTTAAAAACAATTCATATCTTAATTGTTTTTCTAATCATAAAACATTTTCTTTTTATACATTAACTCCAGTAATATTCCCCACAAAAAAATTATAATCCCTTTTTAATTTTAGCAGTTTGCCATTACCCCTTCCATCCCTCCCCTTCCTCCTCCTTCCTCTTCTTTCTCTTCTTCTTCTTCTTCTTTCTCTTCTTCATCCTTAAATCTTTCCCGAAAGTCCCTTGTTTTTTGGATTGTATCCACTTTACAATTTTTTCCACAGGATCATTCACGTCTTCTAAATTCCTCCCCCGAAAGACAATCCTCTTTTTCTTCAGAAACTCCACGAAAAATATATAACTCTTCTTTTTCTGTATAATTCTTAACGAAATGTCTTTTAGTAAGGTACTCTGCTTCTCTGTCTCAAGTCTTGGTTTAACTCTTGGTACTTTCTCTGCTACAATCTCTTCCACTAAATCTTTCTCTTTATCATTACCTTTATCTTCCTGTATTTCCAACGTAGCCTTCATTCCTTGGAATTCGTCCTTTTCCTTCACCACTTGTTTCAGTTCTGTGTTCATATTCTGAATTTTTTCCTACAAAATTGCCATTTTTGCATCAAATCTCTGTTCCCATTTTTTAAAACAATACTCCAATTGTGTAGTCATGTTGCAGATTTTTCACCAGGTGCCAATCTCTCTTCTCCTAAAAAAAAAAAGAGGTAAAATAAACTGCGGTCGCCGACGTGAAACAGAAAGATTAATTCCCATAATCCATGAACTCTGACACGGAAGGGCTCATATTCTTTTAGGAAGAATGTCAAGAATGACAACAATATGTAGAAAAAAAAAAACAGACACACAAATCCCAAACAATTTTCTCTCGCCGGAACAGTCTATTTAAGAAAACTTCTTCATATCTTTCCTTCTCCTTCTCTTACTGTTTTAATCTTCCATAAGTACAGAAAAAAAATAGCTAAAGCTCTCCACTTTAGAAACTTTCACTTTCGAATGTACACTTCGTCTTTTCGCAACGTATTAATTATTTTTAACGTTAACTCTTATCTCGGCTAATTTCTTCAGTTCATAAATCATTTCTACGCCTCTTGCCTAAGTAAAGCAAAGCATGCGGGAGGTGGCTTGGCTTACGCTTCATCTGAAGTTTGAGCTCGTTGTTATCCTTCTTCGTCACCCACCGACCCGAAACTTCAAAGCCTTTGCCTTGAAGTGTCAGAATGGGGGCGATTTAAAGAAATATGGTTTATCTCTTTGTACACCCTTTCAATCCAGGGGTAAAGTAGTTAAGTCCATCAGATGTACTCCGTCAATACGGAGCGATCGGCGCCTGCCATGGCATGTCAGCCTGCCATGTCCTCCCAGCCGGAACCGACAGCATACCCCATTTTCATGATGCCAAACCTGATGCCAGATTTGGAATCAGCGCCCCAAAATTACCTTAAAATCATTGGAATACCTTATGCCAGAAAAGGTGTGTTGACCGGGTACCCCTTATCACGGTCCAATTTTCTGAAGTACCCCCTGCTAATTAACTGCTAATTAATTGGATCAATCAATCAATCAATTAATTAGGTAATTAATCGTTAAGTAAAAAAGTACTAACACAATTTTAAATGTGAAAAATGTCTTATTTAACTGTGTGTGTGTGTGTGTGTGTGTGTGTGTGTGTGTGTGTGTGTGTGTGTGTGTGTGTGAGTGAGTGAGTGAGTGAGTGAGTGAGTGAGTGAGTGAGTGAGTGAGTGAGTGAGTGAGTGAGTGAGTGAGTGAGTGAGTGAGTGAGTGAGTGAGTGAGTGAGTGAGTGAGAGAGAGAGAGAGAGAGAGAGAGATGCAAGGATCTCTTTTTTCTCCATGTCACACTTCCCAAAATCAGCTCCTCCCTCCCCCACCCCAGCAAAGTACATTTTCCAAAGTACAAAAATAAGCCCAAAACCAAAATCAAAGAGACAGAAGGGCTCCGAAAATAATTAAAATTTAAAATCCATGTTAATTAACACTTACTTAGCTGCTGATGGGGCAGATAAGGGGCAGGGCTTGGCGTACCCCCAGCAAAAGGTCCGTGTACCCCTAGGGGTACCCATGCCACAGGTTGAGAACCCCTGTTGTAGCCATTGTTAGATCACGCCCTGCAGAAGGAAAATATTAAATAAATGTGGATATCTACATAAAATGACATTATAAACACACTATCCTAAAAATACAGCACAATATTTTAAGCCGTCACTGACTCGCAACAACTTGCAATCATAAGTGATAGAGTTAATTTCGGGTAAAATCAATGAAAATGGGGTATGCCGATAGCATAAAAACGAGATGTGATAGAGCAAATCTGAGATCAGATTTGGAATCAGCACCCTGAAATTAGTCTAAAACAGCTGCAAAAGTCCAGGCCAGAAAAAAACCTTTTTTTGTTGACCAGTGTTATATGAAAATCCTGTTTGAATCTACCCTTATGCTATTGTATTTGCAGGCATATGTTCATTTAACAAGTTGATACTTTTGTTCTTAAAGATCTGTCTTAATTTCAGTATGGTCTTTGTGATTCTTGAATTCTGAATAAAATAAGAGTTGTAGGTGCTTTGAATGATGCATCATTGTTCTCCATCTCAAAAATCTCTTCCTTGTTCTGGCAGTACTTGTAGGTGAAATATATCACTTTGAATACTGTTGCTAGTCTTGTTCAGGTAAGTATTGATTCATGCTTGGTAATAGTATAAATTTATAAAAAAAATACCTGAATTTATAATAAAATGTATTTTTTCATTTGACTCTTTTCTCTTGACCTAACAGTCTTATTACTGTATTTTGCACATTTATGCTCCCACACTTTAAAAATTTTCATCAGTTGACTTAACGGTTAAATCAATTGCAAAGTCTCCCTTTTTTTAGTACTGTGAGGCCCCGGTATCCACAGGAGATAGGCTCCTCTCCCCCCCCCCCCGCATGGATACAGTGAACCTGCAGATATTGGGGAATGCTATCCCTGCAGGTCCCCCACGCCCATTATTTTTGGTTTTCTTCATAGAGCCGGCACCAGGTCAGTGTATTTCTTGCTTAACCAAAACGCTATAAGCAGCATGCAGGCTGCTTGCCTGCTTCTTCGCTGTAAGCAGCATGCAGCTTATAGTGTTTTGGTTAAGCAAGAAACACATGGCCTGGTGCCAGCTCTATGAAGAAAAACAAGGGTAATAGGTGCGTGGGGGGAGTCCCCCCCCCGCGATCCGCAGATAAGTTAATCTGCGGATATGCCCCCCCTGTACTTCAGCCCCACTTGTTACTTGTGAATTATACAATCTGATTTGCTGCGGGATTATTTAACAATGTAGTGTGGTCTAGTGGTTAGGGTTTTGGGCTAGAACCAGATTCAAATCCCCACTCACTCATGAAATTCACTGGGTGAATTTGGGGCATTTATCTCTTGACCTAACCTATCTTACAGGTTTGTTGAGAACAGAAGGAAGGAGGTAAAAAAAAAACTTTGTTATATTGATATAATAACAACCCTGTAAGGTAAGTATTATCTCCATATTGCAATTGGGGAACTGAGACTGAGAGGGTGAACCTTTCCCAAGGCCATCGTGGCAGAGGTGAGATTTGAACTAGGAAAATCCTAATTTGCAGCTCGCTCTCTTAGCCACTATGCTGTACCAGCTTTTTAGTTACTGTGTGATGTGTAAAAGTATCAAGTCTTTATCATACTGTGTGCCAAATCTTTCCTCTAGTTCGAGTGATATAGTCGGCTAGGAGTCTGTGAGAAGACATTACAAACAAACAAACAAAAAACACCCCAAACCACCACATCTGTCATAACTTCAGAACATGCATGTAGGATGTTTTTGGTTTGTTTGTTTTTAATAATTTATATCCTGCTCTTCTCAGAGTTGGGAAAGCTTGTTGAGCAACAGCAATCATGTTTAGATTACTAGGGAAAATATATTCTTACTACAGTTTTATGTCTACTATAAAAACCAATAGTGTATTGTAGGTGTTAAAGTTACTGTTAGTTCTTGATAATTTGTTTTTGGATTCCATGGAATATAAGACTGAATCCAACAAATTGAAAGTTAACTAGGTCTAAGCTTTAGTGCCACCACTTATCAGAGCAAAGATGAATTGTTCATACATTTGTGCATATGAAAATTAATTGTACTAAATAACTCAAAAGATGAAGCAGCTGTGCAAGCGAATCGCTTGAATAGTCCATTCCATTCTGATTTTCTTTTATAAAGAAGCAGAGAGCATACAGTACTTCAGTAATGGTGTATTGGAAATGTGGTCAACATGTCCTATATGGGACATGATATTACAGAAAGAAATCAAATGAGCATCCCATTGTCAAGGTCTTGCATGCTTAATAGTTTTCCCAAGAAATATAAGTGTGACAGTAGGGAAGAGGAGATGGCATATATTAGTTTGACCTCTTTATGGCATGGTCAGGATAAGGTAGAACAGTGTTTCTCAAACTGTGGGTCGGGACCCACTTCGTGGGTCGCAACCTGATTTCTGGTGGGTCCCAGGTGATGGAAAGATCAGATAAGTAATTGCCACAAGCCCTGAGGTTATTCAAAAATCGGATAGCTACTAATTGCCCTTCAAAGAGCTGAGCTCCTGCAGTTTCAAAAATAGCTGCTAATTACCCTGCAAGCAGCTGAGCTCTTTACTTGTAAATACCTGTATATATATTTATTTCTAGATCACCTTTTTTTAAAGTCTCGTAAAGCTAGGTGGGTCCTGATAGAGAGTCATTTTAAAAAGTGGGTCCCAGTGCTAAAAAATGTGAGAACCACTGAGGTAGAAAATGGAATTTGGAAATCCAGTTTTGGTTGTGCTGCTTTAAAAAGTTGAACTATCTTTACTAAATGGCACTCTCATTTGTGAGAAACCTCTTCTCCTAGTATTGTTCCACCAAGGAACTGTACTCCTTGGTTTGTAGCTTTTAGTCTCCTATAACGAAGTTTAAATTTCGTATCTTTTTCAAAAATTGTATGTATGTACTACAGGCAGCCATACAAGAATACTACTGTAAGAGTACATGCACTAACATGATCAAGAGTCCACAAAATAATGTTGCCATAGTGAACAAGAATTTAATCCTGGTGATCAGAAATGGTGTACATTCTTTAGCCACTATATTCACCCACCTTAGATCTATAATAGATGTTTTACTAAATTGTCAGACCAGCCTCTGCAGGTCCTGCTATGCCCCTGCAGTCTTTTGACTGAATGACTGAGTGGAACTGGAACTACACTACATGCGTTGTGGAGATTCTGACAGCATTTCGGAAGCAAGCGGAGCATCTGCGACCTCCCGATCCCCGGCGTGTACCTCAAGCTAGAAACCCATCTTTTGAGGGGGCGGGTTCGCGGAGCTACTGCAGCCTACCAGTCGGAGGAGAGGGGGAGGAGAGTGGTTGCATGCCAATCAGAACTACCTCCAATCACCGTGGAGGTTATATTCCAAGGCTTATTCGGCCAATCGGAGTGCGCTTGTGTTTAACCAATCACAGCTGTGCTTTCTTAAGAAGGAGGGACAACAGGCGGGAAGACACTTCTTCCGAGCAGCTCTGCGCGCCGAGGCAGGGGCAGAGGCCTCCACGTGTAGTGTAGTTCCGGCCTGAGTGGGAGCTGGTACTGGCACGTTTTGATGTCCTTTTTAACTTGCCCAGTCATCTACTGTTCCTTGCATCTCCACCTCAACAAGGTCTTGCTTCTAGTTCCTTCTCTCACCCCATTCCTCCTATGCCAGAAGAAAAAGGTTTTGTGCCCATTGCCACTGTGTATCCTCCCAAGGTTGATTAAGAGATGGGGGAGGGGAGTGCAGGGGAGGAGCTGCTATAGGAAACAGAAGTTGACACAAAAACCTGGTGGATTTCCTTTGAGCAGGCAAAGGTGGTTTTTACTGGTCTTTTTAGCCCTTGTGTTGAAAACAGGTTCCTGTTGGTCTGTGCTGTGGCACAAATGAAGCCTGAAATCTGGATGGGTGCAAAGAATGAAGGATTTGTTGGAGAATTGTTGTGGGGACACCACACTTTTAAATTATGATGAGCTGCTTGTTTGGCGTTGAGAGAAAAACAGGACTGGCTTTTTGGTAGAGGAAGTCTTTTTTCTCTAGTTGTATTGTATACGTGCTAGGGAGGCAGGGCAGTGTGTCTTTCTAGAAATATGTATAGGGACTCAGGCTTGTGGAAGAACAGTACCTTCTGTTCTATAAGCCCTTCTTAATTTGGGGTGAGCAGACTCTCTGTATGTGCTTAGAGATGCTCTTTGTACATTCCCACTGGATGAAATAAATGAGAAATGTTTCTATGTATAAGAAATTAGCTTTGCAGTAGTAGTAAGAGGAGGATTGTGATAACATATTTGAAAATAAAATATTTGTATAGTGACTGAGCATGGTAATAAGTTAAAAGGAGACAAATTTTGTTTGCTGGTACACTATTTAATATAGGCAGGCAATAAGGAAAGGTGGAAAGAGAACAAAAATCAACAGGAGATGAGACTCTGTCATAGTGAACAGTAGAATTGTTTAATGTACTTCAAACTTAGAAAGCAACTTTTTCAACTATATTTTCAAAGGACAAGGCTATATTTGTAATCTACAACAGGCTTAACACAATTGGTCTGCATTATAAGGCCACCTATAGACTTTTTCCATTCTCTAGGCTGTTTTCTTGATAGAGTATTAAATGATTTATGTCATGTGGGTATTGCACATGATGTATTCATCCACTTGTTTAGCTCTTACAGTAACGGCTTGGCATGTTTGTTGTACATTCATAGGGTAGATGCTTGCCATTTTTTCTTCACCAACTGTTTAAATATATCTTGTGTCTATATATCTACATGTGAGAAATGGTTTGAATTAATTTCTTAGGTTTTATTGAGGCTTTACATGCATTGATGAAATTTAATTCGCATTTTGGACTGAGAAATTTTGATTAAAGTTCAACTTTGATTAGAAGGTTCTAATATTGTAATATGTAAAATAATACACTGCCATTTGTTAGGAATGAATATATGAGATTAAAACTCAGATTAGAGTTTAGACGTTCTTTTAGAGGTTTTGTGCAGTTATTTTTGTAGATTTTCACGACGCGACCATATCCTTGAATTAAAAATCCGCATATTGCCGGGAAACTCCGTCGTTATGGATATAAAAATTTATTTCAAAAAATAAATTTCACAGGTGTTAAAACATACTTGACGTTTCGCACACGTAACATTCGTGGCATCATCAGAAATCCCCTATAGTGTTCCTAAGACAGCTTAAAAAGGTAGTGCAGGATAAAACAGGAAGTGGGCACTCCCTATCTGACAAGAGAAACAATCTGTAACAGCTGATTGTAACCTCCAATCAGAGAAGGTGAAGCCACTCAAGACCAAACATCAAAAAATAACACTATAAATGCCAGTACCATTTAAAACTCACTTCTGATTGAAGTACAAAACACATGAAAGCATAACTAACATCCAACTTAACAAAAGCAAAATAGAAAGCTGTCAAATAAAGAGGGAAACAGGAGGGAAACAGCATTAAAATAAAGAGTTAAAAAGATTAATTAAGAGAATTAATTGCTGTTGCTGCTGTTCTCTTAATTAATCTTTTTAACTCTTTATTTTAATGCTGTTTCCCTCCTGTTTCCCTCTTTATTTGACAGCTTTCTATTTTGCTTTTGTTAAGTTGGATGTTAGTTATACTTTCATGTGTTTTGTACTTTAATCAGAAGTGAGTTTTAAATGGTACTGGCATTTATAGTGTTATTTTTTGATGTTTGGTCTTGAGTGGCTTCACCTTCTCTGATTGGAGGTTACAATCAGCTGTTACAGATTGTTTCTCTTGTCAGATAGGGAGTGCCCACTTCCTGTTTTATCCTGCACTACCTTTTTAAGCTGTCTTAGGAACACTATAGGGGATTTCTGATGATGCCACGAATGTTACGTGTGCGAAACGTCAAGTATGTTTTAACACCTGTGAAATTTATTTTTTGAAATAAATTTTTATATCCATAACGACGGAGTTTCCCGGCAATATGCGGATTTTTAATTCAAGGTTTTGTGCAGTATTTGTTTATGATTTATACTCCCTCCAGGCTTCCAAAAAGTTTGGTTTGCTTTGGTAGGCAAGATAATGTTTGTCGTTGGGGACCTGCTCCTTCTCTTTAGTGCAATCTTATGTAGGTTTCTCAGAAGCTAACTCCCAATGTGTTCAATTTGACTTCCAAGTAAATATGCATAGGACTGCAGATTTAATTCTTGATCAGAAACCATTTTCTCCCCAAAATGCTTTTGCCATCTGCCACCAAAATGTCCAGTTAGCCTTCCTCACCATCTTGGAACTGGGGGATAACTAAGATCTTCCTCATAACTATGCTGCATGATGATGATCCCTGCCCCTCCTCAGTTTCAAACTGGAGAGGAAGATGTAGCTTCCCCTCTCACCCTCATCCGAGGTTGATGGGGTACTTGCAGTAGTGAGGGAAGTGTGGAACCTTGCCCCTTGCCTTAAATGTTTAGGTATAAAATGCAATTCAGACAAACTAAAGCAACCGTTTCCTAAATGGGTTAAGTAGCTGCCTATCCACCAAACACCACATGAAACTATGTCTTAAATCGCTGTCTTGAATGGAAATAGAGCCAATCAAGTTTCTTGGTAGGGGATTTAATAAAAGTGTAGCTGTCACGGAAAATGCTTCCCTCTGAGCCCTGAGGAACTCTTTTTGGGAGAGGGGAGAAGACATACAACATTTGAAATATCAGAATGAACAAATGCACTGGACACTGACCAGTCAAAAAAGCTTGGTCATTTGATCTGTCAAATAATAAAGTACTGTATCTTGAAAGCAGTAACTTTTTTAGAAAAACAGAAAAAATATACTTTAATTATCAACAAATTTGATAGTTATACTAATTACAAAAGCAAATTAATTGACTGTTAAAAAGCAGAAATTGCTAGAAGTTAGGTTTCTAGATCAGAGTCCAGTCCCTCACAAGAATTTTACAGAGGTGACAGCCAGATAACACTAAGCAGAAGGGGATATTCAGGGGTTCTTGAAGTAAGCAAAATGGAGTCATGCACATACCCTTTGCCACTGATGACTACTTGTGTTTCAGTTGGGAGATGCCTGTATGTTGCTATGCTGCTAGGTTTGTCCCTAGTTGCTTGACGCCATAATTTAAATTTTTAAAAGGTAAGCTTCTATCTACACAGTGGCATTCTTGGACTTCATGGAATATTTGATGATATTTGACTGCAATCAATAACAGGTGGTAAATTTACCATTTACAATTATTACAGTAATTGACTGGTCAAATGATTGGCAGTTTTAAGCAAGATGGAGTACAATGTGATACCTGCCTTGCTGATTGAGACGTAGAGCTGAAAGTTACATTACATTACAGATGTAAAATTTCTGGAAATTTTGAAGCCGTGGGAAGAGGGAAGTGTGTTAGGTTTTTCAGAAAAAGTGGGGATTTGGGGAAAAATTAAAATATATGCAATAGTTATTTTCATATCAAACTGATTTTACTGCTTTAGCAAAATAAACTGCATCATTTATAACTCAGCATGTAACATTGTACTCTAAAGTTTAACTCAACACAAATATTGAACTCGTCATCTCACACATTATATGGCATATTGTGCGTGGACAAAATGAGTCACAAGCAATAAGGATATCCTTGAAAATACTAGCACCACAAATCTAATCAGAATCACTTTCTGAAAGATTAGCTTCTGAATCTGAGCCTTCATTTTTATCTTCATGGACTTCAAAAACTTGAGGTTTGTACAGATTGAGACAAGCTTCTCCACTCACATTTTCCCCCACAAAGTTATCGCAAAGTTTATGGTTCCTTCTCCCCTTGCATTTCTCCATCTATCTATAAATACTATAAGACGGAACGCTCTGTTGATTATGCACAGAGACGGCATTACATGTTTATATTCAGGCAGAGAATAACTGCTGAGCGAATGATATGATGGTGTAAAAAATTAAATACTTCTTGCCAATATGTGTTTTTAGTGATGGTTGATGGTGTTCCAGAGGCATATATTGCAAGAGCTTGGTCAGTTTTTCCTCTTGATCATTAGGTGTCAAGTTTTCTACAAATGTAGTTATTCTTGGGAGGTTTTTTAGATATATTTGGCAGAGATCAATTTACCATTATCACCTGATGGTGCTGATTGGACAACACTTTGTAATGCAGATACTGTACTACTAAAGAAATAGGGCTTCTAGATTCAAGGACATTTGTTGTAAGTATGTACTGCCTCCACAGTCATCCATCGGACTTTCACTTCTAAAAGGTTTTTTTTAAAACGTTTGCAGGACACTTGGTACATATAGGGATGTTTCATCATCCCTGTTAACATTTGGTAATGCATACAGGTATCTCCAGGTTAATGATAGGGATACGTTCCACAATCTCCGTCGTTACCCAGGTTTGTCATTAAGCAAGTTCAATGGCAACTTGACAAAAAGTTTTAAAAAGTTTTTAAAAAAATCATCTTACTTAACTTATCGCTGAAACCACTCCGTTTTCAGGGCTGGAATCATCTTGCTTAACTTGCTGCAGAGAGGGAAATCACGCTCCAGAAGCCTCTTCTGGGTTGCGTGACTCTCCCCTGACTTCGCCCAGGGCTCGCCCCAGTGATGCATTCTGCAAGAGATTGCTGAGAGCTCCTGCCGACTGCTCTCCTGCAAGGCTCTGGTTTGGCTCACATTTTGCAGAGTGTGTGCATGTGCGAGTGCACGCAGGTGACTTCTTTCCTTTTTTTGTGAGCCAAATGGGAGCCCAGGAGAACAGCTGGCAGGAGCTCTTAGCAGTAACCTGGGACATGAGGTGGTGAGGGAAGAGTAGACTGAGCAAGTGAGATGAGATGCAATTCCCCCCGCAGCTGCCGCTCCACCTGCCCTCCCCAAGAAGCAGCCTCACACACCTGCACAGAGCTCTGTCGCCACACGGCAATCCCTTGCAGAATGTAGCACTGGGGTGAGCCCTAAGCGAAGGGAGGGGGGAGTCGTGCGACCCAGAAAAGGCTTATATAGCACGATTTCCTTCTCTGCAGCAAGTTAAGCAAGATGATTCCAGCCTTGAAAACAGAGCGGTTTCAGAGATAAGTTAAGCAAGATTATTTTAAAAACTTTAATGATAGGGGGTCTCTATCGTATATGCGGATTGTCGGGGGGGGGAGGGGACACCTGTATTTCATTTGACGGTACTTGCACACATCATAGGTTTTTCCCCAGAAGGATTTGAAGTGTGAAAATGCTCCCGTATGTTAGAAGATGGTCATACCATTTTGCGGAAGTGGGTGGGTGTGGGGGAGGCTGCTTCACACAATGTCATAGCAAAATAATATCATACTAAACAATAAGAATAAAAACAGTAATCACAGAATCACACATACATAATCACTACCAGAGCTGATGCAGCATGTGAAAATTCTTTGGAGCCCTCCTCAGTAAAATTGACTGTGAAACTCCTTTAGACCTCAGACTCAGTTCTGATTGAGTTCTTTTCAGACTCAGTTCTGATTGGCCAATGCGTCGGTCTGCGTCCTGCCCCCAAAGCACCAAATGCGGCCTCTCGTTGGCCAAAGTTGAATTTGTCTAACTTTGCTCACACCGCAACACAGCTCTCCTGCGTTTGTGTTGTGATCTTACAAAAGACAAGACACACCGAAGTCTTCGAGCCACGTGCAGACTATGCAGTGCACTGCAGCGTGGCCAGTGTATCACAGCCTTAAATGTTAAGAACTCAGCTTTTAGCTTGATGAAAACACTTGTTCTCTAGAATAGCGCAAGGCGGGGAGAACTTTGAGTGTGTGCGGGGGTGGGGCCAACAGCGGTGGTGATCCAGGGGATTGCCACCACTGCTGCCAAAGTGCCCCCCCCCCACATACCGGGGCTTGGGGGAGCTTCGGGGAGGCCTGCACGACCCTCTGCAGGCCTCCCCGATCTTCGGATCGCAGTTTTGCGGTGATCTTCGGGCGCTTCTGGTTTTTGCGAAAACTGGAAGTGCCCGAAGATCACTGCAAAATGGCGATCTGAAGATCGGGGAGGCCATCAGAGGGTCGCACAGGCCTCCTCGAAGCTCCCCCAAGCCCTGGTAAGTGCAGGGGGCCATTTCAGGCACTTTTGTGGCGGTGGTGGAGGCGATCCCCCGGATCGCCGCCGCCATGCTGTTCCCGCCCCTTAAGGGGGCAGGGGACAGTTTAGGTTCTCAATGGTGTGTCGCGACCCACCACTTTGAGAACCGCTGCTCTAGAAGAACTAGTAGGAAACAATTGCTTCAAAGTAGAGATTGGGTGAGCTCCTTGGAGGTTGTCCTGGATCTAATCAAAGGTTATCCAAGTTATTCCCTCTCCCCCACCTGAAAAGAACTTGGATAATTAACTGAGCCAATGCAGGATGGTTTGGATAAATTTTCCCCTTTCCCTCCACCTTCTCCTTTTTCCGCTGGTGTCAGCAGCAGCAGCAGCAGCAGAAGAAGAAGAAGAATGTCCCTGTGGAGAAGAGACAAAGTTTCTTCTCCCTTCTTCCTCTTCCCGGAGTGTGGGAGGTTCACTTCCATTTTGAGTGGTGGTGGTGGTGGGCACTTTTCTGAACTCCAAAAACTATTTTCTGAACCTGACGAAATTCTCCAGCACCTGTACTTTAGTTTTTGATATTGAGGATCTTTTAAGCATGAATGGCCACTCACTCACTGCAAGTGCTGCCTTTTGTATGAATAGTAAACCTATAGCCATAAATTAAAATATCATAAAGGTAGTTCAGCTTGCATAAAACTGTGCTGAGCCAAATAAGAGCTTGTCCGCTTGCGTATCCCAGCATGACCACCTTAACCCCTTCGTAGATAGTTTAAGGCAGAGGTTCTCAACCTGTGGTATGCGTACCCCTAGGGGTACACGGACCACGCGCTGGGGGTACGCCAAGGACTGGCTGTTATCTGCCCCATTAACACTTAATTAAGTGTTAATTGATTTTTTTATTTTTTTTCCGGATTTTTTCGGAGCCGGAGAACTCTGTTGTGCTTTCTTCCGTAGCTAATCTATCCGATCTACAGCTGATTGTCGGGGATAATTTATGCACATGCATAGCTTCTCAGCAGCCAGAGGGCGTTGTGCTCCTCCGATGGTGAATGAATGCAGCTTACTTTGCTAACACAGAGACAGACATCACTTGGGTAAGCTTCTGAACTGGGCCTAGTTGGGGAGACTAGTTGGGGTGGGGGGGGAAAGAGTTGAGTTTGGGATTTTTTGTACCTGGAATTTATGTTTTTTACTTTGGAAACTCTGCATGGGTGGGGTGGGGGGGAAAGAGTTGAGTTTGGGATTTTTTGTACCTGGAATTTATGTTTTTTTACTTTGGAAACTGCATGGGTGGGGTGGGGGAGGAAAGAGTTGAGTTTGGTGGTTTTTTGTACTTGGGATTTATGTTTCAGCATCTGTTTCAGCATGCATTTTGTGCATGTGCCTTATTGCTGTGTGTTTTTTAAAAGAGATCCTGGCATTTTTGTATTTTTGTGCAAATTATGTAAATTAGCTAATTATGTAAATTAGCTATCTATGCTAATTAGCCGGGGGTACTCCAAAATTCTGACCATTGAGGGTACCCGGGCCTCCAAAGGTTGGGAACCCCTGGTTTAAGGGATGCAGGAGAGGTTTAAATGGGTTGAATGTAGTGAGGGATGAATGCTCCTCAGTTCAGTTTGGAATTTGCTCAGTATTTGCAAACGTTCTCCCAAAATCTTGGGGAGAAAACTTGTTTTCAGAAAATTTTCTCTTGGCCTTGGCTTGTGCTGTTCGTATAAAATACACAGCGGTGTGCACAAAGATAAAAAAGTGTCACAGCAAAATATGTCTAAAACAATAAGAATAAAAACATTTATTACAGAATCAACAGATCAATAAAACCTGGTGTAAATGTTGCACTCACTATGGATGTATTGGCAGGCGTAGTAACTGAGGTGGATTTTAGCTACAATTGCTTCCATTGTTGGTGATGACAGCATCACAATTGTTGGTGATGTGTGGTGTTCATGTGTGTTTGTGGTTAAGAGTGACATCTCTCAGAAGGGTTCTTTTTCTTTATAAAATCTGGATCCCTATCATGCATCTGTGATAGGCCAGCACTTCGAGTTGGGCTCTGAAATGAATTGGCAGCTAGTGTAGCGGATCTTAAAATAGGTAATATTCTGAGTATCATGCAATCATCGCCTCTGTCTAATCTAGATTGAATTTAAATGTATTCATCTTCGTTCATTCCTGTTCACAGCCACACATTCAGGAATGTCTTTGCCTTACCCAGAGGTGGACACGTGTGCAGATTGTGCCATACACGTATTCTTTATTGTATTTGCTCCTGGGATTTGTGGTTTTGGTTTTGTACCTACCCTATATTGACAGCTGCAATGGTGAGGCATCTGGAAATTTAACCACCCTCTCTACCAAGGCAGACACACCCAAGAAGAACAAAGGATTTAGATTTGTATGGGGACAAGGAAAAATTGAAAATGTTGGGTAATGTTGAAAGCAATTCTGATGGAATATTATTTCTTTTGGAATAATTGAAATGATTTTTAAGACAAGGTATTACTCAAATTGGCAGGAACTGTGTGGTATGAAGATTTGTATATACGTCTACAGCAGTAGAGTACGATACTTACAGTGCATTATGTAGACAAAATACAACAAATCTAAGATGTCTTTCTGCACCTAGAGGGTGCTGCCATCTTTATGAGAGGGGAGCATGCATGGTGTTTGTTTCTTGTAGATTGCTGCTTGCCTTCTCCTGGTGACCTCTATTCTACAGTACTTTGGTGAAGTTCAGTGCTCCTGCATGTGCCATACTTTTGACCTGACCCCAGTCAACCCTTTCACGTCTCCTTTCAAAATGACTTTAATACAGATGCTCTACTACAAACTGGGAAACAGACCTCTTTATTGCCCTTCTTTACTGGAAGATAAAAAGGTCAGAAGGAGTTGGGGCAGAACAGCAAGAGACTATTGTGGGTACCAAAGTCTCAGAGGAACAATCAAGTTTGGATGAGAACTAAACTCTGACCAGTTCGAAAGGAGTGTGGCGTGCAGTAAATAACAGATCTCTTATGTGTATATGTACAGTTACGCATGCTCAAAGATAAGGCTTTTGTACTTTTAAATATCATAACAATGCCAAAAAGTGAAATTTTATATGCCAACATAGTTATAAATGATGCATTTGATGCTACTAAAGCAGTAAAATAAGTTTAGGCTTGATATTGCCTAGTGCAGAATTCAACTAGTGCAGAATGCGGCGGCCTGGGTGGTTGCCTGTCGGTTCGACTCAGTCGGACCGTTGCTTCGGCGGCTACACTGGCTGCCGGTTCGTTTCCGGGCACAATTCAAAGTGCTAGTTTTGACTTTTAAAGCCCTTAACGGCTCGGGTCCAGGGTATTTGAGGGACCGCCTCCTTCCTTATAATCCGACCTGCACTCTGAGGTCATCAGGGGGGGCCCTGTTAACCGTGCCGCCATTGATGGAGGTGAGGGGGATGGCGGCGCTTAATAGGGCCTTCTCGGCTGTGGCGCCCCAATTGTGGAATTCCCTCCCCCTGGAATTAAGAACGGCTCCCTCTTTGGAGACCTTTCGGCGGGGCCTTAAGACATTTTTATTTAGACTAGCATTCGATGTCTGACATGGTGGGCTGACTTTTAACTTTTAACAAATGGCTTTTAACAAATGTAAATATAGGTGACCCACTAGGGGTGCTTGTTTTAATTGTTTTAATTATCTGTTAATTATACATGCAGGTTTTCATGGCCAGTTGTTATGCTCAAGGTTACAATATTTAAGGGATTTTCAGCCATGTGATTTCAGGTCTTAAAATTGAAGAAATAAAGATCGATCTTACAGTTGTCAGTTGAAATTCCACTTCCTGATTCTACCGCGACGTGGAGCGGGCAAGCAGGACGGATTATCCAGAGCTGGCAACGCTGAAATCTTTAAAGTCTTCTGTGCTTGACGTTTCTCCCCAGGCATTAGGGGCTTCTTCGAAAGCAAAAAGAGAACCCAGCTACAAGCTGGAAGGTGTCCATAACCTTAATTATGTTAAAATAATTAACATATCTGTTAATTATTTTAATGTATGTTATTTTAATGTTGTAAGCCGCCTTGTGCCCTTGCCGGCAGAAAGGCGGGATACAAATTCTTTAAATAAATAAATAAATAAATAAATAAATAAATAAATAAATAAATATGAAAATAATTATTGCATGTATTTCCATTTTCCCCCAAATTCTCATTTTTTTTTCCTGAAAAACAAAACAGAAAGTACACTGTTTTTCCCCATGGCTTCAAAATTTCCAGAAATTCTTACATCTGTACTCAGTTCACAGAAAGGATTTCATCAAGAATAAAGGTGTTAGTCCTTAAAAACTTAGTGTCTGTGAAGCAACCTTGTTGGTCTGAATATAAATCATATACGGGGGGGCACCGTATCCGCGGATGTGCTATCCGCTGATTGACTTATCCGTGAATAGCTGGAGACCGTCACGTACCCCACCGGTCATTAATTTACTTTAGTAGCTTTTGTGTGCCTTCCATTAAACAAATGCTATAAGCAGCAGCATGTTGAAGCCAACTGAGTGCTAGAGAGCCTCAGCCAAAGAACAGGAAGTTTCAATGTTTAAGGCATTTTGTCCAAAGGTGTAGATAAGCATCTGGAATTAAATGCATACACCTGTGGGCTGGGTGGAAATTTAAAGAAAGACACACATAAGTTACTAAGTTTAATGGCCGGCAGGGCATGCGGGGAGGGGGGGGCACGGAGGGCGCATTCGCCCCGCCCGCAGTTCTCCGGTATCCACACCGGGGGGGGGGGTAGAACTGATCCCCAGCAGATACTGAGGCCCCCCTGTATATGCAAGGTCCGATTTTACCTTCGGAGCCATAGAAAAACTTTGGGAGAAAATGACACTTGACTTGTCATGTATCTGACAAGCAGGGCAAATTTGTGTCCTGATCCAGATAATCATGACCTTCCGCAGTATCTCTAGTTGAAAGTTGGCAGCTCCTAAAGTAAAGTGAAGATTTCTTGCAGAGATGTAGATCAAGTCTCTGACTCTTGAGTCAAGACGTCTCTGGGTCCAAGTCTCAAGTCAAGTCCCAAGTCTTTGCCCCCAGGTCTCGAGTTTTTGGTTGCAAGTTGCGAGTCCCTATCTATTTAATGGGGAAAACAGATTTAAACTTGACTAAAATTCAACTTGTCATAAAAGGCTCCAAGTTTCGAGGCACGTTTTTCACATCTTTTACAGTCGCTGTGTCAAGTCATTGACACAACTTGAGTTTGACTCAAGTCTGCATCACTGGTTTCTTGACTTGTCTTTTGTTCATCTCATAAAATTAGCAAGCCTGTTTCTGGAGTTCACAGTCCCACAGAGAGAAACCCTTATGTGAATTATCCAAGACAAGGCAGCAAGGTAAATAAAGGTGTTTGATCACAGGATAGCAATAGTGATGCAGACATTTCTAAATGTTGGCTGTATAAAGAGTCCCAAAACTAGATGCTTTGTATGTTGAGTGAATAGAGGATGTTTGGATGACTTACCAGTCATTCCTGTGCATTTCTACTCAAAAGTGAGCTCCACTGAGTTCAGTGAAACTTACAGTAAGTGGGATTAAGTCTGTATAGAAAAAAAAAATCAGCCCTGGTTATGTTCTTTCCAGACTGTTGAACAGCATGCAAAGCTGGTTCAGGTTAGATATTAAAAGTATTTTGTATGTAATTTTGATGTATCAAACAAGCAGAAAGTATCAATCTCACAAACAATTTAAGAGCTATGCCTTTTCTTAAGACCTGGTAGAATGCTACACAAAAGAAATTGACTGACACACACACACACACACACACACACACACACACACACACACACACACACACACACACACACACACACACACACACACACACACACACATTATGCTACATTTTTAATTCTCAAGGTATGTGCTTTAAAAATGTGCATATGCCACTTAAATTTGCCTGGGATTGATACATGTTGCATGTAGCTGGGTACCTGCCTTCCCGTGGCAACAATACTGCTGTGCTACAATTTCTTGTTGCACAAAATACTGCGCAATGTTACAGTGACTGCTTTTCAGTCTTCTGACTCTTTTAACTCAAGAAGATTGAGTCCAAGGCACAGCTGCTATAGTGCTTTGCTGTTTCTTCCTGGCTGCAAGAACTATAGGAACATAGGAAATTACCTTATACTGAATTAGACCCTTTGTTCATCCTGCTCGGTGGTATTTATAGGCCAAGGTTTCAGACAGCAATCTTTATCTTACCTGTAGATGCTTGGGATTGAACTTGTGTCTTCTGCATGCAAAGCATGTTCCCAACTACTGAGGGATGGCCCTCTCCCTGATAATATAATAGCACTATGGCAGCTACAGTCTCCAGTGTGCTCACCCAAACCTTTACGGAAATGGGAAAATTTCGGAGATGGGAAAATGACAAATTGTGCTATGGCAATCACGAATGTTACGTGTGCTCTAACTTCTGTCCTGACCATAGAAACAAACCACTCACTTGTGATAACAAAGGGAAACATTAAGGAATGTTAGCAGGTTCAAAATGCATGTTTTTGTATTCTGAATTTGCAATTTGATTTTCCTGTGACATTTTTAGTAGGATGAGTATATATGCAATTCCAAGAAGTAGTGTTGTGATAGAAGAAGCACAAGAAGTAGTGTTGTGGTAGAAGAAGCAAGTGGGCCATCAGGTATATGATTAGAGAGACATGTCTGAAGGCCTTGAGTTGTGCGTGTGCATGCTATATTGTTACATAGCAGGGGTGGAATATTTCTCCTTTAGCTAGTTTGGGAGTAGAAGCATCACTGAGTTCCCTTCTTCTGCACATACTCATTATCTACTGGTTGTCTGCACTTGGTGGCGGTGGGACATGACAGCATCATCAGAATAAGTTGAGGTAGAACACACCATTCCTGTTGCAGTCCATTTTTATCTTGCACCTTCCTGTGCTTGCAGCCTAGGGTGGTAGTTGAGTTAGCAGCTATCCCTTACATTCCTCTTCTTCCACCCATGCTATCTGTATGCACCTGGTGGAAGCTGTGGTATGCATGTGGAAGAATGTTGTTGGGATGAGACAAGTATGATGTTTCCTTGCCCCTGGTTGTCCTTTTTTGTTCTGTTTTTGTTTCAGCTGGTGGGGACAGTGGTTGGGATAGTTGCTGAATCATATATTCCTTTTTGCAGATATTCAGAAGCATCTAGACCCTTGCACATAGAAGGTACAGAAGCTTTGTATGTAGTCACTGCAGCTTTTGCAAACTCTGCATGATTTCAAACACAGTCTCCAATAGTGAGGACTAGAAACCTGATTTAAAACTGAAATATAATATTTTGAGATTCTATATTGGTTGTTTGAAGCTGTCAAGATCTATGAGATTTCTTTTGAGTGGCAAGCCAGTCTTTGTTATTTTGATAATAATTCTAAAATGATTTGGTTTGACATTTCTCATGTTCAGTTGGGTGCATGCATAAAATCAATTGTTCAGTTGAATGTTGGTTGACATACTTCCAAATTCCTATCAGTACATGATTTGAGAAGATTTTTTTTGTTATAACAAAATATAGACTGTACCCATGTCACTCACTGAATGAAGTGCTACCATCTGGACCTGTGTTTATGTAGGAATGCACAAACTTCTGAGATACATGGAATGTTTCGTTAAGGAGTTTAAAATGTTTGCAATTCTTTTTCTGAAAACTATGCAGCATCTATTTGTTTCGAATTTCTGTGACTGCCTGATGCTTTTCACAGGTATTTAGGGTAGGGGAGTCAGACAAAAACAATACATGGTGGGTTGAGTTGCAATGGTTCAGTAACAATTGTCCCCCCCCCCTCAAAAACAGAATGCATACTATAACATCTGCAGATCACTTTAGTTTGTAGTCTGATGCAGCTACATTGCACATAACAGATTTAACTTGAAAAGTAGGAGTTGGTGTTTGTTTTATTGTAAGACTTCTGAGGGCACTTTCTGAGGAGTCATGTATCAATTCTTTATAGATTATGTAAAAATCATGAGAAATTAATGATCACAGTTTGGTGTGCATCTGTATAGACACACATTTTCATTTGTCGGCTGAACATTTTTTGCTTAATATACCACTTTGAGGTACAAGCTATTTTTTAATCTTTTATATATATGAACATTTTTGCCACTTCATAAAGAGGAGATAATCTAATTACAGTATGTTGAATCTTTAGAATTTTATCTGAGCTTAATGTGTAAAACAAAAGTTTTTTCCTGGAGTATTTTATATTGTTGGCACTCAGCAGTTTTGGGTTTCATGTTGCTGGGGCAGGTGAGAAGGAAATACATAAAAGTTAGTGCATTGCAAGCAGTATAATAACAGGTATACTTGCTCAAGACGGATATTTCTCATCCTCCCTCCCTTGCTTTAAACAAAAGAACAAGCCACAGATAACTTCATTTCCTCTTTGCTCTTCTTAGACTTAAGTGTTCTATTCCTCTTCATCATCATTAAGAAGTATTTGGATACTCTAAAATGCTCTCAAACCTGTTATAATAAGCTGTATTGTGAAAAGAGAAATTTAACTTCTAATGCAGTACTTAGCTCAAATCATTGTGTATCATTATTGCATTGCCCTGTCCTTCCTTTGCTGGTGAAATGTAGAACATTATTCTAATCCTGTGCAGTTGCGGTTTATTTGGCTTTAAACTTGAAAGTGTTAACAACAACTTGAAAATGTGACAAAGCTCAATTTCATTTCTTGTTTATTGCTTGTTTTCCTATTGGACAATGGGAAGGAGCTCTACCCTGGCAACTAAAGCTTGCTATTTGCATATCCTGTTTTGATTGGTCAGCTCTCTGACTAACTCTTCCAATCATATGGTGTTGTCGTAGTGGTAGGCTATGCTAATTAGCTGCTGTTGCTGGGGTTCAGGGTGGTTTCTGTGTGCTGTTCTGCTGCATTGTGTTGCCTGGTGAGAGACATTGATAAATGAGTATTTAATGATCTGCAGCAGTTTCCACTCACTGCAGGCAGACACAGATTTTAGAACAGAAGTGGAAATAAGGATTTAATTTCTCTTGCCTACCTACAATGAAACCATAGATATTTTAAATCTTTTATATTGGGATTTTTATGCAGGTGCAAAATATTTACCCCCTTAAATGTGCATTTTATAGGATTTGTGTGTTTGTGTGTGGTGCTTTCCAGGGAGAAGGTTATTGCACTTTATCTTTGCTAGTATTTATGGATATCAGATTAAGGAAATCAGTAAGCATTACTGCATTTGGAAATTTTAAAGCAGTATTAAAATCTAGGGTAGTTAAAAGACAGAAGCCAATGCTTAAGAATTCTGAGTAAAGTAGATGCAGTAAATGATATTTGAATCGAGTTATGATGGGTGAACTTTATAAATATATAATTTCTTGGGTATTCATAACGTATCCAATAGTACTATGTTTTAGGAGTAAAGGAAATTAAACTACCACTTATAATATACTAGCTAGCTTATACATCACATTTTTACGTATCTTGCTTCCCTTTCTCAACTGTGTGTCAACAATTGCCATTCTTGGTTGCCTTGTACTGTACTATTGTCAGATATTTGTGGAGCATATTTCTTTTTAATTTGTTGCTAAGAATGTTACAAATGTTGCCTTTTTTTGCCTTTACAACTTTTGTTGCCTTTACAGTGAACTTGTAAAGTAATTTGATTAAATGGGACAGAACAATCCAAAACTAGTGTTGTTGATTTCCCTTTTACATGACAACTATGTACAAATTACTTTAAGAAGTAAATTGTGACAATGCAGAACTGCCGACTAATAGCATTTAGTAGTACTTTTTCATTCTGGACCTTCCCCCTCCCCCACAGATACTGAAATCCGTGTAAAGCGAAATTGCTTTAGCGCGGATATGGGGACACTGTAGAAACTTGGAAAAAGAAAAAGAAAGATGGCATTTCTTACCTTTTCACTGGCAAATCACTCCGTTTGCAGGGCTGTAGGGAGCAAAATTGCGTTCCTACAGCCTCTTCCGGGTTGCTGGACTTCCCCCTCCCTTCCCCAGGCTTGCTCCAGTGTATTCTGGGGCAACCTTGGGGAAGGGAGGGGGAAGTCCAGCAACCCGGAAGAGGCTGTAGGAGCGCAATGTGACGCCCTGTTCCACCCTCCCCCCTACCCTGTGCCTGCTCCGACAGGCACAGCTCTAGATCTGGGGTAAATAGAGCGGCGCTGGCCTCAGCACCTGCACTACCTACTCGCTGGGTGCCGCAAATGTGCTTTATGGCAAAATACAACATTTTGTATATTGTATGGAGATCACTTGATAAACCCTAGCTAACTGGGCAAAGAAGTATCTTTTAAAGCAGAGGTTCTCAACCTGTGGTATGGGTACCCCTAGGAGTATGGGAACCTCTTGCTGGGGGTACGCCAAGCCCTGCCCCTTATCTGCCCCATCAGCAGCTAATTTAAGTGTTAATTAACATGGATTTTAAATTGTAATTATTTTCAGGGCCCTTCTGTCTCTCTGATTTTGGTTTTGGGCTTATTTTTGTACTTTGGAAAATGTACTTTGGTGGGGTGGGGGAGGGAGGAGCTGATTTTGGGAAGTGTAACTTGGGGAAAAAAAGAGATCTTGCATTTCTCTCTCTCTCTCTCACTCACACACACACACACACACACACACACACACACACACACACACACACACACACACACACACACACACACACACACACACACACACACACACACACACACACACACACACACACACACAGTTAAATACGAAATTTTTTCACATTTAAAATTGTTTTAGTACTTCTTATTTAATGATTAATTACCTAATTAATTAATTGATTAATGCAATTAGCAGTTAATTAGCAGGGGTACTTTAGAAAATTGGACCGTGATGGGGGGGTACCTGGGCCTCCAAAGGTTGAGAACCCCTGTTTTAAAGTGTTGTCCTCTTTTATATTTAGCAGGGGGAGAGCAACTGTCCCTCTTCACTCCAGCACGGCATCTTTTCCAGTGTGGCTGTTGTTGGTGTCTCTTCTGCATCTCTTTTTAGACTGTGAGCCCTTTGGGGACGGAAACATTTAAACAGGGGAGTTAACACTCACTCTGTCCTGAGTGGCATACATGCAAAGATGGTGTAGAGTTCCTGTTGTTGAAATTAGTTAGCTTTCCTCTTACTTTAAAAGAAAATGCCAGGATACTTGTACCTCTGAAAACTTGGGAAGTTGGTACATATTAACAGAGGTCACAAAGGTCTTTTATGTTGCCATAAAAGAACCAAAATTGTGGCACGTTTTCTACTAAAATAGAGCTTGTATGTTATTGAGTGGGGTGCACTTTAGTTATTTTTCCTTCCGGACATAAACGTATAACATTTCAGACAGAGGCAAATGTTGAACACAGGTATGACTAATGCATAGAGGTGTTTGAAAATTGTGTTCTTTTTTTGAAAATTTGTTGAATTAAAATGCAAAATGTGGTGTTTTCTGTTTTTATTCACAGGTGCAAATTCTTAAGCATCAATATCAGGTTTAATATTACATTGCAGTGTTCAATGCTTTAAAAATACTGTATTATGGCTTGCTGTATTACTGTGTTTTGTGTGTTTTTTCCGCTTATCAACAAAAACAAATACCTCTTCTAATGCATGTGCACCATTGGCAGAGGAAGGCCAAGGAATGCAGTTATAGGAAAGTGCTTACAAGTGTGCTTTTTATAGGAGAGTGAATGCCTTGGCAGAGAAACAGCTTGCTCCTTAAAGAATGAACACAGTTTGAGAGTGGTGATATTCAGAGACGTGTGACATACTATGCCTTCCTCAGAAGAATTTTTCTTCTTCGCTTCTTAAGTTGTACATCATCATTTGAAGATAAATAGGTGACCATCTTTTTGGAACAGGGATGCATCTGCCCAAATAATGAACTAATGCTACAATACTGCATACCGGTAGATACCGTTTCCCCTAAAATAAGACCTCCCCCGAAAGTAAGACCTACCATCATTTTTTGCATGATTTTTACTGGCACTCATAAATATAAGATCTCCCTGAAAGTAAGACCTAGCTAGGATCATCAGCCAGACGGACGTGACCCCCTGGCACTTACTTTGACCGATTAAAGCTTCATTCTTTCCCGAGGGTGCAAGGCCTGAAAGGCCTCCATGGTGGACTCGAGTCTTCCACCATGGAGACGACATGCTAGAGAGACTCTGCAAGGTTGCAGCCTCCTTGCAGGCCTTGCTGGCCTCTCTAGCATGTTGTGCTGGTCTCTATGGTGGAGGACTCTTGCTGGTCTCTATGGTGGAGGACTCAAGTGCAGGCCTTACAGAGCCTTGCACCTTCGGGAAAGAATGAAGCTTTAATCGGTCAAAGTAAGTGCCGGGGAGGGGGGGTCACGTCACAGGTTGGAAAAATAAGACCTCCCTGAAAATAAGACCTACTGCATTTTTGGAGCCAAAATTAATATAAGACACTGTCTTATTTTCGGGAAAACAGGGTATACCAAGTCATGTACCGGTAGTGCTGCCTGTCTTATGACTTTGCAAAATGAGATGCTCCATAGCATGCTGCTTGGCCACTGCTGGAAATGGTAAGCAGCACCATCTGTGTTGCAGTGGCTTTCCTGAATCCTGTGAAGCAGGAGGGGGAAGGAGTGGATCCAGCGGCGGTGATGCTTGCTGGAACTTATCCCCTTTTTCGAAAACCTCCCCATCCCTTCCCCTCCCTCCTTTTGCCATATTTCTAAGGAGACCCATAGGCAGCTTGAGTGATTCCACAGAGGTATGTAAAAAAATTTTTTTACTTACCTCCCGTTTGCCTTCAGGTTGACCCCTCACCCCAGCATTGTGTACAGCGTGTGCTTTTTTGGAGCAACTGTATGCTATAGTTTGACAGGATTGGTCCCTGAATGTGTTACAATGGCATCACATGGTCTCTATTGAATTTGCTAACTTGAGGGCATGGCACCTGAGACATTAAGGTTTAGGACCTTGATCCGTGAAGAAACAACGTGCAGTGTGCCCCAGAAGGATGCAGGCTCTGAATCACCACCATCTCTTGTATTTAACATTTGCGCATTTTGCCTTGGTCTTGATCCCAACTACATTATACTAAAAGAATGCATCTATATTATTAGTTCTTAGATAAAGGTGAAATGCATGCAGAAACTGGTGTTGTACAAGCTTCTTGGACTGAAACGTGCGGTTCAGGAGTTGCACATGCACAGCCCTTGTAACATAGTCTTGAAAGCTACCAGAAAAACGTTTGGGGAGTGAAGGGATCTGTGGGGAGTTGAGTCCAGCCCCCCTGTGGATACCATGAATCCGTGGATGCTAGAGTCTGGGGGTGGGTGGGTTGCGCCACCGCAAATACTTTGCGGCCGCACCAGGCCCTCTGGAGGTCGTGCAGGGAGGCCAGTGGCTCACTCCATGAGCCTCGCTGTGCCTCAGAACACCTCCCCGATGTGACTGGAAGTCATATCCAGGAGGTGTTCTGAGGCACAGGGAGGCCATCTGCGGTTGGTCAAATCCGTGGATGGTTAATCCATGGGTAATGCGGGGCCGCTGTACAGCCATCAGTTATAGATCAGTAAGAATAGCAATCAATTGCTCTACCTCAAATGTATTTTTGAAAAGCCGTGGTTTTGTTGCTTATTGAAATATAACTAGTGAGGTAAGGCAATCCATAACTTAAACATTCCATAACTTTGGTGCCAGAATCAGAAAAGCCCTGCTTGTGTTCCCACTCCATGTACTTCTGGATTTATGGTGGGGAGAGATATAATCAACCGGACTTCAGTTGTAGAACGGGCTGTATGAACATGGTCATATGTAAGGAGGCAGTCTTTGAGACATCATGGGCCCCCATTCATTTAGTACTTTTTAAACATTAAGAACAACACTTGAATTGGGTCTGAAAACAAATTGGTAACCAAGGTATAATAATACTCGAATATTATGATCCAAACATCATCCACCTGACAATAGTCTGACTGCTGTTTCCTGGACCAATTGAATTTTCTGAACATATTTCAAAGGCAGCACTTCACAATAATCTAATCAGAATGTGATGAAGGCATGAATGATTAGGTTCAACATCTCCAGAAAGAAGTGCAGCTGGTATACTGGCTGAAGTTGCTAAAACGTGTTGCTGGTCACAGCTGCCACCAGGATATTCATCCGCAATCCAGAAGCAGACCCAAGCTCCACACATGACTGTACGACCCTTCCCAAAACAGGCCGAACATCTAAACATGCATAAACAAATCTACTTTCTCTTTGTCTTTCTCTTCCTTAATCTCTAGTACCAGCTGATATGATAAATGCATGCCTGGTTTTCTTGGGGTGGAAATGTACTTTGGACTGGTAAATGTACTAGAATAAATTTTAAATACGGTATATCTAGATAACTCTGCACTGTAATCTAATCTAATGAAATGAAATAATAATAATGAATAATGAAATAATTGTAACAAATTATGGTTTATTGTAGAACAAGAATTTTTATTAAATATCCTACAGGGGAGGGGGCATTGTTTAAATTGTGGAATTTGTGTGATAAATTGGTCATTGGCAAATCTAGGCATTAAACGATATGCTTTGCTAACTCAAAAAAGAAATGAGAGAAACTTCGATCTAAATTTAGTTTGGATCTAGAACTATAATTCCAGCATTTTTGTTTGATAAACATTTTAAACAGCAGTTTGAGAAGTAGAAGATTTTTCTAAAGACTACTTATTCTTAAAAACTACCTATTTGGGTATTGTGGGTCATAATTGTATTCAGGTATTTCAAGTTAGAGGGTATTCAGGTATCTCAAGTTAGAGGTCTGACAAGTGTGAGAACTTCCCATGGATGAAAAAGGATAATTGCATCCTTGCCCAGTGTGATGAATATTATATTCTCTGGGGGAGGAAGGGGGGGCAGTCGTCATCTGATGGGTTACGCCCTCTGTCTTGAGCGGCAGGGCCGGCCTGAAGAAATAGGCTCCTCCCACTGGCGTTCCCAGTCCAGCTCTGCCTCTTGCAGAGCAAGGTCGGCAATTCTGCGAGCTCCGTGTAGCTCAAAGGTTTTTCTTCAGTTAGAGCCAAGTTTTTTCTTCAATCGCTTCTTAGCGTTATTCTTCCTCTTCCCTAACCTTCCCTATTTAGTTAGTATGATCACTGTGAAAGAAAGATTTGAAGTGTTTCTGATTGTGGAATTTGACCAGAAACAACAGAGTTGTTCCAGATTGTGTTTGAAGAATTTTTTTTAAACCAACTATTGGGTAGCTTACTACCCTGTTTTCCCAAAAATAAGACCGGGTCTTACATTAGTTTTGGTTCCAAAAAATGCAGTAGGTCTTATTTTCAGGGAGGTCTTATTTTCCCAACCGGTGGCACCCCCCCCCCCCCCCGGCACTTACTATGACCGATTAAAGCTTCATTCTTTCCTGAGGGTGCAGGGCCTGCACGGCATGCACTTGAGTCCTCCACCATAGAGACGACATGCTAGAGAGGCCTGCAAGGAAGCTGAAACCTTGCAGAGTCTCTCTAGCACAGGGTGGTCCAACTTTTCGTACCTCGAGGGCCGCATGCAGACTTCGACATGGTACCCGGGGGCCGCATAATGAATTAATTTTCATATCGTAAATTAAAGCATTTGCAATATATCTATTTAATTTAATATACACATAGGGCAGGAGGTGTGGTCTGATGGTTGGGCCGGAAATGGAATGAAACAAAAATAACAGAATGACCACTGCAGAAGCAGAGCTAAAGACTCACACTGGGATATTTTTAAAAGATGAGTAGAGTACTAATTGAAGATAAAAAAAACATTTTGTGAGGGATTCACAGGCAGCTCCTGCTCCTTCCAAAGCCCAAGCACAAATGCAGCTCCTCTGGGGTAGCCCATCCCTTTTCCCCATTTCTCTCACTCAGAAACCCTCCTGTGTGGAGGAGGATGAGCATATTTGTCCCTTTGTAATGCATCAAACCCTCCTGCCACCACCTGCAAAAACCAGCAGAAAGGAGGCTAATCCTGCAATCCTATGCATATTTACCTGGGAGTAAGTCCCATTGAACACAGTGGGACTTTCCTCTGAGTAGACATGCATAGGACCGGGCTCTAAAAAGTTACTGCAATTAAAACCAGGGCAGAACAAAAATACAGGTCATTAAGGGGACAGGTACATTAGAAAGTAAGAGAAGAGAGCCACACTAGGAAATAAAAGAACAGCAAGGAACCTAATTAAGCAAAAACTACGAAGAAAAAGCTGGAATGGGGATGAACAGTAAAACCCTCCGAAATGGGGGGAGGGGAACAAGGACTGCTTAATATTGATAAACAGATGAACTGGAGAAGCATGGGTGAAATGTAAAAGGGGGAGTGAGCCAGCTTCAACCAAGGCTACAGCAGCCCACCTAAGGATCAGTGCCCAGGGGCGCAATTACTATACTAAACGATCATTCTTCCCAGGACTGAAGGGAAGAGAAATTAACTTACAAGCAGTTCAAAAGCTGGGAGCAACGAAGGAACTGGCTAGGGCAGGCAGCAAGTGGTCAGAAGTGTCGTTAGATGGGGGCCCTGTGGCTCAGGGCCCCCGGCGCCAGCTTCGGGGGGCGCCGATGAGTCTGAGTCGGGCAACTCGGACTCGGCCGACTCGGACTACCCTCGGGGCCCGAGTTGACCGGCGGCTCCACTCTCACCCCGCTGGCCTCACACAACCGCGTTTCAACTTTACCCGGCCGGCAGCTGTTTCTGCACATGCACAGAAACAGCCGCCGGCCGGGTAAAGTTGAAACGCGGTCGCGTGAGGCCGCCGGCGGGATTCCCAAGGTAAGTGCGGGAAAAGCCCAGGGGGGGGAGAAGTGGCACCGGGGGGGAGAAGCGGCGCTGGGGGGGAGAAGCGGCGCCCCAGGGGGAAATAAATAAATGGCGGGCTTCTGAGCCTCCTCAAGTGAGTGGGATGGGACAGCAGTCTCCGGAGAGATCACTGCAGCATGCCCTGAGCTGCAGCCGATGATCACGATCAGGAGTGGAATGCCTTTGCTGTAATCAGGACCGGGGGAGGGAAGAGACTGGGGGAGGGAAGGGGGGCTCCGAGCGGCAAGAGGGCCGCAGAAGAAGGCTTTGGGGGCCGCCTGCGGCCAGGGGGCCACGCGTTGGACCACCTCTAGCATGTCATTTTTATGGAGACGGCATGCTAGAGAGACTCTGCAAGGTTGTAGCTTCCTTGCAGGCCTCTCTAGCACATCGTCTGTATGGTGGAGGACTGAAGTGCAGGCCTTGCAGAGCCTTTCACCCTCGGAAAAGAACGAAGCTTAAATCGGTCAAAGTAAGTGCCGGGGGGTTGCGTCCGTCTGGCTGATATCCTAGCTAGGTCTTACTTTCAGGGAAGGACTTATTTTGGGGAAAACACAGTACAGGTGGGCCCCCATATCCGCTGGGGATATGTTCCAGGCCCCTCCGTGGATACTTGAAACCGTGGATAAGAGCGAACACCCTCTCCATGGTTTCCTGAGGGCCCCCCCACCCTGCCTCCCCTGCAAGCAGGCATGCTCCCCCCCAGCTCTTATTTTTCTTTCAGCAAGCTTTGTTTCTACCTTAAAACAGAGAAGCAGCCTCCATTGCAGGCAAGTAGAACGAGACTAAATCCTAGAGAGGCTCTGCAAGGTTTCTGTTAACCTTGCAGAGCCTCTCTAGTACTTAGTCTCGTTCTACTTGCCTGTAATCTTCTCCTGTTTCTTTAAGGAAGAAATGAAGCTTACTGGGAAAAAAGTAAAAGCCTGGGGGGGGGTCCCCACAATCCGTGGATAGCGAATCAGTGGATATGGGGGCCCACCTGTATTACGACTCTGAAACAGACTACAGGTAGTCTCAACTTATGTCTTGATTCCATTCTGGCTGTTTGTCCAGATGTCTGAACTGATGTAAGTCAGAAAAGTGCTATCATTCCTTTTTTTCCCCCCTCTACTGTTCTCTTTTTTAATGTATATATTTATATTTTATTGAAATAATAATATATTGAAATAATATTGAAATATTAAAACATAAAACAATACATATTTCATAGTTATAGCAAGCACAAAGCAATACATCGTACTAGCATGCTATTCACTATTTTCTACATATAATATCCAACTAAGCCAAAATAACACCCATATTCTAGTCATTAAATCCGCATGTCATCACATCGTTCTTTTCTCTCTCTCTCTCAAAAAATCGAGAAATGGTTTCCAGTTATTCACGAAGTTTAACTGACTTTTCCTTAATTAAAATTGTAAGTTTATCCATTTCAGCATAGTCCAAAACTTTCAGCCATCTTCTAGCACAGGTATCTCCGAATTCTTCCAATATTGTGCATATAAAATTCATATTACCATATATAAAAACAAAGTTAATTTTTCGCCTACATGATCATCCCTCATACCCAACAAAAAGGTTTCCGGTTTCATTTGAACCTTAATCCTTAAAATCAACTCTATCTGTTTATGAATCTGAGCAGAGGCGTCGCCTGATAGGGGGCGTGGGGCAGTGGGCCCCTGGGCATAGGACTTAGGGGGTGGGGCGGGAACCCTTAGGTTTCGGTTTTTTTCGTATTTTTCTGGTATTTTTAACTATTTTCTGGGTTTTTTAAGTGTTAATGAAGACTTGCGCATGCGCAGAACGACGAAGTTTCCAGTCGACGTTCTGCGCCTGCGCAAACTCTGGAAAGCGCTGCTGGGCGCTTTACGGAGTTCGCGCCGGGAGAATATGTGCCCGGGCGCAAGAAGAAGATCGTCGCTGGAAGCCTTCCATTAACAAGATAAGTGGGGGGAAAGCATACATATACAATCAGATGCCCCGTCAACACTTAAAAAACCCAGAAAATAGTAAAAAAAAAAACCCAAAAAAAAAATGAAAAAACGTAAAAAAAAAACTTGGGGGGGGGCAGGGCGGCGGGGGTCCCGGCACCAACCTGCTCCGGGCGCAGCGACGCCACTGAATCTGAATTCAATACTTCTTTGCTTGGGGGCATGTCCACCACATATGATTAAAAGTTCCCTCTTGCTTTTTACATTTCCAACAGCTATTCGTCACCTTCTCATACATTTTTGCTAATTTGCTTGGGGTTATATACCATCTATACATCTTTTTATACATACTGTATTTTCCTTAATATTAACATTTAATGTAAATTTCAACTGTTTTAACCATAATTGTTCCCATTGCTCCATTAAAATAACATGACCTACATTTTTCGCCCATTGAATCATATATTCTTTAAACTGTTCCTCTTCTGTCTCGAACTTCAAAAGCAATCTATACATTTTTGAGATTACCTGGTCTTCAGATTTTAATTGTACCTCCAGTATTGAGTCTTCTTCTACAAATCCATATGCCTTCTTGTCCACTTTAAATCTCTCCAAAATTTGAGCATATACGAACCATTGGCAATTAAAGTCTTCTTCCATTAATTTTTCTCTTGACTTCATTGTACAGTCTCCTTGCGAAAAATGTAATAAATTTCTGTATAATAGTCCTTTCTCTTTTGGCATGCTGCTTCCACTAAAGTGCGCTTCATATGGTGCAACCCATAATGGTATTTTCTCATAAAACCTGATTTTATATCGGTTCCAAATTCTCCATAATGCATGTCTAACATAGTGATTTCTAAATTTGCTTTCACTTTATCATACCACAAATACCCATGCCAACCAAATCTCAGGTCAGAGCCTTCTAACTCCAATAGTCTTCTGTAAATTTTGTAAATACATCCACTCTTTCAACCGTACAAAACAACATGCTGCATAATATACTTTCAAATCCGGTAGTCCTAATCCTCCTCTCTCCTTTGCACCTTGAAGGATCTTATATTTCACTCTTGGTTTCTTCCCTTGCCAGATAAATTTAGAAATGTCTTTCTGCCATTCTTTAAATGGTGCATCAGATATAATCACTGGTATTGTTTGAAATAAGAACATCATTTTTGGTAATACATTCATCTTAATCTCCGATATCCTTCCTAATAAAGACAATCTTTCCCATTTTAACAGATCTTTCTTAATTTCATTCCATACTTTAACATAATTATTTTGAAATAGTGTACAATTCATACTCGTCAAAACAATTCCCAGATATTTAACTTTTTTCCACCTTAAATCCTGTTTTATTCATCAATTTCAGTTGATCTTGAGTCTTCATGTTTTAAGTCACTATTTTTGTCTTCTGTTTATTAACTTTAAACCCTGCAAGAGATCCAAATTCTTTTAATTTACTCATCAAGAACTCTATATCTTTTAACGGATTTTCCAGCATTAATACCAAATCATCTGCAAAGGCTCTTAACTTGAATGTTTCTTTCTTGATCTTCACACCATGCATTCTTTCATCTTATCTAATATTTCTATTCAGCACTTCTAACACCAATATAAACAGCAATGGTGTTAACGGACATCCTTGCCGCGTACCTTTTTTGAATTTTAAATGTCTTAGTCAATTCACCATTCACTAATACTCTTGCAGTTTGCATCTCATAAATTGAATTTATCCATTTATTAAAGTTTTCCCCAAAGTCCATTTCTTGTAGAACTTCTAATAAAAAGACCAGTTCAAATTGTCAAAAGCTTTTTCAGCATCTATAAATATTAATGCTAATTGCTTATCTATACGTTTGTCAAAATGTTCCAACATATCTACAACAATTCTTACATTATCCTTCAAATGTCTTTTCGGTTAAAAAAAAAAAAACATCGATCTTCATGTATGAATTTTTGCAACATCTTCTTCATTCTCTCCGCTAAAATTGATGTAAATATCTTATAATCATTATTAAGCAACGATATAGGTCTATAATTCTTTATACTACTTAAATCTTGACCTTCTTTTGGTATCAAAGTTACGTTCGCCTCTTTCCATGAATCTGGCATTCTTCTATTTTGTAAAATATCATTCATTGTCTGTTGTAATGGAATACTTATTACATCTTCTAAACATTTATAAAATCTCCCAGTCAAACCATCTTAGAAACTCTGGTTTCTCTTCAGATCGTATAAATCTTTCGCCTCTTACTAAAGTGCTATCATTCCTGTGCAAAAGCATAAGGCCAGATGGCCTGGACCTGTACGAAAGTGCCAAGGTGGCCATGCACTAGCTCTTGCCGGCTCATTGCTATTGCTTCTGCATGAAAGCACAAGACTGGGTGGACTGTGCCTGCGCGAAAGTGCTGATGCAGATGTCCGTAAGTCGGGGACTACCTGTATAGATATCATTCAGCTAGTATGCATGCTCAGTGTTGGCACTAGTTTGCTGGGGATCCTGAGATGAAGCTCCGATCTGCTTCTCCCCCCCCCCCAGTTCTCCTTGAGGTGAATTAAGCACTGCCAGTACTGAAGGTCTAAGGCCAAGTGGCCCTTCTGATGGGGTTGGGCCTGGAGCCAGTGCCCAACCCATGATGTCACCCCTGGACATGCCTAGAAAGGAGGAGTTTGGGTAGGTTATGTTGTGCACCAAAGGCCAGTCTGCTGCTTACTTAGATCTCCCACCTAAGCCTTTAAAACAGATCAGCAGCATTTATTCAGCACTGCTGTCTTACGTTGTGAAGGAGCTTGTTGCCACCTGTTGCCCTCCAGCTTCAGTAAAGACTTAGTTTCTGTGTTCACTCTGTTCGAAGGGAGCAAGCACAAAGAATAGTCCTGCCTCTAACTCAGCCCAAGAACTCTCGTGTTCAGTGGTCAAGTGATAGCACCTACTGTGTTTGCCAGCTGTCTTTATTGAAGCAGCACACAGAAGGGACCACCAGGTGCTGTTGCTGGATCCATGTATGAGCCACCTGCATTGAGATTTCACAGGTGATCACTTGTGATTTTCTGTCGAAGCTACCCAGAACTTAAATCTTAAAATTTCTTTGACACAAGTTTTTGTTCTAATCCTGATTCAGTGGCTGCATCTCTTGGTCTGAGTTATTGCTTTGAAGGCAATAACTCTACATGAAATCTGTGGTTTAATGATTTTCAAATAAGGGCTTCAGCTTGATTGCCTCTAAATTCTTGTATCAATCAGTGATATTGTGTCAGTTGTGGCCGCTTCCTGAGTTTAGTCTGCTGTTAAACCAAGCATGTTTATAGAGTTTGGTTAAGTCAATAGAAATCGACCTGACGTTCTGGAAGAGAGAGATTCAAGCCTTCCAAGTTAAGAAAAGTATCAGTTGGAAGTGAAGATGACAAAATTAGTGGATATTTTGAGCACCAGACTGGGTGAGGTGGCATAATGATTAGCATCTTAAAAACTGAACGCTCATGTGACTGAAATTTCCAGTGAATTCTTCACATGGTTTCAACCCACCCTTATTGCTTTCCTCTGATCAGAATATCACACATATAACCGATCAGCACATTTTAGCCTGCATGTGTACATGTTTGAAGTGCCACCTGTCATATCTGAATTCTTTTTGGCAGAGTTTTTGCAGAGATTGAAATACATCTTGTTAGTGTTTTGGGATCTGCAAGTGGAATGGAGACCAGTCAAAACTGCAGCTATGCTCCTCCCACAGTGCACTGTAATTGTGTTTAAGGTATTAGTATACATCACTGTAGTTACGGAGTTTGCTGGCGTGTGTGTTGGTGGATGGCTCCTCCAGCTTCAGTAGTAGCCAGCCATTGTATGGCATTATTTGTATGGTTTGTGCCAAAAAGAAGCAAGTGCAAGCTTGCCTATTTGACAGTAAACTTCAGGTGCACACTATTACATTATATGTCATTGTGAATGAACTTACAATTGGGACTGCACTGAATAAGGCATTTGTGAATTCATGGGTGACTAGGGGTGAAATTTTAGCATTTCTGCCTTTGAATAAAATTCGTAGTTGTCCATTTTAATAATTTAAGTTTGGCACTGAGTTCAGTGACCTGTAAGTTGCTTGGTGAGCAACATTGGTTGATATTCTTTGGCCTTTTAATTTTTTTAAAATGTTTACGGTTTTGCTTTTCAGTCCATAGAACTTCAGATTTTTTTTAAATTATGTGAATGAGGAAATTTGGTCTTCCCTCTGAATTCCCTTTCTCAGTAGTTCCAGGGTGACTCAGTCTTTAATTGTGGAAAGTTCCTCCTCTTGGCAGCAGGCAGGGTCACATGATCCAAAAAGCTTTATGGGGAGGGGCTATCCCTTTGCTCCCCAGACAGGACCAAACAACTGGAGCTCATCTGCATAGCAGCATTAAGGCATGTTTGCCCAAGGGCAAAACGCATCTGAAGTTAAATGCGTACACCTGTAGGCTGAGCGGAAATGTTAATAATTACAGCTAGGAAATCTTAAAGAACATTACATGCAACGTATCCAGCTAGGGAAAACCCACAGCTTAGCTTGTTGCAAAGCCCACAGCAGTGGGCTTTCCAATTATGCATCTTGGCATGCTATCCTTGATCTGACCTGGGTTGGAAGACTGAGCCACCCTGGAACCAGTGAGAAGGGGAATTCCTAGGTATGACCAAATTTTCCCCATTCTCTAGCGGTTCCAGGGTGGCTCAGTCTTTGCTTGTGGGATATTATTGAGTAGCACGTTCCCCAGGGGTGGAAACTAGTTGCAACCCCTTCCACCACGCACTGTAGCACCTGTCTCCCAAAGGCAACATCGGCCAAGGCATAAGTGTCTATTCTGTAATGCCTGGTAGAGGTATGTGCGGACCTCCAGGTTGCTGCCTTGCATGCAGTTCTAAAGTGGGGCAACTACAGTAGGCAACCAAAGCAGTAACCCCCCTCAGTGGAACATGCCAAATTCCTAGAAGGAACTTCCTCCCTTGAGACTTGTAGTCCCAACACAATACACTCCCTGAGGTGATGAGATATTGTGGAGAGAGAAGACTTGTAACACAGTTTTGACTATCTAAAAAGGAAGCAAACACTCCATATTCCTGAACGTCTTGAGTCCCAGACAGGTAGAAACTCAAAGCCCTACAGATGTCTAGGGTGTGCTAATCCTGCTCCCTAGGATACAACAGGATAGGACAGAATGAAGGACATGCTCTTCCACTCAACCTCCTCATGGTTAGATAAAGGATATCTGGTTGTGTGTGAAGCAGAGGACCTTGGGAGAGAAGATCTCATCATAGAGAAGACACTGCAGATCCTAAGATGACATTTCTCTGTCTACACACAAAGATAGAAGGAGGGAAGAGGTGACTACCACAGAAAGAGAAAATGCTATTAGTCTACCTTATATCCGGGGGGGGGGGGGTCACTGATAGGGTGGCCAAGATATTTAGGAAAATTGATTTTGAGACCATTTTTATGCCCACCAGGAAATTATCCTAATATTTTAGAGGTGTCAAAGATGAGAGACCTAAATTGTCAACCCTTGGTGTTTACCAAATTCCGTGTTCATGTGGAAAAGCATACATTGGTACAACCAAGCGCATGATTTCAACGAGGTTAAGGGAACATGAACGCGCGTACAGATTGAAACACCTGCTTCAATCAGCTCTTGCTGAACACAGTTTGGACACTGGCCATAAAATTGAATTTGAAAATACCAGAAGATTAGTTTATGAAACCTCATATCGACAGAGAAATCACAGGGAGGCGATTGAGATTTTTAAAAATCATCAGGTTTTGTTGAACCAGAAGGGAGGAAACATCGTTTATGAACAAAATTTGGGCTCCAGCATTGAGGAAGAAAGCTGAGAACTCCGTCCTCCCCTTTGCAAGTCCAAGGTCATCTCAGGTCATGTGAGGGTTTTCGCTGAGAAGATCACTGCTGCGGACTACAAATCAGAACTGAGTACTTCCGTGTTAATTATGTCCAGCTGGCCAGCGCTGCTGTGTCTTTTAAACCTGCGATTGAGAGACAATCGCTTTACCATCCTTGCAGCCCGTTTTGGCTTTGCTTTGCCTGAGGAAGGTCATTGATAGATGATGGAAACGTTGCATTCAGATTAATTTTAAATTCATAACAGAGTTTTTAATTGTGTTTTTAGCTCGTGATTTTAACAATTTTTTATGTTATGGCTTTTAATCCCGTTGTTGCTTCTGTGAGAATAATTGCTGGCCATGAAAATATAAATACCAAGCTAGGTATATCTGCATTTTTGGGGGGTTCTTTGGAGAGCTCCAAGACCCTGAGCACCTGGGGCAATCACTTAGGAAAAAATTCAGATAAGATGAGGCAGTTATCCTGGTGGTTTGTCACCTCCTCTTCTTGTTAGAGTTTCCTTTCCTCCTGGGGGGAGATGGACTGTGACCCCTCTGGCTGAAAAGAGGGGAACTGGTTAGATTAGATTCAGAGCTAGCAATGCTAGGAGGCTTTGAGAGAGTGAGAGAGAGCTCTTAATACTGGTACTGAAGGTAGGGGTCTTATAGCCCAGCTTGGCTCACTTGTTATAGAGCAGGTGCGAATTACAGCGAACTGTCATTTCTAGGGTGCTTGGTACCCCACCAGCACTTGTGTGGGTGGGGTCAGGATTCCCAATGGGAACAGAGCCCCCTGAGGCCCCTGGTGTGTTTACTTTGGTGGCCACTAGGTTCTGGATTCATTGCAGCAGGGAGCCGAAGTTTGCTTGGGTGTCAGGGCCTGCCACTCTGGCAATTGTTGAAGGTTTAGGCTCTATGGGATAAGGGGGACCCCTGAGGATGTGACTCCTGATCACTGGAGTTAGAGGGAGATGGCGAAATAGGAGAGGCCATCTGGTTCATTTTCAGTCACTTTGGTATTGTGAGTAAGAAGGAAAGCATATTCCATTTGTTGTTGTTTTTGTTGTAAGAGGAAGGGAGGCAGGTACCCACCAGGCTCCAACTCCCTTTAACACTCACCAGCCAGTCTGTGATGAGATGGCAGAGGGATGGTGAAAATGCTCAGAAGGGGCCGAGCTGCACGAAATAGTGGGGCTCTGATTACTTTTCTGGCTCCAGAAATCAGCCAGGTTGCCTCTTGGTAGTTGCTGTCCAACCTGCCAAGTATGTGTGTTGGGGGGTGGGGTGCAGAATCCATGGCGTGTTTGAAGCACCCACTCACAAGGGTGGGGGGAGCAAGAGTGATCGGATCACCCTCCCCCCATGTTCTCAGAGCTGATTGGCGCTGCTTCCCGCTCCCATCCAGCACCGGTGACAGCATGTCCGGGCGAGAGGAGGTGCCGGAGAGCAAAGTCAAGGGGAAGGTGCTGGCGAGAAGCCAACAAGACTAAAACCTAACAATTCTAGTCAGGAGCCAAACAGAGAACTTTCTAACCTATAAATAGGCAAGGACAGTGTGGAGAGCAAAGAGAGAAGCACCCCCTCTTGGAGCCTTTTGGGTCTTGTGACCCTACCTGCAACCAAGAGGAGGAACTTCCCACAAGCAGCTTGGAACCACTGGAGAAAGACCATGTGTCACTTGTGCCTCTCTCTCTGCCTGTCTTTATAAAACTGTTGTCAGTGTAAGGTCCTTAATTTTAAATGGACAGATCCTGATAAGAAAAGTGCATTTAAGAGCTTCAAATGTTGGAGAGGGCTTTTTCTTTTTTCAGCCTCCAGCTTATTTAGCTGTGCAGTTGAATATTTAGAAGATGTGAATGGAGAGAATATGAACATTTTAATGACTTCTAATAGCTTGACATCGCAATCCTATGCATGCTTACTTGGGGATACATCCCACTGGACTCAGTCAAGCTCCTCAGTAAACATGCTTAGTATTGTGTTATGAGTGTTATAGTCGTGCGAGAGTGAGTTTTTGACAAGCTTCTTTTTTCGTTCACATAGACTTCACAGTGTTAAAGCTGAAAATTAGTTTTATATACTGGTGTTGGAAATTTATTTGTATAGTTGAACCTCCGTATCCACGATTTCAGCATCCACAGATTTGACTCAATGTGGATGCTTGTTGATACAGGGGTCACTTTAAAATGTCTTTAAAAAGGAAAAGGTTAAAAATAGCAGTCCTTACCTTTTTGCTGGCAAACCACTCCGTTTGCAAGGCTGTAGAAAGTGAAATCACGCTCCTACAGCCTCTTCCAGGTCCCTCCCCCTCCCTTCCCCAAGGTCACTCCAGAATGCATTGGACTGAGCCTGGGGAAGGGAGGGTGGAAGTCTTGCAACCCAGAAGAGGCTGTTGGAGTGCGATTTCTCCATCTACAGCCCTGCAAATGAAGTGGTTTGCCAGCAGAAAGGTAAGGAACTCTATCTTTAACTTTTTAAAGGCATTTTTAAAGTGACCCCCATATCCTAAAGTTTTGCTTTATACGGATTTAAGATCTGAGTTAGAATGTATGTATGCAGTTATGTCAGTTTAATTATAAAAGGTATCTTTCACAATCCAGCTTGTGTTGAGAGTTTAGTGTCAAATCAGAAGTTAGAACCATCACGTCCTCTATGTATTGGGACTTTTCAGGTGGACAGGGCCCCTCCCTGCTCATAGTAGCCATTAAACCACCAACTGCCCTGTGGGGAAGAAAACAAGAAATCAGTGAGACATAATTCTCTCCTCTATTCTTTTTATTGTAACAATTTTATCATTGATTGATTTCTCTATGTTACCCTGGGAACCTTGTCAGCCAAAGAGTGGGGTACAAATATTTTAAATAAATTAAGTCATTGCTAGTCAAAGAGAAACTAAGAATTTCAAAGGAAAGATTATCATTATTGGCTGCACCCTGCATTGTAGTACTCATGGTATTAGTAATAGTTCTGTGTATCTTGTTAAATATAATATTGCTTTAGAATAGATGTAGTACATTCCAAACTTCTGGAAGAAGTAGTGCTTCTGGAAGAAGTCAGTTTTCCCACATGCCTCTTGTCTGTTCATTCACAAAAAGGGTTTTCCAGCATATTATTCACATAAACAGAAGCTTTCATTAATTATGATAATTGAACCCATGTGTAGATTTTGTGCATCTGTTTCACAGGGTGGTTTTCTAGTTGAAATTGTGTAGGACTTTGTAGTGTTGAATGTAATCTCACACCACTAACTGGCTGTGTTCCAGAACTGCCAAGTCTTATATTCAGTGACTTAACAGATTTTTGTATGATCCATACATGCTATCCCAGCTATGTATGTGCTTATAGCAAAATACTTTTTCTACACTGAGAATGGTTATCTATTATTAAGGAGGTCATGCACTAGCGTCACTGCAGGGGGGCGGAGCTCTAAGTTCCACCGTGGTCCGACCCTCCGTTACATGGGAGCACGAAGCGCCCCCTCACCTTCGGAGCCATTCAAGTCGGTGAAAGTGTTGCTTTCACCGACTTGAATGGCTCCGAAGGCGAGGGGGTGCTTTGTGCTTCCGTGTAACGGAGGGTCCGACCGCTGTGGAACTTAGAGCTCCGCCCCACCTTCAGCAACGCCAGTGAGGTCATGTCTGAAGAAACCAATAGAAGGGCTTTTATTCTAAGCAATTTGTCTAGTCATTGCTGCAGTATGTGAGAGGTCATGCTATGGAGCATTTTGTTGGACTATTTAAATTACATTTAAAATAGTTATTAATTTAAAATAATTCAGAGAAAAAAATCAGGCTGAAACTGAAAGTACTATCACTATCATTTTATCCAGATCTCTCTTATAATGATGTATTAGCTCACTGTGATGTGTGCTAATAGTGTTATATTAGGGCTGCAAGGTTTAATTGATTTATCAGTTAGATCAGTGGTTCCCGACCTTTTAGGAGACCGCGGACTACTGCGCGCGCTTGTGCTTGTACAGGGACTTTTACATGTGTCTGATTTAGACATTTTTGGAAGAATGTGCTTGTTTAATACCAAAACCAATTTACACTCTCAAATTTTTGAAACAATGTGGTCAAACTTCCCGTGTGCTCTTGCACCTTCGGCTGTGAAACTGTTTTCCCCATCAACCATGTCTGGAAAATCTGCTTTTTCTGGGGAGCCTAAAGCTAAAAAGGCATAAAAAGCAATCACAGTTGATGTGAAATTAGATGTGATCAACCGCCTTCATGTATTGTAAGCTGCCTTGGGTCCTTTTGGGGAGAAAGGCGGGGTAAAAATATTGTAAATAAAAAAATATTCGATGTTGACCACGTGCTTGGTTTATGTGGGAACACTGTTCGTACCATTCAAGACAGTGCTGAGAAGACAGTGCTTGGGCATTTGCCTTCGGCATAGGAAAAGGCGGGATATAATTTTTTAAAAATAAAATAAATAAAAAAGATAAACAAAAGTGCTCAATCGGGGACATCTGCAAATGCAAAGAAAACCTCTTATGCTCGGAGTTCTGTAATAGAAGACATTGAGCCAAACCTGTACTATTCTTATGGTAAAAATATTCTTAATTTACACGTTTTGGAGATACGTGTTGCTTTTCAAAAACGTAATCCATGTGTATGTTTCAAAAATGTAACCCACAGAGGTGCCTATACATATAAATAGTTTAACTTCAACTTGGTAGGGAACTTTAGGCACGTTAAAACTAAATTGCATGTCTCTTATTTTGGACATTGTGTGTACTGCAACTTTCAGATTTGTAAAATCTCAGGTGTTGTTCTTTGACACACCTTTGTCCAGTTTTTAAAAAAATCTGTAGATGAAAACTGCTGCATATTCATAACACTTTTTCCATTTGTATATTTGACATGAGAAGGTGAAGATACACAAGTGAGAAAGCTGAACTAAACTTTTGTGCTGTCTTTTCTAGGAGGAGAGACTTCAGCATGCAAACCTTCATCTGTTCGGCTTGCACCGTCATTTTCATTCCATGCTGCTGGCCTTCAAATGGCTGGACAGATGTCCCATTCACATCAGCAGTACAGTGATCGTCGGCAGCAGAACATAAATGACCAACAAGTTTCTGCCTTATCATATGCTGACCAGATTCAACAGCCTCTCACCAACCAGGTATGGGACATCTGGAAAATAAATGTGTGCTAGTTACTACTTCAGCATTCTAAAGCAGTAGCTCTCTTCAAATGTTAATACCTTGTTGAGGTTCTAGATCAGGGGTGGCCAACCTTCCACCATTAGGGCCTCTGTGTTCTTAAGAGTTGTGTAGAAGACAGAAACTTGGCAGCTGCAATTGCTGATGGTGCTACTAAAGCAGCTGCACCTGCTGAAATGCCTTCACCTATACAACCATTAAAAGGCCAGGAGCATTCATGTTGAACGGTTGACCACCCCTGTTCTAGATTCTCCTCTTCAATTTGCCATCTCCTTGCTCTGCTTCTCCGCTGCAAATTGGCAGATGAGTGTTTGGAAACATGAGTTAGGTAACAAATAATTCCAGTCTGAGTGTGAGCTGGCAAGTTTGTGGTTTAAGATTTTACCTCAGCCATTAACTCGTTAGGGCACTTTGCACTCTTAACCAACTCTGTTAACTGTGCTTGGAACTGTTTCAGACCTTGGCTCAGTGGGAATCCTTTTAACCTTAATCATGGTGAATGTTACTGACAACATAACACTTGTGTTTGAAGCTGGTAGTGAAAATTCACACTCCAGAAAGGGTGGGGGGGAGCAGGTGATTCTACAGCCACTGCTTCCTATAAGCTGTGTGGTCGTACAGCTGTAATAGAACCCCACCCCCGCAGCTGAAAGCAGTGCACCAATCTCCTCCCTTGGTTCTCCTATCTCTCCTTCCCCTTCGTGCTTTTGTCTCCTTCTTTTGTTCTGTTATCTCCTTCCTTTGATGCGAGTCTGGCATGTGTGCAGATCATTGATAGAAGTGATGCTTCTATCTCTCTCCCTCACCTCTCCTTCGAGGATCAGTGGCATCCTATAATGGGGGGATCTGGTGTGCTCCACCCCAGACACCGAGTGGGCCCGGTGCTTCCGGGGGGCGCGGCAGCCAGGCTCGGGGCTGCGCGGTGCAGCACTGGAGCCCGGTTACCGCGGTCCCCGGAAGCAGCGTGCCCACTTGGCGCGTCACCAGCTTCCAGAGGCTCCGCTCCGAGGCCGGGACAAGCCCTCCTCAGAACGACCGCCCAGTTCGGCGGTCCAAGGCCTTCTGAAGGCCCAACGTGTCGGCGCGGCTTTTATTCGTTTTTTCACGCATACGCAGAACCTTTCTGAGGGCAACCGGGCAGCCCGTTCTGGAAAGGTTCTGCGCATGCGCAAAAAATGAATAAAAGCCGCGTCGCCGTGTTGGGCCTTCAGAAAGCCCCGGACCGCTGAAGTGGGCGGTTGCTCCGAGGAGGGCTTGTCCCGGCCTCGGAGCGGAGCCTCCGGAAGCCGGTGACGCGCCGAGTGGGCGCGCTGCTTCCGGGGGGCGAGGCAGCCGGGCTCGACGCTGCGACAGGGGCGCTCCAACACCCCCCCAGGCGCCGCATGGGCTCGGAACGCCACTGCCCAGTATGCCATATTGGCCACCATAGGGAGGGAAGCCAGGAGTCCATGCCTTGCAGTTCATTGACAGAAGCAATACTACAGGGTGTTATTCTGTTTGTGACATCTCTAAAAGGATATTATGGAGAAAGGTACAAAGAATCCTATACCTTGTACAAAAAAGGACACTAAACTGATTAGGGATTTCTTAGTTTGGGGGTGGGAGAAAGGTGAGGGTGGGGTGGGGAACAGAGTAGAGGTTTATGAAATTAGACATGTTTTGGAGGAAGCAGAAAGAGAGAACCTCAGACAGCTACAGTGTAGTACCGTATTGTCCCAAGTATAAGACGCACCTGATTATGTCGCACCCTTAAAATTTGGTGCTATTAAAATTTTTTAATTAAATCACTGGCATTAAATATATGCCAGTGATTTAAACGAACAGTGCAATCCTGTGCATGTCTACTCAGAAGCAAGTCCCACTGTTCTCAATGGAGCTTACTCTCAGGAAAGTGTGCACAGGATTGCAGCCTAAACCATTCATTGCCTGGGGAGGGGGGATGAAAGTGTATGTGATCTTGCTTTACAAGAGGATACAAAACCCAGCAGAGCAGAGAACGAAAATTGACAACTTATTGCAGCCTGGAAAGGGTTACAGCCTGTACAGGGGAGGTGTGTGTGCGCGCGCGTGCGCTCTTGTTTTTACAAAGAAAAGCCCTGCAGGGCAGAGAAGGAGCCCGCTGCATCTCTGCCTATCCACTAAAAACAAAAACAACTGAAAAGCAGGTGCTGCAAAGACTTATTTGCAAACAACTTATTGCAGTAAAAACGCTTTCTGCTATTACATTTTGGTTAAACACTGAAATCTTCAAAACAAAAAAAACACCTGATTTTTGAACAGAAGCTTTCATGGCCAGCAACGATTTGTAGAGACATAGGAATCACAGGTATAAAAGCCATGTAAAAACTTTAAAATCCAACCAAGTAAAATAACAATCAATCAATCCTGTCAGCAGTCTCCGGATTTCTCCAGCAATGCGAGCAGGCAGAAAAATGTTAAGATCCACAGCTAAAACAAAAAGTAACCTGACGTTTCATTTCTTGCATCTAGAAACATTCTCAGAAGGCAGCCAAAAGACTGATAGATGGTGTCTGGAGCCAGCGCAACAATTCGTTCTTTTGTATAGTAAAAGCGCGGGAACAGAGCGGTTTCAAACGGAGCAGATGCGGAAGTCTTCAATTAGCGCTGCAGCTGATCCTGCAAATAATATAGCATTGTACTGAGACCAGCAGCCTAAGGACTGAGGGCAATATGAGTATTCTTCGCCACTTGGAAGCTATTGAGATAAGCAGAAGACCCGTACAGAAATTAATTAACAGGCAACAGGACTTAAGTTTTATCAACAAGGTATGGTTCCCTATTATTCGCAGGCAAGCACCAACACCAAGAGCCAATGGAGGAGCACAGGGGTCATCCCAAGACAAAGGAAGGCACAATGACAGCTGTCAATAGTGATTAAAAAATGGAAAAGTATCATTAAGTTTTTTGTAGAACATGAGAAATGTAGAACTGGTTTAATATTATTAATACCTGTGGACTTCTTTCAAAAGTTTAAGAAAAGTACACAGGTTATCTCAGGACAATGATGGGATAACGACAGCTGTTTATTCATAAACAAAGTAAACACTACTTTAGTTATTAAAGGTTTTTATTTCATTAAATAGGGCTCAAAGCAGTACAATGCTATATTATTTGCAGGATCAGCTGCAGCGCTAATTGAAGACTTCCGCATCTGCTCCGTTTGAAACCGCTCTGTTCCCGCGCTTTTACTATACAAAAGAACGAATTGTTGCGCTGGCTCCAGACACCATCTATCAGTCTTTTGGCTGCCTTCTGAGAATGTTTCTAGATGCAAGAAATGAAATGTCAGGTTACTTTTTGTTTTAGCTGTGGATCTTAACGTTTTTCTGCCTGCTCGCATTGCTGGAGAAATCCGGAGACTGCTGACAGGATTGATTGATTGTTATTTTACTCGGTTGGATTTTAAAGTTTTTACATGGCTTTTATACCTGTGATTCCTATCTCTCTACAAAAAAAAACACCACCAACCCATAAAGAACACCCCCAGCTATGATCCTTCATTGTTCAATCCCTCTTGACTCTGCAGGTTGGAATAGTTTTATGATCGAATACAAAAGTGTTGCACAGCTTTCATTAACTTGCATGACATGTTTTCTTCCGTTCTGTGTTAAGACTGCTACAGGCAGGACTTCTTCTTTTGCCTAGCAACACCCTCCCCCCTTTTGCTTTGACATGAAATATTAAGAAGAGTTCTCATGAATACAAAAGCCGATTCATTACTTTGTGACCTTTATAATTGATCCTAATAAAAGGTATTGCCCTACAGTTACAATTGTAATAGGGCTATTAAGTGAGAAACAGCACATAACAAGAGAACTGATGGATCAAAACGGTCCATCTAGTCCAGTATCCTGTTTCCACTACAAAAACTATCCATTTAATCTTACCCTCTGGTTCCTGTTTTTTAACCAGTTACTGGTCTATTGAAAATGCGTCCTCTTAAACCATGACTGCTAAATTTACTCGGGAGCTTTTGACTTTATCTGAACTTTCAAAATGTTTTTAACAAACAATATTGCCAAATTGCTTCTATATACCCTCGAAGTTAACACTTTCGAAGTTCTAAAAGGTTGGTAAGGCAGGACTTCACTTTGGAGAAGCAATATTGATTCTTTAGCAAAAATTTATCTTCTAATATGTTCACTAATTCTGACTTTAATAATGCTTTCTATTTATCTTGAACAGATGTTAGGCTAACAGGTCTGTAGTTTCCTGGTCTCTCCCCTACTCCCCCAAATCTTGTTTAAAGACTTGTGTTTCAGTGACTACTTTTCAATCCTCTGGTATAAAAGCTAATGTTAGGGACAGCTTGCATTTTTTTTTTTAAAAAAAAACAGTAATATCAAATCTTTCGGAACTTCTACGTGTATATTGCCTGGACCTGCAGACATATTAATTTTTAGTTTGTCATTTTACCAAAGAATTTAATGTTGTTCAATAGCTTCTACTGTGAAGACAGACGTAAATAATTCATTCAGCTTCCTTGCAATATCCCTGTTTTCCTTTAGTACTGCTTTTGCTTCATCATCTGTAGTCCAATAGCTGCAAGTACGTTTTGCTGCCCTATACCATTCTGGGCCAGACAGTGTTTTTAACACCAAATCAGTCTCATGCAGCAAATGATATGCACGTTCAGAGAGCACACAAGTTCTGGCCCATCAACTTCTGTCCAGGGCCACTTGGTGCATTTTGCGTGGAGAGGGGGCAATTCATCCAAACTGCCTCTATTTTAGGTTTCACAGTGAACTTAGAAAGGTGGTTCAGATGATCCACCTGCTCATGCAATTAAAGAAAAATGCCCCAAATTCTTCAGGAGGGTGGGCTAGGACTTTTTCATGTCGGGCTGGTTTGGGGTGTCGTCCGAATCAGCAATCTGATATTCCAAGTTGTATGAGGGATACAGTAAGTATGATTGCTACTGAAGAACGTTATCATGATCCTTTAAGTGTCATTTTATTTTAAAGTGACTTGGTAAAGTCTATGAAAACTTCTCTCTTGCATTTCTTGTTCAAAGAGTGTGTTGATATTCAGGTTGTTAAAATCAGTAGATCACTTGTTTTACAGACTTTAGGCTCCATCTGCTGGCCAGATAAAATCTTCTTGTATTCCTACACAGAATTCAGGTTCAGTGCTAGTGCTTGCAACTATAGTTTGCTCTTTGAGGAAAAAAATCTTTACATTAGAGACTTGCTTACATTTAATTCAGTATTTTGGAACACCCTGCATTTTATGCCATCAGTGTCTGTTATGAACCAGTGCATGTGTGACAAAAAAAGAAAACATTATCATTTGAACAATAGCCAGAGAATATTGCATTTTTTTCAATATTCTGTTTGTGATGGGTATCCATTTCCGTGGAAGAAAAGCAGGATGATAATGATTAAAAAAATGTTATAGTAGTTATTGAGTGTCCAGAGTGCTTCTTATGTATTATCGTGATGTAGTCCTAATAACCACCCTGTGGCATATTATCCCCATATTGCAGCTGGGGAGCTGAAGCTAAGGGGGAGTGCCAGTTTGTCAGCACATGTGCTCTAGGATACATGTACTGTACCAATATGCACACACTTTCCCAGACATGCAGGTGGATTAATGTTGGCTTGTGGCACTCCCACACCGTATATTGGCACTTAAGTGTTTAAAAGCAGAGGCAGGAGTCGAGAGTAACTGAAACTAGGTTCTTTGAGGAATTGATTACAGTATTAGAGGTGATAAAAGCATTAGAAGTCAAGCAAACACACTGGTATTTGAATGTGTAGGAATGTTTTTTGTGTTTCTATTGAGGAGGCGATAACATTATATTTTGTTAATGTGTTATATCTCCCCTGCCTGCTTAAGGTAGTATCCAATATTGTTGTTTTACAGAGGCGGATGCCCCAAACTTTCCGTGATCCAGCAACTGCTCCTCTGAGGAAACTGTCTGTGGATTTGATCAAAACATACAAACATATTAATGAGGTAAGATCTGCCAAATTCATCCAGTTGTGTTTTTGTTTACATACAAATGATTTTGCACCATTTATTATGAGTAGCACTTTAAAATGTTTTGTGACTCCTGATAAGGATACATTTTGTTGTTGTTCAGTCGTTAAGTCGTGTCCGACCCTTCATGATCCCATGAACCATATCCCGCCAGGCCTTCCTGTCCTCCACTATCTTCCTGAGTTCGCTCATTTTCATGTTCGTTGCATCGGTGATGCTGTCTAACCATCTCATCCTTTGCCTTCCCCTTCTCCTTTTGCCTTCAGTCTTTCCCAGCATCAGAGTCTTCTCCAGAGAGTCTTCTCCAGAGAGTCCTCTCTTCGCATTAGGTGGCCAAAATATTTGAGCTTCAGCCTCAGTACCTGTCCTTCCAGGGAACAGTCAGGGTTGATTTCATTTAGGATTTGACTGATTTGATCTCCTAGCAGTCCAAGGGACTCTCAGGAGTCTTCTCCAGCACCACAGTTCAAAAGCATCTATTCTTCGGCGCTCAGCCTTCCTTATGGTCCAACTCTCGCAACCATACATTGCTACTGGGAACACCATCGCCCTGACTATACAAACTTTTGTTGGCATGTGGATATCTCTGCTTTTTATTATGCTGTCTAAGTTTGCCATAGCTTTCCTTCCAAGGAGTAAGCGTCTTTTAATTTCATGGCTGCTGTCTCCGTCTGCAGTGATCTTGGAGCCCAGAAAAGTAAAATCTGTTACTGCTTCCATTTCTGCCCCTTCTATTTGCCAGGAATTGATGGGACCAGATGCCATGATCTTAGTTTTATTAATGTTGAGTTTCAAGCCAACTTTTGTTCTCTCCTCTTTCACCCTCATCAAGAGGCTCTTTAGTTCTTCTTCACTTTCTGCCATTAGGGTGGTATCGTCTGCATATCTGAGGTTGTTGATATTTCTCCCGGCAATCTTGATTCCGGCTTGAGATTCATTCAGCCCTGCATTTCTCATAATGTACTCTGCATATAAGTTAAATAAGCAGGGTGATAATATACAGCCTTGCCGTACTCCCTTCCCAATTTTGAACCAATCGGTTGTTCCATGGCCGGTTCGAACTGTTGCTTCTTAACCTGCATACAGGCTTCTTGACCCGCATACAGGTTTCTCAGGAGACAGGTAAGGTGGTCTGGTACCCCCATCTCTTTAAGAATTTGCCACAGTTTGTTGTGATCCACACAATCAAAGGCTTTTGCGTAGTCAATGAAGCAGAAGTAGGTGTTTTTTTTTTGGAACTCTCGTGCTTTCTCCATGATCCAGCGCATGTTGGCAATTTGATCTCTAGTACCTCTTCGAAACCCAGCTTGTACGTCCAGTAGCTCTCGGATACATTTACTAGCCTTTAAACTTTTAGTTTAAATTCTAGCCTATATTACCACAGAATAGCCTAATCAGAAATATATACTGTCTTCAAAGGAATACCTGCTAATTGATTAGCATTTTGAAAAATGTAAAGTGCTGTATAAGAAACATTTGTCTGAAAATTAGTTTATGCTGACCAACTCCAGTTGCATAATAATAAAATTGTCAGCTTAGTAAGTTCTAATATGACCATAGATATTTAGATTTTGCCTTCAGTATACCCTGTGTTGTTGTAGTAGTATGAACTCTAATTGTTCATTGCTAAAGTTATTCTCCCAAGTTTGAAATTACTGTATACTTCTCTGGAAATTGGATATTATAGTTTCTAGAGAAACAGAGAAACTCAAGATGCTCTGCCATGCTGCTTCTCTGCTCCATACTGTCGCGCCCCCCCCAGTGGATTTTATTGTTTTTTAAATTTGTTTTTGTATGGTTATGTATTGTTTAAACTTTTATGTATTTAAAATTATGTATTTTAATCTTTGTTGTAAGCCGCCTTGGGCATTTGCCTTCGGCATAGGAAAAGGCGGGATATAATTTTTTAAAATAAATAAATAGTTGCAAGTAAAGCTTACAAGTTTACGTTGATATTGCTGGTGCAAAGCAATCGCCGGCACGGGTCTTGTTTAAACCAAATGCTATAAGCAGCAGTCTGCTGCTTGTAGCACAGCTTGTGATTCAATAGAGCAGGCAGCTTCGGTGCTAGAGAGGCTCCGCCATTAACAGGAAATTCCTGTTAACGTCAGAGCCTCTCTAGCACTGAGGCTGCCGGCTCTACTGAGAGACAAGCTATGCTATAAGCAGCAGGCTGCTGCTTACAGCATTTGGTTTAAACAAGACCCGCACTGGTGATTTGTTTCGCGCCAGTGATATCAACTTAAATAAGGTACTGTAATGGCTGGCGGGGGGGGGGATTCGGCACCCGCAGATAAGTAAAACCGCGGGTGCCGAATCAGCGGACATCCCCCCCCCCCGGGTAGTTTCATTATTTTCCCACAGCAAGTGTACAATATCATTCTACATTTTGGTGACTGTGATTCAGGTTGCCTTCGTCTTATTATCTTATTTCCTCATCTTAGGTTTACTATGCAAAAAAGAAGCGGCGACACCAACAGGGCCAAGGAGATGATTCTAGCCATAAAAAGGAGCGGAAAGTTTACAACGATGGCTATGATGATGATAACTATGACTACATTGTGAAAAATGGGGAAAAATGGATGGATCGATATGAAATTGACTCTTTAATAGGCAAAGGTTCATTTGGGCAGGTAATGCACTCTAGCTTGAAACATATTATTTTGAGTTAGCAGCATAATGATGGGAACCTAAATAGCTCTCAATGCCTTGAAATTGCCTTATCTAAGATCGCTATACTAGCTGCTTCACCATTTATATATGATCTGGACTGACAAATTGGAAAAATGTTATCACAATTTGTCTGGTTTACCCAACAATTGCTGTGTCCTAATTAAACCTATGAAGGATCATTTGATTAATTGTTGAAGTTACATCTCTGAATTTTTGTAATTTTAAAGAAGTATTTTCATTTATTTTTAGGTTTGAGATGTCGTACAAACATGAGATGAAATATACTTATTGTGACTTCTTGTCCTACAGGTTGTAAAGGCATATGACCGCGTGGAACAGGAGTGGGTGGCTATTAAAATTATAAAGAACAAGAAGGCTTTCCTAAATCAAGCCCAGATTGAAGTGCGACTTCTTGAGCTTATGAACAAACATGACACAGAAATGAAATATTATATAGGTATTAAAATAATTCTTTTCAACTGGTCAAACTCTGATTTGGCTACCTGAGACCTTGCTGATTAAATTACCTAATAGCTGCGTATTGCCTGTATCATAATTTTTGAGACATTACCGTATTGGTCTGAGTATAAGACTCACTTTTTTCTCCTAATTTAAGTTTTTAAACTAGTGGTGCGTCTTGTAATCAGGCTGTTGCAATTTAATGCCAGTGATTTAATTAATTTTTTTAATAGCACCAAACTTTAAGGGTGCGTCTTATAATCAGGTGCGTCTTATACTCGGGACAATACGGTATATTTATAAGAATTGTATTTATTCATTTTTTCAGTATGATGAAACCTTACTATTCCTGCAATTACCCAGATTTGTACTTGCTACACCTAGAGGGACATTCTATAAGTACAGCATAGTTGCAATTCTTCTAAGAAGTAAAATTAATTCAAGGCTGTAGCTGCCTACATAATTGCAGACAAACTGCATTTAGAATCCAAGGTTGATGCCAACTCTTTCCCAGACTGTCTTAGTACATCTATATATGTTGAAGTGATAGTGGTCTACATTTTTGAGACTGCCTGATGGTAGTACCAGAACTTGGTTCTTTCCAAACTCAGACTCATGTATACTGCTCTTCTGGCCAGCCTAACTGGCTGGCAGTTGAAGCTTTTACTAGGCAGAACCAATTCTGTGATGTATATAAGGACGAGAGATCATGACTGGCCAAAGGTCAGTAAAGTCTTGGCTATGTAGGATTGGAACTTGTGTCATCCTAGTCTAATTCCAGCTCTTTAAATACCGTACATTACAACATGGACTTATGTGCTTTTCAAAAGTACCAGATTGAGACACAACCAGATTATCCCAGGCATAATAGAGAGATGTATTGGTGCATAATTTGGCCTAACAGAAGAAGAATATCTGCATGAGCACAAAGAGTTCCCTCAGTCACCAGTGTTTCACAAATTCACTTGCCAGTGATGAGCACCCTGTCTGTTGAAAGACACCCACAAAACTTCTCTCATCCACTTCCACGGTCAACATGTCTTCAGTGCTCTAAATCTCAATGATTGATTTATGTAAAATATGTTCACACTGGCTTCAGTTACAGTGAATCAAGACTGCTTGTACTTGGTGGTGAAAAGTGGCATTCTATCCTCAAATTACATGGATGCAGTATCTTTGCTTTATCAGTTGATGTGAAGCAAAATGCATTGACCAAATTGACAGATAACACGTCTGGATAAAAGAGCAAAGAGATACAGTTTGCGCAATAGAGAAGCAACTCACAGTCTCCATGCTTCAAACATGCAGGGTGGCCCAGATTTTTGTGAACACGATGGACGTCATTGATATTATTCTCCAAAGTAGCATTGGATAGTATGTATTCACCTCAAAAAGCACAGTTTCAGAATACCCAAGAAATTTGATAAAGCATAAGTTTCTTTAAGCAGCTTACTTTAGAAACTGACAGTTCTGTGACATATTCAAAGTACTACTTGATGGTTTTTATTTTTGAGAATACACTTGTAGTATTACAAAGAGAATACACTTTTATTTTCTTCCTTTTTTCTCTTTTAGTGCATTTAAAGCGCCATTTTATGTTCCGAAACCATCTCTGTTTAGTTTTTGAAATGCTTTCCTATAACCTTTATGATCTGTTGCGGAACACAAACTTCAGAGGGGTTTCACTGAATTTGACACGAAAATTTGCACAGCAGATGTGCACTGCACTGCTTTTTCTTGCAACTCCTGAACTTAGCATCATTCACTGTGACCTAAAACCTGAGAATATCCTGCTCTGTAACCCCAAACGAAGCGCTATCAAGATAGTTGATTTTGGCAGTTCTTGTCAACTTGGACAGAGGGTGAGTATTTATTAAATATCGATCCAATTTGAAAATAAAATCATTTTCTTATACATGCCTTTGTAAACGTGGAGTGCATGTTCATTTAATTTCGAGATTTCATGAGAATGAATCATAATGGTTTATAATTTAAAACAATATCTGCAGTTTAGAATATAGTTAAGCCTGCTGAACTCTGCAAGATCATAGCCAGTGTTTTAATACTTATTACTTTCTGTTTCTAAAATGGCTAACCCTTGAGTTTAACCCTAAAATGGCTAACCCTCTACATGACAGTCAAAAGACCTGATGTCCTGAATATTAGTCATCTCATTTTTCAGGGAAAACCACAACAATATAACATGTGATTCTGAAGTATTTCCAAGTTGTAGAGAATCACATTTTTAAAATTGTAATTTCAAACAAAATAACCTTCAGAACACTAGAGCAAAACGTTCTTATAATTTTTACTAAATTTTATAGTACAAAACTGTATTGTAAATTACGTTTTGCCATTTTTATTCAGCTATTATGACTACATTTCTGAAGTTGTTGCTGTTTTCAGTAATTAGCAAACTTTCTAACAAATATTTTATTACTCTCCCCATATGCGTCAAATACTAATTTTTAGCTTAAATCATTTCCATCAAAACTAGGGATGAGTTATAAGTTTATAATGCCTTTGTTTTTAAAAACACAGATATACCAGTATATCCAGAGTCGTTTTTATCGCTCACCAGAGGTGCTATTGGGAATGCCTTATGATCTTGCAATTGATATGTGGTCCCTTGGTTGCATCTTAGTAGAAATGCACACTGGAGAACCCCTCTTCAGTGGAGCAAATGAGGTATGTAATGTGCAAAAGTAGTGATGATCTAACTGACCTTTTTGTTTTTCTAAAAAAAAAAAAGAGGTATGCTTAGCATATGGAATTGCCAGCAAAATTGATTGTGCAAGCATTTTGCTGCTTCAGTAGAGTTAGTTCCAACTATTTGGAACAGTTAATAAATTTATTTCTATTTGTGTTGAATTGCCTTGTATTAAAATCTAGGTCCTAGACCCGTGATGGCGAACCTATGACACGCGTGTCACAGGTGACACACAAGGTCATTTTGGGTGACACACCAGTGTTTCCCCCAGGGCCCTGACACACCTTACATTTTTGCAAAAGTTTTACAGGCTTGTCTTGAACATTTAGGGCAGGGATTTTGGCAGACCTCTTTCAAATGATTCTCTAGTAAAACTCAGCAACAAAAAAGTAACTAATTGATGTTAAATAAAATGCAATGTGTTCTAAAGTTATTTTCAGTTCAGTTCAATTCAAAATTACTATTAAAAGTAGCAATACTCAAAGTACTAAAAGTTTGGGGGGGGGGGGGTGAAACACCAGCAGAGTCAAGTTAGGCATTTTCAAAAATGTTGACACACCAAGCCCAAATGGTTCGCCATCACTGTCCTAGACATTAAAAAATCCTTTTAATCGACATGTTTTCCTTTCTAAACAGGTGGATCAGATGAATAAAATAGTGGAAGTTTTGGGTATAGCACCTGCTCACATTCTTGACCAAGCACCAAAAGCAAGAAAGTTCTTTGAGAAGTTGCCAGATGGCACTTGGAACTTAAAGAAGACCAAAGATGGAAAAAGGGTAAACTAAGGCCTGTTACAAATGTTCCGTCTTTCCGTTGGAAAATGCTGTACATCCATGAGTTTCAACTCTCATGGAATTTGCAACCACATATTCAATCTGAGGATTTCTTCATGGAAAAGCCATGCTAGTCCCTCCTCCAGCACTGCCAATCATCCTTCGGCAGATTTCCAAGTATCTGCATGTATCCCAGCAGCACTTGCCAGCCAAAAGGGGTAACAGCTTGCCTCAGGGCTTCCCCTTTTGAGGGCCATAGATTTCCTGATTCAGTCTTGCAATTGACAGCAGGATTTGCCATGCTGTTTGTTTACTGTACCAGTGTGCACCAAGGACTGACTCGCTGACGTGAGATCCTATGAGCAAGCGGGCATAAGATTTTGCCCCCAGACCTTGCTCTCGTTCATGCCCCACCACTATACTCACGGCTGGTTCAGTGATTACACAACTTCATGCTGAGCTGCGCCTGTACACACTTTACTGCGAATAAGCCCCATAGCACACAGTGGAACTTCTGAGTAGACACAGCACCTTCTCAGCATGAAGGGAGATGGCTGCCCTTTAAAGCCAAAAGCAAGGGGAGGACGACCACTGGCAAAGGAGAGTGCTGCTAGGAGAAAGTCTAGGGAGCTATCTCATCACCCCCAAGACTCAAAACTCATTGACACTGGCGACCACATGAGTATTTCCAACCATTTGTTCAAAACCCATGTCAAAGATCTAGAACAAAAAAGCAAAAAAGATACTTGGCTTATTCTGTGGGGGGTAAAGCTAATGGATAAGGTAACCCACGTGGGTTTTGCATCCAAGTTATGCAGTTATTCTGTGGGAAATGCTGATTTCCACATTTTTGCACATCTGGAAACTCAGCCTTAAATTCCATTACTTATAGTGTCCACTGAGTTAAATGAGAATTCTTTCCAAGGAAGACTATTTAGCCTTAGACATTGCATCATAAATACATGTTTGGTAATTGTGCATTTAAAATAAACATAACTATCTTCAACATTCAAAAGAAAATTTAAAAATCTGCATTATTAGATTAACAAGATTTTGATATGTGATACTGCTCATTGTTACTAAATTGAGGCATGGTAGTAAGAAAACTTTCAGTGCAATCCTATGTAAGGTTAAGCGGCCGGCCTAAAGGGCTAGCCACTGTATCCTAAGCCCATTATGGGCTGCCCCGGCCCTGCTAGGCTGCACCTTGGGAGAAGGAGACATTTGTCCCCCTCCCCGGGTGTAGGCAAGCCTGGGGCCTATGGGCCTCCTCAGATGCACGCTAGGTCCAGACTTGGTGTACGTTCGGGGAGGCGGTGTAATGCTGGTGCAGGCTGGGAAGGGGCTTAGGATATCACCACCAATATCCCCGCCCCCTTCCAGGCCGGCCAATAACCCCCCTCCCTCACCACCCTGCCCTCCCACCAACCAGCATGGGACTTACCTGCAGCGGCCGGAGTTGGGTGAGTTCTGCGGTGGAGTGAGCGTTTCCGGCCTCTGCGCCAGCGCAGCTTACTCCCAAGTTGTTGCAAACATGCTTTATGGCACATCTGTGATGCTTTAGGCCGGCGGAGCGCACGCTCCACCAGTCAAAATTTACACAGGATCAGAATATCAATGGTACATTTTCATCAAGTTTAAGAAATGTTTGCTTTCCCAACAGGAGTACAAACCACCTGGAACTCGTAAACTTCACAATATACTTGGAGTTGAAACAGGAGGACCAGGGGGGCGTCGTGCTGGGGAATCGGGTCATACAGTAGCAGACTACTTGAAGTTTAAAGACCTCATCCTAAGGATGCTTGATTATGACCCAAAAACCCGAATTCAACCTTATTATGCCCTGCAGCACAGTTTCTTTAAGAAAACAGCAGATGAAGGTACAAATACAAGCAACAGTGTGTCTACAAGTCCTGCTATGGAGCAGTCACAGTCTTCAGGAACCACTTCTAGCACATCTTCAAGCTCAGGTATGATGTGGTTTTGTTGTTGTTTTTCAAGAAGCAAACTGAGGCTGCTAGGCTATACACAATTTCTTGGGTATAAACTCCATTGAATACAGTAGAACATCTGAGTAAACATGCATAGGATTGTGCTGTACATCTTTGTAAGAATATTTAATGACTTGATCACATTGTATTTCTGAAATTTCAGTTCTGTTTGAAAAATGTTTTCAGTTAGCTTCTCAGTTTTTCTATAGCAATCTCTAACTTACTGTTACCAGAAAACAAATTTTAGATATACAGTGCAATCCTATCCAACTTACACCACTAGTGTAACCAATGGTGCAGCGAGAATGGGAGGCCCCAGAACAGAAAGGGGATTCAAATCCCCTCCAAATGGGGAATCAAAGGAGATTTAAATCTCCCCTCCAAAGCCTCCCGCCTTGCCCTCCCCGCTGGTTACACCTGTGGTGTAAGTTGGATAGGATGTCTTAAATGTGGAAGTCTCTGGTGTTCTTTTTTATCCTTTGCATACTACTTTTGTTAATTCTGGTATGGTTATAATGTTATAATGTTTTGTGAAGTGTATTTTGTTATATTTTGAATAATAGCCACCTTGAGGATTGTTTTTGGGCTGGAAAGTAAGGATTTAAATATGTTTATTGTATTTGTTTTTGCTTAATTTTGAAAGGTGGCTCTTCTGGGACAAGCAACAGTGGAAGGGCACGGTCTGATCCTACACATCAGCATCGACATAGTGGTGGACACTTCACTGCTGCTGTGCAAGCTATGGATTGTGAAACACATAGTCCACAGGTAAGGCACTTAAAAAGATCTCTCCTTGATCTCTCCTTGATACTGTAAATCAGAGACCTGAAATGACTGAGTGACCTGGTTAGAAATATTGTAACTAAGCCACCTGGGCTGTACTTCAGACACACACACACCCGCACCCGCTCGCTTTGTCCCCTTATCCAATTCCCTTTTATGTTTTGTTAGGTTAGGCTGTAATGGGTAATGATGACCTACCTATGCCATCCAATGCACTCATGGCAGCGTGAAAGTCTTAAGCTAGTGTCTCTTACATTGAAATCCAACGCTGTCTTTGCACTATATCATATTGGTAAAATTATCTCTTTGTTGAATCCTTGATAACCTTTTTCCTAAACTGTGCTACTCAGATTACAGCACAATATCCTCCAAATATTCAGTATATCCTTCAGTACTAAGGGCGCAATCCATTCTAACATTGGAACGGCGGAGCTGTTCCAAGCCGTCGCGAATGTGCCGTAAAGCACGTTCGCAACGACTTTAGAGTAAGGGCGGCCAGGGCGGAGGCTGGTCACCCTCACTCCACCCCCAGATCGTCCCCGCCGGAGAAGGTATATGATCCCCCGGCGGGAGCAGTCCGGGCGGCAAGGGAGGGGGGCCATTGGCCAAGCCGGGGGGATCTCTGCTGACACCTAAATCATTGGCAGGACAGGAAACAGGTCCTTTTAGGCCAATTACTTGCCAAGCTTCAAACCACTGTATGACACTTGGGTATGGTGGGCTGATGCATTTTTAAAAATGAATTTGTAAATGTGAACTAGAGCTTGATTATTCTTCAAAAGAAAGACAGTACTGATCAATACAGTTCATTTGTGGCAAAGTATATCACTTGTTGAATGTTCACGTTTAAATTTCTATTTAAATTTATTTTAGTAGGCTGGCTCCTAACCTTTCACATGAAGGCAGTCCCTGGGTACAAAGTCCTTCCTTTTTATGAAACGAGAGTTGCACTCATGCAGGGAGTCCTGTTTGAGAAAGAACCTCTTGCCATCACTACAGCTCTCCTTCCAAGAAAAGAAGGAGCTTGGTAGCCATTGAGTGTCTTCATGTGAAAGGTCAGGATGCAACCCTATTTTATGTTTCTTGGAAAAATTGGAAGATATTGCATAAGCTTCAAAATACTATTATGTTTTTCAGATTTAGCCTAGCATTGTTTAAAAATCTGATGTCAGTGAACTTAGTTTGAAGGGTGTGACATAAAATAACAGCAGTCTTTTTTATGACAGGTTCGACAGCAGTTTCCTCCTCCTCTTGGTTGGACAGGCACTGAAGCTCCTACGCAAGTCACTGTTGAAACTCATCCAGTTCAAGAAACTTCCTTCCATGTAACCCCTCAGCAACAGAATGCATTACACCATCACCATGGAAACCCCTCCCACCACCACCACCACCATCATCACCACCACCACCACCATCATGGACAGCAGGCCTTAGGTAGCCGGACCAGGCCAAGGGTCTACAATTCTCCAACAAACAGCTCCTCCACCCAGGATTCTATGGAGGTGGGTCATAGTCACCACTCCATGACATCCCTGTCTTCCTCAACTACTTCTTCCTCTACATCTTCCTCCTCAACTGGTAATCAAGGCAATCAAGCCTATCAGAACCGCCCAGTGGCTGCTAATACATTGGACTTTGGACAAAATGGAGCTATGGACGTCAATTTAACAGTCTACTCTAATCCCCGCCAAGAGACTGGCATAGCAGGACATCCAACATACCAATTTTCTGCTAATACAGGTCCTGCTCATTACATGACTGAAGGACACCTTGCAATGAGGCAGGGAATTGATAGAGAAGAGTCTCCAATGACAGGAGTTTGTGTTCAGCAAAGTCCTGTGGCTAGCTCGTGACTAAATTGAAACAAGTTTGTTTCTTGTGTGTTTTTATAGAAGTGGTGTTTTTCCAAAAAAAAAAAAAAGTGCAAAGCTGCTTGAATCAGAAGGAGATAGACTTATTGAACCGCTACAAGAGGGCAAAGCTGACTATTTTTTTAAACTTGAACAGATTGCAAAGGGACAGTGAAGTTTTTAGAGCCATGTCCAGACCTATCCTAGATAGCTTTGAGGTGATGTCTCACCTTGCTGCCCTTATTTTAATTACCACAACCAAGTCATAGATTTTTTTCCCCTTATTCAAACGGGGTAAATGTTCAGATGTTGTTCTTAGTTGCAAACAGCTTTTTAAAGGCATTGCCCAGGATCATATAAATGGGCCTTTTGAGTTTATTTTTAAAACCTGGGGGGGGGGGGGAGTTTTAGTTTTTCCAAACACACATGAGTACTGTAAGGAAGAGGGACCTTCAGATTACAAAATATAATCTTCAGATGTAAAAAGGGACGGTTGTAATGGCATTCATAAGGCACATTAAGCATGCTAAATGGCGGTGATCAGGACTCTCCTTATCTGAACCTACTGAGAATCAAAGCAGCAATTATAATGGGATTCTGTGTCTCTTGTATCTGAGACCACAATCAGCTAGTATTGGAATATGACTGGTCTTGTAACTAAGTTGCACTGAGAAGCAATCAACAGGTTGGTCTTGGCCAGTCCAGGGGAAGTCTAAGTGGTGGTCTTTGGGATAACCTTTGGCCTTATGGATTTGGACTCTAAGTTAGAAGAGCCTACCATTTCAGATGCAATCACTTTTGGACATGCTTTTGCAGATGGTCCTTAATGCTGAAAACACAGAGAATGGGTAATTCAAGAGGCCTTTCTTTTAAAATAGACTTTTGTGACCCACTTATTGTAAGGTATTGCAAGGTCACTTTGCGTGTGTCATAAAGTTGACTTCCTTATTGGTTGAAGGTCACAGGAGTAGTGTTTTGCTTTTGATGGAAATAGCTACAACTGTGTCCCTTCCTGCTTTTTACTTTTTTTTCTTTTGCTTTTTCTGGGCACGTGGTTTCTCCACCATTACTTCTGCACAAAGATGTCTTCTGTTCATCCTGAACATTTTTAAAAATGCAGAAATTTTATGTGACTGCTTTTTTGCCTCACAATTATGCTGTGAATTTTACAAAAATTTATTTTCTTTTTTGATAATTTATTGTACCAAAGCTGTTTTTATAGCACATAGATGTCTGTAACCAATAATGTAGCAGTTCTGCACTTTGACACAAGGTGTAACTAGACCATTTTTAAATGTCAGTTGAAAATTATGGCTGTACTATTGCTTAAACAAAACTGGAACTGTTGTTGAATTCATAGCCAATACATTTACAGCAATCTGTGTACTGAACATGATAGATTGACATCTAATTCAAGACTATAATAACATCTGTTACATTATAAATGTGTTCAGGCTTCTGAAAGTAAAAGGGACACTAGATCCAGAAGCTATGAAACCAGCAGTTGATTCTTGTATTCCTTATTAGCATAAATGTAAACTTGAAGGTAAGACCTCGATTGCATGAACAGGTCCAAAAAAACACTAGTATGAGTAAAGCAAAAAAAAAAAAGAAAAAAAGAAAAAAAAGAAGCCGCTCATGTGAGACCTGAGGTTAGCAGGCTGTACAGGTGCCTAATTTTTGGGTTCTGCTGCCTTAATATAACACAGTCAGCTTGGCAGTTGCTAAATTTCTGGATCCATATAAAGATTCTTAAATTATGGATAAAAACACAGTGAATTAAATTGAGGAATAGGATAAGTGATTCTCTTTCCCAGTGTTTAACACTCTTTTGCCCTTTATGTGTTAAAAGCAGTAATCTACCTCTGCGAGTAAATCAGTTGAAAAAGGTCATTCAGTAGAAAACAATGTACTTCATACTGGTCAGTTCCATGTGGCCAACTAGGTCAGTTGTTCTGAACAAAAAAAGTGTTCTGTTCTTTTTGTTCTTCGCAGTCCTTTCAGTGGCAGCAGAGAGGCTGAATCCAGTGCATATGTGGAAGAATTCTTGGGGAATTATCAGTCTTTGTATAAATCACCTTATGTTTTTATCAAGGGATCCATACTACTTTTGTACCGAAATTTCAAGCCTGTGAATTAAAGTATTTTTGAACTTTTGTAGTTCAAAAACATTTGGTGACTGAAAGGCTGTCATCTTAGAAATGGAACACTGAGTTTAGCAATATAAAAAGGAATCCAGTACTTACTGCTGTCTAGGAATATAAGGGTAAAAAATATGGGTAACTTTTGTTTTCCTCCTGTGCTGGTTGCCACACCTTAGCAAGCACCAAAAATTAATACTGTTTTTAAACCTACATAATGAAAAATCATAAACTCCAATGCTTCTGCATACTGTGTTATGTTACAGTCCAGTTTTGTGTGCTTTACTACACAGTTTGGTTACAGGACTTCTGTGCATTGTAAACATAAACAGCATGGAAAAGGTTAAAATACCTGTGTTCAGATTGTAAGATCTAGTCCGGACTTGCTGTGTATATTGTAACGTTAAATGAAAAGACAAGCCCTTTGTATTATAGTCATGCAGTCTTATGTATGATAAACAGTTGAATAATTTGTCCTCAGACTCTTTACTGTGCTTTAAAAAATTAATTTAAGAGAAAAATGTAAACATAGTAAAATCTTCCTATGCAATTAACCTATTCCAAGGCCTGGTCTGGTAGGTATGATTATAGTCAACATGTAAATATTAGATACATTTGACACAGATTTCAAATATTTTGGAAGTAAAAGTTGGGGGCATTATACATTATTATGCGTGTTCAATAATATTTACCATTCATACCACACTTTCTGAGTGTGCAGAGTGCTTCACATGTTTTATCTTGATGTCATCCTTGCAGCAACTATTGTAAGGATGTAAGGCAGTACTTCTCAAACTATCTGATGTGGCAGACTGTTGCGTTTTTTTAGGTGCCATATTTGTGCCATTAGTATTGTATTCGCATAGGCACGTAGCACATCAGATTAGAAAAACTAACATTCTTCACTGTAATAATTGGAATGGGAATGTGCATAGCAAGTATAGCATATTCATGGAGATGTTCCCATTTAAATACATTGAACTTGTGTAGTAATATTAATTTATACTGGAAATAATATAGCATGCCTATGCTGGGAAGGGAAAGGTATCTTACTGCAGCCTGCCCAGAGATTATTTTTTTTTAAAAAAACCCTAGTTTGCTCAGCTCTTTCACTATGCAAGCAAAAACACACTTTAAAAACAACATTAATGTGGGATATTTTTCCCTCATGAAACAAACTAGTTTATGGAAGGAAACAGAAGCTCTTTGTATAGCTTGCACAATTTTGTAGTCAAGTTCTGGCCTAGGGAAACGCTTCTCTTTTTTTTTTTTTTCCTTTTCAGCCCCAAATAGAGCACATTGCGTCCGAAAGAGACTGGGGAATTCCCACCAGGGGTCAGTGTATTTAGCAGTCACTTGCCACACCTAACCTTCTCCTTGAGGCTGTGCTATTGAATATTGAATAGTCATATTAAAATGGGTACCATGTGGGAGTCACCAACGCTCCCGCTAGCACTTCAAAGCAAAATTTAGCAACACCAAAATACAGTAGTGTGCCTGGAGCCTTCATGTCCTCAGTGGGCTGCTGTAGCCAGGCTTTAGTCCACTGCCTCCTGGACTGGCAGCTCCAACTGAACAGATTGATTGACTCTCTCCAATCATGGTGGCTGCTGCCTCTACCCACTGTGTTGCTGACAGATAATGCCACGATCATCACTGGCATATTGGCAGCACAGAACCAGGTTGAGCTTCCTGGAAATTTGCCATGGACCAGCAGCCAATGGCTTGTGGACCGGCACCCGGCTGTGGACCACCACTTTGAGTAGCACTGCTATATTATCGCCATATTGCAGCTGGAGAGCTGAGGCTGAGAGGGGGTTGCTTGCTTGCATGCCATGCTTGCATAGCAGAGGTGAGATTTGAACAAGAGAACTCCTGATTGGCAGGTGAGACTTATTAAGTGTAGTGATTAAGAGCCTGATATAATGATATTGGTGATATAGTGGCTAAGAGCCTGATGTAGTGATATTGGCTCTTTAAAATTGAATTACAGTAGGAAATATATTCATGAATGTCCTTACCACCTTATCTTTGCTTGATTCTAATTGAAAGGTATTTCTAGGTTGCAAATGGTATTCATTTTTTTATTTTTTGCATTAATCCTTTTCCAGGTATTTATTTACACAGTAACTTGAACACCCAATCCTGATGGCGATACAAAATAAGACAGACCCAACAGGCTTGCAGTCTAAAAACATTATACAACCGGATTCATCCCATCAGAAGCCATCTAACACATAGAGTATGAGACCTTCACTATTTGACAGATCACATATTTACATGCAGAATCTTTGCTTCAATTCCCAGCAACCCCAAATAGGGCTGGGGAAACTCTCACACAAACCCTGGAAATGATACCCCAGTGTTTGCAGTACTGAGCTAGATAGACTAATCGTCTGATTTGGTATAAGACAGCTCTATATGTTAATATTTTATTTATTTATTTATTGCATTTATATCCTGCCCGTCCTCCAAGGAGCTTAGGGTAGTTCCAGGTTTCATTTCATTTGTATTCCCTGCTGCTGTTATCTTATCTCCAGTAGGATCAGCTGCTGCCGCTACTTGTCTTCTGTGCCTTCTTCCTTTTCTCAGCCCTTCACTTTTCCAACTCCCACCCCCCACTTTTTCAAAATCTCACCAAAGCTCTATTCTCCTCCGCTGCCCACTTGGCTTCCTGTTGGTTTAGATCAGGGGTTCTTAACCCCAGTGGCACGGTGTACCACCTCCTGGGCGGTTGCCGCGCCACATACCACCGGAAGTGCCAATGAGATCATCGGAACTTTTGGGTTTTCGCCTCGCTGGAGCCCTTTAAAGGTTAGCTTAAGGAGGCACGGGCGGGCCTGCAAAGCTTGAGCTGCTGGTTCCAGGGCTGCGGTGCAGGGCGGTGCAGTGCGTACCACCGGTTGAGAACCCCTAGTCTAGATGTCTTAAAATAACCCATACGTGGCATGGCATTGCATCACTCCTGACAGCCTACAAGATCCTATACAGGAGTTCCTCTGTCATACATTGGTTCTCCAAGAATTTGAACAGTTAGTTGTCACTGCACCATCTACTGTCACTATTTATTTAAAAGATTTATCTCACTTTTCCTAAAAAGATCAGTGTTGTACAATATTAAAATACATAAACATAGCATAACAAAACAAGCACAATAAAAACTAAGTAGCTAACAGCTGCTTACATAATATCAGAAAATAATAATCAAAAAGCATACAATAAAGAGAAGTCTGGAGCAGCAGTCCCATAAACAATACAACTCCACCTAACCCACCCACCCTCTCCAAGAGCCTTCCAAAATAAAATGTCCTCACCAGAATCCCTTCAAAAACGGCATAGTTCTTAATGCAAAAGGGAGGGAGTTCCAGATTAGAGGCGCCACCACAGAAAAAGCCCTGCCTCTAGCTACCATACCTCTCAGAGTCAAATTGATTCCCGGCCAGGGCCACTGTCTGTGTAGAGTTTGAACATTCTCCCCATGTCTGTGTGGGGTTTCTGTGACCCAGAAAGCTCACATTTATTTCATTGTTTAATATTAGAAGTGTTTTGGGTCTTTATTTAGAAGTTTGGTGATGTTTTTGTTACCAGAAATATGCTGTAAACTCTTGTTTACGTATATCAATTAGCCTACGGTAAAATTGGGGTTTTTTATAAGTTGTTTCGCTTAAAGTTGCAATTTCCAAGAACCTATCAACAACTTTGAGGACTTGCTGTACCTAACAAAAATGTAACGGGTGTCATTATGGATGCTATAAATGTTGCTTACAACAATTGCACCAGAAGGTGCTCACATCTAATGTAGTTCTAGTGTAGTGTAGTTTCACTTTTGGAGTTTTGTCTTTTCCATTACTTGGTTTTAAAAAAAGTGCAAAACCAGATGCTGGCAGGACACTAAAAAAAAAAAGAGCATTCACACCATAGGCAACAATGGCTCTACATTGCCTCCAAGTCTGGAAATCTATCATCAGTACACAACTTCAGTAAGTACAGAGGTAATTAACTGTCCACACCACACCAACTGTAGACTTATAAATTTATCAGAGCTAGATTTTTCTTGCTATAGATACTGCAAAATGCAATAGTGCATTTAAACCCTGGAGGGCCATTGATCATTCTGTAGCTTTTGTTGTTACTCTGGTGTGAAAATCTTGCAGAAGGGCAATGAAGTTGGAAATTTATAGCATATATTGAATAATGTACCCTGGAAGCTAAAAGTGCTTCTGCTTGTCTAGAACAATTTATTGTGTGTGAAGGAAAAGGAAAGGCCAGCACAACTTAGTTAAAAGGCTGCTAAGACAAAGTGCATAATGAGCAACCATCAACATATCTTGCAGAAAAACTCATTTATTTATTTGTTACGTGGAGATTTTCATGACTAGATACGATTGCAATTGTATTGGGAAGTATGGGTTCCATAGCCATGTATACAATTCAACACAAAGAAATAAAATCCTTGAAACCGCAGTTGTAGTTCAATGAGTTCTTTAAAAAAAATTTACAAAATTAAAAACTTAAAGTGCAACAAGAGTTAATACATACACAGACTCATACCAACAGGCAAGGGATCCTTATTTCTTAAGCCTTAAGAAATAAGGATCCCTTGCCTGTTGGTATGAGTCTGTGTATGTATTAACTCTTGTTGCACTTTAAGTTTTTAATTTAAAAAAAAAAAATTTAAAGAACTCATTGAACTACAACTGCGGTTTTAAGGATTTTATTTCTTCGTGTTGAATTGTATACATGGCTATGGAACCCATACTTCCCAATACAATTGCAATTTATTTATTTATTTATTTACAGTATTTTTATCCCGCCTTTCTCCCCGAAGGGACCCAAGGCGGCTTACAACAAAAAAAGAAAACACAATACAAAAAATACAATACAAAAAAGAATCGCATTTTAAAACAGTAAAAAACAATTAATGAAAATTAATAAAAACAGTATCTAAAAATCGATTAAGAAGATCATAGCACAATTAAAAGAGGAGCATAAAAACAGCAGCACCCCCACCTGTACCAGCAAGATGTTAAAAAAGGCAAGGGCTCAGAAGGCTTCTTTGAACAAGGTTTTTAGGCCTCGCCGGAAAGTGTCCAAGGAGGGAGCAGTTTATAAGTCAAAGGGGAGGGAATTCCATAAGGTTGGTGCAACTACTGAGAAGGCCCTGTTTCTGGCCGCTGCCCCTCGCACCTCCCTGGGCGACGGCACCCGCAAAAGGGCCTTCTCATTTTTCTGTATGTGTCAATTATGTATTACAGCAAGCATGGAAAATCCTAGCGTACCCACAGCAAAGTAAAATACAGGGAGAAAAATATTCTGTTGGTAATTCTCAGTTATGGTTAGGCCTGATTTCTAGTCCTGTATATAATCTGGCCAGAACCCTTTTACATTCAAATGCATCATCAATGCTGTGTTCTCTGGATGGGACCAGAGGAACATTCTGGATGTGATAAGTCTTCATTGTTGGATGCTAGAGGTGGGAAATTGAACCTGTTGGAGGGGCGGGGGTGGTGGTGGTGTTCTCTGGAGGAGGAAGGGGGGCATTTGGAACTGAATGGGTTTTAACCCATTTTCAGAGACAGGGCCGGTACAAGAAGTTGACTCCTCCTGGGCGTGCCCTTCCCAGTCCGGCTCTGTCTCGGCAGAACGTCGGTCGGTACTTTTACGAGCGCTTCGCTCTAAAAATAGTTTGAAAAATAGTTTCTGTCATTCTCCGTTTGCCCTCTTTCCCTTCCCTACCCGACCCCTTTTGACAGATAGGAGGGAAGCAGCGAGGGACTTGTGGGCTCGCGTTTTGGCTAGGCGCCTGCCTGACGTAGCCAACGCCTGCGGCCTAACGGATGAGCGCGTACCCGCTTCGTGGCGCCGTTGTCATCTGGAGTTTGCCTCCCTGCAGCGTGGATCTTCCTTTGAGTTCCAGAGTGGCCGAACGGCCCCGGAACTTCTTGCAGCCACCGACTATCGGGGCAGTCACAGGGAGGCAGCCATTTTTTTCGTTGGGGGCCTGACGCATTCCAGCCAGTGTAGCACGAGCCTCCGGAGCGACAAGTCTTCCCGTTCCCTCTCCTCCAGGCGGTAAGCGCTATGGGTGACCCGAAAGGGGGAGGCTTGCGCGGCAAAAGTCAGCCAGCATGAAGGCGCCACAACTAGCACTCCGGTTTTGGATCCCATTTTGCAGGCGCATTTGCAGGGAATGGTAAAGGCAGCCGTGGAGGGCGCTATGCTATCTCTGGGGAGCCACAGATCCCATCGCAAACATAAACGTTCTAAACGATCCAGGTCCAAGAGATCGGTGAACTTGCCACGTCATGGGGATTCAGAGGGCTCTCCTAAGCCTCCTCACAAGCCTTCAAAAAAGCATGACAGGCATCGTTCACCTAGTGCTCACTCTGAGGAACCTCACCCAGAGCAGCCTAAGCGAGCCTGTGCTTCTTACCTCAGTTCTACCCCTTCCACCTCGGGTGAATTTGACAGGGAGGAGGGGGATCTGTCTGGGGAGGGGACTGCGAGCAGGCTTTTTCCACCTGGTTTATTTCATAGGATGATCTCTAAAGCCACTCAGGTTTTGAATCTCAATGTTCATGATGAGGCTGCAGAGTGCCAGGGTGATTCTACTTTGCCCAAGGGGATTTTTCCACAGGGACCTGATAAGCCCACAATGGTCCCCTTTCCAGCGTCGTTCCAATCAGCTTTGGAAGGGGAGTGGAAAAATCCTTTTCAGTCTAAACACAGTTCTCACTTGATCAATAAGCTCTATTCCCTGCCTGAACTATGTCTATGTCACTGCTGAGGGTACCCACTGTGGATGCGCCAGTGGCGGCTCTTTCTTCAGTGGCGGTGATTCCTTCTGAAGGGGAGGGGGGTCCGAAAGACCCCAGTGACAAAAAGGTTGAGATCTCATTAAAGAAAACTTTTGAAAGTACTTCACAGTCACTTAAGGCGGCAGCATCTAATTCCATTTTTTCTAGGGCTGCTTTCTTCCAGTGGTTCACAGGATTCCCACCTGGGATCTCAATCTGGTGCTCAGGGCTTTGATGAAGGGCCCTTTTGAACCCATGGTGACGACGTCTTTGGAGCATCTTACTCTTAAGACGGTTCTCTTATTGGCTCTCACTTCAGAGAGATGCGTCTCTGAAATAGGGGCCCTATCCATTAATGAGAAGCTGATGGTGTTCCATAAAGATAGAGTGGTACTTAGGCATGATCCATCTTTCATCCCTAAAGTTAATTGTGTTTCATCGTTCTCAAGAAATAGTTCTCCCCTCCTTTTGCCCCAAGCCTTCTCACCCTAGGGAGCGGGAGTGGCATACATTGGATGTATGCAGGGCGTTACGCTTTTACATGCAGCGGACAGGGCCTCTCAGGAAAACAGAAGGCCTATTTGTAGTTTTTCAGGGAATATCCGTGGGGAAGAAAGCCTCTGCATCTCTTATCGCGAAGTGGTTGCGGATGGCGATTCAGACTGCCTACAGGGCTCTGGGGCAGGAGCCTCCTGAGGGCATTCTGGCACACTCTATCCGGGGGGTGGCTACCTCTGCTGTGTTTGATGGTATTTCTTCTCTGGTAGACATTTGCAAATCAGCAACCTGGGCGTCTCCCAATACCTTTCTATCTCACTATAAAATTGATAAGGTAGCTTCTGCAGATACACTCTTCGGTAGAAGGGTGCTGCAAGAAGTGGTACGTAAGGGAGACAAGTAATAGCCCACCCTGGGGTTGCACAGCTCTGTTATATCCCATTCAGTTCCGAATGCCCCCCCTTCCTCCTCCAGAGAAAAAAGGAATTCCCTACCTGTGAATCTCCTGGGAGAGGAAGGGGGGCATTCGCCCCACCCGGTTGTTTAGACCTTGTCTCCCTACTTTATTTTTGGTTGGCACTGTTGCTATTTTTATGGGGAGTACAGTTAGGGTATCCGGTGGGATGTTAATTACCTTCTATGTTTTTCCTCTCAAGCTCTGGTCATTTTGTCTTGTAGTTGACTTCCTCCCCCAGATCGCCTTGGAAGTGGTGTGTGTTTACTCCAGGATGACATGCTAGGTCGGGGGTTCTACGGTCAACAGATCCGGATTGGGAAGGGCACGCATTCAATTCTGAATGCCCCCCCCCTTCCTCTCCCAGAACAGGAGATTCACAGGTAGGGAATTCCTTTTTTCTGATTTTTGCCTGTTCCTGCCTAGTGTAGGCTGGTGGTTGTGGCTTTATGCTGATATTTTAAGAAAGGGGCTTTTTGTGTTTATGTAATTGATTTTAGAAATGGTTTTAGGATTTATCTTTAGAATTTTTTAAAATGTTTTGTATGTTGTGCACAAGACATGCCACTTTGCATAAAGTGCCGCTTTGGCCGCAAAGAAGAAATGTTAGATAAAGAGGACTAGGAATCTGGTTTAGGCTGCACCTCTCTGCTTGACCTGCCAAGGCATTGATCTTACTTCATTGTATTTTAGTTCATTCTTCTTCTTTCCCCCTTCTTTTCTTTCATTTTCTATTGGTGCTTTCCCTTCTCCTTATTTTTTAGATAAGAAGATAGAGGTGTGCTTGTCTTACCATGGCACCACACTTAGGATACTTGCTGAGAGAGACACAGTGTGTTCTCACCCTCATGGGGATACCCTGTTCTGGTGCAGCTCTGGACTGGCTCCTCTCCCATGGGAGGGGAACATTGACTCAACCTGTTACAGCAACTTCATATTTCACTATGTCTGCTGCCTCATCAAACTGGAAGTGGCTTGGATGAGAGAGAGAGAGAGAGAGAGAGAGAGAGAGAGAGAGTCTTCCCATGTTTTCACACTTCCATGACCACCATCTTGTCTCCTGCACTCATGCCCAAGGATCTGGCACAGTGGTCAGTTAGGCCTGAGTCTTCAGCTGGAGGGTTAGTCCTAGGATAGCCATGTGGAGGGAGCCTACAAGACTCATCTCTTGGGGAACAGGTTAATATTGTAGTCCTGAAATAGGATTAAGGAAGAAATCCTTCTGGAAGTCTTCAGAGTGCCTCCACCCTGAGACATTGCAGTGTCTATTTCTCTTCAACTGCCATGCTTGGTTTCACAGACTAGAAGTTATTTCTACTTGCCTTGACCAGAAGGGACTTTCCACACTTCCCAGTCAGGTTGCAAGCATAAAAAGAGGTGTAAGTAGTATTTGTCTTGCTTCTCATTCCACAATTGTTCTTTTATAACAGGTTGAAATATGTTTGATGGGCTAGGTAAGCCAAGTTAGGGTGATCTGTTTCAATAGGGTTTCTTTCCTCTCTTTTTACACCCTTCCTCTAAAACAATATTCAAATGAACCCAATTATTTCTCCTTTAGAACATAATACTGTATCTTATTGTCTCCAGATTAGCTCAGTGACGAGCAGGGCCACTCAGAGGAAATTTATCAGGTGGTACAAAGTTCCTTTTGGGCCCCTTCCCTTCATGTAAATTTGGCTCCTGGGGCCACCCTTTTTGCTCTTGGGCCCCCTTCTTGACCCATTTTTTGCCCTGGGCGTGGGTACGATTGTACCCCCTTAACCCCCCCCTCTCAGAGGCCCTGGCTATAAGCAAAATCTTATCCTGTATTCTGATGTATCAGGCTGAATTTTTTCTTCTTCAGCCAGGGAATGAGCATGAGGGATGACAGCAGAATAAACTTTTTTCCTCAGAATATTTTGAATTTAGTAGCCTCTGGTTCAGAGCTTGGTCAGTGAACAATAACAACCTGGCCATAATTCTGTTTGTTGGGGGGTAAGCTTAGCAGGGGCTGTTTTAGACCAAATCTTAGTGGAATCTAAGCTGTAAAAAAGAATTCTATCTTCATAACCTAAGAAGGAATAGAAGAATATACCTAAACCATCACCTTCCTTTCATCTGTATGTACCTGGGTACGGACAATTGTATGCACATACATGTAAGTAGCCTTTCCCCCAAGATGAGCAACTTTTGCTGCAAGTTAGCAGTCAGTAAACCCATTTGTGATTACAAGTATTTTTTGTGTTCACGGCTATAAAGAAACCTTACCTATTTTCAGCCATTACTCCCATAGAATGCTGCCTTATACTGAATCAGACCATTGGTCCATCTGGGTCAGTATTATCAACAAACATAGCTCTGTAGGATATAAGATATGTACCTTTCAGCCATGGTCTCCTTGTGAGGAGGAGCCGTGGTGGGATTTTCATGCTCCACGGCTGCTTTTTTGCAACCCAAGGGCTGCGTTTGCAGCTACAGAGCATAAACGTGCCGAAATCAGCACGTTTTTGGCCCCTCCCACCCACCCTGCATCCATCCTGGAAGTCTTCAAATGAAGACTTCCAGGAGTGCAGGGGGCGGGGCAATGGTGTGAAATGCATTATTTATTTATTTATTTATTTAAAGAATGTATACCCCGCCTTTCTCCCAACAAGGGCACTCAAGACGGCTTCCCCCCCCCCCCCACGGGCCAGGATAGCTATGTTACTGGCAGCACCTAGCATTTCTTGCTCTGGAGGAGCGGAAACACATCAAGTATGGATTGTATTGGGTTGCGAACATGCATATACATATTTATATGGAAAAATGACCTTATATTTTCCAATAGAGTTTGCATGTATAAATATTGATTACGTTTTTAACTGCTTATGCAGAAATATTAATTTTGGAAACAGATATCCCAGCCTGTTACATCTGTACTAGAAATCATTGGCTCAGCAATGAATTTTTTAAAAGATATGAACAATTCTGAAATATATTTAAAAACATTTTCCTCCATTTACTGATGGTTTTATTTTGGCTTTCCTTACTGTGCCATCTGGAGGTGGCTATCTCACATTGCATGACAATGTATCAAATTGGTGGGATTTTCATTGCAGACAGAGGAAGTCACTCCTATGGTTGGCACCAAAAGGAAATAACCCTCACCAAGAAAGAAAGAGAAATTCAAAGCAACTCTCAGAGTTCCTCCCAAGGAAAAATGTCTGAGAATTTTGAAAGGAATTTCTGAAAAACAGTTGAATTTTTTTTTCTAGGGTTTTTCTGTATATCCCTATCATCGAGTAGTTCAGCTATATTTTGCTTGAATACAAAATACTTAGTTGCTGAACTCCATGGCAGAAAAGTAGAATTTCATCCATTGATGTAATGTTCAAGTATCTATTTTTGGTTGCATTGCATTAATATTGGTCACTATTATGATATATGGTTGTCATAATCAACAATGAGATGTACTATTTTATGTGCAGCGCAATCCTGCCCAACTATAGGGCAGCGGAGTGAGCGCTCCGCTGCCCTAAGTCATCGCAAACGTGCCGTAAGGCACATCTGCGACAACTCTAGAGTAAGGGCCGCCGGCGCTAGGGCAGCAGCTCTTACTCTGCGGCCGGATCTCCATGCGGTTGCCAAAGGACGGTAAGGGATCCCCCGGCAGCCACATGGGCGGTTGGGGTGACGAGGGAGAGGGCCATTGGGGCAGGGATGGCATCCGCCATATCCCCATCCCTGGCTAGCCGGTGTGGCCGTTACATGGCCTCCTCCGACTTCCACCAGCTAAATAACTGGCGGAAATTTGAGGAAGCCCATCGGGCCTTCCCTGGTTTTCACCGGGGGAAGAGGATAAACGTCCCCTTCCCCCGAGTAGACCTTTGGGCAGCTGCAGAGTGGCCTGGAACGAGGATAGGATCCGACGGGCGGCCCTGGGCCTCCCACCTGATAGGTAGGATTGTGCCGTACATGTACTGATGATTTCTTTATTAAGGCAGTACTATGCAGTTTTTGCCATGGCCTTTGGTTTCAACAATAACATTTAATTAATTCATCATAAATATCTGCCTAGAAATCTAGATTTAGTTTACTTATTTATTGAATAAATGAATGAATGAATTTATACCCCACCTTTCTCCTGGCAGGGGCACTAAACTCAAGTTATAGCTATGCTATAAGTGTCAATAGGCATTTTTCCTTTTAAAATATGGTGTTGGTATCCTATACACTTATACTATCTCACTCACTTTCATGCTAAGCCTCTTTGTTTCGCTCCTGCCTATTATTATGACCTACTCCAAGGAGATGTTCTGAAGATTACCTCATAGGTTTCAATGCTAAAACTGAAAGGGGCAGTGGCGTCTCTACTTTTCATGTCACCTGGTGCACAGGGGAGTCAGTGTGCTGGGAGTCACCCCCTCAGAGCTTCACACACACACCCATGGAGCTTGCTGAGCCAGAAGTAATTGCAGTGACGTGATGATGTCTTCACATCACTGCAATTACTTCAAGCTAGGCAAGCCTCTGTCCTCCAAGTCACTTCTTTGACCGCTCTGAAGAAGCGTCTCGGAGTGAAGAAGCAGCCGAAGAAAGGACTCAGAATGGCCGATAATGGCCAAACAAGGGTGACACCCCTCCCTGGGTAGGAGTGACACCCTTGCTTGGCCGTTTTCAGCTGGTCTGGACCACTTCTTTGTGTTCTTGTGAGCTTTGCTTGCAAGAACACAAAGAAGCAACTCGGAGAGAGTAGAAGACCACTGAGCCTGGATAGCTTGGTAGCCGTGTTGTCACCCCTCATTTGCCCCTCACCCAGTGCACTCCACACCACATGCACCCCGCCTTACGACACCTGTGGGGGTTTCAGCAAAATATCTTGCAAAGGAAGCAACATTATATAGCATCCTTCCCTGCTCCACTCCCCCTCCAGAATGGCACTGTTCACATCATCATTATGATGTATTGCCAAAGCTGTTGGAGAAATTCTAAACTATAAGACATATTAGATATATTTAAGGTATTATTTAATATTACAGGATTATTATATAAACATTTTGAATGGCATGATGGATTATCTGTGATGCATGGAAGGTAGGGGCTGAGGATTTGTTTTGTAACTGATTGTTCAGGAGAGCTAGGTTTTAAATAAAATAATTTGTGTCACTAACCAGAGGCGTAGCTGGGTCTGTTGGCGCCCGGTTCAAGGATTGAATTGGCGCCCCTATACTTTAAAAATCCGTGCGGCCGACAGGCCGCGCGCCGCTCCAGGGGGGTGGGCGCCGCGTTCCGGGGGTGGGGGCAACCCGGTGGGACCCTGCACCGGGCACCCCCAGCGCGGACCCGACCGTCCGGCTTACCTCCGTCCGTTTGTTCCTATCCGCGTTGTTCCCATCAGCAAGCGCCGGCCACGCTGCAGCCAGCAGCGCAGCAGGCCGGCGCATAGGAAATGACATCGCCGGTCGCCCGCCCACCCCCTCCTTAATTTCCCTCGTCTTTGACTCGAGTCCCTGACTCGTCTCTGACTCGAGTCCCGCGCCCCTGCAGCGGTGAGCGCCTGGTTCAACTGAACCACGCGCTCCACCGTAGTTACGCTACTGTCACTAACACGTGATCGTGAGATACTTTTTGGAATTCAAGCTTGAGTATGTTATTCTTTAGGATATTCAAGAAAGCCTGCTTATTATACCCTGTCCATTACTCTTATTGATTGGACTCTTAGTGTCCATTACTCTTACACTAAATCTGTAGCCTTGGACATGGCATGGTCTGACGGTGCAGGATGCAGTGAGCTTGCTGAAGCTAAGCAGGTCTGGTTTTGGTCAGTGCCTGGATGGGAGGCTTTCTGGAAACCTCATGTATGTCACCTTGAGCTCTACCTTGAGGTAGGATAGAAATGTAATTAAACAGCGCAATCCAGTGTAAAGATACGAGGCTGGCCTAAAGGGCTGGCTGCTGTATCCTAAGCCCATTGCGAGCTGCCCCGGGGCTACTAGGCTGCATCTCGGGAGAAGGGGACATTTGTCCCCTTCCCCGAGTGTAAATGAGCCTGGGGCCTAAGGGCCTCCTGGGGCCTATGGGCCTCCTCAGATGTACGCCAGGTCCAGACCTGGTACATTCGGGGAGGCAAAGTAAGGTTGAACTGGGCTGGGAAGGAACTTAGGATATTGGCGTAGCGTGCCACCGATATCTCCGCCCCTTCCCAGCCTGGGTCGGCCAATGGCCACCCCCCTGCCCACCTGGCTGCCCCTGCCCACCCTCCTGGCCCCTGCGCAGGACTTATCTCCATCGGCGGCTGCGGGATCTGGAGGGCGGCAGAGTGAGGGCTGCCGGCCTCCACGCTGGTGTTCCATACTCCCGAGTCATCGCAAGCATGCTTTATGGCACTTTGCTACTCGCTCTGCCACTCTAAAGTTAGTGAGGATTGTGCCGAAAGAATAACAACTTATCTAGTTATTTGTAGACTGTGGCTATAGGTTACAATTCTGCATGCATCTATAGTGTGTACCTTTGAAAGATCTTTGAAAGGTCAGGCAGTAAATGTTGTTTATGGTCTGGACCATGGTTTTTAAGCTCGAAAGCTTTTCATGTGAATTTTGAAAGATCTGTTGGCCATGTCATTGTCTCCTTCCTGAAAATGGTTAACGATTGTGTAGCCATACTTATTTGTGAGAGGAAGTGAGATGCACGAAATGTTTTAGTTTCAAAATTGTCCACACAAACAATGCCACTGATTCTGCCATTAACCAGAACTGCTTTTGAAGAAAGACTGATTTTAGACAAGATTACAATCTTGTCTAACCCTTGTTAGTACAGGGTTCTTCAAATAAAATAGTTCTTCATTTTAAGCCGAACGTTCTTTTGCTTTGAAGGGCCAAATTGTCACACTAAGCACTTAACATGGCCTGGTGGGTTGTTTGCTTTTGGATGGCTGGGAGGTGTGAAACAGAGCAGAACTATGACAGGTTTAAAATAGCATGTGAGAGGGCGCAATTGGGATGCTATTTCAAAAACAAACAGCTCACAAAGGCACTTTACATGTTTAGTGTAGCAGTCAATATGGTCCTACAATTTGCAACAATTAGAACTGCGTCTATGTAAAGAAAATACTGTCAAGTGAATGAGTTAAGAAAAATCCAGCCCGTATGCTGGTAAAAATACCACTTGATGAACTTATTCAAGGAACTGGAAATGCCATGGACATCATGCACAGTACCTACATTTCAGAAAAGCATTCTACAAAGTCGCTCATGATATCCTTGTAAATTAAAAAAAAAAATGTGGGCAAGATGGTACCACTTTTAGTAAAAAGGTAAAGGTGACCCCTGACAATTAAGTCCAGTCGTGTCCGACTCTAGGGTGTGGTGCTCATCCCCATTTCAAAGCCGAAGAGCCAGCGTTGTCTGAAGACGCCTCCGTGGTCATGTGGCCGGCATGACTCTCCTTGCCGCAGCGCGTAGTTTGCGGCTGGAACACGGAGCGCTGTTTACCTTCCCGCAAGCGGTACCTATTGATCTACTCGCATTAACATGCTTTGGAACTGCTAGGTTGGCAGGAGCTGGCCAAGCAACGAGCGCTCACCCCATCGCGGATTCGAACTGCCGACCTTTCGATCGATAGCTCATGGTTCAGCGATTTAACCCACTGCACCACCCGCTGGCCTGGTACCACTTTTAAGTGGGTTCAAAGCTAGCTGAATAACTGCTCCCAAAGAGTGTTAAAAATGGCTTGTCAACCTGGTGAGAGGTATCTAGTGCAGTCCACAAGGCTCTGTCTTGGTTCCTGTGCTCTTCAACATTTTTTTTTTTATAAATGTCCTAGATCAGTGCCCCCCAAACTTACTGCTGCTGCGAACCACCTTGTCATCCTGCATTGGGTCACAACCCATCTCTAGAAGCCTCTCCTGTGTTGCACCGGGCCCGGGGATGGTCTCCATAGGCCTCTGCGGACCTCAGAATGCCTCCAGAAGTGACTTCTGGGCCACTTCTGGTTTTGTGAACGCGACTTCCAGTCACATCCAGAGGTGTTCTGGCTTATTTGGAGCCAACGGTTGCAAAGACGGGTGGGAGGGTCCTTCTGCAGCCACTACTGCAGCCTTTGTGACCCACCACACATTGGGTTACAACCCACCAGTGGGTCGCAACCCACAGTTTGGGAAACACTGTCCTAGATGACGGAATGGATACATATCAAATTTGCAGATGATTCAGTGCTGGGGAGGTTGTGGTTGGTTTGCAGTGTTGTCAGTAGCTGACAACTGGAAGACAGAATCAGGATTCAACAGAGGCGTAATTGCCTCCCTTGGCGCCCGGAGCAAGGGGGGGTTGGCGCCCGCCCCTATAATAAAATATCGCCGCTGCCAAAAGTCCGCGGCACGCTCCGGAGGGGGGGCGCGCTCCGGGGCAGCCTTTTTTCCCTCAGTAACAGTCTGAGCATGCGCAAAAAGAACGGTATAAATACTGTTCTCGGAGTGGGCCTTCCTTAGAAGGCCCCGGGCAGCCGGCCGGGGAAGACGTCCCCGAGCCGGCTCTCCCGATTGAGGGGGCCGGTCGGACTCGGAGACTCGAGTCAGACTCGGAGACTCGAATCTCCGAGTCTGACTCGCGGGCGGGGCGCCCTTCGGGAGATGGCGCCCAGAGCCGGTGCTCTGCTTGCTCCGCCCTAGTTTCGCCTCTGGGATTCAAAATGACCTTGCAAGATTCTTTCATTGGGCCCATACCAACAAGATGAATTTCAATGGAAACAAATGTAAAATTCTTTGTCAGTACAAAGACTCAGAGTTTGCAAGTACAGGATGGGGGAGAACTGGCTTGGCAGCAACATCTGTAAAAAGGATTGGGCAGCCCAATCCTAACCAGAGCCAGATAAACATACGTCCCTTTACCCTGAGTAAAGCTTCAGCCTATGCAATGGGACTACTCGGATCTGCATGGGCCTCATGACTGGCGCAGATCTGAGAAGCCCCATGCAGGCAGAAAAGGCCTGGGGGGGGCATAGGATTTGGTGTGCACCAGCACCGCCAATCCCGCCCCCTCCCAGGCCCAATCCACCCCTGTATCCACTCTCCCCTGCCCCGTTTCCCCCCTCTCTGCTCTCCCCCAGTCCCCTTCCACTCAGAGCAACCTGCTCCTCCGCGTGGTGCTCCTGGTTTCAGCGCCAGTGGGGATGGCTCAGGCCTTTCCACCAGCACCCACTTCCTCTCCAGTTGTCACAACGTGCTTTGTGGTACGTTTGCGGCACCCTAGGCTAGCACAGTGGTTGCTGTGCTGGTATAAGCCGGCCATAAGGGTCTTACAGCACAATCCTATGCATGTCTACTCAGAAGTAAGTCCCTGTGAATTCAATAGACCTTAATCCCAATTAAGTGTACATAGGACTGCAGTCTTACAGCCCAATTCTATCTTGGGCCAGCCCATACTGTGTAGTGGTGCTGGCGCAGCATCCACTGCATTTTATGGGCTGGCCGGTGACCAGGCAGTGACAGAGAGGTAAGTAAAAAACATTTTTGCTTACCTACTCTGCCATGCCATGATCCCCAATGGGTCTTCTCAGGTTTGCACCAGTTCTTTGGCTGGTATAAATCCAAGGGGTGTGTGTCATGGCTAGGTTGGGGGAATAGGATATCAGTGGTGCTGCTGCCACCAATATCTGCCCTCCGCCCATCCTAGCCCCTGACCAGCTCTGATCCCTGTCCCGATCCTACCCCTAAACACCACCACCCCCAACTTACCTGGCTTGTTGCATATCCGACCCATGTGAGGCCATCATCAGGCCACTGCCATGTGATTGGTGGGTGTTGTTGGGATTTCCAGAGAATGGGCATGGTTTTGGCATGAAACGTGTGGGCATTGGGGAGGTGTCATCATGGCACCGCATGCTATTTGGCTCATTACACATCTGACCCATGTGGGCCCACAGCTAGGCTGCCATCCAGTGATGCATGGTTGGTGTGTCAGGTTTTTCATGGGCACTGGTGAAGTTACTGGGAGAGCTGTGCCACTTTGGAGATATTCAACCTCCTGTGTCCACCTTCCACTCTGTGCTGAATGGGCTTAGCCTTAGGATATGGCAAATATTGTTTGAATATTGCATTGGCATAGAAAGGATAGTGACGTTCTTTAGACATAGGATTCCACCTTGATTAAACTCAGAATATGAGCCATTGTTTCTTTGTTTTTAGACAGTGTGTGTACATTGCAGCGGGAAGCATCTTCGAAGAGGCATTCCTTCCTGTGAGAGAGTGAAAGAGGAACACCTCTTCTAAGATGGGGCATGCCATCTGCGGTTGTTATGATATTCATATGAAAGATAATCCACATTGTTTGAAAAATGTGTCCCCCAATTAATTGGGTTGCCTTTTTAGTTTTTTTTTTTTTAACTGAGCCAGGTTGGAGTCCTACTTGTTAATAATAGACAAGGAAAGATAGAAAGAATCCTAGTTCTGCCAGCCCAAGGAAGCTTTGCATTTGTTCTTCTTGAACAGCAGAACTCCCTGCTGCACTGAGGGGAGTTTCAAAAGCAGTTTGAGGTATCGCAGGAAGGCCACTTGGTCAAAAACAAAAAAGTAAAAATTCTTCCTGGCGATTGCTGAGACCTTTTGTGAGTCTAAGCAGAAATAAAATGTGTCTATAGCTCTGACTGAGTGCTTATCATAGTGGCAGGTGGAATAGGATATCAATACCTTTCCTAATAACTAGGATTATGAATGTATCTAGTTCGCCTTCCTCATAAAAAGGAAGGATGTTAGAAAAGTTACTGACAGCGTTATGAGTACGTGTCAAAATATGTTCAGTTTCTGTTGCCAGAGGAGAACTGAATCACTTGTATCACTGCAGTACCTCTGCCTTTGTTTCCATAATAAATTAACATAGAAGCCACTTCTTCATGCACATACTTATCACATCTGCATATGATTAAAAGGTACATGACAAATATGTTACTGATTTGTATTGCTAGCCTCCCCCCCCCCCCATTTCTGTAGACCAAATCGTCCTTGTTAGCCATGGAATATCACTGCTCATTGTTTGTGTTTGTAATTGGTGATGATGAAATCACTGCAACTTGGACAATCACTCTGAGTCATTTAACATGAGGGAAGCAGAAACTCAGCAGGTTCTCCCATCAAAGGGAGCACAAATGTAGGATTTACTGTCAGGCACTGCAAACGCAATTATGTAAAACAGAAATGGTCTTGGAGCTAGCAGATGTAAATGGTGCCAGAGGAAAACATTACAGCTACAATACTCAACTCACTATGGAAGAAGTCCTGTTGAACTCAGGACTTCTGATTGATTGCACCCAAAACGTGGATCCTGACTAATCCAGAAGGTCTTCCTTCTCTTCATTTATTCAATAAAACAAACAATTCAGTCTGTAACAAATATGAAATCAAGAAACATATTGTTGCTTGATCATCCCCCATGAGTGGTGAGAAGTTTCAGGGGTGCAGCACTACCTGGGTTCTGGCTTCCTTGGGAGATCACTGAGGCTTACAGTGCCTTCATCATAATATGTGCTTTATTTACAAATTTACAGGGTTGGTATTTGGATGGAGGTGGTTAGTGGCACTCCAACAAGTAACATCAGGTTACATGTGTTTCCAGGGAGACCCCCAAACCCCAAGATGCTCCTGCAGACCCAGGAGATTTTCAGATTCCATTATTTACCAAGGAATATCTTTGAATTCTTTGTCCAAAGTTATATAACAACCCCTGCTCTAGGCGCAGAAAGTTGGCATTTTCTTCCTCACTGAAGACCACTACATTGTCCATTTTGGTAGTGTCTCCCTCCAATAGAGACTTCCACTCTGTCCATTTTCATGAGGGTTTTCTCACTTGGAGAGCCTATGGCCTCAGTAGCCACTGTCATCTCCAAAGGAGCTAGTTTCCCTGTGTACCCAGAGGCATCTTTTTGGATGCATTTTCCCTCCCCCCCCCCCCCCGATCTTAAACTGTGCAGCCCAATCTCACTTCACAGAAGGACAACATACTCCAGTCTACACAGCATAGGTAATTTTTCTTTTCCTCTCTCTTTCTAACCCTTGTTAATAACTCCCCATCCCTTCTTATCCCGTCCCCAGTCATCTCTAGTGGAGGAAACACAGCCCAGCTGGCAGCCCAACTCCCACTCTCTCTTCTCCTCTTTCATTTTAACCTCTGCCTATCCAAACAGAGCTATTCGTCTTAAGTATTCTTTCACCCATAGCCAGTTAAATCTTGGTGCAACTGATCTTACGGGTAAGCACTGCCTTTTCCTTGTTCTTTATAACTCTTAATATAATCTATATTCTACTGTTAGCCTAATTACAGACATTTTGAGGTTGTTTGCTCTGCTATCCAGTCAATGGCCTGAAAACAGCCATTCACTGCATTTTAACCTCTATAATTATGAATTCCAATTTTGTTGCAGTTCTGGGCTGGGCAGAGCTGGACACGTGACAGGAGTGCTGGCAACAATACACTTCATGTTTCTTTTTTTGAAGTGTTTCTATCCAACATTTCTCCTCACACAAGGAAGGAACTCAAGGCAGTTAACGATATCCCAAAAAGAGCACATAAAACACAGTAAAAATCAAGTCAACATTAGAAAATAAAACAAAACAAACAATATCTGGCAGCAGAAAACAGTATCAGAACAGTGTAACTAGGATTGCAATCCTACCTGGGAATAAGTGACATTGAACCCAATAAGAATTACTTCAGAGTAGTCTTGCATAGGCTTGCCACCATAAGAGGAGACAGGGGAGGTTCCATCATAGAAGTGATCGAAGACTGTTATAACCCGCAACAATGTACATTGAGCGAAACATCTCGGGATTTGGGTTATAAAACTTCAATTTATAAAATATCAAAATGTAAAATACATTAGCAAAAATCAGTAAAAACACAAAGTAAGCATATAATGCTAAAACCTTATGTAACAAATACTTTAAGATCACTGAGTAAAATACAATAAAGACATTTAAAAACTGCAAGGGCATGACGTTTCATTTACCAATCTGTAAACTTTTTCAAATGCTAAAAAAAGAGCCTAAGTAGGCAAGAAGATGTTATCATACCTAGTTGGGTCCTAAGCTTCATCTCTGGATAAATGATGGTGCTAAACAAAACATGGCCATTAACCCTTGTGTTCCCAGGTGGGTGGAGTTCAGCATTCATGGCAAGCACAGTGTGGCCTGAGAGTGTTACTTTGAAAGAATGAGCAAGAGGCATGTCTGCTAAATGTGTGGACATTTCTGGCCCATGTAAGCAAGGATTGTGGACTTGAAGATAACACTGAATCAAACATCTCTGGGTTATCTTAGTCACAGCGCAATCCATTCCAACTTACACCACTGGTGTAACCAGCATCACTGCAGGGGGGTGGAGCGCTAAGTTCCGCCGCGGTCCGACCCTCCGTTACACGGATGCGCTAAGCAGACCTGCCCCCTCTCCTTCAGAGTCATTCAAGTCGGTGAAAGCAACGCACAGGGAGTCACCTGTGCATTGCTTTCACCGACTTGAATGGCTCCGAAGGAGAGGGGGCGTGGCCGCTTCGTGCACCCGTGTAACGGAGGGTCGGACCGCAGCGGAACTTAGAGCTCCGCCCCCCTGCAGTGACGCCAGTGACCAGCAGTGCAGCGAGAACAGGAGGCCCCAGAATGGAAAGGGGATTCAAATCCCCTCCAAAGGGGGATTCAAAGGGGATTTAAATCTCCACTCCCCTCCAAAGCCTCCCGCCCTGCCCTCCCCCACTGGTGTAAGTTGGATAGGATTGTGCTGTCAATCACATAAACAAGCTCATGGTGATTTTGTTATGTAAGGATTGATACTAGTTTCCCCAAAGTGCCCTCTCTCTAACACTGTTTAGATTTTGAATCTATATACTATGGGTTGAGTATAATGAGATCAGGACATTGAATGTCCCATGATTTGCTCCCCATCACTTCTTTGTGGTGATGCTTGATCAACACTAGACTAAAACAATCCTGAACAGGAGTGATCTGTGGCTATGCCAGTTTGGTCATGGCTAGAAAACGTTACCTTTGGGAAGTGCTAATTTGTATAGCCACAGGAAGGGTTATCTGAGAAGGGAGTCTAGGAGGAGTAGCGTGCACAAAGCAACAATGGCGTGAATCAAGAAGAGACAGACATCAGAGGCGTGGAAGAAACGAGGTGACAACTTCGTTAATATCAACAAATACAAATAATAATTTGCCTCCTGCTGAGTTTTGGCTAAGGTCCTCCCAAAAAGGTTTTGAAGGCAGCACCTGACAGCCCCTTCTGATGATATAACTATTCCTGCTGTAGGATAAGAACCAGATCTCTGCTCTCCCCCAAACATTTTCCTCAACCTTGAAGGGAGTACATATTTTTAAGCTGGTCTAAATCCTATTAAAACCAGTGGGATTTGCTCCCAAGTATTGTAAGCTGTGCATAGGATTCTGTTTTAGTCATCATTACTCATTTTTAATGGATTGTGCCCATAACTTGGAAGTAAGACCTATAAGTGGGTTTAACTTTTCAAATAAAGTCTTGAAGTCTGGATATTAATTTTATTGAACTATAGATTTAATCAACAGAGGATCAAGTACAGGGTTAAGTGTGGATTTACGGCCCAATCCTATGGGTGCCGGGTGTCGCAAATGTGCCATAAGGTATGTTTGGACACCTGGAAAGGAGGTGGTGCTGGCAAGAAGGCCTGCGCCGTCTTACTGGTACTGTATCCAGGCCCCATGCATGTCGGAGCAAGCAAGGCTACTCTGAGGAACGTGGGGCAGGGAAAGGGTGGGGAGGGGGCAAAACGGGGCAGGGGTGGGAAGATTGGACCTGTGAGGGGGTGGGACTAGCATCTGTGGCAGATGCTGTATCCTATTCCCCCCCTCTGAAGCCTCCAGCCCCGACACGGGGCTGCTCAGTCCTATGCCAGCTCAAGAACTGGCATAGAACCGAGTAGCCCCATTGCACAGGCTGGAGTACCTGGGGTAAGCAGGCAAATGCCACATGGCCCATGCTGAACACCCTACACTGGGGGAGGATAGGATTGGGCTGCCCATCTTTTTAATTTCTTTTTCAAAGTATATTAGCTCAATATACGGCATCTGGAATGTACTTACTGATACAATGTTGATTTGTTTTCTTGCTGGTACCCAGATTAAAAATGTTTAGCTTTGCATGGGTGAGGCTAAGTGGAAGTTTGACTCCTCTTACTAATTTTAGTAATCCACATTATTTGACTATCATTTTACTTCAACTTTATTAAGAAATTCTGTTCCATGAATTTCATGGGACAAATTTTAATATAAGAAATACTTATGTACTTCTACTTAATTTCAGTCATGGGGCCAAAGCAAATAAAAAAGGTGTAATATTACCATCTGAAGGGCAGCAAAAGGCAATCATTGTACAAATAAAAAAAAAATCCAGTTATTTGTGGTATGAGTGCTCATATCCCTATTCTCCCATGCCCCCCCAAACAAACCAAGAACTTATTTCTTTCTTTTAAAAAAACCCACACAAAAATTTGAATCAATTATAGACAATTATGGGCACTTAGGGTACCTTATTTTATATTTTAGAGAGGCTTCTATCTTAAGATTTTCCTTGCTTTCAAACTGAATGTATCTTGAAGTACACATAAGGAAAGCACTGCCCATGGGTTTGTTAAGGCATATACAGCACCCAACAACATATTTCAGTGCAGTTTAATTATCCCATACACATTTAGAATAGAGTTGGGGTTCTCAAAGTGGTGGGTTGCGACCCGCCACTTTTTCCAGAAGTGTCCAATTTACCTTTAAGGGGGTTGGCCAGCCTAAACGCTGTTTGGTGTAGAAAAGTCTTGCTTTTCACAGCGCCAAAGATTTCACACACATGAGAAATGGTTTCATAGAGGGTCATGTGCTTCAGGATCTGGCCCATTGTTCTTGATGTTTTTAACATGAAGCTGTTGCATTGCCTGCACTGACACTATAATGTAAACAGCAGGATGACAGGACCCCCTCAATCCAGATTGAGACCATGGCAGGAGCAGGCCTTAATCTTTTGCCTCCAACACAACCTTAATCTGGCACCAATGGGAGTTTATTTTTCTCTTTTGTCAAATAGCAACTGCAGGGAAGTCTTGATCTGAATCAGTACAATGACAGTGCAAATGATTAAGCCCCTGCTGTGGTTTTGATTTGGATTCACGTGGCTGCTATTTTTTAAAGAAAGTGAAGCCTGTCAGCATGAATGATGGGCTTAATGTGCCATGTAGTTTGGCCCTTGCTGTGGCACACTTGACAAAATAGCCACATCAGGACCCTGTGACAGAATTTTCAGCATTGATATTGTCACAAGAAAGCTGAGCACATCCTCTGACTTGGCCAACATTAATATGTTCATATGATTGAAACTCTGGATTGAAGAACACCAGCTGGCTGGAAGAACCATTGCAATGCCGTTTTGTGAATCATGAACTTCAGGGTCATCAGATTGCCTATTTCACACATTGAATTGGTATCATGAAGAAGAAGGCTTTCTTTTTCTCAACAGTTGCTACAGTCCCATAAAAGTTAGACTCAACTAAGCCCTGCAGAAATCAGAGGGATATGTTTGTCATGATTTAAACTCTATTCCATTGCTTTCAATAGTCATAACTCACCTGTTCTGGATGGTGACCAACTAGTGCTTAAAAAGAAATTCTTCAAATATATATATATGAGTTTCTCAACTTCAATTTAAATATAGAGAATCCTAAGTAAAAACCCAAGTTTGCTGAGATACTGTAGTATCTAATTGTATGTAAATATAATTGTTTAGTTAATCCATTAGAATGCTATGAAGATTTTTAATTGGCTAATTGTCCTAACATTTAGCCAACTAAATATTTATTTTTATTTAAAAGTATCTGTTCTGCTTTACCTCTCAAAGCCTTTGTAAGCCAACTTTCAAAGGACTGTTAAATTGTGATGACCTTCCTCCAGACCTCACCTGGGAAACTTTGAAGTGTGTTATAGTGTTGGTACTCAACAACAATGTGTATAAGACAACATCGTGTTATATTGTATTCATATCTGCAGGAAAACATACTTGGTTGGAACACACATACTTTGAATATAAATGTGTAAGTTGTGTAAATACATGGGCAGACCAATCCAGACAAAAATTCCGGTGCCGGAACAAGCGTTCCAGAGTTGGAAGATGTCGCAAACATGCCACAAGGCACATTTACGCCTCCTCAAGAGCCGGGAAGGGGGACCATCTGGGTGGCCTCCGATTACACTTGGGGGAAGGGGACAAGCGTCCCTTTGCCCGAGTAGACCTCCCACCCGGCGGCGACGCTGGCTACCGGTGCACAGGATCTGGTGGGCGGCCATGGTCCGCCCACCGGATCCTAGTCAGGATTGCACTGTAAAGAAGTTTCCCATCGGTACCCTGGGAATAGCAGGGTCACTTGGTCCATGGCTAGAGTCTGCAACTGTTGAGTATCACTGAGAGAGCTTTCCGTCTCTGAGCTTCCCACCCTAGTTCACCTCTAGTCCACTCGCCCTCCATCGTGCTCTCTGCTTGCTGTAAGACAGTATTAGAACTCTGTTGCTGAAATGGTGGAGAAAATGGTGGTGAGGGGAAAGGTTGAAGAAGTAGGTAGGATATACAACAATGTCCTGTCTCAGTGCCTCAGAACATTTAAATACAGGGTTATTCAAAAAGGATGGTACAAACGTAAAGCTGATTTATTCTTAAATGAACTGACATACCACAACTGTCACAACATGAAAAGACACAACTCATTTCTTGCACCTGCTAGTTTGTTTCCCAGGCTGAATATTTATTTTTTTTACAAACCTATGGGATGACATTATGAAACACCTGCAATTTCTGAATTGTAATTTCTCATATTTCCTATTACAACATCAGCCAAAATGCAAACTAGCATCAAAATGAACAAAAACAGGGGTCGGAATCCATTAGGGCAGCAGTTCTCAAACTGTGGGTTGCGACCAGAGATTTGGATTGGTCATGAACAACCTGCTGCCTGAGCATCTGCTCTGCGGTCTTCAGCCCACTCCTGGCCTTGTCGTGTCATGTTCTCACTGATGAGTGTGTTTTCGTCACTTGTCAACAAGAACACAACTTGTCAGCAAGAACACAACGCGATGAGGCCTGGAACGGCTGAGGACCGCCGAGAAGAAGCTTGGATGGCGAGCTGGGCTGTTTGTGTAAAAAAAAAAGTTGTAAAAGCTCGGCAACTTGGAAGTTTTGGCATTGACATGAGCTTTGCGCTGAAAGTGGGTTGCAGCGCGAAAAAAAATAGGAAAAAATAGGGTGTTCTTTGTTCAAGCAAGCCCTGTTGTGATGGATGGGAGCTGTTCAAAACCACTGGGAGAACTTCTTGGTGGCCTGTGCTCAAATAATATAAGCACGCAATTTGGTTCTTAACATGGGAAAGCAACCCAAACAGTGCCAGTGAATCTGAGTTTCTCTGAGCCAAATTTGGTCTTAAAAATATTATCTAAACTTTAATGGAACAAAGAGTCTTTCATTTTTCACTCCAGCCACAGTGAAAGCCTGTGCAAGTCTACTCGGAATTAAGTCCCATTATGGTCAATGGGGCTTACTCACAGGGAAGTGTATATAGGATTGAAGACATGGTTTCCATGTAAGAACTTCACTTTGGTAAGCATCAATATGGTATGTATTGAAGTCAAACATTTACATCTCTTGTAGTACTGATTTTCATTTGTAGAGGGTGCCAGTTAACCTTCTAGATCTTCACATTTGAAGAATCCTGGACCTGCAGATGTTTAGATGAGGCAGGACTTAACTTGTGCAAGTTGTCACAAACAAACTCCAATGGAAAAATGAAGGCAGATACATTTCTAATTTGTCAAAATATTTGTAACACCGTTAACCCAGATAGCTGCAAGTCTTAATCATTTAGGAACTGCCCAGCACCAAGGTGAATCAGGTTTTTGGTTTTTTTGGCTCCCATTCAGAGGTTTATTTAAATAGTTACAGAAGATGAGATCCAGAATGGCTGTAAATGGACATGGCAGTTAGTGAATGAAATTCTGGTTCCACTAAAATCAACAGAAATTTTTCAGGGATTGTAGTTATTCTGCCTGAGATTGCAAAAATGGACATCTGCACACATACCAGAACCTTTGAGTACTGAGTACAGTAAAAATGGTTTTCTGTAGAAGAGGCCTGTATAAAGCAACACTGAAATTGAAGTTGCATAGCAGTGGTGCTTGGTGGAGTGCACTATGTATACATTGATTGCCCTTTTGCTTATCACATGCACAAGATGATTTCGGGCAGAATAACCAACGTATTAATGAAATACAAATACAAGTAAACAGAACTTTCAATTTGAACGTTCATAAATTAGCTTTTCATAAACTAACTTTTCATAAATTAGCCAGTTGCACATTTATGTTTCTAAAATTTCACCCACTCAGAAGTCATACATTTCAGTGCAAGCAATTTGCAGACTACTTACTCTGGTGTGGTCACCCCAATTAACAGCCCAATCCTGTCTACATTTTAGACCAATGAAGCACTGCTCTGCCAGTCTAGGGTGTCGCAAACATGCTGTAACGCATGTTTGCGGCACCTGAGAAGTAGGCAGCGCTGGCGCAGCTCTACTCACTGCAGATTTGGAGCTGCACCCACCAGGGAAGGTGTGTTTCCCGCTGGGTGACGGAGGGGCATAAGGAGGGCAGAACGGGGCATTCCGGAGGGTGGAATTGGCCAGCCAGGCCCAGGAAGGGGGTGGGATCATTGGAGGTATCCTATCCCCCTTCCTAAGAACATAAGAAGAGCCCTGCTGGATCAGGCCAAAGGCCCACCATCTAGTCCAGCTTCCTGTATCACACAGTGGCCCCACCAGTTGCCTCAGGGAGCACACGAGACAACAAGATACCTGTATCCTGTTGCCACTCCCTTGCACCTTCCTGGGCCTGACTGCCATTACATGGGCCACCTGGATTTGCGCCAGCAAAATAGCTGGCGCATATCCAAAGAGACCTGTTTGGGTGGCTGGGGCTTACACCTGGGGAAGGGAAAAAAAAGGTTCCCTTCCCCCGAGTTGACCTCCCAGCTGGCCTCTCTGTGCTCTGGATGCAGTGGAGGCTGCACCAGCCCCGTTGCATCTTAGGGCTCTGAGTTAGACAGGATTGGGCTGTTAGTCTGTAGGATTCCATCAGTGTCTGGAATACCCCAGCATGTTGTTTAATGTTAAATATTATATAACAAACGGATGAAATAATGAAAAACACAACTCAATCTTGATCAGCTTTGAAAATCCATTGTTAATTAAAAGCATTCCATTCTGATCTGATTTTCAACATTTCAATGGAAATAATTGACACAAAATACATTGTCAAACTCCTTAAACAGTCATTGTAGAAAAATAGAAGTGTGTGGGACATTTTTAGTACAAAATTTTGGCAAAGCTTCCCCAGTGAAAGCATTGGAAGCTTTGGGCTTTTAAGCTTATATTACAAAATGAGATTCCATAAACTTTACATTGGATGCTCCATTGATAATAACAAAGACAATTTGAGAGAGGCTTTAGCTTGGTGCTCTCCTTGCAACATTACAACTTACACATGCATGTACCAGAATGATGCATTTTTATTTTCCTGTGCTAAAGGGTAGTAAAAAGCTGAATAGGGCCTTCAAATCCACTTTTTTACATAGCAAGTTTTTACATTTCCTAAAATCTTAATATACCTGCCACAATTGATTCTAGAAAGGTCCCCAACATAACAACAGCAAAAAGCTGATTAGCCCTAAAGAGAGCTTATTTTTTGTGGTTTTATTTTGCTTTCTCATGCATTGTCATTAGGAGAGCAAGCTGACACAGCTGTGTTGGAGCACTCAATTTTTCTCCATCTTTCTAGTCTGTCTTTCCTCCGGTCTCTGTTACCTCTGATATACCGTAGCATACTACCATGGCATTTTAGGGAGACACCTCTCTCTTCCCAACCCACAAAGATACGGTTGAATGGAGGGACAAAAAAATTAGGTTTCAAACCAAGAAGTATTACTCCCCATTCACTAGTCAGAAATATTCAAGACACACAACCTTCAGCTTTTTTCTTCTGGTCTTAGGCTCCTTCCAGACCACGTGAAACATGCCTGCAATTACAGCCATTTCCTTTATGTAAATACTGTCAATCTTTTCTGACCTGTGAACTCCTTATGTGCCCTCAAGCAGGGTCAATATCATGGTTAAGCATCATTAGGCTCCCCCCCCCCCCAATCTCTGATCTTCTGCTGCTTCACTTTGCTGCTACAGTATGTTAATCTGCCCTCTTTGAGAGTATGGCAGGACTGGCCCATCTATGAGGCTGACAGAGGACCTCGGGGCACCGACTGATATTCCTTCTCCCTGAATGTGATAAGCAATAGGGGCATGGAGCAGTCTTACCTACCCTTCTCCTCTTCTCCACATTTCCTCTTCTGTTCTGTTGGAGCACTGGCAAGTAAGGGGGTGGCATTTGGATCAGTAAAGTACTGTGAAAAGGGGAGCAGAATTTGGCACACTGCCTCAGGTGCTGAGAGATCTTGGGCCAGTCCTGGAATGTGGGCAGTGACAAGAGCAAGGAAAAGCAGCAGCAGCCTCTACTCACATAGACCTCTCCTTCTGAGTCAAGGTGTGGATTGGTCCCAAAGGAAGAGGGCAAGGGATTGGCTAGTTGCGACACTGGCAAGAAAGAGGAAGATCCACTCAGGAAAGGGAGCACTGAGGGCACCTCACTCAGTGGTCTCCCAATAATACCTAGAGCCATCACAGCCTTATAGACAGATGCCCCAATCTAGCAAGGGAAATCTGCATGCACAGATGCAATTGAGCTTCTTATCCAATCCCCACAGAATCCAACACGGACGTGTCGGACGGGGATATATACACCCCCATCTAGGACTACTAGTTGCACTTAGCAAAGTGCTTCTAGAACTGCACTGGGGTCAGGGAGAGCGGTATAAGCCAAAGTAATTAACATGTTCAGACACCATGACAACATATAAAGGGTGTTCAACAACATATTAACATTATCTACAATGAAGCGAGCTTTATTTCAAAAGCGGAAATGAATGGAAGTAGTAATTCTATACCTTCCTGATGAAATTTGTGAACCTGGTTTGTGAAGTCACAAAAACACCTCTTGAGGAACTGCCAAAGTAGTGAAAGCCATATGGAAATAGCTTCATTCTGAAAATGTCTGGGAAATATTTTCCAAGCTCCAGTACATACTGGAATCACTGGTTTTGTCAGACCAGCTTAGTGGTGCAACATCTTAGCCTAGAACTGAGTACAGTTTCTGGGAGTTGCAAATCACAGATTCATCATCTCGCCATGAAAATTAACTGACTGGAAACTGTATTCAGTAAAAATCAGCACACTGATGTAAAATTAAAGTGAAGGATCTATCACAGTGCAAAATTTCTACCTGCCCACTAGATTTCTCCTGAGTTGTGTATTTTAAAATGTGATTTTATATATTTCTGTACAAAAAATAATTTAAATTATTTTCAATATACTTTTATTTCCAGATTAGGCAGGCATAAACACAAAATTAAGGCGGTTTCGTGTTTTCGCATTTGAAGGTAAATGTCTCATTTTGTTTGAATGAGCATTTGCCCTATGGACTTGAACTACTGTCTTCTATATGCACACTTGACTGTTTTCTGCCAACCTTACTCTGAGTAGTAATTTACTCTAGCATTGGTTCCTACCAAATTCATTGGGACTAGTTCAGGATTAACGGTTTCAGTTTGAGTAAATCAACTTCTTCCACAGGCACAAATAACATAATATTGTCTTCTCTCAGGAGCTGTAATCTGTTCTTAACAAATAATCTCTCCTAGCCTGATTCTAGGACTCATTGACACAGGGCAATGTCACATCCCATTTCATTTTCCTGATCCCAAGTGTTGTGATAATGCAGCAGATGAGGTCAATGTTCCATTATGACATCAGCTGATGTAATGTTATGTCATAGTGCAAAGATGTTAAACAGCATAGAAATGGTGGTGAATGTCCCAGTATAGTGAGGCAATGTGGAAATGGCTAGAATGGAATTAATATTAATGCATATCATAGAGTTGGAGACTCATCCCACCTGACATACACATGAGATGATTCTGATGTAAAGGATTTATCAAGTGACATTTGAAGTAGATCCTTGTGCATGTACACATAGACATACTCGGTGTTCTAGGTAGGGCTGCACCATTCACAGCGCAATCCTCCTGTAAACTCCGGTGCCGGAACGAGCGTTCTGGCGCCGGAAGAGGTCACAAACGTGCCGTAAGGCAAGTTTGCGCCTCCTCGGGAGCAGGGAAGGCCGGCGCAATGCCGGCCTCCCCAGCTCCGGTGACGGACCCGACCCCGCCACCGATGGACCCAGTAAGTTAGGATCCAGCAGGCGGGGTGTGTGGATCGCTGGGGCAGGGAGGGTGGCCATTGGCCCAGGCGGCCCAGGAGGGGGCAGGGGACAGCCTTCAGCCGTATCTTGACCCCCACCGGGCGCCGGAGCCTTTACACGGCCTCCTCTACTTCCGCCAGCAAAATAGCTGGCGGAAATCTGAGGAGGCTAATAGGGCCTGACCCCGGTTATACTCAGGGAAGGAGACGAGCGTCTCCTTCCCTGAGGAGACCTCCGCTCCGGCGGCAACATTGTCACCGGTGCTCAGGATCCGGCGGGTGGCCCGGGACGCCGGCAGGATCTTAGTCAGGATTGGGCTGTTAGTAAATTAACTGGTTAGATTCATCAACAAAAACATGCAGATTTGTATCAAAAGTACCCTTGATTAATTGGTGAGCATATTTTTTAAACTTTATTTTTAATATTTGTTTAAATAAAACACTTGCAGATGGCAAATGCCATCTTAAAAGAGGCATTCTCTCTGCTGTGTGAGAAAAGGAGGAAGCCATCTTCTAAAATAATGCCTGCTGTGACATATGGGTATATCATCTTAAAAAACAAATGGCTAGAGATTCAATTCATTAATCAGTTAATTGATGGGCAACCCGATCTTGCTTAACTATAGGCCGGTGGAGCTCTTGTTCCGCTGGCCTAAGGAGTCACAAAAGTGCCAGAAAGCACTTTTACGGCTCTTCTGGAGTAAGTAGCACTGGCGCGGAGGCAGGTACTGCTTACTATGCCACCTACCTGGACCTGCGCCGACCAACACAGTTGAGACCCACACCAGTTGGTGCAGAGGCATGGGGTGGTGAGAGAGGGGGGAATCTGGGAGGGGGCTGGGATAATGGAGCTGGGTTGCGCTGATATCCCGAGCCCTTCTCAGGCCAGGCCGGCCTTACATGGCCTTCCTGGTTGTACGCCAGCTCCAGAGCTGGCGCGCATGTGAGGAGGCCTATTGGGGCCTCTGGCGCTTACCCTGGGGGAAGGGGACGAAAGTCCCCTTCCCACAAGGTGAGCCCAGGCCACGCCGGCGCGGCCATTTCGGACAGCTGCCGCAACTTGCACAGGATTGCTCTGTAAGGCTGCAATCCTATACATGCTTACTCAGGAGTAAGTTCCATTAAACTCAGTGGGGCTTACTTCTGAGTAGGCTTGTATAGGATTGCACTGTAGGAGTTCTTTAATAAGGTGAGAACTGTAGTTCTAGAGGTGATTTTGTAAGCAAGACTTAGTCTAGATTGATGTCTGGGCCTGTTTACAGATGTGATCCTGGGAAAAGTATGCTGATTACCAATTTCAACTTCTCCAGATGATAGGACTGGGAAAGATCTCTGTCTGAAGTCTAGAGCAGGGGTTCTCAACCCTTTTCCGGCCGAGTACCATCTCTGGCGCATACCACCAGAAGTGACTGGCGATGACATCATCGCCAGTTACTTCTGGGTTTTCGGAGGCCATTAAATATAGGTAGGAGGCTCTGGATGGATGGGAGGGCCCTTCTCAGCATTCCCAAGAGGTTGGAGCCTCTTGGGAGTGAATATGCGCTAACAAAAGCGCCGCATTGGAGAGTGGTTCTGGTGGTCTGACGGTCCGAGTACCAATAGCAGTCGGCCAAAGTACCACTGGTTGAGAACCACTGCTCTAGAGAGCCACTATCAATCATCAATACTGAGCTAGATGGACCAATGAGTTAACTCTGTAGAAAGTAGTTTCATATGTACTTTTACAGCACAATCCTGCGGAGGATTAGGGTGGTGGAGCGAATGCCGCCCTAAGCCGTCGCAAATGTGCTGTAAGGCACGTTCGTGACAACTCGTGAGTAAGGGCGGCCAGCGCTAGGCCAGCCGCCCTTCTCCGCCACCAGGACATCCATGCGGCCACAAGAGGAAGGTAAGCAATCCCCTGGTGACCGCATGGGCGGTCCGGGCGGCAAGGGAGGGGGGCCATTGGCCTAGCCGGCTCGGGGGGGCTGGAATGGCCTCCGCCATCTCCCCATCTCCCACCGGGTCGGCTTGACCGTTACATGGCTTCCTCTGACTTCCGCCAGCTATTTAGGGTAGACCTCCGGGCCTGAGTAGACCTTTGGGCCGTTGCAGAGTGGCCCGGAACAGGGATAGGATCCAGTGGGCGGCCCTGGGCCGGCTGCCGGATAGTTACGTAGGATTAGGCTGTGAATCTGGTAATCTACTGATGCCTTACCACAGAGTGTTCAGAGCTTTAATAACTTTTTTTTTAATGTCTACCCACTTTTCAGCAGGGTAACTTGCTTGACGGACTGGAAATTTGTAATGGTAAAATCTTTGCAGGTATACATGACACTCAAAGATACCATAGAATTCATGGAAATAGGATAATGATCCAGGTGTACTTTCTGTGGTGTCTAAAATGTTGGTCCAAGCCATGAGCATGCAGTAAAGAGCATTTGATCCTGTTTGATCTTCCTTACCAGGGCCTGTACCTGGAACAACCTTCCCATTTTTATGTCATGTTTACAACAGATGGTTTGGCCTTAAACGTACACACTGGCGACAGAATGGATAGGATTTCTACATAGACATTGCTTCCGTCCATTGGTGGTAGTTGACCATTGGGAGAATATGACACTGGAAAGCACTTAAGGCACTACTCATAAGTAAAGATGGCAGATTGAGGGCTACAAGTTGTGTTCGCTGACATCACATTAAACTACATATGTGCAAGGATGACACAGTGGCGTCTCCTGTGAGATGCCTTTAAAAGGATTGCTCATGGGTGCAGATCTTTGGGGCAAGATTCACGACATATGAAGTACCTCTTATGAAAAGGAATCTCACTGACAGATCTTCAGCTGAAATTCAGTTGTTTTTCTCAGGAGGAACTTCAGCTGAATATGTCTTCTGTTGAACTATGTATAATAGTCAAAATTTTCCATGGCTTATACCGGTGTGTGTGTGTGTGTGTGTGTGTGTGTGTGTGTGTGTGTGTGTGTGTCTGTGTGTGTGTGTGTCTGTGTGTGTGTGTCTGTCTGTCTGTCTGTCTGTGTAATTTTTTTAAATGAATGTTTTTGAAAACCAGAGTTTCCCAAGGTATTGTACTTAAAGGGTAATAGACCAACACAAAATCTTTTATCAACAAATGTTGTACAAAGAGTTTCCTTGCCTTTGACAAGAATCTGCCACAGTTAAATTCTAGCTGTACTGCCCAAATAACTATAAATAGTTTTATCATATAACATTACAAAGGACAAGATCATTTTGTAAACAGTTTCACAGTATATCAGGATTCATGTTGCAATTTCTCTGCTCCCAACCCCCCCTCCCCCAGACCTATGGCTTTTTAGAGTCAGCTAAATCATCGCTGAAGAAAAACAGTGAGGTACTCTAAATAGCTGCCAGTCTGGTACAATGAGGAAAATGGCATGCACTATTGGGGCAGTTAAGTAAGGGTGCCAAACAAATTCAATAAACTTCCAGGATTATAATATAAATGCCTTCTCAGTGGTGGGTTTTGTTTTTTGCATCCCATTATTTTCTAGAATAAAACCTAATAAACTTACATTGATTACGCACATATGTACATTATTTAAGAGGTTCTTTACTACAGTACTTTTGTACATGCTGGGTTTATTACTAAACTGAAAGAGAAAGAAATTACATAAGGCATATGTACAGTATCTCATTGAACAGCAGATCCTTCTGCTCACCTTGGGTCTTAAAACTGCAATGCCCGTTTTCTGCAGTCCTCTCCTTCAGTTTATGAAACTGTCTTGGGATATATAAAAAGCGGGAATTAAAGAGTTAAAGCTCAGGACATGGATGAACATTACTTACAATCACTCAGGTTGGTTTTGGCCAAGATTGACAAACCTTTGCCCTTTATCTTAAAAAAAAAAACCACATCAAATGCCAAACCATACACCTGCATATGAGAACATGGATTTCCCCAGTTGAAAAAGAAAACATAGATAAGAGATTACATTGAAAATATAGGATATTGCAGTTTTAACCCAAATCTTTGCTTATCTTATGGGCAGGTAGGTATTTTCACACCTTAAATATCCCTTCCTCTTTTCCTGTTTAAAAGGAGGTTTGTGGTTCTCTGTCCCATTTGAGGTTCTAAACTTTGGACTCATTCTCTAAGTTGGCCACATCGCCATTTCTTTCCGTTTGTTCTTCTTGGTTCTTGGCTTCCTCTTCAGTATCCAGGTCAGCACGCTGGTCTAGTTGGCTGGATACAGACCAAGTGAGGGGTAATTCTGCTCGACTGGCCATCTCTGCCAGTTCTTTGGCACTATAAGACGGTGTGTTTGTCTCATATGTTTCATGAAAGTTATTGTAATCAACTTCATAAAATCCATCTTCTAGCGTGAGCACAGGTGTAAAACGATAACCCCACAGAATCTCACTGGCAACGTAAGAACTTCGGGCTTGGCACGTCATTCCTGTGTTGAGAGAGAGAGAGAGAGAGAGAGAGAGAAGCAGTAACATCATTAATGGTATTGAACAGTTACTGAGTGCACATAATTATGATTCATAGGACAGTTGTACTAGACAAGTAAGTAAATATTTTGCTACACCAAAGATCTATCAGTATGGAAAAATGATCATCTCATGTAGAATTTAACAGGTCAACTTTGTTTCATCCTTCATCTTTTCTACTGTATACCGTCAATATTTTACTGTATATTGTCAACAGCCTTTTTCTGTTCAACGCATAATTTACAGTTGGAAAATCACATTTGAGAATGGCTTGAGGATATTTGTGATTTAGTACTGTGTTAATTTATTATTTATTATTTTTTTACTGTTCTTAAGTAGATAAGGTATGTAATTCCTCAGATTTTCGTTATCCATCACATACTTTCAACTAAGGATAAGAAAAAGTATACATTTGATTCCTATCCCAGCCTAAGGTCTCAGGGCAAGTAATTTGACTTTTTGTTCTATTATTCTTGTTTTAAAAAAACTGCTAAACTATACTGTGTTACAGAACGGCTTAATTAGGAATGGTGTTTGGAAAAATGCTGAATCACACTTTCCTTATACTATAGGTATAGTGATGGCATATTTATATCGGTGAACACACAACCTAAATTCTCACACTTGTACAACTTCAGAGACCACAAAGAAAATCTCAAGAGCATCACACATGAGCACAGCTCCCCCCTCCCAATTTAATCATTTGAACATTAAAAAGAGATCTGTAATGGTCCCAAATCAGCCATTCAGATCTCCTGGCCTTTGTGCCAAATGTCTGGGAACATAATGCTCCCATAATGTGGTAGTGCCCACTGCACCACTACCTGATGGTGCAGTGGGCACTACCACTGCCACGGTACCGAAAGGTTGTGACTGAATTCCATGGCCAGGTGGGCCCTCTGATTAGTGTGGGTCCTCAGCCAGTTCCTGTATCCTGATACCACCCCTGAAAGCTAGGGCTGGCTTTAGGCCGATTGGACCGATTTGATCCAATTGGGCTCCATGTTTGCGGGGGGCCTCCACAGTGGTGAGCTCTGCAGCAGCGAGTGAAGCTCTGGGATGGGCAGAGTTCTCTGCATCGTTTGCGCTGGTTGGTGTGGCAAATGCTCTCTCCTGCAGCTGCTAGACAAACCTGGAAGGGCCGGCTGCAGGGATGTATCTAAGTAACTAGGTCGCGAGTGCGAGTGCGAGTGCGAGTCATTTTTGCAAGAGTGCAAGTCCGAGTGCGAGTCAGTGTCAAACTTTTTGGGCAAGTACGAGTCAAGTGCGAGTCATTTTTGCACGAGTGCGAGTCGAGTACGAATAAGGCCAGAAACCACAAGTCACAAGTCGAGTCACTTTGGGGAAAATGGCTTTTTCCCCTGAAAATGGGGAAAAATGACCTCTGAGACTTTTAAAGCACCCACTTGGCTCCCCCTATGCCCTTTCTCTCACCTCTCAGTCTTGTCACCACCCATCTGGTTTGGGAAAAACAAGCGTGTCTACATTCAAACCATTTATTATTCCCCCCCCCCTGCACCTTCCCCTTGCTGAGCCAAGCATCCTTTGGGCTCGGAGTTTTGGTCAATGAGGAGGGACTGCTGTGGCAGCTTCGCCTTCCTTCACTCCTCCCCACCCCTCGCGCTTGGAGTTGTGGCCAATGGCAAACAGACAGCAACAAAAGGGGGGGACTCAGAGCGAGGATTGCTTTCCCACCCCCTTGAAAACCCTTCCTCCCTGCTGCCCTCCTCCTCCGAGGTCTCCACTGCACCTGCCTGCCTGTGTTGATGCCGGCCATTAAAGGAAAATGACTTGGAAATGGCAAGTCGTTACCCCCACGAGTGCAAGTCAAGTACGAGTCCCGTGGGTCACGAGTGTGAGTGCAAGTGCAAGTGCGAGTCAGTGGGTCATGAGTACAAGTACGAGTACGAGTCAGGGAAAAAGTGGCTAAGTCACACTTGCGAGTCGAGTCATTTGACTAGAGTCCCCATCACTGGCCGGCTGGCAGCTGCAGGAACACAAGGAATTCCACCGCGGCGCCTCTGAACCAGCCGTTCCTGCAGCTGCCGGCCGGCCGGCTCTTCCTGGTTCATCCAGCTGCCACGCTAGGTCATACAGTGCCACTCGGGCTCCACACATAGCCATCCAGGGAGTCCCCTCGCCTGGTTGACCATGCATGGACCCCAAGCAGCACTGCACTGCCTGGTGTGGTGGCCGGACAAACCCGGAAGAACCAGCTGGCAGCTTCAGGAGAGCTCTTCTGGTCTGTCTGGCAGTTGCAAGACTCAGGATAGTGCACTTGCTGCAGCGAGTCAACCCCCTCCTTCCCAGCCCAGAGCATTACCAAGGGTTTGTGCTGGGCAAGGGGAGGGGGCAGCACATTGAAAACCACTTCTGGGGCTCTGTACCAGGCACCGTTGACCCCAGCACTGCTGCGGCCACCAACATGTAGGGCCTTCTGGGGATTTGTCTAATCGGGCCCTGAAAGCAGTGCTTCCAAAAGAATTACCATGAAAGTAAAAATGGAGCTCAGATTGCCCTGGGAATAAAGTACGTCCTATCACATATCTTGGCAGTTAGTTTTGTGATACAGATGCTTTTCTGTAAGGCTAATAAAAGCGATTAGCTTTTAAATTCTTTTAAACCGTGTATCCAGTACCTTCACAGCAACTGTAGCAGCAGGGAAATGTTTAATTCTTTAGCTATGTCTTTTCTAGGTCAAAAGGAACACATCTGAATGACTATATTTCTCTGCTGGTTAATCTGTAGCATCTAATTTTATCAAGTAATGGAACCTGTGCAGTGGAAGAAACATGATGTGTGCTTGATGCCTGTAATCCTTGGAAACTGGCAGCTCTGTTTTCTTAGACAAAATCAAGGGCAGGATTAATTAATATGTAATTAAATATGTTGTTGTTGTTGTAAGCTGCCTTCGGGGAGAAAGGCGGGATAAAAATACTGCAAATAAATAAATAAATAAATAAATAAAATGTAGCATGGATATTCTCATGACCCAACATAATAACAAACAAGGTAGAATTTTATAGGTTTAAAAAGGTCATGTAAAGGGGTGAAAAGGAATGAACAGGGTGATGAAATTAGCGAAACCACAGTGAGGGAATAGGAGTGAATTTTCTGTCCGTATTTTGCCCCTGCTGCAGTTTTGATCTCAGTTGTATTCCCTGAATGCTATTTTTGGTTAATGTAACCCTCCATTGGCATTCAATGGAAGGGTGTTTTTAAAAAAACAAAAAACTAAAAATAGCTTGTGGAAGGGTGATTGGGTTAAAAACTATGGCAGTGTGAAATACTAAAGCCTTTCCCCACCTCCCTGCCATGGTTTTCTTAGGTTTACCACCCGCTCCCATACAATATTGATAAAAAGCATATCCCCCCCCCCATGGTGCCTCATTGCATGGTTTGCAATGCTACACAATATGGTACACATCTAGAATACCATACTAGTATATACATCTAGTATGGCCCTGAGTCTCACTTTTCTCTAGCGACATTTTATCGTGAGGTGTAACGCTACTTATCTGAGAAGAGAAGGACATGTTTGGATCCAACCCAATAATACTAAGAATAGGTAAAAGTAAAGGTGACCCCTGACAATTAAGTCCAGTCATGTCCGACTCTAGGGTGTGGTGCTCATTCCCATTTCAAAGCCGAAGAGCCAGCGTTGTCCGAAGACGCCTCCATGGTCATGTGGCCGGCATGACTCTCCTTGCCGCAGTGCGTAGCATGCGGCTGGAACATGGAGCGCTGTTTACCTTCCCGCAAGCGGTACCTATTTATCTACTCGCATTAACATACTTTGGAACTGCTAGGTTGGCAGGAGCTGGCCAAGCAACGAGAGCTCACCCCGTCGCGGATTCGAACTGCCGACCTTTCGATCGACAGCTCATGGTTCAGCGGTTTAACCCACTGCGCCACCCGCTGGCCTTAATACTAAGAATAGTATGGGCCAAAATCATGAATCAGAGTAAATAAGGCCTGAAGTGATAATGTAATTATGATATCACATGATTTAGCTACTAGGTCACAGGCGCCAATTTCCAGTGAATATAAAAAAGGAGCAAAAATGAATGGCAATTTTTGCATTTGGAAAAAATGGACATGAAAAAAATATGAATTGTTTCCGTTCAGACCCGAACCTGTATTACTCTTGGAATTTGTCTTCTTGTCCTGTCATTTCTAAACTAAATTAAATTGAAAAAAAAAAAATCAGGTCAACAGAACCTATACCATAGTGATGGGAAATTCCTGGCTTTTGCTTTGTAGTTTGGCTCTGGCACAGATATACTAGTCATAACTTAGAGTTTAATGTTGAATTAGACAGAAATGATGAGCAATGTTACTTCAGTGGAACTGGCTACTACTGTATGAAAGTTTTTTTAAAAAAACTTTTGAATGGTAGGTAGCTCCATCTGCAGTACAACCCATTTTCTCCCAGCCCACAGGTGTACTCATTTAACTCCTGTTGCGTATACACCCCTGGGTAAGAATGTTTTTAAGATGTTGTTTTAAATAATATGTTTACATTTGTGGACCACTTGGAAGTGGTTGGGAGGGCTAATGGGGTATCAGTTCTTATCATATTGTACACTTGGCTTCCACATATCATTTGAAGCTGTACTTGGGAGTAGGCACTTAAAATGTAAGAGACCACCGCAGATCAATAGCTCCTGACACTGCAACCCTGAGAAGCCCCCGCAGCTCAGTGCTGTGTCGTTGCTGTTCCTTTTTCTGTTTGTGGTTGAGGATGTTGTTGTAGCTGGGTCTGGTTTTCATGAATTCTGTGTAGCAAAGCACTCTGTTCAACCAGACAGATGTTAATGAGACATGATGTCAGGAAATGTAGTGTAAAGCAAAGCATGCTCTTCCACCCTAGATTGTTGGGATATTAAGCATGCGGTAAAATCTGCCATTTAGTGGGGTCAGTCAGTCAGTTTAGTGGAAATGGTGCAGCTTTAACGAGGGCAATGAACCACAAATAGGTGTGTGCGCTGAAATAACTGCATAGCATTAAAAACGTATGTGTGTGTGTTTAACTTTTAAAGAAATAATTGCACAAAGCAGCAATTCTCAAAGTGGGAAGCAGTTCTCCCTATGCAGGCCAAGTAAGGGGAGACATGAGCAAGGATGAAGGTAGAGAGACCCTTCAGCCAGACACTAGCATGCAGTGGGGCCGGCACAGGCTCTGCTGTATGCTATGGGCCAGCTGGGGATCATGATGTGACAGAGAGGCTAGTAAAAAATTATTTTACTTACCTACTCCGCTGCGCCATGGTCCCCAATGGGCCTACTTGGATCTGCACCAGCCCTTTGGCTGGGGCAAGTTCAAGTGGGCCCAACTGGAGTGCACTGCTACATGATCAATTTCAGATTGTAAAACCGAGGCTCTTCTTAGGCCTGGAGATTTGGGCCAATGGCTGGAGGCCTGAAGGCATGTCCGGATTCTGGGAGAGTCTGTCTAGGGCTCTAGGCCATTCCCTAAGCTCTGCCAACTCTAATTGCAGATGATTTGGTGAGTGTCATTTCAGTTTTAATACCAAAAGTGTTAAGCTGTCAGTGGAAAAGGGAGAATGCTGCAGCTAGTCCTGTTTACCCTTTCCCATAGGGTTGTCAACTCTGACTGAAGCTATCCCTGGAGACCTTTTCCCCCAACATGATGTAGTCATTAAGTCAAGGAGTCTTGTTTGAAACTGCAGGATTTCTGTCAGTAGTCACTTGGAAACAGATGCTAGTTCCTGGAGACTCCAGGCTAATCTTGGGGGGGGCGGCAATCCTACTTCCCCACTCCTCCAGCCACCTGAGTCATTGCCATAACTGCCCACAGACTTCAAGCCTATCTTCACAGCCATGAGGGACAGAAACTGGCTTTTTTTTTGTCTTTCAAAAGAAAGAGAAGATTCTCAAGATGCTGAATTCTTCACATTATGAAATCTCTATAGTGAGACAGTAATATGTCTCTATGTGTTCGAGCAGAACATACTGTATTTCTTCAATTCTAAGACGCATGTTTTTTCCCAATTAAGCATTTCAAAAATTGGGGTGCGTCTTAGAATCGAAGGTCTCCAAAAAGCACCCCAAAATGCTATCTTCTTACTTACTGGGGCTTGGGGGAACTTCAGGGAGACCTGCGCAACCCTTTGCAGGCCTCCCCGTTCTTCAGTTCGGCAAAAAACGGTGATTTTCAGCCATTTCCGGTTTTCGCGAAAACCAGAAATGCCCAAAAATCGCTGTTTTTTGCCGAACTGAAGATCGGGGAGGCCTGCAGAGGGTTGCGCAGGCCTCCCTGAAGCTCCCCCAAGCCCAGGTAACGAAGGAAATGGCACTTTCTGGCGGGGCCAGAAATGCTATGCAAAGGCAGTGCACTCAGTCATCCTCAGCTGCAGGAGACATGCTGGGGAGAGTTGGTGCTGAGCGGGTAGATTCAATGAAGGGAGGTGAGTCTTACAATCGATGGATTTTTTTTTTCCCCTGCTGGTGGTACTGAAAGTAAAGGTGCGCCTTAGAATCGATGGCACCTTAGACTCGAAGAAATACGGTAAGCCTGCAGTATGTGTGCAGTACACACCCTCTGATGATGACAGCAAGCATGAACACTCTTATATCCAGCAACGTCTGGCCATCTTATATATGTAAAAATTAAAATACCAAAAAAATTGCATGTTCCTGAGTCAAGCTCCACAAAGCATGGGAAATTGGAAGTTAAGGTGCTCTATTTAAGCAGTAAAGGTTTTGTACAGTCACCTATATTATACTGGCTTTACAAATTAGGTTCCAATCTAAACCCACATACTGCCTTGGTCTTTCAGCTTGACATTGGGCTGGGGAGAGATACATCCAGACAGCAATTCAAGAGGCCAAGCTTTCCCATCACTTGAAAGATCTCTCTTTCTCATGGATGTCTGCCTGATGCATTTTTTTTACAAGGCTCAGAGCTTCCCCCAAATGCCACGTACTACTATAGTATATGCCCAGGCAGATACGGGAGGTGCAGTTTCTGGTGCTATCACTCCTCACAAAAACCTGTCTTTCCCTTCCATTTAGACTAATGACAATGTAAGAGCTTTCATGGCCCTCGACCTGGACAAAGGACTGCCAGTTTGTTTGCAAATACGGTAATCTTCAAATAATGTTCTCTGTTTTATTGCCTATCCTTGCATGCCAGTACAGAACAAGAAGATGGGGAACGTTGCCTGGTTGTCTCAGATACTGATACATTTCCTCCTCATGAAAATCAGAACATCAGGATGCTTTTGAAAGAGTCTTGAAAATGCTTTCAAATCATGCGCTCTCTCTCTCTCTCTCTCTCTCTCTCTCTCTCTCTCTCTCTCTCGCTCTCTCTCTCTCTCTCTCTCCCCCCCCCCCATTTGCCTTCGCTCTAGTTGGTGAAGTGTTTGTCGCTGGCCTTGTTGCTCGGTGTTCCATTGTTTCCCTCCAATCTCAGAGAGAAAAACCACTTCAATTTGCTTCCTTCTTCAACATAATCAGAAGATGTGTAATTACTTCATTCAGTTAATTGAGTTCCACATATCAATTAACAAAATAAATGGTAATGGCTAGGAAATCTCTTCCATTTTCATATGTTTTATAATACGGGTTCAGTATCCCTTATCTGGACTGCTTGGGACAGGATGTTGTTTGGATTTCAGATTTGTCTGGATTTCGGAATATTTGCATAAATATAATGAGATCTCTTGGGGATGGGACCCAAGTTTAAACATGTAATTCATTTATGTCTCTCATACACCTAGACTGAAGGTAATTTTATACAATATTTTAAATAATTTTGTGTCCCAGCATGCCTTGCACTATGCCAGCCAGGTGCTGGAAAAAATGTTTTTTTTTTAAAGTCATAGCCCCCAAAATGTCTGGATTTCGATATAGTTTGGATTTCGGATGTCCAGATAAGGGGCAATCAACCTGTATATGATTTTTCAGGTTACAAAGAAACTGCTCTTACATGCTTTAGAGGAAATCAAAGAGTTGATGGATTTCCTGCAGGGCATCCGCTCCCTTATACTCCTTTTTGCTGAAGTACAAGCAGCGCGACCAAAATAGCTTTCTAGGGCTGAAATTGCCTCTACAATCAAATGCTGTTTATTTGAGGGCCACAGCTGAATTCTGTAGGAATCCACGTGTACTGCCTGGAATTGATGCCACATTGTCTTACCAGTCCACTTGAGACAAGTGATTGTGGATGCTGCTTGTGTAAAATGTCAGGTGTAGCAGGTGGCATTTTGGGGCAACTTTGTGCCTGTAGAGATGCATCAGGCAGAGGTTCATGAGGTGTGTCTCTTGCAAGTGATGTGGAAAGCATCACCTGTTGAATTTCTGCCTGGACGCAATCCTCTCCAGCCCAACGCAAAATTGAAAGACCAAGGAAAAGTGTGGGTTCATGAAGCCTAATTTGTAAAGTTAGCATAATACAGGAGACTGTACAAAGTTTTTACTGTTTACATGGTGTGGAAATTAAGCCAACCTCTTTAACGTTCAATTTCTCATGCTTTTTTTGGTGCAAGAGGGAAAATTGAAAAGCAGCTTAACTCTCATCATAAACTGAAGGTTTTTGATATTTTAATTGCCTTGTTTTTTCGAATGGTAATTTTAAAAATTATTATTGTAAGCTGGTTTTCAGTTAAAAAATTATCTGCTGCACACTTGTCTGTGTGTAGAACTGGGGAACAGAATGTGAAGTTTTTACCTCTGTAATACTCATGGGTGCTCAAACAACTTCACCTGTAATATTTTGTAAAACATGTATAGGGGTGTGTTTTACTCCATAACACACCTCTGTGTGAGAGATTGTCAAAATGAGCAACGCAATCCAACTCTTCGCCGGCGCGGCAGCCTCGGCACCAGCCTAGGGTGTCACAAATGTGCCATAAAGCACATTTGTGGCACCCAGCAAGTAGGTGGCGCTGGCGCTGAGGCCTGCACAACCCACCCGCTGAGGAGCCCAGAGGACAGTGCAGAAGTTCTGCTCTGAGTAGGGCTGGGAGGGGGGCAGGATTGGGCCTGAGAGGGGGCGGGATCGGCATCACTGGTGAACAGTGTATCCTCTGCTTCCTTCTGGGCCTTTCCTCTTTACATGGGGCTTCTCGGGTCCCGAGTAGCCCCATAGTGGAGGCTGGGGCTTTACTTGGGATAAGGGGATGAATATCCCCTTACTCTGAGGAAACCCCCACCCTGCTTCTCTCCAGCACAGGATACAGTGTTGGCCTGGCACCTACGCTACACCTGTGCTTGATAGGATTTGGGCTGTAAATAGCTGAATGGGCCAATCCCATTAATTCATTACATCAGCCCTGGGTATATAGCATCCTGCTTCCAAAGTCCAGGTGCCCCTGTAATGCTGAGGAGCAGAGTTTAAGGCCAGCAGGAGCTGCTGATTGTCATCGATGATTCTTCTTGTAGAAGTAATGCTGTGCCTAAGTAGTGTAGTTATTGGTCACATCTTAGGGTTACATACCCCATTCCTGCTAACATCAACCCCCACAGTTCTCATGTAGCTCTCATGCTTCCCAATGTCCTGAGTAGCCACCATCAGGTATGTTTTGGGGAAAAGGAGAAAACAACATGGAGACTTGTGTCTGTGTGTGGGGATAGGATGGGGAACACTGAGTCCTCCAGACTCTGTTGTGCTCCTGATGACAGGAGCACAATGAGGCTAAACTTCCAAATGGCCTCAGGACGAACATCATTTATGTTCTGATTTTGGTAGAAAATAAACCATCTAAACTACAATGGGGACGGGGTACGGGACATTAGTAGTGCTTACTCATAATACTGTATTCAATGCACAAGGCATAAGAAAATCATTGCCCTCTTTGTTGAAGCTAGGGTTTCTTGAGTTTTTCTTGATGGTTTTTAATTCTCTGCAGAAATGGAGCACTTAATGACCCAGTTCCAGGCAGCATTGTTCTTACTGACAACACAAGCAAAGCCATTTATATAGTTTCTTTCTTGTTGCTTTTATTACAGTTGCCAAAGCAATGCTAATTTGGGAAGTGTTGATAAATGGTGTTGGGATACTCAACCCATGGCTGAACTTGTCCATCTTTCTTTATCCTGACATTATCCTGTCACTGTTGTGCGAAAATAATAGAGCTGCAGGCTTTAATCAATTGATTAGTATGGTTAATTGATTAAACCACTGTTCTTTGATTAAGAATTCCTCCCTCTGATTCCTTCAAAAAGGCAGAGTCACACATTATGTGGGGATAGTGCCAATCTTGTTGTTTTGGGATTTTCTGTGAATAGTCTACTGCAGTGGTTCCCAAACGTTTTGGACTCGCGCCTCCCTTGACCTCCCTCGCCGTTAGCCATGGCTCCTCATTAAAGTGCACTGAAGAGAAGGCACTCTTTACATGCTCAGAGGCACCCTTTCTAATATGTATATGTATATTCCCAAAACGAGCCCTAAAGTGGATTTTCCATGCTTCTGCTGAGCAGCAGCTAAGTCAGGAGTGCACAGGGTGGGGTTGGGATGCTGCCCTCCCTCCCTTGGCAGGCCTGGGGGTGCCTACCTGGTAGAGGGCACTGATGTCGTCTGCATTAGTCCTATTCATGGCAAGAGAAACATCAAAGCATGGGAGGGAGGTCATTTCTTTTCATTGGTCATGCATGCCCCACCCCAGTTGCACGTGAGAAAGCTCCTTTGGGTAGCATCTTTACAAGATGAAAAAAAGATGTAGCATCTTTGCAAGATGAAAAAAAGATTCTTATACTGCCCAGCAGTCTCCAATGGGGGTGGGGTGGGGTTGTCCTAGCAAATAGAGTGGGAAACTAACTTAGAGGTGGATCAAAAAGGAAGAAGGAGAAAGATCCAAATAATTAATCAACCAACCAAACAAACAAACGTAGCAGCTGCCGCCTCCTTCCTCTGGCTTAATTAAACAAGGTAGACATTTCTATAGCTCACTCAACAGCAAGCAACTTACTTATGCCTCTTCTACCTCTCTTAATCACAGAGTGAGAAATCAAAGTCTTTAAAGCTTTCTTAAAAACATTCAGCAGCAAGAAAATATTTTACCAATTTGCAAACCTGCAATAAATGGAAAGCTGCCTCCAGCACTTGTTTCAGTTTGCAGGGAGCCTCAAGCTGCAGCGAATCACAAAGTGCTTAGCTTATCTATTGAGTTGTTAATTGTTCTTTGATGAAGATAAGCAAGGCTCTCTGCTCACTGCTGTTAAAAACAAAATGTGGTGCTGGCTGCAAACCTGAAGTCTCTTGAAGTGAACTTTGAGTGACCGATGTGAATTGGCAGGTTTTCAAGGTCTTTGTTCCCACTTTGGGGACCTCTGGTCTACTGGCAACAGGATCCCTTCTTAGAGCGCAATCCAGCGCAAAGAAGCACCGGTGGAGTGACAGCTCTGCCAGTGCTGGGTGTCATAAATGTGCCATAAGGCATGTTTTTGACACCTGGTGAGTAGGCCCCACTGGTGCCAAGGCTGGCGCTGGCCTACCTGCCCCACATCCATCCCGTCCGCCACGCCAAGCAGGTAAGTCCCTGCCGTCAGCGGAGGGGCAGGGGGAGGGCGGACTGGGGCGTTCTGGTTGTATGTGATTGGACAGCCAGGCCAGAGATGGGGGAGGGATCACTGGCAGTGCGCTCCGCCAAATCCTATTCCCCTGTCCTGGGCCTGGCCGGCCTTACACCGGCTCCTTGGATTTAAGCCAGCCATTTTGCCAGCGCACATCCATAGGGGCCGTTGGGGCTCTCCCCAGGGGAAACGGACGAACTTGCCTTTCTTCCTAGGTGTGCTCCAGCTCCGCCGGCACTGGCCTGATCTTGCCTAGGATCTGGCGCAGAATGCTTTTGCACACTGCAGTGGCCCTAGTCAGGATTGGGCAGCAGCCCATCAAAAGTTTCATGATATCAGAGCAGCAGAATGAATGAACGGCTAATAGGTGTTCACAAAGAGGCAGTTGAAAGATTCTCTGCTTGTGACTCTGAATGCATCTCATTATGTTGGCATTGAATTTCATGAATACTATGCTTGCAGGACTTCAGGATACCTCAATGGCCAATAAGTCACTGCAAAATTATGTCTGTCTGAATTGCCAGTTTGAGTTTGGCCAAAATAATTACATCAAACTCTCTGAACTTCACCACAGAGATCACTTGGTCTTTTCCAAGATTTAATGAAATGGGCTGATTATCATAACGTGAAAATTACCTTTGTCATCTGAGGGAAGGAGAAGGGAATTTAACTGTCAGCATTGAGGAGACAATTAGCAGACTTCAGAGAGGCAGTGGGACAGTTAAGACATTGTTGCAAGAGAGTAAGTGGGAAATGATGGATAGATCAGGCTATAATAAGCGTATGGTGAAACTGAACAACAAATTATCACAAGATGCTGAAGTGCAACGTGCTGAGATGAAGTCAACAATGAAAATGTTCTTTGTTCTTAGGACTATGGCAACAGGACTATGGCAACAATTTCCCCCCTGTTATTCTTGCAAAATCTTGGGATATATATCTAATATATCCCAATTACAAAAATAAGTTTGCAACTGCTCAATATTTGCAAGTGATTCTTGTGAATTTCTGCAGTTGTAACAACCTCTCATCTAGGTTTGTGGGCATTTCAGGAAAGAGCAGATTGGTGGGAAAGCAGACAGAAAAATGATATTGTTGATTTATTTTATAGCGCACAGCACTGTATAGTTTTATAGTTTTATGATAGTTTTACTAGCTGAAGTCTTTGTTCTTCCAACGGATTAAGAAAGTCATTACTTTCTACCCTGCTGACAGTCTAACTTCTAAGATTTAATGGATTGTGTAAGCTATGCGGTTAGTGCTTCTTGGTATATGACGTTTGCAGTGTTACCCTCCACTGCTAATATCACAACGTTACCGGTACTTGAACACGCAACAATAAAATTGAAAGAAGCACTCTTGCCTTACATTGATGCCAGCCTGTTTTAAGGATTGTCCCTGGGACTTATTGATAGTCATCGCAAAGCATACTCTGAGCAGGAATTGCAGACTTTTAAATTCGAAAGGGTGGTCTGACGGGATGATTGGGATGTGTGGAATAAATACAGTTTCACCTTCTGCACATCCTGTAAAAACTGTACCCCCAGTGGCATTGTGCCATTGTGCTATTGCAAAGTTTCGGTGGATTCAAATCACGTAACAACATTACAGATGCACACACCTTTAAGGTAAGATGGTGAGCTGGCATTCCAGGGGGATTCAATGTGTTGAGGAATTCAACAGGGTAGTTCACTGTCTGATCTGTGTGTATCACTGTATCAACTGAACACCGCATGGGCAGTTTTACCTTATTTATATGTAAAACGCAATCTGTCTCACAATGTAGTTTTTATTAGTGAACCATAAGCAAGAACCATGCCAAATTTCAGCTTTTTAGCTTAACGAGAAATAGGAGACCTGTTGATGAAACCATGAGTCAGGGCTTTTGTTTTTATTTATATAGATAGAGGCAAATGAGTTTGGAGATAAAGAAGTCTTCAGGGTGCCAATTTCATTTGATCATGGGCTGGCTCTGATGATACTGTCTGCTGGCCCTACCCACTGCATGATTAATAGGGAGAGTGTTCCCTCCACCCCCAGTGTTCCACTCTGCTTTGCATCCATGTGGGGCGGAAACTGTCTGAACTGGCCCTACTCACATGGTGTAAATGCTACTCCCCACATCAGTGAACACACACACACACACACACACACACACACACACACACACACACACACACACACACACACACACGCTAATAATCACATTATGAGTGGGGTCCGCAGACAGTATTATCTGAATCAGCTCATTGTTTGATAATGAGATCTAGGTTTCTCTTTAATCTTTACAATGGACACTATTGGATATAACCAACTTTATCAGCTCAGTCCAGTTGATACACTGTCTTCAATGCATGCTTGCTACTGTGATGTGGTTTCTCCCACGCCACTGCTAGTAATGCTCAGAAAATAGTGCTCATATGGATGAGGCTGGTAAAACTGGCATGGGCCACTAGCCTAACCCTTGTGAACCTATGTTTGAGCTTCAGACACACCTGGATATCTTTGCCTAGAGATCAGTAGGGACCCCTGAATCCTGTTGAGTCTTTTTATAGTCTTTGGAACCATTGATTGTGAAGTGTTGGTGTCATATGTGATTTCCTTTACTAAAGATTATGATGCAGTAAAAGCATTTATGCAAGTCTATGAGTAAACAAGCAGCTTGTTCTCTGAAGGGTGTACATGTACATTGTGTGTGTGTGGGGTGGGGGTGGGGGTGGTAGAAGGGCGACGTCTTCTTCATTCCCATGTGCTAATCTGTGCAACACCTACACGCTGTTCCAAGTACTGGTATGTGGAATTTAACAACTTGACTTGAAGATTGTTCATTTTCAGTTATCATAGAAATATATAACAGTTTCTTCAGTTAACAGAGGAGAGAGTGTCATTGAAGACGAGCCAGTTATGTGGGTGTAAGGCGATTAAGGTGGATGTGATGTAGGAGGAAAAGGAATACTATAATTTTTTTAAAAGATTGTATTTCTAGCACAGTTAATATTCTCTTCTAGAAAGACTGGGGTTCTTATTATAAAGATATCGCCAACAATAAATCCAGGACTTAATTCACTGTCACACCACAGTCTGGGAGCCTAGTTACAGCGAAGGAAAATAAAAATGGTGTCTGAAAGCTACCCAATCAGAATGAAAGCAGTTCATGCACTCAGTTGGCATTTGTTTTTCAAAAAGTGCAAATTTGTGGATAGATGGCAAAGTGGCAGAGATTTCTCCTGTGTGATGGATGATAACATATAGAAATAGCTCATCTTATGATTTATTTAAATTCTACCCATCTTCCCACACATGCTAGGAAGATGGAGCTTAGTATATTTATAATTCATTGCAAGTAGTCATGGGAAACATTTGAGGAAACATTTGAAATCACAGAATGTTTAATTCTAGGGGGGAGGAAATGGTTTGTCTGAACTTTAAAATCTTATTTTCTTCAATAGTTTTCACTGCAGAGGGTTTTAAACTTCAGTTAATACAAATCTTGGAGATTCTGTATTGTATAACACTTGGAGGTGTATGCCTTCATTTTGTGGAAATAATCGTCAGTGCTGGTGCCCCTGGGGCAAACTCCTCACTGCGTGCCCTTTCCCTGCCCTTGATGGTGCACGGGGTCCTGCCACTACCACTGGTACTGAGAATTCAAGGATCAGCCTAGGCATAGGCTAGTCACCCTTTGATAAGTATGGGTCTTTGGCAAGTGCTCAACCTACCTGACCACTGATGGTTGCTCCTGGTTGTTGTTTTTTTACATCACAAACTTTCAGAGTGTGCGTAGAATTGCTAAGATGATTTTTGCTTTTCCAAAAATTCAGGGGCATTCTTTAAAACAGTGTTCCTCAACTTTGGGGGGCACACGTACCCCCTGGGCGGGTCCCCCAAGCCCTGCATACCCCCTGACCCCCAAGGTAAGTCCCTGCCGTCAGCGGAGGGCGGACTGGGGGGCCTGTGTACCCCCGCCCAAAAGTACACCCCCCGAAAGCCGAAAAAAGCACTTTTTCGACCTGCGGTGCGGCCGAGTGGATCCTCTGGCTCATGCCGCAAGTCGGAGGGAAAGGCTACTGATCCAAGATCGCAGCTCCCAAATCTCACGCTGCGATCTTGGATCTCGCGAGACTTCGGGAGATCCAACATGGCGGCGGCTGTTAGCAAAGGTAGGGAGAGCTATGGGGGACGATTCCGGCCTGCGGCGCGGCCGAGCGGGTCCTCCGGCTTGCACCGCATGCCAGAGGGAGAGGCTACAGCCCTGCCGAATCGGCAGGGCAATAGCCTTTCCCTCTGGCTTGCGGCGCGAGCCGGAGGATCTGCTCAGCTGCACCACAGGCCGAAAAAAAAGCTTTTGCATACCCCCCAACCTGTGGCCCGCGTACCCCTGGGGGTACGCGTACCACAGTTTGAGAACTTCTGCTTTAAAATATCCCAAACATGAAATAAGTTTTGAAAGGACAGAAGTAAAATCACAAGACTAATATAGCAATTAAACGTGAAGGGCCAAAACTGTACTTATGTTAGGTAGCTGCTTGAAGCTGACATGGGGGACTACAGCATGGGGAGGGGGACTTTAACAATTTCCCACTACCATGATCTTAATCTAGATTGGTGTCCTTGTGGCTGCTGTGTGGCCAGGGAGGGAAACTCCATTGGCATGAATCTGGATCAGGATTGTGACTGAGGCAAAGGGTTAAAGCATTCAACCTATGCTTCAATTCTGCCCCCCTCCAGGGTTGCTAGAGTATAAACACTAAGTGCATCAACTCCAAGTATGTGCTGAATGTAATGTGATAATGTGTAGTTGGGCCCTATGGCTGAAGTCATAAACATACTTTTCTGCACATAAACCCACATCAAGATGGAATATACTTCTGAGTCATCATACATAGATTTGAACTGGTTGGCTACTATCTTATGTATGCTGTTCTGAGAGTCAACCCTATTGAGCGAAGTCAGAATTATTTCCAAGTAAATATATATAGGGTTGTGCTGTAAATGAACTGGAAAGTTATGTCACTCACCATCTCTAAAATCTTTCTCTTAACTGAAATCACAAACTTATTTCCTTGACCAGTTTAGGATAAATTTGCAGTTCAGACAGATTAGAATTAAGGCAAATATCTGAGATTTAAATTATCTTAAGTGAAAACACGTTAACAAAGTTTTTGATTTGTGAACACTTTAATAGAACTTTTAACACCCATCATTAGGTATCAGGAAAAGCTCAGAGCCAAGTTTTTATCATTATCAACCAGAACTTGCTCTCTTGCTCTGTCACTTAAATACCTCAATTGTCTTTTACCAGCAATAAAAACTGCTTGAAAGCAGTTGTCAAACAAAATTGGTTCTGCTCACCTTTGAGATGTGCTTGAAATAAATAGCTCAATCCTCAACTTTATTTTGTAAAGGAGAAAACATTCCTGATGGCAACTTAGAATAAAATCCAAGCACAATTTAATTAGGTTGGCTGTGAAACTTAAACCCTGTCAGTCAGTAGCTCTCTCCCCTAGTCTCTCTCCCTCTTCATTAGAGAGAGAGAGAGAAAGAGAGGTGCTTGGAAGTCCTGTTGAAGGCATTTACTGCTCACTTAGTATTTAAGGTCAATTTTGAATTCATTTTATTCCTCATAGGTTTATAAAAGTGCATTAAAGTGACCAATCTTTATATACCCATGATGCAAATTTCGTATTTCTTAGGTGTCCTCTAGGACTTGGCATCCTAGATCCCGTTGACATCTAGGACCCTGGACAGGGTCTTGGAGGAAGGCTATGGTGCGTAAGTCGCCACCTAATGGCCCAATCCTATTGTTGGGTGCTGCCGCTGGAACTAGTGTTCTGGCAGCAGGGTGCACTTTATGGCTGGTGCAAATGGCCTTCCAAAAGCGCACCGAGCTGTGCGCATCTGCAGAGCAGTCTTGGAAGGGGACAGGTTTGGTGACAGCAGCAGGCTCTGAATCCAAATCCCCTTCCTGGACCCAATCCCACAGCCTGGGTCCATGAGAACCTGTGCCAGTGGTTCCTCTGGCATAGTTCTGAGTAGACCCCTCTGTGCCTCAGAGAGGCTTACTCCCCCCCCCCACGGGTAAGGGAACAAATGTCACCTTACTTAGAGGAGACCTCCAGAGCTTTCCCCCCCCCCTTGCAGGATGCATTGCAAGCAGTTTTGGAGTGGCTACATCACCGGGGGGGGGGAAGGATAGGAATTTTATTTATTTATTTATTTACAGTATTTCTATCCCGCCTTTCTCCCCGAAGGGACCCAAGGCGACTCACAACAGAAAAAAAATACAAACAATACCGTATAAAAACAATCACACTTTAAAACAGTAAAAACAATTAATAACAATTAATAAAAACAATATCTAAAAATCAATTAAAAAGATCACGGCGACATGATCATGGCGACATAGGAATGGGCTGTAAGATGCCTCCTTTGGGTAAAGACATAACGTGTCCTTCAGCTGTTATACTCCTATGGCAACAGGGTTTGCTTCATATAAACCAGAACATTTCTAAAGGGTGGGGTGGTTTTTTGGTGGGGTTTTTTTTTTTTGGAGAAACGTGGAGAAATCATAGTTGATGCAGTGATGTGTGTCTTCCCTAAGCCACATGTAATACACAGCTGTGAAATATGAGAAAGGAAAATTAACAGGTTTTGTTGAATATTTATGAGGGGGGGGGAGTATATGCACAAACACAGAACATAGCCTGCAGTTTTCAAGCGTACACAGGTTCATGGCTGCCCCTGCAGAACTTCTCTCATCTAATCAGAGGCTGATTCAAATAGCTGAAGGTGGAGTGGCTTGGCAAGCTTTCTACTGCTGGCCGGTTTTATAAGATACATTTTATGCCTTGTACTTCAAGAATGCTGTAAAAATGTGACTTATACCGACTCCTTTTTTTTTTTTTTAATAATCATGATCTCTTGGACTATGAAATAGAAATGTCGGCTTTGTATCTGTTGTGGAAGAATCCTAACAGTTTGATACCTGTCAATGGGTCATTGATACTCAAACATGGTATTCGTAAATACTGTACAGCTTTTATTCCGTAAGCCTGTAAGCAGATATATTTCTGGCTTCCTCTGGAAACCCCCCATACTTGGGGTTTGTTTTAATGTGCAAAGGGTAAAGTCCCACAGTGGCTTGTTTCATTTTGAAACTTATATTCCTGGCTGCCCCTGCAAGAGATGCCTTCTAATAATGGCAAGGAAGAGCTGCTTTCCTTTTTGGCCGCCATGCAGCAGTGGCAGCTGGGACATGCTTTCAACTTCCTTGTGTGCACCACCACTGGGCAGAGACATCTAGACTTTTCTGGAATCAACATCCATTCTAGGTGTTTGCTTTTGCAGAAGAAGCTAGCGTGGTGAGAATTCTGAATTCTTGGTGTGGTCAACTGTGACTCATATTTTAACCTCTTCTTTATGCTGAAAAGCTTTTAATTTCTATTTGTATATAGTTTCGATGCCTTATAACTACATGTGCTTGTTTTTCATTTAAAATAATCTGAACTGTTCTGGATTTATTCACTGATAAATTGAGACTATAACCCTTTTGTTTCTTTGTGCTACTCATCATTCCGGTATTCCTATTACTGTACTTTCTGGGGAAATCTTACTAGAGGCCTGCATTGTAGCCAACACTTTATTTGACAAATTCATCTTTTGAATATGCATAATGTGGGGGCAATGCAACACTGCCCCCCATTATGCATATATAGCTGTTCAGATATAACACACAGGTGTTATATGCACCCAAAAGTACACGTTCCAATTTGTGCCACATCCTGTTGTAACCTATCCTCCCTGCCTTGCAAAAGGGGTTGGTGATGGAACTTGTGTCTTCCCCTATGGAGAGATGCATGAATTTCATGTGCATCTCCCCAAGGGGGGATGGTTACAATGGCTGACTAGGGATATACCATACTTATTCTAGGTCTGCAACATGTGACGATGTAGTGAAAGTCCTTTGCCATTAACTGCTATCACAGAACTTTTTCCCCTGTCAGAGATCAGAGTTATTTCAGCTTCTTTTCAAATGACAGATTTGTGTTTGTCCTTTTGCTTTGTGTTGTTGGTTTATACTTCTCTGAAAAAGTGACCTGAATCTTTTTGCATTAATTCAACTCATCTTGTGGTGTTCGGTTTTCAGATGTACAAAGTGTCCTAATACCCATGGTACTGCTCTACATATATTGTTGCAAGACATTTCACTTCTTTCTGTTCAGTTTTCAAATGTTTTCACAAAAATATCTGCAATTACAACCTCTGGGGGTTTGGTAAAATATGCTGTCTCCAAGCTCCTTGGAAGAAGGAAGGGCTAAAGATGTAAAATGCAATTATATTAAGTGACAGGAAGCAGAGTCGTAACTCTGAAGGCTGAAGTGGCAGGATGCACAAAAAGATATACTACAAGTGCTGAAAGTTCAAGATCAAGTTTGAAACATGAGGGCCACAGCCTTAAGCATTGGCATTGGTCTGGTCCATTAGATTTAATTTTCCACCAGATGGAGCCCATTTATGACCATGGCACAGTGTATCTATGAACATATGAAGCCGCCATATGCCAAGTCAGACCATTAGTCATGAACTACTGGCTCATGTGAGGCTCTTTCCCCTCTTTGTTTGTAAACAGTTTTCAGCATACCCTTGTAGGACTCCTTAGGTGTAAATGTCAGAGGTAAGACTCCTTGTGTGTAAATGTTAAAGGTAGAAATGCTGCTAACTGGAAACAGGAGGGCTCCTCATTATAAGAAGAATAAATTCCTCAAGAAAGGGAGAGCTTAGCAGTCTCTCCTGTGAATGCAAGAGGAGAGACAGGAATAACCCTGGAGGAGTGGGGGTTAAAAGGAATGAAACCACATGAGGAGCGCGATAAGTGGTTGCTTTGGGGGGGGGAAATTTCATAGGGTCGGCAGACCTGAGCTGACATCAGCGGCGTTCTAGGTCGTGCTGCCATTGGTTCCATCAATCAGTGAAAATGCAACATGAGAAGAGAATTTCCTGTCATGATTGTTTTTTGAAGAGTTAGGATAGTTAATTTTGAAATCTGAATGAAATTTTGGGTGGGGATGGGCAATTATTGGCATGGAATGTGGTATTAAGCACAGAATTCAGCATATTGAAAACTCCAGCTTTCACTTTCAAAGAGGAACATCTTTATGGCTATGAAGCCAGGCTTGAAAATGTGTGGATAATATCTGGTGAATCTTCTGAACCAAGGGGCAGCGGGGATTTCCAGTGGTAAATGAGGAGACCCTGCATAGCTTCTTGCTCCTTTCCATGACAAAAGCCAAATAAGTTATACAGATTTGAAAATGGGCTTGATTTGCCTAATCTATTCACATTGCAGAATTCAGCTTTCCTTGATACAGAATTGGTTTACCTTGCCATAGAGTTTGAGGCACAGAGTACACACAGCTCTGAATATGGCCATACATTAGCACAGAGTCAAAGGGACAATAATAAATCAGTCAACAACAGGGTAATAGTTAAGAGTTGAGCCTGCTTTGTAAAGTGGTAATCTAGTTGATATCCTTATTTAGTATCCAAACAACATTCTGTGTGCACAGTTTGCTGCTTTTCAAACACATTTTCCACAGCTGGTGAGCATGCTTTTTATGTAACCATAAACCCTTCTACAAATATTTTTCAAGCTTGTCTGTCAGAGACATAAATGAAACTGCAAACAGATTTGGACAATCTGCTCTAAAGTGAATATATCCACATATGTTTTGTGCAAGATTAATTTTGGGTCCTTTTCCTTAACCTTACATGTAAATATCTTGTTTTCATTAAACAAAACTGTTTGCCTTTTGTACTATTCTTCTTTTAAGGGAGAAAAGTTGGGGCCTGTGATAGAACAAATGGTGGGCTGGGCACAGAGGACTCACATCGGCAGCGCTGGCACGACAAGGAGGCGAGTTTGCTTGCAAAATCAATTAGTGGGTGGCACACAGGTCTTTTCAATTACATGGCTGATAATGAAAACTCCCTGCATTGCCAGATTCCTAGATTGGGGCCAGTATGATTTCATGTGCTTCAGGCATGGTTAGGTCCACTTCATTTAGGGGATTAAGCACCATCTTCTATAACCTGAGTACTATGGTGTATACTGGGCTGTGGGGGGGAGGGCGGAGAGGAAGAGCCCAATTGGGTGGTGGTACAGAGGACACGACTGGACTTAATTGTTAGGGGTCACCTTTACCTTTACCTTACAGAAACTAGCAAGAATGTGTTGTTTATGCAAATATGTTTAGATATGGCGTATGCCCTTGAACGCTGGCTCAATGACAGCCTTGCCATCTTAACCCCAGTTCTGCCACTGAATGTGCTATGGACGCCAGTACAACGCTGCACTGATGCCAATGCAGCTGTCACTGTGCCTTTGAAGGTTACCCTCAGGCATGGTAACTTGTAACCAAGCAGCTCAGAAAGGTACAAATGCAGATGTAACTAAGAAAGAATTCATCTTACTACTTTAGCAGCCCAATCCTATCCCCCACTAGCCCAGAGCATACAGCCTGACAGAACATGCAGCATGCGCACGCTGCATGCTATCTTCTGGAGGGTGACCAGACAGCCCCAAAGAGGTAAGTAAAAATCTTTTTTACTTACCTCCCTGAAGGCCACCTGATCTCCAGTGGGTCTTCTCAGACCTACACCAGCTCTTTTGCTGGCATGAGTCTGAGGAGACTCCTGGTGGGTGGGTGGGTCTGGGCCAGGTAGGGGGGATAGGATCTTGGTGTGTGCTGCTGCTGCTGCTGAGATCCTCCCTCTCCTGCCCCTGAACCGCCCCAAGTTCAGCCTGCTCCCCACCCCTATCCTTCCCTGAACTGCCCACAACCCACCCTTGCCACCAACTTACTTGGTTTGGTGGGGCATCTGGGAGCTGCTGGCACATGCACAAAACCTCTGGCCATGTGCACCAGTGGCTCTGAAATGCACAAAGGCAGTGTGGCATCTGTGGCGCTGCACCAGGACTTACAGTGGCGTGAGATCTGCTGCCATAAGGGACCAATAGGATTGGGCTGTTGGTCCCATACATTCTTTTTGTAGAACTAAGAGATTATTATTTAATGCATTTTTACCCCACCATTTCTCCACTAACCAGGGTGCCCAAGGCAGCCCAAGGCACATATCCTTGCAATTTCTATTGTAAAGGCTAGTTGGTTTGCTAACTATGATTGACTATTTTCTTTTCCTTCTGCAAAGCAAGTAGGGAAGAAAGCCAGATTTATTTCCTGCAGCTTCTGACTAGCAGAAGAGGCAAGAAAAATGTCCAAATAGTATTCCGTGGAAGAAAATGTCATGGCATTTATGAAAGAGCCATCTAAATTTCTCAGGTTAATGGCACAATGTGTTTTATGTTTAAAAAGGGGGGGGATCACTTAGACCCCACACTCTATTCTTTGTTATGTAATTTACATAACAGTTATGTACACACTGTGTTATGTACTTTACATTGTGGGGAGTTACTGATCCTGATGACTTATGTGCAACTATATTATTTTATTAAACAAGGAAGTTCTCAATAAAGTGTTTGTGTGTTTATACTTACAAGTGGTGTCATGTTTAATAAAATCCCTTGGATCGACACATAAATCTTGCCTTTGGCAGAGAGTTACTGTAAGTGTACAGGGTTTAAATAGAGCATAGGGAATCTAGTGGTGAACTTGATTTTTATTCATGTTTTTCCAGTGCTATAAATTAGTTTGTTGTGGACTTTAAGACAACCATCAGCGAACTCTTTCCAAAGCATCATTGTAGGTCATCATCACCATCTCCATGCTGTAGATTTACAATTGTATTTTACTGTTTTTATTTCCTTCCCTCGTGTTGAAAGCAGCAGACATTTGCAATATAGTTAGCTTTATAGGCCATCGATGCCTTGCCTTGACATTTTCACAGTGTTTTGTGACTCCCTCTCCTTTTATTGCGATCATGCCTGGGTGTTGCCAGTGTTATCCTGTACTCTGCCTGTATGAATTTTTAATGAAGTGCACTTGTATCTACCCAGTGCGTGAAAATGTTTTTGTGCAGAAAGTACAGTTTGCTGTGGCTCTGCACATCCCTTCTATTTGTGCATTGCCCAATCCATCATTATGTCTAAACTAGCATCCCTCGGAATGACTTGGGTCATTTGGTTTTATATCATGCTTGCCAGCGTATGTATTTCTCTGACATAATCAGCAGGCTGCATGCTAATCAAACCTACTTGGTTGGGAGTGATGTTAGTGATGTTAATAATTCACGTTGGTGACAGCTGTGAATCTCAGAAAACATTCTGTCTCACTCTGCTTTTCTTATATGTCATTCTCATGCCATGTAATAGAAGCATGGCCTGTGTTTGATGAGGATAGTCAGCAGCTGCTGTCTACTTCATGGTTTTGGTTGCAAGAGAAGCCCAAGGTTTAGAGTCTGTCATGGGCTTGAGGTCATCACCACCTCCAGTGGTCTCTGTTGTTACAGGATCAGAAGGGGCCTAAAGGCCATATAGTCCACCAAGAGCAGGATCATCTACCTTCTGGCCCCATCCCCAAAGATGTGCAGCACAATTACAGATGCGCTGAAAAAGGTCATGCAAAACTATAGCACTAGGAATATCTAAATCGACTGTGTCAGACTTTTGGTCTATCATCTCATCCAACGCTGCCTATTCTGACTGGCAGCATCTAAGGTTTCAGGCAGTGCTCTTTCCCAGCCCTGCTACTATCTAAGAACCTTCAACTAAGAAACCGGGTTGCAAATCAGGACTTTTCTGGTTTGAATCTCACCTCTGTCATGAACTATAGGTTTATCTCCCCAGTTGCAATATACAGTACTGAGAATAATACCGTATTGGTCTGAGTATAAGACTCACTTTTTTCTCCTAATTTAAGTTTTTAAACTAGGGGTGCATCTTATAATCAGGCTGTTGCAATTTAATGCCAGTGATTTAATTAATTTTTTTTAATAGCACCAAATTTAAGGGTGCATCTTATAATCAGGTGCGTCTTATACTCGGGACAATACGGTAATAGTGTACTTCCTTACCTTGCAGAACTGTTATAAGCACAACATCAAGATAACACGCATGAAGCACTTTTTAAACTCAAAAAGTGCAATACAAATGCTAAATATCATCATTGAAGCTGGATCATCTTTGGATTTGGCTAGCTGATTGTGAAATAACTGGCTCAAAGTGGATATTTCAGATATATCTTATCCAGGGCCAGGCCAAGACCTCCTGATGCCTGAGACATCATGCCAAATGCTGCCCCCTTAACCTGATGATGTGCCAGCCCAATGTTCTAGCTCGGCATTCTCCTCCCTTCCACATTTCCTCTTCTTCTCTGTCCCCTCTTCCTTTTTTCAATCAAGGGAATGGAAGGAGGAGGAGGAGAAGCAGTGGAGGCAAGACTGAGATGGGCGCCCCCCCAACCTGCTGCCTGAGGCAACTGCTTCAGTTGGCCTCATGGAAGGGCCAGCCCTAGTGATACCCTCTTTGAAAGTGATCTCAAATCAAAAGTAATTATTGAATTGACCTAAGCAGGTAATTAAACAGAGGATGCTAAATGGAATAACACTGAGTGCTTATGCCTGTAGCAAACATTATCAGATAGCTATGATTAAGTGGGGTTAAAATAATGTCTTTTTATGGCACAATGAACACCGGGGGGGGGGGAGGGGTATAAGCACCAGCAATAATTCAGCACAACAGTTTGTAAGGTGAGATTAATTTCCCTGGGAGATCCTATCAGCAGTCAAGGCTCCTTCACGGTCCTGAATCTCTCCTACTGTGTTTTCTCAAAGGAAAATGAATCAGAGCATCAGACCAGGAAGGCTGCAATTCTTGGGAAGAACACAGTACCCTATTCTCCTCCTCCCCAAGTTGTTTTGCTTTGGCACTATAAAATGTTGCATTGCCATCTTACTTCTGCTCCATCTTGTTTCAAAGTGCTCTGTTTGCACTCCAAATCAAATGGCAAGAAAAAGGCTGCAATCCTATACACACTTACCTGGGAGTGAGTCCTACTGAACTAAATGGGACTTACTTCTGAGTAAACATGCATAGGATAGCACTGGAAATATTCTGTTTGCCATATCTTTGGAGGCTTAGGCCCTGTGTCTTGCATTTCTCCTCTGATTATATTTTACCGCTTTCACAATGCAATAGATTTTAAACATTAACATGTTTAGGATTACAGAAAATGAGAATAATAAACATTACCTGTTGCTTCCACCATTCCTTCTAGGATTACAACGATTTCTAATTCCTCTTTGGACAATTTGGCTTTGGAAATCTCCCAGAAAGGACTTTGTTGGTTTATTTCATGGCTGATGATCAGCGGTGACACCAAAAAGAGACGATCGTCCCCCGTGTAATAGCCTACGTTAATATCTGTTTGGTTGAGTGGTATAAATTCCCCCTCCTTTGTCTGTTTAGACTTGATCAACTTGGCTCGTATTGATGCCTCCACAATGTGCGAATTTCTAAGGTCCCCAACTCGGAACATCAGACATAGCTTTCCATCTCGCATGGAAATTACAGCATTGGTAGAAAATACTAGGGTTTCTGCTCTCTTCTTGGGCTGAGATATTTTCACAAACATGCAGCCAACCATGAAAGCATTAACAATAGATCCTAAAACAGACTGAACTAAAAGCAGAATAATTCCTTCAGGACACTTGTCTGTGATGACTCGATAACCATACCCAATGGTGGTTTCAGTCTCTATGGAGAATAAAAAGGCGGAGACAAACCCGTTGAGGTTACTGACACATGGGGTCCATTTCTTGTCCCCTATATGTTCCATATCTCCTCGGATATAAGCAATTAGCCACCAGATGAATCCAAAGAAAAGCCAGGTCACCGTGTAAACCATGACAAAAATCAAAAGGTTGAATCTCCACTTGAGGTCAACCAAGGTCGTGAAGATATCAGTCAGGTAACGATAAGTCTCTCTGACGTTTCCATGGTGGACGTTGCATTTTCCATCTTTTCTAACGTACCTCTGGATTTTTCTCTTGGTATATTCTTTGTTTAAGTGCTTTGGCAGATCTTCTCTGGCTTGCTTGGGCAACTTCGGTGGGTGAATTGTCACAGGGCTCTCCACGTCCTGCTCCATTGAGTCTTCCTGCAACACATTAGCTGTCATTAAAGAAAAGGAGAACATAAATGTGAATGAGAAGACTGATTAAATCAGCACATTAATATCTGCTACATCAGTTGTGTGAAACAACCAACATAATGCATGAATGGCAATGAGCTGCTTCTTCCAATAGAGACAGAACTGGTGCTGATGGCTACAATGAAGAGTTAAATTTTGTAGAACATTTTCAAATAAATGCACCCTTCTCTATTTTCATTTTTATCAGTCAGATGTACTGCTATTACTTATAAGCCTTTGGGGAAATAGTAGCTATATAAATGAGCGAGACGTTTGGGTTTGGGGCTGAAAACTCTAACAGCTGAGGGAAGGAACTGCTAACAGTCATTTTATTAATTCTATGTTAATTAAAAATATACATAAACTTCAATTTAAAACAAACATTTTAGTGGCTAAGCCATCTCTCTGCTATGGGAATAGAACAGTCAAGGCTGCGATCCTATAAAAACATTTACCAGGGAGGACGTTCCATGGAATTCAATGGGACTTACTCCTGAGTAGACATACATAGGCCTGTGCTGTAATATTGTAAACTAATAGTAATTCATACTGCATATTCCATTCAAATAATGGTTATATTGACACTTGCTAACTATTAATGTAAAATACACAGTGCTTTAGATTGTGCATTGTTAGAAACTGGTACCACTTTTAGGTATTATTTTAATCCAACATGGATAAGAAGACAATTGTTTTTTCACTACTTGGCACTGCATTGCCAATAATAAAGTGTCAGGTGCATTGTACCAAAGGAACCATGTGCATTCTCTTTCATGTGTATGCGCTAGTCACAGAAATGTGCTCATCTACATAATCAGGAATTATTTCCATTTCTCATTTTCTCTTACTTTTCCACTCTGCTTTCCATGTGCAAGAGAAAAACAGGATTTGCATGCGGCGGCCCTTAAATCTTGCTCACTTCGGTCTTGCGTGGCCTTTGAACGACCCCCAGTTATCTTGGTGTTTTATTTACCCCTTCTATGCGTGAGTCTTTACCTTGTTTTAATGTATTCCCTTCTAATGTGCTACGAGCCAGATTTGGTAGATCAGCAGAGTGTACCCAGGCCTGTTCATGTGATTCATATTACACCCATATGATTCTTCGTTGCCCCCATTATAATGATCTACGTCAACAGTTTCTGTTGCCAATTCTGACCTTTTCTTTTGGGTCGGATATTGACACTATCTGTTTTCTATTGGACGGGAAAAATGAGAATTGCACTCAGTTGGTAGCCAAATATCTTCATTTAATCTGGACCAAACACACCTCTGAATGTAGCTTTTCCTTTGTGTAAGTGAGTGACAAGGGTTATAGACATTTTATTAGTATTGTTTTTATGTGTGCATTTTATTTGTATTATTTTTTAAAGTATCTGTTTGGAAATTTGCTGGGTTGGTGGGGCCTCCATATCTTTTCTGTACAGTTCTTTTATGCCATAAAGGTTTTGACTTGACATATGCAAGTCTGTATACAGTACTGTCTGTTCCTTCATGAATGCTCTCTCTCTCTCTCTCTCTCTCTCTCTCTCTCTCTCTCTCACACACACACACACACACACACACACACACACACACACACACACACACACAATGTGCTGCTTTAGACTGGAGGTGAAAGTATACACGATTGAATTGTCCTCCCTACAAAAAAAAAAACCCTGCATAAAAAATGAGCATGTCAGAAAGAAGGCTAAGCTAGAGCCCTTCTTCCTGATACCTAGTTTTCTGCATGCAGATTTTTTTTTGAGTAGGAGCATTGAATCATGTCATTTTCCTCCTACAGTCTGAAGAGGTACAGCCCAGAGACAGGTTTAGCTACTCATCTGTTGTTTGCAAGAACCTCCTCATACTGTTTCAGTTACTCAGACAGAAAGCAATACAGATTCATAGTTTTGTTGCTTATGCAGACATGCACACTATCTCCATCCCATATAAGGGATGAGTCTCTCTTTAGCAAGCAGTGATGAAATAGACAAGAAGAGATACCAGTGGCATACTTAGTGCATTTGACACCCAGGATGGATAATTTTTTAACATCCCCCTTCCATACACCCCTCTCCATCATACTCAAATTTGTCTTCTTCCCTGTCTCTTTCCATTTCAATTCTTCTTAACACACAGCTTGAAGAACAGCTCTAGAGAACCTAAAATAATTGCAGCCCAATCCTACCCCCCTCCACTGGTGCAGCAATCCAAAATGGCTACTGCTGCATTGTCCGGGGGGGGGGGGTGGAGTTGTGGAGGCCTCCTCTGGGTAAGGGAATTTGCTACGGCACCACAGGATCAGGTATGGGAAGGGGCTAGGATTTGGCGGCCGCCGCTGTCGCAGAACCCACCCCTTTCCCGGACCCAACCTACCCTTCTCCTGCCCCTGTTGATGCCCTGTTCCGCCCTCCACCTGTTGCTGCATGCTCTGTCGGCAGCCATTTTGCAACAGCAGAACTCACTTCTGATGTTGCAAAAGGCTGTGCACAACAGCCTAATCCTCACTAGGATTGGGCTGTAAGATAGATTTCATCTTCATAACATGCTAGTTTTTATGGGTAAAGCATTTTTGATACAGAGGATAATTCAGACATGTGACCAGCATCCACATTTTGAAGTGACACAGCTGCAAGCGGGCTATATCATATGGCTTTTCTAAATGTGTATTATTTTCCCCCTCCTCATCCAATCAAGAAATGTATCTGAAAGTGAAGGAATGCTTTTTGTTTATGTGTAATGTAACGTAACTCCCTTTAAAATGGCACATACCATTTTCATAAATGTTGTCTGGAATACCTTTTTGCCTTTGTATATAATATAATAAAAACTCTTGTAAAATATAGTAAGTGCAGCCTGTAGCGGAGGGAAGCAGCCCTGTTAAATCCAGGTTAAAGTTGTTAGAAATTTATTTCCTGCATTTGAAAGGTTTATAGCACAACCCTATCTGTATTGAGTCAGAGGCATGGTAAGTCCCACTGTATTCAATGGTAAGTCCCTGTTCAATGGGGTTTGATCTCAGGAAACTGTACGTAAGATTGCAGCCTTGTGGCTGTGTCCTGCTCTTGTGGACAGTCAGTTTTAAAGATGCACATTATTTGCTGATGATGACCATCTTGATCATATTAGGATATGCATAATAATGTGAGCTGGTGTTACCTCATGTTAGTAAGCAATGTGTGAAAACAGCCCAGAACCACAAGAGGAGTCAAACAGCTATAACAAGTGTCCAAGAGACACTAATAAGGCAGCTTGCCTTGGGTTTTTCTTCTTCTTCTAAACATAACCCACATTCCCAGTACTGATTTCACTTTGCCACATATTCTCAAGTAGAAGAAGTGGGTGAACACTGACAGATATATTTTAGAATCATCCTTATTTCATATTGATGCATGATCTTTCCACCTGGGTGGCCTATACATCTCAAACACCTCTAGCACAGCTCAGCAGGAGCACAAATAATTCAAAGCTTCCACAGCTTTATGAATTTCAGACAGGCAGAAAAATCTAGTTTGATTTTTGAAAGTGTCTCTGTACTTTAGTTGGGATGGGTCAACCTGCAAAAAAAGTATGGGTCCTATTTTAAGGAAAAATGTGTATTTGGTTCCCCACTGTTAGTTGAATGCAGGAGGGGTAATCGTGCTGTCAAGTTCACACAATGAAACCCATGATACGTAGTCAGAATCACTGCATTTCTATTCACCTTTGCCCCTTGCATGTCCTAGTAGTGGTCATAATCTCCAAGGTTAGGGTAGAGGGAAGGTTGACATCAGTTTTGGGTCCGTCTACATCAGGGGTTCTCAACCTGTTCTCAACCTGTGGTATGAGTACCCCTAGGGCAGTGGCTCCCAAACTGCGGATACCAGCCAGAGGAGCCATAGAGTGCCATGGAATCCTCACAGAATACAGTGCAATGCCAATTGGCAGGCATCAACATAACGTAATGGGGAGCCACGGCCAATGGCCAAGGGAGCCATGGGTCAAAAAAGTTTGGGAAACACTGCCCTAGGGGTACGCGGACCAATGGCAGGGGGTAAGCCAGAGATAAGTAACGCCCCTTATCAGCATCAATCAGTAGTTAATTACTTAATTAGAACTTAAATACAATCCCCCCTGTCTGTCTGTCTGTCCCTCTCTCTCTCTCTCTCTCTCTCACACACACAGTTAAGTAAGACATTTTTTTCACATTTAAAATTGTTTTAGTATTTTTTATTTAATGATTAATTAGCTAATTAATTAATTGATTAATCCAATTAATTAGCAACATGATCAGAAAAAGTGGTACTGCCTTCCTAAGAGGGTACTATTTTTGAAGGATCCTATTTGACAGCTTCTACGTATCCCTGTTCATCAAAAGCTAGGAAGTCAGGGAGTAAGGTTTTAGCATAGTCTTCTCTCTGACATACTAGTTTTCTATGTGTAGGAAGAGATGTCTCTTTTTAATATGGGGAAGCATTAAAAAAATGCAATCCTTCATATGCATACTTCATATGCATACTGAGAACCAAACAAGAACAATGGGCGATAGTCCATAGGATGTGGTGTGGATTCTACCAGCTGCTAGCATGATAGCTTCAGTAGATCATGAGGCAAATCAGTCAGTCTGGATGCACACTTAAATGAGTGCCTAGTATAGAGACGGTTTAAGACCACATTCAAAATGGAAATACCGGTAATTAATGGTATATAATGAGAATTCTGTGGAAGATATTAATGCATGCTTGATCATGCCTGTTACGCATATCAGTATGTTGAACTGTAACAAGATGTACAACCAAAGATAAAAAAGAGGAAGAAATAGCCCTGTACACTTAATAGAGGATCTCCTGGTATACTTATATTTTATCTCTCATTACTGCAAAAGATGATGCTATGAGAATGATTTTTTTTTCTCATGCTAACCTCTGGTGCTGGAATACCTAGCAAATGCGATCTGTCATTAGACTGTGCTTTTCCAAAGATGCTGAAAGAGGCAAGGAAGATGGAGCAGATGGTGTTCTCAACAAAATGACATTTGGCGCACCTTGGTTACTTCAATATATTTACCCTTGTTGTCTGCTGTTCATACATATATACCCGACTTCAAGTTCTGCAAACAACATCTGGCAATCCATTAACATAACAGCTGACTGTGATAAATTTCTATTAGCTGCAACTGACTGTAGCATTACACGGTTGACCTGATATTGGGCAATGAGGAACTCTGTCTCATTCACATAGAAATTTCAGACAAGTGCCTGTTGTAGTAGCTTCATAGTTCAATCAACAGCCCTTTGCTTTTAATGGGTGTGATCAATTGTAATAATAGTGCTATGCTTGATTAATATTTGATCCTACATCTAAGGGTGCCAGTATTGTCCTGACATGAGTCTTGTGCCTTTAACTGTGGCACAATACGAAATTCAGCAGGTCTTTGCTGCTTTTGCATGCCGAAAAGGGTTGCCTTATTCTCTGCTTGACATGTAGTGAGGGCAAATACATATTTGAAACTGCACAATGCGGGAGGAAGCCATGTGGGAGGCGCAATCTGGAACAGAGAAATGGTGGGTGAGGAAGAAGTGACCCCGCCATATCTCTCCTCTGGGTCACCCCCTTCTGAAGCAACTTTTCTTGTACAAAAGGGCCATGGGGCCACTGTTACCAGTGTTTGCATGTAATTATAGTTTGGCCCTTTGAAAGCTGATGAGCCTTGTCACAAACACTATAACAACACTATAGGTAGTCTTATACTAGTTATACTAAATATTGAATGGTTGGAATTTGAATGCAACACCGCCTACAGGACTCTGGAGGGCAGTGTAATGTCTAGTCATCTGAGACCATCTACCTGCCCTCTATGTGGTTCTTGCAGGAGGTGTGTGTTCCTTAACTCTATTTCCTTCCTCTCCAGACACTGAAGGAGAAGGATGTGTGCTCTCTCCCAGAGCACATCTCCCCCCCCCTCGGGGCAGAATTGCCACCTATCCGTATCCACGGTCTGTTCCCGTTATCTGCGATCTCATCAGGGCCATTGTTCTCTTAGCTTTTTTTCTGTTTGTATCCACATTGCTCTGGGAGCAAATTTCCCTGCCTTGCTGCATTTACTGTAAAGGGTAATCTGTCTCTTCTGGAGTTACTCTCTGTGTGTGTGTGTGTGTGTGTGTGTGTGTGTGTGTGTGTGTGTGTGTGTGTTTTCTATTGAATGCCATTTGCAACACAATGAGAACTGTTTGTGCTCTCTCTGGGCTTCCAGGATACTGTACAATACCTTTTATATTTGCATAATGTTGTTAGGAAGGAATAATAATTCATTTGCTAGAGTTAGGAATTGTTCCATAACAAAGAGCCAACGTGGTATACTGGATGGTGCTCCTGCTATCACCATAGACTTCAAGTTAAGATTCAGGTTCACAAAGTTCATATAGTGCATGTTGAAGAGGGTCCTCTGGAACCTAACCCAATTTTTCCCATAGGCTCAATGAGTTGGTATCTGCTAATTCAGTCTCCACTAGATTTTTCCAGAAACCTAACCCTAGCGGATAATGAGAACTGACTGTATTGCACTCTCTGATTGCTTTGGAACTTCTGAAAGGACAGGCCTTAACTGAGGTTGGCAAAACAAATGCCCTGATCACCAACCTGCCACTCTTCATGGGAATGGACCTAAGCTCAATTGAAAAATGATTTGCATGCAAAAGGTCCTAAATTCAATCCCCCAGGAGTGCCAGGGAGAACTGAGAAAGCTGCCCCCCCCCCATCTAAAACCTTAGAGCGGCTGCGAGTCAATGTGGCTGGTTGAACTCAGCTTAGCACAGCTTCATATATAGATCCATACTTCACTCTCAAGGGGAACACAAACTGGATCCAAACACAGGAATAAACATTCTGAGATACACCTATGTTTTTGGTCAGAATCGTCCACCCTGTTTTCACTAATGTGTACATGATCCTTAGACTTTGATTGTCCAGTCTTGTCTTGTCTCTTGTTCCAGCAGATTGTATTTTTATAGTGTGAAGAATAGGTCCATTTCAAGGGCTGGGAATGGATCATTTCTCAGTTTGAAAGGGAGACAGAAATACAGAGTCATTGTTATAAATTAAAGGATACCCAGGGGGAAAAAAAGCATAAATGAGGATTTCTAAATGAGCGAGATAATAATGTGCTTATTCACAATGGAATGAAGTATGAAAGAAATGTTGAAGAGGTGCCTTGTAGAGGTTTTTTACTGCTTTTTTATTAGCCTTCTAGACTCCAATAATTCTGTCTGGTGAAAAAGAACGGTAATTAATTTCCTTGTTCTATTGTAGAGCTTACTATCCTTTAAATATTGGACAATCAAGATTGTTTCTCTTTGTGTGTTTGTAAATCTTACTGGCCATTACAGCACCTTGGATAATAGAGACCTCCCCCACCTCCGCCCACCTTCTTCTCATGAAACAAATGTGTCCAATTTTTTGCTACTTTTATGCATTGGAAAGCCTGTCTACATTTAAAACAACAGCAGCAACAACCATTTGATTTCTGCATGCCAGTTCCCTGATTTTTTCCTCCTGCTGCTAAAGACTTAATCTGTTCTCTGCTCCACTGCTAAATAACCCAGCAACCACTGGTAACCAGCTTTGTGCTTTAATAGACAAGCAAAACTTTGAAAGGTTCTTAAATCTCTGTTATACACACTGTTAATCACAGACAGAGGAGAACAGCTTGCAGGGGAAAATGAGAAATAGCAGAGGAAAACTCAGCCAAGCCGAAAACTGGGATTCCATTGTTGTTTTGTCAAGTGTGCGGGACTGGCGCAGGCTCTCCCAACACTTGAGGCGATGCATCAAATGCTATCTCGCAGGGGTATGGTGCCAGCCACTACTGTCTCCTCCTGCTCAGCGGATTAAAAAAAGAAGAGGAGAATGGAACAGTAGAGGAGAGGAGGGTGGTGGGCTAGAGTGTTGGAGACGGTTTGGCCTTTGTGTGGAAGGGGCTGTACAAGTATACGGCTCCTCCATGCATTTGGGAACCCTAGGTGCGTAGGGTTCCATGGAGGAGCCCTAGGTGCATAAAGACCCTTCCATGCAAATACTGAATGTGTGACTACTAGTGGGAGTGCCCGGCAGGCACGATCCCACTCCCATTTCACACATTCACTGAATACATGGTATGTATGTATGTGTGAACAGTTCTATACTCTGTCTATTCTAGAGGAGGTCCTGACTCCTGGGCCACCAGCTTACTGTTGAGAATGAATGTTGCTTGTTCTGTCGCAACATTGCTTCTGATTGGCTCCAGCAAATCTCATGATTTAGACACCAAATATACAGTAGATACAGGGAAATAAACTGGCACAAACATTTACAAGCATAATCTACAACTTAACTTTCACTTTCCCCCATATTAATGGGCTGGGTCTCCCTGGACGGGTTTACACTTTGCACCTGGTAAAGTGTATTTGTTTCCCATCTGTGGTTCGGGCCTATTAGGATTCAATAAAACTTGCAGGTGTTTCTCTAACAGGTCTATGGCTCTTCTGCTTCCACTCCATAATTTGTGTTTTCAGTGGACTACTGAATATCGATATAGTTTAATGGCCTACACATACATTTTTGTGTGCATGCAGCAGCAACATGCATTAGTTTGCCAATGAAAACCTGATGTTTGCTAATGTAAACATTTTAAAGTGCCCCCAGCATGCCTTACTGTAGTGTGAAAGAAGAATATTAACCACTTAAACAGTCTGACTCTAAAAGTTAGCATGACACTGATCTACGCCAATGAAATCATATATGTTCAAGCATATCTATCATTTCCTCTGAAGTTATTTTAAAACAAGTCAAAAACTGTTCTTCTGTTATATGTGTAGCCTTCAGTGTTGTTTTCCGCTAGCTGCCTGCCAGCCTACACTCTGGGCCGCGTTCCTAAAGTTGTATTAACAAACCTCAAACCCCAATGGAAACCAAAAGCATCAGAACCAAGACAGATCTAAGGCCATAGATATGTCTTTTGCCTGTTGAATATGTCTTGATAGGCAATTGGATTAGGGATTCATGGAGACACCTTCAGATTGTGCAGGCTTGTAATGAGAGACTGTTGATACCATAATAAATCTGAGCTCAAGAGATGTAACTTTACAAGAAAAATTCCACTTCCCTCAAAAATATTATCTGGCTCTCTCAGCTCTTCTCTGATATTGTTCATCCCTGTAAAAACATTTCCTGATCGTGACTGCAGTATTAAGAATCTTATAACTGCTCATCTCACGCCTAGTGATGCATGGGGGACTGAACTGCTAAATAAATGGCTTTTGCTAAGCACTTTATTCTGCAAACCTTCCTGTTTTGCAGCTCGAAACAGATTGAATGTGGGTTGAGTGCTCCGAGGACTTGAGAAACCAGGTATTAAATCAGAATGCAATACCCCTTTGGGTCTTGAGGGGATTCCCCGCGTCATCCCTAGCATTAATTACCGGTAGGTGTCACCTGGTCCCACATACATCATAGGATTGCCGTGGAATTTGGACATCCACTTTGCACTTTCAGATCTCTCAGGTGAAAGAGGTGGAGCCAGGAGAGCTGTGCACTTTCCTTAATCAGTTTCCAGTCCAATCCTGGATGCATCCAGGCAGCTGGGGGTGAATGTAACAGAGGCATAAAGTGCTGAGCAGCTGAGCCCCCTTTCATGCGTGCACCGTTTTGAAATCTCTCTTTTAAAAACGATGTCTTTTTTGTATTTCCCTGCTGCACAACCCCAGGGTAGGGTGTTACTCCAGGCACATTCCTGTTTAGAAAAGAGTAGCAAGGCTACACACCACCCTATTCCCTGCCATTTTGTGAACTGTCAAAAAAATAAACCTGGAGACTGAGCTAACTTTCAGTCTTGATATTTTCCAAAGATGTGGAAAAACAGTCGTGGGGGTGGGGGTGTTTTTGCTTCCTTTGTCTAATCAGCCTTGTGTATGTATTGAGATGATTTCACACACCTTTCAGAAAGGCTGGTTCAAATTTGCTAAAAACAAACCAACCCTAAATTCCACCTTTCGATTTATAAAAACTGCAGATTGTTGTCCTATAATATACCCCCTTTTTTCCCCTCCCCTGTCCCATCCTTTTGCATACTGGTAACGAAGATTTCTGTATAATGCAAAAGTTCACTGTTTGTCATTCATTCACTTTTGGTTAGTCCTGGAAAAGCATTGCCTACTTTGGATTGTGTGTGTACTTTTTGGAAAGCAACTTTTGGGAGGCGGTGGTGCTCCTACACTACAGTGTGCATGCAGCCAGTTTAAAGAGAGAAAACAGCAGCATGTAACTTTCTGATAACAATGCTAAAATTCACTTCTCTCGGCCATGCTCTACAGACAGTTCATTGCAATACTGATGCAGAATATAGACTTGTAAAATCATTGTGCAAAGAATGAAGAAGTCAGGATGGTGTGGTTGTTCAGGAATTGGATTTAGACCTGGAATATCCAGGTTCAAGTCCCCACTCAGCCATGAAGCTTCCTGGGTGACCTTGGGCCAGTCACTATCTCTCAGCCTGACCTACCTCACAGGGTTGTTGAGAGGACAAAAGGAGAGAAGGAACTATGTATACCATCCTGAGCTCCTTGAAGAAAGGGCAGTATAAAAATGTGAAAAATAAATACAGGGCCCAATCCTATCCAACTTTCCAGCGCCGATGCAGACATGCCAATGTGGTGTGTGTGTTTGTTTGTGTGTGTGTGTCTGTGGGGGGGGGGGGTTTGCAGTCCTCCTCAAGGTTAGGGAATGTTTGTTCCCTTATCCTGGGGCTGCATTGCAGCTGCATCAGCACTGGAAAGTTGGATAGGATTGGGCCCACAATAAGATAAAATACAATTGTGACATACAAGCACTTTGTCTGTTCACGTGGAAAGACCCTGAATAAATCCCATGGAGAAGTAGCAAGGCTTAATTTTATGAAGAGAAAAGGTGTCAAACATCTGGAAAATCTGGAATGTTCTCCTTTCCAATGCTTGCCTTTTGCATAATTAACTGTCTGTGCAAGTGTGTAATTTTACAGCTATATTGATTTTTAAGCTATGCCCCATGCTTTCAGTTTAGGGTGATTAGATGGAGAAACTAGAACTGCAAGATGGTTACGGTTTAGCTTCTGAAATGAAAGAGCAGTGTTTTATTTTTATTGCTTGTACCATGATGACTCAACATACATTATTAAGGCAAACCAGCATTTAGAATAATAAATTGAATGGACAGTTTGGTGACAACATGATTTTAATCTTATAGAGATTAATACCTTGTGCTGACACAGTGCCACGGAACCAAACGAGATTTTCACTCATTTCCAGAGAAAAATGATTAAAATGTAACACTCCGCAAAAATGTATTAACGTATGGTAATGCAGCTATGATTCTGTGTATGCTGCTCAGAATAGTTCAGAAAGAACACAATCTTTTGCCTTCTTTCCATTACTTAAATTGATATTTTCTAGTCAATAGGACTGAAAAGCTGAATCAGAGCTTTTCAAAAGCAAAGGAAACCCGATGGTGTTTCAAGTCTCTGTCGGGCCACACTACGTGTGTGAATTGCCATCTCTGGCCCAGTGAGCATGAAGGCTGACCTCCACCGCACGAATTTTGGCGCGTCCCAGGCTCGTGTGAAGAGTGCAGAACAGTATGGCTTCCATTTTATCTGATCGCATCAGAACGCGGGAGAGCCACGCTCTCCCAAGTTCTGTTGCGATCAGCCATGGACCATGCTCATGATTTTAAGAGGGCGGGACGCGGAGCTAATTGTTTGACCAATGGGATGAGAGGGGTTTTCAGCCAATCGGTGCACACCTGTGTTTCAGCCAGTCACTGTTGAGATTTATTAGAAGGCGGGACAATTAGGAGGGACTATTTGCATTGAAGAAACTGGTGGAGCCCAGGGCAGCATTTCGGGCGGGGTGTCCTGTCCCCTACGCTCGTTTGCCTCCAGACGCAAGCGCAACGCAACCGGAGCTGGTGGAGATCAGCCTTTAGTGTGACAGAGTCTGCTAAGAAGCTGTCATTCTGTACTGGAAGAGAATTTAACCATGCAGGCACACCTGGCATGAGTGCATCTTGTCTTGATTTCTGGCAGGAGTCTGGACTGGTCTGCTGCTCTAGGTTGCTGGCAGCTCTTTGGAAAGGTCTGCAATGGGCCCATGGTGTCCCCTGGGTGCACATTGGTTGTTACCACTGCCACTGGTACTGGGGATGCAGGAGGGGCAGCCTGGCCAGGGGAGCCCTCTGATAGGTGTGCGCCATCAGCCAGTGTCTGGCCTGACCTCCCCCTGATATCCACCCCTTGTGTGTGTGTGTGTGTGTGTGTGTGTGTGTGTGTGTGTGTGTGTGTATCATGTTTTTAATTAAAAACCTAGTTTTTAACAAGCTAGGCTTTAACAAGTTTAAGTCATCACCACAAACATAGTGCCCTTCAATGGCATCAGTTGACATATTCCGTTACAGCAAGTGCAAGCTACTGGCATTTACTGAAAAGGATTTAAATTCCTTTCCTTTTAGATCTTTCAGTGAAAGAGCCAGTACTTTTAGATGTATCAGAAAATTAGCCAGCCAGTTTCTAACAAGTTGTTCATATCACTGGATCCATCATGTTCATATCCATCAAAGGACAGCTATTTCTTTAATTTGTATGTATTTTTAAAGTTATTTAAAAAGGTATTTAAGGTTGCAATCCTATCTACACTTATGTGGGAATAAGCCCCATTGACTATAATGGGACTTACATCTGAGTAGACATGCACAGATTGGGCTGACTGTAATTCACTTCCCTTTTAGATCTTTCAGCACAGGACCCAGTAAAAGTAGTAAAATTAGTCACCCAGTAAAAGTAATGAATATTGACAGAAACGAATGCAAGAAGTAAAGTTTTATTTAGTTTTGAAGATATGGCCTTTTATTTTGAAGATATGGGCTCCTCCACAGACTTCTGTTGCTGGCTGGCTCATCCTTTGCTGAGCTTCTCCCCACGTGCATGCCTCCAGGCTGGGTTCCTTTTGTTTCCTCAGACTCAAGGGCTTGATATTTTAATGATAATGAGGGCTCTCCTTGAGTTCTTTGCAAGTGCTAATTGAGGACATTTTTGCCCTTTTCCCAGACACCCAGACAGGAGCCTAGAATGTAGGACATGTCCTGGAAAAGTAGGACATCTGGACACCCTGCATGAGCTGGGTGAGGCTAGGAGCAGGATCCAAAAAGGGGATGGGTGCAATTAGGTGAGATACTAGATTGTGCTTGAGGATATTTTATTTAGAGGATATTTTCCTCCGGGAAAAGGAGGGTGTGTGTGTGTGTGTGTGTGTGCGTGCGTGCGTGCGTGCGCGCGCGCCTTGCCATTACCCATCTCTGGCACAGACCAGGCTTAGTCCTGCTTTATTTGAATAGGGGCAGTCCCATGCCCTTTTCATTTTCATGTGCCACTTATTTATGCAAACATTTTATTTACATGTTAGAAGAAGATGTCTCTAGGTTCCCTTGCAGCCAACGCTTCCAAGATGGCAAGCAAGCAATGCAATTAAAACATCCTGAAATTAACACCAAACACATAAAATCCACACAACAATAAAAAATAGCACCTAAAAACAAAAATATAAAGCAGCAATAAAACAAGAAACAGAAGACATAAAATAATCCATTAAAAGCCCAGGATAATACAGTTGCCGTCACCTGGTGCAGAAAATACAAGTCAGCAGTAACAGAGTGTCCCTTCTCTGCAAAAGTCCATCTCCTCTCACAAATGCGAGGTCTGATGCAGTAGCAAATAAAACCAAGCAAAGGAAAATAAGGTTGTGAAGCAGAGTCAAATGCTTTTGCTCTGAGCAAAATGCTGCTCCTGTTGAAGGAGCAGGCCACAGTCTTAGACGGAACAACAATAACATGAATGATTGGGAAGAGAAGGAGTAACAGATCTTCAGACCAAAGATCCCAGTAAAATCTAGGTGACACCAGAGACAATTCGAATGATGAATAACTTTTGTCAATCAGTCCTCTGGATGAACTGTTCTTCCCCCCGGCTCCTGATTTACCTGCCCTGTTTTCCACTCACCCTTTTGAAAAGTTGTGCCTAAGAACTTAAACACATTGTTCTTCTGGATTCTCCAAACAACAGAGTGATGAGAAGCAGCTGCTTCTCGTGGCATTTTTACAAGTCACATCAATGGAGATTAGCCGCATAAACCAAATGTTTTGTCCAGACAATGCTAAAACAATAGATAAAAAAATCCACTCAGCATGTTTACATACGAAGCTGCTTATAATGCTATTACATAAAATGTTTGAGTGCTAAATATAGTACCCATATTTGCTAGCACCTAAGATTGCACCTGGCTGGAAACCTCAGATATGTTTGTTGTTCATAGAAGAATGCACTTGTCACTTATCTGACACACAGAGCTCCCAGCCTTAATATCCGTCACGGCACACTAGAGTTAAATGCTGGAGTAATAGGTGTTGCAAATGGTTTTGAGCTAGCTCAGAGTGAAAAATATTGTTGGATTTATAAAAAAACACACAAAAAACATGTGGACACTGCTTCCTTACTAGTTTTCCCCATCAAGACTGCCTGATCTTGTATGATTTTGGGTGCAGTCCTCTCTAACTACGGTGGAGCTCTCGCTCCACCGGCCTAAAGTGTTGCAAACGTGCTGTAAAGCATGTTTGTGACGACAGCGGTGCTGGCGTGGAGGCTGGCAGCACTCACAACCTCTGTCTGCCCGGACCTGCACAGGACAACCCAAGTAAGGCCGAGGCTGCTTGGCACAGGGGCGGGGCTGGCAAGGGAGGGGGCAGGGATATTGGCGGCACGCTCCGCCGATATCTAAGCCCCTTCCCAGCCTGGGTTGGCCTTATACAGCCTCCCTGAATGTACGCCAGGTCTGGACCAAGGAGGCCCATAGGCAGGCCCTGGGACAGGCCGCAATGGACTTAGGATACAGCGGCCAGTCCTTTAGGCCAGCCGTGTCTCTTTACATAGGATTGGGCTGCCCACGTAGAGAATACATGCACGCACGCACCACACACGTGTACAGACCATTTAGGTTCTGGAACCTGTGTGAGTTTTCAGGTGCTTTCAGAATGATGATGGTACATGAAGATAAGAATATGATCAACTCATTGCCTAGAGAACGAGAAGGGGAGGTCCCATCTTTTCTGCTGCCTTTCATTGGGAGAGGTAGGACTATGCTGTTGTTGCCCCATTGCTGCAATGGTAAAATCCTGGCTTTGTCCATTATTTTCTCTGGGCAGTTCTCAGGGAGAGAGAAAATAAATAAAGGGTCTACTACAGAAACCAGAAGCTGGGCAAGCTACATGACTATCAGCGCAATCCTGTGTAACCTTGTACCGGTGTAACAGTAGATGCACCAGTGTAAATGCACTTATGGCAGTGTAAGTGCACTTATGGCAGTGTAAGTGCACTTACACCTGTGCATCTGCTGTTACACCGGTGCAAGGTTACACAGGATTGCACAGTATATCATTTAAGACTATAGTTGAGAGCAGCTGAAAACAGTGTTCGGCTGTCCATTGGCAAAAAAACACACAGGAAAATGTCAAAGCGCAAACAATTTTGAGCAGATCATCATGGGGATTGGCACGTCTGTGACCATTTTTCCACCTTGACCATCCACTCACTCATCAACCTGCTCATCACATAGCAAGTTTCTGCATCGTAAACCCACATCATCATCAGCTACTGGCAGACAAACTTGCTAGATGTTGGGCAGGATTCACGTGGTGAGTTCTCTTAAGCAATTCAGCTGGGGGTGGGAAACTCACCACAGGGATGCTGGTCCCCATAGCCTAGTCCAGCTATAGCTCTCATTAACAAATCAGAAGTTCTCCAGGAGTAAACATACTCTGTCTCTCAAACAATGCATATTTTATAGAGAGCTACATAAATAATGTAGACTGTACAAAGGAAACAATTAATTTATATTTTGATTATCACTCTAAGCAGCAATATAAAATAATGACAGAAGAGGTCAAGTCCAAGAGAAGAACTAAGTTTACATTATTTAGCTCAAATCTTCTCTCAATTAACAGCATTTCGGTTGCCCCAACAATCCAGCAGTCTACAAAACCTGCAGTAAATTTTATAATCATATTTTCTTACCAGCAGTCTACTAAACTTGCCTACTTTCTTACAATTCCCACATTATACTGGCTACGTTGTTAGATTCTACGAGATATTTGAATACAGGTTTAACTTTAGTGACTTGATGAATAGCATGGGTTGTTTTTTTTTGTAAAGAATTGCTAACAGAAAGTGATTTTATAGACTTCTCCTCAGTAGGATACAGATTGTGGGACTTGTGAAGGCATAAATCAAAACTAAACTGGAGATCTCTTCTGCCAGACACAATGTAAATTAATATAAACTTTATGTACTTATTAAGACTTTCAGGCTATGGCCTTATAAAGCATTGGTTAATCCGGTGGATAAAGAGTTCAGATTAGACCTGAATTGAAATCCTACCAAGGATTAAGTGAGAAAATCACAAGGCCTCAGTTCCTTTTCTGTAGAATAAGTCATAACCAGGGTTGACCCATTTATGAGGCCAAAGCTCAGGTAGCATATTAATAGGGGGCACCCATCATCTACTCGCCTTCACTGCACCTCTTTCTCCTTCTACTCCCTGAATTGGAAAAGGGAGAAGGGACAGAGAGGAAGAGGAAATGTGGAGGGGAAGAGAGTGCTGAGATAGAACACTGAAGAATGGGAGGAGCAGAGACCATTCCAAGACCAGGTTTGCACTAGCTATGTATTGTTATGGACCCACCAGGATGTTTAATCAAACAGTTTTGCTCGAGATGGCAAATGTCTAGCCCAATGGAACTTTTGATTTCCTTCTTTTCTTTTTTCCAAAAAGCAACCTTTCATGTTACATGGCCAGGGCCGGCCCATCCATGAAGCCAACTGATGCGGTTGCCTCAGGCAGCAGTTTGGTGGAGGGTGCCCATCTCAGTCCTCCTACTTGCCTCCACTGCTTCTCCATCTCCTTCCACTCCCTGGATTGGAAAAGAAAGAGGGGGAAAGATAGGAAGAGTAAATGTGGAAAGGAGGAGGGTGCTGAGTTAGAACATTGGAGAGTGGGAGGAGCAGAGGCTGGCACATCATCAGGTAAGTGGGGATGCTGGCACTTGGCATGCTGCCTCAGGTGTCAGGAGGTCTTGGGCTGGCCCTGGTCATAACGGCACCCTTCTGAAAACGTGCATTATAGTACTTCGACACATTAAAAGCTGTATTTTTTTAAAAGGTGGCAAACAGTGAGACAGATGTCATTCACACATCACTAAAGTAAAGGTTTACTTGAAACTGAATGATACAAAACTGAGAAATGCAATTTCCAGCTAATCTTATCTTTAATAATCAAGCATACCAGCAAAATGTAGCTCATTTGATTGAGTCATTTGGACAAAATTGCTCTAGCGGCATATTTCTAGCGGCATATTTTGAGGATTCACTTGCACTTGTAGGCAAACCCACTCAGGTAATCTAGACGGAGTAGATTTCTGCTTGGGGGAAATCATGGGGGAATGATTCTGCCTTGAGGAGAGTAGGCTAGGATGCCTTTTGGACCTCCGCTAGCATTGTCAGTGCATGATACTGCCCAAACTCTTTTCTCTAACGAAGCAGAACAATGACAATTCCACAGCACCATTTAGGTCAGAGGTTGGCAACTTTTTTTCTTTAAAGGGGCCAGACATTCAGCGGTGATGTCATCACGTCACCACCAGACTTCCGGGTTGACACCGAGACACCTAGAAGCGGCCTGTGCGGAGCTTGGTTTGGGAGGCTTCACCTCCCACCAGTTTGCCGCATGCCAGAGGGGAATGGCCGAGCCGCCCACCTGGGCTCCATGAACCTTAACAGGCAGCTCTGCCATTCCTCGCCCATCACACGGCAACTTGGGCAGGAGGTAAAGCCTCCCAAGCCAAGTTCCAGGTGGGTCAGACTTCCGCTGGTGGGCCGTGCCGTGGGTTGCCGACCCCTGATTTAGGTTTTTCACTATATCAAAATCCAAGCAATGAGCAGTCTCCATGGGCCTTTCCAACCCACACATGCACTTTCTGTTCTTTTCCCACAGAAAGAAAAATATTCCTCACCAGCAGCAGGGACAACCGCAGAGCCAGTGCTGCACCTCGCAGAGCTAAAAATACTCTTCACGCAAGGCAAAGTCTTCTAGAACAAGGGCAGGAACACCCACATCCACACCCATCCCCAGAGAATTCCCTACACAGGGCTCTAGTGCCCTGCTTCACCCACCCTGCCCCTGCACATACGGTATGTACACATATGAACATTTATGCAAGCAGTGCAAGGGGCTACTGCAGGAAATGAAAGGTCTTGCATACTTCCCAAATCCTCATCCAGCCCTCAGTGTATTTCAGAGGTGGCCAACCTTTCAACATGAAATGCTCCTGGCCCTTTAAGGGTTGTACAGGGGAGGGCATTTCAGCAGGTGCAGCTGCTTTAGCAGCACCATCAGCACCATTTTGGAATACTCATTCCAAAAACATCAGAATGAATGAGAACACATTCCAGCCCCTATGCAATGACATCCAGTGCCACCTTATGCATATCTACTCCAAAGTAAGCTTTACTGAGTTCAATGGGAGTTTCTCCCATGTAAGTGTGTATAGGATTGCAGCTTTTCTGTGACAGCAAAATACATACATAACACCATACCCTGAAGCCAGTTTTGTTGCTTTCTAAAATAGGTCATATAACGACTTTCAAAGAAGAAATATTGAACTTTTTAATAGCAGAGCTACGTTTTCATTAGTCTGAGCCGCAGAATGCGGAACAGTAATGTGAGCACCGATTAAGCTTCTTGCATATAAGTGAGTACCGTTATTTTTTTTAATGCATATGTGGAACATAGGCCACATTTTCCATAATCTGCTAATTAAGGAAACTACATAAATGCTCCCACTCATAGCATGCCTTCAGCTGTAACTGTATCAATTATTAATTCTGTGATGATGAGGGAAACTATGAGCTAAGAGGTCCTCCCATGTCAGCCAGTCTTGAAGGTCAGGGGTGGGCAGACTTAAATAAGAACATAAGAAGAGCCCTGCTGGATCAGGCCAAAGGCCTATCTAGCCCAGCTTCCTGTATCTCACAGTGGCCCCACCAGATGCCTCAGAGAGCACACAAGACAACAAGATACCTGTATTCTGTTGCCAGTCCCTTGCATCTGGCATTGAGATACCCTACTACTAAAACCAGGATGTTGTAGATATACCCATCATGGCTTGTAACCTGTGATGGACTTCTCCTCCATAAATCTGTCCAACCCCCTTTTAAAGGCACCCAGGCCATGTGCCATCACCACATCCTGTAGCAAGGAATTCCACAGATTAATTACATGCTGGATAAATAATTTTTTTGTTTTGTCTGTTTTAATTCTCCTATCATTCAATTTTAGTGGATGTCCCCTAGTTCTGGTGTTGTGCAAGAGGGAGAAAAAACTTCCCTCTATCCACTCTCTCCATCCAATATATAATTGTATACGTCTCAATCATGTCCCCCCCCTCAGGCACCTTTTTATCCTAGAGACTGAAGAGCCCCAAGGCTGTAGCCTTTCCTCATAAGGGAGGTGACCCAGCCCACTAATCATTTTGGTCGTTCTCTTCTGCACCTTTTCCATTTCCACTATATCCAAGACGTTAAGTCAGGCTTGTGGGATCTATATATTGTTACTAGAATTCTGAGGTCTACGAATCACAGTGCCAGGAAATTGGGGGCCCCATGGCACCCCCATGTGCCCCTGATGGTGCATCAGACACTACCACTGTCACTGGTGCTGAGGGTGTGGGGACAGCGTGACCAGCAGGGCCTCTAATGGGCCCTTGGCCTGTGCCCCACCTGGCTGACCCCTGACTCCACCTCTGCCTCACCAGAGCCAGGTGCAAACAGTGGTGGAGGGGATGGAGCAAATTATTTACTGTATCCCATGAGCCCTGTACTCGGAAAACCTGCGTAAATGAGTAGAAATCGGCATCTGAGTTACTACAGATCAGATCAGGAATTCTAACATACAACTCTAAAAATGGCTTGCAAAGTTCTGCACAAAGACAACCACATACAGGGCCCCCCCGGTATCCCCTAAGGATTGGTTCCTTCCCCCCCCCCTGTGGATACATGAAACCTGTGGATAAGAGCAAACGCCATCTTCTACAGCCCCCCGCACCCATTTTAACTGATTGTTGCGCCAACGGCTTGAAACGAGCTCTGTAGAGCCGAGTCTCAAGCTTCGCAGCCCCCCCCCCCCCGCGCATGCTCCCCTGATGATTCTTTTACCTTAAAATGGTGTTTGTGTCTTGCTTTCAACACAGGTTATAAGTAGCATGCTGCTGCTTTTAGCAAAGACCAGGAAACTGAAACTGAAACTGAAACTGCTTCCTGGTCTTCTGCTGACCCTGCCACTCAGCATGCTACTTATAGCCTTTGTTGAAAGCAAGACACAGACACAATTTTAAGGTAAAAGAATTGCCAGGGGAGCATGGGTGGGGGGAAGAGGAGGAGGGGGTTCCTGCCATCCGTGGATAAGTGAATCCGTGGATACTGGATTCATGGATAGCGGTGGGGGGGGGCTGTACTCATATTTTATAAGCAAGGGATACCAAGACTGAGAGATACCGGTAAGTGATTAGCACAAGGGCAGCCATGGCAGAGAGCTTCTAATTTGCTCCCCCCCCCCGCTATTGTTAAAATACCAGGAGTCATAAGCACATGCTGGTCTACTGCAAATCATCCACAGATCTACCAGCAGTTCCAGATTTATTTTCTGTCAGATTTGTTGTGGGTTTCTGAGTCTCCACTGATGAAATGAAATCTGAACATTCTGTGACTCTGTCCTTGTATAGACTTTTTGAAAGTGTAGTTCAAATCATTTATTACAACTAAAAAAAAAACATCAACCCAAACCCCAGCAATGCTTGGTTTATTTATCAGTCAATGCTCTGTCTTGCATTGCACTGCAAAAGCCCATACTATGAAGTTCCAGTGCTTAACAAGGAATGCTGGTACCTTTCGATTCAGGAAATTTGTTGCCTCACTCTATAATCCACCGCCAATAAAATTAGCAAGTCATTGGTCCCCGGGAGGAGTATAATGAGGGAAGTGAGGAAGGAAGGAAGGGTAGCAATTTGTTCAAATAAAGTCATTCTACTAATGCCTTGTGTTTCAAAACCAGTAATGCAACATGATCTATACGTTTAATTTCAAAGGATATACAGAACCAAGTCTGCAACAAAAGGACAGCGATTCATTTTCCTCCCAACAGCAGACTTCTCGGGGTTAACCCTGTGCTGTACTGAATTTTGCGTGGGTGCAGTGCAAGTCTAAGGGCTGAATATGCCAACATGTATAGCAACTGTTCCATGACACCTTCTTCAAACAAAAAACAACACTGAGAGGGAATGATTGGGAGCAGAAAAGCAGGGGGTGGGTGGAATCTAGGATACAGTACTTAACCCTTTACACCACACAGAAAAGACAAAGAACAAATGCCAGGCCTGGTATGTCTTTGAGGTTCTCAATGCATTAAAGTAAAGCTTTTTTCTAAAGGTGGATCCACACCGTACGTGTTTGCATTGGTCATGTTTCGGCACGTTCCTTCCAGGAGTGTTCCGGCACATTCTAACCAACTTTCCAGTGCTGGTACAGCTGCAATGCAGCCCCGAGGTAAGGGAACAAATGTTCTCTCACCTTGAAGAGGCCTCCATAACTGCTCCTGCACTGCTAAATGCAATGTGCACCCTGTTGGCACAGCTACACCGGCGCTGGAAAGTTGGTTAGGATTGCGCTGTAAGAAACACAAAAATTACTCCATGAAACAGAAGTGGCATCAGGGGTCAGTCAGGTCAGGCACCGATTGAGAGCCCACTCCCATCTAGCCAGGCTGACCTCTGAACCCTCAGTACTGGTGGCTATGGTAACTCCCAGTGCATCTTGGGTGAGTGTATCATGGGAGGCCCTGTGCATGATTTTGCCCCAGGGCACTCTGCAACATTGCACTGCTATGAAAGATACTAAATGAAAATAAAACTCACATTTTATATCTTTAAAATGTATTAATTCATTATAAGATTCATAACAGAGCAAAGGGGGGAGATCCAGCCATCAAGAAAAGACTCATTGTCTGTATACAAAATGAGAACACACACACACACACACACACACACACACACACACACACACACACGAAGTGAGGTTATTTACTTAGCTTCTTTACAGACCTGTTCACTGGCAAGCTTCTAACAAACTGAAACACAATCAGCCTTCCATGTGATTCATATACATAGAGCAGGGACTGATAATTTTGATCCATAATGCTGTAATCTCTTTGCATCCCCAACAAACTGGGAGCTGTCAGCTGCTTGTATCTCATTCAAATGCAAACATATTGCAACTATAAAGAGACAGAACTGTATATTTTGCATTAATGCTGCCATCCTAATATGCTTCACAGTAAATCCGGTTGGTTTTGATGGAGTTAATTTTCAAATAAGCGCCTGTTTAGGATTGCAGCCTTATTTTCAGTTTATGATTCAGCAAAGGGATCCTGCAATGAGGTGGGTGGGTGGGTGGAAGGGTGAGTGATTTGTCTGGGAGCCATTTGCACTCCCTTGTCCCCTCTCTGGTGCCGCTTATGAACTTGAGTTACACTTTTCCCAACTGTGGTGGGAAATGAGAAATTAGACCCACGGATTTCCTGTATGTTGAGATTCCTCAGCCCCGGGGTTAGTTTCTTGTATGGATGAATTGGCACTCAGAACTAGTAGTAACAGAGACAGGTCTACAACTTTCACTTTCACTTTGATCACTTCCTGAAATTCAGCTTTGTTTCTCTCACTTCAGATCAGAAAGCTTGCCCTGTGGCTAGAGAAAAATAAATAACTGCTGACTTTTCCTTCCTTACCTTTACAAAATCAGTCCCAAACGGACACCCAAGCTTGTCTGATGATACTATAAATCTATTCTAGTTTAAAAGGGCTCATTTTTAGATGCCCAAACAGTTTCAGAGACTATGGTGTCCCCTGTGGCAGTCATTATTTTTTTCTTCTGTGTCAGGTAGTGATGCCTCAAGAAACCTTGAAAAGTGAAATGCGCTGTGGCGTTATGGAGAATGAATGTGTTAGTAGGATGGGCTGTAGGGATAGTTCAGTGGTAGCGTGCATGATGCTCGGCATGCTGAAAGTCCCAGGTTCAGTTCTAGGTGTCTTCAGACAGGGCTAGGAATGGAAAAGCTCCTATATGAAGTTGGGGAGGGACGCTGCCTGTCAGTGGGAACAATACTGACCTAGACGGCTTAACAGTCTAACTAAGGATAAGGACATTTTGTATGTTCATATGGCCAGCTCCTGCCAACCTAGCAGTTCCAAAGCATGTTAATGCAAGTAGATAAATAGGTACCGCTTGCGGGAAGGTAAACAGCGCTCCGTGTTCCAGCTGCATGCTACGCGCTGCGGCAAGGAGAGTCATGCCGGCCACATGACCACGGAGGCATCTTCGGACAACGCTGGCTCTTCGCCTTTGAAATGGGGATGAGCACCGCACCCTAGAGTCGGACACGACTGGACTTAATTGTCAGGGGTCACCTTTACCTATGTGAATGGACCCCTGACACTGTTCCAGAAATAAAGAACATGCGCATGTGGACTGCCATCTTCACTAGCTTTCATTTGCTTTCTTCAGCTGCCTGGGTGTCATCTTTGTGAGCGACATGCTCCGGAATGTGTGCACTCTTGGTATATACATATTTTAACTGTTAATGAAAGCATTTGTCTCTTGTTATGATGCAGGTAGAGTACACTCTTATGTGGGAATGCCACTGAATCTTACTTCGGAATCCCTGGGCCAGGCTGCATTCCTATTGCTTAGAGAGACTGGCTGGGGAGTTGAAATGCAGATAAGGGCACAGGGTTGGCTCCACTAATGAGCTCTGGAATCCAAGTAGAAGCCACCACCTCCCCAGCTGCTCCACATTTACCAGGTGATAGCAAGAGTAGCGGCTGCTGCTGCTTCCCAGCTACTGGCTCACTTGTTTATTCACTTGCCTGTCCCTCCCCCCTTCTGCTGGCTGTTTCCCACCTGCTTTGCTGAAAAGGGGGAAACAAAGAGGGAAAAGTTGGTGTGGGGAGCTTGGGCACTGCAGGAACTTGGGCTGAGACAGTGAGAGCAGAGCTATGTATATGTGCAGAGTTGTTTGTTGTTATTATTATTATTATTATTATTATTATTAACAAATATTTATATGCCACTTTTTAACAAAAAAGTTCACAAAGCGGTTTGTTTTAAACATTCGGAGCTGGGCAGAGGTCTGTGAGTAGGTATCTCTCCATATCCTCCTTGTCTTTCCACTGAGTGTTGTCGTGATAACCACTTAATCTTTTGAATAGAACATAGAGCAACTGGATATGAAGAGTATAAGGTGAAACAAGCCCCAAACCTCATGCCTTTTTTCCAACAGGGTGGAGCAGATCTCCCCCCCCCCCATGATAATATTTGGGTAAGAGCAACAATCTTGCCCAAGTACTACAATGGGAATGCACTTAGGAGCAGGCTATTTCTGAAGGAAATAAGTGCTCCTTCTAAGCATATGAATAAGCAATCTGTTCACCGGTAGCCTACTGTGGAACTGGGGCATTGCTTCCATCCCCCTTCCACATTCAAAACGCATTAAAGGAGAGGAGGATCAATTCTAAATATCAAAACCCAGCAGGCAAGCCATCCTGGAGAACCGCTTCTAGCTCTCTGACTCTGTACGATCTCCAGTCTAATTAAACAAACACTCCTGCAGGCCTGGACATCAGTCGTGACGATGTATTACTTTTAATGATCTCGGGCACCTGACAGCCGAATGGAATCCGGTTACTCAGATGGAAGGAGACCAGATAACTTCATGCGCTCTTGCTGCCAGCATGCTAACTTTCTGTTATCCAGACCATTTGATCATAGCAAAATCCTTGCCCTTCCCTGCATCTTCCATTTGGAATCAACCAGCTGTCCCAACAGTCCCAAAGCAGTTCCTTTAATTATCAGGTCAAAGGAGCAGTGGGTGTAAAACAAATGCAGTTGATTGCAAAATTGCATGGTAATGAGCTTGAGAGGGGTTGCCTTTTGGTTATACATCACTCACATCCCTGTTGTACTGTTATCTTTTTTGCTTGCTACATAGCCTGTGCTTATTAAAACATTCTTCCCTCTTATATGGGCTGTGACAGCAATGTCTTGGTGCAATAAATGTTAGGCAAGGGATGTCGTGTTAGATTCTTTTCTCTAGAATGGCTTCAGCCACTAAGATTCTGTGACAAATATTTCTCTGAACGTAAGTAGCCAAGCCTAACTGCTAATGATGGGCTGAAGCAGTACATGAGAGCACTCTTAAAATACCATTTAGCAGCTCTTTTAAAAGTATATGGAAGGTTATATACGTGGCATGGTCTTATAGGCAGAAGTGCCTGTTTTTAGTGACCACTACTGCCATGCTTCTGTCTGAGCAGCGTCTCATATTTCTTCCTATAAGAGCAATCAATTGTTGTACAAAGCGATCTATAGCATGGCCCCCAGAGGAGGAGACGTGTCCATAATTAAGGCTACAATCCTATGCTAGCGAGTTGGGAGCAAGCTGTATTGCACCCGGTGGGATTTGCTTATAAATAAGCCGGTATTGCATGCATTGAAGTGTAAATATATTTTAGTCTGTGATTCAGCGGTGCACTACATCTAACCCTTGATGGCATTATTGATTAGTGTTGATTATTATTAAAAAAAAAGAGAGGAAAATGCCACCCTACCTTTGCAGCAATGTTCCCTGTATTGTGTGGACAGAAGAAGTGAAGAAGACTGTCAGAGGTCGAGCAATGGCCCTAGGTTCTACACCTATCAGAGAACCCACCTGGCTGGACTGACCCTGACCTCTCTATCAAAAGCAGTGGTAGCACCCAATGAAACATTACCGGACAGCATGAGGACCCAGGACAGGGCTTTGTCCCAGGGTCTGCTTTAACCTGGCACTGTAAGTTGGCCAATTCATGGGTAAGCCTTCCCTGCTGGAACATGCATAAACATAGTGGAACTGGAAAAGGTGCAGAAGAGAGCAACCAAAATGATTAGTGGGCTGGGGCATCTCCCTTATGAGGAAAGGCTACAGCGTTCGGGGCTCTTCAGTCTAGAAAAATGGTGCCTGAGGGGGGACATGATTGAGACATATAAAATTATGCACGGGATGGAGAGAGTGGATAGAGAGACGTTCTTTTTCCCTCTCGCACAACACTAGAACTAGGAGACATCCACTAAAATTGAGTGGAGGGAGTATTAAAACAGACAAAAGAAAATATTTCTTTACCCAGCCTGTAATTAGTTTGTGGAACTCCTTGCCACAGTATGTGGTGATGACACCTGGCCTAGATGCCTTTAAAAGGGGATTGGACAGATTTATGGAGGAAAAGTCCATCACAGGTTACAAGCCATGATGGGGATAAGCAACCTCCTGGTTGTAGGAGTAGGTTTTCTTTGTGCCAGGTGCAAGGGAGTGGCAACAGGATACAAGTATCTTGTTGTCTTGTGCTCCCTGAGGCATTTGGTGGGGCCACTGTGAGATAAAGGAAGCTGGACTAGATGGGCCTCTGGCCTGATCCAGCAGGGCTCTTCTTATGTTCTTATATTCTGGTGTGTACACTATCAGATATGCATCCATTCTAGAGAATTTCCAGCAGTATCAAGAGCTATGTAAAAAAAAAATTAAATATGCATTTTATAGGTTCTGAGTTACTTTTCTTCAGATGAAAATTCTGTTGCTTTCCTAGAGTATCAGAGCTACTGAAGTATCAAAATGACATCATATTAAAAACATTGGCTTTGAAGCCTTTTTAAAAGAAAAAATAGAAGTGATTAGAACTAGACTCAAACATGACATGAAAGATTATATAGGCACATCCAGCTTTCATCTCCATTGCTTTTGAAATCTCTGGTCAAATAAAAAAGATTGAATGCTTTGCATACTATCCTTAACTAATTAAAAAGCATGGTGTGTGGAGTTTAAAAAGCATGGTGTGTGGAATTTTGTATATAACACCTTCCATAGTATATAGGATTTTCAAGAGTGGTCTGCAATCCAACTGGAACATTTCCTAATGCACAGAGATTGCCTGGAGATCAAGGGGCTCATGGTGGGTGGGACTGGCGAGTCCCCTGTCAAACATTGCTCTAACTGTGGGAAATCATAAGCACAAAGCAAGTGTGTTTCTGCAAGCTGTGTGATGAAGTAAATAAAGCAACATATAAATCAACTCCAAATGTATGTTTTCCTTTTCAAGGGTGATTAATTTAAAAACTGGAGAAAATGACAGCTGTTTTGTGCTATGCATTAAAGATGAAAGAACATTTTGCACAAAACAGTCTGCATGGCTGGCTAATGGATCAATATGTTGCCTTAAATGTAACTTTGAAAAATCTCTTTCTCTGCCCTTTTCCCTCTTGGCAGATTTGTGAAAAGGTAGATTAGCACTTTATTGTAACAGCTGTAAAGCCACTCACCTCTAAGGTCTTTGTCAGTGCAAGCCCGATTGTTTCCAAGTGTGATTGATGCGGATGGAAAGCTCTGTTAAGTTGGGCTGATCAACCTGATCTTATAAACTGGAATTGGGTCAGTGCTGTTTCACCAGGAGGAAAGGTGGGTTAATCTGTGTCTCCCCTTGCTATTTTTCTCAATATGAATTGGCCCTTCCCGCTTCTATTTGCCTGCAAGGAAAATATACTGATACTGTTTGTTTACCTGAGGCAAGTAACAGCGAGGGAGGAGGGAGCGAGAGAGAGAAAAGGGAAATGGAGAGGGGGGAAAGGGTTATACAGGTGGGCCCCCATATCCACTGATTCGCTATCCACGGTTTCAGTTATCCACGGATCGTGGGGACCCCCCCAGGCTTTTACTTTTCCCCCAGTAATCTTTGTTTCTTCCTTAAAGAAACAGGAGAAGCAGCCTGGCTGCTTATTACAGGCAAATAGAATGAGACTAAGTACTAGAGAGGCTCCGCAAGGTTAACAGAAACCTTGCAGAGCCTCTCTAGGACTTAGTCTCGTTCTACTTGCCTGCAATGGAGGCTGCTTCTCTGTTTGTTTTAAGGAAGAAACAAAGCTTGCTGAAAGAAAAATAAGAGCTGGGGGGGCAAGCATGCCTGCCTGCAGGGGAGGCAGGGTGGGGGGGCCCTCAGGAAACCATGGAGGGGGTGTTCGCTCTTATCCACGGTTTCAAGTATCCACGGAGGGGCCTGGAACATATCCCCAGCGGATATGGGGGCCCACCTGTATATGGGTCACATCCCCAGTCTGATTTGACACTCCCCCTTCCCCCTGTGGCTGGTTTTAAACTTAAAAAAACAAACAGCAACCTCAAAATACACACACATAAGAGTGGGACATGGATTTCCTGCCACTTTATTTAGTTTGGCCCTCAGCTTGTTTTACGTTGCAATTCTAAGCATAACTGGTGACTCCTCCTGGAATCCATGGGACAGTGCTGAATAAGCAGGTAAGAAGGCAGCAGTGTAAGGCTGTATCCAAACACAAATTGCCAAAGCTATAGTGGTTATATGTCCCAATCCTGCTTTGAAGAGTGGATAACCATACAAACAAAGGAGACATAACTTAGGTGAGGGGATAACTAGGCCGCAGGGGAAATGCCTGCTTATACTTTCAAATTTGAACCTTTTAAAAACCTAGATAAGTTCTAGTGTTAGAGAGGGGGAACACTTGCTCTGTTCAGAGATAAGAAGAGCTCTGTTCAGTTATCTTGAGATGGCAGTCAGTGCTATAAAGGACCCGTGAAACTACAGGCCGGTCAGCCGAACATCTGTTCCAGGGAAGATGGTGGAAAGTCTCATTAAGGATAAAATCTTAAAACACATAGAGGATCAGGCGTTGCTGAGGGAGAGTCAGCATGGCTTCTGCAAGGGGAAGTTTTGCCTCACAAACCTTTTAGAATTTTTTGTAAAGGTCCACAGGTTTACTGATACACATAATTCCCTGGCTACAAATTTGACTTCAAAAGGCCCAGGAGTCCTTTAGGGCTCTGTTAAAAAGAGTCCAAAGCAGTACTGCCAGGAGTTGGTTTACCTAGAAGAAATTCAGAACTGGAACTGAAACCGGCAGAGAAATTTTATCAGAGAAACTCTTCAGGCAGGAGTCCCTTCCTGTGACTGAGACGACTGATGAATCACTGCAGGGCTTTAAAAAATACAGTTTTGTGATGTGGATAACACCAAAGTGCAACTAATGAAAATACTTAGAAGGGACTGAACCAGGTACCTCATAAATTCTGAATATAATTCGGAAGTCTGTGATATTAAAATAACTCAATGGTTCCTTTTCTGCGAAGGGAACATATGGATGCTGGTTTGTAGGGAAGAACACAATCTCTTTTATGGCAAAATTAATTTGCCTGATGTAGAATCAAACTTACAGAACTTTCTGTAAGAAGCAGCAGCCAGATTTATAGCGGAATCCTATCCAACTTACACCACCGGTGTAACCAGCGGGGGAGGGCAGGGTGGGAGGCTTTGGAGGAGAGATTTTTGAATCCCCCTTTGGATGGAATTTGAATCCCCTTTCTGTTCTGGGGCCTCTCGCTGCACTGCTGGTCACTGCCGTCGCTGGAGGTGGGGCGGAAAGCTAAGTTCTGCAGCTTTCCGCCCTACCGTTACTCTCCGGTACGAGGCGCCCTGCCCCTTCATCATAGGAGCCCGTCAGCGGAGAGAAAGCAACGCGCAGGGACTCTCCTGCGCGTTGCTTTCTCTCTGCTGTCGGGCTTCTATGACAAGGGGGCGCGGCGCCTCGTACCGGAGAGTAACGGTGGGGCGGAAAGCTGCAGAACTTAGACGCCAGTGCTGCTGGTTACGCCGGTGGTGTAAGTTGGATAGGATTGCACTGTTAGGCTCAGAGGAGTGAGCAAACATTTCAGTATTTGAGAGTGTCTTGGATAAGAAACTGTTCCATTCCATTGTAGATTTTGACGGGACAAGTGAAGTCTTCTTGACACAGAACACTGATGAAAATGTGAGCTACAACCAAAGATTTTCAGTTGGAGGAAGTATCATAGGGCAGAGTAATGCTTTCATGCATCCTCTTTCCTTGTACCTCTTGATGTGTAAATGCCGTAATTGTGAATCATAAATACTCTTTTTGATTCTATTTGTTGACCTTGTTTAATGATTTGTCAGTGGCCATCTGCCCTCTCCAACAACTGCAGATGAACAATGGAAAGCAAAGCAAATGAAGAGAAAAATTTGTTGTTATAGCCAAGTGCAAAAGCTTGCATAATTCAATCCTTTGCTCACCCTATCATGCCCTGCAATGGCTTGTTCAGCAATCCTTTGCTCACCCTATCATGCCATGCAATTAATATGGCTTGTTCAGCTAGAAATCTCATTCTTTGGTAATTCCCCCTCCCCCCCCCAAAGAGAATAGCATGAATGGAAATGAACTGCAGTTCAAGCTAGCCAAATAGCATTTTTCTCCTTTTCTGATTTTCTTTCCTAGAGCTAGCTCAGTCCAGACCTCCCTGGTACAAAATTAGAGCTGGATACTGTGAGCTTGTCCCATCTCGTTCCTTTAGTTATCAAATGATGGGTGCAGAACCATTAAATATTAATTGGCTCTTTTTCATACGAATGACTTGCTTACAAAGGGAGGTAACGATTCATATAGTTGAGAACAAATGAAGCCTATATTATTAATGCCTTTTCCCTCCACCTCGCATGCTCTGCAATAAATGAATGGGGGGAAAACACCCACCATACCGCATAATCCAGTTTTGAGGCATACATATATGCAGAAGAATCACATACACGACAGGTGCTGTAGGTGTGGTTCCTTCCTCTGCTCCAGCTGCTGGAACTGCAGATAATAGTGATACTGAAGCAAGGGTCAGTGAAGTGATGCAAATAAATCTAGGCTTGGTCTCAGGGCCGACCCATTCATGAAGCCATCTGAAGAGGTTGCTTCAGGCAGCAGATTGGGGCTGGGGGGCACCCATCTCTGTCTGCCTCCACTGTGCCTCCTCTTTTTACTCCCTGAATTGGAAAAGGAAGAGGAGGACAGAGAAAGAGAGAGAGAGGAAATGTGGACAGGAGGAGAGTGCTGAGCTAGAACATTGGATGGGAGGAGCAGAAACTGGCACATTGTCAGTTAAGGGGGGTAGCATTTGGCATGCTGCCTCAGGAGGTCTTGGGGAGGTCCTGCCTGGTATATTTATGCAAAACGATTGCGTGGGAGAGTGGATGGTACCACTTCAAGCAGCAGGGAAGAGTGGTTGCCATGTTTATATGCTTACCCTTGTGCAAAACTCCCTGCAATCACAAACATGTAGCACACAGAGAGAAACGTTTTACCCTACCTACTCCATGCTGTGCTAGGTTTCTGGGGTGAGTATGCAGAAAAGCATTCAGAACTGTGATTGCCCCCATCTGCAGTGGCACAGTCCATTCTACTACTTCAAGGCTCCAGTATTGCTAGACAAGATGGAAGCTCTCCTAGTAAGGAGAACTGTTGATTCAGCAATGATTTGTCAACCTGTTCTGGATAGGGTTGCACTTCCCTTGAAGGACCAGGTTCACACTTTTGGGGGTAGTCCAGGACCCAGCCTTGCTCTTCGGTGTCCAGTTGATGGCTGTGGCCCAGGGTTCTTTTGCCCAGCTTTAGCTGGTGCACTTGCTGCACATGTTTCTGGCTCAGACAGACCTGGCTTTGGTTTTCCATGTCTTAGGCCCAGACCAAATGTGCAAGAACCCATATGGAAATGAGCATGTTTGGATGCAAAACCCATGTAGGTTTCCTTATCGGTGAGACATCTATGCGGTTTTTTGCCACAGAATATCCAAGTACCTCTTTCCAATTTTTTCACCTCTTAATCTATGTGTTCAGAGCCTTTTGCATGGATTTTTGAATGTATGGTCACAAAACTCACATGGTTTTCAATATCCATGAGTTCTGAGTCCTCAGAGGGGGTAAGAGCACTTTAGACTCTGTCCCAGCAGAGCCTTCCTACCCTTCCTTTGTTTTTGACTTTTGACAGGACAGCTATCTCGCCCCCCCTTTGTGAGGAGTAGGACGGAAGGCAGCCAAAGTGGGTTTTGCTTGATCCTTTGCTTGATCTGCTTGGGATCGGGGGTGGGTGGGTTTGAGAAGGAGGGGGAAGCCAATAGCGCTTCAATCCTCTTCCTGCTGGAGGGGGGGGGGAATCTGTTTATTTACCCTATGTATGCCTACTCAGAAGTAAGTCCCATTGTGTTCAATGAGGCTTACTCCCAGGCAAGTGTGTATAGGATTGAAGCCCAAATTGCGGAGAAGGAGGCTTGCCATTTGTCTCGCAAAGTGCCACTTCTGCACTTGCATTGGTCTCTTTGCTGACAGTGCCCGAGTTAAACTCGTGGTTTCCTTCCATTGTGCAGTTTCCCCCCCCATCCGTCTTTCAAAACATAGCCTGGCTGCCCATTCAATTCCAAGTCCAATTCAAGGTGTTGGTGATGACCAGGCTTTAAAGTCCTATATATGGCATGGGATTTCTTAAGGACTGCCTTCTGTTTCCCACATAATCCTGCACATCCCCTATGATCATCAGATAGGGCCCTGATTAGGATATTGCCACCATCTGAAGCCAAGGAGATAGCAACAAGTTGCAGGACCTTTTCTGTGTGGCTCTATGTCTGCGGAATCAACTCCCAGAAGATCTGCGGACAGACAGCCCCCTCTTTAGTTGGTTTCTGGTGGGTTTTTAAAAACACATCTATTTCACTTGGCCTTTGAGGGTAGGGAGTATGCTCCTAGGGACTCCTTTTAATTAGTGCATATAAGTGTGCACTCTGTGCTGTTTTTTATGTTTATTGCTGTTTGTACATCATAAGAACATAAGAAGAGCCCTGCTGGATCAGGCCAAAAGCCCATCTAGTCTAGCTTCCTATATCACACAGTGGCCCCACCAGATGCCTCAGGGAGCACAAGACAACAAGATAACCTGTATCTTGTTGCCACTCCCTTGCACCTGGCATACAGAGAAAACCTTCTAAAACCAGGAGGTTGCTTATGGCTTGTAACCTGTGATGGTCTTTTCCTCCATGAATCTGTCCAAACCCCTTTTAAAGGCATCTAGACCAGGTGCCATCTCCATATCCTGTGGCAAGGAGTTCCACAGATGAATTACACGCTGGGTAAAGAAATATTTTCTTTTGTCTGTTCTAACTCTCCCTCCACTCAATTTTAGTACATGTTCCCTGGTTCTGGTGTTGTGCGAGAGGGAGAAGAATTTCCCTCTATCCACTCTCTCCATCCCATGCATAATTTTATAAGTCTCAATCATGTCCCCCCTCAGGCGCCTTTTTTTCTAGACTGAAAAGCCCCAGACGCTGTAGCCTTTCCTCATAAGGGAGGTGCTCCAGCCCACGAATCATTCTGGTCGCTCTTTTCTGCACCTTTTCCAATTCAACTATATCCTTTTTGAGGTGCGGTGACCAGAACTGGACACAATACTCCAGATGTGGCCTTACCATTGATTTGTACAAAGGCATAATGATATTGGCTGTTTTATTCTCAATCCCTTTTTTAATGATCCCGAGTATGGAATTGGCCTTCTTCACAGTCGCCGCACACTGGGTCGACACTTTCATCGACCTGTCCACCAGCACCCCAAGATCTCTCTCCTGATCCATCACAGACATCATTTTACTTGCCCCTGTATCATTTTTAATTGTTCTTCTTTGATTGTATTTTTATGTTTTAAATTATTTTATTGTTGTATTGTATACAACTTTAAGCTTCAGGAAAAGCTGAAGCCTTTTAAGTGAATGAATGAATGAATACTGCCCTTCTCCCTTGTGCTGTGGTCTTGATTCCGATCATCACCACCCCTGAAATTGCTATTTAATGTTCTATAATACGGGACCAAACTCCACATTTAATATATAACATATAGTTTGACCCTGAGTGACAGGGCAGCCCAACAGGCTGAACACAAATGGATGACAGCAAGCTTTAAATCTTTGAACTCCTGCCATGTTCTTTAAAAACTGTGCCTAGAATGTCATCTGGTGGCGACATGAGACTTCGGAGAGGCTGTTCTGACAGGGAGGAGACCGTAAGGAAGAGCTGACAGGTGAGAAGATATGAGAAATTGATCTCATTTTCTTAGGAGACCAAGCAGAATTTGGGACATTTTTCAAAAAGACAAAAAACTACAAGGGATATAAATTAGAACCACGAAACCCTGAAAATATCCATTCATTGCTTTTAAGAGTTCATAGCTTCTCAGCCTTTCACCTTATGGCAAAACAGGTTTAAATTTACAGAGAATAAAGTGAATTGCAATACACACAGGCCTATTTTTTGTTAATGCTTCCAGTAGAAAGTCATTTATATATAACTGAGAGAAGGGAGGAATTATACTTGAATTTACTAGTGAGAAAGGCACAGGTATCGTTGGACATAGCTACAGTATATGCAAGATTGACAGCACAATCCTATCCAACTTACACCACCGGTGTAATCAGCGGTGCAGCGAGAACAGGAGACCCCAGAGCAGAAAGGGAATTCAAATCCCCTTTGTATCCTGCTTTGGAGGGGATTTGAATCCCCTTTCTGTTCTGGGGCCTCCCGTTCTCGCTGCACCGCTAGTTACACCGGTGGTGTAAGTTGGATAGGATTGCGCTGTGAGTCCAGAGAACCGGGGGGGGGGGTACTATAAGGCTGAACAATGACTTAGCATTTTTACTTTGGATAGGAAACAACTCAGAGTAAACACTAAGAAATGCACACCTTTTCATGTGACTTCTGCATTTTAGTTTTATGTTTACCCTGTTTACTAATACCTGTAGCACAATCCTAAGCATGTTTACTTATACTTAGTTCCAGTATGTTCAGTGGGATTTATTCTTATGTAAGTGTGTATAGGACTGCAACGTAAGTAATGAATTGTTAGAACATCCTATTCTATGGTTATATCCTGTATATACACACACTGAAGCTTTATTAGCATTACTTTTCTTTGTGATATTTATATGCGACAGAACAACAAAAGACTGTGGAGTCATCACAATTTCCTGCATTCCAGTATTATTAGATCAGCTATTACAATGATGGAATGTTTGTTTTGCTTTGTCCTGCTGAAGGTGCTAAAGAGCTGCAACCTTTTCAGTTTGCACCTGCCAAACTACTGAGATTTAAAACTGAAAACTTCACACGCCATGCATACCTGCAATATTAATTCTTCCAGAGTTATGCACATCCTTTTTTTGATGCTGTACTAAGCTAATTTGAACAGTCCAAACTAGTTGAACAGTTTAAGGGTCTGAGGGCCCAATCCTATTCAACTTTCCAGCGCTGATACAGCTGTGCCAACAGGGCATACACTGCATTCTGTGTGTGTGTGTGTGTGTGTAGTGGAAGAAGATCCAGAAGACTGGCAGGAGCCGAGTGTGGTGTCAGCAGTGGACCCTTGTTGACAGATCCGGGCAGCAAGGAGTTAACTGATGAAGACTTGGACTTTGACAGGACTGGGCAGCAAGGGGTCAACACCCAGGACTGCGTGGGTGGAAGCACACCTGAAAGCAATTGGGCGTGGCCCACAGGTGTTGCTACTAAGTAGGAAGAAGCTGGGACTTTGAGTGCAATGGGTGTGGCTTGCAGCTGCACCCAATTAGCACTAATTGGAACTTAAGAGTATAAAAGCAGCAAGATTGCAGCAGGAATCTCATCTTGCTGAGGGCTCGCTGCTCTAACATCCTGGCTTGCTGAGGGACAACGGGACGTGGCTGCCTACGACCAGGAGGAGGACTGCACGCCGGACTTCTGAAGACGAAGCCCAGCTGGAGGATGCTGAGCTGATGGGGAAAGGAGGAGACCAACCTGCTGCCTGCCTGGATGCCAGCTGAAAGAGCCCGGTTTGAGAGTGACTTGTTGGGAGAAGGAAGACAGCAGGGGCTGGCTTCTTTCTGTGGACTGTTTTGCAGAAGTGTTGTATGCAAGGGACCCCCTCCCCAAATATTTTTATTTCATGGAGCCCCCCTCCCCTGAACCCCCTGCCGTTTACCCCATCCAAATCCGTCAAGGAATCGCTGACATACAGCCATTTTTAGCAAAGCGCATTAAGAATTCGGCTTCTTTCCAGTTTGCGTGTACTTTGACAGCTGGCGCGTGCCAGCAGAGGTCAAGAGTCCACAGGCACACGCCTGCCGCAAGCCTCCTGAACCCCCAAGAGAAGCAGCAGCCAGCCAAAGTTCACTCTGTATCTTTTTAATCCTTTAAGCCGCTTAACTCTAAAGCCTTTAATCCCCTTTCTGGGCGTTCAGCCAAAACCTACTAGACGGAGCGTGGCTCCACTTAAAAGGATTATCAGAACCACCGGCTGACCCACTAACCTCCTCTATGCTTTCTCCTTGCAGTTGACAGCTCTTAAAGCGGTAGTAACTTAATTCTAAGAATTGGACCTTTCTGTGGAATTGCTGTGGTTTAGGGGTTCCCCTTAAGAGTTATGGACCGGATCTTCACTGAAGATCATCGGGGTCTCCTCAGGGACGGGTCCCCACACAGAAGGGTCCCGATCCTCCCGCTCTGCTGGGGCTAGTCTCAGGCTAAGCGGAGAGGCTCCTGGAAGCAGTGCAATAGATTTGCAGCCGTTAAAAAGCCTAGTTTGAGTCTAGGCATCCTACTTGGGGTCCCGGGGAGCATGGGAAAGAAGAGCGGTTCGAGTCCCTCCACCCACCTTCAGCAAGGACACAAGAGGTTGAACGCAGGCAGCACCGGGGGTGCGCCTCCTGCCATAAATCTGCACTGCAGGGAGTAGGGGAGGCCATTTTAAAAGCATAACTCATGCCTGATAACAGCTCCTGCTCTCCGCTGGCCTCAAATGGCTGCCTTCTACCTGGGGAGCCAGCTGGGGCCAGGGAAAATGGGGGAATCCCAGAATCACAGCAAGGATCCAGATAGTCACCATTTCCTTACCTCCAAAATCTATCTCTTTGTGCATGCCCCCTCTCCATGTCAATCATCCCTATCTCCTCTCCTCAAAATCATTGTTCTTGCCTTACTTTGCTACAATTATTCAAATGCCTTTCAACTATCTACATTGTTCCTGTCTTGCCTGGTTACAATAATTCAAATGTCCTCAACTGTATACCTTGGGATACAGGGTGCCATGGGGCAGGGACCTATTGTTTGGCACCCCCCGGGCTATCTAACTGGAAACACTGCCTTTTGTGTCAAGCAGGCTTCTCAAAAGGACCCATTCATGAAAACCTCACTTCACCTGAAGTGGGGGTCTAATCCTATTACCTCTTCCACACAATACCCCAGACCCATCAACCCATTGGTTCCCAGTAACACAAAGCATCACACATCTCATTGGTTTCTTAATAAAATCTATCTTTTTATTGGTTTAAAGTTTCACAAATGTTGCTGCTGATCTCATTGGTGCAAAGTTTGAATCCAACATCTTATTGGCTGTATCAACGTGCAATTCCTTGGATCCTGCCCTGTATTGGTTCTTCTTTATTATGTATTCTTTGGACAATGTACTCCATGGTTCTTACTGTAATAATGAAATGTATATAAGCTTTTGTATTGATTTTGTATGTTACACATTGTGCCCTGCATTCTGTGTCCTTTGCTAGCAAAGTAAAGATCTTCCTTTTGCCCCAGCACTGGTCTGTCAGAGCTCTATTTTTGGCGCCTCCGCAAATGCGGATCTCTCTTTCTCTCTCTCCTTTTTGGGTACCTTCTCCATCTTTGGAGTCAGGTGTCTGCTCACCGAACCAAAATGAGCTGAAATCACTTGCACCCCTGGGTGCTTACAACAGAAGGGTTTCTGCTTTGGGATAATTTACGGTGTTGGAGATAAGGGATGCTGTAAAGCAATAAATTTGGGTTAATTGTCCATCTGAGTTTGGCTTTTTTACACACAGCATTAACTATTTGAGGTGTTGTCAGCCGAAGCGGGCATTTGAGAGAGTATTTCAGATTGAAAATACTTAAAGGGAACAAACTTGCTCCTAGAAGGAGAAGTTGAGTTTGGGCAAGACAGGGGGGGGGGGAGTCATGGAGGCCTCCTCAAGGTAAGGAATGTTTGCATTGCATCAGCGCTAGAACGTTGGATAGGATTGGGCTGCGAGTGATGTAACCTCTGCACATGAATTCTTGCATGTGCTATGGTTCAAGTGACGGAGATGCCAAAGAGAAGAAACTGTCTTGAATAAGGAGGTATGGAACAATCTCTTTCCTGAAAAAAAAATTATGCACTGTCATGGTAGGCATGGATGATCTAGGACTACCTATTCTTCTCATACCTTATAGTTTCCAGCCTTCCTTCTCTTTGTCCCTGTTGATATGCTTCTTTGGTGGGAGGCTGCTGCTGCAGAGATTCTTCCAAACGGTGAGGCTTCCTTGTGCAGTGGTAACTGAGATTGCATGATTACTTCCCATGCCTTTGCTGCTAGTCATTCACTGAGATCACTGGTAGGGAAAGTAACCATCCAACACAGGCAGACCTGGGATTGATGCTTCCATGGTTTGTCGCAACAATGTGAAACCTAACTACCGGGAAGCATTTTTTTCCCCCAGTGGCAGGCACACTCCAGAGATAATGCAGATGAACCTGCTGCTATTTCTCCTCCAAGTCGCTCTTGAGACCCATTTACCTTCTCTCTTAAAGTCTTTCTTCAAGTCCTTTCTTAATCTACTTCATCTTATCTATTTTTCTATCTATCACCATCTAGGTCTTTTCTTGTCCATCCCAACTAACTGATCAGCTTCTGACTCCTCTCTCATCCCAGTTTTGTCCTTCTCATGTAGTAGCCCATCATCCTACCAAACAGCATCACTCTTCATAGCACCAAGCATGCAATTCTCTCTAAATGTTAAACTGTAATACTACACTAATATGAAAACTAAAAAAGCTAAGCTAATAATAGTTTGTGATGTTCTGGTATGCTCTCATCCTAAATAGTGTATATGGAAAGTGTAAGGTAAAGGTGACCCCTGACAATTAAGTCCAGTCGTGTCCGACTCTAGGGTGTGGTGCTCATCCCCATTTCAAAGCCGAAGAGCCAGCGTTGTCCGAAGACGCCTCTGTGGTCATGTGGCCGGCATGACTCTCCTTGCCGCAGCACGTAGCATGCGGCTGGAACACGGAGCGCTGTTTACCTTCCCGCAAGCGGTACCTATTTATCTGCTCACATTAACATGCTTTGGAACTGCTAGGTTGGCAGGAGCTGGCCAAAAAACGAGAGCTCACCCCGTTGCAGATTCGAACTGCCGACCTTTCAATCGACAGCTCATGGTTCAGCGGTTTAACCCACTGCGCCACCCACTGGCCATATATGGAAAGTGTAATATGGTATAATCTCTAGGGCTGAGCCAAGATCACCTGAGGTGGCATACCAAATGCTGACCCCCCCCTTCCTGGTTATGTGCCAGCCCCTGTTCCTCCCACTCCCCAGATTAGAAAAGGAAGAGGGGGACAGAGCTGAAGAAGAAATGCATAGGAGAGTAGCATGGAGGACTGGAGCATCTCCACACTTTCTCTTCTGCTCTGTCTTCCTCTTCCTTTTCTAATCCAAGAAGTGGGGGGAGGAGGAGTTGATGCAAGTGGGTGGATGGAAGTGGACACCCCCCCCCCCCCGGATATGCTTCCTGAAGTGACTCCTTCAGTTGGCCTCATGGATTGACCACTTCTGATAATCTCTATGGGGAGCAGGCACAGCAGGTGATCTTAAATGTAAGATTTCTTAAGAAGCTTTTTACATGGTGTTTCAGTGTGTCAAACTAGTATCTGTTCTGTCTGAGAGACTGCCCCCTTCTCTGTATCTGAGAACTTTACTCAGACATTAAATGTACATTCACATTTCCACTAAAACCTTTAATCTTTACAGCAAGCCTTAGAATCGCTTCCATAAAATGAAGATGTGAATTTTACTTTTTGTCTACAGAAGCATTTACAGAGAAAAGAAGTGTTTCATGCTCCTTTTATAAGTGAATTTTACTTTTTGTCTACAGAAGCATTTACAGAGAAAAGAAGTGTTTCATGCTCCTTTTATAAGCTCTATCAAAGGTTAGCTTTCTGCATATTTTAAGGAAGACAAATAAAACCTTTTTTATTTTTTGCAAAAGTAGCTATTGGACCTGACCGAACACTTCAGCTGGAACTCCATACACTTCTATCAGTTCTGTTTATCTAGCCAGTCAATACATCACAGCCAAAGAACAATTTACATGACACATTGTAGATGATAATGCTCCCAAATAGACAAGGACTCTATATTGATTCCCAATCATGTGAGTTCAATAGAGGTCGCCCTTCTAACAACTTTCCCTGGACTTATAGTATAGAAAAGCTATAAATTGGCATTCATTAGTCCAGTTCTACATTGTATATAGTACATGGGTACTTGTGTTATGATCCATGAGTTGATCAGAGAAGCTGAAGATGTTGGCAGATAAGTTTGTATTTATTTCATTTCAGAACCTTTATTTGCAACAAAACAAAACCACATTAATACATGCACAAGCTAACACAAAAGACATAACACAACAAAAGCAGTACCATACACAACCCATAAGGCATAGCTGGAGCTAATCACTTGCAGCCGCCCTTTTACAACGCCTCGTGACAATTAGTTTAACAAACGTAGCCACCGCCACTTTTCACCTCAATGTCACTTCCCCTAAGAATCAACCTTGACTTATCTCGATCATCCCAGCCCAAGAAAACAGACAAGATCAGGTCTAAATATAACTAGCAAAGATCTTGATACCATGGACAGTAAAGCAACATGTGTTGCAGGGATTCAACCCCCCCCCCCCTCGCTCCTCTACTGGCACTCCCTTGAATCTACCAAATAAAAGCTCCGATGGTAGAGCATTACACCTGGCTAGAGTAAACACCCTACACTCTTGCAGGCATTCCAGAAAGTGCACGTATTCCAGCCTCCTGCCAGGGAAGACTGGTAGATGTAATTTGAGAGGAGAGCAGACCTTGTTAGCATCAGCACACAGCACACATCCATGCCATATAGCCTGGCTTTTATAGCTCTCATCGCTTAAAGGACAGCAAGCCCAATAGTTCAGGCACTAACCCCATAGTCTTAAGTTTATTTATAAATAGCGCTTGCCCTTCGAAGGGTAGTGGTCGATCAAAAGGCTCTTAAGGAGCAAGTCCTGCTCCACTTGAAAAAATACTCTCAACCAAAACTTGAAAAACCTGAGCCATGCCAACCCTAAGGGAGCCTGCTTCAAGACAGAGGGTAGCATAGGGGACACAGCCAGGGATGCCAAAGATTGTATGTAAGAAGGATGCCTGTACTCTCTCCACTAAACTGGAAAATGCTGACATTCAAAATTTCAAATGGGAATCCCATATAGCAGCTGGGAAATGGCTTTAGCTTTAAAGACCTGTAGCGCAGTCGGGATGTGAGCATTACCGTTGACAGAGAAAAACCGCACTGTTGCCTGCGCAGAAGTCTTAGCTAGATTTTCCATGGCCTTCTGATGATTGATCTAGGAGTGTCTATAATTGAAATAGATGCCCAGATACTTAAACATCTTGACCTGGTCTATTTTATACCCCTAAAAGACCAAAACAGTGGTTTCCAGAATTTCCCAAAAACTATGATCTTAGACTTATCAAAATTTAGTTGCAAGTTCTTTTTTTGAAATACAATTAATACAACTGGAGATCAGGTGTCTTAATCCTATCTTCCTACGAGAAAGCAATACCATATCATCTGCATACAGGAACAACGGAACAGAGGTGGGGCCTAGTTTGGGGCAGTAGGTGTCGACCCTTGAGAGGTGCGAGGCAAGATCGTTCACAAATAGAATAGTAGCAAGAATACACCCCTGTTGATAGTAATTGACTTGGAAAAATCACCTCTCAAAGTAACTCTAACATGACAACTAGAGCCTGAGTATAATTTCTGAAACCAGGAGGTTGCATATACCCATTATGGATTGTAACCTGTGATGGACTTTTCCTCCATAAATCTGTCCAACCCCCTTTTTAAAGGCATCCAGGCCAGGTGCCATTACCACATCCTGACACAAAGAGTTCCGCAGATTAATTACATATTGGATAAAGCAATAATTTATTTTGTCTGTTCTAACTCTCCCACTATTCAGTTTTCGTGGATGTCCCCTGCTTCTGGTGTTGGGTGAGAGGGAAAAGAAAATCCCTCTATCCACTCTATCCACCCCATGCATAATTTTATACATCTCAATCATGTCTCCTTAGGCGCTTTTTTTCTAGACTGAAGAACCTCAAACACTGTAGCGTTTGCCCTGACACTGGCTTCATTTTTACACTGTCCAGTAAGCTACTTTGTAGCACTTTTGATGAAAACATCACACAGCGCAACCAAACTACGGTGAAAAATGAGATCCCAAAGTGAAGTAGACTAAAGCAGAACCCATTGGAGAAATGTCCGTTCCCTTGAAGAAATCCATTTGGTGTTGCTTGAAAATTCTCAGATGTTCTGCCTTGTGAGGAATTCTAACATTTCCTTTAAAATGTTGGTGCCAGTCTTAAAGTCCAAAATGATAGCGGTGGCAAGTGGAATGTGCAGGTTTCAAATGTGTGAAACACCAAAACAAAGAAATCTCCTTCCTGTCCCCCATACTTATTATTGGGTGCTTGAGATGGGTTCATAAGACTGAACCCACCCTGTCATACACTCCCCTGCGCCTCAGAGGCAGAGAGACACAGGACACATTGTTTTCTATCATCTATATTCCCTTTCTCTTATCTATGTCTGGCAAAAGCTGGGTGCAAGTATCAAAACCATTGTTTTGAAAATGTAGCAAGAAATCGAAGGGTCTGGGTGGTGGGAAGAGCTTGTATTTGGAACTCAAACTGTGATTTATACAGACAATTTTGGTCGTAGGCAATTCTATTGTTTCTTTGCCCACTTGAGAGATGTTTAGCTCTTAGCTTTGCCTCCAGCTATAAACTAGCTCATGCAGAATAAACCAGCGGCAGCTGCAACTCCCTCTTAGGCTATGCTGCCTTTTCTCAACTGCTGTCCTTCCTCATTCCAGACAGGAGAAATACTTATATAAGCGGCTTTCCTTTCTTCATTCCCCTGAACAGCTCTGTTGCATGGGGCTTCTCTAAACTCTTAAATGCTACTCTTCCACTCACCCACAATCCCCTCCTTGCTGTTTTCAGTTTTCTAACATCTCTTGCTATATATAGCTAATTTGTCTAACTGAGAAGGGGGCAAAGAAACCCTTTACTTTCTGTAGGGAATACCAGCAAAGCAGCATAGATCACCATGGAAACGTGCTTCTCAATCTATCAGCATCCTGCAGTACCTAATACATAATCTGTAAGGTGAAGACAACTATTTAAAATTAACAGAACATATGTCATTCCAGAATGTTATGTCCATTTTGCAGGACTCTTAATTAGCTCTCTTTCCCAAGATCATTAAGAGATGCTTTTTTTTTAATCTCCAAAGAAGCTGATATTATCCCAGTTCCTCATTAAAATGCATCGTTTGACTTTTTGCCTGCAAACATGTCACAAATGGGGGTTTCTATAGTAACATGGAATACTGGCTTAATTTGAATTGTAATCTTTACACACAGATGAGATTTTCTGCCATCAAAATGTGGCTTCAAAAAAAGAGATGATTTGACCATAGTGCTAAACTTAGCACTGTTATACTGACATGCTAACCTTCTAAAAATCTAATGTTATACAGTAATTTCAGCAAACTTCTCTTCAAGTAAAAATAAATAAACAAACAGTTTTGGATTTGGGCTTCTATCACACCAATCATTTGAAAAGCTATTTCCCTTGTTCTTGAAATTTGGTTTGTATAAATTCTGCATATATCTCCTGCTGGCACTCATCTTTCAGTTCAAATTAATAAGTCCTCACACTTACATTTCATAACCCAAAGAAAGCAAATGTAAAGCAATCAGTCAAGATTTCAGTGATTTCTCAGTACTTTAAAAGTAAAGAAAATTTCATAGAGATAATTAACGTGTGCATTACATCATGTTTTGCACTTTTTTTGTGTGTGATATGATAAAATTCCTCAATTTAATTTAGTTTCCAGAAGCTATTATGTTTGGTTATATGTATAAAACTGTAATTTTTTACAATATGGACTCACAACACTGCTTTTCTGAGACCTAGGTCAAGCTGAAAACTCCATCTGGAATGAAGTCTGCAACAAGTCATCTAACCTTGTCATAAACTTGGGGAGGGGGAGTGATATTTCAAAATCCCTCACTGGAACTGGGAATTCATACCATTGTGTAACTGTGATAAGCTCTGGAGCTAAAGCTATTCAACTGGATGGCTGCCTTCCTGATGGTTTACCAGGGTGAGCCATACTGGTGCAAATAGATTGCATGTAGACACATGTTCGCTCGAGCAGTGAACAGGTTGGTCAGACCTCACCTGGAGTACTGTGTCCAATTCTGGGTACCACACTTTAGGAAAGATGCAGCCAACTGGAGTGGGTTCAGAGAAGAGAGACAAGGACGATCAGTGGTCTGGAGAACAAGCCTTATGAGTCAAGATTGAGGGAACTTGGTATGTTTGTCTTGGAGAAGAGAAGGCTGAGAAGGGATATCATAGCGCTGTACAAATATCTGAAGGGCTGTCATATAGAAGAAGGAACACATTTGTTCTCAACTGCCTCTGATAGTAGAACTAGAACAAATGAGTTCAAACTGCAAGATAGAAGATTTCGGTTGGATACCAGGGAGAAACTCTTAACAGTAAGGACGGTTTGGCAGTGGAACCAATTACCAAGGGAGGTGGTTGATTCTCCCTCACTGGAGATCTTCAAGCAGAGGCTTGACAGGCAACTGCTGGAGATGCTGTAGGAGGATTTCCTGCTACAGGCAGGGGGTTGGACTAGATGACCTTTGGCTTCAAACTCTATGATTCTCAGTATTTGACACCCCTTCCCCCCAAGTTTAAGAACAAGTTGCCTTTAAGTCCATAATTAAAGGGAGAGTTGAACATGTGCAATGACGATATTTTCTGGCAGTTTTGGCTATGAAGAGGATTTGTGAGGGAACTTTGAGTTACTGTCTTTGATGTGTGTGGGGAAAACTAAGGCTGGCAGGCAAAGGTCCAACACATGTCCAGGTCTTGGGTTTCTTGATAGTTACATCAAATAAATACAGCAATTAAAGGTTGCAAGTTTTTTTGTTTTTGCATTTCACAGCCCAAAGAGTTATATACCTCCTTTGGTGTTAAAACCGAGAGAGAGAGAGAGAGAGAGAGAGAGAGAGAGATTATTTTGGTAATTGAAGCCACAATGCCACATTTATTTTCAAAATTTGGATTCTGGCCATTAAGATGACATTGATTTTTTTCTAAGACATTTGCTCTATAACAAATAAAATATACTGAATAATAAATCTTCATTATGGAATATTAAAACATCATAAAGCAAGATTGTCTATTTGAACACAATTGATTGTTCTTACAAAAGGTAATAAAGGGAACCCAGTTATTGAAAAGTATCCAGTGCTGTTTTTCTCTTTTGATCATATAGCTTATCTATAGTGGCAAAGTTTCTCGAGTCATTCTTTCTTAGGTGGCGTCATAGTTTGCTTCCAATGTTTTCTGTATAGAATTCTTGCTGTAAATACGAACAGTGCAATCCTGAGCAAGTATATGTAGCCGGCCTGAAGGGCTGGCCACTGCATCCTAAGCCCATTGTGGCCTGCACCACTGCAGCCTGGGCTCACCTCAGGGGAAGGGGACATGCATCCCCTTCCCCCAGTGTAAGTGACGTGGACCACAATGGGCCTTCTCAGATGCATGTCAGCTCTTTAGCTGGTGCGCATCGGGGGAGGCTGTGTAAGGCCAGCCTGGGTTGCGACGGGGCTCGGGATATCGGTGCGTCTCAGTGGCCCCCTCATCATCCATGCCCCCTCCCAGTCCAGGCTGGCCAATGGCCCCCTCCCTCACCGCCCCTGCCCACCCTCCCCCATTTATGTATAGGATTGGGCTGCAATTCTGTATCCTTTGTAAGTACATTATATACAGTATATTGTATTATCTTTAAGAAAAATTAATTACTGTAAGAACATAAGAAGAGCCCTGCTGGATCAGGCCAAAGGCCCATCTAGTCCAGCTTCCTGTATCACACAGTGGCCCCACCAGATGCCTCAGGGAGCACACAGCCAACAAGATAACCTGTTTCCTGCTGCCACTCCCCTGCACCTGGCACAGAAAAAACCTACTTTTAAAACCAGGAGGTTGCTTATGGCTTGTAACCTGTGATGGTCTTTTCCTCCATGAATGTGCTTTCCACTTGATGTATGGCAAGATTAGCTGTGACATATGATATATCTGTGACATATGATATGATCCCATTATAAGTTTTCAGGAGTAAGAGTGAACCAATCTCATGTACATGATTGACTTAGCACGATGGTGATAAGAATGGCAATGACATTGTTCAGTTCCCAGTGGATGAAACAGAAATGAGTGTTCAATATGTCATACATCCATAACAATTCCAAGATCAACCTCCCATATTAAATTTCAACAGGATATGACATGATGTAGTTTTATCACCGCCTATGAATTGCCAAATGGTAATAGAAGAGAAGCATGTGCTTAGATGATGCCAATTGCATTCATTTTTTAAAAAACGATTGGGTACATTCAGGCTCCCTTATTATGCTTCAATTACAGGCTGCTTTTTGCTGTTGTGGTATCTGAAAATATGTTACTGAAAAGAGATGCATTTAACCCAATGGGGGAATACATGGTTGAGTGTGTGGTGTATGCAGATAATGGTAAGCCCAAAAATGATGCAGATGTATCAATCCTGAATTGAAAGATTCAGAATCCAGAAGACTGTTTTTAAAGAACAACATTTAAACACCTATCAGCCCAATCCTGCTTAAGATATGGCGGCTGGCCTAAAGGGCTGGCTGCCGTATCCTATCCAGGTCCCAGGCTGCCCCGGGGCAGCCCGGGTGCACCTCGAGGGAAGGGGATGACAGGATTGTAAGCGGCTGGAGGCCCAATGGGCCTATTCGAATGTACGCCAGCTCTGGAGCTGGCATACATTTGAGCCCTCCGTGTAAGGCTGGGCTGGGCTGGGCTTGGAGACGGTTTTGGATATCGGTGTATCTCACTGCAGATATCCCCACCCTCTCCAGGCCTGGGGCAGTCAATGGCCACCCTCCCTCACCACCTAGTCTGCCCTCCCCCCCACCCCGTCCCGGCCAGTGCTGGACTTACCGGTCCAGTGGGTGTGGGGATGCTGTGCCGGGGCAAGTGGTCTGCGGGCCTTTATCCCGGTGGCCCTTACTTGCCAGGTGTCGCGCAAGTGTTTTATGGTACTTTCACAACAGCAAGCGCCGAGGGAGCATGCACTCCCCCGGCGCTGAAGATACACAGGATTGCGCCGTATGACCAACAAGAGATTGTGAATAAAATGGTGAGACTTGTGATTGAATAGTTTTCATGTCATAGGACTAATAAGCTAAAAAAAAAAAAACTGTTTAGGCAGGTGCTCCCTCATTGTTTACTCAGGTCATTGCTGATATTCCCCCTCCTCCCAAATATTTGAGATGTAAAGATAACATATAATATGGTAATTGCTTTGCCTGTATATTACAGGAATGATAGGTGTCGATGTTCCTGTGAAACCTACAAACTGGTAACAGAACCTATGCCTGTTGTAGAATCACATTCCTTGGAGGTTTTCAGTAAAAGTGTGGGCAGGCATTTGACAGAGAAGATGTAGATAATGTGTAGGGCTAAGGTTGCTGGTTACATGAGTCAACCATTGGGACCTGATCGCATTCATGGATTCCATGTGTATCCTGGCAGCTACTTAGAATCTTCTCTCCAGTTTAAATACATCTCCTACCAGTTTCCATCACTCCCAAAGAAGCTCCCTTAGCTTCTGCAAGGTCCATCACCAACTGAAGGAGCACCAACACCTAGGTGAAGATAAAATCTTCATCAGAAGTCCTGCTTTGGGTGCTTCTGCATTCAGAGGTTGGGTGGGTGACAGGCGGGGCTAAGGACTTCTCCGTGGCGGTCCTCCCCCAGTTATGGAATGCTGTCCCTTGGGACAGTAAGCTGCTAGCTGCTTTATTAGCTCTTAGGTTCCAGGTGAAGACAATTGTATTATCTCAAGCTTTTAATGGATGATGTTTTAATTGTCTTTTTTTCTTGTCAATTGCTACTGTTTCACTGCTTTTATTGGTTTTTATTGTTCTATGTTTTGCTAAAAATTTTCTAAAATGCTAAAAATTTATGCTATTTTTATGTGTTTTTATGCAAACCTTTAAGCATTTTTATGTATGCTAAAGTTTTAAAATTTAAAACTTTTGCTAGCCACCTTGGCAAACATGGTTATCTAGTTTATCGAATTGTAGAATGTGAGAGTTGGAAGGGCTTTCAAGGTCATCTAGTCCAACCACTGTTCAGTGCAGGTGACTGCTACAGCACCCGAAAGCTGGTCATCCAGCCTCTGCTTGAAAGCTTCCAAAGAGGAGTAGCCCAGTACTGTCAAGGCAGACAGCTCTTACAGTTGGGAAATTCTTTCTAATGTCTAGCCTTAATTTACTTTCCTACAGTCACAGGCCATAATAACTCTTCTTCTCTAGGTTAAACATACCAAGCTCTTTTAACCATTCCTCACAAGAAAATGGAGCTGAAAAATGGAGTTAAAATTGTTACATAAAATGTTTCAAATAATTAAATTACCATTGATGAGTAATGAGAGTTTATCCCAGGTGAGAGGGACAGCTCTATGCAGTTTGATCTCAAAACTTTCTGCCATCTCCCATTATGCCACTGAAAAAATGTGAGCCTGGCCAAAACTACATATATGAGCTGGTGTGACATCACAAAGGATATGTATTCCTGTTGCCATGGCCAGAATGAGCTTGCATTCCCTTATGACGTCACCCGGAGCAAATCAGTTCCTGAAGGAGCAAGCTCTGTCTCGAGTGCATGAATTGCTAGGAAAGTACTGCAGTGTAGACAGGGGGCAAGTGATTGTTCAAGGGGACACCTCCCTAGTCTTGTGTCCCTGTGCAAGTGCCTGTGTGTGGAAAGGCAGGCAGCAGCTGCCAAAGCAGAGATGGTTGGTAAAAGAGAAAGCTTACAAGGTCTACTTGGAAATTAGAATAGATGGTACGACCAGAGTTCACCAGATATGTTTGCGTGAGATTTGTTGAGAAGAAAAAGAGCCCAGCCCTCCTCTGAAGTGTTCCCAACTTTCCATTCACAATCATTCTCCTCTTGAGTTGGTACAGGAAAAGCAATGGAAAGAAGCTTGTGACGGAGACGGCAGCATTCTCCTTCGAGTGATTAAAGTGATTGTGGTTCATCATTTTTTCACATAATCACTACAGGTGGGCCCCCATATCCACTGATTCGCTATCCACGGTTTCAGTTATCCACGGATCGTGGGGACCCCCCCCCCCCAGGCTTTTACTTTTTTCCCCAGTAAGCTTCGTTTCTTCCTTAAAGAAACAGGAGAAGCAGCCTCTGGCTGCTTATTACAGGCAAGTAGAACGAGACTAAGTATTAGAGAGGCTCTGCAAGGTTAACAGAAACCTTGCAGAGCCTCTCTAGGACTTAGTCTCATTCTATTTGCCTGCAACGGAGGCTGCTTCTCTGTTTTAAGAAAGAAACAAAGCTTGCTGAAAGAAAAATAAGAGCTGGGGGGTCAAGCCTGCCTGCCTGCCTGCAGGGGAGGCAGGGGGGGCCCTCAGGAAACCATGGAGGGGGTGTTCACTCTTATCCACGGTTTCAAGTATCCACGGAGGGGCCTGGAACATATCCCCAGCGGATATGGGGGCCCACCTGTATTCATATATGATAGTGCTGCCTGCTTTGCTTTGCCAAAAGGACTAACAGCCCAATCCTAACTAGTGCCTGCCCACAAGGCGCAGCAGCACTGGCATGGGCTCCGCTGCATTCTGCGGGTGGGCAGGGACCAGGTCGAGACAGAGAGGTAAGTAAAATAAAAATTTCCCTTACCTTACTCTGCTGCACATGGTCCCCTATGGGTCTACTTGGATCTGCAACCAGCTCTTTGGCTGGGGAAGTCCAAGTAGAACCAAGGGGCATGCTGAGGCTGGGCGGGAGCAGAGGATATCGGTGGAGCCACCAATATCCGCCCTCTGCCCGCCTCCACCATGCCCCCCCACTCCCCACTCCATTCTGCCTACCCTCTGCCTCCACTGTGGACTTATCTTTGGCGGCAGAAGTACTGTAACTTACAGAGATGCCCATGGATGCAATGAAGCAAAGTATTGGAAAGTGATTTGGTCAGTTAGATGGCAGGGGACAGATACAGAAAAGGAAGACCAAATGTGAAAAGAGAACCCAAGGATTGCTCACTCAAGCAGGACCCCTTAAGCAGAGATGCAATTGTCAAGTAAACATGCATAGGATTGTGCTGCATGGATCTTCCTTTTCTTGTTAAAATGGGTATAAAGCAGAAGTGCTAAATTGTCTCTCATATATCAGAAATATAATGCAAGGGTGGGGAAATGTCCTTTTGCAAAACCACTTGAAACAGAACAGTACAGTACTTCCCTGGTGATTCATGAACATGAGACAGAACTTGCTCTGTCAGAAACTGCTTTGTCCTTTGTGACGTCACAAGCGATTGCGAGTGCAAGCTCATTCCAGCCATAGCAACAGAAACACATGTGCTTTGTGAGGTCTCAAATAGTTTTAGCCAGGTTCACATTTTTTCCCCAGCAGCATTTTGCAGATGATAATAGGAGAAAGCAGGAACAGCATTTACAGTCTGAAAAGTTTGGAAACGGTGCTATATGGTATATTCCTGCACCTCTCGCCTGATATAACCTCTCATCACTCAACAATGGTAGGCAAGTGATTTAATTATTTTATTAAAACATTAGTTACCTTGCCTGATTGCTTTTGCCTTCACTCGGAATGAATGTTGGCGTGGGCTGCCATGCCATGAACACTTTCCACTCCTGTTCACAGCCCCCCTGATAAATCATCACAAGGGGGGGCACTTTTCACAGGAAATGAAAACGATTGCAAAAATCACTCCCTGTTCTCCTTCAGTCCTAAAGAGAAAGTAACAGCTTGAATATAACATGCAGAAAGCAAAACCAAGAGCTTTATTTGTTCAGGCAAAAACGAACATTTCAACTGCATTATCTTCTAAATGCCACAATTTTAGACTAGAGTTCTACGATTGCTTGCATCAGTGGAGCTGTATTAACTTCTGAACAGCTTCGCTGGCTTAAGAGGTTTTAGGATGCTCTGTGTTGCAAAGAACAACAGTGGTTAGATCCTACCTTTGGGATCTCTCTTGCTAATTTCAAGCTTGTTGTTCTCTTTAAAGCAGAATGTTGCTGATACAGATGGGAGCCTAGCTACAGTAATTGCACCAGAAAACCAACCCACACCAATAGATACTTGCATAGGGAATCAAATCACCATCCAGCCCAAAAGAACAGCCTAATTAATACCTTACTTTATAGAGCTGAGAAAATAAGTGAACCTGAGCATGTGCAGAGTGAGAAACAATACGTGGAAAGAGTCTTACAAGCGAATGGTTACAAACGAAAAGAAATTAGAAGGATAGAATTAAAAAGGAAAACACTAAAGAAAGAGAGAGATTTACAATTGGAATTAGGCAATGTTACTTTGCCTTACATTAAAGGAACAACAGACAAAATTGGGAGACTGCTGAATAAGTTTAACATCAGGACTTGTTATGTTCCAACAAGCAAAATTGGCAATTTTTTAAGGAACCCTAAAGACAGACTACATCCATGGACATATGCAGGAGTTTATAGAATCCCATGCAGTTGTGGAAAATGTTACATCGGGACCACAAAAAGAAGTGTGAACACACGTATAAAGGAACACCAGCGATATTTAAGGTTGGAACAAGCTGATAAATCAGCTATTGTAGACCATGCATTAAAAACTGGACAGCAGATTAATTTTGAGAACACCCAAGTTATAGTCAAAACCAAACAATATCGTTCCCGTCTGAACAGGGAAGCAATCGAAATAATAAAACATCCCACTGCAGTAAATAGGAAGGGGGAATCTGTAGAGATTAGCGATAGTTGGCTTCCAGTCATCAAAAGGTCTCGCACTCTGACAGATCACAGAGCATCAAGAAACCAAGAGAGAGACTGCTTTGATATCGCAGATGATTTGGCACCAAAGTAGTTTTCACATCGCGTGGCTGTTTGAGCTCTCAACGATCGGCTGCATGGGGGAGGGCTGTTGCGCTTTGCTGCCCCATTTTATATAGGGAAAATCTTGGCAGCTATGGAACTTTGTTATAAAATGGTGATATGCCTTTAAGGAACTTGGCAAAGGCAGCAGTTAACCTCCCAACTGTTAACATCTTGTACTAAGAAGAACTAGAGCAGACAGCAAGTTGCTGTTCCTTTGATAATGCTCCTCATAGTTTAGGAGCGAAACGTTAGGACAATCTCTTGTTAACTAAATAAAACAACCAGAACAACCTGGAAAATGCTTTCTTTTATTAATTCAATGATATGTACCAGTTGTGAAAACCTCAGAACATACAGTAATTGCACTGTTCTATCAAAGTTCTCCTATTATTGTAAGCGGTCCTTAATTTCATCAAGCTGTATTTCAGAATAATTTAATTCACTCCTTATTTGGGATTTTCCCCTTAGTTCATACAAAAAAGATGCATCCTTATCAGATCTACTGCAGTCATCTTCATTTTTCCAGGATACAAAGAGGCTCTCACTAAGGTATCATCAATCATTCTTTCGGCTTCTTTGATCCTTGTGAAGCTGGGAGCTCAACCTTTTACATCAGAGAAAAGGGAATCGGTTATGTGACACATCCAGAAAAGTAATATAACATTAACATAAAACAAGGGTTATTTAAAGTAGTGGTGGTGAATTGTCCTTATAGTTCCCCTCACACTGAACTAAGTTGTATACAAGGAAGCCCTATCAGCATCTTGAGACACAAGCTAAGCTTAAATTGAGGCAGCACAAACGCTGTCCCTGGGGTTTCATAGCAGCGTGCGAGGAGCATGGCAAGGAGGGGAACAATCTGCTTCCCACTAGAGCGAGCTGGAAGCAGATCATTGCAGCTTGCATTGGGGGCAGGTTGGAGGGAGGCGGCAGCAGCAGACCCGGAAGGCACCCTGAATCCTCCGATCCCTCACAATCTGCCACTGATGCAACCTGGATCAGGTGGCCTCGTGGATGGGCCAGCAGTGGGAGGGAGAGAGCAAGGGGAAAAGCAACCACATAAAATTTCTGCCCTGTTTCAAATTCTGCCTGTGCCACAGCCTTGGAAGGAAAGAGGAGAGGAGAGAGAGAGAGCAGGTAGGGGAAATGACAGTGTAAAGTCACTGGAAAAAAAAGTGAAAAAAGTGAAATGCGGCAGAAGCTCAACAATGAACCCTGGGGCCAGTAAGTCAGGGCAGGGGGCAGGCTGGGGATGGGTAGAATGGGGCAAGGGAGGAATGAGACTGGGACAGGGAGTGGGACGGATCAAGGTCCAGAAGGGGGCAGTATCAGCGGCAGTGCTGGAACAGGGCGAGGGAGGAATGGGGCAGAGACGGGCAGGGAGGGGGATGGATCGAGGTCCAGAAGGGGGCAGTATCAGCGGCAGTGCTTGAACAGGGCGAGGGAGGAATGGGGCAGAGACGGGCAGGGAGGGGGATGGATCAAGGTCTAGAAGGGGACAGTATCAGTGCTGCCGCTGATATCTTATCCCCCTTCCTGACCTTGATCCACCTTCCCAGGTCCACTCGGACTTGCGCCAGCAAAGTACCTGGCGCAGATCCAAGTAAACCCAGTGGGACAGGGGAGGATTACCCCCAGGCATGGGAACAAATGTTCCTTTACCCAGAGGAGACATCCGGGACTGCTCCTTGCAGGATGCAGCACATGCTCCGGTGGTGTGGCTGCATCGGGGTGGGTGGGTTAGGTTTTTGGCTCTGTCAGTCTGTTCATTCCTTTTCCTGTAAACTGGGTCCCTTGGAGGCTATGTCTGAAACCAGATAAATGTGATCCCTTATGGGGTCCATGGAGTGCCTGCAAATGTCCTGCAGGTTGGCTGAAAAACCAGGCCAATGGAATTTCCCACTCGTTTTGTAGGAGAATAGTTCTCCCATTGACACCCATGGTTTACAAAATGAAACCAACTGGAGAATGGAAATGGGCAATTTTTATGGTGTCACAAGGATGCCCCCCCCCAAAAAGTGCACAAACACAATTTTTGCACAGGAAAACAGAGACAGGAAACAATTTTTTTTCACTCCTACTCCAAACAATTTTCTGCGTCATGCAAAACAAATGGCAATTATTACATCTTTAGAAATATAGGAACATCTTCTAGAAGCTTCTAGAATGTTCTTTTCCGTTAACTATCCCTACCTTTGGGATTTTGTTCTCTAATCTCTGGTTTGTTATCTTTAAAGCAGAAGACTTGCAGATGTAGATAGTAGTTTAGCTAGTGATCTGTCAAGTTTGCAGTGCGGGAGGAAGTCTTTCTGTTTTTTGAACATACTCTCCATGACAGTGCTTTGTCTGAAAGGGCAATTCAATTAATATGGCAGCTTGAGTGGGTGGCTTATTATTGGAAAACATAACTGAAGTACCAAAAGGTAACCAAACAACAGTCATCTTTTTAAAGAATGTCTGTGGTATACAATGGTGCATACATTGCAGGTCACCCTTTCCTCCTTTGTTATTTGTTCGCTGCATTAAAATATGGTTCAACTTTGAGGGGAAAACATACACAAAGATGCACACCCCAATCCTGGGTTATTTTCAAGTTTCATTATTCTCATGTAGATCTTTGTATGTGGCAAACAGCATTGAGTGGCATTCAGTGTTCCTGATATGATGTTTATTTGGTTGCTAGGAATAGCCTTTTTCAAAGCTAAACAGAGAGTCTAAAATGCCTGAGTTTAAAGAACACCACATTTGGTTTGAATGAGACATGAGAGGCTTCCAGGAGAGATGGAAATGAAGAAGGTACATCTCACAGATAGGGCTGCACGGAATTTTGGGTCTCGGTTTTTGGCAGTGAAAGGTGATATTTGGAAGGGGCACAATCTGTATCTAACTTGCTCCCTCAACTGGGTTCCTCCAAATTACCCACAGTTCCTTTGTCATTGCAGGGATATGTAGAATACGACAGGCCTGCTCAGCAGCATGAACAGATTGTCACTGCTGTTTTTATAAAATTGCCATGTTGGACAGGGGAAGGGTGCCTGCTTCAGTATGTGCCTTCACACCAACTTTACGTGCATGTAGCCAAGGGACAGGGTGTGGTATGAATGTAAGGCTCATGTGTGTGGGGGTCTCACGCCAGGATTCCCGCCATCCAGTATCTGACACCTGACCTCCTGTGCCATCGCCATTCCACTACAAGTCTGGTAGACTGAGTTCTGTAGGGGCGTCAGGGGCTCTGTTTAGGCTGCAATATATTTAGGCTGCATGGCCTGGGATCTGGTTACCTGAAGGCAGTGCTTTTTAATCACCGGCACAAGTACCACTGGTGGTGCTTCCAGTATGAGAGGGGTGTTTGGCTCCATTGTCACAGGAACTACATGATCCTGCTGTGCCTGGTCTGACCCAGCTGAAAGTGGAGCTAGCGGAGGTGGCAGAACACCACCAGCAAAGTGTGACTGTGTGGCAGCCCAGTCCTTCAAAAGAGGCATGAGTTGGTCAAAGAGGGTGCAAAGTGGAGAGAGCGAGAGATAAAGAGGCAACAGCAACTCGAGAGGCCTCTCACTGCAACCAGAAGTTGCTTCCGATCGTGTTCCCGCCCCTTTTCAGGCTTTTTTCAGGGTGGGGCCTGCGCTGGTGGAGCCAGAGGCCTCCTTGGGGTAAATTAAGTAGAGCCCCAGCCATCCCAATGGGTCTACCTGCTATTTTGCTGGTGCACATCAAGCCAGCCGTGTAACGCCGGCCAGGCCTGGGAAGGGGGATAGGATTTAGCAGAGGAGGCCGCGGCCAATCCCTGACCCTTCCCAGGCCCAGCCGACCAATTCTAATGACCCGAGACACCTCATTCCACCTTCCCCATGCCCCTCCACCGCGCCGCAGGAACTGACTTCTCTGCCACGGCATCAATCCATCCCGCGGAGGAGTGGTGTAAGCCTGTCCGCCAGCGCTGCTTACTCGTCAGGTCCCACAAATGTGCTTTACAGCACATTTGCAACACCTTAGACCAGTGGAGTGATCGCACTGCCAGTCTAATTGTACACAGGATTGCGCTGTCAATTCAGTGCAGGCCTTTCTTTCCAGACTCATTTTTATGCTTGTAGCTCTTTTCCTTTCTCAGTCCAACCTTCAACATTCTTTTAAAAATGTGCTCACTAAAATAAAACGAGTTATTCCAGTAACAATTTCATCAGTGCCATGTAGAGATAACATATTTTTTCTTACCACCTACTCACTACTCTGCTGTTTATACTTGCAAAGCCCCTTTTGCTATTATGGCAGTACTGCGGGGCATGATGAATACATAAAGCAGGAATATTCTTTTCAAGAGTAAACCTTTTCTTTGGATTGAAGAATTTAGAACACTGATTCATCACAGTTCCATTGGTTTCAATGAGATACACACCTGGGCAGATTGTGTGGTGGCTTACAGCTTGCATTTCGTTCGGCAATGAGTCCCTTCAAAGAATATCTCTGTAGCAGGAGGATTTTTCCAGCACCTACTGTAGTGATGATCTAAGCTGCTGGAAGTTCCCTAGTATATGTGTTAAGCTACTGAATAACATTCCTTCAAGCGACTACTCTTCTGGAATTTCATGGTCTGGATATATGTATTCCATTTTTGATCGGTATGTAGTTTAGGTATTTTTGAAAGTAATTTGATGGTGAATGTCTTGTAATTTCATTCATGTCCTCTCATCCCACTAATGCACATTTCATGAGGTTGCAGCAAGAGGAGAGCCTCCTCTCAAATTTTATCTCTCAGAACACTGTCTTGGGATTCTTAAATTGTGTCTCAAAAAATTGCATGGAAATAGTGTTATGCTTGATATGCTACAGAGTTTCATTTTATACAGCACCTTTCATGCTCAAGATTTCTTTAAATACTTTACTATAACATATTAGATAGCAGCTGTTCAGTGATGGTGTGTAGGCAAATGCAACAGTCATTATGTCTTACTCAATAATAGCCTACACACAGCTGTAGGAAGCAGATCCTGTTTGAGTAGAAGAGTTTAACTAGGCTCTTAGTTAATTTAATACAGTATAATGCCATAGGATATCTCCCTTCTGCTTTGGACACCAGGGAATCATACTTTTGAATAGACATGATGACTACTGTAAAAGAATAACTAAATACTGCTGGACTAAAATCAGAGGACCAGTTACAAGATATAGCAGTGACATATCCATGTGTTTAAACATAGATTTGCTACTATCACAGAAAAAGTGTTTGTGTGTGAGGATATTTTACATTGCACAAGGCGTGTATGGGTGAGGATTGCAGAATTCTTCCCCCATCTGCAGTTTACCTCCCTGTGATCTGTTGCCCAGGAGCTTTTCTCCTCACCCAAGTTCTGATCCTGGGTGTAAGCTCAGCTGGAAGAAAAGTACTTAGCCGCAGAAGGTCCAGCAGGGCACTGGTGCCCCTTTTTCTATATGAACAGAAAGGTATGAAACAATATGCTTTGAATGCATTACAATGAATAGGGATATATATTTTTTGTCCCGGAAAAAGGCATTATGTTGAAATGTGGTTGCATCCTGAATTGGATCCTGACTTGTGCTGTGGAAGGAAGTTCATGCAAGGAGACTTCTCTGATTCCCTCCTCTCCACCGCAGTACCCTGTCCTCCCAAGAAGCCACTCTTGGGTGTCTTTGATCTTCCAGCCCTCCATGATCCTCTCATTCACACTTCCTCTTCCGTTCTATTCCCTGCCTCCTTTTCCAATCCAGGTAACAGGAGAAGGAGAAGTTGGGGTGACAGCTAATGCGCTACTGGGTAAGAGGGTGTGTGTGTTGGGCCAGTCCTTCTCGCAGTTGTATAATATGAACAATCATTTAACGTTGGTCAGTCTATTTAATCCTGTAGCTTCATTTATTCATCCACCATCTGAAGCAGTTTTGCATGCTGAATTGCCTGAAATAACCATAGATCAGGGATGAGTATGGCTCGATGTGTAGCTATGCTAGAAAGCTTTGTAAATATCCTTGTCTAAATAGGTCTCACAGTGAAATAATTTGCTTTGGAAGAGAAGTACTCAGCATGTTTCATCTGTAAAATAATTGTGCCATTGATACTAGTAAAAGAGGTAATTCAACTGGTAAATATGCCACTTAAACAGTGGAAAAGGAGTGGTGTGTATACACCCTATGGTACAAGTGAAAAAAGCTAATATGATTTAGATGTCAGTTGTTAGTGATTCTCAGCTGGTCTTAATTTACCTGCTATTTCCAGAACAAGACAAAACCACAGCACTTCTTGAAAAGGAAACAGGAGACAGTACATTACTAGCCATTTTTGGTATTTATGGCCTCAATCACTGTATTTATTTATGAATTAGGAAGTCTTTACATCTTTGATAATTTCAAGGGAAGTTTGAGCTATAGTGAACTGAAAGCTCTTGTTTTTGTTATCAACCTGAAGATTTTCTCTTATCTTTAAATTAAAGAGGAGAACCAACTACAATGTACAGTACTTGAAGCTACAAAATATAATTTAGAAATCTACCAGGGTTTTCTGCGTATATGAATTTGCTTTTGTTGCTACATGCCTTTAAATATATTCATTTAATGCATCCACAGAAGGTGGATTTGAGTGTGTATTTTCCAAGACAAAGTCTGTGATTTGCTATTTATTTATTTATTTATTAAATTTATACCTCACTTTTTCCCCCATAAGCAGCTTACAATAAAAGCAAACCATAAAATACAAGATTAATACATAAAAATCATAAAACTGTGAATATATAATATAAAAATCTTAAAAAGACATAAATACAATCTAAAAAACAGAGAGGAATAAAACAGAGAGGAATAAAAGCAACAGTAAAAGGCTCTTATGAGAGAGGGCTGGCCCTCTAAAATATTAGGCTGGGCGGTAACTTCAGAGGGCTTGTGTTAAAAGAAATGAAAATGTTTTCAGGCCCTGCCGAAAAGCCTCTAAGGAGGGAGCAGTTCGCAAATTTAGAGGGAGGGAATTCCATAAGGTCGGTGCCACTACTGAGAAGGCCCTATTTCTTTCCGCTGCCCCTCTCACCTCTGAAGGCGACGGCACTTTTAGAAGGGCCTTCTCCGATGACCTGAGGGGGCGGACCAGATTGTACGGAAGTAGGCGGTCTCTCAAATAGCCTGGCCCCTCTAGCCGTATAGGGCTTTGAAGGTCAAAACCAGCACCTTGAATTGGGCCTGGAAATGAATTGGCAGCCAGTGCAGCCACCGGAGCAGCGGCCCGACTGAGTTGAACCGTGGCGCTTACTTCCAGTGATTTGCTACATACCTCTCATACTCCTCCCCACCCTGCACACAAAAATGTGCAAAGCGTGTATGAATGGTGGGGTACAGGGGTGTCACTAGGGTTGGTGACACCTGGGGTGAGATCTCATGGTGTCACCCCCATGGACCTCCTCCCATATCAGACCATGTGATTTGGAGGCCTTCTGGGAAATGTGATCCCTGCATGAGTTTTTATTTATTTATTTTTCACGTTTTTATACTGCCCTTCCTCCAAGGAGCTCAGAGTGGTGTACATATTTCCTCCCCTCCTTTTTGTCCTCACAACAACCCTGTGAGGTAGGTGGGGCTGAGAGATAGTGACTGGCCCAAGGTCACCCAGGAAGCTTCGTGGCTGAGCGGGGATTTGAACCTGGATCTTCCAGGTCTAAGTCCAACTTCCAAACCACTACACCATCCGAGTTGCGGCGGGGATCGGAAACAACGTTTTCTACCAGTGGTGCAACCCACTGTACAACCCAAATTTGTTTGAGTGGTGCGTTTTCACAACACCAGTAACAAATAGAATAAAAAGTCAGTTTGGTGACACCCGGGGCGCCCCTCACCCTCCCAGAGATGCCCCTGGCTGGGTGCCCTATGTGTACACAAAATTGCAGATTTCGGTTTAGTAATTTTGCATGCCTGTAGCCACCTATGTAGCAACTTAAAAGAACTGGAAAGGAAATACAGTAATCAAGATTTGCTCTTGGGAGAAAAATGAGGCAGAACAGGGAGAAAAACAAAGGGTGAAAAGGTGCAGTATAGTTATGTTGTTATAAAGACAGATGTTTTTAAATTATATCTTTGCAATGCAAGACAATGTATTCTGCCATTACCGAGCATCTACAGCACACCTGAAGCTTTAGCTTGGAGCCCTCAGGCCCTTGTAAAGTTGTGTCACTATGAACAGCTCTGCTTTTGTTGTCCCAGCACAAAAAGCCAGTGCTTCTCCACTTGAAAATGCATGTGTGTATATTCTTCTGCTCCCTGCAGAACCAAGTCTCCCATTTCTGTACATCTCTGCTGAAGTTCCCACAATAGCCGAGGGATTTCAGGCAGCTTCCCACCCAAAGCAATTAGCAACTAGCCGGGTGGTTGATTTTTATTGGGCCTTCGCATGAAAGAAAAGGGTTAAACCATCTCCCTGCATGTTGCAGCCTGATCCTCATTCCCATACTTTTAATACAAACACACACATGCAGGGCCAAACTGTGTGTGTCACTTAATGTATAGTTTGGCCCATTATGTGAAGGTCATTAATGTAAAAAAAAAAATCAAATGAAACTGGAAGAATTTAATTTTAACTATTCTTTTGTCTGGATTTCTATGTACCCGTATTTATCGGGGTATAACACACACCGGCATATAACACGCAACTTAGTTTTCACAGTGCTATTTGAGTAAAAAAAAAACTTTAAGCATTTTTCCACCTGTGGTTCTCACTTGACTGTAGTTTTCCTGTTCTGTGGGACCACCATTGCCACCTATGTTGGCCCCACTGCCACTTATTTACCCAAGCAGGACAAAATTGTTTCCAATTCTGAGAAAAAGGTGTCTACCCCCTCTGTGTTCAGGGTTGCAGAGGAAAGGAGTGCAAAAAGAAACACCAAACAAACAATTTTGGAAAAACACCACGCAGAAATTAGAGAGACAGAAGGGGGATTGCAAAAAGAAAATCTGAACTGCAGGGCAAAAAGAATGAAACTTACTGTGGGAAAATGCCACTTTATTTCTAAAACAACAGGAGACGATGAAACGAAACAAAACAAAACATAGTGCCCAGAGCATTTCCCTCCCCCATTTCCCTCCGCTGCAGAGATAAACCAAAATACCTCGAAGGCAAAGGGGAACAAAGAACTGGCAAAGCAAGCAGGTTACCTCCTCCCCCTCCAATTCTTAGACTCTCGGAGCTTCAGAGGTGCGTGAATAAATTAACTCCCGACAAACAGCTGATAGTTTATGCCAGGGTGGTCCAATGTTTCGTACCTCAAGGGCCGCATGCGAACTTCGACATGAAACCCGGGGGCCGCACAATTAAATTATTAATGAATTAATAATAAAGACCGATGCATGCCCCGCCCCGCTGTCTAGCATGCCCCGCCCACGCTCCCCTGAAAATCGAAAAGGTGGTCGGCTCCCGACCGCCTTTCCGATCATCAGGGGAGCGTGGGTGACTGCGGGGGAGGGGAGCTCCAAGAGCAGCCGGGGGCTGCAGCAGAGGCCTTCGTGGTCCGCATGCGGCCCGCAGGCCACGCGTTGGACCACCATGGCTTATGCGGAAGTTGACTGCAACGGAGCTCCTTGCCTGCACCTCTCCACCTCCAAGGCTCAGACTGCAGGCAGAAAGAGGGGGATCCATGGGGCTCTAAAAATCCCGGGGGGGGGGATTTTGAAGCCTCAATTTTGCAGCATCGGTGTATAACACGCACCCTACTATTTTGGGCCAACATTTAAGACAAAAAAGTGTGTGTTATATGCTGATAAATACGGTATGTAAAATCCTTTATGACTAGAGAGGGCATGTGTATAAATGTATGTATGTGCAGCAATATAGGTGTGCTTCAATTAGAAGCAATACAGCCAGGCTGGGAAAAAAATAGCAGAAAAAGCTAGATAAGATTCAGTTTGGTGTTATACATTGGTTAGTTGGAAAAACACCAAAATTCAGTGTCATGCTGTTGGAATGAGAAGGCTGGATGGTGAACAACAAGCCTGTGATGTTACATGCTGGTAAGGGATTGATGGGAGCAAATTAGCTTGGACCTGTATATCTTATTGACGATCAACATGACCAGCAATTTTAGGCATGTCCCTTCCATTCTAACAACAGTTATTCTTTAGTGTCTGTTCCATTATAATTTAACTTCTTTCAGCACACAAATGCTATGTTTGCTAACTGTTTCATAACATCCAAACTTGATTTTGCTTACTTGTAGCATCAGTGCAAAGCAATCCCCCAGTCAAAATGTAAGAAATAATAATGTAGTATCTTCATGCAATCAACATTCCTGGATTTTTGCTGCTCATAAATTGTAAGAGTAAAATTTGGGCAGCTCCACCCCCCAGATTTTAATCACAGAGCAGTTCATATTAAAAAAGAACAAACCACCACAAATAACCCCACACAACAATGCAGCTAAAGGAATTTGATGGTTGTATGATGTTCATGATGGTTGTATGATGTTCATGGTATCTTGACTAGTTTAGAAAATGCTTCAAGAGACAACAAACATATATGTCACTGCACTTCTATTTGTGAATGAGGTGGTATGTGAAGCCTACCTATCCTTATCTGTGAAAACAGAGATAGTAAAATACTGTATATCTCTTTCCTAGTGTTTACCTGTTGTTCCTTATTCTCGGATGGAGGTTTGCTCTGTGCCAATGCACCTGGGGTCAAAACAGGAAGTAGATATACACTGCCATGTCAGTCAGACACCATTTCATTCAGTGGCAATAAATAGGTTGCTTTATGGCACCTCTAAAGTGGATTTTCAGAGGGAACACTGGAGAGTGAAAACCAACCCACATGAATCAAAACAAAGGATTTACATGGTGCTCCTGCTCAAAACGAAATGTTCCGTCCTGTACCAAAAGCTTCAGGCTGTGTTCTTCATAAAGGAGGCCAAAGATGTTTTCAGTGTGTGTGGTGCAGCCTTTCAAATTAATTAGATTGATGGTGCTGACTTCCATCTCTGAAATACTGCACTTCGTGGTCAGAGGTGACTATCCAGTGCACAAGGCCAGTCGCTTCTGTCACTTTTCATCCAATGAAGTGCCAAAGCAGTAAAATATTGATAGTTAATTGCTCATAAAGAAAGAACTTGGTTCCTGCTGGAGTTGGACTGAAAACGGAGCATTTTATTCCAGCCCCAGCTCATCAAATGTCAGTGACACCATCTGCAGCTTTGCATTCTTCTGAACGGCTCCAGATCAGTCTCACATAATGGGCCACGCAGGCTGGTTTCAAGATGTACACATTTGTTAAACATATGGCAGCATAATAGGTGAAAACCCTGTACGAAATTCTAGTGTGAGCTTCACCTCCCATCCAGTATTGGATTGCTATATTGTTGCACATGTTACAAATACAATTCCTTTGTTTTGACCATGAAGTCTTCAATATTAGGATGCATGGCAAACGTATGGGTGTGCTAATTTTGCATATCACATTGTGCATGAATCAAATTGAAACTTCCTTGGAAAGGTTATTGTATGGATACAATCCAAAAAAAAGGGAGTTGCTTGAGCATTTGGTTTTGCACAGAGAGTGATGCAAAAAGCAATGTGCATTTATGGGTGAAGATATAGACTTTTGCTTATGGCTCTGATATAGGGTGTTTCCAAATTGGTTTCTTAATTTGCTTCTTGGTGGAGAATGTCTGTAAATATTTCTGCTGTGGGTTATGATGTGAAATGTCACAATAGATTTGTTTTTTTTTTTTACCTGCAACAGTAATTAGTCATCTGATTATTGGAGCATGGGGCCATTATTATCTTTTGAATCATCTCACACTGATGTGAAAATCACACCACTTATTTATTTAGACATCTGTACTTTTATTTGTACTACTTTAAGACAGAGCTATGGTTCTATTTTGAGGCAGAACAAAAGCATACTTGCAGAATGATAGGATGATTAAAACATTTATAATCTGCTTTTCCATTTTAACAAAAATGCTCAAGTTGACTTACATGAAGAGCAAGGATACTTGGGGAACAAAGCAAAACAAAAGCACAACAAAAGCACATCAACAGGGCAGCGAATCATACTACAAACACCAAGGATATCTGTACCAGATAATATCTTAGGGCAGGGATTGGCAGCTAGTGGGCTGAGAGTTGAGTGCAGTCCTGCATAGCCCTGGGGTAACACCTATTCCCCAGTTCTCTCATGTAACTGCCACCTCAGTAGTGTAGCTAGAGGGAGCGCATGTGCTAAGTGGCACAAGACGCTGCAACTCACCGTGTAAGCAGCCCCTTCCACCCGCCAACCGAGTCATTCTGGGCAGCGACAGCAACGTGCAGGAGACTCCATTTGGTTCGGTGAGTACCTGCATGTTGCCTTCACTGCCTGGAATGGCTCCGACAGCGAGTGGGAGGGGCTGCTTACACAGTGAGTTGCAAGTGAGTGGTATCCTGTGCCACTTAGCGCACAGCCCCCCCCTCTAGATACGCTACTGTGTCACCTCTCACCCCTCCTTGCTTGAAATATGATGTTGTGGAAGGGGTAAAAAAGAGGTGGCAGACAGTGACAGCAGCCATGAAATTAAAAGACGCTTACTTCTTGGAAGGAAAGCTATGGCAAACTTAAACAGCATAATAAAAAGCAGAGATATCACCATGCCAACAAAAGTTTGTATAGTCAGGGCGATGGTGTTCCCAGTAGCAATGTAGGGTTGCGAGAGTTGGACCATAAGGAAGGCTGAGCGCCGACGAATAGATGCTTTCGAACTGTGGTGCTGGAGAAGACTCCTGAGAGTTCCTTGGACTGCTAGGAGATCAAATCAGTCAATCCTAAATGAAATCAACCCTGACTGTTCCCTGGAAGGACAGGTACTGAGGCTGAAGCTCAAATATTTTGGCCACCTAATGCGAAGAGAGGACTCTCTGGAGAAGACTCTGATGCTGGGAAAGACTGAAGGCAAAAGGAGAAGGGGAAGGCAAAGGATGAGATGGTTAGACAGCATCACCGATGCAATGAACATGAAAATGAGTGAACTCAGGAAGATAGTGGAGGACAGGAAGGCCTGGCGGGATATAGTTCATGGGATCACGAAGGGTCAGACACGACTTAATGACTGAACAACAACATGAGCGGATGAGAAAAATGGCTGGGAAGGTGTTTGGGATGCACAGAGCTAACATGCCTTCTCCAAACTTCTTTGTGCCACTCCCCAGACTCCCCTTTTGGCAGGGAAGCTGGTTGACTCAGAAATGATGCATGAGTCTCTGCCAGTGCTTTTGGCCTGGCTGGTGCTGCTGCCCTTCCAAAGGTAGGATTTGTTTCAGGATTAAGCCTTTTTTATGCTGGTTGGGGCAGCAGACTCAGTTCTTCTCAGGCTGTAAACAAACAGAATTTTAGGAGGACAACCTCTGTCCCCAGTATGTTCTCCTTCCAAGGGAATGATCTATGATTGTTTAGCCTAAGACTGCACAAATTCTGGCGAATCCCGGCGCCGAGGCGAGCGAGTGAGCGAGGCTGGCCGCTCTCCTCCGCGCTCTGAGCTTGTCTGTAGGAGTGTCTTCCTGCAAATAGTTCCTCCTTTTGTTCCTCCTTCTTGGAATAAACCTCCACGGTGATTGGCTAAAGTTAACTTCCGATTGGCAGACAGCCACTCTCCTCCCCCTCTCATCTGATTGGTGGCTGCAGTAGGTCCGCGAAGCCGCCTCCTCAAACATGGGCCAGAAACATTTTCGATCATGCCAGAAATCGGGAGATCGCATCCGCTCACTTTCGCTATGGTAACCAGACACCTCCGCACAGCTCGACAAAGCTTCTCGGGCATCCGGAACGCGCAGGAATTCATGCGGTCTGTCACGGCCTTAAAGAGTAATCTCTGTCTACTCATAGATACTCAACTAGAAAATCAAATCCGTAAAGTAAACGTGTGTGCAGTTATCACCATTGGCAGCCCACTGGTCTCTGTGCTCACATATATCTCGACTGAGATTTCCAGCAAGGGTACCCATTAGTGCCAAGCTGACAGTTTTTGTAATGTGGCACCTGCCCGTTAGAACCTACTGATTCATTATGTACATAGTAAGCTGTCAGACAGTAATTACATTTAGTTCAGCTGGCCAAACCCTACAAAGACACCTTTTCAGTTTCATTACCAGTCCTTTGTGACATCCAACACCTAAGAACTATTTTTAGTTCTTTGACTGATAGTGACTCTCTTTATGTTTATGGGCTTCATTTCACTTTATTCACAAGGTAGAAATGACTTCTGAAATTGCTTATTGTGCATTAAAAGGGGGAGATATTATTAAATTGGCTCTCAACATCACTTCAGCATGGTAAAATCTACAATTAGTAGAGTTATGAACTAATGGATGTATCCTGTTGAAGCACCACTTCAGAAAAGGGTAATATGTGCTCTCAGCATATTATCATCCTTTAAAAATATTATGCCCTTGAATTTCTCTTTAGCAAATGTGGCATCCAGTCCATTCATGGAATGTAAGCAGGGCTTAATTTATAGATTAAGATACTCAGGCTCACTGGTCTGGAAATGGCTGCCACCCCTCTGGTCCAGAATCCCTGTCCTTTAACTGGTGATGTCTGAGGACTTCCTGCAATCACTTTAAATATTATTATTTTTTGCCTGACAAAATTATTCAAAAATCTTTATTTGTTTATAACAGAAACAATTACAACACAAATCAAATACATAAACAACAAAGACACAACTACAACACAAAACACAAAGTTTAAAAGGACTTCCACTTATCTCCACTCCAGACATAACTAACAATATTCTCTATTACCTTATTAACACAATATAATACACTTTTCTATTAAATCCAACTCTTCTCATTCTCCAAATCCACAAGTATACACATCATTATTATCTAAGCTCTGCAGAAAGGCCATAAAATGCTTCCACTCCGTCAAAAATTGGTCTGTTGTATGGTCTCTTATTAAGGACGTCAACTTTGCCATCTCTGCTAACTCCAACGTCTTCATCATTGTTCAATCTTCTGTTGTAGGTATACTGGAGCACCCTGCAGTTACTTTAAACAAGGAAAATCCCTGCTGGATCAGGCCAAAAGCCCATCTTGTCCAGTAGCTTGTTTCTCACATTAGCTAACTACTGTAGATGCCTCTGGGAAGCCCACAAACAGGAGTTAAAGAAGGCATATCTCTCCCACCATTGCTCCCCTGCCACTAGTAATCGGAGACACACCAACCTCTGAACTGGGAGGCAGAATATAGACATTATGCCTAGTAGCCACTCACAGACTTGTCCTTCATGAATTTTGTCTAATCCTAGGCTTACCATTCGTCCCGGAAAAACCGGGACAGTCCCGGCAATGGCCCTCCAATAAGAGACCATACAACAGACCTCCTTACCGGGACAATCGGTAAGTTCGCCGCCGCCATCTCCATGTTGAAAATGGAGAAACTTAGCCAGGCGCCGCCATCTTGACTCCCGAAATCTCGTGAGATCTGAGATTTGGGAACCCAAATCTCGTGAGGGCATGATGCCGTCATGAGATTTGGGCTCCGACATCTTGAATCTCGCGCGATTTCGGGAGTCAAGATGCCGGCGCCCAGCTAAGTTCCTTCATTTTCAACATGGAGGCGGCGGCGACGAGTGGGTAAGTAGGCTGGCAAGAGCCAGCCCGGGGCTGTACATGCCTTGGTGAGGCACGTGCAGCTCCGGGCTGGCTGTCGCTGGGTCGCCCGGTCTCTCCCCGGCGAGCGGACGCCAGCGACAGCCAGCCCGGAGCTGCGCGAACCTTGGCGAGCGGATGCTGGACGCCAGCGACAGCGATGGCTCCCTCGGAGCAGCAGGAGGAGCAGTGGCAACATGGAGGAGCGGCGGTGACGGGCGATGATGGGGTAAGTTAATTTAATTATTTTATTGTAAAATTAAATAAATAATTAAAAATGCGGGTGCACTTCACGCAACAATAGGGGGCGCTTCGCGCCCTCTTCGGTTTTTAGAGTTAAATTGATTTCTTTAATTAATTCATTTATTTTGAAGATTAAATAAATAATTAATTAAAAATTCCGCCCACGCTTTGCGTGGCAATAGGGGGCGCTTTGCGCCCCCCCTGTTCACTTTTGAAAAAAACAATTAATTAGTTAATTAATTGTGGGGTGGGTTGACCCGGTTTGAAGGGCCACAAATATGGTAAGCCTATCCAATCCCATTTTAAAGCCATATAAGCTAGTGGCCATCATCACCACAACTTGTGGCAATGAATCCCAATTTAAATTACACACTTGTGCAAGGAGTTCTTTTGTAAAAGCCATGTTTTAGCTGCTTGGGAGCGACTTTATTTATTCTTACTTCAAGTGTTCAGAGACCGAGCCCTGGCGTAGAAAACAGATGTCAGAGCTGTTCTCTGGCACAAATTAAGCCCTGAAACGCAAGAGACAGAACAATATGTGCTCTCTGCATTATGAGGAGATCAAAACTCTTGCTGTCCTGATACTTGAGATGCTCAATACGTTGGACAATTTGTTTTGAAAAGATGTAGAGTAGGAAAGTAAGAGATACCAGATATTATCTCCCTGCCAGGTGTAAGGCACTGATGTGTGTGTTCTTGAATCAGGCCTTCCAGAAGCCAGATTCTGGCCCCTTGCTGCCTCCACATAGGACCCTCAGCAAGATAGGCTCTGTGAGTCAAGAAGCATCTTCCTGGCTGCAGGGGACTGGTGTGGACTCTATCAGCTGACCTTATTCTGAATATGGGCTGCATTTGTTTTTCAGTTTCTAGCACTAGGAGCGCTTGAGAGCAGTGGTTTTTTCCCCACCTTCTAGTGGTTTGGGTTGCGGTTTTTTTTCTCCTTCCAGCCCACTCACCATGCTACAAGTTTCAACTGCGAGCTCGAAGCTAGAAAAGATGGCGGCCTCATGCACCAATAGGAAGCCTGCTTGGTTGCAAAGGAGCTTGGGAGATGAGGTGCGAGGAGCAACAGCAGCCATTCTGATTTTCTGTCATTTCCATTTAGGGAGCCCCGGTAGCGACGATATTCAAGCATGCTAGGAACGTCACTTCCTGCTATTTCCAAGTTGAAAAACAAATGCAGCCCTGGTCAGCTGACTCCTAGCCGGTATCTGCTCAGCTGACTCCACAGGCCAATGAGGATGCACCAGATTGTATGCACTCTCTGCCTCCAGCTATCCTATCTTCTGCTTCTCAATTACCAGATCTGGTACCTGACCCTGGCCTGTTTTGAATCACATCATCTGCCTCTGGTCTTCTGCTTCTTAACTGCCTGATCTCATATCTGACCCTGCCCCATCTACAACTATGTCTCTTGTCTCTGGCCCTCTGCTTCTTGATTGTGTGGCCTTGTAACTGATCCTGGCTTGTCTGTGCCTGTACATTCTGCCAGAACCAGATCCCTGACCCTGACTGTGGCATGTCTTGGAAATGGGACAACCCTAACAAAAAGTCACCTTAACATGAGGAAACACATTTTCGGCCCAATCCTATGGGTAGGCTTACCAGATTTCCCCAGTTGCAAACCGGGACCCCCCCCCGACAATTAATCAAATTAATTAAATTAAAATAATTAAATCAATGTTATTTAAAAAAAAGGGTGCAAAGTCTGTTTTGCCTCCCAAAGGGCGGCCCGATTTTTTAATTAATTATTTATTTTTAGCCAGCCAGTTAATTAAATAAATTGACTTGCCTGTCCCATAACAGTACAATAATAAAAGGACAGTGTTCCACCACGTCACGCAGTACAGGCCAGGCCAAGACAGGCAAATATAGAGATCATGGCATCTGGGCATGCACAAAGTTCCTTTAGTTTTCATGACATGCTCAATCAGCCTCCACAACAACACTCACTCCACCCACTGCCACTACATACTAAAAAAAACCTAAACAACACACAGCACAGCACACAAATTTGAAGTACTGTACAACAAAACACCCTCAAGTAGCTGAAGACACCTCAGACCCTTACAATACACCTCTTGCAAAAGTTCACCCCACCAAAAGTGCACTTTCTGTGAAGCAAGACACACAGAACAAACGAAGCTAACAGGACATCACAAAATTTCTTTGCAGATCAGCCCCCCTGGCCCTAGCAGGACAAAACAGACATCACAAAGTTTATTTGCAGATCAGCCCATTCCCCCCCAGCAGGACAAACTGAGATCAGCCAGCACACTTAACCCCACTTCCTCCCCCACCCCACAGCTAGCAGGACAAACTGCTTTCCTTGAAGCAACAAACATAGCATTTTCTCAAGTGCAAAGAATTAAGCAGGCAAACCTCGTTATCATGTTGCAAAGACCCCTCTGCTCTCCTGCTGCTGCCAAAGAACCTAAGGGCTGTGAGGTCATACTGCTGAGGCGGAGCTGAACTGTAAAGCTCTGTGCTGCTCCTAATCACATGATCAGAACCACTGAAGCCTCCTAGGCGGCCATTTTGTTTAGGGGAAATTCCGGTGGCCATTTTGTTTCCAAAACAAAATCGGGAAAAAATCAAAATTAATTTTAAATGGACCGTTTAAATTTTAATTTAATTTTAAATTAATTTTAAACGGGGGCCATGGGGGGCCATGGGGGCAGGACAAATCCGGGACAGGCCCCCAAAATCCCTGACAGTCCCGGACGAATGGTAAGCCTACCTATGGGCCTTATACAATAGCGGATCCTTCAATCCACTGTTGTAAAAGGACCAGCAATGGCATAAATGTTGTGCCACCATTGCAAGCATTGTGTCGTCATGATGCTCCTTGGTGCGCGATGGACCTGCTGGTGGAAACAGCTAGCAGCTCTCCACACATGTCAGAATCACCTGGTAGGTTGCAGGTAGCACCTGGTAGGTGGTGTGGGCAGTTCAGCGAAGAAACTGGGGGTGGTTTGGGGGAGGAAGGGGGTGGATCCTGATGACAGTGACTTGTGCCAGGATGCTATCCCCTCTTTTGCTGCCCAATAATATGCCACATTTCTCTCCTCGGACTTATAGCTGCTATGGGTCTGAGGAGACCTATTACTGACCAGGCGATCTACTGAGAGGTAAGTAAAAAGATTACTTGCCTCTCAGCTTCCCACTCCCCAGCATGCAGATGCTGAGGAGAATCAATGTCTGTTGAATTAGTGCTATTCACTTTTTTGTAGTGTGTTGGGAGTGGAATCTGGATGATTCACTCCCTTCTCAATAGTTGATTGGTGGTGTCAAAGCTGATTACATCAAACATCCATTTGGCTGGAAAGAATTCTTAAGGACCAGAATGTACGCCAGTCCAAGCTAAAAGGAAATTAATAAATTTGCCAAAATGCTACACTTTGGAGGCAGTTGATGTGAATGTCTCTGTTAAGGTGCCAAAACTGATGTATTTGTATGCTAGTAATGATGTTATTTTCGACGGCAAATATTGATCATCATTCTTTGATATCCTTGACTAAAAGATCATAGCAACATAGTCCTTAATCCATTTTAGTATAAGCGCATGATACCAATTTGTACTCCTAAACTGTCAATTTTGTAATTCTTTGAAGTTCTTTGTAAGTAATTCTATTGAGGCCTTGCACCAAGAAAGGTGCAAATAAGAGGACATAGCGTCAGGCGAAACTGGAATCAAATGAGTGAAATAAGCATGCTCAGATGAACTCTGTTCCGCTGTCATAAATGGCTGTGCATGACAGTCCAATCCTGGATAGGGATTGGGCTGTTAGGTTCCTATTGTCAGGCCCATCTCCTGTCAACCCTTCACTCTCTCTAGCAAACAAGAATTATTTCACTTTTTTTGAGATCTTGAGTGTGTGTGTGCAGAGATCTGTGCATTTTATTCATGTACAACATTTAGTATATTTTAGGCTCTTTAATAAAAATAAATAAATGATGACAATTAAAAAGGACACAGTAGCTGATATTAGAGACGTCAGGAGAAATATGAAGTCCAGAATCAGTCTGCTTTTTGGCTCTATTCCAAGCCTCTAAATTGGCAAACATACAATTACTCTATAGAGCTTTTCAGTCCGTGCCCCCATATATGTCTGTTTATGGCTAAATATAAGATCCGGCTCAGTATGATTAGGAGGAAATGACTAAATAAAGATAAAATAAAAAAGATTTCACCTATTATGCCTATATACTGTATGAATGTGTTATCTAGTCATCAGTCCTATGTTGTGGTACATAAACACTGAATTGGTTCAAGGGAGGAAGTAAGTTATAGCTTGTTTTGTGTCTGTACATATGCCATCATGCCTAAAATGATGTGTCTGTGGGGAGGGGCTATAGCTCAGTGGCAGGGCATCTACTTTTCATTCAAAAGATCACAGGTATCTCCAGGTGGGACTGAGGAAGATCCCTGTCTGAAACTGTGGAGAGCCAGTACGTACCAGTCAATATAACAGTATTGACTTGAATGGACCAATGGTCTGACTCAGTATAACGTAGCTTTTAAAAATAATAATATTTTTTTTATTATAATACATAAAAACAGACAATACAAAGCATAGAAAAAAAGAAGAAAGAAAAGAACAGAACAACAGACAAAGGAAAAGATCTGGATTAGCCACCAACATTTACATTTAAATCGATTCTTATCTTTACTTACACCCTGCCTAATTGCAGAGTAATTACTTTTTCTAATATTCTTATATCTAATAACCTAATACTACCTTTAATTAATAACGTAGCTTTTTCTATGATGGAACATTCCAGATGATTGCCTTGACAAATGGTTACAGTAACATCATGGTAAATTAACCCTGTGCATCATAGTGACTGTAGTGGGTGGCGCAGCGGGTTAAACTGCTGAACCATGAGCTGTCGATCGAAAGGTCGGCAGTTCAAATCCGCGACGGGGTGAGCTCTCGTTGCTTGGCCAGCTCCTGCCAACCTAGCAGTTCCAAAGCATGTCAATGCGAGTAGATAAATAGGAACTGCTTGCGGGAAGGTAAACAGTGCTCCGTGTTCCAGCTGCATGCTACGCGCTGCGGCAAGGAGAGTCATGCCGGCCACATGACCACGGAGGCGTCTTTGGACAACGCTGGCTCTTCGGCTTTGAAATGGAGATGAGCACCACACCCTAGAGTCGGACATGACTGGACTTAATTGTCAGGGGATACCTTTACCTTTACTTAGAGGTTGTTGGCTGAGGTTTTCTCTTTTATACAGTTCTTAAAGGCATAGGACCCCTCCCAGGGAATGATTGTGACAATCCTAGGTGTGTGATATTATGCTTCTGACTTTGGAAAGCCAGTGAATATCGAATGTGTTGAAGTGTTGTATTGACTTTATTGTATATTACCACAATTATGTTTAGGATCTGCTTTATTTTTGTAATGTTTCCATTTGGTTTTCTAACCTTCTGGTTATGCTATAAACCTGCCCTGAGCATTTGTGACAGGGATGGGATTAAGAGCCCCATCCTATCCAGCGCCGGAGCAGCGGGGAAGCATGGCCCACGCTGTATCCAGTGCTGGCTAGAAGCAGTCTGGAGGTCTCCTTGGGGTAAGGGGACATTTTCCCCCTTACCCCGGGTAAACACCCAGTCGCTACAATGGGGCTACTTGGATCTGTGCCAGCTCAATTACTGGTGCAGAACCAAGCAGCCCCTTGCAAGCGAAGAAGGCCTGGGAGGGGGCATAGGGTATGGTGTGCGCCAGCGCTGCTGATCCTGCTCCCCTCCCGGGCCCGGTCTCCCCCATCGCTACCCTCCCCCGCCCCATTACGCCCCCAGGATGATCAGAGCAGAACTTACCAGCTCCGGCATGTGGTCTGCAGGATCCAGCGCTGGCGGGACGGTGCAGGCCTTTCCGCCAGTGTGCCTTGCACGCAGGGTGTCGCTAACATACTTTATGGCATGTTTGCGACACCCTACGCAGGCGCAGCTGCTGCTGCTGCTGCTGCACCGGCATAAGCAAAGAATAGGATTGTGCCGTAAAACTGAGTTATGTCTCACTGGAGCCAGATTAACAAAAATAATTAATTAAAAAGAAAATGGTTCAATAATATATGGAGCATGACTGTTGCATTTTGGAGGTCCTCCCATGGGACGTCCCCATTGTAGGATGGTGTTAACCCTGCCTGTATAACGGGCTCTTTTGAAATTGCCTGTTATGGAGGAAATGTTACACCATCAGCAGTGGCCCCATTCCTAGCTGTGGGTTTTTTTTTAAAATAGCAGCAGCCAACCTCCTAAAACATCAGAATCATGCTTGCTCTAATGTGTCATTTCTCAAGGGATTAGATGGGTGAGGAGATGAAAGGATTCTGCCCACGTAGGTGTGTGGATGTGGGTATGCATCTATTCTGTCAGAGAGGGCAGAATAGGCCCCCAGGGTTTTGAGCTGCATTACCCTGGTCATAACTCTATGTCCTTGTTAACTGGGCTATGGTTGCGTAGAGGAATTGAGGGTTAATCCTAATAGTTTATACGTCATTTATTTGGTTTGTAACTCCAGCTTTCATGTTTGGGATTAAGGATGCGCTAGCCCACACTTCTTCACATCTGCTTTGGTAACCACAGGTGTACAGCCACAAGAGTATATATTGACTCCATACATGACCTGCAGGTCACAGCTGTTAATATAAACTGGAAAAAACGTTTGCTTTTTTTGGGGGGGGGGGTTGCTCAACAAAACAGTTGTGCTTTCCCCAGCCAAAAGTAGAGCAAAATGCATATTTTTAATTTGATTTATATGCCTCCGTTTCTTTGCCTGTCCTACTGTCTGAAGGCTGATTCTCGAGGAGTGATATTTCAGTAATGACTGGCAAAGGCACTTCTAACGTATTTTGGCATAGACTTTCATTATCCAGAGCTCACTGGGTCTGATGCATGAAGTGTACAGCCCAATCCTATCCCATGCCGGTCCATAGCATGCAGTGCTGCTGATGGCGCATGCGTTGCATGCTATGGGGGGGGGAAATCACATGGCCTGGGAGAGGTAAGTAAAACTATTTTATACTTACCTCCCTGTAGGTCGCCTGACCATCAATGGGTTTCCATAGACCCACAGCAGCTCTTTTGCTGACGTATGTCTGAGGAGAATCAGGGGGTGGGTCTGGGCCAGGAAAGGGGGATAGGATCTGGTGTACACTGCTGCCACTGAGATCCACCCCTCCCTCCCCATTTGAGATGGGGGAGGGGAGGGAGGGCTCGCTAGTGATAGAAAGTATTTTGCTTGAAGATTGGGGGCTTGGCAGAAGAGGCACACTTCTCTCGTTTTTTTCCGAGGTTTCTTGGAAAAAGTGAAGGAGCTTGTTGAACATTCTTCAGGAAGGCTTAAAAAAACTAAACCGATTTTGAAGAGAGCCAAGTGGAATTTGCCTCTCAGATCCCTGGTGATAATGGCTCTGTAGAATTTCAACTTGTGGAGCCCTTTGGGAACTACATTTGAATGAACTGCATCAAATGATATTGCTCTATTTGTGTGATCTTGGTATGTGAGTGCAATTATGGCCGTATATGCAAGACATTTTAAAGATGTGTAGCTCATGAAAATCAATGGGAGATTTTCCATTGATTTTAACAAGCTCTTGACAGGGCCCTTAATTAGCTATACTTCCATTACTGCTCAGCATGTGTTTCTGGAAATGGAAGCCCTTAAAATCTACACAGTGTGCATTACCTATCTGATCTTTTATTCTTTAGAAGTTGCATTTTTCCAAACAAATTGTGATATTCCTGGATGAAGCTGCAGAGAGATGGATTTTATTTTCTAATTCTTGCTCAGGAAATTCTCCTCACTGGTTTCAAACATTCTCCGTCCTGGAGCAGCCATGCCTAACATTCTAATTCTGGAATCTTGCAAAACTGACAGCCCACTAAACTAAGGGAAAGACTGCCAGATATATTTTGTGCAACACGGTATGATTTTCATGCTCGTTAAAACTTATTAGGAAGGAGTTGATTGTTCAGTTGAAAAACTGTTACACGATCCTATGCATGTCTATTTAGAAGCAAGTCCTATTCAAGTCAGTGGGACTTACTCCCATATAAGTGTGTACAGAATTGAAGCCCTAGATAAAAAAAAGTCATTAAAAAGTGAGAAATGTATTATACTTGGATATATCCGTACAACTTATGTGTCTTAAAAGTTCCATATTTCATCTGATAATTGAAAGGTGCCAAGACAAGAATCACATGAAGTTGAAGCTGATTTTAGATGGAGGGTGAAATGCTGTCCAGCTTGCTATGACCCTGGGCTGCAAGGTGGAAAGGAGTTCCTGAGGTGCACAAGTTTTAGACAGATCAGATTCCCAAATAAAGCTGTGTCCCCACTGAATCCAATTTCAATCTTCATGTTTTCCACTTGCCTCAAGGGCCAATATAAGGATCTAGCAATTACCAGTGACAGCAACGAGGCGTTGCAAGCTTCAGTCGCAATCAAGAAATTGCACTGGCTGCTGATTTTATATTGCTTGTTGATGTGGATACCAGCACATGCGACTACAACTGTCAATCACTGTTTGAGTTTGAATCCAAATACAGTAGATTTCTGTTGTCCTTGCTGTTTTATCGCAAATGACTTTCATTGCATTTCCAAGCTCTTTTTTGTACTGTCTCATACATGTTTTCTTTATTTAAGCAATACTGCTAATATCAGAGGAAGCAAATGAGTGAAATGGAAAAGAACACCATAAGGCAGGGCAGGACCACTTGACGACCACTTGACGCCTGAGGAGGCAAATTCTGCCCCCCCTTGCCCAATGATGTACCAGACTCCGCTCCTCCCACTCACCAATGTTTTAGCTCAGCACTCTCCGCCCCTCCACATTTCACATTCCTCTCTGCTCCCTTCTTCCCTTTCCAACCTAGTGGAGAAAGTAAGAGGTCAGAGATGGGTGCCCCCCCCCCAATCTGCTGCCTGAGGTGACCGCTTCATGTGGCCTCATGGATGGGCCAGCCCTGCCATAAGGAAAAAGGATTTAATGGAGATTTATCCCCCAATAAAGAGTTGACAGCCCCTATGGCTTTTGATGTTTTATCGGTGATGCTACTATACAAGGGTAAAGGGTAGAGCATGCTGCCAGACTGGGCTCGGAAGCCTTGATTCACAGCAGGCTTCATTTTGCCTCCTAAATTAGGTTAAGATGCAGTCCAGAAGGTAGGTGAAGTTTATGGAGCTAGCAAGTTCTACAGCTTAGTAGACAGAAAATCTGATTATGACTTCTGAGTTTCCACAGCAAGACAAAGTGTAGGAATAAATCAGAAAGTGTATAAGGAACTACAGTACCTTGACTACAGTCAACACTACTTCTACTACACTACTACATGACTACAGTCAGTTCTCTTTATATGCGAATTCGCTATCTGTGAGGGGCAGAATTGCCACCTTTATCTCTATCCGTGGTCTGTTCTCGTTATCTGCGATATCATCAGGGCCATTGTTCTCTTAGCTTTTCTTTTTTTGCGGGTCTCCACGTTGCTGTGGGAGCAAATTTCCCTGCCTTGCTGCATTTACTGTAAAGCAGGGTTTCTCAACCTTTGAGAGCCCGTGTACCCCCTACGTGGGCCCCCAAAGTCCATGTACCCCTAGACCCCCAAAAAATGCACCCTCCACCCACGAGAGTGCAACCCCCCAGCAAAAAGCCCAGTTTTCCCGGGCTGCGGCACGGCCGGGCGGGTTCTCCCGCTTGTGCCGCAACCCAGAGGGTAAAGCTACAGCCCTGCCAATTCAGAAGGGCTGTAGCTTTACCCTCCGGGTTGCGGCACGAGCGGGAGAACCCGCCTGGCCGCGCCGCAGCCCAGGAAAAATTGGGAAATTGCTGGCGCTAGCTTCCCTTACCTTGAATCCTGGCTGCCTCCATCTTGAATATCGCGAAAATCTCGCGAGATTCAAGATGACGGCAGCCAAATCTCGTAAGGGCACATGAGGCAGTCTCATGCCTCATATGCCCTTACGAGATTTGGCCGCCACCATCTTGAATCTTGCGAGATTTTCGCGATATTCAAGATGGAGGCAGCCAGGATTCAAGGTAAGGGAAGCTAGCACCGGCAATTTCCCCGTTTTTGCGCTGATAACAGCTGATAACAGATGATAACGGGGACCATCCCGGTTATCCCCAGCCTGCGGTCCGCGTACCCCCAGGGGTACGCATACCACAGGTTGATAACCTCTGCTGTAAAGGGTAATCTGTCTCTTCTGGAGTTACTGTGTGTGTGTTTTCTGTTGAATGCCATTTGCAACACAATGGGAACTGTTTGTACTCTCTCTGGGCTTCCAGGATACTGTACAATACTTTTTATATTTGCATAATGTTGTTAGGAAGGAATAATAATTAATTTGCTAGAATAATTAATAATAATAATTTGTATTATTATTAATACTATAATAATATTACTAATAATATTAGTATTATTAGTAATGATAGTAATAATATTAATACTATTAATAATAATATAATAATAATGAATAATAATTAATTTGCTAGAGTTAGGAATTGTTCCATAACAGAGAGCCAGTGTGGTATACTGGATCGTACCCCACTATCACCCAGCCCATAGACTTCAAGGTAAGATTCAGGTTCACAAAGTTCATATAGTGCATGTTGGTCCCCTGGAACCTAACCCAAATTTTCCCATAGGCTCAATGATTCGGTATCGGCTAATTTGGTATTCACTAGGTTTTCCAGGAACCTAACCCTAGCGGATAATGAGAACTGACTGTATATGCATGACCTCACTGCTTCTGTGCTGTCCATACTGTCTTGCATTCCTCTGTAGTCTGTTTTATGTGAAATGTGCTGATAATCTCATCCCACTTCCTAGTTGTTTCTTAACTGCAATGCCACTGTAGCTTGTTTCCTTGCAAAGTTCTATAGAGAGGCACAAAAGTGAATAAATATGAGGAATAAATCATCATAGAAAAGACTAGTGCCTGTATTAGGATGGTGGGGAGGGGTGATTGCATTGGTGGGATTTATTTCATCTCCCACCGTAGGCCACACTGCAGTACCTGATGATAACAAGAACCAACAGGATACATAATCTCTAAAATCTTTTTATTTTAAATGTATTATCAGCCCAATCCTAAGTAACTTTCCAGGGCTGATGCAGTTGCAATGCAGCCCCATGAGAAAGGAACAAACGTTCCCTTACCTTGAGGAGGTCTCCGTGACTGCCCCCCCCCACAGGATGCCCCATTGGCACAGATGCATTGATGCTGGAAAGTTATTTAGGACTGCACTGCGTGTCGCTTTCATTCCAAGTGCCAATTCATTTCAATAATAATGAAAGCTAAGGAAAAGACTGGCGGTCACTCCAGTAAGCAAGCCCATGATTCCACTCTAAGCACTCCAAGTCTCAAGTACCAAAAATGCAACTAAACACGTCTTAAATTAAATTAAATTATAAAACTTTCAGAATTTGGAGGAGCTTGGCACAAATGGAAAATGTACTGTAGGAAGGTGAGCTCAAAGTAGGTCCTATCTATTTTGTATTTCTCTCAATGATACAGCAAAGATTAAATTATTAGTAGCACTGGTGAAATTTGAGCAGAGTTCTCTGTTACAGGGTAAGTGTCTATATCAGGGGTGGTCAAACTTGCTTAATGTAAGAGCCACAAACTTCAGCTGTTTCAGAGCTGCAATTTTTAAGAAACATTTAAATTCTTAAATTTATTTACTCACCACGAACATTAAACTTATGTTTTAATCCAGTGGACTCTCAGTTTATACCTGGTAAATAATTATAAAGCTTGAAAACTTCTTATTTACCTTTTAAATTAAATTGTGATGCAAAAAGAAGCTCACCCAACGTATTTCCGAGAGTCACACATTATACGTCAAAGAGCCGCAGGTGGCTCAGGAGCCATAGTTCAGCCACTCCTTGTCTATAAAAAGGTAAAGGTGACCCCTGACAATTAAGTCCAGTCGTGTCCGACTCTAGGGTGTGGTGCTCATCCCCATTTCAAAGCCGAAGAGCCAGCGTTGTCCGAAGACGCCTCCGTGGTCATGTGGCCAGCATGACTCTCCTTGCCACAGTGCGTAGCATGCAGCTGGAACATGGAGCGCTGTTTACCTTCCCGGGAGCGGTACCTATTTATCTACTCGCATTAACATGCTTTGGAACTGCTAGGTTGGCATGAGCTGGCCAAGCAATGAGAGCTCACCCCGTCGCGGATTCGAACTGCCGACCTTTCGATCGACAGCTCATGGTTCAGCGGTTTAAATGCGAAGACTTGATTTGATGTTTCTTCTGAGTGACTACTCTCTGTCTCTTGGGCACCCTCCGATGTTGACACTACCGTCCTCAAGAGTGTTAATCCAGTTGTTGGAAATCCTATTTAAAATGAAGTCTGGAGAACAGTTCCACTGGCCAGGATTTATGAGTGGTGCATAGACTACTCGTACTTGTGTAGGTCCAGCAATATCAGTGGGATGACACCGGCGCAAGGGCTTCTCATTTCTGTATATAGAGCATGGCTTTCTGATTTGGGAACATTTTTGTTCTAGTTTAAATACTAGCGCAAGATGTCAGCCAGCAGGATATCAACCCTACAGAATAGCAACATCATTACTTTGCAATGAGTGAAAGCCAGTGGGTGGCTCCTACCGTCTAATAATGTAAAGAAAAGCTTCCTGCTCTGTTTCTTGCACTGAACTAACAAGTTAATCTTGGTTGGCTCTTATGCCGACGAGGCATACAGCTTCCACACATGGCTGCTTATATAACGGTGTAGCAGCACAGCATGCGGGAGAGAGAAAGAGAAGGAGGTAGCAGCAGCAGAACAAAGCTGTTCACACCATTTTATGAGAGCAATTTCAATTTGAGAGCACGCTAACTAAATTGGCCAGGTTCTGAGGCAGCAACAGTCCACGTTACAACAAAATGACTCTTCTGGCAAGCAAAATGTCCCGTCAGTCAGTCATAGAGGGCACTAGCCTGTGCTCAACTGATAGACTGGGAAGATGACCTGTGAGCAAGTGGCTGAACGGGTCACAGTAGGCTTGGGCAGGCCAAGGAATCCTGCTTCCTTAGGCTGCCATTGGCCAAGCTTTGCTGATGCCGCAGTCTTTTGGATACTTGAGAATCTTAATTCCAAAGCCCAAGAGCAGATCAGAAGAGTCACATTAAAACCTTTTTGATGGGAATGGATAGACAGGTAACACTTCCTGTTTATAGTGCGTGATATCACGATATTGTGATTCTTTAGATTATTTAGGGCCAAGAAGAACTTGCCTCCTTCACCTGGTGTTTTAGAATCCCTTCTGCTTCTAGTCAGTTAGTATCCCTGAAATACAATTGGTTCCCTTCACATGAGACCTTTGAAACCATATAGGTGCAGGTGAGTGTGAACAGACAGGTCCATTCTTCTAGCTCCCCCACCCCCCAGTTCTTTAGATAGGTACAGTACGAGACATATATATCTCATTTTTGGCAAGGAAACAGAGAGAAACTAAAGGAAACTAGCCAAACCAGAACAGAGGTGCTAATGTCACCAAATTTCTAAGAAGTATCCTTATTCCTCTTTTGTTAGTAGACTGGACATAATCGTAGTTTCTCCAGTTGTGCTCCTACCACATCAACATAAGTCAATGAGAAGCTTTATAATGTGCGAGCGAAAGCTGGGTGACCGAACTGATGAAACCAGTTTCCGTAATCTGGCAAACCACTAATCAATGACCACTGACTATAACATTAAAATCAGAAGAGATCACACAACTTTAATAAGGGGCCATTCAGTGGCGTTGCTAGCCCTAAATTCATAGGGGGCACCCCTCAAATTGGCGCCCCCTCCCTTTTGTCACCTTTGTATTCTGCGCCGCGCTCGGGGGAGGGGTGCCAAATCCTCGATTTATTTATTTATTTTTCTCCCTCCCCCCTGTGCTGGGCGCGCGCTCGGAGAGGGGGGCGCCAAATCCTCATTTTCTTTATTTATTTTCTCTCCCCCCCCCCGGTGCTGGACGCGACGACTCAGGCCGGGGCTCGGGGGTTGGGTTACAGTCCGGGCGCGGGCGAAGAACTTACTGGGACTCCGTCGCTCACTGCTTCGTTTATTTGCCCCAGTAAGTTCTTCGCCTGCGCCCGGACTGTAACCCTGGTCTCATCTTGGTCCGGGATGCAGCAGCTGCCTTGGGGCCCCGCGCGCGAGGCCCCAAGGCAGCTGCTGCATCCCGGACCAAGACGAGACCGGCCGCCCCAAAATTGCTTGCTGGCGCCCTGGGGCCACGCCGCGCCTGGGGCCTAGGGCCATAGGGCCCCCAGCGTTACTACACCGCTGGGGCCATTGTACAGTAATTCCGTTTCCCTGTTTGGTGGCAACTACACAAGATCAATCACCATCTGAATAACATACAAACGGAAAAGTTTTTAAAAAAGGAATTCCTTCTCTCTAGATAAGGAATCCTGATAGCCCAGACTATGTTTTACCTCTGACATATAAAAGCAGAAAGAGGAAGAATTTGCAAAATATAGTATACCCCCCCAAGTTTCACTTGAGCTTTGACAATGTTTGTCAAATCTCTGTCCAGTAAAACCCTAGAGCTACATTTGTTGTTGTTGTTCAGTCGTTAAGTCGTGTCCGATCCTTCGTGATCCCATGAACCATATCCCGCCAGGCCTTCCTATCCCCCACTATCTTCCTGAGAGCTACATTACATTTGAATAATTATTGTAATCAGATAAATACAGCAAGAATACAAGAAAATGATATTTTCAAATGAGCAACAGTGTTGTTCTTGTTCTTTAACACTCACTACCAGCTCTCCCAATATAATCTTACTAGAAAGAAACTGGAATTATGTATTGAGTCTCACAGATTGCTGGAAAATCTTCCACAGACCATCTGTGAAGGGGCAGAGGGCAGAACAGGCACAGTACCTAGCGGTTAGTAGCAGCCCTTTCTCCCTTGTTCTCTACATCACTCTTCTTACTGGCCAAACTGGGATTAACTGGGAAACTGGTGGTCTTCTCACTGTCACCACCCAAGACTAGGAAGCTAAGACAGAAAGAGGCCACCTTGGGGGAAGTTCTGCTTTCAGGTTATCAGAGAGTCCCCAAATCCAGGGGATCCCATTAGGGAAAATCCAGTAGCAGAATATAGTGATCTGGTAGGTGTGACAAATCCACACCCTCCTGAGTCAACTTGGACCAGGCAAGTAACAAGAGTAGAAGGACAAGACGTTTCTTAAAAGACTGAAAGTACAAAACAAAAGAGGAGAGGCAAAGAATTAAAACAAGGCACGTATCCCAAAGCATGACAAAGGGCGGTTGCTAGCAAAGGCTGGCAAGGAGATGAAAATACAAGTGACAAATAAATTCCCTGATGTGATTAACTAAATATTGTTCCTATTTCAGTTACTCACACAATCCCAGGATCCTGGCCCCTTAGTCTCACAATGCAGCAAGGTGAGTAGGTGTGTGCCTTTAGCTAAAATAGCAGCTGCTCTCCAGTGATGGACTGGGAGAACACACCTAACGGCTCAATCCTGTTGAAGAGTTGTGCTGCTGGAATGCACATTCTGGTGGTGTAACGTGCTATCCGGCAGTTGCAAACGTGACATGCCAGAGTGCATGGGCTGGCCACTGCTGGAAGCAGCGAGCGGCTGGCTCTGTGCAGTGATGGACACCAGACGCCCACTACCCCAGGTAGGATCGCACAGGGGGCGGGAGGGAGGCGGGGAGAAGTAGAATGGGGTGGGCGGAACAGGGTGGCCATGGGGGCAGGGAGGATGGGGGCGGGTTCAGCATCTGCCGAGTCCTAACCCTCTTCCCAGGTCCTGGTCCAAGTGGCATCAGCAATATTGCTGGCACAGGTCTCTGTGCTGACCCACTGGGCCAGCAGGGGCTTACCTTACAAATGTTCCTTTCTCTCAACGAGGCCTCCAGAGGCCAAGACACCCCCACGGGATACAATGGATGCCATGTTGGCCCCGCTGCATCACCGCGCCGGGAGTTAGGTAGAATTGGGCTAGAAGCATCCTTGTGCACGAAAGACTGAGGGCTGATAATATCATGGGTCCATCTGACTAGATGGTTTATAACCACCTGCTCCTTGACCTGATCAAGTCAGCTTGGAAGCCCAATCAGCTTTTGTATGCCAATCCCAGCAGGTGGACTGGCTAGCATAAATTGTATTAGCGGAACTCAGATGATGAAGAGGACAAGGAATACACAATAGGACTTGTTGGTTTTTGACATGCCACTTTTCAGCAATGGTACTGAATTGAAAGATTTTCAGGGGAACATCCCAGGACAGTAGCTGCTGCTCAGGATACCTCAGCAACTGTCCGAGGATGCTGGGACATCACAGAAGTCTCTGGGGGACTAGAAGGATCAAAATTAGGCAAAAAGGGGCTTTTTACCAAACCATTGTCACCATCAACCAAATATGAAATAAATACCAATCAACATAGAACTTTAGCTGTGCAAAACCGTGCGCTTCCAAGGCTTCTGCTTATTGGCCAGGCAAACTCAGTTTTGCGATTGCATAATGTGTCTGAAATGCCCCTTATTATTTACTTTCTTTTTATGCAACAGAAGAACTTGTTCTCATAGTGGTCAAAAGTCACAGGATTTTCTACAATGCTGCAGCACAACTCTTGAGTTGGATAAATGAATGGAGGGAGCCTCTGATTAAACACTGCAGAACACAGTTGATTACACCATTGAATTAACAGCTCTTGTCATTTCGTTTTTCCTTCCAGTCTATTGCTGGTTTATTTCAATCTTACTGTACATCATTATTTTCTGGGAAGAAACTTGTGGGAAATTCAGCAGAAACCTTAGAATTTAGTATCTGGGGGGTTGGGGGGGGGGTTGGAGGCATGAGTAAGAATAGTGTGAAATTTGGATCCCTCCCCCTTTCTGTTGTTTCAGACGACAATGGCATTGATTTGGGTTCTGCACCAATGTTAGTTATAATAATAATCTGAAACACACACATCATGCTAAAATCATTGTGAAGGAGATGTTGGATGAAACATGATTAATGTGCTATTTGATCATACATGTTCTACCTACAACAGGATAATTTTGATTACATAATTAATTAAGCCCCTAAAAAGGACTAACCCACACATTTTCTCTACTAACAGGGCTGCTGGGACCATATATTAAAAAGAGCACTTCCTGCAGAAATAATAAACTGATCACTCTGAGCAGTGAAATTGAGGTTTCAATCCTATTCACCCTTTCCTGGGAATAAGCCCAATTGCACACAATGGGATATCTGAGTGCACAGGATTGTGCCCACTTAATACATAGGATTGTGCCGTGAGTGTTTTCTTGGCCTGAGGCACCTTTGATACACTCTCTTGGATTTACATGTCACATGTGAATGCTGTTAAAAAAGGAGACAATTTGGGTACAAAAACCAGATGTGTATTCAAGCTACGGTAGGTATTTCATTTGGAATAGGAGTCAATAAAAGCGAAATTTCACACATTACACAGAGGTGAATCCAGGTTTGCCACTATGTGCACGTTCAGCAGGGAGCTGCAGCCAATCAGTGCTCCTGACAAAGTGTACCTGTATGATACACATGTTTGAACATGCTTGTCCCATTCGCATTTTGTATTTATAGGTGTACGCGTTAAACTTAAAAATGTAAATTGTGATGTTGCTCCAAATCTCATATGTGAAACTCCCTGCTCAGGAGGATCAAACAGAGCCAGGTACATTGATGCAAATGTAGTGCGAATGCTTGAGAACCGTAATACTGATGATATGCACAGCCAGAGAAAGTAATGGTATCTGCTGCCCAGCCTGTACATGCAGAATGTGGTGGGAGATTCCCACCCTCTTGCTCTTTGATTTCACTCTTCCACCTTAGGAAAGGCCATTTTTGAATTCTCCCCATTCACTGAGTACATTGGGGAGAAACGTTATTTAACATCTCAGTGTTTAAGGCTTTGCCATATAATTCAGTGGTTCTTTCCTCCAATTGTATAAGAGTTACATATCCACATAGATGTCCTTGTCAGAGCTGCATCCTGCAGACTCGTTCTAATTCCCAGACTGGTTTTTCAATAATCAGTATTTACATATTTTGAGTTAATGCTTGAATCAGGATTTGGCTTTTCCCTGCCTGTTTCCCTTATTCCTCCTCTTTTATAATAAAGCCACCCCCAATATACATGGCATCCTACTAAAGTCGATAGCAAAACTGCTTTTTCTTAATGTTATTTTCAATAGAAACTAAATTATAACGTATTACATACGTAGGTCTTTTGTTTTTATGGAGGGGTTTTCTAGATTAACTTAATGCTACCTTCCTGCTAGCATTCTGGAATTAGGGATAGTTAATTTTGTAAGTGTATCATCTGCATGTGACAATACAAAAAACCCCAGAGCTGTTTTCTCAGAAAGGAGGAACTTTTTTTTTTATTTTTGCTGAGAAGCCGTTTAACATTTCCCTCTTATTTTATATATAAAAAGGTCCAGTCCTTTTTGTTTTGTTGGGCTTTTGGCCAACCTGATGTGTGGTGTGCTGTAACTCTCTTCTGTGGTTGGTTCTGACTTTCTCTGTGTTGTTTTTGTGCTATGTGTTTGATGTTTTTAATTGGGCATATTAGGATGGAATGGTGGGAAATAAAATTTAAAAAATAAATAAATACCTCTTCCACCTCAAACCACTTTTGTTGCTCTGAAGGAAGAAAATGGCTTGAGAATCCTGTGCTGTGCATTCCCATTTGGGTCTGCTATTTCCCTGACTAGATGCACTTTATACTTGTGTAGGAGACTGAATCTTGAATTTCCACAGGTGTGGTGTGCAACATGTGTACAAATTTGGCCCTGAAAGCTACCTGAATGGGACAACACCTTGACTCCCTTCAGTATAAGTTGCTCTGAGGTCTTTCAAGGAAGAACGGGTATAAGAGCCCAATCCTAACCCCCCCCCCCCCGTAAGCGAAATAAATACGGGCATTATGATACAACACTGCATTGAGGGATGTACAGTTGTGCTCAATGCAAACATTTCACCTCCTTGCACTTTATCATTCTGATATTGCATAAGCTGCAGCCAACAGAATGTCACTATAATAAGAGTTTATGAAGAAAGTGGCCAGAAGCCACAGAAAGACAAGCAATCAAAAGTGAGATGATGCAAGAATTCTTCCTTATACCTCTACTGCCTGAATGCCTTTTTGTCCTGTTCCCCATTATCACCCTAAGCCTAGCCATCTTTTCCCCTAGAATCCATTATCTGATAAAACAAATTATGTAGCCTGTGTAATTGATATTCAGAATACATTCTGGTCACAGAAACTGGAGTTTCTGTTTGCAATATGTTCCAAAGAATTTATACTAACAAGCTATACAAATTAGAAATATGATTACAAATAAAGCATATTTTGACGTGTCTGGCTTTCTGCATAAGTCTGCAATTTATCAGCTCCGGTTTCTCCAATTTGTTCAACACTGTTTACAGCTTTTTTTGTCCTGCGAGACTACAGAAAGCATGAAAAGCAAGCAAGTTTGCGAAACGGGGGAAAAAAAACCACCACATTGACACAGGGAACAGCGCAAAAGTGACTCATCCAAAGATTTCTTTCCTAAATGAACACTATTATTTTCTTGTTTTCTTTTCTGTTCTTCACTGTCTTGTATTTCTAACAATAGATAGAAAAAAGATAGCAAGAAACATAAATAGAACTAACAATGTCAGTGTGAAACCATAGTTATGTATATGGTTATATTTTAGGGAAGTGCTCAGAGAATATGCAGAACAGCCTATGCAACTTACATATGGAATATCTTCTTCCTGCTGCCAAGATTAGTAGTTAGTTGCTTCTGCTAAATTTGTGGGAGTAGTCACCAAACAGGTTTGACAAATGATTCATGCAGACTTATCCTATACATATTTACTTGGAACTAAGTCCCAATAAGTTCAGTAGGATGACTGTGGCCATAGTCTTTGTCACATTTGCAAATGTTTCTTGACAAACGTGCTGTGCCAGCAGGCAACTTATCCATAACACCCTAACACTGGAGAACCAGGAGGTGTGGCCTGGAGGTTTGAGCCGGTGCCCTGCCTGAAGAAGCTAAGCAAGGTCGACCTCGGTTCCTGCTTGGATGAGAGACGGAAGCTGCTGACGAACCTCGCAAAGACACTGAGAAGGCATCGGAGGAGTCAGCTAGAGAGAGAACATCTAAGACAACCGTCCAAGGGTGAACTGCGGTGAACTGTGAAGCTTGGAAGTGCAAAGCACAAGCCAGAAGGAGGGCTGCACTCGGAAGGGAAAACATCTCGAGCATGGAAGGTTCTATATAGGAAGAACAATATTGTAAAGACCCTTATCAGGTTGAAAGATAGCCTGCCTATGTAAACCGCCTTGAATAAATCTGATGATGAGAAAGCCGAGATATAAATAAATAATAGTTGTGGGGTTAGTTCTTCAGATTTCAGTACTTTTTCAGTGAGATTGCTGTGGAATAAATGATTTGTGAACAGCAACCATAGGACATGATCCCAATGGAACCAAACTCAACTGTACTTAACTTTGGCTGGATTGTTCCTATCGTTTGCTTTTGTTCCTGTATCTAATAAAAGTGATGCTAACACTTTTTTTTTTACCACACAGTTTAAGAATTGTTTTAAGAAAACAATGTTTTCTTAGCCTGAAAACTAATTAAAAACCTAGGCAAAATCCATACTCTAGCCTTTAAAAATATTATATATACGGGCATGTATACTAGGCATGTTTAGCTTCTAATTTCCTAAGAGTATAGGAAATTGTGTATATATAGTTCAATCCACCAAGCACTGCTGCCATGCACCCCCCCCCCCCAATTTTGTTTCAAGTTGTATTGAAATTATAAAGGTTTCACTGGATTACGTCTGTAATTGGTAGCTAATAAACCTTGGGAATGAGAATAAATTGTCGGTTTTGGACTCCACTGCTTCAGTGCTATGAAAATTATTGTTAGAAATTGACACAGCAGAAATTGATATCCATGAATGAGTACATATTGTTTTCCTGTTCACCCTTGACACTCAGAAACCATACACAGGCTCTTTGCAAGCCTTTGCAGGTTTACTTGGGAGTAAGTCACAGTTTGTTCAGTGGGACTACTCACTTCTTGGGAAGTGTGCATGGGAAGCAGCCTTCATTAGCAGTTGACAAGTTTTGCTTTTCTCAACCTTTTTTTCCAGAGTAAATGGCCGAGCATGTTTGATCTGCATGTCATTAACTGTACAGTACTTCGGCTACAGAGATTGCTTCTATAATGCACTTTGGGCTGTTCAAGGTCTCTGTAGCATGTTTGTAGCATGAGGTTGTAAGAATGCTAGGGACATCGGTGAAGTATTTGAGGCAGACGGTGAATTGAGATTGGAATGACATTTGAGCTCTTTTTTACTCACATGGTCCTGTAGTTCTAGCAACATCCTATTAGTGGCATCACCACACAACCACCATAAAGGTAAACATGTCAGTTTTATCATGTTGAGTGTTCATGGATATAACTGAGTGGTGTCTAAACCACTTGTTCAATCTTTTTCACTGGGGCAGACCTGTTCCTTTCTTGTAGGCTGCATCATGTCTAACATGGCATATTATGAAGCAGGGGTTAGCTATTATCTGAAGTCCTGAGAAGTTCAGGTGAGAAGTCAGCAAGCAAGAAATGAAGGCTTGCATTTTACAAACAACTTTGATCCTCTTTCATCAGTTTCCTCAACTTCCTGATCAATTAGCTCAGTTTCTCAGTTTGGTAACTACAGTATTCTGGAGCTGCACCATAGCCATGCATGGAACAGATTAGTTGTAAAAAAAATGTACCTACATAGAATACGTGGAATCAAACCCCACATTCATTTTGAAATTCGTACATTGACCCCAGGGCCTTTGGAAAGTTTCAGAAAGCAGTAGCCCTGTTCCTCATTACTCAAGTGGAGCACTGCCACCCCCCTTTTTCTGTTGCTGGTGTTACTGTCCATGGTGCTGATGCTTTGTTCCCTGTTTAGTATAGTCTGTTCAACATCTTGTGAACAAGGGCATCTTGTGACGGACTCGAGCCATCTATAATAAATGAGCTAGAATCTGTAAACTGTATCTACCAAATCACGGATGGCAATCCCCCCCCATTTGGTTTTACAACCCCACCCCCATTTGCAAACTGGGAAAGGTTCCACCTTCCTGCATGTTCTATGGAATTGAAGTTAATATTCCCTGGGTCGCTATGGTGATAGTGAGCTCTGTTCCTTAGAGCAAGACAAATTAGGCATCACCTCATTAGCCTGAAGACTTCTCCAGCTAGATGTGCTGGCACATCGCAGAACTATTCCTCTTAGAAAGAAGCTTCAGAAGGGAAATGGTGTCTCTGCACGATTGTGTGATATTGCGTCACAGTGCCACACATCTTTAGTTCCTTTAATATTTCCTCCACAATGTAACCATTGCTATACTAAGATGCAAATCCAGGGTGAAACCGGCGAGAATTTTGTCACCAGCTTTTGTTGGGACAACAATGGAGGTTCCAGTTCAAGCTTTCATGGCAATGTTCTTTCCTGTCCACTGGACACTGCCGGACAAGTCCGATTTGGAACCTTACATTGTTCTCTCCTAGTGCTTTAAAGGAGAACTAAGTATCCTGATTGGTTACATAATTAGAAATGATTTGCATTAAAGAAATAAGCAGAACAATTTGCCTTTGGTAAAGATTAAACATGATCCCAAAAGATTCTTCAGTTATATTTTAAAAATCAGATCATCACCTTGTAACTTTGGTGGCACACAAGTCTGAATTTAGCTGAGAATCTTTTTTTGTTTTTCAGAGAATAGAGAAAAAACAACAACTTTCAAAGATCTCGGTGCTGTACGGCATTTACTATCTAATTATTGCTCCCCCTAGTTTACCAGCGCCATCCACATCTGGCAGTCTGAACAGAAACCACAAATGAAAATCCCACTTCTCTCTTTTCTGGTAAACAGAAGCTCTATACTCAGAGTTGAAGGATCAGAACAATTGATTTCCTGAACAGCGAAAGAAGAGGAAAAACAACCCCACGCAGCCTTTTCAACCATGGATGGACCCAGCTTTTCGCACAAAGGAAGAAGCAGACTGAAAATAATAATCGACTACATACATTTTATGCAACCCCCCCCCTTAAGCACCCATCTCGTTTCTATTCGCTAATGAAGGAAAATGAAAACAATCACTTCTTGTTATGCAATGATGAGCACCCTTTGTCTTAAAAACACAACTTTGGTGGGATACACTTCGATGTGCAGTGACAAGGGGGAGGTGTGAGCGCTGGATTTCTTGGAGGCATACACACGACTATAAGCTGCATTGCCCTACCTGTTCGTCGCACGTTTTCACTCGATCATGATTTCCTCCTTCCGAACGGAGCAGGATTATTGATGTCTGGTCATTCAGCCAAGGATGGATGATTTAAAATAAATGCAGTTTTTCCTCTCCTTTTCTCTTTTCAGGTAGTCACCTTTTAGACTGACCCAACACTGCTGTCTGGAGCCTCCATCCTCCTTCCTCCACGCTGTTTCACCTACCTCTGGATCCAATTTGGTTTCCACGCAAGCATAGCCAGGTGCACTGTTTGAACTGAACTAATGCTCGCTTTGCCAGGTAGAATTAAATGGGATGTAGAAGAAATTAGACACCCGGCAAAATGAAAGATCAGATCGGAGTAGGAACAACAAAGCACTGGCAGCGATAAAAGTGATGGACCACTCAGGGACACGTCACGAAAGCCCGCAGTTTCAATGAATTCTACTCAGTTTCGAGCGAGCGGCTGCCTGGCTTTCCGGCCAAGAGCTGTAACAAAACAAGACAGGAGAGATAAAACTTCACACGGTGCCATCTAGTGGCGAGAAGCTGAAATGCAAAAAGGCGGGGAAGCTGTTTTGGGGTGAGATTGTTTGCTTTGGAGCGTATACGAAGCTAAATGGAAACTTTACGCGCTGTGTAACCACCCCGCTCCATTTCCTGCAGTGCCAGTAAGAGATTTTTCAGCAGAGCTGAAAGCAAACCAGTGCTCGGTTTGGGCAGGAATGGTGGAGTGGGAAATCCGTTCTTTAAAAATAGAATTCAGCAGCGATCAAAAAGGCAATGGGAAGAGCCAGAGGGGATCTCTTTGGAATGCTTTTGGTCAAAGAAAATGGCAACATGTTAGGAAATAAAAAGAAGAACCAGAAGCCATGATTTATCTACATTGACTGTCTGTGGGGAAAAAAGGCATGTGAAATTTTGTGGCAGGTTTTTGCAGCGTTGTTCGAAGAGGACTGTGTTTCATAAAAGTCATGTTTTTAAAGAATCTGTCTATAAATGGGTGTGGTGCCCCCCCCAGCCCGCTTGCAGTCATCCCAAGGGGGCAAGTCTTCATCATAGGGTGAGGGGTTTGACACGGCTTGCCTGGGGAAGGCTTCCCAGCACAATGGCTAGACAGAGGAGACAAGAAAATGCTGCTCAAGGTAGGGGTTGATTCAAGTCGCTCTCTTGCTTAGTACAGGCTCCTTATAATAACAAGGGATAAGTTCATCAGAAGTTTCTTCAGGTTGTTAAGCATAGGAAGTTCCTGTGGGGGGGGGGGGAGCCAGGGAAAGGGCTTCTTGCTGCCTGCTTTTCCCCTTTGATGAAGCTCCCCCCAGACGCTGAGGGTCTGCTTCCACCCTACAGGGAGAGGGAATCCTTGGGTGTTCCAGAGTGTTCCTTCTGCCAGTAGGTCAGCCCCCAATTCTCTAGTCAGTGGAGTCTAAGGGATTCTTTTTGCCGGTGGTCTTTTGGGTGGGGGGGGGCCAGAAGCTGCGGGGCCCAATTGGGAACATTTTTTGTGGGGCCCCAGGTTCACAGTCAAGATCAATAGAATCTTAGAGATATAAAGAAAAATTATTATAGAGTTTATATCTCTGTGATAGAATGGAAAGCAATCAACATGTGTGCTTAAGTGCATGTGAGTCAATGGACCAAATGGTGTTATGTGTATATGTTGCAATGTATTGTCATGTGTATTTGAGAAAACTAGATTACTTTAGTGTGGGGACCCCTTTGGCGCGGGGAGCAATTGGTCCATTTGACTTTGACTTTGATTGGTCCATTTGACTCCAGGGCTGGCGGCCCTGGATCTGGTGACCTTTCTTCCCCACACCTCATGGAACCAAGTCTTCGTGACTCTCCCTCTGTTCTCTGTTCCTCCCTTCCCCTTCTGGACTTCTATCCCCCTCCACCATCTGCTCCTCTTCTACGTTCCTGTCCCTCTTTCTCCATCTTGCTTTCCCCATTTGCTTGTCTCCTCCACATCCTCCTTTCTCGCCTTCTCTGGTCCTTGCTGGTCTGTCTTACCCTTTTTTTTCTCCGCAGTCCACACATCTGACTCAGCTCCTCCCTCTCATCATTGCCAGCAGCTGTGCAGCAGGTGGTGCTAAGTGATGATCTCATTGCCCCACCACCCCTTGAGCTGCCACTGGCTCCCAAGGCTCCCTGCATCTGCGTAGAAGTTCACATGGGGCGTACGGCACATGCCACAATGGCATAAGAGGAGACAGTGGCATGGGGTTCTAGTGCAAAGCTTTGTAAGGGTTTAACAAAACATGAAAGGGTATCAAATCCTTTTCTCTGTATTAGTTCATGCAATATCTTCTAAAATCATGTGCATTGTTTTAGTCCTTCTAATTCTTGTAGTCCTTATGAGAATAGAACCCATGTCTAGTCTCACATTACCAGATCCTGGGAACAAATAACATAGAGTGGTTCTTTCCATCTTGGCCCTGTTTCCGAGTTTCACATATACGGTCACTGCTGGAGAGAGACTATGAGACTAGATGGTCTGATTCAGCAATGCAATTATTTATGAAGTGCTGAGTTCTGCAGCCCTGTTAAACACAAGGAGCTGTTTTCTACTGAGTTAAACTATTGGTTCATCTATCCTAGTATTGCCTGATCAGCTGTAGCTCTCCAGGATCTCAGAAAGATGTCTTTCCTGTTATCAGCTATCTGATCCTTTACTGGAGATGCCAGAGATTGACCCTCAGACTGTCTGCATCCAAAGCTATCAATCCTTCCTGTTGCTTGACAAGCCAGGGACCAGAAGGTGAATGAACATTGCCAGTAGTTGCAGTGGCTGTCCATGGCTGGCTTTCTGTTTGGAACATGGGGTTGCCTGGGGGGGAAATGGTGCCTGCATTTGGTCAGTTTATTTTTCCACATCTCTAGGTATGTGCTGTATGCAGCACTTAACCAGGAGCATTGGAAGTTTCTGGGCTGAAAGCACATGATACCACCACATTGCTAAAGCTAAGCCATGCTTACCTGGAGCATTGCCTAGATGAGAAATTGCCTGACAGGTAAGCGACTCTGAGCTTCCTGAAGGAAAATGGCAAATGTGATCTCTCTCTCTCTCTCTCTCTCTCTCTCTCTCTCTCTCTCTCTCTCTCTCTCTCTCTCTCTCACACACACACACACACACACACACACACCCTACTGGGGGTGCTTGCAAAGTTTCTTAGTGGAAGAATGGCAGCAGCTTTAAGTAGCTCATCTAATGTCTGGTGTTTGTGTGAATGAATCTGTAGTGTGGTCTAGAGCTACTGCGTAGGTAGGCTGTAGGATGTTTCTGGGTCTGCACACGGCTACAGCATAAAGCCCAGAGACTACAGAATTGGAACTGGTAAATAATAATGGCTTAACGAGACTGTTGAGAGGGCTTTCATACAGCTTCCTAGAGGAAACAGATCTAACCCTGAATTTAATAATAAAACAGAGTTTTTGCTAGCCAGGAGGAGAATATAAAGGTTGGCCTGTCTTATTTATTTAATCAATTTCTATTCTACCCTTCAATGTAAAAACATTTTCAGGGCAGCTTCCAAGATAAAATCTAAAATAACAGCAAGCAATGAAAGCAATAACAACAATTAGACAACAGTAAATAAGCAGGAGGATAGAAATAGCAGCAAGGGACACCAGTTTCCATCTCAGAGTCAAGGCCTGGGAAAATGAGGGTTTCCTCCCCCCCCCTTTGTATCAGCAAGTTCCGTAGCAGAAATATTTTCTTTTGAAAGAATGGTTTGAAAATGAATCCTATTTGGATATCACTAACATGAAAGACCAACTCACATGATCCAAGTGACTTTGTGCAGAGTTTGACAGGAGCTGAAGCTGTCTTGCAATGACTTTCCAACACTCCCTGTTCACAACTCAGCTTTCATTTACTGCCCCATTGCAGTGCTTTCAAATGTACAACGGCACAACTCATGTGCTGCAACTGGGATATTTTCTTTTCTTTCACTCTTTACCATCCCCACTTTCTCCCTCAACACCAGTTTGGTTGTGTGAATTGGCCCTAAGCTTTGCTTCTTGAAAGGTGAGTAAATTGGAATATTGTACTAAGAAAACACTGTCATGTTACAATAGAAGATTGATCATTCACCAGTGCAACTGAAAGTTTTGCTGAATTTTTCCATTCTCCATTGGATTATGCTTATGCTAAAGTCCAAGACTGAAAATAATTGGCTAGACTCGAGACTTATACTGTGTGTGGGGTTGACTTGGGTTCAAATCCCTGCTCAGCCATGAAATTCACAGGGTGACCTTGGGGTAAGTCACTATTTCTTAGCTAACCTATCACACCGGGTTGTTGAAGCTAAAATGGGAAAGGTTCCACCATCCATGTGCACTACACCACCCTGATCTCTTTGGAGGAAAATCATGGTATACCTGTAATAGATAAATCATAGATACTACCATAGAAAGTTGGTGTAGCATTGTGGGTAAGAGGCTGAGCTGCCAGTCAGAGGACTTTCCTGGTTTAAATTTCACATCTGCCATGACCTCTCACTAGGTGGCCTTAAGAAGCCACCTCTCGGAGATGCCTCTTAGAGGCATCTGGTGGGGCCACTGTGTGATACAGGAAGCTGGACTAGATGGGCCTTTGGCCTGAACCAGCAAGGCTCTTCTTATGTTCTTATGTTCTTATGTACCTCTCTGTTTCAGCTCCATATAATACAGTATATTTATTATATGAGAATAATTATAGCAATCCTATGCAAGACAGCTCAGCTCACTTGAATTAAATAAACCTTACACCCTGGAAAGTGTGTTTGAGATTGCAGCTCTATGCACCTTGCAGGGTGGTTGTAAGGACACCACCAAGAATAATACTTGTAAAGCACTTTGCAGACTCAGAAATGGATTAGTTTGCATTTGCACTACGATTTGACTGTCAAGATATTTCTCCTTACTGTCATATAAGGTGTGCAGTTGTTTTATATCTCTTGCAAATAATACCCAGGTTCCACTGAAATTAAAGAGGGAATTATATTGACACCATTGGTGACATGTTTTCACAAAATATTTCTTCACCTCATCAGTACCTTTTGCAATGCCATTTTAGTTTCAGTTCAGAATTGACAGGGAATGAAAATGGTGAAGGACTTTTACATACAATTTTTTTTGAAGGGCCAAATTCTGTTATTGTGAAGGCAACTCCCATGGAGAAGATACCATCTGTTTGGAAAATTTTCAGAGCATGCTGTAGATTAAGAGCGGGAGAGGAACAAAGACAGCAGTGGGCGGAAACTAGCTAAATAAGCTTTGTTATTTGAGTCATACCAGAGGGAAATCCCCCTTGCCCTTTCTTCAGTATTTCTTTTCCAGCTGTGGTGTTGTTCGGCAGCTAGAAATCTGAGGCTGTGCAGTTTTAAGCCAGAAATCCCACAGAGATGCTTGCGCAGAGTGGCTTATGTGGCAAACAATCAATTGCATTCTAGCCTGTTTCTTCCAGATATTAATTAAGATAGATTAATGATCACAAATCCTCATTTTTTTTCACAGTTCCCAGACTTTCCTTGTAGGACTGCTGTATTTAGATGTATATGAGACAATGGGGCAGAACCCCACTGGTTAACATAAGACTCTTCCGCCAGGATGGTGTAGTGGTTTGGGAGTCGGACTTAGATCTGGAAGATCCAGGTTCAAATCCCCCGCTCAGCCATGAAGCTTCCTGGGTGACCTTGGGCCAGTCACTATCTCTCAGCCCCACCTACCTCACAGGGTTGTTGTGAGGACAAAAGGAGGGGAGCAAATATGTACACCACTCTGAGCTCCTTGGAGGAAGGGTGGTATAAAAATGTGAAAAATAAAAGAAATAAATAATGCAAGAATGCCACTCCCGCCCCCTTCTCATTGGCGGCAGCTTTTTTGCCCTCCCCCACTAATACGAGCAGGAGAGTCTATCTCGCAGTCTATTGGATGCGTTGTGCAAGGGGGTGGGGTGTAGTGGCTGTTGCAGACGCATCTTCTTTCTTCAGTGTGCCTTATGTAGTCATTCTCACCCACCCTGCCTCCCAGTGGGCAGTCTGAGACTAGGGGTTGCCTTTTGGCGCCAGGTAGGAATTTTTTTGATGATTGGCTTTGGTGAGCAGTTTTTTCACCTACCCCAGGCTGATGGTTTTGATTGGGTTTTTACCTTTTAGCTAGGGCCATCACATCTGGCAGGTATATGGCATAGGCCAGGGAATGGGAGTAGGGACTTGAGTGGAAGACAAGCAGGGTCTAGGATTGCAAAGCCAACCTTAAAGGCTCTTCAACGTTAGGGGGGGGCAGTGCAGTTCAGCTTCCTCAGCCCTCACTCAGCACTCAGATTGGTGTTGAGAAACTTGGGCTGCCAATTGACAGCCCACAGCTTGGAGTCAGGGTGGGAACACCCATAAGGGAAGGAGACGCTTCTTGTCTAGCTAAGAGGGGTAGAGTGTGAGGCAGGACTAGCTGCTGATTGCTTTTAATTCATGATTGGCTTATCGATAAATGTGGCCCAATGTCATTCCAAATTTACTTGCTTCACATGTTTATTTGGTCACGATGGGTCACGTTGTAGAGTTATTGCTGAATTCTGATGCAAACATCTATTTGCCTTTGATAACTGGATATTTTTCTTTCCTGGGTGTTGCGTTTTATTTTCTAATGAACTTTAGGTAAATGTGACCCCTGACAATTAAGTCCAGTCATGTCCGACTCTAGGGTGTGGTGCTCATCTCCATTTCAAAGCCGAAGAGCCAGCGTTGTCCGAAGACGCCTCCGTGGTCATGTGGCCGGCATGACTCTCCTTGCCGCAGCGCATAGCATGCGGCTGGAACACGGAGCGCTGTTTACCTTCCCGCAAGCGGTACCTATTTATCTACTCGCATTAACATGCTTTGGAACTGCTAGGTTGGCAGGAGCTGGCCAAGCAATGAGAGCTCACCCTGTCGCGGATTCGAACTGCTGACCTTTCGATCGACAGCTCATGGTTCAGCCGTTTAACCACAGCCAAAGTTATTTTTACATGTGAATTTCACTATAAATGCTCCTTTTAATTTTCTTGTTTCATTCATTTTCTGGACATCATGTTGTCTCATTTTAAATGGCAGGTGTTTGGCTTGAGTTTTGTATTCAATAATGAATTTGAATGGGCAATATGTAAAGAATTGTGTTGGGCTGCGGTGTTCAGTGGCTGATGGCTGGTCTTACTGAGTTACAGAAAACGGCAAATGGTTTTGATTTTACTGCCTTTGTCTTCAGCACTTTCCAGAGGCTTGGCTCCTGTGAAAGGCAGCTGTACATGTTGCAGCTTTGTGTTGCTGTGCTATGCTGGGACTTTATGACATTTGATAATCAGATTGTGTGATCTTCCCTGTTCTCCCTAATTTATGACCTCATTTAGCATTTATGGGAGGGAAAAGAAAAATCAGATCAACAGAATCCATAGCTGTGAAAAACATAAGCCCATTATACTGCATGTAATATTGTAACTTGTTAAAAAAATGCATCTCATCAGATTGTGACACCCCTCCCCCAAAGACGTAAACTGCAGAACAGTGTAATTGAAATTATGGGGACACAGTGGCCACAGTTCTGCCATTGGATCCCTAATTATAGACTTCCCTCCCTCACCATTTTTTGTTCAATATAAATGCAAGATTTTTTTCAACACATAATAAACACAGCTTGGTGGACATAGCTGAAGTCATTTGGCTCGCTCATTCAGCTCAGTCATAGCTGAACTGAGATGAGAATTATGACAAATGAAAGACTAGTACAAGGATTGCTATTGGGAGAATTAAAAACCAACACATTGCTTATCATCCTGTACACTAGTGACGACACCCAGGGCATCCAGATTTGTGAAATGTACATTTTTAGTTCTCTTGGGCTAAGCTTAACAAATGGAAAGTCTTGGGATTTCCAGAAGTCAGGGCAAAGAGATGTTTTTATTCCATGTCCGTGCAGCTCCTCTGTCCCTCACCTGTCCCTGTGCAGCTCCTCTGTCCCATGGACTTTAATCCACACTTCTTTTCCCCTACCAATGCCCTCTTATTTCTAAGCCTCATTTCTCTCTCGTTTTTTCTTTCTTTCTGCATTTAGGACACTGCATTGGCAGTGGTATTGGCATTGTCCTGATTTAGCTTTGCATCTCTTCTTCTGAGACTGAGAGCCCAATCCTATACTGACCCTCACCGGTGGGATGGGGCTCCGCTCTGTCGCAAATGTGCCATAAAGCATGTTGCGACAGCGTGGAGGTCCGTCTAGCCGGCATGGAGGCCAGCGCCAGCAGGCCTCTGCCAGTGATGGAGCTTCGCCTACCGGAGGCAAGTAAGCTCTCCGCCGGCGGGCGGGGAGGCAGGCAGCGGAGAGGCAGGGCAGAGGCGTTTCAGGGTGGGGAGAGGGTGGGGAGGAGGGCGGATCATGCCTAGGAGGACAGGCTCAAGGGAGGATGCCTCGCCAAATCCCACCCCCCGTCCTGGGCTTGAAAGCCCGACACAAGGCTTCTTGGAGCTGTGCCAACCATTTTGCTAGTGTGTCTCCAATTGGCCCCATAGGGGCCTTGATCGACAGCTCATGTGGGGCTGAGCCATTAAGTTCCTTTTTTTTGTTTGTTTTTAAAGTGCTAATCCACAGACAGTGTTCATATTATTGAAGCGGCCTATTTTGCTCAACCACCAGGAGATTTGAAATAAATAATAAAAGGAATTATAAACAGCACCTCCAATGCAGCAATCAGAAACCCGTCAAAATAGATAATTATGCTTTCAAGGAGCTACCTTTTGCCCTTCCACTAATCTGTTACAGCATAAACTTGGAAAGTTATTTCCTTTTCTTGGTGTGGCTCCAAGTGTATAATAACTAGTGTCAGAAAATATGTTCTGCTAAAAACAAATGTGAAGAGGAGTATGTATGTAGAACTGAAACATCACGTGGGGTGAGCTAGTATCGGGCAGCCGTGAAGTAACGAGCTGGACTTTTCTACAGAGATGGACTCTCGTTAGCTTAGCTAAGTAGAATCTTATGTGCCCAGGAATGGCTAACGGACATTGTTTATTGCTGGGAAAGTAATAAATCTTGTAAATAGTTGCCTTGAAGTTCAGTGCTTTCTTTTGACACACAATTGCAATTTAAAGGGGAAAGGAGCTAACTTTGCCTAAAGTGGACTATTGGAGCTAATATTAAAAAAGGAATACTAGTTTGCTCCCCCAGGAGTAAAGTTTGGGGTGCAACATTTGAGACACAACACCCCCCCAGAACACCCTGTTCCGCCCTCCCCACACCCCTCCGCTATCTGGCGGGGACTTACCTCTCTGCTGTGATGCTCCACCATCCTGCAGTGCCAGAGGAGCGGCACATTTGCAACACCCTAGACTGGCCAAGCAATTGCTCCACCAGTCTAAACTTAGACAAGATTGTGCTGTTAGTTGGAAACTACAGTACGAACTTGTATGCTGTGATATTGTCTGTTATAGGGAGAGGCTTCTTCAGAGTGCATAATAAGTGGACCAGTCACTATGAGCCTCTTGTTACTTTGCAGGACTAGATGGTTGATGTGCTTCTGTGTCTCCACCACACAACACTCCAGTAACATTAGCATGGGGAAGACCATGTGGGAGACACTGATAATGTGGCTGCTCCCTTGCCAATTATTTCCCTCCTAAGGGTAGGTCATGTTGGTATTGGAAGCAATCACATGATTTCCATACTTCTAAAGTTATTATTGGAGCAACTTGGGATGAAGTCCTAAAGTGGGGATGAAGCGGTGGACAACAGCAACTCTGCTACCTCCCATTGATATTATTTTGAGACACCAGGAAGAAGAAGGAGGGGCGATGAAGTGCCTTGTACTCTTTAAGCAGCAATGGTGGGGTGCTGAAGGGCCAAGCCTTGATATCACATTATTCAGAAGGCGGCTTAGCAACTGCACCAGTTTTTGCTGGTGTGGGTTCAAGGCCTCAGCCCAAATCTGACTCTGGCACAATGCAAATTGCCTGAATTGGATGTGTGCTAGCACATGTCTTTGCAAGAGAACTGTCTTTCAAATCTCTTTAAACACAGTAGTCAAAGGGCAGATTTGAATGGCCAGGAGCCAAGCTGCAGCTATTTAGAAGCTACATGGTGCAGCTACATGGTGTCTATGCTGCCCAGAAAGCTGGTTATCTGTGGTCTCAGACCACATGCTTAAGCCCAGCATTACCTCTCATCGGCTTTCCTCTATTGGCCACCATTCAGCAACAGTGGCCAAGAATCTGGAAGTGCATTGCCAGAAGGGCTGCTGCTAGTCCAACGTCTTGTCAAAAAGGCAGATCTCCAGCAGCCTTGCACAGATTAACACACTCCATCTTAGCCCGCAGGGTGCTATACCCAGAGAACAGCCAAGCAGATAACTCAGTGTGACTCAAAGAAGGAAGCTAAGCCACACATTCTATGGATAGGCAAAAATGAGAACAGAAGCAACAAAACACAAGCAACCCCACCCCTAGGTCTGTCGCCATCATCTCCTTAGAGAACAAATTGTGCAAAAGAAAAAAAAAGGTGTAAATGCAACGAAACATCTTTCACTTCCCAGTGAAAACTCAGAGACTGTTTAGTTCAACAAGCACAGTATGAGTTGAATCAGGAGCTCCTCACAAACCCACAGCAGTCGCCTTCAGGTTCAATGTGGGTTACTTGGCATTCAGGTTTTATGTGGGCAGTTCAATTAAAGCAAATAGCCCACATAAAACCTGAATTGCATTTACATTTAATTTCAACACAAAAAGAGAGAGGAGAATTCTGTTCCTGGCTGAGGAACTCCTTGTTTCATGCCACTTGCAATGCAGACTTGAGAGCTGTGAGCTGATAATGTTAACTTTTGCCCCTTTTATTACGTGCACTCTTCTTGTCGCTTGTTATAATTTCATTTTCATTTTGATATTTTCTCTTCATATGTCCTGAAAAAGTGACAAGAAAGCAGCCCAGAGACTATCAAGAATGAGATTAGCCTTTGAACTCCTTGGATCCTGCATCTCCCAGCAGCAGTGTGAAAGCTGAAGGGGCTTTTCTCCTCTTTTCCCTTGTACGGTGTCTAATGCTAAAGCTCAAATATTTTGGCCACCTAATGCGAAGAGAGGACTCTCTGGAGAAGACTCTGATGCTGGGAAAGATTGAAGGCAAAAGGAGAAGGGGAAGGCAAAGGATGAGATGGTTAGACAGCATCACCGATGCAACGAGCATGAAAATGAGCGAACTCAGGAAGATAGTGGAGGACAGGAAGGCCTGGCGGGATATGGTTCATGGGATCACGAAGGGTCGGACACGACTTAACAACTGAACAACAACAACAATGAAAATAGGACTCATCGCAAAACAACAGAGGATCATCTACAGAAGGGTCATCCAAAGTCAAGCTGAAGCATCTTCCATGGTGTCAGCTTCCTCATGAGGAGCTGCTTGAATCAGCAGATAAGGTGACTATGTTGTAGCTCCAAAACTAGAGGTGATAGGGCAAAGCTGATGCCATTTTTGGAATCAGCACCCGAAATATACCCCCAAATAGGTCTAACGTTTAAGGCACCAAAATGTGTGATGGGTTGTGTTATCATGGCCTAACAGCAACGTTTTCTGCTCCTAGGAACAATGGGGACAATGAGGGTGACAACATTGATGGAAAAGTGTCAACTCTCCATGAAGAACAATAATACACCTGTGACATTGTCGACACATTTCATTCATTGTTCAACAGCCCAGTCCTAACTAGGTTTTACGACAGTGGAACAGTAGTTCCACTGCCATAAATGTCCTTACGGTGGGGCACTGTGCACATGGCTGGTGGCCATTCTGGAACCACCGCTGAAAACAGTGGTGGTGTCGGAAGCCTGCTCCTGCTGCTGGCTACCAGCAGAAGTGCAGGCAAGCCGGCGTGGGTGCCGAATGGTGAGAGTAAGGGGGCGAGGAGGGGGGGAATGGGGGAAGTGTCTGGGCAGGGAAGGGCAGGCAGAAGGTGGAATGGGGAAGAGAGGGGGTTGATCCCCATGGCACCAGTGTGCGCCAGGATCCTAACCCCATTCCTTCCCCCGTTCCTTCTCCCTTACTCTCTTCAGTTCTGTGCCAGCAAATAAACTGGCGCAGTTCCAAGAAGACCCATTGGAGTAGCAGAGACTTACCCCAAGGTAAAGGAATGAATGTGTCCTTACTTTGAGGAGACCTCTGGACTGCCCCCCCTACTAGATGCAGTGTGCGCTCCACTGGCGCAGCTGCATCAGTGGGGGGGAGGGGATTTCGTTAGGATTGGGCTGCAAGTCATTTCAATGCCCCTATATGCCCCTGTATATCCCACCTAGATCAGGTGGTGCTTCTGCTCAAGGGGGTACCTTCTTCCACTTCAGAGTGTGGCTTTTTATTTATTTATGTATATAATTTGTATTCCACCTTTCTACAATCACACGCACTCAAAGTATTTTCTAATAGGGATGGGACCATAAGTCACTGGAAGAGCATGTTCTTTGCATGCCGAAGGTCCCAGGTTCAAACCCTGGTATATCCAGGTAAGGATGGGAAAGACCCTGCACAAAACCCTGGAGACCTGCCAGTCAGTATAGACAGGATTGATCCAGATAAACCAATGGTCTGGCTCAGCGAATACAGTTCACTATGAAACAATTTTAGTTTATGAAACAGTAGACAATAAAACTACATATTAACGGACTGATGCTAGTTGCTGGCTTCCTAGTCCTCCTCAATGCTAGAGCGGCAATGAGAGATCCCTGGAGGGGAATGGATGTTAATGCCAATTTCATGGAACAGAATCTGGAGTCACTGTTGTTATTTATTATTATTATTATTATTATTATTATTATTATTATTATTATTATTATTATTATTATTAACAGTATTTATATACCGCTTTTCAACAAAATGTTCACAAAGCAGTTTAAAGACAAAATCAAATGATTAAATGGCTCCCTGTCTCCAAAGGGCCCAAAAGATGCAGACCACCACCCGCAAACAGCCACCAGAGAAGAGACTGTGCTGGGGTGAAAGGGGGGCAGTTACTCTCCCCCTGCTAAATATAAGAGGGGCACCACTTGAAAAAGTGCCTCTTGACCAGTTAGCAGGCCAGTTGTGACCAGTTGTCACAAATTCCGTAAATATACACTGCAAAACAGCAACAGTTTACAAGTGAAACAAACAAAAACAAACAAGGCCACTGGCTCTGATAGTCCTGCCATATTATACTTCTCTTGATTCTCAAAACGTGATGTTCATGTTCACATTTGATGTGGGTAAAATCATCATGAGGTGACCTTTCCCTGCTATTATCTTCTGATAAGGGTCTCTTTAATGTGCTCTCCTCTATATGTGGTGAGATTTATATAGCCATATTATGAAGAATGATGACAAAACTAGGGTGAGGTGGAATGATCCAGCCCTCTGCCACATCCTCTCCTCCCTTGCACACGTGAGACTGAGCCCTGTACTGCCATTTGCCTCTCCCTCCTTGACATGCAGAGATCTCTGTTCATCCATGTCCAATGTCACATATAAAGGAGAGACTGGACTGGCAGGTTTTCCAGGATATGTTAAATACTAGACCTCACTGTATGGGGTGCATCAGACGAAAGTTTGAATATATGAAATGGTGAAGTGTCCCCTCATCACTTTCTCACATGAGAGACCAGCGTGATAGTGGAGTCTCCACGTCATCTATTCCTCAGTGTTTGAGCATAGAATATTTTGTCATACGTAAGATTTTCTTAACAGGGCTGATTCAAACAACTGCCAGGACTGGGGGAGGAGATTGCCAAGTCTAGAGGTCAGACACTGTTGTGGCACCACGTCAGAAGATCTGAAGTCAGATCCCTCTTTGCATGGTTTCCAGTGGGGTTTAAAACACATCTCATTTTGCTTGGCTTTTGAGGAGGGAGGATGCTGCCAAAGTCCCCTTTTTTAATCACCGTCAATAGATTTCACTCTGTGCTGTTTTTATAGTTTTTATTGCTGTTTGTATATCGTTTTACTTGCTCCTGTATCATTTTTAATTGTTTTTATCTAATTGTATTTCTGTGTTTTTAATTGTTTTGGTGTTGCGTTGTACACTGCTTTGAGCTTCAGGAAAAGCAGTATATGCTGTATTTTTGCACCATAAGACGCACCGGACCATAGGATGCATGTGTATTATAGAGCTAAAAATAGGGGAAAAAATGTCTTGCTTTTAACAGTTTAACAGCTTACCTGGTGGTTGTTTTGCAGCTCCAATCTTCGGGTTCCTCAGCTCCCAGTTGCGTTCGGCGCCTGCGCTAAGTTCCCAGGCGCTGGACGCGACCAGGGAGCCCTGCACTAACATCGCAGCAACTGCGATGTTTCTGGAGGTCTTGTAGCCGCGTTCAGCGCCTGCGCGAAGTTCCCAGATGCTGGACGCGACTTCAAAGCCCTCCAAAATCATCCAAGTTCCTCCGATGTTTCCGGAGGGCTTGCAGTCGCGTTCAGCGTCAGGGAATTTCGCGCAGGCGCTGAATGCGACTGCAAGCCCTCCGAAATTATCTGAGTTCCTCTCATGTTTCCGGAAGGCTTGCAGTCGCGTTCAGCATCAGGGAACTTCGCGCAGGCGCTGAACGCGACTGCAAGCCCTCCGAAATTATCTGTGTTCCTCCCATGTTTCCGGAGGGCTTGCAGTTGCATTCAGTGTCAGGGAACTTTGCGCAGGCACTGAACGCGACTGCAAGCCCTCCGGAAACATCGCAGTTGCTGCAATGTTAGCGCAGGGCTCCCTGGTCACGCTTGGGAACTTAGCTCAGGCGCCGAACGCAACTGGGAGCTCTGTGCAAACATTGCAGTTGCTGCGATGTTAGCACAGGGCTCCCTGGTCGCGTCCAGTGCCTGGGAACTTAGCGCAGGCGCCAAGCACGACTGGGAGCTGAGGAACCCAAAGATTGGAGCTGCAAAACAACCACCAGGTAAGCTGTTAAATTGTTAAAAGCAAGACATTTTTTACAGCATTCGGTCCATAAGACGCACAGACATTTCCCCCTATTTTTTTTGGGGGGGGGAGTGCGTCTTATAGAGCGAAAAATAAGGTAAATCTTTTAAATAACTAAATGAAATACAACTCTGTGTGTATCAGATGCTGGTGACAAACAAGGGATAACCATCCTGCTTTGAGTCATCTGGCTGTTGGAAATAGTAGCCTAGATGGACCTTGGTTGGACCCTGTGGGGAGATTCTGAATGTTTGAATCAGCCTTTAGCCCCAGTCTCTGGCTATCTATGAGTGAAGCATGATGGACTGTAGTAATATTATAAAGGTCTAAAAATAGGAAAATGTCCCTAAACATAAGAGGGCTGCAGCTTAATAGTCACAAAAAATGTTGTCTTATTGCAATGCTCCTTTTTTTCTTCCTGGGAATGGAACGTTATTTTCACCTTCCTAGAGCAGCAGGGTCAATGTTTTAAAAAGCAGAAGGCTCATCCATGGAATTCTACAAAAATGCAGGCCAAATCAGAGCAGACAGTGTCTATCAGCCCAGTAAGGCCCTGTGTGTTCCTTGACGTCTGTAGCAATCTCTGTCACTCAGCATGAGTACCTTATATTAGGGACTTTGAATTGTGCAGCTTGTATGTGAGGGATGGCAGGAAAGCAAAGAGGCAGGCAAGCAGCCAGCCTGCCAGCCAGCCGCCCACACAGTGCTGCAGTATGCCTGCTACAGTCTGCTGGTGAATGCAGTCTCTCTCCAAATCCATTTGCTTGCTCTCAACTTTTTAGCTTTGTGCTTTCTGTTTGCCTGATTCATTTGTGATGGGCTGCAACAAGCATCTGAGTGGGTCACCAAGACATCATGAAGAAGACCACCGCAACCATCGCAGTATTGATTTTTACATCATGCCGTTCACTTGGAATGATGGGCATAGTTATTTTTGTTTGGTTTTCTTGTTGGTGATGCTTTTTGAGTGCACTATAGGCACTTTGTAAAGGTTTTCTGCACATTAGGAGGGTTTCTGACAGTAAGGAAAATCAAGCCCTAGAATTACAGGGAGTGTCATGACTGCAGACATGAACAGACAAAAACCTATGAACTGCTTTCTACCGAATCAGACTGTTGGTCCATCCAGATCAGCATTGCCTCCCTTTACAGTGAATGGCAGCCGTTCTCCAGGGTTTCAGACATGGCTCTTCCCCAGCAGTATCTGGAGACGCCAGGGTTTGAATCTGGGGCAAAGCATGTGCTCTATAACTGTACATACAGGGGTATCTCCTTGCAAGGACTTTTCCATTCATTTCAATGGAGAAGGCAGCTCTGCATGCCATAAGGAAGTGTACATGGAATTGCTTCCTCCATTGAAATGAATGGGGAAGTCCCACACATTTAGATTTGAAATGATACTGGCATAATCTCAAGAGTTTATACTGGTGTGCAACATGAAGAAATACATCCCCTGATCTTTTAGACAAAGATCATGCAACCTCCTGAGCTAATTCTGGAGTTTTGCCTTGCAGAAAGATTAGACAGATCTATTGCCATTCTGACATGAGGTTGTCATGGTTTTGAGGCACAGATAATTCTCTTGAGAAGTCACCTGTGCTTTTCAACTGTACTGTAATAGGAGAAGCAGTTCTCTGTTAGCAAGGGTGGGTGCTCTGTTTAGCTCCTTTCCAACAGTGCTCTTTAATTTCCTTGACTTTCCTTGTTCTGTTCAGCTGGACTTTTCACCTTTATCCTGCCTCCCAAGGAGACACGGTCTTCCCACTCTGGGTCCTGCTGCCCGGACTCAAGTAACACCCTCTCTCTACAGCTGTGGTTTGGTGGGTGGGAAGTTCACTTCAAAATGAACGGCTTCCTGAACTTCATTCACACATCACTTTCAGCCCAGATGCGAAGGTACAAACAATTCATTCACAGGAAGTCAGGCGCGTCACTGGCCCGCGGCGGGGAGGGTGGGCCGCCGGGGGTGACGCGCGCATGGACGGGTGACACGCGACCCCCTGGGGAGAGCAGGGAGGGCGGAAACTCACGTTTCGTCGATCTGGCTTCGGCCCTCCCTCCCTCCCCTGTGTCCGTTTGGCTCCAAAATGAGCCGAAAATGGCGCCGGGGGGGGGTTTGCTGTGCGCCTGCGCGTGATGTCATGCGCGGGGGCGGGGCCGCGTCATTAAAGGTGATGCGCGTCCTTGTGGCGCGACTGCAGGAAGTAATGGTTTGGCCATATTTCTCTTCTTTGATGTATGAAACAGAAGAGCTGTAATCTCTTATAAGAATTGTGAAAGTTCCAAAAACTAATGGCATGTTGATTATTTAGCTGGCAGCCCTCTTAGCATTTTCCTGCAGATCTATGTCAATTAAGAGAATTAATTAACATTTTCCATTTGATATATTTGTTCTGGGAGCAAATGTCTTATATAATGTGGTATAAATTTCTGGCAGGAACAGTGTCATTGCTCTTTCATTGTAGCGCCATACCTGCTTTTTATCTTCCTTTTGTTTCAGTTCGAACAATAGCACATAGCAATCTGCAGTCCTCTTATTTTGTGTTTTGTGTGGAAAAAAAAAACATGGCAGCCATGATGCTTCTAAACTGGTACCAAACCTTATGTAATAGATTCAAATGTTTGTATAAGTACTTGTATCAATATGCTATGAATGTCACATTCAAATTCTGTCTTGGAATTAGCGCAGGTTATTCTACCATTGTATATTTGGAACTAGATTTTACAATCAATGGTTGAGTTAGAATTGATTGTATTATAATGCTAAATCCAAGAGCCACTGTCAATGGAAAACTCCAATTGAAATAGAGCAGGGGTTCTCAACCAGTGGTACTAGTACCACCAGTGGTACTTTGGCCAACTGCTGGTGGTACTCGGATAACCCTGCTCCGACGTGGTGCTTTTGGCAATGTGTTTTCGCACCTGAGAGGCTCCTGCTTTTAGCTCTTGGGATGCTGAGAAGGGCCCTCCCACCTGCTCAGAGCCTCCTACCTGTGTTTTCCGGCCTCCAAAACACTGAAAACCCAGAAAGTAACTGGCAATGATGTTATCGCCAGTCACTTCCAGTGTTATGCAGCAGGACAGTGGTACTTGGCCAGGAAGGGGTTGAGAATCCCTGAAATAGAGTATTTCCTTACTTGGTGTTTGCCAAATGAACTGAATTTAAAAAGTACAAGTGTTTTAAGCATTCTTGTACTATAACTCTGACCTGGAGCTGTGTCATTGGAGCACTGTTCTTTTGCAGCATGAATGCCAGCTCACCACACTTCTACCCTGGAATGTTTACAAAATAATTAAGCAAAAAATCTGTCCTCATAAAGCAAAGGCAGCATCAGTAGTAGGCATTTTCATGTAACAGCAGCCACTAGGACCCTTTGGATGCCATTGGCTGAATTGCTGTAATGATGTCATGAGCTAGGCAGGCGGCAGGACCCAGGAAAGGTGGACGTTGAAGGTCATAAGTCAAAGGAGTGGATGTAGGAGGGAGGCAGACAAAAGCTAGGCAGATGAGGAGTCTGTGGGAGGAGGAAAACTTGGGAGAGTTTCTTGCCTTTACTGCTTGAGGCTTGTAGGGACAAAATGAAGTTTGCTGGAGACAGACTGGAGCCAATACTGGAGATATACAGACTGGAGGATAGTGGAAGCAGAAACCAGCAGTTAACTCTATGTTGTGTAGGGGAACTAATGAAGGGAAGTTGAAGAAAGCAGGTGTCAGAACAAAAATGAGAACCAAGGAGTCATCATCAGACGTGTTCTGCAGGACTGGATAGCTACCAAACAGACATGTTCCAGTGCCTGCCAGAGCTGAATGTAGTGCAATATACAGGCTTTCAAGTTTGAAACAAGTCTTGGTGATGGGTAGCTTCTTAAAAGGGACATGCGTTGGTGTGGGGGCCTAGTACTGTTTCAGCCTAACTTGGACAAGGAGGACTGGGTAAATGTGGGGTTTTAGGCATGGCCACATTAGGTGGGTTAGCATCCTGTGGGGCTGTGTCTGCCTGTCTGTTCAGGTGGTCTTGGCTACTGACCTCTAGTCTTTGTTTAACAATGTTGCTTCCTGCGTGGTCTGCTCTTTTCCAGATTGGGTTGTGGATTCACCAGGGCTATGTGGGTCATCGAATGCTACATCTTCCCAGCCAGTATCTGGATCTGTGGAAACTGGATATGGTATTCCTCCCCGTCTTTTGAGTTGGTATGTCACTTGCTGGACTAGGTCATGAAAAAGAATGGCCAGAGAGAGAGAGAGAGAGAGAGAGAGAGAGAGAGAGAGAGAGAGAGAGAGAGAGAGAGAGAGAGAGAGAGAGAGAGTCAGGGCCACTCAGAGTAATAATCAGGGGGTACAAAGTTTCTTTTGGGCCCCTACCCTTCATGTGAATTTGACTCCTGGCCCCCTTTTTGACCCATTTTTGGCCCTGGGCCTAGGTACAATTGTACCCCCTTAACCCCCTTCTCAGAGGTCCCTCCAGGAGCTAGAGAGGTCAGGAGAACTGAAATTCACATATCAGTTTGAAAACAACCAGCATAACCATTGGCTGGAAGCTTCTAGCAATCCAATTGCTCGTTGCAAATCATAACACAATTGCTAAGAAGATCAGATGGCATCAGCAACTAATCAGGAAAGTCTCCTTGGGGCAGGTTCACATCAAATGTTAAAGATGCAAATTGCATTTTGCATCTTTTTCAATTTATTTCAAAATCGAAACATTGTTTTTGCAATTTGTTTCATCCTTGCTTTTATGGTTTCTGATAAGTTTTTTTAAAAATAAAAAATAAAACAAACAGGGATATGAAGTTATTTGGTAACAGCCATGCTTCCATAGTGTATTGAATTGTTCTCTGTGTGTATTTTTTTTCATTTTCTTAAACAATAGTTTGCAATAAATGTTAGAATGCAGTAGAAGTGGATTTACTGTCATATATGCACAGTCAATGAAAATGGAATTATTTTTCTATCTTTCACTAGCTATACCAAGGGGATTTTCCTGCCAACTCCAATTACCCTGTATGACATAGCCTTTCATAAACAAATTGTCACTTGCTTGATATCTTTATTTTTGGGTATTTGCATAAGAGATCTTATTGGTGAGAAATTGGTGAGGTGAGAAATTGGTGAGGTATTTTTTCCTTGAATTTTTGTGACTGACTAGTAATTGAGACTTACGGCGCAATCCTGGGCACATTAGCGCCAGGGAGCGTGCACTCCCCCGGCGCAGGGTGTCGTAAATGTGCCATAAAGCACATTTACAGCACCTGGTGAGTAAGGACCACTGGTGCAGCGGCCGGTGGCCCTTACCCGGGCTCCTGCCCGGCCCTGCGCCCACCGGAGCAGTTAAGTCCTATACTGGCTGGGGCAGGGGTGGGGGGAGGGTGGACTGGGTGGGCAGGGATGGCAGCCATAGGCCACCCTGGGGCCTGAAGAGGGCGAGGATATTGGCGGCGAGATACGTCATATCCTAGGCCCTCTCCTGGCCCGGCCTTACACGGGTGGCACTAATGTACGCGAGCTCCGGAGCTCGCGTACATTCAAGGAGGCCCATTGGGCCTCCCACTGCTTACACCCGGGGAAGGAGATGATCGTCCCCTTCCCTCATGGTGCACCGGGGCTGCCCCGGGGCAGCCCGGAACCTGCATAGGATATGGCAGCCGGCCCTTTAGGCTGCCCCCCATATCTTACACAGGATTGGGCTGCCCATGGCAGATTTTTCTGTAATGATCTCCATCGGAATATTGCATCATATCAGAAGGTTGGTTTGCTGTTACTAAGGGTAATATGAATTACACTGCAAACCTGGAGCAAGACACAGATAAGACTATTTTTAAACCATTATCTTTTCTTTATACAGGGAACATATGCAAAAAATATTCATATGAAACATTTAAAAATGCAATTGTTTTGCAAAACATTCAACATACAAATGTACATGTATATAATAAATAAGGTATCTAAATGTGACCAGAAAATACACAGCAGTTCTCAATATTTTGCAACCATTGGTGGCATTGCCTATGTGTGAGGTTTCAGATGAAACAAGCTGAAAAAAATAAGTGATTCCCTGCTCTGAAATAGATTATAAAATCTATTTAAACTGCTAAATGCTCAGCTTGATATTTGAACATTCTGAATTCCCCGAAAGCATGAATCTATACATCATTTCCCCTGTTAATTACCTTTGGCATATAAATGAGAGCCACTCACGAGTCACCTTGATTGAATCTGATTGCTTGCAGGGCTGTGTTTCATGTAAATAGAGCTCTAGCAATTAAATTACACAATGCTATTAGGACATTCTTTTCCCCCTGTATATTAATCCTCTATTCCTATTCTCATGTGAGCAAAGATTTGTGGTGATCTCCCAGCTCCTCTTATGTTGGAAATCTTCTGCATTATCGACAGAAAGGCTAGCACACAGAGCATGTTTACATAATAATAGAGGTTTTATTGGCTCCACTTGTGTCAAAATTCTTTATGGATCGTTTCTGTAACACAATTTGCTCCACTATGGCTTTGGAATTATAATGTGAAATGATGAAGGGCTATTTGCAATAGCCTTCTCCTTCCAGCACTCTGTGTGTCAGTCAGGAGGATGGGACTTGTGGATTTCATTATGGACCCTCTTCCTAGTCTTCCATAGTTTGAGTGCTGTTAGGCACCATAGTACTGGGTGAGGTGGGCCTAACCCTTTCCTCCATGCTGACTTGCTGATAAAATCACCTTCCTGAAGCTGCTGTTTGCCCCATGGGTACAAGTATTTCCTAGTCTATAGTAGCTATCTGAATTGTCCACCCCCAGTTAACACACACACGTGCATACGTACACACGCGCGCACACACACACAAGATCCAAACATGGATGTTGCACAGCCCTTACTGTCCCATTCCCACAACCATTGCTGTATATGGCTTGGATCAGCAAAACCAAGGAGCTGTCCAACAAAGCAAGAAGAAATTCTGTGATGAAGTTGCTGATGCAGCAGGTAGCTGTCCAGCCAAAGAATCCGAACTAGGAGCTAGGCAGAATGTGCTTTGCATCAGAAACAGCTAGATGCAGAGGCGTCATTAGGGGAGGGGCAGTGGGGGCAGTGGGCCCCAGGGCGGCAGGGCGCCACGCGGTGGGGGAGTGTACTTACCTCCAGCCTCATCGTTGGGTCGCGCCCTCCGCCGCTCTTCTAATAGCTGCCGCGGGCATTCGCTGGCTGCTTTTTGGCCCTCCCGCCCGACCTGGAGCACGCAAATAACATCATGCCCCCAGGGGGCAGGGCGTTTGGCGGCATGTGGGGAGTGTTGCGTCAGCCCCCTGCGGGGTGTGTGTTGTAACACCACTGGCTAGATGTAAAACATCAAGGGTTTAACAGCTGGATTTCCTGCCCTAACCTTTTCTGGAGCATCAGAGTACTCTGACCTAGAGTAAACTTCAATTTGTGGTTCCTTTTCCCAAGTAGGATTCAGATACTACAAGTCTCCTGCTCTCAGATTGTGCCTTCTGGTATGGGCTCGGACACATGGCTGTCTCTGCTTCTGGGGTCCCAGTGGTGATTGTGGAGTCAGAAGTAAATGTTCTAGTGGAGACTTCTGAAGCCTATGCATAGGACCCAGCCAAAGAGGGAACTTCCCTTCTTATGTTTCCATCAGCAAGAACGAAACAATGTTTAATCAGCAAGCAAGAATGAAAACAACCTCCAAACACAATTCAATGATTGATGTTCAGAATTAGGAAAAGCAGCCTGCGGTTGGAAGAGGTGGTGTGTTTTTTAAGCAGATGCCTATTTTTAACCTACAGGGCATTGATACTTGTTTGGACTGTTAAAATGAGAAAGTTTCACATGTCTAAAATTCAGATCTTTGTGTAGGCACCAAGATGGAGAAAACAGCAGCTGTACAAACTGGCTGCTCCCAGCTATCTGAGTCAGTATTCAGTGTTCTCTTTTCTGCTGTTTGTTAATGTCAGAAAACAAGGTTAAAAACTAGATTAAACAGACATCAATTTTCCTACTTTCAGTGGGAAGGATTTTTAATGGTAATTTATCTTGTTCCCCTCCCATGTGTGTCCCTCACATTTCCACGGGCTCTTTTGTCCTGTCTGCCACATCTTTTAATGTCATAGCACATGCATGGACTTGTGTAGGAGAGCTAGCAGGAATACCATTATAAGGCTACAGTGCCACTTACCTGGGAGTAAATTCCATTGAACTCCATGGAATTTACTGCTAAGGAAATGTTCATAGGATTGTGCTGCATGACACCTGTTCCCTTCTCAGAAAAATTCCTCTGAACAGGATAGAATAGATTAAACTACTTTTGTCAAAGAATGAAGGATGCTAACAGGGCCTCACTGGGGAAAAATGTCCAGAGTTTAGGGGAAGCCACTGAAGAACAGGCTCTGTTCTAGACAATATCAACCATCTCTGATGGGTAGTGGTCTTTGAAAATGGTGTTATTTTTTTTTTGAAAAATTGTTGAATTAAAATGCAAAACGTGGTGTTTTGTATTTTTATTCACAGGTGTGAATTCTTAAGCATCAATATCAGGTTTAATATCATTACATTGCAGCCTTCAATGCAAAAACAACCAATTATTTGTAACTGGAAAAGTAATGTTCAACCAGATGCATTCCACAACCAGTAGAGAATTGGTAATTTGGTTCCAATTCAACAAAAACAAACAGCCCTACTGATGGGGTTGTCACAAGGAGTAGGGCCTCGGGTGATGGTTTAAGCAAACAGGCAGGGTCATATGAGATTATTATACACAGGTCTCTCACAAATGATCTAAAATTACTAATTACGTAATAGTTTTGTAGTCAGTGATCATTTACCAGCTTTAGTGCAGCTTTGCTAAAACTTATTGAAGTCAACAGGTGGCTATGGGAACCGAAAAAACAAAAAAACAAACCCGTCTCCAGAATGTCTCAGTTCATTGAGTGGGAGGTAAAAGATTTTGCAGCAATTTGTAATACTTTTAAACTCTTGAGTTTGGCAATGAAAGTTGTTTGGTAAATGAGTGGAATGATGCTTAAATACATTTGTACTTATTGTTTTTATGTAAGTAAAAGATTAGCTCCAGGGAGCATTTTTTTGGGGTGGGGGCCCTGAAACATTTCAGAGGTTGTGAACTGGATGGCTTTAATCCAACTAAAGTTAGTTGAGATGAAGTCTCATTGAAATCAATGGGACAAGGTTTATGGCCCAATCCTATTTGGGCCTTGTGCTGGCAGAACTCACATTCAGTGTGGCATCCCTACACTGCTGCGGGGGTGGGTGGGTGCAGATCGCACCATGTGACATCATCAGGGGGGTGACATCACTAGTGGCCAAAAGAGGGGGTGTCCTGGGACATTCTGGGGGACAATTGGGGCAGGAAATGGAACTGGCCAGGGGCATGTCGAGGGGCATATCTGGGGCAGATAGCAGTGGAGATGGAACTGGCCAGGGGCACTGGCCAGGGGCATATCTGGGGCAGATAGCAGTGGAGATCACCAATAATATCCTATGCCGAGGGGGGGGCAAATGTCAACATTGTACTTCCAGGGGGGCAGATAGCAGTGTCAGTGGCGTCACCAACATCCTATTCCCCCAGCCTGGGCTTGACACAGCTCCTTGGACCCAAAGAACTGGTGCAGATCTGAGTAGGCCCATTGAGGACAAGGCAGCAATGGAGTAGATAAGTAAAAACATTTTTTACTTACCTCTCTGTCGCTGCCTGGTCCCTGGCCAGCCCATAGCAAGCAGTGGAGGCTGTGCCAGCACCACTGCACACTCTGAGCTGGCTCAGGATAGCGTTGGGCTGTCAGCCACAGCTAATTTGTTTCATTGGTTTTCAATAGGATCGTCACAACTATCTTTAGCTGAATTAAGACAAAAGTGCTCGGACCTACAGTTTAATGTAAGTGTAGTGAGAGCCAATACTGTTCACTGCCTGTTGTGGTTGCTTTTATTTTTCTGCGTCTGCCTGTCAGTTTCCCTTTATTTTGCCCATGATGAAGGACTCAAGCGAGACTTTCCCTACAGGCTCAGATGGCAGTTTAGTGCTCTATCATTCCGCCCACTCTTTGAAGCATTGAGATGGTTTGTGTCAAACTGCAATCTGAAATGATGGTGAAAGTTTTGCATGAGCACTTTGCCAGAGTGCAGGAAAACTGTCTGTTTCCTCTTCAGCAAACAGCTCCCAGGGTGGCATATGCTTTAAAATTAAACAACTACAATAAAAGTACCAGAACAATGAAACGAGCAATACTAAAAGCAGAGAAACTGCAGCAAAGTCAGTAAAATCCAACATTGCTATACAAAAAAAAAAAAAAAAAGTTAGAACCAGGCTATAAACATGCTGGAGCCTTTGGACAAATAAGAAACGTCTTTGCCTGCTGCTGAAAAGAAAACAGAGCGGGCACCAGGTCAGCTTTTCTAGGGAAGGTATTCCATACCAGGGGTGCCACAAACATCAAGGCCTTTTCCCCAGCCACCAAGTCTATTTTTTGATGGTGTGGGCTCACCATCCTGTAAGAAGATTAATAAAGCAGTTGGGTAGGGGAGCATTTGTAGAATCTAGGCTAGAAAATGAATGGCTCAACACAAGTGGTGTAGTCAGTATAAGAATAGATCTTCACTCAGTAGTTCAAATATCTGTTAAAATCAGACAAAGCTGAAAAAGGAAATTACTGCAACACTAATGACAAAGGAACAGATATCCGCACCACCAAAATAGTTGAAGGCATTAAAAACCTTTTTCCAGTGGTTCTGTCAGGATAGGAGATTTGTATTTGCATTGTACTGCTTTGGCCCTTGTGAAGCAAGAGACTTTGGACACCTCAAAGGAAAACCACCAGGGAGGGTGCTTTTTGGCTGTGCCGCTGCCGAATTGCCACCAAATTCGGCGGCGGGGTGGGGTTTGTGATGTCACGCCCCCCAGGGGTGGGGCTTATAACATCACATGAGGGTGTCACAGGGGGTGTCATGGCAACCCCCTCCTTGTGCGGGTGTAGTGACACTGCTGACACCTCTAGTGACTCAGTATGTGGAATATACCAAATAGATCTATATTGGCTGCTAAGCAGCAAGGTGTATCAGTGTATCATAAAGCCTCGGGGCTACATGACAGTTGATATGCCATGCAGAGAGTAAACAAATATAGACATCAAAGATATTCTATTTGCCAGTGCTGGCAAGTCATGGGAAATAATAGTTTTGTTCTCACTTCCTCAAGTTGCATAAAGTCTTTCCACAATTAGTTTTCTTGAAGTGCCTAGAAAGGGACAGCTCACAAACAGGTCCTGATAGGAAAACCTCTATTTTTTGTTCACCGATCCTGTGCTCCATTGCACACCTTCTAGTTTGAAATGTGAATCATAGGGCATTCTGCTCTTTCTTTAGTATCATTCTGATGGATAGGGAAAATCATCTTGTTTCTGAAGCCATTTCTTCCCGTACTGCCAGTACAGCAGAAGGTGTGCAATTCAGGTATTTAGAGGACACAAGCATTTGAAGAGGTATATAGCAAGTAAAAAAAACACTTTAAAAATACAAAAAAAAATTCAAATATCAAAAAAACTAAAACAAACCTTAAAAGCACCAGACAAAGCAACAGCTAAAAGCCAACCAGTACGGCACTGGTTGGCTTTTAGCTGTTGCTTTGTCTGGTGCTTTTAAGGTTTGTTTTAGTTTTTTTGATATTTGAATTTTTTTTGTATTTTTAAAGTGTTTTTTTACTTGCTGTATACCTCTTCAAATGCTTGTGTCCTCTAAATACCTGAAATAATAATAATAATAACAATAACTAATGCATAAAATCTGCACTTCCCCTTGGCTGTTGTTGCTGCCTAGACCAGAGGCTGCATTCACAATGGTGCTCTTCATAGCCCTTGGAAACCATGGAATTTGCAGTAGGCCATTTGCTATTCACTGTATTATATTGAAATGACATCTCCAAGCCTCTGTCATTGACCGGAACATCGCTGTGCCAAACAGCATTCAAACACCATGGCAAAACATTATTACCTGCCAGGAGCTGCTTGCAGGCCAAATGCAACAGATGGGTTCATCAGGTGTGTGTGTGTGTGTGTGTGTGTGTGTGTGTGTGTGTGTGTGTGTGTGTGTGTGTGTGTGTGTGTGTGTGTTTGGGGGGGCATAAGCAAAATATGAGACAATGTTGTTTAGGCTGGTAGGCTGTGGCCACAGTACCCCAGTTAAAATGTTACCAGCATTTGTTATGAGACAATTATAGCTGCACACTTCCCAGGAGGGCTTCAACACCCTGTCAACCTAACTACTTCCCCCCCCCCCAAAAAAAAACCTGGCTTATTATTATAGCCATGGAGAAGGAATTCAAATTTCAGGTGTTGAGCCCCTGTTGAGAATGTATCCTGCTGACTCCTTTAATCAAAATAAGCTCCACATCAGTGGAGAATTAAATCAAGAATGTGACCCATGCTGACAGGTTGATGTGATGAATCAATGGAGAAAACAGTTCCGTCCAAAAGGTAGGAAAGGGATATTACAGAAGCAGAAAACGTTCTACTCTTCCATCACAGAACAGCAATGACAGCCTTCTGATCATTGTCCCAGATAGTCATTTGATAGGTGAGAGAGATGATCTTTGTGAAATGGCTCCTCACATCTATGGATGGTGCTCTGGCTAATCCTGCCATAATCATAATTATTACTATAAGAATATTTATATACCGCTTTTCAACAAAAAAAGTTCACAAAGCTGTTTACAGAGAAAATCAAATAACTAAATGGTTCCCTGTCCCAAAAGGGCTCACAATCTAAACAAATGCAGAAGAGCACCAGCAAACAGTCACTAGAAAATGTATTTATTTATTTATTTATTTAAAGCATTTATACCCCGCCTTTCTCCCGAGGGCACTCAAGGCGGCTTACAACACATTTAAAATACATATATAAACATTAAAATAATTAATTAAAACAATTTAAAATAAACAACCCCAGTGGGTCACCTGAGTTGACATATGTTAAAAGCCATTTGTTAAAAGGTTAAAAAGGTCAGCTCACCATGTCAGACATCAAAAGCTGTCCTAAATAAAAACGTCTTAAGGCCCCGCCGAAAGGTCTCTAGAGAGGGAGTCGTTCTTAATTCCAGGGGGAGGGAATTCCATAATTGGGGCGCCATAGCCGAGAAGGCCCTATTCCGTGCCGCCATCCCCCTCACTTCCGTCAATGGCGGCACGGTTAACAGGGCTCCCCCTGATGACCTCAGAGTACGGGTCGGATTATAAGGAAGGAGGCGATTATAAGGAAAGATGCTGTGCTTGGGGTGAAGAGGACTCTTAATTGACTCTTAAAGTGTTGACTTGAATGGTGAAATCCACCATAGATTTCCGGCACCGGAGCGAGTGCGCCTCCTTTGGAGTAAGGGAGGCCGGCGCAAAGATGGCCTCCTTCACTCTGGTGCCGGACCGAGGATGTGGCCAGCGGCAGAAGGTGAGTCTCCTGCCGGCGGCTGCATGGGCAGTCCTGCCCAGGAAAGAGGGGGCCCATTGGGCGAGCCAACCAGGGAGGGGGCGGGGATGGTGTCGGCCATATCCTTGTCCCCACCAGGCTGGCTCAGCCATTACATGGCCTCTGACTTCCTGGCGGAAATTCGAGGAGGCTGATAGGGCTGCCCCCAGTTTATACCTGGGGAAGGGGACGAACATCTCCTTCCCCAAGTAGACTTCTGGCCCGCCGCATGGTGGTCCAGAGGTTGAAATCCTGTGTAGGGATCCGCCGGTGGATCCTTACACAGGATTTGGCTGTTAATGTGTTTGAGCACCATCACCATGGATCACCATGGACCTTTTCTCCGTTGGATATCACTTATGAGGAGCAATTTGACCTCTTCAAAGCTGTTCTATTCCTCGGACTTACAGACCAATCCTAACTAAATTCCCATGCTGCGACGAAGCGACACCGGTGTGCTGCATCCCGCAGGGGAATTTCGGCTGTTGGAAGTCAACTTGGGGTAAGGGGACATTTGTAAGGGTAAGGATTGGGATGAAGACAACACTGAAACTGTTTAGCTTCCTGAAGCAATTGAGACCCACTTCCGGTTTTTGTTGGCCCGCCCCCACAAACATTTACAACTTTCCCAACTTGTGGGGAGAACTTTGAGAAACGATGCCCTAGAGGCGAAACAGCATTCTTAGTTTCATGAGCACTTTTCCGTGTTGAAAGTTGGATGCATAGCTTGATATTGTTATATCAAAAACAATGCATTTTTGCCATTGTTTCTTATTTTGAACAGAAGCTCTAGCTTATAATACATCAGCAACCTCAATTACCACGAAACATGCTTTATGTGCTGAAATTTCTTTCTCTGGCAGAAACGAACCTGGTTTGGCCCAGGCAATATTGCAATGAGGATCTTAATAAATGAAGCTGTATTTCTTTCCCGGGTAAATTATTCAGAAAATTATGTATCAGTGTCATCCTCAACAAGAAGCTCCTTTTATCACCTTGGCAACATTCCTAAATAGGCAATATTCCTAAATAGAACAAAGTATACCAAATAGTATAAAGTTTATGCTTTGGCACAATAATGTCCACTACTCAGCCTGCCCTAGTGCATCATAGTGTCTGAATGTTCTGCCATCTGTCTCTTTTGTGTTGCTGTATTTGAAGGAAGCTTTCAGGCAACGACTCTGTGGGCTCAGAGCTTGGAATGGATCTTTAATGGGCTACTGTGGCGTAAGCATACCATGGAGGTATTAGTGCTAACCTTTGCTTCAGGTCTTCTTTTCTCAACAGTCTTGTGTGCGTTCTGTGCAGACCATAGTGACTAGGTTTGGATGATTAGTTTTTGTGGACTAGAGTCCTCTACATCCATTATTTCCATTTTGTACTTGGACTCTTGAGATCCACTGCTGCCAAGTATATCTACTTGAGATCTACTGCTGCCTTTGGAGCCCACTGTTGACAACTTTTTTGGGGTACTCATGTTATATATGTATCTATCTACCAACTGAGTATGCACCTCATGAAATGAGTTCCTCAAACTTATGCAATAAAATTACTTGTTAGTCTTTAATGTGCCACAGGACATTTGGGTCCAGTTCTGTGGGCCTGCTGCACTGTCGGAACTCGCATTCCACTGGTGCAGTGTGCTTTACAGTGTTCGCGAAAGGTGATGCACCATTCTGCACAGCCGGGTTGCCATGCGCCAGCAGCCTCTGAAGAAGCCCTGGTGCCAGTAAAAAAGCCCTGGTGCCGGGGGGGAGGGGCTGGGTGGAATGGAGAAGGGGAAGGAATGGGGTGGACACCAGGGCGGGGAGAGTGTGTATCGAGGCTGGGAAGGGGGTGGTATTGGCGGCAGCAGTGCCGCCGATATTCTATCCCCCTTTCCAGATTCAATCCGCCTTCCAGGGTCCACTCAGACCTGTGCCACCCACTCCCAGAATGCCCTCCCCCACCCCTGTGCTGCACGGGCCAGCTGCTGCACCACATCTGGATCCAGTGTCTGGATCCAGCCTGCAGGGCTGGCGTAGGCCTCTGCACTGACCTGGGACCTACACAACTGCCTTACAGCAGCTTTTGCAACAGTCCTGGGCTGGTGCAGTCGTCCTATGCCAGCCTAGTGGCCAGGTAGAATTGCGCCCTAAGTGATAGCAAGTCCCTTAACTATTTAGATTGCCTCAAAGAGATCTGCATATACATCAGCGGTACAGTTCTGCTTGGATGCACAGACACAAGTCACTATATTTCTTTACATCTTTGCCAGAAGACTACAATTGTTCTGGATTTGGTAGCTGACACTCATATTAGGGAGCAGCTGAACAGAAAAAGCTATCATTATAAGCATGATTCACATTCCAGCTTGAATATTTTAGGTATTCCATTTGAGCTGCATAGTATATCCTCAAGAATTATAACTTTTAGCATACATGCTGTGCTGTAATCAAAATACTTCAATATATATACATATTAAGTCTAGATTTTTGTCTTACAATTTTTCTGTTTCCTATAAGCCACATGCTTTGAAACTACAAGTACCTAATAAGCCGAGCAGATCTAGTGAGTATAATACCTACTACTATAAAGTTATGGAAAGTGAGGTGTGTCACAGGAGGGGTATAATACATTCTTCCCCACTATCCATATGCTATATGGATTTTCACTTATACAGTACATACCACGAATATTAAGACCCTATTTCTTTATCATCCATACCAATGTTTTCAGTTATACAGTCTGACATGTACAGCCTGATGTGTAGTGCGTTCCCACACTCACAGCCCAATCATATTGTAAAATCTACTTTACTCTCTTTACATAGATTTTAGAGAGGTATCCTTACTCTTGTAACCCAGATTTCCTCCTAGCATTTACGGCACAATCCTGTGTATCTTTAGAGCGGCGGAGTGCGCAGTCTGCTGCTCTGAAGCGACTTGGGCGCAGAGGCCGGGAGCCCTCACTCCACTGCCCTCTGGACCTTGTGCCCACCGATGATGGTAAGTCCAGTGCCAGTGGGCGCAGGGCCGGGGGGAGGGCAGCCAGGGTGATCCATGGCATTGGCCATTGGCCGACCCGGGCTGGGAGAGGGCGGGGATATCGGCAGCGTGCTAAAATTCTAGACCCTTTCCCAGCCCAGGTTGGCCTTACTTCACCACCTCAGATGTATGCCAGCTTCAGAGCTGGCGTACATCCGAGGAGACCCATAGGCCCCAGGCAGCCCTACACTCAGGAAAGGGGACAAGGTGAACAGGCTCATGATATGGTGGCCAACCCTTTAGGCTGGCCCGCAGCGGTGAAACTAGGGCGGAGCGTGTGGAGCAGCTGCTCCGGGCGCAGGTGCGCGCCCCTCGCCCGCTGTGTCTCTCGCCCGCTGCCTCGTCTTCCTTTTCGTGATCCGTTTCAGCCGTCTTCTTTTCAGCCCGCCCGCCCACCCTCCCTGGAGCCCGATCGGCTCCAAAATGCTAATGAAACTGGGGGGGCCTGTTTGGAGCCGCACTGCGCGCGCAGCTGCCTCCCTCTGCCCTCCTATTGGCTACACAGGGCGCAATGTCGTCACGTCACTTAGGTCCGTCCTTGCTCCGGGCGCCCCATTGGGATGTGGCATCGCTGGCTGGCCGTTGACTCCAGTTAGTGAGGATTGCGCTGTTTATTTCTTCCTCAAATTATTCAGTACATGGTTATGAAACAATATAAGTTGGTACCGAAGAAGCAGTAGTATTTAGCACCTGGTTATATATACAACTTGCTACCTGAACTCATGGCATATGTGCACAGGCTACTTTCCTGTGTCAATGTGATTCTATGACCACAACATGCCTCTTAGTCTGGCTATCTGGATGTCCTGTTATTTTGGAGTATCCCCAGGTCACTCACACCGAGAAGGCTGTACTATGTGCAGTGTTGTACTATATATGCAACACTTCTACTTTATGACATCCTTAGGTATATAAGCCAGAACAAGAGCCTTTATGTTCCAGTTAAGTATTTCATAAACCCTAAAAGAGACATCTATACTCCCTATAGATACAGTTTATCCATTATAATCTTCAGGATATGCATCCAAATCCAAAATTGGATCTTAATTATAATGTTATAAGAAGGCTAATGTAAGATCATAAATAAAAGTTAACAGTTTTTAATGCATCAGAGTGCGAGCAGAAACCTGCAGGTGAACAATAGACAGGCATGCTGGATTTTTTCAATTTACTCTGGCCTTTCCAAGTTGATAGAAAACAAATGACAGATCACCACAGATGACGCTTCAGAGGCATCTAGGAAATTCCCATCCTTCTCCACTAGCAATTCTACCAAAAATGCTTTGGGAGTGCTTGTGTACCAACCAGAATAGGTGGCATTTGTTTATTATTATTATTATTATTATTATTATTATTATTATTATTATTATTATTATTATTATTGATGATGATGATGATGATGATGATGATGATGATGATGATGGTGATGATAATGCATAGGATTTGTATAGTTCTTCTCATGTACAGGCCTGTTGATTCGGCATCCGCAGATTCACTTATCCGCAGATGCCGAATCCCCTGCGCGCGCGCGCGCGCAGTGTGAACTCTCAGAAAACCACGGCGGGGGAGTGTGCAGTGTCACTCAGTTGCCAGGGTGACTGCCATGAATATGCCACTTGGCCACAGTGACATCTGTGTGGCATTGTTTGGTCACCAGGTGACTGCTGCATATGTGCAACTTGGTCGCCGGGCCATCATGGCACCATCGCTGCAGTGGAATATGGTGTATAGATTGTAAGGACAACATCAAGATAATGCATGTGTAGCACTTTGCCCACTGAGAAAGTACTACAGTATATAACTTTCTAGTACTATATAACTATATAAATACATAAAAAGTACTATATAACTATATAAATACGTATTATTTGTTTCCGTGTGTACCATTCAACTTTCCTTTCAGTTACTAATTTTCTTTAATCTGCCTAAATAGCAGGATCCCATGGCCCCTATTCTGTTCTTGACTTTGCTCTTTATCTATGAAAATATTTACCAACCAATATTGATTTAATTGATTTTCTTCTTCTTACAGAAATGTCATCAGACTCTTTTATTTCAGCTAGCCTGTGTCTAATTGCTTTTAGCTTCTTCTAATTTTTAATGCTTAGCTATTTTCAGTTTTATTTCAGTCTAAGTCTGTCTTTGAAAATTTTTCAGAAACTGCAGCTGGTTCAGAATGCAGCTGCGAAGGTGATGATTAGGGCTGACTGCAGGGAACACAATGCCAGTTTTGGAACAACTTCACTGGTTTCTAGTTGGTTTGTGGGCCTAGGTTAAAAGTGCTGTTTTTGACCTTTAAGACCCAAACAGTCTGGGCCTGGATATAAAGACTTCCTTCTCTAATTTGAACCTATCAGTAGTATAAGATATTTTGCACAGTTCAGGGCTTCATTTGTTTTTTGCCTTCCAGCACTAGGAGCACTGGAGAGCTGTCTTTTTTTCTCCCTCCGGCACGCTCACATCGCTTTTTTTTTTTTGCTCCTAGCATGTTCGCCATGCTAGCAGTTTGAACTGTGAGCTTGAAGCTAGAAAAGATGGCGGCCTGCTTGGCTGCAAAGGAGCTTGGGAGATATAGTATGAGGGATGAGGAAATAAAGATGGCAGCCTCATGCACCAATAGGAAGGCTGCTTGGCTGCAAAGGAGCTTGGGAGATGTAGTGTGAGGGTTGAGGAGCAACAGCAGCCATTTTGATTTTCAGTCATTTCCATTCTTGTGGAGAGCCTCGCTTTCGGCATGCTACAAGCATGCTAGGAATGTCATTTCCTGCTATCTCTGAGGAGAAAAACAAACACAGCCCATGTCTGACATACTTAGGCAAGAATCTCGCGAGATCCAAGATGGCCACCGACAGGAAAAAGGTAAGTTTTAAATTAAACCTTTTAAAAGCAGCGGTGGCAGCGGGTGCAGGAGTCCTGGCTGGCCCAGATGTAGCCGGCCAGGCTCCAGCAGCGAGGAGGGCGGCTGCGGTGAACAGAGCACGGAGGACAGAGGACAAGGAGGAGGAAAGGAGGAGGAGGGCGGCGGCGGCAATGGCAATGGCAGCGGGACAGGTAAGTGGGAGCGGTGGGTGGCAAATTGGCCATTTATTTATTTATTTGTGGCCAAAATGGGCGGCAAGTGGGCACTTTGCGCACACACAAAAGAAAAGAAAAAAGATTTGGCCTTTTAAAAAATTAATTGATTGATTGATTGATTGATTGATTAATTAATTAATTAATAATTCGGTGTGTGTGTGTCCCGGTTTAGTGCAGGGGGAATATGGCAAGCCTAGACATACTGGGCTGTGCCTTTGGCAACAGTGGCACCAAAGCTATGAAACTCCCTTCTGGGGGAGGTACGTATGTTGCACATCCCTCACACTTATTTTGGCAAAGGCTAAGGAGGCAGCAGTAGAGTCGCTAGCCCTAAATCTATAGGGGGCCCCATCCTCGAATTGGTGCCCCCCTTCCTTTCCCCTCTTTACTCCCCGGCGCTGCCAAAGGCGGTGGCGGCGATTTTTTTTTGGGGGGGGTGCCAAAACCGTGTTTTATTTATTTATTTCCCCCCATCGGCGCCGCAAAATTCCCCCCCTCGGCACTGCTTTTTTCAAATCCTACCTTGGCGCGCATCCTTCTTGGGTCTCGGGCTTCCGCGCGCATCGGGGGTTATCGCTGGGTCACCCATCCTCTCGTAGAGAGGCACACTTCCTCTTCCTCCTCTTCCATTTAAGTCGTCCGAGGCTCCGAGCCCTGGCCCGAGTCACTGCTTTTGCTTTGTCTCGCACCCGGCGATAACCCCCCACCCCCAAGGCAGCTGCTCCTTGCCCCCTTTTCGCCCTTTCAATGGGGCACGAAGCAGCTGCCGCCCGGAGGGCGCTGCTGTGCTGTGTGGCCATTGAAAGGGCGAAAAGGGGGCGAAAACAAAAAAAATCCCAGACCTTTTGGCGCCCCTTTGGCGCCCCCCCAGAAGTTGGTACCCATGGCCCAGGGGCCCAGGGGCCCCTATCTAACGATGCTACTTTGAGGCAGCTCTCTTTCAGAGAGCCCTGGGGAATCCATGATTGTTGTTAGAAGTTGTGTAGGCTCTGCCCTTGGCTTACTAGTGCTTGCTTTTGATGCACTATTTTATTTTATTGATTCAGTTTGTATTTTTAAATATCAGTTGCAAATTGCCTTGTAGACCCACTGGGACAAAAAAGCAGTGTAAAATATTTTAAACAAACCGATAGATATAATAACAAAACACTCCATGTGTGTCCATATGCTGTTTTCATGTGGCTTTGAAGGGAGATGGCATTGTCCTTGAATTGCAATGCTTTGAATTTTCCCCATATTATAAGAGATAAGTGGTATTTCAAGCAATTGGGCACTGGTGGCAACTAAATTTAAGACATGTATGTGGCATGGAAGATAGCTAAGAACTATGGTGGGAGCTTAGTAGTGATTCTCATGTCAAGACATCATTTGTACGTTCATTTTGGGATCTGAAATCTCATAGTTTATCTTATCTTCTGTCTATGCAGTGAGCAAGAGGAATGGCTGCAGCCTGCTTTGGTGCCTCTCAGCTTTGTGTGCAACTTAGAATTTTAATGTCGGAGAACTGTGCATTACTTCCATATGCCATAATCTGAGTGTCAGGTCGTCTATGTTGGGAGTATCTTATTCTAAGGCATGCTTCAGTTGCCTTAATAGCATTGCCAAGCTATCATTCTGTGGCCTGGCATTCTGGACACTTGCTTCTTTTGTTTATTTGAAGTCTGTGTAACTCAGGTCAAACACACTGTGGAGAAATTATGTCCTGATCTGATTTTCAATGAAGCCTGTAGACATCTTTCAATGGATTTCACTGACAGCTGGATCAGGTTTGTACAGAGCCTTTGGGATGTTTTTGTGTTGTATTTGGTTGAAACAATAGTATGACCTATGAAAAAAAAAGAGCAATCCACTAGGTAGGAGAATAAGAATAGTTAGATGCAGTGAATAAATGTGGTGATTGGTTTTAGTGGGATGTATGTTGTTTTAGTATGGTGAATGTTTATTTGGTATTCTGATACAGGGATTGGGAAAAAATGCCCTTCGTTCCACCCCCTCCACTATTTTCTTATGGGCAGTTATTTCTAGGATGAGATGGAGGAGAAAGATACTGTCATGAAGACCCCTGCTTGAACTTGGTCTGACTGTAAGGAGAGGGCAATGGTTGGTTCAAAAGTACTGGGGCCTGAGCCCACCAGCCAGGAGTCCCTCAAACTGAGGACACTGGAGTCAGTGCTTGAATTTGGCAGTGCTGGGATGAGGCATTCTGTCATTAAGTCAGTGGCGTCGCTGGAGTTCCGCACTGCTACGTTCCTCACTGCGCTGACCTCTGTTACTCACTGGCACAAGGCAGCCCCGCCCCCTCGCCTTCGGAGCCATTCAGTGGGGCGAAGGCAACACGCAGGAGACTCCCTGCGCATTGCCTTTGCCCCACTGAATGACTCTGAAGTCGAGGGGGTGGGGCCGCCTCGTGCCGGTGAGTAACGGAGGGTCAGCGTGGTGCGGAACTTACCGTTCCGCCTCACCTCCAGCGATGCTACTGCATAAAGTTTCACTGCTGAAAAGAGTGAGGCCTGCCTGACAGGCTAAGCCTGCAGTTTTTAACAAGAAATGTATTAAGAGATTTTTAATGAGCTTGTTATGGTTCTTAATGAGAACTGTATATCTCAATTTTAGGATGCTTTATTAGTGTAATATTATACTGTGCTATTAAATTCCATTTTATAGTAGTGTTAGTTGTTGAAGCAATTTGAACGGCAATAATTTATGATGGCAAGCCACCTTGAGCACTTTGTCAATAGTGTGGGTTATAAGTTGAAATAAACTGTACTAACACTTTCCACAAGGGGGGAGGTTTTGATGTATGGACACTTTCAAACCAGCATTTGGATTCCACAGTGAAGTTGTATTCAACTACAGTAACATGGCAGAAAATGTGGAACGGCCCTGTTACCTCAATACCTTCCCATAGGTCATTTTTTTAAAAAAATTATAGGCAATGAAATGTATGTGTGATTTAAATAAACTGACTTTCCCATGGGAGGGGCAACTTTCCTTTTGTGATTGCCTGCCTCCAGTCCAGTCAACTGTATATGGGGTGTTTGATCCATAGGTAATAGCAGAAGCCTTTGATTGTGTGGATCACAACAAACTGTGGCAAATTCTTAAAGAGATGGGGGTACCAGACCACCTTACCTGTCTCCTGAAAAACCTGTATGCGGGTCAAGAAGCAACAGTTCGAACCGGCCATGGAACAACTGATTGGTTCAAAATTGGGAAGGGAGTGCGGCAAGGCTGTATATTGTCACCCTGCTTATTTAACTTATATGCAGAGTACAGAGTACAGAAATGCAGGGCTGAATGAATCGCAAGCCGGAATCAAGATTGCCGGGAGAAATATCAACAACCTCAGATATGCAGACGATAGCACCCTAATGGCAGAAAGTGAAGAAGAACTAAAGAGCCTCTTGATGAGGGTGAAAGAGGAGAGTGCAAAAGTTGGCTTGAAACTCAACATTAATAAAACTAAGATCATGGCATCTGGTCCCATCAATTCCTGGCAAATAGAAGGGGCAGAAATGGAAGCAGTAACAGATTTTACTTTTCTGGGCTCCAAGATCACTGCAGACGGAGACAGCAGCCATGAAATTAAAAGACGCTTACTCCTTGGAAGGAAAGCTATGGCAAACTTAGACAGCATAATAAAAAGCAGAGATATCACCATGCCAACAAAAGTTCGCATAGTCAGGGCCATGGTGTTCCCAGTAGCAATGTATGGTTGCGAGAGTTGGACCATAAGGAAGGCTGATCGCCGAAGAATAGATGCTTTCGAACTGTGGTGCTGGAGAAGACTCCTGAGAGTCCCTTGGACTGCTAGGAGATCAAATCAGTCAATCCTAAATGAAATCAACCCTGACTGTTCCCTGGAAGGACAGGTACTGAGGCTGAAGCTCAAATATTTTGGCCACCTAATGCGAAGAGAGGACTCTCTGGAGAAGACTCTGATGCTGGGAAAGATTGAAAGCAAAAGGAGAAGGGGAAGGCAAAGGATGAGATGGTTAGATGATGATGATGATGGATGATGGTTAACATCATGCTGACCACAATGATCCCTTATGTATTGCCAGTCTTTAAAATAGGGACAAACGCAATGAGGGATGTCACATTCCTAGATTGCTTGCTGGCTTTTTTCCTAGCTCAGTACAGCAAGTCCTCAGTTAAAGTAATTTCGTTATAAGTTGTTTCATTTAAAGTTGTTGAGAAAAAAAACATGATTCCCAGCCAGGGCCACTGTCTGTGTGAAGTTTGAATGTTCTCCTTATGTCTGTGTGGGTTTTCTCTGGCCCAGAAAGCTCACGTTTATGTCAATGTTTAATATTAGAAGTGTTTTGCATCTTTATTTAGAAGTTTGGTGATGTTTTTGTGACCAGAAATATGCCGTAAAGTCTTGTTTATGTATATCAATTACCAGAGGCGTCGCTCCGGTAGGGGCGGGGCTGTAAGTATCGCTGCGGTCATAGTCTCTTTACCGAGCGAGGAGGAGGCAGCCCCGCCCCCTCACTGTCCGAGCCAGTCCCCTACGGAGAAAGCAGCAGGCAGGGTCTCTTGCCTGCTGCTTTCTCCGTAGGGGACTGGCTCCGACAGTGAGGGGGCGGGGCTGCCTCCTCCTCGCTCGGTAAAGAGACTATGACCGCAGCGATACTTACAGCCCCGCCCCTACCGGAGCGACGCTTCTGTCAATTACATAGTACATGGTAAAACTGATTTCGTTATGTTTAGGCTTACCTGATTTTCCTGGTTTTAAACCAGGATATTCCCCAAATAAATAAATAAATAAGCAATTAAACAATTAGTTAAGTAAAATAAAAAATGAATTTTTTTTTCTGGGCTCAACATTATTTATTTATTTTTACTTACTTAATTTTCTTACCTGTCCCGCCACCACTGCCATTGCTGCCATTCCGCCACCTTCGCCACCACCAGTGCTGCCATCGTCATAGTCTTCGGCAGCGGCAGCCACCACCGCTATCATCCATGTCTTCAGTGGCAGCCACCACCGCCACCATCGTCCATCGTTGTTGTCGTCTTCGGTGGTGGCGGCCACTGCCGCCTCCGCCTCTAGAGCCTGACCGGCTGCATCCCAGCTGGCCAGGACTCCAGCTACTGCCGCTGCCGCTTCCGCTTTTAAAATGCAAAAACCTTACCTTTTTTTCTGGCGGCACCATCTTGGATCTCGCGAGATTTCGCGAGATCGAAGATGACGGTGCCAGAAAAAAGGTAAGGTGTTTACATTTTAAAAGCAGCAGCAGCGGAGGCTTCACTGGGCCCAGGACTGACCCGGGACCGACCCCAGACCGGAGTCCTGGACTGGAGCCCAGAACCCAGGAAGGTCCCGGGCTTTCTGGGACGGATGGCAAGCCTAGTTATGTTTCACTTAAAGTTGTAGTTTCCAAGAACATATCGACAGCTTTAAGTGAGGACTTTCTGTATTGTGTACACTGAGTGTACACTCCCAAACATGAGACAAGAAATGAATGGGTTGGAAAAAGTGCCAAGTTGAGAAATCGGGAAAGTTAGGAAAACATCATCTTACCGGATTTAACATAGTATTGATGAAGATTTTCCTATGGCAGCGACATAAGTTTTCTATAGTGAAGACAGAATTATTGAATACATGGGCAAAGTTAATGTTGTATGAAAACTGCTGTTAGGTTAGGATTTTCCTATTAAAGCAGCATAAAAAGCCATTTCCATCGTTTCCACACAATGAATGAATGTAGGCCCAAGAACATTTATAATGTTGGACTCCAAATGTTCTTATGAATTATAGAAAAGGAAGGAAATATTTTATGGAACTAGCTGACATAATAAGAGATGTGAAATTATGTTTCGGAATAGAGCAGTACAGTGCCATTTATGAGGATGTGGATGAAGTAGGTTTTTCGAGAGTGTTTGGAAGGGGAAATTTATTTTTGAGGTCTATGGAGGAACTTGGTATAATGCAAGCATCATTTACAGGAGGTATTTATTTATGCAATACCTGATTCTCACGTATTTATGCAATACCTGAGAATCTGATTCTCAGATTTTGGCGATATTCATTTTTCTTATTAAATATAATACAAACCATTGCCCTGATCTAAAAACTTCGTACTCCAGTAAAATTCTGAAGAAGGGATATGAGGAGCCATTAGTTGTGCTTTTGTCTTGAATGTTTTATTTTTTCTCTTGTAAAAGAGATGTTGTCATTGTCGTTGTCGCTGTCGTTGTCGTTGTCGTTGTCGTTGTTGTAGTTAAGAATACAAGATACAAGGGTTGTGAGCTTTAATTGGTGGAACTAAGCAGTTAAGAATTCATCTACTATTAAATATCTAGTACAATTAATTGAGATTGAGGTTGCAATCTTATATGCACTTTCCTGAGAGTAAACCCCATTGAACACACTGGGACTTACTTCTGAGTAGACATACATAGGATTGTGCTGTAAAAAAAGGATAAGTTCTGGGCAGGTTCTGTGAAGGCAGCTGAATCAGCATTCACAGGAGGAATCTCTCCCCAGGTACAGCATTTATCTATGCAGACAAACAATCGACACATGGAGGTGGGGGTTTGGACACATGTCAGCATAGTGTCAGGGCTTGTTGGTACACTCTTCCCTCCCCAGATGCATTGACTATGACTATGCAAAGAAAAATGGTTTAACAGAACTATAGAGCAGAGTGTCATCAGCATACTAGTTGCATCGAACTCCAAACCTTCAGACAATCCCAGTGGTTTCATTGGGCGAGCACGGGCAACAAGATGAAACCTTGCAAGACACTAGAAGCCAATGGTCATGGTGTCAAGCAGGAATCTTCTGTTGTAATAGAGCTTTAGATATGTTATCCAACCAAGGGGGCTGCAACCTGGAACCCTGCCTCATGTCATCTTGGGTCCACTGCCTCTGTGCTACAAAAAGTTCCCAACCCCCTACTGTGCTCCTCCTGTACTGTTGTCAAAACTGGAAGTGCAGGACTGTTGGTTTTATTTACCAAACTCTCACGCTGTCCCTGTAAACAAAACCAGAAGTCTTGCACTTCCATGTTTAATGACAGTGTGCAAGGAGCACGGCAAGGAGGGGAATGATCTGCTTCTTGTTCAAGCAAACAGGAAGCAGACCACTGCAGCTTGCATTGGTGGCTTACATTGGTGGTGGGTTGGAGGGAGGTGGCAGGCAGCAGCGGCAATGGCAGACTTGTAATTAAAGGCACCCCGAATCCTCTGACGCCTTGGATCCCAAAATCTGCCGCTGATTCAACTCACATCAGCTGGCTTCATGTATGGGCCAGCCTTGTATCCAACTTCCAAAAGGGCAGTCACCATCCCCCCACATTGAAAACTAAACTGCCTATTTTTAGTGTAACAATAACTGTGGCCCAGTGCTACTATCCCCTTCATGGATCATTGCCCCTTCATGGATCATTGCCTTGTCGTGGCGAAGGGGCTTGCGTAACTCAATGAAGCCATGAGCTATGCCGTGCAGGGACACCCAAGACGGACAGGTCGTAGCAGAGAGTTCTGACTAAAAGTGATCCACTGGAGAAGGAAATGGCAACCCACTCCAGTAACCTTGCCAAGAAAATCCCATGAACAGTTCCAAAAGGCTAAAAGATATGACGCCGGAAGATGAGCCCCTCAGGTCGGAAGGTGTCCAATATGCTACTGAGGAAGAGCGGAGGACTATTCCAAGTAGACCCAGAAAGAGTGAAGCGGCTGGGCCAAAGCCAATAGGACGTCCAGCTGTGGATGTGTCTGAGGTTGAAAAGAAAATCCAATGCTGCAAGGAGCAATATTGCTTAGGAACATGGAATGTGAGGTCTATGAATCAAGGCAAGCTGGATGTGGTCAAAGATGAGATGATAAGATTGAACATTGACATCTTGGGAATCAGCGAACTAAAATGGACGGGCATGGGCGAATTTAATTCAGGTGACCATCATATCTACTACTGTGGGCATGAATCCCTTAGAAGAAATGGAGTAGCCCTCATAGTCAATAAAAGAGTGGGAAAGGCAGTACTGGGGTGCAACCTCAAAAACGACAGAATGATTTCAGTTCGAATCCAAGGCAAACCATTCAACATTACAGTAATCCAAGTGTATGCCCCAACCACTGATGCCGAAGAAGATGAAGTTGACCGGTACTATGAAGACCTACAACACCTTCTAGAACTAGCACCCAAAAAAGATGTCCTTTACATCATAGGAGACTGGAATGCTAAAGTAGGAAATCAAGAAATAAACGGAACAACAGGCAAGTTTGGCCTTGGAGCGCAAAATGAAGCAGGGCAAAGGCTAACGGAGTTCTGTCAAGAGAACACGCTGGTCATAGCAAACACTCTTTTCCAACAACACAAGAGGCGACTCTACACCTGGACATCACCAGATGGTCAATACCGAAACCAGATAGATTATGTGCTTTGCAGCCAAAGATGGAGAAGCTCTATACAATCAGTAAAAACAAGACCTGGAGCTGACTGTGGCTCAGATCATGAGCTTCTTATTGCAAAATTCAGGCTTAAATTGAAGAATGTAGGGAACACCACTAGACCAGTCAGATATGACCTAAACCATATCCCTTATGAGTATACAGTGGAGGTGAATAGGTTTAGGGCACTAGACCTGGTAGACAGAGTGCCTGAAGAACTATGGACGGAAGTTCGTAACATTGTACAGGAGGCAGCAACTAAAACCATCCCAAAGAAAAAGAAATGCAAGAAAGCAAAGTGGCTGTCAGATGAGGCTTTACAAATAGCTGTGGAAAGAAGGAATGCGAAAAGCAAAGGTGAAAGGGAAAGATATAAACAACTGAATGCAGATTTCCAGAGAATAGCAAGGAGAGATAAGAAGGCCTTCTTAAATGAACAATGCAAGGAAATCGAGGAAAACAACAGAATGGGGAGGACTAGAGATCTCTTCAAGAAAATTGGAGATATCAAGGGAACGTTTTGTGCAAAGATGGGCATGATAAAGGATAAAAAAGGCAGAGACCTGACAGAAGCAGAAGAGATTAAGAAGAGATGGCAAGAATACACAGAAGAACTATACAAGAAAGATCTGAATGTTCCTGATGACCACGCTGGTGTGGTCACTGACCCAGAGCCGGACATCCTAGAGAGCAAAGTCAAGTGGGCCTTAGATAGCATTACTAACAACAAAGCTAGCGGAGATGATAATATCCCAGCTGAGCTACTTAAAATCCTAAATGATGATGCTGTGAAAGTGCTGCACTCAATATGCCAACAAATTTGGAAAACTCAGCAGTGGCCAAAGGATTGGAAAAGGTCAGTTTACGTTCCAATTCCAAAGAAGGGCAGTGCCAAAGAGTGTTCAAACTATCGCACAATTGCACTCATTTCACATGCTAGCAAGGTTATGCTCAAAATTCTACAAGCTAGGCTTCAGCAGTACGTGGACCGAGAACTACCGGATGTACAAGCTGGGTTTCGAAGAGGCAGAGGAACTAGAGATCAAATTGCCAACATGCGCTGGATCATGGAGAAAGCACGAGAGTTCCAAAAAAACACCTACTTCTGCTTCATTGACTACGCAAAAGCCTTTGATTGTGTGGATCACAACAAGCTGTGGCAAGTTCTTAAAGAGATGGGGATACCAGACCACCTTACCTGTCTCCTGAGAAACCTGTATGCGGGTCAAGAAGCAACAGTTCGGACCGGCCATGGAACAACTGATTGGTTCAAAATTGGGAAGGGAGTACGGCAAGGCTGTATATTGTCACCCTGCCTATTTAACTTATATGCAGAGTACATTATGAGAAATGCAGGGCTGAATGAATCGCAAGCCGGAATCAAGATTGCCGGGAGAAACATCAACAACCTCAGATATGCAGACGATACCACTCTAATGGCAGAAAGTGAAGAAGAACTAAAGAGCCTCTTGATGAGAGTGAAAGAGGAGAGTGCAAAAGTTGGCTTGAAACTCAACATTAATAAAACTAAGATCATGGCATCTGGTCCCATCAATTCCTGGCAAATAGAAGGGGCAGAAATGGAAGCAGTAACAGATTTTACTTTTTTGGGTTCCAAGATCACTGCAGACGGAGACAGCAGCCATGAAATTAAAAGACGCTTACTCCTTGGAAGGAAAGCTATGGCAAATTTAGATAGCATAATAAAAAGCAGAGATATCACCATACCAACAAAAGTTCGTATAGTCAGGGCGATGGTGTTCCCAGTAGCAATGTATGGTTGCGAGAGTTGGACCATAAGGAAGGCTGAGCGCCGAAGAATAGATGCTTTTGAACTGTGGTGCTGGAGAAGACTCCTGAGAGTCCCTTGGACTGCTAGGAGATCAAATCAGTCAATCCTAAATGAAATCAACCCTGACTGTTCCCTGGAAGGACAGGTACTAAGGCTGAAACTCAAATATTTTGGCCACCTAATGCGAAGAGAGGACTCTCTGGAGAAGACTCTGATGCTGGGAAAGACTGAAGGCAAAAGGAGAAGGGGAAGGCCAAGGATGAGATGGTTAGACAGCATCACCGATGCAACGAACATGAAAATGAGCGAACTCAGGAAGATAGTGGAGGACAGGAAGGCCTGGCGGGATATGGTTCATGGGATCACGAAGGGTCGGACACGACTTAACGACTGAACAACAACAAAGTGCTACTATCTGTACTAACATCAACAGCCATCGTACTTAGTAGTTGTTTTCCCCCTCAAAAGTCTACGTTACTGACATTTTTTAAAGTATGGGTTACCTCTCATACGTTTTCCTCCTTTACCTTTGGTTGGTTTAAAATATCAGGGGGACAAATCAACACTGAAGTTATTACACTGTATAAAAGTATGGTGAGAACAAGCTCTAAACATTTATTTAGGGTCTGATCCAAACGGCATGGAGATCATGTGGAGACATCTCAAAGCACTAAGCAATCTTAAATTTTGAGCGGGGAGAGGCTTAACATTCTTGATTTAACATTTATCAAGTCCTTCACAAGCCAATTTTATGAGTGTGCTTTTTTAAAGTTCTTCAGTAGGACACAGGAAACACACTATCTCCTTAAAAAGCAGCACCTCCTCTCAGTTTCCCATTGTGATACTAAACCGGCCGTCGTTCTGTTCATTTTTCTCCTTGATGTATATTCCGGTACTTGACCATTTCCCTTATGCAATTCCATGAGCTATAAGCATAGACCAGTGGTTTTCATACTGTATCTTGGGGAACCCTCAGGCTGGTTTCTTAATGAGAAAAAGCAGTAATGGCAGACAAGCTTCCCTTGGAGACAGTTTGCCCACCACTGACAGTTTTCCACTGCCATGTGCAGGTACAGGAGAGTTAAAGGGGTGTCCTAACAAGACATTAACCTCTTGGTTAATGAGGACTGCTGGTGAGGCTGTGTGAACGGACAAGGCTCTCTCCAGAATGTATCCCAGGGTCCTCTGCCAATGCCCAGGGGTTCTGTGACAGATGTACAGGGGGACTCCCAAGTCAGTACGGAAAGGGTTTTCTGGAAGCAAAAAGTCTGGAAACCGCTGACATAGCCTTTAAAACCCTCCTCTTTTCTAATTAAAGCTCTGGCATACACAGAATACATTCACTACAGCTACTCTTTTATGCTTCCTTATGTTTCTTCTCCTGCAGGACCCAGCCCTATGGAGAGGCAGGCTGCCAATTTTCAGAGGCAGGATGGCAGCCCACCCAACACTCTCCCGATGGATGGTCTGCAGAGGAAAGAAGGCAAAATGGTACCACATTGCTTTTTCCCTTCCTCCCTTTTCTACTATGGAGAGGGGGAGAGGGGGGGGGCTGAAAGTGTGATTTTAATGGGGGGGAGGGAGAACACCATTTGGTATTCTGCTTCAGGGAGTAAAATGTCATGGGACAGCACTATTCTCCTATGCATATCCACAAGCTGCAAAACAGCTAAACCATGCTGCATTCAGGTTGCCTCTATCCTGCCAGAGATCCAGAGCTTATTATCACAAAGCATTTGTATATCATTATTTTCTGGGAGCCTGTCAGTTTTGAGAGCTCAACTAAAACCATCTCTCATCAATCTTGGATCACATCGTCACTGGTTCTTAAATGAGGGAAATGGTCACCTTCAAAAGCAGAATGATGGGTAAGACCTATTACATTAAACAGAACATCACCTGCAAATTCAGACATGTAATTGATAGAATGCATTGGGAAGAATGTTGGGAACATGGGTGTATGTGACCGTCCCTCACGCACTCAGCATCATGAAATGAAACTCAGTGGAAGATTCCGTAGAAGCCGTAGAGAAACCAATGGAACAGCCAATTTTCAGTAGAGAACCCAATGGAACAGCCTCCCTGGAGAGGCCCAGGGGAGGCCCAAATGCTGCACTTTTTTTTTCCAAGTACCAGGCTAAAATCTGGCTCTTTCAGAAAGCCTTTGAGCTAAACCAATTGCGTCTTTTATAAGAGTTGCCTGCTGCTCTGTTTTGTGCTTACTATAGATTTTTTTCCCTGTCCTATTTCAGTATTAATTTTATTTAGTTGTGATGTTTTAAATTATGTTTCTGTTAGTTTGCGTTTACTTTTTGAATAGAATCAAATGGGGCACACATTTTTAAAATAAAACATAGGCAGATAAATAAAACTGCAGACCTTTATCATCGTTTCAGAAATCACAAGTGATCAGTTGCAAAAAAAAAAAAAAAAAAGCCTGCTGGAAAATGCTTTAATTTAGATGACCAAAACCTCTTTACTTCTCTGCTTCACAATATGACATATGACGCCTGCCCTGGTCACAGCATCCAGCAAACGTTCGCTACAAGAATCATGCAGCTGTTTCCTTTGGCTCCCATTCAATTCGGCACTGCAGCTCCTTTTTTTGCAGCAAGCCAAAATCTTCCATCATCTTACATAACCACAAGTGCAGCTTAGGACAAGCTACAGAAGTTTGCCATTTATTTTTCTTAGACATTTCTGAACCAGTAGAAAGTCAACATTTTAAAAACGCATCCCAGATCACCTCAAAAGGCAAAATAGGGGCAGGTGCCCTGGGACAGGTGCCATAAAATAAGTACTATCCCTGGTACATAGGAAGAACATATGTATTCTTTGTGGGAACGAGAGAGCATGAATTATTTATTTATTTATTTTATTTAAAGAATTTTTACCTTGCCTTTCTCCCGATAAGTGTAATCAAGGCGGCTTACAATTAAAACATTTTAAAATACAATAAATACAATAAAAACAATTAAAACAGGTATTTAAAACAATTGCAACAAACAAACCCAGTGGGTCACCTTATGATTGCATTTATTAAAAAGCCAGCCCATCACGTCAGCCATCGAACGCCAACCTGAATAAAAACGCCCTGCCAAAAGGTCTCTAAGGAGAGAGCCGTTCTTAATTCCAGGGGGACCGTGCACGCGGCTGCCGGCAGGAGAACTTATCTTCCTCTGGCAGCTGCGTCCTGGTCCGGCGACGGAGTGAGGGAGGCTAGCCTTGTGCCGGCCTCCCTTACTCCCGAGGCATTGCAACGCTCATCCCCTTCCCCGAGTGTAAACCAGGGCCGGCCCGATAGGCTTCCTCGGATTTCTGCCAGCTAAATAGCTGGCGGAAGTCAGAGGAGGCCGTGTAATGTCCTAGCCGGCCTGGCGGGGACGGGGATATGGTGGGAGCCATCTCCCGCCCCCTCCCGGGCCGGCTAGTCCAATGGCCCCCTCCCTTGCCCGCCGGACCGTGCACGCGGCTGCCGGCAGGAGAACTTATCTTCCTCTGGCGGCTGCGTCCTGGTCCGGCGACGGAGTGAGGGAGGCTAGCCTTGTGCCGGCCTCCCTTACTCCTGAGGCATTGCAAACGTGCTTTATGGCATGTTCCCGATGTCTTGCAACGGTGGAGTGCTCGCTCTGCCACTCCAACATTCTGGTGGATTGCACCCTCAGTAAGCTTAGTGGCTGAGCAGAGATTTGAACCCAGGTCTTCCTAGTCCAAGCCTAACCAGCTAACCACTATACCAGACAAAAGAACAGACAAAATAAAATATTTTTTCACCCAGCATGTAATTCAACTGTGGAATTCCTTGCCACAGTATGTGGTGATGGCACCTGGCCTAGATGCCTATAAAAGGGGATTGGATAGATTCATGGAGGAAAAGTCCATCACAGGTTACAAGCCATAACCTGTGGCATCTGGTGGGGGCCACTGTGAGATACAGGAAGCTGGACTAGATGGGCCTTTGGCCTGATCCAGCAGGACTCTTTTTATGTACCACACTGGCCATCTCTCTCTCTCTCTCTCTCTCTCTCTCTCTCTCTCTCTCTCTCTCTCTCTCTCTCTCTCTCTCTCTCACACACACACACACACACACACACACACACACACACACCATTATGGGTCTTTGCCTGTCCTGGTGTATGCTGGATACTTTGTCCTGTTTTAAAACAGGAGCTATCCGTTCATATAGATATGCGACAGCCAGCGTGGCGTAGTGGTTATCAGGTTAGGCTTGAACTCATTGAAACGAATGTTATGGCTGCTTTGCATGGCCTTATTTTGCATTGCTGATGAGGCTGGTTCCACAACTCTGGAAGCAAAGAAACCAGCAGAAGAGAGAGTGAGGACAATCAACATGTACAGTATTTACCTAGTACAACCGTGTTCAATTATTCTCTTTCCCTTTGTTCCTTCCGCCCACAGATCTAGAGGCAGTTTGAGTTAGTGCAAGGCTTCCTACTAGTTTCTCTTCCAACAGTTAATATACTGTATTTATCTCAAGGAGCTTCACGCTGGTATATGTATTTAATCCCAGATTATTATTTTTGTTTTATTTCTCACTTGCTGGCGTGGGTCTTTACCTCTTTTTTTACGGGAATAACATGCAGGCAAACTGTTTAGCTCTTAGCAGCAACTGATGATTCAGTTCTTCTCTTTTATTCTATTTCGGAAATAGGATTCAAGCTGAACTTGAATAAAATTGCCTGACAATGGATAACCAGAACATTCTTATTTTATTTGTTCACAATGAGAAATATAGCCTGAAAGGAAACGTGGGAGCAGGCAATTTCATTGGGCATAATTATAGAGGCCCACAAAAAATGGAAAATATTCCGAGGCCACAGAAAAAAACTTATTTGATTTTTTAAAATAACCTGTTTATAAAAGGTCCAGCATGTATATTGTTTGAGGAGGGAAACTTGAGAAGAGAGCAACTCTTATTCTAAAAACGTCCTCATCTTTCTTGGAAACCTGTTTTGAAATTCAACAAGTTGATTAATTTTCCAGCTACTGTTGCTGAAAACAGCTTTGGATGGCTGTGAGTTAGCTCAGAGGCCCCGAAAGGAATTACAAAACATAGTCTTAAGAGAGAAGAGAGAACTGCATAGAATCTTTTATTCCATTTTGAAATATTAGCATGGCCATGGGTCCCAGCAATACAAATTGGATCAGAGCTGGAACAACATACAAAATGTTACAAGCCCTTTTTATACCTTCATTCAATGCATATGCAAAAAGACAGGATACAAGTCAAATTTCAGCAGGAATTACATCACAAGCTTGCCTACGTGCCATTAGAGACAAAACCCAAGCAAAAATCCCTCCTACCCTTGGAGTGCGTCCTTTGTCTTTAGCTAACCCTAACAAACAGGACGAGGGTCTGTGTGATGTTCCTGTAACCGGATTTCTCAGGCAAAGCCAAAGCGTGCCCCCTTATGACATGAGTTATGGATGTTTTCACATGTTGTTGTTGTTGTTCAGTCGTTAAGTCGTGTCCGACCCTTCGTGATCCCATGAACCATATCCCGCCAGGCCTTCCTATCCTCCACTATCTTCCTGAGTTCGCTCATTTTCATGTTCGTTGCATCGGTGATGCTGTCTAACCATCTCATCCTTGGCCTTCCCCTTCTCCTTTTGCCTTCAGTCTTTCCCAGCATCAGAGTCTTCTCCAGAGAGTCCTCTCTTCGCATTAGGTGGCCAAAATATTTGAGTTTCAGCCTTAGTACCTGTCCTTCCAGGGAACAGTCAGGGTTGATTTCATTTAGGATTGACTGATTTGATCTCCTAGCAGTCCAAGGGACTCTCAGGAGTCTTCTCCAGCACCACAGTTCAAAAGCATCTATTCTTCGGCGCTCAGCCTTCCTTATGGTCCAGCTCTCGCAACCATACATTGCTACTGGGAACACCATCGCCCTGACTATACGAACTTTTGTTGGTATGGTGATATCTCTGCTTTTTATTATGCTATCTAAATTTGCCATAGCTTTCCTTCCAAGGAGTAAGCGTCTTTTAATTTCATGGCTGCTGTCTCCGTCTGCAGTGATCTTGGAACCCAAAAAAGTAAAATCTGTTACTGCTTCCATTTCTGCCCCTTCTATTTGCCAGGAATTGATGGGACCAGATGCCATGATCTTAGTTTTATTAATGTTGAGTTTCAAGCCAACTTTTGCACTCTCCTCTTTCACTCTCATCAAGAGGCTCTTTAGTTCTTCTTCACTTTCTGCCATTAGAGTGGTATCGTCTGCATATCTGAGGTTGTTGATGTTTCTCCCGGCAATCTTGATTCCGGCTTGCGATTCATTCAGCCCTGCATTTCTCATAATGTACTCTGCATATAAGTTAAATAGGCAGGGTGACAATATACAGCCTTGCCGTACTCCCTTCCCAATTTTGAACCAATCAGTTGTTCCATGGCCGGTTCGAACTGTTGCTTCTTGACCCGCATACAGGTTTCTCAGGAGACAGGTAAGGTGGTCTGGTATCCCCATCTCTTTAAGAACTTGCCACAGCTTGTTGTGATCCACACAATCAAAGGCTTTTGCGTAGTCAATGAAGCAGAAGTAGGTGTTTTTTTGGAACTCTCGTGCTTTCTCCATGATCCAGCGCATGTTGGCAATTTGATCTCTAGTTCCTCTGCCTCTTCGAAACCCAGCTTGTACGTCCGGTAGTTCTCGGTCCACGTACTGCTGAAGCCTAGCTTGTAGAATTTTGAGCATAACCTTGCTAGCATGTGAAATGAGTGCAATTGTGCGATAGTTTGAACACGCTTTGGCACTGCCCTTCTTTGGAATTGGAACGTAAACTGACCTTTTCCAATCCTTTGGCCACTGCTGAGTTTTCCAAATTTGTTGGCATATTGAGTGCAGCACTTTCACAGCATCATCATTTAGGATTTTAAGTAGCTCAGCTGGGATATTATCATCTCCGCTAGCTTTGTTGTTAGTAATGCTATCTAAGGCCCACTTGACTTCGCTCTCTAGGATGTCTGGCTCTGGGTCAGTGACCACACCAGCGTGGTCATCAGGAACATTAAGCTCTTTCTTGTATAGAAAGACAAGAATGTTTTCACATAGGGGCCTGTTATCTGGGTACACACTCTTCCTGCATCCATCTCTTTTGTCCTTTTCACCAACAAGAAAAGGGGAGTCAAGAAGGTGCTGAGGTAGCTAGAAAGGATGAGAGTGGGAACTTACAAACCCTTATGACCCATGGTTCAAGATGGCTGCAGCAACAGTAACACTACTTCACAAAGACAAGAACAGTAGTAGTAAAAGCATTTTGCTTTCTTGCAGAAACAAACCAACTTCTTTTTGCTTATCCCCCTTGTTGATATGGGGTATGCACCCTTTTAAAAATGTACAGTGCTATCCTGTGTAAGGATCCGGCTGGCGGCCCAGGGCCACCAGCCGGATCCTGAGCCCTTGCGGCCGTTCTGCTGCCGGGCCGGAGGTCTACTCAGGGAAGGGAATGCTCGTCCCCTTACCCAGGTGTAAATTCAGGCAGGCCTGATCAGCCTCCTTGGATTTCCGCCAGCTAAATAGCTGGCGGAAGTAGAGGAGGCCGTGTAATGCCCTAGCCAGGCCGGCGGGAACGGGGATATGGCCGAGGCCATCCCCCTCCCCCTCCCGGGACAGCTACACCAATGCCCCCCTCCCTCGCCCGCTGAAATGCCCCCGCACCCGCCGGATCCTTACCTGCCTTCTCCAGCGGCCGCTCGGGCATTCCGGCGACGGAGCAAGGGAGGCCGGCCTCCCTTGCTCCAGAGTAGTCGCGAACGTGCTTTACGGCACGTTCGCGACTGCTGCTGATGACGGAACACTTGTTCCGTCCCCGGCACGATCTACAGCATTGCGCTGGTAATCAATATAAAGAACAAGTAAAGAGGAGGCAGACTGTATCTTTGGTGATCCAGAAAAAGGACAAGTAATTGAAGCTGAAGCTATGTTCTCATGTCTTGTACAGGGCACAGTCCAGCAGTAGCAACCTTGTGTTTTGTGAGACCCAGCAAAATTAATGGGAGCTATGCAAGAGCACGTGGATATTTCACTATGGCTTGTGAAGGAGAGATGCTTTCATGCTGCTGGGTCATGCCACAGAGCTCCTCCTTGGGCTCTTTCCCATTTTTTACCTTTTTTAAAGAGATTTTTTTTATCTCGTTATCATTTGTGACATTTTTTTTTAATATACTACACATCTTATTAAAAACAGATTTGCAGATGGCAGGTATAAGCTACTCCAGAGAAGCACAAATTTGTAAACTCTCCTGCGAAAATAGTTTCATTTGTTCTTATAATTTTGAGAGATACTTTAACTCACACCTTTTCCACAGAACAGCTGTGCTGAGAGACTCATACAGTAAACATTCTGATTGTGTGTGTGTTCAAATATTTTTCATGAGAAGTAAGAGAGATTGGGAAGAAAAAAAAATTCAGGACAAAGCCCATAGGCTCCCTTTGATCGTGTGTTTGTGTGTGTGTGTGTGTGTGTGTGTGTGTGTGCGTGCGCGCGCGCGTGCCTGCACATACAGAGATCTAGCCATTCTGTTATTTTAACACACACACACACACCCAAGCATTTAGCCTTGACTATTAACAATGATTGTTAGCTAATAATGTTCCAAGGAGTGGCATCGGGTTGCCCAGGTTGGCACTGGCCAATAGCCCATTCCCATCACAGAACCACCTTGTCAGGCTGACCCCTGAGTCCTCAGTACAAGTGGCAGTGGTAGCACCTAGTATGCCTGTCCCGGGGCATCCATCAACCTGGTGTCAGCATTGACAACAACAAAGTACGAATTAAAAAGTAAACAAACATTGTGAAAGAATGCTTTCAGGAGTGGGATGTAAGTAAAGAAACTATATTACTCATGGTGACCAAGGCAACCAATCCTATTGGGTGGACATTTTACACTATTCAAGTCTGAAGAAAAGCAGTTCCACATTTTGGGGGGTGTTGTTGCAGCTTTAAAACTAATGCTGCTTTCAGTGCTGACTTTGCCTGCGTATGTGCTTGCTTGCTTGCTGCTTGGTAACGATGTATATGCAGAAACAAACAATAAAAAGGCACCATAGAGGGTCTAGTGTTCTCTCCTCCTAAGGGAAGTTGGTTCTGTAAAAGGTCACTCTGTAATTTAATTTCCCATTACTCAGGAAAGTGGGGAGCATAAAAGAGCACAGACAGAAGAATCACTGAAATATATGGCATTTCTCAGATACCCCAGTTATGAAATTACAGAAAAAAGCAGCAATATGTTTTGTAGTATTTCAACAGAGGTTGGATTTTGTCATCCAAGTTGCTCCATGGCTTCTAATGGGATCAATCAGAGCAAATAAACCAAAGGACTTGTTTATGTTTTGGGAAGCCTAATAGTTTGAGATCACCACAACGATTGAACTGGTACCAACAATAAGATGGACACAACCAATCAGGGAATAAACATCATGACTTCCAATAGTGTATTATCATTGCTGACTGCAGATTTAGGACCAGATTCAGCCCTTATGTGGAAAAGCTGAGTGGAGGAGAAGGTACCCCCAAGAGTTCAGGGAACTTTACACACCCTCCTGGGTCATGTTTCTTAATGGGCTCAGGTCACAAGACTGAATAGAGACCAAAGACAATTGAATGGGCATACTCAGCTACCCCAGATCCAGTTGTTGCAGGAACTAGGGGGCTTGTGCCACTCCAACCAACTCCTTTCACCCAGCTTTCCACCATGCCTGATAAGTAAAGGTGCGCTGTTGAAGCTGCAGTGTGATGTAATTTAGAGATGACAACATTTGGACTTGGACTTGGGTATGAGCTCTGAGAACACATAATAGCTCAAGAGAAGAGATGAGCAGTAGATTCTTCAGAACATAGGAAGCTGCCTTTTACTAAGTCAGACCATTGGTCTATCTCAGTGATTCCCAATCTTTTTAGCACAGGGACTCCCTTTTGTAGAATGACAATCTTTCGGGACCCCCCTAAGACCTAAGGCCGGAAGTGATGTCATTAAGCAGTAAGTGATGTCATTGTGCTGGCAGGGCCGGAAGTGATGTTAGCAAGCAGGAATAAATCACATTTTTAAAGTTGTACTAATAAGCAGCCCCATTTGGGGGCGGGGCGGGAGGAGTGAGCTAATATTAAACAGAGATGCTAAAAAGCAAGCAGAAAGTAACATAATCAAACAAGCCCCAAGAGAGCATCAGATACTTCTTTCTCTGCAGTGGGGGTGGCCATCCAGCTGACATCCTGCAACCCCCAGAAGCTGCTTCATGATCATCTTGGGAACCACTGATCTATCTAGTTCAATATTGTTGAAAGCTAGGATCTGAAATGGAGGATACTATCTTCTTGAATCCCTGCCAATCTGCGTCCTGAGGCGACTGCTTCAGTTGGCCCCATGAATGGGCCAGCCCTGTCTGTGACAATGCATTCCCAATATTCAGTGGAGTTTTTTTTCCCCTTTTTTGTCTTGAAGCTGCAGTTTATCAATTTCAGTTTGAGGCAAGAATGAAAATGTCTGGGGAAAAAAGTCCATCGGGAAAATCAACTTTGTAGCGATATCATGTGTATTTGTTAAAATAGCTCTGTACTTGTTTAGTTGGTTTTACTTTTTTTTCTTAATAAACACACACACAGCAGCAACCTCAACTGAATCTGGCAAAGAGCAACTCCACTCTCCAATTGTGATTTTGATTAACTGGGCATGTGGGAACATACAAGAGCAGTGCTCAAGAGACTCATACGCGTGGAGATCCTTTTGGCAGCCTGCCTGCACTCCTCTTTAGGAAGACAACCAAAGCAAACCCACAAAGCACTGTTAAGGATTGATAAGACAAAGCAAAGCAAAGCAGTGTTAGATGGATTGAAGATACACTCAGCTGCAGCGAATGATGATTTACTGATTACCTTTGAAGCTTGGCGGGAGCCTGTCGAGTATTCCAGTGTGGGAGCTGACAAGCTACAATCTGCGGTAGATTTACAATGCTCTCGCCCTTGCCCCTGCTGTAGTGCACTCTGTAAACAGCAGATTTGACAAGTGAGAATGGAGGATTGTTATCATATTGCTTTAAGTTTTCATCTGACTGACAGGCTGAGCGACAAAGAGCCTATCATTCCAGCAAGCAGAATCATATATAGTGAATGCCTCAAGGATGCTGGTTACGACACGGGCTGGCTGTGGTCACACCGTCTGGAAGGTTCCAGACACAAGACGTAACACTTGAACTTGACACAGGGGGGAAACCGAGAGGAAGTGAAGAGTTTAAAAGAGCAGGATTGCAAGAGCATCTACAAAGGTTGGCAAGGGAACGCATCTTAGCAGAATGGAATGGCAGAGTGTGATGTGTAGGCAATTATTTAACAATGGAACATTTATGGGTTGTGATAGAGCTATTGTGTGGCTTCTTCTATCACTTGTACTGCCACGTATGAACTCGCTCTGAATTACGATTTGCATTCTCCAGGGTTTTTTTTTTCTCTGCAAGAAGTACAACTCTATATGGAACACAATCCAAGCCAGCTGTGAAGTTGGAGCAACCAGAGTTGCCACTGACATCAGCGAGGGAGGAGGGCAACTCCCTAAAACATTGTTCTGCGTGGAGGGAGCATCCATGCACTATACTGTACCTAAGCTTAACTATGTGAACATGAGACGACATCATGTTCTTCCTCAGTTTATCCTTCCTTTCGCTTCCCTCCACTTTATATATTGTTTCCCTTGTGTCTCTTTTTAAATTGTGAGCCCCTCTGGGACAGGGAACCATCTCATTCCTTTGCCATGTAAACCACTTGGAGACGTTTGAAAGTAGTATAAAAATGAATAAATGAAGGAAGTAATAAACGTATTAATCCAATCCTATTCTTCCCCCCTGCCAATGCAGTGGTGCCAAAATGGCTACCGCTGCATCCTGCGGGGGAGGGGGAGCAGGAGTGCAGTCCCAATCCAGCAACGAGAAATTCACGTACAACCTCCTGTGTTGTATGTGTGGGAATCCAGCAGAAGGAACCACGGATGCAATTGCCGTGGCATTTCTATGTGTGGTTCTTCAGCCACCAGGGGAGTCATGCACAAATCAGTCTTGCTGGTTTGAGGTAAAGGTTTCCAAGGGAAGTATGAACTCAGCTCACCAGTCATGTACTGTAGCCTGCCTGGTGTTTGAGAACCACCCCCTTCTGTTTCTGCAAGCCCCAACAAACAGCAAAACAGGAGGTCTATTGAGCTCTTGGTGAGTCATCATACATAGCTGGTGGGCTGCACGCAGCATGGTGGCTCACAAATTATGCAGGCTTTTGCTATGGTACACCAGGCTTCCTCTTTTTTTAGAACCAAAGATTAACGGAACTCTTCATCTATATTTTATTTACTGAACGTTGCTACTTTATAACTCCACAGTTGTTTTAAAAAAAAGTTTGCAGTCACTTCAAGCTATATTTTATAGACCGTATTGATCTGGGAACTACAAAGAGTTTGTTCATATGTTTCAATTATTGGTTGTAAGCTGCTGTGAGTGCTTCATGGCAGAAAATCAGGCTATATATTGACATATAAACATTATTTCTTCTCTCAACTCAGAATTTGTGTTGGAATTCATTGCCACAAGATGTGGTGATGGCCAGTAGCTTGAATCACCCAGATTCCTGGAAAAGAGTTCCATCGATGGCTGTCAGCCGTGATGGTTACATGGAACCTCCATGTTCAGTGGCAGAATGCCACTGAATAGCAGCTGCTGGGGAACAATAGTGGGGGAGGGCTTTTCTGGAATAAAAAGTAACGGAAAATGCATATTTAAGCTGGAGCATTTGGATTTTGTCAGGTTTTTCAGTCCAATCCTATGCCAGCTGACAGCCAGCATACTGCACGTTGTGCCGGTGGAGGCTGCTTTATGGCAGTCACAAAGTAGCCTCCACTAGCACTGCTGGGCCGCTGGCAGGGAGGCTGGAGTGGCCTCCCATGTACCGGCAGATGGCCGAAGATGGTACATGGACGGTCGAGACACATAGGAGCAGGTAAGGCTGTTGGGGAGGGTGGAATGGGGGAGGGTGTGGGCAGTGACAGGGGCAGGGAGGAGGGCAGATCAGGCCCAGGAGGGGCACAAATTCAGTAGTGGCGGCACACTCTGAATCCTGACCCCCTTCCTGGTCCTGATCTGCTTTCCCGGGTCAACGCAGACATGCACCAGTGATCGAGCTGGTGCAGGTCTGAGTTGACCCATGGCAGCTGCTGGGGGTTACCCTGGGGAAAGGGGACAAATGTTTCCTTACCCCAAGGAGGCCTCCAGTGGCCAAAAATCCCCTGCGGGATACAGCGGAAGCCACATTGGTGCCACTGCATTGCCCCACAGGAATTTAATTGGGATTGAGCTGTCAGTCCCATTGATCTCAAACTCGAACCAAACTAACATTAATGAAACTTAATCAACACAGATTTAGCAGATCTTAGTATCTCAATAGAACTGATTGATTGATTTTGGTATTTGTCTTCTAAAGGAATCAAAGCACGCTTTCATAGTACTGCTAGTATTTTCTATAAATAGATGATATTCTTTATATTTTAGCTATCTCATTTAACGTTTTCAATTCTAGAGTCATTTTAATATTTGACCTCCTTTTGATAAAGTGCCTGTTCTCATTATTGGGTTCTAATTATTGAAATTAACATTTTTATAGCACCAGAATATATTGCTGTGGATGATTGGATGAATAATTTGAAGTCTGAATATCTAATGTGGTTCTATATTAGAGGCTCAGCAATAACTGTTCACAGACCAATTCGTGAACATTTCACACAGCGCAATCCTGAGCCCGGGGTGTCCATCGGTCGGCAGGCTGGAGGTCTACCCAGGGAAGGAGATGCTCGTCCCCTTCCCCGGGTGTAAACCGGGGCCGGCCCTATCAGCCTATCAGCTAAATAGCTGGCAGAAGTAGAGGAGGCTGTGTAACAGCGTAGCCAGCCTGGTGGGGACGTGGATGTGGCGGGAGCCATTCCCTCCCCCTCCTGGCCCCCCTTCCTCGCCCGCCAGACTGCCCACACGGCCGCCGTGTCCTTGTCCGGCGATGGAATGAGGGAGACCGACCTTGCGCCGGCCTCCCTTACAGTAGAGTAGTCGCGAACATGCTTTACGGCATGTTCGTGACCCTTTAGAACGGCGGAGCGTGTGCTCTGCCACTCTAAAGTTACCCAGGATTGTGCCCACAGTGTCTACGAAAGGCACATTCCCAAGTGAAAATGTAGGTAATAGCTTAGAAAATATCCATTACAAAACAGTAGAGCAAATGCACCAGAATTCTCATAAGGTTGTGTGTATATATATGCTAACTTGGTGCCTGTGCACAGCTCAGCATGGTCAACCTTGCAGTGTCAATCATGTATATGGAGGAATGTGTGGGGAGACTGAACCCAGGCTTCCCTCCTCAGTCCACACAAGTGGTTAATGCTGTTAAAGTTGACCATGCCAACCATCAGTATGGCAGGCTGTGCTTCTGGATCAAGCCTTTTGTCTGCTTAACAATGATAACTAATGAATGAACTTGGATTTGGATGAATCTTGGAAGTCACATGGATCAAAGACAAGAGCTGCAATTCTGCACACAGTCATTGCCAAACTGCACGTTGCATTAAGCACCTCATTATGGAGCTGATGAGCTTTCTGTATCTTCTGTTTCGGAAATAGGAGCCATGGTGGGGGAAGGCAATTCAGATTGGGACCGTGACATGGGAGGAGGAGGGTTTTTAATCCTTTTCCCTATGGCCCCCTCCCGTAGCTGCTGCTTGCCCCAGAAGAAAGGATGACACCAATGGGAACTTTTCTCTGAAAGCAAAGAGCAAAACTCTTTTGGGTCCCTTCGGGGAGAAAGGCGGGGCAAAAATACTGTAAACAAACAAACAAACAAACACACACACAAACCCCTCTCAGCAACAGGCCAATCAGGTAAAGGGCAAAACATTCCTACTCAGCCCCACAAGAGCTACCAGCTAATCACAGACTGTTACTCGGGTGGGTAGGCAGGACCACTTTCCAGACCAACACAAGCAGAGTGACAAACGAACCAAATGGCTGTACAGTCTTTTCCGTGCTTTTCCCCTGACACCAATGACCTGGCCTATTTGTCCTGCCTTGCCTTGTGCAAGGGGAAAGAGGCAAAAATACCTCCCCTTGATTCCTTGGGGAATGGGCTCCCCTCATTCTTTATGGCTGGATAGAGCAGAACACCTGGCAACTAAGGGGTCACACACACAGAACTTATCTCACAGGCCAAGTTGCCTTTTATTTTCTTTGCTCTGGCAAGATCTGGATCCAAGCTGTTGAAGGATATTAGAGAAAGCAGTAGATTATACTATTATTGCAATATGATTGGCGTAAGACCAATTAAAACTGATTTTTACCTGGCTATCTTTACCTGGTTATCTTTAATCAAGTAGTTTTTCCACATACTAAGGAGTAAGTCCCACTGACCTTAGGGGTGCAGGGTTTCCGAATAAGTTAGCACAGATTCAGACTGAAAGGCCAACATGCACAGTTGATTTCAGTCTCTAGAAATATATGTAATGAATCAAATTATCACAAAGCAAAGCTTATATATTCATTGTCAAGTCAAAACACATTTCTTCTAATCTTGCACTAAGAAATCAAAGTTGGTAGGGGAAAGCCATCGGTCTTGAATGATTCCTAGTTAAAACCTTAAATGTATAACGATTTGCTAAGTTTTTCAAGGTTCCTTCTGTTCATTTCATTCAGTGGGCTGATTCTTAGGCAGCATCCTTCTTGGCAAAGTATCATTGCCATTTTTGTCACAGAGGATAAGATACACCGTAACTAATACGATATTTTATATTGAGCCAGCATTTCTCCTGGGGGTTATTATCCTACCAGGGAAATTGTACATCTCTCAAAAATGTACCTGAAAATGAAAACTTGGACCTAAGTTGGATTTTAAAAAAACAGGGCTTGGTATATATTAAAGACCAATATGGCTTGTATGACTGTCAGGATTTTTGGTCCTGACTTTGGAGACAGTCTGGTCACTATAAGAGCCAGGATGGTGTAGTGGTTTGGGAGTCGGACCTAGACCTGGAAGATCCAGGTTCAAATCCCCGCTCAGCCATGATGCTTCCTGGGTGACCTTGGGCCAGTCACTATCTCTCAGCCCCACCTACCTCACAGGGTTGTTGTGAGGACAAAAAGGAGGGGAGGAAATATGTACACCACTCTGAGCTCCTTGGAGGAATGGCGGTATAATAATGTGAAAAATAAATAAAAATAAATATTATCAAGGCTCTTAGAACATCCAGAGTAGAGTACCGTAACATGTTATATTTGGGGCTCCACTTGAAAACTCCTCAGAAACTCCAGTTGGTGCCAAACTATTAACTCCAACTGCTTTAAGACATCTCATCTGTTTTAAAACAGATTCACAGGTTCCTTCATGGTCCCTGTTAATTTCTGGGCAGTGCACAAGTGCGAAAATCCACATTAAATTAAATATGCGGAGGGGTGGCGGTACCACAGTACCTTATTTTTCAGCTGCGCAGGGTCCACCACCTGCTTCTCACTTCCTGCGCAACTGAAGTCGACCCTAGGAAGCCATTTCTGATCGCATTTTTTACGGTTTGAAGCATTTGGAGTACTTAGAAAGCGCGCAGGAGACGGGCCCCATGCAGCTAAAAAATAAGGTACTGTGGCGCCGCTCCCAGCCCCCAGTGGGACTCTTACTTCCGGGGTTAGCCACCCATGTTGAGGCAAATCCACGGGTGGCTAATCCGTGGGGAAAAAAGGGGCAACTGTATATGGTTTGGGACTGGATACAAAAGGGCCACGGTCTCCCACAGGACCCTGCCTGTCCATTAAAAATCACAGAGGCCCTTCTCTGCTGTCCCTGCTGTCAGAAGTTAGGCTGTAGGAAGGGCTTAAGCTCAGTGGTGATGCACATACTTTTCATGCAGCAGGTTCAATCCTAGCATCTTCACCTGGGAAGGATCCTTGCCTGAAGCCTGGAGAGCCACTGCCAGAAAGGGGAATATTTCAAAAAAGGGAATGAGAGCCTGTAGGAGATAACCTAATAGTAGTTCTGCTTATGTGTGTATCTACCCCATTGTCAGTCAGGTTCATTCCCTGCAGGAAGGGAAGGAGGGCCTGTATTCAGTTCTGAGATTTCCCTGAACAAGGGAATTGCATTGTCAAATTACTCACTTGGTACTGCAGAGTGCAGACACAGTTTTGATCCAGTGTCGAGAACCCCTAGTGCAGGACGTAAGAATGCAGTCATGGCAAATGTGCACAGTATGCTTTTATTGAAAGACTTTCGGATTCAGATGAGAATCTGTGTGCGGGTGCTGCTGCTATAGCAGGCAGTTATACAGCAGTATGTCCCAGGGGAATTCCCATATAAAACTGGACAGTGGCTTGCTTCATTTGCTAGAGCAGCAGATGTGACAACGCAGAGAATGCTCTGGCCTCCTCCAGTGTAGGGCTCCTTTGCATGCACGTAAGCAGCTTATTATATTCATTGTGGCCCATGTTTTTCTTTGTAGCATTTACACAGTGCCATCAATTCACAAACAGAACAATATTTTTTTAAAAAGCAACAACACAGCCAAAAACCAAAACAAACACAAACCATTTGACATGAATAACAGAACACCAACCATTACATAAAACCACAGATCAAGCATAAGCCAAGCAATATATACCCCCAAGCATAACACTTTGCTTTGTTTAAGTTTATTTTACTGTTTGCATAATGTACGTATAGGTATAGCTTTTTCTTGGGAAAGAGGGGGTCCTCCTGAATATAACCGTGAGAGAATGTCCAATGGATGTGTAACTGGATCTTCTGCAAAATATAACAATATCTCTTCTTATCCAGACTGCTTTATATTTATTCTAGTTTTCCTTAGTGCAGGTGTTAATTCTCTCCAGAGAAGAATTAAGCCTAAACAATCCCTTTTCTTCATTTTGTTTTCTATTAGTTGTTGTTTGGGTTGAAGGAATGTCTAATGATGTTCTTTATAAGCCAATTTGTATACCAACTCAGCTTCATTGAGCCAGTGATTTTTTGTTGTTGTTGCTTCCAGGAGTCTTTGATTCTTGTGAACATCAATTTTCAGTACTCTATCAGAAAAGTGCCTAAATACCTAGATTTTAATGAAGCATTGGACTGAAAAAGTCAGATGTATTGATCCATGCATTTTCCTTTTATTTTAGTGGCTTCTATCATGCCAGGCCCTTTATTGCTTTAAAGTGAAAATGCCTATAAGATATGGGCTAATAAAATTTACTGCTACGCCTAAAAGAAACAGTATCTGAGCCAACACAAATTCTAATGTTGAGCTGATCTGTGTACAAAGCTTTTGGGAGGACCCACTTGAGAGAACGGTGGCGTCATTGATAGCCCTTACACTGCATCTTAAGAATAGTATTTGCAATACTGATTATTATGAGTTTAGTTACCCTTGTACCCCCCCCCCCAATAAACACGCCAGACAGGTGCTTGGAATATAGAATTGCTTTTATTATCTACCATGAAAACAACTGCAGCAGGGTTCTAACAACAAACCACCCCCCTTTTGGCATGTAGGCGGCTCGGCTGGGGGGAAACGGTCCTAGCCGTCTGCCTCCCCCAAGATCTAAACGGGCATGACATCCTGGCTGAAGGCGCACTCGGTCTACGACCGAGCTGCCTATCCCTGCCAACCCCTGAAGGGGCCGAGGCAGCTGAACAGCTCTGATCAACCTCAGGACAATCCTTAAGGTGATCATTGCACATCTAGCCTGGGGGTTGCCAGCCTGCCTCACCGATCCGGTTCGGCATCGTCTGAGCGGTCCTGGCTCACCCCCTGACCTTGCTTACCTCAGGATGTATGCCAACTAAGCCCTCCCTAGCTACCCATCCTGCACGCCCCATACCTAAGCAACCAAACTAAAATCTGAAACCTATGAAGGCCTAAATACCACCATTCCAACCCACAGGCTGAGGTAGGCAAAAACCCCACTAACCTACAGACAATCAGGCTAATGGGAAAAATTCCTACCCGGCAACCAGCTAGTCTCAGCCTGAAAGGAGGGTGGGCGGGCAGGGCATGACGCTCTGGCCAAGACTGAGGGGAGCAAGCACACTGCCTTGCTCCACCCACCCTCAGTCCCGCCCGGATACAAGGCAGCCAATCAGCTGCCGCCTTGTTCCAGCCCCTGTCCGGCGTGCACGTGGCTGGGCAGGGCAACAGGCAGCAGCTCCGTGATTCGGGCTGCCGTGCTTTATCTTGACTGCACTGAATCTATAGCCATCACAGCTAGGCGCATTCTGGCACTTGCAAAAGGCGACACATTGGAGTGTGCAGCCTGGCTGCTGCCGTAAGCAGCAAGTGGCCAGCTCTGTGCGCCAGTGGCTACTGGATGCCTGCCGGCCCAGAGAAGTGTGAGTAGTAGGGGGTGGGAAAACGGGGCAGGGGGTGAGCAGAATGGGGCAGTAACAGGGGCGGGGAGGAGGGTGGTTCAGGACTGGGAAGGAGTGGGTTCAGTGGCAGTGGCATCTGCTGAATCCTAACCCCCCTTCTCAGCCTCCCCGTGACCTGGGTCCATGCAGACTTGTGCCAGCGCCACTGGAGCAGGTCTGAGTAGACTCAGCAGCCTGGCATGGGGTTCCATGTAAGTATTCCCTTACCCCAAGAAGGCCTCCAGAGGTGGAAACTCTCCTATGGGATACAGTGGGCACCACGTTGGAGCCGCTGCATCACCGCATGGGGAGTTAGGATTGGGCTGTGTCTATTTGCTCCAAAGACATCATGACATTTTCAATGCTATCCCATATCCAAGAAAACTGACAGAGCAATCCTGTCTACATTGGAGACCGGCGGAGTGGCTGCTCCACTGGTCTAGGGTATCGCAAATGTGCTCTGGGCCGCCAGCCGGATCTTTAGTCAGGATTTTGCCCTAAATGTCAGTCCATAGATTCTGAAAGAGTTAATATTGTTTTAACAATGCTATTGCCACAGCGCCAGCAGCCTGAAACAGAGCACCAAGTACCTGTACTGTATTTCAGAGCATTTAGAGATGCCAGTTATGTCATTCTGAAAGACAGCCTTATTTCTAAAAGAGGCCAGGGTAAATACCATATGCTATGTATAGTCAAACCAAAGCAATACATTAATAACATACAAACAGATTAAACACAAAGATTTGATTTTTTTTAAAGAACAAGAATACAGTTTAGAAAGTTACAATCTGTTCATAGATTCTCACGGATTGAGACAGAAGCTATATGCAAAAAACCAAAACAAAAACGTAGTTTGACAAAATCAGATACTAATTATTATAACAAAACGTGTTATACGGAAAGATGTTGATTTACAGGTGTGCCAGAAGGTAAATCCTATTTCCTGGATAATCTTTTTGCAAGGTTGCTTGTTGGTTTTTTAAGAGTAGAGGCCCAGAGTCAAAAGGTGAGCTTATGAACTCAAATGAATGCATGAGAACCAACCCTCTCTAATCTGGCTGATTTGATCCACATTCCTTCAGCTCCAAACCTCATTTGCTCAGCTATTCTTGTCCCATATCCCACCTGTAGGATGAATGTGAGATTTTTCCCAGACCACCATTTCTCTTTGGCTCCTCCTCCCTCGGTTTCCTCTGGCTGCCTTCTCCATCCAGCTGTCTCTCCGGTTCCTGCTTCCTAGCTTAATAATTTGAGTTGTTCCTTGATGGCTGTTTTACTTCTGATGATGCCACATATGCTTGGGGCGAAACGTAAAGCTGCTAAGAACACCTTGTAAACTTGAATAAAAGTTTTAAAATGACGGAGTTACCCGGTAATATGTTCATTTTCAACTCGGAAATTTGGTCACGTTGTGACAACATGTGATCTTATCTTAATCTGCCCTGTTCTCCTTTCTTTGGCCACCTTGTCTTTGGATTTCCTGTCCTTTTAGGTTAGACCCCCAAATTCCTGGGCCTTTTCTCCATAGCCTTCTTCCCAGCACTTTGATTCCCCTCCCGCCTTCTTTCCTGTGAACAACAGCACCCCTTAGTTTATCTCCCAGTCAAACCAACTCCTTTCCTTCACAGGAGCTACACCATCATTCAACTTACGCAACTTACGCAGAACTCCCACTTCTCTCAATGGAACTTTGATAGTACTATACTATCAAACCTTTTTATCCACGGTTCTTTTATCCACGGATTTGACTCAACACGGATAGCAAAACTGTGGAAGAGGGAGTCCAATTGCACTACATTACCTCTTTTTTCAGCATTGTCGGGGGTCTGCCAGCCACTTCTAGCCTCCTGCGCGTGTCCAAACCAGAGGCGTTCTAATATGGGGGGAGCAGGTGTGCTCCACCCCAGGCGCTGAGTGGGCGTGGGGGCGCGGCAGCCGGGCTCGGGGCTGTGCAGAGCGGCGCGGCACCGGAGCCCGGCTGGCGCGCCCCTCTGAAGCAGCGCGTCCACTCGGCGCTTCCCCGGCCTCCGGAGGCTCCGCTGCGGAGACCGGGCACAAGCAAACCCTATAATGGCCGAACGCATCGCGTTCGGCCCTCTCAGAAAGCCCTCGACCGCTGAACTAGGCGGTCGCTTTGAGGAGGGCTTGTCCCCGGTCTCTGCAGCGGAGCCTCTGGAGGCCGGGGAAGCACCGAGTGGGCGCTCAGCCCCGAGTCTGGCTGCTTGGGGGGGTGCACCAACCTCGCCTCCCCAGGCGCCGGGAGGGCTGGGAACGCCACTGGTCCAAACCACTGAAAAATGCGGGAGTCTCTGGCGCCATTTACAGGTTGCTTTCTGTAGGGGCTTTTGTTTTTTTCAGTCAGTTTAAACAAACTCAGGAGGAGGGAAGTGGCGAAGATGCTGGAAAAAAAGGCAATGTGGTACTGCTCCTGACCCCCCCCCCCGGATTTAATATAAAACATGATTTTCTTATCCACTGTGTTTCCAGGAACAGAACCCCAGCGGATAAAAAGGTCCAAATGTATAGTCAATTTCTCATTTGTTCAGGCTTTGAAAGTATGCATAAGACATTGGAAAACATCCAGAAGCTGTTAACTATTTAAAATAAAATGGTTTTACTAGAACCATAGGTTGCTGCATTTGGAAGGAAAGATGAAACATAAAAACAGAAGCTAGTCCTACTCAGAAGAATGATGCCAGCTCTAGTCAATCAGAGAAATAAATGACAAGGAAAATCAGGAACCAAAGGCCAGAAGAAAATGGAACTTGTATTCACACCAATATTAGAAAGAGGTCAATCCCAGAAAGACAAAGAGCTACAGTAACTGAGGCCAATTTCTTTGAAAGGAACCAAGGGCCCTTTTTGACAACCTGATCCAACATCCAGGATTTGGTGAGTATGCAAGCTTGACATGGAAAAAGAGAGAGCTGGTAATGAGGGAGAGCAAGTGAAGAGAGAGAGGGTTGCAAGTGGATTGGGGGGGGGACTGGATTGGGGGACACACACACACACACACACACACACACACACACACACACACACACACACACACACACAAACAATTATTCTTGGCAAAAATCAAGCTGACAGATTTTTTTAAAGAAACATCCTAATTGCATCTTTTGCAAACCGTAAGGCTTAACTTGGCAAGATAACAACATTGCAAAAGTTAAAGAAAAAGAAGAAAACAATACAGCAAAGAGAAGCAACTTGGCTTTAAGTACAGACACTTTTATAATATAATTGCTGAAGGTACAACTCTGAAGGTAGGGCTCTGTTAGATACTTTACACACACACACACACACACACACACACACACACACACACACACACACACACACACACACACACACACAAACAATTATTCTTGGCAAAAATCAAGCTGACAGATTTTTTTAAAGAAACATCCTAATTGCATCTTTTGCAAACCGTAAGGCTTAACTTGGCAAGATAACAACATTGCAAAAGTTAAAGAAAAAGAAGAAAACAATACAGCAAAGAGAAGCAACTTGGCTTTAAGTACAGACACTTTTATAATATAATTGCTGAAGGTACAACTCTGAAGGTAGGGCTCTGTTAGATACTTTACACACACACACACACACACACACACACACACACACACACACACACACACACAGAGTGTGTGTGTGTGTGTATGACAAAAAGAAGCATCAGTTTATAGGTTGATTAATAAATAAGACATTGGATTAGTGATGTATAGGTTGACTTGGCATCTTAATCTGATTATTAAACTTAGGGTGCTGGAGCCATTTGTCTGTAGAGAATATAGTATTTTTTCCCCAACTGATCTCTTTGCAGCCAAAGATTGTGACAAACGATTTAGGTTTGAACAGATGGGGTTTCCAGATTGCAGCCTGGAGATGTGGCTCACCTGAAGTTGTCCACGCACTCCCCATTAAACACACAAGTCAGTAATGTGGGTGAAAGGGCCACTTTTATTGAGTAAATAACAGGAAGAGAAAGGTTATGAGACAAGCAGGTGTAAGGCAAGGTTAAGTCTAACCGTACGCGGGCTTGAAGGCTGGAAGGTGTCACCCAGACTCAAGGCCGCAGGATAGCAGGCCTTTATTATCGGCCCCTAGCAGGGCCAGGACAGCAAGCTATTTAGGCCTGCGCAGAGCTGGATAGCACCTAGCGCCGACTGCAATGTTCGGTCGAGGCCTGCCCCGCACCGTTCACAGCACCGGATGGCGGCTGTGAGGTGTTACTTCGGGGCATGCCTGCCTTTGCTGCCCCGGGGTGCACCCCCATGTACTTACTTGAGCCTTCGTGCCCGTCCTAACCTGCAAACCAAGTGACCGGTAACTGGAAAAGAAACCAAACAGGAAAAGGAAACGAACAGGAATTGGGCCCCCACCCCCGCACAGTCCAAGGTAGGCGAAAAACTGCCCGACCACGGCCAATCAGGTGAGCAGAAAAAATTCCTACCTGGCCCCCCCAAAGGAGGCGACCGGCAGAGCCTGGACTGTTTAAGGAGTGGGTGGGAGGGTGTCAGCTGCTCGCAGGAAGTTGGAATGGTTCCAGAGGCTCTGTACCTTCCAGGTACCCTGGTCGCTCCGCCTCCCCTAAGCCCAACCTCCAGGTGAATCGTCACTCCCCTGCGCACCTCCCTCACATTCCTTTGTGTTCAGGGGAGGCTGTTACAAATTCCTGAACTGGTGCTAGGACACCGTTCAGGGATTCTGTTCATTGCCGCAGGGGAGGGGGAAACTGGCAGGGGAAGCTGACACTGCTTTATCTTTTGAGACGCTGGTAAATTTAAAGTTACACGCCTTAAAAGTATCTGAGCTGCAGCCTGCAAACCTGATTTGCTTGTTTGTTGGAAGCTGCTTCTGTCCCAGGATGCACATTGACTAAAAGAAACATGGTGCATGTATGTGTGTGGCTGAACTTGATACCCTGCCTGCTCAGACAGCAAATGCAAAGATTGTAGTCTCTGCAAGACGTAGGCTAACCAAATCCATACATCTTCACAGTGCAAATCTTATATTAGAACTTTTTTTTTAACTTCCAGAAAAGGCTAGATGTGCCATTGACAAACTGAATATGAGTTTCATTATCCCAGCATAGAGTTGCCACTTCCTGTGCTAAGGTGGGGCTGGGACATGTACAGACTTGATGTCTATTACACTATAATTTAGTGAAAGAAAAAATTCTTGAGGAGCTGTAAATGAGATATGACCATAGTTAAATACTGTACTGTGATGTACATTGCACCCATCTCACCTCATCGACTGAACTGCTGTTTATAATGAATCATTGACAAATAACAAACTCCTTTCTCCCCCTTATTTAAAACTAATGGAAACCACTTTTTAGAAACCAGAAACATTTTTAATTGAAAAATGCCTTTTGATTTGTTCATATAAGCTTCTTTGCTGTAATTTTCTTCTATTGAGTTTAGAACATAACAAAAGTTTGATGAAAAAGTGACAGATGAAAGGAAGCTTATGTTCTCATTTGTTTCCTATTATAGGTATGAGACAGTGTACAATATATATTTATTTATTTTTGTATTTATATTCCACTTTTCTTATCCTCAGATTGCTCTTCAGATGTTACTAAAGGCGATTTACATAGGCAGGCTGTCTAGCGCCAATAAGGGTCTTTACAATATTATTCTATATCGGACCCTTCAGATGGTTTCCTTCCACAGTATACTCAACTGTACTAGCTGCAGAATTGAAGCCTCGAGCTTTCCACAGGCAGCCACAAATCATGCCGAACAGGGGATCCTCCAGTTGCTATCTCTCTATCACTGATATTCTCAGCAGTTCAGTCCATTCTCTTACCATGGAACGCAACAGCGACTCCTCTCTGCCACCGAGGGTCATGACAGCTTATCAGTGACTTCCTGGTCTCCCTTCCAGCATGAAACGGGCTGCTACTGTGATAAATTAGTTTTTTAGTCTGTCCCCTTCTCTATGCAGGTGGTTAACATCGTAATACAGTACTGAACTTGTATCACATGTTCTGAGTGTACAAAGCACTTCACATCTGTTACCTTGTTCTCACAAAAATCTTGAACAGTAAATAAGGACTATTGTTATATTGCAGCTGGGGAGCTGAGGGTGAGAGGGAATGGCTTGTCTCAAGGCCCAATCCTATCTTAAATGCATTTCTGCAGAAGAGTTTCAAGAGTTACTTTGGGGTAAGGAACATTTACCCTGTGAAACATTTACCCTGTGGGCCCAGTGGGTCAACTTGGATCTGCACCAGCTCTATAGCTGATGCAAGTCCGAGTTGATCCGTGAAGGTGGATCAAGCCCAGGGTTAAGATTCGTTGTGTGCTGCCACTGCTGCTGCCAAACCCACTTCCCTCCCGTGCCTGATCTGCCTTCCTCCCCATCCCCATCACCTCCCCATTCCGCCCCCTGTTCCCCATTCCACCCCCTCCTGGATACAGTGCATGCCTTTTTGACACAGCTGCACTGGTGGGGGGGGGGAAGGAAAGGATAGGATTGGGCCATTAGTTTAGCTCACTGGAAGAAGGTCTTTGCTTTCCCAAGTCTCTAACTTTTGCAAATAAATGCTAAGAAGTTTTACCTGATGAATTACATCCCAAGCAGGTAACATATAATATTTGACTGTAATTTCCTTTATTGTGAGTTGTGTTTAATTATTTACTACATTTCTTCTAGTTGAATGGTATTTTTTTAGGCAAAAAACTCAGCCAACCTCACATATTTTTTGATGAGATTGAAATGATTGTAAACTATTTCCCTCATTAAATAATTTAGCAAGATACAGTAATACCACTACAAAATTATTTGGGTATCCCACTCTTATAATTATAGCTATTAGTGATAGCTTTAACAGTGACAGTTATAGCTTTAAGAGCTATAGCTCTTAAAAAACATTATTGACACGATGGTGGTAAAATTTATTTGAAACTGTTGGTGAATCTAAGAAAATTTCCAAATGAGCTTGAAGGGAGGAAAGATTTTTTGTAGATTTTCACTGTCTGGTGAGTGGCTTGCTGCAACTCTATTAATAAACCACAGATTTTTTAGAAGGTGACAGCTGGTAGGATAATATAATGGACAAGCCTGCAAAACTCTCTTCTAGAAACAAATTGTTCAAACTGCAAATAAACACTAACTGGGTACAGAATCGCACTTTTCCAGGATGTGAATGTACAGTTTGCAATTTATATTTTCTATAAAGAATGCTCAATGCTCCAGAAAAAATGTAGTGTGCTTAAATTTCATTGTAATTAAGTGGCTATGCAGCCTGATTTTATCTCTATTTACTCATAAGTACAGGTGGGCCCCCATATCCACTGATTCGCTATCCACGGTTTCAGTTATCCACGGATCGTGGGGACCCCCCCAACCTTTTACTTTTTTCCCAGTAAGCTTAGTTTCTTCCTTAAACAAACAGGAGAAGCAGCCTCTGGCTGCTTATTACAGGCAAGTAGAATGAGACTAAGTACTAGAGAGGCTCTACAAAGTTAACAGAAACCTTGCAGAGCCTCTCTAGGACTTAGTCTCGTTCTACTTGCCTGCAATGGAGGCTGCTTCTCTGTTTGTTTTAAGGAAGAAACAAAGCTTGCGGAAAGAAAAATAAGAGCTGGGGGGCAAGCATGCCTGCCTGCAGGGGAGGCAGGTGGGGGCCCCCTCAGGAAACCATGGAGGGGGTATTCTCTCTTATCCACGGTTTCAAGTATCCACGGAGGGGCCTGGAACATATCCCCAGCGGATATGGGGGCCCACCTGTACAGTATGCCCTCGCTTACCGTCATTTCGCTATCCATTGTTTTGCTTTATCATCGTCCTCCGTGGCTGCAGTTGCTTCCGGGTTGTGCCGGACATGCGACCCAGTTCTTGGTCCTATTCCAGCCTTAGAATTCCTTGCAAGGTATTCTGAGGCAAGAACAAAGCCAAGAAAGTGGGTTGCGGTCCCAGAAGCAGCTTTGCAGCATGTTGTGAGCCACCAGAGCCCCCCGGAGTGTCACAAAGTTCGCCGGTGAAAATTAGTTTCATTATATGTTGTTTCACTTACTTAATGTAACAGTTTCCAGGAACCTATCTGCAACGTTAAGTGCGGACTTCCTGTATATCCCACTCTTTCAACTCCCAGGAAAGTATGCATATGATTGCAGCCTCATGGCGCAATCCTGACAAAAACATGGGCGGTGGAATGAGTGTTCCGTCGCCCGAAGTAGTCACAAACATGCCGTAAAGCACGTTTGCGACTACATGAGAGCAGGGAAGGCTGGCACAAGGCCAGCCTCTCCTGCTCTGCCGCCGGAGTGCCCGAAGGACCGCCGGCGGACCCAGGTAAGGATCCAGCGCGCAGTGGGGTGTGGATCGGTGGGGGAGGGAGGGTGCTGATAAGCCCAGCTGGCCCGGGAGGGGGAGGGGGACAGCCTCGTCTGCCGAGCGGCTGGGTCGTTACATGGCCTCCTCTTACTTCCGCCAGCGATTTTGCTCATGGAAATCTGAGGAGGCTGATCGTCCTGGCCTGGCTTTACTCTCAGGGAAGGGGATGAGCGTCCCCTTTCCCGAGTATACCTCCGGCCAAGCAGGAGCCTGGCCGCGGCAGAGCACAGGATCCAGCGGGTGGCCTGGGCCGCCCGCCGGATCCTTACGCAGGATTGCTCTGTTAGTGTGTACAGAATTGCAGCCTTAAATTAGAACATGATGAATAACTAACATTCTTTGGAACAGGGACAATACATAGTCATGTGAGTATTCATATTATATTCCAATAGCTGTAAAATTCCTTAAACATTTGGTGCTCATTGGCTCAAGACATTGGCTCAACACAGAGACAGTTAGTGCAGTTAACATAGCTGAAGAGGCTTGTTCTCACATCACAATGGAATTTTGCAGTTGCTATTCCTCAACAGTAGAAGGATTAAAAGCTGCTGCAAGCACATTCAGAGAAAGCTGACATTTTCATACCACTTTGAATTGTGACACCGTGATGATTTGCTGTCCTTTTAAATATAATTAGCATTTATAAAGAAAATTAGATTTCTCTTATCAAAACGCTCACTGAGATTGGAACAGTGAATATGAAATTTTGCAGACTGATCCTAGACATTTTTACTCAGAAGCAAGTTGATAGGAAATTACTCCCAGACAAATGTGATTTGAAATCATAGCCACCTCCAGACGTTTCCTCTTCCACAGAGAGGGAACTTCTCAAGAACACATGTAATAGTTCAGTTCCTGTCAGGGGTGTACACGATTTCTGCTCCCCAATTTCTTTGCATTCAAGTATTTGCAGAGACAAATGCTCAACAAAAGGAGGATTTCTACACATGATTGGAACCCTAGAATGTTCCAGGGTTCTAATTGGGGGGGCACACAGACAAAAGCTTGAGTGCATGGAGGGCACAGGGCAGAGCGATCTCACCTGTTCTTGAGAATCTCCTCATACATTCTCTCCACAGGAAGGGGAGCATCTGAAGAGGGCTCGTGTTAAAAGTTAGACCCCAAATACCTCCTTCTCACTTTTTTACCATGAATTTTATTAAACAAATGTTCTTTTTCCAAAAGAAAATATTGTACTTAGAGAGAACTTACAATTAACACACACACACACACGCACGCACGCACACACACACAGACACACACACACACACACACACACACACACACACCCCTAAACATAAAAATATGTATTGTCAATAAATATTGACTGTATAATGAGAGAGAAGTATTTTTTGCATTAAAATATTATGGAACAAGTTATGGAACATATTATGGAAAATATTATGGAACAACTTCAGGTTTAGGATCAAAGAAAAAGGGAAGAGAATTACAGTAACTGTAGCATTTAGAAATATACATATTTGTATCTAGTACGTACACCCTTAGCTGGGGGAACAGTTTCAATATAACGTACAGAAGGAAACCAGATTACCATTCTGGTTTCCTTCTGTACGGTATTCTGTATTGTCATTCAAAGTTGGGGTTCTAGCTTGCCAGCTTAACTTATGACTTTTTGTTCATAATCATAAATTCCAAAATCTTCTACATCCATTGGACAGGCTTCAGCTGATGGGCTATGACAGGCAGTACTATCTAATCTTATTTTTCTGAAAGTATCTTTAATATCTTTCAAGTTAGCCATTTCCGATACTTGCTGTGCATCATTTTGGGCAGGCGGATGTGTACTGAATGGGCACCATTCTTTATTTGACTTTTAAAAGCTCTTACCACATAATCCTGTGTAACTGCACATGTTCATTTTCGTTCAGAGCCCTGTGCATACTTCGATTCACAGATGAATGTTCTGTACAAATGGACGTTTCTATTCTCTTCAATGAAAGAGGCCGTTCCTTGAGCACATCTCTTTCAGTGTATATTGCTTCTACCGCCATGAAGGCTGCGATCCTAAATACACGTACCTTGGAATAAGCTTCATTGCATTGCACATTGTGGGAGTTACTTTGAGTAAACATGTATAGGATTGTGCATGCTGTAAGTGAATTAGGAAATCCTTACAGGCAGGGGAGCTCTGCATGAACATCAGAACTTCCCGTCTCCACAGGGAATTGGGGGATTAGGGTGATGCATACATACTGTGTACACCTCACAGTTTTAACTGGAATTTACATCTATGCAATGTTGCATATAAGTGTGCTTAGAGTCAAAGGCACTGCGCTTATTGGAATTTTATCAGAGTGTTTTTATAGAATTCACTTCAAAATGAAAATATATTTCTTTGGACTCATGGAATGGAGAGCGTATCTACTTTAAGGTCCTAAAGCAAGCAGAAATTGTTTAGCTTAAAAACTAGAATTAAAAGATTGGTTTAACTGTCTGTTCAGTTTCATGATCCATGACAGTTTTTCGTCGGATGAACAATACAACTGTTAAGAATATAATAAGGAATATGTAAATAGGAGCTGGGAAAATGACAGAGTGTTATGTTTACTTGCATACTAATGAACCTATATTGTGTGGGTAAATGGGTAATTGATAGGTAAGGGAATGCTGTGAAGGAGGGAACACAGTTTTCAGAAAGCAAATGCCATGTAATTGCTAAAACTACAAAAGACATAAGTTGCAGTAGAGCATGTTGCAATTTTGATATGATGATTGACTGACGTGTCAGCTGAGGACATATGTTCCAAGATGATTCATGTCTGGTTCTTGGACCAATAATTTACAAGGCAGATTATGAATTTGAAAATCTGGAAGTGTTAGACTGATGACAGACACTTCTTTCAAATACTTGGACAACTGGATCCTACTGGTGAGCTTTAGCTGTTATGGCTCAAGCAAGAGGACAGAGATATTATGCTCTGTAGGGGAAGCAACCAGCAGCAATGTCTATGTTCAGGATAAATAAATAGGTCATAGTTGCCACATTGCCTTTCCAACTAGCCCCCTAAAATCTTTTTCATGGTTCAATTGAGCTGCACATGGGCTGGGGAGGATGCTGTGGAACTGAACTAATAGCTGTATCTCTGTGAGTACTTGGGATGCAGATGGATTTAAGTGATGACTTAGGGGGCCTATTTGTGTGTGTGTGTGTGTGTGTGTGTGTGTGTGTGTGTGTGTGTGTGTGTGTGTGTGTGTGTGTGTGTCCCTTTCTGATGTTGGGTCCACTACACTTGACCTTGTAAGTCACTCCTTAAATGCAGTAGCTCCTAGGACCAGGTTCCTAGCTTCAGATTTAAATGTAAAAAGTTAAATCTTGCTCTTTTGCTTGATGTAGAATTAGATTACAAACAGTACTGAGCGGCACCATTTTGATACCATTGCCAGTGTGAAAGTGCAAATATTTCCACAGGAGTTAAGTTATTATGGACTTCACCTTTCACGTCTGAAAGGGAAATTAATGAGAAGAGACCAGTGAGAGCTATGTGCCTACCAAATACAAACAGGAGGTTTCCTGGTCTGTAGGTACATTCTTCGATTTTCACGACGTGGCCAGATTTCAGAATTCAGAACAAGCATTTTGATGGGAAACTCCGTCGTAATATATAATTTTGTTATTATAAATAGATGGTTAAAACTTTACGTTTTGCCTCCAGCATGTCTATTTGTAATGTTTCCTGGTCTGTTTGGTCACCAGGTGGCGCTATAGAACAGAGCACACTGGTCAGGCTGAAGAGGCTTCCTGCTTGTACTACAATGTTAATAGCCACTTTTTCTTTGAAAATTCCCATTCTTCCCTTAAGTTAACACGTAATACAAGATTGTAAAATACATGTAATTTTAGATTGGTAGTTCTATCTAGAAAATTCTAGTTGAAAATTCTAGTATAGCCTCTCCCTGACTATAATCAAACACTTCTTCCTTCAGACACATTCAAGAGCCACTTGCAGCCATGAACATCTAGAGGCTTAGGGACTTCTGAGATAGATGCCTTTGGAGTAAGTTGGCCAGATGCTCCTTTACTTGGAAAATGGACTGAAAGATGGTGTTCCACTTTCATGTTTCACGCACACCTAACAGTATTACTAGTAGGAGTGGCAGTATCCGCGGTAACGGAATCCCTGCAAAATGTATTGAATCGTCATTTGGGCTGCATGCTGAAGCAGCATGGTTCACATGAAGCACTTGCATTCACAAGTATGCACTATGCATGCATTTAAATGCTGACTGATGGTCTGATTCATAGACCAATGGTCTCATTCAGTATTAGGCAGCTTCATATGTTCATATGGTTGAATGGGTCTGTTGTCTCAAAACATCTGTTGTCTCTGTGAGTACTTGGGATGCAGATGGATTTAAGTGATGACTTAGGGGGCCTATTAGTCTCTCTCTCTCTCTCTCTCTCTCTCTCTCTCTCTCTCTCTCTCTCTCTCTCTCTCTGTGTGTGTGTGTGTGTGTGTGTGTGTGTGTGTGTGTGTGTGTGTGTGTGTTTGTGTGTGTGTGAGGAATAGACTGGGAGAAGGTAAGCAAGAACTTGTGAGTTTGCAGAGTCTAAAATTAATAGAAAAATTACTATTTGCTTCAGGGGAAGAAAGACATCCTGATTCATCAACAGAGTAGATAAGTTTTTCTTACAGCAGTTAATCAGGGTCATGACATTAAATGCCTCAAGTTAACTTCCTTTTTTTTTTCCTAAACTTGAATAGTGGATGGGGCGGTTGGGCTGATCAGAATCAAAACTGTAATTCAAAATTGTAACATGCAGGGTATTTAAACCCTTCCCTTGCTCTACGGTCTGGCTTACAAACACGCCTGTTATTAATCTTGGAAGGTCCAGAAACATTTATGGTGTCTACTGTGATGACAAAACTGAGAAATGAGGGTGCCTCCGGATAATGACCCCAATCTAATAAACGCTGGGAGCAGCAGAAGACTGCACGGCTGCTGCTGCTGCTGCTGTGTCTGTAAATAAAGTAAAGGTAAAGGTGACCCCTGACAATTAAGTCCAGTTGTGTCCGACTCTAGGGTGTGGTGCTCATCCCCATTTCAAAGCCAAAGAGCCAGCGTTGTCCGAAGACGCCTCCGTGGTCATGTGGTCGGCATGACTCCCTTGACGCAGTGCGTAGCATGCGGCTGGAACACGGAGCGCTGTTCACCTTCCCGCAAGCGGTACCTATTTATCTACTCGCATTAACATGCTTTGGAACTGCTAGGTTGGCAGGAGCTGGCCAAGCAACGAGAGCTCACCCCGTCGCGGATTCGAACTGCCAACCTTTCGATCGACAGCTCATGGTTCAGCGGTTTAACCCACTGCGCCACCCGCAGTGTGTAAATACACAGTGCCTAATGTACAAGTTGTGAGTGCATGGAGTTACACATATGTTACTACACTGATTGGTGCAACCCCCCTGCCCCCGCACAAGAGACTTGTGCACATCCTTGACTCCAGATTTATCCATGGAAATCTAGTTCTCTGGATGAATTGCCTTCACTCAGTCAGGATGGATGTAGCGCAGCTTTGAAGCCATTTCCTAGGCGTCACTTTTTACATCACAGGAATGCTTCTGCAAGTTGCACTTCAGTCTAAAATAATGAGGCTGGGAGGGTGTCTGTTTCAAGAGCAACACAACCTGGAGCGCTGCTGCATGTGGATGCTGCAGCTTCTACCTCTGTCATGGTACTCTAGAGAAGGAAAAACAGCACTCCTTACCATGCTTCTCACGTAGTTTCATCCAACCCAGAAGTGTGTGAGACTTCTGGTTTTATTTAAAGGGATGGTGTGAATGAAGGAGATCCTTTGTGTGCACTGTCTCCCTATAAATAAAGCTGGAAGTCCTGAAGTCTGGCTTTAAGGAACCTGCATGAGGAACAAGGTAAGGAGGGGGATGTTGTGCTTCTCGCCTGAGCAAGTGGAAAGCGGATCATTGCAGCTCACAGCAACAATGGGCTAGAGGGAGGCAGTGGAAGACACATGATAGTGCACCCCAAATCCGCTCGGACCCCTCTCAATCTGTCACTGAGGTAACCTGCTTCAGCTTGCCTCATGGTTGGGTCAGCAGTGCTCTATTTAAGAGAAAGGCAAAGTGGGAATCTCAGAGCTATTTGCCATTTTGGTGTTTTCTTGTGAGTCACATTAAGATGTTAGGGCCACACCACTCATGTCACCTTTTTCTGGCTGTGGGTGTAAGACTGAGACAGCGCTTCTCAAGCTATCTAATGTGGCAGACTGACAATTTTTTCCCCAAATGTGCCTGGTGACGGTACCATATCTGTGCCATATTATTGCTATTGTTTCTTTCCTGGAAATTTGCTGCAGACCGGCAGCCAATGGCTCATGAACCAGCACCGGTCTGCAGGCTACCACTTTGAGTAGTGTTGACCTAAGACACAGAAATTGATTTGTGGGAGTGTTCCTGTGTCTTAATATTGTAACCTGGGAAGCAGTCCTCTCAGCATGATGTGAAGTTCAGCTGTTTTTCTGCCCTTAAACGTTGTGAAAAATTAAACTCATGAGGAGCTCTTTTCTTGTATGCACACGGCCCACATCTGATGTGTTTTTGTTTTCTAGAGGTTTTATTTAATAGCTAAATAAGAAACCTAGAGGTTATCAAACCAGCTGCTGTTGCAAAGCAGCCTTCTGGTTGTCAGGGTAACCGTAAGAGCACACTGTGAGCAATGAGAAAACAGCTTTTGCTGACTCCCGTCTTGCTTCCCACCCCCACCCCCAAATAGTCTTTCACAAGATGTTTTGAGGGAGCACATTTTTAATAGCCTGACTTGGTTAATTCTGATCAGGAGTGTGAAAAAGTCATCTTGTTTCTTCCTGTCCCCCAACTCTTCATACCATACTCTACTTTTCTGGAAAATATTAATCTAGCGATACACACTGTTTTGCAAGTGATAAAACGTGTCAGTTAGTGGCAATTCAGCTGCATAAAAAAGCCAGTAGCCAGAGATTCTATCCCTTCCGCCAATATTACATGCCAGCATATTAATCATAGAAACTCAACACCCCCATTTTTAGAACATTCTTATTTATGCATGGTGCTTGTCTAGATTTCTGTTTGTCCTCAAATGGCTGGTAATAATTGCTTTCTTATCGTCTTGGTAGGTGTGAGGTTAAATGATATATGCTAATTATGATTCCTGTAAATAGATGGAAGACCTTTATAGAAAAATCTCAGATGGTTTTAAGAAGCAGTCAAATATTGAAAAATGGAAATATATAATACTTCTAACAGTGTGATAGTGGCTGCATCTCCAGCTATGGATTGGAGAAGTAGGAATTAGCCATGGGCTCGAATGCTCCTCTGCCCTACCCCTTTCACCCACTTTTCACATGAATGCCTTCTGATCAAATCAACCATTCTTTGCCATTATGTCTGAACTGACAAACTCTGGTTTGAATGACCTCTCTGAAGCAAGATTGCAAACCAGGATCAAACTGTGGCTTGCAATCTTGCTTTGGAGGGCTTGCTCAAACTGATGTTTCCTAGATCAGCTGAAATGACAAACTCTGGTTTGATTAGACTAGGAAATAAGTCTATTGAGCCTCACACAGGACAGAAAGCGGGAGTCCTCAAGCCTATGATCTGGAAGATTGTCTGAATGCAATGCAGCCAATGAGTTCTTATTATAGAATATTAAGGCAGCAGAGACTTGTACATATATCAAGAATGATAGCTCTTGCTATGAAATGACAGCATATTATTGCAATCTGCATTGGGATTGAAAGAAATTTGCTTAAAAGGATCCATCCACTTGTCGGCCTCCACCATTCATCCTCCTTCTCCTTGGATTTTAAAAAGAAGAGTGGTGAGGAAGAGGAAGTGTCAAAGAGCAGAGAGTGGTGGGCTAGAGTGTCAGATACCATTCTGATTTGTGTGGTCAGGAAAGGACTGTATTTTGCAGGCAACAATATGTTGTGATTTAAGTACTGAGAAAATACCATATCTCTGAAATAGAAGTGGTTCTTTGACATCTGGATTTCGCACAACACACCAACAAAGCCTGCTTATTTGCTGTGCCTTGAATGGATAATCTGGAAAGGCCTTAACTCAACAGTTTGCATACAAAAGAGACTTACAGTAAGAGAGTGTTGAAGTTCTGATAATTTTTATTTTATTCAAAGAGTCTGGCTAAGAAAGTTGAGTGGGACAGTGGGTATCACCAAATCCCCCACCCCAAATGTTGAAAAGTGGCTCAACAACTTCTCTTCTCAGATTTAGCAAGTTTGTTAGCACATGGGCAGCCCAATCCTGCCTAAGTATCCAGCGGGAGGCCCAGGCCGCCTGCTAGATCCTATCCCTGTTCTGGGAGCAGCCCGGAGGTCTACTCGGGGGAAGGGGACATTTGTCCCATTCCCTGGTGTAATGCGGGGAGGCCCCAATGGGCCTCCTCAGATCTCTGCCAGCTATTTAGCTGGTGCACGTCAGAGGAGGCCATGTAATGGCCACGCTGGCCTGGGAAGGGGGCTGGGATATGGTGGCTGCCATCCCCGTCCCCCAGGGCTGGCTCAGCCAGTGTCCCCCCTCCCTTGCTGCTTGGTCCGTCCCTGCGCCTACTGGTGCTGTACTTACTGTCTCCGGCAGCCACGGGGACGATCCGGCGGCGGAGTGAGAGTGGCCAGCCTCCACGCTGGCCACCCTTGCTCTAAAGTCATCATGAATGTGCTTTATGGCACGTTCGCGACGCCTTGGAATGGTGGAGTGCTCGGTCTGCCATTTTAACTTTGGGCAGGATTGCGCCCTTAATGAGGTTCATATTTGTAAATAGGATAAGATGTTGCTCATTAGCTGCTAGTATTTAATTTTCCTGAGTGCCTAGAAATCTTTGGCAGATGTAGTAGGTGTAAATACAGGTGGGCCCCTATATCCACTGATTCGCTATCCACGGTTTCAGTTATCCACGGATCGTGCCCCCCCCCCCCAGGCTTTTACTTTTTTCCCAGTAAGCTTCGTTTCTTTCTTAAAGAAACAGGAGAAGCAGCCTCTGGCTGCTTATTACAGGCAAGTAGAACGAGACTAAGTCCTAGAGAGGTTCTGCAAGGCTAACAGAAACCTTGCAGAGCCTCTCTAGGTCTTAGTCTCGTTCTACTTGCCTGCAATGGAAGCTGCTTCTCTGTTTGTTTTAAGGAAGAAACAAAGCTTGCTGAAAGAAAAATAAGAGCTGGGGGGGCAAGCAGGGGAGGCAGGGTGGGGGGGGGCCCTCAGGAAACCATGGAGGGGGTGTTTGCTCTTATCCACTTTTTCAAGTATCCACGGAGGGGCCTGGAACATATCCCCAGCGGATATGGGGGCCCACCTGTATTATATTACACAAGGATGTGGGCAAGCATAATTTCAGCATGCAACAGTTTTATCCTGATTTCTTAGAACGCAACCTTATGACTTACTATGTATCATCAGGCCCAGTGTCATGTCAGGCATGAGCCACCAGCCCATAAAAGAGCCACAGCTGTGCCTGGTGGACCCCCACAGTGACTGCCTCCCTCCCCCAACTGCTGCTGCACCTGTTCCTCCCCATTGCCCAACAAGTCCTGGAGATGCTTACCAGATGATGCTGAAAAGGAACAGCAGCGACAGAGGGATGCCCTATACCTTCTTCAGAGCCACTTTAAAATTCCCAGATGTCCCACCTCCTGAGGCATCATTGGAGGCTGGGAGAGCCAGGAATTTTAAAATGGAGCTGACCAGGGAAGGAGGATAGTTCACTGCTCTGCTGCTGCTTCCTCTCAACATCACCTGGTAAGTGTCTCTCTGTGGCTGACCAGGTGATGTTGGGAAGGAAGCAGAGGCAGCAGTGAAACATGTTTCTTTCCTGGCTAGCACTACTTTACAATTCTTGGATGTCTCATCCCTGGCAGTATCGGGGGCCAGGAAAGCTGGGAATTTTTAAAATGAACTGACTAGGAGAGGAAGAGGATGCTCCACTGCTATTCCTCCTTGGTAAGGAAGGCTTAGTGGGGGGTGGAAGGAAATGGGGAGAGGTGCTGGATCAAAGGGGGTGAGCATTCTGTTGCCCAGGGACCCCTGAAATGCTGGCACCACCTTGTGCACCCTCACTGTACAGAACAACCAGGTGTCAGGACCTTCAGAAATAAACAATTGTTCCAACCTGTCCTGAGGAAAAATATTCACCCATGTGGGCTGTAATACACATGATAATAGGTGTGTGTGTGTGTGTGTGTGTGTGTGTGTGTGTGTGTGTGTGTGTGTGTGTGTGTGTGTGAGAGAGAGAGAGAGAGAGAGAGAGAGAGAGAGAGAGAGAGAGAGAGAGAGAGAGAGAGAGAGTATTCAGTTGTGAACACTGTTTACCTGACTCAGCCAGAGGAAGTGGTCTTTCTGGCAGTACATTCAACAGGAAACCAAACTTAGAGAGATGTGTCAGTTATTATTTTTGGTTCATCATACGTAAATGTCTGTCACCCAAATGAAGACGGCTTTGTCAAAGACTGTCATGAAATCAGCACTACTGGTGGGTGCGGTGCAATATGTCAGCTCTATGACACGCAGGTATCAAGGGTTTGTTTTGCTTTTTGTATACGAAACGTCTACTAATTTGATGGCATTAATCAACATGTGCTACAAAGGGCTTCAAGTTCAAGTTTATTATGTCAAATAGCACATAAGCCATACACCTATGAGGTTGAAATTAAAAAAGCTACAAAGGGCTGTACTTCTCAAAGACAAAGTAAAATAGCACTTACGAAGTTGAAGTTGTCTTGGGAGATGGATGCTATAAAAAGAGCAATGGAAGAAGAAGAAGGAGAAGGAGAAGGAGAAGGAGAAGAAGAAGAAGAAGAAGAAGAAGAAGAAGAAGAAGAAGAAGAAGAAGAAGAAGAAGAAAATTTCCTCCTGTTGTAGTTCACTCTACAGTCATGGCTGTCGCTCCATGTGCCTGCTTTCCTCAGCAGATAGTTAAGTTAACAAATTAAATACACAAAAGGAGGGAGGGCCTTGGATCCTGAGGTTGTTCAATTGCCAGTAGGGGTTACCACTTTTCTCTGACAGTTTTTTTTTCTGGCAGCAGGTTTTAACAGTTGCATGACTGAAATTTAACAGATGCAGCTTTCCCCCACCACGAGGACCGATCACTCTGTCATGTGGTATATGAGCCCTTTGCAGTAAAAAGTGAGGAGCCCGAAGCAGAAAGGAAGTTAGGCTTTGGGCTACCCAGGCAGCAGTCATATGCAGAGTGCTGAGTTTAGGTGTGCTGGAGAAGACTCCTGAGAGTTCCTTGGACTGCTAGGAGATCAAATCAGTCAATCCTAAATGAAATCAACCCTGACTGTTCCCTCAGTACCTGTACTGAGGCTGAAACTCAAATGTTTTGGCCACCTAATGTGAAGAGAGGACTCTCTGGAGAAGACTCTGATGCTGGGAAAGATTGAAGGCAAAAGGAGAAGGGGAAGGCAAAGGATGAGATGGTTAGACAGCATCACCGATGCAACGAACATGAAAATGAGCGAACTCAGGAAGATAGTGGAGGACAGGAAGGCCTGGCGGGATATGGGTCATGGGATCACGAAGGGTCGGACACGACTTAACGACTGAACAACAACAACAACAACAACAACAATCAGCACAGGATTGGGCCACGCATCGTATCTGGAAGATGGTCCTCTCTTTTTGTCTCCATGCCAACTGGAGAAGTGGAACAGACTAGTTCTAATCATTGTCCTTTCCTTCTCCACCCCACCCACTAAAGAAATGGAACACATGTGGATGCCTGGTCTGTATCTCATCCTACAATATATATGCACATTGCTGTCATGCTTCTGTGAAATTGTTGGTGTCAATATGGCTGTGGTGGCAACTGCAAGAGAGAATTCCACTGTTTCTTAGCAAGATTCCCTTTGGGTCAGTTTGGAGGGGTAAAGGTACCTCTTAAGGGCCTAGTTCAGAATGTAATAAACAACCAGAATGGTTTGCAGTACATAAAAAAGTAGAGCTTTACTTACAGAGTAAAACACTCTTCCCATTACCAAGTATTGTAGTGTTAATCAGCAATTGCTGGTTTAATCAGTTGAGTAAACTAAAATAGTGTCAACATCTTGGTGACAATATGAAGTCTTCAGAATGGAGTCTAACAATTAAGGGCCAACCCTTGCAAATAGGGTTACCAACCCTGTAGGTTTGGCTTGAAGTCTCTGGGAATCAACAAAAATCTCCAGGTCACTACTGATGGCAATCCTAGAGTTTTAACAGGGCCTCCAAGAATTTCCAGTATTGCACCAGGTTGGAAAAAATTGTCTTGGAATTGGCAACCTTACCTGCAAACATTAGCTTATATATATACCTGCTTAAGGCTGCAATTCTATACACACTTTCCTGGGAGTAAGCCCCATTGAACACTTCCAGTAGAAATGCATAGGATTGTGCTGTAAGTCTAAGAGACTATATTCTAGAGACTATATTCTTATGAAAAAGAGACTGCTTCTAGACTATATTATGAAAAAGGGATAAGGAAAATTCATAGAGGAAAAGTCTATCAATGATTACTAATTATGATGCAAGTGACCTCCAGGTAGTTGCAGGGGAGGGGTATGCCTTTGTCTCCTGCTTGTGGACTTCATAGAGGCATCTGGTTGCTGTTTGTGGGAAACAGAATATCGGGTTAGATGGGCCATTGATTTGATCCAGCAGCCGCAGGCCAGCAAGAGGGTGAGGTGATAAACTGGATGGAGTGGTTTATGGGGCCTGATCAGGCTGTGGGAGGAGGATACAAGGGAACAATTTTATCTACAACAGAGAGGACCAACCCTGAGGAAGTAGAGGATCCCTCTCCCTCTACTGCAAGTTGAGCACGGGTGGGTAAAGGAGGAGGAGGAGGAGGGTGAAGTGAACCCCCTCCCCATCCAAGCTCTGAGGCTCCCAACAGGAGGGGAAGAGGGACACTGACCAGGCTATTTGTGGGTGGCTGGCCTCACACCCTCACATCAATATCAGATTAAGTGACAGCTGCTATATAGAATCAAGGAAATGCTTTGGCTCCACTTTAGTTATATCACCTTTAAATTACCTTCTGCCAATTAGGTAGCCTTTTCATCTAATCATCTTGTTCTGCGTCAAAGACTGTAAGAACAACATACCTGCTCAGCCTATGCTCACCACTTGCATTTATTCACTGGTGTCTAGGTCAGGGTTGTTGTCACCTTCCTTTTGACAAAGGCTGTGATCTCTGTGCAGCTTCCCAATCACTTGCTCTCCATTTTCAGAGGAGCACACCTGTCATGCAACCCTGTAGCATCCTTTCTTTTTTGAATGTGTGGCTGGAGGCATGCTAATCATCAACGTACTGGCATCAAATAGGAAGCTCACCCCGCACCCCCAGCCTTTACATAAGTATGCCTTTTCAAAACACTCTCACATTCCATTGTGAACATGCTAATCGTATCTCCTGGTAGACAGGGTTATTATATATTTCAGGTATAGTGTCTCAGACTCATTCCCACACAGAGGAATTTTAGCTGTCAGCCAAGAGGTTTTGAATAGCAATAGGAAATGATGTCGTTAATAACAACAGAAACACGGCTCCCGCATAATATAAGTTTTATTGATTAGCTAGAGAGGAATAAAATGGGAACAAATATCTTATAGAAGCTGAACAGAAATACTCATTTCATTTTAAAGCTCTTTGTTTTAATACATTATTTGGAGTGGTTGGGAGAGCTCACATGATTCTCTGCTCACTGTCAATGTTAGGGGCACCACTACCACTTCTGCTTTCTAAGGAGTAGAGAGGAGGACTATGCATTCAGCAACAGAATCCACGTGGTAGCAGACTTCTAACACATTTGTGGTGCTCATGGTGGCTTTGAAGATGCATACCTGGAGCATCACATATACAGAGGCTGCCCCGCTCCACTATGAATTGCCTTGGGGAATGTGCAACTTCATCTCGAGGTGGGTTTCTTTCCATCTTTTGGTCTGAATCGTGACCCCCATATCTGACGAGTCCTATTAATGCAGTTGTTCCACAGCTGTTGGCCTTTGACATATCTGTGCCCTAAGCAAATGATTGAAACAGGTGCCTTATTTGCCACCACTGGGACATGGTAACCTTTTTGTACTTATTTCAGCTGCTCTCTGAGCTCAAACTCTTTGCCCAGATCGGTTGCTGATGGTCCTCCAGTCTCCAGACATGAACTGGGTCTATGGATTTCTGTGCCTCCCTTCTTCCACTTCACTGCCTCCTATAACGTTGCCTTTTCCTAAGGAGCAAAAACCCATGCAGCAAAACAGTAACAGAAACCTATGGGATTTTAATTTTATTTACTTGATTTTGCTGAAACAGTGAAAATGCTGCTTTAGCCAACTGCCCAAAATACTTTAGCAGTAAGGTCAGCCTTGGTAGGATGTTAGTGCTCCTGCCACAGCTTATTTACAAGTCCTGGTTCTATAAGTGTCAAAATGGGAGAGATGCAGAAAAACAGTTGCGTCTTTGTTTGGGGGGGGGAGGGGGGCAATGCAGCCCTTAAATTGGTGCAGTAAACTGTTGCATGTAAGCATTGCTGCTACAAACCTCGAAATCCTGCCACTTCTCCACAGTACTAGTTAGTCTTCCTATGGTGTTATGTTTTTTCCCACAGTGTGGCAGTATATAATTCCATGCTGTATGTCATGTTGTGTCTTATTTAATAGGCTTGAGTAGCACACATCATAAAACAAACTCCAGATCCTTTTCTGGCTAAAGAGTATCCAAACGCGGGCAGACATGCTTGTTTTGCAAAGGTGAATTTCCCTGCATATTTTTCCTCCCACCAGCTGTGCTGTTCCTGAACACTTAATTTATCTTCATTAGAGAGATGTTCTCAGCAATCATCATTGCTTGGCCACATAAGTGAACTAACAGATTTGTACTGAATGTTGAACACACAAATCAATTGGTCTGGTGCAAACATTCTGAGTGTCTTCAGTTAGGCTTTGCAGGGTAATGAATATAAATATTGGCTTATGCTAATTTGGACCATTGGTCCCTCTAGCTCGGTATTATCTATGTTGACTGATCATGGCTTTTCAGGGTTTCAGATGAGGGTCTTTCCCAGTCCTACCTGGAAATGCCCTGGAATGGTTCAGTTTGGAATCAGCTCAACAATGATGAATTTTCTCAATGACTAAAGAGTTGAAAAAAATATATATTAGGAGTTTTCCCGGAGTTCTTTTACAGCTTTTTGGTTGGCATATGCATGCTGATGGTGCCATATGTATGTGCTGTCTCATATTGCCCCTTTAGAACCATAGTTCCCAGCAGTGGCGTAACAGCCTCTTCTGGCGCCTGGATCAAGGGGCGGGGTGGGCGCCCCGGGCGCCCCCTCAATTGCCCCCTCAATTGGGAGAGCCGGCTCGGGGAAGTCCTCCCCGGCCGGCTGCCCGGGGCCTTCTAAGGAAGGCCCGCGCGAGAACGGTATTTATACCGTTCTTTTCGCGCATGCTCAGACTGTTACTGAGGGAAAAGGGCAGCCCTTTTACAGTTACACTATTGGTTCCCAGCATCAGTAATGATAGCCAGCTGCTTGGGAAGTTCAGCCACTGACCCCTTCTCCAAATAAGCACATGTGGGAACACAGGAGGGTTCTAGATCTGGATGGGAGACGACAGCCACATGAAATGTTTACAAGAAACAACTGAGAGAGTCTACGTCAAAAGAGAAGATATCAACGAAAAGGGCAACTTGGTTGTGGGACATATTGTTCCCAACAATCAGTTAGTTTCACTTAACCATGAAGTTCTGTGCCTGCCACAGCAAAGCAGCAGGCAATGTCATTCATGCGGTTGTTGTAGCAATCAACAAGAGTTTCAGTGAGAGGAAGGGTGTGAACATTAAATAATATTTGTACATGTGCTTACAAAATAGCTGGTTTGGGTGCCAACATATATATATATATATAATGTGAAGAGAGGACTCTCTGGAGAAGACTCTGATGCTGGGAAAGATTGAAGGCAAAAGGAGAAGGGGAAGGCAAAGGATGAGGTGGTTAGACAGCATCACCGCTGCAACGAAAAATGAAAATGAGCGAACTCAGGAAGATAGTGGAGGACAGGAAGGCCTGGCGGGATATGGTTCATGGGATCACGAAGGGTCGGACACGACTTAACAACTGAACAACAACAACAACATACATACATACACACACACACACACACACACACACACACACACGAGCTGGATAAATTCATATTCCAAAGCAGGTAATTATGAACTTCAACAGCATCATTAAGGGAAAACAGTTGGGGGGAGGGAGCAATGTTGAGCAGAAAAATAGCTGGCAAGGAAAAATGTGAACACTTTCCCCATCTGCTTCTCTACTTTAAACCCCCTACTCCAAAGTCGATCTATTCTTTAGAAAAATGACACTGGGAGATACAGTTAGTCCCTTGTTGAAGTATTCATCCCGCAATAAAGAACGAACACACCCTGCTGCAGGTAGAGGCAAAGCCATTGGCAACATCCTTTTCAAGAATTGCCTCTCTTCTGATTTCCTCTTCTCTATTTTGGGCTGCAACCCAAAGCCTGGACTTGATGTATTCTCTTGAAAATACTGTTTCTGCAATGTACTTCCTTGGCAGTCAAGGTTTTGTATTCCAAGCTTCAGCCTGAAGCAAATGAGTTACAATGAGTTTTGAACAGTTGGAAATAAGGCTTTATCGGGGAAAAAGCTGACACCATCTTAATGAATGTACTGCAGTCGGGAGGCTGTACGCTGCTAAGTACCAAACTGTTTTTCACTGTTTTCCTATATACATTGTACATGTGTCTGAACTATGACAGGGTGAAGAAAAAATGTGAGCATGCAAAAATAATGTAGGAAAAAGGGTTATTAACTGTGTGTGGAGGCCCTGTGGTTTTTACACACACACACACACACGCACGCACGCACACACACACACACACACACACACATGTCTCCATGGGTGAAATGCTATTGGTTGTTGGGATCTTTTTTTTTTAATGACACTAGAAGATTTTTTGTTCTTTTCTGTTTTTCAAAACCCCACTGTATTGTCCTTGCATGTGAATGTGAAGGGATTCAGAAATGCATTTCTCTTGGTCTAAACTTTATGGGAAAAAATGTCTCTCTCCTTGCAGTTTGCTGCAGTACTCTGCAGCACTTCAGCAAAATCCGCATCCCAGTCCCTTGTCTTCTGGCAATGCACTGCCGTATCCCAATGCTAGGGGATTTGCTTGTGCACTCCACTGTATCTTTAAGCTGTTCACTGTGCCTTAATTGTCTCCCATAATGATGCTTAAGAAAACGGAAAGAATGCTAGCTAGCTTCGTAGGCTTGCTTCTCACTCCCATACATACCATTCTTAAGTTCAGAACCGGTGACTTTAAGATTAGTCTATGCAAGGATTATACACACTACTGCTGGCAGACCAACCTGTAGACTTCAAAAAACAAGCTGCGGGGAACTGGGACCAATCACAGCTCCCTGCAGTGTTATTTTTCGCAGTGTACACATACTGAACAAAATGCATGTGTCCACCTCACACATTACAGGGTACAGGCAAGGACATGCTCGATCTTTAACGTGATCGCACTCTTGACAAGTGTAATGTGTGAAGCTTGATGATGCTGAAGCTCATCTACTCTGTTCCTACGTGCTGCTTGATACCGTTCCGCTGTGCAGTGTCTGTCTGTGTTGATGTAGTTCAGCGAAGGAGAGCCATTTGATCCTGTTGTCCCATGATGGCACTTTGCTATACAATTTTCTCCTTTTCTCTAGGTTCTGGGCCAGATGATGTCATCTTATTCTGCTGCTCCATGCTTTGTTAGGGGCACTGTTGAATGTGGACTGCAGCCAGTCAGTGGTGGCACAACCCAGAACATTAACCGATGACTCCTCAGGTCCACCGCCTCTGCACAATTACAAAAAAAAAAAAAAAAAAAAGGATCCACTTGCAGTTTCTTCCTTTGCAAAAGTACAGGACTTTTGATGTAATTTAAAGGGACCACACAAATTAGGGAGCTCCTTTGTTTGCATGGTCCCTGTAAATCAAACCAAAAGTCCTGCACTACTGTGTTTGAAGAAACCATGCCTAGAGCAAGGTAAGGAGGTGGGTGGTCCACTTTCTGCTCACTTGCAGTGGGCAGAAAATGGATTGGTGTGGGTTGCAATCATGGCAGGCTGGAGGGAGGCAGTGGTGGCAGCAGACTCAGGGTGAAGGGCACCCCAAATCCACTGCCCTCTTGCCCCACAATCTGCTACTGATGCAACCCACATCACCTCACCTAATCGATGGGCAGACCCTGCAGTCAGTAGTTGTTAGGTTCTGTAATCCCTAACAGGGAGCTGAGTGGGGTAAAAACTCATTGTGTAACTCATCAGGAGAAAGCAATACTTCCTTCTCACATGACTCTCAAATTGCGCTCCTTCATTTATTCCCTACTTGACTTGGCATGGGGGGGGAGGTTTTCTAGAAAAAAGAATTCTTGCTTAATGTGAACCCACAGTGGTGCCTCCAAAATAGATGGAACATAAAGATGGCTTCAGACCCTATTCTCCTTTTTTTCTATCTCCACTATGTCTTTTGAGTAAGCTATACACACTGCAAGATTTCCTCTTTTTCTGAAAGGGCTGTTGTGCCTTTAAAATTTTCAGAACAGTCAGGCTCCCCCAGAAAACATGTCTTATGATATTGGAAACATGCACCTTGGAATGTCTGCTTGAAGCAGACTTGCTTGCCTTTACAAAGTCTTTGTCCGGAAAAGGGGACAATGATACTTGTAGCACCAGTGTTAAAATAATGTCTGTACATGGCTTCTTTACCTAAAGTCATAGGAAGCTGCTTTATACTGAGTCAGACCATTCTAGGTCAGTGATTCCCAACCTGGGCTCATGACCCCCCCTCCATAAAGCGTTCGAAAAATCAGACCCTTTAATGAGGGTGGGTGGGTTGGGAACCTTCTTAGGACCCGTAGTTGACTGAACCTGACACTTCCGGATTCTTGCTGCTACCACCACGAAAGACCAGTAAGAAAAAAGGGGTTGCTAACTTACCAGGGTTTGCCGTTCTGTGTCTTTAGCAGTGGCGGCAGTGGCAGCAGCGAGAACTTGGAAGTGACGGGTTGAGTCAACTATGGGTCCTATGAAGGTTCCCAACCCCCCAAGGGTCAAAAGGTTGGGAACCACTGATCTAGGTCATTAATGTCAACACAGATTGGCAGCAGTTCTCCAGAGTTTCAGACAGAATTTTTCCTGGAGTTACCAGAGATTGAACCTGGGACCTTCTGAATACAAAGCGGATGATCTACCACTGAGTCAAAGCCCTTCCCCAGCTTCACAAATCAGCTTCAAGCTCCAAGCAACTACTGAAAGCAATCCTGGGGCTTTGGACAAGACCTTCTGAAGTCTCCAACGCTACATGGGGGGGGGGGGAAATCTCCAGAAATAGTTTCAGTCAGAGTTGGCAACCCTAGTTCTTTGGAAGCACTTTGTAATAACACAGGAGGGAAACGACCGCATTCTGTATGAAATAGCACTATAAATATTGTCACTGATTTGTCAAATGACATGTTACACACACACGCGCACGCATTGCTGGGCTGTGGCAGAGGGGGCGGGCCGCCGCAGGGTGACGCGCGCAAAGGGTGACGCGCGCACCCCCGTGCGTCATCCTCCAGACGCTCCGAGGCCTGGAGAAGGCCTCGGAGCGTCTGCCCCGGCTGCCGGTCCAGGGCCTTCTGACGAGGCCCAATGCGTTAATACATTACCTTTTAGCTTTTTCGCACATGTGCAGACCGTTTCTAAGGGCAAAAGCTCAGCCCATGCCCTCAGAAATGGTCTGCGCACGCATGAAAAAGCTAAAAGTTCACGTTTTAATGCATTGGGCCTCGTCAGACGGCCCTGGACCGCCGGAGAAGGAGGATGCTTGGAGCGGGGGTAAGTCCTCCTTCTTTGGCTTCTCTGGAGGGGGGAATTTGGGGGGCACAGGGGGCAGCACGCGTGCCCCTGTCATCAGGCGGCGCACGCGCAGCGACGCCACTACACACACACACACACACACACACACACACACACACACACACAGAATTTATGTACTTGAACACCTCTTCTCTGTCTAGTAAGGTACCCACTGGCGTCACTACAGGGGGGGGCGGAGCTGTAAGTTCCTCCGTGATCGGAGCCTCCATTACACGGAAGAACGAAGCGCCTCGTCCCCGCGCCTTCTGACCCATTCAAAGCAGTGAAAACAATGTGCAGGAGACTCCCTGCGCGTTGTTTTCACTGCTTTGAATGGGTCGGAAGGCGCGGGGGCGGGGCGCTTCGTTCTTCTGTGTAACGGAGGCTCCAATCACAGAGGAACTTACAGCTTTGCCCCCCTGTAGTGACGCCAGTGAAGATACCCCTCTTAAATTAACAACTCTGTTGCCTGTCAATGCAATCAGTGCCTCCCCCAAATTAGCACCTGGGACTGCAGTGGAAGACTCCACTCTGCAATGATACAGGTAATTGACAAGATGATTACAGTAATACCAGAAGTATTTTGCACCTGATTTGCACAGTTGCACTGTCTAAAATCATACAGTGAGTAAACAAAGGGTCTCCATTCTGCAAGGCAGAGGAGTGCAAATACCGGTACATGCTGTCTCTGTGTTGCGAGTTATATACTCATAACGGAGATAAACTTTAAGCCTTGCAAAGTAAATACAGATTTGGGGAAAAGTGGATTCTTAATATTTTATGGAGTTGATCATGGATTGCAGAAGTGGTGGCTGAAGGGGGGTAAGGGGGCGGTGGACCCCCGGGTGGCACATGGGGGTGACAAAGTGGCCAGCTGGGGCGTCAATCGTGCTGTTTCGGCGGCACGAAGAGTGGACAGTAGCAGCGGACATGGTGATGGTTTTGGCCCTCCTGCCCCCCTGTGGCTCTGAGGCTCTGTTCCATGACTTCAGCTAGCAAGGTTGGGCAGCAACGTTAGAAACATTAGGAATATGTGAGGTATTGATGGGTCATATGAGGCTTTTTTGTATTCTGATCTGAATATGCAAATACAAGAATATAGATGAAACTCATCAAAAACAAGAGGCACATGCATGTATTTTTTTAGTCATGTTCCACTTTAAAAAAAGTGAGCATTTTTCACATAAATCATTTTTTCATTGAACAAGAGTTGCATCCTGACTAGGGGTTCCACGGTTGGGGAGCTCCTTCCACAAACAGAAACTTCCTCTGCGACCATAAGAAGCATTCTGCTCATACAAAGACCCATTCTGCTCGCGCAAGGATCCCTTAGTTGAGGGAAGAGAATGCTCCTGTTTACAGAGGGAGCTTCCAGTGCCAGAAATGCTAGTTGGGATGGTACCTCAAGTCAAGCCTCTGCTCATACATTTTTTAAAGTGGAATGGGCGTAAAAATACATGCTTGTATGCTGCCCAGCTGATGTACATCACATGTATTTTGTATCCTAACAACTACAATGTGCCATTAAAAAGCAGGAATTTATCCATGTTGGTTATGTAGCATTATCATCAATTTTGGTTTCTTTACAGCTAGAAAGCAGGTCTTGTGCCTCCCCTCCTCCATATCATTTCTCCTTGCAGCAGCACTTGGAGAAAAGATTGCACTATGAGATTAGGGGCTCCTCAACCTTCTTCAGAAATAAGGTGTTCTGAGGGACATGCTGTGATATTGAAAGCTGTAATGTTTGCAATTAAAGTCTTAAACTGCGCTGTGAGGACTGCAGTGTGACATTTCAAGAAAGTACCTCTTTGGAGAGTTGTGTTCAACTGAGTTTTGGGTGGAGGATTTTTAATGTGCTATTTGGTTAATTTATCACACGCAAAGGGATCAGTGCCGGAGACAAGACAGGGAGAAAAATAATTAGTTAGAAAGCTGATAAATCGGGTAGTTCTGCATCATATTTAATTGAACAACCCCTAATATGACTTCAAGATCAAAACAGCCATTGAAAGAGCAGCAAGTTCTTTACAGAAACAAGATGTACCATGGAAGATACTCTCGAATTAATGAGATTTTACGTTACCCTTTGCATTTTTAAATGCTAGTAGTCATCAGTCAAATATTGGGCTAAGTTCCAATATGTAACATTCATTTCTCGGTCATCCCTGCCCACTTGTTTGTGTTCTGTGACCCACAGCATTAAACATTTCCCTTGTGTCTCCACTCCCCTGACACTACCATCACAGACCCCTCCTGTTCCTTCAAGCCAATACTCTTCTTAGGCTGCAATCCTATACAGACTTACCTGGGAGTAAGTCCTGTTGAACTCATCTGAGTAGACATGCAAAGGATTGTGCTGTTAGGTTCCCGTGTCTCAAAAATGGAGAGACAAGAACCTTGGTATGCTACCACCAAAATAAGGGAGCTCCTTATGGGATGTGCATGGAAGGAGGTTTATCTTCTGAGTGTCCTGTGCATTCCTTGAAGGACTGCAATGTGAATTCCTTGTGGCACACAGAGTGTATGTGGATGGAACATATGTATGGAATTCTCAAATATCAACTTGACCTGTACCTGAAGAATGTCAGTTGCATTTGGAATGAAAACAAAGCTTGCATTTTGTGTTTGACATTGCACAATGGCTTGTTGTCTCAGTGGAAAATGCTCATTCTCCAACTGGCTTATGGCAATTCTTTATAATAAATTTATATAAAGATGAGATTTTAGAAAGATTGGCTCAATGAAATATCCCATTTGAAGCCCACTAGAAAGGACATGGAGAACGGCAGAGGTGAGCTGGACTCTCTTCCTAACAGTGCTGGATTTCCTTGGTTAAAAATGGAATAAAAAGTCCTTCAAGCACTAATGAAAGTATCTAGATAAGTATCTAGTCTTTTAGAAAATGCCATTTTCTCCCCTTTTGTATATTTACTTCTTGAAGTCCAAGATTTAATGGTTTCCTGACTGCTTATTTATTTTTTCTGTTTCAGCTCACTTTTATCAGGTGGAATCTTGTGTGCCAACCTATGGCCAGGAGCCAAGAATTCAGCTAAAGACAGCAGAGCCTCTCAAGATTTCAATCTCAAGACCTTGAATGAACTCACACAGAAAAATGATTGTGGACAAGACCAACTTAGCTGATTTGTGAATGAACATACTTCCTGGTATAATCAGTTCCCTTGCTGGTGGAAAATGTCATCTGCACTTGGGAACATATTGGATGAGATGTCACTTCCTCTAGATGACCCCAGAATGACCAAGCAATTCTATGTGAAGGACTTTTCTCATGTCTGGAATGGACCCCAGTCATTGCAACTTCTTTGAAAACCTAGATCTTAAAACCAGAATAAATAATGCAATATAATTAAGACCCCAATCCTATCGGGGCACTGCCAGAACTAGCATTCTGGCAGCACAGGCCCTTTAAGGTAAAGGTGACCCCTGACAATTAAGTCCAGTCGTGTCCGACTCTAGGGTGTGGTGCTCATCCCCATTTCAAAGCCGAAGAGCCAGCGTTGTCCAAAGACGCCTCCGTGGTCATGTGGCCGGCATGACTCTTCTTGCCGTAGCACGTAGCATGCGGCTGGAACACAGAGCGCTGTTTACCTTCCCGCAAGCGGTACCTATTTATCTACTCACATTAACATGCTTTGGAACTGCTAGGTTGGCAGGAGCTGGCCAAGCAACGAGAGCTCACCCCGTTGCGGATTCGAACTGCCGACCTTTCGATCGACAGCTCATGGTTCAGCAGTTTAACCCACTGCGCCACCCGCTGGCCTTACAGGCCCTTTATTGTGGTGTAAAGACGGGCTGCCATCATGTGCTTCCAACCTGCTGCCGCCAATGAGCAGTGGCATGATGGATATATATATATAAAATGATAGCATTATATATATAATGATAGCCGCCCAAAATAACAATAGATTAAAACCAATACAGGTTATCCCTTATCTGGACGGGAAGTTGTCTGGATTTCGGATTTGTCTGGATTTCGGAATATAATAAGATATCTTTGGGATGGGACCCAAGTCTAAACACGATATTCATTTATGTCTCATAAACACCTTATACACATAGACTGAAGGTAATTTTATACAATATTTTTAATAGTTTTGTGCCCCAGCATGACGTGCGCTATGCTAGCCAGGTGCTGGAATTTTTTTTTTAAGGCATAGCCCCCAAATTGTCTGGATTTCGTAACAGTCTGGATTTCAGACGTCCGTATAAGGGGAAATCAACCTGTACTTTCCACAAAGAAATTTAGGTTAGATAAACCACCGTTTTTATTTCCATGAGCTTTTTCAAATGCTGTGCTCATGTTTCTCTGAATAGTATTGTGTCTCTATGGAATTTACTTAATAATATGATAATTTCTATTTGTAAGATCGTGCTTGAGCTTTGAGCCAATATGATAAATCACAGTGGGAAATAACATTTTTTAAAACCCTTCCCTTTCCAAGCCAGTTTGAGACCAGATGGTGACATTTTCCTTCATTATCTTCATAATTTTTTTTAGGACTTCACTCAAAAAGTCAAACTAATTACAGAGTCTTTGAAGCACAGATCTTGATAACTAACCTGAGGTTTATTCATTATATCTTTTATTTTTGAAGAAGCAGGTGTGTGAAGAATTTATTGGATATTTAATTAAATTTTTAATTTTGTCATTATAATGAAGCTTATGGGACAAGAAATATCTTCTTTGAAATAAATGGGAATGTATTCAAGCTGCACTGCAGCTGTGCACATCACCAGTTTCTGTGGCAGACTAATATGGGATTCACTTATCATGTGGATTTTGCCGGCGCTAAATGTATACATCATCCCCAAAGCTGGAAATGGTACAGAGCATGTCTGTAGGAGTATTCCTAGAGTATTCCTAGAAATAAGAACTATTGTGTGATGATAAAGGAAATAGAGTTTGTGGAGAAATTCCAACCACATGGAGAGCAGACTTCCTTCAAAGACATTCAATTCCCCAGGAGACAAAAAAAAAGACCAGCATCAATGGTAGACGCCCTGTGCACATACCAGGTTCATTGGAAAATGGCAACATGTTGCTTACATACTCGTCTGATACATGTGACATAGCAGGGATTTTGTTGGCCTGCTCTTATAGCTTGCCCTGCTCTTATAGCGCAGTGCCCTGAACGTGGCCCAAAGAAACTTTCAAATCCATGCCATTCTTTATTTCCATTAAATAAAGGAAATCTTGCAATCCTGTGCATGCTTTTTCTGGAGTAATCCATCGAGCTCAGGGGGTCTTACTTCTGGGTTAACATGCATTAGATAATGCAGTACTGTACATCTCTCCCCAGGACCATGTTGTGGAATAACTCTAAAGCAGTATCGCCAATTCCCTGCTAATTACTCTGTTTTACTAATGTCTTTTAGAACTTACAGCCCAATCCTCTGCCAGCCTCTGCCGTAAAGCACCAGAGGCGTAGCTAGGCCACCCCCGGGGGGGGGGGGGCGACAGGCTGGTTGACACCTCCCTGATGTCATCGCCCTGCCCCAGCTGCTGACATCATTGATGATGTTGCAGCTGCTGGGTGGCCGAAAAGACACCAAAGGGGGAGGGTGGGAGGGTGGGGACAACTCTCCCGCCCTCCAGAAGCCTCTGCAGCAGCGCTGCAAGGTAGCACTTCAAAAGCGGCATGAAAACACCCACCGCCGCCATAAGTGCACCCCCGTGCACCCCCTTGCTGCATGGGGGCGGTGCCCCCCCAGCGACGCCTCTGGATTGCTGTCTGGAGGCAGTTGGGAGCTGGATGTGGGCAAACAAGCAGAGACTAAATCCTGATTGGACAGAGGTTCTCCTGGTCCAGAAATGATGCAGGTATGGGACCATCATCCTGCCCTGAATTGGGTTGCTCTCCCTCTGAAGGAGCAGGTTCACAGTCTAGACTTTAGGGGTTCTCCTGGATGCACAGCTGCTCCTGGATTCCCAGGTGGTGGCGGTGGCAGCAGCAGCAGCGAGGGGAGTCTTTGCTCAGCTTCGGCTGATCTGACAGCTGCAACCATACCCGAACCGTTCGGACCTGAACATGGTGACCCATGCCTTAATGACATCTAGATTAGATTACTGCAATGTGCTCTGCATGGGGCTGTCTTTGAAGATTGTTCAGAATCTGCAATTAGTGCAGAATGTGGCTGCTGCCCATATGATTGTGGGGGCTTATCAGTTTAACTCAGTCAGTCCACTGCTCCAGTGATACACTGGCTGCTGGTTTGTTGCTGGGCACAATTCAAGGTGCTGGTTTTAAGGCCCTTTACAGCTTGGGATCAGGGTATTTGAGGGATCATCTCCTTCCATATAATGTGACCCATCCGCTGAGGTCATCAGAGGGGGCCCTATTAACCATGCCGCCGTTGGTGGAGGTGAGGGGGATGGAGGTGAGGAATAGGGCCTTCTCGGTGGTGGTGCCTTGGTTGTAGAATTCCCTTCCCTTGGAATTAAGAACTGCTCCCTCTTTGGAGACCTTTCAGTGGGGCCCTAAAACATTATTATTTAGGATAGCATTTGACAACTGACATGATTCACTGGCATTTTTAATTAATTTTTAATGGTTGTTAATTATTTTGATCCATTGGGCTTCTCTGGTTTTACTGTTTTTATTATTGTTAAATGTTGTAAGCTACCTTGGGTGCACTTACCGGGAGAAAGGCAGTGAATAAATTCAGTAAATAAATACATTTGTGTTACAAGGATGATATACCATGTCACAGAAGCATGTAATGTACACCTGATTTTAATAGGGGTTGAATGCAAATTACAGATCAAATTGTTCAGTTAACACAGGGCAATAGTTTGAAGCAATGCTGGCCCTTGGATATGATGCTTATAAGAAAACTGTTGCTGTAAAGCTATTAATCGGTGTATGGTATCTATGCACTGAAGCAGGGTAATGAAGATATCTGACAATCTTTGATTGATAAATGATGGGATCTGGCTTTTGGGGTTATGCAAATACAGCAGAAAACTGGTTAAAGAAATAAGTCATGTTTTGAAGAACTGAGATGCCATCTAGTGGATATAACACGAGTATATCATATTAACTTCCAAGGGGAAGTCACAGAATAGCTCCTAATCAATCAGATATCAAAAGTATCCGTATAAAGTGATTTCATGACCTCATGTGGACCATGCATTACTCTACAGATTTTGGGAATGTGGAATATCTGGAATTTCAGTTTTGACATTTGTTAAGTCCCCCCCAGCATCCTGTGCATAATGATTTTGCACAATTGCTATGGTTATTTGATTACCTTCAGTATAAGAGCAGCATTATTGACAAAGAAAAATGATCTCTACAGTTCAATATGCTGCTTCTAGCAGTAGACAGCTCTGGCTATATGAAGTTGGATATGAAAGTAAAGGGTACTCATGGGGCCAGTTCTGCCATAATGGCTTTCCTTCTCAGAGAAATGCCTGATTAAAAACAAAACTAAACTAAAAAAAACAGCACAATGATATCAGAATGCAAAATTGTCATGGGATGTGCAGGAAATATCTACAAGGAGATTCTTCTCCAGCCCTGTTCAGTGGTTTTTCTTAGGAAATTTGTGTGGATAATTTTGATATTGCTTTCTAACAGTGTATTTTTCACATTTATTCCTCCACATCTATTTTTGCATGCGTAACACTGCCTCAAAGAGCCAGGATACTTCCCTTTCTTTTACTGCTTGTAGATACTGGTATTTGTGGTCTAGGGGTAAGAGATGACCGTGGGCCCTTTGTATATCGAGCCATCTGCCGCAGAACCTGTGTGTATCTGCTGCCTGTTAATAACTTTCTTCTTGGCCTCAAAAATGCTGGCCAAGGGGCTGCAACAAAGAGGAAAGATGATGGAGTAAATACAGATCTGCTTTGTCAAAGATGAGGCGGAGGCTACAGAGAGCATTTTGGGCAGGACGTCTGGCTCAGTTGGTAGAGCGATTGTCTCATAAATGCCTGAAGATCTGAAGGACAGCAGTTCAAGATGGCCGGAAGTGTCTGTCGGAGAGCTGCCAGCACACCAAGCTGATAAGTTGCAGAGCCTCTGTGGGGGAGTGGAACTGCAGCTGCAGCACTTGAATGGCAGTCAAGGTTTTTGTCATCTGAAGCGTGGTGAGGCGAATGCCACAGAGAGAGAGAGAGCGAGCGAGAGCGAGAGCGAGAGAGAGAGAGAGAGAGCGCTGGACTGTGAAAGCAACATCTCGAATGAAGGGTTCTACAAAAGATTAGAACGTTATTATATTGTAAAAACCCCTTGGGGTTTAGAAAGCCTGCCCATGTACACCGCCTTGAATTAAAGTCAGAGGAGAAATCCAATGACCAAGAAAGGCGGTGTGTGTGTGTGTGTGTGTGTGTGTGTGTGTGTGTGTGTGTGTATACATACACACTGTATATTATTATTATTATTATTAATAATAATATTTTGGACTCCCTGAATAGTCCATAGTGGTTACAGAACAGGTTGCAGGGGCCCTGGGGCAAAGGCATGCAATGGGCCGCCCATGCTTTCCCCTGCCTACTCCATGGGGCACATTGGGCACTACAGCTGCTGCCAATACTGAGGTTCAGGGTTGCCCTGGGCAGGTGGGTACTCAACCAGTGCCCAATCTGATCATCCCCTGGCCAAGAACATCCTTCTTTGACTTTCTACTTTTGAGCAACTTTACAAAGTCAACCATTTAATCCTTCTGTTTACAACTTGTGGTTTTTAATTCCTCCAACCATCTTCACATCTCCTCCGTTTTGTTGTTAAACTAGTTGGAGTCAGAGCCCACTGGGGCAAGATTCTCCCCGCTCCTTTTCTATGGCTTATATACTGTCTCAAGGACATGGGGGCATTAATCTTTGTTAAGTCCTCTAGGTGCTACTGTGATATCAGTGCTAATAATTAATAGGGAAAGTTGGAGATAGATTAAAATGAAATGTACTCACTGTTCCAAGGACAAATAAATAAACGAATTAACCCGTCTTTCACCAGTCTGCTTTCTGTCAAAACTGGCATCTCTGCCTGTGCTAGAGGAGATCTACCTCTGAAAGATATTGAGCATTGAGTGTGGTACATGCATGTCCTTGAGGCAGGTGTCTGGGGGTTCTCCAGCTCTCCGCAAAGAGGCGGGAGGGGATAAAGCCAGCATGGCGGGTGGCCATAGGGAGGCTGTCCTTGAGAATTGCCTCAGAATGGCCTTGATCTGGTAAGGCGGAGGGAAGAGCATTAATGCGCAACCAGGTTGTTCTCCTCCTGGGAGCAGCCTCACAGAATATGTAGACTTCCTTCTGGTAGAACCAAAAGAGGCCAGGAGCCCTCGGCTCTTACTCTGACTCATCATAGGCTAGGACTTTTCGCCTACTTTTAGACACCCCCCCCCCGCTGATGCAGTGGTAACAAAAATACTACCGCTGCATCCTGCATGGGGGCAGCCAAATGGGTCTCCTCTGGGTAAGGGACGATTGGTTCCTTGACCCAGGGGTAAGCCTTCGCAGTGCAGAGGGGTCTACTCAGACCTATGCTAGTGAATTCACTGGCACAGGTCTGTGTGGATCCGCACCATGGGATTGGGTCTGGAAGGAAGGGGACCAGGATTCGGCAGCCACCACGATCACTGAACCTGCCCCCCTTTGTGGACATAATCCTTCCTCCCCTGTCCCCCATTCTGCCTTCCCTGCCACCTTACCTGTGTCAGTGGGTCCGGGTGGCTTCACCGGTGTGTGCAGGAAGGCTCCAGCACTGCTGGCGGTGTTTGCTCAAGTTAGCACTGGCGGGATGATTAAGAGCACAAAGGATTGGGCTGTTGGAGTTCTAATTGCAGACTGCATAGGTGATGTCTTCCTCTCCCTCGGCAGAGCAACACTGGGTGAAGTGTCTTGGTTGCTATGACGTTGGGATGTTCTTGCTTGACCTCCATTGTCATTTGTTCAGGCACTGTGGGGGAAGATGCTGAATCACCTTGCCCAGGGTACACAAGGATGGGGCACTCCAGGCCCGCAGGTGGTAGCCCTGGACTTTGAGACAATTACAAGACAAGTCTAGATTCTGTGCAGTTTGCAGAATCAAAGCCATACAACAGGCCAATGTTGGGCAGCACATAGGCCAGGGTGGGCCCATAGTTCACTACTAGAGCACCTGCTTCTCATGCAAAAGGCTCTAGGTCAATTCTTGGATATTCCAAGTAGGTTTGGGAAAGAACCCTGGAAAGCCACTGACCATTAGTGTAGAGTAGACAGTACTGAGTTCGATGGACCAAGGGACTGATTCAATAAAAAACAACTTCTTCAGGTCTTGGGACTATTTTTGGTCATTGTATTGCTGTTAGACCCAGCAATTATCATCTTTTTAAACTCCAAACTTTAAAATATGAAGGCAGTGCAGTGGAAGCCGACGATTGCAGCAAATACACAAAATGTAGGTTGCTGCCTTTTGGCCCACCCAGCTTAAGATCCATGGATATTTTTTTTTATTGTTTTAAGATCTGTATTTTGCCTTTCCCCTCCCCACCAGGAGGTGCTTAAGGTATGCATTTCCCAAACCCCGTTCAGATCTTTCCTGGTATTACAAATCCTGGCAGAGAGAGAAGTCAAGACTCTACCTTTTGACTCTCCACACCTAATGTGTTCTCCTGCCCAAGACAGTGAAACGTGCCAATCAAGGCCAGCCAGCCAGCCAGCTCCTCCCTGCAACCCCTTTCTGACCCTTATAAGAATATTCACAGATCAAAGAGTGATTCAAACTGCCCCTCCAGCTCTATATAGAGATTTTCCACTTCAGTACCAGCCATCTCCTGGAGTCCCTCAACAGCTAAGAGATGAAAAGAGACACATTCATTTTGCATTACATAATTGCTCATAGCCAGTGCAGTAGTGTGTATGTACAGTAAACCAAGTGATCTGCTTCCATGGAATCTGCAAGTACACATCTCTACATATTTAACACACAGATTTGACAATGTTGTTTTTTTTCTCCTCAATTATCACATTCAAACCTTTTTTCTGAAGTCTGCTTCACACATTGCCTTTATCTGACATAGAGATAAAAAATCTCTTGTGTTGCAAAATATGAGTTCTCTGTCATGTATGAATGATGATGAGGCCACAGAGAAGTATAGAAACCTAAGAACCTATCTAAAGAGACTATATGGCTTCCTATAGTCCATAAAGAACGTGGAGACAACAGGGCAACAACATCTTTGGGAAGCACAACAACCAATACACAGGCTGACAACAGCTCTGGGAAAAAAGGTTCTCCCTGAGTAACAACTTTTTTGAACTTGCACTTAGTTTCTGCAGGACCAGCAGACTTTACAACTGAGTTGGCTCGGAAACCGCTTCCGTTCTGACAGCCAGTTTCCCGCGCTTTTTTGAAAGATAAGAAAGGACAGAGCGAGTCGCTCGATACTGTAACATCTACCAATGTTCTTTGGAAGTCCCCAGAAGATGTGTTCAGATTGAAACACGAAACGTCGGGTCCTCAATGTTCCAGTTTGTGATTTTAAAGAATTTCTGTTTGTCCGAGTTTGAACTGTTACGCTCTACCTTCGGCGGAGCTCCAAGGCCTTCTGAAGGAACCCCAAGGCCTTCTGAAGGAACCCTGATGCGCGACGTCATATTTACAAGGTTTAGCGCATGCGCAGAACGTTTGAGGGCAAATTTGCCCTCAGAAACAAACTGCGCATGCGCGAAACCTTATAAATATGTCGTCACGCATCGGGCCTCCCTCAGAAGGCCTTGGAGCTCCTCCGAGGGCGGACGCTCCGAGGCCTCCTCCTGCCCAAGACAGCCGGCCGGCGAGGATGTCTCCGGAACCGGCAGCAGTTGAGGCTCCGCTGCTGTCGGCTCTGGAGACATCCTCGCCGGCCGGCTGTCGGGCAGCACGGGGGTCATTAGGGCGGCGCGCATGCCCTCGCACAGGGCGGCACGCGCCCTAGTGATGCTGCTGCGTGTACCCAGCTCTTCTGGTGCCCAGGGCGGTGACTCCTGGCGTCACCTCTGAGCATGCAGACGCAGAAGTAATTGGTGGTGATGTGATGATGTCACCACCAATTACTTTCAGGTTGCAGCCAAAAGCAGGAGGGGGTGGTGGGGCTTTGCGATCTCGCTGCAGCCCCATTCTGGCTTTGGAAAGGAGAAGCTGGAAGGTGGTGGCAGCGAGATCTCAAAACCCCGCCCCTGCCACGTCCTCCTGATTCAGCGATGTGCTGGAGGAAGGGGGCAAAAGAAGCCACTCTGTCCAGTGAGGCTGCCGCTTCTTCATGCAACCCTTCTGGTGCGGCGCGGCCAGAAGGGGGAGAACATAGAAGCGGCCACTGAGCGCTCCAAGCTGGGCCGAGTGGGTTCTTACAAAGTGGTCGCCGTCATCTTGGCTGACCTGCCTGGACACCCCCCTCGTGACGCTGTGGGTACCCTGCCATGCACTAGGTACACATGACTGATTTGACTGAAAATTCTCAAAAGCTTTTGTTTCTCCACATTTGCTCATCAAAATTTTGGAGTCAACCATAGGTGCGCATAGGTGCATATCCCCCAAGCAAAAAGGCATGGGAGTGTCTTTTTGTTTGGGGCATATGCAACAGTAGGTCACTCATGTATCACATTTTGAATGCATATATCACCCAAGCCAAAAAATGCATGCATTATTTCTATGTCAGAAAAAGTATATCCAGCAGAGGGAGCTCATGTGCATGTAGGACTGTATTATCCTTCTGCCTCACTTTTTCATCTGTAAATTGGGAATATTAATGGGCTACCTCACTAAGGTTTCTTTTGAGCACCAAAGCTGTAGACAGGGTTCAGAATATATATTAGGTTTCTGAGCAGGATAACATAATTTAGGTATTTATTATTACAGTATTTCAGTGCATTGTTATTATTGTATGTTTATTCCAGTGATGCAGACTTTTGAGTCTATTGACTCAGACTCAAGTCGGACTCAAGTCACGTCAATGACTTGACTCGAACTTGACTTGGCGATTGTAAAAGACTCGAAAGACTCAACTCGAGACTCGGAGCCTTTTATGACAAGCCCAATTTTATTCAGGTTTAAACCCACTTTCCCTATTAAATAGAAAGGGACTCACAACTAAAGACTCGGGACTTGGGGGCAAAGACTTGGGACTTGACTAGAGACTTGGAGTCAAGAGACTTGATCCACATCCCTGGTTTATTCTGTATTTTATTGTTTTTATTGTAATTTATTATGTTGCAAGCTGCTTTGGGTGCCCCATTGCACGTAGGAAGCAGGTAGAAATTGCTATATAAATTAATATTTGGGGTCAGCCCATCCACATGAGGTGGTCACCTCAGGCAACAGATTTGGGTAGGTACCCAACTCCACCTATCTGTTTCTTATCGCTATAACTCCATATTGCTGTTTCTTCCCATTCCCACTGCCTGGACTGTAAAATAAAGGAGTATGGGGGAGAAGAGACGCTTTAGCCCACTACTGTACTTTCCTTCCTCTTCTTCTCGGTCTCCCTCTTCCTTTTCCAATCCTGTGAGTGGGGAAACAGAGGCTGGCACATCACCAGGTGTCGTCCCACTGTGGTGTGGCGGGCGAGCCAGCCTGGGCGTGCTGCAGTGCGCGGCTGAGTCAGCACCACTTTTTCGTGAGAGCGGGCCATGATGAAACCAGAAGGGGTGGGACTGGCTGCGGTGGCCGCTGATTTCAAATGAGGCCAGGCAGCCGACGTGATCAGTTGCATCTTGGCGAGTGGCTGCCATGGGAATGGTGGAGCTGCAGCACCTGCAGGAACGGCCCCTCTCCTGCTCTTCTCTTGCCAGGACGAGGCCAGGGAAAGCACCCCGCATTTGAGCAACAGTCCCAGTGTGGCCATTTTGGCAGACGGCCTGAGCTGCGCTGCCCAGGGGAACCACCCCTACTCTGCCTGGCCCTTGCCTCGTGGGAATCTGGGGTTCAGCACCACCCCATGCCCAGGCAGATAGCCCACAACCATGTCCCCTGAAAGGAGTGTGGCGACCCAGTGGCACTAGCTCTGAAGCTGCAAGCCAGAGCCCACGACCAACCCTGGACTGCCTGCAGTGACCGCCAAGGGGGCCATCTTACTGACACCACCAAGCTGGCCAACACCTGACTCTTCCCCAATCCTGCAGCTGCACAGCCATCACTGGGAGCCTGCTGCACCTGTAAAGAAAGACACCATTCATGTTAAAGCTTACGGAGGCTTGTGAAATAACAGGTGCCCATATGAATGTAAAAACTCTGATGGGATTAAATTGCCTTCTCGCCACTGCAACCAGGTCTGTCTTACTCACAAAAGGCCCGTCACGGTTGAGGTAGGGGGTGGCCACGTCGTCCTGATCCCCCCTCAATACATCCCATTTCCCCCAGACACGGGGGTGCCAGGGGTAATGGATGTCACACCAGGTAAGGGGAGGCCGCATTTGGCCCACTGCCTCAGGTGCCAGGAAGTCTTGGAACAGCCCTTACATGTATTATAGGGTTTGAGAAAACTAACTACTATTCAAGTCTGTTTTGAATAACCGGTATTGATTTATAATTTGAAAAATGCGATGTTCTCAGTCCTATCAGTATCTGTTTAGATTTCAATTTAAATAATGTAATCATGAATCTATTCTGGTTTGTATGAGGAAAACAGAAATAAAATAAAATTTTAACTTGCTCCAGAGTCTGCAAGAAGTTACTGAAATCAATTCTAAATGTCAAGACACTCATTCTGGTATCATTACAGTGGTTCAGTTGTAAAAAATGAAAACTAACTTTTTTTTGAAGGTTATGGCATAGTACAGGGCTTGAAACATTTAACTCGTAAAAATTGCTATGGTTCAAAATGACAGTAATTGACTTTGGATAATTAACTGCTGCACTATTTTAATTGTTTTGATTTTAATGTTTTTATTAGTTGTATGTTTTATTGCATTGTTATTGTTGTACACCGCTTTGAGCGCTGAAAAAGCAGTATAAATCTCTTCTAAATAAATAATTGTTGCCCTGTTGTAAAAGGTGCACATTGAACTTAATGAAAGAGGTGCTGAGAGCTCATCCTACCTCTGTCCCTGGATTGAGATGGGTGCAGGATATAAGCTCCCAAGTGCATTAAGCCCACTTTTCAATTATTAGTCCCATTTAATATTGTTATGATGTCCATGAGTGATAGTGGGGGAAAAAAAACATTGCTTAAAAAACAGTGGGCAGCATTCCAAGGTTTGAAGCACAGTCATTATCCATGACATCGGCAACTGAACAGTTAAGGTCAGGCAAAATGTTTGTGTCGAACTTCAAAATCTCATTTCTAATAGTTTTTAGGTCAACTGACAGCCTAAGCAGGAAATGGTGGTGAGCCCTGAAATGTCATGGTTGGTTTTGTTAGACTCTTATACAGTGCACTGTTTACTTTTCATTATAACAGTTTGCTTCCCTTTGCCCCCCCCCCTTTTTTTTAAAGTGATTTTCTTGTGAGATGCAAGAAGGGCTGTGAAGAAATGAACATTCCATTTGTCAGTCCTTTGTGCTCCTCGTTGCAGAAAAGGGTCAAAGCGTTCAGTATCAATCTCTGCATTTTCCAGTAGTGGTGGTGGTGAGGGTGCCAAATGAGGAGTGTGAGAGAAGACATATCCTAGCCAGCTTGGAGGATGGAGTATCATCAGGAGGAGATGAATACCTTGGCAAAAAGAAACAAGTTCTCTGTTCTGAGACAATGTCCTCCTACAAAGGATAGTGAATTGAACATTCAGAAAGGGGCTATTTTCTATAGCAGTAGTTGTAAAATGGAGCTCAAACAGCTTTCTTAAGACCTCCAAAATTACTATACACCGGTTCAGAAAAGGGATGACACAAAGAGACACTGGATAAAGTAAAAGGTGAATTTAAATTCACCTCCTGGTTTTAGAAAGCAACCTCCTGGTTTTAGAAGTAGGTTTTCTCTGTGCCAGGTGCAAGGGAGTGACAACAGGAAACAGGTTATCTTGTTGGCTGTGTGCTCCCTGAGGCATCTGGTGGGGCCACTGTGTGATACAGGAAGCTGGACTAGATGGGCCTTTGGCCTGATCCAGCAGGGCTCTTCTTATTAAATTCTCAAAATCGCAGCTATTCCAGTTTCATTTTGCTTAGTCATCGGAAAGGTTAGTGACCCCAAACCTGTTTTGAACTCCAGTGGCACTGCTGAATCCCTCCAAGAAGTGAGTCTTCCATACTCTTAACTCTACGGGGCTTAAGCCTTCTCAGAATTCCTCAACATTCTTCATGGAATCATGAAGAGGTGGCGTGATGTGATCAAAAGCACTGCTTTCCATAAACTGTGCTGTGAATATTCAACATAGGAACATGATGTGATATTCATTCATACACCACGGTCTTCTTTAAACATGAAGCTTATGAATAAACAAACATTATCAATGGAACAGCATGTTGTATCCACAGTGGGAGGGGATTTTACATCCTCTCCCTTGGACAAATACATTGCTCAGTCTCAGATTTCATTAATTATATAAACCTGTGATTTCCAGGCAAAGACAAAAAGCATTCTGCAAAATGAAGATTACAGGCATAGTCACTTTGTCACGCCAATGACATTTTTTTTTTTTACTGTAAAGCAGAATTGAGCAATTTGTTTGACACTCAGGTTGACCTTAGAAATGTCTCATGAGGTGGATGGCTGCAGTTACTTCGCCATCAGTTTTAAGGAATATATTTGGAATAAAATAGGCATGAAAGAGGACCATACACTGTGCCCTAAAAATGTGTTTTTCGGCACAAATAAATATTGGATGAGCCTTACCATTATCTCCTTAAGGCAGCTATTTCATGTTCCTTAGGATAAGGAGTTGCATGGTCCAGTAGATCAGGTACCCACATGCATGGTCATCAGCAGCGGCATATGAAGACATTTACTGGAGTCTTTGCTGAGCATCACTGCATGGGGAAGGAGGATGTGCAGCCCATCCTAGAGGACATCATGAGGCAGTGATAGAGGTTAACTCTGCACATGTGCAGGCGCACAGCTGATGCATGGGGAGAAGAGCCCATAGGCCATAATGTGAGTGGCATATGCTAGGTACTGCTAGCCACTAAGAAGCTGCGTGCCTGTGCAGTGATGACTGTACACCATGGTTGGCACTAAAATGTCCCCAAAATGAAATTTGCCCTGAATTTCAGGGTTCCTCCTGAGGGACAATATCTGAGGATTTTCAAGAGAAACCAAAAGGTCTCTATGAGACAAGGGAAATTTTTCAAGGGGTGGTGGTCCACAAATCTCTATGAGATCCTCCCCTGTCAACTTACAATGTTCTTTGATAAGTGCTGGGGCGCCATTGCGCATGTAAACAAATATTAGAATTGTTTTTTTTAATCAAATGTAATGCATTTTAGTTGATACATAGTCATGCACAGTCACTGGCGTCGACGAGGGGAAGTGCACGGGGCGGGCCGCCCGGGGGCGACGCGCACACAAGGGTGATGCGCGTCCCTCCCGGTACTCACATTTTCGTTGGAGCTGGGCCCGCCCGCCCTCGTGTCCGTTTGGCTCTGAAATGAGCCGAAAACAGCGCGGGGGGGGGTGCTCCGCGCCTGCGCGTGACGTCACGCGCGGATGCGGAGCCGCGCTCTTAAAGGTGATGCGCGACCCCGCTCTGGGGTGTCGTGCGACCCTGTGACGCGACTGCACAGTAGCTTGTTGCCTGGCTGCTCACTATGCTTGCTGCTTACTGTATAGCATTTTGGTTAATCAAGAAACACCCTGACATGGCACCAGCAATATCAACTTGCGATCCATGGATAAGTGAATCTGCGGATAGCGGATCCACGGATACGGGGGCCCCTGCATACCCTGGTGTAGAGACTCTTCTTAAATTCAATTATACACTTGACTGATTTGCATTTAAAACTTGATTCAGGGCAAAACTAGACATGATGGAGGAGCAAAGTGTCTGCCCCACCATTCACATATAAAAAAGGGAGTGGGTGTGTCTATTTTTTATATGAAACAGAGTAGTACATACGGACTGAGTGAGGGGAGTGAAACCCTCCCCCACCTTGCCTCACTGTGCTCCTTTGTTGAAATGCTTTTCTCCCAGTCTAGCTTCAGTACTTGGCGTGAAGAAGGCTAGGAAGAAAACTACTTGAGCCAACAAAGCTAAAGAAGGGGGGGAAAGAGTTTCACTTCCCTCACACACTCAATTTCTTATTAAAAAAAGACCATATGTAAATCGAGCAGATATGTTTATAAAATGCATGATGCAGCTGGCCCCTTGGTAATATCTAGTTTGCTTTTAAGTTATCTGTGAATTGACTCAGTCTTGAGTTAGCTCATTAGCACCATTAATCAGCCCACCTAAACCACACCACAATGCATCACAAACAGAAGCGCATAACAGAAGGATAATTAACAACCACCAGCACTCTGGAGCCATGTTCATGCGGGAAGAGGCCAATGGCCCATCTAGCCTAGAGCAAGTGGATTATAGGAGCTAATCCACTTTATGGATTATGACAGAGTGATGACTGAGGAAGGGCTTGATTAAAATTTCACCTTTGCCATGAATTCACTAGGTGGCCTTAAGCAAGTCAGTCCCTTTCAGCCTTAACCCTCACCCCACCTGCAATAAATGGGTAATGAGACTCACCAACCTTGTTGCAAGGAAGAAGAGCTCTTTAGAGGCCCCCACGTTTGGCTGAAAAGCACATGCCTTGAATAGATGAGATCCCAGGGGAAATCCCCGACATCTCCAGGATTGCAGATAGCAGAGGTAGGAAAGGACCTTTATTGTTGGACACCTTGTAGGTGGTCCTATGAGGGGGGGGGGTAAATAGTACCCGGGGCCCAGGGTCAAAAGGGGGTCCAGGAGCCAAAGAAGGGGACCCATAAATTTCCTGGGATCTCAGCTGGCCTCATGGAGAGTGAAAGACGGTGGCCGGGCCAACTGGAAGGCCAGGTCTACTAGGCGGGTAAACCTGGGCACCACATCAGGAAGCCTGGTAGACCTGGACAATACAGGGTGGATGGACCAATGTTCTGACTCAGTGTAAGGCAGCTTCATATGGACTCTACCCAACAGTTCTCTAGGGTCCTTCAAACAGAAGCCAGTCCTAGATGTACTACATGAGGGCCTCTAAATGAAGATAAAATGGACATAACGCTAGATGACCTGGGTTTTATCACTGAGCCTGCGCTATATTCTTATCTGCAAAGAGAGGCTGATTGATTGGAAAGGAGCTTTACAACAATGACTTCCGGTGAAACGTTTTGCGCACGGTCGAGAATGAAAATCGTAGGATATACAATACAAAAGATATTGAGTATCAGTAAACATTGGATACTGAAATCATTCAGGGAGTAAGGAACAATTTAGAGTAGGCATGAAAGTATTAGTTAAGAATAAATCTCAAATCTATCATGGCACAATGCTAAATACTGTATTGAATTATTATGGATTTGTTCCAAGAGAAAAGAAGGTCCTGGCTTAAGATATACAGCCTCCTTGTGGTCAGTGGCATTTGCCATTTTTGTTTGTTTGTGTCCATTTATGTGTCCTATTAAATCTCTGGTAGCCTCCACCCCAGAGACAGCTGCAATGTGGTGGTGACTGAAATGCAAAAGTGTTCTTATGAATGAAAAGTACTAGTTGGGATTAAGCATAATAAATTATTCCTAAAGATATGTTTATTACCTACAGCCAGGCTCATAAATTTGCCTCTTGGCATGGCATCAAAAGTAGCATTAAGTAAGAGATACGATTTGCTTTTATATCATTTTTCACATAGGGAAGATAGGTGACCTCCAGATACCAAACAGAAATAAAAACAAGTATCTAGGAGAAGAAGAAACAGTGTGAAAATGCAATGGTATAGCTCAGTGAGGACAATATATCTCAACAAAGGTGAACCATGCAATATAAGTAGGCATACCTTCCATCCTGGAAAACCCGGGACTGTCTTGGGTTCCGGGTCCCGGGCTTTCCAGGCATGCTGAAGCTGCCACCACTGCCACTTTTAAAAGTTAAAAACTTACCTTTTTCCAGTTCTGCCATCTTGGATCTCGCAAGATCCAAGATGGCGCCGCCAGAAAAAAGGTAAGTTTTAAAAGCAGCGGCGGCTTGAGGGGGCAGGAGTCCTGGCTGGCTCGGATGCAGCCGGCCAGGTTCCAGCGGCGGCGGCGAAGAAGACAACGATGAAGAGACGATGACAGCCGGCAGCGGCGGCAATGGCGGTGGCGGCACAGGCAAGTAAAATTAATTAATTAAATTGTGAATGAATGAATAAATAAATAAATATTTCAGCCGCCCTTTGGCCAGCAAGTGGGCGCTTTGTACCCCCACCCACACACAAAACATAATTAATTAATTAATTAATTAATTGGGGGGTGTCTCGGTTTAGAACCGGAAAAATATGGTAAGCCTAAACACGAGTCTATGCATGTTTATTCAGAAGTAAGTCCCTCTGTATTCCCTGTGGCTTACTCCTAAGTACGTGTGCAAAAGACTGCAACTAAAGCCTCACTTATTATTTTGTTTCTATCCCACTTTTATTCCATGGTAGAACTCAAGCCAGCACACGTGGGGCTCCCAAGCAGTCTCACATCCAAAGGTTGGGCAGACCTAGGCCTGCTTAGGCCTTATCTCACGCTAGTCACATAATGTTTTCTACCATGAACTTTCTTTTTGCAGCTATGTTGCTGCAGATGGCAATGTGCAGAGGCATAGCTGCCTCTGTTGTCGCCCGGAGCAAGCGGGGGGTTGGCGCCCCTATCGCCTATGTTGGCGCTCTGGAAGGGCGGGGCGGCCCGCTCCAGAGGGGAGGGGCGGTGCGCTCCGGAGGGGCGGGGTGGCACCCCCCTCCTCCTCCCCCTCAATCGGGAGAGCCGGCTCGGGGACATCTTCCCCGGCCGGCTGCCCGGGGCCTTCTAAGGAAGGCCCGCGCGAGAACGGTATTTATACGGTTCTTTTTGCGCATGCTCAGACTGTTACTGAGGGGAAAGGGCAGCCTTTTCCCCGAGCCGGCTCTCCCGACTGAGGGGGCGGAGACTCGAGTCGGACTCAGAGACTCGAGTCTCTGAGTCCGAGTCCGACTTGCGGGCGGGCCGCCCTTCGGGAGATGGCGCCCAGAGCGGGTGCTCCGCCTGCTCCGCCCTAGATTTGCCTCTGGCAATGTGTATGGATGGCCATGACAGAGAGACTGACAAAAATCACTCTATGGTGGGAAAATAGTCCATGAGAATCCACCTTGAGGGCGGATTCTGAGGGCCGTTCTATTTTTGAAACCAGACCATTGTCTCATTGACCTGGTCCAGCAGTATGACAACTGTACTCCATGAGAATCAGATCACTTCAGATGTTATTAGTTTCCTCTCATGAGTTATTAGTTTCTGCTCTAGTCTAAGAAACAATGACTCCAGTTAGCTTTTACACATGAAATTGTTTTGTACTGTACTAGTCAAGCGGTTGGTGTATCTAACTTGCAGTCCAATCCTAACCAACTTTCCAGGGTCAATGCATCTGTGCCAATGGGGCGCATGCTGCATCCTGCAGTGGAGGGGCAGTCACGGAGGCCTCCTCAAGGTAAGGGAATGCTTGTTCCTTTACCTAGGGGCTGCATTGTGGTTGCATCAACGCTGGAAAGTTGGTTCGGATTGTGCTGTTACTGCCCAATCCTATCCCCTACCATTGGCACTGGTGGAGCATGCACTGCATCCGGGTGGGGGGCAATGAGGAGGCCTGCCAGAGGTAAGTAAAAATATTCTTTACTTACCTCTGCGTAGGCCAGTGTGCACATTTGCCACTGAGATCCTCCCCCTCTGGCCCGTTTTCTATATGGACAACACGTCCACATAGGTGAAAGCACAATACAGCCCATTCCACATGACAATTGACAGATGTGATTCCCGCACATATTTGGAGCATGTTGATGTGATTCTCGCATATTTTTGGAGCATGTTGATGTGGTACAGACATGTGAGAAAGCCACAAGCAATTGCAGCTTCCCATGACATTTAACAAAACAGAAATGTCAGCAGTCTTCACATGTGTCAATTCACAGACAACGTTGGCTATCAGTCAAAATAGAAGCCATAAAGTTTTTAACATCATCTGGAGGTTGGAATTTATGCAACCAGTCTGTAAGCAAGATAAAGCACTAGCCCTTGCACAGTTTTTATCTTGGTTAATTAGCACAAATTAGCTATTAATTAACTTAATATTGCTTAAGCACTATACTCTTTAAGCCCTAATGTAGACACCCCCTAGGAATTAAAAGCAGCTTTTTAGAATTAAATTTGACTTATCTGGGAGCAGGATTAAACTCTGAAAAGGCACCTTGAGTTGATGGATGATGTTGAAGGTAGTTTTCTGGGAAATTTACAAGGTTACATACAAGGAAAACAAATCAATATTAATATTGGCTGTTAGCTTTTTCAACTTTGGAGTGAAGTGTGTATTCTTTTTGGTTGCCACATGTGCATGCAACTAAACAGAACATGAGAGGAAAATGTGCAGCCTATTGAAATTCAAGAATAAATTTGGCAGGTGCTTATACAAAGGTTTGGAACAGATTGCACTGGGCTTGAAGTAATAAAGGAGCAGAGTCCTCTATATTCCATCTCACAAATCATTTGATTAACTGGACCCTAGCTTAAAGATTCAGAGATAACAAAGGAAAATCTACCAGTGCAGACTATTACAAAACTGCTGAAAAGCAGTTGCAATGGTGCACCAAAAATCAGCACCAGTGGGAAGGCTTGCACCTTCCTACCGACACAAGTGCAGGGAGCAATGTACGCTGGTGCAGGTAAGAGCTGCACTGAGCAGTGGAGGGGCAGGGGAAGGACGGGAAGGGCGGGGAGGGCAGGGAGGGGGGTGGAATGGGGCAGGGGTGGGGGTGGGGGGATTGGGCCTGGGAGGAGGTGGGATCGGCAGCGCTGGCACACATAGTATCCTAAGCCCCTTCCTGATCCGCTGACATGTATCCGTATGGATATGCGCCAGCCAAATGGCAGGCACAGGTCTGAGCAGGGACTGGGGCTTTCCCTGGGGCAAGGGGATGAATATCCCCTTACCTCTAGGAGATCTCCCACCTCCTACGTTCCCCCGCAGGATGCAGCATAATCCACAGTGGCACCGCTGCATTGGTATGGGGAAAGTTAGGTAGAATTGGGCTGCTAATTTCAGTTTGTTTACCCTTATCCAGTCCCCAAACTCCTCCACAGAGTACTCCACAGTTTCTACAACCATCTGAGATCAGTTGAAGTACAGAGATAAAGCTGGTTTGGTTATCATCTAATCAGGGGTGTCCAAAATAAGGCCCACAGGTGGATGATTTATACTAGCCACATAACAAATTGTAGTTAAAACTGTTAGTCATCAGATGTTTAGATCATGGTCATCTAATAATTAGGCTGCAAGTTTGTTTTAAATCATTAGAAATAATCATTTGAAATAATGGTTTCAAAATTAGACCAAAACATTCTTGATGGTTTAGAGTCTGTGGCTACTACCATTGATTTAAAATCCCCCCCCCATCTGAAAAGGCACACAACACCACAATAACCTATAATTTAAAATTAAGGCAGGTTCTTATCTGGGCACAGGAGTGCCTACATTATGAAGGTGAGGTGGACAAACAGCATTCCATCATTATAAGCTCTGAACACTGATTGTCTCAACATCTGAACTTTCCATCCAATCTACCTGAAATTTGGACAGGGCTTTCATCCTCCATGGTGAATCCTGGGGAGGGGAAAGATTTCCAGAGGCAAGGGAGAGTCAACATGTTTGATTGTGTGACTATTGGAGGTATGTTTACTCAGAAGTAAGTCCCAGAGTGTTTACAAAGGAGTTTACTCCCAGGTGCATGAGAGCAGAAATGCAGCACACCTACTTGTAAGTCCCTTTGGACGCAATAGGGTTTACTTCTGAGTTGACATACAACAAGTTGCACTTAGTTTTCTTTGGCTTTCTGCCTCTTTCAGAAAAATACTGTACTTTAGCAATAAGTAATCCTTTTCTTAGCATGCAAATGCAGAGGTAGAGGGGAGAAAAACATTGCCTGTTGAATTTTTGCTTTCTACATAGCTGTTAAGAAGCACAGGAACAGTTTCAGGGAAAAATGGCATTGTGAAGCTTGTCTCTCATGGAGATGCATAGGTAGGAGAAGATTACCAGTTGAATTTCTGCCTGCCACATTGTTGTGAACTCCTCCCTAATATTTATCGCTATAATATGTAATTCCCCTTCCTTACAATTCCACCGACATTGCATGCATCAGTGATGTCTGAATTTTCAGTTGAAAAACAGTACAGTACATAATATATATGTATAATAATAATAATAATTAAGTAATGGCAGCATATTGGTGGGGGGCACCCACCTCCATCCAGCCACTTGCCTCCACAGCTCTTAATGCTGCCCTTGTTTCTCACTGTTCCGCTGTGTCCCGTCACATTCAGTCAAAGATGCCACTTCTACAGGTTTTCCTACTGAATGTGATATGGCATTTCTGTATCCAGTGTCACCGAGTTCCACCAGGGCTACAGGAAGTATAGAGGAGAGAATCGGATGAGCAAGAGCACTTCTGTTCTACCCCGCTCTTCTTCCTTTCCAATCCAGGCAGTAGGAGGTGCAGCGTTTGGCACACCACCTCTAGCACCAGGAAGTCTTGGGCTGGCCCAAGAAAAGCACCTTAATACTGTACTTGTGGACCATAAACTAATTCAAATTAATATTTGAATTAAATATATACCGTAGTTGGGCTATAAATCAGTTACTGTGTATAGTTCTGGAAACATGATTATTAAAAAGAAAAAAAAGTCTAATAGGGATAAGAAAAAAAAAGTTTAGACATAAAAATATATAACGCTGGTGTCTGGAAAGGACAGGCTGCACAACAGAGTAATGATTGTTACATACTGGCTGGATCTGACCAAAGGTCATCTAGTCTAACTTTATGTTTCCAACAGTACTAGACACTTCTTTCAAGCAGGGAATGACCATGATAGCCCTTCTCCTCGTGTTCCTTTTAGCTATTATGCGCTGTTATACAATGAGTACTCAATGAGTAAGTCCCATTGATTTCAAGACTAACTTCCTCAGTCATGATAAACTTAGGATACAACCCAATATCTTTGCAGCCTCTAGTACTGGTAATAGCTGGAGTAACCATTGCCTTGACCTGGAGAGACTGCCCCTGTAAACCTATGCCTCTAATTATTCTTTACTAGATTACTATAGTAGCATGAACTGCTCTGTGCATTCTCAAAAAATAATTTAGGGTGTTGGATTACGACCAGGAAGTCCCAGGTTCAAAGTCCCATTCACCCATGCAGCTCACTGTACGTTGCCCAGAACAACTTGGAAGAAGTGCAGGATAAAAATGAAAGCAACGCAACCTGAGTACTTGAATAGTGATAATTCAAAGTGGCACAATAATTCCAATTGAACCTGCTTTGACCAATTCATTCTTCACAAGATGTACAAGGATTCTGTTACCAGGCATGCTTTTTAGGTATGTGTACAGGTTTTAGGTATGTGTACAGGTGTACAGGCCAACCTTACCATGAAGTGACCTGAAATGATGGTTGTGTGGAGGAGTGGCAAAGTTGGAGGGATGGTGAACGGATGAGTCTGTCAGTCTGCTGCCCTCTCCAGCCTGCTGTTCTGGTGGGTGCTCAGATACTCTTCTGGCTCACTGTGAGCACTGCTGGAGGAAGAAGAAGGGGGAAGAAAAAAGAAATCTGCCATGGCTCCATATCATCTCTCCCTGCCCACTTGGTGCTTACAAAGCATTAACTGTGCAGGGAGAAGCATTTTCTGGCTTCGAAAAACCTGAAAACCTGGGAGTAACTGGCAATGATGTCATCGCCAGTCACTTCTGGTGGTACGCAGCAGGAGAGTGGCTCTGGAAGTGGTACTAAGTTGGCAGGGGAAGTGGTTGAGAACCCCTGCATTAGAGTATTGCAACTGCATTTTCAATAAATGAATCTCTCCACAAGCCACAGAGCACACCAGAGTAACATAGCCCATAGCTATGGCCCATAGCTATGGCCCATAGCTAGAACCCGTTGTGTAAAATGTACTTTAAAATCCTTTGAGAGGAAAATCACCAGACAAAAACCAGATGATATTTCTCCGGTATTAAAATGCAGCACCTTGCTGTCAGTTTTTGCAGTGGTAACCAAGATAAGTAACTGATCTCAGAAACAATATTGGTTGTAATATCTGGACACAGCAAGGTCATTAAAAGGTGAAGTGGCAGTTAATTAAAAACAGTCTTTTTGGATGTAGCTTCACCTTTTCTTCTCCCTCCCCTCCCCCATTTAACGGAAATGAGCATTGATACCAAAAGATAATAGAATACACATTTCTTTTTTGTTTTGTTTTTAAACCCACATGGTAATATTCTAACTGTAATAGTCAAAAACTGACAAAACAGTTCATTATTTTTGGCATAGGTGCTGATAATGACAAGAAATATTTACCGGATATTTTGCAGGATCTCTTTCAGAATCACCACAGTCTATTAGGTAAACATGGATTTGGCCACACAGCGTGATGACACAAATATATACAGAAGAGGTTTTTGTGTGTGTGTTTTAACTGTTATGCAATCGAGTCACATTAAGACAAAAATGTGCCTGGACCAGTCACCAGGAGTCCTACCTTAGCTACGTGGATGGATGCCACAGAGGCCAGCTCTACAGTCTTGCTGCTATGCAATCTCATGACTCACATGTCAGCCCCACAGCTCCACCATCATCTTTCACACAGTATTTTACTCATGCACTTGTTCAAACCTTATTCCTCAGAAAAGGCAATTTGTTTATGAATGACAGATATCTGGAAATGTGGTTTTCTTTCCCTCCAGGTCTTTTAAAGGAACTGGTAGTCTGCATGAATGGTGAGGATGGTCAAAGGCCCAAACAATAGAATTCTGTCCTTCGTTGCTGTCCTGGACAGAGGCCCTGAGACGAATTTTATCAGGGAGTACAAAGTTTCTGTGGGCTCCTTCCCTTCTCCATTAGTCATTCTGTTTTTATTCACTATGGTTTTATGCCATGAGCTGTAGTCTGTAATACCAGTCTTCATACAATATATGCAAACATTTTCTGAGATCCCAGGACATTTCCTGCTCCTTTGGCTCCTCAGGCCCAGGCACAATGCACCCCCCTCTCATGGGCCTTGGTCCTGGAACAATGATGACGGAAAGGGTATTCAAGATGGATGGACGTTGTGTGTTGCAGCTCCTGGGCCACTTACAAAAGCAATGGTGGCAAAAGCCATAATGAAAGCAAGACATGTTTTTCTTTTAAAAAGCCAAAAAAGGAGCAAAAGAATAATGAATAGGGGTTCCAAAAATGAACCCCCATTTGTACTTAATCCTTTAATGGCACATTTCTGTTAATACAAATGAAACCCGCACTGAACTGGCCCATTTGGTTCAGATTTCATTTGTTTCAAAACTATCTGGGCCTTGCACTAACGGAACTTGCATTCTGTCAGTGCAAGGCCCGGGCCACTGGTGTGGCTGCTGCAGCGATAGAGCATGGACTGGGGCTGCCAACAAGAATGGCTGGTAGCCCCAAGTGCACCCAGCCCCCGCTTGGTGGAGGGGGGGGGTTTCTGAGAGCATTTTGGGGAAGGATAGAGGTGGGGATTGGGGCTGGCCGAGGGTGAGTTGAGGGTGGGTTGGGGCGGATATCAGCAGCTGCAGCTCTGCCAATATCCCCTGACTCAGTCTTGACACACACACCCTGGACCCACTCAGTTTTACTGCGCACCCATTCCTGCAGGGGGAGTGCAACCCCATTCAGAGTGGGCAGATGACTCAGTACCTGTGTTGAGGATTTCCTGACCAAGAGAGCCTCTGTCTTTTCTGGATTCAATCTCAATATATTGGCCTTCATCCAGACCACAACCACCTCCAGACGGCGCTCCTGGACGTCCATAGCCTCCCCGGAGCAAGAAGGAGAAATAGTGTTGGATGTCATCAGCATATTGGTGACACCCACTCCAAATCCCCAGGTGATCTCTCCCAGTGGTTTTATGTAGATGCTAAAAAGCATTAGTACCCACCCAGGAGGGGAAAGGGGCGGGGGCAGAGAGACAACTGCAAATGATGATATAGTGTGCATGGACTGAGTCCAGAAGTCAGTTCCATTCTGCAAAGATTAGGGCTGCAATCCTAGAACATCTACCTGGGAGTAAGTGCCATTAAACTAAATGGGCTTCCTTCTGAGTAGACATGCACAAGATTGGGCTGCTAGTAACTTAAAATGAAATCCAAGCAGAAACTTGGATGGAGAGCATCTCTAACAACAAGTAATGCGTCACATCAACATAGAATTAGGTCACAATCCACTGCGGACATCTTCTATGCAAGCTCCATAGAAACAACTAGGAGCTGTGTGCAAACATGGCCTTTGTGCCCCTGCACAGCCATATTCATTTCAAATTCAATAGAGGTCACAAGAGGAGATATGCCTGGTGGATTGTACCCTTAGGCTGCTTAACATACCCATACCAGCCTCATTGAACTCAATGGGACCTACTTATGAGTAGGCATGCATAGGATTGTGCTATTAATATAGAGAATCAATCTAAGTTGAAATGGTATGGAAAAAGACTCCCTCCTCTCTTCCCTTCCTATTTGATGTTCTAATGAAGACAGTAGCAAGATCAAGAGCCAGTTTATTGGCCTATAGAAACTATTTCCAGATAAGAGAGCATTGTTCACTGGGGTAATCCAAAGCAAAGCTATCTTTGAATATCTATGAATGACTACGGTGATAATGCGACTTTGTGCACAGCCCACCAGTGATATACGACACCAGGAAAGTCAATTTATTTATCCAAATAACTGCCCTCCAAATATGATAAAAGTAAATTATTAATAATGCCTCTTCAATAATGACTGACCAAAAAGAGAACATTTGACATACAGGGTATATAACAGTAGTGGCAAGAGTGGATTTATGGGAGCCAGGACTTTAAGGAGAAGGCAAACAAAGGATCTAGAGAATCAACAAGCGTCCTGGAGCCCTTCAACCCTGGCCTTGTTGGTGTCAGGACAGTGCCCTTAGCTTCTGGAGGAAGATTTTTTTTTTTTTGCACCAGATGAGGGGAAGCAAAATGACCTACTAACCCCACCGGTCAGATGTTGAACACACTCCCCCTGTCAGTTGCTCTACTGACATACATACGTATGTATACAGTTTTTATTTCTCCTAACTGATAAGATGGCTGCTGCTTCTTAACTGTTGGTTGCCTCAGGAACAACCAGTTCTTAGACCTCAGGTCAAAACCATAGCAGTCTGTCTTCATGCCCTGGCTCAGAAAGTCACTGAGCTTTCTGTGGGGGAAAACATCTGTCAGGAAAACATCTTCTCGATCTCTCAGCACTAGTTCCCCCATCTTCCTCTGTACTTTTTTTCCAGAGACTATGAACATTTCAGCTCCTGATACTCTATGGAACAAGCCTCAACATGGGTTATACAGTATAATGAGCATCATCAAAGTGAACATGTTTCTCCATAAAGGTCCCAAGTCACATTCTTTTTGGAGCAACAAAAACCCTTTTGTTCCCAATCTCTGGCAACTAAAAATTGCACTGCAGTTGAAAAATCTTTTTATGTCTTTTTCAAAATACAATATCTTGATTTGCAGAACCCATATTCATTTAAAAAGGATGACTGATATTTTCTGCCTAGCAGTAAGAGTTACATTCTTTGGGAAAATAATATGGGGGCAAAAAGACCCATTGAATGAAAGCTGCCTCTCTAGTTTAGTGGCGTTTTTCATATTTTAGGTTTAGGTGAAATTTGCCGTGGTGGGGAGCAAACATTTTCATGTGAATGCTGCCTCTACCTTCCACATTTTTACACTTTTTTTCCCCACAGCCATTGCTCCCTGGGTCTGCTGCTTTGAGTGGAAGAAGAGAGTACAGTACTTATGCTCATAGCCAACAATGCATATTCCTGTAACGTTGGGCAGAGGAGCCATATCCATATCTCTGAATGCTGAACTGTATTACCATACTTTCAATGGGATATGCATCAACAATGAGCATGGATTCCCTCTTTCCCCCAACCCCTGCCCTCTCTTTCATCAAACTTTCACCAAACTTTTCTGAAAGCATTGTCTCAGATGCCAGAAAAGCCTCCCTCCCATTTCAGCTCAGCTCTACTGAGCAGGCGTCAGACATTTCAGGTAGGCATAATTGCGAGGGCCACTGAGGACACTTAAAAACTCTGGGTTGTGTCCTAAGAAAGGTAAGCACCACTGAAAACCATGCAACAAGTTATCTGTGACTAACTTAAATCTCACTGGGATTTAGGAATCCCAACTTTTTTTTTTTTTAAAGGATAGAACCCTTGCCTTGGACACAGTTTAAGGCTGTTTTACCATTTCTGCTGTAGCTGTTTGCTACTGAATCCACTTGACAGGAAGCTGTAGTCAATCACTAGCAGCTATTTAAATTATTAAAATAGCAGCTATCATTTACCGGTACTTACATTGTTGATGTGCACAACACATGGCCAAGATCCAAACTACCCATTTCTGTGCATGGAGGATGGTGGTAGGGTTGTTGCATTTCCCCCCTGCTGCATCACATATTACTCCAAAGGATTCTTTTAGTAGTTGGTTGGGTGGGCGGGGCACAGGAAGCTGTAATGGGAAGGGACTCCAGGAAAGCCCCAGGCATCTGTGATGTTTCATGCACTGTCCTTTGGATCCAGTCCATTTTGTGAAGCAGCTACCATATGATAGACAGGGTAGGTTTGCATAATACATCCCTCCCAGGGAGGTAACTTATAATTGATTTGGTGACTGGCTGTTTCTACAGGGTGCACCATTCGTTCCATGCGCCTCGGTGTTGAGTCATGCCGGCCACATGACCATGGAAACGTCTTCGGACAGTGCTGGCTCTTCGGCTTTGAAACGGAGATGAGCACCGCTCCCTAGAGTCGGACACGACTGGACTTAATTGTCAAGGGATACCTTTACCTTTACCTTACAGCACTTTACATATTCCAAAAGAAAAGACTTCATTCATAACAGCACAGGTGCAGTTTCCTTGCTGCGTGATCCTACATAGCTGCAATATGCATGTGAATGATGGAACCATACAAGCAGAGCCAAGCATGGCTGCCTTTCCTCCCAGCCAGGTGATAGGTTGGAAAGACACACATGATTGGCCCTGACAGCGTGGTTGTGGTTTTCACAGGCATACTACAACCACGTAGGATTGCATGTTGGGGAAGTAACTCTCACAGCCCTGCATGAGTGTGTAGGGACACACACACAATGAAACGGACGGTGGTGGTATGGAGAAAATCTCTCAATCAGTTCAGTCAGCCACTAGTCTAAACATAAACAGGTTACCATGTGGAGACAGCTGAGATGTGGAACAATCTGAAACAGCTTTCATGTGGTAGGCTGTTATGTGTGCGCTGCTCTCTGGCTCGGGAGATACACACTTGGAGAAGTGCAACGTATTATATGACGGTGTACTGAAAATGCTACAAAATCCTGAAACAGGGCGGAGGAACGAAAGCTTATATTCGAACATATTTATAAACAGCTATTATGTTGTGGAGCTATTGATATTACAAAAAAAACCAAATCTCGATGAGACAGCCAGAGCCGTGCGGGGATTGGATGAGGAACATGGTGAGTGCTGTCAATACTTTTGTCTCTGACAAAGGAAAAAGAAGTCACCATTTGCTTACATCCTCTTAAATTTAAGGCAGCTGCTGCCTTTTGGCATATGGCCTGCAGATTTAACCATAAGAACAGCAGCATTCCAGGCCTCTTGGTTTCTATGGTTGCATATTGATGACATTATTAATGTTGCTAGTTGATGTTATTCTGGAAAGAAGTGGCATTCTGCTAGGATTTTTTTTTCTTTGAAGAGCATTTTTTTAAACAGAAAAAAGAATATTAAGCCTCTCTGAACTTCCAGAACTACAAAGGACATGATTACTCTATGTTATATGGTCCTTCAAAAAAACAAACAAACCTCTAGTCCTTGGTTCTGGCCTTTACTATCTTACTATATGGCATAATCTGTTGGAAGCAAGCTATGTGGAGAGATGTGCATCAGCAAACAATGTCCCAGAGGTAGAAGACTGATGTGGCTAAACTGTGAATGTGTCCCCTTCCATTCTGTATTTTATTGATTTATCTCTGCAAATCCCATCAAAAACTATAGTGACCAAGGACGTACTGGAACTGTGACGTACTGGAACTGTGAAAGGTGGCAAAGTACAGCTCTCTTTCTCAGTGTTTCCCCATGTTCAATTTTGATGCCTTGTAATTAAATAACAAAGGAAATGCCACACGATGGCTCAGAAAGAAAGAAATGTGGCGTCAGTAATCAGCTTGGAAACACTGATATTCTCAGATATCAACTCTCTGACTATGGTTATTACAAGATCAGCACAATAAACTAGACTGGCTCTGCATTTGTTTCGGAATAAATCAAGGAAGGAGCATTTGCCAATTTTTTTGCCTTTTTCTTTTTTTAAAAAAATCAAGATTTATTCAAAGCATTTTTACTTAGTTTATTTGGGCAACAAAGTCTTGAAGGGACTTTGATCAAGTTTCTTCAAAGATTAACTGACATTTTCTAAAAGTACATCAGTTTCTTTTTAAGCAGGTATTTGCTTAGCTCATAACAGGGTGTTGGATTCTATGGAGTTATACAGTTTCCTGGTCTTTGTAGGTTTCCTTCAGACATACTGCTGACATCACAAAGTCTCCTCTCAGATTCCCTCCCTCCCTCCCTCTGGTTTCCTAGTTCAGGTAATTCCAACTCAGGCGCTTGCTAACTTGTTTTTGACTGACAGACAGTGAATGCAAGGCACTTGGGGTGGGAGTGGAGGGAAAGGAGGGCTTTGCGAAGCATACATATACACATTACCTGAAGGGCACACACAATCTTTGATGTGGACCATCCACCTTGTCATCAGGGGAACTTCAAGAAAGGAATTTGAACCTTGCTCCTTTACAGGTAAGAGGAAATTATAAAAAAGGAAAACTTAGTTCCTTAGAGATAGCTGAAAAACTTTATGATATTATTTAAAACTTTATGATAGCATGCAAAACTGATGAGTAAGGCTGGTTCTAACTAATTATTTTAACCCTTTGAAGGCTGCTCACAGTATCTGGGAAAGAAAGTCTGCTGAGTGCTGCTGATGAGAGTCTGCGGAAGAATAGAAAAGGTATGGAATGATTGATGGGAAGGCAAAAGCTGCAAAAGCTTTATTCCAATAATGTGGTCTCTCAGAGCTATAACTGATCTTCTGAAATGCTTCTGGGTGATGGTGACGGTTATGGTGGTGGTGATGGTAAACTTCAGAACTTTTCTGTGCTAGTTTGTTCCCTGAGGCACTGGGTTTTTTTTTTGTTTGTTTTGTTTGAAGAAGATTCCAAAAGTTTATTTTGCTTAAACAATCCTGGTGCTATTTTCCTGTTCGCTTTCCTTTGGGGGAAAAAAAATCCATTTTAATTGCTGTAATTCTCAACTTGATCGGGGCATTTCCAAATCTCTTTTATCAATGTATATAAGAAGATATCCACAAAACAATTTTGTGATGTGATATAACCATGATTACTTGGAGAATATGATGATTTTACTCCCAAACACACTCCCAAACTTATGAAAGGTGCGATTTGAGCTCCAAATTGCTCCATTAATTAACTAGAACTTTATTAAATCTTCCCATTCTTATTTATTCCCCTTTGGAATGTTATGCCTAAAACAGATTTGAAGTTAAATTAATATTTTCCACATGGTGCTAGCTACAGAAAGCAACACATTTAGATTTTTAATGTGAAATGTGAAGACATATGCTATATTTAACTTAAATTGAGTACTTGTGTTCTTTCTATTTCATTAATATTTTTTGTGTTCCTTGCTGCTCAGATCTCAATATCTTTAATTTCAAATACAAACTGGTAAAACTCCCCATGCTTTAAGGAATTTATGTTCACAAATGGGGGAAAAGGGCATTTGAAAACAGAGCACATCTAGCTAAATCTCTTAGTGCCCTACCAACTTTCTATTCCCATTTATTTCTATGGAAGAGTTAAGCATATGCTTAGATTCCTCCTATTGAAAGTAATGATATTTAGAGCTCTTCATGTTGCTGGATTATATCTGTAATAGTCTGTTCTTTGACAAAGTCTGTTCTTGGAGACACAGGTGACAAAGTCTGACCAATTAACTTTAATTTAAAATGTAACATTTTGTTAATACATTATGATCTGGCATTACTTTTATACACTGAAGTTTAGACAAGGCCTAGAGACAAAAACAGCAGCAATTGATGACTTGGATTTTTACAGTACTATACACATATCTTATTTGGTTCTCAGGACTGTGTGTGTGTGTGTGTGTGTGTGTGTGTGTGTGTGTGTGTGTGTGTGTGTGTGTGTGTGTGAGAGAGAGAGAGAGAGAGAGAGAGAGAGAGAGAGAGAGAGAGAGAGAGAATCCTGAACATTCAGCACATCTTGATGTTCCTGGGCAAATATGTAAAAGACATCTTAATGTGACACAGAATGAGGCAGAAGGCTGAAGTGATAGAATTTGGGATGGGACCCCTTCAGACTGCAAGTGGGAGGCTCGGGCTCCCTCACAGTTTTGTCCTTCATATAGATAACCAGCACATGATGAAGGCAGGTTTAATGTCACCCTCTCCTTGATGTGCTAGTTTACCACATGCAAGAAGCTTAAAATTGTGACAGACACGCCCCTTGTTCTGAAGTGGTATTGTCCTGGATTCTTCCACCTCAGCTGACCGACTCATTCTGCAAAATGTATAAAATCGCTCACATTTTGTATAAAATGGGGCTCACATGCCCAAAGACTGTACACATTTTTAGATTTGGCCTGAGTATACTCAGACATGTCCAAGGTTCAGCCTTTGTGTCCAGTGCTGGTTAAAACAGGTTAAAGCAGATCTTTTAAGCCTGCTTGGTGAAGCAAAGAAACAAGTAAATATGACAATCATCAACTCAGAGCCGCACTACACTTCTTTCTTGTTTGCCTTGATTTCACTGATAGCGCCGTTTCTTGTATTTTACGGCCTGCGCGTTCTTTCGCGAACTCAGACAGCCTGTAGCCTCTGGTAACGAGAGCTAAACTTCCAAGTACCACACTGTGCACAGGTGTGAAGCCAAGAACAACAGAAACTTAACTATTTTACACACTGACCCTGAAACTGTGTTTTCAAGTCACTGAACTTTGAAAATTCCACACAAACTAAGAAAACCCTTGACTTGTTAAATAATGTTTTTTTGGGAAAAGAAAACTTTCCCACCTCTTGAGCACAACTCTATGGGCGCACCTGTGTGTGTAGGAGACAAAAGTGCATGCTATATTCTATGCAAGTTTCTGTATTAAGGAGTTAAAAATCAAACTGTGCCATTTCACCGAATCCATTAAATGTCAAGTACTGGCAGGCTGCTGTCCTGCTGTTCTGTTTCTAACCTATTGGAAAGAAAGAACACTCATGAATGCGTTACTCAGACTCAAGCAGCACTTTAAGCGTTTATTTATACTAGCTGAGAAATGGGTGAAGAATTTGGGGGAGTAAATGATGGGGAACATCCCCCTCCTGCTCTATAGCACAGTGGTGCTGTAGCATTCTGGTCTGGGACTGGGGCAGCCATCCGTCACCCCTCCAAATTTAAAGCACGCGGAGGTGGATTTAACCACTTTCCTGAGCTGGATTTAACCACTTTCCTGAGCTGCTTTTGAGAAGAGGGGATTAGGGTCCAGGTATGCATTTCTCAACCCTGACTACCCTCTGCTCTAGGATCTAGTGTGGGTCAGGGAGGTCCAACCAGCTAGTGACTTGGAGGGTGATGGTGTTTGTCATTACATTGCTCTCCTTTTGCCTTTCTCTGTAGTATCAAGCTTGGCTCACTTGCTTGAGTAATCTAAGCCAGGCTAACTGGGCAAGGAGGCACCTTTTAATGTGATGACTCTTCTTTTATTTAGCTGGAAGGGAATAACTATCCCTATTCGTTGCATAGCGTTCCTCCCAGTGGCTGTTTCTTGTGTCTCCCTTCTGTCTCTTTTTTTTTTTAAGATTGTGAGCCCCTTTGGAGACAGGGAATCCTTTTCTAATGGCTACGTCGACCGCTTTGTGAACATTTTTTGTCAAAAAGTAGTATAGCAATATTCTTAATATAAATAATAATCTGAAGCTCTTATGCAGTGCACGAGCTCTGTACTTACAGCAAGAATTCATAGTCTGGATGTGGTTTCATGGATGGCAAGGAGGATGGCCAGATACAAAAGAGAAGGCTCCAATACTTTTAAGAAGAGGGGATTTCGCTGAGTACAGTTTTTCATGCAGAGGTGAGAAAAGCTGCACCTGTCAACTTTCCCTCTTCATCACAACTGTTAAAAGGTACAGGAGCCTTCTGTCTGTGACATAAGTTTATGAAATACCTATCAGTTGCCTTTTTTGTAGATGTGTGTTGCCTGCTTGTTTCCTCATGTCACTTAGATGAGTGGCACACACACACACACACACACACACACACACACACACACACACACACACACACACACACACACACACACACTACCAAAATCCCTGGGTGACTGATGGTTTGTTAAGTTCCTGCGGATTTGCTTATCTGCTTCCATAAAAGTGTAACCCATTTTGCCACACGTGCGTGTGCAATAGCAAAACAATTCTTAGCGGCCTATCACACAGTGTTGACATGAGCTTCACCAAGTTGTGATATTCGTAAATCTCTGTGAATCTGCTCCGGAATGTGCTTTATGTACTGTAGTATGAAAATTGTTCTTCACAGGAACAGTATACAAAATGATGTGTTTATGGTAATGGGTAGCAAAAGTATATAGTGAAGAGGGTCGTGGGAACCTAACCCCATTTTCCCCATAGGATCAATGCTTCAGTAACCGTGGTTTCTGTTACTGCAGGGTTTTCCAGGAACGTAACCCCTGCGGTTAACGAGAATTGACTGTATTTGGAGTAAGCCCAGCTGAATACTGTGGGGCTTCTTTCTGAGTAAATGCACATAGGTTTGGGCTGCTAGATGTCTTTAAAAACCTAGCTTCAGATACTTCTGTGTTCCTCAGTCAAGGACCACATGCAGTGTGTGAAAGATTCATTATGGCATTGTGCCTATCAGGTTAATCTTAAGTATTCCTTGAATTTAGATTTAGCAATCATTCATAGAATATTAACTACAACTGCTCTTGAAGTCAATTTCCTTTCCACTCAGTGTACCTATACTGCCATATCCATGCTTAGATTTTAGTTCTGCTCTTTTTTCTGATGTCCAACTTGAACCATTACATAATACAGTATTTGGCAAAGGCTAATATTTGCTGTTCTGTTGCAACAGGTACCTTGGAAAATGCTATAGTAACTTCCACCTTTCTGAGGTCTGGCAAAGTCAGTGAAATAGATTGGTTAAAAATGTGGTCAGTTATTCAGATTGTCAAATCACAATTGTCCAGTTCTGATTAAAGGAGAAATAAGTTCATCAACACACCATGGAACATTATTTAATACAATAATTTCATGTATCAAAGTTTGACATTCTCAAGACTATTGAACTTTTGAGCAGAGACAGAGTTGTAAAAGAACAGTAATAAAGATAAGATAACATGGAATGTAAATAAACAAGCACCACACCACTTCATTTTGCTGCGGTTATGTTCCCTTAATAATGCAGAGGGGGTATTGTCCCCGTGAGTGTGTGTGTGTGAGTATGTGTGTGTGTGTGTGTTTAACGTAGTATCACAAAACCTTTCACAATCAGGGATATTCAGGTGGGACCTAATACCAAAATAATGTTCCTGAACAGTGGTGTCGCTAGGGCGTGGCGGGGGTCGGGTTGCCGGGGGTGACACACCAGGAGGGTGACGTGCCAGGAGGGTGATGCGCCTGAGGCACGCTCGGCGAGCCGCGTCTTCTTCGGCTGCTCGGCTGCTTCTAACTAGGCTGGGCAAGAAGAAGGGCAATCGCGTCTTCATTTGCATGCGAACGGGCCTTGGGCGCGTCACCCTCTCCAGGTGCGTCACCCCCTCCCGGCGCGAGCGGTGACTACCGGGGGGTGACGCGGCAGTGGGGGTTTGGATGATGCGGCAGTGGGGGGGGGTTACGCGCCGAGCCAGCCGACCTCCCGCCGGGGGTGACGCACTGGCTCATGACGCCACTGAAAATGCTTTGACAAGGATTGTATCAGTGTTGATGGGTGGAATTTTAGCTCTGTTTGACTTAGGGCCCAATCCTATCCACCTTTCCAGCACTGATGCAGCCGTGCCAATGGGGTGTGCACTGCATCCTGCATGGGGGGGGGACACCATCATGGATGCCTCCTCAACATAAGGGTACGTTTGTTCATTTACCTTGGGGCTGCATTGCGGCTGCATCAGAGCTGGAAAGTTGGATAAGATTGGACCCCCAATTGAGTTTTTCTGTGACTCTAGCCTGGGTGGACTTCAGCTGGGCAGATAAAACATGTGAGGAGTGTAGAATACTTGGGTTTCCAAACTGAATTACAGGGGCCCTTCCCGAGATACAACGGTTGAACCTCCCCAAATGTAACTCAGATCAAAAGAAATAGAATCAAAAGTCCAAATAGAAATGTATACCTCCAGTGACAGTTATCTGCATCTCCCCAGGAAGGCCAACCTTAGAAGGGAAACCAGCAGTTATAGTCTCAGGACTTCAGGTGTAGAGTAGGGGCCAGCTGGGATTCATTTTACTTGAGAACCCTCACTGCATTTCCCAGTATTTTCTCCCATCATCCCCTGCACAAGGAAGCAGGAAGAGGCTCCTAGTAATCTCGATGACAGTTTTGCCCATGGCCATTTGTTTGAACCTCACACCAAATCTGTCTTCCTGGGTCTCCCTGCATTTTTGCTGGTGTTTGCTTGCTTTGTACCCTCAGCAAACCTTTCCATTGACAAGCTGCATCCACTAAAATCTGGTCATCAATCTTCTTGTCACCTTCTCCATCTGCCTTTTCTGGTGTTCCTGAATCTGTTTCTGTTTCTGCCTTGCCTCTTTCCTGGACCTGATGCCAAATTAGACCTAATCAAACAAAAACGTTCTAGTTCTGATAATGCTAACCTGCCCCACTGACCCCTGATTCCTGCAGTCTTGAACTTTTTCTAGTTGCTACATTGAAGCATGTGTTTTTGCACATTTGTTTGATATATGATGAAGGCATCATCAAGGCTGAAGACCAAGCCCAGTGTCCTAGGACAATTGACAAAGGGCACTCATATTAATCCTTTGCTATCCTTGGAGCTTGCCTGGAAAAGAAGACTCCTGTTGGTATATTGCCATCTTGTACAGTAGATGTTGTACAATTTAAATTGACTGGCTAGCTGCATCCAAGAACTATAGGCCCAAGAAATGTATGTTCACACACCCACAAGCAGACGCACACATTCTTTCTTATTGACATGTTCTCTCACATGTGCATGAGGCATACATGCTTTTTCTTTCTCACATACATACTAATAGCTACCCTTTGCACCTCCTTTAACTATCTTGGATGGTACCTCTGCAGGACCATAGGGAATATTCCTCCTTATTCTTCCAAGAATCACTTCCTAAAGCCAGACTTCATATCTGGTTGACCATGGCTCATGGAAACACTGGAACAAAAATCAGGCATAAAGACGGAGTTAAAAGAATAGGGACCATAGCAGAATTGCCAGAGGACCAATGGAAACGAGAGATGCTCTGACTTGCCTTAGGACAACACTTGAATCTACCCCTCCTTTGAATCTACCCCTGGATGTTTTCCAGACATCCATCTCTTAGCTCACCAATAGTAGCCAGGCATACAAGGCCAAAGCAATGAAGCACCACATGATCCACATGATTGGATCCATGTCTGAATGACTATCAAGTCTCTCTAGTAGCTCTTCCTGTGTAAAGGAAGTCTAAAGGCAACTCACAGCTTCTTTTGGAGTGTATGACAAACTCCATGTAGCAACGATGTATGGATAGGGAAGCATAGATTCTGACCTCAGAAGAAATGTTGTAGATTTTATATCAGGAAAAGGTGAGTTAGATTGGAAGCCTCAATCTGATGTTATCTGTGGTTATCCTCATATTTACACTCGTTATCCCCATATTCAGTGGTTCCCAAACTGGGAGGCGTGGATCCCAGGGAAGCCATAGAAACCAGCCAGAGGAGCCGCAGAGTGCCAAGGAATCCTGTCAGAAAACAGTGCAATGCCAATTGGCAGACATCAACATAATGTAACGGGGAGCCACGACTAATGGTCGCCAATGGCCAAGGGAGCCGCAGGTCAAAAACGTTTGGGAAACACTGCCGTATTTACATGGCAACTATGGGCTTACCTTCAATATGCTGCATCTTCCAGGGGTGGAAATGAAACACAGTTCAACCCACAGAAATGTACACTGCAAGCTTTCATCCCTCTCCTTGCAAGGAGCTGCATAGACCTCAGAGTGTCTATGCAAAGACCAGAGAGTCACTGAATGAAGACACTGCCCTGGTTTGAATACGGCAGGTAGATATTTGTCTCCTGAAAAGCAGCAGAAAATCTCAACCCAGACATGGGATGCGAAAGTGTTGCTCACTCCTAGTTGGAGTGTCACTGTTAGTTGGGCTGGTTTCTTATCAAATATGTACTGTAAGCTTGTCCGAGAAATAGGAGCCATTCAGGAGGTTTAAAAGGAAGAATGATAGAGAGCATCTTAAAATAACATTGGCAGCTTCTCCAGCTCTGCTTTTACTTCTGCTTCATCCTTGGTCTCATGTGCTTCAAGCATAAGGAAAGGATAGCAGACCTCTATGCTTTTCACAAAACTCTGAAATCTATTAACTCCCTTTTCATTAAAGAAAGGCTATGAAGTTGCAGCTGAAAGCTATCATTTCATTATAAAGTGTTCAATCGTTTTCCCTGTTGAGCTTTGACGTTTTCACCTCCCTCATAAAACATCAATGAATTCAAGGGTGTTATTGACATAGTATTGAAACAAAATAATCACGGCATCCCTCATATTCCTATTTTGTAAGGAGTCTTACAAAAGCTCTGTCATTTGTTTCTTTCTGGGCATCATGCTCACTTCCAAGTAGCATTTGATTTCTGCACGATGTACAGTACTTTCTTCCACAGGTAGCACTTAAAGAGCCACATTAGCTATGAAACTCTTTTATGTTTCCAATTTGAAACAACAGGTACAACCAAATTCCTCTGGAGGCCAAGTTTCCTTCCTTTCCCCAAGAATGTGCAGAAATGGAAAAAAGGGGGGGCATTTTTCCATTCGGTGCATGGAGAGCAAGAAAACTTGGCATACTCATCAGCCATCTACAGGAATTTGGGTGGGTCACGGAAAAAGCACAGACTTCAGTGGAAAACATATATGGGTGTGCGTGTGAAAAAGTATTTTAAACCATAAATTGTCCACATACATAGATGGGTGAGAGAAATAAAATCCAGAAATGGATAATGAAATATTGCATTTCTAAAATCCAGAAATGGATCATGAAATAACACAAGACTGAAATGAGAATGAGCGTCCTCTGAAGAAAGCACTCTTGGCATCTTAATAACTCAGTCCTGTGAATAGATCCCAAAAACGTTCACTAGTTCCTTAAAGAGAAGGCTAAATAGAGAGCTAAAGATTAAAAAGGAAATAGAGAGCTAGAGGGGATGGACTGTAGTGCAGAGGGGAGCACAAGCTTTGCATACAGAAGGTTCAGTCCCTGGCGTCTAAGTTGGACTGGAAAGTGGGTGCCATTCAGCATAGGCAATACTAAGCTAGCTAGATAGACCAAGGCTTGAACATTGGCAGCTTTCAATGTTCCTAAGAATATGTAAACAACAAAACAATGTATAGACACAATAAGAAAGTCCTTCAATTGAGACATAGTATACAACTATAAAAACATACCAAATATACAAGATGTGTGTGCCAAGCAAAGCTCTTTCCTCGTGCTCCCACCACTCCCCTCCTTCCCATAGGCTTCCTCTGGCACTGATGGGGCTAAAAGGAGTTCCGTCATCACCTCCTTTCCCATCCATCCTATCCCCAGAGGCTCTTCCAGGACACTGTATATGTCCACTGGAACGTTGACTCTTCTTTTTCATTGAGATCCCTCTAGTTGCTACATCACAATCTCCTCTCTGACTTTCATAACATGGCACTGGGAAGCGCCATCTGTAAAACACGCAGCGCTGGTTGCATGGCTCTTTGGCTTGTGTGACTCAGACCACCAGCAATTGTTGTTGGTTCTGAGATCTGGAGTGGCAAGGAGTTCCCTGTCTGCCAGAGCTTCGTTTCAGTGGATGGGCCTGCATATGCACATAACAAGACACATAACAGTCAGGTCCTGCCATTGGAATTCATTAGCCAGTGGTGAATGCATGGCTTCTGTCTGAGCATCTGAGCACTAGCAACACCACTGAAGTTCCTATTTCCTGGCTCAGAACTACAAAACTACAAGTACAAATCTCAGTGGGTTCATAATAACATTCGCCTCAGTAACAGCCTTATGAATCCCAAAGTTATTCTCCAGTTCAGATTAAAATCCAAGCCAGAGAGGAACGTAAGCTCTCCTGCGCCACATCCAAGCTCCCCTTTCCTCCCACCCCTTCACTCACCTTTATTACTGCTCCAGCAGTGGTGGAAGGACACACCCCTGCTTTGACATCTGCCATGCCTCTACAGCAGCATGCCAGGCAGAAGGAGTACTCGGAGTACTAGGAAATATATTTTTCCCACAGCTACTGACATTTGTAGGCTTGGAGGCTTTCCTGGGAGGGGGGTTGGGGGAAGAATTAGATCCTGCCATGTTCTTGATGATGACATTGGGGGTGCAACAGTTTTCAAACTGGTCTCGGAATTAGGTTTAGAATAAACTGAGCAATTTTCCAAGTTTAGGGAAAACAGTTCAGTTTTTCCGAGCCCAACTCCAGGCTGCCCATGGGAGTTTTCCCTGCCACTACTCAGCTCATGCAGGTCTTTAGATTGAGGTGAGATGGCCATTAATGACAAGGGCACTGACCATATATTTTGCAGGGCTTCCATGCTGCAACTTTTGCCTAGAGCAGTTTCTGCAAAAGTTTATGTCTGTACCATGTTAATCATTCTTTATCCTTTGTGTGCATAAGGAGTGTTTCGTTTGACAGCTTTCTCTGTATTTTGCACGTGAGTTAAATGAAAGCAAATTTTTGTAAAGTTTATTATATGTCATAAGGTATCCACTTAGCAAAGGTACATTATCATGTTTAGCCTTGGGAAGCTGGAACTTTTTTTAAAAAGTACAAGGAAATCAGTCTCTCAGTGACCAGCCATACTGTGGCATAGCAATGGTATTTTCTTGCAGAACATGTGCCTCAGATTGCAATAAGTTTCAAGCTGAATTCCCAAAGAGGGGCTCACCTTTCCATCTCTGAAATGCTCCAGAAGAGCGTAGCCAGGCCTTTTGTGAATGTGCACTCAAACTGCTTTTCGCCTTGGTGTGATAGGCCCTTATTCAAAGACAATAGGACAACATCCAGGAAAGAAATTATGGGGAGGTGTGCTTCCTTTCAAAAGAAAACAGAGGCAAGGAAGCATGCAGCCTTCAAGTGAGGGAAAGAAAAGAAAAAAAGGTTTGCAAATGGTGGAGCATTGCTCCCCCCACCCCAAGGTTAGATGAGTAGTCCTAAGCAGGAGGATGCTATGTGCGTGTATATAAGTGTTCAGTTTCCAAAGTGTTAAAATAATTTAAAAAATAAAGTTACACAACCAACGTAAGGAGGGGAGAGAGAGAGAGAGAGAGAGAGAGAGAGAGAGAGAGAGAGAGAATTGTGTGACCACGACACTTGTGAAACTATGTGGGATTGCCTTGCCTTACCAACTCTACCATGGGGAGAGTTTCCAGTGAATTTAGGAGACATAGGAATCGCTTCTCTGGGCCTTAATTCTTCTACCTGTAACAAAAATGGGAACGCTGAAGACCTTCCACACAGGCTTGATGTACAAGGGTGACCAGTTTTGAGTGTGGGGACAGAGAGAAGTGTATGACTACGTTTTTTAGGAAAGACTGGCTGTGTAACGTAGTGAAAGTGATAGATTTGAGATTATCAGCGAAGCTATAAATACAGAAGGTTAAGAGATATGTGTAGTGGAGACAAACATCCTGAGTTGTCTACTAACTAACCACAGTGGAATGTTAAGTTGGAGGAACAAGTGGGGAAGGAGAAAAAAAAAAAAGGACTGGATGGATTACATTCGATCCTGACAGACCCCACCAACCAGAGCTGGCAATGTGTGCAGAACTGAACACAAGGTCAGGAGGACAGCTTAGAATAGTGGCCTGTCAAGTGGCCGTTACAGCACAGTGGTTAAGAGAATAAGCTGTGGGCCATGAAGTATCCTGATCCAGTCTCACCTCAGCCACAAACTCCCTCTGCAAATTGAGCCAAGCCGCTACTTCCACCATCCTCACCCTCTGTATCGTTGATTGGGTGATGATAATAATACCAGCCTCCCCAGGGATGGTGTCAAGAGCTGGCACCCATGGCTATGATGAGAGGACCTACCTGGCCAGGCTGAGTGACCCCTGAAGCCTCAGTACTGGTGGACTACTGAGTGCCCAAAATGCTGTCAGGGTGGGTGGGGGCCCAGTGGAGGGCTTTGCAGTGCAGCCTTTCCAACAACCTGGCACCAGAACTGGGCCTACCTCAAAGGACAGTTGTGAAGATTACTGAGATAATGTATGTGAAGTGATATGAGCTGCTAGGAAGAGGAATTTTGAAACACTGAGTATCACTATTACAGTCATTTGTGGACTTGTGCTAGCAGGGCCCATGAGAGGGGGGTAAAGGGGGTGAATTGTACCCGGGCCCAGGGTCAAAAAGGGGGCATAGGAGGCAAAGGAGGGGCCCCAGAAATTTCCAGGGATCTCAGCTGGCCTCATGGAGAGTGAAAGATGGAGGCTGGGCCAACCGGGAGACCAGGTCTACCCAGCAGGTAGACCTGGGTGCCGCATCAGGAAGCCTGGTAGATCTGGGCTCTGGAGACTTTTCCAGCTATTACTGACCCCCTACACTGTTTTTTCCCCTCTCCCTTTGAGAAGGGGGTGCAAAAGAAATAAAACTGATACAATTCCTCTCAGAGGCCCTGTGCGCTAGCATCATATGCTGACTCAGAATGTTGTGGCAGGAATACTGGCTTGGTCAAGATTTCAAAATGTGGCAGAGTGGCAGCGTGCAGAGCAGACCCATCGCACAGAGGGGCAAGACTGAAGGTGGTGCTTGGATCAGGCTCCTCATGGACTTTCAGCCACCATAGATCATATATTGTATTGTTATATGTATTGTTTTAAACTTATTTCTGTATTTTAAACTATGTTTTTTTAAATTTTTGTTGTAAGCCGCCTTGGGCATTTGCCTCGGCATAGGATAAGGCGGGATATAAATTTTTAAAATAAATAAATAATAAATAAATAGATCCAGCAGTATTGGTATATCCCTGCTGCACAGATACTGATAAATACTATAGCAGGAAGTTAAAATGAGAGTACAGCTGCAGGGCAAACATAATATGATCCTAGCATATTTTGGGCACTCAGAAATACATGCACTCTTTGCTTTGCTTGGAAGGTTGCTGAAGGAATGTCAGTGCAATGATCACAGAGATGTGAATCTTTAGACCACTAAAATTGGAAGTATAGATGTGTGATTGAAATTCTGTTACCATAACAGGGTGGGGAGGAGGGTGCTTCTCATCTGTTTTGTGCCCACTCCGCAGATCAAGTGACACCCATCTCGCCTGTCCGAACGTGTCAGTCACTTTTGCCTCGCTCTTTACATAACTGCACCAGTTTTAATTAAGCAAAACACATCACTGAGTCTATTCAGCTTCTTCTTCTTCTTCACTTTGTGGCTTTTATGGAGGCATCTGCACAACAATACATGCACAAAAAAGCCCCAGCTTTCCAAAGAACTGTCTTTTACAGATATTATCTCCATGGTGCAATTCCAGTAATCATAAATGCATTATCAAAACTTGTTATCAAAAAACAGAGTTTTATATGATTCTGTTTTGAAGTTAAAAAAAGCCCAATAAATTTTAATTGTGGTATGCAAAGTTGCATAGTAAACGAGGTTAAAGGGTGTTCTCTAACCTTTGCACATGCTAGTCTTCTTTTTTTGCTGTATGTCTGCATCCTCTTAAAATGCTGAAACATTGCCGACAGCAAGAAGAGCAAAAGGCCATGTGAGCTGGATCAGCCTACCTCTGCCATTCAGGGTGCCCTAACAGGCCGGTCTGGCAAGCTAATCAACTGCAAGGAATGGATATTCTTTCTAGATAAGAACATAAGAAGAGCCTTGCTGGATCAGGCCAAAGGCCCATCTAGTCCAGCTTCCTGTATCTCACAGTGGCCCCACCAGATGCCTCCGAGAGCACACAGCCAACAAGATAACCTGTTTCCTGTTGTCACTCCCTTGCACCTGGCACAGAGAAAACCTACTTCTAAAGTCAAGAGGTTGCTTATGGCTTGTAACCTGTGATGGTCTTTTCCTCCATGAATCTATCCAAACCCCTTTTAAAGGCATCTAGGCCAGGTGCCATCACCACATCCTGTGACAAGGAGTTCCACAGATGAATTACACGCTGGGTGAAGAAATATTTTCTTTTGTCCGTTCTAACGCTCCCTCCACTCAATTTTAGTGCATGTCTCCTGGTTCTGGTGTTGTGCGAGAGGGTGAAGAATTTCCCTCTATCCACTCTCTCCATCCCATGCATAATATTATACATCTCAATCATGTCCCCCCTCAGGTGCCTTTTTTCTAGATTGAAAAGCCCCAAACGCTGTAGCCTTTCCTGATAAGGGAGGTGCTCCAGCCCACGAATCATTTTGGTTGCTCTTTTTGCACCTTTTCCAATTCAACTACAGGTGGGCCCCCATATCTACGGATTCGCTATCCATGGTTTCAGTTATCCACGGACTGTGGGGACCCCTCCCCCAGGCTATTACTTTTTTCCCAGTAAGCTTCATTCTTCCTTAAACAAACAAGAGAAACAGCCTCTGGCTGCTTACTGCAGGCAAGTAGAACAAGACTAAGTCCTAGAATCTAGGACTTAGGGCGCGATCCAATCCTACTTACGCCACCGGTGTAACCAGTGGTGCAGCAAGAACGGGAGGCCCCAGAATGGAAAGGGGATTCAAATCCCCTCCAAAAGGGGAATTTAAAGGGGATTTGAATCCCCTTTCCGTTCTGGGGTCTCCTATTTTCGGTGGAGTAAGTAGGATTGGATTGAGCCCTTAGTCTCGTTCTACTTGCCTGCAATGCAGGCTGCTTCTCTGTTTGTTTTAAGGAAGAAACAAAGCTTGCTGAAAGAAAAATAAAAGCTGAGGGGGGCGCACACGCCTGCCCGCAGGGGAGGCAGGGCGGGGGGCCCTCAGGAAACCATGGAGGGGGTGTTCGCTCCTATCCACGATTTCAAGTATCCACAGAGGGGCCTGGAACATATCCCCAGCGGATATGGGGGAGTACTGTGTATCCTTTTTGAGTAACAATGGTAACAATGAGTCCTTGTTAGCAGATTCCAGAAAACACCTACCTTGCTTCCATCTACAGCAGTGATAGGAGCTTGTCAGCTTGTCAAGCTCCTATCTTCAGCTTGCCAGGAGCTGGGACTCCCCTGAAATCCCAACCTGCGACATGGGACCCACCTTCAAGAGCCCAGCAGGTGAGAGGGGGAGCTGAGTGAGCAGACACAGTTCCTCTTCTTTTCCCACTTGATAGTGGCCAATCAGCATGTGCTGCTACTGTGTTGTTCATCGCCTTTTCCCAGACCAAGTAGAAGGAGAGGGGGGCAGAGAGTGGCATGACAGCAGTGTACACTCAATTTGGAAGGGTGGGTGGATAGAAAAAAGAGGCAAGGTGAGGCAGAGAGAGTGCCATGGAAAGAGGGAGGAGGTGGATCAGTGGAAGTCTGAAGGTCCCTACTAAAGATTTGGGGGGCTTGGCTAAAAGCAACCCCTCTAAAACCAAAGTCTCTGGTGGGATTCACCTCATGTACAGCCACTACTATTCAAACTGTGCAGGTCTGATGAACCTCAAAACAAAATGGCGATTGTAGCACTGTTGCAGCCCATCTGAGGTTGCATTGGATTCACTTCTGAACCCTGACTCACCTGTTGAAGTCCCACGATCTACAGTAAAGCCCGTGGTACACTGCCTGCGCGGCGGCATGGCGCATACACAAGCGTTGGCAAGCGGCGCAAAGAGTTCAGTGTGTCTTGCTTTTTCAGGAAACAAGCCATGACAATAGTGAATATGAAGATCTATGTTCAGCCATGTCTGAATCTGCTGTTGATGCAATTACAGTATGTCACAGACCATGAAATACATTAGCAAAGAACTGATTGCTATAAAATAACAGAAATGTCTGTGTGTGAGATATTTGGGCTGAGTGCAGAGCTTGCACACGCTCAGGACGTGGTTGGAGATAAATAATAGGTTCATAATAATATTACAATGATGTTGTGCAGTATGAATATGAAACAGCCCAATCCTGACTAAACTCCCCCATTGATGCAGCCACACCAACGGAGCATGCGCTGCATCCTATGGTGAGGGTGCAATCATGGAGGTTTCCTCATGGTAAGGGAATGAATGTTCCCTTACCTTGGGGCAAGCCTCTGCTGCCTGAATGGTCTCCACGGATCTGCATCAATCATTTTGCTGACTGAAATGGTGGAAGGATCCTGGCACAAGTCAGTGGCTCAAGGCTAGGAAGGGGGATAGGATTTTGGTGGAGCTGCCGTTACCAATATGACCCCCTTCCCAGTCTCAACACACATCCCTCCGTGCCCCAGTCTCTGCTCCATTCCTCCCCATCCCCTCTCTATTCCACTCGCTCCCATCTACCCAAGCCAACTTACTGGTCCCAGGGCTTTTCTGGAAGCCACTGGTGCGTGGCAGCTCTCTGCTTGTGGTGGCAGCCTGGTTGCACGGTATGGCATTTTGCGACCGCCATAAAGCACACTGCGCTGCTGGAATGCACATTCCTGCAATGCAGGTGTCCAATAGAATTGGGCTGAAAGCCACAATCCAAGCTTCTAAATCATATGGAGCATTTGACTATTATTATTATTATTATTATTATTATTATTATTATTATTATTATTATTATTATTATTGTCCTTCATTATTCCTGTTCCTTATCACAAGTACGTTTTTAATTTTGTAAAGTTTTGTTCCATCTTGGTGGCATTTGCCCTCACAAGAAAACTGGTCACATTCAGAGATGGGAATTCAGGCTAATGAATTTATTTAATGCTGACTTCCCCAAGGCCACATAAGGAGCTCATAGCAGAAGGGAGGAGTTCATATGTTTCCCAGATGCAAGCCCAAGGCCCACTTCATAAACTCAAGCACCACTCAGTCTGTGGAGGAGCAAGTGTGTTCCCCCGCCCATTCATGAAACCTCACGCATGACATGGTTATGCTATACTCATTCAATCCATGTGATGTTTCCCCTCCCCCTTTTATTTTGAGGGAGAAGAATTTAATGAATGCACACATATGGCATGCTCATGTAACCATGAGATGATGGATGTGGAGCAGTTAGGGAGCATTCACTCTTCATTCAAACAGACGCAGCTCTCTTAGCAATGCACTATACTGCTACTCACTGTGTTGGTAGTTAGAGCTACCAATAGAAATTAGGGTGGCCACCTACTTTTCTGACAAGGTTCCTGTGCTTGTAACAGCTGCTGCATCAGAGAAAAACAACAACAGCAGCAGAGGAAATGTTTTCTGGCATCAATGTGCAGGAAATGGGGGGTGTTTTGCCTGCTGAATGTCTGCTTTTCAGGCAACTGTTAAAGGCACAGGAAATGTGCCAAAAACTAAAGGTGGCAAGCCAACCCTAGCACAGATAAAGACTTGAATGTCTATACACCTCTTTTACTCGACATTCAATAATACAGCGATATGTCTAATTTGAATCAATTGCTATCTGCATACACTGAATTGCCCTTCAGATATAGCTGCAGCTGCAACAACATGAGTGGGGTGATTGTGTGGGTCTTTCTCATGAGATCAGAATCAGTGCCATTTCCATGGGAAAAGACTCTATGATTGGCCCCATCTCTATTACCCATGCAATCTACCCTCTTCTCCTGGATTATTTCAGAACATTTCCTTTCTTCCCTTTCATGCTTCTACTAAGACCAGAGGCTTATACTCTCTCATCTAGTGCTTGCCACTCCTTCTCTAAGGTGTTTGGGGCTTTTTCGGGGTAAAAATCAAACCAGCACTTGCCATTAAGACACTACTTTAAGAGATGCTGTATGGTATTCTCGTATTGCAAGAGGGGAAGGAGGAAGATAGGAGGAAATTGATTTTGGTATGATAAAAGAATAGATGCTTTCGAACTATGGTGCTGGAGAAGACTCCTGAGAGTCCCTTGGACTGCTAGGAGATCAAATCAGTCAATCCTAAATGAAATCAACCCTGACTGTTCCCTGGAAGGACAAGTACTGAGGCTGAAACTCAAATATTTTGGCCACCTAATGCGAAGAGAGGACTCTCTGGAGAAGACTCTGATGCTGGGAAAGATTGAAGGCAAAAGGAGAAGGGGAAGGCAAAGGATGAGATGGTTAGACAGCATCACCGATGCAACGAACATGAAAATGAGCGAACTCAGGAAGATAGTGGAGGACAGGAAGGCCTGGCGGGATATGGTTCATGGGATCACGAAGGGTCAGACACAACTTAACGACTGAACAACAACATGATAAAAGATACACTAGGTAAGAAAACTAGAAAGTATCATAAAGCCCAATTCTATCCCGCCCCCTGCTAATGCAGTAGCACCAAAATGGCTACTGCTGCATCTGGGGTGGTGGGGGTGGTGGAGCAGTTGCAGAGGTCTCCACTGGGTAAGGGAACAATTGTTCCCTTATCCAGTGGTAAGCCTCTGTGGTGCGGATGATGGGTCTACTTGGACCTGCACTAGCTAAATAGCTGGTGCAGGTCCACATGGACCCATGCCCTAGAATTGAGTCTCGGAAAGGGGTTAGGATTTGGCAGCCGCATGCAGAAGCTAGCACACCCAACAGCCCAATCCTATCTCTCCCCCTCCCCCTGGTTTGGGCGATGCAGCATGGGTCGTGCAGCCCACGCAGCATCTTCACTGTAAAATTAGCCACGACACCACTGATCGTGGGTCAGTGGCCCATGTGAGGAAGCCCAGAGATAGTGTAGATCAGGTCAACCGTTCATCATCCTGGACGAGTTATTTTGACTAAAGGGAGCATAAATATGCTGAGCTTAACAGGCCAATGGGCTGGTGGGCAGCAGGACAAGGCTCTTGTCTATGTGTAGCTCTTAATGAGCAAGTAAAGCACTGTGCACACATTGAAAAGACAAGCCAGAGAGAGCCTGCAAAGGGGGGGGGGTGTCAGGGGCCCCCACGCAAATCAAGGACAGCTTGAAAGTAGCGTTGTGAATGAGGATATAAAGCAGTGACGCCTGTGTTATTTCCTTGGCTCGGCTGCTCCATCCTTGTGACAGAGATCAGCATAAGACCCTGCTCATAAGTAGGCTCACTTCCTTCTATGTAAGTAAAATGGGGATAGAGATACTTGCCTTCTCCATGGGACTGTCGTTAGGATTAATTCATGTTTGCTTGGCACTTTGAAGATGTAAAGCGATACAGAACTGAAGTGCTCAGTATTGTTTTTGTAAGCTCAGGCAGACGATACATTCTCTTTGTTACCTGCTGCAGTTCAAATCTGGCACTTGGGCCCGCAGGAATGGAACGTTTTGCCTTTTGGTGCGCCAGCGTCTGTTGGAACTTTCTGTCTTAAAGAGGCAGGTAATGCTCGCACAGCATGAACTGGAGCAAAGGTGACAGGGAGGTGAAAAATCATTGATCTTTGCTTCAGATGTCTGGCTGTGCTGATGGAAATCCACTGTGATGGAGTTTGAATTCAAGGAAGTTGGAAACCATATCCCAGCAAGTCAGAGTATTTTGTAACTCCGGAAACATCATTCATAAAAATTATCTGAACACAGCATGGTATGGGGGACTCTTTGCATAAAGTGTTTGACTCCTCCAGCAGCATTTTCAGAACTTCTGTTATTAAAAAAATATGATATATAAAATATTTTAAAATATAATATCAGGTATAGGAACCAGTGTAATTTTTTTTATTGAAAATTGAATTTGGTTGCTATGAAAAAATCCTTTCCAAATAATATCAAATAGAATAAACTCTCCTGTTTGGTCACTGAGGCAGCAATAGAGTAAGTTCCATTAAGCATGGTTGAATTTATTTCTGAGTAAACATGTATAGGATTGTGCTGTAAGAAACATCCATAAGCAAATCTTTCCATGTTGCATAAATTATGGCTGTAGTCCTAAAAGCTTTACTCACAGGTAAATCTCACTGAAATCAATAGTTTTGTCTCATAAAGGAAATGGTTTGTGATCATAGATCTCTCTCATGTAAGCACAACATGTTGTTTTATATCTCTCTCTTAGCTGGCTAACTACCAAACTGAAGTCTCTGAACATAGCTATGTGAATATTCTTTGATATCTAGTAGAAAATGCAATTGGGTGGCTTATTAAATTGCAGTCTTTGCTAGGTGACAAAGAAATATTTGGAAGATGTGTATAGCTGCAAGGAAGTGCATGTGCTTTAAACAAGAAATTTATTTCAAACGTTGAAGCCTGTTTCTTGATATGATGTGCTACCAGCTATAAACTCTTGCAGAAAGTTAATTAGTAGGACATAAATGATCCAAGCGAGCAAGCACAACCCACAAAGCACAGCTCATAAAAAAAACATTCAGGGCACACTGAAACTATAGGTTTAAACTGATATATAGCAGTTTTTTCCCTCCTGACTGTCTTCTCAGGAAATAGTAATTCTGTGCACAGGAAGGGTACTGGCAGCCCAATATTATGCATGCCGTCTGATGGTGGCATGCCTCCCTTGCTGGCGCAGACTGCCGTAAAGCCGTCTGCGCCAGCTGTAAAAACCTCCCCAACAGCGCGCCAACCAGCGTGTTGCTGGGGACGCCGGCAGGAAGGCCTCCACTTTCCCGGATGCAGCGGAAGATGCCCTGACACGCGTCGAGAAGGGTAAGCCGGCGGGGAGGTGGGGGAGGAGCGGGGAAAGGTGTAACAAGTGACGGGAGGCCACGGGACGGGGAGGATCCGCCGTGGATGGCCCGTACTGGATCCTATCTCCCTTCCCTGTAGCCTTCCCTCCACTTTCCTTTCCTCGGAGTTATGCTAGCTAAATTGCTAGCGTATCTCTGAGGAGACCCATTGCAGGTTGTGAGGTTTATGCAGGGGTAAGGAGATTGAATGTCCCCATGCCCTGCGAAAGCTTCCTGGTCCACCCTGCCCCTGCACAGGATGCAGCGGCTGTCATTTTGGCACCGCTGCATCAGTGGGTGCTGAATGGGGGGGGGAATAGGATTGGGCTGTGAGTTTTCTAATAGACTGAGAATTCCTGAGAATTTCCAGAATACTGGCATTATAGTACAGATGTGCACTGACACACATTGATGACAGCATCTCTCTCACACATATTATTATTATTATTATTATTATTATTATTATTATTATTTCACATTTTTATAACGCCCTTCCTCCAAGGAGCTCAGAGTGGTGTACATATTTCCTCCCCTCCTTTTTGTCCTCACAACAACCCTGTGAGGTAGGTGGGGCTGAGAGATAGTGACTGGCCCAAGGTCACCCAGGAAGCTTCGTGGCTGAGCGGGGATTTGAACCTGGATCTTCCAGGTCTAAGTCCAACACACGTGCACACACACAAACCCCTCACTCATGTCACTACTATTTCATTATGATCCCCACATAATCACACAATTGCAATTCCATTGCAGCTGTCTTCCAGACTCTCAGCCCAATCTTCCTGGGCCCTGGAGACCTGTTCCTCCATTCTTCCAAAACTATCTTTTACTCCAACTGAAATGTTTCTCATGAATATATTTTACTGCTACCATCTGCATCGTAAGAGATGGAGATGGACAAGATGGGTCTCTAGTTTCCTTTCGGTCTGTCTCCTGGCAGAAGAACAAGAGAAGCTTTGATGCCTGCAAAAGGAGCATTCTAATCTGGCAGAAGGAAATCTTTTCCGTCTCGACTCCAAATCGGGCTGGAGAACTCATTGACCCACCGTTTGTCAGTACATCGACAAGGCTAAGAAAATGGACTGCACATTTATAGGAGAGTAACTGGAATATGCAGTGTTACGACAGAGAATATTGGAATAAACAAAACAGAGGTTTGGAAAGAATGCACTCATTCATACTTCCAGGCACAACTCCGTCAAGTTGGGAGGGAGGAGGTGGGGAGGATGAGGATCAGTTTATTGACTGCCTCGGGGTCTTTTCCTTTGATACAGCTAGTGCAGGCTACCATCATTGCAATACAATTGAGTGTCTACTGGGCCGATGCAGCATGGCAGTCCTGGCTATCATCTAGTAATTCGACAAGAATGACAGAGAATAGGGGACGACGACTCCTCCTTCAGCCAAAAGAATCCTGCATGAAGTTCTCTGGGCTTTAAAGATATAAACAACAGGAATTCAGGATCACATGAGAAGAGAGATGATGAAAGAAACAGAATGCAGGAAGTCAGGGGGGAAAAGGCCATGATCGGATGGGATCCATTCCAGGATATGGAAGGAAGTGACTTAACTGATACACGAATGTTACCTAATAAAGAAACACAAATGGAGAGAGGAAGATACCAAGGACTGGTGAGATGTTATTCTAATATTTACTTAATAGTCTCAGGCCAAGATCCAGACATTCATAGCTCTCTATAACATGGACAGTAGAGGAGACACTGCCTGGAAAGATCAATGAGAGAATGAAAAATCGCTGCAGCCAGGGATTGAGAGAAAAGGGAACAGGGACAGACAGTGAGGCCTGTTGTACTTGTAGGTCACAGAGGAGGCTTGAAATCTTGCTCTTTGTAAGCAGTAGCCTGAAGTTACACCGCCAGCAGCGCAATCTAGACAAAATGGACTTGGAGATTCTCCCAGTTCATTAGGTACATCAGAGAGGTGAAGGTGGGCTAATTTGGAAGCCCTAAAGGGCTTGACCTCTACAGCCCTCTTCTGTGTCTCAGCTAGGTCTGTTAAGAGTGCCTGATAACATTTGGGATCAAGGTTCAGGCAGTGAGGACATATTGAGTGAGTGGCATCTTGGGTGGCTTCTCTCCTGATTTGGAACTCTCTCTTGTGAGGCTTATCTTACTTTCTAAGGCGATGTCAGACTTTAAAGAAAATAAAATTTGAGTGCTTGTTTAATGGTCAGAGAGAAAACTTGTAAATCCTCCTCCTTCTCCCCCCCCCCCCCCGGTTTGCCTTGTGAATCTCTTATTGCCACCAATGGGAGCTTCTACCCTTCAATAAATAGCAAGTGTAGGGGATTTTGATCTAGATCAGTACCATTGCAAGAGGTAGAAGGCTAAATCTCGCCTTCCCCCCAGACTGTGGTAGTCCTAATCAACGGGGAGTTGATCTGGCTGCTGTTTACTTCAGCAAAATCAAGTCCGTCAGCCCTGATAATGGTCTTCTTACGTGTAGTTTAGTCCACCTGTTGTGTGCTGTTCTATGCTAGGTTCAGAGAATTCTGGTGCAAACTGTGTGTGTCAAAGTAACAAATAAGCATTGAGAGGGAAGGATACAGAAAGAAGGGAAAAGAAGGGAGATGTAGAGGGGGGCAGAATGTTGCATGGGCTCCTAGAGCCTAACATCCTCTTCCCCAGTGTCCAAAACATTCTTTTGGTTGGCTGCTGCTTGGGAGTCATTACATTTTGGAAGACACAAACTCTTTTTTTGAAGCTTGATTCCTGTCTTGTTACAGGCCAGGGTTTTTCTTTAAGGTATTCTCTTAGGATGTGTTTTTTTGGGGAAAAAAAAACCCTAACTGTTTTCTCCTAGATATATCCCAGGAACAACTGACGCCGCGTGAATCCTTGAGAAGTGATTAACCTTCTCACTACCGCCTCAATGTTTCTTGATATTTCTGGGCTGGTACTGTGTGCTAGGTACATCCCCCAAGCAAAGTAGAAGTAGCATGTCAGGGCCCTTGCTGCCAAGTAGATCTGTGCATGACAGAGGAGGAACCTCCAGCCTGCTCTTCAAAGAAACAAGCAGGCTGGAGCCCTCCTTACTAGCAGAGCTGCTTGAGAAGGGACTCCAGCCTGCCATTTCAAGGCTGAAACTGTAGCTGCTTGCAAGGAAAGCAAGCTGGAAGTTTCCTCATTAGTGGCTTTACTTGTGAGTAAGCACCTCAGTCTGCTTACACTTGCCACTTGCTCCCAAGTAATCCCAGTGCTACCTTTTGCAGTGTTTGTTGCCGGGATCCACAAATAGCAGCACAGACCCCTCTCAGATAAGATTTGGGGTTTGCTAGTTTGGACAAAGTGACTCTTGCCTGTGTGTCACCATAGGGACGCCTAATCCAACTATTCTTTAGGGGTGCAGAAGCTTCAGTCCGCTCTTGGAGCCTTCTCTCAGATTTCCCCATTCACTTTCTACACATGTATGTAAATCCACCTCCTGCCCCTACTCAGTGAATAGGTATGGCTACCCACACAGGAGCAAAATTTGTGCATCAGAGAGCATACATTACATTATTATCCCAGCTATCCACTAAAGAGCTCAGGGCAAGATACTTATAACTAGGCTTACCATATTTTTCAAACTTCAAACCGGGACACCCCCCCATACCCCCCCCCCCGAGGTAATTAATTAATTAATTAATTAATTAATGTGAAAGCAACGAAAAAGCAAGGCCAAAGAACCACAACCAATCGTAAACAAAAAAGCAATCCTAAACCGCGCAAACGAAGCCCAAAGTACCATCCACAACGAAAAAGCCACTCTAAAGCACAACGAAAAGCAATCCTAAACAGGCCAAACGAAGCCCAAAGTCCCATCCAGAACGAAAACGCCACTCTAAAGCACAACGAAAAGCAATCCTAAACAGCCCAAACGAAGCCCAAAGTCCCATCCACAACGAAAAAGCCATTCTCAAGCACAACGAAAAAGCATAAAAAAGACCATAAAACTCCTAATAAAGCATTAATCCAAATAAGAAACCCTTTTAACGAATAAAATATAAAAGAAAGGGGGCGCAAAGCGCCCCCTCCTGCCGCGCAAAGCGTGTCCGAAATTTTTTAAATAAATAATCAATTTAAAATAATAAATTAATTAAGTAAAGGGGGCGCGAAGCGCCCCCTCCTGCCGCGCGAAGCTTGGCCGCAATTTTTCAAATAAATAATTAATATTTCTATTAAAAATATATAATTTAAAAATAAGCTTACCTGGTCGCTGCTGGTCACTGGTCCGTGGTCGCTGCTGCTGGGGCCGCGGCAAGCAGGCTGGGGCCGCGGCAAGGCAAAGCAAGGCAAGAAGCAGCGAGACCAGCGGCACCGGGAGAAGCACAGCCTGCTTCTTGCCTTGTGTTCTCCCTGCGCAACGCAGGCGAGCAGGCTGTGCTTCTCCCGGTGCCGCTGCGAGACCAGCGGCACCGGGAGAAGCACAGCCTGCTCGCCTGCGTTGCGCAGCCCTGGAGAACACAAGGCAAGAAGCAGGCTGTGCTTCTCCCGGTGCCGCTGGTCTCGCAGCGGCACCGGGAGAAGCACAGCCTGCTCGCCTGGAGCTCGCGCAACACGGGCAAAAACACGGGCAAAAAAGATGGCGGCGCCCATTCGTTCCCCGGGACCCGACCGGGAATCGGGTCCGATTTCCGGGACTGTCCCGGCGAAACCGGGACGAATGGTAAGCCTACTTATAACGATACCTTTATAACAGCTCTATGAGATAGGTTAGAGTTAAGACTCACTGAGAGATATGGGGGTTGCTTCTGGCTGGGCTATGTGAGAATTTGAACCCTAGTCTCCCCCTGTTCATAGTCAAATACCTTAACCAGTACACCTCACAGCCTCTCAAACTTTGCTGCAGTTGTGCATGAGAGAGCATGCAGAGCTTTAGGCTGGATGCAGGCACTAAAGGAGACCGCGTTTTGGGGGAGCAGAGAGAAATGAAAATTCAGCGTTGGGACTGTTCTCTGTTGAGCTTTTAAAATATCAGTCTCTTATATCATCCAAGGTCCGGTATACGGACCCCCTTGATTAACAGTGCCATGCGTTTTCTTCCCTAATGATTTTCCTTGCAGGAATATGTATGTCTTTACATGAGCTCCATTTCCTCGTTCCATGTCTGAATTCTGGGTTTGTCTAAACACCATTTGCTGATGGGTTGCTTCCTGTTGTGCCCCTCCCCCTCTCTGTATTCTTCTTGTTCACATCACTGGGCTTTGTAATCTCCTTTTTCCTGTTTATTATCTGGACATGTTGCACAGTGTGTGTGTGTGTGTGTGTGTGTGTGTGTGTGTGTGTGTGTGTGTGTGTGTGATTTTACAATCGTACAACATTTCTTTTACTGGGACCCTCGGAACAGTTCCCCTTATTTTGTAGGTAACTTTAGAAGACAACAGCTGAGCTACAAAAGTTGTTGTATATGAGCTGCTAAAGAAAATAAAAATAAAAATCTAATTTACCTTCAATCTGCCAGCACTTACTCACTTATGGGTGTAAACATAAATATTCTTCTACTGACAGAACAGGAAAGTTGCAATAGTGAATCATGACATCGCTATCCTGGGCTGGCACACATCTCTACTATAGGATGTCTTTGGTTTCCAGCAATGTTCTTTTAAGTACTTACTAGGGAGAAGGTTTTTTTTCCCTGTGGTTCATAAAAATGAATCACTTATTAAAGCTCTCTCTAGAAGCCAAACAATGGAACAAAACAATACTAGCTGCACGGAACTACCAGAGTACAAAGGATGCAAGTTTGGGTTTTTTTTTTCCAAGAGCAGGAAGTTTTGTTATTGGAAACTCCTGTTAACTTGCTCCGGCCTTGCACTACGTAACCACTGTCTGGTCCTGGAAACTGTCTTTTTTTTTGTCTCATCAAACTGGCAGACTCCTCCTGCTTCCTTCTGTGTGCTTTGTTCAGTCCTGGACATAGGCACACTTAATCTCCATCTGGACTGAAGTGGGATAACCAGTAAACAATCGTCGAGAATTTTGTGGTCCAATGCCTTCTGTGTGTGCTAAGGGCAGGGCCCCAGTGCTAGAAAGCTGAATTTGTGAATTGCCTCCATTTGAAACCGGAAAGGCCCATGCTGTATACAGCCTTGAAGAGTTTTCAGGTGCAAAAATTTCTTTCCCAGAAAATCTTTTCTGTGCATTCACATGACTGCTTGATTTTTCTTTCCCTCTAAGACAGCTCCATGTTCAACAAGAAGCTAGAAATGATGACTTGACTTGTGCAAATCACAATCAAAGTTCTTGTTTTCAAACTAATTTTGCCAGCATTTCCAGGGGAGACATAAGTACATGATTAATTTGGAGGGTCAGAGCTAATCAATGTGGATGTTAATAAAATATTTGTCTCCTATTTGGATCTGCTTATGTTCACCAGTCCAGGGACTCCCCCCCCCTCAATCTCCAATAAATATGAGACATACATAATACAACATAGGACTGATTGGGTAAAATAATATTTCAGATTCTGAGACAAATCATTTATATTGCCATGGAAATCAGGAAGATAACTTTATTGTTTTGTGCTTTGGAAAATAACAGTGTGTGATATTAAATGTTGCTGCTGACAGCTTTAAAGTAGCAGCTTATTGCCTATATAGAAATGTAATGTAATCCATTACTTACATATGAAGCCACGTTCTCATATCTGTGCTGCTGCTGTTTTTATATAACCATTTTTCCCTCTCTTTAGGTTTGAAGTGCTGACAATGGAAGCTGCACAGATCAACATGTCCCAAGCCCCATTAGTGAACGGCAGCATCAGTGCTGCTACGCTGAAGAGATGCAAGCCTCGCGTGTTGTCCAAAAGTGGTCACAGCAATGTGAGGATTGACAAGGTAGATGGCATTTACTTGCTTTATCTCCAAGATCTGTGGACCACAGTCATCGACATGAAGTGGAGATACAAACTGACTTTGTTTGCCGCTACTTTTGTAATGACTTGGTTTCTGTTTGGAGTCATTTACTATGCCATAGCATTTCTTCATGGAGATCTGGAAGGCAGCGGTTACCCACGCAAACCCGTCCCCTGTGTTATGAATGTTGACTCGCTAACTGGGGCATTTCTCTTTTCTCTGGAGTCCCAGACAACCATTGGTTATGGCTTCCGTTTTATCACTGAGGAATGCCCTCATGCCATTTTCCTCTTAGTGGCTCAACTGGTTGTCACCACATTGATTGAAATCTTCATCACCGGGACCTTCCTTGCCAAAATTGCCAGACCTAAAAAACGGGCTGAGACCATTAAATTCAGTCATTGTGCAGTCATCACCAAACACAATGGACATCTTTGCCTTGTGATCCGAGTGGCAAATATGAGAAAGAGCCTTCTGATTCAGTGCCAGCTGACTGGAAAACTTCTTCAGACCTATGAAACCAAAGAAGGAGAGAGGCTTCTACTTAACCAAGCCAGTGTCAAATTCCATGTTGATTCCTCATCCGAAAGTCCTTTCTTGATTTTACCCTTGGCTTTTTACCATATATTGGATGAGAGCAGCCCTTTAAGAGATCTGACACCCCAAAACCTGAAAGAAAAAGATTTTGAACTTGTTGTCCTCTTGAATGCCACAGTAGAATCAACAAGCGCTGTCTGTCAGAGCCGAACGTCATATATCCCAGAGGAGATCTTCTGGGGTTACGAGTTTATGCCTGTGATTTCCCTCTCGCGGAATGGGAAATACGTTGCAGATTTTAGTCAATTTGAGCAGATCAGAAGAAGCGCAGATTTTAGCTTGTACAGCATGGACTCTGAAAAGCAAAAACTGGAAGAGCAGTATAGAAAGGAAGACCAAAGAGAAAGAGAACGCAGAACAATGTTGCTGCAACACAGCAATGTCTGACACCTCATCCATCACTAACTATAACAAACATTTTATATAGTATACTGCATGGATTTATTTCTGACAAAGGAAAGGCAGCAAAGTTATAGATGTGATGTGGGGTGTATCCACCTCTTTATCAGAATGCATCACTAATCAAGTGTTTTTTTTAATTAGTTGAAGCTATTTTTGTGTATCCACTGGATACCTGAGGTGTTTTTCTCGGAAACTTTTGTCACACGCCAACGTTCATAGCAGACACATTGCCTTTCGGTTGCTATGTGAAATTTGATAGATACTGAACAAATTTCTCCATCTATTTATTTGACATCGTTCATTTCTACAAGTAGGATCAAAGAGTTGGTTCTGAAAGTTATACACGCACCTTATAGCAGGTGTTTATTTATCTAGGTTTTATATTAGTTAAGAATGGGAAAATGTGTTTCCACATATGCAGAAAAAAATTGTAGAATTTTAAAAATGGTGTTTGTACGCTAGTATCAGCCAGCCTATAAAAATGGCTGCCCCAAAGCAATTAAGTCGGAAGATAAAAGGTTGTGCAGCACCCCCTTTTGTACCAGTGCAGATCCTCTTCCAAAACCGAGATCCCAGATCTGCACGAGGTTTGTCCAGGCTCCAGACACACCTGTCTAGACTGAGTTTTTCCCCTTGACCAATGTAAACCTTGAAACAATAGCTGAAGATTAAAGTATCAGGTCAAAGTGGGAGGAGAGAAGAACAAAGATTTAGCTTTGCCCTAAACTCTGTCACCATTTTAGGAAAGAACAAGACAAGAAGCTCAATAGGAGACACATGATTTGGTAAGGGAAGTGCCTACCCTCTCACTTTCAGGTTTCTTGTCCCAGGCTCCAGGGTAGTTTTTCCCCATATCTTCCATAAAAGGGGGAATCATCTCTACTCATCAACATGAAACTGTGCCTTTAAAAACAAGACGATATTTTGCCCTGGAATGTTATTTTAAACATTTGTGTACCATTTTAAAAAGAAGCTTTGTTTTTGTTTTGCAAATCTTAGAATCGGACTGAAAATAGTTGTAATGAAGTCCAAAGAGAAATGTATTCTTAGAAAGATGTTACTGACTGCACTATCTTTTGTATGAAATGTATTGAATACTGTTATGTCACATTTGAAAAGGTCACTTGCTTTGCTTTGGATCCTTGTTTCATATTCTTAAATAAAGATTTCAGCAACATTTACTTTCAAATATCCATTTGTAACACGCGCCCTCTTAGATATGTGACGGCACATATCATCATTAGCTTCTTCTAATAGCTCAACTATTTATCCCTTACAACTCTACTGGAGAGGCCCAAGGCTTGAACTTTCTGCATGCAAACGTGTGTGCTAACACCTTCCCTTCCCAGAAAATGGTCTTGCATACTGCCTCGGTACTTGGAGTTCATCTATTGACATCATGACTATTCACAGACTTGATCTTCTTTTCATTATGTCCGGTAATATATGATAAATCACAGGGGAAACCATATTGTACACTCTGCTTCATTTAAGCAATGTGGATGTTCACTATATTCCATCACGTTAAAGCTGTACCATAAGGTCAGTGGCGTTTCTGAGGTTGGGGCCCGACCGTAAGTCGTGCCTCGTCCTAGTACCCGCGTTCAGGAACCGGAGCGAGGAGGCCCCGCCCCTCGTTGACGGAGCCATTCGCGAAGCGAAGCCGAACGGGCAGGGAGTCTCCTGCCCGTTCAGCTTCACTGCGCGAATGGCTCCGTCGGCGAGGGGGCGGGGCCTCCTCGCTCCGGTTCCTGAACGCGGCACTAGGACGGGGCACGACTTACAGTCGGGCCCAAACTCAGAAACGCCACTGCATAAGGTCATCAAGTAGGTGTCCTTTTTCCTCAAACTTCCACTTCACCAGTATACTTATAGTTTAATCATGTTGATTTAATTGTGAGGGACACATGTACACCAGTTAACATTTTGGAATGACCCCATTATGAACTGAATGTTCTGCTTAATATATAGGTAGAGTCTATGCAAATTATTATTTATTTATTTTTCACATTTTTATATCGCCCTTCCTCCAAGGAGCTCAGAATGGTGTACATATTTCCTCCCCTCCCTTTTGTCCTCACAACAACCCTGTGAGGTAGGTGGGGATGAGAGATAGTGACTGGCCCAAGGTCACCCAGGAAGCTTCGTGGCTGAGCAGGGATTTAAACCTGGATCTTCCAGGTCTAAGTCCGACTCCCAAACCACTACACCAAAATTACAATTTTGTTGTTGTTCAGTCGTTAATTCGTGTCCGACCCTTTGTGATCCCATGAACCATATCCCGCCAGGCCTTCCTGTCCTCCACTATCTTCCTGAGTTCGCTTATTTTCATGTTCGTTGCATCGGTGATGCTGTCTAACCATCTCATCCTTTGCCTTCCCCTTCTTCTTTTGCCTTCAATTTTTCCCAGCATCAGAGTCTTCTCCAGAGAGTCCTCTCTTCGCATTAGGTGGCCAAAATATTTGAGCTTCAGCCTCAGTACCTGTCCTTCCAGGGAACAGTCAGGGTTGATTTCATTTAGGATTGACTGATTTGATCTCCTAACAGTCCAAGGGACTCTCAGGAGTCTTCTGGGAAGGCAACCCTGTACCCTAATTCTAAGAATTGGTATGAATGATTTTGGGAACTGTTGACATGGAAACATTGAACATCAGTTGAGACTTTCAAAAGACAAGACTGGAGAGATTTTCATGAAATAGCTTCTCCAGTATGTACATTTAGAGGGAATACAATTGGATAAGCACCACATAAATATTTGTTATTTTGAAAGTATTAAAGTTTTTTGTTGTGCAGTGCTCTTTGATTTCCACTCATAAGATGTTACATTTATATTTATTTAGGAGTATTGGTAGTTAATTAATGGCCCATCCTATAGAAGATTGGGCCGACACGCTCTTTGGGACAACAGAAGGCATTTCCGCTGTTGCAAAATGACTGCTGATAGTGCGCCATTTGGGGAGTGCTGCCGCATGAGGATATCGGCACTCCCAGTCTGCCAGCGGATCGCCAGCCACCTGCTGGAGCAGGTAAGGCAGTAGCAGGGGTGGGGAAGGGGTGAAATGGGATGGGAAGGGGTGAGATGGGGCAGGAAGGCTGTGGGATGGCATGTGCTGGAGCCTATCCCCCATTTCAGCAAACTCCCCGCACCCTTTCTCTCCTCAGACTTGTGCCAGCAATTTCACTGGCACAGGTTGAAAGAGACCTATCATGGGTCAAGAGGCTTACCAAAGTGTAAGGGGATTTAAATCCCCTTTTGCCTCTGAAGCCTCCCAATCCACTCCCTCTGCTGGATACAGCACACCCATTTTTGGCACAGCTTCACCAATGGGAGAAGGAAAGGCAATGGCAATGGCAATGCCGATATCGGGCTCTAAAACTATGTTTTGTTTTGTTTTTAAAGTATATATCTCCAATTAGGTAATGGTTTTCTGTTTTTGTCATCTGGTGTATTATAGCAGTAGCATTTTGTACTTTGCATGCCTTTCTCTCTGAACGCAAGATAAAGATACGTGGCTCCAATGATCAATGGATCCCAAGTTATTTGACCTGATTTCATGGTAGAATCCACTAAACGCACTGCAAACCCACTGATGATTGAGTGTCTTGTAGAGCTTCTGGAGAGAAAAAGGTTACAAAAATGCCTAAGGTGTCTAGGCACTCCTACACATTGCAGTCTATTTTGTGTAGCAAACAAGAACAAAACCCTTAAAATATATGGAGGAGGAAGGGTGGAGAAATACCTTCATTCTCTAGGACGTTATTAAGTATGTAGGAGCCAGAAGACCAATTGGTTTTATTTCCCTTTGTTTCTCCTTCCACCATATCACATTCAGCTGCCTGGTCCTCCTCAGAGAACGGCACTGCAATGTCTGTTGGAAATGAACAGGGCTCACACTGGCAGAGCTCTTTGAGAGCAAGAAACTTGATTGATTCTCTCTTCCCAAAAGACTTTTGACAGAAAGCCTTTATGGAAAACCCTGGCTGGAGCAATAAAACGTTTGCAGGCATCTGCTCAGCCAAAAAATAATAGAGTCCTAGTAGTGTGGTTTTTGAAATGCTTCCATTAACTGAGACTATGATGAAACTGATTTGCTCACACAATTCCCAGTCCACTCCTTGCACTTGTGGATGAGCAAACTGGTACTCATCTCTGACCTCTCAATAAATAGGGTCACTCAGGTGACTGACAGAGTCAGAAGTGTCGTACGGGGGGGGGGAGCGATGGGGCGGTTGGCCCCCGGGTGGCAGGATCGGGCCCCCAGGTAGCAGGCCGGTGGAGGATCAGGGTGGCCGGTGGCAGCGCGACTTGCACTGTTCGTTGAGGTGAGTGAGGAGGTTTGGCCCACCCGTCCTGCGCCTCGGTAGTGTCTTTAACGGCTGCAGCCGTTATGTCACTTCTGGCTCAGGGGGGGAGCGCTCCGCGCTCCGCCACTGGGCAGAGAACAACCAACATTTCCTGTGGGCTGGAAAATATATAACTTTGCTTTGATGATGCCGTCAAGTTACCTGATTGGAGGAATGGAACCCACCTGGTCACTCCTTTCCACCCCATTGCCCTATATGGATAGATTTGGCTGCACAATTGCTAAGCATATGCCAATCCAGGAGAGGGGTAGCCATTCCAGACAGGAAGAGAAGCCGAATCCACAAACAGCACATGGTGTGGTGGTTTGGGAGCTAGAACAAATCCCTGTTCAGCCACGAACCTTCCTGGGTGACCCTGGGCTATCTCACAGCCTACCCTACCTCACAGGGTTGTTGTGAGGACAAACAGAGGGAAGGAAAGGAGGGAAGGAGCTATGTACACCACCCTGAGCTCCTTGGAGGAAGGACGATATAAAAATGTGAAAAATACATAATAGAGTTTCCAAACAAAGGACAAAGGTTGCTTGCAAGGTCTTAGGCTGCTGAACCTGCACAGGAGCTTCTGGGGAGCTAAAAGTGTTCAAAAATACCAAACAATAGGCAAAAAATATATATAGCAAAAAACAGGGCATTCATCACAAGCACTGATGGGACTGCTTGGTAGTCCAACCTAAGGGTTAAAGTTATCTCGTTATTATAGTGTGACTGGCAGCCTGATTCTCTCTGCAGTTTAGCAGAATGTACACCCTGAACACTCAGTACTTGTGGTAGTGTTAGCATTCAACACTCGGCAGTTGGACCGACTCTGAGCCGGTTGCCACAAATGAGTCCTGCGCTGGTTGGCGCAGGGGGGGAGGGGGGGCAGGGGTGGCGAGGGAGGGAGCTATTGGCCGACCCGAGCTGGGAGTAGGTGGGGATATCGGCGCTAAGTTGTGCTGATATCCTGAGCCCCGTCGCAGCCCAGGGCCTTACATGGCCTCACCGCACACCAGCTCTGAAGCTGGCATGTATCTGAGGTGGCCCATTGGGGCCTGTGCCGCTTACACCAGGGGAAGGGGATGAATGTTGAGGTGAGCCTGGGCTGCACTGGCACAGGCTGCAATCTGCCCAGGCTGCAATCTGCCCAGGATGCAGCGACCAGCCATTTAGGCTGGCCGCACATACAGGTACTTGTGCAGGATTGGGCTTGAGTGTGTTGAATGTTGATTGTGCACACATGTAACATATGCACAGTCCTTTTGTAAGAAGAACAGTCTTTCTGGAGCAAGCCAATGGACCAGCTAGGTCAGTATCTTTGCCTTCAATAGAAGCAAGAGTTCCCGTAGAGATTCAGGTGTTGGAGAAAATGTGCATTGCACTTGTCGTCCCTGTCATGTACTCCCACAGATTAAATTGTTTAGATTATTATATTTCATAAACATTGCAATAATTCTGGCCTGAAACTGGCCTAATGCAAGGGGTGAGGTTCTTTGGATTATATCTGGGCTGATGTTTTCTAGTGAGTTCGGATCATAACCATTTATAGAGCAATTTTTGAGTGTTTGCAGCATGCCTCACACATTATTTCAGTGATCCTTACAACAACCTTGTGAGGCAGATTATTCCCACATTGCGAATGAGAGGGTTGAAGATAGGTAGTGGCTTGTGGAAGAGCCACTAGTGAGCTCATGCCTCTAGTGATTCCTAGCCACACACTACACTAGTTCAGCTCTGCTTAGCTCTTCTGCAAACATTATTAACTGCTCTCACAATGAGAACTCATAGTTACTTATTTCTTTCTTAAATCTACCCTTTACTTTGATGCTCTCCTGAGAAGTATTGTATTTCATCCTTTTATTGTACATGATGCAACACTTCCCTGATAGGAGGAGCAATTACTTAAGGTTGGATTGACCTCAATGGCATTATTCATAAGAATGAGGGAACCAGCTATTTATAGATGCTAACATTCATGCCGTTCTCCTTTATGTTACTTTAAAGGAATTTGTGCTGTTTTTCACTGCAGCTGCCCTATGTAGAAATACTGCTGAGGTTTCATTAAAGGCCTGCCCATCATGCTGTCTTTTTGTGTTAGCTAAGTTGACTGAGCATTCATAGGAACCTGTCTTATACAGTACAGAGTCAGACTATAGGTCAATTTCTCTCAGTATTCTTCATATTGACTGACACAGAGACTATCTATGATTTCAGACAAGGATCTTTCCCAGACTTACCTGGAGATGCCTGGGATTGAAACTTGGATGCACTGAACTTGTGTGCAAAGTTCTACCACAGAGTGATAGCCCCCCCCCCATGCCTAGAATATTTGCTGCTCCTGTTAAGCAGGGCCAGTTCTAGGCTCAAGGAGGCTCTCAACAAAGTGCTTTCTGTGGGCCTCCTCCTACCTGGGTCTCCCAGGTGAGGGGCTTACTTTGGCACTGTCACCAGCTTCATGTGTCCTGAAAAGACAACGACGGAGCTCCCTCACTGCTTCTTCCAGGTGCCCCATCCACATATGATTTCCAGTTCTTTCCAGATGCCTTAGAAGAGGCATCACATGTACACAAGAAAGCCTTCAAAAATATCCACTGGTCAATTTTGGGGCACAGGAGGCTTATTTTACAAACTCTGCCCACTATGGTGTACTATCCAGTTCAGTATTTGGAGTACCCTGGAGTAGGTCTTTAAAAAAAACAAACACAACCAGATAAAAACACTACTTCTCATGATCAAAGCTGCTCAGAAATTGCCTGGTTTCAAATTGCTATGTTTGCAAGCATAGCAACATGACCAACGGGAGTGGTGGCAAGCACTAATTCCTGGGGACATCCGGGGCAGCACAACCCGGAATGTCACTTGATGCTGTCTCAGGTCTCCCACCTCTGCACTACAAAAAAACAGAACAACCCTCCAAACCCTTTCCACCCTCCTTTTGCACTGCTGTGGAAGCCAGAAGTGGGTTTCCGGGTTTCATGGCAGTGCACAAGACACTCAATAAGGAGGGGAATGGTCTGCTTCTCATTCGATCATTGCGGCTTGCATTGGTGGCAGGTTGGAGGGAGGCAGTGATGGTGGCAGACTTGGGGTGAAGCGCATCCCGAATTGGCTGCCCCCTTAGACCCCTCACAAACTGCCACTGATGCAACCCACATCAGCAGGTTGCATGGACGGGAACATGATGTAGGAAGCTGCATTACACTGCATCAGGTCACTGATGCACCTCACTCCATGTCATGTTCACTGATCCGGTTTCAGACAAGAATCTTTCCCAGCCCTACTTGGAGATACCAGGGAATGAACCTGGGACCATCTCCAGGTGCTCGTTCACGCCACGGAGCTACCGACCACTCCCTGCAATGGCTTTCCCATCCCCATCCCCAACTAGTCTTCACTATGAATGTAGAGAAGGAGCCGCAAATGCTTGCTGAACATTCATGACATGGAGGCAAGAGGTCCCTTGGCTCAGCAGGAATTCTTTGCTTACATGATGCTGTTGATTCGGCCAGCTCCTAAAGAGTAAGAGAAATAACTAATTCAAGAAACATGACTGATCCAGTGGCTACATCTGCCATGCGTGTTTTCTCAGTAGACGTTTTTTCTTTTGACCTTTGTGATACTGAGCCATTCAAAACATATAGACTCTTATGGCACAATCCTGTGTAGAAAAGCTCCCCCGGCTCTGGGTGTCGTAAACGCACCGGCACAGAGGCCGGAGGCCCTCTCTCCCCCGACAGACCATCCCTTTAGGCCGACTGCCGCATCTTACACAGGATTGGGCTGTTAGTGTTGGATTATCAACCAGATGGTTCCAGTAAAAACTTCCTGTTCACTCTTCCTTCTACTGAACTCTCTGATGCAAGGGTCGGATCCCACAGTCTATAATTAAGGAGTGTATCCAGTGCCCGTACTGACCAAGTAAAGGGTTTCCCCCCAGGGACTGATTAACATACAGCTAGCCCTACATGCACAGCCCCTCACAGGAATTGGGGAGAGCACCTTGTTTATACTCCATACCTGACTACTGTTTATACCCCATAAGGTAAAGGTAAAGGTTTCCTTCCTATGAAGGAGGCGGCAGCTGCTATGTTTGTTTGTTTGTTTGGTTGATTAATTATTTGGATCTTTCTCCTTCTTCCTTTTTGATCCACCTCTAAGTTAGTTTCCCACTCTATTTGCTGGGACAACCCCACCCCACCCCCATTGGAGACTGCTGGGCAGTATAAGAATCTTTTTTTCATCTTGCAAAGATGCTACATCTTTTTTTCATCTTGCAAAGATGCTACCTAAAGGAGCTTTCTCTCTCGTGCAACTGGGGTGGGGCATGACCAATGAAAAGAAATGACCTCCTTCCCATGCTTTGATGTTTCTCTTGCCATGAATAGGACTAATGCAGACGACATCAGTGCCCTCTACCAGGTAGGCACCCCCAGGCCTGCCAAGGGAGGGAGGGCAGCATCCCAACCCCACCCCGTGCACTCCCGGCTTAGCTGCTGTTTAGCAGAAGCATGGAAAATCCACTTTAGGGCTTGTTTTAGGAATATACATATTAGAAAGGGTGCCTCTGAGCATGTAAAGAGTGTCTGTCTCTTCAGTGCACTTTAATGGGGAGCCATGGCTAACGGCGAGGGAGGTCAAGGGAGGTCAAGGGAGGCGTGAGTCCAAAAAGTTTGGGAACCACTGCGATAGAGTGTCATTTTAAGAAGTGGGTCTCAGTGCTAAAACGTTTTGGAACCACTGCTCTAAGGGGTCCAGGCTGTTGTGCAGACCTCTTAGGTTGCTGCGTGGCACCTCAGTGCCATTTTGGGACACACGGCAATGATGTCACATATCATTGCTGGACTGCTGGGAACACTGAGCTGCATGGAACTCGGCAGCTGACAGAGGTGCTCCAGTCAGCAGGAAGAGGCTCTGGTCAGCAGTGGCTCCCTTCTTCTTCCAGGGCCACTGGAGGAAAGGAGAGAGGAGAAAACTCTGCTGCAGCCACCTCTGTCTCACCTCTGCCTTAAAGCCCGACACACACCACATGAGCTCTGGTGCGGAGGTGAGCGAGCGTAGGTACCTGGCCGCTCGCCTCGACGCGCTGACCTCGTCTCCACGAGTGTCTCCCAGCGAATAGCCCCTCCTGTTGTCCTGCCTTCTTAGAAAGCACAGCGGTGATTCGCTAAGCACAAGTGTGGTCCAATACACGAGAGAAGAGAGAGAGAGAGGGGCAGGAAGGAAAGAAAACTAACAAAACAATTTGTGCCGGGAATAGAATTCATCTTGCTAACTTTTGTGAGAAGGAGAAATGGATTTAAGAGAAATCGGAGACTCAAGTCAGTTCCGATTGACAACCCCTTTCATCCCACCCTCTCATCCAACTGGTGGCTGCAGTAGCTCCGCGTACCCGCCCCTCAAAGATGGGCAACAAACAATTTCGCTCGTGCCGGAACTCGGGAGAGTGCAGCTGCTCCGCGTTCAGCTGCTCTCTTCCGGAATGGTGACCACAAAGCTCAGCACAGCTTTGTGCGCATCTGGGATGCGCCGGAAATCATGCGGTGTGGGTCAGCCTTAAGAAAGCAGTCAGGTGGGCCAGGAGGTGGAGAAGTGGAGCCCCCCTCCCTTACATTCCACTTCAGCTGCCCTGGGCATAGTCACCTACGGTAGCTCCACCCAAGTCCTGTCTGAAATGACTTGGAAGAGCAGACCATATAGCATGCTCTGTTCTTCCAGGGTGCTTCAAACAGGATCCAGACTGCAGCAGACAGAGAGAGTGCACCCAGGGCAGCCAACAGTGAAGGGAAAGGGGGGGGGGTTGCTCGGCTCAACTCAGCTCCATCAGACACTCAAGGTGAGGGTGGGTGGGCTTGTGTGCACTAACATGCATGCACTATTTTCCTCAGTTTGGGAGGGCAGAATGGGTGTTGGTGGAAAGGCAGCTTTTTGGAGCTGGCTCAGGTGGCATGTGAGCCCCAGCTAGGCCTGCCCTGAACACTCAGTATTTGTGGTAGTAGTGGTAGCATCTAATGCACTATATCAGGAAGGTGGAGGTGTCATGCAGGACCCAGTGCAAGGCTTTGCCCCAGCCCCCCCCCCCAACAACTTGGCACCAGAACCGCAAGAGTTTGTCTCCTAACAACTGCGGATCACCCTCAAGTATTTGAAATGAGAGACCTATCAAAGTTTATTGAAGGAGACACCTTCTTCAGCTAGAGGGTGGGGAGAAAAATAGCAAAAATAGTTTGCAAATTGCGGGGGGGGGGAGAGAGCCTGAGCCTACGGACGTCACTAGCGTGAGGCGGGGAGGGTGGGACGCCCCCCAGGTGACACGTGCAGAAGGGTGATGAGCCTGGAGAAGGCCTCGGACTGTCCTCCCAGGCTGGCGCTCGTGGGCCTTCTGACGGAGGCCCACTGTGTCGAACGTTATTTATAACGTTTTTCGCGCATGCGCAGACCGTTCCTGAGGGAAAAGGGCTGCCCTTTTCCCTCAGGAACGGTCTGCGCATGCACGAAAAACGTTATAAATAACGTTCGACACAGTGGGCCTTGGTCAGAAGGCCCGGACAGCCGGCCGGGGAAGACGTCCTCGAGCCGGCTGCAATGATTAAAGGTGCGGCCCGTCGGGCGCCCAGGGCAGCGGCCTGTCGGGCACCCCCCACAAATTGCGGCGCGGCCTCATGTCCATGCCGAAAATTATAGAAGGGTGTGTGTCAGGGGGTCACTTGGGTGACACGTGCGCCCCGCCCTGGGCCCGCGCGCGCCCTAGTGACGCCACTGCGGCCTGTTGGCTTCCATTATGATTGTGCTTGTGCTTTTGTGAAAACAGCAAATACGGTATTACAAAAGCTGCCAGCACCATCAGATTCAGCCCTGTAGAACTTCCTACTACTCTAGGAAGTGTATAACATTAAGTTTGGCAAGAAAAACAAGTGCTCATAATCTAAGGCCATCATAACAACTATCTTTGTTCCTTTATATGGCACCACTGATTACTCTGTTTAGCTAAAAGGAGTAAGAAGAATCACTGAGAAAAGATTTATTTATAAAGAAGATCTCTGGCTCACCATAGTCAAGTGGGGATATTTGAAATAAACTGAGGAGGTATTTTGAAGCATTAAAAAGGAGGAAGTTTGGATAACTGAGTTTTAGTGGGGACTGGGTTTTTAATCTAAATGGTCAGTAGGAACAGGATGAAACTTTGGAAAATGATTCCTAATGAAAATGCTTACAAATATTCTTGCCGCATATCCGAGGGTGTCCAGTTTCGGTGGAGTAAAAGAGGCGAATAAAAAGAATGTAGCTCTAATATTCACATAAATCATGTTTATGATGCTTAATGGACACCAGCAACTCTAGTTTCCTTTAACTGATTAACCGCATGATCCTGTGTATCTTCTGTGCTGTGGCAGAACGTGCTGCCCCAGCTCTTGTTGTTGTGAAAGTGTTGTAAAGCTCTTGCGCAACACCTGGCGAGTAGGGACCGCTGACGCTGTGGCTGGTGGCCCTTACCCGGCCATTCCCCTGGACCTGTGCCCGCTGGAGCAGGTAAGGCCTACACCGGTCGGGGCAGGGGCGGGGGAAGGGCAGACTGGGTGGACAGGGAGGATGGCCATTGGTCACCCCAGGGCCTGGAGAGGGTGGGGATAATGCCGGTGAGATCTGCCATATCCTGAGCCCTCTCCAGGCCTGGCGTGGACTTACACGGGCGGTGTGAATGTGCACGTGCTCCAGAGCTCACACACATTTGAGGAGGCCCGGGCCTTCCTCCGCTTACACCGGGGGAAAGGGACGGTCGTCACCTTCTCCCGAGTTGTTCCCTGGTTGCCCCAGGGCAGCCCAGGAACTCGATAGGATACAGCGGCCGGCCCTTTAGGCCCGCCGCCGTATCCTACACAGGATTGGGCTATAAGATCTCTCCTTCCTTTCAATTGTTGAAAGCAAACATTTGACAGTCAAGGTCAATCTCAATTAGGGATAAAGGGAAAAAAATCAGACTTTTTCTTTTTTGCACAACCCACACTTTTATAACTGCCCTCCTAAGATTCATGGGGGTGCTTACTGGGGTGGTATCATTGAGGGTAAGACTTTATTGCTGCTCTCAGGAGCCATGACTCCCCTGACAGAGCCCGTGTCCCAACATAAGTGTTTGTTTTATGGTCATCGTGGGGGGGGCAGCCCCACTAGAGGTCCCCCCCTGCAATGCCCAAATGATGCTACATTGGGGACATTGTAGAAAAATGGCTGCCACTAGCAGAATAATAGCTGGGCCTGATCCTCGGGGGGGGGCTGAGGGTAGGTGTCAGTGTAAGCAGACATCAGGCTGGGCTCAAGACGACGAACAGCTACTTTTGCCAAGTTTCCTTTGCCTGTGTTCTTTACATTTCCTGTGTGATCTAAAATTATCCCAGCTGGAGCAAAAACAAAACATAACAAAAAACACAGGAGTCTGCCAGCAAAACACTTCCTTGCTTGTTGTATGCAGATCGAATGCAGGCCACCATGTGATTTTTGTGCTGAAATCTCTGCAATACTACCCAGCGTCGTGCACTTGAGAGGGCCAGCAAGCCCAGAGTACAGGTGGTGGCAGCCATACACAAGAGATCACTGCCCTTCCTAGTCAAAGATTTGTTCCCTTGTACAGGCAGACAATAGTATCTTGTGGAAATGTGTTTCCACTCAGTTCTTCACAAAGGCATGCCTATTAAGCTGCACACAGCAATGTACGAAACTGGAATGTTTAGAGACATAAACATACTGTTTCAAGCCAGCAAAAGCCTTTTGAATAAATGCAATTCCCACGAGAGTATACAAATGACCTCAGATAGCCCGGCTGCTTATCCGCAGAGCTGTGACCTCAGTGCTTCAGAAGCCTCATTTGTCACCCTAGAAGAACTCACAATGGTCACCTCCTGGTGGTCAAAACATGTCGAGCAACTCTATAAACCTTCTCCTGGATCTTGTTTGAGGGTCCCCCCCCCTTCTCTTTGGGTTTTTTCATTGCTGTTTCTTTCGAGGTTGCTCTCCTCTCTCTCTCTCTCTCTCTCTCTCTCTCTCTCTCTCTCTCTTTTTTTAACCACTGAGTTTGACACCAACATTGGAATCTCCCAGTCTCCGGATATATGTATCTGTCTCTGACAGCAACAACAGTAATCATTTTAAATTCTCCTTCTTTTGCTGTTTTCCACATACCAATATTATAAATACACTCACAGTATCTCACACTGGGCAGGTATCAGGGGTCGTCATAGCTGGGCAGCTGCCGAGAGCCCAGACCCCTCAAAAGGGCCCATGGCTGATCCCTGAGGAGACCCCCTCTGTGTCTATAGCCTTTGTGTGGTGGCCGCAGAGAGCATCTCTCAGGACCCACCCAGGTAGTAGGGGGTCCATGGAAGGCAGTTTGCCAAGGGCTCCCTGAAATCTGAAGATGATTCTGCTGCTTTCATGCACAGTGGTCTAGCCCTCTATTCTGTTTTTCTGTTAATGAAGAGACAGATTAGCAGGATTTCATGGGCTTTACTGCCAACAAAATGGCCATACAGTTGGATTTGTTGGCGGTGTTTTAAGTGTTAGTCTTGGCTCTACATCTGAGAACTGTGCTATTTTTTCTCCCACTTTGTCTATTTTGCCCATTTGGAATGTACAAATATTTAGTACTGTACAGTATGTCAACTCTGCTGCCCCTTCTGCCAATAGATGTCAGTTCAGGAAAGGATGCTATCAGCTTGATCCTTGAAGCAGCAAATCCCCACCTTAGCCAGAGTATAAGGCAGGGCATGTTGTTTGATCATAATGCTATACTGTTGTTGCAGAGGATGCACCCCAGGGTTTTTCAACCTTTCTACCTTCAAGAAATCCTTTCCACACTGACTTGAGAACTGTGGCACATCGACTACAGAACCCCTGTACCTTGACAGAGGATCTTGAGACATATTTTCGAGTGCATTCTTAGTTCACTCAGGGCATTCATCAGAGCCGTTGAGCTTTCACTGGCATGCCTTGTTAGTAGAGAACACAACTTTGCTAAAACACACCTCTCACTTTCCTGTGTCTGCAAATTGAAAGTGAAGGATGAGTTGTGATAGAGGGACCCTTCTCTCCTATTGTCCCAGGGTGTATTCTGAGGGCGCATGATGTAGCCACTTTGCAGAAGCCAAACATCTCTGTGTACTCTGCATTTGAATGGGAATCTCGCATGTATACTGTTTTGAGTTCTGGGGTAACAGAAAGGCAGAAAGCTGCTACTTTTCTACTTGAGGAACCCCAATAAGCTTTGGAGGAGCCCCAAAGTGCCCCAAAACACAGTCTGAAAACTATTGCTGTATTCCATCCTAAGGACATTATTGACCAGCACAAGGTTTAGGATTGAGGTACAGAACAATCCACCACATTTATTGATTTCATTGGAAGTAGATTTTGGGCTTAATTTTATTTAACTATGGAGAAAAGAAAAAAGAAATTGCATGAAAAGTCCCCCCCCCCCCAGTTGTTAAACACACAAAAGCCTTTTAGGTACTTTAGGTTTTGACATTTTGTTCTCAACAAGAAGTGACCAAGGATGAAGAAATGAAGAGCAAAATGACTAGACAAGTTTGTCCCCAGAGGCATCACTGGAGGGGTGGTGGTACTGTAGGTTCCGCACCGTTCCACTCCCCATTTACTCCCTCGTACGAGGTGGCCCCGCCCCTTGCCGTCAGAGCCATTCCGTGCTGCGAAGGCAACGAGCAGGGAATCTCCTGCCCGTTGCCTTCACTGCACGGAATGGCTCCGACGGCAAGGGGCGGGGCCACCTCATACCGGGGAGTAAACGGGGAGTGAAACAGTGCAGAACTTACAGTACCACCCTCCCTCCAGCGACGCCTCTGTTTTCCCCCCTATACATTGAAAGATAAATGACAAAAATGGGAATTAGCAGCCATTTGTCTGGCTTGTCAAGCTGCTCAGAGTCCTTCCATGAAACATTTTGTCATATGAAGGCAGTCTGAAGGAACTGGATGTATTTGTCCTAAAGAAAAGATTGTTAAGGAAAAGCATGATCCATTTTTGCAAATATCAAAATGGTACTGTAAAGAAGCATGTGGGCAACTGTGTCCCAGATATCTTTTCACATGCAGAACGAACATGTGCAGATGGTAATACAATCTCACTCACCAGACCTCCCACCCCCCTGCATTTATGGAAAGAGCCTACATCATGTACACTCATCATGTACAGCTGCCAATGAGGCAGACCATTGGTTTATCTATGTAGCTCAGTATGATATCGTATGAGTTTCAGGCAGGGGTCTGGTCCTAGCCTTTCCTAGAGATGCTGGGACTAACTCTGGGAGTTTCTGCATGGAAAGCATGTGCTTTATCTTTGAGGTACAGTGCTCTGTCAAAAGGTTCTGGTAAATGCATGGATAGGAAGGGAAAGACCAGGAGGCATGAGCACCCTCCCCCTCTGTGTTTATCAGAGAAAGGGGTTAGAAAAAAACATGGTTAATGGAACAGCAAAGCCCATTCTTAACTCTAAGAACAAACAGGCAATGGAAGAGACTGTCTGGTGAAGACCATCTGCCAGCTGGTGTTTACACTAGCAAATCTTGCAGTTGCAGGAAGTTTGACGAGGTAATTCATGAAATGCTATCCAGTTCTGTGGTCCTAATTTGTCTAAGAATGGATGCATGCTGCTGCTGCTGCCCTGTCTGTTCTTCCAAGTCCAATTGAGCTGTCATGTTGTAATAAGAGCAGGATGATGTTCTGGGAAGTGACTGGCTTCCAAACCCAGGGGACATCACTCAGAGCAGGTAATGTCCATGTTGGCATGCAGAAGACTCTAGGTTCACTCCCTGGCACCTTCAGGTAAGGCTGGGTCTGGGACATCCTTAGAGAGCTGCTGCCTGCCTGTCTGGACCAGTCTCAATCCTGATTCCAGATGAGGCAGATTCCTATGTTCCTACCAGAGGTGACACGATAATCTCTGCTAGTTCTGAAATAGGCCCTGATGCAAAATGCCAGAAATGAGAATTGATATTTGTATCCACTGCCCCACCTAGTGGCTAGATAGTTTAAAAACACACGGATAGGTTCTGATCCAGCAAATTAATTAAGTAATTGCAAAGAAGTTGCACTGAAAACAGTGGAATTCAAGTTAGTCCAAATTTACTTGTTTCATTAGTTTCAATGAGACTCACAGTCACAATTGCGTGGGGTGGATTGAGACCACTGTATTTTTATTGCATATTGAGTTCTTGCATATTTTTATTGCATATTGCATATTGAGTTCTTGCATATCTTGCATCGTTATTCTATCTACATACTGCATAGTCATATTCTATGCACAATTGTTCATTAATATGGCTAGTAAGTCAATCAAGGAGTGTTATTGATGATGCCTTCAAATGGGAAAGCTGTGAAACTTAACTCCACAAAGTTCTAACTAGTGTAGTCATCCTTCAAAGAGAGCAAGGTAGATATTAACTTTGTGTGGGGACACCTGGTAATGGACTGTTTTCTGTTAGCTAGTTTGCAGGTTTCACTGATTTCTTCTTCAGTTAAATTTCCATTTGCATCCATATTGTATCAGTTTTCCCTGCCTCCAGTGACAAGGTGATATCTGGAGCATAGATTCCGGGGCATTTTTAAAGTCTTTTCACTGAATGTTCCATGGCTTCATGCCTGATTCAATCACTACCACCTCCACTACATCAGCAACAAGCAATTTTTGATTGGGCAGCAGTGTTTGTAGTGGTGTAGCAGTATAAACTCTGTTGGGACACAGTAACATTTAGTGACTGCCAGCAGTCCAGTTTCAGATTTGCAGCAGAAATGGGTGAGGCTGGAGCAAGAAAGAGGTGGGGGCCAGGGGAAGACTTGCTCACCTGCAAAGTATGCTTTGGCCACCACAGATTGCTGCACCCCTATGTGCTTGATGTGTGCTGGTCGGCTGTTAGAATGGAATCTGAAAATGACACAAGCACAGCTGAGCTGAACTGAAGGATGCTCTTAAGATGAATTAACAGTTAGTAATACAAACCTCATTGATTTAAGTTCTCAGTGGATGTTCACAGTGGAGCTTTGTGTAGTAAAAAGCTCCACACAGTTTGGAACCCAAAATTTCCTGGAGGCTGTTAAAAAAAAATCGTTCTTGGATACATCTTCACCAGCGATGAACAATCTTTTCCACTAATGATGGTTTTGCACAAATAAATTGAGCGGAACTGAACAGTTCAGTGCTCTGACTTAATGGTGCTAAAGTAAGGACTGGAAGAAGACAGAGAGGAGGTTCAACATGAAATTGCCCTTCATAGAATGTCTTCAGACAGTACAGTCTCCTTTTCCAGTGAATTCTAGTGCCACCTTTTGGCAGAAAGTGGTATATAGAATTACAGCAAAGGAATCATCTTTATCCAGGGGACTGGTTGCAACCTACGGTAGTCATCGTTATACTGAATGTTCTGAGCAGAGGACTGCAGGAAGTCTTGCTCCATACAACAATGCTTGTGGCAAGTGTCCCTAGTTTGGAGGAAGCTTCTCTCCACGACTCCACCCATATTGAAGGGGACACATCAAGATGAGAAGGTGCAGAGCCATTCATTGCTTCTTCCTCTAACAGCAAATGGTCCACTGTGCAATGTCAATGCAAGGCTGATGATACTCACGAGATATTTTGTCCTTGAGGTGCTCTACCCCTGAACTACAGCCAATCATTTCCTTTTACTTATTCATACTGACCTAGAGAAGCCTAATGGATAATTCCACTGAACTGAATTCAATTCTATTGAAAAGGAATTCAAAATTCCTTTTTGCTGGTAACATGGACAGAAAGGTGAATCTGGATTGAGGCTCTATTCCAGGACAGATTGCCAGCAAAGACCTTTATAGTTTTAGAAGGAAGAATTGTAGCACGTGCACTTTCTCCTACCTATGCGCCAAGGAAGCAATAGTCTATGCTTGTCAGTAGGTGGTAATGCACACACTTCTGATGGCAGCTGATCCCATCCCTAATGACCAATTGAGGGAAATCAGACAGGCTGCAACAACACCCTAACAAGACAGCCAATGATCATTATTTCTATCCACCCTGAAGGCAGTCTCATTAGCTAGGTGAAGCCTGGAAGCGTTCTAAAACTGTACTCACCTGCCAGGCTTAAGTAGCCTCATCAAGCTCCGCTCAGCGTTGACAGGAAAAAGTGTATTGAACACTTTAGGCTGAGTAACAGGAAATTCAAGGTGCTGTATGTACATCATGGCAGTAACCTCTTAAAGGATAGAAGAGTCTCTTAGCCACTTGTGAGTAGAAGGAGGGACCTCTCTATACCAGCAGTCTTTTGTGGAACTCTTCCTCAGAAAAAGAGACAAATATTAACAGAATATGTATAGCATGTATTTGCAGGGGGGAAAAGGTCTCAACTCTGGCTCGATGTCAGCCCAGCAAGTTACCAAGGACACCTAGGAGATCTAAGAAAAACGCATGTTGTGCCTAGAAACCAGCTCACTAAAGCAGAGGGGAGGAGCCAATGACATCACAAAGGGCTAGGCCAGCAAACTGGAATTGTGGAGTGACATCACAAAGACTTGTAAACTACTTCCTAGGTCGCAATCAAGGTGAGGGCACTGCTTGACCTGTACTTCCACAAGGACGGTTCAGAGACTTTCCATGACTAGTTTAAATAACTATATGGAGGGCTCTTCCCTGCATCTAGATGTGCAAGTCAGTAATGTCAAGGATTTCGTCTCCTTTAATGGAAAACATCATGATTGAAGAGCAGATCTGGTAAGGTTTTGCAAGTTAAATACAATTATTTAGCAATGTCTAGAAAAGGCTTGGAAGTAGGGGTGCCCTGAAGATTAGGGCCCTTATAGGCTTCAACTTCTGCATCTCCTCCTCCTCCTCCTCCTCCTCCATACTGCTGCCAACCTTCCACCAAAGCAGGTGGAAAGGAGGTGAGTCAGTGAAGAAATGGAAAGTGAGAAAACTCTTTGCTGTGGAATAGGACTCTTATATTGCTGAATCTACAAACAGGGAAATCCAGATACAGAATTCAAGGTACATACTGTTATATCGTGCTCACAAAGAGTCATCACGTGTAGGGTTCCCAATCCACTTCAGTGGCGGAGACAGCTCCATGAGCAGAAAATGTACTTATGCATGAAATTAAATGAGTTGGAAGTCCTTGCGGTAAGCACTGGAGTACAGTGTGGACATTATATGTAGTTTCCCTCTGTGGTCAAAGGGGAGTGAGGGAGAGCAGAACTCCAGGACTTCTCCTACAGCAGGAGTGGTGATGTCATCAGCCTGAGTGCTCAGGTGTTGCCTTTGAAATGTTTTTCAAAGTTCTGAAGGCTCAGCAGGAGGCAAATTGAAACATTTGCCTAAGGATATATGTTTGTGTTTAGGCCATCCTCTTTCCCAAGGCCTATCTATCTGTATGTAGCTCATGTTCCATTAAGACTCTGCAAATTTATCTAGGAGTAAGTCTTTTTGAACATAGAGAGACTTATGTCTGAGTAAACATACTGAGGCTAGAATTCTAATATACCTTTTATATTTATCTGGGATGCCTTAATTTTATTTTTCAATTTTTATATATTTGTTTTAAACTATTGCAACCCACTCCAAGAGGTTGGGATAAAATGAGCTAAATTGTTAAATGAAGCATAATAAGTTTCAAAGTACATTTCTGTCCTGTGCTTTGGGACCCCCTGTGCAAATGGCTGGAGGCCTCACGTGTGTGCCAATGGCTCATCCACCCGCCGAACCCACTTCTGCCGCTGAACCCACCCCCTTTCCAGACCTGATCTGCCCACCCCCCACCAATGTCACCACCCCATTCCTCCCTCCCTTGCCCCTGTTTCACCCTCCTGTCACCCCTCCCATCTCCCCTGCCATCGTACCTGCTCCAACAAGCAGTAGGAGAAGTGACAAGGTAGGAGAAGTGGGCAGGAAGGCACAGGCCTTCCTGTTGGAGTGCCTTTTATGACTGGTGCTGACTGCTTTACAGTAGTCAGCGCCAGCGGAGGAACCTTACTGATGATGACTAGTGCGTATAGGATTGGGCTCCAAGTCTCCTAAATTATTGTCACCAGCACAACACTGGGGAAAAAACCCCAGGTTGATGTAGTCCTTCGTCTCAAAACCATTTGGCGATCCCACCAGCTAGAAAAGTGAAATTTGATATCCTCATAGTCAAAGACACTCTGATTGCTAGAAAAGACTGAAAATGACTTATTTTACATGTAACGGCCTAATTCCAATTATCGCAAATGGAAATGACAATGAATGACTTACCAACAGTTTTGAAAGGATTTTTCCAAGTTTATGACTAACTCAAAAAGATATTATCAATAGGCAATTGCTGAAATGCTCAGAAAAACAAAACAAAAGCTGTTTAAGAATCCTATTTGATTGCACTCATCTTTGATGGTAACTGATTACTACATTTTCAAATTACCTTCCACTGGCAAGACAATTTTACAGCTCTTCTGCTTGCAATAGAATTTGTACCACAAATTGTGACACGAAATGTTGATGGAAATTATCATAAAATGTTTGATGAAAATATTTCCAAAGCAATGAGCCACAGAAAGAGGGCATAATGTTTTGTATTTGTTTTTAAGAATCTGCAATCTCATCAGTTCACATAACTTCATCTATACTTAAACTGGTGCGCTCTTTGCGCATGGTTGGCAAAACTCTTCTAATAACCCTCATTAAATCATACACCCCAACTCTGAACACATAACTGAGGAATAAAAAAACACCCCAAATCAGTAAGACATATTTCCGTTCCGTATGATGGCCCTCATCCAAACCTCTGAAACTCTCACAGGGGTCTATGCAGGCAAGAGCTGCCCACTTCTTTTTTAATGTTGAATAGTCACAGTGCTTTCTGTGACATAGGGGAGGAAAGGAAAATTCCTGGTCACATGGAGCTGGATGTGTACATTGGAATCTCTGCCTACTTATTTCTTATTGAGAAAATGTGTTTAGGATCAGGGGACTGATATTTCTTAGATGTTTTATCAGCATCTTAAATGAGAAATCAGCAACTGAAGGCCTCAGTACCAAACCTAGGCCTCTTAAGTACCAGCTGCCACCTACTGCAACTAACTTACAGCCCAATCCTATTGGGCTCTAATATTGGCGGAATGAGCATTCTGCCAACGTTATCTGCCTAATGGCAGTTACAAAACGTGCTCCAACAGCACGCGGAGGTGTGTGCTGCCGCAGCGCCAGCGAGAAGGCTGCAGCTGCACCGTGCACGGCGGCAGCTTGGGACCCACTGATTAAGGTAAGTTGGTGAGGGAGGCAGGATGGGGTGAGGGAGGGTGGAACAAGACGGTGATGTGGGAGGGTGGAATGGGGTGGGGGGGAGGAACATGGATGGGGAGGTGGTGGGGGGGTGAATCTTGTGGCAATGGTGCACAATGGATCCTAGCCCCCTTTTCAAACCTCACCACCCCTTTCTGTTTAAAGTGCTGGTGCAGGTCCAAGGAGACCCATTGTGGAGCAGGAGGATTCCTCTTTCCCCTCTGAAGCTTCCTGATCCTCCCCCCTCCCCCACTGGATACAGCACACACCTTTTTGGTGCGGTTGCATCGTCGGCGAGGGGGAGGGGAAAGAAGAGGATAGGATTGGGCTCTTATTGATAAATGAGATGCCTGGCTTAAGTGGTGGCTGCTAATGGGATTTGCTGGCAATTGGCATTGGGGAATGTGGTGGAAGTCCTGGCTAACCATCCTCCATCCCTGCTTTGAAGTGGTGCTCCTGTAAAATTAGTAGTTTATCAATTTTTTAATCCACAATTTTCAATTAACTTGCTCCTTAACCATCTATACAGTACAGCTTCTAGGACAGAACCACTTCAAGCTGTACCTGATGATTTTGTGTGTGCGAGTGCTGCTGTCCCATGTAAACAACTCCATTACACACAGAATATTAGCATGAAAGGGATAAATTACTGGGATAGGACCTTCTATCTTGATGATGATGGCACATCAATCACGGAATAGCCTCTTCTGCTTAAAGGCACTCATTTGGCACCTCTACTCTCCTTCCTTTTTAAGGTAAAGGTGACCCCTGACAATTAAGCCCAGTCGTGTCCGACTCTAGGGTGTGGTGCTCATCCCCATTTCAAAGCCGATTAAAACCATGTTATTCTTATAAGCTTTTGGTGGAGTAATACTACAATCTTTTTTTGTCATATGTGGCCTGTCTTTTGGTTCTGTTACTGACTTGTGTGCTATTCAGTATGATTGTTTTAATGCTTGTGGATTTTTCTTAGATATTCTTTTGTCTTGGATTGTAACCTGCATGAAGATCTTGCAGTGGTAAGGCAGGGTACAAATTTGGGTACATATTTTTTTTTTAAAAAAATGCTTTTCACAAGGTTGCTGTATAATACATTTTTGGACTAGATTTACCCATTAAGGATAGGTTTTTTTTTTTCAGTTGATTCAAATGGGGAAAAGTCACTATGAAGGGGAAAAATGCATCTCCACATGGTAGAACACAATCACATGAAATTCCTCCACTGAAAACTATAGAGAGATTTAATATGTGGTTCTAGGACATACACAGAATTATAGGAATGGTTCATTTCAAGATGATATTTCTTCAAACGGTGATTGTGTGCATGCATCATGCCTCACAGAAAGAGGCTGGCAATTTTTTTGTAACTGGGATTCACATCAGACATAGATCATGATCTGAGAGCTAGCAGTTACTTTAAAATCACTTCCGAGGATGGGCTTGAACATCTAACTTGCATACCATGTTCCTGAATGCGGCAGGTGCCAAACTATAGTTAGACCTTGTACTATACCTTATTCAGAAAAGATTACACTCAGGGGAGAGGTAGCCTTTGGAAAATCTTTATCTATGAATTTAAGAATCTGGAGATCTGAAATATTATATGCCATGAAATCTGCAGTGACCCTTGACTTCCCGTAACTTAAAAAAAAAAAAGGATTCTAGAGTTTTGAATGGAATCCTATAAATAGCAGCACTACAATGTCTTTGGGCTGTTGCCATCAATGGACTCCAAGTTGCCCAACTCTGCTTCACAATATACAAAAGTTTAAACAAGTGGAAAAGAAATAAGATAGCCTGCGTGGTTTATGGGGATTATTTTAATAGGTGACTTTCCACAGATAGAGCCAAATATACAGATCATTTCAAAACCATATACAAAATATCAGTTGATAATTTGCCATACTACTTAATGCTTCTCCAGCCAATAGCTTTCAATTGCAGTCACTGACAGTATTCCCCCCCCCCCCCCATGATATATGTGAGAAATAATAGCTCAGCAACGTGTCTCATACATAATAGTACTCAGGTAAACAGAATGGATGTGCAAGGACAGCTAGTGCACTTTGCACATGTAATTGTGTGCAAGCACAGAGAGGGCAGGTGAATTTCAATTGCATCACTCTCCATTGCGAGTCTGGAACTCCTGCTGAGGACACCTGTAAAAGTTTTGTACACTACAGCTTTTACTAGTGTGATTGGGGGACAGAGGTGAAACTCATTCAACTTTCAATTATTACCTATTTCAAAAGGGTCTATAGTAGCAAACGTGGTGAGATACTGAGCCAAAATAAATGAGACTGGTTGTATAGTACCAGACAAGCAGCTATGAAAATACAGTTGGAGGATGTTGGTAACCAAAAGCTAGTTACCACAGTAAACAAGTACTATTGTGGAGTTTTGCGAGGTAGGGTGATTACACCACAGGGTTCTATGCTGGTCTGGCACTGAAATATCTTAGATAATGCCGCCCACAAGACTCTTATAGACTGCCTTGTTCATTCTCCCTCATCAAACTTAAGATCTTCCTTGGCTACCTTACCTTTTCCTGGCAGCCACTCTTCCTGGTCAGCATTCAGACTGCTGCATCATCCACCTCCTGACATTTTGCAAGGTCTGGCAGAAATCTACTAGGATGACTGCAGAACACAGCATGCCTGAGGGAGGCAGTGACAGTGTTGCTTACAAGGCTACAGCTGGGCATGAAATGGAACTATGGCCATTGATACAGTGGTGGGGGCGGCGGCCTAATTAATACATTCTTTTAAATACTGTTCAAGCCGAGAGCAATACTGTGAGCCAGCCCAAGGGTAGCAAAAGTAAGAGAATCCTTGCAGCTCCTCTTCCAAAATGGAAAGTACATCTACCTATATTTCTACAAGGTTTTGAAATTTAAAAATAAATTGAACTTCCTTCCAAATGCATTCTCAAGTAATAAGTACTAATTAGTCAGTGACACTTCAAATGACTAAACTCTGACATTATTGATATTCAGATTGCAGGCTGCATAAGATTAGCTATTTAAAATGTAGTTTAAAAAATCAAGAGCACCAGGAATAAGGTTTTTAAAATTGGTATTTTGGCACATTGTGAAAGTTCAGCACAGTTCTAATTAATGTTCGAAATTGTTAAGGGACAGTGAGCTGAAAGAGTGAAGAGCGAACAACATGAAATGACAAAAGAGGAATGTCCAGGCAAAGTCTCTATCCATTCATTTTAATAAAGCAGATACATTACAAAGCCATTAGGCTTTGAAACAGAGGAACTACAGGATCAGAAAAGGTACAAAGGACGCCCTTAAGAGATGGTGGAACAATTACGCACCTTTGGTAATTGAATTTGGTTTGCAAAGCTGATCCTTGCCCTGTCAGTTAGGGTGGAATTGTATATTACAGGGGTTCTCAACCTTTGGAGGCCCGGGTACCCCCTATCACGGTCCAAGTTTTTGAAGTACCCCCTGCTAATTAACTGGATTAATCAATCAATTAATTAATTAGGTAATTAATATTAAATAAAAAGTACTAAAACAATTTTAAATGTGAAAAAATGTCTTATTTAACTCTGTGTGCGTGTGAGTGAGTGAGTGAGTGAGAGAGATGCAAGGATCTCTTTTTTTCTCCAAGTCAAACTTCCCAAAACCAGCTCCTCCCTCCCCCTCCCCCACCCTACCAAAGTACATTTTCCAAAGTACAAAAATAAGCCCAAAACCAAAATCAGAGACAATAATTAAAATTTTTAATTTTAAAAATAATTTAATTATTTTAAAATATAATTCTCTGAAAATAATTAAATTTAAAATCCATGTTAACACTTAATTAGCTGCTAATGGGGCAGATAAGGGGCAGGGCTTGGCGTACCCCCAGCAAGAGGTTGGTGTACCCCTAGGGGTACCCGTACCACAGGTTGAGAACCTCTGGTGTATTACTTTATCTAAGGTAACCAGATCTAGGATAGTGGAGGGCTTGTCCTATTCCTCTATGTAGCACAAGGAATTTTTGACTGGTGTAGTTTTTCTCATTCCCACAGCACTGTGATATAACAAGCAGCATCCACTAAAATTCCCTCTTCTGCACAAATTTTTATAACTTCAGGAACTGTGATGTTGTCTTAAGTCACTTTAAGTTTAAGTCACTTTAAGTTTATCCAGTCTATTTTAAAGCACTTCTGAATTCTCAAAGGAAGAATGTTGCTTCACAAAGAATTCCGAAACCGTTCCCATTGCAACACATCAGCAGTTGCCATTTGCCTGCCAATGGGTCTCCTCGAACCAACACCAGCTATTTCGCTGGCAGAAGTCCAAGGAGTCTTAGGGGGTGTGTTGGGCCGAGAAAAGGGGAATAGGATCTTGGCAAATGCTGCTGCTGTGATCCTCCCCCTCTGCCTGCCCAGCTCCCCACCCCGATCCTCCGTGAACCACCCACTAACTGCTCCCACCACCACCACCACCTTACCTGCTCTAGTGGGGCATCTGCACACCGCTGTTGCACATGTTGGGCTTCTGGCCATTTGTGCTGGCAGCCCCACAGTGCCCGACAGCAGCGGACGACAAGTTCCGCTACTGAAAGCCCACAATCAGATTGGGCTGCCCTTATATCAAATTTAAGCTTGTGTTCCATCACAGTCAATGTGCTGATATGCCAACTCTTCCCACCTGACATGAAACACCAGATCTTAGGCATTCCCTCCCTTCCTCCTGATTTGAGTTGTGATGATGTTCTGATTGTGCTTTCGTTTTGAGCAATTTTTCCTTAGTTACTTTAGCAAACTTATTTCAACTGTCAAAAGGATTAACCTGATCATGCTAGATACAAGCAAAAAGCAGTTCCACTTTCTTGCAAGTTGTGTAGGGTATTGTCCCTCTTTTGTATGAGACCTCACAAAATTTGAATTATTTGGTCTTTTAGTTTAGCAAAGCTTCTTAGTCAAGATAAGAATGGACAAATGGGATAGAATGCTGTTTCAATCAATAGGTTGCCCATTAACAGTGGTGTCACTAGGGTTGGTGTCACCTGGTATGGTAACTCATGATGTCACCCCCATTAACTATTTTAATATATAACAGTACAGGTCACCCAATAAATCAGTAACCAACAAAAAACCAGTGGCCAACTTGATGACATTCACACAACTGAATAAGAGTACTAGTATTAGCTCTTATACATAGGAATGAGAGCTGACTCATACTAACACCTTATTAGTTCTATGCTGTGTCATAATAACTCATTGGCGCTTGAAACAATCAGTCTCATTGGTCAGTTTTGAGTTAACAAAATCCACTTTTTGTTACATAAGGCAGTTGTGTTTTCTTTTTTCGGTTATTTGGCCGTAACATTTGATAGAATACAGATAATTCAATATGGTTTCACTACATTCTGCATTAAATTACCTTTTCAGTGATATATACCTCAAATACACACTTTCCAAAAGGTTTCCATAATTTTGGCTACAAGTGGTGTCACCCCCCCCCCATGAGGATGTCACCCAGTGTGGTCCGCACCCCCCTAGTGATGCCACTGGCCCATAATGCTTTGCAGTATGAAACACCTAAATTGTTTTTGCCCTTAGCTTACATATATGATCTGAATGAATAACTACCAGAGGTCACAATACTTCACACACTTGCTTGGGAGTAAATTCCATTAATCCCATGGGGTTTAAGTCTACAATAAATATGGAACAGATGACATAAAATGTGCATTTGAAAAATTCACAATCGAATGTGAAACTGTTCTAATAAATTTTACATGCAATAGGCAGCCCAATCCTGTCTAGCAGGATGCGGCAGCACAAATAAGGCGCCCACCGCATCCTGTGCAGGATAGGGCCTGCACCGGCGCAGCTGGAGGCCTCCTCAGGGTAAAGGGACGTTTGTTCCTTTATCCTGAGTACAGCCTCAGCCGCCCCAATCAGTCTACTTGAATGTGTGCCAGCTATTTTGCTGGCACACATTCAAGTCAGCCATGTAACACCAGCCAGGCCTGGAAAGGGGGATAGGATATGGTGGAGGAGGCCTCTGATGATCCCTCCCCCAGCCCAGGCCTGGTTGACCAATCCCACCGCCCACCACGCCTTGTTCCACCCTTCCTATGCTTCTTTGCCACCCGGCAGGGAACCCACCTTCCCTGGCAGGCGCAGCTCCAGATCTGGGCTGGGGAGAGCAGCACCAGCACCAGCACCGCTTACTCCCAGGGTGCTGAAAATGTGCTTTACGGCACATTTGTGACACCCGGTTGAAATCTAGATAGAATTGCACTGTAAACAAAACCAGAGGAATCATATCCAGACTCAGCTGTATGGATTTCCTTACTATGCATCATTCACAAAGGTCAGGTACAAGTCCCACATGTAGTGAGAATTCTAGTTCAAGTTTAGGAAATGTTTCAGATAGAAGCTGCTGCTTGTTGAGTTAGAAAATGAGGATAGCTGGATTTCTTCACTACTCACTATAATCAAAAATAACATTACAGCATAAATGTATAGAAGGGAACAGAAATATTTGCTCATTATTGTAAATATCAACATTCAAAACTCAGTAAAAGAAACTATCATTAATAATACATTTTGGGCCCTTTCTGCATGTTTTGGTTTTTAAATCTTCATACTATATTTTCATTTAGGTTCTTTCTGCCGACAAAAAGTTTAGGTATGTACTGTATGTTTAAGAAAAAATAACGGGGAGGCGTGGCTGTGTGCTATTGGTGAGAGACTGGGAAGATAGAGTAGTGGGGAAAGGGGAGAATAGGCAATGGGTGATAGTGGGGAAAATGATTTTAGCTGCAGTTCTTTTAAGTAAGAATAGACTTATGGAAAATGCACAGCTGCTTGAGAAATACTCTTGCCTTCCTGACCCCGGTAATGTCTAGTTAGTAAAACAAAATGCACATACCATTTAATCAATTATTTCTCTGCCCCTGCTATCACACTTTTCTCACTCAATCCTAAACTGGCTGGGTGCTGGCATAACATGTGTTGTGCCGGCGGAGGCTGCTGTAGTACAGCAGTTGCAAAGCAGCCTCCGCCGGTGCGTGCTGCTGGGCTGTTGACTAGGAGGCTGGAGCAGCCTCCCGCACGCCAGCAGATGGCTGAACACCCGGCTGAGCAGGTAAGGCCGTGCAGGGGGTGGAATGGGCTGGGGGGAGGGTGGAACAGGAGAGGGGACTGTGACGGGGAGGAGGGTGGACCAGGCCAAGGAGCAGACAGGTTCGGCGGTGGTAGTGCACGCTGAATCCTGACCCTGTTCCCAGGTCTGATCCGCCTTCCCGGGTCAACGTGGACTTGCATCAGCTATAGAGCTGGCGCAGGTCCATGTTGATCCACCTGGCCCACAGGGGCTTATCCTGGGGCAAGGGAACAAATGTTCCCTTACCCCGAGGAGGCCTCCCGAGGTTGAAATTCCCCTGTGGGATTCAGCGGATCCTGCTCCGGCGCTGCTGCATCACTGTGTGGGGCTATTAGTTTGACTGGATGCAATCAGCTAGGCGAAATGTGGACTTGCCACTACATTCTCTATATCACCGAGCTCCACCCTTAGCATGGAATGTTCAGTGGCTTCAAACAAGCATCCGCACTTGCTAAAGCAGGACTAATTAGTGCCCATGCTAACTCCATCCATCACAGTTTCTTACCAAAGTAATTAGTCCACGTTTTCTCCTATTTTTTGTCTTTATCTATATTGAACAGTGGGATACAGCCCAACATCAGGGGATACAAAAAGGAGACAAAAATAATTGAAAGGGGTAGGAGGAGAGACAAAAGTGGTGCTTTAGCCTTTTGCTGCCCTCGCTGATATAATGGATTGACTCTGTCATGGAACCTCAAAAATGGCGTCCCTAGTTTGGAATCTCTAACTAGCAAGAGCTCCTCTATAGAATGCTTGTAACACTCATTTAGCTCTGTACATCAACAAATCTTCTAGGCATAGAGGCATTCCCAGGTATAAATTCAACAATAAAAGCAGACTAGCAGCTTGATATTAATCATGACATGCTAATACAATTATGCCCTTTCACAGCACACTTCCAAGGAGCCTGTGAATCACAGCTTTATCTGAAATGTGTGGGAAATTGATCAACAATCAACATAACCTTTTGCCTTACTCTCTACTATGTGCCAGATGTCTAGTTTTTGCAAGACTGCCCATATTCATAAGCATACAAAGCCTTCTGAAGACATTTAGAAGGAAAAAAGAAATTAAACTTTTGGAACAAAACATAGTTGGCATCAGGGTCATAAAAAGATGAAAATGCAGACTACAGTGTCAGTCTGAATTGCCATGCTAGGCCAAGCTTATTTTATTACATACATTCTGCTTTCTAAGTACTAGTTAAGTTCATAATGTAAACATGAAGCATACAGAGTTAAAATTCAAGGCCACAATATTTCTGATTGTCCCTTTCTGTGTCTTTGGTTGGCCGAGATCAACTCGTAGTGTATAAATGCATAAGTTATATAATTATTATATAAAAAGAAAAAAATAACATTGACTTGTATATTTCATTCTGACAAACGCACAGCGTTCGCGACTCGGAAAAGAAAAACTGGCGCTGCCTAACAAAAATATCTATATGATTTCAGACTTTGGCAACTGAGGATTGTCTCTGACCTTCAACCAGTAGAAAACAAACACCCTTAAGAAGAATGAGGTTCTAAATGTTACTTTTAAATATCAGACAATTCCAGTTTTACATTTTTATAAAGAGATGCATTCACTGATACTGCTGCTTTCCCCTTTTGGGACTTTAAAAAAATCAAGTCTTTTCTTTGATAATACTGTAAATGGCATAAGACTCCACACAATATATCTCAAGTCCAAACAAGTACGGTAATTCTTCGTAGTTCAAATACTGTCCAGTTTTGAGTTTCCCCCCCAACTCTAGGGGAATTTTCTTCTCCTTCACTCTTATCTCCTTAGTCCTCCTCTAACTCCTTTTCACTTCATGTATATCGGACACAGGGTTACAGTAGTGCTCTTGCCCAGCTCCCATTCTTTTCAACAGGGCTTGCACAGGAGAACTTCCTGATGTGTCACGTGCCCTTAGTCTACACAATCATGCACTTGCCCTTCAGCACATTCTCAGTCCCAATGTTTGGCTCAGAGCTCTTTAACACTATCAAGGAATCCTAAAGCTTGCATTGTCTTCACAGTTTGAAATAGCTGATCCTTCCCTTTTAATAATGGGATGCATTAAATTTCATCCCAAATGAAATTGGTTGCACTCAAAATCAGGTTCTGCTCTAGACAAATAGTATGAGTGTTCTGTATTTTTGTTTAGAAAAATACAGGTAGTATTTTATGCATTTTCATGTACTGTATCTTATATCGTAATAGAATTGTCCTGATATTGCTGTAGCAGAGTCCCAGTTTGCATTAGCGTGATATCAAACATGACACAAAAGCTTATAGACCTTTTCTGACATCCCTCTCTCATTCTGTAGTTTATCATTACGAACCTTTTCCAAGAACAATATTTCATTTTTTGAACTGCAGATTTGATGTCAACATACTTTACATGGTAGCATCTTTCAACGTAATACTCTCTTGTAATCCTTATTAAAAAGCATTTTTATAAGACATCTTTTGTTCCCAGTCAACCTTGTCTTTTAGGCACTTTTTGTTCATGTTCTCCAATAAAATTCATTATAATTCATTGTATTCCATGGAGAAATGTCCTTTTAAAATATTTTTCTTCCTTTAGTAGTAAGTGCCAAGGTGAGAAGGCATATGGGTGGCTGGAAGCCTAGTGTTAGGGTAGATACTTCCAGTTGGTGAATTCCAGTATGGAGTGGGTCCGGCAAAAAAGTTGGAAGAAGTGACAGGCAAAGCAGGAGCATGGGGAGCAACAAAGTTCATTTTCTGGGGGTGTGCGTGGTAGGAACTCATGTAGGGTAGGTCTGATGGATATTTATACATGGATGATTCTGGAGGATGTGGCTGGAGGGCTTGAGCAATTCCATGGAAGTCAAACTTGTAGGCATAACGCTTACCATGGACTTTAGTCATAATATTTTTGTCATAATAGTAACGGAGAGCACGACTGAGCTTGTCATAGTTCATATTGGGTTTGCTCTTTCTTTCCCCCCAGCGCCGGGCTACTTCATCAGGGTCAGTCATCTTGAATTCTCCATTGGTGCCCTCCCAGGTGATACAATTGGAATTAGAGCTATCTGAAAGGAGCTCCAACAGAAACTGCCACAACTGAATCTGCCCACTCCCTGTGGGTAGAAAACAAAGAAAAATGAGCAAAGCAATAACTAAAACCATTTAGGTTTGTATATTCAGCAATGCCAGATCCTTACTAGCAGCACAATCCTGTGTAATGTTAAGAGTGGCGGAGTGTGTGCTCCACCGCTCTAAAGCATTGCAAAAGTGCCATAGGACACTTTTTCGATGACTTGGGCATAAGCGGCACCAGCGTGGAGGCCAGCACCGCTCATACTGCCGCTTAACTTACCCGACTTTGGCCGCCGTAGGTAAGTTCCGAGCTAGACAGTGGGAGGGTGAGACAGGGCGGTGAGGGAGGGGGGCCATTGGCCTGGGCTGGGAGGGGGCATGGTTATCGGCGGCACACTCCAATATCCTAGGCCCCTTCCCAGCCCAGTCAACCTTACTCTGCCTCTCCGAATGTACGCCAGATCTGGACCTGGCATGCATTCGAGAAGGCCCATAGGCCCTAGGGCTCGCTTAAACCCGGGGAAGGGGACAAGGTGCATCTTAGCAGCCCCAGAGCAGCCCGCAATGGGCTTAGGATACAGCGGCCGTCCCTTTAAACCAGCCGCATATCTTTACACAGGATTGGGCTGTAGGAAATGAAGACTGCCTAGTCCAATCAAATTAGACTGCTAACCCCTGCTCTAAAGATCATACTCTAATATACTGAGGGAAAGCCAAATTCCACTTCATTTTAAGGAGGAATTTGAGCAATGTTTTGGGGACTAGAAGCCAAGAGTAAGATCTAGGCAATTAATCTCTGGATTTGATTGAATATGGCCTTTACTTGCATGGAATTGTCCCAAAATATTATTTAATTCTTTACTTCTTTCTGAAATATGAACTAGACCTATAACAGAAAAAGAATTTTGGCAAAACGTTATCATCCATTTCCAATATTTAGGGGAAAGTATGGTTATAAGAAGCCTATTATAGAAGCCTATTATTTTTCTGCTTCATTGAATATAATCCTTTGGTTTGATACAAATAATCTGAACAGCACAAAAGTGCATAACTTTTGAGAAGATAAATAAAATGTTCATTAAATAAATGTCCAGTGACTCTAATGCACACAACAGCAGTGCGCCATTTACGGTGCCACTGTGGTATTTATGATGGCGGATTGCAAGTTCCGCTATTGTAAATAGGCCATAGGATTGTACCACCACAAACGTATAAAACTCAAATAAAATAATCCATATTACTTTTTTTTATAAAACATGGGGGGGGGGGAAGCTAAAGACGCAAAAAACCCAACTCCATAAAACATCAACTGAATAATCAGAGAGGATAGGAAAAACATTCAAAAGAATCTTATCAAACATGATTCTGATGACAAACTTGTAGAATATCTAATCCCTAAGTCTGTACATAAGAACATAAGAAGAGCCCTGCTGGATCAGGCCAAAAGCCCATCTAGTCCAGCTTCCTGTATCACACAGTGGCCCCACCAGATGCCTCAGGAAGCACAAGACAGCAAGATAATAATATAATAATAAATAAATAAATGTAATAAATGCCTATCAGCCTTACTATGTAGATTTTGGAGATAGAAATCCTATATTTGCATACCTGGATTTGCAAGACGACTACTAGTTGGTCCAAGAATTTGATAGGGATCTAAAAAAAAAAAGATAAACAATAGATATGAACCAAAATGTTGTAAGGATATTAAGAATGTCTTAAAAATATAGGTGAGATGGTATGTATATGGTCAAACATCTGCACATCAGTTTTGGCACTCTATGTTGGAAAAGGCAAGTTATATCAATTAAAAATAAATAAATACAACACCAAGGCTTGGTTTTAAAATGACAATTATAATACAATCCTAACTCTGAGTAACATTGGCTTGATGAAGGAAGAAGTGCAGCTAAACTCCTTACATAGGTGTCAATCTAGGTTACAATGACATAGTAAAGCTATGACAGAGTAGTGATGATCCGATATTGCTTTGAAACCTACTTGACAGGTGGCTGCATGTGTTACATTGCAGTCTATCCTCAACAGGCAGATGCAAAGAGGGGAAAGATGCACCTTTTACTCTGCTGATGTCCATGCAGCCGCCTTTGTTCTGTTGGAGTTAGCAACTATAGACTTTCCTAATGCTTTACTCTGTTCAAATTATTGACACATTACTAGCCCAATCCTAACGAAACTCCCATGCGGTGATCAAACGGTGCTGGTGCGGGCTATACTGCATCCCGTGTGAGAGTTTTGCATACTGGAGGGCTCCTCAGGGTAAGGGGACATTTGTCCTCCTGCTCCGTGGTAACCCCCAGCAGGCGCAACGGGTCAACTCGGACCCTGCACCAGTGATATCGCTGATGCAAGTCCGCATTGATCCATGTTGGTGAATCAGGCCCGGGAAGGGGGATAGGATATAGTGTGCAACAGTGCCACCAATCTTGCTCCCTCCCAGGGCCAATCCACCTGCCCTCGCCGCCCTCACACCGTTATGCCCTCCCCACCCTCCCCCACCCCATTTCGCTCCCTGCATGGACATCCCTCTGACTGATGGTGCCAGTGGGAAGGCTTCCGGCATGGTGAGGCCTCTGGGATGGTAAGGCCCTGCGCTGTTGCGAAGCGCTTTACAGCGCTTTTGTGACAGTGTGTGCCGGCAGAATGCCAGCACAAACCTTAGACAGGATTGGCCCATATTGCATTATTCTAGTTATCCTTAACAGTCCTGAAAGAATGATATTAAGTGCAGACACACCTAACTGAGGACGCTGGTCTTCTGTTTTGGGCACTGTTGAAGATGATGCTTGGGCAGCTAGAAAAATAAAAATGAACATGTTTGTTGCAGCATGAAATGATCTGCGTTAGGGCAGGATAGTTATCACTTGAGGAGAAATGTACTTAACATTACTGTTGTGCTAATTATGGACTATGGAGTGTTTAAATACTTGTTGTTTGAACAATATCTCATAGAAATAATATGAAGTGAACTGTTTGCTTTGGGAAGTGCAAGCATCTACAAATGGATGGATATCGCCGTCGATCATAATGAAATGGTATATTCCAGATTCGGCAGAGACGATTCAACAAATGTATGTGCATGGTTCATTCTCTAATCAAGCCAATGTAGTGGCGGAATGCAGACTGCCCCCCCCCCCCGCACTGGAAGTGATGTCACCACTGTAGCCGTTTTGGATCATACTGAGGCGCAGGGAAGGTGGGCCAAACCCGCCGCTCCTCGCTCACACTGACGGCATGATTTGGGCCAGCGCTGGCCTCTGTGACACCCCCTGCCGCCCCATCCCCCCCCCGACACATAATACACATGTGATTATGATTTGATCCCCTTTATGTACAGTCTTAAATGTGTTGCTTTGGGACTGAAATCAAGTTGGTAGAGTCACATTCTTTTTGGGCAAAAACAATGAAGAGTTTTGTAGCACTTTGAAGAGCAACATTTATTTCAGCATAAGCTTTCATTACCTACAATCCACTTCATCAGATGCATGAAATTCTCAGTTGGATACGAAGTATGAGGATAACATTTCATGAATCTGATGACTTGGACTGTAGTCCATGACAGCTTAGACTGAAATGTGTTTGTCTTTAAGGTGCTACAAGTCTTTGTTGGTTTTGCTGCAACAGAATGACTACCGTATCCCTGGTGGCTATCCCTGGATGTTCTTCAGAAATATCTATGGTCTTTCCAGTGGATTTTTAGGTGACATGAAAGAAAGTAGATCCTTTACCTTTTGACTGGGAAGCAGGATGATTGTGGCTTGTCCAGGCTGACCTCCTAGCTGGTTCATAAGGTATATCTGTGTAGAAAAATCATCAGCTCAATAATCCATGATAGAACGTACTATGACAGAAATTATGTATGATAGAAAGTTGCCCCATGTGCACTCAATTTGTGCAATAAGATGTATGCTGAATGGCAATACATTTACAATCACCATGACAGGTGCAAATGTAAAATTTTATGTCGCTCCTGCAATAGCCACTTTGTAAAATAATCTCTTCTTGGAACTACAATGAAGTTTGTTGACTGGCTTCTAATCTCCATTTACACTAAGGCCTTCTTGTTCTCATCCTTAAGAGTTTCCAAGTTCTACGTTAGCATATATATTATGCTTGCAGCTACAGATATAACTATAAAATTGCCATCAAACATACCGTTACAAAACTTCTCCTCCTTTCCTACACTGCAAACTTGTGTACACCTGTGTGCAAGAGTCAGTAGCTTAGAACCACTGACTATTCTAAAAGCTTTTCTTATAGACCTGAAATGGCATTAACAGCGCAATCCTGAAGAAGCCCCAGGCGACGGAACGAGTGTTCCGTCGCCGGAAGCAGTCGCAAACGTGCCGAATCTGCTTTTCGATTGGAAAATGCTTGGTCAGAAACTTTTGATCAACCCAGCTTCAGCAGTACGTGTGCAGAATTGTTAATACAGTTGGAGGAGGTTCTACTATGTGGACATGTATTGTATGCCATATATTCAGTACTAATATTCTGTGCTAGAGCAAGATGGTAAGAAGATCAGTAAAACAAACACACTAAAGCTTTCGTGGCTATGCGAATCTAAAATTGCTAAAAACATTGCTCGAGTTCTTGAGCTACAGACTAGATGTAGGATTTGATCCCAATGTTTCACTTTCAGCTGTGGAAAGCATCTTCAGGGTTTGTAAGAAGTTAGCACCCTCTGCTTGGTGTTCTAGGCAGCATCTCAGGCCTAGATCATAGCACATTAAAAACGGCATCCTGCATACCTGGCCTCGTGGTAATTCTTTGTGTTGCTTCAGGATAAACAGAAGTACTTGGGAAGATAAAAGCTGCACCTCCTGGAGATAAGAAGAAAACAATAGAAATAAGGACAATTTTGCACTGATTATGTTTAGTGGAACAAAGCTTATGAATAAGTGCTTCATAGTTAGGCTGTAAGAGAGAATCTGATCTCCTTATCAGGTGTTCAGCTCAACTCAATTTGAACGATACTATATTAGAAGAAAATCAAACAAGGGAAAAGAAAAATGACATCCAGATTTTTCAATTAGGAGAAGCTATACTCACACCTCAACAGATTTCATATTTGCTTTTACATATTATCTATTTTTCCTGTCTTTGTGAAATATACTTGCCTAATACAGAAGCAGGTGATGTTTGATTTGCAAGGCATATCAGGTAACCCAATTATTTTCCCCACCCAATATGGTCCTAGCTGCTGCTGTGTGGTGACTCATCATGAACTGGTTTTTCTGGGGGAGAGTGATGAAACCTGGTGAGCCATCTATGACCCCAGGCCTTGTTATCTACTCTTACCTAATAGGCACATTTTTTATTGCTGTAGGATTTGTACTTTGAAGATCTACTGATCTACTGAATTTGAAGATCTACTGTTGCTTTTTTATCCCGGTGCCACCAGGAACCATTCCATCCCTCCCCTATATTGTTTCCTCCTCCCCACCCAGAAACTCCCCCGTTCCTTCCCTTCCCCTTTTACTGACGAGCTTTTGATCACATGCACTTGTGGAAGTTGATGATCTCTCTCCAATATATGGAAAGAATGTGGAGTTGGAAGCAACATAAATTCTCACTGCTCCTTTCATGTGGAGAAATTTAGGATTATCACACTGAAAACTAACGAAGAGAAAGACTGTAAAGTCTGACTTTTTGAAACACAGGGCTGAAGCCATGATCCAGGGAGTCCTTCCCATGCAAGTCAATGCTTGTTTCCCATGTTTTAAAAGTCATAGGTATGTGCAGCCCTTTAAGGTGCATGAATACATAGAAGAAAGGGTGGCATATTACATCTGTTTCTGAGAAGACATTTGTGCACAGCAACATATGAGAACTGTGATTTCAGGATATTTAACATTTTACAAGCACATTTGTATAAAACACACCCTGCGCTTTCAGACTGAAAATCTATTTGAGCTCTAAAAAGCTCAGAGTCAAGGTTATGGTTTCTGCTTCTCACAGAGCTGTTATTTCTGGTCACTGTAAGACATAAAACCCTCAGGCATGATCATGAGATATCTCAAACTTTTATTTCATCAAATTAAAGGTATAGTATCTTCATAGCTCTACATGAGATGTACAGTATCAACAACAAAGTAAAAGGAGAGCTTCTAAATTTCCTTATCTATAATTATCCCAAATGTGTCCAAGACTATTTCTAGACACTGAGTTATATCCTAAGAAAGTTAGAATCCCTATGGAAATTAGTGTGACTAACAGCCCAATCCTAACTTAGAGTTATGACAAGCAGAACAGAGATTCTGCTGTTGTAAATGACTGTGTGACGGTGCCGCACCAACCATTTTGGAGCTGCTGCCACAAACAGCAACAGTGCCAGTGGCCCACTGCCATTCCTGGCTATTCATGGGAGCACAGGTAGGCTAGTGCATGGGTGGGTGATGGGAGGAATAGGGTGGGGAAGGGGAGGAACGGGGATGTTTCTGGGTGGGGAGGAGGAAACATTATAGGGGAGGGAGGGAGGGAATGGTTCCTGGTGGCACCGGGATGCGCCAGGATCCTATCTCCGTTCCCTCTCCCCTTGGACTAACACCAGCAAAATAGCTGGCATAGATTAAAGGAGACCCATTGGGGAAGCAGAGGCTTACTCCACGGTAAGGTAACGAATGTTCCCTTGAGGAACCTCCATGACGCCCCCCCCCCACTAGATGCAGCATGCGCCCCATTGGTGCGGGTGTCACCAAGCATCATCATGTAAAACTATTCAGCAAGGGCAATAGCATGGTATGGGGTTGGGTAGCGGGATGCAGACGAAGAGGAAAGATGCTTCCTAATCTCTACCTGGATGTGGGAAAGCTTACCTGGAATGGCTGCAGAGCTGGATCAGTCTGCAACTTATGTATAAACGCTGCAATAGTTCTGGTGGCTCAAGAAACTACTGCTAGCTACAGTCTGGCTACAGGGAGCCAGACTGGCACTAATCAATTAGATACATTCAAGCCAATCCCTATATTTAAATAATGTTCTGCTTGGATACAGGCTGAGTTTGCAAAATGGCAGGAGAGGTTTCCTGTGGCTCTTAAGAGAACCCATCCAACTCCTCAATAAACTCATAATCTATCGGTAAAATGAGTTGCTTACGAGATTTTTTTAAAAATCCCCATACACAGAAGTTTAGACTATCTCGGAGAATAGGATAGAACCTGGTGTTCGAGTCTGACAGTCTGAAACGGTATAGCCCAGCAAAAGGTATACTTGTGTCTGCTCCCTGACTTGGTATCATTTCATTCAACGGAAGGGAGAAGGGATGAGAGACAATGGTGGAGGTGCTTTCCTTGGACATGTGCACACATTTGTGTGGGAAGTATTTGGGTGCATGAATATTCTCTTCCATGGGGCCAATATTTGTTCCAAGGGAACTCATGTAGAGCACTGCCCATGTAGACGTAACTGCAGTATCTGGCCCTAAGTGGTATGCATGTGCATTTTTCTGGGTGTGCTAGAGACTAATTCTCACCAGTGCTAGAAAGAGTATTTCACCGTATAGCCCTGCCCTCTTTCTTGATTTACAATTAGCATGCACCTGGCTTAATACAAATCCTGCACTTTGAAAATATGGCCTATAGGAAGGGGAGCAGTGTCAGCATTACCTGTATTTCTAGCATGCATTAACCGTGGAGAGTTTTGTAAGGCCTTATCAACATCATCTGAAGTCAAATGTGGAAGAGGAGCTACAAAACAAAAAGCAACACCAAAATTTAAAAAAAAAAAGATACTCAGAATTATCTTAATAACCATTTTCTTTTATCCTGACAGGATTGTTTAGAGGTGATGAGTCTAGCACCCACTCATTCTGTTATTTGCGGGGTTGGGTTTAAGATACTGCTGGAAGCAGGGAATTAATTTAATTCAGAATATTAGTAGGACATATCTTGGTGACAACAAGTAAGCCTACGAAAAAGACAATGTCATGTTGGTGTTGCACTGTCTGATTTTAAAAACAGAATTTGTTATTTTAGGTTTTATTATTCAGACCTTCAACATTTTTCTGTACGCCTCAATTTACTCCCTTCTTCTCCTATCTTCAAACACAGCCTACAGGTTTCAGTTTATTTGTGTGTAGGGGACTCTTTTATCCTTTACCCTGAAAGTATATAAGTCCTATTTTCATGGGGGTGTTACAAAGTACTCCTTTGGGCAGCACAGAACACACAATCTGAGAATCAAACTAGCCAATATGACTATTGTGTGACTGGGGCCTGCACGTTTGCTTCTTTAAATATAAATAGCAACCACATGGGGCTCCAGGTCTGGATCAGGATCACAATGAGCACAAAGTGTGAAAGATCCCCTCCTCTCTTTGTCCTGACCCAAACTGGAGCCCCTCACAACTGCTACGTATATTAAAAAACAACAACCCAAACACACTGGCTCCAATCACTCATAGGGGAGATCCTCTCGTTTGACCCTGAATCATGCCTGGAATTGCTTGACAAACTAATAATCTACTTATCTTATTTAGAATTATCATTTCAGTAATGGAAAGAGGGAAGAATCATGTGACCAGAAAAAACATTGCTACAAATTCTCAGGTACATGGCATTCATATGGATCTTTGGTCTTCATGGACAGAGAAATTTATACTATTTTAAAAAGTTTACATTTCCTTGATCCCAAGTTGACTGACTCACAGAAAGCTGTAAGCATAGCATTTGAAGTAGACATTTGAAATCAAGAATTACAGTAGCAAAAGAGGGGGGTGCAACTTTTCTTATTTTTAAAAAAAAGAAAATGTTCTTACTTTCTCTGAGGTAGTGTAGGTGTGAAAGCAGAATGTCTGCATTATAGCTTGGTGTGAGCCTCTGGAAGTCATCTTTGGTCATCTTACATAATTCTTTCCCATCAATATTCTGAAACAATAAGATGTCCACATCTGGGAGACCGTATTCTTTGATGGCCCATTCCAACCACTGGCGTACATGGTCTGTGCTCCATAATGTGGGATCTGTTTCAAAAAGCAGAAAGTTTCATGGTGTTAATGTTATGGAGAATGAGATGGTTGCAATTTTTATCAGGGCAAATGTGCTACTATGACACTTAATTCTAATGATTGTCCTTCATTACGACTAATCCTGATAGTGGTTTTTCTCCCATTAAGAAAAAACAGAACTGAAGGGAAAATGGCATGGGTGCCATCCATCCCCATTAAAATCAATGGGAACTCAGATATTGAGTTCATCTGGGTATGAATTGCAGTCAGTGACTGAAGTAGAGTGGTGAGATCAGTCTCTGATAGATATTCAACAACATGCCCGAGTACTCATTTTTCTTGTCATGTATCTTGAATAGCGTTTACTGTGAAAAGGTCCTACTTGAAGAATGAATGCTGGTGACCAGTTGTTGGTCATCCCCATAGTGCTGCATGTCTACCCCCTGACTGAGCACTGTGCCACCAGTACTGTGCCACGTGTCACCAGTACTGAGTGCCCTGTATAGTACTGAGTGCCACCAAGTGCCACCAGTACTGAGGGCCAAAGTATACAGTACATTAGGACAAATGTCTACTGTAGCCTTATGTTTCGGGGTGTGTGTGTGTGTGTGTGTGTGTGTGTGTGTGTGTGTGTGTTTTGTTGCCACTGCTGCAACTCTAATCCTGATTATGGCCCCCTCTGTATAGTATTTTTATTGGGAAAAAAAGTTCTATTGAAAACCAAAGGAAGGTTTTTTCCTAATAAAAAGAGTGTATGGGGGGGGGGGGAAGATCAGGATCAGAACAATTACAGTCGCAAAAGACTCCCAATCCTGCGGCGGTTTTGCCCCCCCCCTGCACTATTAAAAAACAAAAACAAATACAGGGCCATATTATGCATTTCACATAATGTCTACTTTGACCCCGAGAGTTCAGCGGTTGGCTTGGTCAGGTGGACCCACTGATAGGTGAGGGTGCTCAACCAGTGCCCAACCTGGCTGATCCCTGACACCACCCCTGTTAAAAGAAAAGTTAACTGTACTAAGCTCAGATTGCTGTAACCCTCTCTACTGCTTAGTTAAGACATATCCACAAGGTTCTTCTTGGGGATCAAATTCCATGTTGTGTTGATTGTGGGGGGAAGTCCTGGTACTGGTGCCTCCCTCCTTTCCCCTGACCTGTCTCTATGCCAGGGCCAAAATTGGTACACTCTGCTGCCACCATGAGCTCAAATCCAAAAAAGAAGACTGTTCTTGGAAGGCTCCTCCCCAGTTACATGGAGAATTTCCCCAAAACATTCCACCTACCTGGGCATCTCTACTGGCCCTCCGACCTGCTCAGGTGGGCTTGGATGCCCAATTGACTTATTCATGCCAATCCCAGAAAGCTAGGGATGTTGTCTGGCTGGAGCCAGATGGAGAAGACATTGAATCTCCAAAATGACCTGTCTGTTTGGCAATGCAATCTTTCTGAAAAGGTGTTTATTTCAGAGTGTCTCAGGAAAGCCTGTCTCCTACTGAACACCAAACTGACAACCCAATCCTATATGCGATGCCCGATGGCGACGCGCCTCCCTCACTGGCACAGACTGCTGTAAAGCAGTATGCACCAGTCGCAAACATGTCTCCAACAGCGCGCCAACCAGCACACTGCTGGGGACATTGGTGGGAAGGCTTCTGCCTTCCCGGATGTGCTGGAGGATACCCGAATGCGCACCGGGAAAGGTAAGCCGGAGCTGGCATACATCTGGAGCTGGCATACATAAACTCCAGAGCTGGCATACATCTGAGGAGACCCGTAGGGCCCCAGCCGCCCTACACCCGGGGAAGGTGACAAGAGTCCCCTTCTCCCAAGGTGCTCCTGGGCTGCCCCGGGGCAGCCCGAGAATGGGAAAGGATATGGCGGCTAGCCATTTCAGGCATATTACACAGGATTGTGCTGCAAATGTTTATTTGGGGTGAGTCATTTTACTATGAATGCTTGGTCCTATCTCGTGCGTTAGCTTACTATGAATTATTTATCTATCTCTTTGCTTTGCCACATCATCCTGCTGTAACGGCTGAATATAAGTGAAAACATCTGGCTGTCAGACAGCAGAGCTTTACTCAAGCATTTCTTGTGCAGCTCAGCAAACAGCTGTTTATGCCTACAGGCCTCTTGCTCCCTGAAATATGTTCGCAACCATTTGCAAATATAATTCTTAACAGAGATGTAGGTGGAAGAAAGCTATTCATGATCGCTCACAGTTCAAAGAGTGGAAAAGGGACCAATCGCCAGTTTTCCTACCAAATTGCTTTAGAGGTTGATTGCGTTGTTCCATGGCCCGCTTCCAAATATTTTATCATTCAGTGAATCAGTCTGTTGCAGCTTAGAAAAGCAAAGTATTATCTGAATATGTGTGGAAGATTATGCAACAAGTGTGCAGCTTGACAAATAACTGACAGGATTACAGCTTGCAATTTTAGCCACAGCTAGTGTTCTTGCAGATGCTTACCGCTACATAACCGAAGGAACATTAAGCAATACTACAGAAGCAGCAATGTTTTATATAAATCAATTGTTGTGGTACTGTAAATAAAAGCAAATGCTTCCTTTCTGTTAAAAATTCACCTCACCTATACAGCCACAGACAGTCAGGGAACCTTACTGTATCTTTTTTATTATTATTAAGGGTCATAGGAAGCTGCCATTCAGGGACTGACCAATACTGTCTAGAGCAGTGGTTCCCAAACTGGGAGGTGCGGCTCCCAGGGGAGCCACGGGAACCAGCCAGGGGAGCCACGGAGTGCCATGGAATCATCTTTGAAAACAGCACTATGCCAATTGGCAGGCATCAACATCATGTGATGGGGAGCCGCGGCCAAGGGTCACCAATGGTCAAGGGATCCGCAGGTCAAAAAAGTTTGGGAACACTGATCTACAGTGACTGGCAGTGGCCCTCCAGGGGCAACTGCCACTTTCATGGAGGGAAGCCACAGCGAGATCCGCATCCCTTTTCTTCCCCTTTGCCAAGAGATTGGGAAGAATCACACTGTGCATCATTCAGTGCAAAAAACCATTTGGCAAGAGGCAGCTTGTCTTACAGTGGAATCTTGGCCACACCCAAAACAGCAATGTTTACATGGGGTTTAGTTTTCAGTACAAATTCAATGCAGCACTAGTTTCCCACATCCAAACCCAATACTCTAGTCAGTACGCTACATCATCATCTTCTTTTAGCAGGATTATTTGTATGAACTAATTGTTAGTAGGGGCTTTATGAGAAAGTGTACAAAAACACACTTGTGGTTGTGAATAATCTCTTGACCAGTTATATCCCCCTCGCAGTTAGTGATACCCTCGTCTTCCAATAACACATTAAACTCCTCAGAGACGGGCAGTGCAATCCTCTCAAACTTTTTTGGTGTGTGCTGCTTCTTTGTAGAGACCATTATTGCTATGGTCAGCATGTGAGAGTCTACTGAAAAGACCACTGAATGAAAACTTAAGTTTCTCCTGCTAGCTGATATATAAGCCGGAATAGTAGTCTCATGGTAGACAAATATCTCTGACACACAAAACCTGCGGAAACCTAGCTTGGTTGAATTATATTTGACATTCACTACTCTTTGCTCTGAAAACGGGCTCCAGATTTCCCCATAAGATTTTCAATGTCATCTTGTGGACCATCCGGAGTACACGGAGGTCACTGACAATCTATGGACCACAGTTTAAGATCACCGAGTTAGACAAACTGGGCTAAATATAGCTTCATTCAATAAATTTACATACGACTTTATTCACAGGCAACTAGGCCATTTATATTTACAGTCTTACACTTAAGACCTTGAGTAATACCAAGGAGGCTGATATCCTTTTTATATCTTGCACAACAGTTAAAATAAAATTGCTGTACTGCAGGCCTGGATACAGATGGCATACATCTGGATAGGCTGTGGTACCCTGGAGAGCTCCATGGAAGGAAGATCCTTCATTTTGTTCTGATTGACTGCTCCTGCCTTCTCCCTTTCTCACAAAATCTCACCAAAGACTTCAAATGCTTGTCTTTGGGATGGTTCATATATTTGTATACATCACCTGGTTACTGTATTCTTGGTGAACTGAACATGTGGAATGACTCATCTGAAATGTAGTGAGTTTGATCCAATCCAAATTTAGCACTTTTATATCTCATTTACTTTAACGGAGGAACGTTAAGCATGTGAACAAGGCTCCCTCTGGAATCCACATGGGACTTAAAAGTACTTAACTTGACCAGATCATGCCTACTTTAGCAATGGAAAGATCCTACTTAAAATGATCTGTTTCAACAAACAAACAAACCCAAAAACTCACCTGCTGGAACAATGACCCTCCGTTCATTGGTGGTCATATTTGGTGGTGGGATGTGCTTTTCTTCCATATAGCTTCCATAATTCATGCCAACATTTTCTGTGTTGCTGGTCATCTTTCCTCCCTTTGCCACACTGCAGTTGTCAGGGGAATTCCTAGGGAAACAATTTAAGATTTCCTGGGTAATAGAGAGCAACTTAAAATACTTTTCAATAAACACAGTTCATGAGATGCTGCAAGAGGATTTTGTTTTGCACAACGGCTATCTCAAAATCTCGGTACTGTATCTCTCAAACAATCCTGTTTTGGGTCTCTTAATTCTAAAAATGTTCATCATAGCTAGTGGCCCCTGAGCCCAAGGAAATCTGAGCTATCAGAGAAGCCCATTCTGTATAATAAGGCATACTAAGGGCAATGATTTGATTATTTTGGACCTTGGATTTGGATTTGCCGATGAATGTTTCAGGCCTAATGGAAACAAACAGCTGCTTCTTTCAAATGTTTAAAAATATGTGTATTGTCTTTCTACATTCATGCACAAATCAGTAAGTAAACCACAAAATTAGAACAAAACAATTCAGCAGAAAACCAACACTAAAAATACAGACAGAAAAACATTAGCAGATAAATTTATAAGCAGAGGTGAAGGCAGGTACAGGGGAGATAATACAGGGCGAAATCCTGTGTAAGGATCTGGCCGGCGGCCCAGGGCCACCCGCTGGATCCCGTTCTCACCTGGGACTGCCATGTTTGTCCCCTTCCCCGGGTGTAAACTGGGCTGGCCCTATCGGCCTCCTCGGATTTCTGCCAGCTAAATAGCTGGTGGAAGTAGGAGGAGGCAGTGTAATGGCCGAACTCGCCTGGCGGGAATATGGCCGACGCCATCCCCGCCCCCTCCCGGGCCAGCTTGGCCAATGGCCCCCTCCCTCGCTGCCTGTACTGCCCATGGCAGGAGCCTTACCTGCCTCTGGTGGCCGCATAGACATCCTGGCAACAGAAGGAGGCCTCCCTTACTCCCGAGTTGGCGCAAACATACCTAATGGCACGTTTGCGACAGCTTCCAGAGCCAGAGCGCCTGCTCTGGTGCTGGAAAGTTAAACAGGATTTCACTGTTAGACCTCCGGACCACTCCAGAGCGGCCTAGAATGGGGTTAGGATCTGGCGGGCGGCCCTGGGCCAGCCGCCGGATACTTCGTTAGGATTGTGCTGTAAAGCTGTGTTCAAAAGTGTCATATTCATGAATTAGCAGACTTTAGCGTCTTCCCTAGTACAGTCTACTTGATGTCATAAGTCAAGTCATGGAAATCTGCAGCCAGAACCTTTTATACACTTTAAATAGAGCTTTCAAAGTTTTACATTCCACAGGGAATTCCTTAATGGCGTTTTAGTGGCAGTGCAATGTTTTCCCTGCTAGGCACAGGCATATTAGACCATTACAGCACAATCCTATGGGTGTCCACTCAGAAGTACGACCCATTGTGTTCAATGCTATTTACTCCCAGAAAAGTGTGTACAGGATTGCACCATTAATGAGTGTCCACATATGTATGTGCTGTTTTATCATATAGACAAAAATTGGTTAAAAAAAAGAAGCTAGAAGAGACCCATCATAGCATCTTCAAGAAGTGTGCTTAGAAATGCAGCTTCTCGTCAGCAAAGATCTCCCCACCAACTGCCTCACAGAACATCCTGCAAGGTGCATCAGTATCACTTTTGCCAGGCTACACTACTGCTGCAATTGTATTTATAGTCAGAAAAATGACAAACTAGAACTTACAAAAAATAGGACAATTGTCATTGGATTACCCATAAAGCAGAAAGAAGCATAGAGAGAACTAACCTGGACAACTACATTTTTAAGTTAGGATACGCTTTTATTTACATCCTGAAAACCACCCCTGAAATATGTTAAAAATTAAATACAGTAAGCGTGCTACCTTCTGGTAATGTTGGTGGGATGTAAATGAAGACAATGTAGCCTGCTTACTGTGTTTTCGTAAATGAAATTTATTCTGAAAGATTCAAAAGGAAAGGACTGCTAGTAACATTCTTTAGATCCTTTTGCAAATGTAAATCTTTTCTTTGAAAATACTTTGGAATGTAAAGAATATAAACCACTTGTTGCAGCAATAAAGTATATCATCAGTTTTAGTCTGTGACACTGCCATGGACAAAGTACAATAAACACTTTTTGCTGTATTCTTTAAAAGATCAAGTGGTAGCAATCAGCGTTTGGCAGACTTCTTGGATCTGCTAGGGTGGGTCTCCAAACTGAATATAAACACAGCAAGAGGAGGAAAGGCCAATTTTGCATTGGAATCCAGAAGTATGTGTTCTAGAATTCTGCCTTCATAATCAACTCAGAAAAGGACTGAGAAACAAACAGGGGCCCCAGAGGGCTTGGTCAAAAGGATGAAGGTAAACTCTCCATTTTACATGCAGAAGCCTTTGCTGTGCACACCTACCATGGACTAAACTTTGGACTGCAGCCAAAGCACTTGAAACCAAATTACGGTAACTTTAAACATGCTAGTACAGTACAACCTTCACCAGAGCTGATTTATTTTACTCATTTAAATGGCCACATTTCTCTCAAATAGGAACACAGGAAGCTCCCTTATACTCAGAGCATTGGTCCATCTAGCTCAGTACTGTCTCCACTGATTGGCAGTGGCTCCACAGGGTTTCAGACAGGGGTCTTTCCCAGCCCTACCTGGAGATTGAATCAGGAACCGTCTACATGCAAGGTAATACACATGGAAGAAGATATTGGGGAAAGCCTGACTCCCCATTTCCATGTTTACTACAGGGAAACCTAGCCATTTAAACACATATGTGCCATTCATAATTCAAGGCACGGTGTGTGTGTGTGTGAGTGTGTGTATTTCAACATTTGACACCAGCTGTTATTTGTGCCAGAGTTTAAGTAATAAAGTTGTGCATTGGCTCTAATTTCAGAGGGTCTGCATACTCTTTGGAAATCTGACACATCCAGCACTATAGAGTAGGTATAGCTGGCTTGGAAAAGAAAGCCTAAAGGATGAGCAAACACGAGCCTACAGAACATCAGTAAAGGAGCTACCTACAGTGAGGGCTTATATAAGAACAATTTGCTTTATTTCTGAATAGTCAGAGGACAGGACAGTAATAGAAAAGCAGCCTATAGCAAAGTGCCCCATAAAGAATGCAGCCTGGCTGATTCATTCAGAACTTCAAGCCTGAACTGTAACCTGAGATGTTTTCCTTCCCCACTGCATGTCATTTTAGTGTCCCTTTTGTAAACATACTTTGTCAAACCTGAAAAATATACAAGAGCTATCCTCTTCTGTTTAACACACACGCATACACAATACGCAGTCTTCTAAGCTTACAAAAATATACAGTAATAAGAGTGGTCTTATTCCATGATGGACAGAGCAGGATCAATTTCAGCAGCAGTTGAAACTGGATTTTTGAAACCTTCACATGCATCAAAAAAGTAACACTTAGGCTGCCAAAGCAGGCAGAAGTGGCTGGCTCTCTGTTTCCACTGTAACCGGAATGTACCAATTTGTTGCCTAGGCTTAACACAATAAGATGGAGATGAGCCAGCTTTGCTTCCTTTCAGCTGTTCATTGAAAATAATATTTAGCCTCTTGGGTCTGACAGTGATGTTTTGGTCTGAATTCCCCTTTAAGAATATAAAAAGAGCCCTGCTGGATCAGACCAAGGATCCATCTATTCCAGCAAGGGCCCATCTCACCATGGCCAACCAGATGCTTTTGGAAAGCCCAGAAGCAGGTCATATAAGCAAACAGCCCTTTCCTACGCTTCCTAGACTAGCGATTATTGATAGACGCTCTCCATAAATTCAGTGTGAAGCATGGGTGCTAATTTAATATATTGTATAGGACCCCAGGAGCATAAAAGATCAGCCCAGCATCTTGGGAATCCATTCTTCTTTGTACGCTAATATTTGGCCAAAATTTGTATCAGTGACTTGGACCCTGCAAGGCTATGCATTTTTAATAATACAATAGCATTTTGTGAAGACGACCTACTCATCCCCCATGGCCTATGCTGTTGATTTCCTTGTACTTTCCAGCTGCTTTGAGCCTCAAGGCTATTGCAGCAAATTAAGGCAGTCAGTGTCTGGCTCACTAGAGACCAAGCAAGCTATAAATATTACCAGTTCTGCTCTTTGTTTTTGCAATGCAGGGAAACAGCTGGTTTAAGTTTTACTACACATGATCCTTTCTCCATTAGAGCAGACACTTCAATATTTCTTTTGTGTGAGGTTAGAGTGAAGAAAGGGCTAAGGGGGTGGGAGTTCTAACTGCCAGTTATGAAATGATGTTCATTGTATACTTAATTTACAATTAGATTGGTGCTGGGAGAACTCTGAAATCTGATATACTGGTACCAAGACCAAAACCACAATAGCTTCCCAGTTGGCCGACAACTTTCTAAATCTATTTCCCCCTGTTTTTCTTTTATTATTTTATAGAAACTCCATTATAATGGCAATGGATTACATTTCCTAAGCTGTATTTCATTTCAAGCACTTGTAAGCACATTATGCTTGCGGTTCAATAAAAAAAAAAATGCATTGGAAGCCACAGTCCTCCTATGCCTGCTTTAGCGGGTAAGTACCATATGCTGTTGGAGGCTGCCAAGAGAGAGCATGCTGGCCATAACCAATACTGAATTCTTATATGAAAATGAGAACCTGTACTTTCTGTGGAGTTTCTGCAGATTTCACATATTGGTATTATCTGTGCAAGGCTAAATCTATTGTGATAATAATGTTGAAAAGTGGTATATTAATATTCATCATCATCATCATCATCATCATCACTATCATCAGTTAAGCAAGGTTATCCCTGGGACTTAAAGTAAAGATTTCTTAAGAGTTTGCTGAAGATTTACTGCTGGTTGTGTACAAATCACACTTCTTTATAGTAAGTGGCAACCCCAGCAAGGCCCACAGGTGCTGCTGGGGCTCTCCCCAGGGGAAAGGGACGAATGTCTCTTTCACCCAAGGTGTGCCCCAGTTCTGGTGGCACTGACCGGATCCTGCCTAGGATCTGGCACAGTGTGCTTTTGCACGCTGTGGCGGTCCTACGCAGGATTTGGGTGCCCATGTCATCAAATCAAGGTTCTAGACATTAACGTTTCTCATGTCTGAAGGTGTCATCATTTGACATAATCTCAAAAACAAAGGGAGGCAAGACATGGAAATTTGTGCCTCCTGGCCCCTTTACCTCCCCAAATTTCAAATATATAAAATAAGTGCCACACCAACATCTGTATGTATGAATAAAGCTGATTTCACTTTTTTTTTTAGCATCAAGAAGCTAGCAGTTCTTCAAGTAGCCTTCTAAGGAACATGGCATTCCTTCCTGCATGTTTCATATATTAATATGTATAGTAGGTTTCCTCACCTTCCTGCAATCTGAGGAACACTCAAGGTGAGGCATAATGGATTCCTCTCTATTTCTGGAGAACGTTTGGTAGTCCAGATCATGTCCTTATGGGTATAACTTCATAGCAATTGCCTCTGAAGATTCCAACACTTAGCCCAGATTTAGGCTTTTGCATCACTATTCCCATTTATTGAAAGAGCCAGATATAGACTTGGAAATATTATCAACACAATATTAGCCTCTTTCAAGTGTGAGTGCCAGTCCACAGGGTCATGGTTATTTACCATGTTGCATTCAGTTAGTGGTAATGTTGATTGAAAATACAGTACATATGTTTTTGAGAAGTTTGTACGTGCATGCTTCTTTAGAAAAGGGGAAAAAATACTAAAACATAACATTTTAAGTGGCATTTTTGTCTACACCTCCTTTCGCTCCAAAAGAGAACAAGAGTAAAATATATATTGTTTCACAGCCTGATTTTGCAAGTGGTATGCTAACGCAAACCCTCTTCACAGTAAAGCATTTTCAAAACCAAGTTTGCAACACATGACCTCAGAATACAAAAACAAAATGTGAAGCAATTTAGAGAAATCTAAACAAGTTGCAATCTTTTTGATATACTATATCCGTAAACCTTTTATTGTTTGTTTTCTGCTCTATGAATCAGTACAGTACTGACTTGCCATTTTGCTAGTGCTGTTGAGATGCTATGATTTGAAATATATAAATGCAAAGAAGACACAAGGGCCTGCTGAGAACAATACTCCCTGAACCTGCTTCTTGGGATTCTCTCCAGGGAAGAAATGGTTAGCCCTCTTACTAAGGGTTTCATTTTAGAGATCTCATTTTTAAATATATCACCGGACCCTCTAGTTTGGGTCTTCACGTCTCCCCCTTGGTAAGTGGGTTGGGGGAGGAGTATGCAAGCCTGAGAACTGCTCCCAATCCCTCATTCAGAAACGACCCCAACGGAAGTCTTGTATAAACAGGCCAAAGAGAGCTTCATTTCTAGCCTTTAAAATGTGATTTCTTTACCTTGAGCCATTAACTTGATTTGGATTACATTCCATCTTGATGGTGACTCTGGTTGGAGGTTGTGATAACCAATCCTGTTGGGGGACACGTGGACTCATCTTGGAAGTTTGCCCATATTCACTGGAAGAGGAGGCTGTCATCTCTGTCTTAGCAAGGTGGGGAGCTCCGTAGGCACACTCAAACAAAGACTGATCTTCACTCACAACTGATAATGCTTCCTGAAAATCAGAGAAAAGAAAGTAACAAAATGACAATGAGAAAGAAGTCATGCAAATTGTGCAGAATGTATACTTTGTTTAGGCTTTGATCCAAAGAAGTGGTAATATGCACACTAGGAAGACCAAACTTTTAAAACTGGATAGAGGCTTGCCTCTTCTGCAGTGGCAACATCAGCTCCAGCTGAGGATTCTCTATCATGTGTGCAATACCGCTTTGGAGCGTGGTCTTGAACATGTACCGTAGGTTATTCTATTAACATTTCCTAAAGCATAATTAAGACATTACTTTCCTGAATCATAGGAAATATGCCTTCCTTTCTGTCTAGAAGAGTAAGGTCATGTCCTTTCCTGGACAGTAGAGGGAGAGAGGAAGAGACTGAAACTTTTGTGACTGCCGTTTGAGGGATGCTACTGTTTTTATAAATGGAAGCAAGATGCAAGCAAAAGGCTAGCATTCATCATTGACTGCAGAATGGGTGCTGCAGCTGTCTATTGTCTGTCAATCATGTCTTTCAAACGTCTTGATTAGCTTTTTGGTTTCTTACAATATGTCTTTGAGTACCATGAAACATTCAATTTCACTGCTTTTGAAAAGAGTTTCTTCCAGATTCACTGTTTTATGTGCAGCGCAATCCTGCGGAGCTTTAGGGCGGCGGAGCGAGTGCTCCGCCACCCTAAGCTGTTGTAAACGTGCCGTAAGGCACATTCGCGATGACTCTAGAGCAGTGTTTCTCGAAATGTGGGTCAGGACCTTGGTGGGTTGCGACCTGATTTCTGGTGGGTCCCAGGTGATGGAAAGACCAGATAAGTAATTGCCACAAGCCCTGAGGCTATTCAAAAATCAGACAGCTGCTAATTACCCCGCAAACAGCTGAGCTCTTGCAGTTTGCAAGCTTGTTTCAATATAGGGAGATAAATGTTTGAGCGTCTCATAAAGCTAGGTGGGTCCCGATAGAGTGTCATTTTAAAAAGTGGGTTCTGGTGCTAAAATGTTTGAGAACCACTGCTCTAGAGTAAGGGCCGCCGGCGCTAGCCCGGAAGCCCTTACCCTGCTGCCGGGACATCTCCACGGCTGCCGGAGGTAGGTAAGAGATCCCCCGGCAGGGGCGGGGGGCGGTCCGAGAGGGGGGCCATTGGCCGAGCCGGCCCGGGGTGGGGGTGGGAATGGCGTCCACCATATTCCTGTCTCCCGCCGGGCTGGCTCGGCCGTTACATGGCCTCCTCCTACTTCCGCCAGCTAAATCCAAGGAGGCCCATTGGGCCTTCCCTGGTTTACACCAGGGGAAGGGGATGAACGTCCCCTTCCTCCAAGTAGACCTCCAGACCGCTGCCGAGCAGCCCGGAATGGGGATAGGATCTGGTGGGCGGCCCCAGGCCGGCCGCTGGATAGTTAGGTAGGATTGCGCTCTTACTGTTATATTAGTACATGTAAAGTTAGAAATCAGGAATGACAATGCATCCGCTATTCTGAATTTAAGTTGATGGGTAGTCCTGTCCTGTTCTCATCTATATAGCAAGCAGAGGTTTTCATTTTCTGTGTGACAAGAATAGATATTTGTGCATTATCTGCCTGCAGCTATATGCTTGACACATTTGCTTCAAACCATCTTGCAGCTTATACCATTGCAATGCCTGTGCACAGCTCATATGATTGAATCAAAACATTCCATTTTGCTCTCCTTTAGTTAGCTCTACTTTGAAAGAGAATCAGTTCACAGTTTTGCTTAATTGCTCCACTGGGTTGGAATTTCAGTCATTACAGGGTGGCACTGAACATACATCACATAAGACACCCGCTGCATCCTGAGGATTATTGGGCATGCCCTAGCACAGCTGGTGGCCTCCTAGGGGTAAAGGGATGTTTGTCCCTTTACCCTGAGTAACGCTCTAGGCGTCGTTTTGGGTCTCCTCAAATGCATGTTAGCAATTTTGCTGGCATACATTTGAGAGGCCCGTGTAAGGCCCAACAGGCCCGGGAAGGGAGATAGGATATGGCAGAGGCCTCCGCTGATCCCTCCCCCTTCCCGGGCCCGATCCTCCAATTCCCCCTCCTGGAACGCCCTGTTCCACTCTCCACCGCCTGACAGGGCCTTACTGTTCCACCACAATGCTGCTCTGTTCTGCGGCACTGGAGGACCGGTGCAAGCCTCTCCGCCAGCGCTGCTTACACTCTGGGTGCTCTAAACGTGCCTTATGGCACATTTGCGACACCCTAGACCAGCGGAGCAGTCGCTCCGCCAGTCTTAGGTTAGACAGGATTGTGTTGTTAATCTTCAATCCCCAATCTGTAACAGGAAAAAACTACAAAAATATCCTAATGGCATAAGTGCCCTACCCCAAATAAACAAAACGGAAGGAAAAAAATACTCCTGAGGAGCCAAAAGATATACAAAATAAATATTGCATGCAAATGGTTCTAAATTATATAATGCATTACAATGGAAGAAGTTGGGTGCCCTTGTTCCAAACTTTGGAATATGTTCAGGAAAAAAAATCCAAGCCCTTTGCCTCTGAAGGTGTTAAAAATGAGTAAATTAAACGAATTCTGGAAATGTGCCTCTCCAATATGAAAAAAAATGTATCACTTCAATTCAGTTTCTGTGAAGCACTCACAAAACGAATTCTTGCTCTGAGCTCTTTTTGTTGCCCTTCACATACACTTTCAAGCCCAAAGTCATTCCACAGCTTCTGAAAGCCCTTCACTGATGAATAATGCCATACCTCGGGCAAACTGAAGAATGCAAATGTTGCCACTGCAACAGACACTGATGTGGACATGCTGTCCAAACATCAAAAATGAAAAAAAAATCCATGCTGAATTATTTAGGTATTATTGTTTGGGAGTATGTGCATGCATGTGCTTATAAATACCGTAGGTCTACAAATAATATATAAATTATAAATATTATTTTTCTTTCCATTGCTCCTGCTGCACCAGAACTAAAATTACTGTATTTTTCACTCTATAAGACGCACCCCCCCCCCAACTAGGGGGAAATGTCTCTGCGTCTTATGGAGCAAATAGTGAAAAAATGTCTTGCTTTTAACAGTTTTACTTACCTGGTTGTTTATCTTCAGCTCCAATCTTCAGGTGCCCCAGCCAGCTCCCAGTCGCGTTTGGCGCCTGGGCTAAGTTCCTAGGCGCTGGACGCGACCTGGGAGCCCTGCGCAAACATCACAGCAACTGCGATTTTTGCACAGGGCTCCTGGTCGCGTCCAATGCCTGCGCTAAGTTCCCAGGCGCTGGACGCAACCTGGGAGCCCTGCGCAAACTGCGATGTTTGCGCAGGGCTCCTGGTCACGTCCAGCACCTGCACTAAGTTGCCTGACGCTAGATGCAACTTCAAAGCCCTCCGGAAACATCCGAGTTCCTCCGATGTTTCCAGAGGCCTTCAGAAGTCCAGTGTCAGGCAACTTCGCACAGGCGCTGAACACGACTGCAAGCCCTCTGGAAACATCGGAGTAGCTCGGAGTAGCCTAGGTAATGAGGGTCAGAGGCCTATCCCAGGGTTCCAGTGGAGGTCAGTTGCCAAATGCCAACGATCAGGGACACCTTTGGTTCTGTGGAGCTTTGGCAGAGAGCACAATTACGATGGCATTGCTTTGCTTTCTACTTTGCTTTTGGGAGTTCATAAGATTGCAAATTTATACGCTGGTATGATGCTGACAAATGCGCCATAGTGAAACAACAGGACCATAGGATTAGTCTTTCAGAGTACAATTGGCCTGCATCTTATGCAAGTTACATTCCAGCGTCAGCATGTAAAGCTAAAATCGCATAAAATTACCTTGAAAATCCCTTTCATCCGACCTGCAGCCACCGGAGCAAGGTAAGGATTGCACCGGTGGGTGCAGGGGCGGGGGAAGGCGGGCTGGATGGCGAGGGTGGCCATTGGCCGAGCTGGCCCAGGAGGGGGCGGGGATGTTGGCGGTGATATCCCTGTTCCCAGGCTTGGCAGCCCTTTCCCCACCGCCCCAAATGTACGTCACCTTGAGAGCCGGCGTACATTTGAGGAGGCCCATTGGGGCCGGGCAGCCCTATACCGGGGGAAGGGGATGAACATCTCCTCCTGAAGAGTCCTCGGGCCGTGCTGGAGTGGCCCAGGAACGGCTGAAAATCCTGCGGCCAGTCCTATGATATTAATCAACAGTTCCATGTTGAAGTTTACTACTACCCTGTCAAAATGTTGATTGTTTTATAGCTGATTCACATATTATAAAAAAGGCATGTTGTACATTCCTCCTGAACTGTACCACTTCAGACTGCAGGTGTGGAATCATATGACTAACAGCGCAATCCTATCCAATTTACACCACCGGTGTAACCAGCAGGCGAGGGCAGTGCGGGAGGCTTTGGAGGGGAAGAGAGATTTAAATCACCTTTGAATTCTCCTTTGGAGGGGATTTGAATTCCCATTCCATTCTGGGGCCTCCTGTTTTCGCTGCACCACTGGTTATACTGGTGGTTTAAGTTGGATAGAATTGCGCTGTAAATGGTTCAAAAGTTCTCTATCTGTGAAAAGTTACTATAACAGGGAGAAGACTATAGCCTCCTCCTTGACATGCTTACAGACCATGACAGGGAAACTTTGGATAGGTGTTTTTTGTTAACATGGTGGGGGGCATTCAATACGTGATCATCTGCATTCTGAAGTTGTATGCCCTCAAGAGAACTGTACTACATGTCCTTGGTCCGCACCAGTTCTTGGTTTTTGCTTTGTAAGAATTTTTCATCATGGCTTTTAAACCCGTCTTTCTTTCTTCTATCATTGTACTTCATGTGTTTCTTTAACGAACATTTAGACTAGATCTTAGATTGGCATCTATTATTGTTGGATTCTGGCTACACCACCGCTGTACATTTATTAGAGTAGCAAAATATTAGGGTACCTCTTTTCCCCTACAGCTCAGAGCACTGTAGCAATGAAGCAACAGTTCATGGCTAATAATTACAATTCCTTTAAAAAGCAGTTTTATATATATAAAAAAATCAAAGATACATCTAAGAAGAAATAATCCTGTCTATTTTCTATTCTTTAAAATGAAAGGGGGGGGGGGGAAGCTGTCGAAGAAAACAGAAACAAAACAAAAGACAAAAAACACTGAGTTGTTCACTGATGATCTTTCTGCACACGACTGTATTAAACAGTGCTATACATTAGAACATACATTTTGGGAGGCATACAAGCAGTTGTGCTTTTATTGCTTCCACAAACAAACCTGTTTCCTACAAACTATTCCCATATCTTTTTGCACCACAGCCAAGTTCCCAGAAAAACAGCAGGAAAACAAAGCGTGAACTCCAAGCCACCCACTTCCACAGAACAATGCATTATACCAAGAAGAAAGAACCTGCTGTTTTGGTTCTGCCAAAGGACTTGAAGAAAAAAGGAAGGAGGAACTTTAAAAGTAAAATGGGAAGAGTTGTGTAACTGTAAATAAGCAGCAGGCATGTTGCCAATGATTTCAAAGGATTTGAGGTTTCAAAATTACCCAGAAGCCCAACTGAAGAGCCCTAAAGGTTTTACACTTCTAGGGACACCTTATTATCAGAAGCCAATATGTCTTTCTGGGGGATAAGTACAGTGTGCTTACTGCCATGAACGCAGTTAACTGCATGAACAATTTAAATACACAATTGATACGTTGTTTCTGTGTTCAGAAAAGGATGAATAAAGTAGTGTTGAACAGTATATTTAAAAAAATAAGAACCAAAGAGTAAACAACAAGCAGAATTGACTAGGAATTCAATGGTTTAAATTAAAATAAAACCATATAAAATTTAGATTATGTTGAAAACTAATGAAAATAGTTGGTCTCCCATCTCTTTAATTGGCAAGGTGAGAAAATGATTTTATCACTCTATTAAATAAGTTCCACTAAGAAAGGGCCTTGAAAATACCGTTTAACCTGTGACTTGAAAAACATTAGATTACAGACTAAGCCAAGAAAAACATTTGAAGCACCATTCCTTGCTACACGGAACATAGTTTTTGCACAATAAGTTGGATATGAACCAGCTATGCTTCCTTTCAGATGTTCATTGAAAATAATACGTAGCCTTGTGCCTGATGGTGATGTTTTGGTCTGAATCCCTACTTAAGGACATAAAAAGAGCCTTGATAGATCAGAGCAAGAATCCAGATAGTCCAGCATCTCGTTTCCAACCGTGACAAGATAGATGCCTCTGAGAAGCCCTCAAGAAGAGCATGAAGAAAACGGCTCATGCCTGCAGTTTGTCCTCCAACCACTAGTTCCCCAACAATCTGTATAACTCCCTTTAAAGCCATCTAAGCTAGTAGCAATCAACACATCTTGTGGCAATGAGTTCCATAAGTTAATTGTGACTTGTGTGAAAAAGTATTTTGTCTGTGTTGAACCTACTGCCCATCCATTTGATTGGGTCAATCACAGCATGATCCTATGCATGTCTACTCAGAAGCAAGTCCCATTGATTTCAATGAAACTTACTCCCAGGTAAGTGTGTACAGGGTTGCAGCCTCAGAGTCCTAACATGAGTGCGGGGAAAATCATCTTTATGCTTTATCTACTCTCTCTACGTCTATCATTTAGCCACATGTTTCCAAACTAAAAAAAGCCTCAAATGCTTTAGATTTCCTCACAGTGAAGGTGCTCCAGTTCCTTGATTATTTCAGTTGCCCTTTCATGCACCTTTTCCATGTCTGTGCTAACCTATTTGAGTTACATGATACTCAAATGTGGCTGCACCATGTGTTAAAATATTTATATACTGCTTTTCAACAAAACAAGTTCACAAAGTGGTTTACAGAGAAAAATCAACTAACTAAATAGTCCCATGTCTTTCATGTCCTTTTCTTAATACTTCTAAGAAATACTTTTCTTAATCAGTCGCGTCACAAGGATGCGCATCACCCCAAGCGAGGTGCGCGTGTCACCTTTAAGGACGCGGCTCCGCCCCGCGCGTGATGTCACGCGCAGGCGCGGAGCTCCCCCCGCGCCATTTTCGGCTCATTTTGGAGCCAAACGGACGTGAGGGCGGGCGGGCGGGCAGGCCCAGCTCCAGCAAAAAAATGTAAGTACCAGGAGGACGCGCGTCACCCTTGTGCGCGCATCACCCCCGGGCGGCCCGCCCCGCGCGCTTCTCCTTGTCAACGCCCCTGTTCTTAATACAATACTTTTCTTTTCTTAAAACTTTGTCTAGTTCACCACTACTGTATACCTCTGACGTGTCATTGAGCAATTCACCTCAAGATCTCTCCCCTGTAGAATCACAGCCAGTTCAGATCTTGTATGTTAGGGACACTGAGATTTTTTGCCCCACTTCACACTTACTAAGGGCCAAAATACATCTTACAATAAATTCATCATTAAGAGACAGGTTTAAAACATAAGAACATAAGAAGAGTCCTACTGGATCAGTCCAAAGGCCCACCTAGTCCAGCTTCCTATATCTCACAGTGGCCCACCAGATGCCTCAGGAATCACACAAGACAACAAGATACCTGTATCATGTCGCCACTCCCTTGCATCTGGCATTAAGAGATAGCCTATTACTAAAACCAGGAGGTTGCTTATCCCCATCATGGCTTCTAACCAGTGATGGTCTTTTCCTCCATAAATCTGTCCAACCCCCTTTTAAAGGCATCCAGGCCAGGTGCCATCACCACCACATCCTGTGGCAAGGAGTTAAAAGATATGGACTGGAACATGTGAGTTGTCCCTTGTTCTGTTTGTTTGTTTGTTAAATACCATGATGAGAGGCTGAAATGAGTTGAAACTGTTGGGGGGGGAGGGGGCCTTTGAGACTTTGTCCCCACCATGGTTCTAATCTCAGTTGTGTTCCTAAGTGTCTCCACTGAAAGACAATGGAAGGTTTTTCCCAATTAATAAAGCACTTGGGAACGACAACGACATGATTGGAATCTTAATAACAGAACAGCCCAAACAACACACAATGACTACAATCTCTAAATTAAATGGCACCAAAAACTTGGGTAACCTTGAATTTTTCACTGCCATCTCCAGTGAATGTCCCTGGGGAAGTAACACACAGTCAGCGCAATCCTGTGTAAGGATCCGGCGGCCGGCCCAGGGCCGCTCGCCGGATCCTGAGCAGAGGCTGCCCGTTGAATGGCAGGCTGGAGGTCTATTCGGGGAAGGGGGAGCTTGTCCCCTTCCCCAGGTATAAACAGGGGTTGGCCCGATAGGTCTCCTTGGATTTCCGCCAGCTAAATAGCCATCTGGTGGGGACGGGGATATGGCCTAGCCGCCCGGCAGGGACAGGGATATGGCGAGTGCCATCCCCCTCCCAGGCCAGCTAGACCAATGGCCCCCCTCCCTCGCCCGCCAGACCGCCCAGGCAGCCACTGTGGGAGCACTTACTTTCCTCTCGCAGCCGCTTGCCCGGTCCGGCAATGGAGTGAGGAAGGCCTCCCTTACTCCCAAGGTGTCGCAAATGTGCTTTATGGCACATTTGCGACGGAATGGCGGAGTGCTCGCTCCACCGTTCCAAACTTGCACAGGACTGCGCCCTTAATGGGCTACCGTCATAGAACAGGCCCTGTGCTGCGCAGCTATCAACCTCACTACTGAAGGTAGGATACACAGATCAGGGTTTTAGAAGAAAATCTGTGTAACTAGGCACATTCATTCAGGGAAATAATTGATCCTTCATTTCTATATAAAATTTAGAATTTAGAAATGCATAAATACGTTCTGTTTATGGTATTTACTTCCTCAAAGTATTTGGGCTGCATTCCTCCATATGCTTGCTTTTTGTGGTATACAAATGATGGGGTGCAGTGTGGGGGCAAAACCAACCAATTAGAGGGGTTGCACTCAGGGCACTAGGTCAGTCCTTAAACTCAGGAGGGCTTGCGTGGTGTATGTGTGTGTGGTGAGGGAAGGGGCTGGGGGGGGGGGTATGGCTTTAGCACCAACCTAGAGAAAATGTTTCCATTTCCAGAGAAGGAAAACAATATGTGCCCAGTAGTAGCAATAATGATTGAGGGCTTAATTTGGGACCGTACACAATTATTTTGAATGTCAGGTCTCCATCTCATTTGTCCTGGACACGTGAAGCAATCCTGAAAGAGATAGGGATTCTGAACTTGTGCAAAGTGTCTTTCATTCACCTCTGAACAATCACAGCCAGTCCTTCCACATCTGGCAGTAACATGCAGGGCTTCCAGGTCAGAGGGCAATGTTTCCAGGCTGGCTTGAGCCTTCAACACCATTTTAGAAATGAATCACTGTGACAGTCTGATTGCATGCCCTGAACTAAGCCTGGGCATTCTTGACTTTTGTTCAGTAAAATCTGCCATCTGTTTTCTGTGGATTGCTATAGCTTGTCTTCTTTGTTTCCCTTGTGCTCACAACCGTTAATGAACAGCTGAGTGGCCATGACCATGGCTTGGAGGAATCCTCTTATTTTCTTTTCTCTCCTACAGTGCCTTTGTCCTTCTGAGATCCAGATACTTTTTTAAGTCCATGGAAAGGCTTTGTTCTTACAGGAGCAAGGATAGCTGCTGACTAGGGGCTAGGACAGGAAGTTCTGTGAAAACAAAATAGCTAACCTGTTGATTGGTTTTAATATTTGTTTTCTGTTTTGGAATTTACTGAAGTTTCATGGAAGGAACAAAACAGCCAGGGTCTTTGCCAAGTCTTATCTTGGCTTCATATCACAAACTTCCCAAAATAAATCTAGAGTTCCAGAGAAGGTTTTTTTGTTTAAAGAAGAGCCTCCTATGATCTCAAGCATTAGAGCAGACTAGCCTTGCCTAACTTCCCATGTTATTTCTCAGATGGGTAGGTGACTCATGAACCACCTTCATAGATACGAATGAACCTTCATGGATACAAATGAATTAAGATACCAGTAGTTTAATGAAGTTTAGTAATGTTTCCCCTTACCACTGTTCCCATAGAGGCTAACACCGCTATTTTAATTGGTATGATTATAGTAGGATCGTTTGAATTCTCTAGAATAGAAAGAACAGCTCCTAAATATGTAGTTATTATCATAAACACTTCTACTCAAGATTGGATATCAGAGGTGTTTCTATGGTAGGGGCGGTACTGTAAATTGCGCCCCGCCCTAATCCCCATTTACAACCCGGAACAAGGAGGCCCCGCCCCCTCACCATCGGAGCCATTCTGTGCTAAGAAGGCAATGGGCAGGAGATCTGCCTGTTGCCTTCTCCGCACGGAATGGCTCTGACGTGAGGGGGCAGGGCCTCCTCGTTCCGGGTTGTAAACGGGGATTAGGGCGGGCACAACTTACAGTACCGCCCCTACTGTAGAAACGCCTCTGTTGGATATCTATATATAAAAATGAGACTAGCACCCTAATCCTAAACACATTCAGCAGCGTAGCATGGATATTGTCATGACCAGACATAGTGATAAAGAGGTAGAGTTTTATAGGTTAAAAGGTCATGTAAATTTTTTTAAATATCAAACAAAATTATGAGGAATTCCAATGTTTTAAAATACACATAAAATCACCTCCCCCCCAAAAAAACCCCCACACATCTCATAAAATATTAATCCGACGTTTCATCCAAGACTCTGGATATTCTCAAGAAACACACAGAGAGCCTGTGTGAAGTATTCACACCTTTTAACCTATAAAACTCTACCTCTTTATCACATTCAGCAGCATTTTATTAATACAGCAAATCACAACTAAACACACACCCCCCGCCGATGCAGCCGCACCAATGGAGTGCACGCTGCATCCGGGGGGGGGGGGGGGGAGATCCCAGAGGCCTCCTTGAGGTAAGGAAAGATTTGTTTCCTTACCTTGGGGCAAGGCTCCACTGCCCCAATGGGTCTCCTCGGTGCAATAACCAAGGAGAGTAAGGGAGAGGGAAGGGAAGAGGAATGGGGATAGAATCTTGGTGAATTCCAGTGCTGCCGGGATCCACCCCCTCTCTCCCTATTCCACATCCTGCCTGCTCCCCTCCCCACCCAGACACTCCCTCGATCCTCCCTCTGCTCTGTTCCTCCCACTGCCCGCCCACAGCACTGGCTTACCTGTGCTCTTGCCAGTGGCTGGCAGCAGCAGTGGGCTCTCTCACTGCCACCGTTTGCAGCGGCGGTTCCAGGATGGCTACTGTATGGCCATTTACAACAGCGGAACCACTATTCCGCTGTCATATGGCCCAGTTAGGATTGGGCTGTTAGTTATATTTCTATCCCATCCTTCCTTCAAGGAGCTCAGGCATGCAAGACACCTCCTATTTATCCACAATCCCTGTGAAGCAGGTTAGACTGGGAGATAGTGACAGGCCCAAGTATCACCCAGCATGCTTCACAGTAGAGTGGAAATTTGAACAGGATCTCCTGAGCTCTTAGTCTGACCACTATACCAGACCAGCTCTCCTATTAAAGGAATAGGAAGTCACATGAGCATACTTCTCTATAGCATTCTAGGTTTGGGATATAAAACAGCAGCCCAGAACCTAGTCAATTCTAGAGTGAAGCTTTTGGAGCTTTGTGTTCAATTTGGGCAGACTTTTTCTTTTCTCTACATAGACTGATTGTGCAAGTAAAAAAGTGACAATTGTAAGAGAGGAAAACTGCAGCTATCCTAGATTTTGGAGTAAGGCTGCTTTGCGTTTGGGAATTGTACTCATTTCTGAAAATCTATGAAAACTCATAAAGTTGGCACGAAAGACTAAAGTTGGGGTAAAACGAAGTTTTTCTGGAATTTTCATATCTTCTATATATATGTTTCTGCATTGAAGGCTGACTTGCACTGTTTAATAGATCTTCCATTCATCTGAACTAAACAAAGGATAAATGCACAGTGAATGGACAGCATCCTGACCCTGTGCAGTGTTTGTTTCAGCCATATACACCCTTATATTTTTGGACTATTGTACTGTACTTATTAACTTATGCAGTCACAATTGCTTCTGACTTGTACATTCCGTCTGTGTAGAAAACAAAAGTCTGCGCCGAGTTAAAAAAAAAGAAGCTTCCAGATGCAGATGTGCAAATGCAAAGCCTGCCCCCCTCACCTTTAGTTCTTTATTCTTGAATAATGTTCCCCTCCCAAAGCTGTTCCTGTACAAATCACAATTCTTTTAATGTTTGCATAGGATCAGCACTTAGTGTACTGCACTCTTTCATCTCCATGCCATATGAAGCTGCTGCTATCCCAAACAAATGTTAACAGAACAGAAATGAGAAAAGCTTCTCATTTAAAACACACACAAAGTGTAATTCATTTTATGAATTAATCACTGAAAGGGACGGGAAAAATCTCATAAATACACCCAAAAATGACAAGAAAAATGTGCCTTGAATCTGCATCTGCAATTCATTTTGAACAGTGCTGACGTCTGAAAGGAGGTCTCAAGATGAATCTGCTTAGGTCTGTGTTCATTAAGAGGGCTAATTCAAAGCCTTGTAATTGTTTCAGTTGTTTATGAATCTCGACCTTCATAATGCTATGAAAATGTGCTGTCTCCTAAAGATGTTCTTTGCCGATATGACACACATTTTGCATTGTTTCATGGCACACAAGCATTAAATAGCCCAGAGGTAAATCCACCCTTCTTTTAACGACTGATGACAGGTCCAATGCCTGAGCAAAATCAGTTGAAGGAAAGGGAAGTCTTGTCGGAAATGAGATTAATCTTGTAATGAGTGTTCAGCCCTGATAACCCATCTGTGCAGAGAACTGCTTTAACTGGAGTGCAATTAACCTTCACCTGACAAGTTCTGTCCAACTGTTATAAACAACATTAAAGGCAAACTCTGCTTCTGTTCAGACTACACAGTCAATGCGAATACCATGACTACTATCATGAGTAACAGGGTACTAACAAAATAAATACTGGCAAATTTTGATGATGGAACGTTTAACCATCAAGTCACAACAGGTAGAAGCCAAGCTAGTCCAAGCTGATTTCTAACAGTGCCCACTCAGAAGTAAACCCCACTGACTTTAATGGAACTTACTCGCAGGTAAGTGCAGGTAAGCCTTAATAATTTGGATGCAATCCCTGGAATCCCAATGTGATTTTTCCTAGACCCAGTAAATGTTCCTTCATTTATATTTACTGAGAGTTATAATAACGACTGATGTGGGTCTGATCTGCATTTTTGGTATTGTCTAAAAATATATCTTTGTGACATAGTCTCAAAGGAGGGCAGAGGGCAAGGGGATGTTTGTTTCTTTACTTGTGTTATTTCTTAGCTAATGATCAGTGGCGGTGCTGGAGGGGGTGCGGCACCGCAAGTGGTGCAAGGCTGTGCCTTGCCTTCATCGCTGGAATGGCTCTGGGGCGAGTGGGAGGGGCTGTGTTACACCGGTTTGCATTGCAAGGCGCGGCACAGCACCTTGCACCACTTACGGTGCTGCACCCCCTCCAGCAACGCCACTGCTGAGGACATCTTCCTTAAGGGCACAAGCTTTACACTAGAACACAGGGTTCCTGCCCAAAAATCTGGAGAGCCTCTACCAGTCAGTTTTGATGACGGAACCAATGATCTCATTCAGTATAATGCAGGTTCTTAAGATAAACACAGACACTCACACATATATACGGAGGGAGAGAGAGAGAGAGCAGATTCAGGGAAACATATGTGGGGATTATTCTAGTCCTTCATAACAAGCACCCTGTTAGGTTGAGAGTGAGCGACTGGCCCAACATCACCCAGATTCAAATCCATTTGTCTCATCCAAGCTTCCTGGGATTCCAGGAATAGCATCCAAATTATTAAGCCGGCTCAAATTATTAAACCGGCTCTTATCCTGACCACCTCCAGTCAGTTATGAATGCCAAAGAGAATACACTAGTAGCAGGAATATGAATAAGGAATAACTTTCTGATATGGTATCTTGACAGTGGTTTTGCCCTCCTCAAGAATCAAGTTTAGACACAATCTAGCTGAATTTCTTGTTCTTCGACAGACATCAGAAATGTAGCAGATACTGTATAACCAAATTTAGTGAAAAGCTTCAATTTCCTTTTGTAAAACAAGGGTTTCACCCTTTCCTCCTCACTTGAAACACATTCCTAACTCCAGAGACATTAACATAATATTCAACATTTCTAATTGCATTGCTACTGAACTATCAAGAACTGTTTATAAACAGTTAAATTGTTAAAGCAGTACTGTATATAAATATTCTTAATAAAACATATCAGTGAAAGAGCAGTAATTGTTCATTTTTCTAGGAACTAATTCTTATGAATCTACGGATTCTGCATTTTTGTGCACCAAATCTAAAAAGTGGCAAGTAGAGACCTTTATATCTCACAGGAAGAGGTTTGTTCTTTTTAATGAATTAGATATTAGTGGACAGGAAGTTCTGATTGAAAGCACTTCCTCTATTGGTAGTCCCTGATCTGGTGAGCTATCAGACTAGGAAATGGAGGCAGGAAGTATCTATCTACGGGCTCATTATCATTGCCATAAATGCTGTGGCAGCGCATTTACTTTTTATCAAAGTAATAAACATATTAGTTTAAAAATGTGTTTCAGTTCTCAAGATTACACTATACATTCCTGCGTTGAACAGTGTCTTATTTACCATGTATTTAACAGTGTCTTGTATACTCTTTCCCATAGGATTGTTTGCTTTCTGTCTGATAATAAAAGACCAGGAAGAGGTGTTTTCATTCAGCATTCCAGTGACTGCATTGTTTAGGAAAAGAGGAATGAGATTCGAATGTCCATTTTGTCCTCTCTTTCACCCTTTCATCTCTCTCCCCCCGCAACTTAGGTATTTGATTTAGATCCCAAAATAATTATGTTACCTTTCTGTGCCACTCCAGGATCCTGATCATAATTGTCGCATCCCTGTGTACTGGCTACCTGTCACTCTCACCACATGAAAAGGAGCCATAAGTGGTTGCCATTTTTGGATTCATCCGTGATAGTAATGAATACAGAGGAGACTGGGATTGTGTCTGCTGGCCCCATCCTGACCTCTGTGGATTCATCCAAACCCACAAAAAGAGCCCACAGGAATACAAGCTGCAGTCCTGTTCCAGTACTAAAGGCCTTGAAGTTTGAAAGGCCATAAGAGAGATTGAGAATTGAATGCCTCAGGTCAAACACGCATACAGTTACATACAGCCAAACCATTCTCAAGTTCTCATTCTCAGAATTCCCTGTCTTTTTTAGATCCATAGAAACCTGGGCAATGTTAAAATTACTCAGGGCATTCTGGAATATTGGCTTCAACAGAAAAAAACAACAAGAATAATTTGTGCTAGTGTGTCTGCTTATGATGCTTCACGACTGTTCCGGAGATACCTTTAAAATACAACATGTCACCTGGTGACACTGCACTGGCTGTAGCAATACCTACAGTATGTCACATCCTGAGCATTTATTTGTTGGTACAACTAGCACTTAACCTTCTATAACTACTTTCCTTTCACTGTATTTTTGTTCTTGCAAGTACATACAATGGCTTATGTTTTCATCCCCTCGTGACAGAATTACTGTTAAGATGTATAAGTGTAGTATTTAGTTAACTAGACCCAGATTCACAGCTGGTCTACATTACAGAAGTAGGAAGTTTTGGCTTGCATCCTACCCTATCTATGCCATTTTTCAGAAACAAATTTGACCCTTTAAAACAATTACATTCCCCTAAGGGGATAATTTTCAAATTCCATTTTTTGCATATGTTTACATTTTAAAATTCACTCAAGATGCACTTTTCATAAAACTAGGCTCATTGGTCATGCTTTTTTTAAACACTGTTTCTTCAGGTGAACAGCTGTTTATTTTAACAGCCTTTATATATTTTAGAGAAGGATCTGTAGCAGAAAAGGTATGGGGATGCAATCCTCTAAGCACTGCTCCTCTGAAAATGCCATGCACTTCAGTGAGGTTTGTGAGAAAGCCCATTGAAATGAATGGAGAATGTTTGGCCATGTTTGGGATAGGTTGCTCACACTACATGGGCTGCCATTGGACCTCTTTTATAGCACAACTGCTTGCTGAAGAGAGAGGCTGGAGGAATTATCTGGCCAAAGATAAGTACTTTTATGCTCTGCTGATTTCATTAGGAGGGATTTAAGCATGCACAGAACTTTCTCATGACAATCAGCTGGACTTAAAAAAAAACCCAGTCTTAGTTTCGGCTGGATTGTATTCAGGATCTGTTATTACCCTATTTGACTATTGTCTATTCCCAGTATGGACAACTATTTTGCAAATTTTGATATATAAGGACCTTTTTAGTGAGATTTTCAGCAAAAAGTAAAGAAAAGTTTTCATATTTAGAAATTAAAACAAAAAAACAAAACACCAACTGAACACAGCACTGATGCATCCTCTAAACTTTACAGTCCAATGGCTCAAGAGAATTTTTTGTAATTTCACCAGTTTAGTGTTCCCCAGATAAAGTGATTGATGTTCTACCAACTTATTAAGCTGGAAGTGAAGGGTATATACTGCGTATCAATTCTGTTCGAAACGTTTTATGTTATCCCCTTATTGCTTTGTATGTTAAAAAGAACATTAGGGATATAGAAGAGCCTTAAGGGGACCATGTTATAGTATTTGACAATCATGAGAATGAAATTCTTGCTAATCAGGGCTCAAGTAATAATAATTTATTACTTTCTTTACTTTGGTATTTTCATTCTCTCGGACTCAAACTGCAGCAACACCCACAGTACTACAGTATTAACATGGATAAACAACATTCATCTTGTCATACTATTGTTTATTGGAGTTACATAGCTAGAAGTGATGAAGAGGTAATCCAGTTCAAAGCTGTCCATCTACCAGCCCTCTCCCACTCTTTGTCTTTCCCCCTCAAGATCAGATTTTGGGAAACCAGACCATACTGCAACAAAACGAGAGAACAAGCAGGCAATGCTGAGATACTTGTAGAACAAATAGTTCCTGATTAGTGATTACAGTACTAAAGAAAGGCTTGTTCTCTAGGCCAGGGGTTCCCAACCTTTGGAGGCCCACGTACCCCTACGCAGGTCTCCGGCTGCCCCGCTTATCCCCAGACATACCGCCCCCATGTACCCCCAAGAACCCCCCTAGTACCCTCCCACATACCCCCCTTAAAATTTATTTTTCCCGGGCTGTGGCGTGGGCGGGTCCGCGGCTCATGCCGCGACCCAGGAAAAACAGTTCCACTCACTGTCATTAGCTGCTGATCGCAGCGTTTCACGTACCCCCGGCCTGCGGTCTGCGTACCCCCACAGGTTGGGAACACCTGATCTAGGCTCCTGAGCTAATTTGTTGAATGTTGCAATTCTATTCTCAGGTTATACCAGAGGAATGAGGATAGGATTGCAACCAAATCCCCTATACAGGCATAACTCTAGGTTATGATGGCCCAGTGGTGTCATGATGGTGCAATGCAGACTTCAGGAGAACTGGTCAGGCCCAGTGGTGTTCTTGGAGGGGTTGCGGCACTGTATGTGGTGCAAGGTGGTACATTGCGCCTTGCAAACCGGTGTAACGTGCAGCTCCTCCCACTCACCACCGAAGCCATTCCAGAGACAAAGGCAATACTGAAATCGTGACTCAAAGCAGGACACCTTCATCTCTCCTCCCACTCTAAGAAAAAGATGGTGCAAAGCTCTCAAATATCCATGACCACAATGTCTTTCATTCCCCTTGTTAGGGGAAACCATCACTGATTTATGGCCCAATCCTATCCTTGGCCAGCCTGCGGGGTGCAGCAGTGCTGATGCAGCCACCACTGCATCCTGCGGGTCTGCTGGGGACCATGGCGAGGGAAGGAAACAAACTTATTTACTTACTCCACCATGCCATGGTCCCAAATGGGTCTACTTGGATCTGTGCCAGCTCTTTGGCACAAGTTCGAGTGGACCCAAGGGGGCATGGCAAGGCTGGGCGGGGGGCATAGGGTATCAGCAGCGCCACCACCACCAATAACAACCCCTGCCCTCCCCCTGACGTGCCTCCCGGAAGCCTTGATCCCTGCCCCAATCCTTCCCCTCTCCACCTTGATCATCACTCTCCCTGCTCACAGCCCACCCTGCGCCAACTCATCTCCTCCAGCAGTGGCTGGGTGCTCGAGTGGCATGCGCATGCAGTCACCAGCCTTAGGTTGGAGGCCCCACTGTGTGTGTTGTCGCTGCAGCCACAGCACCAACAAGGCGGGTCTTCAACTGACAGAATGCTCATTTCATCAGTGGAAGGCACCCATACGATCAGGGTGTTCCTACTTAACAGGTAGTATAAATATCCCATATCCCATGCCTAGAGGACACAAAAGCAGCACAAGGGGAAAGGTGTTGACCTAATGCAGATAATCCCCTGATAAGCGTGTGGGGAGCATAGCTACCTTTGCTAGTCAGCACCTACTTCTAACATTATCTTCTTTTTCGCATGGTTTTAGCATAGTTCCTCTAACTTTGAAAGCTATTTGACATATAGTAATAGAATAATAATAGCCATACCTACCAAAGAAAAACCATACCTGACCGGGAAAGCTGAACCTGCTACTCTGCAGTCTGTCATGCAGCTTTCAAAGGCCTAAAAGCCCAAATAGAAAAAATGGGGATGGCCTTTCATGTTGGACTGTTTAGCTTCATTTCTGCTCTTAGCAGGGATAGCTTATAGGGAACCTCCCAGATCCCACTTGCTACCTCAGCTGTCTTCAGGATGAAACACAATGGAAGGAGGGTCAATGGGTTCTCCACAATATCAGGGATGAAAGTGCAAATCTTGTCCATACTCTAGCTACTGGCACACCATCCAGAGTGAGGGAACAGGTTTTAATAGCTGAGTATCCTTCTGACTGCTTATTGGTGGTGTGTTAAACCTAGCAGTTAGGTTGTATGAAGTGCAGAATAAAGGAGGAAAAATTGGTGGATAAGAATGTCTGGTGGGAAAATAACCAGCAAAATGGCAATCAACCAAACAAGGCAATCAACATGGGGAAGGGTGGGTGGGTGGCAGGATAAGATTATGAGAGATTGGCATCATGAAAGGCATCCTGGGGTCCACTTGCATTAGACAGTAATTTGAGTGGGGCCATTGGTCCTCACACTATCCACTTGGTTTGGAGACAGCACTGTATTGGCTCAGATATACGTGTGTGTGTTCCCTATCCTTTTTCTTGGGAGCCCATGGCCAACAGAAGAAGTGATGACCTCTTCGTTTGCTCACCTTATGCTTTTCCACTAAGCAACAGCTCCACAAAAGGCCACTTCAGTACCAAGCTATATTGCAGATATTTTCTTGCACATGAGGAAAAGGGATGTCAGGCTCCTAGGAGATTACAAATGCCCCATCATGTGTGTTTCTCCTATCATATTTTTATGGCTGTGTATTGCAGTATATATATGCAAAATAAAGTAAAAGATAGAATGTGAGGTGTAGGTTCCATTGATCTCAACCTTTTCCATCTAAAATTACTGTTGCCAATCAGAAACACAATATACAGGATTTGTCTTGGGGCAGCCATATTTCCACCTATTGGGCAGCCCAATCCTATGTTGGCCTCCGCCAGTGTAACTAGGCCCTGTACCCTTACAAAAATGCCGTAAAGCATGTTGTGCTGGTGTGGAGGCCAGTCCCGCTCGTGTGGAGGCCAGTGCTGGCAGGGCTCCGCCAGCACAAGAGCAGTGCCCTCCGGAGGCAGGTGAGCTCTGCGCCAAGCAGCAGGGAGAGGGGCAAAAAAAAGGTTAGGAGGGGTATTCTGGGGTGGGGGAAGGGCAGGGAAGAGTGCAGAACAGATCCTGGAGAGGGGCAGACTCGGCAGAGGAAGCCTCTGCTGAATCCTATCCCCCTTCCTGGGCTTGGAAGGCTGACACGGAGCTGCTCGGATTTGCACAGGTCATATCACTGGCGCACATCCGAGTAGCCCCACAGAGGCTGCTGAGGCTCAACATGGGGTAAGGGAACACATGTTACCAATCAGACACACAAGATATAGGATTTGTCCATCTATTGGGCAGCCCAATCCTATGCCGGCCTCTGCCCCCTTACCAAGAGGAGGCCTCCAGCAGCCTCCAGCCCCGCGCTGGATACAGCAGAGCCAGCCCCGGCGCTGCTGCATCCCAGCACGGGTCTTTGGATAGGATTGAGCTGTAGGTTGGCTCTTGAACTCCCCTTTCTATTTTTTTTAAATCAATGTAATCGAAAGGTAACCCACTGGTGTTTGTTGTTTTAATTACCTTGTTTTAGCTCCCTTCCCTTGTATGCAGGAAGGGGTATGAAATGAGTTCAGTGATACCATTTTGGCTTTCATGCTAATACCACATTTGATTGGTGTATAGCCTATCTGACGCTCTGGTGGTATCATTGGGCCAAATATAATTGGCGGTTGGTGACAAGGCTCCCAGGAATTCTACAAGAGTGACTGTTGCTACATTGTCTCTTTTTTCTTTACTGCTATCTTTGTGTTGTCCTACTGGGAGAGCACAGAATACTAATTAGCCCTTTCTGGTATAAATGGTTGTGACTTGGCCATTTACTGTATAAACTATTGTGTGTCGGCCATTTAGCTAGACCATAGAATTTCTTCATCATCTGGAAATGATTACTTCCCAAACAGGAATATGGTGATCCATCAGATTCTGAGCACATGATGATTCAGGATACAATCCTGGAAACTCCGACGGCAACAGAACAAGTGTTCTGTCGCCAGAAGACGTCACAAACGTGCCGTAAAGCACGCTCACAACGACTTGGGAGTAAGGAAGGCCAGCGCAAGGCTGGCCTCACTCAGGCACCGGATCTCTATGCGGCCGGCAGCAGAAGGTAAGAACTCCGCCGCCAGCCGCATGGGCAGTCCAGCCCAGGAGGGAGGGAGGCCACTGGCCTAGCTGGCCCGGGAGGGGGCAGGGGATGGCGTCGGCCATATCCCCATCCCCGCTGGGCCAGCCACGCCGTTACACGGCCTCCTCTACTTCCGCCAGCTAATTTAGCTGGCAGAAATCCCAGGAGGTATATCTGGCGGGCCTAGATTTACACCTGGGGAAGGGGATGAGCATCCCCTTCCTTGAGTAGACCTCCAGCCCAGTGTGTGCTGGGCAGCCGGTGCACAGGATTTGGCGGGCGGCCCTGGGCCACCGGCCAGATTCTTACGGTGGATTGCACTGCCCCACCCTTATTTAGTGGGTTTTGAATAAGGGAAGTTGTGCGTGAGATTATTCCTCACAGTTCTCTTCCACTTAATCAGTTTTATTTTGAATGAAGTACAGCTTGATTACCCCTTATCCGGACATCCAAAACCCAGGCTATTCAGATATCCAAACATTTTTGGGGCTATGACATTTAAAAAAAAAAAAACATTTTCCAGCACCTGGCTGGCATAGCGCAAGGCATGCTGGAGCACAAAATTATTAAAAAATATTGTATAAAATTACCTTCAGCCTATGTGCATAAGGTGTATATGAGACAAATGAATCTCGTGTTTAGACTTGGGCCCCATCCCCAAGATCTCATTATATTTATGCAAATATTCCAAAATCTAGACAAATCCAAAATCGAAACAACTTCCCGTCCCAAGCAGTCCAGATAAGGGATACTAAACATGTAGTTGTTAAGGGCGCAATCCTGACAGAAAAGCCAGCGACGGAACGAGCGTTCCGTTGCTGGGAGATGTCGCGAACGTGCCATAAAGCACGTTTGCAACGACTTGGGAGCAAGGAAAGCTGGCCTCCCTTGCTCCGTCGCCAGAGCGCCAGGCGGGCTCCGAACGAGGTAAGTCGGGATCCGGCGAGCGCAGGGGCATTTTGGCAGGCGAGGGAGGGGGGCCACTGGCCTAGCCGGTCCGGGCGGTCCTAACCACCGGGCTGGCTAGGCCGTTACATGGCCTCCTCTACTTCCGCCAGCTATTTAGTTGGCGGAAATCCAAGGAGGCCGATCGGGTCAGCCTGGCTTTACACCCAGGGAAGGGGACGAGCATCCCCTTCCCTGAGTAGACCTCCGACCTGGCGGCAGAACAGCCGCCGGATCCTTGCACTGGATTGCACTGCCCCAAAGTAAGAAGTACTTAACTATACATTATGAATCACATTATGAATCACATTCATGTATTTTAAAAAGGTACAACTTGTTGGATAATGTATTAGTAAAATAACTTTTTCAGTTATTATTCAGACTAAGCTCCTTTATACGTTTGGAAAATGTTATCCTGTGGACTGCTCATCAAACCCTGTTGAAATGTCATGAACCTCTTGGAAAAATACTCTGCAGTGTAAAGATAACATTATTTTTATTTTAAAATAAAAGCAAGCACTGGACATTTCTCATCTTTTGCAGTCTACCTGGAGAGCCTTATATATCTTCAAATCAAATATCTGGATCAAATTCATCATTGTTGTAATCATAAATAACCTACCAGTAGAATTAATTTTTATTACACAGATTTATAGAAGTCTATAATTGTTGGTCTAATACTTACCTTCTTGCTACATACATTATGCAATGTCGAGTTTTACTGTTTGTGGCCGCTAAGCTAGAAATAATTATGGTCCTGATCCTTACTTTAAAATGAGCTCAGAACCATAACATGTATATGCAAAATATCAAAGTAAATGCATAATCTAAACTATATGAAATACTTAGTCTATTCACTTACAGAACAAACTGTCCTTCGCTCTAGAACAGGACAGATTTTACCAAGTGGGAAAATCCAGAGAGAGTCAGAGAGATGTGCCTCTATAATAGTGTGTCTCAGTGAGTGTCATATCTTTCAACGTGTCGGGTTCAGCATAACTATTTCTCAGCTGGCTGGTGGACTTTATTAGGACTGCTGTTTATCTGTAAATATATGCATAAGCAGTCTGATGGATTAAACCAAGAAGCAACAGCCTTTACCTTGATTTTCATGCAAATCTGTTATAGTAATATAACTAAAATTAAGGGAAGAGAAACAAAGAAGAGTTGCATGCTGCGTATTTAGTATTCCAATTGAGTAACTCTACATGGAATCTTTTTCAACACAATAAATGCAACATCAGCTTATTTTCCTTAAATGAATTTGATACAGTCTGAGAAATATGACAGGTTATTTTCTTATACCAGCAATAAACAAATTTTCTATCAGAGGATGATAAAAATTTGTAACTTATTAAAAATAGTGTAAACTGCGGGCCCAATCCTATCCAACTTTCCAGCACCGATGCAGCCGTGCCAACAGGGCATGCATGGCATCCTGCAGCGGGAGGGGGGACAATCACGGAGGCCTCCTCAAGGTAAGGGTACGTTTGTTCCCATACCTTGGGGCTGCATTGGTGCTGGAAAGTTGTATAGGATTGGGTTCTGAATCACGTAAACTGATGTCATTAGCGTAGCAATTATGCAGAAATCTATTTTATAACTTCCATTGAAATCTCAAATATTCCCATTATAAATATGTAGACTTTTTTTCAGATAGCAGAGCATCCCAACCAACCACAAAAAATGAAACTAGCAATTAATAGCTGACTGTGCATATGTTCCAAGGCCGATTAGATGATTTAGGTTAAGCCAACTATCTACAAGTATATTCAGTAAGCCATGATTTGTACTATATTGCAGTATTAACTAAATAACCTTTTATTATAAAATTGCAATTGTACTAGAAGAACATAAGGGAAGCCAAGCATGCTAGAGAATAATCTGTGCCTGCAGGCACAGAATATTTTACATTCATTCCCTTAAAGCGACAGAAAAAAATAAATAAAGGTAATTATTACTATTCTAACCAGGTACTAAGACTGGATTTTATGCCCATTGGGAAAAATAGAATTTTCTGCTCATTTTACACAGATTTATAGAAGTCTATAATTGTTGGTCAAAATACTTACCTTCTGTTTGCAATTTGCGTTAGAGTCACAAAAGGTACATTAAAATTAACATTCTGAGTTGACACTGAAGCAGAACTTTCTTAATTTGTAGAAGTATTTTTAACTAGGTTCCAAAAATGTCATAGACTTGACAAGGATAATTAACAGGATATAACAAATGCATTAGAGGTACAATCTACATTCTATGGTGAATTCTTTTTGCAAAACAACCACTATTTTATTATCTTCCTCTTTGACAAATGTTGCATCCCATTCAAAAGCTACTGGTACTAGAATTTTTTTCAGATATATGAAATACATATCTCTCCCCCCTCCCCCCATCTTGATGGCATTACCTACTACCTTCCTAGGGCTGCAGTTTGCAAACCTAATTGTCTCTCTGAAGTTCTATGGAACTTGATGAAACTATTCCAGGACTATGTGCTGGGGTCAGTGATGAAACAAATATGCAGCAAAGTCTGGCCTGACATATCATATTTTATTATTTTCATCTCAAATTTATACAGTACTGTACTGTAGTCTCCAAGACCCAGGAATACTAGGTGCTGGCAAAGGATGGGGGGGGGGGGGGGAAACGACGACGACAAACAAGCAATACTGTGATAAAATTGGGTTTTGTTTTACAGCAAACATAATCGCACCATACAGTGCAATCACTGTATTATTGCACACCAATATTAATCACCATAGCCACACTTGAACTGGAACAGTAGGCCAGATTCAACTGTAATTTAATGGAAATTGGCTAGGATTATTAGCCACTTCTGAAAAACTGTACCATAATGCTGTTAAAAAATGTTTAAAGCATATGATATGGCCTACTTACAGTACTGATTCAGTATTGAATTCAGTACTGAAACCACAGGAGATATACTGAATGCCCCTCTGAGTACAGTCCACACACCAGTAAAACAAAAGTGTCTTGACTTAAGCAGTTTTAGATGCATTTGATTTTTCAATACAACCAAGATGATGTCCAAACATACTTCTTAGATTTACAGTTGTGTATCAAGCAATTATTCAAATTATGTATCTGATTACTATACCACATGGAACTAAAAAAAACTGATACAGACAGAAAATTATATTCTTACTGGAATGTGTTTTAAAAGTTCCCCACCCAACAACATTTTATATCTACATATTATTTACATTAAATGCTGTACTGTAAATAAAAATGTTGGTCTGAAGAATGACTACCTTTACAGCTGGCATGTGCCAAATTCTTACAGTTTGCTGGTAAAAAAAACCCTGAATGTAACTTTACGCTTCCTGAAATATAGGTTAATATAACACCAATGTATCATCACATTGTTATAATAGCTAACTTTCTCTTATATGGCAATATGTGTCTAGAAGGGTGAATAGAAGGCCAAAAGTGCATACAAGCATACCATTAAAAAGCATAATCCCAAATACAGTTATTAAAAAGGACTTAGAGCCACTGCATAGATGCTGAGGATTTCACTGAACTTATTTTAATTATCTGAATAACTCATGATTGATACAACCTATTGCTAGTTTTTGCCTTTCATTTTGCGTGAGAGAACTTGATCAAACTATGTATCATCCCATATACTTTTCATATCAAGCTTATAAGAGTTTCATATCAAGCTTAATCTGTGAGATGTTGAACACCTTTTTGTTGACAGAAAAGTCAAGAGAGTTGAATTATTTCACTTTTGTGATAGGGTTCAATTTTCTGCCAGAAATGCAAAGTAAATTTGGATTTTGAACTCTGTAGAGAGAATCATAAAACCATTCCTGACTGTAAAGGGGAAAAGAGAAGATTATTCAAACTGTACAATTAAAATTGTCTTCAGACAATTTTCTTCAGTACCTGGAAATAAAAAAGCTTAAAATGAAGAGTATCAAACTACCTTACAAAATGAAGTAAAGCAATAATTGTGGCAAAATCAAATTCCACTTAAATGATTTACAGCGCAATCCCGCATACGTCTACTCAGAAGTCCCACTGAGTTCAATGAACTTCATCCCATGTAAGCGTGTGTAGGATTGCAGGCTTCATATTGTAGTTTTGTTTCTATTCTTATATGTAATCTTTTAGCTTGAGAAAAGCACAAAAGTAGTTCATGTTATGAATAGTGAAACTGTAGCTTAGCGCTGTGATGGCATGTCCTTCATTAATAAAAAACCTATTTCATATTAATTAGCCTTTAAATTTCGCAGGGTTTACTTCTTCAGTCATATCTGTAACTACAGTATAAGCTACTAAAATACATACTACACAAGCACAAACCATTTATTTTTACTTGAACAACAAAATGTGCCAAGCCTAGCAAAACTGTCACTTTGCAGTTATTTTTATAAGTAGCAAAGAATAGTACTGAGAAAGTGCTATTACAAACTAATGAACTTTTTATTATGCTCATATTCAAACAAAAATACCCCAAATCATCATCTGAGTTACCATCCTCATTAAGTAATAAGTAGCAGATAGTAAAGTTCTTGAAAATTGGAAAAAAATACCAATACAGTCAAATCAACAATATCTGAATGACAATGAGAGCTGGTGTCTCTTCATTTCTGTTTACGTACGTTTGTATCTCTATAAATAAGGGAAGCGTTCAAAAGACTCCAATTTTTTTTAATTTTCAATAATTACTTCTTCCCTCTTACAGCAGTCCAGAGTCTAATTCAGATACATATCCAAATTCGTTTAAAATGATGCCAACAAGAAAATTCAGAAGGTCGTCCCTCAAGTATAATCCACAGCACTGAACAGTGAATTTTAAAAAAACACCCAATTTTTTTCTGAGTTTCAAGTTTTTAAGCCTTGTGGACAGGGAGTAGGAAAAAGGAAATTTACTAGGCAGTACAAAGGAAATCTTCTTGTCCTCTATTGTGGCTGTGGGGGTGTTGCCCAATTCTACCTTACTGCTTTTTAGAAAGGAAATCAAAGAATATTATTCCACAAAAAAGTCTAACAAAAAGGCATTCCCTTTCTTACCTTAATAGTGCTCGCCATAATGTGATCTAGCTTATTGATCACTAATAATTGTCAATAATAATTATTGCTTCACGCTGACCAGAAAGAAGTTTTGATGAAGTTATTTAGAGCGGATGAGATTGTGCTAACTCTGGGAAATGAAGTCAGCCAGTGGCAGGAAGAGGTTTCTATTGGTCCTGGCTACTGCAGTTTGAAGAAACAGGATATTTGGGAACCAAGAGATAAGAGGTCCTAAAACAATGTTGTTTTTCTTGACGATACACAGCTACAAGATTTTTTTTTTTTTAATGTCAATTGGCTATGACAGTGTCGGCAGGTGTGATATGATGTGCAGTAAATATGGTGTGCCACACTGCAGCAGGATGCAGATGTCGCATGGCCTGGGCCAAATTTGATATGGGGTTCCCCAGAGAATTACAGATTTAGGGCCAAAATTAGGTTTGGGGTAAACTGCTGTAACCTAACTGACATCAGTCGAAGGCAGTGTGCCTGGAACAGTGAATCTTTCCATTAACTTAATATCTAGTATATGTTGTGCATATCCTTCCAAATCTATTTTAATATGCCTATTAGAAATAAAGCAAGGCTCAGTGAAGGACATCCAAAAGGGAGGGGTGTGCGAGTGTAATGGGAGGGCAGACAGTTTTACACTGGGAAAACTGTACTTGCCTTCAGAGTTCATGTATGGTCTAAAAAATGTAGTTTGTTTGACCTCCTAATTTTGTTCTCATACGGCAGTGTTTCCCAAACGTTTTTGACCTGCGGCTGCCTTGACCATTGGCGACCATTGGCTGAGGCTCCCCATTACATTATGTTGATGGCTGCCAATTGGCATTGTACTGTTTTCCGAGAGGATTCTGTGGCACTCCGCGGCTCCCCTGGCTGGTTTCTGCGGCTTCCCAGGGAGCCACGCCTCCTAGTTGGGGAACCACTGTCATACTGTGTTGCTGAATTAAAAGTACTACCATGTCCTGTATCCAAAGTGTCATCACACTGACCTTCCAGAGGTAGAAGATGAACCACAAAGCTGGATCCTCCTCTATCACCTCATTTGCATACACTGGTCTGACTCAGTAAGCTATTCAGATGTTTGAATGCTGGGCACTGTGTCAGTACATTACGTGCACATCTGTGTGTATCACAATGGGAGCTGCTCACAATGAAGGGTTGCTGTAACTGAATTATTTCATTATGAAAATAATGATTCACATTAATACATTTAACTGATGAAAAAGCTGTGCATTGTAGATAGCAAAAGGTTTTACTGGAAAGCTGGTTAGGTTTGGGCTCTAAGTGGAGTAAAACAAAAGAAAGCAAACAATTAAGCACCCAATCCTATACAACTTTCCAGCGCCGATGCAGCTGCAATGCAGCCCTGAGGTATGGGAACAAACTTTGTTTGCTTTCTTTTATTTCCTATTATTCTGAAACTAATTTTCCTTCTTGGTAGCCTTTTGCCTGAGTTCAATATGTTGCTTTGTGATAGCAAGATTATAATGACAGCTAAATATCTAATAATATTTGGTTTGCATGGCAAATGTTCTGAAAGTGGAAAAAAGGCATGTTTTAAGACAACATAGAGTGCAATTGTAAGTTAAAAAACCCAGTGTCTTTGTGCATATACGTTGTCTTACTCCTCATGTTAGTCAGAACTAGGGTTAAGCCCGTGACACACCAAGCACGTTCTCCGTGCGGCACGGAGGCGCGTCCGGGCTGCGCGTCCGTTTGTTGTGTGACATACCTTTGTTCTGGCCGCCGGAAGCCACGGGCACGTCGACGCCTCCGCTGGGCAAATTCCAGCTCTGGGAATGTTTTTCGCATTCCATCCGTGTTCCAGCCCCCTGGGGGCAGGACACAGAGCAGCCAGAGCCAATCAAAGGGAAGGAAGCCAAAATCAATCAAAGGGAAAGAGGGGCAGAATGTTTTGGTAAAGCAGCCATTTTTCTCCTCGCTTGGAGTAACTACAAGCATGCTGTTTTCAAACCGTCATTTCACCAGTGTTGGTTTTTTCACTTGGAAGGGTTTTAACTTTTTGATAATCCAGAAATACAATGTTGAAACATGTGCCTGGGGCAGCCAGCAAGCTCCATCCTTTTCTCTCCAATGCGTCTAGCTGTGTTCGTTGTCATTTGCTGATTCCCCCCGCCCCCGATGGTTTTATTTTGTAGTTACTGCCATTTAATATTGTGGCTTTACACACGAGTACAGATGCAATTCTCTTCTAGTCCTGGCCTCTTCTCTCCCCTCTCTCCCCCCCCCTCGCTAGCTCACTCGTTCCTCCGTGCCGTGAGGGTTGTTGCAGGAGGCGGCGGAGGAACGAGTGAGCTAGCGAGGGGGGGGGAGAGAGGGGAGAGAAGAGCCCAGGACTAGTAAGGGGACCTGCACAGAAGAGAAACGCATCTGTTTCATGTGTGTGTGTTTTTACTAAAGCCACAATAGAAATGGCAGTAACTATCGCAAGTTGCGATAGTTAATGCCATTTATATTATGGCTTTAGTAAACACACACACACACACGCACACACGCACACACGCACACACAAAACAGATGCGTTTCTCTTCTGTGCAGGTCCCCTCACTAGTCCTGCCCTCTTCTCTCCCCTTCTCTTCCCTCTTCTCTCCCCCCTCCCTCGCTCGCTGCTCACTCGATCCTCCGCTGCTTCCTGCAACCCAGCACGGCTGCAATCTGGTGGGACATGGTTACGTCCCATCCAGCCCCCTAGCGTGCGTCCGGTGTGGCAACGCAGCCTGAGCGACGTGCGAGCCGCACAGAAGACATACTTGGTATGTCACGGGCTTTAGCCTATAAGAACCTGCGACAGCTATTTTGCTGGCGCAAGCCTAAGCGAGTATGTGGATTGAGGCCGGGAAAGGGGACAGGATATCAAAAGAGCTGCTGCCACCAATAACCACCCCCTTCTCGCCCTCGACACACACCCATCCCTGCCCCAGTCCCCACCCCATTCTTCCCCCTCCCCACCCCATTCTGCCTACGGCCCACCGCCCGCCCCTGCACCAACTTACCACCGCTAAGGTACTCATGGTGGCCACTGTCACTGCTCGCTGTCTGCAGTGGCTGCCAGACTGTGCTCTATGGCTCATTGCATTTTGCGATAGCTGTAAAGTGCACTGCACCACCAGAACACATGTTCCAGCGATGCAGCAGCCCCACAGGATTGGGCTGCAAGTTAGATAACTCCAGGAAGAGGAAATTTACAATATCACAGATTTGTGATCAAAATCAAGAGAACTATTAACAATGAAAGTGCATTATACTAACCATTTCCATAATGAAAACAGAAGCATCAGGAACAATGGTATTTCTTGGAGTTTGTAGCTTTTCCACCCTTTTCATCTCTAAACAATGAGCAAGGCAAACCAATTCTTTTTTTTAAAAAAAAAAATCAAAATGCATTTGAGCTGAGACACTTTCACCAGAATCAATAAATACTTTTGTACTTAAGAGATATAACTTCACATGTTCATCCCAGCTTATGGTTTACAGTTACCTGACTTTTCTTCACAGTTATTTAAATTGATAAGTAAAAGATTCTCTAAACTTAAGTGGAAAGTGACTTTAATTCAAAGGCTGTTTACATAGGCAGGCTTTTTTCTAAAACCCAAAGGGTTTTTTACAGTACAAATGTTTTACATAGTCTTGCATAGAACCCTTCATTCCAGGTGGTTTCTTTCACAGTCCAGCCTCGCTCTGGCATTTGCCTCCCACGCTTCGAGTGACAACAACCCTGACTCCCACTCAGAGTGCCAGCTACAGCTCTCTCTCTCTCTCTCTCTCTCTCTCTCTCTGTGAGACTGTAGCTCGTCAGCGGCGCGTCAACGGCTCTCCGACAGTAGACAGATACTTTCGTGCATCTCAAACTCCTGTCCTCAGATCTTCAGGCATATGAGACAGCCGCTCTACCAACTGAGCCAGACCTTCTGCCTGCTGTCTCACTCCACCGCCTACTAACACCCATGCTGCTGGACACAGGTAAGCCCTGCACTGGGTGGCGGGAGTGTGTGGGGAAGGAGTGTTGGGGTAGCAGGAGAGGGGGTGATTGGCTGGCCAACCACACAACGGCACACTCTGCCGATATCCTAACCCCCTTTCCAGGCCTGGCCGGCCTTACACGGCCTCCCTGGATGTGTGCCAGCAAAATAGCTGGCGCACATCCGAGGAGGTCGAGGAGGCCCATTGGGGCTGACACCGGGGGAAAGGGATGAAGTCCCTTTCCTCTGAGGTGTGCCCCAGCTCCGCCGGCACGGGCTGCATCCTGCATAGGATGCAGTGGCTGGCTGTTTAAGCCAACCAGTGCATCCTACGCAGGATTGGGCTGTAAAACTTTAACTATTAGGCAGATTCTCCAATGCTTCATTCAACCCACTTGGCTCTGCTGTTTCCCACTCTTATGGTGCATTTTTATCATAATGCAAAACAGCGGTGTGTGCTTAAGGGCCACTGAAATCAGTAAAACTATGTGGAACTGGGGACTGGATTTCAGACCACTACAACAATTTCACAAGACACTTCATGGTTGAATTGCTCAGAGCAGTCACAACATGACTGTTACAGTAGTGACTCTACTGTAGATGTCATGATCAAGTGGCTGATTAGGTCTATTTTCATTGCCTGCAGTCATTGATGCTGACTGGGCACCTGTGTTTTGATACCTTTCCATGGAGAGGATCCTTTGGTTTCTTCTTTAAAAATTATACAGTAATTAAAGAGGGATGAGTTGCTCTTGGTACAACCCCAGCCTATCTGACAACTTAATTCCTTCCTAGCTGAAACAAATATAGGTGGAGTATTTCTTATCTGGAATGCTTGGTACCAGAAGTGTTCCAGATTTTTCTGGTTTTGTGGATGGGACCTAAGTCTAAACATGAAATTCATTTATATGCGCGTTGAGGTTTTCATGGCCAGCAACGATTCTCAAAAATGAAATGACGGGATTAAAAGCCATGACAAAATTAAAATCTAAGGTTAAAAACAATAAAAATCCATTTATAATATTAAGAATTAAGAACAATACTTGAATGCGACGTTTCGATCGTCTTTTGACGATCTTCTTCAGACAACAGCACAGCAAGTTGCAAGATGATAAGCATCTTTCTCCTGAAACCTTTGAGAAAGACGCTTATCATCTTGCAGCTTGCTGTGCTGTTGTCTGAAGAAGATCGTCAAAAGACGATCGAAACGTCGCATTCAAGTATTGTTCTTAATTTTTGATTTGTATTGTTTAAAACCTTAGATTTTAATTTTGTCATGGCTTTTAATCCCGTCATTTTATCTTTGAAATTCATTTACCGGTATGTTTCATATACACCTTATACACATAGCCTGGGGGTAATTTTATACACTACTTTAAATAATTTTGTGCCCCAGCATGCCTTGCGCTATGCCAGCTGGCACACAAAAACATTTTTTAAAAAGTCATGTTGGTGTGCAAAAGAGTTCTCAGTTTTGGAGCATTCTGGATTTTGGAATTCCGGATAAGGGGTAACCAACCTATAACTAACTCTAATCTAATTTTTGATCCAGCCATTAGACATGGAGAGCCTTTATGTAGCTCCCCATATGACTTTTCTTTCTTACAGGAATTAAATATGCAATTGCTTTTCATTTGAATTAGTTTAGAAGTTATGCATTAAGTTTTAAATAGTAAAGATGCTCATATTTAAAATAAGAAATGTGCACTTGCGTTATTTATGCCTTCAAAGTTCCATTTATAACCGACTTCGAGCAATTAGGTGAAGATTGCTCATGGCAAAATGCTTGCTTATTGTAGATACAAGTGATTTCTAAGGGATGTGGAGACACCTATGGACCATTTAGTTCTTAAGATCCTTCTTATTTTTCTTTAAAGTCTGTTTTGGAAGTTGAACTTGAGAGCTTTGGACAATTTTATTGGGAGGTATTAATTTTATACTAACAAAACCACATTTGCAATACTTGCCCAGATTACAAGTGATTGCTCATTCACGAAATTGTTTCTCCTACTTTAAAAACAGCACAAAATAGAAGCAGTACATAGATAAGAAGTTCCACTGGGGTTTTCACACACATCTTTCAAGCTAAATATGTGCCTGAGCTTGAGGGATAATGATATCCTTATCAAGTTTTCTCCGAACACTTCTACAAGACTTCCTCTTTTTGCCTGGCTCAGAAGCACATAAAACTTAGTTCCGTCCCTGCATAAACAAAGCTTACATAAATGAATTTATAACAGTACAGAACACCACCCTTTCCAAGTACATTTTAGAAAGACTTTCCTGACTGGCCATCGCAGTTATATCTTGGGCCCCAGAGCTAAAGAGTGTCTGCTACTTGATGATGCATCTGATTACATATTTTACATTGTATACCCCAACCAAGAATCACTTCATTCACCACAGCAGCCATACTGAGGCCACTAGACAGAGAAACGGCACCATATGATCTTTATAATACATGGAGCGGCTCATCACCTGTATTAACCCTCTCAGTAGAGTACAGGTATCCCCCACATAACGGATAGCATAAAGCGATTTCGCATATACGATGGAGGCTCCCTAAAGTTAAAGAAGTTTTAAAAATCACCGTACTTAACTTTTCACTGAAACCACTCTGTTTTCAAGGCTTGAATCATCTTGCTTAACTCGCTGCAGAGGGAAATGGCGCTCCAGAACTCTCTTCTGGGTCGCATGACTCCCTCCTCTTTGCTCAGGGTGCCCAATGATCTACAGTACTCTGCAAGAGGTTGCTGCGGCTGCAGAGCTCTGTGCACACGTGCATGAGTGAGCGAGGCTGCTTCTTGGGAGGGAGGAATGCCGGCTGCAAAGGATTGCATCTTCTCTCATCAGCTCAGCAAGCTCATCAAACTGCTCTCCTCCTTCCCCCTGCCGCCTAATGCCCTGCTACTCTCTGAAAGGCTCCGGTTAGTCTTGCATTTTGCAGTGTGTGTGTGTGCGCGTGTGCTGCTCTCTGAAAGGGGAGTCACGCGATCCAGAAGAGGCTTCTGGAGCGCCATTTTCCTCTGCAGCGAGTTAAGCAAGATGATTCAAGCCTTGAAAACAGAGCAGTTTCAGCAAAAAGTAAGCAAGATTATTTTTAAAACTTTAAAAACATTTTTTGTCAAGTTGCCTCGCTTAACGAAACCCGCACGTTACGATGCCGATTACAGAACGCATCCCCGTTGTTAACCGGGGGATACCTGTATCTCCATGCCACTAGTCACTGCCAGAAATACACGTTGCTCACTGGGCAACTCTTCTTGCAACAGGGCCAATGCATGTGGTGAACTGCTTCACTACCACACAGAAGCATTTCTGATGGGCTTTCACACAGCCAAAGTAATGGCTGAATGGCACTAGATACAGTATACACGGGAAACACCTTCGTTTTAAAGAGCTGGCTGTCTAAATAGAAAAAGCAAGCGAGGGAAAGAGAGGAAATAGAAACCAACAAGTGAAGTTGCTTGCTAACAAGCATGTCATGTCAGTAGAAGTGCAGACAACAAACATTCATTCATTCATAAGTATCTCACCTTTCAGAATAAGTATCTCACCTTTCAGTACAGTGTAACCCAAAAGGGAGCATTTACAACATTACATAAGACAACAATAAAATATAATTGTCAATAAAATAACATAACAATAAAAAGATCTTAGCAAATGAAGAAAACAACAGCATAAGGAGGCAGAACAAAACCAACTTAAGAACATAAGAACATAAGAAGAGCCCTGCTGGATCAGGCCAAAAGCCCATCTAGTCCAGCTTCCTGTGTCACACAGTGGCCCCACCAGATGCCTCAGGGAGCACACGAGACAACAAGATACCTGTGTCCAGTCGCCACTCCCTTGCACCTGGCACAGAGAAAACCCACTTCTTAAAAAAAAAAAAAAAAAAACAGGAGGTTGCTTATGGCTTGTAACCTGTGATGGTCTTTTCCTCCATGAATTTGTCCAAACCCCTTTTAAAGGCATCTAGGCCAGGTGCCATCACCACATCCTGTGGCAAGGAGTTCCACAGATGAATCACACGCTGCTGATGTTTTAAAAGACTGGGAAAATAAAAGGGTATTTGGCTGATTCTGGAGTGCACCGAATCCCATGCCCCCTCCCCGGCATGGGAGCCTGAGATGGGGCTCCTCAGTTCTACGCCAGTCATAAGGCTCGCGCAGATCCAAGTAGCCCCATTGTTGCGGGCTGGGGCTCTACCCTGGGTAAAAGGACAAATGTCCTCTTACCTCGAGGAGACCTTTGGCCTGCCCCAGCCCTGCATAGGCACTGCTACTTAAATCAACAGGACTTACTTCCAAGTGAACAGACATAGGCTTGCACTGCACGTGCCTCAATACTGACTTTGACTTCAGAGCTAGAGCATTCTTTTTCAAACCGTATTCCCCTAAAAGGTTAGTTTCTGAGTTGAAGCCACAGATGTAGGTTGACTTTATTACCTTCTGGACTCTTTAAGGTATACTATGACTGCTTTCACAAGCATTCTCAGATGACAGACTGTCCTCTGAATTGTTATCGTTCATATATGTTGACCCTTACCTACTACCTCCTGTCTGGTGTGTGCACAGAGGAGCATTCCTTTCTGTTTTAAAAAGTTGGCCAACTCCATTCTTGCATCTCTTTGGAAATACTTCAAAGGACAAATAGGAAGGGATTGGTTTAGGGGGGGAATAACAGTGTTGTTCAAGGGGAATATGTCACAAAAATGTGGAATTACGTTTTCCTTGAAACTTTGGTTAATAGACTTTATTATTAGCTATGATACTGCAAATATGTTGTTTACCTAGCTATTATCATAATTTAGTTTTAATTTGCAAAATCTGAAAAAAATATTGGTACAGAGTTTAAATGTGTCTACTTTAAAGTAAATAACCCCAAGTGTGCTTACTTACAAGTTAGTTTACAGCCAATATACCATATAATGGAGGGAAGAAGGTAGATGGCAGGTGGAGTAATCTGGAAATTGTCCTAATAATGCTAGGCTAGAAGAACATTTACAGAATGTAAGTGTGCATTTTAGTCACTAGATGGTGCTCAGTGTTCTTCTAAAGTGAAAGATTGAATTGGATTAGGTTACTTGAGCAGGCAGAGGATCAACTTCTCTCCTTATCTCACAGTAGCACTTGACTTCATTCCTTGCCTTCACTCTAACGGTACCTAATAAGCTGGATGTTGCTTTTATATTCACCCTGTAGGTCTGCATGGGCTGTTTGTCCATCCTGACTTCTCATTTTCTCATGATAGCACATTCCACACAAGGCCTGACTTATTTTCTTAGACATCCTGAGTTTCTGGGGTCAGCACCCTTCAACCCTTTCCACTCTGGCTCCAAGCACACATCTCTCCCTTTCTGCACGCCTTCCTCCAGTCCATGCTGCCTTTCCATCCATCCTTTAGTTGATGGCACTATTACTATGGTTCAGCATTAGATATTGAACTAGCTCTTGTATGATGCTTTGGGAAAGGGGGTGTGCAGATTTGCCTTTTAGAACTTATCATCCCCATGTACTATGAATACATACAAAATAAATTCCAAGCATATTGGCATTTTTACATCATGAGCAAATCTGAAGAAGTCATTGACAAACTCTCCACGATTTAACTTGAAGTGGACAGTGGATTTAGTACAGCTACACAGGCTCAAGCTTTATAGGGAGGTGGGGTAAACAATTGATAAATAAAATTTATAAATACATTTTCCCCACTCACAGGGTAAACGTTCAGCTAGTTTAATGGCTATTTACCTTATCTACATTTATTCTACATAGGAATAGATTCCACTCAGTTTGATGGAGCTAGCACCCAAGAATGCGTGCATAGCACTGCAACCTTAATCTGTAAATCTGGAGTGCAGGAGTAACTATGTTTATTTAGACACAAGCTAAATTCATCATAGGAGCGGACACAAGTCTAATACTGGGATGGCATACAGTTTGTGCTTCTTAGTGACTGCAAACATGAAACAGATGTGAAATATTATAGATCCTAGTGAACCAGAAAGGCTGGGACTAATCCAAATCATTCTTAATAACTCAAAGCTGTCACCTCTTGGCCACCAAGACTTTTTCCCCCCCTCACACATGCTGTGGCTCTTATACAAAACACATAAAGATCCATTTTTTCCCCTACAAACATGCCTAGCAGTGCTCCTTTCAAGCACAAACAAGGGGGGGGGGAATCTTTTCTGTCAAAATAACCTGTTCTGATGTTGAAAAAAGTGACAACAACTTCATTCTTGGCTTCTTTGAACAGGAGACCCTAAATTGGCCTTAAATTGCATTGCATTTGCACCTAGTAATCCTGATGGAAAATGAAGTCATAGCACAATCTGCTTATGCGACTCCAATAAAAGGAGACCATTTTGGCCAGAGGCTCATTTTACAAGGACCAATTCATTTTGTTATTTTCAGCACTCCACTCAACACTGGCTCGCCAACAATCTGTACTCATAACAAAAAGTATTCAAACTTTCGCCATGAGTACAACAGTAAGCCTGATGATTTCAGTCCAAATTGTGATGCATGAAAAATATTCATGTGAACCGACTCTAAATTTGTGCTCTTTTAATGCTCTTTCACAACCCTAACTCTCCAAGGAGTAAACATATATTACACAAAGTAAGACTAGCATCAATAGATATGGTTCACTATATACACCCACACTATACACACACACACACAAAAAAAACAAAAAAACAAAAAAACACTGTATATAACAACTCAAGCAACGGACATATCCATTTCATTCAAACTTGATTGGCATACTGAGCTAGCTTTAAAAACCAAATTATTTTGCAGTAATGTAAAACAGCATCTTCAAATACCACATCCTGGCAGGACCCTAATTATTGTTCAGGATGGCTGAAATCCAGCAAAGGGCTGTTGCAGCTGGTTCCCACTGGCAGCTTAGAAGGTGAAGAATCATGTATGCAAGCTGTTCTGTAGTCTCACAGACACAGTGTGCAAGCCTTTGTGGTGCTCACGCACTGAACCCAAGACTAAAATTGGGGGGGGGGACCCAAATATCTTTTTCTAACAGAAGCTTCTTCCACTTCAATGTTTCGTGGAGGTTTTCATGACCAGAGATAATTACCAAGGTTTTAGGGAGTATGGGTTCCATAGCCATGTAGACTCAATTGAAGAAAAAATAAAAATCTTTGAATCGTGGTTGTATGGTGGATTTCTTTAATGCCAGCAAGTACTGACACACAAGTATAAAATTGTTCCAACCACAGACAAGGATCTTCTTTCTTTGCCGACGTTTCTCTCCTCAAACGGAGCTTTTTCAAGGCAGACACAGTGTAACCACTGCTGGATGAAAAAGACTTCAGCGGAGCACAAAAAGCTAAATACAATTCAAACCTCGAAAAGGATCTGATTTCCCAGAGAGATATCCCTAGCAGTGACTTCTTAGGAATCCCCCAGTCCCCCTCATAAACAGATTAATCCTACATTTACAAATAGCTACGATGGCATGCAGAGAAGTTTGAACAACACTGCTAAACCAGTTACATGTGTGTGGCATGTAGGTCCTGCTGACAATTGCAATCTAATGTGCATAGGCTTCTGTTAACATGTAGGCACAATTGGATTTGCCTGATATTGCCACTTCTCACACTTCCTCTCCAACCAATCTATGCAGTGCACAAAGTGCATGAAACATCCACTATTCAATATGCCAGAGCAACATGTAGTACAGTGCCATGGTTTATGATGTGTTGGCACAGTAACTAGTATACTCCATCTTATATACCGTATTTATCGGCGTATAAGACGCACCGGCGTATAAGACGCACCTTCCTTTTGGCCCTGGGTTTCAAGAAAAAAACATTTAAAGCATTTTTGGGCCACTTGGCCACTTACTGCTTGGCTGCTTAATTAGCTAATTTACATAAATTGCACAAAAATACCAGGATCTCTTTTAAAACACACAGCAATAAGACACATGAACAAAATGCACCAGAACATAAATCCCAAGTACAAAAAAAACCCCAGACTCAACTCTTTCCCCCCAACCCACCCATGCACAGTTTCCAAAGTAAAAAAAATTATCCCAAATACAAAGCCCCCCAGACTCAACTCTTTCCCCCCACCCCACCCCACCCCTGCAGTTTCCAAAGTAAAAAACATAAAAGTACAAAAAAAAACCCAGACTCAACTCTTACCACCTTACCACCCCCAGACTCAACTCTTACCAACTCTTAAACAACATAAATCCCAAATACAAAAACCCCAGACTCAACTCTTTTCCCCCACCCCACCTATGCAGTTTCCAAAGCCTCCCAACTAGTCCCAGTTCAGAAGCTTACCAAGCTGCATTCACTCAGCATCGAGGAGAGCTGGGAAGACTAGGCCCTCTGCAGCTCAGCTGAACTGAGCACAGCGCCCTCTGCTGGCTGCTGAGAAGCTCAACTCATGCACGTGCATAAATTAAACCCGACAAACAGCTGTAGATCGGATAGATTAGTCAGGGAAGAAAGCACAAGGGAGCTCTCCGGCTCAGGAAAAACGTAGTAAGCCCGAAAAAGCTTTAAAACGGGTAGGGGGGAGGGATTTTTTTAGTATTGGCGTATAAGACGCACCCTACTATTTTGGGTCACAAATTTAGACAAAAAAGTGTGTCTTATATGCCAATAAATACGGTATTTATTTGCTACTTTGCTTGCAGCAAATATTAGGGATAGGACTATGTGAAGAAAACAGTCCTATCCCTCAAGATACATCTGTGTATCTCCATGTACGCTGGAGCAACATTAGCTCTGCCAGTGTAGAAGCCCACCCGCCGATGGGATGTGCCATGGATGCTGGTGCAACACTGGTAAATTGCTAAATTGCTGCACTAATGTAGCTCAGATGCCACTCTGCAGGGGCGGAACCACGGCGGAGCGCGTGGAGCAGGAGCTCCAGGCGCTCGGTTGCAGGCGGGCAGCAGGAATGGGGGCGGGGGAACTCACCCTCTCCCGAAGCAGCGTCGTGTCTAGGCCCTCCCTCCCTCGAGCCGGTTTGGCTCCAAAATGGGAGCAAAACGGGTAGGGGGTGCAGCGACGCGACGCGACGCTGGCCCCGCCACCACGCGCCCGGGCGCCCTCCTGGCACCTGACGCCTCTGCCACTCTGACTGTGGAGAGGCCAAAACGGAGGAGATTGGAGCTTGATATGGGAAGAATGTAGAAGGGATGTGGGAGGGAAGAGGAGAAGTGAATGTAACACCAGATCCTAACTCCCCTCAGACAACGGACACATTCCCCACTGGAAAAACCTACGCCAATGACAGAGCTGTCGTAGATAGAAGTAACCCTAAGGAAAAATGGGAAAAGGAAAAACAGCAGAAAAATCACACCTCCTGCCACTCCCTGCCCCACCCACTTTCCCACGACAGAGCATTGGAGCACTATGTTTGGTAGCCAATCACAGCACACTAACTTCAGTACTAAAGCCCCTACCAAGGAGAATACAGTTCAGATTATCAGTCATGCAGCAGGGGCTATACCTCTCTGATCTCTCCTAATCACCTAATATATCCCTGAAAATAATAAGGTAGGGATGGGAGGTGGCTAGAGAGCTAACACTTTCAAATAAATATAATACATCCCAGTTTGTCTGTTACTTTCTTTTCCTGGTGAGGAGGAAGGGCACCCACACATCTGGGATTCACAGTACTTTGAGAGTTCTCCCCAGAATGTAGTGACCGAGCAGAGCCAGAGTTCAATTAAGCTGATTTTGCACAATAAAAAGTTGGGAGCATCACATCTGTGTGTGGAGTTACTGTTTACCTTCCACTTGCAACGTAAAAATTAGATGGTAGGATGGCTATCATTGTAGTAGCACAACACCAGCCCCCCTTGATGGGCAGGTACTAGGGGCAGCACTAGCACAATGGTACCAATGGCAGATGCCATACCAGGGATGCAGAGAGGTTTGAGTGTCAGCAGCCACATGAGGAAAGGAGCAGTAACCTGGTGCTGCTGCCGGAATCTTTATGAGCAGGTCCTGCTGACAACTGCAGGGCAGCAGCTCAGGATTGGATAGTAAGACCAATGTTTTTGCAGACTACATTAAAGCCAGTCTTTTATTTAAGCAAACATATTTCTCCCAGTATTAGAAATGTAATCCAACTAGCCAGAGTAAAGTTTGTCTGCTCTCCCAAGGCTCACCAGGAGGGAGAAAACATGGAATGTAGTATTTGACATAAGCCCACATAATTGCATTAAAATTTGCTAAATGGTTTTAATCAATTGCCAAGAGGTTGGGTTTTGTGGTTCCTGAATTTTCAAGAGATACAGCAAGTGCTGTGATGTTGCTGTAGTGCTAGAGTACTGTGAACTAAATCCCGTGGGAGATTCTGTGCTGAAGACATACACTTTCCACTGATCTCACTCAAATCAGTGGCTGCTGGAAGCCCTCAAAATTACTTGGGATGTGGCCTACTGAGAGTTTCAGCTTGAGGCCTCAGTAATAGAAAAAAGAAGCTGCTGCTTTATAAAAGCCAAGCAGGCCTTATAAACAAGAACATTGTGTTGGAAAACACCCAGATCCAACACAAACTTGAATATCCTCCAACACTACTTAGAATAGCAGATTCACATAACTTAGAGAAAAGCATACTTTTCCAAGTCTCTACCATAACAGGTCTAGTGATCAGTAATGCAAGCATGGAGGACATGGAAATTCAATAGAAAATATCGATAATATTCAGCAAATATGAAGGTTTGAAGAAACTGAACAGAACACATTTAAATTAAGGAAATGTGCTACTAAAACATTTATTAGAACAACTAGCTGCAATGTAGGATGAAGATGGAGAAGCCCAATGTAACTTCTCAACATCCAACGCAAACAAATTCTGGTTCATTTTACATGCCAAATAGATTCATGGTGAATGGGACTGAATGTGTTTGTTTAGAAAGCTTTCAGCATTGATGCCATATAGAGCATGACTGACCTCAGAAGAGAAAACTGAACTCAAAACAAAAAGCTAAGCGGAGAGAATGTCTATGGAATCTCATTTCAGTCTCAGGACAGAAATCTGGGATGAACGAGTAAATATCAAGGCAAAACGACTTGCTTAGGGGAGCTCTAGGAAGTTTCATATGAACAGATGCTTCTGCCTTATACTGAGAGTGCAATCCAACAGAACGATCAGGAGGCGGAATGAGAGAGCACTGCCTGAAGCTGTTACGAACATCCGTGACAGCTCTGAAGTAAGGGCGACCGGCGTGGAGGCTGGCCACCCTCACTCCGGCGCTGGATCGTCCCTGTGGCTGCCGGAGAAGTCCAGCTCCAGCAGGCGCAGTCCGGGCGGTGAGGGAGGGGGGCCCTTGGCCGAGCCAGCCCGGGGGGGGGGGGGGGAGATGGCGGCCACCATATCCCCATCTCCCTCCCAGCCGGTACGGCCTTTACAAGGCCTCCTCTTACTTCCGCCAGCTGAATAGCTGGTGGAAATTCGAGGAGGCCTATCAGGCCTTCCCCGTTCGACACCGGGGGAAGGGGACAAACTCCCCTTTCCCCGAGTAGACCTCCGGGCCACTCCAGAGCGGTCACGAATGGGCATAGCATAGTTAGAAATGGGCTGCCCATCAGGTTTCTGGCCCTCCAAGGCGTGCATACTTATAGACTATCATTTTTTAAAACATTCCAAAGTTCAACTCTCAAGGAGGCCTCCAAGGATCAAATCGTTGCACAGACGACATTACAAAAGGAGGGGCAAATAAATTAGCTTAAATCCAGGCTTGGTGTGGGGCAGGTTGAAATGGTGGAGTTGCGACAAAGTGCAGAGAGCAGAGCATCAGAGACATTACACCAACAAATTACATGAATCGTTAGTCGTTATGATGGCTACTTATGGACCCATCCTCCATGAATTTGTCAAATCCCCTTTTTAAACATAATCTAAGTTAGGGGCAATCACACATCTGGTAGAAAAGAATTCCGAAAAGTAATGATGTATTGTGTGAAAACCTATTTTTTTTCATCCTGAATTGACTGCCCTTCAATTCATTGAAGACCCTGACGTTCTACTGTTATGAGGAGAAAAATGTCTCACTATCCACTTTCTCCACATCATGAATAAGTCTATAGGTCTCTATCATGTCCCCCTTAGCGGTATTTTTTTAAGAAACTAAAAAAACTTCAAACACTTTAGTCATTCCTTTCAGGGAAATTGGTTGGCATTTTCATTAAGCCAAGATCTCTTTCCTGATGTGTCACTACTAGCCGAGATGCAATAAATTTAGACATAAAAGGCAGGGTTTTTTGCCCCAATGTGCATCATTTTACACATTCATGTGGCATTCTGGTGCCCATTCACCAAAGTTTGGAGGGATCCTGATCTTTAGGCAGTCTACTTGTGTTTACCATTCTGAAACATTTGCAAAGCATTTAGAAACTTGGCTAATTCACTGCTCACTACTTCAGATCATTTATGAATAGATTAAATAGCATTGGTCCCCATGCAGATTCTTGGGTACTGTGAGTACTGTCTATTGAATTCTACCCTCTGCCTCCTATTGTTTAACCAATTACTGTTCTACAAGGAGCCTTGTCCTTTTATCTTATGACTGCCAAGGTTACACAGGAACCTTTGGTAAAAGACTCTGCCAAAAGCTTTTTGGAAGGCCATGTATATCGCAGTCATCATGTTTATCTCTCAAAAGAACACTAGAATGATGGTGAGGCAAGACTTTTTTTTTTTAAAGGAGCCAGGCTGATTCTTCCTTAGCAAGGCTTGTTCTCCTGTGTGTGTAATAATTAATAATTGTAGCTATAATAATGGTTCCTACGAATTAATTTGGGACAGACATTATGCTAACAACCCTGTAACGTTCTACTCTCCTCTGAATCGTTTTTTTGGTTGTTTGGTTTTTTTTTAAAGAAGTGCATGGCTAGCCTCTCCAAGAAATTACACGAAGTGGCAAGGAAATGCTAGTACAGGTGGGCCCCCATATCCGCTGGGGATATGTTCCAGGCCCCTCCGTGGATACTTGAAACCGTGGATAAGAGCGAACACCCCCTCCATGGTTTCCTGAGGGCCCCCCCACCCTGCCTCCCCTGCAGGCAGGCATGCTTGCCCCCCCCCAGCTCTTATTTTTCTTTCAGCAAGCTTTGTTTCTTCCTTAAAACAAACAGAGAAGCAGCCTCCATTGCAGGCAAGGAGAACGAGACTAAGTCCTAGAGAGACTCTGCAAGGTTTCTGTTAACCTTGCAGAGCCTCTCTAGTACTTAGTCTCATTCTACTTGCCTGTAATAACTTCTCCTGTTTCTTTAAGGAAGAAATGAAGCTTACTGGGAAAAAAGTAAAAGCCTGGGGGGTCCCCACAATTCGTGGATAACTGAAACCGTGGATAGCGAATCAGTGGATATGGGGGCCCACCTGTATCTCCTGGACTCTATTCGCAAGGCAAATTTCTGTGTTATCCAATCTTTTCGTGAACAAGAATACTCATTAGCCAGTCCTCGGTCAGTCAACGAGAAGAAGAGGGTGGACACTTCGACATTGTAGCTCCTGATCACAGAGCATTAGGCACTCAGGGAGTTTGATTACTACTCTCATTTTTATAGGGGTTGCTCAGGACATTGAAGTGTGTGTGTGTCATTGTCCCTGCCAAGGCTCACAACCTCCATCGAATGGTGAGGATAGTGTGAGTCTGATGGAAAAATCTGGGATCCAGTAGAGAAAGAATGGAGGAAGGGAATAGCAGCGAGGTAGTAAGAGAGACAAAAGAACAATGAAGGGGCTGATTCAGGAAATGCTTGACTGAAGACAATCCTTTGTTCATGACAACATTTTTAAAAACATGGATAATCCACTTGAAAAGATTTTTAATACAAACGGACACACAGACCAATCCACCGTAACTCCCCACATGGCAATGCAGTGGTGCCCACACAGCATCCACTGTATCTCACAGGGGAGTTTCAGAATGTTGAGGCCTCCTTAGGGGAAGGGAACATTTCTTCCCTTGCCCCTGGGTAAGTCCCAGCTGGGTCAAGTCAGACCTGAGCCAGCTCTATAGCTGGCACAAGTCCACGTTGATCTGTAAAGGTGGATCAGAACCAGGAAGGGGGTTAGGATTCGGTGGGTGCCGCTGCCACCAAACCCGCCCTCTTCCTAGGCCCAATCCACCACACCACCCCATCTCCTCTCCGTTCTGCCTCCCATTCCACCCCTCCACACCTCTTGCACGGCCTTACCTGCATCAGCAGGCGTCCTCGTTCCATCTTCACATGGACCCGGTCACTCACTACTTGCGGCAGTGGCCAATCCGTGCACTCCAGGTGTGTCGCAAAGCACGTTATGCCGGCGGAACGTAAGTTCCACCGGCATAATGCGCTCATAGGATTGGCCCAACAATATGTAAACTTACCATGCAATCCTATGCATGTATACTCAAAACTAAATCCTACTTACTTCAACAGAACTTACTCTCAGGTAAGTGTGTATAGGATTGTAGCCTTTGCCTTCTGCAATACACAGCCATCACACCAAGAAAGGTAACTTAAATTATCAAAAGCTATTTCCTGGGGGAGAGGAATTCTAAATATACATGCCATCAAGAACTGGTGCACAAAAAATTATTTGAAAAGAGCCTTCCAAAAAAAAAAAAAAAAAAAGGGTTTTTTGAAGGTGCTTGCCAGTAGGACATTGTGCCTCATAGCTGTAATATCATGAAATCATTCAATTTAAATTAATATATTTGGGCAGACAACTATATTAGACTTCTTGTTGTTTTTCAGTTATAATGGTAGCCTGTGGTATGACTAGCCCTCTTCAAAAATCTGTGCAGTTATTGCCTTTCTTTTGCCTAGGGCACATCATATGTTTTTGATTTCAATGAGCTGCATTGCACTACCTCATTAAAAGAAACACTTATGCAAAGCAAAAGGATGTGCCTCATGACACAAGGTATGTTGCCAGCTTTGAAGGCTGCATTGTTTCCAAGAAGAATATCAAGCAGTAGTTATACTTGCAGTTAGCATTTGTGGACAATAGCTGAAACACACCACTGACACCAGACATCTGCAGATCAGTGAACATGGGTTAAGGGTTGAAAAAAACAGATTACAAATAAATTAGAATGCCAGAAGCTGGGAGAGAGGGAGACCACTGAGAGGAAAGCTGGGGAGAACTTCCATATGCTTAGTCAATCCAACTTCATCACCCTATAAATATCTGCATTTATACCTTTCCCCATTCCGGAGACTCCTGCCTCACACTGCTCACTGGAACACTTTCCTTTTATTATTTCTATTTCATACAGTGCCTTTTTATATTTATACCAGATAGTTTTCCCCATAAAAACATTGTCTAGCTTTTCCCATTCAAACATGTCAATTGTCTCCAAGTTAATTATTTACTTATTTTATTAAAGTTTACACACTGTCCTTCTCTCATTTGACCAAGGGTGATTTGCAACAAAAGATACCAAATTACTACTACTACTACTACTACTACTAATAATAATAATAATAATAATAATAATAATAATAATAATACTCATCAGAACAAATTCAAAGCAGCAACTAAATAAGCAAGAGAAAAATCAGGTGAGAGTAATATAAGAGAATCTCAGCATAACCAATGTCAGTCAGCATCAAAGGCCTTCTCAAACAGCCATGTCTTGCCCAGACACCTGAGGACATACTTATAACGTTGATGCCTGTCTGGCCTGTACATGGAGGGCATTCCAATGAGCTGGCACTGCTGCTATTGAGGAAGTCCTGCTTCTTGGGAATGCCCACTGAGCTTCTGACAACCTGAACACCCAAAGCAGGACCTCTGAGCATACAAGGGGAGACATACAAGAGAAGGCAGTTCTTCAGGTACCCCAGTCTCGAGCCATTAGGCCTCTAAAGGTAAGAACCACCAGCACCCTGCAATTGAGTGGGCCCAGCATAGCAGACTTTACCTAGGGCTACATCCTATATTGCATCATCTGGGAGGTTTTAAATAAAACATCTGATTCTGCTGATCTGCTGATTCTAAGGGCTACTGAGAAAAAAGTTCTGGAAACTTCACGAACTTGAGTTTGTGATATAAAAGAAAAGAGTTCCTAAAAGTTTGAAAGGAAAAGTTGGCAATGTTCAGAAATCCGAGTTTTAGCATCTCACACCTACAGATGAAACTTTCACTGAAGAAATACCCTGGACAAATCAACAAGGGCTAATTTCAATTTGAATGTTAGAAATAGTGAATGTCAAAACTAACAATATTAAAACATGAACTTTAGAGTTTTTTTATTTAATGAAAGTGAGTTACAGACTTCTTTCCAAATAAATCTAATCCAAAACCACCTGAGTATTTTCAAGAATTTTGCTGAATGTTATTAATTGCCATTTATACCTGTTCAGCTTACAAAAATATTCACAAATTTTGATTAAAAAGGACAGATGTTGAAAAGTGGAAAACTCTAGAATTGTGTCAGAAGTGTAGCAGTAGGGATATTAGGCTCACAATAACACACTGTAGCCAGAACAAGACTTAGAGCGCAATCCATTGTAACTTTAGAGCTGCAGAGTGAGCGCTCTGCCACTCTAAGCCTTCGCAAATGTGCCGTAAAGCACGTTTGTGACGACTCATGAGTAAGTGCCAGCAGCCCTTACTAAAGGCTCGCAGAGACTGGCAGCTCTCACTCTGGTGCCGGCCTGTCCCTGCGGCCGCTGGATAAGGTAAGGGATCCCAGTGGGCGCGTGGCGGTTCGGGAGGGGGGCCATTGGCCAAGCCAGTCCAGGTGGGTGGCGGCCGCTATATCCCCATCCCGTTCCCGGGCCAGCGCAACCTTTATACTGCCTCCTTGGACGTACGCCAGCTAAATTGCTGGCGGAAATCCAAGGAAGCTCACTGGGGTCTCCCCGCATTACACCAGGGGAAGGGGACGAATGTCCCCTTTCCCCGAGTAGACCTCTGGGCCAATCACAATTGGCCCGGGATAGGATCTGGCGGGCGGCCCTAGGGCTGCCCCCGGATACTTGCGTTGGATTGCGCTGCCCAGTACAGTGATCACAGAAGCAGCAAGTAATTTTTAGACTGTGAGGCCTTTGGGGACAGGGAACCATTTACTGATTTATTTTTGCTATATAAACCACTTTGTGAACTACGTTTTGTTGAAAAGCAGTACACTGGTATAAATATTTAGAATAATAATAACTGCTAACTTCTCAGAGAACAGTGACATAGATCTTGATATCTGTAATGCAAAATCTCTGCGCACAATTGTAGTTTCCCATAGGCTTCTGTTAAAAGAAAGGCTATTTTAGTACCCTTCATCCAGAAGCAGTTACCTATGTAGCTAGCTAACACAGTGGTTCTCAAAGTTCTCCCCGCCAACTATGAGTGTGTGCGGGGGCGGGGCCAGTGATCCGGGAGATTGCCACAGCCGAAACCGCCCCAAAACGCCCACACACACTTACCGGGGCTTGGGGGAGGCCTGCGCGACCCATTGCAGGCCTCCCCGACCTTTGGATTGCCATTTTGCGGCGATCTTCGGGCGCTTCCGGTTTTTGCTACAATTAGGTATAATGAACAGCATGTGTCAACAATGATGCACATGGGCATAGTGTGTGTGTGTGTGTGCGTGCGTGCGTGCGTGCGTGCGCGTATATAGATGGGTGGACTGATGCAAAAGGTAAACTGTGTCATATGCAAGTCAAATGATTGGTCTAGGCAGTGATCTCTCCAATTGACTCACATGCTTTAGGGCCCAATCCTATCCAACCTTCCAGCGCCGATACATCCATGCCAACGGGCCATGCGCTGCATCCTGCTGTGGGGGAGCAGTCTCCTCAAGGTAAAGGAACATTAGTTCCCTTACCTCGGAGCTGCATTGCGGCTGCATCAGTAATGGATAGTTTTGGGCCCTAAAGCATATGAGTCCTCGTTACCGGGAGACCTTGTTCCTCACTGCATTTGACTCCCTGCTGCCTGTGTCTCAGTAGCTCCAAGACTAAGAAACACTGTGGCATCTTTGTGTCAAGTGGGTTGTGGGTGTGGTGATGTCATAAGGCCTCTCCTCATAGCTGTGCACTGACTGGCTCCTTCTCTGCCTTGCCCATGTGGGGGTGTTGTCAACATGATTAGTACATGCTGGAAATGTTGCTGTTGGTGCTGGAGGAGTGACTGAAAGGGTTATATGTCTGTGGGGGTTTCTCAAGTTCCGTTGCTCCACCCTCTTCGTGCTAAACTAGTACTGTACAGGATACAGACTACTGTCAAACTGGTGTAGCAGCTGGTGGCTTAACTCTTGGGTCCCTTTGGGGAGAAAGGCGGGATAGAAATATTGTAAATAAATAAATAAATAAAAATAAATAAACTCGAGTACCATTGAGGATGGTACCCTGCCTAAAATGTAAGAATCAAATTATGCACAAAATATATTTTTCTACGTGTATATTTTTGGGAAACTTGTTTAACAATGCTTATTAGCATTAAGATTGATATATTTCACTGGGGTTTCTCAAGTTGTTTACAGGTCAAATTACATCATTATTACTATAAGCTTAATAATATTTACATCAGCCCAGTTTGGAAAGATCATCAAAATGTCAGATACCCTTTATAATAATTTAATTTGGTTAACAAGTTGTCAACGTTGCTTCAGATGATCATTATACGTCAAAATAGTGAGATTAATGGAGAATGACACTAATATTTGCATTGTTTTGTAATTTTAGCACTTGCCAAGATTCCATTGTAATCATTTTAGATATGAGGTTAAACCGGCAGCACATTATGCAATATTTCCTGGACAAAGCTCAGATACTTTTATAGAAGTCTTTATAACAGGCTACTGTAAAATAAAACCCAAAAGTAAAAAAAGTTTGTTTTGTTTTTAAAATAGTAATTTAGAATAGTTATTTTCTGGATTTTTCACTATAGATTCATATGTCTCACTAATTTTAATGTAAAATGTATTCTTTGACTTTTACATATTATTAATGAAATTGACGGTGTAATTCATTTAGAAAGATCTGGCTATCAATCCAGTGTATATATTACCAGATTTTTTTTTATCATCACAGTAGTACAGTATTCGATTTTTTGTTTTCATGTAGTTCAAGTATCACAATAATTCAAATATTAAATCTTCAGTCACTAGCTTCAATAATTAATACAATGACCTTGACAAGTGGTGACTTGGAAATCTATTCACATGCGCCATAAATGCCAGAACAGAACCGCTTCATACACCTGCTGTAGTTAGGCATTTCTGAAACCATTTCAAGAGGTTTTTTTCCTCCCCACCACATATGTAGAATTATCTTTGCCCATCAAGAATCCTGAGGGTTCACATCCCCCAGATAAAAATGTGTTAGCTAATGTTCAGCTATCTTGTCTATGGAAGTACTCTAGTCTTTTCTGAAAAGGTTTTGCCTCTCAACTAAACTAATGATCTTAAACTATAACCACATGCTATCTTTTTTAAAAAGGGAGAAGAAACTCTTTGACCAGCCAAGTCAGTCACACTTTTGGCTACTGAACAATTTTCCTGCATTTCTGAAGCCAAAAGCACTAAAATCAATAGTCCCACTGTTACACAGCCTAATCCACAACACAGTTAAGCTGATTTACTCTCATTTACTAACAGCCCGATCCTAACTAGGGCTACACAGTCCATTATGACAGCGGCACATAGTTCTGCTGTTGTAAATGGCCATGTAGTGGTGCACATAGTGTGCCACTGGCAGCCATTTTGGGGCCTCTAGCAGTGAAGGTGAGCCAGCAGCAGTGGAAGGGGGGTGGATGGAATAGGACGGGGGGTAGAATGGGGAAGTTTCTGGGCAGACACAGGGATGGGCGGGAGTTGGAACAGGATAGGGAGGGGTGGGTTCTGATGACACCGGTGGGTGCCAGGATTCTAACCCAATTCCCTCTTCCTTACTGTCCTCAGACTTGCACAAGCAAAATGGCTGGTTCCGAGGAGACCCACTGGAGCAGCGGAGGCTTGCCCCAGGTTAAGGGAACAAACATTGCATTGCCTCAAGGAGGCCTCCGGGTTGGGGATTGGAGGATCTTGGCAGCAGTGACAGGGGCGTCACTAGACGCGCGTCACCCTAGTGCGGGGACGCGCGTCACCCCCCCTAGGGGCGCGACGTTATAGGCGCGGGGGGAGGGTGCCACCCGGCTCCCCCCCCCGCATCGCGTCGCCCCCTCCGGACGCTCTGAGGCCGGCCCAGGAGCCGGCCTCGGAGCGTCCGAACCCTTCGGCGCTCCAGGGCCTTCTGAAAGAAGGCCCAGGCAGCGCGTCAATCCGGGTATTTTCCGGATTTTCGCGCACGCGCAGACCCGTTTTGAGGGCTTTTTGCCCTCAAAACGGGTCTGGGCATGCGCGAAAATCCGGGAAATACCCGGATTGACGCGCTGCCTGGGCCTTCAGAAGGCCCTGGAGCGTCGACGGGGTCGGACGCTCCGAGGCCGGCTCCCGGGCCGGCCTCGGAGCGTCCGGAGGGCGACGCGCGTCACGTAAGTGACGCGCGAGGGGGTGCGCGCGTCACCCCATGATGCGCGTCACCCCCTGGCGGCCCGCCCCCCCGCCACGCTCCAGTGACGCCAGTGAGCAGTGATGCACGCCAAGAGCCTATTCCCCTTTCCCCGCCCCAAACCGCACCACCGAGTCTCCTAGGACCTATGCCAGCAAAATAGCTGGTATAGGTCCTAGGAGACCCATTGGAGGCCAGGAGGCTGATGGGGAGGTAAGTAAGAAAATGTTTTACAGCGCAATCCTGCACAACTTTCCATGGCCAGCCTAAAGGGCCTGGAAACAGCCCCGCGTGTAGGGCTGCCTGGGGCCTATGGGTTTCCTTGGATGTACACCAGCTCTGAAGCTGGCGTGCATCTGAGGCAATGGAATAAGGCCAAACTGGGTCAGGAAAGGGCCGAGGATATCAGTGGAGCACGCCACAGATATCCTCGCCCTCTCCTGGCCCAGTTCAGTCAATGGCCTCCCTCCCTCCACGCCCCTGCCCGCCCTTCCCCAACCCCTGCATCAGTTGATGCAGAACGTACCTATACTGGTGGGCGCAGGGATGGTCCACCGGGGGAGTGAGGGCTGCCGGTCTCCGCGCCAGTGGCCCTTATTCCCAAATTGTCACAAGTGCACTTTACGGCATATTTGCAACACTTTAGAGCAGCAGAGCGCACACTCTGCCACTCTAAAATTAGAGAGCATTGAGCTGTTATAGTTACCTCTCCTGGGCCTTCTGGTCACCCCACTGGCGTCACTGCAGGGGGGGGTGAAGCTGTAAGTTCCTCCGTGATCGGAGCCTCCCGTTACACGGAGGAACGAAGCGCCCCCGCCCCCGCGCCTTCCGAACCAGTCAAAGCAGTGAAAACAACGCACAGGAGAGTCCCTGCGCGTTGTTTTCACTGCTTTGAATGGGTCGGAAGGTGCGGGGGCGGGGGCGCTTCGTTCCTCCGTGTAACGGGAGGCTCTGATCACGGAGGAACTTACAGCTCCGCCCCCCTGCAGTGACACCAGTGGGTCACCCCATCCATAGCATGCAGCACGTGCTCCATCAGTGGCACTTCATGTTATGGGCTGGCAGGGATAGGACTGTGCCCATAAAAGTTTCTCAGGACAGATGTTCATGATGCAAGCCCCATGAAATTGCTGCCGCTCCACGCTTATTTCTCAGCTTGTACTGGTATTGTGCAGCATAATACAATGCATGATGTGAAGTCGTTGTACTGTGCACCCCACCCCCATCAGACATAATTGGGCTGTCAGCAGGGGAATGCTCAATGGACTGAAGCTATGTCAAATATGCATTATCAGGACAAGGACAGAAACAGACATAGCAGCATGGTAGCTCCTGGTTTTTTGAAATGTCACCTCCATCAATATTAGCCTTTTAAATGATATTAGACCAATAATACCTATCTGAGAAGAGAGACATGTAGTTTGAAACCCTAATTTTGATTAGCTGTCATTCAGCCCCTATAATATACTACCTCCTGGTTGTAGGAGTAGGTTTTCTTTGCGCCAGGTGCAAGGGAGTGGCAACAGGATACAAGTATCTTGTTGGCTGTGTGCTCCCTGAGGCATCTGGTGGGGCCACTGTGTGATACAGGAAGCTGGACTAGATGGGCCTTTGGCCTGATCCAGTAGGGCTCTTCTTATGTTCTTACTATGATCAAGCAGGCCTACACAGGTGCTTCTGGGTGCAAATTCTGTCCTATGTCCCTATCCTAGCCAGGCCTTATGAGTGTTCCGGTGGTGTAAGGTACTTTCCGGCTGTCGCAAAATGCAACAAGCTGGTGCATGTGGCATGGCCACCACTGGAAGCAATGAGTGGCCAGCTCTGTGCGCCAGTGGACAATGGACACCTGTCAACGCTGGTACGTTCGTACAGGGGATGAGAGAAAGGGGGTGGGCAGAATGGGGTGCGACAGGGGCAGGGGGAGGCAGATAGCAACAGAGAAAGGTTGGTTTCAGTGGCAGCGGCACATGCCAAACCCTAACCCCCTTCCTGGCCTTGATCCCCCAACCCGGATCAACAGATTTGCACCAGCTGGTGAGTTGTGAGTAAATCCAGTGGGCCAGCATGGACTTACCTCGGGGCAAGGAACAAGTTTTCCCTTACCCTGAGGAGGTCTTTGGAGGCCAGACTCCTCTGCAGGAAGCAGTGGGCACCACGATGGTGGCTCTCCATCGCCGTGTGGGGAGTTGCATTGAATTGGACTGATAATTACTCAATGACTAAGCTTTGGAGAAACTATGTGGACAGGAAATTGGTGTTTGCAGTTTCGCAAATTGTATTTCTGAAAGCATCTTTAAAATCAGACTCTCAGGATCACAAGCTGCAGACTCCAATTGAATACATACACCATACTGTATGTCAACCGAGCGTTGGCTACATTTCGTTAATGAAGGTCAGAATCCCTGTAAACATTCTTTGGTAAAATATACAGAGATACCTTTGGGGTTAAGAAACAAAACCACAATCTAAATTATTCCTGATTTAAACAAGAATACTCTGATTCTTTTATCAAAACTTAAATCTGTAGCACATATAACAGTAAATATCCTGGTTATCAATGTTACCACAAATTTGGAACAATAACTGTACATTTTTCATTAGGGAATCTATTTTTCTTCTCAATTTTCCTGATATGTAGTAGCTCAGATTACCATGTGTTTAATCCAAAAATTGAATTGTAAATAGAATGTAAACAGAAAATATTTCTTATTATTAATCCTAGAGAATATGAATTTAAAATGACTTATCTAGCAATTCCTTTAAAAGAAAAATCAAGTTATAAAATAGGTTTTTGCAACTCTTAGTACACACAAATTCATCTAGTAAAACCTGAAAATTATACCCAAAGAACGAGAATTGAGAGCCCATTCCTTCCTATTTGGTCAGGACTAACAGTTTTTAGAAGAAATGCTTATATAGTATGAACCCCGTATCCATGGGAAATAGCCCCACCCCCCACGATACTGGGAAACCATACTGCTTCCTGTTTAACTTTCAGGAGCCTCTCTAGTACGCAGGCTGTTTGCCTGTTCTGTGCTATAAGGCAGCATGTTGGCTTATAGCATTTTGTTTAATAAGGAAGAGATGTGCTTGCTTGGCGCCAGCACTAAACACATAACTAAGGTAATGGGCGTGGGGGCGCCCAGAACCACGGATAGCTGAATCCGCGGATAGATAATATCTCAACTGTATAATGAGTTTTCAGTAGTCTTATGTGGTTACAATATTCATTCATTTTGAGTTATGTCTATATTTTATTTGTTAAGCAGCTCTTCTATACTTTATAATACAATAAATGTATATTAAAAAAGAATGTCAGGGCTGCTCTATTGCCATGTCTGCAGGGCATTAGCTAGTGTCATGGAGGTGGGTCCCCACCCCTGTTACGTCCTCTCAGAGGGGTGTGTGGGAAATGTGGGAAGAAGAATGCTGGGGATGCTGTGCTTTAAAGTGAGAAGTTCTTTCTGTAAGATCCAGGTTGTATTGAAGTGGAAATGTCCATTAGGTGGGATCTAGGTTGTGAGGAAGTGTGAAACTGTTTGAAGTAGATCAGGGTTTCTCAACCAGTGGTACTAGTACCTCCAGTGGTACTTCAGCCGACTGCTGGTACCTGGACCACCGGAACCCTGCTGTGATGCAGCGCTTTTGGCAGTGCATTCTCACTCCCAAGAGGGTCCTGTCTTTGGCCGAGCCTCTTGGGAATGCTGAGGGCCTTCCCACCCGCCCAGAGCCTCCTACCTGCGTTTTCTGGCCTTTGAAAACCCAGAAGTAACTAGTAATGATGTCATTGCCAGTCACTTCCAGTGGTATGCAGGACAGTGGTGCTAGAGGTGGTACACGGCCAGGAAGGGGTTGAGAACCCCTGAAGTAAATGAAGAAGTCAGAGGGCTGCCCTGACAGGAAATAAAGCTGATAATTCAAGCGCCAGTGTAGAGAGTTACTGCTCTGGAAACCAAAGGGGAGTAACCTGCCAGGTGTCCCGTTATCTGATGAACTTGGTGGAATTTAGAGCGATTTGATTGGACTGGATCAAAAAGGGCACTTGCTATATAAGTGGGAGAGGTGAGCCCATAAAGGTGGTGGTTCATGGCTGTAGTGCAGCAGGACGCTCTGTCAGTTTGAACACCGACCCTGCACTGCATTGTATTTAGTCATTGTAGAAAACATTTGTTGTTTTCTGCTGCCTTTAAAATGTATGTATCTCACTCACTGTTTGAAACCCTCCCTTTAGAGCCCCAACATGTGGGGTGGTGGAGGGATTTCCTCTTACTTACTAACAGGCAAAAGCTTTAATAAACTTTAAATTGTAAATTGTCAGAGTGTGTACTTATTGGTTGACCAGAGGGAATTGGGCTGCCCTGAGAAACGGTTGGAAGGTTTGGGTAAATTACCTGATAACCTGGTGATTCCCCTCCTTCTGCCTGCAGATGGAGCCTTGGGGCACAGAGGCACAGACAGGCAGGGGGAGGTGGGGTGCGCTTTGCAGCTTGCCAGGAAGACAACATTGTAAGGAGGTGGGGTTTGGGCTCATAAGCTTGAGAACCATGTATACTGCAGTCCCTGTTGCCCAGGAGACCCTGGATGCCCTTGGCCCCTTGCTGGCAACATTGTTACAGCTAGCATCTTCCTGATAACTTTCAAAGTAAAAAAAAAATGTTTCAGAGAGCATTACAGTGTGCTGCAATTGACTTTTAAAAAACTTTCTGAGTGTAACCTCTACCTTGCAACAAATATTAAGGGACAGAATTTGGATATGTTACTAACTGCTGGCAAGGTGACTTTGAAACCAATTGTAAAATCATTTTGAAAATGTCTAAACTTACAGCCCAATCCTATCCAGAGCTGGCGCAGTGGGTTAAAGGTCTAGCACGTTGAAGGTTTCTGCGGGGTATGAGGACATTTGTCCTCTTACCCGGTGTCAAGCCCCAGCCTGCTCAATGGGGCTACTCGGATCTGCGCCAGCTAAATTACTGTAGGGCTTCCATGAACCCATGTAGGGCTTCTAGACCTGGGAGGAAGGATAGGATATGGCGGCCACTGGTCCCGCCCCCTCCCGGGTCCAATCTGCCCACCCCCTGCACCATTACACTCCATCCCCACTCTCCCCAGCACCATTCCGCCCTGCGCCACTTGGCACAGGGCTCACCTGTCTAGTGGCGCAGGCTGCTGCACCAGTGGGCCCTACTCCCAGGGCGCCGCAAACGTGCTTTACAGAACGTTTGCGACACCCTGGGCCAGAGCAGACGCCTCTACACCGGCCCAGCAGGACCATAAGATTACACCATTAACCTGTGAATCCTTCAACAAGGCTAAAATGCACTCCATGTAAGTAGTTGTGATGCAGATGGGAACATGCACAGAAGAAATGTTTCCAAGTTTCCTGTTCAAAAGCTGCCTTCACAGAACCCTAAACTGCTCTTTTGAATTTCCCCATGTTCAAGAAGTAGTTTTAGGATATGATGTGAAAGAGTGAACAGCAACATTCCTCTTTTAAAATGTGCATGCCAAATACCAGTACCTAAACTGTCTTCTGAACTTGGAGGAAATTCCAGCACAGTTTGGCAGCTCATTAGGGATATCTTTTGAACAAGTACACACACAGAACATATTTATGCTTCCTCCTCAAGATAATGGTCATTCAATATAATTTTTATACTCTTTTGGAGCCCTTAGGATACCGTGGGGTATAAAATGAAACAAATTAAGACAAAACAATCTTGTTTTATTACCACTATGAGTTGCAGATTTAATTCAAAAATGAACAACCACATTAAACTTACCTACCTAACCCTAATCAACTTGGAAAGAACTCACCAACTTGCAGTCCAATCCTATGTAGGACTGGGCTGTAGGCAGAGGCGTCAGGCGCCGGGAGGGCGCCCGGGCGTGAGGGGGCGGGGCCAGCATCGCATCACGTTGACGCGCCCCCGCCCGTTTTGCTCCCATTTCAGAGCCAAACGGCTCCAGGGAGGGAGGGAGGGCCCAAACAACGACGCTGGCTGCTGTTCGGAACACAGTGAGTTCGCCGCCCTCCCGCGATCGAGCACCTGGAGCTCCTGCTCCACGCGCTCCGCCGTAGTTACAGCGCTGGCTGTAGGCCATAGGTCTTTAATGTGACAGCGGAAAACACCCGAGAAAGCAGGTGGTATGTGTGCAAACTCAGGGTTAGGGTGTGGCTTCTTTCCATAGACTACAATGGTTCGGTTCTGCCTCACCTGCTGCCTCCACACTGCATGTCAAACATACTCTTTTTCCTATCAGCCACAATATTAAAATGAGCATTTTTAAAAATCACTATTGCTACTATGGGAAATCCAAAAGAGATTTGAAAGTCTGTTCCTTTCTATTTTTGAATGCCAGTGCATCAGTTTAACAGCTTATTTATCCATTTATTAGATCTGATTTTTAAATTCAGGTTTAAGAACTGCACATCATTGGTTATCCTAAGGCATTTCATAAAAAGAATTTAAGCTAAAGCACAAATAACTGCATTTGTTTTTCCTAGGAAGAAGTGCAATTGCAGTCTGCTACTAATAATAAGGAAATAAATATGTACTGTGAGAATAAGATTTTTTTTAAAAAAAATGTAATTATTTCCAAATATTGCTTAAAAATGGGTTTAAAAGCCTTGTAAAAAGACCTAGTATGAGAAAATCAAATTCCAATGCTGAAATGAAGGTTACTAGAGGGATTTTGGCTTCACAGTTCTCAATATAGGATCCATCCCAACATCTGGCTAACACAATCCACACAAATTGATGCACATGTGGAAGAGAATAAGCCTGCTACTTCATTAGTCCTTAGGACAGACACATTGTCTCTGTCTGGATTTCTGCTAGTCTGTGTCCCTTTTGTTGCTTTTCTTGCTTAGACTATACATATGTTTCTTTCTGCTATGAATGCGGCCCATCTATGATACATTGCAGCATTTATACAAAATGTCTGGCGAAGGCATTGCTGAGGCTCTACTTCAAATGCACCTGGTTCTCTCCACAAGAGAACACACATTGTAAGATGTCAGCAATTTCTCCCCTACACCAGGGGTCCTCAACCACCGGGCCGCGGCCCGGTATCGGTCCGCGGCCTGGTACCGGTCTGCGGCCCGTTCGGGCCCGGGCCGAGCCTCCACGGTGAGCCGTGGGAGGCAGAAGCGTTGGGGTTGGGGCGTACTTGCCTTCGTTCCGCTTCGGCCGTCTTCTTTTGGGCCCTCCCTGGAGCCCGAACGACTCCAAAATGGTCACGAAACTGGTGGGGGGGTGATTGGAGCTGCGCTGGGCGCGCGCAGCTGACATCATGCCCGGGTCACGTGGGGGCGTGGCGTCAGCGGCCCCCCCCCCCGTCCGTGGAAAACAATTCTTCAACGATGCCAGTCCCCAGCGCCAGAAGGGTTGGGGGCCGCTGCCATACACCACTTTTTCAATCTTTCAAATCAACAAGTTATAAGGGGAATTAATACAGCTGAGTAAAACCCCAAAACAATCAAAGTTACAGGGGTCCCAGTTATACGTCTCCCCATTATACATTTCTCTACATTTAAGTCCTCCACTTTTTGAAGACCTAGACGTTAAAATTCTCTCCTTGGATTTTGCCCTTGCTGTACCTGCAGGACCTTTTCTCTTCCAAGCTTTTAAAGGGACAGTATAAATTGGGATATTGATTCCCCTCCACAACGATTGTATTGGCTAGTTTTATAAGTCTTCTTGTGCCAGCAAAAAGATGTAACCTGTTTAACGTCAATAGTCTGTGTTTGGCTCTTTAATTCTTTGCCTATGCAATACAGTGAGCAATTGCTTATCATGACAGTAGTGTTGGCTGTAAAAGTATTTTTTATCATAGAAGAAATGTCTATTTTATGGATAAGTAGTCAATTATTAAAGAACACAAGCTAAATCAGTACAAAGCCTGTGATGTTTTCCAAAATCATCATCTTTTTAATTTAGCTTTATCTTTCTTAAACACACCAGCTGAATGATCAAGAAATATATATTTAGCCGAACAAGAAAGGTGGTCTGTGAGGAAGATATAAGAAAAAAAATGTTACATTGGTGTGTCTGCTAGATGCTATTTAAAAATCTTTTTTACAAAATCCACATGAATTCTGTATTCAGACAAAACATTTCTCACAACAAATGTGTATTAGAAATGCCCCCAAAGAATGACTGGAGTCTTAGGAGTCATTCTTTAAGAACAAGTCAAGCCAATCAGTCCTTTCCTAAGCCCAGCTGGGCTGGGCTTAGCTCCTCTGGCCCTATGAGTCTCTACCTAGGTTTGCATTTTATTCACTCTGTGACTGAAACTCTTGAAACAGTACTTACTCTTACTCGACGGGAATCACAAACGCGCTTTACAGCGTATTTGCGACGTCTTCGAGCGACGGAACGTGCGCTCTGCCGCTCGAAGATTACACATGATCGCACAGTCAGTGTACATTGGATCAGGCAGATAGTCTCCTCCCTAGTAAAAGTTTTGTTCTAATAAGAACAAACACATTTTTGGGGGGGCTTCGATTCAAAGATGTCGGGCAGTCTGATCCACCATAACTTTCAGCCGGCGGAGTGAGCACTCCGCCAGCTTAAAGGCTGAGGCACACCAACCACGTCTTCCATGCGGCGCGCACGTCGCTCAGGCTGTGTTGCCGCACGGGACGCACGCTGGGGGGCCGGATGGGACGTTACCATGTCCCACCAGATCGCAGCCGTGCTGGGTTGCCGGAGAGGATCGAGCAGCGAGCGAAGGAGAGGGGGGGGGGGGGAGAGAAGAGGGAAGCGAAGAGGCCAGGACTAGTGGGAACTGCACAGAAGAGAAACGCATTTGTTTGTTTGTTTGTGTGTGTGTGTGTACTAAAGCCACAATATAAATGGCAGTAACTATCGCAACTTGCGATAGTTACTGCCATTTATATTGTAGCTTTAGTAAACACACACACACACACACACACACACACACACACACACACACACACACGAGTACAGTACAGATGCGTTTCTCTTCTGTGCAGGTCCCCTCACCTCTTCTCTCCCCTCTCCCCTCCCCCTCGCTAGCTCGCTCGTTCCTCCGCTGCCTCCTGCAACAACCCTCACGGCAGCTAGAGGGGGGGAGAGGGGAGAGAAGAGGTGAGGGGACCTACACAGAAGAGAAACGCATCTGTACTCATGTAGACACAATATTAAATGGCAGTAACTACAAAATAAAACCGGCAAGGGGGGGGGGGAAATCAGCAATTGACAACAAACACAGGTAGACGCATTGGAGAAAAGGATGGAGCTTGCTGGCTGCCCCAGGCACATGTTTCAACACTGTACTTCTGGATTATCAAAAAGTTAAAACCCTTCCAAGTGACGAAGGTTTGAAAAAACAAAACAGCGCGCTTGTAGTTACCCCAAGCGAGGAGAAAAATGGCTGCTTTATGAAAACATTCTGCCCCTCTTTCCCTTTGATTGACTTTGGCTTCCTTCCCTTTGATTGGCTCTGGCTGCTCTGTGTCCTGCCCCCAGGGGGCTGGGACACGGACCGAATGCGACAAACGTTCCCAGAGCTGGGCTTTGCCCAGCTGAGGCATCGACGCGCCCGTGGCTGACGGCGGCTGACGGCGGCCAGAACGAAGGTATGTCACACTCAACAAACGCACGCACAGCCCGGACGCACCTCCGTGCCGGAGGGAAGACGTGCTTGGTGTGTCACTGCCTTAAGGCGTCGCAAAAGTGCCATAGGAGCTGGCGTGCATCTGAGGAGGCCCATCGGGGCCCACGGCGCTTACACCGGGGGAGGTGAGCCCAGGCTCTGGCTCGGCCCACAATCTACCTAGGATGCAGCGGCTGGCCATTTTGGTGAGGGGACCTACACAAAATATGTATCTTGAGCAAAATATTCAACTTGTCCCTTAAAACGGCCACTGTGCCAGAGGATTGGAGGATAGCTAATGTCACGCCAATCTTTAAAAAAGGAAGGAGGGGGTCCCGGGAAACTACAGGCCGGTCAGCCTAACATCTGTTCCAGGGAAGATGGTGGAAAGTCTCATTAAAGATAAAATCTTAAAACACATAGAAGAACAGGCTTTGCTGAGGGAGAGTCAGCATGGCTTCTGCAAGGGGAAGTCTTGCCTCACAAACCTTTTAGAATTTTTTGAAAAGGTCAACAGGCATGTGGATGCAAGCGAACCCGTGGATATTATATATCTGGATTTTCAGAAGGCATTTGACACGGTCCCTCATGAAAGGCTCCTGAGAAAACTCCACAGTCAGAGAATAAGAGGGCAGGTCCTCTTGTGGATTAGGAACTGGTTGAAGACCAGGAAACAGCGAGTGGGAGTCAATGGGCAATTTTCACAATGGCGAGAGGTGAAAAGCGGTGTACTCCAAGGATCGGTCTTGGGACCGGTGCTTTTCAACTTATTCATAAATGACCTGGAGTTGGGGATAAGCAGTGAGGTGACCAAGTTTGCGGATGACACTAAACTTTTCCCGGTGGTGAAAACCAGCAGGGATTGTGAAGAGCTCCAGAAGGATCTCTCCAAACTGGGAGAATGGGCAGCAAAATGGCAGATGCGCTTCAATGTAAGTAAGTGCAAAGTGATGCATATTGGGGCAAGAAACCAAAATTTCACATATACGCTAATGGGTTCTGAGTTGTCTGTGACGGATCAAGAGAAAGTTCTTTGGGTGCTGGTAGACAGGTCGATGAAAGTGTCGACCCAGTGTGAGGCGGCTGTGAAAAAGGCCAATTCCATGCTTGGGATCATTAAAAAAGGGATTGAGAATAAAACGGCCAATATTATTATGCCTTTGTGCAAATCGATGGTTAGGGTCACATCTGGAGTATTGTGTCCAGTTCTGGTCACCACACCTCAAAAGGGATATAGCTGAATGGAAAAGGTGCAGAAAAGAGAGACCAGAATGATTCGTGGGCTGGAGCACCTCCCTGATGAGGAAAGGCTACAGCGTTTGGGGCTTTTCAGTCTAGAAAAAAGGCGCCTGAGGGGGGACATGATTGAGGCGTATAAAATTATGCATGGGATGGAGAGAGTGGATAGAGGGAAATTCTTCTCCCTCTCGCACAACATCAGAACCAGAGGACATGCACTAAAATTGAGTGGAGGGAGAGTTAGAACGGACAAAAGAAAATATTTCTTTACCCAGCATGTAATTCATCTGTGGAACTCCTTGCCACAGGATGTGGTGATGGCACCTGGCTTAGATGCCTTTAAAAGGGGTTTGGACAGATTCATGGAGGAAAAGACCATCACAGGTTACAAGCCATAAGCAACTTCCTGGTTTTAGAAGTAGGTTTTCTGTGCCAGGTGCAGGGGAGTGGCAGCAGGAAACAGGTTATCTTGTTGGCTGTGTGCTCCCTGAGGCATCTGGTGGGGCCACTGTGTGATACAGGAAGCTGGACTAGATGGGCCTTTGGTCTGATCCAGCAGGGTTCTTCTTATGTTCTTATGACCCTCAGGATTCAGTTTTTTGGGGTGCTGGCGGATGGAGCAGTGAGGAGGTATGGGAATGTCCCATTCCATGTATTGATCACCGCATGTGGTTCTTAGGATTCGAACAATAGATTCTACTTTTAAAGGTTCATACAATCACTAATATTTTGACATTTATGGCTAGGTATTCTTTGCTATTTCAATAAGGGTCCAAATGATAAACAATTTTAATACTGGGTTTACATTTAATTTGATGCAAGTTTTAAGTAATCAGAGTATTTAAGGACATGCGCTTCTGGTGTCTGCTTTTGTTCACCTGATATTTTTTACACATAAGCACGGATGTATGGTTTTTCATATGTCTATGTCAGTAAAGACTTCTGATGTTATATGAAATTATTAGCTGAAATGTTGGGCAAGCACACTGTCTCACTGGGTGGGAAAATGTAAACAAACAAACAAAAACATAACTGGTTCTTCTGATCTGTAAAGCTGAAAAGGGGAGTTTCCTGTCAAAAATTCCATCTCAGCCATAACAAGTTGATGTAAACAGGGACAAATTCAGAATATCAACAAAAATGCATTCTAGGAGGGCAGAAAAGTGTAAATTTTAGTAATTTTATCATATACATCACAATGGATCTGAACTGTTAATGAGTTGCAACAGTCACAAAGATAAGAACCATTTGGAGGCACCATATGATTGAGCTTTTTTACTGGCATATCAGCTGTAGTAAAAGTGTGGGCTAACAGAACACTCCTTTTCCATTTCTGCACCAAAAAGGGAGGGAGGCAAAGGAAAGGGATGATGAGATGCTCACTAATCCGGGATATTTAATAGAAATCATTAAAATCTATAAACAGACTCGTATCAAATTCATAGAGAAGATTAAAGTAACATGTTGCCCTTTGAACACATCATTAGCACTGTTCTCCATATGGCTGTTGGCAAAGTTTTTGGGAATTGCTCAGAAATCCTGATAGTTATAAAACAAAAGAATTGGTCTTTCTGGCTTCTTCTTCTCCTTTTTAAACCAAGGTGTTGTGTTTTTTAATTGTGAGAGATAAGAATTATCTTTTTGAAATTTCACTAAAAATTCAATAAATTTAGATTATTCATGTAGGGAAAAATGCTCTCTAACTTGTTACACATAACGTTTCTCCATATTTATCACCAAACTTTACTCCATCCATCCTATATTTCTTAGTTTATGGTTTATTGCAAATGGTTTATTCTGCTACTCCTCAAAACAGAAAAGACAAAAAGTCAAAATAAAAGAATACCAGCATTCACATAGAAAGAAAAGCAAAAAGCCACGCGAAGTTGGGCTTTTCTAATATGGTGGCCTAGAATTACTTTTATCTTTGGAGATAAAATAGGCAACTATGACGTTTAATCACTGTACACAGGTGAGATTTTTAAATCAGTCAGTGATGCATGTCTGTAGTAGAATTTGATTCATAGTTTAAGGCACTTCTCTGAAACAACCTCAAAAAGATACCTGCCAAGTTCATTCTCAGTGATAAAGGAAAATGCACTCTCTCTCTCTCTCTCTCTCTCTCTCTCTCTCTCTCTCTCACACACACACACACACACACACACACACACACACACAAAGCACAGAATCAGACAGGCTGAAATCCTATACAGGACTTATCTGGGAGTAGGTCCCATTAACCTAAATGGGACACTTCTGAGTAGATATTCATAGAATTGTACTTACTACAAGACAAATCTCTGCACTATTTAGCAATCTAATTAGCAGAGTCTGCTAGAGACTTCTCCTTCAACAAATTCAGGTGAGGAGACAAGTTATGGTATTTATGTTTCTGTTATTTTTTGTTCTAAGCACCTGTATCTTAAGAAATGCATATACAGTAGACACATCTTACGTGGGGGCTAGGTTCTAATGTCATCTAGTTTACGATGCAAGGCAAAAATTGCGTAATTGTAAGGTGAAAATAAAAATTACCCTTGAAAATCTCTTGAATCCGTACAGTCTCTCTATATAAATACTTTTACACACACACACACACACACACACACACTGGAATGGCGAACAGAATTGCCAGCACTCAATTGTTTTTCTCTCTCTTTTTTTGCCAATCGCATATAGTTGAATTCGCATATGTTAAATCCGCATATGATGTGGGTCTACTGTAGTTCAAATGTTTGGATTCAATGTTGGTAATGACTTGTTTGTACGATAAAAAGTGTCGTCTCAGATGCTCTTTGTTTGTCAAACTGGCTGTGGTTGTATTGTAGCTTCTTAGATAGATCTCAACGCTGATGCAGACATTAATTTTTTAAGTTTTTCTGTGCATTTATTTAATGTTTGAAGCTGGAGATCACAGACTATTCCAGTGACTATTTGCATGATTAAAAATGCATATTGCTATTTTTCTGATTATGGCAGTAGCTACTTAATAGATCTTCCATGAGTCCTTAATTCAGTAGACCACTCACATGAACCCTTAGTTATAGGGGATAGTAATGTCTGCACTGTCTCTCAGTCACTTGAAACATTAAAATCCCTTTGATGGTTCCTTCATCAAAGCTAAACTTCACAAACTGGCAGCAAGAATTTTCTCCATCTTCCTTTGTTTTGTTACTCACAAACCAAATGGTAGCGTCTTTGATCCCAAAACACTGCGGTACTCTGTACTACTCATTTTTGCTTTCTTGCTAGCACTGCAAATCTTAGGTTGGTTACATGTCTATCAATGTGAATAATCCATTTTACCTGTTAAGAATCAAGCCCACTTAACAGGGACTACCAGCCCAATCCTAACAAAATCCCCCCCCATCGATGCCACTGGAGCGTATACTGCATCCTGTGGGGGGGGGAGCAGTTCTGGAGGACTCCTTTGGGTAAAAGAACATTTGTTCCCATGCCTGGGGGTAAGCCTTCCCTGCCTTACCTAGGATTTGCACCAGAGATTTAGCTGGCGCAAGTCCGACTGGACCCAGGAAAGCGGATTGAGGTTGCAAAGGGGGATAGGATATCCGTAGCGCCAGTGTCACTGATACAGTCCCCTTCCCGGCTTCAATTCACCCTCCTCCATGCCCCAATATTCTCCCTCCCAGAGACGGAGATACGCCCCCACGTGGGGGCGCTGATGCAACGCCTCCACGTGACGCCGCAAGCCATGCCCCATGGAGCCAAAATAGCAGGCATTTTAGAGCCAAATGGCTTCAGGGTGGGCGGGAGGGCCCAACACCAAAACGGACCAGCTGGCTCCAAGACGACGGGACGCATCCCGGAGGCAAGTACGCTCCCCCGCCACCTTGGGGCCCACAGCCCCCCCACCCCGACGATGCTTCTGCTCTCTCCCCTCCCTTTTCTCTCCCCCCCGCCCGCTCTGCTGTCAGACTTACCTTCCTGGATCTGGCAGTGGGCTGCTGCCATTTGCAGCAGCGCTGCTAAAATGGCCACCAGAGGCAAGCTGCCAAAATCCATTTTACAACGTCAAAACTGTGTTCCACTGTTGTAAATCCCTCCACATGCTGGCCCAATCCTGGACAGGACTGGACCATAAGCCTCATTGATTTCAGTGAAAAGTATGCATAGGGATAACTGATTGATTTCAGTGAAAAGTATGCATAGGATAACTGTAGTGGTTAGCAATAAACAGGCATATCAACCAAGTAGGTCAGTGATTCTAAACATGGGCGCACGCACACACGCACACACACCGGGTGCCATGCCATATGTCTAGGGGACCACAAGGAAAAAAACGGAATATTAGGGTGCCACAGTACGTTTCTGAGGGGGCAATCTAAACTTTAACTGCTAAGTGTATGATAAAATGAAGCTCAGAATGGGGCCATGAGCAAAAAAAGATTGAGAAATCCTGAACTAGATACTCCTCTCTCCCAGAAAACTCAAAGTTCAGAAGGAAAAGACCTAAAGATATTTGTTGACCATTGCTTCTATCCAGGAGAGTAATAAAAAGGTCTTTTTCATATCAAATCACTGAAAACAGGTCTTGGTACAACTCTCCATGTGTGCCATCCTTTTACAAATGAACTACATTACACTGAGGTATTATTTGTACAGTGTGTTACTATGGTTACGTCCCTTAGTTTTTAATGAACAGTAAACTCAAAAAAGTCACATGAAAGCCAATGTAAATGGCAATTAGTATTGCCCGTGCAAAAGAATAAGTCAAGCTTTGACCTTTCTGAAAATGTTTGTGGTCTTCTTTCTCACTCTAAACAGTGTAAGAAAATTCTATTTTCTAAATTATTTAATTGATTTGGTTAAGTTTTTAAGAAAGAGAACATTACAAAACAAATATTGATTTAATGCATTGTATTTCAAGGAAATACAGACACAAAGCTTTTGCCTTATTATCAGGCACACAGTTTTACTAAACTCTGTTTGCTTTTGATCCTTTAAATCACACGGAAACTTTACTGGTTAGAATGCTGAAGCTCTATTCACATACTCATCTTGGTTAGGGACACAGTCTTCATTCAAATTGTTGCATTGTGGAGAGTTGGGGGGGGGGGCTGAAGTTAGGCAGGATCACACCATTAATTAGGACTAACTTTTTTTAATACAACCCCTTGATCCAAAAGAACACTAGATTTATTGTTGCTGCTGTTGGAAGAGAATGTATTGTGTTTTTATTAGATAATGGTATGAATAACTTTCACAAAAAAGAATAAATAACTGGTGACTTCTATTTCAGAAAAAAAAGATGACAATGGGTTTTGAGTAAGATTCTGAAATATTTAATGGAATCTAGGCTAAAGAAATAATTCAGAAAAACAAGTTAAACTATTTTGGAAATATTCAGGAAATGATTGGTATGAATATTGCCTTGAACCATTATACACCCTTGTGGGATATCTGGAGAAGACCATCAAGGCAACTGATCGTGGATTATGAATCTAATGAACACAGAAAAAATTAGTACTGCATATCTTTTCTTTGGAAAATAATAGAGAACTCCAGCACTAGCAAAATTGTTCTACAGAGTACAGGGCTGTAATAACAAAGCTAATACAGGGGGGTTTCATTATTTGCAGGTTCTGCATCCGTGGATTCCAATATCCTCGGAGCAGCCCACAAATAATGGGGTGCTGGAGTCCAGCACCCAACAACTGTGCTGCCAAACTCCCCTTTCCTATCCCTTTAAGAGTTTTCGGCCCACTTGAGGCTAATTAGTCCCCCTTTTCCACTCACGGGTTAGGCAGTCCAAGTTCGTGAGACAAGTCAAAGTCCAAAAGCCAGTCCAAGTTCAAAGGCCAGTCAGGGCAGAGGCGAACCGAGAACTTTGTGGGGTGGGGGGCGCCGCCCCCCCGCCCCAACGTAGTGCACCTCCGCGGTGCGGAAACGCCCCCCCAGCACTTTTTTGATCCTTTTTTGAGCTAAACAGCGCAAGGGCGGGCGGGAGGGCCAAAATACAGCCGTTCTCGGCTGCGAAGAGGACGCGACGGGGCAGGTAAGCGGCCCGCGCCCTGGGGCCCACAGCCCAAAACGCCCCTATAAGTGCGATGTCTCTGGGTCAGGGTTCTCAAGCCAGTCCAGAGTCAAGTTACAGCAGGTTCCTCAAGCCTAGGCTTACCAGATTTCCATTCCGCCCTCCCCACGCCCCTCTGCTGCCCAGTGGGGACTTACCTCTCCATCGCGGCACTCCATTGTTCTGCGGCGCCGGCAGAGCGGTGCAAGCCTCTCTGCCGACGCTGCTTATTTGTTGTGTGCCGCAAATGTGCTTTCCGGCACATTTGCGACACTTTAGACCGGTGGAGCTGGATTGCATGGTTAATATCCATCAAGGGACAAAGGTGTATCAAACATATTTCTTTTTTTTCTTTTTTTTTTGCTGAATTTATATTTCATCTAGTGGTATTTATTATTAATAACAAAAATATCTTGGAAAAACAGCCTTGGAATGTTATATGGAAATTATACTGATGTTCTTCCCTTCGCAGTGTAACTATTATTACTTCTCTGGAAAATTGATTCAAGAACATTTCTTAAGAGCTTTTATGAGACTCTTGTAGTACAGTTGCCAAGAGGTTCCAGCTGGGAACAACAAAGTTCTAAGTTCAAATCTCACCCCAATTATGAACATATTATGTGGCCTTAGGCAAGCCAGATTTGATCAAATTCTACTTATAGGGTGAGGAATGGTTTGTTTGCTGACTGATCTGAATTATTATTTTTTAAGTATTATTAACATCTCATTCAAATTTTGTGAGTGGCTCCAGAAGGGCATACCCTGGAATGAAAAGGAATTAATCCTGGAATGAAAGAATTGTGTTCATTCTATGAGGATTTTTGTTCTAAATAGTGTCAGACTTAAATAAAAACAAATTTCTGTGTGGTTTACTGACTAACGTCCTATCCAGACATCTGAGACATTTTTTTTAATCTTAATTTTTTATGATAAAAGTGAATTCAGAAAGGTAAAACAATATGTCAGTGATATTATATCTCTCTTACAGCCCAATCTTATGGAGGGCTTACGATGGCAAATCTCCCAATGTGCAGCCGTAAGTTACGGCATTGTAAACTGTGTGCCACTGTCGCATGCCGCTGGGTCACCAGCACAAATGGCTGGAGGCCCCTCGCACGCACTAGCGGTTCCTGGACGCCATGTCAGTGCAGGTAACGTAGAGGCAGGGATAGTTCATAGTGATTTGGGGGAGATTCGGGGCAGAGAGCGGGCTGGGCAGAGGTGGGAGGGGGTAGATCTCAGCGGCAGCAGCACACACCGGAATCCTATATCCATTTTCCCAGCCCGACACCACCACCACCCCCGCCTCTCCTCAGCCGTACACCGGCCAAATAGCTGGCATAGGTCTGAGGAGACCCACTGATGGCCAGTCAGCCTACAGAGTGGTAAGTAAAAAATATTTTCACTTACCTCTCTCAGGCCATCTGGTTCCCCCCACCACCACCACCACTGGATGCAGCACATGCTCCTGCAGCACAGATGCATTGTGCAGGGTGGCAGAGGATAGGTTTGGGGCCTTAATTCCCCATTTCTGTCCCCATGTTCCCCATTAGCCAACATGATAGAAGCAAGGAAGGGCTTAGTGGGGGGGAAGAGGTGATCTGTGCAGAGAGAGCACTGAGCTCCCTCACTTCTCACCCTGCTCTATTTTCCTCAAAGCTTTCCATGAAGGGTTGTCAACCTTCCAAGATTGGCCAGGAGTTTCCAAAAATCAGCATCAATCTCCAAGTGACTACCAAAAGCAATCCTGGAGATTTTAACAGGGCGTCCTTGGCTTACTGACATTTTCTGTGCAAACATACACATGTTTACTCAGAAGAAAGCTCCACTCTGTTCAATAGAGCTTACTCCCAGGTAAGTGCATATAGAATTGCAGCCTTAAGTCATGTTGGGAAAAAAAAATACAGGAATCATTTTAGCCAGAGTTGATAATGCCAATTCCAAGGCTACTACCATGGGTGACGTAGTTCCATGTAGTATACAGAGCCATCTGGTCTTCGTTGAACTCTCCCTACCCTTCCACCCATCACAGCCGGTCTTTGGCTAGGGCTTTTAGCTAGTGTATAACAAAGACATTACCTATAACTTAAGTAAACATGAAATTTACCTTGATATGAGCTGCTGGATCGGGGACAGTTTGAATCATGTCCTTTAACAGCCAGTGTATGTACCAGATGGTTAGACCCCAAGGCAACTATAGACACAAGAAAAAAAAATCATATTAGTATGTGTGTGTGTGTGTGTGTGTGTGTGTGTGTGTGTGTGTGTGTGTGTGTGTGTGTGTGTGTGTATGTGAGTGAGAGAGAGAGAGAGAGAGAGAGAGAGAAACATAACCCACCAGCTCCACACAGACTTCTGAATATTCACATGAATTGATTGATTACATAATTTTGAGGCTTTGGTGTTTTTTCTTTTCTCAATTTATCCAACTTACTTGAAGTCAATAATTAATTGTCTGCACTCATACCTAGCAACTAACTACATTTGACATGTCTCCATTGCAACATGGGAAGCAAAGAAAGAAATGTGTTACAGCCTAATCTTATGGAGGGCTTATGGCAGCAGATCTCTCCTGGTGTTGTAAGATGTACACCATTGGCCAGCCCGGGCTTGGGGAGGGTGGGGATATCGGTGGTGCACTCCACCGATATCCTAGGCCCTTTCCCAGTCCAGTTTGGCCAACTCTGCTGCCTCGGATGTATGTCAGGTTCAGTGCTGGTGTACATTTGAGGAGGTCCATAGGCCCCAGGCAGCCTTACACTTGGGGAAGTGGATGAATGTCCCCTTCTCCCAAGGTGTTCCCGGGCCGCGCCGGCACAACCTGGGAACGGGCTCAGGATACGGCGGCCGGCCCTTTAGGCCAGCCGCGTATAGTTGCACAGGATTGCGCTGCAAATCTGCTAGAAGATCCACTGCAAAAAAGATATATGCATTGTACCTGCCTTTTTTTTCCCAGCAGGGCTAATAGCAGCCTAAAGAAAGGAGTGATTTAGATCAGTAAAGCAGTATAGGGGAAGGGGTTCAACACCCCCCCTTGCACTCCAGTGCTCTTGCCTCATCCATCTGAAGGACGATGTAAAGGCATCAACTGAAATGAATGACGTTTACACCAGCACATTTCTTTATTGTTTGCTTTGTACCCAAAGTTCCACTTAAACCAGTGCTCGTCTCTGATTCAGACTTTGCTGTGACAAATCCCCAGGAGTTCAGACATGTTATATATACTCTTGAGAGTATGCCAGAAAGTCACTAGGCTAGATTATTATTGGCGTCCTTAATTTAGCAGATGTTACCTCTATAAAATGCATAATTTGTAGCTGTAAAAGGACTAGGTTGGCATGTTATGCAAATCTAAACTTGGGTTCTTCAAATGAAGTACTATGTGTTTCAAATACAATGGGCAGCACGAGTCCAAGAAATCCAAACAAATATTTATCTACTCCTCTGTGTGGAAAGGTTGTGGAAAGGTTTATATCAGCACTACAAAAAGGAGTATTACACACACCCGAATAAAAGAACACGAAAGACTTTGCTACTTGAAACAAAGTGAGAGATCAGCAATTGCAGAACATTCAGTGGCAACAGGGCACAAGGTGGTCTTTGAACATGCAGAAGTGTTATCTAATACCGTTCACTATCATGGGCGTACGTATAGGGAGGCAATAGAAATATATATACACCGAAATAACATGAATAAGAAAAAAGACTATGAAAGTGAGTAATGCATGGTTACCAGCACTTAAGAATGTTATGACACGGAGAACATGGAATCAGTTAGATTTGACAGCTGACTGAAAGTTGACAGAGATAGCCTTTGAAGAATCCTACCATAGCAGTGGGTGAAACGTTAGGTATTCAGTGTATTAACTTGGACCACGGCTTTTCAGCCCGAAAACTTTCAATTGTTTTAATAAACATTTATCTGGTGGTCTGCCTACACTTTCGGCACACAACCAAAAATATATATTTTTATTTATTTATTTTTAGGAAAATTATGTTGAAGAACTCAGACTTGCCAGTCCTATGACATCAACAGTGGGATTCAGACTCTAATGAACATGGCCCAGCCCAGTGGGACAGCCTGATAGGTAACAGTGGTTGCTATGGGAACCAGAGAACACTGAGGCTAAGCCAACTACAAGAAAATCTATGCAGAGGGTATTAGAAATGGCAGTTGCCACTGCAAGCCATTTTCAGTTGGGGAAGGACAGCAACTCTGAGGGGCTCATCATCAGTAAACAGAGCTGTCCACTCCATTCATGGAGAGATGATACTTATACATTTGTCCTTGTAAGACAGAAGTGCTTAGGACCCTGCTGCAGCTGAGGTAAGGAAAAGATAGGTATTTTGAATTTCCCACCTTGTTGGGAGGAAGTGAACTCTGCTTCAATTGTTGCCACAATCACCCACCCACTGCTTTGGTGCTAGGTTCACAGGACCCTCTCCCCCCATCCTGCCTGTCTTTTTGCTCTGGGGAGATAACAGATCACTTTCTTAGATCACCTACATCCTCCTTCCAGGCAGATCTCATCTCGTCCGGTGGAAAAGGAAAGGATACGTGTACCAGATTACTGTAGCTATTGAGGGAGATCCAGAGGAAGATCCTGGGGATTTACAAGAGGGTTTGGGGAGGGGCGTTAACAGGGAGTTTCAATCCCTCTCATGCTAAGGTTTCAAGTGGTCTGGGGATGGATAAAGAATTCTCCCCACCAAAAAATAAGTCACCCCGCTTGGTATTCCAGCAATCTGTCTCCTGATGTTCCCAGTAGAGAGGGGAGCAGAATAAAGTCAAAGTTCTGTGTGAGAAAATAAATATACAGTATATATTTTTGAAAAAAAAAATCACAAGATTCTACTTGTGCAGATATATTTCCAGGGTACAACTAGACATCCGCCCTTACATACAAGCTTAATGCCACCCAGTTTGCCTGTGAGTGGAGTAATACAGTAGTATAGGCCTCTTAGGCTGCAATCCTATACAGACTTATCTGAGAGAAAATCCTATTAGTCAATGGGACTTACTTGTAGATATGCAGAGGTTTGCACTGTTAGCGCTCTTCATTATGCAAAACTGCAGGAATGTATCATTCTGTACATAATATTATGAAAAGTCTGATGGTAGGCACCTTTAGTTAATGTCTGTGTTAAGCTCTGGATCACCAATTTTTTTAAATTACACTCAACTTCTTGGCACAAAAAGTGGAATAGATACTGCAATATCTGAAAAAGGAAGAATAAAGTGCGTTACAATATCCAGGAAAAGTGCTGTCTGGATTTTTCCTTCAGAAACGTTCAGTGCTCGTCTGGTAAATGATTGAGAATTATTCATCAATATTTTTCTGCCTTTCCATTTGTGTGTGTGAATGAATGCAGCTATGCAAGAACGTTTTCCAACCTTGACTTGTTCCTAGAGGTTCACTGAGCGACTACATCTGTGCAGCAGATGCTCTTTAAATCCCTGTTTAGAATGTGGATGTGTGTGGGGAAGTCACATTTCCACACTGCAAGTTAGATAAATCTGTTGGCTTATTTAAATTCTGACCCTCACATCTTATGAGAGGAAATGATACTAAAGTCAGTTCTTCTACAGTAGGAACTTTAGGCAACAACCTGTAAAAGGTTATTATTAAGTACTTCTATTTTTTTCTCCTGAAAGACCACATTCATATTCAAAGCTATGGAACTTGGATCATGCAGCCACATGGAATGTATTGCAGCTATTCCTGGAACTCCCAGATTTGTATTAAGAAACTCGGAATTCCCCAAATGCATTTCTTCAATCCTGGCCACTTACAAATGTGGTTAAAATGAAATTAAAGGAAGTAGAAAGCAAAGGAGATCTTTGAGTCACATCTGACACATTTAAAAGCAATGACCATTTTCCATATTTCAAGGTTTTAACTGTCGCTCTTAATACTGTGCTAAAGTGTTTGATAATGATTAGTCTCTGATGCTTATCCTGTTACAGGATACAAATACCCATGAATGTGATACCAAGGGCAGGGTAAAGAATTTGTGCATTCCTAGTGGGAAACCACAAAACCCAGGGGAAAATATATACATATATAACTGCTAGATCAAATCAAAATTATACCTGATGTGTTCTGCATTTCTATTTCAGTTCAGTTGTGCAATTGTTCTATAGGTGGCCATTAGGAAATGTCCGACTGAGATGAATAGTTTGCTTCCATGAACTTCTACTACATGTTTAGAATTACAGCCTTAGGGCCAGTGCATATCTTTAGGCTAAATACCAATTTTCCTCACAGCGCAATCCGACTCAATTTCCGGGCAGCAGACCTAGCGATCTACCGCCCGGAATAGCCCAAAGTAGTCGCAAACGTGCCGTAAAGCACATTTGCGGAATACTTTCGAGCAGGGCAGGCCGGCGCATGGCCAGTCTACCCTGTTCCACTGGCCAAGGACTCGGGCCGCCGCCAGACCTAGGTAAGTGTGGATCAGGCGGACGGCTCAGGCCGGCAGCAGGCGGGGGGAGGGACGGCGGAGCCGGGTGGCGGCCATAGGCCCAGCCGTCCCGGGTGGGGGCGGGGACATGCCGTCCACCATATCCCGGTCTCCGCCAAGCTCCAGAAGGCAGCTGGGCCGTTACACGGCCACCTCTGACTTCCGCCAGCAAAATAGCTGGTGGAAATCCGAGAAGGCCTATTGGCCCCAGCCACCGTTACACTCGGGGAAGGAGATGATCATCCCCTTCCTCGAGCAGACTTTCCGTCGCGGGCTGCCTGCTGCAGGCAGCCTGTGGCGGAGCACTGGATTGGGCAGACGGCCTCGGCTGGCCACCCGATCTTTAGGTTGGATTGAGCTGCCCATCTTATGTCAAATAACTTGCCTTCTAGATTATTTATCATTCTCACGGCACTGAATTCTTTGAAGCTAGTCACCATCCACAATGAACATAGCATTCGAGACCAAACAAAAGCCTGCTGTCACTTGCCCCAACTAGCATGTATGCCTATTGCTACTCTTCAAGAAGAGATTCAAATGGAATATTTTTTCATGTGCTACCACATTGTTGGTTGCAATCTATCCTCCTCTCTCCAGCACAGAAGTTTGTGGGCTTTGCTGCCTCTTGACTGAAGACCACATAGAGAAATGCTACTCTCAATAAAGAGTGGAAGCTTTCATGGTCAGCAACAATTTTACAAGAAATAGAAAATACGGGTTTAGATGCCATGTAAAAGGGCCACTGTGTGCGTGTGTATAGTAACTGCTATCTTAGTGAACAATTTGTAATGCATTAGATGTGCTGCCACTCTTGGAATCCTTTCTATTTATAATACTTCATGCTTTTTAATCCATGTTATTCTTATCTTTGGCATAAACTCCTTATTTCTATTTGTTTTGGGTTTGTTTTTTCATGTTGGCACCTCCATTTAAAATGTATGAACTTTAAAACGGGGGGGGGGGGGGAACCAACAGCTGTACAAACATCAGATATTATAAAAGCAAAACTTCTCAATAACTCTTCATTTTTATTACAAAAATTCTGCTAAGGAGTTTATCACAAAGACTCATTTTTCCATTGCTTTTTAAAAGCAGGCTTATTAATGAAAATGTTAAGATGTATTGTAGAAATAAACACTATGGAATGGCCACACCCAAATGATGTCTGCTGGAAGAATATGTCATCTCCAATAAATAATCTTTTGATTTCTAGCTTTCACAGTACAGGTGGGCCCCCATATCCGCTGGGGATATGTTCCAGGCCCCTCCGTGGATACTTGAAACCGTGGATAAGAACGAACACCCCCTCCATGGTTTCCTGAGGGCCCTCCCCACTATACCTCCCCTGCAGGCAGGCATGCTTGCCCCCCCCAGCTCTTATTTTTCTTTCAGCAAGCTTTGTTTCTTCCTTAAAACAAACAGAAGCAGCCTCCATTACAGGCAAGTAGAATGAGACTAAGTCCTAGAGAGGCTCTGCAAGGTTTCTGTTAACCTTGCAGAGCCTCTCTAGTACTTAGTCTCGTTCTACTTGCCTGTAATAAGCAGCCAGAGGCTGCTTCACCTGTTTCTTTAAGGAAGAAATGAAGCTTACTGGGAAAAAAAGTAAAAGCCTGGGGGGGTCCCCACGATCCGTGGATAACTGAAACCGTGGATAGCGAATCAGTGGATATGGGGACCCACCTGTATTGTTTTCATTTTATTTCAAGTACAGTACATCTTAATATCTATATATATTTTGCACTGACTGAATGCAGTTTTGGTCTCTCCACACTTGCTACTATCTGAAGACTGCACTCCACTGCATATAATGGAACTTATTCCCAGGTAAGTAAGTGTGCCTAGGATTTGCAGCCTAACGTTTTAAGTATAATTATGTCCATAAATACAGTAATACCTCCCATAATGCTGCTTCCTTTAGCGCCGATTCATTACAGTGCTTTGTCCCACAGCACAATCCACCGTAAGGATCTGGCCAGCGGCCCAGGGTGTTGCCCAGTGTCCTTTTAAAATGAGAACTGTTGCCAAAAGACTTTTAAAAATGTTTGTTGCCATGAGGCTTTTTGAAATGGGTTGTGAGCAAGAATGGAACATGTGCCAGACCAGACTGTATTAAGACACAACGCGAGGGTCATGCCGCGTTTGTGTTTCTATGCCATGAGCCATGCTGTAAGGATTTCCCCACGCCATGAGCCATGCTGTAAGGATTTCCCCAAAGCCAGAAGTTGAACCATGAGGGAAAGAAACCCTGAGCAGCAGCCTCCATTTCGCCATGTGTCCAAGCTCTCACAAGCTCTACTCCTCAACCCCCCTCACTGATATGCTAAATATGTTCCTCATCCCAGACTCTCCAGAGTCTCTGTTGTGTCTCAAGCCAGTTCCTTAACGACCAGACCATCAAACTGATCACCCTCCTCCCGTCCTATTGTTTATGTATAGTTTTACTCAGAGGTGTACTGGAGGTCCATTCAAAGTACACTCCTCCCATTAACCCCTCCTCCCATTTTTCCAATGTGCCTAAGGTATCCTCCTCCCCTTCTTCCCCCATGTGTTCTTTGTGCCCCCAGGATATGTTTGGCCCTATAAAAAGTAGAGACAGCCTGGCAGTCTCTCTTGCGTTTTGTACACTGGTGAGCTCTCTGCTCTATCTTGTTCTCCCTTTCCCCCCCTTTTGCCCCGCTCTCTCTTGCAAACCCCCCTCCCTTCTTTTTGCATTACTTCTCAGTTAGTCAGTCTGGTGGTTCCTGAACCTAGCTTGTTCAGAACCTTAGAACCATTTTGTTTCTCCCCCTTCTCCTCATGTCCTTCCTCCCCCCCCCCCTCTACACCCAGTACTGCAACCTCAGGACAACTCTTCTTTCTCCAGGAAGATAGGTAAATATCACCCATGTACAAATCAAGAAACCTGCTAAGTCTCTGTTGTTCTAACTGAGTTTCCTAGGTCTGTGTGTTTATGATTGGATTGTGTATATATGTATGATTGAACTATTTAGTAAATATTGGAAAGTAACCCACGTGTGTCCTCAATATTATTTAAAATGGAATTCTGCGGCTGGACTCTGGTATACACAGGTATCAAGATCCCTGAACATTCCAAATTGCTTTGAATTAATAAAAGGAAGCATTTTCCAGGTTGTTCTGGTCGTTTTATTTAGTTAACAAGCGATTGTCCTAATGTTTCGCTCCTAAACTATGAGGAGCATTATCAAAGGAACAGCAACTTGCTGTCTGCTCTAGTTCTTCTTAGTACAAGATGTTAACAGTTGGGAGGTTAACTGCTGCCTTTGCAAAGTTCCTTAAAGGCATATCACCATTTTATAACAAAGTTCCATAGCTGACAAGATTTTCCATATATAAAATGGGCAGCAAAGCGCAACAGCCCTCCCCCGTGCAGCTGATTGTTGAGAGCTCAAACAGCCATGCAATGTGAAAACTACTTGGGTGCCAAATCACCTGTGATATCAAAGCAGTCTCTCTCTTGGTTTCTTGATGCTCTGTGATCTGTCAGATTGCAAGACCTTTTATTACCCGTATTTTTCGCTCCATAAGACGCATCGGACCATAGGACGCATGCATCCTATGGAGCAAAAACTAGGGGAAAAAGTTTCACTTACCTGGCCTATGGGGGCTTCAGGGAGGCCTGTGGGGGCTTCAGGGAGGTCTGTGGGGGCTTCAGAGAGGTCTGCGGGGGCTCGCACAGGCCTCCCCGATCTTCATTTCGGCGATATGCGAATATCGATATGCGATATGTGAAAACCGGAAATGGCCGAAAAGGGCCATTTATCGCCGAAATGAAGATCGGGCAGGCCTGCAGAGGCTCGCGCAGGCCTCCCCGAAGCCCCGGTAAGTATTTTATTTACTCTTTGTTTAACCTTAGCTCCATAAGATGCAGGCTTCCCCCCCCCCTAATTTTTTTGGGGGGGAAGTGCATCTTATGGAGCGAAAAATACGGTATCAGACTGATATCCTAATTTCTAGTAAAGGTTATTTTTGAAAATCAAAGCAAAAGTTCTATCACAGCAGACTCACACCCCCATATATGTTCAGCCAAAATTGACAAATGTTTCATCCAAAAATTATTCAGCCTCTTCCAGTGTTTTTTTTCCAAATTCCTGCTGGCTTCCTTGTGCTGATTCTAACCAATTTCAACAATACACTGCAGTTAGAGTGCCAGGTCTCAAGATTGCATTAGATTTAGAAATCTCATTCATGGAGGGTTGTTGTTTTTGCTGTTGTTGTTTTTAGTCTAAGCCAGTGGTGGCCAACCTGCAGCAGGTCATGTGCCACTTTTTATGTAGATAATCTTGAGCGTGCCACTATAAATAAATAAATAAATAAATAAATAAATAAATAAACAAATAAATAAAATACATACATACATACATACATACATACATACATACATACATACATACATACATACATACATACATACATACTGTATTTCTACGGTAATGAAAATACTAAAAGCACAGTGACAGCACAAGAAGCATGCCAGCGTTTTGAGCCTTCTTGGGCCACTACGCACTTCTGTGTTGCGTTGCGTCCTTTTGAAATTTGGCTCATGCAGGGTCTCAGAGCAGCCAGAATGCCCCGCGCAGCCAATCCAGCCAATCCGTGCAGCCATCCCTTCCGGAGCAGCCTTTCTGCAGCGTTTGGCATGGCTCGGCTCCAGGTAGTTTCCAGCAGCGTGTATTGGGCAGTAAGGGTGGCACATGCCACTTCCAAAGGCTCGGCGTGCTACTAGTGGCACACGTGCCGCAGGTTGCCCACCCCTGGCCTAAGCTTATAAATGTATTAAGCTGCAAACTTAAGCATGCTTATTATGGTCCAATCCTATGTGGGCCAGCCGGCAGCGGAACATGCGTTCTGCTGGCGGCAACTGCTGAAACAGAGTCGTAAAGTGCTTTCCGACTCCGTGCTCTGTAGTGAAATCGCTAGTGCAGGTCTGAGGAGACCCACTGCAGAGTGGGAGGCTTACGCAATGGGGATTTAAATACAATCTATTCTGCTAAGACAGATGCCTCTATTATAGTCATTAGACAAGTTGGGTACAAGAACTGTACCACACTTTTTATCAAGAGTATCACTCATACCCTTCAAAAGTTCACATGGGAAACAGTAATACTGTTGACTGTGTTTATTGAAGGACACTTATCTTCACTTCCATTTAAGAATACATCCACCAAAGCTCACAATAATACACATTTTCTGTTTGTATCCCTTAAAGCAGCTGCCCAGAACAAAGCCAGCTTGGGAATTGGCAGCAAGGATTCTATTTTTAAAAATTCACAGCTCTCAAAATATTGATCTAAGCTGTCAACAATTCTTGGGTCACTTCAACAGACAGTAACAATCACTATCACCAGTGGTGGTAGCAATGAATGTTTCACACAAGCATAAAGTGATAAAAACATATTTTGTGAATAGACAACTATCTACCCCAAGTAAATTGTGGTAGAGAATAAATAACCATAGTCTCTATACAAGAGAAAAAAATCTGCTTTTTTCCACTTCCTGATGAACAGTTCTGCGTATGCATACACAAAAACAAACTGGTCAAATAAAAAGTAACTCTGTAATCTAAATGGATCATGTTCCAAGCATGCACCTTAACTGAATTTTTTCTTTTCTTTTTTTGGAACATTTCCCATTCAAATGTTGCCCCTACAAAATCCCAAACTTCTCTTTACATGTTCTCTAGTTCAAAAGGTAGTTTTAAGATTTAGCACTTAGCAGTTCAAAGGAGGAAATGCCATTTACACACCGATGGTAATCTCCACTGAAATTTGTCCTCAAACATTTCAAATACCTTCTGAACTCAGAGGAGTTTAAAGAACAGTTTGGGGATTCTGTGGAAGCAGTTTCATGAATGGAAACTCAGGCACACATGTAGAAAGTATATGCAGCAGTCCCTTTTACACATGGTCATAGCTTTAGCAATCCATTGATATGTAGAATTCACATTTTCACAGATTATCAGCCCAATCCTATCCTGCCCTTCCACCAGCTCAGCACATACTGTGCCACAGTGGAGTTCCTGGAGGGGGTGCGGCATCATAAGTGGTGCAAGGTGCCTTGCAAACCACGCTTTCTAACACAGCCCCTCCTACTTTCTACTTTCTAACACAGCCCCGGAGCCATTCTGGCAGCAAAGGTAATGTGCAGCACATTTAGCTGGCACAGGTCCAAGTAGACCCGTTGTCGAGGCTGGGGCTTTCCCTGGGGGCAAGGGGACGAATGTTCCCTTATCACGGAGACCTCCAGCTTGCTGTTTCCTGTGCTGAATACAGCATGGGCCGCACGGCCCCACTGGATCGGTGAGAGATAGGATTGGGTTGCCCATCCAGAAAGTCTTTGCTTGTCAGTTTGATAAGCTGCATCATGACTTGGACGCCGCATTAGCAGTATCTAATGATGTCCCTGAGGCACCTGTCTGTTCTCCTTCCTGGGATTCTTTTCAGCTTGTAGAACCTGAGGATGTGGACAGGATTCTTTGGAGTGTGAGACCGTCCGCTTGCCTGCTTGACCCTTGTCCGGCATGGCTGATTAGAGCTGCCCGGGCGGGGCTGGCTGTGTGGACGGGGAGGGTGGTAAATTCATCTCTGAGGGAGGGGGTGGTGCCGCTGTCTCTGAAGCAGGCGGTGGTGCGTCCCCTCCTGAAGAAACCCTCCCTGAATCCCACTATTTTGAACAACTTCTGGCCAGTCTCGAATATCCCGTTTCTGGGCAAGGTGATCGAGCGGGTAGTGGCGTCTCAGCTCCAGAAGGTCTTGGAGGAAGCTGACTATCTGGATCCATTCCAGTCTGGCTTCAGGCCGGGGTTCGGGACAGAGACGGCCTTGGTCGCCTTGGTGGATGACCTGCGCCGGGGACTGGACAGGGGGAGTGCGTCCCTGTTGGTCCTGCTGGACCTCTCGGCGGCTTTTGACACCATTGACCATGGTGTCCTCCTGGGTCGGTTGGCTGGGTTGGGGCTTGGAGGCGCCATTCTGAGGTGGTTCCGCTCCTTCCTGGCTGATAGATCCCAGAAGGTGGTGCTGGGGGATGCTTGTTTGGCACCCTTGCCCTTGAGGTGTGGGGTGCCACAAGGGTCAATTCTATCCCCCATGCTGTTTAACATCTATATGAAGCCGCTGGGAGAGGTCATCCGGGGGTTTGGGGTAGGGTGTCATCAGTATTCGGATGACACCCAGCTCTTTCTCTCCTTTCCACCTGACTCCAAGGGGGCGGTCGATGTCCTGAATCATTGTCTGGAGGCAGTTGGGAGCTGGATGGGGGCGAACAAGCTGAAATTAAATCCTGATAAGACAGAGGTTCTTCTGGTCCAGAAGTCTACAACTCAGGTACTGGATCATCGTCCTGCTCTGAATGGGGTTGTAGTCCCTCTGAAAGAGCAGGTCCGCAACTTGGGGGTTCTCCTGGATGCGCAGCTGCTCCTGGATTCCCAGGTAGCGGCTGTGGCCAGGGGGGCTTTTGCCCAGCTTCGGCTGGTGCGCCAGCTGCGACCGTACTTGGATCGTGCAGACCTGGCCACAGTGACCCATGCCCTAGTGACATCTAGACTAGATTACTGCAATGCGCTCTACGTGGGGCTGCCTTTGAAGACTGTTCGGAAACTGCAACTAGTGCAGAATGCAGCGGCCCAGGTGGCTGCAGGGGCTTGTCGGTTCGACTCAGTCGGTTCGTTTCCAGGCACAATTCAAAGTGCTAGTTTTGACTTTTAAAGCCCTTAACGGCTCGGGTCCAGGGTATTTGAGGGACCGCCTCCTTCCTTATAATCCGACCCGTACTCTGAGGTCATCAGGGGGGGCCCTGTTGACTGTGCCGCCATTGGCGGAAGTGAGGGGGATGGCGGCGCGGAGTAGGGCCTTCTCGGCGGTGGCACCCCAATTGTGGAATTCCCTCCCCTTGGAATTAAGAACGGCTCCCTCTTTAGAGGCCTTTCGGCGGGGCCTTAAGACGTTTTTATTCAGGACTGCTTTTAATGTCTGACATGGTGGGCTGACCTTTTAAGAAATGATTTTAATATATGTAAATGCTGGTGACCCACTGGGGTTGTTTATTTTTAATCTTAAGTGTTTTAATTAATTATTTTAATGTGTTTAATTAATTGTTTTAATGTGTTTATATGTATTTTAATATGTTGTAAGCCGCCTTGAGTGCCCTCGGGAGAAAGGCGGGCTACAAATTCCTAAAATAAATAAAAATAGAAGAGTGGGATGAGTCCCTGATCCGAGTCCCTGAGTCTCTGTCAGGAGTCCACATAACTTGGTCAGTCCATCAGTAGCACCCGTTTTACTGTTGCTACTGACAGGGAAGTTAGAGGAAAGGTAAATGTGTTCCATGTTTGTCCCAGCAGTATCACAACTCACAGCGCAATCCTGCACAACTGTGCGCCGGTGGAGCGTGCACTCCCCCGATGCAGGGTGTTGTAAACCCACCATAAAACGCGTTTACGGCACCCGGAGAGTAAGGGACGTCGGCACAGAGGCCAGCGGCCCTTACCCGACCATTCCGCAGTCCCCGCCGGAGCAGGTAAGGCCTATACCGGCCAAGGTAGGGGCGGGGGGAGGGCATCCATTGGCCACCCCAGGCCTGGAGAGGGTGGGGATACCAGCGGCGAGATACGCCAACATCCTAAGCACTCTCCAGGCCCAGCGTGGCCTTACATGAGCGGCACGAATTTGCGCAAGCTCCAGAGCTCGCGCACATTCGAGGAGGGCCATTGTGCCTCCCACCACTTACACCAGGGGAAGGGGACAATTGTCCCCCTTCTCCCGAATTATTCCCGGGCTGCTCCGGGGCAGCCCAGGAACTCGATAGGATATGGCGCCCAGCCCTTTAGGCCGGGTGCCATATCCTACACAGGATTGGGCTGCCCGAGCCTATAGGTAGAGATGTTTGAAAATGGTGTTATTGATTTTACTCAGAAGTAAGCCCACTGGGTTCAGTTAAAGTGCTTATTTACTGGTGGGGTTGTACTTGGAAAGATATGTGCAGTTCTGGTGGCCCCATCTCAAAAAAGGTATTATCGTTTTCCATTATCGTTGGAAAAGGTGCTGAAAAGGGCAAAATGGTGCTGAAAGGGGCAATTAAAATTATTAGGGGAGCATCACTGTCTCTAAAAAGGAAGTTTAAGGTATTTAAGGCCTCTTAGTTTAAAAAGAGAGAAGATTAAGGGGGGACACACACATGGAGAGTTACAAAATTATGGCTGGTGTAGAGAAAGCAAAGCAAGAAATGTTTTTCTCTCTCTCACACAGCACTCAAACTTGGGGCCACCCACTGAATCAGGTTGGCAGAAGATTCAGGACAGGCAGGGGAGAGTATTTACTCATGCAGCACATAATACTTTTATGGAATTCACTGCACAGGATGTGGTGATGGCCACTAACTTAAGTGGCTTTAAAAGGGGATTAGAAAACTTCATGAAGGACAAGTCTATCAATGGCTGCTGGTCATGATGGCAATGTGAAACCTCCATGTTCAGAGGCAGTATAACTTTGAATACCAGTTGTTGGAGAGGAAACAGCTGGGGAGGACTATTTCCTTCATTCTCTGCTTGTGAGCTTTCTGGAAGCATCTGCTTGACCACAGTAGAAAACATAATGCTGGACTTGATGGACCTTGGGTCAGATTCAGCAGGAAGTTTCTTATGTTCTTAAATACTCCAACTCTGACTACTGAGATACATTGCAACCCACATTTTAATAACTTTCTCCAACAAATATGTTTCAATTAAAACAAGAACTAAAGATGCTTAAGCTGAGGACCTACTCAACATTTTAGAGGCTCACAGGTAAACTTTACCAGTACCAACCTATGAGCAAACTCTCAGTATTAAAAGGTCTCCACATGTGGCAATGAAAGAAACAGGCAATTCTCTACAATTGTCCACTTAACAGGTTGCACTTCTAGCCAACTGGTAGCAATCAGGCAAGACACTGTAGAGGGCAGGAAATCTAAAATTAGGTTTTACTACCTATAATGGAGGATTTATGGGATAATTTAATTGGCAGTCTTGGGACAGAAACCCAGGGTGGGGGGGGGGACAAAAACATCTTTCTCAGTGTACTGTATGAACCTTTGCTGTGGTGCACTGAAAAATAGAGGCACTTGAAAAATCAGTTTAAAGATGCAATATCCCAAATTTTAATGCTAGGCATAAAATAGAAACAGAAGCATTGATATATATCAATCCACCCACACCCACCCCTTTTCTCTTTAGAAGAAACATTACATTAATTGTTCTATGTTGCAAACCACATCTTTAACACTTTGTACAATAAATAGTTTTTGAGTAAACAGAAGCTTGTAATTCAGTCCGATGCTTTCCTGCCATCATAAACCCTGAACACACTGCTCAACAGTTTATAAATGACACCATATTGAATTCAGCCTTGCATTTGTTCACTCAGGAGCAAGTAGCATCGTCCATAACCTCTGCCAAGTTCCTTTAAAATGCTTTATAATGCAATCTGTAGGACATTTTATTCTATAAGGTTGGGGTTTTACCATTTTTGAAAAATAATAATGATACAAGTTATGTACCCAAAAAACGTGCCTTTTCTGGGAAATAATGTACCACTTTTCAGGAAAAAAGAAGATGCAATTCTCAAGCAATACTATCGGCTTTCTCAGTCATCAGGAGAATTATGTCACAAACACCCAACCACACTGCTAATTTCACCTCCAAAACTATGCTTGACAGCTGATACATCTGTCTTCCCTTCCTGAAAGCGGCAGCAGTGCCTGTTCTTTCTATGTAAACAAATCTTAAAGAACCTGGACATTATTCAAAGTGCTTTCGTCCACAGATGGGCCGTCTGATTCTCCCTACTTACCAGTAACAAGTATTCTTTGTCTCATTTCAAGACTCCACCTGGAAAGTTGATGAGTGCTACTCTGAGATATTTTTAGCTTCTGTTCATTTCAGTGGCATACGGGTTTTGTTTTGTTTTTTAATACTGGGCCTTAAACATACAGTACTAGGGTCGCATCTTCTCCATGCCTTCTCCATGGTGTCTACCTTTCTTATTTGGCTAGTGATTTTATACATTAAAAAATTGATATGTTAATTGTCACAACTGATCAGTTTTGATCAGTGCGGAGTTGGGATAGTCTTACAGATTTAAGGCATCTTCTCAGGCTTGAAGTGACTCTGGAAGGATTGGCAGCCATGTCGCCATGGGGGGGGGGGGGCTTACAGCAGACTGGCACAGTTGCTGTGACCTGAATTAAGCCTGATAGCCACAGATTTATTTATGTATTTAAAAGATTTAAATACCGCCTTTCCTATGTTCAAGGTCACCAATGAGAAAGGCAGCTCAGGTAAGCTGGGATGGAGGCCATGGGGCGGGAGGAGCATTTGTGGCTGGTGTGACAGGCCAAAGAGAGCAACCTCCAGCAGCAAACCTCTAACCTTTGAGGCTGAAGGTTAGAATACTAGCCCCAGTCTCCAAACTGGTCTTTAGGTTATCATTGATATATTCTAATAACGTTATAGCAATTTTTAATCCATAAATAGTTGTGTTGACTCTTATTTGCCTCCTCGATTGGCAGGTATGTGTATACATCTTTATAAAAAGGAAAAATGTACCGTAAATAGTGAGGTTAAATGGACATGAAATGCAAGAGATCCAGTCTGTGACAATTCGGTGTAAATAAGGTAAGCCAGGTGACAATTCACAACTATAGTAATTGGTCCTAAAAAAAATTCCTAGATCAGCTTAAATTAACATAACACAGGAATACTTGAATGATTGGAATACAGTTCAAAAATGCTTAACTTTGGCTGGATCATGGCCATAGATAGTTCACGTATATGCAGCAATGTTTTATGGGATTTTAATTAAATGCAGGCCAATTCAATCTATGAATATTTGTTCTAACCTAGTCAGAGGCAACATAGGGTAACCTTAAGACAGTGGTTCCCAAACGGGGAGGCGCGGCTCCTAGGGGATCCGCGGAAACCACCCAGGGAAGCCGTGGAGTGCCATGGAATCCTCTCGGAAAACAGTGCACTGCCAATTGGCAGGCATCAACATCATGTCATGGGGAGCCATGGCCAATGGTCGCCAATGGTCAAGGGAGCCGCAGGTCAAAAAAGTTTGGGAAACACTGCCTTAAGATGTTCGCAACAAATTTGTAACTTGAAAGAGCTGTAATGAGAGCAGTGAAATTTGGATAGCCAATTAATCTTTCTTTTTGAGGCCTCCATTTCAGCATCATAAAAAGCCTAGTTCTCTTCAAACTGCCTGTGCTTCCTTTATGAATTCCATGAAAGAGGTAGAATTTATACAGGTTTGTATATCTCCTTTTCTTTGTTATAGTAGATTGTTTGTGTGGGTAGTTAACATATGAATCATGTACATATTTTTAGTGTTTAGTTTGTACGCCTACTGGTATATACCTTATGTGTGTTTATACATTTTCATTTTTGTTTTGAACATTTTCAGCATAATAAATGTTTTTCAAATGTTTTTAATGGATTAGCTTTTTAAAATGTCAAGCACTTAACCAGAAAAAAAGTTTTTAATGGATTGGCTTTTTAAAGTGTCAAATATTTAACCAGAAAAAGTAAGTCAGGATAAAAGGATGCCTAATATATAAAGGGGGGGGTCGTCAATGTTTTATTTATACACATGTGGATCTCCCCACTTCAAATTTATAGCTGATGTTTTTACCACTATAGTCCATAAAAGCTTAATTCTACAAAGGCAGCATACAGACAGATTCCCAGGTTCAGGCATCACACAAAACCATGATTTACGGTAAAATCCACTGTAACCTTCTGGCGCCAGAGCGAGCGCTCTGGTGCCGGAAGGCGTTGTAAATGTGCCATAAGGCACATTTGTGCCTCCTCTGGAGTAAGGGAAGTCGGTGCAAGGCCGGCCTCCCTCATTCCGTCACCGGACCGAGGATGCGGCCGGCGGCGAAAGGTAAGCTTTCTGGCCGGCGAGGGAGGGGGCCCATTGGGGCGGGGATGGCGTCAGCCATATCCCTGTCCCCGCCAGGCTGGCTCGGCCATTACACGGCATCCTCCAACTTCCACCAGCTATTTAGCTGGCAGAAATGCGAGGAGGCCGATAGGGCCGGCCCCGGTTTACACTCAGGGAAGGGGACAAATGTCCCCTTCCCTGAGTAGACCTCCAGCCTGCCGCATGGTGGTCCGGATGTCGAAATCCTGTGTAGGGATCCGGCGCCGGATCCTTACACAGGATTTGGCTGTTAATTTTGGTTTTGCACAATGTCTTCTAACCCTGAGAGAGTCAGAAATTCACATGCCCAAGGCTAAGGGACACTGCACAAAACCAGGATTAAATCCTGGCTCTGCGTGGTTACTGTACCTGGGTCTGTATACTGTACCTGTTTTGTAAAATTGTGACACCACCTGAACCAGATCAATATACTTTTTACAGATGTGCTGCTTCTTTCTTAAGTCCTGTGATATCATGTTTTCTTGCCAGGGCTCCTGTGTCCTAAACAACTTTTGTGATAACCACAAATTGAGCAGATGAAGCTTTTTCTAGCATGCAAATGAAAGATCCTTCACCAGATGATCTTGTGTTTATCATGCAGCGTTTATGGGCATAGGAGCACTACTTGGGGAAAAAAGAAAAAGCCTTGTATTGGCAGCTGGAAATATTCTATTCACTGTCATTCCATTGCACCAACATAACAGCAACACCCCAAACCTACTGTGAAGGGCATAAGATTTTGCCACCCACATGGGAAAATTGCAGAAAGAAACAATAATGCATCCGATATAACAGTGCCACCTTTTGCCAATATGGGATTCTGTCATAATGGAACAAAACAGCCCCAAGCCTCCAAAGACTAAAGTAATAAAATAAAACAATCTGAGCATAATTTTGCAGTTCAAATTATTTTTGCTTCATTCTTTCACACCTAGATTATACACAGCTTTTCAGACAAATGATAAAAATGAGGGGGGAAAGAAAAAGAAATTTAAAAATTATACAATTGAGTGGGGCAAAACTATTGTTCCTACATTCTGCACCAATAAGTTAAGAGTTCTGTATATAGACAATGTCATCTCTGTCAACAGATAATTATCATTTCTTTATTTAAAAAAGTTATGACTATACAAAATTGAGAACCTCTTAAACATTCTCATATGAATATATGTGTGGTTCCAAAATGTTGCAAAGGGTTGCCAAAGAACCCAAACGTATGTTTTTACGCCTTATTCCATCTCATATTTGATTAAACTGGGTAGGTTTATACATTAAGGTCCTTTCCAAAGTTTCTTTAGCCATTGGTACTCATGGTTGTTTCCAACAGCCTGTCACCAATTCACAGACTGCCAGTAACATACAATATTAGCAACCAACTGTCTTTGACCTTTGGATTCACAAACTGAGTTGAAGTCAATTTTCTTGGTGCATTAAAAGTTAAAACAGTAAATGATAAAAAGAAAATTAATGTCCCAGTATAAAAATACTGTGGTACAACAAACAGATTTGAACTTATACCTGGGTGACTTACAGTCCAATCCTATCCCCCCCACCGACCCATAGGGTGCAGCACCACCAAGAGTTGGAAGTCTCCTCGGGATAAGGAGATATGGCTGGTGCAAGTCCGAGTGGATTTGTGTCAGCGGATCGGGCCCAGGAAGGGGAATAGGAGAAGGGGGATATATCATTAGCACATAACAGGTTTCTTAAAGCTGAATTAAAATGTATATCAACGTCTTTCTTTTGTCTTAAAGTCTGAAAAAACAGTATTTAAAACTCAAAGATGTAAAAAGTACATTTTTTAAAGGGAAGAAATTCTGTCCCATTTATGTCAAAAGCCCCTATGTTTTAAGCACTGACTTTGTGCTATGGGATCAATTTTCCATCAATTAACGTAACCTGCAGGGTATAATATGGTACTAGAGAAATGGTAGTAAAGATCTATTAGCCAGTTTTGAGGAATCATCTGTTTTTTTGCCTCTATTCCTTTCTATACAGTCCTTAAGACTTAATCAAGGCTGGGGCACTTGCATGCTAAATTAATTTGCAACCAAGCCTGGATAAAGTACTTGATCAGTCTTATTATAACCAAGAGAGTATAGTATACCAGTAATTCTCCTAGAACAGGGACTCCCAACCTTTGGAGGCCCGCGTACCCCTATGCAGGCCTCCGGTTGCCCCGCGTACCCCCAGACGTGCCGCCCCACGTACCTCCAAGTACCCTCCCACGTATACCCCCCTAAAATGAATTTTTCCGGGATGCGGTACGGGCGGGCGGGTCCTCCCACCCGTGCCGCAACCCGGAGGGAAAGGCTACAGCCCTTTTTCCGGGTTGCAGCGCGAGTGGGAGGACCCGCCCACGCTGCAACCCAAGGAAAAAGGCCACAGCCCTGCCGATCCATGTAGCCTCCCCGGTAGATCCTCCTACCTGTTCTTCTGGGCGCCGCCATCTGGGAACTCGCAAAATATCGCAAGATCCAAGATGGTGTCACAGCAGCTGATAACAGGCAGCGTCTCATGTACCCCCAGCCTGAGGTCTGCGTACCCCTAGGGGTACGCGTACCACATGTTGGGAACGCCTGCCCTAGAATATGTTTGTTCCTTGTAAAAAAGGTTTCTGTTACTGCCATCTCTCCCTCCATTTCTTGGCATCAACTGTGGTAAATCAAACAGAACTGTCTGGCAACATTGTATAATATTTTAAATAATTTGCTTTGCATACGGTAATAACTTGCTTTTCTTACTTCACTTCATTTTCTTTTATATATTTTTATCTAGCCTCTATTTGCCTGTTGTTGTTCTCCTCCTCTCTCCCCTACCCAAGACCCGAATCATAGAAAACATGCCTCACAAACAATGAAAATATTTTACAGTGTAAATATATTTTTCTTCTAATTTTAAAGTAAAAAATGCATAGACAAGTCCACCAAGTGTAACTTGTGCTCAGAAACACACTTCTACCTGCAAAATCCCTTTCAGATTGCATGCAACAGTATGCCGCACAAGGAGTGGGAGGCAAAAGTACACACACAGGGCTATACACCCTGACTGCATTGGGGTTGCACGTATAGCCACGAATAGCTGTTGCTGCCTGCTCTTACAGCACCTGCAGTAATCACTTGTTGGGGACACATTGCGTTGACTGCATTCACTCTCCCCTCCCACTCACTCTCCCACTCTTCTATTTGTTGAGAAGAGAGATTCTTGTGCATGATAGTTAATGCACAGCCTGTCGCTACCTGTTTATTAGAACACTTAGGACCTATCCAACTTTCCAGCACTGATGCAGCTGTGTCAACAGAGCACGGGCTGCATCCTGCGGTGGGGGGGGCAGAGGCAGCATTAGGGAGGGCGGTGGACCCCTGGGTGTCAGGGGCGACACTCAGGGGGGTGCAAAAAAATCCGCCGGATTCCCAGAAATTCAAAAAAGCACACACGCACTGCGGTTTTTGCAGCTGCTTTTAGGCCATTTGCAACCCCCCCCCTGCAAACGGCCTAAAGGCGGCCTAAAAACCGCGGGGGGGGGTGCTTTTTGCCGTGGTGCCACAGCACCGAATTTGGCTGTGCTGCGGCAAAAAAGCACACACACCACACAGGTGTTTTTTTAGGGGGGGTGCCAGTGTGGTGAATTCCGGCCGGACGAAGAAGATGCACCACCGAACTTGAAGAGAGGATGCGCTTTGCCCCACACGCACATTGCTTCTTCTGGTCGTCTTCCCCGCATGCGCACTGAAACGTACTTCTTGCATGCGCACTGGCCTCAGACATCCACGTACTTCGCGCATGCGTGGATGTCTGAGGCTAGTGCGCATGCGAGACGTACATTCCAGTGCGCATGCAGGGAAGACGACCAGAAGAAGCAAGGTGCATGTGGGGCAAGCGCAGCCTTGGCGTCCTCTCTTCAAGTTCGGTGGTGCATCTTCTTCGTCCGGCCGGAATTCACCACACCGACACACACCCCTAAAAGAGGCTTTTTTAGGCCTCTTTTAAGCCTTTTTTTCCGTCTCCTGCTCATTTTGCAGAGGGAGTCTCCTGCCCGTTACCTTCACCGCACGGAATGGCTCTGACGGCGAGGGGGCGGGGCCACCTCATACCGGGGAGTAAACGGGGATTAGAATGGTGCAGAACTTACAGTACTGCCCCCCCCCAGCGCCGCGTCTGAACACAGGACTCCCTCTCTTGCAGAACTGAAGTAGTACAATGCAGCAGCAGATACCACACCTGGGTCTGCTGATTGCCAGTGTCAGCTCTCACCCATGGAGATATCAAAAATTTTAGGTACACTTTCAGAACAAATAGGCCATTACGTACTGGTTACTAGAAAACTCTGCAAATTGAACTTGCATCGAATAGTCACAACACCATACAACACACAAATCGTCCTTATGCTAGACTGGGCTAGAAGTCCAGCAAATCACATGTGTAATCATATGTGAATGCAGGTGTGTAAGCATTCTCCTTCACAATCTCCTACACAGATAGATGGGATTCATTTGCAGTAGGGGAGGATCCGTAGCTCAATGGGGTAGCACATACTTTGCATGCAGAGTATGCAAAGGTCCCAGGTTTATGTCCCAGTAGGTCCCCGGTTAAATCTCTGGCATATCTAGGCAGATTGGGAAAAGACCCCTGTCTGAAACCCTAGAGAGCCACTGCCAGTGTTGACAATGCTGAGCTAAATGGGTCAATGGCCTAATTCTGCTGAAGGCAGCTTCATATATGCAGTAGCAACCAGAACCACTAACAAATGCCTGCCTGTCGACATAAATGGATTTCTAGTTGAAAAATACTCTCTTAGCAATGTTTTGAATTCTTCAGCTCTGAGACTAATCTGAAAATATTTGTGAGTAATCTGACTACCCTCACATGAGCCATATTTAATGCTCTGTGAAAATACTTTTTCATATTCCAAAGAGTGCCTGAAGTACCTTTGATATTCCAAAGAGATGGGATATTAAGATGTTCTTTAATCTCTTAAGAGACTACTGAAACAATTGATGACCATTGATGAAAGTGCAGGAGTGACTCTGTCCAGGCCGTATTTTATTTGATCTAGCAATGCTCTCTAGGCTGATAACACAAATGGAAGAAATAAAGCATTAACAGTATAACATCCATTGGTACTGTGCCATTTTATACCATGTAACTAAAGTCAGGTTGAGAAGTTTTCCCCTGCCCTCTGTATATCCCACCCTCCCAGAAGCTCAGGATGGCAAATATGAACAGAGGTATCCCATGTTATCCTTGCAACAACCCTATGAGATATGTTAGCCTGAGAGGGAGGAAATGGCCCAAGGTCTCCCAGTGAGCTTCATGACCTGTTTAAGGATCTTAGGGCCCAATCCTATCCAACTTTCCAGGGCTGATACAGCCCTGCCAACGGGTCGTGCACTGCATCCTGCAATGGGGGGGGCTTCATGGAGGCTTCCTCAAGTTTGTTCCCTTACCTCGGGGCTGCACTGCAGCTGCATTGGTGCTGGAATGTTGGATAGGATTGGGCTCCGAACCTAGGACTGCTTCGTCCAAGTCCAACACTCTAATCCAGGGGTGACAAACTTCAGGTCCACGGGCCTGATCAGGCCCGTGGAAGCTCCATAACCAGCCCCGCATGATAATTGGGCTCTCTAAATTATCGGGTCATTATCTATTCTCAGATGATGAGCTGCGAAGTTGTAATACAAATGCTGAAAGAAGTTGCCAGAGTTGTAATAGGAACACTAAAATGCTCTTATCTCTTTCTATTGTTCTCTAAGCCAGGCAATGTGTGCAGACCGCTGATAAAGGTGATGCAGGCTTGTGCGCTATGCAGATAGAAGCGTGCTTCTGTTTGCCCCATCTCCAAAAGAATATCGTGGGGAAAAGTACAACGAACCCTGTACCTTGTACAGAGGTGCAAAGAAGGGATACCAAAATCAAAATGAGCTTCGAAAAAAAGGGGACAGGGATAAGGCATAGGTTTATGAAATTAGACATGGTTTAGACTGGGAAGCAGAGAGAACCTCAAAAAGTCACAATATAGTAATATATTAGTGCCACCCAGAAAGACACAACATCTTAAGGAAGTTTAATAAGAATAAGGTCCCACTCCCAGCTTCAATCCTTGGCATGCCCAGGTAGGGATGGAATTTCTGACAACAGACCCTGATTTAGTCTCACCATCCAATCCTCTACATTTTTGACTGGTGGAGCACCGCTCCACCAGTTTTAGGTGTTGCAAATGTGCCGTAAAGCACGTTTGCGTAACCCGGGGAGGAGGTGGTGCTGACGCCACTCTCCCCGCCCCAGATCCAATGGAGCACCTGCCAGGGAAGGCAAGTTCCCTGCCAGGCAGTGGAGGGGCGTGGGAGGGCGGAACAGAGCATTCCAGGGGGTGGGATTGGTCGGTCAGGTCCAGGAAGGGGAGGGATTGAGTTAGGGTTGTATCCTATTCCCTTCTCGGGCCTGGATGCCATTACATGAAGCTCTCGGATTTGCACCAGCAAAATAGCTGGCACATATCCAAGTAGCCCAATTGGGGCAGATGGGGCTTTACCCAGGTGAAGGGAATGAATGTTTCCTTCCCCTAAAATGACCTCCTGGCAGTCTGTCTCATGCTCTGGATGCAGCAGAGGTCTCACTGCATCGCAGGGCGTGGGGTTAGACAGGATTGCACCATAAGGCTGTAATCCTACACACTTTAATAGGAGTATGTCTCACTGAACACAATGGGACTTACTTTTGAGCAGACATGCATAGGCTTGTGCTGTAAATCTCTGTTTTCAGAGGGTCTGTTACCATTTTAGAAGAATAGCATTCAGTAGATGGAGCATATTTTTTGTCAGATTGCAATATTGGAGCCAAATGGTCATGAAATACTGTATGTCGTGTATGACAATTCTATGTAAACGTGCCACCTGACCGCTGTAGTTTTGATGCATGAGCAGTACCTCACTTATTGCCTAGAGAGAAAACTGACCATTGTTGCCCGTTTTAAGACGACAGTGGTTATGTACTGCTCAGGTCATTAACTGCTCTGCACGGTAGGAAAAATATTAGAGGGAACACTTCTCGGCAGAAGTGGTGCTGCTGAAAGGGCGGCCCATGTGATAATTGGGCTCTCCCGTATCTTGAAAAGATGATCAAGATTTGTATATTTTCTCTTCTGTAATTTGCAGCTAATGAGTTCCTAGGTGAGAATAAAGTGCTTATTTCTGGTCATCACCTGCTTAATGACATCACTTCCTGCATAATGACATCACTTCCAGCCCTCAGCAGGCACCATGAATGCTAACTTCAGGCTGTTGTATGAAACAAGTTTGACACCCCTGCTCTAACCACTATACTGGCTCTCCTCTAATAATTATAAAAGCAATGAGCAGTTCAGCCTCCCTTAAACAGCACTGCAGCTATGGAACTTTCAGATACTGCAGCCAGGGATGATGCCATTTCCTCAAAGTTTGTAAGCACACATGGCTTTTGTCACTGCAGTTTCCAATTAACATCGAGTTTAGACCAATCACTTTGCACATTTTCAAATTCATATCATGACCTTTGTATAGTCTCTCAAAAACGAATACAGACTTTTTCAATGTCAGGCATGGAATGTAGCAAACAATTCCAAACCAGCCTACTGTGAACTTACTACCGTGGATGGCTCAAAACAGATGTAAACGAAAGATTAATTCTGACCAAATGTCAAAATGACTCAAATTGGATTTCTTTTCAAAATGGTCTCAAAAGGGGCTTTTTCATAAGTTGTGCCTACTTTGAAAATAAGGTGCACATATCCTGCAAAGTTCTTTTTCCCTCCTCTTTATTCAGTATTCCAAGAACAGTGCATGAGCAAGTATGCTATTTTAGTCAGAGTTTAAAAGGCCATTATGGTCAGAAAAATGACTGTGTAAAAATGGCACCTTTTTACTTCACCACTCTATTCACTGCAAGTATTCTGAGTCATGTCTGCTTATTTTAATGCTCAAAATAGATCTTTATTACTTTTCGTTCCTTTTTAGTTCTGCAGAACCAAAACAGGAGCGAAGGAGAGTTAGATGGACTCAATTTAGTCTCATACATCATCAAGAGACCCATTAGCTAAGTTGCTGTTGCAAAATCTTTACTCCTGGTAACGCTGGAGGAGCCAAAAAGCACAAAACTCAGCACTGGATTCCCAGTTCGCGTTTGCAAGGCAGCTAACTAAATAAATCACCCTTTTATGAGAGAGAGCTGGACAAAGATTTTATTACAGGGAAATCACTGGGAGACACCTACTCCATGCCTCACACCTCAGCAAACAGGATGTATTCTTTGCATCTCTGTTATCTTTTGGGTCTCACCCTATTAATTTGTTTTTTTTTTCTTATTCTGTGCCTAGAGCTATCCATATCTACATCTCTGTGTAGGTGTGCTTATTTATTTATTCAAAACATATATAGCCTGTCATTCTAGTCAAAAGAATTGGCAACAAGTCTCCTTAACATCAATATAAAGGAAAATGTATCAAAACAATGATAAAACAACAAAATAATCACAGCTCCAGCAGATGAATAAAGACATAGAGAATACAACTAATTGTATGTGGGACCTGTGGAAGTGCAGGTAAACCAACAGTGTGGGTGGAACGGGGCAGGGGGGTGGGCAGAATGGAGTGGAGGTGCATCGGGGTAGAGGAGGGCACGCATGACCTGTGCCAGTATGCTGTCCTCTTCCTCGCCTCACAACATGCCTGCCCCCTTTCTCTACTCAGACTTGCAAAACCTACATAGCTACTGCAGGTCCAAGAAGTCCCATAGGCAGTCAAGGGGCTTATGGAGGGTTAAGGGAAACTATTTTCCCTTGCCTCTCCCAAGCCTCCAAATCGCACGCCGCCGCCCCATAGCATTTAGCACAGCCTGTTTTGGCGCAGCTGCATTCTATGGCAGGGGAAAGGATAGGACTGGGCTGCTAATGAAGCAGGCTTCTCCTTACAAAAGCTCATCTCTTAATAAATTACTCATTCTATACATCCTATTCCTAAGCATGTTTTCTCAGGAGTAAATCCCACTCTTTGCTGTGCTCATTGAAGCTTACTCCTGTATAAGTGTGCAAAGGACTAGAGCCTTAACGGGCCACAAGAACCTTTGTCACGTACAGCACCATGGATATTTTTCTAGAATTTTTTTTACCCACAGTGGCTTTTCACCATACTAATGGTTGCATGAAAAAGCTGCACTGGCAGTACAGAAGTAATTGGCTCAGCATACTTTGAAAGCTCACAAAGTGCACATGGATGGTGCTCATTTATGTACAGAGCAAGAATACAGCATTGATCCACCACTCAAACCACTGTGGTATTCAGTATTCAGGTTTAGTATTATATTTCACAAAGATCTAACTGGTGAAGATGGGCAGCCCAATCCTCCACAACTTTACGGCGCCGGAACAAGCATTCCGGTGCAGGAAGGAGTCGCAAACGTGCCGCAAGGTACGTTTGCGCCTCAGGAGTAAGGGAGGCCAGCGCAAGGCCAGCCTCCCTCACTCCGGCGATGGACCCAGCCGTGGCCGGCAGCAGACGGTAAGTCTCCCGCCGCCGGCCGCTGGGGCAGTCTAGCTGCCCGAGAGAGGGTGGCCATTGGCCCCGGAGGCCCAGGAGGGGGCGGAGGATGGCCATTGGCCATATCCTGACCCCCGCTGGGCGCTGGAGCTTTACACGGCCTCCTCTTACTTCCACCAGCAAAATCGCTGGCGGAAATCTGAGGAGGCCCATCCAGGCAGCCGCCATTTACACTCGGGGAAGGAGACGAGCGACTCCTTCCCCGAGGAGACCTCCAGCCAGACTCCAGGCTGGTCACCAGTGGTTAGGATCCGGCTGGCCGGATGTTAGGTAGGATTGAGCTGTTAATATGCAGACCTACTAGAGTGAAGATTTACCTGCATTATACCAAATGCAATGATCTCAACAGTTTAAAACTAAAACTGCCATTTCTAAGCAACATTAGCTTTTATCATTGAAGTGAAGTTGCTGCATTAAACACTAAAGATCAACTACAATATAATTTTGACTGTATTTAGCAGTAACACAACTATATTTTGAAGTTATGTATTATTTCCTCTTTTGACATTTTTCTAGAGAAGTAAATCATAAAGCTGAAAAGGATATTTACCCTTCTGTGCAGTAGATGCCTGTCACCCAGTCTGATTGATGTTGTGAAGTCCCTCACTTGTTCACCTATGTATCACTTGTAAAAAATGAACTTCATTGGGCCAACTTGGGTGCACCACTTAGTTGGTACACCTGAGCAAACTGTCAGATTAAATTAATTGAGGGCACCTTCCCTCACATGTACAGGGTGGCTACAAAGGCCCTACACATGAGATTGTGTGGATTTGGGATTGAAGCCATTTAAACTTGCATAAAGACTTTGTGGCCACCCTGAGAGAATTTTTCAATGACTCTCATGGGAGCAGTAGACAGGAGCGGTAATAAGCAGAACAAGCAAAACGATTTGCTTCTACTCAGTAAGCAATTCTGGAATCTTGAGAGGTTCTGAGGAAGGAAAACCCTCTTGGAGTGTGAAACAAGAGGATGACATATTATCTTAACCTGCACAATGGCACCCCAATCTTAAACACATATATTTGTAAGCACACACACACACCCCTTTATTTCTTCAGTAGAACTTACTTTCAAGTACGGTAAGTGTGAATAGGATCACAGCTTTTAGTGCTCTGAGTGTTTTGAAAGAGTGAGAAAAATGGAGATAGGGAAGAACTACTGTATGAAGGGAAGATAGGAAGAACTGAGAACCAAGCGCTCCAGTAACATGAGGCAACTGCCACATGTCTATCATAAAGGTCACCTATTTTGCCATTTAATAGACTGGTTTGCATTTTGAGACAAGGTATGGGTTCTTTTTAATGTACTTTAACAAGACGTATCTTTTTTTAAAAGAGTATTACAGTACTTACAGACAAGATACTACTCTTACTGTAATGTTACTCATTACTCATGTTACTAATGTTACTGTTACTCATAATGTAAATCAAAAATGAAGACCAGTAACCTTTTCTATAATAAACTGCATTTTACCAGTATCTCCAGAATATTTTGCCATTAACTCAGCTTCACACATGTTCAACAAAACTTCTACCAATTCAGCAAAAACCCTTAGACCCATATTTATAACTAGGCTTACCAGATCTTCAACCGGGACAGAGTGCTAGACCTTTAGGAGAAGGAATGTGGGCAGGTGTAGCTTGTTAAGTCCTAGGGCACAATCCTAGGCATGTCTACTCAGAAGCAAGCCCCATTGTGTTCAGTGGGGCTTGCTTCTGAGTAGACATGCCTAGGATTGTGCTTTAGGACTTAACAAGTTACACCTGCCCACATTCCTTCTCCTAAAGGTCTAGCACTCTGTCCCGGTTGGAGATCTGGTAAGCCTATTTATAACTAATCATGCATTTAAATGTTTTGAAAAAACAGAGATCTAAAATAACGTACAAGTTATTTTTTGTACAAGTTACTACTTGTACAAGTACAAGTCTCATTCAGCTGAATGAAACTTCATTCAGCTGAAGTACATGTTTCATTCAGCTGATACTGGTATGCTTCATTCAGCATACCAGTATCTCTGGTAAATTATTTTTCTTATTCGTTTGCGGGGATGATGTGTAAACTTCAACTTCACAGACATTTATATTTCCTATATAATGTACAAGAACTTATTGAAATATTCTTCACTTAGCTAAATATCTTGCCTGCATCATGTGTAAATCCAATGAAATCAACCACCATGATCCAGCTGTGCATATAACATGTATAAAGCCCAAGATAATGTTTGATTGTGTGCACCCACATGCACCACGTAGTGCATACAGGGTGTATACTGCCTTCAACTCAAATGTACACCATGAAGGTATCTGTCCACGGCGCGCACATTCCCAATCTAGCAAGGGGACCCATGCTGGAAGCTTTGTTTGCACATATTTCTCCCTTGCTGGATTAGGGAGGATGGATGGATGGATGAGTATTTCTAACACTCGTTTAAAGAGCATGATCCCCTTAATCTACTTTTGAAGCTAAAAAGGAGTCTTTGAACTAATCATATGAAACTCTGAAGAATAAACTAGAGTCAAAGATCTGATTGTAGCGCAATAAGAATAAATCAGTTATTTCAGATTTTGAGACTGCTCTGGATGTACACTGTAATGAAGCATATTGCATTACATGACCTGATTGCCCTACACATTATGCAGTACTCTGCAATTCTGGACAACTTTTATATTCTATAAATAATTATTCCCTTCATAAATAAAACTTCAAATAAAAAAATCTATTTGAGAATTTGACAATGATGCCTTATAAATTGATATTAAAAACTGCAGTAAGTACATATTTCCATATGTACTTATGAACATATTTCCATGGTATCCGGTATCTGTATCTTCATGGGGCAAACAACAGATGGGAATGGGGAGTTTCAAGCAGTGAAATGGCATGAGAAAAAAATGTTATCCCTCCCTCCTCTAGTGCTGTGGTATCAAGCTCGACATCCCCCTACTCTTCTCAATACTGCCTATACCCAGGGGTGGCCAACCTTTCCACATGAATTCTCCTGGCCCTTTAATGGTTGTATAGGTGAGGGCATTTCAGCAGGTGCAGCTACTTTAGCAGCACCATCAGCACTTGCAACTGCCAAGATTCTGTCTTCTGCACAACTCTTAAGAATGCAGAGGCCCCAATGGTGGAAGGTTAGCTACCTCTGGCCTATACCATGTTAAAAAAACACAGGAGGTCCAATTATGGCCTTCTCACCATCTTGTCTAGCTGCTGCAGCCTTTAGTCCTGAGCAAGTGTGTAGAGTGAACATAAGCCATGATGAAGACCCTGAAGGAAATAACCTCGAACTGTTCTTTTTCAATCGCAGACTAGCAGATAAACTGTAGGCACTGCATTTTTGTTCTTCTGGGATTTCAATCTCTACAATTTCTGGATGACTGGGAGACTGTGGTGGTCAGGAGAGGCTTTGCCAGTTTAGATGGGCATGCCAGCTATACCTTTTCCTTGGCAGGTCTGATCTAGCCACAGTGCTTCATGCTGTTGTCACATCCAGTATGGATTACTGTGACATGGTCCAACTCAGTGATTCCCAAAGTGTGCATCGTGACATCTGAGGTGAGCTCACCTTTGAACACACCTCTAGGATTCCTAGGCTTTTCTCCTCACCCGACAGGTTGTTGTTGTTTTTATTACTATTATTGCTTTTCAAGAAAAAGTTCACAAATTAGTTTACAGAACAAGATAATTAATGTTTTCCTGTTCCAAAAGGGTTCACAATCCAAAAAGATACAGAAGAAATGCCACTAGAAAAGGCACTATGCTGGGGTGAACAGGGACAGCTACTCTCCCCCTGCTAAATATAAGGGAAGCACCACTTTAAAAGATTTGTCTTTGCCCAGTAAGCAGGTGTTATGGCTCTGCTCAACCAGGTTCCAGTACTTTTGAAAGGCAGTGTCGATGACTCTGATTAGCAAGTGGAGCAACCTGACTGACAGTGTAATCCTGCGTAAATTTAGAGCGGCGGAGCGCGTGCTCCGCCGTTCTAAACTGTAGCAAACATGCTGTAAAGCATGTTTGCGACTACTTTTGAGTAAGGGCCGCCAGCGCCAAGGACGGCAGCCCTCACTCCACCGCCGAAGCGACCCAGCTGCCGATGGGTGCAAGGGCGGGCCAAGCGGCAAGGGAGGGTGGCGGTTGGCCGAGTCAGCCCGGGAGGGGGCGGGGATGTTGGCCACCGCATTCCCGTCCCGTTCCCGGGCTCGGCGGCCATTACACAACCGCCTAGGAGTTACGCCAGCTCTCCCAATGTCCCATTCCCCGAGGAGACCTCCGGCCCGGAATGAGCATAGGATCCTGTGGGCAGCCCCAGGGCCACCTGCGGATCTTTAGGCAGGATTGCGCTGCCCAGTAATATGGTTGGCAAAGAAGATATCTTCACGATCCTTCCAGATCTATTAAATCCAGGTTTTAGTCATTTCTGATAGCCCAATACTTTTAGATTCAGAGCACGTAAAAGTGTTCAGCAGATCTAAATATATGAGGTTGATTACTGACTGCTTGATTAATTAAAAAAAAAAAGCCTGACCTGAAAAATTCAACTTTGAATATTTTATTTTATAATATCCAAATGTCATGGAAATAGCTGGAACTGCACAACTGTTCTATGATTTGTCTTTTAGCAGTATCAGTCATTGTGCTAAATCTACAAGATTGTTATACAGTATATGATAATTTACAGGCTGACATATTAAAATAATATCCTTGCATTAATGTTATCTAATAAATCAAAGGGATGTGTGCACCATATAAGTATTCATTTTTGTACAACACTTTTGTACAACACTACTGTGGCAGCTACTATCCTGGGAGACCTTTTAGGGGAGTACACTTCTGGAGTTTGTCACTTTTTTCCCCCTGACAGCAGTTCCTTGGGCTGTGTCAGAGGCCACTTCTGAAGTTCCCCTAACGGTGATTTGGGGGAGGGATATGCTGTCGGAAAGAGCAAACTCAGAAATCCTAATGTGCATGCAGAATTTGCTGCGTGGCCTTCTGGATCAGGGTCATAGGCTTGAAATAAATTTGTCATGTCAGAATAAAGTTATGCCGAGGAATTTCATCTGCAAGCAGAATTCAAAAACAATCTTTCCAGTTAAAAAATATCTCTACATTAAAAAACAAAACCTAGCACAGAAAATGTGGTAGTAACATAACTTGGGGGGGGGGGGAGAGCCCTTTAGGGCACAATCTCCAACAGGGGAAATTCCACTGAAATTAATGGGATTTTTTGCCTTCATTTAAATATGGTATGGGGCCCAAACTTTTGGCAAAGTCACTCATGTTTATTCTAGATCAAGTATCCTTTTAGTTCTCTAGTCAATGTGAAAAATGCCAGACTCAAGGGGATATTTGATTTTTTTTTCCAATATAAGTTGGAAAAATGACCAATTGGCTCTCTGTACATATTTTTGTCCAGAGAGGAAAACATCCTTTGGCTTTCATTGTTAAGCTACTATATCTTGTATTCAACCTAGTTTTTTCAGATTACACACACACACATCACTATATATTTATAAGTAGAAAATTCACTTTACAACAAACACATCCTAACATCATATTTAGATGCACACCCTTTCATTTTCCCCTCCCCCATTGTCTACTTTTTACCTTTCATTTATATTTAACTAAGTAATTTTAGGCTCCCAACTCTGTATCTACAATAGTCTTACTATGCTACTGAGTAAGGATATTAAATGTTGCACTTCTATTCTTCATTTTTACAGAGTGTCAAACAGGATCAGAGTTTATAGGACCCATGGAAACGTATCTTGCATTTAATTCTAATACACATCAGTCAGCGTTCTGCCTTTATTAGGAGTACAGAAGGCTACAGCACCCCAACCCAACTGCTTCCATGGGATGCAACTCACAGAATAAAGCATCACAATGAACTCCAATTTATGGACAAATAACTTTATGCTATATGCTGGAAATATCCTGCTTATGTTTATTTTATTAAAGTTAACATCTCTTTGAATTAGCAGGTGTTAAAAATTCCACAACTGCCTAGAAACATCTGTGGTATAGGACTAGACCACTGAAGTAAATGAAGCTTCTGTCCCAAGCTACAGGAGATGGATGTGGCCCACTACATCCAATCCTGCAGACATTCCATACACATGTAATTTCCAGAGGGGGGTAGCCTCATGAGTTTTCAGAGTTGTATGATTGGGGCTTCAGTCCCGAACTTGCTTTTTCTAGAATAGCCACAGAGATTCAAGACGATGGGAGATGCCACTCAGAAGTCAATGGTTTGAGTCTCACACTATAACAGAAAGAGATTTGCCTCTACTTCTGCACACATTTTGGAACTGTATATACTTACATTAAAGTGTTTCTGAAACATGTTTTCAGGGGGAAAAAAATTTTCAGGTATCCCTACAGTGAATGGTTTTACCATCTCATTCTCTAGAACTCTGTTGACTATGATGTTAACATTACATGCAAATAACAGAAAGATAGCCAACTGCTACCCGCTAAAAAAGTAAATGTACACTAAAAATGTAAAGGTACTGAATTGGTCAGCCAACTGCTACCTGCTAAAAAAGTAAATGTACACTAAAAATGTAAAGGTACTGAATTGGTCAGAATTGTAAAGTGTAAGAGAGAATTCTATAGATACTGAAGCCTGAAACCAGCTCGATTACAAACATAGATCACAGGCAAAAGCTACTGACAGCAATGCATTGCAAATAACAAAATGCTCTTACTGAAGGACAGTATTCTCATTTATTAATATTATTATTAATTCTCATCTCATTAATATGCATTTTATTAACTAGTTTTAGTATGCAATTGGACTGTCAACAATTAATGGTTTTCATCAATTAACTGTCTTACTTTTAACCTATTAATTAACCAATTTAAAAAAGACTATCTCAGTAAAGGTAACACTATGATTAGCAACTGTTCCCCTTGACTAAAAAAATAGAGACAAATATGTTATTACTTAGAAAACAATCTGAAATGTGCTGCCTAAATCAAAGGATACACATTGATTGCTTACAATGCCATAAGTGCTTGCGTAGGAAATCACACTGATTAAAACCCAGCTAACAAGACATACCGTATTTCAAACAGCAGTTAGTGAATTAACTGATTATACTGATTAATCACTAGTGAATTCATCTTTTTAGCCTATAATATAAAAATAACAAATTTCAAATAGCAATACAGTATTAATCATGCGATTTGTGACTGATTTGCTTGCATAATATGTCATTGCTGTGCAGTGTATTTAACCATTAAAAGGGTTAAATGCAACCATTGCTCAATGTATTTCAATGCAGGGGGGGACTGAAATTCTGCTCAAGATATACAGGGAAAATACTAAGGTCCAAAGTGATTAAATAAAAACAGTAACAAAGATCAAAATCAATTAACATGAAAAACAGCAAAATCCTCATTACAAGAGCTAATTACATGTAGAACCAACAATGACAGATCATTTATACAATCCTTACAACATGTAATTCTATCCAGTAGAATGGGATTTGTTTAACTGTGGGGAACAGTCAGATCTGATAAAATGGGGGTAGAAACTGTTCAAGGGTGTAACCTCTGAAATACTTTTTGAGCTTTTCCCCATTCAAGGAAACCTTCATATATGACATTTCCCCTTACCCTGTTTTTATCTTTGCGTAGGAAAAATGTGCAGCTTGTTGACCATTAATCACCTATTTCTACAAAACAGAAGAATTGCCACCTTTAAAAGAATCAACTTCAGTTTATAACGGCTTATCTATTTTCTTTTCATCTTTCCTTCCTGAAATGGATAAAAAATGTTCAAAACATTCTTTCATAAGTCAAGGACAAGATTATTTTTTTATCCTTTCCTAGAGAGAGAAATAAATGCACTAATTTCATTATTCAGCCCTAAGTTAATAATGGTATATTCGCATACCTGGTAAAAACATCTTACTGGAATTTTTTGGTTGGTTCTTTATCTGAAATCAAAGCACTCTTTGTGTGCTCCATTTGCTTCACACAAACCATACATGTGTGCTTATAGGGTTAAAACTAAGGAATGTGACAGTTCTCCATGTGCAGTCTATAGACCTAACTGTTCCACTTTCCCTGGTGGGGCTCCAAACTACATGAAAACAATGCAGCACACAAACTACTATTCCGACACTGAAGGTTTTGTTAACTACACAGAATGCTATTTAGACCAGAATGATTTTTTTTTAATTTTAAAAGTAGCAATTACTGTACTACGAGTTCCTAGTGAATACAATCATGAATAGAGGCCTTTGCTTACTTTGCCACACACTGAGAATATCTGATAAAATGATGATTTATATTTACTTAACAATCACCTGATCACAGAAATTAATTTCCTGTATCTGAGTGTGCTATTTGTAGCATACCTACCAATTCCCAATAAGAGCCTTGTTCATTTCATCACTTCCAATAATTAAAGGTTGGAAAACAAAACTGAGAGACCCTTTACCTTGGGCAGGGGGTTGTGCAGATTTAAAAAGCACCAATGATGCATTGAGTGATGTGTGGTAAGCAAATTTAGAAAAATACTGGTGGAAAGAATAGGAGTAAGTAAAAATGTGAAAATGAAACTTTCAAATAACAAGTGAATGCAAATGTCCACAAAATCCTACAACATTTTCATTGTTTGCATTAAATGATCTTTTAAATTTTTAAAAAAGGACATGGCCAAGTCTAGAAAATGTATGGTTATGGAAAAAAAAGAGAGGAGACGAGCAGTGGAAATTAATGAGAAAAACCAAGTACTAACTTTAAAAGTGCAGGGCATTTTTTACCACTTACTTTCTTCACATGTAGCAAAAAAATGAATGCGTAAACTGTGTCTTTTTCATAGCTGTCTTGAATATTACTCAAACATGCGTACTGTGCCTTTTTCTTTCATAGTTAAGTTCCGATGAATACCAAAAGGAGAAAAAAAAGATACATCTCCTGTAAGTAACTTCTAGGAAGCATTTAGCAAGAGATGTTACTAGGAGGAGCAAAGAGTCTGATTATAGCAGTCTCGTTTCATTAGTCCCCTACAGAAGGCAAACGCTACTGAAGTACGGGAGAGTACTAAGCTAGCAACAGTTTTGAAGCTGCAGCGCAATAATACAAAATAAAAAGTCTTGCTTCGCGTGTCCTGATCTGTGGGCTCACCAGCACTCTTAATATTTCAAGCTACTGAAGCACCTTCACTTCCTGTTCCTCTCCTCTCCTGCTTCAACTTTCACCTCTTCCGCCCAAGGCCAACACCTTGGGTACCAGTACCACCACCACCACCATCATCATCAGCCCCAATCTGGGAGACATCTCTGAGAAACTTCAGAGGCTAGAACTGCTGCCCCAGAAGAACCAAGTTCCAGGTCCGAGAGCTTATTTTCCATGCTGGGAACATGTGAAGTGATAAAGGACGCTTCTGAGCAAGTGCATAGTGTTTTTTTGTCCTCCCACCCCCTCCGCCCGCACCCGTTGAAGAAGCGCGTCTTTTTCTTTCGAATGCCTCCGCAGCTGGAGCTGAAGCTCCCTCCGCCTCCGCGCTGTCCCGTGAGCAAGAAGCCAGGAGACGCTCAGCGCCGACTGCACAGCAACCTGCACTGGGGGCGCCCAGCCTTCCCTCGGCTTCTTGCTTGCCCTGTCGCTGGCATGCATTACCGCCTGGCGGAAAACGCGCGCCCAGAAGCCGCCAGCCGAGCGTAGCAGCAGCAGCACCCGCCCCCCAGTCACACTTCGCTTCGCCGCCCTTCCCGCCTAGCAGCTTCCTCGCACCCTGCCCGCCTTCGGCCAAGAGAAGCGTCCCGCGAAGGCCAGACTCACCTCCTTGAGGCGGAGGGCGCGCGGGGCCGCCGCCAGCGGCGCAGTTGTGGCAGTCCTCGAGCCCCAGCTGCTCTGCCTCACGTCAGGGCTCAGCCCAGAGTGGCGGCCCCGGCCTCCAGCAGCCGTTTTCCGCCTCCAATCATGGCTCGGCGAGCGCCGCCCGTCGCCACAAGCCCCCTTTGGCGCGGAGGTCCGACTCCCCACAGGGGCAGCCAGCAGCAGGAGGAGGCACGCCACGCGCGCGGCTGCGCCTGCCTTGATTCAGCGTCGGTTGCGTGTGGGTGCAAAACCCGGCTCCATTCAAAGCCATGGGAGCTTGGCCAGGGGCTTCAGTGGGAGGTGGCTTGCGCGCCCAGCAGCTGATGGGCTCTCAGGCCCCATCATTCCTGTGGCTGGAAGGAAGGGGGCTCTAGAGCGGCTTCTTGGCTCACACGTGGAAGCAGAGGCAACGGAGGAAAGAGCAGCTTTGGCAGGGAACTTGAGGGAAGCGGGGTGTGCGTGTGTGTGTGGAGCGTTATTTTTTAAAGATTACGTCGTTCCAGGAACATCAGTTTTAAAAAACAACACGGTCAAGTTGGTGGTGTTTTTTTTTTAAACCACCCGTGCAAGAATATGTGTGCGTACAAAATCCCTGTTGTTGGAAAGACAGGCGTGACGCGAAAATAAAAGGCTTCAAGCGGACAGATGCTTTCAGAACCAACTTCTATATAGAGCCCCGGAAAGGTCCGGGGCAAACTGCGAAGACCCCTCCACGTATCATTGGCCCCGTTCTTGCAAGAGAGGAACTGTCTGAAAAGGTCTAGTCTAGGAAGCGCCAAGAGGAGAAAATGCACAGCAGAGTTGGCTGCTGCTGCGAGGGAGGGAGTCCTATTTGGGTGCTGGATAAACGTGCTTCGGATCGCGCTGACGGAGGCTTAGCAACGTACAACCCGATCCGGAATGAGTGTTTTAGGGGCGAGCAACGAGGTGTAGAAAGGGTTCCGTTGGGTCACTCGCTTCAGACTTTCAACAGCTAGGCAGGGAAATGTGTCGCGATGAGCAGAGAAAGCTCGACTTGTAAACAACGCAGTCCGTCAATACCGTAGTAGGAAAGACTGGAGCCTGTCAGATTGAACTGCTACCTCTCCAAGAACTCTAGTACTGTATTGAGGAGGAGGGGGGGATTCTTACCGAGGCGCGTCTTCTCCCATGTTCGTTGCCATTGTATTTTTCTTTGCAGAGCAGTTTTGTTCAGCAAGCTTCCATTCATTTGTTGCTGCTCTCCCTCTTGAGCTGCAGTCCTGAAAACAACCTTTATTCCCCCCCGCCCCCGAATCCCAGCTTCGGATCTCAACTGACAGACAGACGCGAGGGCGAGCATTGCAAAAGAAACTCGAGTACTCCTTTAATTAAAAAAAAAACTAGCGATCAAAAAAGTGTCTTTGGGGTTTTTTTGTTGTTTTTGTTGTATTTTTTTTAAAAAAGCAGAGTTACATAATGTATTAATTGGTTGCTATTAACGCACTTTTATTGAGCATAGCACACAGAAGTCTGATTGTGAGTGAGGAGTGTTTTCAATGAAAGTGGAGTTATTTTAGCTGCAGACATGTTTACATTTCTGTGGTTTAGTCTATAACTTTCTCTTTTACTTGCTTCAGAATTCTGCTCCATGAAGCAAAGCCCTTAGCTCCCAGACATTCCAAAAAGTCTGCCAAAATAACAGAAAAAAGATGATTTTTTAAAAAAATACATGCTCACACAGAGACCCCCAAGTCTGGGTCAGGCGGAGGACTGTATACCCCCCTCCCCACTCTCTCCAGTTCAAAAGCCTTCAGGGCTCCATTTCCTGTTTTTAGGGGGGGGGGGTAAAACAGGTCTACAACTAGTGATTTTAGACACTCCCTAGCCCACGTTTAAAGGACCTTAACTCTGGCTATGCCAGTTGCCAATATGACCTTCTAACAACAGGTCCTTCGCACCAAGAGAAAGCACACAATGAAATGAGATCTGTTTTGCCCCAGTATAGTTCTCTGGTCTGCACTAGCAGCATAGCAATGCATCTGTGCTGATTTGAGACACCTGCAATGGACTTCTGAACAGTGCAGTTTGCTTTGGCAACTTCTGGAAAATCAGTGTGGTGTGCTGCTAATGGTACCCAAGTATGCAATGGTTTGAAAAGGAACAAATTTCTTCCACCTCACCTTGTAGCTAGGATCCCTATATATTGAACATTGTTGCCCAGATGCAGAACCTGACGTGACTTTGTTATCTCCTGTACCCACCTTTGTTTCCAAATATAGGAGTTATCATTTTCTTCATATATATTTTCACAAATATGGATAGGATTGTGCTGTAAGAGTCATTTGCCCCTGCACATCTAGGTTCACATTTTGTATAAAGGAGTTATCCAGAATTAAGGCCAAAGTGTATTGCAAATGATTCATGATGGGATGCATGAACTTATTCATGATCCCCACTTATTCATGATCCCCATGAATCCCAGCCAAGATGGCAGTGGTAGAAGAAGCAGCAGCAGCCGTGGTTCCTGCTGCCTCATTGTGTTTCAGCAGTCTTGTGACCTGGCTCTGTTCCCTCTTCCCTGGAGGCTCTTGTTGAGCCTCCAAAGGAGAAGGAATGGGGGGGGGGGATTTGGTGGCCAGGTTGCGAAGCTGCATCAGCAGCCTCCTCCTCTTTGTGTTTCAGCAGCCTCATGATCTGGCTGCATCCCCCCCCCCCTTCATTCTTCTTTGGAGGATCTCGTTGAGAAGAAATGGGGGAGGCGACGGACAGATTGCAAAGCCGCCACCTCCTCTTCTGGGTGAACCCGGAAGTGATGTTGCAACATCACTGGGTGCCGCTGCCCCTGGCAACACTGCTGCATGTACACCGCTTTGGATTTTTAGAAAAGTGGTATATACATCTTTTAAATAAATAAATAAATAAATAAATAAATAAATAAATAAATAAATAAAGGGTCGAACTGGCCATGGAACAACCGGCTGGTTCAAAACTGGGAAGGGAGTATGGCAAGGCTGTATATTGTCACCCTGCTTATTTAACTTATATGCAGAGTACATTATGAGAAATGCAGGGCTGAATGAATCACAAGCCGGAATCAAGATTGCCGGGAGAAACATCAACAACCTCAGATATGCAGACGATACCACCCTAATGGCAGGAAGTGAAGAAGAACTAAAGAGCCTCTTGATGAGAGTGAAAGAGGGGAGTGCAAAAGTTGGCTTGAAACTCAACATTAATAAAACTAAGATCATGGCATCTGGTCCCATCAATTCCTGGCAAATAGAAGGGGCAGAAATGGAAGCAGTAACAGATTTTACTTTTCTGGGCTCCAAGATCACTGCAGACGGAGACAGCAGCCATGAAATTAAAAGACGCTTACTCCTTGGAAGGAAAGCTATGGCAAACTTAGATAGCATAATAAAAAGCAGAGATATCACCATGCCTTTCGCATAGTCAGGGCGATGGTGTTCCCAGTAGCAATGTATGGTTGCGAGAGTTGGACCATAAGGAAGGGTGAGCGCCGAAGAATACATGCTTTCGAACTGTGGTGCTGGAGAAGACTCCTGAGAGTCCCTTGGACTGCTAGGAGATCAAATCAGTCAATCCTAAATGAAATCAACCCTGACTGTTCCCTGGAAGGACAGGTACTAAGGCTGAAACTCAAATATTTTGGCCACCTAATGCAAAGAGAGGAGTCTCTGGAGAAGACTCTGATGCTGGGAAAGATTGAAGGCAAAAGGAGAAGGGGAAGGCAAAGGATGAGATGGTTAGACAGCATCACCGATGCAATGAACATGAAAATGAGCGAACTCAGGAAGATAGTGGAGGACAGGAAGGCCTGGCGGGATATGGTTCATGGGATCACGAAGGGTCGGACACGACTTAACGACTGAACAACAACAATACATTTATTAGAGAAGCCCAAATATGTCTAATTATATGCAACAAATGTACAAAAGATGTACAACTGGCCATGACACCCTTTAAATATGCAGTTTTTGCCAGATAACATCCCCTCCCCAGTTTAAGATGGACTTCTAATACAAGAACACCCAGTTTAAGATGGACTTCTAATACAAGAACACTTTACCCAAATACAATATACTGCACGCGATGTAAATCAAAATTGAGCAATAGAGAAATTAGACTACAGTGTAGCCATAGGCTGGATCTGTCCTGATTGAAATACTGTAAATATCAGTGCAAAGCATAATGTTTCAGGAGCTTGCTATGTAATGCTGTAAAATATGGACATGAAGCTACCACTTCAGGCAGGCCTGATAGATAACCTGTTGCAGTGCATAGGTTGACTCACTTGCCTGAGCTACTATTTGCAGGCACATTTCTCTGATGCACCTGCTCTTAGCTTGTGGCATAGTTCAACCTGGATTGCATTGGGGAGAGGGCATAGGATTTCTAAGTAGACAATCCTTTATCTCACAGTAGAATAATGAACTAAATGGCCCTTTGATTTCTCCCAACTGTTCGGTATCCCCTATGCTACAGAGAGAGTGCCAATTGTGTACTTCATTTTCTTTTCTGTTTTTAATTTATATTTTCTACTTATTCCAGATTTGTTAACAATCCTGGGGGCTCCAGATGTTACCTTCAGATGTCACCCAGCGTGTTCTGTCAATATTTTCCATACCAAATCTGGTATGAGAACTCACCAGTGTAATTGCGTCTCCCATGAAATGTCTTGGGTTCAATTGCTGGCTTGTCCAATTTCAAGGATCTTAGATAGCAGGGATGGAAAAGATTTCTGCCTGAGACCTTGAAGAGCTGCTCAGTCAAAGCAGACAGCACTGGGTCAATGGATCAATGAATTGCTCAGAACAAATTTGCCTCATATTGTTTTATGCTACCTACTCTATCCTAAGTGGTTAAATGTTCCCACCAGAGTGTTACCAGATTTGGTTTCAGTGAGAGAGCACTGGAGAACTTATCACATTTTTTGTAATATTTGCTTTATTTATAAATACACAAGGACAGTGTAAGTGGAAAACAGCAGGCACTCCCACAAGACTGCAGGTTTGCTCCCCTGTGTCTGATCTACTAAAAGAGATCTTGCACCTTCAAGGTGCCTTCAGTCTTCTCACAGTTCTGATTCTACCTCTCTCTCTCTCTCTCTCTCTCTCTCTTCCAAATGGCTGTTTCTTTACACACACACACACACACACACACACACACACACACACACACACACACACACACACACACACACACTTTTCATAAGTCTCCTTAGTTGGCAGGGGTTGGGGGGAGGTCAACTTCTCCATGTTCCAATGCCCATCTTCTTAAAGACACCAAGGAGAGGTCTCCAGGAATCAACCATTCTCAACAATTAGGTTCCATGAAGAGACATCAACCTATCATTCTGGACTACTAGCCTAGCAAAAGAAGAGTCAACTAGAAATTGAGTATATCAGAGAGAGAGAGAGAGAGAGAGAGAGAGAGAGAGAGAGAGAGAGAGAGAGAGAGAGAGAGAGAGATGCATTGAGCTGACTGGAAAACAAGGTCCCCATCTTGTATACTCTTAAGACCCAGCCAGTTCTCAGTGAGAACAGTATGCAATGAGAAAATAAAGTTATATAGTATAGCCTCATACATCTGTCAGCCTAGATGATTCGTTTGTGAAATTCCACAGATGTGGTGTTGTAAGACAAAAAGTGATCTTTGATAATAACAATTTTAGGACACCCACCGTTTTGTTAAAAGGTTCTACTACATTAATAGAAACAAGTTAAGAGGAACTTATTGTCACTCTGATAAAGGCAAAAGGAGTCTCAGTGAATGTACAAGGATGAGCAAGACTGCTGCCCTCTCTGAAACAATTAGCACTCTAGAAACACTCTGCTTCTTCTTTTATCCATTCTCAGTCATTTGTTTAATTAAAAGATTTATATACCACTTTTCTGGCACTCAAAGTGGTGTACAACATAGAAGTAAAACATACAGTTGCCCCCTTTTACCACAAATTAGCCACCCATGGATTTGCCTCAATGTGGGTGGCTAAACCCAGAAGTAGGAGTCCCGCTGGGGCTGGGGGCAGTGCCACACAACCTTATTTTTCACCTCCTGCGCGCCTTCTAAGTACTGCACTCCAAAATGCTTCAAACAGTTTGTTTGAAAATCAGTCGGAAACTACTTCTGGCTCGCGTAGCACAACCGGAAACTGCTTGGGATCGCAGAGGTTTTTTGTGGTTTTTTTTACCGTTTGAAGCATTTTTGAGTACTTACAAGGTGTGCTGGAGGTGAGAAGCAGGTAGTGGGCCCCACGCAGCTGAAAAAAAAAGTACTGTGGCGCCATCTCCTCTGCTCCCCCCACCGCAGATTTAATTTAACGTGGATTTTCAGAGAATTTCGCGGATTTTAATGCAGATAGAGGGCCAACTGTACAAAAGATAATAACATCTGAATAATAACTGAATTAAAATAAAAACATTAAAACAGTTAAAAATTAAAAAAGATACCAGCAGATTTAAATGTAAAGCAGCTATAACATAAAAGCAGCAACAGGAATTAAAAAGGGGTCCCAAGGAGGTTCCTCCCTCCTCAGAAGTCAAGGAAAACAAATAGAACTTTAAACCCTGTCTGAAACTATGTAATGAGGGGGCCATCCTCAAGTCTTCTGGTAACTGATGCCAGAGACATGGTACCACAACAGAAAAGGCCCTGCACCTTGCCACCATCCCCTTGACTGTAGATGGTGGTGGTATCCTAAGCAGGGTCCCCTCTGATTATCATAGAGGACATGCAGGATTATATGGGGAAGGCGGTCCTTGAGATATCCCGGTCCTATGCCATATAGGGCTTTAAAGGTCATCACTAACACCTTGAATCAGGCTCGGAAAGCAATGGGCAGCCAGTGTAGCCATTGGAGCTCAGCATGCCAAGCCCTGGTGACCAACCAAGCCGCCTCTGCACTAACTGCAGCTTCCAAGCCATTTTCAAAGGTAGCCCCATGTAGAGTGCATTGCAGGAGTCTAAGCGAGATGTCACTAGGGCATGGATCATTGTCACCAGATCCAACTGATTCAGATACGGTCTCAGCCGGCACACCAACCAAAGCTGGGCAAAGGCCCTCCTGGCCATAGATGCCAGCTGGGCATCCAGGGACAGCTGTGGATCCAGGAGAACTCCCAGGCTGTGATCCTGTTTTTCAGAAGAAGTGCTACCCCATCCAGAGCAAGTTTTGGATCTAGTACCTGCATAGCAGCCTTCCAGATCAGGAAGTCCTCTGTCTTATCCAGAATTAATTTCAGTTTATTAGCCCTTATCCAGGCCCTGACCACTTCCAGACAGCACCCCAGAACTTTGACAGCCCCCTTGGAAACTGGTGGAAAAGAGAGACAGAGCTGGGTGTCATCTGCATATTGGTGACACCCAACTCCAAATCCCTGGATGACCTCCCCCAGTGGCTTCATGTAAATGTTAAACAACATGAGGGACAAGATAGATCCCTGAAGCACCCTACAAGTCAACAGCCAGGGTGCCGAACAGGTATCCCCTGGGCTCACCATCTGGGTCCAATCTGACAGGAAGGAGCGGAACCACTGCAAAACATGCCTCCAAACCTAGGCTTACCAGATCTCCAACCAGGACAGAGTGCTAGACCTTTAGGAGAAGGAATGTGGGCAGGTGTAGCTTGTTAAACCTTAGAGCACAATCCTAGGCATATCTACTCAGAAGCAAGCCCCATTGTGTTCAGTGGGGCTTGCTTCTGAGTAGACATGCCTAGGATTGTGCTCTAAGGTTTAACAAGCTACACCTGCCCACATTCCTTCTCCTAAAGGTTTAACACTCTGTCCCGGTTGGAGATCTGGTAAGCCTATCCAAACTCTAACCCAGCCAACTGGTCCAGAAGGACACCATGGTCAATGGTGTTGAAAGTCCTTGAGAGGCTCAGCAGGACCAACAGGGATGCACTGTCTAGCCCCTGGTACAGATAATCAATCAAGGCGACCAAAGCCGTCTCTGTGCCGTAGTCCAGCATGAAACTAGATTGAAACGGGTCCAGATAATGTACTTCTTCCAGAATTCCCTGGAGCTGAGAAGCCACCACCTGTTCAGTCACCTTGCCCCAAAACAGGAGGTTGGATACAGGTTGGAAATTATCCAGGACCATTGGGTCTAGGGAGGGTTTCTTCATAAGAGGGTGAACCACCACCACCTTTAAGGCTTTTGACATCACCCCCTCCCTGAGAGATGAATTTATTAACCTTCCTACCCAGTCAGCCAACACTGATTCTGTCAATGTGGAGTCCAAGTTGAGTCGAATCTGAGTGATCTTATTTGCAAAATGCTTTGCGAAAGTGTCACAGCAGGCATGAGGAGAATCTCCATGGTTCTCCTGCGGTGTTATGTACAACAAGCTTTGCACAATGTGGAGCAGCTCCACTGGACGACATTCTGCAGCCGTGATGGTGGCAGAGAAGAAAACCTTCTTAGTCACTGCCACCGCCACAGAGAAGGCACAAAGTTATAATCTCGCCTGAGCTTGGTCAGATTTGTCTCGCGTTTTCCTCCAATGCCGCTCTAGATGTCTGTTGAGCTGTTTCATCACCTGAATCTCCTTAGTAAACCAAGGAGCCAAACGGACTCTGTGACCCAGCAGAGGTCGCATAGGAGCGATTTCACCCACTGGCCCTAGTAGCAGGGAAATCATCCCAAAGCTCTTAGGAAACCATTCGAATCCATAAGTCTTCGGGGGCAGATCATACCAACTGTGCAGAGATTAGGTGCCGCCATCCACTTACACTTTACCAGGTAATGATCTGTCCATGACAAGGGCGAAACCTTAATCTCCTCCACTACTAGGTTGCCCTCCCCCTGCCTTGTAGTGAAGATAAGGTCCAATGTGTGCCCAACCATGTGCATTGGGGCCTCTACTCATTGGGACAGGCCGCAATGCACAGTCATGTGACACATCCATCTTCATACTCAGAAGAGTGACCCCGATACAGTTCAGGCAGAAGGTGTTCAGATACAGTTCAGGCAGTTCAGTTCAGGTAGAACTTCATCTCTTCTCACTTTTTTCTCTTCGTCCACTCCCAATAATAGTGATCATGACTTGGAGGGAGAAAGAAAAGCAACTCAGACATAAGAAAATTATCATTTATCCATGTCTTACATCTTCCTCACCTTCCTGAAGCCACCTTGAATTAGACTCCTTTTTATAAAGGTATTTTGATTTGTATACATCAACCTCACTTTTTTGAGGGGTCCACAAAGGATAAAATTCTGAACCTGCAAAAAATCAAGGAGATTCTTTTAAATCAATTGAGCACAACATGCATATGGGTGTCAGGATTTCATCTAAAGGGTTCTGATCACCAAGCGGCTGTTTAAAAAAAGGGAAGGGAAAAGGTCTCTCCAGAAGATGTTTTATATTAATTTAAGTATTTGTTGCTGGATAATGTCAGGCTCTCTCTCAATGAAATGTCCTGCGTGGGCCGCCACACCTGCTAAATATAACCCCCTCTTTCTTTTGAAATTCTATAAAGAGGCCTTTAAAGGTTTACATCCTCCAATCTGGAGGTTTAATTGCTTCGTTTATAGTTTTTTTTAAAAGGCCTTGTAAATTTCAGAATTTTGGATATTTCAAAGATGAAGGGGCTGTTCAGTGAGGATATAAGGACTGAAATTTGAAACAATTCACTGTGTTAAATGCAGCATTGATTCTATTATGATGAGTGAGCTCCTGCTTCTCGTTCTGTAAGTTCTGTTCTTTGAATAGATATTTCTTCCACTGATTTTATGACTTACTAGCAAGTTTAATAAGAAAATACGCAGAAGGGTTCACAATGGTAAATGCACACTAGGGAGGAAGCGATAGATTCCATTTCATATAAGGTAATGAAGAGTGATTATGCACATTAATAGACTTTAATCTACAGAAAAAATAAACCCAGCATGAAGAGGACACTCAAAAATCAGTTTTATATTAACAAAAAGTTGCGCGATATAGAAAAGAAGCTGGTGACTTTCTGCTTATTTTAAATCTTTGTCAAGAAGAAATAACATAGCTGTTGACTACATTGACTTATAGAAAAATAACATATGACATTCACAAACGAGTGTCATCTTTCTCTTTCTAGCAAATGGCTGGTGTTGAGGCTGTTTAATCACCAGAACAATAAGGTGTCTTTGAAATCTCAGTGTATTCTGATGTATATTAAGAGATTGAGAGCGCAATCCGTAACTTTAGAACGGCAGAGCGTGTGCTCTGCCATTCTAAAGTGTTGCAAACATACCATAAAGCACATTTGCGACTACTTTAGAGTAAGGGTGGGCACGGGGGCGATCCGGATGGTGAGGGAGGGGGGCCATTGGCCGAATTGGCCCGGGAGGGGGCGGGGATGGCATCCGCCATATCCCCATCTCCCGCTGGGCCGGCTCGGCCATTACACAGCCTCCTCTTACTTCCACCAGCTATTTCGCTGGTGGAAATCCGAGGAGGCCCATCAGGTCTTCCCAGCTCAACACCAGGGGAGTTCCCCGAGTAGACCTCCGGGCTGCTCCAGAGCGGTCCGGAGTGAGCATGGGATCTGGCGGCCGGCCCAGGGCCCATAGTTAGTTAGGATTGGGCTGCCCATTTAATAAAGTTGTTTGTGGATCACGGAATTCAGATTTTAACATCTAGAGTCCCACTGAGCACTACCCATCTCTAGGCTGGCAAGACCCTCTGTTGCATCAGGGAAGCTCAGCCAATGGCTGTCTATTGTAACATAAGAGTGGATCAGCCAATGATGTTCTAGGACAGGGGTGTCAAACATAAGGCCTGCAGACCATATCTGGCCCACAGAAGCTCTTTATGTTACTTCCCTGATAATTGTTCTCTCCAAGCACTACCCTTTTAGCAATGCTGCTTCTGCCAAGGCTCTGGGAAGGAGAGATGGAAGGAGGACTCAGAAGGAAAGGAATGCTACAGGGCAAGGAGCAGACCAAGATGGGTGAGAGAGGGAGATGCAGCTGACTGGCCTTGGGAGAGACTAATGACCACGTGGCTGCCCTTTCAACAGTGCCACTTCTGTCAAGGCCTCACTTTGCAGACCACCTCTCAGCTGCTGAGCTGTAAAGTGATGCCTCCGCAGAAGTGGTGCTGCTGAGAGGGCGGCCCGTGTGATAATTGTTGGGCTCTCCCATATCTTGTAAATATGATCAAGATTTGCAAATGTTCTGTTCCACCATTTGTAGCTAATGAGTTGGTATGTGAGAACAAAGTGCTTATTTGTGGCTATCATCTGCTTAATGGCATCACTTCCTGCGTAATGATGTCACTTCTGGCCCTCAACAGGCACAATAATGCTATTTGGCACACTATATGAAACACGATTGGCACCCCTGTTAAAGGAGTAGGGTAGGCAAAACTTAGGATTTTCAGGAAAGAGATACAACAGCCTATGCACCAACAGGTTTTATTTAGTACTACAAATGGAACATTGCATGACCTATGGATATGCTTACCATCCGTCCCGGAATGTCTGGGACCATCCCGGGCTCCAGGCTAGGATTCCGGGTCAGTCCTGGGCTTTCCGGGCCCGGATGAAGCCTCACCGCTTCAAAAAGGTAAAAAGTACCTTTTTCCAGGTACCGCCATCTTGGATCTTGCAAAATCTCACGAGATCCAAGATGGCGGCACCCAGATCTCGTGAGGGCACATGAGGCAATACAGTATTGCCTCATGTGCCCTCACGTGACTTGGGCACCGCCATCTTGGAGCTCGCGAGATTTCGCAGGATCCAAGATGGTGACGCCTAGAAGAAAGGTACTTTTTACCTTTGAAGCCGCCGCGGCTGTGGCTGCGGGGGCACGACGGGCAGCAATGGCGGCGGCGGCGGGCAGCAGCAGTGGCGATGACAGGCGACAATGGCGGCGACAATGGGTGGCAATGGTGGCGGCGGAGGCTTCAGTGGGGCCGCGACGAAGACGATGGCAGCAGTGGCAGAATGGCGGCTGCGGGACAGGCAAGTCAATCAATTAATTAAGCATGATTTTTGCAAGAGGCAATGATACTCCATGGTTCAGTTCCCAACTTTGACAACCTCAGGGTTGATTCACATGAATCTGAGAGTGAGCCTTTTGAGGGTATGTAGACAGAGTTTTGGGCCAGCGGGTGGCGCAGTGGGTTAAACCACTGAACCATGAGCTGTTGATCGAAAGGTCGGCAGTTTGAATCCGCGACGGGGTGAGCGCTCGTTGGTTGGCCAGCTCCTGCCAACCTAGCAGTTCCAAACATGTTAATGCGAGTAGATAAATAGGTACCGCTTGCGGGAAGGTAAGCAGCGCTCCGTGTTCCAGCCACATGCTACGCGCTGTGACAAGGAGAGTCATGCCGTCCACATGACCACGGCGGTGTCTTCGGACAACGCTGGCTCTTCGGCTTTGAAATGGGGATGAGCACCCACCACACCCTAGAGTCGGACACGACTGGACTTAATTGTCAGGGGTCACCTTTACCTTTTTTTTTTTTTTAGACAGAGTTTAGGTACATGGGGGGAAGCAGTTACACAATTGCTTCAGTATAGGCCCATGCTCATTCTTCATATATTATCTTCCCCTCATCCATTCAGTAATGTTCAGTTCAATGATAAAACTCTGTAGATTGAATCTGCTTGCCATTCAGGTGGTGACAAAAAAGAATGTTGCAACTTGCAAGCTTTTTGGGAGAAGCTTGGACAGTTATTTTCTTCATTTGGCAGGACTAACTATGGCAAAGTTGGACAACCCATGCCTCAGTTCATGCATGTAAAACACGCTTAATGAGCAACAATTGCAATTAGCAAGTCAGCAGTCTAGTAGTGACAAAAATTCACTAGGAGCATGTGTGGTTGCTATTGCTACTGTCACTGGTACACTACAGCTGCATACATACTACTTGGGAGTAAGCCTCACTGAACACAATGGGACTTACTTCTGAGTAGATATGCATAGGATTGGGCTGTGTATGTTTGAAAAGTTTTTTTATGTACACAAGATCCTTTAGGTTGTGATCCTATGCATATTTACCTGGGAGTAAGCCCCACTGAGCTCAGTGTGATTTACTTTTGAGAAAACATGCGCAGGTTTATGCTGTAACAACCTTTACAGCGCAATCCTAAACCAACTTTCCAGCGCCAGTGTAGCCGTGCCAACAGGGCAGATACTGAATTTTACAGTGCAGGGGCAGTCATGGAAGCTTCTTCAAGGTGAGGGAACATTTGTTCCCTTACCTCGGGGCTGCATTGAGGTTGCACTGGCACTAGAAAGTTGGTTAGGATTACGCTGTCGATCCAATAATCCCCAAACTAGTGTGATGCAGTGGAACTGCTAGTGTGCCATTAGAAATAATAATCAACATTTTCTGTGAACCCAAAGCATTTAAGCCCAGAAGAGGCTGCCCACTGTATCGCCACCTGATTCACTTCAGTCTGGCCTCCTTCCTTCTGGTCAGGATGCATATCCAGGACAGTGATCGAGTGGCATGTTCAGAACAGGGCAAAAAAAAAAAAATAGATGAGATGTGGGAGATCAATGATTGGCTCTCCTGACGTTTTCATTTTTATCTAAAAAATTATTTTATCTGAGGTTGGGGGTTCTGAAATGAATCAGAGCAGCAATGCTGGGGGAAGGGGTTAATCTTTTCCCCACATACCATTTTCTCAAGATAGTGGAGGACAGGAAGGCCTGGCGGGATATGGTTCATGGGATCACGAAGGGTCAGACATGACTTAACGACTGAACAACAACAACAAAAGTGCCATTAGCTGTGGAAAACAATATTTTTCCCCAGTAGGGCTTATAGCAGCGTTGGTAGGGACATTTTGATTGAGGAAATAGTGCAGGGGGGAAGGCTTATACCCCTCCCCCCAACACTGTTGTTCCAATTACATTTGGAAGCCCCTGTAACTGCTTTTAGGTGAAAATGAAAAAAAAATGTTGGGATAGTTGATCAAGAACCTTCCACGTTTCAACTATATTGACTCCCATAGAGAAACATAGAAGTAGGTTCCACTTAGGGTAGGTAATTCCTACCTGTTCATGCTCTAACAGTGCAATCCTATGCCTTTCCTGGGAGTAAACCCAATGGGAAAGCACAGGAAAGCACACAGTGGGACTTACTTCTGAGTAACCCTGCATTGGATTGCACTATAAAAGTAAACATTTTCAGATGAGAACGTACACGTTTCGCTTTTCTTTTCATTTAAGAAAAAGAGAAAATGTGTCAGCTATCAGAAGTTTGCTACCAGAAGAAGTTATTAGGAGGAACCCTACTCTAATCTAACAATTTAGATTGTTCACTTCTGTCCAAAGAGTTACTATAACTTGTATCTAGGGCATGAAGTGCAGTTAGCGATAAAGACAATTCTTTATAAACTATCACAATTTCCTTTAAAACATTTGGTGGATGTGCCTGTTGCAGTTTAAAGTCTTTAGTACACACAGCAGTTCCCAATAACACATGGTGACCACAAAGTGCTCCGTAAATTGCATATTGCATAATTCCTATCAACTTGCATAGTACGCAAAAAGAAGATGATATGAAACACATTGTACATCTGTCACTGAGCTCTAGTGACAAATTTATGCAAGATGGATCCTGAAAACAAATTTGGTTTTGCAAAAGAAAAGAAAAGAATAAGAGAGAGATAATGTACATATTGGGTATATATATATAATGTACATATGTATGTACATACATACATACACACACACACACACACACACACACACACACACACAGAGTACACACACAGTGTATCTATATAGATCTATATCTATATAGATCTGCACAGTATTTCTATATGTATACAGTAAATATATACAGTATACATACACTAAACACACACACACACACACACACACAGAGTGTGTTTGTGTGTGTAACATATTTACCATTTTCAACAGCAAAGCCATTACATCATTTAAGGAGGGAAACCAGTTGTGATTTGCCACTACAGTTACAGTTCTGAGCTCATGTAGCTGGGAAGGCAGTACCACTGATTTTATGGACTGTTTCTGAGGTCATGTTTAGGATCATCCTGTCCGTCATAAAGTCATGTTTCAATGTTTAAAACAGCCATGACTGAAATTATATTTTAACATCTTAACTTATACTTTGTCAGTAGCGTTCCTATGACCGCCCCCCCCCCCCCGCGCCGGAAGTGACGTAATGGCAGCAGCCGTTATCGCTCACTCAAAGGCGCAGGGCAGGCCAAACACTCCGATGGCTCTCCTCCACACTGCCACCGGCCGCCGTTGCACCCTCTCCCGCCCGCCTGCTGCCTGGGGCCCGATCCTGATGGCCGGGGCCCACTGCCCCAAGGCCACCACCACTGACGACATCACTGTATTTTGTTGTGCATATCTGTGCTACTTCTTGACCATGCAAGATACTCAGGGCAAACAGTATCAATCAAGGTGAATGATACAGTACAAATTAACCAATGGGTAACCTATTGTCCTAAACCAGGTTAGAATTTCAGAATATTGTACAATCAGGCCCTATAATAAAATTTGTGAACTTCAATATGTTTGGACTCTGAAGCTCAAGCATTCAAGGCTTAAATCCCATAATCTTTGCAACTAGTGGGAGGCATTGGCCCTAATCTGACTAGTTGCATGCAGCATGCAGCATCCTGCAGTTTGCATACAAAGCCCTAGCCAGACAAAGACAATGGAGCTGATCAACTGTATAGCAGGAAGGAGGGAACAGCTGGACTAAGTGTCCAATTCTCTCCGCCACCAGCCCATAGTACACAGCACCACTGATGGAGTGTGCGCAGCATGCTATGAGGGGGGTGATCAGATGGCCCCCATAGACCACCTGGCCTCTAATGAGTCGCCTCGGACCTAAGCCCGCTATTTAACTGGCATAAGTCTGAGGAGATCCAGGGGGTGGGTCCAGGCCAGGAAGGGAGAGGGATAAGATCTTGTTGTGTGTGGCTGACACTGAGATCCTCCCCCTCCCGCCCACAAATGGCCCTGACCTGGGCCACTCCCCGCCCTGTTCCAACCCTGATCGTCCCACAAATTGCCTCCACCACCAAACTACCTGCTCCAGTGGAGGACAGGGGAGGTTCTGTAGGCTGGTGGCATCTGCGGATGGCCTCTAACCATTTGCACTGGTGTTTCTGGCCCACGGAATGACAGAGTAACTTTTTCACTCCATCATTCGAGAACTTATGGTGACAGATCGTGAGATCTGCCACCATACTGTATGGCCCTGATAGGATTGAGCCACAAATCCAGGACCTTCTCCGCCTCCTGAGCAATTGATTAACACAATCAACTATGATGTGATTGGGGCTGGCTACTGGACCAGGTCAGGAATAATGAGCACAGCAGTGGCTCATGTGCATAATTTCTCATTTGGCTAGGAATGCACAGGTGGAATCCTTGTTCTGCATGCATTTATCCAGTGGTGAAACAAGGGTGGAGCGGAGGCAAGTAGTTCTGCAAGACTCCGTTACACTGGAGTCAGCGGCCCCTCCCCCTTGCTGTTGGAGCCATTCCAGCAGCAACAGGGGAGTGTCCTGTGTGTTGCCTTTGCTGCCAGAATGGCTCCAACAGCAAGGGGGAGGGGCCGCTGACTCCAGTGTAACGGAGTCTTGCAGAACTACTTGCCTTCGCTCCACCCTTGTTACGCCTCTGCATTTATCCCTAGCTGGATTGAAGCTCTTGGATTTAAAATACAAGACATATCAGCCCTAATCCAGAATCCCCTGTGTGTTCCAATGCATGCATGGAGGTCCTACATGAGGAAGTTTCTTCTTCTTTTCATGCAGAGTAATTAATGCAGAGCATTCAACCTCCACTGGAAAAAAATGGGAAACTCTTGCGGCGGGTAGCTCATGAAGTGGGTCTACATTGGAGCCCCAAGGCCTGGAAGAAACTGCTAGTTCATGATGATGATGCTTATTTTAGCACAGTGGAAAGATTAATGAGAAACATGAGAAGAGTTTTCCAATATTTAAAAGTTTGCCATATAAAAGATAGAAGGTCGCCACCCCCAACCCCTCCCCCTTCTTAGGATAGTAACATTGCAGGCTGAGTATTAGATTTCATGACTCTTCCAATATGTGGCAAGGTGGTTCTGTTATCTGTTGAAGAAAACGTTACCTAACACTGAGAAACATTCAGGCAGTCTCCCTTGCCGTTGTTGTATTTGCTGCTTAAAATAACTCAGACAAATCTGAATACGATTTACGCAGAAAGTGGTTTTACAAGAGCATTTTTATACAAGCCAAAAGTATTAACTACTGCCTGGGTAGATCGCACCACCACAACCAAATGTAACAGCTATCATCTCAAGATGTGAAGCAATTTAGAGAAGACAAAATTCTTCTGTGGTGGAAAAATGTGTTTTCTTTATGAAAGAGGCAATTTCAGCAGTTGCCTTCCTCATTAAAATCAAATAAATTAACATTTCCCCTGTAAAAATGATTAGGATCCAACCAACAATGTCATGAAAAGCTGACAGGCCTGCTAATGTCACCTATCATACATTTGAATAGCATTCATTAAAAAGATTTCCCCAGTTTAAAAAATGACATTTTCAACCAAGGCAGAGAGAAGGATAGATTGACACATCCCTTTCTCTTCCTACAACCAGTTGGTTCCCTTTTGTCATGAGTTGGACACTTGGGCAGTCTCTCCAAGTTGCTTTGACAGGATCTGAAGAATACAATATATTGGGATTTTACCCAGAAATGGGACTCTTAAAAAAGTGAGATAACACATTATATATAATTTACATAGCCATCTTATGCGTACTTACCTAAAAGCAAATCCTACTGAATTCAGTGGAACTTATTGCCAAGTAAACACATTTATGGCACAATCCTCACTAACTTTAGAGTGGCGGAGCATATGCTCTGCTGCTCTAAAGCATCACAAATGTGCTGTAAAGCATGTTTGCAATGACTCGGAAGTAAGGGCCGCCAGTACAGATGCGGCAACCCTAACTTTGCCACCCTTCAGACCCCGTGGCTGCCGACAGAGGTAAGTCCTGCACCGGTTTGTGCAGAGGTGGGGGAAGGGTGGGCAGGGGCAGCCGGGGGGGGCCATTGGCCGGCCCAGGCTGGGAGGGGCGGGGACTTCGGCAGCACTCTGTGTGTGTGTGTGTGTGTGTGTGTGTGTGTGTGTGTGTGTGTGTGTGTGTGTGTGTGTGTGTGTGTGTGTTGAAAGGTATTTAGAGCAGAGAAATGACAGACAGGGAAAGGGCATAGTACCTCCTGTGATTCTCTCTTCCCAACTGTCCCTTCCCAAAGCTGTTTATCTAAAACAACTCCCCCTCAACCCCCTCATATATTGGCTATGTAGCCCCTCAGTTGATTGAAATGAGACAAATGCAGCCCATCAGCTTTGTACTGTGGCTTGTCATATTAGATGCTTGACTTCTCCTCTGTTTTTACTAACCCACCTTGGTCACTCTGGTGAGGGGGCTCCTGGTTCATATGGGCTCTGCCTGGCCGAACAGGGTAGGTTTCTAGTTAACCACAGAGCCAGAAGAGCAAAGTATGGGAGTTTTCTGCATCCTGCAGTCGTGGTCCCTGGAGGAGACCCTCTCACTGTAGTGCCTCAGACTCCCCCAAAAGGGAATAAGGTTGAGTCCTCCTCCTCCTCCTCCACTTTGCAAGGCAGCTTCACTGCAGCTCCATTTGCCAAGTACACCATGGAGCTCCTTACGTACCTGTTCTTCGTTTCTCTTCATCAGTACATGAATAGTTTGTATTTTATACTGCCCCACTCCCAGCTGTGCCCAATTCCCTGCCCTTCCACCTTGCTGATTCTCCTTCCTGTTCCTTAGTTGCACAGGCAACAAAGGTGGGGCGGGAACCAGATACTCCATGCAAGTGTGTACTCCATGTGTACTCCATGCGAGTACACCTGGCTTGCTCCTTGCAAATAGACCGCCAGCAGCCTTGCTTCTTGCTGCAATTCTCACTGTGTTCCTCTTCAGCTGCCCGAGGGACAGTCCTCGCTTTACCATTGGCCATGCTGAACAGAAGTTGCTCCAAGCTAGGTCAGCCGAGCATCCAGACAGTCATAAAACGAGACGTGGTGGTAGTAGCCTTCTGTTATTGGCTGCATTTCACTTGATGGGTTGCCAGTTGTGAAGTCCTGCTATACAGCATTGGAGTGTCTGAGGGATATATGAAGAAACAGTGCTGTATTAATTCCAATAAAGACAAACCTCTGCATTCATACTCAAGCATGAATAATAGATGCAGTAAGAATATAGCTTCCACGGGCACCAATGGCAGCTTCCCACCTGCAGCTTACAGCAGATTCAGGTGGATGTTTTCATTGGAACCATGGCACAAAAGGGAAAGGATTACATATCTCCTTTCCATGCACTATGGTCCTGATCCCTCCACAGCGGCTATTTTAATCAAGAAAAAAAAGTCAATTGGACCAATGACATGTTTAGTGGTGTGTCTGGTTTGACCCTAAGACACACAATCCTTGTTTCACAGACAAAATCTCTTTGGAAGCAGAAGAGAAGTTTCTCAACGACCTCAAATAACAGAAGAGTTGAAGAATTAAGCTGGACATCAATGATGATAAAACTAAAATGTTCTGCGGAGAAGGGTCATGGCAAGAAATAATGTAGAACAGATGGATATGTTTGCATACCTGAGGGGCATAATTTGAAAGAATGAAAAAAATGTTGAGAAGACTAGGACAGGCCAAAGGAAAATAAATAAAAATAAAATCTCAACAATTAAAATGGAAATGGCTATTGAAAAACAAGCCAGTTTGAATTGGGCATAATAACATGGGTAATGGTGCAATCTTATCCTATGTTTATATCAGTTGAGCAGAATAGGATTGCAACTAAATTTCATTATTCCTGTGTAAATGAAAGTTACGATGGGATAGTGACATCATGCCAGCAGAGCAGTGCTGTTACACCAAAGTAACTTGAAGCTGCATAAGCCTTCAGCTACTATTCAACCAGGCCATCTCCTGTTGCCATCCCTGGAGGGAGAGAAGAGTGAAGGAGATTCTATCATTCCTCAAGTGCTGATCCTACTCCCTTCACTGGGGCAACATTGTGCACACAGATATTAGCTGTTGTAACCAAAAACATACCCACTACAGTCCATGGATAATTCAAACTCTTTCCTGCACACATCCATCTATGATAGGGGATAGGATCCTGACTAACAACGGAGCCAATCACAGCACAGCAGAAGTAAGAGTGACACCTGTCTGTCTCCATACATGTAGAACCATGAGTATGCTAAAGCACAAGAGGGGACATGGTGATGGGGAACTTTGGTGGAAAGGACACTGCTGCACACAAAGAAAGCACTTTATAAAGAACAAACCTAACAGCCAAGGGCATTGGAAATAAAGAAAAGACAGAGGAATAACACTTGGTTCTCAAACCCCTTGCAGGTATCCTTGACACAAACAACCACTACAAATCTCAAGTCCACTGGGACAATTTCCAGTGGGGCAGCTGTATCATCAAGGTACCCCATGTAAGCAAGCAAGCTAGTATGCTGTAATGTTTATAATCTTGGGAGACCTGGGTTCAAATCCCCACTCAGCCATTAAACCTGCTGGGAGACCTTGGGCCAGCCACCTTTACTCAGCCTAACTTGCTTCACCATGAAGCTACTGGGATAAGATGAACAGGGGAGAACCATGTACTGTATAGTGCCCTGAGCTACTTGGAGAAAGGATGGGGTAGACGTTTTCATAAATAAACAAGGCTGTAGAGAAATCTGAAATGCTGGTAGTCTCTGCAGTATGAGAGGAAGAATAACTTTTGCTCTTTGTGGTGTAACAACTTTCAGGTGTAGGATTACTGAGGCCTCCAAATTTAACAGCAGTTCTGGGGTGTGATTTGAATAGGGGTCATGGCCCAGGGAGAAAGATAAGATCTCTTCCCCCACTTTGTGGCCCCAAACCAACCCCCCTGGCTGTTTTTTGAAAAAAGTGGTTGTAGGTTTCAGTCTCATCTAGTTTATATGTATAAAACATGGAAATGGATTGATTTGTGTTTTTTTTGGGGGGGTGAGTGGATTGTATATTGCAAAGAATCACAGTCTGAGGCACTGCAGTCCATTATATCAAATGGAAATAAAAGCCCCCCCCTCCCCCAAAAAAGAGGTACGGAGAAAATATTGTGAAAGTTGCACAGCTCTGTTTTCCATACAAAAAACAAAACAAAATGAACAACATCATATGACTGTGGTTTTGGAAGGCACGCTCACTGCATCTTTTCTGCAAACTGTAGCAAGGTTTCAGGATAAATATGCAGAAATGTACTTTAGGGAAAGAAATGCATTTTATTAGGTTTTGTTCCATTTCATTGTTTTTCTGTTTGCAAACCACCTTGGGCTTAAAGGGAAAAGGCCAGGTATCAAATTTTGAATAAATAATCCTTTGGTTTACGTAGTACACTTCTTGGAGAAAATAAAATGAAAATCAGTACTGTAACAGATAATCCATTTAAAACTGTTGTCACACTGTCTAAAATTGCCTCTAAAGATCTGTGAAATCATTTCAAAATCTTCTTTGCCCCCCCCCAGATAAGATTTATTGTCAAAAGTCTGTATTACCGTATGTAAGTTTGGAAGTATAAAAAGACACACTGTTTTCCATAGATACCTTTTTCTTGTTTAAATCGGCTGTGCTTTAACTCTGATTATAAATACGCTTTGCATGAGATGCACCTGGGTTTAGAACAGCATCTATTTCATTATGTTTCAGTCCCTAAAGCAGCCTTAGAAAGAGAACAGTCTGCAGTTTCAACTGCAGTGTGTAAATAATGTTGCCTCTCTCTCTCTCTCTCTCTCTCTCTCTGACTGCTTTCATCCTCCCCCCACCTTTTCATCTGAACTGAACCACACCTCTCTAAAAATACTCACTTTTTAATGAAAGCCATATTTTTAAAGCCATTGTTTGTGTGTGCATGACCTGCTGAAAAGCCTACGAGTCTTTAATGTCAGTTTCAGATGACACGTGTCTTAAAAAGTCTGGGATCCAGCTCTTGTCTGGCCCTGAGAGATCTGTCCCAAATCTTTATGAGAATGAGGGACAAAAACTTCTGGTTTTGGCATTTTGTATTGGAGTCTGTTTTAAGCTCAGAGGAGAAGGGGGAGAAACCAGCAACGTAGAGTCTAGACAGAAGAGATTGGGTTGAAATCTGGAAGCTATTCAGTGAGGCTACAGCACATGGCAGCTTGACTGCAGAAAGGGATCACATTACACTGCCTAATTACACATGAAAAATGTACACATCACTCCTCTTAAATGCTTGGAAAAATAGATGTTCAGATGGCAATTGTGAACTGCAGCTACACAGGCAGCTTGCACATAGCTGGAACATTTCACAAATTGGCATTTCAAAAGCCCGAGTAGCGAGTACGTTCCTTTTCCCCTCCTTTAGTCCCTTACAATGCAAAGTCAATTCTTTTTTTTAAAAACGTATTCTAAATATAGCAGACGGTTACATTGAAAATGGGCAATTAGAAAAGAATATAAAACAAGTCAAATAAAAATCTCAATCCTGCTCCCATTTACATTAGTAGCAAAACTCAAACAAGGAAGGTAAAATATTTATATGACAGCATCAAGATCTTAATAAAAATATAAAATTGCAAAACAACAACAATCCTGGTTTATCATTGGCTGCTGAATTTCTGACCAAATGAAAAGGTCTTGGGCTAAAATAGATACATACTGGGAGATTTGTGATGGGATCTCTCACAGGGTTGTTGTTTTTTTAAGTTCCAAGCAGCTGGTGGGTGGACCAGAGCAATGGGGGGGGGGGGGAGCAATGCTGGGGGAGTTTAATCCTTTCTCTGCCATTTTCCTGATTGAAATCCCCCCAGATGTTTTGTGCCTCACCAGGGAAACATACAGCAGCAGCCTAAAGTTAAAATTAACGGTTGGGGAAAGGCCCAGTAAATGATCAATCAGTCAGCTAGAGCTTGTGATGGAACATAGATGAAGTGTCTGGGTTTCTCTCTCTCTCTCTCTCTCTCTCTCTCTCTCACACACACACACACACACACACACACACACAGGGAGAGAGAGAGAGAGAGAGAGAGAGAGAGAGAGAGAGAGAGAGAGAGAGAGAGTTTCCTCTGCTATGTGGCAGTCTCCTTTTGAAAGGAAAAGGCGTTTCAGAGCAATATGCAAGGTGAGGTGGTGATAAAAAAAAAAGACAGCAAAAATACCTCCGGACACATGCAGGCCTTTGGATGCACTGAAAGGAGCTCTATGGAGCCTGGTCTTTGTTTTGTAGGTTCCACACCATGGAGTTCTTGCTTTTTCAGACCACAGGGGTGAACCAAAAATCTCAATCCCATGAATAGTTAAGGGTGCACAATTACCTTTATTACTAGCATTGCTTGAAATGATTTTGTGTGCCATGATAAGTTATATTATATTGTTCAATAGTTCTGTCCAAATCAGCAAAATTAAATTCATGCCACCAAAGGAAAAAAAAATAGTGGTAAAGAAAAGGCCTGCAGTTGGTCTGATTATAATTTATAGTGGGCATTACATATATTTACCAGCCTAGGTTAAAATATTTCTAGAAAGACACAAGAGTTTTAGTGGCAAGTTATTAAAAGGATGGATTGCCTTGTCTTGAACACACACAGGAATAACCACATTTTGAACTTTTATCGACAAAAATTCTTTGCCCGCCTATGCTCACAACTTTCAATATTATTGTGCAACTGTATGAAATAGCATTAAAATGCCTTGGGTTTCCAGAAACAATTAATGATTCCTACTTTTCTCTAATTTAAACTGTAGGTAAGTCTCTTTAGAAAAAGAAAGCTTTTGCAAAATATTTTCAGAAGCTTATGTTGTCTTTGGAGCATTAAGAAGGCATTAAGGCTGTGACACACCAAGCATGTCCATGTGTGTTGCGCCCAGTGGCGCCCACGTTCATCTGGTGTGTCTGACCTCTGGCCAGAATTCACAAGAGCACCGGGAGGCACTGGAAGGCACGTTCCAGTTCACACTACCGTAGACCCATGCCCTTCTTTTGCTGACTTGTTCAGCCAATCAGAGTCCATATTTGGAACTCTGGGGGCGGGACGTGGCGCATGCACAGTAGCCAATCAGAATCGAGTCTGAAATCTCAATTCTGATTGGCTAAAAGAGAGAGGAGGCAGGGCACAAAGTCTTCCCTTCTCCGTATGGCTTTTGTTGGTGTGCCTGGGGTTCGTAGCGACGACGTTCCAGCACAGCGGCCGCACCAGATGAGACACATGCGAGACAAATGTGGACGTACTTGGTGTGTCACAGCCTTCAAACTCAAATTTTACAGTGGCATTTGTATCCCCACTGATCTCAATAGGACAAAACCTGTGCATGACACATGGGTTGTGAAACAGTACCATAATACCTGGAGACAAATAGTCTGAGTGGATAGCATTTTCTTTGTCAAAGAATTGGAGATCTCAATCCATAATGCTCACTTGCCACATTCAATAGTAATACGTGTTTTTAAATGTACACAAAGAAAATTCAGAGGTTCTTTAAAATATAGCTACTGTATTTTAGTTCAAACTCCATTAGTTTCTTTATGGTCCAATTCTATTCCCCTCCTGCGCTGGCGTTACTAGTGTTGCACTGGTGGAGGCTACTTTACGGCAGTCGCAGAGCAGTCTCCACTGGCGCACACTGCAGGCCGGCTGGCGGGGAGGCTAGAATGGCCTCCAACATCTTGGTGAATGTACGAAGACCCACTGGAGCAGGTAAGCCCATGCAGGGAGCCGGAGGGAGGCGGGGAGGGGTTTGAATGGGGTGGGGTATGGGCAGAGGGGTGGGGGAGAGTGTAGATTAGGCCAGGAGGGGGCAGGTTTGGCAGCAGCGCATGCCGAATCCTAGCCCCCTTCCCAACCTGATCCGCCTTCACAGATCAACGCAGACTTGTGCCAGTGATATCGCTGGCGCAGGTCCAAATTGACCCATAGCAGCTGCTGGGGTTTACCTTGGGGCAAGGGTATAAATGTTCCGATACCCCAAGGAGACCTCCAGCAGTCAAAAATCCCACACGGGATACAGTGGCAGTCACACCAGTGCTACTGCATTGCTGCACAGGGATTTAGGTAATATTGGGCTGCCCATCAAAGTCTATTAAGCAGAGAGGCATTGCAAGCTCCATTTCCCATGTTCCCCAGCAGCGGTGAATGCTGCACTCAAGCATCCGGGCCATGGGGCTTCTGCTACTGCGGAAATCCTCACTAAAAGCTCTCCCTAACACCAGTCTGTCCCCATTCTTCAGAGTGGGAAATATTGAGAAAGAGGAAGACCAGCAGCAGGGAAGGCTGTCATTGGGGTAAACCTATTATAAACTAGTCCCAAATTTTGGGAAAGGTGTGGGGGGGGGGGTCACTCATAATGGCTCATCGTCTCCCAAAGTAAGGGACTTTGTTACTGTGGTCATCCAATGAATTTTATTGGCAGGAGATTCAGGACAGACAGGGTGTGTATGGAACAGACTTGATGCAGAACTATTTTATGGCATTTGCTCCCCCCAAATGAAGGGATGGCTGCTGCCTTGGGGCCAAACTATACGTTGTTGTTGCTGCTGCTGCTGTTGTCAGTGGTATAACAGTCCACCAGATGTTTGGACTGGGGTTTTTGGATTCTCACCAGTTCGAACTCTACCCAAGAGTTTAAGAACTGGTGCGATATTGCTGTACGATGTTCCTAGTAGTGTGGCTCATTGCAGTTGTTCAGCTGTTATCCTGTCTATATCATCATCATCATCATTTCTTATACCACTTTTCAACAAACATAGCTCACAAAGTAGTTTACATAGCAAAATAAATAAATAAATGGTTAAATACATTAAACACATTGTTGGCCATAACATGCTTAGTTTCGGTTTTTTTTGCTAAATAGCAGTTGCAGAAGGAGGTCCAGATTGGAACTGTGACATGAATGAAGGGAGCTCTGGTCCAGATCTGCATTGCCAGCTCCACTTCCCAGTTGCCCTGATTTGCCCCAGGAGTAAAGTTCGCATTGCTGCCAATGCCCTGCTTGTTGTTTCCCAGGGCCATCTGGCTGGCCACTGTATGAAACAGGATATGGGATTGAATGGACCTTTGGTCTGTTCCAGCATTCTTAGGTTATGCTCCTAATCCTCCTCCCATTCCAGGTTTCAGCATCATCACTTGTTAGAACTATCCTTACCACAAAGTTCTTTCATGCAAGCTATAGTCATTTGACAAGCATTTCACAGGCTTTTTTTTCTAATCCTCAAAACCCTTTTATCCTTATTTTTAATCTAATTCAACATATGTCTGACAGTTCACCAATCTTTACTGCCCTGTCTTGACCAGTTGAAGCCAGTAGGGGGCACTGGAAAGCCCAACCAGAAGTGGTAGTTATAGGCAATATAGTACATACCATAGTCAGAACACTGTTTGAGTCAGAAGCAGAGCCTGCAACAAAAAAACCAGACCAAAAAAACCCACACACAGTCTGAATTAGGCAGATACAGTCACAATGACACACTCAGACTAATTATTCTAAAAGCCTTCAGAGTCTTATATTATATAGAAGTTCAGGCCCCGATGACTGACTCAAACCTTGGTGAGGAGTGGACCTCTCGAAGGGACCATTAGCTGGTGCTGGAGCCTAGCACTCATTTGGAATTCTATAGCTTCTTTTGATGGTCCATTGGCATCTTCTAAGGTGAGGAAGAATAAGGCAGAATGTCGGGCAATTAGCAAGATAGATTCTCAGAGGACTCCAGATGCCTTCTTAGGTGGTCGGAGTGGCTTGTTCCTGAGTCCATATATTGCAGAGAGGTGTCTTCCTCAATGGTGTCCATCATCTACTCATCATGGATTTCTACTCATCACCAAACTGCATTTCAGGTCCCCTGGGAACACATGAGCTCTCTAATATAAGAAGAGCCCTACTGGATCAGAACAAAGGCCTATTTAGTTCAGCTTCCTGTATCTCATAGTGGCCCACCAGATGCCTCAGGGAGCATACAAGACAACACGATACCTGTATCCTGTCACCATTCCCTTGCATCTGGCATTCAGAGATAGCCTACTACTAAAACCAGGAGGTTGCATATACCCATCATGGCTTGTAACCTGTAATGGACATTTCCTCCATAAATCTGTCTAATCCCCTTTTAAAGGCATCCAGGCCAGATGCCATCACCACATCCTGTGGCAAGGAGTTCCACAGATTAATTACACGCTGGGTAAAGAAATATTTTCTTTTGCCTGTTCTAATTCTCCCACCACTCAATTTTAGTGGATGTCCCTCCCCCTATAGTCTCCAAATAAGGGTTGATTAAGGGCTCCACCTCTTTTGCCCAGAATACACCTTAGGGTTGGTGTATACATGAAAAGAGAGAAATTTATACACCTAACATTTGCATCTCCTACCAGTGGAAAGGTCAGGAGGAGAACTGTGAATGTGAGCCATATAATATGAAATATTATCATAGTAATGTCGGTGAATCTATTAATGAGATCCTTATGATGCACCTTAAATCATTTTCAGTTGTTTCCTCTTCAGCGCATCCTCTCAAAGGCCAGTGGCAGAGGAGATGGAACCATCTCAGGAAATAGACCACTTCCTGTAATAATATCTTAGCCCATGGCTAAGTTATTTTTAACCAGTCTTATTCGTTTTACCATCTTGTCTTCTGAGCCTGTGTATAGCAGAACGAGTAACAAATAAGGCAAGGCAAAAATAAGTACATGGTTGTTGGAGCACTTCTTTGTTGCCAAGATCTGAGCTGTAGTGCAACAGAAATGGCCTTCTGGAAGCATTTCTTGTGGTCATCTGCTCCTTGGCTGGGAAACAGAGGGCAATGTTAAGTCTACAGCATTGCTACATAATGGCAAAATGTCTTACCATCTCATTCACTAAAAATGTTGTGCTAGCATTCTGTTATGACCATTCTAGTTTGAGACTTGATTCAGTTCAGACCCTGAGAGAGCTCCTGTATCTTTAAGAGAGATAAGAACATAAGAACATAAGAAGAGCCCTGCTGGATCAGGCCAAAAGCCCATCTAGTCCAGCTTCCTGTGTCACACAGTGGCCCCACCAGATGCCTCAGGGAGCACACGAGACAACAAGATACCTGTGTCCAGTCGCCACTCCCTTGCACCTGGCACAGAGAAAACCCACTTCTAAAAAACCAGGAGGTTGCTTATGGCTTGTAACCTGTGATGGTCTTTTCCTCCATGAATTTGTCCAAACCCCTTTTAAAGGCATCTAGGCCAGGTGCCATCACCACATCCTGTGGCAAGGAGTTCCACAGATGAATCACACGCTGGGTAAAGAAATATTTTCTTTTGTCTGTTCTCAGTGGTTCTCAGATGATCAGTGGCGTCCTAACATGGGGGGAGCAGGTGTGCTCCACCCCAAGCGCCGAGCTTCCGGGGGGCGCGGCAGCCGGGCTCGGGGCTGCGCAGCGCGGCGCGGCACCGGAGCCCAGCTGGCGCGCCCCTCGGAAGCGTCACCGGCTTCAGGAGGCTCCGCTTTCGCTTTCGCTCATGTGCAGAACCTTTCGCTCCCTTTCGCTCATGTGCAGAACCTTTCTGAGGGCAAACGGGAAGTACAAGGCGCTTCGACACGCAGAACCTTCTCAGAAGGCCCTGACCACCGAGCTGAGCGGTCGCTCGGAGTAGCGCTTCTCCTGGCTTCGGAGCGGAGCCTCCTGAAGCCGGTGACGCTTCCGAGGGGCGCGCTGCTTCCGGGGGCTCTGGTCCGGTGGCGCGCTACTCAGCCCTGAGCCCGGCTGCTTGGGGGGGCGCGGAGGCGCTGGGAGGGCTGAGTACGCCACTGGAGATGATCCATAGAATGACAGGTCCACTGAAATGCAGCTTCTCCCACCATGATGGGAACAGTTGAACTGGGCAAGCTTTCCCCTACAATTCTTGCTAGTTTTGTTTTTAGGATGTTTTGTGAGTCTTTTTAAATAGTTGTCGTAGGCCACCTTGAAGAAGTTTTTACAGTGGAACGTCGGGGGAGAATTTTTTGAAAATAGTAAAGTAGCTTGCCTCTGAACATGTGCAAAATGCACTGAAACACATCCTGGATTAGGAGGCAAAACTTCCAGGTCACAATGTGGACCTTCCATGCAGGCTTGACTTTGGGGCCATCTTGGTTTTTAGAATTTAAGATATGCTAGCTAGTGCTGGCTCAATGGAGAAGATGGGATTCAAAACTGTTGCAGTAGCAACAGCCACCTGAATTCTACCGCTTCTCCTTCCCTATTCCAGAGCTGGCCTCCTTGGGCAGCTGCTAAGGGCCCCAGCCCTCAGGACCACTGCTGATTCTTGAAGTGCTCCCCTTCATGCCACAACAGAGCAACTTTCTCAGCCCGAGAAGTAGTTTCACGATCACCTTCTCTCACCCATCCCATCCACAAATTGTTGTATTTTTACATTGATTAATGATATTGTTTGCAGCCTTGAACATCACTGAGGAAAGGTAGGGTAGAAATCTTTTAAACAAACAAACAAACAAACAAACAAACAAACATACAAACATTTGATTAAGAGAAGAGGGATCTAGAAGTGGAACAACACAGAGCAGGTTTTCAAAATGAAAGTGAGTACCTAATTCACACTGAGTTTCGCTGAAGGCCGCTGAAGACAGCAGGCTCTGGACAACAATTATTCTGCAATAATCCAACTGCCTTCACTGCATTTCACCATAAGAGTGTTGCCTCATTTATATGAAGGGCCTGGAAGACATCCAAGTCATTCAGAAGAATGGGAAGTATGCTGCCTGCATAAGATGTCAAGGAAGGAACCTTTGGGGGAGTGCATACATATGATGATGACTCATAGCTGAGACTCTGATTATGGTGGACAACAGGCCTGGTCATGACACTTCCAGAGATGCAAAAAAATGGAGACTCCAATATACCGTTTGTTACAAGTTTGGTTGTCTTGATTCTTGTGAATGGGTCTTATCACCATGTAACAAATGGGTGGTCATGGACTGTTTCTAAAGAACATTAACGTTCCTTCATGTCTAGAAATCTCTCTCAGCTGACTTTGGAAGATGACACTCTTCCATTACTGTGGGAGGGTTATTTGCTCCATCTTGGCTCACTCATCAACTCATTTTTTTCCTCCAAGTCAGTAATCCCACCACTGAAAAAAGCGTTGTGCACTGTCCATTTACCTGAGCAGTACGAAGTCCAGGCCAGGGGCTGCTCTACACTGTTGCATTTCCAGAGCACTTGAGACTTATGATGACTCTGTATTTATGTCTTAATTGCAAATATACACGCAGCAGAACATGCTGGAAACAAGAAATCAGATTCCTAAAAACCAGAAGCAAAACTACTGACTTTGCCTCAGAAGAGTCCCAGAGAGCAACAACATAGACCTTATTAACACACACACAACACACACTCCAAATTAAGGTAAACTCATAGCTCTGAAAGTTTTGAACCAAAACTAATCTGATGAATGAGCCAAGATGGAGCAAATAACAGCACTCCTGAAATCAGAAATCCAAAGCACTGCAGAAGAAATTACAGCAGCCATGAAGGAGAATTGATAGGATGTGAGTCGGGAGATGACAGCCATATTTGTTCAGTAGTTACAAGGATTTCAAGGTGACCCAGTTTAAAGCTGACCCAGCTTGTGATTAAGGTTTCTAAAGAAGTTGGTGAGGGAAGCCAAGGTTGAAGGCACTAGTTCTTTGGTAACCATGAATGGTCTTGTTTACCCCCCAAATCAGGAAATTCCCAGGATGTGGCCTTGTTTACAAATCTGAACTGACTGACCTAGCAAGTTAGGTTTTTCATGGAATTTTCTAAGGCAAGGCTTTTCAAAAGCCAACCAGCAAGGAGGGGAGGTTGTTCCAATGAGAATGAATGAACCAAAGGTTGGCCTTCACTCTAAAGACCTGTGGGAGCTGATGCTTCCATGCCATCAGCCCAAGCAAAACAGCATGAGAGTGGCCTGAGTAATACTTGCCTGGTATGCACCCAGCATACAGCGTAGGCCAGCGGGTGGCGCAGCGGGTTAAACCGCTGAACCATAAGCTGTCGATCGAAAGGTTGGCAGTTCGATTCCCGCGACGGGGTGAGCTCTCGTTGCTTGGCCAGCTCCTGCCAACCTAGCAGTTCCAAAGCATGTCCATGCGAGTAGATAAATAGGTACCGCTTGCGGGAAGGTAAACAGCGCTCCGTGTTCCAGCCGCATGCTACGCGCTGCGGCAAGGACAGTCATGCCGGCCACATGACCACGGCGGTGTCTTCGGACAACGCTGGCTCTTCGGCTTTGAAATGGGGATGAGCACCCACCACACCCTAGAGTCGGACACGACTGGACTTAATTGTCAGGGGTCACCTTTACCTTTTTATGCACCCAGCACCATGTACACACACGTATAAATTGTTAGGTGATAACAGCCTTGGCCTAAGTCCTTGTGGACCCTGAGCCCAAGGGGCAAGGTGCTACCCCACCCTAATTGTTTCTCTCTTCTTTCTCCCAGCGCACAGAATATGCTACATCCTGAAGCCATGGTGTGTTTTTCCTCCCCTCTGCATTTGTTTCTTACTTGTATGGTTTATTTTCCTTGGTGGGGATAGATCAGTGACCACTACTGCTCTGCCCCCTCCTTGCCTCCCATCCTTACTCCAGCCTCCTGCTCTCGGCTCTAAAAAGGCAGAGGGAGGGAACTGAGGGCAAGAGGCGTGAAGATTGGTCAGCTAGAACCTGCCACCCTCCTCCTTCCAGGCCACCGCAGTGGGCTTGCCCTCTGTCTTTTCAGTGGAGCAGGTGGCTGGTCAGGACTAGATGGAGAAGCAGCTGCTTGGCAGTGGCTTTCGCCACCACTGAGAAGCATGGGGGCACCTGGTGGAGGTGGTGGCGGCCAGGGCCTCTGAGAGGAATTTTATCAGGGGGTACAAAGTTTCTTTTGGGCCCTTCTCAAAGGGGGAGGGGGCAGAATGAGGCAGGGGGAAGACAGCAACAGCAGGAAAAAGTCTCCGGAGCCCAGGTCTATCAGGCTTTCTGATGTGGCGCCCAGGTCTACCTGCCAGGTAGACCTGGCCTCCTGGTTATCCTGGCCTCCGTCTTTCACTCTTCATGAGGCCAGCTGAGATCCCAGGAAAATTCTGGGCCCCCTCCTTTGGCTCCTGGGCCCCCTTTTTGACCCTGGGCCTGGGTACAATTTACCCCCTTTCTCCCCTCTCATGGGGCCCTGGTGGCGGCCTGTACTGATCTGCCACCCTGGATCCAGGTGTTCATCAGGGCTCAATAGTGGGCCATCCCTGCCATCAGAATAAAAAACTGGAGGAATAGCTCCAGCAGTTGGAAAGCTGCTAGGGAAAGAAACTTCAGGAGGTGAAGCAAGAGAAAATGCAGCCCACACTGGAAGTAGCTTGGAGGAAGACTAGCTGTAGCCTGGAAACATGAATGATGAAAACCCCTTTATAGATTTTTTTTAACTCCCATGTGCACCCCCTGACATTCTTAGTGGGTGGGATCAGGTTTCTACAGCTGGTGTTCACTAAAAGCGGGGCCTTACATGGGGTGGGGTATTCCTGCAACTCACTGAGGCAAAACAGACCAGGGAGCATATCTGTCACTTTATGAGCTTATCCCCGCTATAGGCTACTCCGCTATTGGAATGAGAAAGAGGAGGGTTGTGATGGGGTTGCTGGAATCCCCGCAACGGTGTTGGCAAGTCTGGAAGTGGACCCATGCTATCAAGAACAAAGTTGTAATGTATTTAATACACATTGGAAATGATATAGATAGGCGCAGAGCTCTAGGGGGACGCTGGGGAAGAAGCATGGTCTGCACTGTGCTCTGCTGTCCAAAAGCTGAGAGGCCCTACAAGGTAGGTATGTGAAGTATGAAGAAATTCTCAGAGACCATAATGGGACACAAGGGAATTCCATTGCCACCACCATGGATTTAAACTAGACTTTGTGTGTTTGTGTCTGTGTTTCAGCCCAGCTAACTTGGTTTGAACAGATGAAAGTGCCTAATACTTTAAGCCAGGATGGTGTAGTGGTTTGGGAGTCGGACTTAGACCTGGAAGATCCAGGTTCAAATCCCCGCTCAGCCACGAAGCTTCCTGGGTGACCTTGGGCTAGTCACTATCTCTCAGCCCCACCTACTTCACAGGGTTGTTGTGAGGACAAAAAGGAGGGGAGGAAATATGTACACCACTCTGAGCTCCTTGGAGGAAGGGTGGTATAAAAATGTGAAAAATAAATAAATAAAAATAAATAATACTGAATCAGACATTGGTGCATGATCTATGCTGACTGGCACAACCGATCTAGGGTTCAAGTCAGGGGCCTTCCTTAGCCCTCTCTAGAAATGCTAGCGTTTGAATCCAGGATCTTTTGCATGTGAAAGTGCTACAGTCTCACCCACAATAGTTTCAGTACTAGCCAAGGCACAAATTGAAATACACATCCATTAATATGAGCAATGACCAATGACCTCCCCCCCCAACCCCCCCAAAGGTGGAAATTCTGTTGGGAGGCTGCAGACACAACTGAGACTTTGAAAATCTACCCCATTGTCTTTTTTACAACAACATTACAATATCTCATTTCCTGTTTAAAAAAGATAATTTCAAAAATGTTTGCAAACGGCATTCAGTTTTTAAAAGATTCAGTTACATTTCTTTGGATTTTTTTTTACAGAGTGTAGCTTTTAAATATATTTTGCCAATATACTTACATAAAGGCGCTATTATGAGGGTTAGAAAAGACCTTTCAACAGCAGGCCGCCAGCAAAAAAGGTTCGTCCAGCATTACTCCAAACAAGGCATATATAAAAATGAAACATCCCAGGGGGTTCATGAAACACCAGTTCACACTTTTATAAAATGTGCTTCTCAACTACCCTACAAATCTGGCAGATCATAGTGTTACAGATCTGGTAGAGTTGGCTGTGGATTAATTTGTCTCAGAGGGCAGAATTGTAATGGGGTTTTCCTGCCTTACTTAAAGAGTAGCCATTATGGACATACACACTGTTCAGACTTTCTATATACCATCATCAGAATCAACTCATCAGAAGAACAAAAGATCCAACACAGTTACAGAGCCTTTCAAACTCAACGTATTTAATAGCCGAGTATGAAGCACATTTAAATTGAGACATTTGTTGACTACAGTAAGAATCCAAAGGTTATGCTGAACATTGAAACGCATTTTGTTTATTACACTGTAATCCCGCACAAAAGTAGGCTGCTTAAATGTTTAGAACCAGCTTTGGCTTTTGAAGACAAGAAATCAGAGTACAGTCAGACCTTTTTATCCACGGTTTTTCCATCCACAGATTTGACTCAACACGGGTGGCAAAACTGTGGAAGAGGGAATCCAACCACAACACGTTACCTCTTTTTTCAGAGTTGTCAGGGGCCGGCCAGCAGCTTCCCGTCTCCTGTGTGTGTCTAAACCGCTGGGGGAAAAAAAAGCAACCAGGAATCTGTCGGGGGCCTGCCAGCCACTTCCCAGCATGTTTAAACTGCTGAAAAAAAGAAAAAAATGCAACTGGGAGTCTCTGGCGTCATCTACAGGTTGCTTCCAGTAGCGGATTTTCTTTTTTTCAGTCAGTTTAAACAAAATCAGGAGGAGGGAAGCGCAGAAGATGCTGGATAAAAGGTAATGTGGCACCGCTCCACCCCACCCCATTTTTCATATAACACTGATTTTATTTTTTATTCACTGGGGTTCCAGGAACAGAACCCCAGTGGATAAAAGGGTCCAACTATAATGCTGATGCATTTAGGTTGAAGTCCAAGACAGCCCTTCGTGGGGGCAAAGGGAACACAAGCATTATGTTCAATGAGGTTTACTCCCAGGTAAGTATGCATAGGATCGCACCCTTAATAACATTTGGTATAGCTTTTTTATTTCTTTCATGTAGATGTATGTATTTTATTACTGTAACCTAGGAATTCTTATGAGATTATCCCCATCTGAATTTTTTCCATGATTTGAGGTTTATCTCTTATCTGATCTCATTTTTGAAATGCCACACACATTGCAATCTGACAATCTTCCAGTTCCCATCTCTAGAATTTGTTCAGACTGTTGCGTATGTGCAATTTTCCCATGTTTTGAATCCACATATTTTTCCTTACAGCATACTGATGCAAATCACAGCACATGCACACTGATTAAAGGAAGCCATGCAAGTAGAAACCTTGGTACAAATGGTCAATATTCCTGTTTGTGCCATTTTAATCAGTACACATAATATGTACTGATACATAAGGGAAAAAAGGCAAACTTGCACATGAACGATTCTGAAATTGATTATAGAAATTATCCAAGTTAAACTAGAATGCAGGGCAGAGCCAACTTATAAAATGATAAAGAAACAAAATGGAGTAGATCAGGGGTTCTCAACCCCTTCCCAGCCAAGTACCACCTCCGGAGCCACTCTCCTGCTGCGTACCACCAGAAGTGACTGGCAATGATATCATCGCCAGTTACTTCCAGGTTTTCAGGTTTCTGGAGGCCAGAAAACACAGGTAGGAGGCTCTGGGTGGGTGGGTGGGCTCTTCTCAGCGTTCCCAAGAGGCTCAGTCAATAGCAGGAGCCTCTCAGGAGTGAAAACGCGCCACTGAAAATGCCACATCAGAGTGGGGTTCCGGTGGTCCGGCAGTTCGAGTACCACCAGAAGTCGGTCGATGTACCACTGGTGAGAACCCATGGAGTAGATTATATCTGTTCATCTGTAACCTGTCTTGAGCTCAGAATGCTTGGAAGAGATGGGTTACAAAACTGTAAGTACATACAGTACTTACAGTTTACAAGTGTATAAATACAAGCGTAACTAATGTCTAACAAATCTCCTCTTTCTAAATTGGTCCATAGGATTCCTAGTTGTGTGGAGGGGCTTTGCATGTAGTAGTGCTGTAAACCCAAAGTCATGTGAACATTGAGGGTGGGGTTAGCCAGCATGAGGAAGCTCAAGGGGTGGAAGCAGCGGTCCCCCCACTTCGTACATAGAGCAAACATGTGGAGCATTTATGAGAAAAGGGCTATTACTACTATTCTATATCGCAATAAGTTTCATTAATCATCAGGCAATTTCTTGGAACACAGTTATATTCCAGACTGGGCTAGTGGATTTCAATCTTGCTGTTGGGCAGCCAGATCCTGACTACAGGTCCGGCGATGGAACGCTCACCTGTGCCTGATGATTAAAGAAACTTATTGCGACATAGAATAGTAGTAATAGCCCTTTTCTCATAAACGTTGACCTTACGGCATGTTTGCGATGACATGCGAGTAAGGGAGGCCGGTGCAAGGCTGGCCGCCCTCACTCCGACATCGGGATGTCCATGTGGCCGCTGGAGGAAGGTAAGGCTCCAGCCGCCGCCGATTGGGCGGTTTGGGCGGCGAGGAAGGGGGGCCATTGGCCGATCCGATCCGGGAGGGGGCGGGGATGGCATCCGCCATATCCCCGTCCCCGCCAGGGCCGTTACACGGCCTCCTCCTACTTCCGCCAGCTATTTACCTGGCTGAAATCCAAGGAGGCTGATTGGGCCTGCCCTGGTTTACACCTGGGGAAGGGAATGAATGTCCCCTTCCCCAAGTAGACCTCTGGGCCACAGCAGCACAGCCCGGGAAGGGGATAGGAGGGCCGCCTGCCGGATCCTTACGGTGGATTTCGCCCTTAGAGAACTCTTTTGATATCAACCTGTCTGCTGCAGGACTTATGTATATTGGCAGAGGATCCTGGGACATGTTTTAGGGGACCATTTCAATTCATGTACGATGCTAGCCAGGCCTGTTAGGCTTTAATTTTGCCCCATGTGTATCTTAGAAAATATCCCAAACTTCTCAATGGTGGTCAAGTGCAAGGGAAGATCAGCAGTGGCTGCGAAGCTGTCTTTTAGGGAAGCTGGACTGCTCCATTCCTGACCTTTTATGGAGGCCCTAATAAATAAGTGTCCAAGGAACTCTATGGTTGCCCAGAACACAGTTTGAAAATGACTGGATTAGGGAGGCTTTCTCACTTCATTAATTCTTAGAGGGAAAAATCAAGTTCCTGTTGACAGTAAATACGACAAACAGCAGAGACTGCTAGAATCAACACTGCTGCCAAAAGAGTGAAATAGATTTAGTCGAGACATGTGTTTTCAAGAAAGCCACAGTACATACACTCACACATGCACACAGTTAATCTTCCATAGAAACACTTGTTGTAGGATATAACATTGGGCCAATGTTCAAACAGCACATACAGTATGGTACTTTCTCATCATAGTTAAATCCCAGCATAGGGCTTCTTATCCCCTTGATGGCAGAGGGAATGTGCTAACATCCACGTTCAAAAAGAGATCCATCATGGTGCCTTGCTGTGTGGGCTAGCAAAGACAGAGGCACGTTGGACACATTCTTGGCCACTGGCAGGAGCCAAAAAAGGGCCCAATGCGTCTCCTCCTGAGTGTGTCTTATACACTGCAGCTCTGGATCTGAACAGCTTTCAGCTGCACAAGATGCTTTCTGGCTGCTCTGAAAGATGAAAAAAAGATGTAGGAATCAAATCGCTGGAAAGGGTGGATTTTCAAGAGGATTAAGATGACAGCCAAGAATATGAAGGGTGGTGGAAAACCCAGGAGGCCCCACAGCTCCTGTCTAGCGCCTGCCTGCCAAGTTCCACAGATTGGTAATGTGACACATGTCTTCCATTTTGGATCACATGGCCACACAAATAACTCACTTGTTCATGGGGTTTTTTGCAGGTTCTGTCTTCCTTTGCTTAAAGCGCCAGCACCGCACACTGCGTGCTGCTGTATGGCTCCTTTCTTCTTCGTCTTCTCCCTAAAGTGTTTATTGATTTTAAGAATAAGAACAACATACAGAACGGACCACAGAGGTTACACTGATGTAATTTTTGCAAGTAAATAGTTTCTCGGGAGTTCTCTGTTACAATGCCTCTCTCTCTCTCTCTCTCTCTCTCTCTCTCTCTCTCTCTCTCTCTCTCTCGTGTGTGTGTGTGTGTGTGTGTGTGTGTGTGTGTGTGTGTGTGTGTGTGTACGCGTGCGCACCTTCCTATGCATACTTTATTTTCTCCTGGAAGTGCAGAAGAGGCAGACCCAGAGGAGGTGAGGAAAGTGAAAGATAAAATATTTGAACTGAGGCCCACACTTTATTTTAACCCATGGTTAGACTAAGATTTCCTGATATGGTAAAGAATCAGAAAAAGCAGTAGATTTATCAAACCAACAGGAGGATATTTCTACTGTAAGTTTAGCCTAGAAACAAGTGATATTGGTAATTTGAAAGTGGTTTGAGAGAGAGGTCACTTCCCATGATGTGCACCCGTGGTTATCTTGTCCCATTGTTTGATTCTGGTCGAACAAGCTTTTCAAGTTTTTTTAATCAATTCAAAACCTGCAAAACCTATTTCTCTGAGGCAGAAGAAGGATGACTGTATACACCACAAGCAGTAATCCCATTGTCAAACCACCTTCAGTTCTCTGAAAAAACCTGATGTCTCTCCAACCAGTATGTTGGTCTGGTAAAAAGACTCAAATCTTAATCATCCCACAGCCACAAAGCTCCCTGGATGAGTTTGGATGTCATGCTATCCTATTCATCCCAATTTTCCTCACACAATTGTTGTGAACATAAATGGAGTAACTGAAATGTACTTTGCACACTGAGAAGTGGTAGACTGCTCATGGGCCCTTTCCTGCACTGGAGTATCTAACTTTAAGGCTTTCCTTCGAAAAGGTTAACTGTAGTTCAGACAATAATGAGTTTGATCTGAGAGGTAGAGTTCTGCCTCTATCACTGGGTGATTTTAATAGGCCACTTTTGTTTCTGCCCAATAGGTAGGGGCAGGAGAAAATGGTGATAATGAAATAAAAACACGTAACACTGCTTTCTGCTAAAAAAAAATCTGAGAAAAATAATAAAATTAAACCATATAAATTTGCATTATTCTTCATCTGCTGACACTGTACAACCTATACCATCTACCTAGTACACTTTTAAAGAGGTTACAATTGATAAAAATGGGGCAAAATGGAATACAAACACATAACACCACTTTCTGCTATTTCATTTTGGTCAAACAACGAAATCTGTGAAAAAATAAAACCATTCTCTCCCACCTCTACCAATAGGATTGGACTGTAGATCACAGGTATAAAATAGCAAAGTGGGTTCTGGGTGCAAATTATTTCTGCTATAATCCCCGGTGATCTGTTGTATGTGTTTGAAGTGAAAAACAAATATTGTAAGAGGGCCCCTATCTATCTGAAGTTATTGGGGAAAGAAACTGCAACTATCTCACAGTGTTCCTGTGTAGGTGAAAGCAGCTAGCTACCTTTCCATTATGTGCAGAAAAACACAACTGTGCGGAGTCACCTTAATTGTCTCACTGATGGGCAAATTAATCAATGAAGTTTCTTTGAATGTTGTATGTCCTCCTGGGAATAGATACAATAAAATCCTTCATGTTTGTGAGCGGCAAAGGGTGCTACTGGAAACAATAACAATCCTGCTCATGTATTCAACTTTGAAATTCACTTTCCGTGAATTTGTGCCAATGAAACTCAATAACGCAAAATGTTCAAAGAAAAGGAACATGAAAAGGGACACAGGCATAGCCAACATGAATCTGTTTAGTAACTAAAATGAATATTCAGGGAAAAGCCGTACAATGTTCCTTCAGCTCAAAGGCTAAGTAGTCACAAAGCCAAACCTCAAAGGGCATCACTGTTTTGTTAGCTGACTCTTTCACCTTAATGCAGACGTGGTGAACGGCATGAGTGAAAGGACAAAATTACCTTCCCCCAGAGACTGATTGCAGCATATTCCAAAGGAAAGGTGGTCTAAGTTGAAAGCCAACAAAGATAATACAGTCAATTCCTGGTATCCGCAGGGATTAGGTTCCTGGAAAGCCCAGCGGATACTGAATCAGCGGATACTGAACTATTGATCCTATGGGCTCGAGGTTGGGGGAGGGGTAGCTAACCTGGACAGGAATGCCAGCAGCAAATGGCCGTGGAGAGCTTCAGAATGGCTGTGGAGAGCTTTAGCAAGGTATTCTGGGGCACTACTAGTGTAATTGACTACCTTTAGAATGGCTGCAGAGAGCTGTAGAATGGCCACGGATGCAGCGAATACCTTCAAAATGGCCAATGCGGAGAGCTTCAGAATGACCACGGATGCAGTGAATGGCCACAGATAGCCAACAACAGGCAGCGGATGGTGTGACATAAGTTATACTCTTGTTCCCCGCGGATAAGCGAATCTGAGGGTTCAGACTGTGTGGGTAGCGAGAATTGACTGTACATGTGTTTAAATCTCAGAAAGATAATTTGCAACAAGTAAACCTCCTATAATAAATTATACTTGGGCTGCTTCGAATGATGCTTTACTGCCCAGACTACTTCCCCACCTGCCCATGATTAAGAATGTTCAGGCTAATGGGCCAATATGGGGCAATATCCCCACCCTGATCACCCCCTGGAATGCCTCAGAATGCCCCTGGCTGACTTACCTGGTCCAGTGTGGGCTGGGCACTCCATTGGCACACATCCAGGCCATTTGTGCTGGTGGCCCTAGCCCATGTACCATTGCTGTGGCTGCCATGCAAGCAGCCCTGGCCTTGCACTGATGGAACACAAGTTCCATTGTTGCAAAGCCTGGATAGGATTGGGCTGTAAGAAATCCACTTACACAGTTTGATAGACTTCCCTCCATTAACAGAGGGGTGGATCGGCAAAAGCAGTTGACCCTGCTTTTCAAGACAAGTGTCCACTTTCCCAACCAACCCTCCCCTTTTTATGGGGTGTTGGGAAACTGAGTTTTAGCAATTCTCATTGGCTAGCCCAGCAGCAGGAAAACCTACTCCATCCCCTGGGACTTCCCCTAAGCCATGATCAGGTGGGTGGACTTAGCCAATGAGAAGGTAGAACTAGGACCCAGCAGGATGCTACAGGGGACATTCTTGCCCATTGATCAAAAGGGTGCTGAGGTCAAACAGGCTGGCATTTCTTCACATTTGTTCTGGCTGGGCCATCTCAAGCTGTTAGCAAGTTCTCCATATATATATGGCAATGGCAATAAAACACACAATACTGTATATACACACAAAATGGCAATGGCAATACTGGAGAGAGGAAGCACCATCAGTGAAGCCATGCTGCTCTGACCAAAAGAGGCATGTGATACATGATCTCAAATAATAATGAACTGTCAGCTTCCCTTCTCCAAAGTCTTTCCACCTCTTGACTGCATTCATTTTTGTTTTGTGTTTCCTTTATAAGTAGCGGCTGAATTTCTATCACAAAACCTGCCGGACACTAAAAGGTAACTTACAAAGATTCTACTTCTCCTACTGGAAGCACATTTCTGGACAAACGTTCTAGATGCGCTGCAATTTCCAGGGGTCCTGAGAAGACTGTAGTTGAATTGCCACCATTTTATTGACTGCCTGGGGTGCCCCCGGGGGAGGCTGCCTTGAACCCGAATGTTTGGTTCCCATTTGCTGGTCCAACCGTGTCCAGTTACGGAGGTCTTTGCTCCCAGGTGTTTCTCATTCCTAGACACATGGTCTAGGTCCGAGACATCCTGTTGACAGGAGAAGCATTTCTCATACTCAAGTATCAGAGGGCACCTTTCTGGTCCTTGAAAAATATTAATTCGGTTAAAAAAAGAAAAGAAGCCTGACTGACATTTAACAATGCAAAGCCTTTTGTAAAACTAGCAAAAGGTCACTGTGCATTTTCTTCTCAAAGGAAATGGCATGGGCCATATTTATACAAATTCATGTTTGCACAGGCAAAGAATACTGGAAAGAAATTTCCACTTTGTTTGCAGCAAGCCAAAGCAAAACATTGTCTTTTACATGAAGCAAATATGTCAACCGTCTGACCTCATAAGGGAGATACCTCCCCTAAGCGGCTTCTCCTCTCAGCCTGTATTGCTTTCCCAGACCCAGAGGTTACCAAAATGACTGGATGAAAGGCAAAATGGCCCATTACTCTAGAACAGTTGAAATGGAGTTTAAACCTATTCCTCATTTCTTTCATGTGCTGTGTTGAAATATGAGTACAAAGGGAGGCCAGCAGAGTTAAATATTCTGTCATGAGGTAATTCAGCTTTGAATGAGAGAATACAATGATACCAGTGTGCTTTCTGTTTCCATAAAACCTCATATAACAGTGAGCTCAACAGGCCCCTACGATGTGCAGCTGAAAAGGGAACAGACAGGAGCCCTCCCAAATCAAAATGTCCAGATTAAATGACCCATCCAAACAGCAAATCAATGGCTAATGTTTTCTGAGTACCATCCATGTGAAACTTTCATAGTAATTTTCCATTCACAACCAACCTCCACCACGCGATTTCTTTCTAATTTTTGCGACGGCAAGCCACCGTCAGAAATGCTTTGCATGGTGGCCTGGAGAGAAGTAGCCCTGTTGTCGTGGCCAGTCCACATGGCCAGCAACTACACCTGAATGACTCTTTCCATGGAGCAACAGTTGTTTCAAGATACCCAAAGTGTGGTGGTTGTATGATGAGAAGTGGCCCTCAGGACAACAGGAAATACAGTAAAGGCCAATTTACCCAACCACGTTGGGTGAGGATTGAGATGAGCCAATGCAGTCATTTTCTTTATCTCATCTTGGCATTTAGTTAAGTGGTTGTGCTTCACCACATTCCCAGAGCCCAGTTCTTCCTTGTGTGTTGCATTTTATCGCACCGCAAAAAAACAACTACGCTTTCCTAAGCTCTGCAGCAATGCAGTAAACCAGGATCTGAATGCATGGTGAAGCAACCGCATAAGCACTTGGCTGGGTCCAAAAGAAGGATTCATCTGAATGAACTCTAACTGAGTAGCATAGTGCATTTAAATTACATTTACCAAAACAACCCCTTTTAAATGTATTATTTTTACTATTATTATTAATAATAACAGTATTTAGATACCGCTTTTCAACAAAAAGTTCACAAAGCGGTTTACAGACCAAAATCAAATGATTAAATGGCTGAAAACCATTAATGAAAAAAAGGTTAAGTGTGGGGAGGGTTAGATGTGTAGTAACTGATCTAAAAAACAATGACTGTACAGTACTTCCTTTCTCTCCCACTGTGCCATTCCCTGGGAGCCCTCTTCAGACACTTGCTCTTTGCAGACAAATGCTGAACATATGGAGGGTTCAGAACAGAACCGCTTGCATGCATCATCAGTAGGGCAGCGCTCAGCAGTGCGATCCCAGGCACTCCTGGCAGCACATTCACTATCCATGGACAGCAAATGTCTGAAGAGGGCTGGAGTTGTCTGCATTGCCATATCTTAGTCCTGATAAGATGCAAATTGAAGACACTTCTTTTGTGGATCATATGCAAGAGGCAGGACAGGTGGGGATTAACATAGCCCATGTTATCAGGCTAAATACTGCTCACTGAGGAAGAAACTAAGAACACTGTTTCCCTCTGCATGGTCTGAAGGAGTCTGAACATGAGTAATGTTCAGATGACACGAATGTCATGTGAAACCTATCATATGAAAAAATTGATGCTACAACGGCAAATTTTGGAGCTATGTACCACAGAAAAATAACTACCAGGGACTTATCGAAGAGCCCAATCCTATCCTTCCTCCCACATGCTGGTGCAGCTGCGCTGAAAATGAGCACACTGTACCCAGTGGGGGGGAGATTGGGAGTCTTAAGAAGGGAAAGGGAATTTTAATCCCCTTACTCCTCTGTAAACCTGCTGCTGCACAATGCGTCTCCTCGGACCTGCGGCAGTGATTTCGCTGTCGCAAGCCCAAGGAGAGAAAGGGGGGTGGACTTCACCTCCTCCCATTCCACCCTGTTCTGCCCTCCCCACGCTCTCCCTGCTGCCCGGCGCAGTCCTTATCTGCGTCTGGTGGTGGCCCAAGTCCAGGGCAGAGTGAGCAGTGCCATCCTTGGCGCTAGCACCATTTACTCTCCAGGCATCAAAAACCTGCCTTATGGCACGTTTGCGACACCCAGCACTGGCACAACGATAGTTCCGCCAGTCCTGTCTTCGATGGGATTGCGCTGTTATATACACTACTTTGAGGCCTACCATGGGAGTAAGGTAATAAATAAAATTATTATAACCACTCACTGTGCCTCTAACAGCCTTATATAAAAGGATGTGCTATGAAATGTTCACCTATGGGTCCAGTGCACCATGAAGTGGCTGAGCACATTCACACAGTTCCTCGTAGGCTGGGCAGCGAGTCGTGGTTCACGGTGCCTGATTCACACAAACTATTTGCTGTGGCACATTTTCAATCCATGTAGGCAAAAAGTCAGGATGGAGTGAGAATGAACCCTCCAGCTGAATATGCACATTCATCCCATAACAATCCCTTAATGAAGAGAAATGAGCGGTCTCATACAGAGCACCTTCTTACAGGCTTTCTTTACTAGAGTGCCAAAAAAAATGCAACCTTTCAACAATTCCTCTTTCAACCAGGTGGTGGCACTAAAAGCAAATACTTACAGTACTTGCTTTCCTAGGAAAGTGCATTTGTGTTCACGGCAATGTAATTTTACAACCGCCCATCTTATCTTTATTTATGACAGTGCTTCCTTGATTGTTTAATGTGGAAAACCTAGTGATGCAGGTAGGATCAAACATAACGCTTCATAGAATAATTAGGAAAAAACAGGGGGTATAACTACCAGATTATTTATGGACAAATTCAGAGGAATTTGTCTTTAAAAAAAAAAAAGCTGATGTAGAGCACTAGCTAGCTTGCCATAATTGACTATGCTGGTGAGATAAAAGCATATGTCAAAAGAGTCATAAATAGATTCGTTCTCAAGAGCCTTCTGAAACAAATAAAAAAGTAAGGGACGCATGAGTTTGGTCAACTACTCAAGGACAGACTTTTTTCACAAGACAACCTTAGGCTGCAACCTATGCACACTTACCTGAGAGCAATCCCCATTGAACCCAGAGGGCCTTACCTCTGAATTAACATGTATAGGATTGCTCTGTTAGAGTGTTAAGGGTTTGGGACTTTTACAGTACAGTATTTTGTTTTTGAGTTCACCACATTTATAATGCAAATGTAAAATCTACATTGGCTAAGCCAGGGGTGGCCAACCTTCCACCAATAGGGCTTCTGTGTTCTTAAGAGTTGTGTAGAAGACAGAATCTTGGCAGCTACAACTGCTGGTGGTGCTGCTTAAGCAGCTGCACCTGCTGAAATGCCCTCACCTATACAACCATTCAAGGGCCAGGAGCATTCATGTTGAAAGGTTGGCCACCCTTGGGCTAAGCCATGTGTCTGATTTTTCAAAAGACTCCATTTCTCTTTTGATTCCACTAACAACATTCACAATCCCGCATATTTGCCCATTACAGACAATAATGCCTTATTAGGATCAAGCTACAACACAAATGCCGGTGACCAAATCATTTGTTTGCCTGATCATGCTAATGCAGGGCAAGAGGGAAACTTGACAGGTGTGTGTGTGGGGGGGGGGGATGGTTCACCCTTCTCTCAACCACTGATTTCTCCCTGTAATCTATTTCCTTGAAAGTTTTCTGCTGGGGGGGGGGCTATAGAAAGTTGTAGGGGAGAGTCAGTGAGCATAGTAAGGGTTAACCAGTATAAAACTCTTGAGCAGCACATCACATATGAACTGTACTATTCTCCACATTCCTCCTTGCATGGGTGCATAGAGCAGTCAAGACTTTTTGTGCATATGTGCAATTCACACATGCTTGACATATGGTTTACACTAGTGAACGTCATGAGGTCTGTAACAAGCAAAATCTGGTAGCGTCATTTTAAAGAGGAACATAACCTAGGACGAAGTACAGATTGTACCAGCTGCTCACGAAATGCTGAGGAATATAGCAGGCAAACAACCCCCAAACCAACAAACCAACAAACCCAGCTGCTACTATAAATGTATCCTAGACATTGATGAGCAAGGAAGAGAAGACAGAGAAAAGCAGCCTCAAATAAATACAGAAAACATACTACTTTTATTTATTTATTTATTTATTTATTTATTTATTTATTTATTTAATATTCTCAGGGCAGTTTACAATAATAAGAAAATTACATTAAAAACTGACAACTCAAATGTTGATTAAAAACGTAAAAGAGCAGAAAAAAACTGGCAGCAGTAAAACCCCAGTTTTAGCAGCTAAAAGCCTGGGAGAATAGGAAGAGCTTCTCCTGGTGCCCAAAACATAGCAGAGTAGGTGCCTGTTGGACCTCCCTGGAGACAGAGAGTTTCATAAACAGGATGCCATAGACAGCAAGGCCCAGTTGTCTTCACTCAGTGGCAGCAGACACATGCGTTGCATGTAGAAGGCCCCAGATTCAGTCTCTAGGAAGGTTAGGAAAGAAAGATCTCTCCCTGAAAGACTGAAGAGTCACTGCCAGTCAGTGTAAACAACGTGGAGCTAGATAGACTCACTCTCTGACTCAGGACAAGGTAGTTTCCTATGTCACCTGCCTCCCTTGTGACAACAGAGACACCTGAAGGAGGGCCTATGATGACAATGATCTCAGTGCACAGAGAAACTGGTAGAGACTATTATTAGGATTAAGAAAAAATATTTTAGACTCCTTTTCAAAAAGTTATCAAAGCACTTTACATGGCAAAAGAAATGAAAAGATGGCTCACCATCTAAAGAAACCCAAGACCAACAAACGGCCATGGGAAAAGATGCTGTGTTAGACAAATAAGGACAGTTGCTATTCCCCTGGTAAATAGAAAGAGAACCACCCTTTAAAAGATGCCTCTTTGCCCTCTTAGCAGAGACCACTAAAGTAGCACTATGCACTGTGGTGCTGGGCAAGGGGGGGGCAGTACGTATGCGTAACTATAAACTCAACTGTAATACATTTCAGGGAAGAATCTTAGCAGCACACAAGTGATGTGGTTAAAAACAAACAAACAAACAAACAAAGTCCACATCAAATCAGCAGTATCCCTTGAAAGTAACCAGAATGTGCTCACAGGGAAAGCATTCTTGTTCACAGCAGAACGACCAGGAAGAGGATGTTGTCAATAGGTTGTGGAAAGCAAACAGCTACGCCCACAAAGCCAGATGATAGTGGATGAGTCATAAGAACCTGCACATTCACGTGGGCGTTGCGAACCTTGGGCTTAGGCTTCTCATGAAACACGGGCAGTAGGGGTGAAAGAGACGCTGCAGTCAATGGCTGCATACCAGACTGATCTGGAAACCCTGCCCCCTAATCCTAGGAGGTGTGTGTGTCTTTGTGTATGAGAGAGAGAGAGAGAGAGAGAGAGAGAGAGAGAGAGAGAGAGAGAGAGAGAGAGAGAGAGAGAGAGAGCACTCCCAGAAGTGAGGGAAATGTGCTCTGCGTCTGTTCAAGGACACTTTCAACTAGAGTTACTTGTTTCAGGGCTAGTTCCAGAGATCCAGCAAAGTGCACTCGAGTGAGTCCCATGTGTTATAACAGTGGGTTAGCAACAGCAGGGACTACAGCATGATTGCTGATTAAGCCACTGGCCACAGTTTTCTGTAGCTGGGACCCAACAAATGCATAGGGGGTGGTGAAGGTGGTGGGAGGACAGACAGAGCTTGACTTTCACCTTTCTCTGCAGCTAAAGAGACAAGTTATTTTTAAAACTACACATACCTGCCGGCAGTAGGTCTCGGGTTTAATCCCTGGCATCTCCAAGTAGGACTTGGAATGACTGCTCTCTGAAACCCAGAAGAAATTCTGCCAGTCAGTGTAGATAATAATGAACTTGATGGATCCATCATAGTCAGACTCCATGTAAAGCAGCTGCATAGGTTTGTATCATTGCTGGCAAAGCCACCATCTTTTCTCATATTGCTATCCATTGCACCGAGGCCCAATTCATATGTGCAGCACTGCCATGGTGCTGCATAAAAAGGAAAAAGTAAAGGTGACCCCTGACAATTAAGTCCAGTCGTGTCCGACTCTAGGGTGTGGTGCTCATCCCCATTTCAAAGCCGAAGAGCCAGCGTTGTCCGAAGACGCCTCCGTGGTCATGTGGCCGGCATGACTCTCCTTGCCGCAGTGCATAGCATGCGGCTGGAACACGGAGCACTGCATACTAATCAGCAAATATGCTTAATCTACCGGGGGGGGGGTGGCTAATAAGAATATGGCATTCTTGTGGTCTTGTGAAGAGACCAACCCAGAGATAAAAGCCTGCAAGGGAATAAGAGATAGCATCTGTCATGGAAATCTGAAATGGGAAATCCACTCAGCATAGTTATTTAACAGCTGCCCCACTGGCAGAACTAGCATTCTGCCAGTGCTGTCTGCTGAAAAGCAGCCGTAAAGTGTGCTCCGGTAACATGTGCTGCCGGAGTGCGGTGGGAAGGCTGGAGCCTTCCCACGCGTGTTGTTGGAGTGCTGGCCGCCCACTGGAGCAGGTAAGTCAGCACGGGAGGGGGTGGGGGAGGGCGGAGCAGGGGTGGGGAGGAGGGGGTGAAACTGGGCAGGGAGGGGGAGGAATGGTGTGGGAAGGCTGTGGGACAGGTGAATCCGGTGGCGATGGTGCCGGATGATATCCCCTCTTTTTCAAGCCTCCCTACCCCCTTTCTCTCCTCGGACTTGCCCCGGCAAAAGGCGTAGGGGAAAGGCGATTCCCCTTTCCCTTCCAAAGCCTCTCGCTCCGCCCCCCCCTACTAGATACAGTGCATGCCTTTTCAGAGTGGCTACACCAGTGGGAGGGGGAGGATAGGATTGGGCCATAAGTCTGCAGTTCTACAAGAAATCTATGCATATGAAAAATAAACTCCAATTTTCATAGACACAATACCAACGCAATTTACCAAACACAATTTAAACTCCAATTTTGTTTCTAAAAGTGCAGCACAGGATCCACTCCTTCCATAAGGAATCATTTCTCAGGCACTTCTGTCAAATGCAAATGTTGGTGGCTTCTACTCATCGTGTCTATAGGCTCATAAGGCTTCGCATGAGTCCTCTCCTCCTCCTCCAGATCTTTACTTTCTGTAGCAGAACATTCTTTTCATTTTGCGATAGCCATCAAGGAACTTTCACTGCTGGAACACTGGCTCTGGCGGCTTAAGGCCCATATAGGATTGAATCAAGTTTCAATGGACAACACACCCTCTGTTTTTAACGGGGCCAGTAAAAAATATCTCCCACTGCCATTTTCAAATATAGCTCACAGTAAAGTGTATAATACAGACAGAAATCTGCTGTGCAAAGAAGGGTTAAAAGCCAGTGATGTAGACTTGAGTCTATTGACTCGGATTCGAGTCGGACTCAAGTTGCATCAATGACTTGACTCGGCGATTGTAAAAGACTCGAAAGACTCGACTTGAGACTTGGAGTCTTTTACGACAAGTCCAATTTTATTTAGGTTTAAACCCACTTTCCCCATTAAATAGATAGGGACTCGCAACTCACAACCAAAGACTCGGGACTTGGGGGCAAAGACTTGGGAAATGACTCGAGACTTGGAATCAGAGACTTGATCCACATCCCTGTTAAAATCCCTGTCCACATCCCATATCTTTCTATATTCAGGAACAGACCAAAGATTATCTTCACTCAGCCACAAAACATCAGCACAGCCTACTGCATCACTTCAACTCCAAACCTGTCATGCTGAAATTGGAACTAGTGATCATGTCACTTGAAAGAAATCAGAGCCACCGTTTGTGTGTGTGTGTGTGTGTGTGTGTGTGTGTGTGTGTGTGTGTGTGTGTGTGTGTGTGTGTGTTACTGGATTGCTAGAAAGCAGAGTTGGGCTCTCTGAGATACTTCAGGCTCAGCTCTACAACCAACATATCCCAAAGAGCTGTAAAACTACTCTCGTATTCATGTGCTGCAGATTCAGCTTCAGAGTTCATAATGCTAATCTAATAATCTGTCAACGTCATCACTCTATATAAATATTTCCTGTGCAGTGCATCATGCCTACTGCAGCTGATCAGGAAAATAAAGACTGAGCAGGGCAAGAAAAACTAAGTAAGAAGGCAATGTTAATTTGAAGAGATAGATAACATGTAACAAATCGATTGTGTTTTTCAATTTTTAATACGTGTTTAGAACACTCCACTTATTTTCTATCTCAAAAAGCTGCCATAGGGGAGAAATTTAGATTGGGGCCATGGTGCAGGAAAGAAAGGGGTCTAACCCTTCCCCCCATGCCAATTCTCTGTCAAATTGCCCCCTGAAGCTCCTGTTAGCTACAGAGGGGAAAACTTACAGGCATGAAATCGTGCCCATAATTTTTCTCCTGAGCTAACAGCTTCAGTGTGCCATTTAAGGCAGAGAATTGGCATGGGGGGGGGGATTAGACCCCCTTCTCTCCTGTACCATAGCCCCAATCTAAATTGTTGTTGTTGTTCAGTTAAGTCAAGTCATGTCCGACCCTTCGTGATCCCATGAACCATATCCCACCAGGCCTTCCTGTCCTCCACTATCTTCCTGAGTTCGCTCATTTTCATGTTCGTTGCATCGGTGATGCTGTCTAACCATCTCATCCTTCGCCTTCGCCTTCTCCTTTTGCCTTCAATATTTCCCAGCATCAGAGTCTTCTCCAGAGAGTCCTCTCTTCACATTAGGTGGCCAAAATATTTGAGTTTCAGCCTCAGTACCTGTCCTTCCAGGGAACAGTCAGGGTTGATTTCATTTAGGATTGACTGATTTGATCTCCTAGCAGTCCAAGGGACTCTCAGGAGTCTTCTCCAGCACCACAGTTCAAAAGCATCTATTCTTCGGCGATCAGCCTTCCTTATGGTCCAACTCTCGCAACCATACATTGCTACTGGGAACACCATCGCCCTGACTATACAAACTTTTGTTGTCATGGTGATATCTCTGCTTTTTATTATGCTATCTAAATTTGCCATAGCTTTCCTTCCAAGGAGTAAGCGTCTTTTAATTTCATGGCTGCTGTCACCGTCTGCAGTGATCTTGGAACACAAAAAAGTAAAATCTGTTACTGCTTCCATTTCTGCCCCTTCTATTTGCCAGGAATTGATGGGACCAGATGCCATGATCTTAGTTTTATTAATGTTGAGTTTCAAGCCAACTTTTGCACTCCCCTCTTTCACTCTCATCAAGAGGCTCTTTAGTTCTTCTTCACTTTCTGCCATTAGGGTGGTATCGTCTGCATATCTGAGGTTGTTGATGTTTCTCCCGGCAATCTTGATTCCGGCTTGCGATTCATTCAGCCCTGCATTTCTCATAATGTACTCTGCATATAAGTTAAATAAGCAGGGTGACAATATACAACCTTGCCGTACTCCCTTCCCAATTTTGAACCAGTCGTTTGTTCCATGGCCGGTTCGACCCTTTATTTATTTATTTATGTATTTATTTAAAAGATGTATATACCACTTTTCTAAAAATCCAAAGCGGTGTACATGCAGCAGTGTTGCCAGGGGCAGGTGGCACCCAGTGATGTTGCAACATCACTTCCGGGTTCACCCAGAGGAGGAGGTGGCGGCTTTGCAATCTGTCCGCCGCCTCCCCCATTTCTTCTCAACGAGATCTTCCAAAGAAGAATGAAGGGGGGGGGGCGATGCAGCCAGATCATGAGGCTGCTGAAACACAAAGAGGAGGAGGCTGCTGATGCAGCTTCGCAACCTGGCCACCAAATCCCCCCCCCCATTCCTTCTCCTTTGGAGGCTCAACAAGAGCCTCCAGGGAAGAGGGAACAGAGCCAGGTCACAAGACTGCTGAAACACAATGAGGCAGCAGGAACCACGGCTGCTGCTGCTTCTTCTACCACTGCCATCTTGGCTGGGATTCATGGGGATCATGAATAAGTGGGGATCATGAATAAGTTCATGCATCCCATCATGAATCATTTGCAATACACTTTGGCCTTAATTCTGGATAACTCCTTTATACAAAATGTGAACCTAGATGTGCAGGGGCAAATGACTCTTACAGCGCAATCCTATCCAACTTACACCACCGGTGTAACCAGCAGGGGAGGACAGGGCGGGAGGCTTTGGAGGGGAGGTTTAAATCCCCTTTGAATCAACAGCGTCACTAGGGCACGCGCCGCCCTAAAGCGAGGGCGCGTGCGCCGCCCTAATGACCGTGCCGCCGCAACATCCTCTCCGGCCGGCTGTCCTGGGCCTTCTGACAAGGCCCAATGCGACGTCATATTTATTAGGTTTTTCGCGCATGCGCTGTACGTTTCTGAGGGCAAAGGGCTGCCCTTTTGCCCTGAAACGTTCTGTGCAGGCGCGAAAAACCTAATAAATATGACGTGGCCGCATTGGGCCTCGTCAGAAGGCCTCGGAGCTCCGCCGAGGGCGGTCGCTCCGAGGCCTTCTCCTGGAGCGGAGGGTGACGCACGCGGCGCGCGAGTGTGCACGCGCATGCGGACACGGGGCCGCGCGTCACCCTTTGCATGCGTCACCGTCAGGCGGTCCGCCCTCCCCGCCTCGCTCCAGTGACGCCATTGCTTTGAATCCCCCTTTGGAGGGGATTTGAATCACCTTTCCATTCTGGGGCCTCCCATTCTCACTGCACCGCTGGTTACACCGGTGGTGTAAATTGGATAGGATTGTTCTGTTAATCCTTACCTATTCAAGTGTGGGTGAAGTTGCAAAAAACAGTTGAGACTGGAGAATTCACATAGCACAAGTATAAGTGCAGTAGAAACAATGTAGCAAAATACTAAGCCAACTAAGGTCCGGAAAGGGAAGGACCTCTACATTTTTAATGAGCATTTCCCCTGCTATTTGTTACCTCCTCCTGAGATTAAAAAAAAGGTAAAGGTGACCCCTGACAATTAAGTCTAGTCGTGCCCGACTCTAGGGTGTGGTGCTCATCCCCCTTTCAAAGCCGAAATGGTGTTGTCCGAAGACGCCTCCGTGGTCATGTGGCCGGCATGACTCTCCTTGCTGCAGCGCGTAGCATGAAGCTGGAACACGGAGCGCTGTTTACCTTCCCGCAAGCGGTACCTATTTATCTACTCGCATTATTACAGAGCCCCAAATTCTTGGAGGTCTGGCTATTCACACATGAGCTGATTTCTAGAGCAATAGTAACATTCTCCTGGTTCTGTGTCTTGCATGCGGTTTGCATCAGGTACAAATATCATTTACAATCAGCAACTGTTAAAAAAAATACAGTAGCTCATTTAGTAAAAGCCACAATACATGAATGAAGAAATGCTGTATATTATGAAAGCTTGCACACTTTGAAAAGACAAGTTTCCCGATAATCATCATAAGCCATGCACAAATAAAATCCTTTCCTGGAACTGGATCCATGGAAGAGATCAGAGTCACCAAAAAAGAGCTGCAGAAGTCTATTTGTTTTTAGGAACAGCCAAAAGGCGGATATGAAGTTAGACGTCAGTATATTTATTGCTCTGTAAAATACGTTCTGTTCAGCCTCCCTTTGCCCTTCCTGGTCCTTAGATGGAATACTATGATGTTTTTTACAGCACAATAAAAAAATACAAACGCACAATATCAAGATGATTTTCTTTCACACTGTGCCACCAAAGTGTTTGCTCATTTTGCTTTAATCACAAGAGGCTGTGTGTTTATCCATGGGGTAGAAAACGTTCACTGTGTGTTCCAAATCATTACCATGTTAATATTTAACATCAGGGTTGGGATAATAAATTGTAGTTAAGTGGAGCTTCACCAATAATATTTTGTTCTTTGAAATAATTCAGAAATTACATTAAAACAAGAGATCTGGGGAAACAGATTAAGTTTCAACGATGGCATGTTTTTCATGCTATTTTATATTTCATTATTTTCAGAATAACTGTCCTTGGCTGACTCGCCTTCTAATTTGTCCTTTTACCACTCCCATTTAAAGAGCTCTCTGAATTATAAATGTTTTGGATATAGAACCTATGAATGCCACAAAAAGCTGGCAAGGTTTGTGATCATAAGAAAAGCTATGATTTTCAGCTGTTGTGAATCTATCTACAAACACCATTTGAGCTATTTCATGTCTACTACAGATTTATCTATTTGCATTTTAGTATAAGTATTTATATACTGTACTGTTTTTCAACAAAAAGAAGTTCACGAAGTGGTTTACATATAGGCTTACCATATCGCCGACCGGGACGCTCCGCTTTGCCCTTAAGGGGCGGGGGGAGGGGGGAGTCAGGGCGCGTGCGCCCTGACTCCCTCCCCTCCCCCCGCCCCTTAAGGGCAAAGCGGAGCGTCCCGGTCGGCGATATGGTAAGCCTATTTACAAAGCTTAAATAAATGGTTCAATCGAAGGGCTCATAATCTAAAAAGATGTAGAAGAAGCACCAGCAAACAGCCACTAAATCCTCTCCCCTTGCTAAATATAAGAGATCCACCATTTTAAAAAGTGTCTCTTTGCCCAGTTAACAGGGGTAAAGAGATTTCACATCTCTTGTGTCATTGGCCCAGTTCAGACAAGGCTGCTGTAACAGCTGATTCTCTTCATATGGTAGAGGGGGGTATAGACACCCCCTCCCCACCACACACAATGCAGATAATATATAATTAGAGGCAGTCCAAAACGGTGTTTTCAAAAAGTGGATTTCAGTGTTTTCAAAAATAAAATTGCTGAAAGCGGTGTTTTTATAAATTATAGTCGCTTTCAAAGTGTACTAGGTAGGTGATTTAGGTGGTATAGTGTCAGCAGATGCAGCCACTGTCATTACCAATATGTAGAGGTGTTAGAAAACAGTTTTATTTTTCACAGATTTTGGTGTGTGTGTGTGTGTGCGTGTGTGCGTGCGTGCGCAGAAAGCGGTGTTATGTGTTTTTATTTTGTTATTACCAAAAAAAGACTGCCCCTATATATAGGCTTACCATATCCAAAGGGGGACAGGGTGCCTACACCTTTAACCATTGTAAAAAGAGGGAATTTGGGCAGGTGCAGCTCATAATGGAAGGGTACAACAAGCTGCACCTGCCCAAATTCCCTCTTTTTGCAATGGTTAAAGGTGTAGGCACCCTGTCCCCCTTTGGATATGGTAAGCCTACCTATATATAATGTATGAAACAGGCACTCCTAGTGGAGGACTAAGGCCCCAATCCTATCCCCCACCATTACCAACCATGTAGCTGCACTGACAGAGTACGTGCTGCATCCAATGGTGGGATGCAACCAGAGGCAAGTAAAAATATGTTCTACTTACTTCTGTGTAGGCCTCCTGGGACCCATGGCAGCTATATAGCTGGTGTCCATCTGAGGAGAGAAAAGGGGCGGGGTGGGTTGGAAAAGAGGGGATAGGATCCTGGCGCACATTGGTGCCACTGGGATCCACCACCTCCCTTCCACTGTCCTGCCCCACCCATTTATCCCCACCTCTCGCTGTTTGTGGCAGCGGCTCCAGAGGGTGGTGCGACCCCCGGTAAGTCTAAAAAATACCCATTTTGTCCCCAGTGGCAGCGCGATCCTGGGATCGCTGCTGCCGCCATCGGGGATCACCCCTTAAAGGGGCAGCACCAGCACCCGCCTGGTGTGGTGGGTCGAGACCCACCACTTTGAGAACCTCTGCCGCGTATATGGTTTCAAATCTGGTTAATTGAAGGGCTGCCTTCACCCACATGAACCTGCCCATTCACTGAGATCTTTATCATGGATCAAGCTCAATCTCCCACTGTGTGTGAAAGACCCACTTCCTGTGAAAAAGACTAGGGTCTTCTCAGAGACAGTCAGCACCTAGGTTGTAGAACTGCCTCCCCAGGAAAATAAGACTGGTTGTGTCATTGCTGGATTTCAAGCAAACACTGAAGACACACCTTTTTTGGCTGGTGTTGTACTGATGCCATCACTGTTTTTAGCTTGTTTGAGTCTCTGCCTTTTGTTTTGCTTTGCTTTTGATATAGGTAGTGTTGTTTTATGTTGGTCTTTAATAATTTTGTTGTAAATTGCCTTGATGGGCCACTTGGGGAGAGAAGGGTGGTATATAAATGTTTAAAACAAAGAAAATAGATGGGGTAACTGGTGGGAGAGAAGATTACTTTTGCCACCACGGAGTCTTTTACAAATTAACCAAAGTATTCCTATGTGTATGACATTTCATATGCAGACTATTCTGGTCCATGGCAAGGTGATCCTACACTGCAGGGGTGGCTCTCTTTCATTTTTCCTTTATCAGGGGTAGTCTAATATGTATAGATGATCCAGCACAGGAAGGGTGTTTTCTGCTTGGCAGCCATGCTGATGCTACATGTCATCAGCGAGAGGGGCTGGAGCGTCCCTTTCTCGGAAGCCGTACAAAAGTGATTCACAGTAGCTCAGGAAGCAACGCTAGCAGCAGTAACAGATAGACATGCTGTTGATAATTCCAGTCCAGCCTCTCTTAAAAAAATTTCCACTGAAGGGTTGGTTACCAAGAGGTAAGTGTTTGTGTTTTTGACTTTTATTCCATACGGAACGAAAAGAAAGGAGGGTGTTAAAGTAATACCTGAAGCGTACCGACTACACAAGAGACAAAAAGGGGGACGCACTCGCTGGGAAAATTTGTCAAGTACACAGAGATACAGATTACGACGCAGTGATTTTTATTCCTTACTAGCAAAATGTCCATCTCTATGATCGCTGAGATGTCTGTATGGTTGAAGGGTCTGGATATTGCGAGGTCTCAGGTGGGGTTCCATGCAAAACTGAAAAGCATTGCACCTACATGGGGCTGCTGTCGTTGAAGGCTGAACCACCCAGTATCTGGGTGGATGGCAAGCTTTGCTGTCCTCACTTTAACCATCCCCAAGTGAAGCATTTCACTGCTCCCCAAGGATGGTATTAATGATACTAAAGTCTTGACTCAAAACTGGAAGCCACTAATCAGGGAGGTTATAGTTCTGCTGGCACAAAATCTACACCCAGAGCCTTATCATTTTGCAATGCTTTAATAAATAAAGATGTGACTTCTGCATGAGTAACTCGATCTCTCCCACGTAAACTTCCCAGTTCAGTGCTGAATATATTCTCAGAATTATAAGATTATGTAGTACCTTCATTAAAAAAGTATAACCTGAGGATTATGAGGATCCTTTGGCAGGAAAATAGCGTATACAGTGGGCCCTCAGTATCCACGGGGGATTGGTTCCGGGGCCTCCTGCGGACACCCAAATCCACAGATGCTGGTCACGCAGCAATGCCTTACTGGATTGAGTAAGAGGTGCCTCCGGAGGCCGCTTCTGGGTCACGCCAGGCCCACAATGCCTCCGTGAGCCTCAGGACACCTTGGGGTAGTGACTGGAAGTTGCTTCCAGTTGCTTCCCAGAAGTGTCCTGAGGAAGCCAAAGGAGTGTGTTGTGGGCCTGGCAAAATCTGGAAGCGGCCTCCGGAGGCACCTCTCACTCGATCCGCGGAAGGTGAAATCCAAGGGACCCGTGGATGCGGAGATTTACTCTACATATAGAAGAATCCTAATATGAGAAGTCTGGATAAAGGGGGTGTTACTCTGTCTACAAGCACCCCTAATGTGTACAGTCCTTCACTATAGGAATACTACTACAAGGTGCATAATTAAATTATGTGCTGTGAAGACTAGTACAATTAAAACCAGCAGTGAGGAGATTCAAAAGATTAATCCCTCTAAATCAGGGATTTTCTAATTTAGTACACAGGAAGTACAATTAAGGGAAATAACATATTAAAAACACCTACACAAATATTGAAACATCTCCTGAGTGCATTAAAATGTGTGTCTGTATAAGAAAGGAGAAGACTTCATTTCCTTAATAAAATCAAATTACAAAACTGAACTCATTCATACCCCAGAGAAAAATTTACACCTCCAAATACACTGAGCAGAATGTGGTCGGAAGCTGAAAGGAAATCGCTCTATTAAGTACAAGCTTTTCTAATGCTCCAAGCTCATGATTTTAGATAGCAATTCATGGGACCAGAAAAGGCTTCAGAAGAAAAAAGAGGCTGATTTGCGTTATAATTATACATTTTCCATTTACTGCGAAAAAATTAAGTGACAATACTTTTTGCATTGGTAAAATAAAACAGCAGTACCAGTTCCCAAATTAGCAGTGCCCCACATGGGCACTGCTACAATCCAGTACTAGAAAGAAGCAATTCCTAGATCTCCCTGACTTCGTGGGCTGGTTCATACAGCTTGATGTCCCAGTACAATCACTTCCAGGACCATACAGGAACACCAAGAGCAGGGAACTACCTTGGCTGGAATCACACAAAGGTGTGGATGGTATGAGCCAGAATTTGAACTCGGGTGCCACCTCAATTTGTGCAATTACTGCTCCTTTGAGCTACTGGGACTGTGCAAACCACATCAGCTCAAAGTATGGTAGACATGCATGACTGAAAAAAAAAATCTCAAAGTCATCTAGTAAGCAGTTCAACCACCTGCACTGAGACAGAAATTTACAGATACACACATACACACAAGTCTAATCTATGTTAGGAAATAACCAGTGGAAGCCCAGGAAAACATTGATGAATTTGATTGGCTTATTTATTCTGAATTCTGCATTCCCACCTCTCCACACTCATTTTCACGAGGAGCAAAAACACATTTGCATGTGCTATCCCAAACCAAACTCTCTTCACTTTTTCCAGAAAGAAGAACATTCTGTGACATCTCGTTGCACCTGTCTTCATCTTACTGCTCTCCAAAAGAGTTGGGCAGGCTTCGGTTGTTTAACGGCATAAATGGGTCCCAGTGAGTAGCTGTCTGGCAGGACTTGTCACCCCCTGTTTAACATGATGTGATCCATTCAGTCACCATGTCTAATTTGACCAAGTAGAACCACCTTTTCTCAAAGTTTTACTGGTTTCAATGGGAAATTTATATTACCTAATGTCCGGGTTCGGCGGCTCCCGCACCAACCCACGAGGGGCGGGCCGCCTCGCCCGGACTTCAAGCCCAGCCTCAGCCGACCACAGGCCGCAGCGTCTCCCTCGGGCCGAAGACGGGCTTGGTAGCAGCCTCCCGGGACACAGACGGGCGTACTGCCACCCCCGAACTTCGGCCCCGCCCTCCCGGAGGCCGTAGCGACTTCCGCGGGCTAGCGCCGAGCGCAGGGAAGCCCGAAGAGGGAAACTCCGGCCCGCCGGAAGCCCCGGCCACACACCGCCCCAGACTTACCGGCAACATCCAGGGGAGCTCCGAAGCTCTCGGGGGCGACAGCCCTCCCCGCTGCGAAAGAAGAAGAGAAGAAGATCAAAGACAAGCTGACAACAGCGGGGACGGACTGCCCCGGGCGGGCCAGACCCCGCCCCCGCTGCCAGAAACCTCCCCCAAGCACCAGCTGTAACTCAGAGGAGAGCTACAGCTCCCACGAGCTGATTGGCCACCCTGTTCCACCGGAGGCTCCACCCGTCCCCTCTCCCTCCCTATTTAAACCCCACAAGGGCCGATGATGAGAGGCTAGGCAGAGCGAGCCGAAGCCTGGGAGGCTGCCTTCAAAACCCTATCTCACAAAAGACTCACAGCAGGGAGAGGAGCCAGAAGGTGGAAAGAACCTGCTCCCTCCCGAACGCTCTGAGGCCCTTTTCCCCCCTTTCCCTTCCCCTTTTTCCCTTGTATCTTCATCACAGGCATAAACAGAGAAGTCGCACTGGAATCCTCAGGGACCAGCAGCGAGGGATCAGGGGACGACGAAGCCTTTCAGACCCCGCCTTGGGCGTCACCCTCCAGAGGTACATCACACCTAAGTTGTACTAAAGGCAAGTTCCTTAAGCTGCAATCCTGTGCACACTTAGGTAAGGGATCCCCTGACAATTAAGTCCAGTCGTGTCCGACTCTAGGGTGTGGTGCTCATCTCCATTTCAAAGCCGAAGAGCCAGCGTTGTTCGAAGACGCCTCCGTGGTCATGTGGCCGGCATGACTCTCCTTGCCGCAGCGCGTAGTATGCAGCTGGAACACGGAGCGCTGTTTACCTTCCCGCAAGCGGTACCTATCTACTCAAATTAACATGCTTTGGAACTGCTAGGTTGGCAGGAACTGGCCAAGCAACAAGAGCTCACCCCGTCACGGGAATCGAACTGCCGACCTTTTGATCGACAGCTTATGGTTCAGCGGTTTAACCCACTGCGCCACCACCTGGGAGTAAAATCCGCTGAACACAATGGCCCTACTTCTTAGTAGACAATGCACAGGATTGCAGTGACAGACTTCCTGTAAGATGTGCAAGCATGTCTGTAATGCGCAGAGGTTCAAAGCAGCTTAACATCCAATATGATACTGACAGCCCAATCCTAACCAAGTTTCCAGCATCGATGCACCCGCAATCCTCTCTGTGACTGCCCCCCCCATGACAGAATGCAGCATGTGTACCGTTGGCACAGCTGCATTGGTGCTGGAAAGTTGGATAGGATTGGGCTGTAAATGAAAGACATCGCAAGGGAAGGGTTGTGCTTATATACGGCCCCAGGTTCACTCCCTGGGCATCTCTACATAGTAGGAAAGACTGGAAAAGACCTCAGACCTCTCTGCCCAAGATGCCAGAGAGCCACTGCTAGTCAAAGGAGACAACAGCAGATGTGATGGCCCAATGCTCTGACTCAGCAGAAGGCAGCTTTGTGTGTTCATAATATCAATTTGCAACAAAATAAATGGTACAATACTGTATAATTCTTGAGATATTCAGAGGATAATACGGCCAATAAAAGGAGCCATTGCTATCATTTTTGCCCTTCATGACTAGGTAGCATATGCAAGTGATGGCATGGTTCTGATTTGTAGTAAATACATGCCTGGGAGGAGCTTTCTCAGAAACCTCAAAAAGCGTATAGTTGAATTGGAAAAGGTGCTGAAAAGAGCGACCAGAATGATTCGTGGGCTGGAGCACCTCCCTGATGAGGAAAGGCTACAGTGTTTGGGGCTTTTCAGTCTAGAAAAAAGGTGCCTGAGGGGGGACATGATTGAGACGTATAAAATTATACATGGGATGGAGAGAGTGGATAGAGGGAAATTCTTCTCCCTCTTGCACAACACCAGAACCAGGGGACATGCACTAAAATTGAGTGGAGGGAGAATTAGAACGGATAAAAGAAAATATTTCTTTACCCAGCGTGTAATTCATCTGTGGAACTCCTTGCCACAGGATGTGGTGATGGCACCTGGCCTAGATGCCTTTAAAAGGGGTTTGGACAGATTCATGGAGGAAAAGACCACCACAGGTTACAAGCCATAAGCAACCTCCTGGTTTTAGAAGTAGGTTTTCTCTGTGCCAGGTGCAGGGGAGTGACAACAGGAAACAGGTTATCTTGTTGTCGTGTGTGCTCCCTGAGGCATCTGGTAGGACCACTGTGTGATACAGGAAGCTGGACTAGATGGGCCTTTGGCCTGATCCAGCAGGGCTCTTCTTATGTTCTTACGTTTAAATCTTTTGCCAAAGCCCGGTTTGAAATGATACCAAATTATATGACACCACACGAATGAGTGTCTGAGATTATGAAATCGGAACATAAGAGTTTAGCATTCTGCTTCCCACAGTGGCCAGCCAGATCCCTTAGACAGTCCATAAGCAGGAGGTGTGGCCTGGAGGTTGAGCTGTTGCCCTGCCTGTTGCCCTGCCTGAAGAAAGTTAAGCAGGTTCAGCCCTGGTCATCGCTTGGAAGGAGGACCACTGCCACTGACAGATCTTGCTAAGGCACTGTCAGTGCAATCCTGCGTAACCTTGCACCAGTGTAACAGTAGATGCACCGGTGTAACAGCAGATGCACCGGTGTAAGTGCAATTACACTGTCATAAGTGCACTTACACCAGTGCATCTACTGTTACACTGGTGCAAGGTTACACAGAATTGCGCTGTGTGAGTGTGTGAAATGTGTAGGAGTCAGCTGGCAAGATGGATAACACCTTGAGAACTGACTGAGACCTTTGGTTGCTGCAGAAAGCTTGGAAGGCAGAAGCACAGCCAGGACATGGCTACACTTTTTAAAGGAAACATCTGGGAATTGAGGGTTCTATGTTCTCATAGAACAATACTTGTAAAAAAAATCCATTTGAAAAAAAATAGGGTTTAGGATTGCCTGCCTATGTAAACCACCTTGAGTCTGTAAAGAAAAAGTGTTATATAAATACCATAATAAATAAGTAAAATAAATAATAAGCAGGGCTGAATCTCTTACATTTTACTGTGTTAAATTTAAATCTCCTGATTACTGAACTTCACTGACAGAATACTATTCTATGTAAATGGCACTCATGGCTAGCTGAACTTTTGAGCTTGCTTGCCTTGAGCATTCTGTTTATGCCCTTGTTTCAAATCAGTGGGATGCAACAGGTTCTATAAAACAAACTATAACTTAGGTTTTGACCTGATGTCATTTTCTTAGACACAACCCATTAAATAAGTAGATGCTTCAAGGCCTCCCTAGCACTCTGCCATGTCAACTGGAGTGGTAGTGACTATTTTGCCAATATACTGCAGCAGATAGACACTGGTTGGATCACTACACACAGCATGGAAGCAGGCTGACTCAGCATCTCTGAGACTGACTCAGCATCTCTGTTCATATTTCCCAGAAGGAACTGAGATGACTACCAGGAAAGTTGTTTAGCAGAAGGCGGTGAAGAAGCCTGGGTGCTCAGCTCTGTCGCACATACCATGGAAGGCATGTGATGCATGAGTCTGCAAAGCAGAAAAGAGGTACACCTTTTTTTCCCTGAGCAATCCTTCAGCTACCTGGGTAAAGGAACACCCTTCAACATGGTGGGGGGGGGGGTTTAGCACAGGGAGAGCAACTGTCCCTATTCAGTCCACTACAGTGTCTTGTCCAGTGGCTGGTGGCTCGTATCGTTCATGTTTTTTATTTTCAGATTGCGAGTCCCTTGGGATCCAGAGCATTGTTCACTTCTTTGCTGTGTAAACATTGTTTTTGTTAAGAAGCAATATATAAATATTCTGAAGAAATAAAAAGGTGCCTGAGTGTGGAAGGGGTATCAGGAAGAATGGAAGGTAAACCAGGCCCCTTACAAAATTACACTTGGCACATTTCTTTCCCGGGGGTGCCTGAATGCCCCTGGAATGCCCCCTGCGCCGGCAGAGTTGCGCCAGTGTCCGTTCCGCATCCGAACTGCACATGTGAAGTGTCCAAGGGGGGTTACGCCGGTGTCCGTCCTGCATTCGTCGGCGTATGGCAAGTTACACTGGCATAATAAGTGCTCTTACACTGGGGATCTACTGTTACACAGAGTTACACAGGATTATGCCCTAAGACCGTTTGGAATATGAAGGTAGCACTTGTTAAACAGTGTTGCATAGACATGTCCCTAGGGCAGCCCGTTTGCCTACCAATACCCACGCTTGTCTTTAATTTTAGGCAAGCTGGTCAAAGGAAAAAGTGTGAGAAGACAACAGACAACCTTACGTGTCTATCCATCAGGTTTTCTTCCCTTCTCCTGGATGAAGACTCTGTCTGAGAAGTCTAACTGTGCTCATTCTTTAAAAGAAAATGTACAGTCATCTTTCAAAAAGGAACTGATTTCTGATTCATTTCTTTGTTGTACTTTGAAAAATGGCCAGTCTACATGAAGCGGCCAATTGTAAAATATTTTGATGGTAATTTCACTTCACGATCAGTGATCCTCCCTGGAAGTGGTTTTCACAAGGCTGTAACATTGTTACCATTAGATGATTAATTACAACTCCATTTGCAAGGAAAGAGGTGGGCAGAACATGCAAGCCAAGACTTGCACCAGAGCATCCTCTGTGATGTCACAGATGATTGTGGAATACACCTTCTGGTTTACATGCTGCAGCCTCTTTCCATGGCCATTTCATAGCCCATGGAGCTACATATAATGGGGATGAGGAGAGTCTCAACTGGGCTAGAAATTAAAGTAGATGGTGCCACATTTTGCTCTGGGGGATATACATTGAGCTGGTTTCGTTTAATATAACTTTCACTACCTCACTGTACGTTGTCCTACTATATGTGGAGAGAGAGAGAGGTGTGTGTGTTGTGTAGCCTATGCCAGAAGTTTAGTTAAGAAGTGCTGGATAATGATACACATTATTTAAGTGAGCTCTTATTCCATACAGTGATGTATGCATTATGTTCTTTGCAAAGAACTCTCTGTTCCTTCATCACTGGTACATAGACACACCAGGCTGCTTTGTTTAAAGCCTGCCATAGCCTGAAATGGAGTGTGGAAATAACCCTGGAGGGTAAAGTACACTTGGACTTTATTGCATAACTAGATATTTTGGCCTGAAGAAAATGTTGATCTTTATTTAATAGGTTTCCATAAAATCAAGAGTGGTGTGATTTTTATGATAGTGTTCTCATTCCAGCTACTATTTCAACGTGCCAAGCTTAGGTGCCCAAGTTCTGCATCACATCAACCAAATACCAGAGAAAATGGTACTTGATGCGTTTTTTTTCTTTAAAGGTATTATGGAGAGAAGAAATGCTTGAGGAGGGGGCCCCTTTTCATCAGTTTTCTATGTTTTACTGACAAAAACAAAATCTAGCACACCCATCCACACAACATGATTAAATTAAATGAGATATGGAAAATATGTGTTGAAAAATGTAGGACACAATCTAATCCAGAGTTGCACCGAAACCCACTAATCTGAATGTTTCTGTGTACTTTGTTAGATTATGGATGTAGTTTAATAAAGGCAAGCATTTCCCAGGACTTTTGTAGATAACCAGTTTATAACAGAACACATATTATGTTTGTTGGAGACATCTTTTCCTAGGGAAATGCTTCTGTTTTAAGGCATTTTTACCCAAGGGTGTTTATACCCAACAGGAGTTAAATGCGTACACCTGTGGGCTGGGAGGAAATGGGGACGTCATATTTTCCCAGCATTCAAACCACAATACAATGCTGGGAAAATGCAATTCCTCCTCCAGCTAATAAAGCTGTTGCAGTTTGAAGTTCTATCTGAAATGTGGCTGTGCAAGTGTCACAGGCATCTGTTGAACAATATCTGTAACATACAGTGGTGCAGTGGTACATTTTAAAGTACTGGAGCTCACCCCCCCACACACACACGGGCAGCCCAATCCTGTCTAGCAGGATGAGGCGGAGCACATTAAGGTGCCCGCTGCATCCTGTGCAGGATTGGGCCAGCCCTGGCGCAGCTGGCGTATATTCGAGAAGCCCATGTAAGGTATATATTGGCGGGTATAGTGGCGTATATTCAAGAAGCCATGCAGAGGCCTCCTCCACCAATCCCTCCCCCTTCCAGGGTCTGATCCTCCAATCCTCCCTCCCAGAACGCCCCCCCCTCTCCCCACCGTCAGACGGGGACTTACCTTCCTGCCGCAGTGCAGCACCAGAGGAGCAGCGCAAGTCTCTCCACCAGCACAGCTTACTCCCCGGGTGCCGCAAATGTGCCTTACGGCATGTTTGTGACACCCCAGAGACCTTAAAAGTAGACAGGATTGTTCCACAAGACTACAACAGGAAAAAAAAAGTTTAAAATTTTCTTCATTTGAGTGCTTTCTTCTCCTGCCACATATTTCTGCTTTGAAATGTATTGTACTTCTTTTAAAATGTACTCCATTTACTGAACCTCTCTGTGCTGTGCTGTGGTTTACTCTGTGCTGGGTTTTCTCTGTGCCAGGTGCAAGGGAGTGGCGACTGGACACAGGTATCTTGTTGTCTTGTGTGCTCCCAGAGGCATCTGGTGGGGCCACTGTGTGACACAGGAAGCTGGACTAGATGGGCTTTTGGCCTGATCCAGCAGGGCTCTTCTTATGTTCTTAACCTCATGAATGACCCAATTTTATGCTAGCGTTCCAGTGGTGGAATGGGCTTTATGGCCATCACAAATGACGATCTGGAAGTGTGCATAGCTGTGCGCTTCTGGACCGCTGCTGGAGACACTGTGGACACCTCATGCTTGGTGGCAGGGAGAAGAAGGCCCATCAATGCCGGTAAATTGGCAGGGTGGGCATAACAGGACATAACAGGGTTTAATGGGGCAGGGCCGGGCAAGGGCACCTGGTGCGGGCAACTTGCACCAAATGCTATCTCCTCTGGAGCAAGCTCATGCACCCCGTTCGTCTCCTCGGACTCCACCGGAGGAGCTTCCTCTTCCAAGCCTCCTGACTGGCCTTCCCACTATAGCATCCAGCGCAGCCCATTTTGGTGCAGATGCATGCTATGGCAGGGAAAAGCATAGGATCGGACCCTTAATGTACTTATTGTAACTTCATTCGCTTATTTTATCCTAGACCCTAGGGTGGATTTTGGGACTTAGAGTGGTTTCTGGGTTTAGAGTGGGACCCTAGACTGCAGATGGAGAGCAGCCATGAAATTAAAAGACGCTTACTCCTTGGAAGGAAAGCTATGGCAAACTTAAACAGCATAATAAAAAGCAGAGATATCACCATGCCAACAAAAGTTCGTATAGTCAGGGTGATGGTGTTCCCAGTAGCAATGTATGATTGCAAGAGTTGGACCATAAGGAAGGCTGAGCGCCGAAGAATAAATGCTTTCGAACTGTGGTGCTGGAGAAGACTCCTGAGAGTCCCTTGGACTGCTAGGAGATCAAATCAGTCAATCCTAAATGAAATCAACCCTGACTGTTCCCTGGAAGGACAGGTATTGAGGCTGAAGCTCAAATATTTTGGCCACCTAATGCGAAGAGAGGACTCTCTGGAGAAGACTCTGATGCTGGGAAAGATTGAAGGCAAAAGGAGAAGGGGAAGGCAAAGGATGAGATGGTTAGACAGCATCACCAATGCAACGAACATGAAAATGAGCGAACTCAGGAAGATAGTGGAGGATAGGAAGGCCTGGCGGGATATGGTTCATGGGATCACGAAGGGTCGGACACGACTTAACGACTGAACAACAACAACAGAGTGGGTTGCAATTGTTTTAAAACAAATATATAAACATTGAAAATGGAATTTAAAAAATCCCAGATTAATATAAAAGGTAGAGTGTTAGTCCATGCATGCTGACTCAGAAGTCCCACCATGTTCATCAGGACTTGCTCCCAGTAAATTTGTAGGATTGTAGTTTTAATGTGAATGAACTACATACTGTCTCTCAGATAGGCTTTGGGAAAGATTATGGCCTAGACCAATGATCTTCAACCTTTGGGGTCACGACCCCAAGATCCGGAGGGAGACAACGTCTTTCCCCTTAAGGGGAGTGGCGACTCGGCCATGATGTCAGGACAAGAACACTATCCCAGGCTGCTTTCCCACCCCTATCCTCACCAGATTTGACCAGCATGGGCAGTATAATCTGCTGTGCTAATGGGGAAAAAATGGGGAGAAACTGCATTTTTAAGGTATTTGTTTGACTCCTTTCACTTCTGGTTAGGGCCCACAGCCAGGCAAGTTGGCTTTTACACACCTGTGCAACACAATTCCTGCTGCTCTGGTAAATTATTAATGTGTCAAAGAAAGCTGTCATTTTATAAAACCCTATAATCCCCTCCTGTAAAACAGATCAACCCTATCATACTGTTCTGTATTTTCACCAACCGTCTCCAGACTTTTATATAGCACACAACTTGCTTTACTGTAGGTGCCTTATCATAAACACTGGGAAGCGTTAAGCCATAAAAGGCAACCAATCATCCATAATAAAAGTTAACAGTTCTACACGGATGTGATATGACAGTATCAGAGAAGCCGTCCTATAGTAAAGCAGAGCAAGGATCAAATGGTGGCATTATTTCGTTACTGACCTCAGAACTGGTCATAATCTGGAATCTTTCTCTTTTCCTGCATCCAGTGTAACGTCTAAAGCAGGAACTTGTTCTAGTTTAACATCCTATGCAAGGACTCCTGTGTTTCCCCTGCAAAGAGATGCCTTCCTTGCACCTGCATCTGAAAGCAGATGAGATGTGTGTGTTCCAGATGCAGGTGCAGTTTACACATCTCTCTGCAGGGACAAGACCAGCTCACCCATGAGGCCAACGGAGGCAGTGGACTCAGGCAGCAGGGGCACCACCCACCTCCACCCACACACTGGCTTTCACTGCTTCTTCTCCTCTTCCTCCCACTCCCTTGATTGGAAAAGGAAGAGGAGGTGGAATCACCAGTCTCACCAGTCTCCTCTCCTCCATACTTCCTCTTCTGCTCCAACTCCCTCTTCCTTTTCCAGTCCATAAGTCAATATCTGTCAGTGGCGTTTCCACAGTAGGGGCGGCACCGTAAGTAATATTCCGTAAGTAATATTGGATATTCCACTAATCAAATTAATAAATGTTGGATTAAACAAAAGCGCCAAATTGAGGCCAGGAGATTAGGGACAGTTCAGAAAAACAACGAAATTGAAAAAACTACAACAGAGGAAAATATTTGGATTTGCCTTCCTTTTATTAAAGGTACAACCGATAAAATAGCACGAATACTACAACAGGGAAATGTAAAAACAATCTTCAAACCCACTTCTAAACTACAACAAGTTCTAGGCAACCCAAAAGACAAACGTCCAGTATTATCTAATCCAGGTATTTATTGTGTAACTTGTGAATGTTATAAATGTTATATCGGGATGACGTGCAGAGCTATAAAAACAAGAGTGGCAGAACACGAGAGATCTCTTAGGCTGAATCATCCGGATCAATCATCAATTGCTGAACACGCATTGAAAGAAGGACATACGATCCAATTTGATAAAACTGTGTGCCTGCAAAGAGAAAGCAATTTTAAAATACTACGCCATCTGGAAGCTCTAGAAATAAGTAAAAAATCAGCAGGAACACTGATGAATCGTCAGCAAGATTTAACATTCACAAATCGGATTTGGTTGCCTATCGTGCATAAGAAATCAAACTCAAGAACAGGAATGGAATCCGATATAACTGACAGTGGAGACACTGTAACAGACAATGTAACAGTAGAACGGACTATCCAACATGGAGAGAAAGGGAGAGTGAAAACAAGAGGAGGAAGCAATTAATATCTGCTGTGTTTAACGAGCCCGTACGGCTCACCTGACAGCTGGCGCTTCACTCCGGACCTGTCATTTCCGCTTTGAGCCGCTGGGGTTTTCCCGCGCTTTTTTGGTTTAAATTTACTAAGGGTGAATAGAGGATAGCACCATCTATGATCTTTCAAGATTTCCTATGAAAAGGTTCCACGGGGCTGGAACGAAACGTTGGGCTCAGTTCCTTGGATTTTAATGTGATTTTTGTTCTGTGTGCGGCTGCCTAATATGGAGATCCGCTACGGTATTGGAGAACGATTAAAGTTCAAGCTTCTTTTTACTACATGGCTTTAATTCCCGTATTCCTGAAACATTGTCAATTGATAGCTGGCCATGAAAGCTTCAGAATGAAATTAAAACTATGAGTATTTTGAGGACACTACTCCTTTTAATGCAAGATATACATTAATCAAAACTGTTGCCATCTTACTTATTTTGTGTTCCATGATAAAGGAAATATTTTGTAAATGAAAACACAGTGCAATCCTAGCCATGTCTACACAGAAGTAATTTAACACAACTTACTCCCAAGTACTGTAAGCGTGTATAAGATTGCTGCCATAATCTGTTGCTGCATGGACGTTAATAATATAGGCTGCAGCCGCGTCACTAGGCTGATTCCCACCCAGTGCGGAGCTTACAGAGTCTCCATGGTCCGGAAATTGATTGGTGGTGACGTGATGACATCGCCATGTCATCACATCACCGCTGGTTGCTTCCGGTGTGGCTCAATTTTGAGCCAAACAGACCCAAGGGCGGATGGGAAAGCCTTTCCAGTAAGGAACCCGGAGCTCCACTCGCTGCTCCAGGCTTTGTTGGAGCGATGGCTTCGCCCCCTGCAGCGCCACTACACCCCCCCCCAGCGCTGCATCTTGTGAGGCCCATACCAGTCGCACCAGCGTAGTGATGCGGCTGATAGGCTGCTTTGGAATAGGAGCGCAGGCTATTCCTGTCTAGTTCACTGATTTAAAACAAAACAAACTAATCCACATGTATATAATGTTAAAGATCAGCTTATTTAATATATCCTTGAATTAAAAATCCGCATGTTGCCGGGAAACTCTGTCGTTATAGATATAAAAATTTATTTCAAAAATAAATTTCACAGATGTTAAAACATACTTTTGACGTTTCGCACACATAACATTCGTGGCATCATCAGAAATCCCCTACAGTGTTCCTAAAACAGCTTAAAAGACTAGTGGAAGAGAAAACAGGAAGTGGGCACTCCCTATCTGACAAGAGAAGCAATCAGTAACAGCTGATTGTAACCTCTAATCGGAGAAGGTGAAGCCACTCAAATCCAAACATAAAGGAAATAACACTATAAATGCCAGTACAATTTAAAAACTCACTTCTAAATGAAACACAGAACACATGAAAGCACAACAAAAATCCAACTTAACAGAAGCAAATAGAAAGCTGTCAAATAAAGAGGGAAACAGGAGAGGAAACAGCATTAAAATAAGGAATGTTAAAAGATTAATTAAGAGAACAGCAGCAACAACAACCAGGAAACCACCACTAATACTGAAAAAACATTGATCCCAGGAACTGAGACATAAAATAAAAGAAGTAAACATTGTTCTAACGTAATTGTAAAGCTTCATACAGTAAACTAACTGTTCTATTATACTTAATAACAGTTGTTGTAAAGGACATATATCCCATTGTCCTGATTACTATCTCCTATTATTTGTTATTTGGAGCTTTTTTAACACCGGTAACCAACTATCACTGACTTTTAATGATTCTTCCTTTTTGTTTACTGAATTTGTGTGTTTGTAAATTTCTATTGACTCTCTATGAAGTCTGGGTAAATATTGATCTGTTTTGACTATTAGTCTAGATTGATCAAATTCAATGTTATGATTGTGATTAATCGCATGTTCAGCTAACGCCGATTTCTCTTTTTGGCCCAGCATGAAATATCTCTCATGTTCTTTAAGTCTGGTATTAAAACTTCTCTTTGTTGTACCTATATAACATTTCCCACATGAACATGGTATTTTATAAACCCCAGAGAATGTCCAAGGGTGCAGCGGGTCTTTTGGATTCCTTAAGAGACTTCCTATTTTTGTAGTGGGGGTAAAATTAGTCTTAATGTCAAATCTCCCCAGAACTTACGTGTGCAAAACGTCAAAAGTATGTTTTAACATCTGTGAAATTTATTTTTGAAATAAATTTTTATATCTATAACGACGGAGTTTCCCGGCAACATGCGGATTTTTAATTCAAGGATATGGTCGCGTCGTGAAAATCTACAAAAATATCTTATTTAATATATTTTATATTATTCAAATAAATTGGGGTGTTTATAAGTGAGGTATTTTCAAACTTGGGGGTGAGGGGTTGCTCGAAGGAATTTATCTTGCACTTCTAAGGTTTCTATTATTGTGGGATGTGTTTCAACATCCCCCCAATATTTCAGTGTTACACCACTTTAGTGCTATGGCATGTTTATTGGGGTCAACTAAATCTAGTTGCTTTTAGTAGGTCTTATAGATATTAGGCTATTGTCTCTTCCTGGATTTTTTCTAATGAAGCAATACAGCTGTCTGCTTTTTTTTTTCACCCCTGTAGTAGTGTTGCAAGCAAATTGGGGAAGCCTCCTTCCTTCAACCAAGGCAGAATGGTGCCCAGGGTCTATACTGCTTAGAACAGTTCATACTTCAGGTTTATTATGTCCCAGTGTCACAATAAGGACCAGAAATAGGAAGCTTACCAGTAATGGTGATCTTTGTAAGCAATAAATGACCACATAGGAAGGAACTTAGGCAATTTGTTCCTCTTAAGGTTCAAGTTGGCAACATAAAAAAATCAGCAGCCCGCTATATGGTTGTTGTTTTTTCTTATTTTCCCTAAGATCTAATTTCCTCTTTTCTTAAAGAGAACAGCTCAGGGCTCTATAAGGTAACCTTTGTACAAAAAGTTATTTCTCAGCTGGTTAAAACAATGCTATAAATGAGCTGGTAAGACCTTAGTGGGATCTATACCATTCATGATATTTGTTTAATGACCTGTCTGATAGCCTAGAGAAGGAAAGCCAAGATCAATATCTGAATTCGTCAGCAGAACACATTTCGTATTGCGTTCATGTTAAAAGTTTTCTTGCAAAATAAATGCAGGCTCTTTAACTAACAATTTAGCCATCAGGTGATTTGTGTTAAGAGGTCTCACTCCAGGAAGAACAGTTGTTGTTCTTACACACAGGTGACTTTACAGCATTATTACAGAGGAGATTATGAAACCGTACCCATGGTTTCATTCAACAGCCTGATTAAGAAAAATGGCTGATAAAGAACTAGAGGAGCCCAAAGAACAATACCCTTCCCTCTCCTGCCAACTCTAGTGAAACTGACAGGGTTGGGAAGAAAACCCTGTTAATTTCAGCACATTGTTTTCTTCAAAAAGGCAAGTCTAGAAACACCAGTTCTGGTAGTAGTGATATCTTGATTTACAATAAATACCGGTAATTACAGTACTTTTAACACTTGTACAGTGCTTTCCTGAATGTGCAAAGCACTTCACATGAACCAGTACTATACCAAGGGGTGGCGGGAGTGGCAGTTCACCACCCATAAAGGGGGTGCCACCCATAAAGGGGTGCCAGCATCGCGTGCCTGTCGTATCGCATATTGCTGGCTGGCATGAAAATCATAGCACCTCATTGGTGCCTTGAGGTGCTGGCAATAAGAGAAGGTGCCCTGTAAACTGATTCTCCTAGTAGCCTGACACTGCTGCCTCCATCTGGCCCTACCCGTTCTGGCCACAACATGCTCAGGAGCAAAGGCATTCTAGCTGGGTATGGGTATTCAAATGCTGGGTAGACCTGGCCTCCAATGGGGGGATCTCAAAGTAGAGTCCAGGTGCACCCATGGCTTCCAGCAGCCAAAGATGAGGTGATGAGAGCAGCCCACCCCAGGTAGGTACCAGTGACGCTAGGTACACCACTGACTTGAACAATCCTATAAAGGAAACAGGCATTCTTATCCCCATATTGCAGCTGGGACTGAGAGGGAGTGGCTTGCCTAAGGCCGCCTAGGGGTCACATGGAACAGCATCTTCTTTCACACCAGCTGGAGATAGTGTGGTGATATTTAAAGCAGGGGAAGCTTGCGTCATGAATGGCGGTAATGCACATTAAGTGAAGGAGGGGAAGACAGCCAAGTCAAGTGTTTGTTAAAGCTTTTGAAAACACATGTGTGAATTTGGCCTTGGGACCAATTCATGAATGCAAAATGCCTCCCTGCTCATACAATTCATCCTAATTTTCTCTAGGCACAAGATTGTGTGGAGAAATGTAATGTGTGAATCTCCATTACACAGACACTCTCAACTACAATTCCTGTGGTCATGGCAGCACAATTTGTATATGTATTTTGGTCCTTACTTTTTCTCTATTTGACCTTCCAAGTGCATTCTCAAGGTAAAAATTGGGGTAAACATTACTCTAGAGTCTAGCCCAATCCTGAATAAGATGCACCGGCCTGCCTAAATGACCGGCCGCTGCATCCTACACAGGATGCAGCCTGTGCTGACGGGGCCAGGCTCACCTTGGGGGAAAGGGACGTTCATCCCCTTCCCCCAGTGTAAGCCCCAGAAGCCCCAATGGGCCCCCTCGGATGCACACCAGCTACTTAGTTGGCGCACAACCGGGCGAGACTGTGTATGGCCGGCCAGGCCCGGGAAGGGGGTTAGGATATCTGACCCGTGTCTGGCCGGCCAATTGCCCCCTCCCCCGCCACCCCAGCTCTCCTTCCCCACACCCTCCTGCCACAACACCTACCTGCATCCAGCTGCTGGGCCCAGGAATGGCAGCAGAGTGAGTGGTACCGGCCTCTGTGCCAGTGCCACTTACTCCAGAGGTGCCACGAAAGTGCTTTATGACACTTTCGTGGCACCATGGCATAGGCTGACAGAGTACTCGCTCCACCAGCCTTGCACCATGCAGGATTGCACTGTTCACATTGTAAAAAGCATTGATCAGTCTGGCTGCTTGAAGACTCATGGGATACATTATTGTGAAGCAGTTCATTCAGTGCCTTAAATGTGTATTGCCAACCAGGAATCTTCAAAATTCATGGCCTACCATCATAAGCAAAAGAAATCATATTGTACTTAAAAGCATGACTTTACAAAGTCTTGGACTGAACTTTTACAGCTGTTTTTAGGTTTCAGCACTTTATATCTATGAGCTTTTATTATTGTTTTAGACCAGAGGTTCTCAACCTGTGGTACGCGTACCCCTGGGGGTACGCGAACCAACGGGCGGGGGTACGCAGCTTGCTGTGTCTTATCAGCTGCAATCAGTTGTGAGTCGGCATTGGCTTTTAGTTTTTTAAATTTAAACTCCCGACTCACAGCTGACTTACAGCTGATAAGGCACAGACTCACAACTCCCATATATATATATATAAAACTCTGCCAAATCTCTATATAAACCCCTTTCTAGGATTTACATCCAAGTTAGGGTGAGTAAGTTATCTGACCACTGGCGTCGCTCGAGGTGGGGCGGAAAGCTAAGTTCTGCAGCTTTCCGCCCCACCGTTACTCTCCGGTACGAGGCGCCCCGCCCCCTCGTCATAGGAGCCTGTCAGCGGAGAGAAAGCAACGCGCAGGAGAGTCCCTGTGCGTTGCTTTCTCTCCGCTGACGGGCTCCTACGATGAGGGGGCGGGGCGCCTCTTGCAGGAGAGTAACGGTGGGGTGGAAAGCTGCAGAACTTAGCATTCCGCCCCACCTCGAGCGACACCAGTGTATCTGACTAAATAGTCCCTAATTTATTACTAAAACTTCATTGACAGTGAACATAAGAGATTCTTGTGCAACAAAACCACCCCTTCTCTCCCCCCCAGACTGTGTTCCCAAGTGGAATGCAAATTAAGTGCTTTCCTACTGGCTGGTTCAATTTATATGCTGGGTTTTAGAACACATTGTTTCTTCCATTTAAAGAAGGCAGCTCTTATGGCAGATTGAGGTGGTTATCTACCTTCTTAAGAAAGCTAAGAAGGAATTGCCTTGGTTTACTTTTGGATGGGAGACTTGTGGTGATATTTTCTTTAAAAATAAAAAGGGGTGGCAAAAATTGAAAAAATGTGGCTAACAGTGTTTTACATTTTAATAATTAATCTAATTAATGCTAATTAATTAATTGGCACAGGGGGTACTTCAAAAATTTTGACCGTGCCAGGGGGTACACTTGGTGAAGAAGGTTGAGAACCCCTGTTTTAGACTACATTTTGCTTTTTTTGTATGCTGCTTTGAGTGCCATTCTGTCAAAATGGAGTGGTTTCAAAGTGTGGTTTCAAAGTGCCTAAATAAATAAATAAATAAATAAATAAATAAATAAATAAATGGGTGCAAACAGTTTATTTAATCAGTTTGTGGCAAATTAATCAATGAAAGTTGTAATAAATTAATCCATGCTAGCCAATTTTAACCAGTGAAACAGAATTAAGAGTATGCCTGACTCTTTTCTTTCAAGATGAAAAAAGCAGATCAATTCTGAATTATTCAATTCATTAGACTTTGAAAATCATAGATGTTGATTTCTTTCTATTTGCTTCCTAGTAACACCTTTTTCCTATTTCCCTCAAACACTTGTTGTTGTTCAGTCGTTAAGTCGTGTCCGACCCTTCGTGATCCCATGAACCATATCCCGCCAGGCCTTCCTGTCCTCCACTATCTTCCTGAGTTCGCTCATTTTCATGTTTGTTGCATCGGTGATGCTGTCTAACCATCTCATCCTTGGCCTTCCCCTTCTCCTTTTGCTTTCAATTTTTCCCAGCATCAGAGTCTTCTCCAGAGAGTCCTCTCTTCGCATTAGGTGGCCAAAATATTTGAGTTTCAGCCTTAGTACCTGTCCTTCCAGGGAACAGTCAGGGTTGATTTCATTTAGAATTGACTGATTTGATCTCCTAGCAGTCCAAGGGACTCTCAGGAGTCTTCTCCAGCACCACAGTTCAAAAGCATCTATTCTTCGGCGCTCAGCCTTCCTTATGGTCCAACTCTCGCAACCATACATTGCTACTGGGAACACCATCGCCCTGACTATACGAACTTTTGTTGGCATGGTGATATCTCTGCTTTTTATTATGCTGTCTAAGTTTACCATAGCTTTCCTTCCAAGGAGTAAGCGTCTTTTAATTTCATGGCTGCTGTCTCCGTCTGCAGTGATCTTGGAGCCCAGAAAAGTAAAATCTGTTACTGCTTCCATTTCTGCCCCTTCTATTTGCCAGGAATTGATGGGCCCAGATGCCATGATCTTAGTTTTATTAATGTTGAGTTTCAAGCCAACTTTTGCACTCTCCTCTTTCACTCTCATCAAGAGGCTCTTTAGTTCTTCTTCACTTTCTGCCATTAGGGTGGTATCGTCTGCATATCTGAGGTTGTTGATATTTCTCCCGGCAATCTTGATTCCGGCTTGTGATTCATTCAGCCCTGCATTTCTCATAATGTACTCTGCATATAAGTTAAATAAGCAGGGTGACAATATACAGCCTTGCCGTACTCCCTTCCCAATTTTGAACCAATCAGTTGTTCCATGGCCGGTCCGAACTGTTGCTTCTTGACCCGCATACAGGTTTCTCAGGAGACAGGTAAGGTGGTCTGGTACCCCCATCTCTTTAAGAATTTGCCACAGTTTGTTGTGATCCACACAATCAAAGGCTTTTGCGTAGTCAATGAAGCAGAAGTAGGTGTTTTTTTGGAACTCTCGTGCTTTCTCCATGATCCACCGCATGTTGGCAATTTGATCTCTAGTTCCTCTGCCTCTTCGAAACCCAGCTTGTACGTCCGGTAGTTCTCGGTCCACGTACTGCTGAAGCCTAGCTTGTAGGATTTTGAGCATAATCTTGCTAGCATGTGAAATGAGTGCAATTGTGTGGTAGTTTGAGCACTCTTTGGCACTGCCCTTCTTTGGAATTGGAACGTAAACTGACCTTTTCCAATCCTTTGGCCACTGCTGAGTTTTCCAAATTTGTTGGCATATTGAGTGCAGCACTTTCACAGCATCATCATTTAGGATTTTAAGTAGCTCAGCTGGGATATTATCATCTCCACTAGCTTTGTTGTTAGTAATGCTACCTAAGGCCCACTTGACTTCACTCTCTAGGATGTCCGGCTCTGGGTCAGTGACCACACCAGCGTGGTCATCAGGAACATTCAGATCTTTCTTGTATAGTTCTTCTGTGTATTCTTGCCATCTCTTCTTAATCTCTTCTGCTTCTGTTAGGTCCTTGCCTTTTTTGTCCTTTATCATGCCCATCTTTGCACAAAACGTTCCCTTGATATCTCCAATTTTCTTGAAGAGATCTCTAGTCCTCCCCATTCTGTTGTTTTCCTCGATTTCTTTGCATTGTTCATTTAAGAAGGCCTTCTTATCTCTCCTTGCTATTCTCTGGAACTCTGCATTCAGTTGTTTATATCTTTCCCTTTCACCCTTGCTTTTTGCATTCCTTCTTTCCACAGCTATTTGTAAAGCCTCATCTGACAGCCACTTTGCTTTCTTGCATTTCTTTTTCTTTGGGATGGTTTTCGTTGCTGCCTCCTGTACAATGTTACGAACTTCCGTCCATAGTTCTTCAGGCACTCTGTCTACCAGGTCTAATGCCCTAAATCTATTCTTCACCTCCACTGTATACTCATAAGGGATATGGTTTAGGTCATATCTGACTGGTCTAGTGGTGTTCCCTACATTCTTCACTTTAAGTCTGAATTTTGCAATAAGAAGCTCATGATCTGAGCCACAGTCAGCTCCAGGTCTTGTTTTTACTTTATCTGGTGATGTCCATGTATAGAGTCGCCTCTTGTGTTGTTGGAAAAGAGTGTTTGCTATGACCAGCGTGTTCTCTTGACAGAACTCCGTTAGCCTTTGCCCTGCTTCATTTTGCGCTCCAAGGCCAAACTTGCCTGTTGTTCCGTTTATTTCTTGATTCCCTACTTTAGCATTCCAGTCTCCTATGATGTAAAGGACATCTTTTTTGGGTGCTAGTTCTAGAAGGTGTTGTAGGTCTTCATAGAACCGGTCAACTTCATCTTCTTCGGCATCAGTGGTTGGGGCATACACTTGGATTACTGTAATGTTGAATGGTTTGCCTTGGATTCGAACTGAAATCATTCTGTCGTTTTTGAGGTTGCACCCCAGTACTGCCTTTCCCACTCTTTTATTGACTATGAGAGCTACTCCATTTCTTCTAAGGGATTCATGCCCACAGTAGTAGATATGATGGTCACCTGACTTAAATTCGCCCATGCCCGTCCATTTTAGTTCGCTGATTCCCAAGATGTCAATGTTCAATCTTATCATCTCATTTTTGACCACATCCAGCTTGCCTTGATTCATAGACCTCACATTCCATGTTCCTAAGCAGTATTGCTCCTTGCAGCATTGGATTTTCCTTTCAACCTCAGACACATCCACAGCTGGACGTCCTATTGGCTTTGGCCCAGCCGCTTCACTCTTTCTGGGTCTACTTGGAATAGTCCTCCGCTCTTCCTCAGTAGCATATTGGACACCTTCCGACCTGAGGGGCTCATCTTCCGGCGTCATATCTTTTAGCCTTTTGGTACTGTTCATGGGATTTTCTTGGCAAGGTTACTGGAGTGGGTTGCCATTTCCTTCTCCAGTGGATCACTTTTAGTCAGAACTCTCTGCTACGACCTGTCCGTCTTGGGTGTCCCTGCACGGCATAGCTCATGGCTTCATTGAGTTACGCAAGCCCCTTCGCCACGACAAGACAATGATCCATGAAGGAGCCCTCAAACACAACTACCTCTTTATATAAAAGTTGCAGCTCTTGTCTGTGTACTGTGTACTCGGCGTTTGAAGCTTACGGGGGGGGGGGAATCAAAGGGCTCATAATTTCAAAATCCAGTAACAATTGATCTTAGGTGTCACTGATGCTGAATATCCTGGTACTGTAAGTAGCTTGAACCACATTCCTGTTCTCCATTACAATTCTAGTTAATAGTTGCCACTGTGGTTTCTATACTGTGGATGACAGAGGGGTGAGTTATAGAGAGTGGGTGTTAAAATTCCCTCACATCTCACTTACAAGTTTCATTGTCTGTAATAAGCAGGGAGTGAGTTAAGCCTACAGGGAAGAATAAAGAACGTGAGTGAGCTGGCCACGTTGTATCATTCATGTTCATCAACTGATTATCTGAAGACAATCGTATAACAGACAACATGATAGCTGTAAGTGAAGAACAGTTACAATCCTCAAGCTGGCAGAGAAAAAAATACTAATAAAAATGTGGTGGCAAAATGTTCTGCTAAATTTGGGAAATCAGTTGCTCTGGTACATTAAGTTCTCTTTCATAGTATTGTGAAAGTTTCCCCTACGAGTTAAAATTGCAATCATTTCTGTGAACACCCTTTGCTTAATTTTTAGATTTTTTAAAAATATATGGTTTATTTAGACTCACAACTAGAAGGGGTTGAATTCAAACCATCATCTGCAAATGCTAAAAAAAAAATTTGCCTGTTTTTTAAGAGTTCAAAACTGATTTGCAATTTGTTGTGTGCGCACACATTGCCCATGCACTCCCCAATAAACACATGAGACAAGTCGCTTGGAATATTATTTGGACCACTTTATGGAAAAGCCGGTCACATACTTGAGTAACCCTGCAGTGGGCCCAGCCTTACAACTCCCCCCTCTCCAAGTGCAGCCATCTAACCTAGAGGTGACAGCAGACCACCATCTATTCCCACACACGGACTCCTTTCAGGCATTCCCACACTGACTCAAAACTGCAGCCTGTCAATTGATGGCCTCAGCTTCCCTGCGCCAAGCCCAAAGTTTCAAGGACACTGGACTGCACTGCCTCCCCCAAGCTGGAAAACCTTTGAGGTCAACTTTGCAATCCAAGCCCAAGGGCTTATGAGCCAGCCTCCCTGAGCCATTCAGCTTCTAAGGATGGTACTGGCTGGCTCACCCAGTAACTTTTGGTTACCTCAGGGTACACACTAAAATCTCTACTCCTACCTGCCGCAGCCCTCACAAAACCTGCCAGAAGTGACCACTCTGACTACAAAAACTACCAGACCCCCCAAAAAACATTCTGGGGCAGGCGGAAAAATTTCAAACCAAGGCTAATCAGGTGGACAGCAAAAAAAAATCCTACCCAGCTTCAGAGGCAACTAGCTCATCTCAGACAGTGCAATGGGAGGGTGGTTTGGGTCAGCCCAGAGGTGTCAGGCGCCGGGAGGGCGCCCGGGCACGAGGGGCGGGGCCAGCGTCGCGTCATGTAGACGCGCCGCCCCGCCCATTTTGCTCCCATTTCGGAGCCAAACCGGCTCCAGAGAGGGAGGGCGGGCCCAGAAAACGACGCTGCTCTTCGGAACACGGTGAGTTCCCCACCCACAATCTTGCCACACGTCCGCGATCGAGTGCCTGGAGCTCCTGCTCTACGCGCTCCACCGTGGTTCCGCCTCTGGGTCAGCCAGTTGGAGTACACTGCCCCTCCCCCAAAGCAGAACATCAAATAGGGTGTCAGAATCTTCCCTCTCGTGCCTTGCATAATGGTGGGGTTGGACACGGAACGCCCCATGTGTAAAATGGCGTCAGCACAGTGGCATTCTCACACTGCTACTTAGTGAGGGTCCACCAGTGTGCAAAGTTGTATGTTGCCTAGGAAACCATGTGAGAATCCTTTTGCATTTGACTTGTATCATGATGACACCTTGCCCCACCATGCACCATGATTGGCTACTGGGCATGTGTTCTATATTTGCAAGCATAGAGCCACATTTGATGGAGGTTGGACATGATGGCAACAGTTTTGCTGGCATTGGTCGCTGTGTGACAGGCTGGTTGTAGCAGCTTCCAGAGAGGAAGCACCTGTTGCTGCTTGCAGATCCTGCAATTCCTTTCCATCCAGTTCTCCCCAGTTGCAAGTGGGGCCCAATTCTAGTAAGCAAAACTGCAGGTTCATGACAGGGCAGGAATTTTAGTTGGAGGGAGTGTCTGAAGAATACAAAATAGACACAGGGAAGGGCTGTAACTCAGTGGAACAATGTTTTGCATGCACATTTTGTTCCCACATTTAATCCCTGGCAGACCAGACAGACCAACATTGAAATCCTGGAGAGCCACTGGCAGTCAGTGTAGACAATACTCAGACCAGTTGTTAGACTCAGTATTAAGCAGTTTCCTATGTACCACATAATTTCCAATACTCTCAGTTTAATCACAAACTGAAAACTATGCACAAGGGAAGAGAGCTCACTTCAAAATACACTTGTATATTATTTATTTATTTATTTAAAGAATTTGTATCCCGCCTTTCTGCCGGCAAGGGCACTCAAGGCGGCTTACAACATTAAAATAACATACATTAAAATAACTAACAGATAATTAAAACAATTAAAACAAGCACCCCCAGTGGGTCACCTATATTTACATTTGTTAAAAGCCATTTGTTAAAAGTTAAAAATATTGCAGATTAAGAACATCTGTATTATAAGCAGATATTACTGAACTTTGATGCCAAAATGATTTAAAATTCCATTTACAAAATTCAAAGAAATGTCATGTTCAGTCCCTCTTTTGCCTTAAGATTTCTTACATCAGTTTTGTTTTTCAAGAAGTTACTGCAATATCCTATTCTAGCATAACTGGTTTAATTACTCAACTCCTCTTTTAACTGCGAGTCTTTCAGCATGCTGTAGGTGGCTTTAATTGATCTTAATTATGCATATGTCACATTCAAATGTATAATCTTGTCAATGATAGCTGGATGAGTAAAGACAGGAATTTAGATCACTATGGACAAATTCAGATTTAAATCTCAATTAAATAAAGTGTGTATCTCAGTTTTAAGTAGAGCATAGCAATCATTTCTATAAATAATAGCTCAGCGGAGAGGAGATGTTGATGACGAGTACTTAAGTCTCAGTAATTAGTGGTGACTCTAACATTGTTTACTATGCTTTAGACTGGTTGTTGGTATTGACATCTTGGATGACCTATTGTCAAGATGCTTTGGTTTACATTGCCAAACATTTTGGAGTCTAATCAACTGCAAAGTGCTCAGTACTTGGGCCATGGGGGCAAAGGCAGGGGCCCCCTAATGTAACCCACAAACCCAACCCCTGACACTAAACGATTTTAGCCAAGCCGTGGCCTTCCTGTAACCCTTCTAAAAACAGTACCTAAGGAGGTCATCATAAAAGGTGAGGAAGCTGGGCCTCTTCTTCTCTTCTCTGCTCCTCTCCATAAGTCAAGCATTGAAATGTCTGTTGTGCTGAAATGAACATGAGGAATGCACAGGAAAATGTCCCTGTGGGTTTTGACTACCATTAGAAGAATGGTACTTCAAGGAGATATTTCTGGGGGTGGCACTGTCATATCAACCATTGGCAAAATGGAGGAAATAATTCCAATATTATTTTGCAAAATCATAGGTAATAGGACAGCTGGATATTCCACTATCGGTGCAATCCTGTGTAACTATGCACGACTGGCCTAAAGGGCTGGCCGCTGCATCCTGTGCCTATTCCGGGGTGCCCTAGCGCGGCTAGGTCACACCACGGGAGAAAGGGGCATTCATCCCCTTCCCCGGGTGTAGGCAAGCCTGGGGCCTATGGGCCTCCTTGGATGTACGCCAGCTCTGGAGAGCTCATGGTGTCACCCCCATGGACCTCCTCCCATACCAAGTCACGCCATGAGGAGGCCTCCTGGGAAATGCGATTCCTGTGCAAGTCGTGGCGGGGATCGGGAAAAAATCATTTTCTACCTGTGGTGCTTTTTCGCAACACCAGTAACAAATAGAATAGAAAGTCATTTTGGTGTCACCCCTCCCTTGGGTGTCACCCAGTGTGGTCTGAACCCCCCGTACCCCCTAGTGATGCCCCTGCCTCATTCAAAGAACAATGATTTTTCCATGTAATAATGAACTCAATAGCCTGAACATTTCTAACAATTTTCAATAGTGATATATACACAGAGTATTTTAATCCTATTTATGCAATTAACTATAACAATTATTTTATATCTTTCAAATGCTCATTCTGAATTGGAGAATGAGGTTTAATAGAACATTAAGGCTGTAATTCTACATTTTCTAGGAATACTGAATATAGCAGAACTTGAAAAACGTTTAGGATTGGGCTGCAAATGTAGTACAAGCACAATTAAATACTGTACACTGAAGAGAAAATCAAATGCACAAAAACAATAACAGCTAAAACTATCTACGTAGCTATCTATGTGCACACTTTATATCATATGTGGTATTTTTTTATGGTGACCTCACATAAATAATACTGTAGGAAAATATTAATCTGTGATGTGTTTCTAAAACAAGGCTGAAGGGTGGGATGTGTTGCAAATTCATTATGGCCATGAGCTTCATCTACTTTACCATAGGATTGTAGTACTACTATAATGCTCAATGCAATTGTTCCGGATTAAGGAGTTGGTTACTGTGGCCTACATATGTTTGTTTGAAAGCGAATTGCCAGGTATATGATTGTGGAGTGCAGTGCACACCACTTGACTAAAGGTGCTACCGCCTAAAATTAATCTCAAGTTTTGCTAAACTAGGGTTCACCTCTTTTTTTTTTCTTTTTTTACCACTGCTGTGTCTACGAGGGACCCCTGTGTTTTTCAATTTGCATCAGAGGCAGATCCAAATTATTGCAGGCATTTATTTTTAAATGGAAAAATTGGTATTTCTTCTCTGTCCCGGAATCCAATAGTGCAACCTGAAACTTGTTTTTCACCAAGGAGGAGGTAACCTAATTACATCTGCACTACAATTTCTGCACTCATTTTAAAACTGCAGAATTTGGGACTTTTTTCATCATGCCCTGAAGCATCTTTTTCTCTTCCCCCTCCCCCTTTAAAAAAATAATAATAATGAGCATCTATCTTGGAGAATACAAAAGTTTGCACACTGCTTTAGTTGGTTCTGGTAAAGGTTATTACACTACTGCATGTTTGGATTCCTCTTTCAGTTTTAGGGTGGTTGTTGTTGTTTTTAAATATGTGATTTTTCCAGTGCCTATGATACAAAAAATGTATGTGTGGATCATAGATAACAAGTAATTCTGTGCTAGTGAATGAACTTATAGACACATATCGCATCCAAACGTGTGCGCGTGGCAGAATTTCTACCACTAGCAGAGTTCTGCAAACATAGCACAACAGCTAGTAGAAGGAACAGTTTGCAAAACAGAGTGTCTGTAGTATCCCCCGCAGTGCAATCCCCTGCAATATTATATTATGTTTATCAACTTCAGATGTATAGAGCTTATGAACTGTTTTCATTAGAGAGTGCAACCAATGTTATATAAGGTATTCATTGCAATAATGAAAGGGCTCTGGAGTTCTTCGTTTTTTCTCGTGCAAGCATCCTGTGCTAATTCTCAAAAGGCTCGTATGCTAGTGCAAGAGACGTTCTGCACATGGAAGGGCAGTTTTGCATGCAACCCATTATTACATTATTTGACAAGTCTGCCTAATAGCTCCAATTGGCAAGGCAAAAGCAGTTTGGACTGGCTGCAAGATAGCTGCAAGATAGCTGGGTTTAGCAGAACACTCAGGATTCAGGTGTACTAGCCACTCAATACCAAATCAACAGTGCTGTACCACTGCACTATATGAGGCTGTGCATTGCATGTGAGGATGTGGCATGAGACAACTTGGGAGCAGTGGCACTAAGCAAAATGTGAACCAAATCAACAAGACTAGCCGGACAATCCTAAGCATGTCTACTCAGAAATAAGATTGAGATAGAGTTGCTGGGGGAGATAACAGCAGAGAAGAGCTACTGCCTTCGTGCCACCATGTTTGTGGGCTTCTGGAGGCATTGTGAGAAGCAGAATTCTGGGCTAGATGGACATTTGGTCTGATCCAGAAGGACTCTTTTGACGTTCTTAATATGAGGTTGTAGAGATTGTCATTAGCCCCACCGCTACCACAAACTTACAGTTTCCTTAGCACACTTTAAAAATTGACAGCTGAAAGTGATACAAAGTGACATGAAAAATTCCTATTGAGTCTTCTGGAATTGTTCTTGCTGTCTGCTACTTTCTACAGTCCACCCAATTGATCTCCACACAACTACAGTAACACGTTGAACAGGGATGCTGCACTCTGATCTGCAACCCAGTTAACTTAGATGAAAATGGCTTCATTCCAAATACACTGATTAGGCTTCAAATATATAGTCACTGATGAGGATGCAAATAGTTGTTAAAAAATAAATAAATCTATCAAAAGCTGTAGGAGCAGAACTACATTTTCTAACACTGATATTAATTCTAGCTCATCTATAAAGCTGATAGATTACCATTAACTATTCTCAAATGATAAAACACAGAGCTGCTTAATGTATGGTGAAAAACTGGTACAATATGAACTGGTAAAGTGTCAGAGTTACCTCCATAGTAATGCACAGTCTAGGCAAAATCTCATTCGCAAAGGGGGATACGTGCTACATTACCATTAATTAATGAAAGCTCGTTTCTTGAAGGAGTGTGATGATGGAAGGGGGTTCTTCAGAATCACCCATTTTTCTCACACCTATTCATTTGTAATAATCTTAAACAAATGTGTCCTTCTTCTGCAGGGCCAGCACATCCATGAGGCCAGCTGAAGCCGTTGTCTCAGGCAACAGATTGGTGGTGGGGCGCCCATCTCTGTCTGCCTATTTGCCTCCACTGCTGCGCCTTCTCCTTCCGCTCCTTGGATTGGAAAAGGAACCGGGGACAGAGAGAAAGAAGAACTGTAGAGGGGAGTGGAGTGCTGAGCTAGGACACTGGAGAGTGGGAGGGGCGGAGGCTGGTATATCATCAGGTAAGGGGGGCAGCATTTGGCATGCTGCCTCAGGCATAAGGAGGCCTTGCGCTGGTCTTGTTCATCTGAATCTGCAGCCAGCTCCAGTAAGGGTGAGATTTTCTTCTGCATGCAACTAAATAAGGAGCATTGATGGTGTGAACGGTGATGTCATAAACACAGGTCTAGAACCTCAATTTATAGGGAAAGTGGCAGGGCAGAAGTGGGAGGAGGCATGCAGTTAGTAGGAATTAAGCCCACTCTGCCTATCCACTACTTCTCTCCTGAATGTTGTCCTCTCAATGGCACTTCACAGCAAATAGGCTAGTCCTCTAACATGTGTTTACACTTTCTGTACATCAGCATGTGCCACTATAAGAGAACAAGAAGCTGAGGGGTCTTATACAAGAAAGATGTTATGGAGAATTTGACTCCTGAGCAAATGCAACAGGAGTACAGTATTAGCTACAGTAGAGGGGGCAGAAGGGATGCTGCACAAAGAACCACTTTTATATGCTATGTTTATGAAAGCAGTTCTCAAAACTAGGACATGTTTTCTGAGTACTGTAATGTTTTTATGCAGCCTTAAGGCACAATATAGTCTATCATATAAAGAGCTTTTGGTATTTCATTTGCTGTTTGTGTAGAGGTATCCTTTTGTAAATGCTAGTGACTCACCTAACACATTGTTTTGTCTTGCCAAAGTCCAAGGCATGATGACTAAGGCAATCTATCACACCCAGAGAATGTGATCAATTCATAGTATGTTTAAAGTATATTGTGCTCTGATAGAAGATAATTACCCTTACACCTGCTATTTTCAAAAGTACTTGTGGGGGAGAAAAAGCAACAATTATTTGATTTGTCGTTATGCCAGGGTAAGAAGGGTGTGCTTTAATGTGTGCATTAAAATGTGTGCATTAAAAACACGGTCACAAAGTTTTGCTATGCATGAGGTATGCTACTGTATATAATGCGCACACACAGACACACATTCATATAGCATGCCTCCAGTGATTTCCAATAATACAGTTTAAAAATAACATAACACAAAAATTATGTTACTAGAAAATAATAGAGGCATGTACTTCAAAGGAACATTGATATGCATAGTGCTAGGAACCGTGCTGTGATATTCGAGGGGAGGGAGCTCACCCGGCACCCCCTTCCTTTGCCCAAGTCTCTCTTATTCCAGAATAAAATGGTAGAAATCATTGCCCCCACCAAGGCTAAAACCAGACAGGGAGCTGCCTTGGAGATCTTCCATCTCAGTTGTGTGATGGGGGCTCCTGAGCCACAGAGGGTTCCAAGAAACATATAGTAGCATAGAACTAGCAGCCACAGGGATGAGGCAACATGCGCTCTACAGCAGTGGTTCCCAAAGTCTCCACTGCCGCGAACCACCTTAGTCACTGGAGCAGCTGACTAAGGTGAGTTGGGCCCCGGTGAGTGGTTTCTAGTTGTTTCTGTTTAGCTCAAATTTGGAGACAAATGGAGGTAAGGGCGGTCAGGCGGGCGGCCCCAACAGGCAACCCACCTCTGCCTTGGGCTGTAACCCACCAAGTGGGTCACGACCCACACTTTGAGAAGCCCTGCTCTACAGAGTCAACCAGAGCATGCAAGTTAAAGATTAAAACAAGCGGGAAGTTCTTGAGACAGGGGACACAAAGGTTGTTACACACAGGCATATGCAAAAAGACATAGGTGATGAAATGCCTATGCATAGTTCTTACAATATAGAGGCGATTAGGTAGGCACAAGTATGAAAACAAACAGAAATCTGACACAACTTCCTAAACTTGTGGTCCAATCCTATAAGGACCTTACACTGCCAGAACTAGCCCATTTTGATACAGAGGAGGAAATGCATTGATTTTCACCACATATGTTTATACAAAATTACAAATTCAGACATGTTAAGCTTAAACCTCACACTAAAAGGATAACCTTCAGAAAGTACTCTGAATGACTGGAGAATTCCTGTCCCGCTGCTGTTTATAGTTAAACATAATGCAATCATACTTTCTTAGTTTCCCCCCTACTATTTGACATTCACAGCTGTAAACACTTGGCAGTAGTGTACTGTGAAAACTATTCTGTGAAAGAGCTTGCTTTAAAAAAATGAGAGCCAGTTAAGAGAGATTTCACAATAGTATAATTCTCAATGAATTTCACAACAGTAATGACTGTATCGTCATTATTCAGTGACACGAATTGTACTATTCACGTGTTGCTGTGTCTTGTACTGTACCACAGTGTGCATCAAATAAAAAAAATAAAATATAACATAAAATGGATTTTAAAAAAACAGAACCCCTAAGCCATGCCCAGGCAATGATTTACAATGAAGGCAGGAGTCTACAGACCATTTAGGGAAGATTTCTTCTTTTATTTAATAGTTAATTAGAACTATACTAGAACAATCATTGAGGATTGCACCCCACCCCCACCTTGTATTTTAATTTTGAAAATGGATATGGGATGTGAATTTCATTGACCCAACTTAAAATTGCATAAATTCCTCCTTAAAGGCTCCAGAACTGAAGCAAACATCTCATTTATCAGACAATTATTTTAGAAGGGGAGAAATGTTTAAACATTCTTTTTTCTACAACATCGCAAAAGAGGGGAAAAAATTGACAAAGAACAAAGAACTCCCATTCTGCCATCTTATCCTTTTTGACAGCTGCTTCCTCAATATAAAGGGCGGGATAATTGTTCTCATCAGTCTTATAATTAAAATTACTATCCTGCTGACATACAATTTGTGGAGGCTTCCCTTATGAGTTTAGCAGATGTTGCCTTATTAGATCAGGGCTCTGCTGCATTAAGAAGTGCTATCATCATAATCAGTACTTTTGTGTGTCTCCGTTAATGTTTGTTGTCATAATCTTTTTGATTGTACACATCTGAGAACAGGAATCAGATATCGGGTCTCAAGCGGCTTATCCACACTACCAGTTCAACATGTGTCTCTATCATCAGGGCATTTGATACTTTCTGGAGTAGTCCTACAAGTCCTCATTCGAAAGTAATACTGGACCATGATATTCTGTCAACATGGACTAGATGGGGTGGAGCAACCTCGTTGCAGTAGGGAGGAATTCACATTGTTCTCTCTCCTTCTCCTTCCTCCATTGTTCAAGACCATGCAATGTTCACTGCAAGCATACAATAAATGGATTGCTCAACCTGAAGAGAGGGAACTTGCAATAAGGCAAAACTTTGCACCTGAAGGTCAGCCAATTTCAGGTTGTTCAAATCTAGGGTGCCCAGATTCAATAAGGGACAGGATGCCTATACCTTTAACCATTGGAATTTGGGCAAGTGCAGCTCATCATGGAAGGCTGCAACAAGCTACACCTGCCCAAATTCCCTCTTCTTGCAATGGTTAAAGGCATGGGCACCCTGTCATTGAATCTGGGCACCCTATCCAAGTCCCCCCTTTACAGGCAGAGCATTGGGACTAGGGTCACATGTATCATTTTTCCTCAATGATGCCACAAGCACAAACAACAGGTGCATGGCATGGATGGGACACTCTCACAACCACCCCCACCCCCAAACACCACTCCAAATTACAGAGGCTGGGGAAAACTCTTGTTTTGTTTGCTACAATACACTGAAGTCTGAACACTCAGTGCTGGGAAAATATACCTGGAAACTTAAAGTGCTTCATCATTGCTTGAGGGAAGGTGCCTAGATTATTGGGAAAACCTAGACTAAAAGAGAAGATACATCAAATTCTTTGTTTCTGAAGCCAGGGATTCCATACGAATGCCTCATGTAAAGTGCAAGGATTTCAAATTTGAACTTAATTTGAAATTTAACCAGCTAAGCAATGTTCAATTAGTTGTTAAATGCAAAGAATTTTATAAACGTGCCAGGGAGGATGAAGTCATTGACATAGCTCCTTAGTTTTCACTCCCAACTGAAACAAACCTGAAGTATATCTAATTGCATCTGTGCAGAATGCATCACGTTTCACGTTCTATCCTTTGCACATACAAACACACACACACACACACACACACACACACACACACACACACACACTGTTTCCCCTGCTGCTGATTTTTTTTTTAAAGACCTGGGGCATTGCATAGTTATACCTTCAGTCAGAAGCTCACATATTTACATATTTTAATCATCCTCATTTTATCACCGCTGAAGATGCTGTGTAAACCAACATCCAAACTGGTGCCTAACTTTGTAAGAATAAACTTCATGAAAGTAACATATTTTCATCCATAATAAGAATTTTAAAAAGTTTATCCTCAAAAAACTTTGTAGAGGGAGGATGCAAATTAAAATCCATCAAGAAAACACCAATAAGAACTTTTACATTATTTTTAATACCCTGTCCTTACTCCTTCCCATTCCTCCTTTTCCTTGTTTTTCCCTTTTCTTTCTTTGTCTTTGATCAGGTAACAGCATGATTCCCTCCTCCACTTTGGCAAGATTTGGGATAGGGCTAATCTGAAGTGTTTAACAAAAAACCATGACAGTTGAAAGTAACTTCCCCACCACCACCACCACCACCCTGGTTGTGTGATACCCTACCTACAGTCACATTATCAGGCTCCTCTACTATCATAAACAGTAAAGCTTAATTTTAAAAAATGACCATGGATTTTTTTTATGCTTCCAGCAGCTGTGTGGCTTTAACACAACACCTATAAAAGTATGACCTGAGATAGAATAATGAGAGTTGGTGTACTCCTTGGGACTGTTTGGTATATGAAGGAGGAAGTTGAGAAGAAATAAACTCTTTGGCCCTTGAGAAAGAACTGGTGGGTTTTTATTGCAATCGGATGGCTACAAAACTCCTACCCATTAACTATATCACCATATTAAGAACTGTTTTAGTGTGCATCTCATTTTAGCTTACTCTGTATCCCTGAGAGAAGTTTAAAACATAATGAAACAGACTGCAGGGATATTTATTTATTTATCATGAATTATATTTATTATGAATCCTGTCTCTTCCTGCAGGCACTCAAGGCAATGTACAGCATGAAAACCAGAAACAATTACACAACACATTAAAATACAGAATAAAAACGTAATCACATAATCAAGCAAACATAGGAATGCTGCCTTATCCTGAGTCAGACTGTTGTTCCATCTAGCTTAGTATTGCCAACACAGACTGGTAGCAGCAGCCTTCCAAAGTTTCAGACAGGTTTTTTTCTCTGCCTTACCTGGAGATGGCAAGGATTGGACCTAGACTCTATTACATGCAAAGCAGAGACTCTATTACTGAGCTATAGCCCCTCCTCAAATATCAATATCATGTACTGTATATTCAATTTAAATATCTTTTAAAAGGAACAAACAATCACAAGATATTTTCAAAATATGTTATTAAAACAGACAACAGTCAAAGGAGTAGATTCAGTAATGAACATCAGCAGGAAGAACAAATTCCTCTCCCCCGCCCCCCAAAAATCCCACCCCAGCAGATATAAAAATATAACAGTAAACAATATGACAATCTAAATACAAAAAAACAAGGGCCCTATAACATATCTATTTATTTATGCCACTCTTCGTCACCTAAGAGACATTGGAGACCAAACAAATTCTCATCCCATTGTTTCTTCAGTGTTATTCTTTCAGATAAAGCAATGGGCAGCCCAAACCTATTCCTCCTCCGGACTGGGCTCTGCAGCGTGGGTCACGCGGCCCATGTTACATCCTAGCCGGGGAAGGGCCCTGGAGGTCAACTTGGGGGAAGTGGACATTTGTCTGCTTACCCCGGGTAAGCTTCCAGCCGCTGCTACTCAGTCTCCACTTAGCCGATGGAGAATCAAGCAGCCCTGTATTGGCTGCAAGGGCTTGGGAGGGGGATAGGATACAGCGTGCTGCAGCGCCACTGATCCCTCCCCCCTCCTGTGCCCAATCCAAGCAATGCCTTCCCCCACATTTTGCCCCTCCCTGCCCTCTCCATGCCCTCCCTCAGCCCCCGCACCCAGAGACGACAGGTGTTGTGCCAGCGCCCAGATGCGTGGGGGCGGGGCCTGCGCACGTGATGTCGACGTGCCCCCGCCCGTTTTGCTCTCATTTCGGAGCCAAACGGGCTCCAGGGAGGGTGGGCAGGCTGATCCGCCGCCTGACTTCGCTTTGGTGAGTTTGCCAAGCTCCCGCCCTCCTGCCTGGAGCTCCTGCTCCACGAGCTCCACCGAAGTTCCACCGCTGCCCGCACCCACCATGGTTACCTTACCGGCTCCACAGTGCTGGTGGCTGGATTCAACACCGGCGGGATGGCGCAGGCCTTCCCGCTAGCACCACCTACTCACAAATCAGTTATATGGCATATTTTAGACACAGTGCTGGCACTGAGGCCCAGTACCGGCGCTATTTATTTATTTATTTATAGAATTTATACCCCGCCTTTCTCCCACAAGGGCAACCAAGGCAGCTAGGATTGCGCTGTGAATCAAATAAATGTGAGTTATTATTTTTAACTGTTTTGAAGTTTCCCACATAGGTCCTAAGTGTTTGTATTTACCAACATAACAGATTATTACCTGAAAATGGGGGGGGGGAGGGCTTTTCACACATTAAACTTTATCTGTACCTGGGTGCAGCAATTCACAAGTTCTATTCAAAGCAGGTACATGGACATTTTGTATCTTGGCAGTGCATAAAGTGTGAACCCACCCTAAAAAGTCAAGAAAGGGAGAAGAAAGATCAGGACCTGGCCAACATTCACTGTAGCATACCATATTTATTAAATTTTATAAAACCAGGGCCTTTTACAGCTTACTAGACGGTAGGCCTTCTCTGCTCTTTTGCATCTCAAAAGCTTCATTGGGTACACACCTATTCAGTTCCTGCGCCCGACACTGTACTGCTTCCTTGCCCTTCTCCTGCACTTCTATCCCACTGACTAGCCTGTATCACTTCTCTCCCCCAGTTCCTGCATTTTTTGTCCTCTCCCCATGATACTCATTATATCTGAATTAAACTGAGTAGGAAGTTCAGAACCTCAGGTCTTAAGATTCAGCTCAAATTAATATTACCCACATATTTTTCTTTTAGCAAAGAAGTGTTTAGATCCATTTGCTTAGTTATCTACATGTGTTTTATGGACAGACATCAAGGATATGTAAGTCAGTGGATGCATCCATCAGCTCATGACATTGTTTGGATGTCAGAATGGCTCTTGTCCCATTAGGCACAAAGTGTTAAAATGCAAAAATTTCCCCACCCTCTCAACAGTGCTTATTTATAAATCACATTTGTATTCCACTTTTTGTTCAAAGACACATACACAAGTTTTCCCATGGCCTCGCACAACTCTATGAGATAGATTTGGTGCTCAGCACATGAACGTCCTGACTGAACAGGGATTTGATCTTTGCTCACCCTATTGCCACTCCTCCACTCTTATTAGAGGCAGTACCCCCACACCATCTTTCATTTCCACAGCAGAGGGTTCTAGTCCAAGTCCACCAAAAGCTGTACAGAGTCCAGCAATAGCTACTGAGCATTCATGATTCTACACCCTCATGCCCTTGAGTGCCTGCAGGCCGCAGGACATGTGCATTGGACATTCAATACCTTTGTCAGAGATAAATCTACCACTTCAAGCTCTCCAAAAGTGTCAGATTCTGAAAAAAAACCTCTATCGGTTTATATATGAGAATCCGTTTCGTCATGGGTGACTTTGAAATGGCTGAGGTAAACCTTTCTCTCTGCCTTGTGTGAGATTTCCTCCAAGCCTCTCTATCTTGTTGTGTGCCCTGTTGAGGAAGAAAATTCGCCGTACAACTTTTGCATCTCAGGGTCGGTTTGGCCCCGGATTCAGCCAACTGAGGGGAACACTTCCTGCATCTGACCAAAATGGGCTGTAGTGCAGTCCATACAAGGCTGGGCCACAATAAATCTGTTCGCCTTTCTCGCGCCTGTTTTTAATTCCTACCCCCGAGAAGGGGAACGGAGGAAGCCGGGGGTCGTGTCCCCTGGCTCCTGATAACAACGCCGACGCCGCAGCAGGCTCGACGAGCGCTTCTTCCTGCTCTTGGGTGGGAGGAGGCGAGGCCAGGCTGGGCCGGCCCTGAAGGCAGGCGAGCTCCGCCTCCCTCCCTCGCCAGTCAAGACTCAGGCGTGCCCACCCCAGGCCGGCACAAGGCATTGGCTCCAGGGCCACCAGCGGCATCGGCGGGAAGCCAGCGAAGGTTCCGTCACAAACACGTTCTCTCGCGCCCTGGGAGTTTTCTCGCGCCTTTCGCTTCGTTGCGCCTCTTTCCGGCCACGGCTGGTTGTTTTATGAGCCTCTCCTCCTCGCTAGGAGCCGTGTTTGGGATAACGTCGCGTTGTGTGGTGTGTTGGGGTGGTGTGAGTCGCCGTCCGTTTGCCACGCAAGGATATTTTGGTGTCCCACACGAGAGGCGGCAGTAGCATTTTGTGGACAGAGCACCTCTTGGACTCACTTCAGCTCGAGCGGGGTCCAGGTGAGAGACCTTGATGGAGGCCGCCTGGGGCGTGGCGGAGCCGGGGAAAATGCAGCAGCTGAGCGGAGAGCGGGAGAAAGGGCCGGCTGGGAGAGCCCTCACCCCGGAAGGGGAGCGAGCGCTTCCCCCGGCTGGCGCTGGGGAGGTGGCAGCGGCTGTCCTCGGGCAGACTTGCTCTGGGAATGGGGAGGTGGGCGAGAGAGAGGGGACGGACGATGGATGGATGGGCCGAGGACGGGCACCCACACTCCCGGTTGCCCTCCCCCCCTTTCACATATTGCATTCAGGCGCTCTGGGCAGGGTTTGAGCCAGATTTGTGACCCTTGAAAGCCTGTGCGCCAGAGGCTGTGGGCAGTGTTTGGCGCTTAACATCTGGCCCAACCAGATGTGGATCTTCTTCTGATCCTTATACCGCGCGCGCATCTTTTCCTCTCTTTTCCTCTCTTTTGTGTTGCTTGAGACGTCAGTGTGGATGCACAGGGTAGTCTCGCTGGGCACGAAAACAGTCGCTTCTTTGCCTAATAGAGAGTAACAGGTTTCTCTGTTAGCGGCTTTCGAGTTATCGGAGCAGGTGAGCTCTTGGGATTTGGGCCACTGATGCTGTAAAACCAGTGGCTGTGGGAGGTGTGTGAGTGGGTGTGTGAAAACTATATGGCTTTCATTGGAATTGGAGGCAATTGTTTCTGCTCTTATCCCTGCTTTATTGAAGAAACTCAGCTAAAAATGCTTTGATGATTCATTTTTCTTTCCATTTTTGAATGAGAGAACCCTGAAAGAGAAAAAAAGGATATACCCATTCTTTGTGTGTATCACTTGACATTCCGTGAAAGTAAAAAGGAGACTAGAAGATGGATGGATACAAGTGACACTTTTTCTGTTTTATTTACTTTTTGTGGGGTTTGCAATCTGATAAAGCCCCAGTTTGGGCTGTTAAGGGCTTCCCAAAAATTTATGTCCTTTTTCCCATCGCTATCTTTAACATCTCAGTTTCTTTGTTCCTGCTTTTAAATAAAAGGCCAGTAGACAAAGCATTAAGGCTTCATTAATTGAACATTAGTAATAGAAATTCTTGGAATAATAGTACTTATTTCTTGATATGTGAAAGGGGCAGGGGAAGGAACTACTGGTTGTTAGCCTGAAAGATAATTATATTTTATTGGGTTTTTTAAAGCATTTTTTTCAAGAGGTATGTCTTATTTCCCATCTTGTATGCCTTTTATGTGGGTGAATGACTTGTTTTTTATGCAACATGTGTTGCATATATTCACAGTTCCATTGCATTATTATTTATTAGAGTTCAATTGTTAGACCTTTAAACTTGCTTGTGAGGCATTAACTTGTGCAGTATCACACTGGAAAGGGCCAGATAATTTTTTTTAATGGCCTTTAATAATCAGAATCTCTAGTATTTAACCTTGTTTTGATCTTTTGAATTATGGGCAATTTTTAAGGGAAAATCTTGTCTAACTAAATGTTGGTCAAGAACACATGTTTATGGCTATGAGGAAGTTAATCAGAATTTAGAAACATTTGCTGATGAATATTTAAAATTACTTGGGATCATGCGCGCACACAGTTGTGTTTAAGGGTGTATTCTGCTGTTGTAGTAAGGCAAGTAGCAGTCCCTGCTATTTTTGTGAAGGAGTTTGTCATGATGAGGCCCAATCCTATGGAGGAGTTGGAGACTATGAACTTAAAATAGACACATCTGCCTTTTCCATGGAAAATGCTTTATTTGTTCTAATGGCGAATAATGATTCTGTTTCATCCCTCTGTTTGTTAGTTTTGTGTGTGTGTGTGTGTGTGTGTGTGTGTGTGTGTGTGTGTGTGAGAGAGAGAGAGAGAAGTGATACATACCTGGAAGTCTTATTTGTATACTGCTACTTGTCAGTAAACATTACTAGTATAAAACAAGTGAAAGACTGTTAATGTCTTCTCCCTCCCCCCCCTTAAAATTTTATTTTTAAATACTCAGCATACAGGATTTCATGTCTTACAGTTGGCCTTCATGTTTCAATTCTTCTCAGTGCAAAATAAACAGATAATGTAGAAGAATAGTGGCTGTTTAGATAGTAAGCAAGCAATTTAACAGCACAATCCTATGCATGTTTACTCGGAGGTAAGCCCCACTGATTTCATGGGACTTTCTCCCAAATAAATGTGTATATATAGGATTCCTGTCTTAGAGCCCAATCCTATCCAACTTTCCAGTGCCGATGTAGCTGCAATGCAGTGCTGAGGAGGCCTCCGTGACTGCCCACCCCCCACTACAGGATGCAGCACATGCCCCATTGGCATAGCTGCATCAGTGCTAGAAAGTTGGATAGGATTGGGCCCTTAACAATTTTAAGTTTTATCTGGAAGAAATTTCAGCTAATTATTTGACTTCTTTCTATTCGGCATTGTTATATACCGGTAGAATATTAAAGACGTGTCTACCTGGAAATATAGGTGGTTGTATCCAATTTTTATTATAAAATGGAGTTAGGACCAGTTGTTGAACCCTGGTAAGCTAGACAGCTCCCCTACAATTTTGAGGCAAAATAAAATGGTTTGAAAAATTACTCTCCAAGAAAGAGTTACCTGTTGAAATTTGCCTTTCAAAAGAGCTGTGTCAGTAGAATTACTAGAAAAATAAATAGCAATGGTGTCTTAGGACTAAGATGAGAGAGTGCCAGATACGTGTCTGAAAACATACAGAAACCAGATGTTCCTCCAAAGTATATATGACTTCACACCTTTCATATGTGAAAAATGTAGTTTATATATTTTTTTCACATTCTTTAATGCAGTTCAGTATTTTCAGTCATTTGCGTTTCTATATGCAAAAACAAATAGCACCACCGTGATAACAGATTAATTCTTTAAAACCCCTGCCAATAAAATTGACAGAGGTGTGGGTGGAAAAAGCCAGATAATATCCTTCCACTTTGTACTGGAGTGACTCTTACGACTTTTAAAAACAACTCTGGTTATAGTTTTAAAATTAATTAAAATGAACAGCTGTTTTGTTTGGTAAGTGATAATGAAGGCCTTCTTTGACAGTACTACTTGCTAATGGCTATGCAGCATTTAGAATGTATGTAGAAATGATACTACAGGTATACAGTACTGGGAAGATAAGTGTTAAACCAACACCATGCCAAAGAATTCCGATAAAACTTTTGCATTCATTGTGACTCTGAGACAAACTGAACACCATCCCATAACCTTGTGTTATAGTTTTCACTTTGGGCCTCACTTATTGAGTAAATGCATTCAAGTCTTATCGGTGTTCCATCAAACATAGTTTTAAGGGAATTAGTCAGGAAATGTGACTAAGTCCTGGTACTTTTAAATACAGCATGTTATAATTTTCCCCCCTACTGTGATGGAGTTTTTTCCTGGTCTCCTTGAACACTATCTTTTTAAAGGGTTGGTAACAGTTGTAAAAATGTGTCTCATGTGAAAAATTGCATTGAATGATTCCAGGGATGAGCAGCCCAAGCAAATTCCTGGTGCCCAGGTTCTCTGTAGACTTAAACCAGGGTTGGCCAACCTTTCAGCATGAATGTTCCTGGCCCTTTAATGGTTGTACAGGTGAGGACACTTCAGCAGGTGCAGCTGCTTTAACAGCACCATTGGCAATTGCAGCTGCCAAGATTCTGTCTTCTACACAACTCTTAAGAATGCAGAGGCCCTGATGGTAGAAGGTTGGCCACCCTTGGTATACATGTTTGCTTGGAAGTACATTTTCATTATGTTTAAAGGGTCTCACTCCTAGTTTAAGGCTGCAATCCTATGCACACTTTCCTGGGAGTAAGCCCCATTGAATGTAATGGGACTTGCTTCTGAGTAGACATGCATAGGATTATGCTGTAAGTGTACATAGGATTGCAGCATAAGATGCCGAGTCAAGCAATGACTTACTTTACTTGGTAACTGACTGAGCAATAGTATTGAAAGAAAACATATGTTTCTCTTTGAAAATGTACACGGTTGTGAAATTAGCCTTGCTCGGACCAGAGTTCCTGGAAATAGTCCTTTAAGGCCTGGGCGTACTTCTGTCTTGAACTGTTCATAGTGAATGGTTGGTGCATAGTATCACCTTTTGAGATACCAGTACAAGAAAGTTCAATTATTTACTTTTAACTATTTCAGTCTAATAATGCATATTTCATACAGGGTGATATGTAGATCATATGTACTCTGTCAATGCACACAAAAGTCCAGCCTATATGGTACATTAATTGGCCCTGATGTACTTTCTTTTTTTTCTTGCATAAGGCGTTGGGAGGGAGGGGTCTGAAATTATTATTAATAATAATAATAATAATAATAATAATAATAATATATTAACAACAGTATTTATATACCGCTTTTCAACAAAAAGTTCACAAAGCGGCTTACAGACAAAACCAAATGGCTCCCTGTCCCAAGATGCAGAACACCACCAGCAATCAGTCACCAGAAAAGACACTGTGCTGGGGTGAAAGGGGAGCAGTTACTTTCCCCCTGCTAAATATAAGAGGAGCACCAATTGAAAAAGTGCCTCTTGCCCAGTTAGCAGGGGTAGAAATGGGACCATGGCATATGTTGAAGAGGCTTTAATCCTTTGTTCCTGCTGCAGTCTTGATCCACTTACCCTTCCCCACTAGTTACATCTTTCTATGCAAGAAAAAACAAACATTTCAAGGCTAATAATGCATTTAACATAGCATGTAGTATGGCCTAAAGAAAAACTTAAAGAATAGCTATGAAATACAGCAACAGTTAAATGTTGAGTTTATTTCAGTGTAATTTCAAAAAAATAAAATTGTCAGCGCAATCCTGTGTAATTATGCGCAGCTGGCCTAAAGGGCCGGCTGTCTCATCCTGTGCCCATTCCGGGCTGCCTCGGTGCTGCTAGGCCGCACCTCGGGAGGACGTTTGTCCCTTCCCTGGGTGTAGGCAAGCCTGGGGCCTATGGGCCTCCTCGGGTGTACACCAGCTCTAGAGCTGGTGTACATCTGGAGAGGCGTTGTAAGGCTGGCCTGGGCTGGGAAGGGGCTTAGGATATCACTGCCGATATCCCCGCCCCCTCCCAACCCAGACCGATCAATGGCCCCCCCTGCCCACCCTCCCACTGACTGGCGCGGGACTTACCTGTGGCGGCAGAGTGAGTTCTGTGGCGGAGTGAGCAGTGCCGGCCTCCGCACCAGTGCTGCTTATTCCCAAGTCATCGCAATCATGCTTTGTGGCACATTTGCACTTTAGGCCAGCTGAGCGGGAGCTATGCCTGTCTAAAGTTGGGGAGGATTGCGCTGTGTGTTGTATTTCAATTTCTAAGATCGATAGAGACATTGAAAGAATTAGAATGAAGTGGTCATAAGCAATTTCTACCAAAATCTATGGCAAATGTTAAAACAGAAGCTGAAAGCCTTATGTCATGGATATAGTATAGAGAGGTGCACTGGATGTTCTCATCATGGGTCAACCCTAGTGTTCAGGAGGATCATACACTGTGGGTGAATGAGAAGCCCCCACCCCAAGAATGGGACTGGAAGAGACTGTATAAGATGCCTTTGTCCAGCACATACAGACCAGGGGCCCAGTCATAACTAATTTTCCAGCGCTGATGTAGCTGTGCCAACAGGGCATGCACTGCATCCTGTGGCGGGGGGGGGCACAGGTAAGGTAAGGGAAGGTTTATTCCCTTACCTTGGGGCTGCGTTGGTACTGGAAAGTTGTATAGGATTGGGCTGTTTAGTTTGGGTACTTCTGTTCCTTTACATACAGTTATCTTCCAGGAGGTCAGGGTGATTTATGTAGGGTTATTTCATCATTGTAACATCTGTGTGAGGTAGGTTAGGTTGAGATATGGTGACTTGCCTGATGCAACTCTCTCTGTTTTATGGCTAAGTTGGGATTTGAACCTGGGGTTTACTTATTCATACTAAGCACTAGCCACTAAACCACAATGGCTCTCTACTTGTAATCCAGTTAAATTACAGTATTCTTGGCAAGATGCTATCTTGGCTGCTGATAGTCTGCAGTTTGATAGTAAATCTCCCCCCCCCCCCCCACTGGACACTCTGTATGTGCACACACTAACATTTTGCCCACCTTTTAAAAAGCAATTTTCTATTTCATCTGTTTTATCATGTAAGGGAAGATACAGCCAGGCCTTACACGCAGATATAAAAAGGATTCTGATAAAAGGATACTGAAAATCCTTGGCCAGGATCCAAAGAGTTGCTTGTAGGCACAGCAAAGATTTTGGGTTTGCCCAGTATAATTTTGGACCTCATTCTACTGAATGGCAGAACCACTTCCACAACCATAACTTGTGAAACCCCCCTCAGTTAAAAAAAGGTTTTGTGGGAGAGGGAATGCTGGTTGAGAACTACCGTAAATGCACAGGGGCTACATCTAGAGTGGTGTGGCTATGACTTTCTGTAAATAAACGGTCTGGATTTGCCTCTACTGAATGAAGACATTCAAGGACATTCTATGTGTTCTATGGCAGATAAAGTATGTAAACACCGTTTCTTGTTTCTGTCATCATCAAGTAATTCTTATGAATCCTGTTTCCATTTTTAGATGAGTGACTTTGGAATCAAGAACATGGACCAGGTAGCACCTGTATGCAATATGTACAGAGGCCTTCTCAAGGTGAGTTGTGAAAAAACAATTGTTTTGCATAAGTGTTGGTTTAATCCCTACTCAGGTCATATCTCCTGTATGCATTCAAATGAAACGGTATTTGTATATGACACTGATAGCATATACCTGGAAATGGGTTCCAGTGATAACTAATCTTTGCAATGCTGGTACAGTGAAGGCAATCGGTTCACTGAATGCAATGCAAATAGAATACAAATAACTGTCTATTAATCCTTTTACTATAAGCTGTTTTCATTAGAAAAAAGAATGACCAAGTTACAAGAAATGGATTCTCTAATTAGCTCTATAAACAGAAAGCCAAATGCTGGCTGGTCATCTTCATGAGAAAGGTATAGAAAAGCAAAGATTCTATGCTGATAGCCAAAGTAAGCCCCATGTGAGGCTGTCGAGTAGCATTTTGATATACATTTGATTGTATTTACATAAAACAGAAGCATGTATGGTAGTTAAACATTTGACATACGAGAAATGCTTTGCCCAGTCGTTTTGGCTTTCTTTCACAGCAACTTGATGTAATATTCTTCCTATCATTTTCTTTAAAAATCCTTATTGATTGCTTCTATTTACAACAAATCAAATAAGCAACATTTTTAGTTCTTTTTTGCTGATGCTGCCTGAAATTAAAAGTTTTCAGGAAATCACGGATAGAATATCTTACTGAAATTAAGCTACTTATATCTTAATCTAGTAATAACCTGTTAAGTGGTTGTATTTCCACTTAGTTATAACAAGCCAAATGATAATATATACGCCTTGTGGCAAATGCTTAACCTAGGCAGTGTTCTCTGCTGATAGATCAGGCACAAAGTATATGAAAGGCATAATGGATGACTTATATCAGCTTCAAGGGCACAGTTCTACCACTGTATGGCTGTTCCCAGTCTCCTAGGGTTTGTGTACTATTTTCTACTATTCTTCAGTAACAGGCATAGAAAAATAAATCTGATTTCATAGACCAGTTACTGCTCATGTGACTGGTAGGCTTTAATCCATCTAGGGCTATAAACATACCCGCTGTACTGTTTAGTTTCATGTTTAAAAAATGAAGAACAATGTTTGAAGTACAGTGTGCCTTTTACTCATTCGTCTGTTACTACATTTCTTTTCCAGTGACTCAGTATAAGGGTCTTTTATTTACACAAAGCACAGGAGTTTCCAGATTATGTTGAAAGTACTTGGCCTTTCCCCTAGGTATTGGTGATGACTCAGATCTTTTTATCTGTTAACATTGAAAGAATTTTATGTTGTTAGAAGGCCAGACAGCTGGCTTATTATTAACTATTTCATTTATACAACAAAGACCTCAAGTGAGTTCCTAATGCTGAATTTTCTTCTTGGCATAATGTGTACAAGAACAGTTTCTTTGTTCTGGACTAAATCACTTTTGACTAAGTGATTGACTCTTTCTGGACTACAACCAACCATTAGAGGCAAATATCTGAGAGAGACTGTTCTTTGCACCAGCTTCTATATTCTATGACATGCTAAACTAAAGGATAAAGTCAAAGCAACTCTTTAGAAGCCTTACCCTAAATTGGTTCAAACCCTTTTTGAGTTGCTGCTGCTCTGACAACTTGGAATAATAGATAAAATAAAACAAGATAATAAAGGAGCTAAAGAAGTCCAAAAAAAAGAGAGCATAATCTTTGCTGAGGAAGTGTGATGCATTTCAGTAGACTGTCACTATTCTTGGAAATGCATCTTAACTTGTCTAGAGATGAACTACTTTCTTGGTATGAATGAGAGCATTTCATCAGATTTTTTTTTAAAATAAAAAGCAGAACAAAACCTAAAAACACAACCAAAAATAATAATCAGAAAACTATCATACACAGGAGCCTAAAAACAAAAAGCTTCAGCTCAGCAACAGAAAACCAAAACAGATTGGCCCACGAAAAATGTGGAGAAGGTAGTTCCATAATCTATCACAGAAGACTGATGAAGCCATATTGTACTTTTTTAGAGTGTGAGCCCTTTGGGGACAGGGAACCATTTATTGATTTATTTTATTGTGTAAACCACTTTGTGTACTAGTGTTGAAAAGTGGTGTATAAATGTTCTTAATAATAATAATGCAAGTTTTAAGGTTAAAGAGCTACATAGAAGTCCTCCAAGATGTAAGATGTAATTATTTGACCCTCAAGAGGCTTTGTTTGAGCTGCAGCTGGAAATCTTACTACACCAGGAAATTTAAGATAAATATTCTTTTTTCTCTGTATGTACATAGTCTGTGTCATGGACAAGTAGGTATCATAGTCTGTGGCTGCAATCCTAGACACACTTTCCTGGGAGTAAGCACTATTAAATACAATTGGATTTACTTCTGAGTAAACATGCATAGGATTGCGCTGTGTGTCATGGATAATAAACATTATGAAGTGACTTCTAAGTGTTGAGATTTCTAGAGCAGTGATTAATGTGGGTGTGTTGCACAGCCATTTTAACTATACAAGATACAGTACAGATAAGTAAGGCATCCTGTAGGTTAATTTGGAAGTTATTATCTAATTAAGGACACTTGATGTGCTCTACTGGAAAACATTAAAGTTGTTGTGGACAGGGTAAAATGCTTGTATCTAACTCTTTTCTTTCTTACACTTGTATTTCAGCGGCAACCTGCATTTGAAAATTTTGAAGGCGTAAACTCTTTGTTCATGGGATACTTTCCCTCATTAAATGAAGATCAGACACTCCAGGAAGTGCCAACGGGCCTTGATTCTATTTCTTATGGTAAATATTGTATTATAAACGTCAACTTTTGGTTGTTCAAGTATATTGAATTAGATTGATAAAGTTGTAATCTAGTCTCTGAATAAGGGGTTAGAGAGGATTTATTTATTTTTTCACATTTTTATACCACCCTTCCTCCAATGAGCTCAGGTTGGTTTACGTAGTTTCTTCCCTCCTTTTGTCCTCGTAACGAACCTGTGAGGTAGGCGAGGTTGAGAGATAGTGATTGGCCCAAGGTCACCCAGGAAGCTTCATGGCTGAGCCGGGATTTGAACCTGTATCTTCCAGGTCTAAGTCCAGTTCCCAAACTACTACACCATTCTAGCTCTCCTCAATATAATCTACAGGTAATGTCTTCTGCACTTGATAAATGAAGTAGCATTTGAGCAGGGTCATTTTTCATGTGCAGCTCTTTTTTCATTTCAGTAGGGCTTATACAGAAGACATCTTGGTAGATTACTAACAGAGATACTGTTATTAGATTATTGTCCTGATCCAGATATACATTTATGGTCAGATGAGCATCTGGCTCCCTTATATGCATGTATCTGTTAATTTTAGTTTAATAAAGAAAGCTGCTTTGCTTACATCAAGTAACGAACCCATTGATTGACTTCTTCCATCAAAATAAATGGGAGTCCCATTCTAAGGAAAGCAGCTGCACAAGTGCACAGGAGCTTCTATGCTTGCACAGTTCACCTGCTGGTAATGACAGCCATATTTTACTCAGTACATGCTTAATGGCAAACTCACAATGTCAGGTGACATGTCATGGATGCTTCTGGTAAAGGTACTTGGAAACTTGTTCACCAGAGCCTCGCTTGCAGCAAAACCATTTTCACCATGATAGTGCTGTGCACCTGACAAATAGTCATTGAGGACATAAAAGACACATGGCTTTAAAATCAATGAAAATTATATATAGAAAAGGCAAAGTTGTTCTTAAATTGGCAAAAGCAATGATGGCAATCCTGCCTGAGGAAATACAAGATTAAAAGAGCAAGTTGGGCACAATTTAAATATTTAAACTCTACTTGTTTTGCAAAGGCAAGCTAGATCACATCCTTGGGACAAATCTGTCTCTAATGACTGATGTTCAGAAAAGTCTATAAAACAATCAATTTGTCTTATGGATTTGGTCTAGAATTTCTGTGAAGAGTTTATAGCCATGTCACAATTGATTTAGTCATTATTGCTTTACAAAAATAGAAGAAATGTTAAATATTTCTTTCCTCCTTTGCTTTTTCTATAAGTAGCAGAGTAGATTTTTCCCTTGCCTCTCTCATTAACCAAAATATTGCAACTGTTGTACCTTTCAGAATCAAACAGCTGTGAATTGCCTCTCTTAACCCCATGCAGTAAGGCTGTAATGAGTCAGGCCTTAAAAGCAACTTTCAGCGGTTTCACAAAGGAGCAGCGCAGACTGGGCATTCCAAATAGTAAGTGTTATCTTTCTGATGCACAATATTATGCTAATTGATTAGTCTCCTTCCAAAAAGATAGCTTTAAAATTTCAGTCAATGGGACTTTTTGCCATGCTAAACTTATTATGTGTAAGTAAATTTCATCTCGGCAGGATAATGCACATGAGTATATTTAGGATTGTACCTTTAGCTAGGTGTAGGTTTCATTTATTAGATGCTTATTAGAAGAAGGGATTGGGTGCATGTGGCAATACAAGGGACTGAAGCCTGTAAACGTGTACGGTATATGTGTTCTCTGGCAGAGATATGATGTTGGAGATTTTTTTAAAGATGTTAATTTGTTCTTACTCTTTGCAGATCCATGGTTATGGACTCAGCATCAGGTGTGTCAGTGGCTTCTCTGGGCTGCCAATGAATTTAGCTTGGCAAATGTCAGCTTTGAGAGGTTTGCCATGAATGGCCAAGAGTTATGCAACCTGGGAAAGGAGCACTTCTTGGAGCTGGCACCTGATTATGTGGGGGACATTCTGTGGGAACACCTGGACCAGATGATAAAAGGTAAATAAAGAGCAAAACCAAAGAAGTGGCTTCATATCCATGATGCTGATACTGAGGAGGGCAAATTTTGGAAAAACTTTTAAGGTGTGTGTGTGTGTGTGTGTGTGTGTGTGTGTGAGAGAGAGAGAGAGAGAGAGACATTTATCCAAGGAACTGAGTTAGAGATGTTTTGCTTTTGATATAATCAATTTCTATAATCATTTTTGAAAAGGAGACCACAGTTCTGCGAATATTTATTTGCTGTATTTATACCCTGCTTCATCTCCCCAAAGGGCACTCAAAGCAGCTATCAAAAATTCCTATCTGCTTTGATTTCATGGAAACTACGTGTATGCATCTGGTTCATAAAGAGCACGATCCAACACTTCTTAAATATGTAGTTTCCTTTAGTTTCCTTGTATTTAATGGTCTTCCATTTAACTCTTGTTAAACATACACTTAATTGTTTTTCTTGCTCTTTCATTGAAATCAAGAGGGTTTAAAAGTTAGATTCTTAGGCTCTAGTCCACTAAAATTGATTCATGTGGCAGAGAGTTTGGCAATATGGCAAGATTTGGCCAAAACAGATTTCAGTGATATATAACAAACTGTAGTTATAATTAATATTTGTGTTGTATGTTGTCTTTAACATGTCTCCCCAAAAAAGCCTTTTGTCTAAATACTGTATATAAAATCAAGTACTTGCTCTGTTTTCAGACAATGAAGAGAAGCCACAGGATCAGTATATAGAAAACTCCCATCTCACTTCATCCCCACATTGGGTTAACAACAACTCATTGGGTATGTATTAATTTGTCTAATTGCACTAGCTAGAGATAGTGAATTTCCTTTTGATGTTTGCTGAGTCCCAATTTTATCTGCATTCTGTTAAAATATATTCAAGGTTGGGTACATGCAATCTTCAGAAAGTGCCTTTATACTACTTCCTTTTGAATATCCAACTCACGTTTTTTGTCATGTTTTATGAGTTAGGTTGTCAGATAATGGAGTCTTGTTTTATTCACACACAGCCCTGTTTAGGCTCATTTTAATTGCAAACATTTTTATTCATATATACTGATTAGAGTGTAAGAAATAACAAGCTATGTATATTAACTGTTCAGTTCAATGTGAACAGAGTTGGTTGGTTACATCTGATCATTCAAACTACAGTCAAACAAAATTATACATCTCAAATACAACATTTGGTTTTGGTATTTTAAATTAGTGGTGGACTAAGTCGAAGTACTGGCTATGGTGGATGCACTGAAGCTTGTGAGAATGACTAAATACATGTTCACAACAAGCTTTAACACAGTCACCATTGGCTTCTTCTAAGAGCAAGAGACAATGACAATTGCATCAGTATTTCACCTGGTTTCCCTTTTTAAAGACATATAATGACACAGTTTTGAGAGAGGCCACAGTCCTAAGCAAGAAGCAGAGGGTTTGTGTAAGGCAAAGTTGGGAAAGTTGTAGTTGTCTGGGATTTACTTCATGGATTTGCACGAGTTTTGTATCAAGGTGTGTTGAACAGATCGGGTTCTACTAAAATATTTTTGGGGCCACCTGTGTGTTTGCTCTGCTTCTACTGTATGTGACAGCCTTTAAAAAAAATGTGCACTTGTTTTTTTAGGTATTAACGTTGAACAACAAGCACAGTATTGTGCTCAAGTGCCCAGCTATCCGAAAACTCTCAGCTATCCGAAAACCAGCCTTCTAGGTGACGTGTGTCAGACATCTGTTGGGCCAAATCTAGTTAACCCAAAACAAGAATTTCAGATGTTTCCTAAAGCCCAGCTAGAAACTGTCAACGTGAACTACTGCTCTATAAATCGGGATTTTACAAGAAACAACCTGAACTTGCTGTTGGATAACTCTGGTAAGATTTACACTATGTATATTCATACCCCGAGGAGTTTATAGCGATGGTATAGAAAACTCTTAGAGCAGGGGTGGCCAACCTTTCAATGTGAATGCTCCTGGATCTTTAATGGTTGTATAGGTGAGAGCATTCTAGCAGGTACAGCTGCTTTAACAGCACCATCGGCAATTGCAGCTGCCAAGATTCTGTCTTCTACACAACTCTTCAGAACGCAGAGGCACTAATGGTGGAAGGTTGGCTACCCCTGTACTGATGTGTTTCTGTAGTTTATGAAACATAAGCAAAGGTGGGATTTTGGGTTTATAGTCTCATTCTTGGCAGTTCTAATCTGGATATTTGTAACATTAAAATATTTAATTAAATGAATGAAAATAATTCATTTTCAACTGTACCGCTAATATGTACAAAGGAAAACCTGAAGAAAACCTTCACGTAGGTTTTTTTTCCCCCCACATCTTAAGGCAAACCCAGAGAGCATGATTCAAGTGACAGTGGTACAGAGAGTTATGAAGGCTCGGATTCGCTGCTGCAGTCTTGGAACAGTCAGTCCTCTTTAGTGGATGTTCAACGTGTGCCATCTTATGAGAGTTTTGAAGATGACTGCAGTCAGTCTTTGTGTATGAACAAACCCACAATGTCCTTTAAGGACTATATTCAAGAAAGGAGTGATCCTGTAGAGCAAGGGAAACCAGTTATACCAGCAGCAATTCTAGCAGGCTTCACAGGCAAGTATTATAATAATTTTTGTGTCCTTTTTTTTTTTTTTGCCTTTGAGACTCTTTCTCTTCCCCCCCCCCCCAAGTCTTATTTTACTGATTGCCTAATGCCCTATGAAGGAATGTATCTATTTAGGTAAAGTTATAAAAAAAACTCCTACTGAATATGGTTGGAGCACATTCAGCTACTTTGGACACCAAATATTGCATTCTTGCCAAATGAAAGTTGCTTAAAGCAGCATGTTGCATTCTATGTTGCGTGTGCAAAAGGCAAGTCAAATTGGAGAGTTCAGCGTCTCTGTCTTGCCCAGTGAACGCTTCTTTCTGAAATCCAAGTTTCAGATCAAATTGCATTCAGTAGGGTTCGATTTCAAAGCTGAACCCTACGTTTTGTTAACTGTAGCCAAGAGTAGAGAGAAGGAAGCTTCCCTCAAGCTGCTTCTCTCAACTTCATGGGTAATTCAGATCTGATGTAAAGAATTCCTACCATTTAGAGACCCTTTTTTCTGTTACATCTTCTAGTATCAGATTTATCTTTAGCCAGGAGGATTTTAAAATAAAGCATATTTTATATGAACTTCCTGAGAGCTAGGCTTGGTTCTTGAGCATGACATTTTTCATGATTGTGTGTTCTGATACCTTAACAACTTTTTTTAATCTTGGCATTAATAGGTAGTGGGCCTATACAACTCTGGCAGTTCCTTCTAGAGCTCCTAACTGACAAATCTTGTCAGTCTTTCATTAGCTGGACTGGAGATGGATGGGAATTTAAACTAGCGGACCCGGATGAGGTTAGTAGATCAAAAAGGACTTGGGACCTATTCTTTATGGGACAACCAAAAAGCAGGGGGGCCTTCAAATATCATGTTTGGGAGCCTTTACTCTGCCCCTTGTTATAGGAAGTAACATATTCCTTCCTCGTTATAGGAAGTATGTCTGTATGGCCTCAATTTCATCTCTTGTTTACATCACATTTTGTTTACAGTATTTTTGTAATCTAGACTTGCATAGCCAGTAGTTTCCACTCATGTTAACTGGGCTCATGAAAATTGTTCCATACATATTGTAGTTGTCTTGCCAGCTTCTGTTTAGATAAATTGCAGCACTTTAAAGTTGGAATAACTCTGAACTGGCATAGGAACAGTAGTCTCTGAAAACACTGAAGACGAGTTCTGTCTGGCATCAAGTGGTTGTCATGATTACATTATGAAAATGCTTCAGAATAAAAACTGACTTTTAGAGACAGAGAGTTCTCTTCAGGCGTCGTTTGTTTAGCATAACTTGCTAAATGCATGACTTACTAAGATGAGTATCTTATCTTTTACCTAAAAAATATTTTGCAACCCTCTTGACACTTTTGATGTCAGAGATGAAATCTCTTCTCTTGCCTTAGCAGTTCATGAACCTTGTAGGGCTTAGGCATTTCATTCCACATTTCACTTTTCTATTAGTATTGCAGTTGTTGTTCCTAGTCGGCCTCCGTTAACTTGACTCATGCCATTGCTAGTGATTCAAGCTCATGGCATGTGGAATCAACTGAAATGACTTCACTGCTAAATACTTAACACTGTATGTTATCAGCAGTTGACTTGACTATTTTTAAGTAAATGAGATTAATAACTTTTTTCCTACTTTGGCTTAAGGTTGCACGTCGATGGGGCAGAAGGAAAAACAAGCCCAAAATGAATTACGAGAAGCTGAGTCGTGGTCTGCGCTATTATTATGACAAGAACATCATTCACAAGACGTCCGGAAAACGTTATGTGTACCGTTTTGTATGTGACCTACAGAACCTATTGGGCTATACAGCAGAGGAGCTTCATGCCATGCTAGGAGTGCAGCCGGACACAGAAGACTGAGCATTGCCCTCTTGTATTGACAAAGAATGCAAGAACACGTGGACTGTGAATGGGGACCTGTTGCAGCAGTGGCTGGCTTTCTCTTCTAACTGTTTGGAGTGGTGCAGTGTTAAGGACTTTAAAGGAATGATTTTGTAACCAGGGAAAGTGGAAGGAAAGAGAAGTCGCCTTATTGCATCGGGCACAGTGGCTTCAGATCTTGCTGTGTCGGCCCTTCTGAGCAGCGTGGAGGTCAGCACAGTTCCCAGCTGTACCTTGAAGATCTGAAAGTGCTCCAGGGTTCAGTGTTTTCGTTACTTGCACTGCCGTGAAATTAAGAGCATTGCCCATACCATAGGCTGATAGCCATCGGAATTTTTAGCTCAACACCCCCCCCCCCTAAAATGATAGCCTTTCAAATATTACATGTCACGACATGTGTACACGTGTGATGAAAGGAGAAAAGGTTAGGTATCCTTTATTTAACACAGGTAGTGAGGTGCATTGGGCATTCTCGCAGAGTATGCTTTTTATTCCCATACACAACCACGTTGCATAGCCTCTGAACCAGGCAGAGCAATGGCAGATATCCCTCGCAAGGAGGGAAAAATCATACCATTTCAAAAAGTCTGTATATTTATGTTTGTGTGTGTGTATGTTTGTGTATATAAGCACATTCATATGATTCTCTGGCAACGTAATGCTCCTATTTAATAGATATTGTAATTTAAGCTAATGTAAATGCCTGAAAGAGGAAGAAAGTAAATGTTTCATTATGGAACAGCAGCACCTATAGCATCCTGCAAGTATTTAATCTACTCAGGAGAGTTGATAAGATAGTATAGACACATCTCTTGTTCTCTTTTGTGCAAGTTGTATGGTCTATGGCTGACGAACTCTGCATTTTTGCAAGAGACTATTAGTACAGTCTTGGGCATAATGGTCCTCTTTGACTTCTCCAACTGAAATTGAAATTGTTAATATTGTTTAGAATATATTTATTGATGTCTGTTCTATGCATGTCCTTTCTGAAACAATTTATATGTAATCTTTTTTTTCTGTTGACTGCTCCCCTCCTTCTCCTCACCCATAATGAATTACCCTGATTAAAATATGAATTCTATTTTTGGAAATAATTCTGACTCCTCTTCAGTGATCAGGAGAAAGATATGTAGCAGCTATTTTCACTGCAAAAAAAACAAAGAAAAACTTCACTGGAAAAATGTAATTTGTAACATAACTATTTTTTATCTGATATTGATGTAAATTTAAATGTACAGTGTGAGGTTTAAAAAAAATCAATTTTATTAAAACCTCTTGAACAAAGACCAGTAACTGTGTCAATTTGCTTAAGTTTCCTCTTTCTTGCTCTATTATCTCCCAATTTATATTTATTGACGTATCTCTAAGCTGCTGATAAATGCTGATCCAAGGCTAGCATACTCATCCAATGACTTTTTTATGGATTCAGAAGTTCTGGCGTGAACAGGGACCTCCAGTACTTGCAAGGATGACACCTTTTCAGTGGAGGCAGCTGGAATATCTCTGTATGACTTGCTTGGGTGGATCTACTACTGTCTCCTCTGAATTGAATGGGGCAGCCCTATGCATGCAGCAGGAAAGCATGTTACTACAGAACACCATTGTAATGTAAACGTTAATGAAACGCAGGTGTAATTTATGGTTCTCTTCACAACTGTGGTGGAGCATTCATACAAGCCTTACAGCGCAATCCTATCCAACTTATGCCACCGGTGTAACCAGCGGCATAGCAAGAATAGTAGGCTCCAGAACAGAAAGGGGATTCAAAGGAGATTTTAATCCCCTTTCCATTATGGGGCCTCCCGTTCTCGCTGCACCACTGGTTACACCGGTGGCATAAGTTGAATAGGATTGCGCCCTTAGTTTCTCGCCTCCAAAACAGAGCCTTGAACTGGACCTGGGAAGTATTTCCTGGAATGTGCTAATATACATTCCGAAAAATAATTTAAAACACTTTGGAACTTTGTGTGGGGCATTATCTGGGTTCTTCTCTACACAAATTCTGGTCGTAGATGCATCTTGTATCTCAACTTCCCGCAACACTTCAGCTCCCCGACACACCTTCTAATATGATGACTTTAAAAGAGGAAATTTAATATGGTGCAGATTTTGTCAGTGTGTACAACTGGGTGCTATGTAAGATTCTTCCCCCCCCCCTTCAAATGCCTTGAATGTTGTGTATATGAAGTTTTATCTCTTCATGGATATGTAGTCCTGCTGCTTGCAAACTACAGTTTTTTATTCATATGCCAGCCATGTGATGGCTGAAAACACCAGAGGGGAAATAAATAAATTATCAATGGAAGGAATTCAAATTGTAGTTCAGTGAATTGAATGACTCTTGAGTTTCTCTGGGAAACCAAATATGGACCACATGATGTTTGCACAAGGTCCACAACCTTAAAGCCTATAACTAAATAAAATCAGCCCCTTTACGAATTGAGATTTTTCAAACTGCAGTTTTCTTAAAGAGCATTTTCTTTTATTGGGGAAGAATTCAATACCTTCCTATATGCCTTTTCTGCTTTTTATTCTGTGATGCAATACTATAGAATTTGAAGCAATGCATGCAAACTACAAGACTTTTGCATTGTACTCGTATTCAGTGAAAAGTAATTTCTGGAGAGAAGTAGAGTCAACTTCTCCTTATCACTACTCTAGCACAAGCCCTGATCTAGCAACACACACCTTAACATCTGTCCAAATGTGGGGGGGGGGGAGTGAAACTTGCTGGAAGAGAGAGACTTCCTTAATATGCCAGTCTGGCATAAATCAGAGGGCTATTGAAATTGACTGCGATAAGAGCGTCTAGGGTTGTTAGTTTCACTACAAGGAAATCTTTTTAAAATAAAAAATGGAATGTGCCAGAAAGGAGGAATACACATTATTCAATGAAGAATGGATTAAAAAAACAACACCAAAACCCCATGATTCAGCTGGTGGGACACTGCAGTATGAGACAGATTGTCTTGCTCTCCCCCTCCCCCTTTTTCCTTTTGAAAGAACTGCATGATACATTCTGGTTATGTACATGTATGCTGCAGCTTTACTAAGAGTTACTCATAGTTGGTGAAATCACAGGCAATGTCCAGTAGGTTTCCATGACAGCCATACACACATCTGATGTAGCTGTAAAAGTGGGACATCCACTATTCTCCAACACAGAGGGGAGAAAATTTCCACTGGGCCAAGCTGACTAAAAATAAAACTGGGAAATGGAAATCAAACAAAAAAAAATTAAGTCATAAGTAATTACTATGTGAACATGTGTAGCTATAAAGTTATGAAACATTCTGAAGTACAAAGCATGAATGTACTAATATTGTGGTAAATTGTACTGAACATTATTGCTGTATTTCTATTGAAAAATAGGCAACAATTGCAACATCCAGTAATCATTTACAGTAAGACAAACAAAATGTTACATCATAGCTGTAAAAAAGGCCTGCTTACTCTACTAGTCTCCTAAAGAGACTGATCTTGACAAGAGCTGATCTTTTTAAACCAGTAGTTCAGCAGTCTAACCCTCATGTACTATATATTTCTTTAAATATTTATATGCTGCCTTTCTATCCCATTTAAGGGACTACTAAGGTGGCCCACAATACATAAGAGAGCCATTTTAAAATGTGTAAAGCAAAACTGAAGAAACAGAGATAAGTGCAGAAACATAATTTAGATGCAGTGGACACAAAATAATTATGCAATGCCAGGTGAAATGTTTTCATTGCTCACTTAAAAGCAGGCGGTGAAGGAGCAAGCTGGGCTTCATGGAGGAAGGAGTGCAATGGTGGCACCACCAAGAAGGCCCTGTTTTAAGTCCCTGCCAATTAGATCTCCATAACCGATGGGACACCGAGCAGAGCCTCTGACAGTGAGTGCAGCATGCAAGGAGTCCTTCAATGTGGTCCTTCAAATAACCAGGTCCCAAACTACCTAGGTCTATTTTAGTAGCAATCAGCACTTTGAATTGTGCCCAGAAAGATACTGGAAAACAGTAAAGATGGAAAAGCCCTGGTGAAATATGGTCTATTCACTGAAACCCAGAGAGTAACCTGTCTGTTGCATTCTGTATCAGTTGAAGTTTCCAAGCAGAATTCAGGGGGAGCTGCATGTCGAATGCATTATTATAGTTCAATCAAACTATGACAGACATGGCTTACAAGTAGTCCAATTTTTTATTTTTATTTTTGCGTCAGATATTCGCATGTGTTCTAGGGAACACAAGACTTCAGGTCTCTTACTTTTAGGCTCCCATTAATTTTATGATGACACAAAATCAGAGCTTGATTTGAGCTCAGGGCTAGTTTTAAAAGCAGTGCTCAGCACTAGAATATGCAAAGCATACCCCGTGTGAGTATGTGCTGCAGAGTGACATTCCTTCCCCACTGAATCAGCACAACCAGCCCTTACATGTCTGAAATTAGGGGGAAAGGGGCTTCCAGATCAGGTGGAGTGAATTCAAGGCAGACCCTCTCATTTCTGAAGTTTAGCATTGCATAATATGTGGTGGGTTTGCTATTGTAGTCATGTCCAACCCTTTTAATCCATGTGCAGTGACTCCAGCCTGTTATTGACCCATATCCTGTTTGCAACACCCATGGGGATGACCGCAGGACCAGCAGAAGCCTCTGTGGCATGTGCAAGAAGAATCACACTGGAACCTGCCAGAAAAGCCATCAGTTTTGTACCTTGTGTTGCATGTCCAGTTCTGATCCACAAATGCATAAAGGCTGTGCCGTGATGACATGCCAGAAGAGGGGAAAAATGTGTGCACTTTGCAGGAAGGGGAGGATGTTGCTTTGCTTTACAAAATAGGAATGTTGCTTCCTGTATCCTTAAGTGGTCACATCTGGTGTTTATTGTTTGAGCACTTCACATATGAAGTTTTGGTTGGTTGGTTTGTTTTTTATAATAGTAATTTCACACTGTGAGAGGCAATGTGGTATAGTGATTAGTGTGTCAAACCAGGAGCAAGGACACCCAGATTCAATTTCCTACTGGGCCATGAAGTTCACTGGGTGACCTCAGGCCAGTTGCCTACTCTTGGCCTAACCTACTTCACACAGGATGGCTGTGAGGGTAAAATGGGGTGGGGTGGGGTGGGGGAGAACCATGCACAATGCCTTGAGGAGGACATTCTTTGCAGGAAGGGTATGATAGAAATGTTCATAATAATGACATGCTTACAAACGAATGTATTGCTTGCATTCATTGATTCATACTTGGGGTCTTTCCAGTTGGTCACCTTTATAACACAATCTAACCATCTTCTCTCTTGGAAGTGCTTCTGCTGCATATAGATATTACAATTCGCCCGCACTCCAGCTCCAATATATTGTAATGAGGAAAATGCAATTCTTTCCCTGATCATTGCCACTGTTGCCTTTGCAATGGGTGTGCCATCTGGTTGTACGCACAAGGGTCTATCCTGTTGCATGAATCCTAACACATGAACTCAGTCTGCAATGTGGGGACTTCCACAGTCCCAAGGCTGGGTGGAGAAAACCCCTTGTCAATTACATACCCGCCCCTGCACAGCAGTGAATGTTAAGATTTTATCTGAAGAGTGTAGCCTTACTCCTTTTGAGGTGAAGAATGAAGCCTAAAGGAGTTGGCAATGCTGTCTCATCATGAATCATGTGACAAATCAGAAGGAGCCATTCTGCATTTCTGCCTGAGGTCAGAACTGTACTTTTGGATGTCTGATTGAAACAATTGCATTCAAATTCCAGTTGACTGAGTACCAGTTAGAAACCATAAGAGAAAGTTAGTTTTTATGTACGAATAGTGGTGTTGTACAGAATGGAGAATGGGAGTAAAATGTGTGTGTGTGTGTGTGTGTGTGTGTGTGTGTGTGTGTGTGTGTGTGTGTGTATTAATATAATTACAAATGAACTATCAGCAAACTCTATTTATGCTCCTCTGTCCCAATGCACAGAAACAGGAGCTGGATGATGGATGCTCATCAGGGCCTCATTGAACTGTCTGGACATGTCTTTTGATGCAGCCTTGGCTACAGATACCCATCCTGGACTACTAGCTGTTAGGTACAACATCGTAAACTGAGAGGTCTAACAATCATTTCACACAGACACACTGCTAAGCATTACACAATAAGAAACTGACCTGGACCAGATGGGTTAACGTGCAATTCTAGTGTGCATCAACCACGTATTTCGTTGAACTGATAAAGGGTAGTCCCTTTCTTCTAACTAAAAGAAAAAACAACGACGAAAGATAGCATAGAGCACATGTCATGTTGTTTAATTAAAATTCTTCAAGCCAAATAAATGCTGATTTGACAACAAGGTTTCATTCCAAGCTAAAATTCATCAGATAAAGGAGATGCAATTGGGCCAACCTGCCTTTTGAATGACCAATGCTCATCATTATCTAAGAAGAATGTCAGGTTCTCACAGGTCACACCAACAGAGTATGCAGCTCGCGATTGTCATTTCGAAGCTGGGATGTGCTGCTTCAACACCACACTTCTGATCCCTGCAATTGAGATGTGCAGAGTGTTTTATCCCACACCTATTGCCACTATGCCACAGGCTTCCCCTGTTTCCTGTGAGAATGTCCTGCCCTCATGTTTTGGTGTTGCTGTGCACAACTGGGAAATATCAAAATACAAGGGCAAGAAGCTAAGACTGGTTGAACCCTAAGAGAACCAGAATACATGTAGCTGTTAAATATTTTTCATCAATGGAAATGTAGAGCTTGAAGACAAATTAGAACTCTACAGAGAGAATATGCTACAAATCAGCTAAACAAATTCCAGATGTTTGTTAATCTGAAGCAAGATGGGATAATTTAGGAGATCTGTGGTGCAAGATACATTAGCCCTGGCCCGTTCATATGACCAAATAAGATACCAAACGCATGGAGGAGGAGAAGGGAGTCATGATGGCAGATCCCATGACCGCCATGCATTCTGTGACGAATGGTGTCTGTTTTTCATTGCCCTGTTTGTTTTTGGAACAGGGGTTAACCTGGTCATGTGGCAGAGAAGTGGCCTTTTCTTCTTTTTCTTTTAACCATTTAAAATGTTAAAGGAGTGGCAGAGGTCCTTTTCTGTTACTATCTCTGGTGGTGGCCATGTTTTTTTTTCCCACAATAACACAGACTACTGGAACATCCAGGGCACCATGGGAGAAAACATGACCAGAGGCAGGAGCTCTGTTCTTTCATTTTAAATGGCGAAAGAAAGAAAGAAAGAAAGAAAGAAAGAAAGAAAGAAAGAAAGAAAGAAAGAAAGAAAGAAAGAAAGAAAGAAAGAAAGAAGTCTGACATGCTTACAGGCTAAGCATCTCCTACTGGCTCTAAAATGAACGAGGGTCCTTAGTGACATCCCATTCAGTCCATTTGGAACCTTGCTACATTCATTTGAATGAATAATATGCTTAATTATTCCGAATATTTTCCCATTTTAAACAACAACAACAAGAAGTCTACAAAGCAATTTGTAGAGCAAAATAAATGAATGGTTCCCAGTCCTAAAAGGGTTCACAATCTAACAAAAGATGCAAAAATATGATTGAATTCCTGTTATTTCACTCATACCTGTGATGGGCATTTATCCTTTAAATAACAAAAGGATAACAGAAGGACTACAGAAGGACAGTTTGAGTGTCTTGTGTTTTACCTTTGACAATGCCCATCACAGGTATGGGTGAAACGTCAGGAATGCAACTGTATAATAGACCGTGGTCACAAAACCCAGACAATTTTAATTATAAAGAGAGACCCCCATTTGGTTCATTTTCCCTTTTGTTCCAGATGAAATGCACACCCATATTGAAAACTACGCCAAACACTTCACATATATTCTCCTTTCTCAGTTAATTGCTTGGATATGCTAGGATGTAATAGAATGCAGGAGCTGGCTTTGAGATATATACAGTACATATATTTTATAGATATATAATATCAACCTTAAGGCAGTAAGTGACCTTCTAACTTCATAGTTAAGCAATGGTTCAAGAATTTCTTGAGTTCATATTTCTGTTAGTATGCAGGCACAGCAAAGATTTCAACCTAGATTGTAATGCTCTGCATGCTTGCACTGATATCTAACTATTTGTCTCTTTATGGTATGTTTAGATGGAGAGGTAGATAGTTTATAAAAGCATCCTCTCTCTGCCCAAACAATTCGTTGAAGGCTGGACATGCGGGAGTTGTCAGTCATCTAAAGAATCAGTGTCATTAACCTTTCAGGCAAACAACATTTTCCACCACTTCTACTCTCCCAAAGACACAATTCCTAGCTATATTGACTGCAATAATTCTGAAGCATTTGCTTGGATGGAAATTTCCACCACTTCACTTCCTCTAAACAATGCTTCCAGAACATGATCTATGGTGCAATCCTCCTACTTATATATAGGCCAGTGGAGCGCATGCTCCGCCGACCTAAGGAATCGCAAAAATGCCTTACAGCACTTTTGCGGCTCCTCTGGAGTAAGTAGCACTGGCGCGGAGGCCATCACTGCTTACTCTGCCACCTACCTGGACCTGCGCTGGCCAACCCAGGTAAGGGCTGCGCCGGTTGGCGCAGGGGCATGGGAAAGGGTGGGCAGGAGGGGGCCATTGGTTGACCTGGCCTGGGAGCGGGCAGGGTGCTGGGTTGCGCCGATATCCAACGCCCCTTCCCAGGCCAGGCCGACCTTACACAGCCTCCCCGGACACGAGCCAGATAAAGAGCTGGCACACATCCAATGAGGCCCATCGGGGCCTCTGGCACTTACACCAGGGGAAGAGGACGAATGTCCCCTTCCCCTGAGGTGAGCCTGCCCAGGCCACGCCAGTGTGACCCGCATCCCGGCTAGAATGCAGTGGCCAGCCCTTTAGGCCGGCCACTGCATCTTAGACAGGATTGGGCTGTTAGACAGCATAGCCTCATGTGCTCTATTTCTTGCAAGATTTTGAATTCCTAATTCTCCTGGTTCCATTTTTATTTTTAAGGGATAAATTATTGTTTCTTTCCCAAGTACACTTTTTCTACCCATAAATAATTGCACACAGTGTTCTGTGTAACACTTTGTTTTCTTGTAAGGTTGTATCAGGTCATAGCTTACAACATTACAATAGAACATTTAGGGCTGAACTGATGTTGGTGTCTCATATATAACCAGCAGCATAAAGAAGAGCAGGATATTTGTACAGTAGTATGGTACTTTATTGAGGAAAATGGTATTACCCAGGATCTTCAGGATGGAGTCAGCTTTAAAACAGAAAAAAGAAACAAAAACCTGTCATTCTTAAACTGTGCTGCACTCCTTTTTCATAGATCACCAGTGGACAGTGGTGAACTTACAAGTGGTCCATCATGTGAGCATGACAAAAAGACAGAATGACTACCAAGTTGGGATGTAGCTATTTTGGCACACTAGGGCAGTTGCATTGGATGAGTAGAGTGATATTAAAAAGGAGGCATTGCAAAGCAGTAGGTAGGCATTGTTAGCGCAGCACAAATGCTCTAAGAAGGCAATTGTCAATCAGACACACAGCGCAATCCTATCCAACTTACACCACCGGTGTAACCAGCAGGGGAGGGCAGGGCGGGAGGCTTTGGAGGGGAGATTTAAATCCCCTTTGAATCCCCCTTTGGAGGGGATCTGGATCCCCTTTCCATTCTGCGGCCTCCCGTTCTCGCTGCACCGCTGGTTACACCGGTGGTGTAGGTTGGATAGGATTGCGCTGACAACCACGTAGGGCTGATTCTTATAGTATGGTGGTCGGCCACAAAGGAAGTTGTTTGAAAGCCGTCATGCAGCAGCTATAATGTCTGAAGCCACTCACTGCATGGATCATTCATCTGTCATGAACATCGGTTTCCATGACACAGAACATGAACAAACCTAGCATAGCCTACTCACTACCTAGTAATGCGTCTCCTTTCTTTTCATCTTCCACATTCATTATTTTGGTGGCAGAAAAGAGGATGGCTGCACTGAAGTGTAGAGGGTGTTCCATTTTCATTGAGAAGCTCACAAATGACCTTCATTATAGAAGCTGTAAGTTAGGAAAGTGTGGTGCCTTGCCAAGAACGAGAAAACATTACAAGTAAGCCGCGTAAGAATAGCTCATCTAAATTAAGTAAATAAGCAAGCCTTGTCATGAGGAATGTTTACACATATATGCTGATCTGTGGCACTGATGCAGATCACTACAGGGACTGATACTGGAAATAAAAAGCTGTTACTGGTAGTATTACACAACTGGGCAGAGAAGACACAGTTCTGTGACATCTGCAATTTGACTCTTAACCTTCAGAAATTCCCCTTTCTGCCCATAAAGTTCTGCTTGAAAGCAGTTTCATGGGCCAGGCTCACCAGCTATTTATATTACTGACTTAAAATGCAACTGGGATCTGCATGTTCCCGGTCTGACTTCCAGCATTTGTGTCATAGCACGCTGGTCTCAGAATTAGTGTGGGCGAATAACATCAGAGTAGTATAGTGATGCTCCCATAAACTGCCTATTAGATATAGAGAGAAAAAACACCCAACCTTGCATACGTAAATTAAGATTGCCATTCACGCTTAAAAAAAGTGGGCTGGATTCCACTTTAGTTTTCCCATCAGATGATCAACAACAACTGACAATTTCATTGCTCTGCAGCAGCATATGGTTTACTTTACTTACTTAAGTCTTCCAGAGCTCAGAGCTGTGCTCTGCTGTCTTCCTTTCTGCAATGAGTGCACTCTCTCTTGACAAAGTCTCTCACACAAGGCTCCTGAAGACAGCAGGGCAGGTCCTGCTCTGCATTAGTAACTGTTCAAGAACAGGAAGCAAAGACAGGGCCAGCAAAAGACCTCCCAGCAGCTCAGGCCGTATGTCAAATGCTGCCCCCCCTCGTACCTGGTGATGTGCCAGCTTCTGCTCCCTCCATTCCTTGGATTGGAAAACGAAGAGGGGACCAGAGCAGAAGAGGAAGTGTGGAGGAGAGAAGAGCAGATGGGCTGGACCTGAACAGAGAGCGGAGATCAAGATGGAGAAATGTGGAGTGTTGGGCCCTTCAAGGATCTGTTTTGGGACTGATGTTATTTCACTTACAGCGCAATCTGACTTAACTTTTGTGCCGGTTTAACCAGTGGCGCAGCGAGAACGGGAGGCCCTAGAACGGAAAAGGGATTCAAATCCCCTTTGAATTCGTCTTTTGAAGGGGATTTGAATCCCTTTTCTGTTCTGGGGCCTTCCATTCTCACTGTGCCGCTGGTTAAACTGGCACAAAAGTTAAGTCGGATTGCGCTGTTAGTCATAAATGATCTTCAATTCAAGCTGAGCAGTGAAACGGCCAAATTTTTGCAAATGACACCAAATTAATTAGTTAGTGAAAACCCCTAGCAGATTGGTCTGAAATATGTGATCTATGGAGAGAAATAGTCCTGCTTTGTGAGAGAAGGGTGGATTACATGACTTTTGAGTACCATCTGAATCAATTTATTTAATTATTTATTTATTTATAAGATTGGTTTATAAGATTTATATACTGCCTTTCCTATGCTCAAGGTGGTGTACAATAAAGAATAAAAAATAATGCAATAGATAAAAACATATGAATAAAACCATTAAACATAATTAAAAACAATACAGGAGCTGGTTAAAAATAAAAAAAAACAGCAACAACATTAAAAGCAATAACATAAAATCAGCAGCAGAAGATAAAAAGGAGGTTCCAAGGAACTTATTTTGTTCTACTTATAGTTCAGAGCACTACCATTAATATTTTCTGAAACTGCAATGTACAACTCGTTTATTCATGAATAGTTTAATGAAGGGCCCACTGCAGATATATGTGCCATTGTATCGTGTCTGTGGATGGCAGCTTGGCACACTGTGGATCTGTGCCAATGATAGTGGTGTAACATTCCTGTAAAAGCAGAGTAATAGATTCTGTGACACTGTGCTAATGTAAGTAGGTGAACCGCAATTCAGCTGCTATCCTGCTTTTTTCAGCTTCCTCATTGTGGTTATAAGGCATGGAACCAGGGCTTTCCACATCCGGGCTAGTATTTTCTCCATCCTAGCACTCTGTGTGACACTCTGAAATAAGTGCCACTGAGTCCAATGGGGCTTGTTTGGGATTGTAGCTTTCAAGCTGACTTTTCAGAAGGCAATTTGCTACACTGTATTAAAATTCACTATAATAAAAAGCTCTGTAGGTAGCCCCAATCAAGAAAAGTGTCTGGAAATGCTCATAGACTATATTCTGAAATTATACTCATATATTGAAATTATACTTGTGATACAAAAATAGCCTTTATCATTATAACTCATACTTTTCTGCTATCTGAGGGACTTCCTCACCCCACAGATACCTACTTGAGCGACTGGTGAACATCAGTGGCCCTACTTCAGAAGTGAGAAGGGCGAGCCCAAGAGACGGGGTCTTTTCAATCATGGCACCAGAACTTTTCCTTTCGTGAATAGTGGAACTCTGGCAATTCAGAAGGACCATTGGGATATGTTAATTGCACTGCTGCAGGATATGGGCTAGGGTTGGGCCCAGCTATGAGGCTGACTGAGGTGACCATTTTGAGTGTTGAGCTGTGGTGGAGGATAAACTTACGAGGGATGCCCTGCACCCTACCTCTGCTCACCAACCCCCTCTGGCCTGCCACCCACAGAGTACCTCTGCCCACAATCCTCTTCTTGCTCACTGGGAATGAGCAGGAAGAGAATGAGGGCAGTTACAGCCCACTTCTTCCTCCAGCACCACTACTGTGAGTGATTGCAGTGGTGGAACTGCAAGAAGAAGCTGGGATCCTGATTTGATCCCTTGCTTTCAGCTTCACTTCCTCCTCCTTGCCTACCCAGTAAGGAGGAGGAGGAGATGGAGCCCCCTCACCTCCATCCTTTTACCGTTAATCCATTGCTGTCTCCTCCCTCTTGCTCCACCCAACCCTGCTGAAACAAATAGAATGAGCAGAGCATGCTGGGAGTGCTCCTGTATGTTTCAAAGGGGGCTGGCGGGAGCGAGAGAGAGGAGGTGGCCCTGGTGGCAGCAGCAGTGGTGATGACAAGAACAATGAACTGAAGGTAAGTGATGCTCTGAATGGCCACACCCACTGCCTTCCTCCTCATCTCACCTCATCCCCTTCTCACTACTCACCTGCTTCCCTAAGCAGCCAGGCAGGCGTGGAGGAGGAGGAGGAGGCAAATAGTGGAGGTGGGGCACCTTTTCTTTTTCTTTTTTTTAATGGAGATTACACGGTAGCAGGGACAGTGGATATGCCCCAGTTCAGGTTCCTGGTTGGGACTTAAATTTTGAAAACAATAAAATTCTAAGGAAATTTCAGGATTCTTTCCAAGCAGGAACATCTGAGAATTTCCAAGGAAACCACATGAGTCTCTATAAGGCGAGTTACATTTCTCAGGGTCAGGGGGGTTCTGCACATCCAGGGCTATTTTTCTGGCATCTGGTTTTTGGTAGCTTTTTTTTTTTTTTTGGAAGGGGGGTTATTGTGTTATTCAAGCTGCACTTTTTTAACCTTTTTTATAGATTTCATGGGGAGGGGATCTCTCAGGATCAAAAGTGTGGAATATTGAGTCTCATCATAAATGAATTAAATAAAGAAATAAATGCTTGTGTGCATTTATGTGCTCTGTAGTAGCTAAGTAGAGAGTTTGCTTTCTCAAAACAGTTGAGTGCTGTCGCAATTAGAAACAGTCAGCCAACTCTTATCTTGTGTTTATTCCTGTGAGCATATACAAGGGATTGTTTTCTTTTTATGACTGAAGAGGGGCTATGATACACACTGTACAAAGCCAACTGAATTATGAACCAGGGCCATAAAACCCACACCAAAAATCAACAATCAATGAACAATCAAGCTGATGTATATTTTTATGTGTACTTTACCACAAAAATGAATAGGTTGAGTCATTTAAAGCTACTTGAGAGCTACTTGTCGAGGGGCCCCTTCCATCGGCCTCCCAATTCAACATATAGGTCACTACAGCAATGGTGCTTCAGTGTTAATTTATACCACCTACTATAATCTAATGTATGAGGTAGTGCAATGACATCAGCATCTGGATCTGACCGACTTTATGAATAGCTTGGCAGGCAAGAATTTGTGTGAGAATGAGTCTTTCAACCAAAATCTTTGGAGTGCAACCTAACCCCCACTCACATCTAGCTGTATTCACTGGGTAACTCCTACTGATTTGTTGAATGGATTTGGGTCAGAGCCTTTGCTATGAAAGGGTGTGGTTCTAGAGTGAGGATATCAACATGGCCTGATTTGGCGGTTGGGGGGGGGGGGACAGAGGCAACTGTATTTGTCTACAGACGTTTATATCTCTAATCCATCTCTAGTTGTGGAAAATATGCACGACTAGTGGTCCCTGCTGGGAATGTGCCTCACTATCTTCTAGGAGGGTTACCAATCCTCCCAAATTGGTCTGGAGCCTTCCAGAAGTGGCTTCGGTCTTCCAGTGATTAATGAAAGCTATGTAGGAGACTTTAACAGAACCAGCAACTGGTGTCTTTGGGTTAATGACATTACTTCATGTTTGGGGACAAAATATCTCCAGGAATCACTTCCGTCAATGTTGGCAAACCTACTACAGACTGAGTATCCCGTTATCAGGAAATCCGAAATGCTCCAAAATCTGAAACGTTTTGGGCCTGTCATGTCTCCTGCAGCTGTGTGCTTGACAATAAAAGGATTCCCACTGTGGGGGGCTGTCCCGTGTTCTGGTGGCTCTCCTATTGCTATCTGTAGGGTGCCCCCCTGGCTCTCAGGGTGAGCGGCTCCGCCAGGCCTGTGAAACGCTTCCCCATTCTGCCCTCTGAAGAGCTCTCATTCCCACCTTCACTCGCAGGCGGCGCCACCTCGGTTCCCTGTCAGCGAGGGACAAGGGCCCTGGTGTGTACTGATTTGTAATTAATGCAAATATTACAAAAATGCTGTCGCTTCCAAAGAAAACCAAACCCAGGTAGCATTACCCCAGAATTTCTCACCACTCAGGGCATGCGACAATATTTGTATTCTGTTCCTCCTCTACGAGCTCCGAGTGTCAGACCAGAAACGGGTGGAGGAGAGGGGCAGAACACACATTTTGCAGTAAGCTCAGAAGAAAATCCTGTTGCCAGCCATGCTGGATTAGAACACAGGTTATGGTCGATTTATATGCTAGCTGATTTTATTTCTTTGCAATCCACATCAGTGATATGGATGGAAGGTGCCCTCTTGGTACCCAAGGCTGTGCGGGTCCCCCCCTACTGAGTAATTCTGTTCAGTGATATGGAAGGTGCCCTCTTGCTACCAAAGGCTGTGCAGGTTTTTTTTTCCCCCTCCTGAGTCATTCTGTTAACTTGCTGTGAAATTATTAGGTAAAAATCTGAGCAAGCTCAACGTTGCAGCTACATTGTAAACGTTACTACAGTGGAGCCCTCAAGAAATACAGTTAGCTCCTGAACAGTGGGTGATGTCAGTAGCTTACTTCGCTTTCTGTCTTTTACTAATAAGATCACACAGCCTGATTCACTCTTTTGTTGTGCTGACATGACAGTAGCTCATACAGTGGACCTGTGACTCAGCTCCTTGGTCCCCGCTTACTTTAAAAATCCTTTGCCCTAGTGTGCAAGTTTAAGAGTGATGAATATTGGGGGAACGTTCTCAGGGGATGCGTGCTGGCAGAGCAGAAAATGAAGCCAGCTACATCCTTCCTCTTTGTGAGGAGTCAGGGAGTGCATTGTGGGAAACTTTGCAATACACAGAAAAGACTGGTCACAGACTGCTGACAGACTGCTGCTGCAATAAGACTGATGCAAGGCCAATAAGTGCTACATAATAAAGAGCAACAATAAGACAAAACCAGACAGGGGGGCACCCAGAGCGGCAGATCTTCATGCAATAGGGACACTGATATTTGTACTACAAGGAAAGGGTGCAATAATCCACACTGAATCCTGGTATGTGCCACGGTTTGCTCTCCCTGTTTGTATGTGTGCATGTGATTCAGTGGACATGCCCCGAATCTTCCTCCACAATACACAAGGATTGTGTAGTAGACATGTAGGGGTTCCTCATGTAGAGGTAATTCAATATGGAAAGGGACACCTGAATGTAAAAAGTTTGAAAAGCACTGGACTAGAGGTCAAATAGGGCCATGGGGTGGCACAGCCGGTAAAACCACTGAACGATGAGCTGTCGATCAAAAGGTCGGCAGTTCAAATCTGCGCAATGGGGTGAGCTCTTGCCGCTCCAGCTCTTGCCAACCTAGCAGTTTGAAAGCATGTTAATGCGAGTAGATAAATAGGTATCGCTTGCGGGAAGGTAACAGCGTTCCATGTCCAGCCGCATGCTACGCGCTGCAGCAAGGAGTGTCATGCCGGCCATGTGACCACGGAAGCGTCTTTGGACAGCGCTGGGTTTTCGGCTTTGTAACGGGGATGAGCACCGCACTCTAGAATCAGACACGACTGGACTTAAATGTCAAGGGATACCTTTACCTTTACCTTAGAAGTCAACTAGTCCATCTTAACATACATGGAAGGGAAATACTGCAAAAAACCATTCCTCACAGACCCAAAGGGTTCATCCTCTGAACTCTGACTCAAACGTTCTTTACAGTCTTGTACCCTCAAAGAATGTCGCTCTTTCTGAGTACCTTTATTGTAGTACATTTTTGTATCCCCTCCAGCAGAGCCAAGAGAATGCAGCTTGTAACAAGTTTTATCTGAGTTTAACAATCTGCGAAACCTTAACTGAACTGATGTCCTGGGGGGAGAGGCGGTACTTTATACGCTCAGAGTTTAACACAGATCTTATTCAGCGAAGTTTTTCATCTCCAGGGTACACTTGATAGCACTGTGCTATTTTCATTATTAGGGAGGAGGGAGAGGTAGGGGGAAAGAGAGTAATCTATATAGTACTTCAAAATGGACTTGTCTTGTAAAGGCTTGTTTCTGTTCTCTGCACCTTTGCAATTTCAAGCAAGTTAAGAACAGATTGAATGTTCAAGGTCATATTAATGTTCAGACAGGACTGAGCTTGCTTTTCCCGTGTGGTATTCTGCTAATTCTAAAACAAGTCTTTTTATTAAAATGGCGTTTGGACATTCTAGGATCATTCATAGTATAAACTGCCCTCAGAACATTTATTGACAAGGCACTCAGCAGGTGCGGAGCACTCCACAACTTTGCTTAATTTGAAGTTCAAAGTCCTCAGTTCTCTGCCAGGGGTGTGTGTGTGTGTGTGTGTGTGTGTGTGTGTGTGTGTGTGTGTGTGTGTGTGTGTGTGTGTGTGTGTGTGTGTGTGTTTCACAGATTCCCTCTTGGGCCACTGATGAGCACTCTGTGAGGTCCTAACAAAACATTACATGTAAACTTATGTACCCAAACTCCAATAGCTGCTTTTGTTACAGAAAATTCACTTTGGGAGAGGATGGCTTGGAGCAGAGAAGCATGCACAGGTATGCATGTGCTTGATCCTTTCCTTTTGTGCCATTTTTCAGTTACATTTTCAGTTACATTTTACAGTTACCACATTTCCCTTCTGTTGCTTCCCCTCCCTCCCCATGAAACTCCAGATATGCCTTTGCAAGCATAGACATGCATCTGGAACTCTTGCAGGGAGAAGCTTGGGGGAGAAAGTGGGAAAGGAGTAGGCAGGGAAAATGTTAAGTGCCCCTCCACCCCTACTTTCCCATCCCTTCTCTAATCAGAATCACCTCCTCTTAAAGAGGCTTTTCTGTAACAAAAACCACCACCAGAATTTTGCTCCAGTTAGGCATCCGTGATGAAGATATCCTTCAAAAGAAAGAGCCAAACTTTTTTTTAATTACTATTCTAGCAAAACGCTACAGATATATGTCATAGCCGTTCCCTATTTGCTGAAGAAATAACAAGGCACAATCTAATTTGCAAAATGATGCTGAAACTGAAGTGGTCATCCCTAGATGTTGGCTTGATCAGGAGGATTATGAAGCGAGACCTTTGAATAGGATGTTTGAAACACAGTGGGAAGCAAAACCTATAGAAGCAAGTATATTATCTAACCAGTGCAGGATTTGCTACGTTGCACTAAAACTCTTACAGCACTTCAGCCTGACATATTCAGATCTAGCACAGTCACTGCACTTGGTCAGCTACACCTTGTGTGGACTCCTCCTAAGTTGCCCTACATGGAGTATGGAAGGTATGTTAACATAAATGAGGCCAAGTGCAGTTACTACTGGAAGCTCAATTATTATAAAGAAGAAAAAATCAGTAAGCAAAGTAGGCTAAGTACATGCCATGAGGGCAGCTCAAGGGATGCAATGATGCAAGGAAAGGAACAGACAAGATAACATCAGGAATTAATACATTCCAAAAGGTAGCAATTATCAGAGCAGTGACTGCTGCCCTGCAAATAGCCTAACTCCGGGTGTGTCAGCTTTCTACAAACCAACCCCCTACTTTTCTTTCTTTAATATCATAAACCTGTCCTTTAAAGAAAAACCAGGTCTGGACTGAAACCTAGAACATAACATCTTGATCAATGGACTGCCTGGGAATCTATGGTCAGTTTCCTTCCGTAGCACATCTTGACATTAACAAGGCACTCGCCTTAATATTGTATGCTGCTTGTTGCACTTATGACAATTATTTCATCCTTGCATTAAATCTCCAGTTTATTGGAAAATCAGAGATGGAGAAATACGAAGGACGTACAGCCACCTCTTAAACAGGGCTCCACCTTTAAACCTAGCACCTTTTACACCGATTAGCTCTTATTGTCCACACTTTAGTAAGCCACAAAACAGAGGGAAGAAGTAACGTTACTTGGAGGAGCTGGCTGCTGCAATGCAAAAATAATATCAGAAGCTCAAGCCCTTCTTGAGAGAGGAACCCACACCATTTATTTATTACATTGATGTCTTGACTTTCTTCCATCATGATGTTCAAGGTGGTGAGCGGGTGGCTCTCAGGTCCATCCAGCACCAACCAGACCTAGAACTGCTTACTTTTGGGAAGGTGGCTGTATCCTGGGCCCTCAGGCCATACCCTGGGACCCACAGAGCATCACTCCAGTGACCATGAAGAGTGATGCTGGTGTGGTGGGGGAGAGTTACTTCCAGGCAGCCCAGAGCTTCAGACCAGGGTGCTTTGATAAATCACCAATCAAAAAGTCAAAGATAAATACAGTAATTGCTAGTTAAATTATTTCCCCCTAATGAATGGAACTGAGTCATGAGTAACTAAACTTGTGATCCAACCCATCGGTTTGCAACTAAATAGAGCCTTTATACAAAGCAAGAGCGTAATCGAAAACCTTTGGACATAAAGGCCATGTGTCTTCTGTGCTTCAGGATCATCTGCTTAGAAACAAGGTAGGCAACTGTAAAATTAACATCTACAAGACCAGCTTCTGTACAAAGAAGCTATAAAGGTACTTGGGGATGAGGGTAAACACCTTTCAGATCCTCCCTGCACTTCCTAGTCAACACACTTCCTTGAGAACTGAATACTTAGCTGTAATAATCATCATGCATTTATTTTGTCCTATCAGTTATTAATTCCCCCATTTGTGAAACGTTCTCAAAATTCCCAGAAAAGGATAGTGTATTAGAAATCTTGAAGATTTAAAAAAAAATAGTGAGAATGCACTATTTTTCTATTTGGTAGGCAGAAAACGTTAATTTGTTCTTTTAAAAATATGAATAGAAAACAAGGAGGGAATAAAAAAAAACCACCACACTGGTAGCAGGCTAATTTCTTTCATCTTGGCAGGGCTGAGCCCTCTTATGTGGGTGCAGCTGCCTTGGCAGCTTGCCCAGCAGCGTAGGTGTTGTTCTGAACAAAAGTTCAGGGCTGCCAGATGAGCTGTATCACCTACATAGAGAACTTTGTCCTTTAAGCACTCAAATGATTTGCTTCAGTATAACACGCAGAAATGTTCTCTGTTAGCCTGACAATCCTTCTGGAAAACACTCTCTCTCTCTCTCTCTCTCTCTCACGAACGAACGAACGCGCGCGCGCACACACACACACACACACACACACACACACACACACACAGAGGCTTCTATTCTATTTTTTCTTCAAAGTAGGTGATGGTTATTGTATTCAAGTCTGTTTGCTGCCATTGACAACACCTTGGAACATGAAAAGCACTTCTCTTGATGAGAAAGCTGTGCTGGGTGCTGGAGTTGGAAATCTGCATGGCTGTGAGGATGCCACAGAGAGGAAACTAAAATTTAGCAATGCAAATATTTCATGCTAGGTTCTGTACAGAACATAGAAGCAACACAGTTAGAACAGTCTACTATTTTCCTCCAAACTCAGAATATAATACCAACCCAACATACCTCCTCCTATTATATCAGCAGGGGTGTATTCTTCTCTGTCTCTGATTAAAATCCAAACCAGAGGAGAATTATGAGGTCATATTATTCATTTATATTTGTGACAAACATTAAAAACCCTCCACATTTAGTATATTTCTGCCTGCCTCAGGATCAATGTATTTCAGTGACAGGAGTATGAAACTGATTTATAGGACTACTAGAACACTGAGCCCAGTAACATTACTGGTAGTGACTCTCCAGGGTCCCATCAGAGGAATTTCTCAGCCCTGCTACCTGGGATCTTTTCAACTGGAGGTGTCGGGGACAGAACCTTCCTACAAGCACATGCTCCTGAGATGTGCACCCACCTGCCCAAGGTGATCACATTTGAAATAGCCCTTGCAATTTAAATTATATAGAATAATGGTGGGTATGGGACAAGAGAGGGAATGGCAAGGCTTTACATAGGAGGAGTGACAATGGGGAGGAAAAGAGTGAGCAGAAAGACAGTCTTCTCAAAAGCTGAAGCTATAGAACAGCTATTTTCAACCTTTTTCATCTCATGGCACACTGACAAGGCACACCATCAGTTTGTTGACAATTGACAAGGCACACTGCACTGCCAGTGGAGGGTTCACATCCCCTAATGGCCCTACTAATGAATGACCCTATCCCAGATTCCTGTGGCACAACTGTGGATCATTCGCGGCACATCAGTGTGCCACGGCACACAGGTTGAAAATCACTGCTATAAGGGGTGAGCAAAATATCTTCAGAAGAGACAGGTTTTGAAAGTTCATTTGGAAGAGGGGGTGGGAGAGGCTATATTATAAACAGAGAAGGCAAGTTGGCTAGATTAAGAGAAAGTAGGAGCCTGTTCCAAGTCTGGAGACTGCATGCCAGAAGGCACGGAGGAAGAAAAAGAAGGAAAAAAATAAAGGGGATAGCAGAAAGCAGACGGTAGATGAAATGAAAGATGTACTGAGAAGAAAGAAAATAAGGGGTGATGACTTCTAGTTAGGGGCAAAGATCTGGAAAGCCTTAAATAAAAAAGAACAGGGCCCTGAAAATAATTTAATGGTGTGTGTGTGTGTGTGTGTGTGTGTGTGTGTGTGTGTGTGTGTGTGTGTGTGTGTGTGTGTGTGTGTGTGTGTGTGTGTTAGAGATATTGCAGTGCAAGACATTGGCCAAGAATGCATGGTCAGATGTCAAAAAGTATATTTTAGAGTCATCATAGCCATAGGCATATAGCTAATAGCTGAACTATAAGAACGCATTTTGAGAGAGTACCTGAAAAAGGAGGGGAATATAGTCTAGCGTTGTGAAATTTGTGTACAGTTGGGGAGAAAATGTAGCAATTTACATGTTACCTGTGTCCAGTAGAGGCTACAAAGTATTATCTTTCATGCATGCTTGTGCATCATGTTGCATCGACATCGAATGCTTGTGCATTCATGTTGCTTGTGCATTTATGTTATATACTGAAGTGCCTATCACATGGGTCACTAACCCATGGGGTTGCTTTCCTAGCAGGCACCTGCACTGGGACACAAACATGCAAGCCAGATGTCCTTCCTTATCTGAGGAACTCTGCTTTTTCAGGCCTCATCTGTGAGGCTTTCTAAGAGGACCTTACTTTCATTTCTGGTTTTACTCACAAATGGCTATGGACATTTTTTAGACACAGTGAGGCAAAACACCAGTTGCAAGAGCTATGATTTCTTCTGTATCTGTGGAAAGATATATACTGGGTCAGCAAAGTGACAATTTTGCAATTCCAAAAGTGAATGGAGTTTGTTAAAAAAAAAAACCCATCACAATTTAGAAGGCATTGCATAAGGAGTGCTTTGGAATTTATAGAAGTCAGTACTAAGTCATTCTTACCTAATCATCTTTTATTGTGCTTCTGAGAGGCTGGAGGCAAACTTTAAGGCTGCAATCCTATACACTACCTGGGAGTAAGTCTCATTGAACTCAATGAAGCTTACTTCTGAGCAAACACACATAGGATTGTGCTGTAAATCTATATAACCCACATCTGTAGTTAATCTGTAGTTACTCTTAACCTTTGTGTTGTCCTACTTGTCTGGCATGTGAATTTGTAAAAATAGGGCATCGCCTATTATTATATCATTGTAAACATGCTCTTTGATTACACAAACTGGCTTTTTCTTTAAGGTTTGGCGTGGCTACATCTGATAGGCTTCAAGCTGGCCCTTATGTAACATACCAGACAAGGATGCCTTTTTGGGAGTCTTCCCCAACATTAAACACTGTTGTTGCTTTTAGCTGAGCAAAGAAGCTTTTACTCTTGAAGTATGACTAAGACTGCCTTTCATTATGCTTGCATGGGTATCAAACTCCTGAAGAAGACGGATTGGCGATAGTGTCACCCCATAGCACTGAAAAGGCTAATATCTCCCATTGCTCCAGAAATAATCATCTGTCCACAGCCAAAGAAAAAGAGTTGCGACCATCTCACCAGATGGAGTTGTGGGAAAGCACTTTTAGCTACACAAACATTCAGTTTGAAGAAGGCACTCTTCTGTGTTTTGAGTACAGAGAGAGAAAAACATAACATTGATTGTGACATGTGAAGAGTTTCCCAACTCCTGTCTCCTCTTCTCCTATATAGTCACAGTAATCATTCTTATTTGGAAAGTGTTCGAATGGAGGAATCTAGTTGAAAAACACATGTACAAATAACCCCCGCCCTGACCAAGAAGACATCCCTCTATATGTTATGGATAAAAGAAGCTTAAGCCTTTTTTTCCCCCAACCTTCTGATGGGAATCATGGCTTTGGTTTATTGCATGTGAATCTGTGGAAAAAATATATTAATGGTTTGGTTCCACAGAACATTTTCTATAATTTCCATGACTGAAGGCTTTTTACATTCTTGCTTTTGATCTCTCCACAACTGTTATTCCTGCAGTTGCTAACTTATTTGTCCTTTAAGGCTAGCATGCGGTAATTCATAAAGTTCATCATTCATAATAAAATTGGCTTCAGGCCTAAAGAGTTTCTTTGTTGTCAGAAGCCAAAACAACCAGCCTTTGGGTCCTTTCTCTCTCCCCCGCCCCCGGAATAATATATATAAAGTTTGGAACAAACTGATTAGCTAGTTTAAGGTAAGCTGTTTAACAAAAAAAGAACCCGTTTTAAACCAGTTTAAACATCACTAAGGAGACTGGTGGAGGAGTGTCTTCAAAGTCTCTACACAGAAAAACTGCAATCCCACACTTTCCCATGGACATCCAGAGGATCAATGCATTTGTAACTGAGCACATATGGAATGATGGAACACTACAACTTATTTGTTCTGGAATAGTCTTGGACATCATTAGTCCATCATTACTGGAATAGTCTTGGACATCATTGTTCTCGAATAGATTCTTGGACATCATTAGTTCAAACAGAAAGCTCTGCATTGAACACAAAAAGGGGAAAGCTGCTGTTTTTCCAAGGCCCACTGAAATAATTCTATATGGAAGGGGCACTGTCCCATCCAGAGAGCTTTGTAGGATTTGAAGCTTGGAGTGAATTCACATCACCTGGTATCTACCGAAAGGGCCAATATGTTTGTACAGCATTAGTAGCTTTTATGCAATCATATAAATGATAGTAGCAAATGGCTGCCCAATCCTGTGTAGGATACAGCGGCTGGGCTGGCCTAAAAGACTGGGAACAACTCCCCTTGTGTAAGCGGCGGGAGGCCCTGCCTCCTCGCATGTGTGTGAGCTCTAGAGCTCGCGTACAGTAACGCCGGCCGTGTCGGCATATCTGGGGCCTGGAGGGAGATCGGGATGCCAGGGATCTCGGCCACTGGTATCCCTGCCCCCTCCAGGCCTTGGGCGGCCAATGGCCTCATTCTCTTGCTGCCCAAGGGGGAGTCCGCCCTCCCCCTGCCCCTGCCCCAACCGGCATAGGACTTACCTGCTCCGGCCGGTGCAGGGCCGGGGAGACGGTGGGGTGAGCAACACAGGCCACAGCGCCGGTGCTGCTTGCTCGCCGGGTGTCACGCAAATGCTTTACGGCACTTGTGAGACACCCTGCCCTGGGGCAGCGTGCACTGCTCCGGGGCTGAAGATACACAGGATTGCGCCATAAATCTCAGTCTTGAACCACCTGCTCCACTGAATACATATGTAATAGTATGCCAGTATCTATAGTTCACACAGCATACAAGTAATGCCCAATACTGCCTTATTTGGCACCCTCAACTCTGCACCATGGGAATCCCGTTGACAGTTGGGCACACTGGAGTCTTACTGCAACATGATCTCACAACCAAGCCACCACACTACAAAAAGGAAGCAGTGCACACCCTTGAAAATTAATGCCAGTCTTTGCCATGCTTCCTCCTATCCCACTGCAGCCACAGGTGACATGGCACACCTGACTTGGAAAGAAAAAAAAATCACATTTCCCAAATCAATCATGGAAGAGTGCATATATTTTCCAAACTACATCATCAGTTTTGCTTTCTGCTCACAGACAACATCTAGTAGATATCATTGATGAATTCATGTTAATGCAAACATATCTGCAATTATGTTTACCATCCCAGTTTATTTGAAGGCAGTTTATAAATCTACAAACTAAATAAATGGCAAATTGTTACTTTTTAAAAAGAAATGTCTGCATTAACTACTAGAAAGAGATGCATGGACCTACTGAAACTTCATGGAGTGGCGTGCCATCACATTGCTACATGATAACCCCTTTGAGACCAAGGGGGGAATCGTATCTGTGCAATATGCTGGCGGATCCCAAGGTCCATCAGTGTACCATGTGGTCTGCCATCGTGGCCAATTCTCCAATGGCCTGTGGAGCACTGCTACTGGTGCAAAGGCCAGGAAGCGGTGCACTGGCAGTGGCACCATGCAGACTGGCCAATGGCTTGGTGGTGGCAGAACAGGGTGGTGACTGGGCTGGGCCAGGGGCAGATTGGGTGTGGGTTGGGGCAGATCAAGGGTGGGATGGGGCAGATCTCAATGGCAGTGGTGTCCATGGGATTCTGAGCCCCCATCGTGGGCCTGACATGCCCCCTTCGCCCTAAGAAAAGCAAAAGAGCTAGCATAGATCTGAGTAAGCCCATAGGGGACCAGGGAGTGGCAGAGGAAGTAAGCAAAAACATTTCATTATTTACCGTATTTTTCGCTCCATAAGATGCACTTCCCCCCCCAAATAGGGGGAAATTAGTGTGCGTCTTATGGAGTGAATCCAAAAAAAGAGGAAAAAATACTTACCGGGTCTTCGGGGAGGCCTGCGCGACCCTCTGCAGGCCTCCCCGATCTTCAGTTCGGCGCTAAATGGCTATTTTCGGCCATTTCCGGAAAACCAGAAATGGCCGAAAATAGCCATTTAGCGCTGAACTGAAGATCGGGGAGGCCTGCAGAGGGTCGCACAGGCCTCCCCGAAGCCCCCACAAGCCCCGGTAAGTAAACACGTTTCCCCCCCTATTTTTTGCTCCATAGGATGCATGTGTCCTATGGTCCGATGCGTCCTATGGAGCGAAAAAATACGGTACCTCCCCTGGCCAGCCTGTTCCATGGCCAGCCCTCAGGATGCAGTGGAGACTATGTCAGCAGTGCTACACCCTGCAGGCCCATCTAAGGATTGGGCCATAAGACTCAGATTAACTACTCATAAACCCCACTGATTGAGACTTCACAGGTATATCCAGCATCAAAGGCAAACCCTCTCTACCTGCATACTGTAGTAGGAGATAAACAGACTGGTATACAAGCCACTAAGCCAGAAGCATTAAACTGAAGCCAGCTTACTTTCACGGACATTAGGAGGACCAACTCCAATTGGTTTGTGAACAATGTCTTTTCGTATCAAATGCAGATGGAGATACATTAAACTGAAAAGTGGATACAAGGGCATACCTGCAATAACACATAAGATCCTAGGCATGTGTTGACAGCATCTGGCCCTGTTTTTCTATTATGTTTTGAAATTAAAGTGAACCAGGTGCTTTGGCTTCAGCCTGTGCAGCTGTAATGTAATCAATAACCTCTCAATGTCATCTCAGTTTTAGTGTACTGTAGCAAGCTCAGCACAAGTGACACCGATGAGGCTCAGAGTGTTTTCTCCTATGCTGCCAGAAAGGGTGATAGAGTTCCCTCCAGGTGGTTTCTTCTGCATGTTCAAAACAAGTCCTGAATAAAAGTTGTTAATGCGACATTACTGCAGCTCTTAATCAGTCTGTCACTTGGCTAAGCCCTCACCCACAATTCATCTTTGATTTCCATTCTGTTTCTACCCAATTAACACCACAGTGAACTGCCTGCAGCGTACCCTGTGAATCCCATACATGACTGCATTACGACAACAACAATAACTACTTATGTAAGGCGCTTCCGAAGTGCTCAGAGTACTTCCCATGCATTATTTCAGGTAATCCTCACTGCAAATGTAAACCAGTATTTGTATCCCCATTTTACAGATGGGGAATCTGAAGATGAGAGATGGCGGTTTGCCTAAGATTACGTAGAGTTGCCAAGTCTTCAGATGGCATTTGTCCCTTTGAAAGATCCTGGGCAATGGGAGAAAATGCAGTTGGTGGGCCTCATAGTCCACTGTTCTGTTGATCCTGTTACTCTCCTTCTAGGTTGAGCAAGCAGGACTGTAGCTGTGTTTGTGATGCCCTTCAGGCTGGAGAGAAGGGTGGGAAAAGGCACCAGTGAACCAGAAGGACAGGAAGTGCATCAGGAGCATCTTTTCTCAGCCCTTTTAAAGCAACAGGTGCCACCTACAACCTGACGATCCTGTCAACCTAGTAAATTCATATCCAAGATGAGATTTGAAATTAGGGAACCCCTCCTCTCCCAGTCCATGCTCTTAACCACTATGTTACTCATTCTTTCTAAAATAATACATTTGCTTCTGAAAAGACTTTTTTTTTAAAAGCAGCTTTCAGCCCAATCCTATACAGGGTTTATATGGCAGAACCTGTGATCTGTCACCATAAGCCACAGACAGGTGGCGTGAAACCTGCGCTGATGTCGTGCACTTCTGGGCCATCAATGCAAATGGCCAGAGGCCCGGTGTACACAACAGCAGCTCCCAGATGCTCTGCCAGAATAGGTAGGTTGGCAGTGGGGGCAGTTTCAGGGAGGATTATGGGCAGTTCCAGTGGGTGGCGCAGTGGATTAAACCGCTGAACCATGAGCTGTCGATCGAAAGGTCGGCAGTTGGAATCCGCGACGTGGTGAGCTCTCGTTGCTTGGCCAGCTCCTGCCAACCTAGCAGTTCCAAAGCATGTCAATGCGAGTAGATAAATAGGTACCGCTTGCGGGAAGGTAAACAGCGCTCCGTGTTCCAGCCGCATGCTACGCGCTGTGGCAAGGAGAGTCATGCCGGCCACATGACCACGGAGGCGTCTTCGGACAACACTGGCTCTTCGGCTTTGAAATGGGGATGAGCACCACACCCTAGAGTCGGAAACGACTGGGCTTAATTGTCAGGGGTCACCTTTCCCTTACCTATGGGCAGTTCAGGGTACGGAGGGGACTGGGGAGGGGTGGTTAGGGGCAGAAGGGGGAGGATCTCAGTGGCAATGGCACACACCGAGATCCTATCCCCCTTTCCCTCTCCAAACTGCCTCCTGAGTCTTTGACTTCCAAAATACCTGGCAGAGGCCCGAGGAGACCCATTAGAGGCAAAGCAGCCTACAGGGAGGTAAGAAAAAGTTTTACCTCCCCTGGGCCATCTGGTTGCCCCTCCCCCATAGCATTTAGCACATGCTTCATCAACGACACTGCATGCTATGGGCTGGCAGGGGATAGGAATGGACCTTGACTGAAATCTGTGTGTGGAGCGTTTTCCTCATTGTTACAAGCAATCAAGAGTGTCCCTGTTTTCAGTAATGAAATGTCAGAGGGTATGTTTTTCCATGTGATGCAGTACCACATTCAATGGCCACAATCCAAAGAATTGGATGCCCAAGGTTTTTGTGCCCTCCCCTGACAAAACTGCAGTTTAGACTCATCTGAGCTCTCTCTCTCTCTCACACACACGCACGCACGCACACACGCACGCACGCACGCTATTAAATATGTCCCTCTCAGCTGAGCCCACCCTCACCCTGGAGGTGCACTGGGGGAATGGGGTGGAAAAGCCCACATGCCTGTCAACTGTAGGCACATAGTCTTTGTCTGCATGATTGCAGGTCCTTGAACAGGCAGGGCTGCTGCAATCTGACACCCTCTTGTGCACGGCTTAAGTTGAACAGATGAAAGATGCCAGGACTTCTGAACAATTAACTCATTTTTTAAAGACCCTCCTTAATTTTAATATTTTGCTCAGCCCAGAATTGGGGGGGGGAAGCATATTTGACTTCTACAAATTTAGCATGACTTAAAACAAACAAAACAAAGACCACCCCCAACTTGCAAAGAACAGCCCACTTCACTGGGTTTTGTTCTGCCCTAATATTGCTCCACAGGGCATTGCCCCGTCATCTTTTCCTTCCAGAATACTAAAGTCACATTATTAAAAAAAGCATGGGATAGTTGTTAACATGTTGGAGTAGAGCGCAACAGAGTCAGGTTCAAACTCACACGCAGCCATGACATTTACTAGACGACTGTGTTTTGGTCACTGATATCTCTCAGAGGATCTTGCAGGGTGGTTTTGAGCTAAAATGGGTGGAGGAGAACAACACACACTGCCCCGAGCAGCTTATAGGACGGGCAGGATTAAAATATCAGAAGAAAATATGTGTAGGGGTGTGTGTGTGTGTGTGTGTGTGTGTGTGTGTGTGTGTGTGTGTGTTCTGGATGTTCCTTAGTGGCTGGGATTCTCAGTCCAGCCTGTGGAATGTTACACAGGCAACCTAACACTGCAGTGCTCCCTCATCCAAAGGAAATGAACCCCCAGCAGTGTTGCTAGGCCAGCTGCTACCCGGGGCGGGGTGACATCATAATGCCTTGCAACACCCCACACACACCCGTGCAATGCCCCCCACACCTGCGCGTCACCCTTGCCTCTGGAATGGCTCCATTTGGAGCCATACAGAGGCCTCGTCAAGTGTCCCCCCCCCCAGCAGAGATGCTGGTAAATGGCCACTCCACTGCCATGAGGGGGACAGTGGGACCCCCTCCAGCTACCCTACTGCAAAACCTGGTTGCATTACTCCCTGACTTTTGGGGAAGTGGGGAGTGCTTAACAGCACACCTCTTATTAGTTTGGATGGATTTGAATAACATTTAAAAATACTAATTCAAGCCACTCTTTCCCCCTTTATAGTAAATTATGCCATACCTCTGAGGGGTGGAGTGCATATTTTCTTTCCATTCACTACAATCGGAGCATTACTCATGCACATCCTTGACACTCAAGGATAAAGCTGTCATTGTAATTCATTAAAATAACGTGCAACACCCCTAAAAACATCTCTTTCCTTATCTAGAGGGCTTTGCACGTGCCTGCAGTTTCTCCTGTGCTGCTTTGCCCATTAGTCAACACATTAACAAGCCTGGTAGAGAGTCATAATGTTTCCAAAGTTTCAGGTACATAACAAGAATTACACCATTGGTTTTGCAACTGCTGTTTGAAATATATCCACAAACTTTGCAACTGGACATAGGACTCAGATTAGATTTCCCACCTGCATCTTCTTCCCTCAATCTCAGATCGGCAAATGTGCTTCCCTCTACAGATGTTCTTTGGCCACCACTAGCAGGTAACAATGGAGGCAAGGAGACTACAAGGAGCAGATCTCTGTGCCATCTTCTCTCTTCATGGTGAGAGATGGAATCCCCATCAACTAGAACAACACTGCATCACCCACCTGTCCCTCCGGCATTAATTAGTCCCGGGCTGAGAACAATGCTGGATATAGCAGTGACACAGTCATCGCTCCTGCTTCATCTAGCCAGATCTTGCTAATGCGTGCCAGGTTAGCTTCCTCACCCAGGATCCAGTTTTGGACTTGAATTTGCTTCAGTGGCATCGTTGGAGGTCCATAGCTGCTTTGGGAATCAGGATTTTCAGGGAGAAAATGGCCCAGAAGTGAAGACCCATCCTCTCCTTATGGCCATCTTCTCCTTATCTGATTTACTCTGGCCTACTCCAACACCAAACTTCTTATTCCCCACCCACCCAGGGTTGATCCATCCTTGAGGCCAACTGAAGTGTTCATTGCAGGCAGCAGTTTGGTGGTGGGGCGCCCATCTCTGTCTGCCTACTTGCAGCCACAGCTCCTCCTCCTCCCCCTCCCTGGATTGGAAAAGGACAAGGGGGACAGAGAGGAAGAGGAAAGGGGAGGGGAGTGCTGAGCTAGAACATTGGACAGCAGTGATGTAGATGAGTCTATTGACTCGGACTCGACTCGGACTCGACTCGGACTCGTCGTGTCAATGACTCGACTCGGACTTGACTCGGCAATTGTGAAAGACTCGACTCGAGACTTGGCGCCTTTTACGTCAAGTCGAATTTTATTCAGGTTTAAACCCATTTTCTCCATTAAATAGAAAAGGACTCGCAACTCGCAACCAAAGTCTCAGGACTTGGTGGCAAAGACTTGGGATTTAGAGTCAGAGACTTGATCCACATTCCTGTTGGAAAGTGAGAGGAGCAGAGGCTGGCACATCATCAGGTGTGTGTGGGGGGGGTAGCATTTGGCATGCCGCCTCAGGCGTCTGGAGGTCTTGGGCTGGCCCTGCACCCAACCTTGCCAAATTGTGCTTGTTTAATATGATGAGGGTGCTGAGAAACCTGTGAGAACGTCCTGTCACAGAACTACAGTTCTCAGGGTTACCTGGGAAAAAGGGAATGACTATTAAATTAGTTTAAATATGTAATGCAGCTATACCTTGCAAGTGTTCTTCGAGACCTGGCTCTGCTCCTGGATTCTGCTGCCACCTGGATAGCCAAATTTTCCTTTTCTTATCAGCTTCAATTAATAAGCCGGCTGCACCTCTGCTAGGAGAACAAGGATCTTGCCAATATTATTATTATTATCATCATCATCATCATCATCATCATCATCATCATCATCATCATCAACAACAACAACAACAACAACAACAACAACAACATATACCACTTTTCAACAAAAAGTTCACAAAGCGGTTTACAGACAAAATCAAATGATTAAATGGCTCCCTGCCCCAAAAGGGCTCACAATCGAAAAAAGATGCAGAACACCACCAGCAAACAGCCACCAGAAAAGACACTGTGCTGGGGTGAAAGGGGGGGCAGTTACTCTCCCCCTGCTAAGTATAAGAGGAGCACCAATTGGAAAAAGTGCCTCTTGTCCAGTAGCAGGTTGTGTAGGGCTTGAAGAGTTACTGCCCCCAGCTTGAATTGGACCCAGAACTGACCTGGCAGCTAGTGCAAATCAGTTGCCCAACATCACTTGTGCTCTGATAATCTCAAAGGCAAATTGCTGCAATCCACTCTGTGTGGGGCTGAGCTTTGGAAGCTACAGCTGGTTCAGGATTTGGCTGCCTGCCTGCTGCCAGAAATGGATTATAGAGATCACATTATACCAATTCTGGCTGCTTTGCACTAGCTGCCAGGTCAGTTCTGGGTCCAATTCAAGCTGGGGGCACGGGGCAGTAACTCTTCAAGCCTTACACAACCTGGGCCTTGTTAAAGCCCTCTGGGGAAGCTTGCCGCTTTAAAGGGAATAATAAAATGGTACTAAGTCTTGTAGAGAAAATAAAAGATGGACATACATAAAGGTAAAGGTGACCCCTGACAATTAAGTCCAGTCGTGTCCGACTCTAGGGTGTGGTGCTCATCCCCATTTCAAAGCCGAAGAGCCAGCGTTGTCCGAAGACGCCTCCGTGGTCATGTGGCCGGCATGACTCTCCTTGCCGCAGCGCATAGCATGCAGCTGGAACACAGAGTGCTGTTTACCTTCCCGCAAGCAGTACCTATTTATCTACTCGCATTAACGTGCTTTGGAACTGCTAGGTTGGCAGGAGCTGGCCAAGCAACGAGCGCTCACCCCGTCGCGGATTCGAACTGCTGACCTTTCGATCAACAGCTCATGGTTCAGCGGTTTAACCCACTACGCCACACGCTGGCCTTGGACATACATAGGTCACTGCAAAAAAAATGGTTCACAACCTAAAAGAAAGATGTCATACAGAAAGAAAACAGGTGTGGAAGAAAAAAGGAACACAAGGCTGCCTTAAAGCAGCTCTACAGGATCTTCACCCATTCTGCCACTGGAGACCCTTTGAGCTGGAGGTGCCAGGGATTGAACCCAGGGGTTTCTGGTGCCAAAGCTGATGCCTTGCCACTTTGCTACAGTCCCTCTCTATGGTCCAGGTACTTCCAGGAGAGGGATCCCATCAAGGACTCAAACCATCAGCTGCAGAAGCTGACTGTACAAAATTGTCTCGCTGATTCCATAAGGTAAGTCTCTGGTGCAAAGTTTGGACATCCTCATTTGACATTACAGAAAACCAGAATAAAGATGGCAAATGCCTTGGCTGTTCCTAAGCAGGTACCAGCAGCTATTGGCAATGAACCTCTGATGGAAGAAATGAAAGAAAACAAGTTTGAGGTGTAAAAGTTATGAATTAGTTATGAGGAGAAACCTGGCTAGTTTCCTTGAAGGGACAAAAGTCAGCAACATCCTTCCACCCAAATAACCTCTTCAAAAAGTACTGCCGGTTGGTTGCTTCATTGAACAGCTGCCAAGGGCCTGAGGCCATCAGGAGGGAGGGACCACAACTGGTTCCAGAAACCACCCCTGTGCCCATAGCCTTTGTGTGGTGGCAGCAAAATGTGGGTGCCAATGGAGGACAGTTTGAGCAGGGCCATGAAGCCAGCCTTGGTGGGTTACCTTTGTCCCTGTGAACACAATCTAACTTGACTATACAGTCCTGTACTTTGAAACAGCTAAAATGCAAATAAAAATGTAGAGAGTGAGGCTGTGAGTCGAATGTGGTACTGTATTACTTTCTGCTGACACATACTCAAAATAACCAGAATACTGTAAAAAGAAGAGACCTGAAAATAATATTTATCCATTGTTCGCTCGCATGGTACTTGACAATACAGTAACTTATGATCCTGAGAAAAAGGAATAAGAAGAAATGTTCTTTTCACTTCCTGCACTGTAATAGCCCTCCGTAACTGCTGACATTTTAATGGTGATCACTATATTTTAAAAACAATGTACTTTTATGCACTCTGTTTTTTTTGGCAAAGGCCATATATAATAACCCAGGGTAGTTTAGAGATCCAGAAGAACAGAAACAATGGGAAGCTTCTGAAAACTAACAATATCTCCCAACTAATCTCCTGAAAGGCTTCAACATATGTTCTTCCAGTAAATAGGATTGTAGATAGTGGTGGTTGACTCGTTCTTTCACTTGCTTCCCACATATCTTCTCTTAAGGGTTTGGTGCCAGATCAAAACGATCTTGATTCTTGCCATTGATGCTGACTCTGCTAGAAATAGCATAATCACATACCTACTGTAGATAGTTGCAATTCCCTCATGTGCAATCTCCCTCCCATATCTTTTCTATCTCAGTTCCCAGAGAACAAATGTACTTCAACCAGGGTAGAGGGGTGGAGATTGAGGAAGTGGAAACATCAGCACAGCACTCTCCACTTATGCCACCATTGTACCACAAAGTTTGTTAGCCTAAATGTACTTAGTGTGCAGCGATAAAAAGATGAATGCTAAGTGGAATACCTGTGGAAATAGCTGTGGAATGCTAAGTGGAAAACTGTGGATTTCCATTTATTCTACATCAGGGCTTCTCAAAGTGTGGGTCATGATGACCCACTTGGTGGGTTGTGGCCCGAAGCGGAGGTGGGTCACCAGTTGGGCCCACCTGCCTACCCTTGCCTCTGTTTGGCTCCAAATTGGAGCCAAACTGAAGCAACCGGAAGCCACTTCCGGGTCTCAAATCACCTTAGCCAGTTGTTCCCGCATCACTCCGGGCCAGGGACTGCCTCTGGAGGCCCCTGCAGGCCTCAGAAGGCCATCGGAAATGACCTGGAGGTCACTTCTGTTTTCATTGACGTGACTTCCGGTCGTGTTGGGAGGCCTTTATGAGGCCTCCATAGGTCTCTGGAGGCCGTCCCGGGCTGCAGCAACGTGGGAGCAGCTGGCTTAGGTAGGTCGCGGCGGCGGGGACTTTGGGAACTGCTGTTCACATAATTACCTAAGGGTGCTCTCTCACTAAAGCCCTTTGGTATTGTTGAGGCATTGCTTTCCCACAATTCGCTTCTTAATATGGCACTACATTATTTGCTGTGTGGTGCCTCCATGTTAATTCTGTTCAAACATGGAGGCTCCACACAGCATATAACGTAGTGACATATTAAGAAGCAATTCCCTTTACTGCAGCCAAGATCCTTCTATAATATCTACTCACTACTATGTTTCATTCAGCAATGGACCCTGGCAACCTCAAGCAAAAGCTTATTGCTTGCAAGTCCAGCCTGTTGCTTCCATCGATCCCAACTGAGGAATTACAAAGAAGCTGTATTGTTTGCACATGTGTGCGTAGGGAGGACAGCATTGTGGTAGCAGGCTCCTTCCTCCACCTACATGCTGAGGCTCTCTACACACAGGCTAGGTTGGGGAGGAGTTGCCACCTGCTGCTGCAGTGTGGCTTCTCCATCACACATGTCATTCAATCTACATAAATGAACTGAACAGAGCTTCAGAATGCTTGTAAATGTTTCAAACATGGTCACTTTAGATAGTATAGCAAGCCCTATCCAGTCAATCAAGTTTGTGGTGAATGCAAGGGGAGGGTTGGGACTGTGACAGTTGACCCATTCTCAACCTCCACATGTTCATCTAATCTTCTGCACAGGATCTGCATGTGTAGAAGGTGTACACAGGATATGTGTACACACAAAGCACTTCACACAAAGAGGGCCTCCACACATTCATCAACTGGTTTGGTTGACTGAGCAGAGCTTCTTCACCCTGAGAGAGTTTCATATGTTCGTATCGAGGAAACATAACATCAACAATGCCAACACCAGGTTGCTAGTGGCCCTGGGACAAAGCCATTGGCTGTATTGGGCACTACCACTAGTACTGAGGGCTCGGGGGTCATCCTGCTCAGGTGCCCCCCAATAGGCATGGGCCCTCCCCACCAGGCCAACTCAACGCCACCCCTGCATAACAAATAGCACATTCCTCTTGTAAAAGGAAAGCACTTCTTTATTTGTACTGATACTGTACTTTTCTTCATTCACAGTGCCTGCACCTTTATGATGTGCAGGGTTTCAGCAAGGGGATACTTGTTTGCCCTGCTCTTTGCTGTGAGGAGGTGGGCTTGTTGAATGGGTGCCTATCACAGACCTGTCAAAGGCACAGGTGCCTTGCCAAAGAAAAAAGCTGGCAACCTCAAGACACGGAACAATGTCTTCCATTTATAAGTGTGGCATAGCTAGCAAGTTACCCATTTTTATTCTCCTAGGTTTAGTTTGTCCCTGTTAAAGAAGGTCCTTTGCTCAATTCAGATGGGTCCAAGGTTGGCTCAGGGCAACGGCAGTTTTGCTCAACATGCCTTTGCCCTATTCACGTAGTAGGGCGATTTCTTGTTTATAGTGAAAAGAGCGTGTGGGGTGGAGCTCAAACCTTGACTTACCTTGCTCCGTACATCTACTGTAAGTAGTTTTCTCCCTGCCTGACTAATGGAGCTGGACTGGGGAAAAACTGGGCTGGTTCGGTTAATACATCTACTGGCCCTCTCAAACACATACGGGAGGAGTGTGGGCATTAGGATTGCCAACTCTGTCTGAAGCTGTTCCTGGAGATTTTTTCCCCCAATATGATGCAATGCTGGAAATTCCTGGAGGCCCTGTTAAAATCTCCAGGGTTGCATTCTGTAGTCACTGGGAGAACAATGCTGATTCCTAGCCAGTCCTAGAGGGTTGGCTACCCTAGTGGGCTTCCCTGCCTCCACCCTACTGGTTGGGGTTGCCAACCCTCCAGAATTCACCTGGTGTCTCCAGGAATAAGCAGCAGGGCCTCTTTGGCTTTAATGACATTGTCATGCTGGGGAAAATATACAGAAATACCCTCAGACAGAGTTGTCAACCCTACTACTGGCACACTGCCTTACCACCTTATCCAAGCTGCCCCCGTGCAATTTGGTGGTGGTGAGGCAGGGTACCAGCAGGGGTGAATCATGCATGCCCACTTTCCTCCCTACATGATTAAAACAGTTGGTTCAGAGCATGGTGAAAATTCCCGATTCCTGATTTTGAAAAATAAAATAAAATAAAAAGAGGTGGGACCCAAGTGGTTAACGTGGGAGAGAGTTTGCGTTTTGCTCCTGTCCTCCATGCATTTCTTTTGATATTAAAAAAACCCTGACTCCTCTACTTTATGGACAAATTGGACTAGCACGTGCTTAGGAAACATGCAGATGCCTGAAACGGCAAGTTTTGCCATCGGCCATCAAAGCTGGTGGAGCCTGTTCTCGGGAATATTATCTTCGGGTAAATGACCTCAGTTGCTAAGCATATGCTGAGCAGCTATGACTAAGCATTTAGTTGCTCTTCTTCTTCACCTTCTTTCTGTTGAGGATTGCTCCTCATTTCTTCTCATAGAGGTAAACAACAGAAAAGGCAAGTGATAGTTCAGGCTATCTAAATAAAAGGCTATGCCATTCACTGTATCAATTTATTTTGGTAGAAGCGAATGTAAATATTCAAAGTTAGGGCCAAAACAGACATGATACAAGAGATCTATGATATACACTCTCAACTTTTTTTAAAGCAAGAAAAACGTTAAAGCAGCAGTGCGGGGCAGGGGCTCCAAATTTATTGGAGCAGTGGTGCACTTTCCTAATCTAAATTCCCCCTACCTCACCCACCGCAAAAATATATTTGACTATCCTGGGGAAAAAAGATATAGACACAATAAAGATACCAGAACTTATGACCAACGTATGACCAACTACTGTACATGTCTAGTTTGTAAGAGCTCATACTTTGTTTTGAAAGGGGGAATTCCCCATTATTCCCAGTTGGAGACACAAGGGGCTTGCCTGTTTCCCACTCCCAAGTTTGTGACAACTCTTGAGCAGCAGGTTGAGAATGGCATTGCCTTCCTTAGGGCCAAAGCAATCCATTTTTGTCTCCTCCTTCTTGTGAAGCAAAATTTGGACTTTTCTCACTGACCAACATTTTCCTTTTAACATTAAACATATTTGGGCAAGTGCAGTTTCAATGCCAGTAGGACTACATTCCAGTGAAGGAGTCAAAAGTCACAATATCTTGATGCCCAGAAGCTGTTGGAGCCACAGGCTTGATATCCAGGACAGAATCCTGACAACTGACTTTGATCTCCTGTACTGCGGGAAGGTAAACAGCGCTCCGTGTTCCAGCCGCATGCTACGCGCTGCGGCAAGGAGAGTCATGCCGGCCACATGACCACGGAGGCGTCTTCGGACAACGCTGGCTCTTTGGCTTTGAAATGGGGATGAGCACCACACCCTAGAGTCGGACATGACTGGAAATTGTCAGGGGTCACCTTTACCTTTATACCTTTAAACCAGTGTGAGATCCTTCCTATACTTACAGCGCAATCCACACTAACATTAGACTGGCAGAGCACGCGCTCCGCCAGTCTAAACTGTCGCAAACGTGCCGTAAAGCACGTTTGTGCCGACTCTAGAGAAAGAGCCACTTGTGCGTGGCAGGGGTTGAGTGCATGGGGTGACGTGCCAGGAGGTGCCTGGAGGGGGTGATGCGCCAGGGGGTGATGCACTGGGAATCCCGGCGCGTCACCCCCCCGCTACACTCACCCCATCCTGGCACATCACTTCTGGAGCTGGCAAGCTGAGCCGCATCTTCCTTGGCGGCTCGACTGCTTCTGAATAGGCCAGCAAGGCTTCGAACGGTGCATGTGCACAACACCGCTAAAAGCCTTGCCCTCAGAAGGGCCAAACAAAGATCCTTGCCAGCCTATTCAGAAGCAGCTGAGCTGCCGAGGGAGACACAGCTCGGGTTGCCGGCCACGGGAGTGACGCGCCGGGATGGGGGTGAGTAAGGGGAGGTGAGGCAGCTCTGGGGGGTGGGTGACGCCCTTGTAGGGGGTGATGCGCCAGTGGGGGTGATGCGCCAGTGGGGGGTGGGGGTAACGCGCTGAGCTGGGCGACCCCACACGGGCTGATGCGCCAGTTCGTGACGCCACTGGAAAGGGCCACTGGCATGGAGGCCGGCAGCCCTCACTCTGCCGCCGAAGTGACCCAGCCACCACTGGGGAAGGTAATGCTCCCACCAGTGGGTGCAAGGGCAGGCTGTGAGGCAAGGGAGGGTGGCAGTTGGGTAAGCCGGCCCAGGAGAGGGCAGGAATGTCGGCTGCTGCATCCCCGTTCCGTTCCCAGGCTCAGTGACCATTACACGGCCGCCTTGGACTTATGCCAGCTCTCAAGCTGGTGGAAATCCAAGGAGGCCCATTGGGACCTCCCAGCTCTACACCGGGGCGAAGGGGACAAATGTCCCCTTCCCCTGAGGAGACCTCCGGGCTGCTCTGGAGCGTCCCGGAGCGAGCATAGAATCCTGTGAGCGACCATAGGGCCGCCCGCGGATCTTTAGGTAGGGTTGCTCTGTTACTCTCATAAAATCCCTTTACTGACTACATAGTCTCATATCTAAGCCCCGTAGAATCCTCATGTAGGGATAATATCTAGTCATACTAGTTTCTAGTCATGAGGAACATGCTTTATCAGTTGCATGTAGCCAGGGAGTTAAATTTTATTCAAAGCCAGACAACAAATGTATAATTTCTTCATTTGCCAGCACTTGCATTTAGGTTGTCATTGTTCTCGTATCAAAAAGGTCTGTGCCTTGTAAAGCTAAATGTTAGAAATCCAACAGGTGCAGCTTCCCCTGGTGTGGCAATGTAGTGATGGAAAGACATAACCAGCTAAATGTTTGCATGCAGCTGGTAGAAGTATAGAGTTATCCAAAAAAATCCATAACATGATAGCAATCCTTGAACCGCTATTACTGTCCTGCTTATTAAAATAAGGAAATAGTTTGCAAGAAAAGAGGGATTAATCTCACTCAAATAAATGACAGCTATTGCCACTGATACGTTATGTGTTATAACAATGGTATTACTCAAAACATGTCAAGTACTGTACTTGGATGTTATATCAGAGTGATAAAGCTCATAATTTTCATGAGTATACATCTCTGCACTAAATACATCTCTGTATTATAACCCAAGTGGAAGGCTATACTATCAACAAAGGCCCTGCTATAACCCAAGATTTTTTATATACTATATAAAGTTGCATCTTATTAATTGAAGGATAATCAGCAGGAGTATTATATTAATAAACAATCCCATTCATATGATGTCACCCTCAGAGATGGTAGTTCTTTTATTATGAAGTCATCCACTTCACATGCTTACCAAGAATTATTCATACACTTAATTGTAGCCATTTAGCAACCCACATAACTATCCTTTTAAAAAAAATGCAATACACACAGTGGTAGCAACTGACACATGCACCAAGAGGGCAAACACTGGAATTGGTAAGCACCTTCTTTCATAGCTACATGACAAGCAGACATTCAACAGGTGCAACTTTTCCACATCACTGGCCCTGGGGCCATACAATGCCCAGGTCTGATCTAGAGACATATTCTGTCCTCTGCAATCAGTCTGATGACTAAGGGGCTCCTGGGTTATAGGAGAAAACACGAGGCAACGTTCTTTGGATTATTCATGGGACCACAATTTGTTCAAATTATTAACACAGCCAATTCAAATACCCTGCAACGGGCCTAAATCCTGACACTCACACCCCTCTTTGGCAACACAACAAGTAATCTGCTGCCATAAGTCACCTTGCAGACGTCACACTGCTATCGCACAACAGGCTGCTACAGCTCCTCCCCATGAATCTGCCACCAGCCAATTGGTTGGCAGCATTTCCCTGTCTTGCCTTATGCAGGTGAGCGGGAGGCAAGAGTGCTCCTGCCCATAATCCTTTTGACTGGGGAGCAATATTGTATTGCTTTTGTACGCCGCCTCAGGAATCATTTCGATTGAAAAGGCAGAGTAGAAATCTAAAAATAATTACATTCGTGTAAGCACTTTTCTCCCCAGTCTCTTTAAAGTCTTCCCCTAGTCTGGACTAATTTTGCCCCCACTGTGGCGACTGTTAAATATATTTTTTTCACTAGGGAGGCCATAGAAAAGACTTGATAGTAATTTCTCAGCCATTCCATACAAGCCACTCTGTCCTCAAAAGCTTTGTACCAAGTTAATAGAGCCTCTATTGAAGAAGTCCCTGGTCTGCAAGTCTCAATCCACTCATGCCCAGAGTCCCGTTGATTTTAATGGCAGCAGCCCAGTAGCTGGAGACTGTGGCTTTGCAAAAAAAGAACTTCAGATGTTTCTATACAGTTCAGTAGTTCTCCTATTATGGCTTTAAAAATAAATAAATAAATCCAAATCTCATCATTGGCCAAATGTCCAGATTTATTTTTCTCTACCACTCATAAAAGTATTCCAGGCTTTTTACAAAAATTGCATCAAAGAGAGGAGAAATTTAGTCATTAGATGGTCATCAATTTTTTTTCCTCGTAACAGCAGGAATGGATTAACAAAAAAGCCATAGTGTAATGAAAAAAGGTTTATTTGGAAGAAAAATAGAAAGGCAAACAAGTTTCCATATGTTTACTATAAAAATAACATGGATTCCACCTTGGGTTATATAAAAATACAGGCTACAGACTGTATGTGTTGGCATTAGTTTGAAATGCCTTTGTAAACATATCCTATTAAATGTTTCACTGCACCTTTTATCATTTACTGATGAAACCTATGAAAATACGAGAACATATTTATCACCAGAGCAATCACTTTGACGCGGCTTAGTAAGAGCAATGGATTGACACAACCTGGAATGGCTGCCCAATTACAGTATATTACTGGTAAGATTTATTCATACATACTGGAAGAATTGCCTTTAAAGTGTATCCAGGAGCACTCATTCCTTTCTAAAAACAATGCCAGAGACTTTCCAGTGTTGCAAGTCCGAATCTGATTTCTTTTTTTCAAATAGCGTGTGTCCAAAATTTTGGATTGATGCTAGATACCGTATTTTTCACTGCATAGGACGCATCGGACCATAGGACGCATGCATCCTATGGAGCAAAAAATAGGGGGGGAAATGTTTAAACTTACAAAGGAAAAAAAAGGGGGAAAAACTCACCTGGGCTTCGGGGAGGCCTGCACAACCCTCTGTAGGCCTCCCCGATCTTCATTTCGGCGCTAAATGGCTATTTTCAGCCATTTCCGGTTTTCACGAAATTTTCGGAAATGGCCGAAAACGGCCATTTTTTGCCGAAATGAAGATCGGGGAGGCCTGCAGAGGGTCGCGCAGGCCTCCCCGAAGCCCTGGTAAGTATTTTTTTCCTTTTGTTTTTTGGATTCGCGCCATAAGACACAGACTGATTTCCCCCTAATTTTTTTTGGGGGGGAAGTGCGTCTTATGGAGCGAAAAATACGGTAATTCCAAAAATAGAGACGCAATAGTTTGTGTGCAGGACAAATCTCAGATTTGATTAAGAAGGAAGATTAATTTAGAACAAACATGTCCATCTGCATAGTTAGTGTTTCTCAAACATTTTCGACCTGTGGCTCCCTTGACCATTGGCGACCATTGGCTGCGGCTCCCCATTACATTTTATTTATTTATTTATTTATTTTTTAAAAATATCCCACCTTTTCCTATGCCGAAGGCAAATGCCCAAGGTGGTTTACAACAGATTAAAATACATAATTTAAAATACATAAAATAAATTTAAACAATAAATAACAATACATAAACAAATTTAAAAACAATAAAATCCACTGAGGGGCGACAGTATGGAGCAGAGAAGCAGCATGGCAGAGCATCTTGAGACACAGGAGGCAGACGACAACCCATCACCCAAACGCTAGACGAAACAAAAACGTTTTGAGCCTTCGCCGAAAGGTCATGAGGGAGGGGGTGGTTCTCAGATCCCCTGGCAGGGAGTTCCACATTTGTGGCGCCACAGCAGAGAAGGCTCGCCCATGTGTCGCCACTCCCCTAACTTGCGATAGAGGTGGCACTCGCAGGAGAGCCCCCTCAGATGACCTAAGAGAGCGGGCTGGAATGTATGGGAGAAGGCAGTCCCTCAGATATCCTGGGCCCGAACCGTGGAGGGCTTTAAAGGCAATTACCAGCATTATGTTGATGCCTGCCAATTGGCATTGCACTGCTTTCCGAGAGGATTCCATGGCACTCCGTGGCTCCCCTGGTTTCAGAACTGCTACGTTTGACTCAAATCTTTGAGCATCCTCAGGCAGTACAAAGAAAACAAAGCCCCACTGGCTGTTGGGCTTTGTTTTCTTTGTACTGCCTGAGGATGCTCAAAGATTTTTTAACATGACCAGTTTTCCCGTTTTTACTTCTTTGAAAATTGTTGCGGGTCATGAAAGTTTTAACTCCTTTTTAATCCTATGCATGTTTACTCAAAAATACTCCCATTGTCCAATGGGATTTACCTATGCGAGTAGATAAATAGGTACCACTTGCGGGAAGGTAAACAGCGCTCCATGTTCCAGCTGCATGCTACGCGCTGCAGCAAGGAGAGTCATGCCGGCCACATGACCACGGAGGCATCTTCGGACAACGCTGGCTCTTCGGCTTTGAAATGGGGATGAGCACCACACCCTAGAGTCGGACACGACTGGACTTAATTGTCAGGGGTCACCTTTACCTTTATTACAAGGATTACAGCCTTAAGCTATAATGTATGAATCAAACCTCAGCCTACAACAGTTTAGAGGATTCTTTTTTCTCACTGAATATTGTTCCCCTTCATCTTGCTTATCAAACTACAAAAAATATTACCTGCAAACATTGCATCGCTGTCCACTAGAATATGACCAAATATGTGTTTGAGATAGGATTTTTATTAAAAAACGTATGCAAGAACTATACCTACAAGAGCTTCATTTTCATCGAACGGGAGACTAAAGCTAAATCTTTTTTTGTCACAGTTTCTCTGAGTTCCCACTAAAGACAAGCATAGTTGTGGTACATCATCCAAAATTGTTGTATCTCATGATTACACATAAAAGACTCTTTGTAGCAGAAAACCAGCCATGTGGCATTTGGACAGTTCTCCTGCAAACACATGACCATCGTAAAGAAAAAAAAGAGAGAGCCTTTATTAGGAGCATCATTTTAGTATCTGGGTCAAATTCCAAATTGCTGATGGCTGAACCCTATAATCCAAGTCATATCTCACCCAATGTTAAATTTCTTAGAGAAAAGTGATAGTACATTTCACAATACTAGTCCTATCTTAAACATGAATGAAACTAGGCCCATGGAGAACTGTGTGCGCAGAGTGTGGTGTGTGTGTGTGTGTGTGTGTGTGTGTGTGTGTGTGTGAACAGATGGCCTGGGAGACATAAGTAAAAATATCTTACCAGTACTTACCCCTCCATAGGTCTCCTTGGACCAACACCATCTTTTTTGCTGGTATAAGTCAGAGGAGAGACATTGTCAGGCTAGGAAAACAGGGAATAGCATCCTGGTATGCGCTGCTGCCTCCACTGGGATCCACCCCTCTCACCCTTGAAATTCCCCCTGCCCATCCTGCTCCCCACCCCACACCTCCCCCCCCTCTGCCACCTTACCTGCTCCAGCGTGGAGTCCAGGAGCTGCCGCCGCATGCACAGGGCCTCTGGCCATTTCTCCAGCTGGCAGCCCTGAAGTACACAGCAGTGGCACACTTTTTACAATGCCACTGCAGCACTTATGGCAACGGATTGGGAGTTCCACTGCCATATGTGCCCAATAGGATTAGGCCATAAGTCTGCGATCCTAAACAACTTACCTGGGAGTAAGTCATATCAAACTCAATGGGGCTTACCTCTGAGTGGGCATGCATAGGCTTGTGCTGTAAGAAAAGCACTCTGAGGATGTGAAAAATGTTTTTCCTTAAAGTTACTACAAGGGTCCAGCAATGGGAGGGGGTGGGGGGGTCAAGCTCCCCACACCTTCTGGTGCTACTGATGTTTTCCTTCCTGAACACGTCCATGCTAACATGTCCGTACACCTTCAAACCCCTCCTCAAAACCCCTCCTTTCAACATGGAATTTGTCTTAACCATTTGGGCCCAATCTTATCCTCTACTCTCCCCCCCCCACATATGTTCCAAGCATATGGGGTAGGAATGGGGAATGGACAGAGCCATTTTGGGGCTCAGGAGACCTTTGGGTAGATGATAGTGGTGGAATCAAATGAACTAAAAGTTACATACAGTTCTGACTTCCCTGTGAATTAATTTTATTGGATGACCCTTGGCTCATTCAAGGGTCATCCAATATATTGGAGCCAAGCAGGCCTAATTGGAGCGGCTGCCGAGCCAAAAGTAATTAGCAGTGACATGATGATGTTGTCACGTCACCGCCAATTACTTCCGGGACTGCGCACACACAGTGGGTGACACCAGAGTCACCGCATCGGGTGCGCAGATGGACAACGACGCCACTGTGTGGGGCTATATATGAAGTGACTTTTGACTACCTGTAGTACTGATCCCCGTTGCATTGATCTGTAGAGAGATTATTAAGGCCTCAGACATAGACAGTAATGAAACCAGATAATATAAAATCAACCCAACCACTTTCAGGAGTCCCTCTGTAAATACGCATGGTAATAATAGCACAGGGTGGTGGCCAACCTTCCACCATTAGGGCCTCTGCATTCTTAAGAGTGGTGTAGAAGACAGAATCTTGGCAGCTGCAAGAGCTGATGGTGCTGTTAAAGCAGCTGCTCCTGCTGAAATGCCCTCACCTATATACCCATTAAAGGTCCAGGAGCATTCATGTTGAAAGGTTGGCCACCCCTGTAATAGCATATCATTACAAGTGTGCCAAGGGAACGCCAATATTGCAGCATACTTAACTTTCAAGGAAAATTCAAGTCCTCCTATTGTGAACCGCTAAATTATTGTAAGTCTAATAAGAAAAGCCATAATGAGGCACAAGGACCGCTGTGAAGTACACAGTCAAACAATCTGTGGGTGACCACAATTACGCCTCTTGTGTTCGCTGGAAAGAACTTGTCCAGTCATGTCTGCGGCTAACTAGAAGCTTTTTATAAGATGCAAATGCCAAAATACTGTATCCTGAAACTACCTGAGGTGGGCAATCTGTTTCCATTAACTGGCTTATTGGTCTAATATTAAAAAGTTACATGTTCTACCTTATGATTCACCTGCTGAAGAACCAGATCTCTTCATGGAAGGTCCAGACTGGCCATTTTTGACACTATGAGGAAGGGCACAGTCTATACTGCATCCCAAAATCTGCTCTCCAGTTGCAGTGGAACTCCATGGAGTTTCCCAACTGAAATGAACAAGAGCTAGATTTGCATCTTCTGCCTCTCCCCCCCCCCCACCTAATATTTTTAACTGCATGAAAGGGCATAATTGGTTTGGAAACACACTTTTCTTTGTACTTTTCTGATCCTGATCATTGTCTCCCCACACCTCCTTTGGTACTGGAGCCTTCCTTCTTTTCATTGTGACTTTGCATCTTTGCACCCATGTACCCATTTCCCTGCCGATTCCTCATAGCAGGAGCTAAAACCCAAGGCAGGTATTCGGCCTCTTGCTTTTCATCTCAGCCTCTATTCTTTCTCCCCTTCCCCATGTCTTGTTCCCTCTGAAAGGTTCCAGGCTACAGTAAACTCCATCCTAAGCCACAGTCTCACAACGCAGCTCGAATGGTTCATTCTTTCTCATTTCTTTCCCCTTCTTTCCCCAGCATGCTCCCCCTCCTCTTCCCCAATGCCACACAAACCCCAATTCCCTATACCCCGGCTTCCCTGTGTAATCTCCCTCATTTCCGCTCATGTCAAATTATCTTTGCTCCCCTTTCCTCCATTTTGTGCCCTTATATGTCCCCCTTTTCTTTATATTGCTTAGAAACCACTACCATTTAGGGCTTAGCGGCTGTTTGCATATTTGCTGCTTACCCCTTCTTCTCATTGTATATTTATCCCCCAATCGACTGTATTGTGTTAACCCATATCTTTGTCTCTCTCAAAATACTGATTTTTAAATGTTGATTTTCTTGCCAGAGATGCCAGTAAATTGGTCTACACATGCAAAAGCTCATTGTAAAGAAGAACAAACAAGTGTTTAATTTAAATTTCTTCTCACCGGAGATTAAATGTGTATTAGTGATTGATTGTCAAAGGTTCTAGACACATATTATACAAGAAAGCTTACAATGGGCAGCCTTGCCTAGTATCCTGAGCAACAGAGAAAGGATTTATTTTTCTAATGTTAACAGATATAATGACATGAATGTGATCGATCGTATTAAGTTTTTATACATTCCAAATCAGGTGTGCCAACGTTTAAATTTCTCCAATGCTTCACACAGAAAACCACATTTTACCCTGTCAAATGCTTTCTTGGTGTCAAGAACAACAACAAAAATGGTTAATTACCATGTTCCCTGAATTGATAATAAGGTTGATGGCTCTTCTGTTGTTACCGGTATCTGAAAGCAATTGCCCAGAAATGAAACTACCGGTAATTTGTTCCAAGTGTATGTAGCTGATAACTAATTTATTAAGCCTTTTGGAGTATATTGATGCCAGTATCTACTATCTTGTATTCCTGGTTTAAGAGCAAGAAAGGGTAATAACATGATGCTGCATTAGCCAAATCTTTCCCTTTCTTATGGCTCAATGAGATCCTTGTATTGTAAGGAAGTGCTTTTCAGCTAAAATTAACAGGAGAGAAAACAGTAACTTTTTGAAAAGCTAGACATAAAGGCTCCTGTTAGCTAGTAACCTTGTTCAGAAATCTGATATAAACAAATTCATTTTATGAATTTCATGTGAAAGCACTTCATGTGAAAGCGACCAAAGAAAGAGCTTTACTTGGAAATGGTAGATCACGGGTTCTCAACCCCTTCCTGGCCAAGTACCACCTCTGGCGCCACTCTCCTACTGCATACCACCAGAAGTGACTGGTGATAAAATCATTGCTAGTTACTTCTGGGTATTCAGGTTTTTGGAGGCCAGAAAACACAGGTAGGAGGCTCTGGGCAGGTGGGAAGGTCCTTCTCAGCATTCCCGAAAGGCTCAGCCAAAGACAGGAGCCTCTCGGGAGCGAAAACACACCACCAAATGTGCCACATTGGAGCAGGGTTCCAGTGGTCTGGCAGTCCAAGTACCACCAGCAGTCAGCCTAAGTACCACTGGTAGTACTAGTACCATTGGTTGAGAACCCCTGTGGTAGATCATTTTTAAAAGTACTGAACTATCTCCACCCCTGCTGAAGCGAGTATTGACGTGAGCAGTTTATTTAACTTGTGAGAAACCTGTGGGAGAGGAGTCCTCTCATTCATGAACATTGCATGAATAGACTCCCTCACTGTTTACCTGGCTGCAGTGAACACCTGTACTGGCTCTTATCACTAGACTCATAGGCATAGATCTGCACCACGCACAAACTCAAAATGTTATAATAAGGTACAGACTTCCCGAGACTGTACCAATTCAGAATGCAGTGAAGGTAATAGAATTCTTCCCTACAAAGCTAGCAGGTCAAAGAGAAAGGCTCTAACCCCACCTTCGTACTGATGTGCTACTTCTTACGTGCAAAGCTTTCTTGATGTGTGGAAGCATGCAAACATATTAATCTTGCCTGCCTTCTGAAAGTGTCCCAGGAGGACTGTAGGTCCATCATCATCATCATCATCATCATCATCATCATCATCATCATCAATCATCATACTGTATACTGCTTTTCAGGAAAATGACAACGTAGTTCACAAAGCAGTTTCCATAGCTAAACAAATGGTTCCCTGTCCCTAAAGGGCTCACAATCTAAACAAAATGCAGAAGAGACACCAGCAACAGCCACTGGAAAAGTCACCATGCTGGGGTGAAAAGAGACAGTTGCTCTCCCCCTGCGAAATATGAGGACACCATTTTGAAAGGTGCTTCTTTGCCCAGTTAGCAGGGAATATGATGCCAGAATTTGTAGTGCAGTTCCTAGTAAGTTTACTTGTGAATCCAAATGCAGGTGTCTTGGTCATTTCAGTGAAACTCTAGTGCTAGCTCTGTGCTGTCATAGAGATAACTGATGAATCACACGCACCTGGGTGTTCCTTGTAAGTTCCCAATCTGTAGACCAGGCCCATTCCTGCCAATGGGTTGTGACTCAGGAAGCCAGGTGTATTATACAGTATTTCAGTTTATTTACAAACCTTCTTGTGAGCAATAGTGCAAAAATCTCCAGATCTGAGTTTATCATTATGCATACTTGCTTAAGAGATAAATCAAACAAAGCACTGTCAGGACTAAAGAACGCCCTCATTAGAAAACACATTCTTCTTTTTTAAAAAAGAAAGGAAACAAAAATGTATTACAAACCACTTTCCTTGATATTCGATGTTAACATTATTGCGAAAGGATTATCCGAAATCCTCTGCTTTCTGAAGGATATGATATCATCTGCATACACTTTGAAATGCAATCTAAAATATGGTTACTATAAAAGGGTTATTTTCAAATGTCAACTGGCTTTTGGCACTAGCTTTGAGTACTCAGATTAGCAAAATGCTGTGCTGGTGAAAGCACAGTAGCACATGGCAAGACAGCGTGTTCATGTCATATGAATGATTTGTCAAGTGGTGAGATCCCACCTCACTATGTAGATCCCTTGGACAGGCATGGCAACCAAGGAGGTGATTAACGGCACAAACCTAACTGCCCGGAGCGCCAGCGCCGAGGTCTCAGCACCGGCTCTGGGTGTCACAAACATGCCATAAAGCACGTTTGTGACACTCAGAGTAGGCCGCGCTGTCAGGTGTAGGCTGTCAGGTGCAGTGTCCTGCTCCATGGAGCAGATAAATCCTGCACCGGGTGGTACAGGGGGAAGGCGGGGAGGGGGCATAATGGGGCAGGGAGGGGAAGATGGGACAGATCAGGCCTGGGAGGGGGGGCAGGACCAGCATCCTTGTCTGACACCCTATCCTATCCTCCTGCCCAGGCCTTGAGTCCTGACATGGGGTGTCTCAGGTCAGCGCTGCCAAATTAGGTGGTACGAACCCGAATAGCTCCATAGTGGAGGCTGGGGCATTACTCGGGGTGATGAACGTCCCCTTACTCTGAGGAAACTGAAGCCCACTCCTCTCCAGCACTGGATATAGCGTGGGCCTGGTGCCCACGCTGCACCGGAGTTGGATAGGGTTGTGCTGTAACTGGGCTCTCTGTGCTTGCCTGAGCAATGCCAGTACAGGTTGCTGGGGGCCCTGGGGCAAAGCCAACCCCCTAACTTTGTGATGGCTTCACTCCATCCATCCAATGAAAAGCAAAGAAGAAAATGACAGTGAATGAGCTGGCATACTGATGCAGCAGTTAAGGCTGCAGGGTATGAGGTTTGAATAATCAAGCGGAGCTTAATCTGGAGTTCACGTTGCCCCCAGTTCATACATTCAGCCAGGAGTGGTATTGAGACAACATGGTGAAGGAACAGCATGAGCCCCTCTTCTTCGCCAACACACAGAGCACTTGGAGTGTGAACCAGACCTCTTTGTGATTGAGGAGTTACCCCATGGAGGACTCAGCTTGTATCGGAAACTGTGTAGTGAAGGAGAGGGTTCACATTGCTCCTCCATCATGCTATTTCAGTACCACCCCAGATGAATATATGAGCCAGGACCGACAGTTACTGTTGAGCAACGCGCTGATTGCACAAAGTCACCTTTGGATCACAACCACAATAGTCCTTTAACCCAGGTCACCTATCTGCTCTGTTCGTAGCTCTGTTCTACTTCTCAGGCTGACTGACTCCCTCCCTAGGGAGGTTTGACTCATTCCCTCTTTGATGGCCTTCCACCAGCAGATGAAGACGTAGTTGCTTTATGAGTTTTTTTAATCTCTCAGTGGTTGAAGAAGAAGAAGAAGAAGAAGAAGAAGAAGAAGAAGAAGAAGAAGAAGAAGAAGAAGAAGAAGAAGAAGTTGTTGTTTTGCTGTAATGTTGTTTTTAAACTGCAGTGCATTTTATTATATTTATACTGTTTTTAGTGAGATTTGTCTCATTTCAGTTTTTTGTTATGGATGTTGATAGCTTCCTTGGACACCCATTCAACGGAGAGATGGAATATAAATGTCTAAAAACAAACAGCTAAATAAAATAAACTGTCCTCGTTGAAGTTCCTATGATCTCTTTCCGTAGGAACACAAGAAGAATCCTGCTGGATCAGGCCAAAGACCCATCTAATCCAGCATCCTGTCTCCCCAAGTGGCCAACCAGATGACTCCAGGAAGCCTGCAACCAAGACAGACAAATAGCCAGCTGCTGCTGCTGCTGCCTCTGCCAACTGGTATTCAGTGATATCAGGACCGGCCCAAGACCGTCTGGTGCCAAATGCTGCCCCTCCCTTACCTGGTGAAACACTAGTAGTCTCAGCTCCTTGCACTCCCTGGAGACACTCCAGCCACTGCACTCCTCTCCTCTGCACTTCCTCTTCCATTCCATTCCCCTCTTCCCATTTCAATTCAGGGAGCAGGAGGAGAAGCAGTGGAGGAGAGTGGGTGAACAGAGATGGGTGCCCCGGCCAATCTGCTGCTGCCGCCTGAGGCAGCTGTTTCAGTTGGCCCCATGGATGCTCCAGCCCTAAGTGGTATACTCTCTCTGAACCTTGAAGTTCCACATAGCCATCATGACTAATGGTCTGTGCTAGACTTAGCCCTCCATCAATTTGTCTAACCCCAGTGAACATTTGATTTAGGGTTTTTTTTAAATCATCCTATCAGATATTTACAGCTGCCAGATACAGACCAAATTACCATTTTATCATCTTGAGAATTCTCATGCAGCGCATCATTTTGCCAATACATGACAAAAAGCTGGTCACACCAGACTTCTTTCTACAATACAAACCCGAATGAGCAAGAGCAATAATTATCTCAATAGTAAACATGACATAGTTTTTCACCTCTAAAAAATTTGGCTGGCCACCCACTTCCTGATGTCTAAGAGCACCCAAGGTAACGTCATCTCATTAACTGCTATTACTGGTCATCTTTTGTAGGTGGCTCCTCATTATTAACCTACTAAGAAGACTGAACTGAGTCCAGCCCCACTAGGGTGGGTCCTCTCTTCTGACTAGGGTTGGCATGTTGGGTGATGCATTAGGAAAGATTTAACAAATCAGCAGTCATTTTCTAAACAGCAGTAATCAGGGCTGAAGAGCGATATACTCCCTTGAATCATCTAAACAGCCTCCACTCGTCACGTTTGAGGTGGGGAAAATTGTGTCAACAAACAAGCACAATTCAATCTTCAACAATTGTTGTTGAGATGAACATAGTTTAGTAGCAGAGATTGTAGAAGGTTAAAGGTGGAAAAATGGTTTGCATTTTTTGTAAGCAATCATCCATTTTTCTTATCATCGGAGTATAATTAATGGATCACATTTGGTTTGTGCACACTTTTAATGGAAATATAATCAACTATCAATAGATAATAATGTTTTTAATGTTAAAAGGTATGCGTTAACTTTCAATCCAGTCCTATCCAAGATTGGGCTGCTGGGCGGAACGAGTTACAACAGCGGAAGTATGCTCTGCTGTCGTAAAATGGTTGTTGATGTTATGAATCATTAGTTTTTAAAATGTTTTTATTTTTTGAAGATTTTATTATTATTATTAACAACAGCAACAACAACAATAATAAGGGTTTCATCATTTCATTAAGAATTTCATTAAGAATTATTCCACCTTCCCCCCTAAAATATAGGGTGCTCAAGGTGGCTTACAATAAAAAGGAACGAAAACAACAAGTCAGGCATAAGTGTGGCCTAAGTGCAGCCTAAGTTAGGCAGAAGTTATGTCTGAGTTAGGTCAGAGGTATGCCTGAGTTAGGCAGGCTGCAGTTTCTGTGGCCCAGCACCACCCCAGGATCCAGGCAACACTTACCTCCCAGGCAGGCAGGCTCTCCAGGCTCCGTGTCTGGCTCGGGCATGTGCAGGCCTATGTGTCTGCACGTGTCAGCGTCCATCCATGGCAGCTGCTGCAGTGTCTCTCTCAGCCCGGTCGCAAAGGGGCTGACCGCAGGCAGGGGGGTTGCGCCAGTCATGTGGTGGACGCAGGGCAGGTGACAGGTGAGCGAGGTGCCCGAGCCAGCTGCCACAGGGCACCCTGTGCATCAGCCACCTGCTGCAGGGGAGAGTGGCCATCCCCCCTCCTGCAGAAGGCGATGCCACCCCCATGCCACGTTGAGGCTGCACGTGGGAGTCATGGGGGGGAGCGGGGGAGGGAAGGGAAGGAGGGGGTTGGGAACATCACACACAAGGGGGGGGCTCATGATGTCTGGAACTGCCTCTGACATGACTTGCCCGTGTGCTGCCTGAAGCCCTGGACCTCCAGGGCCGGGGCAATGCCCACAAAGAAGGCATCCCGGTGTGCGTTCTGCTCTGTGCCCCCGGCCAAGACCCCGGCCAATGCCTTGGGCTTGTCTGCTGCGAGCGTGAAGGGCTCACGCAGCTCATCACGCCCCCAGATGGGGCGACGACAGCGCCTCTCAGCAGGCGCACTGGCAAGGTAGGGGGTGGCCAGCAGCCATCATCAGGGAGTGGGAGGGGAGGCAGACACACAGGCAGGCAGACAGTGGGTGCTGGGGAGGGGCATGGGTGGGTCAGAGACAGACAGACAGACAGACAACAAGGCTGGTGGGAGAGAGATTCCGAGAGAGGGGTCTGCAGAGACCAATAGGGACACAGGGGTTGCTCCGCAGATGAAGGCAATGCAGAAACAGGCGCCTCTTATGCAGACGGACTGTGGGCGGAAGCGGCTGCATTACGGGCAGATCTTCGACGGAAGCGGCTGCATTACAGGCGGACACCCTGGCTGGCGAGATCCCCGGTTGCTGAGCGGCCACTACACAGATGCAGCGGCCACAAGCAGCCCCGCTATGGGCTCCGTGGCACCTGTCACTGTTTGCCTGCCTGAGAGGCCCCCCCCAACTCCCCCTCCCCTCTGTCCCATGGGGGTCTGGCAGCCTCCCTGCTGTGTTCTCCCTGGGAAGGAAGTGGCAGTCCCTGGAAGGGAGTCATGCAGGGGCTTCAGTGCTGGGGGCTGTCTGTGTGTGTGGGGGCAATGCTTGTGTAACATTGGGCACATATGTTTCAAGGAGGCTCTGCCCGAGGGCCATCTTTATTGTTCTGGAACGTTAGCAGAGATGGCCAGGCGAGGCTGCCAGGGGTAGTCACAGCAGCCAATCTGAAAGCAGCAGCAGCAGCAGCACACATGCCCCATGGACCTGGAGGCGCAGGCTCTTCCCCTGTGGAACCACAGCCTGCTCCATAGAAAGGGGAGGGACAGCAAGAACGACAGCCAGGGAGGTGGAGCAGCAGCAGCACCGGCAGCTGAGGAGGGTTGCAGGGCTGGCTCTCTGACCTCTGGCAGCAGCGAGGCAGAGGACCGTGGGGCAACCAGACTGCAGGCCCTGCGGTGCTCCCAGGAAGGTAAGTGGTAGTGGACGTTCCTGGGGAGACAAAAAACAAGGGGGTGTTACATGGCAGCTGGTGTGTGGTAGCAATCGCCAGTGAAGACAAGCCAGTGTGTGGGTTGCAAAAGCCTGCAGGGAGAGAAATAACACAGCTGATAGGTGTGACACACATAGCATGGTCTGAGCTGCTTACCCGGGTGTAAGGCGAGCATGATCCTGTAAGGGAAAAGGGTCAAAGACAGAGAAGACAACACCTATATTGGGTCACAACCATGGCGATCCTAGAAATACTGACCTGTCAGTTGACCCTGTGGAGAAAAAGGGGGGGGGAACAGCTGGTGTCTACAGACGGTTAACAGCACCACCACACCCGTGGTGTTGTATGCTCACATGACAACAGGCAGCAATCTGACACAATAGTGGTAAAGTGGCATGTATCCTATGTATCATAGCAGGCATTGCAGGCAGGCATCTGACTACTCATTGGTAAAGAGGCATTTCAGAGAAGGCATTGCAGGCAGACATGAGAGGGCACATTGGTAAAGAGACATATCATGGCAGGCTATGCAGGCAGACATGAGAGGGCACATTGGTAAAGAGGCGTATCATGGCAGGCTATGCAGGCAGCTATGAGACAAGACATTGGTAAAGAGGCATATCATGGCAGGCTATGCAGGCAGCTGTGAGACAAGACATTGGTATAGAGGCATATCATGGCAGGCTATGCAGGCAGCTATGAGACAAGACATTGGTATAGAGGCATATGGCAGGCTATGCAGGCAGCTATGAGACAAGACATTGGTATAGAGGCATGTATCCTACCTATATTTCTATATGCAAAGAGGCAGATGTCAGAACACATGTCAGCACAACCCCTGCTCTTACCTGCACTTACCTGCTGGTGTTGTTGCCTGTGTGTGTGTGGGGGGAGAGGCTGGGAGAAAGACATGGGTTAGCAAATGGTAGCATGGAGACAGCTGCCCAGACACAGCTGTAAACAGTTTGGCCACAGCCAGAACAGCCCTCTCTGCCCTTGAGGGGGGGAGAGAGGAGAAGAGAAGAGAGAAGTGGGGTGTTTGTGAATTTTGCCCTCCACTGACAAAGTCCCACTTTGTGGCTGTGGGGGACAGAACCCCATGCCACGTGCTCAGAGAGAGAGAGAGAGAGAGACTGGGGGCCTGGGGCTGGGCTTTTGTGGGAAAGAGGCTGGGTGGGGCTGGGTGCTTAGGCTCCCTATCTTAGGCTAAACTCTGTCGGTTTCCAGACCTAGCAGGCCCAACTCCGTCCTAACTCTCACCTAACTCAGGAGTAGGGTGTTAGAAATTTTCAGGAGAGGGCTGGCTTGGATAAGGTAAAATGGCTCCTATGGGTCTCCTCGAATTTGGGTCCACCTTTTTGGTCGCCCTAAAATTTGTGTCAGCATTTGTGTTGGAGGGGGCGTGTCTGTGCTTGCCAGGGTCTGGAATCCAACGTTAATTGGTTGCCGCCCCCGTTACACTCACAGTCCGTCCATGGTCCGCCCACTTTTAGGTCAACTTTAGGTCTGACTTGTGCTGCTTAGCCCTTGGGTTGGAATGGGCTGTTCTTAGACCGTCGGTCGTAACTTCGACCTAACTTTGACCTAACTTCGCCCTAAATGGTTGCGTTCCAGACCTAAAGTCGCCCTAAACGACTTAGGCTGACTTTAGGTCTGACTTGGGCTGCTTGGCCCTTGGGTTGGAATGGGCTGTGAATGTACTACCTCAACAATAACTGTATACAAACCTGTTAATATAGCAAATCATGTACTTTACTTAAACATAAGAGAGGAAAGCTGAGTTAAAAAAAATGTATCTGTTGTGATATCTGCCCCATTCTTTATATGTACACAGGATTGTTCTGGATGGATCTGGGTTTGCAGGCAGGGGTCAGCCACAGCATCAGGGGTCAGCCACAGACTGAAGGCCCATGTCCTTCAGTGGCCCACCTGGTCACGTTTACTGTACCTCTGAACCTTCAAAAGCAGTGGAAGGTATCAGGGGGCAGGCAAGGAAAAACAGGGTCCCACTGCAGGGCATTGGCCCAGGGTCCTCCAAACTGGTGCTGACACTGCTTGCTGGAGTCTCACACACAGCTGGTTGGGCATACGTTTGCCTGCTTGCATGGGAAGGACGTCAGAGAAAGGATTATATTATAGTACTGTACAGTATCCTATAAACGCGAGATGGGGATCTGGAGGAAACTTGGGGTGGGTACAAGTCCCTTGCATACCTGGTTGGAAAGTGGATACAATGCCATCTGTAGGATACTGGTGGGCAGTGTACTGTCCAGGAGACAGATGACTCAGATGCTACCTGTCTTACAGCGCAATCCTGCCCAACTATAGGGCGGCGGAGTGAGCGCTCCGCTGCCCTAAGCCGTTGCAAACGTGCTGTAAGGCACATTCGCGAAGACTCTAGAGTAAGGGCCACCATCACTAGGCTGGCAGCCCTTACTCTGCCGCCAGATCTCCATTCAGCCGCCGAAGAATGGCAAGGGATCCCCCAGCGGCCGCATGGGCAGTCCAGGCGGCGAGGGAGGGGGTCCATTGGCCGTGCCGGCCCAGGAGGGGGTGGGTGTCCATTGGGCCTTCCCCGGTTTACACCGAGGGAGGGGACGAACATCCCCTTTCCCCCAGTAGACCTCCGGGCCGTTGCAGATTGCCCTGCTAGATCTTTACTCTTGTCCCCTCCCCCCCTCTCTCCTGGCCTTCTGACGAATAAGAGCAACCTCCATGAGCTCTGCCAGCCACATGGAGTCCACCATGCCATGAGTTCTCACATACCCATGCAAAAAGAATAGCTGCCTCTAGGGTTCCCCGTTCCAAACTTTAAGCCCTGTACTACCAACACAGGTGTGCATGCCTTTTAAACTGTAAGTAAAGTTTTTTGCTTTGAAACCTTTTTACTGCCTCTGCTCGTTTTATTGTTAGCAGCAAACTAGCAGGAGTTGATGGGGAGCTGTCGGAAAAAAGGATCTTCCTCCATATGCTTATTCACACCCATAGAACCCTTTCCCCAATCCCAACATATCTGTCACTGAAAGTCTTCGCTGGTCTAAAAGAAAAGAAACCTGAGGTTTTTCAGGGTTGCAAATTCAGCTCCTTGTTGAACTTCCCATGCACATAGAACCATCACAGTCTTAATCCTGTTCTGTTGTCTGCCTCCTAGAACCAAGTTTGATCCTTGTTGAACTGGTGGCAAGAGCAATTCAGTTGACAGCATTGGATTGGTGCTGATTTTAGCCTTAATACACCTAGAATTATTTTGTGTGTAAGGACTCAGTATTCCTCCACAGGATGCCCTCTGTCAGTGATATTCTGCATTGGACTCTGGCAATTAGTTTATTAAAAGGATGATTCAGCACACAGAAAGAATCACAAGCAAGAAGATGATACAGCAGACCAGAACGATTATATGTTTATTTAAACTTGCATAGGAAAGCATGCTAACCCTATGTATAATGTAATTATTCACCTTCCAAACCAATTGGGTTGGATACAGGGAGACCTTTACTCAATGGAGCAGGGGTTTCAGCATTTCCTCAGCAAATTTGAAGCACTGACCTTGATGGATCACAGAGCCTTAGCTATGGTATTTGACCTGATTTGCGGTAGAGAGGGAGAGGGTGGAAGCAGAGAGGTGCATTGCTGGAGACGTTGGCGACGGAGTCCATGGGGTCCAGTGGAACCCGTGGACACCCAGGGAACCTGAAACATGGCACCCTGACAACAAATGACTTCCAATGCATAGGGCAAAGGTGCAGAAAAAGTTAGCCATTCCTAAATCCCATTGGGCAATGAATCGAGGAGCAGCCTGAACAGATCTGTCACCTGAATAGCCCTTCCGCCAAAACCTCATGCAGGCATTAGTGTGTGTGCCCATCCCACCACTGCTGCCACTTCCTTCTCACCCTCCTTCTCATCCACGTAGCTGCTTAGGAACTGACTGGCCGGCCGGAAGCCGGAACACAGTTTTTTCCCCCCCTTAAATAAATAAATAAATAAATAAATAAATTTCCGTACTGTTTCGTCCTCCGACTGCCCCTGCTCGCCACGCTTCTTTTCTTCGTCCTGGCTGGCCGGCCGGCTGCATCCTCTTCGCTGCCAGCCGGGACTGCCCCCACCGCCACTTGCGTTCCTGCCGCCATGGCCACTTTCTTCATCCCGGCTGACCGGCTGCATCCTTGAACACAATGGGGCTTACTTCTGAGTAGACATGCCTAGGATTGTGCTCTAAGAGTTTAACAAGCTACACCTACCCACATTCCTTCTCCTAAAGGTCTAGCACTCTGTCCTGGTATGGATCTCATAAGTAAGCCTATACCTGAGACATCTGGTGGGGCCACTGTGAGATACAGGAAGCTGGACTAGATGGGCCTTTGGCCTGATCCAGCAGGGCTCTTCTTATGTTCTTTCTTGTGTGAACCCTGTTCTCATTGAGAAGTTAAGATAAATTATGAAATATTTAACCAGACATTTTTTATTGCCTTTTGGTCTAACATGCAGATTATTTGAACTCCCATTAATACAGACAGGGATATGAGCCTCTTGGGGTCAGCCAATAAAAAATGAAGTTTTTAGTATTCCAGAAAAAAAGATAAAAGTTTCCTGATTCACACAGTAGACTAATTCTAAGCATGTTTATTCAGACATAAATCCTACGATTGTAATGGAACTGACTCCTAAGTAAGCATGCATAATTCTGCAGCAAAAAAAAAATGCACTTTAAAAAAAATGAAGGTATAGTGGCATGGAAAGGCAGCCAGCTCCACTGTACTGCAAACATTTCCAAAAGCATGACAAAAGAAATACACTGTGGAAAATGGAAATTAAGAAAAGAAAGAAATATATTGGACAAGAGGGAGGTCTGAGCATACAAGTATTTTTGTGTGCATTACTGCACATCAGTTCTCGGCACATAATCAGTGGTGTAGTGGTAAATTTTAAAGTGCAGGAGTTCATCATAACATGTCATGGCCCCATAGTAGCCACACCCCATTGACAGTACAATCCTGACTAAGGATCCAGCCAGTGGCGCAGGGCTGCCCGCCAGATCCTGAGCCCAGGCTGCCATTCGACCGGCGGGCAGGAGGTCTACCCGGGTGTAAACCGGGGCCGTCCTGATAGGCCTTCTCGAATTTCCGTCAGCTATTTAGAGGAGGCCATGTAACGGCCTAGCTGGCCCGGTGGGGATGGGGATATGGCGAAAGCCAACCCCTGCCCCCTCCCAGGCCGGCTAGGCCAATGGCCCACCTCCCTCGTGCCCACCAGATCCGGATTGCATTTTCTCAACTACAAAAAATACACTGCACAGATGGGAGAGGAAAAAAACACCAAACAAACCACTGTGCTTGATCTCATGTTAGTACAAAAAGACACATGCCAGGATCTCTTTTTTTCCCCCACCCCACCCCACCAAAGTACATTTTCCAAAGTACAAAAATAATAAGCAGGCAAACTTCATCATGTTGCAAGAAACCCTCGGCTCTGGTTCTGCTGCTCTGAAGTGAAAATGAAAGTGAAACTGCAGAGCAGTTTGAATTTGAAAATACTTGGCTCCTCAGCTGATCCAGGGAGATAAGGCTCTTAAGTCTTAAGGCCCTTTTGCTGCTGAGACTACTGCGGACGCATGCTGGGGGCCGAGCTTCCAAGCGGAAACAAGTAACTTTAAAAATTCAGGACAATCAGCTGCTGATCGCAGCTGATAAGGGAGAGGCTCTGGCGTACCCCAGCCGTTGGTCCACGTACCCCTAGGGTACGCATACCACAGGTTGGGAACCCCTGCCCTAGCACATTTTAGCACTCACTGACAGGTGAGAAATAAGACACATCTTTGTGGAATGATATGGACAAGTGATCACTAAACACAGCTTATCACTGTGTCATGTTAAGCTAAAGTTATGCACATTGAAGTGCGATTGGTTTCAATGGAGGAGCTTACTGAACTCCGCTTAACTCTTAACACGCTTAACTCTCCCATTAGGCTTAAAAGTGCTCAGTATTGGTTAGATTGTGTTGAGTGTTCCCGAAGTAAACTGGCTCATGCTCAAATAGTTCCTGAAATTCTTCACTGAAGCGGTTGTAATATATGGAGGCTTCAAGCAAACTCAGGGCTGTGGTTTCTTTTTTTGTTGTTCTGTTTTTTTTTTTCCAGGAAGGAAAAACTCAACACCAAATTTTCACCTCACTTCAGCCAAGAAGGCATTTGCAGCCACAGCGTATACATTTGTGGCAACGCTCAACGTTTCCATGCAAGTTGGACACATGGCACACCCATAAAGAAGAAGAAATAGCAGGGACCTGACTCTGCACAGCACACTATGTAGTGAGAAACTTTTGCAGCATCCATGACCCAGTTTGTGGCAGGACAGCACAGCAGTGGGCAAGCTGCCAGAAACCGAATGCTACGTATTCCTCTTTATACACCGACGACTGTTGTATGGCGTTGCTCAGTTCCAGGAATTGTAGATTGTAAAAACGATATGTGCTTTGTGGTTTGGCATGTAGACAGAGCTTCAGCTCAGGAACCACAACGAGCTGCCAACATCTGCAAATTATTACGTGTTAAGACAAGAAAAAAAGGCCTTGGGCTGCAATGCTGACGTCATTAACTGGTTGCACCTTCTGCTGAGTAACAGGGCGGGATTCTAGAGCTGGAGTACAGCCAAGGCAGGTCACTGGGTTTGCGAGGAAAGACACTTCCGTGGTAATAGTTCTGTGCTGCAGCACAAGATGCTGGTAAATAAAATGAACTGTAAACACACCACAGTGTGATGCTGGAGTTTCATGCCTGTCTCATCTGATTAAAACAGAGAATGGGTTTTTGTGTTTTGAAAAAGATACATTAAAAAAAGATAGTTCCATTTTTCTGCAACTGTACTTCCTTGTAAAAAAAAAAATTGTTCTCACTTCCCCCAAGATTTTTGGGGTGGGTGGGTGGGAGCACCCATCTAGGGAAGGCAGGCCACAGTCCTCCTTATTCAAATACTTCGTAGTAATGTGTCCTCGCTCAGCCAGCCTGATGCCAAAAGGGTTTACCACACCATTGTGCAAGTGAAGCAGCGAGTCTCGTAACTCACAAGCCCTGAGGCAGTTGTTTGTACAAAGAATCTTCCTTTAACCAACACTTGTCTCGTCAGCAAGCGTAAAGGCATCAGCTTGGGCAATTAAGTTGTAACTAACTGTGAGGCAGCCAGGAGTACTTGCTGGAAAGGAGTCACCTGACAAGACGTCATAGGAGAAAACAGCTTCAGGTCCAATAGCTCAGGCTTCCATTCTTTGCCACCTGAGAAGGGGAAAATGTGGGAGGCAATGTGCACAAGTGTTATTTCACAAGAGACAAGTGGCAAGTTCCTTTGCCAAAAGGCACCTCTGCTGTAAGTCATCAAGATGCACAAACACAAACATCACTTTTATCCTTCATTTTGTTGATTGTGGATTTCCTATCAAGGCTACCCTTATCGAGAATTTATGATATTGTAATAAGAGATGATTAAAACACCCCTATTTTAAGCTTATTTTTCATCCATCACAATGCTTGAATTAGGGGGGGGGGAAACAGTGGTATCGCTAGGGGGGGTGAACCGCGGCCAAGGGTGTGTCAAGGCCCCCGCACCGGCAGCAAAATGGCGGCGGCCAAATATTGGTGTATTCCTTCTGTTCCTGACATGGTAACTGATTTAAGCTTACATATTTTGTTCAAAGGTCAGCAGCTTTACATTTGAGTTCTTTCAGAGCTCTTGCCACTGAACCAAGAGACTTGTTAATTTTTAATGTGTCAATACGATCTCATATCTTTTCATTTCTATCTGACTGAATTCTTCTGACTCTCTGCTTGAGAGGGCAAATTCAGGCCCAGGTATCTGCCCGATATCTTTGGTAGTGAATACAAATGCAAAGAATTCATTCCGCTTCTCTGTAATCTTCATATCCTCTTTGACCTTCCCTTTTATCCCCTCTTTATCTAACTGTCCAACTGCCTCCCCCTGGCAGGTTTCCTGCTTTTGATGTATTTAAACAATTTTTTTTAATTGTTTGCCTGTCTGTTTTTAGTAATGTGCTCCTGACATTCTCCCCCCCCCCCCACATCCCTTATTGTCAGCTGGCATTTCTTTTGCCAGAGTTTGTGTTCTTTTTTTGTTTTCCTCATTTTTATTTTATTTATTTTTCACATTTTTTCACAAGGAGCTCAGAGTGGTGTACATATTTCCTCCCCTCCTTTTTGTCCTCACAACAACCTTGTGAAGTAGGTGGGGCTGAGAGATAGTGACTGGCCCAAGGTCACCCAGGAAGCTTCGTGGCTGAGCAGGGATTTGAACCTGGATCTTCCAGGTCTAAGTCCGACTCCCAAACCACTACACCATCCTGTAGTGTAGTGTAGAAGTCATTTTGGCATGATTTCCACTTTCTGAAGGAAGCCTTCTTGCATTTTGTAGCTTCCTTGTCTTTATTCATGAGCCCTGCTGGCTGTGGCTTCCCCTGGAACTGGTGACGCCTTTCCTACTTAATGGTATAGATTCTAGTTGAGCTTCTGTTATTGTGGTTTGAAATAACCTCCTTGCACTCTGGAGAGATTTAACCCCCAATCTGCCCTTCCTGCTTGCTAATCCTCTCATTTTGAGAAGTTCCCTCTTTCAAACTAAAATACGTCTCTGCTGGGTTTTGTTAGAACTTTCCAATGACATATATGCTGAACTGGATAGCATGTCACTGTTCCTTATCAGTTCATCCAACAGATGTTCCTTATCATCCAACAGATGTCACTGTTCCTTATCAGTTCAACAACATTTCCATCTTGCACTAGGTTCTGGGCACCACACTGGTCTTTTCCAAGAGCAACTGTTCTAGGGCAAAGTCATCAATGGGCCAATCCTATCTGGCCCTATCTGGCAAGGCCCAGACCGCTGGTGTGACAGCACTGCAGGGAGGCAGAGCTCTAGGTTCCGCCACGGTCCGACCCTCCGTTACATGGGAGAACGAAGCACCCCGACCTCTCGCTTTCGGAGCCATTCAAGTCGGTGAAAGCAACGCTCCGAAAGCGAGGGGGCAGGGGTGCTTCGTTCTCCCATGTAACGGACGGCCGGACTGTGGCAAAACTTAGAGCTCTGCCCCCCTGCAGCGACGTCAGTGTGTGACAGCCTCTGCAACAGCATGCGGGCTGGGATTGCCAGTGCAATCAGCAGGTAGCTGTGGTCCACACCAGAGCAGGTAAGTCAGCTGAGGGGCTTCCTGGAGGAGGATTGGGGCAGGAATCGGGACAGGCCAAGGGTGCATTGAGGGTGGGCTGGGGGTGGATATCTGCGGCAGTGGTGGTGCCGATATGCCCCTGACTTAGGCTCGACACACCCCCTTGGACTCACTCAGATTTATGCAACCAAAGAGCTGCTGCAGATCCAAGTAGGCCCATTGGGGACAAGGCAGCAGTTGTAAACAGTTTTACTTACCTCTCCATCACTGCCCGGTCCCTGGCCAGCCCATAGCATGCAGCGAAGGCTTTGCCAGCACTGCTGCACACTCTGAGCTGGCCCAAAATAGGACTGCGCTGTTAGCGTATCTAGAAATCTTATCTCTTTGTCATGGCCTGAGCTCAGTTTACAGAGGGCAATTGAAATCCCTCGTTACTACAACACTTTCTCCTTTGAATGCCTCCCTGAATCAAAATCCCCCTTAGCATTTTGATCAGAAGGGTAATAGCATGTTCCCAGTACTAAACTATCAATTGAGCCTGGCTTTTCCACCAACAATGATCAAGTGGAGGAGTCTGGTCCCATTAAGCTTTCTAGTTTGTTGGATTCTATACCCTCTTCAACACTGAGCTACACCACCCTCAATACACTCCTCCCTGTCATTCTGGCACATTTATTAATAACCTGTTAAATGACTTAGGGTGCACTTAGGTAGCACTTCTCGTCACCCTTGGCAAGCTCCATGATCTCCACTCCACATGTTACATCATCAGAAGGAGGAAATCAGAAGCATAAATCATTCATCCACCACCTCCAATTACTGTCTCAATTGCTCCATAGTTCCTATAGATAAAAACAGAATCTGGGGGAACTCCTGCTTGCAAATAAGAGCAACATTTGATTCTGAATTCAGAAGGGTGACAACCTGAGAGTATTATAAGAACAGGCATATGACAGTGTGATGGCTAAGCATATGCACACCGTCTTGTCATACCTTAAAAATACCGCCCTGTGTCCTTAATGAATGCTTGAAAGAAGCACCTTCTCTGAATTTGATTCAGTTTTCTCTGTTCACTGTCAGCTTGAGACCTGATTCACTGCTTATGTAGACTCCTGGCAATCCGAGTAGATTCTGTTAACATTTACTAGGCAATGTTTCCGGGGATAAAGGACTCCGCTTCCCAGATTTCAGCAACCATGGCAATAAGGGGCTCTATAAACACATCAGCCTGAACACTGCAAACGTCAAGGCTGGCCCAGCTATGAAACATAGTGAAGCAGCTGTTTTGAAGTGTAGGCTGGGGGAGGCAGCAAACTGGTAGGAGGTGGTGAATTGGCACCCTGTAGGCCAGCGGGTGGCGCAGTGGGTTAAACCGCTGAACCATGAGCTGTCGATCGAAAGGTTGGCAGTTCGAATCCGCGACGGGGTGAGCTCTCGTTGCTTGGCCAGCTCCTGCCAACCTAGCAGTTCCAAAGCATGTTAATGCGAGTAGATAAATAGGTACCGCTTGCAGGAAGGTAAACAGCGCTCCGTGTTCCAGCTGCATGCTACGCGCTGCGGCAAGGAGAGTCATGCTGGCCACATGACCACGGAGGCGTCTTCGGACAATGCTGGCTCTTCGGCTTTGAAATGGGGATGAGCACCACACCCTAGAGTCGGACAAGACTGGACTTAATTGTCAGGGGTCACCTTTACTGCTGCCTCTCCTGGCCCTCCGCCTGCCCACACACTGCTTGAACAACAAGTGAGAGGAGAAGGGGGTGGCGGCTTACCTCCTCTTCCTCTGCAGCGGCTGCCACTTCTTCAGAGCAGGTGGGGCAGGGAGGATCCACCCTCCCCACCTGGCGGCCTACTTTGAAGAAAAGGCAAGCAGCAGAGTAGGCGGTGATGGGGAGGCTGAGGCAAAAACAGGAGGTAGAATGTGGGCACTGCTTCAGCTTTGACCAAGCCTGACAGTAGGTCAGCAGACTGGATGATTTAAATGACAGTATCGGTTTTCCTCACAGGAGAAGGCACAGCAACTTACCTCACATCAGTGTATGCTGTGCATTATGCCCAGCAAGTTAGGTGTGTTGAACCAGTCTCCTGTCCTGATCTTAAGACAGTGAAGTTGCTGAGCCAGTGAGCTCACAATGGGCCAGGCCATGACAACACCCAGAAATGTCAGTGATGACATCACAAAGCCCTCTTGAGCTGAGGTCTTCACCTGGAATGGCTGAAGCTCACGTCTGGGGACATCACTTCTCTGCAAATGGCAAACAGGTGCCTGGCTTCCGTGTATATGGCAAAAGCCAATTGGAGATAACAGGTCCATCATTGTGATTGCTGGGAGTAACACTATGAACGTTAAGCAACGAAGGACAAGTTTCCAAGGGACCCACTTCATTTCAGAGGGAAGGACAGAGAACATTTGAGATACATTTGAGTCTTGCCATTTGAGAGCTGATTGCCATACCAGCATGTCTTGACATAAATGCCATCATGGCACTACTGCAGCTAACCTACAAAAAATGTCTCGGACTGGGTGCTGAGCTGTTCTCTGATTGACCATAAATTCCAGCATGAAAGTAAAGCAGGTTTGTGTAAAAGCTTGAGAAAAAAAGCACAGGGTGGAAGGAGACCAGGGAAAGCTAAAGAATGATGTCTTATTCTTTTGTGTTCTTGCTCCTCTTAAAAATAACACTACCCTTTAGTGCACTTTGGGGTGTGTTGGACTGGTTTGCTTCTCCTACTGTCCATTACTCTTAGCCTTCATTTCATTGCTACATTACACTACAAATGCAAAAAGGAAACGAAGCTTCCTGCTTCCTGTTAACAGAGCCTCTCTAGTGTTCAGGCTGCTTGCCTGCTTCGTCGCTATAAGCAGCATAACTGCTTATAGCGTTTTGTTGAAGCAAGAAACACACTGACTTGGTGCCAGCTTAACAAAGGTAATGGGTGCGGGGGGTGATGTGGGGATAGGCGTCATTCTTTTCTGCGGTTCCATTTAACCGCGATGAGAGCTGGACTCTATCTCCCATGGATATGGGGATACAGCTGTACTGGGAACTCTCAGTCACATGTCTGGATCACGGCCAGCCCAGCCATGACATGGCCTGAGGTGGCTTGCATCAGCGGCAGGGGGCTGAGGGGGCAGTGAAGGGTCCTTTGCCCTGAAACTGCCACACCTCCCTCCAGCCTGCTGTGGACATGAGCTGCATTGATCTATTTATTTTATGTACAGTATTTTTACCCCGCCTTTCTCCCCGAAGGGACCCAAGGCGGCTTACAACGTAAAAAATACAATACAATACAGAACGTAATCACATTTTAAAACAGTAAAAAATAGTTAACAAAACTAATAAAAACATCTAAAAACTGATTTTTTTTTTAAAAAAGATTACATTTAAAACAAGATCATAAAAACAGCAGCACCCCACCCGTACCAGCAAGATGTTAAAAAAGGCAAAGGCTCAGAAGGCTTCTTTGAACAAGAAGGTTTTTAGGCCTTGCCGGAAAGTGTCCAAGGAGTAGATCATTCCACCATCTACTTTCCTCTTGCTAAAAATGAACAAAAAGTGGGTCATCTCTGCATCCATATTGTGCTCTGTCATGTGGTTTTCACTCACCTGGAAGTGTGGGGACTTCCGGTTTTATCTGCTAGCATGTAGCAGCCACACGGGGCCACAGTTCAGATTAGAACCACGGCTTGGAGGTAGAGGGTACTTCATCCTTTCCCTCCATGTCCGTTTCCCACCAGAAACCATGCATCCAAAGCCGCTAGTTAACCCTTAAAGTGCCATTTGAAACAGAACTTTAAGGGATAACTCGCTGTTTCAGGAGCATAATTTTCAGTGGGAAAAGGGCCCAGAGGTAAAAGGCCCCATATCCTCTACTACCTCCAAGCCATGGCTCTGATCCAAACCACGTTACATGCTAGTAAAAATAAACTCCCCAAACTACACCATCAATTGTGTCGCTAAGATGCATTGCTCAGTCCTATTCCCTGCCACGTTATAGCATGCAGCCATGCCAATGGAGGTGGCACTGCATGCTAAGGGGGAGGGGTGGGGCAATTGGACAGCCTTCAAGAGGTATTTTTACTTACCCCCCCTCAGTAGGCTGCCCAATTGCCTTTGGGTCTCCTCAGACCTATGCCAGCTATACAGCTGGCACAAGTCTGAGGAGAGCCAGGGGGTGGGTGGGCATAAAAATGGCAGAAAAGATTTGGCATGCCTGACTGCCACCAAATCCACCCATTTCCTCCCCCAACATACCAGTGCCTGGGGAGTCTCCCGGGGCTGCTGCTGCATGCATGGCACATCTGGCCATTTATAGCAGCAGCCAGGCAACGTGTGACAGCGGCTTGGCTTTTGCTCCACCATAAAGGATCTTGTGCTGCTGGAATGCTAGTTCCAGGAGTGCAAGGCCCTAATAAGATTGGGGCCTAAAGTCTCATTGAGAAGGTCTCATTGATAAATTCCTCAAACACACCAACAAACAAACTTAGTGCGATCCATTTCCCCTTAGCAATTAGACTACTTCTGAATCCTGTTTCATTGCAGATGACAAAGGCAACTAGTTTTAAGTCTGATGTTTATGTTACAGGATCATATCATGTTAGGGCTGTAACAAGCTGCTCATTTAGAGAGAGAAGTCATGCTCCTAGGACGTTTCCTATCTCTGGCTGCCCAGAATTAAATACAGGGAGAACAGAGTGTATGATCAGTCATATTCTGGGTGTGGTAGTGGTGCCAAGCCTTCTAGCCAACCCATATTGAATTCTTGGCACCTCCTTTCCAAGGGTTTAATAGGTCTGGACCAGCCCCAAACAGGATGTTTTGCCCATACATAGACTAGGAGGAGGATGGAGATGTGCCAAGCCAAGACTGAATGCAGTCTGAGAAGGCAGCTACCCAGAAGTCAGACGTGGGCAAAGCAATCGCAATACGTAACAGAAGCAATATCATGCAATCTGGCGTTTGGCCATGAACCAAGCCCTTTACTACCAGTACGCACCTCTGTCCCTAGACGACAGACTGGTTGAGGAGCAAGAGAGATGCCTCAAGTGCACAACCCTGTGCTGACTGTACTTATAACAATCGCAATAACGTTGTTAGCTCCATGCATTGTATGCATCATCTGTATAACTGCCGCAGTGCATGCGCCTGCATGCCCATGTTGTAAGAGAAGAGCACTGGAAAGATGGCATCCAAATTTCACAGGAAAACCAATGCTATACAGTACATTCATTAAGGGGCATAGATAGACAGACCTTCCAGCCCCTTGCTAGTCTCAGAATGCTTAATTGTACTTGCTAGTGTCACATTTTAACCCTTGTGCGGATATTTTAAGTGTTCTATGTTTTGGAAGCAAAGGTAACTGGCTATCACGTTTATTCACTTTACAGTTCCATGACCCAGTGTATATAGAGGATAGCACTGGTTGTATCAAACGTTGTCACACCTTTCCTTCTTGTTTGTATTTCTGGAATCAGTGGTTACTGAGAAGTCAGCAGCTCTGTGTGGGTGTGCCAGGAATTATTCCAAGAAGAAATATGCATGGCTGAAAAACACTATCCCTATGGAAACAGAAGAAGAAGCGTTACACTCGTCTGCCTCACCAATTTAAACGTCTCCCCTCTGATGTTCCGAGTAGCACGTAGCACAAATTAGCCACTTACTGTAACCAGCTACTTAGCTCCATAATGCCCCTAATGATAATCACACACTTAACTGATGTCTCAAATGAAAGCAAGGAAATGTATCCCTTTGATCATACTAGTTTTTTTTTTAAAAAAACTTATTCTAGCCAGATCCAGTCCTTGAATGGCACAATTGATATTACAAATTATCTCAAATATTGTGGCCATAATCCAGTACATGGTTGTGTATGCTTAAGTCCTATTGAAATCGGCAGGGCTTAAGCACTCCTAAATTCTGTGCTGGGTTGTGGCTTCTCTAGCCAAATAAATCTTCTAGCTTGGGTCCAAAAAGCCCTTTGCATGAGTGCCAAGTGGATCACCAATTTCAGCTGATTTTCCTCCCCCCCCTCAGCTGGATCCCCCCCCCCACTGCTGGCATGTGCCACAGTGGACCTGTTCTGAGGGGAGGAGGGCTGAGTTTAGATTGTAAACCTGCAGGCTGAGCCTATTTTTATTTTATTGTGCAGTGCCTAGTAATTTTAGGTGCTTTAATAAAGGCTGCATATAAGTGTGTGTGTGTGTGTGTGTGTGTGTGTAAAGCATTAGTATTTAAAAATATCCAGCTAAAAGTTAGTAATGTAATTTCTTACTAAAAAGATAATTCTATTCACAGACGCTGAGCTACTCATTGGTCACCAAACTCATCATCACATCATCTCCTTCACCCTTTCATTCCACCATCCATTGTTCCTTCTCTATCATCTTCGGATCATCATGTCACTTTTCTCAGCTCATCACTTGCCTGTTCATTTCCTTAACTAAAGATGAAACAGTGTAGAAAGCATCAAACTGTGTCAAAGAGTCAGGGCCAAAGTGTACATGCCACGAAATGTGTGTTACAGGTGCAAGTTCACTCGTGTGTAGTGTCCACGGGGGCTGTGATTTTGAGTGGGACCACAGCACAGAAGTAGAGGTATTTGACTCGGCCTCCAATGTGTTTTCCCACTGAAAATCGCACCTCCAAAGTGGCTACTTAAACCCACACAGTATAATTTCTAACAATGGCATTGTTAGGGTTTAAGTCCTATAGCTACTTTGTAAAAGTGATTTTCAACAGGGGAAATAGTATTAAATAGATAAAGCGTTAAATCCCCTCTAAGTGCACATTGTGGTCCTGATCCAAATCATGTCCCTGCATGGCTGCTACACATGAGAAAACATAAGCCTGCAATGACACACTGACACGTGTAGCATCAGTCTGAAAGTGAGTTCAGAGAAGGCTACAATCGCATAGGAAAATTACCACTTACTGAGAGTTTCTTTGGAGAAAATGAAACTGTCATTTGGACAAAATTTCAATGGACATTTGGAAAACATGCCTGGCTGGGAGGTTTTACAGGAACATGGGTGCCTGGTATGTAGGCACACAGTTGTTCCCAGAACAGCCCATATGTAGTACAAGTGCCCCACTGACCGACCATTATCTGTCACAACAAACACAATCAATTATTTCCATCACCTAAAGGACAACGTTAGTATCTACTCATCCCTATGTACCCAGTCAGCCTGCTCTTCTCGTTTAACATTCCAGCTTAATAAGCACTTCCATAAAAAGGGAGGATTATTACTATGACTCAGAAGGTTATTACTCTTGTTTATGAGACACACCAACCAATTTTAAACTGGACACAGGCTTCTATCATCGTCCATGGGCACGTGCCAAGGAAAGCACAATGGATGGAGAACACACACAGCCTGCCGTAATGTGAAGAATCATTAAAGCATAATTAACACAACATTTTTCTTGGAATTTTTTTAATGTCCATCAGTTACGAATGATTAAAATGCTTTTTCAGGATTTAAATAGGGCACTAGGCAAGTTTGAAGTTGATCCTTTATAAATAAACGGAGTGTTTCAAAGGCTACTCAAAATGGAAAGTTGTGTTTCAAGTATCTGTAGATCCTGATCACGTCAGAAAGCATTCCACAGAAAACAGAAGCTACAAGGAGTGCTCTGGCTTTTCACAGCTGTGAAAATAAATAATAAGCATAGTCAAGAGTGTCCCAGCAGACTCCTAAAGTATTCAAACACCCCCAGTTCTTTTAAAAAAAAAAAGCTTCGGTCACATCTAGCTAGAGGTAAATCTCATTGATTCAAATGGCAAAAATAGTGAAGCACGTATTTCATTCTCACCTTGAAATCAATGGAACGTAAAAGGGCTTCATTTGGCAGGCTCATACCCTTACAGCAGGGGTCAGCAACCTTCTTCCGCATAGGGGCCATCAATAGGGCCATCAATAGGGCCATCAATAGTAAGAACCCATGTGCATTTGATACGCATGCGTGAACTTCCCAATTAGGCCATAGAGCTAAGACAAAAGAGATGGGCACAGCACAGAGAGATGCATGCCCAGGCACAGAATGATGCCCAAAGGAAGCTTCTGCCATTGGTCTACTTCAGGGGTGGGGAACCTATTTGGGGTGGGGGGCCATTTTCCCATGGGGAAAATTGGCTGCGGGCCGGCCCGAATTTTTTGGGGGGCCCCCACCACAAATTTGACCCCCCCCGGCGAATTTACCGCTCCCACCCACCCACCTACCGCTCACTCGCCCGCCCACCCACCCACCGCTCTCCCTCCCTCCCTCGGCGCCTCCTCCTTTTCACCTCGGCGCCTCCTCCTTTTAAAACCGGCCTTCCTGGACCTGCGCAGAGCGCAGCTGAGGCCGAGATTGCCTTCTTGGCCAGCATCGCACTCTGCGCAGGTCCAGGAAGGCCGGTTTTAAAAGGAGGCGGTGCGGGAAGGCGGCGGCGGGCGGCGGGAGAGCCTCCGGTCGCGGGCCGGATCGGTCTGGTCCAGCGCAGGCCGGACTGGATCGTCCCGCGGGCCGAATCCAACCCACGGGCCGGAGGTTCCCCATGCCTGGTCTACTTACACTATAAGCCTTACACAGACAGAATTACAAACTTGAATTCTTTTTTAGGACCACTGTAGGTCAGGTGTAGGCTGACCATATCCAAAAAGGGGCAGGGTGCCTATACCTTTAACCACTGGAATTTGGGCAGGTGCAGCACATCATGGAAGGCTGCAACAAGCTACACCTGCCCAAATTCCCTCTTCTTACAATGGTTAAAGGTATAGGCACCCTGTCCCTTTTGGATATGGTCAACCTAGTCAGGTGGATATATCTTTTTGGGACTACGGACTGGATGATTTTGGGTGGGGTGGTGGACCGGATTCAGCCTGCGGGCTGTAGGTTGCCTACCCCTGCCTTACACTTACATCCCATTTATTTCAACAAAACGGATTTCTCTGTGCATCCGCATATGCTCCCAGCTAAAATGTTGATCCAAGGCTATATGGACACAATCTAGTCATCCAGGCCATCCTCCCCACCTCCTCCCATTTTCTGCCACTGGAAATTTCCCCCTTCCCCATCAGCACAGCTGGATTGGACCCTATGTGCATTGCTAGATCCCAGGGCATCACATGTGCATGCAAGCTTCTGAGGGTTTCCTTTCAGCAGTCTGCAGCACATTCTATTGGGCAAACACAAAACTGAGGCACATTTTAATACTCCTATATTATTATATGAAAGTTGTGATAAAAATGGTAAAGGAAGTCAATGAAAGTCCACGAGCTGCCAAGCACAGTGAAGAACTTTTAAGCTCCATTTATTTCAATGAGGGAAGAGCTTTTCAAAATCCTCATTGGAGTATGTAACTTCCAAGCTGTGAACACTTTTTGCATTCCCTGTATCTGAAATAAGAATAAAACATCTACATTTGCAAGAATGTATATTAAATGTTCAGTGGCTCTTCTCTAGTTTCCGCCCTACAATAACAACATTAACATATGATATGCACAGCATAAATACATACACTCAGACACGTAATGAAAACTCTCTAAAGCTGCTTTGCATTCCATCCCTGTGAGTTTGGATCCTTCTACTGCCCCCCCTCTTCACTGTGGGTTTCTCAGTTTCAAAATTAGTGAGTTTATCCCTCTGCTGTGCCATGATCCCAGACAATGATAGATAGGTGTGATATCCAACAAGGAGTATATTTCTTTAAAGAGAGAGAAAAAGGGGAGGGGGAGGGGAGGAATGAGTAATGCTTAAAGTGAAAAAAATAGGGAGATAATATATGGCTACATTTGGTGAATTCAACATTAATCAAACTGCTCCTTCCCCAAATTTGACTCCTCATTCAAGAATAACTTGCCAACTAGTTTCATTGGATTAGAGAAGTGTGGGCTGATTTCTACTCCTACAATGAGGCTTTCCCTTTCCCTCCTCGCCACCATAAGTCTCCCCCATACCCTCAAAAAGGCAGGGGATCGCTCCCAAGTGCCCCTCAGGCACGGAGATATTCTACAGGGGCCTAAAACAACGTTCATATGGACAACCTTAATGCAAGAGAGAGAAAAGGTCAGGGTTGAATTTGCAATCCTTACGGTGCAATCCTACGTAAGTTTAGAGCGGCGGAGCACGTGCTCCACCATTCTAAACTGTCACAAACGTACTGTAAAGCATGTTTGCGACTACTTTCAAGTAAAGGCCGTTGATACGGAGGCCAGCAACCCTCACTCCACAGCCGAAGCGACCCAGCCACCTCTGGGGAAGGTAAGTCTCCTGCTGGCATGTGCAAGGGCGGGCAGGGCAGTAAGGGAGGGCGGCGGTTGACAAAGCCGGCCCGGGAGGGGGCGGGGATGTCAGCCACCACATCCTCGTCCTGTTCCCGGGCTCGGCGGCCATTACACGGCTGCCTCAGAGTTACGCCAGCTCTTGAGCTGGCGGAAATTCGAGGAGGCCCATTGGCCTTCCAGCCCTTCACCAGGGGAAGGGGACGAACATCCCCTTCCCCAAAGGAGACCTCTGGGCTGCTCCGGAGCGGCCCGGAACGAGCATAGGATCCTGCGGGCGGCCCTAGGGCCACCCACGGATCTTTAGGCAAGATTGTGCTGTAAAGCAAACAGGAAGTGTGTTTGATACCCCCATAAACCTATTTTCTGGAAGCATCCCATGACTACTTGCTTAGTGTGTCACTGTTTCTCAAAGCATGGCATGTAACTCCACAGAAGGGGGCTGAGAGGCCTAGCATGTTATGTTGGCATAATAGGGGAGACATGTTTTTGGGTACATTGCTACAGTACATGGTGTACCTGTATCTCTTTAAACTTGAGTGAAATAGAGAAAGAAAAATAAAGGAACACAGTGATAACAGAGCGCAAGCAACTCTAAATTGAATTTCTCCCATGTGTAAATCAAATGAAAGATCTCCATTGAGAAGCACAAGTTCGTTTAAAAAAACAAAAACCCTCTCTTTCTTAATTACATGATGTTATTGACACCATGGATGTGTGTTACGAAGCTAACTGGGTGAACCAGAAGATGCCCCTAGAAGCACCTTGTTTAATATGCTAAAATAATGGACACCCACATCCCACACTTTCTGTGTTCTGACATAACACTAAGAGTTGCAAAAACAACTGGGCTTTTCAACACACTTTTATTCCTAGGGTTTGAGTGTGATGATTAGCAATCCAGTTCATGAAACATGACAGACGAAAGGAAGAGCCTGACAGGTTCATGAGGTGTTGGATGTGGAAACCTGAGGACAGCCAATGCAACAGGTCAGGTCTGAGTCAGACATGCTCCTCTCATTTCGTCAAAACATCCAGAGACGGCAGCAGCAGCAGCATCACCTACCACTTTAGGAAGCAGCAAGCCCTTGCTTCATCCTCCGCTATGCACGGAACTGCCTGCCTCATCTAGCCTGGCTAAGGGCCAGTTCAGCCTCCCACCACACCATTGTCCAACTCCCACATGAAGAGATTATCATCTAAAAGACAAAATAAAATTGAGGTGAATTCAGATCTCAGAAAGGCTGAAATTGAAGACCCAATTGACTACTTGGCTAATGGGGAAGGAATGTTATGATAACTAAGCGCACCCCAGGGGGGAGAGATTTAATTATACAGGGCAGAGCAAACTGTAAATGAGCAACAGGTGCAAATTATCACGTCGTTCCTAACCATATTTACATGCAAGTAACTCCCACTGATGTATGTCAATGGTGCTTACTCCTAAGTAAGTATACTTAGGATGAGGCTGTAGGCTGAAATCAATTGTACTATATACTGTACAGGCAGGAGAGGTTTTATATACAGTATATAAAACCATCTTACCTGGGCTGGCGCAGGCCGGACTCCAAAGTTCCTGGCAGCGGCCCACCATTTGCAAGTTCCTCTGTCTCAAATGAAGGCTTGGGTCATTAGGCTGCATTCTTATACACCAGTGGTTCCCAAAATGGGAGGGACGGCTCCCCTGAAACCAGCCAGGGGAGCCGCGGAATCCTCTCGGAAAACAGTGCAATGCCAATTGGCAGGCATCAAAATAATGTAATGGGGAGCTGCAGCCAATTGTTGCCAATGGTCAAGGGAGCCGCAGGTCGAAAAAGTTTGGGAAACAATGCATTATACATTATACACACTTTCCTGGGAGTAAGCCTCATTGACCACAATGGGACTTACTTCTGAGTAGACATGCACAGGATTGGGATAAAGGCCAGCGGGTGGCGCAGTGGGTTAAACCACTGAACCATGAGCTGTCGATCGAAAGGTTGGCAGTTCAAATCCGCGACGGGGTGAGCTCTCGTTGCTTGGCCAGCTCCTGCCAACCTAGCAGTTCCAAAGCATGTTAATGTGAGTAGATAAATAGGTACCGCTTGCGGGAAGGTAAACAGCGCTCTGTGTTTCAGCTGCATGCTACGCGCTGCGGCAAGGAGAGTCATGCCGGCCACATGACCACGGAGGCGTCTTCAGACAACACTGGCTCTTCGGCTTTGAAATGGGGATGAGCACCACACCTTAGAGTCGGACACGACTGGACTTAATTGTCAGGGGTCACCTTTACCTTTATCTAATCCGCCTACATGTTTTTGCTTTAGGTGTGATTAAGGCCCTCCCTTTCTTGTGCAAAAGTTTAAGGTTAAAATAAACACTTTCATCATAGCCAAAGATTGCTTCCCTAATCAGTCCCTAATCAGTCCCTCAGTCAAAACTAATCAGTCATGATATTTGTCCAAGTATCCCTACATCACCTCATGAGATGCTCCAAGGCCTATTGCTGCACTTCTAGACAGGCTTACCAGATCGTCGCTGGGACGGGAGCGGTCTACCCTTAAGGGGGCAGGGCGTGGGGGGCCAGAACACGTCGCGTTCTGGCCCCCATGCCCCGCCCCCTTAAGGGTAGACCGCTCCCGTCCCGGCGACGATCTGGTAAGCCTGCTTCTAGATAAATGATGCTAACATAATAAGATACAATTTCCCCATTACGTGCAGTACTGTACTGTATTTGGTGGTGTATATCAAATATATACCTTATACTGGAGGAAACCAGTTTGCTTGGAAAACTACTATTGTTCTGGTGCTGATATCAGATTTAACCAGCCTGTATTACTGCTGTTGGACACCTGAGGTGACTTTGTGCTTCCTGTTTTTATTTTTCTGTGAAATGTCCGAAATGGGAGCTTACTGCGTATCTCCTGTAGGGGAAAGCATGATTTTTAGAAATGGGGAAAGCATAGATGTATCCCTACCCACAGGAGAGAGTCATGGACCTGGACACCCACTTTGGACATTCCATGGAGGCATGAAAACAGGAAGCGCTCCTTATTTTCTCCGTATGCTGAACATCCCAAGCTGCATCCAATTTCATATGACAAATACTGAACCTAGCAACAGTACTAGTAAGGCTGAATAAAATTAACACAAAAACACCTCTTCTTGGTACGCCCAGCTAAATGAAATCAGATGATGGCGGCTACTCTTACAAAAGTAAACAAGATTATATAAAGGCTGTTCAGTTTTTCAATGCAGGTATATTGTACAAGTGTTTCTTTTAGGATCTTTCCTACTTAAATCATGTCTTTTCTCCTTCCTCTGGGCTCTTATCTCCTTGCACATGTTTTGCTTTGCAAGAACAATGAAAAATAACAAACTTATTTTTAGCCGCTTGGAAAATGCAGTGACACCCAGAGCTCCGTTGGATTCCTTGAAACGCTTGCACAGTTTCAACACTGTCCTAAAAGATTCAGTCATTGCAGGAAGCCAGACGAAGGCGAGAGATAAGGAGATTGTTGAGCTTGGGACAAACTCCCTGCCTTGTGTGTGTTTGTGTGTGTTGCATCCCCTCATGCTTTCAATTTAAAATGTTCTTCCCTGACTCACTTCTCTTACTCCACATAAGAAACACATTTAAAAGGCTAAGCAACATTCCAACATTTTCTTTAGCCAAAGTAACAACAGAAGTACTGTAGAAATACTCCTAGGTTTGTCACAAGTCTTATGGCAAATGGGGCTTTCCTAAAGTTAGGCAGACACAAGAACATCAAGGGCTCAGTCCAGCCTAACTCAGGCACAGTTGAGGCCCAATTGTGGCCCAATTGTGGCCCAAACTAGGACCGAGTTAGGCTGCAACTGTGCCTGAGTTAGGCTGGAGGCAACAGCATTGGGCCAGGATCGCGGCAAAACTTACCGCAGAGGCAGGCAGGCTCCTGTGGGGAGCTGTCAGTCTTGTGGAAGCGAAGAGCCCCCTCCTCAGCCCGTCTGCGTGCACCTACCACAGCTGCTGCAGCGGTTGCAGCAGATGGGCAGCCACAGGCGGGCCTGCAGGCACTGCGCGTTTGACAGTCAGCTGAAGGGCAGAGGTTGTGCCAGTGCCAGCTGCCCCAGGGCACCCTGGGCATCAGCCACCTGCCGCAGGGGGGAGTGCCACTGCCCTCCCTCCTGCAGACTGCGATGCCACCCCCAAGCCACGGTGAGGCTGCACGTGGGAGTCATGGGGGGGTGAGCGGGGGAGAGAAGGGAAGGAGGGGGTGGGAACAGCACGCACAAGGGGGGGGTCTCATGAGGTCTGGAACCGCCTCCGCCAGGACATGCCCGTGCGCTGCCTGAAGCCCTGGGCCTCAAGGGCCGTGGCAATGCCCACAAAGAAGGCATCCCAGCATGCCTTCTGCTCCGTGCCCCGGCCAAGACCGAGAGATGCCGTGGGCTTGTCTGCTGCGAGCGGGAAGGGCTCACGCAGCTCATCACACCCCCAGATGGGGCAACGTCGGCACCTTGCGGCAGGCGCTCTGGCGGCATGGGGGGTGCCAGCGTCCATCATCAGGGAGTGGGAGGGGAGGCAGGCACACTGACAGGGGGTGCTGGGGAGGGGCACGGGTGGGTCAGAAACAGACAGACAACACGGCTGGTGGGAGAGGGATACAGGGAGAGGGGTCTGCAGAGACCGATAGGGGCACAGGGGGCACTTCGCAGATGGAGGCAATGCAGGAACGGGCGCCTCTCATGCAGACGGACCGAGGGCGGACACGGACGCTGTTGATGGGCGGAAACGGACACCGGTGACGGGCGGACAGAGGGCGGAAACGGACGCCGGTGACGGGCGGACACGGACGCCGGTGATGGGCGGACCGAGGGTGGGTGAGAGCCCCGGTTGCTGAAAGGGCTCTTCACGGACGTGGCGGATGTGCGCCACAGTGCCCGTCAGTGTTTGCCTGCCTGACAGGCCCCCCAACTCCCCCCTCCCCTCTGGTCCCAGAGGGTCCGGCAGCGCCCCTGCTGTGTTCTCCCAGGGATGGCTGTGGCGGACCCTGGCTGGGATTCATGCAGAGGCTTGTGTGCTGGGGCCTGCCTGTGTGGGTGTGTGGGGCAGTGCTTGTGCAACATTGGGGACATGTGTTTCCAGGGGCATCTTTATTGTTCTGGAACAGTGGCAGAGATGGCCGGGCGTGGCTGCCAGGGGTAGGCACAGCAGCCTCTAGGACCACAGCAGCAGCATCAGGCGAGCCCCATGGACCTGGAGATGCGGGCTCTTCCCCTGTGGAACCACGGCCTGCTCCATAGAAAGGGGAGGGACAGCAAGTAGGCAGCCAGGGCGGTGGGGCAGCAGCAGCAGCTGAGGTGGGTTGCAGGGCAGGCTCCCAGACCTCTCTGGCAGCATCAAGGCAGGTGACCGTGGGGCAACCAGACTGCAGGCCCAGGGGTGCTCCCCGGACGGTTTGTGGTAGTGGGCATTTCTGGGGGGACGAACAACATGGGGGTGTTCCATGGCAGCTGCTGCGTGGTAGCAATCGCCATTGAAGAGGAGCCAGTGTGCCAGTTGCAAAGGTCTGCAGGGAGAGAAATCAAACACAGCTGAGTGGTGTGAGACACATAGCCTGGTCTGCGCTCCTTCCCTGGGTGTACGGTGAGCATGATCCTGTAAGGGAAAGGGGTCAAAGAGAGAGACAACAACACAACTTGGGGGTCACAACCATGGCAATCCTAGCAATACTGACCTGTCGGTAGACCCTGTGGAGAAAAGAGGGGGGGGGGACAGCTGGTGTCTACATATGGGTTACAGTTCCACACTCATGGCATTGTGTGCTCACATTAATACAGGCAGCTATGAGACAAGACATTGGTATAGAGGCAAGGGCCAATATACTACTGAGGCATATCATGGCAGGCTATGCAGGCAGCTATGAGACAAGACATTGGTATAGAGGCATATCATGGCAGGCTATGCAGGCAGCTATGAGACAAGACATTGGTATAGAGGCATGTATCCTACCTATATTTCTCTATGCAAAGAGGCAGATGTCAGAACACATGTCAGAACAACCCCTGCTCTTACCTGCACTTACCTGCTGGTGTTGTTGCCTGTATGGGGGGGGGGAGAGAGGGGCTGGGAGAAAGACATGGGTTAGCAAACACTTGCATGGAGACAGCTGCCCAGGCACAGCAGTAAACAGTTTGGCCACAGGCAGAACAGCCCTCTCTGCCCTAGAGGGGGGCAGAGAGGAGAGAGGAGAAGAGAGAAGTGGGGTGTTAGAAAAGTTTTCAAAGTCCCACTTTGTGGCTGCTGGGGGACAGAACCCCACGCCACGTGCTCAGAGAGAGAGAGAGAGAGAGAGAGAGAGTGGAGGGCTGGGGCTGGGCTTTTGTGGGAAAGAGGCTGGGTGGGGCTGGGTGCTGATAGGGTAACTATTTGGGTCCGTGTCCAGAGTTAGGCCACACCTGTTCGGTCCTAACTCAGGCCCAACTCGGGCCCAGGGTGTTAGAACTTTTCAGGAGAGGGCTGGTGTGGGTAAGGTAAAATGGCTCCTATGGGTCTCCTCACATTTGGGTCCACCCTTTTTGCTGGCCCAAATTTTGGGCCTGAGTTGGGCTCGAGGGGGCGTGTCAGTGGCTCTCCAGTGTCTGGAACCGGACCAAAATTCGTAACCGCCCCCGTCACACCCCCGACACGCCCCCAACACACCCACTTTTAGGCTGCAATTGTGCCTGAATTGTGCAATTATGCCTGAATTGTACCGCAGTTGCCTTGGGCTGGACCGGGCTGCAATTCAGTCACAATTGCAGCCCAACTCAGGCACAATTCAGGCACAACTCGGGCCTAAAGCACTTGGGCTGCAATTGTGCCTGAATTGTACCGCAGTTGCCTTGGGCTGGACCGGGCTGCAAATCTCTTAATTTTCCAGAGTTGCAATGAAAACCTGAACAGTAGCGGAGGAAGCAATGGGGCGTGGGGGCCCCGGTCGGCACGTGGGGAGGTGACAAGTGCACCATGGCATCAATTTGGCGGCCAAAAAACAGCTATGCAGCTTACAGCGTAATCCTCTTCTTCAGGCGGGCGACGGAACGAGTGTTCCGCTGCCCGAAGCCGTCGCAAACATGCCGTAAGGCATGTTTGTGTCTACGTTCGAGCAGGGAAGGCTGGCGCAAGGCCAGAGGCGTATTTAGGGCGGAGCAAGCGGAGCACCCGCTCCGGGCGCCATCGCCCGAAGGGCGCCCCGCCGCTCCGCCCGCGAGTCCGACTCGGAGACGCGAGTCCGAGTCCGACTCGGGCCGGCCCCCTCAATCGGGAGAGCTGGCTGGGGACATGTTCCCCGGCCGGCTGCCCGGGGCCTTCTAAGGAAGGCCCGCTGTGCAATTTTTTGCGCATGCTCAGTCTGTTAACTGAGGGAAAAGGGCTGCCCTTTTCCCTCAGTAACAGTCTGAGCATGCGCAAAAAATTGAGCATGCTCAGACTGTTACTGAGGGAAAAGGGCAGCCCTTTTCCCTCAGTTAACAGACTGAGCATGCGCAAAAAATTGAGCATGCGCAAAAAATTGCGCAGCGGGCCTTCTTTAGAAGGCCCCGGGCAGCTGGCCGGGGAACACGTCCCCCAGCTGGCTCTCCCGATTGGGGGGGTCCCGCCGGGAGCGCGCCCCTCCCTCCCGGAGCGCGCCCCTTCCTCCCGAAGCGCGCCCCTTCCTCCGGAGCTTCCCCCTTCCTCCACACTATTCCCTTATAGGGGCGCGGCGCCTACCCCCCCCCCCGTGCTCCGGGCACCGAGAGAGGCTGTTACACCTCTGCCTGAGTATACCTCTGGCCGAGCGGCAGCATGGCCACGGCGGAGCACAGGATCTGGTGGGTGGCCCCTTATGCAGGATTGCTCTGCCCCAGCATCACGAACATTTTGCCCGCTGCCCTGGCTCCTACTTATCTTTTGCCAGCGTCATTCCCGCTGGGGTTTTTTTTCGCAGCTGTAACGCCATCGGGGTGACGTCACTAACAGGGGTGGGGCGGGGCTAGCGACGTCACGGGGGTGCAGCAGTGGTTAGCTATGTCACTGAATCTGAACATTCAAGATCAGGTGACAGCCAATGATTACAAGGAGTTATGATTTATGATTTCTTAAAGGAGAATATTTTAATCCCTCAATTCTTTCAAATGCATTAATATAGAATAGAATGTAAGCCCCTCAGACCTGTCCTCTTATTCTGATTAAAATGTCATGTATATTGATTATATCATCATCATCATCATCATCATCATCATCATCTTATTCTGTCTGTCATGCACCAATGGACCCCTTGTTGAAAAAATTCAGAGGGAATCAAGAAATATTAGTCACAATTCACTGCACAGTTATGCAAACTCAATTTACATGGGACTTCAGCACACATAATTGTGAACAGGATCACAAGCATGGAGGCAATTCCAGAGTCTCCATGATGAGCACTTCAAGATACACACAGAGGGAGCTACTACATCTCCCCAGTGTCTTTGTGAATGCATCAGGGCCCCAGCTCCTCTAGCAAATTACTGGAGTAGTGAGGGAGGCCCCTGTGGTGTGAAAGAGAGAAGTTCTAATAACCCTACTGAAATTGGCCCCTTTGCAATCCTTATAAAGGTTAAACAATTTCCGTATTTCTTCGGGTCTAAGGCGCCATTGATTCTAAGGCGCACCTTTACTTTCAGTACCACCAGCAGGGAAAAAAAAAATCCATCGATTGTAAGACTCGCCTCCCTTCATTGAATCTACCTGCTCAGCACCAACTCTCCCCAGCATGTCTCCTGCAGCTGAGGATGACTGAGTGCACTGCCTTTGCATAGCATTTCTGGCCCCGCCAGAAAGTGCCATTTCCTTCATTACCTGGGCTTGGGGGAGCTTCAGGGAGGCCTGTGCAACCCTCTGCAGGCCTCCCTGATCTTCAGTTCGGCAAAAACCAGCGATTTTTGGCCATTTCTGGTTTTCACAAAAACCGGAAATGGCTGAAAATCACCGTTTTTGCCGAACTGAAGATTGGGGAGGCCTGCAGAGGGTCACGCAGGTCTCCCTGAAGCTCCCGCAAGCCCCAGTAAGTAAGAAGATAGCATTTTGGGGTGCTTTTTGGAGACCTTCGATTCTAAGACGCACCCCATTTTTTGAAATGCTTAATTGGGAAAAAACATGCGTCTTAGAATTGAAGAAATACAGTAGTTCTGTTCTTCCTAATAAGAAGTTCCCACAACCACTTGACCAATCACATTCTTTTTAGTTCAAAAATGTCGTTTATTCAGTATCAACACTAATCATCATCATGTTTATTATGATTCGTCCTGAGCCAGATTTTCTGGTACAGTTTGTTTCGCTGTTCTGTCGTACTGGCACAAACCAGCCTTGTAATCGTATGCGCCTGTCTTTACAGCACATGCAGCACCCTGGAACATCCTCACACTTCATGCGGGGGGGGGGGAGGTGGGCTACCAGCCGAACTGGAAATTGCACACACTGCCTCCAACCTGGATGGGCTCCATAGGAAGTGAAAGTACATCCCAGACTGAGGGCTCTGTCTGAGGTAGGCTTTCACTCCAAGGTGGGGGAGGGAGTTGTCTAATTCAGAAGTAGTGTCTGCAGCTTCCATCATGGGACTATGCCAAGAAAGAGCATACCAACCACAATGTCATTGTAGCTATTCTCCCCTTTTCAGTAGCTGCAGGATAGAGGGAGGGGTCTGGATTGGGAGTGTGGTATTGGGAAGGGGGACTAACCCTTCCCAAGAGGTGATATTTCCATGGGATTCAAAGGCACATTTATCATTATATCTAGTTTGAAAATGAGTATGACCCTTCTTTCACTTCCAAAATGGCTCTTTTTCCTTCTTGGCAAATGCATAGTAGACAATCTGAGTTGATTCTTAGCCCTTAGATTTACTTGCGGTACAAACAATCATGGCCTAGATTTTCCACCCACAATTATTTGTGAATGCAGTCTTTCAAGGCTATGAAAGACTAGGCTATGCCCTAATACTCCAGCGGGGACACCCAAGTGTCATTCAATTCACCTGCAATTATTGTACTGAACGTTGTGAGCACATTCACACAAAAGAGGCACCGTGAAAAGCTGGCTGATCATCTGGCCTTAAGTGAATGCAAGACACCTAATTCATAGTTACAAATGAAATGAACATACTGTACAAGTTTGGTTGGTATATTCCGCCCATTTACATAACACACCTGCCTCCCTACCCAACCTCCAGTACAGTAGGTCACCTGTAGAGGTGGGTTGCTTCTGCAGACACATTGACATTCAGACAAATAAACACCCACACAATTACAGCAATATTTTCTGTGACCCACTTCCCACAGAATGTATCTGAGCACACTTATGTTTCCATACATACTTACAGGAGGAAAAGCATCAAACACATTAATGCATCTACACAAACATCCACCCTTGAAAGTATTAACTTACGCATCACATTAACTTTAAAATTGCATCACATGATTGAAGTGCTAATGGTCTTGCTTATTACCTTGGAGGGAAATTTTTTTTTTTAAGTTTGGGATTCTTGAGGGGGTCGTACCTTAATTGTTTTGAAAATAAAACATCCTCTAGCAGTAGCTTTGATGGAAATTTGAATAACAATATTCCAAAATTTGGGACCGTTGCAGCATCGAGCTAGGGCAGTGTGGGCATTCAAGATGACACCTGTCAGAAGACAGCTATGCACTGCAATTTCTGATGTCACTGGCACAGGCAGTGGCAAAAACCAAGTAAAAAATAAGATTTAAAAAAGTTTTTTTTTTAAGTCACATGAAAATAAATATGTAAGAAACAATGTTCTGAAAACAAACCACAACGCTCATACTCATTCATTGCACATCAGGCGCGTTTCAGAACACACAGAAGCCAAACCAAATGGGCCCATTCTAAAAATGAATGCACACCTGTAAGAACGACTCACTTGACTCTCTGAGCCAGCTGGAAAAGGGAGCCACTAACTGCCATCTGCTGCATTTGGCCACCGATGCAGCTCACCATTTCAGTGGGTGTCAGGTGACACAGTAAGAATCAATGAGTTGTCACCTGATCCTAAAACTCCTCAGATTTTGACCTGGCTGCTCATTATGCTATTTATGTCTGTAGAGAAGACTTCATTTCTGTCAGACTAGAATATTTGCCCTCCTCACCTTGTTGCCTGACCACTTGGGTATGACCAGCCTTCTGCAAGCCTAAGTCCACCATGACTGAGCAGCCCTGAGGACCAGAAAGGTCCAAGCACCCAGCATATCTCCACCACTGCAGTGATCAAAATTGTTATGAAAGCACAAAGAATTCCTGAAATGAGAGCCATCTGGACAAGTTCCTCAGGGACCTCAGTGGGATATATGAACGGGGCTCTCATTTGTTTACACCCTCTGCCAGGAAATGTCCTAATTAAAATATTTCTTAAGGAATGTCAACCAGCAGGCATATTTGCAAGAACTGTAATTTGCTTTTAAATGAAATAGGAGGTGAAATTTGTCAAATAGTGTACGGAAAATACTGTAGTTCACTTGTCTCTCATTGTCTGCAATTCCCTTTTGAGTTCACATACAAACAGTATAAGTGGAGACCTTTATTTCCCCTCCCCTTCCTTGTCCTCCAGATGTTCAAATTAGGACCTCATCTTCTAGAAGATTTTTTTTTTACTGTACACTCAGAATGAAAATTTGGAAGAGTATTGCAGTATATGGATGAATGTAGCACTTGTTACGATGAGTATCTTTAGGATGTGGGTTCTATGCAGACCCAGCATGGTTTTGCAGTCTTCAGCTGAATAACTTTGTTGTTCAGTGATGCCAAATAAGCCAAAGCCCCATTCAGTCATTCCAAAACTGTGTGTAGGGATATGTGGAGGGCTCTTGGGACAGCGCCACACTAACCCTGCCCCTGCCAATCAGGCACTACCATGTGCACCACCACACCATGTTCTGTGTTTGCCTGCAATGACAAATGTAGGACTCCAGGAGAGAATGTTCCATCATTGCCACTCTGGAATGTTCCAGGGTAACAATCACAGAGAGAGCCTCTCATTACATTCAACATCTGTCATTGTAGACAAGTGCTGATCACTGAGAGGGCATAGCTTTGGGAGCACATCATCAATGGGGGAGGCCAGTGCCTCCCCATGCATTCCTGAACACAGTTTAGCAATGTCTGAATAGAGCTAGAGTCTCCTACAGAAGTTCCTTCACACCACCATTTGACCCATGATAAACTGAGGACAAAGGTTCTGGAATGAGACATCCTAGAATTCAGACATTTGGGAACTTTCTCATAAGCACAGAAATTGCAATCTTGGGGCAGAGAAGCTGGTATTTAAGTGGATTTTCTGGAACTCTTTACAATTACACTGAGTATTTTCTACAAACTGTGCTTGTGAGACAGTAGAAGACGATTTTTGATATTTTGAGCTATACATTTCTCCTGGAGTGTTCTATCTTATCTCTTTGCGTATTGAGTCCAAACACAGGAATATTCAGAAATATTTTCAGAACTCCACAAACAATGTATAAGGAGGATAAACATTTTTTTAATCTGGTTTTAGAAGGGCTGATGATGACATTTCTGTTTCATGAGGCTAATTATTGTTCCCTATTTGTTGATGCTTTCTAATTATGAACTTCTGATGTCTGCTTGTTGCTTGTGGCTTTGCTGTGTGGATTTTAATGGCATTTCAGGTTGCCTTTAGTTGTTTTTGAAATTAGTAATACACTTACACCGCAATCCTGCCTAAAGATTCACGGGCGGCCCTAGGGCTGCCCACAGGATCATATGCTCATTTCAGGCTGCTCCGGAGAGGTCTGGAGGTCTCCTCCGGGGAAGGGGACCTTCCTCAATGGGCCTCCTCGGATTTCTGCCAGCTCAAGAGCTGGCATAACTCCGAGGTGGCTGTGTAATGGTCAATGAACCCGGGAATAAGACAGGGATGCAGCGGCCGACATCCCCGACCCCTCCCAGGCTGGCTCGGCCAACCGCCACCCTCCCTCGCCACCCGTCACACCCTTGCACCCGCCAGCAGGAGACATACCTGGTTCGCTTTGGCGGAGGAGTGAGGGCTGCTGACTTCCGCGCCAGTGGCCCTTACTAAAAAGTAGTCGCAAATGTGCTTTATGGCACATTTGCGACAGTTTAGAATGGCGTAGCATGCTCTCCTCTGCTCTAAACACAGGATTACGCTCTGTGTTTTTTAATATGTTTTACTGCGAGCCTCCTTAGGGCTGATAAGGCAGGTTATAAATTTAAAACAACTGGCAGATCTATGCAAATGGAGGCATCTACTAGAGAGTAGGCTCTGATGGGAAGCTTACAGCGCAATCCTACCCAGCTCCTCCACTGGTGCAGCAGTGGTATAGGGCAGAACAGGAGGTTTTGGAAGGGAAAGGGGATTTAAATACCCTTTGTATTCCAAAGCCTCCTACCTCCACCACTGCTGCACCGATGGAGGAGCTGGGTAGGGTTGCGCTGTTAACACTGGCGTCGCTCGAGGTGGGGTGGAAAGCTAAGTTCTGCAGCTTTCCGCCCCACCGTTACTCTCTGGTACAAGGCGCCCCGCCCCCTCGTCATAGGAGCCCATCAGCGGCGAGAAAGCAACGCGCAGGAGAGTCCCTGCACATTGCTTTCTCTCCAGTGACGGGCTCCTATGACGAGGGGGTGGGGCACCTCGTACCGGAGAGTAACGGTGGGGTGGAAAGCTGCAGAACTTGGCTTTCTGCCCCACCTCAAGCGATGCCAGTGGCTGTTAACCTACAATAGTCTTTAACGATTTTAAAAGGAGAAATAAATCCAGACTCTTACCCATGCAAAGAATCAGGAGTGCACCATTCAAAGTCAGTGCAATCAATGCACATGGTGACTGGCTCCTCTCCCAACATACATGCTTTCAGCAGAACATGTAACCTTTGTCAGGTGTTGTTAGGATACAATGAACACACACAGGAATGTGTGGAGGAGCCGGAACACACACAAAACACCCATAGAGGTTGAGGGCAGAGCCTACTGCCTCCTCCTATATGCATTTATTGTATGGTAATTATACCCTGACAATGAATGCTCATAGGAGCATAGGAACAGGCTCTGCTGCCCTCAGCCAACTCATGTTCAGTAGACAACTGCATTTTACTACAAAAAGAAATGGCCACAAATCAGGCCTGAAAAAAGGGAGGACAACACAGAGAACACTGGACTGTCGTAACATTACGGTGACATCATCTGGATGTGCCAGAAAACGTGAATGAACAAAGAACGACCAATTCAAAGAAAAAGGATAGTGCAGAAGCAACTCAAGTCAATTTTTTTCACTATGGACTTTAATAGGCTTACCATATTTTTCAAACTTCAAACCGGGACACCCCCCCCATACCCCCCCGAGGTAAATAATTAATTAATGTCAAAGCAACGAAAAAGCAAGGCGAAAGAACCACAACCAATCGTAAACCACAACGAAAAAGCCATCAGAAACAGCCCAAACCAACCGCAAACTACCCTCCACAACGAAAAAGCAATTCTAAACCACAACGAAAAAGCAATCAGAAACAGCTCAAACCAACCCCCAACTACCATCCACCACGAAAAAGCAATTTAAACCGCAACGAAAAAGCAATCAGAAACAGCCCAAACCAACTGCAAACTACCCTCCACAACGAAAAAGCAATTCTAAACCACAACGAAAAAGCAGAAAAAACAAGCATAAATGTCACAATAAAGCAGAAATCCACATAAGAAATCCTTTTAATGAATAAATTATCGAAGAAAGGGGGCGCGAAGCGCCCCTTTTTCCGCGCGAAGCGCGTCCGCTTTTTAAAAAATAATTAATTAATAAAGTAAAGGGGGCGCAAAGCGCCCCCTCTTGCCGCGCAAAGCGCGCCCGAAATTTTTAAATAAATAATTAATATTTCTATTAAAAATATATATTTAAAAAATACGCTTACCTGGTCGCTGGTCACTGGTCGGTGGTCGCTGGTCGCTGGTCGGCCCGAGGTTGAGAAGCAGGCTGTGCCTCCCAGTGGCTCCATGCAACACGGGCAAGAAGCAGGCTGTGCTTCTCCCGGTGCCGCTGGTCTCGCAGCCGCACCGGGAGAAGCACAGCCTGCTCGCCTGCGTTGCGCGAGCCCTGGAGCTCGCGCAACACGGGCAAGAAGCAGGCTGTGCTTCTCCCGGTGCCGCTGCGAGACCAGCGGCACCGGGAGAAGCACAGCCTGCTCGCCCGCGTTGCGCGAGCCTCCAGGAGGTTCGCGCAACACGGGCAAGAAGCAGGCTGTGCTTCTCCCGGTGCCGCTGCGAGACCAGCGGCACGGAGAGAAGCACAGCCTGCTTGCCCGCGTTGTGCGAGCCTGCTAGAGGCTCGCGCTGGCCGGGCAAGCAGGCTGTGCTTCTCCTGTCTCCCAGCGGCACCGCATGGAGCCGCAGGGAGACCGGAGAAGCACAGCCTGCTTGCCCGGCCAGCGCGAGCCTCCAGCAGGCTCGCGCAACACGGGCAAGCACTGTGCTTCTCCCGGTGCCGCTGACGACCGGGAGAAGCACCCGCTCGCCGCACCGCCATCTTTTTTTTTTTTTTTTTAATTTCAAACTTCCCGGCATCTTGGGTCACGAAATCTCGCGTGATCCCAGATGTCGGCGCCCAAATCTCGTGAGGGCATGCCCTCATGAGATTTGGGCGCCGACATCTGGGATCATGCGAGATTTCGTGACCCAAGATGCTGCCCGGTAAGTTTAAAATTTAAAAAAAAGATGGCGGCGCCCATTCGTCCCCCGGGACACGACCGGGAATCGGGTCCGATTTCCGGGACTGTCCCGGCGAAACCGGGACGAATGGTAAGCCTAGACTTTAACAACAACGACAACAACAACAACAACAACAACAACATATTGTCCTGTTCTGGCAGCACAAATTCAATCTGAAAATTTTGCTTTGATATGAATATGATATGCCTGGCACTGGGAGCAGTTCAAAGTGAGTTAAATGTGTTTATTAAAATCAATGAAAGTGAAACGTACAGTTAGGCATGCAATGTTCATTCATTTCAACTGGACTGAATGCTGCTTCCCATGGTAGGTTTCCAACACAGAGATATTAATGCAGCCGGTTACGAGAGTAAAACAGCAGCACTTTTGCATGAAGTTGAGACATTGCTACATATCGTGGCTTCCCAATCCCTCCAATATAGGCAAAGTGTCCTAAGAATTCTGAAAATGTTATTTTATAGGAAGCTGCCTTATAGTGAGTCAGACCATTAGTCCATGTAGGTCAGTGTTGTCAACACTGACTGGCAGCTGGTCTCTGAGGTTTCACACAGAAATTTTTCTCTGCCCTACCTAGAGATGCCAGGGATTGAACCTGGGACCTTCTGCATGCAAAGTAGATAGTCACGGCCCCTTAAGTTTGCTGCAAAGAGCTAGCATAATATCTCTTTGAACATCACCTAGTAGCTCTAAATGAAAGAAAAATGCTCACGATCCCCATAAAGTGAAGGCAAATCAAATAAACTCCAGTTAATTTCTAGTTGCTAAATAATATAAAATTGTCTTGTCAAAATACCAACTGCACAAGCCTAAACTAGATAATAACCCACAAAATAACCAGTATCTAATTTTATGAAGACAAATAAAAGGAAGGCTAGAACGCTGCACAAGGGCTGAGTTTTATTGGTCTAGAATAGTTACTAATCCCTCACACTTAATTCACATGGTAGTAAACGTACGCTTAAGATACTGTATTTCTTCAATTCTAAGACGCATGTTTTTTTCCCAATTAAGCATTTCAAAAAATGGGGTGCATCTTAGAATCGAAGGTCTCCAAAAAGCACCCCAAAATGCTATCTTCTTACTTACTGGGGCTTGGGGGAGCTTCAGGGAGACCTGTGCGGCCCTCTGCAGGCCTCCCTGATCTTCAGTTTGGCAAAACCCGGTGATTTTCAGCCATTTCCGGTTTTCGGAAAAACCAGAAATGCCCCAAAATCGCTGTTTTTCGCCAAACTGAAGATCAGGGAGGCCTGCAGAGGGTTGCGCAGGCCTCCCTGAAGCTCCCCCAAGCCCAGGTAACGAAGGAAATTGCACTTTCTGGCAGGGCCAGAAATGCTATGCAAAGGCAGTGCACTCAGTCATCCTCAGCTGCAGGAGACATTCTGGGGAGAGTTGGTGCTGAGCGGGTAGATTCAATGAAGGGAGGCGAGTCTTACAATCAATGGATTTTTTTCCCCCTGCTGGTGGTACTGAAAGTAAAGGTGCGCCTTAGAATCGATGGCGCCTTAGACATCACCCGCGCGTCACCGTCGGACGCTCCGAGGCCGGCTCCCCCGGCCTCGGAGCCTCCGGAGTCCGGTAGCTCCAAGGCCAGGGAGCAAGCCTTGGAGCATTCGACCCCGCCGGCGCTCCAAGGCCTTCTGAAGGCCTGCTGGCTCAAAACGTAAAGTTTTACATTTTCGTGCATGCGCATTGCTTTTCTGAGGGCAAATGGGCAGCCCTTTGCCCTCAGAAAAGCAATGCGCATGTGCGAAAAACATAAAACTTTACGTTTTGAGCCAGCTTTACATTTTCGCGCATGCGCATTGCTTTTCTGAGGGCAAATGGGCAGTCCTTTGCCCTCAGAAAAGCAATGCGCATGTGCGAAAAACATAAAACTTTACGTTTTGAGCCAGCGGGCTTTCAGAAAGCCCTGGAGCGCCGGCGAAGCCAGTCGTTCCGAGGCCGGCTCCCCGGCCTCCAGTTCGGGGGGGGGGGTGACACCCTAGGGCGGGGGGGTGACGCGCACCCCCCAGCCCTAGGGTGTCGTGCGTCTAGCGACACTACTGCCAGTATGTGTTCACATTCAGGATTTTCCACTCATCTCTGAAAAGAAATATTGATCAAGCTTCATATCAGCAACATTCCTTGACTCTTCCTTCTCAGTCAGTTTCCTAGCTATTCTTTGAAAGAAGATTTGATTTATATGTTACTCAACGTGACTAGTCTTGATGCTGTACTTTTTTGTAATGCACTTCTCCATTTTGGATACCTGTGTTACTGATGACTTGTCCCAACAAGCTGCTCTATCCTTTTCGTTTTCCTCTTGCAAAATGTTCTGGACCTTAAAGCAATATATTATTCAACCACCACACACAGAAACTCACTGAATTTTTTTCATGATCTTTCAATTATTTTTTCAATTCTTTCAATTCTTGAAAGAAATTAGTGCAGCACTTTAACCACCCATTGCAAAATACCTCACAACCTTTATTGTGTTTATTTGTCTGAAGAGGTAGGACACAATCAGCTTCTCCATTTTACAGATGGGGAAAGTGAAATTGGAAAAATGAGTCATCACTCAGGTCTGGTCTACACATGCAGAAGACTGATGCAATAAATTCTGAAGTGGCAGCAGACGGGAAGGCTCCACTCAGCCTCTTCTCCCTCATAAAACATTCCCTGCAACTAAAAAGCTAGCACACTTGGGACAGAGGTTCTAGAGCAGGGGTTGGCAACCTTTGTCTGCATTGGGGCCAGATGTGCACAAGGGGGGGGCGCGTGAGGCAGGCTTGATGGTGCTCAACCGTCACCCAGGCGGCACCCAGGGACTTGCAACAGCCTGACCATCCCACAGCCATTTTGCTGCCATTCCAATCAGCGTGTGTGGGCAAGGATTGGTCGGCGCCTCACCCGCTCCCTTCCCCCCCTCCATCCCTACCATGTACTTCCAGCCTATCCTGCCCAGGTTCCCTTCCTCCAATTTAAAGGGAAGGCAAGACAGCCGAGCCAGAAAGGAAAGAGGACCAGTGTAGCCAGCTCCCTCCTCCTCTTACCTATCACTCCTCCGCCCGTGGACCAGATGATTTCAAGTGGCGGACCTGATCTGGCTGTAGGTTGCCTACCCCTGTTCTAGAGGTTCTAGCATAGCCGACTTCCTGCAAGATAGGTTTCTAGTTCAGAAGATTTTTTTTTCCATACAAGAGCATTAAAAAGCGTGATTCCCACATCTGTGGTCTGAAGTGGAACAGTCGGTTCTAGCTTCTCATGATTCTACCATCTCGTTTCCACCTCATTCTTCTGCATGTGTAGACCAGACCTGACTTTATTGAAATATGGGACTTAGGGCTCAGTCCAGCCTAACTCAGGCACAGTTGAGGCCCAATTGTGGCCCAATTGTGGCCCAAACTAGGACCAAGTTAGGCTGCAACTGTGCCTGAGTTAGGCTGGAGGCAACAGCATTGGGCCAGGATCGCGGCAAAACTTACCGCAGAGGCAGGCAGGCTCCTGTGGGGAGCTGTCAGTCTTGTGGAAGTGAAGAGCCCCCTCCTCAGCCCGTCTGCGTGCACCTACCACAGCTGCTGCAGCGGTCGCAGCAGATGGGCAGCCACAGGCGGGCCTGCAGGCACTGCGCGTTTGACAGTCAGCTGAAGGGCAGAGGTTGTGCCAGTGCCAGCTGCCCCAGGGCACCCTGGGCATCAGCCACCTGCCACAGGGGGGAGTGCGACTGCCCTCCCTCCTGCAGACTGCGATGCCACCCCCAAGCCACGGTGAGGCTGCACGTGGGAGTCATGGGGGGGTGAGCGGGGGAGAGAAGGGAAGGAGGGGGTGGGAACGGCACGCACAAAGGGGGGGTCTCATGAGGTCTGGAACCGCCTCCGCCAGGACATGCCCGTGCGCTGCCTGAAGCCCTGGGCCTCAAGGGCCGTGGCAATGCCCACAAAGAAGGCATCCCAGCATGTCTTCTGCTCCGTGCCCCGGCCAAGACCGAGAGATGCCGTGGGCTTGTCTGCTGCGAGCGGGAAGGGCTCACGCAGCTCATCACACCCCCAGATGGGGCAACGTCGGCACCTTGCGGCAGGCGCTCTGGCGGCATGGGGGGTGCCAGCGTCCATCATCAGGGAGTGGGAGGGGAGGCAGGCACACTGACAGGGGGTGCTGGGGAGGGGCACGGGTGGGTCAGAAACAGACAGACAACACGGCTGGTGGGAGAGGGATACAGGGAGAGGGGTCTGCAGAGACCGATAGGGGCACAGGGGGCACTTCGCAGATGGAGGCAATGCAGGAACGGGCGCCTCTCATGCAGACGGACCGAGGGCGGACACGGACGCCGTTGATGGGCGGAAACGGACGCCGGTGATGGGCGGACCGAGGGTGGGTGAGAGCCCCAGTTGCTGAAAGGGCTCTTCACGGACGTGGCGGACGTGCGCCACAGTGCCCGTCAGTGTTTGCCTGCCTGACAGGCCCCCCAACTCCCCCCTCCCCTCTGGTCCCAGAGGGTCCGGCAGCGCCCCTGCTGTGTTCTCCCAGGGATGGCTGTGGCGGACCCTGGCTGGGATTCATGCAGAGGCTTGTGTGCTGGGGCCTGCCTGTGTGGGTGTGTGGGGCAGTGCTTGTGCAACATTGGGGACATGTGTTTCCAGGGGCATCTTTATTGTTCTGGAACAGTGGCAGAGATGGCCGGGCGTGGCTGCCAGGGGTAGGCACAGCAGCCTCTAGGACCACAGCAGCAGCATCAGGCGAGCCCCATGGACCTGGAGATGCGGGCTCTTCCCCTGTGGAACCACAGCCTGCTCCATAGAAAGGGGAGGGACAGCAAGTAGGCAGCCAGGGCGGTGGGGCAGCAGCAGCAGCTGAGGTGGGTTGCAGGGCAGGCTCCCAGACCTCTCTGGCAGCATCAAGGCAGGTGACCGTGGGGCAACCAGACTGCAGGCCCAGGGGTGCTCCCCGGACGGTTTGTGGTAGTGGGCATTCCTGGGGGGACGAACAACATGGGGGTGTTCCATGGCAGCTGCTGCGTGGTAGCAATCGCCATTGAAGAGGAGCCAGTGTGCCAGTTGCAAAGGTCTGCAGGGAGAGAAATCAAACACAGCTGAGTGGTGTGAGACACATAGCCTGGTCTGCGCTCCTTCCCTGGGTGTACGGTGAGCATGATCCTGTAAGGGAAAGGGGTCAAAGAGAGAGACAACAACACAACTTGGGGGTCACAACCATGGCAATCCTAGCAATACTGACCTGTCGGTAGACCCTGTGGAGAAAAGAGGGGGGGGAACAGCTGGTGTCTACATATGGGTTACAGTTCCACACTCATGGCATTGTGTGCTCACATTAATACAGGCAGCTATGAGACAAGACATTGGTATAGAGGCATATCATGGCAGGCTATGCAGGCAGCTATGAGACAAGACATTGGTATAGAGGCATATCATGGCAGGCTATGCAGGCAGCTATGAGACAAGACATTGGTATAGAGGCATATCATGGCAGGCTATGCAGGCAGCTATGAGACAAGACATTGGTATAGAGGCATGTATCCTACCTATATTTCTCTATGCAAAGAGGCAGACGTCAGACCACATGTCAGCACAAACCCTGCACTTACCTGCTGGTGTTGTTGCCTGTATGGGGGGGGGGAGAGAGGGGCTGGGAGAAAGACATGGGTTAGCAAACACTTGCATGGAGACAGCTGCCCAGGCACAGCAGTAAACAGTTTGGCCACAGGCAGAACAGCCCTCTCTGCCCTAGAGGGGGGCAGAGAGGAGAGAGGAGAAGAGAGAAGTGGGGTGTTAGAAAAGTTTTCAAAGTCCCACTTTGTGGCTGCTGGGGGACAGAACCCCACGCCACGTGCTCAGAGAGAGAGAGAGAGAGTGGAGGGCTGGGGCTGGGCTTTTGTGGGAAAGAGGCTGGGTGGGGCTGGGTGCTGATAGGGTAACTATTTGGGTCCATGTCCAGAGTTAGGCCACACCTGTTCGGTCCTAACTCAGGCCCAACTCGGGCCCAGGGTGTTAGAACTTTTCAGGAGAGGGCTGGTGTGGGTAAGGTAAAATGGCTCCTATGGGTCTCCTCACATTTGGGTCCACCCTTTTTGCTGGCCCAAATTTTGGGCCTGAGTTGGGCTCGAGGGGGCGTGTCAGTGGCTCTCCAGTGTCTGGAACCGGACCAAAATTCGTAACCGCCCCCGTCACACCCCCGACACGCCCCCAACACACCCACTTTTAGGCTGCAATTGTGCCTGAATTGTGCAATTGTGCCTGAATTGTACCGCAGTTGCCTTGGGCTGGACCGGGCTGCAATTCAGTCACAATTGCAGCCCAACTCAGGCACAATTCAGGCACAACTCGGGCCTAAAGCATTTGGGCTGCAATTGTGCCTGAATTGTACCGCAGTTGCCTTGGGCTGGACCGGGCTGTTAAGCTCAGGTTTCCCAGCATATCTCCTGAGCTTTTCTAGGTTTCATTTTCTTACAGACTTGGGTTCACGCTGCAGCACTAAGAACGAAATTGGTTGGAGTGGGGGGGGGAGTACAGTACTGTACTTGGAAAGGGGACTTTTGCTTTTGGGATGCTTTTGCCCAATGGTTGCTGGATACAGTGGCTACATTGAATACACTCAGTAATGTGTGGTTGCTTTTGAGATCATGTCCAGCCCTGCTCCTAACCTCTAGTCGGCCATTTGGAGCAACAAACCAGCATGCAGATTTGCACCACTGTTCCTTCTCACCACATGGCTTCCTCCTCATTTGCCACATGTACTGTTTTGTGGGAAATTAATGCAGGTTCATAGCCATTCCCAGGAACCTTTGATCTCTGCCTCTCCCTCATGTCCCTTCCCCTTTTCTAATTGCATGTTTTTTAATTGTAAGCCTACAGGTAGGGAGTATTCTTTGTAATTTAAATTATTCTATGGCATCCAGGTTAGTCGTGTGACCTAACCCTCCCTAAGCCCAGCTATTCTCCTTGCAGCAAGGTTGCATACTTCCATTGCATGGGGACCAGTATTTTGGAGAGGACTGCCTTACAGGCTGATTCATATGTGATCATGAGGAATGAGCCCTCAGTATCCTTTGTAAGTTCCCTGCTTTCCAGCCAAGATTGGCTCCCAAAGCATCTCCCCAGGGCATGGGCATATACGGGGGACCAAGGAGGAGGGGTGATACTTGCATCTCACTATTCCGACTTCATGTTCCTCTTTCTTGCATTTTGAGTTGCCATTACCACAGCTTGCATTCCTAGCTTATTCCTTTTGTGCATTTTTTTTTACTAAAACCCATTGCTGGATCTTCAAAAAAAGCTACAGTCTGTGTTCCGATGACAGCAAAGAGATGTCACAGTTCTCTTATTTCTACACGATGAAAGAAACGTCAACAAACACTGCAGCATCTGTTAGGGCCTGATAGAACACTGAGAACTGGGGCTGTCAGTTGCCAGAGAGGAGGGTGCTGGAGGAGATGGGGGTGTTGGAGCAGCTGAGGAGTTAGGTCTCACCTCCAGCCTTCCAGCTGCTAGTGATGTGCCCTATGGTGTCTCTGCCTGATCATGGCTTTCAGAAGTAAGTACCAACAACACAAACCAGGCAGCACAGATAACCTTCCTCAGAAGAAATCCAGTCGATCAGAGGTTCCCAAACTGAAGCATCACAATGCCCCAGTTTATTATGGTCGCTACCCCCTTAAGGGCGGTGGGGACGTGTGGTGATGGTAGCAGAGCTTCTGAGAATGCATCGCTGCCACCGCAACAAAAAAGGAGTGTAACACTCAGCCGGTGGTCGTACCGGGCTTCTGGAGGGTGTGGGGCCCCCGCAATCCCCCTCTGTTGGCCTCCTCGTGCCCCAAAACTGCTCCCTGATGCGATCGTGACCCACTTCTGGTTTTCGCCCAAAACCGGAGGTGGGTTGTGATTGTGTCAGGAGCTGTTTTGGGGCACGAGGAGACCCGCAGAGGGGATCACGCACCCCGCATTCTCCAAACGTCCACTGTGACCACCGGGTGAGTGTTGCACCCCCTTTTTTGTCTCGGTGGCTTTGAAGGTGGCACGATCCCAGAAACACTGCTGCTGTTGCTGCCACACACACACACACACACACACACACACACACACACACACACACACACACACACATATGAGGAGGGGAAAGCTTGGGAACCACTGCAGTAGATGTTAGATCCTGTAGTATACCAACAGCCCAATCCTATCTGGGCCTTACACTGTCAGATCTCGCGACAGTGGTAGGTTGTCGCTGGCGCAGCAGCCTGTCTGCCATTCTGCAGGCCATTGCCACCAGCATAAAGCCCTGGAGGCCACATGCTGATGACCACTGGCGTCACTACAGGGGGGGCGGAGCTGTAAGTTCCTCCGTGATCGGAGCCTCCGTTACACGGAAGAACGAAGCGCCCCGCCCCCGCACCTTCCAACCCATTCAAAGCAGTGAAAACAACACGCAGTCCCTGCGCGTTGTTTTCACCACTTTGAATGGGTCGGAAGGCGCGGGGGCGGGGCGCTTCATTCTTCCGTGTAACGGAGGCTCCGATCACGGAGGAACTTACAGCTTCGCCCCCCTGTAGTGACGCCAGTGCTGATAACAGCAGCCCACAAGTCCTCTGTCGTCGCCAGTAAATCAACAGTGTGGATGGATCAGAGCAGGGAACAGGCTGGGCCGGGGGTGGGAGGGGGTGGGTTTTGGCAGCAGCCCCACACACCAGATCCTAGTCCCCCTTTCCAGCCTGGACCTACTCTCAGAAGCTCTTCAGATGTACTGGCAACAGAGCTGGCATTGGTCTGAGGAGACCCACTAAGGGCCAGGCAGCCTACAGAGAGGTAAGTAAAAAACGTCTTTACTTCTCCTGGGCTGTCTGGTTCTTGGTTGGCCCATAGCATACAGCACAGGCTGTAACAGCAGTGCTGCAGTAGGCCACATTGAACACAACGGGACTTACTTCTGAGTAGACATGCATAGATTTGCACTGAATACGGCTGAATTTGAACCTTTGATGTGGCAATGAAAGGCTTCACATCTAATTACCAAACCCCTGATCCAGAGAGTCGTATGGCACAACATTTTCACAACATGACATTTCGTGCTAAGACTGGGAATCTTTTCTTCTTAAAGGAAAATGTGTGTGATGATACTAAGTCAAACAATGTTTATACAGTGCTTGAAAACGTTCAGATGCACCATTTAAGTATGCAATTTATGCCACATAACACTAAGAGTGAATAAATGAAGACACTAAGGGCAGCTTAAAGTTGTAGATATTCTTCCTTGTTATTTCTGCAAATTTAGCGTCAGGAATAAATTCTCCACAGTTGTTTTTCTGAGGTTGTCGTAGCTTTTCTATGCATATGTGTTGTGCAATCCTGTAAATTATTTTGCAGACCTGCTTGCCAAAGATGCAAAATTATTGGCTTAGGCAATCACAGTGAGGGGATATAATGAGTAAGCATTGTAATAAGTTTGTAGTTTGCTTTTTCCATTTGCTTGGTACATAAATGAAATAACAGAACACATCTACCTTTTTACTCAGTTTTAAAATAAATTGGGTCACATTCCTTTTGGGCAGCCCAATCCAGAGCTCTTGCTCCACTGGCCTAAGGAGTCGCAAAAGTGCCGTAAAGCACTTTTGCGGCTCCACTGGAGTAAATGGCGCCACTGCACCAGCACGAAGGCCGGCACCGCATCTCTGAATTTAGAATTCTCATCTAACATCGTTTGGTCTACTGAGGCAGCTTCAGTACGTTGCAAAGGACAGGATATATACAAGAAATTCAGGCAACAGGCAGCACTGGAAAGTCAACCAGTCGCTATTAGGAGTTTTCCCAGAATGGCACAGAAATAGCTTCTTCATTGCTACTGCTCTCATTAGAAGCTGGAGTTATAAATGACTTCCTAACACCTCCTTTCCTCTGCGATAAGCAGAACCAGCCATCTGGCTCGATGGTTCTGGGATATGCTTCCTTATGAAACACAATCTGGTACTTCCTGCACAAATTGTCAATAGCCACGTTATCTTAAACCGAGAATGGCGTTTCTCACATGAGCTCTTGACAGCAGCCCAGACTCCCAAGGCACAGCTCTTCCTCACAAGCTAGAATGAGACGCAAGGCATATACTGTAGTCCAGAGGTTCGCAACCTGTGGTACGGGCACTGGCATCACTACAGGGGGGCGGAGCTGTAAGTTCTTCCGTGATCGGAGCCTCCGTTACACGGAAGAACGAAGCGCCCTGCCCCCGCGCCTTCCGACCCATTCAAAGCAGTGAAAACAACGCGCAGGGAGTCTTACAGCTCCGCCCCCCTGTAGTGACGCCAGTGGGTGCGGGTACCCCTAGGGGTACGCAGACCTCTTGCTGGGGGTACGCCAAGCCCTGCCCCTTATCTGCCCCATCAACAGCTAATTAAGTGTTAATTAACATGGATTTTAAATTGTAATTATTTTCGAAGCCCTTCTGTCTCTCTGATTTTGGTTTTGGGCTTATTTTTGTACTTTGGAAAATGTACTTTGGTGGGATGGGGGAGGGAGGAGCTGATTTTGGGAAATGTGACTTGGAGAAAGAGATCCTTGCATATGTGTATCTCTCCCCACACACACACACACACACACACACACACACACACACACACACACACAGTTAAATAAGACATTTTTTCACATTTAAAATTGTTTTAGTACTTTTTTATTTAATGATTAACTATCTAATTAATTAATTGATTAATCCAATTAATTAGCAATTAATTAGCAGGGGGTACTTCAGAAAATTGGACAGTGATAGGGGGTACCCTGGCCTCCAAAGGTTGAGAACCCCTGCCGTAGTCCACTCTATGTACTCACAATGCTGGTGAATTGACATCTGCAATTGGCCTGTACTTTAAATTAGACAAGAAAAGTTAAAATGCTGCAAGTCTCCACAACACCAACAGCATGTTTTCATTTACAGTAGAAAAAAATTATCCATGCAGCTCCAGAAAACCCATATTGTGCTGATCTTGAGCTTATTTTAGCTCTGCATTTTCGGTCTGCCTTTGCAGGGTAAACCCCATCCTTCTAGTGTCTTTGAGTACCTTTATGCAGTTTTAGCTTGTGTGTCACTGCAGCCCTCCATGAGCTGGTCACAGCCCAATTATTTATTTATAGATGTATTGGAGATATGTCTACCTTGCCCTTCCACCTCCAGGATGGAGGTGGAATTCCTCTTGTAAGGATTTCCTCTTTCTGTTTTCATCTGGCTAGAAACCACCGATGCTTAGGATCTAGTTGTGTGAGGGAATGTGTGCGAATCTTGCATTGCATTATTTTTTGGATTCCCTTCCTGGTTATTATCCTCACAATAAAAGCAATCTATTGTTGCATCTATATCGTTGCCTTCTTCCTGCTTTCATGCCAGTCCATTGAGTTATGCCATGATGAGCCACTGCATACATAGTAGTCCGTTTCCCCCATGTGTACATATCTTACAGCAGGCCTGACAACACAGTAGTGTAATCTTTTTTATGAAGATCGACTAAAACATCAAAAAGTAGTGAGCAACCTCGCCATGTTTTGCTAAGTATGAAATAGATTCCAAATACCACCAAGGGCTACCTCTTGTATTCCATGGCCTTTTGGCAATGTACTTACAATTTGCCCTTAATCCCAGGTCTATTGATCTGCCAACTGAGGATAGTACTTTATGCTCGTGTATAGATAATACTAGTGGGGGGACTAGTCCACAAAAAACCATGTCAAAACAAATCATAATATTTAAGGTCCCCAAGACTCTCTTTTTCTGTTGTTAGATTAAACCAAGGGTTCTCAACTAGTGGTATTAGTACCACCAGTGGTACTTCGGCCGACTGCTGGTGGTACTCTGCTGGTGGGCAGGGGAGGGCAGAACAAGGTGGTGACGAGGGCGGAACAAGGTGGCAATGGGGGCAGGGATGGCTGGATCGGGTCCAGGAAGGGGGTGTGTTCGGCAACAGCGGTGGCCGCCAAATCCTAACCCCCCCTCCTGGACCTGATCCCATGGCGCCTGTCCACACAGACCTTCACCAGCAATTTCGTTAGTGCAGGTCCGAGTAGACACCACCACTCCCAAGTCGTGGAGGCTTATCTCTGGGTAAGGGAATGATTGTTCCCTTACCCAGAGGAGACCTCTGCAACTGCCCCTCTCCCCCCATGCAGGATGCAGCGGTGGCCATTTTGGTTTCCCTGCATCGGCAAGGAGGGAGAATAGGATTGGGTTATAAGTGTGCTTTAAAACCATCTCATTGAAACTATTAGGACTTATAAAGGTCTTTTGCTATGGCTGCATTGGTGTCCCTGTTGGCAATGGTGTTGTGGTAAATTCTGAAGTATAATAGTGTGCCATGACACACACATCCCAAAGCCACCTCGACCAAGACTATACAACAACAAAAACAACTTTAAATGTCTTCATTAGGGTGTTTTCTTCTCCTGCCACTTATTCCTACTTTGCAACTCATTGTATTTCATTTAGAGCTCTAGTTCATTGCATTCCAGGCTCTTGGAGTGGACTGCAATAGTTTAAAACAAAATTGAAAAAGGAATTTAAAATATCCCAGATGAATATAAAAGGTACATTAGAGTGCTAGCCCATGCATGTTTATGCAAAAGTAAGTCCCACTGTGTCCGTTGTTGTTGTTGTTGTTGTTGTTGTTGTTGTTGTTGTTGTTGTTGTTAAGTCTATTTATACACCACTTTTCAGTAAAAAGATCACAAAGCAGTTTATATAGCAAAATGGTTCCCAGGCTCAAAAGGATTCACAGTCTTAAGAAGATGCAGAAGGATCAGACTTCCTGCCAGGTAAATTTGCATAGGATTGTAACCTTAATGTCACATGAGCTACACACTCTCTCAGCAATCCTTGGGAAAGACAGTGGCCTAGACATTAACATACAGTACGCTACTAGGTGAATGTCTAATGGCCAAATCCTATCCTGGTCCAGCCCAGAGCGTGCAGCGGCATGCTGCATGCTACGGCTAGAGAGGTAAAGAACTTTTGCACTAACATACTCTGCTGCTCCCTGGTCCCCAATGGGCCTACATAGATCTACAGCTCTTTTGCTGGCATTAGTCCAAGTAGGTCCAAAGGGGTGTATCGGGCCCAGGCTGGGGGCATAGGATATCGGTGCTGCTGCTGCCACCAAGATCAGCCCCTGGCCTGCCCTTGACATGCCCCTGGCCTGGCCCAATCCCTGCCCCAATCCTCCCACGAGCCGCCCCCTCAGCCACCTTATCTGCACCAGCAGAGCATCTGGGAGATTCTGGCATGCGCATAGAGCCTCCAGGCATTTGCACTGGTGGCTCCAAAGTGTGAGATGGCAGAGTGGCTTTTGCGCTGCCACAATGGGGCCTAAGGCAACAATTCACGAGATCTGCTGTACTCCCTTGACAGGATTGGGCCATTAGTTTGCCTCCTGCTGAGCTTCTTCTTGACCATGGTCCTTTGAAAAATGTTTCAGGGACAGTAGCTGAGCACTCCTGTTGATGCCATCACCACTTCTGCCGTAAGTGAAGTCCTGGAGTTCCACTCCCCCTCGAATATATCCCTGCCCGTTGTCATGCTCAGAGCATAATAGTAAAGTTGCAAGTGAATACTAGAAGTTCAGGCTGTGTGGCGTGTCTTTTTCGCAATTTCTATGACAATGACTAGTCACTGGGCAAAGGCAACCACAGTGGATCCCACTTTACAATGGATTCACTTTATGATCAAATCACTTTACAATGGACTCTCCATAGTAAAACAAGGTTCGCTATATGATGATATTCACTTTATGATGAGCTTATGATTGCCACCAACAGGACTTTGTGGGTGATATAGATAAGCCAATCAAAGATGCGAAAGCAAGCATTTGGTAGCATCTCAGCCAATAGAAGCATTTTTAACATTGTGGCTGTGTGTCTGGATATAGTCGATGCAAAGGCTGATGCAAATGCAAGCCTACTAGGTAGTGTCTCAGCTGGTAGCAGTATTTCGAACATCATAGCTGTGTGAATTGAGGGAAGGATACAGCCTTGTGATTTGTAGTTTATAATTACAACATTGTGTAAACTGATAACCATGGTCCCTAAAGAGTGCAGTAGGCATCTTTTAAATAATGTTTTAGAGAGGGAAATAGCTTAGTTCTGTGGTAGAAATTTCAACTTCCAAGGTCTTGGAACGAATTACCCCAAAACAATGTATTGTTGGGTTCACATTATAATATTTTCCCAATACAGTGGTGTCTCTGGAAGGGATTATTGTCATAAAGTGGGGGTCCACTGTGAATGGATTCTAAACCTGCTCCTGGAGTGATTCAACCCCAGCTTTTCTAGTCCCACTGTCCAGATGTAACACAGTGGCCACAAAATCACACTCGCCTCCTATCTGCTTTGCATTGCTCTCAGCGACTCCAGTAATTTCAGTCAAATCAACTCTGATTTACTGTCAGTCCTCAAAGGGGAACAGTTCTCAAATGGCTAAATAAGGACAGGTTTGTACACTGTTTAGTTACACAAGGAGCAGCTGGAATGAGGAAACTCTTTTCTCGAAGCATCTTTTAACTAGGCTGGCACAAGACCAAGTTTCCATTTCCAGTTAACTTTCTTACACTCGTTAGATTGTGCAATCCTGCCCCTACACTGCACAAATACAGCACACACAAAGGCATGGTAGATATGCCTTTCAGCCATGCAACATAAATGCAAATCTGGTCTGGTTCTCTTCTAGCACAGACCTCCAAATTGTTGGGCATCTGAGCAAGTTAAGCTTTGATGGACTGCTGCGTTTTATCCTTACAGGAGCTTTGACGTGCTGGCATAACATCCACTGAGCTCATTTTCAATTCAAATAGCTAGAATTGGAATTCAAAAGCAGTTTGGTTTTTCCCCTTCTTAAATGGAGCAAGTAAGAACCATGCCCCCCCTTTTTTCCTGCTAAGTAAACTAAACAAATCCATATCCCAAGGTCAAAAGAAAATCCCAAGCAAGTTGCTACACATACTTGCAAAGTAGGAACATTTTGCAAAATGAAATTTTGCAGCTAAGGACGAGGGACTCTCCAAGGGTCAAACGGAATAACTTGCCAGCTGCAGGGTGAGGGCACAGCAAGCGGGTTCTCCTCTATTATGTCTTTCTCTTCTGCTCAGTATTCCCACCATGCATGATTGACCTCCTTCCATCCATGTTTGACTTGCCATTTGACTGACCAGCGACGCATATCTTGATTTTGCTCCTCTGGGATCGTTGAAACAAGTAGAAGTTAAAAAAACTGTGGGAATAGCAAATTCGTGTTGTTAATGTCTTTCCTTTCTTACAGGGTTTATAAGCCACTTCTCTATATAATACAACCCAAGCGGGCTATGGGTAAAAAGAATACAACAACATTCATTAAGAAAAAGCATAAAAACCAAGCCACAGTGTGAAAACAAAAACAAACAAACAGAAAGCACAACACAGCAGAGGAAACCCACGAAAACCATGGAATTTGCTGTCGTTTTGTGGAACCAGCATCTAAAGAATACCTTCCAGAGAGTGCTTCAAAAAGTCTTACCTTTTGGGGGGGGGGGGTTAAGTATGTACATTGTTGAGAAACAGAAGATCAGGACAGAGCACTCAAACTATTTTGCTGCCCTAGGCAAATCTAATGCTGTCCATCCCTGCCCCTTAACTTGTTGTACGGGGGGGGGGATATCCTCCCAAACTCAATTCCCAGTTGCAGCCCCATTTTACCATTCCATTCCAATAAAGGAATGAAGAGAAGGGACTTTCACTCCAGTCATTGTATGGAATAAGATGAAAGGGTCTAAAATAAGGAAAATAGGAAGTTAGTGTTGGCCTGCCGCCCAGCTCAGATCATGTTGCCCCAAGCGTCTAGGGAGGGAATTGAAATCCATGTCTTATGCCATGAACATTTTGCACTCTCTCTGTCCTCTGTGTCCCTTTTTCAGATTCAAATCAGGAATCCTGCCTCTCCGGGGAGTGACCTGTACTATCTATCAGGTTTTGTCATTTCTGGACCTGGCACCATAACCCCTTTGAGCTAGCACTGTGGCCTGGTCCCCCTTTTGCCACAGAAACAGCTTTTCATGCTGCTCTGCTGCTGCTTGAGAGATCCTCCTCCTTTGCAGGGCATAAAGGCCGCTGCAGACCGCACGAATTTCAGCACGTCCCGGACGCCCGAGGAGCTTTGTCGAGCTGTGCTGAGGTGTCTGGTTACCACAGCGGAAGCAGGCGGTCTCCCAATTTCCAGCACGATCGAAAATCTTCCTGGCCCATGTTTGAGGGGGCTGCATCGCGGAGCTACTGCAGCCACCAATCAGATGAGAGGGGGAGGAGAGTGGCTATCGGAGTGCACTTGTGCTTAGCAAATCACAGCTGCGCTTTCTTAAGAAGGCGGGACAAAAGGAGGGACTATTTGCGAGAAGACACTCCTCCAGAGCGCGGAGGACGGTGGCCAGCCTCTCTCGCTCGCTCGCCTCGACGCTCACTCATTCGCCTCGGCGTGCGGTCTGTCACGGCCTTTAGGGGTGCAAGAGATGGGCAGGGCTGCTCACAACCTATTGCTCCTCATCCAAAGGACAGGATAAGCCCCTGCCCAATCCAAAAGTGGGCAAGCTTTTGAGGCAGACTGGAAAGAACATGTGCTTGCTTGCTTACTGGTACTTTTTCACATCTTTATACCGCCCTTCCTCCAAGGAGCTCAGGGTGGTGTACATGGTTCCTTCCCTCCTTTTTGTCCTCACAACAACCCTGTGAGGTAGGTTAGGCTGAGAGAGAAAGACTGGCCCAAGATCACCCAGGAAGCTTCGTGGCTGAGCAGGGATTTGAACTTGGATCGTCCAGGTCAAAGCCCAACTCCAGAACCACTAAACATCCCCTCCTTCCCACACACCATCTTCTTGCCCACTCCCTGGAATCCTGTTAATAAATATGTGAAGTCCACGGCTTTGGCTGGTGTTTTATTATATAATACAAGCGCTCTTTGCTTTAACTTCAGGCAAGTGCAAAGATTATTAAGAGAACATTGCTACATTCTAGCAATATTTAAAGAGGAAAGAATCCTTCTCACAAACCCACTATCCTTTTCAACCAGCTTGTCCTGCTGAATATAAATAGAGCGAGGGGGTTTCCCACCTAAACAGGCTCTCTTTCAGCTGCATTAGTTCAGTGATGTTACACAATTCCTTGTTTATATGACATCAGTATTTATGACCACAAAGGCAGCTGTGACACTGACTTAATCAGGCAGGAGGAAAAGGTCTGTTAATAAAGCACAGAGCCAGTGTATACTGTATATACACAGATAGCTTACTCATAAATCAGCAATGACTGGGAAACTAATCCAGAGAAACTCTGCATGTAATGTGAGGCTGATTTCATGAAAGTGCCTGTGACGTGCAGCTGCAGATCATCTTCAATGACTCATTAGCTTTGGAGACAATTCCTTTTCCAAAGACAGAAAGAGCTCCTTGGCTGGTGAGGATTCTCTCCCCCCCCCCACTCCAGCTTTGCCTTGCTTGTGCTTAAAATAAACTAGTCTTCTTGAAGGCAGCAGCGTTGGACACAAAGAAAAATTGCAGTGTGAACATTCATGACGGTTTAAGTTCCATGCTGAATGCACCCTGCGCTGGCCCAGGTGACAAGTCTTCTCTCTCTCTCTCGTTCTCCATTGTCAAGCTAGTTTTGATGTCAGCCAGCATTTTCCATTTCATGGGAGTTCACTTCATTCAGTCTTACAATCGACACATGGAGAGGGAGCAGGATCATGCCCACTCTCTCTCCCCTGACTGCCACGCATCAACTGCGCCTGTGTACACAGGCCCTACATGCATACAAATTGTATACGAGGCACAATTCTCCTCCCTGTGAATGCTTGGAAGACTCTGGGAAATAGCACTACACTGGTTTTTAAATCATGTCTCACTTATAGCCAAATCCTATGTATGTCTGCTCAGACGTAAGACCCATTATAGTCAATGGAGCTTACTCCCAGGTAAGTGTGGATAGGATTGCAGCCTTATTCTCACAATACCCTATCAGGTAGGCTTGGCTGAGCTGGGGCAGGAGAGAGAGTAGCCTGCTCCAGGCAATCCAGTAAATTGCACGGCTGAACCAAGGCTGGTACCTTGGGCTCCCACATTCAGACTCAACATTATCTATTAACCACTGTGATTCTCATGAACGGATCAGCCTGGAGAATGTGGATGATGGCTATATCAGGAGGGGCCGTAGTTTGCTGTGTTGGCTCCAGGCTGAATTCCTGGCACCTTCAGGTAAAGCATCTTAAGTAGCAACGCTATGATGGAGCACTGCCTGAGACCTTAGAAAGGCACTGCCAGGCTCTGGACCAGGCTGTCCATTGACCAGACTCCATAGCCCTTGTTAGGCATCCATTCCCCATAATTGACCCCAGTGGTTCCATCGGTCCAGGGCAGCACATTAGGGAGAGTGTCTGGCTTGCTCCCTTCGTGGATTGTTGTGGACAAATTGTGTCAAATTTCTTGACATTTTAAAGGGCAGATGGTGTTGGAAGAGTGACAGAACCACCCAGAATTGGGTGGCTCATTGGGTGTAGGTATACCGTATTGTCCCGAGTATAAAACACACTCCCCCCCCCACTATTTTAACTTTTAAAACTAGGGTTGCATTGTATACTCGCACTGTTGCAAAAATAATAAAATAAAATGGTGAGAACAGCATGTGACATTGCTGGAAGAAGCCAAGGCTAAAAGGAGAGCGTTGTCTTCAAAGGAAGTGATTATCGGGTGATTATCTATATCACTGCTGACTGAGACCGCATTTGCAAATCTCCGTTTGCAAATCGGGCTTTGCAGCTCCGAGATGCAGTGGGCTCATTTTCTTTGTAAAAACAAGAGCACACACACCACACCTCTCCCCTACAGGCTGTAACCCTTTCCAGGTATTGCAACAGCTGCGATTCTTTCTTTGTTGCAATATAGTTCTTAAAACTCAGCTTTGCTGTGTGTGGAACTAATTGATTTTCTCAGCTATGATAACAGAGGATTCTTTCTTGTGCTTTTAAAGTTTTGATGTTCTTCCAAGTGTGAGCCCTTTTCCACTGCACATCACACACATACTTCCTTTAAAGAGTGAAGACTGCACCCATTCCCCACAGAAATGCTCCATCATGCAAATAATAGTGTAATTGTAATTTGATGTGTTTTTATTAATTTTAGATGATTTTTTACTAGCTTCTGTGGATTGTTTTTATTGTTTTAAATGTGATTATTTTTTGTATTATGTATCCCTTTCCCATGTTGTAAGCCGCCTTGGGTCCCTTTGGGGAGAAAGGCGGGGTAAAAATATTGTAAATAAAAATAAATAAATAAATAAATTTTTACATGCATTTGGAGCACATGAACAAGCTCTTTCCCCACAGCAAAGCCTTTCAAATGTAGTCAGATCTCTTTTATTGGACCAACAGTCCCACTGCTATTGGAGGTTCTGGGCCTGAGCAAGGAGAATACTAAGGCTGCAATCCTGTATACACTTACTCGAGAGTAAGTTCCATTGAACACATGCTGAGGATTGCAAGCGATCTACACTTGCAATCTCAGGATCCCAATCTCATTAAAATCCATAATTTTCTCCATGTCAACATCTCTCCCCCCCCCCCCCCAACACACACACTTCCCAGTTATAGCTCTGGAAATCCATTTGGGGATACTGTTTCTGTGTTAGTCATTATGCAAGGTTGTATTACATACTGCCATCCAAAATATATTAAACTGTCATTGAGGACAATAGGAGTTCTGTGCCTGTCGAAACGCAAGGCTATTGAAGCTGAGAGCCAATATGCACAACTAGGCATAGTATTTTTGCCAACAATCCCTCTTTCTGTCCTAAGGTTTTGCAAAATGGAGATTTACATAAGACTGTTCCCTTTTCAGCTCAATTTGCAATTTTGATTCTTAGAGCATTATAAACAAGGGTTCCTAGTCAGGTGGCATGACTGCATGGGCTCTTTCCATCCCAAAATTTTATTATAAAATACCCTGAAGGGTCTGTTTTTATTAAAGGATACATAATTCACCATTCATGTGGTAAAACGATCCTGCCGCTTAACTTCTCAGTCATGCAAACTGGCTACATCTGCCAACACAAATAGAAATATTCTGCAGCAATTGTATACATTTGAATATACTGTAAAGTACAAATAAATGTAAAGGGGATTCACTGGAAATCCTAAGTGTGTTAACCAACAAGCACACAATTTTTCACTTATCTAACCTTTGCAAGTCCAGTGTTTAGAAAAAGTAAAAGTGGAAGATATTAGCTAAATAGCTGCACACTTAATAGGGGAGGGAGTCATGAAACAAGAGAGGACGGGAGTGAATCTTTCTAACTTATTTCCCTTACAGTCCAATCCTATTCCCCCACCACACTATAGCATACAACTGCACCAAGAAGGAATGTTGGGGGGGGGGGACAGGGGGACCTGAAGGCAAACTGGAGGTAAGTAAAACACTTTTGTACTTAGCTCCGCTTAAGCTTTCAGGCCGCCTATCTATGGGTCTTCTTGTGCCTATGCCAACCATATAGGTGGTATAAGTCCAAGGAGAGAAAGGGGGAGGGACTGGGCGAAGGAGAGAGGATTGGTTCCTGGTGCATGCCGGTGCCACTGGAATCCACTCCCTCCCCCAATCCACCCCAAATCCACCCCAAATCTCCCCCCTGCCTTCCCCTGATCTGCCCCCAACTCTCCCTGCCCTCCCTCTCCCCACCCATGACACAACCCCACCGCCAACTTACCACAAGTGGTGGAGCCCGGGGCTCGTGGCAACGTGCCTCCGGTGCTGCTGCTTTGCGATGGTTTGGTGGCCTGGTGGCGGTGTGATCTTCATGCCTTTGCTGGGCCTTTTGCGACAGTGGAAAAATACGATTGGGCCATAAGTCCTATACAAGTCAAAAGAGTAGTGAAATTGACTAAACCAGGTGGCTAGCAGGGAAACTTGCAATTTTTTTATGACTACAGTATATGAATGCATATGTGAATGTGCACCCATCCCTTCATGTACCATTTATGTTTGCCCAAAAATACTCTATTTCTTCAGCTTCATCTTTTTTCTCCCTCAGCTAGATGGTGGCAGAGGTTAATCTCAGGCTACAGGTGGGCCCCCATATCCGCTGGGGATATGTTCCAGGCCCCTCTGTGGATACTTGAAACCGTGGATAAGAGTGAACACCCCCTCCATGGTTTCCTGAGGGCCCCCCACCCTGCCTCCCCTGCAGGCAGGTATGCTTGCCCCCCAGCTCTTATTTTTCTTTCAGCAAGCTTTGTTTCTTCCTTAAAACAAACAGAGAAGCAGCCTCCATTGCAGGCAAGTAGAACGAGACTCGATCTCCTAGCAGTCCAAGGGGAGATCAAATCAGAGACTCTAGCTTGTCACAAAACACACAGCCAGTTGTTGCACCAAGAAAGAGTAACCGCTAGTTGGTCAAAATCCTCCCAATATTTAAGGGGATTTGGGGGGGGGGAGCTACCTTTGTGCAGCTCTGGGGCTAGCTGCCTTAGGGCCCAATCCTAACTAAATGCTGCTGCCCACACGGCACAGCAGTATCAGCACAGTAATCCAAAAGTAATCAATAATAATCAGTCAGAGAGAGGTGTCTCTTGAGTGGACATGGATTGAGCAGAGGAATCAGTCAATTATGAAGAATTTATTTTAGGCATAAACTCAGCTTTTTCTGAGGGATTGGTCATCTCGGGTCACTTGGGGTGGTTGAATTTCCCACTCCTGGATGTTAGGTGGACTTCAGGGTTCAGTGAGTTGGCTAAGGGTGAAGTTTCTTTGGGTCTAGTCAAGGGAAAGGTGTTCTTGGGAAGAAAAGATGCTAAACAATGGATAATGGCAATTTGCACCTGGATGATTTAGCAATCTTCCTCAGGATTCTGAGACCTCCCAAACCTCTAAGCGGGGATGCTAGAAAGGTCCAAAAATGGGTGGAAAAATAGGGGGAAATCAGAGATTTGTTTCCCCAGATGGAAGCAGAAAGATAATGTCTGTCCAGTGCCCCTATCTCAAACAAGTACTATGGCTGACACATCCTGCAGCCAGGTCAGACTCATGCAATGTCCTAACCTAGGTCAGAGTTCTCACAGCAGGTATTTTCAGATAAACACAGCGGGCTCTTTTCAACATCTGCCCTTATTTTCCTCATATTGTGAGAAAAAATCCCCAGGATTTTGGGGCCCGCTGGTCACAGGATAGAGGGTTTTCATCAAGTCGGCTTCTTTTCTGTCTGGATTCCTTTGCCTTGGATGGTGGTAGCAACTCAGCTACCAGCTTCTCCCAGTTTGCCCAGTAAAGGGAGGGGAGTGGAAAGCAGGGGGCTGTGTGCTAGACACTAACCGTAGGCACGATACCTTAGTCAACCCTTTCTCTTCCCGTACACCATCCTAGATTAGTTTTCCTGTGACAATTGGCTAATTCTCACATAACATTGGTCACCATGATGTGCTTTTGGAATAATTGTCCTAAAAGTCTGATTAATTCACACATGCCTGTACAACAGTATTTGATGACTTATACTCAGTGGATTTCAGCAGCCTTCTGTGAAAAGTATTGTGTTTGAAGTGGTTAGCTGATACAAAATATGTTTCTCATATGGCTTTTATCCACAGTAGCTAAATGGAGTCTCCAGAGGCTGTATATCTCTGAAAAGCAGATGCTGAGGACAGACAATGGAGAAGGCCTGTGCTCAGTTTGGGTGTCTTGCCAAAGTACGTGGTTGGCAACTTTGTCAACAAGATGCTAGACTACATCAACTTTTGGTCTGATCCAACAAGACAATTCTTATGTTCTTCAGCAGCTCTGTCTGTGACACTATCTGTAATGGCAGTTTCACACATGCAAGTCATCACTTGATGCATGCACATATGAATGAGCGGCATGCAGGTGAAACTGACAATCCAGAAAGCTTTTTCAGGAATGATGCACAGGAAACAGATTTCTTCCAGCTCCTCTGATCAATTGTTCCAGTAAAGTCCACATGGGTAACTATTTAAGACCAGTGGTGTAGTGGTAAATCTTGAAGTGAAGGAGCTCATCATGAAACCCCTGCCTTGTCTCCAGAGCCATGGGTCCAGTAGGACTTATCAACCCCCCCCCCCATTTTTTCAGAACTTGTGTCATTATTTCTTAGCTGCACCTACATTTCTGGCTGACTCTCTCACACAGCAACTGCATACTGACCGATTACCGTTGCTACAATCAGTTAATGGGCATGTAAACTATGTTAAAAAAACTTCTTTCTCCAGAAGAGAGAGAGAGAGAGAGAGAGAGAGAGAGAGAGAGAGAGAGAGAGAGAGAGAGAGAGAGAGAGAGAGAGAGAGAGATTGTTCAGCGTTGATAACATTGCTGTATTCTAGATGGGTAGCCTTGTGAGGGCACAATCCTGTAAAAAAAAGCCTGCAACGGAACGCTCGTTCCATTGCAGGAAGATGTCGCGAAAGTGCCATAAAGCACATTCGCGACGCCTCGGGAGTAAGGGAGGCCGGTGTAAGGCTGGCCTCCCTCACTCCGGCGCCGGATCTCCACGCGGACGGCAGCGGAAGGTAAGTGCTCCATCACCGGCCGCATGGGCGGTCCGGCCAGGCGAGGGAAGGGGGCCATTGGCCTAGCCAGCCCGGGAGGGGGCAGGGGATGGCGTTGGCCATATCCCCATCTCTGCTGGGCCAGCTATGCCATTACACGATCTCCTCGGAGCTGGTGGAAGTAGAAGAGGCTGTGTAATGGCATAGCCGGCACGGCGGGGACGGGGATATGGCCAACGCCATCCCTTGTCCCCTCTTGGGCTGGCTAGGCCAATGGCCCCCCTCCCTGGCCCGCCCAAAATTCGAGGAGGCTGATAGGGTCGGCCCAGGTTTACACTCGGGGAACGGGACGAGCGTCCCCTTCCCCGAGTAGACCTCTGGTCTGCCAGTTGACAGGCAGACCGTGCACAGGATCCGGCGGGCAGCCCTGGGCCGCCGGCCGGATCCTTAGTCAGGATTGCGCTGTGAGTCTGTTACTACTAAAACAACGAAAGGTCTTGTGGCACCTTGAACTTGAAGACTAACAGATTATTGTGACTACAGCCCACATCATCAGAAGGGCTGTAGTCCACAAAAGCTTATGCTGAAATAAACCTGTTAGTCTCAAAGGTTTTTTGTTTTAACATTGTGGAAGTTATTATAAGGCACAAGCAAATTATAAGGCACAAGCAAATTAACCACAGCAAAGGTTTTTTGTTTTAACGTTGTGGAAGTTATTATAAGGCACAAGCAAATTAACCACATCAAGTGCTCTTCAAATACATTGCAATGTAACCTTAATAGATCCAAGGAGCAAACTTGTGAGCCTTCTTGTGGATCCTCCCTAGCTGCCACAATCAGCAATGGTGGCCCTGCCACTGACTTTGCAATATGAAACTATCTGTTTGGGCCATTAAAGGCTCTTGCTTTCGTTTTATCTCACATGGCAGCTAACAGTGCCGTAGTAATGGGGGGAGGGGGGGCAGTCCGCTCCCAGGCAGCACGTCCAGGGGGGGCAGCACTCACCCCGGCAGGGACGTTTCGGTGGCATACCGGCGATGGTGTGGTGGCAGCAGCTCCATTTGCGTGAATCGTGCCGCTTTCTTCTTCTTTTTTTCTGGCCTCTGGAGGGCTTGCAAAGGCCTCCGGAGGCTTCCGGAGGGTGGGGAAGGCGTTTCCCACCTGCCCCCTGGGGTTGATTTTCGGCCTCTCGGAGGCCACTGACATCACCCTCAGAGGCGTGGCTTCTGGGTGACATCACCCCCAGGGGTGTGGCTTCTGCCAGGGGAGCATCAGGGTGGCTCGTGGCTCCCAGCAGGGGACTACGTTGCTACAGCTCTGGCAGCTAACACTTGTTTGCTGATGGTCCTAAGGACAATGTCATAGAATCAGATATTTTTTTAAAAGTCTAACGCTGCAATCCTATGCACATTTTCCTGGGAATAAGTTTCATTGAACACAATGGAACTTATTTCTGAGTAGACATGCATAGGATTGCGTTGTAAGTACTATTGTGATTGTCATCTAGTTAGGGCCACTTCCATATTATTATTTTTTATTTTATTTATAGAATTTTTACCCCGCCTTTCTCCCACCAGGGCAACCAAGGCGGCTTACAACAAAAATATTAAAATACATGAATTCATTTAAAATCAAGAATTAAAATAATTTAAAACAGTTAAAACAATTAAAACAAACAACCCCAGTGGGTCATCCACATTTAAATTTGTTAAAAGCGATGTGTTAAAAAGCCAGCCCACCATGTCAGACATCAAATGCTGATCTAAATAAAAATGTCTTGAGGCCGTTCTTAATTCCAGGGGGAGGGAATTCCATAATTGGGGCGCCACTGCCGAGAAGGCCCTATTCCGCGCCGCCATCCCCCTCACCTCCGTCAGTGGCGGCACGGTCAACAGGGCCCCCCCTGATGACCTCAGCGTACGGGTCGGATTATAAGGAAGGAGGCGGTCCCTCAAATACCCTGGACCCGAGCCGTTAAGGGCTTTAAAAGTCAAAACTAGCACTTTGAATTGTGCCCGGAAACGAACCGGCAGCCAGTGTAGCCGCTGAAGCAACGGTCCGACTGAGTTGAACCGACAGGCCCCGGCAACCACCCGGGCCGCCGCATTCTGCACTAGTTGCAGTTTCCGAACAGTCTTCAAAGGCAGCCCCACGTAGAGCGCATTGCAGTAATCTAGTCTAGATGTCACTAGGGCATGGGTCACCGTGGCCAGGTCTGCATGATCCAGGTATCATCATTCATAAATTTCACTGAGACTGTCAACTGGCCCTAAAACATTTCAATTGTTTTTTTTGTTTGTTTTTTATCCAACAAACTCCATATATTTACACATTGTAAAACCTTAGTGCAGAATATCACTTATCCTAAATCCTAAATAGTGTTTTTTCCCCATCATATCTAAATGATCGAGGGCTAGTTCTAACATTCTTTTGTGATTTGTGGCCCATTTCCTCCCCCAGTAATATAACTTTGCCAAGTCATCTTCACATGGTATGGTGTTGTGAAAGAGCCCCACATGGAAAACAAATCAAAACATTCCATGTCAGAGACATCACCGGTTTTCAATTAATGTGTGACCATCATATAATTTTATTTTCTGTGGCCAAAATTAGAGGATGTTGATGCCTGTAATGTAAAACAGAGAGATTTCTTAAACTTAGAATATTTTTAAAAGTCAATTGCATAATTGAATAGCAGGAGCAAAGGACTGAAAAAAAAACACGTATATGATGGATGAAATGGCTTTTTAAAAATGCTTGTTGAATAAGAAAGATGCTTGGTACCAAAAAGTGTGTTCTTTTGTAAATGTGTGTTCTTTTTGAAAATCCAGGTGTAAGGTGTACATGTTTGTATACGTATTTAAAATCAAATACATTCTTGCTGGCTTTCATGCAGCTGGTTGTCCCTGGAAAAAGTGACGTTGTATGTATTGTAACTGGGCAGATCTGCTTTGTAATCTGAACTGAATGCATTCACACAAGTGACTTGAACAAGGTGTTTCTTCATTTCTTGAACCATTAATGTTTTTTCAAAAGAAACCATGAAATCAGTTTTGTTGTGTTTGTCAGCTGGGTTTTTAACTGGGCATTTTGTTCTATAAAGGGGTTATTCAAAACTCTCCTTCAATCTTAATTAATCGCAGACCCTGTCGAAAGCCTGCCCTGTGGGTTTGGAGGGGTTCCAGTCTGGTTTCCATTTAGCCTGTGGGCTAAGTGAAGCACGTGGAAAGCCCTGGTGGTACATAGCTGTGTGATTTCAACTGCTTTGGAGACACTCTCTCAGCAGAACTACAGCGAGTAACGATGAAAAGGGTGATTAAAAAGAATTCTTATTACCTATATCGTCAACTAGGATAGAGAGTTTTGTTTGGTTTTTAATTTTCATTTGTTTTTTTTATATATATATTTATATTTTATTGATATATTAAAACATAAAAACAATACATATTTCATAAAGTTATAGCAAGCGCAAAGCAATACATCCTACTAGCATACTATTCACTATTTTCTACATATAATTTCCAACTAAGCCAAAACAACACCCACATTCTATTCATTAAATCCGCATATCATCACATCATTCCTCTCTCTCTCTCTTAAAAAGTCAATAAATGGTTTCCAATTATTCACGAAAAAGTTAACTGACTTTTCCTTAATTAAAATTGTAAGTTTATCCATTTCAGCATAGTCCAAAACTTTCAGCCACCAATCTTCCAGCGAAGGTATCTCCGAATTCTTCCAATATTGTGCATATAAAATTCTTGCCGCAGCTATCATATATAAAAACAAAGTTTGAAATTTTTCGCCTACATGATCCTCCCACATACCCAACAAAAATGTTTCCGGTTTCATTTGAACCTTAATCTTTAAAATCAACTCAATCTGTTTATGAATCTGAGTCCAGTACTTCTTTGCTTGGGGGCATGTCCACCACATATGGTAAAAAGTTCCTTCTTGCTTTTTACATTTCCAACATCTATTCGTCACCTTCTCATACATTTTTGCTAATTTGCTTGGGGTTATACACGGATCGCAGGGACCCCCCCAGGCTTTTACTTTTTTCCCAGTAAGCTTCATTTCTTCCTTAAAGAAATAGTAGAAGCAGCTTCTGGCTGCTTATTACAGGCAAATAGAACGAGACTAAGTACTAGGGAGGCTCTGCAAGGTTAACAGAAACCTTGCAGAGCCTCTCTAGGACTTACAGCCCGTTCCAACGCAAGGGCTAAGCAGCACAAGTCAGACATAAACTCAGCATAAGTCGCTTATGTCGAAGTTATGTCTGGAATGCGACCATTTACGGCGAAGTTAGGTCGAAGTTAGGTCGAAGTTATGTCGAAGGACATAAAGTCAAAGTTACGTCGAAGTTATGTCGAAGTTAGGACAAAGGACATAAAGTCAACATAAAAGTGGGCGTTCCAGGGGCGGACCATGGGCGTAACGGGGGCGGCAACCAATTAAAGTTGGATTCCAGACCCTGGCAAGCACAGACACACACCCTCCAACACAAATGCTGACACAAATTTTATGTCAACCAAAAGGGTGGACATAAATTCGAGGAGACCCATAGGAATGATTTTACCTTACCCACTCCAGCCCTCTCCTGAAAATTTCTAACACCCTACTCCTGAGTTATGTCAGAGTTATGTCGGAGTTGTGTCAGCAAGGTCTGGAAACCGACAGAGTTATGCCAAAGATAGGGAGCCTATCAGCACCCAGCCCCACCCAGCCTCTTTCCCACAAAAGCCCAGCCCCAAACCTCCAGTCTCTCTCTATCTCTCTGAGCACGTGGCGTGGGGTTCTGTCCCCCACAGCCACTAAGTGGGACTTTGCCTGTGGAGGGCAAAATTCACAAACATCCCACTTCTCTCTTCTCTTCTCCTCTCTCCTCTCTGCCCCTCCTCAAGGGCAGAGAGGGCTGTTCTGGCTGTGGCCAAACTGTTTACAGCTGTGCCTGGGCAGCTGCCTCCATGCTACCCCATGTCTTTCTCCCAGCCTCTCCCCCCCCCAGGCAACAACACCAGCAGGTAAGTGCAGGTAAGAGCAGGGTTTGTGCTGACATGTGGTCTGACTTCTGCCTCTTTGCATATAGAAATATATGAGACATGCCTCTTTACCAATGTGCCCGCTCATGTCTGCCTGCATTGCCTTCTCTGAAATGCCTCTTTACCAATGTGTTGCCTGATAACTGCCTGCTATGATATGCCTCTTTACCAGTGTGTTGCCTGATAACTGCCTGCTTAGCCTGCTATGATATGCCTCTTTACCAATGTGTTGCCTGATAACTGCCTGCTTAGCCTGCTATGATATATAGGATACATGCCTCTGTACCACTGTTGTGTCTGATTGCTGCCTGTAGTCATGTGAGCAGACACTGCCACAAGTGTGGAACTGTTAGCCTTATGTAGACACAAGCTGTTTTCCCCCCTTGTCTCCACAGGGTCTACTGACAGGTCAGTAGTGCTAGGTTTGCCATGGTTGTGACCCCCAAGTTGTGTTGTTGTCTCTCTCTTTGACCCTTTCCCCTTACAGGATCATGCTCTCCTTACACCCAGGTAAGCAGCTCAGACCATGCTATGTGTGTCACACCTTTCAGCTGTGTTTTATTTCTCTCCCTGCAGGCTTTTGCAACCCACACACTGGCTTGTCTTCAATGGCAACTGCTTCCACACACCAGCTGACATGTAACTCTCCCTTGTTTTTTGTCTCTCCAGGAACGTCCACTACCACCTACCTTCCTGGGAGCACCCCTGGGCCTGCAGTCTGGTTGCCCCACTGTCGTCTGCCTCGATGCTGCCAGAGGTCAGGGAGCCAGCCCTGCAACCCTCCTCAGCTGCTGCTGCTGCTGCTCCACCTCCCTGGCTGTCGTACTTGCTGCCCCTCCCCTTTCTATGGAGCAGGCTGTGGTTCCACAGGGGAAGAGCCTGCATCGCCAGGTCCATGGGGCAGGTGTGCTGCTGCTGCTGCTGCTTTCAGATTGGCTGCTGTGACTACCCCTGGCAGCCTCGCCTGGCCATCTCTGCTAACGTTCCAGAACAATAAAGACGCCCCTCGGGCAGAGCCCCAGTGAAACATATGTGCCCAGTGTTTTCACAAGCATTGCCCCACACACAAAGACAGCCCCCAGCACTGAAGCCCCTACATGAGTCCCATCCAGGGACTGCCACGGCCTTCCCTGGGAGAACACAGCAGGGGGGCTGCCAGACCCCCATGGCACAGAGGGGAGGGGGGAGTTGGTGGGGCCTCTCAGGCAGGCAAACAGTGACAGCCAGGGCGTCCGCCCGTAATGCAGGCGCTTCCGTCGAAGGTCCGCCCGTAATGCAGGCGCTTCCGTCGAAGGTCCGCCCGTAATGCAGGCGCTTCCGCCCAAAGTCCGTCTGCATAAGAGGTGCCTGTTTATGCATCACCTTCATCTGCGGAGCGCCCCCTGTGTCCCTATTGGTCTCTGCAGACCCCTCTCTCGGAACCTGTCTCCCACCAGCCTTGTTGTCTGTCTGTCTGTCTCTGACCCACCCGTGCCCCTCCCCAGCACCCCCTGTCTGCCTGCCTGTGTGTCTGCCTCCCCTCCCACTCCCTGATGATGGAGGCTGGCCACCCCCCACCCCGCCAGAGCGCCTGCTGTGAGGCGCCGTCGTCGCCCCATCTGGGGGTGTGATGAGCTGCGTGAGCCCTTCCCGCTCGCAGCAGACAAGCCCACGGCATCTCTCGGTCTTGGCCGGGGCACGGAGCAGAAGACATGCTGGGATGCCTTCTTTGTGGGCATTGCCACGGCCCTTGAGGCCCAGGGCTTCAGGCAGCGCACGGGCATGTCCTGGCGGAGGCGGTTCCAGACCTCATGAGACCCCCCCTTTGTGCGTGCCGTTCCCACCCCCTCCTTCCCTTCTCTCCCCCGCTCACCCCCCCATGACTCCCACGTGCAGCCTCAACGTGGCATGATTGTGGCATCGCCTTCTGCAGGAGGGCGGGGACAGCCACTCTCCCCTGCAGCAGGTGGCTGATGCACAGGGTGCCCTGTGGAGGCTGGCAAGGGGACCTCGCTCACCTGTCACCTGCCCTGCGCCCACCACATGACTGGCGCAACCCCCATGCCTGCGGCCGGCCCCTTTGCAACCGGGCTGCAGCAGACCCTATGGCAGCTGCCATGGATGGACGCTGACACATGCAGACAGAGGCCTGCACATGCCCGAGCCAGACACGGAGCCTGGAAAGCCTGCCTGCCTGAGAGGTAAGTGTTGCCTGGATCCTGGGGTGGTGCTGGGCCACAGAAACTGCAGCCTGCCTAACTCAGGCATAACTCTGACATAACTCAGACATAACTTATGTTGAACTTATGCTGAACTTAGGCCACTCTTATGCCAGACTTGCGGAGGAGTTGGGTTGGAATGGGCTGCCAATCAGGCATCTCCATACAGCAAAGGAGATCAGAAGTATATATGCAGTGTATATGCAGAAGAAAGCATATACAGTGCAAGTGATGTGGGTCCAGCCACATATCTACCTGTGCATCCCCATCAATACTGCAATGCTCACACAGGCCCCATAGAATGGAATACTTTGATGTAGATGCCCCCACGTGGGGGCATTTGTTGTTGCACAGAACTAGTTGTATAAGACTTCAGCTGGATTGAGTTCAGACACTTTTTAGAAAAGATAGTCTTGCCAGCTGTATAAACCCCTGCTGTGCAAAGTCAGCACTGACGCTTTCATCCACAATCCAGACCTATTTAAAAATAGAAAAGTCCTGCAGAGCAGCATGTCTAGTGACTCCCCCCCACGAACACACATATACTCTACACACATTCATGAATGCGAGGATGAGTTATGCTGACGCTGGCACTCGATTAGCCCTGGCATGAGGTTTTTCAGGGCAATCCCACCAAACATAAATTGCAGTAAAGACAGACTTTTTTATTATTATTACAGAGAAGTCCATATATTAGCCGTGTTCCAGGTATATGACTTTAGATGCTACAAAAGCTATCTCTTTCCAGCTTTCCTCCAGACCTCAGTAGCCTCTGTGTAATGCGCAAAGAAGGATGTGACTGAAGTCCATGTGTCATAGATGTGAATAGCACTCTTTAAAACGAGTATTTCCCTAAGGCCACCCACACGCCTAAAAAAGCAGCTGAACTTAGCTTGCCCACACTTTCAAGGAGGACTACTCAACCTTTGGCCTAAGTGAAGCATGGGAAGTTTCAGCCCCCTAGAGAATGACATAGTCAAAATTATGAGCAGCCATAATGCAGTAATCACAATGGATGTCCATAGTTAATCTTTATTATCTTATACTAACCATATGTGTCATGTCATACTTTTTATTTGTCCTGGAGCATTTGTACCTCTAGACATCTGGGCTTCTTCAAGATACTTTTCAAATCAATTTATGTAATGTTCATAGTATTCCATGTAGGAATTTGCACTGCTCAGTGCAACTTCGTAATCTCAAAAAGAACGAAAACTTGCAGGTAGGTAGCCCTATTAGAATAGAAGAAAAGCTCTGCTGGATCAGACCAAAGGCCCATCTAGTCCAGCATTCTGTTTCCCACAGGGGCCCCACCAGCTGCCTCTGGGAAGCCCACAAGCAGGAGAGGAAGGCGCACGGCTCTCCTGCCATTGGTCGTCACAGGCTTGCTGCTGCTGAACCTGGAAGTCATACAAAGCCATCATGCTTAGTAGCCAGTGACAGGCGTATCCTCCATGAACTTGTCCAATCCCCTTTTAAACTTAGTGGCCATCACCACATCTTGAGGCAAATTCGGCAGACTAATTGCACACTGCATGTAAAAGGATCTCCTTTTGTCCATCTTAAATCTGCTTCCAATCAATTTTATTGGATGTCAACTGGTTCTCTTGTGAGAAAGGGAGAACAACTTCTCTCCAACCCATACATAATTTTATAAGTCCCAAAGCCCAATCCTATTCTTCACACACACACACACTGGTGCAGCCAAAGAGGAGCGTGTTGTATCCAGGGGGTGAGGTGGGTTGAGAGGCTTTGGAGGGGTTAGGGAGATTTTAATTCTCTTACCCTTCCATAAGCCTCCCACTCCTCCTCAGACCTGCGGCAGCTCTGTAGCTGGCACAAATCCGAGGAGAAGAAAGGAACGGGGGGTGTGCGCCGTGCGTGCATGCATGCGCACACGCGCAAAAAGAGAGGATAGGTAGTGGAACAGATTACCGAGGGAGGTGGTGGATTCTCCCTCACTCGAGATCTTCAATCAGAAGCTCAACAGGCACCTGCCGGAGATGCTCTAGGACAGAGGTTCCCAACCTGTGGTACATGTACCACCGGTGGTATTTTGAGCAAATGCCGGTGGTACAGTTAGTGCAGAATGCAGTGGCCTATGTGGTTATTGGGGCTTGGTGGTTCAATTCTATTGGACCGCTGCTCCAGCAGCTGTACTGGCTGCGGTTCATTTCCAGGCCCAATTCCAGGTGCTGGTAAGGACTTTTAACGCCCTTTATGACTCAGGACCAGGGTAATTAAGGGAGGGACCACCTCCTCCCATATATGCCAGCTCACCTCGAGATCTTCAGAGAGGGCCTTTCTGTATGTGCCACCCCCGTCAGAAGTCAAGGGGCATCAGCAAGAAGTAGGGCCTTCTCTGTGGAGGCACCACAATTGTGGAACTCCCTCCCTTGTGATTTAAGAATTGCCCGCTCCTTTGAGGTTTTCTGGTGATAAGTAAAAACGTTTTTGTTGTAGTTGGCATTAATGCTGTAATCTGCTGGGTTTATTATGACTGGGCATTTTATTGCGTTTACCTCTGCTTATTGCCACCTTTTATTAAAGTAATCTTTTATGAGTGCCTTTTCACGGCTGCTTCTATTGCCTTTTATTGTTTTACTGCTTATTGCCACCTTGTGCTGTTTTATTACTGCTCTGTTTCCTGCTGCACACTGTATTGCTTCTTTTGATAGTTTTATCGTTGACTGTTCTAATATTTGTTTTTATATTTTATGATGATTGTATTTGTATATTTTGTTAGCCGCCTTGGGCTCCCACAGTGTGGGGGAAAGGTAATATATAATGCATTAAATGAATGAAGTCCAAATATACAATGCCAACTGGATTGCCTCTATCTGCATGCCTGTTGACAGGCTTACAGCACAATCCTATGCATGTCTACTCAGAAGTAAGTCTCATTGTGTTCAATAGGGCTTACTCCCAGGAAAGTGTTATAGGATTGCAGCCTTAAAGAAATTACTGAACTTACTCTTGCAGAAACCATGCCAATTCTCCTTCAGCAAGACCTGTTCTTCTGTATGCTTAATCATTGTATCTTTAATTATGCTTTGCACCAGTTTATCTACACTTTGTGCCAGTTTAAATCTGCACAGTTTAAATCTGCCGCAAAAGCATCGTAAAGTGCTTTGTGGCACTGCACGGAGCTGGTGTGCACTGGCGTCACTGCAGGGGGGGCGGAGCTGTAAGTTCCTCCGTGATCGGAGCCTCCCGTTACACGGAGGAACGAAGCGCCCCGCCCCCGCGCCTTCCGACCCATTCAAAGAGGTGAAAACAACGCGCAGGGAGTCTCCTGCGCATTGTTTTCACTGCTTTGACTGGTTCGGAAGGCGCGGGGGTGGGGCGCTTCGTTCCTCTGTGTAATGGGAGGCTCCGATCGTGGAGGAACTTACAGCTCCGCCCCCCCCCTTCAGTGACGCCAGTGCTGGTGTGCCAGTGGGAAGGCCAGCACCTTCCTATGAACACCGATGAGTGACAGAGGCCTACTGGAGCAGGTTAGCCTGGTGCAGGGGCAAAACGAGGTGGGGCAGGGAGGGACTTGAATGGGGCGGGGAAGAGCGGAATGGGGAGGAGGTGGTGGGGTGGGCAGTGATTTAGAAACTCTAGAAACTCATCCCTTGTCACCTCTATTTGACTCAGTTCTTTCAGACCCCCTCCTTGTGAAGGTCTGCTCAGGCATGTATATCTGCCCTACATCATCTGTAGTAAAGACAGATGCAAAGAAAGTGACAGCATCTGCAGTCTCCACATCCTGTTTAAGGCTCCCTTTTATTCTCTTATCTAATGGTCCAACTGCCTCCCTGGTAAGTTTTCTGCATTTGATATATTGAAAGAAGTGTTAATTGTTTCCCTTGCTATTTTTAGCCATGTGCAGCTTCTCTCATCTTCTTTTCTTGCATTCCTGATGGCCAACTTGCATTTCTTTTGTCAGAGGTTGTATTCCTTTCTCTTCACTTGGGCAAGACATCCATTTCCTGAGAGAAGCCTTCTAACTTTGACTCTACTCATGAACCATGGAGACCTCCTCCTGGACCTGGTTGTGCCTTTCTGACTTGGTGATGCACATTCTACCTAGTTCATTGAGCTTCTGTTATTGGGGTTTTAAATAACCTTGATGTACTATGCCGAGATGTGACCCTCTTAACTTTCCCTTTCAGCATCCTTTTTACCGCTGCCCTCATTTTTGAAAAGTCCCCTCTTTTGAAGTCAAATGTGACTGTGTTGGACTCCCTTGGAACTTCCCAGTTAATGTATATGTTGAATTGGGTGGCAGTTCTTTCCCCCCCCCATATATTTATATTTTATTGATATATTAAAACATAAAAACAATACATATTTCATAAAGTTATAGCAAGCACGAACCAATACATCCTACTAGCATGCTATTCACTATTTTCTACATATAATATCCAACTAAGCCAAAATAACACCCACATTCTATTCATTAAATCCACATATCATCACATCACTCTCTCAAAAAAAATTGATAAATGGTTTCCAGTTATTTACGAAAAGGTTAACTGACTTTTCCTTAATTAAAATTGTAAGTTTATCCATTTCAGCATAGTCCAAAACTTTCAGCCACCAATCTTCCAGCGAAGGTATCTCCGAATTCTTCCAATATTGTGCATATAAAATTCTTGCCGCAGTTATCATATATAAAAACAAAGTTTGAAATTTTTCACCTACATCAGGGGTGGGGAACCTATTTGCAGTGGAGGGCCATTTTCCCATGGGAAAAATTTGCTGCGGGTTAGGCCGTCCGAAATTTTTTGGGGGCCCCCCACAGCAAATTTGACCCCCCCCGGGAATTTACCGCTCTCCCACCCACCGCTCTCCCTCCCTCCCACCCACCCACCCACCGCTCGCTCACTCTCCCACCCACCCACCCATCCACCGCTTGCTCGCTCTCCCTCCCACCTACCCACCCACCCACCGCTCTCTCTCTCTCTCTCTCTCTCTCTCCCTCCCACCCACCCACCCTCCGCTCTCCGAACCCCCCCACACGCTCTCCAACTTACCTCAGGCTCCTCGGCTCCGGGCCTCCGCCACCTTCCCGCGCCTCCTCCTTTTGAAAGCGGCCTTTCTGTACCTGCACAGATCGCCACTGAGGCCGAGAGATTGCCCTCTCTGCCTCAGCGGCGATCTGCGCAGGTACAGAAAGACCGCTTTCAAAAGGAGGAGGCGCGTGGCGGCGGAGCCTCCACTCCGGGCCTGCGCGGGTCGGACCGGATCATCCCACCGGCCGGATCCGGCCCGCGGGCCGGAGTTTCCCCACCATTGACCTACATGATCATCCCTCACACCCAACAAAAAGGTTTCCAGTTTCATTTGAACCTTAATTGGGTGGCAGTTCTATGCACTATGGTTCCTAGATTGATCTGTTGGTCTATTAGAAAAAAATCCAAAAGTAACAGTAGGGCGATTCTAAAATAGAAGACCATCTAAGACTTCACAAAGTAAGGAGTGCATTTTTGAGTTCCTCAAGTCTTCTTCAAGCTGGGTGTTAGGCAAAGAAAAAAGCGGTGCACATGCACACACACGCACATTTCTGTGGATGGGAGAAAAAGCCTGCCTGCTCTTTGTGAGATGGAGTGGAGGAGATGTTATATGGACTCAATTAGGCCAAGCCATGCTAGGTCCAAGCAATCTTTAAAAGTCAATTAATTAAAATCATGCCAGGAGATTAACAAGCTAAACACTGCACACAGACAAAGATTAAGCTTCATTAAGAAGAACTAAGGTACTGTAAGACTGCAGTAAACCTAAGTACATGAAGATGAAATCATCGCATATTCTTCCCCACTTTTTCCCTGCCCTCTTCCCTCCCCTTCCTTGTGTCTATTCTAATTCTTGAGACCCTCAGGAAAGGGACCTGTCATCTCATCTGCTATAAAGCACCCTGTATATAGATGGTGCAATAATAATAAAAGCAATAAATTCCTTGAGGTTGGATTGTAACTGCCTACCCACAGCTTCTTCCCGAATTTTTTCAACAAACAATTCTGTGCAAATATTGCTTAAGAGATTTTTCATTGCTGCATACTTACTCATCTCATAAACTGGTGTTGCACACTGTTTCTCAGATCTGCATGGATGCCATTCATTGACCCAATGCGGAAGTTGTACTGAGGCAAGTGATGGGGAAACTCACCAAAAGGGTAGGACTGGGAGTGGAAATTCTTTAGACCCAATCTGCAGACCAAACCCACCTAGGAATTCATATAAACTGTTACTCTAACGGTAACCTGGAGCTAGTCCAATGTCTAAGGGCCCAACTAATCATTACAGTAAATGCATAATGTGACCCACTGGATTAAAAAAACAACAACACCCAGCTCACCCTCTCCTTATTTTTGGCTTTAAAGGGCAGCCAACCCTCCCCTTGCTTGTGGCAAGTAGAAGAGACAGCAGCAAAAGCAGTTTTTGCAGTTTTTGTTTATATTACCCTCCCTATTTATGCCTACGTTGTGTTCAATGGGCTGACTCCCAGGAACGTGTAGAAAGGATTGCAGCCCAAGTTGTGGGAAAGGAGACTCGCAATTTGTCTCTCAAACGGCTGCTTCTCTACTTGCGTTGATATTCTTGCTGAAAGTGCCAGCATTAAACATGTGACTTCCTTCCACTGAGCACATCTTCTTTCTCTGCCCTCACAGAGAGACAGTCTTCCAAAACATGGTTGAGGACACAGGTGTGTGTGTGTGTGTGTGTGTGTGTGTGTGTGTGTGTGTGTGTGTTGGGCCACTTTTGAGAGCAGCAGCTTGTGGTTGGAGTGGGGATTGTCAGAGGTGTTGGGCTCCTTTGCTCTGTGTGCACAAAAAAGACAAAATGGCTCCATCTGACCCCTCCCCCCCACACACCAGAGAAAAGGCAACTTCCACCTCCTTCCCCCAACATAAAAATAAGAGGGAAGAAAGGGGGGCGTGTCTCACATAATCCTGTCTATGCTTACGCAGAAACCCTATTGTGTTCAATGGGGCTTACTCATGGCGAAAAGTGTGTCTAGGATGGAAGTCCAGGCAGAGAGAGTGAGGAGGAGAATATGGCACCTTTCCTGCCCCCCTTTCTCCATCTGCTCTTAGCTCCTCTTCTTTCTTTCCTCTCCCCCCCCCCCATTCCAACCAGGAGAGAATGGCTTTCATCAGTGAGACAATCCAATCATGATCATCAGTGTGCCTACTCAGAAGTAAGTCCCATTGTGTTCAGCAGAGCTTACTCCTAGGAAAGTGTGTACAGTATATCTTTACAGTCCAAGTTGTGTAGTGGTGGGACACAAACAACAGTGGGGCAGGGGAGGATGAAATGGAAATATCTGTGTCTGCTTGTCTGAGCGTGGGAGTGGAGGGATGGGAGGGTGCCTGCTTTGGGCCATGACCCCATGCCCACTTGCTCAGAAGCCCCAAGGACTGTCAAGTGGGTCAGCCCAGTGCATGCTATCACCGAAAACAAACAGCACCTGAATCCTGCTGTCACTGGCAAGAGCAGGACATTTGCTGTGGCAAATGTGGCAGGAGACCCTGCCCGTTCGGCTTCGCTGCGCGGAATGGCTCCGATGGCGAGGGGCGGGGCCTCCTTGCTCCGGTTCGTGAACGCGGTAGTTGGTCGGGGCGCGACTTACTGTCGAGCCCCTACCGTAGGAATGCCACTGGCAAGAGCAGGACATTTCCTGCCCTCAAAAGGACAAACCCTCTGGGGGAAGCTCCCACCCACCCCTTTTGGCTGGCCAATTCTGCCGGGATACATGCAGACACAGGAAGTCTGCTAAAGGATGATTGGCACTGCCAAAGGAGGGACTAGCACCATTTTTGCCTCAAAGAAAGCTCTGGATTGCAGTGAACATGTGGTCGTAAATCCCACATGAGTTGAAACTCACACGGATGTGACTCACAGATGTATTTTCCCACAGAATAGCTGCACATTTGGTTTGGGTCTTTCTTAGCTGTGATTAAGACCCATTCATACATAGGATTGTGTGGGATATCTGAGTCCTAAACACATCCAAATGACTTAACTACTCTGGTGTAGCACCCCCTGGTAACACCCCCTGCCAAATTCAGCAAGATTGCAGGAAAAAAACCATGTGGCTTCACTTCAGCCAACAATTCCATATTGAAATTCTCAACCCAAAGCCAATGGACTATAATCAGATGAAGCAGTTTAATTTATTTATTTATTTATTTATTTATTTATTTAAAGAATTTATATCCCGCCTTTCTCCTGACAGGGCAACCAAGGGGGCTTACAAAATTAAAACATGTTAAAAGTACAATAAAATAATCAAAACAAAGCAATTAAAACAGATAAACAGATAAAACAGTTTCGCTCTCTGTCAAAGTGATTTGATATGGAGAAGAACTCTCAAATGCCTCCAGTTATAAGCCACAATTGCAGAGGGTGACTCTCATTGATCCCACTTGTAAATTCAGCCAATTGCTCGTTGGAAAGGTTTCAGCAGAACTCCATGTGGTATCTAAAGTCTTATCCATATGATCCTTGAAAACACCGCCTAACCACAATTTTTTCCCTCTTGGTGTGGTATGATCCTCCCACAAGCTCATATAGATCAGAGAAATGACTCTAAAAGAGGTTTGTAAACTTTGCATCCATGCGATTAGAGTAGGGAAGTCACATTTACAAGAGTCCTCTCTTTTCTTTGCTGTACATTCAGAGAAGATGTGCAGTGAAGCACTGGAATGGGAAAGCACACAGTCAAACGAAACGGAAAAGGCAGCACATTTTCTTTGTGGGTGGAGGATGCAGCCTTGTTAGTGGTTCTAACACTTCTATTGTTGTTTAAAGGATCTCCTCCCACTTGAGGAGTAGTAGTACATCAAAGGAATGCTCAGTGGAAAGCTAGTCCACTGATTAGTGATGGAAGCAGAAGGAGCAGAAATGCTGAAGGCATGCGAAAAGGGCACTGGGTCGCTCTGCACATGTGCAATCACAGGACTAGCCAAAAGGTGTCCGCGACACTCACGCAATCAGAGAAAAGATAACTGGGGATCTGTGGGGAGAGCAAGCCGAAAAACAGCTGACATGATTAGTATTGTATATAATTTCCAACGTGTTGTCATTTTGTGACATCTTTGTAACTGAAACTGAAAAATCTTAAAGAGCAGTTCAGTTCCTTTTCATGCAAGCTCACAAACCACATTCAAGTTCACAAATAACTTTTCCCTAGCAACAGTTTTTTTTTTTGGCCATTTTCACTTGAAACTTGATACTTTCCTTGAAACAGAAGTACAGTTTTCACAGAGAGGGTATTTGGATTGCTCCAGCATCTCCCAATAAACGCACGAGACAAGTTGCTTGGAATATAATTTGAGCCACGTTTTATTGAGAGCCAATAATAAACCTGCAGCGCTCTTCTCTGCGCCAACCCCAAGGGGGTTGCACACAAAGGAGATAAGCAGGGCTACGGCTGCACCGCCTCCCCCAAGCTGGAAAGGCTTTCAGGTTGACTTTGCAATCCTAAGCCCAAGGGATAACCAGCCAGCCTCCCTGAACCAGGCAGCCTCTAGGGATTGGTACAGATCCACCAACTGACTTCTGCTTACCTCAGGGTGCCCCCCCAAATCCCTACTCCTGCCCCCTAGCCTGCACCAAACCTGCCACATGGTGGGGCTAGCCTGGAGCTTAGCTTTCCCCCACCCCACAAAGCCCCAAATGGCTCCTCAGGCTATGCTGCAGGCTGGCTCAGAAAATATCAGCTCCAGACACAGATAAATGGACACCATTGAAACACGGAAACAGAGTGGGCAAGGGCTGCCCCAGTGGACTCTATCAATGCCCTCCCCAGGTCCCTATGATTTTATGCCTAGCCCTATCTATCCTAACATAATCACCAAACCCACTGCAAACCCTAAAAGATAGAAGCAGAGAATACACTAACAGCCTAATCCTATCCTGGGCCATCCCATAGCGGCACTGGCACAGCCTCTGCTTCATGCTATAGGCCAGCCGGGGACCAGCCAGTCAGTGATGGAGAAGTACGTAAAAAACTTTTTTACTAACCAACTCTGCTGTGCCATGATCCCCAATGGGCCTACTTAGATCTGTGCCAAACTAAGGGGACTGCTTGTGCAAGCCCTTCTTCTTACTTTTTGTTTGTTGGGGAGGGGGGGGGTTGCACACAAAGGATATAAGTGGCGAAACGCCACAAGCCACAGCAATGGTCCCAGGGCAAAATGAGGATCATCAAGTAAACGGCCTGAAGCGCTCCAAAAGAGACGTGCGTGCGCTCTGGTCAGGGATCTGAAGCACACTGGCACAGAGCAGGACGCCAGCCAACCAAGTCCCACCCACCTCAACAAAGCACCCAATAGCATGCAGGAATCTTCCTGCCCTTGCCTCATGTGATGGTGGTGCAGGGCAAGGAGCACTGTCTTCCAATGCAAAACGGCAGTGGCAGACCGCCGGCATTCCCAACAGCACATTTTCGTGCTAAAACCATGTTTCTGAAAAGACATTAGGTCATACACCAGTTTACTGAAACGATAAGTCCCCAGCAGCTGTGTTAGATAAATACTGTTTGCATGCTCTAAAGTGCAGTGATTATGCCTTTCTGAAAGAATGTTTCCAATGACAAGAAATGTATCAGATGCTGACCAAAGGGAGTTTCCAGTGTTTAGAATACAGAGCTCATTCATGTCACTTCTGCATGTCAGAAATTCTACTCGTATGCGATGCAATTAATCCCTCAAAAGGCAATGTCAAATACATTGCTTGAATTATGAGACATGGGAAGGTAGGGGAGGGACCATAATGATATCCACAAGGCCCACCTACTGACTCCCTCAATTTTAGCCAATTCATGTCCCATCATAGCCTTCTAAAAATCGTCGCTAAGCTCCTGACTGAGCTCCTCCTGCCCCATCCTAATGTCCATAATTTGAGCATTGCCTCAATATGTGAGCAAACCCCAGAAGAGCCCACGAACTTTAAGTATCCCTTGAGGAATCCCTTGGTGATACTACAAGTATCACATCATAAGCAGTAGAGGAGATTCCACTTGTTAATATTACACCTTTCTTTTAGATTTTGTATACAATTATATAAATGTATACATTAGGATGTAATTCTGTGCCTGAGCACAAGTGCTCTATTGCTGTGAAACGCTTGCTGGAACTGAGCTTATTATGATGCTGACCATTCTCAGTCCCTGAACTGCTGACTGGAAACTACAGTGGCCTGTGAGACTGCAGAACATCCCTATTTGGGATGCTCCAATTGTCCATGCATTAGTAGCAAAAAGACATATGTTTTCATTCTCCACATTTTGCAATAGAGATATATTTTGGACATCACTCATAAAAGAATGTATAGGATCTCCAACTGTGTAGCACAGTCCAACTTATTTCTGGGCACAGCCCAATCCTGCGTTCAGTATCCAATGCCCTTTCCGGGCCGTGTCGGTGCGGCCAGGGAACACCTCAGGAGAAAGGGATGTTCAAAAGGGACGTTCGGGTATAGGACTGTCTGGCCCCAATGGACCTCCTCGGATGTACATCAGCTCTGGAACCGGCGTACATCCGAGGCGGCGGAGTAGAAGAGTGTTATTCTCCAGCTAAAGTTTGCCTTTGATTTTTTCATATTCTAAAGAAGGTGTGTGTGAAGGGGGGGGGGGTTACCTGGAAAGGATATAGTGGAACTGGAAAAGGAGCAGGAGTGAGCAACCAAAATGATTAGTGGGCTGGGGCACCTCCCTTACAAGGAAAAGGTACAATGTTTGAGACTTTTCAGTCTAGAACAAGGCTCTCCAACCTTTCAGTACAAGGGCTACATCGTATATTTTACACATTTTCATGGACCAAATGAATAAATAAATTAATTTAAATCACTGGTGTCACTGCAGGGGTGGCGGAGCTCTAGGTTCTGCCGCGATCTGACCCTCCGTTACATGGGTGAACGAAGCAAATCCGCCCCCTTCGGAATCATTCAAGGCGGTGAAAACAACGCACAGGAGACTCCCTGCGCGTTGCTTTCGCTGCCCTGAAAGGCTCCGAAGGCAAGGGGGCGGGGCCGCTTCATTCATCCATGTAACGGAGGGTCGGATCGCGGCGGAACCTAGAGCTCCGCCACCCCTGCAGTGACGCCAGTGATTTAAATGAATGAATAAGTTTTACTTGGATCTTTTTTGTAATCAGCATGATATGATTCAGAACAAAAGAGGAATGTGACAATTACATACTGTATGCATGTAGTTTGGAGACCCCTGGTCTAGAAAGAAGGCGACTGAGGGGAGACATGATTGAGACATATAATATTATGCATGGGATGGATAGAGTGGATAGAGTGGATAGAGGGAAGTTCTTTTTCCCCTTGCACAACACCAGAAGTACTAGGGGATATCCATGAAAACTGACTGGTGGTAGAGTCAGAACAGACAAAAGGAAATATTTACCCAATGCATAATTAACCTGTGGAACTCCTTGCCATAAGACATTGTGATGGCACCTGACCTAGATGCCTTTAAAAGGGGATTGGACAGATTTATGGAGGAAATGTCCATCACAGAAGGAGCAGGGTGCGGGGCATGGGCAGCTGACGGGGCGACCAGAAAGACAGACCTCGCCCGGGAGGACCACTGGGGGACGGGTGGTGCGCCTCGTGGCCCTGATGCAGACAGGCTTACAGGGCAAGAGGTCCCGCTGGGCGGCCCCGGCTGAAGCCAGTGCTGCGGCAGGCCTCAGAGGAGTGGCCGGGGCAGCTGCTTTGCACGGTGGCTCCTTTTATAAGGAGGACACCTCAGGAGCCGCCACCCAACTGGGCCAGAACAGAGCGGAAGTCTCGCGAGTGCCAGACTTCTGGGAATCCTGCCCCCGGAAGGGGCGTGGCCCGGGGCAACACAGGAAAGGCTCATAAGGAGCCCGACCAGCGCCGAGGGAGGGGGCAGATTGGGAGGGCTCCCTGGGGAGGAAGAGTACCAGCCCTTGCCATGAGGGAGGAGCTTGCAGGAAGGGAATAAATCCCAGAGGGAGTGCCTGAAGAAACTACAGAGGGCCACAGAGGACAGCAGTTCTAGACCACCCTAAGGGCTAACCAGGACCACCGAAGCGGTGACCCTGCTTCCTACCAGGTTGGGGCATCTCTGGGAATGGGGAAAGGCCCAGGTGTGGGCCTCCATGTCGACCCCTCCCCTGGCCACTGGGACAACTGAAGGACACCCCTTACCTCCCACCTTCCGGGACCCACCTTTCAACTTACCTGCGAAGGTAGCCTTACTGTGGGATTCACCTGCTCCAGCCGGGTTACCTGAAACAAGAAAGAGATGGTTTTCATGGTGAATGGGAACATAGCTTGGGGGACCTGTGCAAGAACATGGCCCCAATGAATGTAAATACTCTTTCTAGATTAAATCACGTGCATCATAGTGCAAGTAAGTAGACTCCTTTATTTGGGGGGGGGCCTGGGAAAACCTTTCCACGTGTCCCAACCTCCCATTTCTGCCACAAGTGCCCCAATCTCGACCCTGCCCGGGGCATGGACATAACAACAGGTTACAATTTAAGTTGACTATATGCAAGCTCCGGGTTTTAGAGGTAGCATATCACTGAATGCCAGATGCAAGGGAGCGGGGCACAGGGGCCCCCATAGCAAATACCCCATCTGCCCCCTGATGGCACATTGAACATGCCCAGCTGCCACTGGTACTGAAGATTCAGGAACTGGCCCAGCCATGGGAGCTCTCAATGGGTGTGGACCGTTGGCCAGTGTCTGATCTGACCAACCCCTGATGTCAACCCTGTGACACACCTGCATAGTAGGACCGTAAATGAGCTGGAATCTGAACCCATCTCTCACCTGCCTCCTTCCAATGAAACGTCTTTGCTACTATGTTTCCTGTCAGAGCCATGGGTGCTTCCATGCCCCCAGTCAACACGTAGGACTGTTCTCCTTCTCCTTCACAGTGGTTGTGCCACTCATGCAGTGCTCCCAACAGGGACCTGGTTACAGCAAACATCTCATTATAATGAAAACAATTAGCTGTAAGCCGTCTAGTTTCCACTACTTGCTAAAAATAGAGCTGCCAAGGGAAAATAATTTTTCTTTAATAACACACTGATGGAACATTTTATTTGTTCCTCTCTTTTTGACTGAATAAAGAAGGAAGCAGAAAGCAATTGTGTGTAACAAAGTAATCACAAAGAGGGAAAAGGGATGAATGTGTACCTGCCCCTTTTGGAAATGTTGTGTCAATTGGGCAGAAGACACACTACAGCCATTTCCATAGAAATGAATTTGCCAAGTGCTTCTGCATGTCAATACCACATCCCTCAAACGTTTGCCATTTACTGCTAGACAATCATCATCTGAGTAGTTCTTGATGTTCATGATTGCAGATTAAGCTCCACAACCAAACACATCACTACTACTACTACTCCCATTTTATTACTAGACATTGCTCCAGTGCCCTCTTTGTGTTTGGTGCTGAAATGCATGGTGAAGATTGAAAAGTTGCAGGAGATTTAGCCAGGGTTATATGTTATACTAATAAGCTTGATAATATACAGTATACAGCTACCATCTAGTGGCCCTGAAGAACATCTGTTGTACTGAACCTAAAGGTTGGAGGCCCAGCAAAACAATAATTCTGCAATGAGCATCCAACATACAATTCTTATTTTATTCCCCCCAAAGACCCTTAGAGACAATTTGAAAGCCCTAACTAATATCACATTTAAAGTTTCTTCTTGTTCCATCCTATATGCATGCAGCATCTACACATCCGTGTGATATCTGCTGAGACTGAGAATCACTGGTATGCTAATACTATGCACATGTTGGCTGCCATATGGGGAAGAGCCTTGTAAACATGACATTGGCTCTGTAGAACTTTCACAGGGGAAGGGCTCACCAGCAGTCCTACATCTGGCCAATATGAAATCTAACTCAGCCCTTAGAAGACTACTGCCAGGTATTCATTCATTGCTCAGTGTAATACCAAGAACCCCATTATGCAGGCTTACCAGATCGCCGACTGGGACGTTCCTTTTTGCCCTTAAGGGAGGTGGGGGGAGGGGCGATAGAAGCCGGAGCGACGTTCCGGCTTCTATCGCCCCTCCCCCCGCCTCCCTTAAGGGCAAAAAGGAACGTCCCGGTCGGCGATCTGGTAAGCCTGCCATTATGAGCAGCACAATCATAAGAATCACAATCTAGAGAATGCATAAAGAAATGCATAGATAGATCCAACATGCTGAAGAGATCATCTCTTCCCATATTTCCCATTGCAATCCCTTAGAATGACTGAGAATGCCCTCTTAAGAATTCCCATCTGTAGTTCAAGGGCATGCAGTGGGGTATTCTTGGTAGCTGCTTCTTGGAGATTTGCTAAAGCCCAAGCCTAAGCATCTTTTGGAAATGTTGAAAGGTGTAAGGGGAAGTGTAAAGACATCCAAGACAGGTTGAATTCCTCCAGTTTGGCTCATGAAGGTCTTAACCAGCAGAATCTCTGTCTTATCGGGATGAAGTTCACCCTTCTTCACATCAAACCATTCATTTTTGAGTAAAATTATCCAACAAATCAGTTGTACTGTATATCAGTTTGATCCGTAATGAATCAAAGGGAAATGATGAACAAAGTATTCAGTGCGCCCTGTCTTCTTCACATACACACCACACATACACACACTGACCAAGAAAGACAATTAATGCATCAAGCACTAATATCAGAAATCCCATGTGTAATGTAGTCATTTGAACATAAAAGCGCTAGAACAGGTCAATGTTGTACTCCAGTTGATAAGCAGTAGTTAACAGAACAAAGAACCAGAAAATTTACTTGCAAAATGTTAAAGCCCATTAAAAGGTAATAGGATAAACATCAGAGGCATTATGTTTTTTTTAAACATTTCTATATTTGAACTCTGAAATATTAAAACACCCCTTTAATTGTCTAGGGAATGTTTAGATTGGAGTGGCCAACCTTTCAACGTGAATGCTCCTGGCCCTTTAATGGTTGTACAGGTGAGGGCATTTCAGCAGCTGTAGCAGCACCATCAGCACTTGCAGCTGCCAAGATTCTGTCTTCTACACAACTCTTAAGAACACAGAGGCCCTAATGGTGGAAAGTTTAGATTATTATGCTAACGTCCAGTATAAAGTATTTATAAAACTAATCAAAGAATTGCACCTTCTAAGACAAAAACAAAAATACCAGCATTTCTGCACAAGTGCAACTAACAATTGCTTTCGAACATTACAACTTCAGGAACTGGTTTGCAGAAGAGGAAAAGTGTACAGTATACCAAAATCCAAAAAGAATGCATTCTTGGGAAGTTATGAATGACAACAGAAGGTACATTAAAAAAAAAAAAGAAAGCTTGTGGCACCTTAGACTAAGGCTACAATCCTATACACACTTATCTAGGAGTAAGTCCCACTCAATGGGGCCTATTTCTGAGTAGACGTACACAGACTTGCATTGTAACAGATTTATGCTGTGACATAAGTTAGGCTATAATTAATTGTAGGACTAGTTAGAGTAGTAGTAGTAGTAGTAGTGTTTTATTAAAACCAATTCAGTGGGGAATGAAGCTAAGCTTATGCTAGGCTTACCAGATCTCCAACCGGGACAGAGTGCTAGACCTTTAGGAGAAGGAATGTGGGCAGGTGTAGCTTGTTAAACCTTGGAGCACAATCCTAAGCATGTCTACTCAGAAGCAAGCCCCATTGTGTTCAGTGGGGCTTGCTTCTGAGTAGACATGCCTAGGTTTGTGCTCTAAGGTTTAACAAGCTACACCTGCCCACATTCCTTCTCCTAAAGGTCTAGCACTCTGTCCCGGTTGGAGATCTGGTAAGCCTAGCTTATGCCATCATACATATTTAAGTTATCACAGGACTGTTTATTTTGTTGTAACAGATGGACACAGTTATCCATCTGGAACAAGTACTGTATATGTATTTGTTTACTTATTCAGCAATTTATACCACACCTTTAGGCTCCAAAAGGAGTCCCCAAGGTGGCTAACAGCACAAAATAAAAGAAATTAATGTATATGGTGTAGTGGTTTGGGAGTCGGACTTAGACCTGGAAGATCCAGGTTCAAATCCCCGATCAGCCATGAAGCTTCCTGGGTGACCTTGAGCCAGTCACTATCTCTCAGCCCCACCTACCTCACAGGGTTGTTGTGAGGACAAAAAGGAGGGGAGGAAATATGTACACCACTCTGAGCTCCTTGGAGGAAGGGTGGTATAAAAATGTGAAAAATAAAAAATAAAAAATAAATTATTATTATTAAAATACTGTACATAGCAATCCATTAACACTAAATTAAATGCCGAATAGCAATCAACAACTGAACAGCCAAAGAATAAAAAACAAAACCACAACACCATGAGAGAGAGAGAGCAGTACAATCAAAACATTTAAAAAGTCTTCATCAAATGATGAAACATCAGCAAAGAAGTTGCTAAATGAGCTTCCTGAGACAAGGAATTTCAGAGACACGGTGCCACAAGAGAAAAGGTCCTGTCACACATCTGAGCCAATCAAACTTCTTTTGGTGAGGGAACATTGAACACAGTGAACATGGTACATATCAGTGCACAACCCCACCCCCAAGACATTTCCCAAATACGTTGTTGTGTCGTTGTGTATAGTATAAAACTTTCCAAGGTGGGATTCAGTACAGAGTAAACTGTAAGCTCATTTGCTGGTTTTCATGCTTTTGCTGAATTTCATACTTCTGTTGCCTTGTAGTCCAAATAATGCCCAACCATTAATACTATTCAGGCAGGTCATGTAAGGGGAAAACAAAAAGAGGGGAAGGGAGAACCAAATTAAAATCTTCTTGAAATCTGAGCAGCCAAGTTGCAACTCTGAAAGGCCCACATGGTATTGCGTGGCTTGAAACCTATTTTTGCCAGTTTCAACGTATTAGTAGTATCACACCCAAAGTTTTCCAAAAATATCAAGTTTACCACAGCAATTAAGCTGTCTACCATCTGCAAAAGATTTAGCCAAGTGGTTTCTTAATTCTTCCCCACCCGCCCACCAGAAGATATTTTCCTTAAGCTTTTCAGCAATTTTCCCTCCCATTTGAAATCCAAAAGGCATTTGGTTTTGCAAAGCTTATTGAGGGAAATCTCTCTCCATTTCCAAAAATTAGTTGTGTGTTGACATTATATAAATCTTTTACATTACATATCATATGACATGATATATGTTACAGTGAATGTCCAAAATTTGGTGTTCACATGTGAAGAATGCTGACAATGCCAAACGGAGCTTGTGAATGTCTGAACATGTATCAATCAACATCTGTATTGTGAATGCCGATGCCAATCTCTTTTACATCACTTAATATTTGCTGATTCACAGAATTTGTCTGGGATTGTCAGTATTCATCAAGTTTTGGACATTCCCTGTAATGCACACACATATTCTCTCTCTTATTCAATATGGGTTGTTCGTCGTCGCCCCTGGGAGAACTGTGCCCCTATTCTTGAGAACAAAACATGAGTTGGAAATACAGCATAGGAATAGCAAGATTAACACTCCTTATTTTCCTTCCAAAAAGTACGTTATTTTCAGAAAAATGAGCCCTGGTGTGAATTTAATGGGTCCACTACACTATGTTTAAAAGCTCCCCAGAAATGCATAAGGACACTCAAACAACAATAGTAGGGTACATTAAGTGTGTCTGGGGAAACATTGCATTTTCTTGGCCAAGTTTAGACTGCTGTGTAACGCAGCTAAAACTGTCATGAGTGAAGGGTATTCTTTACTGCTACCGCCCATGTGGGTTGCAAGCCTGCTGATTGTTTCCAGTTGCCTGTCTCAGCCGAGTGTTATTTTTCACTCCTCTTGATGGAAACTATTCCAAAGGCACAAGAGCTATAATTTTAGCTCTGTTCTGTAAACACAAATTGCATATGACAAATAACCAAGCTGCCTACATTCCATGCCTCTTTCCTTAAGTGTTTATGCATTTCATTATGAAGGATCAGGCACTGCCGCAGGAACCTGAACATGAGAATAATAAGTGCCACTTTACAAACAAAATCATTATCACTGCAAAATGTCACACACAAGCACATCCAGCTGGAAGGCTTAATGTATTGGCTTAGTTTTGGAGAGGGCAGGATACTGCCCAGAGAACGGGCATAGGACACCCCATTTCCTTAAGCGGACCAATTATCAACACTTTATTGATCTCCTTTACACCGCAATCCTATACCCACTTCCTTGTGAGTAAATCCCATTGAACACATTGGGACTTACTTCTGAGTAAACATGCCTAGGCTTGTGCTGTGAGGTAAGTAAAAGAAACATTTACTCACCTCTCCATCCCCTGCATGGTCTCTGGCTGCCCACAGGATGCAAAGGAGCCTGTGCCAATGCTGCTGTGCCCTGCGGGCAGCCTTTGGTTAGGATTGGCCCTTAGCCTCTGTTATTTGTGCCAGGCAGAGTGGCAGAGGGGAGAAGGAGCAATGGGGCATGGTTTGCAAGTGGCAACCCATCAGTTAAAAGGAAGTGCTTTCATATTACTGTATGTAGAGTTCCAAGGGTGTTAATACAAGACACCTTGCTGGATGCCAGCAGAAGAACTTTAGATTATACAAGTTTTGAGAACTGAGATTGTTCATAGCTACATTTCTCATAGCTACAAGCTCTCAGGGTAGTTAGTTGGAATGGTCTCAAGTTGCTTATAACCATTAACACCCTATGCCTCAAACCCAACATCCCCCCTACAAAAAAAATAAAAAAGTTCACTCACACTTTCTAGCTTCTTCAAGTTTCCCATGAAAAATGCACAGTCTAAGTTCCTACCTGAAGATACAGACCGACCAGTTGAAGAGTAACCTACATATAAAATGAGGACTGTAAAGCATTTTTTCAAGGGCACCATCTCTTTAAGAAATCTTACGGCACAAACCCTTTCTGCCAGATACCAAGGTGGCTGTTGAGGTCCTGGACTGCTGCTTGGAGGTGGTTGGGATCTGGATGAGGAACAACAAGCTGAGATTAAATCCAGACAAGATCGAGGTTCTCCTGGCTCAGAAATCTGCAATGTGGGTACTGGACCATCAGAAGGAAGAAGTCCTCAGCTTGGGAGTTTACCTGGATTCACAGCTGCTCCTAGATGATGGCTGTGGCCAAGGGGCCTTTGCCCAGCTTCAGCTGGTGTGCCAGCTGCGGCCATACCTGGATTGTTTGGACCTGGCCATGGTGATCCATGCCAAGGTGATATCAAGGTTAGACTATTGCAATATTCTCTACATAGGGCTGCCCTTGAAGATGGTTTGGAACCTGCAATTAGTACAGAATGTGGCACTTCATATGGTTGCAGGAGGTCGGTGATTTGACTCTGTCGGACCGCTGCTCCAATGAATGCACTGACTGCTGGTTCGTTTCCAGGCCAAAATTCAAGGTGCTGGTTTTGACCTTTAAAACCCTATGCCAGTGGCGTCATTTGATACGGGGCCCTGAGGCCCCGGGCCCTGGGCGCCAGCTTCTGGGGGGTACGAGTCACCCGACTCGAGTCACCCCGAGTACGAGTCACCCGACTCGGACTCGGACTTGGGCCCTGAGTCCGTGTCCGAGTCGCCCGAGTCCAAGTCCGAGTCGGGCGACTCGGAAGAGGAAGTCAGTGCCTCTCTAGGAGGCGCTTCAGTCTCGCTGGTGAGCACTGAAGTGACTCACCAGCGAGACTGAAGCGCCTCCTAGAGAGGCACTGACTTCCTCTTCCGAGTCACCCGACTCGGAGTCGCGTTTGCTTTCGCTTTCTTTGCCCCGTGCCCGGCCTGTAACCCCCTCCAGGGCCCTCCTCGCCCCCACGCCGAAACAAGGTAAAAATCAAGGAATTTAAATGTTTTTTAGGGGGTGGGAAATAAATAAATAAATGTGCGCCACCTTTGCCGGCGCAGGGGAGTATAGGGGGTCCAATCCGGGGGCGTGCCAATTTGGAGGTGGGCCCCCAATACCTTTTGGCCTGGCTACGCCACTGCTTGGGACTTGTGCATTTGAGAGACCGCCTACTTCTGTATGATCTGCTCCTCCCTTTGGTAATCAGAGAAGGCCCTTTTAGATCAGCCATCACTTACAGAGGAGGGAGAGAAGAAGGCAAGAAATAGGACCTTCCCAGGACCTTCTCAGTAGTGGCACCCACGCTGTGGAATTCCCTCCCTTTGATTTACAAACTGCTCCCTCTTTAGAAGCCTTCAAGCAGGGTCTTAAAACATTTCTTTTTAGGCTAGCCTTCTGATTTTATTCTCATTTTAGAACTGGATGTTCTGCTGGATTTTTATGAATGCTCTGTGTTTTATATGCTTGCTCTTTTATTCTTTTTTTATTCTATTCTGGTTGTTTTTTTATATTGGTTGCTTTTAGTGTGTGTGTGTGTGTGTGTGTGTGTGTGTGTGTGTGCGCGCGCGCGTGCGTTTAAAATTGTGTATTTTATGTGTATCTATTTTATGATGTTTTAATAATTTATTACTGTATATGTTTTTATATTTTGTAAGCTGCTTTGGGAGTCCGTTCAGGAGAAAAGCGGGGTACAAATTGAATAAATAAAAAATAAATCAACATCCTGGCACCAAAATAGGTTTAAGTCCACACTGCATTGTGGGGAGGAGTTTCGGATAGAACATCACTGAAGATTATTATGGTAAATAAAGTTGTGGCCCAATTTTAATCCAAACATTGCCTCATATCTTTACTGGATGTGGGGACAAGGGAGAATGCAGTTCTTGTAAGCAGCTGTATTAAAAATAATACTTTTGATTTAAAAATCTGCGACCTGGAATGTTTACTAGATTTCTTACTATTTCATCTTTTAAATGTTGCAATCTTACATTTTTCAACATTGAAATTCCAGTATATAGCACTGACGTAGACAGAACAATGGTCCACTCACTCAGATCCCGAACTGGCAATGGCAATTTCCTGAGCAGGTTTGCTATGGAGCAGAATACTGCTGTTCTGCCAGGTTGTACTTCTGAGTTTTGACAGTAATGTCATTACTGCTACTACTATGTATATATTAACATTTAAATACAGTGCACAGTTTATTTCAACAGTTAATTGCGTGTTTTACAAGACCGTGGTGATCTTTGAATGAAGGATACTGAGCCAAAAAAAATTATTGCTGCTCTTTCAAAAACAGCTGAATTGGAATTGCTATTCCTAGTGTTTGAGATCCAATTGCAGAGTTCAGAAGAAAACACACACACACATGGTACAGTCTAGGGGTGCTCCTTTACTTTGGGAAGAATGGAAAGTTGAACGACATCAAGCTGATTTGGTCCAGTTTTCATTCATCATGTAATAAATGCCTACTGGGTCTGAATGAGCCAAATAATGCCATATGAGTCATTTGGGTCTCATTCATTTTCTTAATGAAGAGGGGCAGGGTTTGTCTTGAAGAATGATGGAACAGCAGTGTCTCCTCTCCCCCCCCCCTCGTAAACTCTTTTTATGTAGGCTTACCAGATTTTCCAGGTTCTAAACCGGGACACCCCCAACAATTAATTAATCACAAATAATTGTGATTGATTGATTGAAATAAATTTTAAAAACCCTTTGGGGGCGCGCGAAGCACCCTTTTGCTGCCCAAAGGGTGCCTGAATTATTTATTTATTTATTTTCAGCCTAAAACAATTAATTAAATTGACTTACCTGTCGATTTTGCCTGTCGTCGTCGTTACCTGCCTCCATTGCCCGCCACCGCCATTCCTGTCACTGCCATGCCACCGCCATTGCCCGTTGTGCCGCCATGCCTGTCGTCGCTGCCGTGCCCATCGTCACTGCTGCTGCCGCCGCACCCGTCATCACTGCCGCTGCTGCCACCATGCCCGTTGCTGCCGCCGAGCCCCTGCAGCCTCCGCGCGCTGCCAATTTTAAACTGAATAAACTTATCTTTTTCTGGTGCCGAAATCTTGGATCTCGCAGAGGCGTTTCTACGGTAGGGACCCTACTGTAAGTTATGCCCCGTCCTAGTACCATGTTTACAAACCAGAACAAGAAGGCACCACCCCCTTGCCGGTGGAGCCATTCCGCGCTGCAAAGGCGAACAGGCAGGAGACTCCCTGCTCGTCACCTTCGCAGTGTATAATGGCTCCGCTGGCGAGGGGGTGGGGCCTCCTCGTTCCGGTTTGTAAACATGGTACTAGGACGGGGCGCAACTTACGGTAGGGCCCCTACCGTAGAAATGCCTCTGAATCTCACGAAATCCAAGATGGTGGCACCCAAATCTCGTGAGGACATGAGGGTAGTACTGTACTGCCTCATGCCCTCACAAGATTTGGGCACCACCATCTTGGATCTTGTGAGATTTCGTGAGATCCAAGATGGCGGCGCCTGGAAAAAAGGTAAGTTTATTCAGTTTAAAATTGGCGGCAGCGGTGGAGGCTTCCACCGGGCCCGGAATGGTCCAAGACCGATCCGGGACCTGAGCCCGGGTTCTGGGACGGTCCCGGACATTCCAGGACGGATGGTAAGCCTATTTTTATGGGGTAAAAGGAGCACCAGAGCTTCTCCCAGTAGCTGCCTCTTTGCAGCCACCTTTTCCCCCATTGTGTCAGTCTAAGGCAATACAAAGAATAAAAATGGCAGTCAACAAGATGCTGCTGCTGCTGGGAGGAGCGCCGTTGATCCTTTTACTCTTTAAAGAGTAAAGTTTTTAAAGTACAGAAAAGGCCCTGCCATTCTGCCCTACCACAAGATAAGTCTCACCCCACACATTTCATACACACACTGAAAAAAAAATGGACAGGGCAATGAAAACAAGGGGTTTTGTTGGTAACAGACACAACTTTAATGATGGGATGAACAGGGCCTTAATAACAGCAAAAATGAATGGAGTACCAAAGTGTCCCCCCCCCGAAAAAACACACGTCATGCATCTCCTATTAGTAGTTGTCTTGATGCCAGAGGTGTAACTGGGTCTTCTGGCACCCAGGCGGCGACTTGTGATGATGGCGCCCCTGAGTGCCAGAAGACCCGGAAGTAATTGTCAGTGATGCCATCACCACCAATTACTTCTGGGGTGCGATCGGTGGTGGTGAGGAGACAAAAAGGGTAGCCCCAGCCCCCCAAGCTGCTGAAGCTGGGGAGCGACGGGGTAGGTGGGGCAGCCTGCCTACCTTTGTGCTTCCTCAGCACTGCTGCTGCTGTGAAGAAAAGCATCACTTTTTTCTCTTTTTCTATTTGCAGCAGTGGGGACAGTGAGGAGGTGAAAAAGGTAGGTTTCCCCAGCCCTCCGGTGTGGCTGGAGCTGGCAGGTGACTGGGGAGGCTGGGGCGACCTACCCTTTTTGCCTCCTCACCACCACAAAGAAAAAACATTTTTCTCTTTTTTTCTTTGCAGTGGTGGCAGCAGCAGCTAGGAGGCGAAAAGGGTAGGTCGCCCCTGCCTCCCCCCCCCCCAGGGTGGCTGGAGCTGGGGGTCATCTGGGGAGCAACCTACACTTCTTGCTTCCTTGCTGCTGCCACGCTGCCACTGCAAGCAAAAAACGTTTTTTACACCCTTTTGTACCCCCCCTTGGCATTGTGCCCGAGGCAGATGCCTCTCAGGCTCTGCCCTCGTTACACCCCTGCTTGAGTCTGTATTACTTAATAATGGAGGTTGGGAATTCATACTATTTGACATAATGCATTTCCTGCATTTAGAAAACAAAAATATCAGGGAGCAATTTTCTAGCCTATTCTGTGACACATTAGCTTTCCACAGGCAGGACGTTTCTGACATATGAGAGTCCCAGGAAGCAGTGGCATAGTGGTAAATTTTGAAGTGCAGAAGCTCTATAGCCCCACAAAGACTATACTTGGTTCTGTTTGGCTTTGGCTCCAATTTGGAGTCAAACGGAGGCGAGGGCGGGCGGCTGGGCCAAACTGACAACCCATCAGGCATCGGGCCGGGACCCACCAAGTGGGTTGTGCCCCACAGCTTGAGAAGCTCTGCTTTCTCCTGCCACTTATTCCTACTTTAAAGCATTTTATATATCATTAAATGCTCTAGCTCAGTGGTTCTCATTAAACCTTTTTTCATTTGCGTACCCCTTGGCAGCCTATTTCCATAAACTGTACCCCTCATATTAGCAAAATGTTTGTAATTAATATAGTTGCTGTAGCACTGGGAAGAAGCATTTCAGGCATGGCGGCAAGCACCAAGCGCACTCTAAGGGTACAAGGTGCACAGCTCGGCCCCTTTCCCTCCTCCTCCTGTCAGGCATGGGAGGCACCAAGGGAGGGGAAGAGCTTGACCAGCCTTGGGAAGAGATCCTGGGAGAGCTGCTGCTCGCTCTTGTCTTCCTCCAGGCTCTTTGTGGTCTGTCTGTCTGTCTATGTGCGTGTGTGTGAACTCACTTGAACTTGCCACCTTAGCTGTAGCTCATATGTTGGCAAACTGAAGGTCCCAGGCTAAGGCAGTGCCTTCCTCCCCCGTCCAATTTCCTGTTGGCCCCTTGGTTTGTCTCAGCTACCCTTTACCCCCTGCCTCATTGGGTCACGTGTTTCATACCTTGCTGGATCAGGCCAAAGGCCCACCTAGTCCAGCTTCCTGTATCTCACAGTGGCCCCACCAGATGCCTCAGGGAGCACACAAGACAACAAGAGACCTGTATCCTGTTGCCACTCCCTTGCATCTGGCATTAAGATATAGTCTACATAAGTAGGCTATACTCAACAAAGCTGCCTAGGGCCCAGCCAGATGAGGACATGGCAGCCCCAGAACATGGTAGCTTTGCAAGTGCAGGCCTCATACAGGTTCCTAATGTTATGTCGACTTGTTTGGGAGTATGAATGAATAGTGTAGTTTACTGAGGAACAAATGGCACTCTTCATACTTTATAGACACCACATCAGCATTTTCCTCAGGGCACAGCAGTGAAGCCCCTTCCAGCCATTCCCCTGTCATCATATTGAGGGATTTGGCTCCAGCAAGGCCACATGTAGCCAGGACACTCTGGCAAAGGCACCACAACATCCTCTGCCAAGGCTGTTTACTACCAGCATTAACATTGCCAGGCTCCTGTCAGCCCTGATGCCATCTCTCCGAGGCGCTTTGTTGGATTTACTGCTACAGACCAGACCAACATGCTATGATGTAATGTCTCTAACTTTGAATACTAGCTGATAGTATTAAATCCCTATCAGATGAAAATGGAGAGGGTTCTTTCAAATGAGCCTTCACATGTAGACCCTTCAAATGACCCTGTAGAATATTTAAAACTGCACCAACGATACTCTGAGAGCCAACCTGCAATGCCACTCTGTTGCTGCATGTCTCATATCTTATCTTTCACATTACATTCACAAGTAAGCCCTATTCCATTGTTCTATATTGTGTAGAAAGCAGAAACGTCACTAGGGTTTATGTCACCCGGTGTGAGGGTTCATCACGTCACCCCAGTGGTATCACTGGGGTTGGGTGTCACCTCCATTAACTTTATTTATTTTAATATATAACAGTACAGGTCACCCAACAAATCAGTAACCAACAAAAAAACCAGTGGCCAACTTGATGACACTCAAACAACTGAATAAGAGTTCTAGTATTACCTCTGAAACATAGAAATGAGAGCTGACTCATGCTAACACCTTATGCTGTGTCATAACAATTCCGATTGGAAAAAATCAGTCACATTGGTCAGTTTTGAGTTAAGGAAATCCACTTTTTGTTACACAAGGCAGTTGTGTTTTCTTTTTCTGGTTATTTGGCCATAACGTTTGATGGAATACAGATAATTCAACACAGGTTGTTTCGTTTCATTCTGCATTAAATTACCTTTCCAATGATATATATCTTTTTGGTATAATTCATAAATACAAATTTTCCAAAAAGTTTCCACAATTTTGGCCAGTAGTGGTATTGCCCGCCCCCAAGGGTGTCACCTGGTGCAGTCCACACCACCCTAGTGATGTCTCTGGTATAAAGGACCAAGCAATGGGGAAAGAGCAAGAATATGCCAGCAAATTCTGCCCCAACTCAAACACTTGTGAAGCCCACTACCCCGCCCAGAGACGCCGGGCGCCCTCCCAGTGCCTGGGCGCGTGGGGGAGGGGCCTGCGCGCATCACGTCGATGTGCCCCTCGCGTAACGTCGACGCCCCCGCCTTTTTAGTGGTCATTTCGGAGCCCAACGGGCTCCAGGGAGGGTGGGCGGGCGATCCAGTGGCTCGCCTCGCTTCGGTGAGTTTCCCCGAGTGTGCCCGTCCTCCCGCCCGAGAGCCTGGAGCTCCTGCTCCACGCGCTCCACCGACGTTCCGCCGCTGACCCCACCACCCACACATACAACATTTGTCTGCACTGATCGCCAGCGTTCTAGATCACAGGGTGAAAAATTTCCTAGGTACAGCGCTTGTCATTGCAGATAAACACTGTACGTGTGGGTGGCACAGGGCAGGGCTAGTCAGCATGCTCTTGTTCCCTCCATCACATAGACCTGTCCACATGACTTGGAATGTCTGTATTTTGCCTCAAAACCCACCATTACGAATCTTCACTTTTTTCATGTCTGTTTGCTGTTATTGTTCCTCTGATCTGTTACAACACAGCATCTTTTTTTTCCGTAGCTTATGATTTCTTGCTCTTTCACGAACTGATCTCAACCAATCGGGGATCATGCAGGGAATGTGACAATGTCATGATGTGACATAGCCAATGTTTTTTGGTTTCGTGATAGCGCTACTGGGAACAAAGAAAGTGAATTTAGCGTGAAGACTTCCTGAAGTGATCACATAGTATCATACCCAGTGAGGAAGAACGTGACCATAAACAAAGCTTATTTAGGGCAAAGTTCTCTGAATTGGTTATTCCTTTTCCAGAAGTCCACAAAAAAAAAAAATTGTTCAAAGGAGAGGCACCTTTCAATTGTGAGTAAAATATTCATGAGAAGCATTCCCTTTCAGCAATACTATTTTAGTTTAATTTATTATGCACCTTTCCTCCAAAGAGCTCAAGATAGCTTTGAGAATTCCCAGGATCCAGAGCTGCTACATCAGTGCTTCTCAAAGTGTGGCCTGCGATCCCTGAGAGTAATAGCCCAATCCTATCAACAGTTATGGTAGCGGAACTCTCATTTCACTGTCGTAAATGCACCAGTGCCGCCATAAATGATGTGCTGCTGCTGAATGCGAGGGAGCCGTCAGCAGAAATGGTCGAGCCCACGCATGCCAACCCAGATCAGGTAAGGCAGCGGAGGGGAGGGGTAGTGGGAGGAGAGGGGGATGTTTGGGGCAGGGAGGGGGAGGACAGGGTGTTGTTTGGAGGCTGGGCTGGATCCCAATGGCAGCGACTTGCACCAGGATCCTATCCCCGATTTTCCAGCTCAACTTGCCTCTTCCTCTCCTCAGACGTCCGCCAGCCACACAGCTGGGTTGGATCCAAGGAGATTCATAGGCGACCAGAAGTCCTACCGAGGGATAAGTAAAAGTTTTTTTTACTTACCTCTCATTGACCTTCTGGTTGCCCCTCCATAACATGCAGTGTGTGCTCCATTGGCACAGCTGCATGCTATGAATTGGTGAAGGATAGGATTGGGCTGTGAGTTAACTCAATGAGACTTGTATAAAAACATAATGTAGGCTCTCTCTCAATACCAGATGCAAGGGAGTGGTGACAGGATATAGGTATCTTATTGTCCTATTGTCTTGTGAGGCCTCTGGTGGGTCACTGTGAGATACAGGAAGCTGGACTAGATGGGCGTTTGACCTGATCCAGCAGGGCTCTTCTTATGAATATATCAAATTTGTTTAACTATTGATGCTTATCCCTGGGGAGTCTTATCTATTTCTAAGATGCCCAGCAAATGGTAGTTTACATTTGTCTCACTTCGTATTAGAGGTGCCTTATTTCTCATGAACGATAACTCTATTTGCAGTATTTGGCTTTCCACAGTTTTTGCCACGAAACCTGAGACCTGATCAATGGGTTCTATTCAAATGAAAAACATGCCACGAGATCTGCAGCATGTCACCCTGAACGCAGCTACAGATTGGAAATTCTTTCAGCTTCCTCTGCATAGCATAGTCTGGAAACAAAACATATGGAGTTAGCACAACGGCTGATTGGATTTTGATTGCTCTGAAACATAGCCAAGTTTAAAGTGGAGAGTGCAGCCTGAAAGGAAATACAGTAGACACTAGACAATTTATTTGTTTCTGAGAGGGGACCTGGCTGACAGACTTCTTCGAAGGTGGCTAACAAAAGCAATATGTTCCCATCTGGAAACCATATGGGAAACTCAGCCAGTATCTTGAAAAATGGCATAGTGGATGTATGTATGTACTATGAAAACAGAGAAGTTGTAGCCTTGTAAAACTGGAGCCAGTCAAGAGCATCACACCTGATGAATGGTACTGATGATGAACTGAAATAGTTAACCTACAAACAGGTGTCCAGTAAAATCATATAAAAGCAATACCATGAAAATGGCAACAAAAGGGAAACATTGAATAAATAACAAGATGGTGGATGGGGTCATCAAAGAAACCCTTTTCAGCCTCATTCACGTACAGCATATTGTTGTGAAATTAGCTGAATTAATTTCTTAAAATGCAAAATATTGGCTGACCAGTTGCTTTCTCATGTACAGAGGGCTAGCTGGCTACCAGGAAATCACAGACAGAGGTATGAACGACGCAGAGTGCTTCTTCATTGGAGATTTCCCTGGAGGAATGAGAGGTCCCCATTGGGAGCTTGGTATGATCCCAAGTAACATCTGTTGGAAAGGAAACAATAAGGCTGAGAGTGTAAGGTGACTCATCCCCTACCCTCCAGGCAGGGAACAAAGAAATAGCCAGGGATGTATCTAAGTCACTAGGTCACGAGTGTGAGTCATTTTTGCACGAGTGCGAGTCCAAGCCAAAATTTTTGGGCAAGTACGAGTCAAGTGCGAGTCATTTTTGCACAAGTGCAAGTCAAATGCGAGTAAGGCCAAAACCATGAATCACGAGTCCTTTTGGAAAAATGACTTTTCCCCCTGAAAATGGGGTGTCTGTGTAGGGTGGGTGTGGGGACCTCTGAGGCTTCTAAAGCACCCACTTGGTTTCCCCTATGCCCTTCCCCTCACCTCTCAGTCTTGTCACCACCCATCTGATTTGGGAAAAACAAGTGCACTCGTGTCTACATTCAAACCATTTATTATACCCTCCCTGCCCCCTCCCCTTGCTGAGCCGAGCATCTCTTGGGCTCGGAGTTTTGGCCAATGAGGAGGAACCGCTGCGGCAGCTTCGCCTTCCCTCAACCCTCCCCACCCCTTGCGTTCGGAGTTAACATAAGAACATAAGAAGAGCCCTGCTGGATCAGGCCAAAGGCCCATCTAGTCCAGCTTCCTGTATCACACAGTGGCCCCACCAGATGCCTCAAGGAGCACACAGTTGTGGCCAATGGCAAGCAGACGGCAAAAAAGGGGGGAACTCCGAGCCAGGATTACTTTCCCACCCCCTCGAAAACCCTCCATCCCTGTCGCCCTCTGAGGTCTCCACTGTGCCTGCCTGCCTACCTGTGTTGATGCCGGCCACTAAAGGAAAATGACTCAGAAATGGCAAGTCGTTACCCCCACGAGTGAGAGTCAAGTGCAAGTCCCGTGGGTGGCGAGTCCGAGTACGAGTCAGTGGGTCACAAGTACGAGTCAGGGAAAAAAGTGACTCAGTCACACTTGCGAGTCGAGTCATTTGACTCGAGTCCCCATCCCTGGAAATAGCTATAGGTTGGCAATTTTGAGAGTGGGTGTCCAGATTGAATCAGACATTACTTGGAGTTGGAAGCTAATGCCCACCAGAGCTGTGGCACATTGAGGTTCTCTGGAAACACATATACTGTATAACCTGATGTTGCTTGCAGGCGTGTTCCATTCCACCCAAATGCTCAACCTGTGTATTTGTGAATAAAGTAGATATTACAAAGACACCATATATCCCTGGTAATCTCTCCTACAAAGGAAATCAGAACCTGGGTAGTGTACCTCTGGAACTTTGCACCACTTGCGAAAGTGGGTCATGAGAATGTAATAATATTTACAAGATCATAAAAAGTACACAGAACAAGCCCCTTCTGCCCCCCCCCCTGAAATTCAAACACTAGAAAGGGCACCTTTGGATCCAACCCATTGTTCCATGAAATGGGTGTCACAACTAAGGATGATCTTGCACCATACATTGGTAGAATGTATTGATAGATCTTTCATATGGACTAGCAAACAGAGCAGGGAATCTGACAGCGCAAGGAGGACAATGTGGGAAGCTTTTACCTAGGCTGGGTGTCCCAGTAGAACTTCTGCTCCATTCTGGACTGTCTCATCGATTATACTTACCAGATATGACGGAGTATGCAAGTGTTTCAAGCATGTGTACAACCAATCCTTACAGAGACATGAGGAATCTGCAGTTATCTGAAGTATATACCACAGAGTAGAGAACAGAGATGGTTGTCACCCACCTAGGAGGTACACAGATCTGGTGGTTTGGATCCAAATCTCTTGTATTCAAATAGGGTCTATTCAGAATGGCAAAATCTCAGAGAAAAGAGTTGCTATCTAAATTGGTTGTTGTTGTTCAGTCGTTAAGTCGTGTCTGACCCTTCGTGATTCCATGAACCACATTCCGCCAGGCCTTCCTGTCCTCCACTATCTTCCTGAGTTCGCTCATTTTTATGTTCGTTGCATCGGTGATGCTGTCAAACCATCTCATCCTTTGCCTTCCCCTTCTCCTTTTGCCTTCAATCTTTCCCAGCATCAGAGTCTTCTCCAGAGAGTCCTCTCTTCGCATTAGGTGGCCAAAATATTTGAGTTTCAGCCTTAGTACCTGTCCTTCCAGGGAACAGTCAGGGTTGATTTCATTTAGGATTGACTGATTTGATCTCCTAGCAGTCCAAGGGACTCTCAGGAGTCTTCTCCAGCACCACAGTTCGAAAGCATCTATTCTTCGGCGCTCAGCCTTCCTTATGGTCCAACTCTCGCAACCATACATTGCTACTGGAAACACCATCGCCCTGACTATACGAACTTTTGTTGGCATGGTGATATCTCTGCTTTTTATTATGCTATCTAAATTTGCCATAGCTTTCCTTCCAAGGAGGAAGCGTCTTAATTTCATGGCTGCTGTCTCCATCTGCAGTGATCTTGGAACCCAAAAAAGTAAAATCTGTTACTGCTTCCATTTCTGCCCCTTCTATTTGCCAGGAATTGATGGGACCAGATGCCATTGGTAGGGTAGTATAAAAGAGAACACACAGTAAATCTGGATCAAGACAGTTGTCCAAACAAGATTCTCCTAAGACTTGGATTGAAGATAATATTTGAAATGCAATACGCAAGAAGCTTCAAAATACAAGTGTCTGTTGGGCAAAAAGGTTTAATGTGCATAGAGACAAAGACCTCATAACATAGAAAGGGATAGCGGATGAAATGAGCATGTTGGAATATTTGCATAAATTAATCAAGAGCCCCATGATTTCACAACAAAACAAATGTTCAGCCTCCAAGGAAAAAGGGGTTCTCATGGGTCAAATTAAGCATATAAATTATTTGCAGATACAGCTACACATTCAGTGTTTTGTTTCTTACTGCATAGGATCGTCATGCAGACAGAAAAAGGATCACATTATTTGCTGCATGGATTATACACATGCTCATTTTACCCTGGGAAGCATTTCTGAGCCACCAAACCAGGATGTTTACATGACACAATGCTGCCCTCTTGTGTTAAAATCCTAACCGAAAATATGATCACAGTGCCCTCTAATTGTTTGGGGGTGGGGAGAAAGTGTTCTCCACACCATTCATAATTTGTGTCTCGCTTGGTAATATTTTTTCTAACCTCCAATCCCTTTATCCTGCCCTGTTCTGCTCCATTAGCGTATCATTTTTGAGATGGATGACTAGAACTGTACACAATTCAAATTTAACCACATCACAGATTCATAAAAATGCTTAGCTGTCTTATTTTCCTAATGATCCCAAATGTGGGATGCGCCTTTTTTCACTACAGAAGCACACCGAGTTGACATTTCTTACTTTGACCTATTTGCCATGAACCCAAAATCTTTTTTCTTGGCTAGTTCAGTTCCCATAAGTGTACATTGTCTCAATGTGCATCACTTAACACTTATATTGAACCCGATTTGCCTTAAGGTTGTTCATTCACCCAGTTTGTACAGACCTTTTTGGAGATCTTCTTTGTTTTTTGTTTTTTCATCCTATATATTATTTATTTATTTAAGTATTTATAGACCGCCTTTCTCAATAAACTCAAGGTGGTATACATAGGAAGGCTGAACATAAATCCATTTCTCAATGCGGTTTTTACAAACATTATTCTGTGAGAAATCTCATAGAAACCTTCATTACTCCAGATGTTTCCCTTCACAGTGCAGTCATCATCCTGGCTGTCAACTCTTGCACTCCAAGCCTCTCGCAGGCAGCTGCAACCATGCTTCAGAGCGACTCCTCAAAGATGTTATCCTTTTGACAGCTGACTCCTCCACACAGATATGCCAGCGGCTTCCCAGTCTCCCATCCAACAGCCGACATAACTTGGTGTCATACAAAAACTTGGCTAGTTCACTCCTTATCCATCCACATCACTGATGAATAAGTGATGCACCTATTCCAACACAGAACCTCAGGGACCCTACCACTGACTTCCCTATATTTATGAAAACTGTTCATTTATTCCTACTGTGTGCTTTCTGCTCTTTAACTAGTTACTGGTCTATAGGACGGCCTGTTCTTAATTATTCACAGACAGCCCAATCCTGTGTAGGATACAGCAGCCGGCATAAAGGGCCGGCTGCCATATCCTATCGAGTTCCTGGGCTGCCCGGGAACAACTTGGAAGAAGGGGACGTCCCTTTCCCCTGTGTAAGCGGCAGGAGGCCCAACGGGCCTCATTGAATGTGTGCGAGCTCTAGAGCTTGCGCACATTTGCGCCGCTTGTGCCAGCGTACCGGGGGCCTGGAGGGAGCGCAGGATAACGTGGATCTCCCCCCCCCCGGTATCCCCGCTCCCTCCAGGCCCCAGGCAGCCAATGGCCACCTTCTCGCCGCCCCTGCCCCGACCGGTGTTATACGTACCCGGTCCAGTATTCGCAGGTCTGGGGAGAGCCGGCACCGCTTGCTTTCCGGGTGTCGCGGAAGTGCTTTCCAGCACTTTCGCAGTGCGCTGCTCCGGGTCATCGTTACACAGGATTGCACGATGAGTCACTTAATTATTTTGACTTTAAAAATGTTTCCCATCAATGTACCTGGGACAGATATTAGGCTACGATGAGAGCCTATAATTTTCTGGCTTCCTCATGATTCCCTTTTTAAAATTGGTGTTACCGTATTTCTTCGAGTCTAAGGCGCCATCGATTCTAAGGCGCACCTTTACTTTCAGTACCACCAGCAGGGGAAAAAAAATCCATTGATTGTAAGACTCGCCTCCCTTCATTGAATCTACCTGCTCAGCACCAACTCTCCCCAGAATGTCTCCTGCAGCTGAGGATGACTGAGTGCACTGCCTTTGCATAGCATTTCTGGCCCTGCCAGAAAGTGCAATTTCCTTCGTTACCTGGGCTTGGGGGAGCTTCAGGGAGGCCTGCGCAACCCTCTGCAGGCCTCCCTGATCTTCAGTTTGGCGAAAAACAGCGATTTTTGGCCATTTCTGGTTTTTCCGAAAACTGGAAATGGCTGAAAATCACCGGGTTTTGCCAAACTGAAGATCAGGGAGGCCTGCAGAGGGTCGCGCAGGTCTCCCTGAAGCTCCCCCAAGCCCCAGTAAGTAAGAAGATAGCATTTTGGGGTGCTTTTTGGAGACCTTCGATTCTAAGACGCACCCCATTTTTTGAAATGCTTAATTGGGAAAAAACATGCGTCTTAGAATTGAAGAAATACAGTACATTGGCTACATTCCAATTCTCTGGTAAGGAGGTAGTTTGAAGTGACAAGCTGCATATTTTTGTTAGAAAAACAGTGTCACTTGAGTTTGTAAAGATCTTTTTGGTGCAAGCCATCCAGATATGGTGACTTGTTAATTGTTCCTTTGTCAATTAGCCTTAGGATGTCATATTTTGTCACTCTGCATTGTTTTGTTCTTCGTAGGCCTTCTCCTCCTAAAGTGGCTTACAGTGCAATCCTATCCAACTTCCCTCATTGGTGCAGTGAGAACGGGAGGCGCCAGAACGGAAAGGGGATTTAAATCCCCTCCAAAGGGGTATTCAAAGGGGATTAAATCTCCCCCTCCCCTCCAAAGCCTCCTGCCCTGCACTCCCCCACTGGTTACACCTGTGGGGAAAGTTGAATAGGATTCTGCTGTCAGGGGTGAGTATGTCCAATAGCTTCACAGTTAATTCATTTACAGTCCAATCCTGCCTAACACGCCCTGTGATGCAGCAAGGTCGATGCAGCCAAAGCTGCATCCATGGCGCAAAGAGGCAGGCTGGAGGTCACCTCAGGGCAAGGGAACATTTGTTCCCTTACTATGGGTAAAGCCCCAGCCTCCCGAACGGGTATCCTCGGATCCATGCCAGCTATTTAGGTGGTGTAACTCCAGGAGGCCTGTGTTGGGAGAAACGGGCCTGGGAGGGGGATAAGATGTGGTGCACGCTGCTGCCGCTGATTCCACCCCCCCCTCGGGTCCGATCTGCCCCCACCCCCTGCGCTGCTGCACACCGTCTGGAACCGGCCTACAGGGGCTGGTGCAAGTGCCTTACAGCAGCTTTTGTAACAGTCCTGGGCTGACGCAGTCGTCCTACGCCAGCCTAACAGCCGGGTACGATTGTGCCCTTAGACTGCAATCTTATACACACTTACCTTTGGGTAAGTCCCATTGAACTCAGTGAGGCTTGCTTCTGAGTAGACATGCATAGGATTGAGCTTTTGGCTTGTCTGCAATCCCCCTGACCTCCTTAGGCAATTCTTTCACACTGCTGTTATCTAATAGCCTTGCTGCCTGATCAATTTAAATAAATATTTGTTGCTCATCTTATATTTGTTAGCAATATGATTTTCAAATTATTTTAGGATTGTGCAGTGTTTTGTGTTTTATTGTCAACTTACATTTGTTCTTCCGTCTCCTCGTTTGGAAAATACTTTTTCAGCCCCTCTTTGCCTTTTATAGCTTCTTCAACTCTGCTTGTGAATCGCACCCTCTTGGACTTGTTTGCACCTTTTCTAATCTGTGACATACATTTCATCTGAGTTTCTGTTATAGTACAATTGAATAGCTTCCAAGCATCCTGAATATATTTGATGCTCTTGACTCTCCCTTTCAACTTCCCTTTAACTAGGCTGCTCATGCTTTTGAGATATTTTCTCTCTTGAAATTAAATACTACTGTGTTGAACTTTCTAGGCAATTTGTCACTTACATATATGTTGAATTTGAATAGCACTGCAACCACTGTCCCAGAGCACTTCTATGGTTCTGTCAGCCCTGCTCACCTATTTAAGAAGATGGGTGGCAATTCAAATCATTTTCCTTCCCCCCCCACAATGGGTGATGACTGCATCTCTTCAGCAAGGATATCCTACTGCCATGTGTAAGGACTCCAAGAATCAAGGCATTGGAGGAATCCTTATTTTCAAAAAGCTCATATCTCATATGAGACGTTTTGGAACTGCTGGTTTTCCAATGGACTGTGGGAGCACCCCACATAACAGGATAATGTTCTTTTTATCTTTGAACTGTTTGAACATCTCAGCTGGGCTGCAGATGGCAGATTGGTCATGAAAGTTTAAAAATGGTTTGCTGAGCAATACAGTGGATGAATTCAGATGTACTACATGCATGCTTGCGTAAGCATAGCCGGACTAGGGTGTATAAATATCCACTCCTTTTGAAGGTCAACTTATCTTTTCTATAGTGTTCTGAAGAACAAAAAGAAAAGGTATCCTAGTAAGAGTGAAAATGACTATCCCAGAAGTCCGAAAAGATTTTTAAGAGCTTTTATCTATTAAATACTTTTGTAATCCTATCTCACTATAATGCATATTCCCACTTTTAAAAATCTTGTTATTAATGCAGTTTCCCTTATCTACTTCCAGTTATGTAGAATTGCAATCCTTTGAAATAAAGGCTCCAAGTCACTTTGGCAAGGGTCACATTACTTGTGCGTAAACGTGTCAGACATGCTAAAGATTTTTTTAAGAAACATCTGCTCCAAATAAATATCAAGAGAATCTTGTTGGTTATTTTAAGACCATTAAGATACTGTTCGGGTGGCAAAATTATTAAAATATGGTTTAAATTCAGCAGTGCATTTTTGGAGCACAAATTAGATTTTAAAACCATTGTGGTCACTATGCAACTGTCTGGCAGCCACATGTGGATGAAAGAACGAGGCTGATTTTCTCCACTTTCAAACATGAAAGGCTGCTTTTCAAGACAGACCCCAAATAACATCACATTCAATAGCAGAGCTGTAGGAACAGGTGACTCTGCAAAGCCACTTATTTTTACTCTCATCATATTACTCATAAATTCACTTGATCCCAGCAGTGCTGATGTCCGCTTGCTGCCTGGGGCCTTTGGGGCAAAAACCTGCACTGGGCCCCTATAGCACCCCCACCACTGACTCTACTACTGAGGGTTTACTGGATCGTTCTGCCGGCTGGATTCTTTAATGGGCATTGGAACTTGGCCAATGCCCAACCTAGTCAACCCTCGATGCCACACCTGTGCCAAATGTTTGGGACAGGTAACATGGTTTCATTTTCCTCATTCATTGTCACAGCAGCTCAGTGCTTTTCCTTTTAAAGATGCATTCAGTTCATCATCTGTAACAAAGCATATTCATGGGTGTCTATTCCCTTAATCAGATGGATGAGGCTACATTCCATCCAAAGGCAGGAAAAGGTTAGGCAATTATTTCTAAATTCCAGAACTCATGTGGGCAGACAGGGTTGCCACTCAGTAGCAAGCTATGCATGATATGGGAGAGACATGATCCCTTACTGGGTTTTGTTTTATTTATCTCTGCACAGAAGCCTTCAAATTTGAACAGGACTGTTGTGCTACCAGTTGTTTAATAAAACTTCTTGTATTTGCCCTGATGGGACCAATAGCAGATTTGGGGAAGGAACAGGGAAACAGCATAGAGAAAGTGATTACCCCCCCCCACTACTGCCACTCTGATGAAATTCAAAGCCGTCATAATCTTTAGTTTAAAAAAAAAAAACACCTTAGAAGAGATCTTATCCGCCTCATTATAGCCACCTACTGGTAGTTCTCAAGTCCTCACCAAAGTATGAAATTGATATTGTGGATAGAAATTGTGAGATCATATAACCAATGTTTGAGAGGCCTCACAGCCCAATCCTGTCTAGCTAGAGCCCACGCTGCATCCTATTCAGACAGGACCCAGCAGAGGCGCCGTTGGAGCACTCCTCGGGGGAAGGGGACTATGTTGCTGGCGCACATTCTAGCGAACCATGTAACGGCAGCCAGGCCCAGGAAGGGGGATAGGATTTCGTCAGAGCTGCCACTCCCAATCCCTCCCCCTTCCCAGGCGATCAATCCCCCCTCCCAGAAAGAGCTGCCCTCCCCCTGCTGCACCGCTGCCCGGTGAAGAACCTACCTTCCCCAGAGGGTGCTCCGTGGCATCTGGGGGCAGGTGGAGCATCACCGGTCTCAGCGCCAGTGCCACCTACTCACCAGTGGCCACAAACATGCTTTATGGCATGTTTGTAGCACCCTCGTTTAGACAGGATTGTGCCATCAGATTTGTAAGTCTTTAGGCAGTTTCCAGTTCAAGGCCATTTAATAGAGGCTTGTTGTTGTTGTTGTTCAGTCGTTAAGTCGTGTCCGACCTTCGTGGGTCCTTTGTGATCCCATGAACCATATCCCGCCAGGCCTTCCTGTCCTCCACTATCTTCCTGAGTTCGCTCATTTTCATGTTCGTTGCATCGGTGATGCTGTCTAACCATCTCATCCTTTGCCTTCCCCTTCTCCTTTTGCCTTCAATCTTTCCCAGCATCAGAGTCTTCTCCAGAGAGTCCTCTTTGCATTAGGTGACCAAAATATTTGAGCTTCAGCCTCAGTACCTGTCCTTCCAGACAAGTACTATGGATACCTAAAATTGAAACTAACCACTAGCTTGCGGCTGGAGCAGGGCACCATAGTAAAATGCTTATTCAACCATGTTGGTGGTGAACTAGAGCAATATAAAACACACACACCGTACACAAACTATTTTACTCCAAAGTATTAGTGGAAGGCATACCACTTATACATGACTAACATCTACCTGGGCCAATCACAGACTGGTATCCTAGAGGGCAAATTGCTGATATAAGAGGAGATGGTAGGGTTGCATCACATTAGCAGTTATATAAGTGCAACAGGACCTCCAGAGCTTTCAATTGTGATGTCATAAAATCTCCATGGCACTGACTTTGGAGATAAGATAGGAGGACTAAAGGCAGGAGGACTAAAGGCAGGAGTCTGGGCAACATTAGTGAATAGTCCACCAGCAAAGGACTTTTCAGGTGAGTAACCCTTTCAGTGGTGGAAATTCCCAGGTTGAGTCTTCTCCTTCTTATGCTCGCTCATGCAAGGGGAAGTCTTGCCTCACAAACCTGTTAGAATTTTTTGAAAAGGTCAACAGGCATGTGGATGCGAGCGAACCCGTGGATATTATATATCTGGATTTTCAGAAGGCGTTTGACACGGTCCCTCATGAAAGGCTCCTGAGAAAACTCCACAGTCAGGGAATAAGAGGGCAGGTCCTCTTGTGGATTAGGAACTGGTTGAAGACCAGGAAACAGCGAGTGGGAGTCAATGGGCAATTTTCACAATGGCGAGAGGTGAAAAGCGGTGTGCCCCAAGGATCGGTCTTGGGACCGGTGCTTTTCAACTTATTCATAAATGACCTGGAGTCGGGGATAGGCAGTGAGGTGGCCAAGTTTGCAGATGACACTAAACTTTTCCGGGTGGTAAAGACCAGCAGGGATTGTGAAGAGCTCCAGAAGGATCTCTCCAAACTGGGAGAATGGGCAGCAAAATGGCAGATGCGCTTCAATGTAAGTAAGTGCAAAGTGATGCACATTGGGGCAAGAAACCAAAATTTCACATATACGCTAATGGGTTCTGAGTTGTCTGTGACGGATGAAGAGAGAGATCTTGGGGTGCTGGTGGACAGGTCGATGAAAGTGTCGACCCAGTGTGCGGCGGCTGTGAAGAAGGCCAATTCCATGCTCGGGATCATTAAAAAGGGGATTGAGAATAAAACGGCCAATATCATTATGCCTTTGTACAAATCGATGGTAAGGCCACATCTGGAGTATTGTGTCCAGTTCTGGTCACCATACCTCAAAAAGGATATAGTTGAATTGGAAAAGGTGCAGAAAAGAGCGACCAGAATGATTTGTGGGCTGGAGCACCTCCCTTACGAGGAAAGGCTACAGCGTCTGGGGCTTTTCAGCCTAGAAAAAAGGCGCCTGAGGGGGGACATGATTGAGACTTATAAAATTATGCATGGGATGGAGAGAGTGGATAGAGGGAAATTCTTCTCCCTCTCGCACAACACCAGAACTAGGGGACACGCACTAAAATTGAGTGGAGGAAGAGTTAGAACAGACAAAAGAAAATATTTCTTTACCCAGCGTGTGATTCATCTGTGGAACTCCTTGCCACAGGATGTGGTGATGGCACCTGGCCTAGATGCCTTTAAAAGGGGTTTGGACAAATTCATGGAGGAAAAGACCATTACAGGTTACAAGCCATAAGCAACCTCCTGGTTTTTTTTTTTTTTTTTTTTTTTTAGAAGTGGGTTTTCTCTGTGCCAGGTGCAAGGGAGTGGCGACTGGACACAGGTATCTTGTTGTCTCGTGTGCTCCCTGAGGCATCTGGTGGGGCCACTGTGTGACACAGGAAGCTGGACTAGATGGGCTTTTGGCCTGATCCAGCAGGGCTCTTCTTATGTTCTTATGTTCTTATGATGGACAGATAGAAAAGGTTTTCTCCTTCCATATTGACAGACCTACAGAATAAGTCAGGTAATGATCATTTTAATGTAAAACTACAAGGCAACATATTGCTGAATTGTACAACTGGGATGTTCGGTTAACTAACCAAACAGAAAGCTAATGGGAGAATTCTGTTATATACCTCAGTAACTAAGTTTTACAATACTTTTACGGCATTTACTGTGTCACCTCCCTTTACATTCATGACGTTAGCTTATCAACATGTTTAGACCTGAATTCTGAAAGAGATCTGAATGGCAAAAACAGAGTGAGTATTAGGTTCAGAATTAGGTTCTCACTGAAGGATTTTTTTTTTACAGCTTCTAAATAATTTGCATAAATTCATACTTTAATGCACTGAAGTCCACATTTGCAAGACATTTTGTTTCTGTGCAAGACTGGGTAGCTCAGCAATACAGTGTTTGTCTTCCTCTCTGGAGCTGGCTTGTTGTTCCAGTCAGTTTCATTCCCAGGGCCAAAAAATTGCACAAACTCTGCATTTCACTATGTCTTTCTTAAACAACATTACTGCAGTTTAGCCCATCTTGCTAAAGTAACAGAAAATACTTTACATTTATAGCTCAATTCCAACAATAAATTGACAATGGTAATTCTTTAACAGGAAGTAAGCTGTTTAATATACTGGTATACTGAGAGCTGCAGCATTGTAGTGCAATCCTATACTGTATACATGTTTCCTCAGAAATAAGTCACACTATGTTTTAAATATGTTCCCCATTATGTTACTGTGGGCTAGGGCCAGAAGTGACATTAAGCAGGAAGTGGCCAGAAATATGGACTTAAGTCTCTCACCTAGGTACTCATTAGCTGCAAATGACAGGAAAAAAATATGCAATTGTTGAATGTGAATGCAAACACGCAAATTGAATGTGTGAATCAGGATCTTCTAGTGCCCATCAGCTGGGGTGCTTGCTGAGGGGCAGGGTGCGTGCTGCTAAATGAGTGCCTGTGTGTGAATCAGGTTCTCCCACCCTCCATTTTACTAGAACGCACATGTCCAGTTTTAGTCCCACACCGCAATATCATTGGAGAAGCAGCTTTCCCCACCCCGATGGCCTCCCTCTTGGTAGGGATCTCGAGCTTGGCAACATCTCTTTGGATGGTCTGTCTCTTTCCTCTTGTAATTTGACACTTAGCTAAGCAAAGAGCGAATGAAAAGCACTCAGGCCATACCCTCCCTGCCTATACTGAAAGGGCCCTAAAGCAAGATGACAGTGGGGAGAGGATTAATATACTTGGTGTATTTTAGAGTTGGCCACTGGCCACACGATGCGCAGGGAGGCCTCACAGCCCAGGTGCAGCACAGTGGGTGCTCTGCAGCTCCCCAGCTGGTTTTCGGGAGTCGCGGCTCAGTTTAGGAACCCCTGGACTGGGCTAAAGAAAAGCCACTTGGTCACTTAGGGTTTTCTAGCTCAGCTTATTCTCTTAAAACTGTTACTTTCTTGCCTGAAACTGAAGCCGATTCCTAGATTGTGCAAGTTAAAAGTAACCATTGATAATTCCACACCATGAAAGCATAGATAAATCTAAGCAGTGAGAGGCTGTGCAGCATAGTCATGTTCCTAAAAGTGACTCATTCTTTAAACTTAGAAGTAATTTGCAACTTAGATCAAAACTTCAATCTTTTCAGGCCTGGTTATAGTCAGAGGATATTTGCTTATCTTCATGTTTTTCTTCTTCTCCCTTTCCCCCTACTTACTGCATTCCAATGTTTCTCCCGTAAGGAGGGGGGGGGGGAAGCACTATATCAAGTGAGGAAAAAAAGAGCAGTGGTGATGATGAAACCCAAATTACCATATTTTTCGCTCCATAAGACACACCGGACCATTACACGCACGTGTATTTTGGAGCAAAAAAATGGTAATAAATGTCTTGCTTTACCTACTAATTTTAACGGCACTTGGCCGCTTACCGCGTTGTCGTAGCACCTCCGATCTTCGTCCCGCATTGCCGGGTGCATTGCGGCCCCTCTGGGACTGCCTCCAGTCAGCAGCTCCAAGACGCAAACCTCCCAGGGACCAGGGAGCCCTGTGCAAACATCGCAGCACCTGCGATGTTTGCGCAGCGCCTGCGCGAAGTTCCCAGGCGCTCGACGGGACCAGGGAGCCCTGCGCAAACATCGCAGTAGCTGCAATGTTTGTGCAGGGCTCGCTGGTCCCATCCAGCGCCTGGGAGGCTCACGTCTTAGAGCTGCTGACTGGAGGCAGTCCCGGCGGGGCCACAATGCAGCCGGCAATGCGGGACGAAGATCGGAGGTGCTACGACAACGCAGTAAGCGGCCAAGCGCCGTTAAAAGTAGTAGTTACAGCAAGACATTTTACCCATTTTTACAGCATATGGTCTATAAGACGCACAGACATTTCCCCCTATTTTTTTTGGGGGGGGTTGCGTCTTATGGAGTGAAAAATACAGTAGGTCAGGGAGTCTTGTGTGCTCCCTCTGTGCCACTAGGTCAAGACCAATGAGTTTGATAACTGCCGTCTTAACAGGAACCCCTTTTATGAAACAGAGCCAGCCAGCTTAGTGGTGGGTGATTTTTTACATGACTGTTAGAAATGATGGTCAACATCTTTGTAATCAGAATTGGATTAGGAGGCAGCTGGGATGTTTAAAGAATCTGCAACACTCATACACAGAGCACAACACGAGTAACGAGTTCTTTTTATTTTTGGGAGATTCTGTAGCCACCACTAAATGCCCTCATTTTCTTTTGATTAAGAGAGGGGGAAAATTCAGCATCCTTGATCTTATCCTCTCTGCAAATGTTAGAGATCTGCATCTAGCATTTATTGATGAAGATGCTAAATTCTTCCCCCCCCCCTTCTGAATGGCTAGGTAGGCAGAGGAAAAACAAGGAGCAGTTTGAAGCTGGAGCTGCAGCTTTATTTAAGGACAGCCTCAGTTCCACCATAAAAAAACCTAGCTCTTCTAAACAGAGCTCACCCCCTCCCAGTGCATGGCTCATTAGGCCAGAATAGAAGAGTTTACGTCTCTCATCAATGTACAGTGGGCCCTCCCTATCCGTGGATTTGAGTATCTGCAGATCGTCATCCGAGGAGGAGGGTCTCCCAGTGGGGGCAGCACCATTTTACCTTCTGTACCTTTACCAGTGCCCGCTGCCGCCGCTTCTGGGAACAGAACACCCGCAGGATGCCAAGTGCCATCAGTGTTTGTGTTTGGGTGGTGGTTTTTTTTTTAAACCTACTGAAATAGAGCACATTTAGACACCTGCAATGATATGTACAGGGTTATAGAATTAAACATGAGTGCAGTGGCACACTATAGTCCTATATATCACTCTCTAGTCTCACAGCATTTGTCGCTGCATTCAAATACTGTACCAAGAGAAGGGGGAAAGGAACAGGAAGGAGACCACTGTTTGGGAAACACAAGGCCAAAAATGCTCCTATAGGGATATGAACTTGAACTAATTGCATAATAATTTGGATTCTAGCTAAGGTGTACAATGAAAATGCAGTGTCTAAATGGTTAGCAAGAAGCTCAGCACTGGTTTTTATATAAACACATCACTGCATTCTAGGATATGGATCATAGAATGATCACATACAAGAATCACTCCCATAGAATCTTTGGAAAATCTCACATTGATGACTTTGAATCTATAGCAGAAAAAAAAAACTACAATAGAGGAATAAATCTTGAAATATAATTTGGTCAAAACATTCTTTCATGTTGCGCTGTTTTACTACAACACACAGAAGTTAAGCATTTAAAATTCACGGTTAGTCCAAAGGCGCAGCAAGAGTTCATTTCACATAGCACTGCATTTCAGATTGATTACAGAAGTTGTGGGGCTCCCTTTAACATTTCACCATTGTTTACTTCAGAAAAAAATTACAATTCCAAAGCTCCTAAACAAACAAATCTAGTCCAATTCAGCTTCATTTTAAATACATAAAATGTGCAAATGTACCCACGTCAAGCACATTTTCTAATATACAAAAATAAAGAACTTTGATCACTAGCATTTATAGACAAACCATGTTATTTGGGAAGCTTTTGTTTGATAAATCAAGTGGAAGACAAAAACAATGTTCTAAAACTTGAATTAATAGCTGTCAAAAATGCCTATTATGCTTAGTGCAGAAATGTAGGATGTTCACAGAACTAACACAAATGGGACCATATAAGAGAGACAGAAAATCCCCATGGAGGAGTTTTTAAATACCATACACCCTCAAAGAAAGTAAACCAGAGTGGAGTGGTATCTTTTTTAAAAAGGAAATTGCATAAATCTCATTGTTAAACAAATACAATACGATGTACTTCCCATTGTTGATATGAAATAATGAAATTACTGTTTTCAACAGTAGTGACCTACCACCACCAACATGAAGGTGCTTTACTTTGACAAATCAGGAGGTGGTGTGGTTTCAGTGCACCAAAAGTCTAGATTATAAATAATTACATCTTAAGGAATCTGGCATCAAGCTTTAGCAAAACACCTTAAATACTTGCACTCTGAGCATTAGAAATCCATTTTGAAGGAACACACACACACACACACACACACACACACACACACACACACACACACAAGTTAATTACATTTTTGTTTCTTTGTTACATACAATCCCTCTCCCCCCGCCAAGAAAAACCTTTGACTCAAGTGATCACCTGTATTCTAACGGTTCAAATATTCAAATTTACAACACAATATCCAATAGCAAAATCCTTTATCCACATATTTATAAAGTTGGTAAATATATTATTTATTACCAATTAGTTCAAGCTGTGTGTTTCAGAACTGGTAGCACCGCTCATTTAAACTAGTTGTTACAGTATTTGCATGATAAATGTTTATCATATATCTGATGTTCTTTAAAAATCAGTATCCACTTTTAGTTGCTGATAATGTACAGTATTAGATGCTAGTCTGTTAAGTGGTGTGTGAAAACTCAAAACACTGATGGTTGGAATTCATCTCGTCTTGAACACACTAATGTTTTATGACATAGGTAGTGTCTCTTTGCAGCACCATAATACTATTTGAACATACAGCTTTTAGGCTGTTGCCTGTTTTATTCCCTCCCCTCCCCCACATACTATATTTAGCAAAATACCAGTTAAGACAAACGTTTTGCCCCTATAATGAGGCACATTTTGGCATATGTGCTAAATGCTGCTACAGAGGCAGGCAAGTGCAAGTCATATAATGAAAGGAAGTCTCTGTATTTAACTTTTTCATAGAAAAATAAATATATTCCCTGAATTATAGGAAGAGAAGATCCAATATGTTTCACCACTAGAAAAGGAAATTGGGCTACACCTTTCTCTGTCAAGGTTACATTTCACAATCATCTTCTTCATCTGCATATCTTACAGTCCTCCTACCCCCATTTCTAGTTCTTATTTTGGAACGTCGGTTTACTCTTTTATACTTTGTGCAATTAAATTCCTCAGAATCATTCTCTTCCTTCACTTTGGGCCGTTTCCTTCTCTGGAGTGCTCTAGAAGGTTCAGAATACCCATCACTTAAAGTTCTGTTTGTTGGAATGGCTTTCCTTTTCCTCTTTCTTTCTCCACTACTACTGATGCTTTTGGAATCTGACTGAGATTCTGAATCAGAAGAGGAACTGGAACTGCCATCGGATTCAGATTTTGAGCTCCTTGATGTCCCAGGCTTCCTGTCTTCAGACAAAGCACTTCCTTGACTTCTCTCACCTTTTACAACCTCTGGCCTGCTCCTTACATGTTTATCTCCATACCCTTTTTCTAATTCAGAATCTGTTGCAGAGTTGCTTTTTGTTTTATGGTTAACTGGAGACAGTAACTGGCTTGGACCTCTCTGAGCTTCAGATCGAAGACTATTGGAAGATCCTTCTTCAGAAGATCCTGCTGCAAGTTTTTTCCTTTTAGGAAATATACCACCCGTGGTTCTGAGAGAATATTTTCTTGAGCTGTTGCAGTGTCTGTTCTTTTGTTTCACCATATTCACATTGTCAGAGTCCAAATGTTGCTGTCCTGGTTCTCTGCTCTGCTTTTTAGCTGTATAAAAAGAAGTCCGACACTCTTTTTCCCTGATCTCACGTTCTTGCAGTTCAGTTTCAGAGGGTGAAGGCAAATCCTCCAATTTCATCTTTCTGGCAGCAGCAGAGGCATTGCGATGTGGCAATTTTCTATTCCTGTTTCTTGTGTAGCCAACTTCTGAACTTGAGAGCTCTTCCTTTGTATCACTAATGAGCTTAATTTTACTTGCAGCCACAGCAGCACTTCGGCGTGGAACCTTTTTTCCATTAAGTGTGTTCATTTCATTGGCCAAATGTGCATAATTTTTGTAGTTCTTCCTATTCCTGAGTACTATTGGAGTTTGTCTCATCTCTTGATGCATTGATTCTACAGAACAAGGATTAAAAGTTTAAAATACTGCATTCCCAACAGAAATTGATCACTGAAATGTTCTAATAAAGCAGTACTTCATGGTATCCTCAAGTCTAAAAAATGTATTGTAGTATAAGCTTCCATGGACTACAATCCTCTTCACTAGATGCATGGTGCAATCCTCCCTCTCACTACTGAAAATGGGAGTGTCAAATGCAAGAGGAAATAAAGAGGCTTAAGGCCCAATCCTATCCTAAACTCACCTCCACATACACCCTGCACCTGTCCCAACCCCCCCTCCCCTTGCTAAGTTCACCCTGGCAGCGCTTCTATGCCTGCAAGTGCTGGGGCTGATTGGATGCAACAACTGCCTTCTTGGACATAGCGTCACCGTCATTGTGAGGTCACGCTGCTCTGTGGATAAGAGACTGTGTTGGTATTTCTATGGACACTGGGAGTGTTACTGGGAAGGGCGGCGCCAGCATTGCTTTGCCAGGACAGGCTTGGAATTTGGCCCTTGGATAACCTCCTACTTGCAACATAATCATCATCAATTTACACTAGTGAATGTAATTTCAATACATAATAGTAAGGGCAACTGTGAAATACAAGCATTCACCAAAAATATTTGGCACTGAAAGTTCTAAGAGGACTTTTAAACAAATCTTTTGCAGTCTAACAGCCCAATCCTAACCAACTTTCCAGCAGCAATGCAGCCCCAAGGTAAGGAAACAAATGTTCCCTTACCTTTAGGAGGCCTCCATGACTGCACCCCCACCACAGAACGTAGCATGCACCCTGTTGACACGGCTGCATCGGCACTGGAAGGTTGGTTAGGATTGGGCTGTAAGACAGCAGGAACTTTAGATTGGCAGGCATCCCCCTTAATTTCATATTTGGTAGTCAACCATGTTAACCCATCTTACCTTACACCATTCTTTTTCCAATCTCTAGCTCTTATTTGTGCATATTTAAGATCTGTTATATTGTTAAAGCCTCTCAGATACTATCCTCTGCTGTTAACCCTACATAGTTTCCTGCAGGAACTATCTAGTGACAAAAGTAAATGAATTAGTTCTAGAAACGTACCTTTTCTAATTACTTCAGATTCAGGACTGCTTTTAGTGTTGTGCACACCTATGGGAACGTCATCCAGACTTCTATCCTCCGACATATGGCTTTTGGAGTTTCTCCCTGAAAATTCCACTGTTGATTTTAATTTAGAGTGTTCATTATAAGCAGCTCTGTGCTGGTGTCTATGAGCTTTAATATGCCTTTTCTTTCTTGCAGCACTATCAGATTCTGAACTTCTATTTTCAGACCTGCTATCGTATCTTCTAGCAGCAGCAGGACCAGGCTGAGAGAGCTTTCTTTTGTTATATTGTCCATTTATTTCTTCACTGGACTGTTGGCCTTCACCCTTTGAGCAGTCCGATCTCTTTCTAGCTATAGATGCAACACTATGATTTTTCAGATTTCCATTTTTACTCCCACAGCCTCTGGCTTCTGAGCTGGAAAGGTCCTCCACATCACTCATAAGCCTCAATTTATTAACTGCCACAGTAGCACTTCTGCGTGGTAGCCTTTGATAACTATGATGCTCACTATTTCGCATTTTATAAACTTCCTCTTCTTTTTGAGAATCACTTTCATAGAGTCTTTTCCTGGAAGATTGTCTATGTCCATTTTCCTGGATGACACATTCTATAAAGGCATGCAAAAAGTATATAAAACAGATTCAGAATGGACAACATAACACATTAACAAAAGCTTGCTCTATTGAAAAATGCATGCATGTACGATAAGTTAGTATATAGTTCAATACAGTACATGTAGGTATCTCTTATGTTCCAGCAAAATCTTCTCATGATTAACTCACCTACACATCATCCTCAGTGTTCCATAAAATGAGTGCAGAAGTTAGTTAACCTCACTGAGCACCGAAAAGATGGGAAGCTTAGCTTAGAAACAAGTTAAGAAATAAGTTCCACTAAGGTCAATGGGGCTTACTCCAAGGTAAGTGTGTATAGGATTGCAGCTCAGGACTGTGGTCTTGTGCACAGTCAGGCTGCTATTCTATTTAATGCACTTATTGTATTTTTCGCTCCATAGGACGCATCGGACCATAGGACACATGCATCCTATGGAGCAAAAAATAGGGAAAAATGTTTTTTTAAATAAAAAGTATTAAAAAAATGTAAAGACAAAATACTTACCAGGGCTTCGGGGAGGCCTGCGCGAGCCTCTGCAGGCCTCCCTGATCTTCATTTCGGCAAAAAACGGCCATTTTCGGTTTTCGTGAAAATGAAATGGCCGAAAATGGCTGGTTTTTGCCGAAATGAAGATCGGGGAGGCCTGTGCGAGCCTCTGTAGGCCTCCCCGAAGCCCCGGTAAGTATTTTTTCTTTACATTTTTTTATTCGCTCCATAAGACGCACACTATTTTCCCCCTATTTTTTGGGGGGGAGTGAGTCTTATGGAGCGAAAAATACAGTAAGTGCACTAAATACCCTGTACTGCAGAGGTTCCCAAAGTGGGAGGCGCAACTCCCAAGTGTGTCATGGAAAGCAGCCAGGGGTGTCCCGTTAGTCTTTTAATTAACACATATTCTTGCTTGCAAGAGAGAGAGAGAGCAAAAACAAAGATTGGGAAAAACTGCCTCTTCACATCAGGTCACTCAAAGTTCACTTCAAAACACTTCAGGTTTGTAGGCAGCTTTTCCATGTCTTTGAGTGAAGCCCTTGCTTATCTTATGTTAAAGAAAAATTAACAACTCAATTGATAAGCTAAGTACTCAAGCTGCAAGCTCCTGGAGACAGCAAGACAGCATCCCGTTTCTCTCATTGCAGGTTTGCAATTGCAGGTTTGCAGATAAAGTATTTTCTTTCTGTTGAATGTTTTTAAGAAAGCAAACACAAAACAAATGCAAGACCTGCAATTGAAAATGGTGCAGAGCAGGTTCTGCTTTACAGTCTTTGATTTATATGTTTAGTTTGGTTGATTAATTATTAGGATCTCTCTCCTTCCTTTCTGACCCACCTCTAAGTTAGTTCCCCACTGTATTTGCTGGGACACCTCCCCCCCTTTGGAGACTGCCAGGCAGTATAAGAATCTGTTTTTCATCTTGCAAAGATGCTACCTAAAGGCTCTCTCTCGTGCAACTGGGGTGGGGCATGACCAATGGAAAAAAAAGACCTCCCTCCCATGCTTTGATGTTTCTCTTGCCATGAATAGGACTAACACAGACGGCATCAGTGCCCTCTACCCAGGCCTGCCAATGGAGGGAGGGCAGCATCCCAACCCCACCCTGTGCACCGGCTTAGCTGCTGCTCAGCATAAGCATGGAAAATCCACTTTAGGGCTTGTTTGGGGAATATACACATACACAGTGGCGTAGCTAGACTGGAGCGGAGGCAAGTAGTTCTGCAAAGACTTCGTTACACCGGAGTCAGCGGCCCCTCCCCCTTGCTGTTGGAGCCATTCTGGCAGCAACAGCAACACGCAGGACACTCCCCTGACGCTGCTGGAATGGCTCCAACAGCAAAGGGGAGGGGCCGCTGACTCCGGTGTAACGGAGTCTTGCAGAACTACTTGCCTCCGCTCCAGTCTAGTTTCACCTCTGCACATACATATACACATACATATAAGAAAGGGTGCCTCTGAGCATGTAAAGAGTGCCTGTTTCTTCCGTGCACTGTAATGAGGAGTCACGGCTAAGGGCGAGGGAGGTCAAGGGAGCCGCGAGTCAAAAACGTTTGGGAACCACTGCTGTACTGGATTGCGACTGGACAAATATTCAGTAGGAAACTGTCATTTGTACTAAGGAAGGCTACAAGGTAAAACATGAAGCTAGAGCATAAAAATCACAGGTCTGCCAACATTTAAAAATGTAAAAGATACATCACCTTTTCTGATCACTTCCTTTTTCCTTCGTTTTGTTCCTTCTTCAGTTTCCTCAGTGAAGTTACTGTTGTTGGAGTCAGTTTCAGACTCCAAATCAGATGAACATTTGGAGTTATTGTTCAGTTGTCTTGAAGTCTCAGAAAAGCTCTCTGAAAAAGTAGCTCCCTCTCGCCCTGAATCTGCCGTTTCCTCTGAGTCACTGAGAACTTTTGCTTTTCTGAAGTAAGTGGATGCCTTTTTACTAGCTGGTTTTGTTAAGCCATTGCATCCCTCTTGTTCAGACTCTACCTCAGAGTTGCTCCTCGCATCATTTCCATGTGCAGAAGGAAACCGATCAGAAGCTTCTTGAACACATCCATCCTCTGAAACATGGCTTTTGGACTCTTCTTCGGAAAATTCCAGTGTGGGTTTTGTTTGGGCAGTTCTACGCAGCTGCTTATGGCCATTTATATGACAGTTTGGTGCTTTCTGCATGGCACTTTCAGAATCTGAACTTTCACTTTCAGATTCACTTATGCGCCTTTTCCTAACAGCACCAGGAGCAGAGGCAGCTTTGGTGGTTTTCCTTTTGTTATATTGTTGTTCTCTGTCACTTTCAGAATGTGTGGAACTGTCTTCCTCAAAGTCATTTAACAACACTTTTCTTGCTGCCGCAGAAGCACTGCGATGAGGCAGTATTCTGTTTTTGCTTCTAATACAAACACTTTCTGAGCTGGAGAGCTCCTCTTCTACATCGCTCATAAGTCTTAACTTATTAGCTGCCACAGTAGCACATCTTCGTGGAATTTTTCTGTGTCTTCCATGTCTGCTGCTTAAGATTTCATGAGGCTCTCCTGAATGATCACGCTCTCGCTCATATATCCTTTTCCTGGTAACTCTTTGGCTAGTTCCATTCTCCTGAGAAGCTGGATATTAAAACATGCAAATACTGTTTACAATGTGAATATTTGCTTATCAGTTTATCGCTAAACTGACAGTCATCCAAAACTTTGTCCCAAGCTTTTGGTCAAGCACTACTGCTGGAATTCTATTCTTCTTTGACTAAATGTAAAATGTCTATTCCACAACCATGCAGAACACTATAGATCACTATAGATTTATGGATCTTGTAACAGCACTATGGTTTAACAAGTTCCTTACTGAGGGAAGCATTATGACTTATGTTTGCACATTGCTCATATGTATCTTATAGCAAGGTAGCTTGCACAAGTGACATTAGAATGCTACCTAGTACCTTTAAAGGTAAAGGTTCCCCTCGCTCAAAAGCTAGTCATTACCGACTCTAGGGGCGGTGCTCATCTCCTTTTCAAATCAGAAGAGCCAGCGCTGTCCAAAGACACTTTCGTGGTCATGTGGCGGGCATGACTCAATGTTGAGGCACACGGAATGCTATGTACACAGTTGCATAGTTGGGAGAACTGGAAAAGGAGATTCTGGTTTTGCAATCAGTATTAGTTGACTTACTCTTACCAATTTGCTTTTGCTGATACACTCTGTTTCTAGTAACCCGGAAGTTACTACTCTTTTTCCTGGATGTTCCATTGTGTAATAAAGGAGATGAAAGAGCTGCAGAGCTTTCTTTGCTTTCCTCCGAACTACTTGAAGATGAAGCAGTTGTTGAGTGTTCTAGTTCACTTTCTGAAAAAGTTAAATAATTTTACGCTATTCAAACTTCAAGCATTCTCTCATTTAGGGATATTTCAGTACAATGCCTAAAAATAGGCAGATACGACAAATGTGTTTGAAATGTTCCATATTTTATTACTGTTTGTATCCAAATAATCCAAATACCATTTTTAACTCCGCTTCTAAAAAATAACTTTTGTCAAATTACGCAACTCTGGTGTTCAAAATTAAGCTTAAGAAATGTGATAAATATACATAACACTGAGTGAGAATGCACCCTGTACACATCAAAGCTTGCTTTAGGAATTGTCTTCTCTAAATGTGAATCAGAAAAGAGTTTGGCACTCCAAAGAGAAGAATTCTGCATTCACACACACAAAATTTATACTTAAGAATAATGCAATTTTATAAACTGGTGTTTTTTTCTCTTTGTTTTTTAAACTGACATATTATTTAATCATGACTGCTTAAAATAGGGCCAGACAATTCCTTAAAGACTGAAACATAAACCAAGCCACAAGTATATATTTTTAATTCATACTTGTTTATTATTTCGTTTTAAATGGAGCAGTAACCACTTCTCTGTCAAACTAAGCTGCACCCACATTTGTTCATTCTTTTCTCAGCTCTTGCTCAGTAGTGTCAATTTGGTCAACAGAATAAAAAGCAAATAAATCTACTAATCCAAGACGTAACAACAAAAACCCAAGCTTTCAGCAGCACTTCAGAAATGGCACCAGCCACCTTCACCCTTTCCCTGCAAAGGCCTGATGAAATAGGTGCATCTTTAGTACTTTTTAGAAGAGAATCACAAAACCCTTAAGGGGTTGATGCTGCATCAACATCAATATTGTCCCTGTTCCATTCTCCTCACTGCAATCCCCTCAAAAACTGGTATATATGCCAATGTACATTAATTCCACAAGCTCCTTTTTTTTTTTAAGTGGGCTAGAAATTAGTGAGCAAAATTTAATTCTGCAAAGCTGATGTATAGTGATGATATTGAAAGATGGTAAAATTTGGTATGGTCTGTCTTGATTATTGAAACAAATTTAACATTGCAAAGTGCAAGTCTGCTTGTGTTCAGAGTAATTTTATCACCAAGGCAGAAGGGCAGTTTTGTAGTAAGGGATAAAAGGTTCCTTTCACAAGCTATTTCAAGAAGTTAGAAGTCTGACTGAAAACGTACTACTCACCCGATGACAATGTGGAGGTGCGTGCTATGGCTGCATTTCTTGCTCGTGCATTTTTCCCAAAAGATGATGCAGAGGTGGAGTCAGAGGATATGCCAGGAATACTACGGCTGGAGCTGCTAGCATATGTTTTATGGCTTGTCACACAGAATGTTCTGCTTGAGGTATTTTGGTTAGATGAGTCTTCTGGCTCAGATTGACTTTTTGCCTGAGATTTACATTGCTTCTGCTTTGTATTTCTTGACAAAACACAGAATGAAAATAATGTGAAATCCACAAATGCAAATTTTATAAAAATTACAATGACATTTTAACATAATAGCAATGCTTTCCTTGGTATTTCAGCAGTATTTTCCAACTCTTTTCCTCACAGTCTATGCTAGCTAATGGAGTGATTTTAAGATGCACCAGAACAAAGTGAAATAGTCTTAAAGATAATTCCCATCTACATTGTCTGTAATAAGGTTTGAAAAGTGCACGGATACCATTACTATTTTAAAATCTGTCATGCAGATAATGTTTTTCCAATCTCTAACCAGCTATAGTGGGCATTGCTATTTTTGTAGTTTTATGTTGTTCTAATTGCTTTTGTAAACTGCATTGAATGCTTTTAGTCAAAAGGTGGGGTAACATTGTCTGCCTTTCAAAATGTCTACTCTCAGATCAAACATGCAAGTAGTACTCTTGAAGTACCTCTAATTAAATCTAGAAAATGCAATGCATTCTACTTCGCTCTATTCATAAAGAAAAGCCTACATGTACAAAGCAAAAATATAAAACATATTTGGCAGCGATGTGTGCAGAATTTATGAACACCCCTTACTGGACAACTAGCAAGTAGAGCCCCCCCCCCCAAGACAAATATGTATGCAACCTTGAGTTATCTGGAGAAAAATGAGAAATAGAACTCATTATCCATTCACTCATGTATTGTTATTGCTGGCCATGCAAACCTGAAATCATATATAGAACTCATTACATTGGAACATAAGAATTTATGCAATCTCAAGTAAAACACCCACTACCAAGCTGATACAAACAAATGGGGCAGAATGTCAATAAACAGTCTGAAGTCAGGTCAGACACGTAGGAATTGGGGGGAGTGGTCTGCCCCTGGGCGGCATGCGGGGGGGGGGGTGCATAAGATGCCACACCGGCAGCAATTCGATGGCATGGTGGCAAAAAGGGGCCTTTTGCAGCACGGGGGGGGGGGGAGAAAGAATTGCCCGCCCACGCCCCTAGTAGCCTTTTCCAAAAAAACACGCTGGGGGGGGGGTTTCACTGCGACACCACCGGGGGTGGGGATTGTGCCGTTATGTGTGGGGGCAGGGCAGGACTAGTGACGTCACGGGGGGGGGGGTGTAGCAGAGGCTAGCTACACAACTGAGCCAGGTTAAATTAGGAGTCTTATCAGCCAAAAATTCTTCAGTGGATCAGATGAATAGGTTTATTGTGTATATCTTTGCCTCTCAATAATAATCTCAAAACAGCTGAAAACAGGAATACTTTTATGAAGCAATATTACTCCTCCTGATAACAACGTTAACAAAGAATGTCCTCCAGCTGAAAATGTAAATCGACTAAACCATTTACCTGAGTGTTTTGGTCGAGTGCTGTACAGATTTACTCCGACTTCGAAACTTATTGCATCTCTGACTTCTCCGCAACCTGTCATTGTGTTTTTGTCCAGTCCTAAAGTCAGAGATTATTCTTCTCATTTTTTCCTCAAATAGTGCAGATAACCTCAAAGTCATACTATATATCTAGATTGAAAATTGCATATTCGGAATTAACAGTATTTTAATGAAATCTATTATAAAATTAGAGACTCAGTGACCCAATATACATCATAATTAATATTTTCTGCACTAGTATACAATAAAATGTGGCAACAGCTAATTTTTAAAAAGATCCAGATGTTTGAGCTTAAAATCCGTTCAGTCATTTTGACAGGATGCTACTTTAGCCAACCATTCATGCATTTTTGGCATCCTCCTACTTTGCAATTTGGCTGTGATTAACATTAGTGCAGAGTTAAGTACATTGGAAACCAATTCAAAACAGATTTTCTGAATGGCTTTAGGAAGAACAGGATGGTGAAAGATTGAGCAATAACTATCCTATTGTCACCTTCACATCCCTTTCCCAGAATGTTTTAATCAAAACATATTCCCACCATACGTGGCAAAACAAACTGCAGCAGGAATTCAAGAGATTGCTTGATGCTCTTGAAGCATTTTGTTCACCAATTTAAGAATTAATGCTTTTCCTTTGAATTGAGAGTGAAGATGCTGCTAACAATTTTAAGTCATCTTTCCTTACTGTAATTAAGCTCAAGTACATGCCACAAAAACAAATGTTTATCCTGCTTATCCCTGCCTTTATTTCCCTCCCCTTCCACCAACTCCCTTGTGCTTATCTAGATTGTAAGTTCCACAGGTCAGGGCCCTGTCCTCTCATACTATGCAAAGCACCATGAACACCGATAGATTATAATAAAAGCCCTTAAAAGATTTACAGCTTCCTAACGGGACAGTAACAGCGTTCCATGCGCCTCGGTGTTGAGTCATGCCGGCCACATGACCATGGAAACTTCTTCGGACAGCGCTGGCTCTTCAGCTTTGAAACGGAGATGAGCACCGCTCCCTAGAGTCTGACATGACTAGACTTACCGTATTTATCGCGTATAAGACGCACTTTTTTGTTTAAATTTGTGACCCAAAATAGTAGGGTGCGTCTTATACGCCAATACTAAAAAATCCCTCCCCACCTGTTTTAAAGCATTTTCGGGCTTACCGCATTTTTTCCAGAGCGGAGAGCTCCCTTGTGCTTTCTTCCCCAACTAATCTATCCAATCTACAGCTGTTTGTCGGGTTTAATTTATGCACGTGCATGAGTTGAGCTTCTCAGCAGCCAGCAGAGGGCGCTGTGCTCCTCAGTTCAGTTCCGCTGAGCTGCAGAGGGCGTTGTCTTCCCAGCTCTCCTCCGATGGTGAATGAATGCAGCTTGGGTAAGCTTCTGAACTGGGCCTAGTTGGGGAGGCTTTGGAAACTGTGCATAGGTGGGGTGGGGGGAAAAGAGTTGAGTCTGGTTTTTTTTTTGTACTTGGGATTTATGTTCTTGTGCATTTTGTTCATGTGTCTTATTGCTGTGTGTTTTTAAGAGAGATCCTGGTATTTTTGTGCAATTTATGTAAATTAGCTAATTAAGCAGCCAAGCGGTAAGTGGCCAAGTGGCCCAAAAATGCTTTAAATCTTTTTTTCTTGAAACCCAGGGCCAAGAGGAAGGTGCGTCTTATACGCCGGTGTGTCTTATACGCCGATAAATACAGTAATTGTCAAGGGATACCTTTACCTAACTTATTTTATAAAGCATGATGGGGGCTCTGAAAATGCATTCCTCTCAGTCAGAGGCTCTTTCCTGAAAATCCATAACAACCATTTCATTAAGATTTGATTTTTGATAAAGTCATAATGAAGCATGAAGCATTTAAGAGTGACGAGGAAGAGCCAGTTTATGGAATTTTTCATATTAAACAAAGACAAGTAGTAGAGAAATTGCATAATATCTTTCAATTTCCCATGTATTAAACATTAAATGGGTTATTTTGGTTATTCATGGTTACCATGGAAGATGTGTTAGTCACCCAACATTACTCTGTCCTTGTGCTTTAAAACTGACTGAGACTAGAAGACTACCTGTATGTCTCCATTCAAACTGGTACCTCAATACAGAAACAATATTTGCGATTATATTACTACACCATTCGCTTACTACACCATTCGCTTATCTTCAGACTTTGGTTTTCTGTTAATTTCTATATGAACTGGCACACATGCCAGTTTTACTAGTACGGTAAATGATTCAGAAACTTTACCTTGGATCTTTTGTTTGGGGTATATGCTCTGGCATTGCCAAATATTAATCTGATATCTTTGCACAGTTCCATTGGAGTATGATAGTTTCCCGCTTCTAGTGTCTCCTTCACTGTGCCCAAGTCCATTGGTGTGTCAATAATCTCCCTGTAGTCCTATATATAAAGATACATAATACTCTATTATTTCAGGCATCTGGGCAAGACAAGTGAGGGTTTTCTTATAGAGAAGTGCAACCTGTGGGAGAAAATTCAAACATGAGTTTGTGTTATGAGAAAATTCAAACACGAGTTTGTGTTATGTGCAAAATGATCTGAGGTCATTCCAGCAGGGGTTTTTTCTGAATCAAAAAGCACGATTACACCAACCAACATTGTACATGCAACTCAACTCGTTTTAATGTTAATTTCTTTTGTCCATAGAGAATGACATTTAAAGTTACATTAGAATACCAAATCCACATTGATTGTGGAGGAAAGATCACGAGAAGACTATTCTTGCAGACTCCTGCTTCTCACAAATCCAGTCTCCCAGATCCCTATGGATTTTGTAATTCCAATGCAACATTCTTCCCATGTGTACATTCTTCCATTACAATTCCAATGTGAAAGTTTCTCACAGGCTTCTACTCAAGGAAGCACACAGTATCCCCCTCAGGGGGATAGATTCCTGGGCCCTTCGCGGATACTAGGAACCAGCAGATAAGGGGGGAATGCTAGCTCCCACACTCATCACCTTCGCTCTTCCTCACAGAGAAGGTGCCATGTCAGTGTGTTTTTTCCTTAACCAAAAGCCTCCTGTTTAGTGGAGCCTCTCTAGCATGCAAACTGTTTGCCTGCTTCATTGCTATAAGCAGCATGCTGCTTATAGATTTTGGTTAAGGAAGAAATACACTGACCTGGTAACGGGTGCTGGGGGGGAGCCGGGACTCCCCGTAATCTGTGGATAAGTGAATCCGTGGACAGCGGAACCGTGGATATGGGACCCTCCTGTACTTGTATGACATATGCTTTGAGATTTGTTAGAATCCTCCAAAAACTCAGCTCCAGTTTAAGAGTTTGAGTGCCGTTTTTATGAGGAAACAGGGAGGGGGGAATCACCCCAATAGCAGCATAGCATTTCTGTTTCTAAAAACAAACCAGAAGGGGAAAAAAGTACTTCAATGTTCATCTATATGTGGAACAATACATTTTAATCTACTTTAGTAAACATTTGTATAGAACCACGTTGTAGTCACTATTCTGGAGTACTGAATCTGGAACTGGAGGGAGTCGCTTCATAGGTATCCTTGCCGCCTTCTTTAGGTGTTAGAAAACTCAGCCTAGAAACAGAAATGCACATACGACCTCTATGAAAATAACTATACCACTACTCAACAATAATGTCTCTGGGCCGACCTAAGAAAAGAGCTCTAACAGCCTAATCTAACCAAGAGCACTGGTGCAAGGAGAAAAGGAACAAAGTAAAGTATACAATAAAAGTGCTACACAGTGATGCATGATGAGTGTAACGTGACAAACAACTTACAGGGTACCTATCCAGGTCAACAGGTTGTCTAAATGGCTCAGAATCCTCACACTGGAAAATTAAATTTACAAGTTCCATACATTGCTTCTTCCAACTATTTTCATCATAGCTTGGTTTCACAGTGGTTTTCTTCTTCAAGGCTGGTCTCTTTAAAAAAGAAAGAAAGAAATATTCAGAATATTTATACACTCCTTTTCAACAGAAAGGTTTTCAAAGAGATTTACTTAGCAAAAAGTACAAGATGATGGTTCTATGTCCCAAATAGACATTACACGACACCTGGGAGAGACACTATGCTGGGATGAATAAAGGACAGTTGTCCCTGCTACTAAATATATAAAAAGAGTTATCACTTTAAAAAAGGTGTCTCTGATCAGTTAGCAGGGTTTTTGCCAAGTTAGCATGTAATATTCCAAAATACAAAAATAAATTAAGGCATAGATCAAATTATCTGCCAAGATACAAAGATGGCTCATCTACAAAGCTGAGCAAGTTAACATTTTAACATCCACTGAAATATACTACCTAGTAACAGTTTTATAACATTCTCTTATCGATCCTAGGGAAAAATAGAATGCTTAATGCACACTGACTTACTTTTCTGGAAGATGCTCTTGGTACATAGGTCTCTTCATCATCCTATAAAACAGAACAGACCTTTTTCAAAAAGTTAATATTTACTTAGAGATAAAGTGTCAGAGACCATTCTGTTCGGCTTACAATATTGGGTCCATTCTGATGTTATTAAGGGAAAAGACATGTCTTGATAGCAGTAGCAACAACAAAAAATAAACTAGTACCTCACTGCATAACATTAGAATAAAGCTTCATTACCAGATCATCAGCATCAATGCTGTCCTCGTTTGTTGGGATGCACAATTCAAATATATCTGTACAATTAGGGTTCCTAGAAAATGAAAATGAAACAAAGTCACAGCTGTTGGCCATTCCTAAGACTATACCCCCACAAGCTTTGAAATTCATTTTTCCCCCCAAATAAGCTGGTCAGCAAAAAAGAGAAGTCTAAAGGAGGTCATTATGAAATGTACAGGAAGCAACTTGTAACTCCTTTAACATTTCAGATTACTTACAGAGATAGAAGTGAAAAATTAAGGGAAAATCAAATCTTCACTTAGCTAGATAATATCTAAGGAATGGCCCTAACAATATCCTGTATTATCACAAACGTGCCTGAAAACAAAAGAAATGTCTATTTTAAACATGGAAATAGGTCCAAAAAGAATTTGAGAGTGTGTAAAATAAAACACATCTCTAAAGCCTGCAGTCCTGCTTATAGCGACCATGGTGCATATAAGTGATTAAAGTACAGTTCTCGTTATCCGCTAGGGTTAGGTTCCTGAAAAACCTAGTGGATAATTAGTCAATGGATACTGAATCATTGAGCCTATGGGAAACATGAGGTTAGGTTCCAGGGGGCCCTCTTCACCATACACTCTATGAAGTCATGGGGGGCTGTAACTGAACTGTAATGGGACACCATTTGTCTTTGAGCAGATGCTGGATGTCCTTTTATCACCAGTAATCAAATCACCATGCATATCCAGACACTTGGGAAAGCTGAGATTCAAAATATTAAACTAGATGTTCACCCATGCATTTTAAAGATCCATCCTTGCAACTGGAAATGCTGTCTCGGGGGAGGGGGGGTGAGAACACAGCCATAGAAGCCCACTGTCTCAGTTGGTGGCCTCACTCTTGCCTTTTCCCGACTTCTTGGGGCTCTGTGTGTATGTCTTGCTCCACAGTGCTCCTCTCCCTAAATGGGCTTTGTGTTAACTTTGTGTAAGAAAGCCTGCAAGATTGCAATTCAGTAGAACACTTCCTCCAATGATTTCCTCCCCCCTTGTTGATGCAACCTGCCTCCCTAAAATAGGAAATGAGCCCCTGTGATCAGGATCCATCAGGTGCTACCTGAGAGAAAGAGGAAAAGGGAGTTCACACACTCTGAGAAAACCTTTTTCACGTGCGTGCTCTGCCTTCTTGTCTTGTTGATGCTGCCTTCTCCTGTTGATTTTCCATGGGCCAATCCCAATGCTGGCTGGACGCAATTACTGCAACTCCCTCCCCCATCAGCCATACAGGCACCTTTTCCTCTCATCCCTGCACAGGAGGCCACTATCTCTTCTCCTCCTGCAACCTCTCGCCTCCACCTGCCTGCCTGCTTATAGCTGCACTGAGTCCACCGCCCCAAGTGCACCAGCATAGTATTCACTGATAGCCAAGAACAGAAGCTCAGAAAACGCAAGGTAGGTGGCAATTCTGTCCCTTGCAGATACGTGAATTTACAGGTAGCGAATTCACATGTAAAGAGAACTAAGTTATTTCATTTTAAGCAGTAAACATCCACATCTTATTCCTTAGCCTGAAATACTGCTTTTTGTTGTTCAGTCGTTAAGTCGTGTCCGACCCTTCATGATCCCATGAACCATATCCCGCCAGGCCTTCCTATCCTCCACTATCTTCCTGAGTTCGCTCATTTTCATGTTCGTTGCATCGGTGATGCTGTCTAACCATCTCATCCTTACCTGATGAATTCTAAGAGCTGATCTGTGATTTTCTGAGCAGACCGAGTAATAGTGCTGTTAGGTACATTGAAAGTCCTGGCATTGCTCTCAATGCATCTTACTTCCCAAATCAATGCAGAGAGCCTCCTATATTTAAGAGTAAGTAAACAGAATACAGTTTAACAGCAGCCATGGAACAGATATATCATGCCATAAAAAAGAACCCTATCTAAATAGGGAGATAAGTGAAGAATTCCACTTTTCAATCACCATACTTTCAACAAAGCACACTGAAGGCTCCCCAAAGTGTATAGTAGCTTTGACCTTTCTAATCTTTTTTTAAAACAATATTAAGAAGTGCATCAGCAGGATTCAAACTTCTAAATTTGTGAAGTTTTCTGCTTCTCATCTCACACATGCGTATACACTTATGTAAAGTTAAAGTTATATTTTACATATTTGCCACTTGTGAATAGTACTACTATGACCCTACAGAAAACTCTCCTACATGATGCCATTTATCCATAATTTCTCACTTCCTTAAAGTGTTAGGCCAGGGGTTCTCAACCTGTGGTATGAGTACCCCTAGGGGTACATGGACCAACAGCAGGGGGTATGCCAGAGCCTGCCCCTTCTCAGCATCAATCAGTAATAACTTGTTAATTAGAACTTAAATGCAATCCCCCATCTGTCTGTCTGTCCCCCCCCCTCTCTCTCTCACACACACACACACACACACACACACCAGTTAAGACATTTTTCACATTTAAAATTGTTTTAGAACTTTTTTATTTAATGATTAATTTGCTAATTAATTAGATTGATCCAATTAATTAGCAGGGGGTACTTCAGAAAATTTGACCGTGATAGGGGGTACCCGGACCTCCAAAGGTTGAGAACCCCTGTGTTAGGCAATATATGCCCAGTTGGTTCTCTACACATTTAATCTATTTTTTCCCTGCCTTTCCTCAATACCGTGGGTGCCCAGTACAAAATATAAAAACAATGCACCAATAAAACAGCAGAAAGCAAGCAGCAGCACAAAAGCCATAAAAGCATCTGCAGTAAATAAATATAAAAACATGTATCAAAATGTAGCCGCACAGAATAAAAATAGCAATAAAATAAGACAGCCATCAAAGGTGACAATAAAAGCAAACAAAGCATTAAAAAACCAAACAAGTACAAAACCAAACAAGTACAAAACATCCCCCACCACACCCCTATGTAAATGCTAAACAATAATGTCTTTAGCCCCCACCAGAATGCTTCAAGGGAGGGGCAGTTCATAACTCATAAGGGAGGGAGTTTCATAACTGTTGTGCCACCACTGAGAAAGCCCTACTCCTACTTACCACCCTCCTTATTTCTAGTGGGGGTGACACACATAAGAGGGCCCAACTCTGATGATCTTAGTGAATAGGCCAGGATGTATGGGAGAAGTTGAAACCTCGGGGACTCTGGTCCTAAGCCCGAACAAGAATTATGCTTAATTCTTTAGTCATGGATAACTAAAATCTCTTCTGAAATAACACATACTATAGCTAACCCCAAAGAACTGTGTCAGTTTCAAAGACTTATTACACACCAACAGTGCAATCCTATGCATATCTACTCAGAAGCAAGTCCCATTGAAGTATGGAAACTTTCATGGCTTGGTACAATTTGTAATGAAGCAGGCATTATGGGTTTTCTAGCCATGTTTATTATTTGAGAAATAAAACTAAAATCGTACTGTCTTCTTAAGAGATTTCTCTCACACACACACTCTGGAGATGTGCGTAGAGGCGAAGATGAGTCTTTATTTCTCCTACCAACGTTTCATCCCACACGAGGGACCTTGTCAAGGTAATTCAGCATAACACTGCTGGATGACACTGAGAACATGGAGCTCTTGCTAGCATATACCAGTAAAAGCCATGGCAACCGTTAACTGACAACGGAATCATCAACCTCTGCTCTATTCCTCCTAGGCTGCAAATATGCTCTTTTCAGGATAGGTAGCCAGATTTTATTGGCAAATGACAGCTCTTGCTGTCTATTCAGAAGACTTGCAGGTTTCCTTTGGGAGATTGAAATAGCCTCCAGATTTAGTCTTCGTTTTAGACTGGCTTCCGAAAACAACAAACGGACCTGCTCAAAAGCAATTTGGTGGCCAGATTCCAGGGCGTGCGCTGCCACAGCAGATTTTTCTCCTTGTGACAATTTTACCGCTCTCTGGTGTTCTTGTACTCTTACTTTAATAGGTCTCATTGTATTTCCAATGTAAGCACGACCACAACCGCATTTTATTTCATAGACTCCTGAGTTCATTAACGTAGGTCTTTGATCTTTGGGATTTCTTAGTATTTGCTCTATCTTAGTTGTAGGAGCAAATAAAGTCCTGATCCCATATTTTCGCATCACTCTCGCTATTTTGTCCGTGGTTCCTTGTAGGAAAGGCAATGATAACCATCGTTTCTCGTTGTCAGCTTCCTCCTCTTTTTCATTATTCTCTCCCGGCTTAGGGATATAGTTTTTCTTTTTAACTTGTCTCTCCCAGCATTTGTTAATTTGCTGCAACTGATAACCATTAGCCAACAAGGAATCTGTGACGATGCGCCTTTCTGCAGCTAAAGATGGTTCATCACAAACCCATAATGCCCTGAAAATTAAAGAATTTATTAAGGATTTCTTTTGCAGTGGGTGGTGATTGGATGTTTTGTGCAGGTATCTTCCCGTGTGTGTAGGTTTTCGGTACACAGTATGTCCGAAGGTCAAATCCTTCTTTCTAGTCACCAAGACGTCCAAGAAAGGTAAAGTCCCATTTTCTTCAATTTCTATCGTGAATTGGATCTCGGGGCACAAGGAATTTAAATGTGCCAAAAAGCCTTTCAGTTCTTCTTCCCCGTGATCCCAAATACAAAAAATGTCATCGATGTATCTTAGCCACGTAGATGGTTTCAATTTGGCTGATTGTAAAGCCTTCTGTTCAAAAAACTCCATAAATAAATTAGCAACCACCGGGCTTAAGGGGTTGCCCATCGCTACCCCTTCCTTTTGTTCCCTAAATACCCCTTCCCATACAAAATATGTGGAGGTCAGGCAATGACGGAAGAGGGGAACTAGATCTTGTGGTATGGTCAGGTCACTAATTAAATTCATTACTTCGGTTAGCGGCACTTTTGTAAATAGAGATACTATGTCAAAGCTTACCAAGATTGATCTCTCTGTTAATTTTGCTATTTTTAAAAGTTCAATGAAATGGTAGGTATTTTTAACATGGTGAAAAGTATTCCCAGTGTAAGGGAGAAGAATTTTAGCAAGATGTTGGGATAATGCATGCGTAGGAGGAGAACTGAAAACCTACACACACGGGAAGATACCTGCACAAAACATCCAATCACCACCCACTGCAAAAGAACTCCTTAATAAATTCTTTAATTTTCAGGGCATTACGGGTTTGTGATGAACCATCTTTAGCTGCAGAAAGGCGCATCGTCACAGATTCCTTGTTGGCTAATGGTTATCAGTTGCAGCAAATTAACAAATGCTGGGAGAGACAAGTTAAAAAGAAAAACTATATCCCTAAGCCGGGAGAGAATAATGAAAAAGAGGAGGAAGCTGACAACGAGAAACGATGGTTATCATTGCCTTTCCTACAAGGAACCACGGACAAAATAGCGAGAGTGATGCGAAAATATGGGATCAGGACTTTATTTGCTCCTACAACTAAGATAGAGCAAATACTAAGAAATCCCAAAGATCAAAGACCTACGTTAATGAACCCAGGAGTCTATGAAATAAAATGCGGTTGTGGTCGTGCTTACATTGGAAATACAATGAGACCTATTAAAGTAAGAGTACAAGAACACCAGAGAGCGGTAAAATTGTCACAAGGAGAAAAATCTGCTGTGGCAGCGCACGCCCTGGAATCTGGCCACCAAATTGCTTTTGAGCAAGTCCGTTCGTTGTTTTCGGAAGCCAGTCTAAAACGAAGACTAAATCTGGAGGCTATTTCAATCTCCCAAAGGAAACCTGCAAGTCTTCTGAATAGACAGCAAGAGCTGTCATTTGCCAATAAAATCTGGCTACCTATCCTGAAAAGAGCATATTTGCAGCCTAGGAGGAATAGAGCAGAGGTTGATGATTCCGTTGTCAGTTAACGGTTGCCATGGCTTTTACTGGTATATGCTAGCAAGAGCTCCATGTTCTCAGTGTCATCCAGCAGTGTTATGCTGAATTACCTTGACAAGGTCCCTCGTGTGGGATGAAACGTTGGTAGGAGAAATAAAGACTCATCTTCGCCTCTACGCACATCTCCAGAGTGTGTGTGTGAGAGAAATCTCTTAAGAAGACAGTACGATTTTAGTTTTATTTCTCAAATAATAAACATGGCTAGAAAACCCATAATGCCTGCTTCATTACAAAGTCCCATTGAGTTTCACAGTGTTTACTCCCAGGGATGTGGATCAAGTCTCTGACTCCAAGTCTCATGTCAAGTCCAAGTCCTTCCCCCAAGTCCCAAGTATTTGGTTGTGAGTTGCAAGTCCCTATCTATTTAATGGGGAAAACAGGTTTAAACCTGAATAAAATTTGACTTGTAAAAGGCTCCAAGACTCGAGTCGAGTCTTTTACAATTGCCGAGTCAAGTCACTGACACGACTTGAGTCCGACTCAAGTCCGAGTCAATAGACTCAAGTCTACATCACTGTTTACTCTTAGGAAAGTATTGCAGCCTTAGAAAAGGAAACTCAAAAGAAGAAAGCAGGAAGATGAATAGCAAGCTGAAACACGTACACTGGATTTTTCAAGCACATATACAGAGGCCCCTACTGAAGTTATAGTGAACTGAACGTAACCCCCCCAAAACATCAGAACTTTCTTCATTTATGTTTTGCTTACCAACTCAGCATTTTTCTATTAAGAATATTTATATGCCACTTTTCAACAAAAACTAGTCTGCAAAGCAATTTACATAGCTAAACAAATGGTTCTCTGTCCCTAAAGGGCTCACAATCTAAAAAAAGATGCAGAAAAGAGACCAGCAACAGCCACTGGAAAAGACACCATGCTGGGGTAAAGAGGGACAGATACTCTCCCTCTGCTAAATATAAGAGGACACCACTATGAAAATGTTCCAAGAATTGTGTGTGAATATTTCTAGATTGCTTAATTTCATAGCAGTTTTGCAAGATTACAAAAAAGGCGCCGCCTTCGAGGCGGTAACCTGACTAACCTGTAAAAATGGTTGGCTAGTCTCATTCGAATAGTCCAAAGGTCTGTCGGATAAGCTATTACTGTACTGTACTTTGGATAGGTATTCAGATCAACTGGACCAGCAAACGCTGCTGAAATATCTGTCAAAATAGTAAATTACAGTCAATTAATGCAGGTTGTTTAATGTCTAGCACATTAACTTCCATGTAGATAATTAAAGCAGGTTAAATTTAGAAAAGTTCAGGGAAACTGTAAGAAAGTTGCATTTGTAGCCGAAGTACTTGCTGAGTTTCTAAATGAGGGAGATGGTTGTCAGATCCTTACCAAGTCTCAGAAGCTGATCAATTCCACAGATAATCCGTTCACACTCTTCATTCTGGGATTTTCCTTGCCACTCTCCCTTTTGAGGTTTGTACAATAGCTTCACCATTTCTTCAGCAGTCACAGACACACTAGCTCCCAATTCCTCAGGCTGATCAACTGCTTATTTACAACAAACAGGAGATATTAGGAGAAAAAACAACAAAAACCCTAACAGCACATTTAATAAGGCCTGTGGTTCTTAAGGCAAACATTTAAATCCAAAATAGCCACACACTTATAAGCACTATATATTTTTATTTATTTATTTATTTATTTAGAATCTCCACGTTCAGAACATTCTACGTCAAATCCCTTTATGAGGGGCTTGGGGTAAGAGCCCCAATATTGTAAGTATTTCAATATATGTGCTTCATAACTACAGCTCCCTCAGTTTCATTGCCATAGGGAAGAAAGCTATGAAAGCGTCTTGTGTCAAACTTTAAACCCTGCTTTCTAAACAAATCAGCAAAAATAAAAGGGCTCTCTCACCAGCAGCAGAGCACAGCAACAGAAGAACAGAACTCCACAGGTGCACTCTACAGCTTAACTGAAAGGATAGGTACCCTATGCATTTCAAGCAAAGCTCTATAAAATGACAATACATTACCAACTCATTTTACCGCACTGGACATTTGGCATTATATCACAGCATTATTGCAATTCAAGGTATCCAGCAGTCACTTCTGAGATTCAGTGCTAAGCACAGCTGTTTGTCATTCTAATTTACTTCCCTTACTTCTAAACTATTTTTGCAAACAATCAACTGCTGGTATTTAAAAATACTATTAAGAGAAAGATATGCTGAAACGTATGCTCAGTAAAAGTTGGGCATGTGAAGATTTACTGGGCATGTGATGAATACCAACTCTGTAATGCAAGGTTGCTTCAGTAATTCATCTTGCTAACAACAAAAAATGGCATCTGGGATATCTGCCCCAACAGCCATCGTCCGTTCTCCTGATGAGGTAGAGCCAGACTGGGGAAACGGTCAGCCCCGTGCAGAGGAGAAGGCGTTATTAACGGTCGACCCCACCTAGTGCTGGCACGAGGGCATTCCCATGTAGTTCAGAATGACCCCTTCCTCTACCAGGAACAACCATGGGAGGCTACAAAAGTTAGTCAAGGATACACACACACACACACACACACACACACACACACACACACACACCTCATGTCTAAACTGTGCCTGAATAACTCTTTGTAGAACACAAAACCAGCTCACAGATCTCTCCTCAGGAAGACACATTATGCAGGCAATGGAGAGGACATATATGTATTAGTTGCAATATTATTGCTGCTGATCCTCAATGTGCAAAACCACCCATATTCCTTATTCTGTTTACAAACAGGTTTTTTTTTTACATATTTTTGTGAATAACTTGTGAGGAAATGTAATTGACTACACATCATTTAAACACTGTTTGAAACTGTTAGTGGCGAAAAGGACTTGAATATTACAATTAGTTCCACCACCCCTCAATACTAGCAATATTTCAGGATATTCATATCATGCTAACTTACTCTTTCAGACTGGTACAAAACTGGAAGACAACACACACAGACATTAGTTGAACATAAGACAACTAGTAAGGAGAATATTAACAAATGAGTTTTGCATACCATTCTCTGGAATTGGTTCCATGTCCCATGGACTCAGTCTTTCAGTTTCACCATTGTCCCATCTATATAAGAAATATATATATACATATATACTGCCTATATTCTAAAAAGTTAGCTGCACTGAAATCAATGGGACAAGTTAGGAATTTAAGTCCATTGAAACCAATGAAATTTCGTTATGAAATTTAGGATAGAACATATAATCCTAAATACCAACCAGACTTTAGGATGCTTTATTAAACATAGCAAGAATTACAAGAAAGGAATGGGCATAGAACAGGGGTGTCAAACTCATTTCATAAAGTGGGCTGAATAGTATTCATGGCACCTGCTGAGGGCCGGAACTGATGTCATTAAGCAAGTGATGACCAGAAATAAGCACTTTTTTCTCACTTAGGAACTCATTAGCTGCAAATGACAGAAGAAAAACATATGCAAATTTTGATCATATTTTCAAGATATGGGAGAGCCCAATTATCACACTGGGAGAGCTGAATCATCACATGTGCCGCCCGTTCAACAGTGCCACTTCTGCCGAGGTGCCACTTTGCAGCTCAGCAGCTGTGCTCTGCGAAGTGATGTCTTGCACTGCTGAAAGGGCAGCCCATGTGATAATTTGGCTCTCCTAGTGCCACCCATTCAGCAGTGCTGCTTCTGCCAATGTGTCACTTTGCAGTGTAGCAGCAGAGTAGCAGCTGATGGCGGTGCTGGGCGAGTCCATTTATCACGGAGGCCAGATAAAGAGCTTCCAGGGGCTGTATTCGGCCCACGGGCCTTCTGTTTGACACCCCCGGCTTAGAACATTCACATCAACATAGATGAGGCTTTTCTCAATCATGAGTACATTAGGTAAGAGCCTTTCCTCTGTACACCCTCCCCACAAACATGCAAAAACATTGGCAAATGAACCAGAAAAATATAAACATATAACCTTCAAATGCAGGACGTATTTGGATACAGATGTGCAATTTGGTATCGAGCATATAAATTCCAAGATTCTGCATATCCTCTGAAAGACTGTAGAGATTCTTGTGTATGGTTGGTAAAATTTCTAATGATCAGAAAGGCTTTTAACACAGCTTCTTCATGGCTTCCATTTGGCACTTATTCAATGCCCTACTGTTATCCCTTTATACGTGATGTAGGTTACATCAGTACAGTAGTTAATTTTAAGAGACCATTATTTTGACATTCAGAGTAATATATCTAGTGCAGAGGTTCTCAACCTGTGGTATGGGTACCCTTAGGGGTACGCGGACCTCTTGCTGGGGGTACTCCAAGCTCTGCCCCTTATCTGCCCCATCAGCAGCTAATTAAATGTTAGTTATCATGGATTTTAAATTTTAATTATTTTTGGAGGTACCTCCCCCTTCTGTCTCTGATTTTGGTTTTGGGCTTATTTTTGTACTTTGGAAAATGTACTTTGGTAGGGTGGGGGAGGGAAGAGCCTCTCTCTCTCTCTCTCTCTCAGAGTTAAATAAGACATTTTTTCACATTTAAAATTGTTTTAGTACTTTTTATTTAACAATTAATTATCTAATTGATTAATCCAATTAATTAGCAGTTAATTAGCAGGGGGTACTTCAGAAAATTGGACTGTGATAGGGGGTACCCAGGCCTCCAAAGGTTGAGAACCCCTGATCTAGTGGAACTTTACTCACAAGATAGGATCCTGTATTTACCCTGGTAAGTTCCAAAACCAAGAACATAAAAAGGAAGAGACCTTTCAAAGGTGCACCAAGAACGATACATTAAGATCCAATATATCTGAATTATGAGACTCTTCTTCTAGGGCAACTGACCCCAAGGGAATCTTTTACTGTAGTGAAGCCTTTCCTCCTTTGGAATTCCAAGAGTAGGGCATCTATACAGACGATGACTAAGGCTGCAATCATGTGCAGTCAGGATGCCTACATGACATAGCAGTCAAGGTTTTCACATGTTCTCCCTTATCTCACCATTTTTATAATGCCTAACCTTCCCAAAATGAGAGTTCTTACACATATGTATTCTTATTAAATCCAAGAACAAAAAAAAGTAAAAGAAAAGGCACACTTCAAAAATTCTCTTCCTGCTCCCCAGCGATTCATTATAAAACATTGAAACACCTTCACAAAACAGTAGTTAAGAGGCTCTAAATACTGTTTATAAATAAAGCAAGCTTTACCATCAATCTGAAGGGAACATACTAAAAAACCATGCACGTACTTAACACTATAGCACTGAAAAGGGCTGTCTGGATATTGTGGCTGAAATGGCTCCTGGCTCAGAACAGTTCCAAACCACCAAGCATCATCAATAACTGAACGAAAGCGGTCATCTGTAAGAAAAATCCAACAGATGTTATATAGTTATTTGGAATGAATGTTTTTTCTGCTTGTAGAGGACAGTGAGCAAAGGTGGTGTGGCTATCAACTCTCTATACAAACTGTCAACCACAACAAGACAATGCAGCTTCATGGTCCAACACATGTAGTTTGCAGATGATAGGTAGTATTAATGACTGTCATGGGGGGCCCGTATCCATGGATCTGGTATCCACGGATTCACTTATCTGCGGAAAGCAGGAACCCCCCCCCCCCCCCGTACCTCCCTGCCAGTTATTTATTTATTGAAAGTCTACCCTTCCTTTCTCCCACAGTCAGGGCACTCAAGATGGCTTACAATACAAATATAAATTTAAACATTGAAACAGTAAAACAGAGCCAAATGGACCACTTAAACTTATTAAATGTATAATGTATTAAAATGCTAGCCCATTATGTCAGCGACTGAAGGTCATGATGAATAAAAAGGGTTTTGAGGCCCAGCTGAAAGGTCTCCAGGGAGGGAGCCATTCTTAATTCCTGGGGGAGGGAATTCCATAATTGAGTTGCCAACACCAAGAAGGCCCCATTTCTCGCCGACATCCCCCCTCACCTCCATCAACGGCAGCACGGTTAAAAAGGCTCCCTCTGATGACCTAAGAGGACAGGGAGGATTATATGGAAGGAGGTGGTCCCTCAAATACCCTGGTCCTGAGACGTACAGGGCTTTAAAAGTCACAACTAGCACTTTGAATTGTGCTTGGAAACGAATCGGCAGCCAGCGTAGCCGCTGAACCAGTGGCCCGACCAAGTCAAACCAATAAGCCCCGGTGACCCCGGAGTCCTTCAGCCAGCGAGACTAAGGGAGCTAGAGAGGCTGCAGCAAGTTTGCGCAGGCGCAGCCTCTCCAGCATCGTCTTTGATACTGCCGGCCAGCCAGGAAGGACGCATCTGGCCGCCCACCGCCCGGGGTGGGTGGGTGGGGTGCACAAACACGGTATGAAAGAACACACATCCCGCCACCCGGGTTGTGTTGGTGCACAAACGCGGTAAGAAAGAAGAACTGGACGCAAAAACGGAGGATGCAAAAACGGCCTAAGACGCTTTTTTAGGCCTCTTTTTGGCAGTTTTTTGCAAGTTTCTTTTTTGCACATATGCACTATTACAATGCTTGGACAAGTAATTGGTTCTGCCATGTCAAAGTATTTAGGTTTTTAATTGTATTCCTATAATCTCCTTCCTAATGAACTTCCAGAAAACCAGAGAACAGTCTCTTCTCTATATGGTTTCTGGCAGGATTTAAACATACATTTATTTCGCTTGGCTTTTAAGGAGGTGGTGACGCCTTTCTTTAACCATTGTTTATAGGTTTTGTTCTGTGCTGCTTTTAGAGTTTTATCTTGCTGTCATCAGATGTTTAGTCGCTCCTATGCATTTATAGTTGGTTTTTATCTTATTGTATTATTTATGTATCGATTTTAGTTATGTAAATTGTTTTTATTATATTGTACACCATTATATTGTACATGAACTTATGGAAAAGTGGGTTATAAACCTTTTAAATAAATAAGGATAAATTTCCAGAGACAACTTCCTCACACACAATTCCCATCCAATGGTTCAAGTTCACAAATTGCTCTCAGTCACCCACATGTTTTGGCTTGTGGCAACGTATGTGCAGGTGGGAGAGATCATAGTTTAATACTCAAAACGAACACTTTACCATCAACCTATACATCAATATGAATTATAGTACAGTTCTCAAATTGTGTTTAAAGAGGACAAAGACTTACAAGGTTGCCAATTTCTTTGTCGTGCTTCATCATAGAACTGACGCAACACAAGGAAGTCAATAACATCTGGCATATCATGATATCTAGGCAGAAGATAAAAACTAAATTAGTCCTGCGTGGTAGAACTTTCCTCTGTGGTAGAACTTTCCTACCTTTTGCCGGGGGACGGGACGGGGACGGCACTTACTTGAGAGAAAATGATTTGTCCTGAAGCTGTCCTGTAACATGATCCATAAGAGTAAGCTTAAGACAACAGAGTGCAGGAGGGCCAACTTCATAACGTAGTCCAACAATTTTAACCAATTCTTGTTCCTAATAGATACATATATGACACTTAGCAGCAGCACAAAAATGGTCAGCTATATTATTCATAGTTCTGCAACAAACTGTGAGGCACCAACAACATGCTCTCTGCCTAAGCACCTCAGGCAAAAGGTTATATGACACTGAAAACCTGATGCCTCACACAGCCGTGAACAGTTCAGAGAATTTGAAGCTCAATCTGATAGACCTTCATGAGAAAAAGCCTCAAAGAATACAATATGAACTAATAATACAGCTTAAAAACTGTTCATTCTATGGTGGTAAAAAAAGAACTGAGCGGGCAAGATGCTGGTATTCTTGACCAAAGTGCTTTGCAACAAAGAAACATAGCTTGGGGGCCAAGGGCTTGTATAATCCCATTTGTCAGACCTGGGCAGAGGCTACAAAGGAGAATTAGGTCATCAAAATAAGATGTTATAACTGCATGCAATTCTTAATATGTTTGTCTGTAGGTTGTTGCATAAGTCAGCAGAAACAGAGGTCATTGTTGGAAACTGTTAGAATAGATCCCTTAAACATGGATCATTTAAAATTCTAGAACTATGAGAGTTCAGCGTGGACTGCTGTGTATTTACTCAAGGATGCAGAAAGCATTACTTTGATTTACTTTAAATAAAAAAATACAGAGAAGAATTAGGCAGCTAAAGTGTATTTTAAATTAAACTGACAGCCCAGTCCTATTGGGTTTTAGCATGGTGGAACAAGCGTTCCGCCAGCACCAACTAACTGCTTTACGGCAGTCGGGAAAGGCACTCTGACAGTGAGCAGAGTTGCAAGCTGCCAGAGTGCAAGGACAAAGGCTGGAGCCTTCCTACGCGTGCCGGAGGATCCTCCCCAACCAGCCGAGGCAGGTAGGATGGCAGGGGGAGGGCAGAACGAGGCGGCAACGGGGGAAGGGCAGATTGGCTCTGGGAAAGGGGTGGGTTTGGCGCCAGCGGTGGCCACTGAATCCTAGCCTCCTTCATAGACCTGATCCCACGGTCCAGGTCCACCCAGACCTGCACCAGTGATTTTGCTAGTGCAGGTCGGAGAAGATCCCTCCGCGCTGCAAAAGCTTACGAATGTTGAAAGTCTCCCTTACCCAGAAGCGACTTCTGCAGTCGTCGTCCCCCCCGCAGGATGAAGCGGTAGCCATTTTGGCATCACTGCATGGGGGGGGGGACCATAGGATTGGGCTGCAAGTCTACAATACATATGTAGGGAGTAATGTTATGCAGCAAATCAAAGGTTTGAATGTAGGAGACCAGATTTAAACCTCCACTCCACACACAGCCACAATGCTCACTATATTCATTCTCATACGTTTGTGTAACCTTAGTGGGTTTTCTTGATATTATCAATGAGTTAAATATTGCAAGTACAGTACTGTATTTTGTATACAGAAAGTGAACTGCCACCAAGTGCTAAATGGATCTTACCCTAAGAACCATTTTTCTCCATGGCTCCTTGTGTGGATTCAATTCATAAATATTGTTTTTCCTCACTGCTTCAATATAGGCTTCATGACCTTGTCGAAAATATATCACCTAACAAAAACAAGTCAATGAATGAAAGTCATTAGAACACTAAATGAACCGAGAAATTACCGGTAGATACATTTTTCTCTATTTAATGTACCCAGCCTTGCAATGAATTATTGAGGGTGTGGGTCACTCCGTTCATGCTCTGCTCAAGTTCTCTTCTCCCCTGTTCCTCTACCACCACTGCACAGATATTCCGAATAAAATAGAAGTTTCCAAGGAGAATCAGTTCCTATGTTCTTCTCCCTTCCAAAATGAGCTCAGAGTGACCAATTTTGCTCACACTGTTATCACATCAAACTGCAAATATTAATGTAACCTACCTCAAAGACCAACAGACCTTTAAGACAGGAGAGAGCAGTACATGCAGCCTGACATGCCAACGGCCTGTCCCAACTTGCTGTACTTTTTAAACTGGCTGCAAATGTAACCTGGCTTGTCCCTCTTGTTGTTATCTTAATGGATATGTCATCCTCTAAAAAGCTACGAGAGATGTCCTCAAGTTGCAAGTCAACCAGTGGTGGCAATTGCTAACTTGCGATAACTTGCAGCAATTACACAACTGAAGTAACCTACTTTAAACACACTGCAAATTAGGCAGTATAGCTTACAAGGTCTCTCACCTCATCACCCATTTGAGGAACAAAAGGAGACCTTCGGAGTCTTACGTCTGTTATCCAATCAGGAGGGTGGAAGTCACAGGACAGTTCTAGATTTGCTGGCTGTTGTGCGTCATCCAATTGTTCATCCTTATAAAGATTCAGTAGAATAAAAGCTTTCTAAAAGTATTATAATTACTTATCCACAAAATTATTTGAATATGCATACAAAGTCAAAAGTCAACATTCTGATTTCTCCTGTTATAACACAAAGTGAACATTGATGGAGAGGAAGGTAGGGGTTTATTGCTTTAGCTATACATTTTCAAGACACTGTACTTTGAACTCCTCAGAAGCACAGAGCCAAAATAATAAAGTCTAACCTTTTTTTTTGGGGGGGGGGGAGAAACGACACGTGGGCAGGCAGAGATTGTCCCTGCAATTGCACTGGGCTTCCCAGGCCCTCCAAAACATAGCATACCACAGGGATAGTCCCAACTCCAAAGCTGGAGGGGAAGGCTGGAGCTTGTTTTTGTATAACACTTCCATGCCTCAGGACAAGTCAGGAACCCCATGGGGGAAGATCCTGGTAATTAAGACCGACAGCTAACAGTTTGCGAAAAAGCAACCCAGTAAGTCAAACCTGGATTCTACTTTACACAATACAATGGACCACATTTACTCACATGTACTCTGTAGTATATTTTACATTTATACAAACTCAAGACAATCTCCAGAAGAAAGGTCTGAAGAATCTTAACTCGCTCTTGACATCTAGCAAGCAACATTAAACCATACTTTGATACGAGGACCAAATTAGACATGGTTTTAAATATGGTTTGCTATTTCATCTGTGTGTTTGTTTATATAAATTGCAACAATAAGTGTCCCTTATCTACCATTTATCCCAAAATAAAAACTAGAAAAAGAGCAAACATATTTAAAGTTTCATCCAGGAGAGAGAGAGAGTGAGAGAGAGACTCGGGGGGGGGAAGAGATAGGGTACCTTGCACATTACATTTCTATATTTTAGAATCAACTTTGACATTCTTTTCTTTTTAAAGACTGTTTCATGAACTTTGCCAACGGACTGAAGATTATCCCTCCTTTGGAGAATCAGCATAATTTTCTACTTAAAAATCTTCCCCAAAGTTGTATATATTGATTTTTACATGGTTCTATCTGTTCTATCACAAATTACTCCCTAATTTTTATTTCTGCACAAGTTTTTCCTACTGACTGTAGTACTTGGGAGCAATGCAACAATATGCTGCACCAGTGCTTACTTATTCACAAACACTATTTATTAGTAACCTTAAAATTCTAGAATCAACTAATAAGTATTAAAGAAGTCTAAACCCAGTTAGAACCGAAAGAATCACAAGAAGAGTAATACCTCTTCATGCCTTTTTGGTTCGTATTTCTTCCGTCTTTTTTTCCTCTTCTTTGGTGGAGATATTTTTTCTAATGATACTTCGTCTTCAGATGAGCTACAATATCTAACAGTTTTGCACCGAGAAGTTCTTACGGGAGGTTGTAGATTAATCCCTGCATCAGCTATCCAGTCAGAATACTGGCTTGATGAGTCAGTGCTGCCGGTGGGGGGGGGGGGGGGGGAAGAGAGAGAGAGAGAGAGAAGAGAGACACGCATATATAATCCTGCACTTCCCATAGCACAAAAGAAAGAAATTTAAGCTATTTACTAGTGCTTCAAAGTGTCCTTCAAATTATAAAGAGTGAAATTTATTAGGTTGCATCACAGGAACTTTCTTTTAAAGAGAAGGTTTCCTACAATAGTTCCAAACCCTGTACAAACACAAGTGTGGGCTGCAATTGTTCAAACCACAGCATGGAACTACCTAAAGCTCTAAAAACAGGAGGCAATTGAGCTACTTTACCTAGGCTGCACATTTTCCAGCACACTTCACATACACTAGAATCCTAAGACAATGCCCTGCCTTTTTCCACTATGGCACTTCAAGAACAACCCAGCATGGGCCTACCTAGGACCTTTTAGGATATTATTGCAAGGTGATAGGCATGATTAAGATAACCGTGAAGTCTCTCAAATGCAACTTACCAACAATCTTTGATTTAGTGATACTCTTAAGCAGCATCCTTTTCATAATACAAAGGGCTGTCACAATATCTACATGAATCTTAAACTATCAATTTTTCAAAAGGTCACATGCAAAAATTGTAGCATCACCAAGGATCTGAGCAAGAGGCAAATTAATGTTTGAGTTTGATTTTTACCTGGAATTACTACTGTCACTTTTTCTGTCACTCTTCCATTCTTCTTTATGGGAAGACAGGCTCAACTCATCAGTTTCTTCTGCTTCCTAGATTAAAATAAATTGGGTAGTTCTAAATTACAACACAAATTGGAAGATGTTTACGTTATTCTCTTATTACCACTATAGTAAACTTTATAAATTACATGAAAACTTAAGATAAAAATAGATATCATTCACTTATCTGCTACTAACTCATGCCATGCTGAACCACTTGATATACTAGAGGCTGGGTCTTTTCAATTTTGGTTTAGAAGCGAAACTGCTTTAGTCACCACGGTGGATGACCTATGCCTGGAAAAGATGGAGAATGTGTCCTTGTTGGTTATGCTTAGGCTTACCAGATCCATACTGGGAAAGAGTGCTAGACCTTTAGGAGAAGGAAAGTGGGCAGGTGTAGCTTGTAAACCCTTAGAGCACAATCCTAGGCATGTCTACTCAGAAGCAACACATCCCTTCTCCTAAAGGTCTAGCACTCTGTCCCAGTATGGATCTGGTAAGCCTAGTTATGCTGGATCTCTGAGGCTTTCAATACCAGGTGGCTTTTGGGGACACCTTCCTGAGATTTTTTTTTTTACTGTTTTACACACTTTTATTCTGGAGGGTAGGTCCCAAATAGTAGTGCTGGGAGATAGCTGTTTAGCCCCTTGATCTTTGGGGTCCCCACAAGGCTCCATATTGTCTCGGTCTTTAATCTACATGTTCCCTTTAAGCAACGTGGCTACACAGCTCAAAACACTGCCAAGCTGAGCTCCTGGAGCTTGACGTTCTTGGAAGTTCGGCAATTATGTCAACACCATGCATCGGGAAATACCACCAAGCTGCCATGCAACTGGCAAATGAGTCCACACAGTAGTGCAGACCCCTTAGGGGGAATATTACATGGAACTATTGGGACAGGCTGTCCAGAGGTTGGAGCTTAGGTGACATCAATATGCTGACGACACCTAGATCTACCTCTAATTTTCTTCAAACCCTAGGAAACTAATGGAGGCCCTGAATCAATGTCAGAAATCAGTGACTGCCCACATGAAGCTGAGGCTTAATGGTCTCACGGGCAGGAGGTGCGGTCTAGGGGTTGAGCCTTGCCTGAGGAACTTGCCTGAAGAACAACTAGGACGGGGACGGTTCGAGACAACCAGAAGCTTCTGACAAGCTGCGATGTCTCAGCTGACAAGCTGAGATAGCCTGCACTGACCCTCTGTGGGAGAGAGGAGTTGCTGTCGGACAAGCTTGGCTCAAAGCCGTGTGCAGCCAGAAAAGATACCACACTGTTGAAAGGAAACACCTAGAGAAATTGGGTTCTGTGCAAATAGAACATTTATTGAAAAGTGTTCAGAAATTTCAGCTACTCAAGAACATGGCAGCATGAGATTCCCACTTTGTTTCATTTGCACTAATCAACAGTTTGTGTCTAGGCTCAAAGTGCTGGGTTTTGACCTTTCAGAGTTTTGGCTTGGATCAGGTGACTTGATGAACAGAGACTGGGAGAAGATTCATATGGAAGATTGTCCCTCATTTGAGGCTTCGCATTCCTCCTCCATTGTGGGTTCAAGCTGGGCAAGATGCAGGACAGAGCTTGTTTGGCTGAAGCCCCCAGATTGTGGAACTCCCTATCCCAGAAGGCCTATCTGGCCCTTTTGAATATAGAGGTATACCTTGCTAATACAGCAGGCTAGATTCCAGAACACCGCCATAAAGCAAATATAGTCTTAAACAAATCACAGCCTTTTTTTTTTACTTGCCAGTGCATATAAAAGCCTAAACACATATTTACATCATCATTTATTAAGTGCACAATAGCACTAGGCCTAAGATGCAAAAGTAAAAATAAGTACATGAACGCAGGTAACAAAATGGTGCCAGTTGACTCGCTTGATTCTGCTTGGAGTCAGCTGATGTGTTGTCACCGCCGAAAACCCCCTTAAGAGCAAGGCAAGTGCAGAAAATAACATGAATTTAATTTTAAAGTGCTGTATTAGCGAAGCACTCTAAAGCGAAGCACCTTAAAAGCAAGGCACGCCTAAGTTATGCAACACTAAACAGGATAGAGTTTGCCTCACACAGATTTTAACGTTTATGCAAAACTGCAGTCCTAGTTCTTTATGTAGTTAGTGTCTACATAATTTCCTGCAAATTCATCAGTAACAGTCATTTAATACCCATGAAGCAATGCTATGTTAGAGGGGATTATGCTGTATGGCACATCAAAATGCATTGCTGAACGGTCAGTTTCCTGCGTAATCTATACTAAGATTCCTTGCGTAATCTATACTAAGGAAGCATCACATCACCTCACAAGGAGAAACTCAATACTACTGTATTTACCCTGTCTTTGCTAATGACAGCCTGTGCTTAAAAAAAACTAACTTAGAATTTCTGCTAGCTCCAATTACTACACTGAAATACAAGAGCTCACACAAGAACCACCCTGCTATATCAGGCCAAAGGCCCCATCTCATCCAGCAACCCATTTACCACAGCAGCCCACCAGTAGTCTCTGGAAACAAGCCAAGCAAGAGATAAAGGCATATCCCCTCCCCACCACTGCTCCCCTGCAATTCTTATTCAGAGCACACAGCCTCTGAACATGGAAGTAGCATGTAGATGTCATGTCAATGAGAGACTTGTTTTTCACCTGTTCTATAAACCCAAAACAGTCATCCACATCTTCATTAGAAGAATCAGACTGGTCAATGTTATTCCGTGCTTGATATGTTGCATATTTACGTCTATGAAGCCTCCTTTTGGACTGTATCAGCGAATCTTCAGAGTCACTCTGGATATTAAAGAAGAGTCAAGTTAGGGGTGGAAATATACATTACTGAACTACTGGGATCAATTTTGTCAGAAGTTATAACTGTGATCTAATTCCAAACCAAACATGCAAGTAATTTTGCTGCGTCTCATACATATTTTGCAAGAAGTTCCTTAATGAGGTAAAATATAGCAATTATTGTGGAAGGAATAACTGAAAGGAAGAGACAATGCTGCTTTTGTCCTTTGCTTACTCCAGCCCAAACAAATGCAGAGCTTGGAGTATCTAAATTACAGTCTGGGGCCTAAGTGCTCATGTTTTCATGAAAGGTTTTAACATACGGACACACAAACAAAAAAGATGCATTCTCAACTTAAGGCTATTAACTCAACATCGCTATTTGTGTAAGGAACCATGCACATAGGTGAAGCTTCCCATATTTTTTATTACTACAGCTCCCACCACCACTGAACACGACACACTTACACACATGTAGCTTCTTTGAACAACAGCCAGTCTATGCATGTACAGTCAATTCTCACTACCCGTGGTAGTTAGGTTCCTAGAAACCAACGCAGGTCACAAAATCGCAGATATGGAACCATTGATCCTATAGGATCAAAGGGGATCCGTGCAGGGGGGTTGAGGTGTGCCTTACCTGCTGCCTCCAGAGAATCCTTGCTGATCGCTGAAGATCCTGAATGTTACAGGGACATTCAAAATGGCGCCCGCGATCAGCGCAGAGTGCTTTGAAGTGGCCAAGGGAAGTGCCCGAGGTTTCCCCCGGCTACTTCAAAGGGCCCCGCACTGATCGTGGGCACCATTCTGACAATTCCTGCTGCCTAAAGAAAGTCTCTGTTGGCTTCCTTAAGCAGCAGGGATTGTGGAAAGCAAGTCACACCTTACGAATGGCGCATGGTGGTCTCACTTCTGCTGCTTGCGGATACACGAATTGACTGTATTCTCCATTCTATTTTTATCCATGAAGATCTCAACAAACTGCAGGCATTTCCTACCTTTTCTGAAGATTGGAATAACCTCCTTTTCTGCTCTGTTGTATACAGCCATTTCTCCTCTTCTCCTTTTGCAATCCTATACTCCTCCTGATTTCTAAAGAGACAGATAAAGTTAGTCTGAAACCACTATCACAACTGTGAAAAAAATTGTTTGGGGTATAGCTCTGTCGCCAACTTAAAGGTATAAAAAGGATGTGCAATTAGAAGGAAAAGCTTCAAATTCAGGTCTAGTAGTTCAACTACTATTCTCTGACAGAAGCATTTTAGCCACTCTGACAGCCTATTTGGCTAAAAGCAAGGTAACACAAAATAAATTTACGTTATGTAAAACACCAAAGTGTTATGACCCCAGCCCTGAAGGCTCTGATCTAGAACAGTATGAAGAAAAACAACAAGCAGGCTCAATTACAACAGCAAACAGCCCAGAAAAACTAAGATTATGGCAATACATCAATGCTTTGGGTCAGCTGTTTTAAAAGAGAATTTAGGAAGGGAACGGAGAAAAAGCTGGAGAGTGAGCAAATACTTACAAGTCCCTTCTGCAAGAATTTTTCAATTAGTAGGCTCACAAACCTGAATATACTGGATGTTACTTCTGGAACAACTACTCTCCGTCTCCAAGCCTGGAGGTCTCTCTCTGTGGCAATCTGACTCCTTGGAGCATTCTGATGCATCTGACGCACACCCTCAACTTGACCACTACGTCGCAGGCCAATATTAGGAGGGGACTGAATATCCAAGCTTGGCCTCCGGAAACCTAGAAGAGGTATTCATGAAATGTAGTGAATATGGATTCTAGAAGCAAACATTTTCATTTTGTGCCTTCTATTTAATGAAATACTAAATGTTACAGACCAGCACTTGTTCTAGGCAACTCAAACAAATGCCACTCAACCATTTTGCAGTTCTACCACCCATTAGATATGCTAGGTCAATTCAATTTCATCCTGTGATCCAATTTTAGTAAAGCTGCCACCCAACACCTTGTTTCAATCTGGCAGAAAAAATGGGTAACTGCAGAGTGTTCTGGCTTGCAGACAAGAGTCCAACATACATTTTTTGCACACAGGGCTTTTCAGCTCACACCATTTTCCTTACCTATATTCCAGTACTAAATACTTGTTCAGAGCCTTCCGTGTGTAAAGCACTTCACATGTACCATCTAGTCCTTACAACAACCTTGTAAGTATGCTTGGAAGCTTTCATGACCAGCAACGATTAACAGAACGTAAAAGAACGGGATTTGAAGCCATGTTTTAATGTTTTATGCTGAAAGGTGGCTACAATATCACAAAAAACATTTTAAAAAACGGTAAGGTCACATGACATTTCAATCGGCCTCTGCGATTATCTTCAGGTGAAAGGAGTCAGCAGGCAGTTTAAGATGGAGATTAATGCCTCTAGCCATGTAGGAGATGGAACTGCCCTGTCAATCAGGTCCAACCGATAAAATTTGGAAGTTGTGGCTCATGTCAATCGTCCTCATGTAACTCCAAGAACTACATTACAAGCAAAGCAAGATCGGACTGCAAGAGACCTCAGCTGCGATTTTTAGAGTTGTTTCTTAAAGCGGGCATCCCAATTTTTATCTATGAAAGTGATTTCTTGTTTCCTGTTTAATACAATGGATTTGTTTTTGAAGATCTCAATTGCCTCTCTAGGTCTTCTCTGTCTGAATGCAGATTCATGAACTAACCTTTGTGTTTTCAAAGCTGATCTTACGACACGAGCCACAACTTCCGAGTTTTATCGGTTGGACCTGACTGTCAGGGCAGTTCCGTTTCCTACATAATGGACAGCTAAAGGCATTAATCTCCATCTTAAACTGCCTGCTGGCTCTTTTCACCTGAAGATAATCGCAGAGGCAGATTGAAATGTCGTGTGATCCAACTGTTTATTTTTTTGCAATATTGTAACAACCTTTCAACATAAAAATATGAAGCCATATTTAAACATGGCTTTAAATCCCATTCTTTTACGTTCTATGTTAACTTGTAAGTATTATTACTCCCATATGCAGCTGGGGAGCCGAGGATGAGAGGGCATGGTTTACCAACTGATAAATTCATTGCAAAGGCAAGAGTCAAACCAGAGAGCTCCCAATTAACAGATCAGGGTCAAACCTGACATTATGCACTGTGTAAAGTGCCCCTATACTCCTTTTTGTTTTTCAAAATAGTTTGCCAGGGAGGGGTTGCATGTTAACATTAGACCATTTTGCATAAATTCAAGAGTTCCGATTAAAAAAAATGAATGGAGTTCAATGGCTAACAGAGTAGAGACAACCTTAAAATACACAATCAAAGCAGCAGAACACAGTCATATAAAGCTAACCGTTTAACTCTTTGCTGCAAATTGGTTCATAAATAAAAGTGTAGGATGTGCACATGACTATACAGAGATGGTATTAGAGATGTAAAATCTTCAGAAATTTTGAAGCCATGGAAAAAGAACTACCACACATACTCGTGTATGTCAAAAAATATGCCCTAAAATTGACCTTGAAAACCTGGGTCGACTTATACATGGGACCTCTAAGAACAGGTGCGTGACTCATCCACGGGTCAGAGGAAATTCCGTAGTTTTGGGCTTATAACTTGCCCTCAACATGAGATCAACTTATACTCGGGTATATGCTGTAGTTTACCCCTACGCTTTTCAGAAAAAATTGAAATTGAGAAAAAGCGACACACGTATTGCATGTACTGTATTGGATCATGTACTGTTGGATTTGTTAAAGCCATAGGGAAACACCTTTTTTTTTTGAAAAAGTAGAAATTGAGAAAAACTGAAATATATGCAATAGTTATTTTCATATCAAGCCTAAACTTGTTTTACTGTTTAAGCTGCATATTGCTGCATAAAATGCAGCATTTATAAGTTAACATAAAAATTATACAGTGGGCTCTCCTCATCCGTGGATATGAATATCCATGGTGGCACCGTGGATGAGGACGACACACTGGAGGCAGGGTGCGACACTATAATACCTTATACTGAAGCTTTTCTGGGGCCCACCAGCCACTTCCTGCCTCCTGCACATCTTGCAAAGCCTCTAAACATGTGTTTCTCAAAGTCCTACAGGGGAGTTTATTTGCCTGTAAGCTGTTGTAGGGGTGGGGCGATGTCAGAGGCAGCGTTCCAGGATTGTACCCGCTGCCAACCCCAAAACACTTTTTTCAACATAGCTGGTTGTCCTGCCAGCTTTCCTGAAGGGTCCCGGGGGCCTGCGGCTGCCTCCACAGGCCTCCCCAAGACTCTAAACAGCGGCGATTGCGTTCCGAAGCCCACTTCCGGTTTTAAGTGTTTTGGGGTCAACAGCAGGCGCGATCCTGGATCGCCACTGCCACCGTTCAGGCCACCTTAAAGGTAAATCAGACACTTCCAGAAAAATGTTTGAGAACCCCTGCTCTAAACTACAGAAGAAAAATGTGACCAGATGCATAACAAACATATCCACAAGAGTGCTGCTAACTGTTACACTGTATGCTACCCTTGGACTGGTAGAGTTTACCGTATTTTTCACTCCATAAGACGCACTTCCCCCCAAAAAAAATAGGGGAGGGGAAGCCTGCGTCTTATGGAGCGAATACAAAAAAAAGTAAAGAAGAAATACTTACCGGGGCTTCGGGGAGGCCTGCAGAGGCTCGCGCAGGCCTCCGCGATCTTCATTTCGTAAAAAAAACGGCCATTTTTGGTTTTCATGAAAACCGGAAATGGCCGAAAATGGCCGTTTTTTTACGAAATGAAGATCGCGGAGGCCTGCGCGAGCCTCTGCAGGCCTCCCCGAAGCCCCGGTAAGTATTTCTTTACTTTTTTATTAAAAAAACATTTTTTCCCTATTTTTTGCTCTGATGCGTCCTATGGAGCGAAAAAAAACGGTAGTTCTCACTCAAACTTTCAGATTTGTTCCTCTGAGGGTTTGGTACCCACAACAATCTTACAGGTTCTGGCCCACCTCCTTCTGATCTTTCAACCCTGGCAAGGCAGAGCAATAAGATCTCCATTTTCCAGTTCATAGCAGAAAGACTGTGCCACATTTGAAAGGAGTGGTTAAAAGGTCAACTGGGGCCAGGTCAAAAGGAAAGCAGATGCAGGAGCACTGAACTCTTGCCCAAAGTAGAACAAAAATAATAGTAGTAGTAGTACCCTCAGAACAAAGTAGGAAGCAAGCAGCAATACACAAGCAATGACTCTCTTGTATGCTCCTCTCATGAAGATTGCAACACCCTGGCATCTTCTGCAGAAATACATCTTGGATTTTTAATGCTGTATTTTGTCTATAGTGTGCAGAGTAATTATCATTCTGTAGACTATCTTGCATACAAATCTTCATACTATACACAGTTTCTGTGAGTAAAGCCGTATCTTCAAAAATGTTTCACTCATTTGAAAAAGGAAAAAAATAGAATTGTTTTCAAATGTTCTCCAAAGTTTCAAATTTTTCCATTGAGAAAATTGAAAATAATCTAAAAGATAACCCTGTTTTCCAGGCCTTCACATTATTTACTACAAAGCAGCTTTAAAATCCAGTGGAATGTAGCATGAACCAGAAAGTTCATTATCCTAAGTAGTTTAGTGTTACAATCTTACATTTTAGAAAGTTATACAAGGCATCTCTGCAAGAAGGAAGGATATACTTTTATATAAATATTAGTAATACTTATTTTATTTCATTCTACTGCACTAAACAAATTGTATTCTTAAGTATACAAGTATAAAGACAAGTATACAAGTATACAAGTATAAAGACAATTCTTTAGGGTACTTAAGAAGCATTTGCACTTGAACAAAATACCACTCATTTGCTAGAAAAGGAAACACCATTTGGGTATATCCTTCTACTCATCCAAGTACCGACCTCTTCTAGGTGTTTCTCCTCCATTTTGTGGTGCATGTGGAAGAATGTCTTGATCAGTGCTAGCTCTTTGGTCTTGCTGCTGCTGTAACTGTCTAATTATACCATCAAGTATGCTGGGCTCTAGATCTTGCTCATCCTGGTCAGCAGTTTGTTGACCTATTACCTGCTCCACAACTTCTCCATCACCTTGGAAAATTTAAAAGAATAACAAGTACACATTTAATCTTAAAATTAAGGGAAATTGCTAAAATGTTGATCCAACTCTCACCAAAACTTGTCAATAGTTTATAAGATGGCTGTAAGCACTTTGTATATGAAGCGTTACGTAAAGTGACAGTTATGTACTTCATTCTATACATGGGAAATAGGTACTCTAAATTTAAGTCTAAACAAGCACCTACCTCAGAATGTGCAAAAGGAATCTCAAATTGGAAAATAGGGGTATTTTGAGGGGTACTGTGTGGGTGCATCACTTTAATTCTAGCATTAGATATCAGCTAGAGAGATACATTACTTAACTGCTTTGAGACCCGACAGTGGTAGAAATTGTTTAAGCTGAAAAACCATCAGCATCATTGTCATCAGCTGGCAAGATGCACAGAAACACTCAGCCCAGTAGATATTTGTGGTAATTGCAACTGCACGATCCAACCATAAAAACCTAAGATAACCCAACTACTCCAAGCTACAGTATGGATTCACATTCTGTTGTGCTTGGACAATTCCAAGGTTAGACCTAGAACTACAGGTTGAAATCTATCATTCATACTTGTTGCTACATATCCCAGCTGAGGAATCAAGTGCTCATCTGCACAATTCTCTCTTCCTGGTACCAGTCGCTGGTATTTTGTTGGGTGAGGGTTTCCATCCACATCTACCAAAAATGGTGGGGGCATGAGATGTGGAGCTTGTTGAGTCTGCTCATCTAGGACATAATTGTTAGAATCGCGAATCAGTGGCCGGTAGTCAGTGTGGAAGAACATCTGATCAGGAATCTAGAAAGAAATGAAGTTTCCATATAATCAATTTCGAAAAAAGAAAGGAGACATGAAGAGTTACAGTCAGCTATATTCAACTCCAACAACCATAAAAGACAACATGTTTACATGAACAAAATTCTCTATAGAATATTTCTGCTACCATCTGTGCATCCCATGAAACAATGTACAATATTTAAGATATTCCCTAGTCCCCAATATTTCTTTGTTTTTGTCCTTTTGCTACTGATGCCACTGTGAACTCCTGTTGGAGGTAGGGGTGCTGTAGCATCCTTTTGTGTGGGTGAGTGGTGCCCTTGGAGAATTTCCCCATGTTTGAGGTGGTTGCCTATAGCTGCGCAATTCATGTCCAGTGGCTGGCCCCAGTATTGGACATTCATTGGTCCTGCAACTGCCCCTTGCACTGCATCCTGTCCAAGGAGGAGACTCCAATCTGATTGGTCCAGCCTCCTGGTACCAAGGGAAGAGCCTCCCGAAGGGTCTCAGAATGACCCCCTTCCTTGATCCAGAGAATAGGCTGTGTGGGTATTTCCATGAATGCTGGGGGTATTCACTGGGAAAGGCTGTGCCAGCACTGCTTTGACAGGACAGGCCTAGCCTTTGTCGTGCCGTGGTCAGTGTGCCGTCAGTGTGGCAGTACCAGGATGGGTGTGGGATACAACCAACACTGCACCAGTGTTCATGCGACTTCAGCATGGTGTCCAAATAGGATTGGATCTTTAGGGTACTTAAGAAGCATTTGCACTTCAACAAAATACCACTCATTTGCTAGAAAAAGAAACACCACTGGGGTATAGAATGAGAAGAGATATTGATTGCAGCAATACGCTTAAGACAAAATGGCTTTGTAAAGTGTGCAACCTTCAGTCTCAACCCCCACATTTAAACTTGCCCCCACTAATCAATCAACTAAATGTCTGTAGGAAAGTGAAAGCTGTAATATTGAATATATTAATTTTATTGGCAATGCCATTGATAAAAGTACTATTAAACAAAGTTAAGAATACCTTTTCATAAGGTTTGTTACAACCAAAGCCAAAGATCAAGAGATGCCCATGAGAATCTGTACAGGCGAAGTGTTGTCCATCAGATGAAAACTTGCAATCAAAAACAGCACCATGGCCTTGCCCTTCAATCTATATCAAAACAAAACATGAACTGACAAATAGTCCCCATCCTAGAGATCATCTCATTTTATTTTATTATTTTTTATCATTTTATTTGAGTCTATAATTTGATATGTACGGGTCATTCCATGTCAAATCAACCAATGCATGAAACCTTGATGTCATGGATTTTGTTCATTTTTGGTACATTTGTACCTTACCATGAGATGTTTAAAAATTGTTAAAATTATGTGGTAAACTGAAATGAATCCAAAAATGTATAACAGGACTTATAGAGATAGATTTATAGAGAATGAATTCACTTTCTATTCTTTTACAGGATCAGCTTTTGGGTAAAACTATCAAAATCATGAGCTTTTTACTTCTGTTCGTAGTTTTAACATTTTCCTTTAGTTGCTGAATAATTTCTGAATCAGCACAGTGACATTTTTCCTCATCTAAATCACCTTCAGAAGTAAAAAAAATAATTCTTTGTAGGTCCTTTTAATCTTCCCCATCTTTTCTTTGCACCTTAGATACTTTCTTCTTGACTCACCAAGGGAGGTCAAAGAGACATTTAATGGCTTAAACCTGTAAGGTAAAGTTAAAGGTGACCCCTGACAATTAAGTCCAGTCGTGTCCGACTCTAGGGTGTGGTGCTCATCTCCATTTCAAAGCTGAAGAGCCAGCATTGTCCGAAGACGCCTCCGTGGTCATGTGGCCGGCATGACTCTCCTTGCCGCAGCGCGTAGCATGCAGCTGGAACACGGAGCGCTGTTTACCTTCCCGCAAGCGGTACCTATTTATCTACTCGCATTGACATGCTTTGGAACTGCTAGGTTGGCAGGAGCTGGCCAAGCAACGAGAGCTCACCCTGTCGCGGATTCGAACTGCCGACCTTTTGATGATAGCTCATGGTTCAGCGGTTTAACCCACTGCGCCACCCGCTAGCCCCTGGCTTAAAGCTGTATCAGGGTCCAAATACTCAGACTCCTTAATATGACTAAGACCAGGAATCTCATAATTCTCAGAAGGAATTTCCTTTTCAAGTATATTGTTTTCCATCTGACAAGGCTTCTCTTCATGTGTGGTTTGATTTCACTATTTAGTGAAACCATCCAATCAGTTACTTTCCTCAAGTCTTTACTAACCCAGTGCTCCCCTTTTTTTAAAAGAGCTGCAACAGTTTTTTGACCACTTATTCTCCTCCATATTTCAAATCATGTAATTATCAAACAGTTAATGAATTAAACTTAATAAAGACTAATAAAGCAGCTTCACAACAAAAATGTCCTAGAAAGCTTCACTAAAAACACACTATCCAAACCCACTTAAATGCCTCTTTGACTTCCCTTGGTGAGTCTCCGGTGTGCAAGAAGAAAGTATCTAAAGTGCAAAGAAAAGATTGGGAAGATTAAAAGGACCTACAAAGAATTATTTTTTTACTTCTGAAGATGATTTAGATGAGGAAAAATGTCACTGTGCTGATTCAGAAATTATTCAGCAACTAAAGGAAATTTTTAAAACTACAAACAGAAGTAAAAAGTTCATGATTTTGATAGTTTTACCAAAAAGCTGATTCTGTAAAAGAATAGAAAGTGAATTCATTCTCTATAAATCTATCTCTATAAGTCCTGTTATACATTTTTGGATTCATTTCAGTTTACCACATAATTTTATCAATGTAAACTGTAGAAAAATGGACTTAAGGGGTTTAATTCCTGGTCACTGCCAACAAGAAAATTTAATTTTTGTATACCATTGAGATACCATCTTGAAATTTTGACTGATTCACTACAACACATATACCTTAAGTGTGATTTTTTTGAAAATTTTAAAAAAGTTCAATTTTCCAAAATTTCAAAATTAATATTTGAATATTTTTGAATTTCTTGAAAATTTACAATTGTGTTATGTTGTAAATCAAATGAAAGCCCTATTCATAAGCTTTAAAATGACACCTGTCACATGTCCGTAGCTTTCATCGTTATCCTGTAAATGGCGTTTAAAGGTATGGTGACAAGTGAATTTTGGCATTTTTAGGCAATTTTGAACATTTAATATCTCAAAACGGATGGACAAAAAAATCTGAAAAAAACCCAATTTTTAAACATCTCATGGTAAGGTACAAATGTACCAAAAATGAGCAAAATCCGTGACATCAAGTTCCAAAATGGATTTTTCATTGGTTGATTTGACCCTTACATATAAATACCAGTAGAAAATATAATATTGTAGAGGTAGAGTTGCAGAGCTAGAAACAACTGCAACATTCGAGATAATTAAGGCAACTGTTTATGTGAAACGTTACATATGTGAGGGCTTTGGAAATCTGACCAGTCCACTGTTTTAAAGGAACAAGGTGACTCCTAAATGATCATAGTTCAAACAAGTGGATAAACATGATTTTAAAAGAAAATACCCATTGCTAGAAGGCAAATAAAAGTGAATACTTACCATGTTGAAATAATGTTTCATTTGAACGCCTTTTGTTATATCCCAGATAAAGATATTGCCATCATGGCCTGCAGACAGCATAATCCTGGAATCAAATGGGTGGGGCTCCAAAACAAATACTTCATCTGCATGTCCCTTTTTGAACACAGGAATAGATAAATACATTATATGTATTTTGAAGATGGTTGGAATTCTAATTTTAGCTAATGTGATAGTGGAGTACAAGGATGTGATCTTGCATAACATAAGCTAAGAATGTGATCATAAGAACATACGGCGAGCTCTGCTGGATCAGGCCAAAGGCCCATTTAGTCCAGCTTCCTGTATCTCACAGTGGCCCCACCAGATGCCTCAAGACAACAAGATACTTTTATCCTGGTGCCACTCCCTAGCACTTGCCACAGAGAAAACCTACTTCTAAAACTAGGAGGTTGCTTATGGTTTGTAACTTGTGATGGACTTCTCCCCCATGAATCTATCCAATCCCCTTTTAAAGGCATCTAGGCCAGGTGCCATCAGTTCCACAGATTGATTAATGCTGGGTGAAGAAATATTTTCTTTTGTCTGTTTTCTCTCCCTCCACTCAATTTTAGTGGATGTCCCCTGGTTCTGGTGTTGGGTGAGGGGGGAAAGAACTTCCCTCTATCCACCCTCTCCATTCCATGCATGATTTTATACATCTCAAGCCTGTCCCCCCTCAGGCACCTTTTTTCTAGACTGAAGAGCCCCAAACGCTGGACCAATTTTTGTATCGATCACAATTTGGTGAAGAAAGTATTTTGGAAAAACATAGCATTCATTCCATACCGTAAGATCGTGAAGCAGCTGCCCAGTATAAGAATTCCACACTTTGAGCAAATGATTGTTCACAGCAGTAACCACCAAGTTATCATTTTGACTCCAAGCTATCATGGTCACTTTGGGCTTCATAAATTTGTCCTCTTCTGAACACAAATCACTATTCCAAATAAAGTGAACCATTTTAATATATCGAAGGTTGATCAGATTGTATTGTATTAAGGAACATCTTACATCTGAGGATTCTGGTATAATTGAGACAGTGGAAACTTTCCTAAAATATCTTTTGATGCATCGGAGCCGTGAATATGGTCTAAGCTTGGCAGTTAACTAAGGCGTCTGTGTCCTGTGTCTGATTTCTTTTGTTATTGTGGTGTTACTGCATTGTGTTTTTATAAGCCAATAAAGGTTGATATGAATAAATATTGAAAGCTTTATTTTAAATACATATAATGTATGTTAGAAGACAAAAATGAAATTAAGAACAAAAAACTGAGTTAACTTGGACTCAAGTAAAAAAATTAAATCTAGCTCAATCCAGAAATGTAACAAAGTCATCCAACTGAGTATTTAAAGCTAGCCTTCTTGGAATCCAAGTATCATAACCCAGTAGGAATGTATATTTTCTATAAGGAGCCAGGATGGTGTAGTGGTTTGGGAGTCGGACTTAGACCTGGAAGATCCAGGTTCAAATCCCAGCTCAGCCACGAAGCTTCCTGGGTGACCTTGGGCCAGTCACTATCTCTCAGCCCCACCTACCTCACAGGGTTGTTGTGAGGACAAAAAGGAGGGGAGGAAATATGTACACCACTCTGAGCTCCTTGGAGGAAGGGTGGTATAAAAATGTGAAAAATAAAAATAAATAAAAACACAAACATTTGCAATTTTTTCTACACACAAGTAAACACATAAGGGCCATCTGCTACCTACCATAACCTACCATAACCTGAAAACCGTCACTACATGTTCTAACTCAGCGGTGGGGAACCGGTGGCCCGCGGAGCAATCCGGTTCGGCCCACGTGAGACCGGACCCAAGTCAATCAGGTCCGGCCCGCACGAGCAGACCGGAGGCTCCGCCAGCCCCGCGTGCGCTCACCTCGGCGCGACTCCTTTGGAATCCAGCTGTTTCTGCGCATGTGCAGAAACAGCCGGGTTCAAAAGGAGTCGCGCGTGGGGCCAGCAGCCTGAAAAAGGTAAGGAGAGCGATGGGGGGGAGGTAAGGAGAGCGATGGGGAATGGGGGGGCGGTGTGTGTGTGTGCGCACGCCCCCCCGCGATGGAGGGGCACAGGGCCCACGGCACATTTTCCCCATGAAATAATGGCTCTCCACCGCAAATAGGACCCCTGTTCTAACTAGTAAAATACCATGTATCTGCTACCTACCATAACCTGAAAACCGTCACTACATGTTCTAACTAGTAAAAACACTACAGTCCCAAGCGTCTTCAGAGATTCTCATTCTAACCAGTCAGAATGCAAAGCTCCGGAGCATCTTTGGAGATTCTAGTTCTAACTAGTCAGAATGCACAAGCACTAGATGCTTTGGTACAGCACTTTTTAGTACTTACAAGTCAGAACGAGTATTTCCAGAGACACTCCAGAGGTTCACCTTTGGACTAGTTGGAACCAGAAACACCCAAGATGCTCAGGAGCCCCACGTTTTTACTAGTTGAAAGTAGTTCTGACAGATTTTGCATTTTTACTGCAGCATATCCAACTCCTTCTACTCATGGAGGACAAACTTTCACAAGTCCTACCCCACACATTACACACACAGAGGTTTTTTCACTTGAAGAAGGCAGAATCTGGATACAACCCCATATTATCTAGTGAAGCTTAACACTTCCACACCAGTATGTATATATTTCTTTTTTTAAAAGACTGGTCTTTAATTGTACTCAAAAGCTTCCCTCAGATTACAGAAGTCTTAACTTACTGCCAACAACACAAATGAAATACACTGTACCTACCCAGGTAACTTGGCAGCCATGTCTAACAAAATGTTCTTCCACTCAGTGTGCTGAAATCTCCAGATCCGGGCCGTTCCATCTCTGCTACCACTTATGAACCTTGGCATAATTTTAAAAAGATACTATGTGACATACAATGATAAGCAGAGTGGTCACATTTTAAGTAGCACTTTTTATGCAGTGTGTATATTTAAGAATGCTTGAAATAAATATATATATTGAAGCTCCTCTTTTCCTGAACCCCAACTTCATTTAGTAGCAGCAGCCCATTCAATCGTTGCAGCAAGAGACTGCATCTCTGTAAATTTCTCAAGAGTATTTCTAATGCACAATGGTATATAGGCAATTTCCTAAAATGAAGGAAATCTATATAGAAAAATGCACCTTGTGTGAATGGCACTGAAGCCATTCCCCTCCCTCTTCAAGTACAGCTGGGCCAAAAGTAGGTATACAGTACTGATCAGGTCATGTTTAGTCTCTTAGGTGCTTGAAATGTCCCCCACCAACGTTGCAACATTCCTGGAACCTGTCCCCGACACTGTGACACGCAGTAACACAATAAAAATAATAATGAAAAATAAAATTTAAATACCATGACCCGATCAGTACTGTATACCTACTTTTGGCCCACGCTGTAGTTCTCTTTCAAGGCAAAGATGAGACAAAAGAAAAGTCCACCACTGAACTTTTATCAAGAGGTTAAAGCTACTAGTCAAACAGTTATTAAGCAAAATGCATGCTCATGAAGTTGCAAAAAATCTTGAGTTGAACATTAGAGAATTATATTATGAAAACCCGAATTATTGTAGTCAAGGAAGTGCCTTTAATCTGGCAACAATACTAGGAACTTTAGCAAGATCCAGGTGATAATTTGTTTTTTTTACCCACATATAGAGGAAGATATGGAGTAAAAAATCTGCACCTTGTTCAAAATACAGTAGGTGCATGTAACCAAGAGTGGGTTCTGTTCCATATTTGTCTAGACCAGCATTTCCCAAACTGTGGGTTGGAACTCAGTTGGTCGCAACCTGATTTATGGTAGGTCGGCAGCAGTGAAAATGAAAACAGGGGTGATGGAAAGATCAGGTAACTAATTACCTTAATCCCCGAGGGTATTCAAAAATCAGATAGCCGCTAACTGCCCTGAAAAGAGCTGAGCTCCTGCAGTTTGCAAGCTTGTGTAAATATAGGGAGATAAATGTTTGAGTGTCTTTTTCCAAGCACGTCAATGACAGGTAGTGGGGGAAGGTAAAGGCTGGGTCACATAACGGGCAGCGCAATCCTGCCTAACTACACACAGCCAGCCTAAAGGGACGGCCGCTGTATCCTATGGCTCATTGTAGCCTGCCCCGGCACACCCTGGGCTCTAATCAGGGGAAGGGGAGGTTCGTCCCCTTCCGCCAGTGTAAGCCACACGGGCTGCAATGGGTCTCTTCAGATGTACGCAGTTCTGAAGCTGGCATACGTCCAGGGTGGGGGTGTAAGGCCAGCGTGGGATGGGAAAGGGCTCAGGATATCAGCGGAGCGCACTGCCAATACCCTCACCCTCTCCCAGCCTGGGCAGGCCAATAGTCACCCCCCAGGCTGCCCCTGCCACCACCACCCGGCACCCACCAGTGCTGAAGTTATAGTCGTGGACAGATGCAGATTACAAATTACGGGATAAAAAGTCATGGCATAAAACCAAACAATTTAAACACGTTTAAAAACTAACAGTTTAAAAGCAATGTTTCGTCCAGGTTCTACTGGACTTTCTCAAGCTTACGTCTCAGTGGTTAGAGGCAGAATGGTCTATTTCTTTCTAGATTTTTTTTTAAGTCTCATAAAGCTAGGTGGGTCCCGATAGAGTATAGTTTTAAAAGTGTGTCCCGGTGCTAAAACATTGGGAACCACTGATTTAGACAATTGTCTATATTACAGCAGTACTGTACTAGAGTTTCTTAAAACTTCTCCAGTGTAATGATTTTACACTTACTGCACAATCCTCTTCTAAATTTGGCCAGTGGAACAAGCTTTCTGCCGGCCGAAGACGTCGCAAACGTGCCGAGGTACGTTTGCGTCTATTTCCAAGCAGGAAAGACCGGCACAAGGCTGGCCTCCCCTGCTTCGCCACCCGGACCGTCTCCCGCCCGCTGCCAGACCCAGGTAAGGATCCAGCGGGGGTGGCGGTTCGGGAGCAAACGGCAGGGGCCGATAGGCCCAGTCAATCAGGGAGGGAGAGGGGATCAGCCTCGGTCAAATACTGACCCCCCACCGATCGGCTGAGCCGTTACACGGCCTCCTCCAACTTCAAATAGCAAAATAGCTGGCAGAATTCCGAGGAGGCCGATTGGCCCCAGCCCCGGTTACACTCGGGGAAGGGGACGAGCGTTCCCTTCCCCAAGGAGACTTTCCACCCCAAGGAGACTTTCCACCGCGGGGGAGGCTGCCTGTGGCGGAGCATGGGATCCGGTGGGCGGCAGATCCTACGGTAGGATTGGGCTGCCCGCCTCATAAACATACCTGTCATCACTATTAGAAAACTGAATGCTGTCAACTTTGTCCTGCAAAAAGAGAAAGATGTGTTAAAATAGAATGCATGACAATGAAAATGCAAAATTGGCTACCATTTGTAAGAGATCTGCAATAGACAGTTCCATAGACATGTACTGGTAAATGCCCGACGGCACTTGCAACACCTATGTACGCAATGCGGACTGCTTCTCCTAAACTAGAGCCAACTGACAGATTTTTATTGTCTTTTCATTTTCAGCACATCAAAATTAGGAAAGATTAGATATTTTCATTTCAGGGCCAATTGTGTGTTGTCCAGTGTTATCTATAGTAAAGAACTATTATTCTCCAAGTGCTATGACCAGGCAGGATTTTGCAAGACCAATAAGAAGACAGGGTACCTATTCAAAACAAAGTTAAAAAAGCTTTTCAGTGTGAACGTACTTTAACAATACACCTCAGGACAGTTAGTGTATCCATGACAGAAATTCCAACACACACACCAAGTAGATCATTTAAGTGAGCCAACACAAAATGCAACTGAAGTTACAATATATATTGCATGGTCAATCATCTTCACCCCCATATACCTAGGAATATTTTCACTCACACCCTGACTTACCTAGTTACAGAGACAGCAATGCTGTCACCTCCCTATGTTGCCGCCACCACTCAAACCATGAACTGCAATCAAATACGTTTGGCAGCTCTCTCATTTCTCCTTAGATCCCTTTATTTCTGCATTCACTATCTATAAAATGACCTATGCCACCGAACTTGCCACATTTCCCATTTTACTCTATGGAAAGAAAAAAAACTGTCTGATCTTGAGAAATACTACACAATGAGTTTTCACCAATGTATAGGGATTCTATAATGTACAGATGCTACAAGAGGCATTTCTAATTTTCTGAATTATCACTGTTTTAAGGAAGTATACCAGAAATACTGAATGCAAAGTATTTATGTTCCATTTGAAAAAAATAAATCTTATAATCAGATTTACTAAAAAGGCAGTAACTTCATACACACTGCTATGACTTGAAGTCCCACTAACAATAGCTTACTCTGAAGTAAGCATGTTCGGATCAAAGTTGTTGGATTCACAAAACCCTTACATGATAGTCTACTACCAGAAGAATTAAGTTCACTGCTTATTATGCCATTTATTGCAATCTCAGCGGTGAGGTCAGTATACAAGTTTGCAGTTAGGATTTCAAAGCTGTAGAACTTCTATCCATGTTAAAATATGAACCTGTAATTCCACTTCAAAAGCAGATTGCTTTTAAATACAACTTTACTTACAGCATGGCTCTCCAGCTCTGCAATTTTTTCAGGTGTTTCAGAACCAAAATAATACATTCTGATGACATGGTCAGTACTCCCAGTTGCCAAGAACATCCCACCTGAAAATGTGAATACAGTTTAGAATGTCTTCACGTTAAAAAAAAAAAAACCTCAGATAAATAACTCAAACTGTTTTTGAAATACTGTAAAGCTTTTCTTTTATTCAATCCAAAAGTGTGACTAGTCTGGACCAATTAAGATGGTTACTTTAAGTTCATCACAGTAATCCTGCCAACTTGACCTACTGACTCATCACAATATACGGTATTACTGATTTACCGCAACTATAAACCTAATGTCACCTACTGTAAAATGATTAAAATTTGGGATTAGTGCAACACTGAACAATTCTGATTAGATTTTGTACTCCTCTGAATGACTGAATTCATATCTAAGAATCTAAAGGCTTGGATCCAGAATAGTTTGAGGGGAAGCTCACTCATACAAACAGGGCTTTCCTGCCATCCCCAAGGATGCTTGCTCTATTCAGAAGTCATGTTTCCCAATATTCAAACCATGGTTTGGAGAATGGACTCTCAATCTCTGCTGTCCTCCTACACACAGATTTCCCCCTCTCTTCCATGGTGTGCTTATAACTGCAGTTTACTGTAATACCTGAATCTCAGCTAATTTTGGCTTAGAAAACTGGAGCGTGTTTCTTGGTCAAAACTCAGGTATAACAGCAAACTATAAACAAACCATGAAAGAGGGAGAAAAATCTGTACGTGAAAAAGAAGCATCCAAGTCATGGTTTGCAGACTGGAAAGGTCCCATGGTTCACAAGATTGAGAAGCAATATATAGAGTACATAGAAAAATATGTAGAGATTATTTGAGGCAGAACCACCCAAAACTGGTGGCCTTGAAATGTGACTAGCACAATCTCTTAAAAGCATTAGACAAAACCATAAATGTTCTCTAAAAATAAAGATAATGGTGTTGACAATGTTAAAATTATATTTTTAATCAAAACTACAATAGAAATCACAAGGATTCTGTAAGTGAAGAGTGGCCTTTTCTGCTTCAGTACTGTATATACTTACCAACGCTAAATGAAGAGCAAAGCATTTGAACTCCAGGTCTAGGCTTTTCTGTGAATTTCAGTGGCCTGTTACTTTGAAGATAATACAAGTTGTTACAATTTACAGTGACAGTACAGTGATGTCTATGAAGGTCTTAAATCTCCATATATTCTAAAACCTATGTAGCTTCTTTGTAGAATTTCATATTTCCTTTGCTTTAATTTTGCAATAACTAGGTTACTTTGTTTATTCTTATAAGACAACCAATCTCAATATACTGCTATATAAGTAATGGCTTTGAATACAACAGTTTTCTGTTCAACAAAATCTGAGGTATCACAAATGCTGTTTCATGAAAATGAAAGGAATATAGCACAAGCCAGTTACGTACTTGAATTTCATAGAATTGGTATCCCATTGCCAGAAGCAAACTGTTCCATCTGCACCCGTGGAAGCCATGTATCGCATGGAGCCTTTGACCAATGGGCTAAACTAGAAGTTAAAACCATACATCACAAGCTAATGTGTATTCCAGAAATAGAATGACAAATACAGTAATACAATAAACCCTTGAATAAAGCTTTCAGTTATTCTAGGTCAGTGGTTCCCATACGTTTTAGCACCGGGACCCACCTAGCTTTATGAGACTAAAGAAAAAAGTTTCATTTTACCAGCCACTGAAGCCTAGGTTTTTATCGTTTTTACTAGGGAGGGGAGGACCACCTTCTGAAGCATTTGTTGAGCTCCACGTTCATCGGATCGGGACCATTTTGGTGGCCTTGCATTCACCTACTTGCAAGTACATCCAAACATGCTGCTCAGTTTTGCTTTCAATAGGGCTAAATACATTTTCCTTGTTAGCTATCAGCTTGTCAGTTTCGCAAGCCACCAAAAATTGGTTGCGACCCATGGTTTGGGAACTTCTGTTCTAGATGCATATCCATTGTGAAAATCTACCAATTTCATTCATGGTCAGAATATTTTCTGCAGTTAACCAACTTTACAAGTCCTCCCCGCTACAAACAAACAAAAAACAGTTACCCGATCACCTTCAAATTATCTTTCATTGAACAGCAAATTGAGGATTTTCTCTTTACATAAACAAAACATGCTATAAACTTGACCATATGTGGGCAAACTGATGAGGGCAAACTGATGAGTACAAAAATTGCAGGCTATTAATACACACTTTTTTTACATTAAACACATTTGGTAACACACACAAAAAGTATATAATACTAATCCTGTATTAGGAGATTATGATCTTTAACAAAATCTAAGCACACTATTAGAAACCAAAAACTATTTAAAAATGAGATAGTAATACTATTAATACAAGGATATAATGTATCCTTGGAGCAAGAGTATATTGTACTCCGATAACTCCCTGAATTGACCTTAGCAGCCAGATACTATGGTGAGCTGCTTCATGCACTAAATTAAAACAAAATGTGCAATTGCCAAACCAGTCACATGAGCCATACAGCTGGAAGGACTACTACATCTATATGCAAAGTAGTGTTTGTCAAAGCTTGTAAAATAGACACTCAGCTATGGAGAGAATAAATCAACTCCAGGTGTCCAAGCAGGGAAATGTTTAAGAGTTATTATAGTGCCATCAATGTGCATGGTGTTTACAATAGAATTCAGGTTCCTGTCCAACAGGCTCACAACATAGAAATAGACACAAGGGAGACAAGAGAGAAAGGGGAGAGAAGTGGTGACAGGGTAAATGGAGGAAGAATATGCAATTATTTCAAGTACATGTACTTAGGCTTAGTTGCAAATAGGGCAAGGGGGTTGAGGGTGATGCCTAAGGCTTCATAAAAAAGATGGGTTTTGAGAAGTGAAGAAATTATTCTTCCCTCCCCCCCCCCACTTTTTTTAGTTTATCAATGTGCCCAAAACTTGACCATATGTGGGCAAGCTGATGAGTACAAAAATTGCAGGCTATTAAATGATTTTACAAGGCAGCTTTTATTATGTGCTTGTATCACCACATGAACAAAGTGTGGAGGATCTTAGCAACTTCATTTTTCCAACAATGTGGAATCATCAGCACCTTAGCAAGTGTAACAGAACAGGCATTCAAAAAGCCAAGATAGCAACAAAGCTGCTGCCTTCAAAAATGTTGTTAGCATACTGGGAAGATTTGTTCCCACTACAGACAAGGTGGCCATTTGTAGAGGCATCAGGTAACAAATCACAATATTTCACATGCAAAAGCTACACAGCAGAAAATTCAGCATGCAATATGGAGCCCTGCTTTTTTCGAAAGCACTCACAGTCCTCCACCATAGACAATGTGCTAGAGAGGCCAACAAGGCCTGCAAGGAGGCTGCAACCTTGCAGAGTCTCTCTAGCACGTCGTCTCCATGGTGGAGGACTCGAGTGCAGGCCTTCCAGAGCCATGCACCCTCGGGAAAGAACAAAGCTTTAATCGTTCAAAGTACTGTAAGTGCCGGGGGGGGGGGGGTTCACACCACAGTTTGAGAAAATAAGACCTCCCTGAAAATAAGACCTACTGCATTTTTTGGAGCCAAAATTAATATAAGTCACTGTCTTATTTTCGGGGAAACATGGTAGACAGTCATCTGATCCCTGAGGAAATAAATGCATTTTTCCAAACAGCTTACAAACAGAAAAACAAAACATTAAAAGTCACATAAGTACCAAATAAATTCTAAAATGCAACTGAAGATAAATTTACCCCACTGCCAACTGTAATAATCTATATAAATCTGTCCAGAGTGTAACTGGGAAGCTTCTTTTTTAGTACTTTTAACAAGCAGGCATGTCTAATACACATTTAAAGCATGGACACCCAGCTAGAGAGCTTACCTGTAAAGATGTAATTGAACCTGTGTGTCCTTGTAAAACAGCAATTGGAGCACATGTTCTGAGGCACCAAACCCTGATAATTTTATCACAACTGCCAGCAGCAATCACTGTGTTTTCATAGTTCACAGCCATATCAGAGATCTCTGCTGAATGTCCTCTTAAGGTAGCAAGTAACCGACCATTGTGTGTGGACCAAATCTTTACTAGACAGTCATCTGATCCCTGAGGAAATAAATGCATTTTTAACAGTTCTAACCTACACTTCAGCTCAAATCAGGTCCAGATGGCAGCTTCCAAACAAAAACAAAACATTAAAAGTCACGTAAGTACCACATAAACAAATCCTAAAATGCAACTGCAGATAAATCTACAACACTGCCAATTGTAACAATCTGTCTAGCTGAATCAAAGTGGAGAGAGAGAACACACAATGAATGCCTAATGTTGTTCAGCTCTCCTTTTAGTTTAATTCATGACATTCACCATGGATGGACATGGTTGATGGACAAAAATATTGCTGGTCTTCTAGAAACACTAAAATTAACATTATATTCCTGATAAGCATATGGGAATTATGGGCGTTACTAATGAATAAAGATTAAGAGTCCTACTCTTTGCATAAAGCCTGTCTTATTTTCAGTTTCAAGGACTGAAACTCAAAAGCAAAGGCAGTGGTTTTGAGCCCTTTTGGCCCTTTAGTGGTATGATTTTCTCTGTAAACCGCTTTGTGAATGTTTTTGTTGAAAAGCGGTATACAAATATTCTTAATAGCATAAACTCACAGTAAATATTCTATGTCCCGTTTTATCAAATACCACACAGTAAACTGCAGAGAGATGACCAAGAATCCGTCTATGCATCTTTATGTGTTGATACATGTTTCCTGGGAATGAAGAACAGGATCTTGTACATCCAGTCAATTGTTTTGCATAATTTGCTTCCACTAGAAGAGAAATAAAAGCATTCATTAACAAAAAGCAGTATTTTTTTAAAAAAATCCCAAGAATTCCTTACATTCAGGACCACATCAGTGCAATACCGTTCAGTGGTTACTTGCGGTTTTATACTGGTTTTTAAGCAACATTCTCCATATACAGAGAGCCACCCAAACTAACTAATGCATAGCATTTTATCTTAGTAGAGTCCATCCTTGCAAGTTTGCTCACCATTTTCTCTGCCAGGTGACAAATGGCACATTCAGGGATGCAGAAACAAAGACTAATTTAGCCAAGGTGAAACCATTGTGACCATCAAGCTATGTTTTCCCATACTGTGGTATCACTAAAAAATGGGCAAAGCTTTTAGCAACAAAATAACACGCAGCTTCACCCACATTTTAACAAACCCCACCCATGTTTCATCATGGGAAGTAATGTGCTAAGTGGTAATGTTTCAGTGACTGATGGAAGGGTGCTATAAGAATGCTAAAAGCAGCAGTGCGCTGCTTATAGCACAGAGCCGGAATGATTCTAGCAAGCAGCCTCAGTAATAGAGAGGTTCCGAACATTAACAGGAAGCCGTTTCCGCTTCCTGTTAACATCCAGATCCTCTCTAGCACCGAGGCTCCTTGCTAGAATCATTCTGACTCTGTGCTATAAGCAGCACACTGCTGCTTATAGCATTCTATTTCAGCAACAACTGTTTAAGCAAGAAATAAAGGTAAGGGGTGTAGATCCTGGATCCACGGATAAGTGAATCTGAAAATATCAGGGACCCCCTGTACCTTCACCACAACATAAGGGAGGCACTGGTTCTGCAAGCAAATTAGAGCAGAATTGGGTTCCAGATTTGGAACAAAAATTGGAAAGACAGAAGTACACAAAACATAGCTTGCTGTAGGAATTAAGTGTCCTTTTATTTTACATTAAGCCTGCTCTGCTCAAGCAAAACTTGGAATACCTACACTAATATTTTAAAATGTAGTCATTGTTACAAATGTGACATTAGCTGAAATCTTGTTTTCTTATCTTGGAGATCTAACTGTACATTCCTGACTGGATAATTCAAATGCAATTCAATCATTTATTCAGGATTGGAAGCTTTGCTTTCTTTTCAAAGAAAAAAAGTTGTCTTGTGACAATATTAGAACGCATGTATTCTCAATGCGACAATCACTTATTTCTCTTTCTGAACTGTTTTAATTACTATTTGTAATATTGCAAATGTTAGTATTTTGGCTGCTGAATATTTGATGGGCCACTGTTTACATGTTGCACTGCATTACAGTGGACCCCCTCTTTACCATGGTAATCCATTCCAGATACAATATTTTCACAATACAGTGGTGTAACATGAAGCCAATAGTACATTAGTTTTTCAGTAATTTGCTCCAAGATCTCAACTTTTGCCACATAACTAAGCTATTTTCCTCTCTAAAAGGTTATTTTAAAAGGCGACTACTGCGCTCTTCAGGGGCCTCTCAGCTAGGAGGTAAGGGCTATTTCAAAGCCTTACCTGTATATTTGCATTGCCTTCCCCTCAGCTCCTTCCCTCAACACACACACAGCCCTTGTTAGCAAGAGCTGAGAAGCTCCTTTAAAGCCTTACACTTGCATTTACCCTCCTCGGCTCCTTCCATCAAATACACAGCATCACAAACACACACTACTATTAGTCGAGACGCTACCAAAGGCTTTCAGTCGCCGATTGGCTTATCTACCACCCACGAGGTTCTGTAAGCCTACTGTCCAGTAAATAACTTAACATATAGCTTTGTTTTACCACAGGGAGTCCATCATAAAGTGATTTGATCGCACTGTGAGCCCATTGTAATGCAGAGACCTACTACTGTACTTGTCATGCATCTTTTAAATAAGCACTTGATTTGTATTTTGAAAATAAAATAAAAATTGTAACAAATGTATAGTGCAACCCCATATCCGCAGCTCACCCCCACCCACCCCGAGGCCATTACCTTTCTTTATCTTCATACAGCTGGCACCAAAACAGCGTGTTTCTTTCTTTATCAAAACGCTGTAAGAGGCATGCTGCTTATAGCGACGAAGCAGGCAAGCAGCCTGAAGGCTAGAGAGGCTCCGTTAACAGGAAGCTTCCTGCTCTGTGAAGATAAAGGTAAGCGCCGCTGGGGGGCCGAAGGGGATAGCGTTTACCCTTATTTGCGGTTTCAGGGATCCATGAGGGGGCAAGAACCTATCCCCCGCAGATACCGGGGTCCTACTGCGGTTGTAACAGTTTCCCATACTAGAAATTAGCAAGCCTTATTGTTCATTCTCTTACCCTTGCTGTGGCATGACAGACACTATATTTTACTACAAAAAATCTAGTGTTCCAAGGCAAACTTCTCTGTCATTGTCATTTCAGCAAGTGGTGACCAAGATTAACTCAAGTACTACACCAGATGTACAAATACATACCCCACAACGGACAGCGAGATAAGGCAGAAACTCAGAGGATCAAAAATTTTGAAGTAGTATTTCAACAAACTGGTACACGCATGTTTTGCACAGATATTGTTACAATATCTTCGTTCTTTACCACACTGCAAATTTTAAATCTCTAGTCATATCTATTCATGCCAGATCTATCAAGTCAGATGAAACAAGACAGACAGACTTACCAAGATTTGGTAGTTTACTACAGTTAACAGGCATTTCAGGAGGTCTTCCTCTATGAAGGGCAGCAATGACTGAGCCCATCCATACCGTACTTCTGCAATCTGCAAAGCAAATTTCAGTTGAATGCAACATTACTTATAATTCCTTGTAGGAATATTCCTCTCTCAGCATGCACAGAACACACTCTTGGTGGTGCATCAGGGTTGTTAACTCAGAGCAGGTGATTAAAAAAATTTTAAACGTTAAAATGTTGTTTTTTAAGACCACCTGACAAGCATATTACAAATAAATTATGTGAAGAAATTGAAGATACACATGCTTCTGCACCCGCAAAGTGTGCTGAGGGATCAGGGCTGCACCAGCGGAGCTGGGGCACACCTCTGGGGAAAGTGACATTCGTCCCTTTCCCTCGGTGTCAGTCTCAGTAGCCCCAATGGGTCTCCTCAGATGTGTGTCAGCTATTTTGCCGGCACACATCCAGGGAGGCTGTGTAAAGCCGGCCAGGCCCAGGAAGGGGGTTAAGGATAGCAGCAGAGCTTGCCGCCGATATCCCCGCCCCCTCCCTGGCCAATTGCCCCCTCCCCCGCAACCCCAGCCCACCCTCCCCATGCCTTCCTACCGCCCAGCGCAGCATTTACCTACATCCGGTGGTGTGGGTGTCGGCTGGCAGCAAAGTGAGCAGCACTGCGCCGCTTACTCCCAGGGTGCTGCAAAAGTGCTTTATGGCCCCAGAACGCATTGCAATGGAGGCAAGGCGCAGGACAGGCCTACTGGCAAAGGCCAGTTCTACCCAGCCCAGGCCTCCGCCGGTAGACCAGGCCTCCGCCCAGCCTCCATTGCAATGCATTCTGGGGCAACCTTGGGAGGGGAAGTCACACGACCCAGAAAAGGCTTCTGGAGCGTGATTTCAGCCTGTTTAAAGCAAGAACACACAGCGGTTTCACTCAGCGGTTTTCACACAGCAGTTCAACACACACACACACGCTTTTTCTCTGTTTTTTTTTCATTTTTTTCAGTGTTTTAAACTGAACTCCAGTATACGCGATCCTTGCTATCTGTGGGGGGGGGGTGTTGGGGTGTCTGGAACGGATCCCCGCAGATAAAGAATAAACTGTAAACTGTTCTATAAAAAAAAAACTACCATACCTTGCTTCTGGAAAATTCTGAGCCTTCAAAAGCCCCTAAAGAGATAGTTATATGTACCAATGGAACAAAAGTTCTAAATTGTTCGCTACTTCTTGTTACTTGGGATAGCGAATAACTGATGCAAGACGAGAGTTAGGCACAGTTTCTGTCTAGACCAGGGGTTCTCAAAGACCCTGAAGAGGGAAAATACCTTCGGGGGGGTGGGGGTAGCCAGCTCCAATGTCGAGGACAACGCTCCAGGATCGTGCCCATCCCGACCCCAAAATGCTTTTTTTCAACGTATCTGGTTGACCTGCCAGCTCTCCGAAGGGTCTGATCGCATTCTGAAGCCCACTTTCAGTTTTTGGCGAACTGGACTTGAACACAATTGCTGCTATTTAGAGCCTTGGGGAGGCCTACAGAGGCAGCAGCAGCCCCCCTGGGCCCTTCGGCGAACTGGCAGGACAACCAGGTACATTGAAAAAAGCGTTTTGAGATCAGGGCAGGTGCAATCCTGGAACACAGCGGCCTACAAAGTAAACTCCCCTGTAGAACTTTGAGAAATGCTGGTCTAGGCAATTGCATTAGGTTTTGTTATTTTCACATTGCCTCCAAGTTCAAATGTTTTGTCTACTTCAGGGTTTCTCAACCTTTTTTTTAAGGAGAGATGGGTTCAGAGCTGAACGCAACATAAATTAAAGGGATACAGTAAGAAACATACCCTAGTTTGGAAAACTAGTATGTACTTTTAACATATGCAAAGTTCATACACCCTTAACTAGAGTTTAAAATACTAATCTATGTCTCTTTCTCTCTCCTCCCCCCACCCCAGAATATACCTTTAGCTGTGCGTAGTAAGGACTGCTTTCCGGCACCTAGCAATGAATTCACTCTCGGAATGCTGGGTGGAATCTCCTTATCCAATATAGGGCCAATCCGCTTGCAAATTTGTAGCAAATGATCCGGAGCCACATGTTTGTTAGATAAGACCTAGCACAGAAACAGAATTGACTTAGTATAAATTACTTCATAAATGATTGAATATAGCCTCAGTATTAAACAAGTAATATATTAATTACATTATGACATGTTTTGAGCTACCTAATTTCTGAAAAATCACACCCTTCACTTTTCCATGAGCAATATGCGCCTTCTGTTCATACAGGAAGCTTCCATTTGCAGACAGGAGATGTGCTAGTTGGAATGCCACACATTCAATATTAACTTGTAGGGATAATGAGAACGCATAGGCCTAACTAAACGCTAGCTGGTGTTACCTTAAAAAAAAACTATGGCAAATGCAAGTCCTCAAAAAGGAATGAAACATTATCCTGTACCTTCTTGACAATATGCACCACTGAGAGAAAGATCTGTCCTCAGCACTTGAACCAGTATCTAATAAAAACTGGTTAGTCAACTAGGCTTCCAAGGTATCGCATAAATATCCATCTTTTCCACCAAAATGTAACAAAAACTAGTACAATTTACATTTATTTACATTTTGGCATATATGCAAGTAATGTAGACTGGCAGCTTTATTCCACTAAATATTACATCAATTCTCTTCTGGGAAGTAAGAACACATTCTTCTTGGTATGAACTGGCTGTGAAAACACGAGACATCTTTTAAACATCCCACCTTCTGTTTTAGAACAAAGTTTTAGAATTTGTGTGTCTGGATAGCCATCTCTAAATACCCATAGTTTCACAAAATGTTCTATATATCAGCATTTATTAAAATGCAATGGACTGTATTATCAAGGTATTTTCCCTAGAGTTGCTAAGCTAAATTACCCCAACAGGTATATTTTGATTATGATGGTACTTTGCAGACATATTGATTGGTGGGAGGGTGGTGCAGTGAGGTACTTTTGAATTTTTCAGGGACAGCTCAAAACATCATCCACCCAAGAGTTCTGAAGGAACTCAAGAATAAAGTTGCTGACCTCTTGACCCAAATATGCCACTTGTCCCTTAAAACGGCCACTGTGCCAGAGGATTGGAGGATAGCTAATGTCACGCCAATCTTTAAAAAAGGAAGGAGGGGGGACCCGGGAAACTACAGGCCGGTCAGCCTAACCTCTGTTCTAGGGAAGATGGTGGAAAGTCTCATTAAGGATAAAATCTGAAAATACATAGAAGAACAAGCTCTGCTGAGGGACAGTCAGCATGGCTTCTGCAAGGGGAAGTCTTGCCTCACAAACCTGTTAGAATTTTTTGAAAAGGTCAACAGGCATGTGGATGCGAGCGAACCCGTGGATATTATATATCTGGATTTTCAGAAGGCGTTTGACACGGTCCCTCATGAAAGGCTCCTGAGAAAACTCCAGTCAGGGAATAAGAGGGCAGGTCCTCTTGTGGATTAGGAACTGGTTGAAGACCAGGAAACAGCGAGTGGGAGTCAATGGGCAATTTTCACAATGGCGAGAGGTGAAAAGCGGTGTGCCCCAAGGATCGGTCTTGGGACCGGTGCTTTTCAACTTATTCATAAATGACCTGGAGTCGGGGATAGGCAGTGAGGTGGCCAAGTTTGCAGATGACACTAAACTTTTCCGAGTGGTGAAGACCAGCAGGGATTGTGAAGAGCTCCAGAAGGATCTCTCCAAACTGGGAGAATGGGCAGCAAAATGGCAGATGCGCTTCAATGTAAGTAAGTGCAAAGTGATGCACATTGGGGCAAGAAACCAAAATTTCACATATAAGCTAATGGGTTCTGAGTTGTCTGTGACGGATCAAGAGAGAGATCTTGGGGTGCTGGTGGACAGGTCGATGAAAGTGTCGACCCAGTGTGCGGCGGCTGTGAAGAAGGCCAATTCCATGCTCGGGATCATTAAAAAAGGGATTGAGAATAAGACGGCCAATATCATTCTGCCTTTGTACAAATCGATGGTAAGGCCACATCTGGAGTATTGTGTCCAGTTCTGGTCACCACACCTCAAAAAGGATATAGTTGAATTGGAAAAGGTGCAGAAAAGAGCGACCAGAATGATTCGTGGGCTGGAGCACCTCCCTTATGAGGAAAGGCTACAGCGTCTGGGGCTTTTCAGCCTAGAAAAAAGGCGCCTGAGGGGGGACATGATTGAGACTTATAAAATTATGCATGGGATGGAGAGAGTGGATAGAGGGAAATTCTTCTCCCTCTCGCACAACACCAGAACCAGGGGACATGCACTAAAATTGAGTGGAGGGAGAGTTAGAACAGACAAAAGAAAATATTTCTTTACCCAGCGTGTAATTCATCTGTGGAACTCCTTGCCACAGGATGTGGTGATGGCATCTGGCCTAGATGCCTTTAAAAGGGGTTTGGACAGATTCATGGAGGAAAAGACCATCACAGGTTACAAGCCATAAGCAACCTCCTGGTTTTTAGAAGTGGGTTTTCTCTGTGCCAGGTGCAAGGGAGTGTCAACGGGAAACAGGTTATCTTGTTGTCTTGTGCTCCCTGAGGCATCTGGTGGGGCCACTGTGTGACACAGGAAGCTGGACTAGATGGGCTTTTGGCCTGATCCAGCAGGGCTCTTCTTATGTTCTTATGTTCTTATATCATGTGGGCGTGAGAACATTGTAATGAGGTGTGCTGGGTGAACTGATCACTAGAAGATGAGCTGACATAACAAAAGCCATTACTGGATCTACTTGCACAAAGGAGATAACGGAGGTGGAAATTCACAAAGATGTGGAATTTTCATAAATGTTTTACAATCAATTAACAGCTGTATTTCTGCTAGTTTCAGTACACAACTCTACATTTTTGAAAAAGATTCTGAGCTTCAATGTGAGTCCTTGAATACTGTTGTGAGTACAGTATACCTCATTTATGGCAAAAAGAATGAGAACATGTTTTATATGAAATGGGAACTTAAAACTTTTGAAGAGGTCTGGCATTGGCCTCAGTGATAGGAACTTTTAAAAGTCTGGCTGTAGACCCATTTCAACATGCATAATGATGAGTGCAAAATTTCAAAAAAAAATCTATGATGAAACCCTTGTTTGTTGATTTGATATGGAATGACCCTTTGAGCTCTGATATCAAGCACCTGGTATTCGCCACCAAATGCATTTTATCTCTTTAAAAAAGCACCACCACTTTGCTCCAACTCAGACAGAGATAGCCCTGCAAGCAACAATTTGACCGCATCTCACTGTTACTGAATCACTTCACAAAATCCATAAAAGGGTAAACTTTGCTTTATTTTAAATCAGATAAAATAGTCTCTTACCTGGCTAATTACTTAAGTAACTGGTGCTGCGCTATCAGGAACACCCAGTTTAAAAAAGTACTGTACTACTAATTCAATAACGCAACACAGCAGCAGTGACAGAAAGCTACAGCAAATGATTCAGCAAGAACTGTTGTATGGCATCACCCTGATGCAACAGTAAGTATGCCCTAACATTTATTTGCATACAGCTGGTTTTAGGATTGAATACAAAAACAGAAGCAATCTTTTCTGTTACCATAAACCTAACACTGCATTCCTGAAGAACAAATGAAACGGCACACAGAACACAACACACAGCCCAAATGACAAAATATTCACTAGCATCTAAGGAAGCTGGATCATGCTTCTCAAAAGATTTTGAGTATTAAATTACGAGACTGGTAACCCAAATGAGTAACTTTCCAACCCCAAAATATGCATTTCAGCTTTTTTTTGCTCATTTGAACTTTTACAAGATTTTTGTGATGTAATTTTCTCAGCACTTAAAAACTTATGAAAATTTGTTTCCTTTATACACATTCCTCTTAAGATGAAGGAGTGTTGCAAAACGAGATCTGTCAACATTTGCTTTTCACATCAACGTGAAAGGTCAAATAAACTGATCTGTTTTAGAAACATGCATTTTCAAACAAAACTACAGTTTATTCCGATGTAAATGCATGCAAAGCAACGTATGAAAATTAATTATACACATTTCAACAGGTAAAGGCCCAGTCCTCAAGCTTTGCTGCTCAGGCAAAAGAACACTACTGCATCAGTGTAGTGTAAACAAACAAACCACCACCAGAGCTTCAGAGCTGTTGTCAGAAAGAGGTGTGGGAGCAATACAATAATACAGTACGGTATTTCAGTTAGTACAATTACATACAAGGCAATTCAATGCATATTTACTCAGAAATAAGTCTGATCAAGTTCAGTGGTATTTATTCTATGGTAAGCATACATGAGATTACAATCATGCAGTCTGATCATATGCATTTACACTCAGAAGTCAGTCCCATAAAGAACGAGGCTTCCCCCTCAAAACTAGTCTGTATCGGCATTACATTCCAATACAATTTTTCTCAATTAAAAAAGCACATACCCTCTCAAAACTCACTATAAAAAGTCTAAACAGAACACCATAGGCATCCCCAATCCTAATTACATTAACAGAAAACCGTGATTACCAGTGATGCATTAGGAACACCATTTAGAACTAAGATAGACAATCTATAAAGTAACTTAAGTACTAATCTGTAACATTCAAGGCAAGAAAGACAAGAGCTGCTGAAGCAGATACAAGGTTCAAACTCTGCAGTACAACACAGCAGATGTTCCTGCATCCTCAGCAGATGTTCCCACAAGCGTCAAAGTTTACACAAAGGGGTCTGTCTGGCACAATTGTTAAGAAAGCATCCCAAAACTTATGCTGAATCTTCAGAATACTTAAGGCTGCAATCCTAAATCCACTTACTAGACAATAAATCCAGTGAATTTAAGGGATCTTACTTCTGTGTAAGGATGTCCAGAACTGCACTACAAAGTTATTCAATGTAAATTTAGACCTATAATAAACAACCTAAGCCTCCAGTGGAAGCAATACACCTTTAGCTTAAGAAAACTATTTACAGGATACCACCAAAAGAGAGAGAGAGGTGTCAACTTCAGTTGCAACAAGACAGCAGCCCTCTTTCTCAGGCTCTTATTCTACATGGTAAGTAAAAACAAGAACTGGTGTCATACATCCACACCCCACCTCCTCTGTGGGATGACAACATCCTCTGTTTGTAGAGTCCCATTTATGGCTTCTGTTGACTAGTACAATAATAACCCTCTTACAGCAAACAGCCTTTAACAGGAAACAGATAACCTGAAAAATAACGTGACTGTATTCACAAATGAGCTTTTATGGTTTTCTAGAAAAAATATTTTTTTTAATAAAGGGAGAACTCACCAAGTCTTCATAACTTCTGCAATGCTCTTTTCCTTCCCAATCCAATCTTTTAGGAAGTAACTAAAATTGAAAAGAAAATATATATAATAGGAAAAGGGAAGGGCAGAAAAGGCAAACGAGAAGTGTATTACAGATGCTTGCACAACGGTATAGAGCTTTTGTTTTTAAAAAAAGACGTGTGAAAATGAAACCAGAAAAGGTGGGGCATATTTGAGGAGAGGAAATTAAAATGATTGTGGGAAGTCACACAGACCTGGTGCTGTTCCAGTTCTTGCACCAGCACCTGTAGAGGAAGGAAAAAGCAGCTATTTAAAATGGGGGGGGGGGAGAGAAGAGAGATTAAAAATAACTGAGTGCCTCTTCTGACCGAGGCGAGGGGGGCGCTATGAAGCCCTTCACTGTGCGCGGCTCGGCGCGGCAAGGGGGGAGCGAGGGGGGCACAGATTCGAGGGAAGGACTCACCTCTGCCGCTCTCCTACAAGGCCCCGTGGTCAAGAACCGAGCAATGAGAAAGTATAATTCTACGAGAGAGAGAGAAAAAGAGAGATGAATCTGGAGCTGGGCTACGTTGGGGGATGGTGAGAGCGGGGAGGGGTGGGGGGGATCCCCTCTTAGGTGACTGCAATTCATAATCAGGATCAGTAAGATGGCGGCGGTGAGCTCCGAGGGCTCGTCTCGCCCGCCGCTGGCAGACTCTCCGTCCTCTTCCTTCTATCGGCGGCGTTCGCTCTTGTATTACCTGATTCAATGAGCGGTAAAGGAACGCTGCCGGCGCTCAAGGTAGAACTGGTGGCCAGCGAGGACTCGGCCATATCCGCAGTGGCTGCCGTTGCCAGAACAGGATAAGGGCTCAGGGCTCTGTCTGGCGCGGCGGCGGCCCAGGCCTGGCTCGACAGAATCCTGTCAGCACTTCCCCTCCCCCTTCGCGCGCGCGCGCGCGCCCTCTCTGTGTATACACACACACTAGAGGGAAAGAGGTCCTCAAGACGGGCGCTTGCACGGGCACGCGCCGCGCGGGCTCCTGCGCTTTTAATGTCTCAGCCCGGCTACCATTAGGCGACGCCTGTGTGACGTCTCTTTGGTAATGCTGAGAAAAGGCGGGGACGGGTTGACTATAATGGGAAGAAGAAAATAGTCCCTCCGCAGCAACAGAAGGGGCTGCGCTGGAACCAAGAGGAGACTTATGTAACCCCACCCACAGTCGACGGTGCTTTGTTTACATCCTATATAATGGAAGTGAACATGGGGAAGTGTCTCTCGAAGTGCTGAGAAGGCTGATCGCGGAAGGAGATGCGGTCTTTTCAGTGTGAATAGTATCCTGAAGAAGAGTCTTTGGGGAAGAGGAAACGAGCAGAGATCAAAGCGAGGGCTGCCCAAAGCCTCTTTCTATCTACTGTGACCGAAGTTAAGTGTTTTGCCCGAGCGGCTTGGAGATGGACCCAGCAGCAGAGCGTCTCCCAGGCTCCCTTCCTCGCTCCCACTGACAGTGACAGCTACAAAAAGGCAGCACAAATTTACTCGGGTTCACCTCTTTTGTTTACACACGATGACAATTGTTTCCCTTCCCCCTCGCTTTTAATGGTCTGACTTGGTGCATTTAAAGTGGCTTACGCAGAAGTAAGTGCTACTGTGTTCAGTGGGGTTGCTTCCAGGTGAGTGTGTGAGCGATTGCAACCTTCACTACGCAGGGGGGGGGGGAGAACTTGAAGGCGAGATGGCTGTGTAAAAATATGCGAAGGACAGGTTGCTGCTTGCAGAGAAAAGCAAAATGATCGCTGTATACTGCAAACAAGCTGCGTGACACAGATCCTTGTAGGAGTATCAATTAAAACCATTCAGAGGGGTGATGCGGCACACAAGCTCCCCGTCGGACAGTTTGCAGTTGGGCAGGGGTGTTGTTTGAAATTTACACAATGTGAAGCCCGATCCGACAGCGGTTTACTCGCCCACCGACAGTGCAAGCCTATGCAGGTTTATTCAGAAGTAAGCCCCACTGTGTTCAATGGGGGTTACTCCCAGGAAAGTCTAAGTAGGCTTAAACGGTGAGTCCAGTGGGGCTTGCCTTCATCATGTAAGTGTGCATAGGACTGTGAGGTTGTTAAAATATTTGCATATTCTTTTTTCCCATAGGAGACATGCATAAAATACAATAAAAAATAGTTTAAAGCCAAATAAGGGGCATGCATTTTGTTTTATGAAAGGGTGTGGAAAAGGGAAAGCCTTTACATCTTATTAGATTGATGTCCTGGAATTTCTTTTAAAATAAAGCACCACTGGCCCTGCTTTTCTGGGTACATTTCAACAACAGCTCAAGTAATGCAGCTGGGCCTTGTTTTTTTTATTTCAGAGCATCTTTTAAACCCCTAACAATATGACCTTAAGATGCTATATTGTGGAACTACGGTACTTCTACAAATGCTTCGGGGGGGGGGAGCAGAACATGTACACTTTGGACCTATGTGAATTTACCCCAAAGTTAAGTCCTAAATCCTAACTTCCTAATAATCTGCATAGGTTTGTAGCTTTAAATGTAGAAGATACCACTAGAGCTGCACTAAGGCCATAATCCTATTTGGACACTGTGCTGATGGCACAGTGACACCAGTGCACCAACCGCCATATCCTAATCCTGTCCAGGCAATGTCACACTGGCACAGCCCTCCACTAACACCCCCAGTGTCCATGGAAACCCTGATACAACCTGTCATGCATGGAGTGGCGCCCTGGTGTCAATGAGTCATCAGTGCAACATCCAAGGAGCCAATTACCGCATCAACCCAGCCCCAATGCCAGTAGCCAAAGAATTACTACCAGGGTGAACCAAACGGGGTGGGGCAGGTGCAGGGCCAATGCATGGTCATTACTGGGAGGGATGCCCCTGCCAGGTACAAAGAATGAACAACACAGCACCATCATCAACCATGGGGAAATGCCCCAAGGAAACATGCACACATGCCATGATCCAAGGATGCCACAGCACCCCACACCCTCTATAGGAGCTACTGTGCTGTCAGTAGCAAAGGGACAAAAGCAAAGACAGGGATGTGGATCAAGTTTCGAGTCAGGTCCCAAGTCTCTGGGTCCATGTCTCAAGTCAAGTTCCAAGTCTTTGCCTCAAACTCCCGAGTTTTTGGTTGCGAGTCCCTATCTATTTAATGGGGAAAGTGGGTTTAAACCTAAATAAAATTGGACTTGTCGTAAAAGACTCTAAGTCTCGAGTCGAGTCTTTTGAGTCTTTTACAATCGCCGAGTCAAGTCCGACTCAAGTAATTGACGCGACTTGAGTCCGACTCGAGTCCGAGTCAGTAGACTCAAGTCGACATCACTGAGCAACGAACTGCTAGAAATCACTGCAACCAGGGTTAATCCCCTTATTGCAAACACACATCCAAGGAATACCTTTTGGAGCAGAATAGAACAAGGTAAAGATAGCTTCCTTAGAAGAGGGTAGCCATGTGAAAGAAACACACAAGTCTCCCTGTGGCAAAGATTCAAGTTCCTATAGGAGCATTCACCAGCTGAAAGGAATCCGTTTGCCAGGGGAGGGACTGAGATGAGTCACAAGGGGAGCCTCAGCAGCACTCCTGCAAAACAGGATGATGGTACCTCACTGCAATCAGACACACAAGCTGGGAGCTAGGCAAGAGGGTTTGAGCCCAGTCAAGGGACTTGTCTTAACCAGTAAGGCACTCACCTTTTGCATGACTTGCCAGAAACTCCCATAGCAGGGACAAAAGAAGGTGAGACAGGTCTAGAACCTGCACCAGCTATTCCACAAAGCTGCTCTCTAACCACTCAGCCACAGCAGGGGACAAGCAAAGAGCACCACATCTGGCATGTAACACTTTGCATCACCACAAACCGGCAAACCTGGTTGGGAGGCTGTAGCACATGAACCTATCAGAGGGAGCACTGCATGGACCTGTCATTGGGCTGGCATGTGACGCAGGGTGCCTCTGGCAGCAGCCCACCTTGCTAGCCACACCTCATGCCCTTTGCTTCATCTCTGGCACTTGCCAGCGTGGCTGTCAGTATGCTACCCTTCTTGTCCCTCTGCCGCTGCCCACCTTGTATCACAGCAGCAGAGAACAGGGGGCTTATGATCGCTCTGTGGGGGAGGAGCCATTCTTTTCCCAGAGTCTTCAACATCCTCACACTGTGACTTCTTGGGCTCTGGAGGGTGAATGCTCCTCACACACACACCCCAGAGCCCAAGAAGTCACAGAGTAAGGATGCTGCTGACCCTGGGAGCAAAGAGGCCTCTCCCTCCACTGAGTCGCACCCTGAGGCTAGCTGAGGTAAAAAAAAAACTAGGGTGGGAAAAAGAAATCCCTACCTGCTAGCAAAGAGGCAACAAGTGTGACCAAGTCAAAGTTTGTATTGAACTGTGTCAGTGATAGAGCAGCATCTGAAAATGAAACGCACGAGTGGGGTTGCCAACCATATCATCCTAACAGGGCTGTTGTTCCATTGCAAGTTCTACAACAGACAACCAAGTAGCATGCGTCAGTGAGGTCTGGCTGCAACACTTGGTTCACTGTCTGCCATGGAGTTTTCAAAGCCATGGGAGCCCGACTGGTACAAGTAGGTCAGCAACCTTGCCAAGCAGCAGCTGGGCTCACACTGGTTGCTGCAGGCTGGCAGACTGTAGGCTTCACTTAGGGCCTGCATGGTGTTTTCACCAGTGGGATAGGTGCCTAGGGGGAATGGGGGGGGGACACAGAGTAACAAGGATTGACAACAGCATCAGTCACACTTGTTTTCTGGTTTGACAAGCATACAAGGTGTTTGTGAGGGAGAATGGTGCCCCCAGAGTGTACATACAGTTGTGTCCTAGGCTATTGGGGGCAAAAGCATGGTGCCTTTCCCTCTACTGCACTGAGTGCAGTGAAATGCTGCAGAGGACCTGTGGCAATGGTGCAGTCTTAAAAAAAACAAAAGGTACTCAGATGAGTATTTGGCTAGCTGTAGCAATCGCTGGCATTCGTCAAAAGGAAGCATGCACTCGCCCTGTTCTTAGCTGTTGCAAAACGAAGGGATGGCTAGGCAACACATTTAATAGCTGAGACACATTTGATAATCCTGAAGGATCAGAAGGGAAGTGGTAGAGATGTGAGACAGAGATGCAGCATCAATGTGTGGCAGCATGAGATTCCCTTCCCCACCCCTTTACCCCTTTGCTTACCGATGTGGGGTGCCTTGTTCAGTACTTGCTTCCCCTGTTGGGGTGGCGAAGCAGAGATTCCAGTTGGATATTTGTGCATTGAGTCCTCCTAGGCAGAGTCCCGGCAATAGGAATTTTGAGAAGACAAGTGTTAACAAACTCGGCGCAATCCTGTCTAATTTTAAGACCAGCGGAGCAATGCTCCGCCTGTCTAGGGTGTTGCAAACATGCCATACAGCACGTTTGCGGCACCCAGCGAGGCGGTGGCGCAGAGGCTGGTGCCACTCTACTCGCCCCAGTTGATGTGGAGAGCCTGCCAGGAAAGGTAAGTTGCCCGCCAGGCAGTGGAGGGCATTTCGGAGGCGTTTCAGGGCAGGGAGTGGGTGGATCAGGCCCAGGAGGGGTTTGGGACTGGCAGTGCAGGCCTCTGCCGTATCCTATCCTCCCTCCCAGACCCATTTCTCCCAGGCCTCCCGGACGTACTCCAATGTCTTCCCCAAGTCTCACATTCAAGGAGACCTGTTCAGGATGCTGGGGCTTTATCTGGGGTAAGGGAACAAACCTTCCCTTCCCATGAGATGACCTCCTGGTTGCCTGCTTTGCACCTTGGATGTGGCGGAGGCTGCACCTGCCTCACTGCATCACAGTTCAGAGTGAAACTGGCAGTGTCTGGAGAAACAAGCACAACATGGGGAGTGAAATGAATGAAACTGACAACACTGACAGTCCCAAGTGAAACTGACAGCTGAGCAACAGAGAGGGGACATTACTGTACTTACAAACTAAACAACTTACGAACAGGCCCCAGAACCTAACATGTTCATAAATAAGGGAGCTTCAGTATACAGGAGTTGGTGTGCTCTGATTAGCTCTGCTGTAGTCTATATCCTCTGTTCTGTCATAGGAAAGTGGGCAGAACGGGGTGGCAAGAGATGCAATTTTCTGTTTTCCCCTTCCCCATTGTTCCATAAGGGGTTACTCCTACCTACACCACCTCTGTCATTGGTGTAGTGTTTTTCCAGTGTTGGGGAGTGTCTGCCATCTGAAAGGGCATTATTATATGGCATACATCAACTCCTCGTCTCTCCCATGTGCCTCCCACATTACACCCCAATCTCTTCCCCATTTTGGTCTCTGTTGGCAGAATTGCACCAGGCTATGTTGAACCAGCATCCAGGCTATGTTGGCATGATATTTTTCCAGTGTTGTGCCAGTGTCCATGGCTCATCCATCGGCAGATGGACTTCTGCACTGGCAGGGCTACTGTTGCACAGCACCAGCATACGTAGAGATACACTGGCATATCTCAAGTATAGGATTGAGCTGCACATCTCTTTTATATTGGTGACATCTTAGTTCTGGTAGAGAAGGGGACCAGTTATGTTCTTGTTCTAGGATTAGGCCCTTTAAACCAAGTCCTGTCCTCTACCACAGAGGAGCATACAAATTAGGCTGTCACAAGTAATTGCCAAAAGTAGTCTGATAAATAGCTACTTACTGGTCAGTGGCAAGACATGACCTATGAATAAAGTTTGTTTAAATAAGAGGAGTTGGGTGGGGGGTTTTCACATCAGTATGTTGCATTACGTAGATAGGTGTTGACATGAAGGATGATAAAAATGTTTGTAGGCTAATAACTTATGAGGGTTTCTTTTACAAGGCAGACTAAAACTGCCCATTGGGAGGGAAGGTAATCAGCCTTTAGGAAGGGAGGCTGCCTGACCAACTCACTGCTTTTCATTTATCAGTACCAGAGATGTGGGAGACAACTGTTATACTTTGGGGACTTGTCTTCACTTCACACTATCAAAATTCTGGCTTTCTCTATTGATTCCAATGGGCAGTTCTATCCTGGAAAAGAACCGCAGAAAACAGCCCTTGGTCTAGTGAAAAGTCTATATTGCTATCTGTCCAACCAAAAATAAGTTTGCAGCCTACATGTATTACTGAACACATTACTCTAGTTTGACCTTACAGAAAAATAGCAATCCTCTGCATATTTATGCAGTGTCCTTGTGTGTTCAATCAGGCAACTCCCAGGTGAGACCCTGTCCACTGCTGCTGTTTCTACATGCCCTGCTGCCATCTGGTCTCTCTCTCTGAATCTGCCCATGTGAGCACATGCTGGAAATAGAAAGTTGTCATTCCAGTGCCTGCTATTCTGCTGCTCACCTTCTCAAACTGTGCCCAGCTCTGGTAGACTCTGCAAGACATCAACATTCCTGTTCCAGTCTCCATTATCACTACCTCTTTGGTTGTCAGGCCAGTCTGGGATACTTACTGATGGAAGAAGTCCTGCAATAGCTGGTGTGGTTGCCTACAACCTTCTCCTGGTCTGCTGCTTCCAATTTCAGTGAGGTACTAGTGGCTACTCAGCCCATATGTTGCCCATTTCAGTGAAGGCCCGTTGCCAGATGCCCCCCCCCTTCTTCCTATCTCAATGTATGTGGAAGAAACATTGTGTCCACCGAATACAATTTGCTCCAATGAGATTGACCAGTGTGCTCACTATGACCTCCTTCTGATGATGATGATGCCTAACTGAAGATGGTCATTGTGACTTCCTGCTGATGCTGTCTACTTGAAGGAGAAACTGGCCAATGCACTTCCCCACAGCTGTTTGTCCACCTGATAGAGATTATTTATTAAAAATAAGGTAATACCTTATTTTTAAACTGTTTGGGGGCAAACCGGCCGCTTCCTGCCTCCTGCACAGCTTCAAAAAGCTCTAAACTGCAGCAAAAAACCATGTCAAGTTGCTTCCGGTTGCATTTTTTCTTTTTGCTGCAGTATAGAGCCATATAGGTTGTACGCTGCGCTAAGTACGTTGAGAACTGCTGCTCTAGGAGGATTTCCTGCTACAGGCAAGGGCCTGGACTAGATGATCTTGTGGGTACTTTCAACTCTATGATCTCCAGTACAATTGACATGGTTAGAAAAAGTCCTCATCCATTTACTAATGCAGGGGAAAATTAGTCTGCTCCCTTCCTCAGCCATCATTGCAGCAACTTCCTCCCAATAAAGGGAGATAGTTCTTTTCAAAATAGAATATACCAGCACTGGAGCATACTGTAATACTACAAACCGCGGCTTGCGAGCCGCATGCGGCTCTTTGACTTTATTTTGCAGCTCGCAAAAAGGGGGGGGGTGCGAAAAAGCCTGATGCAACTTCTACTCTGAGCCTCAACAAGCAGGCCAGCTAGTGCGCACAAAAAGTCTGCAGGGAATGAAGCACAAATCTCCTGGTCTGATAACCAATTGATCCTGGTAACTATGGCAACTCCGAAATCATGGAGGAGCTGCTACAGAATGAGCTCTACCCGGAAACATCTCAGGAGTTTGGAGTTCTGTTGGCCAAGATGACGAGGATCGTCAAGGTACTGGGGTCGGGTCAGGCCTGGCTAGGCCAGCGGGGAGAAGGAGAAAGGAACTAAAGTTAACATCAGCCGCGTCTAGCACTGCTGCAACAAATATGCCATACAGTTGGGTTAACCATGGTGTTTAGGGACAGGAAAATCTTTATAGTCGACCAATATGGTGAGCTCTAACAGCACTGATAGCGCAATCCTGCCTAAAGATCCTATGCTTGTACCGGGCCACTCCGGAGCAGCACGGAGGTCCGCTGGTGTAGAGCTGGGAAGCTGGCGTAACTGCAAGGCTGCTGAAAGAAATGGTGGATGGGTTAAGACAACTGTGTAGAACGCTGTTTTTCAACCTTGGGGTTGGGACCCAAATGGGCTCACACAGCCTCATTTGTGCAGTCACAGCAACTTACAGGAACCAAAATGGCTGCTGGGGGGGCTAATGCTGAGGAACCTGCTGGGGGGCTTCCACAGGCATTTCCCCCTCTCGCTTTTGATTTGCTGGGGGGCAGTGGGGAACCATGACTCAGCTCTCCTGTTCCTAGAATGACCCCACTCCAGGTGGTGCAGACCAGGCAAGCTCAGCAGGACAAGGCTGCTGGTGCTGGGGGCAGCATCAGGGAGGAGGGTGGGCCCAATGGTGGGCCCCTAGCCTCATACTATATTGGGGTCATGGCACAAAAATGGCGTAGAATACTGTATATCAAAGTACTAATTAAAGGGCTCTTTGGAACATTATCTCACATGTCCTGCTAACTGGGCAAGATATCATATATACTTGTGTATAAGTAAAAAATTGATCCCGAAAAGCTGGGTCAACTTCTCCACAGGTATATACCTTCTCCACAGGTATACAGTAGCAATTGTACTGTAAACTTACAATATGCCCAGAAGGGAACTTACTTTGCTACATCCACAGCTCTCAGCAGCCATTCTAAATATACTAGTCCAGGGCTTCTAAAACTGTGGGTACGAGTTGGGCCCACCCCTCCACCCACGCTTGTAACCCGAGGCCACACACAGCTCACAACTCACCTCCTGCAGCTGCTCCCAGCCCAGCATGGCCTCCAGAAGTGACTTCCAGGTCACTTCCGATTTCGCCAACATGACGTTGGTTGCATCAGGAGGCCTGAGGTCCGCAACCATGCCAAGGGCAGCTGCAGGAGGTGAGTCACAACGCCACCAGTAGGGAACAAGGTGAGTCCTGGCCACACCAAGACTGGGAACCCCTGTACTAGTCAATTTCATTATTGGCACCCCAGAATGCCTTGCAGTCATTCTAAAGCTCTCTAGAGCAGAGGTTCTCAACCTGTGGTACACGTACCCCCAGGGGTACGCGGACAGCAGGTTGGGGGTACGCGGGATGGTCTTTGTTATCAGCTGCTACAATCAGTAGCTGATAACAGGAACTGGAAAACTGCAAAATTGCCCCGTTAGCTTCCCTTACCTTGTTTTCTAGTCGCAATCTAGGCAATCTCATGCTCTTACGAGATTTGGCCGCCATCATCTTGAATCTCAAGATTTTCACGAGTTTCAACATGGAGGTGACCAGGAAACAAGGTAAAGGGAAGCTAATGGAGCAATGTTGCCGTTTTTTCCGGGCTGCGGCACACCCGGGTGGCTTCTCCCGAATCGGCAGGGCTGTAGTTTCACCCTCTGGATTGCGGAGCAACAAGGAGAAGCTGCCCGGACGCGCCACAACCCGGGAAAAACAGGAGAAAAACACATTTTGGGGTGCACTTTTTGGGGGTCCAGGGGTACTTGGTCTTTGGGAGCCCACGTACAGGGTACGCAGGCTCCCAAAGGTTGAGGAACCCTGCTCTAGAGCCTTTCTGAGCTATCCACAGCAGAAGTCTGGGCTATCCCCAGCCACTCGTAAGTCCTGTTCCTCTTTTACGTGGGACCTGGCTTTTTGCAGCCCTCATTTTCAGTTTGCAGCCTCCTTAGTTCGATTTCTAATACAAAGAATTTAATAAATCTCTAAGTGACCATTTCTCAAACTGTGGGTCCCAACCCAACAAAGTGGGTTGTTTTTTGGTGGGTCATGAAACTGAAACCAAAAAGCTAGTAGCCAACAAGGAAAATGTATTGAGCCCTATGGAAACCGAATGCGTGTGTCTATTTCATACATCTCCATAGCAGCTGCAGAACATATAGAGTAGGCCCTCATTCACACGTTAGCCATCTGCAGATTTGACTCAACACAGATGGCTAACCCTTCAAGTAAGAGTCCCACTGAGGGCAGGGGGTTGCACATTGTGACCAGAAGTTGCTTTTGATCGCAGTTTTTTCCTCTTTACAACCATTTGGATGAGTTAGAAGGTGTGGGGGAGTCAAGGAGTGGGCAGGCTTAGCTGTGGTACTGCTGGCACTACTGCGGATTTGACTTAATGCATATTTAAATGGTACTGTGCATATTATGGTAAATGCATATTTAAAGGTACTGTGACACTACTGCAGATTTGACTTAATGCAGATTTGGGTATCCACAGGGGTTCCAGGAATGGAACCCCAGCATATACCAAGGGCCCACTATACTACATTTCTAATATCTCTACAGGAAAACTGGCTTTCAATTAAGTTGAAAAGAAAAGACAGTAACACATCTATAACCAAGATTTTATTGGTTCTTATTTGATGAACCACAGACATTAACATTAACAGATTTTTCTTCCAATTATTTGAATATAAATCACATAACTGTCATCTGACAAATTATGACATCAACAGATTCTTCGTTCAAAGTAGAAAAGTACCAGTGTCTCAAATACTGACATGTGATGTTATGTCTGCTTAACCAGAAGGTTTATTTGTGGACTACACACACACACACACACTACATACCCAGGTTTCCAATCGTTAACACCACCGTTACAAAGCTGTTGAAAAAATAAAACTACTACTACCAAAAATAACTCTGTCACAGATAAAGAGATCCAACAGGAGTGAACAGCGTTTTGTTTTGTTTTTAATTAAGGAAGAACTGTATTGATGACAAAATAGGGAATAAGTGTTGTGTAATGTGTGAAGACATTTTCCTATTCACGATGCTGAAAGTTATGCTTCTGTTACCAGGTTACAAAAACCATCTCAGTCTACAGCAGGGGTGAGCAACTTGTCTGCCTTTGGAGACCATACTGGATACACCGAGCAGTTTTCCTCCATCACATAATTCAAATTTATCTCTGTAACCATGAAGACTAGAAATTTAAGGAAACAAAACTAAATTCAAGATTATAACTGAAGCCTGCATAAAGAGCGCTTCAAGGGCCACATGTAAATTGCAAGTTGCCCACCTTGGCCTGTGGAATGTTAAGTCATCAAGATTTTAAATTTATCTTTAATCTTCTAACATTCCATTGAATTGCTGGTTGACTATGGTAGACAACCAGTACACAATTTTTACCTTTTAAAGAAAGTGTTTACACTCAACTACATTAAATGGGATATGGGGAGGGGGAATCCCCTCATGTTTTTAAAAATGTGTTTTCTAAAACCACTAAAAAACTTGCATTTACAAAATAGTTGATAAAAATATTCCTCTGAATTGTACAAGATGGTGGTACAGGAACCACTGATTAAAGACTTTGTACACGATGTTATTCAGATTTTGCTTCTTTTTCTCCTGCTGCATCAGTTACTGGGGCCTGAAAAAGGAGAAAATTTATTGTGACATAGCATGGATATTTTCATGACCCAGCATAATGAAAATGAGGTAGAGTTTATAGGTTTAAAAAGTCATGTAAGGATAAAAAGTAATATGAGGAATTCCAGAGTTCAAAAATACATTAAGCTGTCATTAAGTATTAAGCTGAATACTCTGGAATTCCTCATATTACTTTTTATCCTTACTTTTTAAACCTATAAACTCTACCTCGTTCTCATTATTGTGACATGTTTTACACAAATGTTTCCAAGTTCATACCCAAAGTATCAAAGTATGACCATTATGGTATTTAGAATAGCAGGTTTGAGTTTTAGAATACAAATTGTGCATATTACATTTTGGCTCAGGATTTTAGTTGAAATATTCATTTATTGACCAGCTTAATTTAAACATGTCCATTTGTGTGCAAATGAATGTATTTCATCTTTACATCATATGTCATTTAAAGTACACTAAACATGCAACCCAGTGATGGTATCAGAAAAAAGGGGGGCTCAGGGACAAAGTGCATTTCGGGGGTGGTTGAGCTATCTCAATATATTTCTGACAGAAAAACAGTATATATTTCACATTAATGTTCCCATTTTAAATGCATTTTCTCTGAAATAAGACTTTTGGTTTTGATGTTTAGATTATACTTTGAATTTGATTGTTAATACTGTACTTAAAATTTTAAACATAAGGATTCAAACAAACTAGATTCCCAGTACAAACATCACCTTGATGTACCAAAGTAGGTAGATAGATCAATGCATTTTTTTAGAACACATACAGCATATCCAAGCTAATAGAGATCTTTTTTATTAGATTAGTAGTAAATGAGAGGGAAGGAGAACAAACTAAGTACAAATACATATGGTTGGCAGAAGTTTGATTCACAGATTCCTATGCAATTCTGCAAAACAGTTATCAACATTAAGGTCGAGAACTTTAGAGCAGGGGTTCTCAACCGGTACTATGTGTAACACTGGTGGTATGCAAGTTGTCGGTGGTACGTGCGGCACCCGCAGACACCCTCCTTGTGTCCTAGAGACCCTGATGGAGCTCTGTAAATGCCGGCAAGAGGCTTGGTGGGCAGAGCTGAAGCGCAGAGGTTTCGGACACTCGAAAAAGCCCACCCGCCCAGAGCCTCTTACTGGCCTTTGGTACAGCTCTGTTGGGGTCTCCAACCTGACAGCTTTGGTACAGCTCTGTTGGGGTCTACCACCAGTTACTTCTGGTGGTATGGGAGGTCCCCAGTGGTACGCTGCTCAGGGACATTGAGAACCTCTGCTTTAAGAGAGTGCCTTTTGTATTACCAGTATGACAATGTTACTTAGTAGACATAACATGGAATGCACAAGACAACCCTGTGCTGTTTTTTGAATAGGGGACCCGAGATGGGATGAAATCACAATGAAGTGCAATAGGACATTTCCTCACCACAGTTCCAATTCTGATCCCCCCCTCCCCCGGGCACAATTTTATTTGGAAAATAAAACCTTGCAATAGCAAACAGTGTGAGGTGCTGCTGAGTTCTGAGATTCTGCCTATGCAGAATCTCAACGCCCACTTGTCCCCTCACTGCAGTTTCACCATCTTAGGTCCCCCAGCATACTATTAACAAAACAAAATTCAAGGGTCACATTATGCAGCTGTCCAGTTTGAGCCCTAGGCATTCCATCACTTAAACTGCTCCTCAAATAGGTATTAACTTACTGCAGACAAAAATATTCATTCATATCCAGCACTTGATGCAAGTATTGAGACAGCAACGACACACAATCTCTGAAGATCATTGAAATGCAATCCTATACATTTACATGGGAATAGGACCCATTGAACTAAATGGGGCTTACTTCAAAGTAGACATACCTAGGATTGCACTGTAAAAACGTTGAAGATTGAGCACTTTCACAATTTTGGTCTCATTCATACTTTGACAACATTTCAAAATATAGCCTGAATTTTGCTTCAGATCCAGCCATATCATTGTTAACAATGTCTTGCAAATGATCAAGAACTTTTCTGGATTAAGAAAGTAATTGATGCTTTGGATTCAAAACATTGCAGGCTTCTGTAAATTTCAAGCTCACTAACAGTGCACACAACAATAAGAACCAACACATTAACCTTACAATCATGGTGAATTTTTGGACACATTCTTTTGGACACATTCACATTGGTCCATTTTTGGACACTATGGTTAGTTTAGTAACATAGCTCTGAAACGTTTATATCACTAAACACTTTCCTTAGTTGACACTGATGGATTTTTGCCACGTTTATATCAGTCATAGTTTTATCAACATACTCCTGATCCCTCAGATTTTGCAATTTAACTGATCAAAAGGGAGAAAAAAGCTTCCTTTAGTTCATGAGAAATTGATTCCAAACTATTCTGCTCGTGACCCTTAAACAGATCTTGAATTAAAATGTGTGAATCACAAGGCAAAGTTTTATTTTAGACCCAAATCTGGGAATGTTTTGCAATTTTCAATAGTTCAACAATATTTCCCCATTAGCATTTAACTCATTTTTCCAATGCCTACAACTGGGCAATTTTTTCTTTGATATGTTCTTATATTTGTATAGAATGTAAGAAGAGCCCTGCTGGATCAGGCCAAAGGCCCATCTGGTCCAGCTTCCTGTATCTCACAGTGGCCCCACCAGATGCCTCAAGGAGCACACAAGACAACAAGATACCTGAATCCTGTCGCCACTCCCTTGCACCCAGCACAGAGAAAACCTACTCCTACAACCAGGAGGTTGCTTTCCCCCATCATGGCTTGTAAGCTGTGATGGACTTTTCCTCCATAAATCTGTCCCCTTTTAAAGAAATCCAGGCCAGGTGCACTTAACTGCACTAAAAACAATCTTTAGTTTCTATGTTTTTCTACAACTCTCCTATGCCACGATGAAGCCTTTGCGGACTGCACTCTGTATGCAGCTTCAGTCCCGAATCTATCAATTACCTTTACTTATAAATTAAAAACAGGTGGATAAAAGGTATATTCATCACTATTGGCATCTTTTCCAGTAAAAAGGTGACAAGGAAATCTAAACAACACTTCCCATTAACCTGTATTCCAACCAGTAGAGCGTGTACCATGCTGGGATGAAATAGTGCTATGATTTGGCATACAGTCAATTCTCGTTATCCACTGGGGTTAAGTTCCTGGAAAACCCAGCAGATCCCAAATCAGCGGATACTGAATCATTGATTCTATAGGAAAAATGGGATTAGGTTCCCGATGACCTTCTTTGCTATACACTATATGAACCTGAATCTTACCTTGAAGTCTATGCGCTGGGTGACAGCAAGTGCAGCTCAACACCTCCAACATCTGATGCTTCCTCGTTTGTGCTGGTTATTCCTCGACTCGTTGAAGGTTGTGGCGATGGCGATTTCTCCATGCAGGCTATTCCTCGACTCGTTGAAGGCTGTGGCGATGGAAGGAAGAAATCGCCAACTAATGTAAAAAACTGTGTTAGCGTTGTTTGCTGTGATTTCCATCGCAATTCTTTTAACAGCTCGGCATATGGACGAAATGCACCCTCAAGTTCGCGTTTAAACTTGAGGCTGCGTTCCACCGAGGGATCTGACTCCTGGATATCCTTGGAAACCTGGTCCAACAATGAAGCCCATTTCTCAAGTTTTGCTATGGTGAGCGGGACAATTTTTGGAGCACCTTCCTTATCATCCTCACCCTCATCACTGTCTTTACAACTCTCGTTAGCCATAGTATCCAATTCCTCATTGGTAAGCTCTCTGGCAGGTTGCATTAAAATTTCAGCAACATCCTCCTCCTGCATGTCATCAAAGCCATCGCCACCAATCCTTCGTGCTAAGCTCACGATAGCTTGCACATTGCTTTCTATTTGTGCATCGACACCTTGAAAGCCATCAAAATTGGTGACACACTGCGGCCAGACTTTTTTCCAACAGTTGTTTATTGTAGCCTGAGAAACATTCTCCCATGCTACTTTCACATAGTCTATTACGTCACGGATGGTGACTGACTTCCAAAAGTCCATCACTGTGGAGTCAGGGTTCACATCCAAATGTTGGCATGCATTGCGGTAGAGCTCCTGGGTATAATGGCTTTTGAAAGCCTTAATAATGCCTTGGTCCAGTGGATGGAGGACAGAAGTGGTGTTTGGGGGCATGAACAGGACTTCAACATTTGGGTGGGCATTTTCAAGGTCCTGGCGCACATGGAGAGGTGCATTGTCCAATATCAGTAGAACCTTGAATGCAAGGTTCTTTCTTTCGAGGTATTGTTCTACTGCAGGGATGAAGTGGTTGTTGAACCAGTCCCAAAAAATATCTGCAGTCATCCAGGCTTTGTGATTCCATTTCCAAATGACTGGCAGGTGGTTCAGATTTTTTCCTTTCAGAGCACGTGGAATTTGGGCCCTGTATACCATCAAAGGTTTGCATTTGAAGTCACCTCTAGCGTTTGCACAGAAAAGCAAGGTAGCATGATCTTTAAATGCTTTCAAGCCAAAAGCTTTGGCAACATTTTCTGAAATGTAGGTACGATTGCCTGTTAGTTTGTAAAACAAACCTGTTTCACCTGTGTTAAATACCTGCTCAGGCTGGTACCTTTTTTCCTCGATGATGTTAAACAGAACTTTTACAAATTCTCCAGCAGCTTCCACATCAGCTGAACCAGCCTCTCCAGCAGCTTCTACATCGGCTGAACCAACCTCTCCAGCAGCTTCCACAATGGCTGAACCAGCCTCACCAGAAAGTTTTACATTTCTGACCCCATACCTGTATTTAAAACGAGCAAGCCAGCCTTTACTGGCAGAGAACGGCTTCACATTTTCCTGATTTTCAGTGACATGTTCATAAATTTGTTTGGCTTTGAGCCTTATACTAGTGGTATCCACAACACTTCCCTTGAGGCCAACCATCTCAGTTAGCCATATGCTAAGCTGCTTTTCCATTTTTTCCATGGCTTCGTCACGAACCACTGAAGTCACTTTAGCACTTTCTGGAGCAGATTCACGCACAGATTTACGAATATCATCTTCCTTTTGGCGGATTGAGCGGATAGTTGATTCATTTACACCAAATTGTCTGCCTACGGACGATACTGATTTTCCAGAACGAAGCAAGTCAAGCACACGAATCTTATCCATTAAGTTCATCACAACACGTTTCCGCTTAGGAGCGGTTGCTAACACACTTTCATTACCACTACGCTTCGCTGCCATTGTAAACCAGAGTATAGAGTGCTGAAACAGAGTAAACCACTTCTTAATAAGCCACAACAACAGTTCAGTTAGCACTTAAGATTGTTCTAAACTGCAGCCTTTGGGGGAAAACCACCATATCCAGCCACGTTGTTTTACTTAAATTCAACCCAGGAGTTCTGGGGAACTGGGAAAGTTTGCTCCTAATAAAGGCACTACCAGATTGTGTGTTGGGTCCCCCCCCCCCCCCGGGACAATGTTTAGGACTGTATTTAAGAACAGGCTGCACCATTTTGGGCTATAGGTGCATGTAGTGAACAGGTCCCCTTCTTCCATGACAGTTCCCTCAGAGAACATTGACACTCACATAAGCTGATTCCTATCACATTCTCCTTTCTGCCAAGAATTCTGTGTCATGTGCAATAGGTAGAATCCCCAACAGATGAGTAATGAATGCACTAGGACCATCCAATATTGCCAAAGACAATAGTTTTGGCCAAAATCTCCTGATCCCAGACACGTACGAAAGGGCATCATGGGTAGTTTGCAAGCACTGGGGGCAAGCCAGGACAACTGCACAGTGGGGCAGGTAGGCAAGCAGACACACAGAGGCCGCAACGCATCCCTCCTCTTCCTGGCACTTCCGAGCAGGAGGCTTGTATGAGCGGAGTCTCCCTCAGGTGATTTTAGCACGTGGGCACATCCTGTGCTTCCGACTTCCAGGCATCCTACAGGTGCTGCCACACACGTCTGAAGTAAAGTTGCAAGCCTGCAAATGGAACCTCCATCCTTGCAACCCCAACATGTACTCACCTGCCTGCATTCCCAGCACCCAAGTGGGATGCCTTGCACGGAAGCCTAGGTGGGCACGTGTATGCTGGAATCCCTCTTTGCGATCCCAGCATTGACTCAATCTCCTGCATTCCTAGAACTCAGGTAGAATACCTTGCATGCATTCCTAGGCAGGAGACCGCATGCATTCCTAGGCAGGAGACCGCATGCTGGGATCAGGGGAGGGAGGCTCCACTTGGGGCTTGCAACTTTGCTCCAGATATTTGTGGCAACGGCAGAGAGGTGGGGGCACACATCCCTCCTCCTCCTGCCACGTCTGAACAGGCAAGAGGCTTGGAGGAACAGATCCTCCCTTCTGTGATCTCAGGGTGCACATCCACCCTGCACTCCCAGTGCCCAGGAACCCATTAGCAGGGCATCCCACACCGCTGCCACAAATGTCTGGAACAAAGTTGCAAGCCTACAGCCTCTCTCCTGCAATCCCAGTATGCACCGCCTAGAAACCCATGCAAGGCATTCCACCTGAGCGCCTGGAACATGGGGGGGGAGGGGGGTTGAGTGGATGTTTGGATCACAAGGAAGTAGGTTCTACTTGTGAGCTTACAACTTTGCTCCAACCATTAGTTGTCTTGCATTGGTTTCAGAACATTGGGAGCTCAGGGGGAAAGGGCATGCTGAAATCTTGCAAGCCAAGTTCACTTCAGCGAGTTCTGGGTTATAGGAAACGTGGCAATGCAGGGCTATCCTGTGACATTTTGGTGTCAAAGGGGGAAAATCAAATTGGCTCCCTTTTTTGTCATGACGACTCCAGCCTCAGGAAATATCAGGACTCTGATGCTGAACAGGGGAAGGGATAGCTAACTTAGCCAGGAATGCCCAGGCTGCAGAAGAGTGTACTGCGAGGAATGCTTGAGCCAGAACTGTGAGGAATGCTTAAGCCAGAAGGTGGCTAGACTCGGCGAAAATGAAGACCGACGAAAACAAGGACTGTATGAAACGGCCGCAAAAACCACAAGAAAATGAGGACCGCGAAAACAAGGACCAGCGAGAATGGACCCACAAGAATGTAGACTTCAAAATGGCCGCAAATGGCCAAGAACAAGCAACGGATGGGGCGACGCAAGTTTTGTTTCGTTTCCACGGATAAGCGAATCCAAGGGAACTGAGTGCATGTAAAACGGGAATTGACTGTATTTTGTTGATGGAAAACTTTAGAGTGACTGCACTGGACATTTTTAGACTGTGCAACGTCACTTGGACCCAGCAAGTTGTTTAAACAGGTAGACATGAACTCAGTCAATAAACCACAATCTGTCAAATCTGAAACATTATCTTCTCCGATTCATAAACTTCACAAGCTTCAGATTCACTACTGATAGATAATTCTCTCTCAGTTCATTCCTGATCCATTCATTCTGAGGAACCCACTTTTTTAATATCATCAGAACATTTTTCCAATTCTGCAGGGTTTGTGATAGTCTAGAGACAAAACACTTGAAGATGAAACAGGCATTTTTGATAGAAAACACTGTAGGGCAGAAAAAGGTCAGTTGCATGCAAGATCTAGCTGTCCCCCTTTCCTTGTTTTAACTCCAACTCAGCCCAAGACTCCTCCTGCACAATGAGCTAGCACATCTGTTTTGAAGATCATACAGTAAATGAATTGAAAATAGACTATAGAGTACATAAGATTTTACCTCATCAGCTTTTGCATCTCCATTTTCTGCAGGAAAATTATCTTTTACTTCCTCTTGATTATTTTCTTCAATTTGTTTCCCTTTTGGTCCCTTTTTTCCTTTCATTTGGGCCTTCTTTTCCTCAGTCTTGTCCTAAAGTAAATTAAAGTAGACCATCAGCCTCTAACCTATGTAGCTTATAAGAAGATTCAGTCTCCATAATAAAGATAGAGTGAATCTAGTCAAATTTTAGCAATTTCGGCTGTAAAAATTAAGAATCCTAAGTATCAGAAATATTATCTTGCTATATGAAAACATTTAATATATTTTCTGCTGTTAAACAAGAAGCTCTCTAATTGATGTACATAGCAATGGAATAAGACAGTTCCTTGTCGCACAGGCTCACGAAGGAGACAACAGAAAAAGGAAGCAAAAGCATAGGCAAAGAGAGGGGACAGAACTCTTATTTATATATATCTTCACGTACTCCCAAGGTAGTTTACAAAAACACAAAGATAAACTGCTATTACAAACATTAAAACAGCAAAGCCCACAACTAAAATGTATAACACCTTACAAGGTCTGAAGGAATAATGAAGTTTTTGCATGATGCCAGAAACAATGTGCCAGGTGAAATTTCCTAGGATTGATATTCCATAAGTGGTGTGCCATCACCAAGAAGGCCTTCTTACTGGTCACTGTCAGCCTCACCTCAGATGGTGAAGGGACAAGGAGGGAGGCTTCCAAAGATTACCTTACTGCACAGGCAGATTCAATAACAGGTGTTCCTTCAGGTAGCCAGATCCAGGCCCTACAGAGCTTTGAATGTCAGCACTAGCACATAAAAGTGTTCATAAACAGACTAGGCACTCCTGATGTTCTTTCAGCACCAGTGAGATACATTGACTTCTTCCACTGGTTTTGTTTCAATACTAAAATGACTGGAGAACAAGACTAAACCCTCTGGGACCTCATAGAAAAAAGTCACAGCACTTAGCAGTATCCCCAACAAACATTTGGAACTAGCCCTCCAAGCAGAAACAGAATTAACAAATCTCTTCACTGCCACACCCCACCTCACAAGAGCCTATCCAGGAGGATTCCATGGTCAATGGTCTCAAACTGGTCACAGAGGTATATAAGAAGGAGTACACTCCGTCCTACAAACCAACCATCGGGGCAACCAAGGCAGTTTCTGAGTCAAACCTGAGCCTGAAGTTAGGCTGAAATGGATCCAGATAACTGGTCTCATCCAAGACAGCCTGGAATTGTACAGCTACCACTTGTTCACATACCTCGCTGAAGAATGGCAAAGTTGCAACTGGATATTTCTTGCCATCCTTAGGAGGGTTCTTTTTAGAAAAAGCCCTATAACCGTCTCCAAGACCATTCCCTTTCTCAAGAATTCCCCACCCCCACCCCCCAGGATGAGGCTACCTACAACAGGTAAGGATTTTAGTAGCACACTAAAGCATTGCTGGAAACCACCAGAACTCTTCATTCCACAGTTGTATTTTTGTACCTGGTGCTGAACATCATTCATGGGGGGAAGGGGGAGGCAGCTCCGGACATGGGAAGGGCAAGTCTGGAATCAGGGGTATTCCTAGGGTTTGTGTTACCCAATGTGGGAGGTCAGTGCGTCACCCCCATGATGGACCTCTTCCCATGCAGTGGGCGGGGCAATGCATCGTCACCTCACCTCCACATCATTGCCCCGCCTTTCGCATAATCAAAACTACACCTTTAAATTACAACATACGCACATCCTAAATGTATGCTTGCAGCCTAAACAGAGGCATCACTAGTGTCACCCGGTGTGAGAGCTCAGTGCATCACCCTCATAATGGATCCCAGAGGTGAATAGGGAGAACAAGGAGAACAAGGTTGGGCTGAGCTAGGTTGTACAAAAGACATCCATCAGGCAGGACTATGTATTTCTGCAGATTACTCCTGGTCAATGCTGTCACTAGGGTTGGTGTCAACCAGTCCGGTAACTCATGGTGTCACCCCCGTTAACTTTATTTATTTTAATATATAACAATACAGATCACCCAACAAAAAAGTAACCAATTCAGCTCTCAGAACAGTCTCATTGGTCTGTTTTGAGTTAAGGAAATCCACTTTTTGTTACATAAGGCAGTTGTGTTTTCCGTTTCCGGTTATTTGGCCATAACGTTTGATAGAACCGTTTGTTTAATTGCATTCTGCATGACAGTATGCATCGAATGATATACAACGTATTATTCATAAAGACCAAGTTTTCACAATTTTGGCCACTAGCAACCCCCGAGGATGCCACCCAGTGCGGTCTGCACCCCCTACACCACTGTAGGGACGCCACTGCCTGAAATCAGTCAAAACATTACTGTAAACAGACTATAAGAGTGGCCAAACTTGCTTAATGTAAGAGCTAAATACAATAAACTTCAGGTGTTATGAGAGCCACAAGAGAGATGTGCGAGAGCTGCAATATTTAAGAAGCTTTTAAATTCTTAAATATATTTAATCACCATGAACATTAAACTTATGTTTTAATCCAGTTGACTGTTTAAATTAAAAAGCTTGCAATTTTCTTATCTTTTATATTGATTGTGATGCAAAACACAGCTCAGTCAACATATTTCCGAGAGCCGCATGCTATATGTCAAAGAGCCTCGTGTGGATCATAAGTCACGGTTTGGCCTCCCCTGCCTGGACTATAACAAGTGCCTAAAACGATACATTAAGCAAGTTTGGCCAGCCCTGTGCTAAGGTAAGAATTACATACAATAAACTTCAGATGTTTGAGAGCCATCATATTTAAGCAGCATTTAAATTTTTAAATATATTTACTCAACATGAACATTAAACTTATATTTTACTCATCCCTCCTGGATCAGGCCAAAGACCCAAGACCCATCTAGTCTAGCTTCCTATATCCTCACAGTGGCCCCACCAGATACCTCACGGAGCACACAAAACAAGATGACAGAATCCAGCGGATTTAGTTTATACCCAGTAAATTATAAAGCTTGATTTTTTTATTTGCCTTTTATATTAACTGTGATGCAAAAAGGAGCTCAGCCAACGTATTTCCGCAAGCCACACATTATACGGTATGTCAAAGACTCGCATGTGGCTCGCGAGCCTCAGTTTGGCCACCCCTGGCTAAGACATTGGTACGCTATATCAATGATGCATAACTGGTGGAGTGTAGTGGCTAAGAGACCAATCCTATGTATATCTACTCAGAAGTAAATCCCATTATAGTCAATGGGGCTTACCCTCAAGAAAGTGTTCATAGGACTACAGCTTAAGTTGCAAATCAGGATTTCATCAGTTTGAATTTTGCCTCTGCTGAGTCTGCCATGAACTCACTAGGTGGCCTTAGGCAAGCCACTCCCTCTCAGCCTCGATTACAATATGACAGTACTTACCATACCTTAAATGAAGTGTTACAAGGACAATGTCAAGGTAATATATAAACAGTGTGGGCCAAAAGTAGTGTAAGGGAAATACCCGATCTCCCTTACCTTGTCCCCCCTCCCTCGGCCGGGAGGAACCCACCCCAGCCCTCCAAGGGCAGTCAAACCCCTTTTGCCCACCTTTGATGCCAGGAGCCTCGGGCCGAACAAGCGCGGGTCCACGACGACAAGCAAGCCCGCTCCGGGGCGCGCCGGACCCGACGAGAGACCAGCCGCCGACTGGCCCGCCGGAGGACTCCGTCGGGGAGCCACCCCAGGAGGTAGAAACCCCTTTCGGGGCAGCGCCAGGGCCTGCCGACCTCCCGGCCGGACCGCGCGTCAGCCCGGCCTGCTCACAGCGTCTTGCTGTGAGGGTGGGGCGGGCGCGCAACTCGGCCGGCCGGCGTCGGGCCCCCGCTCCCGAAACAGGAGAGCCTATTGGCTCTGACGCCTGTCAGTCAGGCAGGGAGGCGGGACCTGAGGGGTTGGGAGGGCTATTTAAAGAGCCGGCCGGCCGATGATGAGGCAGTCGGCCCGGGAGGTTGAAGGAGACACATCTCTTTCCAGCCGGTGATCGGACGACTCTCCAGAGAGGCGGCTTGCGTGGTGACCTAACCCCCGCCCTCTGGAGGTTCTGAGGCCTAAGGGGATAGGCATCCTACCGCTAGCCAAACTCCTCCAGGGGCGGGACCCCGGAAGCAGGTAGCAGGCGCCCTTCTCAGCGAACCTGGAGGTCGACAGTGAGGAGGACCTCCCTTTCTACACCCCCCTTCCGGACCCCTTGACAGAAGGATCCTTACAAGTAGGTATACCATTTATTTTTCATTATTATTTCTTTTTATTGTGTTACTATGTATCATTGTTGGGGACAGGTTCCAGGAATGTTGCAACGTTGATAGAGGCCATTTCGAGTACCTAAGAGACTAAACATGACCTGATCAATACTGTATACCTACTTTTGACCCCACCCTGTATATAACACTTCACACACTGCTATACAAATGCTAAGTATTATAGCCATATAACATGTTCCAGAGCAAGACACTACTACTGATGAAGCAGCATACAACTGGTTATGACTTGTGAATGCTGTCTTATTTAGATGCAACCAGACAAGCTGTAGCAAATTGTTTTGATAGCATAAAACTAAGATATACAAGACATTCCTCTATTACATGCTATGGTAGAATGGCGTCATACCTGAAATTAAACATAGAAAACCTCACAATGAGTAAGCATGCGCGAGTGAAGAACAGCAAGAATGAAAGTAGTGTTTTATTTTTTGTTATGAGTCAACTTGAACATTACGCAATAAGTAGATAAAGAATGGGGGGGCAGGTAAAGAAGAGAGCTACAGGCCTCCTCATCCTACCATTAAGCAGAGTGAGGGTGCTGCCTCAAATGCTAGATCCAGGACACCACTACAGCCAAAATGACTCTCTTGACATCTCAGACATTGAAGCCTGAACACTGTTGGCGTTCCGTGCGCGTCTGGTGTACTACCCTCAAGTCAAACAACGGGCTCTGATTGGCCGAACGTAGCGCAAACGCAGCAAAAGTCAAGCCCAGCTCAACTTTTGCTGTGTTTGTGCTACGTTCGGCCAATTAAGAGCCCGTTGTTTGACCTGGGGGCGGGAAACCAGACGCACACGGAACGCGAACACGTACAGTGTAGTCCGGGCTTAAAAGTCTGAGCAATCCTGAATATGATCAAGCCACTAAAATGTCAAGATGAGATCCCACCGTCTAATTAGTAAACTGGATAAGCCAAGGATACGGAACACTTGAAAGATTTGCTGCTTATGCGGATGAAGATGCCTTATAGAGTCACAAGCCAGGTATGAAGTGAAACATTTCCTCCACAACTGCATCTAATCCTTTTTAAAAGCCATTTAAGTAGAGTCAAATTTTGTGGCAGTGAATTTATACTTTTATTGGGATGCAAGAAGACTCTTGTTTTAGACTAGTACCACAACTGCATCTAATCCTTTTTAAAAGCCATTTAAGTAGAGTCAAATTTTGTGGCAGTGAATTTATACTTTTATTGGGATGCAAGAAGACTCTTGTTTTAGACTAGTACTCCAACATTGGAAGGCTCAAAACCTCTCAATGTCAGTCATGATTTTACAAGCTTCTGTGACTGCCCCATGCCTTTCTAAACTAAAATACTGTACCCTAAACCAGGGTCCCTCAATCTTTTTTCCCAGGGTACCCCCTGGTTTTTCCCCCAGCACCCTGACCCCCCAAGCCCTGCAAACCCCCTCCCCAAAAGTGCATACACCCCAAAAGCTGAAAAAGCGCTTTCTCAGCCTGCAGCACGGCAATTTGGCAGGGCTTTAGCCTCTCCCTCCGGTTTGCGGCGCGAGCCAGAGGACCTGCTCGGCTGCGCCGCAGGCCGAAATAGTCCCCCGTAGCTCTCCCTTACCTTTGCTTGCAGCCGCCATGTTGGATCTCCTAAAGTCTGGCGAGATCCAAGATCGCGGCTCCCAAATCTCACGCTGTGATCTTGGATCTCGCGAGACTTCGGGAGATCCAACATGGCAGCTGCTGCAAGCAAAGGTAAGAGAGAGCTACGGGGGACAATTTCGGCCTGCTGCACAGCGGAGTGGGTCCTCTGGCTCGCTCCGCAAACCAGAGAGGCTACAGCCCTGGCAAGGCTGTAGCCTCTCCCTCCGGCTTGCAGTGCAAGCCGGAGGACCCGCTCGGCCATGCCACAGGTCAAAAAAGTGCTTTTTTTGGCTTTGGGGGGGGAATTTGGGGAGGGGGTACTCGGAGGAGCATCTCACATACCCCCAACCTGTGGCCTGCGTACCCGTACAACAGGTTGAGAACCTCTGCCCTAAATGCTTTAGCATTTTGTCACAGGAATGGTGCTTTATTCACTTTTATTGGGATGCAAGAAGACTCTTGTTTTAGACTAGTACTCCAACATTGGAAGGCTCAAAACCTCTCAATGTTAGTCATGATTTTACAAGCTTCTGTGACTTCAGTAGCTCATCTTTTTATAGTTGGGACAGCTATTACTGTACACAATATTCCAACTGCACCATACGTTTTAGGAGCAAGAAATGTACAGTAATAATGGTACTTGCATTTTCTTCCGTAACAATTCTCAAAATCTACTTTTAGTGATTTTTTTCTAAATTTTAGCTTAGTTTGGAGTTTCAAGAGTGTTCACCATCTTGAATTCTAGTTATTTGCAATATAAGCTCCACCTCCGCCCCTATTTAGACAATTCAGGAATAGCCTAAATACCAGCATGCCCCCCATATGGATTTTTACAATGGAGAAATAAAAAGTAATTGCTTTAGTACATGTGTTCGTTCGTTAGCCTGTGCAGTAAGTTGGATAGAAGATAGCTTTCTATTCCACGGTTTATCTAAAGCTAGCATATTGTCTCACCCAATGAAGCTTTGATTATTCCCATTGTAACCATATTGAAAAGCCATAATAGCATACAAGTGACTGAATACAAAAACCTGTACGTTTCATGAGGCTTTGATAGTGTTTACAATACTTCAAACACAGGAAACATTTCTCATTTCCAATATAAGAACCCTAAAGACTTCCTTTAATTCTAAGCAGGATGGATTCAGATCAAGAAGGCCAAAGTCAGTGATACTTCTATTTTCCAAACAAGTACAAGTACACTAAAGTACAATTATAAAACATCTAGATCGATGAAGTTTGATGAAGTTTTATTTTACTACTTTTTATTTGATGGATAATTTTGTTCATTATGTATGTCAATCTGCAATATACTAGGAATGTTGAGTAGAAATAAACGACACATACAAAATGTCAGATATTTTATTCAAGTTTAACAACCTTCAATTACACATGAATTTTCTGGTTTAAACATCCCCCATTTATAACAACTCTCAGGAGTAGTTTAGGTTGTTCTCAACACTACTAGATTGACTGGGCAAAATCTGGGAGGGAAGGAAGGCCCTTTCATGTTAAATGATATCTTTGTGGCTTTGCTTATGCCACTGTTTTGTTTATTCAGTTTAAATACAGTAAATTTAAGGAGGGGAGGGAAGACCCTACCCAGATGTCCAAACTGGGGTCTCAGGTTTCCCTGGGTGGGGGCTCATGCCAGAAGAGACAGAAACACCTGGACCATGAACCTGGCCCTTGGTCTGTACTCAAGGCTTATATGAATAGCATTATTCTCACTTGAATCTCAACCCTTTCAGGCAGGAATTTCAAATATTTAGCTACTTAAGTAAAGGTTCAAATCCCCGCTCAGCCACGAAGCTTCCTGGGTGACCTTGGGCCAGTCACTATCTCACAGGTAGGTGTGAGGACATGTTGTGAGGACAAAAAGGAGGGGAGGAAATATGTACACCACTCTGAGCTCCTTGAAGGAAGGGCGGTATAAAAAATGTGAAAATGTGAAAAATCTACATTTTTCAAGATATTGTTAACATCCATGTGACTCGAGACCTAGACCTTTATTCTCCCAGCCCACAGGTGTACGCATTTGACTCCAGTTGTGTATATACACCCTTTCGTAAAAATGCCTTAAGCTTTGGACTTATTGCTACTGTTTTATATTTTATCATATTTGCATGGGTCTTTTTTAAAACTAGAAACAAGGTATAAATAAAAAAACCCGATAATCTTCAGCATAGTTTGACTACCTACACAATCCAAGAGACAATTTGCACTAAACTGTAATATGCATGTCGTTTTTGCATATTGAAGAGGTCTACATAAGAAAAAGTCAATCTGTCTCTAGAGTCATATTAATCAACTTCAGTATAGTACATTACAGAGACATAGTAACATTCATTTTAATAAGGAAGTTTTCCTTCTAAAGCAAAATTTCAGCTCAATACCAGCACCGCTACACACTCACCTTTGGAGCAGGCTTTTTTGGCTTGGGTTCAGGTTTGGCAGGGGCAGGTTTCTGGAGGGGAAAAAACCCAAACATTTACTACAGTGTCATTCAGCTATTTCTAACAAGCCAGTGCAAAAGCAAAACACAAACAAAATATCTCTACTCACAGATGACAATCGTGCGGACCGTCTCTTGGGCTACAACAAAAGAAAAACAAAAGACAACCTAATATTAATTGGGTCCCCAGTGCTATCAGTCCACTCAATCCTTGCCATGACCACCGCTGGCACATTCAGTACTCACCTCTTCTTCAGCAGCGTTTACCTGCAACAGAAGAGATTTGTATAAGCGAGGAAGGAAGCAGAGCGGCGTTCCACACACGAACCAACCCGCTCGAAACACTACTATATTCTAGGAGGACTGACGTCACAGCGCACACGCCCCCTTCCCGCCGCTGTGTTTAGATTTCGAACCCGAGACCATCCCCGCCGCCTTCTTCAACGTCCGAAGAAAGTTCCAGACGTAAACACCTGCGCGAAGCTCATTCCGAAGGGGCCTTCGCGAAGCCTCGTGACCGCACGAGACTCGCGGGCCGGAGTTCCGAAGGCGGCGAGCATCGCGGCCATCTACAACTGTCACGCCCCCTCCCCCTCCTCCGGGACCTGTAATATTAGCGCGAAAACTCTGGGCCCGACGACGGAATCGTCTTTTAAAACAAACAAACAAAAAGCATCCCCTCCCCCATATAAACACACACATATATAAAAGACAACCAGCTCGCGCAATTAAGGAAGAAAAAGGGGGGTTGGGGGGAAAGCGGTGAGGGAAAGAGGAGCTCGCGTCCTTGCTGCACATTAAAGTGCGCGCGCGCTCGTCGCCAACCTTTCTCTTCGGCATGGCGGAGCGAGCGGCAACGCCGAACGGCGACAGTCGGCTTTTCTTGGGGATTTTTTTTCCTAGCAGCGGGAGCGCTCGTCCTCACAGCACAAGAGGCGGTGACTGGTAGTTCTTATTCCTGTCTACTAGGAGCCCGACTCTCGCTACTGCGCACGGAGTACAGAGCCCGCCCGCCTGGCCACCCCCTCCTTCTCCACCTCCTACTCCCGCAACCATCCCAGCAGCGCCAGCGGCACCGCAACAGGATCCAGCCGGATTGAGGGGAAAGGGACGTGCGCGCTCTGGCCACAGCGCCTGCCACTCCTAGGCGCGCGCATTTCTATTGGGCAGCCTGGCTCGCGGGACCGCTTTTAAATCACAACAGCCCGTCCCCCTCCAGACATCCAGACCTGTCAACTTGTTGAAGAGGCCGCGGGCGGAGACCTATTTTCTCTAGGCGGAGCTAATTAAGCGCCCCGTCCCTTTTATTATTATTACAGTATTATTATTTCCTTAAGGTTGGGGAGGGGTCCGTCAACATCACATCAACTACGTAACACCGTAGTGGCACACACACACACACACACACGCGCGCGCGCGCGCGCGCGCATGCGTGAGGAGGAGTCCTTGCTTAGCGGTCGTGGTAGGAGCGAAGTGGCCGCGTTGCGGAGCTCTGCGCCTGCGCACGTCCGATGCGTGGGTTCGTGGCCGAGTTCTTCTTTTGTCTCTCCCACTGCTACAACCGCTTAGAATTAAGACATCAATAGCAGGAGACGAGGAGTCGTGTTTCTCCTTTCCGCCCGCCCGTTTTCCCTCGGTTTCTTCCTCCGGCCTGAGATATGAGCGAGTTGCGAGTGGAGAAGGAAGAAGATGTGATGGATGGCGGCGCGTGGTTGCTCGTGCTGAGCTCCGTGTTCTTGTGCAACCTCCTCAAAATCCTCTTGCCCTCCTGCTCTTCCATTGTAAGTTACGTCAGCCCTCCAAGTTCCCATAACAGCACAGCAGCTCCCCGATGTGTCCCCTGCACGCACACAGAGCTTCCTAAGCTAGGAGAAGGGAACTTTTCTTGCACTGTGGGCTAGGAGAGGCTGAGCTGGCGGGCGGGATGTCCGTCTATTCTAGATACGTGTTCAATATCGATTCCCCTGCGTGCTTCCTTCGAAGTGAGCCCCGCTGTATTCTGTGGGACTTATTCCCAAACAAGTGTGCGTAGGAGGATCGTATGGCATTGTTCATGCAGAGTCGTCGCCTCTAATCATGCTTTAACTGTCTTCAGCCCGAAATCCTACACACACTGCCCTGCCAGTGGGAGTTGTACTGGCATCCAAGGTTGCACCAGGTCCCGGGGCTCAACCACCAACAGTCTAGCTGTTGCGCTGGCAGAGCTGTCATTGCTTCGGCATCCTGGTGCATACGCCATGGCATGCATCTCTTGGACTGTTGCAGTGTCAGTATAGGATTGAGCTGTAAAGGCCTGGTTTGTGAAGTTTGTTCTGAGCAGTACATTTGTGTTAAAAGCAAATATACACGTTTTTAATGTAAAAAGAGCAAAGTTACAGCCAAGTGGCTTTTCAGACTTCTTCTCTTTCTTAGATATCTAGGTTGTTGCAAAAGGATGCTGAGCAGGAATCGCAGATGAGATCTGAAATTCAGAACATGAAGCAAGAACTTTCTACAATAAGTATGATGGATGAATTTGCCAGATATGCCCGACTGGAAAGGAAGATTAACAAAATGACTGACAAGCTCAAGACTCATGGTAGATACCTGTTAATTATGTTTTCATTTTGTTCCTTATCAATTAGCCCTCATTGGTAGTTTTTGTGTTTTGTTATTTTTTGTTATCTTTTTCTGAGACTACCTCTACCATGGTTTTGGTTGTTTTGATTGCATGGAACAAAACATATCAAAATAATGCAGGTCCGTGGATCAGCTGATATGTCATCTTCAGGACAGCGGTGCAGTTGGGTCACTGAGATAATGCATTTCTCCATACATGCCTTTTGTGAACTGATTTTAGAGTTTTCTTAGCTAGTCCCCTGGAACAGGGGTCTCCAAACTTGATTTTATCCGGCCCGCGGCAGGCTGGTCAGTATGGCCCGTGGTGGCATACAGCTCCCCACGCCTACCTGTAAAGGCTGCAGGAGGCTGCCGTGGCGGTTGGCTCCCCAATGTCTGATTGTGGCCGGAAGGGGCAGGGCCAGACGGGCCTGTCAGTCATGCCTGTCCAGCCCGCAGCCAGAAAACGTTGTGGAGACCCCTGCCCTAGAATGTGGGTTTCTCTGAAACAAGCCAGCAAAGATCTATCACTAGAATTGTGATAATCCACTTAGCATGCAATGCGCCTGTTTGTTTTCTGAATGGGATCTGGAAAAAAAATCTTCCCAACATCTGTTTCCCAATGGTTAAAATTTAAACATAGGTAATTAGAGTAGATTTAAACTGAAGTGACATAATTTATTGAATGATTATAATAAAATTAAAAAATAAATTCCAAATGCCCATGAGCTTCTCTGCCATCCTAGGGTCTTTATACTCAAGAACAGAACACTAGAAGGCCCAGGAGCAAGTTTAATTTTTACTGAGTAATTGGGTACAATGCTTCTTCTAGGGCAGGGTTTCTCAACCTCTTGTTGGCAGTGTACCACCGCCGCTGCCGGGATCCCTCGGCGTACCACCGGAAGTGACGGGCGATGACTTAATCACCCGTTACTTCCGAGTATTGGACACTGGCAGAGCTCAGGAGCAGAGGTTTTGGACGTTGCGGAGCTCAGGAAAGCACCGGTAAGAGGCTTGGGGTGGGCGGGAGAGCCTTCTTCAGCGCACGAAACTCACGCACTTCACCTCCACTCACCAGCCGAGCCTCTTGCCAGCTCTTTCCTGAGCTCCGTGGCATCCGAAACCTCTGCTCCTGAGCTCCATCGGAGGGTGGTTCGGGATTCAGACCGATCGCATACCACCAGATGTACCCCCAAGTACCACTGGTGGTATACGTACCACCGGCTGAGAACCCTGTTCTAGGGTTTTCCTATTTCCATAGTTTCATGGTGGTGGTGGTGGTTGTTTTTAATGAAAGCTGAACATTCACAGAAGGAGCCTGGAATATCCCTGAGGAAAGCCAGCCCTTCTGCCAGCAAACTCTGGCACTGACTCATTGCTGTCAATGGAACTTCCTTCCATGCAATAATGTTTTAGGATTGCAACCAATAGAATTTATTTCTAAGTAAGGGCTCAGTCCAGCTCAACTCAGGCACAGTTGAGGCCCAATTGTGGCACAATTGGGGCCCAAAATAGGACCGAGTTAGGCTGCAACTGTGCCTGAGTTAGGCAGGAGGCAAGAGCAGTGGGCCAGGATCGAGGCAAAACTTACCGCAGAGGCAGGCAGGCCCCTGTGGGGAGCTGTCAGTCTTGTGGAAGCGAAGAGCCCCCTCCTCAGCCCGTCTGTGTGCACCTACCACAGCTGCTGCAGCGGTCGCAACAGATGGGCAGCCACAGGTGGGCCTGCAGGCACTGGGCGTGCGACAGTCAGCTGAAGGGCAGAGGTTGTGCCAGTGCCAGCTGCCCCAGGGCACCCTGGGCATTAGCCACCTGCCGCAGGGGGGAGTGCCACTGCCCTCCCTCCTGCAGACTGCGATGCCACCCCCAAGCCACGGTGAGGCTGCACGTGGGAGTCATGGGGGGGTGAGCGGGGGAGAGAAGGGAAGGAGGGGGTGGGAACGGCACGCACAAGGGGGGTCTCATGAGGTCTGGAACCGCCTCCGCCATGACATGCCCGTGCGCTGCCTGAAGCCCTGGGCCACCAGGGCCGTGGCTATGCCCACAAAGAAGGCATCCCGGTATGCCTTCTGCTCCGTGCCCCGGCCAAGACCGAGAGATGCCTTGGGCTTGTCTGCTGTGAGCGGGAAGGGCTCACGCAGCTCATCACTCCCCAGATGGGGCAACGTAGGCGCCTTGCGGCAGGCGCTCTGGCGGGGTGGGGGGTGCCAGCGTCCATCATCAGGGAGTGGGAGGGGAGGCAGGCACACAGGCAGGCGGACAGGGGGTGCTGGGGAGGGACACGGGTGGGTCAGAAACAGACAGACAACAAGGCTGGTGGGAGAGGGATACAGGGAGAGGGGTCTGCAGAGACCAATAGGGACACAGGGGTCACTTCGCAGATGGAGGCAATGCAGGAACGGGCGCCTCTCATGCAGACGGACCGAGGGCGGAAACGGACGCTGTTGACGGGCGGACTGAGGGCGGAAACGGACGCCGTTGACGGGCGGACTGAGGGCGGAAACGGACACCGTTGACGGGCGGACACGGACGCCGTTGACGGGCGGACCGAGGGTGGGTGAGAGCCCCGGTTGCTGAAAGGGCTCTTCACGGACGTGGCGGACATGCACCATGTCGCCTGTCACTGTTTGCCTGCCTGAGAGGCCCCCCAACTCCCCCCTCCCCTCTGAGCCCTGAGGGTCTGGCAGCCCCCCTGCTGTGTTCTCCCTGGGCTGGCTGTGGCAGGCCCTGGCTGGGATTCATGCAGGGCCTTGTGTGCTGGGCGCTGTCTCTGTGTGTGTGGGGCAGTGCTTGTGTAACATTGGGGTCATGGTGTTCAAGGGGCCTTTGCCCAAGGGGCATCTTTATTGTTCTGGAACATTGGCAGGGATGGCCAGGCGAGGCTGCCAGGGGTAGGCACAGCAGCCACTCAGAATGTAGCAGCAGCAGCAGCAGCTGAGGAGGGTTGCAGGGCAGGCTCCCAGACCTCTGGCAGCATCGAGGCAGACGACCATGGGGTAACCAGACTGCGGGCCCAGGGGTGCTCCCCGGACGGTTGGTGGTAGTGGGCATTCCTGGGGGGACGAACAACTTGGGGGTGTTCCATGGCAGCTGCTGTGTGGTGGCAATCACCATTGAAGGAATGCCAGTGTGCCGGTTGCAAAGGCCTGCAGGGAGAGAAATCAAACACAGCTGAGTGGTGTGAGACACAGAGCCTGGTCTGCGCTGCTTCCCTGGGTGTAAGGTGAGCATGATCCTGTAAGGGAAAGGGGTCAAAGAGAGAGACAACAACACAACTTGGGGGTCACAACCATGGCAATCCTAGCAATACTGACCTGTCAGTAGACCCTGTGGAGAAAAGAGGGGGGGGGGGAAACAGCTGGTGTCTACATATGGGTTACAGTTCCACACCCATGGCATTGTGTGCTCACATTAATACAGGCAGGTATGAGACAAGACATTGGTACAGAGACATTTCATGACAGGCATTGCAGGCAGCTATGAGACATGACATTGGTAAAGAGGCATATCATGGCAGGCATTGCAGGCAGACATTGGTAAAGAGGCATATCATGGCAGGCATTGCAGGCAGACATTGGTAAAGAGGCATATCATGGCAGGCATTGCAGGCAGCTATGAGACGAGACATGACATTGGTAAAGAGGCATATCATGGCAGGCATTGCAGGCAGACATGAGACAAGACATTGGTAAAGAGGCATATCATGGCAGGCTATGCAGGCAGCTATGAGACATGACATTGGTATAGAGGCATGTATCCTACCTATATTTCTCTATGCTAAGAGGCAGAAGTCAGACCACATGTCAGCACAAACCCTGCTCTTACCTGCACTTACCTGCTGGTGTTGTTGCCTGTGGGGGGGGGAGAGAGGGGCTGGGAGAAAGTCATGGGTTAGCAAACACTTGCATGGAGAGAGCTGCCCAGGCACAGGAGTAAACAGTTTGGCCACAGGCAGAACAGCCCTCTCTGCCCTAGAGGGGGCAGAGAGGAGAGAGGTGAAGAGAAGAGAGAAGAGGGGTGTTAGAAAAGTTTTCAAAGTCCCACTTTGTGGCTGCTGGGGGACAGAACCCCACGCCACGTGCTCAGAGAGAGAAAGAGAGAGAGTGAGTGGAGGGCTGGGGCTGGGCTTTTGTGGGAAAGAGGCTGGGTGGGGCTGGGTGCTGATAGGGTAACTATTTGGGTCCGTGTCCAGAGTTAGGCCACAACTGTTCGGTCCTAACTCAGGCCCAACTCAGGCCCAGGGTGTTAGAACTTTTCAGGAGAGGGCTGGTGTGGGTAAGGTAAAATGGCTCCTATGGGTCTCCTCACATTTGGGTCCACCCTTTTTGCTGGCCCAAATTTTGGGCCTGAGTTGGGCTCGAGGGGGCGTGTCAGGGGCTCTCCAGCGTCTGGAACCGGACCAAATTTCGTAACCGCCCCCGTCACACCCCCGACACGCCCCCGACACGCCCACTTTTAGGCTGCAATTGTGCCTGAATTGTGCAGTTGTGCCTGAATTGTGCCTGAACCCAATTCAGTCACAGTTGCAGCCCAACTCAGGCACAATTCAGGCACAACTCGGGCCTAAAGCACTTGGGCTGCAATTGTGCCTGAATTGTACCGCAGTTGCCTTGGGCTGGACCGGGCTGTAAGTGTGTTTTAGGATTGCCATAGTTATGCAAGTTGTACCCATAAACCCCATGAACATACTTGAAATATTAGTAACATTCTTTTTGAAGACTTGAGCCTTAAAAATGATCAATACTGTATTTCTAATTAAAGAGTTGTCAGAATGCATCCTTTTATTTTAGTCAATTTATTCAAATAATATCTGGTGTTTATTTTTAACAGTGAAAACACGAACAGCTCAACTAGCCAAAATAAAGTGGGTAATAAATATTGTCTTCTATATTTTGCAAGTAAGTAAAACTGAGATATAGAAATGCATCTTGTAGAGTTTGTTATACTGTAGTAGCTTTGAATAATATACATTAGTACTGAGCTGAATATGCTGTGTTAACTATGTGCAATAATAGACAATTTTATATTCAGAAAGAAATTACTACACTTAGAAAACTCAGTGTAAGGGAGAAGGTTTCTAGCCTAGCTTTCTCCCCAATGTGCTAGTTTTCTGTGTGGAGGGTGTTCTGTATGGAGGATCATTTGGTTGTGTGATCCCTCACTTGCAGTCTGAAGTGGTACTTCCTGTACAGATTTCACATCTCGGTGACAATTTGGCCATTGGCCCCCACCAGCTCTGTCTATTGGTCTAGCACCCAGTCATATAGGGCCTTGTGCAGTGCTATACATTTTGAAGATGGTAACAGAGAATGCCATTTCCCCTGCTCTTGAAGTACCCACTTGCAAGTCAGGAACTATAAGTTGCTAGGGAGAGATTTCATAGTTGTACTCCTGGTGTTTGTTGAAGGAAGTAACCAGTTATGGGTCAAAGAACCTGGCTTCTCACCTTACGACACTGACTTTGAGATTATAGAAGGTGTTGCATTAACTTTTGATATTGTGTTATTCTGATGACAATACTGTACATATATCTAATATGCATGCAGTAAACATTGGAAATACCGATTGTGAACAGCTAACCGAACTATTACTATACTCTTATTTTGTATTTGTCATGGTTAGACATATAACAACTGTTTTGTTTCAGGCTGCCTTAATGATCTCACTGATTTGGAAGTATTACTCCGAACCTGTTACTGTGCTTCCAAGCAAATGGCTAGCTCCTTTAGAACGTTTAGTAGCTTTTCCTACAGGAGTGGCAGGTGAGACTATAGTACCTAACTGCTTTTCAGGTTTTTATAGGAATTTCACTTATCTGTCCTATCTTCATATTTTACATGAGTTCAAGGAATGTTGAACATGTTCCCAGGCTCCTTGCACCCCTAGATTCCCAAGCAGTTGCAGAGCATGATGATGCTTAGCTTGCCATGTTGCATAAGGCTACAAACTACTAGCTGCCTAAATAATGACCATGGGGCAAGTTTTGAAGGGGGCAGCATATAGTAAAGTGGTTTGGGAGTTGCACTTAGACATTTAAGATCCAGGTTCAAATCCCTACTCAGCCATGAAGCTTCCTGGGTGACCTTGGACCAGTCACTATCCCTCAGCCTCACCTACCTCACAGGGTTGTTGTGAGGACAAAAGGAGGAAAGGAACCATGTACACCACTCTGAGCTATTTGGAGGAAGAGCAGTATAAAAATAGTTATAGAATTCCATCCTTAGTTGTCTTAGAATGAAGGGAGGGTGGATTGTAAGATTACAATACATATACCTGTATAATTATACTGTGAAGAGGGAGGGGCACATTCCAAGTTTGAGTTACCAATAATACTATCAACTTACTGCGTGCTTCTCTTTTATTTTCAGGTGGTGTTGGCATTACATGTTGGCTAGTGGTTTGCAACAAAGTTGTGGCAATCATGCTTCATCCTTTCAGCTGAGATGAATCTCAGTTTCAGCTATTATTTGTTCCTTATCTGTTATCACAAGTTTTTTTTAAATCTCTTTTTATGAAAGGCAAAATAACTTTACACCAACTGGACAAGATGATATGTTATTGAAGAGGGCATAGTTTTGCATAAATAAAGCATAAATAAATTCTTTTTGTAACATTCCGATATTTATGTAATGTACAGTCTTCTAAGTGTAACCCTCATGTTCCTATTTAGCAGTTGTACACCACAGCATTGTACCTATTTAAATGTGCTATTAAAATTAATTGTTTATTGCACATAATGGTGCTGACTTAGTACTGTGGTTTCTAAAATCCCTTTTGTTTGCTGGTATTTACATAGGTTACCCTGTTTGGATATATTAAATATTTTAAAAGTGAATTACAGTAAGGAAGAAGAATTCTGGGTTATATCCTAACCGTTGCTCTGGCAACTATCTCCCCTGCCCCTTCCTCCCTATGGCAGCTCCCTGCCCCCCCCCAATATTTTTCTGGAGCCTCGGGAGCTAATTTTTATGGATCTTGGAGTTGCCATAGGGAGGAGGGACAATAGTTGCATGGACAGGACATTGTTGTGCAAGTGCTAGCCAGGGCAAAACCTTTTATCATTTTTGTTTGGGTTGTAAGAGGCCCACTTATAATGTGGTTAAAACTTACAATGTGGTTTCTTGGTTTTATTTGTTAGCCAGTGTGTATGTGTGTGTTCTGACTGAACTGTCAGCATTGTTCTTTTAATTACTAAATATGTGGTGATTACCTGTTTTTCTCCACTCCCGTATTGCAAATACAGTCTCGTCCTCCTTTGTCAGATATCTGTTCTTTCATCCTGATTCTTTTTTTAAGCGAGTCCTTGTTGATACTGGAACACACTTGTCTTATGCAAAAAAAAATCTTTTTTTTCTTAACCATTTGGTCACTTGTAAAATGATACAGCATGATTCTTGCATGTTCTGTCCTAGCTACTTGTGATGAAGAAGAAGTTGTCATCTGAAGGAGCCCATCTTTGCATGACCATAAAATTAGACAGAAACTGACAAGTAGCATTAGTAAATTTGAATACAGGGGGACACCGGTATCCACGGGGGATACGTTCCAGCCCCCACCTGAATACCTGATACCTGATACGGTATTCAGTGGATACCTGAAACCGCGGAAATGGGCAAATGCTCATAAGTGCTCATAAATGCTTAATATAACTAAGAGCGCAATCCTGCTCTAAATATGGGTGGCGGGACAAGCGTTCTGCCACCCGCAGTAGTCTCAAACGTGCCGTAAAGCACGTTTGCGACTACTTTAGAGCTGGGAAAGCCGGCGCAAGGCGGCGGAGCCGGGAGGGCAACCATAGGCCCAGCCGCCCCAGGTGGGGCAGGGACATGGCTTCCGCCATATCTCGGTCCCCGCCAGGCGGCTGGGCCATTACACTGCCTCCTCCGACTTCCGCCAGCAAAATAGGTGGTGGAATTCTGAGGAGGCCTATCAGCCCCAGCCGCTGTTACGCTTGGAGAAGGGGACGAGCATCCCCTTCCCTGAGTAGACTTTCTGCTGCAGGCTGCCCGTGGCAGAGCTCAGGATCCGGCGGGCGGCTTTGGCCACCCGGCAGATCCTTACGCTGGATTGGGCTGTAAGGAACATCAGATACAGTTCTTCAAAAGTCATATAGCATGAACGATTTCTTACGCATCTTTTAAAAAATGAAATGGTATCTATTGAATGTGTAATTGTAATGAAATGTTTTGTTCAAGCTATGTCAAACATTTTGAATATATAGTTTTCTAAACAGTTGGGGCACTTTAGCAGTGTATACTTAACTCTTCCCCCCCCCCCCTCCACTTTAAAGTCAGAATAGGCAGCTTGCCTAATTCCACACGCAGAAGTGGTGGCAATGTATACTGTTTCTCCTGGCCTTAAAAAAACAATAAAGGCAATGCATATTGTAGTCCTATTACTACACTACTTACTGTATTTCTTCAATTCTAAGACGCATGTTTTTTCCCAATTAAGCATTTCAAAAAATGGGATGCGTCTTAGAATCGAAGGTCTCCAAAAAGCACCCCAAAATGCTATCTTCTTTCTTACTGGGGCTTGGGGGAGCTTCAGGGAGACCTGCGCGACCCTCTGCAGGCCTCCCCGATCTTCAGTTCAGCAAAAACCGGTGATTTTCAGCCATTTCCGGTTTTCGCGAAAACCAGAAATGGCCAAAAATCGCTGCTTTTCGCCAAACTGAAGATCAGGGAGGCCTGCAGAGGGTTGCGCAGGCCTCCCTGAAGCTCTCCCAAGCCCAGGTAACGAAGGAAATGGCACTTTCTGGCAGGGCCAGAAATGCTATGCAAAGGCAGTGCACTCAGTCACCCTCAGCTGCAGGAGACATGCTGGGGAGAGTTGGTGCTGAGCGGGTAGATTCAATGAAGGGAGGTGAGTCTTACAATCAATTGATTTTTCCCCCTGCTGGTGGTACTGAAAGTAAAGATGCGCCTTAGAATCAATGGCGCCTTAGACTCGAAGAAATATGGTATAAGTGCAATCCCATGCATGTCTGCTCAGAAGTAATCGCCACTGAGTTCAATGGGACTTACTCCCAGGAAAGTGTGTAAAGTAATACATTGGTTTGTGTCAATTCTGTTTTAGGCTTCAGTGTATGGGGGAAAATAGTTGCTGGCCTAATCAGCACTGTCACAAGAGCTATCTATTGCCTGACAAACCTTTAATTTCAACTGCATTACATCCTTGTACATGGTGCTGGCTGCCTGCCTGCCAAGAGAGCATGGCCCAGGCCAGTTCTGTGACTTTGGAACTGGACTGGTGGCAAGAGGTCTCAGATCCCACAAGCTGCAAGGAAGGCCACACTTTAGTTCATCAGAGCAATCACCCCCTCTGCCCTCTGCTGGCCGACTTGGTAGATGCCTTGCCTGCTGTTCATTTCTTGGAAACTTTCTATGAATGGCTCTACTTTACTTACACAGCACATTTGAACCTGTGGACAAAAGCCACAGCCTGGGAGCTCCTTGATTTCGTAACACACTCAGTAACAGTACACTTAGGAAGGGTCCCCAACCCTAGCTGCCTCCAACAACCTCATGGCTAAATTCAATCAAGAAGTCTATCGACATTGTGACACTGCCCTGCAGAACTAGCTAAACCTTCACTGCTGCATCCTTGGTAGGGTACACAACCATACAAGCACGCACTTAGGGCCAGGGAGGGAGCAATCGAGGACCACCACGACAGAAAAGAAGGTTTTTTGGTAAGCTCACCCCACAAAAGATCCCAAACGTACCTATTGAAATTTAAGGTATGAAATGCTGGGTCACAGGACCCCTCCTGTCTTCATCATTACTTGTTTGCTCTACCTTGCTGTTGGTATTGTCCATAGAGACCCTACTGGCGCTGCATTCAGCACCCCACTCTCTCCACTACCTTAGGAACCACCGTGCCAAACCAGCACCCAGGACTGGTAACTGACTACTCTCCCAGCATTTCTCCTCTTCCCTGCAAGTAACTGAGAAACTCCTGCTCCAGCACCCACTGAACAGACACCCTTGAGCTCAAAAGATATGGCACCAGCACCTGCTGGGCAGCGATCCTTTTGTGGGCTGCCTTCCCCTTCCCCTGAAAAAGCAGCCTTAGGTCTCTTGCCCTGCTTTCCCTCCTACTTTCCCAGCTACAACTTAGCCTCTGGGTTTTCTTTTAAGCCCATTTTACCTTTGCACCCACTTTTGTAACCAGGAGATTGCTTAGTCTTGCAATGCAAGGCACAATTCCTGCAATGCTTCACAACCAAATTAGCAGAAAGTGATAGGCAACTTTGGTCCTTGACAAAGTCTAACCATTGATGTACAAAGCTGATGTACTATTTTCCTATCTCTGGTGCAGTCAGATTTACAACACATTTGGTGCCTCTACTGTTTTCTTCCTTTGTGTTAGTGCTGTGCATGCGTGTACACATGTGGGTCCAGGACATCTGGTCTCGGTCTGTTTAACTGGTTTAATGGGAGGCCCAAGATCTGTGTCAGGTTTCCAACGCATGATTCTCCTTAACTGGTCCATCAAGGACTCAAAAAACAAGGGAAATCACAGCTTCTAGTTGAGGTCTGAGGCATTGGTGATCATTCAGTAGGAAAGGTTAAGTGATTTTACAGCCGGCTGAGAGGCTCACTCCTTGCCTACAGCCCTTGGTTCAGGCTACAGAGAACTGCAACTCAGCCATGGTCTTTCACTGCGGCCAGAACCTAGGGAGTCTTGTTTCATTTTCTCTACTTCCCCCAGATTTCTTCCCTCCCTTCCTGCTACCACAGAACTCCTGGGGTAGCCCTCCTGATTTCCCCATGTCCTTTTCCCTCTCCTTGCTTGGTTGCGCCATCAAGCACAAGAAATAGCTTACGCTTAGGGCCTAGTCGTATGTATGGCTAAACAAAACTTTCTGTTTTAATTCTCCCTCCGTGCTATTGTATTATCCTCACAATGAATTTCTTGTTGTTGCACACTCACCCCCCCCCCTCTTTTATCTGCCAAACCACTGAGCTGTGCTATTGGCTGCTGCACACCCAACAGATTTCCCCAGTGTGCATATTACTCATGTTCTAAAAAGCATACCGGGGAACATACTCAAGTGCTCCCGTAGCTGTTAGTTCTGCCTTCTTGGAGCTTCTATACCAGCTTCAGCTGTTGCTCCTCTTCGGCTAGTTCTTGAGCCGGTCCTTAACATACTGCCACAAGTTGTGATGTTTGTTACAAAGCTTGCCTGGCCCTAAGTAGTCCAAGTACAGAATGGCAATAGGATTGGACTCTGATTTGTTAGGGGACAGATGAGCTGATGAAAGTTTGAACTTCTTACATGTCCAACACATTCCTTTTTGCACAGATGTTTAGTATTTTACATGTTTCTGAAGTGGAAAATAACAAGAACAACAGTGTGGGTGGCACAATATTGAATAATACTTGAATGTTTGATGATTGGAAGAAGAGCTTTTATTGTACTGTATGGAGTTTTATTGTATCCCATAAAGTTTAGGATGCAACGACTACAGTAGAAAACAATGTGCATAGCCCAAGTACGACCACAGAAATTAAGACAACCAACATCGCTCCCAGCACTGGAAGATAAAGCAGATGAAGCTGCCAATGCAGTCAAGACTGCCACGTTTGAGGATTAATGAAACAGGAGAGTTGGATTACAGTTCTTCCTTTCTGGTACTAGCCTTGTTACAGCCAGAATTTTAGATGTAAGCTGTAGCTGTTTTATTACTATGGCTTCAAAACCCACATTTCAGAAATGTTTTGTGGTCTTTAACTATGTCCATGCTGAACTGCAGAAATCCAGCGCAGAGTTGTAATTAATTTTGTAATTAAATTGTCCAATCTGGAGCCCTATTCATCCAGCCTTTATAAAGCACATTTATAACTGTAACGATGCAGATACTTTTAATCTGGGCTCGAGTCAACAAGAGCAGCTATGTAGAGTCTGACTTTACAATTGCAAAAAAGCATTTCCTGATACTTTTTGCAATCACCATGGGTACCCACTCGGTAAAATGCTTTTGAATGTTTTTCTCAAATATTTTACACTTCAGTAGCTTTTTTGCAAACAGTACAGTACTGTCATTGTTCTATCATTTTTAAATCCTTAAGAACGCACTGCAATATGCTGAAGTTATGATCCAGCATCTTGGATGCATGTTTTCTTGCAATGGCGTATCAACATTTCTGTATCCTCTGCAGAGGAATGTATGAGTCATTGTTACATGACCTTAGGGTCATTAAATTTAATAAAAAGATCATCTTCCAGTAGTTCTTAATACATTGCTTTTCAGTAGATATAAAAAATACTGAATATATTTTAAGGCAAAAATGTTACAAAAGTCACTAGAACTATATGAATTACTTAAGGTCTTCCAAGGAGGCAATTGTGTGGAAAACCTTTATTTGGGTTTGTTTAGAATCGCCACACTGCAAACTATCACCGATATAAGAAATCCGTTTACTCAGAGTTTTTTTTCCTTTAACTACCTCTTTCAAGTTAGGAGTTGGATCACTGCCTTTTATGATGCAGTTTGAGCCAAAGAGTTCTTCCATAAGGGTGTTTTTCTTCTCCACTGATACCATAGATACATGATCTTCACCACGTGCTGATGAAGTGTCCTTTTGCCTTGTTTTGGTAACCTTACCAAATGATGGTTCATAAGCACTGATTGAATTTCCTGTATTAAACTCTGCTATTTCACTCTGGTGCCCAGTCACCTGTCTACTATTGCAGACAATGCTTGTGTTGGATATTGAACCTGATGTAGGGAATCCCTGATGCAAATTTTCAATGACTTCTGTAAATACATACTGTTTCTTTAATTTTGATGGTGTTTTGCGTACTGCCAATTTACCAGGAACAGCTTCTTTTGGCTCACCATTTCTTTTGCATTCTTTATTTTCTTGCTTTTTTGTTGCAGCTTCTTCCAGGTTATTCTCTTTTTGCAGGATATCATGTGTAGGAGGAAATGACTGTACTGTCCTTAATTTCTCAAACTCATCTTTCAACAAATTTATCCCTTGCCCATCTCTCCTTTTCTTCTGTCTTTCTAGGTTTTCACATTTGAAATGTTTTTCTTCACTCAGACATATCTCTTCCCTTAATAACTCTATAAAGGAATATTAATTTCATCTGTAAAAATCCTTAATTTACAGATTCAGAAATCAAAACAAAAAGTTTAGTAGGGCACATCCATATAAGTAATAGCTACAAGTTCTTTTACAGCACAATCCTATGCATAGTTACTCAGAAATAAGCCAATGGGATTTCTAGCCCAATCCTTGTGGTGCAAACACAGCGTCCACTGTATCCCACGGGGGGATTTTGGCCTCCAGAGGTCAAAGTACCCAGACGAGTACCAGCAATATCACTGGCGCAAGTCCATGTGGACTTGTGAAGGTGGATCGAGCCCAGGAAGAGGGTTTAGATTCGGCGGACACCTCTGCCACCGAACCTGGCCCCTTCCCGGTCCCAATCTGCTTTCCTCCCCGCCCCTCTCACCACCTTTCTGCTTACCCCCTGTCCCCTCCCACCTCTTACTGGGGCTGGCAGGCATCCAGAATCTGCTGGAATGCAAAGCCAGCTGCTTGCCACTTGTGGTGGGAGCCACTCCATGCTTTCCAGCATGTCACCTTTTGGAATAGCTGGAAAGCGCCATATGCAGCCAGAACACTCATTCCAGCTTCATATGGCACCAATAGGATTGGGCCATTACTCCCAAGTAAGTCTGTGTGCGTGTATATATAGGATTGCAGCCTTAAAGACCAAATTAGGACCCTCAACTAAACCAACTGTTCAGGGGTAAGAATAGACCCCTTTGTCTATTCAGCAGTTGCCTTGCCAGAATCTATGAAACGGAGGACTGATCCCAAGACTTACTTTGCATTATGGAAGAAACAGTTTCTTGCTGCCAGTACCTTTATTGGCTCACAGAAGAAGTGCACCTCCTCCCTTATTCAGGAAGCACTACAAGCAGCAATGGGCTTAATTCCATGCATTTCTCATTACGAGGTGACATATATAAATCAGCTCTTAGAAACTTAACCCAGGATTAACAGAATAAATAAATATATGTTTTAAGATACAACTACAGTAATTTTACAGTTATTTTGCACACAAGTTTCAAGGTATATGTGCATAAGAAAAATGTATAGGTTCTATGCTCTCAGGAAACTGGAAAACCTTACCAATGTATCACTAAGCGGTTATGGTATCAGACCTCATATAAAAGGCCCAGAATAGCTCAATGTTCAAGCGTGTACAGCAATATTTGTTTATTCTATCTGTATAAAAGTATATATCAAGCTTAAAATATTCTGAAAATACCTGTGCATGTCCTATTTGAAAGTTGTTGCATCAGTAATTTTTCAGTTTGATGAACTTCTGCTTTTCGTTCCACCTCTTGGTGTGCATCACATAGTTTGTTTCTTAAATTTATATCTTTGCTTGTCGTCTCCTAAAAAGCCATAGGGAAAAAAACCTATACAGTATATGTATTTGTGCCTCTCTCTCTCTCTCTCTCTCTCTCTCTCTCTCTCTCTCTCTCTCTCTCTCTCACACACACACACACACACACACACACACACACACACACACAGTAAAGAGTTATGAAATATTTTCAATGTTAGTGCAATATTTTAGAAAAATGAAAGCTGCAGCCGTCTTGTGGGGACTCTTCACCCTGCTGGTAAAGCCTGCCTGTGTGTCAAAGGGAGATGACCTGGTGTAGGCAGGGTGACCAGATACAAGGGATGACAGAGTGCCTATACCTTTAACCATTGTATATAAGAGGGAATTTGGGCAGATGCAGCTCATCATGGAAGGGTGCAAAAAGCTGCACCTGCCAAAATTCTCTCTTCTATACAATGGTTAAAGATATATGCACTCTGTCCTCCCTTATATCTGGTCACCCTGGGTGTAGGGCAAGTGTGCTGCTCTGCCATTATGGCGCCTGTAACCTGCACTTCCTCTGGAAAAGCTTAACGTAGGATATGTATTGGTAGCTCTAGGGTGACTGGCATCTGACTCTGGTAGATCCCTGGGCCAGGAAGGATTCACTGGCACCCCACTGGGTTTTGCTAGGACCTGTCCATTGATCAAATCCATCCATGTGGCCAAGGTCTAGGCAAGGCCGGTTCAAGACCTCCCACTGTCTGAGGTGATGTGCCAAATGCTGCCTCCCCTAACATGGTGATGTATGAGTCTTTATTCCTCCTACTCCCTAGATAGAGCATCTCTGACACTCCTCTAGCCCACTACTCTCCACTCCTTCACACCTGCACTTCTGCTCTGTCCCCCTCTTCTTTTTTCAATCCAGGGAGTGGGAGTAGCAACAGTAGCAGAAGCAAATGATCAGACGGAGGCAAGTGCCCACTGCTAAACATGCTACCTTAGGCTACTGCCTCAGTTGGTCTCATGGATGGGCCGGCCCCAGGACTAGGAAAGGGCCTGGAGTTGAACAAGGGTTTCTCACCATTAGAATAGTCAAGGGAAAGGGCAGACTCTCAATCTCCCAAGCCCCCATAAAAAGGGGCAGCTGATTTGAGATGTGGTACTTTTTGTTCCAGCACTTGCAGAGTTAACTGCACATTGCTGTCATGGCCCTCTGGACCAGGTGAACAATGGAACTACAAACGGAGTAAATGACCTCTAGACAGGAACAAGGCTAGTTAGTTTCTGCATTAGGATTTTATTTCATTTTGCCTCTAATGTCAAGTACCTGATTTTGCATATTTTATCTGTACATGTTTCTTTTTAATAAGCCATACTTATTTTCAAGAACCTACCGTGTTTCCCCGAAAATAAGACATATAAATATGTCGTATATAAATTTTGGCTCCAAAAAATGCAGTAGGTCTTATTTTCAGGGAGCTCTTATTTTCCCAACCTGTGGTGCGACCCCCCCACGACCCCCCAGCACTTACTTTGACCGATTAAAGCTTCATGCTTTCCTGAGGGTTCAAGGCCTGCACGGCCTGCACTTGAGTTCTCCACCATGGAGGCGACATGTTAGAGAGATTCTACAAGGTTGCAGCCTCCTTGCAGGCCTTGCTGGCCTCTCTAGCACGTCATCTCTATGGTGGAGGACTCAAGTGCAGGCCGTGCAGGTCTTGCACCCTCGGGAAATGATGCTTAAATCGGTCAAAGTAAGTGCCGGGGGGGTTGCGGGGATCACGTCTGGCTGATGATCCTAGCTAGGTCTTACTTTTGGGGAGGATTTATATTGACGAGTGCCAGCAAAAATCATGAAAAAATGACGGTAGGTCTTATTTTCAGGGTAGGTCTTATTTTAGGGGAAACAGGGTACCTGCCTGGCTCATTCAGACAAGGGCTCTTGTCTGAATTACCTCCTCACCCTCCAACAGATTGCTCACTTCGCTAAATGCTACATACTGTAGTTTTTGAGTGTTGGTGTGCCCAATGGAGCTAAAGCTAACTTGGTTAGTTGGTTCCCCTCCTTCTCCTCTCATAACCAGCTTCAGTACTGAGAATCGGCCAGGGTAAAGGGTTAACCCCAGGCTGGAGAAAAGGGTTGAGAGGAGGCCTTTATGAAATATTCTCTGGTGGCAGTGAATCTATCTTCCAGAGACAAGGCTGAGACAGAGCAATGACATCCAGGACAGCTTCTCATGACTTGCCTCCTCAGTCTTCCCTTGAGGAACCAAACATATTCAAGTCCTCCACCATTAAGACATGCTAGAGAGACTCTGCAAGGTTGCAGCCTCCTTGCAGGCCTTGCTGGCCTCTCTAGCACGTCGTCTCTATGGTGGAGGACTCAAGTGCAGGCCTTCCAGGCCTTGCACCCTCTGGAAAGAATGAATCTTAAATCGGTCAAAGTAAGTGCCGGAGGGGTGCGGGGGGGGGGGTCACGTCTGTCTGGCTGATGATCCTAGCTAGGTCTTATTTTCAGGGGAGGTCTTATGAGTGCCAAGCAAAAATAACGGTAGGTCTTACTTTCAGGGGAGGTCTTGTTTTCAGGGGAAACAGGGTAGCTGCTGACATTAAGAGGACCAGAAGTGTTACTAGAATGTGCTGCTACCACCTATTGGCCTTGTCTTATATTGCAACACCTTCATTTTTTGTATTGTAGCTAAGCATAGCAATGCTGACCAATAGACTATACCTGTGGGTATCTGTGACTATAAGACCAAAAGAACATTGACTTGCGTTGGTGCATTGAAAATCTGGGAGGGAAGGAAGGCCCTTTCATAAATGATATCTTTGTGGCTTTGCTTATGCCACTGTTTTGTTTATTCAGTTTAAATACAGTAAATTTAAGGAGGGGAGGGAAGATCCTACCCAGATGTCCAAACTGGGGTCTCAGGTTTCCCTGGGTGGGGGCTCATGCCAGAAGAGACAGAAACACCTGGACCATGAACCTGGCCCTTGGTCTGTACTCAAGGCTTATATGAATAGCATTATTCTCACTTGAATCTCAACCCTTTCAGGCAGGAATTTCAAATATTTAGCTACTTAAGTAAAGGTTCAAATCCCCGCTCAGCCACAAAACTTCCTGGGTGACCTTGGGCCAGTCACTATCTCTCAGGCCCACCTACCTCACAGGTAGGTGTGAGGACATGTTGTGAGGACAAAAAGGAGGGGAGGAAATATGTACACCACTCTGAGCTCCTTGGAGGAAGGGCGGTATAAAAATGTGAAAAATAAATAAATAAAGGTATCCCCTGACAATTAAGTCCAGTCGTGTCCGACTCTAGGGTGTGGTGCTCATCTCCATTTCAAAGCCGAAGAGCCAGCGTTGTCCAAAGACGCCTCTGTGGTCATGTGGCCGGCGTGACTCTCCTTGCCGCAGCGCGTAGCGTGCAGCTGGAACACGGAGCGCTGTTTACCTTCCCGCAAGCGGTACCCTTTCGATCGACAGCTTATGGTTTAGCGGTTTAACCCGCTGCGCCACCCGCTGGCCTATATTTAGCTACTTAGCCTCCATAAATTAAGGTAGAATCTATTTGAACTTCCCCAAGATTGTACAGGCCTGCAAACAGCAGTTCATCCGGCTCCACTCAGTCTCATCCATGGTTTGGATATCACAATTTCAGCTCCCGATAGGTAAGATTTTCACACAGTTGGTATTAAACTTAGCTGTAAGTTATTCAAGTAATCAAAAAGGTGTGAAGAATATTCACCACGCTGCTCCCATGGACTCAGATATATGATACACAGAATAAGAATCCCAACACAGAGATAATTTCAAGGAACATTGCCTTCGCCGCTGGAATGGCTCCAGGGGCGAGTGGGAGGGGCCGCGTTACACTGGTTTGCAAGGCGCGGTGCAGCGCCTTGCACCACTTACGGTGCCCCTCCATCAACTCACTGTGCCCTCCTTCAACCTACTGCCTGAAGTGATTATTTCAGTCAGCCTAATGGTTGGGCCAGTCCTGAGTGTACGTGGTGAGAAACCTACAGTTTCTCTTCCATGTCATTGTCAAGTAGCAGAGTGTTGTGAAGGAAAACTGTCCAAGGCAATAAGATTCCTGCCCCTTTTCCAATCCCTGTCCTGGTGCTGCAAAGTAACAGTCAACCTTGATACTTCTTCTAGACTCTAGAGCAGGGGTTCTCAACCTGTGGTGTATGCAGACCACTTGCTGGGGGTACATCAAGCCCTGACCCATCTGCCCCATCAGCAGCTAATTGTTAATTAACATGATTTACAATGTAATTATTTTGGAGCTGGCGAGCTCCGCAGCGCTAACTTCCGCATTACTTACAGCGGACAGATCACAGCTGATTGGTGGGACTTAATTTATTCACGCACAACTGGCCGAGTTGTGATCTATTGCTCAGTGATCTATTGCTCCTGCCTATCTTCCTGGTGAGGTGACGGTAAGGTCTCCCTATGTTCATGGGATAGTCGTTGCTCTTTCTCCAAGAATCCCCCCTTTAAATGCGTGGGGGGAGGCCTTTGAACGTGCGGGGGGGAGGGCCCATGCATGTGTGCCCCCACAGGTGAGGGGAGTAATTGGGTGTTTATTTTAACACATTTTAAAAATTAATTTACATAAACATTAATTTGCATAATTTAATTAGATAATTAATTATGTTAATTTGCAGGGGGTACAGTTGGTCACACAGACCGTGACGGGGGTACAGTTAGCCAAGAAGGTTGAGAACCCCTGCTCTAGAGGATGGTATATTGTTATTATTATTATTATTATTATTAACAGTATTTATATACCGCTTTTCAACAAAAAGTTCACAAAGCGGTTTACAGACAAAATCAAATGATTAAATGGTTCCCTGTCCCCAAAGGGCTCACAACCTAAAAAAGATGCAGAAGACCACCAGCAAACAGCCACCAGAAAAGGCACTGTGCTGGGGTGAAAGGGGAGCAGTTACTCTCCCCCTGCTAAATATAAGAGGAGCACCAATTGAAAAAGTGCCTCTTGCCCAGTTAGCCAAGCTGTAGCATATGGCAAAGGTGGTTTCTCAGGTTTCTTCACTGTTACTGGGACTGTGCTAAAGTTGATACAACAATTCTGATCCTGACACATTCTTAGGCTTCCTTTGTCAAACCTTGCCCTATATCTTGTCAACCCATATTTATATAACAATTTTGCATTGTTTGCATCTATTAGCTGTATATCCCTACCATGATGAAGACTTAAGTTAATCTAAACTAAAAATTGTCAATTATGAATTAAATTTCATTTTGCTATTTAGCAAGAAGGAGGAAAATAGTTAAAATGTTGTGGAAAACTGGAGAATTGTTAGAAGGCTACACAGGCTACAGGAAGAAAAAAGCAAATATAGGAGTAAACAAAACAGGTAAACAAAGTGAACAAGCAGTGGCTGAGAGTTTTGAAGACAACTTTAGACAGAGCCGCCATACCTCTTTAAAAACAACTGCACTTTTCTCTGTCTCATGGTTTTGGATTGGGGTAATTGCTTCTAGTTCAAAACTCATATCTACTTGTACTGACCTTGTCACATTAACATCTAGGGAAAAAACACAGGAAGAAATACAAAGAGATATTTTTTTTGGTGGGGGGAACCCATGAAACCACTATAAAACCCAAGATATCATTGATATGCAGCCACATTTACTCAGAACATGTTGCACTGATTTTGATCACTTACTCTCAAGCCCAGAGATCTCCCTCTTTACACTGATCAGCAGAGAGCCTGAATTGTGGTTGCCCCCATCAACAGAGGGGGGAGAGAGAGTGGAGGGGTTCTGTGAGAGCTACAAGACCTGTGCAGCCTTGAGCACCACTCACAATCTCTGAATTGTGGTATCCCTCTGCAATGCAAACTAGGCTGTTCATTATGGCATTTTGTACCCCACAGTCAAGCATGTAGTGGTGATCCACATACAGTAACCTGTTTGTAGCTAAAAATTAATTCAAGTTGTGTTGCATTTACATATTTCATCAGTCCTACAAAATATTACTTAATTTTATTCAATAATTATTAGTGAGAACATGCAAAAATTGATTCTGTAAACAGGCATTATTAATAACTACAATGGGAAATGTTTGACGCTGTATTATTAGTTTCCTAATTTGCTGCTATTGGATCAAAGGTAAGCGTGCCTAAAGAACACAATCAGGAAAAATATAACGTTTCTCAGGCTGAGGACTAGGGGGAGCCATGCAACTAGATGTGTGGCATAGGATTGTATCACACAATAATCTAACAGAGTCTATGTCAGTTCTACTGAGGTTCACATTTCACACAGAAATCTAACCAATTTAATTCTAACACTGTGATACCCTCACCCCAATTGTTCTCAAAACTGTGGAATCTATTAAAAAGCTGTAACATTTGAGAAGTATTTAATACAAAACTTGCTAATGTACAGCTGAGTAAGTTGCTGACTTACTAAAGTTGGAAATCAGCACTGACTCAGCTGGGAGGTCTGATCAGCTGGTTGGCTGGGGCAAGAGGGGAAACCTACAGTAAATGGAATTCTGTTGATCTGTGATAGACTATGGCAGTGTTTCCCAAACTTTTTCAACCTGTGGCTCCCTTAACCATTGGCGACAACTCCCCATTACATTATTTGATGCCTGCCAATTAGCATTGCACTGTTTTCTGAGAGAGGATTCCGTGGCACTCCACGGTTCCCCTGGCTGGTTTCTGCGCCTCCCACTTTGGGAACCACTGGACTATGGGATGGCAACAACTATAATCAGGGACGTGCGGTGCAGGCATGGCAGGTGAGGAAACCCCGTCCCTGGTACTTCACGGAAAAGAGCCGCAGCCTAACCATGAGACTGTGTGCTCGCTACTCGGGTGCCAGTGGGTAGCGCATGTGCGCAATCTCACAGTTAGGTTGCAGCTCTTTTCCGTGAACTACGAGGGGGCAGGGTCGCCTCACCTACCATGGCCTCACCACACATCCCTGACTATCCTGCTGATCTTCTGTTAGGCCAGGTTGGGTAGTGGGCATCTAGACTAAGCTGTAACCCTGTGTGCGCTTACTTGGCAATAAGCTCCATTTACTTTTGAGTAAACATGCACAAAACTGGCCTGAATATCTGTCATTCTTACTCCCCACCCCCACCAACAAAAATGGAAAAAGAAAAAGCAATCTTGCTCTAGTGCTCATGATCTGTTAGGCAGCGAGCCCTGCACCAGACACAACAGTCATGAAAAGAAAAATCAGTATTGCAAAGGTTCCTAATAAAGCTTCTACATGTGAACATTTTAAAGCATCAACAATCCTCATGAAAATGACATTTTTAAAAATTGCATTATGCTACCTTTTGGGGGAGACCTTTGTTCTGTATCACCTTTGTCCTGTTGGCCTTTAAGCATCCGATTTGCATAAATGTTTCTTATACCAAGTTCTCGTTCTTTTTCCTACAAAAACGTAGTATCAACATTCTTTTAAAATTTAAGTAGAATTTGTTTTATGAAGCCTAATTATCTATGTAGCTTGATAGCTGAGCTCACTATACGTACAGTACATCCATATAGTATCACTGCATTTTAATAATATGTAAATAGAATGTTTGTTCTCCAGTTTATCTGCAATTCAACTGGCCAAATACTTCGTCTCTCACATGACAGATGAACATGAGTCAGCAGTGTGATGCAGCTGCAGAAAAAGCTAATCCACTGCTGGGCTGCATTAGCAGGCACGCAGTCCGGATCACAAGATGTAATAGTTCCACTCTATACTGCACTAGTCAGACATCACTTGGAATACTTCATCCAATTTTGGGTACCACATTTGAAGGAGGCCATCAATAGGCTGGTGCTAGTTCAGAGGAAGGCAATAAAGGTGATGAGGGGTCTAGAAACCAAGCCCTATGAGGCATGGTTAAAATAGTTTAGTACGTTTAGCCTGGAGAAGAGAAGACCAAGGGGAGATATGAAAGCTGTCTTCTAGTATCTGAAGGGCTATCATGCAGAAGAAGGGGAGGACATACTTTCTGTGGTTTCTGAGGGCAGGACTAGAACCAATGAGCTGAAACTACAAGTGTTTCTACAAGTGAAACTACAAGTGAGAACACTGCTCTCACACACACACATACTGTACACGTCTACTACCACACATCCAAAAACACCATCTCGGGCCCAGGTTTTCCCGGCACAGAATTAAAACTAAAATGGGGGACTTTACACACAGTAACCAGCGAGGGCAGGATGCAGCAAATGGCTGTTTTGGGGCCACTGACTGGATAGCAGAGCAGAGCAAAGTGCCTCTAACTAAGCTAACCACAAGACAGAGTTTTCAACAAGGAATATAGATTTTATTGGAAGATGTAGAAAAATAAGGAAATGGCAATGTGTACTTGTAAGATCAGTTCCATAAAGGTTTAGTGGCTGTCGGTGAACGATAATTGTATTGGTTCAGTTGGAAGGAGGGGAGAGAGAGTCAGGCTGCCAGGTAGGCAAAGTTTCTTCTGCCTGAGACAACCCAATGCGAAGGAAGAAGATTAGTGGGAGGTTTAAAACAGGAGCCGGGGAATGGAGGTTTTTAGAAGGGAGGATGAGTGGTTTGGAGGGGTTGGAGAAAAGGGAAATTGCTATCCTTAGTCTGCTGGCTGGACTGGGGTATGATGTCCTTCTATGAAGTGAGGCTGGGCTGCATGGTTTTGGAAATAATGGAAAAACCAAGGTGTCCCTTGGTGGGCAGGCAGGGAAGGCAGTTCCTCCGGAGGTGAGGACAACTACTGCGGGGAAAAACTCTCAAAAACAGACAGAGTGGAAGTCTCTATTGGAGGGAGAGACTACCCAAATATGGACAGTGTGGATGCCTTCTGGGAATATAGTTGGACAGTTGTCATGAAACAGCACTTACAAATTGATAGCTGATGAGCTATAGTTTTTCATTAAAACAACTATTGTTGCAACTTGTTATGGTGACATTTGTATGATTGAATTCCCCCTAAGGTTATTGGTCAGGTCATCTCCACTGATAGTTATGCAGATTCATCAAACAACATCAGGTACATACAGGTATCTGTTACAGGGGTTCTCAACCCCTTCCTGGCCGAGTACCGCCTCCGCTGCCACTCTCCTGCTGCATACCACTGGAAGTGACTGATGATATCATCACCAGTTACCGTACTTCTGGGTTTTCAGAGGCCAGAAAATGCAGGTAGGAGGCTCTGGCGGGTGGGATGATGTCACTGTTCCCAAAAGGCTCGGCAGGAGCCTCTTGGCAGTGAAAATGTGGTGCTGCAAGTGCCATATCGGAGCGTGGTTCTGGTGGTCCGAATACCACTGGTTGAGAACCCCTGTGTTATAGCATTAGAGTCAACTATATTTCAATCAGGTATCTGCTTAAGAGTTTAATTAAGATACTACACAACAAAAGAAATTATACCATTAAGCATTAAATACCTTAATTTTTTGGTTAAGTGACTTGATTTCCATTTGCAAATTTTGGGTGATTGTCCAAGCCTCAACAGTCTTTTTCTTCTCAACTGCTAACTGATGACTAAAGGAGGTATTACTCAACAGCAACTGCTTTTCTAGACCCTAAAGATATTACAAGTATGAACATTTACGTTATCTCTTACCCATTGACAATTTACAATTGTATAATAGCAAAATTTTTAAACAAGACATGAATTATCACAATAGAAATTGGAAATTTTAGTATGTTCCTTCAGGGATATTAACATTGCCATTCTCATTCAAAATTACACCACTCTGAATGAGAACTGGACTTTTAGGAAAAGGGTTACGAGTACTCTTGTAGAAAAAGAGGAGTTGGACATAAAAAGTGTGATCAAATTTCATCTCCACTTTGGCTCACCAAGGGTCAAACATGGGAGTTTCATGGTTGGAACTTGTTTTTATTTTTCAAAAAGCAGCCAGGAAGGATGACCAGATCAGGACCACACAGGGGGAAGGAGGATGTAATCCTTTCCCTCTGCACTGTGGCCCCAATTCAAATCACACCCATCCACCCCAAACTGTTGTTATACTCATAACATTTCCCCTCAACGGCTAATAGTACCATTGGGGGTGGGGGTTAAAGTCAGGGAATCAACGCAAGAGCAAAAAGATTAACCCCTCTGCCCCATACCTCAGTCCAATCCAAATTAACCCTTACAGTCACTTTTTGAAAAAGAAAACATCATGCCTAGTTCGGCCCTACTGGGTTTAGGGAAATCAGTCTGTTACCCACCTAAAATCTTTACTCAGAAGTCATTCCCATTTATTTCAACAAGCTTTATTTCTAAATCAGTGTAATATTGCAGCCTTAATCTCAATTCCTTGTCTGTAAAATGGGAATAATAGTGACCACCTTCATATAAAAAAACTACTGTCTCCTACTGGCAGAGCTATAAACTAAAAACATCTTTGCATCATGTGAATTTCCACCTATTCAAATCTCTACATGCTGAGCAGCATATTCAAATGGAATGAATGATGTGAAACAAAAACCCTAACTCCATGCGTGCAGTTACATACATAGCGTTCCTGCTCAAGCAGGCTCCTGATTCACATCCTTGTCAGGGGAGCTCTGTGTTGTGGAAGAAACCCCAAAACCATTTTGTGTATCCTATTTAAGAACCTAAATTTGAGGTTGGTCATTTTGAGTTGTTAGCAAAAAGACACTGGTACGTCATTTCTAAGAAGGTAAATTATGTGACTTGTGCCCCGATAAAGAGGCTGCAAATTGACCTTAGCTTTATGAACAAAACAATGCAAAAAATCCAATGTGTTTCATTCTATAAGAAAGCTATGCAAGTTCTATAAAACCTTGATGTAGTGTTGCTATGTATTCTTCTTTCTATGCTTTTTCCTTCTGTATGTTTTTCCTTGCTTGAAAAGTATATACAGTATATACAGTAAGCTATGTGATTTGTACTTGAGGTACAGACCATTCCGCTGGTCTCTCCATAAGAACATACGAAGAGCCCTGCTGGATCAGGCCAAAGGCCCATAAGAAACCCAAAATGAAGCTGACTCTGTATTCCCCGCTAGCTTAGAACATGTGAAGAGTTTTTTCTTCGGCGGTGTGCATGATGGTGATACGTGTGTTTCCATCCCTAAAGTGAACGGGAACACTCCCACATGCACGGAGCTCCCACACACCCAAGCAACAGCAGAGTTGGAACAAATACTTAAAAATCTAGCAGCATCGTAGTATGTAATATTTCTCGCTATCATCCTAAAATGCATTGGCATGCTGCATACTACCTGAATTTTCTTATCACTGGCTTCCATTCTTTCTAAGAGGACGGTTAACTTGCGCTTAAGTTCTCCTCTCTCTGCAAGATTCTTGTCTTCAGAAAGTTTCTGCAATGCCTGCAAGGTATCTTTCGTCTTTAGCAGTTGTGCCTCAACTTCTCTAAGCTTCCTGGATGCACTGCGCTCCTGTTCCTGGGATTTCCTAAGAAGTGCCCTTAGAGTCCTCACTTCACCACAATGTTTTGCCATAAGATCAGGCAGGTTTGTCTCGGCATTTTCATATTTACCGATTGCTTTCAAATGTCGATGCTGAAGCCGCTTCAAGAGCTGATTTTCCATATTTGATGTCTCCAATTTGTTCCGCAGAACAGACACTTCATTTTTCAGCTCCTTAACTTTGTGAAGCCTGGCTGACAATATGCGGCGGGTCACATTACTATTCTTCTGAGAATTTATAATACCGCCAGTACCGAAAGGGGTTTTCTGTTGTCGTTTCTTCTTGGGGAACGTCTTACTCCCTGCATTCAGACCAGAGCAAACCAAGATGGCATTAGAAAATGTAAGATACATGCAAGTCTGTTCCAGTTATTGAAAAGTTAAATACAGTCTCAAATAGTGACAGAAGACCATGCAAAGAACTCAATTGTTCAAATATTCCAGGCTTACCTATCCACTGCACAGATATTGTCACTGATGTATTTTGCTCAGTCCATCTCTGATACAATTGCTTTATTTGTTCCTCCATTCTGGTGATCACATCTGTGCTATCCTTAAACAGCTAAAGCATTGGGGATCTGAGGAGTGTGTACGTGTCAGTGCTTCTATCAAAGAGTTACAGGTATGACCAGATCTGGAGATCCTCGAAACAGGTTTCCTTAATTCATGGACATCATGATCATAATCAGAGACAGACGGTTGTGTGAGTCAAAAGGAATTCATGAAGTATAGATTCCTTTAGAGTAAGAGACACATTCCGAGAAATCAAGATAACATGCCAATGGCCACAAACGGAGAGTTATTCATGCATACAGTACATTGTCTCACAGACCTACATTCATACCAATGATTTTCACAAGAACTCTAGGGACAGCAAACAAACAGCACGAAGAGTTTCTATCTGTCCTATCATTTCAGTATCCTGAGAAGGGAAATAGGAGGGATGAAGAAAGGAATAGGTAGCCTACACAGATGCAGAAAGGCATGCTGGTTATTATGTCCTGGGGTGAAGAGAGGGAAGGCTGAAGATGTGAGAGAGATGGCCTAATTCTAGTCTTCACAGAAAATAAAAAACATTGAAGGAGCATATTGACTAGGTTTCTTGAACATGCTTTTTGTTTAAAAACATTGCAAGGTCAAAATAAGCAGAAGTGAAATGGATAAGACTAGCAGCACGAGACATCTATGCTACCCAACGGCAAGATCCACCTCCTTATGTTGGACCTAAGTGTTTGTGGGGTCAGCTTGAGATCTACGTGCCCGGAGGGGAGGAAAGAGGAGTTTGTCCATGTCCGAGGGAGCCTATAACACCGGCTCCTATGGAGTCTAGCACTGGCCTTTTTTATTATTGTAATGTATTTTATGAACATATTGTAAGCCGTCTTGGGCATTTGCTTTCGCAAGGGAAAAGCAGGGTATAAATTAGTTAAATAAATGAGATTACAACTTCTGTACTGTACTACCTTCCCACAGATCAGAGCTTTGTTTGGGGGAGGCGGGAGAAACAGTCACTACTAATTTCCATTTTTAGTCAGATTCCTGCTTGAGCTTTTATGTCAATCAAATTGTTTGGTAAGTAGCTTCGTTTGGAATTAAATATGCTTTGAAGCAGATCTCTTAGAAACAGGTTGCAAAATAAATTTAGGGTATATCTTCTAAGTTCTAAACTCGAACCTTAGCTCTAAGTGATACAGATTCTTTTCTTATTCTGTACCTGTGTTTCACAACTGTCTCTTCCAAGAACACAAGAACTATAAAACTTAAAGGTTACGTTGAAGGTCAACTTTTATTTATTTACTTGATTTGTATCCCGCCTTTCTCCCCAAAGGGTACTGAAGGCGCTTACAAGATCATAAGACAATTTTATACAATAATTTACAGAATACCATTAATATAACATAAAAACTTTATTTAAAAAAATCACACTAAAGTCAATTTAAAAAGAAACAGTAAACAAAGTCAGCAGCAGCAGCATAGAAAAAGGTCAGAAACCTGAAGTCCAAGATATTAAAACTCAGCTGTCTAATACTAAAAGCCATGATCTCAGAAGGCTAATCCTTGCTGCCGCGCCTCCCATGTCCCTGGGTGACGGCACATGTAAAAGGGCCCTCTCCAATGACCGGAGGGGCACACTGAATTATATAATCTTTGTGCTGCACTCAGGCAGAACACAGCATACCCAAATACCAATGAGATACTTGTCAAGTGATGGAGATAGGTATTAAACCATGGCATAAAAATGGGTTACAGCTGAGTGGGTGAGGAAGTGCCAGTGCTAATATCCTCTTCTCAGCTGCCTCTTGCCCCACCTTTCTTTCCCTTATCTCTTCCTTCCCAGAATTCCTTGTTTTCCTTGCTTCCGCCACGGGAACAGACATGTGTATGGTAATGATATGTAAATCAAATTCAAAAACCTTTATTGGCATATAACAACAACATCAATGTTCACATTTTATCCTGCAATACAGTTTATGAACCATTACAAGTGGATTTATCCTTAAACTTCTGTTCCACCACCAACAGGAACCTTGCCACCCTCTCCATAACTTCAACTGCCAGGATGGTGTAGTGGTTTGGGAGTCGGACTTAGACCTGGAAGATCCAGGTTCAAATCCCCGATCAGCCATGAAGCTTCCTGGGTGACCTTGGGCCAGTCACTATCTCTCAGCCCCACCTACCTCACAGGGTTGTTGTGAGGACAAAAGGAGGGGAGGAAATATGTACACTACTCTGAGCTCCTTGGAGGAAGAGCGGTATAAAAATGTGATAAATAAATAAATAAATAAATAAATAAAATAAACTGGACAATCATTTAAAATATACAGTATTTCACTTTAGCAAGCTCTGAATATCTAGTCTTTTTAATCAGACTGGGCTCCAAATAAATGGAGCACATACTGGCATGAATTGGGCAGTAAAAAAAGCATGTGAATGAGAGTCTCAATCAATGCAAAATTGCAAGGACAGTATCAGTCACGATATGGAATCTTACAGTATTCTCCCAAACGTAACTTCAGACGGGACCACATTAAACCTAGCTAAGGTAATGGCACAACGTTCCTTGGGATTTGTAAGAGAGTATAAGTAAGACGCCATCTGCCTATGTTGTATTGGAATACAAAAATTTAGAGCCAAACACACCTTAATTGCCAGGTAATGCAGATTTTGGAATTCAATGTCCAAGAATCTCTGCTTGATCATCCTATAGCTCCACTTCCGAGTACATACTCAGCAAATCGGAAGAAAAACCAAGTCTCAATTTTTTCTGAACATGGTTAAACCACCTAGACGAGTCAGCTTCAGATAGCATATGTCCGTGATGGTGAACTTGTGACACGCGAGGTCATTTTGGGTGACATGCCAGCATTTCCCCCAGGGCCCTGATACACCTTACATATTCGCAAAAGTTTTACAGGCTTGTCTTGAACATTTAGGGCAGGGATTTTGGCAGACTTCTTTCAAATTATTATCTAGTAAAACTCAGCAACAAAAAAGTCACTAATTGATTTAAATAAAATACAATGTGTTCTACTGTATAGTTGTTTTGAGTTCAGTTCAATTCAAAATTACTATTAAAAGTAGCAATAGTCAAAGTACTATTAAAAGTTGAGGGGGGGGGAGTGACACACCAGCAGAGTCAAGTTAGGCATTTTCAAAAATTTTGACACACCAAGCCCAAATAGTTCACCATCACTGGCATATGCTGTAAAAAAAACCTGTTTGGACCAGAATGAAAGTGGAGATGCGCAGCCAATATTTTATGATCAATAACCACGCTCTGGTTTCGATTAACATCTGCCCCATCTCTAAACACAATGCTGCAAGAGGGACACATCTACTGTAGGCAGTCTCATCATCACCCGAAGAAATGTAGCTTGGATATATTCCAAGGAATGGTTAATTGCTCCTATCCAGATCAGAATTCCATAAAAAAGCTGTGATATCACCTTTGCATTGAACACCTTAATGGCCACTGGTATAAAACAATTTCCTTGCTTATAAAAGAATCTGACAATAGATTGTTTGGTGCAATTTGCTAAAGTGGCTGTCTGTCTCCTCTGAGTAAAGGTTCCAGTAAAGGTTATACTGAAAAGTCACCCCTCAATATTTAAAATGTTTTACCTGCTCAACTCTCTCACCATTGATAACCCATTTGGGGGTCTCCATAATTTGGAGAAGATCATGATCTAAGTTTTCCTATAATTCAGTTCAAGTTTATTGGTAACCAGATAATCAAAACACCTATTTAGTAAATGTTTTAAACCTACTCAAAAGCAAGACATCAAAACTGTGTCATCGGCATACAATAGCAAGGGTGTAGATATGTAATTGATCTACACTACTGGTCCCCAAACCTTCCACTGTCAGAGCCACAACACTCACGGCACAATCCTCACTAAATTTAGAGCGGCGGAGCGTGTGCTCCGCCGCTCTAAAATGTCGCAAATGTGCTGTAAATTTTGAATTTTTGACTGATTGACTACAAGACATATACCTTTAAGTGTGATTTGTCAAAGTTCAATTTTCCAAAAAATCAAAATTAATATTATTTGAATATTTTTGAATTTCTTGAAAATTTACAATTGTGTCATGGTGTATATCAAATGAATGCCCTATTCATAAGCTTTAAAATGACACCTGTCCCATGTCTGTAGCTTTCATCGTTATCTTGTAAATGGCGTTTGAAGGTATGGTGACAAGTGAATTTTGGCATTTTTAGGCAATTTTGAACATTCAATATCCCAAAAACAGATGGACAAAAAAAATCAGAATTTTTTTTTAAAAACATCTCATGGTAAGGTACAAATGTACCAAAAATGAACAAAATCCATGACATCAAGGTTTCATGCATTGGTTGATTTCACATGGAATGACCCTTCAGCAATAAAAGTGAAGCAGCACAGTTGCCAGAACTGTAGCAAAACCTTGGTCTACATTAGTTCAGAATCTGTCACCAACAAACGTCCTTAACAGTGATCAGTGTGGTCAAGTATAATTTTACCTTTGACTTGGTGGTGATCATTTTCCTCGTTCTTCTTTGGCAATTCCTCCTCTTTGCTTTCGGGTTGTTCTACATGACTGCGGCAGCTGCAGCTGCTGCCACTCGAGATTTCTGAAGAGTTTGTGTGAAAATCTTCATAATAATAATTCTGAGAACTTCCACAGTTGTTCTGTTCTGAACAACTGCTGCTGCTACTTCTGCTGCTCTGATCTCTTCTTGAAGCATTAGCATGGAAGTCATTGGAATAGTCAAGCTGAAAACTTCCACACTGACTGGTACAGTCACTACAGTTATTAATTTCATTATGGCTGTTGCGTTGGGTGCCCTTGTAGATCCCACAAGGAGAATCACTTGGGCTTCCACTGTTTGTACAATGGTCACATTTATTATCCTCTTGGACTATAAAATGGAGGAAAGAGCCATCTGAAGCCTTCATTCTGTTTTTAGAGTACATCGTGATCAAGATCCATGGCCTATTAGAAATCAGAAGGATTGTCAATTAAAACCACAAAAAGAGTACAGAAGATAAGAATCCATGCTATATATATTATTGCTTACTCAGAGCCTCTTTGTTTATGCTCTTCAAGTAGCTTATTTTGGTTCTATCTTCTATAATCTATATCTATACCAATAAGTCTTCATCATTTCTGTCTCATTTGCTATTGTCTGCTTTCTGAAGATGCGCTGTGCTTATACAGTATAATACTGTTCTTAATATTGCCACTTACAATGCCATTCCAGAAGGGACAGTGCTTTAAGTTTGGACTTCTCTCGAGAAAGTAAAAAGACTAAACCTAACGTAGTCATATTGGCATGACATATGTTGCTAAGTATTTAAACCAGGGATTGGGAATCAAACTGAACCTGCGCACCCCTCAGGGAAGTGAAAAAAGCACTTTCTTCCCCCGGTGGCGGGGGCAGCAGTGCGATCCCAGAAGCGCCGTTGCCATCACCACATGTCACCACTCCCCTTAAGGGAGTAGCTAGCAACCCATTATTCCTGGCTGGGGCGTCGCACGACACCCTAGTTTGGGAACCTCTAAACTAGAGGCTGAACCCCTAAACATAAAAGGTGGAACTGGTTCAAAATACCATACATGATTCAGTAATCAGGCACTCTGACTGCAATTGTATGATTAAGGTTTTATTTCCCAGCTTTTTATCCTGTTGCATGTATTTTGTTTGTAAAAGCCTGTTGAAAATTCAAAAATAAAGTTTTTAAAAAATAATCTACTTTTTGCTAGTTACCATTGTATTGATTTTATAGAATTACTTTATAAGCAATTTATTTATTTAATTTGTTTAAAGAATTTATACCCCGCCTTTCTCCCAGCAAGGGCACCCAGCATATTATTCTACAAGAAATGTATCCAAACTGGTTCAAAGTGTCTTACTTTGACTAAAAAGTTAGGCTACAATTCTACACATACTTACTTGGCAGTAAATTCCACTGAATTCAATGGGGCTTACTTCTGAATAGACATGGCTAGGATTGTGCTGTTAGTCACTGAACCAGAACCAGACAGTTTAAAAATACTGTGATGAATCAGACCCAGAACAAGAACAGAGTCCAAAAGGTTTAATGGTTGGACTCCCTGATTTAAACCTCCATAGGGAATTCATCCATCAGTCCAAGTGCCTCCAAGAATGAAAAAAGGTGAAGATTGTAGAAGGGAAGTGGCAAGTTATTCTTTGCTACAGTGGAAGCCCGCAAAGAATCAGAAAACTTTAGTTTGATACACTAGTTTGATTTTACAAAGTGAAAATATGCTTACCATGAACACACAGCTTTTATATTAAAAATGTTGTTTTGTGTGTCAAAGTTTGGTTATCAACCATAACTTTGCATTGGAGTGAAACAAAAGGAAGAGATAAGGGGAAAAAAGGACAAAGAAACTTTTATTGGGGGGGGGAAGAGAGTGGAAAAAAGTAAAAGAAGAGGGAGAATCAAGTGCTTCTAACTAAGGAGGGTTAGGATGAGAAATACCGACAAAGTAAATGGGAAAGCTGTTTAAGGCACACTGGGAAAAACACAAACCAACGTTAGTAAAAATAAAAACATTATCAAAACACCACTAACAAAGGCAGCATGTAAACTGCGACATTCTCAAAGACGGTCTGGGATCCAGTGTCTCTGTAAAGTGAAGACAGTGTCAAAACTCAATCGTTTATTAACATAGGAAAATGTCTAATTGTATTATTTCAGAGAGCCATGAAGATAAGTACTGTATACATAACGCTACGGTCTCACTGTGACACACCGGTACTCACCTCCTTGATGGGGGATACGACAGAAGCTGACAAGAGAGCAATTCCAACAAGGTAAGAGGAAACCACGCTGTTTCCTTCCCGCTGCACACAGAATTTATCTCCACGTGTTCCCCTGGTCCGTCTGAGCTTTCCTGACCCTCTTGTACCAACAATGAGGGCTGGCTAGTTTCCCCTGAACAAACTGGAAAGCGCCGCTAACAGCCCAGTGTTTAAGCTTTCCTTCTACAGTGCGCACGCCGAAGATTATTCCTACCTCCGGTCCCTCTATACACGGTACCTGTTTCCTTTGGCTGCATTGGTGGAAGAAACTGTTTTCAGATCTTTGTTACTATGGCCACTGGAAGAACTCCTTCGCTAAGCATCATGGGACTTGTAGGCCAATGGTAATCAGAACGAAAGGGCAAAGAAGCTGAGGTTAAAGAACCACATCTCTCTTTTACTTTCTGTTTACTCCAAGGCTTGAGAACCACACACTGCTCCCTAATGAGTGTAATTATAATGCACTTGTATTTGTCCTGTTGTTCCTGCACTCTAAAGAAATATTTCCTTTTGTCTGTTATTACTCTCCCGTCTCCCGCCATTCAATTTTTAGTGGATGTCTCCTGGTTCTGCTATTGTGAGAGAAAAGAACTTCCCTCTATCCACTCTGTCCATTTTTGGACAGTCTATCCCATGCATAATTTTACATAACTCAATCAATCATGCCCCCCCCCTCAGGGCCTTCTTTCTAGATTGAAGAGCTCCAAATGGTTGTAGCCTTTCTTTATCCATCACAGACAGCTTAGAACAAATCAGTATATATGTGAACTTTTGATTTCTTGCCCCAGTGTGCATCACCTTACAATTACTTACACTGAAGTGCATCTGCTATTTTGCCACCCATTCCCACAGTTTGAAGAGATCCTTCTGGTACTCTTCATAATCCATGCTAGACTTCACCACTCAGAAAGGTTTAGTGTCATCCTCAAACTTGGCCACCACACTCACTGCTTGTCCCCAACTCCAGGTCATTTATGAACAAATTGAAAAGCACCGGTCGCAAGACCAATCCTTGGGGCACACCAGTTTTCTCTTATCTCCATTGTGAAAACTGCCCATTTATATCCACTCTTTGTTTCCTGTCCTTCAACCAGTTCCTAATCCATAAGAGAACGTGCCTCCTTATTCCCTGACAGTAGCTGCTGTATGGGTGGGGGTGCGGTGGCATCCTTGTGTCGCGTGTCGTGTGTGTGAGATTTCCTTGGGGCATTTCTCCATGGTTGGTGGTGGTGCCTATTGTTGTGTTGCTCATTCGTAGTGGCTGGGGTGTGTGTATGTGTTCCTCTAGCAGTGGCCATTCATTGGCCCTCAACCTGCCCTGTCTCCTGCTCAGTTTACCCTGGCAGTGCTTCTCTGGCCACTGGTGTTGGGACTGGGTGAATGCAGTGATTGGCTCCTTGGATGTCACTGATGGCACATTGACCTCACAATGGTGATGCACCAACGTCATGGCGATGACATATTGACATTGGGATGTCACTCTATGAGTGATGGGCTCTGTCAGGATTGCCATGGCTGCTAATGGCATTACTGGGAAGACCAGCATTATTGGGAGGGCTGCACTTGCATATAGCATTGCCTGGACTTAGAATAAAGGCTTAGAATAAAAGGGTGTCACACCAGTGTCAGTGTGCCATTGGCACAGCATCCAAATAGGATTAGGTCGTTAATGCCCTTTTGATGCCAGATACCCTTTGTATTTATCTAACCATTTCAGTATGTGAGTGAAGCTGGTAGATTAGCACTGCTAGATTTTATTATTAGTGGCCCAATCCTACCCCCCACCAGCCCATAGCATGCAGCACCACCAACTACGCTATGTTGGGGAGGGGGTACTCAGAAGGCCTGAGAGAGGTAAGTAAAAATCTTTTTTAATTACCTCCCCATAGGCCACCTGGCCTTCAATGTGTATTCCTTGCACCTACTTCAAGTATTTCGCTGGCCTAAGTCTGAGGAGCTTCAGGGGGTGTGTCAGGCCAGGAAAAGGGAGATAGGATCTTGGCATGCACCTCTGCCACTGAGATCCTCCCCCTCCCGCCCCCAAACTGCTGCCAGTTTGACCCGGTCCCTGCTCCAATTCTCCCCCACAGCCACCTTACCTGCTCCAGTGGGATGTCTGGCATGCACATGGGCCCTCCACCTATTTGTGCCAGTGGCTGTGAAGTGCACATTGGCAGCACAGCTTTTGCACCGCCAGAACGGGGTTTACGCTGATGGATCAGGAGATCCATCAGCATAAACCCAGCATTGGATTGGGCTGTTACTCTACTTTGTTGCTGTCTGTGGTTCTGAAGAGCATCTGAAAAGCATTAATGTGTGAAGCATTCTGAGACTGCAGTCCTAGGCTGGCTGGCTTAGACCCTACCTTCTGTGTCAATGTATTTGCAATCATGATGGTGTGTGTGTGTGTGTGTGTGTGTGTGTGTGTGTGTGTGTGTGTGTGTGTGTGTGTGTGTGTGTGTGTGTGTGTGTGTGTGTGATGATTCAATATTCCCAAACCATTGTGTATTTCTGATTGAAAAACCTGTAACGCACATGCAATAAAAATTTCCAATAATATTTAGAGAGCAACAAGCTAACTAGATTGGATTGCAAGGCAGGTACAAGGTAGAGATAGAGGGCTGGGAAAGTTCTCTGTTTCTCCTTACGCTGCTGAAGACTTTGACACAAAGAAATCCTGACAGTTTGGCTCATCTGATATACAACAAACTGCCCTTAAATCCAGGAAGGAAGTTTGGAACTGGAGCATAGATCTGGGAGTTCTGTTTTCACGGTAGTTGTTTCATGGGAGTGTGTGCGTGCGTGTGCGTGTGTGTAAAGGAAAAACAAAGCTTTTGTCCAATTTTCTTTGCCGATCTTTCAGCCTGAAGGGCTTTTCTTTTGACAAGAGGCTACACAGTTCCTTGAACGAGAAGCTGATTGAGAAAAAAGCGGTTAAACATAGCCCTGTATTGTACACCCCTCTCTCCCTTTCTCCTCTTCCTGTGGCCCCCCTCGCCGCCGTCCTTCTCCTCCTCTTGCACTGTCTGATTGGTGTACTACCGTCCCTTGCCTTTTAAGGGCTGTCACCCGGTCAATCTAAAGTGATGAGCCGGGGTGGGGGTGCAGGTGTCAGTCCCTCTGCAATGGATACTCTTACAAGCCAATCGTCTCTTGGTCTGTCTGTTCCCAAAATACCCAGAAGCCAATGAACCGGGGCCGTTCAACTGATGTGAAGTGGATATTCATTTGGGAATCTCGCTGCTCCGGGAGCTACTGCATGTCCGGGTCATTCTTACAGTTTTCGTGAGTAGGTTGACACAACAGGCGTGCTGTGCTGGTTCTGTTAGTTCCCTTTGCTTGTCGTCAAGATGGTGATCAAAGTGTTTGTAGCAACATCCTCGGGGTCTACAGCGGTAGGTATTTTCATGTGATTTGTGTTTTCACGCGTTATCAGCTTCCAGAAGCTTTGGAAAGTACAGTACTTGTTGACTGAGAAAGGGGCGTGGTATAGTGACTTACTATGATCCCAGAGTGTGGTTAACAAAAGACATGTTTCCTCGATATCTAATTTTTACAAATTCCAGAAGGGAAGCTGTATTGATCTGTCTGTGCAATTGAGGATAACACTTATGCATCTGATGAAGTGGACTCCAGTCCCCAAAAGCTGCTGCCACAACAGATTTGTTAAGGTGCCACAAGACACTTTGCAATTTTATAGGTGATTCAGCATGCAGATAAGTTCACTGTCAGCAATGTAATTTTTGTTTGTGCACATGTAAATAAAAATGCACAAACCTGTATCTAACTGAAAAATAGTCCTTATTTTAGTAAGTTTTGCAAACTCTACCTGTATTTTAAGACATGCAACTGTTGTTGGAGGAGGAATAAAGAATTTAAGTGCAGTTGGAAAACACAACCCTTATGTTTTTTTAATTTCTTTTAAGAAATAGTCGGTGTAAGTAATTGCCATATAAGGGATACTGTTTTCAAGAAACAAACATCCACAAAATTGAGCATATTTCATCTTAAAATTATTAAAGGTTATTTTTAATCTTTCCACTTTGCTAGTGGATTTTGAACCTATCTGCTGTGAGTGATCAAAAGCGTTATGTTGGCTGAAAGGAGCAAAGGGCATGCAAAGAGAAGATTGGAAGGTGGGAACTGGGAAAGAACTGTTTCCTTTTATATCCAGTTCCCACATGAGCTCAAATTGCAGGACTGCCTCAGCAATCAGTCACAGTGACACTTCTAAACAAACTGCTTGCACATAACTATGGAACTGCACCGCTAACTGGCTGAAACTAACACAACCTCAAGAAGATTCCAGAGCAGAAGGACCAACCAAAAAGGGCTAGAAGCAAAAGCTTGGCAGGTTACTGGCTTTGGCACCTGTGCACTGCAGTGTCTGCTTGGCCCCACATACGTATATCTAAGGGTAGTGTAGGGCAGGGGTTCTCAACCCCTTCCCAGCCGAGTACCACCTCTGGCGCCACTCTCCTGCTGCGTACCACCGGAAGTGACTGGTGATGACAACATCACGAGTTACTTTCAAGGTTTTCAGAGGCCAGAAAATGCAAGTAGGAGGCTCTGGGTGGGTGGGTGGGTGGGAGGAACCTTCTCAGTGTTCCCGAAAGGCTCAGCCAAAGGCAGGGAGCCTCTTGGAAGTGAAAACACGCCGCCCAAAGTGCTGTGTTGGAGCGGGGTTCTGGCAGTCCAACGGTCTGCGTACAACCAGCAGTTGGCCAAAGTACCACTGGTGGTATTAGTACCACTGGTCGAGAACCCATGGTGTAGGAGAAATAGCATTTGTGTTTGATTGTGCATTATGGATGATGCAACTTTCTCATCACCAGTGGTATAACACTGTTTCATGCCCCATGGCAGTTGTAATAAACACTGCTTATACGGTGATGTGTGCAGGCGTTCAGCTGCAGTGAATGCCACTGGTGGTAAATAATTAGTGTTATGGCTACTGTCAGAAAAAGTCATGGCTGAGGCCAAAGAAACTTGCTTGTTTAGTGTACTACCTTAGTGTGAGTTGAGGTGGAATACGTGTCGAGATTGGTATGTTTATGTATTTATTATTAATGATGATGATGATTGATGATGAAGTGGACAATCCCTTAACTCTTATTTTACGCCTTGTTTATTTATCATTTGAACCCTGTAAAATAACTATTCCCCCCGCCCCCACCATATATTTTAATATGTACCATGCCTTCTCCCAAAGGCTCATAGTGATTTGCATCTTAAAGCAATCTCCTCCTTCAGTGATGCTACCTTGGAGATTCCACCCGCTCCACATTCTCTCTCTTGGCTTCTTTTTTTGTACAATAAATACATTTAACAAATATTTTAAACACTATGATTACAATGCAACACAAAATTCAGTGCGCACACATGCGCACGCACACATGTATACACACATGCAAACAATGATAACCATAGCACTGAAAACTGTCCAACCAGACCGTTAAACATTTTACATAAATATTTTAAATATATATCTATCCAGTATGTTTATAGCTGAAGCCACAGATGATTGGCTGAATTGGAAAGCTTAAGATGATTGACAACCATATTCTAAGCACACTTACTTGGAGGAAAGCCCCATTGAAATCAACAGGGTTTATTTTCCATGTGAAGATGGCTGAAGTCCATTCTGGGACTATAATTTCAGTCATCCATAGATATGTTTTAAGGCCGACCCACAAAGCACCATTTCCGTCGCAGAGGCGAGCGAGCGTAGGTACCTGGCCGCTCGCCTCTACGCGCTGACCTCGTCTCCACGAGTGTCTCGCAGCAAATAGCCCCTCCTGTTGTCCAGCCTTCTTAGAAAGCGCAGCGGTGATTCGCTAAGCACAAGTGTGGTCCGATACACGAGAGAAGAGAGAGAGGGGCAGGAAGGATTGAAAACTAACAAAACAATTTGTGCCGGGAATAGAATTCATCTTGCTAACTTTTGTGAGAAGGAGAAATGGATTTAAGAGAAATCGGAGACGCAAGTGAGTTCTGATTGATTGACAACCCCTTTCATCCCGCCCTCTCATCCGATTGGTGGCTGCAGTAGCTCCGCGTACCCGCCCCCTCAAAGATGGGCAACAAACAATTTCGCTCATGCCAGAACTCGGGAGAGCGCAGCTGCTCCACGTTCACCTGCTCTCTTCTGGAATGCTGATCACACATCTCAGCACAGCTCCGCGCACGCGCGCCGCCCCCGGAAATCGTGCTGTGTGGGTCGGCCTTTAGATGATAGGTCTCTAGTGGATTATGTAAATATTCTGAATAATGTCTTGAAAGGAGATGTATCACCACCACGCTCAAAATCAGAATGGCCAGGATGGTATAGTGGTTTGGGAGTCGGACTTAGACCTGGAAGATCCAGGTTCAAATCCCTGCTCAGCCCTGAAGCTTCCTGGGTGACCTTGGGCCAGTCACTATCTCTCAGCCCCACCCTCACAGCATGATCTAGATTTCACTAGCGCAAGTCTGAGGAGAGAAAGGGGGCAGGGGAGGCTGCACGAAAGGGGGATAGGATCTGGCACATGCCATTGTTGCCAGATCGACCCCCTCCCGCAACCTTCCCACTCCCCATTATGCCCCCTCCCTGTCCAGTTTTGTCCCCTCCTTGCCCCTGTTCCGCCCTCCCGTCATCCCTGCTGCCTCTCCCACTGACTTACCTGCTCCAGCGGGAGAGCCAACAATGTGGGCTGGAAGGTGTTGGCCTTCTCGCCAGCGTCCCCAGCAGCGCACTGAGTAGCGTGCTGCCGGAGTGCCTTTAATGACTGGTGGAAGAGGCGTGACTATGGCAGCCGGTAAATATAGGATTGGGGCATAAGACTGCAATCCTATGCACACTTACCTTCAAGCTCCATTGAAGACAGTAGGACTTACTTCTGAGTAAACATGCCTAGGATTGCGCTATTAGATACATTGCTGAATCACAACCATAATCCTATAGCTGCCAGTTTCAGCAGCTGTCTCCTCTGTTGAGAAATGTGACATATACCAATCAGCAGCTTACCTGTGCTCAGTACGCAGATGTTTTGGATCTGCATAGTCAGTGGCGTTCCTAGAGGGGGGGCAGTACTGTAAGTTGCACACAGGTCAACTCAGCGTTACACGGTGACCCTATCAGAGCCATTCCGAGCAGTGGAAGCAATACGCAGGAGACTCCCTGTGTGTTGCCTTTGCTGCTCGGAATGGTTCCAATAGCGAGTGGGCGGGGCCACCGTGTAATGTTGAGTAGATCTGTGCACAATGTATAGTAACTCCCCTCCCCCCAGGAATGCCACTGTGCATAATTATAACATTTGTTCTCACACAGCCAGACATTAATGTTCTGAGTTGTCTTTCATTACATGGTGTCACCCAGATTCAGAGGCTTAAGCTAGAGATATTGGGGAACAGAGATGAGGATGTGAAATCATAGCAACTAGATGTGAAACAGTTATTGTTGTGGGTCTGCCCTTAGATCTAAAGAGGCTGAAAAGAAGGCAGACCATTTTCTGGGAACAGCTTGCCCAAATGCAACATGCTCAGTTGCTCATTTGTGGAGGTTCCCAATTATTCTTTGTTGTTATCCATCTTCAAAGAGTCTGGCCTTAACTAACACTATCCTTTTACCCAGCTGATTGAAAACAGCACTGTACCCAGCAGTGCAATCTGCAATCCAGGCAAGATCTAATGAGAGTGGGGGTGATCAGGGTGAGGGAAAGGTGGTAACATTCATGCTAAAATTATCAATAGCATTTTGCCTTGATGGCAGATTCTCATGCTCGGCAACAGGACGCACGCTGCTCCACACGCAAATGTCAACACATCTGCCGAACAGATGGTTGTTGGCATAAAGGGGGGGGGGGAAGGATCCTGTCCTGGAAAGCTGCATACTTTTAGAAAGGGGGGGAACATGTGGAAAACATTTTATAAATACTGTGTTGGTTTAAAGTGCGTATGAATCTGTTGGGGATCCGTTTCTCTGTAGAAAGCCTTCCTACCAGACTGCAGAGTTTGTTATCTGTCGGATTAGTATGTTCCGCTGAGTAGGTTTTGCTGACAGATTTTCAACAAGTACCACCACAATCTTGTTGCGTATCTATTTACCACACCAGATGCCCTAGTGACATCTAGACTAGATTACTGCAATGCGTTCTACATGGGGCTGCCTTTGAAGACTGTTCGGAAACTGCAACTAGTGCAGAATGCGGCAGCCCGGGTGGTTGCCGGGGCCTGTTGGTTTGACTCAGTCGGACCATTGCTTCGGCGGCTACACTGGCTGCCGGTTCATTTCCGGGCACAATTCAAAGTGCTAGTTTTAACTTTAAAGCCCTTAACGGCTCAAGTCCAGGGTATTTGAGGGATCACCTCCTTCCTTATAATCCGACCTGTACTCTGAAGTCATCAGGGGGGGCCCTGTTAACCGTGCCACCATTGATGGAGGTGAGGGGGATGGCGGCGTGGAATAGGGCCTTCTCAGTAGTGGTGCCCCAATTATGGAATTCCCTCCCCCTGGAATTAAGAACGGCTCCCTCTTTAGAGACCTTTCGGCGGGGCCTTAAGACGTTTTTATTTAGGTTAGCATTCGATGTCTGACATGGTGGGCTGGCTATTTAATAAATGGCTTTTAACAAATGTAAATATAGGTGACCCACTGGGGCTGTTTGTTTTAATTGTTTCAATTCTTGCCTTTAAATGTATATATGTATTTTAATGTTTTTATTGGAAGCCACCTTGATTGCCCTTGTTGGGAGAAAGGCGGGGTATAAATTCTTTAAATAAATAAATAAATATCTAATTTACAGAAACCTTTCTGCAGTGCACCTACTCTGCTTATGGCTCACTGTAATCAGAACTGCAAAGGTTCTGATTATCAGTGGTGGCTGGTAATAGACAGAGAATTGAGTTCTTTCCAGATTTGAAATTCTATAACTCAGGCTTGATCTATACAGGCAATGGACTATTCTCAGAGTATGATCTGAGGGTGCATGACACCTTACTGAAGCTAAGTAGGTTTTTGTCTGGTCTGTGTCTGGATGAGAGACCACCCAGGAATCCCATATATCAGGGGTGGCCAAACGTACTTACAGCGCAATCCTAACCAACTTTCCAGCACTGGTGTAGCCGTGCCAACAGGGCGCACACTACATTTTGCAGTGCAGGGGCAGTCATGGAGGCCTCTTCAAGGTGAGGGAACATTTGTTCCTTTACCTCAGGGCTGCATTGTGGCTGCACTGGCACTGGAAAGTTGGTTAGAATTGCGCTGTTAATGTAAGAGCCACATACGATAAACTTCAGATGCTTGAGAGCTGTAAGAGAGATTTTTGAGAGCCATGATATTTAAGAAGCATTTAAATTCTTACATATATTTACTCACCATGAATATTAAAATTTTAATCCAGTGGACTTTCAGTTTATACCTGGTAATTAATTATAAAGCTTGAAAAATTCTTATTTACCTTTTATATTAATTGTGATACAAAAAGGAGCTCAGTCGACATATTTACAAGAGCCACATATTACCATATTTATTGGCGTATAAGACACACTTTTTTGTCTACATTTGTGACCCAAAATAGTAGGGTGCATTTTATACGCCAATACTAAAAAATCCCTTCCCCCCCCTTGCCCGTTTTAAAGCATTTTCGGGCTTACCACGTTTTTCCGGAGCCAGAGAGCTCCCTTGTGCTTTCTTCCCTAACTAATCTATCCGATCTACAGCTGTTTGTCGGGTTTAATTTATGCACGTGCATGAGTTGAGCTTCTTAGCAGCCAGGGCGCTGTGCTCAGTTCAGTTCAGCTGAGCTGAGCTGCAGAGGGCCTGCTCTTTCCAGCTCTCCTCGGAAGGGTAAGCTTCTGAACTGGGCCTAGTTGGGGAGGCTTTGGAAACTGCATAGGTGGGGTGGGGTAAGAGTTGAGTCTGGGGTGTTTTTTTGTACTTTTATGTTGTTTACTTAGGAAACTGTGCATGGGGTGGGGTGGGGAAAAAGAGTTGAGTCTGGGTTTTTTTTTACTTGGGGTAAATGTTTTTTACTTTGGAACCTGTGCATGGGTGGGTTGGGGGAAAAAGAGTTGAGTCTGGGTTTTTTTTTTGTACTTGGGATTTATGTTCTGGTGCATTTTGTTCATGTGTCTTATTGCTGTGTGTTTTAAAAGAGATCCTGGTATTTTTGTGCAATTTATGTAAATTAGCTAATTAAGCAGCCAAGCAGTAAGTGGCCAAGTGGCCCAAAAATGCTTTAAATCTTTTTTTCTTGAAACCCAGGGCCAAAAGGAAGGTGCGTCTTATACGCCGATAAATATGGTATATGTCAAAGAGCCACATGTGCAGAGATGTCACAGAATGGGGTGCGGTGGTGCGGTGGGTCCCAGGGCATAGGGCGCTGAAACTGGTTAGGAGGCGCAGGCCCCCTTCAGTTTCGTTTTTATTTTTCCTTTTTTTCGGCTTTGTTCCTTTTTTTTCTTTTTCGTGGCAGCTGCCACCCCCCTGCTGCTTCCCAGGGTGGCAGCTGCCTCTTGTGCACCCCCAGGGTATGTGTGTTCTTTTGGGGTACTTAGCTTGTCTCAGCAGGGCGCAGGCATCTTGGATGGGCGGGACTCTCTAGGGACTCTCTAGGACTCTCTCTCCGTCTCGTTGGTCGGTCCTCCAGAGTCCTATAGAGTCCCGCCCATTCAAGATGGCGGCACCGGAACAAGAACATGCTGCCGAGACAAGCTAAGTGCCCCAAAAGCACACACACACACACACCCTGGGGGGGGCACAACCTTTAAATCCCCTTAAAAACCCCAGAGAACCCCTAAAACGAAAACAAAACCTAAAATCATGGTATTTTAGGGGGGCGTATGGGGGGGCTGCACCAAGCCCGTAGGGGTGTAGGATCCTCACTGCACATGTGGCTCAGGAGCAGTTTGGCCACCCCTGACATATATGCTGCTATGAAGTGGTTGAATGGATTGCAGCACTTGAGATGGAAATTATATTTCTGAATGCTCCCCCACATAAAGACCAGCAAGCCTAGCACAACTGGGAATAGGTTGGGCTAGAACTTTATATCCTGGTCTTCAACTTGCAGGGAAGTATTTTTGTTTGTTTGTACACGTCAGTAAGCATTCAAACTTTGCAACTCCACCTGTAGCCCAAAGTGATACTGTCCACTCTGGAGGGTGCCTGGTTAACTGCACAGCATCCATCCGCTGAATGTTATTGCAAGCACAGAATAACCTAAGACCCAGAGCACAATTCAGCGCAACTTCAGAGCAGCGGAGCTAGCACTCTGCCGCTCTAAGCTGTCGCAAATGTGCCATAAAGCACGTTTGTGATGACGCGCGAATAAGGGCCACCGGCATGGAGGCAGGCAGCCCTCATTCCAGCTCTGGATTGTCCCTGTGGCCACCAGAGAAGGTAAGGGATCCCCCGGCGGGTGCGGGGGCAGTCCGGGTGGCGCAGGAGGGGGACCATTGGCCGAGCCAGCCAGGGGGGAGTGATGGCAGCCACTATATCCACGTCTCATTCCCGGGCTGGCGCAGCCTTTCCATGGCCTCCTTGGACTTATGCCAGCTAAATAGCTGGCAGAAATCCAAGGAGGCCCATGGGGCCTCCCCATGTTACAAAGTCCCCTTCCCCTGAGCAGACCTCTGGGCCGATCACGATTGGTCCAGAACGGGGATAGAATCCGGCAGGTGGCCCTGGGGATACTTACGGTGGATACGATACTTACGGTGGATACGATACTTATGATTGCGCTGTCAGTCTATTTTTTGTATTAGTCCAGTCTACAATAGAGTTAAACTGCTGGGATTTCTGCCAATTTATTCTCACTTGTGCCCGTAGGGTAAACTGGCATAAATCCAAGTCTTTCTGCTTAAATGGCTGGTGAATTGTGTTGTTTAGAATGTTTATCATGCAGTTCACAGTTTGGGAAAAGGGGTGTTTTCTGGTGTGTGTGTGTGTGTGTGTGTGTGTGTGTGTGTGTGTGTGTGTGTGTGTGTGTGTTTTAATGGGCAGAGAATTAAGTTTCAGTTTAATGCTCCTTCTGATACGACAAGGCCATTTTGTAACCTTTCTTATATCACTTTATAATCCCTTGTTAAATCTGATCTTTTTAATGGCCTTTAGATGCTGGTCAGCCTTCTAAGAATATTTTTCTAATGATAAACAAACATGAATTAATGTACCTAGAAACCCCTGTCGGTGGAACCTTCCCCCCCCTTCCCCTGGTTTTGTGGAGCACATATGACTTACAAAATACAAATTGTGAAAATTTTGAGTAATTACCAAGAAAAAGAGAAAGAACAGGGTTAAATGATAAATATGGATGCATTACATTTATTGCAGAGCAGCTACCTCAACCCAGATATCAGGTACCAGTACTGAGTGCTTTATGAAACAAACAAACAAACAAACAAAACCCAGTAATGGTCATGGATTTACAGCACAATCTTGTGTAAAAAAGCGTCTGCGAAGCACATGCTCCGCATGCGCCGGGTGTCATAAATGCACCGTAAAGCGACACCTGGGGAGTAAGGGCCACCGGCGCGCAGGGCAGCAACCCTTACTCCACCTCCCCACAGACCCTGCAGCTGCCAGTTCAGGTAAGAAATGCACCGGGCGGTGCAGGGGCGGGGGAGGGAGGGCTGGGCAGCATCCATTGGGCAAGTCGGGCTGGGAAGGGGCGGGGATAACGGCGGCAAGCTCCGCCGATATCCCGCGCCCATCCCTAGCCTCGGCAGCCCTTATTCCGCCACCCTGGATTTACATCGGCTCCAGAGCCGATGTACATTTGAGGAGGCCCATTGGAACTGGGCAGCCCTATACCTGGGGAAGGGGACAAACGTCCCTTTCTCCCGAGGTGTTCCTGGGCTGCGTTGGCGCGGCTCAGGAAGAGAGCAGGATACTGCTGCCAGCCCTATGGGCCAGCTGTGTATCTTTATGCAGGATCAGGCTGCCCATTAGTTGTTTTCTAAATCACAAAGCATCCTGCCAACTGGCAAATCTCTGTTCAGGTATCACCTTTTCTGCAAACCCTTTGTCCTAAATGTTTAGTTATCAACTCTAATTGAAATGAAGTCTAACTGCAGTTGGTCAAATGCATCCTGCGTTCTCCTTTCATTATGTCGTCTGTTCCTTTCTCACTGTGCGTCATTCCTCTCGTTTTCTCCCCTCCCTCTGAGTTCTCCTCCACTACTGAAACTTCGATTGTTAGCTCCTTGGGATAGGGACAGGTTATTATTATATTATTCTGAAAATTGCCATATACATTTGTGGCACAATATAAAACACTGACACATGATTACTAATAATCTTTCGATTTGCAAATTGTAAATACACCAACAAAAACGGTTCAGGGAATTTTAACATAAGAACATAAGAAAAGTCCTACTGGATCAAGCCAAAGACCCATCTAGTCCCGCATTCTGTTTCCTACAAAGGCTCAACAGTTGTTTCTGAGAGGCCCACAAGCAAGAGAGAAAGGCATTCTTCTCTTCCACCACGGCACCCCTGCGGGGTGGAACCTGGGGATAACATCATGACTAGTAATCATTGATAGACTTGTCATACATGAATTTGTCTAATCTCCCTTTAAAGCCTTCTAAGCTAGTAGCTAAATATTGTGGAAATGAAGTCCACATATTATTTATATTTATTTAATGCATTTACATCCTTTCCCCCACACTATGGTGAGCCCAAGGCGGCTAACAAAATGTACAAATATACAATCACCATAAATAAGCTTGCCATATTTTCCCGGTTTCCAAAAATTAATTAATTAATTAATTGAATAAATAAATAAAAATTAATTAATTGATTAAATAAATAAAAATTAATTAATTAATTGAATAAATAAGTAAAATTAATTAATTGAATAAATAAAATAAATTAATTAACTGAACGAATAAATAAATAAATAAAAATTTTGCTTTGTGGGTGCAAACTGGCTACTTGCTGCCCGAAGGGTGTCTGAATTTTATTTATTTTTGACCATGAAAATGGCCGTTTTACCGCCGCTGCCACTTACCTGTCCCACTGCCATTGCCGCCACTGCCGTCGCCACCATCGTCCTTGCCACCGCCATTGTCCTCGCCGTTGTCATTGTTGCCCTTCTCGTCACCGCTGCCGTCCTCCTCACCGCCACCGCCGCCCTCATGTCACCGCCGCCATCCTCGTGTCGCCGCTGCCTGGAGCCCCCTTGAGAAGCCGCCACTTTTAAGAGTAGAGTTTTAAAACTTACCTTTTTAAAAACTTACCTTTTAAGTGTAGAGTTTTAAAACTTACCTCGTGAGGGCACATGAGGCAGTACAGTACTGCCTCATGTGCCCTCACGAGATTTGGGCGCCACCATCTTCGATCTCCCAATATTTCTACAGGAAAAAAGATGGCCGACAGGAAAAAAGGTAAGTTTTAAAAAGTTCTTTTAAACCCTTTAAAAGTGGCGGAGGCTTCATCTGGACCTTGGATCGACCCGGGACTGGAGCCCGGAAACTAGGGTTGTCCCGGGATTTACAGGACGGATGGCAAGCCTAACCATAAAATATAAAAGCAAACATTTAAACACTTACCCAATAGTAAGTGGCATAGCTATAAAACCATCAAAAGCAGAAATACAGCGTGCAACAGAAAACAATAGAGCAGCAATAAAATAGCAAAAGGCAGCAATAAGCAGTAAAAGCCCAAAGCATCCCTCTTAATGGCTCTTGATTAACATGACATCTCCTGAGAGTTTCAACCTGACATCACCCCTTGCAGGGCAGAAGTCCTGTTTGGCTCTGATAAATGCCAGAGAAGAACCAAGATGGAGGTAGTTTGGACTGCACACGTGTTAGGAGTGGGAGTTCATAACAGAACTCTTCAGTCAGACTGGGACTGTGTTCTTTGAAGAATGGAATTTTACAGCCCCTCAACGTGACAAAACTCATAACCTTCCCATTTCCACATAGCTATGCCACATGCCATTTTAATATTTGTTTTCTCTTTTTGACATGCTGCTGAAGTGCTCACACAGTGACAGAGAGAGGTGAAAAAGTCTGAGAAGACATAGTGATAAGCTTTGGAAGGCATAGTTAGTGGTACTTAAGGGGTAGGGTTGCCAAATCTGACTGAAGCAATTCCTCCTGGAGATTTTATTTTCAGTATTGCAAATTCCTGGAAGCCCTGTTAAAATTTCTAGGATTTCTTTAAGTAGTGGCCTGAAGTTTGTTGCTGATTCCTGCAGGTTACAGTCCAATCCTGGAGGGCTGGCAGGAAACTGTTACAGAAGGAGTCCATGTTGGACCATGTACATGAACACAAATCTTGCAAGTACTAAAAAATATGCACATGGTTTTGTTTGCAAGAAAAGTGGGGTCTAAATCCTTTAAAAGTAGTATCATATTTTAAGCGTATTTAATAATAATAATAATAATAATAATAATGAAAGAGAAGGCTACTGGCCACATCCATCTATAATAGGGAACAACCTTGTTTTATCTATATTATCCAGGTTTCCGGATGGAGAAGACAAAACATGAGTTGTCTGCTCTTGAAAAACAACAGGGGGGGGATAAAAATGTTTTATCTATCTATCTGGACATTTATATGGTGCCTATCCGCCTCCCATGAGGCCCTCAGTGAGCTGTTCACATCCAGTCCTTCAGTGCACTCTGACACCAGTTTAAACTCTTTCCGAAATCACATGGAAAGGAAAGGTCGGTTGTTCTGTCCATCTAAAAATGTACTGCTCACTGGCATAGCTAAGAGGGTGCGGGGGTGCTGTGCCCTGGGTGCTGTGCGAGACACGCCTTGGGGGTTGTGTGTGATGTGCCTGAAAAAGGGAAAAAAGAAAAAGATTGGTGGCAAGGGTGAGTGGGGCTCAGTAGGGGATTTGGGGCTGCGTGGGGGGGGGGCTGAGGGGCAGCAGGCAGACGAGGCAGTGACAAGTGACCTGCCTTTTTTGATGCCACCACATGATTCCCCAGCAAAAAAAAAAAAAAAAAAAAAGCGGAAGACTGGAGGTGGTGGCAAAAAAGGCAGCAGGAAGGGTGAGTGGGGGGACAGGCTAGGCGGGGCGATGGGGGCATCAGGTGGGGGGCATCAGGCAGATTTTAACATGGACCACACAGATCTGGGACTCATGGTAGGTCAAGTCCGCAAATCCTGAATCCGTGGATAAAAAGGGTCCACTGTATTGATTCTATTTTTATTGTATTGTGTTTTTTAATATGCTGTGAGTTGCCTTGAGTGCTTCTCTTGTGGGTGGGGAAAGGCAAGATACAAATATTTTAAAGAAATAAATAATAGATGGCTTCTTGCTTTGCATTGAGAGATGCTCAGGGCAGGAGTGGAGAGTTATTGTTTGGAATATACAAGTTTTGGGAATTGCCTGGTGAACATGCTTGCAATGAATAATTCTTACAAGCAAATATAGTATTTAGTTAAAATAAACACTACAGAGAAAAAAAATGAGTGGGGGTGGAAATGCAAAACTGATTCTTGGACTCCAGTTCTTGATATTTACAGTATGCATTACTCCAGCAATACTCATAAGATGCTTGGTGAATCTTAGCTATTCAGGAGTCCAATCCTGTGTAGGACCGCTGCAGCGTGCAAAAGCACACTGTGCCGGATTCTGTTTAGGATCAGGCCAGCGTCGGTGCAGGCCTCCTCAGGGTAAAGGGTCATTCATCCCTTTACCCCAAGTAATGGCCCAGCTGCCTCAATGGGTCTCCTCGGATGTGCACCAGCAAAATGGCTGACGCAAATCTGGGAGGCCCGTGTAATGCCGACCAAACAACCCGGAACGGGGGACTGGATTCGGCGGAGCATGCTGCTGAGGATCCCTTCCCCCTCCCGGGCCCGACCACCCAATCACCCCCTCCTGTTCCACCATATTCCGCCCTCCCAATGCCCCCACGCTGCCTGGCACAAGCCTTAACAGTGTCTGCTGGTGGCGGCCTCTGTACCGTAGTGAGTGAATGGTGTCAGCCTCGGTGCCACTGCTGCTTACTCTCTGGGTGTCGGAAACATGCCTTATGGCATGTTTGAGATACCCTGGAGCGGCAGAATGGCTGGTGCAGCCAGACAGGAGTGCGCTGTGAATATCTTTTACAACAGAAAAAAATGATACTATAGAGATGGATGCTTAGAGTAATGTTGTAAGCTCTGCTGCAGCACAGCCTCCACTCATAAATGGAATACCACTGAACACTCCTCCATAAGCATCAGCAATAGTACTGGATGGTCCATTTTTTAAGTGGAAAGAATAGACTGTGTGAAAACATGATTTATCAAAATAATTATTGAAAATGTACATGTGTGTACAAACAATTGTGTATAAACCACTGCAGTTCTGTTAAAAACAACTAAAACACACTTGCCTTGGTTTTATTTGCATCTGAAACTTTGTCCTAATCTTCAAGGGATAAACAATTTAAAGAGATTGGAAGAAAAAAAAAACACCTTTTCATGGCACAAAATCCTATGTCTGAGGTTTGTCTCACTTTATTTGTATACAACATGAACCTTGACATTTCTGTTATACCAAACACAGTACAGTATATAATGAATGAAGCACTTTACAAATAAGAAGTGGACACATTCTTTTTAATCTATGTAACTCCTGCTTGAGCCTGTGGCTAAATTGCTAGTTGGGGAGGAAATGAATGGTTGTTAGTTGACCAAAGAATCAGAGAAAAGTATTATATAAGAAAGTTAGTGATGAAAACACATTGGAGAAGCAGTTTAGATCTGCCAAGTTAAACTTGCCCAGACCCTTTAAGGAAGAAGAAGAGAGAGGAAAGCATTATTCAGAGATCTTTATAACTTTCTTTACCTTCCATCCTATTTGTTATCCTTTTAGACAATCTTCCTGCGAAGGAAGCACTGGAGTGGACGACAAGTATTTCTTTCCCCGTTCCCTGGGAAACCTTTTGGAGAGGAAGAGATGGGAGCTGGGATAGTGGTATGGGCTAGCAGGAACGTCTGGGCACTGGGAATCTCTAAGACTCACCACAAGTCCTCCCCCCCCTGCCATCCAATCCATTTGGTTTTCTCACAGTGCACCACTCATCCGTGCTTCTGTCATTTCCTTGTACAGTTGGCCCTTCATATCCACAGATGCTCAAGTTCGCGGTTGGTTGTGGTTGTGGTGGGGGCGGCGTCGGTGCCACATTACCCTATTTAACAGTTGCGCGGGCCCACCACCCTCTTCTTGCCTCTCGCTCTGCTTTTTAAGCTTGTAAAATGCCTATAGAAAGAAGAAAACGCGATCAGAAGCAACTTCCAGTTGTGCGCACAACTGGAAGTTGATTCCGATCATGTTTTTTTTTCTCTTATAGGCACTTTACAAGCTTAAAAAGTGGCGTGAGTGGCAAGAAGTGGGCGGCGGGCCCATTCGGCTGTTAAATAAGGCACTGTGGTGCCTCCCCTACCCCCAGTGGAATCCCTCCTCCGCGGATGGCCATCTGCGGATAGTCAAATCCGCGGATGGCTAATCCGTGAATAAGGAGGGCCCACTATAATTCTAAAGTATGGTTTAGAAGGCAAGAATTTCCCACCAATTTAAGCCTGTGTGACTGCCTCAGTCTATGGCATCCATGATATTCAGTCAACTATGTTTGTTCATGGGGGTGGCCAAAAACTGGTCTAGGCTCAGGGCCCAATCGCCTATCCAGCACTGATGCAGCTGTGCCATGGGGCATGCACTGCATCCTGTGGTGAGGGCAGTCAAGGTCAGGGAACGTTTGTTCCCTTCGCTTGGGACTGCATTGTGGCTGCATCGTCGGTGCTGGAAAGTTGGATAGGATTGGGCCCTCACTTCAGTTCTGTGTTTGATGGTAGCTGCACAAGACCAACTCACAATGAACTTGCAACAAAATGACTGTACAGGCTGACTGGAAACTGAAGCTGCCTGAGGAAGCTGGGAGAAAAAAAACACTTCACTTTCTGTTTTTGCCATCTCCAAATATGGCTCCCAACCTAGACTATCCAGACAGACCAACTCTTTCTCCCTTAGTGCAAGGTCTGCCTTTTGAAAATAATGTGTTTCTTTTGGGTTCATATTTCCAATTTTAAACTGTAACTATAATTTGAATAAAAGATAAATCACATCTGCTCCTTTACATTTAACCATGAAGTGACATGGGTCATCCCCCCTCCTTTTCTAACTAGATTAAGAAGAAACAGCAAGAAGTAGTGGGCTTTTTAGAGGCCAACAAGATTGACTTTAAAGAATTGGACATAGCCGGTGATGAAGACAACCGGAAATGGATGAGAGAGAATGTTCCTGGTGAAAAGAAACCACAGAATGGAATCCCACTTCCTCCACAAATCTTCAATGAGGAACAGTATTGTGGGGTAAGAATCTTACATTTCTAAGAGATATGTTTGCCCTTTTTTAGAAAATGCACATATTTGTTTCAAGAATTTTGTAAAACGGGTTCTTGGTGCAACGTTGTTCATATTAATTTTAAGTCCCTGATTCTAACTTAACTTTTACAAGAACTAAAAAAGAAAATACAGAATGAGGGCATGTTATTGTTTACGGTTGACGCAACGCAGCTGCACTGCCAGAGCACATGTTGCATCCTATGGTGGCACCTGGGAGAGAGAAGCAAAAATATTACCTGTCTGTAGGCCGCCAGGCCGCCAATGGGTATCCTCTGTGGCATAGCTTACTTGCTTGAGTAAGCTGGAGCTGTTTACTCTGCAGGCATTTTTATATAATATATCCATTGTCCACATATCTGCTTTTTGAATGTGATGTGCTGGGGCCTAGATTTTGTGAGTAAATTCATTGGTGGCTGATCTAGAAGACCCTTCCTTTTGGCAGAGAGTTCAGCTTGGCCCTTCTGTGTCTTGGTGGTTTGCTATGGAGAGTGGATTGAACTTATGGATAGTGCTCCAAGTGGGCACACAGCCAAAAACCTAGTGATGTGAGCCTTGGGGTGCACTCAAGGTGTCATTGTAAGTCATTGTGGGCTGTTAAGAGTTATTTAATTTATTAATGGATATTTTTTTTTAGTTAAGTGCCATGTGCTTGTCCATAATCCCAGTGTAATTGCACCCATTGGCTGGAAGGCAAGAACAGGTTTAGCTCTTATTATACAGTTGGGTAGAATGCTACTTGTAGTACTACTTGGAACCTCTCCTTTCCTCCAGGCCCTCCGCAGCTATGTCCCTTATTCTAAGAATATACCTGTTTGTCTATTTCTGTATGCCTGGCAGTGTGCAGAATGTGTACATGGATGATGATCAGGAAAGCTGCAACTTTGGGGTCCAATCCTATGGGCCTGCTGTGCCGCTGAAACTCATGTTCCAGCTGTGCAGCATACTTTACAGCAGTTGTGAAAGTCCACACACCATTACGTGCAGCCAGGCCACTGCTGCAAGCAGTGGGCAGCCTCTGAAGATGGCCCGGCGCTATTATGTTGGTGCAGGGGGCAGGCAGAACGGGCATGAAGGGGTGTCTGTTGAGGCTGGGTGTGGTGGTGTCGGCAGCAGCACGGCGCCGATATCCTATCCCCCTTCTCAGCCTTGATTCGCCTTCCTGGGTTCACTTGTACTTGTGCCAGCAAAATTGCTGGCGCAGGTCCAAGTAGACCCAGCGAGGCAGCAAAAGCTTATCCCTGGACAAGGGAAAAAGCACTGGCATCACTGCAGGGGGGGCGGAGCTCTAAGTTCTGTCACGGTCAGACCCTCCGTTACACGGGAGCACGAAGCGCCCCGTGTGAAAGCACCGACTTGAATGGCTCCAAAGGCGAGGGGGCAGGGGCGCTTTGTGCTCCTGTGTAACAGAGGGTCTGACCACGGCGGAACTTAGAGCTCTGCCCCCCCCTGCAGTGACGCCAGTGGGAAAAGGTGTTCCCTTACCTGGAGACTTGGAATGCATGCGTGCGTTGTCCAAGGGGGGTTACGCATCCGTCGGCGTATGGCAAGTTACACTGGAATAAGTGCTCTTACACCGGTGGATCTACTGTTACACTGGTGCAAGAGTTACATAGGATTGGGCTGTAAGAGCCCAATCCTATTCTTTTCCACCGCTGCTGGTGCAGCTGCACCAAAAATGGGTGCGCTGTATCCAGCGAGAAGTGGGCGGATTGGGAGGCTTCAGAGGCAAAGAGGGATTTAAATCCCCTTATCTCTGTAAGCCTCCCACTCTGCAATGGGTCTCCTCAGACTTGCGATTTCACTGGCGCAAGTCCGAGGAGAGAAAGGGGGCAGGGAGGTTGCAGGAAAGGGAGATAGGATCTGGGTGCGCCATTGCTGCAGTTTCCCCACCCCCGTTACACCCCCTCTTCATCCAGTTTTGCACCCTCCTCTATCCCCTCCCACCTCTCCCGCTGACTTATCTGCTCCGGTAGGCAGCAGGAAAGCCAACAACGCGTGTGGGAAGTCTCTGGCCTTCCCGCCAGCATCCCCAGCAGCATGCTACTCAGTGTGCTGCCAAAGCGCCTTTTACGACTGGTGCTGACTGTCATAAAAGCAGTCAGCGCCAACAGAAGAGGTGCTCCAGTGACAGCCAATTTGAGCCATAAACCAATGATAGGATCTGCAGACATCCAGCAACACATATGATAGGATGGTTCCAAACATCTCTTCAGTTGCTTCCCTAGATGTTCAAGTATTGCAGGTTTTCTACAATGAAGTAGGTATGAATTAGAGCAGGGTTTCTTAACCAGTGGTACTCGTACTAGCAGTGGTACTTCAGCCATCTGCTGGAGGTACTTGGACCACCAGACCTCTGGAACCCTGCCCTAATGTGGAGCTGTCAGCACCACGTTTTCACTCCCAAGAGACTCCTGCCTTTGGCCAAGCCTCTTGGGAATGCTGAGAAGGGCTCTCCCACCCACCCAGAGTCTCCTACCTGCGTTTTCTGGCCTCCGAAACCTGAAATCCCGGAAGCACTATCGTCACTAGGGGGCGCGTCACCCTGGAGCGGGAGCGCGCGCATCACCCCTGCCCTAGGGTGACACTTACCCCTGCTGCTGCAGAGCGTCTGCCCCGTCCGGAGGTCCGGGGCTTTCTGAGAAGGCCCAATGCGTCGATGCGTCATTTATTAGCTTTTTCGCGCTTTCGCAGACCGTTTCTTTGCGCGCGCGCCGCCCCCCCCGGCGGCCCACCTCGCCCGCCCTGCTACAGTGACACACCTGCCCGGAAGTAACTGATGATTATGTCATTGTCAGTCACTGCTGCAGTGATGGTACTCGGCTGGGAAGAGATTGAGAACCCATGAATTAGAACTCATTAAAATGTGTGTACATTTTTTGAGACACCCCTCTCCCCTCTCTATCCCCCCCCCACACACTGTTTTACTTGCTGTTTTACAAGGCATACTTGAGGGAAAACATCTGCAATCATCCCCTTTGAAATCTAAGGCCTTGTACATGCTCAATGCCTGAAAGATAATTATATGTTAAAATAATCTAGAATAGAGTTATCAAAAGAAATCCCCCAGTGGGTGTAGATGAGAGGCTTCCCCCCCCTCTAAGACATTACTGCTGTTGTATAATCTCTGTGTTGACTGTTCTTATGCTTCCATCAAAAGCTTTAAATGTAAATGTAAAGTGTTCCCAACGCATGGGTCCATCATCTATTCTGAATACTCTTCCCACTGTGCCAAATGTATTTGTAATGTACTCGTTCATTAAGCCCTTTGTCTTGCTAACATATACACCTGTGTTTATTGAACATATAACCACCAATGTTTCTGACAAAAATAATAGTACATGCTCTTCGACTCTACCTATTGGGTAAGCACAGCACCTATTTTCTCACTGGGGTACCAGTTGCTAGTGTGTGTCTAATGGCAACTAATTGTGTAGCCAGCCTATAAATGCATTTGGAATGCCAGATTTTGTAGCTTTGATAACACATCTTACAATTTTTTTTAGCATAAACTAATTTTTGAAATTCTGAACATGGTAATCTTTGGGACCTAAATTTGTGTAAAGTTTGAAAATACATAGGGCATGATCCAGTCCAAATTAAGTACTTCTAATTCCTACAGATTTCAGTAGGAGAGATTTAAGGACCTGCTGATTCTTCGGTTGAAATCCATTCAGTTAAAAGCACTCAACTGTGGCAGGGTCAGGCCCATAGAATTCATAATATGTAAATCTAAAAGTTTTACTTTTTTCATGATGGAGGAGTGAACATTTTGAAGTTAGAGGGTTGGGTCCAAAAGTCCTCCTCCTCCTGAGGAAGGAATTTTTCTCTGAAAGAAGGAAATCTTTGGATCCAGCCCAGTATTTCAAACTGTCTTTAGTCATCCCACAATGAAGAGCAAATCTTTCCACTGGGGGAGCTTTAAAACTTTACTCCACCACAGTTTCACTCCTGAACGCCCCCCCCCCCCAGCATGTTATTTTAAAGGGGAGGGAAGCTTCCATTGGCTTTCAGTAGGTGTGCCAGTAGGCCAATTCCATGCTCGGGATCATTAAAAAAGGGATTGAGAATAAAACGGCCAATATCATTCTGCCTTTGTACAAATCGATGGTAAGGCCACATCTGGAGTATTGTGTCCAGTTCTGGTCACCACACCTCAAAAAGGATATAGTTGAATTGGAAAAGGTGCAGAAAAGAGCGACCAGAATGATTTGTGGGCTGGAGCACCTTCCTTATGAGGAAAGGCTACAGCGTCTGGGGCTTTTCAATCTAGAAAAAAGGCGCCTGAGGGGGGACATGATTGAGACGTATAAAATTATGCATGGAATGGAGAGAGTGGATAGAGGGAAATTCTTCTCCCTCTCGCACAACACCAGAACCAGGGGACACACGCTAAAATTGAGTGGAGGGAGAGTTAGAACGGACAAAAGAAAATATTTCTTCATCCAGCGTGTAATTCATCTGTGGAACTCCTTGCCACAGGATGTGGTGATGGCACCTGGCCTAGATGCCTTTAAAAGGGGTTTGGACAGATTCATGGAGGAAAAGACCATCACAGGTTACAAGCCATAAGCAACCTCCTGGTTTTAGAAGTAGGTTTTCTCTGTGCCAGGTGCAGGGGAGTGGCAGCAGGAAACAGGTTATCTTGTTGGCTGTGTGCTCCCTGAGGCATCTGGTGGGGCCACTGTGTGATACAGGAAGCTGGACTAGATGGACCTTTGGCCTGATCCAGCAGGGCTCTTCTTATGTTCTTATGTTCTTATGTGCCAGTCTCTAGGGTTTTTTTCCATTTCATCCTGATATATAGCGCAATCCTATCCAACTTACGCCACCAATGTTACCCAGAGGTGCAGCGAGAACGGGAGGCCCCAGAATGGAAAGGGGATTCAAATCCCCTCCAAAGGGGGATTCAAAGGGGATTACACCAGTGGCGTAAGTTGGATAGGATTGCGGTTAATTATTTTACATAAGAGCATAAGAAGAGCCCTGCTGGATCAGGCCAAGGGTCCATTTAGTCCACCTTTCTGTATCTCACAGTGGTCCACCAGATGCCTTAGGAAGCACTCATGACAACAAGGTATCTGTATCCTGTTGCCACTCCCTTGCATCTGGATTTGCTTGCTTCGAATCATGCACAGTTTACATTTATTTCTCTATGCATTTAATGGAGGAAGATCCCTTATATGCATGATCTATTCACTCCATTGAAATGAAGGAAGCATTCTTCACATGTAAGTCCTATGTGTGCATTATGGATTAGGATGATTTTGTTTTTTATGAGGTAATATACAGTACAGGGGGGCCCTGGTATCCGCAGATCCCGTATCCGTGGATTCACTTATCCGTGGATCTGAGATGCGGCCCCCGTGGCCCTTACCTTTATTTCTTGCTTAAAAGCCTTGCTGAAACATTCTTGCTTAAACAGAACACTATAAGCAGCAGTGTGCTGCTTATAGGACAGAGCTGGAATGATTCTAGCAAGCAGCCTCAGTGCTAGAGAGGCTCTGAATGGTAACAGGAAGCAGTTTCTGCTTCCCGTTAATGCTGCTGCTTATGCGTTCTGTTTAAGCAAGAACTATTTAAGCAAGACTAAGCAAGAAATAAAAGTAATGGGCGTGGGAGTCCGTGGGGATAGTGTTCCCCACTATCCCTGCTTTATCAGTATCGGGGGGGGGGCAGGAACCTATCCCTCATGGATACCAAGGCATCACTGTAATTAATAATGTAGTAGCCTACAGTCCTGCACATACCTGTAGTTAAAGCTACAAGCTAAAACCCATTGACTTCAATAGAATTGAATCAGTCTAATGCTGTGCAGGATTACATCATATGTATTAATTGTGCTTCCCATTTTGAGAGAAGTGTAGAAGAGAGAAGCTGCAGAGTCTAGTCCCTTCTGTACATGCTTCCTATGAACATCTTGTTTATTTCTGAATATTTTTATTCCCTTTTTAGGATTTTGACTCCTTTTTCTGTGCAAAAGAAGAAAATATTATTTATTCATTCCTAGGCCTTGCTCCTCCACCAGGCTCAAAGGTATGATTTATGTTCCTAGTTGGGATTTATTCATCTTAATTTAGTAATAGTAATTCAGCATATCAGCATACTGATTCAGCATATCAAATAATGAAGATTGCTATGCAAAACACACACACACACACACACACACACACACACACACACACACACACACACACACACACACACACCCTTTTTTGGCACAAGAATGGTGAACGCCACAATTCTGTGCTTGTGTACCTGGAAGTAAGTCCCATAATGTTCAGTGGTGCTTAGTCTCCAGTATGTATGCATCAGATTGCAGCCCCACAGCGCAATCCTGTCAAACTTTGGAGCAGTGGAACAATCGTTCCACCGCTCCAGGATGTCACAAACGTGCCATAAGGCTTTCAGGCTGAAAATAACCACCATGATGTGACTATGTAAGAAAATTGCCATTCCAGGAACAAACAGCCCAATCTAATCTTAGATTTATGGTGGCGGATCTCACAATATGCCGCCATAAATCCTGATGTGGCATTGCAAAAGGTGCACTGCTGTCATGCTCTGCAGGACCACCGGCGCAAATGGCCAGAGGCCTTGTGCACATGTCAGTGTGCACAGCCGAGGCCATGCCAGAGCAGGTAAGATGGCAGCAGGGACGGGTTTGGGGTGGTTTGGGAAAAGATTGGGGCAGGCAGTGTTGCAGGCAGGGGGCGGTTCAAGGGTGGGAGGGGGTATATCTTACAGCAGTCACACACGCTGCGATCCTATTCCCCTTTTCCTAGCCCAACGCTCCCCCTGAGGCTCCTCATACTTATGCCAGCTAAATAACTGGTGTAGGTCCATTGGCTGCCAGACAGCTAATGGGGAGGTAAATAAAAATATATATATATTTGTACTTACCTCTGTTGGGCCATCTGATCACCCACCCACCATAGGATGCAGCACATGTTCCATTGACACTACTACATCATGTGTAGGCTGGTGGGGGATAGGATCGGGGTAAAATTGACATTTGTAGGGGTCAGGGGACCATTTTCAGCTTGAAAATGCCATGTGAGGGAAGAGCAAACATCCTCCTCTCTTTATATCCTGGTCCTAACCACAGTTGTCCCCACTGCATTAGTGAAAACATTGAGCTTCTGGTTGGTAGTGTGCATTTGTGTGCATGTCTAGTTTGGTCAAAAAAACAAAACAAAAATCTTATAGGTAGTATGGAAGGAGGGAAGATTAGAAAAAGGACCGCTGATCAGGGTGTATTATGTCTCTTGGTAACTGCCTGAGAAGCAATCTGTCCTATCGCCAAGTTGGTATGCTAAGTTAGAGGGAGATTCCCCCTCCTTTTGATACAAATATGTAATTTGAAACATAGTGGCTATGCAGGACAGCTGGTTGTGCTGAAAGGATGGAGTGACATCTCTGTTGTCAAGATTCCTTGTTATGGGCTAGTCATGCATGGCAATGCAATTCTGCAGTTCTTCCATGTCATAATAAGAAATGAGATGAGTCCACATGAGAGGGGAAAAAATTAGGACGGTTCTTAAGAAATATTTAAATGGAAAAAACAGCGGCTACAAAAGAAACAGCCACTCACAATACTATATTGTTAACCTATATTAATTTGTAGTGTTTGTATTTGAACTTTCTAATAATCACCCTTATGTGTAATATGGTAGGTAGTATATTTTGAGGACTATTTTGATATAGAAATCTGTCCCTTTCCATTAAAATTGAATGAAACCACAGAAGATGACAATCCAAAGCTGCAATCCAGAGTGTGCTTACTTAGGGCCAAGGATGAACATGTTGGTTTGGCTTGGGGGTGGGTAGGTGGGTTCTTTTTCTTTATAGGACTGGGAGTGTTATCCAAAATGGCTCAAAATCACAGCAGGGTGGGTAGGTAACAGGGCTTTAGAACTTTGCCCCTGTTATGGTTCCAATCCTGATCATGTATGCACTCCTGTGAACTTCTTTTTTTATTATATATTTATATTTTATTGATATATTAAAACATAAAAACAATACATATTTCATAAAGTTATAGCAAGCGCGAAGCAATACATCCTACTAGCATACTATTCACTATTTTCTACATATAATTTCCAACTAAGCCAAAATAACACCCACATTCTATTCATTAAATCCGCATATCATCACATCGTTCCTCTCTCTCTCTCTTAAAAAGTCGATAAATGGTTTCCAATTATTCACGAAAAAGTTAACTGACTTTTCCTTAATTAAAATTGTAAGTTTATCCATTTCAGCGTAATCCAAAACTTTCAGCCACCAATCTTCCAGCGAAGGTATCTCCGAATTCTTCCAATATTGTGCATATAAAATTCTTGCCGCAGCTATCATATATAAAAACAAAGTTTGAAATTTTTCGCCTACATGATCCTCCCACATACCCAACAAAAATGTTTCCGGTTTCATTTGAACCTTAATCTTTAAAATCAACTCAATCTGTTTATGAATCTGAGTCCAGTACTTCTTTGCTTGGGGGCATGTCCACCACATATGGTAAAAAGTTCCTTCTTGCTTTTTACATTTCCAACATCTATTCGTCACCTTCTCATACATTTTTGCTAATTTGCTTGGGGTTATATACCATCTATATATCATTTTATACATATTTTCTTTAATATTAACATTTAACGTAAATTTCAACTGTTTTAACCATAGTTGTTCCCATTGGTCCATTAAAATAACATGACCTACATTTTTCGCCCAATGAATCGTACATTCTTTAACCTGTTCTTCTTCTGTCTCAAACTTCAATAGCAATTTATACATTTTTGAAATTATCTGGTCTTCAGATTTTAATTGTACCTCCAATATTGATTCTTCTTCTACAAATCCATATGCCTTCTTGTCCACTTTAAATCTCTCCAAAATTTGAGCATATACAAACCATTGGCAATTAAAGTCTTCCTCCATTAGTTTTTCTCTTGACTTCATTGTACAGTCTCCTTGTGAAAAAATTAATAAATTTCTGTATAGTAGTCCTTTCTCTTTTGGCACGCTACTTCCACCAAAGTGTGCTTCATATGGTGCAACCTATAATGGTACTTTCTCATAAAACCTCATTTTATATCTATTCCAAATTCTCCATAATGCATGTCTAACATAATGATTTTTCTAAATTTGCTTTCACTTTATCATACCACAAATACCCATGCCAACCAAATCTCGTCAGAGCCTTCTAACTCCAATAATCTTCTATTTTGTAAATACACCCACTCTTTCAACCACACAGAACAACATGCTGCATAATATACTTTCAGATCCGGTAGTCCTAATCCTCCTCTCTCTTTTGCATCTTGAAGAATCTTATATTTCACCCTTGGTTTTTTCCCTTGCCAAATAAATTTAGAAATGTCTTTCTGCCATTCTTTAAATGGTGCATCAGATATAATCACTGGTATCGTTTGAAATAAGAACATCATTTTTGGCAATACATTCATCTTAATCACCGATATCCTTCCTAGTAAAGACAATTTCAATCTTTCCCATCTTAACAGATCTTTCTTAATTTCATTCCATACTTTAATATAATTATTTTGAAATAATGCACAATTCATACTCGTCAATACAATTCCGAGATATTTAACTTTTTTTCCACCTTAAGTCCTGTTTTATTCATCAGTTTCAGTTGGTCTTGAATCTTCATATTTTTAGTCACTATTTTTGTCTTCTGTTTATTAACTTTAAATCCTGCAAGAGATCCAAATTCTTTTAATTTACTCATCACCAACTCTATATCTTTTAACGGATTTTCCAGCATTAGTACCAAGTCGTCCGCAAAGGCTCTTAACTTGAATGTTTCTTTCTTAATCTTCACACCATGTATTCTTTCATCTTGTCTAATATTTCTATTCAAAACTTCTAACACCAATATAAACAGCAATGGTGATAACGGACATCCTTGTCGCGTACCATTTTGAATTTCAAATGTCTTAGTCAGCTCACCATTCACTAATACTCTTGCAATTTGTGTCACATAAATTGAATTTATCCATTTATTGAAGTTTTCCCCGAAGTCCATTTCTTGTAAAACTTCTAATAAAAAAGACCAGTTCAAATTATCAAAAGCTTTTTCAGCATCTATAAATATTAATGCTAATTGCTTATCTATATGTTTGTCAAAATGTTCCAACATGTCTAGAACAATTCTTACATTCTCCCTCAAATGTCTTTTTGGTAGAAAACCACATTGATCTTCATGTATAAATTTTTGCAACATCTTCTTCATTCTCTCCGCTAAAATTGATGTAAATATCTTATAATCATTGTTAAGCAAAGATATAGGTCTATAGTTCTTTATACTACGTGAATCTTGTCCTTCTTTTAGTATCAAAGTTATGTTCGCCTCTTTCCATGAATCTGGCATTTTTCTATTTTGTAAGATATCATTCATTGTCTGTTGTAATGGAATACTTATTACATCTTCTAGACATTTATAGAATCTCCCAGTCAAACCATCTGGACCTGGTGCCTTATTCAGCTTAACTCTCTTTATCGCATCTGTCACTTCTCTAGGCGTGATCCTTTCATTTAAAATTAATTCCTGATCTTCCAAAACTTTTGGTAAATTTTGCTTTACCAAATATTCCTTTATTTTTGCTGGTTCTACCTTCTGTCTTTTATATAAATTTGTATAATAATTTACAATTAATTTTTGTATATCTTCCTGTTCTGTACATATTTTCTCTGTCTCTTGTAACTTAGAAATAATTCTTTTCTCCCTCTCTTTCCTCAGTTTATAAGCTAAAAATTTTCCTGGTTTATTAGCATGTTCCTTTGTTTCGCATACTTCATTTTAATTTCTATTTCTTTTGTTATCAGAGATAGTTGACTCTGTAGAATTTTAATTTGTTGTAAAAAGTTTTTGTCACCAGGTGTCCTCCTCAACTCTTGTTCTTTCTTCTTCATCTCTTCTTCAATCTTTTGAAACTTAATTTGTCTCTTTTTAGTCCATTCTGCATTTTTTTGTATAAAATATCCTCTTATAAATGCTTTACTTGCATCCCAAACCATTCTTACTTCTGTTCCTTTATTCATATTTAACTCAAAAAAGTATTTTAGTTTACTCTTAGCTTCTTCTATTATCTCTTCTTTCTGTAATAACAGTTCATTCAGTCTCCATCTATAAGTTTTAATTTTCTTCCTTATGGCCAGCGATATCGGATTATGATCTGAAATAGATTTTGTTAAAATCTCTGCTTTGGAAGTTCTAACAGCTATATCCTTTGACACCCAAAACATATCAATTCTTGAACTTGATCCATGTCTCTCTGAATAATGTGTGAACTCCTTAGAGCTCCCATTTTTCTGTCTCCATATGTCCAAGACCCCTAAAGTCTCCACCATTTCAAAAAAACTTTTAGGTAATTTCCCTTGATTGTGCTTTATTTCTTTTTCGGAACCTTTATCACTCAGCGGAGAGACAACTCCATTCCAATCGCCCAACAAGCAAAAACTACTATAAGAATAATTTGCCAACAAATTCATCAAATATCTAAAAAAATCCCCTTTTTGTTGATGTGGTGTATACACCCCCAATATTAACGTTTTTATCCCATCTAGTGTTACTTCCACTGCCACCCCTCTTCCTTTGTCATCTGCAAATATTAATTCTGGCTTCAAATATTTTTTAACATATAAAACCACCCCATTCTTCTTCTTGATGTTGGTTGAAAAAAATTCTTCTCCCAAATTTTTCTGAATCAAAAATTTTGTATCTCCCTTTTTTATATGGGTTTCTTGAAGGCATATCACATCTTGATTAAGTTTTTTCAAATAATGGAATACTCTTTTTCTTTTTTGCAGAGCATTAGCTCCATTAATATTCCATGATAAAAATTTGTAATCCATCTTTATTGTTCACAGCTTGCCATTGCACTGTCCATCCCTTCATCTTCTTCTTCTCTTCCATCCTTGAATCTTCCCAGGAACTCTTTTGCTTTTTGGATTGTATCCAATCTATAGGTTTTTCCATGAAGTTTAACAGTCACGCCTTCTAATTTTCCCCACCTAAAGACAATCTTCTGTTTCTTCAGCACCTCCACCAGGAATGCATAACTTTTCCTTTTCTGCAAAATTCTCAGCGGAATCTCCTTTAGCACAATGGTGTGCACTCCTTCTTCCTTGAGTCTTGATTTAGCATGTTGCTGTAGAACTTTATCTCTTGTTCGTTGCCTCACAAAATGCACCAAGATATCTCTTGGCACTTTCTTTACTACTGCATATCTTGTATTAATTCTATATGCCTTATCCAAATCCAGATCCAATTCATCTCGTTCTGTTTGTAGAAATTCTGACAGAATGTGTAACATTCTATCTCTTGTATCTTCTGCTTGTTGTTCTGGAATTGCACGAAACCGTAGGAAGCTCTGTTTTCTCTCTTGTTCAGCCAGCGCCAACATATCTTGAATCTTGCAGCTCTCCATTTCAAAATGCATCACTTTATCTTCCTGTGTTTTCATCTTGATATTTATCTCTTGCAAATCACCTTTTATTTCTTTCACAGCTACATCTAGCTGGTATAGTTCTTGTTTCAGCTCCACCTTCATCTTTTGAAATTCTTCCTGCAAAGTTCCCAATTTTGCATCGAATTTATGTTCCCATCTTTTAAAACATTATTCCAGTGTTTCCGTTGGTCTTTCTGTTCCAGGCGACTTTGGAGGTGATTTTTTTTTTCTAATGTATTCACTCTTCTTGTAGCCATATTTCTAATTTTCACCAAATGGCACTCTTTCACTTACTCAGTTCAACTTCTTTTCCTTCTCTTTAAAACCAAAAACAAAGACTCAACTTCTTAAAATGTGTGCAGGCGGCAAATACCAACCAACATAATTATTTTCAATCTTTTTTCAATCCTTCATGATGACCTTCTGCCCGGAAGGAATTGTTTGTCCGTCTTTGTACAGTTCCAAACCGCAGGAATTCAAAACAAACAATTCAAAAGCAAAACAAGTCTCTTTCTCTCATTAAAACAGTTTATGGATATCTCCCCAAAATGTTTCTTCACTACTTTAATCTTCCGTAAGTACCAACAAGTTACTTAGTATTTTCACTTAATATTTTCACTGTAGTATATTATCTTCCTTCCAAATTATATCCTTTTCACAACAAATCTTCTATTCTTAAATTAACTCATTATCTTAGCTTATTTCTTCAATTCTTACTGCAGTTCCTCACCACTTGCATAAGCAAAGCAAAAGTATAAGCGGGAGGGGGCTTGGCTTACATTCCGGCTGATTTTTGAGCTCGTTGTTGATCCGTTTCTTCCACGCTCAAACCAAAACAAACTCGAAAAGCCTACGCTCTCCGAGAAAGTAATGGGAGCGATCCGAAGATATGTGGTTTATCTCATCGCACACCCTTTTAATCCAGGGGTAGAGTAATTAAGTCCATCAGACGTGCTCCGTCGGTATAGAGCAACCGACAAAGCTGTCAGCCAGCCATTCCTCTCCAACCGGAAGCTCCTGTGAACTTCTTTAATTTGAAAAAGTAAGTAAGATAGCATAAGGGGGGGCACATGATCGGGATAGGAACCATTGTGGGGACAAAGTCCTAAGGTCCCCTATCCACCCCCCTATCATGGTTTCAAGCCATTTTGGGTATTCCCCAGTGCTACTGTAAAAAGGGAAAGAAAATAAACCCTGGACCAAACTAACGTGTAGTTTGGCCATTAAATGCAAGTCCTGATAGAATCTAAGTAAACAGAAGGCTGCAGTTCTGGGATGCGCTGCAGAGGGGCAGCCCAATCCTGTCTGGGTAGACTGCATCGTGGGCGTAGATAGGACCCAGCAGCGGCGCAACTGGAGCACTCATTGGGGGAAGGGGCATCCCTTACCCTGAGTAGAGCCTCAGCCACCCCGATGGGTCTACTCGAATGTGTGCTAGCTATTTTGCTGGTGCACGCCGTGTAACGGTGGCCAGTCCCGGGAAGGAGGATAGGATTTTGGTGGAGCCGCCACCACTCCATACCCCTTCCTGGGCCCAGTCGACCAATCCCCCCTCCCAGACCAATCCCCCCTCCCCCGCCACTCTGCCACCCAGCGGGAACCTACCTTCCCCAGCGGGTGCTCCACTTGATCTGGGGTGGGTAGAGCAGCGTCGGTCTTGGCGCTGACATCACCTACTCACCAGGTGCTGCAAACGTGTTTTGCGGCATGTTTGCGACACCCTAGACCGGTGGAGCACTGGGATAGTTTTGTATCCCATGTAAATGTTCTTGAATTTCTATCTTTGTCTAAGATCATTTTAATACTGGCAAAATAACGTGTGTCAATAGCAATGGAGTCTAGAAATAAATATAAATGTTGTTGGTGCTTCAGAAGTCCTATGTTAAACTTTAATGAACTTCACAAATAATTTCTATTAAGGCATTTCCCTCTCACCAACTTAATAACTGAACGAGTTGCAACAGATGCATGAAATCTCCCAGAAGGCCCTGATGACATTTTTCCCAAGTAATGTTGCTTCAGAATCCCTCTGCCTGGTCAAAAGCCAGAAGTGGAGATATTAAGCCAGCTAGAAATGGTAAAAACCAAATGTGTAAATTTCCTTAAAACCACACAGTACATACGGCCATATATTAATGATGATGTTGATGGCTGTTGCAACCCAAAGAATGCTCATATACCTTTGAAAGCCTCCAGTCAGTAGCGTAGCCAGAGAGGGCGGCGGCACAATGCTGCCTTTGCAGCTGGACTGGCTCTGATGGCGAGAGGGAAGGGCCACCATGCACCTCCGTGTAACGCCGTGCAGCACGTACCGTGCTGCCTCTCCTCTGGCTGCGCCACTGCCTCCAGTGCAGTAGAAGATGAAGCTTTTTGGACTTCTCTCATCTGCTCCATCCCAATCCTGGCATCCCCCTTCCTCCGTCATGCGCTATGACAAACAAGACTCCAGGTAGTAGACTAGGAAAGGACTGCCTTGTCTTCTGCTGCATCAGGGGATTTTAAAGGAATATGAATGATCTCCAGGATGCAGTTTGTCAACTGTATATGTTGAGCTCATCATTGCAGTGTTTTATTCTGGTCTGGATACCTCTATACCTCCTAGCTCTATTTGTTCAGTATAGTCCAGCTGCAAGTTTAAAATGTGCTTTGCGTTCCTTCTCACAGGAAGGGTGGATTACCGAAGAGACAGTGAGTGTACCGAATGGAGAAGTTGCGGGAGAAGAGCACAACACTGCAGAAGTAAAACAAGTCTTTGTAATCTTCCGTATAACAACAGTCACTTTAGTGCTTTTCTGGAATTTTTGTTTGTTTGTTTGTTTTCTTTGCCCTGCCTAATAAGAGAAAGAAAAATAATAGCATGAAAGTAAAAGCCTACTTCTGTGCATCAAAGGCACACCATTCAGTCAATAATGAAACATGCTGAACATTGGGCAATAGTTGATTTCAAAATGCTGTGCTCAACGACTGGATGCATCTGTTCTTGGTTGAATGTAAGCCAGTGTGTTTGAGACCTGGAGCAGACTGTAAACTCATCAGCCAGTGGTGGTAGAGAAACCATGCTTTCATCCTACAGAAACTCTGTGTAAACAGCTTCCCAGCATGATTCAGATTGCCCTGGAGTTTCCATCCTATAGAAGGAAGAGCATGACCTTGCAGAGGTAATGCAGCAACATTTATGATGATGAAATGGCGGCAATTTATTCTTTTAATGCAATAGTTAATCAACAAATGTACTCAATTACACAAGATTTGCTCGATGCCTTTAAGAAGCGAAGGCTGATTATAAATCATTTTAATGTACTGATTGTTTCTCTCTTCCCCTCTGGCTTTCTAATGTTTCTCATGCTGGTTTTTTCCTTTGTTGCCAGGAAACTGAAAAGTCTGTAGCTACTGAAGAGAATGAGGCACACACAGAAGACAATGCCGATGCTGATGGAGATACTGCTGAAGTCCCGACAGAAGAAGAACAAGTACTTTTCCTTTTTCCTTTCTTGTTCAAAAGCTTTCTAAGCTCTGTATAAGTATTGGAGTCATTTGGGTACACCTCAGAAAACAATACATGTAGAAGGGAAGATCAATTCTCACAGCCCAATCCTATCCCCCATCATTGGCAATGATGCAGCCGCTCCAATGGGGCACACACTGCATTGGAGGCATTTCTCATTGAGGGAGGCGATGGGAGAAGTAAGGTGGACAAATATTTTCCCCTTACCACTGGGTAGGCCTCCTGGTCACCTATTGGTCTCCTTGGGCCAGTGGCGTCGCCAGGCACCCCCGCATCTGGGGCGGAACCCCAGCGCCCCCAATAAAACTGTCAAAAATTTTAGGTTTCGGTTTCAAAACCTGAAATTTTTGACAATTTCATTGGGGTTTTTCGGGCGATTTTAAGCGCTATCGGGGCTTGTAAACGTTAGTGTATGCTTTGCTGCAACTTATCTTGTGTATAGATAATCCCCGGAGCCCTTCCGCCCCTACGCCCTGGGGCCCGCCGCACCACCGCCCCATATCAGCCTACGTCCCTGCCTTGGGTCTATACCAGCTATGCTGGTGTAGCTATGCTGGCGTACGTCTGAGGAGATAAAAGGGGTGGGGCAGGTTTGAAGAGAGGAGACAGGATCCTGGCACACTCTGGGATCCACCCGGGGACAATGGGAAGGGAGCAGCAGCTGTAATGGTCCTCCTCCCCAGTGCTGGCCATTTTAAAATTCCTGTTGCCTCAAAGGAGGCCAGGACGTCCAGGTAGGCCCAGGATGGAAGATAGACTGCTGCAGAGGCCCCAGCTCATAGTAAGCCACCACATCCCTGCCAGGTCATGGGATAGAGCAGCTGTCATAGTAGAGGAGAATTCTCCTTTACACTGCAGCTATGATAACAGTGTGAAGGAGTCCTCCTCCATCTTAGGCCTTGGCTGCTGGGAAGCTAGGTTATCAAGGCCCAAGATGGAAGCATCCTCTTTCATGCTGCCACACATATAAAGGGAGCCCCCAACGCAATTTGTGTCTGAGGGCCCCACCAAATTGGCAGCAGCCCAGTTGAAACAGGTGGCAAGAGGAAGAAGAGAAGCAGTGCTGTCTCCCAGGGTGATGCAGACATAATATTCCCAAGTGGGCTGCAGGATTCCTCTTAAAGCCAAGGGGGAGTGAGTGTGCGCTCCCATTCCCAGTCCATAGTTACAAGATAGGGAATGTCAAGTCCACATTGGCTTCTCCTGCCTCTGTCTCTATGAGTTACATCATGGCTTCATTGTGGAGCCTCTATCAACGCAGCACCATTTCTATTCATCCCTCAGCGACCTCATTTCATCGTTTCAAATTCCCCTTACTCTGTGGGAAGTTCATAGAAATATGTTTTTCACTTGATAACTGCAACATCAAGTGATGCTCTGCATGTGTGAAATAGCTGTCACAGATCAGACACCACTCTGTGTGTGTGTGTGTGTGTGTGTGTGTGTGTGTGTGTGTGTGTGTGTGTGTGTGTAAGAATCTTTTTCATATTCTCTTTTGCAGGAAGAAGGTGAAGAGCAAGCAGTGACAGAAGTACAGTAACATGCTTGCACACTTCCTTTTAGCATGCGCTTTTCTTTCCATGCTGTTACTTGCTGGCAGGTTCATTTAAAGCATCTTTTTCATTGTCTTTTCCCAAACTAAACAATGAAATCAAGATGGTATTGAAGTGAAGCAAGGAACGTAGATGTCCAGGTCTCATTATTCTCTAGGCTCAAAGAAGACATCCCTCTACCTACTCTGCCCCAGCAAATTGGCTTGCAGTTAATATTTATGTACCCAGGCATTAACTTACATCATACGTGTGTGTGAGGGTGTGCAGATATGCTTTCTTGTGGTTCACTGCGATCAGGATTGGTCCTCCCAGTGTTTGATACCTTGTGCCAAATTATGCTGTCACCCCTTTAATCAGTGCTTCATCTGCCATCTCCACAGCTTCTCCTCCCACTCTCTGGATCTGAAAAGGAAGAGGGGAATTGAGTGGAGAAGGAAGTGTGGAGGAGACGAGAATGGTGGATTAGAGTGAGAAAGGAGTTTGTTTTCTCCCCTCTCCTAATGGAGGGCAGCAGAGAGCTGGACTTGTTTTGGCTCTGCAGTGAGGATCCTTTTTGGTCCCCCAATTTAAGAGCTGTTGTGGCCAGAGTTCCTTTGGTGAGCTCTCAGGGAGACTCTGAGGATCTGGGGCAGAACATTTTGAAGGAATATGAAGAGATTACCCTTATTGTTTTAAGGAAGGGTATTATTAGTTGCTGATAAGCACTTTAAAACTTCAGTCTCTTGCTGAGATTTGCTACTGGTATAGAAGCATTGAGCTGAAATTTTGCAGCTCATATACCAAATATTGTAAAACATCAGCTAAATATTGTCACAATTTCTTGTCTAATATTGCTATACCTTGCTGGAACTTCACTGCTAGCACAAACTAGCCTGCTTGATCCTAAAACATTAGTCTGCTGCTATAATCCCTGTTTTGCCTCTTGTCAGAACTTTACTGATTGTTGTAAACACTTTGAACATGAACAGGAAATGAAATATTTATTGTTTCAGCCATTACGGTCATTGCATGTTAAACATTTTAAAGTAGTAATTTGCTACTAAGAGCTTGGCTGATTGGAACTTTGCTGATAGAATAGAGTATCTTCTGTCATCATTTCGTTGACTTCTGTTATTAACTACGAAGCATTGATGCACTTGGTTGTAGTCTAGCGATCAGAACTGAACACTTTGAAACATCAGTGAGTAGTTAAGAATTCAGGTTACGTGTTTTTTTCTGGGTTACATTACACTGCTTTTTTGTAAGGTTTGAATACGTTATTAATATGAACAAGCAGACAACAGCGATCTAGTCAAACTTGTTAACTGTTACACATTATATTAAGCATAGGAACAATCTGAGATTTGAAAAAGGGTATACAAATGTACTGGGAGGAACACATTGGAAAAGACAAATGTCTGTTAAGTAACATCTATGTGGTCAATGTAAATGATGATTTTTTTTAAAAAAATAAGAAAACTATAGTCTAATCCAGCGTTTCTCAAAGTTCTCCCCGTGAGGCGGGGAGAGTGTTTGCAGGGGTGGGGATCCTGGGGATTGCTGCTACTGAAACCGCCGTTTTTGTCCTTACCGGGGCTTGGGGGACTTCGGGGAGGCTTGCGTGACCTTCTGCCCTTAAGGGGGCAGGGGACAGCTTTTGGTTCCAATGGTGGGTCGCGACCTACAGTTTGAGAACCACTGGTCTAGTCTGATCAAATATCAAGTTGACAGTATGATTATAGGTGGACTCATTAATGTTTGGATCTGGAGACAGACAGCATTCTCTCTAAGCTGTGTGGCCGCACAGCTCTCAGGGAAGCCCCACCTAGCTTCCCTTCCCTCTCAGCACTGCATAGCTTGGCAATGATGATGATGAGCCAGCCCCATGCACACTGGTGACAGGCAGATTCCTCTAATAGTCTCCACAATGGATTTTTGGAGGGGTTAGAAGCGGTACAGTTGAAAGATATTTGGCATTTGCTACATTTTACCAAGAAATACATCTGGCCCCCTCCCCCACCACCCCAGGCCACCCTCCTCCCACTGCCCGGTGCAGACCTTACCTGCTTCCAGCGGCGCAGGTTGCGGAAGCCGTTGGAGTAAGTGGTGCCGGCCTCCGTGCTGGCCCGCTTACTCGCTTTATGGCACTTTCGCAACACCTAATGCCTGGTGAGCACACGCTCTGCTGGCACAACATTAAGCAGGATTGCATCGTAAGTCTTTGGGGTCCTCCCCCCCCCAATTTTTCATCCAGGTAGAAATATGTATATCAGATTTAGTCCTTTATTTCAATAGTTGTTTCTTTCAGTTCAAATATTTGAATGTTGTTTTGTTCTTTTTTGTAAATAAGGAAGAAGCACAGGAAGAAGAGGAGGTAGAAGAGGCTGAAAAGGAAGAGGAGGAGGAGGAAGAAGAAGAAGAAGCAGAAGAAGAAGCAGAAGAAGAGGAATCTTAGTATATTTTAATGACTTTTTCCTTCAAAATATTTTTCAGGTAATTATGCAGTCTGATTTCAGCCTCCATCTGAAAATCCTGATTGTCTCCATGTTCAAAAATAAGGGAAGAATATCTTTCCTGGTTTTTTTTTAAGCAGACATCAGTAACTGTAAAATCTGAATACTTGCCAGCGCTATTTTTCCAAATAAGCACTTTAAAACCCATTGCTTTTAGTGTGTGAAGGTTAAGCCCATGTTTAATGATACTTAAATGTACTGTACTGACCTTTGGCTGCATTGTATTTATACTTGTAAGCAAAAGCAGTCATTGCATAACTGCAGAAATTGATTACGAGTGCCTGATAGGGTGAACATCCATTGAAAAAAATAATTTCATCTTGTTTATTGATAGAAGATTTATCAACAACTTACACTGGAGTCACTCATGAACCCTATTGGCTTTCTTTCCTAATCTAAAGCAAACTAAGGTAAAGGTGACCCCTGACAATTAAGTCCAGTCGTGTCCGACTCTAGGGTGTGGTGCTCATCCCCATTTCAAAGCCGAAGCTCCTGCCAACCTAGCAGTTCCAAAGCATGTCATGTTGTCCGAGCATGTTGTCCGAAGACGCCTCCGTGGTCATGTGGCCGGCATGACTCTCCTTGCCGCAGCGCGTAGCATACGGCTGGAACACGGAGCGCTGTTTACCTTCCCGCAAGCGGTACCTATTTATCTACTCGCATTGACATGCTTTGGAACTGCTAGGTTGGCAGGAGCTGGCCAAGCAACGAGCGCTCACCCGTCGCGGGAATCGAACTGCCGACCTTTCGATCGACAGCTTATGGTTCAGCGGTTTAACCCGCTGCGCCACCCGCAGTGGTTCTCCTCTACCTGCACTTAAATTATGGATATTAAAAAAGGAAGAACTGGCATTTCATATTTACCTTGCTATTTTCTGCACAGCATAAGTCCTAATAGAAATCAATAAGGTTCATTTATGTATGTATAGGATCTGAGTCTTAATAATTTGGGTAACATTTGTCTTTTCTCCACTGACATTATTTAAAAACATTGTTGCCTCTTTGGAATCCAAGCCCTTGAATCATCACTGCTGTTTCATGATGTTCCTGAGTTGGTTTCAGATCAGTCAAAAGAAGACGTTGTTACAAGCTTACTACTGGTAGATGCACAATAGTTCCTGGTTGCATAAGCAGCCATATATACTGTATATATGGGAGTTGCACATTTCCTTTATTATGTTATCAATGGATCCAAACAGTCATTTTGCAGGCTTTTGCCATCTAGTGTTTTAAATTGCCAGTGTACATGTGAAGAAGTGTAGTTCAAGAACATTTTCTCATCCTCTTTTTAAGCATGTCTGGAGCATTATACATGTCGTCCAGAAACATTAATCAGTGCAAAGGACTTGGTAAATGACAGAAGAGCACTCATTACTGAAGTGTAATGTAACATGGTGATCGTTGCCTGCTGAACTTTGCTAGAGGCTGTATTTGTGAAATAATTTAAAACAGTGTTGCTTGGCCTGTGCTTGGAGAGATTTGCTGTTCTCAGCGTGCTTTTCAAAACATTTTAGGGTGTTTTCACAATGATATTAAAACTGCTTTGAGCTTTTCTTGCACTATTTGTGCCATGTGTAAATATTGCTTAGTTGCCACGTGGGATAGAAAGTGGGCGAGTACTATTTTAAAAGTAATTTGATTATACAGTCGGCCTGCATATTACATGGACTTTACTTGTGTGTATTGTGTGAATTCAAGTACTGTATGTGTGCTCAGCCGAGAGAGAGAGAGAGAGAGAGAGAGAGAGAGAGAGAGAGAGAGAGAGAGAGAGAGAGACTGAACCTGTTGACACCCCCTGTGATGACACAAGCCCCATCCTGCATGTAATGTCACAAGCCCTGCCCCCGCACCAAAACGGTTTGAAAACACCCCCGGTTGATTTTCTGCCGAAGAAAGCACAATAGGGGCATGGGCGGGCAGGCAAGCAACTCCTGTTGCCGACGCCGTGTCCCAAAAGGCCATTTTGCCACCGCTGACCCTGTGCCGCCAAATTGCCGCTGAATTGGCAGCTTGTGCACCCCCTGCCGTGTGTTGCCACTGCTGCCCGGGGGCCACTGCCCCCCCCCGCCAGAGGCGTCACTACGGTGGGGGTGGTACTGTAACTTCTGGCCTGTCCTAATCCCTGTTTACTCTCCATTATGAAGGAGACCCGCCCCCTCCCCATCGCAGCCATTCAGGCTCTCCCCCCCCCCAGTAACGCCTCTGGTGTGAACCGGTGCTATGAGTTCAAATTGGGATCTATTCCCCTTGCCCCTGAAAAAGTCTGATCATGATACTTGATACAGTAAATGCGGGGGGCGGGGGGCTGGCTGGCTAATGTTCTTGCAACATATCCAGGCCTGCAATGAAAGTAATTTGGACTCTGTTCATGGGACCATTGAAAACCTGGCTGCTCCCATCCTTTTCCTTGCTCTTCCCCACCTCACCCCTGCCACAAAGCAGCATCATGTGCAGTGCAGCTGAACTGAGCAGCAACTTGGAGAGATTGCTTGGGCTACAGCACTAATGTCAGCAGCTGTACCAGTGCTGGAGGCCGAGTTTACTCTGCCACAAATGAGTGTTTATGTGTTAACATGCTAAAAGTTCATTTTAAATTGTAAGTTAATTTTGCTATGGTATAATTGATTTCTCTGGCTTTTCTTTTATTGCTTTTCAAATGAGGATGAATACAATTAAAGGAGAACAGACATAATACTGTAAAATGAACTTCTGCATGGAAACTGAATTTCTCACATACTGCCTCTAACTGCAGAACACACAATGGGTGGAGCTCCTAAAACTGTATATAAGCAATGGCCAATTGTTGTCTTTTAGGCAGTAACTGGCCACAAATCTATTTCTTCATCATCCTCTCCAGGGGAATGTCACTTAGTGCTACAGAAGAAGTGTATGCTTAGTGACTGTCTCCTGTTTTGCCCAAGTTAAGACACTTCACTGCAGAGAAGGACCTGGAGAAGCCCTGGGATTCTCCCCAGTTCCATCCATGCTACAACTAACTAGCAAAGGGAAAATCTCAGTTCCTTCCTGACAGTGAAGTAGATGTACATGTGTGAGTGAAGAGGGGGAAGTTACAAAGTGTGTACAGTTGGCCCTTTGTGTTTGCGGGGGTTCTGTTCCCGGAACCCCTGTGGATGCAAAAATCCACAGATGCTCAAGTCCACAGATGCTCAAAATCCACAGATGCTCAAAAATCCACCGATGCTCAAGATGCTCAAGTTGGTTGGGGTGGGGGCAGGGAGCAGCGCCACAGTACCTTATTTACAGCTGCGCGGACCTGCTGCCCACTTCTTGCCTCTCGGGGCATTTTCTAAGCTTGTAAAATGCCTATAAAAAAAAAAGAGACTAGAAGTGACTTCCAGTTGTGCGTGCAACCAGAAGTCGCTTCCAATCGCATTTTTCTTTTTATAGGCATTTTACTATCTTAGAATGCGGCGTGAGAGGCAAGAAGTGGGCAGTGGGCACCGCCCCCGCCCCCAGTGGGATCCCTCCTCCACAGATGGCCATCCGCGGATAGTCAAATCCGTGGATGGATAATCCGCGGATAAGGAGGGCCCACCATACTTGTTCTACAGCACTGAGAAGTCGCTTCCTCCACTGGACACCTCTGATTCTATTGGGATGGGGAAGTGGAGGATGAGGAATGCTTCTTCCTCCTGTGAAGTCCAAGCTTCAAACTTGGCAACTAGAAGGAAGATCTGGTCTTTGAACAGGTTTTCTGGGAAGGATCCAAATCTATAGACTTAAGGAGATGAAATGTTGATTCAGATAAATGCTTAGCCATTGTTGACATCTGTTTGACTCCAAAGCAGCTGTTCATTGCCTGCATCTGAGTCATATCACCTGAGTCTCCCAAATGAGATGAATATTTATGAGGAATGTGAATACCACTCTTTGTCTGCCTCATCTTCCACTTTCTAACAGCTTTTATATACATGGTCCGGGCTGAGGCCATTCTTTTGTGCTTATTTAACATCACATTCTAAATGTTTTCTCCACTAGGAAGCAGAAGCCCATGGTGTCATCACAGTGTGAAGATAAAACAATCACTTTCCCTCCATGAAATCATCATTGTCTTTTCTCTCCAACACCAGATATGGACATAGATGTAACCTGAAGCAACAAGCGGCCCCATATGCAGTCTCTATGTATTTGGTATTCTGGCTTTGTGTAAAATGGGTCTCGAGATCTTCAGAACTTGATGACCAACAAACTTTGTGGGTCTGATTTTGGGATGTAGGTTCCTATGGGCAGGGATTGTTTCAGTCTCCATGTTTGTACGTTACACTGGCAACACCCAGGAGTGATGGCGAGACAGTTCAGAACTGGAAACTCCAAAGAAGCTCCCTATGTATGTGCCATACGCAACGTTTCTCTAAAGTAGCCTTTGAAGTGGATGTTATTTTTAATGTACAGCAATTGAAATAAATGCATTACATGCCAACTACTTCCTTGTCCCCTGCTACAGGCATTAATTTACAGTAGTAAGTGCTAAAGTCAGAAAATGTAACATTATGCTTATATCCTGCGGTGCCTTTGCTCAAGTTCCCTCAAGAAGATTTTTTCTCACTTATGTATTTTTGTGCTGGCCTTGTGCAATATTAGATTATCTTGGTATGACTTCAGTATTCATGAAGGTGGAGATTTTCAAAAGGAACTACTGACTGTGAGATATTTGCTTACTAAAAGCCAGGATGTCGATTTTCCCCTTCTGCCACTGTCAAGTAGGGTACCTTTCAGAGATCCCTATATTTCATGCCTGAAAATGGATTAGTGCAGGGCAAAAATTTCTGTCCCATTCTCTTGCAAAGCTTGTTGTGGATTTGGGAGGGCTCCAACTTGAAAATCAAGATCAAAACCTTACAACCATCCAGTGAGGCAGCTTTCATGGGAAGTTATGACTGTGTCATGATGCAAAAACAAACAAACCTTGGGTTATAAAGTTCTCAAGCCTTCTTTAGGGAGACAGATTACAACATTGGCCCACAGATCACAACATAAATCTGACTCATATTTTGACAACCCCTACTTCAGAATAAGACAACCTCATTAAACCTCATTAAAAATAATGAGACTTCTCTAGAATAAGTGGATTGTGGACAAAGGAAAGTTTTTCTCCCTTCGCCAACTGTGAAGCACTAAAGCACTTTCCTTGAACAACCTAACGGACAGGGTTTTATATAATGCCTTAAAGTTGTTAGGATGGCCTCAGTTGTCCTGATCCCATTTACACAAATGTTACATTTCTGTACCCCCTTTGACTCAGTGACTTGTTCTTAATTGTGAATGAGGTTCCACTTTTTTTCTCCCTTGGGGAGTTTTCTCCTAGCCATTGGGAGCCATTGTAGCCTTCCAGTGTGCAGGCATTCAAAACTACCAATGCAAGAAACCTTGTTTTGATGATAACTGTTACAATTGATGCTCCCTGAAGGAGGAGTATATTAGTGGCTGGACATTATCTATAACCAGCTCAAGTAAGACCCGAATTGTAGATAAAGCCTATTATATGGAGCAACATTGACGTTACTGAATATCTTATGCTATAGACTTTTAGAGGTTGATAGGACTTAACCTATTGACTTTATAGCAGGGGCGTCGCGACGACGCGTGACACCCCTGAGCGGGGGCGCGCGTCACCCTTAAGGGGGAGGCTCCGCCCCCGCGCGTGACGTCACGCGCAGGAGCGGAGCGCCCTCCCCGCTCCGTTTTTGGCTCATTTTGGAGCCAAACGGACCCAGGGGAGGGCGGGCGGGCCCACCTCCACCACAAAAATGTAAGTGAGGGGCATCACGCATCACCCCTCGACGCGCGACGCCCCCCGGCGGCCCGCCCCCCCGCCTTCCCCCGTCGACGCTAGTGCTTTATAGCTCAAGTGCAACAGTTTTGTGCCTTTTCTCACTCTTGTGCAATAGTCTCCCTTTGAGTTGTTGTTAGCTGCATATCATAGTGAATGAGACAACCTTAATATCTTGTAACGACTGTGCAGTGTGTTATGTGTTTATTCCTCCCAGTGCTTTTGTATGGTGTAAGGAGCTGCTGGTGACCTCAGTGTACTTAAAAGCAACCTTTTTTTTAATCCATCTGTCTGTGTTTCCATTTATTTTCATACAACAAAGAAAGGAATCACAATCACAAAGAAATGGAAAATTGCTGTGGAAAAAAATGGCTTTCCCTAAAGGAGAGAGCTGCATCATGTTTGCCTTTTGGAAGTTTGAGGATATAAAGTTTGACAACAGTGCCTAGTATATACTGGCAAATACCATGTTTTACTTAAGGTGGCTGGAACTGAAACCATCACCCAGAACAGGTCACATTTTACCCTTGTTGACAAATTGTAGCATCACAGTGTCACACTCTTTGTGTGCTTAGTACTTTTGTGCTAATTTATTACCATACCGTACATGTTCCCCACCAGCAGTCATCCACTTTTCAATAGCAACAATGCAATACCTTAGCCAGACATAACACAGGGAGAAGGAAATAATAACCCTGCGGTGGGGGTTATAGTTGTGCTGTGCTACTAGCACTTTAAAACAATACTGCTAGATGTGTATAGTACTCTAGCACAGGAGAGGAAGACTGCACAGTCTCCAAAACACTGAAATAAAACTAAACACATGGGTCAGAATCTATAGAACTACTTTGGCATGCCCAGAACAAACAGCAGGTGGTGTTTTTGTTGTTGTTGTTAATTAACTGAACAGCAGACACACACGCACACACGCAGAAACACATTTTTTTCCGTTTCAGAAGTGGTTTGCCAGGTAGCAGGAATAACTGCCATTCATTAAACACAAGCCCAAAGTTCCCTTGCACCATTCTTTGCCACTATTATTATTATTTATTGGATTCATATCCTGCTTTCTCCCCCCAAGGGGGGGGGGACCCAAAGCAGCTAGTACCCCTGGTTGAGAACCCCTGTTATAAAACAACTCACCACATTCCCTGTAGGTCTAATGAAGAGCTTTGATAAAACAGCAGGAAGATGAAGACCAAAATCTTGGCAGTATATTGTGTCAATGATGTGCAAAACATTTAGGATTTCATTTTGTTTACCAAAATCTCCAATTCAGTAATATCTTTCCAAAATATTACATTCAAATGCACAAAAATGAATCCCCCTCCCCCCCGCCTCTGAGCAGTGGCATCATTTAATCAAAAACTACAAGATTTGGTGCAACCCCCCTTTTTCCATTACATTATTTCTGGTGTTTGCAAAACACCTCTTCAGTAAATGCTGTGTAAATTGAAGAACTGACTAGCAAAAGATAATGCCCTTTTGTTAAAGCAATCAGTGATATTCTCTTGCAAAGCATTTTATAGATAAAATTGCTTGTATCCCTTCCAACTTAATTCCCAAGCTGCAAACCTGGTCTTGCAGGGAGTGTGGCCCAGTAGAGGACATGTTGAAATTCACTTCCCTGGTCCAACTTTTCACCAACCAACAGTACCTTAGTCTCACCTGGACTCAGCTTCAGTGTACTGGCTCTCATCCATCCCATTACAGATTCCAGACAGTTGTCCAGGACTTCTAAAGCCTCACCTGAGGTGGATGTAAAGGAGAGATGTAGAGCACACTGATAGCATTGCCCATGAGGCTGAATGAAATGTTTAGGCAGCAGGCTGGGACTGGTGGCAAGTTGGCAGATGCCCACTCACCACCTTCCCCCAGCCCACTGCCTGTCCAGATGCATCCCCCAGCCACTGCCCCATCCCCTTTCAATGGCTCTGCTTGAAAGGTGAGCAAGATGGTGGGGTGGTAGTGGCTTACTTTTCCTTCTGGCACCACTGATGAGAATTGTGGCCATGGAGTTGGAGGAGAAGGTAGCAGCACTGTAATCCAACCCTGGATACTCTGGCAACCTCTGTGGCTTGCAGTGTTTTTTATCAGCTTCAGCAGATCCACTGGCTATATCCATTCCTGGAAAAATGAAATCAGGTCACAGGCACAGATTGCCTGATAACACTTAGATTGATGTCCTCTGGCCATGGAGGGGATGCTGAGTCCAATGCCAAGGGCACTCCTTGCACAGGGGTTTTTGAAGTAGGGGTTTCCAGGGGAATTCCCTCCCCCAAATCCATTTTAGTCCTCAAATTCATCTGCCTCATTCCTTAGATGTAGCTCCCAAGGTTCTCAAAGGGCTGTTAGATTATTGGGTCCAGGGATTGAGGGATTAAAGACTGAGTCAAGATCAGTTGCTAGTTTTGACTTGATTTTAATGTTAGTCTGCAGTTTCTATTCTTTCATGCTGTCATTTTAACTGTAATACAGTATTGTAATGTTTTTATTGGCTTCTTGTTTTATGTACTGTGTGTACTGTGTGTACTGGCATTTGGTGTACTGTGTACTGTGTACTGTGTAGCAAACATATGCAGCAATGTCACTGGCCACACTCTACGGCTGATGTGCACCTCTGCTAGCCACATGGTAAGCACTAGGGAAGAGGTGGTATTGGACGTTGGCCAGGTCAGGCAAAGTGGTGGAATGGGGGGGGGGGAGGAAGCAGAGTTGTTACTAGGGATTCCCCCCCCCCAATGTTTCATTCTGCATTATGTTGTATTCTGGACTCTGATACCAAGCAACACTATGTCAGATGCCAAGAACCAGCTCTTTTGGTAACAGAGCAATTGGTGGAAGGACCCTTTTCCTATGGTAAAATCCACCAACCAGCTAGGCTGCTGCTATCATACGGGCAGCACAATCCTGACTAATGATCCAACCAGCGGCCCAAGGCCGCCCGCCGAACCCTGCGCCTGAGCAGCCCGTCTGATGGCGGGCTGGAGGTCTACTCGGGGAAGGGGATGCTCGTCCCCTTCCCCGGGTGTAAACCGGGGCCGGCCCGATAGGCCTCCTCAGATTTCCGCCAGCTAAATAGCTGACGAAAGTAGAGGAGGCTGTGCAACGGCCTAGCCAGCCCAGTGGGGATGGGGATATGGCAGGAACCATCTCCCGCCCCCTCCCGGGCCGGCTAGACCAATGGCCCCCCTCCTTCACCCGCTGAACCGCCCCCACCGGATCCAGACTCACCTTCTCCGGCAGCCACCTGGGCATTCTAGTGATGAAGCAAGGGCGCCAGCCTCCCTTGCTCCTGAGCAGTCGCAAACGTGCTTTCCGGCATGTTTGCAACTGTTTCCAGCGCCGGAGCGCTTGCTCCGGCAGCTTTGACTGGATTGCACCCATACACAGGAGCAGAGGCTGGTTAAGGTTTCCAAGAAATACTTCACTCACGGTTTCCAAGTTTGCATATCTTCTGAGTGGCCAAAGGTTCCTACTGTTTGTGGAACAAAGAACCTTAAAAGCTGTTCTCCTTGTATGAGAGGAGGTGAGCTGCTGTGTATGTGTGTGTGTGTGTGTGACAGAGTCCTCGCCTTGTGTGTGGGTGGAGGTGGTCTGTTGTTGGGGGGACAGAGCCCAGGCAGCAGCATACCTCCTCCTGCTTTGATGGGGGGGGAGGAAGGAAATAATATTAAGGACCACATCTCCTGCAAAGATCATAGAGGGCAGGTAAAGGGTCTCAGGTGTCTGGACAGCACACTGCCCTCTGGAGTCCCGCAGGCAGCATTGCATCCAAATTCCAACGCAAGGCACATAGACCTATGCCCATCAGAGGGCCCACCTAGGCTAACCAGGTTAACCTTTGACCCTACAGTACTGGTGGCAGTGGTAGCACCTAATGTACCATCAGGGAGTGGGGAGGAGGTGCCATGGGGGCCTCTTTGCAGGTCCTTGCCCCCAGAGGTGTCGCAGGGAGTCTCCTGCCTGTTGCCTTCGCCGCATGGAATGGCTCCAATGGCAAGGGGGCAGGGCCACCTCCTACCAGGGAGTAAACGGGGATTAGAACGGTGTGGAACTTACACTACCACCCCCCTCCAGTGACGCCTCTGCTTTGCCCCAAGGCCCCCAGCAACCTGGTGGCTGCCTAAGGGCATAAATTCTGTTCTTTCCCACCCTGCTCCCATGCTTCCTCATGTCATGTGAGTCAGCTAAAGAGGTCTGCAGACAGAAGCCGCCTTCCACCTGTATAGTCCTGATTCAGATCCTGCCACCAGGATGTCAGGGCGCTGTTGGTATCTCGCACTTAGCCATCAGGGTGAAACTGTCACACTTTTCTCATAGGGCTCTTTTGTTCTTGAGGTCGTTTCAATTACAGAAATTTGCTGTGTAAAGGAAAATGAATGATGCTTTTGCAAATAAAAAATTGAGGAAGCTGGAAAAGCCATTAGATGTGATTCAAATTTCATTCAATCCTTGTGACACAGATGCTGCGAAGAAGACATTGTTCCTGCTTTAGTGAAATTGAAGCTGCAGAGCCTGGAGAAAATGCTCTTAGACCCACTAATTTCTATCTGGGGTTTGGTTGTCTTCTCTCAGGAATTTTTCTTCATCTAATAAATAAACCAAAGTAAACTTCTTTCAAATGATTTTGAAATCATTGCTTTTAATAGAACGTTTACTCATAGGGTGCTGGGGCCAACAGAAGTTAGCTCTTTACTCTCTTTTGTACAAAAATACAGTTACCTGGGGTTTGGTCTATGGATTGTTGTAGACCAGAGACGGATAATTAAATAGAGGTCTGGGAAATAGCAGATATCTCCAACCCATTGAAAGAGGTTTGATTGTTGCACCCTTTCCTGAAACCCAAGATAAGGAAGGAATGATATTAGCATAAGGTTGGTGGAGGACCTCAGAGGTTTGAGTCCATTATCCTCTTGTTGGTCTTGTTAGTCATTTTTCTCTAGTGGCAGAATGTCCAGGTGTTTGTGCCATGCCCTGCAGGTCAGATGAGTTCATTAGGCAAGTTCAGTCACTTTTAAGACATTTCCATAAGGCTTATTACACTGGGGGGGGGGGAGGAACTATTTGTCCCCAAGGCCATATTTCCCCAGAACTTCCAAATGCCAGTTTTTGTCACATGTTTAAGGTACCCCCAAATAGAGAAAACCACCTGCAAAAAAATTCCCAGGTGTGCCATATACCTGTAGCATGGGTGTTGCAAACGCCACTCTTTGGGGTTTAAGGCATAACAAATTTGCCCATTCATTCCTATGTAAAGCATAGACCTGACAACACAAGATCTCAAACAAACACATAGTTGTGTTGTGCACACAGCTTCTGTGCTTTAGGGTTCTTTAGAGGTATGTTTCAGCACAGTATGTATGAAGTTACAAGTCCATGCCTGCAAGGGTTTTGTTTTTATAGCTCTTGAGAGTTCGTTTTTGCAAAATCATCTTGCAAAGATCGTTCTTGATGGGGTATTTAAAAATTAAATACCCGCTCAGTAAAGCAAACGTTTTTTGTTATACAGCCAGCCTTATAACAAAGGCTGTTATTCCACCCACCCCCACCTAGCTGGAGGCTAGTTCCTGACCCTTGAATGCACTTGTTACTGGAAAAATACCATGTCACCAGGCTGGGCTCAGCCTGGGGGGGGGGGGGAAGAAACCCCCCCCCCAGAAATAAACAGCTAAACTGAGCTCCCTGCAACAATCCAGCTAAAAATCAGTATATAACAACAGCTACCTGCAAGGTTCTTGCAATCACTCAGTTGAGGCTGGAGACATAATTCTGAGTAGCCCAGCCTTCACCTCTGCCCTGATAGGCTCAACCTGACGAGGGGGGAAAGAAAAAAACCCTAGAAATAAACATCTAAATTGAGCTACCTGCAAAAATCCTGCTGAAAATCAGTATAACACAGACACCTGGCAGATCCCTGCAAACAGTCAGTTTGAGGCTGGAGACAGAATTCTCCAACCCCAACCACCACCTCCTGCTAGGCTTAGCCTGAGGGGGGGAATAGGAAAAAACACCCAGAAACAAACAGCCAACTTACAGGAACAACATTAGATTACCCTATAAGGACCAATGAGTGTTTTGAGCAACGCCTTGTGTTGCTCCTACTTACAGCTCTGTAAAACTGATCACCTGCACCTGAGGTGTTGGAAACAAAGTGGATTCAAAAGCCAGGGCCCTGGCCATGAAAAAAAAGCAGAAATCCACTCACATACAGTAGCGTCACTAGGACGCACGTCACCCTGGGGCAGGGGACGCGCGTCACCCTAGTGACGCTATGATATCGGCGGGGGGGGGCGACCCGGCTCCCCCCCTACGTCGCCCTCCGGACGCTCTGAGGCCGGCCCGGGAGCCGGCCTCAGAGCGTCCGAAGGGTGTCACGCGTCACGGAGGTGGTGCGCGGGGTGCGCGCGTCACCCCGTGGAGCACGTCACCCGGGGGCGCCACGCTCCCCCGCCACGCTCCAGCGACGCCCCTGCTCACAAACTATAGGAAATGATGCAATATGATGAAAATAACTGCATTAGGTCTATTCTGTTACCCATATAACCCCAATGAGGGCTTTGAGCAACGCCTGGTGTTGCTCCTGCTTACAGCTGTGTACAACTGATCACCTGCACCTGAGGTGCTCCAAACAAAGTGGATTCAAAAGCCAGGGCCCTGGCCATGAAAAAAAAGCCAAAATTTCATTTCTAGTTTCAGTGAGGAGGGGGTACCCTGCAACCAATTCCTGTACCTCATTTTCCCTAAAAACAGTGATCTTTGCTCTTCTTGGGGGGGGGGTCAGTGGGGTGACCCTAGAACTCTGAAAATTGTTTTAAGAAATAGTTTCACCTGTCTAATTTCCACAAAAAGAAATTCCAGAAAAATTGGGGGAAGCCTTTTTTTAAAAAACTATTTTCTTTCAGGCGTTGCTCGAAGCACTCATTGGGGTCTAATAGGTTTTAACCTTGGCTACCTTGGGCTTTGTGCATACTTAGCACTGGACAAAAAGACATGTGTCTGGGGCACCACAGTGCAAACAGAGGTGTTGGAACTGACAAAGTGACCAAAATGAATACATGACTTTCCTTGGAGTGGTCACAGGAACAGATATTTAGCAATGTCAGATCTATAATCTATAGTCTAGAACAGGGGTTCTCAAAGTTGTGACCCACCACTTTTTCTGGAAGTGTCTGGTTTACCTTTAAGGGGGGGTGGCTAGCCTGAATGTTCGCGACAGTGCTCCAGGATTGCGCCTGCCCCTGACCCCAAAATGCTGTTTTCATTGTATCTGGTTGTCCTGCCAGCTCTCCGGGGGGGGGGGGGTGCCTCCGCAGGCCTCCCCAAGGCTCAAAACAGTGGCGATTGCATTCCGAAGCCCACTTCTGGTTTTCACTGAAAACCGGAAGTGGGCTTTCACCATGATCGCCACTGCCTTGAGCCTTGGAGAGGCCTGCTGAGGCACCCGCAGCCCCCCCCCCCCCCGAGAGCTGGCAGGACAACCAGATACATTGAAAACAGCATTTTGGGGGTCAGGGGCGGGCGCGATCCTTGAGCACTGCCTTCAACATCACCCCGCCCCGCAAAGGTTTACAGGGAAGTAAACTCCCCTGTAGGACTTCGAGAAACGCTGGTCTAGAAGATCTATTTTCAGCTATTCTACTGGCACTGACCCAAGAAGCCCCGTGTAAGCCAAAAACACCTGAGAGGGAGCATAAGATTCAGCATTCACCAGTGATTCTGATCCCGCCCCCTCCCAGGCCCAATTCATCCCCCCGCCCTCCCCCCCCGCCCCATTACGACCACTCCCTCCCTCCCCCAGTTTCCGCACCGCTCAGAGCAGCCTTATCTGCTCCGGCGTGCAGGGATTCTGAATGCAGCATCAGCAGGATGGTGCAGGTCTTCCTGCTGGAACTGCCTACTCACAGGGTGCCACAAATGTGTTTTACTACAGCACGTTTGCAACACCCTGAGACCCTGAAGATAGGATTGTGCTAAATCACCCAGTTCTGAGCGCTTCCTTCTTGGCTTTTTGATCTTTTGGAAAACTAAAAAGATAGTTTTGCCTGAAACTCTTTTTGTTTCCCCACAATTCTCAGCTATGCCTTTCTATTAAGCAAGCATGTTTCATTAGCTCTGTTGCCATAGATACGTCTACTTTGTCACAAATGAAGTTGTTTTCGCAATCCAACAGACTTCAGTCCTGGGAGTTTTAATCTGTGCAACAAAGGCTTTTCTGTACTAAAGTGGGCACCGAAAGGAGGTTGATTGTAATATTAGCACTGGTACATCTTGAACCTGAGGACTAGAGGAACTTGTGAGCCTTGATATACTTAATTCCTCTCTCAGGGGATTAGTAAGAAAAACTCAGCTCACTAAGAATTTGTTCCAAAAGCAAAGCTTACTTTTGACACGCAGGCATCTCTATATATCACCCTAACCCTGGGGTGGGGAACCTCCTGCCCATGGGCCGTTTAATGTCCGCGAGACTATCTGGTCCGGCTCGCCGAGAGCTTGCTGGGAGGCTGCCGCATCAGCCTCCGGAGGCTCCGTGCTCACTGTCCAAGGCCGCTACTGGCTCCGCGCATCACCCCCAGAGGCCGGGAGAGGGCCTCTGCGCCTCCTCTTTGGCCAGCGGCTCGGCCCCTTCTGACGAGGCCCTCGGCGGCGTTTTTGCACATGCCGCTGAGGGCAAGAGGCTGCCCTTATTCCAAAGCCTCAGAGCCCCTGCTGAAAACAGCTTGCTCTTGGTCTAAGCCCTCAGTCCTCATTCTAAGTCTAAACAAAGTCTAAGGCTGCAATATGCACTGTGCACAAATCCTCAGGATTCATCCCTGCTTAACTCAGTGGGACTGACTTCCTAGTTAACATACATCAGACTGGGCTGCTTGTATGTGTCTCATGGCGCAAGCCTGGGTACATTAGCGCTGGGGGAGCGCGCGCTCCCCTGGCGCAGGGTGTTGTAAACGCGCCATAAAGTGTGTTTACGGCACCCAGCGAGTATGGACTGCCGGTGCAGCGGCTGGCAACACCCGGGCTCCTGTCCGGCCCTGCATCCACCGGAGCAGGTAAGTCCTACACCGGCCAGGGCAGGGGTGGGGGGATGGCGCCCCAGGACCTGGAGAGGGCAGGGATATCGGCGGTGAGATATGCCATATCCTAGACCCTCTCCAGGCCCTGCGTAGCCTTACATGGTTGGCGCAAATGTACGTGAGCTCCGGAGCTCACGTACATTCAAGGAGACCCATTGGGCCTCCCACCGCTTACACCCAGGAAAGGGGATGATCGTCCCCTTCCCTCGAGGTGCATCAGGACTGCCCCGGGGCAGCCTGGAACCTGCATATGATACGGCGGCCGACCCTTTAGGCTGGCCGCCGTATCTTACACAGGATTTGGCTGCCTTTCATCTTTGTTACCTTTGCTTCTCTCCTTCCTTCCCTCTCAATCATATCTTGGCAAGACCTCCCAGAGCCTGAGGCATCACACCAAATGCTCCTGGTGGTACAGTAGCTGCCACCTTTGCGTCTCCTCTTCTGCCCCCTTTAACACGGGCCTCTCTCTCTCTCTCTCTCTCTCTCTCTCTCTCTCTCTCTCTCTCTCTCTCTCTCTCTCTCTCTTTGCTGCGGTTATTGTGGAAAACTCTGTCTCCACTGATGGTGCTGCATAAGAAACAAATATGTCAACACATTCTTTGGGGTCACCTGCAGGATTGTCTGGGCAGTACAGTATAGGGCTCTGACTATGATGGTTCAGTCCTTCAGAAATTTTCCACTCTGGAAAATTTCAGAAGTACACAGTCGGCAAAATGGATCCAAGAATCCATTTGTTCTGGAACCATTTGTTGACTCTGCGGTTTCATCCGGTTTCATTATATTGAATGGTTAACCATGGTGGATCTGTAAGTGCAGAGAACAAAGTCATACATGGTGCAGTTAAAAACTACTTCTAGTGTGCAGGATACCATCTTTGTGTCATTCTCATAACATTTGCACTTGCTAATAACTGGCTTCTTCCATAATCCTCCTTTGAGGTACCAAAACCAAAAATAGACAGAAACAAAGAAGAAAATGCGTTTCTTTGTTCTAACTTCTATGGTCATTTCTGCATTATCTTAATCGCAGATGCACTGTAAAATGTGTAAACCTTGTTCAATCATTCCAGAAACCTTTAGTGGTTGGTAGGATTAGCAGCAAACCAGTTTTAACCAACTAGTAACTATTTATTTTTCCACCAACTTTTGTGAATGTTCCATCTGTTCATCCCTATGTAGTGACCTGATTCTGTACAATATCACCCTTGATATAGTTATCGATAACATCAGCTTGAGAAGAGCTTCTTTCATTTGAGTGGCAGAGATCTGTAATTTTTTTTAAAGTAAAGACATAGGTAGTATCAAAGGGAAACCATTTTAAATATAGAATGGCAGCCTTTGCTATTACAGAAGCATCTATCTGTAGAAACACTAGATCCCAATATTATTTCAATAGATTGACATTCCACTTTTCTATGTAACATACTCAAAGTGGCTAACAACCTCATTTAAAGCCCTAAACTATGGGCAGCCCAATCCTGCATAACTATAGGCTGGTGAGTGTTAAAAGTGAGTGTTGTAAACATGTCGTAAGGCACATTGTCGACACCCTGGGAGTAAGTGGCACCGGATCCGAGGCCGGCACTGCTTACTCCACTGCCATCCCGGACATGTTCCGGCCGACACAGGTGACTGCTGCACCAGGTGGCGGGAGCCGGGAGGGCATGGGTGATGAGGGAGGGGGCCATTGGCCAGCCCGGCCTGGGAGGGGGCAGGGATATCGACACTGGGGGTGCGTCAATATCCAACGCCCCTTCCCAGCCCGGGCCGGCCTTACATGGCCTCCCCAGATGCACACCAGCTAAAGAGCTGGTGCACAGTTCATATAGAGTAAGAGGACAGTTCAGAAAATATGTATTTTGAGATGGGGTTCAGTATTTTTTTTCTTCCAGTTGACAAGTGGCTTTACACTCCTGAAATTAATGAGGGTTTCTTTCCCAATGAATGCACATCATTGCTTAATGTTTTGGCCAGTGCTGCTCACTCTTTCTCCCATTTGTGTGCAAGAACTTGAAAAGAAATTTCATTTCTAGGCTGCACTTTTATTTCACCACTTAGTTGTCCTCACCCGGATCTAGTTGGCATGAAAGAAACAAGCCTTGGACGTGACTGGCACCACCTTCCTAGAAACTCTAATTATATGTGACATTGGCACATAAAACAATGCTGAGTTATTGCTTTTAGCTAAAATTGAAGGTTTTTTGAATGTCACAATTCATTTCTCTCCTTATATTCAATAGGGGCAAAAAAAAAAAGTAATGCAGAAATTCTTGATGTTTTGATATGCCATGTTTCCCTATACTAGAAGTAATTATGAGTAAGGATGCCTGGAAAATGGGCTAGTAGGTTCACAATTGCTGTGAAGGGATGTCAATGCTTCTCCTTGGCTCTTTAAAAAAAGATTTGAATAAATGTGTGCCTCAGAACAGGAAAAGAAACATATAACCTTTGTCAGGGATCTGCCACCCCGGTGCCCCTGGCTCCTCTCCGCCGTACACCTCCAGGGCCTCGGTGCCAGCACCCCACATTGCCCCCACTACAGGAACCCCTCCTGGGCAACTGCTCCAACTAGCAGCTGCAGAGCCCCCAGCGGGGCCAAAGCCACCACCTCTAACCCCTGCTGAGCCGTCTGAGTCCTCCGAGTGCCGGCTGGATCCTGCCCCTGACACAAGAGGAGGACAAGGCCTGGGAAGGGGGTGGAGCCGCAGGGTTAGACAGTCTTAAAAGGGGTCAAGGGAAGCCGATGAGGAGGGTCAGTACCTGAGAGGTGGTGAGTGAGGAGCTCCCTGAGATCAGGAGCAAGCGAGTCTGGGCAAGAGGAGGACTGTGGGTGTACTAACGCCCTGCCCTGCCCTGCCCAAGGCTTATTCCTATTCCATGAGCGGGACCAGGGCGGAAGCCTCACAACCTTAAAACAAAAAGGTATCAAGATAAAGAAAAGGTTTGCAAAATGGCACATGGAAAAAAGATATTGTTTCCTTGCTGCTGTTCACACCAAGAACAGCAGAGTGCTAAAAGAGCAACTCACTTCCAATAAATGTATAAAGGCTGCTTCTCAATACTGTATAAAACTAAAAGAACAAAATACAGTAACCGCGTCACAGTGTCCAATATGGTGCAGCTGCATCATAGCCATGGATACATTTGTTTTGAAGAGGAATGGCAAGTGCAAAGCATTACTGTTTGAGTGCTAGGAACAGAACAGTACATCAACAGAAATGTAATGCTGAAGGAAGAATTATGGACTTTATGCAACAAATGAGAAAGAAATGTGCATTGAGCCTGTATACAGCATTGTTGCTTGACTCACAACACTAAAACCAAATCCCGATTGTGCTCTTGATATGTGCAGTGTACTCTATGTGGTTGCAAGGCATTCAACTTCAAGGTATATGAAAGGACATATTGTTGTTGTTCAGTCGTTAAGTCGTGTCCGACCCTTCATGATCCCATGAACCATATCCCACCAAGCCTTCCTGTCCTCCACTATCTTCCTGAGTTCACTCATTTTCATGTTTGTTGCATCGGTGATGCTGTCTAATTATCTCATCCTTTGCCTTCCCCTTCTCCTTTTGCCTTCAATCTTTCCCAGCATCAGAGTCTTCTCCAGAGAGTCCTCTCTTCGCATTAGGTGGCCAAAATATTTGAACTTCAGCCTCAGTACCTGTCCTTCCAGGGAACAGTCAGGGTTGATTTCATTTAGGATTGACTGATTTGATCTCCTAGCAGTCCAAGGGACTCTCAGGAGTCTTCTCCAGCACCACAGTTCAAAAGCATCTATTCTTCGGCGCTCAGCCTTCCTTATGGTCCAACTCTCGCAACCATACATTGCTACTGGGAACACCATGGCCCTGACTATACGACCTTTTGTTGGCATGGTGATATCTCTGCTTTTTATTATGCTGTCTAAGTTTGCCATAGCTTTCCTTCCAAGGAGTAAGCGTCTTTTAATTTCATGGCTGCTGTCTCCGTCTGCAGTGATCTTGGAGCCCAGAAAAGTAAAATCTGTTACTGCTTCCATTTCTGCCCCTTCTATTTGCCAGGAATTGATGGGACCAGATGCCATGATCTTAGTTTTATTAATGTTGAGTTTCAAGCCAACTTTTGCACTCTCCTCTTTCACCCTCATCAAGAGGCTCTTTAGTTCTTCACTTTCTGCCATTAGGGTGGTATCGTCTGCATATCTGAGTTTGTTGATATTTCTCCCGGCAATCTTGATTCCGGCTTGTGATTCATTCAGCCCTGCATTTCTCATAATGTACTCTGCATATAAGTTAAATAAGCAGGGTGACAATATACAGCCTTGCCGTACTCCCTTCCCAATTTTGAACCAATCGGTTGTTCCATGGCCGGTCCGAACTGTTGCTTCTTGACCTGCATACAGGTTTCTCAGGAGACAGGTAAGGTGGTCTGGTACCCCCATCTCTTTAAGAATTTGCCACAGTTTGTTGTGATCCACACAATCAAAGGTTTTTGCGTAGTCAATAAAGCAGAAGTAGGTGTTTTTTTTTTGAACTCTCGTGCTTTCTCCATGATCCAGAGCATATTGGCAATTTGATCTCTAGTTCCTCTGCCTCTTCGAAACCCAGCTTGTACTTCCGGTAGTTCTCGGTTCACGTACTGCTGAAGCCTAGCTTGTAGGATTTTGAGCATAACCTTGCTAGCATGTGAAATGAGTGCAATTGTGCAATAGTTTGAACACTCTTTGGCACTGCCCTTCTTTGGAATTGGAACGTAAACTGACCTTTTCCAATCCTTTGGCCACTGCTGAGTTTTCCAAATTTGTTGGCATATTGAGTGCAGCATTTTAACAGCATCATCATTTAGGATTTTAAGTAGCTCAGCTGGGATATTATCACCTCCGCTAGCTTTGTTGTTAGTAATGCTACCTAAGGCCCACTTGACTTCACTCTCTAGGATGTCCGGCTCTGGGTCAGTGACCACACCAGCGTGGTCATCAGGGACATTAAGATCTTTCTTGTATAGTTCTTCTGTGTATTCTTGCCATCTCTTCTTAATCTCTTCTGCTTCTTTTAGGTCCTTGCCTTTTTTGTCCTTTATCATACCCATCTTTGCACAAAATGTTCCCTTGATATCTCCAATTTTCTTGAAGAGATCTCTAGTCCTCCCCATTCTGTTGTTTTCCTCGATGTGCAAGATGAAATGACATACACTGGGCAAAAGTCTGGATGGAAAAATAATTGGGCAGGGCATATAATAAATCAGGGGTGGCCAAACTTGCTCAACGTAAGAGCCACATACGATAAATTTAAGGTGTTTGAGCCACAATATTTAAGAAACGTCTGGGGCTTTTCAGCCTAGAAAAAAGGCGCATGGGGCGGACATGATTGAGACTTATAAAATTATGCATGGGATGGAGAGAGTGGATAGAGGGAAATTCTTCTCCCTCTCGCACAACACCAGAACCAGGGGACATGCACTAAAATTGAGTGGAGGGAGAGTTAGAACAGACAAAAGAAAATATTTCTTTACCCAGCGTGTAATTCATCTGTGGAACTCCTTGCCACAGGATGTGGTGATGGCATCTGGCCTAGATGCCTTTAAAAGGGGTTTGGACAGATTCATGGAGGAAAAGACCATCACAGGTTACAAGCCATAAGCAACCTCCTGGTTTTTTTAGAAGTGGGTTTTCTCTGTGCCAGGTGCAAGGGAGTGTCAACGGGAAACAGGTTATCTTGTTGTCTTGTGCTCCCTGAGGCATCTGGTGGGGCCACTGTGTGACACAGGCAGCTGGACTAGATGGGCTTTTGGCCTGATCCAGCAGGGCTCTTCTTATGTTCTTATGTTCTTATGTTCATTTAAATCAGGGGTGGCCAACCTTTCCCCATGAATGCTCCTGGCCCTTTAATGGTTGAATAGGTGAAGGCATTTGAGCAGGTGCAGCTGCTTTAGCAGCACCATCAGCAATTGCAGCTGCCAAGATTCTGTCTTCTACACAACTCTTAAGAACGCAGAGGCCCTAATGGTGGAAGGTTGGCCACCCCTGATTTAAATTCTTAAATATATTTACTTACCATGAACATTAAACTTAAGTTTTAATCCAGTAAACTGTCACTGTGTACTCTCATAATGGACTGGTAAATAATTATAAAGCTTGATATTTGCCTTGTGATGCAAAAAGGAACTCAGCCAACACATTTCCGAGAGCTGCACATTAAATGTCAAAGAGCCGCATGTGGCTCAGGAACCGCAGTTTGGCCACCCCTGTAATAAATCATGCAACATCCATATAGGGAAACATGCACTCACTCACTCACTCACAGAGCCCAATCCTGTGTAACTCTTGCACCGATGTAACAGTAGTTCCCCCAGTGTAAGAGCACCTATGCCAGTGTAACTTGCTGTATGCCAACGGACGCAGGACGGACACCGGCGTAACCCGCCTCGGACACTTCACACATGCAATTTGGATGCGGAACGGATGCCGGAGCAACTCCGGCTCCCGGAGCCAGGATGGTGTAGTGGTTTGGGAGTCGGACTTAGACCTGGAAGATCCAGGTTCAAATCCCCGCTCAGCCACGAAGCTTCCTGGGTGACCTTGGGCCAGTCACTATCTCTCAGCCCCACCTACCTCACAGGGTTGTTGTGAGGACAAAAAGGAGGGGAGGAAATATGTACACCACTCCTTGGGGGCTCCTTGGAGGAAGGGTGATATAAAAATGTGAAAAATAAATAAAAAATAAATAAACTCCACTGACACAGGGGGCATTCTGATGCCCCTGGAATGCCCTCTGCGTTGGTGGAGTTGTGCCAGTGTCTGTTCCATGTCCTAACTGCGCATGTGAGGCGTCCGAGGCGGGTTACGCTGGTGTCCGTCCTGCGTCCGTCGGTGTACGGCATGTCACACTGGCATAAGTGCTCTTACACCCAGGGATCTACTGCTACACCAGTGCAAGAGTTACACAGGATTGCACCCACCCACACACACACACAGAATCCCTTGATTCCCAAACACTTCTGAAGTACAAGAACAATTCTCAATCTTCAGACATCTCACAAAGGCATCATGGTGAAAAAATATTTTAAGTGGAAATATCCCAAACTGTAAAAAGGAAGAAAAAGAGCAGGGAGGAGGAGGAGGTAGATTTGCTCCAAAGTGTCATTTCAAGAGTTACAGAGCTTCCCAGGGCCGTCTGGTTGGCCAACATTGGAGACAGAATGGCCCTGTGTTATCCATTCTAATGCTTGGCTGGTCCTCACAACGTACTTGAGGCACTGCAACTTATTTAGTATCATAGATCATCCATCTTGAATGGTGCAAGATGATGGTCAGATGGTGAGGAGATGGTTACATTCATGCAAAATAGCACATCAGAAGCAAGACTAGCATTTGCCCACCACCTAGGTACCATCTTATCCCATTTCTCGCTATTGGAATAAGCCTAGGTGATTCTATGATGTATGGATGTACAGTACTCTAATTTACAGAAGTAAGAAAATGATCAAGACGACAAAAGGTGAGGAAAGACATGCTTCAAGTTAGCCCATTTCTGGTTTTTTTTAAAAAAGAGCTTGGCAGAGAGCAACTCTGGAAGTGTTTTAATTGTGATCTTAAGTCTGTTTGGACACATCACACCAAAAATGCCTTTCAGCATGTCTCACAGTATTTGTATGCCTTAGCTTCAGTGCAGCATAGCATGTGGAAGAATCTGCTTTAACACTTATGTATGCCAGCTGGTGTAGGCTCAAATTACAGATGGGGGGGGGGGGGTGAGGGGAAGCACCAAACCTGCTTTCGAGTCATGTGTGCTCTCCAAGCAAAGGAAATTCTCAGAATCCAGAGAATGTTGTTGTGCCACATCTTTTCTCTAAAAACTGATGATTTTCCTGTTAACATGAATAATTATTTGGGGAAACTTTTCAGGTCCACCAAACAATTCATGTTTATATGTTGCACAGCTATATCTGAAGGTGTATGGATTTGGTCTTTCATCCTCTTTTTTTTTCATTGAGTAAAAAGTGTGAGCATTTGTAGATAGTTCCTAACTTGCTTTCTGCTGCTGATCACACTGCAGTGGTACTGTGGTACCTGGGGAACAGAAAGAAAAAGCTTCACAGATCAGATTTCCTTTATTGCACAGATGCTACTTACTCCTCCCAGTCCAAAATGCAGGAGGAGGCTATCACCGATCAAACTGCTCCCTTTGATGGGTTAGGGAGCAACTCGAAATGAAGGCAAGGGACCCATCTTTTTTCTTGAGAGAAAGAGCTGAAACAACTCACTGAAGCTTTCATGCAGCATGGCTAGAAAAGCAGAGGGGTGCATTGCAGAAGAGGAAGGTAAGAAAATGGGTCTTTTTTTGTTTATTTAAAACTAAGCAATTCATTCCTATAAGCTTGTCAACAGAATCCATTAATTAAGCACCAGGACTCATGCTATCCTGCAGACTTCTCTCAACTAGAGAAAAGGAAAGGCATAATTCAACTTTTTCAAAGGAAATTACAAACATTCTCTCCCTGGCACTAGGACCAATATTAGGCTAAGCAGAGACATAAGAGCTCAGGGATCCTGTGCCATGAATATTTCTAGGTACTGTTTATGAAATGTTATTGCAAAAGTGAGAAAAACAGTATCTGCCAAAATTCTCCCTTCTTGTCGTTCATATTAAAGATACAAGAACCCTGATTCTGAGTACCCTAATCAAGATTTCAGTCTGCATATCTCTGTTCATGCAAGCGATCCTTTTTAATATAAATTGACATGCAACCTGATTCTATGCATGTTTACTCAGAAGTAAGTATTACTGAGTTCAATGGGGTTTCTTTCAAACAAGGCCAGACTACATGTGAAGTGGGAGATATGTGAGCAGGCTCTCCCATATTTTTTTTTTTTTAAAAGAGCAGTTGGAGGGTGAGAATTCTGATCAGGATGACACAGCACTGGGGATAAACCATTTCTCCCCCACACTTTAAAGTTTTAAAAAACTAGTACATCAAAGCTGAAGTTTGCCCTGCAAGAGAGAGCGTATAGGTTCTACACAACAGAACCAGAGCCTTGATTGTACAGGATGAGTGACCAAGATAGAAACATTCTAGCATATCTGCAGGTGTTAAAAAAATGATTTTTTCCCCCTTAGTCATATCTGCAATATCTATCTTTAACATGTATTCACAGATCTGGCAAATATATCAAGCACCTAACATGCTGTTAGTGGTTGTGTGTGTGAGGGTATGCACGCCCCTAGTAGAGTTTGGGCCCTTTAGAAATACTGTTATTGTCAGAACAGGTACAATACTAGCACTCCATGCAGAGCAGACTTCCTTCATGAGAGAATGTTTTCCATCTGTTCCCATAATCCAGCTATATAAAGATGTTGAGCTTAGTTCCAAAAGTATGTATGCACTGGATTAATTAGGCTGAAATCAAGAAGGGTGCGCATTCATTTTCTGAAGGATGGAAAATCGAACCGAATTGCAGTCCATTCAGTCCAGTTTTCATTCATTGTGAAGTGAAAGCCTATTGAATGAGCTGAATGGCATATGGTCCATTTGGTCCATTCAAGCCCCATTCATTTTCTGTAATGCAGCTGCCAGGATGAGCTCTACTGCTCCTTTTACACTTTAAAAAAGTTTCAGGGGAAAAAAGTGCTCTGCACTAGTATGAAACACTGCTCCATTACATTAACAGGTGGTAGAATGAAAACAGGTGTGTGTGTGTGTGTGTGTGTGTGTGTGTGTGTGTGTATGGGGGGGGGAATCCATGGTAAAATTACTGTGAATTTAATGAATTAATGGTGATATGAGTGGGGGCTTAAAACAAAAATGAATGGCATACAGATCACAAAAGCAATCTTGTCCACTCCTAAAACTCAACACAGCTATCTTAATTACAGCGCAATCCTGTGTAACCTTGCACCGGTGTAACAGCAGATGCACCGGTATAAGTGCAATTACACTGGTATAAGTGCACTTACACCGGTGCATCTACTGCTACACTGCTTCTTTGGCCAACTGAAGTGCCCTCATCCGAATGCTGGAGCGAGTCACTATGTACCCATTTTGTCTACAGTCCATGACCCAGGCATTCAAATCCTTCTCCATTTCTTCAAAATGTGCAGGTCTGGTACGCAGTGCTTTCCTTGACTTTGGCATTTTTTGCAGTTGTGCTTCTTCTTTTTTTCCTCCAATCTCTAATGAGTTTTTCAGTTACGCCAAATTCTATCGCAGCTACAGAATTGCTGGTTGTCTTTGCACAGCTTTCAGTTTAAGCGCTGCTGTGTTTTCTTTTGAGAACTCATTTTACAGTGGAGCAGGACACAATGAAAAGTGGGAACCTTGAGGATCCGTGTGGATTGAAATGTGTGGTAGAAGTTGAGTGATGTCATTTTACTACAGTAAATAAATCACTCTTTTTAAGAAACCACAGGTTTTATTAAATCAGTAATCATACATTGCAACCCATATCTGGGATGAGGCACAGTAGCCATAAAAAGCAAACAAGCCCCAACAGAGCATATTAACAGAGATGTATTGAAGTGGATTAAACACAGTCCCAGAAAGGGTAGTTGCTTCCACTAGGAAGGGAAAGACCCCCAAATGCCCGTCGTGTCCCCCCCCCACCGCTGCTGCTGCTGCTTTTAAAAGGTTTAAAACTTGCCTTTTTTACTGGTGGTGGCCATCTTGGATCTCACGAAATTTCGCGAGATCCAAGATGGAGGCGCCAAATCTCATAAGGGTACATGAGGCAGTACTGTACTGCCTCATGTCCTCACAAGATTTGGGCGCTGCCATCTTGGATCTTGCGAGATTTCATGAGATCCAAGATGGCCACCACCCGTAAAAAAGGCAAGTTTTAAACCTTTTAAAAGCCCCCAAAGTGGCGGTGGTGGCTCTGGAGGCTTGCACCGGCCCAGAAACATTCCGGGACAAATCCGGGACCCAAGCTCGGGTTCCTGGACTGTCCTGGAATTTCTGGTACGGATGGTAAGCTTAGGTTGTACTGTCTCCTCGCTTTTGATATCAATTTTGCAATCCGAGCCCAAGGAGTTACCAGCCAAAACCTCTGAGCTGGAGATAATCTTGAGATAAATTCGGTTCCCCTCAATGATCCTTGCTTAGCTCAGGGTGCACAACAACAAACCCCTATTTCTACTCCCTACTTCTACATGCCACATAGGCAGGCTTACCAGATCGCCGACCGGGACGCTCCTTTTTGCCCTTAAGGGCGGCGGAGGGGTGGGGCGATAGGCGCCAGAGCGCGCTCTGGCGCCTATCGCCCCGCCCCTCCGCCGCCCTTAAGGGCAAAAAGGAGGGTCCCGGTCAGCGATCTGGTAAGCCTGCACATAGGGAGGCTAGCCTGGAGCTTACTAGCTTAGCATTCCCCCCCCCCCACCTGCTGCCAAAAGGCTCCCCAGGGGCCCTGCTACACAGGTCAGACAAATAAATGTCATTACCTATTGACAATAGATGGATGTCCTCTGTCTTGTGCAATATGTGCTGCCGAAAAATAACTGGATGGGCACTAACTGCCCCACTTGCAGTAACTACTATTCTCCCTGAATAACAATTTCTTGTCTTCTGGCTTGAGCCTGTAGTAGTCTCAAGATCAAAACAGTCCTCTGATACAGGTGATTATTCTCTCAAAGGTGGACTAAATTTGAAATTTCCTGCTGTTTAAATTTCCAAACCATTGGCAGCATCTGGTTCCAATGAGTCCCGTGACTGGCCAGCCAGCTAGGTGCCAAAGCTGTTGGAGCTTGCCCCATAGTGGGCACCTCCAAAACAATGGAAAATCTGCAAAAAAGCTCCTTAACTGGTGTCCTCCAGCTGCCACCTGCCAGAGGAAAACCAGTAACAGAGCAAGCAACAGCAGCTCAAAACATATCTATAACCAAAGAGACCCCCCCCCAAAAAAAATTCTCCAGTGCCAAATGTCCTTCATGACACCTGCCAGCCTGCACATTCACCAATGCCCTTAAGCAGCCTCCTGTCAAAGGAAAACATTTCTAGAGCAAATGTCCAATATCCAACCGCTCACATCAAGCATCCAAAAAGTGGGCTCTCAGAAGAACTTGCAGCCTTGAAGTCAGTTATCCATGATGGAGAACTAGTCAAGAACCACCCATAACGCTTGCTACCCTTAAGTGCAGCTATCCATGAGGATGAACTTAGCCAGAACAGGCTAAGCCACCACCAGTTTTAAAGTACATATTACTGCATAAAGCATTCGCTGTCAAACATTTTCATCCCACTCTGTCCATAGGCACATCTGCTCCATAGCAATGTCCACAAGCCAGAGGAGTGTATTGTAAGTACAGCAAGTTCTCACTTAAGGTTGTGGATACGTTCTTCTTGGAAACTTCGACTTTAAGCGAAATGACATATAATGAAATCAAGTTTACCATAGGCTAATTGATAAATTTAAACGTTCCTATGGCATTTTCCCATCAACTTAAAAATGAAACGACTTTAAACGAAACAACTTTAAGTGAGAACTTACTGTACAGTATCTGAGTATTTCAGCTCAGATATGTACATAATACTGACATGCATTGGACCATCCCCCCAACGTACAAATACTGACCTTATCAGCTCACCTGTGCTACGGAGCTGGCCACACCTATACAGAAGAAATGCAGTCCTACTCCCTTGGGGGCTCCCTGACCATAGTACAGTACAGTGTAAAGTGGGCTGCTACTAAAACTTTCATAGAATTTATCACGAGTAAAGAAAAAATTACAATTGAAATGTATTCAGCTTTTTTTTAATTCAATACTTGATTGTATACAGTGTACACAGATACATTTTTAACATGCCTACATCAGCATTATTAAGTTCCTTTAAAAGAACACCCAGCTCCTGAAAATAATATATAGGCGATCCGATGACTCAGCCAAGGATATGAAGAAAATGCTAACATGAGAACATAAGAAGAGCCCTGCTGGATCAGGCCAAAGGCCCATCTAGTCCAGCTTCCTGTATCACACAGTGGCCCCACCAGATGCCTCAGGGAGCACACAAGACAACAAGATAATCTGTTTCCTGCTGCCTCACCCCTGCACTTGGCACAGAGTAGGATTTATGGTAGGATTTCATAAGGTGTTTGCAAATGCCACCTTCTCTGTTTCGCAAGAGTCAGAGACAGGAGAGGAGGGAGGAGGCCTTTGTGTTTTGGGCATTAAGATCTTACCCTAAAGCCCGAGGCACACCAGGCGCGTGTTGTGTCTGGTGCATCCGGCGTGGCTGGCGGTGGCTGATTTCTTGCCGTGTGATTTCCCGCCAGCTGCCCGTCGGGAAGCTGCTGGGAGGGACGTTCACGTTGACGCCTCCCCTGGCCAATGCAGAAGTTTTGGCCCATTGTTTGCGTCGCATTCGTGTTCCAGCCAATCAGAGCCCATTTTCTGAACCCTGGGGGCGAAACGCGGAGCAGCACGGGAACCAATCAGAATCAAGTCTGAAGATTGGCCAAAAGAGAGAGGGGTGGTGCAGAACATCTCCTCTTTCTCCGCGCTGCTTTCGCCGGTGGACCAGGGCTTCCTAGCGGCACATCGGCTGCTCAGGCAATGCACCGGGCGTGCCGGACTCGGGACACGCCTAGTCTGTCTCGGCCTCAACTCTCCATTTTTTAAAAAAGACTACAATGCCTATTGACTGCTGCATCCTTCTTAAGGCACTTTCAGGATGTTTTGGGGAAAAAAATGGATCTAAGAAGCCGAGTCAGCTCTATTGAAACCTGCAAGCTGCACAAATCCAAATGACACTGAAAATTAGCAGAGCCAGTACAAATTGCAAAATCCAAATACTGAATTGTCTCTGCAATGTAGTACATGAATACATACTTGTTTATATCCCACTCTGTCTCCAAGGAACTCAAGGTGGCAAACATGTTCCTTTGCCAAGCTTTGGCTATTGTACCAGCTGCGCCCTTTTCTTGAAGAATGTAGATCTGGCCCCAGTAATCAATGTTCTAGTTACACTGCGAATAGACTACTTTACATGGGGCTGCCCTTGAAGACTGTTCAGAAGCTTCAGCTGGTTCAGAATGTGATGGTTGGGGTTCACATTATGCAATGCTGGCTCTCAAAGTTGCACCGAACACCCACATAAAATGCTGCATCTCTTTTATACAATGCTGCATCTACTTTTCCCTGCACAATATCTAGACTGGTAGCCATGTTAGTCTATAGCAGCAAAGACACCACACATCTTGTGGCACCACACAAAATGTGACCCACCAACTCAAATGCCGTCCACCAGACATGGCAGCAGAGAAGGGCTTGATATGTCCTGTATTTTTTCTGCTTGCCTAGGATTGAAAAAACAAGGGGAGTTGCCAAATACCTGACAGCCACAATATATCAAAAGCAGTTGTGCAGGACAGGTTAAGCACAAAATTGCATTACAAAGCTGGGTAGGACACAACTAGTTTGACAGATCCTCAATCTGCAGATTTATGAATACATCTTTATCCCTCAATGAACGTTGACCTTGGAATGTAGACTGAACTTTAGAGTCATTCAAGGAAAAGGAGGAGAAATAATTGGACCTAAAAACAAAAACCTAGAAAACATGTTGTTTTGATCAATTTCGTTTTTTGACAAAGATCATCATGAAGGGAGCATGCCTGTTTCCAGAATGCATATTCACTGTTCGGAGCATATCAACAGATACAAATCTGTGTCTTCATTTTCAGTGCAGTCCTACGCATATCTATTCAGAAACAAGCTCCATTGAGTTTAATGGGATTTACTCCCAAGTAAGTGTTTATAGGATTGCAACCTTTGTTTAGGTAGAGTAGAATTTTATTTGGAGTTCACCAAAACATACATACATACATACATACATACATACATACATACATACATACATACATACATACATACGTACATAGGTACATAATAACATTCTAATCTTTCCTAGAACCCTTCATTTGAGATGTTACTTTCACAGTCCATCTCTCTCTCTCTCTCTCTGACGTTTGCCTCAACACGCTTCAGCTGACAGGCAACCTTGACTTCTACTCAAGTGCTCAGCTTACAGCTCCACTCCCCACGGTGGCTCTGTAGCTTATCAGCTTGGCGTGCCAGCAGCTCTCCGACAGACGTCCGGCCGTCTTAAACTGCTGTCCTTCAGATCTTCAGGCATTTGTGAGACACTCTACCAACTGAGCCAGATGTCCCGCCCTGGGTTCTTGCTCTGGGTTTTATCAGGTGCTGGCTTCAAACCGACCAAAGAGTTTTCTTTCTCATCATGAAATGCAATCATCTATTAAAGGTAAGAGGGGACTGCAGAGAAACATGGCCATTTTGCTCCACTTTATTTAGTGTTTTATGATAAGAATGTATCTTATACATTCTTCATAAACTCCTTCATAAACTCCACAAAACATTTTTGCAAAAAATTGAGGTAATATATTTTCCATAATCTTGATTTTTTTCTTATCTATTTTATGGCTAAAGAACAGAGTAAGGATTTATTTTGATAACTCTATTCTAGATTATTTTAACATATAATTATCTTTCAGGCATTGAGCATGTACAAGGCCTTAGATTTCAAAGGGGATGATTGCAGATGTTTTCCCACAAGTATGCCTTGTAAAACAGCATGTAAAACAGTGTGTGTGGGTGGGCTGCACTCCTGTGCACATTTACCTGGAAGGAAGCCCCATTGTGCATTGCATTTTACTTCTGAGTAAGCATGCATACGGTAGGAATATGTTCTCTATTAACAAGCCATTGGTAGAGGTGTACTAGAAAAAAATCATTTTGTATTTTGTTTCTCTTCTCATTTTCATTGCTAGGGTTGTGGCTCGAGACCAGTGGTTAAAGACCGGTACCTTTCAGCAGTTCGTACTCCACAAATGAATAAGTGAATAAATAAAATGAAACCAAAGTCTCTGAACCGAATCATAACACCCTTGTTAAGTATTTGTATCCCTCCTCTTCTTGCCATGATTCATTTACACTAAAAAGGAAGCTCCTGAAGGTCAACCTTTATTTTTGAGGTAATAAAGGCGTGCATGACTCTACCCCTTTATTTGCATGCAAGGAGCTATGTTTGTGGGAAAAACTGAAGTTACCACACAAAGGAAAAATGCTGGTTTTCAAACATTTTCTCTGAAGGGGTAATTTTTTTCCTTTTTCACATGGGAACTATTTCACACATGCTGCTTCATTGTGTCAAAATGAGGTGCTAACAGCACCGTGTGTAGACAGAGAGCCTCTTATGTCAGGAAACAAGCTAGGTAAAGAAATATGGGGCTGCATCCTAGGAATTATTTGCACGAGTAGATGAAGTTCTGTTTGGGAAGCGTGGAGGGGAGAGAGGCAGAGTGGGTTGCAAAGGGAAGGGGGATCACTGAAAATCCCCCTTGCACACGCAGATAAAAAAGTTTAGTCATTCTTAGGATCCACTCCTTAATTAACTTTTCCAGAATTACCCCAAAAGACAAATCATAAACGCAATTCTTATGTCAAACTTGTAATTGTAACTGTTGCCCTGGAAGATGACCGCTACCCTAAAAAGGACTCAATCATTTTAAAAGACCTGAGCTCTGCTAATTCCAATCGTATTACATTGTTTTGTCTATAAACCGCTTTGGTCAGTTCTAGTGACTGTCCACATAAGATATTTAGCTGCAGAGTTCCCCCCACCCCGTTTGCTTCTTTGAAAATTCAGCGCTAGAATTTTTCATTTAGCATTTGCTTTGCTTTCTTTCAGATGGCTTTCATGAACCTGAGAAAGGCATTTGTTTTCATGGCTGCTTTCGTCTTCTCTAGTTTCTGTCTGTTCATCAAGCTGAATCCTACTGGAAGTTGTATATACTGTCAAATGGAAGTCAGGTCCTTCAAGAGAGTTGGTGGGAGTTTTTTGCACCGGCCAGATATAGACTGCAGTACAAACTCCCCATTCCTGGTCATTCTTGTAACATCAGTTCACAGTCGACCAAAGGCTCGAATGGCAATCCGTGAGACTTGGGGCAAAGAAACATTAATAGCCAACAAACGCATAGTGACATATTTTCTCCTGGGAACGACTCTGAATCACCATGACCAGATTGCTGTTACTGAGGAGAACTTGAAATATGGAGACATCATCCAGAAGGATTTTATAGATACCTATTACAATTTAACATTAAAGACCATGATGGGCATCGAATGGGTTAACAAATTCTGTCCACAACCAAACTTTGTGATGAAAGCTGACTCTGATATGTTTGTGAATACCTACTACCTGACTGAGCTCCTTGTAAAGAAAAACAGGAGTACCAGGTTCTTCACAGGTTTTCTAAAACAGAATGAGAGTCCCGTACGGGGGAAAAAAAGTAAGTGGTATGTGACTAAAGACGAATACCCAGGAAGCAAGTACCCGCCATTTTGTTCAGGGACTGGCTATGTGTTTTCCACAGATGTCGCCATTCAGGTGTATAACATTTCTGAAAATGTCCCCTTCATCAAGCTGGAGGATGTTTTCATAGGTCTGTGTCTTGCAAAACTCAATATTCGATTGGAAGAACTCCATTCAAAGCAAACATTCTTTCCAGAAAGACTCTCTTTTTCGACTTGCCGCTTTAAGAAAATTGTGACATGCCATAGGGTCAAGGCAAATGAGCTGCTGGCCTATTGGAAAGCACTGGAGAAGTCCCTGCATGATGAAGAATGTCCAGGTGACTGATAACTTTCAGCTCTCAAAAATGGTCTGGAAATAGCACTCAAGGCCCAGACAGCAAAATTGTATGGTTCTGCATTCTAAAGTATTGATATTACAACATATGTAGTTCAAGGGATGCTGACTGTGTGCCCCTTTCTGTGCCCTTGAAATGCCTGTTGCAAGTTGAAAAACTGAAAATCTCATTCACTTTCTCCAGTAGTAATGTTGCTGCTATTCCCGTGCCAGCATTTTGCTTTCTTACAGAATGTGAGACAAGTCTACTTTTTTTCCATTAGTAATTAGATTGCACTGGGGCCTCAACTCAGGTACATCAAGCATGTTGAGCATATAAGTGGACTTCATGAAATCAATTATGTTTATGGATTTTTAAAAGTCTCCTGGGCCTACAATAAGTACAGATGTTACGGCTGCAATCCATGAGCTATCATGCTGTTTTGTGTTGGAGGAAGTCAATAATTCTCCAAATAGTTCTCCATTGACATTTGGAGGTTTTCGGCATTTCTATTTATTCTGTCTGAAACGGCGACAATGCAATACTGACAGTTCAGAAGAGTGATACATGCCTCTTTCTTGTGCCATGCTATTTTTGCTCATATAAGAGAGAATATGATTTCTCTTTGTTTTGCACTGAGCATTGTCATGTCTCAGGTGTACTTAAGGTGAAGTTGGGATAATAGGTAAGGGGAGTCCTTTGTGTCAAATTCTTCCAGTGCTTTAAGGCATCAAAAATCTGTTTTCTAAAAATGTGCTGTTCTCCTAACATGTAAGCAGCTATGGCAGTACAACAACACAAAGCATGACATTATTTTGGCCCTATAGCAACACAATGGACATAAGCAGATATGCTGAAACAAATGTCACAATGGTTGTGCAAGAAGGTAATAAGGATTGAAAGTGAGTGTGTGGTGAGTTATAATGCAGGAACATTTTCAAATAGAATGTGGATCTTCAGGGCATCACAAAGACCTTTCTGGAAGAGCTGGCATGGCCACATTCCTAGAAAACAAATCTGGCCACCATGGAGCTCAAAACGTTATTGAGCAATACAAGGTTAATTTTGGGATCTGATGAAAATCACTGCCTCCAAGCCTTAGTTTGTGCACTCTGAGATGGTCCAATGGTACTAACATTTCTACCTCACAGGAATATTGTGAGGATTTATGAGAACATAATTGTCAAGTGTTGTTATCTACTAATGGCAAAAGTGCTATGAAGATGGTCTGTATGAGGATGATTATTATACTAAGCAAACATATAACATTGTGTCCTAAAAGACAGATTAGCAGCCCAATCCTAACTAAATCCCACCCTGCTGTTGCAGCCATGCTCATGGAGCATGCACTGAATATCCTGTGGGGAGGGAGGTCCAGTCTGGAGGTCTCCAGGAGGTAAGGGAACTTTTGTTCCCTTACCCCGGGACAAGTCTCCGCAGCCCCAATGGGTTTCCTCAGATCTGTGTCAATTATTTTGCTGGCACATCCGAGGGGACTAAGGGAGAGGGAAGGGGACAGGGCACGGGGTTAGGATCTGGTGCAGTCGAGATGCACCCTTCCCTTCCCTTCCCTGCCCCGTTCTGCCCACCTCCCTGCCTCTGACACCACCACTTGTTGCAGTAGTGGACCCAAAATGGTAGCTGGCCATTTTGGAACTGTGTTCTGCTATCTAAAAAGTGTTTGCCAACTATCAGAAGTTTGGTGGAAAACTGAAGGAATGCATACAAGATCAGATACTTACAGCACAATCCTCTGTAACTTAGGAGTGGTGGTACACATGCTCTGACACTCCAAAGCGTTGCAAACATGTTGTAAAGCACTGGAGTAAGGGCCGCCGGCACGGAGGTCAGCAGTCCTCACTCTGCCGCCCTCTGAACCCAGCACCCACCGGCGGAGGTAAGTCCTGCACTGGTTGGTGCAGGGGGAAGGCGGGCAGGGGCGTGGAGGGAGGGGGGCCATTGGCTGGTCTGGGCTGGGAGGGGGCAGGGATATCGGCGGTGCACTCCGCCAATATTCTGAGCACTTTCCCAGCCCGGTTCGGCCTTACAAGGCTTCTCCGGATATATGTCAGCTTCAGAGGGCCCCGGCTGGCTTGCAGCCCTTCTCCCCACTGGCATAAGATACATACCTCTAGACCAGCCATGTATCTTTATGCAGGATTGTGCTGTTAGGCTTACATCTTCAAGCCATTGTTGAATAGTTCCATTGATTTCAATGGCAGGGCTGTGCCCAAGACCTCCTGGCGCCTGAGGTGGCATGCCAAACGGCACTCCGACTTACCCAGTGTGGTGCTCCTGTCCCTGCTGCTGCTGCTGCTGCTCCTCCCTGGCTTTGAAAAGGAAAAGGAGAACAGGAAGTGGGGAGAAGAGGAAAGTGGTGGACGAGAGAATTTTAGGATTGGGCTTTCTGGCTTGTTGGAAAAATGGCAGCCTGTAGCGTTTAGAAGTCCTATTGTGATGTTCTATTTTTAAAAATTATTATGCAGAATAATATTATACTGTATTGTTTATGCAAAGAAAGAGAACATAAGTGATAAAAGAAGAAACCAGTAAGCATCATTACAGAACAACAAATATCATACCATTGTAACTAAAACAATTTTAGATTGTGAGCCCTTTTGGGACAGAGAGCCATTTAATCATTTGATTTTATCTGTAAATCGCTTTGTGAACTTTTTGTTGAAAAGCGGTATATAAATACTGTTAATAATTAATAATAATAATTCTAGAGCTGAAAAAAAAACTTATGACAATCAAAAAAAATCAAATTCTTCCAAGTAGAAAGTAGGGATACATCTTGCATTGAAATGTGTTTTTCCAAAAATGCACAAATAAACTTCTTTGTAAAATAAATTATCACCTGGCTGTCTTCGTTCCATAATTCTGCCCAGATTGGTCAATTTTTCAAAACATAATTTATCTAGAACAGTCTGTTTTAAGGGGTGGGAGGTGGAATTATATTTTTCAAACCATGGCTAATTCCTAACTGTGCAACACTTAATAAATGGTTTACAAGTTCATCAAGGATCATCAAGGATCACTGGTGATTTTATCTTCCCCTAGGGTGTACTATCATAGGGTCTAAAGGCAATGCATACCCCATAATTTCTTCAATACTATATATCAGGGGTTCTCAACCCTGGCACAGCAGCAACCCACCTTGTCTTCCAGTGGTGGCATCGCAACCCAGTGCCCACCTCCTGCAGCTGCTCCCAGCCCTGGAGGATGGCCTCCTCAGGCCTCAGAGAGGCTAAGGGCTGACGACGTGATTCTCCCTGAGCAAAGAGGGGTCTCAGAGATAGAAAATGGGCTATGAAGATAGGCAGTAGCCTTGAAGGGAGCCGAGCTGCCTTTCTCGGAGGGAAGGTGAGATGCTTGGATATGGAAAAAAGGGGTCCACAAGATTACCTGGCCAGCCTGTGCTGACTCAGCAGCTTCAGTAGCGCTTGTGAAAGAAATGGGGTTGCAGGGTGTTTCCATCCTGGGTGCCAGCTGGCACAGTGGCTCTGTAATGGAGGCTGGAATGGGGGTGACTTAACGCAGCACCAGAGGGCTATTATAGTTTTACAAACTGACAACAAGGCAGGGTAATAGGGTGAGTCAGGGAACAAACAATGGATGGTGGAACGAACTACACAAGGCTTTAAAGTCAAGGGTTTCTGATTGCAGGGCGGAAAAGACTGTGCGACTTGGATTTCTTAAACTGTAGTCGGTTGCATGGCAGGAAATGGCACCAAGGCCCAAGTTAATGTGCAGTGTCTCCAGCTCACCAGCCCTGACAGTTCCTGAAAGGATACTGGGGGATTTTCACATGTGGATAATTTAATAAAAGAGGGAAAACAAGAATGGGAATCAGTTTAACAGGGATACCAAACAGGAGGTAGCAAAGGGAACAATACAAAACAACTTTGCACAAACCAGTTGGTGTCTCACAATGGAGTTGTCTGTTTCTAGATACTTTTTTAGACCTTGTTGCAGTGACTCCGTTCCAGACTGGGATATGGCTGCAGGCTCAAGTCTTTCCTACTGCTCCTGGTTGGGTCAGGGATTCTTTCAAGATGATGCTACCCTTGCAGCTGGAGAATTGGAGTTCTCAAACACAATGCAGGATCTGGAGTTGCTAGAACAACGTGACATTCCCTCCCCACCACCATCCTTCTTCCCATTGTATTATGATAGAAAGAGCTATGTGGATGGTGACTGTGCTTATATAAGTAATTCAGTCAGATCTCAGATCTTAATATAAAGTATCAATCAGCCCAAAGATCAAAGTACCACAGGAATGTGTGATGATAAACATGTGCAGAACTTTTCCATTGGAAACTGAATGGTATCACTTGCCATTAAACCACCTAACGATAGAAACTGACACAGCTTGTTAAATTTGGTTTGATATATAGCACTGGAATAGGCTGGTATTTTCAAGACTGTGTATTTATCTTCCTCTTTTTCAGATGATCTTGAAAAGACAGGTCTTTGTTTTCCCAGTGTCATTGGCCATAACTTGTTTTATATGATTGACTCTGTCCAATTCTGCCACAATCTGCCCATTCTGTCAGAAGGACATGTCTTTTTTCAAGGGGAACAACAGAAGTTTTTTGATCCTGCCTGACAGGGATTGAAGTAGGAACCCACCTTTCCTATCATCTCAACTTGGTCAAATAAAGGCCCAGGTGGCTCTCTGAGATAAGTGGGGCAAAGAAAGAGTAGTCACAGACAAATGCATTGTGACGTATTTTTTCCTGAGAAATATTTTGCAATCCTATGGCCAAACTGCTATTACTGCAGAAAACTTACAGCCCAATCCTATGCAAGACTGGGCTGCCAGATGGAGTGTGTTGCGACAGCAGAAGTTAGTTCTGCTGTCGCAAAACGGCGCCGATGGCGCATGTAGTGCTTTGTTGGTGGCCATTTTGCATGCGCTGCTGCAAGAGGCAGCAGCAGCTCAGCTCCACTGCTGGACCCCACTGGTGTCCATCGGACTCAGTAAGTCAACGGTGGGTGGGCAGGGAGGGGGAGAACTGGGGGAGTAACTGGCTGGGGAGGGGGGAGGAACTGGCAGTGGGGAGGTGGCGGCAGGGTGTTGATCTGGCGGCAATGATGCACACTGGATCCTATCTCCTTTGTAGCAAAGCTCCCCCCTTTTATCTCCACAGAAATATGTTACCAAAAGTGGTGGTGTATGTCTGAGGAGACCTATAGCGAGCCCTGCCCCCATTACGCCCCTCCCTGCCCCATTTTTCCCTTCCCCCACCATTGCCTTACTTGCTCTGGCAGGTGTAGGCAGCTCTGTTGACGGACTGGGAGCGCTGCTGCCTCACGTGGCAGTGCTCCCAAAATGGCCACCAACGGAGCACTCTGCGCTCTGTTGGCAGCCATTTTACGACAGTAGAATCATGTCCTGCTGTCATAAAAAGCCCTGTGCCATTAGGAAGCAACAATACATGCTTAATGGAAACAAAACTGTCACCTCCCTAATAGTTCAGTGGGAAGAGAACTGAGACAAGTAACAAGTGATGTAGGTTTGAGGCCCACCATGGGAAAATGAGGGATTAAGACAATACTTATGCTTGGATGCCTGGTCAGCAACAATTATTTCAAAGGAAAAAATAGAGGGAGGGTGCTGGACTAGAATCCATACATCTCACTCCAAACAGCCAGTGTATGTGGAATATAGCAGGATTACACTGAATGCCTATCCTTGTATGAAAAATCTCCCTGCACATAGTCCATATTCATTCCCACTCACATGTTGTGCTGCCATGAAGCCGCGTATCTCCTATTCTATATCCGCGTCTTTGGTTATATTTGCCTAGGAGCAGAACCTTGCATTTGTCCCTGTTGAGCTTCATCTTATTCATTTCAGCCCAGTATTCCATTCTGTCAAGGTCTTCCTGAATGCTTCTACTCTACTGTCTGTGTTTGCTACTACTTGGTGTTATCGGAAAATTTGATGAGGCCTCCTTGAATCCCTTCAAATTTGTTCTCAACTGAGTCTGAGAGTAGAACTAGATCAAATGGGTATATACAAAAGAGAAGATTCCGGTTGGACATCAGGAAGACATTCTTGATGGTAAGGGTGGATCGGCAGTGGAACAGATTACCGAGGGAGGTGGTAGATTCTCCCTCACTAGAGATCTTCAAGCAGAGGCTCCACAGGCACCTGCTGGAGATGCTCTAGGAGGATTTCTTGCTACAGGCACAGGGTTGGACTAGATGACCTTGTGGGTCCTTCCAACTCTATGACTCTATCAGTGCAATCCTATCCAACTTACACCACCAGTGTAATCAGCAGGGGAGGGCAGGGTAGGAGGCTTTGGAGAGGAGGGGAGATTTAAATCCCCTTTGAATCCCCTTTTGGAAGGAATTTGAATCTCCTTTCTGTTCTGGGGCCTCCCGTTCTCGCTGCGCTGCTGGTTACACCAGTGGTGTAAGTTGGATAGGATTGTGCTGTATATTTGTTTAATAGGCACGTATTGTGTTTTGTGACAGTAGTTCCCATAGCAGCAAATAACCTTTACAAAATGCAATATATACATTTTATTTCTCTGAAATATTTGTACCCCACTCTTCAGATGACAAGCCTCCCAGGGCAGTTTATAGAAAATCTATTAAATTAAATTAAACACCATACAATTCAAACCAAACTAGCTTTACTGGAGCTGGAGCAAGCATCTGATGTTGTCTCCGCTTGCCTCCTTCTCTCTGAATTTCAGAAAGAAAGGTTGCAGGTATAGCTCAGTGTTTCCCAAACTGTGGGTTGTGACCTACCAGTGGGTCGTGAGCCCATTTTTGGTGGGTCGTGAAACATTTGACATGCTGGCCACATCCACAGCTGAGCACACCAGATGCTCACCGTTGTGGCACAGGCAGACTGGGGCAATACCTGGCTGCTGAGGCCAGTGGCAAAGCCAGCTGTGGCAGTCAGGTGCAGCCCCTGATGTCAGACAACATGGGGAGTGCTAGCTCCTGCCTGGCCAGCATGGCGCCGAGGCAGCCAGGCGAACTGCGCATGGCTGATTTCATCTCTGGGCAGGCCATGGGAGAGGGTGGGGCATGGGAGCGGGGAGATGGTGAGGTGGGAGTAGGTGGACATGGGGCCCCTTTGGGGCTGGATGGGTAACCGGAAGTAAAGTTATGTGGGTCGCGATTGATTGTCGTTTTAAAACTTGGATCACAGTGCTAAAATGTTTGGGAAGCACTGGCCTATATGATAGTTTGTACTTGTAGGGGTGGTGCTTTTCCCCCATGGGGAAACATTCAAGCATGCAGTCCCTGGATCTGCTCCAATGCTTTCCTCACTACATCATCCTTCCCAAATGGGCTGTGGAGAAGCAAGAACAGGGAAGACCTGAAGCATACTGAGGGCCTGATTCCCCCTCAGGGTTGATGCCATTCACCTAACGCAGGATGGGAAAAGATTGCTACCATTTATGTTTTCCTGACAGAGGCCCTATGCCTTTATTAATTGCAGACAGGGCCGGCCCATCCATGAGGCCAACTGAAGCAGTCACCTCAAAAAGCAGATTGATGAGTGGCGCCCATTTCTGTCTGCCTACTTGTCTGCATACTTGTCTGCCTACTTCTTCCCAGCGGCGGAACGTCGGTGGAGCGTGTGGAGCAGGAGCTCCAGGCGCTTGGGGCGGGAGGGTGCAATCGGGGGAACTCACCGAGGCAGCGGATCGGCCCTCCCTGCCTCCCTGGAGCTCGTTCGGCTCCGAAATGAGCGGTAAACAGGAAGGGGCGCGTCGACGGCACGCAAGGGGCGCGTCGACGTCATGCGCGCAGGCCCCGCCCCCACGTGCCCGGCGCCGGGCGCGCACCCATCATCTCTGCTTCTTCCTTCTCCTTCCACTCCCTGGATTGGAAAAAGAAGAGGGGGGCAGAGAGAAAGAGGAAATGTGGCAGGGAGGAGAGTGCTGAGCTAGAACATTGGAGAGTGGGGGGAGCAGAGACTGGCACATCATCGGGTAAGGATGGCAGCATTTGCATGCCATGTCAGGCATCAGAAGATCTTGGACCAGCGCCAGCTGCAGAATGGACAAACATTGTAGAATATTTCCCAGAACAGATATACTGTGTGTGTGTGTGTGTGTGTGTGTGTGTGTGTGTGTGTGTGTGTGTGTGTGTGTGTGTGTGTGTGTGTGTCAACCTTTATTGGCTTATGAAAACACAATACAATAACAACACAATAACAAAAGAAAACAAACAAACAAACAAACAAACAAACATAAACCTTAGTTAACTGCCAAGCTTAGACCATATTTGCAGCTCCAGTGCTTCAAAGATATTTTAGGAAAGTTCCCGCTATCTCAATTATACCAGAATCCCCAGATGATAAAATGTTCCTTAATATAATACAGTCCTATGAACAACCTTCCCACTTACTCAGCAGGGGAGCTAAAAGTTTCTTATGGAGAGCCAGATGGAGTCGGCAATGTAGAATCAGATATGCAGTAATATGTCCTGCTGCTGGTAATGACTGTGCTACAGAGGATGGCCTATTGTTTTTGCTTTAGCTTTTTCAAAGTCTGGCTAATATGCTGAGCATTGCTTAGTCATGGCAACAGGTTCCATCATTTCCTTCGCTTCTTAGGAGATTTAGCTGACGCTAGTTTTATATCTGCCCACAGAGCTTTACGTCAGGCTTCAGCAGCACTGTTAATTATTAAAAACGTGAACATACGCATTGGTTGAAAAGGCCAGTCTTATCTCATTATATTAGATAAAATGTTACTGCAAACAGAGTCACGGGGAAACCAAACGAAGGCATGAAATGTTTTCTTTAGGACCCTCCCACTGAATTATAAAGAGAAATCAAACTGAAAATGCATATGTGGTTGTTTGTTATGTAGGATGGGTGACTTGTCTGGAAGAACTAGCAAAGAATTGATTCTTACTCCTATAAGGAACATTGCAGGATTTTAAACTGTGACCTTCAAGCTAAAAAGGTAAGGCATTTCTCAGACCATATGAGTCAGTGTTCACATTCATGCGCTGCCTGGTGCTGGGGAGCCCGGTATGGGGTGAGGGGGTTGTGTATGCATGCTAGTGCATGCACATGTGGCAGGAGATGGGGGCAGAACTTGGGGTGTGGGGTGGCACATTGGCTGCAGTTTGAAGTGGCAAATGAGTTCCATGGGCTTCAGTCATGCACCTTTGCGTGTTCTTTTCTTTCAGATTCAAGGGAAGAAGATGCCAAATGGATAGACTAAAGGAATGGATTTGGGTGATTTTGAGTCTCTTGGCCTTTTTAACAGGTATGGCACTATTCTGATTGACCAAGCCAATTGCGTTCATCAACGTTGTATTCAAGAAGACTTCAAAATATATTTGCATAGGATTGTAGCTGTAATGTAACATGAATTCCATGTGGTCTCTCAGACAGATTTTGGGAAAGACAATAAACTAGACATTATTTATGTGTGTGTGGGGGGGTTCCTTTTATGCTTTGGGCGATTTTAATTTTATTTTTTTTATTTTTATATGTTGCAAATTTGGAATTTTAATGATGCTTTATACTTGTATTTATTTTATTTTGTTGGTATTTTGTTAGCCATCTTGAATATCTGCAAATGTGGGGGAAAGCAGGGTATAAAGTCATTAAATAAATATGGCCCAATGCAAATTTCTCAGTTTGCCTCCTGCTGAGCCTGCTGGTTTTTCTCAGCTCAGATCCTTTGAAAAAAGTTTCAAACACAGCACCTGAGCACTCCAGTTGCTAACAGGACCCATCCCTACTATATGAGCAGCAGTGTGCCTGCCTTCCCTTCTGTTTTTTGGCTTCCCAGAGCCAGAGGCAGCTGGTAGGCCACTGTGGGAACGATGGGCCTTTGGCCTGACCCAGCAGGGCTTTCTTATGTTCTTATGACTACGAGAAGTCCCTGCACTGTGCTCCATCCTGCTCTCCCTCTTGATAAGGATTACTCTTCAAGGCTTCAGAACATGCACACAGGTTTCAGAACAGCATTCTGTGTTTCAAGTATATGAAATGAAACCATCTCAATTGTTGCATCAATTCAATTCTCAAAGGAAAGGGAAAGCAAAATAATTTAACTGCTCTCTTATTGCCAATCTCTTAAGTTCACAGAAAAATGACCCTGGACTAGACATACCTCTGCTGGCATGCTTTTGTGGTTCATTTCTAATTCTTTACCATTTTATTCTTTATTTCCTTATTCTTCAACCAAGGAAGAGTGCAATTTTCCTTTCCTTTCCTGAGCAGCTGGCAAATGATTCTGTATCTTCCATGATTCTTAGGCTGAGTTTTAATGACAGTCATGATGATATAGACCAGGGGTTCTCAACCTTTGGAGGCCCGGGTACCTCATGGTCCAATTTTCTGAAGTACCCCCTACTAATTAACTGCTGATTAATTAATTAGGTAATTAATCATTAAATAAAAAAGTACTAAAACCATTTTATTTATTTATTTTTAAAAAATTATACCCCGCTTTTTCCTATGCCGAAGGCAAATGCCCAAGGCGGCTTACAACAAATTAAAATACATAATTTAAAATACATAAAATAAGTTTAAGCAATACATAACGATACATAAACAATTTTAAAAAACAATAAAATCCACTGGGGGGGACAGTATGGAGCAGAGAAGCAGCATGGCAGAGCATCTTGAGATACAGGAGGCAGACCACAACCCATCACCCAAACGCTAGACGAAACAAAAACATTTTGTTGCATTTTAAAACAAAAACATTTTAAATGTGAAAAAATGCCTTAACACTCTCTCTCTCTCTCTCTCTCTCTCTCTCTCTCTCTCTCTCTCTCTCTCTCTGTGTCACAGACAGACAGACAGACAGACAGACAGGGATCTCTTTTTTTCTCCAAGTCACACTTCCCAAAATCAGCTTCTCCCTCCCCCAGCCCACCAAAGTATGTTTTCCAAAGTACAAAAATAAGCCGAAAACCAAATTCAGAGAGATGGAAGGGCTCCGAAAATAATTACAATTTAAAATCCATGTTAACACTTAATTAGCTGCTGATGGGGCAGATAAGGGGCAGGGCTTGGAGTACCCCCAACAAGAGGTCCGCGTACCCCTAGGGGTACCCGTACCACAGGTTGAGAACCTCTGATATAGACACAATCATTTAGTTGATGGGTTTTATTGTAGAGATAGAAAACCATTAACTTTCATTGTCAAAACTCCATCCGTCATGAGTAAGAAGTCAGGCCTACACAGTTTTGAAGAATGTAATGTAAACAGCACACTAAATTCAAACATTTCTCTTATTTCCAGTTTTTAGAATGACAGCACAACCCTAACCAACTTTCCAGTGCCGGTGCAGCCACAACGCAGCCTCGAGGTAAGGGAACAAATTTTCCCTCACCATGAAGAGGCCTCCATGACTGCCCCTGCACTGCAAAAATGCAGTGTGCGCCTTGTTGGCACGGTTACACCGGTGCTGGAAAGTTGGTTAGGATTGCACTGTGAATGTCTTAGAGCTTTTACTTGAGTGAAGATTGTAGCACAGCGAACAATCATGCATGCAACCGATATGCCAGAAGATCAGACTTTTTTTATTGAAGCATATATGCTGGTGCTTACTGGGACTGATGTCACTAAGCAGAAGCACCCTGGCTATTGTTCTCATACTGTTTTATACTCTGCAAAGCAGATACAAAAAGCAAGGAAGCGTGTCACTACTTCCAAAAAGCATTTCACTCTTTCATTGGCCACATCTCTATCTACAGGTATCATGTCATATATCACTAGGTAAAAGAGTTAACGCAAGGTAGAGAGAAATTAAGAAGTTTCTGTAGTTTTCCACTTAAGCTACAAGCCTAGAAGCATTCAAGCGTTCATTTCTGCCTCTGTTACACGTTTCCTGAGCTAGCTGACAGGTACAGTGTAGGCTTTGTGGTTAGCTACATTTCCTCTTGCAGGAGCTGGCAGAAGCTAAAGTGTCTGTTTATATGTCACTCTATGTCTCAGCTTACAAGCAGGTTCTGAATAGATATGTTATGCAGCACAATACAATAAGGAAAGCGCTCTTAACATGCTCAGGAGCCCTCCTTCAAGATGCTCCATGGTGGTTCCTAGTACCCACTGATCTTTTATTAGTATCATTACTAGCACTGTGTACAAGGCTGTGCTCTGTGAGTACCTGATCTAGCCACCTGGCGTAACCTAAGCAGGTCTTGGTTTAGTCAGTATCTGGATGGGTGATGGCCTCATTAACACCACATTGAGTACCGTATTGGCAGAAAGGCAGGAGATGATGATGATGATGATGTCCCAAGGGCTCGCAATCTAAAAAAGATGCAGAACACCACCAGCAAACAGCCACCAGAAAAGACACTGTGCTGGGGTGAAAGGGGAGCAGTTACTCTCCCCTTGCTAAATATAAGAGGCGCACCAATTGAAACAGTGCCACTTGCCCAGTTAGCAGGGATATAAACTTAATAAATGCCTCTGAAAGAGAAATATAGCTTTTTTCAGCTGATGTCCTGTACAACATCACATTTTGGCTTCTCCAAGTGTTTTTTTTAATATATATATATATTTTTTAATGCTATGAAATGTACATTTTTTTAAGTGGAAGGCTTCCAAAATTCTTCAGTGAGATGTAGCAACCATCCTAACCCAAGGAAGCAACTGACATTAAACTCTATTCCAATGTGAGAATACCCTCTTATTTGTCTGTGCGCATGCACATGTTTCTGAATCATGTTTGTGGGCACAGAATTATTCCCAATGAACATTAAAATGCAATTTGACTGCATAGGTCTTAACTAGGCTTACCAGATCTCCAACCGGGACAGAGTGCTAGACCTTTAGGAGAAGGAATATGGGCAGGTGTAGTTTGTTAAGTCCTAGAGCACAATCCTAGGCATGTCTACTCAGAAGCAAGCCCCATTGTGTTCAGTGGGGCTTGCTTCTGAGTAGACATGCCTAGGATTGTGCTCTAAGTGTTAACAAGCTACACCTGCCCACATTCCTTCTCCTAAAGGTCTAGCACTCTGTCCCGGTTGGAGATCTGGTAAGCCTAGTCTTAACACTACATTAGTATAAATAATTGCTTGTTCCTTTAAACCAGTGGAAATTGTTCCACAGGTCACTACATTCCAAATACTTGTGGAAATGTGGAGATGCTAGAGCTGCTATTGTTTCAGTACTGACTTATTTCAGATTTTACTCTTGGATCATTTTTACAATAAGATGGAAAGAATCTAGTGATCTTGATTTATAATACTGACATACCTAAAGTACGGTCATTAGCAATGGAGAAAAAAAGCTGAGAGGCATTCTGAACTCAGTTTCATTTTTGGTGGGAATTATGATACTCAGGTACTTGTACAGTATATGTTGTTCAAATGAAACTAGAGTATTTAGACTGTTATGCAATCTTTAGCTCAGGAGAACTCACATGCATTTTCTGGCAATTACTTATTAAGCCCAATTTTGTCAGCATGAGAAATTAGAGTCACTTCTGATCAATCAGCAGCACTGAGCACAAAGCTTTGAAAAGTTAACTCTTGCAGAGAGCAGTAGTATCCATCCTACAGGACAAACTGAGAAAATTGAAGTCAAAAGCAGACCATCCTAAAGTGTCACAACTGTTCATAATCAAAGTTTGAAATCCTGTTTACGATGATTGTTTGTTTCTGTGGTTCTTTAAAACCTGAGTTGGCCAGAAATTGGGAAGACCTTGAACTGGAATTCCAAGGTCCATAAGGAAATGTTGTGAAATTAAACAATTATTACTTATACACCAAAGGCTTTGAAAGCATTTCTTGTTGGGGAATGTAAGTGCCCTGCTGGTATGAAATTTGTTCAGAGTTGTTCAGTAAACACAATTTCCAAAGGGGTACAGGCATAGGCTTACCAGATCTTCAACTGGGACAGAGTGCTAGACCTTTAGGAGAAGGAATGTGGGCAGGTGTAGCTTTTTAAGTCCTAGAGCACAATCCTAGGCATGTCTACTCAGAAACAAGCCCCACTGAACACAATGGGGCTTGCTTCTGAGTAGACATGCCTAGGATTGTGCTTTAGGACTTAACAAGCTACACCTGCCCACATTCCTTCTCCTAAAGGTCTAGCACTCTGTCCCGGTTGGAGATCTGGTAAGCCTAGTTCAATGTCTGCCTCAGATGAATACATTTTCACACTAAAGAAACAAATGATGAACAAACTACTTAGTCATTCAGCGCAATCCTATGTAACCTTGCACCAGTGTAACAGCAGATTCACCGGTGTAAGTGTACTTATGCCAGTGTAATTGCACTTACACCGGTGCATCTACTGTCACACCGGTGCAAGGTTACACAGGATTGCACTGATTATCCTGTTACATAGGTTTAGTCCCATTAGACATTAGTAGGAATGATTCTGTCTTGGGAGCGAAATATTTTTTTTTATTATTATTATTTAAAGAATTTGTATCCTGCCTTTCTCCCAGCAAGGGCACTCAAGGCGGCTTACAACATTAAAATAAACATGTACATTAAAATAATTAAAAACACATAATTAAAACAATTAAATACATGTTATACAGTATCACCTGGAACAGTGCCCCAAAGATATTTTTTAAAGAAATGTTTGTGTGTGTGTGTGTGTGTGGGGGGGGGGATTTAGAGAGGAGAAGCATTGGGGGAAGGGACACTAACAGTACAATCCTAAGGATGTCTACTCAGAAGTAAACCCCATTCAGTTCAATGGGACTTACTCCCAGGTGTTTATAGGATTGCAGCCCAAATCCTTTGCATTAGCAGGACAGCTGTTCCCAACACATTTCAATTTAATAGGTCTCAAGGAGTGTAAGTATTTGTTAGAGGTCACTGTTATTGAGGTGCAGTTTAATTGAGCTGCTTCATGAAGAAATATTTCCCTAACAAAGATTTATTTCGAAACGCACTAGGAGCATCAGTCCCAGCAGCAGCCATCCTTATGTATTGCTTATGAGTTACAGCTGTCTGTGTTCTTCTGTTTGTTGCCTGGCATAAAGCCCTTTCCCTATTATCTGCTGTTTTCATGGAGGGTTTCAAAGCCCAAGTGACCTTACTTTTCTAAAAAGACGCCAGGGCACTGTGTGACACATGAGAATGTACCGTGTAGCTTGCTGGCATACTCAGTGACTCACACTAAGAAAAGACCCTTTTTTGTTTCTAAGCACAGTGCATGTACAAAATGATGGCTTACTTTTGTGACTGATATTGACAGAGATACTCAGCCTTCACTTACAGTGTCTGGCATTGATTTGTGTTGCCAGTATACTAATCGAGTTTTAATGAACCCATCACTTTCTTTGTTTACATGGAAGTTTTAATGTTCCATCAGCCATGGGATCCTTCTGGAATGCTTTGCTGGCATAGGACTTTGTTGGTGGGCTAGTTTGTAGCTGGCTCTGCTCCATCCTGCAGCATAGATTCCAGAAGGTGGTGCAGGAGGATTTCTTGGTAAGTGGCTAGGGCCTCTGAGCGGAATTTGATCAGGGGGTACAAAGTTTCTTTTGGGCCCCTTCTCAAAGGGGGAGGGGGCAGCAATAGCAGGAAAAGTCTTCGGATCCCAGGTCTACCAGGCTTCCCGATGTGGTGCCCAGGTCTACCTGCCCAGTAGACCTGGCCTCCTGGTTGGCCTGACCTTTGTCTTTCAATCTCCATGAGTCCAGCTGATATCTTTTCCACCATGCGTTTTAACATGTACAGCAAGTCCTCACTTAAAGTTGTCGATAGGTTCTTCTTGGAAACTGTACATGAAACTGCTGGGGGAGATCATCCAAGGCTTTGGAGTTGGGTGTTAGCAATATGCAATATGTATTTGTTTATAAACATTTTTATTGCACCTTTCCTGTCATGGAACAACCCAAGGCAGCTTACAAAGTAGAACAATCAATAATAAAATTAAGTAAACCAAAAAAATCTAAATTGCTTGTGTTTTGCAGGTATGCAAAAAACATTTCTGCTCTGCCAGGCATTTGGTTTAAGCTGAGCTGCTTTGTTATTGACCATTTTCATTGGTACTGTGTTTTAATGTTTTTTGTGCTTTGTTTCTTATTTCATTTTATTCTTTGGATTTTTTGAGCTACGATTGGGGAGAAAGATGCATTTAAATACTTTTAATACATATAATGAATGGTCCAGTCAATCAATCAAAATACCTTTATTGGCATAACACAAAAAGACATACACACATATATACGAATAAATTAAAACAAGAGATACATAATACAGAAAGCAAGCAAATGAGAGGGCAGGAGGCTGTAAAGGAGTAAACAGATAATGGTCCAGTCCTGTGGGTGGCATACGCTGGCGGATCTCGTGATCTGCCATCACATCCTGCAGACTGCTGGCAAAGCATCAGCTCCACAGAGCTGCCACCAGCACAAAGGCTGGGAGGGCATCTGTGGGCAATAGCAGCCTGCACAACCTCCACCATGCCAGGTAAGTTGGTGGCACTTCTGCCCTTGATCCGCGAAACCAAGCTAAGGTCAACCCTAGACACGCTAAGATTCTTTTTGACCTGGGGAGACCAAGAACAAACATGCCTAGTTGCAAAGTATTTATATTTAGTTTTTAATAGGCGACCCATGGAGTAGATATTTAGTTATTTTATTGCTGGGACATGAATTTTAAACGTTGAATATTTGAGATTGTTTTTATGTTATATCAGTGGTTCTCAAACGTTTTAGCACTGGGACCCACTTTTTAAAATGACACTGTATCGGGACCCACCTAGCTTTACGAGACTTAAAAAAAAGGTGATCTAGAAATAAATAAATTTATGGGGATGATAAATTTATTTATTTATTTACAAGTAAAGAGCTCAGCTTCTTGCAGGGTAATTAGCAGCTATCTTGCAAACTGCAGGGGGCAGGGTTCAGCTCTTTGAAGGGCAATTAGTAGCTATCTGATTTTTTTTAATAGTCTCAGGGCTTGTGGCAATTACTTATCTGATCTTTCCATCACCTGGGACCCACCAGAAATCAGGTCGCGACCCACCAAGTGGGTCAGTCAGTCAGCTAACACAGAAACACTGTGTTATATGTTTTATTTTGTTGATGCCAATAAAGGCTTACTTGAACTAAGTTGGTGGCAGGGGCAGATTGGGGCAGGGAGCGGGCCAAGCCAGGGGGGCAATATCCGCAAGATCGGGAGCCCCCACCCAAGCCCGACGACACGCCCCCTTGGACCTACCGGATTTACGCCAGCAAAAGAGCTGGCATAGATCTGAGTAGGCCCATTGGGGACCAGGGAGTGGCAGAGGAGATAAGTAAAAATGTCTTTACTTACCCCTCTGCCACTGCCTGGGCTACAGCTGTCCCGCGGGATGCAGGGGAAGCTGCGGCGGCACCACTGAACCCCCAGGCTGGCTGATTATAGGTTTGGGCCATAAGTAAATAATATTCCTCGTGATGTGAGATCACATTTATGAAGAAGGGTGATGTCAGGCCTATGTACATTTATTTTATCACTGTTATCATGAAAACTATGAAAGATAAGCTAGAGACAGCGTTGTTGACATAGGTGTTGGCTGTGTTTTAATTCCTGCTTGTTTTGCATTTCAGATCCTGGGTTTGGCTATTCCATCATAGAAGGTCCCCGAAATGCAACAGTCCTAGTTGGTTCAGTGGCTCGTTTTAGCTGCACAGTATCAGAGGGATGGAAAATTTTAATATGGCTTTTAAACGGACAACCTAAGCTGTCTGTCCTGAGTTCTGGAGAAGCCATTCAAACGGATGCCAGATACACTCAGACAGGTCACACTACTGGCACTGAGTTTACCTCAGAACTGATGATCGATGATGTCCGGCTGAGTGATTCTGGTCAAGTAACATGCAGCCTCCAGAATGATGCAAGTGAATATGCATTTCTTTCTGTTCAAGGTGTGTATACATTTTCATCTTTATTCAGTTTATGTATTTTTTTAAAAATTAGGCTCATTGGAAGAAAAATTTGTGTCCATGGTTCATGTTATTTTGTATTTATGTCATAGGTTCTTACTCAGAACTTTAAAGGTAAGATAAGAACAGTATCTGTGAGGTAGTATTTAGCTATCCTTGATTAACAGCCCAATCCTACCGTCCGCCGGATCCTGATCTCTGCCACAGGCAACCTGCAGCAGGCAGCCCGTGGCGGAAAGTCTACTCAGGGAAGGGGACGCTTGTCCCCTTCCCCGAGTGTAACGGCGGCTGGGGCCAATAGGCCTCCTCAGACTTCCATCAGCTATTTTGCTGGCGGAAGTCGGAGGAGGCCGTGTAACGGCCCCGCCACCTGGCAGGGACCGGGATATGGCGGATGCCATGCCTCTGGGCCTATGGCCGCCCTCCTGCCTCCGCCGTCCCTCCCCCGCCTCCACCGTCCCTCCCCTGCCTCCACCGACCCGCACCCCCCACCCGCTGGATCCAGACCTACCTGGGTCCGGCGTTGGGCCGAGGGCTCTGGCGGCAGAGCTGGGAAGGCTGGCCTTGCGCCGGCCTTCCCGACTCTAAAGTAGTCTGCAAACATGCCTTATGGCATGTTTGCGACTATTACAGGCGGCGGAACACTAGGTCCATCGCCTGTAACTTGCGCAGGATTGCGCTATAACAGACTAGGAGCCCAATCCTATGCATGTCTACTCAGAAGTAAGTCCCATTATAGTCAATGGTGCTTACTCCCAGGCAAGTGCAGATAGGATTTCAGCCTAAATCTAAAATGAGCACTCACCAGCAACAGTGGACAAAGGCACACACTCAGGAACCTGGCCCTGCAACAAACCCATCTGCCAGTTCTTTTCGCACATGCACACAGGCAACACTTGCTCCCCAATCTGATACATGCCCACCACCTGCCAACAATGCTGCCTGCTGCCTGCATGGGACAATAGGTCTGTCTCTACACAAAAGAATAAATGGGCGCAAATTTTATATCCATAATAGCAACACTTAGAAACCAGGGAGAATATTTCCATTTCTCACGACATTGTGATGCTCAAAGTAAACGTATTTCAATCTTTTTTAAAAGAACTCAAGGGAAACTTCAGCATGAAATTCTTTGATTCTATCCTATTTGGACTTAAATTAAGACCATGGATTTTTTTCCTCACTATCAGCCCAATCCTAACTAACTCCACCCCCTGCCAATGTAGCAGTGGCAATGGAGCATGCTCTGCATCCTGCAAAGGGCAGTCATCATGGAGGTCTCCTCAAGGTAAGGGAACTTTTGTTTTCTTACCCTGGGGGGGACCTGCTCCCTCTTAGGTGCGCTTAGGATTGCAGCTTTAGTCTTCATGATACCACAAGACTCATATTTTTGCTGCAACAGACAGGCAGCCCGATGTTATACATTCCTTCCCCCACCAATGCAGCCGCACCAATGGGATGCATGCTCTATCCCGCAGGGGAGTTTCAGGCCCTGGTGGTCTCCTCTGGATAAGGGAATATTTGTTCCCTTGCTCTGGAGTAAGCCCTCACCACCTGAATGGGTTCAATCAGATCTGTGCTACTGTCACTGGCGTCCTGCGCATTGTTTTCACTGCTTTGACTGGTTCGGAAGGCGTGGGGGCAGGGCGCTTCGTTCCTCCGTGTAACCGAGGCTCAGATCATGGAGGAACTTAGAGCTCTGCCCCCCCCCTGTAGTGACGCCAGTGGCTACTGTAGCTACTTTGCTGGTGCAAGTCTGAGTGGACCTGGGAAGGCAGATTGAGGCTGGGAAAGGGGATAGGATATTGGCAGTGCCGCAGCGATACTGTCCCCTTCCCAGTCTCGATCAGCTCCCCTCCCCACACTGTCTCCTCCCTGTTCCGCCCTCTCCCCTCCCAGTTCCGCCCACCCTCTGCCCCTGCCGCTGTCAGATTTACCTTTCTGGTCTGGCGGCAGTCCTTTCACACTGCTGCCAATTGTGGCAGCACCCTTATAACGGCTATTGGTGATGTGCACAGCATGCCACCGAAAGCCATAAACAGTGGAACTGTGTTCCATTGTCATAAACCCCTCCATGTGCTGGCCCAATCCAGCTTATGCATACTGCAAAATGTAATTTGCATACACGTATTTGTTAGCAACTCCTGCCAACCTAGCAGTTTCAAAGCATGTCAATGCGAGTAGATAAATAGGTACCGCTTGCGGGAAGGTAAACAGCGCTCCGTATTCCAGCTGCATGCTATGCGCTGCGGCAAGGAGAGTCATGCCGGCCACATGACCACGGAGGTGTCTTCGGACAACGCTGGCTCTTCGGCTTTGAAATGGAGATGAGCACCACACCCTAGAGTCGGACACGACTGGACTTAATTGTCAGGGGATACTTTTACCTTATTTGTTAACAAACCCATCGCCTTTCTTCAGCCACAGTCCTCCCCTAAGGTATCAGGATTTTTTATTTTAAGAGTTGGCAGATCTATTTCCAGAAACCCCTGTTACCAGTACCTCGGTAGGTACCTCTTCTACAAAGTTCCTGTAACTGGTGGCTAATGAGGCATCACTTGGGAACCATTGCAATACTGCCAATCACCATTGTTTTTAGAGAATGCATTCAGAAATACTGTGTGTAATGTTTCCTCTGTCTTTGTACATTTGCGACAATGAAGGGACAAAGTACAGTGTTACTCTTCTAAAATTCTTAATACATCTAGCCAAATGTTATTACTTAAAACTGCTCATGAAAAAAGAGTGTCTGCACTCTTCATAGTTCTGTGGCTGAGAAAGAGACGTGTTAGCATGACTACATTGTGTTATTATAGTAGTCATCTTATAGCAAGAGTCTGGGAAACTTTTATTTCAATGTTTAAAATAAATTAACATGTAAAAATTTTTTGTAAGGGTAAATGCAACTTCGAATCATAGCTGAATAAACTAAAACTGGTCCTATGACAATTGTAAAGTAAAATATTCTGAAGGAAGGAAATCATCTTTTTTTCAAACAGTTAATGGATCTTTGAATATCAGAGATAGCAACTTGGCAGTAAGAAAGAACCAAACAATTGAAATAGTTTGTGAAGCCTTTGGCTGGGCACCTGCTCCACACATTACCTGGATGGTAAATAATATTTCAGTAGCTAATTCAGGGTATATTACCGGCCAGAGTCAAGGATCAAATGGCTTGTACAATGAAGAGAGCATCTTAACCCTGACTCCAATGACCAATGACACTGTGACTTGCTTAGCTGCCATAGATGCCCTTTCTAAACCTCAATATGCAACAGTGACTCTCTTTGTGTATGATGATGAACCTCCTCCAAGTAAGTGAATATTCTTATCTGGACACTTCTTGTTTTGTGTTCAAATTCTGTTATTTCTGTTTATATTATCTGATATGCACAAGTGAAGGAAAAAGAATCTGGCTTCAGAGCACTGTGGGACTATCAGTGAGAAATTCATGCAAAGAACACTCAAAAACCCAATGAGTCCCACATGAGGTGCTGCTATGGAACTAACCCTGCAATGGCCCAAATGCTTCCATGACAAATTTGGTGAAGTACAATCAAAATGGTCATGGGCTGAGAGGTCAAATCTCAGTGTCACGGCACTGTTTGTTGCCTTCCACCCAGACATTCCAGTGCCTCAACCTACTAAAATGTGGGCAGCTATGGGTTGGAGATTGATTTCATTATGGCAATCAAAGCAGTAATATTTTACAATTGATCATGGCAACTCAAATCTCATTCAGAACAGAGAAAACCAATAAAAGATTATCCACATGAGTTTTTCCACTAAACCACCTCAGTATTCAGGAGTCACAATGTTTCCTGTAAATGATCTTCAGAGCAAGCATTCCATGCTGAATTTTTGACTTGACACTAAAAGGTACCCTTAGCTGTAAACAGAAGAAGCTCTCTTATAACTAGTTCCACCAGCAATACAGCTTGCCCAGCACAGCCCACTTCGAACTTCACCAGTTCTTCAAACTGTTGGGCAGAGTTTTTTTTCCTTAATCTGCTACCTGAGCTGCTTAACTGGAGATGCCAAATACTGAATCTGGGACCATTTGCATACAAAACTGGAGCCACATCAGTCAGCTACGACCCCATCATAAAGTGACATTGTTGGGTTTTGGCTGCCCTTGTTATGATAGAGTCAAAATAGGTGTGCATCTAATGTGCTTTTGATGATGGATTTTTTAAAAACAAATAGCATTGGGGGGGGGGAACCGGTGTGTAAAATGGCCCAGAACAGTGGGGAGGGGGGATAACACCTAGCCCCCATCATGACTCCTAGCCTGATTGTGCACCACTGCATGCTATTTCACCACTGCATGCTATTGGCTATTGACAGCCAATAGAAGCTTAAAAAAATATAAGTAGCATGTTGGCTGTGCTACTTAGGGTTATGAATCACAGCAAGGGCTAACTTAGTGTTAAAGCCCGCCCTCCGCTCTCCCCCCTCCCCTTCAGACAGTTTTGCATGCCTCACCCCATACTATTTGCTTAAAAAAGAAAAATATTGCAGGGTCAAAAGCACATATTTGTGTACATATCTAATTTAACCTAACGTGATACACCATATCTGGGCCTGACCTCCAGTGGTGTGATCTAAGAAGGTGTGTTCATATTTTATAAGGAGGGGTGTGGTACCAAAACCTAGATACAGGCAAATGGATTGTTTCATTAACATTTCACCTTTTAGTTATAAGTTGAGGTTTATGTTATCACATTCCTGGTCAGGGTAATATTGTACTGCATTTGGGAGAAAAGTCAATTTCCTTTGTTTTCTAGTAGGAAATTGTTTTAACTAACCAAGAGAGATCTATCCGGAGGGCTTGGAGGAGCCATCCCACCCCATAAACCTCCTTGTCTAATTGTCTCTCCGCTACTTAAATAACTATCTTCCATTACCATAGTGATGTGATGTAACCCAGAACAAAAGACAAGCAGATATCACAAAGTACATTTACAATGTACGTACTAATTATCTAGAAATATCCTTCATTTCCCCCTGGAGCAGATACACATGAGTTGCCAGGGTTGAAGTGTATAAAGTATTTTTAATTACGATACCAAAATGGAGACATGTCAGTAGTCTTTATACTCCAACAACCAATATGTGAAAGTACACATTTGCACAATCCACCAAGAGCTTTGCCTGCATAAAGAATGTGACACACCACACACAGTGCAGTGTGTCGGGAAGCATGCCGAAGCGGCGCAGAGAGTGCAGTGTATCCTTTGCGCGACAACGCAGGAGAGCTGCGTTGCCATGCGAGTTGGAAAAATTGAACTTCGGCCAGTGAGAGACCGCGTTCGGTGCAGTGGGGGCGGGACGCGAAGCGAAGCGTTGGCCAATCAGAATTGAATCTGATAAGACTCGTTATGAAAGATCGAGAGGAGAGATGACAGAGAGAGCCAGGAGAGACGATGGAGAGAGCGATTCCAAGGACAGTGTAGACAGGAAGCAGCATGGTGCGGGGCAAAGCAAAGGCCAGGTTCGCTTAGCCTTGCTTCGCGCCACACCGTGCCATGGGCAGTGTGTCACAGCCTTCAGGCTCCACTTAAATGAATGAGAAGTACGGTTCAAGAAATAAGCAGTTCCAGTAGACTGTCAGCCCAATTCTCTATAACATTCTGGTGCCAGAACGAGTGTTTTCCGGCGCCAGAAGAGGTCGCAAACATGCCGTAAGGTACGTTTGCGCCTCCTCAGGAGTAAGGGAGGCCGGCGCAAGGCCAGCCTCCCTCACTCCGGCGACGGACCCGGCAGTGGCCAGCAGCGGACGGTAAGTTTCCTGCCGCCGGCCGCGAGGGCAGTCCAGCCACCCGAGGGAGGGTGGCCATTGGCCCCGGCAGCCCGGGAGGGGGCAGAGGATGGCCATCGGCCATATCCTAGCCCCCGCCAGGCGCCGGATCTTTACACAGCCTCCTCTTCCAGCAGCAAAATAGCTGGCGGAAATCCAAGGAGGCCGATCTGGGCGGCCGCCATTTACACTCGGGGAAGGAGACGAGCATCTCCTTCCCCGAGTAGACCTCCCGCCCGGCAGCCACGTTGGCTGCCAGTGCACAGGATTCGGCGGATGGCCATGGGCCGCCGGCCGGATCTTAGGTAGCAGCAGCGTCGCGACGACGCGCGTCACCCCAGAGCGGGGGCGCGCATCGCCCTTAAGGGGGAGGCTCCGCCCCCGTGCGTGACGTCACGCGCAGGAGCAGAGCGCCCTCCCCGCTCCGTTTTCGGCTCATTTTGGAGCCAAACGGACACAAGGGAGGGCGGGCGGGCCCACCTTCGCTTCAAAAATGTAAGTGGGGGGAATCGCGCGTCACCCCTGTACGCGCTACGCCCCCCGGCGGCCCCCCCGCTTCCCCCCGTCGATGCCAGTGTTAGGTAGGATTGTGCTGTGTATCTACAGGAGTATTAAAAAAGACTGGTTACGATCCAAAACCCTGCACACAAAGTTTCCTTCCTTTGATGAAAAAAATGAAATGCTTTTGGACACCCACCCACACAACACTGGGGTATTTGAGACCAGGCATTATGATAAGGCTAAAAAAGAAAAAAAAAGTGGCAATGATGTAGTGGAAATTGAATTGAATGCAACATGGTTCATATCAACTAAAAGAGAGAAACACTTTGCAAAATTGTGGGTTTGACATGTAAAGAGTTACAGTGTGTTTAAACCATTATGCTGTACTTTGCCCAGGAGAGAATCTATGATACTGAAAGCCTGGTCTCCCCTAATGTGGTTTGCAGCAATCAAATTCCTTTTGAAATATGTAAAGATATATACGCATAATTAATTTTACTTCATATGTTTAAATAAAATATTTGTTGTAGAATTGTAGATTGGATGGGACTTGAGGGATTATATCTGTAATAGAGATTATATCTGTAATCTGTAATACAATACATATATTTGTATGTAGAGAAATCAATTATTTTAAAGGTATTGTAATAATAAACTTTGTGTTTTGATGTTCAGAGAACATATTTTTGTTTGAAACTTTAGTCCAGTGGTTCCCAATCCCTCCCCCCCATTGTAAGTGTGTGCGGGGGGGACGGACGGTGGTGACAGCGCTTCAAATAAGGGTGGTACCCATTCAAGCGGGGGTTGTGACAGGCCTCCGGAAGGTGCGGGGAGCCCTCAGCCCCCTCTGTGGGCCTCTTTGTGCTCCCTCCCTCATGCTGCCGGGACGACCATGCAGGCGCCGGAGGCAGGTAAGGCTCCCACCGGTGGCCGCATGGGCAGTCCAGGCGGCGAGGGACGGGGGCCATTGGCTGAGCAGGCCCAGGAGGGGGGGGATGGCGTCAGCCATATCCCTGTCCCCCTGGGCCAGCTCAGCCGTTACACGGCCTCCTTCTACTTCTGCCAGCTATTTAGTTGGTGGAAATCCGAGGAGGCTGATAGGGAACGTCCCCTTCCCCAAGTAGACCTCGGCTCGCCGCATGGCAGTCCCAGGTGAGAACGGGATCCGGCGGGCGGTCCTGGGCCGCTGGCCAGATCCTTACACAGGACTTCGCCATTAGACATCTAATTTTGAAAACATTCATTATAAGTGAATGTGGGCTACCAGCACTATACTAATTTGTATTTGTTTTTTATTCACTGTCTTATTGCCCTTCTAAAAAAAAATAGCTTGAAATAATGAGCACCTTGTATTATTACTTGGTGCATAATATGCGACAATCAGAGAAAAAAAACTATTTTCACCTGCTATTTCATTCTTATAATTTCATTCTTATAATAATGTCTACTTCCAATAGTGATGCCCACATCCTTTTCATTTATCTCAAGGTCTCAGTAACTCTAATTGTAAAGCTCGGCTAATAACCATTGCAAAATAATTGAAATAAGAATGAATAAAAATTGCTCAGTATTATTTGTTCCTTCTGAGTTGACATACCAGATATGATTGATAGAAAAATAAATTCAGGAACATAACAAAAGAACATAAGAATATAAGAACAGCCTGTCACAAAGAGGGAGTATGGGGGTTGAAGATTTAGAGAGCTTCAGGTGGTCACCCCAGCCAGGTCTAGCACAAGCCAAGGCCAGCACCCCCGAGAATGAGCCCCTCAGCCACTCTTATCTTCTAGAGAACACAACTCCTAGCCAAGGAGTGAGAGAAAGAACATTAGATGCAACTCCTGAACCACAGGGGTTGCTCTAACTGAAGGTAGACTGCCACCATCTGGGATAGAACCTCCTGCCCCAGCCAGCTCCCAGATGCCGACAGGGGTACAGAGTGCATAAGGGGAATGGGACAACTGGACTCCCTAACCAAGGCAGCCAGTGACCCTGAACAACAGAAACAAGGGGGGTAGCGTGTGACCCAGCGTAAGGCTTCTTGGATTTAGCTGCTTAGTTCAATGAACCACACTCTGATAAGAGACATAGAACATTTATTCTTTTGGTTAGACTATGCAGAGCATAGAAGGCTTGTAGGCAACTAAGTTGCTGCAAAAAGGCATAACTTTCAATACAGACAAACAGGACATAGAAAATAACAAAGCTAACTTCCATAGCTAATACTTTCCCTAAAAGGAATTCACCAGAATAGAATAAAGGCTGCTCTCAGCCTGGCACAGATTGAGAGCCATTTCTGAACTACATGAGTCTGCAGGTGGATTCCATGGCTACAGAGGTTGCACAGAATACTCACACATTGAAGGGCAAGAGGCGAGAGACAAGCGAGAATACTGGTTCTTTGCATAACTTAAATACATTTTTGGGGGTCAGGGGAGTGACCTATTTCTTTGGCCAATCATAGGTCCCAGGGGATGGAATTTGAAAGTAAATGCTCCTTCCCCCCTCCTTTGGAAGATGATCCTGTGATGGCCCACAGCTGGTTAGAATAATTGGCATCACAAGGTCAGCTCCAGCTCTTGTGCTGATAAGGGGCAGTCATGAAGACACCAAAACTGCAAATCATTGTTGTTGGAATTTAGCCAACTCTCAGACACCATTTTAGACAGAACAGAAAACCCCAAAACTAAAACATTAAATCAAGACTGAGAATAACCCCACAAATTTCAGACAGACTTTCGTTACACAGCCTTGCTGGATCAGACTCAGAACCCATTTAGTCCAGCTTTCTGTATCTCACAGTGGCCCACCAGATGCCTCTGAGAGCACACAAGACAAGATACCTGTATCCTCTTTCCACTCCCTTTCATTTGGCATCCAGAGATAGGCTACCTCTAAAACCCAGAGGTTGCATACAGTCATCATGACTTGTAACCTGTGATGAACCTTTCCTCCATAAATCTGTCTAATCCCTGTTTAAAGGCATCTAGGCCAGATGCCATCACATCTTCCTGTGGCAAGGAGTTCTACAGATTTATTGTACACTGGGTAAAGAAACATTTCCTTTGTCTCTTCTGATTCTCCTGCCAGTCAATTTTAGTAGATGACCCCTCGTTCTGGTATTGTGTGAGAGGGAACAAAACTTCCCTCTATCCATTCTATCCATCTCATGCATAACTTTTATGTCTTAATCATGTCCCCCTCTCAGGCCCCTTCTTTCTAGACTGAAGAGCCCTAAATATTTCCTCACCAGGGAAGTGCCCCAGCCCACTAATCATTTTGGTCACTGTCTTCTGCACCTTTTCCAGTCCCACTATATCATTTTTTGAGGTGTGGCGACCAGATCTGGACACAATACTCTAGATGTGGCCTTACCATCGAATTGTACAATGGCATAATAATAGTGGCTATTTTATTCTCAATCCCTTTTTTAATGATCCCAAGTATGGAATTGGCCTTCTTCACAGCCGCCGCACACTGAGTTGACACTTTCATCGAGTTGTTCACCACCACCATCCCAAGATCTCTCTTCTGATCTGTCACAGACAGCTCAAAACCCATTAGTGTTTGTGAAATTTTGATTTCGTGCCAAATGTGCATCATTTTACATTTACATACATTGAAGCGCATCTGCCATTTTGCCATCCATTCCCCCAGTTTAGAGAGATCTTTCTGAATCGATATCTTCATAATCTATTCTAGACTTCACCACCTGGCAAAGTTTAGTGTTGTCTGCAAACTTGGCCACCTTGCTGCTATCTCCAACTCTAGGTCATTTAAGAACAAATTGAAAAGCTCTGGTCCCAAGATTGATCTTTGTGCATGTTGCTTTTCAACTCTCTCCATTGTGTCAATTGTCCATTTACATCTACTCTGTTTCCTACTCTTCAGCCAGTTCCAAATCCATAAGTGGGTCTTCCCTCTTATTCCCTGACTGTTGAGTTTTTGCAGGAGACTTTGATGAGGGATTGTGTCAAACACCTTCTGAAACTCCAGATTTATAATATCAGCAGGTTCACCCACATGCACATGCCTGTTGTTGAGCTTTTCAAAGAACTCTAAAAGATTTGTGAGGCAAGACTTACCCTTACAGAACCCATGTTGATTCTCCCTCAGCAAAGCTTTCTTCTATATGGTCCAAGATTTTATCCTTGATTAGGCTGTCCACCATCTTCCCTGGAACAGAGGTTAGACTGACTGACCTGTAGTTTCCTGGGTTCCCTCTCCCTCTTTTTTTTAAAGATTAACATTACATTAGCTATCGTCCAGACCTCTGGCACTTTGGCCATTTTAAGGGACAAGTTGCATATTTTAGTAAGAAGATCAGTAACTTCACATGTTAGTTCCTTGAGGTGGGTGGATGCCATCTGTGCCTAGAGTCTTGTTAATCTTTAATTTGTCAATAATTTCCTCCCTCTTAACCTATATTTGACTTAATTTGTTGGTCACTCTTTCGGGGGGAGGGGGGCTGTTCAGGCAGTGGTATCTGCCCGAGCTCATCTGCCATGAAGACAGGTGCAAAGAACTCATTTAATTTCTGTGCAATCTCCCAGTCCCTTTATCTCTCCCCCCCCCCAAGTGAGCCAACTGCTTCTTTAGCAGGTTTCCTGCTTTCAATGTATTCTGAAAAATCTTTTATTATTTCTCATGCTGGCCATGTGCTCCTCAAAATCTTCCTTTGCCTCCAGTATTGTCTGTTTACATTTCTTTTGCCAGAGTTTGTGGTCCTTATTCTCCTCATTAGGGCAAGACTTCCATTCACGGAAGGAAGCCTCCTTGCCCTTTATAACCTCTGACTCTCTTCGATAGCCATGCTGGGAGCCTCCTGGACTTAGTAGGGCCCTTCATTCCTCATGGTATTCATGCCAGCTGTGTCTCTATTGTTGTTGGTTTAAACAGTCTCCATGCACTCCAGAGAGATTTGACCCTTTTTACTTTCCCTTTCAGCTTCCTTCTAACTAGTCTCCTCATTTGTGAGAAGTCCATTGTTTGGAAATCAAGGGTTATTGTGTCAGGAAAAATAGTAGAAAAAGTAGGAAGAATAATACATAAAATAAAAACATTATCTGGAAAAGACATCTTAGACTTCCAGATGTCTCTATTACCTATCACTGTTGCTATTGCTGTGTTTTTTTAGGGGTAGCAGTCAATAGGTAACTCATTAAAATTAATAGGAAGACGTGTCTATTGTTCACAAAATGTTAATTTACTGCAGCGCTTAACATTTATTAATTTTTATCTAGTAGAATCTGGTGATGACTGGCGAACCCGAACTATAATATTAGCAGTTGTGTTGTCAGTTGTTGGTTTACTCCTTCTGATCCTTATAATTCTGCTTATTATATGCTGCTGCAAAAGAAAGAAAGGTATGTGGGCTCTTTGAAGCTGGTTACGCATCTTAAACCTTATTATGTATGCAAAATTATATATGGTTCAAGATTAGACCCCACACACACACAAACACCCAATCAGTTGCTTTTGTGCCATAGCAAATTCCCATTTGTCTTACTGAAATTTGCTCATCATGATCTGGATAATATCTGGATATCAATACCTTGTAAAGAGAAATAATTGCTAATGGTAGTTAAAAATTCACTGTAACTATTAAAAATTCACTGTTACTGAGTACACATCAAACCTTCAGTAGTTTGGTATAAGATTTCAGAATCTACCATAGTGGGTATGCTGCAACATAGCCAGACTATCTGCACAATCCTCACATAAACTAGGGTGGCGGAACAAGTGTTCCACCGCCCTAAGGCGTCACAAAAGTGCCATAAGGCACATTTGCAACGACTCTCAAGCAGGGAAGGTCAGTGCAAGGCCGGCCTCCCCTGCTCCACCGCCGGAGCCCTTGCCCAGCCGCTGGACCCAGGTAAGTCAGGATCCAGCAGGCAGGGGGGGTGTTTCGGCGGTAGCTTCGGTCATATCCCATCCCCCGCTGAGCGGCTGGGCCGTTACACGGCCTCCTCCGACTTCCAGCAGCGATTTCGCTGGCGGAAATCCGAGGAGGCCAATCGGCCCAGGTACCATTTACACTTGGGGAAGGGGACGAGCATCCCCTTCCCCGAGGAGAGTTTCCACCAGGTGGGAGCCTGCCCATAGCGGAGCTCAGGATCAAGTGGGTGGCCTGGGCCGCCCGCCCGATCCTTATGCAAGATTGGGCTGCATGACTATTCACCAAGCAAAGATCCACCTGTGCCACCCCTTGCAACTTCCAGGAGGTCAGTCTTCCACAGGCCCTCATCAGTTGTGCTCCTTCTACTGCTAAGAGCACTCTGTGACAGGCACCTGACTGCTAGATTTCCAAGATGACGTCCAGGAACCCTGGCCTGAAGTGAATGGTCCAGCTGTATTGGTCTGTAGCCCAACTCAGCATCAACAGAGAGAAGATAGAAGGGTAGTGGTATGCTGATTTCCAGCTGCCTCTCTACACCTTGTTCTTTGTGTGCAAAGGGAGGATAAACACAGCTCAAGTGGAGAGTAAATCCACACTTTTCAGTCACACAGAATAAATAGTGCAGGTGTTTATTAAAGTTTTTGAGGTCAGGTCTATTATTAAGGAAGTAAAAGATTGACAAAGGAAAAACAGAACAAAATATTAACAGACAAAAGGAAATATTTTTTTACCCAGTGTATAACTAATCTGCGGAACTCCTTATCAATGACACGATGTTGTGATGGCACCTGGCCTAGATGCCTTCAAAAGGGGATTGGACAGATTTATGGAGGAAAAGTCCACCACAGGTTACAAGTCATGATGGCTATATGCAACCTCTGGGTTTTAGAGGTAGCCTGTCTCTGAATGCCAGATGCAAGGGAGTAGCAACAGAATATAGGTCTCTTGTTGTCTGGAGTGCTCCCTGAGGCTTCTGATGGCCCACTGTGAGATAAAGGAAACTGGACTAGATGGGCCTTTGGCCTGATCCGGCAGGGCTCTTCTTATGTTCTTATGAGGAGTAGCACCTCACCTAGTAGCGAGCGCTCTGCCAGGCTAGGGTGTCGCGAAAGTGCCGTAAAGCACTTTCGGGGCACCTTGGGAGTAAGTGCCGCCGGCACCACTCACTCACTGCCACAGGAGACCTGTGCCGCCAAACACAGCTAAGCCAGGGTGGTGGGGGAGGGGGCAATTGGCTGGCCAGGGTCTGGAAAAGACCTCCCCACTCAAGAGACTGTAGAAATTAGCAGCTCTGTTTAAAACCAAATCATAGTAGTGCCCTTGAGCAACCAGATGCGACCCACTGAATCACTGGTGAACATAAACTAGGCAGACAAGTAATAGGAATACCTACAGTTTATCTAAAAGGAAAAAAAAAAAAAGGATTAACCCCAAAATCAGTGGAGGGAATAGGCTAAGTGCAAGGAGGGAAGAATAAAAGCCAGCAGGCTTGGAAAATAGCTTGGACATTGGCATTGGCCAAGTATGAATCTTAGCCGAAACTACCAGCAGGCAATTACAGGTGTCCCCCACTTAAGGACTGGGATACATTCTGGAAAACCCATCATATAGTGAAAGCGTCCTTAAACCAGTCCTCAGCACCATCTAGTGGCCGATTGTGGTATAACATGTAAAACCAATACAGTACAGTGTAATGCAATGTAACACAGTGGAGTTGTAATAGGGAATGAATGGCAAACATAGTGTATATTATCCGTGTAACACAACAAGATTTCTACCTGTCAAACACACAAACACAGAGTTAAAGATATTTTTTTTTGCCAGCCTAGCAGTTCTCCTGCCAACCTAGCGGTTCCAAAGCATGTTAATGCGAGTAGATAAATAGGTACCACTTGCAGGAAGGTAAACAGCGCTCCGTGTTCCAGCTGCATGCTATGCGCTGCAGCAAGGAGAGTCATGCCGGCCACATGACCACGGAGGCGTCTTCAGACAACGCTGGCTCTTCGGCTTTGAAATGGGGATGAGCACCACACCCTAGAGTCAGACACGACTGGACTTAATTGTCAGGGGTCAACTTTACCTTTTTTTTTTTTACTGTAGCTTTAATTCTTTGTTTACACTTTGGGAACGTCCGTCATATATGCGGATCGTCATTAAGCGATCCGTCATTAAGGGGGGGGACACCTGTATAAATAAACTTAAAAACAAACCAATTCCATAATGCATCAAATTTTATTATTTCCTATCTGGTACTCACTCCAAGGTCAGCTTAAAGAGTCCACCACACTTCTCTGATCCCCCAGGAGGTGGGTGAGGACTTGGCCACACACAGATTGTTTTTCTGAGGGAGACAAGTTGGAACACACCCATCACTTGTGAGTGGAACACTTGTGCTTGACCGTAACTGCTCAATCTAACCCTTGTGGTATGCCGACATACCGTGAGGCACACCATTGCAGCAGCCTCTCTGCTGGTCTGTGGAGCACTGCCGTCAGTCTAAAGATTGGAAGGCCATGTGCCACCATGCAGACTGGATGCTGGCAGATTTCTGTTGGCGGAGAGGCCAAAAAGGGGGAGGGATCGGAGGCTGATTTGGCGGGACAGGTGTAGATTGTGCTAGCGCTGGCCATATCCAAACCGCCATCCTGGGCCTGACACATTCCCAGCAGCCTTCTCAAATCTATGCCAGCAAATGAGCTGGCATAGATCTGAGGAGTCCCATAGAGGACCAGGCAGTGGCTGCGAAAGTAAAGTTTTTTTTTACTCACCCCTCTGTCTTGGCCAGCTTGGTCCCCTCCTGTTGCGTAAGATACAGCAGCCACTGCACTGGCAGCCCTGCATCTTGTGTGCCAGCATGGGATAGGATTGAGCTATAAGAAAACTAGGTTTGATTATGTCATACGGTCACCCAATTGGATGAGGGGAAACCACCTGATCACTTCATCTCACACCTTTACCTGGACAGGTGGGTTTGGTTGCCCGATTGGTGGGTGCATGTGTATCTCAGCAGGCTAGGAGTTATTGTAGGCCATATCCTACGTACGTGGCCTTTTGGGAGTGGCCTTTCAAACAAAGAACCTCAGAAGAGCATCCCAGGGTAATACTCTTTCCTCTAGGTTGCTAGGCAGCCTCTTTGAGAGTCTACAGTTTCCCAAAGTCCTTGCTGGGGGGGGGGCTCTACAGATGACAAAAAAGAATAGGCAAAAATCCCAGTGCATTCACCACATCTAGACAAACAAAACATCTACTAATGGAAGGACTGAGGATGCCTGTGGACACAGAAACTCAGAGCATTGGAGCAACTTTCCATATTAAAACAAGCTCAGCATTTTGAAAAATTAAAATACAGTATATTTTTTCTGTAAATTTTCATGTTACTTTACCATATTTTAAAGTCTGGTTTTTTTCCCAGAGTCCAACTATCAAAAGGAGCTGAGGTAAGCTTATTATCACTTTTTACTTATTTCTTATTCATTTATTTACCACATTTCACTTATAGCAGCTTCTCAAAGTTCTCCCCATGAGTAGGGGAGAACTTTGAGTGATTGCGGGGGTGGGGTGATGGCGGCGGCAGCGATCTGGGGATGGCGGCGGCAGCGATCCGGGGATTGCGCCACTGCCGGAGACAAAGGTGTATTTTTAGACTTACCGGGGGTCAGGCTGTCCTCCATAGAGTGTGTGGGGGCCGTGAACCCCCCAGCAGGCCTCCCCAAGCCTCTGAATGGCTCCTGGAGGCAAATAAAGCCCACTTCCAGTTTTGGGGAAAACCAGGAAGTAAACCAGAAGTGGGCTTTAATCGCCTCCAGGAGACGTTTGGCTGCTTGGGGATGCCTGCTGGGGGGCGTGCCCCCCTGCACACTCCAGAGGATAGCCTGACCCCCAGTAAGTCTAAAAATACCCCTTTTGTCCCCAGAAGTGGTGCAATCCCCAGATCGCTGCCATCGCCATTGCAGGTTGCCACTCCCCTTAAGGGGGTAGTGACCTGCCTCTTCTCCAAGTGGTGGATCACGACCCACTACTTTGAGAACCTCTGAATTATAGGGTGAATTTTATAGGCATTATTAAATGCTGAAACATTCATTTGCTGAAGCATTTGCCCATTTTTCTTTAAAAGTATGGAAACCTAAAAAAAAATGGATCTATATAATTGTACAAAGAGTTAGTAAATGGGCATCCCAATCCCAATCCTGTGTAATTTCCCGCGCAGTGATGCAGCTATGCTGACAGGTTGTGTGCTCTATCCCATGGGGAAGTTTCAGTCCACGAAGGCAAGAATGGTAAGAAACATTTGTTTCCTTGCCCTGCGGTAAGCTTGTGCCCGTCCACTGGGTCTACTTGGACCTACACCAGCGATTTTGCTGGTTGCAAGACCATGTGGATGCGGGTTGGGGAATTGAACCTGCCACTGATACCGCTCCCTTCTCAGCTTCGATCGTCCTTCCTCCTTGTCCCTATCTCCACCCCATTCGCCCCTCCCTGCCTCCCTCCCACCCCCTAGGCTGACTTATTGGCACCATTGGCCTCCTCTGGCTGCTGGTGCACTGACCCAGCTACTCGCCACCTCTGGCAGTGGCCAGGGTGCGCTGAATGGCATGTTACATTTTGTGACACCTGCATAAAGCCCTTTTAGGATTGGGCCATTAGAGCTTTTAACAGCTGAAGTCTACATAGTATTCAGCGATGTGAATAACACATAACACATTCTATTCAATGGAAACCTTAAACAACAGCTTTGTATTCAGGACATTTTGGAATGGGGGGTAGGATCCTGGCACACACTGGTGCCACTAAGATCCACCCCTCCCTCCCCATTCCACCTCCCTCCCCACCCAGAATCTCCCTTGTTCCCCTCCCTGCCCTGTTCCGTCCTCCCGCCCATCGCCTGCCACCTTCAACAACTTACCTTCCTCAGCGCAGGTTGCCCTCTGTGGCAGCATACCAGGGCTGCCGCCATTTGCGGCAGTGTCCCCAAAATGGCTGCTGGTGACCTGCTGTTTGCAACCAAAACATCATAAAGGCATGTACGCTGTCATGCATGCCTTTATGATATTGCAAAGCCTAGTTAGGATTGGGTACCAGGGGCATGAACTGGATGCATAGGCTGGATCTATTTCCAGCGGGTGGCGCAGTGGGTTAAACTGCTGAACCATGAGCTGTCGATCGAAAGGTCGGCAGTTCGAATCTGCGACGGGGTGAGCTCTCGTTGCTTGGCCAGCTCCTGCCAACCTAGCAGTTCCAAAGCATGTTAATTTGAGTAGATAAATAGGTACCGCTTGCGGGAAGGTAAACAGCGCTCTGTGTTCCAGCCTCATGCTACGCGCTGTGGCAAGGAGAGTCATGCCGGCCACATGACCACGGAGGCGTCTTCGGACAACGCTGGCTCTTTGGCTTTGAAATGGGGATGAGCACCCTAGAGTCGGACACGACTGGACTTAATTGTCAGGGGTCACCTTTACCTTTACCTATTTCCTGGATTAGAGCAAGTAGAATTTAGGCAAATTAATTGTTAACCAGGCTACACCCTTATGTCTTTTTATGCAGTTTCATACCTGACACACTCTTCAAAAGAAAGCCTGTTTTGTTGCAAGTCTTTTCATTTCATTTAGGCACCTTATTAATATTGAGAACTTGCAACATATACCACAGGAGGTCACTGTGCACCAGAGTAGTTCTCTCCCTGTAAAGATTACAGTAGATTAGACTCAACAGTTTCACAGGACCTTGGAGGATAGAATTTCTCTTGTACAGAAACAAAAATGAAACTGAGACAGGTTGACAGAAGCTAATTGAGACTGACTGGCAGGCAAATTGGATGACATTCTCTGCTTTTCTAAGAATCATTCGAAAGCAACCTTTAAAAGAACACACTTGGTAATAAATTACTTCCAACTTAGCAAAATGAGTTTTTTTTGAATGAATACACACGAGTACACTGCTGCCAGCTAATTAACTTTATGTCCAAATGTATTAGGCTGCAAAGGCTTAAAACTGTAAGAAATTTATCATCAATATTAAGACCCTGTAAATCACTATTTAAGGCATTTTTACCCAAGGGTGTATATACACAACAGGAGTTAAATGCGTACACCTGTGGGCTGGGAGAAAAGTGTTTACGTACCCGTGCACTTCCAGACTACTGCCAGAGAGGCCGCAGAGGCCCAGCTCACAATGGCAGGAAGAGGAACGCCCTCTGACGATGGTGAGTCGGCGAGGAGGGTGGAACGGAGCAGGGGGAGGCTGGGAGGTATGTCAGAGGGAAGAGGGGTGGCACCCAGGCACGGGCAACTTGCACTGGATGCTACCCTCTACCTCCCAACATGCTCCCTTTCTGTCCTTAGACTTGTGCCAGCTAAAGAGCAGGCGCAGGTCCGAGGAGGCCCATTGGCGATCAGGAAGCTGATGGGGAGGTAAGGGAAAATATATTCCCTTGCCTTTCCCAAGCCTCCCAGTCTTCCCCCTCAATAGCATGCAGCACATTCCATTTTGGCACTGCTGCATGCTACAGCAGGGAAAACCACAAGATTGGGCTGTTAGTTATATACTTATATAGTCAACTCATATTCGTTTTGGCTATTATTTTGTTCATTTTCATTTTTCCTATTAACTTTGGCAGCCGATTCCTGGTGGCTGCCATTTTTCTCCAGAATGCCTCAGAATTTGCATCTTTCTGGGACACAAAAAAGTGGTGACCCCTCTAGTATGGCCCTAGAATGGGCATTTTCCTAGAATGCCCTGGAATGATACAGCACCTGTAACATGTTGGGGAAAAACTTTGACCACCAGACAGGGTCAGCTGAGGTGATCTCTGCTGCCACCAGCATAAAGTTCTTGAAAGGGTTTCTAATGAAACGAATGAGATTTGATTCATTCAAAACTATTCAAGGTCTTTGACATTGGTTTTGTATTCATAACAAATGGGCCCATTTGGCTCATTTTTTATTCATGATGAAATGAATGTTCACCTGTTGATATTGTACTTCATAGATGTCAACTTATATAGGTCATTTAATGATAGCCAGTTAGCAACGACATTGGCCTACCATTTCTATTGCAGATAATCAACTTTAAAATCTGAAAGGTTTTGGTGAGTGTTCTTGGCTTACATAGGTAGATCTCTGGTAACATGGGTTTAAATCTAAGCAATTATTATTTTATAGAAAGGTTTCCGAGAAGAAAATCATGGATAGAAATTTGGAGACCATGAGGCACAGTGGAAAGGAAAATTATGGCTACAGTCCAGAAGAACCAAGGCATATCGAAGAAATGGCAGGTGAGTAACATTTATCAGTGGAAGAAACGGGTATAGACAAGTTTTACTTGATGTGAATCTTAACCTCCATTCAAGACTAGGGCACTTTCATGGCCAGAAAGCAGCCTGAATATTGGCTTTCTTTAAACAGTGGAATGCTTGATGGCTATAATAACTGAGGGCTAAACTAGATTAGACATGGAATCTCCATGCCTAGAACTCCTGGAAGTTTTGTTTGCTTTCCTAAAAAGCAGCTGCATCGGGACCCAATTTGTGTGTGTGTGTGTGTGTGTGTGTGTGTGTGTGTGTGTGTGTGTGTGTGTGTGTGTGTGTGTGGTCTAACTCTTTCTTCTTGTGCTGCAGCACTGTATTTAATGTGGGGTTACAAGGGCGCCACCTAATGGCTGCCCTCATGTTTGGCTTGGAACACTCCAAGCCAAACGCGAGGGCAGCCACGCCTGCTGCCTTCTTGCATCACCTCTACTCTTCAGCAGGGGCGCGCATGAAGGTTGCAGGAAATAGGCAGCCGTTGCATTTGTTCGGAGTGGTCCGAGCCGAATGCAACCGCTACCAAGTGCTCCAGCCTCTGCGCGCGCCCCGGCTATTCAGCAGGGGCATGTGCAGAGGCTGCAGGCAAGCAGCAGTCATTGCGTTTGTTCGGGGTGGTCCAAGCCGAACACGACTGCTGCCAAGTGCTCCAGCCTCCACATGTGCCTCTGCTCTTCAGCAGGGGTGCGCGTGGAGGCTGCAGACAATCGGCAGCCGTTGCGTTCACTCGGAGGGGTCCAAGGCAAATGCTACGGCTGCCTAGTGTCGAACCCGGAAGTGATGTCACATGCCAGTCATGTGACGTCACTTCTTGGGTGCAGCAATCTCCCGTGCCCCAGGCAGCACGGGACCTTGTTACACCCCTGCTGAACCATAAGCTGTCGATCGAAAGGTCGGCAGTTCGATTCCCGCAACGGGGTGAGCTCTCCTTGTTTGGCCAGCTCCTGCCAACCTAGCAGTTCCAAAGCATGTCAATGCGAGTAGATAAATAGGTACCGCTTGCGGGAAGGTAAACAGCGCTTCATGTTCCAGCTGCATGCTACGTGCTGCGGCAAGGAGAGTCATGCCGGCCACATGACTACGGAGGCATCTTCGGACAACGCTGGCTCTTCGGCTTTGAAATGGAGATGAGCACCACACCCTAGAGTCGGACACGACTAGACTTAATTGTCAGGGGATACCTTTACCTTTACCTTAAGCTGCTATTAACAATGGAGGGGAACACTTTTGGGCTCAGTGTTTGACGTTCATTGGAATATCTGCATGGATAACTTATGCAAACTGTTCCTCAGATTCTGAGTAGAGTTTTACAAAGCATCAATAAACACAGATATGCAGATCATTCCATTCCCTGAACAGCTGTCTATTGACTTTACATAGAAAGAACTTCTAACAATTCCTCTATTTTTCTTTTCCTTTTTTTTGTATTCTGAAATGATTTGTAGTCCCTTCCATTCAGAACAGTCAATAACAATTATCTTGTATATATTGTGTTCTGTGTTACAGGAGTTCCTGCTTCATCACCTGTTAACCCGAGCTTTTATCGTCCTGAACAAGATTTAGAAGTGAATCCTACCTCAGAGGTAATTTGAACCAGTCTCGTTGCGATTGTGACATTTCAAAAATGTATAATACGATTAACAACACAATCCTGTGGAGGTATAGGGCGGCAGAGTGAGTGCTCCGCCGCCCTAAGGTGTCACAAACATGCTGTAAGGCACCACAACGACTCTAGAGTTAAGGGCCGCCTGCGCCAGGCTGGCAGCCCTTATTCCACCGCTGGGACATCCCCATGTCTGGGCGGCGAGGGAGGGGGGCCACTGACCGAGCTGGCCTGGGAGGGGGGCGGGGATGGCGTCCGCCATATCCCTGTCTCCCACCGGGTCGGGTCGGCCGTTACACGGCCTCCTCTTACTTCTGTCAGCTATTTAGCTGATGGAGATACGAGGAGGTCCATTGGACCTTCCCCTTTCCCCGAGTAGACCTCCGGAACGGGAATAGGATCCGGCGAGCAGCCCTGGGCCACCTGCCGGATAGTTATGTAGGATTGGGCTGTAAATCTGGCTTTCTAAATAGACTGAGAAATGTAAAACTCATGCATTCTAACTTTTCTCCTTAATACTCTTTAGTGCACTAAATATTCTTTTCCAAGTGTCCTGGGGATAGTGAAACTGTTTTTAAATATACAGTACTGTATATCAGTGGTTCCCAAACTAGGAGGCGTGGCTCCTAGGGTAGTCATGGAAACCAGCCAGGGGACCCGCAGAGTGCCATGGAATCCTTTCGGAAAACAGTGCAATGCCAATTGGCAGGCATCAATATAATGTAATGGGGAGCTGCGACCAATGGTTATCAATGGTCAAGGGAGCCGCAGGTCGAAAACGTTTGGGAAATACTGCAATATATGTTTTATATCAAAAATTCATATGCAAAGATCAATAATTACAAATAGATAAAATTGCATCTTCTCCTCTGCTTGGCCTAAAATTGCACACACTGGGACTTCAGTGAGGCCAGCTATTAGAGTAGATGTTGCACAGTGGACGCATGTAACATTAGCTTGTTTTTTTTTTTTTAATGAAAAGCACCTGTGATTGAAGAAGGGAAAGGATACTTAACTATTTCCCTGCAGGTAGTTTTTCCAATCACACTTGCCCTCCCTGAGATTTTATTTATTTATTTTTCACATTTTTATACCGCCCTTCCTCCAAGGAGCTCAGAGTAGTGTACATATTTCCTCCCCTCCTTTTTGTCCTCACAACAACCCTGTGAGGTAGGTGGGGCTGAGAGATAGTGACTGGCCCAAGGTCACCCAGGAAGCTTCATGGCTGAGCGGGGATTTGAACCTGGATCTTCCAGGTCTAAGTCCGACTCCCAAACCACTACACCATCCATCTGTGCAGATGTATGGAAACATGCAACAATTATTTAAATAAATAATATAAAATAAACAGCAACTTAGGGAGGGCAATTTTGACAGAAAATGGCCTGTGGGGAAAGTGTTAAGCGCTACTCCCTGTCTACTGCTTCTCTGATCAAATCTGCAGCCGCTCCTCAATTTTTTTTCCAAAAAAACAAGAGACTAATGCACACATCTAATTTGACCCAAAGTGTACACTATAATAGTTTGCCTGTGCCCTGAGCTGTGGCATAGAAAAAGGAATGAATTCAATTAAGCAGGACACTTGCATAACAACCATGGAAACCCTGGAGGGCATGAAAATAAGGTATTTATACTTTAATGGAATTCGTGCAGTTAATCCTTTGTGCCCCATCCCCACCATGGTTCCAATCTATGGGACCCTGTGATGCCCCACGGTGTCCCACTGGGGCTAGATGTGCCCGGGAAGGGCAGCCACATCATTCCGATTCACGCAGTGAGCGCCAGGGAAGATAGAGATGGAGAAAGGACCCTGGCAGGCCTCCTCATTGGGAGGGGCTGTGGCTGGAGATGGACTGAAGCAGTTGAGGAGGAGAGACAGGAGACAGACACCAAGTGAGAAAGAGGAAAAGGCAAATCAAGAGACAGAAAGGGGGAAATAAACAATGCAAGGAAGGACAAGTAGGGAGCAAGCAAGGACAAGAGAAGTACGAGGGCATGGCAGGAGAAGGTCCTGAGGAGGGGGATCAGATCAGGGAGAAGGGCCATAGAAGGAGCACTAGGAAGACACAAGCAGTAGAGGAGATGAGGACTGGGGAAAGAAGAAAGGAGCAAGAGACACGGGAAGGAGAGAGAAACTGAGCAAGCTGCTGAAGTGGGAGAAAGGAATCCATGCTGCCAGGGAATGGGGTTTCCCTAGGATGGGGCTATAGGGTAATTGCATACCCCCTCCCCACAAAGGACTTATCCCATGGTCAGGTGTTGAGTGGCCGTAAGGGCCACAGGTCACAGATACTCTATAGCTGGATCCAGAAGATCCCGACCTCAGTCTACTTAGCCAGGAAATGAAGGAACTCCCTTTGAGAGGCTCCAGTGAAGGAACTAAGGGCTCTCCCAAACTGCTGGAGGTAGGGTGGATCGAAGACAAGTTTGGGTTCATCTGCACAACCTGTAACCCAGCACCCAATAAAGGGGCTGATCACAGCACTTCTTGCATTCCTGTGGTCTTTCGTATTCCCCTCCTCCCATAGGCGCATCCCATAATGTCATACTCCACACCTTATAATGCTTTGTGGGACAAAGCTACAGTCCCCGCCCCCCCATGTCAGATGCTATTGGCTAAAGAACAATGAAGCCCAGCTGGGCTAATAATGATTTTAAACATTTGTGACAAGGTATGGGGCAGGTCCCTGGACCACCAGATCCTGGTAATGTGAAGCCCATTTTTCTCCCTTTGTTTAGGCTCTGAGCAGACCAATATTACTCTCCCTCTCAGGGTAACACAGGGGTTAGTTTCCTTTATCATGTTTGTTCTTAGAATGCATGTCTTTTTTAGTCTGTTTGATTTAGAGCTGAGAACAATTTGTGCTGAAGGAACAGATCAAAGTCACCTTAACTGTGGGCTATTTCTTGATTGAGAGAGTCAGGCAATTGCAGAAACAATAAAGCAGCATGATGAGTGAGGCAGATCAATTTCATAATGACCTAGTTGGTAAGTTCAGGTGTTTTTTTACAGGAGGATGGTATAAGTTACCCAGAAGTGCTGTTTTGGCAGTGCTGTAGTTCATCAACAAGTAAAAGGAGCATTAAAAACTTAGCATTTCTATGTAGGTGTCTTCATGACCTCAGATTTACCCTGGCTCCAGTTTCTGGGTTCATACATTGATGTTATAGCATGGTTTGCCTCATTTGAGGACCAGAATGTCAGAAAGTACCGGTATCTTGAGAACAGTTAGCCTAACAACTCTCTCTCTCTCTCTCTCTCTCTCTCTCTCTCTCTCTCTCTCATATGAGTGTGTGTGTGTGTGTTTGTGTGTGTGTTTGCTGTCAAAATCCAGTAATTCTTTCCTTTCGGAATACATACATATAAAACATTCTTTCTAACAATGAACAGTTTTTTGTGCATGTGAATCTAAGTATCTTTGAAAAAAAAATGCAACCAGCTTTGCCAATCATCCTGATTCATCTTTGCTCCCTTTGCAGAAACTCTGAAAAATTACAATTGATAGAGATGAATGAGTTCATAGGATAGTTTTCAAAATGACAGAGCAGAATGAGGGCTAATGTCTATTTCAAGTTTTTTTTTTTTAAATGCTTTCTGCATCAGAGGAAATTCTTTTGGAAGGGCAAAAGGGAAACTCCGGTCAGGGACATTGGTACAAGATTCTGAACCAGAGTGGGTGGATCTCTTTCTGTGAAAAGCTGAAATAGTACGACAGGCTGCGTGACCCATATAAAGACTGTGTGGTGATTTGGGACTGCTGCTTGCTCTCCAGTCACCTTGTGCCTCCCCTTTATGCCTCAGATGTGGGAAAGGGGTTCTTCACACCCAGAATCCTCCTCCTCTCACCCTCATGTCCTCTCTGCGCTCCCGGAGAGTTGTGGAGGAAGCCCTCCCTGGCATGAATCTGGTTGGCTTCCAAATGCCTGCCCAGCAGGCTTGACAGTAACTCCACCCTTCTCCTGGCTCTCACGGGAAACCCTGGCTCTGGTGTGGCAGGGATACAATCCCCATTTCTGTGGTGACAGGGATCAGGCTTCTTGCTTTCACCTGCCCCTGGCCCTGTTGCCAAGGCAACTGAGATAGGAGTCATGGCTTTTCCCCAGTGGCATCTGGCCACCCTATATGCTTCTTGATCGGGCAGCAGTATTGGGCAGCTAGTCTGACGTGCTGTACAGCTATTATTATTATTATACAGGTATGCTCTTTTAATACCAAAGCTTGTATTACTATTAACCTTTTACACATTATACCTTTTGGGAAAGGATCCAAACCACAACCACATTGATTGGGATTGTAGGACAGGGGGCAGCCCTGGATTAACCATTAAGCAAAATAAGCACATGCTTAGGGCATCAAGGGAAGGGGGCATATTAAGAAATGCCGAGTCTAATGCGCTTGCTTCTAGCAGAGTGCAATGGCACGCTTGCTCCAAGGTCGTTCTCCGCCGACGAAAGTAAAACAGACAAGGCAGATGTCCACCACCAAGACTGTATTTACAAATTTACAGATAACAGCTTCAACAAAGCAATACTTATATACACAACTCCAACTCCACGGCACAGACTCCAGCTCTCACAAATTCCACACGACAACCCACACAGGTAGGCTCTGCCAGCCTCCTTATATAGTGCTTTATACCAATCACTGTGGAGATTGATGCATCAGCACTTTCCACAGGTGCTTTGTCACAGTGGTTTGCATTTTTCCTGTTCATTTCACTTTCACTTTACATTACATTAGAGATATATACAGAGTCTGTGGTAGCCATGCTTGCCCAAACGTCAGGGCCCTGCACTATTCAGACAGGAAATTTCTTGGATCATTTGGTGAGCTAACCCTGACAGGGCACCACAGAGGTGTTTTTTTTTCCCAGTGCCAGATTTACCATAGACCATAGTGGAAAAAAAACCCCAGTCAATCAAAACAAGGTCTGGAAAAAAGAAGGAAGAATCACTTAACCCAAAATACGTATATTAAAATACTGTATATTTTATTGATTTTGAGTTTATTTTTTACTAATTTATAATTATAATTATAATTATATTTATTAACTAATAAATATATACGGGGCACCATAATCTTTTCAGTGCTTAGGGCCTATAAAGGTCTTAATCCGGCCCGGGCAGGGGTGTGTGTCACACGCTTGATTTCAATTGCCTGTGAGTAAACACTGCTGACTGGAGGGTCAGGCAAAATTCTGCATGGTTTTACAGCGCAATCCTGTGTAATCGTGTAACAGTAGATGCACCAGTGTAAGTGCACTTATGCCAGTGTAAGTGCACTCACACCGGTGCATCTGCTTTTACATCATCATCGGTGCATCTACTGTTACACCGGTGCAAGGTTACACAGGATTGTGCTGTTAATGTTTAGGCGCTGGCTTGTTTACCTGTACTAGTCCCCTTCTGCAAAGCCCAGGATAAAGTTGTGACTTCTTTAACATCCTAATTTGGTGCTTTTATTTTCCTTCTGGCTTCTGACGCAAACCAAGTGCCTTTTCAAACATAACTGATCTTCAGCCTAGGTCAAATTGTTCTGGGTTGCATTTCTCTTAAATACTGGGGAACAAAGGGGGAGCATTCCCAAGCCTTCCCCCAACATATCTGCAATCTGCAGCAATACTGTACCAGCAATCTTGGATAACCCAAGTCCATTCTGCGTCAGACAAGTGGAGCATGATGAGAAAAAACATGTTTCTCATCAGAATGCAGGAAAGGCTCATGAAACTATCCTCTGATTTCTTTTTCTTTAATGTATAAGAAAAGGCACCATGAAACGAATTGTAGAACTTTGACAATGGTACACATCTGAGTTGAAATGTGTGAGATTCCTTCCAATGCTCTTATCTCCCATGATTTAAAACAGGATTATTTCCTCAAAGCACCCATTGCTCGAGTCTCTTAAGAACTTGACAGAGTTTCTGATTTAAACTGGAAACAAGTGAAAACACAGAAACAAAAAAGCATAATGATTTATAATGATTAGCACATACTGTATATTTTTAAAAGTTTCTTCATCTGCTTTCACCAACAAATTACCAACAAATTAATCTCTATCAGACACTATCCATAAATCATACAGTTAATAGCCATAATAATTGTCATGAATAACCAAGGACATCCAGAAGACAACCATCTGAGAGGAGGGCATTCTTTGGTACTACTCCAAGAACAAGTCTTACAACATCAATTAGAAGAGTCCTCATCTAATCTGTGGGTGGCCCACCTTATTCTGGCTGCTTATGGCAGTTCCATTCTCTGCTTAATCAAATCTGATTGCAATTTCTGGACCTATTTTTGTTGGATTATCCTAAACCATGAGAAAAGATAGCAAATGAAGGGTATTTTCTTTATTGGGGGCTTTGAACTGACTAGATTCATCGCAAGCACTGTTTGATGGATGAAGCCTTTGAATGCCGGTCTTTCTGACACAGTATTTGTCACTGCCAGAAAATCATCCTGCAAATATATTAAATGTACACAGTATTGAAGATCTCACTGCTGGCAGAAGATGCAGATTGCTGGAATGTTTGCCTCTTTTGGAGTACAAATGCTAAATTGAAATGTATATTTATAATGCTATTGATTTCTGGAAATAACTGGAACTTGGGGGGCATTTTTGCCCTTCTGCCTGTGGTAGAACTGTGTCAAGTCAGAGCCGGGACCAACTGGAATCTGGAGGACATTACTGTGAGAGCAGAACACTTCCGTGATTTTGAGCATACACAGATATCTTCAGTACCATCACAATACAATGAAGACAGCACTGCAGGAGGAGGCAACTATGCATGTGTGGGGTGGCCTACAAATTCAACATGGAAGATTTTATGCTGGTGAAACTCATGAGAACCTGCCAGCTTTTGTTCCATTTTGGAGTGGAATTGTACCCCGCCCCAGAATCTGGAATGGATTCCTGGGCAGGAGACAGAAGCTTAGCAGACATCAGACTACATCACAGGTTGCCAGATTTATTCTGGAGTAGAAACATGAAATTCCACCCATCTGTACTGAAAATAACATATGAACAGAATTTACAGTGTAGTGTTAGGTCATATGTCTTAGGTAACTAATAAATAAAGATTTTTGCACGAAAGCTTTCATGGCCAGCAATCAGTTTCACAGATTTAATTGTTACGGGCATCTCAGCCATGTAAAAAACAGACTGTATTCAAGTCTGTTTTTTACATGGCTGAGATGCCCGTAACAATTAAATCTGTGAAATAAATAAAGAATTCTTCACTCCTTCCTCTGCTGACTAATGGCATTTTGTCAGATTCTTCCGGATTTTAAAAAGTAATATGAGATGCGAAACCAGTCTCAGAACTCCCCAAATACAGTCAAGTGAAGATTCCAGAACAGTTTCATGTTGCTTAATACAAGACTAGGAAACCATGAGAACTGGGTTCTAGTCTGCCTTTCAAGATTGGTTTAATAGAATGAAGGATTCATTTCTCTTTCTTCGACCTCAAAGTGTTTCCTCTCCAAATGAAAAAGAAGAAGTGCTGAAGATGTCTTATCCTACCTATGAAATAAGAAAGCAAAGCCTCATCTACTAGCCTTCGCATCCCTGGAAAATGGAATAAGGAGTTCAGCTCACTCAGCTTTCCTGATACCCGAAGAAGCCATGAAAAAGACACAGGAGATGGTGTGGAAGCTTTGAGTTCAGGAATTCACATCAAGATACTATTTAAAGGCAGGCTAGAATGAATGGAAATGATATCACCGAATGCGATTACCACAGGAATGCAAATGCCAGCCATTTTCCCTGTGAAAAATGAATGTCTTTTTTTTTGTATGGCAAGTACCTACTCCCCACAAAAGAATTATATAAGTAACATAAAATCATGATATTCATATGCAGAAAGCCTCAGTATGTACAGTATGTAGTATTTTCATAGTGTCAGCCTAGAAAGACTCGGGGTTCCCAGGACCTCAGTTATGCTTACTATTTCCTTATCTGTAAGAACTTGTGGATTCAAAGTCTTTGATGTAGCCAAGAAATAATGGTTCTCTTCAGCTAATTCTGCAGCCTGCATACTTATCATGTTCTGCTTCATTTTCTTGCACAGATCTCGTCACAGTTTTCTAGTCCAGCACAATCTTTTCAACGTGTGTCCCCTGTTCCATCCTTGTATTCAGAAAAACATGCAGCACAGGAACCCAGGAGCAGTCCTCAGTTGCAATTCAGGATTCCCTCTTCAGAGACTCAAAAATCCAGAGCTCATCAGCTACATAGCTGGAAGCTGCACCCCCAAACTCAGGAACCTAAAGGCCAACGCCGCTATGCTAGGAGTGCAAACCCCCAAAGGCAGCAATCTAGCAGTCAGCGTACATACACCAGAAGGCTAGCTCATCAACCTGAGCAGTCCAAGACCCAAGATCGCAAATTGTCCACTCAGCATGCGAGGAAGCAGCATATGTATCCTAGATTTCAACAAAAGAAGAGACAGAATCCCCAACCTAGGGCTCAGTCACAACAACATCGAATGCAAGCATTCCAGAGAAAGCAAATATATGCCAGGACCAAGACAGATACACTCAGAGTTCAGCCTCCCATATGAACCTATCTCTGACCCATGCCTTAGTCACATCTAGACTAGACAACTGCATTTCTCTACATGGGGAAGTAATGGGAAAGCAATGATTTTAAATTGTTTTTTACTCCAATTGTAGGGTTGAACCCTAATGGAATTTCTATTCCTTTCAGTATTTAATGATTAAAGGAAGAACATGGTGGTGTTCATAATACTCTATGAACATTCTCTAATTTAGGAATGTCATCTAGTCGCATTGTACTCCTGACCAGTAATGTATGAGGAAGGAATGATGAGCCGTGGCTGGAGTTAAAGCTAAAACTGACCTCCAGGAGATCATTGAAAAGGGGAAAAAGTATTGTTACCAACTTAATGAAAAGACTAATAAAAAGAATGCCAGCTATTAACTTTACAACAAAAGTGAATCAGAATAATAGCATATCGATTGATGAAGGCAAATATTCATTAAAACTGGAAAAGACATTGGGAGACCATAGTTCAGCACAAACTGTTGTAAGCAGAAGATGTGGTCACAGTTTTTCACATATCAAGTGATGGGCTTGTTCAGCTGTGGAATTAGGACTGCAGGACTTAAATATTTGTGTTAAGATGCAGGCATTAAGAAACAGTGATAAGTGGAAAATCAATACTCCATACAATAGGGGTTCTCAAACTTATTTTATTGCGCCCCCCCCAATATATAAATTTATATGACTACCCTTGCCATATTACAGGTAGCCATGGCCCACACTTACATAATCCCTGAAGTAAGACAATTGGTCCACCTAGCTCAGTATTGCCTACTATGCTTACTGGCAGTGGCTTTCTGGGGTACAATGGGGTCTCCCCCAGCCTTACGTGTAGATTCCAAAGGTTGAGCCTAGTTCTTCAAAGCTTTGTGACCCCCTTCCAAGCTATTTGAGAACCCCCTGGAGGACGTGACCCACACTGTGAGAACCCCTGAGGCCGCCCGGTACAAGCTGGGAGTCTTCTTCGCCCGCCGGCTCAGCCACTTCTGACTAGGCCAAAAGCGGCGTTCTTCGTGCATGCGCACAACACCGCTTGAAGCCTCTTGCACTCAGCGGTGTTGTGCGCATGTGACCTAGTCAGAAGCGGCCGAGCCGGCAGGCGAAGAAGACACATCTTCCCAGTCTGAGATGAGTGAGCGGCGCTGGCACCTCCCTATGGCACGTTTACAACACCTGGCAGCTTTGCCAGCGCTTCTGTAGATATGATTGCGCTGTAAATTATATATCAGGTCAGGGGAGGAAGTTTATGCAGCTTCACCTGGGATGGGGAATTGCACCCTCAGGACAACCTGATTGTTACGCCCTTGTCTACTAAGCTTTGCAGTCCACCCACAGACCTCCAGTCATGTTAGGTATCACTTCCTTAAAATAATTCAGTGCCATGCAGAGAAACATGCTTCTTCCTTGAGTCAGAGCCAAATTAAATATTTGGTGCTGTGCAAAACTATCACTAAGTTCAAGAAGTTATGAATATATGTCCCTTGACTTTGCCATTATAATCTCTGATCTGCCGCAGCTGTTAGTAAAGATAACAAATTCAGTAAACACACATACTGTTATCCTGCTATTTTTCAGTTTTATTTCTACAGTATATGAGATAGATAACAATTGACAGGATCTCTGCTTTGCTTCACACTTCCAGACCATGAATGTCTGAGGAGCTGCCATCTGGCAAATTAAAAGTTCAGAACTCTGTGGCTAATAACAGATGTGCACATATCATGCATCTCATTGATGTCATAACAGGAATTATAGGATATGTGCAGTAGCTGAAACCCTGGTCTCCCTCTCTGAAGCTGTCTGAGATTAGCTGCAGAACACACCAAGTTTCAACCTCCACTTTCTCCACACATTGCAATTTTCTCTCGTTGACTCTGAAAACACATATTTGGGTGTCCAGTTTATCAACCAACCCAAAAGTTCATCCTTTTACTTTGTCAACATTGTTTCATGTATTCTTGAGTAACAGCTGATGAACAAAGTTACTGATATTTACACCTTTGGTAGGGAGTTATGGTAGAAGGGTTTGGGGATACGCTTCAGGACTATGATCTTCTTGTTGAATACATTTGACCACTTCTTGGGCAGAGGGGACTGTTTTGTTTTAGTAAACTGTTAGTAAACAGGAAACTCTCAAATGCTTCTCATCAGGTAGCAGAACTTCCAATTGTTTCAGGTCCTCCCTGTTAACATAAGACAGCAATTCCCAAAGTGTGCGTTGTGATGTCTTGGGGTGTCGCGATGTACTCCCTGGGGCATCGCGGGACCTGTGCTGGCTGAGGCACTCGAAAGTGGAACCACAATGCGACGCAGAAAACCGTGGAGCAGAGCTTCATGTCGCGTTTTGGGCCTACCTGCTCGCCCTTACTTCTTTTACGATGGTTTTCAGGTCTTAGAACTTGGAAACCAGAAGTAAGTGCCAATGGCATCATCACGTCATACATCATTGGCACTTACTTCTGGGTTCCGATTGGCACCAGCGGGGGGGGGGGCATTGCGTGGCTTGTAAGTTTGGGAACCACTGCCTCATATGAATAGGAGGATATGGTAAACAGTTGTTTAACATAGCTGTCAATACTTCTTGCACTTCAGTGATAGTATCCTGAAAATACAATAGAGAACACAGAGGTTCCACTTTCCAGAAAGCAAGATTATCTGGGGTAATTTTAAAGCCTCGGGTGTCTCAAGGTAAGACTGCAGTCCAATACGCATTTACCTGAGAGTAGGCTCCATTGAACACAGTGGGGCTTGCTTCTGAGTAAACATGTATAGGATTGCACTGTAATTCTCAGATCCTTCCAGGTCATTAGGATGTCATGAGTCTAATATTTTATACTGCTCTGTGACCAGCAGTGTCACATGGCTTCAGCTGTATACTGGTGCAAATGGTTAGATGTTTGGTCTTCAGCTAGTGGGTTGGGACCCACAAGTGAGTTGTATTCCAACCTAAGGTGGCTTGTATCACTGGCCTCCATCTTCTCTGTGTGGTTTAGTGTTCTTTTAAACAAAGAAGTATGAAGACAAATGAGGAAAACGTTGAGGAGAGAAAGAGGATATAACAGAAAAAGACAGGGCAGGTGGCCAGAGAGAGGGGTGGTGGTGGTTAAAAATAAAAAAGTGGATCCCCTTTTCAGACTCATGTTAAAGTAGGTTAAGGGTCTTAAGTTTGAACAGGTTTACATTAATGCTGCAGCATATGCCCCAGATTACGTAAGGGGCTTAGCCCTCCCCAGCATGGGAAAACGTGCATAGGCAGACCACTGTGATAATCTCAATCTCTTGACAGAATTTCCAAGGCAACGAGATAAAGTTTGATTCAGAAATTTAATTCCCCCTCTGGGTTCGGCTATTGTAAACCATTGTACATGGTCTATGAACTGACCGCTAGAGACAACAACGTAAGTTGTGGGTTCCAGTACTGCAGTATAATTTAGACACACTGTATAATAATGAATGCTGTTTGAAACCAAACCAATAGGTTCTCAGATGTTCTGAGAGCATCCTGTGGCTTTTCTGAGGTGCTGGCAGCTGTATCCCACAGCAATATTGGACACATTTGTTATCTAACATCTTCCCTTATGGCATATTAAATAATTGATATCTATATCTACACACACACACACACACACACACACACACACACACACACACACACACACACACACACACACCCACCCATTATGAGCTGGTAAACACAATGTACATAAAGAAATCACAATAGTGCAAAAATGGGTTCAGATAGAGAAAGCAAACAAAACAAAATTCTGTTCCTGCTTAAACATCCTAATGTAATATTTTGGTATATTTCAAAGTACTGATTTTACTTTACATTGGAACAAAACCATGAAATGTTTTATTCAGTAAGCAGCAATACAGTGAGAATCGGGCCTAAGCACCTCGTGCTGGTTTGGTGTCCTTATTGCTAATTCACAAAATATCTACCGGTACTTTTTGGACTATTTAAATGAAATGAACAATTGATTCTAAAATAAAATGCCACCTAATTACTACATAACACAGATCTCATGTGACAAATAAAACAGTGAAAGTGTAAGAGAATTACCAGCACTTTCATTTGTTGTGTATTTGTGAAGCAACCACATATTTGGCCCAATTCTATCCCCCATTTTTGGCAGCGGATCTCGTGATCTGCTGCCTAAGTCCATTGATGGTGGCATGAAAGGTGCAGAACCAAGGAGACTTAGGGGAAGCAGAGGCTTTCCTCAGGGTAAGGGAACAAAAGTTACCGGTACCCTGAAGAGACCTCTGTGACTGCCCCCCCCCCTCAACATAAGATACAACATGTGCTCCGTTGGCACAACTGCATTGGCAGGGTGGCTTTGATAGGATTGGACTCTTAATTGATTTGGTCCTGATCCAGTTTGGCTTGACTGTTACTGCTCAATCTTATGTATATCTACCCAGAAGTAAGCTCCATTCAGTTCATTGGGACTCACTCCCAGGTAAGTGTGAGTAGGATTGCAGCCTTAGTCACAACAACTTTGTTTCATTGGCTCCAATGAGACTGAGTCATGGCTAACTTTAGTTAGACAAACCTTGGTTTTACTGAAGCTATTTGTAATTAATCTGTTTAGATATGCTTTATTAAAGTAGTGTTATATATATATATATATATGATTTATAGGTCTCTTATGATGAACAACATGATGAAGAACTTCCCCCAATCAATCCAAGAAATATCAGAAATGTGACTATTGTATAGAAAAGCTGCCTCCAGAGTTTTTGTTAGAGTACCACATCTTCCAAAGCATCTTCCAAAGTTTCTTGCCATTTCCACTCTCTTTTGGTGAAATTTTGTGCAACTTCAAGATTTGAAATCTTTCTGAGACTTGCATTTTCCACTATTTTACCTGCAAACCAGCCAGTACTGAGGAAATCCTAAATTAACAGATACAGATACGACTTGGATTGGAAACAGAGTGGACCCCCCCTTTTTTTTTGCTTTAATCTTCTTCGTGCCTGATCAAGAATTCTAAGAAATATGAAAGCTTGTACCATCATTAAACGGTTCATCAGTCCAATAGGAGATATCTCATTGATCATGTGTCCAAGGATCGATTCATTTATATTCACCCACTGGACCAGAGATTTATTTCATTTAATGAGAATGTTTGCTGTCCTCTGCCCCCTTAAGGGGCGGGGACAGCATGGCGGCGCCACCGCTGCCAAATTGCCCGAAATCACCCCCGCTGCACTTACCGGGGCTTGGGGAAGCTTTGGGGAGGCTTGTGCAACCCTCTGCAGGCCTCCCCAATCTCCAAGTGCTTCCAGTTTCGCGAAGCTGCAAAACAGCGATCCAAAGATTGGGGAAGTCTGCAGAAGGTCGCACAGGCCTTCCCAAAGCTCCCCCAAGCCCCGGTAAGTGCAGCGGGGGTGATTTCAGGGGCAGTTTCTGATCTGATCTGACTCCTGATCTGCCCTCCTGCTGGATACAGTGTACACTTTTCTTGGTGCAGCTGCATCAGTGCGCGGGGGGGGGGGGGAGGGGAAGGATAGGATTGAGCTCTAAGTTACCTGAATCCACTGAATCTTAGTAGCTATTTAAAAATAGCTATAGCTTTTAGGAGAGGCTTTTCTTGACAGCAGAGGGGGAAATGCATTTTGAATTTGAGTGGGCCACTAAACTTTACTGAGGCAGAATTTTAACACTGCCGGTGATTGTTAATCACAATATTGACAGTAAATGTTTAATTGCTCATTTTACAGGACACAGCCTGAAGCTAAACTTCATTTCAAATTGTTATGAAGTGATCGTGCAGTGACAGTCTTGCCAATGATAAAATGTACAGTTTAAGCAAAACTATAGTACTAATAAGTTTTGTAAAATACATTCAGCTGGTCTTTGTATTACAGCGCAAATCCTGTGTAACTATGTGCGGCCGGCCTAAAGGGCCAGCCGCTGCATCCTGAGTCTAGTGCAAATGCTAGGCCGCACCTGGGGAGAAGGGGACGTTCATCCCCTTCCCCAGGTGTAAGCAAGCCTGTAAGCAGGTGTAAGTCCAGACCTGGTGTATATTCAGGGAGGCAGTGTAATGTCAGCGCAGATATCCCCACCCCCTCCCAGCCCGGGCTGGCCAATGGACTCTCTCACTGCGCCGTCCAGCCCCTGCACCAAGTGGCACGGGACTTACCTGCAGCAGCCAGAGTCAGGTGCATTAAGTGGTGTGGTAAATGGTGCCAGCCTCCACACCAGCGCCACTTATACCCAGGTTGTCGAAAAAGCCTTTTGCAATGCCTAATGCTGGCGGACCACTTGCTCCGCCAGCGTTTAGTTACATAGGATTGCGCTGTTAGACACACCTGATTTGCTATATGAAGCATTTCAGGATATTGTGACTACAGCTGAATTAATTCTGTGAAGTTAAAAGGTTAATCTCATTGCTTACTTTGGAATGAGTTAGCTACCAAGGCAGAACATTCATAATGTTGGAGTGAAAGCCATGAGGGAAAATAACACAATAACATATATTGTATTGAGTACCTCAGCAATTTAAACACAACACTATGTTTATTGATTTCACTTCTCCACAGGAATCTAGGGAATTTATAGTTCTGTGCTTTATAGATATATATATTACATATACTTGTTTTAAGAACAATGCCTACCAGTTTTACAATGCAGTCAAGAAGAGCCATACACTGTGTTTCCAGGACTAATTTTAGTGAGTGTTGTGTCAGAGAAAAAGAAACCACACCCAACACCTTCACGGTTCGGGCCCAGGATATCTGAGGGACCGCCTTCTCCCATAAATTCCAGCCCTCTCTCTTAGGTCATCTGAGGGGGCTCTCCTGCGAGTGCCACCTCTATCGCAAGTTAGGGGAGTGGCAACACGTGGGGGAGCCTTCTCTGCTGTGGCGCCACAACTGTGGAACTCGCTGCCAGGGGATCTGAGAACCACCCCCTCCCTCATGACTTTTCAGCGAGGGCTCAAAATGTTTTCATTTCCTTTAGCGTTTGGGTTGTGGCCTGCCTCCTGTGTCTCAATATGCTCTGCCATGCTGCTTCTCTGCTCCATACTGTCGCACCCCCCCAGTGGATTTTATTGTTTTTAAATTTGTTTATGTACGGTTATGTATTGTTTAAACTTATTTTATGTATTATTTTAAATTATGTATTTTAATTTTTGTTGTAAGCCGCCTTGGGCATTTGCCTTCGGCATAGGAAAAGGCGGGGTATAAATTTTTAAAATAAATAAACACACAATATGGCCAGTAATGGGTCATATTGCCCTTTTAGGGATTTAAGTTGAGTTGTCCTCAGTGGTAGATTTCTGCAGTATCCTATCCAGACAAATCAAGATCACAGTGGGCATCTATGATGATGATGATGATGATGATGATGATGATGATGATGATGATAAAATTTTGTCCATAATCAGGAAAGTCAGATGGAAATACTTTGGAAGAACCTGCTCATGTTCATAGATCTGTGTATACAGCTTCAGATAAGACACAAATTCAGATGTGAATGTCCAAAACTGATAGAAGAGGTTAAGAAGCTTGGATTAGTGATGGAACTGTGGGCAGGGGGCATTCAAAATAAAACATTTTTTTACAAGCCAAGCCAAATCTCTTTGAATTTCAACATGACTCATAGATAAGTTCAGTCTATTTCAAGCTGCCCTCCCTTCCCTTTCTCTAAACCAGTGTTTCTCAAAATGTGCTCCTAGGATCCCTGGGGCTCCATGAGACCCCTTCAGGGGTTCTACAAGCACTCCATAAGTGGCCACCATCTGCCTCATGCTGTGCCACTCTGTGATGCACTGGCACTCTGGGGCTTACCGAGACTCTGCACATGCACCAGTGGGGCTCCCCAAGACTTCTTTTAGGAGTGTAAAGGGCTCCGGAGACTGAAATGTTTGAGAACCACTGCTCTGAACTTACCTTCTAGTATGAACCAGATATGTAGCACACCTGTGTGTATGTCCATGTCCATGTGTGAAGAGAAGGCTGCTTCTTAGCCCTCCATTAGACCATAAAACCTTACCAACAGAAAGTTCCCAGCACAAAGGTCCTTAGGAACTATTGTTTCCCAGGGTTCCAGAAGCTTTGACAAAGTACAGTTTCCATGGTTCTTGGAACAGAGCAGCCATTCTGACATCAGTGCATGATACATGTATTATGGTTACAGGAAGATGATGTCAGCAGCATGACAGACTATAACAATCAAATCAGTGGATGGCAGGTTAAAGAACAAGAAGATTGTGAGCCCTTTGGGGAGAGGACTACTACTATGTAAGAAAATAAATAAGCAAATATTATATGGTCATGTGCGAAGGAGAAAGGTGGGATATAAATATTTTAAATACATAAATAAAGGACAAGTATTATGAAATAGCTTTATTTTATGGGTGTACTATTCCCCTTTTGCCTGTTTCTCTGTGGAACTTTGTGTGTGTGTCATGGTTTGAGGTATTCCCCCCCCGTCCCCCTGCCTCTTGCAAGTGAAGTGTTTCAGAGATTCTTTGTCTGCTTAAGCTTATTTTACATGGTATTTCCTGCTGTAATGCAGGTATGGTTGAGCAGAGAAAAGGTAGAGATCAAGTTTCAAGGGGACTGGCCAAAGTGACTAGGCAGCCAGCACTCCTCCAATCAGATAGCCGGATGACATCATTCCAGCGGAATGATAACTCCCTTGCAGATGGAAGTCATTCTCTTTTTCCTCCGGCAAGGCAAGAGAGCCCACCAGGCTCAGAGCTGGTGGTCCCATCATTCAGGTATGCATAAACTTGGGTCTGTGTAGGTAATATATCAAGTTTTGTTTTATTTTAGAATTGTTTAAAACCTTCAGCCGTTTTACAGACCTCTTTTGTTCCAAGCCTCTTTCAAAGTTCCTGGTAAAGCTCTGAGTTAACAACCCATGCATGAGATTCTGCAGCGCTGCGTGCCATCCACTGGAAATTTGGTGTGATTGCAGTTTAAATAGGTTTTCTTTTGCCAGAGTCAATTCTTTTTTACTTTTGTTTCTTACTTGTTTGGTTTTGCTATTTCCTATTCGTTTTATAAAACTTTTAATAAATATTCTACATCTAACCTTGATTTTTACCTAGTTCTGGGAAAATCAGTGGATTGTCACGTCTCCTCACTCTGCAGGCTCTGAGAGTAATTTGGATAGAGACCCCCGAGGTTCAGTATTGCTCTAGGAGGGGAGTTCTGCCCAGGGAGCCCCTCTGGCTAGCCTGATCTCCTGGGTTGGTGGCAGGGAATCCAATCTACCAAGGCTTTTCCCCAGGAAGCCGAGTCTCCAAACAGGGAAGAGAGGGGAGTGGGAGTGAGTGTGCTACACTAGACACTACTGACCTGGATCAGCATGCGGTTGCTGGGCAACCCCTCTCTGGACCCTGACAACAACGCTGATGACAGAATATGCACGTTTGAAGATTATACATTTCCAATGACCAAATAGCTAATGTTTCTGAAAAATGTGGTTCAAAAACCACCTGGCTTCAGTTGTCATAGCAATTAGGTTTTTAACTACTTTGTTAATGTTCATATAGTTCAGTCTCTCTCAAGAATGAGGGAATCATATGGGTCTAGAAGCCAATAAAATACAATGCAGGAAATCTGACACTTGACATAACTGAGCAAATAAAACCTATGTCTCTCTACTGCCCATGATTCAGAAGGTATGACATGGTGGGATCACTACGAATTTGGGTACATGGCCATACAATCCAAATATTTGCCAAAATGGAAAGAAAAGGTAAGTATAAAAAGATAAAGCCCCCAAAGTGAAAATGAACTCAAAAATACAGGAGTAATCTTGGTTCCGTTCCATGTAGTAACTGCAAAATACAACAAAATGTTCTGATTTTATGAAGAGCTTTGAAGGAAATGAACCAAAGCAAAATACTTGGCCTTCAAAGTCCTTTAAAATATCTGGAGTTCTTTCCGTTTACTTTGGTGGGCTTCGGGCCAAGGTCTTTATTAGCAATAAAAACAGTCTTCAGTCTACACAGCAGTTTGTGATGAATAGCCACCCGGACTCTTTGAGGCATGAGGAAAATTAATTACAAAATCTCTTCTCAGGACATTTTCAACTATCAGGCTTTCAGAATTTTAATAAAATTAATTATCTAGTAGCATCTCTCTTTGTTTTTCCCCTGAGTGATCATATCCAAAAGAATTTCTACAAACCCTGGAAATTTTAAATTACTTTGGGCTCCACAGATTGGTGTGTAAGTGCACTCGCCAAGAAAATGTGTCTTTAAGGAACCTTCATGTAATTCTCCAAGTACTGTACACATGGTTAACATATTGACAGCTTCAATTTCTTGCTTTTCTACATGTTGCTTCTGCTGTGCTAGGTCTACTCTGTCCACACTGACCATAGTTTGACTGCCCAGCATCAGCCACCTTTCAACTCAACAGTAGAAGAAAGAGTCCAGGGCCTGAATGCTACAGAGCACAGATGCTTAATTTTAGGGATACCTTGCAGCTGAGTTCAGTCTTTGGACGTCTTTGCACTGTAGTCCTAACCAGATTTGATGTGGAAATCCATGATCAGCTCTCCAACTTTTCTCTTTTAACTTTAAAGCAGTCATGGGGGCTCCACATTTGATTCGAGCAGCAGTGTTGGAGGAAAGGGTATCCAGTCCGTCCCCCTGCCATTTTCCTAAATCACACCTCTTCCCCAGTTGTCATTAGCTCAGCTACGGTAGCTAAAGACGCTGCAATAATAATAATAATAATAATAATAATAATAATAATAATAATAATAATAATAATAATAATAATAATAATAATAAGCTGGCACCACCTACCAGTAACCCCCAACAAACCTTTTCCTGCACATTTCACTGTCCACAGGGAAAGTGACAGAACAGATCCTTGGTTATTATAACTGCCAGCCTTTTTACCACTGAATTTTGGCCTAGAAAAAAATAAAGGTACCTGCAATATCATATATTTTTCCCCAATAGTGTGAATAGCAATTTAGGGTGGTGGGGTTTAGATTGGGAAAATGGCATGATGGGAAAGGATTAGACCACCACCCCCAACTCTCTTGTTACTGGTGCCCTGACCAAAATTGGAGCCCCCAGGGCTGCTTTAAAGTGAAAAAACAACAACAACAACAAGGGCCACAAGCCAAGGCTTACACTGCCTTTATATATGACCATCTTTATTCTAGCCATTGCTGAATTAAACTATGTCTGGACGTTTATGGGGAATTGGTTGAGTTTATTCAGCACAAGACACAAGTGCCCTGCGCTAAGCACACCCTGTTCCTCAACTTATTGTATTTGCATGCAGGGAGCACAGTAGGTGGTGGGTGGTGCTACAAGGGATTAGTTTAAACAGCCAATCAACTAGAAGAGAAGAGCAGTTGAGATTTCTAGAAGACTGTGAATAAGTAAGGAAGCTTGCTAGATTCAACTGCAGGACATAGATTTATGCAAAATGTAATCATACTTTCTAGAGAGTTATGGGAAGTGCTGGAAGTTCACTTGTTTCAAGAAGATGTTGTGCAGAATGACATGGCAATGAAGACTTATTGTGCAATCCTGCACAAGTTAGACTGGCTCCGTGCCAGTCTAAGGAGTCGCAAATGTGCCATAAGACACATTTGCGGCTCCTTTAGAGTAATTGGCACCGGCACGGAGACCGGCGCTGCTTACTAGGCCACGGAACCGATTGCATGCCAGCCACCGCAGGTAGGTCCCAAGCCGATTTGCGTAGGGGCAGGAGGAGGGTGGGCATTGGTGGTGAGGGAGGGGGGCCATTGGCCATTCTGGGCTGGGAGGGGGCAGGGATATTGGCGGTGATATCCCAAGCCCCGTTACAGCCCAGATCAGCCTTACACGGCCTCCCTGGTTGCACGCCAGTTCTGGAGCTGGCGTGCATCCAAGGAGGCCCATTGGACCCCGGCCTGCCTACACCAGGGAAGGGCACAAATGTCTCCTTCCCCCAAGATGCTCCCGGACTGTGCTAGGGCGGCCCAGGAACTGTGCAGGATGCAGCAGCCGGCACCTTTAGGTTGGCCGCGCATACTTGCACAGGATTGGGCTGTGAATGAAGGTAAGTAAATAATGAAATGTATATCACTTAATCATTTGCCAACCTGGTGACAACGTTTGCCCTGTGTAGCAGATGCTCTTCAGTTACTCATCACAATTAAATGAATCAGCAATAATTAATGAAGACCTTTCAAAGAACTGTTATACAGCACACTAATCTTGCCATATTAAGCAGTCAGATCTTTATAGTCAATAAATGTTGAACCCTATGAGTACATCAAGTAGTACCCTTAATGGAAGAGTAACAAGTCAATGAAATTAAATATCTAATTTTGCTTCTGATATTAGGAGGGATTTGCAATACAAACTGTAAGAAACCTAACTGAGCTACAGTTACCAATGTTGCATTACACAGGTGTTCATCTGTTTGTGTTAGTTAGCTCAACAGTTGAATTAGAGCACTTAACAAACCGAACAGACTTTTACCTTGTTTTACACCACAATCTTTTATTATAGGGTAGCTAGAATAACCATGGATGAAAGATGCACACACATATCTCACCTTCTACCCTCTTTAGCAATATCTCCTGCCCCATACATTGCTTGCAACCTTTAAAAGGGCCTAGCTTAAAAGTGGTTACAAGCAAAACTTTCTAAGAATATATCATTATTACCCGTGCACCCCCCCCCAAATAAGCACGCCAGACAGAGGCTTGGGTTAAAGGGCCAAATTTTATTAAATTAAACAGAACCTGCAGCAAAATAATAATACAAAAACCCTTAGAGTGTGCGGGCCCTAACTGCGGGAAACGGGCCTAGCCGTCTTCCTCCCCCATTGATTCCCCCAGGGCGTGACAACCTGACTCAAGACTCCAAGTGGTCGAAGACAAGTTAAAATCAATAAAACACTGATTAAAAACAACAAATACAATAACATTAAAAGGACAACGTTTCACCCAGACATCCGTGGGCAGCATCAGGTCATAGCGTTCCAAGAGCCTACTGGCTACTGAAGATGGTGTTGTTGCAGCAGGCATGTATATTTTATACATAATTAGTGCTCCAGCCCACTAATCATTTTGGTCACTCTCTTCTGCACCTTTTCCAGTTCTACTATATTCTTTTTGAGATGCAGCGACCAGACCTGGACGCAATACTCCAGATGTGGCCTTACCATCGATTTGTACAATGGTATAATAATATTGGCCGTTTTATTCTCAATCCCTTTTTTAATGATCCCAAGCATGGAATTGGCCTTCTTCACAGCCGCCGCACACTGGGTCGACACTTTCATCAACCTGTCCACCAGTACCCCAAGATCTCTCTCCTGATCCATCACAGACAGCTCAGAACCCATTAGCATGTATGTGAAATTCCATTTGTTTCTGTTGTCTTTGTCTATTGCCTTGTAAATGCATTCTCAGCTAGCTATATAGTTGATAGAGTTGGGTTTGTTCCTTCTATTTTCCTGCCAAGGAACAAGTACATTTTATGCTGGTTCAAAGAACTGACTGAAAGGTCAATTCAGCAATCATCAGCAATTTAGGTAATAAATTGGTTATCATTCTTTCAGCTTCATGACCTTAACTAGTGAGGTCTTTCCCCTAGGTTAGGACTGGCATTTCAAGGCTAGCAGAACAGAGTTTTACAAACTGAGATATGGAGAAAGCCGCTTTTCAGTATTGTGCTTATAACATTTATAGTAATGTATAAAGCAAAATCACAAAAGGGCATTATTGCCTACTTCAGACGTTTCTTGAAATTGGGAGACATATAGGCTTACCATATTTTTCAAACTTCAAACCGGGACACCCCCCCATACCCCCCCGAGGTAATTAATTAATTAATTAATGTGAAAGCAACGAAAAAGCAAGGCCAAAGAACCACAACCAATCGTAAACAAAAAAGCAATCCTAAACCGCACAAACGAAGCCCAAAGTCCCATCCAGAACGAAAAAGCCACTCTAAAGCACAACGAAAAGCAATCCTAAGCAGCCCAAACGAAGCCCAAAGTCCCATCCAGAACGAAAAAGCCATTCTCAAGCACAACGAAAAAGCATAAAAAGACCATAAAACTCCTAATAAAGCATTAATCCGAAATTTTTAAATAAATAATTAATATTTCTATTAAAAATATATAATTTAAAAATAAGCTTACCTGGTCGCTGCTGGTCACTGGTCCGTGGTCGCTGCTGCTGCTGCTGGGGCCGCGGCAAGCAGGCTGGGGCCGCGGCAAGGCAAAGCAAGGCAAGAAGCAGGCTGTGCTTCTCCCGGTGCCGCTGCGAGACCAGCGGCACCGGGAGAAGCACAGCCTGCTTCTTGCCTTGTGTTCTCCCTGCGCAATGCAGGCGAGCAGGCTGTGCTTCTCCCGGTGCCGCTGCGAGACCAGCGGCACCGGGAGAAGCACAGCCTGCTCGCCTGCGTTGCGCAGCCCTGGAGAACACAAGGTAAGAAGCAGGCTGTGCTTCTCCCGGTGCCGCTGGTCTCGCAGCGGCACCGGGAGAAGCACAGCCTGCTTTTTGCCCGTGTTGCGCGAGCTACAGGGCTCGCGCAACGCTGGCGATCAGGCTGTGCTTCTCCCGGTGCCGCTGGTCTCGCAGCGGGAGAAGCACAGTGCTTGCCCGCGTTGCGCGAGCCTGCTGGAGGCTCGCGCTGGCCGGGCAAGCAGGCTGTGCTTCTCCGGTCTCCCAGCGGCTCCATGCGGTGCCGCTGGGAGACCGGAGAAGCACAGCCTGCTTGCCCGGCCAGCGCGAGCCTCTAGCAGGCTCGCGCAACGCGGGCAAGAAGCAGGCTGTGCTTCTCCCGGTGCCGCTGGTCTCGCAGTGGCACCGGGAGAAGCACAGCCTGCTCGCCTGCGTTGCGCGAGCCCTGGAGCTCGCGCAACACGGGCAAAAAGCAGGCTGTGCTTCTCCCGGTGCCGCTGGTCTCGCAGCGGCACCGGGAGAAGCACAGCCTGCTCGCCCGCGTTGCGCGAGCCCTGGAGCTCGCGCAACACGGGCAAAAAGCAGGCTGTGCTTCTCCCGGTGCCGCTGCGAGACCAGCGGCACGGAGAGAAGCACAGCCTGCTTGCCCGCGTTGTTTGAGCCTGCTAGAGGCTCGCGCTGGCCGGGCAAGCAGGCTGTGCTTCTCCGGTCTCCCAGCGGCACCGCATGGAGCCGCTGGGAGACCAGAGAAGCACAGCCTGCTTGCCCGGCCAGCGCGAGCCTCCAGCAGGCTCGCGCAACGCGGGCAAGCACTGTGCTTCTCCCGGTGGCACTGACGACTGGGAGAAGCACCCGCTCGCCGCGCCGCCATCTTTTTTTTTTTAATTTCAAACTTCCTGGGCAGCATCTTGGGTCACGAAATCTTGCGTGATCCAAGATGTCGGCGCCCAAATCTCATGAGGGCATCATGCCCTCACGAGATTTGGGTGCCGACATCTTGGATCACGCGAGATTTCGTGACCCAAGATGCTGCCCGGTAAGTTTGAAATTAAAAAAAAAGATGGCAGCGCCCATTCGTCCCCCGGGACCCGACCGGGAATCGGGTCCGATTTCCGGGACTGTCCCGGCGAAACCGGGACGAATGGTAAGCCTAGAGACATATATCATATAGCTGCAGGAAAAAAGACAACATTTTTTAATTTATTTGATTAATGAGGTATGTTCCCTGGTAAGACTCAGCCAAACATTATCCAGGGGATATATTTTGAGGCAAGAAAAGGGGGGGGGGGAGGCTTTCTTTCTACATGCCTTTTGCAGCCCTGATTTTAAAATCAACCTTCTCCATCCTCAATAACAGTGATGTCATCATATAGCTTATAGCCAATCAGATCTCACTGTCAGTGAGAGGAGCATTGCTAACTCAAAGTGAAGGCAATGCAGATGTAGGAAGTGTTGATCTCATTCTCACGTTCTTTTGCCCCAGTGATGTCACCACATAGTCAAATATGATTGGCTTTGTGATGACATCACTGTCACTAGGAAGAAGTAAAAAAATGGAGCTGCAATGGATGGAACTGCACTATCTGAGGCACCAAGGAGTGGCATTTCCTTTCTGCAGTGCCCCCTACAAAACAATCACAGAAAAACTCACCCCAAAATCACCAAGGGGGACATTTTTGTGAGGTGAGAACATTTTAATGAAAAGTACTCCCCCCATTTTGGCTCAGGAGACATCTTTCTCTAAATAAAACATCAAGCAGGCTGTATAGCCACCTTACATTTTACCTGCCAGTTATGCTAGAAAGCAGCCAAATGTGATGTAGTTCGAAATAATGTAGGTGAACTAGTAAATGCAATGAGATGATCTCCTGCTCCTAGGCAGCAATGCTACTAGCCCTCCCGGCGCCCGGAGCAAGGGCGGGGCCTTGGTGATGGGCGACGGGCGCCCTGTGTAGCTAATGGGAGGGCGGAGTGAGACAGCTGCGTGCGCAGCACGGCTCCGAACACGGCCCCCCGCCGGTTTCCTAGCCATTTTGGAGCCGATCAGGCTCCAGGGAGGGCGGGAGGGCCGACCAGAAGATGGCCAAAGAAGCAGGTCATGGTAAAGGCGGCGGGCATGAGATACGGCGGGCACGGGCCACGCCCCCCCGCCCGGAGCAGCTGCTCCATGCGCTCCGCCGTAGTTGCGCCTCTGCTGCTAGCGATGCACATCCTGCATCCTTCACTAGCCTAAGCCCCCAGATAGATTATTTCCCTCTTTCAATGTACACACCAGTTTTCATGTTTCTTTCTGTATACTCCCCCACCCCCGTCCCAAACTGCAAACCAGTTTCATCTACTCCCCAAGAAACTAACTCACCATTGAGCAAGTGAAGAAGAAAGGAGACATTAGTAGACATTTCATTTTGGAAAAATCAGAACTGGAGGCACAGGCATTTCTATTACTAAAGGCAGTAGCGTAGCTAGAGGGGGGGCGGCACAGTAAGTGCTGCTCGGCACTACACGGAGGTGCAAAGTGGCCCCTTCCAACTCGCAGTCAGAGTCATTCTTTGCATCTCCGTGTTATGCTATGCAGCACTTACTGTGCTGCCGCTGCCCCCTGACTACACTACAGGTTTCTCATAATCTTTTGTATGATGATGCCCCCAGCAGTTATATTATTGCATATTACCCAGAAGTATGTTCCCTCTTTGCAGTTTTTCTGTGTGGCTACAGTCTATCTGCAAAACACACACACACACACACACACACACACACACACACACACACACACACACACACACACACACAAAGGTATATTGAGAAAGAGTAGAGTCATACTCACATGTAGTTCCTATATTTTCACAGTAGTCTACTCTGGCTGAGGAGTAAGCAAGTTGCTAATCTTCCATGAGTTAACAGTTTGTTACTCAACACTCCTCTTGAGTATCAGGTAATGTCATCTGTGCACAATTACATAACATCATTAAAGATTTAACTTTTGAAACTTTAAATATAAAAAGAGACAGGAAAGTAAAGACTCCAGAAAACCTGAAATCAAATTCCACTGACCTTCAGATGATTGGAAGGTATCTGCTGAAAGAAACAAACGTGCACAGACAAAATGCAATATTAATGACACAAATTCAAGATAGCCAAGAAAAGCAGCGCCCAGTCCAAGTCAATGAATACGAGACGTGCATTCCTGTTCACACTGTGGAGTGCAAATGGAAGCCACATTGGGTGCTCCACATCCCAACATGCATGGCAATGCAAGTGTGCACAGCAAAGTGTATCTGCATCCAGTCTGGGCTCATGGGGTTCTCCATTGCTGGATCATGGCAAGTTTGTTTTTTAAAAAATGCACAAGCATACATGCTTGATGCTGCTGCTACAGTGCCAAGTTCGATTTGTGCTTACTATGGAGCCATCGCAAAGATTTTGTACTGTTCAGAGACGTTTGCTTTTTTATAACGTGGGAGAGAACTCCTTATACTTCGATGCTTGCTGCAGAAGATTCTGCCTTAAATATCCAGTTGATGAAAAAGAGGCAAATGTTGAATGAAAAGATTTCATTCTCTGCCTTGTCTTTTCTCAAAGTTAGCTGAGGAAAGTTAGAGGAAAAGGCGTACTTTGAGCTTCAGCCTTTCAAGAAATAATGGCTGAGGATTCTCTGGAACATGTTAATTCCCTTGTCGGCATGGAGATTGAAAATGGGTTAACTGATAATTAATATGTCTTGTTACCTTTTAATTAAAAAGTTAACTGCCATGGGTAAATGCCATGGAATCGCTTTCTGACAAGAGGTTTTCTGCAAGAAGCATAGTATCGAAGGGTGTATAAAGCACCCTAATATGCAAAGACTTATCATTAGGCTGACCATATCCAAAAGGGACAGGGTGCCTATGCCTTTATCCATTGTAAGAAGCGGGAATTTGGGCAGGTGTAGCTTGTTGCAGCCTTCCATGATGAGCTGCACCTGCCCAAATTCCAGTGGTTAAAGGTAGAGGCACCTTGTCCCCCTTTGGATATGGTCAGCTTACGTATCATGGAACTACTTTAGTCCCATGGGCCTGATCCCATGCATGCTCATCCAGAAGCAAATCCCACTTGGTTCAGTGGGATTACTACCATGGAAGTATGCACAGGATCACAGCCATGGACTCCCCCCCTCCCCCAGCAAACACCAATGCCACATTGGAAATAGCTTTCAAAATGGAAGGAAGTTTCAAAAATAGTTGGGTGACGTGGCATGGAAGTTTGCTACTCAAAGAATAATGTATCAAATCTCACTAAATTAGCACAAGTTTCTTGCAGGAGCCAGTGGCGTCGTTATCCCCCCCCCCCCATGACGTCACTACCGGAAGTGACGTCACCATCGCTGCACACCCCATCAGAGACGCAGGGCGTGAGGGTGGGTCAAATCCATTGCCGTCTCCGCTGCTGCTCCCGCAGCCAAAATGGCGCAGTTGTTGTCACCGCTGTCTGCTTTGTCACACACACCCCGCATGTCACTCAGGAGTGGACCGCCACCCCCACCCCCTGGTGATGCTTCTGGCATAAGTAGGCTTACCAGATTTCTTCTCGGGACAGAGTGTAGACCTTTAGGAGAAGGAATGTGGGCAGGTGTAGCTTGTTAAAGCTTAGAACACAATCCTAGGCATGTCTACTCAGAAGCAAGCGCCATTGTGTTCAGTGGGGCTGGCTTCTGAGTAGACATGCCTGCCTAGGATTGTGTTCTAAGGTTTAACAAGCTACACCTGCCCATATTCCTTCTCCTAAAGGTCTACACTCTGTCCCGAGAAGAAATCTGGTAAGCCTAGGCATAAGCCAATCTTTGGATCCCAGTCTTTTTTTCTGGAGGAAAACAGACAACTAACAGCCCAACTCAGAGTCAAAATAGACATGACATTAAACACATAATTGTCTTCCCATTGTTATTTTTAGAGAGCAGTCATGGTGAGGGAGGAGAGGAAGGATGATAAAATCAGGAGCATGGTATGAGCAGAGAGAGGTTAACCCTTCCCCACCCTGTACCCCACACTGTGGTCCCAATGAAGGTCACTGCCAACGCTGCCATTTCCCACTGAAGAGAAGCTGCTATTGCTGGAAATAGCTGCTTCAGGGGATGATTTGCATCAGGACTATAGCACAGGGGAGAAGGGAAAAGCTCCCTCCCAATATGCCATGGTCCCAATCCAAACTGTGAGTCCAATCTTACAGTATCCTCCCCACCTACAGTATCCTCGGTGCTGCTGTGCCGAAGTGTGCTGTATCCAGCACGGGGGGGGGGGGGTATCAATAGAGTTCGGAGGGAAAGGGGATTTAAATCCCCTTACCCCTCTGTAAACCTCCTGCTCTGCAATGGGTTTGCTTGGACCTGTGCCAGCTCTATAGCGGGTGCAAGTTCAAGGAGAAGAAAGGGGTGGGGAGGCAGCAAAGTGGAGGATAGGATCTGGCATGTGCCATCGCTATCGGATCCACCACCTCCTCCCCCTACCCACCCCATTTCACCCCTCCCCCCTCCTCAGCATTACCTCTAGTGGCTGCGGACAGACCTGGTGACAGATGGGGGGGGAGTGCTGCCACCTCTTGCAGCAGCGCTCTCAAAATGCCCGCCCAGTGGCGTAGCTAGGGCATCTGGCAACCGGGACACAATTTTTTTTAACACCCTCTCCATACACCCCTCTGGCCTTTTTGATGGGGGATATGGGGGTGGGTATTACAAATTTTTGTGCCCCTGGGTGCCAGATGGGGTGTCCTGAGGCTTTCTGAGGCTCGGGAAGGCATGTGCAGCTTCCCTGGCCCTCAGAAGCCTCCCGAAAGACACTTCTGGTTTTCAGCGAAAACTGGAAGTACCTTTCGGCCTGGGGAGACCACCTATGGCCTTCCCAAGCCTCAGAAAGCCTCAGGACATCCCATCTGGCACCCGTGGGCACAAAAACTGCTGTTGGTTTTCCTTTGTCCCAAATCCTGTGGATAGTTTTGTGATATGATTTGATGATGACTGTAGGTCTCTCTAGATTTATTTCCTTTGAACAGAACGGAAGGTTAATAAAGCCCCTGAATGACTAGGGCTGCTTACTCCTGAGTAACCCTGGATTGGCTCACACTCCTATCCACATTTACTTGAGCTCTACTGATTCAAAAAATGCATAGAATTGAGCTGCCAAATGGAGTTTGTTTTATAAGCCTTTTCTTCTCCTGGATTTTTATTTGTGCATTATTCAAATTTTACTCAGGCAAATTACCAGATAAATGTGGCTGTCCAATTACTTACCACACAGTGTTTGCTAAATCTCTTACTATCAAGGAACAAATTAAAGCCTGTAATTACAACATGCACAGTATAATTAAGGCCGGGTTTTTTATTTCCATTCTAAGGCATTCCCCCCATCCCCCCACCCCAGTCTCCTCCATTTTCTGGAGACTGGTTTTCTCAAACAAAAACCCTTCACTCATTCTGAAGTTTTCATTTCAGAATTATGTTTAAGAATATAAAGGAGCTCAGCTGGACTTATCACTAGGTAGGAAAACACAACAATGGCTTGGACAATACTCTTAACGTCCAATCAGTGCCATGTGATACCCACACGCGTGCCCCCTGCTGTGCATATATCTGTCTCAGCCCCTCTCCTCTCCTTTGAGAGAGTTCAGGGCACTTTCCATAGTCACACAGAGGGCAGTCCATCGAAAATGCCATTCTCTATACACCGATATTCCTACTATCAAAATAGGCTTATCTCTGCATGTAGAGGGGCAGTTTAGACGAACCATTCCTTCTGCAATGAAAGAAAGTCCCCAAACTCTCCCAGAAGGGGAGTCCACACGTTGTGAATGTGAAAGACCTTTATTGCTTGGGGCCAGTCAGGTGCCCAGATATTATTTCCCTGTCCTCATATATAAACTGACATGAAACGTCAGTCTAATAAACTTACATTAGTTTATTCTCCGTCCACGTTTTCAGGGATTGTGAAAACCTAGATCTGCTCTGCACAACATGACAGTTGGCCAATTTGGACAAGGCCTCCAACAACTAGCCCCTTCTACCATGATGCAGGATGTCAGTGTACATGTCCCCCTCCCCTCCCAGCGCACCATCCCATTGCTGCATAATTGGGTGGGGGGTATCATCTGAACAGACTCAGTGCAAATGTGGTTTGTATACTCGAAGTGTATAATTGGTTATTTTTCTGTGTTGTGGTTCCAGTTGTAAGCTGCCAAAGTCAAAATGCAGCCTAGTGCAGAGATGAAACAAAAAGGGCCCAGTCCTATTCAACATTCCAGTTCCAATGCAGCCGCAATGCAGTCCAGAGGTAAGGGAACAAATGTTGTCTTACCTTGAGGAGGCCTCTGTGACCTGTCCCTGACCACGGGATGCAGCAACACCCCCCCCCCATTGACACAGCTGCATCAACACTGGAAAGTTGGATAGGATTGGGCCAAAGTTAAGTTCACCACATGGTACAAAATTTGCTTCAGCCTGGAGGCAAGGAATTGCATGTTCCCCATGTAAAACCTTCCCTGATATACGACTACTAATTTTATTTAAACAGGAGTTTTTAATATGTAAACATGTAGTCACCCATGCCTGCAAACTAAAGTGCTATAGACCAGCAAGAACAGCACCACGGGATCCCGCTAGCCATGTGTTTCATTTAAACATCTTGAGGTGGTGAGATTGCAGTTTGAGAAAAACTAGGCTGAATTCTGTTTGAGGTCAAGTGATTGTGGCTATTCCATCTCAAGCAGCACTCAATCCACACATTCATCATCATGTCCTCACAAAGCTGTGGAAAGTGCTAGCATGGTAAACATGCACTGGATTGTGAGTTGCGCTTGTAGCAGAACCATCACACATTCACTTCATGAACAGACCTCGACCCGCTTTCTCTCAACCGCAAATGGCTTGGAACCAAACAAGCTACTATTCTGTTCAATTTTATACCTTCGGTTCAATGTAAATCTTCTCCAGTTTCAATAACTCTTTGATTTATATTCTGTAGACTCTATAATCTTCCACTTACATATGACGGGACATGCACAATTTAATTGCCTTTCCATCAACAGGAGAATTGGAAATTATATTTAAATTACTGTCCAATTTAATATTGTCACTCAGGAGAGTTAATCTGCCTGTATATTATCTTAAAATTCCAGTATTTAGAAATTAACTTGTTTATTTACGACAGTGTTTCATGTAACATTTAAATCTGGGCAATTTAACAGCGGTATATATTTACACGTTGACCTAGATAAGACTGAAATCCTATGCATGCTATGCACTTGGGAGTATGCCTCTTTGAACTCAGTGATGTCTATTTCTGTGCAACCATGGATATGTATAAGATGCCGTGCAGAGACAGAAGATGCAGGGATGGGGAAAGCTGCACCTGTTATATTTCTGCCTATCATCCAGCTACTAAACAAAGCCCCTGTCAGAAAAATGGCAGCAGTCTTAAGTTTGCCTTATACACTCTGAAACTAACACTGATTTTTAAAATAATGGATTTTCTGAAGATTGAAAGTATTACAGCTAGGAGCTTGATATTTGGGGGGCTACTATGAGGCCAGCGGGTGGCGCAGTGGGTTAAACCACTGAACCATGAGCTGTCGATCGAAAGGTCGGCAGTTCGAATCCGCGACGGGGTGAGCTCTCGTTGCTTGGCCAGCTCCTGCCAACCTAGCAGTTCCAAAGCATGTCAATGCGAGTAGATAAATAGGTACCGCTTGCGGGAAGGTAAACAGCGCTCCGTGTTCCAGCCGCATGCTATGCGCTGCGGCAAGGAGAATCATGCCGGCCACATGACCACGGAGGCGTCTTCGGACAACGCTGGCTCTTCGGCTTTGAAATGGGGATGAGCACACCACACCCTAGAGTCGGACACAACTGGACTTAATTGTCAGGGGTCACCTTTACCTTTACCTATGAGGAGACAGTCGTGCCGATGGAATGTAGGTCCACAAATCCCCATGATCTATTTTTTTCCCTGTATGGAAATTAGGGACCTAACTGACCTTTGCAAATCTCCCCAATATACTTTTGAAAACAGGAAAGCTGACAGAACCGAGCACTTGTTTCAAGCCCTGGCAGGCCCAGAGACATTATCCTTCTAATCAGTAACAAGCTAATGCCCTGCAAAGCTATTTTGGGTTCCTTTTCAGAAGTTTCCTTAGCTCCCTCTTAGGCCAGTTCATATCAGAACCATGGTAACTACAGCAACCGGCTCTACAGGTAGAAGAATACAAAACATAATCCCTGATTTTTTTTCTTAACCTTTAGAATTCTTAGAAAACTTTGTCCTCTGCAAACTATGAGTTAAAAGGGGCTTACATAAAGGCTGAAGAGGAGGGGAATGCACTGAAAAATGTTTTGTTTCCTGTCTTTACTCATTTTTCTGTGCAACGAAGTTGTTCATGTCTGTGTGCAGAATTGCTCCCTTGGGTCTGAAGCTTGGGTGGATGCAGAACAAAACCAAGGGGTCCTGCTCATTACAGCAAGTCCTCACTTGTCGATAGGTTCTTCTTGGAAACTGCGACTTTAAGCAAAATGACTTATAATGAAACCAATTTTACCACAGGCCGATTGATAAACGTAAACATTCCTACGGCATTTTCCCACCAAGTTTAAAATGAAGCGACTTTAAATGAAACGACTTTAAGTGAGGACTTGCTGTACTCTTTACTGTTCGCCCGGAAATGAACGCACACCTCTTTTGTAGCCTCTCCTGCTCCTGGCTGACAGACACATCGCTATCTCGCACCCAGAGCCTCAGCTGTTGAGCTCTCATTTCAAAGAACGAACTCTGTTTTGTATCAGTGAAACATCTGCCCTGCTTAAAAAATCACCAGTAGATAAATTGACCATGGCACAACATTACCCCTTTACAATTGATTGAATGGGCATTAGGGAACTGGTTTCTTTCCACTCACCATCTCTATTCAATTCAAAATTTAGATGGGATTTCCCCAACTACTTCCCCCAGTAGTGATTTCCCCCAGTAATGAGGAGATAACATGGGGTGGGGAGGGGAAATATTCTCCTCATGAAAGGAAGAGAAGCCCTGTCATTTCCCCACAAAAAGGAGTAATTTCCCATCTGTAACTACCCAAGCATTGATTCCACACATAAAGCTCTCGCTAGAAAGTGCCAAGGTTAGCAAATCAAGGTGGTTGCAATTTAAAGAGCGTTCAAGGCATTCGAAAAATAACCTCCCGGGCTAGCATATCATTTTTGCTTTGACCCCCGGCAAGAGTGGCCATGCCCAATGATTTCCGTGATATTGAATCCCCAATTGCACTCTCAGATAAACATGTTTCCCCTTTAAGACAGGTCTTGTTAGTGAGAAGGAGAAGCATTAGGAAAAATGTTCCGAATGCCATGCTGCTATATAGTGATGTTGGACAGGCATCTGTGGTTAGAAGACAGATATACTGGCTCCACGAGTTACAGACATCTGACTTACGGATGTCTGAGTTACAGGTGGCTATGTTGGCACTTTTGTGCAGGTGCAGTACATCCGTTGTGGTCCCTTCTTTGAGCAGGTGTGCTGGCAAATGCTGGGCTGGCAAGAGCTGGCTGTTTTGAGTTACAGTATGTACATTACAACTTCTGGACAGACCTCTAGAACAGAACTGATACGTATGTTGGGGACTGAGTGTAAGCAATCAATTGCTGGTAAGTGCCGATAGCTTCAAGAAATTACACTTGGTTAATCTTATGAGCTGGGGATAACAGAATATAGAATCATCTCATTTTCAGGGTAGTTTCACACATTATGCAGTCATGAACATGGATTTTCCAAGTCTACTAGGAATCCTCCCAGCCCTCTTCCCTGGGGCTTCCTTGAGGGATCCGAATGATGCTGGTCTCACTCCTTCCTCTTGACTGCAGAAAGAAGCGGAGCACTTCCTGGAGCTCCTCCACCTCCTATATCCCACTTATTAAAAAAGCTAACACTTCCACAAGCAGTGTGGAAAAATCCTTAGGAAAAGGGGGCATGTTTTGGTCTAGCAGAAAATGTTCCTGAAAAGCAGTGGGTAGTTTTGACTCAGTCCTAGTGACATATTGATGAGAAAATCACTCCAGAAGAATTATTTCAGAAAAGGAATGCAAGAAGCATGAAAGGCATCAAGCAGAATTGGGGGGGGGGGGAAGCACATGGCTGTCAGGTGAGCGCACTCCATCTACTGTGTCATCAGAGCACTTGTGTTTCTCACTTATTGTGCACAGTAACCAAAGCTTTCCTCAAGACTGTGCTTCTATTTCATGAGTATTGCATCTTTCCTGCACACAAACTGCAATTGTTTGTATTTGAAAAGGTGGTGGTTTCCCCAAATTAACTCACAAACATTTGGCATTGTTGTGATTGTTTTGGGAGATGTGGGTGAATGTTATGCTTGCCTGTTGAGCATTATGGATTCCCTTCTGTTCAGGGGAGGGAACATAGCTCAGTGGTAGAGCACATGTCTTACAAACAGAAGGACCAAGGTTCAATCTCTACCAGTAGGACTGGGAAATGAAACCCTGGAGAGTCACTACCAGCAAGTGTAGACAATACTAGATCAACCAAGGGTCTCACTCAGTACAAGGCAATTTCTTGTGATGGATCTCTCATTTTCTTTGATGTTATGCTTTGATGTGTTGAATCTCTCATTTCATTTGATGTTAAGTTTCTTATTGGAATGCTTCTATATGTAACCCTATTTTCCTGCTCGGACAGTGTGTATCTAGACATAATTACTTATTTAAAAAATATATGTGCCACCTTTTTTTATTCAAAAGGGCATTCAAGATGGCTCACAAAGAAAAAAGTAAAATGATCAGTAACAATAATAATATTTTAAAAAACAGAAGGGAAATGGCACATCTGTCCCAGCATAGCAAGATTGCCTCCCCTGTAACATAGCTTCCATCACCCCCCCTTTTTTTTGCCTGGTGGGTGGAAATTAATCAAAGTCTTGGTCAGGATGCAATGCAGTGACGAGGAAAACTTCACCTGTTGAACTCTTGCAGCTGTTACAGGTATAGCAGTTCTGTGAGGAAGAAGGGGGCTCTCAGGGCCTGAGAACTTTTGTTTTTCAGAATGTTTTAAAAGAACTCAATAATGATTTACTTTACTGAACCCCCTATACTTGATATTTCCATTTGACAGTCAAAGGAGGAAGGGTTTCATCTTACAAAGAAATCTTCACAGTCCTCTTTCCCACCCATCATACAGTACTTGCATTTTCTGGCCACTTTTTTCTTTTTTTCCATATTATCCACAAACACAGCTTTAGAACTAACCTGCCTCTTAAGACGTCATTTCCCGTTCATACCACTAGGTGGGGCCCTTTGTGCTCTCAGATACACGCTGAGGGGTTCCGTAGGCGAATGCTTCTTATTGGTTTACTGCAGGCATGATGCCACTGGGCAGCCCTTTTTAAGAGAAAAGCTAGAAACTGTGCAAAGAGCTTGGTACAGTAGCCCTGCTCAGAGGAAGTGGAAATCTGTGAACTGTCATTTCAAAACAAACATGAGTGAGGTGAGTGGACAAATGCTTTTATCTGAAGAGAGAACTTAGCACAGGGAGCTGCAGAAAGAGATGCATGAATTAGATGGGGAAAACGCAGCTCCTTTTGAATCGGGCAGGAGGAATCAACTGTGGAATGATTTAAGTTTCAAAGAATGCTGATATCTTCTATCAGGCAGTGGGTTGATTTAAAATGTGAGTTAGATGATGATGATGAAGGTTTCCTAGGAAGATGCAAAACACCAGATGCAAATATTCATTCGCCATATTTCAAAGTGAACAGGTAATAATCCTCCTGGTGAGACTTAATTAAAATGAATGCAAGAGCCTCTTCGTACTCTCGAAAGAGTTTGCAGGTATTTAAAGCATCTGCTCTGTGCTCTGCAAAAATCCACAATAAAATAACCCAGCTTCCAATCATCCTTAGGAAATACAATAATACTATTAATCTGGACTCTGCACTTATGCATGGTATATTATTGAGGGTATAAAGAGAGCGATTTCAGTGTCTGTTTTGCATGCTTAAAATTAAGCAGGCTTAGGGACTGGTTATTTAAAAGTTAGACATCAAAGTGTAAGGCTGACTTTAAAAATCATGCTTCTTTGTCACAGCTACTCACTGAGTAGTTGCTATTGCTGGAAATATGACATCTACATTTGTACACCCAAGGAAGTACATTGGAAGCAGGGAGCATCAAAAGTGCTTTGTACGTTTAAAGAAATATATGAAAATTAAATGGGTACACTTGCTTCTGTTTTAGTGAAATGGTTTCCAGTTGCCAGCCAGTGACAAGCACCTCTCTCGGTAAATTGTATCTCTCGGTAAAGCCATGCCAGCTCCTCTAACAGAGACTCGTGTTTTCCATTGCTTATTTTTGGAAATTATTTCCATTATAAAGGAAAGCTCTATTTTTGGCAGAAGGGTGTCCTTTTTCTACCAAGCAAGGTAAAAAATGACACTTCTGTAAGATTCTCTCTCTGCCATTATGTGATATTCCATGCAGCAATTTTACGAATAATACCTACAATTAAATCAATAGTACAAAGTCAATGATCAAAACAAAACAAACCCCCCAACGTTCTTTCAATGTGGATACGATCTTCTCCATTAGAAGCGGTGTGTTTCAGAGAACTTTGAAAAGGATACATAGCAGCAGGTCTTCTGTTTCAGGGAATGGCACTCTCTTAAAACCAGGGAGATTCCACAGAATGTGTGTTTCTCATGCTCATTACATTATACATAGTTCTGAGCGAATTCACTTTTCAACTTGATGTTCACAGCTGAATAAGTAAGCTGGAAAAGGTCACCGTTTTAGCATACGAATCACACTAAAGTTCCCTTTCTCACCCATAAAAGAAATGAACTGGCTTCTCTGATATGGCTCCCACTCTTCTGTTGAAATGGCGAGCTTTTCATCGTTCTCCTGATTTATTTTTATTTAATGATTGGAGTCCATTTGCCATTGTGCATCTGTTTATTCTGCCAGGTCAGATTCCTGTCTTATTCCCTTGTCACTAGTTGTCCATGCACGCATCATTCACATTGCCGCAGTTTACATTTGGTTCCTCTCAGAGGAAATCTTCCTTGTCTTCAGTTCAGGAAACGAAAACTTCCCAGATACCAAAAATAGGGATAAGAAGCCTGTACCAAAAATAAGAAGCCCATATTACTAATGTTACACTTCTCTACCAAGAAACCCTTCTAGCCAGTTTTCTTCCCAGAGAAAGCCACACCAGCATCCAATCCAAAGTCCACCGAATTCTTTCAGGTTGTTCAGTTTAATTTGAATATTAATTAATTTACCATCCATTAGCAAGTAATAATGTTTTTACATTACATTTTGGCTGTGTGAGAAACATTGTTACCATGATTCAGAAGGTGACAACCATCAGTAAACTTCTATAACTGCTTTCACCAGAACATAAAGCCCAGTATCTGGGTGATTGTTTTTCACGCTATGAGGAAAGGGAGGGAAAAGTGGGTGGGTGGGTGGGTGGGTGGGGTGGGGGAGTTTGCTTTGTTAAAGGAATAACAAAGTGCCTTGCATCCCGTGGTCGTACAAGTGCCTTGGCGGAAGACGATCACTTTAGTTTTCTGCCTCTGCAGTTTTGGGACAGGGCTCCCAATAGGGGATAGTTCACTGAAGTATCAGCTTATTCTAACTTTTTTCCTATAGCAGATGAAAACTGACGTTGTGTAATGGAAAAGAGAGGCTCAAATATGGCTATGAAAACATTATCCCAAAATAGACTTGAGTATGCAAGTAGGAGAGGATGGCCCAGCAGCCAGCGATTGTTTTTATTCTAGGAATGATTCGACTCCCAACTAAGTTAAACAGTTGGAAAGGGAGTTAAAAAGCTCTGAGCCATTCACAAATGCTGATCTTCAAACTCCCATTTACTCTGCCATATTCGATTATCTTCTCATTTTCCTGCTTCAAGACAGGAATCAACTTTGTTGTCTCAGTATGGCTCTGGAAAAACAAACAATATACTGTACTGTATTATGTTCATTAGTTTGATCTTGTCATTGTTTTTTGTCCATGAAAGTTAATTTGGGGGGCTCCTTTTTCATTTGAAGCTTGTTTTGAGACTGTATTTATTTACACTGATCATGTGTATGGAAAAAGCATGGCAGACCACATGTCAACACAAGCATGCCTCAGGATTCAATAGCACTGATGGCCTTAAGCATGCTTAACTTTGTGTCAGACTCACTGTGAGTAAAATGCCTCACGCTTTTCCCTTGACACACTTTGTCCAACTATACTGAAGTTACCGGGAATTTGCAGACACTTTTATGCAAGGCATAAAGAGCTTAAAGAGCATAAAGAACCTGAAGAGCTAATCCAAATAAAATATGCCTGAAATGCCAAACTGAGCACTTGGACATTTAATAATCCTCCTGGGACGCACTTCGCGTCCCGGGAGTGTTTGCCCTGCTCCTGGAGGAGCGCGTCCAGTGACGCTTCTCCTCCGTGATTCCGGCCAGCTGATTGGCTGGCCGGATCACGTGGACGGGACGCCGGCACGAGGGAGCTGCGCGTTATTGCGGCTCCCTCAGTCGGTGTCTTGGAAGCGACACCCTCCCGCCCTCCCTAGGCATAGTCCAGGATTAGCTGGTTGCCCTTCGGGGGGCCAGGTAGGAATTTTTGGCCGCCAATTGATTGGCTTGCTTTGGTGGTCTTTTCGCCTACCTCGGACTGTGTTCTGGAGAGGGTTTTTTAGTTAGTTACTCACCTGGCAGGTGGCGTGCGGATAGGGGTAGGCAGGTGGCTAGGGACTCGGCGTGCACCTGGAGTCCAGCAAGGTCAGGTGGTAAGCCAGGACCGCTCATCACGACACTGTTACCCTCGGGTCGGTGAGGCTGGCTGGCTGGCCACCTGGCTGGAACAGGGAGGTACCATCGTTGGCGTAGCTAGTATGGTACCTGCACTGTTCAGCTGACTTCACCTTTCAGGTTGGCTGTGATAGGCCCCATCGGGCGGTGACCGAAGGGGCCTGGAGCCTGGGTGCTTACGTCAGATAAGAAGGGGGAGGTAAACGGCTAGTGCTGTTTTTCCCCCGACCAGTATCCGCACGTATAAGGGGGTGGTTAGATACCCCTAGTTAGTTTTACCTTTGCAGGTCTTCTTTTTGTTTAAATAAAGTTGACCATTCAATCCAATGAAGCGTTGTCTGGCGTGCTTATTTCCGGGATGTAAGGGTAATTGCAAACGACATTTCAGTTGGTGCAGAAGTCACAGTGCTGCAGTATGTCTGCCTAAATTCCCTCCACTATTCAGAGCACAAAAACTTCCCTTATCTTCAAGACAATTAAAGCTTCGATAAGGTACCTGCCATCCCTCTAGTTCAGGGGTGGCCAACCTTCCACCATTATGGCCTCTGCGTTCTTAAGAGTTGTGTAGAAGACAGACTCTTGGCAGCTGCAAGTGCTGATGGTGCTGCTAAGGTAGCTGCACCTGCTGAAAAGCCCTTACCTATACAACCATTAAAGGGCCAGGAGCATTCATGTGGAAAGGTTGGCCACCCCTGCTCTAGTTAGTATAGCACTTCCATGCTACACATATAAAGTGATCTAATTGTCATGCTGTCCCTTGCAATGTCCCTAGGAATCATAATTTTGTAAGATGAGACTAGGGCCCCAATCCTATTGGGTTCTGTGCTGCTGGAACTTCTAGTGCAAGGTTTTTTACAGCAGTGCAAAAGTCAGAACGCTTTTTTGTGCACTGTTGGGCCGCTGCCGTAAATGGTGAGTGGCGCAATGTATGCGGCAGCAGCCACAGGAGGCTGTGGAGGTGCCAGTAAGTTGATGGCAGGGTGGGCCATGGGCAAGGAGAGGGGAATAACAAGGTGTTTGGGGGAGGAACCGGGGGGCATGTCAGGGGAGGAAGGGGTGGATTCTGTGGCAGTCACGCATGCTGAAACGTCTCCCCCTGTTTTTCTGCCTGCCTCGCCCCCTTTACTCTCCTTGGACTTGCACTAGCTATATGGCTTCATGGTATAATATGGTGGGGGATAGGATTGGGAAGTAGGGCTCTCACACAGGTTGGCTTGCACCCCCGAATGGTACACCGGTTAAGCCGCTCCCCCCCCACACACACACATCTTCCCTTAGATCCACCTGCCTCTGTCATGCTCCAGCTCCGCCCACGGGGAGCCCCTCCTAACAGCCATGATAGCAAAATAGTACTTTCCGTTTCAGAGGCAATCTGATTTAGGGATGACATTGAGGTTTGTAAAAAAATATGTTCAAACTGTGAACCTTGCCTGTTTGCAATACTTGATTATGGCTAGCCTTCATTATACAAGGTTGGCTGCGGCTGTTGGCACATGCTCAGAGGTAGACCAGCTTATTCTGTTCTCACAGGAACTGTCACCTCTGATCATTGTTTGCAATTGTCATTGACATGAGATCTGAATAGATGCTATGTACAAAGAACAGGTGGAGGCTGTCACAATTGTGCCCTGCCTGGGAGCATCCAGGGGCATCTGGCTGCTGTAACTGAAAACCTTCCCCCTCCAAATTCACTTCCCTCCTGTATTGCCCCAAAGCAGTTCCCTTTCTGAATGGGAAACAAGAACTGGCATTTATTAATAAGATTTGGACACCCTCGCTAAATAGGACTGCTGTAGCTTTAAATGACAGTTAAATGTTCTTCATATGCCGGTTGTGTAGCTCACTCGGTTAACTTATTTTGCCGTCTGGCTCTGTTTCTTCTGCTTGAAAAAGTTGATGGAAATGAACGAAACGTTGTAGTATTAAAGGTGTTTTTAATTGTATAGTTTTGTATGGCCTTTAATCCCAAAGAGATGCTACCTTCGTACAATTCCCTTTCTGTTACTTTGTCTCCCATCAGATTCATCCTACCTTTTCCAATACATTCATTTCCCCCATATTCCCCCAATGAATTTCCCCCCACCTTCATTGGAAGCTCTTCCATAAAGAATCACAAAACAAGGTAGGATTACTGAAAAATTGTAGTAGGCACTTGCTTTTGAAATGCTAACCCACCCTGGAGTAAAGAGAGGGGCAGCGCAATCCTGTGTAAGGATCCGGCCGGCGGCCCAGGGCTGTCTGCCCGATGGCGGGCCGGAGATCTACTTGGGGAAGGGGACGAGTGTCCCCTTCCCCGGGTGTAAACTGGGGCCAGCCCAATAGGTCTCCTCGGATTTCCGCCAGCTATAAGTAAAGGAGGCCGTGTAACGGTACTGCCGGTCCGGCGGGGACAGGGATATGGCCGATGCCATCCCATGCCCCCTCCCAGGTCTGCTAGGCCAATGGCCCCCCTCCCTTGCCCACCAAACCACCCATGCGGCCGCTGGCGGGAGCTCTTACCTTCCGCCAGCAGCCGCGTCCTGGTCCGGCATCAGAGTGCTGGCATCAAAGTGCAGAGTGCTTACTCCAGAGTAATCGCGAACGAGCTTTATGGCACGTTCGTGACACATTAGAACGGCGGAACATGCGCTCCGCCATTTTAACGTTCCCCAGGATTGCGCCCTTAGGAAGGTGAAGTTACCTCTCCCGCTTTTCCCTTCACACAAGGTTGAAGACGAACAGTGTGTATTATGCTGGGTCCATGAAAAAATAGATGAGAAACTGGGGTGTGCTACTGAACAGTAATGAGAATAACAGTAATCTAGTATTTGACATTTACAAAAATTGATTGCTGCTTTTTCTGCTGACTTTGCCCCCTGGTTCACAGTTGCTTATGGACCACTACATAATAAGAAGTATTTTCTTTTCCTTTTATAGAAGAAGTTATCTGTGCTGCCATCCTGCTGCACTAAAATCAGGGGGAGCTTTGTCATAGATTTCAGGGAGAGCACAACAACATCCCTCCTCAATGAAAGACTCTGATCTGACTCACTGTCGACTAGCAGCCAGTGCAATTGTTTAAAGTGAACCAGGTATACTCTTTCTGTGTGTTACCTGATAGTTGGTATATGATTAAATGCAAGAAATACTGAAGGCATAGGGCCTGAGTGGATTTTGGGTGTCCCAAAAACCATGAAGGCTTAGTTCCATTTGATAAGACCTGTTTAAAGCTAGAATATTGAAAAATCAAATATTCAGAATCTAAAAACTGACACCCCATAACACATCATGTTAGAAACTAAATGTAAACACTTGTCTCTTACATCTTTTTACTATATTGTGAGAGCCAGTATGGTGCAATAACTAGCATGCTATTTAGAGTAGGGAGATCTGGGTTCAAAGCCCCATTTAGGGCCAAATTATAATGTAACTTGTTTTTAAATAGCATGCCATTCGTCAATGAAACTGGCTGAAACCATAGTGTGTGTGTGTGTGTGTGTGTGTGTGTGTGTGTGTGTGTGTGTGTGTGTGTGTGTGTGTGTGTGTGTGTGTGTGTGTGTGTGTTGCAGTTACTTTACACTTTGCCCCTTGTAAAATTCCCCCATGTGTGCTATTTTAATTGGAAGAAAAAGTCTTGCTGAAAGTCAAATTACCATTCCCTCGTCTTCCCTTCACACAAGATTGAAGACAGTGTGATCAGAACTGGAACCATGGCACCTGGAACTGGAACCATGTGATCAGAACTAAAGCCACCCTACCTCCTGCCATGGTTTCACCCAGTTTCATCACCCTGGTGTGGTATTTAAAAATAAAAGCAAACAAAAAACCACAGGACCACATTACACATTCTGTGTATCATGTGGTTTGGTCCTTAGCCACGAAGCTCAATGGGTGATCTTGTGCCAGTCACTCACTCCTACCTCACAGGGCAGTTGTGAGGATTAATGGTGGGGAGCTATGTACACCATCCTGAACTCCTCTTGCAGGAAGAATGGGATAAATATTTACTATAAAGTAAATTAATAAAATGACAAATTATAGCCCTTGCATAGCAGCACAACCATATATTAGCAAGTATAATGCAGTTAAAAGTCTAGGTTAGTGGTTCTCAAAGTGGTGGGTTGCGACCCACCACTAGAACTGGATGCTGTCCCCTGCCACCTTAAGGGGTGGGGACAGCATGGCGGCGGTGATCCCGGGGATCGCCACCGCAAAAAAAGGTAAAAAGACATTTTTACACACTTACCGGGGGTCCTCTGGAGTTCTCCATGACCCCCAGTAAGTGTGTAAAATGTGTTTTTGTTCCCAGTGGCAGCGGTGATCCTCGGGATCACTGCCGCCGCTGACCCCACCCCCGCAAATACTCAAAGTTCACCTCGCAAGGTATCTACGACTAGTAACCAATGAGATGTGTCTTCTCTGTGGACCATGTTTTGCCCAGAAAAGCAAATTATCAACACAATTTAATAATAATATAATATATATACAGTATTTATATACCGCCTTTCTCAGTCATTGGATTTCTCCTCTGACTTTAATCCAAGGCGGTGTACATGGGCAGGCTGACCTAACCCCCTTGGGGGTTTTACAATATATAAATGTTCAATCTTTCATGAAGGGCTACTTTCCAAGTGGTATCCTTTTTACAGTCTGACAATTCTGCTGGCTGGCGCCTCCCACACTCGACCGACGTAGCTGGAAGCTCTTATCTCTCCTCCTGGAGGCTTTCACAGCTTTTTGCCGGCAGCGTGTTTCGAACTTATCAAGTTCACCGGTCTTCGGGCTTTGAAGGCAGCAGCTTTCCCCACTACGCCAGACTCTTCTGCCAGACTCTTCTGATTTACTTAAGGCAATAAATCCTAATTTTTCATGCCAGAATAGCCATGATATGTATTGCTGCTCTTGCTATCTTATGTGAACATTGCCAGTGGTGTGGTAGAAGAAGAATGGGATTCCTATCAAAAGTGTTACAGTTGAGCGGTTAAGGCCTTTAAAGAATTAGCAGAATTCTACTTTGTTTGTTTGCCAGAGAGGACCAGGAAGTGGGAGACAAATAAAGGAGGGAGTTCCTGTGAAGGAGCCATTTATGTTTCTCTTCTAAAATGACTCCTGGTTTTTCTGTCCTTCTTGCAATACCCTTCAGCACCAGTTTTTTCCGGTAGTTGCCAAACTGCTTTATATCTCCTCATTATCCTAATCTAAGGTAAGGGCAAAACTGGATGCAGGTGGCCCAGGTACAGAAGAAACCTGAAAGGGGGAACTCTGCTGAATGGTGTAGTGGTTTGGGAGTCGGACTTAGACCTGGAAGATCCAGGTTCAAATCCCAGCTCAGCCACGAAGCTTCCTGGGTGACCTTGGGCCAGTCACTATCTCTCAGCCCCACCTACCTCACAGGGTTGTTGTGAGGACAAAAAGGAGGGGAGGAAATATGTACACCACTCTGAGCTCCTTAGAGGAAGGGCGGTATAAAAAAATGTGGAGAAGAATAAATAAATAAACAAACAGAACTATGTCCCTAGCACATGGTTTCAGATATGGTGCCCATTCAGTCAGAAGGTGCTTGCATCTCAGGAGGGATTGTGACTGAGCAGACTGAAATACCTGAGGAAATCACCCAGGGAGTCCATTCCCCTTGTACAAAATAGCTGCCCAGCTTTACACAGCAAGGGTTATATCTATAATTAGGACAAACAAGATATTTATGCTACTTGATGAGGAAAGAAACCCTCAGCTGGCATAAGGTGGGTGTGGGTGAAAGGAAGGCAAAGAAAGATCCCTTAATAATTTGAACTGACAGCCTTTTATTAAGTGGGTGGTGACCTGTCACTTGAAAGAGGAGGGCAAAGGATGTCTTAAACATGTCACGTTGCCCACGCTCCCCTTCGGGACAGGATAAAGATTCATTAGCCTTCAATGCCTGGCTGGTAAGACTGATAGAACATCTACACCTTTTTTCCCACCTGTGTGACCGAATACAGTAAATTCCAACTTGTTCTGTTTTATTTACATAAGTATCTTTTGCTAGTAAAGCACTCCGTTTGAAATTTCACATAATGTATCACATAACATTTTTGAATCTTTCCACCTCCCTTAAAAAGAAATGCAGGGGGTCACTTTGTTATTTGAGCTTTGAATGGGGAAAATTATGTTGTAAGTAAACATAAATACCAACTTTCCTTCTGATATCCTACCGTTCAAGGGAGATACTGCCTAACAGCCAGTGGCGTAGGAAAGGAGGGGTGGGGGTGGTCTGCTCCCAGGCGACATACGCGGGGGTGAGAATGCCGCATCGGCGGCAACTTAGTGTTGCGGCAGCAGCAAAAAGCAGCTTTTTCCGGTGCGGTGGAGGAAAAAGGAGTCGCCTGCCCACCTGCCCGGGCCCCTAGTAGTCTTTTTCCGGCAAATAAACGCCGGGGTGTGTGTCGCCGTGACGTCACCAAGGACAGGGCTTCTGAGATCACGTGCAGGGGTGGGGCTTGTGATATCACGGGGGGTGTCATGGGGGTGCCTCCCCCCCCCCGCAGAGGCTAGCTACAGCATGTTTTTAGCATCTTTCTAACTCAGCCCATATGACTGCCCATGGCCATTCCCAATTTACCCCCTTTCATAAACATATCACGTTGTGAGGCGGAAGGAGAGAAAATGGCTGTGAAGGGGGCTTGCAGAAGCCAATGGTTCTCCCTCTTCCTGATTCTCTGCAACAAAGGCTTCTGTGCATGCTCACTGCCAATGGGAACTCTAGGAAGTGTAGATATTATTTCTCCTGGTTGATGAATTAGGAGGAATAAGAAAAAGAAAAAAAACACCAGAGTTGGTAAGCAATACAGATCTTCATTGCAGTGTGGTGAACAGCCTTGATACAACCCTTTGCCCCCTCGGCAGATGTTTTCCCTCTTTGTCACATGGTAGTTTTGGCACAAGTTGGGGAAAGGAGGGAAGAGAGACCCTGGCAGATGAGAGGTCTGGTGCTGCACCATTATGAAGTGATCCAAAGAGAAAGTGGGGTGGGGTGATGGGTTGAGCTCAGCTTATAATAGCTCAGAGATGTTCATGCTGGGGGAGTTATTTTCCAAATACCCCCCCCATATGAATGTTTTTTTCCCCTCCCCTCTATTACTACTTTCTAATCACGTGCCAAAAGCACGGTGTAAGAATCTACTGTCCACAACCCCTTCACTAATGGTCAGTCCTTGGTGTCCCATGAACAAGAGGTATTGAGAAAATACATGCGTATAGACAACGTCCTGATTGGCTTTTCCTGCCAATCCAAGGAAAATAGGAATAGGCAATTATTGCCAGGATGTTTGCAGATAATTACAAAGGTGCAAAAATAGACAAAATGCTAATTCTTACTTGACCAGCTTCTCTGTGAGAGCATAGAGGAATATACACTACAAGCATGGAAATTAAATTACCCAGAACCCTTCATGAAGTGCCTTTCCATTCTGGCTTCCTTTTAAATAATTGGGTTTTTTCCCTTAGAACATTATAGCTCCATAGAACATAATGAATGCCCCTTATTTGAAAACAACAAGGCTTGGGAATATGCTTTATTTTTTTACATCCTGTTCCTGGAAACCTACATGGGAATGTAATGTTGCTTGCAAATTACAAGCTAGGGAATACTGATCAAAATCTTTAAAAAAGAACTTCAGTCCATTTTGTCCATTTATGTATTTTGTACTCTGTAACCGTAGCCATTACATCCAGAAAACAGGTGAATGAATCCAAATCCTGTTACTGAGGGAAATCTCTCTACGAGCCATTATTAAATGTTTTCTAAAATCTATATTGCTGTCTCCTAGATTAACTCATTTTGTACAAATAGGGCCTCTGGAGATGGATGGCAAAATTCTACTTCGTTTTTAAGGCATGGAACATTCGGTACGTGAAGTTTTCAACCTTTGATGAAGAAAGCCTGGCACCCTAAAATTCTTTAATTATTTTAAAAGATTTATATCCCTTTCTCCAGAAATTCAAGGTAGCTTACAGCACAGCTTAAAATACAATAAAACTTATAAGAACAAACCAGCTGAGCACACCCCCTAAAATGTCATCAGCATCAAAAACAAGGAGAGAGTGAGAGAGGAAACAAAATACAGAGGCAGTCAAAAGTAATCAGAAAGGCTTGCTGAAACATGTCTACAGCCTCTCTGAAAAAACGGAAGGGAGGGAGGAAAACAAATCTGTGGTGGAAAGGAATTCCAGAAGGAGGGGGCCACCACTGACAAGGCCTGCTTGCGTGCCCACACAAGTCACATCTTGGACATCAGTGGGACATACAAGCGTGCCTTCCCGATCAGAGGGCATGGGCAGATTCATGTGAAGCAATACAGTTCTTCAGCTACCCTAGTCCTAAGCTGCCTATGACTTTAAAGGTTATAATAAGCATCTTGAATTGCACCCAGAAACAGACTGGCAACTAATGCAGCCAGAACAGCAAGGATGTAACATGATCATAATATTTTGCACCTATTAATATGCTCGTGGCTGCTATTTGTACCAGCTGACACTTCCAAAGGTGTTTTCAAGGTAAGTACTGTACATTACTGTAATTCTACATTACTGCAAGTCTTCCAGGAAGTGAGATGGGGATCTACAAAGGGTGTGGCTTGTTGATGTGATGTCAAAAATGGATGAGGAGGAGTTGCCTACTGTAGGAGCCCCAAGATTTGGGAAGGAGAAGCTGTCATTTTTTTTCTGTTATCAGCAGTTTTCAGAGCACAAACAGTACATGACATGTTGACTTGTCATGTACTGTTTGTCATGTACTGTTTATCAGTTGACTTCCCTCCTCCCACCTTCTTCTCTGTCTTGCTGCACAATGCTTTGCTTCTCAGTGTTGTTCATTTATGATGGTTGGTTGACATGGGGCTATTTTGGTGCTGTAAAAAAGACCCAGACTGAACAGGATGGAAATAGAACCAGGGCTGTTATGCTAGTATATGCACTTCCCTGGGAGTAAGTCCCATTGAACTCATTGGGCTTACTTTTGAGTAGGTATGCATAGGATTGCACTGCAAGAAAAAGAGGGAAACAGGGGGAAAAAAGAGAACCAGAAGGAGCATAGTTTCAGCTCTTGGTGGGGTGTTCATCACAAGGATAAAAAATCTGCTGTTGTTGCAATTTAGATCGCAAATAATAAATACAAAGCCAAAACAGCACATTTTAAAGAACATTTGTTGTGTTTATACTGTGTTATGACATCCTTGGATATGATGCACCTGAGAGATAATCACATTGTGGCCTGTGCCTCTGTCTTCCCTAAAGTGTGTATAGGAATCCTTGAGAAGAACTGGAGGCTGAGAATATGGTACTTCTGGGGCTCCTTCAAGAAAGTAGGCCATATATACCAAGGAAAGTACTGTATCTGCTTTATCCCAATTTGAGCAGGCTGTGTTGTATTAAGGGAGACCAATTTGCTTCTCAGTCTTCTCAGCTACTAGGACTGCTCTGGAGATCAGATCACATGAAGGTACTGTGTACTGAGCCACTCGTCTATCTAGGTCAGTATTATTCACACGGACAGCGCAATCCTGTGTAACCTTGCACCAGTGTAACAGTAGATGCACCGGTGTAAGTGCACTTATGCCGATGTAAGTGCACTTACACCGGTGCATCTGCTGTTACACCGGTGCATCTACTGTTACACCGGTGCAAGGTTACTCAGGATTGCGCTGTGACTGGCATTGGCTCTCCAGGGTTTTAGACAATGGTCTTCTCCTGTCCTTCATGGAGATGCTGGAGACTGAAGCTTGGATCTTGTGCATGCTAAAGATGTGTTCTGAGCTATGGTCCCTCCCACATTGCCCAAGGGCCTGCTATGACCCCTGCTCCAAACAGCAACTCAGATTCAGAAGCTGAGGAGGAAGAGCCAGCTGGACCAGTTCTGGAGCCAGACCCAGGTCCTAACACCCAAGTCCTGACACTGATGGTGCCCGTCAGCCAAGAGCTCCAGGAACAAGACCCCTGGGATCTTGCAGCCCCTGAACCTGACACCCTTAAAGACCCAGTCCCATCCATACTAGAGACCTCATCACATCTGTTTGCCAGTGCTAGAAATTCATCAAGAAGAAGTTTCTGGAAGGGAGTGCAAGCCTCCAAGCCAGAGGGCTGCTCCTTTAAGGTATTTCTCTGTCCAAACAGTAGGCACAGAACATTGGAAAGAGAGCCTAAATCTCAGGATATTTAAGGGCTCAGCTAGATTGCTAGAGGGCAAGAGGCTGTGGATGGCCCAGCAACATGTTTTGTGCCAAGATGTTAAGAACACTGATGTGGAAGAGGAAGATAATTTTGACTAGTTGCCGTATGATAGATACAACTTTAGATCTCATTGAACAAAGTACATTTACAGCGCAATCCAAACCAACTTTCCAGCACCTGTGCAACCATAGTGCAGCCCCAAGGTAAGGGAACAAATGTTCCCTCACCTTGAAGAGGCCTCTATGACTACTCCTGCACTGCAAAATGCAGTGTGCACCCTATTGGCACGGCTACACCGGCCCTGGAAAGTTGGTTAGGATTGCGCTGTTAGTGACATGGCAGCTAAAGCCATTTCATAGAATCCAGTGTGTCCTTCAGTAAAATATTCAAGTCATTTATGAATGAAATAAGACCAATTATGGAATCATTTTGTGTACATTTTCTTAGGGTGGCAAAAGCTGAGGCTAGCCAGATTGGTTCCAGTGCAGTGCTGGTCATAATCCGTGCCCTTTCTACAAATTCACCAATCCTCATAGAATCCACGATATGGCTCTTGTATTTGCTTTTCCTGCGATTGTTTTGTACTTTATTGGCTGCTGAGTCTCCTTTTGTAACTTGTTTAGCAATTGTTTTTATTTCTGTGGTGGTGGTGGTCCTGTTTCTGGACCAGAAGGGTGGGTTCCTTCTGCAAGCACTCCACTATGATGCAACCCCTACCCTCCTTTCCACTAACATGCTTTTTGTTACAGTTTTCTTTGAGTTGGTTTTGGTTGAAACAATCTCTCTCTCTCTCTCTCTCTCTCTCTCTCTCTCTCTCTCTCTCTCTCTCTCGAGAGAGAGAGAGAGAGAGAGAGAGAGAGAGAGAGAGAGAGAGAGAGAGAGAGAGAGAGAGAGAGAGAGATCAGTTCAAAGTTTCCAGCTTGTCCAAGATGCAATTCAATGGGCTGCTAAACAATACAAGCCCAATTCCCAGTGCAATTGTGGCCTTTTTATATCTTTGCGGTAGCATAAGGCAGAGAGTTAAGCCAACTGCAGCCCTCATCTGAAGGTTTTCCTTACGTAAGGATTTTCTTCTGGTGCCATAAGGCCTGCATTGCCTGCTGTAGACCATCTCCTTTAGCAGCAGCCTTCAGCATATGAAGCATTGCCAAGGGAAATGAGCGCATGGCTGACATGTGCTTGATTTACTGCAATACCTGATGGGTGGCAATGTTCCATCTGAGCTCCGTGAAGTCCTGAGGCAAGTAAGATGCTTCTTTAGCTGCACTGGCAGTCAAGCAGTCACAAATGTAGCATGTGGCCAACGTTTCAGCTTTGCCGTAGAGCTTCAGTGGGTCCTGAACGTCAGACCCCGAGGGTTTGTGGAGAAGCTACACTGCGCAAAGTTATGGGCATTTTAAAGCGAATGCCCAATGATGTGGCAGGCGACTTATTTAGGGAACCTTGAGGAAAATCACAAGCGACTCTGCACAAATGCAAAAAAAAAAAAGGGGGGGGGAAGCTATCCCTCATAGAAGGAACTCCGTATGCAAGGTAATCATCCTTCAGTCTTGGGAGCAGATAAGTCCGTTTTAATAATGGTGGGATCAATATGTTCAACCATGAGGCAATTTGATGGGGTAAGCTTCTGCCATTAATAATTGTGCTGTCCCTCGAAGGCACCCTTTAACGCAATTACAGCTGGATGTGCTTCCTGGAAAATTAAATCTTCTTTAATCTCTCTCTTTCCTCCCTGTTTTCAAGCAAAGCTCAAAGCAAACCTGTTTTTTAAAAAAAACTCTCCTGGACTGCTCCTTTTCCTTCCAAATGCCTTCCTCCTCCCTCCCTCCCTCCCTCTCCTCCTCCTCCTGCCTCCCATCTCCTCAGGCATGCCTTAAGGAGGGATCATCTGCTTGCATTTGATGATCTCTTCCAATGTGGCTCTCGGCGGTACCTTCGGCCTGCCTACCTCAGAGGATTGTTGCAGCGAGAACAAACAAGGGGGGGGGGGCTGTAAAGAACGTTGCCAGTTATAGCCATTCTATAAATGATTCAAACTCAGCTTTTCCTGGCCAAATATAAGCACTCCCCCTCCCCACCTCACTATTCTTATTGAAGGCATTACACGGTACCCTTCAACATTGCCAGTCATCCAACCATCATTCATTTCTTCAGGCTGCAATCTGATACACGCTTTTCTGAGAATAAGCCCCATTGAACACAATGGGACTTACTTCTGAGTGGATATGCATAGGATTGCATCGTTAACCTCTTTCACACATTAAGTGAATGCAAGGACGGAACGAAATTATACCTGTTTAGTTGTCCCTGCTCCCAGACTCCAAAGGTTCACCTGAAGGCCAGAATAGAGCCAACACACCTACAAATTGATATGCTTAGGCTCTGTACACATTTGTACACATATGTGGGAGCACGGACAACAAGCACAATCCCTGTTTCCCTTTCCAAATGTTAACTGAACACGCTTCTCTTGGGCTTCTTTGACAATGTGCTTCCCAGTTTTCATCGTCCTTAAGCAACCAAGTTACCAGAGATTCAACAATATGCACATGCGTGCATGAACACACTAGACATGAGGAGGACTGGGAATAGACTTTAAAGGCTGGTCATTTTGTATTTACATCAAACACTGTTTCGAGTTGTCTCGTATCCAGGTTTCTCTTTTCCAATTCAATTAGGATACAGCCTACAAACTCTACGTATAAAAATGGGTAGACTTAATTGGCAATCAGCTCTGGGGGGGTGGGGAGAACAGGAAAGGAGAAACTAACCATTTTGTTCTTTGTGTTCTTGCCCTTTGCAAAGGAAGCATGTGCTATTTACAGAAAATGTACATAGCATCCAAGACCCTGACCATGCAAGTGTTACTAATACAGTTATCCTACTGAAGCACATGGAATTATTCATGTTCATGAAAGGTTACCCAGGTAGATAAATATTTAAAAATCAAAACCATACTTCTTCACAGAAAAAATATATATGCAGGACTTCTGTTTTTTAAAACTTCACATTAACCGAACTTTGTTATTTTATGTCACTTTCAAAATGAATTTCAGACATCCTGTTAATTCCCAAACCAGAAATACTTCTGATTACAATATCCTTTAAAATATGTTGAGTTGTGTGCTTTTTAAAAAATCCACCTCTTGAAATAAAAAGATTAGATCAGATACACCTTGGAGGATGCAAAACCAAAACCTCTACCTTGAAAGACCATGGAACACGTCTATTCTATTGCTTTTCCCTAACTGTTTTAAAGGATACCATTTATGGAAATCATCCTCAAAGTCTTGCAAATGTAAATCATTTGTCCTAGTTATCAGAGGTTTCCAAAAATAGTTATTTCTAATTAAATCAATGTAAAAATAAACTAAGGATGACATACTTGGATTACCCGATATGGCCCTGCAACCTAACTGGATAATTTCTAGTAGAACCTCTGCAGTTTAAGTAGAAATAGAGCCTATATTGATATCAGTGGAAGGTTTTCCCTACTTAAAGAGTAACGTAGGAGACAAATGGTAGTTTTGTTCCCCCCAGGGGTGGCATGGGAGGTTGGCCAGGTGATGCAGTTGCTGAGGGTCTATGCCCATTAGAGGGCTCTGGCTGGGCTGACTGCTGAACCCGCAGTACCAGTGGCAGTGGAAGTGCCCAATGTGCTATGGGGGGTGCACAAGCCGCTGATTCGGCAGCAATTCAACAGCAGCAAAAATAGCATTTTTGCACGTGGCACTGGCAGCAGGAGTTGCCCGCCCGCACTGCTAGTATGCTTTATCAGTGGAAAAACTGCCAGGGGGCGTTTTTACAATTTTCCCCGTGCGGGGGGCGGGGCTTGTGACATCACACATGGGTAGGTGGATCTTGTGACATCACTGGGGGTGACACGTGGTGTGGCCCCCGTATCTGCAGGGAATAGCTACGCCTTTGCTCCCAGTCCATCTGGTTGCTCACCTCCTTGACTCAGGCCGAGAGTGGAGGTTCTCAGCTCAAGACGTAGTCACTCTCAGCTCAGCTGAGAGCTGGCCAAGTTGAGTGGCTGCTGGTGCCTTTGTCCCCAGACGTGGCAGCTGAACAATCAGCTGGGTCTTTCTTGGGGATGCACTTGGCTCAACAATCATCCAGTTGGCATGCCACCTCAAGTGCCAGGAGGCCTTGGGCCAACTCTGGCTTTACACTTTCTGAAAAACTACTGGCTGCCTCCATCCTGAAATATTTTTGCCCTCTGGATTCTGAGTGAAATCTAACATCATTGAAACTGAATACGAGTTGATTCCCTTTACAAGTGAGATCACATCTAGACAGTTTCACTAGCAGAAGAGGTTTCCCAAGTGGTCATTCTGATTGGGTAGCACTCTAAAAATCACTTCCCATGGGGCAGTGATGTAGACTTGAGTCTATTGACTCGGACTCGAGTCGAACTCAAGTTGCGTCAATGACTTGACTCGGCGATTGTAAAAGACTCGACTCGAGATTTGGAGCCTTTTACGACAAGTTGAATGTTATTCAGGTTTAAACCTGTTCCCCCCATTAAATAGATAGGGACTTGCAACCAAAGACTGAGGACTTGGGGGCAAAGACTTGGGACTTGGCTTGAGACTTGGAGTCAGAGATTTGATCCACATCCCTGCCATGGGGCACCAGCTATAAAAGGTAGGAGATGGTGAAGACCAGCCTCAACTAGTTCTGAAAGGTATATCTGTATGCTTCTCCACCTCAACTCTCTTCCTCTATTGGCTGAAAATGTTGCATATATGGGTCTGAAATCTTATTATGTATGGACAACAGTTTGTAGGTATAAAGCAGAATGAAAATCAATACCAAAGGAGAGCTGTGTCTTTTAAAATAACGTTGTTTGAATCAAACCACTTCCTCTTAGCATAAAAACAACCCTTTCTATCAAATGGCAAGATAATTGTAATCAGAAAGACTATGCCCTTCAAAAATGAAGTTCATCGTGAGGTGGTTAAGCAGCACTGCATCAATCTCGTGATGTTTGCAGGTATAGCCATTGCCTCCAAACACCCATATATTATTTTGATCTTAACAATTATTAATAGCTACCAGCCTGGCTACCTCAAAAAACTTTGCTGGGAATCTGGCAGCAGCACTCGGCTAGGATTTTATCGTGAACTAAATGAATGTTGGGCAGCCCAATCCTATCCCCCACCAGCCTGAGCAATGCTGAACCTGAGTCTGCGTAGCTGTAGTCAAACACTTATTAGTCAAGCCTATGCATGCTTACTCAGAAGTAAGTCCCATTGTATTCAATGGGGCTTACTCTCTGGTAAGTGTGCATAGGATTGCAGCCTTATCCACGCTGGCTCTCATGTATGCGTACACGCTGTAATGACTGACAGCCCAATCCTATGCATGTATATTCAGAAGTAAGTCCCATTGAGCTAAATGGGACTTCCTCTCAGGCAAGTATATATAGGATTGCAGTCTGAGTTCCCCTTTGGTCCCCCCCCCCCAATATGTTTCTCTTAAGATCAGCCTCAGTGTAAAGATCAGTGGGAAAGAGGCTTTGAAATCAGCACCATTGCAAAAAGGCTACTTAGCCAAGCAGTCGGTTCCCCCCCTTCCCCCCCTGTCTTTGGCTCCAATCCTATCCCCACCAGTTTACGCAATGCACCAGCACCAACCGAGCATGTGCTGAGTCCTATGGTGGTGGGGGGAACCAGACATCCTGGGAGAGGTAACTTTTTAACTTATCTCCTGGTAGCCTCCTGGCTGCCAATGGGTCTCCTCAGACTTATGCCAGCTATTTAGCTGCCTCATGGATGGGCCAGTCATCCTGAGTTTTGTCTCAATGCTGCCAGGTTGCTGAGACAGACGCTGTCTGTCTGCCCTCTCCTCCCTCAGTGGCAAAGCTCTGAGGGAGGAGTATCTAGGTGGTTAGAAGAGAGGTAATGACAAAGTGAATTGCTCTGTCTTCACCTTTCTTCTCCTGCCCTCTAGCAAATGGGCTTCCTCAGAGTCTCCTGTGCCATTGCAGGGGCTTCTGAGGAAGCCAGTTGAGTATGGGGTGGGTGGGAGAAAGCAGTGATAAAGTCACTCCCTCAAGTAACTCACACCGCCACTGGCTACTGGCTGGTGGGGGCTCCACAGGTTGGCTAGATGTGATCCTAGGAGTCCTCAGCCAGTGTCCACCTTGGCTGACATCTTTGATGTCAGCCCTGCACTGAATATTCAGTGCCATGGGGCAGAGACATAACCACAGTGGAGCACGTGGTTCATTCGAACCAGGCACTCGGGCGGGCGGGCGGGGCAGTCACTGACGTTGTGTCGGCCCGCCCACCCTCCCTGGAGCCCGTTACACTCTGAAATGAGCGGAAAACGGGCAGGGGGGGCGTGTCACTGCAATATTTTGTACTACTGTACACCTTTACCACATTATCCCCTAGTTGTATCTTCTAGGTTCTATGAAAATGTACATGGAAGGAAGATGATTTTGTCCTGTTCTATTAACCATGAAGTAGTGCCTTCACATATACCAGTATTTCGAAGGAGTTAGTCCCTGTGACATATTTTTGCCCCATGCCAGAAATGTCGGGCGCTCTCCCGGCGCCTGGTGCATGGGGGCGGGACCTGCGTCGCGTGACGTCGACGCGCCCCTCGCGTTTGCACCACTCCTCTGGTGCTGCAGAGCAGAGGAGTGCCGTGGCAGGAAGTTAAGTCTCCACTGGGCAGCAGAGGGCGGAATGTGGCATCTGGGGGTGGTAGGATTGGTCGGCTGGGCCCAGAAAGGGATTGGTGGTGGCCTCCTCCACCATATCCTATCCCCTTCCTAGGCTGTTAGATGGGACTCTTGGACTTTCACCAGCAAAAGAGCTGGCACAAATCCGAGTAGCCCCATTAGCATGGCTGGCGCATTACCCTGAAGAGGCCGCTGGCTGTGCCAGGGTAGGCCCAATCCTGAATAGGATGCAGCAGGCACCTTATGTGTGCTGCCGTGTCCTGCTAGACCAGATCGGGCTGTCTGTCTTATAATTAGTCTTAAAATTGAGAGGAACTGTTTTGAAGTGGAAGAGGAAGCAGTGCTGCTCTGATGTTTCAGATCATATTTACTTGTTCCTCAGGAACTGCCAACCTAGCAGTTCCAAAGCATGTCAATGCGAGTAGATAAATAGGTACCGCTTGCGGGAAGGTAAACAGCGCTCCGTGTTCCAGCCGCATGCTACACACTGCGGCAAGGAGAGTCATGCCGGCCACATGACTACGGAGGCGTCTTCGGACAACGCTGGCTCTTCGGCTTTGAAATGGGGATGAGCAGCACCACACCCTAGAGTCGTACACGACTGGACTTAATTGTCAGGGGATACCTTTACCTTTTACCAGGAACTCTAATAGCCCTGGTTATTTTGCAGTACAAAACTAAACACAGCAAATATTCATGAAACACAATTCTTTTGCAATTTCATGTTGCATATATCCAAGCATAGGCGCTTGGATGTTGCTGTGAATCTTGCCCACCACTGAAGTCTGAAATAACACGTCATGGTGCCAGTGGAAATTCCCATCCCCACAGGAAAAAAAATCCCTGTAAAACATCATTCTTATAAATGATCTGGATGAGCGGGTAGAGGGTATGGTTGTCAAGTTTGAAGATGACACAAAGCTGAGGGGGGATAGGTAACAACACCCTGGAAGGCTGATTTAGGATTCAAAATGATCTTGACTGGCTGCACCAGAGGGTCACCAGACAAATGTAAAGTCCTGCATGTAGGAATAAAAATCAAGGTACAAGTACAGTGTGAGGCTGTCTGCCTATATGCTTGACACTTGCCCAGCTTGGCTTATTAGATCTGCCTGGGAAGGACTGGCCGAGTGGACAGGGAGGGTGGTTAATTCCTTGCTGGTGGAGGGGGTGCTGCCGCTGGCTTTAAAGCAGGCAGTGGTTCGCCCCCTTCTGAAGAAGCCCTCCCTGGATCCCACTGTATTGGACAACTATCGGCCAGTCTCGAACCTCCCGTTTCTGGGCAAGGTAGTTGAGTGGGTAGTGGCTTTGCAACTCCAGAGGGTCCTGGATGAAACGGATTATCTGGATCCCTTTCAATTTGACTTCAGGCCGGGCTTTGGGACAGAGATGGCCTTGGTCGCCCTGGTGGATGACCTATGCTGGGGACTGGACAGGGGGAGTGCGTCCCTGTTGGTTCTGCTGGACCTCTCAGCAGCTTTTGACACCATCGATCATGGGGCCGAGCTGGGGGTAGGGGGCACCGTTTTGTGGTGGTTCCACTCCTACTTGGCAGATAGGTCCCAGATGGTGATGCTGGGAGACTCCTGTTCGACATCCTGCCCCTTACAGTGTGGGTGCCACAGGGCTCAATCTTGTCTCCCATGTTATTTAACATCTACATGAAACCACCGGGAGAGGTCATCCGGGGATTTGGAGTGGGGTGCCATCAGTATGCTGATAACACCCAGCTCTATCTCTCCTTTCCACCAGATACCAGGGTGGCTGTTGAGGTCCTGGAGTGTTGCCTGGAGGCGGTTGGGATCTGGATGAGGGCAAACAAGATGAAATTAAACCTTGACAAGAGAGAGGTTCTCCTGGTCCGGAAATCCATGATGCAGGTGCTAGAGTGTCATCCTGCTCTGAATGGGGTTGCACTCCCTCTGAAGGAGCAGGTCCACAACTTGGGGGTTTGCCTGGACTCGCAGCTGCTCCTGGATTCCCTGGTGGCAGCTGTAGCCAGGGGGGCCTTTGCCCAGCTTTGGCTGGTGTGCCAGCTGCGACCGTACCTGGATCGCACAGGCCTGGCCACGGTGATCCATGCCACTGTGACCTCAAGTCTAGATTATTGTAACACACTCTACGTGGGGCTGCCCTTGAAGACGGTTCAGAAACTGCAACTGGTGCAGAATGCGGCGGCCCGTGTGATCACCGGAAGTAAGCAGTTCGACTTAGTCGAGCCGCTGCTCCGGCGGCTGCACTGGCTGCCAATCCGTTTCCGGGCCCAATTCAGGGTGCTGGTTTTGACCTTTAAAGCCCTGTACAGCTTGGGCCAGGGTATTTGAGAGACCGCTTACTTCCGTACATTCCCCTTCAGGTCATCAGAGAAGGCCCTTCTAAAAAACGCCATCACTTTCAGAGGTGAGGGGGCGGAGGCAAGAAATAGGGCCTTCTCAGCAGTGGCACCGACCTTATGGAATTCCCTCCCTCTAAACTTTCGAGCTGCTCCCTCCTTGGAGACCTCTGAGTTAACCACCCAGCCTAATTATTTTATTGGTCGAGTCGCTTTTTACAAGAACTTCTTTACTCCTGCTTTTATCTTGTACTGTGTGTTTTAGAGTATATTAATGTTTTAAGAGTTTTATATTTTTAATATGTATTAAATTTGAAATTTTTAAATTTTGTAAGCTGCTTTGGGCCCCCCCTTTAGGAGGAGAAAGCGGGATATAAATCCAATAAATAATAAAATAATAATACAGGATGGAGGCCGGGGGAACTGGCTTGGCAATAGCATGTATGAAAAAGATCTAGGTGTCTTACGGCCCAATCCTATACTCATCGGTCGACGCTCTAGCGCCTCTTCCACTGGTGCTGACTGCCATAAAGCAGTCAGCGTCATCAGTAGCATGCGCTCAGTAGCATGCTGCTGGAGAAGCTGGTGGAAAGGCCTTCCCACCCGCGTCGTCAGCTCTCCCACCGCCCGCCGGAACAGGTAAGTCAGCGAGAGAGGTGGGAGCAGGTGGGGGAGGGTAGAATGGGGCGGGGAGGGGCGAAACTGGGCAAGGAAGGGAATGGCCAGAACTGTAAAAGCTGCCTGTCCTTGGAACAGTCTGTCCTTGGAACAGTCTATCACATGATTTGTGAGCTTTCCTACCTTAGAGGTTTTCAAGCCGAGGCTAGATGGCCATCTGTCAGGCATGCTGTGGGTACCTGTGCTGAGCAGAGGATTGGACTATATGATCTCCAAAATCCCTTCCAACCCTAGCATTCTATGATAGTGTATTGACAGCACTAAATGAATAAATAAAATTATATATTATGAAGAGACATGCTGCCATGTTTCTACTGCTCCTCCATGTATATTCATTCATCCTGGATGAATATGAAGGGCAAGATTCATAACTCCTTGGATTTTCACACAAATTTAATATCCCTCTATTATTTTTTAAAAGGCAAAATAACACCAAAATAATTTATTCTGTTCGTAGAGCTAAACTAAATGTTACATTCAGCTTAGTTTGATCAGGCCACAGTGAAGTTTTTTGTTGTTGTTCAGTTGTTAAGTCGTGTCCGACCCTTCGTGATCCCATGAACCATATCCCGCCAGGCCTTCCTGTCCTCCACTATCTTCCTGAGTTCGCTCATTTTCATGTTCGTTGCATCGGTGATGCTGTCTAACCATCTCATCCTTTGCCTTCCCCTTCTCCTTTTGCCTTCAATCTTTCCCAGCATCAGAGTCTTCTCCAGAGAGTCCTCTCTTCGTATTAGGTGGCCAAAATATTTGAGCTTCAGCCTCAGTACCTGTCCTTCCAGGGAACAGTCAGGGTTGATTTCATTTAGGATTGACTGATTTGATCTCCTAGCAGTCCAAGGGACTCTCAGGAGTCTTCTCCAACACCACAGTTCGAAAGCATCTATTCTTCGGCGCTCAGCCTTCCTTATGGTCCAACTCTCGCAACCATACATTGCTACTGGGAACACCATGGCCCTGACTATACGAACTTTTGTTGGCATGGTGATATCTCTGCTTTTTATTATGCTGTCTAAGTTTGCCATAGCTTTCCTTCCAAGTAAGTAGGGGTGCTTTAACCCCATCCCCTGCCAAGACCCTGATCTGTATTAAGCGCCCTGCAGTTGCTGTTTGCCAAGGAAAGCAGAGATTGGCATGATAGGAGCTTTTTTATTCCCCCTTGGCAAATAGCAGCTGTGGGCAGAGGGAAATGCAAGTTATGAGCAGAATTTTAAAGAAAAATAAAATCAGCAAAAGCAAGATGAAGGGGAGCAGAGAAATATGCAGACACTAAGAGAGTATTTTCAAGCGTTTGGTTTTTTTTTAAACGGACTCCAGCTCCCTTACGTTTTTGACTGTACGTCTCTACAGGATTATGTTGTATCTATGAATGGTATGTATTGTCATGATAGCGCTGCAGAAAAGTACCTGTAGGGCACAATCCAAACCTACTTAGGCCGCGGTTGTAACCAGCGGCCCAGCGAGAACGGGAGGCCCCAGAATGGAAAGGGGATTCAAATGCCCTTTGAATTCCCCTTTTGGAGGGGATTTGAATCCCCTTTCCGTTCTGGGGCCTCCCATTCTCGCTGGGCTGCTGGTTACAATGGTGGCCTAAGTAGGTTTGGATTACGCCCTATGTCTCCCACAAGCAGGAACCCATCTTTGGCGTTCTTCGTCATATTCTTTGGTCTCTTTTGTAGCTTTCACTCTCCCTCCTCTCTTCCTATAAAGACAAATTCAAAGTGATTTTGGTTTTCCAATCCACTTTTAATGATGTGCCTTTGATGTTCTGCAAAACCTCTGACTTAAAAATTTATATCGCCCCAAGCAGTCATAAACTGTTTCCTCCCACGCTCCATAGTGACAAAATTGTTTATCCTGTTTAATGTATAATCATTATGTTTTTGCACTCATCCTCCTTTCAGCTGCGATATCTCCTCTGCTAGAGATTGTAGAGGAACAATTAAGCCTCAGTCCTCTGAGGACAACTGGTGTTTCCGTAGAAAATGCTGGGGGAATATTAGAGCATGATACACTTAAGACTTGGGAGCCAACCTATGGGGCAAGAATGCCACCAGCCCAATGCTAAATACGAGAAGAGAGGGGCTCCCCTGTGTACACCACAACACTTACTTCCTCTTCTTGTACCGTATTTATCATTCCTTGATTTTCCCCAAACGTTTTGTACGGAGCTGGTGGTGGACATTCTGTATAAATGAAAATGGGATGCAGACTCGCCCTTAAGTTTACAGTCCAAAAGACACACAGGGGAATGGAAGCGGGGTACGGAACAAGGACAGGAAGGAGATCAATTGGACAGTTTTAGAACAAAGTGATACATAGACCCGTGCCAAGGTTTTGCTTGCCAGGGAGAGCAAATGTGTTAGGGGCTCAGCAGGATCATGACGTCTGAGTATGCCCCTGTCGATGACAATGCACACCACCCATCATCCCCATGTTCAATATTTCTCTGCAAAGCAAGCTGGCTGGCTAATGGACTGGTGAGAAAGTCAGTGGGCCTAAGGGGTGCATGGCACACCCCAGTCATTTGCACCAATCTGCTGCCTGAGGCAGCTGCCTCACCACATCCTATTAGCAATCACATGTCCCCCATAGCATCTAGTTAGGACCTTAAAGTGGGTCTTGCTTCAGATGGCTAATAATGAGAAACCTACATTGGCCAACGGAACCCCATTCACTTTACAAATACACCTCCACCACATACTAATACCCATCAGTAACAATAAGATGTGTACGAGAGAAACAAAGGTGATTTATGGTAAGGCTCGTGGTAACAGGCCTTGCATACATCTACTCAAGTGAAAGGCAAAGAATCCCTGAACTGGAGGTTTACCAAAGACAAGAAAGGGGGAAACGTTTGTCAGGATGCAAGTGGTATCTATTAATGCTATTAATTGCATTTTTCTCCTACCCTGCTTCCAGAGAGCTCAGGACATCATGCATGGTTCTTTGCTCCCTACCTATTTGATTGTTACAACAGCCCTGTGAGGTAGGCTAAATGAATGGCCCAGTCCTATTTGGATGCTGCACTGATGGCGCACGGACGCTGGCACATCTGTCATATCCTAAGCCTGTCCTGGGATCGCCACACCAATAGCACACCAGTGTCGGCATAGCAAAGGCCAAATGCCAAGCCTGTCCTGGGACAGCCCTACCCAGTAACCACTCCCAGCATCCATGAAGACACAGCCTGTTAGCCATGAAATGGCATCCTGACATCAGCACATCATCGGTGTGACACTGGCGCATCATCAGCATGTCATCACCATGACATCAGCATGTCATCATCATAACATTGGTGTGTCATTGCCATGACATTGGCGCATTGTCCATGGGACACTTGTGTGTCCAGAGGCGTTTCTATGGTAGGGGCCCTACCGTAAGTCGCACCCCATCCTAGTACCATGTTTACAAACTGGAACGAGGAGGCCCCGCCCCCTCACCGGCGGAGCCATTCCGCTCTGCGAAGGTGATGAGCAGGGAGTCTCCTGCCCGTTCGCCTTCGCAGCGCAGAATGGCTCCGCCAGCGAGGGGGCGGGCCTCCTCGTTCCGGTTCGTAAACATGGTACTAGGACAGGGCGCGACTTACGGTAGGGCCCCTACCGTAGACACGCCTCTGTGTGTGTCATTGCTTTGATGTTGGTGCACGATCCGTGTGACATCCATGTGATACCGGTGTAATGTCCAAGGAATCAATCACCACATCCAATTAGCCCCAACACTGCTGGCCAGAGAAGCGCCACCAGCGTTAACTGAGCTGGGTGCAGGGCAATGCCGGGCCAATGCCGGGCCAATGCTGGGGGGGGGATACTCCCCTTGCAAACCGCTGGGAATGAGCAACACAGCAACAGGCACGCCTGCCCCAAACATGGGGATATGCCCCAAGGACACTACACACAAAAACGCGCAACGTGACACAAGGATGCCACAGCAGCCCCCACCTACTACAAGAGTTACAGTGGCATCAACAGCAAAGGGGCAAAGGCCCAAATTCTATCTCCCACCACCAGCACTGATGCAGCCACACCGAAAAGGTACGCACTGGTGGGAAGGTGTGACCTGAAGGCAAGCAGGAGGTAATTAAAATGTTCTTTACTTACCTCCACATAAGCCCTCAGGCTACCTATGAGTATCTTCGGAGTATTTTGGTGGTATATTTCCCAGGAGGGAAACGGGGCAGGGCAGTTTTTAAAAGGGGGATAAGATCCAGCATGTGCTATTGCCGCCAGATCTACACCCTCCCTCCCCTTCCCAGCCCCAATACTTCCCCCTTCGTGCCCTGATCCTCCCCCTCCTCACCCATGGCCCTCCCCCACTGACCTCCTGGGACAGAATACCTGCAATAAGAATTCTGAAAAGGGTTAACCAAATATCTTGCCATACATGATGTGAGAGGCAAGAGGGTGTTTCCGCAAAGTGCCCCCTTGGTGAGCCAAGTGCCCTTTCGCCATCACTAAGCTCCCCTTTGAGAAACCAGAGAGGTATAGCCTCATGATGCTCATCAGATCACCTGAGATGTAGGGTACTGTATGTACTGTACTGTATGTAGGTACTGTATGCTGTGATTGGCTGCCAAATGTAGCCTGTATCCTATGCTCCATCGTAGGGAAGTGGGCAGGACAGGGGGTGGCAGGAGGTGCAATTGTCTGCTGTTTTTGTCTCCCCCATTGTTCCTTATGGGGTTCTTCCCACCTATACCAGCTCTGTCATTGGCATAGCATTTTTTCAGCATCAGGGGCATGTCCATTGTCTGAAGGGAGTTAGGATATGGTGTACATTGACTTCTCCTCATCCCTCCCATGCCCCTCCCACATCACACACCAATTTCCTCCCTGTTTTGGCCTCGGAGTTGATCCAGCATCTGAGTAATATCCAAGCTACGTTGGGTGGCTTCTACACTGGTGGGGCTGTTGTATCTCAAGGCTAGGGCTGGGCCTTAAGAGAGTGGGACTATCCCAAGGGTACTCATGAGCTTCATGACTGAATGGGTATTTGCATTCAGCACTCTAACCACTACACCACTCTGACTCTTCAGTATATCCCTCTGTAGCAACCAGTGGTCTTTTAGAGTCTGAGATGCAACTGGCATTAGAGCTTAAGCAAAATCAGTTATGCTGATAACTGTACATGAACCTGAGAGTTTGATCATCATGCCAGTTTGGTTTGCTATACAAGTGCTGCTTGTTTTGATTAGTTCTATTAAACTTTGACAACTGAAAATGTTTAGCTCTCTATAAATTCAGTTGTGTTTTTCCCAGATAGACAGCTCTCAATTATGGAGCATTCTACATAGTGGCATCATATAATATTAATGCTTCTGCATAGACAAATATATTTGCTAATGTGCAGGGATCATAACACCGAGAAAAATTGTGCTTATTATGTAGGGTCCATTTGGAGTGGTAGCACTGGGAAGGTCACTTGGTCCAACGCTCTACCACAAGACAGTACTGTCAGTTCCTACAGAACCATCTGCAACACCCAAACCACAAGGTATACCACAGTAAAAGGGAAGTTATAATGCAAGACAAGCAAAGAGCTTGGGATGATTTGCGTAAAGAGTCAAACCTTACACTTGCAGGGGTAGGCAAAAACAAAAGTCTGGATCATTATCTATCTCACCTGTGAGAAAACGTCTTCCTGATTCCAGTATGGCAGTCAGACACTGATGAGAGAGGACCAAAGAGTGCTGACACTAAATTTTGCACAAAATCAATATTAGTAACATATTAGAGTCAACATTAGAATGCTTTCCTTGGGGAAAAATTTTCCCAAAGGATTTTTCCACTTGCAAAATTTCCCAATTTTGCAAGTGGAAAAATCAACTTTTGCTTGTGAAATTTGACTTTGAGGAACGTTTTGATTAATTTTATTCATGTATTAATTTAAGGAGGGAGGGGGGAATTTGTACCCCACTCTTCAGTTAACAAGAATCCCAGAGAGGCTTATATAAAACCAATCATTGGGGAAATCATTGCAATTCAAATTGAAAAGGTGTGAGGGGTTTATGCCTCATTGGCTTCTCCTCCTCACAGAACAGGTGGTTCTGCTATGACCGCTGTGGGGGAGGGGGCTTCCAGTCAGCTTGGAAGGTACCAGCAGATGGAGGGGATGGTGGTGACGCTTCACCTGCCTGGCTTTTCCTCCTCCTCCTCCTCCTGACAAGACAGTTGGGATAATTGCAGGGTGATATTGTTGAACAATAATTGTTCAGTAGCAGCTTGCCAGATTTAACAGGTTGTATCTAAAGCAGTGCTATCGGAGTTCATCTCTGCAGCTCCCTGTGGCCTCCAACATTATGCTCTTGTTCAGGGGACCCTCCTCCAGAACAGTGTGGGTGGGATGGGGTATGGGGACTGCAACAGAAGAGGGGAATTGCCAGAAATGGGGGAGGGCACACTGCAGAAGCATTAATGCTTTGCCATTCATGCAAGACACATTTGGAATCAACCTCATCCTTGTACAACATGGCACCATTTCAGCTAAAGTTGTGACTTTGTGTCCCACTGACACTGAAGGAATAATTGTGTTGTGTGGCAAACTTATTTCATTGCTTTCAGTTGGACTTACTTAGGACTAACTTAGTATGGGAACAGGCAGCAGGCTCACAGTGGTTTATCGTTCTAATGAGAGAATGAAAACACAAGGAATATACATAACATAAACCATCTCCTTATTCTTTTTGCTCCCACAGAGACAAGGTGCTGGAGCAACAAATGGAAAAGACAAGGCAGCTGGTGAAAATGGTAAGATCTTGCTGGATCCTATTTGATGATGGAGATTCCTGCAGCACAATTCTATGCATACTTACTTGGAAGTAATTTCCATTGAGATTTCCTTTCACGTAATCCCTAATAAGTGTGTTTAGGATTGCAGGTTGGATCAGTCTTTTTGTCTAAAAATCATTGGTTCTATGTTTCCTTTGTCTTTGAGAGTTCCCCCTAAGACTGACTTCTAAAACCGATTGTTTCTTTAAATGTTCAGATTCATATTTTAACCATTGACAAAAAACATGCTAGACCTTTTTTTTTTTTGGCCAGGAAATAAACTGGTGCAAATAGCCATAACAAGCCTCAAAGAGTCTTTGGCCACTGAATATTTTGCTTTCAGAATCCAACCATCAGCTGCCTCATTCAGATCACAAAGGATTGTACAGTACAGTATTCTCTGATTACCCACAGTTCCCTGGAGGCCATCCTGCCATTGTAGCAGGGCATCATCTTTTTTGAGGGTTAATGAGATGATGCTTTAAAAGCATCATAATAATGACAATCTTCTGAAAAGCAGAGATAAATTCAGTGCCAGTCCATCCAAAGTTCTCTGTCTTTGAAATGTAGTAGCACTTGAAAATTCTTACTGACTCAGGTGAAAAATGAACACACCACAGCTGGTTTGGTCTGGGTCAAGTGAACCTATAAGTGAGTCGGACTATTTAAAAACAACAACAGTGTTCTGATAGCAAATGTTTTTGGTTCCTTAAAGTTAAAGGCAACACACTTTTGTTCTTCTCAGTGAGAAAGACAGAGCAATTGTGAATGGCAGTGGCTCTTCCATGCACAAACAATTGCAGATCAAGTGAAAAGAAACACCCCCCGCTGCCTAGATGCTTTCTTAAAGCATATCCAAAGAATAGCTGATTGTACCTGTGGTTCAAGCCTGCAGCATAAAACTAAAATAAAGTTTCCCTTGGAAAGACAAGAACCTTTGTCCTGACACCCTTGTGGCAAAACAAGGAAACTAGACGCAAAAGTTGGTCCTGTAGCTCTCTCTCTCTCTCTCTCTCTCTCTCTCTCTCTCTCACACACACACACACACACACACACACACACACACACACACACACACACACATTTGTGGAGCAAAATAACACATCATTATATGGATTGGTTATGTCATCATCTTTTCTTCTTTTATATTCAACTGTGAGTGAACAGGTAGCCGGACACTAGCTTGAACTTAGCTACTAAGCATCACTAGCTACTTTGGGCTGCAGGAGAAGCAGGGGCAGCACAACCCAGAACGCTGCCTGAGGCCAACTTGGGTCCGCTGCCTTTGCACTACAGAAAACACACACACACCAAACTCTTGCCATGCTCCTAACATGCTGCCATGAAACCTGGACATGCAAGACTTCTGGTTTCATTTATGGGGACAACCACCACCACCACCACCACCATCATTATATGTGGAAAGTGTGTCCACGGTAAGGAGATAAATGATCTGCTTCTTGCTCAAGCAAGTGGGAAGTAGATTGTTGTGGCTTGCATTGGTGGCAGGTCAGATGGAGCCAGCTGTGGCAGACTCGGGGTGAACGGCACCCCGAATCTGCCACCCCCTTGGACTCTTGCAATCTGCTACTGATGCAACCCACATCAGGTGGCTGCACAGATGGTCCGGCAGCAGGCAGAAGCATCAAGTGCCACTGGCTCAGCTCGATACCGACTTTCCTTTCTCCAGTCTCTGCGCCACTGAGTGAGTAGGACTATGAGTAGGACAAGCTGTGCCACTGATACTCAGAACATATGCAGCAGCAGCAGCCTGATCCTGAGTCAGGCCTTTAATCCGTCCTGCTCAATATGGTTGACACTGATTGGTAGCATCTTTCCAGTTCTGCTTGGAGACCCCAGGGATTGAACCTGGGACCTTCAGCATGAGCTCTATCACTAAACTATAGTTTCAGATGGGGTGGGTAGGAGCAGTGCACTAAAAAGAGGGGCAGGACAGAGTAAGGTTTTTCATTTTGAGCATCACAGCAAGAATACGATTGCACAAGGCCAATATTTCCTTAGTTAAGATCTGCAGGTAGCTTCAGATCCCCTCCAGGTCTGCCTCACTTGTCTTGGTCAGATCATAATGCAGCATTTTGAGGTGCAAAGTTACCAAGACGGTTTCTCTAACCATCTTTAGAATAAAGCAAAGTTAACCTTTGGTGCTGCTGCTCAGAGATTTCCCCAGAATTCTGCATAACACTGATGGCTGCTGCTGGCCCAGTGCATGAAGGAGGGTCAAGGCTGGAGCAAGGGGATTAAGCAAGTCCATGTTTCAATCTATGCATGGCTTCTGCTACACAGCAAAACACCCAGTTTTGAGCACTCTTTAAAAAAAAGCTTGCTCTACAGTTTGAGATTGACTCATTAGGCAACACAAGGAGTAATCTTTTGCTTTTACTTTCCTAATAAGGCTAGATGACTTTCTCCTTGGTGCTGTTTATATAACACCATAATGAAACATGATGTTCCTAATAAAATTAAGTTATGCACTTAACACAAATGAAAGGAGACATGCATGTTTTGGGGAAAACCCCCCCTCTTTTCTTTAAGTGCAATTCAAAAGAAACAGAGCTGATTCTACAGCACACATTTTGCTTTAAGATATTTCAGTCATTACTGCATTTGATAAGACTGGCAGAACATGTTTTAAGTGCCGCTTCTGTCATGGAAATAACACCAGCAACCAAAGAAGGAGTCCTGTCTCCCTCTGCCTGTCCCTCATGTGTACTCTTTTCTCACTCCCGCAATGATGTCGCCAACATTACATTTGCCATAGCTCAGCACTTGCCACCACTCACCTCTCTTCACACCGGCCTACATGCCACTTGCATAATTTACAAGCTGCTGCCATGCAAACAGGCGAGCATATTTTGCAAGTGGAAAACTGCTTCTGTGCCAAAGGAAACTGGCTTTCAAATCCCTTATTCCCCCCGCTCCCCTCCACAAGCGCACGAAATTACAATCCTGGCAGGTTGTTTTTCAAAAAGAAATCCGTGTATTCTCATTTTGCGCTTTGAATCCCCCTTTAGATAACCATAACTGTGATCATATAATAATAAAAGAATAGGTCATAATTTCCATAGCTTCTTTGGGACTAACCGAAGAAGAAAATACAATAGAGTTGCATCAATTCCCTTGGAAAAACAAATTTGTCTTGTGTTGCTACGGTGATAATGGAAGACTGTGAAAGAAATCTCGCTCCCCTCAAGCCCCCATCTTCAGCTATCTCAAAACAAAGTATTTGTTCATAGGCAATCTGCACTGAAAAGGCTTTGGAAAGGCATCAGTCACACTGCATGGGGATGGAGCTGTCTCTATTCCCGCTTCCCCGTAGCACTTGCTGGACACGAGAAGTGCCCCTCGGATAGGCTTACCATATTTTTCAAACTTCAAACCGGGACACCCCCCCATACCCCCCCGAGGTAAATAATTAATTAATGTCAAAGCAACGAAAAAGCAAGGCGAAAGAACCACAACCAATCGTAAACCACAACGAAAAAGCCATCAGAAACAGCCCAAACCAACCGCAAACTACCCTCCACAACGAAAAAGCAATTCTAAACCACAACGAAAAAGCCATCAGAAACAGCTCAAACCAACCCCCAACTACCCTCCACCACGAAAAAGCAATCTAAACCACAACGAAAAAGCCATCAGAAACAGCCCAAACCAACCGCAAAGTACCCTCCACAACGAAAAAGCAATTCTAAACCACCACGAAAAAGCAGAAAAAACAAGCATAAATGTCAGAATAAAGCAGAAATCCACATAAGAAATCCTTTTAATGAACAAATTATCGGAGAAATAACTTATTATTTAAAGCGCGGCCGCTTTTTTTAAAAATAATTAATTAATAAAGTAAAGGGGGCGCGAAGCCCTGACCGAAATTTTTAAATTTCAAACTTCAAACAAATTTCAAACAAATTATTTAAAAATTTCAAACTTCCCGGCATCTTGGGTCACGAAATCTCGCGTGATCCAAGATGATCCAAGGGCATCATGCCCTCACGAGATTTGGGCGCCGACATCTTGGATCACGCGAGATTTCGTGACCCAAGATGCTGCCCGGTAAGTTTAAAATTAAAAAAAAGATGGCGGCGCCCATTCGTCCCCTGGGACACGACCGGGAATCGAGTCCGATTTCCGGGACTGTCCCGGCGAAACCGGGACGAATGGTAAGCCTACCCTCGGATCTACAGATCTACTCCCAAGGAGGCTCATGCCAACTCAGCTGACCTTGCAACATGACATGGTTCATGACTGCCTGGAAAGGCCCCCATCAGCTGTGTGGATGGCTGGGAGATCACTGCAAGATGCAGAACTCTGTGTGCCTGCATCAGAAAGATCATCAGATGCACAGCAAGGATCACCTGATGCAAGAAGCTTGCGTCAGATGCAAGAAGCAACTTGCTTCTGCATTAAGAGCAAAAGTAGCCTCCTTGGTAGAGTCTTGCAACCTAATCCGAACCCTTTGAACTAGGATGGATTCCTTGAGGAGAGTACTCAAATTATGAAGAAAAAGAAGGGGGCTTAAAACTCACCAGCTCTGTCTCCTGACTGCACCCTAATTTTAGACAAACAATGTCCCATCTGAAGCTTGCTCACAGCTCACAGTGCAATCATCATGCACATCTTTAGGCTGGCAGAACAAGTGCTCTGCCAGGCGAGGGTATCGCAAAAGTGCCGTAAGTGCCGGCACCGCTCACTCCACTGCCGTCCGACACCCATGCCACCAGATGCAGGTAAGTGCTGTGCTGGGCGGCGAGAGAGTGCGGGGAGGGCGGGCCAGGGTGACAGGGGATGGAGCGATTGGCCGGCCAGGCCAAGGAGGGATTATCAGTGGTGTGCTCTGCCATATCCAGGATATGATATCCTTACCCCCTTCCCAGGCCTGTCTGGCCATACACGGCCTTCCCCTGTCATGCACCAGCAAAATAGCTGGCACGCATCCGAACAGGCCTATTGGGGCCACTGGGGCTGACATCGGGAAAAAGACGAACGTCCCTTTCCCCCAAGGTGTGCCACAGCTTCACTGGTGCAGGCTGCATCCTGCTTAGAAGGCCGAGTCTGGGCTGAGGTATACAACACAATGACCTCCTTAGTTACCAGTCAGGCAGCCCAATTGTGCATAAGATGCACCGGCCGGCCAAACAACCGGCCGCTGCATCTTAAGCACAATTGGGCTGCCTGACTAAGGAGGTCATTGTGTTGTATACCTCAGCCCAGACTCGGCCTTCTTCCTTTTCTCTTTGACTTGGAGATACCCTGCTGCAGGCCTGTGTTAGAGCCATGGTAGGAACCTGTGTATGGTCTTGTGAATAAATCAGTTGTCATCACCTGTACAGAGCTTGAACCCAGTGTTCAATACTAATCAGACAACATTGCCATCACAAAAGAGAGGAGGTGGGTGCCTCTGGCCCCCTGTAATTCCTGTACTGCCCTTGAAGCTTCGGCACATGTAAACGTCTTCATTCATTTCAATGGAAGGGACAGATGCACGTAGGCATCCCTTTGTGCATGTAAAGTTACCCCGTCACAGAAAATGTGGAAGACCTGGTGAGTAGGGGAGCTCCGTGCTTTGGAACCCTCAGGCCCACAAGGGGCTTGCAATGATAGTCTGGGTATCAAATTCCAAAGGAGATGGAAGTTGCACTTCATCTTGCTTGGCTATATGTGAAATAGTTTTCTTGGCATATTTTGTCATGTGACCTCTATCACTTGTAACCTACAGTTGTTCTGCTTTAGAAACAAAAGTCAGGACTGCCTTGTGTACATGATTTATAGTACTTGTGATGAATGCATTCTGCACTCCACAGAATTGGCTGTATATTGATAGACCATAAAATATTCATCACAATTCTCCATCTGGCAGCAACCAGAGATGGGGTCTTTTCCCCTGCAGTCAACTTTCCATTCCGAAACAGATTGGTCCACCTCGTGCAGCTCAGCTGTGCTAATAAGACTGCATGCAAACAAAAGTCAGTGACAGGTAACAGCTGGGTCTATATACTCAAGTAGAATCCCACAATTGATTGCCACCTGAGGTAAAGCTGCGCAGGAGTGTGGAGAGGGCGAAATGGGGAGGTGACGGGGGTGGGAGGAGGGTGGATCAGGCCCAGGAAGGGGGATGGTTAGGCGGCAGCAGCTCCTGCCAAATCCTGACAACCCCCCCCCCTTCCCAGGGCCAATCTGCCTCCATCGGTCCATGCGGACTTGCACCAGCGATATTCAAAGGTTGAATACTCCTGACCAGCAGTGCTCAGTGCTGAGAATGGTAACCTTGTGCTGTGATTTTCAGGGACTGCATGCACAAAAGCAATGGATTCAATCTCTGACCAAAAACAGAAAACACCCCAAATAGCCATGTATTCAAATCCAGGTCTCTCTGTTTGTAAAGGTGCATTTCGACACAGAACTTGGACCTTACTTGCAAGCAAACATAAATATTTTAGCTTTACGCTTGACAATTGTTATGAAGAATGAGGCACTGATTGCAATTCCTCTTGATCCTAATCAGTGTAATGCCAACATATCTTTATCAGTGCAGTATTAGTAATATTTGATGCGGCATAATAGAAAAACCTTGGTGGGACAGTCCAAGTCTGTCTAATCCAGCACCGTTTCCAACTGTGGCCGGCCAGATGTTCAGAGAAGCTCATAGGGAGAGCATGTTGCCCTGTTGCAAATGAGTCCCACATGGTAGCATCCAGAGTAACACTTCTATGAATGGGAGGGCTCTCCGTGAATACAAGCACCCTCTGAGAAGAGTATTCTGCTCGTACAAAGAGCCCTCGTGCAAGCAGAAGGGGCCCTTTGCACGAGCAGAACATTCCTCCTGTTCTCAGAGGGAGCTGACATTCATGGAAGTGTTACTATGAACGACATCCATCTTCTTACACTGAGTCAGAAGGGCAATGTGCAGAAAAGGAACAGGTTTCTATGCATAGTTTGCCTTTCTAGATTTGTCCCTTTTGCAGAAATTGGATGCTGCATGGAAAGAAAAGACACTTCCAACACTGATCTCGGAGGGTCATGCCCCACTTAAGAATTCTTGCATATAGAAAGTGACTGAACGCATCCTATTGTATTGCAATGATTCTGCCCATCCTTTCTCCTCTGGACATAGGATCAGTGCTGTTCTCTTACTTAATGGCATTGATTACCTGTTTGGAGAAGATATTGAATGCAGGCACACCTGTCCTCTCTCCACAATTAATCAGTCCTCTCAGAAAGGTCAGCGTCAATCATATGTTCATGAGGACAGAGGGGGAAGATCAATGCACAGACACCTCGTGAGGATCTCTGGACGAGGGTCAGGTGTACCTCAACTGCATTCAGTGAAAATGGCAGACTGTTTGTGGTTCTATTAAAATTCTCATATACAGTACCACTGTTCAATAGAGGTTTACATTGCAAAATAAATGGGAAAAAAATGGTTCCCTGTTCCGGAGGTCTTGCAGTCTAAAAAATGGCACAAGAGAGACGCCAGCAATAGCCACTGGAAAAGACAATATGCGGAGATGGATAGGGACAGTTGCTCTCCCACAACGCCAGTTGTGTTCAAATTCTGAAAAGAATCCCTCCAGCCAAAAGACTTCAAAATAGATATACATTTATATAGATATGAAAATCGAATAAGTTTGAGCTGAACTCCCCCCCCCCCCCCGGATCTGTAGCAGGGCTTACTTTCCTTCCTCTGCAGACCAGTACCTGAATTTTTCATCAAATGACTGTATATCTTCCAAATCCCAGGGGGTTTCCATTCCTTCCCTGAGACCAGAACCTCATTAAAAACCATATCTGCTAAGGCAGCATCATGGCAGCGGTTGTACAGCCTGCCATATTCTCTCTGTGAACTTCACAGGAAGTTTTTGTTTCATGTATCATTTACGATGTTCTACATTGATTCCACCAAAGCATATTTCCTATCCAAGCCAAGGAATATGAGACTAAGCACCTGTATTCATCTTACCACACGGATATATTGACTTTTTCAATGTGAATTGCCCTTAATATGGGAATCTTCTATACATTTGATTAAGTATGAAGAAATGCACATGGAAAATCAAGTCCGGGTGTCATTAAAACAAGGAAAACTCCAAGATACCTAATTCGACCCAAACTTCATTTTATTTCTAATTAATGGCAGTTGAACTATTTTTCTGTAAATACCACTCCTCTGTAAAAAATAAAGCTGTAAATAAAAATTATTTAGCTATAAATTATTAAAAGTATTTATATAGCACTTTTCAACAAAAAGTAGTTCACAAAGCTGTTGACATAGCAAAACACATCAGTGAATGGTTTCCTGTCCCCAGAGAGCTCACAATCTAAAAAGAGGCAGAAGAGATACCAGTAATAGCTATTGTGCCCTTTAAACTGCATTGCCACCCATGAACTGCCCCCTCCGCCACCTTATCTACACTGGCAGAGTGTCTGGGCAGTTCTGGCGCAATCGAGCCTCCGATGGTTTCCATCAGCAACTCCATAGTGCAATGTTTGCGCCGTCACAAGGTGACTTATGGAAATGGTTTGCTAAATCCATAGATTGGGCTATTAGTTACTAGAGGTGACAGGCAAGAACTAACAGCGCAATCCTATCCAACCTCCACCACAGGTGTAACTAGCGGTGCAGCGAGAATGGGAGGCCCCAGAATGGAAGGGGGATTCAAAGGGGATTTAAATCTCCCCTCCCCTCCAAAAAACTCCCGCCCTGCCCTCCCCCGCTGGTTACACTGGTGGTGTAAGTTAGATAGGATTGCGCTGTGAATCTCTTTATAATAACCTATTTCATTGTAAGGTTTTGGGAGCAAAGAGGAGCATTTTCAAGGTTAATGCCAGGCTCTTTTTATCTACAGGATTAACCACAGCCATAGGTACACTGCTCAAAATCATTCTGGAGTTTAAGAGAAGGCAGGCCATTGGTTCAACCTGTTCAGGATGATGTTATGTTCTTAACATGTACCACCAGCGTATCCAGCCCTTTATGCAACTTTAACAGCAAGCCCAATAAACCCTAAATAGCTAGCTTATAATGATGGCGAAATGCAGGAGGAAAGACATATATACTTCTCATTCTCATCATTTTAAAAATAGCAACACCATTTTTGTTATAACTACCGGTACATAACCTATTTCCTTTTATTTCCAGTGTGTTTTTCCTTCCTAAGATGATTTGGTTCAGCAATGCTAAAAGCCTTTGAAACTGATGTCATTTTACCTGCTGATAATATGATAAGATGTTCATCATCATCATAATCTTTGGAAGCCTTTTTTATGTTTCTAATGTGTGCAGCTAGCATAATACATTTAGCTTGATGCTCCAAAATTGCCATGTAATTTGGCATAATTGGAAGACTCTGTTTGAGAGAGTGACAGGATTTAGAATAGCAGGAAAGTCATAAATTAGGAGTAAAGATATGTGTCTTGTTACTTACATTGTCTGGAAGAGAGAGTCTCAAAAGACTCTACTGGAACAATCCACATTGATGTCAATGGACAGAAGTCATTTTAATTTGACTACCCACTGAGGTCAATCCTCTCTATTGTCCTTGATACAAATAACAAGGCAGCATTTGGAATGTATGTTCTTTCATAGTAGATGATTTTATTTATTTGCCACATTTCTATCTCATTCTTCCTGCAAGGAGCTCATAATAGTATATACACGGTATATACACTGCCAGCCCAACCATGAGATGAGCGAAGCAGATTGCATCAGTGGCAGATTGCGATGAGTCTGAGGGGGCCGTGTATTTGGGGAGCACTTCACCCCGAGTCTGCTGCTGCCTGCCTGCCTCCAGCCCGCTGCTGACGCAAGCGGCAATAATCCACTTTGCAACTGTGACTTTAAGCAAAACGACTTATGATGGAACCAGTTTTATCATAGGCTAATTGATAAACATAAATGTTCCTATGGCATTTTCCCAGCAACTTTAAAACTAAACAACTGTAAATGAAATGACTTTAAGTGAGAGTCTTGCTGTATATCTTATGGATACATTGTAGTGGAATTCATCTTTGAATTTTAAAGATGATCCATTTTCACTTTTGAGATTCTTTTCTGCACATGTGGAACTGTGTGTGTGTGTGTGTGTGTGTGTGTGTGTGTGTGTGTGTGTGTGTGTGTGTGTGTGTGTAAGGAACTCCACAGATTGCACTGTCTCTTGTCCACACCAGACCTCAGTTGGCCACACATGCAGTGATATTGAGACATTGCGGTGGACCCAGAATCATAAAAGAAGGCCTATTGGTGCTCCCATCTAGCAGTTCGGTGCAGCCTCTCCACAAATATTTGAGAAATGTTGTTGTTGTTGTTCAGTCGTTAAGTCGTGTCCGACCCTTCGTGATCCCATGAACCATATCCCGCCAGGCCTTCCTGTCCTCCACTATCTTCCTGAGTTTGCTCACTTTCATGTTCGTTGCATCGGTGATGCTGTCTAACCATCTCATCCTTTGCCTTCCCCTTCTCCTTTTGCCTTCAATTTTTCCCAGCATCAGAGTCTTCTCCAGAGAGTCCTCTCTTCGCATTAGGTGGCCAAAATATTTGAGTTTCAGCCTTAGTATCTGTCCTTCCAGGGAACAGTCAGGGTTGATTTCATTTAGGATTGACTGATTTGATCTCCTAGCAGTCCAAGGGACTCTCAGGAGTCTTCTCCAGCACCACAGTTCAAAAGCATCTATTCTTCGGCGCTCAGCCTTCCTTATGGTCCAACTCTCGCAACCACACATTGCTACTGGGAACACCATCGCCCTGACTATGCGAACTTTTGTTGGCATGGTGATATCTCTGCTTTTTATTATGCTGTCTAAGTTTGCCATAGCTTTCCTTCCAAGGAGTAAGCGTCTTTTAATTTCATGGCTGCTGTCTTCGTCTGCAGTGATCTTGGAGCCCAGAAAAGTAAAATCTGTTACTGCTTCCATTGCTGCCCGTTCTATTTGCCAGGAATTGATGGGCCCAGATGCCATGATCTTAGTTTTATTAATGTTGAGTTTCAAGCCAACTTTTGCACTCCCCTCTTTCACCCTCATCAAGAGGCTCTTTAGTTCTTCTTCACTTTCTGCCATTAGGGTGGTATCGTCTGCATATCTGAGGTTGTTGATATTTCTCCCGGCAATCTTGATTCCGGCTTGCGATTCATTCAGCCCTGCATTTCTCATAATGTACTCTGCATATAAGTTAAATAGGCAGGGTGACAATATACAGCCTTGCCGTACTCCCTTCCCAATTTTGAACCAGTCGGTTGTTCCATGGCCGGTCCGAACTGTTGCTTCTTGACCCGCATACAGGTTTCTCAGGAGACAGGTAAGGTGGTCTGGTACCCCCATCTCTTTAAGAATTTGCAACAGTTTGTTGTGATCCACACAATCAAAGGCTTTTGCGTAGTCAATAAAGCAGAAGTAGGTGTTTTTTGGAACTCTCGTGCTTTCTCCATGATCCAGCGCATGTTGGCAATTTGATCTCTGGTTCCTCTGCCTCTTCGAAACCCAGCTTGTACGTCCGGTAGTTCTCGGTCCACGTACTGCTGAAGCCTAGCTTGTAGGATTTTGAGCATAACCTTGCTAGCATGTGAAATGAGTGCAATTGTGCGATAGTTTGAGCACTCTTTGGCACTGCCCTTCTTTGGAATTGGAACGTAAACTGACCTTTTCCAATCCTTTGGCCACTGCTGAGTTTTCCAAATTTGTTGGCATATTGAGTGCAGCACTTTCACAGCATCATCATTTAGGATTTTAAGTAGCTCAGCTGGGATATTATCATCTCCACTAGCTTTGTTGTTAGTGATGCTACCTAAGGCCCACTTGACTTCACTCTCTAGGATGTCCGGCTCTGGGTCAGTGACCACACCAGCGTGGTCATCAGGAACATTAAGATCTTTCTTGTATAGTTCTTCTGTGTATTCTTGCCATCTCTTCTTAATCTCTTCTGCTTCTGTTAGGTCTCTGCCTTTTTTGTCCTTTATCATGCCCATCTCTGCACAAAACGTTCCCTTGATATCTCCAATTTTCTTGAAGAGATCTCTAGTCCTCCCCATTCTGTTGTTTTCCTCGATTTCCTTGCATTGTTCATTTAAGAAGGCCTTCTTATCTCTCCTTGCTATTCTCTGGAAATCTGCATTCAGTTGTTTATATCTTTCCCTTTCACCTTTGCTTTTTGCATTCCTTCTTTCCATAGCTATTTGTAAAGCCTCATCTGACAGCCACTTTGCTTTCTTGCATTTCTTTTTCTTTGGGATGGTTTTCGTTGCTGCCTCCTGTACAATGTTACGAACTTCCGTCTATAATTCTTCAGGCACTCTGTCTACCAGGTCTAATGCCCTAAACCTATTCTTCACCTCCACTGTATACTCATAAGGGATATGGTTTAGGTCATATCTGACTGGTCTAGTGGTGTTCCCTACATTCTTCAGTTTAAGCCTGAATTTTGCAATAAGAAGCACATGATCTGAGCCACAGTCAGCTCCAGGTCTTGTTTTTACTGATTGTATAGAGCTTCTCCATCTTTGGCTGCAAAGCACATAATCTATCTGGTTTCGGCATTGACCATCTGGTGATGTCCATGTGTAGAGTCGCCTCTTGTGTTGTTGGAAAAGAGTGTTTGCTATGACCAGCGTGTTCTCTTGACAGAACTCCGTTAGCCTTTGCCCTGCTTCATTTTGCGCTCCAAGGCCAAACTTGCCTGTTGTTCCGTTTATTTCTTGATTTCCTACTTTAGCATTCCAGTCTCCTATGATGTAAAGGACATCTTTTTTGGGTGCTAGTTCTAGAAGGTGTTGTAGGTCTTCATAGAACCGGTCAACTTCATCTTCTTCGGCATCAGTGGTTGGGGCATACACTTGGATTACTGTGATGTTGAATGGTTTGCCTTGGATTCGAACTGAAATCATTCTGTCGTTTTTGAGGTTGCACCCCAGTACTGCCTTTCCCACTCTTTTATTGACTATGAGGGCTACTCCATTTCTTCTAAGGGATTCATGCCCACAGTAGTAGATATGATGGTCACCTGACTTAAATTCGCCCATGCCCGTCCATTTTAGTTCGCTGATTCCCAAGATGTCAATGTTCAATCTTATCATCTCATTTTTGACCACATCCAGCTTGCCTTGATTCATAGACCTCACATTCCATGTTCCTAAGCAGTATTGCTCCTTGCAGCATTGGATTTTCCTTTCGACCTCAGACACATCCACAGTTGGACGTCCTATTGGCTTTGGCCCAACCGCTTCACTCTTTCTGGGTCTACTTGGAATAGTCCTCCGCTGTTCCTCAGTAGCATATTGGACACCTTCCGACCTGAGGGGCTCATCTTCCGGCGTCATATCTTTTAGCCTTTTGGTACTGTTCATGGGATTTTCTTGGCAAGGTTACTGGAGTGGGTTGCCATTTCCTTCTCCAGTGGATCACTTTTAGTCAGAACCCTCTGCTACGACCTGTTCGTCTTGGGTGTCCCTGTACGGCATAGCTCATGGCTTCATTGTGTTACGCAAGCCCCTTTGCCATGACAAGGCAATGATCCATGAAGGAGAATAGCAGAATTCAAATGCAATTTTCGTAAGCAATCTCAAGGGAGAAGATTATGCAATGAGAATTCCCCCCCTTTGGTTCAGCTCTAATCATAGTAATCATTCTAATGCCCTTGGATCATTATTTCTTGACCAACAATAGTCATGTAGAAGTGAGAGCCCAAAAGAAAATATTGCCATATATCCCTCTCCCCTAACAGGAATGCTCCTGTTCAGCGGCGTACCTAGCTTCCTTGCAGCCTGGGGTGGCAAGGATGGGTGTCACACACACACACACACACACACACACACACACACACACACACACACACACACACACCCAGCCTGGTGAAACCCAGAAGTGACATCACTTTGGCCCAGAAGTGGCATCATTTCTGAAGCAGCCACAAGGCAGGAGGTGGGGACTGGGGCGGCCGCGTCTTTGGCTTCTTTTCCCTGATTGCAGGGAAGTGAAGCTGAAGACGTGGCCGCCGGCAGACTGGGCAGCAGCAGGCGTGTCACCCCCTCCCGTTATGTCACCCAGGGCAGGCCACCACCCCCGCCACTGCTCCTGTTCAAGGCTGCAGCGAACAGGAGACTGGCTGCACTCTTTGGGGTTTGCAGAAAACACCTTTATTTCATTCTCACCATCGCTGAACCTTCTCCCACTGTGCTACATAGTACTAGTGGGGGCTCAGAATCAGGCCTGGAATGGGAAAAGGATGTTTTGAGCCTCATGGTGTGCACGCTGCCAACTCTGATACATCTCCAGGATACTATAAGCTGTAAGGGGCTCCGATGGGCCAGTTCCTTCCCCCTCTCTCCCTCCACTGTCCTTTTTATTCTCTTCAACTGGCACCTCCAACATTCAGTGGCTTAAAGTGATCTCAAGTGTCAACTTAAATCAGTGGTTTCCAAACATTTTTGGGCCATTGCCCCATTGGTTCCATAAACTCATTCACAGTGCCCCCTACCCTACTCTATAAAAAGCATTATTCAGAATAGCGGTTTGCATGACCCACTAAGGAAGATAATAACAACATTCAAAACAGTAACAATTAATTGCACATTTATTCAAAATCCAATTAAAACTTTTTAGTTTAATCTATTCAACAAAATGATCCAGTGGTACCAGCTTTTCAAGTCTGATAGTCATTTAACACTAACTTTAGGTATTGCATTTAGTAACTACTTCACTGTTCAGTAACTTCTTAATGCGATGAATGGGCTGGATGAAGTGATACCAGTTTCCCAATGTCTGATTTAAAGTCACTTAGCAGGAGTCTTAAATCACCACCTTTGATAATCTGGAGTTGATTTCTTGGGGAGAAGTTGGTTGACCACACTAAATAAAACCATGTTCCACCACATATGATGTTGGAAATGCAACAAGGAGCTTCTTAACCACTGTCCATAGTTCAGGACAGCAATCAGATTTCCTTCTGTAACCAAAGCTCTTGGTATGGATTCTTAAACTTTGGTTTCAGCTCAATGTCATTTTGTAGCTCAATTAGTTCTTCCTCCACTATCCCAACTTCCTCGGTATCTGAAAATGGATTTATCATCATCCAAGATGGAATTTCCATTGAAAGAAGATCCTCAAAATGCTCAGACATATTTTCATGCAGCATGTCGAAATGATCAGAAAAAAACTTGCAGCTCATCATCTTGTATCCCACCTTTCTCTTCTAGCTCAGACTGGCTCAGAAATCAGTGTAGTTCACAATGGCCTATATTGCGCTTGAATAGAGTTAACTTTGAAATAAATGTACAGATGACAGATTTGGCCTTAATAAGACTGACTTCATTTCCTTGCAACTGCAAATTCATTTCATTGAACTTTGCAAATAGTTCTGATAAATAAGCAGTATCATGCCTGACCTCTTTGAGCTCATCACTGAGCAAAGCATTCGTGTCTTCAAAGAACTCCACAGCAGTGTCAAAAAGGTCATAAAAGCACACAGTTGCCTTTTGATAGCCAACAAACTTCAGTGGAGCAGCAAACTGGAGCAGCACTAGTCATTGATGGTGCTCCATCAGTTGTGCAAGCGTGTTGCACAAGCAAGTGGAATTTCCTTTTCTTTGAAGAGCTGCTCAACAAAACAAAAATGGACTCCCCTTTAGTAACTGTTCTTAGTTGTCTTGCAAATAACTCTTGAGCCAAACTCTCACATCTTGTTTGAAGTACGCATAAGCTAGAAGCAAAGATTCATTGCCTGGCAAGTTGACTCCTCCAACTGTAATGCAAATTCGTTGTCCTTAGCATGCTGCACAATGTATCTTCCACATTTACAGCCATTTGCGTTTTTGCACTGAATTGTTGCTGAATCGTCTTAATTATATTGTGTGGTGACTTATGCAAAACAGTACTCAGAACCTCACTGACTGCTGGTTACTATGTGGCTTTCAATACTTAGCAATCCACAATGGAATGTTGTATGATGCATGCAAAACTATCCGTGTTTTGTTGTGAAGCATTGCAAAACATGCTTGACAGCGTTGGCAGCGTTTGAAATTTCTCATCAAGAGATTGAAAAAAAGTCAAGTTCTTGTCTGCCTGGTCAGGATGTGCCTTCTTCCAGTCTGGAAGGCTTCATTGCCTCATTAGGGAAGACCTTTTCACATCTTAGGCACACTGGCAGCAGCTGGCTTGTTGATACTGGTATAAATCCATACTTCATGTATTCCAAACTGTATTGTCTACATTTCTTCTTTGATTTTTCTGCCATTTCTATTCAATGACAAAGAGATAAAAAGACACGCGGTGACGACTGTTTCTGAAAATGCAGTACAGGGGGGCACCGGTATCCACGGATTCCTCAACCGCGGTTTTAATTATCCACGGTTGAGGAATCCCCCCCCCGCACCCTCCACAGCCCCCTCCGCACTTACTTTTAGCAGAAACCTCCGTTCTTTTCTTCAAAAGTTCCGAGTTTCCATCTGTTTTAGGCCTGAGCAACTAGACTTAGGTGATAGCTAGAGTCTCAGCAAGGTTGCAGAGAATAGATGCTTTCGAACTGTGGTGCTGGAGAAGACTCCTGAGAGTCCCTTGGACTGCTAGGAGATCAAATCAGTCAATCCTAAATGAAATCAACCCTGACTGTTCCCTGGAAGGACAGGTACTGAGGCTGAAGCTCAAATATTTTGGCCACCTAATGCGAAGAGAGGACTCTCTGGAGAAGACTCTGATGCTGGGAAAGATTGAAGGCAAAAGGAGAAGGGGAAGGCAAAGGATGAGATGGTTAGACAGCATCACCGATGCAACGAACATGAACATGAGCGAACTCAGGAAGATAGTGGAGGACAGGAAGGCCTGGCGGGATATGGTTCATGGGATCACGAAGGGTCAGACACGACTTAACGACTGAACAACAACAAATTATGAAGGTAATGTGAAACTTGAATACCAAAGACACTTTATTTGGAGGATGAATTCACAAATTAAATAGCTTTAGGCATACACTGAAGTACTAAACCAAGTTCAAACTGGGATGTCATAGTTTCAGCTGTGCACACACAGTGCAGGTGAGATTTGTCCCTAGTGGGAAGCGCCATTGGCACCAATAGCAGATTTGCTCTTGAGGCGAATAGGAACCATGGGGGGGGGGGGGACTGATCTGAATCAGGACAATGGCAGAGGCAAAGAGTTAAAACTCCTCCCTCCACACGGTGATCCTGATCCAGATCAGGCCCCCACAGGTAATATTTAGGAAACATAAAAGCAAGCACATAAGGGTTAATAATGCACTAGCATAAAATGTAGTTTGGCCCGATGACATTTTCAATGTATACCTAAAAATATACTGTGGAAATGTGGTAGGCACATACTTGCACTCATGTGTCATACAGGTTCACTTGTTAGGAAGCTGTGATTGGCTCCAGCTCTCTGTTGAGTGCCCAGTCAGTGGCACACATGTTTGCCTTTGTGTAATGCATGAAAGGGCCCTTAGAGTTCATAATATTTTGCTGCCCAGAGAAAACACACTGCATGGAGACAGAGATGAGATTGAAGTGGGCTTTTTCAATGTACTAACAGTACCGGTGTCCCCCGGTTAACGACGGGTCATTTAACGATAATCTGCATATATTATGGTGGTCCCCAGTACAAAATAGAGACAGGAAGCACTCTGTGCTGGCAAAGCGCTAAACATCAAAGCGCTTATCTAGCCCCGAACAGCTGATGGGATGGGGATTTTAAAAGACTTGTCTTTAAGCACAGCACTAAACATCAAAGCCAATTATCTAGCAAACCACCATCAGCACCACTAGATGGTGCTGAAGACTCACTTAATGACAGATTCACATTACATTTGAGATTTCAGGACCTATCCCCGTTGTTAACTGGGGGACACCTGTACTTTATAACTAGATGCAGAAGGTTCTGAAGCCATTAGATTAAAAATGCTGAACCTCTCCCCCCCCCCATCCCACAATACCCTCATCTGTCAGATTCCAACATCTGCAGTGTGACACAGAATGCCACCTGATGCCACCTCAGGTCCACCACCTCTGCACAATAAAAAAAAGCAGGCGCTTACCTGGTGCGGTTTCTTTGGTGGCAGAAGTGCAGGACTTCCATGTTAGATTTAGAGGGACTGCATGAACAAAGGAGATCCTTCATTTGCGGGCTGGAGGGAGGCCGTGACAGCAGCAGACTCAGAGTGAAGGGCACCCAGAATGCCCTCTCACCTCCCTGCAATCTGCCACTGATGCAACCTGCATCATCTCGCCTAGTGGACGGGCTGCTCCTGTGCTCCATGGAGACATCCATCTGTCTCCCAAGACAAAATCTCCAGCCCAATTGCACCTGACTTTTGCTTCTAGTGTTTTATTCCAAACCCTGCTCATACATGCAACAGGGCTTAGTGCACACATGCAAAACATTGAAAATGGGAGCCATGATGGAGTTCAGTTGCACGTCAAATGTGCAGAGATGCTGTAGTAGTTGCCTGCACTGAGCAGGGGTTTGAACTAGAAAGATGACGTCCAAGATCCCTTCCAACATTATATATGATTCTATAGTTTCTCTCTCTCTAGTAGTCTGTTTTGCTCCTATTTCACTCCTCAGTACCACATAGTTTCACCTTTTCCTTGTTCGAATCCTTTGATCCTGTGTCTCCTCAGCCTCCCAAAGCCTTTATCTCTCACCCCCCCCCCAATGTTTCCTCACAAATCTGCATTTTATTTGCAATGGACCACCAGGCTTCCATTTTTCCTTGTCCCGTCAAACCCACAGTTCCTGACTGCTCTCTGTAAAGGAATTCAAAACCACCCGAGCTCAGCCTAATAAAGGGATTCTCCAAAACACTAATGGCATTTTGATGCCCAAGGGCGTTTCTACATGGAAAAGCAAATCACATCAACTAGAGCCGTGAGTTTAATATAGTTACTTTGATGAATGCAAATGAATACACTTTGTGAATGCTCTCTTTAACATGTATTAGAGATTTTCAGAGTTAAGCCACTTTGTGCCTAATGCATTTAAATTCTACTAAACAAACTCTTGTGAGGAGAGGAAGAGGGTGATGTGCTAACTGAACCCAAATCAAATTCACACACGTCCAATTTACGTCCAATGCTGTGAATTCCAATGGTGAGTCACGGCACACTAGTACGTGTGCGCTATGAAGGGCTGAAGCATGCTTTGAAAATTAAGACACCACCTTAAATGTATCTAGGTTCCCTGGAGTCAGGAGTTCCCATGGAGTATTGCGCCCCAACTCTTTGCAAATATCTGGGCAGTGACATCATCCTAATTGAGGGAGTAAATTCCAGCTCAGATTGGAAACTGGAATTTGGAAAACTCCAACTCAGATTGTCACTTTCAGTCATAGAGAGGAGGACTGTTTCCTCACGGGAAAGTAGAACAGAGGAACACTTTGGGATTCCTTTGGGGAATGTATACCTTCACACAACGTTTGCATAAACAATATAGAAGTAAAGCACGTCACTGGCCTGGATAAGTGTTAGAAGACTATCGGCCCAATCCTAGCCTTCCTCCCTGATGCTGGAACTAGCATTCTGGTGGCGGGGTGCATTTTACGGCCATCACAAATGGCCTGCTGGCAGCATGCAAAGCTGCACACTACCAGCCAGCCTGACACCAGAGGCCGGAGTGCCCCTTCCTGTGCGCAGTGGTGGCAGACAAAGGTAACGAAGGTAATTCGGCAGGGAGGGCGGAATGGGAGGGCGAGGGTGGGACTAGGGGGTGACACCCGGCGCAAGCAACTTGTGCAAGATGCTATCCCCTCTGATAGTAGCTAGCATGCTCCTTTTGTCTCCTCAGACTTGCACCAGCTAAAGAGCTGGTGCAGGGCCTGAGAAGACCCATTGGTGAGGGGGAGGCTTAGGGGAGTTAAGGGAAAATATTTTCCCTTACCTCTGCCGAGCCTCCTGAACTGCCCAACCACCGCAGGATGCAGCACAAGGTGGCGGCGGGGGGGGGGGGGGAGGGATAGGATTGAGCTGCCCATAATGTATTTGCATGTGCTCATGTGAACATAACCTCCATTCATTTCACAAATGGAAAGGAAATGCAATTTCTAGAAAAGAGAGATTAAAAAAAAATGCTATGTTTGTTCATCCAAAGTTCAGGCATAAATCAAGGTAGTATCTCTTGTCTCAGGATGGAGTCCAGACAATTCAAAAGCTGATTTGTACAATTCTTCACCAAGAGGGGAAGGGAAATATCACACAAATTGAGACTACACACCTACAACAGTATAAGCTTCCACCTGAAGCTCCTGCTTGACATGTTACATTCCATGTGCACTTAGTTCAACACAGAAAGAAACTCACTTACTTGGTAAGTCTATCAATCAGTCCCATATGCCTTAGAACTCGGCTTACCAGATCTCCAACCGGGACAGAGTGCTAGACCTTTAGGAGAAGGAATGTGGGCAGGTGTAGCTTGTTCAACCTTAGAGCACAATCCTAGGCATGTCTACTCAGAAGCAAGCCCCACTGAACACTGAACACTGAGCTTGCTTCTGGACTGTGCTCTAAGGTTGAACAAGCTACAACTGCCCACATTCCTTCTAAAGGTCTAGCACTCTGTCCCGGTTGGAGATCTGGTAAGCCTACTTGGCAGCAAAGATCCCTCAGTAAGAAGGTGGTGTTGGCCACCCTAAAAGACACCTTTCTACAATTACTGATCTCCCCTTTTTACAGCCCCAGGAATGGGTAGTTTGGGCAGTTTCTCTGACATGCTCTGTGCAAGGTGACAGCTAGGCCTATCCTGAGCTGAGAACGTGCTCTAGTCTAGAACGTGCCTCAGAATTGTCCACAACACACAGGGAGTCTGCAGCACCGACTCAGGGGTTCCTTGGCAGACAAATTATGTGGCAAACAGTTCCCTGAGGGTAGGAAGTCTGAATTCCACTGAATTAGAGAAGCACACTGTGCTGCAAGAAACAGTCTCAAAATAAACTGTCAGTAGAGACAGCCTAGATGATCAGTTTTAGAGACAAATTTGGCATGCTCATAAATCCAGTCTGAAAACAAAATGTCTGTCAGAGTTTCAACTAGCATGGGGGAAGAAACATTTCAGAAAAAGGTTATCATGAGCTAAGCCTAAGAAACACAAATTAATATGAACATTCTGGAAACCAGCTTGCTTTAGAAGAGGCCTCTAATTAATTTTATTACTAGCAAAATGGCTGTTTTGGGTGTTTTGGTGTGTGTATGGAGAGGAGGTATTCATATGGTGCCAGGATGCCTGGAGTTGCAATGCTTCTCTGTGTGATGTGCAAAAACAGGCAATGCTCCACTTGTAGGACCCCATCGTCAGGACCAGGGCCATTCAGAAACACTACAACACAGAGAGCCAATTTCCCACTTGTGATGCACTGAATGAGCCTTTAGGTCAGGGGTTGGCAACCTTTTTGTTAAAAGGGGCTGGACTTCAGTGATGATGTCATCACGTCATCACTGAACTTCTAGGTTGCTGAGCACCCAGAAGCGGCTGCATGGAACTCGGCTTGGAAGGTGAAGCCTCGCGCTCTGGTCAGAGAACGGTGGTGCTGCCCACCTGGGAGGCTCGCAGAGTCCCTGCACAGCAGCATATGGACTACAGCGTCTGGGGCTTTTCAGCCTATAAAAAAGGCGCCTGAGGGGGGACATGATTGAGATGTATAAAGTTATGCATGGGATGGAGAGAGTGGATAGAGGGAAATTCTTCTCCCTCTCACACAACACCAGAACCAGGGGACATGCACTAAAATTGAGTGGAGGGAGAGTTAGAACAGACAAAAGAAAATATTTCTTTACCCAGCGTGTAATTCATCTGTGGAACTCCTTGCCACAGGATGTGGGGATGGCACCTGGCCTAGATGCCTTTAAAAGGGGTTTGGACAGATTCATGGAGGAAAAGACCATCACAGGTTACAAGCCATAAGCAACCTCCTGGTTTTAGAAGTGGGTTTTCTCTGTGCCAGGTGCAAGGGAGTGTCAACGGGAAACAGGTTATCTTGTTGTCTTGTGCTCCCTGAGGCATCTGGTGGGGCCACTGTGTGATACAGGAAGCTGGACTAGATGGGCTTTTGGCCTGATCCAGCAGGGCTCTTCTTATGTTCTTATGTTCTTATGTTCTTATGGACTCTGCAAACCCAGGCAGATGGCACCACCATCCTCCTTTTGGCATGTGGCAAACTGGTCAGGAGGCTTCACCTTCCAAGCCGAGTTCCATGCGGGCCAGATAATTTTGGCTGGCAGGCCAGATCCGGTCCATAGGTTGCCAATCTCTGCTTTAGGTGGACTGTAATGAAACACTTTGATTCCTCTCCAACACTTGGCTGAGTGCTTCAGCCCTTTTGGTGGAACTCTTGTTCTGCACTAGTCCTGGACATGAAGGCATGTTAGTAAGACATGCTGCTAGTTGATTGCGTTCCTGTGAACTGGTCTCAATGAGCAGAAGTTGTTTATAAGCTTGCAGGCGCAATCCAAACCTACTTAGGCCGCCATTGTAACCAGCGGCCCAGCGAAAAGGGGAGGCCCCAGAACGGAAAGGGGATTCAAATCCGCTTCAAAAGGGGAATTCAAAGGGGATTTGAATCCCCTTTCCGTTCTGGGGCCTCCCCTTTTCGCTGGGCCGCTGGTTCCAACGGCGGCCTAAGTAAGTTTGGATTGCGCCCTACCTGTCTTTGCTGTGTGTAACGTTGAGGGCAGGATCACTTCCAGAGTGTTGGAGCCTGATTAGAGCACCCTGCCCCTGCAAGTATGTTGCAACTCAGTGCCAGCATTAATTTATGTGCTTGTTCTAGGGGCTGAAGTGTCAAGGAAAGATAATAGGAAGAGGGAGAAGTGAAGGAAGAGCTAAACCTGCATGGGATCCTTTTGGCCATTTTTGGGTTAAATTTGTATTTTTATTTACGTATTTATACCCCATCTTTTTTTGTTATCACCACCACCACCACCACAAAGCACATGCTGAAATAGGCTCTAGTCCATGTTTGGTCAGGCTCATCCTATGTTTTCTCTCACTTGTATTGTAGCCAAAATCCCAAATGCTTTATTGTTTCAAGCTTCCTAGTAGTGTATGAAGAGTCTGAATGGGCTCCATTCAGTGGGAGAGAGACATAGGAGCGACTATTATGCCCACTGCCCAAGTCATCTCTGAGTTTCTGAGATTGACTAGGACTTTGACAGGAGCATCAGCCATGTTAGCCGTCCCAGAGGGCCATTAGATCTATCATTCTCCAGAAATTGACCTACCTCACTGCAGAAGTCAGGCAGCCCAATCTAGCACAAATTCCTGCACAATGATGCAGTACGCCGGCGTGGCTTGCGCTGCAACCTGTGCGGGAATTATGGCTGCTGGAGGTCTCCGCAGGGTAAGGGGACATTTGTTCCCTTGCCCTGGGGTAAAGCCCAGCAGCCACAATGGGGCAATTTGGACCTGTGCAAGTTACATAGCTGGCGCAGGTCCACGTTTTTCACGTTGCCCCGTGTCAGTGGATCAGGGCTGGGAGGGGGATAGGATGTGGCGTGCGCCAGCACCGCTAATTCCGTTCCAGTCTCTCCGGCCTGCTCTGCCCACCCACGCTCCATTACATTCCCTCCCTCCACCCGTCCCATTCCACTTCCGTGCTGCTCAGCATGGAATCTACCATCTCCAGGGTGCGCTGTTCCTTCTGGCGGGCAGGTCTTCACACCAGCCTCAGCAACTGCTATGCTGTTGCAAAGTGCTTCACGGCACTTTTGCGATGACTAGCACCGGTGCAGGGCGTGCTGTGCCAGCGCCAAGGCCAGCTATGATTGTCTCCTAAATCTCACCAGGTAGCAATCTGTCCAAGTCAAGGAACAGTTCATACTTTTCCCACATCCAAATCACCAGCCTGGCCAAAACTCCCCAAGCAAGCTCATGATGTCTTTGCAAGCCATATCTTTGAAGCTCAAAACATTCTGGGAAAGCCCTATGGTGGTCATTATAGACACATTACCAAGCTCTATAATTCTTTGGCTCAGAATACAAATATCAGCGATTCAAGATGTTTTCCTTAAAATTGAGGTAAGCAACCCTCTTCTCTGGTTTGGAGTTTTCATCTTATCACTGCTTCACAGATTACAAAACAGGAAAGTGTACTGTTTACTCAGTGTACACTCATAATACACTCAGTGTACACTGGATAATACATGTATGTCGGGTTCATATGTTATATTTTACCATCCATATGCAAAATATTTTACAAAATGTACCATGTGAAGGGCTCCGTAAGATTTGATGATTAGAGCTTTGCTTCCATCCCTATTCCCTTTGTGCCATTTTATTTGCTATGGTTTCTCTTCATTTTTTAAAAAACTGGGATGTTAATTTGTCGAGTATGTAAGTACTGTTCAACCAAAGGGAAATCCTCACTCCCCCAACCCAATTACGTTTTCATATCAAGCTGACATAGGTTTAATGCATTGTAATGGTGACTGGCAAATCTTTTGTTAAATTCATATCTTCACATTCTTTTTAGCCTAGTTTTTAAAACGAGCTTTAGGAGGCATCAGTTAAAATTTGCAGAAGAATATATGGATGCATTCAAGAGAGACATTAATCTTTTCAGCATTTTGTGCTTATTAGAGAGGGGCAGTACTGTCCAGTTCTGCTTTTCAGAGTTTTGGCAGAGAGTGGAAAGAAATCATTTTACTCCCCCACAAATTTCAGAGTAGAATTTATTATTTATCAAGGGGTGATTGCTACTAGTTGTTTTTAAACTTTTTGTATTATATATACTGTAATATGTTTTATTAAGTTATATTTTAATTATGTGTGATATTGTTTTTATATACATACTTGTAAGCCACTTTGGGTGCTCACTCGGGGAAAAAAGTGGGATATAAATTGAATAAATAAATAAATCACAGAAACTAGAATGGCTTCCACAATTCATTCCTAACACTGACGATCTTTGATGTAATAAGGAGTTGGTAAAACATTGCCCCTTTGCTGGATCCGGATGCAAGGCGGTATAGCAGTGCTTGTCAACCAGTGGTACTAGCCCCACTAATGGTCCTTCACAGTATGACAAATGTCACTTGGCCGTACTGCATGGTGACCATGTGGTATAGCCAGGATAGTGTAGTGGTTTGGGAGTCGGACTTAGACCTGGAAGATCCAGGTTCAAATCCCCGCTCAGCCATGAAGCTTCCTGGGTGACCTTGGGCCAGTCACTATCTCTCAGCCCCACCTACCTCACAGGGTTGTTGTGAGGACAAAAGGAGGGGAGGAAATATGTACACCACTCTGAGCTCCTTGGAGGAAGGGTGGTATAAAAAAAATGTGAAAAAAAATATTGTCCAACCTGGCCTGACCATGCTGGTAGTGGAGACAGCTGGGGCAGTAGTGCATCAGTGTATATGATATGGTTGTGCAGCTACCTAGCCCTTCAGAAGAGCGCTTGTGCTTGGGGAAGCCAGCTGCAGAACAAAGCCCCACACGTGGGGCAAACCTCCCACACCTATGCTCAGCTGCCATCTCTAGTGGCAGTGGTGGTATTTGCAAAAGTGGTACCTGCAAAAGTAGTACCTGTATTTTTTGGGGAAAAACTGTTGAAAAGCCCTGGGGTATAGCACAGGCTAGGGCAAAGAGGTTGTAAATCTACCTCCCACAAAGCTTTCCATTGCAGGGAGGGAGGTGCAAAAACAACTTCCACTTCTTGCATCAAAGACGTCCCTTTTTTCCAGAGTAAACATGGAACCTGCCAGAAAATAGCAAATGGTAGAACTGCTTTGCAAATGCTTCTGCCCGCAGTGGAAGCCATGGTTCCAGTTCGGATTCTGGTGGTGGTGGAACTGCCCTAGTTCCACTATACTGGATACATACTGGATTTCACTCATTAAAATTGATTGGGAAATCTACTACACCCTGTTACCATACAGTCATCCATTGAGGTAGATAAAGCAATCCACTTCCCCTATAAGTAGGTTTACCAGATTCATACCGGGACAGAGCGCTAGACCTTAGGAGAAGGAAGGCGTTCCAATGACTGCCGTTATCGAGCACGCAGCCGTTATCGAGCACTCAGCCGTTATCGAGCACTCAGAGGCGGGGGGCGGGCGGGAGGGCCAAACACTCGCTCACCCCGGCAAATGGGACGATCTGCCCCGCTACTGGTCACCGTTGCACCCTCCGCCTGCTGCCTGGGGCCCGATCCTGCCGCCTGGGGGCCCACTGCCCCAAGGCCCCTACAGCTGACGATGCCACTGCAGGTGAGGACATTTCAGCAGGTGCAGCTGCTTTAGCAGCACCATCAGCAATTGCAGCTGCCAAGATTCTGTCTTCTACACCACTCTTAAGAATGCAGAGGCCCTAATGGTGGAAGGTTGGCCACACCTGCTCTAAATGTTGTCTTTGCTCCAAATGGGCTTAATTTCCATTTGGAAATTTGCCCTTAGTGTCGAGACATCATTTAGCTGATTGACTCTTAGCTTTACTACATCATCATGTCCAGCTTGTGATTCTTTATTGACTGGAATCACTTGGGGAGGAATGAAACAGAAAAAAAAATGGCCACTGACATAGCAGCAAAGGAAGAAATCTGGCTGGGAACAGTAGCAAACAATGGTGGGGAAAAGGTAGGATTTGCAGAAGAGAGGTAGCCCCTGAAATCTCTACTGTTGAACCAAAAAGGAAGCCTGGAGAACATTTAGCCTAATATATGTTAGTTGAAGAAAATGCTGTGTGGTAGCTTTGGTATATAGTGCCTGACCTTGCTCATGAATCTCAGCTGCTTAAAAAGGCTTGGAAAATTACATTATCCTATACCATCAGCATTCACTCAATAAATACAGATAAAAAAGGCAGGCAAGAGAAATCCCACAGAGCTCTCATATTGACTTCTAGGCTTTGGCCCAGCAGTGTAACAATTCTCTGTGTAAGTAATGAGCAAGCAGCTAAAAAGGACACGGTGCCCTTTTTGATTCATCATGTGCCAGTCTTGGAGAGAACCTATTAATTGTCATTGATTCTCCCCTTGTGTTTCACAATAAATATTTCTTGTGTGTGGCTATGTGAGGGTTATTGGTTGCCACTTTGGGGAAGTAAATTTACTTTGTCCTTTATTACAATCCTAATTTTGTTTATCGTGGAAATTCCAGATGGAAATGTAAGAGATACATAACAGGATACAGCAAAAACTAAAACCATATTATCTGCGTATAGTAGTCAATCCGCTTATTTTAGTGCAACATTTTTTCTGTATTTCCTTTTACAACGTCAACTTCTAATAGGCACAACATGAACAACACTTTTTTAACGTAACTCTTTGGCCAATGGTGGTAGCAACAAGGGTATTTTCAAATTTACCACAAACCTTGATCCTACAGAAATGTATTTATTCATCCCAATATATATTTTTTATCCCACCTCTGTTTTCAAAACAATGTCCAAGGTGTCTAACAATTCAATTTAAAAAAAATAGTTCTCAAAATGCAAACTATTAAAAAATACAGTTTAAGAACAAATAAGGCAGTAAATTAAAAACAAACAAAACACGATTTAAAATATCTATAGAGGGCAGTCAGGGATAATCAGGTTAAATGCCTGCTGGAATAAAAGTATCTTCAGGAAGTGGGAAAATGACAACAGGAAGGGGGGACAGATGACTGAGTGCTCTTGGTGCTGAGAGTTCTACAACAGAGAAGGCCCTTTCTTTTGTACCTGCCAAACGTAGAAGGGCCTCCCCAGGTTATGGACAGGAGGCAGTATTTTAGGTATTTAGGGTCCCAAGCCATCTAAGATACCAGCAACAGTCACCAGAAAAGACACTGTGCTGGGATGGACAGTTACTCTCTCCCTGCTAAATATATGTGGAGCACCACTTGAAAAAGTGTCTCTTTGCTCAGTTGGCACCGCAGCGGTTATCCTCGCTGCCATTAAATGTCTGACAACTTACCAGGCTATATTGCCTTTCTCAAGAGTTTTCCTTGCAGTCACTTCACAACCTTCTGCATTAGCTGTGTGGCTGCCAAAACACCAGAGGATCACCCCAAACCAGTCCCAAAATATATCTGTTTACTTGAGCTTTTAAGGAGATGGGGCTATGCAGATATAATAGACAAGAAACAGGAAGCAGATGGAAAACTGACATAATCTCTCCCCCAAATGTAAGTAGGAAAACAGCTCTCCTTGCTTGCCCAAAGTGGCAAAATCTGATGGGGCTACCCCAGTGGCGTTGCTGGAGTCCATGACACTCAGGGCAGCGTTGACATAAGCAGCAACCCCCCCATGGCTTGTGTCACCCCACTCGTTGTGAGGGAGTGGCACAAATTGTAGGGGGGTGAAGCCGCCGCTGCCAGAACCGCTTTGATTGTCACTGCGATCAATCAAAGCGGTTGTGGTGGTGGCTTCTGGCAGGGGGGTGCACAGAGGCGCAAGGAGGGGCACGCACAAAGGCAGGCGGTTGTCAGCTGCCCTCTGGCTTGGAGTGCAGCCGATCACTTCCTGCCTCCACAGTAGCATAGCTACTGCAAAGTTGCACCTCCCTGGCCCTTGTACCCAGGGCAGGCTGCCCCCTGTCACTTCGCACTAGTACACTACTGGGCTACCTATCTCTTTAAAAACCTAGCCTAAAACCCTAATCTTTCTATTTTTGCTTTTTAAGGGTGAGACAATAATATGAATCATCCACTTGAAAACTGTCATCACTGTATTAAAAACAATCAATGTAAGGCAAGTTCACCTATTACTGTGATCATGTGGTAATTGCAGATATCACCTGATAGGCAGGACATTGGCATTGAATTAGCAAATAATAGCCATCCCAATCAAAGACCAAATGCTTAGCAGTTCTACATTGAGAGTTCCCTACAGGTAGGAAAGCAGAAAGCTCACACAATCTGCATTTAAAAGAGGCAGAAACAGTAGGCTTCTCCAGTCAAGGGAAACTTGTCTTCTGGGAGCTCTATGAAGCATGCTCAGTTGTGTTTTGCAATGATTGAAGAGCTATGCTCTCTTTGAAGGAAAGCTGCAACAAGCCAGGGGTGCTGGGAGAAGCACTTGCTCACCTGAGAGTAATTTTATCTTGCCCCAGGTAAGTACCGTAGGTGAGTGTCTATTTGCAAGTCTGTTTTAGAAGCAATTGTGTCCCAATCAAGAGTAGAAGGGAGTTCATCAGCTGTGCTTTGGGCCACTCTGTGCCTTGGATGCCTGCACTCCGAGGCAGAGCACACATTAAGTTTCAGAGCGAGAGAACTGAAAATGGCTTCCATATGATGACTTACCCCAGTCGTGGCCACAATGTGTAGCACTGGCCCTTGTAACAGTCTGGCATGTTCAAGAGAATTTACACCCCAGGAGGTGACTGATGCTGGTGTGTAAGCCCTTGGCACCTGTTGCCAGAACGATACGATGGCTAACACTACCTATTATGGAGTGGGGGGTCTGAAGACATGAGACACAGAATATGGACTAAAACTAAGTGCCATGATTGTATTAAATTAACACAAAGGATCTGCAGCATAATGATTAATTCACCTCTTTCTTCTAATAGTGCATGCAAATTATGTACTTCTAAGGTGAGAGTGAGAAAAGTATGCCTTTTGATGTCTGCCTGCTCAGGTGACCATGGTTCAAAGTATCAAACCAATCCTAAAACTGGCCCTTGCTCCTCACTGTCAATCCACCTTTAAGGTTTGCTGAGAAGGCTCTTGATAGTAGTAGCAGCAGCCCCCCATCCCAGTCAGTGAGCCTTGGGGGGGCAATGAAACTGTCATCGACCCATGATGCCACCTTTCCCAGGTCCCCTTAAACTGGGAAGCTCTGAGAGGTGGGTTTGGTAAGCCTCACTTCACCTCTACAATGCATTAGGGAGCTCACTAATGAACCCTCTCCAAAATCTGCGCTGTGGCCAAATGTGGCCCATTGTCACCAAAGATGCACACCTAGTCAAAAGAGATAAAATCAAGCACAGCAATCCAGCTACAGAGAGTAGCACCCACCCAAAGTCCGGCTGGGGAAAAGAACCCCCGCAATTCCTAGCCAGCCACAACCTGGCTAATCATATCCTGCTTATGCAGTGGGTTTGCAGGCTGCCATTTCTCTTTGAAGTGAGACTGAGGGGGAGGCGTGAGGGCTTTAAATTCATGCTCCCTGAAAGCATGAATCCCCCTTGGCTGGCTGGCCTGAGCCCAGCTTGTTGCTTCCTGCTCCAACCCAGCAAAGGCAGTTGCCCACATACGCATGCAGCAGACTGCCAGTGCTGAAGAAGCGCATGAAGGCTGTTCCCATCCTTTCCACATAATCATTGTTAGCATGTGCTCCAATTTTCAGTATTGCTCCTGAAATAGAATAGTTTATAGAGGGAAGTTCTGTTTCCTTTAATGGGCTTTGGATTCCATCCATAGTAAGAAGCACCTTTTAAAAAATGCAAGCCAATGTTGAGTTATGTTCAACTAAAAGGTTTTTAGAAGAAATAAAACACTTCCCCCACACATAGCTCTATGTATATTAATCTCTGTAGAATGCATTTGAAGTACCATCCTATTTAATACTTTCTCACCTTTTTTCAAGATGAAGATAGGGCAGGACCTTATTCCTACTGCACTTTGTAAATTTAATGTCTGTGCCATTTTCTTTTTGGCGTCTCAAGACATTAGAGAGTGAGGTGAAAGTAATGTGTGACATGGGCTTGAGTAATAAAAACAGGCGTGACCAAAATAGGTCAAGGAAAGTTTTAAGGAGCTGTTATGATGATGAGCAATGCAAAATAGGTTGGCAATTATCCAGGAGAGCCTGTCTGACAATGGAGTCACGGGGGAGCAGCGAGGTAGCCAAGTTTGTATGTGACTCTAAATGGTGCAGGATGATGTCTATCATCTGACTGCAAAAGACTCCACAAGGATCTCTCCAAGCTGGATGCATGGGCAACACAATTGCAAATCAGATTCAGTATCAGTAAGTATAACATTGGCAAAAATATTTGGGCAAGAAATCCTAAGACACTTATGGGCTCTAAACTGAAAGTACCGGTAGCTAACCAAGAAACAGCTTTTAGGATCATGGTGCATAGTTCCATGAAAATCTAAGTCCAGTGTGCATGGGTGCTGGTGGTGGAAAGGTCAAATTTCATGCTAGGGATTGTTAGACTAGGGTGACCATATAAATGACAGTCATTTCAGAATCCCATTTAGTTTTGGTCCTTACAGGTAGTTTGATTTTTTTTTAATGATGCCCAAGGCAGCTTGCAACAATAAATGTTGGGATCATTTAGGTCATGCGGCATTTCCTTTGGAACCCTGGCAGAGGGCCTTGATTTATTTCACAGCCCCCATTTTTGAAAAAACTTTTAAAACAATCTTTTTTTTTTTGCAAATGCCTGTGTCAGTAGCAACAAGAACTGCAATATGCAGCCGCCTCCTGGCGGATGCCATCCTGAATACCCATACTGCCCTAGGACACTGCTGTGTAAACCACTCTGTAAAGTATTTTTTTGTTGAAAAGTTGTATATAGATATTAATAATACTAAAAATAGCATGTGAACATAACATGCTATATTTCTGGTTGAACGTCTCAAATGTATATTTCTGGTTGAACGTCTCAAAAATGATATGGTAGAACTGAAGAAGGTGCAAAAGAGGGCAACGAAAATTAACAAGGGGTTTGGAGGACCTTTCCTACAAGGAAAGGCTACCATTGTGGGGAACTTTCAGTTTAAAAAAAGTTGGCTACCAAGGGCTATGATGGAGGGGTATAAAATTTTTCATTGAGAAAGTGAATAGTGGAAAAATGCTAGAAGCCACCCAGCAAATTCAAGACTGACAAAAATTAAAGTACTTCTTCACATAGTGCATAATAGAAAACGGAGTGTCCTGCCACAAAATGTGACATTCACTTTAGATAGCTTTAAAAGGGTTAGACAAATTCATGGAAAAGAGGCCTATCAATGGCTATTAGCCATTCAGAGACATGGTTGACAAAAGAATGCTAGGCTAGGAGGGCTGTTATTCTGAGCCTGAAGGGCAATTCTTATTTTCATAAATATATTCTCCTTAAGGCAAGAGAATCCATAGAATATCAATCCTTGAAAGAATTAAGGAAATCAATGACTGACATTTTTAATCTACTGAGTGTCTTTCTTTCTCAGTAGGACTTAAATTAACTTCATTAAAGAGGCGATATTTATAGTCACAAAGGAGCATATAATTTTGAGTTCACATTAAACAGAAGCGATTGGCATGCTTCCGAGGCTTTGCCCAGAGTTTGAAGAAATCACAGTGAACCAGTTCCACTGAGTCCTGTACCCTGGATACTGAGAGCATGACAACACATACCTGTTTAACACAGCTGTGCTGAATTTTCACCAACAAATATTTTCTGGGTGAAAGTCCTGGGGAGACAGAAGCACCTTTGGGTGAAATCCACAAATACAATATTTTTATACTACATATACTAGGAGCCACGGTGGCTTAGTGGTTAAGACGCTGAACTGCAGACCAGGAGGTAGGCAGGACAGCAGTTTGAGACCCGAGAGCCACGTGATGGTGTGAGCTACCGTCTTCAGCCCCAGCTCCTGCCAACCTAGCAGTTCGAAAGCAAGAAATTGCAAGTAGTAGATTAATAGGTACCGCCTTGGCGGGAAGGTAACAGCATTCTGTGCACCTTGATGTTGAGTCATGCTGGTCACATGACCACAGAAGCATCTATGGACATTGCTGGCTCTTCGGCTTTGAAACAGAGATGAGCACCGCCCCTAGAGTCTGTAACGACTAGCTTTCAAGGAAGGGGAACCTTTACCTTTACCTTATACTACATCTAGGACCAGAATTTGACAGAGTGCCAGTGAAGTAAGGCTGCAATGTTTAAATATTGTACTGTACCTGTAAAATGACACATCAGAGAAATTCATTCTCTCTCTCTCTCTCTCTCTCTCTCTCTCTCTCTCTCTCTCATTTGGTAATTGTCTATATAGTAAATATATAGTTACACATTTAATTACCCCTATTTAAGAGAGTAAAGTTGTATCACTGTAGCTGATGTTGTCTGTAGGGTATCACAGTCAAATAAGATATTCTTATTTGGGCCAGGATGGTGTAGTGGTTTGGGAGTCGGATTTAGACCTGGAAGATCCAGGTTCAAATCCCCGCTCAGCCATGAAGCTTCCTGGGTGACCTTGGGCCTGTCACTATCTCTCAGCCCCACCTACCTCACAGGGTTGTTGTGAGGACAAAAGGAGGGGAGGAAATATTTACACCACTCTGAGCTCCTTGGAGGAAGGGTGGTATAAAAATGTGAAAAATAAAATTAAAAAAATATAAAGATATAACTCTGTTTTTCAGCAGCAGCTAATTGTACTACCTTGGCACACAATGGTCCTCTGGAACGGCCATTGTCATCTGTCATACTGAAATGGAGGCAGAGCATCATGCAACTCTCCCCTTCCCTGCAGATTGTTTGTGTGCAAAATGTGACTTTCTGCAGCTACTTCCCTGTAGGCGACAACTGCAGCACAGTCTCTTCTCTTGGGTCTCTCAGTTTCCTGATTGATGTGTTTGCTTTTGATTCCTCTGACGTAGGATGTGTGTCTTATTGAAACACCAGCCTATGTTGGTTCCTTGTGTGATGTGTGTCCTCATCTAGATACTGGGGTCTAGTGCACATGCTTTTTACTTTAATGGAGAGATACTGGAATGGGTCAAATGTTAGTGTTTGTTTGCTTCTTTCCAACTCTAAGTCCAAGTGATACTGATATAAAGCACTGCTAAGATTGAGACCTGTAGGTCTGACTATTTTAAATTTCTGAAGTCCTTGCAAAGAGTGGCAATAAATTGCTGGTTAAACAGCTCTGCATTAGCATTTAAAAAGCTAAGCATTTGTCAGCATATCAGGGAAAAAATCAATATGTCTCTAGTGGGTCAGGTACCGCTTTAAAATATAATATTATATATTGATTTTATGACTCTGTTTCTTTCTCATATTTATGCTGATATACTACACTTCTCCTATGTAAAAAATAATATGCCTGCGCTCTCATTATTACAACTGGGAAGAAAAGATTATTCAGACACTTCAAAGGCTTGAACTGAAATAACGTTCTAAATCCCCTAACACAGCAGCCATCATTCTGTACATCAAAACTTAGTTCTGTACACTGAAATAAAAACTCTGCTCTGCCAAAGTAAAGGTCAAGCACAAGGGAATCTGGATTGACTAACACTACCAGGCATCTCTTTCTGATCAAAGGGTAATTTGCAGCTTAAGAAAAAGAGGTTAATTCTTTCTCTTCTTCTGAGCTATATCAAATAATTTTACATAGTACTGATGAGAATAGCTATGCATTTATTCTGACCATATATTATATTCAGACGTGGTGAATTGTCCCCTTAAGTGTACCCCAGCATCCAGACTCCCAAGTCCTTCTCAGACTAGGAGAAACTCTGTGTATATGAACCATGCCAGGTTGCTGTATATAACCTCCATCGACACCTGTGTGGAGCCTAAATTCAGTAGTCACCTAGGGGATCTTCTTAGTTTATTATGATTAGAATTATGTGTAGTATGTACCAAGTACATTTCTTAAGCATTCATGCATTAGTCATGCTCAGCATATCTCGTTTTTGAAGGTACTGTCACTAGGTTCTCGACTTCTGGACTTGATATTACAAAAAGGTTCCCCCTTTTTGAAACATAAAACCATAAATAAATGCCAAATCTAATCTTACATCCTTGATTGGAACTATTTCCTTGGAAATTTTCAAGTGATGCCTAAATATCTATTGCTGCCCCATTCCACCTTCACCTTACCCCCTTCCCGCCTCCCCCACCACCTTACCTCCGTCAGTGGCATCTTCGTGCTGCTCTGGAGCATGCGGGAAGGCTCTGGCCTTCCGACTGGCACTCCAGCAGAGGTGAAACTAGACTGGAGCGGAGGTAAGTAGTTCTGCAAGACTCCGTTACACTGGAGTCAGCGGTCCCTCCCCTTTGCTGTTGTAGCCATTCTGGCAGCGACAGGGGAGTGTCCTGCGTGTTGCCATTGCCACCAGAATGGCTCCAACAGCAATGGGGAGTGGCCGTTGACTCCGGTGTAACGGAGTCTTGCAGAACTACTTGCCTCCGCTCCAGTCTAGCTACGCCACTGCACTCCAGCAGCGCACAACTTCATGCACTACCAGTGCACCTTTTACAACTGGTGCGGACTGCTTTACTGCAGTCAGCGCCAGCAGAAGAGGTGGGCTGTAAGATTGCAATCCTACACATGCTTTCCTGGGAGTAAGCACCAATGAACACAATGGGACTTCTGAGTAGACATCCATAGGATTGTGCTGTAAGATAGCTTACCCAAGGAACTCTACCTTCCCATTCCATTGGCTATGTGCACATGCTCCATGCCAGCTGCCTGGGTGGGACAATATATGGGACAATGATGGCAAATAATCTCTCTTTCACCAATTGCTCAACATGTTATTTCTCTGTTGTATCACTCATGTTCTGGGACCAATATAGACAAGTTAATTTCATCCTTCAGTTATCGTAAGAATGAAGGATGAGCTAGTAGTGTAATTTTATCCCTCCAATTTTTGCTGTTGCCTCTCCTTTTCTTCTTCAAGAACCCCTTTGGAAAGCTAGTTTGTATACTCACACAAACACAGGATTATGTGATATTCATGACTTCAGAGGAATGGTGAATACTTCTCATTTACCGGCCTCACCATCATTTATTGCAGCTCCGACTTGAAAAGTAAATCAAGAAATTAGCTGAAGGCTTAGTCGTGAGTAATTACACTTGGACTGTATATCTCAGGAGCTTGCCCACCATCCATCTAGCCCTTTTTTATTGATTGTGCGGTAAAGAAACACATTACAAAGCTAATATATTTGTTCTGCAATTGGACTGAATATCTCATTTACTTCTGCAGCCATAGCATTTGCAATGAGGTGTTGGGGGATGCTGAAAGAGGGAAACCCAATTAGGATGATTAATGTAGAAATGGTTTATATTTTGGTGTGCTGCAGCACCTCAAAAATATGTTGTGATTATTGCATGAATAAATACAGGGCAATCCTATGCATCTGTAACCCAGAAGTAAGTCCCATTGTGTTTAGTGGAGCTTACTCCCAGGAAAGTGTGTATAGGATTGCAGCCTTATTTCCTAATGAATATACAGTATCTTAAAGTGCAGCCTTTCCAAGCATGTAAGCACAGGGCATTGGCTCCTTTCCATTCATAAGCACAGGGCATTGGCTCCTGCACAAAACCTTTATTTTGATGGACCTCTGTGCAGACATAAATTTTGTGGCAGGGAATCATTTAAAAGTATCAGATTTCTTATCTTTAGCAAATAATGTTTTGCAAATGTACAGTGAAATGTCTGGACAGCTCTTGACTTGGGAGGGCTGTTAGACTATATTTTGGATCACAGCACAGGCTTAAAGTCAGGTTCTAATCTATACCCTACAAAATCTATACCTGTGGAACAAAAAAAAGGAAAGGTCTACAGCAGGCTTTTGTCAAGTGATAAGAAAAACAGAGGCCGCATCACATTTAAGAACAAAATGAAGACCTTCATTTTGCAAAATGAAGACCTTTTTACATTGGCACGATATCGAGCTAAGCAGGTCAATAGGCAGTAAAGAGATGAGACAGACAACAATAGTGGGACAAAAGGGATGCCTGTTATAGTCAGCACTTAAAAACTACCTTCTGTCATCAGTGATAGGATGAATGCATTTGTTTTTATGGAGCATAGGAATATTGCATAAATATGTAAATGTGAGCCCTCTTCAGGCATTCCTATGTACCATGTACCAGTCAGGCATTCCTATGGAGCATGTACCAGTCAGCTATGCCTCAGGCATCAACATGCTCCATGGTCCTGCCCCCCCACTCTCCCTGCATTCTAGAACTCTGCACCCACCCTTTTCATATCCCCCCTTAGGTAACTCTGTTCCAAAAAGCAGCTCTACTCATAGTTTTTGTGTGTAGATGGGATGTAGAGAGTATACTGTTCATCATGGACAGTATCCACTAAGCACTCTCAACAGTACCCACAAAAGATAACACATGTCTATTGTGGAAATGCTGATGGGAGCTCAGTTTTTCTTTTCTTGCGGACTACCCGAAATAGTACACAGCATTACAAACCAGGCTGATCAGAGATGACGACAGGATACAACAAATGAATGTGTCTAATGAATGTGTCTAGCATGGGCAATGACAGCTCCACAATACTGCCGCGAAGCAAGAAGGATGGTTTCAGTGGCGCTGCAGTGACTTGCACACTAGCTGAGAAAGGGACATGGATAAGAAAGCTTCGGAAAGTCACTCATTTTTGAAAGTTTTAATAACCCTGTCTATTCCTTAGGAAGACATTCCAAAGGCTTACTACATGCCAGGAAGCCATAAAAATGTTTCTACAATTAAAATAAAATAAAAGGCAACCATTATTTTCCTTATGGCTACAATAGTTGCTTCACACCACTTCTTTGTGCATTTATTATATTTATTTATTTATTTGATTTCTATTCCGCTTTCTCCCCCCATAACGCGGCTAGTTATTAATTCGTTATTAATTAGTTTGTCAATTATTGACAATTATTGTCAATTAAGGAAACAAATTAATGATGGCCGTGTACATTTAAAAGAATTCCTCATGCATTTAATTCATATGAGATGCCAAACACAATTTGGCAGTTTTGTTGAATTTCAGTCATTGGGGGAGGCTTGAAATTGTCACATCATGGAGCACTTTGCAGGAAGGCTGGTGTTTTGTTGCTGGTACTGTCTGTGCATTCGTGAGTGCATGTAGTGTGTGTGTGTGCGCGCATGTGTGTGAGAGAGTATATACCGTATTGGTCTGAGTATAAGACTCACTTTTTTCTCCTAATTTAAGTTTTTAAACTAGGGGTGTGTCTTATAATCAGGCTGTTGCAATTTAATGCCAGTGATTTAATTAATTTTTTTAATAGCACCAAACTTTAAGGGTGCGTCTTATAATCAGGTGCGTCTTATACTTGGGACAATACGGTATATATTATACACACATACACAAAATAGGGTTTCTGGTCTGAACAAGCTCTGGAACCCTTCCCCTGCTAAGCTACTGAAGGCCAATGCATACAAACAACAGTATAAAAATGTAGTCATGGCAAGCACATGGAAAGATGCTTGTCTGAAGCTGAACCCCATGTGATTCCATGTCCTGTCACTAAATTTATCAATTAGTCTATGGTAAAATTGGTTCCATTATAAGTCATTTCGCAGTTGCAGTTTCCCAGAAGAACCTATCAACAACTTTAAGCTTCCAGATGATAGCATTGTTGGTTGGCTGCAGTGCTACGCAGCACAGGTATACATTGGGGCCAAGCAGCAACAGGCAGCTGAACTACTACACATTATATTCAATACTTCATTTGATTATGCGTTTTGATACTTTTCTGTAAATTGTACTGTAGCTGCAGGGCTGGGATGAATTGATGGTTTTATGGACTCTTTCAACCTGCACTATAGTTCCAGTGAAAATCGCCCCCTCTCCCTGAAAATTTATTTATTTATTTTTCACATTTTTATACCGCCCTTCCTCCAAGGAGCTCAGAGTGGTGTACATATTTCCTCCCCTCCTTTTTGTCCTCACAACAACCCTGTGAGGTTGGTGGGGCTGAGAGATAGTGACTGGCTCAAGGTCACCCAGGAAGTGGCTATTTGTTCCTGTTGTTACAATACTGTATAATATATACAGACAATGAAAGTGAGAATTGGGGAGGGAGGGAGGGAATAAAGCACAGTACTTTGCTGGCTCTTGCATGAGCAAATCCCAAGTAGATCCATAGATAAGACTGCAAAGTTTATTTGGGTTTTTTCAGCCCTCACCATTACAGCTGAGAAACAGCAAATAAACATAGCCTCAAACACTCTCTCCGTGATTTAATACCTTGGGCTGGCACTGCTTGGCTACATGGGAAGGGAAGACCATTCAAAAAGTTGCCAAGGGTTGTCTCCTCAGCCTCAGAGCTGATTAAATGTGTCTCCTTGAAATGTCTACTCTGGACAGGTTTGGAGACAAATGAGCCTTACTGCTGCATAGATGCTGGTCAACAGGCATTTTTCACAACAGCAGCAGGCATTCATACAATCTTGACTGTATGACACAAATCTGGCTTTACTACTGTTTCTATGGAATCTCTTGTATATGAACACTTGGAAGTAGGGTTGCCAATTCTAATTGAAGTTCCTGGAGATTTATATTTTCCCCTGAAGTATTTATTTGTTTATTTATTTATTTATTTCATCATTTAGCCAGGCAAACCCTGTTAAGATCTCCAGTATTGCTTTCATTAGTCTCCTAGAGATTGATGCTAATTCCTGGAGACTTGAGGCCAATCCTGGAGGGGTGGTAACCCTATTGGGGAGCACTGTGGGTCATTTCTGAATCATTTAACTCACCTACCCAACCTGCAGGTACTGTCAGTGACTAACAGCCCAATCCTTTGGGCTTGTAGTGCTGGCGGAACTAGTGTTCCGCCAGTGCTACCCCCTTTACAGCTGCTGGAAAAGGCACTCTGGCAGCACACAAAGTAGAGCACCGCCAGAGTGCCAGCAGGAAGGCCAGAGCCTTTCCGTGCCAGCCGGAGGAACATGCTAGACCCGCCGAGGCACGTAGGCCGTCAGGGGAGGTGGAGGGGGAGAAGGGCAGACCGGGGTGAGGAGGGGGTAAAACTGGGTAGGGAGGGGGGGAAGAATAGGGGTGGGAAGGCTATGAGAGGGGGTGGATCTAGTGGCGATGGTGTGTGCTAGATCTTATCCCATCCGGCAGCCTCCCCACCCCCTTTCTCTCCTCAGACTTGTGCCAGCAAAATCGCTCCTCAATGGGTCTCCTTGATTTTTCTGGCACAAGTCCGAGGATTTGGCTGTTACTTTTTACACTAAGCCAAACTAGATTTAGGATATGGGGACCTATGCTGAGTCACCTTTAGGGGGCCCACCTTCCTCCAATGCATCCTAGGAGGGGAAAAAGTGTAGATAAGCTTATCTTTTATAAAGTATTTTGGCAGAAAAAGGAGCTATTTTATAAGTTTTACCCAATTAATGTGTAGGCTTGCTTGGAATTGTGGTTCGGGTTATATGTATATTCAGAGATAGATGGCCCCTGTCAACCTATTCTCTCTCTCAGCCTCTGCTCTCCAATTACTTACTTACCTTACAGGAATGTTGTCAAGACTACAAGAAGATAATACACGTGAAATATTTTGCACCTTCAAAGTGATATACAAATGCTAAGCTTTATCTAGTGTAACAGGCTCGTTTTCACTTCAAACAGTACATATTGATGATCACCTATTTATTTTGTTAAACGTTTGTCAACTGCCTTTCCAAGAACCTGTCACTCAAGGTAGCACACAATAAAACTCTCAATGAATAACAATAAGAAATAAGCAAAACAGATGCCCAAAAAGTTAAAATGTTTCTAAGGAGGAACAAATGTACATCTGAAGAATCTTGGTTTAGTTAATTTCTCATTAGATAGGAAACTGCATAATTAAATGAACAAATGAATAAATAAATAAAATGACTATACAGTTGAAGACTTTTTCCTGAAACGTCTTAGAACACAAAATCTATTCCAGTACGGCAGGGGTGGGGAACCGGTGGCCCGCGGGCCGGATCCAGCCCCAGGAGCGATCCGGTCCGGTCTGGCCCGCGCGAGACCGGACCCGAATCAATCAGGTCCGGCCCGCGTGAGCAGACCGAAGGCTCCGCCAGCCCCGCTGCCCCCCCCGCGCGCGCTCACCTCGGCGCAATTCCTTTCGAATCCGGCTGCTTCGTGCAGAAGCAGCTGGATTCGAAAGGAGTCGCGCCAAGGGGAGAGAGCGCGGCACGCTCACCTTGCGCGACTCCTTTGGAACCCGGTTGCAGCCGGATTTGAAAGGAGTCGCGCTGAAGGGAGAGCGCGCGGCGAGCTCACCTCGCAGGACTCCTTTGGAGCCCGGCTGTTTCTGCGCATGAGCAGAAACAGCCGGGTTCAAAAGGAGTCGCGCGAGCAGTGCGCGTGGGGCCGGCGGTTGAAACGATTCCATTTCAGCTCAGAGAATGAGTTTGGAAGAGCACTTGTCATTCATTTACTGCGCGGGGCCGGCGGCGGTGGCGGCCGCCTGAAAAAGGTAAAAGCAGGGGGGGAGGTAAAAGCAGGGGGGAGGTGTGTGTGTGTGTGCCCCCCCGGCGCGCTTCGCGCAGGAGTAACCATTTCCAATGGAGGGGCACACGGCCTGCGGGACATTTTCCCCATGGGGATATGGCCCTCCATCGGAAATAGGTTCCCCACCCCTGCAGTACGGTATTTGGCAAAATAAAAGTACACCAGTTTACTTGTTCTTGTGCAGAGCTGTTGAGTTTGATCTCAGTTGTGTTCTAATTTTTTCTCGTTTTTTTTTGTCTTTTTGGTACAGACGGACAAAAGAAAGTTCAAGAGGAATTTGATATAGACATGGATGCGCCAGAGACAGAAAAAGCCGCAGTGGCGATACAGTCTCAGTTCAGAAAATTCCAGAAGAAAAAGGCTGGATCCCAATCCTAGTAGCTACCTCACATTTTCCACCATCACTACTTCCTGGTCTGTCAGGAAATGAAGAAAAAAAAATCTAGATGCATGTACAGAAATGACCACTTATTTAAAACTCCATTGGCAGGTATTAAAATAATGAAGCTTGTTGTGTGGCTTAATCTCTATGTTTATCTGCAGTCACATTTCTTCTGTAACTCACCATTTTACTGGATGTTAAAATAAAATGTTAGGATAAAGTTACTTCAGCTGTCAGCCTTGATCTGTCTTGTTATGTTAATCCAGCAAGCCCAATACTACAAACGAAAAGAGCCCAGATGCTGGTTTTCCTCTTCACTTAAAGCTTGGAGACATAAACACGGCACCTTATGTTATCAACTTTTTTTTTGCTGAGGAATGAGAGCACAAACACTCAGCTCAGCTTACCTCATTTGATGAATCCAGATGCCAGCCATATGGGACAATACACAATTGTTCTCTCCCCCCCCCCCCAATGAGGTGAATGAAAAATGCCACAGACAGCTAATCGTTCCGGGGGTGGGTGGGTACATATACACTTAAGAGATGTCTCGCATATAATACGGTTTCACTCCAAACGTAAACGTTTTGTTCTCAGAGAACACAAAGATCAATGAATACCCAAGAAGCAGATGGCCAGTTTGGAAATACTTCGAACTGCCCATTCTAACATTCGAACTGCCCATTCTAATCACTTGGGGGAGGAACAAGGTGGGCAAGCACACCTTCCCCCAGAATGCTGTCCTACGGCTGCCTAATTCACGGGACATGTTTTTCCCCAAGCTGTCTCTCAACGTGTGGTTTAAACACAACAGTATTTTTTAAACCATGCCTTGAGGGGTGGTTTGGATGAACCACGGTAGATGGCGAGAGACACGTGCGCCCCCACACTCCTCCACCCTGTGATTGAGGGGAGCAGTTGAAGCATGATCCACGCGGTGTGCATATCCTTCCATTGTTCTTGCAGGTCTATGGATTGGGGTGCTCACCTATTTGGTGGCAGTGTGTCCCCAAACAAACGATTTATTTCAGCGAATGACAAGCCACACACTTTAGTGCCTTTGTACTTAAAAACAAGGCGATGTTAAAGTGTATGTTCCAACAATGTTGGGTTCTCTCTCCAAAAGCGACGATTTTTATCTACTGTAAGTCAGCTTGATTTTCTGAATTATTTCAGCATTACAAAGGCGTACAAGGAGGGAAATTATATGCCATATATTATGCACATCAGAGACATTAGAACTTCTAGTAATAAAATATATTGCCATAGGGAAGCATATTGGTCTTTTTTATTCTAAATATTATTGACAGTGACAGTTTTATTCCCAGAACAGCAGTTAAAAGAGGGCCACATAAAATTAATAGGGAACTGCTGTTCTACTGCAGTTGGCACTGGCTAAATTTTTCTGCTGCTTTTAAATGCAGACTCGCATACAAGTTGGCAGATATTAAAGGTGAGCTACTTGCATCAGCACGACACTCTATGCCTAATATTTTTAGTACTAAGCTTTTCTGATGGGATCACAAGCTGTTCTAATGGGATCAAAAATGAAAGGCAGCAGAGGAGGAAGGGGATGTTCCCACCATCTGTCAGTCACAGGATGCTGTGGTGGCTGCATTGCCCAAGCCACTCTCTGTGCTGCCATATGCTGTGCTGTGCATATCTGCTTTGTTGCTGCAAACTATGTGAAATTACACACAAAATAAATTGGAGTCTAGGAACAAAAGGATTTTAGCAAGGCACATATTTGACACAAACAAATGGCGATTGTTTCTTCTTATGAAGTGTTCCCTAGAACTACATCCCTCCATGCAACAGCAGAGTGCACTTTGGTTCCCGCTCTAGCTCATAGATTTGTTCAAACGTTCTAGTGAAGTCAATGGCCCTGTAGATAGACGTGTTAGCCCTAGTACTTCTTTAGAATTCAGCATTAAGAAATAATAAACACAGAGCCCCTCAGGATCCCTCTTTAAGACAGCTAGAAATCTTTTTTTTCCTGTATTTGACTATGCAAGTGTCATGTTTCAAGTAACCAAGGGTGAATTATATTATATGTGGAGAATAGGTTCATCTGCTTCTGACTTCCTGCGAATTCTCTTGGTTTAAGTCTGACATTGCTTGCTGAAGGGGAACAGACTAAGGAACGAACAGCTCAATCCTACCTAACTTCCTATGTGCCAATACAGCCATGCCAACAGGGCACGTACTGCATCCCATGGGGTAGTTTCTGGTCCCAGAGACCTCCTCAAGGTAAGGGAACACTTGTCCCTTTGCCCCAGGGCAATCCTCCACTGCCCTGATGGGGCAACTCGGACCTGTGCCAGCTACTTCACTCGTGCAAGTCCAAGTGGACACAGGTAGATGGATAGGGACCAGGAAAGGGGATAGGATATTGGTGGTTCTGCTGCTGCCGATGCTGCTCCCTTCTTAGCCCTGATCCACCTTCCTCTCCACCCCAGTCTCCTCTCCATTCCTCCCCCTCCCCACCCCATTCCGCTTACCCCTGCACTGACTTATCAGCACTGAGGCTCATTGGCAGGCCATTGGTGTGCAGCCCTCGCTGCTCGCCGCTTGCGGCAATGGCCAGGCCATGCTGTATGACATGTCGCCTTTTGCGACAGCTATAAAGCATGCTGCACTGCCAGAACGTGGGTTCTGAAAGCACAGCAGGCCATTAGGACTGGCTAAGGCTGCAATCCTATACACGCTTTCCTAGGAGTAAATCCCATTGAACATAATGGGACTTACTTTTTGAGTAGACACGCATAGGATTGCTCTGTTAGTCCTTAAGCTAAAGGTACATAGGTAGCCCAGTTCATTCCTAGAAGTACTCCAAGACTTCAGTGTGACTGGGCCTGAAAGACCCAAGCACCCACTGCCTTTCCAAGAGTAGTGATGGATGGCTGCCTCTCATTTTTCATCTACATCGATTGAGAAGCACACACATGTTGAAATTGCCATTTTTTCCTCACAAAATCCAGGGAAGTCTAGCTTCTACTTATTTTTTTATTAATAATCTGCATAATTTTCTGACAAAAACAGCAATGCACATGCCATGCTCAATTCTAGCATTTGCATTCTGCCCTGTCTGCACTCAATTACAAAATGTAAAGAGAGGGATTAAATATTTTACAGCGCAATCCGACTTAATTTTTGTGCCAGTGTAACCAGCGGCGCAGCGAGAACGGGAGGCCCCAGAATGGAAAAGGAATTCAAATCCCCTCCAAAAGAGGAATTCAAAGGGGATTTGAATCCCTTTTCCGTTCTGGGGCCTCCCGCTCTCGCTGTGCCGCTGGTTAAACCGGCACAAAAGTTAAGTTGGATTGCACTGTTAATGAATTAAAAAAAGAGGAGCGAGGAGATACTATCATTTGATCTACAAATGACAAGGAACTTGAACCCTTCCCTCTCCATTCTGAGTGGTTCCATTGAGAAGTTGCGAATCTTTTCTTTCAAATGTACCCTGATGCTAAAAAAAAATAAAAAAAATATCCAGATCAGTTAACCAATCAGAGAAACCGGCAGCAGAGATTCTGGGGCTAATAGAAATTCTCTAACAGCCAGTTAAGTTTTATTATTGACAAGAACAGGAAACACTGGTGAACTAAGCATTGTTCCAAGGCGGAAAGACTCTGGTTCATCTTGACTATGAAGATGAACCCCCATAATAGTTATTTTCCAAGTCAACTGTGTTTCTAACTCCAGCCTAGCCATCTGTTAAACATGGTTGAACATTCCGACCATTCTGTTGCTTCAGTGCAACAGATAATCAGCCAAGGCCTGACCGGGGACAACAACAACCTTGGAGATGCTACGATAGATTCCTTTTTCTTTTGATTTCAAAGGAACGCACAAGAATTATCCTCTCATGTTTGCAAAATGTACCATACAGGCATTTAAAAATATGAGCTTGTGTTCAACCCTTCCTGGCAGCTGCACATCCCGGATGCCTTGTTTATTTAGTCAATTCCTTTACAAAATAAAATGTCAATAAATATTGGCAGCTATACCTCAGTTCCCTATATAAGCAGATGTGCTCCGTGTTTTCTCAGAGAGGAAGCCGGGGAGATCTGTAAATAACATTTGACTGCTTCATTTCCTCACACACACAAATACAGTCCCTCATTTTTATGCAAAATTATTCAGCAGTGTGTGGGTGTATCCCCAAAAACCTGACTGGGTAATTGTCCCCCATATCTTCTGACAGTCCTAGACTACAGGCAGAAAGAAACTAGCTGACTAGGGAAGACACTAGAGGGAAAATAGCAAATACTGATTTTCATAGATTCACGGAATGGTTATGTAAAACTTACCCTTGTATCTTACACTTTTTTGTAGCGATATGTTTTGAGGAGGACCCAAAATACACGAGGAGTGGCTTACACAGAGTACCTGCATGAGGGAAGACTTCTAGTCCTTTCAATGGAATTGCTCTTAATGTACAGTTCCTTGTAGGAGAGAAGTACTACATGTCAGTGATGAATGCTTTGCATGCAGAAGGTTCACCAGTTCAATCCCCGACGTCTCCAGTTAAAAGGATCTCAGGCACCAGGGCTAGGAAAGAGCTCTTTCTTTTTACAGTACCTTGAGTACTGCTGCAATCATATTCCTGGGCCTGGTGGGCCATTGGTCTGAATCAGTATAAAAATTAGCCCAATTGAAGTGAATGGGAAAGCCCTTGGGAGTCCAGGTGTTCTGAATGCAGATGGGAGTTCTTGGACTGAATTTATTGGGAATTTAAACTTCATCCATTTAAATGAAATATCTCTATTTCTAAAGTTCCCATCCCCTACCAATAGAAAAGTAGCTGTAATCAGACCACCCACAAAGAAGAACATGGAGGTTTTCTGCTTATTCACTGAACTCCAAGGTTTTGCAGAGGCATGAAACTTTTTTAAAAACACAACCAGACAGAGAAAATACACTGGCTCCCTATGTTGTGTTGTGATGACACCTGGCCTAGACACCTGGCCTTTAAAGGGGGGGTTGGACAAATTTATGGAGGAAAAGTCCATCACAGGTTACAAGTCATGATGCCAGTGAGTGACATGTGGTGAGGTCCAAAGCTGGGGAGGCAACACACACACACACACACACACACACACACACACACACACACACACACACACACACGAGAGAGAGAGAGAGAGAGAGAGTGTAGAGAAACCCACCCTGCGAAGTGTGTGTGTGTGTGTGTGTGTGTGTGAGAGAGAGAGAGAGAGAGAGAGAACGAGAGTGAGAGCGAGAGCAGAGTCCTATAGTGACATCACAATGATGAGGAACTTCCTGAAGGATGGTGGGCAGAAAAAGACTTTCAGTTTCAATTTCAACGTTAATTAAAAGGATGCCATGCTGACAGAGAGTGGGTGAAGAGACTGGAGTCAGAAAGATAAAAGAGCCAGGAAAATGGGAAGAACATTTGAAGCAGAGAGTAAGCAAAAAGTAAGATTGCCAGTACAACTCATACTGCAATGTAACACTTTAATCTGGGGCATATTTATTCTCAAGTAAGTCCCATTGATTCCAGTGGAGTTTACAGGAAGAAGCGCAAACATTTCCTTGCAGGACCCCTCTTGTTCACTTCTAATAAGATTGCAACTGTAAGTATGTGATCTCAGTCTTACAGTGCAGTCCTATGTTTACTTAGAAGTAAGCCCCTGCCCCAGTATTCAGTCAGTGGGACTTACTCCCTAGTAATAAATCTGCTGAGGATTGCAATTTCGGTCCTATTGAAATCTAGTACGGCATTTTACTTTAGAGTAAGTAGGTTAGCTTTAAGGTGCAAGTTTAGGATTGCAACCTCATACTACAGACACCGAAAAACATTGGCTGCAGTTCAAACAGTGTCTTTTTACTTGTACCACACATGTGGGCCTTAGGTTTCCAGGAGAGCTGCTGCTCAGAAATGGATAATAACAATCCTCCATCTTCACGGATTTACATTTCATGTCTCTCTGTTGTGGGCCTACAGGGTGAAAGTAACCTCAATTTTATGCAGTGTAATTTTATAGGAATGTGCCTGGGTATTATACATTTACCCTATGTACAAAATAACTTTGAATTAAAACTGCAGTAGGTTGGAAAGTCCTGAACTGGCACATAAAGTTCTTTTTAAATCATTTTTAATTGCTACGATAGGTCTTATTTACGTTAGTCTTTAGTCTGTTGTTAGATACCACTTAATATACTGAATAACTGGAGCACAATCAACCTCCCACTGAAGCCAACTGCAAAATAAGCATTGGAGTTGGACGTCACCCTTAATTTTCAGATACAGCAACAGCCAGTGGTTTCACTACACTGTTTGGCTGTATAACCACATGGGGCACTTAATGCGTTTGAACCATTAACTTTGCTATTAACTACCAGAGGCATAGCAAGAGAACACTATGGGCAATGCAAGTCCCCTCTAGGGATCTCTCTAGAGATGATCATGATTATCTCTACCTCCAACGTAATGGGTGAACAAGTACTAAATCTATTTTATTTTCACTCAAACTATTCCCTCTTCATCCTCTCCCCAATTCATAACTCCTGTTAATATCTTCACTGACATATTTACATGGCTGCATTCAGGCAGCCAAGATATTTTGGAACAAGTTCAAAGCCGTCGGCACACTGATGTATTGCCTCCTGAAGTAGATTATACAGTAGCTGCTTGGAAATCCATTTCAGTAAACAGACCTGATGAAAAGCCTGCTGTGCAAGCAACCTATATATTCTATGCATTTCCAATCTGTCCAATTACTCATTTGTGTAACAGTGCCCCTATATACCCACTGGTCTTGATTCTACATGGGTCATGTGGTCCTCAGGAGCATGGATATCAAAAAGGGGGATACTGCAGTTGCCAAGGTAAATCTGTACACACAGTATCACCAGATGCATCCTGGAGTCAGACAAATGAATGAGTAGCAATCACAAGCCCAGAGAGAGAGAGAGAGAGAGAGAGAGAGAGAGAGAGAGAGAGAGAGAGAGAGAGAGAGAGAGAGGTGGTGGTGGTGGGTGGGTGGGTGGTGGTAAGGTTTGTATGCTTCAGAGATTTTGTAGGTGAGGTGGGTTCAACTCAAGTCCTCTCTGTACAACAACCGATGGAGATACATTGCCCCTTAGGGTCCTCTGTGTGTGAATAGGCTGGGCTACCTCACTGGCAGTGTGCAAGCATGTTTTGTCACCACTGTATCCCACCTTTATTTTTCAATGACAAACACTGGGTAAAAGTGCAGTGATGGGCACCATTGGGGTGGGGTTAAATCTGCCATCATCTCTGGTGGATCAAGAATTTGGGGCTACAGACAGACTGTGACTCTTTGCAACTGTGTTTTACATTGCAGCAAGTTTCCATTGTCTCATAGAGTTCAGTAGGAGCCACTGAGAATGGAGCCAGTGTCATCTGCATAGTCTCCTCTCTTAGAGCTCTGCCCAGTCCCATGTCTCATTCATGTTAGATCAGTGGTTCTCAAACTTTTTAGCACCAGGACCCACTTTTTTAAAATGACACTTGATCGGGACCCACCTAGCTTTATGAGACTTAAAAAAAAGGTGATCTAGAAATAAATAAATAAATAAATAAATAAATAAATAAATATTGGTTTATATACAAGTAAAGAGCTCAGCTGCTTGCAGGGTAAATAGCAGCTATCTTGCAAACTACAGGAGCTCAGCTCTTTGAAGGGCAATTAGTAGCTACTGTATCTGATTTTTTTGAATAGTCTCAGGGCTTGTGGCAATTACTTATCTGATCTTTTCATCACCTGGGACCCACCAGAAATCAGGTCGTGACCCACCAAGTGGGTCCCGACCCACAGTCGGCCTAGATTATGACAGAACGTTGAGAAACGTGCGATAAAGAGTCAGAACGATTACTCAACAGAACTGTTCAATTATTTTGTGGGAGTTTACATACTGTATTTGGGATTTGTTCTATCATGAAAATGCAATCAAATGTTCAGAGAATGGAGTGGTTCACTCTTGAGAAACCTCGGTCAGGTCCTGTGGAATATTCCGTTCTACTTCTGAGCACACATGCAGAATACAACACATTGTCACATATATTCCCTATAAATTGTTACAGATGAAACAGACCACATTACAGAGGGTTGTAGAGATTGGAAGAAGGAAAGGACTCTATGAAAAAACAAACAAACCCCGTGGGGCTGCCCTTGAAGACGGTTCGGAAACTGCAATTAGTGCAGAATGCGGTGGCCCGTGTGGTCACTGAAGGTAGGCGGTTCGACTCTGCCGGGCCGCTCCTCCGACAGCTGCACCAGCTGCCGATTCTTTTCCGGGCCCAATTCAAAGTGCTGGTTTTGACCTTTAAAGCCCTATACAGCTTGGGGCCAGGATATATGAGAGACCGCCTACTTCTATATAGTCTGGCCTGTCTCCTTAGATCATCAGAGAAGGCCCTTTTGCGGGTGCCGTTGCCCAGGGAGGTGCGAGGGGCGGTGGCCAGAAATAGGGCCTTCTCAGTAGTGGCACCAACCTTATGGAATTCCCTCCCCTTTGACTTACGAACTGCTCCCTCCTTGGACACTTTCCGGCGAGGCCTAAAAACCTTCTTGTTCAAAGAAGCCTTCTGAGCCTTTGCCTTTTTAACATCTTGCTGGTATGGGTGGGGTGCTGCTGTTTTTATGATATTGTTTTAAATGTCATTTTTAATCAATTTTTAGATGTTTTTATTAACTGTTTTTTTTACTGTTTTAAAAGTAATTATCTATTTGTATTTTTTGTATTTTATTTTTGTTGTAAGCTGCCTTGGGTCCCTTTGGGGAGAAAGGCGGGATAGAAATATTGTAAATAAATAAAAATAAGAGAACCCTAAGCCTTGTCCTGTCATATTCTGCCCCAACTCTCCTGTTTGTGCCCCTTCAACATCCCAGTTTGACAGCACAGTTTTTTTCATCCTGGGAAGATGCTGCAGTGGTAACTAGTTTAATACAGCTTTTGAAGCAGATTAGACAAATTTCTGGAGGAAGACAGAACTATCAGTGACTGTTAACCGTGATTGTTGAATGAAACTTCCATGATAGAAGGCAATTTACTTCTGAGTACCAGATTCTGGGGTTATCCCTCAGCATCATGGCCCACGTGACCTTCCCAGAGATATCTTTCAGGCCACATGTGGAGAGAGGATGCTGGAGTATTGAACCTTGGACTATTTCAGCAAGGCAGTTCTTAAGTTATTAAAATAATCTTCTTTATTGCCTTGTCTTAGCTTAGAGAGAATATGTTGAATACTGTATTTTGATCCCAATCCATAGAAAATTAGCTATGATTCAGCCCAACTGAAATGACAATGGGACTTAAATTTACTTATAACTTATTTGTTGCACTGATATAAATGTGACTTAATTAAAATCAAGTCTCTCTGAATCAAGTCTCTCTGAATTCTGTTACTTGAAATGCTTCTTATTGTTTTCTGAAGCTTTCCCTTCAAATGTCTCAGGGACTTTGCATAATTATTATTACGTTTATATCACAGCTTTCTTCCACGATGTTGGCCCAAGGTGGCATACATGAGGTTCCCAGTGGTCACTCATCCAGGCACTGACAGACCTAGGCCTGCTTAGCTCCCATAACATGGCTGCATCATGTGCCCTCAGACCATGCCGTGAGCTAGCGAAAGGCTTCAACCATATACAGGGCCCCCACAGTATCCACGGGGGATAGGATAGGTTCCTGGTTCCCCTGTGGATACCTGGAAACAGTGGATAAGAGCGAACGCCATCTTCTACAGCCCCCTGCACCCATTTTAACTAACTGTTGCGCCAACGGCTTGAAACGAGCTCTGTAGAGCTGAGTCTCAAGCTTCGCAGCCCCCTTCAGCCCCCCCCCCCCCGCGCATGCTCCCCTTATGATTCTTTTACCTTAAAATGGTGTCTGTGTTGCTTTCAACAAAGGCTATAAGTAGCATGCTGCTGTGCAAGCTCAGCTGAAGACCAGGAAACAGAAACTGAAAGTGCTTCCTGGTCTTCGGCTGACCCTGCGTCTGTGCTGTGAAGCAGCAGCATGCTACTTATAGCCTTTGTTGAAAGCAAGTCACAGACACAATTTTAAGGTAAAAGAATCACCAGGGGAGCGTGGAGGGGGAGTGGGTTCCTGCCATCTGTGGGTAAGTGAATCCATGGATAGTGGAAGCCCCTGTAATTATTGGAATGCTATTCTAATAGCCCCTGCACCACCAGACCTCTCATTCTGGTGGTGCAGCATTCTTGCACAGTTGAGCCACTGCCACAAATGGCGAGTGGCTATGGCCGCACACCAGTGGCCTGCAGAAAAGCCCTGGTGCTGCTAAGTCAGCATGAGAGGTGTGTGTGTGGACGGAACGGGGAGAGGAGGGGGAGGAATGGGCAGAGACCAGGGCGGGGGTGTGTGTGTCAAGGCCAGGAAGGAGGCAGTATCAGTGGCAGCAGCTCCGCTGATATCCTGTTCCTGGCCTCAATCCGCTTTCCTCAGGCCCATTCAGCCAGCAAAATTGCTGGTGCAGGTCTGAGTAGGCCCATTGCAGCAAATGTTCCCTTACCTGGAGGAGATCTCCGGGACTGCCCTCCTTACAGGATGCAGCGCACACTTTGGGGAGCGCAGTTGCATCAGCGGGGGGACTTGGATAGGATTGGACTGAAAGTCCATGTAATTTTTGCAGCTCACATCAATGGATGGTTCCATGTAACACATTTAGGATCAAGGTGCTGGACATATTCAAATCAGGGGAACTTCAGCACTGTGTTGCAACTCTCCGTGATTTCAATCAGCTGTAGTAGACTAGCCATATCAATCACACAAAACAAGAAAGCACACTGCAAGACAAAAGATGCTTCTGTTAGATCAACCAATATTCAAAATGCTGGAGGTGTGACCCTTGAGATTACACAGAATTCTTCAGATACTGGTGTTCAAAGCAAAAACAATTTTCAACGGATGTTACCTCCCCCTAGCTGATGTTAAAAGTAAGGCAACGTCTATTCTTCTTAAGAAAAATAGAAGGAGAATTTAAATAAGAGCTATATTCACCTGATTTCAAATTCAACTGCTGGCCTTGCTGGAGTGATCAAGTTACAAAACCTCCCCAAAAATGAGGTAGGAAAAAACAAAAACCAACCACCCTTTAGAAGATGAAAGAAATAAAAGATTCAGCAGGGGGTACAAAGAAACAGTAATACAAGGCAACTTTCCAATTTCCTTATTCCTGAGCCTTTGAGGATGTTTGGTAGAAAGTTTATCATTACTTTTTTAGCATTGTGTTCAGGGAAAAAAGAAACTATTCCACCATCACCCCAGTTTGGATTCTAAGCCTGTTTTGGACCTGTTATTTACAACCTGATGATGTTACTGGGAATGCAACACTGTCCAGTCTTTCCCACAACTTCCCATGAATGTCCACAACACCTCCCCCTCCACCCTTTCCTTTCTTGTTGCTTCAGCAGTGACTGCAGGAGAATGGATCTCTCTCTCTCTCTCTCTCTCTCTCTCTCTCTCTCTCTCTCTCTCTCTCTCACTCTCTCTCTCTCTCCCCCTCTCCCTCTCCTTCCCTCCCTCCCTGATGCCTGGCACATTGCAATGGCTGCAGGCTAGAATCAGGGAGCACTGGAGGAAATTGTTGTTTTTCCAATTGCAGCTGACATGGTTCAGTATGACCTAAATTCCTCCAAGCTGAAGAACAACTATCAGGTCTAGGCTTACCAGATTTTCCCGGTTGTAAACCGGGACACTCCCCCCCCCACACACAATTAATTAATTAATCAAAAGAAATGTAAAAATCCTTTTTTTGGGGGGTGGCTGAATTTTTATTTATTTATTTATTTTGCCAGCAAATTAATTAATTAAATATGCTGCCGCCACCGCCGTATTGCCCACTGCTGCCGTATTGCTTGCCATTGCCGCTGCCGCCATATTGCCTGCCATTGCCGCCGCCGTATTGCTCGCCATTGCCGCATTGCCCACCATTGCCGCCACATTGTTGCCTGCCAGCCCAGTGCCGCTACATTGTTGCCCACAATTTCTGCCATATTACTCGCCATTGCTGCCGCCGCCATTTGTCCGTCGTGCTGCCGCCCGCCATTGCCCCCCCCCCCCGCCGCTTTTAAAATGACAACACTTACCTTTTTTGGATGCCGCCATCTTGGATCTTGCGAAATCTCGCGAGATCCAAGATGGCGGCGCCCAAATCTCATGACATGCCCAAGATGGTGGCGCCTGGAAAAAAGGTAAGTTTTGTCATTTTAAAAGCGGCGGTGGCGGCGGAGGCTTCCACCGGCCCGGAACAGTCCAAGACTAATCCAGGACCCGAGCCCGGGTTCTGGGACGGTTCCGGAAATTCCAGGAAGGATGGTAAGCCTAATTAGGTCATATTGCTTATCTTGAATTGAAGGCAAACATTACTAACCTGCTAGATAAGATATCCAAGCTGTGTTTCATACAACAGCCTCATTGTTTATATAACACAAAACAACCTAGTAATTGTACTAGCTGAGTTTCAGAAAGGTTTTTTAAAGCACCCTTAGCATTTCCTGAACCACGCCCAATCAATGCATGAATACTACAGTGGATGCACAGAGCTTCCTGACCTGCAAGAGCTTCCACATATATTTCGAATCAGTGGGAAATTCAAGGAAAAAGGCAAGTGAACTGGGTCTTTTCATTGACATGAATTGGGTGTGTGTGTGTGTGTCCAACACAGAACTCTAAATAATGCTAATTTTGACTCACGACGCTATATAAAACGATTTTTAGCTCTAAATGCGAAATAATGCGAAAAACCTTTCATTCCACAAAATATCACCGCTTTTTCTTACTTTTGAGTAATCTGCCGGTACTTTATGTAAGGGATCTTGCTTGGAACAGTTGCATAGGCCTTCCAACAGATCCAAAGGCCATCCTGTTGCTTCCAGTTGCTTTGCTTCTGCTCTTTATCTCCGATCTGTACTGTTCTGGAGTGTTCTGGAGGAGTGGTTCTCAACCTGTGGTCTGCGTACCCTAGGGGTACGCAGACCACAGGTTGGGGTACGCGAGATGCTCCCCGTTATCAGCTGCTGCGATCAGCAGCTGATAATGGGCAGCGAAAAAATGGGGGGAGTGTTTTTTTCCAACCTGCGGCGTGGCCGAGTGGGTCCTCTGGCTCTCACAGCAAGCCAGAGGGAAAGCCTTTCCCTCTGACTTGGGGCGCGAGCAGAGGACCCGCTCGGCCGCACTACAGGTCGGAAAAATTGGTAAATTGTTCCCCGTAGCTCTCCCTCCCTTTCTTCACAGCTGCCGCCTTGTTGGATCTCCCAAAATCTTGCGAGATCCAAGATCGCGGCTGCCAAGATCGTGGCTCCCAATCGCGGCAAGAATGAGTGTAGGCAAGCCTCTTATTTCCTGTTTCTTTTACAGCACAGTATTTCTATTTTATTGCTGTATTTTAGCAAGCTGCTGCTCATGCTGCTCATATTTGTAAAGATTCAATTTGTAGAGATTCAAATACCGTATTTCTTCAATTCTAAGACGCATGTTTTTCCCAATTAAGCATTTTAAAAAATGGGGTGCGTCTTAGAATCGAAGGTCTCTAAAAAGCACCCCAAAATGCAATTTCCTTACTTACCGGAGCTTGGGGGAGCTTCAGGAAGGCCTGCGCGACCCGCTGCAGGCCTCCCCGATCTTCAGTTTGGTGAAAAACAACGATTTTCGGCCATTTACTGTTTTTGCGAAAACCGGAAATGGCCGAAAATCGTTGTTTTTTACCGCCTGAAGCTCCCCCGAGCCCCGGTAAGTAAGGAAATTGCATTTTCTGGCAGACCGCAAAGGCACTGCTCAAATGCAGTGAGGAGGTCATCAGCTGCAGCACGGGGCATGCTGGGGCGAGCTCTCCGGTTCAGGAAGAGAGAGCTCGCCGCTGAGCAGAGGGGGCAAAATGGCGCGGTAAAAATCGGACTGACGTGGCAGGCAAGCTGGGGAGAGTTGGTGCTGAGGAGGAAGGAGGTGCGTCTTGCAATATATGGTTTTTGTTGTTTTTCTGCTGGTGTTCCTGAAATTAAGATGTGCCTTAGAATCGATGGTGCCTTAGACTCGAAGAAATACGGTAATAGGATGGGGGGGGCAATGAAGCAGTCCAGGGGAAAGATAGGCCAAAAAACAGAAAGACTGAAAACTGAGGATGCCAAAAATATGCATGATATTCTCCTGATGTGAAGCCTATACTAGTGTACAGTATATCTGCTCTTTTGGATAAGCTTCCAAAGCAGGAAGTGGATCTGTGAATACTACAGTACTGTTTGAAAAAAACCCAAACAAACAGTGGCTTAATTGCTGCATTTGCTGACAAGATCACCTATCTAGTGCACATATAGTCTATCTGAACACTTTAAAAGCAAATAAAATTATTTAAAAATAATAATAATAATTAATAAAAATGAAAAATTGGAATAAAACACATAACACGACTATTTGCGCTGAATAAAAACACCGCTATTTGCATTTTAAAACAAGAAATCTTTAAAAAAAATAACACACACCCCCCAAAACCCGCCTCTATCAATGGGTTACTTATGGCTCAGTCCAATCCAGACCTTGTGCTGACTGAACTCACATTCTGTCAGCACAAGGACTGGGTCCACTGACGTGGCAGCCACTGTGGGCCAGGGCTGCCAGCAGAATCAGCTGGTGGCCGCAGTTGTGCACCAACGACCTCCGGAGCCCCTGCCAGAGCAGGTAAGTCAGCAGAGAGTGTGTTCCTGGGGGGTGGGGATCGGGGCATGGATCGGGAGCAGCTGGGGGTGTGTCAAGGGTGCACTGGGGTAGATATTGGTGGCAGCAGCAGCGCCAATATCCTATGCCTCCGGCCTGGACTCATGCCCCCTAGGACCCACTTGGGTTTATGCCAGCCAAAGAGCTGGTGTAGATCCAAATAGGTCCATGGGGACCAGGTAGCAGTGGAGTAGGTAAGTAAAAACGTTTTTTCCTTACCTCTCCATCACTACCCTGTCCCCATTCAGCCCATAGCATGCAGCAGAGGCTGCACCAGCACTTGGATTGGGCTATTAATTGCTATTGGATTGTGGCAAAGTGTTTTGTGTACCGAGAAAAGAAATTGTAAAGTATAAAGCAGCCTTAACATACTAATGCTTCCTTGATGTTTAGCAAAGGATTAGACATGCAAGTAACTTAGTTTTCCCTTTGAAAATTCAAGATTTCCTTCAATAGTCTGTTGAAATCAATAGCAAAACTCGCATTGATTTTATTCGTTGTGAATCTATCACTCCTGAATTTACCAGTTTTAAAAACATTACTATGTGGAAATAAGTTCAGTTGAATCAATGGGGCAGTTCTAAGTAATTTGGTGACGGAGTTTCCCATTTTTAGAAGCAGTTGCATCTTTTAACTTCAACATAATGAATAACCTTTCCAGGGTTTAACATAACCCTTATGGGCCAGACAGCCATAATTCTGCTAAATTGGCTCATGAGCTTCTTTCACTGTTCTAAATGAAACCTTTTGAAATAAAAGCATGAAAACCATTAGTAATGCGATTGCTTTGTTTGAAAGACCTGTTCTCAAATCAAAGTGAAAGCAATCAAAATGCACCTTTAGCATAATCAAAATGCCATAGATTTTCTACAGTTAAGTCATTAAACAGTAGTACTAAATATATACCAACTAGTTACATAAGAAGAGACAGCACTATAATCACATAGTAGAGTGGGATAAAGAAATTCAAATCAGATACGCCTCCAGCCCAAAAAATAAAATAAAACGAGGAAATTGTGGTTCCAGCTGTGATTCTAAGCAGATTTACTTGGTGGTAAGTTCCATGGAAATCAAATATCAGTGGATTTCAAATATCAATGAAATTCCAAGCACCAACTGTAATATTGTGTGGTTTGAAAAACAGATATATCTTTCCACTCATCTGCCATACCCATTGCTTGTAGCAAACAATAGGATATGGAAACTCTCTCCCAGAAGTGAAGGAAGTTGTGAAGTTTCCACACTGACATACACCAGACTGTGTCATTCAAGGGTCTAAAACAGGAGAACCAGAAAAATCTGATGGGATTAATCCAGGATCCATAGAAGAGAATGCTTTGTCTGAATGCGTCATAAGGATGGCTGCCATATCTGGTGGGGAGATGAGAAGAACAAGCACAATATGGTAGGACTTTGATACCATAATGGCAGTAACATTATACACAAACACACTGTTGTTTATAGTTCCAATTAGCCTTTGGAATGGGCGGGCATAGATGGATTTCTTTTTTTAACAAGCTTTGTTTATCCTTTTCTAAAGAAGTCTCAAATGGTGGTTTCAGATAACAGCTCATCCATCCCTATGGCCCTTTTAGATGCAGCCTCAACAGGTTCAGGTTCTATTTTCGTCTACCAGCGGAGGCCGTGGGATGCTCTGAGATGCTATAGAGCCAACGTGAATGTCAGATGCACAATGTTACATTTGTCTTTCCCCATATCAACTATGTTAACAGTGATCTGTGCTGGGCTAGTTCTCTTTGCCCCTCGTGCAGACTATTGGGGCATTTTCATGAGCACTGAAGGTTATGGGATGATATGGGATGATCTGAATCTCAGCTACACTGCCCCATGACATTTTCTAGGTATTTCTGTTATCAAGAACAGTTAAAGTACCTCACAAAGACTGAGGAGCTGCAATATTTTACAGCTGTCTCAGTGCACAGGCCTACCTTAAAAAGAGGACTCACAATGGTGTTTTCTCACATGAAGCAATCCTGACCCCACCCCAACACCTTCATAATGCTTGTGACAGACACAATTAATTTATCAGTGAGCCAGCTGCTGATTGAGTTGTCCAAACTGCATCTTTCTACTATGTTTCAGGTGACTGTCCAGCATTGCTTAATTTTTTAAAACATTGCCTGTAGGTTTATGCAATTTAATGTTTGGTGTTGTTTTTAAAGATACATATAGCACAAACCAAGGCATGTCTACTCAGAAGTATGTTCCACTGAGTACAATGGAATTTATTCCTGTGTAAGTGTGTATAGGCTTGCAGCCTTATCATTTAAAAGGGTTAAAAAATTGTTTCCAGGAAGGGAAGAGGGATTCTGATATCACACGTTCTCAACTAATCAGCACAAAAAAGCTTTTGAGGAAGTCCCTCACCAAAGGCTCTTGAGTGAACTTAGCCGTTATGAAATAAGAGGACAGGCCCTTTTATAGATTTGGTAACTGGTTAAAGGACAGGAAGCAGAGAGTAGGAATAAATGGGGCAGTTTTCACAATGGAGGGAAGTAAGAAGTGGGGGTCCCTCCAGGATCTTTATTGGGTGCTTTTAACTTGTTCAGAAATGATCTGGAGTTAGGGTTAGAAAGCAAAGTGGCCAAGTTTACAGATGACCCCACACTAGTGGTCCCCAAACTTCCCCCCACTGTGCCCCACCTGTTCTCTGGCAGAGGGTGCCTTGACCCACCTCGTTCTCCCATGGTGGGCCTGCAGTGGGCCAGGCCTTCAGAAGTGGGCCTCCAGAAGCAACCGGAAGTCACTTTTACAAAACCAGAAGTAAACCAGAAGTGACTTCTGGTTGCTTCTGGAGGCCTTCTGAGGCCTGCAGAGGCCAGTGGGGGCCCGGCCTGGCCTGGGAGTGGTCTCCAATTGCTTCTGGAGGGCTCCAATTTGGCGCCAACTGAATGTAAGGGCGGGTTAGAGAGCCCAACTCAAGGACCCACTGGACATGAGGCAATGACCCACCAAGTAGGTCATTGACCCACAGTTTGGGAAACCCTGCCCAGCCCGGGTTGCACTTGCACCTATTTAAGGTGGTAAAAATCAATGCAGATTTTGAAGGACTCCAAAACGACCTCTCCAAAATGGCTGGATGGACAATTAAATGGCAAATTTGGTTCAGTGTAAATAAGTATAAAGTGAAGTATAAAGTGCATGTTGGACAAAAAGCCAAAACCATATATACACCAATGGGGTCTGAGCTATCAGTGACAAATTGGGAAAGTGCGTTTGCCTTTTGGGGTCATGGTGAATAGCTCAATGAAAACAATGACTCCTTGTGTAGCAGCTGTGAAGAAGGCAAATTCCTTGTTAGGGGTCATTGGGAAAGGGGTCAATAATAAGACTGCTAATATATAAAAAAAACCCTTTACAGATATGTGGTACAGTCACATTTGGAATATTGTGTACAGTTCTGATTGCCAAGCCTTAATGTGGCTGTTGTAGAAGTGGAAAAGGTGCAAATGAGGGCAACAAAATGATCACAGTGCTGAAGCATGAGGAGAGGCTACAATGTTTGGGGCTTTTTAGTTGGGGAAAAAAGTGATTAAGGGGAGACGTGATTGAGATGTAAACTTATGCATGGGGTGAGGAGAGAAAAGTGTTTCTCTCTTTCAGTTGTAGAACCAGGAGCTAGCTAATGCAAAATGATGGGTGAGAGATTTAGTACGGACACAAGGAGGCCCTCCTTCACATATTGCAGATTTATTCTGTGCAATACGTTGCCACAAGATGTGGTGATGTCCACTAGCTTGGGTGACTTTAAAAGGGGATTGGACACATTCATGGAAGGCAGGTCCATCAGTAGCGGTTAGTCTTGATGGCTATATGTGCTACTTCCAGGTTCAGCAGCAGCAGTATGTCTCTGAAGCCCAATGGCAGGAGAGGAGGGTGTCTTTGTCTGCTTGTGGGCTTCCCAAAGGCAGCTGGTGAGCCCCTGTGGGAATCAGAAAGCTGGGCTGGGTGGGTCTTTGGCCTGTTCTCCTATGCTCACAGTGTGCAGCCAGCTTCTTCTCCAAATACATAGAACTGACTTTCCCTATCCCTCTCCTGGAGAGAAGATTGTATACTGAACACAATGTGGTGAATGTCCTTTCACCGCAGCTCCGCCATTGAAAGTATTGGACACAGTCTCAGACATCTGGTGCTTTGTAAAGGACCTCAGGTGTACTGTCTAGGTTTGGCACTGCTTAAAAAGATACAACCTCTCAATAGTTGGCAGTCAATCGACCAATTGCCTCCCTAGAAACTTACTGTGACATACAGTATGGAATATTTCAGATTGGTGAATTTGAATACAATGTACAGTAGTAGTAAGCTAAAAAAAATTGGGTTTGAATGTATCACTATGAAATGATCGTCAGTGTTATTCTACTAGATTTTTTAAATTAAACCCATTATCTACTGGAATCCTCTCTCTCTCTCTCTCTCTCTCTCTCTCTCTCTCTCTCTCTCTGTGCGTGTGCGTGTGAGAGCGTGCGTGTGTGCGTGACATAAAATAGCTTGCTTAAGATCAGAAATAATTTTATACAGCAGATGCTTTGGTTACACTAAAATACTCCCTCATCATCCCTCTATTTCTCCCTGGGTGGCTGGAGGAGAAATAAGAGGAGATGTTGCCCAGTACATTAGAAGCCTAATAGAATGGAAAACTGCTAGTTAGGACTTTTCATAGCATTGCAAAAGATTGATGCTCCGTCTGGCCCTATCTGCTCATTTCCAGTACGTCTGTGCTGATGAGTGTACGACAAAGGCATACATTATGCATTCCCATTCGTTGCCGTCCCATGAAGGAGACAGGGTAAGCGGACTTTTCAGTACTCAACGAAAAGCAATTCTTCATTACTGTACGTTTTTCTTTGCATTAGCAATGTATCTAAAAGTGTTCCGTTCATACATATATAGATGAGGCAAGACCCATAATCTGAATTTAAAGGCAATGCCCCTGCTTCTGTGCCAGTGCAGTGAGACTATAATTCTAAGTAAATAAAGATGGCTTAAAGAAGTGAAATAAAGAGTGCTTGACTGTTTACACTGGCAGTGGGGGTGGAGTTGAGCAAGGAGAGGGAGAAAAAAGGATTTGGGAACTCTCCAGTAACTGGGCAACAAGGAAATTCTCCTGGGGACATTTCATTACCAAGACAGACAGTTGGAACATTTCTGTGATGAAACAAGCAATAAATGTCAAGGAATCCCCATTTCTCACTGACACTCTGCTCCCATAATGTCAATATACAATCAGGGGAGATTCTTCCTCCATTGGGGATGCTGTGTGTGTGCAGCTGGGGCCAATGGATAAGAGAGGTGGGGGGGGGGGGCTGTAATCTCATCTTATTTTTCAAAGAAGCATTGAGTGCTGAGGCTCATGTTCCAATCCAAGCAGTTATAAAGTATGGCATCTCTATGCCTTACACTACCTCAAGACAGAGATGGTCTTGCTTTAGACATGACTAGGACCACTGTATTCGGGGGGGGGGTTTCTGTTCCAACCCCCCTGCAGATACCGAGAATCTGCAGATATTGGGGTCCACTTTAGAAATGTTTTTAAAAGTGAAAAAGTCCACAAATTGCCGTTCCTACCTTCTCACCTGCAAACCATGCGGTTGCCAAGGCTGTGAAGGACTTTTTCAATTGGAAAGACCCACTTCCGGGTCACACGAAGGCTCCTTTCTTCTCCCAGGCTAGCCCCAGAATGCATCGGACTCACCTGTGGCGCCCAGTGTATGTCATGGCAGGCAGCGGAGTAAGCGGTGCTGGCCTCCACGCCGGCGCCACTTACTACCAGGGTGTCGGAAACGCTCGCTCCGCCGGCCTAAATCTATGCAGGATTGGGCTGTAAGTTTATTTCCCCATTAAAAATAGTGGGGTTGGGGGAGAGACGAGACACGCTCAAAATTGGAACCATGATGGAAGCAAAGTACGAAAGCCCTCTGCCCCCTCCCATGATTTTGTCACCCCCACACATTTTGTCATCCCCCCCCCACACACACTATTTGCTGAAAAATAACTCAGAACTGGAAAGTTAGCATATGTGTCACATCTAGTTTTGACCCTTACTTGTAATAGTGGCTCCTGGCAGGAACTCCTCCATAAAACTGCCTCCTTACAGTGACCATTTTAGCTATCCGTGATATGCCCCAGGGCCAGGATGCAGCAGATTTGCAGAAACATGTGGGTAAAATAAATGGCTACCATCATGGAAAAATGGCAGTTGCCTTTGTTTTCAAGCCACACTGCGCTGTGAGGATATTGCATCTCAGGACATATGGGCGATTCAAATGGCTGCTGAAAGGAGACAGCTGCACAGAAGAACCGCTAGCGAGAATGCAACATTTTTTTTTATTTAAAAAAGGGGCAAAGGGAAAGCAAAGCAAAATAAGAACAAAACAAAAATAATGAATGAAAATGAAAACCATTTAAACAAAAATGAAAAGAAAAAGAAAACCATTTAAACAAAAATGAAAAGAAAAATATTTCAAATGCCTAAAAATAACCAATCGCGCATCATAGAATTCACAACACTGATATGGTGGGCAAAAGTCATTTGCTTGTCCTCCGCAAATTCATTGTGAAGCAGGTAATAAGAGTAACTCTTTGCCCCCTGCTGGTTTCCTAACACTAACAGTATCCTGGATAAAGAGGGCTCTCTCAGGCCCAGAACAAACCGTGCAAAAACCCACATGGCAGCAAGTGCTGCTGGGATACATGCAGAGAGAGGAAGTCTGCTGGAGGACAATTGGTGGCACAGGAGGAGGAACTAGCTTAGCTTTTTCCACAAAGAAAGCCTGTACTTCAGTGAACAGTCAGTACACCACGTGGGTGGAAACTCGTGGTCTGGGCCTCAGTTGGTCTAGATCGGAGATCATCGCGATGCAACACAGAGACATTAACATGTGTCTTCAAAGGCCTAATGAAGCCAAGTAGCTCATATGCAGATATAATAATGACTAGGAGAGCCAATTGCTAACAACACCCCCTGCTTTCTTTTTCTTCATTTTTGATATTACATTGCAGGAACTTATCAAAACAGAGTGTGTTACTACAGCAGTGACAATCAACAGTTCCCAAATGCACAACTAAGGAAATATCTCTTCATGTTTTCTCTACTCCTGAGAACCTTTTCAAATGGCAAATGCATCATAGCAGGCTTTTTTGTCCACCTTCCCTTGCACAGTCACATATTTTTAATCAGTCCAGCACTAAACCGCTTTGTGAACTTTTGTTGAAAAGTGGTATATAAATACTGTTGTTGTTGTTGTTGTTGTTGTTGTTATATAATAATAATAATAATAATAATAATAATAATAATAATAATAATAATAATAATAATAATAATAATAATCCCAAAACACCCAAATCAAAAGAATGCTGGGACTGGTTTAGACATGCATGATCTTCACTTGATGAGAGCAGTATCTGAGAATGGCTTGCAGAATGTGTGAACAAGCCATCTCTGATCGCACACCAGCAACACAGCTCAGATATCATCTCACAGAACCTTAGACACAATTCTTTTCATGGGAGACCATTCACATGTTCAGCTGTGAGTCATCAAGTGGGGTACATGTGCAACTCTTAGGAAGCTGGTACATCACTCAACAGAAAACTTCACTTATAGACTTGTGACTTGCAAGTCCTCATTTTAAAAAGTTAGTGCTTGCAGGATGGAAAAAAAAAGCTTGTAGAGATACCAGGGGACTTCGCTAATGGCATAGTTAACACTTCCTGGAAATATTTCCAGGAAGTCCCTGAGATGCTATGGCACCAACGGCCATGCACTGGCTAATTTGGACTTACACAGTTTTTCCTAACAACTTCATCTCATCTCATTTTCTTTTGGGGTTTTTGTCCCTGGCTTTTCTGATCAATACATCATCAAACTAATGGCCCTGTGGATCCTCCTAGGTATAATTAAAGTTGTCTTGTCTTAGTTTCAATGTGTTTACTTTTACACAGGATGGATCTTTTGAATATCAGCTTTAAAACTTTACCTTTGCTTATACGTATTCCTTTCTCTGGATATGCTGGATATCTTTTTTAGAGGAGACATGAAGTCAAGGGTAGTTAGTTCATCTTATTTGCCCTTCTCCAAGATGTGCTCGGATGACCTTTAACTCCTATCATTACCTCCTATTTACAATAAATGTACATGCTAACTCCTGTCATACAAAAAAAGCTGAAACCTTGTATGTGCAGACCAGGGTAGAGCAGGATGCCTTATTGAGGGGATACATTTACACACATGGCTAAATATTACACGAAAGGAACATCCGTTCCTATTATTGTCATCAGTAGAATAACGGCTTGAAAGTTCTTCCCATGTTTGCGTGGGAGGCGAGGCCAACTTCAAGCCATTGCCCTGCACTCTTAGGAAGGATAAAGCGATCACTTGTGGGTCCTTGCGCTGCTTTAATTGTGTGCAGGGATGAGGCTCAGTGTTTTCATAATGGTTTAATTAGAGATGAAAATAATCTGACAGTCCAGTTGGGGCCGCTGCAGCTGTCTGGACTGTTGTGCAGGTATTACCACAAATGCACAATGCTCAAGGCGTTGGGAAGAAAAGAATGAATGTAAACAGCCTTTTCCTTAGCACCAGCAAAGTTTTGTGACATTTAAGAAGGTGTAGTAAGTTCTTATTATTATTCTAACTATTATTATTTATGCCTCACACAGAATGGTGTGTTAGTTGTAGCACCACAACCAAGAACAAAAGCTCAGGACAAGACTGGGGTTGGGTTTCTGTAGCACAACAGAGAAGCAAGGTCCTGTTCCTAAGGCCTATGGGGCTGGTGTTATGTGATGGTGCAATTCAAGAGGCGATTAGATTTGTCACGAAAGTTATGGACAGTTGCCAGAAGTAACATATGTCAGTAGAGACTCCTTGTTAGTGATGCGTGAACTCTCCTTGGCTCCATTTGGAATTGACTCTGTATTTATGAGCTTTCTTGGTAAGTGTTTAGGGAAAAGCTCATTATTTCTAAGAGTTGTCTCCCAGCTTGTAATGTTGATAACATGCTTGCTGATGGTTCCTTATCATATTGTCCCCCCTGGGAATGGTAGATTCAAGCACCAACCATGGCTGAGAATTGCTTGGAAATTCAACAACTGCACCAAAATACCACACAACTAGGAACAAAAGGTTTAAGGTCTGTGGAAGAGCAGCCACATAAATGTTTGGAGGAGACTACCAAGAGAACTGCCCCAAATAGAGAGAAAACGCTTATCCACCAAACAGTAGTTTGGTTGGGTGTCTGGTCACATAGTTCATCATAGCAACCACAAAGAGTTTCACTGAGTGTCAAAAGGGCTAATACTGACCCACTTCTGTGCGTGCAAATCTGTTGAAGTAGCATGTGCAGAATCTTGTTTTACATCCCAAACAAGGTGGAGAAGAAATTGTAGGGGGTCATTCGATTCATAATACAGATGGATATTTGGAACTGAATAAATTCATATGCTGAATCAGGGAATTACAAATTTCGGTGACGGCCCTAGTGAATATATGAAAGAGCACAAATATAAGGTGTTTCCTTTACTCTTGACTTTCAACATCATCACAGAACCATAAGAAGCATCCTGCTGAACCAGTCCCATCGTACACCTGTTCAGTATTACTGACCAGTATCCTAGGTCAGTGACCAGTCAGGTGCCTCCAGGAAGCATATATGCTGGGCATGAAGCCCACCACCCTTCTCAGTGGCATGTCACCAGTATTTGGTATTCAGAGGCACATTACTCTGAATGTGGAGGTTCTTCAGAGTCAACTTTTCTAAAAAATCTCTAAAACATTAGATGTCCTTCTCAGGGAACGTGTTCCAACCCTCTAGCATTTTTAGTTCCTCTTTTCTGAACCCTTTCTAGCTCTGCGACCTCCTTTTTGAGATGAGGCACCTAGAACTATACACAATAATCCAAATACAGTCATAGTCAGTGTTCCCACTAAGCTGCATGGCTGCGCAGCTCTAACGGAAGCCCTGTACAGCTTCTTCTCCAGAGTTTGGAGATGACAATGACATCATCACCAAGTGCTCCAAAGCCACCCCTGCACAGCCATGGTAGAGCTCAGCGCACTCAGGGTGGAAGATTAGAGGGAATACTGATCATAGCATATAGTAGATTTATAGAAGGGTATTGCGATACTAGATGTTTTATTTTTAGTCCATTGCTGCTACACTCTTATTACAGGTGTTGCCAATCAGCTGGTGCCTCTGGATGCCAGTGTGGCACCACCGCCAGCACTTTTCCATATTCAAGCACTGGCATGTGTAGGCTTTACATGACTAGGCAATGTGTCCAGTTATGAGTCTTTAAATGTTTCTGCATTTACCTGGGAAAGAGCTTCTTGGTGGCACTCAGTGAAGATGAGGTTGATTAGTAGCCCTCATAAGGGATTGTGTGCATTACCATTTTTGGGGGAGGGGGCTGCTTTGGTTCTGCTTCACATGCAAACATCCCAGAGGCCATTTGTTACTTGGCAGGGATTAGCTTGCTGTGAGAAAACGTGCACCTCCCCTGGTCTTAAGGTCATTGATCCATTCTAACCTCCATAGGCCATCTGGCTATGAATTATCACTAGAGTTCTTCATACAACCAGCTGCTATAGCATTTCATTTTATCCATACACTACTCCTTTATGAATTCAGCTAAAGTCTTGGTGTTGTTTCACATGGGTCACTGAACAGACAGCAGGTGGAAACTCTTAGACACCACCCATCTGGTTCTGCAAATTCAAATGGGTAATTCAAGCCTATCTAGTCTCCATCTAAAACGATCACCTTAATGAAAGCAGCTCAATTCAAGGAAGGGAAAGTGTGGGGGCAGTGCCAGCACCAGGTTGCTGGGGTCCTGCAGCAAAGCCCTGCACTGGCTCCCCCATGGTGCACTGGGTGCTACCACCCCCACAAGTACTGATGGTTCAGGGGTTCGCCTGTCCTCATAGACCTACCTGGCTGATCCCTGACCCCTATCTCTGTGTTGGGAACATCAACACTCTTGGTTTATTTTAGCAATGTAGGCTTATACAATGGTATCAAAGAGGGGTGGCGTGACCTGGAGCACCACCCGAAGGGTCCACTGCCTCTGTGCTAACCCCCCTCTTTTTTAAAGCAAAAAAACTCTTGCCGTGGTCCTTGCGCACTGCTGTGAAACCCAGAAGTGTGGGACTTCTGGTCATTTACAGGGACTCCAATGCTGTCCCTGTAAATGTAACGGAAAGGATAATGGAAAGAGAAAAGTTCAAAGTTTTTTTACAGACCTTACAAATGCTGGATGTGTCCGCCATTTGTGACACGGCAAATGTCTATCTTGTAATCCAGTTCGGCCCACACTTGCACCAGCGTTGCCTGGTCCACCTGAGTGATAGCCATGGTAATGCATTGTTTTAATTCCATTGAATCTCCTTTATGAATTCAGCTAAAGTCTTGGTGTTGTTTCACATGGGGCGGCACAAATACCTGGTCCTTAATGTAGCCCCAGAAGAAGAAATCATATGGCATTAAGTCCGGTGATCGAGGTGGCCAGGCAAGATGTGGTCGGTTGTTGTACTCCAAAAAGCAGTACGCCTTCTCTGCGCCTGATGCTATCCTGACTGATGGGAACTCCCCCTACCAGCCAAGGATGTGCCGCTGCACAAATACAAAACTTGACTTTCTTTTCCTATCGCCATGCGTTGTGTTTCTGTATCCCTTACCATTACGGTGTTCTGGCTCGCCAAAATCCTGGAGACTATTATGACTCACCCTGTATTTGGGACAATAAGGCACATAAATATTTTCTCTCTATTGGTTTTTTGAAAACTGTGAAGCATAGTATTCTCACTTTTCTTTTATTAGGGGGTAGATTGCTCCTCTGTTCTGTATGACCCCCTAAAGTACACTTTTGAATAATTCACAGGCATGGAACAGAATATAGAGACTTTACCAATACACACATAGCAAGCATATGGAAAGTGCTCTCTCCTGTTTGTTGTTCTTCTCTAAATAACTTACAGCCCAATCCTGTCCCCTGCCACGCAGTGGCATGCAGCTGTGTCAACAGAGGTTGCATTGCATGCTGGGTGGGGGTAACCAGAAGGTAAACCAGAGGTAAGTAAAAAACTTGACTCCGTGTAAGCCTTCTGGCTGCCTATGGGTCTCCCCAGACCCATGCCAGCTATGAAGTTGGCGTAAGTCCAAGGAGAGCCAGGGGGCATTCCAGATCAGGGTTATGGGGACAGGATCCAGCATGAGTGACTGCCGCTGAATCCACCTCCACCTCCCCAATACGCCCCAATCGTCCCCCTCCCCACCCCTGCCACCAATTTATTGGCACTGGTGGAGCGTCCAGCCGAGTCTGGTACATGTGTGGAGCCGCTGGCGGTTTCTGCCAGTGGCTCTGGTGTGCACTATGGTGGCATAACATTTCCATCACCACTGAGCCTTTTGTGACAGTGGATCGCTAGATATTTGCGTCAGTGGATCACTAGGCATTTGACACAGAAGGCCCAAAGGATTGGGCTGTAAAATTAATAGCAATTTAAAACCCACTGCTTGTCTGGTATCTTATTCTCATTTTTTTCTGGAGTACATAAGAGATCTTTGTGCTCAGTACTCGAGTTTACAGTGCCCCTGTTCACCTGCTCATGAGACCAGCCCCCAGTGTTCTGCCACCATGCTGGCTGCAAACCCAGTAAGCTTTTCTCTGAATTGATTTGCAGATTTATTTATTTTTTAAATATTGATCTTGCTAGCTTGAAGGCCTAGGAAATGCTAATGCCACTGCCTCTTTAAATTAGTTCAGCTAACTTTCTGCTGACAGCATTTGGGTAACCTAAAGTGCCAGACAAACTGAAATGTCTTCTGTTGTTTGCTATAAAAAACATGCTGGAAGTAGAAAGCTCTTTATTCCAAAGCATCTAATTAGGAGAATGTAACAGTCAATGCAAATGTTTCCCAGGGAGCGGCATCTGTACACCATACATCAATTGTGCACAGAGAGTACGATATCTGTTTTCCAAGATGTTAAAGCTTTAGAGCAGAATGGGATTTTAAAAATAAATAAATAACTTGTGCTTAAAGCGAGCCTTCTTATGTGAGCAAGCAGAGTTAATGGCACAATTCTCAAATGCTTTGTGCATTGACTATTTTTCTGGAGGAAATTAACCGAAGAGCATGAATCCCAGACATGAGACGTCATAGAAATCTTTGCAATAAAAAACAAAAACTGCAGGCTTTATCATGTTGCTGTTTCATGTACATATACAGTATTAACATTTATTATGTTGCCAAACAGGTTCTGGGCACTAAGCAATGTGGAGTATATCCCCTTTCTATCTAGTGAAACATGTAATCCTCATCTCCCCAAATATCCTGACACAAGCAGCCCTACATTTTTTTCTAGGTAATCCATCCTCAAGTGAGAGGGGTTTCCTTTTACAAATCAGCTTTCAGCTCTTCCCTGCTTTCCCTGAATGCATGAGCCAGGTGAGCTGATGCAGTGACAGATGTCCAACTTTGCAGGCAGTTCTAAGATGTGCAAATTGGTGTCCCATTCGTTCCATCAGGGCACTGCTGGGAAATCCATCTAGCTCAGTCACCACAGAATAGGATTCCCCCCCCCCCCCAATAATTCTATTGGATAGGCTGTCAGCCTGAAAGCTGGTTATATAATTAGAGGGACACATAAATAAAAGCTTTCTGAGTCTCAGTGCGCTCATCAGTTTGCAGATGTGGCTAACTCCAAAAGCACTCATGCACACACGCGTGCACGCACCCCCTCCTCCCCCCCCAGTTTTTAAGATGCATGTATGTGCACAGAGGGGAAAATCTGTTGCATGGACCAGGGACCAAGCGCACTGGCACAGCCCAATGAAATGGCATGAAATGAAGAGGTGAAAGGTGCAACAATTGATACCTTGGCAACTCTACCTCCAGGATTGGCCTGGAGTCTCCAGGAATCAATCTCCAAGTGACTTCTGAAAGCAATCCTGTAGATTTTAACAGGATATCCCGGGCTAAACGATATTTCATAATGTAGGGAGAGAAAAAAATATCCAGGAATAGCTTCAGTCACAGTTGACAACCTTACTCAAACAAGATCCCAGGAGCTCTGGAAACAGATAATCACATCAAAGCATCAGGCCATTAGAGACTAGCACTGTCTATGAAATAGGACATCCCCACCACCACCACTGTCCCCATGCCATGCATGATTATTTTATACTTCACACATTTTAAATGCGCATTTTATTGTGCATTTGTCCAGATGAATGTGTGCATTGGTCTTCAGAGTTTTATTTTGTATTAACTGTCTTTAACACATTGTGTCATGGGAACACTGCACCTCATTGCCATGCATTTCCTTTTATCACCATCATTATTGGAATTTATATATATTCACAGAACCAAAACATCAATTCTGTGCCTTATTGGCAAAACCCCAATTACCTTTCATATTCTCCTAAATAAAACAGTTTTTCCTTGTTTCTGCATGCTGATAAGTGCTGTCTTTAAAACAGATTGTATTACCCAGAGATTGTAAAATACTTGAAAAGAAAGTTTCATCAACAAGTTACTTTCTAGTACAGCAAGTCCTCACTTAAAGTTGTCGATAGGTTCTTGAAAACCACAACTTTAAGCAAAACGACTTATAACAAAACCAATTTTACTGTAGGCTAATTTGATATACATAAACAAGAGTTTACAGCATATTTTTGGTCACAAAAACAACACCAAACTTCTAAATAAAGACCCAAGACACTGACAAAGATTGAATAGACACGGGATTAAAAGCCATGTAGAAAACAAAAATATATTTCTGTTAAAAACAATTGGTAAGACCAGAAAATGTTTAAAAATGTTGAAGTTGATAAGAAGCATCCAATTGGAAAGTAAAGTGCTTGTATATTTTAATTTTTTTATATATATATATTTATATTTTATTGATATATTAAAACATAAAAACAATACATATTTCATAAAGTTATAGCAAGCACGAAGCAATACATCCTACTAGCATACTATTCACTATTTTCTACATACAATTTCCAACTAAGCCAAAACAACACCCAGATTTCTATTCATTAAATCCGCATATCATCACATCATTCCTCTCTCTCTCTCTTAAAAAGTCAATAAATGGTTTCCAATTATTCACGAAAAAGTTAACTGACTTTTCCTTAATTAAAATTGTAAGTTTATCCATTTCAGCATAGTCCAAAACTTTCAGCCACCAATCTTCCAGCGAAGGTATCTCCGAATTCTTCCAATATTGTGCATATAAAATTCTTGCCGCAGCTATCATATATAAAAACAAAGTTTGAAATTTCTCGCCTACATGATCCTCCCACATACCCAACAAAAATGTTTCCGGTTTCATTTGGATCTTAATCTTTAAAATCAACTCAATCTGTTTGTGAATCTGAGTCCAATACTTCTTTGCTTGAGGGCATGTCCACCACATATGGTAAAAAGTTCCTTCTTGCATTTTACATTTCCAACATCTATTCGTCACCTTCTCATACATTTTTGCTAATTTGCTTGGGGTTATATACCATCTATATATCATTTTATACATATTTTCTTTAATATTAACATTTAACGTAAATTTCAACTGTTTTAACCATAGTTGTTCCCATTGGTCCATTAAAATAACATGACCTACATTTTTCGCCCAATGAATCGTACATTCTTTAACCTGTTCTTCTTCTGTTTCAAACTTCAAAAGCAATTTATACATTTTTGAAATTATCTGGTCTTCAGATTTTAATTGTGCCTCCAATATTGATTCTTCTTCTACAAATCCATATGCCTTCTTGTCCACTTTAAATCTCTCCAAAATTTGAGCATATACAAACCATTGACAATTAAAGTCTTCTTCCATTAGTTTTTCTCTTGACTTCATTATACAGTCTCCTTGTGAAAAAATTAATAAATTTCTGTACAGTAGTCCTTTCTCTTTTGGCACGCTACTTCCACCAAAGTGTGCTTCATACGGTGCAACCCATAATGGTACTTTCTCATAAAATCTCATTTTATATCTATTCCAAATTCTCCATAATGCATGTCTAACATAATGATTTTTAAATTCTAAATTTGCTTTCACTTTATCATACCACAAATACCCATGCCAACCAAATCTCAAGTCAGAGCCTTCTAACTCCAATAATCTTCTATTTTGTAAATACACCCACTCTTTCAACCACACAAAACAACATGCTGCATAATATACTTTCAGATCTGGTAGTCCTAATCCTCCTCTCTCTTTTGCATCTTGAAGAATCTTATATTTCACCCTTGGTTTTTTCCCTTGCCAAATAAATTTAGAAATGTCTTTCTGCCATTCTTTAAATGGTGCATCAGATATAATCACTGGTATCGTTTGAAATAAGAACATCATTTTTGGCAATACATTCATCTTAATCACCGATATCCTTCCTAGTAAGGACAATTTCAATCTTTCCCATCGTAACAGATCTTTCTTAATTTCATTCCATACTTTAACATAATTATTTTGAAATAATGTACAATTCATACTCGTCAATACAATTCCAAGATATTTAACTTTTTTTTCCACCTTAAATCCTGTTTTATTCATCAGTTTCAGTTGATCTTGAATCTTCATATTTTTAGTCACTATTTTTGTCTTCTGTTTATTAACTTTAAATCCTGCAAGAGATCCAAATTCTTTTAATTTACTCATCAACAACTCTATATCTTTTAACGGATTTTCCAGCATTAGTACCAAGTCATCTGCAAAGGCTCTTAACTTGAATGTTTCTTTCTTAATCTTCACACCATATATTCTTTCATCTTGTCTAATATTTCTATTCAAAACTTCTAACACCAATATAAACAGCAATGGTGATAACGGACATCCTTGTCGCGTACCTTTCTGAATTTCAAAAGTCTTAGTCAGCTCACCATTCACTAATACTCTTGCAGTTTGTGTCACATAAATTGAATTTATCCATTTATTGAAGTTTTCCCCGAAGTCCATTTCTTGTAAAACTTCTAATAAAAAGACCAGTTTAAATTATCAAAAGCTTTTTCAGCATCTATAAATATTAATGCTAATTGCTTATCTATATGTTTGTCAAAATATTCCAACATATCCACAACAATTCTTACATTCTCCCTCAAATGTCTTTTTGGTAGAAAACCACATTGATCTTCATGTATGAATTTTTGCAACATCTTCTTCATTCTCTCCGCTAAAATTGATGTAAATATCTTATAATCATTGTTAAGCAAAGATATAGGTCTATAATTCTTTATACTACTTGAATCTTGTCCTTCTTTTGGTATCAAAGTTATGTTCGCCTCTTTCCATGAATCTGGCATTTTTCTATTTTGTAAGATATCATTCATTGTCTGTTGTAATGGAATACTTATTACATCTTCTAGACATTTATAGAATCTCCCAGTCAAACCATCTGGACCTGGTGCCTTATTCAGTTTAACTCTCTTTATCGCATCTGCCACTTCTCTAGGCATGATCCTTTCATTTAAAATTAATTTCTGATCTTCCAAGACTTTTGGTAAATTTTGCTTTACCAAATATTCCTTTATTTTTGCTGGTTCTACCTTCTGTCTTTTATATAAATTTGTATAATAATTTACAATTAATTTTTGTATATCTTCTTGTTCTGTACATATTTTATCTGTCTCTTGTAACTTAGAAATAATTCTTTTCTCCCTTTCTTTCCTCAGTTTATAAGCTAAAAATTTTCCTGGTTTATTAGCATGTTCAAAATACCTTTGTTTCGCATACTTCATTTTAATTTCTATTTCTTTTGTTATCATCAGGGATAGTTGACTCTGTAAAATTTTAATTTGTTGTAAAATGTTTTTGTCACCAGGTGTCCTCCTCAACTCTTGTTCTTTCTTCTTCATCTCTTCTTCAATCTTTTGAAACTTAATTTGTCTCTTTTTAGTCCATTCTGCATTTTTTTTGTATAAAATATCCTCTTATGAATGCTTTACTTGCATCCCAAACCATTCTTACTTCTGTTCCTTTATTCATATTTAACTCAAAAAAGTCTTTTAGTTTACTCTTAGCTTCTTCTATTATCTCTTCTTTCTGTAATAACAGTTCATTCAGTCTCCATCTATAAGTTTTAATTTTCTTCCTTATGGCCAGCGATATCGGATTATGATCTGAAATAGATTTTGTTAAAATCTCTGCTTTGGAAGTTCTAACAGCTATATCCTTTGACACCCAAAACATATCAATTCTTGAACTTGATCCATGTCTCTCTGAATAATGTGTGAACTCCTTAGAGCTCCCATTTTTCTGTCTCCATATGTCCAAAACCCCTAAAGTCTCCACCATTTCCGGTTGGGAGGAATGGCTGGCTGACAGCTCTGTTGGTTGCTCTACACCGACGGAGCACGTCTGATGGACTTAATTACTCTACCCCTGGATTAAAAGGGTGTGCGATGAGATAAACCACATATCTTCGGATCGCTCCCATTACTTTCTCGGAGAGCGTAGGCTTTTCGAGTTTGTTTTGGTTTGAGCGTGGAAGAATTGGATCAACAACGAGCTCAAAAAATCAGCCGGAATGTAAGCCAAGCCCCCTCCCGCTTATACTTTTGCTTTGCTTATGCAAGTGGCGAGGAACTGCAATAAGAATTGAAGAAATAAGCTAAGATAACGAGTTAATTTAAGAACAGAAGATTTGTTGTGAAAAGGATATAATTTGGAAGGAAGATAATATACTACAGTGAAAATATTAAGCGAAAATACTAAGTAACTTGTTGGTACTTACGGAAGATTGAAGTAGTGAAGAAACACGTTGGGGAGATATCTATAACTGTTTTAATGAGAGAAAGAGACTTGTTTTGCTTTTGAATTGTTTGTTTTGAATTCCTGTGGTTTGGAACTGTACAAAGACAGACAAACAATTTCCTTCCGGGCAGAAGGTCATCATGAAGGATTGAAAAAAGATTGAAAAATATTATGTTGGTTGGTATTTGCCGCCTGCACACATTTTAAGAAGTTGAGTTTTTGTTTTTGGTTTCAAAGAGAAGGAAAAGAAGTTGAACTGAGTAAGTGAAAGAGTGCCAATTGGTGAAAATTAGAAATATGGCTACAAGAAGAAGAGGGAATACATTAGAAAAAAAATCACCTCCAAAATCGCCTGGAACAGAAAGACCAGCGGAAACACTGGAAGAATGCTTTAAAAGATGGGAAAATAAATTCGATGCAAAATTGGGAACTTTGCAAGAAGAATTTCAAAAGATGAAGGTGGAGCTGAAACAAGAAATATACCAGCTTGATGTAGCTGTGAAAGAAATAAAAGGTGATCTGCAAGAGATAAATATTAAGATGAAAACCCAGGAAGATAAAGTGATGCATTTTGAAATGGAGAGCTGCAAGATTCAAGATATGTTGGCGCTGGCTGAACAAGAGAGAAAACAGAGCTTCCTACGGTTTCGTGCAATTCCAGAACAACAAGCAGAAGATACAAGAGATAGAATGGTACACATTCTGTCAGAATTTCTACAAATAGAACGAGATGAATTGGATCTCGATTTGGATAAGGCATATAGAATTAATACAAGATATGCAGTAGCAAAGAAAGTGCCAAGAGATATCTTGGTGCATTTTGTGAGGCAACGAACAAGAGATAAAGTTCTACAGCAACATGCTAAATCAAGACTCAAGGTAGAAGAAGCGCACATCATTGTGCTAAAGGAGATTCCGTTGAGAATTTTGCAGAAAAGGAAAAGTTATGCATTCCTGGTGGAGGTGCTGAAGAAACAGAAGATTGTCTTTAGGTGGGGAAAATTAGAAGGCGTGACTCTTAAACTGCATGGAAAAACCTATAGATTGGATACAATCCAGAAAGCAAAAGAGTTCCTGAGAAGATTCAAGGATGGAAGAGAAGAAGAAGAAGATGAAGGGATGGACAGTGCAATGGCAAGCTGTGAATAATAAAGATGGATTACAAATTTTTATCATGGAATATTAATGGAGCTAATGCTCCGCAAAAAAGAAAAAGAGTATTCCATTATTTGAAAAAACTTAACCAAGATGTGATATGCCTTCAAGAAACCCACATAAAAAAGGGAGATAAAATTTTTGATTCAGAAAAATTTGGGAGAAGAATTTTTTTCAACCAATATTAAGAAGAAGAATGGGGTGGTTTTATATGTTAAAAAATATTTGAAGCCAGAATTAATATTTGCAGATGACAAAGGAAGAGGGGTGGCAGTGGAAGTAACACTAGATGGGATAAAAACGTTACTATTGGGGGTGTATACACCACATCAACAAAAAGGGGATTTTTTTAGATATTTGATGGATTTGTTGGCAAATTATTCTTATAGTAGTTTTTGCTTGTTGGGTGACTGGAATGGAGTTGTCTCCCCGCTGAGTGATAAAGGCTCCGAAAAAGAAATAAAACACAATCAAGGGAAATTACCTAAAAGTTTTTTTGAAATGGTGGAGTGCTTGTATATTTTAAAAGCAGAAGGAACCCAAGACACTTCTAATATAAATCATTGAACTAAATGTGAACTTTCCGGGTCAGAGAAAACCCATGCAGACATGGGGAGAATGTTCGAATTCCACACAGACAGTGACCCCAGCTGGGAATCAAATTTTGTTCTCAATAACTTCAAAATTAAATGACTTATAATAAAACGAGGACTTGCTGTATTAAGAAAAGTGTGAACAGGGGGGGGGGGAGTAATTGTCTCAGTGTGCCTGTTATATTTTGCACCAAGAAGTATTTATTTACTTTTCACATTTTTATACCGCCCTTCCTCCAAGGAGCTCATGGTGGTGTACATAGTTCCTCTCCTCCTTTTGTCCTCACAACAACTCTGTGAAGTAGGTGGGGCTGAGAGATAGTGACTGTCCTAAGGCCACCCAGGAAGCTTCATGGCTGAGCAGGGATTTGAACCTAGATCTTCTAGGTCCAACTCCCAAACCACTACACCACCCTGGCTTGCAGGATCCAGCTTCTGATCCAGATGTATCTGGATAAATTAGAATACTGAACCCAGAAAAGAGCTTCTCTGTCCTCCCAATCCAGATTCGAGCTGTACGTGTGCAGAAATAGGTTTTCCACATCAGCATCTAAATTGGATGGGGAACCATGCAGTCTAGCATGCAGTTTCCCCAGACTAATCCAGTAGTCAAAGCAGCATATGTGCATCACCTTCTCTAAATGGCTAGAATCAGTGAGGTATTCAGGAGAAAACCCAATCCCCTTTTCTCCATCAAACAGCTAATTTGAAGATGGCTTGGAAACTTCAGCTGGTTCAAAATGCTGCTACCCAGACACACATGCTGAGCAGTTAACAAAACAGCCTCAGGTATCTGCAGGCTGCTTGGGAGGGGTGATTGCAGAAGCCTTGAAGAGAGGACTCAGGTGAGAGGCATGTTCTTGAAAGTGCTCTGGCTAGCTGAAGGTGCAGTTAAGATGAGCCAGGAAGGGGGATGGTTATGTGGCTTAGAAATGAATTTCAGGGTGCCATCTCTCCTGCAGCAGCTTTCATGGGAACACATGATGTCCAATACTTGCCAGAGCCGCTTAGGAACAAAATGATGTACTCTATTTCAGAAAAGAAATGTAGATGAGCATGTGCACACGTGCACACACGCACACACCTCACATTATTTGAAGCAAATCAATTTGCAATTACTAGATTAATAAAAAAATTCTCAGTCAAAGATTTGTGATTAAAGGAAACAATTAATTAGCCTCTTGTCTGATTAAAGTTAAATTTATAGAAACAATCCAATTTACTTGTATTTGCCTTTCTTTAAAAAGAAAATCTCATATAAGCAGATTTCCCCAAGGTCCACAGTGAGTGCCAGTTGTAAGACTGCCATTTTCAACGTGTTATCCAGATTTAGGAGCCAAATGCTTCCAGGAGGGTTTGTCTCTAGCCAGGTCTGTGGCAGGCAGAAGCTACAAATATCCACACTGCACCGAATTAAGGGGAGGGGCTGTAGCTCAGGTAGAAGAACATCCTTTGTAAGTAGACTGTCTCAGGATCAGTTCTTGGCATCTACATTTGAAAGCATCTCAGGTAGCAGGGGTGGAAAATCCTCTGCCTGAAGATCTGCTGCCAATTGCAGGACTCACCTGCCTGATTTAGATGGACCAATAGCCTTGATATGGACACTTGACTTGGTGTTGAGGTGGGGACTGTGAGAGATGGAACTGTCATCATCACCATAGGTGGTGCGGATACTGTAGCTCAAAGGTTCCCAAAGTGTGCGTCGTGATGCATTCCCAGGGCTGGGAGCGTGACTGTGACGTGATACAGGAGACTGCGAAGCAGAGGCTCTGCAGCACTTGCTGTGCATTGTGTGCTGCGTTTTTACAGCTTTGTTGGGCCCTCCCGCCTGCTCTGACCCCCTTATCCATAGATGTAACATCTGAAAAGGGCTAAGGCTGAGGATGTAAAATTTATGGTTCCTCACTGATTGCCTATGAAAATTATGGGTTCCCATCCATCTAAACTTCAGTTAGTTTAGTTCCTTTCAGGAGCAGCGAGTGGCCTCACTGGGACGCAGTGGCTCACTGGGACAAAGTGGCAAGGTAAAAAAGACACAGCGAGTTAAGCGGCTTGGCGAGTTCGGCAGCGGGGCGAGGAAGCCAGGCCCCACACATTGCCCGGCACTTCTCCTCTGTGGAGAGGAGAGAGGAAGAGAGGAGAGCTCCAACAACCTTGAAGAGAAGAGAGCTCCAACAACATTAAGGTACCCAAACTTTGATAAATCCATAACTTACACTCAAAAGCTATGCAGTCAGACAGCCAGCAGAGGGGTGGGGGCTATCCAGTGTTTTGCACTGAGTGTCACATGTATGACTATCTGCCTCTTGGGCACAAGTCATGGGTGTGTGCTCGGTGCAAAGAGCTCCAGGCTCTCAGGGAACGGGTTCGCTCCCTTGAAGCCACGGTTGCTGACCTGGAGAAGCAGAGACAGGTAGAGAGGAACCAGGGTGAGACTTCTAGGGACGTGGAGGCATCGTCCCACCCTCAGTTGGACAGCTCCTCAGCTGCCAGGAAAGGGAGTCTCAGGGCTGGAGGACGTCGCTCTGGAAAAGAGGGAAACAATCCCACAGTGGGGACCCCTTCTTCAAGTGATGGGCCCATATCCAGTCGCACTATGGATACTCCTCTGGGGAGGGGGGGGAAGGGGGCTTCTTGTCGTGGGTGACTCTATAGTCAGGAACATAGAGAGGGGGGTCTGTGATGGATGTGAGGACCGCATGGTGACTTGCCTACCTGGTGCAAAGGTTGCGGACATCACCTCTCGTCTAGATAGGCTGGTAGAGAGTGCTGGGGAGGAGGTAGCAGTTGTGGTGCATGTTGGCACCAACGACGTGGGGAAATGTAGCTGGGCGGTCCTGGAGGCCAAATTTAGGTTGCTAGGTAGGAAGCTCAAATCCAGGACCCCAAAGGTAGCGTTCTCAGAAGTGCTACCTGTTCCACGCGCAGGGCCAGTTAGGCAGGCGGAGCTCAGGGGTCTCAATGCGTGGATGAGACACTGGTGTCAGGAGGTGGGGTTTAGGTTTGTTAGGCACTGGGGAACGTTTTGGGACCTGTACAAGAGGGACGGGCTTCACTTGAACCAAAACGGAACCAGACTGCTGGCGCGTAACATTAAGAAGGTGGCAGAGCAGCTTTTAAACTGACTCCTGGGGGAAAGCCTACAGGAGCCGAGGGGCATCCGGTTCGGGACTCCTCATCCCTAGGGAATGAGGGTGCAGAGGATGGGGAACAGTCAAGTAATAACAGAGTAAGAATTGAGAGTGGTAGCGTGATGGGACATGACATGATAGACTGACATGACAGCCAGTCTAGCAGGACAGAAGGCTGCAGAAATAAAGGTGCAAACATGCAGCCCTTCTTGGGGGACCAGGTATATAAGTGCTTTTATGCAAATGCCCGAATTCTATGGGCAAAGATGGGAGAACTGGAATGTTTGGTGGCTAGGGAAAACATTGACATAGTAGGTATAACAGAAACCTGGTGGAATGCGGAGAACCAGTGGGATATTGCAATTCCAGGATATAAACTCTATAGGAGGGACAGAGAGGGGCGTGTTGGAGGTGGGGTGGCCATCTATGTCAAAGAGGGGGTAGAATCCACCAGAGTAGAGCTGGAGGGGGGCTCTGACTCCTCCGTAGAATCACTGTGGGTTAGATTACCAAGCTCAAAGAGTGATGTAATAGTAGGGGCATGCTACCGTCCTCCAGATCAAAAACCTGAAGGGGATCTTGAAATGAGGAAGCAAATCAGGGAGGTGTCAATGAGAGACAGGGTTGTAGTCATGGGGGACTTCAATTATCCTCACATCGACTGGGTCAATTCATGCTCAGGTCATGAAAGAGAGACTGGATTTCTGGATATGTTAAATGACTGTGCCTTAGAACAGCTTGTCACAGAACCGACCAGAGGACAGGTGACTCTGGACTTGATATTGTGTGGCACTCAAGATCTGGTCAGGGAGGTAAATGTTACCGAACCATTGGGAAACAGTGACCATGCTGCGATCTGTTTCGCCATGCATGTCGGAGGGAGAGTGCCGAGCAAATCTGACACGAAAACCCTTGACTTCCGAAGGGCAGACTTCCCCAAAATGAGGAGACTAGTTAAAAAAAAGCTGAAAGGGAAGGTAAAAAGAGTCCAATTGCTCCAGAGTGCATGGAGGCTGTTTAAAACAACAGTCATAGAGGCCCAGCGGGAGTGTATCCCACAAAGGAGGAAGGGCTCGACCAAGTCCAGGAGCGTGCCGGCATGGCTAACAAGCACAGTTAAGGAGGCTATAAAAGTTAAGGAAGCTTCCTTCCGTAAATGGAAGTCTCGCCCTAATGAGGAAAATAAACAGGAGCACAAACTGTGGCAAAATAAATGTAAAAAGATGATACGGGAGGCCAAGCAAGACTTTGAGGAACGTATGGCAGGCAACATAAAAGGGAATAATAAAAGCTTCTTCAAATATGTTAGAAGCAGGAAACCTGCCAGAGAAACGGTTGGTCCGCTGGATGGTGAGGGAGAGAAAGGGGTGATAAAAGGGGACTTGGAGACTGCAGAGAAATTAAATGAGTTATTTGCATCTGTCTTCACGGCAGAAGACCTCGGACAAATACCGCTGCCGGAACGGTCTCCCCTGACTAAAGAATTAAGTCAAATAGAGGTTAAAAGAGAAGATGTCTCAGACTTAATTGACAAAATAAAGATCAATAAATCACCAGGCCCGGATGGCATCCACCTAAGAGTTCTGAAGGAACTCAAGAATGAAGTTGCTGACCTCTTGACCAAAATATGCAAATTGTCCCTTAAAACGGCCACTGTGCCAGAGGATTGGAGGATAGCTAATATCACGCCAATCTTTAAAAAAGGAAGGAGGGGGGACCTGGGAAACTACAGGCTGGTCAGCCTAACATCTGTTCCAGGGAAGATGGTGGAAAGTCTCATTAAGGATAAAATCTTAAAATACATAGAAGAACAAGCTCTGCTGAGGGAGAGTCAGCATGGCTTCTGCAAGGGGAAGTCTTGCCTCACAAACCTGTTAGAATTTTTTGAAAGGTCAACAGCCATGTGGATGCGAGCGAACCCGTGGATATTATATATCTGGATTTTCAGAAGGCGTTTGACACGGTCCCTCATGAAAGGCTCCTGAGAAAACTCCACAGTCAGGGAATAAGAGGGCAGGTCCTCTTGTGGATTAGGAACTGGTTGAAGACCAGGAAACAGCGAGTGGGAGTCAATGGGCAATTTTCACAATGGCGAGAGGTGAAAAGCGGTGTGCCCCAAGGATCGGTCTTGGGACCGGTGCTTTTCAACTTATTCATAAATGACCAGGAGTCGGGGATAGGCAGTGAGGTGGCCAAGTTTGCAGATGACACTAAACTTTTCCGGGTGGTGAAGACCAGCAGGGATTGTGAAGAGCTCCAGAAGGATCTCTCCAAACTGAGAGAATGGGCAGCAAAATGGCAGATGCGCTTCAATGTAAGTAAGTGCAAAGTGATGCACATTGGGGCAAGAAACCAAAATTTCACATATACGCTAATGGGTTCTGAGTTGTCTGTGACGGATCAAGAGAGAGATCTTGGGGTGCTGGTGGACAAGTGGATGAAAGTGTCGACCTAGTGTGCGGCGGCTGTGAAGAAGGCCAATTCCATGCTAGGGATCATTAAAAAAGGGATTGAGAATAAAATGGCCAATATCATTATGCCTTTGTACAAATCGATGGTAAGGCCACATCTGGAGTATTGTGTCCAGTTCTGGTCACCACACCTCAAAAAGGATATAGTTGAATTGGAAAAGGTGCAGAAAAGAGTGACCAGAATGATTCGTGGGCTGGAGCACCTCCCTTATGAGGAAAGGCTACAGCGTCTGGGGCTTTTCAGTCTAGAAAAAAGGCGCCGGGGGGGGGGACATGATTGAGACATAAAATTATGCATGGGATGGAGAGAGTGGATAGAGGGAAATTCTTCTCCCTGTCGCACAACACCAGAACCAGGGGACATGCACTAAAATTGAGTGGAGGGAGAGTTAGAACAGACAAAAGAAAATATTTCTTTACCCAGTGTGTAATTCATCTGTGGAACTCCTTGCCACAGGATGTGGTGATGGCACCTGGCCTAGATGCTTTTAAAAGGGGTTTGGACAGATTCATGGAGGAAAGACCATCACAGGTTACAAGCCATAAGCAACCTCCTGGTTTTAGAAGTGGGTTTTCTCTGTGCCAGGTGCAAGGGAGTGTCAACGGGAAACAGGTTATCTTGTTGTCTTGTGCTCCCTGAGGCATCTGGTGGGGCCACTGTATGATACAGGAAGCTGGACTAGATGGGCTTTTGGCCTGATCCAGCAGGGCTCTTCTTATGTTCTTATGTTCTTATTAGTTATAAGACCCACGGAAAGGATTGAGACTTGCATTCATTACAATATACCTGTTCCGTTGGTTTTTGTGGGATTCAATCGTGTCTTATTTTAGCTTGACAGGAACCAAATAAGGCGCCAACTTGCTGGTGTCCATAATCTTATTAAATATCAGATTTTGCATCCAAAAGGCCTCAAGGACATACACAAAGTATAGAAACCAGATGTTTGGATAATGGGAAGCGCTCTGTTGATTTGTAAGTAGATCCTTAAATCAACGCTTACTCTGAAATATGTTTGTTGGAGAAACCTTCCTCTAAACATCTTGGAACTATTCTCTAATAAAGGAATTAAAATGATTCATTGCCTGCCTTCCTGCCCTACCTTGTTATAAAGTCAAGCAGTATGCAGACTTAAGGTCTGTTCTTCCCCCCCATCTCATTTCAGAAGACTGTTATATTTTTCAAGAAGGAGACAGGCAGAGTGTGTTGGCCACAAGACAGATGCAGGGTAGGTTGATTGGGGTCGAATGCAGCTTTCAGCCACAATTTTGAACAGACATATGAATCACAAAAAGGTCTCAAAGGTACCAAAGGAGAGATGAAGCAAGGGGGAATGAAGTGAACAGTTAATTGGATTACATGTTGCCGCTGATTTAGAAGCCTTAAACCAACAAAACCAAGAATGTAAATTCCCAGGAAGTATTTGTATAAGCTTTAAAATATGAGCATTTTTTTTAAAAAAAACTTCATCCTAGTGTATATTTTAGACATTTCTTTAAAAGTGAATATGTCCCCAGCTCTTAACAGTTACCTGTCCCTGACTGAACTGACAAGGTAGTTACGTAGCCTGGGACAAATTACGTCACCAGTATAGCGGGTGGCGCAGCGGGTTAAACCGCTGAACCATAAGCTATCGATCGAAAGGTCGGCAGTTCGATTCCCGCGACGGGGTGAGCGCTCGTTGCTTGGCCAGCTCCTGCCAACCTAGCAGTTCCAAAGCATGTTAATGTGAGTAGATAAATAGGTACCGCTTGCGGGAAGGTAAACAGTGCTCCGTGTTCCAGCCGCATGCTACGCGCTGCGGCAAGGAGAGTCATGCCGGCCACATGACCACGGAGGCGTCTTCGGACAACGCTGGCTCTTTGGCTTTGAAATGGGGATGAGCACCACACCCTAGAGTCGGACACAACTGGACTTAATTGTCAGGGGATACCTTTACCTTTTTATACTAACCTGAATACATGCAAGGGTTTAGTCAGGTCTGTACAATTTGACTAACTAAGCAGGACACAGCTAACCCAAATTGTGACTTAAGTATTTGACAACTGCTTCCCTTGTTTATTTTTTTAACATAATTTTTTTTATTTTGATAATACAAAAAAGACGCATATTACCATACAACATAATCAAGTAGGAAGCAAAATAAGAGGTTTATCAACCCCCTGAGGGTTTTTCACACAAAACAATTATGAAATTCTCTCCCTTTCTTTTAAGTTAAGATCTGTGGCCTCCTTGTTATCCTACCTGAGGGAGCTGACAGCTTTTCTTTTTCGTTTGCCTTTTCTGTGACCGTTTTGTTAAGGTGTACATTTCTTTCCATCTTTTGGTTATTGGTTGAGCTTTCTCTTCTGGCTGCTACTTTTTAAAGGTTTTTAATGTGTTATCATTTTATGCTGAGGTTTTTATGAATAGTATTTTGTATGCTCTGTCTATTATATGCTATTGTATTTCTTGTGTTTTGTACTTTTACGCCTATTGGAAGCCACTTTGGGCACCACCTTAGGGGGGAAAGAAGAGATAAAATGTCTTAAATAACTATAGTAGCCAAGATGTGGAGGGAAGAAAGGGACCCTGACTGCCGTCCCACAGCCCTCCCACACAGATGCCATTCATAGTTGAGTTGCTAGCTTGCTTTCACCTTGCTTGCCTGCATGTAGGAACTGCAGTGGGCAATGGGTCTGGGTCCCCTACTCAGGATGCTTGGGGGGGGAGGTGGCCTGGCTGTCCTCCTTGGCAGCTGCTTGGGGCTGCCCATCAACCCGCTTTGGGGCAGAGCCTGGCAGGGTCTCAGAAGGCTGTCTGGGGAGTTGCCGCACCTGTACTCCTCCCCCTCCAGTCATCTCAGCTCTATTCATCTTGGGGCCATGAAGCCACTGCCCAAGCTGGAGGTCCGGCAGGCTTCGGGTCCCTGTCATCCTCCAAAACGTGAGCTGAATCCCCCCCCCCCCGCATCACCAGCCTCTGCCTCTTATACCTCTGCCTGTGGCCTCCACTCTTTCCGGGTCTCCGTGTTTCTTCCTGCCTCGTCATAACTCCACCCCCCCCCCCAGCCATCCTGCCCCTCGGCAGCTGTCATGCAGTGTGGACGCAGCACGCCCGGTTGGGTCTCTGCCCTTCCCCTCTTTCATTTGCCAATAGGCTGTGCCTGTATCTCTCCAGCACTGCTGGGGAGGGTGCAGCAGCCCCCGCGACATGCAGTGTGGGGAGGCGGAGTCTCCCTCATCGCCAGAGTGAGCCCTCTCGGTGACCTCTCTCAGCTCTGCACCAGACTGACTTGTAGGTGTTTCTCCTACAGGAATGGCCCTCAGTAAATTTGATGTTGGACACTGTGCATTAACCACTGTGTGGAGTTAGTCACACTGAACTGAACAGTGCCTCTGTGGTAGTTGGCTTGAGGGTCCCAGGTGAAAAAGATCGTTCCTCAGTGACTGACAGCCCAATCCTAACTAAACTCCTGGCAGGGGAGTTTTGCATGCTGGAGGTCCCCTTGGGGCAGGGAGACATTTGTCTCCTTGCCCCCTGAGTAAGTCCCAGCAGTGGCAATGGGTCAACTTGGACCTGTGCCAGCACTATCACCTGGGAACAGGGCTTGGATATGGCACTTGCCGACACCATTGATCCCACCCCTCCTAGGTCCAGACCGCCCACCCCGTCCCGTCACTACCCTCCCCTGCCCCGTTCTGCCAACTTCCCACTCCTGCACTGGACTTATCTGGTCCGGTAGGCGTCCTGATGTCCATTGTCTCCAGCGGAAAGGCTCTGGCCTTCCCACCAGCACAGCCAGGCCTTACGCCATTGCAAAGCGTTTTACGGTCCTTTTGCAACAGCATACGCAGGTGGAACTCATGTTCTTCCAGCGCAGCCCATCCATAGGATTGGGCTGTGAATTGATGGCACTACAAAAGTATTCATATTAACAGAGCTGAAAGGAAATGTGCAAAATGTCAATGTTCCCTAATTTTTCAAATGCTGAAATCTAATCTCAAAATTCATGCCCCATGATGACATACTGTGAAACAATTGCTTGCCATGTGCCAAATCCTGCTCAAATATGGACTGATAGTGCATGCCAGCTGACTGTCAAACCACAAGCACATGTGTTTTTAAATGCTTCATTTTTTTATTTGCCCCAAAGGGGGAAAAAATCCAAAATGCAGCCTATTTAAATATGCTTCACATCTTTCCCTCACCAAAAATCCTAAATGCATTTGGGAGTAGTAGATTCTGTGAAACAAAACAAAGAAGTCCTTCTCTGCTTCAAAATCTTCATTCATTAACTTTGTTCTCCAGGCTCTTCCAAAATGGGTTGAACGACATTCAACTTCTCTTAGCGGCAAGAGGCGAGGCTCATCACAGTCCATGGGAGAGAATCAGCTTTCACCGGTGACAGCTTTGGTTTCCAGCTCTTTTGTGTTATTCTGCCTATCAAATAGTACAAAGATTTTGCCTTCAAGGGTGATTTATTTGAGTTGTTTACTAGTAAGTGAAAGTTTAATGAATAAGCCGCTCAAGCCCTCTTTGGAACAGGCCATAAAAGCACCTGTTTAGCTGTTCTTTAGACTGAGAATGAAAGTAGAGATGACTGGATTTTTTTTTTTAAATATGCATCAATTATTTTGGCAAACAACAACAAAAAATAGCAACTTTCAGGGTACAAGTCTGCCTTTGCAAGTGTCTCCTATCACCACCCCTCATTGAACTTTCATTTGGCTGAAAAGCCCCAGCACACTGTAAGGGAACTTCTTGTGGAAACAGAGAGAAGCATGCATTTGTAGCGCCTGACGTTGGCTTAATGTCAACTATGTTGAACTTCATAGGCTCTGTCCCACAAATGCAACTGGCCAGGAGAGGTATTTGCCCCCTTCCACATTGGAAGAAAAGAGATAAGAACAGCTGGATAATTTGATTTGGTATAATTTCTAAAGCTTTCATGGCCAGCAGATATATAACAATTAAAATTTTTTGGGCTTAATGGCCATGGTCCGAAAATAGCATTGGTTTCCAACGTTTCACTCATTCTGTGCTGAGCTTCGTCAGGGGAAAAAAATAGTGTGCAGAAACCACACCCCGAGGTCTTGCTGCAGGGAGAAGACAGAGCTTAATTTGATTTGGGTTTGTGCATTGCCGATAATGTTTGGAAAGAGGGCAGAGTTGTGTCACCTCAGATACGGAGTGCAGGCTGGGCTGCATGGCAGCTTAGCATTTCATAGGAGCAAGCAGGAGGAGCTGAAAGCCAGTCTAGGTGATGTCAATGAGTTGGCTCACACAACACTGTTAGAAGTGGCCCCTTTTTGCAGAAAGGGGGTCAGAATCACCCAGTCCTCCTTCCTGAATGACTCTCACCTTTTGCTAATCACATGGGAAATGGCTTGTGTGCAATCTCACTCGTCATCCCGTGAAGAGGGGTTGGGTTATTGCACAGGTGCTAGAACGTGCCCTGGCCGTATGGGACTGTCAATAGCACACTCATAGGCAGCCATCTGCCAGCTACTTGGTAGGACTATCAGCTTACAGGAGGTGGGGCTCCTTGACCCATCAGTAGTGCTGGAAAACATTTCCCAGAGTGCCAAATGTCAGAATGGGGAGGGGGAAGAGAGACCTTCCTTCCTGTCCCTGTTGCTGGAACAGCAATGCTGTTAAGTGGAGGGCACACTTTAGGTCCCCACTGGCTAGGATGAAAAAAGATTTATTTATAGTTAAAATATTTTATACCGTTTTTCCAGCGCTCAAGGTAGTGTACAACAATACAAATGCAATAAAAAACATACAATTAATAAAAACATTAGGCAACATCCTTTTGGTCCTGTATTGCTAGCCTCATTCTTAAGCCAGGCATTATGAGTTGCCCAAATTTCTACTTCTGAGGCAAGAAGCACATATTTTGGGTGCATCATTATTTGTAATGCTAAAGGTAATACTGACAAATATAAGTTTTAAATCACTTGCCCACATCTTGTCTGCCCAGATCAAGTGTCTCCCAACATTCTGAAGGCCGAGCTACATTGTCCACGTAGATTCCACGTTCCGTGCGCGTCTGGTGTCCCACCCCCCCCAGGTTAAACAACGGCTCTGATTGGCCAGACATAGCGCAGACGCAGCAAAAGTCAAGGTGGCCTCAACTTTTGCTGTGTCCGCGCTACGTCCGGCCAATCAGAGTCTGTTGTTTGACCTGGGGTCGGGACACCAGACGCGCATGGAACGCGGACGCAATGCGGACGCGGACAATGTAGCTCGGGCTTCAGGCACCAGCTGGCTAGGATTCTAGAACGTGAGAATTCAGTGCTTGCCTCTGCAGACAAACACTGACCACGAGAAGAGCAGGAGGCACTGGGCACACTGACATGGGGTGTGGGTGGTCAAGCTGGCATGTTTATTTATTTATTTTAAAAATTTATACCCCGCCTTATCCCATGCCAAGGCAAATGCCCAAGATGGCTTATAACAAAGATAAAATACATGATTTAAAACAATACATAAAATAAATTAAAAACAATAAAAATCACTGGGGGGGGCACTCCCCATCTACCCAGGATCAGGTTAAATGCCTGATCAGGGTTCCACTTTATGCATCATATTTACCCCAGATAACAGAGCAAAGAGGCACCTTTTAAACTGGTGCCCTCTTATATTCAGCAGGGGGAGAGCAGCTGGCCCTTTTCACCCCAGCAGGGTGTCGTTTTCCTCTGACCATTGCTGGTGTCTCATCTGCATTCTTTTTTTAAAGATCGTGAGCCCTTTGATTTTGCTACATAAATTGCTTTGTGAACTACTTTTTGTTGAAAAGCAGTATAATAATAATAATGATAATGATGATGATGATGATAGCAGACAGGTGAGAACGGTCAGATAGAGAAGCCACTAACCAATCTGTGCAAAAGGCCTTCAAGACCCCAATACAGGGATCACTTAGGTGAAGTCTATGAAGCAAAGTCCCTCTGCCACAGCTTTCTCAAATGATGCTTTTTAAAAAACACAAAGTGTGTAATCCTTGCCTACAACTGAACTCACCAGGTAACCAAGACGTTGACAGATGAAAAAATGTTCTGCTTCTGGGGTTCTGCACAAACACAGCAGGCAATACAGCAAGGGATGACTGATTAAAATCCTTTTTCTAAGGGAAGCATTGAGACTCCAATTATCCTAATTTATCCTAAACTGCACTAATGGGTAGGCAAGGGTCAATTAAATTAGTTTAGCTTCAGAGTATATTCCCACAATAGCTAAAGATCAAAATCAAAATTTTTAAGAAACCCAAACATCTTGAATAAGATTGAAATCCCACACAAAAATCAATGGTAAGGAGACTTGTTCAAACACACACACAAAAATCAAGATCAATCCAATTACGGTATTTGTTTTGGCAGCAACAATGCAGCATTAATGTTGAATATCTGGGGTTAAGATTTTTGCTATGATCCTAAAACACATCCACTCAGTGCAGTGCCGTTACGTTAGCCTTATATAACTGTTCCACAAACAAATCAATTTAGACTTAGGGGCTTTGTTTACTTACCCATAAAGTTCAGTACACATCTTTAAAGAATACAAAATTAATGGTATCTGCAGATGATGTCACAATTTCAGTAACAAATTGAGGTACCAAACATTACTAGGGCAGAGATGTTATAGTAAGGCTTCTGGTATCAACTGAATGATCAAAATCTGAATTGCAAGGTATAAAAAATTGGAAAGCATATGAAAACTCTCAGAGCCGCGGTGGCTTAGTGGTTAAGATGCTGAACTGCAGACCAGAAGGTAGGCAGGACAGCAGTTCGAGACCTGAGTGCCACATGACGGTGTGAGATACCGTCTTCAGCCCCTGCTCCTGCCAACCTAGCAGTTTGAAAGCAAGAAATTGCAAGTTAGCAATTGCAATATTAATAGGTAGTGCCTCGGCGGGAAGGTAACAGCATTCTGTGTGCCTTGGCATTGAGTCATGCTGGTCACATGACCACGGAAGCTTCTTTGGACATCACTGGCTTTTTGGCTTTGAAACGGAGATGAGCACCGTCCCTCGAGTCGGTAACGACTGGCTTTCAAGCAAAGGGAACCTTTACCTTTTTTAAATGAAAACTCTAGTTAACCAACTTTGTAATAGATTGAGGAAGAAAATTGATATGAAGAAAATTTATATCAAGAATTGATATAAAAACTCTCACTCCCAGGCTGGAGTTAGTGTTTACATGGAAATCAAATGTGTTGGATTTAGAGAATATGGAATACTGTACACTCTTAATAAAATTGACTCACACATTTAGTTATAGGGAAGAAAAAAAGAAACAGATTTCAAGATAAATTTACTTTATTTTTGGAATATCAGATACGGACAGAACGTACCTTCAGAATTATTGCTTTCTTAAAAGTTTAAAGGGACGTAATATTGCATTCCATAATGTTTCTTAAGTTTCTGTAGGTCTCCTTAACCTCTTCATTTTTAAAGAAAACAATTAAGAAAAATATAAAGAAAAAAGGAATCACAGCCTTTACTGTCTGTTTGACATGCCCTGCAAGATGCACTGTATGGAAAAAATAGTAGCATCGTGTATCAAAAATGCCCTTGTGTGTCTAAAGATGAAAAGAGTTTCTATTTCTTAATTTTCTTCATTTCCACTTTACTTGGAACTGTTTTCTCTGTAATTTGATATGTAAGAGGGCTAAGTTGCACATTGCACACAAAAGAGTTTGACCCTGTGTATGTATTTTAAGTTAAATAGCAGCTGCAGAAAAGCCTGATCAAACTGGTACCATGTTACACAAGGATATTTAACATTTTTAGGGATTCCATAGTCTTAATGAAAACCACACTCCAAAAGCTACTCTTACAGCTCAATCCTATCCCCTACCACGTTATAGCATGCAGCTGTGCCAACAAGGCACATGCAACATGCTATGGGGGGGGGGGCTATTGGACAACCAGTGGTAGGTAAGTAAAAATATTTTTAATTATCTCTCAGTAGGTTGTCCGATTGCCTATAGGCCTCCTTGGACCTGCGCCAGCCATTTTACTGGCATTGGTTCAAGGAGAGGCAGGGGGCATTCTGAGGTGGGTTTTTTGGGATAGGATCCTGGTGCAAGTCCCTGCCGCTGGGATCCACCCCCTTCCCAGCCAAGAACGCCTCCTGCTGACTTACCTTTGCCAGCACGGCCTGGCTCCACAGTGGCAGGGGTACAAAGCTGCCACTGCTTTGCGGCATTGGCTAGGATTGGCCCAGCAGTGGTGCAATCTTTGCGAGTCCTTTTTTTTGACAGCAAGGCACTCATCCCACTGGAGGGAAGCTTCCACTGGTATCAATAGCAGCTTCACCCTCGAGGCTAGTAGAAGCTCTGGGGGAGTGACTTTCATTAAACCTGTGATATGGCAGGAAATTACATAAGGAGGTGGCATCAGAGGCCAGAAGCGCCCATGCCCATCTTAGCACCTGCCTAGCCAGGTTAACCCATAAACTGTCTGGACCAGTAGCACTGCCCAATTTGTCATCAGAGGCAAACGGGGTAGCACCATGGGTGTCCCAGGGCAGGATTTGCACTAGGGGCCCCAGCAAACTGACACTGGTTATAGATCCCCCTCCCCAATCCTGATCTCCCCCACCTACAACTGCTATTTAACTTAACATACACACACAAGGCTGAACTATGCATTTAAAGTAATGTGTAATTTGGCCCTCAGATTTCCTTTCCTAGTCAGGTTTGCAATAATATGCATGCTGCACACCTCACAATTCAGTAACTACATATTCTAGGTTTTAAACAAAGTAACCACGTTAGAGCAATGTTCTTCTTCCCATAGAAAAAGAAATGCATACATTAAATTGAGTTAACTGGAATTGCTGCCTAAAATTGCAAGTGACATAGATACGCTTCGTTTCATCATATGATGTGTCAAGGGGAGAAGACTGGCCTGAAAAAATTCATCAGAAGGGTAGGATCCACCTTTGAAAGGATTATTGTAAAGAACTAGGTACTTTTCCTGTAAAATCCCATGAGTTTCGGCTCACGGCAGATCACAAATGCAAGAGCTCATCTACAGATATGGCTGGTGTCATCAGTGCTTATGGAATGGGAAAACATGGGGTCACAATAATGGTGAGGCAAACCACAGGTTGGCCTGGAGCTTGGACAAGGCCCTCTGCGACAACCCAGGTTTCAATGAAGAATCCCACAGTTGCTGTGAGTGGATTTGTGAGTTCTTGGAATAGGCAGGCATAGGTTAGCTATGGCTGCTACATAGATCCTAGAATGGCAGTTGCCTGAAGGCTGCCAGGCATTTTTGATACCTCTTGAAAATGTTTTTGCAGCCCTAAAAACTCAAAGACAGCGAATGTGCCATGTGAGCCGATGTATCATCCCACTGTGTTCTACATAACTTACTCCTGTGTAAACATGCGCAGGATTGCAGCTTCAAATACACATCGGATCGTGAACACTAGGGTCCTTCATTTGTCCCAGCTGGATTATCCACAGCAGCTAAGCCTCATTACACCCATACACTTTTTGCACAGACCTGGTAGTATAGGTAGCAAACTTACGTTTGCTAATGCCAAGAGGGCAACCTGCTCCAACAGATCAGCTTCAGCTGCAGTGTTGAGAGGTCTGCATTGTTAACTAGAGAATATTGTTAATTAAGCAAATAAAATAAACAAAAAACAAATCCATGTAAACCGCCATGTCAGACACTGGTGGAAAAAAAGAAACTCATTTTTCCTCCCCAGTCTTCAGTCAATCTAACCCAGGGGCAAATGCCCTCCGGACTCTAAGAAGATTGCAATCCATTGGGTTCTGAGTGAGAATGCCAAGTATACCAAGTATAACAACACCGCACAGTACATCAGCACCTGGTCACCTAGATCTGTACCCATCATTGGCAGGGAAAGTGCGAAAGTCAACAATCTCAAGAAGAAAACGTTGACATCAGAAGCATCCATGTCAAAATCATCATACCATGAATATTCATCATTTTCCTATAATTTAATCCCTTTAAAATTTGAATTTTCGCTGAAAGTCCCTGAGAGATTCTTACCTCTCCAATGTTTTTTTTTTAATAAAAGCTTCTTCCAGCCAAGTCAATGGATGTTACGATTCTACAAAGTCTAAACGATTGTCCAGTGCTCGATAAATACAGCAGAAGTGAAAACAAGGCAAGGTGATGCAGACACACAGATAAAGGCAGAAGACCCTTTTATTTCGCATAGACAAAATGCAAAGAGTGTCTCATTAAAATAATATAAAAAAGAAAAGAAATGCCAAAACGAAATTGATTTCCCCCCTTCCCCACGTCACCGACTGACAGCACTCATCCTAATTAACAATGAAAGAAAAAAATAACTGATCAAGGACCCATTTTCTAGTTTTAAAAAAAGTGTGCAAAACATGACAAAAGGCTTTTTGCCTCCTCAAATAAATATCCCTGTTAAATTCACAGAGGGTGATTTTACTTTTATTAGTAGTATTATAATTGTTTTCCTTCTTCTTAGTTGTGTGTGATGGAATTCCCAGTTTAAAATATTTTATTTAGTCCCCATGCACTTTGTAGAAAATCAGTAAAAACACAAAAGCTTGTGAATATCAGAAAAACTGGACTTCCTTTTCCCAAAAAATTCAGAGGTCCAGTCAGATGAAGTTCACACTCAGACAGAAAAAAAGCAGGAGAGTCTTTGCACTGTCTGCAAGTTGCATTGTTGTCCCAAATATTTTGGCAATCTTCTTCTTTAATTATAAATATTGGAATTCAATAAAAAAGGTAGCTTTGATTGGAATTTGTTTTTTTTTAAATAATTGTTAAGTATTTACAGCCACTGTCCAGCCATGCTCTTTTTGTTATACCAGGGTGTACGATTTTGCGTAAGGATTGTTTCCTTTCAAATGGCCCCGGGAGTCCAGCAAGGATTCTTGGGAGCTGCTCATTTTAGCTGCCTGTCCCAGCTCAGTTCCTTCTCGCTGAGGTAATGTTGCTACGGCACCAGGTTGCCATGACTGTACTTCTCTTGTGGATGAAGTCTCCATAGGTATTGGCTCCAAGACTGTTGGACGCTTCAAGGTTCGGCTTTTCTGAGGCTCCAGACAGGCTTGTCCTAAACCCAGGTCTCTGCTAGTGCCTGGAACTCCTCGGTTTAACAAAAAGTCCATTCTAAGATACGGCGGCAAATGCATGAGGTCACCTGTTAAGGGAAAAAAGAAAAAAAGATAAGTACACACGCACGCACGTCTTAATTACCATCATGTAAAGCACGAACAGTACAATCCTATACAGGTTGATTTGGAAATGTTCAAACACACTTATTAGGTAGCAAGCTCTATTGAACATGAGGACTTACTTCTGAGTAAACATGCATAAGATTCTGAGCACACAATCTTATGCATGTCTACTCAGAAGTAAGTCCCATTGTGTTCAAGGGGGCTTACTTCCAGGAACGTGTGTATAGGATTACAGCTTGAAGTTCAGTATTTGGTCAGAGATTGTGCTTTGTGCTGAAATAGACCTTTCCCCATCCAATTACGAACCATATGAAAACAACCCCCTGCCTTGTTTTCCAACGTTAACTTAAAGAAATATTGTTCCATGAAATCTGAAGATGCATGAAATTTAGTTTGCTGCAGAGTTTACATGTATTGGCTGGAAAGAAACGAACTGTCATAAAATAATGCTTTTAAGTGAGAGGGAAGGCCAGGATAACCACACATTGAGGTGTTGTGAACACAGAAAGAGACTGAACCACAATCCCAACTGCATTAGGTGGTAATACACTCGTTCATCAAACTTCTAAGTAAATACATTTAGGCTTGGGGTTTTAAACTGAAAGAAATACATAAAGAAAGTAAATAGAGATTTTGAACAAAATAGGTAAGTTTGTAAAAAAAAATGTCATAGGTTTAAATGTACATAGATTTAAGAATATAAGTAATGGGGTGTTTTGATTTATGTATAAACGTCAGTGATTATAATCAGGACATGATTACAGAATAGCTGCATGAGACCTTCCCAGAGATCAGTTTAATATGATAAAATACTCAATTGTGCATTTGTGGAGTGTAACCCAAATGTCTCCTTCAAAGTTATACTTCTGCTGCAGTCGCCTCTCATTTTCTGAGTATTAGGTACAATATTTTCTTTAGTCCTTTCTCACACAGGGCAGCCCAATCCTGAGCTCCACTGCGGGCAGCCTGTAGCTTGTCCCCTTCCCCGAGTGTAACAGCGGCTGGGGCCGATAGGCCTCTTTGGAATTCCGCCAGCTATTTTGCTGGTGGAAGTCGGAGGAGGCCATGTAATGACTCAGCCAATCAGTGGGGGTCAGGATTCAGCCGAGGCTGATCCCCGCCCCCTTCCTGATCGGCTGGGCCTATCGGCACCCATCATTTGCCCCCCTCCGCTGGATCCTTACCTGGGTCTGGCGGCGGGCGGGAGCCAGTTCGGGCAGTGGAGCAGGGCAGGCCGGCTTTGCGCCAGCCTTCCCTGCTTGTGAGTAGTCGCAAAAGTGCTTTACGGCACTTTCGTGACGTCTTCGACTGGCGGAATGCTCGTTCCGCCGGCCAAATTTAGTAAAGGATTGCGCCGTGGGCCAGTTTGGATGGTACTTCAAATAGGCCTCTTAAACAATTGGAGGAGGCCAGTGGGGGCACACTCCACCCCTACCCACAGTGTTGTTATATGCTAACTCTTTGCATAGGGGGCAACTCATCTGAAATGCCCCTCAGTGCCCAGTATACTAACTGCCCCATCCTATGCTCTACAAATGCCAAGTATATCCTGACACATGCCAGTGCAAAGACAACCTCCTTGGCACAGAAGTCCGCCTGCCACCACACTAGAAAAATGCTGCACCGATGCAGTTCAGATGTCACTTGGACCCTGTTGCAATTCTGTCAGTGGTCAAAATGGGTAGGAGATTGGGACATGGGAAGGACAAGGAGGAGTCGATGTACACCATATCCTAACCCCTTCCTAAGACATGCCTCCAACTGGAAAAATACTATGCCACACTCTGGTGGAACCACACTCCTTCACAAACACCAAGCATGCATCTCAATCCAGATAACAGGTATGGCTGATGCTGCTGTTAAATCCTTGTTACTCCGTGTTTCTCTTTGTTCCCCATATGATTGACATGGCACCGGCATCTATGCGCTGTTGTAGCAGCATCTGAATAGAATTGGGCCGTAATTTAAAGTAGTATTAAAACCATGCATTGAGGAGCGGATTTGACATGGACACACATGTATGTGCAATTAGTCACCTGGATAGAAGGAGATGTGCTCCCCTCCATGCTTTAAAGGGCCAGTTTGGAATAGTGTTTGAAACGGCTCATTGATATCTCACCCTACGTCCAAGAATCTCAAGGTAGTGTACAGGGAGTAACCCCATTTTATTCTCACAACCACCCTGACAGGTAGGTTGAGCTGAGTGTACAGGTGTCCCCCGCTTAACGACGGGGATACGTTCTGGAAAACCCATCATATAGTGAAACCGTCATTAAGTGAGTCCTTAATGTAACACAATGGAGTTGTAATAGGGAATGAATGGCAAACAGTGTACATTATGAGTGAAACACAAACCACAACAAGATTTCTACCTGTCAATGGAGGTAGAAACACAAACACAAACACACACAGAGAGTTAAAGATGACACTTTTTTGCATTTAAAATACAGTACTGTAGCTTTAATTCTTTGTTTACACTTTGGGAACCTCCATCATATATGCGGATCGTCATTATGCGATCCGTCATTAAGGGGGACACACCTGTACATGACTTCCCAACCAATATTACCCAGTGTGTTTCATGGTGAGTGGGGATTAAAACCTTGGGACTGGAGAGGACACCTTCATGACTCCATGCAGCTACCAAAATTGCAGCATCTGAGTGCGTTTCCCAGCTAGATCTAAAAGCTTTGTGGTGCAGAGAGACTGCGATCTGGAGCTGCTCTGCAGATATTTTGTCTGCCAACATTCTGCAGACTATAAAAACCAGGAGAGTATAGAACAGCAGACACGTTACAATCAGGGTATTGGCAGGCAGTTACAGTAAGCTGAATACAGTAAGCATCTCCTCTTCCACCTGGACCCCTCACCCTGCTAATCTTCTTTCCTGACTCATACTCAGTTGCTTCGGGAACAAATGTTGCAGTTTCTAAATCTGGCCTGTTCAACTTGCAACTAACTAAACTAAACACTGCCCTGCACAGCTGCGTACAAGGGTCTGAGACACATTTCCTGGTTCTGCTATCTACCTGAAACTGCAAAAAATGGGGGGGGGGGTCACGCACCTGGTAGGCTGTAATACATGACTGATGGACTTGTTTGGTTTGGTGAGTCATAATCTCTGCAGTCCTGATCTGAATATAGGTGAGACTTGGGCTGTTTCATATTTTTCTAGTTACGGAAATGGCACTTATTGAAACCAAATGGATTAATCCCTGCAATTCATTCATTAATGTTTTAAAACTTTTTAAATACGCTTTTCTCCCTTGAACGTTAGCTGTCAAAAGTGCACCCATGTATAATGAAAACATGCCAAAAGTTTAAAGCAAAAGACTTTCCTAATAATAATACAGTTCTGTGAGCTTTTTTGAAAAAGAGCGACATGCAGCTAGCCTGTGCCACAAACAGGGTTTTGAGACATGGTGTTGAACTAAACATTCCAAAGTTTCCCCCTGCTAAACTAACACAACAGAAAGCTGCTCAGTATTTTAAGATAAAGCAGATTCCATCATTGGCTTTACAAACAACAGCCATACTCTTGTTGTCAAAAGATAAACAGTTTCTATTCTATTCTTAATTTAACATCATAGAGAGAGAAAATCACTCAGAGGTTTGGACAGAATCTGTGTTTATTCCTGCAGGCTTTGTTTGGCACCATATGCTTTATTGTAGCTAAGTTTCCAACACAGATGTACGTTGCACTATTTTTAGCATTGTGTGTGCTTCCCATCTTGGGAATAGACTGGCATTCTGTAGCATTTACATAAGGGTACCAATTGAAATCAGAACGGTAAGTGCCTGAGGGTCTTACAATTGCCAATTTATATTCCTCTAATTCTTTTCACTTTAAAACACGATGGATGCAGAAAAGTCACTTTGTTAAAACAGAAATGCAGGCACCACAAGGGCAAGCATGGAACAATGGCACTCAGGGACATGGGCCAGAGGGGAGAGCAATGTTTTCAGAGTGGGAAATGACAGGGAACATGGATTTTCCATAAAACTCCTCTTGGTTGAAGACCAGGAAACAGCGAGTGGGAGTCAATGGGCAATTTTCACAATGGCGAGAGGTGAAAAGCGGTGTGCCCCAAGGATCGGTCTTGGGACCGGTGTTTTTCAACTTATTCATAAATGACCTGGAGTTGGGGATAAGCAGCGAGGTGGCCAAGTTTGTGGATGACACTAAACTTTTCTGGGTGGTAAAGACCAGCAGGGATTGTGAAGAGCTCCAGAAGGATCTCTCCAAACTGGGAGAATGGGCAGCAAAATGGCAGATGCGCTTCAATGTAAGTAAGTGCAAAGTGATGCACATTGGGGCAAGAAACCAAAATTTCACATATACACTAATGGGTTCTGAGTTGTCTGTGACGGATCAAGAGAGAGATCTTGGGGTGCTGGTGGACAGGTCGATGAAAGTGTCGACCTAGTGTGCGGCGGCTGTGAAGAAGGCCAATTCCATGCTCGGGATCATTAAAAAAGGGATTGAGAATAAAATGGCCAATATCATTATGCCTTTGTACAAATTGATGGTAAGGCCACATCTAAAGTATTGTGTCCAGTTCTGGTCACCACACCTCAAAAAGGATATAGTTGAATTGGAAAAGGTGCCGAAAAGAGCGACCAGAATGATTCGTGGGCTGGAGCACCTCCCTTATGAGGAAAGGCTACAGCGTTTGCGGCTCTTCAGTCTAGAAAAAAGGCGCCTGAGGGGGGACATGATTGAGATGTATAAAATTATGCATGGGATGGAGAGAGTGGATAGAGGGAAATTCTTCTCCCTCTCGCACAACACCAGAACCAGGGGACATGCACTAAAATTGAGTGGAGGGAGAGTTAGAATGGACAAAAGAAAATATTTCTTTACCCAGCGTGTAATTCATCTGTGGAACTCCTTGCCACAGGATGTGGTGATGGCCCCTGGCCTGGATGCCTTTAAAAGGGGTTTGGACAGATTCATGGAGGAAAAGACCATCACAGGTTACAAGCCATAAGCAACCTCCTGGTTTTTAGAAGTAGGTTTTCTCTGTGCCAGGTGCAGGGGAGTGGCAGCAGGAAACAGGTTATCTTGTTGGCTGTGTGCTCCCTGAGGCATCTGGTGGGGCCACTGTGTGATACAGGAAGCTGGACTAGATGGGCCTTTGGCCTGATCCAGCAGGGCTCTTCTTATGTTCTTATGTTTTCTTTAAGAAAACCAGGGGACAGTAAGATGTCCTTGGGGGCACCTTAACCACAGACTTAAACTGGTTTAATTGTCCTGTGCTCTTCCAAGGAACCCTGAGAACTGTAGCTCTATGATGGGGATACCTTCTGCAAATACAATCCGAATCTCCAGGCTTCTTAAGGCTTACAGACATTCACAGGCAGCTGCATTTTCCATTACTGATTTGGTCCTGTGACTAGCAACCTCGAACAAGACTTCCCAACTATGGCGAGCATTTCATGCTACAGTTGCTGTCTTCTTATCGCTCCCACTAGGCCTCAGTAGTTGCACAATGGGTTGCTACTCTTTGAGACACAAAGTTGCATTGAAAAGTTCAATGTAAGTATTCATTAGTTAAGGTTTAATGAAAGACAGTTCCCAACAATCACGGTTATTACACTCGAAGGCAAATCTTGCATTTTCATATTGTTTGAAAGTGTTTTCCGTGCACAAAATAATTAGCAGCCCAATCCTACCTATGTAAATCCCCCCTGCTGATGCAGCTGTGCCACCAGAGCACATCCTGCATGCTGCGGGGGGGGGGGGGTACTCATGGAGATCTCCTTCAGGTGAGGGGACATTCATAATTCCATTACCCGGGCATAAGCCTCTGTTAGCCCAATGGGTCACCTTGGATCTGCACCAGCTACTTTTCTGAGCTGAGTAAGGGAGAGGGAACGGAGAAAAATAGTATGAAGATATTGGTGCATGTTGCTGCCGCTGATATCCCTCCCCTCCCTGATACACCCCCAATCCTCCCCCTCCCCACCCTATTCTGCCCACCACCCACTGGCTTACCGGCTCTGGTGGGTGCAGCGGACTCCGGCAGCAGTGCGTGCCATTGGTAGTCATTATACAACAGTGGAACACCCTGAGCGCACCAGCCCAGTCCTAGTTAGGATTGCGCCATAGGACTTTGCTTTTCAGGCTACTTTTGAATTTTTTCCCCCATCACTACTAAGTGATACATTTCTACTAAGTGATATACAGATACATTTCTTAACAACAATGTACTGCAATGTTGTTTACAGCATACGATACTGCAATAATTTTTTTAAAAAAACATTTTCCAGTGAATTAATCATGTTTGTTGGAAACTGCTCGTAAGCCATACGGTCTTTCTTAAACATTAAGTAATGAATAATTCAATTATAAGCACAGCTATGACAACGTACAGTCTGGTTCATGCTGACAGAGCTACAACATCCTTCCTGTGTGAGGCAGATGAGCCAAGGACATCCTATCAAATGGCCCCTTAACTTCATCTGTCCATAAGAGGTTCTTGCTACGTTTCAAGTACTTTGAGTTATACCTGTGTGGTTGCTGAAATGCCTTTAGGACTGTGCATAGGTAAATCCATACCCATCCCACTTCTACCATGCTATCTCCCTATTTCATTGTATCGCTTTGCATGACGTCTCCAGAAAAAATTCTGTTGCTGCCTTGGCAGCACCAACCAAACTCTACTGCACTAGCACAATGATCAGGGTCAGCTTACAGGCCTGACCAAACATAACCATTGTGATGATGTGCCAGCACATCAGTCATTGCACCCATCCTCATGGTGCTTATATGATGTAACAATTCAAAGGGTTAAGAAAAAAAAACACGCAACTCAAACAGCCTAATGAAAAGGACACATTTCACACATTTTTCTTTCTTTCTGTCAGGGTTAGTCATCCAGTGGAATGAAAATAAATCTTTGATTTGATGGTACTAAGGATGCTTCTATGTGGGGAAAAAAATGATTACAGGGTTCCATTCCATCTGGCATTTTAAGTCAAGCTGAGTCTTCCATAGAGACATCCATGGGAACCTCTCCCCCTCCCCCACACACAACGGGGCTTACAGCCATGGCAGAAACATGCTAGATCTTCAGTTCTCATAATTGAAAAGATACCCATTTCTCTAGAAGGAAGATTTATCAGAGCTTGCTAAAGCACAATATAGTCAAAAGATAATGTTTCCAGGCAAAGCTTTAAGTAATAAGATGCTCCACTGCCTTTGATGCTCTAATTACCTCTTTTCAGTGGTGTGTGGGCTTTATTAGTAATGAAAGCAAACCTTTCAACTCAAGAGCACTGAAAATAAGTGCGCTTAATAATTCATGAAGTGAGGCTTAATTACTACAAAAGCTATTCAGAAACGATGCTTTTCTAATATGACTTAGAACAGCAACACTATCTGTTTGGATTTAAAAAAAAACAAAAACAACCCAGATCTGCAGCAATAATACTCCATTCAGCTATACATTTTTAGGCATCAGCTCACCTTCAAGTTAACAATGGCTTCCACTAGGATTCAGCCAGTGAGCAATAGTCAATGAACCGCATCTTTTAGTCCCCAAATATTATTCTGCTGTGCGCGCTGAGGAATTCTCCATAAAAAATGGGGAAAGTTCTATTCAACAAGAAATGAATCCAGCCTGGGAGCACATTCTTCTGTACACTTATTCCTAATTGGCTGAGGAACTACATGCACAATGAAGACTGCCCAATCCAGGTGCTGCGGCTGCACATGCACCACCCAGTTTGAAAATCTGCGAGAGGGCCCAATTGGCTGTTTGAGAGATAACGGTTGGTAAGCAAAAGTGCCAACTGTTTGATGAGGCTACTACACCCATGGAGCCTTGCATGCACATTTGGGTTTGGGACCATGTTATTCGAAGTACTATAATTGCTGAAATAAGTATGTTAAGGTTGATTACCCCTTATCCGGACATCCGAAATCCAGACTATTCCGAAATCCAGACATTTTGGGGGCTATGACTTTTTAAAAAAAACTTTTTTCCAGCACCTGGCTGGCATAGCGCAAGGCATGCTGGGGCACAAAATTATTAAAAATATTGTATAAAATTACCTCCAGGCTATTTGTATAAGGTGAATATGCGACAAACAAATTTTGTGTTTAGACTTGGGTCCCATTCCCAAGATATCTCATTATATTTATGCAAATATTCCAAAATCCAGACAAATCCAAAATCCAGACAACTTCCTATCCCAAGCAGTCCGGATAAGGGATACTCAACCAGTATGTACAAATAGATCAGTTCCTACCACAATTTACTTGAGATTGTCTATTGGCAACTTAACAGAGAATACCTTCGGAACAATACACTTATTTCACTGGAGGAACATATTACTGTGACAAATGCATGTTCCCCAAAGCCATGTTTGCCATGCCTAATGGCAACTACACATGAATATATTTTTGGACATTTGGAAGCCTTCCTTAGAAATTTATGCATAGCTTATAATATTCTTGTAACTTGCTTATTAATATGTTTTGTGATCTTTATATATTTGATTTATATTATACAATTTTCTCTTTGTATTCTTTTGTTGTTGTTTTTTATTATTCACTAATAAAAGAAAAGGGGAAAAAATGAACCTTTCAGCAGGAGTCCAGTTGTGTCAGTTTCAACCTTGCTACAGATTAGCTGGGTTCCCCCCCCCCTTTCTCTCAATAAAGGTAAAGGTGACCCCTGACAATTAAGTCCAGTCGTGTCCGACTCTAGGGTGTGGTGCTCATCCCCATTTCAAAGCCGAAGAGCCAGCGTTGTCCGAAGACGCCTCCGTGGTCATGTGGCCGACATGGCTCTCCTTGCCGCAGCGCGTAGCATGCGGCTGGAACACGGAGCGCTGTTTACCTTCCCACAAGCGGTACCTATTTATCTACTCATATTAACATGCTTTGGAACTGCTAGGTTGGCAGGAGCTGGCCAAGCAACGAGAGCTCACCCTGTTGCGGATTCGGACTGCAGACCTTTCGATCGACAGCTTGTGGTTCAGCAGTTTAACCCACTGCGCCTCAATAGTTCAATATTAATGCAGAAGCAAAGTTGCAGAAACTTGTGAAGAAGAACCTTGCTGCTGTAAAATCAATACGAACTCCAGAATTGAATCTTGGAAAAATTTTGAATTAATCATGAAAGAATTATAGAAGAGGCGCAGTGTACTACAAGCTCTGTTCCCATTCTTGGCTCGTCATGCAAGTTGGTTCATATATTTTTAAGAGGACATGCCGAAACTGATCTTCCAGTCACTTGATAAAGAAGAGAAAACATATTAAACTTATCACTCATGTACCCTACATTTTACTAGCTTGCTGATGACTGCCTACACTGAATGGAAATTCTTTAATAATGCAAAATGTCACAGGAAGCTCATTTACCACTGGAGTTAATTTGAGAACAGAAGCAGCCTTGTAGTGTACTCCAGGAATAAGTGTGGGTTAAAAATTCAGTCGGGTAAATATACCACCCTAACACTTTATATGTCCTGCACTCGAACTCACCCCAACCCACCAGTCACTACAAAAATATATATATTTTTTTGATGCTCCTACCTGCCACATCTCAGCCAAGCTACCAAAGGGCAGTAATGCTATTCTGGCAGGCAGAGCAGAATCCCTGCTTGATAACAGAAGCAACATTTTATGGGTCTCTCTCAGCCATTTGAGCCACAAAGATTGGTGGACACCTAAGACATTTTGTCAACTTCTGAACTAGGCTGGTAATCATGCAGATAAACAGAATGTGAAAACCAGCACACTTGGGGTACAGCTGACAGCCATTTCTGTGACACTGACAGCACTTTCTCTAGCTGTAATCTGAAGCATTGCTGACTGTTGTATCCATGCCTGCCCACTGTTCACACAGATGCATAGCCAAAAAGAGCCAAAAGGTTTTACTGCTTCCACATATGTAAAAATATCTTGTCCCTAAGACCTGTTTATGTACAGTGACAGAATTGTTGCAACCACATGAGGAAAAAAAGGTCAGAGGTTCCCAACCTTTTGCTGCTGCATACCACCTTCACAGACCTCTGGCCTCAGAAGTGTCGATGATGTCATAGGCACGTCCAGGTTCGTGGCCGCATCAGAGCGCAGAAATGCAAGGTAAGACACAAGGGCGAGCTGGAGGGCCATTCGCTGCGGCGGCGCGTCACCTTGGCTCCTCCTCCTTCTGAAAGCGGCCTTCCTGTACATGCGCAGAGTGCCGCTGAGGCCGAGAGATTGCCTTCTCGGCATCATCGGCGATCTGCGCATGTACAGGAAGACCGCTTTCAAAAGGAGCTGATGCGCGGCGGCTGTGGAGCCGCCGGTCCGGTCTCGCGCGGACCGGACCTGATGCACTTAGAATACAGCGTCCGGCTGCTTAAAGTTACACAAGATTGGGCTGTAAATTCCAGTTGCCCAAGGGCCAGGCCACCAGACAATTTTTTCACATTCCTATGTCAAGAAGCCTCTCCCATCAATGACCTGATCCTGAGGCAGCACACACCTTGCCATACCTTTTGTCTCTCTAGAGCTTCTCTGACTGGGGTGCAATCATGTCCAGCAAATCTATGCTGGATACCAAAAGAGAAGGTCCAAACTCCTTTTTTTCCACCCAGAAATGCTTGTGTTTCCTTTGTGCAAAATCCTATAACTGCCCCTGCTCTGGAAGCAGAATCTGGTCACATCTCAAACCTTGGAGGTGTCCATACTGAGCATTCTAGGTTCCTTTCTTGGGGCAAGTGTCCATGCTGCTGAGTGCTTTGGTCACTTCTCAGTTCTTTGGAGATCTCCACACTGCTCTTTCAAGTTTCTTTCCCAGTAGAAGGAGCCTCCTCCATTTTAGGTCACTTTTCTTGAAAGATGGTGTCCAGGCTGCTGAGCATTTTCATCATCTTGCTGTTTGCCAAACTGTCCATCCTGCTGTGCATTTTGAAGGTCTCTTCCACACAGTGCCCCCCCCTATTTTGGTGGCACTTTCTTCCCTGCTGAAAGTCTCCATATTTTCCACTTAGCAACACTGTCCTGCGGTCAGGAAGCCTCAAGATGAGTTTTCTTGCTCAGCTGCCCTCACCCTTGCCCTCACCTAGCTGCCCTCACCCTTGGAGGAGCTACCTTCCTGGCTCATGGAGCACCTTTTTGCTGTATTTTTCTTCCCTGGAACCTGGAATCGTGCAGCCCAGCCCTTGCTGCTTAGATAGGCTTTGCACTCAAAACCTGCCCAGCAGAATAAAAGGTAAAGGTATCCCCTGACAATTAAGTCCAGTCGTGTCTGACTCTAGGGTGTGGTGCTCATCTCCATTTCAAAGCCGAAGAGCCAGTGTTGTCCGAAGATGCCTCCGTGGTCATGTGGCCGGCATGACTCTCCTTGCCGCAGCGCATGGCATGCAGCTGGAACACGGAGCGCTGTTTACCTTCCCGCAAGCGGTACCTATTTATCTACTTGCATTGACATGCTTTGGAACTGCTAGGTTGGCAGGAGCTGGCCAAGCAACGAGCGCTCACCCCGTCGCGGGAATTGAACTGCCGACCTTTCGATCGACAGCTTATGGTTCAGCGGTTTAACCCGCTGGTTAAACCCTGTTAAAACCCTGTTAGTTAGGTGAGGCTGAGAGATAGTGACTGGCCTAAGGTCACCCAGGAAGCTTCATGTGAGCAAGGATTTGAACCAGGATCTTCCAACTCCTGAACCACTACTACACCATCCTAGCTTTCTCTCCTGTCTCTTTCCAGTTAAGCATTTTCCCAAATGCTGCTATTTACAAGTATTTCTTTCACTTGGAACCATTTAAGCTCTGTAACCGATCTCCTAAGCAAAGTAACTGAAACGTGCCTTTTCCTTGTTTGCCTATATTCCTTAATAAACTCTATATTCTTTTGAAAAGCTCAGTCTTGTGGTTACTGGCAGCCTAATTCTGATGCTCATTGAGGTTGTTCGCACCACTCACTCATGTCAACGATCTCAAAACTGTCAGACATTGCTAAATTTGACCTCTCACTCCAGAAGTACTGTATTATTAATTCCCCCAATTTGGTTCCGTTTGAGTTTGTGTGTGTGCGTGTGTGCGCATGACATGTGTAGGAAGACATGTTTACATGTGAATGAGCAGTGTTGGCAACATTACCTAGCCAGACTTCCTGTTGTTAGAGGGTTTTATGTTATTCTGGACTTAAAGGTCTACAAGGGTCAATAGCTTAATAAAAAGAGGCACTGGAGGTACAAGGCTAGTTATAGCAGCCAGACCTGTAACTGACCCAAGGACCTTACGGAGCAGGTGCCTCAGTTACCGTTTCTATGGAAACAATTGTTTCTAAGTACATACCCTGTGACAGTCTTCTTACAAGTCATGACTCATCAAAGCAAGATCACATTCTTTACTTGCTACAGCAGATTAACAGGAGGCCTTGTCAGGTTGTTTCAAGGTCCAAACCATGCTCTTGTGGACAGTTAAATGGTAAACATAAAATGTTTTCAGATTTGGTGGTCAAACTCTGTCTTTGTAGCTCCTCTGCCTATTGTTGGTTTACTTTGAAATGCTGGGGCAATGTCAATATTGAGGAAAATATGTATAAAATGATGTATAGATGGTATATAATCATTAGTGAGAATTAGTGAGAATGTATGGGAATGTATAGAAATTAGTGAGAATGTATGGGAAGGTGTTGAATAGCTGTTGGAAATGTAAAAAGCAAGAGGGAACTTTTTATCATATGTGGTGGACAAGCCCCCAAGCAAAGAAGTATTGAATTCAGATTCATACAGTTGATTTTAAAGATTGAGGTGCAAATGAAACCGGAAATCTTTTTGTTGGGTATGAGGGATGATCATGTAGGTGAAAAATTTCAAACTTTGTTTTTATATATGATAAATGCAGCAAGAATTTTAAATGCACAATATTGGAAGAATTCAGAGATACTTTCATTGGAAGATTGGTGGTTGAAAGTTTTGAACTATGCTGAAATGGATAAACTTACAATTTTAATTAAGAAAAAGTCAGTTAACTTTTTTGTGAATAATTGGAAACCATTTATTGATTTTTTAAGAAAGAGGGAGAAGAACAATGTGATGATATGCGGATTTAATGAATAGAATATTGGTGATATTTTGGCTTAGTTGGATATTATATGTAGAAAATAGTGAATAGTATGCTCGTAGGATATATTGCTGTGCACTTGCTCTAACTTTTCAAAATATGAAGTATTATTTTTATGTTTTAATATTATACTAATAAAATAAATATATATATAGTCAAAAAAAATGCTGTGGCTAAGGCTCCAATCCTGTCTTGCTGCTGTGTCACCAGAATGTGCGTTCCAGTGATGCAGCAAGCTTTACGGCCATTTCAAAATGTGACGCGCCACAGAAAGCAGTGCTGGCTGGGTGACAGCAGAGGGTAAGTGGAACAGGGCAGGGAGGGAGAATAATAAGGTGGGTATCGGGGTGTGGATGAGAGCATGCCAAGGGCGGGAAGGGGGTGGTTAAAAACGGCCAATATCATTATGCCTTTGTACAAATCGATGGTAAGGCCACATCTGGAGTATTGTGTCCAGTTCTGGTCACCACACCTCAAAAAGGATATAGTTGAATTGGAAAAGGTGCAGAAAGAGCGACCAGAATGATTCACGGGCTGGAGCACCTCCCTTATGAGGAAAGGCTACAGCGTCTGGGGCTTTTCAGCCTAGAAAAAAGGCGCCTGAGGGGGGACATGATTGAGACGTATAAAATTATGCATGGGATGGAGAGAGTGGATAGAGGGAAATTCTTCTCCCTCTCGCTTAACACTAGAACCAGGGGACACACGCTAAAATTGAGTGGAGGGAGAGTTAGAACAGACAAAAGAAAATATTTCTTTACCCAGCGTGTAATTCATCTGTGGAACTCCTTGCCACAGGATGTGGTGATGGCATCTGGCCTAGATGCTTTTAAAAGGGGTTTGGACAGATTCATGGAGGAAAGACCACCACAGGTTACAAGCCATAAGCAACCTCCTGGTTTTAGAAGTGGGTTTTCTCTGTGCCAGGTGCAAGGGAGTGACAACGGGAAGCAGGTTATCTTGTTGGCTGTGTGCTCCCTGAGGCATCTGGTGGGGCCACTGTGTGATACAGGAAGCTGGACTAGATGGGCTTTTGGCCTGATCCAGCAGGGCTCTTCTTATGTTCTTATGTGGTTATCGGTGGCAACAACTCTGCCAATATCCTATCCCCCTTCCCGACATCGATCCACCTACCTGGGGTCACTGGGGCTTGCTCCAGCAAAACCATTGGCATAGGTCCAAGTAGACTCATTGGAGCAGTGGACAAATGTTCCCTTACCTTGAAGAGGCCTCCAGTGGTCGAAACTCCCCTGCAGGATGCAACGTGCGCTCCATTGGCACAGCTACGTCGGCACCGGGGAAATTACACTGGATTGATCTGTGCATGACTATTAAATATAGAACAATACTGTGATTTAAACTGATTTATTGGTTTGGCATTGATTTTGTATTATTGCTGATTTGGAAATTATATACAGTGGGCCCTTGGTATCTGCAGAGGTTCCATTCCCGGAACCCCCACAGATACTCATAACCACATTAAATGACATCCGCAGTGGGGGGGGGCGGGGGGAGTTGCCACAGTACCTTATTTTTCAGCTGCACTGGACCCACTGCCCGCTTCTTGACTCCCGCACACCTTCTAAGTACTCCAAATGCAGCAAACAGTTAAAAAAGCTATCAAAAGTAACTTCTGGTTTTGCGTCGTGACCAGAAGTAGCTTTTGATCAGTTTTTACAATGTTTGCTGCAGTTTGGAGTACTTAGAAGGCACACGGGAGTTGAGAAGTGGGTGGTGGGCATGGCAAGGCTGAAAAAATAAGGTACTGTGATGACGCCCCCCTACTCTCAGTGGGACTCTACTTCTGGGGTTAGCCATCTGCATTGAGTCAAATCCACAAGACCCACTGCACAGCATTTCCCTAATATGCAAGAGCTGGGGAAAAAAAGGATTTAAATGGAATCCTCACATTTAATTGTTTACAGTACTACTTAAAGTTCCATAGTTAATGGGAAAACTATCAAGTCTAGTTTCACTGTCGAGGCTGAAAAACAATCACATTTTTCAATCTGCTTTAATGATGTTTTCAGGATACATTTTTTTTCCAAAAGGGAAAAAAAAATGACATTGCTTTGTTCCACACCGTTGACGCATTTGAATATACAGATATTTTACACTGGCATGGAGGCTGAACTACATAAACAGCAGGAAGGCAAAATACAAAACCAGAAAAAAAACCAAGACAAGAAGTCTACCAGGCACTCCCTATTGAGTGACAAGAGGAGTTAAATCCTAGCAGATGGCAAGAATGCAGGTGTCCAAAGACGGAGGAGATAAACAGGCATAGTCTGTAATCTGAGCAGAGAGTTGGATCCAGGACCATAGTTCCTATGGATTGAAGGGTCTGGCTAGAATAAACAGACCTGGAAGGAAGTCAGTTAGGAAGCAGGTACAAAAGGCAAAAACCTGCATATATGGCCAGTCCAGTAGCTTCTACCAGGGAAAGGTTGTCTGGACTGAGGGAATGCAGAAGGCCATGCAGCAGGAAGCAGGCTGGGTCACTTGAAGCCATACAAAAATTCTGCGGTTGTTCTTTCACGGATGCACAGGTAACCCCATCACTCAACTCCTCCACTTCAATTTAGAAGTGGAAGAGGAGAGAAGGTGACAGTAGCAGCCCTCTTCACCTGCCCACCTCCTCCTCCTCCGCTTTATTTTAGAAGTGGAGGAGGCACTAGGGTTTGCATCACCTGGTGCGAGAGCTCATCGCATCACCCCAGTGGTGTCACTGGGGTTGGTGCCACCCTGTGCAGTAACTCATAGTGTCACCCCCATTAAACTTTATTTATTTTAATATCTAACAGTACAGGTCACCCAACAAATCAGTAACCAACAGAAAAACCATTGGTCAACTTGATGACACTCACACAACTGAATAAGAGTTCTAGTATTAGCTCTGATACATAGAAATGAGAGCTGACTCATACGAACACCTTATTGGTTCCATGCTGTGTCATAACAACGTTGCATTGACTCTCGGAACAATCAGTCTTATTGGTCAGTTTTGAGTTAAGGAAATCCACTTTGTTACTTAGGGCAGTTTTCTTTTTCAGGGTATTTGGCCATAACATTTGATACGTTTGATAGAATGTATTTGATAGAATACAGATCCACATTAAATTACCTTTCCAATGATATATAACATGATGGTATTATTCATAAATACAAGGTTTTCACAATTTTGGCCACTAGTGGTGTCACTCCCACCCCCCAGGGTGTCACCCAGTGCGGTCCGCACCCCCTAGTGATGCCACTGGGAGGAAGAGAAGAGGCAGTGGTCCTCTTCCTGATTGCCGCCACCGCCACTCCCTCCTCTACCCTACAAGCCCACCCAGCTTACCATTTTCCTTTGTCTTTGCTCTGCTGCTCTATGTTTTGATATAGAACAGCAAAATGGGGCCAAGACAAGGAAGCCAGGAGAAGCAGAAGTGGTGCAGTACTTATCCAGGTTCCTTATTCTGCCCTGCTCTGGATTTTGTTCAGTGGCATCTATATCCTCTCTTGCAGTGCCTGCAGTTCCGTCCTCTACCTAGCAGCCCTGTGTGGTACAAGGGATAGAGAACTGATACTTGGCCAGCAGGGCTTCCTGTATGAGCCTTGTGTTTACTGATATAATTCTAAATGAGAAGTATTTAGGAATATAGAAATTATCCCCACCAGCTAATTAACAGTTAACTGGAAATAAAGTGGGGTTTTGAATAGTTTAACCTATTATTTGTGTAAACCTGAAGGAAATAGAGATGAAAGACATTCCTATATAAGTGAAATTGGGAGGCCTTTAAAGTTACATTGGGTAGTATCCTGAGTTACTGAGTTCCCTTCAGTTACTGAGTTTCCCCTCTCCCTGCAGCGAACCCCTTTCTGGAGGATTTCCTAACTCTCAGGAAAGGCTTTTGGGGAAGGGGACGGTATTGCAAGACAATGAAAACAATATATTTGTGCTACCTGACAATGTAATCTCAATGTTTGCAATATAGCGGCAACCTCTTTTCTTCTACCAAAATGATAATTAAAACATATACTTTCCTCTACCAAATTCCTTCATTCATAAGTAACATCTGCAATCCTGTTTATACACAATTAACTGAATCTTCAGATATCTCATGACACTGATTTAATTAGATGTTTATATTCAAACAACTCTGAGTATTTGATAATATATCCAAATAGCTGCAAAACATCTGAATACATTTTCTATGTTGATATGTTTATTAAAGTGTTAAAGAAGCTACAAGGCACAACATTCAAAAGTATTGTTAAATAAAATGCTAGTCAAATAATACAGTATAAGACACAGGGATGTGGAGACTCAAAAGTTGAGATTTTGCTAATTGTTTTATGTTGACACAGTCCAAAGGTAAAAATTGGTTGGTTTTATTCTGAATATTTTTTTATCAGCCGTTCTATACTGTTACTGTTAGGTTTTATTGTTGTTTCTATTTTAATGTATTCTTTGGTATACTTCTCTGAGAGCTTTGGCTAAAGAACTGCTAATTAATATTAGTACTAAGTAATTTATTATTAGGGGCTCTAGTTTTGCTGGGTTTTTATTGTACAACTTCTTAACATAAATTCAGCCTTGACTGAGAAAAGAAACATGAAGCCACTCTATAAAAGTAGCTCTGGTAAAATGTGGGAAGGAATTGTGTGCCTTAATATCACTGATATGACCCAGGTGACCAGTAATGCATTTTGTATGAAATACTGTATACTGTACTAAATTATAACTAAAGCATATTTTAAAATTAATAGTGAGGAGGAAACACAAAAGAGTAATTTCAAAATCAGGAAGCCTTTAGGAGTCGTCCCCCCAAGTCTAATGTTTGGAGATTTCCAGTTTTTTTCAAAGAATCCTTCAGACCCAGTTCATTCCTGTTTGAAGTTCTACCACCTACTCTGCTGTCATTCCACTTGCCTGCTCATATCATTCTCTCATCGCCGGTCCCCATTGCTTCACAATTCCTTTGTGAGACAAGGCTGACAAGCTGAATCAATCTCAAAATTGCTTCAAGCAAATCAAGACTTGATTAAAAATATATAGAAATTGACCACATTTTTGAGCGCAAAGTGGAAATGCTCAATTGAAGAATAGAACTCGTCAATCTTACAACTTCCTGTTAGAATCCTGGGGCAGTTTGTGAATGGCCTCCTGTAACGTTGAGAGGGTGAAATAAAAGCCCTTAAGGATATGGATATTTAGACTGTATTAGTGCTCATTGGTCCTCTCTAGCACAACTCCTACTCCTCCTAAATGCTGATGGTAATTGGAAAAGGAAATCAATATCTCTTTCACAACACAAATGTCCTGGGGCGATTCTTCACTGTCAGACAGCATGCACTGAAGGAGCATTTTATCAATGATTCGCAGATCACAGAAGCATCTGAGGTAATAACAGAGCATGGCTGGCATTTAGTTGGGAAATGGATGGAGATGACAAGTCATGTGAATTGCAACTGTGGCGAATATAACACAACTGTTCAGGCAGCATATAGTAATGTATGACAGATGGCACTTAGGAAAATTCGAGAAGAAGCAACACTCCCTTCACGTCTACATTGGATCTCAATCCTAATTTTGCAGGTTGGAGTTATATCTTTTTCTCCCCCAAATAGAGTAAAAATACAAAAGAAAATGGAAAAAATAGCAGGTTAAACAGACTATATAGGTACAAGCTTTTTATTGATTTTTCTTTTAGAGCTGCTGTGGGGGTGAGAATGTAGGACTAGAGCCATGTGGACCTGGTTTGAAATTCCCACTCACTGAGTGACTTTGAACAGTCACTTTATCTTACGCCAAATTTACCTCACAGTTATGGGATAAAATGAAGAACGATGCACACTACCCTAAGCCCCCTGAGGAAGGATGGGATAAAAATACATAAATCATGCTATTAACATGAAAGAATTGAATACCTAGTAGCTGCTACAATATTTACAATTTTCTCAATAACTTTTAGCAGAACTGAAGGTAAATTGAGCTTTATATTAATACTAGTGTGATGTCCGTGCTTCGCTACGGGATGTAAGTACTTTAAATCCATTTTGTCTCCAATAAACTTTCCTTTGATTGCAATGAATCAATTAAATGTAGCACAACTACCCCATGTAAGACAACACCCTGCATTTACTAAAAGTCATGGTTCCATCGAATGATAGTTGTCCCCCTCGCTGTCGTGGGACATGATAAAGAACTCCTCCCAGTTGTCCACCACGTGCCTCTCGATTAGCTCACGCACCTCCCTAGCCATTAGGTGAGTGTCATACATGAGATAGGAGATGGACCGAAACAGGCAGGCTCCACCTTCTGTGATGGGGACAACTGTGTGAGGCACCATCTCCCCATTAATATTTAGAAACTCAATGGCCATACCAACTTAAAAAGCAATAGAGTGACAGTGCAATCCACAGTAACTTTAGACCAGCAGAGCGTGTGCTCCGCCAGTCTAACCTGTCGCAAACATGCCGTAAAGCACATTTGCGACAACTCTAGAGTAAGGGCCGCTGGCACAGAGGCCAGCAGCCCTCACTCCACCACCGAAACAACCCAGCCACCACCGCCAAAGGTAAGTCTCCCGCCGGCGGGTGCAAGGGTGAGCTGGGCGGTGAGGGAGGGCAGTGGTTGTCCAAGCCGGCCTGGGAGGGGGATGGGGATGTCGGCTGCCACATCCCCGTCCCATTTCCGGGATCGGCGGCAGGCATTTCACCCACACCATGTTGACATTGCTCAGCGCAAGGTGAACATTTAAATGAGGAAGGTCTTCAATGCACAGGGTGGTACGACTATTGCTCACCCTGATATTGTTTATACTTCACCAGCCCTGTTTAAGTGCAATGGCATCCACCTCTCCATGGCTGGTGCTGACATTTTCCTCAGGAACCTGCAGCAGGGACTTTTGAGCCTTCTGGCCTGGTTTTGGGGCAGTTGGTGTCAAGTGCTAGGCTAAGCCCTCCATGTGGCAGGTTGCGTGCAGGATGGGTAGGTAGAGATCTTCATTGGTGTGCATTCTGAGGTAGCAAGGTCTAGGGGTGAGCCAGGATCACTCAGACGATACTTACCCAGGTCGGTGAGGCTGGCTGGCAAGCCCCTTTGGCTGGGTAAGCAAAGACCACCACGTGGCTTGCCTAGGGGGAGTCTGCACTGCCCAGCTGCCTCAACCCCTTCAGGGTTGGCTGTGATCAGCTTTCCCAATCTATTAATGGGCAGAGCTGTCACGCCCGAGGGTAGCAGGGGAAACATACGGGCAGCACCTGCCAAAAAGGAACGTTATAGCTTCACAAACACAGCAGATACGAAGGGTTCTATAACTGACCCCTAAATCGAGGTTCGCCCCTTTCCGGGTCTATTAGGGCAAAATCCTGAAATTGGTTTTTCAGCATTTGGACAGGCAACTTTTCTAAGGCAAAATCAAGCCAGGATGGTGTAGTGGTTTGGGAGTCGGACTTAGACCTGGAAGATCCAGGTTCAAATCCCTGCTCAGCCACGAAGCTTCCTGGGTGACCTTGGGCCAGTCACTATCTCTCAGCCCCACCTACCTCACAGGGTTGTGGTGAGGACAAAAAGGAGGGGAGGAAATATGAACATCATATATTTCTTCTATTGCACAGAGCAGCCTCTTTATAGTTAGAATCACTGAGTACTACAAAATAAAGCGCTTGCCCTCCCTGTCCTCTACCGCTCACTTCCATTTTGGGGTCAGATAATTCAAGTCTACTTTATTGGCCTTTAAAAAGCAATTACTAGAGAAAAGCATACACTGACATAACGTATAAAAATAATTACTGCTAAAGAAAGATAAGGAAACATTTTGAACTTATAAAACTGCTTAGAACTGGTGGCTCCGTATCGACGAGACTCCAGAGTAAGGAGAGGAAGCACTGTTAAAGACGTGTTGCCTTGTGGACAACTTCATCGTTGAGAAAGTGAACGAAGGAACAAGGGTCCACTGTCCTACTGAATCCTTACCAATAGGGAAGAATTAGTCAATGAAGTGAAAGTGGAAGGGACTTTGGGTGAAAGCAACCACATCTTGGAATTCTTGATATCGAGGGAAAAGAAAGCTAAGGGTATAAAATGGTTAAACATGTTTGGGCTATGTGGTCACAGTCTTAAAACAGAGTTAAAATAGATTCCCAATGTTTCCCCCTCATCCTTTGCAGAGAGCTTCTTCAAGAGGGTGATTAGCACGTGAACAGCACACACTAAAATCTGAGGCACAACAAGGGGAACAAACTTTGCTTAATAAAGCCTTGGTGGCATGCGCTCTAGGTGTTGGGTTTTGGAGATGCGAACTGCTCTATTCATAAGTGTATTGATGAGTCCTCTTTTTTTTTGGTCTTGAATGATGGTTTTATGTAAGTATTGATCTGCGTGTGTAGGCTTTCTGTAGACTCGGTGTCCTAATGTAAGATCCTGCTTGCGGCTAACTAGAACGTCCAAGAAGGGAAGAATCCCTTCTTTTTCCATGGTAAATGTTATGGATGGATAGTTCTGCCGCGTGTTGCAAATGTGCCGTAAGGCACGTTTTCGACACCCAGAGAGTAAGCGGTGCTGGTGCCAAGGGCAGCACCGATCACTCTGCCCCAGACCCAGGCCGCCACCGGATGCAGGTAAGGACTGTGCCAGGCAGTGGGGTGGGCGGGCAGGGGCGGAACGGGAGGGAGGATTGAGTAGCTGGGCCTGGGAAGAGTTCATCCGCGATGCGCTCCACCAAATCCTATCCAGGTCTGGCCGGCGTTACACGGACCTCCTGGATTTGCACCAGCCATATTGCCAGTGCACATCTGAGGAGACCCATTGGGGCAGCTGGGATGTTACTTGGGGTAAAGGGACGAATGTCCGAGGAGGCCTCCACCTGCCTGATCCTGGATAGGATCCGGCAAAGTATGCTTTTGCAATCTGTGGCTGTCCTACTGTAGATAGGATTGGGCTGTAAACCTTGTTGACTAATGATAAGACGGTACATTCGCCTATCAACATGCCATATTAAATGCTTTTATACTTTATTTCTCGAACCTTCTCTCCCAATGGTCAAATTAAGAGTCTATAAGTGGGAATCTACAAGCAAATTCACTTTAGGAGAATTTGCATGAAAATTTCTCCCAAATTCATTTTGACGATTACGTAGAAAGAAGAGCAAAGTAGGATTGTATTGTAGCATGAGGCGTTTGCAATTCTGCAAACTCTGAAGGTGTCCTAGTGCCATGATTAATAATGAGACAAGTTTATTAACTTCAGTCTCAGCCCCAGGAGGGATAAGTGAATCAAGAACTACATCTCTGCACTTTCCGATTCTATGGACAGGCAGACACTGCACAGCAACTTTATTCTGATGAACGTTCTAACACCCTTAGAAATTCTTGCAAAAGGAAAATGAAATGGTGTTATTAATGATGATGTAAGAGCAAAAAATACAAGCAATTACAATTATTCCAAAGCTCACAGGTGCATTTTGAAAGATTAGGCATGGTTGTTGGGTGTTTTTTTTTTTTTTAATATGCCAACGGATTTTTAGAGCAAAAATGAATTGTGTGTTCGGTATTTTTAAACTTAATAATAGTTTAAAAAGTAATTAAGAAAATGTATCTACCAAAATATATATTGAGGCAATTCTTTCTAATACTATGAACTGCTGGGTGAGCATAAAAACTGATAAACGTAAGCGCTGTAAACCCAACATTGGCATGATGGTGTAAATGGGTGGCCTTCTGTGGCCTGATACCACCTCCACCGCAGAAGCACCTACTACTAGGAGCAGATGACACCTTAAATAGGCTGGGCAGAAAGCAGGAGCAGAACATAAGAACTAACATGCTAAATCAAACCAATCTTTAGATTTTGTTGTTGTTGTTGCAATGTTATTATTCTACTTGTACAAACCTGTGGATATTTAAGTCTTGAAACTGCTTAGCAGAGGCGGAACTAGGGCGGGAGCAAGCGGAGCACCGGCTCCGGGTGCCATTGCCCGAAGGGCGCCCCGCCGCTCCGCCCGCGAGTCGGACTCGGACTCGAGTCTCTGAGTTGGACTCGGAGACTCGAGTCCGAGTCCGACTCGGGCCGGCCCCCTCAATCGGGAGAGCCGGCTGGGGACGTCTTCCCCGGCCGGCTACCCGGGGCCTTCTAAGGAAGGCCCGCTGCGCAAGTTTTTGCGCATGCTCAGACTGTTAACTGAGGGAAAAGGGCTGCCCTTTTCCCTCAGTTAACAGTCTGAGCATGCGCAAAAACTTGCGCAGCGGGCCTTCCTTAGAAGGCCCCGGGCAGCCGGCCGGGGAAGACATCCCCAGCCGGCTCTCCCGATTGGGGGGGGTGTCCCGCCAGGTCGCCCCCTCCCGGAGCGCGCCCCTCCCTCCCGGAGCGTGCCCCCCCTCCGGAGCGCGCTATATCTATAGGGGCGCCTACCCCCCCCCGTTTATTATGAGTAATTCAAAACAGAACACAATTCAATCAGCTATAAGGTCTGATACGAGACTCTCCAACAGAATAATCTTCCAGGGCAGGGAGGCTGTGGGAGGAGCGGATCTGGCAGCGATGGCACATGCCAGATCCTATCCTTATCTGCAGCCTCCCCGTCCCCTTTCTCTGCTTGAATTTGTGCCAGCAAAATCACTGGAAGACCCGTTGCAGGGCGGGAGGTCTACAGAGAGGGAAGGGGATACCCTTACTCTTCCAAAGTCTCCCACTCTTCCCCCCCCACACAGGATATAGCACACATCTTTTTGGTGCAGCTGCACCGGCGGGGGGGGGGGGGAGGATGGTAATGGACCATGTAGCATGTAACACATTTCCAGGGAAACAAAACGTGTTTCTATAAGACTATCTAAAGGGCAGGTTTCCAAATCCCCATATACTATTGCACAAGTTGCTGCTGAACATAAAACCAATCTGTTGAAGCATTCTGTAAATCTACACCGTTGGAAGCTGAGTAGATAGATACTAAAACAAATGGTTAAAAGCTTTGCTAAGAGACTAATTTGATTTGTTGATATTGAGAACTGCAGTAGCACAAAGGCATTTCAATATGATTTGGAAGCCATTTTCCACTAATTTTACCCGTTTTTGGCAGGCAAAAGCAATTGTGGCTCTTACCTTCAAAAATGTACTTGAATAATTAATTATTTCAGTTATACAGTATTTTACTGCAGCTTAAAAACACTAAATGCTAATTTCATGGTCGCGCAGCTCCAATTTAACTAATTTTCTTGCATGTGTAAAATTAAATATCATAAATAGTTTACAAAGACAACTGACTGCAACAGAATCCTGGCAAATTGGAAGCCATGTCCAAGAGCTCCCTGACACAAAACACATGCATCAAAAAATGTGCAGCTAAAAACAGGAGTACCATAGCTGGGAGAGAAAAGAAGGGCATGCTCTCTTGATTGACCTTTACGGAGAAAATAGTTTAAAATGGATTGGATGACATTGTACAATATATTACTAATCAGGCAATTACAACTGCATTTAAGATGTGGAAATTACAGTCAAGTTTCAGAGATACAGTGTTATAAATGCACATTTTACATAACTCCCCACATTTCAAGACATTCAAATTAAATCAAGTGAGGAATGCTAACTAGGTGTGATTATGTTGCAGCCATGCATAATAAGGGGGGGGGGAGGAGATGAGCAGCTCAACAACCTGTCTGATTCAGATGAATGAAGCTCAGCTAGGAGAGGTGTTAGTAAATACTAACCAAACATTGTGACAAATTGGTGGTAAATGTTATTTACAGACAAATATTATTTGGATACTTGAATAAATCATCAATATGAAAATGGTCTAGAAAAGCATCTCGCACTTTATCCTATGGGCCTTTTAGGCTTATTGTGATCTTTCAAAGGCTGGTACAAAGCTTCTCTGGACATTACAAAGTTTCACACTTCAGCTACAACAATGCAAGCCACATTTTGTGCCCACCCTTCCTAGAATGAGTTCAGAGTACCCACTAAATCCTCACAGAACTCCTGTGAAGGACTTAGGTAGAAAGATTTTGCCCCCCCTGCCATGAAGTTCATTGACTTAGTATGAATCTTAGCAAAGATCTCCCTGGCACTTGGACAACCTGAGCAGCTCAATAAGTTTGAAAATAGCTACTTCTTGCTGCAGCATTGGGGGAAAACAGCTCAATAACATCGGATAACATTGAACAGTGCTCCCCAAACTGTGGGCCGGGGCCTGATGCAAAGTGGGTTGCGCAGTTGGGGCTTCCCACCCACCCTTACATCCAATTGGCTCCAAATTGGAGACCTCCAGACACAAGCGGAGGCCGCTTCCAGCTCATGACCTATCTTTGGAAGCTGCTCCTATGTTGCGCCGGGCCTGGAACGGCCTCCAGAGGTCTCAGCGGGCCTCAGAAGGCCTTTGGAAGTGACTTCTAGGTTACTTCTAGTTTCGTAAAAGTGACTTCTGGTTGCATCCAGAGGCCTGCGGAGGTCTCTGGAGGCCATTCCGGGCCCAGTGCGATGTGGGAGTGGCTTCCAAAGGTGGGTCACAAACTGGAAGTAGGAGGGTGAGGTGGGTTGTGGTGGGGGTAGGTTTGGGTACCACTGACAGAAAATTCTGGAGGCAGATGGGAGGGAGAGGATGAAGGAAGCAGTCAGCGTGGCCAAGGCTGATTGGGCACAGGGAGAGCTGAGATATTGCAAGGCACAGAGGAGCATTTATACTATATATGAGATAAAGTGGGCTCTGAATGGAGGCAATTCCAATAACAGAATAAGAAAACGCAGCCACCTTTTCCACAACCAAGCTGAACAGGAGGAAAGGGAGCGTTAAAGCCGAGTTTGATCAAGGCCCCTAACATCTGCCGTCTGCTCCCTTTAAAAAGCAAACCCAGAGGAAAAATGTAGTCTAAATATTACCATTCAATTATAATTAATGTGACAAAAGATTAAGACCAAAGTAGCATTCTTATGATAGCACCCTTCTGTGTTGTAATTGCTCTGGCCTAGTGGACACCCAAGAGTCATACTTTTGTGATAACTGGATGTTTCAACTTAAGTACAGATTCCTGGAACCAAATCTGTACTTAAGTAGAGGACCTACTGCAGTGTTTCCCAAACTTTTACCACCTGCGGCTCTCTTGACCATTGGCGACCGTTGACCGTGGCTCCCCATTACATGATGTTGATGCCTGCCAATTGGCATTCCACTATTTTCCAAGAGGATTCTGTTGCACTCCGTTGCTCTCCTGGCTGGTTTCCACGGCTCCCCTGGGACCCACGACTCCCAGTTTGGGAACTACTGACCTAGTGTAATGTTAACATGAAACGAATGTCTTTTTTGTAACGCAAAATACGCTTCAATTCTACGTTTGAGAGCAGTGCTTCCCATTGGCAGTGGACTGCTGCAGCCTGCTGGCAGCCTGCTGCCCTCAGTATGGGATCCCACGTTGATGCCAGCCCCACCTCCACCACCATGAGGGGGAGACATGGGGTGGCCACTCAGGTGGTAAGCCTAAAGCACACCTTGGCAAAAGCAGCACATGATAACTGGACTCTCCCAGCACCTTGGCATTGGTATTGTTCCTCACCTTCTGAGGCCTCCTTCTATGTTCCTCTCCCAGTACTTTGGTAGAAGTGGCACTGTTGAAAGGGAAGCGCTGGGAGAGTCCAGCACTGGGAGAGTCCAATTTTATCATGTGGGCCAGATAAAGAGCTTCCATGGACTGGGCCTTATGTTGGACACCCCTGGTCTAGACATACAGAGCAAGATCAGACAATAGTTTCCCCCAATCTGGCACACTGCATAGAGAAAAATATGCACACACCTGTCTTCCTGATCCTACTTGCACTGTCTCCAGAAATTCCTGTGGGACTGGCATGTCTGAATACAACCTACACATGGAAAATTCAATGTGCACAGGCCAAAACTGCTGCATTATGAGAAAACAATTTAGTCAAATTATCATAGTGCCAGATTCCACAAGCTCAGTAGAAAAGACATGATTTTGCCATAGTGGAGCAGTCCAGTTCATTAAGGAGAGCACATGGAAAGTGGAGCAGCATCTCACATTTCCCTTCTTTCACAATGTTTTTCACAATCATATTTTTTCTCTTTGATGGAGAACCTCTAGAAGAATACATGTGGAAAAAAGACACTGGAATTTAAAATACACATGCATTCCTCCACCGAAAATATTACTGGAATAATTTGCCATAAAGGCATGTTCTGGGCACTGGCTAGACTACATTTTTTAGACAGGAGGCTGGGGAGATGTTTCATGCATTTTCAGGTTAGCTGGCAGCTTTATATCCCCAACATCAAAAGTTTATCTGGATGGGTTACAGCAGAAGAGAAGTAGGCAAGCTACGTCAGTAACACAAAATGCCATGTTGTGGAAAATATTATAGAATGCTTTACTATTAATCTTGTCATACCTGTAAACATACAGCCTTGAAAGCTATGCAGGTCATCTTTCCTAATAAAAAATAATATTCCCAGTAAAGATTTGGGGAATTACTTTCGAAGTTTTTATAGAGACGGGGTGGCTGGGATCCATGACAAGCACTAGAACTTTTCACCAGGGATTTGTTTAATGTGCAGTTGGTATTATTATCTACACCCTGCAAAGGACGAAAGGCAGTGGTTTGGACAGTGGTTCTTTTTACGTCAGTCTTAACCACCTTCCCTTCTAGGGCTACACATACTGTACATTCTAAGTAGAGGCTTTATTATACCAGTACTAGAAACAGATCATTGGACCTAGATGTTGCCCAAGACACAAGCCTGCTCCTGAACACAGAGATCCTATCTCTAGTTCTCCTTCTTTTCCCCTACATAATAGTGATTGGTTACATGATGTCATAGTAACATAGTAGTTGTGACATCATGACATTGTTCATTTCTCTACCTTCTCACCAACTCTCATGACAGCCAATGATGTGGAGTGGGGGACATGCATAATGTGAGGATATAATTTGTTTGATTATTATAAGAGGAGGAGGGGGACCTAGACATGGGACTGACATTTTTATTAATATCTGTTTGGAGAACTGAATAATAAAATGTGATCTATCAGGCATTTAAAATGCATTTTTTAAAAATCCTGCAGATGCCCAATTGGCTCATTGTATTATGCTTATTTACTAAAACCTCACTGTGTATGAAAGCTTGAGTGGAAAATAACTTCTCAAGGCACGAAATCCCTTTTTGGGAGGCCACCTCTGTCTGTATTTACATTTCATACACTATATACCCCATACTATGACAACTGAAAGTAGGATTTGCCTGAATAGCACTGTATACCTGCCTCTGACATGTTATTAAAAAAATAATAACAGGAGAAACTAGCAGTAGCAATTTTGCTCTATAAGGAATTGGGTTGAAACAAGTAGAAGCAAAATAGTCTAATTCTGTCATAAATGAATTATAACTTGGGTCGAGGAATGATCTCAACATGAAGAGATTCATAAGCTGTTTCCTTATATTTCCCCCCAAGACATTCCCAAGACATTTTGATTTTTCACATTTTCATTTTTCTATACTTCAGATACCTATAATAGTTCTGCGATGATGGATACAAAAGAAAGAGAACAATAGTGACAGGAAAATGTATTGTATCTATTTGCGGTCCACATCAGCGAACGTTTCCAACATTCTCTTGAGGTCAGTGAAAGGGAACTACTATGTCACTCTGTTCTGTATCTGTTTATGAGCAAGAGGAAGAAAACACACACCCTGCAGTAAGTACTAAGGATGTAATAAGAGGAGCAGAGACAAATAAGACCACCACCACCCCGCTGTATGTATGGATGGAACTGCTTCTTTCTGAATTGGTTGCTGTCTGGCCTTTACTTTATCCCTGGCACATAAAAATATTAAAGTCTCTAGCTGGAGAGCACAATTTCCTAGTTTTGCCTGTGAAATGCGGCTATAACTGGTAAGCCATTATTCCTGGCCTGACTGGGGGAGAGCAGAGGCGTCGCTCCGGTAGGGGCGGGGCCGTAGATTTCGCTCCGTCCTAGTCCCGTTTACTGAGCGAGCAGGAGGCGGCCCCGCCCCCTCACTGTTGGAGCCATTCCCGTGCGGAGAAAGCATCAGGCAGGGTCTCTTGCCTGCTACTTTCTCCTCACAGGAATGGCTCCGACAGTGAGGGGGCGGGGCCGCCTCTTGCTCGCTCGGTAAACGGGACTAGGACGGAGCGAAATTTAGGGCCCCGCCCCTACCGGAGCAATGCCACTGGGGGAGAGAAAGTCTCCCTTAGAGCTCTGGGCTTTCTAAAAACCAGATATCAAAAGAGTCAATCTGGCTTGCTCAACCTAGCTACTTTTCTTTGAGCTAGAAAAGGATGACAGCTGCAATAAATAATCTACAACTTTTTTGGGGGGGGGGGCAGAAACCAGCAATTTCAGTGGCCTAGAATTTTTTTTCCTAAAAATAAATAAATTCGATTATGCAAATATTCTGTCCCCTACCCCTGCCTTTGACCCTATAGGATGCTGTTGTTTTCCATAGTTGCTGTTCCTCCCCCTTGCTCTTGGTTGACCCCTCCCAATCAAGATCACACAGCAAATGAGATGACATCACATTCCCAACCCTACATATCCTGTCAGATTTGGGTTTATGAAGGCATCAGTGATGGCAATGTAAACAAATAGAACATTTCCATAAACATTGCTGAAAAATCACCCAAAAAGGGAAATGCTTTGTCTTTTGACACTGCTGAAAACAGCTGCAAAAAGTGGTGAGAAATTTTGGCTCAGTTTGTTTTAAAAATGGGCCTGGACCAGATACTTCATAGAGTAAGAACATGGTGGGATCATGAAACGTTGGTGATCAGTGTTACACTTCTCACATATTCTGGACTGCAACACCCCTGCTTAATAAAATGAATAACTTTTACTTGCTTTGTAAATACTTAACACAAATATTGAGGGCCCAATCCTATCCCACTTTCTAGTGCCAATGCAGCTGCACCAATGGGGCATGCGCTGCATCCTGCGGTGGGGGGGGCAGTAAAAGAGGCCTGCTCAAGGTAATTGAACATTTGTTCCCTTACCTTGGGGCTGCATTGCAGCTGCATCAGCACTGGAAAGTTGGATAGGATTGGGCCCTGCGTATCATTACTTCTTCAGGGACGGCATTAGGAAACTTTCAAAAATATAAGCTATGTGGGGGACAGAGGAGAAGTCAGAACAGATGGAAAGTACAGGGCAGCCTCAGGCACCTACCTGGCCGATGTGCCTTTGGAACTGCCATGTTCGTCACGCGTCCTCCGTCCTGAGGTTTGGGAGGTGATGCAGTAAACCTGCAAATCCCCGATTCTGATGGGGTGCTTGAGGTTAGGCTGTCTGTGTATTCATTAGTCCCTGCCGTAAGCTGCTCCGATGAGGTGTCTGATATGAAGCACTCCGTGATGGTAAACTTGGCGTGTCGCAGCTGCTCTTCCATCTTGGCATGTTCATATGCTCTTGCTAACTCTTCATATGTGGAGGAGGCACTTTCTGTGGAGACCATGCTGCTTCGTGCTCGGTCTAAACACCAAAAGAAGAAAGTAGTCATTTCAGTAGGAAGCTCTCTGCTGGCTTTTTTAATTAACGGACAGTACAGATATTACAGGAATGAGTCCGTATTTCAGCATTAGCGTTTCTCCACTTTTCACTTTGTACAGTCACGTCATTATACTAGGGCGAGATCAAGGAGCCATGTGTTCCTGACTGCTTTCTTGATTTGCATCATGCAAACCAGGCTTTATGTGCTGAGAAGAAAAAAGTTTTTCATTATTGAAATAGTCGGTATCTTTTTTTTTCTTTTAATAGAATATTGGTTTCTTGGGTGATTTTACTTTTTTAGAAAATTTAGTGTTTGCAAATTTTAGACAGAACGAATAATCGGAATCCAGAGAAAATACACACACAGAACAGTACTTGCTTGCACTCATTGCCTTATGCTTCAAAACACGTTTCACTTGAAGAGACTCCTGCAGTGCATTGCTGTCTTTGGCCCTTTAGTTCTCCTTCTGAAGACAACATAAAGTCCAACCTGCTAGTGTAGCCAAGCATCATAAACAGAATGCTTACTACTCTGAGTAAACACTGTGAAAAATAACTATCTGGCATGGAATAAAGTGTATATACAGAACTTTAAATATATTTGTAGATGACCAGTGACCAAGGCAATTGCTATCCACTCTCCCTCAATGAGTAAGTGGAAACTTCCTGAAGCAAAATATTGTTAGGGCTGTAGACTGATCCTTTCTTCGTGAGGGAAATTGCTGGCTAATAGCCTTGCCCAAGTTAGTACTTGAGGTTTCATCAAAGGAAGCTGATGACAGGAGATTATCTCCTGATAGATAGGAATCTCTCTTGAGTGTTTGGAGCAATACCCATCACAGCCCAGAGAAGGTAACACCCTTTCAGCTAAAGAAGGGGGTAGTCAGACTTTTTTTTTTTAAGTAGTTTGAAGAAACAAAGAATTAGACTGAGCTGAATGTTTCTGGCTGGTGTTAGCTAAACTGAGGGTGCAGCCTTGAAAGGTGGGTGGCTGCACAAGTTGCTTTCTAGTGATCTACTCCTTTCTGAAGGTGTGTTTGCTTCCATTGTGTTTGATTATATAGAGCAAATACAGGAACACACACCCCTCCGAGCATCTGCGGGGGATATGTTCCCACTACCACCGTGGATAGTAGTGAATCCTATACTTACCATGGCGCTGCAAGACATTCTGGGGTGCTACTAATGTAATTGACTAGAGCTATAAAATGGCTGCAGATAACTTCAGAATGGCATGGAGAGCTGTAGAATGGCCGCAGATGCAGCGAATGGCCCCAGATACAGCGGATGCAGTACCTTCAAAATGGCTGCCGCAAATAGCTTCAGGATGTATTATAACTTCCAGGTGCTAGCCACTGGCGTCGCTGGAGGTGGGGCGGAAAGCTAAGTTCTGCAGCTTTCTGCCCCACCGTTACTCTCTGGTAGGAGGCGCCCCGCCCCCTCGTCATAGGAGCCCGTCAGCGGAGAGAAAGCAATGCGCAGGGACTCTCCAAATAACCAATAACTGGCCAAATAACCAGAAAAAGAAAACAACTGCCTTATGTAACAAAAAGTAGATTTCCTTAACTCAAAACTGACCAATGAGACTGACTGTTCTGAGAGCCAGCGAGGTGTTATTATGACATAACATGGAACCAATAAGTTGTTAGTATGAGTCAGCTCTCATTTCTATGTATCAGAGCTAATACTAGAATTCTTATTCAGTTGTGTGAGTGTCATCAAGTTGGCCACTGGTTTTTTGTTGGTTACTGATTTGTGGGTGACCTGTACTATTATATATTAAAATAAATAAAGTTAATGGGGGTGACAACATGAGTTATTGCACCGGGTGACACAAACCCTAGTGACACCTCTGGCCCAAGGTATCGTAATGGTACATTTTTTGGGAGAAATTCAGAAATACTGATAGTCTATGTGATAAATAGAATAATGCCCTACAGAATACTATGGGGACAGAGATCCATAAGCTGGGTTGGAGCTTGTGTTTGTGATGCAGATGAGAAGAAGAAGGAGGCACATTGAAAAGCAATGGTTAAGGGGCCAAGAGGAGAAACACCCCCAAACTGTTCAGCATAATGTCCATACTCCTCTTGCTAAGAGGCCCATGAAGTTGCTCCAGTGGTATATACACAGGGTTCTTTGGTTTGTTTTTTTTAATACTGTAATCCTTTCTGAGTCACATTCCTGTAGGCAAATATACCAGAAAAAGTTTACACCTCAGACTTTAAAATGATTCCATATCAGATACAGCCATGTTCCTGGTAGTTTAATACTGCCACATCCTGGCTGATGCAGTTTCATGCAGCATATTCTCATACGTTTTCTTTAAAATGCATTAAGTAGAGTTCTAGGGATCAGAAAAATATGCAAGAAAAGGAGGGAGCTGTCATAAAAAAAGACATTTTTGTCACTCCCTTATGCTCACTGTTTTCCCCATTATAAATAGCTGGTGGCTGCATAGACGCAAAGGTCATAACATGCCTCATAAGAAAAAGAGGCTAAACTTGAATATACTAAATCAGTGGTTCCCAAACGTTTTGGCACTGGGACCCACTTTTTAAAACGACACTCTATCGGGACCCACCTAGCCTTACGAGACTTAAAAAAGATCTAGAAAGAAATAATATTTTTATTTACAAGTAATAATTTTTATTTATTTACAAAAAAAGCTCGATCCATTTCTTGTAATGCGGAAGCCCTAATGAATAGTCATAACGCTTGAGGGGCTTATTTATGTGACCCAGCCTTCATCTGCCCCCACTACCTGTAATTAACAGACTTGAAAAAAAATGCACCAGGAAAAAGACGCCCAAACATTTATCTCCCTATATTTATACAAGCTTGCAAACTGCAGGAGCCCAGCTCCTTGCAGAGCAATTAGCAGCTATCTTTCAAACTGCAGGAGCCCAGCTCCTTGCAGGGCAATTAGCAGCTCTCTGATTTTTGAAACGCCTCAGGACTTGAGGCAATTAGTTATCTGATCTTTCCATCACCCGTGTTTTCATTGGCGGCTCTGCTCGCGGCCCACCATTGGGTCCTGGCCCACAGTTTGGGAAACGCTGTACTAAATCACATGTGTTATCTATTTTGATGATAATGTTGAATTTATTCTGAAGTTTAGAAACCAAGATTATACCTGTATCTTGTGACGGGCTGACACTGTAGCTGTCGCTCTCTTTATCCACGGACCCTGTAGCCCTGGGGGTTGGTAGCCTCCAGTCTGTCGTTAAAGTGTGTGCTGATATTGTGGGATGGGGTCTGTTGAGAGTCCATTGACTAGCATATCTGTTGCGAGCTGTGGGCCCAGTTTTTGCATTCCTTCTTGTTGTAGGATCTGCAGTTAAAACACCGAGATCATATGGCATCATGTACTTGATAAGTTAGTGAAGAAATAAGAAGAACCGCTGAAAGAAACTAAAGGCGTTGAGTGTTTGAATGACTGAGTCTCAAAATGAAAACCAGTGTGGTTAATCAGTCACCAGGTGTAATATGTTGTGGGAGTGTCATTTTTTGCGGTTCTCATGGCAGTCCCCGGTGCTATTATGCCCCTTCTCAAGGACTCAGGGGAGTGTTGTCCAACCACTGCCAGTGTCCTCCTTTTTCTACCCTTAGTGGCTTCAGAACCAATGTGGGAAGAGGGGTCTAGTAGCACCCTCTTCCTCCTGCAATGGACTGCCTTGGATCGGTGTCACTGGGCGCATTGCCAAGCGCTTGCACTGAGGCTGCCTGATCAGACTTCGTCCTTTGCCCTTGCCTAAGGCCCATGATGCTTATCACCAGAGACGTCACTAGGGCGTGCGCTGCCCCAGGGTGGGGCACGCGTGTCACCCTAGTGACCCCTCCCCCTGAACACATCCCCATTACTAATGTTTGGCGCGGCCATAGGCCGCGCCGCGATTGGGGGGGCGTCCGACGGGCCGACGCTCCGGGTGCCCGACGGTGCCCGCTCCGGGCGCCCCCTCAGTCGTTGCAGCCGGCTCAGGGACGTCTTCCCCGGCCGGCTGCCCGGGGCCTTCTGAGGAAGGCCCACTGCGCGAACTTTATTTATAACGTTCTTTTGCGCATGCGCAGACTGCTCCTGAGGGAAAAGGGCAGCCCTTTTCCCTCAGGAACGGTCTGCGCATGTGCAAAAGAACGTTATAAATAACGTTCGCGCAGTGGACCTTCCTCAGAAGGCCCCGGGCAGCCGGCCGGGGAAGACGTTCCCCGAGCCGGCTCTCCCGGCCTGGCGAGGCGGGCAGGAGGCCCCCCAGGCGACGCGTGCGTGTGTGCGCACGACACCTTTCTGCGCACGTCACCTCGGGGGGCCCCGCCCGCCTCGCCAGGCAACAGCGACGCCTCTGCTTATCACTAACCAGCATCAAGGCTTTTTGAGGCCTGACATGCCTCGTGTCCACCTACCTCTTCCAGTCCCACCCTTCCTCCTCCATGCACACCCAAGTGGCCATGACACCAATCAAGCTGTGCAAGTGACAGTGGCACGCCTTCTATCTGGAGTGTTGGAGGTGTGGCCAGACACCACCCTGTGCCTTGCGGTGGAGCTCTGGGACTAGATGTCAGGACGAGCCCATCTTTTGACAATTACTGTGCTGTACTGGTAGCTATGATATACAATTTCAAACTTTTTTCACATAATGTATGTTCTGAGGTTTTCACAACCGGTACATATCTTTGAATTAATAAAAAGGAAGCATTTTCCAGGTTGTTCTGGTCGTTTTATTTAGTTAACAAGAGATTGTCCTAATATTAATTCTTCTTAAGGATCAGACACGTGATCAATTATTTTTTCACATATTTGCTATTTAGGTTGTCTTTTATTTGAATTGGTTATCTAGCTAGCGATTATTTTTATGTTATGTAAGTAAAATATTTGTTGGGATTTTCTTAACAGCAGAAACAATATCTAGAAATCAAGAGTTAACGAATTGTGTCTAAGAAGTCTCAGTCCCTGTAATCCTATTTGCTAATTATATGAGGAATGGGTGGGTGTGGATTTGATTATTATTATTATTAAACTTTATTTCTAAAGCGCTGTAAGTATACACAGTGCTGTACAAAATTACAAAAGAAACTCAGAAAGAATATAAAAGCCTGCCCAAGGCGTACACTCTAAAATAGTTACAAATAAAAGAGGAAAGAATAAAATTACCATATAAAAGGAAAATAGAAATTAAAACATCGAATATAAAACAAATCACATCGCATCAGTCAGTTAACTTACATCATAACCAACACTGTCAAGCAGCGGGAGAACAATCACAAATTCCCTGGGAACGCTTCCCTAAACAGTATGGTTTTCAGCTCAGCTTTGAAGCTGGTTAGGGAAGTAAGGAGCCGTACATGGAGAGGAAGAAGATTCCAGGCATGAGGGGCAGCAAGAGAGAAAGGACGGATGCGAGACAAAGCAGAGGAGATCCTGGGTTGAAAAAGAAGGCTTTGACTAGCAGAGCGAAGAGTACGAGTAGGAGCATATGGAGAAAGGAGATCAGTTAGATAAGGAGGGGCTAGCCCGTGCAGGGCTTTAAAAGTGAGTAACAAAAGTTTATACCTGATACGGAAAGGAAAAGGAAGCCAGTGAAGGGAGGACAACAGAGGGGAAACATGATCATAACGGCGAGCAAGTGAAATAATGCGTGCAGCTGAATGCTGAACAGAAATTAATGGATAGAGATGAGAAAGAGGAAGCCCTGCCAAGAGGAGGTTACAGTAATCTAGTCGTGAGACTACTAGAGCATGAACCAATGTTTTTGCAGTAGAAATGGAGAGATATGGACGGATTTTAGCAATATTATAGAGAAAAAATCTACAGACTTTAACTGTGGTCTGAATCTGAGAACTGAATGATAGAGAGGAATCAAAGATAAAACCAAGACTGCGGGCTTCCTGAGCCGGCTGAATAGAAACATTATTAACAGAGATAGAAAAGGAATAATGAAGAGTGGACTTAGGAGGGAAAATGAGAAGCTCAGTTTTAGACATATTGAGCTTCAAACGTCGATGGTACATCCAATGAGAGACAGCTGTTAAACAGGATGACACTTGCAGCTCTAACTCTGGCGAAAGATTAGGGGTGGAGAGATATAGCTGGGTATCATCGGCGTACAGATGATAGGAAAAACCAAAAGAACTGATGAGTTTACCAAGGGATAGTGTGTATAGAGAAAACAGAAGGGGACCCAAGAGCCCTGAGGAACTCCGACAGATAAGGGAACAGAGGATGAAGTCTGTCCACCCGAAACTACTGAGAAAGATCTATCTGACAGGTAAGATGAAAACCAATCAAGAACAACACCTGAGAAACCAAGGTCAGAAAGTATATCTATTAAGAGACGATGGTCTACGGTATCAAAAGCCGCAGATAGATCAAGAAGGACAAGAATCGAATAAAGGCCATTCGCCTTGGCTCGCAAAAGATCGTTCGAGATCTTAGTAAGGGCCGTCTCCGAGGAGTGCCGTGGGCGAAAGCCAGACTGGAAGGAATCTAGAATGGAGTTAGTTTCAAGAAACTCAAGACAGCGTGAATAAATAGCTCGTTCCAACACCTTAGAGAGAAAAGGAAGCAGAGAGATTGGGCGATAACTAGCCAAAGAAGAAGGATCAAGAGAGGGTTTTTTCAGAATAGGAGAAACTAAAGCATGTTTAAAGGCTGAGGGAAAAGAACCTGAAGAAAGAGAAAGATTAAAGATATAGAGAAGGAGGGGTAATAAAGAGGGGGCTATAGAGATTAGAAGACGAGAAGGGAGTGGGTCGAGAAAACAGGTAGTGGGTTTGGATGAGTTCAGCAATGAAGTGAGTTCATCCAGAGTAATAGGAGAAAACAAACTAAATTTGTTGGTAGAGGGAATAGGAAGATTAATAGTGGGAGCCGAGTCGTGAGAAGTTAACTCAGAACGAATAGTAGTGATCTTAGTAGTAAAGTAATTAGCAAAATTAGAGGGAGAGAATAATGGAGAAACAGAGGGAGAGGAAGGTTTTAACAATGTGTTAAAACAGGAGAACAGACGTTGCGGGCGCCTCTCATTGGCGCAGATCAAAGATTGAAAGTAGTCTTGTTTTGCCGTCGACAAAGCGCGTGAAAAGGATAAAAGAACAAACTTAAAATGAATGAAGTCGGCCCACTCCCTGGACTTTCTCCAAAGACGTTCGGCTGCTCGAGAGCAGGACCGGAGAAATCTAACAATAGGAGTAATCCAGGGCTGAGGCCTAGTTGTAGAAGAAGAAGAGGACACGCGCATAGAAACTGGGGCAAAGCTGTCAAGGGTTGACGAGAGAGTAGAGTTCAGCAAAGACATAGCTGAATCAGCAGAGTCCCCAGGATTAAAAGTAGCAAGAGATAAATCTAAGGACTGAGTAAAACGATTAAGATTAAGAGAATGAAGATTACGAAACTGACGGAGAACGGTATGACGGGGAGGGGGGATATAGGTAAGGGTAAAGGAAAGTAGGTAATGGTCAGATAATGGAAAATCAGAAGCAAAATAATTGGACACAACACACTTGGAAGGGAGAACTAGATCAAGACAGTGACCAAGGGAGTGAGTTGAAGATTTGATATGAGGTTGAAGACCGAAAGAAGATAAAAGAGAGCTGAAACGGGAAGTTAAAGAATCCTTAGGATCATCGAGGTGAATGTTAAAATCACCCAGGATCAAAGAAGGGATTGTATCTGAAAGAAAAAATGTCAACCAGGATTCAAAATCTGTGAAAAACTGGGAAGCTGGACCAGGGGGACGATAAATGACAGCAACCCGCAATTGCAGGGGAAAAAAGAGTCTAATAGAGTGCAACTCAAATGAAGAGAAGGAATAGCTAGGGGGAAGAGAAAGAACCTGAAACTGGCAAGACTTTGATAATAAAATACCAACCCCTCCTCCGCGACCCTCGGGACGGCCAGTATGGGTAAAAGAGAGACCGCCAAGAGAGAGGGAAGCAGAGGTAGCGGTATCATGGGGCGGAAGCCAAGTTTCAGTAAGGGCAAGAAGATTAAATGATTGTGATAGGAACAAATCATGAATTACCGCTGCTTTTGGCGCAGCGGAACGACAGTTCCAAAGAGCACAAGAGAAAGGAAGTTGAGAAATAGGAAGAGGACGAATAGGGATAAGATAAGGAGAAGAAAAGGTACGAGGAGCCATGGAAAAGAAAGATTTAAATAGCAAACAAATAATAAAAGGGAGTATAGAAAAAAAGAAAAACAGAAAAATAAGAATACAGTCCAGCAGTGCTGGATGGGATGGACTGGTAGTTCCAGGACATGAGGGAGTTGAGAGAGAAGAGGAATAGCTATAAAAGTCTCTAGACGTCCCAGGTTTTAAAGAAAAGGAAAGGACAACAAAGAAAATGCTGCCCCCTCACTCTCTGATGAGTTGGAGGTGTTACTACTTCCAAGGAGTCCCAGAACAGTGGAAGGAAGAAGGGAGAACTAGTCTTCTAGATGAAGGGAGAACTAGATGAAAAGTCAATAGGACTTAAAAGCATCAGGGAAAGATTTTTTTTTTCTTTGAGGGTGTTGCTAACAATAGGGAGTCACAGTATTAAAAACATACATTCAAACAAAAAGTTATTTGATTAGGTTCTTTTTTAATTAAAATAGCAAGGCTGTTCCTTTGTATTACTTTGAAATGGGAAATTTTAAAAGAAGCAAGCTAATGATACGGAGTCATAGATATAAGCATTTTTTCATGATTCATCCTTTCATGTTGACAGACTGACAACTTTTTTGAAAAAACTTACAAAGCCATTTAAAAATGCAAGCTGTCCTCATGTTGTTGCTCTTTGAGATTAAGTAATAACTAGCACAAAAATAAAAAAGACATTCAGCAATAAACATCATGTACTGTCTTTTCTGATGAGCGAAGACAATAGTCAGATGAGTAGCGGGCTGAGCAATGCAAATTTAACAATATGCTGCAGTTTTCTATATTGATTGGGCAATGTGTTTTGTAAAGCTCCTATAATCAGTGCCAAAGTGTTAGGAAATATGCCAAACAATAGAAAACTGTACTGGATTTTTGTCCAGTACAGTATATCTGCCTACCGAGTAAGTCCTTGTGCAATGAATCTGTAAACTGTATATAATCAGAGCCAAAGTGTTTGGAATACTTCCTAACATTAGGCAACTGGTTTGAATTTTGTCAAAATTCCATATCAGATACAGCCAAATTCATTAAAAACTTGTTTAGATTCAGCACTGGCACTGCTTGCTCTCCGGGTGTCGCAATGTGCTTTACGGCACATTTGCAACACCCTAGGCTGGTGCAGCAGCTGCCGCATCGACCCAGTATGTGGTTAGGATTGCGATGATTGTTTAGGTTTTTATATTTTTGCAGTTTAAAATATTGTTACCTGCTTTGACTATTTAACATTAGAAAAGTGGAATACAAATACAGTATACCGAAATAAATATAAACGCTGCAACATGACATTCATTTTGATGTGAACAACAAATTATCTTTTGTACTTACTTGTTCCTGGCCGGGCATCAGAAACGTCTACTAGGGGTCCAGTGGCCTGCGAGACAGATTGGTAATGGACTGTATGAGTGACAGTCAGTGATTTCTGTTTTGATGTCTCTCCGAAATCAGCATCAGTTAACAAGACTGTAGATCTATCATCTGCAGGAAAGAAAATGATCAAGGAAAATGGCTGTTATGGTCACGTGACTGATCTTTAAGAAGAATTAATATTGCTTGCATGTTCTTCAGTACTGTCTGAAAAGATAGCATACGGCTCTGTTTCCCCAATAACCTTACAAATGAGTTTTGAATTTGATTTTGTCTAAAGCTTGCTGACAAACGGGACAACCTTAAAGTTCCGAACAAGTGCATATATGAAATGTCTCACTTAATAAAAAGAAAAATACCCCTCCAACTTCAACTGAGCCAACCCAAATATTAATATTATGACTAGTACTTAAAATAAAACTCAGCAACAGGTCTTATATTAACTGGCACCAGTTCAAGTAATGATGTTGTTTAGAACTTAGATTTTCAAACATTGGTAGGTTTACAACAGAAATTCTTACTTGTGTTCCTCATGGATCTATTGTGAAACTAGTTTATTCCACAATTCAGCCTGCCTGGATTTTGGGGTACCAAGTTACCTAATCCTATTTATTTATTTATTTATTTATTTATTATTTAAAGAATTTTTACCCCGCCTTTCTCCCAATAAGGGCAATCAAGGCGGCTTACAACATGTTAAAAAAATAATAAAATATAATACAATAAAATAATTAAAACAGATAATTAAAACAAACTCCAGTGGGTCACCTTATGATTACATTAATTAAAAAGCCAGCCCACCATGTAAGTCATCAAACGCCAACCTGAATAAAAACGTCTTGAGGCCCCGTCGAAAGGTCTCTAAAGAGGGAGCCGTTCTTAATTCCAGGGGGAAGGAATTCCATAATTGGGGTGCCACCGCTGAGAAGGCTCTATTCCTTGCCGCTATCCCCCTTACCTCTGTCAATGGAGGCACGGTTAACAGGGCCCTCCCTGATGACCTCAAGAGTACGGGTCGGATTATAAGGAAGGAGGCGGTCCCTCAAGTACCCTGGTCCCGAGCTGTAAAGGGCTTTAAAAGTCAAAACTAGCACTTTGAATTGTGCCCGGAAACGAACCGGCAACCAGTGTAGCCGCCAAAGCAAGGGCCCAAACTGAGTCGAACCAACAACTTGCCGGCGACAAGCCCCAGCAACCACACAGGCAGACGCGTTCTGCACTAATTGCAGTTTCCGAACAGTCTTCAAAGGCAGCCCCACGTAGAGCGCATTGCAGTAATCTAATCTAGATGTCATTAGGGTATGGGTCACTGTGGCCAGGTCTGCACAATCCAAGTACAGTTGCAGCTGGCGCGCCAGCCAAAGCTGGGCAAAAGCCCCCCTGGCCACAGCCACCACCTGGGAATCCAGGAGCAGCTGCGCATCCAGGAGAACCCCCCAAGCTGCTTTGCAACAGTCATTTGCAAAGTGACTGTTGGTTCCAGAAACAGATCCAAATTTATCTGCTTCTAATTTCCAGATGGTGTTCAGACCATTACATGTGCACAGTGTTATTAAGAAGTAAAACTGAAAACTAACATTTAGCACGTGATAAAAGGGTAGGCTCTCATAGTCATTTCAAGTCCTTTTCAATCAGTGTCAAACTCTTCTACCCCATTATATGACTGACAGTGCAATCCTGTGTAAGGATCCGGCCGCCGGCCAGATCCTGTGCCCGAGGGTGCCCATTGTTCGGCGGGCCAGAGGTCTACTTGGGGAAGGGGATGCTCATCCCCCTTCCCCGGGTATAAACTGAGGCTGGTCCGATGGGCCTCTTAGGATTTCCGCCAGCTAAATAGCTGACGGAAGTTGGAGGAGGCCATGTAACGGCCTAGCCGGCCCGGCGGGGATAGGGATATGGTGGGATCCATCTCCCCCGCCAGCTATGCCAATGGCCCCCCTCCCTCGCCCGCCGGACTGCCCACGCAGCTGCCGGCGGGAGAGCTTATCTTTCTCCAGCAGCTGTGGCCCGGTCCAGTGACAGAGTGAGGGAGGCCGGTCTTGCGCCGGCCTCCCTTACTCTCGAGGCGTTGCGAACGTGCTTTATGGCACGTTCGCGACGTCTTGGAACAGCGGAGCGCTCGCTCTGCCGTTCCAAAGTTCCGGTGGATTGCGTCCTGAATGGAGAAATGCAAATTAGAGGGATATGGATACACTCTGGGGTCACAGAGGCTACAGAAACTACTCTCATAATGACGGGAATTATAGCAAAGCATACTCATAGGTTCCTGGTTCATACCATATGCTCCTCTATGCGCTCACAGTTCCACACATGCCTGAAGATATTTAAATGAAAGACAAATGGTTGCCAAAATGGTCCTATGGCCTTGCCCTAAGGCAAAAGTGTGTGAGAAATTGCCATACAGTCCTACATTTTCCCATTTTAATAGCCCCCGTTCACTCCTTCACCATGAAGGATAGTATCTTTCTATTCTAATGAGAGAATTAATCCACAAATCCTTCACTAGAGGCAGAAGTCCTGCCTGCAGCTGATAGCTTTTTTCCCTTTTAAAACTATAATTATACACAGTATTATGAATAAAAAAAGCAGAAATCAGAGAACTTAAAAAGATTAGGATGGGTCTTTTCCAACCCAGCAGCAGTTAATGATGAACCACCCACTGATACGAAGCTTGTACAAACAACAAATGTCCACGCATAGTACAATCCGATTTTACACATTCACACTTCTCCTATGTTGCTGCAGTCATTTCTGGATATTCTTAATAGTAGTAAAACCATGGGGAACTCCTGCACTGAAATACTATATGGCTTTTAAATGTATTTCCAGACAGGCTGCCAACACTGAGATGATCCAGGGCTTCTAACCATTTTTTTTCCTGGCTAGGAGAACATTAATATGAACCACCCTGCATAACAGTGCCAGAGACATATTTTTGCCCAAAAAAGGTCCTAAGTGAGATGAACAAAGCGCTCTGTCCCTGGCAAAAAGACATGCTTCTTTTCAGGTTGGAAATAAAACCTCTGGGTAGAGAGCTATGTGGAAGCTGGCCAAAGGTCTGCCCCACTGCTTACTACTTGGGGGTTAGACAGCCTGTTACTGAAGCACTTTATCCATTTGCAGCAGCTGAAGAGCTAACAACGAACTCTGCTGCCCAGGGGTGATAACTCCATAGTAAAACAAAGGTCCTCGGGGATAAAACGTGGCAGAAGAGTGAGTGAATTTAGGAACATTAAGGAAAACACTAGAAACAAAATGCAAGCTTAGCTATATTTAAGATGAGAATTCAGCATTTTCTGCCCCCACTGGATGCACTGACTCAACTTTTAAGAAAATCTGGCTATATAAAGGAAATGACCAGGCTCTGGGTATTATGAAATACTATCTCTGGGAGAGAGATGTGCACGAGGGCTCTGGCAGCAAAGACTACAGTGTAAAAGATACTAGTGAATACACAAAAAAGGGTCTGAACTCAGCTGAAGGACATGGTGGCCATAGGTAAGGCATGTTTAATAACAGTTTTCATCAGAGTGTCGAGCTATTGGGCAGAGGAACTTTCCACATGGGCCACTCCCCACCACATGGCTTCACCATTTCATATGCCATCAGAGCAGGATGGAGAAGCAGCAACCGTGCAATGTAAGTAATGCATGAACATGAACTGGGCTTAAACTAGTTTGAATCCACTTAATGTGAGTAGTGACAGAGGCTGGAAGCTTGCTGGCCGGGCCTTTTAATGACGGGGGTCTCTCTCCTAATCTGTGTATGTTCCAAACCATCTCAACCATTTCCTTTGCAACTTTCTTCTTGCATCTCCGATTTTGACCTCACCCCCTAATGATGTCATTTCACAGATGGTATAACAGGAGTGGCAACAAGCCTTTATCATCAAAGAAAACACTGTAAGAAAAGACATCTGGGGGGAGATGCTTCCTATTCTTTAAAGGTTAAGCAAAGTTTGCATTTCCTTTGGAATCTGCACCCCCACCAAAGGGAACCGACAAAAGAAATTCAAGAGTCATCATAGTCTTCACATATCGCTTTGAGCAATATGTCTTCACATAGTCACGCCACTTTGAGCTTTGGATAAAGCGGGAGAAATATTTTAAATAAATTAAATAAAATTAAATAAAAAGTATTATTGATACATGCTGGGTTTTCCCCTTGAATTATGCTTTTCTTCTATTCCACTTTAATCATTTACTAAACAAACTTACTACACACAGTCAAAAACAGAATACAGAACAGTCTTCTGACACTTTTTTCTATGTCATAAAAAACAGTACAAAATGACAAGACCCCCTTGTATAAAACAACCTAACCAGTCTATTGATGGCTTACCAATGGTCTCCATGGTGTCCCTCTCTTCAATCAAAAGCTGAGCTCTGGGAATATCTATGTGCATTCTCAAAGTCTGCTGCTTGTTCAGTGTGTCTGATGTCCTTGTATTCTTGCTAGGAATTAGAAACAACAAAACAAGAGATGCAATATATTAAAACAAACAATTAAAAACAGAAACATCCTAAATATCACATTAAAAATAATAATAATTCAAGATTCCTTTAGTCTCCAATCTGTTAGAGGCACAAATAAATTTTGTTCATTAGTTCTCTCAAGCACCAAAGCTGTACTGGGAGGCCAGAAGATTGGGGGGGGGGGGGATGAGCACAATCAGTGACTACAAAGTCTTCTCTTGAAATTCTTTTTGAAGAATACAATCTTATGACAGCAGTTAATGAAACTGCTATTTGTCCCCAGCCTCCATTTCTCAAAGATAGAACTAATAACTCCTTCAGTCAGTCAGAGGGAAGGCTGTTATATTCTGGCATTGTATTTCTTACTATACGTTGGCATTGATTTAAGCATTGATCAACACAGAAACTGGACATTTTAAAAGTGTTACTTATTCAAGCTTCTATATGGATTGTGATAATTGCATTAGGCTTGCTATTCTCCGGTAACACTTCACTTTTTGTTCTGTCGACGCTGCAGTAAGTAAAAAACAAATTAGCAATCCAATCACCATTCCTGTGCTAACTCCTAGTGATTGATATAGCATTTTGGAAGAGACATAAGAAACAATTAGTGTATTATTACTGAAGCCATTATTTTCTCATTTTAAAATTTGCATCCTGGAACATTACACTTGGAATGAGATATCAACTAGTGGTAAAATATATACAGGCAGTAAAAAAATGTAGCAAGTCCATAGCAGGTACAGAATATGTAGCAAATATCAATAAAGTTGAAACATTTATCTTTACAAGTACAGTAATAATCATGGATAGAAGATTCAGGTGAGTAGTGGGGAGATGCAGAGAACTTGACACTTTTGCATGGATTTACTTTATACAGGTGGTCAAATAGTCATATGATAGCATAGTTTGCTCCCCTGATAGCAAATAGTTTGAATCTTTATTTTTCATTTCAATAACCAATTAGTCAGGAATCTTTCAGCCCTGGTTTCCTATTAGATATTTGCTCCTGCAAATCTCTCACTTAAATATATCTTGCCTTCTAATATGACTCTGCCCCTATGCATGAAACTCTGTTCTTGGCATATAGGTGTTACCTCTCTCTTGGTCTTCCTCTGAATCCCTTCACAAAATCCATCTTTTCATAAGGTATTTTGGTGTAACTCTTTAATCCTTATTCTCAAGATTCACAGTGTGAATCTATGCCTGATTTACACGCATATAGGTGGATTAAGATTGCTCCTAAATCCCCAAGCACCAACAGAGCACAACAATATGCCTGTGGACACCGCTACGTGGTTTCAATGGGAACTTGTTTCATAACATGGCCATCAACAACACGCAAAGAGAGAGAGAATATGCCAGTGGAAAAAATGTACACCAACATCATAATCCTTACACTGATGGAACTTCAAAACCACAAGAGGAGGAGAAATTGGGTGAAGTTGGGGACATGGCAGAGGAGATTGACAAGGCTGGGAGGGGGGATTGACAAGGCTGGGAGGGGGGAAGAGCCTTTACGTGACCTGGAAGTGGGTCGGTAAGCTTAGAAAAGCCCTCCAGAGGCTTGGAAATGGCACAGTTTGCTGCTAAAGGTTAAAAAACTGCATCCCCCCCCTTTAGCGATTTTTATGTGGACCTCGCGGATCCAGGACCCACGGTGTGACAAATCCGCAGGTCCCAAATCGGTGGATGGAAAGGGTCCACTGTAATTTAAAAATTCCAAAATGCCCAATCTTGCTCTCAGGATGATTCACTGCTTTACACCAAACCAAACAGGCAAATTTTGAATGTTATTCTTACCTCATAAGCATTTCAGCCAGACTCTTTGCATCTGGGGGGGAAAAAACCAGGAAAAATATTAGCTCCACATAAACAGCTCACTATTATTGCAAGTTTCTTTAAATAATGTAAAACTGTTCTAATATTGTTGCACATTCAAACAGTTTTTTTTCCTGAGATACAAAATAATGGATTTATATTAATAATATTTTGGCCTAAAAATACAGTGCATCTCTTTGGAATGAATAAGAATTTTACTCTTCTCTGAGGAGCTGACAGTCCACTACAGGTAAAACAAAGGGGGGGGGGGGAAGCTATACAAAGCCCTTTCAGCAGCTCTGCCTTTTAGCAATGCAAATCTAACATGATGATAACTTCCTATAGCTTCATCCATTTTGACATCTACTGCAAAAGAAGCTGAGAATTATATTATAATTATTATTAAATACGATTTTAGACTTTCATGGCCAGCAACAGTTTTAAAATAGAGTCTAACGAGTAAAAAACCATGTCAATAAATATATAAGATATCAATATGCCTGTTCTTATTTAATATATTTATTGACATGGCTTTTTACCCGTTAATAATAATAATAATAATTAGTCTATTATTATTATTATTATTATTATTATTAGGATTTATATTCCGTGTTTTCCCCGCATAGGGGGACCCAAATCGGCTTACAACAATACAAATACATAATAAATCATAAAATAATAATAATCAATAATGATAGATAATATAAAACCCATTAAAAACACCAATACGATAAAATAGATAATATAAAATGTCTTTTAAGAGTTAATACAATCTAAAAACACACAGAGCGAGGTACAATAAAAAGTTCTTACAAAAAAGGGGCTGGACCACTAAAATAGTTAGGCTGGATGGTAACTCAGTGGCCTTGTTTAAAAAGAAATGTCTCCATTTCTTCTTCTGAGGTTTGTTGAATCTTCTTCTGCTGTTTGTTGAGAAGGATTGATTCAACTAAAGAGTCTCAATTGACTGTAGTTATTCTCTATATATCAGAGGTTTCCAAACCTTTTAGCACTGGGGCCCACTTTTTAAAATGATACTAGTCTATCGGGGCCCACCTAGCTTTACGAGACTTTAGAAAAGATGATCTAAAAGATATAATATTTTTATTTATTGATTTACAAGTACCATATTGTCCCGAGTATAAGACGCGGTATTTATTTATTTATTTATTTGCAAAAAAAATCATCCATTTCTCATGATGAAGACTGTGTCAGCTATTTTTTGCCCACAACCCTATTTTCACAACACTGTGAATATGAATGCACTGAAAAATTAGTAGACATGACAAATTTGGCAAGGTAACAAAAAGCATATTGCCAACTCCAGTAACAACATGGTCAAAACATTAGCAGAACCAAGAGTTTAGATTTGCTGGAATATTAAATTTTACTTTATAGTCAACACCTTGTATAATATAAAATTCAACATTATGACAGCAGGGAAGTGTAAAATGGGAATCCCAGCTGTTATCCTCACTTTTGTTTGTTGGGATCTTGTCAGCTACAATTCTTAACCTTTTTAGACAGACTCTTTTGGGAAATCAGCAGCAGTCCTAAAGCTTTCTGTTGGACATAATTTGGTTTGGAAATGGCTGCTAGGTTTAAAATGAACAGAATCAAGGAGCAAAGAAAATACAGTTTCTGCAACAGTAGGAGCCTTGGTTAAACGCACCCCCCCCCCCAGCAAATTATTTAATGTGCTCCTTAGATAATCTCCAGACAGGCAACTTAACCCTCTTGTGCCTCAGCCAATACTACTGCAAAAAAAAAAAAAAAACCAAGGAGAGGACAAAAAGCTGAAACCAAAACATCACCCACAAAATTGTCACCTACATTCCCCAGGATAAAACAAATGTTACAGCATTTGATATGGGGGGGGGGGGGAATTCAGCACTCTCTAAAACTGTGCTGAAATGTATTGCTTTGAAAATATACAGCGCATCCTTATTAAAAGTGTACTTCAGCAATGTAGTCAAGTCAACTCTCACAACAAATGTTGTCGTGCACAGTGTTCAAGCTGTGAATTTATGCCATGAAAATGTACATTGGTTCTCCTATCGTATGGTTTTAACCATAAGATAATTTTCATTTAATGTTCACATTTTATACTACCCTTCCTCCAAAGAGCTCAGGGTGGTGTATATGGTTCCTTCCCTCCTTCTGACCTCACAACCACCTTGTGAGGTAGGTTAGGGTGACAGATAGATAGTGACTGGCCCAAGGTAACCCAGCTAACTTCTTCTTCTTCTTCTGAACATGCTGTACAGAAACTGGGATTGCTTTTCACATGTCTGTAAGATTACAATGTGATGTAGATTTATAATGCAAGGAGAATTATCTTATGCTCAGCTGAAGTACTGGGAATTTGCTAGTGGTGGGAACATTTGCTAGAGCAAATGCTTTTAAAACATTAACATTCAGTGCTTTTATAACATTAACTTAACTGGGTTAGTTATCTATATATACAGGCCGTACAGGAATGATTTGATGGCTGCACACAGCAGAGGCATTGTCAGGGAGGGGACCTTGGGCTGTGGGCCCCAGGCGGCAGGATCAGGCACCAGGCGGCAGATGGCAGGGGGGTGTCACGGCGGCCAGCGGAGGCGCCAATTGTCCTGTTTGTCGGGGCGAGCGAGGAGCGTTGGCGGCATGTTTTCCCCTCCCACCTTGTGCCTCGGAACAGTGCATAACGGCTGCAGCCGTTGCGTCACTTCCAGCAAGGGGGGGGGGGGCGGTCGTAGAATCACCACTGGCACACAGCATGGCTCAATCCCACGCCATTCTAGCAGAACTAGGGGTTCACTTGGGAGGGGCTAGGCAATTTTGTTACTTCTCCCACCAAGCAATGTATTGCTGTCATGGTGAATAACCATGCAGTTAACCCTCTAAATATGATCTTTCTTGCCATTAGTAATATTAAGTTGTGTTAGATGGGGGAGAAGCAGCTACACTGATCCTGTTGCATAAGAACCATCTCTAAAGCAGTTTCTTAGAAGCTAATCTGTATACAGCCTCAGTCACACATTTTGGGTAGGGAGACCATGATACATGCAAGCAAACGAAACATTTGGTGTCTGTCCTTACCTCGGAGTCTCTTCAGCCTCTGCTCCCTCCTCCTCCTCCTCACAACCAGCAGAAGCACAAAAAGCAGCAAGACCCCAACCAAGATACAGGAAATGGTCACCAGCATCTTTAGCCCTTCATTGGTAGCCAGACCTTCCTCACTTTGGACAACTGACTTAATGAGTGGAGGGATTGTACCTGGAAACAGTGTCATGACATTAGATGCCTATCAATGAAGAGAAAAGGTTGGTTTTTAAGTGACTACAGTTTACAGGAGCTCACCTGTATGATCCTAAGAGGTTCAGTTAATTAGGAAAGCTTCATCACAGTAACTTCATTTGGGGCTCTTTTAGGGCAGATCTGCCAACTCCTCCAGTTTGAGTCAAAAGGCAAACTAGGGCTGCAATCCTGAACACATTTTTACCTGGGAGCAAGCCCCACTGAATACTTTGGGACTTGCTTCTGAGTAATCATGCATAGGATTTCATTGTAGGTAAGTTTTATCCCCATGCAATAACATTATTTTCTGTTTATGAATGTAGGTTTCAGGAACTGCAAAGTGAAAAAAATCTCCCAGTTTTGCCTTTATTCTCAGCAATTTCAACTTCATTTCCCCAAATAATGCTATTGAAAATTTAGGGATGGGCAAAACACACCCAACAGGAATGAACTGGGTCTTTCTGAGCCTTTTTGGAGAACTCTTGGAAAACGCTTGAGCTTTCTTCAAGAGTTTTCCAAAGCTCAGAAAGACACAGACCAGGGTCAGGGGAGCTCCTCCACTATAGCCAGCCCTCTCAGATGCCAGTTTTCCTCCCCTTCCTCTATTTTTAGTAACAGGACAACTGTCCCTAGCCTGTCCCCTCATCAGGCTCAAAAAACCCAAACTATTTCCCTCAAAACTCAGAAAAAAACATTGGTTTATTATGAGTCAAATAAAACCTTGCTGTGTTCCGGATTACGTCACTGGAAGTGTAACGGCATCTGACCCCTCCTCCCCCAGTCCCCAGGCTGATCTTCCCCCTCCCTCACACTCATCTGCAAGTTTCTGAACTTGTTGAGTAGCAGCATACCAGATGCTGGAGGGAAAGACACCTTCAACTGCTGCCAGAGCAAATGGGTGGGAGGGAAGGGAGGTTGGAGCATTCAATTTCTGAATGAGTGGGAAGAGGTTTGGGGTCTGGATAGGTGGGAAGGAAAAGGGGCTGATATAGCGTGGATTAAAATCAGAGCTGGAGAAGAGTAATAAAGTTGCAATATTCACCTCATATTTGAGATGAATACCACAAGTCTTTGAGATTTATATTTCCGAGCAAGGAATTACAAATTTTGGTGACTTCATGAGTTCTCATGCTTCTCCAAAGTGACCAAGTCATGTTGGAGGTGAGGGAAGAGAAAAAAATAGCCTGAGAGGGGTTGCAAAAACTGAGGGCTTTCCCTAAGTTCCTGATTCTCAACAGTGTCAACAGACACTTTTGAAAAACGTGGGTCCTGTCTTGCCAACTGGAACATTGGGAACTATAGTTTTATTTTGTTTAACTCCTTGTAGTTCATGGGCCCTGGCTGGAAATAAAATAAATCTTGTCGGCAATGTAGGTTCTGAGCATGCTCAAAAAGCCATCATTTCAGATAAATGGAAAATCAGCTTCAGCTTTTACAAGTTGTCCCCAGCTGCTGTTTTCCTTCTGTTCCTCACAATTTGGTAAATCTGGGAAAGTGTGAGAAAGGTGGGGAGAGAAAACCTGGCAGATGAGAAGACTGGCATGATGAGCCATTATGAGATGAGCCAAAATTTTGGGAGGGGTGTTGGGATCAGCATAATAGCTCTGGAATTCCCAAACTGGAAGAGTTCATTTCTGAAACTGTCCTCCCCACCCCTCAAATTCATAGCCATCAAGTTAGAACGGAAGCTTTCATGGCCCGCAATTATCTTACAAGATCTAGGATATCCGGGTAAAGATGCCATGTTCACAGTACAAGCCTGCATAGAAATCATATCCAACGCCGATCGTGGGTTTCCAATTCTTGGCAGCCACGAGCGGGAAAATACAATTAAAATCTGAGGCTCGTGTAGAGCAGTCCTGACGTTTCGTTCCGACCTCGGAACTTTCTCAAAGGAAACAATCCCAAAGGATTGAAGGTGAAAATCCTTAAAAATCCTTGAAAATCCTTGAAAAAAATGATTTCTATGCAGGCTTGTACTGTGAACCCTAGATCTTGTAAGATCATAGCCATCACTAATTAAATTCTGCTTTCTGAGAATTGAGCTTACTAGACGACTAGGTGAAAGCACTTTAGAAGATAGTTCCTTAGCAAATAATGACGACAAAGTCTCGAAAAACCTGAACTGCTATAGCCAAAGCAGATTTTTTTGGGCAAGTCTTCTGCTGCTTTGCAAGTTAGATAAACTATACCTGAGTTATTAGATAATTCACACCTAATGTCTCGCAAGCAGACCCCACAATACTGTTGAACTTTTTGTCAGGAAGCTGAACAAAAGTAGCCTAGATTAGAAACTGAAAACAGAGTAAAATAAAACAGGTCTAAATCTATATTTCAATGTATCATTATTTTATAAAGCCTGTTAGTAGCTTATTCATAAAATATTCAAAACAATGTATAATATAAATTTTAGAGCATAACAATATAGATGATCATTGGGCATGATCCCATCTTCTGTGGGTAATGCTGCCACCACCAAGGGGGTCATCTCCACTGCCCCCTTCTCTCCTCCCCCCATTGTTGGGCACACACTCATAGGGGCACGATATGGAGGAGAGAAAAGGGAGAAGACTTATAGGGTCATATGACAATATGGCTCAATGGATGCAGCAGTGCCCATGGAAAACTGGTTCATGCCCTTAATTATTTCAAGTGTGTTATGCTTTCATGTTTTTGGAATGCTTAGGGAATGTTATCTTAATGAATGCAAATATTGAAATATATATCCCAGCTTCCTTGGCTTTATTTTCATCAAATATCCAGTAATGGATCAAGGTTGGGCACAAAGTCAGGGAGAGGAGCCTATCAGTGCAATCCTATGCAGGTTGACCCAGAAGTAAGTCCTATTGTGTTCAGTGAGACTTACTCCCAGGTCAGCATGCAAAGGATTGCGGTTTAAATTTCCCACTATGGGATTTTGAATAGTTCTTGCCTGTATATTTATTCAACTCACAACACTCAAGTCATTTACTCTTTTACATTCCCATTTATATACAGTTTCAGAGTACATAGTTTGGGGGCCATGGTCTCAATAATTACAAACTATTTCAGGCAATTTGTGTGTACTGAAAACTCAGTAGCTAGCTGAGAGATTTCAACTATTCACTGGGAAGTTTTAAAAGGACACATTTGCATGAATTAATGCATAATGATATTTTTGCATCAGGTATGTAAATGGGCGGCTTTGCAGTCACTGTAAACTACAAATAAAATCATTAGCAAGTTTGAGCTCAATACAGGCAGTCCAATTCTAATTATAAAAAGCCTTTGGATATAAAATGGCCCACTCCCGTGGCCTTTAGAGTTCAAGACAGCTGTAATGTTCAAGTCAATCCATGCTGAATTCTGGCCACGTTGCCATAGGTCAAGCTGGTGGTACACATATGGACCACAGCATGTTGAACTCAGCCTGGATTATTTCATTTGTGAATGCAGCAGGTTCTTTTATATTTTAGAGTCATGAGTGGCAAGCAGCTCTTTTATTGTGTATCATGTATCTGTATTTTTTAATAATAAACCATTGCATGCCCATACAAATGAGGCATTCATGTCGATGACAGTTTACTGGCCCCTGAAGCATTCATTTGCAGTGCTCAGAGAGGGTAGTCAGATCTGGAACCTCTAGCTGCTTTTCCGAGTTAAATAAGTACAAAGCAGCGGACAGGAGAGAAATGAGGAGTAAGTATAGTACAGGACTGCAGTTTCTCATTACCAATCTCCACCCATTGTTTTCCTTCATCCACAAAAGCATTGCCAGATTTTTCCTCTCCCTGCACTCTCAATCCTCTGTGCCAAAAAGAATATTTATGCTAGTGGAAGGGTGAAGACGACCTCCAGTCAGTACAAGTGAAACAATGTTGTGCTGGTACAAGTGAGACACGGTACCTGAAAAGGGGTGGGGGGCGGGGCGGGGGACATCATCCTGTTGTACCAGAGCAGCCCATTGCACCAAATGGAGACATGAAGCTTCATCACAGAGGATCGGAAACAGAGAAATCTGCCATAAATTCGTACAGCTCCTTGTGAAATTTTCCATGTGACAAGAGCCAGATGGAATGTCAGACTGTAAACGTCTTTACTGTTCTATTATCATCTAGTCACTACAAATGCCATACTGTAGCACGCAAAATTAAATCGCATTTAGAGTACATTATGTAAAGTTAAATTATTTATTACCATTCTTCATTAAACAGAAATGAAATGAATGCACTTACTCCCATCGTAGTTGAGTGTTGCAAATTTGGCCTGCTTCTCTGCACAACCAGCACTGTTACAGACCCTCATCTGTAGCTCATACCAGGTTGCCTCCTGAAGATCATACACTATATATGATTTCGTCAGAGATGTTCGCTGAGCTGTTGTCCATACTGTGGTCCCAAATGGCCTGTATTCTAGAGTAAAGGAGGTGATTGGACAGCCACCATCATTCCAGCCAATAAGGTTCAACCTTACTCGAGTGGTGTTAATACTGGCAAAGAGTTCTTGTTCTTTTGAAAACTGTGGTTCTACAAGAAAATATATATTTCATTTTAAAGAGTTACAATAAGTAGATAGCAAAACATACTGGTCTCCACATGTCTCCGTTGGGGAACCCAACTTTATCTTGCAAGCCGGAACCCCTTTTAATGTTTTACTCTTACATGCACTTTAAGATTAATTTCTGCTTCATGCTGAGCACATGTGTGTCCATCTTTCTCCTTTCATTTCATCACAGAATCGTATTATTTTAGAGTTGGAAGTGACCTTGAAGGTCATCTAGTCCAACCTCCAAGTATCTTTTTTTTATGCCACCTTGGATTTTCCAGAGAGGGGATGGGTTGATGATGCAAGGGGTGTGTGTGGCAAGGCTGGTCCTAGATGTTCTGCACTACACACCAAAGAGCAGCAGTGTACACTCCAAAAGTTACTCCCCCTTGCTTCTTTCAGCACTAGCTTCAGCACAGTCCTAGAGATGTGTCCCAGAACCTCTCAGACATTGGAGAGCATGGTGGGGAGATTGGATTGTACCTCTCAGATTGTACAGTACTTCTAGCTTCAGCTGCTGTGTGCAATACTAGCATTGCACATTGCATGGTACTGTAATATGCAGTTCCAGCACAACTTGTGATACTGCAGTAGATGCTGGGGTGCAAAAAATGATGAAAAGAAGAAAGTGGTAGCACTTCTGCTCATGCAACTGAATTTACGCTGACACAGATCAGTTGAGAGTCATAATCCACAATTTCAATACTGCAACATAGGGAAGTGATAGTTGGATCTGTGATAGTATGTTTGAAGTTCCAAAGCTGGTTGTGAAACAGAGTTGTGCCTTTGGAAACCTAAACAGTTTGTTGTGCCTTACTAAAGCAGAGGAGCTCCCTCCCAGAGGCGTCACTGCCTCTATTGGCGCCTGGAGCAAGGGGGGGGTAAGCGCCCCTATAAGGAAAGAGCCACGCTCCGGAGGGGGGCGGCACGCTCCGAAGGGGGGGCGACCCACCAGGCACCCCCCCCTCAATCGGGAGAGCTGGCTCGGAGACATCTTCCCCGGCCGGCTGCCCAGGGCCTTCTAAGGCCCTTTTCCCTCAGTAACAGTCTGAGCATGCGCAAAAAGAACGGTATAAATACCGTTCTCGCAGCGCGGCCTTCCTTAGAAGGCCCCGGGCAGCCAGCCGGGGAAGATGTCCCCAAGCCAGCTCTCCCGATTGAGGGGGCCGGCCCGAGTCGGACTCGGACTCGAGTCTCCGAGTTGGAGACTCGAGTCTAAGTCCGACTCGTGGGCGGAGCGGCGGGGGCGCCCTTCGGGAGATGGCGCCCGGAGCCAATGCTCCGCTTTCTCTGCCCTAGTTTCGCCTCTGCTCCCTCCCTCCCTCCCTCCCATCCAACAACTGGTGGTTTCTCCTCGGAATTGCAACCACTGAATCTTGTTGGAGCTGACACAAACTTTGAAAGCATCCCACAATCAATTGCTGTAGTGTAGTACAGGTCATATGCTGGCTCACTAACTTGCTCTCATTAAATCAGGCATGCACTGTAGTTTCTCCCTTCCTTAAGCAATCAGTTACTGTTTACATGTCAACTACTCAGCTCACCCAAGGATGTTGCTTTGGAAAGGGTTTCATCTAAATGCAACTGAGCTTGGTCATGCTTGAGGGATGCTTAGTCATACTTCTGTCTTTCTTAAATGTCTAAACATGTAGAAACTCTTCCCAAATCATGTTTCTCGACACAAGCAGGCTTTGTGGATACTACTAATACAGAGCATTTACACAGCATTCTTTTTATCACTTCCCATACAATACCTTAGTAATCCTTGTAACAACCCTGGTCTATGTTATCATCGCTCCCAAATTGCAAGTGGGAAGCTAAAGAAATGGTGGCTTGCCTAAGTCCTCCAAGTGGGCTCCCGATTCAGGTGAGATTTGAACAGGGAACTTCCCTCTCACAGTTTACACAGCCCTATGCTAAAACAGCTCCCATGCAGTAGCATGCACTATAGGATACAGATGGTAAAAAGTTGTCTCTCCACGTTAGCATGAGGCTGCAGCTGTCACTTGTTCTAGAATAAAGACAGGCTATGACTCCAAGTACCTTTCCCAAGTGTTTTGGCCTCTATGATCTCACTGATGCGTCCCGGTCCCACTCCATTCTGAGCAGTCAGCGTGAACTTGTACCAGGTGCCACACTTCAAAGTCTCCAAACGGTAGGAGCGTTCACTAGGGCTAATGGGGAAACTGCCCCACTGTTCACTGTTGTCCTCTGAATACTGCAGTATATAACCTGACAAAGATGCAAAGACCAAAGTATTCCATTAGATACCAACTAGTTTAAAGTCCAACATCACTATTATTCATAGCAGACATGTTGTGAAATATGATGTCTTCCTTCATCCTCTCCCTCCTTTCTGCCCCAGGAATTCCTAGTTTTTTGTTTTTATCTGTTATTGAGAGGTTGTTTTTCCCCATTGTTGCAGCAAGGTGTTGCTATTTTCAAAGTTATTGAACTGTTTGGGTTGTTGTTTGTTTTGCTGGTGTCTTTAAAGCCTGTTCATAACTTGGTTCAGTTCAGGAATCACATGACATCATAGTATAATGTGCCGATTGTGAACCTCAGACTCTGGTGCTCCCTTCTCCCCTTTGTGCATGAGGGGGTTAAAACTTTCTACTTAGGTTAGTGTTTCAGAACAATTCAAGATTTGTTGTAACGTTAATACCCAGAAAGTCCTAGCTTGGTTTAACCACAGTTCACGAATAAACCAGGATATGAAACTGAGATACCTTAAGCAATAGAAACCTTTCTTTCAACTTACATGATGGGAAGGGTGAAGCACATAACTCCAAGGCTCATTGTCATCACACTAAACCTTGATTAAACCATGGTGTCATGTGATTCCTTAACTCAACCAATAAAACATGGATTCTCTTATTTAATGCTGTTGTGGCCCAATCCTATCCATTTGCGACAGAAGAACTTGTGCAAATAGAGCACCGCTGTCAATAACTTCAGAGCCGCGGATGCAAAGGGTTGGTGGCTCCGTGCACCCGCCACCATGGAGACGAGCCTGCGCCAAACCAGGTAAGTCGGTGAGAAGGGGAAGTTCAGGGCGGGGAGTAGGCCAAAGGGGGTGGATCTTGGCAGCAAAGGCGCACACCAGATCCTATGCCCGATTTTTTAGCCTGCCCCACGCCCTTCCTCTCCTCGGACTTATGCCAGCAAAATAGCAGGCATGGGTCCAAGGAGACCCCATAGGTGATCAGGTGGCCTACCAGGAGGTAAGTAAAAAAGATTTTACCAGGTAAAATTTTACCAGGATTTTTACTTAACTCTCACTGGCCATCTGATCACCCCACCACCACCACAGCTTGCAGCGCGTGCTCTGGCAGAGCGGCTGTATCACGTAGGATGGTGGGGGATAGGATTGGGCTCTTGGTGACATCCAGTTTCCAGTGCCATTAGCAGGCCATTATGAACAATACTTAGTATCTGTCAGTGATTTTGTTAACAGTAAATAGTATATATGCTTATAATAGATAAGTATAACCATTTGCAAAAAAACAGCAAAAAACAGTGATGTAGACTTGAGTCTATTGACTCGGACTTGAGTCAGACTCAAGTCACATCAATGACTCGACTCGGACTTGACTCGCTGATTGTAAAAGACTCGAAAGACTCGACTCGCGACTTGGAGCCTTTTACAACAATTCGAATTTTATTCAGGTTTAAACCCGTTTTCCCCATTAAATAGATAGGGACTCGCAACCAAAGACTCGGGACTTGGGGGAAAAGACTTGGAGTCAGAGACTTGATCCACATCACTGCAAAAAATAAATACAAATAAGGCTACCAGTTCTACCAGCCAGATCTTAGCTAAATATAGTAATTTGGCAGCAAGACATTGGCAACCTGATTCAACCATTTCATACAAGTGCAGAACCTCTGCAGAGAATGTAGGCCTCCCACACCCATAAAAAAGGCCCAGTTCATTTTGTAATGGAAACAACATGTCCAGGTGGACATTCCTTTGTGCCCAAGGACATGCTTTTTTCATTGGTACATATTGGGAAGTCTCATAAAATCAGAGCAACTAGTTAAGCAGTGTCCAATTGATTTGGCTTTTTTGGATGTTCATTCAACACCTACCATCTCAAATTCCAGATGCAGAACTCACTTCCTCTCAGGTCTGATTCACATGGGCAAAACTAGTGCTTGCTGTCATTGAACATACATGCACCAGATGTTAGAGCAATGTGCAACAAGCGCAAATTACTACGAAGTCCACACTGAACTAGCAAGTCAAGTTTGGGACTTTATTATCATTCATATAGAACAGCACTGTTTCCAGTACAGTACTCACTTCCAGGCAGGCTACCTAGATAACCTATCCTGCTTTCACTTGCCCAAGGCTAAAATGGTTCACTATTACGTTTCAGCCTACAGTTTGTGAATGACTTCACTGCAATAAAACACTGGAGTTAAAGTCAGCCTGTACACGGTTACCTCGAATAGAGCTTCCACCATTGTCTCCAGGTATCCAGGAAAGAGTGATTGAGGAAGATGTGGTTTTGGATACTGTAAGTCTAGGCTGGTCTGGTGGAACTAGACAAGAAGTAGTTAAAACAAGAATGAGAATCAAATGATTATGCATGACTGCAACCTGTTCTTAAAGACACTTATCAAAGAATTGTTTGGGGCTGCAGAAAAAACCTGTCAAAGTGTCTGTTAATTTGACATCTTCATTGAGACTTAGCAGACACATTTTCTTTTTCTAAGATATTGAAATTCAGTACAATTTTATCTGGCATTTCTTAAAGTTAATTTTGCCATCACTTTAATGCACACAAGATCAACTTCAAAGGGCTGAAAACACACACATCCCAAAGATTACTTTAGGTCATAAAGTCAAAAATAACTGGTATGGCTCTGGTTACTCTGAGCTATTTTGGTGACAGAAGGTGACTGTTAGCCCAATCTTGTGTAACATGTGGCAGTCGGCCGAAAAGGCCAGCCGCCACATCCTCTCCCATTCCCAAACTGCCCCAGGGCAGCCCGGGAGCACCTTGGGAGAAGGGGACGCTTGTCCCCTTCCCCGGGTGTTGGCTGGCCGGGGCCCTCTGGAGCCGGGGGAGTAAGGGCGGACCAGGCAGGGAAAGGGCGCAGGATGTCGGCAGAGCGTGCCACCAATATCCCTGCCCGGTTCGCCCAATGGTGACTCTTCCTATGGCGACCTCCTGGTACACTCTCCCCTACACCGGCTGGTGCAGGGCTTACCTTCACCGACGGACGCAGGGACGGTCCACCGGAGGAGTAAGGGCTGCCGGCCTTCTTGTCGGCAACTCTTACTCGAGAGCCATTGGAAACGCGCTTTACGGCGCATTTGTGATGCCTTTGAACGGCGGAGCACGTGCGCCGTCACTCAAATTTTACACTGGATCGGGCTGTAAACCAGGTATGAGTTGGTATCTATGCCCAAAATGTCATAAGTGGCAACATTCACATGAACATATGAAGCTGCCTTTGATCCATCTAGGTCAGTGTTTGTCTTAGAGACCGTGACTCTCCAGGGTTTCAGGTAGGGTTTTTTCCTAACCCTCCCTAGCATTGCCAGGGATTGAAGCAGAGTCTTTCGGCATGCAAATGGCATATGCTCTGCCACTGAGCTACAGTCTTTCTTCTAATATCAGCGAAATCCCTGAAAGTTGATTGATCAGTTCTACTGAGAAATAGCAGCCAACTTCATAACCTGTGATTAGTCAGGTTGAGATACAAAGGGCTTGGAAAACATACAGTTTGGGTCTCCCTCACACAAGAGAAAATATAGAAATGACCATGAAAGTGCTTTAAGTGCACAACTACTCACAACAAGGTGAATGAAGGAATGCTTTTCTTAGCTTACCTTGTACCTGCAAATTCAAAATGATTTCATCTGATCCCCAGTTGTTAGTGGCCACACAGCTGTAATATCCTGAATCTTCTGCTTTCACAGTACGGATGACAAAGCTGCCATTGCTAAAGATGCTTCTTCGCCCATCAATCATCACTAGACTGGGTGTCCCGTTACTACCTCACAGGAAACAAAATTCATACATTAAAGAGGTTACAATCAACATTACTCAGGACTGGGGTTATTTTTAAAAGAAGGACAAATAAATGAGAACCAGCCAAGAACATCTAGTTCGAACAGTGCTGGAAGTATTTCCCATAACAATGCAACACAAGCAAGGAGTAGCTGTCTGCAGTATGATCAGAGCCAGGATGGTGTAGTGGCTCTGGAACTAGACTTAGAACCTGAAAGATCCAAGTTCAAATCCCTGCTCTGTCATGAAGCTTCCTGGGTGACCTCGGGTCAGTCACTATCTCTCAGCCTCACCTACCTCACAGGATTGTTGTGATGACAAAAAGGAGGGAAGGAACTATGTACACCACCACCCTGACCTCCTTGGAGGAAGGGTGCCATTAAAATGTGAAAAATAAATAAACAGGAAAATTATCTGATTGAACTATCTGCCATATTTACGGTAATATTCTTTCAGGTTAAACTGCAATTCTTGGTAGGAGAAAAAGCCCACAGTTAGCTTTGCACAAATGCATGTGGAAAGATGCATTTCTAAATCACCCAAGAATTATTAAAACCACAACATATACTGAATATATATTCACATATACAGTATATATTCACACACACACACACACTCTCTCTCTCTCTCGTGTGTGTGTGTGTGTATATGTGTAATATATACATACATACATATATGCCTGATCGTGTAGATGTTAATATGCCTGATCGTGTAGATGTTACCCTTGGTTAACCAATTTCTTTATAGAGCACCACATCATTCTAATCAAAAACATTTTTAAATATCTGCCTCTCTTATGTTCAACATCTTTTTGTTAATATCCTGCTGTTCTGTATCTTCTAGTTCCAAGAGCAAGCTGTTGTTAGCTTTAGGATTCTTTGAAACTGTTTTCATATATGAATGGCAGCTTTTGGAATACCAACAGTGATACAAAGAAGTGAAGGACTAGAATGGGCCTAAAACTGAATACTAAGTTTTGGTCAAAGATCACTTTTAACTACTTGATTTCCCTACAAAGTACTAGCTAATACATTATCTCTAAGGACCTGCAAGCCTACCTTAAAATGACTGGGTGAGATAATTCACAAACAGCGCAATCCGACTTAACTTTTTTGCCGGTGTAACTAGCGGCGCAGCGAGAACGGGAACAGAAAAGGGATTCAAATCCCCTCCAAAAGAAGAATTCAAAGGGGATTTGAATCCATTTTCCGTTCTGGTGCCTCCTGTTCTCACTGGGCCGCTGGTTACACCGGCACAAAAGTTAAGTCGGATTGTGCTGTAAAGGTGTTTTAGCAGCCAATTTATAACATAATGTTGGAATAGATGGCAACTAACCTGGAGTAAATGCCTTAAAGTGAAATCCTATGCATATCTATTCAGAAGTAAGCCCCACTGAACTTAATGGAACTTGCTACCAGGGAAGTATGCATAGCAAGCCCACCTCAGCATGCTTCTTATGCTCTCTCAGTCATTATTTGCAGTACAGACATGCTATATTAACTGGAACTTTGGTTTATAAATTAAAAACCTCCAGATACAACATGGATTGCAGTCTGAACATGTGATGAGCTACTTACATGTTTGGAAGGCCCATATCCAATAAGAGGTAACTGAAAAAGGTCATCATGCTAGGAAAAAATGATTGTACGAATCTACCTTGCTAGTTACTGCTCTGTATATACTGCAGATGTAAAAGATGCCAAACAATTCAATGTTATATAGTTCAGCTGCAGAGTGGGAGCTGCTGTTGCTTATGCATTCTGTAATACCTGGCAACCGTGTCCTATGTGCTCTGGAAGTGTAGCAAAGGATCAGTCTGGTCAGATAAGCCCATCTCTAGTCTAGATATACATATAGTTGCTGGTTACCTTTCTTTCATCCACTTGACCGTAGGTGCAGGGTCCCCAACAGCCTTACATGGGAGGATAATATCCTTCATCCATGGAGTTGTTACTGTACCACTGAACGTCAGAATCCTGGCTGGAGCTAAGGAATAAAACAGGAAAAGGGTTCAATGGAGAGCGGTAACTTACCAACCAATGTAGTATGGTACTACATTCCATGGGAGAAGAGAAGAATTAAATATGTATTGCAAAAGTTAAGATGCTTCTGGCTATGCTTATATAAGCTTAATTAATTTCAATACACATTATCAGGCTGGTTAATGGAACACAAATAATATAATTTTAATATTTGCAGAAAAGAAAGCTGGAAAAAATAGAGCCTTAAGGAAGCTGTGAATAAACAAACAAACAGCTTTTAATCATTGCTCCTTCTCTAATGTACAGGCAGACATCTGTGAAAATGTCATGTATATCGGCAATGCTAAGTGGTCTTAAATTATGTTATAATTTAGCTTACACCAGAAGTCTGTTACTAGCAACCCACAGGTTGAATCACGTCCCCCATTGCCTACTTCACCTATTCCTTCCTCCGTGTCTTCTGAAACAGCAGCACAGAGAGATAGTGCCCCATGAATAGGCTTACCAGATCTCCAACCGGGACAGAGTGCTAGACCTTTAGGAGAAGGAATGTGGGCAGGTGTAGCTTGTTAAGTCCTAGAGCACAATCCTAGGCATGTCTACTCAGAAGCAAGCCCCACTGAACACAATGGGGCTTGCTTCTGAGTAGACATGCCTAGGATTGTGCTGTAAGGTTTAACAAGCTACACCTGCCCACATTCCTTCTCCTAAATGTACCCAACTCCCTTCCCATTTTCTACTTGCAACTGCGTTTGGTTTTTTTGTAACTTAAAATGTAACAATATAGCAATGATGACTTTCCACTCCAATCCATTGTCCCACTTTCCCAATGGAAATCCATTAATTGGAGGAGAAGCAGATCAACAAAGAAAGACAGTGGTGGAGAAAAGAAGAGCCAGGAGGTCACACTGTAGACTTATTCACACCATCAGGCACACAACTCCCATCAAATAAGTGAAAAAACTTTCCCACCCACCTTCCAATCATATGTAGTTCTTTCTTTGCACATATCTTAAGAGGTACTGTATACACTCCTATGCATACATCTTAAGTACAACACAGGAATGGTGCAAACAAGAAGTCTTATTGCATATCCTTTAATACAACCTTATCTTTTGTGTTCTGTACAGCTGCTCCACTACTCATACATCAAAGTTTGTCCATTTTCCAACTCAAATAAATTACCGTAGTATTAACACCACCATCTTTATTAATTTCTGACTGGTGGCAAAAGTACCCAAGTTCGTAACTTGTTGCGTGTTTTATTTCTTAGAACTGTATTTTCTATACTTTGACAGCATGGGTCAATGGGGAAAACGTCAGTACAGTATATATATATATAAAGATGGGAAATTTCTGAGCCAAGACAGATTTTGACAGTTGTCTGCCTTCAGTTCAGCTCCTCTAATCATATGTGATTACATTGAAATGATGCAGAATTGTGAACTGTCAGATCAGAATAAGAAAAGAACTGACATCTAACCATAAAGAAGCAACATAATAACCGATGATGAAACTGATTCAAGAAGACCCTGAACACCTCTCTTATGACATCCTGGCACAGCAAGTTTCAAAGACTGGTTCAGAATTAACTAACTTACTAGCTGATTACAAGAGACCAGAATACAGCTTGTCCAGATGATTTCATTGGACATTTTGAGACACTCAAACACAAGTGGATTCAGAGAAGCAACTTCTAATTCAGGAAACTTGATGGCAATTTTCACGGCCTCCTCTACTTCCGGCAGCTATTTATCTGACAGAAATCCAAGGAGGCCGATAGGGGCGGCCCGGGTTTACACTCGGGGAAGGGGATGAGAGCGTCCCCTTCCCCGAGTAGACCTCCAACCTGGCGTGCGATGGGCAGCCCATGCACAGAATCCGGCGCTGTCAAAGTCATAGCTGCAGGACTAAGACTGGGACAGTACGCTTTCCTCTACAACTCAGTCAAACATTGCTCTAATTTGCTTCTGATTTTAGTGGCACCAAGGAGCCCTGCACCAGTAACACAGTCACTTTAAGGTACTGCATACGTAGGGTGAGCACAAAAACACTCCTTGATTTCCAACGGTAATTCCTTGAAATCAAGCAGTGTTTTTGTGCTCACCCTGTATAATGCATCTTACAGAAGAAACCTTTGAGGGGGACACTTGGTGCTTTCTAAATACAAGTCTAAATACATCAGTTCTATCTACTCCCTTCATAGTATCAAATTTGATCAATTTGTAATGCAGTTTCAAAAGACATTTAAATGTTTAAAAATATTTTTAAAATATTAGATATGTTGCTGAATTCTGCTATACATTTGCCATAAATAAATTATGTTCTGACCTCTGTTCTGTCAGTTAGAATGTAAAAACAAAGCTGTCTAATTTACTTCATAAGCAACAATGTCAAAACAATTGCCAATTAACTTCAGGTCTTTCTAGAGTCACACAACCCATGGGGATGTCACGGAGAAGGCACAGCCATTTCAGAGGCCTAGGGTTCATGGTGGCGTGACACGTACCACAGGCAACACTTCTAAACTTTCCATTTCCCCTTCTCCCACTCTGTGGGAGGTCAGGATGTAGCTATCTGATGCAAGAAAGTCCTCTGTCTTCCCCCGCTAGAACTCAGCCAATCATGTACTGGATGAACTGTCACATGACCAGTTATTACCAATAATGGGAGGCCCATCTTGACGTCATATATGGGGCACTGAGTGGCCTGTCACTCTCAGTAACTTCAGGATGCAACCTACAGCAAGATGATGCTGAGAAGAGCCTCCCACTGTTGGTAAAGTTAGGGCTCATTCCAGACTCAATCCCCCAATGTGCAATTTTGTGTATGCAGGAGGGAATGGATAGTGCCCTACTTCAGTGGTTCCCAAACATTATGGCACTGGGACCCACTATTTAAAATGACACTCTATCAGGACTGACCTAGCCTTACGAGACACTTTTTTAAAAGGTGATCTAGGAAGAATATTTATTTACAAGTAATATTTTATTTGTTTTTTCACAAAAAAAACCCTCAATCCATTTTTCCATAATGAGGTAGCCCTAACGAATAACCTCAAGACTTGAGGGGCTTAGTTATGTGACCCAACCTTCACCTGCCCCCACTAAATGACAGGTAGTGGGGGCAAGTGAAGGCTGGGTCACATAACTAAGCCTATCAATTTTCCGTCAATCAGATGGGGAAAAAAACCAGAAAAAAGACGCTCAACCATTTATCTCCCTATATTTACACAAACTTGAAAACTGCTGGAACTCAGCTGTCTGCAGGGCAATTAACAGCTATCTTGCTCTTTCTAGGGAAACTGGCAGCTATCTGATTTATGAATAACCTCAGGGCTTGAGGAAATTGATCTTTCCATCACTGGTGTTTTCATTGGAGGTTCTGCGGAACCCACCAGAAATTGGGTCGCGACCCACCAAGTGGGTCCTGACCCACAGTTTGAGAAACACAGCCCAACGCTCCTTCTTTATTCTACCCAATAATATAGTTATGATACTTTATATACATTAAGAAGTCATGTGCTAAATTTGGAACAGAACACCACCAAGAAACAAATTTGCAGTCATGACATACCTCAGTCAACTATGCTGAACTAATAACTAATGAGAAAGAACAGGGCCAAGAATCCATTTTACACCAATTAGACAAACATGAGAACAGACATTAGCATCAAACATAACTGGAATGTTTAATCTCATTGGGCTTTTATTCTGTCCAAATAATATTTAAAAGAAAGTCATACAAAGAAGTCGTTGAAGAGCAAAGGAAAATTGCTTCACTAGGCTGCTGGGGGACTGCTGGGATCCATAAAAAGGAAAGGAGGAAAATTATTTTATGTACTATATGAACATCCTGAAATGGTGGTGCTCACAGTCTCTTCAAGAGAGGGGAAGTCTCAGCTTCTCAAGAGAATTGTTCTGGTAAAAAAATTTAATTAAAGTCACACACACAAAAATCATTTTCTGTTGATCAAAAGAAAGAGAAATAAATGAAGCCTAGCTAATGAAATTCCATTATACTGCCAGCAGATACTAGAGAGGAATCGGAAGCACTAGAGTCATGATCGTTCTAAAGTGCCATCAAAAGAAACCTGTTTATTCTGTCTCAGGGGTAAGCAGCCTGTTCAACATCGCATCAGTCTGCATCAGGACATTCTGCCAGCCTCTATTCAAAACTACTTATGTAAGGAGGAGGACTGGAAATGTACTTTTTCTTAAACATAATGAAGCTTGGAATGAGGCCCTAAACCCTGGAGCCCTCTGTTATCCTCAACGGCAAATGTTAACTCATGTTTTGTTCTCTGTAATGACCTGCCAGCAGTATCCATTTGTAGTATAATGTTAAGAGTTGGAAAACGTGCAAAAGAGGGCACCCAAAACTAAGGAAGAACTTCCTTATGAGGTAAGGGGCTTTTTAGCTTGGAAAAAAAGATGATTAAGAGGGAACATGATTAAGACCTATACAATTATGAACAGTATAGAGTGGATAGAGAAGTGTCCCCCCCCCCTCACAATACACCTACTAGAACCAGAGCTCATTCATTCAACCTGACTGGCAAGAGATGAACAACAGGAGGTACCTCTTCACACAGTACATAATTGGTCTGCGGGACTCATTGCCACAAGATGTAGTGACGGCCACTAGCTTGGAGGTCTTTAAAGGAGGATTGGAAAAACTCATAGAGCATAGGTCTATCAATGGCTACTGGTCATGATGACTATTGCACTGCTCCCAGGTTCAGCAGCAGGATGTGTCTGAATACCAGTGGCAGGGGAGCGATGGCAGAAGAAAGCCTTTCTTACCTGCTTGTAGGTTTCCCAGAGGAAGCTGGTGGACCACTGTGGGAAACAGGATGCTGGACTTTGACCTGATCCAGCAGCGCTTTCCGTATGTTCTTAACGTTGTAAGGTTGCCAGGCCACAACCCAGAGAACTGGACTTTTCACCTTTAACATTTAGAGACCTTTCAGCGGGGCCTTAAGACATTTTTATTTAGATCGGCATTTGATGTCTGACATGGCGGGCTGGCTTTTTGATAGATGGCTTTTAACAAATGTAAATGGATGACCCACTGGGGCTGTTTGTTTTAATTGTTTTAATTGTTTTAATTCTTGATTTTAAATGTATATATGTATTTTAATGTTTTTATTGTAAGCCGCCTTGGTTGCCCTTGTGGGAGAAAGGCGGGGTATAAATTCTATAAATAAATAATAAATAAACAAACATTTCATCTCTCAGTTGTTTGGGAGCGATATGAAAGTCCTGTTTGATGAGCAGCCAGGAAAGGAGGTTGAGCAGGAACATCAGGAGAGGACTACATGGGAGGCATGGAAGCTGCACCATCTTTGGCTGCACAATGAATGTTAAAGGTATAGTCTGGGTGTCCAGGTTGCAACCCAGCAAGCCTACTATGTGGTCAAGGCTTGTGTAGGATTATCGGTGGTTGGCTGGTGAACAGAGAAATCTGCCTTCAACTACAGTAAATAGACTTTTGGTTTCAACAACAACATTTATATAGCACTTCACATATTTTTTTTTATTTTTTTTTCTCTGTACAGTACTCTTCTTTCCCATCCCATTAGGGAAATGCTCAAGGTGGCTAACAGCATAATTTAAAAACAAATACTAAAATCAAAAATACAAAAGATAAAGCAGCAGTATAGGACAACATATAAAAGGAGGAAAAAATAGCAGGGACAACAGAAACACCATCTTGATTATGACCTTGCAACAACCCTGCGAGGGAAGAATGATGATCCCCTAATTGCAACCAGGGAACTGAGGCTGAGAGGGAGTGGCTTGCGTAAGACCACCTAGTAAGCTCACGGCAGAGGTGAAATTTGAACTGGGAAGGTCCTGATTCACAGCTCAGTCTACTGGCCACTATACTACACTAGCTCTCTTTTTTCAACTCAGTAATTCCATTCAGCTGCATGCTGCTCCTTCTATGACATACAGAATCCTCACCTTTAGCTAATGGTTCCACGGTGATAATTTCACTGCTGTTGCCCCTTCCTGCAGCTGTCACAGCCACCACCCAGACGCTGTACTGTCGATTCCGACTCAGATTGGGGATTCTGTAGGAAAATGAGTCAGGAGAAGCTTCAAACTCGCTGATTACCTGTGACAGGAGAGATAAATATTTCCAAACTAAAGTAAGCAACATACACGTGTATACGGAGAAGGGGGGACGTCAAATAATTCTTTACCTTTAGCTGCCTTCAGTGAATGACATGATTCATTCCAGACAGACTAGAGATGATCAAAATATGATAATGAAATTTGCAGCTGCAGCAGGTGATTCAAAGATTTAGCTCTGTCTTGTGTATGAAATTGTCTAAATGCACATGTACAGTTTACAAATTAAGCAACACGTCTAATTTGCTACCATGATGGATATATGCAGTCTGTGAATGGCTTAGTTTAACATACTGCACTCCTGTCCCTGGCTACGACTTAGTTCCCTGTAATCTATCCCGACGCTGCTTTTTGTTCAGCTATACTCTGACACTAGAAATGTCCAGCTGGGAGAAAAATGCTGGGGGGGGGGGAGGGGAGAGAGCGAGAGAGAGAGAGAGAGAGAGAGAGAGAGAGAGAGAGAGCGCTGAGGTGAGAAGTCTGCACTCACCCTCACATAACTCCTTTTGCTCTCCACGTTGGACCAGACATTACTGGAGCAGATCTGTGCTTACCTCCTTAAACCTGCTGCTGTGACATTACGTTTGAGTCTTTGTGATGGGTCATCCATGCTATGCTACTTTTTAAATTCCTGCACTGAATATCCAAGCACTTTTCAGCACCATTAAATCATTTTAGCTAAAAGCAGTATCACTCAAAGTAAGTAGACTGGTTTACTTGCTGTGCAAGTGGGCTGGTTTTTGGTAAAAAAAAATAATTAGATGTATCCCAGGAGCCTGTCCACCCACTTGGGATGGTTTGAGCAAAGGTGCAAGGCTGAGCAAATTGGCTCATCCCAGAGGGCAAAATGAAATGTAATAAGGGGAGCAGTGCATCTGCAGCTTCTTTTTATATAGTTAAGGTATGCAGAATTACAGCAAATATGTCTATGTGGCTGATAAGGGCTTGACTATGACACACTAAATAGATAACAGGAAGGGATTCTATTACAACACCTGTTCACTCTGGTCCTGGGCTTTTTACTACTCTCTGTGCAAAAATCTCACAAACAGCACAATCCTATGCATGATTACTCAGAAGTAAATCCCATTGTGCTTGGTGGGATTTACAGCCTGACGCTGCAATCCTATACACACATACCTTGGAGTAAGCCCCACTGAATTCAATTGTACTTACTTCTCAGTAGACATGCATAAATCTACTTCCATGCAAGGAACATTTCTGCAAGGGAACATTTCTCTTTATTGCACTCCCATCTTCCTGTCACCCATCCTTCATCCGACACACAACTGCCCATAAGAAAGCCAACCTTATTGATAATACTGTCTTCCACAACTGAACCTGACATAGAATTTCCAAGGTACTTGCAATAAATTCATGATTTGGCTTCTAACTAGTTAACTGCTTATTTTTTTCATCACCTAACTTTAATTTAAATTCAAATACTTGGGGACATTCTGATGACAAAGAATTGATTTTACTTCTAATCCTTTTGACATTTCAGCTAGTCTAGTATGGCAAACACATTTATTACATGGAGGGAAAAGGGAATTTTGTTGGCAAATAGAAGATGAAACTTTTTTTAACAGCTGAAACAAGAAATATTTGAAAGAGCTAGTTTTTAATGCCCAAGATTTTGCATCTGCCAATATAAGAGAATAGCATATACTGTTTGTTTCCCCATGAAACAGTGTCATAACTATACTTCTTGCTGCCTCCTGGGCTAGGGTATATTACCACCTGAAGTGGGTGTATTCTCTGTTCCGGAAGTTCACTATATGAATCAGAGTATGGAGCAAAAAAAAAAAAAATAGATGAGGACAAGACATGGAAGCTATATGGCTCGTTCTTCTCTTAATGCATTCCATCAACTTGTTGATCATATAACCAGATCCAAATGGGGTGACATGTTTTCAACCCCAACTACACTGACAGTGCAACCCATGTTGACTCGACTCTGCTGCCTCTGCACAATTTCAAAAAAAGAAAAGAAAAAAGCAACTGCTTACCACCCTCTTCGCGCGGTTTCTTCAATAGCAGAAGTACAGGACTTCTGCTTTGATTTACAGGGACTGTGCAAATAAAGGCGCTCCTTTGTTCACACGGTCCCTGTAAATCAAACTGGAAGTCCTGCATTTCCGTGTTTGAATAAACTGAAGCCAGGTAAGGTGGGGAGTGATCTATTTTCTGCTTGCTTATAGCAGGTGGAAAGCTGCTGACTATGTATTTGGTTCTTCCTCTTACAAAACTTACTAGTCAGAGGTGTCACTAGAGTTTGCGTCACCCGGTGTGACAGCTCAGCGTGTCACCCCCATGATGGACCCAAGAGGTGAACAGGAAGAAACAAGGTTAGGCTGAGCTGGGTTCTACAAAGATGACCATCAGGCAGGACTATGTATTTCTACAGATTACTCCTGCTAGTTCATGCCCTGGTCATCTCTTGCCTTCACTACTGCAACCTCCTTGCTGGTCTTGCATTGGATCAGCTTAGTCTCCCATCTCCATCAAACACTTGCTGCCCCTTATGCTTAGGACTGCCTCCTGGGACATGTGTAAGAAGTTTAATCGCTCACTTCCTTCAAATGCTCTCTTAAAACCCACCTTTTCCATGAAGACTATGGTGCCATGCCTTAGCCCTGTGGCCCCACTGTAACTAACAGCGCAATCCTACCCAGCTCCTCCACTGGTACAGCCAGTGGTGGAGGACAGAACAAGAGGCTTTGGAAGGGAAAGGGGATTTAAATCCCCTTTAAAGGGGGATGTAAATTGGATTTAAATCCCCTTTCCCTTCCAAAGCCTCCCATTCTGCCCTCTACCACTGGCTGCACCAGCGGAAGAGCTGGGTAGGATTGCGCTGTAAGCCACATACATGCTACTATTCCCTCTGAGCGACTGCGCACCTCCAGGCTTGGCCACCCGAAGGTTTGGCAATGATGTGATGACACCATTGTCAAATGTCCGGAAGTGTCATTGCGACCTCCGACCCCTATGGCACAGAAGATTACCGACTCTAATCTAGATTGTAAACCCCTCAAGGCAGGCACTTGTCTTTTCATTTTTTCGCCAAGCACATTGATGGCGTTATTATAAATATCACATCTGTATATACAAATTTGATTACGATAGATAGCAAAAAGAAGCTACTGTCTAAAAATTCTAGTCTTGCCCAAAGCATTTCAAGGAGAGACCAGTGTCACCTGTGAGCAAATAAGTAATTTCTAAAAATGCTGAGCATGAATTTAAACTAGTAAGACTTTTTTTCAGGATACGCTAGGGTCCCTGAAGAGCAAGGTTCTTTGTTCCATTATGCAGTACTAGCAATGGTGTTATTTCAAAGTAAACATTTTAATTTTTATGTGCAAAATCAGTCATGGAAAAACAGAATTTGAAACAGTAAAGGTAATTCCTCAATTGGTAGGCAAGAAAAAATTCCTGTCAAAAATCTTGCAGCCCTTTGAAATGATTAGCAAGATGAGAACCAACAGACAATAAAATAGAACCTATTGGGCAGCACTATACATTTGATAGAATACCATCAAAATTCCACATAGTCTTCTTCAAAAATCCAGTTAGGCCAAATTCCTTGAATACTAATGTTAGTCTAATGGAATTTGGTTGGAATCCAAATATAAATACTTATCTGTGGTCAAGAATCTTCAACCAATGGCTGAGGTCTCCCCAGTACCACTACTTCCCATTATTCACCAATGAAATTGCATTCCCTTTTTGCGTCACACCTCATCAGTGTCAGCAGTGCACAGAAATGCCATTTTGGGAGTGTGAATTTTTGCGTAATTAACAGTGATGTCATAATTAACAGTGATGTAGACTTGAGTCTATTGACTCGGACTCAAGTTGGACTCAAGTCGTGTCAATAACTTGACTCGGCGATTGTAAAAGACTCGAAAGACTCAACTCGAGACTTGGAGACTGGAGACTTGGAGCGACTCGAGACGTGGAGCGATAAGTCCAATTTTATTCAGGTTTAAATAGATGAATTAGATTCATTAAATAGATAGGGACTCGCAACTCGCAACCAAAGACTCGGGACTTGGGGGCAAAGACTTGGGACTTGACTTGAGACTTGGACCCAGAGACTTGAGACTTGACTCGAGACTTGGAGTGAGAGACTTGATCCACATCCCTGAATTACCGTATTGGTCTCAGTATAAGACTCACTTTTTTCTCCTAATTTAAGTTTTTAAACTAGGGGTGCGTCTTATAATCAGTCTGTTGCAATTTAATGCCAGTGATTTAATTAATTTTTTTTAATAGCAGCAAACTTTAAGGGTGCGTCTTATAATCAGGTGCATCTTATACTCAGGACAATACGGTAACCTTGTTTCTTTCTGATGTTTCAGACTACGTATTATTTTGCTTTAGAAGTAAGGCCAAATAATGATACCTTTCCCACAAGAGAAGAAGTCCATACCTGTAGCCCTCTTCTGCCTCGAGGGGGATCAGGTTGACCCACTTAACAAGTTCTAAAGAGTATCAGAAACAGAAGCAGATGCTGCTACAGGGAATTCAGTTCATTTCCTGGCTTTGCAGTTTAGTGTTACAGCAGTCTTTAGTGGCCTGCTGATAAAATTGCACTTCCCTTGACTCAAGCAATGACCCAAATGCTACCCAGAAAAAAAAAATACTGGAAGGGTTTGATTTCCCATACAAGGTTGTAGCCAATTTCACAGGTGGTAAGATCATTATTGCAACTCCCCTGAAGTCATCTTAGCCAGGTACACAAAAAATGCTGCAACCAATGATGTCTAATTCTAATCCGGGGCTTTAAGCTTTTGATCAAAACATGGCTGGCAAAACATGGTTTCCTCTATTATGAAGATGAATGAAATTCGTCCACATTGAACTGCATATTCGGGGCCAAAAACATCAGAGAAGCAGCACAAAGCACAGACATAGCTCAAATGCGTAAGCTGTGGAAATGAGCTTAGCGCCACAGGAAAAAAAATGCAATGCGAATAATACCTTGGAAACAAAATCCAGTTACTGAATGTACGCTATGGTGGTTAGTCTCTCTACAATATATGCCACTGCTTTATAGTACAGAAAGGAGACCAGAAAAACATTGCATGTGTGATCCTGATAATGGTAGAACTAGCAGTGCCATCTGGTGGCTACTTTAGGGAAGGTCAAATGAAATGCTTTTGAAGCACTTCTAACCTCAAACATGCAACAGTCAGCAAATTGTGGTTCAATAAACTAAACCCAACATTCTTTGCACAATAATATATCTGCTAGTAGTCAATGATATAAAACCAATGGACAGTTCAGTTTTATTTTAAAGGCAGTGAACCATCTGGGTTTGCACGGTAATTGTTACTAAATTGATTTTATCAAACCAATGTGAGAATTACACAGAACGAATCATCTCCGGGATTCAGGTTATGAGATGGCTTTATAAAATGTAAAGACTGTATAATACTGATGAATTCAAAAGTCAATTAAAACACATATGTGTATAAATACCTTTAGAATTTTACAATAAAATACAATAAAACATTTTAAAAAGGCTGCTTTCGCATGACGTTTCGTTCATTTCCCATGAACTTTATCAAATGCAACCCTGCCTCAGTAGACAGGAAGATGGAAAAACTTTCCATCTTCCTGTCTACTGAGGCAGGGCTGCATTTGATAAAGTTCATGGGAAATGAACGAAACGTCATGCGAAAGCAGCCTTTTTAAAATGTTTTATTGTATTTTATTGTAAAATTCTAAAGGTATTTATACACATATGTGTTTTAATTGACTTTTGAATTCATCAGTATTATACAGTCTTTACATTTTATAAAGCCATCTCATAACCTGAATCCCGGAGATGATTCGTTCTGTGTATATCGTAACCGGTTATAACAGTCTTCGATCCTATTAATGTGAGAATTGCCTCTCAGTTGCACTCTAGGTCTCCTGGCTGGCAATTAAATCAATTGCCAGTAGGTTGGATTGAATGAAGTGAGGAAAAACAGCCAAATAACAATTAAGCCCCCAAAGGCTGGCAAACAACTGAACATGTGTTAAAATGTTTTTGACAAATTAATCTTTTGGAGTGTTGTAATGCTTTCTTATCTCACTTTTTCAAAATTATGCATCAATATATTTGACAGTAAACTGCAATTATCAAATTCTGTACTCCAAGCCTAGTAGTATACAGGAAACAACTGTGTGTCCCCCTGAACCCATACGTTGATTAATACATTTAATCTAAAAATTCTATATATCCCTGTAGAGCTGACCCAGCTCACTTCCTGCACCGCTGCTTCTACCTTTGGATGGACGAGGAGGCAGAACATCAAGGCTATTTTTTTTGTTTTCATATCCACTTTTGACCAAAGTATTGTTAATAAAAGGAAATATACTTTGCCTAGACAAGTATAATTAAAATGCAGTCACACCTATTTTTTTAAATTTTGTAAAATACAAATTTGTTGTTCAGTCGTTAAGTCGTGTCCGACCCTTCGTGATCCCATGAACCATATCCCGCCAGGCCTTCCTGTCCGCCACTATCTTCCTGAGTTTGCTCATTTTCATGTTGGTTGCATCGGTGATGCTGTCTAACCATCTCAGCCTTTGCCTTCCCCTTCTCCTTTTGCCTTCAATCTTTCCCAGCATCAGAGTCTTCTCCAGAGAGTCTTCTCTTCGCATTAGGTGGCCAAAATATTTGAGTTTCAGCCTCAGTACCTGTCCTTCCAGGGAACAGTCAGGGTTGGTTTCATTTAGGATTGACTGATTTGATCTCCTAGCAGTCCAAGGGACTCTCAGGAGTCTTCTCCAGCACCACAGTTCGAAAGCATCTATTCTTCGGCGCTCAGCCTTCCTTATGGTCCAACTCTCGCAACCATACATTGCTACTGGGAACACCATCGCCCTGACTATACGAACTTTTGTTGGCATGGTGATATCTCTGCTTTTTATTATGCTATCTAAATTTGCCATAGCTTTCCTTCCAAGGAGTAAGCGTCTTTTAATTTCATGGCTGCTGTCTCCATCTGCAGTGATCTTGGAGCCCAAAAAAGTAAAATCTGTTACTGCTTCCATTTCTGCCCCTTCTATTTGCCAGGAATTGATGGGACCAGATACCATGATCTTAGTTTTATTAATGTTGAGTTTCAAGCCAACTTTTGCACTCTCCTCCTTCACTCTCATCAAGAGATAAGAAATTAGAGGAGTATTATTTAGGAACAGGAGCATTCCCTTGTGAATTAAAAATTGTTAATTTTTAATATATATCAATCAGAGAAGTAGCACGAAGCACAGACATCGCTAAAATGCATAAGCTGTGGAAATGAGCTTAGTGCCACAGGAAAAAAATGCAATGCGAATCATACCTTCGCTTGAACTTGAACTTAAATTCAAGTTAAGTTGAATTTAAAAAATGAGATAGTGTCAAGATGCCTTTCAAGCAGTTGTTAAGCCAAATATTTCACGTGCAGATATAGTGATTCAAAACTATTATGCTCCACACAGTGTAATTAACTACACTAGGTAGTGGCATCGCTGGCTTGTCAGGCACCCAGTGTGGTAACTCTGGCATCACCCATCGAGTGCTCCAACCTGGAAGTAATTGGCGGTGATGTGACCACCAATTACTTTTGGCTCATCAGCAGCTGACTCGCAGCACTCCAACTTGGCTCTAAGCTGAGTTGCAGAGTCAGAGTGGGCAAAAGCTGTTTTTGGCAGCTACTGCTCAGCGCCAAGCAAGCCAAGTCAGAGTGGCAGAAAGTGACTGAGCAAGGGTGGGTGTGTCACCTTTGCTGGGTCACTTTCTGCCGCTTCGACTCGGCAACTTGGCTCAGAGCGGAGCAAGCTGAGCCGAGTCAGAGCAAGTGAAAGCAGCTGAGTCTGGGTGGTGGGTGGGCTGCTGTGGCAGACCTCTTCGCTGTGTCACCCCTCAAATGTGTGTCACCCTGTGCGGGCTGCACCTCTACACCCCTGTAATCACACCACTGCCACCAGGGTCTCAACAAACAGTACATGCGCTAACCTGATAAGACTGCATTTAATAATGAAAGGGTAACCAGAGGCGTCGCTCCGGTAGGGGCGGGGCCGTAAGTATCGCTCCGTCCTAGTCCCTTTACCGAGTGAGCAGGAGGCGGCCCCGCCCCCTCACTGTCGGAGCCTTTCCCCTGCGTAGAAAGCAGCAGGCAGGGTCTCTTGCCTGCTGCTTTCTCCGCACGGGAAAGGCTCCGACAGTGAGGGGGCGGGGCCGCCTCCTGCTCACTCGGTAAAGGGTCTAGGACGGAGCGATACTTACGGCCCCGCCCCTACCGGAGCGACGCCTTTGAGGGTAACTATATGTTAGATTCCCTGGCTGAGGTTTGATACACTGCAAAAGATTTCAGAAGAAGCAGTTAAGGAACGTCCCTTGCAGGGGGACTATACTAACCTTCAGGCCTCTCCCCACTCTGCCCTTTGTAACATCAGTGACGTAGCTAGCCGCTGCTGCACCCCCGTGACGTCGCTAGCCCTGACCCCGCTAGTGACGTCACCCTGGCAGCGTTACGGCTGCAACCCCCCCCCCCCCCCCGCAGGAATGATGCCAGGAAAAGATCAGTAGGAGCTTGGGTGGGTGAGTGGGCAAAACTTTTGTGGGGCTGCTGAACTGCTGCTGCCGCACGCTTGTCAACCCCCCGCGTGCCACCCAGTGGGCCCCCACCCACCCCGCCCCATCGTTTCCTCCGCCACTGTTAACACAGCAAGCACTTTTTTAGGATTTTGGAAGCATAAGAAGTTGGGCTAACGTATTTTTCAGGTGTTCCAAAGTTCTTTAAAAAAAAAAACTTACTGTGGGGTACGGATGAGAGCAGAACACAGTGTACTTTCGGATGATGCCGTTCAGTTTTATGGGAGGTAGCCAGGATACAAACACGGTGGAGGCTGAAGCTGCCGCTGCTTTAACTCCAGCAGGAGGACCTGGAACTGCAAGAGTAACATGTGTGGTTATTAAAGCGGGCAAAAGCAAGCAGAGTCTCTTACCCACATAATGTGTCAAACTTAACAAGACAACCATGGCCAGTCCAACAGCACTACTTTGTCAAACCCAGTATTTTGGGAGAAGTGTCATCCAGAACACCTTGCAATTTCACAGAGGATGTTGAGATGCACCTCTGAATATGCAGTGTATGACCACTTGGGATTTATAAAATGTCTTGGACTTGATCTGAAGAGAATAGCACAGTATACTTAATAAAAAAAGAAAATGGAAAATGTGGTAGTCACTGTGAAAAATGTAATTGTACTGAGTGGAAGAATGGTAACCTGTTTATATGGAAAAAGTAATAATCTTTGCAGAGGTTGAGATATATGATAGAAAAATCTCCAGAAAAATGATGCTGGTGTCAAAGAACCTGAAATAAATTTTCAGCCCTGCATAGCACTGGCTTCTAAAAACTTGATGCTGGAAGCTAAGAAATGAAAATATTTTCCAGCCTGAACTTGATCTTTTTTTTTTTTTAACAGTTGAACAATGATCTCAAAATGACTTGAATGACAAGCTCTTTCTTTTAAAAATAAATATTCCTATAATTTAAATGGTATATAGATCAACAGCCCAATCCTAGCAAAATCCCCATGTGGCGATGCAACGGCGTGGCTCCCACTGTACCCCGTGGGGGATTTTCGGCTGCTGGAGGTCTCGTTAGGGTGAGGGGAAATTTGTCTTCTTGCCCCAGGGTAAGCCCCAGCAGCCACTATGGGGCAAGTTGGACCTGCACCAGCTCAATTGCTGGCGCAAGTCCATGTTGCTCCATGAAGGTGGAACAGGCCTGGGAAGGGGCTCGGGATTCAGCATGACCACCGGTGATCCCAACCCCCTCCCAGGCCTGACCCATTCTCCTCTCCCTTCCCTGTTCTGCTCTCCCTCACCCCATTCAACCCCCTCCCCGCCTCCCTCCAACTCTCTGTGCAGGTTTACCTGCTCCAGCGGGGTTCCATGGGCCCACTGGTGGGTGAGAGACCACTGCAGCATCTACGCCAGTGGGTGTGCAGCATGCATCTGCAGAGGCTGTTACCTAGTTACCCTGGTGGGGGAGGGGGTTAGGATTAGTAAGGGCCAATAAGAGCCAGTAAGGGCGCGCGCAACCAGAAGTTGCTTCCGGTCATTTTCCCCCCCCCTTCTAACAGGCATTTTACACTATTACAACGCAGGGGCAGAGGGAAGAAGTGGGCGGCGGGCCCACACACCTCTTCAAGCTCTTCACCCCCACCCGACCGTGGAATTGAGCATAGCGGTTTTTCACACCCGTGGGGGTTCCAGGAACGGAACCCCCATGGATGCAAAGGGCCCGCTGTAGATACTGTGTCCTGACTCAGCAACTGAGAGCAAAGGATGGATCACTCATCTTCATATGCTGATGTCATGAAGAATGAGAAAGAAGGAAGGCATGGGGGGGGAGGTATATAAAAGATTATGCTGTGTTGCATCCTGAAGCCATGTTGTATCTCAAAGCCATCTATATTGGCCTTGCAGGCTTAAAAAATTGACATAATACTCTCATAATGAGATTAGCAAATTGGCACTGGCACACAGCATGATGATTTTACTTTGCTAACTGTACAGTACAGCAGAAGAAGAAAGGGAAGTAACAGTAATGCTTCCCCATTAGACCGCTTTCCCAATGGGGTCCCAGTTTTATTAGTTCAGATGGTTTGGGGGGACATACAAGAAAACCTAACAAAACAAAGAATTAAAATATTGTATCATTTATAGAAAGAAAATAAAAGTGAGAAACTGAATTCCTTCCCAGTCATATTTCCTGATCTCTATCGTTCCTTCAACATGCATAGCTGTCGGTCCAAGATAGTATTACTCTCATTTTTCTGCTCTTGTTTAACAATGTTTGAAACTAAAATATTTCTTAAGGTTTCCAAAGAAAATCACAGCCAAACAAATAGTGCGTTTTGGGTTGGGACCCTCCTCCCATATACACACACACAACCAATATTGATATCACTTAGTTAATATCTACTTAAAATGCTCAACACATCTAATATATTCCACTATATTGTAATCAGAATGTTAAAATTTTTTTTTGTCAGCTGTGTATAGAGGGGTGGCAGGAAATCAACTGTGTTTGCTGTTCTTATCCCATTAAAAGCTTGATTAGCCAATGCAAACAGATAATATGGAATCAGTTCAGGTGACACTTCTTGCTTTAATTGATGAAAACACTTTTCTCTCCATTGAAATTCTGTACATTATTTGTTAGAGAGTCACCTTAAACCTATTGTTTGAATCAATCAAGGTATACAAACTAAATACAGGGGGACCCCGGTATCCACGGGGGATACGTTCCAGCCCCCACCGTGGATACCTGAAACCGCGGAAATGGGCAAACGCCCATTTCCGTGGTTTTCAGGGGGGGCGATCCCCCCACGGGCCTGCGCGACCCCCCGCGGGTCTGCGCTACCCCCCGCACCGTCCACAACCCCCCCAAGTACTTACTTTTAACGGAGAAAGCTCCGTGTTTTTTTTCTTCAAAAGCCTTTGCTGTAGGCCTTCTTACCAACAAGTCTTCGGTGCTAGAGTGTCTCAACAACCTTGCTGAGAGGTTGCTGAGACTTTCTAGCACTGAAGACTTGTTGGTGGTAAGGCCTACAGCAAAGGCTTTTGAAGAAAAAAACGGAGCTTTCTCCGTTAAAAGTAAGTGCGGGGGGCGAGCGCGACCCCCCGCGCCCTCCACAGCCTCCCTAGGCACTTACTTTTAGCAGAAACCTCTGTTCTTCTCTTCAAAAGTTCCGAGTTTCCATCTGTTTTAGGCCTGAGCAACTAGACTTAGTTAATAGCTAGAGTCTCTGCAACCTTGCTGAGACTCTAGCTATCACCTAAGTCTAGTTGCTCAGGCCTAAAACAGATGGAAACTCGGAACTTTTGAAGAAAAGAACGGAGGTTTCTGCTAAAATTAAGTGCGGAGGGGGCTGTGGAGGGTGCGGGGGGGATTCCTCAACCGTGGATAATTGAAACCGCGGTTGAGGAATCCGTGGATACCGGTGCCCCCCTGTACAAGAATGCAATCAGCACTGAACATAGCAAGAACCAGCGCTGATCAAATATCCACATTTTAAATTTGCAGTTAACTATCTCAGGAATAAATTATTCTGTCTTCGCAAACCTACCACCCAAAATCCATGCTACAGCAAATCCAATTCATTCAACACAGAGGGCAGAAATTCACAAGAAATGCAGGTACTTGGTAGGGTTTAGCTTCTTTTTTAAAAACAGCATTCTCATTAGAAAGTTATACTGGGCCCGAGTTATAGACTTCTGGCAGCGCAATCCTGTGTAACCTTGCACCGGTGTAACAATAGATGCACCGGTGTAAGTGCAGATGCACTGGTGTATGTGCAATTACACTGGCATAAGTGCACTTACACCGGTGCATCTACTGTTACACTGTTACCTACTGTTATCATTCAACCCCCATGCCATCAAGGTTACACAGGATTGCGCTGTGAGATACAGACGGCTGCGTCACTCAGGCGCAGTCCAGGTGTGACAGTGTTGGGCCAGCAAGAGCCAGCTATTTCACATTTTATACGTTCTGACTTCCAAACAGACCTCTGGACAACCTGTATGTATGCTGAGGACATACATGTATGCATGTTGTAGTGTATGTTCTTTGTATGGAAGGCAGAAACCTACTTCTTCTACGTAATAACTTGCCCCAGTGTGAAAGTTTTGTTTGTGACCTGCATGGCATGTTAGAAATCATTGGAACTGGATATGTGTGTGCGCTTAAAAGCAGTTGATTACTAAATTAAGGCTGGAGCCACAGGGAACAGTTCTAATGGATGTGGCTCATGGGCTTCACATCTTTTTGAATTAGTTCACAGTCGAACTAAGGTTTTGAAATCAAGACAGGCACAAGGAGAAACATAACTTGCCAGTTGTCTTTGAATACTTTATCCTGTGACCTGGGAAAATCCCAAAGCAAAATACAGGTGAAGTATCCCTTATCCGGACTGCTTGGGATGGGAAGCTGTCTGGATTTCAGATTTGTCTGGATTTTGGAATATTTGCATGGGGGTCATTCCATGTGAAATCAACCAATGTATAAAACCTTGAAAAATTAACTTTTGTATGATACCATTGAGATACCACCTTGAAATTTTGAATGATTGGCTACAAGACATATACCTTTAAGTGTAATTTTTTTGAAAATTTTAAAAAATCCCATTTTTCCAAAAATTCAAAATAAATATTATTTGATTTTTTTTGAATTTCTTGAAAATTTACAATTGTGTCATGTTGTATATCACATGAAAGCCTTGCCTTAATATGACACCTGTCCCATGTCTGTAGCATTCATAGTTTTCCTGTAAATGGCATTTGAAGGTATGGTGACAAGCGAATTTTGGCATTTTTAGGCAATTTTGAAAATTCAATATCTCAAAAACGGGTGGACAAAAAAATCTGAATTTTTTTTTAAACATCTCATGGTAAGGTACAAATGTACCAAAAATGAACAAAATCCATGACATCAAGTTCCAAAATGGATTTTTCATTGGTTGATTTGACATGGAATGACCCATAAATATAATGAGATATCTTGGGCATGGGACCCAAGTCTAAACACAAACTTAATTTATGTCGCATATACTCATAGCCTGAAGGTAATTTTATACAATTTTTTAAATAATTTTGTGCCCCAGCATGCCTTGTACCAGACAGGTGCTGGAAAAAGTTTTTTTTTTTTAAGTCATAGCCCCCAAAATGTCTGGATTTTGGAATAGTCTGCTTTTCAGATGTCCAGGTAAGGGGTAAGCAACCTGTAGTAAGGTTCAGCTGTATGGCTCATAATAAAATAAAGGTGAAATAAAATCAAGAAAAGGAGAAGCTAAATATTTCTCAGGTGTCAGGCTTCAACGAATAGGTTTGGTCCAGCACCATTTGCATCCTTCGAAGATCTGGTCTATACACAGCAAGCCACGACTCTCCTGGGCGGAGGTCAGCTCCAGACTTCATCTGTACCACACAGAAAGAGCTCACTGAAGTCAACAGTCTGTGACTTGGAGCCTGGTGGAGCCATAAGCTGGAGGCACATGTCTGCCTGGTGGATTGCGCAGAATGATTGTTCAGTACAGAATAGTCAGACACCCTATGTGCAGAAGTGAACCATGTTAAGCAGGAAGAAAAGCCTGAAGTGAGTTAATGAGCTAGATTCCAAATGGTGCAAATTGGTGCTGTTAAGACAACACTGGTTTGCACCAGCTATGGATCTGGTTCAACAGGGCTATTAGAGAGCACAGATTCATTGTTTTAATTAAGATTTTATAAAGCATCATTTCTAATGAATGCAATCATTCAACCCCCATGCCATCAAATACAGCAGCCTGTAAAAATGCAATTTAAAGTCTAGAGTGTGGAGAGAAAATGAGTGTGCCTATTTAAATTTTAATGATCAGTGAAATAAATCCTCAGGTGAAAAGACACTTGGTTATTAAGTAATTTCATTCACAGTTTAGAAGGAACTCCAAAGCAAAGGGAATAAACGGAACACATTTCTGAAACAGCCAGAAATTTCTGTTGTAGTTTTCACTGTGCCATGAACATCTTGGACAGAAACAATACTTTTTTTCCCCTGCAGGCTTCTCAAGAGAAAGAACTAAATAATGCAAACCTTAAAAATGTGGCTTATTTTATATTCACAGTCAGAACTGCTTCTTTTACACAAATTCAAGTGGAGCCAGGCCTGACCTCTGGTGTCTAAAATCAAGTACTGAGCATGACAAGAAATGCAAATGCTCCTGGACTCTTTTTTCCACCTCCTGGTTGCACTCTCACGACATGAAATTAGGGGGAAATGGCTTCTTTTCTCATTTTATGCTTTCTCTGTACAGTATATATCATATTTCCAGATAACTATATGCATGCTGAGACACTCAATGACAAGAGGGCTCAAAAGGAAAAGTGAGTTAAGTCCCCTGAAGGGATGTACTACGCTGCTGATTTTCTAAGCAAAATACTCTACTGATGCCAAAGATTAATGGTGAAATTAAGCAAAGTAAGAAGTTCACAGACAATGCATGCAAAATGCGGGAGCTGGAATACATCCAAAGCTCATCGAAGCAAGTCCACGTACACCAAAGCAAGATCTTCATTTCCAAACCACCATAACAAATTAGAGCAGATCATCTAGCTCAGAATATGCCACCAGCAGAGAGCACAAATGAACAGGCTGAAATGTGCCCAAGGGACCTGCAGAGCAAAGGGTAGATGGAATAAAACCAATCCAGATGGGTCAAACAAGCAAACTGCGCCAGATTGTCAAGAGGAGAACAGGCAACATTTTGAAAACAGGACCTGGGGATGCTGCAGGTATTAACAAGTGGACTTTATTTTTTTTTAAAAAAAATGATCCTTGTTACAAGCTACAATGAGTCTGTAAAACACAGTGTTTCATTCCCCCCCCCCCTCCTACAATGCCTTTAGAAACCTTAGAACAGACAATCTGGCTCCATAGCATTCTCTTACAAAATTTTGGTCATGCATCCTTATAGCCTCTTTTTGCCATTAAAAGTAAAGATCACTAGGACCAGTGGCGTAGCTAAGGGGAGGGGGGGCTTCCATTTTCTTACTACAGTGTATGTCTACATGGAAAATACATCCAGTACACAGTTCCCTATCTGGGATTACCCTGGAGCAGACCAAAAGAGAAGGCACCATTTTCTTCTACCATGCCCAGGGCTCACCAGTGCTCCCTGCAGGGCTGCCGTATCCACAAACGATGAAAGCCGCTCAGGAACAACCTGAGCAGCTCAATGCAGACTGGATCAGCATTTCTGTTGCCTTGGGGACATTCTTGATCCAGAGCTTGGAGAAAAGGAATGGAATCAAGGACTCTGCATGGAATGCTGCAGGGCTTTAAATGTCCAGCAACCCTCCCCTGACAAAAGAGGGTAATAAATAGGTTGCTGAGCCCAGGGAGGCTGCCCCATCAGAAGAGGAAGAAGAACCCGATGGATTAACTAACCTCCTCCCCTCTTCTCATTCTGAAGGTTACCTAGCTCAATTGGTTCATTTCTCTCCCCCATGGCACACCAGCTGTCCACCCCAAAGAAGGGAAAGAGGCTTGGGTGACCAGAGGGATCCAGTGGAGGTACACCAATTAAGAAATGGGTAGAACCCTCTCAAACCCATTATTTTCTTTCCCTTCTCTAATCTGACCCAGTTTTGCTTCCTGAGTCTGACCTTGACAGGCACAGCTCTCCAGCTCTGCCAGGCTTGCAACTTCCCTATTGTGACAGTCAGAGCAATATCCTCCCTGTCCAGAATGTTTAAACCAATCACCCACGGATACAGAGCTTAAGAGTGTCCAAATAGAGAACTGAAGCTCTGAGATGGGGGGGGGGGGGAGAGAGAGAGAGAGAGAGAGAGAGAGAGAGAGAGAGAAGTAGAAAAGGCAAGGCTCGATTAAGACCTTTAGAGGTCCTAAGCACTGAAAAGATTGGGGTGCCCCCCGTATATATTTATTAGTTAATATAATTTTAAATTATAATTTAGTAAAAATAAAAAATCAACAAAATCGATAATATATTTTGAATTAATATATTTTGGGTTCAGTAATTCTCCCTTCTTTATCCAGACTTTGTTTTGGTTAACAGGGTTTTGTTTTGTTTTTTGCACCATGGTAAATCCGGCACTGGAAAAACCTCTGTGGTGCCCCCATTCCATTGATAACTCTCTTAACTTAGTGCAACAATTAGATTGTAAGTACTTAAGCCAAAGCTGTTTGTGCCCAGGAAGAAGTTGTGATTCTGAAATATTGTGTTCAATTCAAATAAGAGAAACCAAATAAGCCATCTATTCCATTTTTTAGTGAGATGATAAACTATGTTTTATTATTCTTTCCAAAGCTGGACTCCTCTGTGCTCTTAAGGGAAGAGTTATATTCCAAAACTCACCTCACTGCCCTGCAAACTCACAGATTAGAATAATCAAAGCCACATTCAATATATGTATTTATTTATTTGATTTGTATTCCACCTTTCTCTCTGAAGGGCACTCAATATAAGCATCAAGCTACCAGAACACACCTTTTGTGATCACACACTCATTTTACTCCGTTCATTGCAGAGAATGTGTCACACTGGTCCCCTTGGCTTTTTGTGAGGTGAGTGTCCCTAGAGTGGAACCCAACAGGCAAGCAGGGGTTAATGCCAAGATGAAGCCTAACCATGTGATGAAGATCAAAGGAGGCTGCCTTGTGTGGAGGCACCTGGGATACAACAAGTGGGGTAGGCAGGTGGCAGTGGGGTAAGAGGAGCTGGGGGCCAGGGGAAAGTAGGCTGCTGATAGCTCGACAAAAAGGAAATAATCAGCCGAAGGAGACAAAGACGAAAGAGTCTGGGTGCTATCAGCAGCAGCAGCTTGTTGATAGATGAGGAATAGGCCCACTATTATTTCAGAAGCCCCTTGTAGGGCCAGCTGATAGATAGTGGGACAGCTCTGGGAAAGAGGTGGATCCAGAAAAACAACCCCCCAAAGGCTCCTCTTCTGATGCCCTGTCAAAGCATGTGGCTGCTTGCTTGCTTGATACATATAAAATAAAACAGTGACAATCTGTTGGCTTCTATGGGGGAGGGAGGGGGGCTGGCCCAGCCATGAGGTAGACTGAAGCAGCCATTTCAAGTGGCTGTCTGGAGAAGGTGACAAACTGATGAAGGGTGCCCTGCACCCTGCTTCTGCCTGCCCACTCCAGCCCACCACCAACCCAGCCATTCCAATCCTCTTCAGGCTTGCGGAGAGTAGACTAAGAGGCTTGCTAAGAGGACTTCTTCTTCTGGTGCCACTGTTCTGAGCAATCGCAGCAGTGCTGCCACAGGAAGAAGCAGTAGGGTGATCCTGTTCTGATCTCTCCCTTTCAAAAGGAATCAAAACAGGATTGTTCCACCTCTGCCTTCTTCTAGCCTGCCCAGCAAGAAAGTCATGCAGAGGAGAGGGTGGCAAAGCCCCCCCCCCTTTATATCCACCACCACAACCTTCTTGTGCTTGTTCTCATCCACTCATGTTCAAGCAAACAAAAAAGGGAAGGGAATGATGTTCTGCTACCCACTGTGTGTGGGGGGGTGGGGGTGGGGGGGTAATGACATTTGTTTGGACTGCTTTTATACAAATGATCCTGGCCTCTTTGTCTGACTACAAACTCACCCAGTCCCTCAGTATCTTGGCCTGGTCCTATTAGCAAGTGGAGCCTGTACTGATACTATTCTTTCTCCTCTGCCTGACCTCCAAGAGGCCAACTCTGTAAAAACAGAAAGCACAGGCTTTGGAAGGGAAGCATTTGGTTCACACAACATGAATGGTCATATATACAAATACGTCATCAGTTCTTAACATATTGGTTGGGGTGTTTTGTATTTTGCGTGTACGAGCTATGGAAATTTGGGCAACATCCAACAGCACTGCTGCATTGAAGAATGGCCATCAAGAATGATTCCGTTCTTACCATCCTCTTTTGTGCGTGTGAAAATCTGCTCGCTTCGGACCCCATCTCCAGCTCGTGTGAATGCCAACACCTGGATGCTGTAGTTGGTATACTTTTCCAGGCCATCAAGCTCTAACGAGGGTTGTGTAGTGGTAACATTTTTAATTTCTCCCAGCTCTAGGGAGCAGAAAATTAAATTGAGTTAGTGACAGTGCCATTCTTCTCCCATTGAGTGGTAATTATATTGCTGTGAGTAGAAGCAAGAAATTATTGGATTAAAAATATCTAACTAGGGCAAGGATAAAGTTTATTATGATTATTAAACATGTTGAATGCCCACACTGTGCCCTTTATCATAAAAACTGCAATGCCTTATAGAGAAAAATAAATATGCAAAATGCTTTGAAATTATTACTGTGCCATTTTAGGTTTATTGTAATATTTTTAAAAATAAAAATAGGCTGCTAAATTATTTGGGTGAGAAAATGTTATCAAATTACATTTTAGCTTACTGATATTTTTATTTCAGAAATGATCGTGCAGGTTATTAAGTCCTGCATTAAATGAAACATGTACAATGGCCCAACAAGCCAAGCCTATTTCTAATTAATACTGCAATGTACAAATAAAAAGGTGTATTGCATCAGAATGTTCCATGACAGCACTCTAGCTTTTATTGACAGCAACATCCTTTTTAATGCACTACCATTTTACCATAGCTCTACCATGTTTAATGAACTGTTTAATGCACTACCAAATAGCTTCTTAGCTCCTTTGTGTCTTCTCCCCCCACTTCCCACACACAGCATAAATAGAATCTTGATGCAATAATTCGTACAAGACATATTGAGGTTGTTTTCTTCCTGTGTTTTATCAATATACAGTAGGGCCCCCGTATCCGCTGATTCGGCATCTGTGGTTTCACTTATCTGCGGATGCCGAATAACGTTCGCCCCCATCTGTGGGTTCCCAGTATCCACGGGGGGGGGGGGAACCTATCTTCCGTGGATCCTACTATACATGTTAACATCAAAAACTGGAAGTTGCAGCAAAATGTACATGCTTAAATTCTAAAATTAACTTTAGAAATTCTCCTAGTCAAATAAGAAATCAGGATGAATAGAATGCAGGGCAGAGTAAACCTCGCTGTACAATAAAAGAGTGGAAAGTGGGAAATCCATTCATCTCTAGAAATTAGTATATGGTGTAGGTCCTATTATTATATGGTGTAGGACATGTCCTAGGATTAGGGAAATGTTCTAGGATTAGGGTGCAAAGCTACTTACCTCCATCCAAAAGATTAGCCCAGTATATGACCCTAAATCCCTGTAGAATTCCATTGAGGGCATCTTTGGCAAGCGTAGACCAGGTAATAGAGATGGTTTCAGGTGATGTAGCAACTGCTTGGACATTCTCTGGGGGGGAACTGGGAACTGAAATGAGATAGTTACCATTATTTATTCATTTGTTCCTATCCTGCCTTTTACTGGATAGTCCTAAGGCAGCTAAGAAGAGTAAAATGAATAAAAACAATTCACAATAAAAAATTAACAATTTAAAAATAAATAAGACTGAACAAAATATAACATTCCAACTGCAGCAGACCCAGGAGCAGCTTAGCTTCCCAACCCAAGCTTGGTGGAACAAGTGTGTCCTGGAGGCTTTTTTTAAAAAAGCAAAGAGAGAGGGAGGGACTGTCAAAATCCCCAAGGCTGCAATCCTAAACATGCCTTCCTGGGAGTAAGGTTCACTTAATTCAATGGGACTTACTTCTGAGTAGACATACCTAGGATTACACTGGGAGGAATAAAGTTCTACAGTCAGGCAGGCGATCACAGAGAAGGTTCTATCCGGAGTATATGTCAATCAGGTCTTGCCCAATGATGTCATTGGAATCATTGGAAAAGTGTAGGCACATTGGTCATGCTGCACACTACAGACAAACTCCATAACTACATAGAAATGCCAGCCAAGCCATGCTCCATATGCTCAACCACATATTGCATATGCATGATAAACCATCATCACTACCAACCATATGGGTTAATAGAAGATAGCATAGCATATCTCCCAGTCTTCTCAAAACTATCACCACATTTTCAATCATATCCCTGGATTGGCCAATAGCAAGAATTCTACAATTGTCCTGGGGCAAGGGGGCTATATGAATCTCCTATAAAAAAACCGTATACATTAAAGTCAGGATATTCACATTCAGAGCTAAGATAGTGACGTGCCTGCAACACGTGATACTATAACAAACAGCACTCGGTTATCAGTCGAAAGTTATCTTTCTACACCCCATTTCCACTGAAGAGGGCAAAGGCTGATTTTGGCAAGCCCTGGATCCCTAGAGTTGAAAAAAGGTGAGAATGTTGCAACATTCTCATATCTCTTCTCAAAGCTGTCACTGCATTTTTCAACTATACTCCTGGAGTCGTCAATAGTCAGAATTCTACAATTGTGTAAATATAACAATATCAGTTTTAGCTGAAAAACAAATACACATCAATGAAGAGCACCAACATTCTATGGAGCTTTATCTAAAGAAGTACTCAGAAATGCAAGTGCTTTCTTTTTAATTCGCATACACAGGAACTTCATCACTGATATTACATGACTATAATTTTACGAGCGCTTTAACAGCTTAAAACATCTAAGCATCTGTCCCAAAGTAAGGTGCTTGCTTAGTCATATAGTGCATCCTTTTCCATTAATTTGTTTTAGTTGATTGAATAATCCCCTTTTCCCACAAGAGGGCTCTCTATCACTGCTTTAGAACTGCTTTTCTATGCAACGATCTCAGTTACTAGAAACATATCAATTTTGTTGTGTCATTTTTTAGAAAGTGTCCTGACTTACTGTAGGCTAGCAAGCTCAAGTTCTAGCTCAATTCTGGGCCCCAATGAGATGCTGGGAGATTTGTGTTCTCCACCCCACTGGGATGACCTCTACAATACTAAATTCTCCTTCACCCTGCAGTCTCGGAAGCAGTAACAACAATAGGCCTCTGCAGAAACCCAGAATGTCAACATGGTGCCCTTTTAAATGTGGCCTTCCTTCCATCAGCCTACCTGGGATGAGGAAGCAACCACAAGCACATGCTTCCGATTAGAGCCCGAGATTCATGAAGAGGCGGAGTCACGAGCTTTATTATAAAAATCTTACAGCCCAATCCTGTGTACGATACAGTGGCCGGCCTAAAGGGCTGGCCGCCGTATCCTATGCAAAATCCAGGCTGCCCCGGGCAGCCCAGGCACACCTCGAGGGAAGGGGATGATCGTAAGTGGCTGGAGGCCCAATGGGCCTCTTCGAATGTACACAAGCTCCAGAGCTCGCGTACATTTGCGCCTTCCATGTAAGGCTGGGCCTGGCCTGGAGAGGACTTTGGATATCAGCGTATCTCGCTGCCAGTATCTCCACCCTCTACGGGTCACCCCCCCCTTACTGCCCGGTCCCACCCTCCCCCTGCCCCAGCCGGTGTAGGCCTTACCTGCTCCGGTGGGCGCGGGGCCTCGTAGGAGCTGGGATAAGGGCCACTGGGTCCTTAATCACCAGGTGCCGTGAAAGTGCTTTACAGCACTTTCATGACACCCTGCGCGGAGGAAGCATACGCCCCCCCCCAGCCAGAGGCATTCTAATATGGGGGGAGCAGGTGTGCTCCCCACCCCAGGCGCTGAGTGGGCGCGGGGCCTCGTAGAAGCTGGGATAAGGGCCGCTGGGTCCTTAATCACCAGGTGCTGTGAAAGTGCTTTACAGCACTTTCATGACACCCTGCGCGGAGGAAGCATACGCCCCCCCCCAGCCAGAGGCGTTCTAATATGGGGGGAGCAGGTGTGCTCCCCACCCCAGGCGCTGAGTGGGCGCGGGGGCGCGGCAGCCGGGCTCGGGGCTGCGCAGAGCGGCGCGGCACTGGAGCCCGGCTGGCGCGCCCCTCTGAAGCAGCGCGTCCACTCGGCACTTCCCCGGCCTCTGGAGGCTCCGCTCCGGAGACCGGGGAGAAGCCCTCCTCAAAGCGACCGCCTAGTTTGGCGGTCGAGGGCTTTCTGAGAGGGCCGAATGCATCGCGTTCGGCCATTATAGGGTTTGCGCATGCCGGGAGGCGCCGAGAGGGCTGGGAACGCCACTGCCCCCAGCGCAGTTCCAGACAAGATTGTGCTGTTAATTATTTTTCTGCTATCCACCAACACAGTACAACTGTTCTGCAGATATAGCTCCCTTGCTGAGCCCTGCAAACTAGGCTTACCAGATCTCCAACCGGGACAGAGTGCTAGACCTTTAGGAGAAGGAATGTAGGCAGGTGTAGCTTGTTAAGTCCTAGAGTACAATTCTAGGCATGTCTACTCAGAAGCAAGCCCCACTGAACACAATGGGACTTGCTTCTGAGTAGACATGCCAAGGATTGTGCTCTAGGACTTAACAAGCTACAGCTGCCTACATTCCTTCTCCTAAAGGTCTAGCACTCTGTCCCGGTTGGAGATCTGGTAAGCCTACTGCAAACCCACTGGCTGCAAGTTAAGTTCCTCAATAGGTCCTAGCCTCCTCGCCCAGTACTTGGCTCCTGTTGTCTGTGCTCCTGGGCCACTATGTATTTATTTTGGTAATTTATTCTCCTCAAATAAGGAGCACTCACGCTGGCTTACAAGAAACACAGATACAACAACATATGTAAATACAAATAAAAACCATTAACTGGTTGATGGAAAGACCAGACAGACTCAATCAATCCTAATGCCTTACTCTTTGCACGACCATGATAGCTTGCCAGAAGTGATTATCTATTTTGTTATTATTTCTTCATATGTTTTACATCACCTTTCAAAAGCAACCTTTTTCCAAGATAATGGACAAAAATAAGAATGCCACAAGAAGTTATCAATGTTAAAGTCAAAAATTACAAACAGATTATATGAAAAGGGGCAAACACTGGATTCCTGTTAAAACTAGCAGTCAGTCAATTCAAAATCAGGCAAAAAAACAAAACTTGAAAGCTTTTAAAACTCACTTAAGTCTTACCATATCCAAAGGGGGACAAGGTGCCTCTACCTTTAACCACTGGAATTTGGGCAGGTGCAGCTCATCATGGAAGGGTGCAACAAGCTGCACCTGCCCAAATTCCCTCTTCTTACAATGGTAAAAGGTAGAAGCACTTTGTTCCCCTTTGAATATGGTAAGGGTAGCCTAACCTCTTTCCTCAAAAATGGAATTGCACATCTGCAGCAGCACATCAGGAAAGGCCCTGTCCTTGGTAGCCACCAGTTGAATTGGAGTAAGTGGTGAGGCAGAGAGCTGGACCTGAAATGTGGGTACTGCTTGAGTAGGTTTGTATCTAAGTGGCACTTAGATGCCACTAATGCAGATGGCCAAAGGAGCTCACTGTCTTCAAGTGATAGGAGGAAACAATGGGGTTTCATCCAGCCCTATTAACCTTTCAGATTCTGACCTTATCCTTCTGTCTAAGCAAAGTGAAGGTCAACGTGCTATTCCACTGTCTGTTCCCCCTGCTCATGTGCTTGCCAATGCACCCGTTTCCCTGCCTTGCTTTGCCTTCCCCAGTCTGCCTATTTATTTGGCGATGACCAGCCTTCTACCCGTCTACCTTGGATAAGGTTGTGCCTCCAGATTGCCAGACCTGATGAGAGCAGGAAGTCATGCTGGACATTGTAGCAGCACCCCCTTAAATATAGGAACTTTCTCAAAGCACTACCTGGGTATTTCAAAATATCTCTGCAACTACTGTACGTGGGAGGTGAGAAAGCGCTGCTGTCTGTTTTTGCTTTAAAAAAGATGAAATAAAAAGATTTTCAGGAATCCACATTCTGTGCCAGATACTGGAGAGAATGCTGCACGTGCAGAATCACAAAATGAACATTTCTAGAGGAAAATATAGTACGAAAGTAAAGGATTTTTCCCCCTAAAGAAAATATGTTACTTTTTATCAAGGTCACCGAAAATGAAAGTTATTATCTAATTAGAATGAAAATATTTGTCAAAAAGACTCTGGGTGCAGCAAATGCTTTGCCCATTTCCCAGAAATCCAGGTTTCGTCAATATCAGTAAATTGCCAAGGCATATATCCTGTTATTCAATGTACTGGTTTGCACTAAGAGCCATGTGTTCCAAACAACATCCCAATCCTTGGCAACTGGTTTAAAGGCCCACTGCATGCCATTGCTAAAAAGCAAAACAGGGGATAGGGGAAGTCAAGGTGAATGAAGGCTGAGGATTGCTCCTGGGGTTGTATGGGGAGAAGCCCGCTCAGGAGCCTTTTACTTCTGCAACTCAGGTGGCGTGTGGCCTGGGATGCTCTTCATGTTAAAAGAAGTGAAACAGTCTTTCCCTATGACATTGCCACCCCCAAGAACTGAGTGTGTGTTTCCCTCCAAAGTCCTTTAGTTGGCACAATGCACTCTGGGGGATATATTAAAACATGCAGGATGCTAGCCAGAAACAATGTGAGGACTGACCACAGAGTCCTCTCCACATTGCAGAGGTCTTTGGAGTATTGGTCTCTATTTGCTCTGGGCTTTAGCCAGGTTAAAAGTAGCGCAATAGTTTCAGGAACAGTCTAGAATCCTTTGCAATACTGCATCAGGTTGTTGGGCACTTCTTTGAGAGTTTAGGTGCTGGCCATGCCAGAAGCAACGTGGCAGAAGTTCCCAACTTCCCAACAGAAGTTCAGGAACCCAGTTAACAGCTCAGGTAAGATAATAAAACAAAGACATGAACTTAAAATATAAACACAAAAGCAGAGAAAAATTAACCATCAAAATAAGACACAATTTCAACCTGATTAAAAAATGCAATATGCATGCTTACTACCTACCATCCTCAAGGGTAGTGGTGATAATTTCCTGAGAAGATGGTCCTATTCCAGCTCGATTACATGCTTGCACCACCATACCATATTGCGTGAATTTTTTCAGGTTATCTAAAGTGTAAACTTCACTGTCTCCAGTAGTATCAATACTGATGATGTTGAACTGGAAATTGCCCCCCGCGCTGTATTCCCTGTAGCCAATCTGGTATCCACGAATAATCCCATTTTGCAAATGTTTCTTTGGAGCCTAAAAAAGATAGAACATACTTTGAAAGTGATGTAGGATTATCGTATTAAGTTATAACTCAGAGTGGTCTTGAATCCTAGGGGCCCCATACTACCTAAACTCATGGTTGGAGTACTAGTCGACTCTAATTTATGATAATGATGATATGGAGTTTGAAGTATAACTATAATTAAAGTCTAACACCACATGTTTGAAGACAAATTAGGACTAGGAATTTTTCGAGGTAGAAAATGTCAATGCCTGAAAGCAATCACTATAATTAATGCCTCTGAAAATAGTGGCCATTAGTGGTGATTGTTTGGATTTATAGCCCTGTCCCATGATCTAGAGTGCCATTGTTGATGTTTATAGGACTGGATTTAAGCTCCTTTCTAGGGGTGAGGTACACACATGGCATCACATGTGGCTCCACATGGCATCTCAGTTCCAAAATTGCAACAGTGATGTGCAGTTTCCCCATCACTGAAGCCATCCCCCCTTCATTGCCTGAAAGGACCCTTAGTGGTCCTGCAACACATAATTTTGCAGGCCAACAGAACAGTCTGTATGGTCCAGCACAGGTGAAAAGGTTTTCCTGGAAAATGGTACACCTAAAAGTGCATGCATGGTATCAAGGTGTTAGATATGGAAGAGCTACAGTATTCCGTGAAGTGGTACAAATATAGGTTAGGTGAGTGTATGTCGAAGCTGGGGTTGAGTAAACACAGTATCCCAGAGTGTCACATTTCTGAACAGTGCTATACACTGTACACCCACAAGAGAAGAAGCTTAGCTTGTGCTGGCTATGACTGCTTCATTTATTGATTTCCCCAAATGTTGTATTGATTCAATTCAGAATACAAATCAGCATGCTAATCAAATGGGTCGGTATTGTGAACCAGGCTGTTCTCCCCACTGAGTTCTTGTCTGATTCAGATTGTAATTTGAGCCAGAGAAGAACCCACCCAGTTACTGCCTGCAGCTGTGGCGACAAGAACAGGGGAGGTTTTCCTCCCTTTCCCTCCCTTTCCCTCTCCCCCTCCCTCCCTGGGACTTGAAACACTGCTGTGTCCACAACATCACAGGTTCCATTGATGCTTTAGCAGAATTTCAACCTTCAAGGGGGGAGGAAACAGGATAAAAACCATCCTCCTTGCTGCTGAGGCAGCAGCAGGAGCTGCCAATGATGCCAGATCAGTCAGGTAAGAGGGCTTGGGAGCTCCCAGAGTTGGGAGAGGTGAGGTTGGGGGTTCAGGCCTGGTTTCACTTCCAGAGATGAATTGGTGGTTGTGAAATAGTGGAGTACATTTGTGAAGAGAGGAGATGGAGTTTCTAGGAGATGCTATGTATGTATGTATGTATGTATGTATGTATGTATGTATGTATGTAAGTATGTATGTATGTCTCCTTCATGGATCACTGCCTTGTCGTGGCGAAGGGGCTTGCGTAACTCAATGAAGCCATGAGCTATGCCGTGCAGGGACACCCAAGACGGACAGGTCGTAGCAGAGAGTTCTGACTAAAAGTGATCCACTGGAGAAGGAAATGGCAACCCACTCCAGTAACCTTGCCAAGAAAATCCCATGAACAGTACCAAAAGGCTAAAAGATATGAGGCCGGAAGATGAGCCCCTCAGGTCGGAAGGTGTCCAATATGCTACTGAGGAAGAGCGGAGGACTATTCCAAGTAGACCCAGAAAGAGTGAAGCGGCTGGGCCAAAGCCAATAGGACGTCCAGCTGTGGATGTGTCTGAGGGTGAAAGGAAAATCCAATGCTGCAAGGAGCAATACTGCTTAGGAACATGGAATGTGAGGTCTATGAATCAAGGCAAGCTGGATGTGGTCAAAAATGAGATGATAAGATTGAACATTGACATCTTGGGAATCAGCGAACTAAAATGGACGGGCATGGGCGAATTTAAGTCAGGTGACCATCATATCTACTACTGTGGGCATGAATCCCTTAGAAGAAATGGAGTAGCCCTCATAGTCAATAAAAGAGTGGGAAAGGCAGTACTGGGATGCAACCTCAAAAACGACAGAATGATTTCAGTTCGAATCCAAGGCAAACCATTCAACATTACAGTAATCCAAGTGTATGCCCCAACCACTGATGCCGAAGAAGATGAAGTTGACCGGTTCTATGAAGACCTACAACACCTTCTAGAACTAGCACCCAAAAAAGATGTCCTTTACATCATAGGAGACTGGAATGCTAAAGTAGGAAATCAAGAAATAAACGGAACAACAGGCAAGTTTGGCCTTGGAGCGCAAAATGAAGCAGGGCAAAGGCTAACGGAGTTCTGTCAAGAGAACACACTGGTCATAGCAAACACTCTTTCCCAACAACACAAGAGACGACTCTACACATGGACATCACCAGATGGTCAATACCGAAACCAGATAGATTATGTGCTTTGCAGCCAAAGATGGAGAAGCTCTATACAATCAGTAAAAACAAGACCTGGAGCTGACTGTGGCTCAGATCATGAGCTTCTTATTGCAAAATTCAGATTTAAATTGAAGAATGTAGGGAACACCACTAGACCAGTCAGATATAACCTAAACCATATCCCTTATGAGTATACAGTGGAGGTGAAGAATAGATTTAGGGCATTAGACCTGGTAGACAGAGTGCCTGAAGAACTATGGACGGAAGTTCGTAACATTGTACAGGAGGCAGCAACGAAAACCATCCCAAAGAAAAAGAAATGCAAGAAAGCAAAGTGGCTGTCAGATGAGGCTTTACAAATAGCTGTGGAAAGAAGGAATGCGAAAAGCAAGGGTGAAAGGGAAAGATATAAACAACTGAAGGCAGATTTCCAGAGAATAGCAAGGAGAGATAAGAAGGCCTTCTTAAATGAACAATGCAAGGAAATCGAGGAAAACAACAGAATGGGGAGGACTAGAGACCTCTTCAAGAAAATTGGAGATATCAAGGGAACGTTTTGTGCAGAGATGGGCATGATAAAGGACAAAAAAGGCAGGGACCTAACAGAAGCAGAAGAGATTAAGAAGAGATGGCAAGAATACACAGAAGAACTATACAAGAAAGATCTTAATGTTCCTGATGACCACATTGGTGTGGTCACTGACCTAGAGCCGGACATCCTAGAGAGTGAAGTCAAGTGGGCCTTAGGTAGCATTACTAACAACAAAGCTAGCGGAGATGATAATATCCCAGCTGAGCTACTTAAAATCCTAAATGATGATGCTGTGAAAGTGCTGCACTCAATATGCCAACAAATTTGGAAAACTCAGCAGTGGCCAAAGGATTGGAAAAGGTCAGTTTACGTTCCAATTCCAAAGAAGGGCAGTGCCAAAGAGTGTTCAAACTACCATACAATTGCACTCATTTCACATGCTAGCAAGGTTATGCTCAAAATCCTACAAGCTAGGCTTCAGCAGTACGTGGACCGAGAACTACCGGACGTACAAGCTGGGTTTCGAAGAGGCAGAGGAACCAGAGATCAAATTGCCAACATGCGCTGGATCATGGAGAAAGCACGAGAGTTCCAAAAAAACACCTACTTCTGCTTCATTGACTACGCAAAAGCCTTTGATTGTGTGGATCACAACAAACTGTGGAAAATTCTTAAAGAGATGGGGGTACCAGACCACCTTACCTGTCTCCTGAGAAACCTGTATGCGGGTCAAGAAGCAACAGTTCGGACCGGCCATGGAACAACCGATTGGTTCAAAATTGGGAAGGGAGTACGGCAAGGCTGTATATTGTCACCCTGCTTATTTAACTTATATGCAGAGTACATTATAAGAAATGCAGGGCTGAATGAATCGCAAGCCGGAATCTAGATTGTCGGGAGAAATATCAACAACCTCAGATATGCAGACGATACCACCCTAATGGCAGAAAGTGAAGAAGAACTAAAGAGCCTCTTGATGAGGGTGAAAGAGGAGAGTGCCAAAGTTGGCTTGAAACTCAACATTAATAAAACTAAGATCATGGCATCTGGTCCCATCAATTCCTGGCAAATAGAAGGGGCAGAAATGGAACCAGTAACAGATTTTACTTTTCTGGGCTCCAAGATCACTGTAGACGGAGACAGCAGCCATGAAATTAAAAGACGCTTACTCCTTGGAAGGAAAGCTATGGCAAACTTAGACAGCATAATAAAAAGCAGAGATATCACCATGCCAACAAACGTTCGCATAGTCAGGGCGATGGTGTTCCCAGTAGCAATGTATGGTTGCGAGAGTTGGACCATAAGGAAGGCTGAGCGCCGAAGAATAGATGCTTTCGAACTGTGGTGTTGGAGAAGACTCCTGAGAGTCCCTTGGACTGCTAGGAGATCAAATCAGTCAATCCTAAATGAAATCAACCCTGACTGTTCCCTGGAAGGACAGGTACTGAGGCTGAAGCTCAAATAGTTTGGCCACCTAATGCAAAGAGAGGACTCTCTGGAGAAGACTCTGATGCTGGGAAAGATTGAAGGCAAAAGGAGAAGGGGAAGGCAAAGGATGAGATGGTTAGACAGCATCACCGATGCAACGAACATGAAAATGAGCGAACTCAGGAAGATAGTGGAGGACAGGAAGGCCTGGCGGGATATGGTTCATGGGATCACGAAGGGTCGGACACGTACTCTGACACGTAATCGGACCCGTACTCTGAGGTCATCGGGGGGGGGCCCTGTTAACCGTGCCGCCATTGACGGAGGTGAGGGGGATGGCGGCGCGGAATAGGGCCTTCTCGGCAGTGGCGCCCCAATTATGGAATTCCCTCCCCCTGGAATTAAGAACGGCTCTCTCTTTAGAGACCTTTCAGCGGGGCCTTAAGACATTTTTATTTAGGGTAGCATTCGGTGTCTGACATGGTGGGCTGGCTTTTTAACAAATGGCTTTTAACAAAGTAAATATAGGTTGACCCACTGGGGTTGTTTGTTTTTAGTTGTTGTTTTAATTGTTTTTAATTACTTGTTTTTAATTTATTTTTAATGTATATGTATTTTAATGTTTTGCAAGCCGCCTTGAGTGCCCTCGCTGGGAGAAAGGTGGGATATAAATTCTTTAAATAAATAAATAAATAAATAAATAAATAAAAATGCGCCACCAAAAGCGGCACGTTGGAGCGGGGTTCCAGTGATCCGGCGGTCCAAGTACCACCAGCAGTCGGCCGAAGTACCACTGGTGGTACTAGTACCACTGGTTGAGAACCCCTGCCTAGGGGGTTCACTGTTTGAGAACCCCTGCCTTTATGTCTTTGATTCTCCTTCCTAGTTACTGGATTCTTATCCATACAACTAAAGCTTTCTATTGTTGCACCTTTAACCCTGCCGCCTCCTTCATTTCATGCCATTCCATTGAGTCGTTCCCCGAGTCATTGCACTTGGTCATTGCACATGCCATAGATTTCCCCTGTGTGTACATGTTCCATGTGTCTTACAGTATGCCTAGTAACACAGTACTTCTTGAGACTGCAGCTGTATTTCTTGTAATAAGATGTTCAAAAGGGCATAATCGCAGGCACATATAATTGCATGCAAATCTAATTTAGCATGCAATTACAGTCAGTTGCAAAGTAATTTTTGAAAATTTAGCTGCAAGCGCTGTGTATATAAATTCATCTAGCTCCGCATATCTCATTTGTCTAGCCTTGTGGGCAATTCAATAACACAGTGATATACATCCCAACAAACTTTAAGAGACTGCTCCCACCCCCTTCCTATTTCACATTACTTATTTACCTTCCAGGTTACCCTGATGCTTTGTGAAGATATGGGCTCAAGCTGAACATCTTGAGGTGGTCCATCAGGAGCTGGTGAGAAACAAGAAGATGCATCAACTTGATAAGTTTTTCTCTTCTGTTACAGAAAACAATACATCACAGTATTTGCAAGCTGTAGCACAACACTGGAATATGTTGTGCGTTTGCTATACACACATAAATGAGTATGGTATCAAATCACAGAACAATATTTACTGTATTTGTAGGCTGTCACAATGTGCTTGACATTTCAAAAGCAACTGCAACAAATCTCAGCTCTGGAAGAATTTGGTTGTGCAGCTGTAATTTAGACAATTGGTGAAAGCTCATAGGGTTAGGGTGCCAAAAAGTGCCCAAATGAATGTTAAGAAGAGTGTGTGAGATTTGGATGTGAGAAAGTAGAATATTTATTTTTCACATTTTAATACCACCATTCTTCCAAGGAGTTTAGGGTGGTGTACCCTCTTTTCCTTCCCTCTTTTTGTCCTCACAACAACCCTGTGAGGTAGGTGAGGCTGAGAGATAGTGACTGGCTCAAGGTCATCCAGGAAAGCTTCGTGGCTGAGCAGGGATTTGAACTTGTATCTTTCAGGTCTAAGTCCAACTCCCAAATCTCAGCTGAACTTCCCTTCCAGTAGAATATCTTTGAATCTCAGGTGCTGGGGACAAAGCAAGACTATCACTCTCGTGCTTTGCTGGGGAGTACCCAGGGGCTGTTGGAAATGCTGGAGAGAGCTCCATTATCACAGGGGCCGGATCTGTCCCGTGGGCCTTATGTTTGACACTCCTGGGTTACAGGGATGGGAGGTCCTACAAGAACCAATAAAAGCCAGCAACCAATTAGTGAAAAAGCAGCATCTATTCCTTGATTAAAGATCAAGGATCCGTCCCGTGGGCCTTATGTTTGACACTCCTGGGTTACAGGGATGGGAGGTCCTACAAGAACCAATAAAAGCCAGCAACCAATTAGTGAAAAAGCAGCATCTATTCCTTGATTCTCCTTCTTGCTGCAGGAACCCACTTGACACTCTCTTTGAATAGAAGATGCTGGCAGCCTGAAGAAGCCACAGTAGCATCTGATATGCAATGCACACCTTTGCCAATGCAGTCTTCTGCCTCCACCTCTCTGTTTCATATTTAATGTTGTTGTTTTTTGTAAGGCCTTCATTATGTTCTCTGCCCTCGGGCTTCTCTCAGCCGTTTGAGAATCTGTGCTCATTTAACACGCCTGAGGTAGAAGCAATGAACTAAAATAAGCAATGACAAATGGTGGCACTTCCGTGCATTGTGCCTGTGTTCTCAGCTGATAGCAAGGCAAGGCAACCGCTATTGTGGCTCTGCTGAAGACTTGGCCGCCTTCTCTCCTCTGGTTTCACCCTGAATAAATCTGCAGCTTTTGATGACAGTTCCATATAATTGACCTTTCACTCTCAAAGGACGGCTTCATAATGAGAGGAACGAAAGGGTCAGTCATCTTGAAACTAGGTCAGGCAGCAGAGAATATAAACGTGGACATTCAGTTGCACGCTGTTAATAGAGAAACTAATCTTCAAATTAAGGTCAGCTAATTATGCTGGTATGTTAATTTTCAGTCAAATGAAAGACTGCAAATGATAAATATTATTGGTTAATTAGGAAATATATATATATATATATATATATATATATATATATATATATATATATATATATATATATATATATATATATATATATATATATATATATATATAACGAGTGCTGCAGAGGGAGGAAGACATACAAGAGAGAGGTGCGTGGAAGATAGGTAGATTGGAAACAGAGGACCGTGAACTAGATGGTAGCCACTTAATAGCATGCCATCTGCTGGTATAGCCACATGTCAAGTTGATCACCTGTGATCTCCACTTATGACAACTATGCAGTAAAGCACAATATTACACCAGACCTATTTTACAGCTACTCAGAAATCTGGAGAAGTGGGAGACTGGGGCCTTGGCAGGCTGGATGTAAAATATGGACAAAAATTATGACTAAATAGCTACTCCATGACTCTATGTCGTTAGTTTCCACCCATATGATGCTTGCTCCTGGGTCCTGGAATCCTTTAATTTCCCTTTCTGACTTAGACTAGATTTAGATCTCTATACTGTTGGAGGATGGGCAGCGTTTAGCTGCTGGACACTGGGGGTGTGGTGTACTGCCTGGTCATATACCCTACCAAGAGGAATAGAAATGTCAAGCCAGTATATATTTTAATTTTCTAACCAGATAAATACTCCACACAATTGAATGTATAAATTAGAAGCAAATGATTGCATACTTTTCCCTCAGCATGTAGGAAGGAAATGTGGCATCAAGGAAGTATTTGATTTAGGAGGGGAGAACGAGAATGAAGGAATGTGTGAAAGCTGCAGTTTCTTCAAGTACACACCTTGTACAGTATCAGCCCCCTGGAGGTGGGGGGATCACCTCCGAGCTCTGATGGCTTTCTCCTTCAAAACACTCTGGAGAACTCCAACTGTCTCCTAACAATTAGTTCCTATCAGCCAATCCGCTATTGACCAGCAATCTGCCTGATGAACGAATGATTGGCCAGCAGCCTTAACAATGCATTTTTAGCCTTGTGTCTTAACTGTGAATTTAATGACCTTTTAGTACGGTATTACATGTTTTGAAGTTTTAGATGCTAATAACACAAGTACTCTCTACTTTCAAGTATTTTCAGCTGAGCTTTTTAAGTGAAGTGTACATGATTATTTGAACTTGCTTTCTATGGAGAAATGTTTTCTCTCTTCCACTCTTTTGTGCCAATACTCCAATCCCATTTTTCCAACACTACGCAAGAATACTTCCCTTCTAGTGCACCTTTCCGAAATACTTCACAGGATACTTATCCTCATCCTCATATCTCTACAGCTCTCGATTCAATTCAGACAGACAGCTGTCACAATCAGGCCCATATCTGAATGGACATCTCCCCTAACTGCACTGTTATCTCCCCTAACAATGATAGCCTCATGGCCCCTCCCATTCTAAACAGAGTCCTCAAGGACCACACTCTTCTAAAGAAAAAAAGAAAAAAAGAAAAAAATTACGACTTAAAGTTGACACCACAAACTACAAATAATTTGTTGCTCGCTCTGTATCATCTTCCGCTAAGTTTCGTGATTGGCATAGAGGTTGAATTGTCAAAAAGCAACAAAAGATTTCATTTGTGAGCTTAAACATTAATTTAACACTATTTCTGTGTAAATATGCTTAGGATCACAACTTTAGACTGCAATTCTATACACACTTATTTATTAAATATTTTTTATTCTGTCCTTCTGCACCCACATGGGCCACCAAGGCAACTCATAACAACACTGATTTTATTTTTATTTACATCCTGCTCTATTCCATGGGATCAGAGTGGGTTATGATATTTTTCTACAAGTTTTTCTTCTCTTCTTCCTCCTGAGAGGCAGTTGGTGTGTGTGTGTGGGGGGGGGGGGAGGCACAGCCTAGTAAAGTTTAAAAAGCACAGCAGATCTAGGAGGTAATGCTGGATTCTTTCTTGGGATAAGTCCCATTAAACACTATGAGCTTACTTCTGAGTAGACATGCATAAAAAGGTAAAGGTGACCCCTGACATGAGCTGTCGATCGAAAGGTCGGCAGTTCGAATCCGCGACGGGGTGAGCTCTCATTGCTTGCCAACCTAGCAGTTCCAAAGCATGTTAATGCGAGTAGATAAATAGGTACCACTTGCGGGAAGGTAAACAGCACTCCGTGTTCCAGCTGCATGCTACACGCTGCGGCAAGGAGAGTCATGCCGGCCACATGACCATGGAGGCGTCTTCGGACAACGCTGGCTCTTCGGCTTTGAAATGGGGATGAGCACCACACCCTAGAGTCGGACACGACTGGACTTAATTGTCAGGGGTCACCTTTACCTTTTTTATGTCATATGTAGAGCTTCCTTAACCTTCATTGTCATAGTACCTGGTTCTTCATAATGCCAAAAAATGCACACATCAATGATTACAACTTAGGGTTAGACTTAAACAAGGGCAAATGGAGAATGTACCTGCTTCATCTGTGGTGATAGTGAGCTCATTGCTAGCCTCACTCTTGCCAATGCGATTTTTTGCATACATGCGAATGTTGTAGGTGGAGGAAGCATGGAGGTCAATGATAGTGGCCTGATTCAGCTGCGGGGAAACATCTTTGGTTCTTTGAACTGAATCCCAGGAGTCTATTAAAAAAAAGTGTGGGAAAGATAATCAGATTTCCACAGTCTTTTCTTTGATTCTTTTTGTTTTAAACATTTAAATCATCACATTTTGAAGATCACCCTCACTGGCAAAACGAACCCATGGAAATTACCTTTTCTCTTAGTCTTGCTGATTTACACAAATACAACACAGAGGATAGATTCACACAGGAACTTGAGAATTATCATGCAGTGACAACAACACTGAGCACAGCATTTTGTGTCCCACTGGACAAGCAAGTGGCCAGCAAGATAGCCTCCGGGAGGTTCACTTTGAGCTGTTCTTTGCTGTTAATCCCCTCTGCTAACTGGGAAGAGAGGTGCCTTTTAAGTGGTGGTTAGCAGGAGGAGTGCTGAATGACCCAACTATCCCTCCTCATTCCAGCATAAAGGCTGTGACACACTGCACACGACGCGGTGCAAAGCGAAGACTGCCTTTGCTTCGCACCACTTCCTGTCTATACAGGCCTCCCGCCGACCCTGCCTGCCCTTTGGAGCTGAGCCCTTGCAAAGCCACAGAGAGAGAAGCAAAAGACGTCCTTCCCCACCCCCTCTCTGCTAGTCAATCAGAACTGAGTCTTTTCAGACTCGTTTCTGATTGGCTGTTCGCTTCCCTCTATGTCCTGCCCCACTGCACTGAACTCGCTAGCTGGTTGAGCAAAGTTCAATATTTTCATCAGCTCTCGCATGTTGCTGTGTACAAGACACACCGCACGCTTCTTGTCACTTCCCAATGCTTCGCACTGCACTGTGTGTGGTGTGTCACAGCCTTAATATCTTTTCAGTGACTGTTTACTGGGGTATTTTGTGTTCCTGGTTACGTTTCACGATGAATAAGGGGGGGGGCAATGTAAAGCAGAGAAATAGAGGCAAGTGCTGTTGTGGGGAAAAAGGAGGCCACCACCTACTTTCAAACTGACAGAGGTGACCCTCAAAAGTTGGTAGAAATAAGCGGAGGAAAAAAGGAGGTACACTTACAGAGCAATTCTGACTAAAGATCGGACGACGGAGCAAGCACTACGCCACCGGAAGCCATCGCGAACATGCCGTAAAGCACGTTCACAATGAAGGCCGATTTACACAGCACTGCGTCCGGCGTGGAGTCGTCTTGCCCCTGCCTCCGCCGGGCGGGTCGGACGAGTGTCTTCCTGCCTGTTGTCCCTCCTGTTGTCCCGCCTTCCTGTGTAAAGCGCAGCTGTGATTGGCACTCTCCTCCCCCCCTCTCATCCGATTGGTGGCTGCATTGCGTTCGGCGAAGCTACCCCTTAAAACATGGTCGGAACCATGTTTGACACAGTGCACACGATGTAGCATCGGGAGCGTGCAAATGCTCCGCAAGACTGCAAAAATCTCCGCAAAGCACCAGACGCAGTGCAGTGTAGATCGGCCTTGACTTTAGACTCTCTCTCTCTCTCTCTCTCTCTCAAACACACACACACACACACACACACACACACACACACACACACACACAGAGTTAAATAAGACATTTTTTCACATTTAAAATTGTTTTAGTACTTTTTTATTTAATGATTTTAATTTAAAAGTTAACAATTAATTAGCTAATTTTGATTGATTAATCCAATTAATTAGCAGTTAATTAGCAGGGGGTACTTCAGAAAATTGGACCATGATAGGCCGCCCTAATGACCCCCGTGCTGCCGCGACAGCTGGCCGGCGAGGATGTCTGGCTCCGGAGACATCCTCGCCGGCTGGCTGTCTTGGGCCTTCTGAGGGAGGCCCGATGCGTGACATCATATTTATAAGGTTTTCGCGCATGCGCAGTATGTTTCTGAGGGCAAATTTGCCCTCAAACATTCTGTGCAGGCGCGAAAACCTTATAAATATGATGTCGCGCATCGGGCCTCCCTCAGAAGGCCTTGGAGCTCCGCCGAGGGTGGACGTTCTGAGGCCTCCTCCGGGAGCGGGAGGCGACGCGCGGGTGCGTGCGCAGGACTGCGCATCACCCTTTGCATGCATTGCCCCCAGGCGGTCCGCTCTCCCCGCCGCACTCCAGCGACGCCTCTGTACCCGGGCCTCCAAAGGTTGAGAACCCCTGCTTTAGAGTAAGGGCTGCTGGCGCAAGGCTGGCAGCCCTTATTCCGCCGCTGGCTCACCCCTGCGGCCACCTGAGGTGGTAAGAGATTCCCCAGCAGACACGGGGTTGGACCGGGTGGCGAAGAAGGGGGTCCATTGGCCAAGCTGGGCCAGGAGGGGCTGGAGATGGCAGCCGCCATATCCTCATCATGTTCCCGCTGGCGCAGCCATTACACAGCCTCTTCTTACTTCTACCAGCTAAACAGCTGGCGGAAATCCAAGGAGACCCATTGGGGCCAGGCCGCGCTACACCGGGGGAAGGGGACAAATGTCCCCTTCTCCCGAGTAGAATTCTGGGCCGATCTCAATCAGATAAGATGTGGATAATATCCAGGAATGTGGATAGTCAGGATAGCGCTGTTATAAAGATATGGCTCCAACACTAAGCTGCATGTGCTAGTAGACTGCTTGTGTGACCAGACCTTTTGCATACATCAGCCGCCCAGCCAAACACTGGAACCAGCTCTCTGGCAGGTCAAGGGAAGAAAAATGCCGCCTCCTCTCTGCAAAGATCTGCTGACAGAGACTTATGGGAAATGGGGGTGAGGGCAATGATCTATTTGGTCCCTTGTTTTAAGAAAACTCACCCATCTCTCATTTTAGCTGCTCTTTTATAATCACATCACTACATCTGGCCATGTTTTTGTTACAGAGGCGTCATTAGGGGGTGTGGGGGTGTGTGAGTCCTCCAGTCAGCGAGACTAAGGGAGCTAGAAAGGCTGCAGCAAGTTTGCGCAGGTGCAGCTTCTCCAGCATCGTCTTTCCTACTACCAGCTAGCCAGGAAGGACGAGTCTGACTGACTGCCGCCCGGGTGTGTGTGTGCATGAACGTGGTAAGAAGAAAACCACCTGGAGTGCACCAAACACCCCCAGCTGCTTTCGCACTGACGTAGTCAGTAGAGTTTGCACAGAGGAGCATTATAAAAGGGAGTTTGCACAGAGTAGTTTGCATTTGAAGGGAGTTTGCACAGAGGAGCATTTAAAAAAAAATGCAATTCCCTGTCAGGGTTGGAAGTAGTAGTTTGCTTCACCTCAGGATTGTACCAATTTGTTCCCCCTCACTTCAGCATTTGTGTAGTATTTTGAGGTGTTTCAAGTGCTTCTGTGTAAGGTAAGCAAGCATTATTGTCCCTATAGTGCTGACTTTTGGTAAGGGAAGGGGTGGAGGAAAAAGCACTTTTGCGCCGCTACCGCAGCACTCGTGGGGACGCAAAAAAAGTTTGTGAATTTTGTGCGCCGCACGCATGCGCACAATGCACCCTGGGAGCCCTTAAGAACAAAGGGCTTCCAGGCCGCTTGTATGCATGCTTGCGGCTCGGCGAGCCTTGCTAACCAACACGGCCTGGAAGCCCTTCATTCTTAAGGGCTCCAGGGCCACTTGCGCGCTTGTGAATGGCTTGTGGAAAGCCAACGGCAATCCGGGAGGAAAACGGCAGCAGTGGGCGCCGCAATCCGGGATGGCCACCACACCTCCAGGATGCCGGGACCGGACCCTGAAATCTGGCAGGGTCCCGGCCGTTCTGGGATGTATGGTAAGCCTATGAATGTTCCATTTGCTGCTTTGGAAATGTAGGGGTCTGCATGCGTTAGAGAGAGACGATTTCTATAGAGGCACCACAAGGCTCTGAACAGTTATTTCTAGCCCAGAAATAGGTGGGGACAGACAGGAGAAGGACTCCTCTTTTCACCCCCGAATAGCAGGATTTTTTTTGACTGATGGGGAGGGGTGGGAAAAGAGAGAGAGAGAGAGAGAGAGAGAGAGAGAGGACAAGATCCAAGAAGACTGGCAGAACAGCGCGTGCGACAGCCTTACACTGTGCTCGGGGCCCCATTACTATAACATAAACCCCTTGGCATCCAATGGGGCTTACCTACAGAAAGATGTATACAATCAGGAGAGGAGAGGGACACAAAGACAGAGACAGGAAAGCCTCCCATCAAGCCTCAGCAGCCTATTACTTTGAAGCAGGACCAACTTTGAAGTAAGCCCCACAGACACCAGTGCAGCTTATTGTAAGGCAGATGTGACAAATAAGCTAGGAAAATAGGGGAAGTGGGAAAAGGAATGGAGAGAAAAGGCTCCAACCAAAATCCAGCAACCTAATACTTTGAGCTAGAGCATGTTTGCTTTGAAGTAAGCCCCATGGAATCCAGTGAAATGTATTCCAAGGGAGATGTGTATATTCTGCAATATTGTGTTGTGGAACCCTCTTGTAATTTATCAGCTTAAAACTCTACACAGTTTGGCCCCAGGGTACCTTGGAACGACCTCCTCCCATATGAGCCTGCTCACTCATGGCAATATTCAGCCAAGGCCTGCTTCACATCCCACAACCCCTGAGATTCAATTGGTGGTGGTGACACAGGGCTGGTGGTGCCTATATTATGTAATACTCTTTGTTTGAAGGCTTGCATGGCTCCCACAATACAGGTTTTTCAATGGGCGATTAGTAAGGTTTTTCTATTTCACCAGGCATTGGAGTGAGCGGATTTTTATCCTGCTCGCTCTCGCTCTCGCTCTCGCTCTCTCTCTCTCTCTGTGTGTGTGTGTGTGTGTGTGTGTGTGTGTGTGTGTGTGTGTGTGTGTGTGTGTGTGTGTGTGTGTGTGTGTGTGTGTGTGTGTGTGTGTGTGTGTGTGTGAGAGAGAGAGAGAGGGAGGGGGGGTTATAACACTGCTTTCTTTTATCTTGTTGTATTGTTGGCTTATTTGATTTTAAATTTGTACACTGCTTTGGAGGCCTGGCAGAAAAGTAGCTGAACAGTAATAGACATAAATGTGAATAAGTCTGAACTATAACAAAAGCATGAAAAATATAGCTACGAGAACTCAAAATGTGATAATAGATGATCAAACAAAGTTACTTCAGTTGACACAAAAGTGCCAAGACAAATAAGGACTATTGTCATGGAACTTCATAGCATTTTCACATAAGCAAATTCAAAATTCAGAAAAGCACATGGTTTATCCCAGACAGAATCTATCTGTTCCTGACCACTGCTGGGGGATTAGACATTTGAATGTTACCATACCAAAAACTCCCTGCTTGTGACAAGCTGGCATACAAGGCCAAGGTTTCCTAGCCTGGCATTCACTCTAATCTGCTAGCGTTTCACAGGCAGCGCTTTTTCACACATTCCAAGGCAGAATCCCCCACTGGCAATCTGAAGTGGTCCAGTCCTAAGAAGCCTGTAGTACAATGTGCCTTTTCCGGATATTTGAATTTGCTTCAAGTCTCTTTGTATAAATCATAAGTAGAAAGTAAACAGCACTGAAAACACTTTGCTCAACAGTTATACATTTTCCACTAGATCTGTTTAGGTCAGAACCCCTCCCCTGTGTGCTTTTAGAAGATTTGGGGCTTGCTGTCAGTGTACAGTATTTTCATTTACTCCAATTCTCATAACAGACTTACAAAGGATGGAATTGGTAAAATCCATATAGTATGAATACATGTGGAAGATGTTTTTATTTGCTTGTTTGGCTACATTTCTGACTACAGGGTGGGGAAAATCAGTACTGTATATACCACCCCCAGCTGTATCATACTAGATGACATTTATCTCTTTACTTTGCATGCTGTGCCATCTGGTGGTACAATTTGAAAAGGCACCTTTGAGAAGGTATATAGTCCTGTACAGTACATGATTTCTTTTTATAGCAACAGTAATCACAGTTTTAATAATAATATTACTAACAATGTACCTTATCTCGGTCATCTTCAAGTTTACATTATTATCTGAAGATTATTTTAACTGCAAGTGGGAGGCTGGGAGAAAGCTTGCCCAAGACCACCAAGGGAAATCCTGTCTCACAGCTCATGCTTTTAAGACAACAACACTACATCAACTCGTAAAGGAAAGCCAGGTCTTTGTTATCTCTACACTTACCATTTAACAAGCAATGGGCATGAGTCATGTTTTAGTTATTTGATTTGTCTCTGTAAATCGCTTTGTGAACTTTTTTTGTTGAAAAGCGGTATAAAAATATTCTTACTAGTACTAATAAGATAAATCAACAGACAGGTAGAAATAGGCAAAACCATGGACTATGTGATTATAATTCATGCTGCTATTCTCCCTCATTAGAAAAAAGGAGGTTTATGCATTGCTGGGGACTTCAGAATACAAAAGGGTATGTGCTTAGCATTCGAAGAGTAGACCTCTTGTGGGAGCTGGAACTGACTAGGCTCAAGGCAAAAGACCCTGTTTGCAAGCAGAGTGCTGGAATTGGGTTGCAACTGATAAGGGCAGGAGTAGAGAGTTTTATTACTCGCCACCAGCTATTTTACAAGCAGTCTCCAATAGGTTTGTGTTTGTTACGCAATTCACAGGCAACACACAGTATACAGCCAGTACTACAAATTGCAGTGGCTCAACTAGAGATGTAAAATTTCTGGAAATATTGAAGCCATGGGAAAAGAAAAACACCACCACCACCCCGCTTTTTGGGGGGGAGGGAAATGGAAATTTTGAGGAAAAACTGAAAATATATGCAATAGTTATTTTCATATCAAGCCTAAACGTATTTTACTGCTTTAGCAATAATAAAATAAATAAATAAATAAATAAAATCTGCAAACTGCTGCACCGCATGCTACCCTTGGACTGGGAAAGTTTAGTTCTCACCCAAACTTTCAGATTGGTTCCTCTGAGGCTTTGGTACCCACAACAGTCTCTTTCAGTTTCTGCCCCTCCTCCTTCTGTCATCTTTAACCCTAGCAAGCAAGCAAGGCAGGGCAATAAGATGTCTGTTTCCCAGTCCTGTAGTAGAAAGTCTGTGCCACAGTCATTTGAAAGGAGAAGTAAAAGGGTTGACAGGGGGCAGGTTAAAAGGAGAGTAGACACAGGAGCACTGATCTCTTTCCCAAAGTAGAACAAAATTCACCAAAAGAAGGCAAGCAGCAATCCACATGCAATAAATGCCATGTAGTAGGAAGGTGGCAGCACCCTCTAGCCGCAGAAATACAACATTAACATTGTGATAGTACAGTAGAGTCCTCCCGATTATCCGACCTTCAGTTATCTGACATTCCATTTTATCTGACATTGAAGCTACTGTATATGGCATAAGTGCTGTTTAATTCCCTTGCGTTGTTGGCAGGGAGTTGGGTGTAAATAAATACCCTGTTCTCAATAGGTTAAGTAACATCAGCTGCCAGCTCCTCAGCTCGATCCCTCCTCCCCTCTGTCTCCACCTCCTTCTCCCCTCCTTATGGAAAAGGGTTGAAGTGTTTCTGATAGGAGCCTGGAGTGCTCCTGCCTGGAAAGGAGAGAGAGGGAGAGAGGGGAAAGAGGAGAAGAACTCCAGCCGAAACTCCAAGGGCCATTGCAGTTTGCAGGAGATCCTCCTTGCTTGGGATTTCCAGACTAGAAGAATGTAAAGACCCCTTACAGCAGTGTTTCTCAAACTGTGGGTCGGGACCCACTTGGTGGGTTGCGACCTGATTTCTGGTGGGTCCCAGGTGATGGAAAGATCATCAGATAAATAATTGCCACAAGCCCGGAAGCTATTCAAAAATCAGATAGCTACTAATTGCCCTGCAAAGAGCTGAGCTCTTGCAGTTTGCAAGATAGCTGCTAATTACCCTACAAGCAGCTGAGCTCTTTACTTGTAAATAAAAAAATAGTTATTTGTTTGTTTGTTTTTGTTTATAGATCACCTTTTTTAAGTCTCGTAAAGCTAGGTGGGTCCTGATAGAGTGTCATTTTAAAAAGTGAGTCCCAGTGCTAAAACGTTTTAGAACCACTGCCTTACAGGATTGCTGAGTCTCCTAGAGTGCTACTATTCTGCTGGGATCTTCTTGTGTTCCTTGCCTTGTGCCCACGTCCCCCAGCAAGGTAATACCTTTCAGTTTACTTGATTGAAATTTGTTCGTCCGTCCCCTGTGTATTGTTTGACCTATTTGGTAATACAACAACCTATTGGTCCCATTTCGGTCGGATAATTGGGACTCTACTGCACTATGATAAATATCAGTGCTTACAAGTGTTACTTTCCCTGGCACTGAAAATGTATCTCAAGGAGATTTTTAGGACTAGTAAAGATGGAGTAAAGATTTACTTAGCTGTCAGTGACTACCTTTCTTCCACTAGAATGGAAGGATGCCATGTTCACAATTCCTCTGCTATATAAACATAATTTTGGCTAATGTATCTCCAATATTATCCAATAATATTATCTAATGTAATATTATCTAAAAATGAATATTGGCTTCTTTGCAACCCTTCCCCTATCTAAATAGAATGTTGGCACCTAAAGAAATGTACTTGCTGAAAAAAATGGTATGCAATAGATACGTCTAATAATGTTTTTTCTATTAGAAAAAATAATTTTAAAGATGGCTTTTCTTTAATGCATCCGCAGTGATGGTGGTGAGGGCTTTCCATACTTCAGGCTTACAGAATTAATGTTAAAATAGTTCAAAATACAATTAAAATAATTAAAATGAAACAATTAGAGCCAAACACCAATGGGTCATCTTAAAATTACATTTGATTGAAAAAGCCAGCCCACCATGTCAACAATCAAATGCCAACATAAATAAAAATGTCTTGAGGCCCCGCCAAAAGGTCTCCAAAGAAGGACCCGATCTTAATACTAAGGGGAGGGAATTCCACAATTGGGGTGCCACCACCGAGAAGGCCCTATTTCTCACCGCCTTCCTCCTCACCTCCATCAGTGGTGGCATGGTTAACAGGGCCCCTTTGGTTACCTCAGGGGACAGGTTGGATTATTTGCTACAAGGAAGGAGATGGTCCCTCATATACACTGGTCCTGAGCCATAAAGGGCTTTAAAAGTCAAAACTAGCACTTTGAATTGTGCCCAGAAATGAACCGGCATCCAGTGTAGCCGCCGAAGCAGCAGCCCGATTGAGTTGAACCGATGAGCCCTGGTAACCACACGGGTGGCCTCATTCTGCACTAGTTGCAGTTTCTGTACAGTCTTCAAATGCAGCCCCACGTAGAGCGCATTGCAGTAATCTAATCTAGATGTCACTAAGGTATGGGTCACTGTGGACAGTGATGATGATGATGATGATGATGATATACAGTTGGCCCTTTGTATCAGCGGGGGTTCAGTTCCCGAACCCCCAACAGATACAAAAAACCTGCCTTAAATGAACACTGCGGGAAGGGGGAGGCGAGGGCTGGGTGGCATCACAGTACCTTATTTTAGCAATGCACCAGTCTGCCGCCCGTTCAGCTTCCAAGTACTTGAAATGGCAGTAAAGAGTTATAAAAAAAAAACCTGATTCACAGCGGCATCCGGTTGTGACACAAAACCGGAAGTCGCTGTGAATCGGGGTTTTTTTTTAACTCTTTACAGCCATTTCAAGTACTTGGAAGCCAGTGCAGGCGTCCAGAAGTGGGTGGTGGGACGATGCGTTGCTAAAATAAGGTACTTTGACTCTGTGCCTGACCCCCCAGCCAGCCCTTTATTCCTGGGGTAGCCATCCCCGTTGAGACAAGTCTGCAGATGGCTATTTCGCAGGAAAAAGGGGAAAAGCTGAACAGCTTTTCAACAAAAGGTTGTTCACAAAGCGGTTTACGTAGCAAAATAAATCATTAAATGGTTCCCTATCCCCAACCGACTCACAATCTAAAAACCTCTGCACGCACGAGGGCACGTTCAAGGAAGTTTTGTGTGGAATTATCTTGAAATGTCCATGTCAGATATCTGCTGAAGAACTGCAAGCATACATTTCTTTTACTGTCAATGTAAACTTTCTGGAATTTACAACAGCATAACTGAAACACAGTTCTTCCTGGTTTTTGCTAATGGAAACGTTGTTCTAGAAAAATAATTGAAATATTTATGTGATAATCAATTATACACTTGGATATTATCACTTGGGTCTAAAAATAAGATACAAAGCCTCCTCGACATGCAGACACAAATTAAACACAATTTGAAAAACAGGAACATAATAGATTCAGGTGTGTTTGTGGAACATTTTGTGTTGTATTTCCTTCAAAATAGGGAAAGGAAAACATGGTGGTCTCTTCATCTCACACAGTTGTGTTTTTTCCTAAGATACTTTTTCTTTTGCAAATCCATGCATCATTGCATCTGGAAACACATTTTCCCAACAAGTTTGATTCATATCACACCTATTCAGAACAGATAGCAAGAGGATACCCTCCCAGAGCAATATCATCACTGGTAAAGGATTGGGGAAAGGGAGCATTGATTCAGGAAGAAAGAAGCATGGCAGAAAGCCATTATTCAGTTCACCTCAAGAAATATATTATGCCAATCACTAGCTGAGATGGCTACATCTGCTTAGATCCCTTACTGAAAAGGGGCCAGTGTTTTTGACATCATCTGTCATCTTGACATCATCAAGATCAGCAACTCACACAAGAGCAAAACTGAGAACCTCCCACAAACTATTTTTGAAAGAACTCATTTAACACAACCAGAAACACTATACAGCAACCTTTCCGGCGTCAGGGACCGGTATCCGTTTGGAATTTCTTCCCATGGACCGGGGGGGGCACCGACGCCACGCCACCACTTGACCCGGGCGTGATGACAGCTGCGCGCGCCCAGCGCGGCTCCAATCACACACCCCCACCGGTTTCATTACCATTTTGGAGCTGTTCAAGCTCCAGGGAGGGCGGGAGGGCCGAAAATGAAGACGGACGAAGCGGAGGCGATGCATCGCGAAGGCAAGTACGCCCCAACCCCAATGCTACTGCCTCCCGCGGCTCCCTGTGGAGGCTTGGCCCGTGTCCCGCGTCCCGGTCCCGAACAGGCCAAGGCCCGGTGGTTGGGGACCCCTGCTATACAGAGTTGCAAGTGAGGGGGCCCAATATCTTCTTACCAGACTTGTTCTTGCATTCTATGTCATAGCCTGTGATCGGACTATTTCCATCAAATCCCATTGTCCATCTGAGGGCGATGCTGCGTGCTCTCACTTCTCGGATTTCTATTTCTGGAGGATCTGGGGGTTCTGGGCAAACAGACACAAACTGCTTTAGTCAAGAGAAGAAAAGTGCTATGTGTCAATGACAGCAATGAGCATGGTATGAAAAACATGGCTTGCCAACGGTAATATTGCTTGCCATTTCCTCCACTCACTGAGTTATATACGCATTCAGCCACTTCATTCCCATAAGGAGAGAAAGCTAATATTTAATTAAAAAGGAGAAACTTGCTTATCATCTCATTTTAGAACAGTACATATTATTACTTGAAAAGAACATTTCTTTTTCCTAGGGCAGTTTTTGACCATGATACTCACATTACATTTGGAATTTATCTTAAAAGGAAATGAATCAAAGAGAAAATACTACTGAAACAGAATCTCTGCATTTGTTTATTTGAGTAGCTGTGAGAGAAGAGAGAGTGAATCCCAGTCCATCTAAGTTTGAACAAAATGACTTAAACCCCCAGCTTATCTAGAAGATACTTAGTTAACAGAAAATAATTGTGGTGATTAATAGTGGATGGGGGGAACATTGTATATTGTCCACTCTTTGCACGCATTCAAGTATATGCGAGGTGGATATTCTAATCTGTATTGGACTGTCAAGACAAAATCAGCAGTCATTTGAAATGGTTACTTCCGTTTAATTACACAACCGGAATAAGAGTACTACTGTATTGTATGCATGGACTAAGACACCACCATGCTGTTCAGGGGTGGTTGGGGGTTGATCAGGTTGGGCACTGGCCAGGGATCTGCGCCCATCAGACACCACCATGCTGTTCAGGGGTGGTTGGGGGTTGATCAGGTTGGGCACTGGCCAGGGGTCTGCGCCCATCAGACACCACCATGCTGTTCAGGGGTGGTTGGGGGTTGATCAGGTTGGGCACTGGCCAGGGGTCTGCGCCCATCAGACACCACCATGCTGTTCAGGGGTGGTTGGGGGTTGATCAGGTTGGGCACTGGCCAGGGGTCTGCGCCCATCAGACACCACCATGCTATTCAGGGGTGGTTGGGGGTTGATCAGGTTGGGCACTGGCCAGGGGTCTGCGCCCATCAGAGGTGGGCTGTTCAGGGGTGGTTGGGGGTTCAGGGGTGGTTGGGGGTTGATCAGGTTGGGCACTGGCCAGGGGTCTGCGCCCATCAGAGGTGGGCTGTTCAGGGGTGGTTGGGGGTTCAGGGGTGGTTGGGGGTTGATCAGGTTGGGCACTGGCCAGGGGTCTGCGCCCATCAGAGGTGGGCTGTTCAGGGGTGGTTGGGGGTTCAGGGGTGGTTGGGGGTTGATCAGGTTGGGCACTGGCCAGGGGTCTGCGCCCAGGAGGTCAGCTGGGTCCACCTGGCCAGCTCGATGCAATAACCTCAATATCAGTGAAAGTTGACACTGGGGTGCCATGAGGGCTTTAACTCAGGACCCCTAGCAAACAGGCACTGGGACTGATGCTGCTGAGACATATTACTGTATATATTTTCTCATTTTTGACAGACCATTTATATTGCTGCAATTTTACTGTAAACAAGAACCAGAATACCACTTTTACTGGCTTAGTGAGATATTCTGTATACCAGTGTATACCAATGGTAACAAGGAACTGATGAAACCTGCAGCCACAGAAAATGGGGGGGGGGGGTTTGGAAGAAAGGTTGTTTGTGAGTCCTGAGTGGATCTGGCATCTTATGTTTAAGCTCCAAGGCATACAAGCATGTGAGCAAGTGTTGTATGCAAAGCAAGCAGAGCCCAGTGGCTGATTTCTGCTTCAACTCAGCATCTGACAGGGCATCACCTCAGCCATTCCCGAACCTGCCGATCCCTGCCCAACTACACTTCCTCTCCCCGCCAAGAAATATGGTCGGGGGAGGGGGACCCAGCCCGAGGACACAGTGACGACTGGAGTTCAGAATGCAAAAATACACTGCCACTGCCAGAAGCTTCTGACTGACTGAACTTGAGAAACATTTTATTTCTAAATATACCACAGGTTTCTTGTTACATCAAAACAAAACAAAATTCAAGTGGCTTTTGCATTACTTCACCCTATTTAGGCTACTGCAAGCCTAAAGCTATTGAACTGAGATTAACGCTCACTGATGTCGACCATTTTTACTCACAAGTAAGTATTACAAGTCACTCAGCGCAATCCTAACCAACTTTCCAGCACCGGTGTAGCCGTGCCAACACACAAGGGCACACACCGCATTTTGCTGTGCAGGAGCAGTCATGGAGGCTTCTTCAAGGTGTGGGAACATTTGTTCCCTTCCCTCGGGGCTGCATTGTGGCTGCACCAGTGCTAGAAGGTTGGTTAGGATTGCGCTGACAGTCACATAAGAACTGATTTAAGCAGGGGAAATAGCCCTGCAGAAGCTGCCAGAAAGCACTTACCTATGTTGGTGTTCTAAACAATCAGAACCATATTTATGGAGCTTTTAACTCATTTGCTGACCTGACACATGAAATCTTCTGCATGCCGGTGATGATGCACATGCAGAATGGATGCTGCATGGGCTTGCAGAGGCTGCATGTATAAGGGCTTAAAGGGTTAAGAGCCCTTAAAATGTGATGCCAGTCACGTGGAACCCCAACACAAGCAAGTGCTTTCGGTAGTTTTCTGTGTTGCCATCTCCATGTTTCAACTGGCCCTGAGTTGTCTCATGGGGTATATATATATTGTATTGGTTTCAGTCAAATGTACACTCAATCAACCTGTATTTATAATAGGTTAGGCATCAAAATGTCAAAAAAGTGAACTTCAAAGGGTTCCTCCCAAGGAGAAAAATCTGACAATTTTCAGCAGAAGCCACTGAGTCTATAAATCAAGAAAAAAAATTCTCGGGGGGGGGGGGGGGTTTCTGCGCATACAACTCTACCCTCACATATATGTTTCTGTTTTGATAGTTCCAGTGGAAACTGGACAGCTGGAATTTGAACTTCTTATACAATTTCCAATTTCTGACAGTTAAGACTATTTTAATTAGGGATTAGAACCCCCCAACAGATTTCTGAGCATGACATACACTTACTGTACTACAATAGCTGTGTTTTTTTTCCTTATGTTGTCCTCTTCCTACCTTGCACAGTGAGCTGAATTATTCCACGGTCCTCCCCATATGAATTGATGGCATGGCAGGAGAAGAAACCAGAGTCTTCTCGCACTGTTGGCAAAATCTACATTGTAGAATGAAAAAAGAAAAGGTATTTAATAAGAACCATTGAAAGCAAACCCAGCTTCTAAACACTTTGATCGCAATATGCAATCCTACACAGAGATTTTGTATGCATAATAAACTGCATTACGTGCATATAATATATAAAATGTATAGTATGCACAGGTTGTATACAATGTATAGCCATGTGGTCCCAAATCAAAACAGAAAGACTACTGCAAAACACAAATTACTGCAGTTGTAGAGGCATTCTTTTAATTTCTTTCACTTGTCTGCCATTCTCCCTCTAAGGAGTTCAAAGTTACTGCCCCAAGGTTCCCGGGCAACTTTGAAAAGCCAGAGCTGCTTAGCTGCAGGAATAGAACTGCATCATGTACCTTCAGGCCAGTCTCTGGGTCTATCGTTCTGAGGCATTTGTAAATACAGTCAACTCTCATTAACCGTGGACTCCGATCCTACGGATTTGCTTTGCATCAATAAAAGTATTACCTATGTCGCCACACATGCTGTCTCTTCCGAGAGGAATATTTCACTATTGTGCAGTTCTCACGGCTTAATGTGTTCTCAATGGTTCTCACTGGTTTAACAAGTCTCCACATGCACAAGGTAAGATTCAGGTTCATAAAGTCCATTTTTCCCATAGGATCAATGATTCAGTAACCGCGGTTTCCGTAACTGTGGGTTTTTCCAGGAACCTAACCTCAGCGGTTAACGAGAATTTATTGTACAGTGGGACCTCATTATTCATGAGTTCTGCACCCACGGATTCCAGTATCCGTGGAGCAGCCCGCAAATAACGGGGTGTTGGACTCCAGTACCCAACAGCCCATTTACTTACTGTGGAGGCCTCTGGAGGCCCATTCCCCGTCAGCACCTGGTTGGAAAAACCTACAGAGGAAGTCACTTTGAATCATGTCAGAGAGGCTTGCAGAGGCCTCTGCAAGCCTTTCCAAGCTGGTTTCGATGGGGCACAGGTCTCTGGAAGCCTCCACAGTAATTAAATTGCCAGTGGATGCTGGACTCCAGCATCCACGGATTTTCGCTAGCCACAGGGTGGTCTGGAAGGGATCCCCTGCGGATAGCGAGGGCTCACTGTACATTATTCTTCACAGATTCTGGTTTACTAGGCTTTTGATAAGAACATAAGAACATAAGAAGAGCCCTGCTGGATCAGGCCAAAAGCCCATCTAGTCCAGCTTCCTGCGTCACACAGTGGCCCCACCAGATGCCTCAGGGAGCACACAAGACAACAAGATACCTGTGTCCAGTCGCCACTCCCTTGCACCTGGCACAGAGAAAACCCACTTCTAAAAACCAGGAGGTTGCTTATGGCTTGTAACCTGTGATGGTCTTTTCCTCCATGAATCTGTCCAAACCCCTTTTAAAGGCATCTAGGCCAGATGCCATCACCACATCCTGTGGCAAGGAGTTCCACAGATGAATTACACGCTGGGTAAAGAAATATTTTCTTTTCTCTGTTCTAACTCTCCCTCCACTCAATTTTAGTGCATGTCCCCTGGTTCTGGTGTTGTGCGAGAGGGAGAAGAATTTCCCTCTATCCACTCTCTCCATCCCATGCATAATTTTATAAGTCTCAATCATGTCCCCCCTCAGGCGCCTTTTTTCTAGGCTGAAAAGCCCCAGACGCTGTAGCCTTTCCTCATAAGGGAGGTGCTCCAGCCCACGAATCATTCTGGTCGCTCTTTTCTGCCCCTTTTCCAATTCAACTATATCCTTTTTGAGGTGTGGTGACCAGAACTGGACACAATACTCCAGATGTGGCCTTACCATCGATTTGTACAAAGGCAGAATGATATTGGCCGTTTTATTCTCAATCCCTTTTTTAATGATCCCGAGCATGGAATTGGCCTTCTTCACAGCCGCCGCACACTGGGTCGACACTTTCATCGACCTGTCCACCAACACCCCAAGATCTCTCTCTTGATCCGTCACAGACAACTCAGAACCCATTAGCGTATATGTGAAATTTTGGTTTCTTGCCCCAATGTGCATCACTTTGCACTTACTTACATTGAAGCGCATCTGCCATTTTGCTGCCCATTCTCCCAGTTTGGAGAGGTCCTTCTGGAGCTCTTCACAATCCCTGCTGGTCTTCACCACTCGGAAAAGTTTAGTGTCATCTGCAAACTTGGCCACCTCACTGCCTATCCCCGACTCCAGGTCATTTATGAATAAGTTGAAAAGCACCGGTCCCAAGACCGATCCTTGGGGCACACCGCTTTTCACCTCTCGCCATTGTGAAAATTGCCCATTGACTCCCACTCGCTGTTTCCTGGTCTTCAACCAGTTCCTAATCCACAAGAGGACCTGCCCTCTTATTCCCTGACTGTGGAGTTTTCTCAGGAGCCTTTCATGAGGGACCGTGTCAAACGCCTTCTGAAAATCCAGATATATAATATCCACGGGTTCGCTCGCATCCACATGCCTGTTGACCTTTTCAAAAAATTCTAACAGGTTTGTGAGGCAAGACTTCCCCTTGCAGAAGCCATGCTGACTCTCCCTCAGCAGAGCTTGTTCTTCTATGTATTTTCAGATTTTATCCTTAATGAGACTTTCCACCATCTTCCCTGGAACAGATGTTAGGCTGACCGGCCTGTAGTTTCCTGGGTCCCCCCTCCTTCCTTTTTTAAAGATTGGCGTGACATTAGCTATCCTCCAATCCTCTGGCACAGTGGCCGTTTTAAGGGACAAGTTGCATATTTGGGTCAAGAGGTCAGCAACTTCATTCTTGAGTTCCTTCAGAACTCTTGGGTGGATGCCATCCGGGCCTGGTGATTTATTGATCTTTATTTTGTCAATTAAGTCTGAGACATCTTCTCTTTTAACCTCTATTTGACTTAATTCTTTAGTCAGGGGAGACCGTTCCGGCAGCGGTATTTGCCCGAGGTCTTCTGCCATGAAGACAGATGCAAAGAACTCATTTAATTTCTCTGCAGTCTCCAAGTCCCCTTTTATCACCCCTTTCTCTCCCTCACCATCCAGCGGACCAACCGTTTCCCTGGCAGGTTTCCTGCTTCTAACATATTTGAAGAAGCTTTTATTATTCCCTTTTATGTTGCCTGCCATACGTTCCTCAAAGTCTTTCTTGGCCTCCCGTATCATCTTTTTACATTTCTTTTGCCACAGTTTGTGCTCCTGTTTATTTTCCTCACTAGGGCAAGACTTCCATTTACGGAAGGAAGTTTCCTTGCCTTTTATAGCCTCCTTAACTGTGCTTGTTAGCCATGCCGGCACCCTCCTGGACTTGGTCGAGCCCTTCCTCCTTTGTGGGATACACTCCCGCTGGACCTCTATGACTGTTGTTTTAAACAGCCTCCATGCACTCTGGAGCAATTGGACTCTTTTTACCTTCCCTTTCAGCTTTTTTTAAACTAGTCTCCTCATTTTGGGGAAGTCTGCCCTTCGGAAGTCAAGGGTTTTCGTGTCAGATTTGCTCGGCACTCTCCCTCCGACATGCATGGCAAAACAGATCGCAGCATGGTCACTATTCCCCAACGGTTCGGTAACATTTACCTCCCTGACCAGATCTTGAGTGCCACACAATATCAAGTCCAGAGTCACCTGTCCTCTGGTCGGTTCCGTGACAAGCTGCTCTAAGGCACAGTCATTTAACATATCCAGAAATCCAGTCTCTCTTTCATGACCTGAGCATGAATTGACCCAGTCGATGTGAGGATAATTGAAGTCCCCCATGACTACAACCCTGTCTCTCATTGACACCTCCCTGATTTGCTTCCTCATTTCAAGATCCCCTTCAGATGCCCCTACTATTACATCACTCTTTGAGCCTGGTAATCTAACCCACAGTGATTCTACGGAGGAGTCAGAGCCCCCCTCCAGCTCTACTCTGGTGGATTCTACCCCCTCTTTGACATAGATGGCCACCCCACCTCCAACACGCCCCTCTCTGTCCCTCCTATAGAGTTTATATCCTGGAATTGCAGTATCCCACTGGTTCTCCGCATTCCACCAGATTTCTGTTATACCTACTATGTCAATGTTTTCCCTAGCCACCAAACATTCCAGTTCTCCCATCTTTGCCCGTAGACTTCAGGCATTTGCATAAAAGCACTTATATACCTGGTCCCCCAAGAAGGGCTGCATGTTTGCACCTTTATTCCTGCAGCCTTCTGTCCTGCTAGACTGGCTGTCCTGTCCCATCACGCTACCACTCCCAATTTTTACTCTGCTATTACTTGACTGTTCCCCATCCTCTGCACCCTCATTCCCTAGGGATGAGGAGTCCCGAACCGGATGCCCCTCGGCTCCTGTCGGCTTTCCCCCAGGAGTCAGTTTAAAAGCTGCTCTGCCACCTTCTTAATGTTATGCGCCAGCAGTCTGGTTCCGTTTTGGTTCAAGTGAAGCCCGTCCCTCTTGTACAGGCCCGGCTTGTCCCAAAACGTTCCCCAGTGCCTAACAAACTTAAACCCCTCCTCCTGACACCAGTGTCTCATCCACGCATTGAGACCCCTGAGCTCCGCCTGCCTAGCTGGCCCTGCGCGTGGAACAGGTAGCACTTCTGAGAACGCTACCTTTGGGGTCCTGGATTTGAGCTTCCTACCTAGCAACCTAAATTTGGCCTCCAGGACCGCCCGGCTACATTTCCCCACGTCGTTGGTGCCAACATGCACCACAACCGCTACCTCCTCCCCAGCACTCTCTACCAGCCTATCTAGACGAGAGGTGATGTCCGCAACCTTCGCACCAGGTAGGCAAGTCACCATGCGGTCCTCACATCCGTCACAGACCCCCCTCTCTATGTTCCTGACTATAGAGTCACCCACGACAAGAAGCCCCCTTCGCCCCCTCCCCAGAGGAGTATCCATAGTGCGACTGGATACAGGCCCATCACCTGAAGGGGTCCCCACTGTGGGATTGTTTCCCTCTTTTCCAGAGCGACGTCCTCCAGCCCTGAGACTCCCTTTCCTGGCAGCTGAGGAGCTGGCCAACTGAGGGTGGGACGATGCCTCCACGTCCCTAGAAGTCTCACCCTGGTTCCTCTCTACCTGTCTCTGCTTCTCCAGGTCAGCAACCGTGGCTTCAAGGGAGCGAACCCATTCCCTGAGAGCCTGGAGCTCTTTGCACCGAGCACACACCCATGACTTGTGCCCAAGAGGCAGACAGTCATACATGTGACACTCAGTGCAAAACACTGGATAGCCCCCACCCTTCTGTTGGCTGTCTGACTGCTTATAGTTTCTGACTGACTGATAGTTTCTACATTCTCATTATGCTTTGCATTCCAATTGTTATGCAAACAAATTCCATTTAGAAAGTATGCTTACTCCCCGCTCTTCCTTCTAAATCTCACAGTATGTATAATGTTTATGGACAAAAGCCTTCTCCAACATTTTGGAGGTCAGTTCAGCTCACCATACAGCAGAGAGGGGCAATACTAACTTACAGCTATTCTAATTGAATTTAATTTTTTGTAAGTACTATCAATCAACACTAAAACGTCTTTCAATCTAAGAAATGAAGTAAAAGTGTACTTCTTTACTAAACGAGGGGGAAAAAGACAAGCCAAAAGTGTTCCTTTAGTAATGCTGCTGAAGCGGTGGTCAGAAAGAAACTGAGGGAGTCAGTGTGCATTGGGTTTTTTCCCACTCAAGGGCAGGGGTTGCCAACACTGCTCTCAATACACTGTGTCTATCAATACATGTGCAAATACACACAGTCTTGGGTCCAGGTCTGCCCGGCCCAGAATAAAGGCTGACCTACACCAAATCTGTTGGTGTTTGGAGGGGGGGTCACAAGCGTAGGGAATGGGACACCCCACCCCGAGATGCTGCCCTGGCTCCACCAGATATCATTACAAAGTGAGGTGTTACTGCCCCCAATGTCAGCTGATACTTCCAAGGCCTGGCACATGAAATACTGTATAGATGGCGACTCTCTCCTTGTGAGGAGAATGAGCCAAGGAAAGTGCTAGCTCTCCAGACACTCATTGTCAAGGCTCTCCTTGTACTGTCCATCAGAGGAAGGTGCCTCCTTTCTTCTTTTGGAGGCCAGTAAAGGCAACACTTTATGAGAAATGCAGGGCTGAATGAATCGCAAGCCGGAATCAAGATTGCCAGGAGAAATATCAACAACCTCAGATATGCAGACGATACCACCCTAATGGCAGAAAGTGAAGAAGAACTAAAGAGCCTCTTGATGAGGGTGAAAGAGGAGAGTGCCAAAGTTAGCTTGAAACTCAACATTAATAAAACTAAGATCATGGCATCTGGTCCCATCAATTCCTGGCAAATAGAAGGGGCAGAAATGGAACCAGTAACAGATTTTACTTTTCTGGGCTCCAAGATCACTGCAGACGGAGACAGCAGCCATGAAATTAAAAGACGCTTACTCCTTGGAAGGAAAGCTATGGCAAACTTAGACAGCATAATAAAAAGCAGAGATATCACCATGCCAACAAAAGTTTGCATAGTCAGGGCGATGGTGTTCCCAGTAGCAATGTATGGTTGCGAGAGTTGGACCATAAGGAAGGCTGAGCGCCGAAGAATAGATGCTTTTGAACTGTGGTGCTGGAGAAGACTCCTGAGAGTCCCTTGGACTGCTAGGAGATCAAATCAGTCAATCCTAAATGAAATCAAGCCTGACTGTTCCCTGGAAGGACAGGTACTAAGGCTGAACCTCAAATATTTTGGCCACCTAATGCGAAGAGAGGACTCTCTGGAGAAGACTCTGATGCTGGGAAAAATTGAAGGCAAAAGGAGAAGGGGAAGGCCAAGGATGAGATGGTTAGACAGCATCACCGATGCAACGAACATGAAAATGAGCGAACTCAGGAAGATAGTGGAGGACAGGAAGGCCTGGCGGGATATGGTTCATGGGATCACGAAGGGTCGGACACGACTTAACGACTGAACAACAACAACAAAGGCAACACTGGCAGGGAGGAGGTGGGTGCATTGGTGTTCTGGGAGTTGGACCTAGACCTGGAAGATCCAGGTTCAAATCCCTGCTCAGCCACGAAGCTTCCTGGGTGACCTTGGGCCAGTCACTATCTCTCAGCCCCTCTTACCTCACAGGGTTGTTGTGAGGACAAAAGGGAAGGGAGGAAATATGTACACCACTCTGAGCTCCTTGGAGGAAGGGTGGTATAAAATGTGAAAAAAATAAATTAAATAAAAATGATTGAGGGAACAACATGATGAGAACCAGCTCTGAGAGAGAAGTTAAAAAGTAGACGTATAAATGCTTGAATGAGAACATACCCCTATCCCTGAACCATTTGTTCATGTGAATATTGCCAGAGTATCTATTTTTATTGCATTTCTATCAACATTTCCTCAAAGGACTGTGGCCTTATCTGTCCCTTTACAGAATCTGTCTGCCCAATGCAAAAAGAGAGAGCAGTTCCTCTTTAGCAAGAAGGCTTCCTCTGTGTTATTTTCAGATGAACGCACTGCAACATGACCATTTGTATGTGTAGAAAAGTGTGGGATGCACCCCTGTACTGTTCTCATCCCTTTTATCTACAAAAGGAAAGCACGTCTTCCCAATAAACCGGAGACCGTCATTTTGCGCATGAACTGTCACCCAAGATTCATAAGCAGATACCAGGCTGGTCATATCACCTGGAGAGTAGAGATCACTTCATCGCCCACTTCTTTGGTGGAAACAAGATAGCGGGACATTTCAGGATTAATTATTCTGTCTTCTTTCTCCCAGCGGACTATGATGGGCTTTTCTCCATGTGCTGTGCAACTCATTTCTTTCTTTTGACTCTGTGTTGCCAAGGTGGTGTTTGGATAGGAAGTTATCATAGCAGGAACTAAAATTCAAAACAACAAAAACAAATTAACAGCTTGATACAAATTTGAGAAGAAATGTAACTCTGCTGCACAGGAAGTCTTGCTAGGAAGCCTTACTTAACATCTATTGATTTCCTATTGAATCTATTTCATGTTGTGTTTTTATGCATTTTGGATTAAAGACACTGTAACCACACAGGATAGCATAGCACATTGCCCTCATTTTCTCCTCCAATGAAATAGAGCATTTATGGACAGTGTGGATAAGCTTCTTTTAAATGAATTGTTTTAATTGCTATTTTGAAATGCTAATACTTGGTGGCATGACCTTTTCACATGTCAGAGCTATTGATGCTTGTATATGACTATATGTCAGAATGCAGTTCTTCCCAGTGGAAAGGTTTCTGAACCAGAACAAACTGATTTTCTTTCTAGCAACATTGTAAACTCTGGTTTATGCTTTAAGAAGCAGATCTCATGTGGATATCATTACAGAAATGTCTCGGAAAGGTTTTTGGTGAGAAATGATATGCTAACATTACACTGCTAGGAGTGATGTTGAATACCTACATTCACCCAACACTGCTTATGTATAAAATATCTATGAGTTTCTCATATAACTATATTCCACCAAATGAAAGTTTATTTTAATAATAAGTAATTATTATACACAGACAAACTAAAGAAAACAGGAAGCATCTCCAAATATCTTTAAGAATATTATAAACTACGCATCTTTTATTTGAAACTACAAGGGAGCCCATATCCATGGATCCGCTATCCGTGGATGCACTTATCTGCGGATAGCAGAGAGCCCCCTGTGCACCCAGTACCTTAATTAACCGTCCAGCGCTGGCACAAAGTCAGCGCATCTCTTCCTTTAAGCAAACAATGAGCTGGTTCCTTGCACAGAGCAGGCAAACAGCCTGCATGCTAGAGAGGCTCCCAACATTAAACAGGAAACAGGAACTGCTTCTTGTTTAATGTTGGGAGCCTCTCTAGCATGCAGGCTGCTTTCCTGCTCTGTGCAAGGAGTCAGCTCATTGTTTGCTTAAAGGAAGAGATGTGCTGGCTTCGCACCAGCACTGGACACTTAATTCAGGTATTGGGGGAGCGCAGGGACACTATTCCCCCCCATCTGTGGATTCCAGTATCTGCGGAGGGGTCAGGAACCTATCCCCAGTGGATACGGGGGGGGGGGTGTGCTGTACACATAACACACAACATGGAATTCTGTCCCCAAGGTCTGCCTGTGGAGGGCCGATTGTAAGGATGCACAAATGAAGTTTGTAGGTCAGTTACATGGTGTCACTAGCACCTGCATTCAGACCCATGGGACAGCATGTACACGGAGCCTATTATCTCCCTGCTGTACCGCAAAGTGTGCTAGATGTGGTCTAATGCACTACCAAGCCATGGTGCAACAATGGGAGGCATTCCTCACTTCATATACATAGAAATTGTTCCTGCTTGGACTACATGGAGAGTCAGACCAGAGTTGGTCTGCAGCTGTGTGGCACACTGCTACAATCCGGATGATCATATATGCTGGTCTATATGGTCCCTTTCTGCTCTCTCCCAGTCTGTGACTGCTGATAGTGGCAGAGACACCTCCTGCTGCTTTGCAGTTCCCCCACCTGACCCACATGCAGAGCTGGGCTACAGCGGCTTTCTAATCTTCACATGTAAAGGGGTGGATCATGTCCATAATATATTAGGCTTGGTTTGAAGATGAATCTGTAGGGCAATATGACAAATGGCAGATGAGACACAGTTTTCCAATCTGGCTCTTAATGCCTTCGTTACTGCACTGGGCAAGGTCAGAGTCCATCCAACGGCATCGGGCTGACATACATGTACCATATACACCAGATTATGGCCTTCTTTCTAAATTCAGGAGCAGTGTGGTCAACATCACACATCCATCCACACAATCTGAAACCAATTTTAGGTGGGTGGATTGCAAGTTATCACCTCCAGTATGAATGAGTAACTAGGGATGCACGACCTTCCTCGGCTCGAGAACCTGAGCATGTTCCAAATGAATGTCAGCAAATCTCTGAGGCTTTGTAAGCGATCATACTGATGGCTCACAAAGTGCCCAAGTACCATGGAAATGGGGGAGGCAGCAGTGGAGGCAAACGTTGTCTGGGACACTGCAAGCTGCCTCCACCTCCCCTTCTCTCAGCCCCAAGGCACCCTAGAACCCTTATCTTGGGGCAAGGGAAAGGCACTGGCTGTTGCCATAGCTCTGAGCATTCCAGCCCCTGCCAGAGCTGCAGTGGGTCTACAGATCCAAACAGCCCCTTCATGAAAACGGATGTTCTGCACATCTTTCCCAGACATTTCAAGCTCCTGATCAATTCCTTGTGACATCTTTATTGAGTAACCCACTGCCAAAAGCCCTAATCAAGCACCACATCTCAGGACAACTTTACTTGTATGTGTGTTTCAGCTGGGGGTTTGGCAATGAAACAATGTCCAGGTTTTGGACCCTGATCCAAACAGTGTTCCGGGAGGTCTGTTTTCAATCTACAACACTTTTCTCTTGCCAGGCTGAGGCCACTGCAGTTTTCTCCTTCTGCGTCTATCTGGTACTGCATGATTCATAATTTCCCCCTGAAACTCAGTTGGTTCCTAGTTTTGAACAAGTTTTTGCTTAGTTTTCATTTTCCACTATAGCACCTAAATAAATAAAGGATCAGGGGCATTCCAGTGCAAGGAGGGCAGGGGATGGGGAACACGCTGGAGGGGGAAGATCTTGGCAGCAAATGCACATGCCAGATCCTATCACCCCATTTTTCAGCTGCCCAGCCCCTTTCTCTCCTTGGACTTACACCACGTGTGCATCCAAGGAGTCTCAGAGGCCACCAGGAGGCCTATGCAAAGGCTTACCAGATCTCCAACCGGGACAGAGTACTAGACCGTTAGGACACAATGGGGCTGGCTTCTGAGTAGACATGCCTGCATAGGAGTGTGCTCTAAGGTTTAACAAGCTACACCTGCCCACATTCCTTCTTCTAAAGGTCTAGCACTCTGTCCCGGTTGGAGATCTGGTAAGCCTAGAGGTAAGTAAAAATATTTTTACCTACCTCTGGCAGGCCTTCTGGTTCCCGCCCCACCAATGAATGCAGCATGAGCTCCACCAGCGTAGCTGATTCAGCACCAATGGTGGGGGATAGGATTGGGCAGTTAGAAACAGAATTGGGGTTCTAGAATCTACAGCCTGCAAATTTTGCTGAAGAAAGCGGGGTAAGAAGAAGCCTGGAAAGGAGAATAATGTGGCTACACAGCTAATGTGTCTTAACAAAACACTCTTGCCAGGCTCCGAAGAAGAGCACCACTACTTCCACATGAGCCCCTAAGGCATCTCGGCGCTTGTGTTTCTCTAACAGCAACACTCTCTAACGTTGAGTAGCAAACTGTGATCAGTTTGTGATATGGCTCAAGGATCTGACGTGCAGAGGGGGAAAAAGCTCATTTTTTCCCCCAAACAGAACACAATATCAGTTTCATCTGATGAATATCACACTGAAATGAATGGAAATTGAATAGCAACTTTGTGTTGTGGGTTACACCTGCACCAAAATACCAGAGTCATAAACGCCACCACAGATTTCGTTTCCCCACAAGATTATCTCAATACAGAAGCACCAGTGCAAAACACACTTTTAAAAAATGTTAGTCTTTCATTCATGGTTATTTAAGCTGAAAGTGTGATGAAGGCATATCCTAGAAAGTTCAACATTCAAATAGCAAGTTAAAATACAATTTAAAAGCATGCAATTTTAAAATCATGATCTTGCATATCTTTTTTGTACGTTTCAGGTATGTTTGCAATCTCGAGATCAAAACATCTTCTCAACACTTGCATGTATAGTGACATTCAGCAGAATGTCAGAGCCTGCATACGGTGTAAAGTTAACTCTTACAAAGCTGGTTGGAACTAACAAAGATCCAGCATGTTCTAAAATATAATTTCTGGAAGCTTCTTACAGTTATGTGATCAATTTGCTTTGATTAGAAGTACTGTATTACCCAAACATGTGCTTCCAAGTTAGAACTGGTCTTATGCGCTGCTAAGCTTGAATAGGAATGACAACGTCTCCAAAGGTTGGCAGCTCTGCTGGCGCCTTGTGATATGATTGAATGTGTCAGAGTAAAGACTGTGAACGTTTAAAGTTCATATCTTATTCACTTAGAAGCAGTTTCAGATCACATTATAGGAAAAGGAGGTGATTTATTTTATGTGACAACTATGAATTTTAATCAAAGGACATATTCAAAATAAAGTCTAAAAAAAAATCCCCCTGAATTCACTATCGGCAAGTATTTTCTTTTTCCTCAGGTTTTTCACAAGAACCCATTTCATGTTTGTACATTACAAGTTGCTCTCTTCAACTAACACACCAGAGACCTACAGCTGTTTAGATTTCTCATTCTCTCTCGTCTTTGACAGGGCTGTGAAATAAATGCGACTTGATTCCGCACCGTCATGTGTGCACTTTTTTTTTTTTGCCTAAGTGAGCTTCCTAATAACCAAGAGAAAGAAAATGGAATGGGGGGAAGCTGACAGCTCTGTTCCCTGCAGTGACTTTATAGTAAATGCTTGAGGAGATTCATGAGAAATGGCACTAGTGGAGAAAACTGCTCAGCAAGCTCCGTAATGAGCTAGACTAATAGCCAATAAGGCTGCAATCCTATGCACACTTACCTGAGAGTAAGCCCCATTAAACACAGTGGGACTTACTTCTGCGTAAACATGTATAGGGTTGTGCTATAAGAATGGCTCATAGGAAATCAGGAACAGTTTTTTTATTATGAGCAAAAGTCACAAAGAAACAAAGATCTTCTTTCAGGAGGGAGGATTTCCCCCTTGATCTGGAAATCACTGAGTACTTGAGATGGACCCTGCTCAGTTTAACAGAGAGTTACATTGTAAGGGCACAAATATTGTAAGAAAAAAAACATCAACCAGATCAACACAGTAGCTTTGACTGCGCTAAATGACGTCACTTGGAAAAGGACAAAGAATTCTGCTTCTTGCAAAATGAAGATGTCGTTGATCAGTGCTAAGATTATGCAGTTACTGAGAGTCTAATCCTGCTCTGCCATGTGTACTGTATGGGGCAGAGAAAATGGGGATATATAAGTTCAGAGTTGAGAAGTCTTCTAGGTAATTGTCACCATTTATTATTGCTTGTTCCCAGAGGCGTGGAAAGACTGGAGCGAGTGGAGCAGCGGCTCCAGGCGGCACCGCGGCGCTGGGCGGCACTGCTCTGCTCGCTCCAGTCTTTCCACGGAGCGAGCGAGCCCGCCTGCCCGCCCGCCCGTCCATCCGTCCGGTGATGCGGGCGGGCGCTCCGAGGCCTTCTCCCCCGGCCTCGGAGCCGGAGAAAGCCCTAGAGCATCCACCCCGACCGGTGGACAGGGCTTTCTGAAGGCGGTGCGCTATTTAGCCTTTTTTGCACAAGCGCAGAACGTTCTGCACATGTGAAAAAAGGCTAAATTGCGCGCCGCCTTCAGAAAGCCCTGTCCACCGGTCGGGGTGGACGCTTTGGGGCTTTCTCCGGCTCCGAGGCCGGGGGAGAAGGCCTCGGAGTGCCCGGTAAGCCGGGCCGCCCCCCCCGGAGCGGGGCCGCCCCCTGCAGGGGGCGGCGCCGCCCCGAGCGGTGCTCCAGGCAGTATCCGCTCCTGATACGCCTCTGCTTGTTCCACATCAGACAAGAACAATCACACTGCAAAACATGGTTGTCACTTCTCATTAGTGAAATGCCCCCCATGCTCCATCCACAGTAAAAAGTATCTCTTTGCACTGAGTAATAGATTCTCCAGGTCCTATTGCCCCATTGTCATGACATATTCCACCATTTCCCTTATAATGCCTTATGTGTTACTGTACTGCTTTCCCATGTAGCACATGAAAAATTGGATGTTCTCATATATACTCTCTTGCCTCTCCTTATATCGTTCACAAGCTATTTAAATCTAAGCACACTCTCTGCATTTCACCCACTCTGTTGTCATTTTTGCTTGGTGATGCACTGACACAGAACCCAACAAGTTCAATATGCTTGTTAGTAAAACAGCTTGGATTTTACCAAGAAGAGTCTGGCTCAGTTGGGATTGCTGCTGCCTTCAAAGCCTGAAGACCGGTGAACTTGATAAGTTCGAGACACGCCGCCAGCAAAAAGCTGTGAAAGGAAGAGAGATAAGAGCTTCCAGCTGCGTCGGTTGAGTGTGGGAGGCGCCAGCCAGCAGAACTGTCAGACTGTAAAAAGGATACCACCTGGAAAGTAGCCGTTCATGAAAGATTGGACATTTATATATATTGTAAAAAAATCCAAGTGGGGTTAGGACAGCCTGCCCATGTACACCGCCTTGGATTAAAGTCAGAGGCGAAATCCAATGACCAAGAAAGGCGGTATATAAATACTGTATATTATTATTATTAATTATTATTATTATTATTATTATCATCATTATCATTATCATTATTTCTCAGCATACCCTCAACCTTTTCTATTTGGGCAAACAAAATAAAAAAAACAGAGTTTCACATTTAAATAATGTATTTCAATTGCACTTTATAGATATTATTTTAGTATTCCTTATAATTACTTTTGAAAAAGTTTAGTATGTGGGACAATATATACAGAGAGAGAGAGAGAGAGAGAGAGAGAGAGAGAGAGAGAGAGAGAGAGAGAGAGAGAGAGGATACGGGGGTTTCTTTAAAAATGCCTTTAAAAGAAAAAAAGTTAAAAATAGCATTCTTTACCTTTCTGCTGGCAAACCACTCCGTTTGCAGGGCTGTAAACAGTGAAATCACGCTCCTACAGCTTCTTCACATGACTTCCCCCTCCCTTCCCCAGGCCCGCCCCAATGCATTATGGTGACTCCTGTATCTGTGAGCATCCATGTTGAGTCAAATCCACAGATGCTAAATTTAGTAGGGGTTTAAATACCAGCAACTTGCATTGCACCTGGAAATGGATCAATAGCCAGTGCAGTTGGAAAAGCAGTAGCCTGACAGAGTCAAACCATCTGGCCCTGGTCACCACACATGGTCACATGTGGTCACCACGCATTTTGCACTAAATATAGCTTCTGAATTATCCGTAAGGCAACCCTACAAACAGCACATTACAGTAATCAAGTCTTGCTGGCACCAAGGGGTGGACCACTGTGGTCAGGTCTGAGGGGCAGCACAATCCACCGTAAGTATCCAGCGGGTGGCCCAAGACCACCCGCCGGATCCTATCCCCGATCCAGGCCATGCTGGCATGGCCCGGAGGTCCACTCTGGGAAATGGGACGTTTGTCCCCTTCCCCCGGTGTAAAACGGGGAAGGCCCGATGGGCCTCCTCAGATTTCTGCCAGCTAAATAGCTGGCGGAAGTAGGAGGAGGCCATGTAATGGCTGAGCCAGCTGGAACAGGTTATGGTGGACGCCATCCCCACCCCCTCCCAGGCTGGCTTGGCCAATGGCGTCCCTTCCACACCACCCAGACTGCCCCCGCGCCAGCGGGGGGATCTCTTACCTTCCTCCAGCGGCGGTGAGGACATCCCGGCAGCGGAGTGAGGGCGGCCGCCCTTGCGCCGCCCTTCATTCACTGTTCATTCATGCAAGTAAGTACCGTATACTCTTAAGCACAGTGACTTGAGGCCCGAGGTGTCACAAACATGCTTTACAGCACGTTCACGATGCCTTGGAACGGCGGAGCGCTCGATCCGCTGTTCCAGACTTCCGGAGGATTGCGTTCTGACTCAGATAAGCTGGAAACAAAATGCAGGGCTAGGTGAGACATGACCTGATTCAGCAGGGCTCCTATGTTCTACATTTGATCATTGGAGATACTATACCAGGACTTCACATCAGCTTTCAGGTTTAAATCGGATTGCTTAAAAGGAGAAGAATTGTAATCTGGATTTAGAATCTACAGGTGTTTTGTTTTTAAATAAAAACACCAGTAAACTGAAAATCTGAGTCTAGATGGCCACTTTGGAATACTTCTTTTTAAAATTCTCCCTAATGATTTTACTCCAGAAACTCTCTGCTTATGCCATTGGATAATAGAGGGAGAAAAGAAAGCCCTAAGCGAAAACATGCACTTCTAAATTAGTTCACTTCATGATTTCATGATCACAAGGCTGTCATGAGGTTTAGGTTCTGGAGTTCTGTGAAGTAACATGTGTAAATATCCCTCCCAGGAGAGGAAAAGCAGATGCTAATTGAGGTATTGACAGGTTTAAATGAAGCGGAAATACATGAAAAAACTCCAGCTACAACCAGAATGAGTGTTGGTGAGCAATGCATGCTAGGACACTAATGGTTTTCATTCACTGTTCATTCATGCAAGTAAGTATACTCTTAAGCACAGTGACTTGAGGTCCATAACAGCACAGTCCTGAGCTAAAAACCATGAAATACGATCTGCTGGTGTATAAATAATAGAGATCGGCTTGAATTAGGGGGTAGAATTGTTATGCTTTAGGGGGCCTGTTTGCATAAATAGAGGTAATAGATACTTCAGAAGTTATTCATTCATTCATGGTTGCTATGCTGAATCAACAATTGCTCTTTACATGCATCATATATGTGGTGAAATTTCCTCCTAATGAGACTTCTGTATTGGATCAGCACCTACTTTTGCTTTGTTGTGGATTTTCCCCCTTTGTCCCCAACTGAGTTTAGCTTTGAGTCAGTGGACCATGAAGCCCATCTGATTCTCCAGGGCAGGAAAGTGGAAAGGATCAGGTGACTCTAAGTAACCAATCTGACAGGTTAATCTTGGTAATGTTCAGAGGTTATACAAAGTGAAGTAAAGACATAAACCTCATTGTGCATTTACGCTGGTATCTCATCCAGAGCATCACATGTATAGGGAAGGGTTGCCCCCTCTCTTTTAATTAACCTATACAATTATCCAGGCAACAGTATGCCAAATACAGATAGCAAGCTAGCAAATCAGAAAGATGAACACTACATCAGCTTTAACGTTTGCCTATTGAATCCCTAGGAAGCTCACTCAACCTGGATACAAGGGAAGGTGGTAGCAGCAACACTTAAATCTGTGCTTCTCTAAAAGCAATTTCTGGAATTATAATATGGATGAATTAAGAAACTTGATCCTTGACTTTCTTTGGTTTATTCTTAACCAAATTTCAGGATCAAATGGGAAAGAAGTATCTGTACCTATATATGATGATAAATGGAGATGACTTTGAGAAAATGAACAAGAAGTAATTAATGAAGGTTAGTCTGAGAATGCTTGTAAACTGTTATGTAGATTATATTTAACATCTAAGAGATTAAAACAAATCTATGGAATTAAATCAGATAAATGTTGGTGTTGTGAACTTTTCCACTTGCTATTGCATGGGGCGGGGGTTTAAAGATCTGAGAATATTGGAAAGTTCTGAAAATAATTCAAAATATTAATAGGTTATGATCCGGTGGGCCCAGCTACAACCATAATGAGTGTTGGTGAGCAATGCATGCTGGGACTTTAAGGCTTTAGAAAGGGCTTTGTATTGAATGGTGACCTAAAACTAACTACTGTACTTACTGCCTGAGACTAGGATAATAATTTCAGATTTTGGAAAAAGAACAAACTGCCAACTGTTATAGATTGCTTAAAGAAACTTTGGAATCTATATGACAGAGTTACCTTACTACAAGAAGGAAAAAAACAAGGAAGATATGGTGAACCTTTTTTATAAAATAGTGGAATGAGAATTATACAGATACTGTGTATCCTTCTGATTGGTTTTCTTTGTTGTGGTCTGAGCAATTGTGTCTGTTTTTTCCTTCTTCTTTCACTTGAGTTGTGTAAGAATGAGCACACACACACACAATCACTCACTCACTCATACACAACTCTTCATAAAAATGTATACAGGAGAAGTGCTTCATAATGCAAGCCTATGCACATCTACTTGGAAGTAAGTCCTATTAGGTTTAGTGGTATTGACTCCAACGTAAGTGTGTATCTATTTTTGTAACTGATTTTGATCACCATGATTTTTTAATAGTGGCATAAATCTAGATCTTTTGATTACTACTTTGGTACATACATTATGGGTTTTTTCCTGTTTCTGAGCTGTTATATAGTCCATGTTATTTTCCTTCTGTTTCAGGGATAGAAGAAAACAGTATGTGATTAATGTTTGTCAGTGATATTATCCTTTTGATAGTTTCAACATGGGGGGGGGGGGGACAAAGGGAAAGAGGTTTCTAATTTTTCACCAAGTACAAATTGTTCAATTGACAGATGGGATGGGATGTCTTCTTCCCACTCAACCCATATGTGGCAACAGCTTTTATGTTGATAATTATGTTCTATAACATTGCAGATATGTCACCAGTATGTGGAGTTAAACGTTTGTCCAAAGCTATCAATTTTGCTGAGAGAAAAAAAAGACAACCCATTTTTTGTATGGCTACGAAGCTCTTCCCATGTGTCTGAAAAAAACGTATCAGAGCTACATCAAAGCAGTTCAAACCGAGTTGGCCTAGACTACAGACTCACCGTGTTTATACACTACAGGCATGGTGATTCATTCAGCTCTTCCTCACCTAGTGCAGGAGACCCATACTGTTTCCATGTCAACCAGAAAATGTTCCGGAGACAGATCAGGTCAGCTGCAGCTGGTGGGAAACAATAGAATGAAGCATATGCTGAGTGCTGGTCTGTAGGCAGCCAAGACAGTAAGCAAAAAACTGATCAAGCTTTGCAGAAACTGCCTTGACAATGTTTTAATTGGATGGCAAAATATACAGTTTTATTTTAATAGATAAAATATAAAATAAAATATAAATATAAAATAAATACCTGGAGTACACACCACTAAATGAACTCCTCCAATGCACACAATGTCAGGATATACTGGGACATTTAAATATAATATATTCTATATATGCTCACACAATGGGTTCTTGCAGATGCTGCCCCTTCATTTTCCATCTACTTCTGGGTGGAGCTGGTCCCGGTTTTTATTTTAAAAGCTTATTTTTGTTTGCTAGCCTCAGCAGAGTCAGCTGTGTGTCAGTACTCTTTCCACCCGTCACCCTTCATTCTGTGATGAAAACAGCCAGCTTCTAAGTTCCCATTTCTGGGCAAGGTGAATCAAATGTGTGGTAGCAACCCAATTCCAGAGTCTCCTGGATGAAACAGATTATCTTGATCCATTCCAATATGGATTCTGACTTCATCACCCTGGCAGATGGTCTGCACCAAGGCTAGACAAGGGGAGTGCATCCCTGTTGGGTAGCCCTGCTAGACCTCGTCACAGTTTTCAACAACATTGACCATCCACCTTTGGGGTAACTGGCTGAACTGGGGCAGAGAGAAGTGGCTCTCTTCTGGCTGGGAGCCCACCTCTCTCTCTCTCTCTCTCTCTCTCCCTCCCTCCCTCCCTCCCTCCCCATGTCATCTAATAATACTAGGCTGCTGAAACCCTGGACTGATGTCTGTGATCCATAGATGAGGCATCCCAGGGTTGCCTGGAGGTGGTAAGGGGCTGGATGAGAGTTAACAAGCTGAAATTAAATCTAAAGAAAACGAAGGCCTCTTGGTCAGGAGTTTTGCGATGCAGGTATTGGATCACCAGCCTCTTCTAAACGGGGTAGCACACTCTCCACAGGAGCAGGTTTGCAGCTTGGGAGTACTCCTGGACCCATCCCTACACTTGGATGCCCATGTGGTAGGGGTGGCCAGGAATGCCTTTGCCCGACTGATGTGCCAGCTGCATCCTTTCCTGAATTGTTCAGACCTGATCACAGTTGCTCCATGCAGTGGTGACATCAAGGCTGGATTATTGTAACAAGCTCAGTGTGGAGCTGCCTTTGAAGACTGTTTGGAAAGTGCAATTAGTGCAAAATGCGGTGGCCTGTGTAGTAACAGGGCGAGGAGAATGGACTCATTTGGACTGCTTCTTCATCTGCACTGGTTGCCGATTTGTTTCTGGGCACAATTCAAACTGCTGGGCACAATTCACTGAGCACAATTCAAATTCAGGCATTTTTACCCAAGGATGTATATACGCAATAGGAGTGTGTACACCTGTGGGCTGGGAGGAAATGGTTAAAGCCCTTTACGGCTTAGGGCCTAAGTATCTCAAGGACTGCTTTCTTTCATGTGAGATGGCCTGATAAAATCTGAAGCTGAGCTAGTGGTGATGAGAGGAAGGGCCTTTACTGTTGTGGCACCCCAAGTCTGGAACTCTCTCCCTATTGAACTGAACACTCCCTTTTAGCCTTCCAGAGGTTTTTTTTTTCTTGTTTCATATTGCATTTGCTCCTTGAATATAATTATTTCTGCTGCTTGTTAGGTTTATTTTGCTTATGGTTTTTGTTTGTTTCTCTATGGTTGTTATTTATAAGAACTTTTGTATTTTTATATTAATTGTATTAGTTGTATTTATGTTTTACTGAAGTTGTAAGGTGTCCTGGTTCCTTTTCAGTAAGAAGAACGGTGGGCTATAAATAAATGAATACATACTTCAGTCAAAGCACTTGGCAAAGATTATGGGATAACACTGACCAGATTCTTTACCTCTATCACCCTTATGCTTAGATTAGACTGAAGAATTGAGTGGCTAAAGGGCAGCACATATTTCTATTGTACAGGGATTGCTTTACTGAGTACCCAGTTCATAGGTCAGGAGTCACTGGTTGGCTAGGAGGAAGGGTTAAAAAGTTCTATCTTTGTAATAACTGGAAGGGCAAAGATACAACTTTTCTTAGTGATATCTGCTTAATTTGCTGCTGCGTGAATTAAGGAACTCAAAGCCAAACTCTTGATTTTCATGCTGTTCCTCGGCTTGAGTATACCTGTATTTTGTTTGTTTGACCAGTCCGGGGGGGGGGGGGGGGAATAAATTTTGATCAGGAATCCAAAACTGCCTGATCTTTTTCCAGTTCCTTCAGAAGTGTCAGTCTAGAGTCTGAAACCAGGTGAAATACTGCAGTTGCAATAAAAGCAATGTTTTATCTCTGAAACTGCAGCCATCTCCAGTGGTACTAGGGACAATGGGAATGTAAAAACTGCACTACCCTACCACATGCTATGGAAAGAAACCATTCATGCCTATTGAGCATGCTATTATCTCTGTACACTTTTAGTCTTAGAATACTTCTTGGGTACTATCTATGACTGAATCACATCTCTGAATCACAGTAAATTCTTATTCAACCTCAATGGATGTGTGGTTTCTTTCGACATTTTAAAACAAGCTGCTTTATCACACACAATTGTTTCCACAGGAAACAACTTCAGCACATGGCTCTTGGGAGATTGTTATCTCCTGGTAATGGCACCATTAACATGAGTATACTGTAATTAAAGATGGAAAGAGCAATTCATCTGAATACTGTGTATTAGAGGTGTTTGAAAATGGTGGGTTGGTGATGGTGTTTTTTGAAAATTTGTTAAATTAAAATTCAGAATGTGGTTTTGGGGGGTTTTATTGGCAGGTGCGAATTCTTAAGCATCAATATCAGGTTTAATATCATTACACTGCAGTCTTCAATGCAAAAACAACAAATTATTTCTAACTGAAAAAGTAATCAGTTTCAACCAGATGCATTCCACAACCAGTGGAAAGTTGGTAATTTGGTTCCATTGTGTTTCTATTTGGTTGGAAAAGGTTGAAAAGGTTGTGTTTATGCTTTTATGCAGTTATCAACAAAAACAAACACTCCTAACATGTATCAGTCCATTTTATCTTCAGAGGGCTGGGCTGCCTAATAAAATTACAGGCTCAAATTCTAAGATACTTTTAGAATCTGTTTTAGTTCTTCAGGTGCATCACCAATTGTTTGAGACCCATTAACCAAGGTGGTTCCCCCATTTATACTGGAAGATCTTGGATTAGATTAATTAAAGCAATTATTGTTCTCAACAAGATCAGTAAGAGAAATTAACTGCTTTGTTAACTAGCTTTTATCAACAATGACAGTAACCAACCACCCAATGCTAACAAAATCCCCACCCCTGCCTTTGCAGTTATACCACCAGAGTGTGTGCTGCACCCTGCGTGGAGGGGGGGCTGCCTGAATGGGTCTACTCGGGCTCGCACCAGCAATTTTGTTGTACAAGTCCAAATGGAGCTTGGAAGGCAGATCGAGGCCAGGAAGAGAGATAGAATATTGGTGGCACCGCTGCTGCTGATACCCCCCCCCCCATTCCAAGTCTTCCCGACCTTGATCAGCCCCCTCCCTGCCCCATTCTGCCCGGCTTCTACATTGACTTACCGGTGTTGTGTTCCTTGGCGGGCTGTGTTATATGGCATGTCGCCTTTTACGCCATAAAGCACGTTGCACTGCTGAAACATGAGTTCCAGCGCTGCAACAGCCCAACAGGATTGGGACCCAAGTTTAGCAGGTGCCTGAAAAAGACTGCAATTCTATGTATACTTACTTCGATATAGTACCCATGTGTAAATGTGTTTGGGTATGTGCGTATGTATATGCACAAATGTGCATAGGGAAGTATTTCACTTCCAAATAGAGATGCATAGGATTGTGCTAGATCTAAATGAAAATAACACCTTGGCAGACATCTTTATAACCTACTTTTCACCCCACAGAGATAACGCCCAAGGTAGAATAAAACTATTCATCATCAGGGACAGCTCTATGTACAGAGTTATTTCTCAAAACTTAATTATTAAATAAATTACTAAATCATAAAACATTAAATAAAAATTATTAAATTGATTTAAAAATTATGAAATAAACCACCCTTCCTTCCAGGTGCCGAAGGTAGATAATAAGAACATCAACCCACCCCCATCCCAAGATCAGTCTTAATAAAGAGCTCTTGTTTTGCCCTCTCAAATCAGGCAGGCTGGAACACGGACTGGTGTTACTGCGGAGCAAATTCCTAGGATGAATGCGTCATTCAGAATGTGCGATTTCTTTCCGCAAATGTTCACAAGTAAAAAAGTGTTTGGTTTTCATTGGAATTCTCTCCTTTTACCTGCAATTTTTGCCACACAATGAAATCTTTAGAAATACAAATTTATAAGAAAGGAAGTAATTCTGCTCCAAATGAGTGATACAAATCAAGCATGAAATCCTTTGTCAGTATGTAAGCAGAAGGCAAGAGAAACATACTTTGTAATAAATGTAGTGAGCAACCGTGATAGGCCAAGCTTCCAGTTTTCATCTTTATAAATATTCTGCTTCCTTTTCATGCCTGATGTTTTAATGCAAGAACCTGTACTTTGGTTCATCACTGAGAGGCTATGAGTGCAAAAGCCCCCTCCCCCATGGCTCACCTATGGAGAAAGGGGTCTTTTGTGCTAATATGACAGTTAAATGGAGCCTCCGCAAGCAAAAGCAGTCTACCAGAGACTAGGGACAGACAATGGGGAAATTGCCTTCATAACCAGATTATAGACTTCCAGGAAGTATCTGGGTGGTCACTGTTGATAGCAGTATCATATTCCTCTACCATTGCTTTTACCTGGAACAGGTGATGAGCCCAAGGAAGAGATGAGGAGACTGAGAGAAAAGATGAGTTTAGTTGTCTGCAAGTTTGGAGTTACGGTTTTCTGAGAGGGTTGTCCCTCAATTCAATCACCTCTCGTCTTTGCCCTCTCCATCATGGCCCCTATTCTTGGTTCCTGGGGCTTCAGTCAGGTCAGGTGGGGTACCACACAGAACCCCATACCTGCCAGGGGTCAAAGAACTGATAGCAGTTAGTATCCAACAGGCTTACAGATGGCAATGGAAATGGGAGTTCTATTTCAACCAACCAAACTCCTGAGGATACTCCTCCCTCCCTCCCTCCCTCCCTCTCTCTCTCTCTCTCTCTCTCTCTCTCTCCATTTTTGTAAATCATAACTAATTCTTTGATCCTGCTTGCAGTTCTTTTCTGTGTAAGGTTTCTACAGCACTTTACATGAGTGGAAGTGCAAAAAAGCAGAAGCAAGCGGCACTTGCATACCCACTGGTTGGGGCTTCTAATAACATCAAAAGCCCTCCCTGCGGTGAGGACTTAGAGGCTGCTAGGGTCAAGGAAGTTTGCATGTTTAACATGACACACATTATAAGTCAGTTCCCAAGGATATGATTTGGATTAATATTCAAAATTATTTGGGAGAAACTAAAGGACAGTCTTGGGTGGGAAGCAAACTGTCAGTTTTCAATCTGTTGTTTAGAAAACTGAGGATGAAGAGGTGGATTTGTGACTCATCAGTATTAACATATGGTAGCTTAAGTGTTGAGATCATTCAAGTTTGTAGCTGAGAAAAAGAAAAAAGAAATCAATAAAAGTTTTTATAAACAACAAAAATAAGGGAGGATGGAAGTAGTAAGAACAGCTCTTTTTCTTAACAGAGTAAGCAGAAATGTTGTGAAAGATGCAAGAAAACATAAGTTGCAAATGCTAAGTGACCACGGATTTAAGAGCTAAATTGTGCCATTACAGTTTATCTTAAAGGTATTACATTTTTTCGTAGATTGTCACGACGTGACGAGATTGTTGAATTAAAAATTCGCATGTTGCCGGGAAACTCCGTCGTATTCAAAAACAATTTATTTAAATAAATAAACGTTACAGATGTTAAAACATATTTTTGACGTTTCGCACACATACACTCGTGGCATCTTCAGAAAAAAAAGATGCCTCGAGTGTTCGTGTATGTGAAGGTGCCACGAGTGTACGTGTGTGAAACGTCAATCTGACTTATGCTGCAATTTGATTTTCACTTCTGCTCTGAGTAGCTTATGTATAGTACCCTCTTGAAGATCAGCTCACGAGCATGGGAAATTTAGACATGATGGTCATGTTCTCTGATTCATAAAACATATAGCCATTTGCATACAATTTTCTTTAAGACCTACTATTTGGATGCAAGTTCCCTGGGCTCCAATCCTATATATCAGGGGTGGCCAAACTTGCTTAATGTAAGAGCCATATATGATAAACTTCAGATGTTTGAGAGCCACAAGAGAGAAGTTTGAGAGCCACAATATTTAAGAAGTATTATACTAAATTTGGCTTCAATCAAGGCACATTCCAGGTAAAGGTAAAGGTAAAGGTGATCCCTGACAATTAAATCCAGTCGTGTCCGACTCTAGGGTGTGGTGCTCATCCCCATTTCAAAGCCGAAGAGCCAGCGTTGACGAAGACGCCTCCGTGGTCATGTGGCCGGCATGACTCTCCTTGCCGCAGCGCGTAGCATGCGGCTGGAACACGGAGCGCTGTTTACCTTCCCGCAAGCGGTACCTATTTATCTACTCGCATTAACATGCTTTGGAACTGTTAGGTTGGCATACCAGGTACATTCCAGGTAGTGTAGAGCAAAAACATTTGCAGGCCCAGAGTTTAATAATCCTGCCTGATTCTGAACTGCCGTCATTCATCAATAGGCGATAATATGTCTGTTGCTAATTGGCTATGTCAACATGTTCAATGTGAAAAACAACAACAAACCAGCAACTAGCTTGTTTTTAGGATATAACCCAAACCGATTGATGATATTCAAATGTATGCTAGGCTGGCAAAATGACAAAATGAGATCTGGGTCATTATTGGATCGGGACAGGCAAACTATAGAGCTCCCTTCAACTATTCATCCTAATAATGCAATAAGCAAGTAAAATAATACTGAAGTGCTATCAAAGTACTTGGCATATATTTACGTAAAAATCTAATACAGTATAATGCTTCTAAAATCTGCAATCAGTCATCGTATAGGTCTAACTTTTTCGGTTTATACTGCCTCTTTAAAAATACAAGGAGAGATGATTTCAAATACGTTTCCTTTTAAATGAAAGGTTTCCAAGATTAAAATACATGTCTTAACCAACTTGTTTAACATTCCATTATAGTCTCGCAGATGATGCAACGTGTGGCAAATGAATTAGGAGAGAGGATCAAAACGAAAGACAGGAAAGGAGTGAGCAAAATCCCTACTCATCAAAATCATTTTATACACTTAAAAAACATCCTGGTGATCACAAAAATTGCACTGCTGCTCTACAGTAGTCAACATATTAAATGTGATGTTGTTCACATCATCACGAGAGGCTTATTTGCCTCATAAAATGAAGAATGAACTAAGATATAGGAAAAGTGGTTCAAAAGTGGCAATCAATATCCCTCTTTAAAATGCAGCTTGGAAATTTAAGGACCCGAAGCGGCAAATGTACAAGCCACTTTCTTTATTTATTTCAGAACAAGTCCCAGTGACTTCAGGGGGCTTCCCACAAGTGCTCTAGTGGTTTGAAACATTTCAAACCATTTGGGTCATGATAGAACACGTGCTTTGCATCCTAAGCTCAGTTAAAGTATCTGCTCCCTCGCTGCTCTGGCCTGGGGACGGCCTCCGGAGACCTACGCAGGCCTCGAAAGGCCTCTGGAACTGACCTGGACATCACTTTCCAGTTTCGCCAACACAACTTCTGGTCACATTGGGAGGCCTTTCTGAGGCCTGCAGAAGCCTCCAGAGGTCGTCTTCCGGTCAAAGCAACATGGGAGCAGCATCAAGAGATGGGTTATGACCCACCCCTGGAGGACAGAGGTGGGTCGCGGCCCCAGCAAGTTTGAGAACTGCTGAATTATACTGATTGGCAACAACTTCCCAGGGTTTCAGTCAGGGAGCTTTCCCAGCCCCACCTGGAGATGCTAGAGATTGAACCAGGGACCTTTTGCATGCAAAGCAAGTGCTCTACCACTGAGCTACAGTCCTTCTCTAAATGGAGGAGAACTGCACATAATCCAGGGGAATAGGTTATCCATGAAATGGGCCACAGGAGTAGGTCTCAGGATCATGCACCCTCCCCTACCACATATATAACCTTAATAAGGGCTACACTCTTTGCATGTAAGTGCCTGCATGAGTATGCCCTCCTAGTGCAAACCATCCCCTTTTTTTCAATGGATGAACTGTACAAAAGTAATTATGTATGAAAGCTCCAATTCTTCCCATTAAACTGTGAGAAGTGCAACATGAGAAGATGCATGGGTGTAGGTGTTTGCACTTTGTGAAGCCCAGCCACCGTGGTCAAGAGATGCCAATCAACTGTGAGGCGGTGCTTTGATCGGTAATGTCACTGGCGAGCGCCCACTTCTAGCCAGTGAAGACAGCAACTGATGGCAATCACCTGGAAGGTGGTGGTGGGCACTGGCGTCGCTTGAGGTGGGGCAGAAAGCTAAGTTCTGCAGCTTTCCGCCCCACCGTTACTCTCCGGTACGAGGCGCCCCGCCCCCTCGTCGTAGGAGCCTGTCGGTGGATCGAAGGCAACACGCAGGAGAGTCCCTGGGCGTTGCTTTCTCTCCGCTGACGGGCTCCTATGATGAGGGGGCGGGGCGCCTCGTACCGGAGAGTAACGGTGGGGTGGAAAGCTGCAGAACTTAGCTTTCCGCCCCACCTTGAGCGACGCCAGTGGTGGTGGGTGCAACTGGAAACAGTCTTTAAAACTAGGCTTCAGGGAAGGAGGTGATATGAAGAAATCAAAGGAGAACGGAGGAGGCAGAGACCAGGGGAAATGAAGAGAAAGAGACAGAGGAGAATGGAGGTAGCACAAGAAAGGCAAAAGGAAAACCGTGGGGGGGGGGAGAAAGGGTGAAAGGAATGAAAGGGAGAAAGAGATGGTAGACAGGAAACAAATAGAGACAAAGGTTGAGGATCCAAGGGAAGGCAGGAAACTGAGGCAAGGAGGGACTAGAAGAGGGTGGAGAAAGAGGTGAGAGGGAGCAGAACCTGGGGAAGACCTGGGCTGGCCTAGAAGGGACTTGATGATGGAGCCTAGGGGTGTTGCAGGAAGCTAGGCACCAAGACCCTTCCCAACCCTAGGGCAGGCCAGGGGACAACCCTGAAGGCACCTACAGATGCATCCAGCCACAAATCTATGGGGAAATTATCTGTATGGGTACACATCTGTATGGGTGCTTTGCTAACCCCTCCCTGGGCTATTCCCTATGTGGAGAGCTTCTATCTGATCAACCTGACCAAGGCAATTGATGAGAGGGGTTGCCATGACTGTTCATATCGGCTTTTGCACAAGTAGGTATCTCCCAATTTTTGGGAATGCCTTTTCAGATTTACATCTACTTTGCAACTGCAGTCCAGCAGAGAGGAAAGGTGAAAAAGAAAAAAAATGTAAAGGACACCTGCACATACTACCTGCATGATACAGGTTGTACTTTGCTCTCTGTACTTGTTTGTACCGCAGATACAGAGAACATTGTGTTATTAAGATGACACAACTGGAGCAAGCAGTGCTGGCAAGCAGTGCTGGTTATCCTGCTGCAGAGCCCTACATTGGTCCTGTCCCGCCCACTTTGGTGCAGTGAGTGCTACCATTGCCATCAGTACTGAGGGCACAAGGGTTGGTCTAGCCAAGTGAGTCCTATGCCCCACCTGGGTGATTCCACACATGGGAGCACTGCATTCCTTCTTTAGGAGAGCTATCAAGAAAGCTGCTTTCTCAACAAAGTATTTCCTATTAAAATAGTTTTTAGAATAAACCCCCAGGTGTCTCATCTTTAATTTTGCTAAGTTGGCAGCACAGGCCTTATAAAGATGACTGGCTACAAGGGTAAACAGTAGGACTCTACTTACATAAATGAAAAGCCAGTGTAGTGTCTTGTGTGTTTATCTTCACATGCATTTTTTTTGCATCTGAAGTGAGAGATTTTGCATTCTGTGTTCCTGCTACAGGCATTTCTATTTTTGCTCTAAAGAAAAATAAGGAGGGGGGGGAGGCAGAAGAGGAAAACTCTTGTCCTTTGTTCAAAAGTCCAATCTAAGTTCAAAAGCCAGTTTCTCCCTTTAAAAAATTATACACATATAAATGAATGATAACATTGTACTCACTTGCACACAAAAGTATTTTTTTCATATTTGCATGACGGTATATCTGGCAATTATTCTACAAAGATATAGCATTCATTTCAGCCAATTGCCACAGGCTTGGCATTACTAAGAGGAGTAAAAAAGCATTAGAATCAACAGAAAAAGGATATTCTGGTTTTTCTACCCGCTACCTTGAACATACTTCACGTTTAATTTCACCCTATTGCCACGGGCACTGTGTTGTTATGACAGCTGATCTGCCATTGAATAGCTGTAAAAGAAAATCAACAAAGGATCGCTTCAGTGACTTTCGATGCAATTTATTGGAGCTTGTATCTTGCGGCTGCTGCCGCCTGTCGGGGTAATGACACATGATGGGTGATTAAAGTGCAAGTCCTTAAATCAAAGCTGTGCTGATCGTCTGAAGAGGCAGCAAACAGCACTCAGAGCTTGTTCATCTCTCATGGTGGGAGGACCTCATTAGGACAAAAAAGAGCCTGTTATACTAACAAGAGCAAATGCTTGTGTCTAGGGAAACTTTTTCATGTTTTCAAGGTTTAGCATAAATTTTCCTGTAGCTTCTCTCAGACTGTGCCTTTTACACACACACACACACACACACACACACACACACACACACACACACACACACAAAAACTGATTTGTTACTCTGTGCCAGCATGCATTTGATGATTACAATTGAGATTCCTGGCGTTTCTTTTCACCTCCATTCAACTGCAGTGATCAGCTTCCATTGGACAGAAACCCAGTCTGTTTTGTACTTCTAACAGCAAATGTATAAAACATATAAAGCAATGAACAATTAGATATCCTCCAGGCCAGTGTGGTGGCAATAAATAATGAGCTGAAAGGCTTGCATTGGAAGTCCTAATGGGAAGGGAGGGAGGGGAGACACAATGGCTACAAACCCACATTCATTCAGGTATTCACAAGAACCTAAAACAATCAAGGGACTACAAACATATTACTTTCCTGCAGTGCAATAAACTATTTGCCTTTGTGAAAACCCAGTTCACTTAAGCTTGCTGTTTACTTTAAAAATTAACAATAAAGTCATATTATTAGACAGGTGTATCAGCTCTCCTAAATGGATAGTGTTTTTCCAAACTCTTGTGCCTATCATACATTCCAGCCTCCTTAACTTCAGAAGCTGCCTTAAAGTTTGATTTGACAGATCCAATCACCTTGGTCCTCTAAGTTTGATATATGGGATTTCTCTTCCATTCCTAACTTTTTAGAAAATTTATATATACATTTATTAATTTTAGGGCGCAATCCAATCCTACTTACGCCGCTGTTGTAACCAGTGGCACAGCGAAAATGGGAGGCCCCAGAATGGAAAGGGGATTCAAATCCACTTTGAATTCCCCTTTTGTAGGGGATTTGAGTTCCCTTTCCATTCTGGGGCCTCCCATTTTCGCTGCGCCACTGGTTACAACGGCGGCATAAGTAGGATTGGATTGTGCCCTAAATTAATGTAATCATAATATTTCTTTACAAGAAACTGTAAGTAATTGCTAGAAGAAGAAAAACCAAGCAAACATACCTGTTATTCACAGTCCAACACAGAGTTAAGTGTGCTTAAAACCATGGAAAGTAATGGCATTTGGGATGCTTAACTTGTGCTGAATTGTGACCACCATGGCCTTGGAGTTATCATGTGTACAAAACCTAGAATCATAAACTGTCTATCAGCGCAATCCAGCGCAAGGATACGGCCGGTGGCCCATGGCCGTCCGCCAGATTCTGAGCCCGGGCGGCTGTTCTGCCGCCGGACCAGAGGTCTATTCAGGGAAGGGGATGCTCGTCCCCTTCCCCGGGTGTAAATTGAGGTCGGTCCGATCGGCCTCTTTGGATTTCCGCCAGCTAAATAGCTGGCAGAAGTAGAGGAGGCCGTGTAATGGCCTAGCCAACCTGGCGGGGACGGGGATATGCCCAAGGCCATCCCCTGCCCCCTCCCGGGACAGCTAGGCCAATGGCCCCACTCCCTTGCCCTCCAAACTGCCCCCACCGGATTCCGACTCACCTCATCCGGCAGACACACGGGCGCTCCAGCAATGGAGCAAGGGAGGCCGGCCTCTGCGCTGGCCTCCCTTACTCCAGAGTAGTCGCAAATGTGCTTTCCAGCATGTTTGCGACTGCTGCCGGCGATGGATCACTCTTATTGCTTGTATGTTTATGCTATTTCAAGTACACGTTCCAGGTGACTATCTGGAGTCAAGAACTCAGAACTATCAGGTATTAACTCTAGTTGCTTCTTGTTTTCAGCAAGGAATTATACAGTATATGTGAAAAGCCGATTTAGTAGATAACATAGCAGTTGCTGGGAGGAACAGATGCTCTGGTGTGTTGCTCTGTCTTGCTGTGCCGCTTGTTGCGACACAGATTTAACTAGATAGATTAGATAATTTACATTTACAAATAAGGACTTGTTTAGGAACATTGTTTCAGAGCAGTAGATAACACAGGGAATGGATGGCCAGGGTTCAATGATTCCTTTATATAGTTTTCCATGAGGCTCTTCTTCCTCTAAGTACACATCTCTCCTAAACATGCATTTAGCTCCACTGCTGCACTCAAGGCTGTGAAAAATGGAAGTAACCTGCCCAAAGGGTTACAAATGTATTTATGTTAATCATAATGTAATAATCACTACTACTAGGTGTCTGGAAACCTTATTTTAGGTTGAATATTCAACACCTTCTGTTTGTCAGAACATAAGAACTACCACCACTGGCTCAAGGTTATTACAGGTCCTGGAGATTACTGCTCAAGGCCTCTTTGACTGTGATGAGCAGCCTGCAAGACATCCGAGTTCATCTAACCGGGAAACCTCCCTGAGAGAACACAGATCACAAATGCAGACATTTGGCAGCACAGACACTGCTCAAACTATCTTTGGGTCTTTCTCGTCATTCTTCTTGTTTTGCATTTAAAATAAATCTAAGAGACTAGCCAGAGTGTCGCCAATAAGGCAAGGTGGTGAAGGGAAAGGAGATCATAGAGAGAAATGAGAAGACAATAATGAGCTGATGAGACAGAAAAATCACACATCACAAAATGCATTCATATGGCAAAACATCTGTCCCCCCAAAAATGCCTCTACAAGAAATGGACTGTACATGTGAAAAATAAAATAATGCAACTTCATACATGGATGGTAGAAACACGCAAGAGTAGGGGGCAGTAATACCAGCAGCAGCAGCAGCAGCAGCAGCAGCAGCAGCAGCAGCAGCAGCAGCAGCAGCAGCAGCAGCAGCAGCAGCAGCAGCAGCAGCAGCAGCAGCAAGTAATTTCTGAGAATATGCTTCACTGAAAGCTTCACATTTGATGTTGTCCTTACAACAATCCTGTAGGGTACACATCATTAGCTCCATATTGCAGCTGGGGAGCTGAGGCTGAGAAGAAGTGGCTTGCCTAAGATAATCTACCCAGTGAGTTCCTGGCAGAGGCAAGATTCAAGCAGGGGAATTCCCATGGCAGCTCAGTCTCTTAGGCTCAAACCAGACGCACAGAAATCCACATGGTAATAGGAATTGTCCATGGAATAAGTGCAAGGAAGGAAGCATTGTTCATATGAGTTTCCTTATCCCATGGGTTTTGTGCCATGGAATATCCAAGTACAGGGTTATTCAAAAAGGATGGTGCAAAAGTAAAGTTGATTTATTCTTAAATGAACTGAAATACCAGAACTGTTATGACATGGACAGAAAAACTGTGCACGTTTCACAAGCCCATTACAAATGTTCAATGTGGACACTTCTGTAGCTACAATGGGGCAAGGGGAGGGGGAAGAAACAGCCATGGTCTCCTCGCGAGGAGACCACGGCTGTCACTCAGGGCATTTTAACTCAGGGCATTTTAATCCATAAATTTGCAGCCTTCCATGTAGGTTTTTAATTGTACGGTCACAAAAACCACATGGATCTCAATATCCATGAGTTTGAGAGGTGAAGATCTTATCCTAGACTGTCCTCCTGGGGAGCCCTTCTTCACCACAGCTCCTCCTCTCCTTTTTTCATTTTAAAGGGCAACCGTCTCACTTTTGTGGTGAGTAGGAAAGATGGCAGTAAAGGACTGCAGCCCAAGTTGCAGGGAAGGAGGCTTGCTATTTTGCTTTGCTTCTCCACATGCATCAGTCTTCTTTCTGAAAAGTGTCTGCATTAAACATGTGGCTTCCTTCCACCAAGCAAGTCTTCTTTCTCCTCCCTCCCCGATATTTCACTTCTCAGAGAGACGGTCTTCCAAAACATGGCTAAAAACACAGGTGTGCATAAATGTTTGCACACACATGCATGCGAGTGTGTTGGTCCTGCTCTTGGAAGCAGTAGTCTGTAGGTGGTGTGGAGAATTGTCAGAGGTGCTGGGCTCCTTTGCTGCATGTGCACCAAGAGCTAATGCTTCATTGGACAAAACAGCTCATCTAATTCCCCCCCCCCAACAGAGAAAAGGCAGCTTCCTGCTCCATTCCCCAACATAAAAAGAAGGGGGCAGAAAGAGAGAGGCAACTGGTGGTCACAGAGGCAGGAAAGGAGCATCTGACAGAAGCCTATTCATGCCTACTCAGAAGTAAGACTCATGGTGTTCAATGGGGCTTACTCCCAGGGAAGTATGTATAGGATGGCAGACCAGACAGAGAGAGGGTGGCAGCTTTCCTGCCCTGCCTTCTCCATTCGTTCTGAGCTGTCTGCCCTTTCTTCTCCTCTCCTCTCGCCTCTCAGGGGAGGATGGATCTCATCAGAGAGACAATCCTATCATGATCATCCAATTACTCAGAAGTAAGTTCCACTGCATTCAATGGGGCTTGCAGCCAGGAAACAGTAGGATTGCAGCCCAAACTGCATAGCGATGGGGCACGAACACTGTTCCCCCTTCAGGCTGTGTGGCGACACAGCTTGAAGCCCTGGGAACAGTGGGAAGCCGAGCTCTCCACAGTTCAGAGAGTTCCCAGAACTCTGGTGATAATGTAGATTGTAGGACGTTATAGCCATGTGTCCAGAAATGCCACCGAACTGCTGCGCAGCAGCTGAAGGTGCAGTGGTGTGGATCCCTTAGAGAGAATATTGGGCACGAATGAGAGTGAGGCAGAGAAGGACGAAATTGAAATATCTTTGTCTGCTTATCTTAGTGTGGTATGAATGGGTGTGGAGAGGATGAGAGAGTACCTGCTTTGGTGCACCATGCCCACTTACTTGGAAGAAATGTAATGAAGTGGCCAGCAGCTTGCTCCCCCGCAAGCAGGTCAGCCCTGTGCACTCTGATACAGAAAAGAAACCGTACAGGGAATACTGCTATCACTGGCAAGAGTAAGACATTTACTGCCCTCAGAAAGACAAATCCTCAGGGGAAACTCCCACCTGTTTTCACTGGCAAGTGCTGCTGGGATACATGCAGACACAGGAAGTCTGCCAAAGGATGATTGGCAGTGTCAGAGGAGGGTCTAGCACAGCATTGCCTAGAAGAAAGCCCTGAACTGCAGTGGATGCATGGTCATAAATCCCATGCGAGTTGAAACTCACGGATGTGACTCATGAATGTGTTTTCCCACAGAATAGCTGCACGTTTGGTTTGAGACTTACTCATTATGTGACACCTGTAAACTAGGTCTGCTAATAATATTTCAGCATGATTGCTTTAAAGCATTTGTTGCATTCTATTAGTTAATGATGGAAGTGTGGAGTATGAGTGAAAGGGATGTACATGTTCCATAAAAATCATGAGCATGCACCTTGACATTTCCATTTGCACTGGCAGAAAATAAAACAACATTTAGAAAAGTTGCTAAGAATCTCTACAGCCAATGTGGCCAGAGATTTCTACCAAAATAACCCTCTTTAAAAAAACAGGGTAGGGATCACTTCAGTCTCATATGGGGACGTTTCTTCTATGTCAACATATATTTTAAAATATTACAGTACCAAGTTGTACACATATATTACTGGTGGTTTGAGAGATGAGAGCTGTTGATCTTTGCGTGTGGCTTTTTCAGAGTAATAAATTACTTTCTGGACTCTCATGACCTAAATTATACTTTTTAAGCCACATAGTTTCTCAGTTGCTTTATCACATAATACACTTTGCCCTGAAAGCCTTTAATTATTAAGGAATACTGGGGAGGGGGGGACCTCCACGTAAGTAGGAAAATATCTGTCAGTCATATTGCATTTTTGAAAACTGTATTTCTTTCTAACCTTGTCACCCAGAAAATGCTGCCTGTAGCACATTTCCTCCCTTGTCTCATTCAGAGTACAAGGCGAGGCAGTTAGAGAGTGACCTTGCAGAGCTGGGCAAACACATTACGCGGGATCAATTAATGGCTAGTGGAGTGAGTCACCGTGAGGGAGCTTGAGGCTTCTATCTGGTAGCACGGATTTCCCTCAGGACTGTAGCAGAAAAGCCAATAGATGAGTCGGCAGGGAAAAATAAAAGGAAGCATGAAAAGCACCAAACGAAATACAGCACAGCAATGAATGAAAAAAATAAAGACATGAATGTGAATAGAGAACACCACAAAGGTGCGATTACCAATAAAACACCAACAGTACCATTTAATGTTTACATACTATGTATTTAATACATGTTTGGCAGAAGCCACTCCCTCATACAAAGGCGACATGCTATAACTGCTTTACAAATGAAAACCTAAAATTGTATTTGTGCAGAGGGGAGGGGGGAGAGAGAGGGGAGTGCACACATGTATATGTTTGTTATCTTAGAGCCAGAGGAGCTTTCATTAGATTCATACTGACTCTCCAGAGAGCTCTGCTCTTATTTGATAAGGGATGCTCTTTTATCACACATGAAACTGCATGCCATGATCAGACAAAGACTGCATATAGCTGCCAACTAAAGGGAAGGAGGGGGGGTGTACTTCATACTGCAATGCTTTTGGCCTAAACCCAGCCAGTTATGGTTGCCTTGGAAAACTGATTTCATCCTGATTTCTAAAAACACTTAGCAACAGAGGCATTGTTAGGGGGGGGCGGTGGCCCCTGAATTTTGGCATTAGCCCCAAAATTCAGCGGCGGCATGGTGCAAAAGCACCCACTGCTGTTTTTGCGGCCACTTGAAGCGGGAGGATTGGCCCTGCTGGGCTCCGTACAACCTAAAAATGCCTGAAAAAATGCCGGGGGTATGTGTGTTTGCGCTGCTGCCAAAATTTGGCAGCACCGTGCTGAAAGTGCACCCTTAGGGGCGGGGCTTGTGGCATCACGTGGGGGGTGTAGCGATGCCTCTGCTTAGCAATTCTTAACATTCTTGCCATGTGCATAATATTGGTCAGTTCAAGATTAATCGGGACAAGACCACCTCTCATCATTGTAGCGAGTAGTAAATAGAAGCTTTGGCAGCATAAGTTAGAAAAGGATCAGCATTTGGCATGATGATGTCTGCCCTGAAAGAACTCTGCCAAATGTTTTCAAAACTGTTATATTCAACAGTACGGTACTTCAAAACCATAAGGTCCAGCAGAGGAAAAACACACCGTTAAATGTCTCTCTCTCTCAGAGCCACACTATGCATTGCAAAGAATACATTCATTTGGCCTGTGTTATTTTTCCTTTCAAAATTGCACAGTGTGTGTGCATGAGTGTATGTAAGTAAAACCTTGTGAAATCATGGCAGGGACAGGGGGGCTTTAGCACTTCATCCCACTGCAGTTCCTGTCCTGACGACCCCTCACCCTCACTATTAAAGCTTCAGTTGGCTTTAGGGAAGCTTTTTTTTTTCAACTTTAAACAGAGCATGATCGGGATAGCAACCACTGTAGGGCTAAGTGCTAAGCCCCCACCCCACCCCAACTCCACTGCCATGGCTTTGCACGCTCCTCCATTCTATTCACAGTGTGAATTAATATTCACACTGGAGGAGGTGTGGAGGAGGTGTGGCCTGCAGGTTTGAGCTGGTGCCCTGCCTGAAGAAGCTAAACAGGGTCAACCTCAGTTCTTGCTTGGATGGGAGACGGAAGCTGCTGATGAACCTCGCAAAGACACTGGGAAGGCACCGTGAGAGGGTGGAATGCGGAGGAGTCAGCTAGAGAGAGAACATCTTGACAACCATCCGAGAGGGAACTGCGGTAAACTGTGAAGCTTGGAAGTGCAGAGCACAAGCCAGAAGGAGGACTGCACTCGGAAGGGAAAACATCTCGAGTATAGAAAGTTCTATATACGTATGAATAGAACAATATTGTAAAGACTCTTATTAGGTTTAAAAATAGCCTGCCTATGTAAACCGCCTTGAATAAATCTGATGAGAAATTATGAGAAAGGCGGCATATAAATACAGAAAATAATATATCTCAGAGAGAGGATCCTATAATTTATATCTCATTTTTACAAAAAAATAATACTGAAGGCAGCCTACATGGGGTTTCCAGGTGGTCTCTCATCCAGGCACTGATCAGATCCAGATCTCCTTAGCTTCAGTGAGGCTGTTGCATCATGTGCCTTCTTCAGACCACTGTCCTGGGTCAGGCTATGCATTAAAGACCTCTTGGTGCCTGAGGCGGCATGTCAAATTCTGTCCCCCTTACCCAATGATGTGCCAGCCTCTGCTCCTCCCACTCTCCAATGCTCTAAGCGTAGCACTCTCCTCCACATTTCCTCTTCCTCTCTGTCCTCTTTTTTCCCCAATCCAGAGAGCTCGGGAAGAGGAGAAGGAGCACTGAAGTAAGTAAGTGGGGACTGATGGGTCCCCCCCACACCAATCTGTTGCCTGAGGCGACCACTTCAGTTGGCCTCATGGATAGGCCGGCCCTGTATTTAACATAAGTTAGAAAAGGATCGGCATTTGGCATGATGATGTCTGCCCTGAAAGAACTCTGCCAAATGTTCACAAAACTGTTATATTCAACAGTACAAAGGTGTGTCATCTTACTTTAAGGGCCCCCCTAATGTATACACTGGCCCAAGAAGCTCATTGGCTTATACAGTGCCAATTCTTCATCTCTTCTGACCATTTGACCGTCTTCAAATAAACTGTACCCAGCTGATTGTGTTGGCACAACTAGAATGTGCAACTGTGTCACGGTGCGAAAGCAAAATACTGTATTATTTTAATACAGAAGATGACAGATAAGCCTTCGCAACTTATAGTTGGAAGTTATAGTACTTACTATAGTAAGAAATTCTTACTTTTAACAGTGAGGTACATGGACTTGCTGACGTCAGCCCCCACATCATTGCTGACCTTGCAGAGGTAGTATCCACTATCTTCCTCCAGTACATGTTTGATCAGCAAGGAGCCATTTGTGAGAAGCTGAATACGCCCATTCAAGGCAATTGGCTGGAACTGTGGGACTCCAGCACCTAGTGGGAGAATTAAAAATGAATCAGAAGGTACAAAAGCTGAAAAGAATACAGGAAACAGTGACTGCACATTGCTATGGACAGTACTATGAACAAATGAACTAAAATGGTCTACCCATGTCTTCTTCCAGACCACTTATTTTTTATTTTTCACATTTTTATACCGCCCTTCCTCCAAGGAGCTCAGAGTGGTGTACATATTTCCTCCCCTCCTTTTTGTCCTCACAACAACCCTGTGAGGTAGGTGGGGCTGAGAGATTTGCTAATACCAGGAGGGGCCCGTATCCGTGGATCCGCTATCTGTGGATTCACTTATCCACGGCTAGCGAGAGATGCCGCACTGAAGCCAACTGAATGCTAGAGAGGTTCAGCCAAAGAACAGGAAGCAGGAACTAGAACTAAGCTCCCATGTCCCCCTGTGCGCCCCACCGGCCATTAATTTACCTTCGTAGCTTGTGTGTGTCAGCTGCTTATAGTGATTGTTTAAAGGAAGACACAAAGAAGCTACTAAGCTAAATTAATGGCCGGTGGGGCGCACAGAGGGGGGCACAGTCGCCCCTATCCGCAATTCTCCAGTATCAGCGGTGGGTCTGGAATACCAGTGCTAATAAGTAATACTGTGAGATATAAAGTCAATAACACTGTTAAGTTAGAAAAGGCTAACAAGCCAGTTGGTCCAATGCAATGACTCACTTAACTCATGTACGATCTCTATAAAACTAAACAATGACACCACATGCTCCTATCTTTTTAGGATTGTCATGAGTAAGCACCCCTCCCCTGAGAAAAACTCCACCCCTTCCTCAAATGACAGCTCTCTCTGTACATGGAGGCTGAACTAGGAAGCAGCCTATCACATTCTCCATTATGACTAGAGCTCTAGGTTGCATATCACACATACAGTAGTCTTCCTCTTTCAAATTTATATTGGATTCCCAAGACTGTTTGGTCTCCCTAGAGAGCAACAGCCTTGACCAAAAACGTCCTAGATCTCCACTTGGGTTTAGCTAACAACTGATTATCAGTCCAACTCGCTCACCTGACTTGGGAGCAAGGAATTTGAACATCTGTTTAATTTCAAACCAGCCTATTAGCATTCAGGGAGCTAGGCTCCCTAAAATGAAAAACAAAAGAGGTGCTCAGCTGGGTTGAGAGAACAAGGTGTGTGTTGTGTCTTGCAAGATGCCAGTCACGCCAAGATGAAAGTGTGATACTGTCCAGGTAGGAAAGAGTTCACTCCTAGGAAGATGTCTCCTGCTGGTGCCAGGAGGAGGCTGAACTGTGAGTAGACGCTTTAAGTCAGGGAAGTCTTAGAAACTGTTTTTACTTTATTTTGAACTTTGTCTGTTGATTTCAAGTCTAGAATGTGATTATCTGTTTTCTCCTTGCTCCATTTAAATTCTCCATAAATATTTTTCCTTTGATTTGATTAAAACCTATCTACCTAGTGCTGTTAACACTACAGATCAACTAGCCTCCTGTCTTGACACCTTGCGCAGCCTTGCACACTACCCAGAAAAGGCTTGAGTGCATGTACGATTATGGGTAGCCTTACCAGCGTCCTGGAATCAAGGCTGGTTTCGGCCTAGAATGGACCCGAGCCGCTCCCAAGTGTGCACCGCGGCTGCCCAATGGGGTTCTGAAACTTCCGGTCAACGACGCGACCACCGTTGGGCAGCCACGGTGCACACTTGGGAGTGGCTCGGGTCCGCTCTAGGCCGAAACCAGCCTCGATTCTGGGACACTGGTAAGGTTAATTATGGTGATGTGTGGATGAGAGAGAAGCAAAGCAAGGAGATGGTCAAGATGTTCCTTTTCCTTGTCCCTCCTCAGGTCACTCAAAGTGGTTGGTTGGCAAACTGGCCCCCAGCTGGGTGCAGAGATGGTAACATGACCCTGACCTCATGTATCTGGTGGCAGCAACCTATTGGATTTGATGTGATCTCAGGTCAGGTGGAGCATCAGATTTTCCAGAGGGGAATGTGGTCCTTCTCAGCACTACCTCGGAGATCACTACAAGGATAATCTCCCCAAATCACAAGGCTTCCAGGGCTTTTGAAAACCAATGTTTAAAAGAAAATGAAGTTAATGGGGCTAGTAAGCAAAACAAACAAGTTCTGAAAGCTGGGGGGGGGGGGTTGAGATTGAAAACAACATCAGATCTGATACTAAATATGCTACAAAGATAATTAGCTATATGATACTATTGACCAGACAGCATCTTTTAATTAAAAGAAAATCTGCCAATTTCTTATGGTTAGCTACAGTCAAATAGGGCAAGAATTAATACCCTGTTACTTGACCAGAAAACGTTAACATATTAGGTAAAGCACAAACCAAATTCCTGAGAATGCCAATGCTCCTTCCAATGTGCTGAAAGGAAATGATTGGCTGTGCTTCCTGTGGATGTTTTTAAAATAAAAACTAGTCAGTACCAATGATAGTACCACAATCAACATAACAACAGTGGCCTTCATTTTAGTCTTTACGTCAAGAATCTAGGGACACTGTAGATGGTGACCCTAAAATCAGAAGAAATAAAAAACTGCATCCATTAACGTAACACTAAACAAACATAACTTGGGAAAACTAAGTGTAGCTAAAAACACTTCTCACAAGAAACCGAACAGTGGATTCCCTATTCAAATTTGGGAATGAATAATGGTCAGCATGCAAAGATTCACACAATGCAAATTGCCCAAGGGAGTTTTAGACGTCAATGTAGCATGGATATTTTCATGATCAGACATATTGTAAAAAGGTAGAGATTAATGGGTTAAAAGATCATGTAAAAAAAATTTTTAATATCAAACAATTACGAGGAATTCCAGTTTAAAATATATAAAAATATAAAAACACAGAGGATCCACATAAAATGTCAATATCAGTCCCAATGTTTCATCAAGACTCTGAACATTTTCAAGGGAACACAGGTATGCTGTGCAGAATGACTTGTTTTTTCCCCCCTCAAACATGTCACATGGCAAATTGCTTAAGAAACCAAGGATCACTTGTGGTATGCCCTGAGGGTCTTCTGCTCAAAGAAATGAAGTCAAGAATTCCATCAGAACAACACAAGACTCAAGCAGAATCATTTCTCTGGATCTTGGCCACTACCTTCACAGGGAGGCTTGCAAGAAATCCCGACAGCACTGAAATCAATGACAAAATTTCACCCGACTGCAAGACGAAACAGAATGACTGAAATCAAAGCAATAAAGCATTTTTGAATGGCAGCATCAAATCTTCCTTGAAATTACCATTAGAGGGCAAAAATACCTTTTGAGTACTTCCAGACAATTGTAGGGACAGGATAGCCCTCTGCAGAACAATTGAGAATCACAGCTTTTCCATAAATCCCATCTTGATCACTTGGTTGAACAACAAATCTGGGAGGAACTGGAGGGGAGAAAACAAAAACACAAGAACAAAGTATAAGGATAGTGACTGGCAAAGCCAAAAAGGAAGTTACAGGAATTACAGAGTCTCCAACAACCTGGATTGGTGTAACATCAATCAATAATGTTTGATTGCCAACCACTGCCAATGTGGATTACATGTTGGACAGACTGGGCACACTTGAGTTGAAACCCCTGATCAGCAATGAAGCTCACTGAGCAAACTCTGGCCAGTCACTGCTTCTCCTTGCACCATTGTGGGGATGATCCCATTGTAGTGTTGCCCTGAGCTCCTTCGAGGAGGCAATTTCCAACAATTCCTCATGAAAAGTTTTGTTTTGCCAATTATGGCAGAAACAAGTAACTCTGAAAATCATTACACTTCAACAGCTTGATTTTAAGAATTGTTGTACCTGATGGTACAGTCTCCACATTAGGACAATGCAACAAACCATGTTATCACCTCACATGCCCAGGGGTCTCTGGTGGAGGAGTTAAAGATGCTCAAGTGTGAACTCAAGTAGCAACTCAACTTCTGGAATTCCTAGAGAACATGGATGATCTTCACCATTTTCATTCCAGCTTTGGTCTCTCTAATGCAGTGCTTCCCAAACCTTTTTGACCTGCGGCTCCCTTGACCATTGGCGACCATTGGCGACCATTGGCTGTGGCTCCCCATTACATTATGTTGTTGCCTGTCAATTGGCATTGCACTGTTTTCCGAGAGGATTCCGTGACACTCTGTGGATCCCCTGGCTGGTTTCCGTAGCTCCCCTGGGAGCCGCACCCCCCAGTTTGGGAATCACTGCTCTAGTGGATGATCTACGTTAGGAACTAGACAGGGAGAGTGCACCACTCGTGGTTCTGCTGGATCTCTCTGCAGTTTTCAGTATAATCAACCATGGTATCCTTCTGGGGCATCTGGCTGAGATGTGGGTGGGGGCACTATTTTGCAGTTCTTCCTCGAGAGCTGATTCCTGAAAATGGAGAGCTGATTCCTGAAAATGGTGCTTCCTGGAGAGCTGATTCCTGAAAATGGTGCTGGGGGACTCCTGCTCAACACCAGGGGGCCACTGGTTCTATGATGTCCTGCAGGTTTATCGCACGGTGAATAGCAGGTCACCCATGCTGTTAAACATCTACATGAAAGTGCAGGGTAAGAGTGTGTGTGTGATATCATCAATTTGTAGATAACCAGTTCTATCTATCTGTGCTATCCCCACTTGAAGTGCCTGTAGATGCCTGTTACTGGCATTTGGGGTGGGTGTTGGTCTGGATGTAGGCCAATGAAATTAAATCCAGAGAAGTAAGTTCTCCTGGGTAGGAGACATGCTGATATAGCAATGATGTCAAGCCTGCTCTAGAAGGGGTTGCAACCCTCCTTGAAAGGCCAGGTTTGCAGCTTGAGAGGGCTCTTGGATTCAGTCTTGCTCCTGGATGCCCAGGTAGCAAGCTGCTGTCTACAGTGCTTTCATACAGTGGTATACCAGCTGCATCCATCTCTGCGTAAAGCAGACTTAAGCCATGGTTACTCATGCCCTACTTACCTCTCATTTAGGTTACTGAAATAGTTCTACATGAGGTTTCCCTTTCTTCCCTTCAGAAACTTCGACTGGTACAAAATGCAGCTGTTAAGAGTACTGATAGGGGTGCGGATCAGCAATTATGTCATACCCCTGTCGTACCAGCTGCACCGATCACTTCACTGGACCTGCCTGTGTGCCAGGGCAGTGCTGAATAGATGGTGCAACCAAGACTTTAAATCCCTGACACCAAGATAAAATCTTTGATACAAGTTCACCACAATAATGAATTTAAGATAACATAAGAGACAGTTCCAAATGTGATGGTTCTCATTATGTGGTGGCCAATGCTTTGGTCGTACTAATTCTCAATTCTCCTCATGTGGCTAATATTCCATGCAACAATATGTGCTTGAATATTTCATTCATTTCAATATGTCTGGCTTTTCAGACCATAAAAGGCAACTTTTTGGCTTAGCTGAATGTGGGGTCAAGAATCTCCTTGTAAATGATGTTTTAGAATAACCCATGAGTAATAAGACAATTGCTTCAACAGAATTAAGATGACAAGTTCAGATTTTAAATAGGTGAACTCACGAGATCATGAAAGATCAATATGATGCCTAATGAGTTTCAGGTTTTAAAGATTGAGAAGGTTGAAACAAGCAGGCGCAATATACAGTGGCAGATATATTTGAAATGGAAAAGCAGAGTATATCTCTTCTCATTTAAAAATATCAAAAATGCACGTTTACTCGAATAATATTAAGCAAGAAAAACTCCTTTAAAAATTCAAGGTGTTATATAACAAATTTGCTATTTGACTTCCATAAATCACAGAATCCTGGCTAATTCTCAATTTGGGTCAATCTGGCAAGGCAAGGCAGCTGTTTGGTTACTCCATCCACCCACTCAGTTTGCATGTCAGCATGCTACCAATTAAATGCACTTCACATGTGTAGACAAATGAGCGGAGCATGCACTGCAACAACCGCATGACTGCTTAACTATGCAGCCAGCTTGTATACCGGGCGATTCACCTCTCACCTGGCCCATACACAGCAAGTGGTTTGGTATTTGGAGTACAAGCCCCATTGAATTCAACTGAACTTACTTTTAAGTAAATGCATAAGGTCAAGGAGGCACATCTACATCTCTGTGGATTTGTTGCCACCTGTCTTTAGAAGGCAGCACACATAAGTTGCTTTTAGCAGTCAGATTTCTTTTACGGACAAAACCATGGATGAAAGCAAATCCTGAATATGGAACAGGAGATTATGAAGCGTTTTATATCATAGCTTCTATTTTAAATTTAGCTCAGATTAGCAATGACTCCAAGTTCTTATGAAGTGATAGATGTTTATAATGCCAAGACAATTATATGAAATAAAGAATTTTGAGGCAAATTATTAAGCAGGGAGAGTCAATCGACCATCAAATAAAAATGGTATATAAATGCTTAGCTGGGCCTTTTCAGCAGTGGTGCCATCCTTGTAGAGCAGCGTTTCTCAAAGTTGTCCCCGCGAGGTGGGGAGAACTTTTGAGTGTTTGTGGGGGCAGAGCCAGCAGTGACGACGATCCAGGGGATCGGCACAGCCGGAATTGCCTATGAAATTGCTGTTGCGGCACTTACCGGGGCTTGGGGGAGCTTCGGGGAGGCCTGCACGACCCCTCTGCAGGCCTCCCCAACCTTCAGATCGCTTCAAAATGGCGATCTTCAGGCACTTCCGGTTTTTGCAAAACCCAGATGCCTGAAGATCGCCGTTTTGAAGTGATCCAAAGATTGAGGAGACCTGCAGAGGGTCGCACAGGCCTCCCTGAAGCTCCCCCAAGCCCCGGTAAGTGCTACAACGGCCGTTTCAGGCACTTTTGTGGCGGCGGTGATCCCCTGGATCGCCACCGCCATCACCATGCTGTCCCTGCCCCTTAAGGGGGCAGGGAACAGCTTTTGTTCTCAATGGTGGGTCACGACCCACCACTTTGAGAACCACTGTTGTAGAGAGTTCTCCCCAAGGTCTGACAGGCCCTGGCACTGAATATCAGACACCAGGTCAAAACCTGGCGCTTCAGAAAGGCCTTTGCATTGGGTTGAAGCCAGTGCTATTGCAAGATCCTATATGCAATCCTTTGCTTTCGTTATTTCAAACTCTTGTTGTTTTGCTTTTGGTATTGTGTTGCTTTTGGTTTTGGATTTAACGTTTTAAATGCATTAGCTTTTTTAGCCACCTCAAGTTTGTTATTGACAAACATTAGGTGTACACTGTTAAAAGTACAATGAGTAGGTAAGCAGATATGAATAGTATGAGAGCATCTTCACTCAAGCAACAAGTTGCTTGGAATGAAGAACCAGGTCAGGATTTGAGGCTTTTTCAGGCCAGGTGCAATCCTATTGTCCCCCTTGTGCCACCTGAAATACTAGCAGCTGCTGTATTGCCCTCTTCTAGAGGGCTCTAGTCACAGAGCCAAAATGCTGCAAAGATAATAGCTGCTTTATCATCATGTCTCTTAAGAAAAGCTGGTTGAACTTATAATATCTAAAGACTTTTTTTAATGGGGAAGTTACTCCCTATATACTGCAGCTCTCAATGACCACTGGCGCCCAAGTTTGGTGCTTTATTTATTTTTACATGGTTCATTTTAAACATAATAAGGCTCATAGTGGACCAGGACTTTATGAGTGGCAGAGAGAGGTGCAGTAGATTCTTGGCAAACTACTAGAGGGGTTTTAATGAACCTGATTTGATTCATGGGCTGCCTAATGAGCAACAGCTCTATAGTGTCATGTGATGTCAAACTGCAATCAAGAGCAGACACAACCTCAATATTTGAATAAATACAATAATATTTCTAACATACAAAGCAAGACTGAAACATACCCCTATTAGCAAAGCTGCAAAGCCTGCTTGCCAATTAGCATAATTTTGCTAGTCTTCTAAATTAAAAATTGACAGACTCAAGTCTAAAACACCGTGGAAAATAATCTAACAGCAGTTCAAATGCTTTGAACCCAACGAACAGTACTTCAAAATGTTTTCCATATATTAAATCCTGTGGCTTCCAGCTGTACATGAAAACATTTCTTGATTGTTGATTAGGTTCACTTGCAACATGTTCAGACCTTTTTTATGTTATTATGGTGTGTGTTTTCTAACAAGAGAAAAGGGATTATCATATATTCCAGTAGTTTATATCTCGCATCAAACAGATGCCATTTGAAAATCCTGTTGACTTCTATCTGATTGCTGCCATTCAGACTAATTACAAGTACTTACCTCTCACAATTAATTGGCTTTGGTGCTCCACGGCTGCTGCGTCATTTCGTGCTATACAGGTATAATTCCCATTGTGCATGAGGGAAAGATTAGAAATCCTTAAAGAGCTGGTGAAGTCAATGTTGTCAATGGTTACCCCAAGACTGGCTGGAATTGGCCTGCCATCCTTCTGCCAGGTGATTGTGATTGGCAAATCCCCTGAGACCACAACACATGGAATGAAGACTCTCTGCCCAATGGAGAACCTTGGAAACTCAAAAGGCTGGATAAAAGGTGGTACTGAAAAAAAAAAAAGAGGAAAAGGGAGGAGGAGGATAATAGTATTAGTCAAAGAGTTGCAACTCGGGTAGCATTCTTGAAAGTTATTGGAAGGATATATAGCATCTACTAGTCATCTGTCAAGTAAAAGGCTGAGGTGTCGTAAGAATCATGTAGCTGTAGTATAACATTTACCCAAATTGTTTGATTGCCAGTTCTTTAATATTAGTCTAGTCCCTGACCATAAGTCCTGTAGGAATTTTGAGGTGGATGAGTTCTCTCTTCAGATCCTATTAGGTCATGCCGAAAGGAGGGGTAAAATCTTAGGAAGACGTCTGGCAACCCAGGCATACATTTTAGAGGATGCCATTTAGTTTTTATACTTGCAAATCTGTCATACAAGACTATGCCGATGCCGCACAAACTTTGTTGCATGTACTGAAACAAAGTTTTTGTGGCATCGGCATAGTCTTGTATGACAGATTTGCAAGTACAAAAACTAAATGGCATCCTATAAAATGTATGCCTGGGTTGCCAGATGTCTACCCAAGATTTTATCCTTCCTTTAGGTATGCCCTAATAAGATCTGATGAGAGAACTTGTCCACCTCAAAATTACTACAGGACATATGGTCAGGGTCTGTATCATATTAAAATGTTTCCATTTCTTCCTTCAGTTCTTGTATTCAATGAAAATTAAGTGCATGTTCTAGAAAAGGCTCAGTTGCTTGTTTTTTAAGAAATCCAGGTCTTGGGTTAATTAATACTGCTGATAAAGTAGTAACAGAGCATGGAATGAATTACTCTTCCAACTACACAATATAACTGCTTCTATACTAGAATGCAGGACCAGTCCAGTCATGAGGTCAGTTCAACCTGTTGCCTCAGGCAGTGGGCTAGGGGAGGCAGCAAGGTGGTGGGGTGCCCACACCCTACCTGTCCGGAGGCTCCAACTGGCTGCCCTATCATCACCTCATGCACTTGAACAGCAGGTGTGACAAAGATGAGCTTGCTTCCTCTCATGGAACCTGTAGCTCTGCTGCCACTTCTTGCAAAGTAGCAGGCAAAGAGAATGTTGGGAGTGCAGAGATTCTGTTTCCCAGCATTCTCTTTGCGCACAACTTTATAAGAAGCGGTGGCAGAGCTGCAGGTACCGCGGGATGATTACGTGTCTGGTGAAGCTGGAGAGGTGAGTTCACACTATGGGTGCTTGTAATTTCGGGGTGGGATCAGGCAGTGGGGAGCCTTGAACCACGAGTGCTGGGATGCAACACTTATATCATTAGATGAACAGCTCAGAGGACAAACAATGCAGCCTGACCCGGGGTGTCCCTAGGGTTTGCGTCACCCAGTGCGGGAGGTCAGTGCGTCACCCCCATGATGAACCTTCTCCCATGCAGTGGGCAAGGAAACACATCATCACCCCGCCCCCATGCCATTGCCTCATCTCCTGTTTAATCAAAATTACACCTTTAAATTGACAATATTATATGCACAACCTAATGTATGTTTGCAGCCTAAACAGAGGCAACACAAGGGTTTGCGTCATCCAGTATGAGAGCATTAACTTTATTTATTTTAATATAAAACAGTACAGATCACCCAACAAATCAGTAGCCAACTCAGCTCTCAGAACAATCAGTCTCACTGGTCTGTTTTGAGTTAAGGAAATCTGCTTAATGATGATATGCAGATTTAATGAATAGAATGTGGGTGATATTTTGGCTTAGTTGGATATTATATGTAGAAAATAGTGAATAGTACGCTAGTAGGATATATTGCTTCACGCTTGCTATAACCTTACGAAATATGTATTGTTTTATGTTTCAATATATTAATAAAATATAAATATATGAAGAAAAAAATCTACTTTTTGTTACACAAGGAAGCTGTGTTTTCTGTTTCCGGTTATTTGGCCATAACGTTTGACAGAATACAGATATTTTGTAACGGTTTGTTTCATTGCATTCTGCATGAGATTACATATCGAATTATATATATTCGTTAAGACAAAGGTTTTCACAATTTTGGCCACTAGTGATATCACCCCCCTGAGGGTGTCACATGGTGCAGTCCGTACCCCCCGCACCAGTGTAGGGACACCACTGGCCTGACCTTATCATCAGGTGTCTGTTCAATATAATATGTAGCCTACATGTTCCTAGACACAGCTGCTGCTTCTCAGCAATGATTCCGCAATTGTAATGGTGCTTCCAAAAACTGTTGTTAGTGAAAATTATCACAGGAAAGCTATCTGGGAATATGCCAATTCACAGATTATGGTTTATGTCTTCCACGTGTTTGTACTCCCAGGTTCAGCTGAGACGAATTGCAGAGAAATGCACCAAAATGTGTGAACCACATTTAGCCATCATTTGTCTACGAAATATGACAATAGCTCTTCGATTTCAAGTTCTGCAAACACTGCTTTCATCTGCATGTATGGATTACCTTTTACAGTCACGTGCACACTCTGGCTGGTGGACAACTGGGGCTGGACCAGAACATTGCACGTGTATTCGCCCTCATCCACCTCCTTCTGCACATCTGAGAGCTTCAGCGTTCCATTGTTTTCAAATGCAACTTGACGATGGTTAAATGGAAGCAGGTTAGAATTCTTGTACCACTTAATGGAGTAATATGGATAGCCAATGACACGACAATGAATGAAGGTGTCCCGCCCTGCTATTGCTGTGATATTTTTCATTGGTCGAATGCTTGCTGGTCCTGTAAAGGTAAAAGGAAACTCTTGAAAATAATTTAAGGGTATACTTTGTAGAGAAAATATTTATTTCTTCTAAATATACAAATCTTTTAGATATTGGAAATCATACTCTATGACAGCTTTTACTTCAAAGAACCACTTAAGGGGTCTTCCTGATCATGTTGTGCTTTTTAGTTTCTCTAACCCTACAGCAGGCACACTAATTAACTGGCCTGCTATGTGCTTGCATCACTGGAACAAACATGTGATAAAAATCTGTGCTGAATTACAAATTAAAGGCTTGTGAAGGTTTAATTAATGTGAGCTATGAAAGGAAAAAAGAAAAAAGAAAAAACCCAAGGTGGATCCAGTACTCTCCTACTTATAAGATCACAGAGAAAGTTAATGTCTTACCCGGAAATATGTGGGTTTTTAACTCAAAAAAAAGTTAATGTTTATTTTGATTTGTGTGTAAATTATTATGATGGGTATTATGCCACATAGATCTATCAACAAACTGAAATATCTTATATGTGGGTATCTATAAGGAACATAGGATATCCAAAAGACGACAACTACATGCAAGAAAAATAAAAACAATTCTACAATATATATATATTTACAATGAGTGGATTAATACAAGGAAAGAGCTAATATATTACAGTTTCTACATGAGTTTGCACAGGAAAATGGAGGCAGCATTAAAAAAAAGTCATTCTTTGTATTCTGTAGCAAAGCTCATAGCATGCAGTAATCTTCTTTACTACAATGAGGTTTTTTGATTGTTTGTTTTTTGGAGGAGCTGATTTGACAAGCACCTCTTACGTTTATTCGAGCCTGGTACAGGACGACTCCAGCAGAGTTGTTGGCAGTACAACGATAGACTCCACCATCTCGGACCTGAGTGCTGGAGATATTCAGGTAGCTGACCACATTCCCCTCAGAGGTGATGATCTGGCTGATGCGATGGTTGCCATCTTTAATGATGGGATCTTCATCTAATGTCCATGTGATTGTGGGAAGAGGAGTCCCCTTCACATTACACATCAAGGAAACGCCTTCTCCAGGACTTACCACCTTCTCACTGAAGGCAGAAATTATTTTGGGAGTTCCATCTGTAGAAGAAAATAAATCTTAATAAACAAGTGTGTATGTAGGGGAAAAGCATGAGGAATCCCTCCAACTGCCGTGCCTCAAGACAAGAAGACGACTAACTGATGATATTTCAAAAAGAACAAGCCATAGATATATCTATCAACTGCTACCTTAAAGGGGTTCAATACACCTTCTCTTTTTAATTACTACTAAAATGTATCCATGTGCAGGGATTAATCTAATCTAGAACAACACAACACAAGACTGATCCTTCTGCTCTTTTCCTACCCTAGCCAAGTTCTTCTACTTCCATTGCTGATCTTGTTCATCACTTTCATTCATTCCACATACCATACAATCACCATGGTTCTCTCCCACCACAACCACCCCTGTTCCTCAGTCGGAATACTATATGTATTCTTCTCTTAACCATGATAGATCTCTTACCTATCTACCCTTGGGGAGGTAACTAACATGATGAAATGAAGAAGGTTGATTTGGGGAGGGGGCATAGTGAGAATTAGCATGAATGCTTTGACATACCCAAATACATGGAAAGATTGGAACTCGGCACATCTTGTCCCAATCCAAATTGAAATTTTTCCAGCATGTGATGAGCCTCAATCTGTCCATGGTATTTCAAGCATTAAAAATGACCAACTATGCAATCATTACACCACTCCCACACACAGTCCACCATCATCCTGTATAGGAGTACAAACCCCTCTAATTTAGAGTTTGTGGTGTGGCAGAACAAGTTCCTCTTGTTAATATGCAAATATAGAATTAAGATGTGAATCCCATGCACATTAAAAAAAATGCTGGCATCCTTATAGAACAACCCCGTGCATGTTTACTCTGTTCAATGAATGCACAATGAATTCTATTCAATGGGCCTTACACCCAGGTGCCATCCCACAAGGGGGTTGTCCTATACACACTTACCTGGGAGTGTTAAGTCCCATTAAATTCAATGGGGTTTACTTCTGAGTAGATATGCATAGGAACGCACATGCACAAAGTTAATAAGGAGCTAATTTCAGAAATATAATTTCAGCTGGTAGACAGTATTTTAAAAGTGAGATATTTATTGGTGTGTGTGGGCATATGGGCATATTAAAATGCCCATGTGTCTTTAAGCACTCATGTAGACAGATCTGAGAACCAATCATGGTTCCACTTGTATGTCTAACAATAAGTGAATAATCATGTGTTATGCTTACAGTTTTCATGCTTATTGTGGGAAGAACTAGTGTTACCTGCAGCAATCATATTGCATAGAGATGCTCTAAGCTTAAAAATACATTCCCATCTTTAATCAAGAACATTAAGGTTCAGTTCAAAGCTGTCTTACCACCAGTAAGCAACTGCCTATACTAGCACTAATCGTGGTGGGCAGCAAATCAAGTTTTGCCAAAAGTATAAACTAACAACATGCCCCTGTGCAACCATTGCCATAAGTCAGTCATTCTCCCCCTCCTTCAACACCATTGTTCTCTGGGGTACTTATGCCATATGCTTGAAGTCAGGCTTTTTAAAACTATAGAACAGGTGAGACAATGCAACAGTGTGTGTGTGTGTGTGTGTGTGTGTGTGTGTGTGTGTGTGTGTGTGTGTGTGTGTGTGTGTGTGTGTGTACGTACAAACAAACAAACAAACTGTAACCCAGGGCAACAAAAGGTCTAAGCTTAGCTCTGGGGCTGACAGGTTGCAAGAACAAGCTGAATTTAACACAAGAGAACTCCTTTCCCCCAATATAGCAATCTAGGTCTTATGGAAATTACACTTTTTAATTCCACAGACAATCTAATGCAGGAGGACAGCAGTGGCATATATCATGAGCTCGAAGTGCTCTCTGAATACAAAAGTGCACTGCACACATCCTGTGAAGGTGCAGACCTACACACAATGGATCTTTGGAGTTGCTTAAGTTCTCATTTCATTTCGTTTCAGCTTAAGAAACCTGTAGAAGATACAGGTCTCTGTTGAAGTGGCTTGCAAACTACAAATCACACTATCAGCTGCAGGGTGGGCGTGACAGTGGATGGAAAGAGTGGCAGTGTTTCACTTCCTTTGCCTATTCATTCTACATGGGGCTACCAGGCTTTGGTATTTTCTCCACATTGTAACATGTCAATATGCCAAAAGGGGCATTACTCCAGTGGATATCTATCCATTCCTTCTCTTTCTCCCTAACTCTTATTTTATTCTAATCCTACTGAAGAAGCAACACAGTATACCCAAAAGTTGTCTTGCTTGACTCTCTTCCCGCCCTTCCACAACACCTCCCAGCCCTCTTCCTGTGCATTAGGCACTGTCATCTTTCAGAAGACAAAAAGCTACAGGCTTTTTATCCTGAATGGAAACTGACACACGACAAATAAATCAGGGAACGTACTCAGTCTGCACCTCTGCCCTTTTTTTAAAAAAAATTCAAGTGACAGGCTTTTTGGAGATGAAAGCAGACATTATTTTCCCAGTGAGACCCAAGTGTCTTTGAAATCTTTCCTGCTGTCGTTCTCTGATAACCTGCACTCTCTCGACATCATTATAGATTATCAATATGCTCTTTAGGCTTTCTTAGTCACAGGAGATGGTTGCCGAGGTAACTGGGTGCAGGTAGGTAATCTTTTTTTTCTTTTTTCCACTGATGACTCTAAAAATAGTGGTCATGCCATGACTGCACTATAGTCTCATTAGCTCTAGACAAATTGATTACTTTCCTTACTTGATTATTATGTGGAATACTGTGTCAGTTATTTGTTATTATGACTACCATATTTTCGACAGGCATCCAATCTATTCAAAGGAGCAATGCCTGGAATTACATGTACATAACATGGGAATGTCTTTTTTTCCCCATTGGAAGATACATTAGTTAAAATGAACATCTTTTTTAATTAACAAATTCAAGCCTTTATTTCCGGAGACCAATATTAGTTAATATTTTGCTGTCAATTAACTTATCAATCAAAGTGGTTCTTATTGCCAGAGAAACCCTAAGGAAAACCCTAGGAAGGAAACTAGATCTGAACTTGCATGCAACGGCACTTCTGAGAATGATCAGAAGAACGCTTCCTTATCAGCACTGTCAACAGTGAGGAGACCACAGGATTTTGAGCAAAAAGAAACCTTTATCAGTCCTGTCCTGTTGGAACCATTCCCTTGACAGATCCTGACAAATTATCATTTGGTACTATACTGTCATCCTGGTACCTCTGCCTGCATCAAATGAAGAGCCCTAGAAAGGAGGGCAGGAGAATGCCCTTTTATTTCATCTATGCCAGCAGAACGTTAAACATTTGTAGGGTATCTATCTTACTTTCCCATGCCATTGCTAGTCATTTCTACACCTGGGGCAGGCTTCCATTTATTCATCCTCTTAGTGCCAAGTCCTGACATTACACATGTTCCAAAAAGACCATTGTACCTTTTGCGTTGTTTGTTATATGTTATTGATAAAAAGTCATGCCTAGACCAACCCTGTAGGTCCTAGGAATTGATTGAATCCAGGGCAAGTCAAGAACATACATGTACCTTAAAGAGTAATGCTGCTGAAATTCCAAATGGTATTGCTCAGAGATATTGTCCCGGCTGCTTGTTGTTTTACAGTTGGTCAACCAAGAAACTGTGATGCAACCAGGGGGGGGGGGGGGCTGGCTTCAGCTGTCTAATCAAGTAACAGCTAGTCAAAGTCACACATATCCCATTGTTTTGTCACCGACCCCCATTTCCCAGCAATAGCCAATTGTGTTAGGCTGTAGGCACACAGCAATTGAGACACTGCAAGGGCTAACCTGCTGCCTGGTCTGCACGGCTGCCCTCATCAATTCTCCTGAATGCAAAGCTGTCACATGACAACAGAAATCAGTGAACATGCTCAGTCTGCACCTCTGCCCAGAGAATTATCCTAAGGCTTTTGATCTACCACCTTGAAAACATGTCCACTCAAAACTAAAAACATTACATAATATCATCATTTTAATAATATGAATATAGCACTTGACTTTGGGGGCTAATATTGCATCTTTCTCCAGACTCCACCTGGGGTAGTAGATGCTTCTATGAACACTAACGAATTGAACTTAAGCTACCATTTTCCTTCAAGAGTATAACCGTAATGTACATTTTTATATAGAATGCTTCAAAGTACACAGCAGACCCTAAAACAGGCAATGACTGACCTTCTAGCACCACCTGAACATAGTCTTGTGCGGACATCTTGTCCTTTCGTACAAAACACTGGTACGCCCCACCATCGCTTTTGGCCATGCCGTCCATAATAAGGGTCTCATGATTGACCCCAATGATCCTCACATTGTTCCCAGGGTTGATGATTTCGCCATTCCGGTACCAGAAGAGCTCATGGTCCTCTGTTCCAGTCACACTGCAGGACAAGGACACTTGACTACCGACGCTACTCTTAACTTTCCGTGGACTGATTGTGGCTTTTAGAGGCTCTAAAGAATCAAAAGGAAAGCAAAAGAGGGAAAACAAGAAACAGCCCTTTAAAATAAGAAATAGCACTAAGAGCTGTCAATAATTAGTAGAGGATTCAAACACACAGTGGCTATGCACCAGAGAACTATAGCCAATTGTGCTTTCCCCAGTGACGGCACCAGGTTTTTGCAGAGCCTTGCGAAAGAGGCTATCGATGGGTGTTTCTAGTCCCATTTTGTCACTAGATGATGATGATGATGATGATGATGATGATGATGATGATGATGATGATGATGATGATGATGATGATGATAATGCCCTTGAGAATAAGTGAAGAATAAGAGAATTCTTACAACAGCCAGTCGCAAAACAGATTGAGGAAGGGGCTTCTAGGACAATGGCCGTTACTTCCAGATAGCTACTCTCATTAATTTTGTTATTGAAACGTATGCCAGAAATTACACTAAAATTTCTGATGCAAGTATGGATAGAGTATCAGTCCACAGATGCATACTGGTTAGTGTAATGCAAGCGGAAACCGAAGGGCTCTGTGAGCGAATAAATGAAGAAAAGTAATGCTGGGGACACCAGCAAGAAATGAAACATAGGGCAGTGGCCATTTTGAGATCAACTGTTGCATTAGTTGGACAACGTTAAGCAAAAAAAAATTGTTCCATGCTTCTGCCTTTTGGTGCATTTTCCCCAGGTGTTTGTTTCAGTGCTTCTTCAGTTCATGCACATACGGTAATACAGCAAACCTTGCCATAACACTGGTGCAGTTCCCATAAATGGAATCACCTCGTAAAGTACAAACCAATTCTCATTCTGGTTCAGTATCAGTACTTCAACCTCACCACTAGCAATAAACAATGGAAAACTTATTTCAGCCTTTGTAGTGTGAACTAATGCACGACATATGCAGGTGAAATACTGATACGCTGTTTATTTTACACTATAACCAAATTAAAACCATTATTTTTATATATATATATATATATATATATATATATATATATATATATATATATATATATATATATATATATATATATATATATATATATATATATATATATATATATATATATATATATATATGCTTCAGTTAAGAAAATGTAATAACTGTAATTGTGTTTCAATAGATTCTGGTGTTTTTGATGTATGCTGACTTTAAAACTATTTAAGATGTGGCTAACCAAGTTTTTTAGAAATCAGGAAAGATGAACCAAAGAATAAAATGGGCAATTTTTCCCCTCAATGACGTCAGTGTACCTAATATGTTTTCCAGTTTTGTTTTTCTCCCTTTTGTTTGCTTTATTCACACCCTGACATTGCAATGTTATTTTATACTTGGAACTTATAGATTATGAAGCCTGCCTGTACTATGAGAGAGGGTATTCATTTTTTTTAATTTAAACCCTAACATTCTTCACTGTGTCCAACATTAATTCATTCTTTGTGTTTCTATGTGGTATGTTCATATATTTTATAACGCACTTACGTTTGACATGCAAGCGGCCTATCACTTCAGCTGTACCATAATTGTTCCACACTTCACACACATAGTTGCCTGAGTCCGATGGGCGTGTGTTTTCGATCAGCAGGCCGGTGACGGTTGGCCGGAACCTGCTGTCAGGCTCCCAGGGAACATTGTCCTTCAGCCAGCGATACTTTGGTGCCGGGTGTCCAGATGCTTTGCAAGGCAGCTCCACTCGCTGCCCTGCCATGGCTTTACGGTGTTCAAACCCATCCAGAATAGATGGAGCCGAGTTTGCTGGGTCTAGAAAGGAATATAGATACATATGAGGGCTATGACATTTACAGCCTAATCTTATTCCCCGCTACTCCATAGCCATACCAACAGTACGTGTGCTGCATGCTATGGCGGGGGGGGGGGATCAACAGCCAGCGAGAGGTAAGTAAAAAACAATGGACCTCCCGGTAGGCTGCCTGGTCACCTATGGGTCTCTTTGGACCCATGCCATTTTAGTGTAAGTCCTAGGAGAGGAAGTGATGAGGCGGGTTTGAAAATCAGAGAAAGGAGCTGGTGTGTGCTTTTGCCACCGAGATCCTCCCCCTCCAGCCCACTTCCTGAAAACAACTCATTAACTGTAAACACAGTTCACAATGAGGGAACATAGTCTTTATGGTTCATAAGACCATTCCTATATGGAAGATGCACTGCAATTTCTGGACACACATGCACTTTTCACAAGTGCACGCCTTTTGTTTGCAATGACTTCTCTTGATTGCTACCAAATAATTCAGTCACATCAATGCAGTAGCGGACCATGCATAAGGTATAACACATTATGCTTATCACACTTTCCCCACTCTACCTTTGCCACCTCCTTTGCCACCCCTCCCGATCCCCAACGAGCAACATACAGGGTGAGCACAAAAACACTCCTTGATTTCCAATGGTAATAGAATGAAATCAAGGAGTGTTTATGTGCTCACACTGTATTTTATGGATGGTCATTAGCAATGGATGTACGTTGTAGCAACTGTTAAGCTGCTTGGCTTATATATAATGTTTACTTATGAGTTGAACTACCATACAAATAGTTTATCAGATGAATATACATGTGACACTTTCTCCAAAATGCTAGTTCCTGCATTAGACATCGGAAAATGAAGCACTTCCAAGTGAAGGTGTAATTTCATACCAGATACAAAAAGTCTAGCACTGTTGCTCTGTCGTGTTTCTCCAGTGTATCTGTGCCGGGTGATACATCGGTAATTATACAATCCATCTTCATTCTGTACATCTATAATATACAAGGCTCCCGTGGATGTGATGAGAAATCTAGATCCTGAAAGACACAAGAATACATAGAGTTTAACAAACCTTAAAGCTTTATAACTCCCCCTTCTTCTTTTCAGAAGAATTGCAAGTGTTCCTGTCAGACGCCAACGACATACATTGTTGCCAACTATTATACTTTCTAAAAATGATCGGTGTATCAATACCTATCTTTAAAGTCAAGTGCACTTCCTAGAGTAGTACATTTTTTTTAAAAAAAACTATATTGTGGAATTGTTCAAGAAAGATATAATTAATTCAGTATTCATCAATGCTGCAGCACAGACAGCATAAGGTTTAAAATAACACTGAAGAGAGCTATGAAATTACTTATTAGATATGAGTCAGCTAGTGCAAAATACAAAGGCATATTATTTTATTTTAGCAATGAACCTGAATATGAGACATATCATAATTACATGGGCTGATATACATAATTATATAAGATGATATGCATAATAAAACAGTATCAGGCCACATCAAACTCATTGTGCCAAAAGAAAAGGTGAAAAAACCCAAAAAGAGTTTGAAATCAGAATGTAGAGGGGGGAAAAAAGTCTCAAAAGGCCTTTATTTGCAGTTCTGGGCTTTTAACCTTGCCTGCATCATCACTGTTCCTCAGGGTCACAGGGCAGTGGAGGAGGCCCCACAACTGGGGTGGGGGGCCCAAATGGGGGGGCTGTATCTTCTAATATCTTGGTTGCCTTGGATGGGGTATCATGGGGGTGGGGTGGGCGGGAGACTGGCAATTCTTCAAGAGATGTTGAGTCCTTTGGATTCCAAGAGCCTGAGCTGGTTACTGGAACCCCTCCTCCCGAGAGGCGGTCTCATCAGGGTTCAGGCACAGCTGAGTCCTGACGGTGAAGTAGATTATTCTAACATAAGAAGAGCCCTGCTGGATCAGGTCAAAGACCCATCTAGTCCAGCTTCCTGTATCTCACCGTGGCCCCACCAGGTGCCTCAGGGAGCACAAGACAACAAGGTAACTGCTGCATTCTGTTGTCACTCCCTTGCACTCCCCTCCCTATTCCTATGCCACTCCCTCCCTATTCTGAGAGACACTGATTGATTCAGGGCCCAATCCTATAGACTTCTCTCCACCAATGCAGCCACACCAAAAATGGGCGCACTGTATCTGGCGGGGGGGCGCGCGGGGGGGGGGGGTATCAGGAGGCTTTGGATGGGAAAGGGGAATCATTTCCCCTTAAAGGTAAAGGTGACCTCCCACTCTGTAAATGGTCTCCTTGAACCTGTGCAACTCTATAGCTGGCACAGGTCTGAGGAGAGAAAGGGGGTGGGGAGGCCTGCAAAAGAGGGGGTAGGATCCAGCGCACACCATCGCTTCCAGATCAATATCTTAATGCACATAGGCTTGATACTCCAATCAATACCCTGCAAAAACAGAGGGCGCAGATCATACATACAGAGCCTGCCTACATAGGCCTTTAGGCAGACAGGATGTTGAATTCATGGAGACTGAGATGAGATCAGAAGACCTGGCCTGTATATTTTATTTGAATGATAATTTTTTGCCTTGCTCTTATTAAAATCAGTCCTATAGAGATGTTCCCTTTCTGTGGAGAGGGAACACATTATGAACATGCCAGCAAGCTCTGTCCCTGGCTCCAATATGCTCTCTGTAGCTCCATCCCCCACAGTTACAGCATTTGCTTGCACCATAAACGGAGTACCAGGAAGAGTTCCTTCATGTGATAAGGAATGCTGAGTGCCCAACACCCCTAGTGGGAGGATCTCTCCCCATGTACAGCATTTTTCTATCAGTATGTAGACAAACACTGTAATCATGGTGGGCAGGGGTAGGGCTTAGAGTGAGTTTCCAATAGAAGCACGCTCACAGAAGCCCTGTAACTGGATGAAGTCTATGGTCACAGAACATCTGCACAGGGATACTGTCAACTAGACATCAATAACGCTTGCCACATCAGATAGTATCCCACCCATTTACATTTCTCACCGACGCACTGTTTATGATTGCAGTGCCAAAAGTATACACTGTTCCTTATTTTTCTTAATGGATTTTATATATTTACATAATGCTTGAACAACCAGTTTTGATAAAGAATAAAACACTAGACATAAGAGATGACAGAAAAACAGAAGGGGGAAATCTATGTAATTTCTGATGGAGAGCATTTTCATTAAACACGACAGCTTGTCAAGTGTGACAAAACCCAAGTGTTGAGTATCCTGGGTGCTGTAGTTCAAAAAAAAGTGTTTAGAATGCCACACGGATGGAAGAGATATTTATTACCTTGTTGATCTAGGGAAGAATTTTATTCTCTAAGCACATTAAATCAAATCACTGTTGATTTGCTATAAAAAATTCAATTTCTTAACTCACCTACATAATAACTATTCAAGAACTTTTTACAATCAAAACTACATTTTTACCCCAGGAGAAATCTAAGCTTATTTGCTTCTTTGCTGTTTGCAATAATTAAGAGAAGATGGTAACAAAGTTATCCAAAAACTGTCAAAAGAATACATCCCAAATGTCATTTATCATATTTCATGAGCTATTTTCAAAGCATTCCCCAATTTTGATTGTAATTGCAGGTCCCAAACCTAAATGAACATGGGGAAAATTCCTATGTCTGCTTTGTATTCTCAGAGCTGTCCTTTCTATTGAAGTTAATACTGGACTGTGGACTGGAGAGAGGACTATGTTCACAATTGACACCTATGCCTTGAAGAGATGACTGAATCAGGATCAATAGTTTTAGAGCTTGCCTAATTTAAGCCTGCAATTTCTTACTTATTCAGTTACAGAGGTTGACACACCATGGCTCTGAAAAGTGCATTCTTAAACATTCATATATTGCTGCCATTATCATACTTTTGCTCTGATGCTTTGACATCAATAAGATTATATTAATGTTACAGCACAATCCTATTCTTGAGCTAGGCTGGTGAAGTGTGTGCTGCACCGGCCTAGAGTGTCACGAACGTGCCATAAAGCACATGTGCGACACCCGGAGAGTAGGCGGCACCGGCGGGAAGGCCTGCACCGCCCCGCAGGTACTACATCTGGCAGACTGCACCATGGAGCAAGTGAGTATCGCTCCGAGCAGCATGGGGGTGAGGGAGGGCAGTTAGGGGGCATAATGGGGTGGAGAAGGGTGGAGTGAGTGGATTGGGCCCAGGAGGGGGTGGGATTGGCAGTGTTGGCACACGCCGAATCCTATTCTCCTTGCCAGGCCTTTTCTTCTGGCACGGGGCTGCTCGTTTCTGCGCTAGCGATTAAGCTGACGGAGATCCACGACGCCCCATTGCGCAGGCTGGGGGGGGTTACCCAGGGTAAGGGGGGAAATGTCCCCTTACCCCAAGAAGACATCCAACCTGTTCCTAGCCAGCACTGGATGTGGCATGGGCCACGCACCCCTGGACTGGGCTGCCCATGTTGTAAAAATACCCCAATTTGTTTATATGGACGTGTGTGAAGCTGCTATTGCCATTCCCTCTGCCTGCTTCATTACCAAATAATACCAGAAGACAATGTTTGCAACAGCTCAGCTTGGCCAACAGAAGCCATCTTCACACCTATCACTCCTGGTGCTCTTAGTTCAGCCTGGTAGGAGTGAATGAAGGAACCTTATGCTATACTACTTGAACCTAGTACAGATAACTAGATTGAATGTAATGGTGTAACCCATTCCACCCCCCTCCCTCCACCCCCTTAAGCATGCGCTCACAATCACATAACGTGTCAGATTTTTCCGGAGAAATCCACCAATGAAAAATGGCAGTCCTTCAGCTATTTGTATTTACTTATTGTTGATTTAAATGTTATTTTAACATGAGAGTCACTTTAAGCATTTGGAAAGGCATGCATAATTTTCCATATTTGGTCACAAGATAAAACTGTACCCCAATATGGCACAGACTAAAAATGGGCCTTGACAACAATAAGTATTATTCTGATTTGTATAAAAGATGGGTAACAGATGGTTATACCAGGTATAATGGAGTAAAGTAGCTTGCCAGGCAAAATGTGGAATAAGCAGGACTAGCCAAGAATACATGTATTTTGCATGCCCATCAGTTTGCTAGGCAAAATTCAGCACCCTACACATAGTGCTTTTCATTAAAAAATAATAATGAATGGAACCATCATGACATAGCTAGTCCTCATGGTTGTGCATAGTCAGGAAATATGCAAGAAAGCCTCCGATAAAATTGTACAGCTTCCAATTCTTATGCAATGGGACAAGGTGTTTCCATACCCTGTATAACCTCCTGTCTTTCATGTGGCTGGTGGTGCTTCTTACCCACCGTCATCTCCCCTCCCTCTTCTCCTCACCTTCTCTCCCCATATTTCTCACTCTGTCACCTCATCCTGCAACAGTCCCAACTGTTCTGAATACCTGACTCTTGGAAACAAAATTATGCAAACTAAATGCAGATATACATAATTAAAATAATTTCTTTGGGGCACAGGTTTCGATTTTTCTAGATTTTTATGCAGAACACATATGGCACAGCATCCATCCTTGGAGCTCCATAGTGCCTGGTACATAAGAGTATATATTTCCATACTAAATACATGAGTCACTTCAGTGATACTATGAGGCTGTGTTTGCTCAGTAATCACACAGCACAGCCAGAAGGCAAAATAATCAGCAATGGGGTGGCTGAGAGCCATAGATGATGATGGTTCCAAACAATTACAATCACCTTGTTTATTTTTTTTTTACCAGCTTGACTTATATTTGATGTATGAAATACACACAGCAAACATGATGGCACTCACAGAAGGGGAAGCGCATTCCTGCAAAACTGATAAAAGAGGATGCAAAAAGGTTACATGGCCTCACTTTCAGCCCTTCCAACTCCAGTTATTTTCTCAATCCAACTACCTGTGTACTAAATACACACCTATGCATGTACAATATATGCAGCTAGGATCAAAATAACTATGCAATTGTTTTTGAATGCCCAAGTGGGCTTTGGCTTTGTGACTCTTGAACAGCAGACTGCCATGCCACACCCCTGTTAAAACTAAGGATTCTTTCCAAAGCGATTTGAGATAGGGCATGAGGATCTGTAGTCCAAAGTAAAAATAACCTAATAGCCCAATCCTAATGGAACCAGGTGGCAGTGGAACATGTGTTCCACTGGTGCTGACAGCCATAAAGTAGCAAACTCGCATACTGTTGGAGTACCAGTGGAAAGCCCAGCGCCTTCCTGTGTGCTCTGGAGCAGACATAAGAAGTTGCTAACAGAGGTAAGGTGGCAGGGAAGGCAGGACGGGGTGGGAAGAGGGCAGCGATGGGGGCAGGGGGTGGGCAGATCGGGTCCATCATCAGAGGTGGCCGCCAAATCCTAACCCCCTTCCCAGGCCTGATCCCATGGTGCAGGTCCATGCGGACCTGTGCTAGCAATTTTGCTAGCACAGGTTCAAGTAGACACCCCCCCCCCTGCACCGTGGAGGCTTACCCTTGAGTACAGGAACGATTGTTCCCTTACCCAGAGGACACCTCCACAACTGCCCCCCCTGCAGGATGCAGCAGTGGTCATTTTGGCACCACTGTATCAGCGGGGGGGGGGGAGAGAATAGAACTAGGCTGTGAATCTTTCTGCTAGTCCCAAAATCACATCTCAGTTTAGTCATGAAGTTCACTGGACAACTGCAATCTCTTTGCTAAAACTTTTGTGCAGAATTCTTATGAAAACAAAATGAGTCAAGTACTGATACCTACTTAGGGACTTTCTAGAGAAATAATTGGCAAGGGTATTACTGAAAAAAAAATTGAGAAGGTGAAAAACAGAAGTACGTAGGCCCTAGGTTTACCACCTTTTCCAGGCAAGGCTCCGGTGCCTTTTTATTGGCACTGTTAAGTTCACTGTTAAGTGTCTGTATTGCCTTAATACAGCCACCTGGCAGCCAAAGAATTTAGCAATGATTAATGCAATCATGTGCAAGATTTTTTAATACTATCCATTAGCCTGTATAATACCAAAGATTAAAATAAATTTTTACAGGTCTTAGTGATAAAGTTAGAAAAACTCTGGTGAGGTATCCTCCTCCTATCCAATTGTTCACATGCATTATTAATATAGCCGCACTTGAACACTTCCTGGCAAAACTATGGCCCTTCCTCATCATCGGCCCATGTGGTGCGCTGCTACTGCTCTTCCAAGAGTGCTGTGACTCAAATGGGATCGCAGCTGAGGTCCCCTGTATCTTACAAGCAGTAAAAAAAAGCACACAGACAAGCCAAACACAAAGACAAGCCTAGACATGTAAGTCTGTTTATGTAGCCTACTGTACACAGGCAGGATCACCTCATGCCCAAAACAAGAAACACACAATGCCTCCTCTTTGGAGAAGGAATCTACTGCATGCATGTACAGGAGAGACAGGGCACCCAACGGTAACCTGAGCCCACAACACAGCAAACCTGAATAACCAGAGGTTCGGATGCATGCCAACTAGATTCACCTCCCAGCTCTGGATTCACCATGATTAACGTCCATGTTGAAGATCAGAGACAGACACAAACCCAAGCCTATCTGGGCTAGAAACACTTGCTTGGCATCATAAAACATCCCACTGCAGAGCTCCACTCAGGAAAAGGCATCTTTACGGTACATATGGTCATGGTCAGGGCTCCACCGAGTACAGCAAGCAGGAAGAGCTAGGCACCCAGTCCAACTACAAAAATCCTCAGCTGCTGCCTGGAAGTTGCTGGTGTAACAAATCTAAGGGATTAGTTCAGAAGCTGTTCAGAACGTGGCAGTCAGGGTCAGAAGAACATAAGAACCACCCCACCCCCCACCCCCGCTGGATCAGGCCAAAGGCCTATCTAGTTCAGCTTCCTGTATCTCACAGTGCGTATCTCAATTGTGTATCTCACAGTTACGCACTGGGTAAAGAAAGACTTGCTTTTGTCTATTTTGTCTAACTCTCCCACCAATCAATTTTAGTGGATGTCTCCTGGTTCTGGTGCTGTGCAAAAGGAAAAAGAACTTCCCTCTATCTACCTTTTGCATAATTTTATGTCTCATGGCCCAATCCTATTGAGGCATAAGGTGCTTTATGATGTCATAAAAAAGTGTTCCGGACGTGCACCGAGTTGTGCACTTCCAGACAGCCATTGGAGTGGCCGGAGTAGCCCTGCACACAGCAGCGGGAGAGGAAGGCCTGCCAACTCTGATAAGTTGGAAGGGAAGGTGGAACAAGGTGAAACGGGGAAGGGCTAGGGTGTGACAGAGGCAGGAGGGGGTAGCATCCGGCAGGAGCAACTTGCGTCAATGCCATTGCCTTTGATAGCAGCTGGCCTGCCCCTTTTGTCTCCTTGAACACGCGCCTGCTAAAGAGCTGGTGCTGGTCCAAGGAGACCCATTGGCGATCAGGAGGCTTACCGATATTTTCCCTTTCCCCTTCTATGTCTCCTGATCTGCCCCCCCCCCCCAGCATACAGCACAACCCATTTTGGTGTGGCTGAATGCTATGACAGGGAAAGGACAGGATTGAGCTGTCAGTCCTGTCCCCCCCCCCCTCAGGCACTTTCTTTCTAGACTGAAGAGCCCCAATTGTTGTAGCCTTTCTTCATAAGGGAAGCGCCCCAGTCCACTAATCGTTTTGGTTGCTCTCTTCTGCACTTTTTCTGGCTTGACAATATCCTTTTTGAGACGTGGCAACCAGAACTGGACAAAATACTCCAGATGTGACCTTACCATCAATTTGTACAATGGCATAATAATATTGGCAATTTTATTCTCAATCCCTTTTTTTTTAATTATCCTAAGCATGGAATTGGCCTTCTCTCTCTCCCCCCGCCACAGAGAGAGAGAGAGAGAGAGAGAACTTTTTATTTTTGTACTTTTGGATGAGTCATTAATGACTCTGTGGCCAGAACCTCTGCTGCAGTTTCTTATTCTCAATGAGGCTTGCTGACTTGGCTGGACAGCTCCCCTGCCTAGCCTGAAAGGCCTGTCCTCCCCCTGCATGCACGCACACGCGCACGCACACACACATTCAGTCAACATAGATACAGTATATTGTTTGAAGTTAAAGAATCATACATGCAGTGTGCGCTATAGCATTTGTCAGTTTCTCTCTCTCTTTAAAGAAGTTCTACCTTTCCACTTTGGGCAAGTGATAAAAATCCAGTGACAGCTGCAGCATTTAAAAGAAGTTCATATAAGAGGAAATTAGACTTGTATGCAAAATAACAGGCAGTGATGTTTCCAATGTCAACATTTTACACACTTAAGGGTACTGATGTAAAGAAAGCATCCTCTGTATGCTCCTCTGCACCCTTAATGTATCCATGAATATGATAAATAATGTAAAAGCCCCATGTGTGATAAAATATGTATGCAATATATTATACATGAATTGAGCTTTAACTGCGGGCAAAACTGTTAACACACAAGCAGTTGTGGAAATAAGAAGTTCAACTATCTAAGATGTTGTAAAAAAAAAAAAAAATAGGGTCCATGCAAGAAAACACACAGTCTGAATTAAAAGGTAAAGGTAAAGGTATCCCCTGACAATTAAGTCCAGTCGTGTCCGACTCTAGGGTGTGGTGCTCATCTCCATTTCAAAGCCGAAGAGCCAGCGTTGTCCGAAGATGCCTCCGTGGTCATGTGGCCGGCATGACTCTCCTTGCCGCAGCGCGTAGCATGCAGCTGGAACACAGAGCGCTGTTTACCTTCCCGCAAGCGGTACCTATTTATCTACTCGCATTAACATGCTTTGGAAGAAGGCATGGAAAAGCTACAAAAAACAATTCACAATACTAAACAGACTTTTGCCTTGTGGTGAATTGTAGCAGCTCTGGTCAGCTTCCTTCTGAATCCCACTTATCTGTTTTTTATCTGCTGCCTCTGGTATCTTGTTTCAAACTGTTTTTATTTGATTGCTGTTATTGTGTCATTTTGTGATTGTAATGCCTTGAACATGTCAAATGAAAAGGCAAGATATAAATCCTTTTAATACATACATGCATATATTACTAGCGGCAGAAGTGTGTATTTGAGTCTTGTACTGAACGCATATACTGTAATCCAAATAATTGAGTTATTACAAGGAATCTAACAGAAAAATTCATAGTTTAAAGAGAGGCAACATCTATCAAAAGGGAGATCAAGAAAGATTCTAAGTCAGACCAGAGATGGGCAAATGTCTCCAAATCAACTCCATTTTTATCAATTCAGCAGAGTGGGATGGCATTTTGGCCATTATTCTGGTTGGAAGTCACCATTCTGTATTTCTAAATAGATTAGCTTATGTAATATGACATTTAAACAAAAATTTATACCAGGGGAATGCATTTATTAAAACAAACCAAGAGGGCTCAAACAAGTCAACTAGGCATTATTCTTCAAAGGAAGATACAAAATGTTCAGTTGCCTCCAAGTCTAACAAGGGTAGGGAATACAAGTCCAATTATTAGCAGTTCCTAACCTGGCAACCTGTTGCCTGTGCAAATAAAACTCATCCATCAAGCCCTATGAGAACACCAGATTTGACTGTTTCCCCTAAATCAGACCACACATACGCTTCATGCAGGCTGTCTTTCAAAAGACAAGTGCAAAATGAGAGTTATTACTGGAAATCAATTATATACATCTCATGAAAAAAAAAATTAAAGGCAAGGATTATTAATACTGATCCTTTAATTTATCATCATGTTCTTTTTGATCAGGTGGAGTCCCAGGTTTGTGTAGCTTGATCTGAAACTATGCACTCCAGTTTTATTTTTTTTAGAATGCTCTATTGCCTTCCTGAATCGAGGAAAACAACAGAATGGGGAGGACTAGAGATCTCTTCAAGAAAATTGGAGATATCAAGGGAACGTTTTGTGCAAAGATGGGCATGATAAAGGACAAAAAAGGCAGGGACCTGACAGAAGCAGAAGAGATTAAGAAGAGATGGCAAGAATACACAGAAGAACTATACAAGAAAGATCTTAATGTTCCTGATGACCAAGCTGGTGTGGTCACTGACCCAGAGCCGGACATCCTAGAGAGTGAAGTCAAGTGGGCCTTAGGTAGCATTACTAATAACAAAGCTAGCGGAGATGATAATATCCCAGCTGAGCTACTTAAAATCCTAAATGATGATGCTGTTAAAGTGCTGCACTCAATATGCCAACAAATTTGGAAAACTCAGCAGTGGCCAAAGGATTGGAAAAGGTCAGTTTACGTTCCAATTCTAAAGAAGGGCAGTGCCAAAGAGTGTTCAAACTATCGCACAATTGCACTCATTTCACATGCTAGCAAGGTTATGCTCAAAATCCTACAAGCTAGACTTCAGCAGTACGTGGACCAAGAACTACCGGAAGTACAAGCTGGAAGTACCCTAACCCTAACCCTAACCCAAGCTGGGTTTCAAAGAGGCAGAGGAACTAGAGATCAAATTGCCAACATGCACTGGATCATGGAGAAAGCCCGAGAGTTCCAAAAAAACACCTACTTCTGCTTCATTGACTACGCAAAACCCTTTGATTGTGTGGATCACAACAAACTGTGGCAAATTCTTAAAGAGATGGGGGTACCAGACCACCTTACCTGTCTCCTGAGAAACCTGTATGCGGGTCAAGAAGCAACAGTTCGAACCGGCCATGGAACAACCGATTGGTTCAAAATTGGGAAGGGAGTACGGCAAGGCTGTATATTGTCACCCTGCTTATTTAACTTATATGCAGAGTACATTATGAGAAATGCAGGGCTGAATGAATCGCAAGCCAGAATCAAGATTGCTGGGAGAAACATCAACAACCTCAGATATGCAGATGATACCACCCTAATGGCAGAAAGTGAAGAAGAACTAAAGAGCCTCTTGATGAGGGTGAAAGAGGAGAGTGCAAAAGTTGGCTTAAAACTCAACATTAATAAAACTAAGATCATGGCATCTGGTCCCATCAATTCCTGGCAAATAGAAGGGGCAGAAATGGAAGCAGTAACAGATTTTACTTTTTTGGGTTCCAAGATCACTGCAGACGGAGACAGCAGCCATGAAATTAAAAGACGCTTACTCCTTGGAAGGAAAGCTATGGCAAATTTAGATAGCATAATAAAAAGCAGAGATATCACCATGCCAACAAAAGTTCGTATTGTCAGGGCGATGGTGTTCCCAGTAGCAATGTATGGTTGCGAGAGTTGGACCATAAGGAAGGCTGAGCGCCGAAGAATAGATGCTTTTGAACTGTGGTGCTGGAGAAGACTCCTGAGAGTCCCTTGGACTGCTAGGAGATCAAATCAGTCAATCCTAAATGAAATCAACCCTGACTGTTCCCTGGAAGGACAGGTACTAAGGCTGAAACTCAAATATTTTGGCCACCTAATGCGAAGAGAGGACTCTCTGGAGAAGACTCTGATGCTGGGAAAGATTGAAGGCAAAAGGAGAAGGGGAAGGCAAAGGATGAGATGGTTAGACAGCATCACCGATGCAACGAACATGAACGTGAGCGAACTCAGGAAGATAGTGGAGGACAGGAAGGCCTGGCGGGATATGGTTCATGGGATCACGAAGGGTCGGATACGACTTAACGACTGAACAACAACATTGCCTTCCTGAACACACACACACACACACACACACACACACACACACACACACACACACACACACCACAGAGAGAGAGAGAATATTGGTACCTACACAATGACTGACTGTGCAGCCTGATCATTTGCCAGGGATTATTAAAAGCCACCTGATATCACTCCAGTGCATTGCCCTTTACAAGCCATCAGCCATCAATTCAAACCATCAAACACAATTACTAGCACTCTTTCTGACGCCACTTCCAAGCCATTAGTCTGATCAAAAAGCTATGTCTTTGTTTCCTACCGTACGTAAATCTACCATACTACCACTGCTTCCCTGTTACGTGGCAACTCGTCATACACCAGAGTAGCATTTTACAGAGTTAATGCTCAATGGCATCTAGTCGCTAAACAAGATGGGAGTTTAATTCAAACAACTATGCACCATACAAAACATATTAAGTTTTGTCATTGCAGACAACCTTGCCATTGCAAATACCAAAGTATACAACAATGAGTAGTCAGTGGTGCCTTGACAAAAAACACTGTTTCTTATCCCATGTATGGGGCAGACGTACTGTTGGAAAAGAGGGAAGCGAGATCATTTGAGATTATAATATGCTATAATATGTATGAGAGAAGATTCTTACAGATGTGCAACAAGATGGAAACCTGTAGTCTTCCCCCCCCCACCTCATCATCAGCCAATGAACTATGTACTGTATATCAGCATACAGCCCTAAGAGATGTCTGGTTTTCATTGGAACCAATGAATTGGAATAGAAATTAATCAAAGAAGCAGTGCTCTTAACAACTTAGGGTGCATATACAATTCAATAAAAATTAAAACTAACTTAATAAAGAACTCAAAACAAAAATTAGACAGTGGAAGCAGATCCTGCAGAATTTCCTCTTCCCCTATGGCTGGAAAGGAAATCCGCAACTACGGAAGCAACTGGAAAATGGAAGCAACTGGTAGCCCCTTCCAGGTTGCAACCTTGTCCTGCTGCTCCCACGTTGCGTCGGCCTCCGCGGGCCTCAGAAAGGCCTCCGGACGTGCCTGGAGGTTGCATCGACAAAACCGGAAGTAACCCGGAAGTCACTTCTGGAGGCCTTCCAAGGTCCACAGAGCCAAATGGAGGCACGGACAGGCCCAACTGGAGGTCCATCTCAGCGTCAGTCCAGAACCCACCAAGTGGGTCATGACCCACAGTTTGAGAAGCCCTGGTGTAGTAGTTCCAGTGTTGGACTTAGACTTGGAAGATACATGTTCAAATCCCTGCTCAGCCACAAAGCTTCTTGGGTGAACTTGGGTTAGTCACTATCTCTCAGCCTAATCTACCACATAGGGTTGTTGTGAAGTCAAAAAGAGGGAAGGAACCATGCACACAATCCTGAGCTCCTTGGAGGAAGGGCGGTATAAAAATATGAAAAATAATACAAATAAATTTCATCCAAGGCTACTGAGTTAAACACTTCCATATTCCGAGAGATACGTCGTTTTAAGAGAGTTAACAGGTTTATTAAAACATTTAAAACAATTGACGTTTTACCACGTAAGTACTCGTGGCTTCAGCAGAATTACAGTACTTATGTGGCGAAACGTCAATTGAAACACTTCCGGAATATGGAAGTGTTTAACTCATGTTTAACTCAGTAATCGACACTCGTCATGAAAACCTCAAAATTCATCCAAGGCCTTCAAAATCTCCTCCCTCCCTCTCTTGTAACCAGAATACCTGAATCATTTCACCTCAAGTGAAAATATTTATCAAACTGGTCTTAATTCAGTCATTCAAAATGAACCTACCATTTGCTTTTATCCAGTTACATTTTTACACACAGCAGCATTTGTATACATCCTTGCTCAATGAAACACTATATTATATCCTAGTGCTCTTTGTTTGTAGTGTTACTGATTAATGAGGCATTTGTCCTGTATCAGGTAGATAATATCAGAAATACCTCCCCCAAGTGGATAATGATTGCAACTTGATTGATTATCATGACCTTGTCATGTATTTTGAATAATTTGTTTTTGTATATATTGCCCAGAGAGAAAAGACCTCAAATCATTGCATTGAGCGTCACTAGCCCTAGAATGATTCATGTCTATTAAATCAAACGTATTGTAAATATTCTATATTGTTGCAGACCTGCTCTGCTATTATGCAAAATGGCCCACTCAACCTAGGTTCTTGTATATCCTGGAACTAGTTAATGGTGATACTGATACGTGATGGACTGTAGTTTATTGGTAGTGAATGTCTTAAATGCAACAGTTTGATCCTTGGCATTGCCAGGTAGGACGGGGGTGGGGTGGGGAGTAAGAGCCCTATGTGAAAAACTGGAGAGCCAGTATTCAAGGTAGACAAAAAAGACTATTTCTTCACACAATGCAGATTGAACTTATGGAATCCACTGCCACAACAAATGGTAGCGGTGGCCCACCTGGACGGTATTAAAAGGTGGTTAGACAAAGTCATGTAGGATGTGTTTATCAATTATTAGCCACAATAGTTTGATAGAATTCCCACAAGTAGTGTGCAAATGGCACAGGAGGGATGTAGCCTTCAATTATCACCTGTGTGTGGGCTTTTTAGGAATATCTGGCTGGCCACTGCAGTGGAGCTTCTAACTACATGGTCCCTGCACTAAAACAAAACCTCAGGCATGTGGAAGATTCGGTCTCTTGCCTCCAGTTACCAGAGGGGGGGATCATCCTGAGGCAGATCACCCCAGTCCTCCAACAACAAGCACGCCAACCCCAACTCACAGTTCCTCTTTTAAAGGGTTTTGGGGGATTGAGTTTCAATCTTTCTCATTGGCTAGGTTAGAGGCAGAAAAACCTATCCCATCCCCTGAATCTTTCCCTAGCTCTGGTCAGGTGGGTGGACGTAACCAATGGACAGGTGCAACCTAGATTGCCCATGATGTCATTCTGGGCCATTGTTCCAAGGCCTTTGGTGCAAGACAATTGTTATTTTGCTGCCTATTTCCCAGTAGTGCATCTAAAAGTTATCATTGGGGTTTCCTGGCCCAAGTATGAAGATGCAGAGGGTAATGAGGTCATAATGGCAGCTGAACCCAGAACAACTGAGCCAGCCCAGCTCCATTTTGGACACAGGGAAAAGCTTTGCCAAAGCATGAAATCTTCCTTTTCACCACAGACGTGTAACTTGGAAGGCAGGCATCTTTTCCTTTTGGACCTGATTCTCTCCCTCTGTCTGCCAACCATGCATAGTCTCTATCTGTGGGTGTAGACAAGTGGGATGGGGGCATTTAGGATGAAACATCCTACCTGTGTGTCCAGTACAACCAATGGTGCACTGAATCTTCTGCTCTTGAATCATGTAGATGGGTTTTGGACCCATTTCATACATGCAGCCACATGCAGGAATGGCCATCTACAAAGGTGCAAGGTCCAAATAGTAATATGTTCACATGGACGACTTCCTGAATGGTATGCATTACAGTATTTTAATCATACCAAGAAGCACTGGTGTGATTAAAATCAATGTGAGGAGCCACCTATATAGACAGCTTACCACAATGAAATCCCATTTTAAATGGCAATCCACACGGATGCTGATCCTGGTCCATTCCTAACCCTGGAATGATGAAACCAGACTTCTTGGTCCTCCCCCCCTTAGAAAGGATGAAATGTGTTTTCCTTCTTGTTCTACAAAGAGGTAGGCTGCAATCCAGAGGCGTCGCTCCGGTAGGGGCGGGGCTGTAAGTTTTGCTCGGTCGGAGTCCCGTTTACCGAACGAGCAGGAGGCGGCCCCGCCCCCTCACTGTCAGAGCCATTCCCCTGTGGAGAAAGCAGCAGGCAAGAGACCCTGCCTGCTGCTTTCTCCGCAGGGGAATGGCTCTGACAGTGAGGGGGCGGGGCCGCCTCCTGCTCGTTCGGTAAACAGGACTCCGACCGAGCAAAACTTACAGCCCCGCCCCTACCGGAGCGACGCCTCTGCTGCAATCCTATGCACACTTGGCTGGGAGTAAGCCTCAGTAAACACAGTGAGATTTAGAGAAGAAGTACAGCTTAAGGGTATTTTAGCCATGTATATATTTTTAAATTGAAGAAATAAGGTAGATGAACATACAATAACTTGCCAGAAGAAAATCCTCCGCTGGAGCCGCAAGACGCTTGTCAAAGTAGCAGGTTGCGTACTTCAAAGGGGCTATCCGGTACTGGCAGGCACTATTTCTCAATCCTCTGCTGACGTTTCGTTCACCTTGGAACTTTATCGAAGCAAGTAGAACAGGCCCGGTAGCAAACCGGTTGCTGGCATGTATCGGCATGTATCATGATACCTGCCAGTATCGGATAGCCTCTTTGAAGTACGCAACCTGCTACTTTGACAAGCGTCTTGCGGCTCCAGCGGAGGATTTTCTTCTGGCAAGTTATTGTATGTTCATCTACCTTATTTCTTCAATTTAAAAATATATACATGGCTAAAATACCCTTAAGCTGTACTTCTTCTCTAATTACAACAAGTCATGAAAATCTCTATGCTACCAGTGAGATTTACTTGAGTCAACACACGTAGAACTGTGCTGCCAGGGACTAATGAGAATAAAGTATGACAACCCAACAGAGAAGGAATAGCATCAGACCATCTATGTATTAGGCAACTTTAATGCTAAACAAACTTTCTGAAGATAACTGGTGAGGCTCTTTGCATGTTGCATTATTTAAGTAGAAAGATGCTGGGAGGGCTAGGACACATTTGCAAAACACTCAAAAGTAGTTAAAACTAGGTTAAATTTGAGTTGAGGCAATGGGTAAAGAGTGCTGTCATCTAATAAGGTCTGTTCTCAGTAATTACAGTGACACAATCTGATCAGCAAGGACTAAGTATCTTCATCTGAAAGGGATCGGATGAAATTAGTGCTGATGTAATAAGTACCATTTGTCACTATTAGAGAGAGAGGTGTTGACAGGCCCCTGCTGTTGCCATAGCAACCCTTGCAGTTCGGCATCTCTTTGTGTGGGTTTAAACTATAACAAGTCATAATAGTCTAGGAGCTAAAGAAGACATTGTCAAGGTAACTTAATTACATTCGTTTTCTAACTTGGGTCATTTAAGGCCATCTAATACCACCAGAGCGTTATCATGGATCTCTGAAATTTGCAGATATCAAAGGACTTTACATAATTAAATTCTGACTACGCTTATAAAAACATTCTTGAGAAAAGGCAGATCTCCAAGTTGTTGTGTCGTCAACATCCACATTAAGGGAATATTCCAAGCAGAATATGGTCTGATAACTATCATAGAGAGTTGTCTAGCTTACCCGATGTAAAAGATGCCAAAAAAGAAATTAGTTCCATCAGACCAGACTTTGCGATCTGGGATTGCACAGGAACTCACAACACAAAAGAATCCTGGGCAAAAATCACATGTTGCCGAGCACTTGTCCCAGGATGGCCAGCTTTCTTCAGATCTTTCTGCCCTTGCCTTTAAAGAAAACCTACACACCATGTTGCAAAGTTGTGACTGGTAACTAAAATTTATCACCAGTTATATTACTCAGCCAATTTGTACCAAAAAAAAATGTGTTATTCAAAAGCCCACATTTTAAAGCAATTTTTTACAAATAGTGTAATTTAAGATATCAGTCAATGGCATCAAAAGAGATGGGCCAACAGAGAGTTCAGAGATGGAGTAGGAGACAGCTTGAATGAAAAGGAGTATGGTACTGTGGGAAGAGTTTCAAGGGCACTGGAGTATGTGTTTTCTGTAATTTGACACGGCCATTGCTGTCCTGTTTGGAATGGACACAGTCAACCATTGTAGCCCATAGACTGTAAAAATGCTAAATTACTGTTATTTATGTAACATCTAGGTGTCAAACATAAGGCCCATGGGCCAGATACGGCCCACGGAAGCTCTTTATTATCCCCATGATAATTGGACTCTCCCAGCTGCTCTCCACAGCTGAGATGCAAAGTGACGCATCGGCAGAAGCAGCACTGCTGAAAGGGCAGTGCTGGGGAAGCCCAATTACCATGTGGGCCACCCCTTCAGCAGCACCTGTCACTGCTGATAGGGCAACCCATATGATAAATTGGGCTCTCCCAGCACCACCCTTTCATCAGTGCCGCTTCTGCGAGGCATCACGTTGCAGAACACCTCTCACCTGATGAGCTGCGAAGTGTTGCCTTGGCAGAAGCTGAGCTGCTGAAAGGACGGCCTGCATAATAATTGGGCATATTTCCTCTTCTGTCATTTCCATCTCACAAGTTCCTAAGTGAGGAAAAACTGCTTATTTCTGGTGATCACTTGCTTAATGATGTCACTTTCTGCTTAATGACACCACTTCCGGCCCTCAGCAGGTGCCATGAATGTTATTTGGCCCATTGTATGGAATGGGTTTGTCACCCCGATCTAGAATATATTTAGGACTTTACAAAACAAAGAAATGAAAAACAAAAAAGATAAGGAAATGAGAATGTGCTCATGATGACCAACTGAAACTTACTTTGCTCCCCCTTTCCAACATCACAATTCACACCACACCTGACATCCAATGAAAAACACTGCATATAGCATGCTTGACAGCACATCTGTTCCACCACCACTACCACCCCATCCACTGCAGCGAAGCTGAAGAGAAATCATGCGCTTGGCACTAGTGTATGGCAAATGCCAAACTAACAGACCGATCCTATCCCCCGCTTTTCGACTCTGTCCTGCTGTCATGACATGCAGAGTGCACCACTGGCAGTCATTTTCTAGCCGCCACTTTGGCCAGCAACCTGCTCCAGTGCAGGTAAGCTGGTGCAGGGGGTGGGCAGTAGGCGGGGAGGATGCTACGTCCCTCACCAGGCCTTGTCATGCCCCCTTGGTTTCGCTCAGACTTGTGCCAGCCAAAGAGCTGGCACAGGTCCAAGTCAACCCATAGGGCAGCAAGGGGCTTACCCTGAGGAGGCCTCCTGATCGTCCCCCCACATAAGATGTAGCACACACCTCCATGGTGTGGCTCAGCGCTAGTGGCAGGGGATAGGATTGGGCTGTAAGGCTGCAATCCTATACGCACGTCTGAAAGTCAGTCCCATTGAACACAGTGAGAATTACTGAGTGACATGTATAGGACTGCACAGCATGACTTCAGTCCTATACATACAGACTTGAGAGCATGCCTTATTGGACTCAGTAGGAATTAAGTCTGAGTAAGCATGCAATGAGCTGAGCTGCCCAACACTGTTGTTTAGAAACATAAACTACAGTGTTGGGCAGCTCAGCTCATTGCATGCTTACTCAGACATGGAAAGACCCTCCTGGAAAGACCCTCATCTTTAAGTCCTAAATATTGTGCTTTTGAGAATGCTATTGCCTCATATCATTGCGAGAAGACTGTGAACAGCAGAAGTGCATTTACTGTGCAATAAAACCCAAGGTCATGCAGAAATACCCGCAGGCTAAAACTATCATGTATAAAACCCTTCGGTGATATCAGCATCTTACTTGATGAAGTAAAGCATAAAGGGTTGACAAGTGTTGAAATAAGCTCTTGTACTGTCACTGAACATATTACCACTATTTATTGGTAATACATAGGGACAATATACACCAAAAATAATTGTGGATGCCATTATGCAGCATAATTGTGGATGCGTGTGGATGCCATTAGAAGATTCACTGTCCAATCCTATTTGGAAATAATGCTGCCAGTGTAGTGATGGGGGTCCAGGGGAGTAGGGGAGGGCAGTGGGAAGTGTAATTTTCTAATGTTTTTTTTTTCTTTTCCCATTGTTCCTTATGAGTTTATTCCTACCTATGCCAGTTCTGCTGTTGGTGCAGCATTTTTCAGGTGTCAGGGGAGTGTCAGTCATCTGAAGGCAGGTTAGGATCAGGCCTACGTCAATTCCTCCTCATCTCTCCCATGTTAAGCCCCAATCTCCTTCCCGTTTTGGCCTCTCCGCTGGTGAAATTGTGCTGGCATTCAAATTACAGCAGTGCGACTTTTTTTGGGGGGGGGGGTGATGCGCCAGCATTCGTGGCACATCCATTGGCAGGCAGAATTCTGTGCCAGCAGGGCCATTGTTGCACCAGCATATATGGACATGCACTGGGGTATCTCAAAGATAGGATTGAGCTTTGAAAGAGCCGGATGATTATAAAATGACTATGAAGTTATTTATTGAGTCTGGTGATTATTCCAAAACTTGAGTTATGCTTTTGTTCTCCTGTTTTCAGAACAAAACCCAAAACACAACACTGATAACCCTCTATAAACAGGGGTGGGCAAATTTGCTTAACGTAAGAGCCACATACGATAAACTTCAGATGTTTGAGAGCTGCAAGAGATGTTTGAGAACCGCAATATTTAAGAAGCATTTAAATTCTTAAATATATTTACTCACCATGAACATTAAACTCGTGTATTAATCCAGTGGACTCTCAGAAATTCTTATTTACCTATTATATTAATTGTGATGCAAAAAGGAGCTCAGTCAACGTATTTCTGAGAGTCGCACATTATACGTCAGAGAGCCGCATGTGGCTCAGGAGTCGCAGTTTGGCTACCCGTGCTCTATAAAGACAACTAGAAAATTTGCATGCAGCTGGGGGGAGAAAGTGTTAAATGTCAACATGAAATGCATCTTTCTATCAAATGTTCACAGTCGGTAAAGTTAGCCAGAGTACAATCCATAAATAACCATCAGTGGGTGGAAACATCTTGGAAGTTAAATTACCTGCAGTAATTGTTTACAAACGTTAAGCATGAAATCTGGCAAATATCAATTTGAACAGTAAAGCAATCAAGGCTATTTGATGCATTTACTACTACTACTACTCCATCATCGTCGTCGTCGTCGTCGTCGTCATCATCATCAAACAATGGTTGTTGTAACAGAAGCTAATGTGAAGACCAGTGAAGCAGATCTACTCTTTAAAAAAAAAAGTTACCTGCATGTAAATTCTTCTCTTGTATGTTCAGTTACTGTGACGTCATGAAATGTGCACAAATATTCTAACTTTTTAGGGTATGAAATTGTTCACAACTGAATGTTTTCAAAAGGAGTCAATGAAAGAGATCTCGCATATGTTAGAAGGACAAATGGGAAACTAATGGGCTCAGAAGAGATAGGAATGCCAGGCTGTCAGGGAGGCTGCCTAAGAGGCAGAGTGGATGAAGGGGTAACACAGTAAGCTATATGAATGAAAATACAGGGTGGGGTCTCAAGGCACGTGATGCAACAACCTTGTTGCAACTAAGCAGGTCTGGTTCTGGTCAGTGGCTGGATGGGAAATTGCCTGGGAACGTCATGTACATTGTCTTACGTTTCACCACCGAATCAGAGTTGGAAGGACCTTGAAGACCATCTAATAAATATTCTTTAAAAAAAAAAATCTCACTATATATATATATATATATATATATATATATATATATATATATATATATATATATATATATATATATATATATATATATATATATACACATATATATATACACACATGCTGCGTGACCATGCAGATTGAAGCCCTGCAAAGTCAAGCTCCGCGCAGCTCAGAGCTCAGCAATTACATGCGATGTCATCACCAGGTGTCGGGAAACACCAGCGAGCTGCCATGCATCCAGTGAAGGGCTCTGTGCAGTGGCGTAGGGAATATAGCTCAGGAAACTTTGGGTGGTAGAAACATGATAGAGAAGAAGGAAACAGAAGCACACACTTCGCTTTTTTTAATTTGGAGGAGTAGCAGCATTCCAGGACCTGGGAGTTAACATCTGCTTGCCTCCTGGGCACAGCCTACGGGCAGAGCTCAGTCCTAATGCTAAGCTGGTCCTGGGTCTAGTCAGTGCCTGGTGATTGCTTGGGAATGCATGTACACCACCTTAAGTTGCACTGTGGAAGAAAGGCAGGATATCAATGGAATAAATGTATTCATTAAATACATATTAATGAATATTTAATAATATAAAATATTAAATAAAAGAATCTGAATTATGCCATGGCTATCTGGAAGATCCCAAGAGGGCCTTCAATAAGAACCATGAATTAAGGTGATCCAAGTTCGTTGTTTTTGTGAACACACATATCTTTATATTATCCAGTATCCCTAACTGTACTGGGGTGTCTCAGACACATGACGTTTTGTCCAGAGTTAATGCTAGGAATGTGTGGAACCCAAACTGAACTTGAATGGACCTTTCTTTGCCTCCATTTCTCCTTTGTCCTCCCACTCCGCTTTGGTGGTGGTGGTGGTGGTGGTGGTGGTGGTGGTGGTGGTGGTGGTGGTGGTGGAGGAGGAGGAAGAAGAAGAAGAAGAAGAAGAAGAAGGTAAGTCTGTTGAAATAACTATTATGTAATTTAACAAAACTGATAGTACTGTGCATTTCATCCAGCAAACATTCATTGACACATTTATATGTGAAGTAAATCACACAACACATAGCCCATTAGGTTTATAAGCAGTGAATGACACATTAACACCATATTCTGTTGTTCGCAGGCTGCTAATGACTGGAGCAGGTTTGTTGTTTCAAGTTATTCACAGTTTTAACTTTTTGCACTTCAGGTGACAGAAATGCTGTTGGAGAAACTGCACTTGTAAAACCAATGGTTCTGCTTAGTAATGATGCATTAAACAAACCACAAACAAATGTACATACATAACATTGCAGAGTTTCCAGGGAGAAGTTGGTTTGGTTTGGGTGATTCTATGTACTGGTGTTGCTATTTACACTGGATCTATTAAGTTTCCTTCTGTGACAACATAATGCCCACTCAAATTGGAACACTTACAACTAAACAAAACAATACTGGAGACCCACAAGAAATTCACAAAGGGAAAACAATAAGAGTTCCCATATCACCCTCCCCACCACCACCCGATACATCCAATCCAAGGATGGAAGTAGGCTTCTGCATTTGTATCACTTGCTGGACCAGGAACCACAGGTTGCAACTGAACACATATTCAAAAGCCTACTCAAATGCTGATGTTATCCTTCCCCACTGCACTGCTTTCAAAGGAACAAGTACTTGGATGTAGCTTCTAATACACACCTCAATGTGCTTGGTGATATGCGCTTGGATGCATACCCAAGTATGCATTCCATTAAAAAGAACACAGCAAAGATGGACAAAGCCAACTTTTCACACTCTGATATACGTTTGGATCTGGTTTGCCTCCAATGCCTGATCCAGCAACAGCTAAGCATGCAGAAGCCTGTTTCCATGCATGCAAGGAAGCATATCAGATTGGGTCACCTGGCTTGCTTCATAGGCAGCTGCAGCACTCTCTCTGCAGAACATGTCCATCCACCAGCACAAGTGAAGCAACAGCCTCAAGGCAGCAGAATTTTTAAAAAATAAAGTGTGCAGTAATACAAGATGAACAGTTCCTTCTTCCATCCCAGCCTCTACCTTTTGAAAAGACTGAGTGGGATAGCTGGAGGAGGAGCCAGAAGAGCAGAAACAGCAACAGCAGCTTAGCTTGCCTATAGCTTGCCCAAATCAAGAGTAACAAGAGTAATAGCAAACAAGTATGCAAGGGAAGGAAATCAAAGCATGCCTGGGGAGGAGGGAGTGACCAGGCATAAGAACGTAAGAACATAAGAAGAGCCCTGCTGGATCAGGCCAAAGGCCCATCTAGTCCAGCTTCCTGTATCACACAGTGGCCCCACCTGATGCCTCAGGGAGCACACACAAGACAACAAGATACCTGTATCCTGTTGCCACCCCTTTGCATCTGGCATTAAGAGATAGCCTATTACTAAGACCAGGAGGCTGCTTATCCCCATCATGGCTTTGTAACCTGTGATGGACTTTTCCTCCATAAATCCATCCAATCCCCTTTTAAAGGCATCCAGGCCAGGTGCCATCACCACATCCTGTGGCAAGGAGTTCCACAAACCAATCACACACAATTACAGGCATGCATGACCAAGCCATGGTTTGTTTTTAGTGTGAACCAAACCACCCTTTGCTCAAGCAGAGATGACCCAAGCAAGAGTGGAGGTGCTAGCAGGTCTTCAGACCTCAGCTCTATGGTTCTAGATCTGGAGACCTGCTGCCTGAGAAGCTTCCAATTTAGTATCCCTAGTTCAATTGCTGGCACATCCAGTTAAAATAACTCAGGGAGAAGGGCTGTTCTAAGATCTCTATGAGACCATGAAGAGTACATACAGTGCTGGGTTGGATAGACAACATGATGGTATTTTTACAGGGGCAATTAAAGCCGTCATCATCCTAAACCCAGGCTGAGTGTCAGACTACCATACGCACGGAGAAAGATAAAAACTAGTGATGAAATCTGAGCTGAGCCTTTGGGAGAAAAGTTCACAAAATACTCTCACGTGGTCCAAACCCCCATTGAAGAGATCTAAAGGAGAGTGGCACTGTTTAATTGTCTACATGCTGTGACTGCTGATCCCGACAATCCTGCTGCTGACAGTTTATCAGGTGCAGCATCCTACTTCCATGTGAAGCAGGTATAAATCACAGGAAGCATGCCCAGGCTATGTCATCTTCCTCTCCAGCTCAATTAGCAAACAACTGTCTTTTCCTCTCAGCATGCCCCTTTTATCATGTCCTCTCATGTTTCTCTGCCAGTTTTCTTCTCCTTTGTGCATTAGCAGTTGTGCTGAATGCTAATGAAGCAGAGCTTAGTGTAACTGCAGGAAGTTCTTTTAGCAATTTATCTGGCCATTAAAAAGCCTCAACCAAGAAACAGCCAAGAATAATGTCAGCTTGGCTACAGCTGACAGAACTAGACTTGTTTCATAAGAAAGGTCCCCCTCTCACCCAAAAACCTGCTCAAAACAACAGCAGCAACCATTTCATCTCTATGCAATAAAATGGCTTTTGCCGCTAAGAAAATGATAAAATATCTGTCTTCAAAACAGAAGGTTGGATCCAGAGGTGCCCTCTATGCACAGAAGAGCTGTTTAACATTTCATAGCAAAGCACAGTAAAAGAAATGTGAAGCTAAATCAAAAGATACTCTTTTGCTTGTATGAGATGTGCAATTCTTTGCATAAGCAGAACCCTGATAACTGCTATTGAACCTGTTCTAACACAGGGTGAATTATGCACAAGACAAGAATATATTTTCCTTCTGCTCAGTTCTTTGGATCCAACCCCATAGTTTTCTTTCATATTTACTTCCCGGAGGTTGGCAGCAATTAAAGCTCAATAGCTACTTCAAATGTGCATTGTTTTACTTCACTTGCAATGTTGAAAGCAGCAATTTGATTTCACTTACAGAGCACAATGTGTTGCTTTTCAGCAGGAAGAAAATTGTGCTGCGATTATAATGACATCATGATGCCTCCCAGGGAACCCTAAGACTTTAAAGGAACAGGAGTGGAACAGAGAAAAGTTAACAGTGATACCTGCAAGTATTAACAATATTTATATTCTACTTTTCAACAAAAAGTTCACAAAGCAGTCTACATAGCAAAGAAAAGGGTGGGGAAAAATATTCCTTGTCCCAAAAGGGCTCATAAAAGAAAAGAAAAAGACACAAGGAAGGTACCAGCAAACAGCCACTGAAAAAGGCGCCTCTTTGCCCAGTAAGCAGGGGTGAAGAAAAGCCCATCCCATGCATACAAAGAACAAGTACCCAGAAGGTGCATACAGACTAGAACAGAGGCATCAGGGGGGGGGCGAGGGGGCAGTGGGCCCCAGGTGCTGGGGTTGACATGTGCCAGGGGATGCAAAATTGCCACTGGATTTGATGGCAAATTGGCAGCAGCGCGGCAAAAATGCACCCCCAGCATTTTTGCTGCCGCTGAATTGCCACCAAATCCACGGCAAAAATGCACCTCCCCCAGATGGTGCAGGGGCAATGGCAATGGTGGGTGCACAAGCCAGGGGCGACAGCGGAGTCAATCAGCAGCATTTACTTGAAGCTTTGTGCACACCCAGGCACGATCATGAGCAGCCGCGCCGCCATGAGGACCACCGAGACTGGGTGCAACCTTGCTTGCACAGCCTCTCTAGCGCGCACCTAGTCTCGCTACTCCTCCAGAGCCTGGTCCTCGTTTTGGTTTTCAGACAAAAATCTGAAGTGGTCCTAATTGCAGCAGAGTGGTGATCTACAACTCGGAGAGGCCCGCAGAGGGGAGCGCGGGCCTCCCTGAACCCTCCAGACGGCTGCAGGACCCCTGATAAGTGCAAAAAGTACCTTTTTCCCCGGTGGCGGCAATCCCCGGGATCGCAGCCACCGCTGTCCCCACCCCCACAAAATTATCCCCGCTTTACAGGGAGAACTTTGAGAACCACTGATCTAGCTTGATATGGTTGACACAGATTGGCAGCAGCCCTCCAAATTTTAAACAGGGATTTTTCTCTGCCCTACCTGAAGATGCCAGGGATTGAATCTGGGAGGGACTTTATGCATGCAAAACATGTACTCCACCACTGGGTTACAGCACCTCCTCAAACTGCATCTTATCCAATCTTAATATCCCAGGTGTTGCGAAATGGCGCCCCAATCTCAGTCTTCAAATCACCAACCCCCACTTGCCATCCTTGTAATTCCTGCTTCTCTTGGTGGTTAATAGCATGCTATGACGGTTAATGGCCAGCGGGTGGCGCAGTGGGTTAAACCGCTGAACCATGAGCTGTCGATCAAAGGTCGGCAGTTCGAATCCGCGACGGGGTGAGCTCTCGTTGCTTGGCCAGCTCCTGCCAACCTAGCAGTTCCAAAGCATGTTAATGCGAGTAGATACATAGGTACCAGTGCTCCGTGTTCCAGCCGCATGCTACGCGCTGCAGCAAGGAGAGTCATGCTGGCCACATGACCACGGAGGCGTCTTCAGACAACGCTGGCTTTGAAATGGGGATGAGCACCACACCCTAGAGTTGGACACGACTGGACTTAATTGTCAGGGGTCACCTTTACCTTATGACGGTTAATAAGACAGAAAAAGGAATAAATTATCATTATAAAGCACGAATCTATAACCTCCATCAACAGATAGCTTGGAAAAAATTGAGCATGTATGGCAAACACAAATGTATTTCAAAAGAAAGGGCACGGTCCATCCAACGTTAAGCACTTTTAAATCCCACTTATTTCATAGGGATTGATTTTAGTATGTGTTTCACTTACTCAGCAAATTCATTCGAACTTGAAAAGGCTTAACTCTGGCTGGATCATTTAATTTTTTTACCACGTTTACATTGGATTCTTAAATGTTTGGGTTGAAATATGCCAGTTGTCAGCAATGCAGCAGCAAATGTTCAAATCAGTACCCTTCACTGCCAAACTGTTGACATAAATATTAGAAATGTTGCTCTTACAGTGCAATCTTATTTACATTTACTCAGAAATAAGATCCATTTCATTCAATGGGACTTGATCCCACGTATGTATGCACAGGATTGCAGGCTAATGTACCTTTCTCCCATAAATAAATAAAAATGCAAAGGATGAAAAACTGATGCTTTTCTCTGCTGAGCTTTTGTTTCCCTGTCTCCACATATACCGGTAATCACAAATTCGTGGTGCATTTGATGAAGGCAAGTTTACATTTAGTTCTCGTGATGTTCGATGCAAAGTAGAAAGAATTTGCCTGACATTTCAAACTAGCCATGCCAGTTCAAATTTTGTCTTGGCACCTAACCATATAACAGGCTGTCTTTTAATTGTACAACAAGTTTTCATAGGACACTATTGACAAATACGTCTAATTAAAATTAGGCAAGTTTTGTACCATGACATTTCCAGCGCTCATTCAGATTGCTAAGTGCTGAAGAGATGGTATCTTTTCTTCTCTAGCAAGCATACACTTTTGAAAATGTGAAGGGAAAGCATTAGAAAAGCAGTGCTCTGCCCTGTCATGTTGTCTTAGTGTTACATGAAATCCTGTGACGTGTGACATTAAAAAAGGTCACACTGACAATCTGACTACTGCAATGCCAGCATAATTTTTCCACCACCAGCAGTAAATGAATGGAAATGAATTTCCATCCCTGCATTTTTAAAATAATATTAAAACCCACTTTGCCAGTTTAGTCACTTCACTTCCTAGCCTCTCTGCCTGGTATCTTCTCTGTCTTGGTTTTGTTTTGAAGATCAGAGCTTTCTAAATTACACGCACCACCCGCAAGATCATAAGAGAAACAGAAGTGTTTCTTCTAGCAGGACAATGAAGGGGGGCAGAATGCAGATGTATATGAAAATTGTTTTATTTGGGCCTATGGGTATTCTTTATTCCTCGCTTGCCCCCATTCCAAGGACTTTGGGTGGTCTGCAACATTAACACTGAGATTAAAAAGACACTAGAATGCAGCATCAAGATTATTATTTTTTATTAAGCAATGTCTATACCTGCTTATCCCAGATCACTAAAAGCCCAAACAAAATTGTTTTGCAGTGCTTCTATAAAAAGCAAAGGAGCCTCAAATCTTCCCTTTTGCATAGTGATTGTATTTTCTGCAAACCACGTGGAAGCCTTCAGCACTTCTACTAATAAACCCCGACTGGCATTACTGCCAGCATCCTCTGCCATTGTGAAGCCATTTTAAAATCTCAAAACCATGACACTCTAGGAAATAAAAGAGAAGTGACAGTTGACGCTCCTTGGGGCTAGAGGGTAACAAATGCTTTGCTTAAGATCGAGGAAAACCAGCCTTAGGTTTGTTTAACTGGGACTTTCTTTTCCTCTTTCAAGTTCCTGTTGCTAAGCGATTTTGTGACAAGTTTTTAAAGATTCTTGTTCACGCTTGCACTTTGGTTGCAATTATTATAGAGGCACCTAGTAGGGTCAATGTAGTAAATGTTTGTCAGCTTTTCCAATGCAATCTATTGTTCCCATAGCTTCTCAACGTGTTATTTTTATTGTTAATTCGTATAATGACTGTGGGCTGTTTCTTCTGAAAATGTTTGTTACTTTTATCCTCCTGGAGTTTTTTTTTTTACTTCTCATCAGAATTAAAAAGAACTAACTAAAGTTGTGTGTATGTGTGCGTTCATGCATGCGTGCGCACGCAACCAAAACATTTTAGAGACTGGCCCAATAATTTCTCAGATTTCAGGGAATATTAGAGCTAAGCATTTGGGTTTTAAGAGAGCAAAGCAAATGAACAGAGGAAAAAAATGTTACTCTCAAATAAAAGGTTCCCCCCCCCCTTTACTAGACATGTGGGAACAGCACAAACTCTTCTAATAAGTCAGTTAATTGCTTAGAAGTCAGAGGAAAATCCACTGCAGAGAAACAATTTACAACGGTGCAATCCCATCTGTAGCCACCGGCTACTCCGCCACTCCTGAGTGTCGCAAATGTGCCATAAGGGGACTATTTTCACTTCCTCGGGAGGAGGAGGCACCAACGGTGAGGACTGCGCCACTCTGTCCTCCCCAGTCCACGGCCTGCGCCTCCCGGGGAAAAAAATGATTTCCACCAATCGGGGCAGGGATAGGAGGAGGGTGGGGAGGGGCTGTTCCGGGGGCGGCAGACTGACCCGCCGGACCCAGGAGGGGGGAGGGATCCTCTCCACGCGTTTGAGCGTGGTTTTCAACATTGGCTTGCAGGCAAGCTAGAGTTTATACACAAACCATAGTTTGCCCAGATCAAAGCAACAGCAAATGGTGGTTTCTGCAAACAAGGACATAAGAGAGGGAATCAAAGCATGCAAGGGGAGGAGAGAACATGGGGAAATGAATGACCAAACCATGGTTTGCTGTTAAGTGTGAACCAAATCATTGTGCTGTAGTACAACAACAAAAGGGAAGAACACGCTATCTTTACAGAATATATTTCTTTCTAGCCGTGATAATATTTACTGTAATGCACCTATGAGTTTTTCCTAATTTCTCAATTTTAGACAAATTATAATTAGTAGCATAACTGCCTGGAAGCTTTTATAAGCAAAGCAGTGAGTAATAAGTAAAGGGAGGAAAGTAGCTTTCTGTTGACTGATGTGCTTGTGTAAGAGGTGGTAATGGGTAAAACAATATTAAGGAAATTATTAACATACAGCAACAAGCCTGTCTAATGGCAAAGATTTCATTCTAGTTGCTGTGCTGGGGTATATATTTAATTTATATACCTGGCTTTTAGTGCTACATCTCTTTATTGTTTCAATATTAAAAAGTAGTTCAGTTTTTAAAAAAAGATATGAAGGGTCGTCATAAATATTTTAATCTATTCAGTTGTTGCAATTTTAGTAATCTGGAAACAGCTTATCCTACTTCATAAAATTCAGAAACTCAGAACAGAAAGAGAGAGACTTGCTGTACAACACAGCAGAACATTTTGATACCCCTGTCCAGTAGATGAGGCCATAGGCTTCATACTGCAGCTGAAATTAACAGGGACAGTAAAATGTCACTCTTATTAGGACCAACTAAAGCTCACAATGTCATGTGCGAGCTTTCACGTTTCATGCAGAATTCTTCCTCAGACTGGATTTCAAAAAAAAAACCAAAACAATAAAACACACACCACACAACAACAATGTATAAAAATGAAGAATAATAGGAAAAGGAGTTTTCTGGAGGTGGGCATAAATTAAATGCAATCTGCAGTTTATTTCAGTGTTAAGATGGTGGTGGTAGCAGCACATGAAGTTAGAATTTTCTTGTCCAAACATAATAAAGCATTTCACTGAGAAAGACACTATGCACCCTTCCATCTTCACAGCTAGCAAAAGTTTTGCTGCCTTGTCTCTACTGTGCACAATTCAGCCTTGCACAGTATTCCACTTCACTGAGAAACTCCCAGAGGGATCTTGTATAAGCAGAGTGGTTAGTGTGCACATAAAATTCAATGGAGGAAGGAAATCCCTGCATCTATTCACAGCTCTCAATTACCTCTTCAGGGCTCAAAGTCATTTGGGATCTTTGCCATGCGGCTAACCAATGGCAAAAAATTCAGGCTGTGAAATTGATGGATTCCCCAAACTCTGGCAAATGCTATATACTGCTTAATTGGGCCACGTTAGATTCAACTCATTAAACTACTGCTCTTTACAATGCAGTGGCTTTTTTTTCCCTTCCTCAGAGCACAAATGGTTGCTTCCCCACCACCACCCGCTCCAGCCCTATGGTGCAATATTATCAATAGTCATGAGCCATTACTAAGCACAGATTTTTCAGCTAGTTTGTTTGCAGATAAATGGCAGATTAAGCGTGAATATATGGGAAGCTATGCTTACCGAACAGCGAGCATTTTGGTGAGTGGAGGGAAAATAGACAGGCGTGTTGCTCGAATACTGCCCTTTTGAAGCACAGCTGGCATAATTTGAGAAAATAGCATATCGTGGATGGGCTGACTGCTTGCAGCTACTAGCAAACACACACACACACATGCACGCACGCACGCACCCTACAGCCATATACCAATACTGTATCTCTTTACAGAATTGCCAAATTACAGGTGGCATTTGTACTCTGAATTATCCATTTTTATTTAAATTTGATAATCTGATTAGGTACTGATTTCTAAGTATATTGTCCCATACATAAAGAATAAGATCAGGAACTGACTGTATTATTTGGTAGTCATACACTTCTACTGTTAGTTACTACATGATGCCTCCCTTCAGAATGGTTGCCTTGACAAGTGTAACTAACACCTTGCCCTTTTCTAGGGTCACACTTTTTTGTAATTTGCATTTTATTGCATGTTTCATTTTACAAGGGATACTGTTATTCCTCAATAATCCTCTCTTCCAATCCCCTCACAGCAGCACCATATTGTGATTTCGTTAATTATACTCTCATATACACATGCAATATAAATCTTGGATATAGCATAATCATGGAACACCTTCCAAATGAGATTTTAATCGAAGAGTTCCAAGAAGCAATACCATGTCTTTTCAAAATGGCTCAATATAACACTATCATCACTGCCACAAGTAAAGCATTAATTAAGTATTAATGCAGCTATACAAGCTATACAGCCAGTGGGTGGTGCAGTGGGTTAAACCGCTGAGCCATGAGCTGTCCATCGAAAGCTTGGCAGTTTGAATCCGCGACGGGGTGAGCTCTCGTTGCTTGGCCAGCTCCTGCCAACCTAGCAGTTCCAAAGCATGTTAATGTGAGTAGATAAATAGGTACCGCTTGCGGGAAGGTAAACAGCGCTCCGTGTTCCAGCCACATGCTACGCGCTGTGGCAAGGAGAGTCATGCCGGCCACATGACCACGGAGGCGTCTTCGGACAACGTTGGCTCTTTGGCTTTGAAATGGGGATGAGCACCACACCCTAGAGTTGGACATGACTGGACTTAATTGTCAGGGGTCACCTATACCTTTTTATACAAATCTTACATTTGATAAAAAACAAGTTTGCACCAGCACATCAGAGCAGGCCACCATAACTGAAGATTTTCAAGTAGATCAAGCGAATGAGGGATATTTTGTCATGACAACTGATGTTGTTTCCCTTTGTAACAAGAAGCAATCCTTCCACATATTCACAAACGTAAAGTTGCATTTCTCTAGATGAAACAATACTTTGAAGAAAATGTAATTTACTAGGCAGGTTACTATTAGGTAGGTTTGTAGATGCCAAAATGTACTCCGTTGTTGGAGAGGCAACAGCATGGTAGCAGAGCTATATCAGTGTAGAATCACAAGGGTGCAAATGGTTGCCTCCAGCAGTAGGAGGGGCTGCAACCTATCTTGTTAATTGGTTAGGATTTGTTGGTTGGTTGTTTTACTATACCTAATGAATCTCCCCTTCAGCTTCTTACAGCACAATCCAATTTAACTTTTGTGCCTGTTTATCTGGATCCATTCCAGTCTGGCTTCAGGCCGGGGTTTGAGACAGAGACGGCCTTGGAGTGTGAGACTGTCTGCTTGCCCGCTTGACCCTTGTCCGGCATGGCTGATTAGAGCTGCCCGGGCGGGGCTGGCCGAATGGACGGGGAGGGTGGTAAATTCATCTCTAAGGGAGGGGATGGTGCCGCCGTCTTTGAAGCAGGCGGTGGTGCGTCCCCTCCTGAAGAAACCCTCCCTGGATCCCACTATTTTGAACAACTTCCGGCCAGTCTCGAATATCCCATTTCTGGGCAAGGTGATCGAGCGGGTAGTGGCGTCTCAGCTGCAGAGGGTCTTGGAGGAAGCTGACTATCTGGATCCATTCCAGTCTGCCTTCAGGCCGGGGTTCGGGACAGAGACGGCCTTGGTCGCCTTGGTGGATGACCTGCGCCGGGGACTGGACAGGGGGAGTGCGTCCCTGTTGGTCCTGCTGGACCAATCGGCGGCTTTTGACACCATTGACCATGGTGTCCTCCTGGGTCGGTTGGCTGGGTTGGGGCTTGGAGGCACCGTTCTGAGGTGGTTCCGCTCCTTCCTGGCTGATAGATCCCAGAAGGTGGTGCTGGGGGATGCTTGTTTGGCACCCTTGCCCTTGAGGTGTGGGGTGCCACAAGGGTCAATTCTATCCCCCATGCTGTTTAACATCTATATGAAGCCGCTGGGAGAGGTCATCCGGGGGTTTGGGGTAGGGAGTCATCAGTATGCGGGTGACACCCAGCTCTTTCTCTCCTTTCCACCCGACTCCAAGGGGGCGGTCGATGTCCTGAATCGTTGTCTGGAAGCAGTTGGGAGCTGGATGGGGGCAAATAAGCTGAAATTAAATCCTGATAAGACAGAAGTTCTTCTGGTCCAGAAGTCTACGACTCAGGTACTGGATCATCGTCCTGCTCTGAATGGAGTCATACTCCCTCTGAAGGAGCAGGTCCACAGCTCGGGGGTTCTCCTGGATGCACAGCTGCTCCTGGATTCCCAGGTGGCGGCTGTGGCTAGAGGGGCTTTTGCCCAGTTTCGGCTGGTGCGCCAGCTGCAACCATACTTGGATCGTGCAGACCTGGCCACAGTGACCCATGCCCTAGTGACATCTAGACTAGATTACTGCAATGTGCTCAAAGGGGCTGCCTTTGAAGACTGTTCTGAAACTGCAACTAGTGCAGAATGCGGCGGCCCAGGTAGTTGCCGGGGCCTGTCGGTTCGACTCAGTCAGACCGTTGCTTCGGCAGCTATACTGGCTGCCGGTTCGTTTCCAGGCACAATTCAAAGTGCTAGTTTTGACTTTTAAAGCCCTTAACGGCTCGGATCCAGGGTATTTTCAGGGACCGCCTCCTTCCTTATAATCTGACCCATACTCTGAGGTCATCGGGGGGGGCCTGTTAACCGTGCCGCCATTGACAGAGGTGAGGGGGATGGCGGCACAGAATAGGACCTTCTCGGCAGTGGCGCCCCAATTATGGAATTCCCTCCCCCTGGAATGGCTCCCTCTTTAGAGACCTTTGGGCGGGGCCTTAAGACGTCTTTATTTAGGTTAGCATTCGATATCTGACATGGTGGGCTGGCTTTTTAACAAATGGCTTTTAACAAATGTAAATATAGGTGACCGACTGGGGTTGTTTGTTTTAATTGTTTGTCTTTAATTATTTTAATGTATGTACGTATTTTAATGTTTTTATTGTAAGCCGCCTTGAGTGCCCTTGCTGGGAGAAAGGCAGGGTATAAATTCTTTAAATAAATAAATAAATTTAACCAGTGGCGCAGTGAGAACAGGAGGCCCCAGAACGGAAAAGGGATTCCAATCCCCTTTGAGTTCCTTTTTTGGAGAGGATTTGAATCCCTTTTCCGTTCTGGGGCCTCCCGTTCTCGCTGCACTGCTAGTTACACAGGCACAAAAGTTAAGTCGGATTGTGCTGTGAGTATCCTAATCTGTTGTTCTGCCTATAAAAAAATTCCTGCAGTTTTCTTGTTGCAGTAAAGTCTTCACAAAACTCAGCTTTGCTGTGTCTGGGACTGATTGATTCCCTGCACTCTGCTAACACTCCATACTATCATTTCAGTAGCATATTTTCATAGGGACATGAAGGAAAGTCACTCACAAGACAACTTGAGCCAAGATCCCTGGACAGTTGTAGCAGCAGGCTATGATGCTACAAGAGGAGCTGCCCAGCTCTCTAGCCCTAATGAAAACCAATTTATTTCACATCTCAGTGCACCTGTCCTACACTATATTTTGCACCTGGAATGACTTGCTAGGAACTACAGTATATCAAAAGTTACATATTCTTAACTTACTTGGCGCTAATATGCTCTTTCAGGCTGGCAAGATGAAAATTACTATAATGTGATAACATGATTGGGTGAAATGACCCTCTGACATCAGCTGCAATGGAGAGAGCTGTCACATCACCTCTCAGTAACTTATTAACAGCGCAATCCTATCTACATTTAAGACCAGCGGATCACTGCTCCGCCAGTCTAGGGTGTGCCGGCGAAGAAGCTGGTGCCGCTCCCCCCACCCCAGATTCTGTGAAGCACCCACCGGGGAAGGTAGGTTCCCCACCGGGCAGCAGAGGGGCGGGGGAAGGGTGCTTGGGGGGCAGGGTTGGCTGGCCGAGTCCGGGAAGGGGGAAGGAGGGGCAGGGGCTATCTGTCTCTCTGGGACTGGTCACCGCTACTTGGGCCGCTCGAATGTGCACCAACAAATAGAATGCGCGCACATCTGAGTAGCCCAATCAGGGTGGGAACGTTCCCTTCCCCCGAGGTGACCTCCCGGCAGCCTACTTTGCACCCTGGATGTGGCGGAGGCTGCACAAGCCTCACTGCAGCACAGGGTGCAAAGTTAGACAGGATTCGACTGCTAGGGTGTTGTTCAGCTCCTGGCATGATTTCTGGTGTCTGTCCACTACATTGTAGATTGCCTGCATGACCTGTCAGGTTTCCCACCCAATAACAATTTGCCTATAGGGTGAACAACTGGCTAGCCCTGAATCTAGTGGTAGGTAGCTTAGTCAAAAGAAATGTGTGTTTTACTATTTGTAATATAAGTCAAAGGTGACAAGGAAAATAAAGTAGTTATTTGCATATCTCAGAATACATAACTAAATGTGTTGTATGTAGAGGGCCACAGGCTCAATACCTGGCATTACCAGGTAAAGCATTTCAGATAGTAGGATCTCTGCTAAATGCTGTGAATAGCTCTACAAGTCAAGCTGCTTAGTACTTTTTCACTCAACATTTAGGAGTCAAGGGAAAGGTTGGGGTCTTTCCAAACCTTGATCAAGCACATTCTCCAAAGGCAACGTTTTTGTCAACTGCTTTTTAACTAGGAAAAAAGTACTGCAGCATTAATTACTGCTATGAAAGCCAACCATTCCCTTCCATGTTTGTCACCCACATACTAGTCATGTTTCTCATGAATCTTAAACAAACCACTGAAATGGTACCATACCATTAGGTGGTAAAATACCCAGAGGAATACTACGCAAAACAAGGGTGTTTCTCCTCTGATTATATAGATTTGCAAGTTCTTTTATACATTTTGCATCTGGTTCCATAACTGTTGTCAACAGAAGCCAAGTGCGATCACTGTAAAACATCTCCTTGTTTTTTGCCCAGTACTCTTGTCTACTTTGAAGGAATGAAAAAGGAAAGAATAAAGGAGAAATGTTGGCAGTATTTTCATCTCTAACAGCAAAGGATAGAAAGAATAAAACATGCAAAACATCTTTAACATGCTGCAACAGAGCTGACACCATTTACAAGTGAAAAGAGTCTTTGGTTACTGGATTGTGTTACACAGCCTATTGTTCCATTATTACAGAGCCATCAAAGGAGAAAGTGAACCTCTGAACAAGCCAGTTTTAGATGGATCATCATTTCTGGCAAAAAGTTGTTACAAAATCAAGTTGGGGGGAAACCATAATAATGCAATTCAGAACTGAAGCAGATAACCTTGCTGAAACAAAAAATTACTTGGGGACAGTTCATTTGAATGTATTTCATTTACTTTAGAAAAGAAGATGAAAGTGCATTAAAGGCAGCAGTTTGCTCTTCAATGCACCATCAACCACTGTGGTTCTACATAACATCTTAGAGCAAAAACTGATGTAAAAGACAGCCCAATCCTATCCTTCCTCCTCCCCCCCCCGCTGGCGGAGCCATGCTGAAAAGGTGCGCACTGTATCCAGCGAGGGGGCTGAATGGCTTCAGAAGTGAAAGGGCATTTAACCCCCCCTCCATAAGCCTCCCACCCTGAAATGGGTCTTCTCGGACCTGTGCCAGTGATTTCACTGGTGCAAGTCCAAGAAGAGAAAGGGGGCAGGAGGGCTGCTGCCAGAGGGGGATAGGATCCAGCACGTGTCATCGCCGGCTGGATCCACCCCCTCCTGCAGCCTCTCTGCCCCAGTTCTTTCCCCTCCCTGCCCGTTTCACCTCCTCCCACCCCTCCCCCACCATCTTACCTGCCTTGGCGGATCCTTCTGGATGCACTCTGGCCTTCCAATCAGTGTGCTGCTGCCCATTTTTCGGCAATTGCCGCCATCAGAACACACGTTCTGCTGGCAGCAAGGCCCAGTAGGATTGGGCTGCAAGATCTCTTTGGTAGAACTTCAGAACGTACAGTACATCCTCACTTAAAGTTGTTTCGTTTCAAGTACTGTGGTTTCATTTTAAAGGTGATGGGAAAATGCCATAGGAACGCTTACATTTATTTATTTAAAAAAATTATACCCTGCTTTATCCCATGCCAAGGCAAATGCCCAAGGCGACTTACAACAAGATAAAAATATACATAATTTAAAGCAATACATAAAATAAATTAAAAACAATAAAAACCACTGGGGGGCGACAATATAGAGCAGAGAAGCAACGGAGCAAAAACATTTTGAGACCCAGAAGTCAGACATCAACCCATCACCCAAACGCTAGACAAAACAGAAATTACACCATTTACCATAGGCTAATTGATAATGTCCCGCATAACTTTTCGGTGAGGGCTCAAAACATTATCAATTAACCTATGGTAAAACTGGTTTCATTATAAGTCATTTCACTTAAAAGTCGCAGTTTCCAAGCAGAACCTATCAATGACTTTTGAGTGAGGACTTAGTACAGTACATGTGTGTGTACACAGGTATACACACAGCTCTCCACTTATGTGCATACTTTTTAGGCATAAGATTCAAGCATAAAATGCTCACAATTACAGTTTTGAAAGAATTAGAAGGCAGACAAACAATTAATGCTAGGAAGAGATCTATTGTTATGTAGGGCACAATAACTGGAAAAGGAAAGAGCAAGGCATAGGGACAGCGAAGCTGTACGGCAGGGGTGGGGAACCTATTTGCGGTGGGGGGCCATTTTCCCATAGGGAAAATTTGTTGCGGGCCGGCCAGTAGGCCAGCCGATTTCCCCCCCCGCAAATTTACACCCCCCCCCCGTGAATTTACCTCCCTCCCACCCACCCACTGCTCGCTCGCTCCCACCCACTGCTCGCTCGCTCGCTCCCATGGACCTCCTCCCATTTGTAATATAAGTCAAAGGTGACAAGGATAATAAAGTAGTTATTTGCATATCTCAGAATACATAACTAAATGTGTTGTGCCCATGTGCACTGAATGGAATCGGGTCCAGGCTCGCGCGGGCCGGACCGAATCGCTCCGGGGGCCGGATCCAGCCCTCGGGCCACCGGTTCCCCACCCTTGCTGTATGGGGTCCAGCTACCACTACGGACTACTGCTGGCATGCACTGCTTTTCATAGAATACAGATAACTTACAGATACTTCTCCAATATTGACATCAATCTTCAAGCCAAGCTCATCAGCATTGTCAATAATGGTGTAATCTGTTTGGGGTTTCTTTCTCACTTGCCTAGTTTGCAATATTCACTGCCATACTCTTCTGACAAGTGCATTGATTTCTCCAAACTACCGTACTTTCCTTCTCCCCCCCCCTTACCAAGGTGCTGAATATTTCATTTTATTACCCATTTAATTATCTTACATATTTCCACAATGAACTGAAATTGCCACCTGCAGACCCAGTTACCCCCCAAACATCCAGTATGTCAGTAAACTGTTTCTCATTACTTGCAAGAACAATTTCATTGTCATCTACAAGATAGGGTGAATTAATTTTCCATCTCTCATCCAATTTGTTGGCTTACAGTGAGAAGTAAATGGTAAAACCCATCTCAGAAAATATAGTCCCCAGTCCCAAAAGCCATGTGACAAACTGTTCATACAGCAAGAATCCCAAGGATCTCCCATCTGAAGGCAGCCAAGACTGGACCACTCACAAGGTGGGGTGAAGCAGGTGCCTCAGGTGACAGGCTAGTAGTGGGAATGGTAGATGAATTAGCATGCTCCCCCCCCTTCTGCCCAGCCACCTCCACCCAACTGCTCACTCTCAGCCCACCATGGCCACTTGACTGGCTCTCTGCACCAGGGGTGTCACTGGGAGAGTGGGCTGCCCTGGGTGTCACCCCAGGGAGGGGCAACACCAAAACGACTTTCTAGTCTATTTGTTACCAGTGGTGCAAAAACACACCATGGCAGAAAATGGGTTTTATTTCCCAATCATCTCCGCAACTCGTGCAGGGATCACATTTCCCAGGAGGCCTCCACATCATGTGGTCTGATATGGGAGGAGGTCCATGGGGATGACAAGATGAGATCTCGCCCTGGGTGTCACCAACCCTAGTGACACCCCTGCTCAGTACAGTACATTTGTGCAAGCAAATGTTCTTATAGGTTTGAGAGTGTTTTTCAAAAGACAAGTATGACAGAGCTATATGGTTGTGGCCCACTTGCCTTGTTTCGAATTGCAATTTTAGCTCTTGCATCAAACACCATGTGTTTGAACCATAGCCATGAACCTCTGAGACCAAGCAGTAATGTAGTTATGACTTATAAACATTCAAATACAGTTTATATAAATAACTAAGAACATTACCACACATTTCTTTAAAAAAAAACTATATGAAAGTGGAAAGAGACTCTTCACTACCAGGGGTAGAAAATAAGTGGGAAAATAAAAATCAGAAGAGAAAGAAATGTGCACTTAGAAAGCTAAAGTCTTTGGGGGAAAACTAGGGATTTAGAGTGTGCTCTAATTGCTTACTTATTCCTTCATTATGGTTGAAGGGCTCTGGTAATTCACCAGTATTAAATATTCAAGACCTGGTCTGGAGGAAACATCCTTCAGGGATTGCTCATCACTCCACTGCCAATGGAGAATTCAGTTCCGTGCCTGTCCATGTGTGCCTATAAAACAGCACTTATATATATGGAACACTTCTTCCGTTGGATATATTTCAGATAAAGGAGCAGTTCTATACATGAGATTTTCTGCCTATAGGCACATAGGTGTTTAGGTTCCCACTCCCTTATGGTCTATCAGTTTGTCCTTCCATTGTGTGAGCACAGGGCAAAACAGTTGAGTGAGTGGTAGATGGGGGTGGGCAGATGTGGGGCATCCCTCATCAGTTCACTGCGTCCTCTAGCCTGCCACATGAACCACCCCATCAGTCTAGCTTAGTGGTTCCCAAACTGGGAGGTGCAGCTCCCAGGGGAGTTGCGGAAACCAGCCAGGGGTGCCATGGAGTGCCACGGAATCCTCCGGGAAAACAGTGTAATGCCAATTGGCAGGCATCAACATAATGTAATGGGGATTGGTGGCCAATGGTTGCCAATGGTCAAAGGTGCCATAGGTCGAAAACGTTTGGGTAACACTGGTCTAGCTCATGGCTGAGCCATGAAAAACAAAATGCAGATGTGAGCCATCTGTTATTATCAGTTTTGTACATGACCAAGAGAAGCCCAACAGCATAGATTTCTGACCCAATAAGAACGTATCTACTCTCATTGTTATGAAATAAACAAAAGCCTCATTTTCTCCACACAAAGAGTATCGGGCAGCCCAGTCCAGCCCAGTACGGGCGCCGGCACAATTCCAGCACAACTGTGGCCTAAGAGTGGGCATTCCATGGGCGTGACGGGGGCGGTTACGAATTTGAGTCGGATTCCAGACACTGGCGAGCCCCGACACGCCCCCTCGAGCACAACTCCGGCACAAAATTTGGGTCAACAAAAAAGGTGGACTTAAATTTGAGGAGATCCATAGGAGCCATTTTACCTTACCCACTCCAGCCCTCTCCTGAAAAGTTCTAACACCCTACTCCTGAGTTATGCCTGAGTTAGAACGGAATAGTTGTGGCATAACTCTGGACACGGACCCAAATAGCTACCCTATCAGCACCCAGGCCCTCCCAGCCACTTTCCCACAAAAGCCCAGCCTCAGGCCTCCAGTCTCTCTCTCTCTCTGAGCACGTGGCGTGGGGTCCTGTCCCCCAGCAGCCACAAAGTGGGACTTTGTCGGTGGAGGGCAAAATTCACAAACACCCCACTTCTCTCTTCTCTCCTCCTCTCACCTCTCTGCCCCCCTCTAGGGCAGAGAGGGCTGTTCAGGCTGTGGCCAAACTGTTTACAGCTGTGCCTGGGCAGCTGCCTCCATGCCAGTGTTTGCTAACCCATGTCTTTCTCCCAGCCCCTCTCTCCCCCCCCCCCACAGGCAACAACACCAGCAGGTAAGAGCAGGGAACGTGCTGACATGAGTTCTGACTTCTGCCTCTTTGCATATAGAAATATAGGTAGGATACATGCCTCTTTACCAATGTCTTGTCTCATAGCTGCCTGCAATGCCTTCTCTGAAATGCCTCTTTACCAATGTCTTGTCTCATAGCTGCCTGCAATGCCTGCCATGATATGCCTCTTTACCAATGTCTTGTCTCATAGCTGCCTGCAATGCCTGCCATGATATGCCTCTTTACCAATGTCTTGTCTCATAGCTGCCTGCTTTGCCTGCCATGATATGCCTCTTTACCAATGTCTTGTCTCATAGCTGCCTGCTTTGCCTGCTATGATATATAGGATACATGCCTCTTGACCACTGTTGTGTCTGATTGCTGCCTGTAGTAATGTGAGCACACAATGCCACAAGTGTGGAACTGTTAGCCTTATGTAGGCACCAGCTGTTCCCCCCCCCCCTTTTCTCCACAGGGTCTACTGACAGGTCAGTATTGCTAGGTTTGCCATGGTTGTGACCCACATGTTGTGTTGTCTCTCTCTTTGACCCTTTTCCCTTACAGGATCATGCTCACCTTACACCCAGGGAAGGAGCGCAGACCATGCTATGTGTGTCACACCTCTCGGCTGTGTTTGATTTCTCTCCCTGCAGGCCTTTGCAACCGGCACACTGGCATTTCTTCAATGGCGATTGCTACCACACAACAGCTGCCATGGAACACCCCCGTGTTTTTTGTCTCCCCAGGAATGTCCACTACCACCTACCTTCCGGGGAGCACCCCTGGGCCTGCAGTCTGGTTGCCCCACGGTCGTCTGCCTCGATGCTGCCAGAGGTCCTGCCCTGCAGCCCTCCTCAGCTGCTGCTGCTGCTCCACCTCCCTGGCTGTCGTACTTGCTGTCTCTCCCCTTTCTATGGAGCAGGCAGTGGTTCCACAGGGGAAGAGCCTGCATCTCCAGGTCCATGGGGCACGCCTGCTGCTGCTGCTACGTTCTGAGTGGCTGCTGTGCCTACCCCTGGCAGCCTCGCCTGGCCATCTCTGCCAATGTTCCAGAACAATAAAGATGCCCCTTGGGCAAAGGCCCCTTGAACAACATGTCCCCCAGTGTAACACAAGCATTGCCCCCCACACACAGAGACAGCGCCCAGCACACAAGCCCCGGCATGACTCCCATCCAGGGACTGCCACTGCCTTCCCAGGGAGACCACAGCAGGGGGGCTGCCAGACCCTCAGGGCTCAGAGGGGAGGGGGGAGGGGGGAGTTGGGGGGCCTCTCAGGCAGGCAAACAGTGACAGGCGACACGGCGCCCATACTGGATCCGCTCGCGTCCGCCACGTCCGTGAAGAGCCCTTTCGGCAACCGGGGCTCTCACCCACCCTCGGTCCGCCCGTCAACGGCGTCCGTTTCCGCCCGTCAACGGCGTCCGTTTCCGCCCTCGGTCCACCCGTCAACGGCGTCCATTTCCGCCCTCGGTCCGTCTGCATGAGAGGCGCCCGTTCCTGCATTGCCTTCATCTGCGAAGTGACCCCTGTCGGAATGCCTTCTTTGTGGGCATTGCCACGGCCCTGGAGGCCCAGGGCTTCAGGCAGCGCACGGGCATGTCCTGGCAGAGGGGGTTCCAGACTTCATGAGACCCCCCCTTGTGCATGCCGTTCCCATCCCCTCCTTCCCTTCTCACCCCCGCCCCCCCATGACTCCCACGTGCAGCCTCAACGTGGCTTGGGGGTGGCTACCCCTTCTGCAGGAGGGAGGGCAGTGGCACTCCCCCCTGCGGCAGGTGGCTAATGCACAGGGTGCCCTGGGGCGGCTGGCACTGGCACAACCTCTGCCCTTCAGCTGACTGTCGCACGCCCAGTGCCTGCAGGCCCACCTGTGGCTGCCCATCTGCTGCGAACGCTGCAGCAGCTGTGGTAGGTGCACACAGACGAGCTCAGGAGGGGGCTCTTCACTTCCACAAGACGGACACCTCCCCACAGGGGCCTGCCTGCCTCTGCGGTAAGTTTTGCCTCGATCCTGGCCCACTGCTCTTGCCTCCTGCCTAACTCAGGCATAGTTGCAGCCTAACTCAGCCCTATTTTAGGCCACAGTTACGCCGCAATTGTGCCTCAATTGTGCCTGACTTGTGCTGAGTTAGGCTGGACTGAGCCCTAAATGCACAATCTGTTGGCATTTGCTGCTGACTGGCCTTCTTCCTGACTATCACATATGAGCAAACCTGGAATTATCAGTGAGAATCCTATCATCCTATCTCACTGGTTCCTTCCATGGCTGAAACACATCGAGCATTGACAAGCAGTGTTTGGGATGAATTGGTGTAGCCCATTCCGCATCCACAATGCAATGGAATGCCTCTGGGAATGGGACAACCGGGGTTTTAGCAGGAGCCTGAGGCAGTAGCTTAGAAGTAGAGGCCTTGCCTGTGGAGGCCTCCTGTGTAAGATCACTCGGGGCTTGCAGTTCTAGAGTTTGGACTGCTTTCCCTAAAACCCTGGAAAAATATTCTGCAGGGAACAACCTGCTGGCCTGCTGCTCCTGCTGAGCCTCCTCAGCGTCTCCTGACAGCTCCCCGTCCTCTCTGCTGGAATCAGGAAAGGAGTCATTTGAGAGATCCCGAGAAGAGCTAGGTGACCTGGTTCTCCTGGATCTCCTTTTATGGGATCTCCTAGAACCATGGGATCTGTGAGACCTATGAGAATTCTTATGGTGATGCTTGCGAGGCCGAGGAACATCAAGCATTGACAAGGACATGTGGCTTGTTTATTACTGCGACTGTCCAACATCTAAAGTAGAGTTAACCATCTTGTCTTTGGAATTTGCCTCCAGGTATACGGAAGGAGACCCTGGGATTTGAGTACACTGTAAGCATAACAATACTACATCAAATTTCATTCATCTCTTTCATATCTGTTGTTTTAGGTTGTTTGCATGCAGCAAGTACAGAACACCAAGAATTCCCTACTCAAGAGAAAAAGAGTTTTGTTCTAACAACTGATAACTTCATGTTGACATGACAGCAACAGCAGAGGTCAGACCTATAACCCAGGATGAGCTCAGAAGTAACATGTATAGACAAGAGGAACAGTAACTATGCCCATGTGCTAGCAGTAATCCAAGAACTTCCGTGTTAGAATACAGAAAGATTTATAGTCAAACAATGTGAAATTCAGATACTTCATTTTTTCCTCATAATAAACAGTAATACTCATTTTTCATAGTTGCATCCATATGCATAAAAATGTTATCTTGATATATAAATGCATAACTAATAATGTAAATATTTTTGACAAGATTCCCTTCATGTACTAAATAAATGCAAACAAAGACATTGTTGTTTTCCTTGTATGCACAGACTGCAAAATCACACAGAAGATATGTGCAGTGACTGGGAGAGGGGGGAAAATTACCCATGCCTTTCACCTTACCCCAATCAAGTACCAAAGTAGTAGATTATGCTGTCACCACAAGGACAAAGTCAGGCAGAGAAAGACCATCTTCAAAAGCCTACCTCTCAGTTGCATGAAAGAGCTGCAAAAGCCTTTATGGTAGCAAATATTCAGCAGGAGTAAGACAGGGGTCAGCAAACTTTGCTGGCTTAGGGGCTGGACGTTTGGCAATGACATCATCATGTCATTGCAAAACTTCCGAGTTGCCAAGCTCCGCACTGTGCAGAGTTCGGCTTCGGAGGCCAAGCCTCCCACCTGATTTGCTGTGCGCTGGAGTCCCGGTGTGATTCCAGAGTCATAGAGTCTGCGCACTGGACTCCCGCCTCCAGCATTGCAGAGTCCCAGTGCCGCTGTTGTGTCCTGGATATGAGTGCCATTCATTGGTCAGCGACAGCCTCCGGACTGTAAGCCAGATAACTTTGGGTTGGCGGGCTGGATCTAGCCTGCAAGCCGTAGGTTGTCGATCTCTGGACTAAGACAAAGCTCCGAGTTTAATTGACCGCAAGCAGATGGGGGATTAAAATAAGGCATTTATCGAGGAAGAACTAATACAAGGGAAATATCAAGAAGGCTTACAAAGGTTGGCTTGGCGATATAGGAGCCCAGGTATGGATCTTGGCAAAGAAAAGCACTATTACATTATTTATTATTATAGTGTCATCAATGTACATGGCACTTTACACAGAGTAAAAAAGAAAAGTCCCTGCCTGAAGGGGTTTACAATCTAGAATTAGGAAACTGATACAAGAGAGAGAACAAAGGGAGGGAAAGGAAGCAGAAGTAGAGACAGATGCTATCCTTTCAGTTTCACCTCCTTAAGCTTGATTACAGTAGGAAATGGGGATTAAGGTGTGGTGCCCAAGATCTCCTGGAAAAGGTGGGTTTTCAGACAGGATTTGAAGGTTGTGAATGAAACAGCATCCCACAGATGTTCAAGGTGGTGAATCCAGACATAGGGATCGCAAGGAAGAAAGGGTGGAGTTGTTCAAGGGAGTAGGAGACCTATAGACACCGAGGGTAATGGAGGTGGAAGAGCAAAGGTTATCAGCAAGAGAACAATGGGATATGAAAGCTGAAGGGAAGAAGGCATGGGGCCATGGAAGGATTTGAATGGAAGGATAAGTACCTTTGCGCTGGATTCAGGAGCAGACAGGAAGTCAGTGAAGGGTTTAAAGGAGGGGCATGACTTGTGTGATGAGATGAATTACTTTAGTAGCAGAGTGTTGGATGGAGGTGAGGAGACTAAGCTGAGTCAAAGGAAGACCAGAGAGGAGGAGGTTGCAATAGTTAAGGACAGTGTTTCTCAAACTGTGGGTCAGGACCCACTTGGTGGGTCACAACCTGATTTCTGGTGGGTCCCAGGGGATGGAAAGATCAGATAAGTAATTGCCACAAGCCCTGAAGCTATTCACAAATTAGATAGCTACTAATTGCCCTTCAAAGACCTGAGCTCCTGCAGTTTGCAAGATAGCTGCTAATTACCCTGCAAGCAGCTGAGCTATTTACTTGTGTGTGTGTGTGTGCATGTGTTTGTTTATTTATTTATTTATTTATTTCTAGATCATCTTTTTTAAAATTCTCATAAAACTAGGTTGGTCCCGATAGAGTGTCATTTTAAAAAGTGGGTCCCGGTGTTAAAAACTTTGAGAACCACTGGTCAAGGTCAATACCTGAAAATGAACTAGAGTTTTAGCCAATGGGACAAAGAGGGAGGGCTGAATTCTTGCAACATTACATGGCAAAAGGAGAAAACAACATACAGTATAGCTATTTTGTAACTGATGAGAGAGAACAAACTTTCATTTCATCCAGAGAAGTATTGTTGATTGAGGATTCTCTGAAGATCCTGGAAGGATTGTTCAACCTGTAATGAATGGGGTTGCATTCCTCCCAAAACAGCAGGTTCACAGTACAAGAGTACTCCTAGATCTGACCCTGCTTTTGGATGTGCAGGTGATAGCAGTGGGCAGGAATGCCTTTTACCAACTTCATCTGGTACACCAACTGAGCTAGCCACAATTATTAATGCTCTGGTCACCTCTGGGCTGAATGCCACACACTCAGTGAAGCTGCCCTTGAGGGCAGTCTGGATATTTCAACTGGTCCACAATGAAGACCAATGTGCAGACTGTTGTCTAAGTCAAAGGTTCTCAACCTGTGGTACACGTACCCCTTGGGGTAAGCGGACCACATGCTGGGGGTACGCCAAGGAGAGGCCGTTTTCTGCCCCATTAACACTTAATTAAGTGTTAATAATAATAATTAATAATAATTAAAAACTTAATTAACACTTAATTAAGTGTTAATTAAGTTTTTAATTATTATTTTTTCCTGGATTTTTTCTGGAGCCAGAGAGCTCCCTTGTGCTTTCTTCCGTGACTAATCTATCTGATCTACAGCTGATTGTCGGGGTTAATTTATGCATGTGCATGAGTTCAGCTTCTCAGTAGCCAGCAGAGGGCGTTATGCTCCTCAGTTCAGTTCAGTTCAGCTGAGCTGCAGAGGGCGTTGTCCTCCCAGCTCTCCTCAGATGGTGAATGAATGCAGCTTGGGTAAGCTTCTGAACTGGGCCTAGTTGGGGAAACTGTGCATAGGTGGGGTGGGGTAAGAGTTGAGTTTGGGGTTTTTTTGTACTTGGGATTTATTTATTTTTACTTTGGAAACTGTGCATGGGTGGGTTGGGGGGGAAAGAGTTGAGTTTGGTTTTTTTTGTACTTGGAATTTATGTTTTTTACTTTGGAAACTGTGCATGGGTGGGGTGGGGGAAACAGTTGAGTTTGTGGATTTTTGTACTTGGGATTTATGTTTTTTGTGCATTTTGTTCATGTGTCTTATTGCTGTGTGTTTTTTAAAAGAGATCCTGGCATTTTTGTGTATTTTTGTGCAATTTATGTAAATTAGCTAATTATGTAAATTGGCTAATTATGCTAATTAGCTGGGGTACTCCAAAATTTTGACCTTCACTGGGGGCACCCAGGTCTCCAAAGGTTGAGAACCCCTGGTCTAAGTTAACAAGGATGGACACTATTAGAACAGTCTTGTGTTGGCTTCATTGTTCCCAATTTATTTCTGACCTCAGAGGCCCTGAGGTCAAGGTTCAGTAAACAGAGGCATCAAAAAAAAGCCCTCTCACTTGTTGCCGGCACTTGTTTTTCCTATTTCGCATATGTGTTTACATGAGTGCTTCTGTATTTTGGTAAGGGATCAAGTGGTTGCTAAGGTGTGGGTGGCAGTCAGAAGGAACCCGTCAGCTTCTAGTACTCCAATTAAACTCTTCTCTTGTGATTTAAGCTCATAACATAAAGGCCATTTGGGACGTATTCAATGTGAGTGATATACAATTGTCCTAATTAAAAATCCCAGAGCTATTTCCTGCTTGCAGTTCCTCAGTCGACCATGATAAAAGGTGTTCTTCTTGACGGCAAACATTTTTACACAATAACTTGAAGAATTTAAAAAGTGTTGTTCGGTTAACAAAATGTGAAAACTCTCACTCATCGCTGGCTTTTTCTTTTATTACGTAAAATGTTTGCGATTACATAAGATTTCCCTTAAAGAGAGGAGTGCAGAATGCCCACAACAAATTGGAGCAATGTTGCTAAGGTGACTGGTGCTGCTAATAAGAATCTTTATAACCTACTGGAAAAATTATTACAATGCACCACACTCTTGTTTCATTAATACGTAACCAACATATAAAACTGCTCAGTTACTCTTAAAGACTAATGACTACTGTCAGAGCTTTGTAACAGGCTTATCTCCACCACCAGGACTGATGCATTGAGACAATAATAATACACAATGCACATGAGACAAGTAATAAAAAATGAATTATTCTGACAAATACCCAGTGCAGAGGACTTTTCTGGTTTTCTGGGCTTTGCTCCACTATTGGGTCAAAGCATCTCATAGCAAATGGAGAAGTATCCACCTTGTTCATCTAGAAAGAAAATGCATGAATGTAAAAGGTATTAGCCTAGACCAGGGATTCTCAACCAGTGGTACTAGTACCACCAGTGGTACTTTGGCCGACTGCTGGTGGCACTCGGACCACTGGAACACAAAAACCCCACTCCGACACGGCACTTTCGATGGCGCGTTTTTTGCTCCCGAAAGGCTCCTGCTTTTGGCCGAGCCTCTCGGAAACGCTGAGAAGGGTCCTACCTGTGTTTTCTGTCCTCTGAAAACCAGGAAGAAAGTGGCGATAATGTCATCACCAGTCACTTCCGGTGGTACGCAGCGGGAGAGTGGTGCCGGAGATGGTACTTGGCCGGGAAGGGGGTGAGAACCCCTGGCCTAGACAATACTCAGAAATTCCTGGTTCCGACGTTCACCTACTTTCACAGTTGCATTCACTCATAAATACTAACAAAAGGGGCACTTTTTAAAGTGTTGTCCTTTTATATTTAGCAGGGGGGGGGATCACCCATCCCTTTTCACGCCAGCACGGTATCTTTCCCAGTGCCTGTTGCTGGCATCTTTTTCTTTTTAGATTGTGAGCCCTTTGGGGGACAGAGAATCATTTATTTATTTAGCTACGCAAACTGCTTTGTAAGTGACTTTTTGTTGAAAAGCGGTATATAAATAGTCATAAATAATAAAAATTATGATGAACTAGCATGCTATGCTACTAAATACCTGAAATTTAGTTTGTACTGTAGTAGTCTGTATATACTCCAACATTATTACATACACATAGCCTATAACTTCCAGAGAGGTAGCCATGCTAGTCAGTTGGAGAAAAAACAACGAAGAGGCTTGTTGTACCTTAAATATTAACACATTTATTTCAGCATAAGCTTTTGTAGACTACTGCTTCAGATGCTTATATATACAAATACAGATCGACAGACACGAAGCCTATTTGTATTGTTGACTTGTGAAGGAATAGGGCAATGTTTATACCCCATTCCCCCCCCCCCCCAGTAACAGGACACTTTACGCCATTAAAGGTTGATTGATTTTTGAACAACAGGACACACAGGGCAGCTTATACTGTTCATTAAAATACAGTACAATATGAAGGTAAAATGGTAAAATAAAAATAAAAAACAGAAGCCATACAGTATATGATAATTATAAATAGGCTTACCATCCATCCTGGAAAACCCAGGACCGTCCTGGTATCTGGGCTCCAGTCCCAGGTCGATCCCAGGCTTTCCAGGCCTGGTGAAGCCTCCGCTGCTGCCGCGTTTAAGAAATTTTAAGTGTACCTTTTCCCCTGTCGGCCATCTTGGATCTCATCCAATTTTGCGAGATCCAAGATGGCCAACAGGAAAAAAAGGTACACTTAAAATTTCTTAAAAGCGGCGGCAGCTTCAGGGGGCAGCAGGAGTCCTGGCCGACACAGATGTAGCCAGCCAGGTTCCAGGGCGAGGATGGCGGCAGCAGTGGCAATGCAAGGACTGCAGCAACGAGGAGAGAGGCAACAGCGACGACAAAAAGGGTGGCAGCAGCAAGGGCGGTGGGACAGGTAAGTGGCAGCGATGGCCAAACAGCCATTTTCATGACCAAAAGTAAGTAAATAAATAAAAATTTCGGCCTTCCTTTGGGCGGCAAGTGGGCACTTTGCGCCCACAAAACAATTTTTAATTCATTCAATTAATTAAATTAATTAATTAATTAAAATGGAGGGGTGTCCCGGATGGAAACCGGGAAAATACGGCAAACCTTATAAACAAGCACATGCAATACAAAAAGGCAAAAGATGCAGCAGCAATAATAGTAATAACTTATAAAAACACCAAAAACAGTAGCACTGAAACCAAAACTAAGATGGGAAGGCCAACCAAAAAAGAAAGGATTCTATCCCCCATCAGAAGGCTGCCAGGGAGGACAACATAATTCTTAATTCAACCAGGAGGGAGTTCCATAATACTGGCACAATTATGGAGAAGATCCTACTCCTTCTTGCCACCAACCTGGCTTCAGCCAGGGTAGCGTTCAAAGTCAGTTTCATGGGCCATCTTTTGGGTCTTTTGGTCTCGAAGAGCCATAGAGGCAGACACACCACATTCTTAAAGGAATAATGGGGGTTTTCTTGGCACGTGACTGCCTCTACTTCCTGAGACAAAGATCACCCTTTGGCTTTAGTGTCACATACCAATTCTTAAATCATTAAATCCAATTAAAAGGAAGTTCATAAGATCAGGGTACCCATTATTTTAAATATGTTGCAAGGTTTTGTGTTTTTCAGACTCTTTTCCAAGCATAGATGGAGGTTTCTTTATTAAAACAAAACCCAGAATAAATTAGACTCTGTGGTGGAGTCTTGTTATCCAGTGGCTCTGAGAACATAAAGGTTGCCTTAATTGGACAAGAACCTCATTAATTCCATAAGAGAGATAAATAGTAATGGGCAAACCATGAGTATAAGGGATTTCAATTCCTTTAAAATACTAGTGATGAGGAAGGAGGATGCTGGAAACAGCCATTAAACACATGAGACTATACTATGTTTGGTGTGGTGGTAGAAAAGTATAAAGATATGTTAAGAAAAATAGAAATTGGAAACTTATCACAGTTTGACTTAACTGGAAGGGCAGAGAGAAGTAGAACTTAAGGCATAAGCTTCTGTTCCTAAACCTTCTCTGCTATCTTCCAGGAAAATTTCACATATTCTCATAATATCACCATTATATCATGACCCCCATATCTGCTTCTTTACCACTGTCTCATGATACTCCGTTAGCTACTCAGTAACTTGGATCTGAAGTGTTCCTTTCATGGACACATTTGCTCACCCATAAATGTCCACCTGAAGCCCTACAGCAGAGGTTCCCAACCTGTGGTACTTTGAGCAACTGCCGGTGGTACGCAGCAGGCTGGTTCTTATTTGCTTTTCCGATCTCCCCTCTGTCTTGCAATTCAGTGTTGCTGATTTGTTGCTGTGGTTCTGCCTGTGGAACTTGATTCCCCAAGGCCTCTTATCTGCAATAGCAGTAATTAGCTGCTAGCAACAGTAATCAGCTGCTACAAGGTCTCTTATCTGCCCTTCTGATATCTCTCAGCTGCTTCTGCTCCTTATCTCCAATCTGTACTGAGGAAGTATTGCTTCCTGTATATACAGCACTGAACCACTAGGTGGCTCAGGCAAGAACAAAGCAGGCAAGCCTTTTATTTCCTGTTTCGTTTCTCTTATTTCTATTTTATTGCTCTATTTGAGCAAGCTGCTCAAATTGCTGTATTTGAGCTGTATCTGAGCAAGCTGCTGCTCATGCTGCTCATATTTGTAGAGATTCAAATCAATAGGCATGAATGGGGGGGGGGAGCAATGAAACATAACTGTTCTGAGGAAAGATAGGCCAAAAAACAGAGACACTGAAAACTGAGGATGCGCGATATTCTACACCTGAACTGAAGCCTATATGTCTGCTCTTTTGGATAAGCTTCCAAAGCAGGAAGTGGATCTGTGAATACTAATGTTGGGGGACGCCGACGACACCACAATGGCTTAGTGTCATTATCACCTATCTAGTGCACATATTTATTTAAATTAACTATTATAAAGAAATTTATTTATTGGCGTAGGTGGTGACACCTGGCGACAAAGGTTGGGAACCTCTGCCCTACAGTTAAGAGTAATTTTATAGGGTTTATGTGCATGCATTTTTCCAGATCATTTTATTGTGGTTTGTGCTCCAAGTCCCCTCTGAACCTTTTTTCTTTTTCCACCTGTTGTAAATCAACTGACATTTTCTGGTATTCAGGGGCAAATTCTGCCTTATTACTTATCTATACAACAATGTCATGACCCCTTAGTTTGAGCTACATAGTCTCCTATTGCTATGATAAGCAGGCGGTTTCTGGATATGCTCTAGGCACCCTATTCTCAATATTTTCCCAGGGAATCCAAAACACCAGCAGATTTCCCCTCAACATTACAATTTAAAGGAAAAGTGATATGATGAAATCCACATGCACAGTGAATGAGCCATGAATAAAACAACTTCATAAAAGGTGCTAACTTTTTAATTGTCATGCTAGAAGGTCTTTAAGTTAAGATATAGATGGTATGTAGCATAATTTAGGAATAAAAATTTGGAAACATAAATTGTACTACAATTTTTTTAAGAACACTTGGACTTAAAAAAACACTTCTTTTGGAAAATATTTTTAAAGATTTTAAATCATTTAAATATTTTAAAGATTTAAATATTTTCAAAATCATTTTACATCTTAAAGACAACCTATAACCAGAAATTTTCTGACCAACTGTTATGTGGGTATGAATTACAAATACACATTAAAATACTTGTGCAAATCTTCATCAAATTTGCCTATTTCAAAAGATCCTCCCCCCCAGAAAAGTGCAGCAAAATATAGTCTAACAGAAGTTTCTGACTACGTTCAAAGCTTCCATAAGGCTATGTTATTAAAATACATAAGGGTCCTGATATTTGGGGGGGATAGGTTCCTCCCCTCCCCGCAAATACCAGGAACCCATGGATAGGGGAAATGTTATCCCCCATGGAGGGGGGGGGGGCGTGCCTATTACCTTACATACAGTGCAATCCTGTGTAACTTTGCACTGGTGTAACAGCAGATGCACCAGTGTAACAGCAGATGCACCAGTGTGCAGTGCACTTACACTGGTGCATCTACTGTTACACCGGTGCAAGGTTACACAGGATTGAGCTGTTATGGTGGTATCACTGGCACCAAGCAAGCGCGGGTCTTCCTTAAACGCTATAAGCAGCAGCCTTCTGATAAGCAGCAGCCTTCTGCAGCGTCTGTTGATTCTAGCAAGCAGTCTCAGTGCTAGAGAGGCTCTGAATGTCAACAGGAACTTCCTGTGAATGCTTGGAGCCTCTCTAGCACTGAGGTTGCTTGCTAGAATCATTCAGATGCTGTGCTATATAAGCAGCAGCAGGCTGCTTATAGCATTTTGTTTAAGGAAGACCCACACTTGCTTGGCACCAGCAATACCACCATATATAAGGTAATGGGCGCAGGGGGCATGGGTAAGTGAATCCACTGATACCGGATCGGTGGATACGGAGGCCCCCCGTACAAATTTTGAACAAAGGGATCTTTTACCTGCATCACATACTGAAATGGACAACAGCACAAAAAGACTGCAGTTCCTACTACATTCCTTTAAAAGTCAAATGGACCCAAATTCAAACAGAACAGTATGAGATAAAACTGATGTCAATCAAATCTTATGAAACCGTGGTGTGGTCATTCCCCCACAAACCACATCTCAGAGAGAAAAAATATATTGAGTATACTAGTACCTCCTAACTATGCTGCTTCTTACATCACCTGACAAGTTCTCCTACACTTCCAGAAAATTATTCCATTTTTTAAGACACAAGCATGCAATGCGCACACCTACCCTTAACACCACTTCTTTCCTTTGCCTTTCCCCCTCTCCGTGCCATCTTGGACAAGATCTTGAGGGCACTGCGCAAAAGAACTTCATTGTCTCTCTCTTGCTAGAAGCAAAGCTAGGAATAGCATGCGCCACTGAAAAAGTCAAGATTCCCCACAAGAGAGCAATGGGATCCAAAATGACCCTGGATAATGGAGAAATCAACTAAACAAATGTGTGCTGATTAGTTACGAGATGCCTTGGGCTCTTATGGATGACTGAAACCTTGTCGTCTCATTTGTACAATGAGACATTAGTTAAATGTTTTCTTCAGACACGTGTCATACTGGTCAGATAAACTTATGATGTAGTATCATTTATTAATTTATGTGATTTAACTCCAAGCTAAGTCCCAATATAGAGAGATACTGACTCAGTATTTTTTCCAATCATGCTTAAATTGTTATATTTTTTCATGTGGCGTTTTTGTTGATTTCCTTGCAAAACTATGTGTGTGTATATATATATATATATATATATATATATATATATATATATATATATATATATATATATATATATATATATATTCCTTTTCAATAAAAACATGGTTTAAAAAACACCTGTGAATTATACACCTTGATTCCATACAAAACACATTCAACAATTTGTGAAGTTAAAGGCTATCTGAGGCAGGAAAACTGACAACACTCATCGCTTCATGTACAAATCCTGTAATTACAAACCAGATTTCTGTATTATGATGATTCTGAAAGCTATTGTGACCTCAATTTTCTTTTTTAAAAAAATCACTAAAAACCTCAAAGCAGTCTAAAAACTACGTGGTTTACTTCAATTAAAAATTAATTTCAAGTAACTGCCTGCTTTTTATCTTTGTCATTTGCAAAACATGATAATTAATTCCAACTCTGTATGCATGCAGTCATAATAGTTTTGTGGGAAAACAAATTAAGTTTTGTGTCCTTGGGGAACAGTCGATGGAACATATTTTTAAATTATTTTCAAGGGCATATACTTTTTTTACCTTTTAGGCCATGAAAATAATTTGTCATCCAGAACCATTTTTCCCTCCCACTTGTTTACAGCGACTGTTTTCTTCATATCAGCTTGAAGACGCTAAACGAGTTGACAGTCCGCTTGCCAGTCAGTTTAATCCTCCTCTCTCTGTGGGTTTGTGGGAAACTGTGGCATGCCAAGTTATTTTTGGCCAAGCACTGCAGTACAAAGCGCCTTCAGGAGCCTTCATTTAGTCAGTGGCCTAACTGGCAGCTGCTATACCTGCAGAATGTGAATTGATGTTGCCATGGAGACGGAATAATTCTTTTTTGTTCTGTCATAGAATAACTGGAACTCCTCTTGTGCAGGGGTCATTTCAGGAAAAAAGAATCCAGGCACTGGGAGGAGAAAACAAACAAAAGGGGGAGGGTCTCACATGTTGCTTGGACTTCCTGTGAATTCTGAATTGATCAATACACTGCAAAAACGTATTCTGTGAAATACCCACATTCCCCAGGATGTGATTAATCCCCAGGTAAGAGAGATAACCACAACTAGGCAGGAATATGTTCAGCCTTCATAAAATTATTTCAGCTAAGATCAACAGAGAGTCTGTAGCACCACAAGGACTAATCAATTTATTTCAACATACAGTTTCCGGGACTACAGTCCACTTCTTTAGACATTGTTTTTGTTGCAGCTATTCATAAGCACAGTATTCTTTCACCCACCCACAACCACTTAAATCTCTGTGCAACTGATGTTAAAAGTAGATAATGCCCTTTTCTTGTTCTTTATATAACTCTTAATAAAACCTATGTTCTTTTGGAAGACTCTGTCTCGTGGTTACTGGTAGCCTAATTAGATGCACATTGAGTTTCTTTGCTGTACTATCCAGTCAAGGATCCCAAAACAGTCATACACTGCAGTTTGACCTCTCAAGTATACATCCCCCTACCCCATTTTGTTTAATTCTGAGCAGGGCAGACTTGGGACCAAGTCTTTCTGTGTGTACATGTGTAGTGGTAGACATGTGTGAGTGTGTGTGTGAGAGAGAGAGAGAGCAGTGTTCGCAACAGTCTGCATCTAAAAATTACATCGCAGCCAATAATCCCTTTAAGGAGGGGGTCCATGTCAGTGCACAGACCCCTTCGGCTGCTGCACTGGCATCCTGCGGCATTTCCAGATGCATGACGATGACATCACATGTCATCGGTGGACTTCCAGGAACTCCGAGTTCCAAGGAGCGCAGCTTCCCAGGGCTTCTTTGAGCTGCGCAGCCACACCGCTTAACACTGATCGCAACTAGGAGTCAGCAACCAAGCCACATTTTAATTCCACATGCCAGGTGAGCAAGGAGGCACTGGATTATCCCACAAGCAACCCTCACAGAGAACTATTTGTAATGTGGACTTTTTTTTTCTACTAAAACAACCCACAACCAAACAAAAGTACCTAGCTGGAGTATTTAGCTTGATGCAAACTGTAGCCTTAAACTGGGTAACATTTGTACAACAAAGTTTAACCCGACTGAAGTCCTCTCTATATTCTGTCTATTTTTTTTTCCTAACAAGTCAGATGCATAGTCTCACACAGCTATAAACCTATCATCATTTTATCAGAGTGTGTGCTAACCTTGACCCTCTTACAATCAATTAAGTATAGAGCCACTAAAAGTGTCACAAATCATATTCTCAAAGGAGGGATCTTTAAAAAGAGAATGCACTGTCAATGGAGTTAATTGCGTCCACTTTCAGTATTCAACTAAGCTCACACAACAGGAAAGAAGCTATAAATATACTACGTATTTGAGCTGGTCCTCCCAGAGGAGAGGGCCAAAGGCTCATAACTTTAGTCTGCCTGCAGAATCACACCAGTCTGTCAATACAGAGTTGCATACTGCAAAGAGGAATGATTGGTTAGGTTCCATAACATTAGACATGTAGTGTCCCTGAAACGAACATATCAATATGATTTCATAAGCTTTTTTTTTTTTTACTGTACTTATCTGTACAGCTTGTCATCATGCAAATTATAAAATATCGACATTTCATGCTCCCAATAGAGAAAAGTTTGGTCACCTTACATTGCTGAATATTTTAACAAACAAGCAGAAAGTCTTGCAATATGTTTGGATACTTTTTTTTCAAACAGGGATTGAACAATTTTGGAAGAAATGACAGAGAAAGTTGCACTATGTATCCATTTATACATATTTGCCCAACGAAATGTGAAATTCCGTAACAGCACAAGGTGATAACCAGTCGTACGCCTGAATCTGTGCAGAAAAACTGTAAATGAATGTATAATAGCATAGGGAACAATTGTAGAACTGCAATGATGTTCCTTCTGTTTTTAACTCTTTTGTGCTCAGCTTCCCAACTGACCTCGGATGTATACAGTATCCCACTGTTAAAACTTCTTCCAGGTAAGAAAACACCTTTCATTAAGATCTATCTACAGTATATTTTCATATCTGAATTCTTTGTCATGTAGCTACTGTATACATTGACTTTAATAAATACTTAACTGAAAGCAATGTACATGATGCTTTAAGTAAAGATTTTACTGTGATATCTGAAGTAATGGCCTGAATTAAAGGGAGAATGTCTTGCTGTTCATTGCATATCATTTTACAATAGTTACAGAGTCGAGTACAGTACATGATTGCACCGTTCGTTTTCGTGTCTTTTGATGAAAACAAATGGCTTTACAGATTTTGCAAACTACCCCTAAGATATGTTTGGATAAAAATCTATAAACCAAATTCCAGATCAAAAGCTATATTTGTCAATTGCAGTGAAAACAAGATTTCAGTGGCATCACTCATTGGGTCATGAGTGATGTAGTCTATATGTAGCTCATATCCAAAACCTGAGCAATCATTCCTATACAATACTGTATATCTGAAATCATTTGACGGCATTGGTCCTTGTCTATGAATGCTCATTAAACAATTGCTATCTATGTAAGAGGCAGAAAGGGTGAACCACTGGAATATCAAAAGTCAATAATAAAAGTATGTAATGTATAAATAAGGATAATCAAAGCCAACAATATGGTGACAAACCCAGAATTCAAATATCCAAAAGAGAATCATAGATTAAGCAATAGATATTTCAAATTCTATAGGTGAGGGCTCAAAACCTGTATTACTGCATTCCTGACAGTGGACTTTCTTGCAGCAAACAGCACAGAAAAATACAGGACTTTGACATGTAGCTTGTCATTTGACCTACTTCAGGAAGCCTTCATCGAAAACCAATTAGCATGCAAAGCTTCAACAAGCCACATAGCATCCTAGTACAATAAGAGTTCTGAAGCGCCCAGAGCCAGTTAAACTAAATCAACCACTTTCCTGAAGGTCATAAAACACATTTTATAATATTATTGTATGAGAAAATGAAGAAAAAAAATCAAAAATGCAAGCCGCTGTGCCAAATACAAATATGACTAGGCTTAAAAGTTTTTGTAAACCCTGAAAGTCAAAATGAAAAGCTTCCTCACTATTCACAGATACACACAGTAGTGTTACTAGTACCGGGGTGACACACATTGGAAGAGTGATGCGCTACGGGAGCAGTCAAGCAAGCCTGGAACCCCTTCCCTGCAGCCACACACCCCTGGCTCACCGTCAGCTCCATTGCAAAAAGCTCTTGACCTTTCACATCTTAAAAACAAAAAGTATGCCAATATTGGTATATAAACCTCTGTTCTTGCTATTACATCCAAGTTAGGGTGACAGAGTGAGCTCTCTGATGAATTGGTCTCTAATTTCTTAATAAAAAGAGAAACATGTCACACTTCACCCTAGGGCCGCCTGCTGGATCCTATCCCCGTTCCAGGCCGATCATGATCGGCACGGAAGTCTACGTTCATCCCCTTCCCCCGGTGTAGCACGGGGAGGCCCCAATGGGCCTCCTCAGATTTCTGCCGGCTATCGAGCTGGTGTTAGTCCGAGGAGGCCGTGTGAGCGTTGCGCCAGCCCGGGAACAGGACGGAGATATGATGGCGGCCATCCTTGCCCCTCCCAGGCTGGCTCGGCCAACGGCCACCCTCCCTCACAGCCCAGACCACCCCCGTGCCCGCTGGCGGGAGTCTTACCTTTCTCCGGCAGCCACAGGGATGATCCGGCGATGGAGTGAGGGCTGCCGGCCTCGCGCCTGCGGACAGAGGCGTAGTAAGCCTCTGGGGGGTTGGGGGCAGTAGTGCATGCTGCCGGGGTGAGATCCAGTGACACATCCCCATGACATCATTAGCCACGCCCCAACCCCTTTTCCGGCCGAAAAACATGCCCCCTGGTGTTTTTTCGGCCAGAAAATACCTGCAAGGGCCCAGGCAGCGACAAAATAGGCCTTCCGCCACTGTGCGGGTGGGAAAAGGAGTCACCCCTGCAGCAGCCCGGGCCCTAACGGGCCTTCTCTGCCTGAAAAACGCCAGGGGGTGTGCTTTTCCGCTGGAAAAGGCCTGCGGGGGGTTGACTCCTTTCCCTCGCGCAGCAGAGAAAAATACCACTTTTTCACCGTCGCCTTTTTTTGCTGCACCCCCTGCCATACTGCCGGGGGCGGGGGCCCATTGCTTGCCGCCCGGGGGCTAACCCTACACCACTGCCTGTGGCCCTTACTCTAAAGTAGCTGCAAATGTGTTTTATAGCAAGTTTGTGACACTTTAGAATGGCGGAGCGCGTGCTCCACCGTTGTAAAGTTATGGTGGATTGCACTGTAACTGTGGGAAGTTGCAGGTTATTGACACCATATTAGGATGGGATTAACCCTGAGAAAAATCTTGTGGGCATATCAGCACTACAGTGATACTGTATACAGTACATATTTTTTAGGGAAAAAGTAACTGTAGTCTTAGGGGCTAATGTGTGTTAACCAAACAACTGGAATTATATGGGGGGGGGGGAGGAGAACTGGAGCAAAAATAAATTGATGGGTACAAGAAGAGTTAAACACTCCCTTCCTCTCATTGCTGTTTTCATCCTTCCAGAAACAGCTGAAATTGGGTGCCTGCACCTGCAACGTTGCAGGGGGGAAGAGTACTAGGGGGAACAATTTGGAGTAAGGAAGGACAAGCAGCAAGAGGATCAAGCACCCTTAGCCCTGCCATTTCTCCAACCCAGACTGCCAGACTCCAAAAGGAGCTATACAATGTGCGCAGTGCTGCTACTGTACCTGTAAACATACAATAATTAAATGGAAATAAATGAAAACAATAAGACCTTTCTCCCTTCACTTCTGATTAAGTCCCACCACAGTATCAAGGGGAAAAAAATAGGTGAAATTGACAAGCAGGGTTTTTTTAAAAAAAATATTTTTGCCCTCTCTTGCCAGTGAGTAGCAGCAGCTGCTGGATATTTTGATGATTAGATTTCAGATTAAGTGTTCCTTGCTTTCATGTACTTGTGAGACTGTCATGGGAGATTTCAAGGATGGTAAAGTAGATTTTCTAAACCATAAAATCATGCATGCTGCCGTTACTGTGAACTTTACAATTTTCAGAAATATAAGTCAGAAGGAGGGGGGGGGGACCCACATGCTATTTTTTTTCTTTTTTTAAAATTATTATTTTTTATTTCGTGACAATATATATCAATATCGTAAATCACATTCTAACATCAATACCTTATATAACAATACATTTAACAATACATATAATTATAATCCTAATAAATAATTGACCAATATGCTATTTCACAACTAGGATAGGATAAATCAGAACTACTGAATTGGGACGGGGAGGGGCAGGGCAGGATATGGAACTTGCAGTTTTGTCCCACCATAAATAGACATGATGTTCAAAGGTAACAGCCCATTTGTTGTGGACTGGGTGGCTATCATACTTAGGGTGCAATCCTCTTCTTCGGTCGGGCGGCGGAACGAGCGTTCCACAGCTCAAAATAGTTGCAAACGTGCCGTAAAGAACATTTGCGACTACTTTTGAGCAGGGAAGGCTGGCTTCCTCAAACGTTTGCCCTCAAACGTTCTGCGCATGCGCTAAACCTTCTAAATATTACGTCGCGCATCGGACTTCCCTCAGAAGGCCTTGGAGCTCCGCCGAGGGCGGACGCTCCGAGGCCTCCTCCGAGGCGTCGCTGGAGCGCGGCGGGAAGGGCGGACCGCCTCCGCGCCACCGCGCGTCACCCATTGCGCGTGTCACCCCCAGGCGATCCGCCCTTCCCGCCGCGCTCTAGCGACGCCTCTGGTTGTGGGCGAGCTGACTTCCATCTGTTCTCACTGAGGAAAGCCTGATAAGTTTTCAAAGATGCCAAGGTATATATATATATATTTGATGATTGGCATGCATTAGTATTTGCTAGTTGATATTGGATGGTTGGAGTTTTTTTAAAAAAATTATGACATTTGATAGTGTCTGGGGTAGGTGCCCCAGGGGTTGGGACCTCTCCCAGGGGTTGGCATCTTCACGGACCTCAGAATTGGTTGGGGGAGGGACAAGCCTTCCCGCCCCCTTTGTCTCCTCAAACATACGCCAGCTACAAAGCTGGCACAGGTCAAAGAGACCCATTCTGTAGCTGGAGGCTTACAGGGGGGTAAGGGGCTAAGGGACCCCCCCCCCGGGGCTGCACCAGTGGGTGGGAGAAGGATAGGATTGTACTCTCTGTGAATGACTGATTGTAATAAGAAATTCAGTGACTGTCAACATGTATCCTGCACCCACCTCTCTTTCTTTTACGCATTTTGCATAGTATGGTTCAAAAAGGCAAATGATGAATTAAAAACATATGCTTTTTTCCACTTGCTGTAAACATCTGGAAGACTTTTTTTTCACCACAGAACTGGGGGATGCACACGTTCTGCAGCTAGAATGTTAAGAAAAGGGATAATAAAAACAACACTAACTAGGTTGACGCTGCCGAGCCCTGTTATTTGGTGGGTGGTGAATTGCTGAATAATTGATTCTTTGGAAGTGCTTAATGCTGAGTGCTTTTTATGTATAGGTGCATCACACTATCTTACAGTTGTCAGTACAGTTCAGCTGGAAAGACTCTTGCTTTGAGCAACAGACCACTATTATAAGATAACAATAATGCATGTCAGACAGGCAGAATTGGTGGCCTTTTATGATGAGCACGTTTTTTCCATTATAGACTAGGTGTTTTCACTGTTTGTTTTTTCCAAATGCCAGCCTTATTCTTCCATAGTTTACATTCAAGTAGGATAAAGATCTATGAATGGTCAAAACTGTAACCATTTTGCCCTGCATTTTTACCTGCAAGATCAAATAATTTAACCCTGGGGCCCAGGACTGCTAAGATTCTAATATCTATAATACAGTTCTTATGTGATCATGCACAGACTATACTATCTAATGTACTGACCGCTCCATCAACAGGACACTGGGTGACACTTCTCACAAGAATATTTCCCACACAGATGCGTAGGAAAAATGCAAACACCATAATGCACAGCACACTGATCTATTCTGCTACGACCTTGGGTGTGACCCTTTTTAATGCAGCGCTAAATACAAGTAGCCTTTTCTGCTACAACATTCCATTCATATTCATATTTCTTATTATAACCCCATAAATCCTTCTCAGCAATGATAGGGCAAAACAGTGATATGCTCCGCTGTATATGCATTTTAAGAATTAAGTCCCTAAAGGGAAAAAAGCACAAAATGATTGCATAGTAAAGGAATTAATTGGGGGAAATAATGAATAAATGAATTAAACCTAACAATTGTTAATCACAGTTACTAGCTGAAAACTGTATGGGAGACTGTCGTGAATGCTAATTCATTCCTCCCCTGCCCCATTGCATTCATCCTTGCTGGATGATTCACAAGCATCCCAAAAAAAAAAAGTTTAAAGAATACACATTATGTTAAAGTATTGCCCAATGCAGTAGACTTTTTTCCCCTTTTATCTTTAAGCAGATCTATCCAACTTGTTTGATATCTCATCTATCAATCCACTCCAGAGAATTAGAGGCTCAATGTTTCCATTCATCAAATCTTATTTGTACAGGGTACTTCGTTTTCCACTAAAACGTATGCCCTCAACAGTGGTCTTAAAATTGCACCAGAATAAATTATTTTCCCCCAATCATTCTGGTCAGGTCATAGAGATCGATTTAGCCTTGTGAAGTTAAAATACTGAGCAGAGCCAGCTAAATTAAATACAGGAGTAACTTGTTTGGCAGTTTCTAAAAATAATACTGTACCTAGAACATCCAGGTGCAAAGCCCAACAATGAGGAAATTAATTGTCAAAGCTTATGTTGCTTTTTCCAGTTATGAATCATTTGACTTAATTTTTTTTCCAGTGTTGCTCATTTTCTCCCCCCCCACACACACACACACCCCAGTCTGCTTCGCCTACAATTTGACATCCTTATTTAATATGACTGGATGGGCCAAAATGATACAGTTACTTTGACAACCAGAGAAAATTAGAGCAGTATGACATCAATGACGAGAGCTGAGTGCATGAATGAGGGGAATAAATGAAACACCAAAAGTGTCTCACGCACACAGACACACTTGCTCCTTTCCTTCCTCCTTCATGATGTATTTGTACAGCAGGTGGGTTTACAGGTGAGTAATATAAATAATTTGTATTGCATAGTAGTCCAAAACACACAAGTAGCATGGACATAATGACTTTCTGGTTCTGTCTTATGAATTCCTTTATAACCTGGACCTAGAGTATCATAAGGAGCACATTTCCTCACCTTTGGAGGACAGGAGGAGAGGCTCTGCTGCTCAATTCAAGTGGCAGGAAGGATGCCTGGGTACTTTCAGGACCTTCTTGGTAGTGGCCACCATACTCTGGAATCCTCCAACTAAAATGGTCTGCTCAAACCCAAACAGTATGAAAAAGAGATTGTTTAAAATGTTCAAGTGCTGTTAGCTTTTCAGCATGCTCATATATATGCCCTTTAAGCCTCTGTGCCGCATTAAACAGCATCTGAAAGGGCTTAGGAGGCACTTTTCAAGGAGTGTTAGGGCCCAAAGCAGGAAAACAGGCTGCTGGTCAGATACAATAGCTGACAGAGGGTGTTTGAAGGGCAAGAGCCAGATAGTGCAGTGATCTAAACACCAAACTACACATTAAACATGTACATTTGGTCCAAAGGAGTTTCCTAAAAAAAATATTAGCACTAGGGAGTGTTACCATGGATGCCCCAGGTCATGTATGGTGCACATCATACATGTAGTAGAACATGTGTTTTTTCTGGAACCTTAAACCAATAACATGATCCACCCATCAAAAATGGTCAAAACGAGTAAACAGAGGTCACTCAAAAAGGGAGGGTTTCAAAATAAAAGATATAAAAAGTTGAGAAAGGAAAGGGGAGGGGTGTCATAAAATTACCTAACCACAGAAACAGTCTGAAGGTTGTGGTACCGGATATGACCTGCAGGTGTCACTGTTTTTAAATGCATACCTAGGAATAGAATTGGGATGTAGACTGTGAATCTGAATTCCCATGTCAAAATTGGAGGGGAGGGATGGGAAGAGACTGGACTATCAGCCCTAAAACAAAACAACAACAACCACTGTAATATGGCTGAAATAAAACTTGGTTATTTGGGAGCCAAAAGGTTGTGGCTCAAGCAGGGTGGGGGGATAACAGGGGAAAGGGATATGCATTCTAGAAGGAGAGGATTCAGGGAAAATTGCTGTATACAAACTGAAAAAGAGAAAAACACAGCTGAGAATAGAGTAGTTGCATGAGGGAAAAAAAAAAAAAAGCATTCACACCAATACATTCAAAATGACAGGGGGCAAAGACGTCCGAAATAGAGGACCTTATAGATAGAAGAGGAGGGAAAGAGAGACAGGTTCCTTGGAGAGAGGAAAGTTTAGTTTTAAAAGCAAAATATGCCGATTTGTTGGTTTACTCAGGACGCTGTAGTGTTGCAGCACTTCAAGCAAGCGTCAGAGGATGAACAAATTGCACAGAGGTGTCTCCCAAAAGGTACCAGATTCCTGCACCTAAACTGATTCACTGGCTGCACCTAAACTGATTCACAGCCCAATCCTATTCACCCCTTGCCTGACATCGCAGTGGCGCCAAAATGGCAGCCACTGCATCCTGTGCAGGGGGATGACTGGGAGGCTTCTACATGTAAGCCTCATAGCCCGCAATGGGTCTCCTTAGACCTATGCTAGCAATTTTGCTAGTGTAAGTTTGAGGAGAGAAAGGGGGCAGGAAGGCTGCAGGGAAGGGGGATAGGATTCGGCGTGGGACTTCCATGACTGGTCCTCCACCTCTCACGACCTCCCCACCCCCATTATGCTCCTGTTCTACCCTCCATCTTACCTTTCCCAGCACACGTCCGGAGTTCTTCTGGTGCAGCTGGGAAGCTGCAGGTCTTCCTGTCGGTATCCACGGCATCACACTGACCAGCGCACTATCGGGGAGGCTTTTGCAAATGGCGCCGACTGCTTTACAGCTGTCAGCACCAGCATGGGAGGCACACCGCCATTGGACGTTGCATTCAGGATTGGCCCAGAAGGCCATGCATGGGCAACAGCGGCCAGCAGATCGGCCACTGGGCCAGGTAAGTTGGCAGCAGGGGGACTGGGGTGGGAATTGATTTACACCAGCAAAATAGCTGGCGTAGATCTGAGTAGGCCCATAGGTAAGTTAAAGTTTTCTTACCTTTCCTTGCCGACCTGGTCCCCAGCTGGCCTGCAGGATACAGCAGAGGCAGCGTCAGCACCACTGCACCCCGCAGGCTGCCAAGGATAGGATTGAGCTGCCCAAGTACAAGATTCACCAATATGCAGCCACACAGCACTCACACAGAGGAGAAAAAGATAGAGGCACAAAGCGTGCCATCAATTTGACTATACTGTACATGAAACAAGAAGATAGAGGAGGAACGTTGTGGGTCAAGATTAGTTATGCTTTGCCAAAGATCAAAGTTAGCTATCCCTGTCTGCTGGCTTGGTTTTGAGGCATTGCGGCATCGTACCAAGACCAAACAATTTCCTGGTACAAAAGTGAGATACAAAAGTAGAAAAGGGCTTGAAAGCAAACCAGGAGCAGAGCAGTACCTATAGCTAGTTCCAAAGAAGGAAGCAGGGCAAGGGAGCCAAGGATGCTTTCCCAGGGCAGGGGCATGTTGCAAGGCAGACCACAAAAGGACAGCTGCCCAGTGGGTGCTAGCATAGTGGCTTTTTGATTTTGTTCGGGGCTCAAAAGGTTGCCTGCTCAGTGGATGCTGAAGCAGCCCTTTCCCAGTATGCTATGAGAAGAAGGCAGAAAGGCTGGAAAGAAAAGAGAGTGGTCTGTTACCAGTCCTGGGTGCTGGCTTGGCACAGTAGTTTTGGGGTAGAGGAGGGAATAGGGGGTGTTTAACACAAGACCAGCAGGTAAAATGAATGAACACATCAACAGCACAAAGGGGCTGATGAACAAAGAAGGAACATGAGGGATATCTGACCCAGTGTTCTATACCTAGGTACCCACAGAAAGGCATGGGGTTCTTGCTGGGTAAACTCATCAAGGACTTTTCTTTTGTGACTTGATGGCACTTGATCGCCCATCTCTGGCTTGATGGGGGCCTTCTATTGATCTGCATCCTTCTGAAGGTGCAGCAATGAAGTCTTGACTAGCACTGGAGCCAGTACCTCAATTAACATTGAATTTGAATTTGGCCATGGAATTGGTGAAGACAGAGAAGGTTGGCTCTTTTGTGTCACTAATAACTGTGTTCCAAATCAGAAAGCTCCTAGGATGTGCCTTTGTCCTCAGGTTCAAATGTGCTATGCAAGCAAGGTGTGACTGCTTATGTATTCCCAAAAGTAATGAAAGAAAGGCGAGGCAAGGCTTCTCCCAAGCCAACCAGATACATTTGGGGGGGGGGGGGAATTGCTCGGACGAACCAATGTTGTGACCTTCATTGAGGTCTGTGGGATCCAAGGTCTCTTGCCATCAGTCCAATTCCACAGTACTGGCCTTGGCCATGCTCTCCCAGCAGGCACACACAAAACCCAGGATAAAATGTGCTGAACCACACATTCGCTGATACAGAGGAAGAAAAATGGCCTCCCCCAGCCTACTACCTGAAGCAACTGCTGCTTCATCCTGCTCGAAGGGCCCTGCATTTCATTTCTTATTCTAGGCACAGCACTGCGATTCCATTTTTGCAAAATCATGCACTTGGTGATCACAGTTCTGAGTTAAGCACTGAACTCCCTAAGTCCAATTTAGAAGCCAAATATCCTCAAGCAGAACTTTAAAAAAAAAAAAAAGAGTTCTGACACCTAAAATTAGAAACCATCTGCCTCTTTCCAGAACTAGCAAAAACATGTCAGGACTATGTGGGTCACCTCATTTCCTTCCAGGGTGGTTTCATCCCTCACTGCTAACAGCAGTTACGCCTTAAGGTTATGTATGCCCAGTATACTTCCATAGACTGACCACAAATACGTGCACACTTTCATATCTGTTACTTTTCCTAGCTAGACAACCACAATTCAAACAATGATGATGTTTACGCATAGAGCTTTGGGGGAAAAAAAAACCAAAGAATCCCAAAGGTACATTCTATACAGAGTATAGTATTAGCTAAAAATATTACTTTTTTTCTTGTGTGCAAGTTTAAGATCATATGCTCCTTGATAGTTCACACAGACTGGCATCCTGATATAGAACACAATGTGCCAGTATTAACAATTTAGTCTGAATGGTGCTTAGAAATTATTTTAAACCATCATAAGACAGTGTTGTTGCCATTTTGATCCTCAAGAGCAGGTAACACTGATCAAGGTTGTTCCTCTACAAAATATGCTAAATGCAAATCCTGGAAAGACCTAATCCTAGTGTTAATCGTTGAAACAATCCAAAAGAAAATTATTTTCAATTGTATAGTATATAGAACTTGCTCTTTTTCAAAAGATACATTTTGTTCCTGTACTAATAAAAGTTGCATTTGATTTTATGATTAAAGACTTACTTAGGAGAACCACCACCACCACAAGCATACAGTCACTCATAAATGTCAAATGCCATTAAATGTAACTTTGCCATAAGAAAAGAGAATTGCTGCAACTTAAAGTCATGCCAGCGGGTGGCGCAGCGGGTTGAACCATAAGCTGTTGATCGAAAGGTCGGCAGTTCGATTCCCACGACGGGGTGAGCACTCGTTGCTTGGCCAGCTCCTGCCAACCTAGCAATTCCAAAGCATGTCAATGCGAGTAGATAAATAGGTACCGCTTGCAGGAAGGTAAACAGCGCTCCGTGTTCCAGCCGCATGCTACGCGCTGTGGCAAGGAGAGTCATGCCGGCCACATGACCACGGAGGCGTCTTCGGACAACGCTGGCTCTTCGGCTTTGAAATGGGGAGGAGCACCACACCCTAGAGTCGGACACGACTGGACTTAATTGTCAGGGGTCACCTTTACCTTTTTAAAGTCATGCCAGAAATGCCCTTTGCCGGTCTAATTATCATCAATGGTTGAAAATATGAGAAAGAGAGAGAATGCATGCATGCAGATTTCATTGGGGAGAGGAGCAAAATCCACGGCAAGGTTCAAAGGGCTAGTCTTGGAAATCCTCAATATTCTAACAAAGAGGCAACACAGCAAAAAAGAGGCAACATTTTTATACTTCTTAACAACTGGAAATAAGATGCTCCTGATGACCTACCATATATGGCCTGAAACACACAAGTGAGGGTGGCCCCCTGCATAACACCAAAGGAAAAAAAGAAAGCTGCTTATCTGTGAACCATTTCCCACCATTTAAATGACCCAACCACATGGGTAGGGCTAATCATACCTCAGCAAAACCTGAAGAGCATCATAAAGCAAAGCAGAGACTCGCCTGCAAGGATTTGCTGGCCCAACCATTCCGGCTTCAGCACTGTTGATGCACACTCCCAGCTTTCTTTTTTCCTAACAGTCACACCCACCTCACTTACGTCACACTCTTGGAATTGAGAGAAGACATCTTTGCGCAGTATCAGATTTACCATAGATTTAATTCCCCACGCACCACATTTTTTTGGGTGGGGGGTGGGGGGTTGGCAGTGCTAAATGCCTCTGGCTATTCCTTATATAACATGTCCATTACCATTTTCAACTTTTCCCTTGGACTTCTCTGGGCCAATTTACATGAGAAAGCTATTATGATTAACTTGATTTACTTTAAGGAAAGTATTACCAGTGTTTTAGGCATGGACCCATTCTTATACAAATCCTAATGGCACCCAGTTGTCAAAGGTTATACCACTCTTCCTTGGTTTGCTTAACTCTTATATCAAACAAATGGCCACCACACATCAATGTGCCATTACACACACAGAGCACAGGAAAAGCAGTATAGAAGTCTTTTAAATAAATTACGTAAGAATATGACATGCCACTGATTGGACACAGCATACAAACAATGGCACAGGGAGCCCTATGGCCACCATAAGGATATCTGAGCCGATATGGAGTTATCTACGTCAGCACATGCCTATGTGCCTGATATAAAGCAGTAAGCACCGAGAACAGTATTAGTACTGTATTACAAGACAGCACAGGGCAGACCCGCCCCAGTTATCAGAAACACGATGGTGCCCTGGAAACACCAGTGCACAATCCTTTATGTCCCCTTGTTGTGGCATGTATCTTTAGAACTGGTGCACGAATTTACAAGCTCTGGCTTATACAAGGAAATCATAGTCCTAGTTCCGTGCCGTTTCAAAGCACTCCTCTGCTGTCTGTGTATATTAAAGATCACAAATGGAATAAAAAGATCCTAGAGGTTAATTGTATAGGCAAGTCTACTTCAGCAGCATGGGGATTTGATTTGCTCTCTGCGGTGGTGTCTTGCTTACTATGCAAAAATTTCACTTGGAAAGGAATCGTTGCAGCAGCATGTGAAGGCGAGGCAACATGAGCCATTTCTTTCCAGCATATTTCCTTTGCCTTCAAAAATTCCTCTTGACAGCACCTCATGCGCTGAAGAGGAATTCTTCAATGAGCAATCAGCAAGGGGGTCTCTGTAGATGCAGGTTGGCATATGGTGTCTCAAATTTCTCAGTGACAAGTGGCATGTTAGCAAAGCAACAGAGTAGCAGGGAGAAAGACGTTTTGCTAATCACTCCCTGTTGTCCGCACCCTCAGGCAGAATCATATTGCTTTATGTAGATGAGCTTATAACAGTTTCTTCAATTTAGCTCTTCTAGAAAAAAAGTGCGAGCTCCAAACGCTGTGTCAACAGGCACCCGAGGGCCTACCACTTTACATTGCAAGTGTATTACTATTTAAAGACAAGCTTTTAGCTTAACATCAGTGCTTGCCTTCAGAGTTTAATTACCGCCCTCCCCATGGGGCCCAATAAGCTATCTACTCCTCCTGAGGGAGTTCTGCTTGGTGATGATCTTTAACTAAATAAGTAAATGCCAAATAAGCACTTCTTAACGATGCAGTAACATGTTTTCTGCCAGGCTTTGAGACTCATGGAAGCCAGGCTGCAATGTGCCTCTAAACTGTCAGCACACCATGTTGAATTTAGTTCTATTAAGAAGATAAAAGGAAGGTAATATGCATGCGGGGAGGGTGCACGCGTGGGGCATGGAAATAGCGTTCCACCTTATCCACCATTTCTGGTATCCAACAGGAGCCAGTGCGCGGATACCGGGGTTGCACTGTGTGTGTATGTGTATATGTGTATATACTGTATATAAACATTAACCACCACTAATACAAAAAGGAGTTAAGCAAGATGAAAAACAGTATCAATAATAGAGAATACTGAACACAATCCAAATACAGATGACAAATTTTCATGTCTCTCCCCCCCCCTTCCAAAACTTCTTATGGGGAAAATACTATTTAAGGTTTTTCAGGGCTTCAATGTCTTTAATTAAATGCTTCTTGTTCATAAGGTCAATCATTTCTATTGTTTCCTGTTGATCCCAGCTGGAAGATTAATGTTAATTGTCCCTTAAGTAGCCAATTTGACTGAACATCTCACGAGGTATTTAGAATAGAAGCAATCGAAATCTTATTTGTTCTGTGGGGCACAGAGCAGAATTCAACTGGAGAATGTTCTTTAGATAATGTCTTCAGCCAAGTTAGGTAAAGGTGACCCCTGACAATTAAGTCCAGTCGTGTCCGACTCTAGGGTGTGGTGCTCATCCCCATTTAAAAGCCGAAGAGCCAGAGTTGTCCGAAGACGCCTCCATGGTCATGTGGCCGGCATGACCCTCCTTGCCGCAGCGCGTAGCATGCGGCTGGAACACAGAGCGCTGTTTACATTCCCGCAAGCGGTACCTATTTATCTACTCACATTAACATGCTTTGGAATTGCTAGGTTGGCAGGAGCTGGCCAAGCAATGAGAGCTTACCCTGTCGCGGATTCGAACTGCCGACCTTTCGATCAACAGCTCATGGTTCAGCGGTTTAACCCACTGCACCACCCGCTGGCCAAGTTAGCAATCCTTTATTAGCTTTATAACTTATAATACATGTTTTCTGTATATGTAGCCTACAGATAGTTCTGTCTTTCATGCCGATTTATTTTATTACAAGTATGAAAGCAACATACTGTAATTTGTCACATCTAGGCCTCTTCTACCAGGATTATGCTCCTCGAACAACTGCTTCTCCCCCCCAAAAAAAAATCTCATCCTTCAGTTTATTGAAATGAATTTTCATTTTTTTTTTCTGCGTCCAGCAAACCTGTAGTGCCATAAGCAGTCAAAAAACCTGCAAAGGTAAGCTTCATCCACTACTAGTAAAGTGACCTCTTTCTCCTTGGCAAGAACATGAATGTTCTACCAATGATGGAAACAAATGTCTAAGTACTCCAAAGCACATAACAACAACAACAACCAGTATTCATATACCGTCTTTTCTTTGGTCATCGGATTTCTCCTTTGACTTTAATTCAAAGGCGGTTTACACAGGCAGGCTTTCTAAACCCCAAGGGTTTTTTTTTTTTTTTACAATAATGTTCTAATCTTTCATTCTAGATTGTTTTCTTTCACAGTCCAGCCTCTCTCTGGTATCGCCTCACCGCGTTTCAACTGACAGGCAACCTCGACTCCCACTCAAGGTGCCAGCTGCAGCTTCTCTCCCTCACAGAGGTTCTGCAGCTTATCAGTGGCATGCCGGTAGCTCTCTGACAGACTTCCAGTCGTCCCGAACTGCCGTCCTTGAGATCTTCAGGCATATGAGACAGTTGCTCTACCAACTGAGCCAGACCTCCTGCCCCATGCTAATTCATATGCCAAAATGCTTCCTAATTCATAGAAATGTATACGACCCCCATACAACATGTTCAAAAAATGGAGAATCTTTACATTGCTCAAGGTGGCACAATTCTAGTCGAAACCAAAAGGGCCTGTTGCCATGTGTAGCTGCTATTCACAGAAAAATCCTGTGTAAAACTAATCTCTACTGCAACACTGCATGAAACTTGCAGTTGGCAAAAACCATCTACACAGTGGATTCCCATTGCTACAAAAATGGTGGTGTAAGATTATAACATAAGAAGGGTGTGCAACAATTTTTCTTCATTTCATTTCATTATTCCATTTGCTTTTTGTTGTTAAAACCTTTGCTTATTTTAAAATTCATTCAGTAAAATCACATTCCTTTGGGGTATTATTTCAGTTGTTTTTGTAAACCCCATTAATTTTAGGATGCAATTGGGCCATTAGACACTATCATTCCAGCATTTAAGTGGCATGCTGCCAGACCTGCTCTTCCACGCTCTATTTGCATACATTTCTCAGCTGTAAAATGACGGTGTAAAGTACCAGTAGGCTACACACGAAAGAGTGGACGTTGCTACCGCAACAGCTTTGCCCCAATATACTGGTCCAGCTTACTAAACCGAGGCAGAGCCATAAGTCATAACACAACACTTTGTTGAATCAGTGGTCATTGTGCCTCATGCTGCTTCATCAACGTAGCTTTAGAACTGAACTATGGGTTAAACCACTGAACCATGAGCTGTCGATCGAAAGGTCGGCAGTTCGAATCTGTGCGACGGCTCCTGCCAACCTAGCAGTTCGAAAGCAAGAAATTGCAAGTAGATAAATAGGTACCGCGTCAGCGGGACGGTAACAGCGTTCCATGCACCTTGGTGTTGAGTCATGCCGGCCACATGACCATGGAAACGTCTTCGGACAACGCTGGCTCTTCGGCTTTGAAACGGAGATGAGCACCGCTCCCTAGAGTCGGACACGACTGGACTTAATTGTCAAGGGATACCTTTACCTTTACCTATGGGTCTACTAGTTAATTCTCTTAACATTCTACTTGTTACCAAAAACCATTTGCAGATTATATTCTCAGCTTTGTCTTGTTTAGATCAAGAAGATATTTGAAAGACCTCCATGGTATCAGAAACATTTTTAATGGTCATGTGGAAGAACAAGAGGCAAGCTTTTAAAATAATTTCCATATCCAAACATGAACATATTTTGTTTTAATATAAACTTTCATTGGTGGTACTTTCATTAAATATCTCTTTTTTAATGGTAAATCCTGGTTGCATATAATGCATTGACTTCTAAGCAGGACTCCAGATGCTTGAATTGCCTGCTACCCTATGCTTTATACTGTAATAAATTGGAGGTTCTAACAGCAAGTATTCTTATGAGATTTAGTTCTTCACTAAATATTATAATGGGTATTATTTTACATAAAAGTCAACATATTTCAGTGATTATAGCAAAAGAGCATTAGAAATCAGATAAAAAACAGATTTCTTATGTTTTAGACCCGGATTACTGTTGAAATCCAACCCGGAAATTGAAGCAGTCCTAAGCATTCTTATTTATCTGCATTACAGCTCCAAGCCATCTGCACTTAATTGTAAAACAACAAATTGTCTAACAATCAGGGTGGATTAAAGTACAAAGCCTCTTATGAACAGTCTATATTAGTGAAATTTAAAGACGGCGGACAACATGGTGCTTCTTTTGGAACTTTTTTTTCTTTTCCCAAATCAGTTCTCCACCCCGTTTTCTTTTGTTTTTCTTCTGTTGAGAATGCAAGGGAAAAAAGAAAATAAATATAGGACATCTTCATAATTCCTGTAGTGCAGATGAGTAGTCTTTTAAAAGCTCTGAAATCTAAGTAGGATTCCAGCTGTTTGATGAACTTTACCCTTAACATTCCCATGTGTCGGATGAGACTAGCTACTAACCCCAAGCAGCAGTCTGTCCACACTCAGCCACAGAAGAAAGTAGGCCAAAAGACAGGAAGTCATTTAGGACCCACGACAGCAGAAGTTCTTGATCTCTCACACTTAACAAGATCTGTTTCCTACAGAAACAATGTTTGTTCAATTAAAATGAAGGCCAGATATAGCGGTGAGATAAGATATAGAGCTGGAAGGGGCAGGTGGCTAGGCCCTTAGCTGGATCGAATATGATGACAGTATTTGTATCAATGCACATGGGCAGCGTCCAGAGAAATGTAAATGTTCAATGTAATGTTGTGTTCAATGGGGCTTGCTTCTGAGTAGACATGCCTAGGATTGTGCTCTAAGGGTTTAACAAGCCACACCTGCCCACATTCCTTCTCCTAAAGGTCTAGCACTCTGTCCCGGTTGGAGATCTGGTACCTAGGCGTTGACAGAACAAAACGAAGGGGCGGGCCGCCCCGGGGTGACACGTGCACAGGGGTGACGCGTGCACCTGTGCGCGTCGCCCCCATTCTGTGCAGAGGCTCTGAGGCCGGGAGAAGGTCCGGGGCCTTCTGACGAGGCCCAATGCGTCAATACGTGCACTTTTAGCTTTTTTGTGCAGACCGTTTCTGAGGGCAAAAGGGCAGCCCTTGTACTCAGAAACGTTCTGCTCATGCGCGAAAAAGCTAAAAGTGCATGTATTGACGCATTGGGCCTCGTCAGAAGGCCCTGGACCGCCGGCTGGGAAGGACGCACTTGGAGCCGGCAGCAGCAGCGGGGGCAAGTGTCACCCTAGGGCAAGGGCTCCAGGGTGTCGCGCGCCCTAGTGACGATACATCCCTTCCTGCCCTCAGCAGGCACCATGAATGCTAAATTTGGCCAGCTTTATGAAATGAGTTTGACACACCTGAGTTATAGCCCAATCCTATCCTACGCTCTGCTCAGCGATCCAGCTATGCCAGCGCTGGCAATGCTGGATCCTGAGCAGAGTAGGCGGGGTTGAAGGTCTCCTCGAGGTAAGGGAATTTTTATTCCCTTATCCCAGGTAAAGCACCAGCCTCCCAAATGGGTCTCCTCGGATCCACGCCAGCTATTGAGCTGGTTAAGTTTGAGAAACCCATGTCAGGAGAAATGGGCCTGGAAGGAGAATAGGATATTGCGTGTACTGCTGCCTATCCACACAGCTCCACGTGTGCACACTGTTTCAGCGTGCGCACAGAGTCAAGCCGCTCCTTCCGGCTACAGGGCGGGTGGGGGAGAGTCTGCCCGCCCTGTAGCCAGAAAGGGCGGTACGGCTCTTTGCGCATGCTGAAACAGAGCCGCGCCACTCTTCCACTTCCCAGCTACAGCGGAGTTGAGCCTGAGGTGCATCCCCTCCCAAGCTTGCACCTGATGCGCCAGGAGAAGCTGCTCCTCAGGCTCCACCCACGCTACGCTACCACGGCGTCAAGGCGAGAAATGCCCCCCAGTGTTTTTTTCCAGTACAGTAGAGCTCCTAGAAGCCTGGGCAGGCGGGCGGGCCAATCAGGCAAGCTGCATGGCCGCTTTTTGCAAACCACTGCAGCACGCTTTTCACCCTCCTGCGAGCCACCCCCCCTCCGCTACTGGACTGTCCTGGGCCAGCACAGAGGTCCTATGCCAGGATTGTGCCCCTAGAGTGTTTGTTTGATACTATACTGTAGACCATCAAGGCTGCTCCTCTGGAATCTGTCAACGGATGAGATCAGTATTTAGGACAGGACATAAGAAGTCCTGGGTCAGAGTATTGTCATGATTTGTGGCATTATGCTCTTATCCTGAAACTACACAGGGTATACATTGGCTCCTGCTACTATACTGGTAATATCCATCAATGTCAGATATAGACAGCAGAGCCATACTAAGGGTTTGTTATCCAGCACAGAACTGGCCTCAGAAGGACCTGGAAGGATGAAACAGAAATGAGTGTGATCTACCTACACGACAACCTAAAGGAATTTGATATCATAGAATGGGCCAAGTCAGCCATCCTGCCTTTCTAATATTCAGCAGGAGCCAATTACAATATAATTCCAAATGACAGATTGCTTAACTGCATGGACTTGCTCACTTGCCAAGCATACAATACAGCTACTGTTATGATATCCAAAGGCACATTGCCAAAAATATAAAATGTGGTATCAGCCTTCACATGTGAAGCTCTCCATGCATTGCATAGCATACTGCAGAACGAAAATAAGCACAAAGTACCGTATTTATTGGCGTATAAGACGCACTTTTTTGTCTACATTTGTGACCCAAAATAGTAGGGTGCCTTTTATACGCCAATACTAAAAAATCCCTTTTCCCCCCTTGCCCGTTTTAAAGCATTTTCGGGCTTACCGCGTTTTTCCAGAGCCGGAGCTTGTGCTTTCTTCCCTAACTAATCTTTCCAATCTACAGCTGTTTGTCGGGTTTAATTTATGCACGTGCATGAGTTGAGCTTCTCAGCAGCCAGCAGAAGGCGCTGTGCTCCTCAGTTAAGTTCAGCTGAGCTGCAGAGGGCGTGGTCTTTCCAGCTCTCCTCGGATTGAATGCAGCTTCGGTAAGCTTCTGAACAGGGCCTAGTTGGGGAGGCTTTGGAAACTGCATGGGTGGGGTGGGGTAAGAGTTGAGTCTGGGGGTTTTTTTTGTACTTTTATGTTGTTTACTTTGGAAACTGTGCATGGGTGGGGTGGGGAAAAACAGTTGAGTCTGGGTTTTTTTTTGTACTTGGGATTTATGTTCTGGTGCATTTTGTTCATGTGTCTTATTGCTGTGTGTTTTAAAGAGATACTGGTATTTTTGTGCAATTTATGTAAATTAGCTAATTAACCAGCCAAGCGGTAAGTGGCCAAGTGGCCCAAAAATGCTTTAAATCTTTTTTTCTTGAAACCCAGGGCCAAAAGGAAGGTGCGTCTTATACACCGGTGCGTTTTATACGCCGATAAATACGGGTATGTGCAAAGCCACCCAAAAAGAGAAGTCACCTAGAAACACTGAGAGGTTGAGCGAGACTTATGGGTCTGTTGCTGGAGGTTATGAGATCTGATGTAGAAATAGCTCTCACATGAGGCCCAAAGAGGCCAGAAATAAAGCAGGGAAATGCAACAATTTACCTAAACAAGTTGTCAAACTACACTCTTACAATGTTTTTTAAAGTCACAGTCATGCAGTTTTATAACATCTGGGCCGACATATTACTACTGAGAATACTAATTCAAGGTCAGTCATAAATAAGTGCTCCAGGAAAAAAATTGTTTCCCTGCTGCAGTAAACTTGGTTTATCAGGTAATCGACTGTAGAAGGATTATGATCAGATACTATCACCTGGCTCTCTTTTTCTACTTAGTAATGGATGACAGGCAAAGAAAATTGCCAAAACAATTTTATTTGATTGCTATGGTAATACTAATAAAACTTCATGAGCATTATATTTTCAGTTTAATTAGTAAGGCAAAGTTTATGGAAGGAGATCAGTTTTTCAAGTTGGCTCATTCCCCCTTTTCTTTTTAACCACACAGGCATGCACGCTAGTTTTTCATTTCTGATTTCTCACACATATTTGTTTATTTCTTAATTCACTACGTAATCACCCAGGGCAATTCATTCAAATCCCTAGTTGCACTTGACTTTATGCAGAAGTATGTCCTTAACCAGGACACCGATATGCGAGGAAGAATTTATGAACCAATAAATAGATCTGACCAGTAGTCAAAAATCATTTTTACTATGCACATAAAATGCTGTTGAGATTAAAGGACAACTACGTTTTTTCCTTCAAAATTACAACCAAGGATACTAGACAAGAATATCTAATTCTTAGGAATTTGCTTTTCAAGTGCCTTTGGTAGAGGATCAAAACCCACAACTTCAAAATCATGTAAATTCAAGGACTACTGAGGATACTGTTGGTTCAGCAAGAGCAAGCAGATCACTTCTGTCTGTTTCAGTATTAAACCAATTCTTGAATATAAGTAAATGTACTTGCTTGTTTGATACTTTCGGCTACTGAACTTTCAGCTCAGCCCTGACACTAGCAAAAGTGTCTTTTTCACCTGGAATTGGGGGCTTTTGGAAGGGGGGGTGCATGTAGAAGGTTACATGAAATATCTTCCACTTTATTCACCTTTTGTGCTGAATGCTGCCATCTGCTCATGGTCCTGACAGCAATTTTGTTTCTGACTTTTATTTATTTTTTTTTACGAAGAAGAAGCTGGAATGAGGACAGAAATACTGTATTGCTTTTCCTCTGATTTGCCTTCATGGTGATGCAGTATATAGCTAACAAAATACAAATGTAAGAATTTTGAAGCCAAATCAGTAAGGGATAATGATCATATCACACCCCTCCTTAAAGCTCTACAGTGGTTCCCAGTTCCAGCACAAGCTCCTGGTCCTTATTTTCAAACACTTCCACAGCCTTGCCCTTTCTTTACTCTCTGTTCTATCTACCCCACTATAGACCTTTGCTTTTCTAGTTCCACCAATCTCAGCCATCCTAAAGTCTCCTGCTCCCACCAGCTACTCAGTCCTTGCTTTCTTGCTAGCTGCTCCTTATGCCTAGAATTCCCTCCAAGATCACATGTGTGATGCCTTCTCACTTATGTCCTTCAAACCCCTCTTCAAAACCTACCTTTCCTGTGAAGCCTTTCATGCAAGTCCCTATTTTCTTTACTCTGATGCAATGAAGTCTAAGTAGATGTAAGATAAAGGTGACCCCTGACAGTTAAGTGCAGTCGTGTCTGACTCTAGGGTGTGGTGCTCATCCCCATTTCAAAGCCGAAGAGCCAGCGTTGTCTCCGTGGTCATGTGGCCGGCATGACTCTCCTTGCCGCAGTGCGTAGCATAGATGTACGTACACACACACACACACACACAAAAAAAAAAAAATCAATCACAAGGATGTTCTTCACCCAGTCACTACCCTGTCCCATGGCTAGGTAGCAATTACATGGGAAAGATTCGTGCAACTGATGGGAAAGATTCGTGCAACTGACCAGAGAGAGAGAGAGAGAGATCTTACATTCACACCAGTTGGGAAGTAACTCCAGTGCTGCCATGGGTTTGTGTGAATTGGACAAAGGGCAGTACCTGGAAAATATCAAATCTTCCTTATACTGAGTCAGACCATTGATCCATCCAGATCAGTATTGTCTCCCTTTACATTACAGGCATCAGCTCTCCAGGGTTTCTGACAAAGGTCTTTCCCAGCCCTACCTGTAGATACCAAGGATGAAACTGGGGCTTTTTGACCTGTGTCAGGAATGCAAGAGTCTTCACCATTTTCTCTTGCTCCTACATAGACAATCATCATGTAGGGAAAGATTTGTACATCATTTTGTAAAAGTAAGAGCAGGATCATCAAGTCATGTCAGGTGACAAGAAGAGGCAGTCACTGACAATTTCATCCGAGCTTGTGATCATAGATCACTGTAACCTGTTATTTATGGTAGATACCCTTCCCAAACCACCAAGAGAGGCAGGAATACTGTTAAAATGTATGAGTCTGCAGTAAAAACAACAACACCACTACATACGAAGGGGCTGCTCTTAGCATGGCATCTTTAGTGTTTGCTATTAAGCTGTATTCCTCCATGCTGAGACAAACCCAAACTCACTATTCATAGTGTCTTCCATCAAGTACAGTACTACTGTTATCAGCCATGTGCAGGCTTTGACTCCCCCATAGGCTATCTATTGCGAACCAGGTCAGTAGCATTTTGGGCTGACAACAAGAATAATAGATTGCCCTGATCAGTCTTTAAAAACTGAAGCCGCAGGAAGAAGCCTGGTACAATAGTGCAAGCTATCTGAATTGCAATGAGAAGGGGAAGGAAGAAAAAAAAAACACACTAAAACAAACAGCCTAGCCTACATGACAGCCTACATGAGTCATTGGCAGCAGTATACACCTGAAATGAATTTGATCTACATACAAAAGATTGAGCCATTTTAATAAAGAACAATAGAACTTGCTTGAATAAGAATTCTGCAGCTTTTGCATCGTATAGCAATAGCAGAAGATAAATGAAGGGACTAAAGTAATGCCAAAAACAGCTGAATGAAGCAGTTGTCTTGAGAAATATAAATATGAACAGGGCTCGGAAGATAGAAAGATGGTAAAAAGCCTCTATGGTGAAATGCTGAGACAATCAGAAGTGGTGATATTTCAGAGTACTGCTGATTTTACTTAAAAACTATAACTCAAATATTAGGATTACAAGAATGTTCCTGCCCATTTTTTTCCCACTGCTTAAAACAGAAGAGTCCCAACACTACCCATCAATGTCATAACAGTTCCATTTCTACTCCTGGGGTCTGAACAGGCTACAATTTGCTCATATAGTTATTGACCCATGTCTTGCTCCTGAACCAATTATTAAAGCTTTGGCTTATACACTATTTTTTTGCATTTATGTTGTGGTCTATGGATATGGAAATAAAACTGAACTTGCTCTCATACTGCCAGATAAATCAGAACAAATATGACTGAAATTTGATTGCGTGCGCATGCACACATATGTATATATAAATATGCACAGACATTTATATGTGCACGCACGCACGCACGCACGCACGCACGCACACACACACACACACCATGAAAACTGTCAATAATATTTCTCACCATCCTGAACATTTTCTCTCATGCAACTAAAGATATGCACATCTGTTGGCCTCTCTCATGTCAGTTCCCTTCTGAACCATTTCTCATTATCGAACAACCCAATTCTAACCAGTGCTGGCGCAGTGGGGCCAAGCAGCCCACGTTGTATCCTACGCTGGTTAGGAGGAGGCTGGAGGTCTACTCAGAGTAAGGGGACATTTGTCCCCTTATGCCAGGTAAAGCCCCAGTCTGCATGATGGGGCTTCTCGGATCTGTGCCAGCTATTTAGCTGGTGCAAGTCTGGGAAGCCCTGTTTAGGGCGTCCAGGCCCAGGAGAGAGAACAGGATATGGCAGAGGCCTCCTCGGCTGATCCTGCCCCAGCCCAGGCCTGTACAAGCCCCTGTTCTGCCCTCCCCCACCCAGAAATACCCCTCCCCACCTTTGTATGACCCTCTTGCCACCTTCCCCCACTGGATCACCCACTGGATATAAAAGGTCTGATTACTTTACTTAGAAGTACCAGTATCTAATAGGACCAACTCTCGGATATATTTGCACAGGATTAAACCCTTAATATGTCAAATGCTACATAGTGTCTTTTCAGGCAGCCCATGGGAAAGATAACGCCTAGTCATTAAGATATGCCCAGAGGCAGATTTCACAGTTTGTCTCCTGCTGAGCCTGATGCTTCTTCTCATGTATGGTTCTTTGGAAAAAAAATTCAGAGGCTTCTGCTGATGACCTCACCGCTAATACAGTATAGGAGAAGTCGCAAACTTCCACTCCCACTCAACTACATCCCTGCAGGTAACCCCATGTTTCTTAAGATCAAGCACAAGAATGCTTGGGTGTGTTTTGCCTGGTCTGCCACTGAAACCAGCTGCTGGTTCACAGAAAATACACCCACTCACTCCTCAGTAAGTGCAGAAGGTCAAGGCTCCTGGGGCAATGTTAGCAGCTAGCAACAGGGGCTGCGTTCTAGGTAGTCATGTTTAAGGAGTTAATTTTGTTTTGCTTGCTCCTTTCACTCCAAGTCAGTCTGCAAACTTCACCAGTGTAGCAACAGCATTGGGGTTTTGCAAGCTTTTCTCTTAAGTTGCTACTATGTATGTTCCCCCTGCTGGGTATTACTAGTTACTGCACCCAGTTTGGTCAAGTTCATCCAGCCAAGTTCACCAGCCTGCTTATTGTATTTCTCTCTATCATTTCTTCATTTTGGTTCATTTCTTTTTCTCGTGGATTTTTAATTAAACTGGCTATATCTTGACTCTTTGCCTGCCTAGTCCATATTCACTGAGAATTCAGCACGTTACCATGCCATTACCAATAGCATTACCATTACATTACCAATAGCATTTTGTTGTTCAGTCGTTAAGTCGTGTCCGACCCTTCGTGATCCCATGAACCATATCCCGCCAGGCCTTCCTGTCCTCCAGCATTACAACACCAATTACCAGGTGCTACTGGAGCTGGATTTTATACTACTACTACTACTACTACTACTACTACTACTACTACTACTACTACTACTACTACTACTACTACTACTACTAGGTTCTGTGCTCTCCTGGAAGGGGAGGTTTTTCTGAGACAGCCCCCACTGCCTGGTTTCCTTAGCCTGTGATGGTGGCAGCAGATATAGCTACCAATTCCCCCCCCCCCCATTCAACCGATGACTCAGTAAATCAGGAAAGCAAAGAGCAGGAAGGGGTACAGCGACTGCTAACACAAGGCACTACTGCCCTTGGTCAGTCCCTGGCTTCAAGAACAGGAATTGTGTTTGGAGAAACTGTTGGGTCTGAAGACCTTGATGCTGATGTGAGCCTGAACAGCAGCACCCAGATGAGCCAGGAAGCATCAGAAATGTGGTTCTCGTGCTTCCTGTCCCAGCTCTGCTGCACATGCTTGTGGCAACATCCTTAGCCTCAACCTGAGGCTCTGTGGCTCCTGAAAGCCCTCTCTGCTGTTTTTCACCTTTTATAAGCTTGGAAAGAGAAGGAGAGAAGAAGTTCACAGTGGGGGAGAGAAAACCTCTACGCCCCATCATGCACACGACAGCTTCATCTTCAGGAGTGCGACAGAGCTGAGAAACTTTGACAATTCCGAACTGGGCCAATTTTAAAGCAGATTAATTCAGGGCATTAAGTAGAGATTCTCCAAATTATTTTGATTAAAATGGCCCCATTTGGATCGTGTATGTGCGTAGTCCATCCATCATTTTGCAGAACACATTTCACTACACCAAAATATTATTACCATTGCAGTTTATTTTTTCCACCATAAATGCTAAGCTGTAATTTGTTCCAAGCCTGCATTATATATTAGCACTTCAGTGAAATGCTGTCAACAGTGTTCTGAACTCCAGCTGTGTTTGCATGAAAGGATTTGCTGTTCCCTCTATCAATGGCAACTGTACAAACACACATACATACATTCACACACTCAGAGAGAGACAGAGAGAGGACTATACTGTACCACAGTGTATTTGCATGAGTCCTAAGTTATTTATATTTTTTCTGTTTAAGACAGCTGTGAACATTATTTCTAGGTCAGCTCAGGCCCACAAGATAAACTCTACATTTTGCAAGGATGAATTCATATTTTATTTTCTTTAGTTAAGCTGCTCACTCATCTTCCACTTGCGATCCATTTTATCTAGTAAAACTTCATTCAGATTTTTCTAGCTGCCATAAAAAGTGGATGTACTTTGGGGTGGCTTGCGGTACATGGAGCAAGAGGAGCATCACCCTCCAATCTAAAAGTGATTCAAAGGAGGAAAAGGAAATGCTACATAAGCACTTGCCCCCTTTCACCCCAGCACAGTGTCTTTTCTGGTGGCTGTTTGCTGGTGGTGTTCTGCATCTTTTTTTAGATTGTGAGCCCTTTTGGGACAGGGAGCCATTTAATCATTTGATTTTGTCTGTAAAACGCTTTGTGAACTTTTTGTCGAAAAGCGGAAAGGAGAGAATGTGAAAGAAATGAACAGGTTGTGATGACCCCTAAGCCAATACAAAGTAATCATTAGATATTAACTTCCAACTTTTTTTAAAAAGTAACGATTCTGGTACTAACAGCCCGACCCTGCCCAACTTTAGGCTGGCGGAGCTCTCAAGGGTGTTGTAAACGTGACGTAAGACTCATGAGTATTCATGTTGAAAGGTTGGCCACCCCTGAATTAGCATATTCAAAGCATACTCCATCTTGAAACTCACCCTGTTTACACTGACCTGTTCTTCCTTTCCCCCACATTTTCTTCTGCCTGCTATGCATTGTAATGAAGAAGTTAAACTCCATACTATGCATGTTTACTCATAAGTAAGTTATGAGTAAGTAAGTTCCACTGAGTTCAGTGAGAGTTACTCCCATGTAACTGTGCCTAGAATTGTCCCTCCACTTACCTCAACCTGTGCAGGTGTGCAAGAGGCCAACAGTGCATCTCTCCCTGCCCCCTCCAGTCCTCAGTAGTTGTAGATCTCTTTGAAAATTCATCTTTGGTCATTTGGAGCAAAGCTCATCCTTGTAAAGACAGTCTAGCAGCAGCCGAGTATTTGGATGGAGGGCACAGTAGCAGCTTCTCGGCCCTTTCCTTCCACAAGAGAGCTCAAGGCAGGTGAACATCAGCACTTACGTGACCCTAAGCCCTCAGTGGCTAAACCCAGTGGGTCCCCCTTTGGGGGAGAAAAGCGGGATAAAAATACAATCAATCAATCAATCAATCAATCAACAAACAGGCATACCATCAGGCTGTAGTCAAGTCTCTCAGACTCTCACTCACTCACCTCTCCTCCCAAATTAAAACAGGCAGCATCACAAACCCAATACAACGTAACATCAGAGGTGTGACACGGGCTTCCCTTATGGCAGTTACTAGGGGAAGCTTCCTACTGTCTAAAAGAAGCAATTCAAGGAGGCATTCTTAACCTACAATACCACCAATGACCCCACCTCTGCACAACCTATGAGATGGCCTTTTTTCACGCCACATCACGATTTAGCAAGAGAAATCTTTTTGTTTCCATTATCTATGTGCTTATGTCTCACAAGCACAAAAGGAACAGAGAAGTGTTCTCCCTCCTGTATGATAATAATTTGTCTTTGCTTGGATTAAGCTGGTATTGGGATGATTTAACTGCTGTGCAAATTGTATCTGAAGTATGTACATTGCTGGGTTTTTTTCTTTAATCTTAAAATTTTGAGCGCTATACAATTAATAATGAATGGATGTTTTAATATGTTATAACCTCAAGACAGGGTAGGACAGAAATCCATATGAACAAATATGCCCTGCTGTTAGTAATGAACTAAAACCGCATACCGCAAAGAATGGGATTGACTGATAATTTGAGCAGCTGAGAGATTCCACTGAAAGTATGCTCACTGTTCAGCATGAATTACATCTAAGTTATTGGCAAAGCAAAGTGTGGCCTTTGATTTAGGAGCCCATAATTCTCTTGAACAAAACAAAAATACAGGACAGCATTCTACATTTCAAGTTCAATCCCTAGACTCAAGAAAGTTGTAAATTGTACAGAAATTCCCATTCTTCCGTAAGCATTAAGAAACTGGACTGAAACTGGACTGAAAGTTAGCGTGCACATTTGCAACACAATTCTCTGTTTGAAGAGCAGACACTTGCTCAGCCCTTGCGCCCATTTCCAAGATAGGATAGAAAACATGCAAAATAGCTTGCAATACGTTATCTGAAGCACGGACTCTCAAACAGTGTGCCAAATCCACAAATAAAGGGGGACAACCTGTACTTCATTCCAGACTGCATAATTAACATAGGGTTTGCCACCATAATTAACATAACAAGATATGGTGGTGGCCTCTAGCTTAGATGACTTCTAAAAAGCAGTAGACAAATTTATGAAAGTGAGATCTATCAATGATAATTACTCAAGAGAGCTAGTTGGAGCTTCCATGTCTAGAAGAAGTACAGGTGGGCCCCCATATCCGCTGGGGATATGTTCCAGGTCCCTCCGTGGATACTTGAAACTGTGGATAAGAGCGAACACCCCCTCCATGGTTTCCTGAGGGGGCCCCCACCCTGCCTCCCCTGCAGGCAGGCATGCTTGCCCCCCCCCAGCTCTTATTTTTCTTTCAGCAAGCTTTGTTTCTTCCTTAAAACAAACAGAGAAGCAGCCTCCATTGCAGGCAAGTAGAACGAGACTAAGTCCTAGAGAGGCTCTGCAAGGTTTCTGTTAACCTTGCAGAGCCTCTCTAGTACTTAGTCTTGTTCTACTTGCCTGTAATGGCTGCTTCTCCTGTTTCTTTAAGGAAGAAACGAAGCTTACTGGGAAAAAATAAAAGCCTGGGGGGGGGGGGTCCCCACGATCCGTTGATAACTGAAACCATGGATAGCGAATCAGTGGATATGGGGGCCCACCTGTATACCTCTGGATACCAGGTACAAGAGAAAAACACGAGAGAGCTATTTCCTTCATGACATGCTTGTAAGCGTTTCAGAGACATCCAACTGCCCATTCTTGGGACCAGAATACTGGACTAGATAACACTGTGGTACAGTGGCATCCCTACACTGGTATGGGGGGTGCGGACTGCACCATGTGACATCCTCAGGGGGGTGACATCCCTAGTGGCCAAAATCATGAAAACCTTTGTCTTTATGAATTATACCATCATGTTATATATCACTCGATGCGTAATCGCATATAGAATGCAATGAAACAAACCTTTTCAAAATATCTTTCTCCTACGAAATGGTATGACCAAATAACCAGAAACAGAAGACACAACTTCCTTATGTAACAAAAGGTGGATTTCCTTAACTCAAAACAGACCAATGAGACTGATTGTTCTGAGATTGTTCTGAGAGCAGAGTTGGTTACTGTTACTGTTACCTGTACTGTTATATATATAAAAAATAAAGTTAATGCTCTCATACTGGGTGACGCAAACCCTTGTGATACCTCTGTTTAGGCTGCAAACATACATTAGGCTGTGCATATAATATTGCAAATTTAAAGGTGTAATTTTGATTAAGCGGGAGGTGAGGCAATGGCATGGGGGTAGGGCGAGGATACGTTTCCCCGCCCACTGCATGGGAGAAGGTTCATCATGGGGGTGACGCACTGACATTCTGCACCGGGTGACACAAGCCCTAGGAACGCCCCTGCTATGGTCCCATATAGCAGGAGTGGTTTTATGTTCTAAATTATCAAGTAAAACATAAATTGTAAAAATACTACGGGGTGTATTTAGGCAGCAGTAAATTTCTAACAGCGCGTAATAAGGGCAATGGGTGTGTTCATCATCTCCCATGACACAAAGTTAACCCTGCACTGGGTAGGGCGTCACTCAACATTCCAGCAATTTTATCGCAGTAAATATTATTCACATCAGGACAACGCTCTGTCAACAAGTGCCTTTTACTACTGAAATAATCAATGAAGAAACAGCACTCTACCTTGCAGCCGTGTGCACTCCCTAGCATCTACAATAAGATTTCTACTCTTGGCACTAAATACAGTTCAATTAATGTTTAATTCATGTTTTCTTCTTGAAGCCAGATGAAAAGGCAGCGCATTCATCAATAGCAGAGCTGCAGCAAAACAAACATTTTTGGGTTCCAGACCTACCATCTTTTTGAGATGCAAGACACTAGGGCTGTGGGGGAAAAAGACAAAATGTCATCAGCCTTTTATATTTCAGAGACAGATTAAGCTCTGCAGATGATCAAATAAAATCTTTTTTAAAAAAAAAGAAAAAAGAGAGTGATGGTGAAATTTAAGCTAGGGCAGCACTAAAGCTTTTCCAGCATAGATCCTATTTCATCCTTTTCAATAAGAAAAGTCTAAACAAGATAACATATCAAAATGTAGCCTTTTCTAAAGAGCACCACCACAAAATAGAGAAAAAATAAATCATTCTCTTCCTGCTTTTTTCCCCTGGTCACCAAAAGGCCTCCACTCCTTCTCATCCAGTGAATGTTTAAATTACTGCGGTTCAGAGACACAAAATGCCCTTCGGAATCACAATGAATGCCTCTATGTCCAAGCATCGCTCTCACTATAGAGGTAAAGATATTTTATTTCCATGACAGGCTGTGACTGGATCTCTGCATAAGAATCGTTACCTCATTTACACTTCTCACCCAGCCGGCTTTAGTACCTAATCTCCTCCTCATGCCCCTTATTTTCTGTCTGATCGACCATTCTAGGACACAGGACCAAACTGCACGCTACATTAAATGCCACTGGCATTAATGAAAGCTTCCCATCCTGGGCCAATAGCAGCTTTGGGAGTACAATTTCACCAGGATCACGGCACAGAGGGAAAGAGTTAAAACAACCCTCCCCGTGCACTGCAGCCCTTGTCCTGGATCAGGTCCATAGCTGCTGATTAGCTGAAAAACAACACCACCCACCAAATATACAAGGTTTAATATGATGCCTAGTTTGGTCCCAAGACAAATGTACTGCCCAGTGTTTAGTGAAGTACTGCAATGTCTATATACTGTACCTTGATACTCTTTCCAATTAGCAGCCCTTTTCAGAACCCACTACATTTCTGAGGACCGGCAGGCTCTGAATCCCTCCCCAACCTTCCTCTCCCTCACCAATGCACTGGTAACCATTCAGTCCATCCTTGCACCAACTCGTTACCTGCACCAACTCGGAAACTGCGACGGCAGCAGCAGCAAAGTCCCACCTGCAGTGTTTATAAGCATCTGTATCTATAATAATTTTTCAAAGGACGAACAATTTTTTTTCAAGGTTTGCCATAATTACTCTGCTGCTTCCAAAAACGTCTTTTTAATCGATTGATAGTACCTAACATGTGTATAGCACTTCCTGTGTGTGTAAAGCACTTTATGTGTGTTATATTGATGTAGTCCTTACAACAATCTTGCAAGGTATTATTATCCCCATTTTGCTACTGGGAAGTTGAGGCTGAGAGGGCTTGCCTAAGGCCACCTAGTTAGCTCATGGCAGAGGAACTGGGAAGGTCCTGACTTGAGGCTCAACCCCTTAACAACCACATTACATGCACATCAAATGTGCGAGTCAGTGTGACTGAAATGTCTTTAATCAATTAATCTAATCAATGAAGTGCAGCCCCAGTGTTCATGTTTAATACTGAGTATTGCAGATGCTGTTTGGGCACCTGCTAGGTGAAATGCCTCATTTCTCTAGCAAAAGAGAAGAAGAAAAGATTTAAGTATTTTGTTCACAAATTCAGCTAATGTTTAATTCATTGCTTGTCTGCCAGGAAGATTAAAAGAATGAACATTTATCAACAGGATGGTGGCAGCAGAATCCAGCCCCACGCTCCCATCCTAATTTACAAGAGGTTCCAGTCCCAATTTCTTGATTCAGGATGTCTTAGAAAGAAGGCTTAAGTCATGATTGCAAACTATAAGAAACTACTGGGACACAACTGTCACTGATAATAAATCCTTTAGGCAAAGTAAAATTGATGATCTAGTTACAACAGAATATCTTGGCACATAATATTCACTGCTAATAGCATCTGTACCTTCCAACAACTGCATTCTATTACAGAAAACACCAATTTTGCACTGTCCATGCCAATGGTGGCCCTTGCCCCTGCTATCTCTGTGGGGCTGAAGGGGGAGGGTGGGTGACTGAGCAGAAGTCATGGCAGCATTTCCCCCCCCCCCCGGTGCTGCTGGTGGGAAAAGGGGGGGGGGAGATGCCACAACTCCAAATAGCCTTTCTCCATCCACTTGGTGCTTTGCACCAAGTGGTCGGGAGAGCTGATTTGAAGCCTGCCTACCCCCTTCCTGAGGTTTATATTATAACCTGAGGTAATATAACGTAATTATATTATAACCTGAGGTAATTATAACGTATAATACTATAACGTAATGCACAGCTTCCTGCCTCACCTGTAGTTAGGATACAATCTAAAATTTTTCATTAAACTAGGTCATGTTCATAAACACAGGAAATGCTTAAAAAGAACCCCCACCTTTCCATATTCCTCAGGGCCAGAACAAACATGCAAAATCGCACACAGAAGTTAGCATTTCCCACGGAACTGGACAAGAGGCACTTTTTCAATTGGTGCACCTCTTATATTTAGCAGGGGGAGAGTAACTGCCCCCCTTTCACCCCAGCACAGTGAATTTTCTGGTGGCTGTTTGCTGGTGGTGTTCTGCATCTTTTTTAGATTGTGAGCCCTTTGGGGACAGGGAGCCATTTAATCATTTGATTTTGTCTGTAAAGAGCTTTGTGAACTTTTTGTTGAAAAGCGGTATATAAATACTGTTAATAATAATAATAATATAGTGCATGCTTGGATGCAAAATCCACATGGGTTTTCTTATCCTATCCATGAGGTGTTTTTTCCTCATGGAATAAGCCAAGTACCATTTTCACTTCTTAATCCACAAGTTTGGAGTCTTTCATCTGTGTTTTGAACATCTGGTTGGAAAACTCACGTGATTGCCCGATATCCATGAGTTTTGAGTACTCAGAAATGGTGAGGCAGTCCTAGACAGTCCACAGGGGACAGTTTGCAGTATGAGGAAGTTTACTGCCTCAGAAGGGCAAACTATCAAAGGGAAACTCCTGTCCCTTTCAGCAGGCAAGTGCTGCTGGGACGCATGCAGACACAGAACGACAGCCACAGGATGATTGACTGCACTGGAGGACAGAGTAGCATGGCTTTTCCCACAGATAAACCCCCATATTGAAGTGAATGTGTGGTTGCAACTCCCACGTGGGTTACATTCCATTACTTGCAGATGTACTGTAATTTCCCACAGAATAACTGCACGTATGGTGTAGTTGGAGGAGGAATGAAAAAAACCTCTTGAGGAAGTAGAATTTCTTCTCTGGATGCTTCTGTTTCTATTGCCTCTTTGTTTCAAAAGCTTTTTTTTTTTTTGGCATCTCTCTTCCCAGGAGTCCTTCCATGTCAGGAACAAGGGTAAAAATGGAAAGAGTGAAGAAGAGAAGAACACAGAAATATTCTCTTCTCTCTTGCCATCTGACTCACCTTTAATCTACCTAAGCAAGGCTGAAAGAATGATACAGGGAGGTGGAGACTTAGCATGTTATTGATCCCAGGTGGCAGCAGATGGGCAAACTGGTTGCTTTTTTCCCTCCACATGACCCTTCGCACGTAGAGGTAGAGAAGCCTCCGTGTGAACTTGCTGTACAAACCAGAAAGCCCCAAAACACATTCTGCAGACCTGGAAATGACTCCATTCTGTGTCTGTCTACATCTCATTTGCAATGAGATTGTCTTCATGCAATCCTATACTGTACACTGAATCATATATATATACAGTATATATGAGGGCTCTCTTATTACATAGCAAAAACTCACAAAGCAGAATGCTCCTTGCTGAGTGCCCATATAGTGGCAAATCCAGAATTTCTGCCAAGTAATACAGTATGTGAAACTGGCCTTAGAATTGACAACCATCCACTACTTTAACGTTTCTCAAAGTTCTTCCCACGAGGCGGGGAGAACTTTGAGTGTGTGCGGGGGCGAAGTCAGCAGAGGCAGGGATCTGGGGGATCGCCCCCACCGCAAAAGTGCCCGAAACGCCCCCACCCGCACTTACCGGGGCTTGGGGGAGCTTCGGGGAGGCCCGCGCGACCCTCTGCAGGCCTCCCTGATCTTCGGATCGCCATTTTGCGGTGATCTTCAGGCGCTTCCGGTTTTCGCGAAAACCGGAAGTGCTCGAAGATCACTGCAAAATGGCGATCTGAAGATCAGGGAGGCCTGCAGAGGGTCGCGCGGGCCTCCCCGAAGCTCCCCCAAGCCCCGGTAAGTGCGGGTGGGGGCGTTTCGGGCAGATCGCCGCCGCCACCATGCTGTCCCCGCCCCTTAAGGAGGCAGGGGACAGCTTAGGTTCTCAATGGTGGGTCGCGACCGCTGCACTACTTTATTTTTTGCTCTATATCCTCCAAGGATGAGATCTAGCACTGAAAAAGATTCCAAGTATAAGCTCGGGTAAGGCCTAAAATACTATATTTTAGTTACCTATATAAATACTGTTAATAAAATAATAATAATAATAAAAAGAAGTTTTTAAAAAACCATTTTCCTCCATAGGGATCTTCTTCTTCTTGGAATCTCCACCCTTAAAATATAGACATCTAGAAGTCTATTTATGAAACTGTAACCAATCATCATCAGAAATGAAGATAATTAATAGATTACTTATGTTTCCATATCCTTTCCTCTTCCAAGGAACTGGCAAATACAAAAGTAACCTTCAAAAAAGGAGAAATAAAGGTAGGTTAAAGTCAATTTAATCAGAGAAGCTAGGGGAGATCCTTTGCATGTCAAGCTGCAACATTAAATAGTACAGTATTATTAAACAGGAACCAACTATCTATGTTAGTTGGGAAACTAAATGCAATTGTTGATAAATATATTAACACTGATGGCATGAGTTTTACACTAAGAGATAACTAAAGGATAAATGTACAAAAATCTATTAGTTTAATTGACAAAAGCTTTTTAAAAATCCAGACAGATGGTGATGTCCTACAGGATTTTGTACACACTTTCATTACTATAAAAATTTCCAGGTTGCTTTAGTATAGTATAGTAAGAACAACTGAACACAAAACAAAAAAACAGATTTTCCACTTTCAAAACATTAGAACGGATAGCACTTTCAATGGAACACTCAAATGCTGCAGTAGGTTGTTTTAAAAAGGTTAACACAGAGAAAGTGGAAGCTGTATCGTTTTGAACACCCCTTGAAAATATATGCTTAATGTCCTTGCCAATTCTATGCCTGTCTACTGCCTGTCACCGAGTTCAATGGGACTTACTCCCAGGTAAGTGTGCATAGAACTGCAGCCTAGATAATATACAGGCCAAGGCTAAGACATCACATGACGACTGCAAATATTTCCTCAGAGAGCTTTCATTTGTGTAGGGAAGAATGTGAAACAGATTGAAAAGCAAACTAAATGAACAATGACAAATCCTTAATCTGTTGTGTGGTTTCTGAAGTTCTAAGCATGCTGTATAAGTGACATGCCACAGTGTGGCAACCTGTATTGCCACACAAATCTATGCTCCCCCGTTGACAATGGGGCGCCATGTTTGCAATACCCTCTAAAGGCTGATCTACACCAACTCCGTTTGCGTTTGGAGGCTCACAAGCATAGGGGACAGGACGCCCCGCTCTACCAGTTTCTTCCACGCGTTGTCTACCCGCTTCTCCTTCCGGATTGGTTGCTTGCTGCCCTCTGTGATAGGTTCGCTCCACGTCCTGCCCTCACTTTCTTCTGATTGGCTGAAAAATGGCCAGACATGAGCATGGTCCACGACAGGTCGCAATGGAACTTGGGAGAGCGCAGCATTCCATGGTGATCAGTTAAAAAGGAAGCCACACCGCTCCGCAAATGCCTCACGAGTCCAAGACGCGCTGGGATTCGTGCAGTGTAGATCAGCTGCTAATGAGGCCTTTCAACAGTGCTTTTCCACAGCTTCTCAGAGTGGAACTATGTGGTTGTAAACTGGTCTAGGCCTAGGGGGCAACTGTGACCATATTTATGCCTACCCTTCAATCGTTATCTGGCCATCAGCACTCAGGACAAAAGATTGAGTCCTACAAATGAACTGCTGAATTTTAAGTCAGAATTGAATTGGACAGTAAATGATCGCATAAAGACCCGCGCCTGGAAAATCACTCTGGTAGCCACCTGTGTTCAGGCACCACCTTGTTATGTGAAAATTCTGCCATTGTGCTTTAATTTAGAAGGTAACTGGGCACATGCTGTGGTAGGTCTCTTCCTTTCTCTCCTCTGCTGTTCCTTTTCCTACGAAGTCTTTGCTCTCTTTAATTTTCCAAGTCAGAGATAGCGCCACAAGAGGGTCCCGTGCCAGCTCCTGAGGCAGGGGGAACCCACTGCTACCACCAATACCCACCACCTAGCATGCCATGACCCAAGAGGAAGCTTTCCAAATGATTGTGGGGGAAGTGACAGCAGCCCATCTTCTCTCTCCCCCCCCCCATTTTACTACCCCCAGATGTCTTGTCCTCTGACACTGCATTGGGGGCCAGACATCTGGGAATTATTAGACAGCACCCAAGAAGGAAAGAGGAGAGTCTGCTGCTGCCAACTAGCGAACTGGGCAGCTGCGGACAGCAGCATTAGCAGTGGACCATCCTCTTTTCTTGGCGCCATTTTACAAACCAGACTGCCACTGCTTCCTGCTCCTGTTCTGTATACCCTATTTTCCCAAAAATAAGGCCTCCTCTGAAAATAAGACCTACCGTGTTTTTGGGAGCCAAAATTAATATAAGACCCGGTCTTATTTTCGGGAAAACAGGGTACCAACCAATAGGGTGGTTTATCAGGTGATAGCAGGGAGAAGCTGACAGGGGTGGACACAACTCCCCCTCCATGCTGCAACCCACAACCACAGAGCTGGCTGTGAAGGACTGTTGCCTGTTTACTGACCAGTTCCCAAGAACTAGAGTGGGGGGCACCTAACGCCTGTACAAGCGTCCCCCGCTTGACGGGGATACGTTCTGGAAAACCCGTCATATAGTGAAACTGTCATTAAGCGAGTCCTCAATGTAACACAGTGGAGTTGTAAAAGGGAATGAATGGCAAACACAGTGTACGTTATGAGTGCAACACAAAGCACAACAAGATTTCTACCAGTCAATGGAGGTAGAAAACACAAACACAAACACAGAGAGTTAAACTTTCCAATGTGGGGGGGGGGGTATGCCACTGGGAGGTTCCCTCATGGCTGTTGATCTTGGACCCTGCAAAGGCAGGAGCCTACACTGCTTTAAGGAGATTGCTTTCAGTGTCTCTTAACCTTCCCCCCCCCATATCTTTATTTTTTTCTATTTAAAATCCATCTTAATTGGATTCTGTGTGCCTTTATTTTATTATTATTCAAGTGCCATAGAGCATTTTATTGTATTATGAAAAGCTCCCAAAGCACCAACTTGCTGTGGAATATTTGGAGAAATAAGAATAATACTAATGTAAAAGCAATATGCATTGGATATGTTGCATTTAAGAGATTTGCAAGTAATACATTTTGTACATTTCAATTTGCTCTAGTGGCACTGAGTACTAAGGCAGGAAGTTATGACAGTAAGCGATGGAGGTTCCTTGAGAGGCTCGATATAAGAATTCTATGACTACTTTTCAATTATTGCTCCATTGTGAAGCATGCTTTGTCACTACTAGGTTCTTGCAACAGAACCAGAAAACATTACCATGACATGACATGACATGACATGACATGACACACACACACACACACACACACACACACACACACCCCTCAGCTTGAGTGGAGAAGTATTTACAAGGTAGTGGTGGCAGCACCATAATAATTTCCTGCTCCCCCCCCTTTTTTGCTGTTTTTGCATGCATGTTAGCACACATTCCCCACTGCCATCACCTTCTTGCCAGCCCAGCCATTTAAGCCAGCTGAACAAGGAGAAGGAAGGAGAAGGAAGTACCATGTGACATTCTTCTTACTTTGAGCTCTGCCATCTGCTGGTACTTAGTGTGTTTTTCAGCAGCAGAGCATGATGGAAGCAAGGGTGGACTCAACTCCCAGCATGGTCCACCCATCCTGTGTACTTGAAGGAGAACAGAACAGGAACCAACAGGCGGCAGAGCTTAAGGCAAGGGGAGTGGGGGAGTCACGGTGCCCCTGTTTCCTGCTTGTCCTTGGAAGAGGATTCTTCCACCTCCTCCTTTCTCCAGCACTGCCACTGTGATTACCTGGAGAAGCAGTGGAGAAGGAAGAGGTGAGTTGCCGCTGCCCTAATTCTCTATTTGCTTGCTCTCAGCAAGCGAGGGCAGGAGTGTGGCATGAAGTTACCAGGTGGTTAGAGAGAGGGGTGGTGGTGGTGGCAGGAAGACCAGTCCGGAGTAGCCCAGCAAAGCCCAAGCTGGAGGACCTTCCAGAAACTATAGAAAACCTTTATATTTGGGGAAGAGTTAATTGCCAGAGATAGGAGCTTGTTTGTTATTAATGGCAATGGAGGGTCAGTTTCACACAAAACATAAGACACACCATGCTGCAGCCAGGCCTGCTTTTGCAGCTAATGGAGAAAATGATTCATTGCCTTCTTCTAAGTTTTGACATATTGAATATGCTGCCCTGTTATCAGTTTAACTTCTTTTACAGAGTGGATTTCATAATGACTTGTGATTTTTAAGCCTGAACTCTGGATGTAATATCAAAATTCAGCTACTCAGCACGTAGTAAAAAAAGATAATTGCTGCATTATAGTGTTATATGCCTCATGCTGAGATTTTAGGTACAGGCGTGTGCCCACCCCCACCCCCCGTATCCACAGGGGATACGTTTCTGCTGCTACTGCGGTTATGTGCAACTGCAGAAAACAGCGAACCCTACTCAAATCCCCCCCCCCCGATCGCACTAACGACTCACCTCTCTTCCTCTGCAAACGTGCAAAAGACAGGGATGTGGATCAAGTCTCTGACTCCAAGTCTCGAGTCAAGTCCCAATTCTCAAGTCAAATCCCAAGTCTTTACTCCCAAGTCCCGAGTCTTTGGTTGCAAGTTGCAAGTCCCTATCTATTTAATGGGGAAAACAGGTTTAAAGCGGAATAAAATTCAACTTGTCGTAAAAGGCTCCAAGTCTCGAGTTGAGTCTTTCGAGTCTTTTACAATTGCCAAGTCAAGTCAAGTCATTGACGTGACTTGAGTCACACTTGAATCCGAGTCAACAGACTCAAGTCTTCATCACTGGCAAAAGACAGCATTTTCTTCCTTTTGCTTTGGAACAGGAAGCAAAAAGCAAGAACCAAGACTCATACACTACATAAATTTAGTCACTGCAGGGGTCAGTTGTGAGAATGCTAACAGGAAGTTCTCTGATGTCCGCTTCCTGTTAGTGTTCTCACAATTGCCCCCTGTAGCGATTGAGTCTATGTAGTGTATAAGTCTAGGTTTTCACTGCTTGCTTCCTATTGCAAAGCGAAAGGAAGAAAACGCTGGCTTTTGAAGAGAGGTGAGTTATGAACAGGATAGGGGGAGACTTGAGAACTGTGGATAAGTGAAACCATGGTTACAGGGACCACAGATACGGGAGGCCTGTACAGTATTTAGCTATGTTAATAAAAATTTACTTTCATACTGCCAGGGGATTGCCTTCTCCACCAAGAAGGCCGACCATGGCAGAGGGGGAGCAGAGTGCAGCCCACTTGCCCAGCACCAGCAAATGGAGAGGCAGGAGTTGTGTGGGCCCCACCTACATGACAGGTAGGTAGGTCAGGGGTTGTCATGGTCACAGTGGTGGGCGAGGCCATGTATTCAGGCCTTTGGGGAGATGGACAGAGGTGGGAGGAGCCAGTGGAATGAACACAAGAGGCAGCCACAGTCAGTGCCTGCTAACCATAATTAGAAGCGGGTTCTCAAACGGTGGTTTGGGCTAATTATAATCTTCCTCATAAGTCTTGTAACTATGGACAGTGTCCGTGATTACAATAATGTATGAAAAGGGCTTCAGTGTGGCGCATGGAGATGAGTGTGTGAGAAATACATCTTAATCACATCTTGCTTACCCAAAATATGAAGGTCAGACTCCAGAAGTGAAGCAGAATAGTTTTATTGTACATTTCTGCAGAAACGGGCATCTGGGCCAGGTCAAGAGACCAGAGCAACGATAAACACAGAGTATCAAGTTTTTTTCCCCTTGTTTGGAAAGGGTCTCCTCCCCTAAACTTTTAATTGGCTAAACACCCAAAACCTATCAAACATATTGTATATTTCACATGGTCCTTGATCTCCGCCCCATACCCAGCAAACAATTCTCCCATCCATCTTCCTAATATGGACTTCCTTCTTGACTTTGTCTAATAAGCTAATTTCTACTCACATCTTACTTGTGTCTCTGACACAATCATTCATTGTGTCTCCTTTCCATCATTCAGTTTGAAGCAGATTCTATCTTTGGTTCAGCGTCTTCATGGGCCTCTCTCTTTCCTGTCTGTTTGCTAAATTTGAAGTGCTACTTCCCCGTTTCCCCATGTCTCCCCTCAACCAACTGACTTTGTCTGGTTTCAGAAAGCCTGTCTCAACTTTTGTCTGTTGTTGTTGACCACAATTTATGAAAGTCCAGGTGCTCTTTTGAGACACTGTCTCAACTGACTTTGTCTCAACTTCCCTTTTCCTTCTTGCTCAGAAGGCCTGTATCAATCCTTTTTCAGATTCTGCCCTCTTGACCTTCGTCTCAGCCCTCCTGTTACTGAATTAGCTTCTAAGCATCAAACATTACTACAAATTATTAATTCTACAAAAACCAACATTTCATAATTATAACTTATAATTATTCCTCACAAGTGCATACATAATGCTAATCACGGTTCGCCAACATTGAGAGAGGGATAATGTATGAGAGCGAAAGAGAGGAGTTTGCAAGACCACAGGAATCTCCCCATCAGCTAACTGTGGTTAGGTGATCAGGTGGCACTACATCTACATTGAGCTATTAGCTTTTATGTGCATTTTGATTCCTTGTTCTTTGTTTAAGTTCAAAGTTCAAAGAACAATGAAACTAGAGATCCACTATGATAATTTTGAAAGTACATTTCTAATGTAACTACAGCTGGGGGTAAAAGTAACCATTACTTTCTAAAACGTGATGAGTCGTGTGTGAAATTCACTGCTGTAAGTGGTAAGCTCAGCTGTATTAGCTGTTTGCCCAGGAAAACACATATTAACTTCATAATTTTACACAAAGAAATAAATTATTCTTACGTCAAGTGAGAGACCTTAGTGTCCATCTGCAGATTTCATGTGAAAGAACAGATCTTACACGTAGGTGTGGGGGGAAAATACAGTAATAAAGAGAACTCACAAGGTCAGGGGATTCATACAGTTCCCTTCAGAAGAAATCAATATGATAACACTTTCTGCAGGCAAAAAAACCTGGCAGTGGAAAAACATAACTATATTTATAAATGCGTAATGGTTGCATACCTCACTGCATGCCCAGGGCCAAACAAGCCATTAACATTACTCTGTATTGGCAGAGAAACACACATTTCTATGCATAAGCACATGTGTGCACTGCATATATGCCCCTTTAGTGGATGTATACAGTAACATCTTAACAGCTAATTTTCACTGACTCTTAAAGTGTCAGGCTTGCAGCTTAAAACCCCATTTACCTTATAATGGGTGGGTCTTTGCTAGTAACCACTGAGCTATACCATCTGTTATTTCAAATATTGAATGAATTTGAAAGCAAATAAGATGGAATTGAAAAGGCAATTAAAATGCGTTTAAACAGCAACATATGCTTCTAACGGATTATTAACCCAACTGATGCTTTATAAATCCACTTAGCAGCAATTTACTCCACATCAAAGAAATACTTATCACTAGTTGATTCTTTTGATTAATGCCACATTTTGCCTTAATTTTGCAGATGCAATTTAGTTCACCGTATACAGTTATATTGAGCAGTATTACTGAGAAGTGGATTATATATTTTGAGAAATTTGCCGTCAGTCAACAGCTCTTACTACCCCATTTATTTAAGTCAAATATTATTAATGGTTTCCAGATGTCAATAAAATTAATGGCACCTCATATATGGCATCCTTCGGTGCCATAACATATACAGAGTTGGATCCTACAAAATATCAGTGAACTTCTGCTTCCAGAATGGGAGTTCTGCATTCTGCTCATACCTTCTGCTACCCAATGCAGTCGTCTGTCCCCACAAAAATCAGTGCAGGGTAGGAAACTTTCCGATACAGCATTTGATGTAACATGGGGGGGTTGAAGCTGTGTGAATTGGTGGAGGTCAGGTAACCCTCCCCCTTTCATGAGCAGAAGTGCCTATCCTCTCATGCAGGGCACTGTTGGATGGATCCAAGTCAGAGCAAGATGCATGCAAACAGCTGAGTGAAGACTACCCACAATGATGTCCTTCTGTGACCCTTCATTATAATAATAAGACAAAAGAATACATATGAGGGGAAATGAGAGAGAAATTAGTCCTGCAAGTATTGTGCTTGTGTGGAATTAGGGGTGAGATCATGCCCATTGGTTCCACTCCACATAACATTCACTGTAACTTTTTGAACATGGTCTGCATGTAAACATACTGCATGTACATGAGTAGGCTTACCATCCGTACCGGAAAAACCGGGACAGTCCCGGGAATCGCCGCCGCCATCTTTTTTTTAAAAAAAAAACTTACCCGGGCGCTATCATCTTGGATCACGAAATCTCGCGAGATCCAAGATGTTGGCACCCAAATCTCGTGAGGGCATGATGCCCTCACGAGATTTGGGCACCGACATCTTGGATCACGCGAGATTTCGTGATCCAAGATGATAGCGCCCGGGTAAGTTTAAAAAAAGAAGAAGATGGCGGCGGCGGCGAGCGGGTGTCGTCTGCCCGCTCTCTCACCGGCACGGAGCCGGTGAGGGAGCGGGCGAACGACAGCCTGCTGCCCGTGCCCCGCGCGCGCCTCCGGTAGGCGTGCACGGCACGGGCAGCAGGCTGTGTTTCGCCTGGTCTCCCAGCGGCTCCGTGCAGTGCTGGTGGGAGACCAGGCCAGCCTGCTTGCCTGCGCGGCGCGAGCCTCCAGCAGGCTCACGCAGCGCAGGCAAGCAGAATGTGTTTTGCCCGGTCTCCCAGCGGCTCCGTGCAGTGCCAGTGGGAGACCGGGGCCAGCCTGCAGCTGCCCGTGCCGCGCAAGCCTCCAGCAGGCACGCACGACACAGGCAGCTGCAGGCTGTCGTCCACCCGCTCTCCCACCGGCTCCACACGGAGCCAATGGGAGACCGGGCCGCAAAGCCTGCTTGCCGGCGCTCGGCGGGGAGCAGCAGCGCGAGGACGCGGGGAGCAGCAGAGCGAGGGTAAGTAAAGCTAATTTATTTAATTATTCAACAGGGAAATTAAATAATTAAACAAATCCCGACTCTGCGGTTTGGTTGCGGACGCTCATGAGCGATCAGATCCAGAGCCCTGGTCATTTCCCTATTCCAGAGGTCAACCAGGGCGCTGGGTGAGTCGCCGACTCTGGCAACAGGAAAGTCCCCCAGGAATCCATCTGGATCCATCATCCTCCGGGGGCAGACCATAGAATGAGGTCCCCCACCACTGCGGAGGCGACAAGCCGCGATAAGCCTAAATCCCACCAGGAAGTGATCTGTCCATGACAAAGGAGTGATGTTAATTTCCTCCACATCCAGATCACCATCCACCTGCCCAGCAGTATCCTATCCCCCTCCAGGCCCGTTTTGCCTGACACGGGCCTCCTTGATTTGTGCCACCAAAATGGCAGGCACAATTCAGAGGAGACCCATTGCGGTGGCTGGGGCTTTACCTGGGGTAAGGGAACAAAAGTTCCAAGGAGACCTTCAACCTCATTGCCTCTGCTCAGGATCCAGCATTGCCAGGGCTGGCATAGCTGGATCGCTGAGCAGAGAGCAGGATAGGATTGGGCTGCACATATAACAGACAAAAGAGCACCACTTAGTGTGAAAAGAACCATATCTAGCCCATCCTTTAGAGCAGTGTTTCCCAAACTTTTCTACCTGAGGCTCCCTTGACCATTGGCTCCCCATTACATTATGTGGATACTTGCGAATTGGCACTGCACTGTTTTCTGAAAGGATTCCATGGTACTCCGCGGCTCCCCTGGCTGGTTTCCGCGGCTCCCCTGGGAACCGCGCCTCTCAGTTTGGGAACCACTGCCTTAGAGAGACTAATTTCCTTCCATAAGTACTGGGTATGCTGACCAAAGAAGCAGTTAAACATTTATGTTGCAAGTTATATAGAAAAACAGGAAATATCTTCAAAAGTGCTTCAAAGGGAGCTATGTGTCTCCAAGATGAGTAATCATATTTCATCTGAAATACACAGAAAAGATTCGCTGCTTCTCCTTCCTTCCCAAAATGTTGCCCCTGAACAATTATGCAAACTTGGGCTTTGCATTCACCTTTTTCCCTACACAGGATTAATCCCAGTTAATTAGGAACAACATCACATGTGAAAACAGCTCTTAGTCCATTTAACTTCATTTGTTCAACTCTAATCTTTGACACCACCTCTTATCAGATTGACTATGACAAGGAAGATGTATTATTAGAAGCAGTGTAAATTAAGAACTATATGAGAAGCCCCATTGCTCTTCCCTAAGATCTGTTTATCTAGCTCTCATCTTCTTGGGTCCATCTGCCACTGACAAAAACCATTGAACACAAAGTAAACAGCACTAAAAGGTTCCCATTTTTACAGCTGTTATGGGTGGGTATTTGCTTTTCTCTCTCATTGATCAGCTACTCATTTACTTAAAAGCAGCTGAAGTGACATAACAATCTCACATGACCATCCATAAAGGCTTCTGACATACAGTTGGGGAAGTGACATTTTTGTTGACACCGAGTATGCCTCATCTTCAAATTTATTCTAAACAGAGGAAAGAAAAAAATGGATTCTGCTTTCTCTAGGGTTGCACTCTCAGTCCTTCCACTTGAGCACAGGATATACACAGAAGTGCAAGTTTTCCAGCTATCTGAGTGAGGGCAGGGAGGGAGAGAAAATGAGTCTACACCATATTCCAGTCCCTGATCATTGTCCCACCTCTTCCCTCATGATCAGGATACATTTTTCTTTAATGTCCTCTGGTGGTGATGTTGTGCCACTACACCCATTCATCCTGACACTTTGGGTTGTATCCAAAAGGTTCCCCTTCTACCAGACAATCTTCCTCAAGAGGAAAGCGACATTTGGATACAATGGTTTGTTAAAGTCAATGGTTTGTCTAATTTTGTTTATTAGAAGCTAAATCTGAATGTTTCCTAATTTCATCTCAATTTCCTGTCTTATCCATCAAACTTACAAGGAAAAGACATATATGAGTGCACATCAACAATACCAGCATTTAAAAGAGAGAGAGAAATTTAAAACCAAAGTGCATGATTCCAAGAGAAGGAAAGTGAAGATCTGTAAAAAAAACAAACAAAAACAAAACTAAACAAAAAAACAAAACCAGTAGGCATGATCCAATCAGAGCTTTTAAATTCCACTGATTTTAATAGAAGAGCTTTAAGCATAATGGATCTAGAAATCCTTAGCAGTGACAGTGAACAGATATTAAATGGAGAGCAAAGAGGTGGTCTGGATGCACCATAGGTGCCACATAACATTTTGATGTTTAAGGCTGTGCTGATATTCTCCAATTTCGAAACTTGCCTCAAAATTAGTATATTCAGTATAGCTGGAACCCCCCCCCCCCAAAAAAAAATAAACGCTCACCTCACTGTACATTTGGATGGTTCCACTGCTGTTCAATCTACTTTTATGATTCTCAATTACTTTTTTTCTTTTTTTAAACAACCTTTTGCATTTTGACATTTTTAATTTTTACAAGGTATTCTATAACAGAATACAAAACAATAATGGCTAAAGAATTTGCCCACACTGCCATTTAGTTCAACTGGCTGTAGGAACCCATGTGATCTTGTTGACATGGCCATAGTATCATTGAAAAAAACACATATCAACACAGTAAACAGTGATGTAGACTTGAATCTATTGACTCGGACTCGGGTTGGACTCAAGTCACGTCAATGACTTGACTAGGACTTGACTCGGCGATTATAAAAGACTCAAAAGATTCGACTCGAGACCTGGAGCCTTTTACACCGTCAATTTTTGTTCAGGTTTAAACCCATTTTCCCCATTAAATAGATAGGGACTCGCAACCAAAGACCCGGGACTTGGGGGCAAAGACTTGGGACTTGACTCGAGACTTGGAGTCAGAAATTTGATCCACATCCCTGACGGTAAATAGAATTGAAATGGATACAGAATTACCGATAAAAAGGGAAATTCAAAATGTCAGAACAACATGGAAATGTCTGCAAAAACCGCCAACAACTGTGAAAAATGAGATGTTCATTCCAGCACTCATGAACATGAAATGAACTAAGCAATTTCAGCTCATTCCTTTTACATTTATTTATCCAATCTGTAAATGAATTTTAGTATCATCACCGGGGTATAAGTCACAACAGGCACATGTTGTCAAAAACCTCCAAAGTGATAGCAAACAGCTTTAGGGTACACCTAGACCTCTCTTTTCTCCCACAATCTACTACATATTTTTGCACAAAGATGTAGTATGAACTGCCAATGTTTCTAGACCGTCACTGCTGGGTTCCCCCCCCCCCCCAGAAAAGCAAGTCATTTTTAAATAAAATAAAACCACAGTACTGAAACTTTTTTAAAACTTCTGGGTAGAAATTACCACTGCAGGGGTGATGGGAGAAGGGTAGTGTCTGCATTCTCCACACTATGACAGTTGTAGCTGAAACAGGGATAACATTGCCATTCTCCAGCTCATCACTTAGAATACCGAGTACAGCTGGCTGCCCAAGGCACACAAAACAGACAAGGCTGTAACTCTCAGGGACTCATGCCATTAATTGCACTGGCATGACAGCTCCTAAGAATAATATGTGAATGCCTGCAGGACTGGCTAGCTCTGGAAAACTGGACCAATATAACTGAATGTATTTAATTGGGATTTCACAGCAGTAACAAGAAAAACAACAACATGATGCATTGTAAACTAAAGGAGCCGCGGTGGCTTAGTGGTTAAGACACTGGACTGTAGATCACAAGGTCAGTAGGACAGCAGTTCGAGACCAGAGTGCCGCCTGACAGAGTGATCTCCCGTCGCCTGTCTCAGCTCCCGTCAACCTAGCAGTTTGAAAGCAAGAACATAAGAAGCGCCTTGCTGGATCAGGCCAAAGGCCCATCTAGTCCAGCTTCCTGTATCACACAGTGGCACCACCAGATGCCTCCGAGAGCACACAGACAACAAGATAACCTGTTTCCTGTTGTCACTCCCTTGCACCTGGCACAGAGAAAACCTACTTCTAAAGCCAGGAGGTTGCTTATGGCTTGTAACCTGTGATGGTCTTTTCCTCCATGAATCTGTCCAATCCCCAAGAAATTGCAAGTAGATAAATAGGTACCGCTGCGGCAGGAAGGTAACAGCGTTCTGTTAGTCATGCCAGCCACATGACCATGGAAGCGTCTTCGGACAGCGCTGGCTCTCCGGCCTTAGAAACAGAGATGAGCACTGCACCTTAGAGTCGGACACTACTGGCTTTCGAGCAGGGGATACCTTTACCTATTGTAAACTAACCAACAGGCTGTTCAAGAAAGTGGTAAGCACAGGATCATCCATCTTTGCTACAATAATGTATCAAATTCAATAAGTGGTTAATATTTTACTATCTCTATATAATGTTACATTTGAAAGCAGGGATGTGGATCAAGTCTCTGGGTCCAAGTCTCAAGACAAGTCCCAAGTCTTTGCTCCCAAGTCCGAGTCAAGTCATTGACGCGACTTGAGTCCAACTCAAGTCCAAGTCAATAGACTCAAGTCTACATCACTGTTTGAAAGTATGGTGGAATTGGAAGGCTTTCTCCATGTATTCCAGGGCATTTTAGCAAGCCAGTAGATATTCAAAGGGAAATAAACACTATGTACTATCTCAAAACTTATAAATATAATACAGTTTCCCAAAGTATTCTGCAGCTTAGACACCCAGGCCCAGTGTTTCGATACAAATACCAGAACCATTTTGATGAACTACCTTACGATTAAGGAGAACATGGTGTTTATCTGTAGTCTTCCCATTAATGTTGGGTTGCTACAGTACATTCATGCATATCAGACATGATGAGCAAACTCATCCAGACTCCCCATTCAGACTAGGACATCCAATTACAAATGAAATTGAGAAAATTCAGAAAAATGTAGTTTTCGCAGGACTGTGTGATACAATCAAGGAAAATAATAAAAAATAGTCACATTCTTATTGAAATGGGAAGTTGTTTAGCAACCATAGTCCCCAGGATGAGTCCCCATAGAGCCAGAATGGTGTAGTGTTTTGGGAGTCGGACTTAGACCTGGAAGATCCAGGTTCAAATCCCCGCTCAGCCACGAAGCTTCCTGGGTGACCTTGGGCCAGTCACTATCTCTCAGCCCCACCTACCTCACAGGGTTGTTGTGAGGACAAAAAGGAGGGGAGGAAATATATACACCACTCTGAGCTCCTTGGAGGAAGGGTGGTATAAAAATGTGAAAAAATAAAAAATAAAAAAATAAAAAGCAGGCTCTTAAGACCAAAACATCAATCCACACTCAAGTATTCTTTTGCACCATTTTCTGACAACTGAGGCCTAAATATCTCCAAGGTAAACCAATCCTTGCAAAAGAATGCCTTCAAAAATTATACTATATCGATACATTCTTAAACAAGCAAACTAGGCTTCTTCTTCATAGCTGTTTTTCCCAGCCCATATCATTAGAAATACCAAATAAAGCACAGAAATTTGATTTCTACTTTGACAATACAGTAGTTAATTCTTTGATACTGAAAAAAAAATGCAATTACTAAGTGCAATCACTAAATATTAGGCTTGCTAAACGTTATTCTAACATCAGCAACTCTTTTACAACTACCACAGAATTTGCAAAGTTTTATATGGCTGAGGGCCCAATCCTATCCAAGTTTCCAGCACCAATGCAGCCATGCCAACGGGGCATATGCTGCAGCCTAGGGGGGGGGGGAATCAAGGAGGCCTCCTCAAGGTAAGGGAGCATTTGTTCCCTTACCCTGGGGGCTGCATTGAGGCTACAGCGGTGCTGGAAACGTGGATAGGATTGGGCCCTAAGCCATTTTACAAAGACCTTATTTCTTCCAGAGAGAAATATTCAAAATGCATCTCTTTAAATCCTAGTCCTGTTGGAAAAGGGGGTTCTAGCAAGCAGAGTAAATCAGCAGAAGAATGCTTTTCCTATGGGGATTCCACCACCCAGCTAGTTTGTGGTTATCAATAAACACACAGGAGCAGAGGCAGCTAAGGTTCCATAATGGCTGTTCACTGTTATGGAGACAGAAAGGAATCTGCATCCTACTTCAGTGGAGCGAGCGAGAGAGAGTGGGCAGGAAAGAAGTAGTACTAAGGGGTGCACCTCCTACAGGTGTCAGAGGGCAGGTAAAGGGTCCCCAGAGTCCTGAAGGCAGCATTGCACCCAAATTCCAACAAGTACTTGCCTTGCTTTTACTACCTTAAGTTTCATTACATTATTTTACTACACACTGAATTGCAAGTGCGTTTTTTGCCGTTTCTATTCAGGTAATTTTGAATGTTATTGTCCCCCCACCATAGCTATATAGCAATGACACATTTTACAGCCTTTTTTCTGGATCATTGATGTATGGCAACAGATTCATCACAAGAACAAGAGAGAAGCATTTTAGATTTTACAGTGTTAACTAGCAAGTGGTGTTTCCTTATTGCTATACTCAAAAGTTGTTTAATAAAAAAAAAAAAGTACAACACTTACTGATAGTTTCCAGAAGTGGAAAAATGTTATGCATTAAAATCAGGCACTTGATCCATCTTCACATCAGGAGGTTGTCAAAAACAGGCTGCACCCCAGTGGAAACAACAAACTGGGATGTGCATTTGTTTTTAGTACAAATGGAACCCAACCTGAATGGAGCCCATTTGGTTTAGGCTCCATTCATTTTGAACCAAGTGAGCTGGGGAACAATTAATATGAATGGAGGGCCCATTTTGGGGACCCCCCCCAAACAAATTCATTTTCATTTTTATTTTTAAAAATATCTTCATTGCAAACTGTAGTTTTGCCACCACCTATTCTTTAGTTGCAGCAGCTCCAATTCACTCCAGCATCCAAACAGCCGTCTTTTTTCCCATTTGCCCTGGAATGCAGAATTAATTGAGCACTACCAAGGTCATGGTTAGTCCAGAAAGATGAAGCGTTTGGCCTAATACAGGAACTTGCCTAAAGTCACAAGCAAAGTTGGGGACAACAACTAAGAGAACGGTCAATTGAAGCAGGAGGTCAGAAGACCAAAAAACAAACATGTACTGGACTAAGAAATGTCAGCCCTCTTCTGAGTCCATAAATAACTGTAGATCAAGCAAGGTCTTCTTGCCGACACCACTAACTCTCAACTACAAGCATTTTCATACAGGGGAGTGATTCGTGCCACCAGACACACGCTCAGATGGCACTGGAAAATCAGTTTGTATCTGATGCCACTTGTGGCCAATAGACACAAGAGACAGAAAGCTCTTACGAGTATGATGTGGCCTTGACTGGAGCTGTAGTAGATTTCTTCGAAAATTAGGATCTACTTCAGTACTGCAGCGCCAGTATAGACGAAATGGTGAAAGGTGCCAGGGAGGTGCCTCAAAGCCGTCACAGGATAAAAAGTGTGGTCCCTTGACGCACACCACTCATGAGCGTTAATCGGTGATATCAACGACACTAATTTACATGAGGTACAATGAATGGAAAGCAAAGCATTGTGTGAACTACCCTCTTGTAAAAGTCATTCAGTTAGACAAAACTGTGGCAACCTCTCCAAGCAAGACTGATTTTTTTTCATATAATTTTCTTATAGCTGTAATTTTCTATGAGATCTCATCAGGCCACCCTCTTGCTGCTGTTACTATAGTGCTCCTTTTATTTGTTTTCTGGCTGCTATAGGCCTAGTCATTATAATGTAAATGTGCTTTCATAGCCACTGGGCAATTCACGTTTCTTCTCTCTTCACAATAAATTATTCTTATTAAATTACAAACAAGAGCCTCCAGCTATGTATTTGATACCCACAGGCTATTTAAAACTTCCATCCAAGTGCCTGGCACCTAGGGAATTAAACAAAAGTCCTCACATATGTTACACTTAAAATAAACAGAAGTGATAGTAAATTTTATTATAAAGGCTGCCACCCATTCTACCATTTTTTTTGGTTAAGTTTTATGAGGGCACAAAGCTACAGTTTATAGCTTTTATTACTCTCTGAAGTTCTGTATAATTTGTAACACCATCTTATGATCTCAGAAACAACAATTACACTGGTCTACAAAAAAATATTTTTTTCTGGCCTGGACGTTTGCAGCTGTTTTAGACTAATTTCAGGGTGCCGATTCCAAATCTGATCTCAGATTTGCTCTATCACATCTCGTTTTTATGCTATCGGCATACCCCATTTTCATTGATTTTACCCAAAATTAACTCTTCGTCACTTATGATTGCAAGTTGTTTTGAGTCAGTGACTGCTTTAGTGTTAAAATATGGTGCTGTATTTTTAGGATAGTGTGTTAATAATATCATTTAACGTAGATATCCACATTTAATATTTTCCTTCTGCAGGGCGTGATCTAACAATGGCTACAACAGGGGTTCTCAACCTGTGGTACGGGTATGCGGACCTCTTCCTGGGGGTACACCAAGCTCTGTCCCTTATATGCCCCATCAGCAGCTAATTAAGTGTTAATTAACATGGATTTTAAATTGTAATTATTTTCGAAGCCCTTCTGTCTCTGATTTTGGTTTTGGGCTTATTTTTGTACTTTGGAAAATGGGGTATGCCGATAGCATAAAAACAAGATGTGTTTTTCATTGATTTTATCAAATGCAATATTTGATATCTCGAAAACCTGATGTAATAGACAAAAACTGATGCCAGATTTGGAATCAGCGCCCCAAAATTACAACCATTGGAATACCTTATGCCAGAAAGTGTGTTGACCAGTGTTATTCTTTTGTGGATTCCATGTTATTTTCTAGTGGTGCTGCAGTGAGCAACCAGACACTGCTTAGGAGCACACAGGATAACCATATACTCATGGCAAGCCTGAATACAAATGTCTGGAAAAGCACATACAGTCAGTTCTCGTTATCCACAAGGGTTAGGTTCCCCAAAAAACTCATGGATAACAAAGACACATATACCGAATCATTGAGCCTATGGGGAAAATGGGGTTAAGTGAGGTTGGTGGCCAAAGCGCCACTTGCGGGTCACGAATTCTCATATGGCGAGAATTGACTGTGGGCATGTTTCTTTGTGGAAGATGCTACAGCCTTCCCAGAAAATGTATTTGTACCAGCTGTTTTTCTCTGGAAGAGACAGTGGCATCTACAACTCATTTCATGTGATAGCTTCTATTAGGGTTCCCATTTCAGATTTTGAAACATAGCCAACAAGATGGCTATGATCTTAGAAGGTGATGGGAGTTGAAGTGGATAGGGGTGGTGGGAGATACCTAAGTAAATGCTAAGGCAGAAAATACTCAGCAAGGAATAGAGTGAACAAAGAGAGAATATGCACACAGAGCATGCATGCAAGTTGAATACCCATGTTGTTTCCAGCTGCATCACACACAAAATTTCAGCGCACACACATACATACCCCAGAAGCCCTACAACTGACATATAGCCTCCATAGAGTTGGGCATTCCTTCTGAGGGGCAGAAAGGCATTTGGCAGGCTGACTAAATACCATACGAAGTGCCAAGTCCCCTAAGTTTATAATAGTACTATTTAATATTTTATATAGCTCATTCATTCAAAGTGTTTCTATGATGAATCCCCTATTCCCCCCCCCCTTTTTTTCCTGTTTTCGGACAATTTTTGCTCCCCAGAAGCTCCTGTGCAAATTCAGCAGCCTAAAAAGCTGTTGGGGCATACTTTGCAAGCAACCTTTGTCTTTTGGTTTGAAACTCCATAATCTAGCCCCTCATCCGTTTGTAGATTGGGGAAATTCTTCCATGTCTGGAGTACTGAGATTGGCATGTGCTTAGTGATTGGAGATCCAAACCTGTCCACCTAGTTCAAAGAGGTGGGATGGAGTGACCAGGTGGGTTCTAATCCTCCAATCAGGTATCTTGATTACATCATCAATGGACATTAAAAAAATTCCCAGCCCACAGGAAGTGGGGGCTGTTCTCTGTTAGTTGCCAGAGTGACTCATTCATTGGGAGCTCAGAGAGGAACACCCACTTGCTCATCCGCAAGTGCAATGAATGGGGATTCCTTGAGCAATGCAAGTAGCTTAAGAGGGACCATTCAGCTAGATCGCAATTTTGTTGCTTTGTCTGCTAAGCGACTTTAGCCAGCAAGCAAACATCCCTGGTTTAACAGCGAGGGTGGGAGGGGTTGTGGGCTGAGAGTATGAGTAGTATCCCAGCTCCACCAGCTGCGCATTAAAGGTTACTGTATCCATTTAAAGAAAACCTTTCTTTATGCTTTCCAGCCAAGTTCATTGCACACAAATGCAGGTAACAGGGAGCCATAATTGTGGAGTGGCTAGAGTGTTGGATTTGGGTATGGGAAACCTAAACCCAAATCCCTGCGCAGCAATGAACCTTACTTATAGCATTTGCATTAGGTAAGTTGCTAGCTCTCAAGCCAGGTGTGAGGCTAAACTGCTGCTCTGAGCTCCTTAGAAAAACAATGGTGTACAAATGTAATAAACCGTTTAAAATGCCTCAGTATTCCTCACAGAATAAGGCAGAAAATGGGGAAATTCAACTGGAGGGTACAGAAAAATAGTTTCTTAGGATCCCTTAAAAATCAATTTATAAACATTTCAATACATGTGCTCTTCTTCAAGGATGTTTGCTTAAAATATTTGTATTGTTAGGAATAAGAAGAAAGCATTAGTAATATATAGCACCGTTCCTTAGAGTCAGAAGAAAAATGTCTGCCCTGAGGAGCTTACAATATAGATAGTGATACAAGGGAGACAACAAAGGGAGGGAAGGGGATGGAAGAAGGGGTAAGCAGGGGAACCATATGCAATTCTCAGTTACGCATATGGTACTTCAGCTCATTCAGACTTCTCAGTATTCTCCCATTTTCTATTATCGCTTGCAATACAGCACCAGTATAACATTACCCTGCTTAAGCAACTATCTTTGAGGAAGAGCAAGTACACAAAATGTTCATATGTGATTGTTAAGAAAGCTTAATAATCTTGGCTTTCTGCACCCTTGGATTATGTCCACCCTTTGCCTCCCAGCAATCCTGACAAGAACTCTGAAAGCTTGACCAATATATTACATGGATTCATACATTATTGTCTTCAGCAGATTCACAAAGGTTTACGCTACAGGATCACAACTGGCAACTGTTGGCAAGGCCTCCAATTCTGGGTACATCACTCAATTTTGACAATAAAAGAATTCTTCTCAATCTACAAAATTTAAAAATACTTTCAAGCCAGCTTTGCACTGCACGTGTACAATTAAAACTAGGATGAACTACATTGAAATGAGAGCTTTTCACTTCTACAGGTCTTCAGATGAAGCACAGAGAGCAAAAAAAGTAAAACACAGCTCTTTGTTCAACAACAAAAATGTCTTCAAATGAATAAACCCTGCAGAAATTGGTCAGACTAAAGAGAAAATAAAAATGCATTTGCATATGATCAGGAGAACAGAAAAAAGAAGCCTGCTCCCCTACAATTTTCCTAATAGATTATTCCAAATATGTTAAGCTGCTTTCAAGAAATCTAGGTAACTCTAGAAAGATTATGCAAATAATTATTCCTCATCCACTCCTTTTTGGTGAAGATTCTCACCATTTTTAAAGCTCCAAGCCCCATCCTCCACTATCTCTACCAGACAGCTGGCAACTGTATCTAAAGGATTATGCATAATATGCATGTGAGCCCACAAAGCAAATACATTTATTCAGAGCTGAAAAGAAGAAATGCTGTAGTCCCCTAGGGAAAGAGCAGAGATCCTTATATAAATTTTCATCATTCTTTTCCTTCCGCCTTCACAAAGAGGTTAAGTGTCACAAAAAAGTCAATTAAAAATACATATGCAAAAAAAAAAAATTAGAAGACCTGCCACATTTTTAAAAAATGTAGGCCAATCTATCGAGTTTCTACCACGGCCTCTCTTGTAAATGTGTGTAAATGCACACCCCTCTCTTGTGTTATTGGTAGTTACACGAGAAGCACATCAAAAGAAATTAAAATGTTCTGGTTACAGAAAACAATGTTTGAAACTAGTTACAGCCCAACTCACTGGTATGTCAAGTATTCAAGCACAGTCTTGAACCCTGAACCCATTTGAATGGGGCCCATTCAGGAGAATTTCCAGGCTGTTGCTATTCAAACTTTTCAGCCTCCTATCTTCAGCCAAAACTGACTGCGCAAACCTATGCATGTCTACTCAGAGGTAAGGCCCATTGTGTTCAATGGGGCTTACTCCCTGGAAAGAGGGCATAGGATTGCACCCTAAGGGCCCAATTCTATTCTTACCTGCCATCATCATGCATCTGCATCGTCCTCTGTTGGCGCCGACTGCCGTAAAGCAGTCAGCACCAGTCACAAAAGGTGCTTTGAGAGAGCGCTGCACAGAGTGCTGCCAGGAGCACCAGTGGGAAGGCCTGCACCTTCCCACCTGGTCCAGCAGGTCCCCGGACACTCACTGGAGGAGGTAAGATATTGGGGGAGGTGGGAGGGCGGATCGGGGCAGGGATGGGGCAAAATGGGGCTGGGAGGAGGCATAATGGGGAGGCTGCAGGAGGTGTGGATCCATTGCAGAAGGCATGTGCCGGATCGTATCCCCTCCAGCAGCAGCCTCCCCGCCCCCTTTCTCTCCTTGGACTTGCGCTAGCAAAATCTCTAGTGCAGCTCTGAGGAGACCCATTGTGGTTTGGGAGGCTTATGTAGGGGTAAGAAGATTTAAAATCCCAACCCTCCACTACAGGATGCAGCAGTCGCTATTTTGGCACCATTGTGATGACGAGGGAGAAGGATAGGATTGGGCTGTCTGACGATGTCTTCTGTTGTGGGAAGCTGTGGGAAAGAAATATGTTGCATATGGCAGTGCATGACATTCTTAATTTAGAATGATATCCAAGTTAAACATTTGAGGTTAAAGGGGGGTTAAGTGTGTTGCTCCTTTCCCTTACCTCCATTTTGAAAGTAAGTACAAGGTAACCTTTCCAGGGTCAGCTTCATTTGGAGCAGTACACTCTGGGGTATTTTAAGCCTGGATGCTTCAATAACTACTATTGGAGGGGGGGGGGGAAATCAGGGTCAGAACTATGACTGCAGGTGTGGAGAAGAGGAATTTAACCCTTTCAGCTCATGGTGCAATTCTGATCCTGATCAGGCCCTCCCCTGTGGCTGCAGTCCAACTTTATTATATATAGTATTTGACCTATTTGGATGGTCAACCCCTGAAGGCTGATGGCACCAGAAAGATTCCTGGGGACTCTGGGGGAATTTCCTTATGGCTATGGCTGACAGTTCTGTCAACACTGTGGCCAACCTCTGGAATGGGGAAATGGTTAGACTCAGAGCATTAAACCCAATTGCTCCTGAGCACTTCTTCCCAGGCGCGGAGCCAAAGTAACTCCCTGGTTGTCTAGACCCTTGACAATTAACATCTATTCTAGTCAATTACCAGCCAGTCTCCAATACTACATTTTGGGATAAAGTGATCCAGTGTGTGCTTACACAACTAAGCTCCAGGGGTTCCTGGATAAGGCCGATTATCCCGACTCTTTCCAAACTGGCTTTCAACCTGATTTTGGGACAGAACGTTTTGGTCGCTCTAGTGGATTATCTACACCAGGAACTGGACAGGTGAAGCGTATACTTTTGTTACAATCTACATTTACAATTGTAACATACACCGCATAATGGAGGTGTGTGTGTGTGTGTGTGTGTGTACATGACTCCCAAACTTTTATTTCAGCGGTGACAAGTTTTTCATGATCTATTTCAAGCTTCCTCATTCCCACCACCTCTTTCATTCTGTTTAATGAATAGATCACACACCCACAATGTGGGGGAACGGCGGAGTATAAATACATTACATCAATAAATATTTAGGTCTACGAGAGCCAACAAGGGATTCAGCCCCTGCTTTTCACACATTTGCATAGAATCCAGTACTGTATATCCTGCAAAAATGGAAGGTAAGCCACATGCCCTAGCAGCCAAAATCAACCAATAATCTTTCAAAGCCCAATTACACAAGCACACACCTCCCTTAGTATCTTTTTTTTTCTTCCCGTTTGTGTTTAATAAAACCCTTAGTATGTTGGTATAACATCATGGGAGTTCCATCAACAATTTTAATTTAAAAGGTTAACATTCAATTTCTCTGTGCTGTCTAGTATTGTAAACATTTGCTTTCTTTTAAGCCGGCTGTCTCGTTCCAGCATAAACTCTGCCCGGCTTATCCTCCAGCTGACCGGCGGGCGCACGTCCTTTTGAATTGCGGTTTGTTTTCCTTTAAAGGTCAACATTCCATAACCGTCCATTGCTGTTTTAAACCTGATGATGATCTTCAAAAGATGATCGAAACGTCATCTCTGTATTGAATCCTATTACATTTCGTAACATCCTTTAATGTAATAAACAAATCTACGTCATGGCTTCAAAACCCTGTACGCACATCTTATCGTCTTTAATTTTAATTTAGTTTCTTTTTTTCCTCTTTAATTACCGGTAAATTCTAACTGGGAATGGTGTTTCAATTTCAAAACAAAACAACCTAGACTTGAAACTTGAAATTCTGAGTGCTTCTTATTGTCACAGTCAATTTCTGTTTTCTTCTCAATTTCCTTCCATTTCTTTATTTGTATAAATCTACTCTTGAAATTTCTATCATGGCACTGTTATGTACCACCAGTATTTCAGTTCCTTTGGGAATCTTAAAGCTACTAGATTCTTACCCATTTCCATATAGTTTTAAGGACATATCTGGTGTGCATTGGGCAAATAGGATTTATCACATAAGTCCATTAGTGGTCAGGCTGTCAAGCAGGTTACATGTGCATTATTTAATACTTTCTCAACTGGACATGACTGAACTAAATTGCATTATTCTGTATTTTAGTGGGACACGATGGTCCACCTCTACAATCTTCCCTATTTTCTCTCTTCTTCCACCCCCTTTTCTTTTTCAGAATATTTTAGTCTTCCTGCATTATCACAAAATCATACCATTCTGAGCTTCAGGGCAGCTAATTGTGATGATAAATACAGTCTTTCTGACTCCCTGTCCTAGGGGGGTAAGGAAATTCAAGAATGACGTGTTCAATTGCAATTAACGTTGACACATGCACACAGCATGACCTTCCCTAGGCTCTTATATTATTATAGCATCCTAGGTCAAGGAGGGATGCCATGTTTAAAAGGCAAAACAAAATGGAGTGTGAATTAGATCAGGTGACATTTAGTATAATATTATGGTCCTGAACATAAATCCCTCGTGCTGATATAATTGCCTTCCTTCATTGTTAGATAGGCACCCAGGTCCCATACATGAGAGACTGTCGTATATGGCAATGACATCAGCTGCTGAAAGAAAAAGGAAATTATTAAGTTCAAACAGTGGTTTAACAAATCAACAAGATCATGTGGCTGCAAAATGAATTAAGACAAGATAACATTTTAAGTAATAAACCGCTAAGAGTACCTAAGAGTACCTAAAGAAACAGGTAAGAGTCAAATTACAATTTTTGGTTATTATATCTAAACTTAAGGAATTGTTAGCTGCATAGTAGGTCCTGGTTAGGTACCAAGGTTAGGGCCTGGTATTTACAATGTGTGTTTTCAGTATTTTGCTATGATCATTTAGAGACACAGTTATGTGGGTATAGTACAGTTAAAAAAAAAATGAATAGGTCAGAGAAACCTTCAGTCATATCCATGTTTTTAGTACAGTGAAATTGTCAGTACAGTGAAATTCTATGTTCTTGTATTCTTGTTTTTTAAATTGTAATAGTGGTCTCTTATCATTTTTAGACTGTGTTTATGACTTTTTAATTAACTGTTTTATTGCTTTTTGAATGTGATGGATTTTTGTATTTGGTTTTTTTTCTTGTTCTTGTAAGCCGCCTTGGGTCCCATCAGGGAGAAATGCGGGATAAAAAATATTGTAAATAAATAAATAAATAGATTGCCCCAGGCCTAAGGAAACACCAAAACACTGAAGCCAGGGCTTTACATCAAATAAGTACGAAGCTATTTCAAGAACAAAGGAGAATTATTTTGTATACTAGTTGGGCACTGATGAAACGTGATCCCTGAAAGTCATATATCTATCAGAAACAGTTTCCAAAACGTTAAATACTACCTTGAGGAAATGTTTGTTCTTGTGCATTAAAAAAAGGGGGGCATTGATTTAGCAGTAACAGTAATTCTTCCCATAATATTACGGTATATTTTGTAACCCATTTGATTAATCTCTTTCCTTCTTTGTAATAGCTTTGATAGATGACAAAGGGATGTAGTGAAAGGTATGGCCCAGATATTACACTTCATGAGTCAGCAAATCCTCTTTGCAAGGTGATGAAGCAGATGAAACTTCTTCACACACGCAGTGTATATCAGGCCTTCGTGTGGAATTTTCATACTATCTCCACCATGAGGAAGAGATCACCAGCCTTCTTAAGTTATAAGTGTATGAACAAGGTCCGTGTCCCGTAGGTATTCATAAGCAACTTAGGAGGTTTTCTGATTGAACAAAAATCAGCCAACCTAGCAGTTCCAAAGCATGTTAATGCGAGTAGATAAATAGGTACCACTTGCGGGAAGGTAAACAGCGTTCCCTGTTCCAGCTGCATGCTACGCGCTGCGGCAAGGAGAGTCATGCCGGCCACATGACCACGGAGGCGTCTTCAGACAACGCTGGCTCTTCGGCTTTGAAATGGGGATGAGCACCACACCCTAGAGTCGGACACGACTGGACTTAATTGTCAGGGGTCACCTTTACCTTTACTGTTCAATTATCCTCTCTACTCTCCCCTCCTTTGTCTTCATTTCTCTCTGCCCTGTCCCAGACAGCTTTAATCATGGTTAGATATCTTGGCTTGTTCAATAAACTGTAGTGAGAACAACCTAGGATTTACTAGGTTCATATGTCACAACCCACAGCCAATCCTGTCTTGTTTTAAACCACGAATAGAAGCAGCAAATTTCCTCCCCTCACATGCAAAAGTGGGCGGGAGAAGAGGGGCGCCCATGAGCTGGAGGACAAATGCTAGTAATGCTAAACCATGGTTCAGCATTACATGATCTGAACCCATCCAAAGTTCCACCCTAGCGCATAAAAGCCCCCTATTCAGGGTTCAATCAGATCATGCCATGTTCCAGTATTTTCCTTCTCAAATACTAGGCAGTGACTCTGTAGAAATAACTGAGCTGCTTCCGATTCTGCTTAAAACTCCTTCTGCACAAGCACCTTTCAGAGCCAATCTGCCAAGGATTAAAAATTAACAAATATGCAGTTTGTAGTTCTTGAGAATCAACATCATGTAGCTGCTGAGCAAAAGTGACATCCTAATAGGTCACAAATGAGAAGAGACAGAATTTTACTGCTAAATCTAACCACAGGGCATTGTGGGAATTCTACAGGAACCTTCATATTTATGAAGCTTAATTATCCTGAAATTGCCAATCTGTAAAGTATAGCTACATTCAAGAACTGATTTCAAGACTAAAACATGAACAAAGAGAATATGGTTCCCAGGAGATGTTCTACAAGGATATGCAGAGAGGCACAAAAGCGGGGGGGGAGGGGGGAGAGGAATCTAGATCTACAGATACTAAATTTCTCGTAACTAAGTGGAATACCAGCCGTAGAAAGCATTTCAGTTCAGGGAGGAGCTGCATGATGGAAATGTTTCTTAGGAAAGAGGTCAATAAGGCCAGGAGGAAACCATCAGTTGGCAATGTTATAGGGGAAAAATATTTATGAAACAGCAACACTGCATAACATCAGAAATTATAGATGCACAATTTAGTGGGAGGATAATGGCAATGGGTCCTAAGAGCCTTGTAAAATTCTCTTTTAAGAAACTAATCAAGCATAGTGCAATATGTCATTCTTGGAGTTCATTAGCTCCTCTTACAACTCCAGACCCTGATAACATTAGCCATCGGATGCACATGCATATGGGGGGCAGAAAATATACAGGCATTGGTTCCAAGGATCTAACAGAGGATGAAAGTCCTCACTAACTGCACAGGAATTCAGATATAGGCTGTGGCATAGCAAGGACACATATTTATAGCTCACCTCTTCTATCCCTGAACCAAAGGACATTCCCAGCCAAGAGTTGCATGCCATTAAGCACTATGCACTACAATTCCTTAGAGAGATGTGTGGCAGCTAGTACATCACCGTCAATATGCCTTAAAAATACATCTTTTGTTTTCCTCTGCATTAATCTTCTTTACCTAACAATTCACACACAACTTTTAATGACAGGGGAGTGCATGTTGGACACCACCCCCTAAATTCAATGCTCTTAGGTCTATCCTAGACATAGAGTAAACCTACTTCATTCAGACTAAATAAACCAGGAACACACCCCAGCCCACGGGCTTCTTTATTGACTGCCACTGTGCAGCAACTCATCGCCAGATTGGTTATTCCCAGGAAAAGTAATTTCAAGGTGAAAAACCTCTGTGATCTCAATGGCAGACCATGCATCTTATATTGACTGCCACATTTTTTTTTCAGACCCAGCTTGTCGTGATAATACTAAAATACACCTGGCTGTATGGCAGGTGCAAACAACAGTTGGATGAACTGTACATAGCACTTTCTTGCTGGGAACAGAGTATTCATATATAACGCATCTATGGGGCACAAGCTCAGTTTAAACTATGGCAGAGGTGAAACGCTTTACCTCATTTGGTGTTTGCTTCCAAGATTGTTGAAAAGCAACTCCCTTTTTGGCACTTAATGTGCTTGCAACAAGATTGTTTCAGTGATGCCTTTTCTCCGTGCCATTTTCTTCCTCCTCCTCCTCCTCACCCTTATTCTTTCTCATTGCCCACACTACCATTCAATGATCAGCTATGGTGACCCCACATGGTTTTGTCAATGACACGACACTATATCTGGACTTGGTAACATCATGGGTGCTTGTAAACAAAAAAACCAGCCAGCTGAACTGAACAGCAGTGCAGGCAAAAGGAGACCAAGGACTGTGAGGACAAAGACAGAAATGGTACTGTGATGTTGCAACAGTCAGCAGAAAAAAAGGGCACAGAGCAAAATTCAAAACAATGCCATTATTAGGCAAGGTATTTTGTCAATAATTTGTTTGCTACATCTAATGCAGTACTTGCAAAACAAATATTAAAATGAGAGAACATTTGCCACTGAGTTTAAGTGATCTCTGTCATAGAATCCCCTTATCCCACCACTGATAGAAAAGACGACACGTTTTGTGAGAATGTTTATTAGTGAGAAAAATACACATTTGAGTATTGTTCTAAAAATAACAGAAGAGTACTCCTTTAGCATCCTCCATGGAGTGAAATACTGTATATAGGTAAATTTAAAAAGTCCGCCCATGGGTGCAGAAAGCACAGGATAACACAAAATGGTTGGCAAAAGGCTGTAAAGTTTCTTACACCTACTCATGCAAAGATTCACCTTCACAGTTTTCTATAAAGTCTTCATGTTTGTTCATCAGGCACTTTAAGTGTCCTTAGATACTTGAGAGATATCAAACTCTCTTCATGCATTTATGTTGTTTGTGAACAGCAATACATGGGGGGGGGGGCATGTTGACTAGCCATGTCCCCATGGCTGATGCTTACGGGCTATGTCCTCTGTGCATTTGACACTTGTCTGCAGAGGGCAGCAAGGAGGCTTCCTCCATCGTGAATAATGTAATGACCAAATAAATTTGGTTTTAAACTACTTCGGTCTTGTCCTTCCCCAATACAGCTTCACAGTCAGGCATATTATAAACTACATTATGTGCTCTCACCATCTCCCATCTCATGCCTTGCGTCAGTAACAAAAGAATCCTATGAAATTTAGCAAGAACCCAGATATGAACAGAATATAAAACAAGAGAAAATCTATAAAAATGATATATTAAACTTTCTTTTAGGCTATTTAGAGTAGGAGCATACTTACATTGTTAACACCAGATGCTACAAAAACATTAAATTCTATCAGTTCAGCACTGTTTCTGCATCTAAATCTATATAAGAAGCATACAAATATAAAAGTATTTTAAAAGTGCCAGATTGTCATGAGCAATGTTCTACATAGAAAGAGAAACAACCAATCTTTTCCATCTATTTGCAAGAAGAGTATAGGAGAACCGTTCTCCATATCACAATCAAAAAGTAGACAGAGCCAGTATCAGATGTTGGCATTCTTGTCAGCTACTTGAAGACCCACGATCTTCAGAAGGGTCCACTGCTGTTCCCAGAGATCATCTCTGTGCCCATAGCCTTCATGTGGTGGCAGCCCTCTCTCTCTCTCTCTCAGGGCCCACCCAGGTAAGAGGGGGGCCATGGGAGACAGTTTGTCGAGGGGCCCCTAAACACGGTCCTAGAGGTAGCTTCCAGCTACTTGTTCTGCCGGTTTTATTCTTAGTTCTACATACACACACTTTGCAGAATGGAGGGGGGGAAAAACAGCAACTAACAAATCGAAAGTCCACCTAAAGCTCAGTGCCTTGAGCAAGGAGGAACGGCCCAAGTTGCTGTGCTGGAGAGATGCAACTGCAGTCAGACACAAAATGTCATCCACACTTCGAAGATGCGTCATTCAATAAAAGATAAAAAATAATAGTAGATGCGTTGTTTTGTGTTAATTATCCCAACCAGGATTCGATTTCGGTTACAACAATAAAGCTATGCAGCACATTCCATGCCTTGCCATGTCATACTGACACCCACAGGATGTAGTAGACTATCCCCATGGGACGAGGGGGAGGCTGGGATGGCCACCACACCTCCACAGGAAGATGCATCCCATTCTGCATCCCATTCTGTGGCTGACATGAACATTCCTTTTTCAATTGTTATCCGGAAGGCACAATTTCATCCAGTTTCCAACATACAAAACTGTCCTTATTTAAGTGGCACCATTCATTTCTTTTTAGTCATGGTATTATTTAACAAATTAATAAGTGGATATTTGTCAAGACTCCCAAATTCAGTTCAGTGCTTTGGAACTTCAATGGTTCCTGCACTCTTCTTTTACATGGCTTTCTAGTGCATATCTGTATCTTGGATCCATGTCCTTTACAAACAGCATTTGCTGTGGCTGAATTAAAAGCTGCATCTTAATCTTACCAGTTAATGCCTTATCTAATCATCAGGGCAAGCAACTTAAGTGGCTTAAGGCAGATTTTATAGCAGATTATATTACATATTTCTGTGTCTGTGAAAGTGAGAGGGTTTTTTTTCAATGCTACAGGTTCAATTAGATGAGCACCTTGTGTGTCTTGTGTCTGTTAAGTTATTGGTACAGAACATTAGTGCAGAATTTCTTATTTCCTCCGAATTAAAACTGTTGAAGCTTAGAGGATTTGTATGTAGCAGTTTAACTGCACCATTTGTTCAAGCTGTTCCTCTTAAATAGAATCAATGCTATTTTTGCATCCTTAATGGAAGTCTATTTAGTTAAATACACAGGCATTTTTCACCTTGAGCAGACAGGAGCATGAGACGCCCCAACTGCTGAGGAGTGGATGGGTACTTGTTTCAGTCCAGCGCAATAATGAGAAATCCTGAAGTATAGGGCATTAGCTGTAAGGCCTGCTCAGCATCTCTTTGGTTTGCTCTGTCATTTTGCATTTAAGGCTGGTACATTTCAAGTTTTGATGTTTGCTCTCTAAACACATCACCCTCGTTTTTACCAGTATGTGCTTCTACTAATTTTGCTAAGGTTACTTAAATTTATTTCCAATAGTACCATAATGTCATCATTATGGCGCGTAAGGGCCCCCCACGCTAGGGTAATCTACTATAGTCTTGTCAAATACACACAACAACACATTGCAGGTTTTATGGAGAACAGCAACGATTTTAATTTTTTTCTGAATTATTAAAAAGTCAGTAGTGTGTTTTTAAAGATGGCTTTTAAAGATTTTAAAAATTCTCTGTGGGCTACCCTGAACCCTGCCACCCCACGTGATGCCTCCTACACAGCCTCTCTGGCGGCAGGATGGTGCCGTGCAGCTCTGCGTGCTTCTGTAATGCAGTTTGCGACAGCCGTAAAGGAAATCCCACCGCCGAAACATAGTTCCGGGGGGGGGGGATTAGGTAGAATTGGGGCATTAGAGCACAAGCCTATGCCTGTCTACTCAGAAGTCAGTAGAAAAATGTTTCCAATTGGGCCCTACAATCGATTATAGCAGAAGGCACATAGATTATGAGTCTTTGATTAAGAATTGTTTTTGGAGGAAGGAATGCCCAGAAAGAAAACAGAAAAGGGGAGAGCACTGCAAGTAAAACAAACAGCATGGCAGAAAACATGGAGACGAAGGGTGGATTCCTGTTCCCTTCACTTCTAATTATCTCTTTCTCTTTCAATGCTTAAATGGTACAATTATGGTATCTGAGGTAAAGAAGAACAGATCACCTGTATTCCTTCTATTGCTAACCAACCCCATTTCCATTAGTTACAATGAGTCACTGGCTTGTAAATCCATTTTCTATGGCCTCCCAGCATTCACGTGGATTGTGGAATGGATACAGTTCTGATGTACTGTACTACTCTTATTTCAGACAGTTATGCAGAGACGGATGGCATTGAGTTGCACATGGGGTTTTCATCAGTCAATCACTGCAGTGGCTGCACCAGCCAAACTGAGCTAAATTGTATTTAGATCTTTATCACACTCTATTCTGAAAGTTCAGGGCAGATTACTATGAGAAATGCTTGTAAATAAGAGCTTAGCTTGGTTTTGGCAACCTAGCACATACCTGCAAATGTCTCTCATCACCCCAATTGGCCCATCAGATATCATGTCCTTTAAGCAACAGGACTTGGAGGACAGATCATTTTTGTCATTAGTAAAACAACAATAGCTTGCTCCAAATTAGTCCCACTGCTAGTAGCTGCACCAACACTGGCAAAAATGTGCTAATTCTGCTTTTCGTCTTCTCACTTTAATGACCTTCATTAAACTGTAATCAAATGTACATCGAAAATTGTCATTAGTGTGCAAGGTGTTTAATGCTATTACACATCCAAAATGGTTCAAAAGAATTGTATGGAACCCCAGATATTGATTACTGCAAACAAGCAGCACTGTGGGCAGTAAAAAAGGGTCTCAATTATCTTAATTGCGTATTTGGCAGAGGCCTGCCCAGGATTGGGGGGAGGAGGAATAATTACACGCTGCCTTTAAAAAGGTGTTTTTTTTTCCTTTGTGACTTTTTACTTATGTACACAGACCTTTTTTAACCTGTGGCATGTAGTTGTAGACTTTTGTGTGTATATAATTCTATGGAGTGGGTTGCCCTGTGGTGATCACAGTCTGCAGCTTTGTTTTTCAGAACCTGACATGTGAACATGTTCCCTGAATCCCAATACCTTTTCCAAAGCTCATCTGCAATGGTGGGACCAAACAGACTAACGGAGCTCTCTCTCTCTCTCTCTCTCTCTCTCTCTCTCTCTCTCTCTCTCTCATTATCTAGAAGGAAAATGATGCAAGTCAATTCCGTTTTCTCTACTGAAGCACATAATCCCTGAACTGGGTAGTCCTGACCTTCCAGAAGTAGCACATCACTATCTATTTGTTTTTAAAAGCCCATAGATAAAAGAGGAAAATAAATTTGAATTCACAGTAAAAGCAGACATCAAGTACTAGGCCATTCCCCAAATGGAATACAGCCAGATTTTATCCCTAGGTGAAGAGCTAAAAGTGACCTTCTAGTTGTACAGTACATGACAATTTTCGACATCTAAAAAACACAGAATGTGCATTTGTTTAGGGGGGAGGGGAGACTGCAGTGTAAACTCTCTCTCTCTCTCTCTCTCTCTCTCTCTCTCTCTCTCACACACACACACACACACACACACACACACACAGAGCATGTAGGATGCAAAGACATATGAGCATTAATCTTCTCAGTCGTCCATGTTTCCAAATTCACAACAAAGCAGTGGCAAAACTTTGCAGTGCAATCCTGTCCAATTTATGCCACCAACTGAGCTCTGCTCAATCCCATCCAATTATGCCACCGGTGTAACCAGCGGTGCAGCGAGAACGGGAGGCCCCAGAACGGAAAGGGGATTCAAATCCCCTCCCAAAGGGGAATTCAAAGGGGAATTCAATTCTATTGCCTCTTCCCCTAAAGCTACTGCAACTTAGTGGTGGATAAATCCTTCATCCATTTCATAGAAGGAGAGACAGAATGAACAAACATACCATTCACACACGGCTGCTTCTCACAATACCTTTTCCATTACATAGCACTCACCTGTGATTTAGCACAGCAAAGTGCACACGTGCTTATCCACTATCTGGACACATGAGCGCTCATGTAGCACTTTAGAAAGAGGAAAATAGTGCAAAAAGGCAGGGGGCAATACTGCAAGGCTTTTCCCTGCAGCAGTACTTTGCCATTTCAAGAACCTTCTCTTTTTTCATTTAAACCTTAAAAAAAAAAAAAGAATTCACATCTCTATCTCCAATGCTAGAGTGCCAACTTCTTTGGTTTTTATCCACAAAACAAATAGGTATTACCTCCACACGTACAACCTCCCAGCTGCAAGGATCCTCTCTATACCCCTTTATGCCTGCACATTATATATACTATTTATTTATTTATTTATTTATTTTTCACATTTTTATACTGCCCTTCCTCCAAGGAGCTCAGAGTGGTGTACATATTTCCTCCCCTCCTTTTGTCCTCACAACAACCCTGTGAGGTAGGTGGGGCTGAGAGATAGTGACTGGCCCAAGGTCACCCAGGAAGCTTCATGGCTGAGCGGGGATTTGAACTTGGATCTTCCAGGTCTAAGTCCGACTCCCAAACCACTACACCATCCTGGTGGGCCTAGTGTCCATGTAGAACTGAGCATGGAATTGCTTCAAAAGAAATTGTCAGTACAGGTCCATAGGAAAGTCAGTTGCAAAAGGTGCACTGGCAAATAGGATTTCTCAGTTCAGAATTAGCTATACGCCCCATTCATAAAGTCCACTACTAGTGAGCTTTAATTGGTTTCCTTTTAGATCTTCAGTTGCTATTTCTAATTGCCATGCACATTCATTTCATTCACCAATTTGTACCCCATCTCTTCCCCTACAATGAGGTGCCCAAGGTGGCTACAAAATAATAATCACAATAATAATCACAATAAAAACAATACGGAATAAAACGCTACAACAACATCACAATAAAATAGTTAAAAGCAAAAAAAAAAAGCAGCAGCATAAACAAAGCAGCGGAATAAAATATAAATAAAAACAGTGGATAAGATGCAGGTAAAAGCCACATAGGAATACACATTCACACCCATTCCCCACATTTACAGCACAAACGTATGCATGTCTACTCAGAAGTAAGTCTCACTGAGTTTAACAAATTTACTCCAAGGTAACAGGTGCACAGAACTGCTGCCTTAAAAAGCATCATTCCACTTTCCACATTTAATAAGAAGAGATCTGACTGTTACTACCTGTGATGCACTGCTGAGAGAATGGCAGTCAGATAAAGAAGCTGGGTCAACATAAATGCACAGGTGCAGATTCTTTACTCACAAGGGGTCAAAGCTCCTACCCCACTGCACTTCTGCAGAAGCGCTCAATTAGATGCCAGGACAGTGACTCACCTGAGACATCTGCAGTGAAGCCATGAATTTTTTAACTGTAGTGCAATGAAGCATTAATTGTTTTAGTCCAATTCACTGCACCAGATGCACCGTTACATATTGAGTTTAAGCACAATAAACCCAATCCTCCTCTGTTAATTCATAGACATTGTGTAATAATTCAGATGCAAGGGGGGGAAAAACTGCACTTTCAAGTGAGACAATACTTCCTCCCCCCGTCCCAGATATACATTTGCTTTCAGTCAGATGCTGAATGTCAGGAGGACAGGACAAACTTGACCCCTCTAAAATATGGAAAATAAAGCAAGACCAAAAAGAAATGAACAAACGTGAACAGAGATAGAAAAGGGGGGGGGGGCAATAGGTGCCATAGCTGTATACCTACATACTTCATTTCATGCACCCATAATTCTCTCTGGCAGCAACATGATTAATTCAAAGAATTATTGATTTTTTTTCCTTGCTCAATCCTGCTGACCTGCTTTTGTTGACAGGTCTGTATGGATCACACTCCGCTGTCAGCTGAAATTCTGGCATCATGTTGGTCTCTGTGGCCTGCGGTAAACATTTCTACTGGTTCAACATTAATAGCATTTGAGTGCCGGATAAAAACGTACTCTTGCTTCAAACAGGGTAGATAGAAATGAAGCAAAGAACAGATCTCCTTAAAAAGTGCATTATTGAAATTATTGAATTGCAATTGAGAACAAATAGATATAGTTTTGTATGTTCTGAGGTTCGCGACCGGTACATATCTTTTATTTAATAAAAGGAAGCATTTTTCAGGTTGTTCTGGTCGTTTTATTGTTAACAACAAGAGAACAAGGGTTTGTCTTAACGTTTCGCTCCTAAACCACGAGGAGCATTATCAAAGGTGCAATTTGCTGAAGCAACTTGCTGTCTGCTCTAGTTCTTCTTAGCACAAGTTGTTAACAGTGGAAGGATTAACTGTTTGCCTTTGACAGGTTCCTTAAAGTCATACCGCCATTTTAATAACCAGTCCCATAGCTACAAATATTTTTCAGAGATAAAATGGGGCAGCAATGCACAACAGCCCTCCCTTGTGCAGTCAATCGTTGAGAAGCGGTTTAGGAGCAAAACGTTAGGACAACCCCTTGTTCTCTTGTTCTTAACTTAATAAAATGACAAGAACAACCTAGAAAATGCTTCTTTTTATTAACTCAAATAAATATAGTTCTATTTGTTTTTGTTATAATGCTGGAGTTCTGTAATAAAAAGGAGCACTACTAACAGATCACTGGTCACTGTAAAATAGCTTTGGACTAGTCTCTCCAGAAAGCTCAAAATGAAGTTTTAACTGCTTCAACACCCAACAGCTTAGACGTTACCCCAACAAATACATTTTTGTAGAACTATTTTTGAAATAGCTTTAAAAACTCAGTTCATTATGAATAATTGTATCACTTCATGTCTGATTCTTCTTTTGCTATGGCAAATCTTGACCTGAAGTTATCAATAAATAAAAAAAGATCAGCAACGAAATCTCTCTTTTCCATCTATATCATTTCCTAGGTCACTTGTAAATAAATAGGTTATGGTCCAATTGCAAAATCTTGGATAAATATCCAAAAGTGAAAAGCAATTGGCAGGCTCCCCCCACCAATCCCTTGAGCTGACCAGCCACTGAGGGGTGGGGGGCTGAGTTCTCCCACTGCCTTTGCTGACCTCAGGGTGCACACCGAAGGCCTTAACTCCCGCCTTTGGGGCCGGCACTAACCATATATGAGAATTTAAACAAGCAGCCCGAATTTTGGATACTTTTTCAATTTCTGAAATGCTGGTATTTTATCCATGTCAATAGTGCAAGTGTCTCTAATACCGCTGTTCTATTTCAACGCATTAGACTTCTCAATCAACTTCACAGGACAATACCATTCACGCTTCAAATATTAACTCCTTTTCCTATCAAAATAAAACCCAGGTTAGACGTTATCCAGCGTGAAAGTTTCTACTGGGAGACACTTGAAAACCCACAGCTAAACTACGCACATAGACAAAAGCTTTATCGCATAATGGCTTTTGAGCAGTAATGCATGCTTTCATTAAAATGAATGAGAGAGTGCATCAGTTCTATCCCTCATATCAAGTCTGTCAGCACTTCTGAAGCATCTTCTTAGGTCAGAGTCAGAATCTGAGGAATCATCAAGGACACAGAATATAGTATTTTGTAAGTCTCCAGCAACGTGATCACGATCAAGGGAAACTACTGGCCTGAGTCATCATGGGAAGAACAATACCGTAACTACTCATCTTGAAAGAATTACAGAAATGCACACACACAGAGTTGCAACCAGTCTATAGTAGTGCCTCTGTGGCCAACCAGCATTCGATCAAACCATGCTGCATGATCAGGTCACAGTTCTTCCTCCACAGTGCCTTCTTTTCCTATCCTTGAAACCAGCAATTCCTCGTGAACACTACCAATCCTAAAGGTGTTCTAATTCCTAACCAGTTAATAGGAACGGTGGGTTTTGTTCCTCTGCATCCCTGAATTCCCTTTTCTCAGAGCTGTAGTAGTAAGAGTTGTTGTTACTGTATAGACATCACAGGCATCAACACACAAGATATCAGCTACTGGTAGATTTAGTTACAAGCAGTTCTACAGGGTGCTCAACCCTGTGCACCCTGAATAGGCTGCAAGACCAGAATGAGATGGATAACAGGCAATACATTTATTGTAGAGAGCTTACACAGATAGTGGTTCATATCACCATGCCTTGTTACTTTCTCCCCTCTGCCCCTAGCTCAGGAAAATTCCCGGAGCTGGAAGATGGAGAGGCACAATTCAGGGGCTTGCAGGGGACTGGAGCATTCAGAAATAGCACTGCAACGCTGTACTTCTGATGCAATCATCTGGAGAATAGCCAGGTTTCAAAGTTCTGAACTGGATACAAAAAAAAAACCAATTGGTGGTTGCCCATCACTCTGGGAAGTATGGTGACCTGGCGAGAGCAGATGGCAGAGCAGCTTCTGTGTTCCACTGAACAAATCCCAGTAAATTTAAAATCAAATGAAAGAATGGAGCATAAACGCTGAAAATAGACAATCGTTCTGAGGTTAGTTATTCTGATCAACAGGATATTTATTAGTCCTAATGGCAAAGTGTAGAAGAGGAGCATCAGACTGCCAAATACACATCATAATGAACAGTCAACTTGTAGAATTTTTTTTTTTGGGGGGGGAATGAAAAGTAGAGGAATATGACACCAATCTGAATACTTTGACAGCACCACTATAGCAAGTCTTAGAAATATGGATGGAGGGGATAACTAGGACTCTTTCAACTGATTGTGTGGGGAAATCATTAAGTACCCATTTCTGAGTGATCACTGCCACTGAGGTTTTGCTTTAATATATCTCAAGGTATTTGCCGATAATGGATGTGCAAGTGAGCACAATTTCATGACAACCCAAAAGGCAATGAAATGTAGCTTGGTCTTGAAAAATGCCATTTAGGAGAAATCTGAAGGGCCTGATGGGAGTCCCCCACGGGCAGATCTAAATATACAACAAAGTTGCTCTTTTCTTCACTTGCGTCTTCTTTGTCTCTCTCCATACATTCACCATTTCCCCACTAAATTCCTCCATTCATCCTTTTCAGTCATTGCTTTCACCCTCCCCAACTCACCCCAGGGAGTGATAACCACTTAAAAGAATGTGGGTTGTTTGTTAATTATTCATTCCATAATGAGGGAGGAATCAATGAACACTTTTTCCTTGCTCTTATTTTTTTTTGATCCCCCATCTGCACATTACAAGCAGTCTTACTAGGGGAAATAAGAGTGAAATACAGAACCAAGGATCAGTGATTAGTGGCTGACAGCAGAGGAGAAACAGCAGCAGAGAACAAGAAGCCATCAAACTACCTTAGTCAGCTGTTGTAGCGAACACACACCATAATTGCTTCTGAAAACTAGTAAATCACATTGCTCAAGAAGCTTCCCTTCAGAACAACATGGTTGAATCCTCTCTTTTTCTTCCAGAATGTTAACTTTAATCTTTCGTATGAAATATGTATTGCAGGAAGTGTGTTCTTTATCTTTCCTGTGCCGCTCTGTCATGAGCAAGCAGCCCTCTCCTGAGAAAACTCTTTATTTCTCCCTGAAAGTCAGCTCTCTGTGTACTTTGACGGGCCAATCCTATCCCTCACCCCACCCACACCCCACCCCCGTGCAGCTGCGGGTTTGCTGTATCTAAGAGGAGGGCAGATTGGGAGGCTTCAGCAGGGAAAAGGGATTTAAATGGGTCTCCTCGGACATGCGTTAGCGATTTCGCTAGTGCAAGTCTGAGGAGAGAAAGGGGTGGAGAGGCTAAAGGAAATGGGGATAGGATCCAGTATGCACCTTGACTGAAACTAGCTCTCATCTGGTCATTGGTCTAGTTTCACTCAATTGACTTGAGAATGGGAAATTTGAACATTGGAAATTAGAACCAGCCTACCAGAGCTTAGGGGGCTAAGCTCCCAAAAAGGGATACAAGAGAACCAGAGGGTCTGGATCCAGACCGAGAGCCAGATCCTGATCCAACACAAGAATAGAGCCAGACCCAGAAAGAACAAGATGTGAGCTGGCCTTTGCAAGATGCCAGCCCAAGCAAGATGCAAGCCATGGTGTTGACCGGCTAGGAAGGAGTTAACTCCTAGAAAGGTCTTTCCCTCCAGTACCAGGAGGACGCTGCAAGCGTAAGTGAATGCTTTAAGACTTCGACTCTGATTGTACTTTATTTTGGAACTTTGCCTCTTGATCACAAGTACAGAATTTGATTTTTTTTTCCTTTTCCATTTTAATCCCCAATAAATCTTTTGAGTTTTTAAAAACAACCTGCCCAGTGCTTTAACCCACAGAGCAACTGACCTCTTGACTCTAATGCCTTGCATGCTACCCAGGGAAGGCTTGAGCTCGTGAGCAAGAGATTGTATGGGGATGTGTGGATGCAAGAGGGAGAGAAGTGAAGCAAGGAGGTCGATCAAGATGCTCCCCACCCTTCTCCTTCCTCAGGGAACTCAGAGCTAAGGCTATTAGTTCAGCAGGCAGACAACTGAATGAATGGGTGGAAGCATGACCCTTACCCTGCGCTTCTGGTGGCAGTGGAAATCCCACCCCATACGTGCAGCCAGGGTATGACTGTGTGTGTGGTTGTGATGTGATCTCAGGGAGGGAGGGAAGAAGCACCAGCTTTCCCAGAGGGGAACTACCCTGGAGATCGCTGCACCCTCCAAAGCAGGGGAGTGGAATAGAATAGTATTACAATTTCAAATGTAGAATTATATCACACTTTGCATACCAAGCTTTTATTATTGTATTTCAGTAATCTTCAACCTTTTTTTTGCAGTGATGTAGACTTGAGTCTATTGACTTGGACTCCAGTCAGACTCAAGTCGCATCAATGACTTGACTCAGCGATTGTAAAAGACTCGAAAAACCTTTTACACCAAGTCAATTTTTATTCAGGTTTAAACCTGTTTTCCCATAGATAGGGACTCGCAACTCACAACCAAAGTCTCGGGACTTGGGGACAAAGACTTGAGACTTGGACCCAGGGACTTGGTATTTGACTCAAGACTTGGACTCAGAGACCCTGCTTTTTGTGTTGTGACCCCCAAAATAAATAAATAATGAGACTGGGGATACACCGTTGATCCTGCCCCCCTCCAGGGACCTGATCTGGAAAAAGGCCCTGCTGATTAAATAAAAATAAAAATCCTGCACACAGTGTCCACTGTGCAAGGCTGGGCCACCTTCGTAAGGCTAGGCCCCACCTCCGCCACCCATGCCTACCAATGAGATTGCCTGCAAAGTCTGGGGATGGGGAGACTTTTTGATCAGCAGGTTTTGGATTCACTTCTGCAGCCATGGAAGCCTGCTGGCCATTTTGGCTCCTGTAAGTTGCCATGACCCCACAAATGAGGCATTGCAACCCCATTGGGGTCATGACCCCAAGGTTGAAGAACACTGCTGTACTTAATTTGAGAAGAATAAATACAGGAGATAGCTGAAAGAAGCACTGGAAATGTTTTCTAAGTCTTGATCTGCTGCCAGATCTCCAAGCGGTCGCCGGAGGAAGGTAAGCAATCCCCTGGTGGCTGCCAGGGTTGGTCCGGGCAGCGAGGGAGGGGGCCCATTGGCCAAGCCGGCCTGGGAGGGGGTGGGGATGGCGTCTGCCATATCCCTGTCTCCCGCCAGTCCGGCTTGGCCGTTACACGGCCTCCTCTTACGTCCGCCAGCTATTTTAGCTGGCGGAAATCTGAGGAGGTTCATCGGACTGTCCCCGGTTTACACTGGGGGAAGGGGCCGAGCATCCCCATTCCCCGAGTAGACCTCTGGACCATGCCAGCACAGCCCCGCCAGATCCTTAGTTAGGATTGCACTGTGAGGCAAGCAAATTGAGAAGCGTTGTGGCCCTATCGCGCATTTAGCAGGCCTTTCCATTCTACTTTTGCCTCCAGCGCTTTCCCTCAACCTGCTGTCTCTTTTGGCCCACCTTTCTTCTCCTATTGTTGTTTAAACTTAAAATAAAACTGGTTCGATTTTACCCATGGTCTGCCTGGTCCCTGGATATAGAGAGGTTCAGTGGATTGTCACATCCCTTTGCTCTGCAGATGGTACTATTTGGGGGGGGGGGGGGAGGTTAATAGGAATTCCTGAAGTGTAATGTTCTCCTGGGGGGAGGTTTTTGCCCAGATGGCCTCCCTCTGTCTGGTTTTATAGTCTGGGCTGGTGGCAGCAAGTACATTCTACCAAGGCTTTTCTTCATTCAGCTGCTTGTCCAACAAAGGAAAAGGGGGGGAGAAGGAAGAGGTGAGCATGTTATTTACTAGGTGCTCCTTCCCTGGGTCAACCTGCATTTTCTTGGGAGTCCCCCGTTGACCATGACAACCTGCATCATCATTCTAACCATGTGAGCAAGACTATTCCACATACTTTCCAGTAGTGTTGGAATCAGGACACAGGGGTCTCACAATCGGCTTACAAAATAGCTACATGTACACCATAGCAAATTAACACTTTGCAAAGGGCCATGTGTATCCATCCCAAAGTCACTAGAACTGAACTTCTAACTTCACTTAAGGTTGCATCTTTAGAATAGCGATACATTCTAGCAAGCAAGTGCAGTGTACCAAGCACCGTCCCCATAGAAAAAGCCTTCCGTTTAACTGAAGAAAGATGTTGAAATAGTGGTAAATCAACGGTACTCAATATTTCCTTTAAAGTATAACTATGGCAAATATATACAGTACAAAATGTCATATTGGGTGAAAATCAGTGTGTTCCCCGGCAAGTATGCTACAAAATGTAATTCTTTATAAAAAAAACTGAACACCAAAAATGCAAAACACATCGAGTCCCTCTAAAAATATCTTGTCATGCCTCATCACTGAGGTATTCAAGTGCAAAAGATTCATGACAATGGAAAAGTCAGGTCAACGTTTCACTAACTTCAATTCAAAGAAAACATCAAGCGCTGAGGAAAAGAAAAACTGACGCTGATGAGGAAAGCAACTATAAATCAGGCCTACCTGAGACGAGTGAGACTGTGTCTTTCTCCCATGAGACAACAGTGATGTATGCCTCCACAGAGGAGGGGATAATGCACTTGAAGACCGCTACATTGCCTCTCATGGCTTTCTGGTCCTCCACGCGGACTGTATATGGTTCCCGTAAAACTAAACACAGAAAAATACTAGAAGTCACACAAAGAAAGGCAACATCAGGTAGACAAACAGGGGTATGAATTTTCTGCATTCTTTCACTACAGGCAAATTGTTCATTCAGTTCACTTGAAGTGAGGAGGAGAGGAAAAAAAAAAAAACAAGGTTAGGCCTTCTAGCCCATTTATGTTCAGAAGCCCTACAGCCAAATTCATCCAGACCATGACCCACAATACAATCAAATTCTGCTACAGTTCTCTTGAAGTGGACCTTGCAGAATTGTATTCACTCAGAATGAAGAGAATTTGACAGATGAGTTAAAATGCATGGCACTCCAGGAAAACAGCAAAGAACTTTTTAACAAAAATATGCAACAAAAAAACCAACACACACGCTACACGGCATAAGGTATCATTAAAGCAAAAATCAATATACCCCACACAGATTTTATTTTTATTTATATATGAGTGCGCGTGCACCCACCTTATACAGTAAATATCTTATAATATCAATACTACTTCCAGAATATTCTATTTAGTTTGCCTGTTCCAAAATCTTAATTTATTTCACACTAAATAGAAAGTATTTGAACTTTTCCAGTCTCCTTCCCTTCTCAAAACAGAAAAGCAAAAAGTTAGTCTCCTCACAACAACATTAATACATTTCTTGCTATCTGCCACCCCACTAACCAACATTTTTAAGTCAGCACGAGAACTGAACATGTCCCTTCCTGAAAGTACCGATCACATGTACACATGTCGCGCACATGTTGAACTTAAGGCTTGAACAGAACTACTAGGAAAAAAATATAATATTCAGAAGCACATTGGGAAAAGATGGTGTTTATGTGTTGTCTAATATGAAAAATTTTTTAGGTTATTTTAGATTGAAGGAGAAATTCAGAGAACAACGTGAGAGTTCATACAGCAGGAGGAAGTGGCCAGTAAGGAGAAGTTTGCAATGATCAAAATAAGAGCAGATCTACATGTTCAAAAGAATTGGAGGGTGCAATCCTTTTGGGATTATGTTTCTGAATGCTGCCTTGTATCGAACCCCTTACACATAGAACATTAACAGGTGAGGTTAGACACTGGCATGCTAGTTTTCTAGCACACCTGTAGTTTGATCTGGTATAGTACCAAGAGGGCTATATCACATCATTCTTCCTTCTGAACATTTGGATTGGCGCTTTATGTTCTAAAGATGTCATGTTAAATCATTCCTTATTTTATTTTCAAATCTATCTCCATCCATTAAAGCAAGTACAACTAAATACACTAGATTGCTATTATAAAATAGTAATTATAGCTATTATAGATTGCTGGTATAGAATTACACTAGATTGCTATTATAGATACATTAGATTGCTATTACAGAATAATATTTAATATAGAATGTGAAATTAAATAAAGTTGGCTTTATATGTGCATTGTGAATTCTTCCAAAGTCCCATTGTGCTTGTAATATGGTTATTTACGACATTTTTTTTATCTCATCCTTCTTCTCCCATGGGGGTCACAAGGGCAGAAAGTCCAGACTCCCGGCCACTTGCTAGCAGAACTAGGCAGCAGTTCCCAAGGAAGGTCTCTCAGGCAAGAGAGAAAGGCTGAGTAGCTGGAATTCACTCAGCTTGTGATGGAGACCATCCCTTCTTGGCAGTCATCCCTAGTTGGCAGTGGCCAGGTAGTAGCTCTCACTAAAGACCTCTCAGGCAAGCAAGGTAGGCTGAGCAAGGAGAATTCCCTCAGTCTGAGATGCAGGCAGATCTTCCCTTGCTAGCAGTAGGCTTCTACTGCGGATGAATTTCCACAATGATGATGATAATTGCAGCTTCTGCCCACTAACTTCCATAGAGTCCCCTAACAATCTCTGTCACGTGTAGTTTTGAAAGAGTTTTTTCTGACTTCATGTATCCTTGCAAATGCCATATAAGGTAGGTTAGCACCAGAGACTCTGAGGCTTGAAGCAAGAACTTGTGGCCTGAGGCTGGATGTAGCCTAGTGAACCACCTTGCATTGTGTATGCTCAGAGTTGCCTTCAGGCACAGAGATATGCAGCATTGGCCACTATAATTTAGCAAACAGCAGGAAACCTCTGGATTGGTGCAAGTATTAGGTATGTGCCCTTTTGTCTTTGCCTGGTCACATAGTTCTGCCAACTGTATTTCAGCATTAAGCTCTCCAGTTCCAGTTCCCAGGTCTAGCAATTGATCTCAATTGCTGAATAATTGCTATCCGGCTGCTCCCGATTCAGGTATAGTTGTCTAAAGCCACAACCTGGCCATGAAAGGCTGAGAGAGATTCAGCCTTCAGTGTAGACTCTGTAGAGTCTTGAATCTCAGTTCTCCATAACCAAATCTGACACTATATACCATATTGTCCCGAGTATAAGACGCACCTGATTATAAGACGCACCCTTAAAGTTTGGTGCTATTAAAAAAATTTAATTAAATCACTGGCATTAAATTGCAACAGCCTGATTATAAGACGCACCCCTAGTTTAAAAACTTAAATTAGGAGAAAAATGTGAGTCTTATACTCAGACCAATACGGTATATCAACTGTATTATGATCCCCATGGTTATTTCATGGAAAGCCATGATGGTTAAACCAGTTCAAGTTTGTAGACAAAGTGATGTGTTCATCCTCACTAGTACCACTGTTTTTCCTCTAAACTACAAAAAGGAAAAAGGGAAAACCCTCTAGCAATTCCCAACCTCATGTTCTCACTCTCATCCTTCTTCCTCCTTGGAAACTGTTCATTATTTAAGCTGTTACAATGAGGTTCAAGTTCCTCTGTTAACTAATTCCTTCAATCTCCTTCTATCCCTTTATGAAGCTACCTAAAATCCAACTCTCGGTCCTGTCACCAAATAGTTCCAGCTTCTTCACAGTGATGACTTTTTGCAATAAGTTGCCTTTTATTTTCCAATTGTTTTATTTGACCCATATCTATAAAATAATTTCCACAACTATCAGAGTGCTCACCTTCTGTATGCTGTGTTAAGTACCTGTTGTATTGATGTACAATGCTACACTATTAGCAGAATGAAATACAAGTACAGTTATTCACCCAAATACATATGTGCAGATACCTACTTACTGTACATTACACGTGAATAGATGTTCTATCTTAAGAGACAAAGTGGTCTCTGTGGTTTCAAGAGAAATCAAGTCTGCCAACTGATCAGCTACCATGTCATTCTAGTTAGCTAGAAGGGTCCCTGAAAAAGCATAGGCCTGGTAATAAACAAGTCAACTACTATACAGTATGTACTTCAGACGTCTAGAACACAGACTTATTAAAAACAGTTCAGTGGTAGCAGCGACATCAAGAACTTTTCAATTGAGATGCAGGGAAGAGAATGATACCCAGGTTCATACTCCATGTTGACTCCCTGTATGTATCACAAGGCACAGAATCTTTCTCCCATGCTTCATCATAATGCATTTCGCTATTCTATTCCCCTTGCTAAAAACATTCAGCAGGTCTCTTCTTTCAAGTCCCTCTTCAAAACTCTTGTTTCCGATCAGAGCTTTTCCTGAACTCTCTTACAGCGCAATCCTATCCAACTTACACCACCAGTGTAACCAGCGGAGAAAGGCAGGGTTAGAGGCTTTCGAGGGGAGGGGAGATTTCAAACCCCTTGGAAGGGGATTTGAATCCACTTTCCGTTCTGGGGCCTCCCGTTCTTGCTGCACCGCTAGTTACACCGGTGGTGTAAGTTGGATAGGATTGCACTGTTAGTCCTGCCACAAGGTATTCCCATCAATCACCTGGACTCAAAATTGTTGCAAGTTGCCTCAGGTGCCTTGGTCACAAGGGCAGAGGTGGGGTAGAAATCTTTTAAATAAACGCACACTTCCCTGCCCATTCCACACTACTACTGCTCAGTCCTTGATCACTCCTGCATTTCTCTCTGGTCAGTTTAATGTAGGAGTACAAGACTCTGGACTGAGAACAAGTCACTTCTGCATTCTATAACACTACCAAGCATACGGCACGTACTAAAAATATGAACAAAAGTGATACTTGACTGTACTCACCGGCCTTAATGTGAACATCCTGACTTCTGATTTTCCCTGAAGGATTTTCAGCTGTGCAATAGTAAGTGTTATCATGGATTAAGTTATTAAAGCTTGAAGGAGGGAAAGGGAAAATTTGGAGAGTGCCATTAGGGTGGACGTGGCGGATCCCTGGAACATCGTAGATCTCCTCGCCCGTTGCTAGGTACCATCTGAGCGTCACAGGAGGGATCCCTGCTGCAGGACAGGGCACCAGTGTCCCTGTGGTGCTAGCAAACACTACCTCTTGCAAAGATGCATTGACAAAATATAAGCTGGCGTGTAGCTCTTCACTGGAAACTGCAATAAAGAAATAGAAATAAATAAAATTAGCAAAGGAAAAAGAATAGTTTGCTCTTAACCACTCATCAATGATGGTACCATACAATTCATCAAGGTTTTTAAAGCAAACTAATATTACTTTACATTACAAAGCATTGTGTTTTGGATTACAACCTACAATTAAATAAAGGTCACTAGTGAAACTGGATTCATATGGAAGATTACTATTTCCTCAATCAGGCATCTTGGCAGAACACTCTAGCCAACTGAATTAACTGAGAAGCCATGGATTTCAAAACATAGGGCAATGATAACTTGGGAGAACAGCATTTCTCTTTGAGATAAAGCAAATAAAATTACTTCCAAAGGCTGCTAGAAAACGTTTTGTTAAAAAAAAAAAAAGACCCTAAAGGGCAATAATCACAGTTTCATTTTAAAGTTAGTAACAATGTCCTCTTTAGCAAAACCTATTCCACTGACATTTGTAAATGAAACCCTTTTCTTAGTGCCAATTTTAAGTAGCATTGCAATTATTAAATCATTCTGGCCACATAAAACTCTCTCACACAACTGACACTGATGTAACAAGAAGATTCAGCACTCTGGACAGGGAATGAAGTTTGCCTCTTCCTCAATTTCCCTGTAGCTTTTCCTCTCTGGATCTCTCATGTGAGAGTGGAAGGATAACGCGGCAATATTTGGTTTCTCAAGCTAAAGGGGGGAACCGAACTGCGCCCAATAAAAGTCCACCCAGGTTTCTATTTGTTCCCTCCTTCACCATCACCTCAGATGCTATCCTATCCATCACTCTTACCCCCTCCTTTCCAGCAGCAAGCTGCTCATTTCTCCTTGCATGTCCAACACCCAGGGAGCTATCCACTACTAGACATTCTGACAACACTGCAGGAATATGGGGATATAAATAATTTACATATTTCCTTAAGCTGAGAAATCAAGCTTCTCAAGGTACCCCCCAAGGTAAATGTGTAAGACAAAGTGATAAATGAGGCAGCAATGTGGAGAAACTGGATGGTCTCGATTCTCACCGCTAGTGGCTGGAAAAAAATTTAAAAAAGCAAAACCTGCACATGTTGATTCAAAGTAACCCTGCAGGGTTGCCTCAGCTGCAAAAGAAACGCCACTTTGTTCGTCAAGGAAATCAGATGCAACTTGAATACATGAGATACACAACAATCTGAATACAGTACAACTACTACAGGAGAATGTGCTGCCTGAATATCAGCACCGGCAGCTCAGATAGTAATAGCAGGTGTTCTGGCTTGAGATAAAACCATTTGTCAGTAAGATGACACCAAGGACTATACAGGGCTGTTCACGAAGAACCCCAAAATATGTTCTGTTTACAGGTTACCCAAAAATGCAAGAAATTAAATTATTAGCTAATTGGATGCTGGCAACAAAATAAGGCCATCTATTTCAGCCACTTTTTTTCTGGCTCAGCTTCTGTGCCATTAACAGCTGCCTCATATGCAGAAATTTAGCAGATGGGGATAGGTGAAGCTTTTCTCTTCATTAGTTAATTTTCTCTGGGAGACCGTTAAATGCACAGGAGTAGGGCCAGATAAAAAGTGGTGATCCTGGCACATAGCCATACTCACGTTGCTGTGATGCTGCATTACTCGATGGCAAAAAAGAAAAAAGAAAAAAAATGGCCACAGACTAGTGTCCATACACAGGGAAAGGAAAATGTGTTTTTACCCAATCAAATTAAATAGATGAGTTTTTGTAATATCTCTGGGATTTCATTAAGTTAAAAAAATCACATTACGTAAAAAAGTGTTCATTATCACTTGGATAAACACCTATAGGGTGTTCAGCAGGAAATCTTAGTTATATATAAGTACATGCAAAGCAACATATAATCTTTATATTTGCATCAAAGAAATTGCAAATTTGCAATTTCCTCAGTAGATTCATTTAATAATTAAATATAAAATAATCACTACTTATTCATAATTAATCAGCATTCCAATTTGAAACTGCCTTTATCTCTTACATATTAGAGCCAAAATATCATATTGGCACATACTCGTCAGAAGATAGGATGTGGTCCTGGATTATAACAACTTCTAAAAAGTAGACAAAAAATATCTTGCTGTTGTACCTTTGATGAATCCAAACTGCCATCAAATATTTATTTAGACATAAAGGGAGAAGAATCAAAGGCAAATTCAGGGCAAGCAGGGCAGAAAAGTTTTTTTTTTTAAAAAAATGGCATGAATAAAATTGAAGTACGGTGCATGAATGATTTAATCAGTCGTGTTCCTTTACGGAATAAGGTATGCCGAAGCAAAAGAAACATTCCACATGGCTCTGTATGTCTCCATTACATTTCTCCATGTAAAGGGCTTCTTCTCTATTTAGTGGCAAGAACTGGGTACTATCCTCAAACATCCCTTGACCAAAAAGTAATAACCCTTATCTTTTGATTATTGCATATATCGTCCAAATTTACTTTTCTAAAATAAAAATGGTAGGGTTCATTAAGGTTGGTGGGGCTGCCACATCCTGTGGTCTGGAAGCTCAGATCCCTAAGCCAACATGTGTTGGAGGAAGTTAGCAAACATGAAATACACACATTTTCTGAGACCCTTTTAACTACCACCACCACCCCAGCAAACTCTGGTCCATTTTAATCTGCCGTACATCCAGTCCTTCCCATGTCACAATGTTGCTAACACCTGTACTCTGCAGGTCATGTTGTATGGACAATCCCTATGACTGCAACATGATCAGTGGCACCCAAAATCCACTCTTTTCCAAAAACCTAATGGAGCACTTTCTTCCATCTGTGTCCCTAGCACTCTCCTCCCCTAGCACATCAGGCGACACTCTCCCCTCTGCATGCCATCTCTGTCCTAGAGCAGGCTGGTAGGCATAAGGATCAGGACCTTTGCAAGTGTGGTGTTCTCATTAAGGAATTTCCTCTGCAGCGAATGGAGAGATCTGTGGCATTTTCTTCATAGATAATGCCTAGAAGATGACAAGATGCTTGATACTCCAGCAGGCACTTGAGCAAATGACTGGTTTTTTTCCACCACAAATTTTTACCAAGAGTTTCTTCCCACTATTAACTTTATATTTGACTAGTCTCTTGGTTATATGTTTTACTGTGTTGAATATGTTTTTAAATATTTTCATCCTGTAAGCGGCCCTGAGGTCTCTGTTGAACCACATACAGTAGTGGGATACAAGTTTTAAAACAAACAGAATGTAGTATTTTGAAAAAAAAACCTTCCTAAGTCTACTGCTCACGTATAACTGGAGGGATATATATGGTACAGAAGTAGTACAAAATGGGAGGAAACTGCTGTCAACACAGTTGATGGCTCCAGGAAATGAGGCTAACAATGACTGCCTCAATTGTTTCCCCATGACAGCCCCAAACTTGTGGGTTAATTAGCAATACAATGATGATTTAAACAGAAACAACGAAAGTAACAATTGGCTGCTTCCTTTATGAGAAACTGCAAGGCAAGCATTTAAGGTCTCAGTGCATTGGTACCAGTGTGCCTGTCTCTCCCTGGGTCTCTCTGTGAAGCTCTCATTAATTTTAACAGTCATCACATGCATGTCAAAAGGAGAGAATCACCCACATAATGAACATTAATAAGCACTCATTTTCAGGTGACATTCATTACTATGAAGAAAAACTCCAAGGCCAAAATATATCAATGTGCTTATGAAATACAGTGGACAGAACAGATTTTAAGGCCATCGGATTCATTAAGGGCAGCCAAAAAGATTCAAGTATTACCACATAAGAAAGCAAAAAAAAAAAAAAAGGCTAGTGAATAAAATACTAAATATTAATAGCTTCTGAGGTGCAGGGCGCCACGGTGGCTCAGTGGTTAAGATGCTGAACTGCAGACCAGAAGGTCAACAGGACAGCAGTCCAAGACCCGAGTGCCGCGTGACGGTGTGAGCTACTGTCTTCGGCCTCAACTCCTGCCAACCTAGCAGTTTGAAAGCAAGAAATTGCAAGTAGATTAATAGGTACTGCTTCGGCAGGAAGGTAACACCGTTCCGTGCGCCTCGAAGTTGAGTCATCATGCCGGCCACATGACCATGGAAGCATCTTGGAAAGTGCTGGCTCTTCAGCTTTGAAACGGAGATGAGCACTGCCCCTAGAGTTGGTAGCCATTAGTTTTTGAGCGAGGGGAACCTTTACCTATCAGCTTCTGAGACATTGGCTGAGCCACACTCAAATGTAAGCAATCAGGATTATTCAATATTCCCCATTAACAACCCTTAAATAATTGTAAAATAGGACTTGATTCAAGCCAGGGAACTTCTTTTGAAAATACTGGCATCTAGCCCTGAAGCATTTGTAATAATGATTACACAGGCTTGGCTTGGAAGGCTGGGCAGTGTGCATTTCTTTTCTCACTACTATGTAGTCATAACCAGCCCACACCCCTCCTCCATCTGGGATTAGGCAAAAGGTTTTCTAAGGTAGTAGAGAGCATGTTTCTAACAGGAAGGCTTGAACTCTCACATTCACTGGTTAATCACCATTTTTAGCTATCGTGAAATAGTAGAGGTTAAAGGCACTGCCACAACATGGGTGCTCTTATGTTCAATAAGAGGAGTTTTTCACTACTGGTAATATTAAAGTCCAAATTAAGCTCAGTTTTCTGAACAATGTATGTGGGATGTTAAGTTCATGCATAATACGGTGTCATCTGAAATAGAAGAGGATATAACAAGCTACACTATGCATACAAAGGAATGGAACGGTCGTGTGAGGAAGGCTGAAGACAGACTATAGATTTCTTTTCCAGAGAGAGTTGGTTTGAAAAAAGAAAAAGTGGAGAAGATCCTGAGGTACAGCATGTACAATCAAACCTATATGAACAGAGGTGACAGTGGGACAAAAAGAAAACAGTGTGTCTATACTATGGGAAGTGAAGCCTCTTTCAAATCCTCTTAACACAACTGCACCAAGTAAGTAAAATTTGACTTAACATTCCTAGGATCAAACACTTGCTTGGTCATGAACTGATTGAATGACCTTGGTGAGGTCACTTCTCTCTCATCCTCAAAGGCTCGAAAGAAAATGGGAGCAGCAGTCACAACCTACCTACAAGATGTGTTACATGAAATACGGATTTAAAAATAAAAACCACTTTACTGGGAAAACAAAACAAGAGCTTCCTTTTTGCTGAACAGGGCCTCCCCACCCAATCTGGGCCCTCCATTTCAGTCACTTTTCACAAAGCACATGGACAGGGGCAAAAATGTTCACCACCTTTAAATGGCAACTGCCCCTTTAAAGGAGGTTGATTATAGTAAGTGTGCCGCATGATCCGCCCCCTCCCTCCACAAAGAAAATAGAGTGCAACGCACACAGAGCTTCAGAAGTCCTTGCTTAAAGTGGGTGCAACAACTATTTGCAAAGAAGCAATTCAGAGCACATTTATTAGGTTTATTATTTTATTTTAATGAGTTATATCCTGCTTCTAGTGCCAGCACAAAGCAGCTCACAACAATTAAAAAGGTACAGCCATTACTCCTTAAAATTTAAAACAGAAAACTAAAAGCAGTGATTTCAGTAAAATCAGAATTTTATTTTTATGCACAGTATCAGTCCTTCTCTCTTAACCTCTTAACAAGTGCTTTACCAAGAAATTGGGGAGGGAGATTGTAATTTCACAGCAAAATATTGTTTTTTCCTAGAGAAGTGGTACTCTTTTGGATAAATCTTCAAGTCATTCTTGAAATGTCACCTTTCACAATGAAAAAAGAACCCCATGAAAATTCTGCATAGCTTTACTCTACTTCACATGCTCCTAGTTTTATATCATTAGTAGCAGCATTAGTAGCAGCATTTGCAGTGATTTTCATCAATAATATTATAAAGAATACATATGAAGGTATGGATAAACCAGGGATTACTCGATAGATACAGACAGATATTCACCATTTATTTGCTGCACCATTCAACTACACTCAAATTATTCATCAACAGAAACAGTCTCAGTCATCAGGATGTTAAAAGCAGCCAGCCATGGATTTAATGGGAGTGAAATGTTCTCATCTGAGGTCAGAGCTGGTCATAATAAATCAGTTCATTTATCTGCTGCAGTATTGAGTATAACCATAACATAGTTCAAAATGGGAGCTAACATGTAACTATGAATGAGGGTTGCATAATTTTAAAAAGAAAACACCATGGAACAGATGGCATAAGATATAAAAAGGGGGGGGGAGGAATAAATGCAGACCTAAAAGTAATTGCAAGCCTGCTATGATTACTTGAGCACTGTTGCTATAGGAGGACACCTGCGTCACTATTTCAGTAAAAAGAAAGGGCATGCTAGCCTGTACTGTAGTACGCTTTGCGCCCTGGTGTCTAACAAAGTGTGGAACTGATGGACAAAGGATTTGTTTTGGCCAAATCTCTTCTGAGAATAAGCAAGTTCCATTAAATCAATTGCTCAGGGATAACACCATGCCTCTTCTCTTGTACTGAAGCAATGTGCTTAAAAGAAGTTACTGTGTACCTGCATATGTGAACAGTTCAGTGTCTGTCTTCAAACAGATTTTAGAGGGGAACAAGAATGCAATAGAATGGGCTCAAGCATAATGACATACAGTATTTCTGTGTGGTTCCGAAATGCCTACGTCTGTTAAAAAGAGTGTTTTCACCTTAGTAAAAAAATACAGGTAAAGTACACCTATGATACTTACAAGGCTGTAAACCTGAATAATCCCCACATTATTATGCCACTAGCTCAGCGGTTCTCAAATAGTGGGGCGCGCCCCCCAGGGGGGGCGCGAGGCCCCACAAAGGGGGGCTCGACCACCACAGTCGTCCTCCGCACGCTCCGAGGCCGGCCCAGGAGCCGGCCTCGGAGCGTCCGGAACGGCCGGCGCTCCAGGGCCTTCTGAAGGCCCAAGCGTCAATCCGGGTATTTTTGATGTTTTCGCTCATGCGCAGAGACGAAAACGGGTCTGCGCATGAGCGAAAACATCAAAAATATCCGGATTGACGCTTGGGCCTTCAGAAGGCCCTGGAGCGCCGGCCGTTCCGGACGCTCCGAGGCCGGCTCCCGGGCCGGCCTCGGAGCGTGCGGAGGGCGACGCGAAGGGGGGGGCGCCACCCCCCAAAATCGGGTGACGGGGGGGCGCGGGGAAATTTTTTTGAGAACCACTGCACTAGCTGGACAGCCCAATAGGATCACATGCTTCTTTTGTACACTCTAACCATTATTAAGCAAATGTTTCTCTCTCTGGAAAGATAACCCTGACAGGACTGAAAGTTCACATTTCCTCATCTCACACAAATGTATAGGAAGGGGTCGTAGCGCACTGGCACAGCACATGTTTCACATGCAGAAGGTCCCATGTTCAACCCCTGGCATCTTGAGGGAGCCTTCTGTATGAAACCCTGGAAAGCTGCAGTCAGTCAGTGGAATTAATACTTATGGACCAAAAGTATAAAGCAGTGTCAGAAGTTCACAAAATGACTGTGCAAGGCAGCACATATGTTAAAATGAAAGGGTTCATGGAAGAAAGCAACAGAGAGTTACAGATCTGAACAAAGTGTTACTAACAAACAAAGAACACACACAATGGAACTCAAATCCACTTCAAAAGGAAATTGCTACCAGTGTGACTATTAAGCATTGCCCTAATCAGACCTCCGGCGCTCACGGAAATTGCTCAAATGTGTTCCACAAATAACACATGACTTCAGTCACAGGCACTCATCAACCACTCTGTATTAAAATGCAACAGTCACACACACACACACACACACACACACACACACACGAATGGAGGGAGAAAGGGAGGGACTCGAACTAGTTTGGGGTGTTTTCCCTAAGCCATATAACGTAATTTCACTCTTACGGAAAACCACTGTACCAGCATGAATAGGTCATCTAGTCTCCAGGAATTACTGAATTGTTCACTAGATCTATTCCTTCTACAGCCTTTATTCAGCCTGTACGAAATGTATATTTTATGTAGTAGGAGTACAGCTCTGCAGCCCCAAAGGTTCTTGCTAGGTTGCATATCAAGGTAATAAACATTACTATTTTTTGCTCTCGCTGATTAGACGCTATGAACACAGCCATGAACACAGCTGCTAGTATTGGGGATTATAATTTCTAGTTTCTCCGTAATCTTAAACACTCAAACTTGGGTCACAATTTGAGATACAACTAGGCAGTAAGTATGTTAGGATTGTCAGACAGTTCAACCTACCAAAAAGAATCTGTCTGAGCTTCTTTCAGAGATTCAGAAAACCAAACTCAATGAGGACCAGTCAAAAGACAATATTTTTCACTTCGCGAAGAGCACCCCATAATGTACATATGATATCTAACAAGGTCTTCTTCTACAAACATCAAAAGAATCTACATTCAGCAATGTACAAGCTATACATTTATCTTATTTTCTTTTCAATCTTTACTCTGAAAAAAACCATTCCTGCAATATCAAGATGACAAGTCAGAGTTACCCTTAATCAGAACAAACAGCAACTAATATAGATGGGACAAAATTTCCAGCAGCATATTCCCTGGTACCCGCCTCCTTCTACCCTCAGTTATCACATATCCCTCTGCATAGCATCTGTAAGAAAGATATTACTTGCTTTATGCCAACTTCAGAATCAAAATGTAAAGTCACTGTTCTAAAGCTCTGGCAGAGAGCTGGCATTATGTCAACTTAATGTACCATACCTGTTTTCATGTATATTTATTGCAGAAGAAAATTCTAGTTATGCAGCACTGTAGCAACTGTACTGTAAATACCCATCACAAAGGCTTAGTATATAATAAGATAAAAGTATAATTCAGTATGTAAAGGCGTTTAGTGGTAGGTTGTTGTTGTTTTTTCCAAATTTTAGTTTGTGAAATACAAACAAGCAGATAAAATATGCTATCGCAGATAAAAGGCAGGAACCAAAAGGGGGATGTGGTATGATGTGGCATCTGATATTCTATGTCCTTATTCTGAGTAAAGGATGGTATAGTGGTTTGGGAGTCAGACTTAGACCCCACTCAGCTATGAAGCTTCCTGGGTGACCTTGGGCCAGTCACTATCTCTCAGCCCCACCTACCTCACAGGGTTGTTGTGAGGACAAGAAGGAGGGGAGGAAATATGTACACCACTCTGAGCTCCTTGGAGGAAGGACGGTATAAAATGTGAAAATAAATAAAATAAATAAAGATGTTAAAGTATAGATACAGCTGAAAAAGAACTCCCACTGATTCACGATTCTCTAACTATAGAATTACTATCCATGCCATGCACATTTAGTGGTTGCCAAACTATTAGTATTTTATAGCTAAACAATATAAAATTATAACATGTCAAAACTGAACAAAAACAAAATTGCACCTTTCCCAAATTGTTATTCATAATTCAACTAGACATTCAACTTTTCATTCCAACAAAACATTCTTCTAAAGCAATCTCATAATCAAATCCTCTAATGAGCATAATTAAGCATGTAATTGTTTTTGACTACAAAAAAGCAAGTTTAAAAAAACTCGTTGCAAAATTGTACATTTTAACATCTCCATTCATTTTTGCAGGACAGAACTTACTATTAAATCAAAAGGAAGCTTCCTCAATTATTAAAACAAAAAGTCAAATGTCCCTAGGTCAAACCATCAAAGGAAGAGAAAAGAGTAGCATTTCTGAAAGCATAATAAGCATTCTTGCCCTATCTTTTCTTTTCAGTAACACAGGGAGCATGCACTTGCTGATAATGAATGGCAAATATCCTAGATGCAAGTCTCTAATCAGCAAGAAAGATATCATTTATTTCTGATCTACACGCCTTCTTTAATTTTGGAGCAGATAATACAGTAGTTTGAATGAAAGGAAAATGCAAGGCAGATGGAGGCTGTAAATCAATATGGAGTATTTTGTGATTATAAGGGAGGGGTGGGGAAGGTTGGTTAAGAAATAAGTTATAACATAGTCCTTTACATAATCTTTGTCGTGGAGAAGATTGACATACACAGCAAAGACAGAAATTTCAGGCAGAGGTAACATTGCAGCAAAAAAGCAGAAACAAAACATATAGGATGCCCTAAAGTAGGGGTCCCCAACCCCCGGTCCGCAGCCCAGTACCGGTCCACAGCATGTTACGAACTGGGCCGCGGCAAATTGGCTGTGCCCCCTGGTGCTTTGCCCTGCCGTTAACAATATTTTGCCCCCGTCGCTGCTAGTCGCCCCTGTGCTCAGCAACGAGCTGTCCTGAGGCACTCAGCCCGATCCGCTCTCTTGGAAGAGAATGGGTCTGGCTGGTTGGCTGGCTCAGGAGAGCTCGCCCCAACATGCTCCGCGCTCCACTGATGATCGGAATAGCTCTCGGCTTTCCGATCGTCAGCGAGGGCGGGCGGGGCATGCATTGCTGGGGAGAGTTCGTCGGCTTCAGGGGGAGGGACCCCCCCTCAAAAAAGCGCGGAGGTGCAACGTGGCCACGGTGGAGTAGAGAGAGCTCTTGCTAGCAGTCAAGGCCTGCAATCCCCGGGATTTAGGACCGAGCGGACATTTAAACCACGGTGGAGTATACAGCGCTTGGTAGCAGGTTGGTAGCCCCCCCCCCCAGTTTATCACTCCTTGTAGCTTTCTTTCCACTGGCTACGTCCCCCCCCTTACCGGGTCTCCACGTGCGTTGTCAGTGAGTTGCGTGGTGCAGCCCTGCAGAGAAGCGGCAGGCTTCCCTTTCAGCCCCAGCAACGTGTGTTCTCAGAGCCCTTTCATTTTCACTTTAGAGCAGAACGCGAGCTGAGGGAAAGAGGAGTCTCTCTGACTTTGCAACATGAAGTTTGCCTACTTCTGTGTGTTTCTCCCCTTTTCCATATGCGTGGCCAAACCAAACAGCGAGACAAGAAAGCACAGAGGGGGGGGGGAGCCGATCTTGAGAAGTTGGGAGGAAAAGACGAAGGGAAAAAAAGAGAGAGATCCTGACCTGTCTTTTTGCAGAGCAGTCTAACGCGATCAAGCTCTCACTCTGTGTCTCTCTATTTTTCTTTTCCTTCTCCTCTCCCGTCTGTGCAGTTTAAAATAATTCCATTTTCACAGAGCATGAGCTGGGGGAAAGAGGAGTCCCTCTTTGCAATGTGAGGTTTGACCTTCGTGTGTGTGTCTGTCTGTCTGTCTGTCTGTCTCCCCTCTTCCAAAAGCATGGACAAACAGTGAGGCAAGGCACAGATAAGGGAGGGGAGCTGATTTTGAGAAGTGGGAGAGGAAAAAGATAGCTTGGAGGGGGGGATCTTGGCATGTGCCTTTTTGCAGGTCAGTCTAATATGAGACCAAGATCTCGGTCTGGGGTTTTTTCCCCCTTCTCCTCTCCCGTCTGTGCAGTTTAAAATAATTCTGTTTTCATTTTAGAGCAGAAAATGAGCTGGGGGAAAGAGGAGTCCCACTTTGCAGTATGAGGTTTGCCTGTGTGTGAGAGTGTGTTTATTGTCAAGGGAGTCACTTTACAGCAAGTTGTATAATTATTTCATTATATAATAATAGAAATAACATGCATCATAAATGTAATGATCCCAAAACCATCCCCCCCCCCCCCCGTCCTTGGAAAAATAGTCTTCCACGAAACCGGTCCCTGGTGCCAAAAAGGTTGGGGACCGCTGCCCTAAAGAATAGTGTACAATAAAGAACTAGGAATGACTTTAAGTTTAATTTATAAACTAGTACCAATTTATTTTTTAAAATCCTCATGGAAGATTTAAAACAATAGGCACTGTTCATGGCGTTATGATCATACATGCAAATAAATTAGTTATGCATCTTAACAGAATGGAAAATAAAGCAGTCATCCCAATCAAGCAAGACAAACACACACACACACACACACACAGAAGCACACGTCCACACATTGTGGGACACCCCACTGTTCAGGGGAGGTGGGATTTCATCTCCTTGGAAAATATGGTTGAGCGTTTCAAGGCCATGAGAAGAATTGTGGGGAAAGAACGGGAGTCAGAAAAACCAGCACTGACACAAAATGCCACCAACCTAGCAAGATTGGGAAGGTGCCTGGGAGACCCAGCTAAGATGGGGGATAGGAGAAATCGCACAAGGCTGGAGGGGCAGTAATCAGGGCTGCTGTCCAAGGTAGTGAAGTTTTATCTCAAAAATGAACAAAATGTTTTTTCAGCAAGTTCAGGGCTACAATAAGGAGGTGCGATTGGCTCAACAGGGCTTAAGGGCCAGCCCAGAGGCATAGCTAGCCTCTCTGGCGCCCCCCGCACAACTCCCGCCCCTGCCAGTGGCATCTACGCCCACGCCCCCGGCGTCTTTTTTAGTTGAATACAACTCCTACGAACCCGGGCGGGCAGGTGGGCCAATCAGGCAAGCTGCGCAGCCGTATTTTGAATGCTGCTAAAGCGCGCTTCCCCCCACCTTTTGCCCGGGTGCCCACCGCCCCATCACCAACTTTGCTACTGGGCGAGCCCTGAGACACATTCTCAGTTTTGTTGTTGTTGTTCAGTCGTTAAGTCGTGTCCGACCCTTCGTGATCCCATAAACCATGTCCCGCCAGGCCTTCCTATCCTCCACTATCTTCCTGAGTTTGCTCATTTTCATGTTCGTTGCATCGGTGATGCTGTCTAACCATCTCATCCTTTGCCTTCCCCTTCTCCTTTTGCCTTCAATATTTCCCAGCATCAGAGTCTTCTCCGGAGAGTCCTCTCTTCGCATTAGGTGGCCAAAATATTTGAGTTTCAGCCTTAGTACCTGTCCTTCCAGGGAACAGTCAGGGTTGATTTCATTTAGGATTGACTGATTTGATCTCCTAGCAGTCCAAGGGACTCTCAGGAGTCTTCTCCAGCACCACATTCTCAGCATTCTCACATTCATTCACATTCATGAGAATGAACAGCATTCTCAGTTTACACCATTATAATTTGCACCTTACACTTTACATTTTGCACCAAAACACAACCCCTTCTCCTTGTAAAGATTTCCTACCTTTCTTCCCTCCTGTCTAGAAACTGCTGGTGCTTAGAGCCTAGTTGTATGAGCAAGTGTGTATGAATATTACATTGCATTATCTTTTTGATTCTCCTTTCTGGTTATCGTATTATCCCCACAATAAAAGCTATATATTGTTGTGCCTGTATAAACCTTGCCTTCCTCCTCCTTTCATGCCAGTCCACTGAATCATGCCATAAGCCACTGCACTTGATCCTGGCACACATCATCTAGGCCCAATGTTAGTCAAGCTTCAGGGCTGGGCTGATCAGGAGGTATTGCATTACTTTCTATCAGTGGAGGTGAATGAAGTAATGGAAGGGACAGCAGCGTTTGTTAACTTGTTTTAGCTCGTAAATCTGATACTATTATTCCCTAGCATGTTTGAGTTGTGATTGTGTTCAGTGTTTGCAGTTTTTAGATGTCTGTAATGTAAATGTTGTGTGTTAAGTGTTATGTTTGTTTAAGGGTTAAGTGTTACATGTTTTTTTTATATGCCAATAAAGGTTGCTGCTGCTGCTGCTGCACTTGGGTCCTGGCACACACAATCGATTCCCCACGTGTGTGCATGTTACACGTGTCCTGGAGCACATCTGGTAATGCATATCCCTAGGAGCCATGATCACTGCATTAGTTCATACAGTTACTGGGGGTTGGAGCTGTAATGACAGTGGAACACTGATGCGAGGCCTTCCCTCCATCGCATAGTCTCCATACAAATATTCAAATCCACAGAGTCCTCAGTGGGATGATTTCTACTCATTTTTTGAGGGGGCCAAAGGAGACCCAGTGCAATTGCGTGTTCTAATGGAGATCTTAGGGGATTCTCAGCACGCCATTTCAATGCCAGTCTGCACTGAACTCATGGACCCAGGTACTGTTATGCTAACATTGCACATGGCTAGAAAAGTACACAGGGCAGAGGAATTCAAACATGATTCCTTATATGTAGATCATCAGTAAGATGTCCTGCCAGAGCCTGTGGAAAAGTGATGCGAGCTTGCCCCACCCCCAACAGGAAAAGACATGAGGCTCCTGGGGTGGGAAACCAGCTGAAGCCAGTATGAACCGGGGGGGGGGGGAGACCTCTCTCGTGGAGAGCTGCTTTGCCCTGACCTGAAGGAAAAATGAGGCAGAGAGAAGACAGGGTTGCCAGCAAAGTGTATGAGAGTTTTCAGTGGAGTCTACAATGGAGCCATCAGTGGCAATAGCCGCTATAACCTTAAAACAATAATACATATTCAATACATTCAAATTCATATCAATACAATTCATATTTAACCCACACATTCAATAAATGGAGGGCTACAGCGGCCCCTGGCCCTATCTCAACCTATATGAGCGCCCCCCCCCCACTTCTACTTGTTCAGCAGAAGATCAAGACGGGCTCTAGGCCCATAGACCCTTTTCACACTTTCTGCTGAACACCTGGAGGTCAAAGGCAAAGCCAGTAGGTGCGACCCTCCTTAGCCTCCACACTTTGATTAACTGTGTGGACAGAACATGACAAGAGGATCTATATCTAGGTAATATCTATACAGTATTTATGTGTGACTCTTTGGATGTGCTTAACATTAGTATGTAAATGGCTTTCTGTGCTCTTTTTTTCTTAAAATTTAAAACATGGAAGGGATGGTTATGGAATGTGATGTTTTAAAATATTAATTATTCCAACAAAAATAATCTCTAAAGCTTTGAAATCATTTCAACATTTATAACAAACACACTTTGACATTTTAAAGTGTATTTGTCCAATATCAAGTTTTCCGCTTCAACTTAGATGGGAATTTTTTCCTGCAGGGAGGACGATGGAATGTAACCTACAAAATTTTATTTATAATTAAAAAAACCTCTTACTCCAGCACAACAGTATTGAGGTACTAAATGAAGATTCATCTTATACCAGTCTTCCTGAAGTTAAATGTTCCTTTGTTTAATAGGAAAAACATTAAGCATCTATCCCTCATCTTCATTGGCTTACTATCAATGGACATGAACGGGCCATCTTATTTATTAGAATAAATTATCAGATATACATGTAGATTTTCATGGCTTTTTACTATGTACACAGAAGCAATGTTTATGGGATATCACATGGCTGGAAATCCCATAAATATTGCTTCTGTGTACAATAAATTATCACTTTATCATTCACACTAAGAAACAGTTAAATAAAAATAAAATGCAGCCTGTTTGGCAAAATAATTTAATCTTCCTTTTAGCAGGCACTAATTAAATACCAGTGTCATATAATTAGTAGTCATGTAGATTTTGAAGCTTGATTTAAGATATAAATAATGATGAGATAAAAGAGATCTTTGAATGAAATCAAAGTAAGAAGCAATCATTATGTGTAATCATCATCACACTTTGACATTTTGTGCCAGAACAGAACAACTGCTAGAAAGATACTCCATTCCCTCCTATTTTATCATTAATTTTATGTTTATGATGACTTTTTAATGCAATGCTACTTGTCCTTTTAGAAGGGGCAGGTGAAGCAGATGGTTAATCCAGAGCAATGAATCCCGAAAGAAAAAGTAGCCATTCTACAACAATTATAATACTCATTTCATTTCCCTTTTCCTTAAAATGAGGACAACCAAACCTTTCCCCATTTGTCAGATGTAAACATGTGACCCTGTATTAGAATATACGTGAAATTGGGACAAGCAGCATGAATGCGATTCCCACAGTTCTGGAGGCTGAGCATAGCATCATGTAAAATGCTGGGGTAGGTCTCAAACGCTGCTTTCCAGCAGCCAGGCTCTAGTGCCATATTTCCTTCCACACCACTGCCAACACTGGTACATTGTAGACTTCAAGGATGCTAGGCAATACCAGACTGCCTGAACAGTCAAGCCTCTGGTAGCACTGTAAAGACTAACAAATTTATCTCAGCATAAGCTACAGTCCACTTCATGCATCTGACGAAGTGGACTAGAGCCTGTAAAGTTTATACAAACATAAATGTCTTACTCTTTACAGTGTGCGAAAACAATTTGGGCCATTTTGAACGACACCCAGTCCAACTAAACCCATGCATTGAAAAGCATTTTCACAGCCTGCAAGGCCACCATGGAGGCCTGCAAAAGGCACTTCCGGTTTTCACCGAAAACCGGAAGTGCCTTTCGGACACCTCCTGAGGCCCAGGGAAGCCACGCATGACCTTTCCAAGCTTCAGAAAGCCTCAGGACAACCCATTTGGCACCCGGGGGCGCACAAAAATTTGTAACACCCACTCCCATATCCCCCCCATCAATGAGGTCAGGGGCATATGGGAGGGGTGTTAATTTTTATGCCCCTGGGTGCCAGATGCCTTAGCTACGCCATTGTGGTTTAGCACTGACAGACTGTTCAGGCAAAGAGCCTCCACAATCAGAGTAAGGGGAGGGGCCAGGACATGTGTATGTTTAAAGTGCACCTGTCATTAAATGCTTGGGGCTGGCTGGGCAGTGTAAGTATTGTCCATGGACCCTGGGTGTCTCTGCTGCGACATATATATTATTATTAACAACAGTATTTATATACTGCTTTTCAACCAAACGTTCACAAAGCGGTTTACAGACAAAATCAAATGATTAAATGGCTAGCTACATCTCTGTAAGTTGTTACCCTGCATATCCAGTCAGCAGACTCCAAATGCTATTTCCAGCACAGCAGACCCTTTTTCTGTTGTGTTGGCTTTTAGTTAGGGTTGCCAGATCAGTGAGCCAGAGAAAGGCAATTACCTGTAATGCTCCCACTGCAGTGGGAGAAAAGGCAGCTGTGTTTCTTCTGCTTGTTCCCTCCCTGGCCCCGACATGCACCCCCTTGCCCGATTTATCTACTTAGATTCCTGCAGCAGCTAAATTGCCTCCTGTGAGGTCATCAGGATGGGTGTCCCTTACACACCCAAGGGAATTGCGGGCAGCACCGTGAAAGCACATAGTAGTTGCTTATTTATTTTATTTATTTATTTTTCACATTTTTATACCGCCCTTCCTCCAAGGAGCTCAGAGTGGTGTACATATTTCCTCCCCTCCTTTTTGTCCTCACAACAACCCTGTGAGGTAGGTGGGGCTGAGAGATAGTGACTGGCCCAAGGTCACCCAGGAAGCTTCATGGCTGAGCGGGGATTTGAACCTGGATCTTCCAGGTCTAAGTCCGACTCCCAAACCACTACACCATCCTGGTGGCTTAGTGAATAGCCACCCCTAAGTGGGCATGGGCTGTGGATGCAAGACAGCCAATTGCTCTCTTGCAGCAAAAAGATGTAAGTATGGTAGATAAAGTTTGGTGGATGGGGTGGATGCCAAGAAGGGAATGAACAGGAGGAGTCACAGCTACATCTGCAGCGAGAGCATTAAAAGGTAGTTGCCAACTGATCCGGTAACCCTGTTTTTAATATGTTTTATGTTGCAAGCCACCCTGAGCGTTTAATACAAAATGGAAAGGTAGGCTACAAATATTTATAAATAAGCTCTAGGCCTCAGAATTACAGTCCAATTCTCTCTAACTTTAGAGCGGCGGAGCACGCGCTCTGCCAATCTAAGTGTTGCAAATGTGCCATAAAACACATTTGCAACGACTCGGGAGGCAGACCTCACTCCCCTGGCGGACCATCCCTGTGCCCGTCGGTACAGGTAGGTAGGTCCTGCACCTACTGGTGTAGGGGCGGGGGGAGAGTGGGCAGGGGCATGGACGGAGGGGGCCATTGGCCAAACCAGGCACACTCCGCCAATATACTCTGCCCTTTCCTTGCCCAGTTCGGCCTTACTCTTCATCTGGTTCAGATGACATGCTTGCTTCTGGCCATGGTGGTCTTCATTTGCCTCCTTTGGGACTTGACCTTATACCTGGTTCTGGCTCCACACCCATTCATCTCTCAAATCATTGTCTGCCTTCTCAGAAACCTGACCTTGTCTGCTTTCAACTAAGCCAGGGGTGGGGAACCTATTTGGGGTGGGGGGCCATTTTCCCATGGGGAAAATTGGTTGTGGGCCGGCCGATAGGCCGCCCGAAATTTTTGGGGGCCCCATCGCAAATTTGACCCCCCTGCGCGAATTTACCGCTCCCACCGCTCACTCGCCCACCCACCTCTCGCTCAGCTCGCTCGCTCTCCCACCCACCCACCGCTCGCTCTCGCTCAGCTCCCTCCCACCCACCCCTCTCCGAGCCCCCTCCCTCCGCTCTCCAACTTACCAGGCTCTGGACTGCCTCCTCCTTTTCAAAGCGGCCTTTCTGTACCTGCGCAGATCGCCGCTGGGCTCAGCGGCGATCTGCGCAGGTACAGAAAGGCCGCTTTCAGAAGGAGTAGGTGCCGAGGTGACGCGTCACCTCGGCAAATCCTCCTTTTATAACCGGACTTCCTGGACCTGCGCAGAGCGCAGCTGAGGCCGAGATTGCCCTCTTGGCCGGCATCGCGCTCTGCGCAGGTCCAGGAAGGCCAATTTTAAAAAGAGGCGGTGCGGGAAGGCGGCGCTGGAGCCTCCGGTCGCGGGCCAGATCGGGCCGTTCCAGCGCGGGCCGGAGCGGATCGTCCCGCGGGCCGGAGGTTCCCCACTCCTGAACTAAGCCCATCTCCAGCTACGTGGATTGTCAGCCAGCTTCCCTGGATCCCAGAAAAGACCCTAGAGACTAGATTCCAGACTGCAGCAGACTAGATTCCAGTTCAACAGACTAGATCAACAGACTGCAGCAGACTAGATTCCAGTTCAACACTGAGGCTTGCAAAATATGTACAAACACTACAATAATGTTCTCTGATACTATTCTTAATTGGCTTGGAAGCCGAGGAACTGAGAAAATATGTGCACTGTGTGCATATGCGAGAGGACTTAAAATATTCACTACTAAGGATATTGTCAAGTGGCTAAGTCTCTGTACGAAATCAGACCAAATAAGAAAGGAGAAGAGGCAGAAAATTGGTCTAGTGATAATTCCCAAATTTCAATATTTACAAGATGAATACTGAATCCGTTCTTGTCAAGTCCCTCAGGATCTTGGCAAGAATTAAAATTCAGTGAAGGCTTTGTTCAAATTATGTGCATTAACCACGATTACAATGATTCAGTAAACATTTTTGCATTCAAAAAAGGACAAGGGAACAATTTGTATCAAAATGGGTAACCCATCATCTGTGCTTTGAGAGTAGATCCACTCCTTTAGATTCACGGGTGCAGGGCCTTGTGCTTGCAAAAGCAGGCACAATTCAGGTGGGCCATCTGCTCCTAGTCAAAGCACTGGATGGATATTTACTTCTGCACTTGTATGCGAATGACTATCCACTTCTGAGCACAGATGTTCATAACTATCTGCCTGAACTGTGTGTTTTCATCTTGCAGCTTCTGTGCATGGGACTGCTTGCAGGTGATACTATTTGGCACACAAACATCTCTGAATTGAGGGATAAATCCTGTATTTGTAGCTACATCCAATACAACTCATCCTAATGCTGCTATCCTACCCTTAACCCCTGCTAACTGGGCAAGAGGCACTTTTTCAATTGGTGCTCCTCTTATATTTAGCAGGGGGAGAGTAACTGCCCCCCTTTCACCCCAGCAGAGTGTCTTTTCTGGTGGCTGTTTGCTGGTGGTGTTCTGCATCTTTTTTAGATTGTGAGCCCTTTTGGGACAGGGAGCCATTTAATCATTTGATTTTGTCTGTAAACTGCTGTGTGAACTTTTTGTTGAAAAGCGGTATACAAATACTGTTAACAACAACAACAACAACAACAACAACCTTGAATCCACAAGGCGTTTCTGGACTGACTTTTCAGATGTCCCAAGTAATCCTGGAGCATTTCCATAAACTTCAGGGGGAATATTCCAGTACAGTTGGGCTGGAGCACCAGCCTGGTATGCTTCCAGTATCAGAGCTAGACTGGAAGAAGATTGCTTGAAGCAACAGAGTGCAGTGAGGTGAAGTGAGTTTTAAATGTTAACAAGGCAGACACATAAATACAAACATCTGGCTGCCCTCATTACAACAAATTTGGCCCTTACTCTCCAGAGAAAAGCTGGTGCAACCCTGAGTATAGTTTGTACTGTAGTAAAGAGCCAGAGACAACACAACAGACAATACAACACTAGACAGGGGCACAGTTTGAATCCACCATAGGTTTAGGCCAGTGGAGCGAGTGCTCCGCAGGTCTAAGGTGTTGCAAAAGTGCCATAAGGCACTTTTGCGGCACACCTATAAAGCGTCGGTGGCGAGGAGGCCGGTGCGACTTACTCCACTGCCGTCCCTGGACCCCAGACGCAGGTAGGTCCTGCGCCAGGCGGCAGGAGGGCAGGTCAGGGTGGCAGGGGAGGGGGCACTGGCTGGCCCGGCCTGAGAGGAGGCATGGATATTGGCGCTGGTTTGCGCCGATATCCCAAGTCCCTTCCTGGGCCGGGCCAGCCTTACACAGCCTCCCAAGGTTGTGCACCAGCTCCAGAGCAGGCGCACATCCAAGAAGGCCCATTGTTGGGGCCTCTGGCACATATACCAGGGGAATGGGACGAACGACCCCTTTCTCTGAGGCGAGTCCCAGCTGCGCAGGATGCAGTGGCCATCCATTTAGTCCAGCCGCTGCAACTTGTGCAGGATTGGGCGGTTAGAGACACATGAAACATTGAGGGAGGTAAAGGGGAGGGAGTAGTTTGGAGGAGCACTGTAACTTCTGCTTTGAATCCGATCAATCAGACAGGTCAAGCTAGATTCCAAGTCATTTAAATAGAGGGGGGGGGAGGCCAGAGTTTAATGCTGCTTTTCTAAATCTATTGCCTAATGGTCCCTCATCTTATGTGTGAAATATTTCAAGTGCCTCCACAGTAAGAGCTTTGAAGTCACCTTGTTAAAAAAAATCCTCTCTTTAGAAATGCACAGATAGAAATGAACTTTAAAGGTCAGGCAGTTGGGGGGGGGGGAGGGAGAAACTGGTCTCCAAGCTTCCATTTTCTCACATATATAGCCAGGAGGCAAATGTTTGATTGCACAAATAAAAATGAATTTATCCTAAAACAAAATGCAAGCCAATCTCATTTTAGGCTGCCTGAAGAAAACAGAAAACCAAACTACCAATCTCTAACATATTTTGTTCTTTTATACACCAAATGCTGTCAGAAGAGTCTAAGCAGCATCAGTACTAGAACCAATTTCTATTCCTGGACACAGATCGCCAAAGTGTGCACATATCTGACATAAGAATGTTTGGTTCTTTCACTGACAAAAAAGCTAGTCAAAAAAGCTTCACAATACATCCGATTCGAAGCATGTTGCACAACATGTGATAAGTAATCTTCAACTTGTCAAGAGCAGGGAGGGACCTACCAGAAACCCTAACAGCCATCATGTGAGGAATGGGCAAGTAAGCTGCCACATTGCTGCAGTTCCTCTGCCTCCTTTACCATGACACTTAAACCACATGTGCTGCTACATAGTGGTGTTCTTTTTTTCCTTCCAGGTCAATTGGAAGGAGAGGAGAGGGAAGAGTGCCATGAAAACCACACGAGAAAGAAAGAAGCAAGGTGAGGTGAAGTCAGTCAGAACAGAGGGAGTGCTGTAGCGGGGGGAGAGCAGGCTGATGGCTGAGGGGCCAAGACTGAGTGGGGGAAGGCTTGGCCAAAGGGACCCTTTCAAATCCAAAGTCTGCACTGGAATTCACTGTATCCAGGACCCCTAGCCCCGACTACTGTTCAACCTGGGCAGTTCTGAGCCTCAAAACAAAATGGCGGTGGGCAGCAGCACTGAGGTAGGAACATGATCTACTTCTAGATTCCAGCCCAGCTGTTGGACCTCTGATGCAAATCATGAAAGCGTTTTAGCTGGAACTCCTTCAGCTCTATTAGATGGAATAAACTTGGAAGTGAAATTTAGATCACAGTAAATCATTTTATGTTTTCTAGTTATCATCTCCGATAGTCGACTTTGCAAGGCACTTGCTGTTCTGCTGGACTGTTAAAAATGCCCAGCAAGATATTTTAAAGCATACTTGTCAAAGGAATAGATTAGCAACATTCATGTGCAATACACAGCAGATTTTTTTTTTTACACACAAACACACAATACACATGAAAACCATGATGCCTAAGTAGTACAATCCACATTTTCTTACAATGAAATAAGGAAGCCGGTCTTGACTATGTGAACTATAGACACTAGTATTGGTTGTTACACTGCTTTAAGTGTTTGTTTCTGGTGGGTTTTTTTAAATATAATGTTAAGTGTTTGATACATTTATGTATCAATTAAACTTTATTTATAGTTTGATACATTTTTGATAGCCACTTGCATTATTTTTCTAAGCAGAAAAGCAGGATTACAATGATCAGAAATAAGCAAACATATAAAGGAAATGAAACCCTAACAGCACAATCTCTGGACAGCTCACCACTTGGGGAAATGAAAAGAACACTTAAAAAATGCCACTTTTTACTAATCCTCCAAAATCTCTACCTGGCACAGGCCATACGCCAGTCCATCCAATTCAAGTATTAAGAACATCAATATGCCACTTTTCAACAAAAAAGTTCACATAGCAATTTAACATAGCAGAATGTTGGTAGGGCCAGACCTGGACAAAGACTGAGATGTTATTGTAAAATATCTTGAAGTGACAGTAATTCTGAAGGATCCGAGTATATGCAGACCAGAGAAAGGAAAATGGAGGTTTGAAAACTATTTAAAAGATACCGGAAATAAGAAATTGTTCACCCTGTTCACCAAGGATGGGACAAAAAGCAGTGGGCTAAAGTTGGAAGGAGAATTAATTTTTAAAAGAACTTCCCAATATATTTTATTTATTTTCACATTTTTATACCACCCTTTGTCAAAAGAGACCAGGGTGGCGAACATGGTTCCTTCCCTCCTTGTGTCTTCATAACAACATAAGAAGAGCCCTGCTGGATCAGGCCAAAGGCCCATCTAGTCCAGCTTCCTGTATCTCACAGTGACCCCACCAGATGCCTCAGGGAGCACACAGCCAACAAGATAACCTGTTTCCTGTTGTCACTCCCTTGCACCTGACGCAGAGAAAACTTACTTCTAAAACCAAGAGGTTGCTTATGGCTTGTGACCTGTGATGGTCTTTTCCTCCATGAATCTATCCAAACCCCTTTTAAAGGCATCTAGGCCAGGTGCCATCACCACATCCTGTGGCAAGGAGTTCCACAGATGAATTATACACTGGGTGAAAAAATATTTTCTTTTCTCTGTTCTAACTCTCCCTCCACTCAATTTTAGTGCATGTCCCCTGGTTCTGGTGAACCAGTGAGGTAGGTTAGGTTGAGCAATACAGACTGGCCCAAGGTCATGGCTGCACAGGAGTTTGAACCTGGATCTTCCAGGTCTACGTCCAACACAAGAACCACTGCCCTTTCCATCCTGGCTCTAATATACGAGCTTTTAGACACCAGAACAAGTTTCTTGGAAGCTTCCCTGGAGACAGGCTTTCAAGAAAAGATGGGACAAGCGACTCTCAAGAACACGTTGGGTATAATATGCCCTTCTTCAGGGCAAGGGGTTGGACTCACTGACCTATGGGGGTATCTTCCAACTCTTTCGTTCTGTGAAAGATTAAAACCTTTCCCATTCTGCCTCTTCCTTGTCAAACACCATATTGGCCTCCTCTAAAATGTCATTGGCCAATTGTGGAGAAAAGTAATTAGTTGCACTCCACTTCCTGCTAATTATTGAGTGTATAATCTGCCAAATGATGTACAAGCTCTTGTTGACTGTGGCCTACTGCCTCCCTTTGCTATCACAGACATACACACAGGCAGGCAGCGAATGGCTTCCCAGTGACAGCTGGCAAACCAGCCTTTGGGAATAAAACATTTTAGCACTTCATAAATTTCTAACAAGGTTTCAAATTGATGCAGTTTTCCTCCTCTCAGCTCCGCCAGGCTAGCAAAAGGGGCAAAAAAACGCTAATTAAATCTAGAGCACACATGCAAAAAAAAAAAAAGTATGACTGGTAAGATAGTTCATTATTTTTAATAAGTAACAATTAGATCGCAACTCGAGGAAAAGTTGGGGGTGGGGAAGGAAGAGTTCCCTTCAGGAATGTGGAAAACCCAAAATAGGTTCTTCTTCTATCTTGTCATGTTATAACACTTTAACAAACGCATCGTTTAAAAGACAGATACATAATGCTCTTAAAACCTATTAAAGGGTGAAGTACACTACACGTACGGCCCAACCCGATCAAAGACTAGCGCTGGTGGAATGTGCGTTCAGCTGGTATAGGATGCCGCAAAGCAGCCATAAAGCGCTTTGCAACATCGCAAGCTGCTGGCACGCTGGCAGGAAGGCCAGAGCCTTCTCGCATGTGAACTGATGATGGGAGACCTACCGGTGCAGGTATGTCCAGCACAAACGGTGAAATCAGGCAGGGGGAGGGCAGGGAGGGGGTGGAACGGGAAGGTGATGGGGCAGATTGGGTTCGGGTTTAGTGGCGGTGGTGCCTACTGAATCCAACCCCCCTTCCCGGGCCTGATCCACCTGCACGGGTCAATAACACGAACTTGCGCCAGTGATATCGCTGGTGCAGGTCTGAGTTGACAAATATCTCCTTACGCTGCGGAGACCCTCCAGCAGCCAAGACTCCTCCGTAGGATGCAGCAGAGGCCGTGTCGATGCTGCTGCATCACTGCGCAGGGATTTCGGTATGATTGGGCTGCCCAACTTCGGAGAACTGCAAAGTATAATCAAACATTAAAACTTAAAGATCAATCTCATAGTTTAGAATAGAGGGATTCAAATTTCCTTTTACAACCACCATTAGAACAAACATCACATTGTTATATGCAGAAAAGCTTAGATCGTATTTCTTCTTAAAGTGGAACTAGATGTTATGACAAACAAGACTGTCACTGAAAATGGCAGTTGTGCATCAAAGTCACCTCTTCAGTCTTTGAAACGTGTAGTAAAATTTACCAGAAAAGAAAACTCTTGCTTTCCTTTAAAAAAAAAAAAAATCTCACGAGAGCCGACGGAGCTTGCACCAGACAAACTCCATGCCGGGGCCACAGTGTTGGCGTGACAGATATATAAAAGATAGAACATGAGGTTGCTGATGTGGAAGTGAGCATGAACATAACCGTTCCAGGGCACATTATTATTTTTCACTAACACTGGGGATGAGGTCAAGTAGCAACTTCAATTCATTTAACTCTCCCCGGGTCAATTTTTATTGGGGTGCAGACTAGGAATGCCTCAACCTCCCTTTCCTGCAACAAACTGACTTGGCAGCAAGGACTCTCAATGAGGCTTCCCTGAGGCCCTACATGCTATGGTGAGCATGCATGACAGTATCTAGGACCTACGACCACCTCTCCATGAATTTTGCTCAACATAATAATCATTGCTGGTATTTTTTGGGAAAGGGAAAAGGGTAGCAGGGGCTTCGAGTCTTCCTACCACAAGCCACTCATATTCCACAGAAGAACAAACATGCTCAACATGATTAATTTGTTCTAAATTCAGGTAATTTAAGTACTGACTGTGGCTATCAATATTTTATTTTATTTACCAGAGTGAGCCAACTGTTTTTGTTGCTTAGTCGTTAAGATGTAGTGTGTGGTTCCCAGGCTTTGTTTTTAGAGCCAACTGTATCTTCACCTAAAAACCAAGCCTGGGAACCACATACATTCCAAAGTGCATGCCTTTCTTCTCCATCTGAAAAGCTAAAGGAAAATGGCAGTATCACAGACTTCAGTCCAACTGGTAGCCCCCACTGGCTAGTTTCCAAGATGGTAAGATTCCGGACTACTTGAAAGCTCGTTTCTGTTCCTAAATATGTAGTAGCAAGTTGTGGTTACTTAGTAGCAAGCAAAGGGAAATGCTGTACAGGTGAAGGTACCCTCTCCTTTACTACTACTTCACTGGTTCCAGGAGTAAGCTCTGGTGTCAAATACATGTGTATACAGTATCAAATATATGTTCTGGGATTAAGCCCTGATAAGGCTCGATCCAAATGAAGTCATCTATCAGTGCCTTCCTCTAAGCAGGTTCTCAAAACACGCACGCAGCTGTTCTTCCAAAGATGTTTTTCACAGAACAAGAACTTGTCTGTGCAGGAAACATGATCCCTTCTCCACAATGTCACATACATACAACGGAATCTATACTTACAGGAGATTTCTTTTTTAAAAATAAAGAAATGTGCAAAATTATTTAAAATGTCATCTTCTAAAAGACACCCCCCCCCCCAGTTTCTATTAAGGAACAGGCAATTAATGACAAATATAGTAATTGGGTGAACCAAGGTATTATCAGACTGCTATCCACTTCTACCAGATAGCAGTGACAAATTACAGTGACCTACTTATGGCCCAGCTTCCCCTTGTCTTTTAATTAAACCACATACGTAAGGGAAGCGAGGCTGACCCTTTGGCATGCAGTGTCTGCTATTCTGAAACAAGACTCAAGTCTGGAATATCAAAAGGGCAAATCTAGAGCAGTGCAGCTTTCCAAGCTAGAGTCACATTATGCAGTTCTTTGACAGTACAAGCCTACCTTCTCAGGTATGCTCAGCAAGGATTCTTTCAGTATTCACGCCCTCTAGGCTAACTAAACCAGAGCCAGGTTCCAGTTGTACACTACAAAGCAACACCTACACAGCCAGACAATAGGCTGGGTAAAACACAATCAAAATATATCAACGATCTAAATTTTTGGTTGCTCCTAATGCAGCAAAGATTTTGTAACACCCCCCCCCCCCCCCCGGTTTCCTTAACAGTCTACACATGCAGTTATTTCTGATAGCAGACATTACTATTGATTGCTTTAGTAATTTTCACCCAGTTTGAATATACAGAATTTGGAGTGAGCACAGACCAGGACTTGAATTTCCTCATCATTGGACAAGGTCACAATAAAATTACCTGTACGTCTAACTAAAGCTTTCGCTAATCTTCTAAAGACATGAGAATTTAATCCTTTGGTTGATTATACCTAGCAGCACACATGGAGGTTTAACAAACCTGCATTACATAATCAGAACCATATGGTTCAAATAACGCAGTAAATAAAGCACCACAGAAAATATGCACTAGACAGGCATACGGTCTATCCAGCAGGCTTTCGTTTATGGTCTGCTCCTATGAGCGGCTGCCCAGAAACAGAGACTTATAGCATTAAGATCTGAGAGTCTATGGATCAGCATGAGACTAAAACTGGGACTCACTTGCATTCATTCTGCTGGGCACAAGCAAAAGACAGAACATTTCATCCCTACAGACATTCTTGAAGCTGAAGGATAATTAAGACCAAAAGAAAAATACTCCTTTTTCCAGTCTACACAAAACTAGCGGGGGAAGACATTCAACACCATACATTCTCTCATTTCCATCATCCAATCATGGGAAACTCTGAAGAAAAGCAGATAGTTACTTAGTAAAAATACTTGACACTTCTAACATGTACATATATAACCCTATTAACTGTAGGGTCATCCAAATGGTGGAGCATATTACACAGTGTAGTAACTACAATATTGGCTTATCAAAGTTTTGCAAAATAAATTCGCTAGCGGTTATGATAAACCTGATCAGCGGAATGACAAATCTGCTGAACAGCCAACATAAAAGGGCATTTCATTGGAAGACTTCCCTTTCTTGGGTCTCATCCTGATGATGACAGGACGAGAAAGCTTATCACAGGGGAGCATCTACCTTTTAGTTGCCCTGCTGCAAAACACACACAACTGTTTGAGTCATTTTAAAGTGTATCTAAAATACAGGGGTATGACAATACATTCAAAACACAGCAACTTGCCTGGGGGGGGGGGGGGTCCTTCTGATTTTCCACCATGTCACTCCAAACCACCAGATAAGGAGTTTGTGGTGGTGAACAGCTGTACATGTTCCATTTAAAACCAGCCCTGCATGGCCGCATCACCCTAGGCTCCCTATCACAAAAACTCACACCCACTTTCCTCTGTTTAGCCTAGAGGATATGAATATATGGCAAATGGTGATGTCAGAGCCTTTGCACTTAGAAAACATTAGCATCTACACCCATCAGCAGATATTAAGACAGCTGTTTAAGATGGGTGAATGTATAGGGTAAAATCCAGCACCCTGCATCATTATGCACTGATGAACTATTTATGTAATCAAAATGTCATACATGATACTGTGATGTAGATTGATTTTCTGCTCTATTTCCTAAGGTTAGGCATTCACTTGACATTCATTCTTAAAGTAAAAAAAGGTGAGGCCTAGAACCAAATAACGTTGAAGCTGCTACAATGACATGAGCAGGAATATTTTAGATCAGTAGTAGTGCACTGAGAAGCACATAAGCAGCACACGCGCGCACACAGAACAGATTTACTTATGTGTCATTTGACACTTAAAAGAGGAAGCACTGTTAGAAGTGCCAAGTGATTTTCCACACAGAGTAGAATGGGTGCAGAAATATGAAAAATAGCTCACTAAATTGTCACTGTGAGTGAATTTCTAACATTTGCAAAGCATAGCTTAACCCCAGAAGTCAAAATGTTCCTGATGGAGAATTAATAGAAATGCACCGATTGGAATAACTTCTAATGTTGATATTATGCAAATAATATGCAACCTATTTCAAAGGGACATGTGCTATGAATAATATAGAATTAGATATTACTTGCAATTGGACAAGAGTTAATCTTCCCATCCTCATCACAAGTTCAGACTTTTTTTGAAAACTTGCAATCATACTTTTTTTGAATGTCATGAGCAAAGCGGCAAAATGCCATGGGAAAAAAAAATGGATGTACCGTATTTTTGCATTCAGGTGACCCAGTAAAGCCACTGCCGCTCACCATGCAGGGATGAGGAAAAAAGCAAGGCACACTGTCCATGCCCCTGACCTTCCAACACATTCTTGGAAGTGTGTTGGAAGCACCCCAATACAGACAGCCCAAGAATTCATAGCTGCACCAATAGGATGGAAAAACAAAAAGGACACCTCTCCCATGCTCTCCCTCCCATCTGGAGTGAGCCCAATTACCAGGACTCTTTCAACATGGAAGCCAGTTGCTAAAGCAATAGCCAGGGAGCCAACTGACTTGGCCAACCAAACTCCTCTGCACCTACACACATAATCTTGTTGTGTCAGTCATTACAAGACTAAAAGAGAATAAGGGGCAATAGCACTCTGCTCTAGTATGACTGAAACAGGATGGCAAGTTTTCAAAAACAGGAAGAGGAAATTTAAATGGGGAAATGAGACAAAGATTCAAAAGCAGGCAAATGAAATCAGATCTTCAAATTATTTATTTTTATTTATTTAAAGAATTTATACCCCGCCTTTCTCCCAGGTAAGGGCAATCAAGGTGGCTTACAGTTAAAACATGGTAAAATACATAATAAAATACAATACCTGTTTTAATTATTTTTTATTGTAATTAAAAGCAACTAAAAAAAACAAACAAACTCCAGTGGCTCACCTTATGATTAACGTTTATTAAAAAGCCAGCCCACCATGTCAGCCTTCGAACGCCAACCTGAATCAAAACGTATTGAGGCCCTGCCGAAAGGTCTCTAAAGGCAATGAAGTAAAAAAGGCAAGCTACCCAAGACATTTCCCTAGCTAAACCTACGTACAGCACTTAGTTGCAGTTTCCTTGTTTACTTCCAGCGGGATGCAACGACAGTGTAAACTGCAAGTGCTGGAACAAAACGCACACTGTTTAAAATCAAGCACTTCCCTTTTTTGAGGTTTGGGGGATCGAGATCCTACCTTTCCTGCTGCCTACTACAATGGCAGGAAACCCCAACCATATACAGTATCCTTGGTCATGGGCCAGTTCTGTGGAACCCCAGGAACCAGCTGTTCTGTACTACTGAAATTTAAGCATTATCAAATAATAAACTGCAAAAACCACACAATTGCTAATTAACATGTTGAAGAGTCAGGGAGAAGAGAATGTTCCACGACTGGAGGGACCTTGGGCAAAGGTCAATCATCGCAACTTGGCAATGAAACTTGACAAATAATGGACAGAAATGAATGCAAGCATAAGGAGGACAGGCACATGCAGCAAGCTGAAGACACAACTAGATGACAGCACAACAGAGCTTCTTTTTTACATGCCTGTCCTTTATCTGCACGTCTTGTGAAGTATATTCGATAGACCCCATGGCCCAAGGTCACCCAGGGAGCTTCATGGAGCTTCATGGCTGAGTGGAGATGTTAAACCAGATTCCCTAGTCAAAGACCAACACTCTGCCTGGCACAACACACTAGCTTTCTTGGGGATGTAGAGAAACTCTCTACTCCGGAGGCAAGAATTCATCCCCCCACCACATTTATACATGCATTCGCACCATTTGGTAACCATCCACCAGTGATAAAATAAAGTCTTCAAAAGCTTCTGCATGAAAAAAAAAAGATTCTTCCTTCAGTATATCCTTTAAAGCCCTCTTAGTTCTCCCTAGTACAGCTTGAAAAGTATGCTTCTCAAGAGCTACACAAAAATGTACTTTGGGCACAACAGCATTTTTGCAGTATTTCCTCTTCAAACGTTTCATGGGAAATGAAGCATTGCCTTTCCTGGTAGGCAGAGAATGAAGGAGGGAGCAGGGAAGCCACTTATCAAATCATTAAACATAGATAGGCTACTAGGCACACAGCACAATGCGTTTTCAGAATGCACACAACAGTTTCATATTTTCTTATGCATTCACGTATGAAGTCGAGATGAAAGCAGATTTAATTTAAAAGATTTTTTTAATGCTGCTTTTCCATGTCTGAAAGCGGCGTACAACTTTATAAGAACATAATCTAAAATACTAAAAACAGCTATATAAAATACATAGCAGCAGCAGGTGTTAAAACCAAACCAACAATATCATACAAGTGGATAACAAAATAAAAACAGCATTACAAAACTCAGTGACCCACCCATTCCATCACACCTCCCCAGGCTGATCCCAGTAGCCACACTGGGTAAAATCAAGAGAACAAGCCACAGGCCTCATACTCCAGAGAATCCTCAGGCCATATAAACTGAAAAGAATCCAAAATAACTGGACAGGCAGATGCCTGAGGGACATTTATTGACCCTGTCCGGATTTGAGGCAGATCTAGGCAATTTTATTCACAAAGTGCCTTGCAAAAGCATCACAGCAGGCATTAGAGAATCTCCCTGTTTCTCCTCTGATATTGGGCATAAAAAGGCACCAAACAATGTGAAACAGTTTCTCTGAACGGAATTGTGCAAATGCAATGGTGGCCCATAAAAAATCCTCCTTCGCTGCCATCACCCCATGAAGTAGGTGCTGAGTTGTGCTCTAGCCCATGCTTAATCAGATCCATTGCATGTCCATCGTGAAATCATCTACTTATATTTCTTCCAGTCCAGCTTGTTCTCATCTCACAGTGAAGATGCCGTCTATATGTAACATGGAAATGATGGGAGTAGATGCCATGGTTCTTGGAAAAGAAGTACACAGGTGTCCCCTGCTTAATGACGGGGATACGTTCTGGGAAATCCATAGTATAGTGAAACCGTCATTAAGTGGGGCTTTCGATAAGGGCTTGGATGTTCAGCACTGTGATTAAAGCCACAGCACTGAACATCCAGGCCCTTAACTAGCACGGAACAGCTTAAGAGCTGGGGATTTAAAAAGACGCGTCTTTTTAAAGCCCCAACTCCACCATCGTTCTAGACATCTGCAAAGCCGTTTCATCATCTGTAGCTCTTCAGTAAGCCAAGGAACAGAACAGACTCTACAACCTGGCGGAGGAGGTTGCTTGCTTGGTAACAATTTGAACCATCACTAGCTGTTTCTGCATTCCATGGGGCAACCAATGCAGTGGGCAAATTGGCCCCAGTTAACAGGAAAATCCCGTAAAGCCTTCAGGAAATCATCTGGATCCATCAGGACTAGAACCAATGGGTTGAAACTGCAGGGAAGTAGATTTAGGCTACAGACATGAGGAAGAGTCTCTCAACTATAAGAGCTGTCCAGCAATGGAATAGTTTGCCTTGTGCAGTTGTCAGCTCTCCCTTATTAGAGGTTTCTGAGCAGAGGCTGGGTGGCCACCTGTCAGGCATGCTGTAGGCACCTACACCGAGCAGAGGAATTGGGCTAGATTGCCTCTAAGGTCCCTTCAAAACCTAACATTCTAGGATTCTATACCTGCTTACCTGGTTCTCTAAAACCTAGTTCACCATCACTCTAAGGATGGTAAGGCATGCAAAATACTGACTATGTGCAAAAATGAAGATGCTATTCAATAAGCAGTCATAATTAAATACCACTAAACCACTAGGTTTTATGTTTATAGAAAAAAACTTCAGTGTCACAATTATCCTACAGTTTTGAACAAGAGAATCAACATTTCCAGTATAATTTTTTCTACTGGTAAGAGGTACAAGTGTTAACTCATTTCCCTTCCACCTGGTTGAGACAGCTTGGTCTGAGGCAATGAAAATATTTTCACAAGGTCATCCCAGATGGGAAATCAATTGTGCCGAAGGAGTAAGTGGGCGAGAATTTTTAAATATAATTATTCATTTTTTGTTGCTCTTGAGGCAAAAGAATATTATAATTAATGTCAACGTTGTCCCCATGTCATGCATATAACATGAACATTCAGGAAGTCACAGCATTTGTGACAAATTGGGTCCTCTCTGTCATACAATTATTAATTCATAAATTTTAAAGTAACTCACTTGCCCGATCAGAGGAAAGATAAGTGGGTGTTCTCTCCTCTTCTCTGTAGTAGTCATTATATTTTTAATATCATCCCTGCTGTAAAAACATACTTTTGTGCCTAAAAATAATCTCAGGAAGGACTTTGCATCCATCCAGAAGCCTCTTTGCATATCAGGCTGAGTAGCAGTTTCTAATTGAAATGATTTTTCATGGAGTTAAACTATAAAAGGTGATAAGTGATGCAGTTAAATTATTTATTCAGCTCATTTAAAATTAATTAGATTTTGCTCTGTGCACAGCCAGGCTATACCAGAGTATTTGGCTTTTAAAACCTTCTCTATCAGCTAGCAACAATGGATGATGGCTTCTCCCCATCACTTTTGTTTTACTTTGCTCTGGAGACTCAGACCTTCCCCAATCAAATCGCAGTTCAATTTAATGAATTCCTTCCCTCATCTTTTATATTAGGGCTGGATTTAGCAAAAGGAGCCCCAAAAGTTTGGAGAGACTATAACCAAATTCCTACAAATGCTCATAACTGTGGGCATCTTATGGCCCAATTCTATCTACGTGATAATGCCAGCAGACCGTGAAGTTCGTGGTGATTCACACAGGCCAACGTTCCAGCTGGATCAAATGTCATCTAGTCCAGTAGTTCTCAACGTGGGTAAAGATACAAACCAGCATCTTTTTCTATATTTAAGCCACACATTTGCTCATAGAACAAACAGCGCTACATGCATACACAACACATGCAAAAAATATACATATTTGTAAATTTCGAAGACTCATATCACCATAGAATAAACTGAACGACCAAATGAAAAACATTCAACCAATTACTATATTGTATACAATGATGGTATTATATTTTTTCTGTTGTAAGCCGCCTTGGGTCCCTTCAGGGAGAAAGGTGGAGGTGGAATAGAAATATTGTAAAAATAAATAATATACACCCCTTCAGCCCATCAAATGTTCAATACAAATTGAGCAAGATATGCTTGAGGAAGATATGCAAAAATACACATGCATACAAGCTAAAGACTACTTTCCACAGCTACTAAGAATGTTTCTATTTTTTCTTTTTAAAAGAATTATTAATATGGTTTATTCAGTCTCTTTTGGACAAGTACTAAGGCAGTGTTTCTGAAACCTCCAATACATAAGGACAGGGTTTTTTTTCCCCAGATTAAAACTATGGGGACACTTCACTCTTGCATATTTTCTTTTCTGATCAATTCCAAAAACGATGCATAGGCGTTTTCCTTGCAACTGCAGGGGAGCCCAGCGAATTTGGTCTCATAACATTCTGCCCCTCCCATTGCTCATCAGGGATGGAAATGTACTTTCAGGGCAGCGGATGAACCTTCTGGGATTCTCCTGCACCTGTCAGCTATACAGCAGGCTGCATCAGGAAACCCCAGCATGTCCCAATTCCCTCCCTCAGGATGATATTCTGATTATGCTACAATTAGCATAGATGCTCATACTGCATGAGTTTCTTCCTTCTCCACAGAATAGTGAATCCAGCCAAAATAGTAGTTTAACTTTCAAGGCACACTTTTGCAACACAGAGCAAAAGAATCACTAGCTTAAGACATGGAGCTGGTCTAGAATATCTATCAGTTCTTTCCCAGCTCTAAGATCCAAAGAACAGATCACAAGAATGCTCAACACGACAATGAATAAATGACTCATAGTCATATTAGAAGAAGAGAAAATCTAAAACAAATAGCATCATTTCACTGACTGCTCTTTAAAAAATGTATAATTGAGAGTGTGCTTAAAAGATTTTCAGAACAGTATGCTTGGAAAATAGTGGGCCAGATACAAAGGCTCTTTAGATGAAAAACAGAACATACAGTGGGCCTGCATCTTACATGAGGATTATGTTCAGAGGTCAGCGCTTAAAGTCTAACAGCCCAAATCTACGTAACTCCCCCCCCCCGCGGCAATGCAGCTGCACCAATTGGGGGTACACTATATCCCACAGAGGTGTTTCAGGCCCCAGAGGCCTCCTCGGGGTAATGCAACACGTTTCCTTGCCCTGAGGTAAGCTCACACTGGCCTACTGTGTCTACGCGGACCTGCACCAGCGATTTTGCTGGTGCAAGTTGGAGTGAACCCAGGTCGGGGAATCAAGGCCAGGAAGGGGGATAGGATATTGGCCACCGCCAATACCGCCCTCTTCTGGCCTTAATCTGCCCTCCTCCCCTCCCTCATTTCCACCACTCCCTGCCTCCCTCCCACTGACTTGCTAGCGCTGGCGGGCATGCTCCGGCCACCGGCATGCAGAGCTGTCCACTTGCCACGGCAGCCAGGCTACGCTGTTGCATTGAATGGCATGTTGCATTTTGCAACAGTGGTAAAGGGCCTTACGTCTCCAGAATGCTTGTTCCGGCAGTGTAAGGCCTGTTTAGGTTTGGTTTTCACAAAATCACAAAAAGTTGAAACTCCCTTAAACCCAATAAATATGAATAGTCCCATTAAGAACTAAAATCACAGTATGAGAGACATGCAGAAACAGAGGGAACAGCAGCTTCATTCTCCCATTTCAGGCTCACTCCGGGGCACAGACAGAGAAAGCGGCATGCTGGGTGCAGTCGCCCGCACTACTTACACTGCTGATTTTCTCTGGCTGGTGGGGGGGGGGGGGGGAGCCGAGCCGAGCTCGCATACTTGAATTTGTACAAGTCAATTCACATATAAGATGCAGGCTGACTGTTTTTATTTTAAAAATTCATACCCTACTTCATCCTCTTAAAAAAAAGAAAAGATGCCCAAGCTGATACTAATATAAAACATTAATACCATTAAAAACATCAAAGCAACATAAAGAGGATTACAAAACAAACAGATAAGTTTTAGTGCAGACTCTGGAGACATTATATTCTATTTTCAGGGCAATATATTTTCTAAGGAAGTATGTGTGCGTGCGTTCATACACTCAGTATGCTAGTGTGAGCTCTCGCTTTAGAATTCTTCTCCAAGGCCAGCAAGATTGTGTGGCTTGGATTCAAACTACCCTGGGCACAAGTGGAAGACACTTCCATTCATGTGGTACGTGCAGTTGCCCATTTACTGCCCAGAAGTAGTGTTTAATAGTTCCATGTTGTTTGGCTAGAACTAATACTTGCATGCTTTTGATTTGGAAAACCAATTTCAAGCACACAACATAAAACAAAACAGGAATTTGAACAGATTAAATCATGCAATGGTTTGCATCTGAGAAGCAACCTTTTTGCAAATTCAGTAATTCAAGTCCAAAAGAAGTCAATGTGTTACACCTCTGCTGGTAACTGAGAAGGACAATACTGCACTCCAGTGCTTTCCCACTGCATGGCTGAGCTTTCCCCTATTTACAGAACAGAATGAAGACCCTCCATACATGTACTGGAGCTGCTCAATCATGGCCAATAACTTGAGCTCAAAAGCATCTCTAATATTAGGGTTCTTTCTAAGTAAAAAAGAATTACCGTATGCTTAACTTAGGGCACCACTTCACTAATGTCGCATAACACTGGAGAAAAAAACACAATGTGCCTCGACTTATTTTTTTTTGAAAGAAAGGAACACCTCACAAATATTTATCTGTAAACCAATAATGCAGTCAGTAAAATGTAGTGTTGCTAGGTTACTGCCAAGAAGTCTTTTCAGTGTCATAGCTCTCTAGCAAATGAGGATCAAACATATAGCAGTAAATAAAGCACAACAAAGCTTCTCACGAAAGATACAGCAATCTTGTTAAACACAATCAACTGAAACAGATTTTAGACTAACAGTCTCCAGTGAGAACACAAGACAGAAGACGGGCGCCTCAATCCATGGTCTACCCTACACGTCATGAGTTACATATATACAGTTCTAAGATATAGTTCTAGTTCTAAGACTAGCTTGCCTCTTATGCCAACATGCGTTATCTTTCCATTTTAGTACGTTACAGGCTATTTTTGGATGGAGTTTTAGATTTCTCCTTTTAACGTTTTTTAGTTTCTTTCCCATATTCGAATGTTCTAAAACTGATCACTCTCACCAGATCACCTTCCCAAAACTTTATAATTATTATACTGTACATATAATCCCCCACAAAATTTTTGAACAGTATTTCCAAGTCTTCAAGGAGAAGAAAAAGTAATAAAGAGACGACTTCTGCGGAATTAAAAGTACAGTATAAACCATAATTATTGCCAGTTTGAGTAGTGCTGAAAAATCCATTTAATAGGAAGCACCATCTGAACCATAACTAAAAAATTAGAACACCTAAGACAAGTGCTTCCTGCCCGTAACAAAAAAAAAAGAAAAAATTGTGAAGCCAAATGTAGGCAATGTGAAACACAGAAGTATTTCCTAGTCAGTAAACAACAAATGCTCCTTCATGGATCATTGCCTTGTCATGGCGAAGGGGCTTGCGTAACTCAATGAAGCCATGAGCTATGCCGTGCAGGGACACCCAAGACGGACAGGTCGTAGCAGAGTTCTGACTAAAAGTGATCCACTGGAGAAGGAAATGGCAACCCACTCCAGTAACCTTGCCAAGAAAATCCCATGAACAGTACCAAAAGGCTAAAAGATATGACGCCGGAAGATGAGCCCCTCAGGTCGGAAGGTGTCCAATATGCTACTGAGGAAGAGCGGAGGACTATTCCAAGTAGACCCAGAAAGAGTGAAGCGGTTGGGCCAAAGCCAATAGGACGTCCAACTGTGGATGTGTCTGAGGTTGAAAGGAAAATCCAATGCTGCAAGGAGCAATACTGCTTAGGAACATGGAGTGTGAGGTCTATGAATCAAGGCAAGCTGGATGTGGTCAAAAATGAGATGATAAGATTGAACATTGACATCTTGGGAATCAGCGAACTAAAATGGACGGGCATGGGCGAATTTAAGTCAGGTGACCATCATATCTACTACTGTGGGCATGAATCCCTTAGAAGAAATGGAGTAGCCCTCATAGGCAATAAAAGAGTGGGAAAGGCAGTACTGGGGTGCAACCTCAAAAACGACAGAATGATTTCAGTTCGAATCCAAGGCAAACCATTCAACATTACAGTAATCCAAGTGTATGCCCCAACCACTGATGCCGAAGAAGATGAAGTTGACCGGTTCTATGAAGACCTACAACACCTTCTAGAACTAGCACCCAAAAAAGATGTCCTTTACATCATAGGAGACTGGAATGCTAAAGTAGGAAATCAAGAAATAAACGGAACAACAGGCAAGTTTGGCCTTGGAGCGCAAAATGAAGCAGGGCAAAGGCTAACAGAGTTCTGTCAAGAGAACATGCTGGTCATAGCAAACACTCTTTTCCAACAACACAAGAGGCGACTCTACACATGGACATCACCAGATGGTCAATACCGAAACCAGATAGATTATGTGCTTTGCAGCCAAAGATGGAGAAGCTCTATACAGTCAGTAAAAACAAGACCTGGAGCTGACTGTGGCTCAGATCATGAGCTTCTTATTGCAAAATTCAGGCTTAAACTGAAGAATGTAGGGAACACCACTAGACCAGTCAGATATGACCTAAACCATATCCCTTATGAGTATACAGTGGAGGTGAAGAATAGATTTAGGGCATTAGACCTGGTAGACAGAGTGCCTGAAGAACTATGGACGGAAGTTCGTAACATTGTACAGGAGGCAGCAACTAAAACCATCCCAAAGAAAAAGAAATGCAAGAAAGAAAAGTGGCTGTCAGATGAGGCTTTACAAATAGCTGTGGAAAGAAGGAATGCAAAAAGCAAAGGTGAAAGGGAAAGATATAAACAACTGAAGGCAGATTTCCAGAGAATAGCAAGGAGAGATAAGAAGGCCTTCTTAAATGAACAATGCAAGGAAATCGAGGAAAACAACAGAATGGGGAGGACTAGAGATCTCTTCAAGAAAATTGGAGATATCAAGGGAACGTTTTGTGCAGAGATGGGCATGATAAAGGACAAAAAAGGCAGAGACCTAACAGAAGCAGAAGAGATTAAGAAGAGATGGCAAGAATACACAGAAGAACTATACAAGAAAGATCTTAATGTTCCTGATGACCACGCTGGTGTGGTCACTGACCCAGAGCCGGACATCCTAGAGAGTGAAGTCAAGTGGGCCTTAGGTAGCATCACTAACAACAAAGCTAGTGGAGATGATAATATCCCAGCTGAGCTACTCAAAATCCTAAATGATGATGCTGTGAAAGTGCTGCACTCAATATGCCAACAAATTTGGAAAACTCAACAGTGGCCAAAGGATTGGAAAAGGTCAGTTTACGTTCCAATTCCAAAGAAGGGCAGTGCCAAAGAGTGCTCAAACTATCGCACAATTGCACTCATATCACATGCTAGCAAGGTTATGCTCAAAATCCTACAAGCTAGGCTTCAGCAGTACGTGGACCGAGAACTACCGGACGTACAAGCTGGGTTTCGAAGAGGCAGAGGAACTAGAGATCAAATTGCCAACATGCACTGGATCATGGAGAAAGCCCGAGAGTTCCAAAAAACCACCTACTTCTGCTTCATTGACTACGCAAAAGCCTTTGATTGTGTGGATCACAACAAACTGTTGCAAATTCTTAAAGAGATGGGGGTACCAGACCACCTTACCTGTCTCCTGAGAAACCTGTATGCGGGTCAAGAAGCAACAGTTCGGACCGGCCATGGAACAACCGACTGGTTCAAAATTGGGAAGGGAGTACGGCAAGGCTGTATATTGTCACCCTGCCTATTTAACTTATATGCAGAGTACATTATGAGAAATGCAGGGCTGAATGAATCGCAAGCCGGAATCAAGATTGCCGGGAGAAATATCAACAACCTCAGATATGCAGACGATACCACCCTAATGGCAGAAAGTGAAGAAGAACTAAAGAGCCTCTTGATGAGGGTGAAAGAGGAGAGTGCAAAAGTTGGCTTGGAACCCAACATTAATAAAACTAAGATCATGGCATCTGGGTCCATCAATTCCTGGCAAATAGAAGGGGCAGAAATGGAAGCAGTAACAGATTTTACTTTTCTGGGCTCCAAGATCACTGCAGACGGAGACAGCAGCCATGAAATTAAAAGACACTTACTCCTTGGAAGGAAAGCTATGGCAAACTTAGACAGCATAATAAAAAGCAGAGATATAACCATGCCAACAAAAGTTTGCATAGTCAGGGCGATGGTGTTCCCAGTAGCAATGTATGGTTGCGAGAGTTGGACCATAAGGAAGGCTGAGCGCCGAAGAATAGATGCTTTTGAACTGTGGTGCTGGAGAAGACTCCTGAGAGTCCCTTGGACTGCTAGGAGATCAAATCAGTCAATCCTAAATGAAATCAACCCTGACTGTTCCCTGGAAGGACAGATACTAAGGCTGAAACTCAAATATTTTGGCCACCTAATGCGAAGAGAGGACTCTCTGGAGAAGACTCTGATGCTGGGAAAAATTGAAGGCAAAAGGAGAAGAGGAAGGCCAAGGATGAGATGGTTAGACAGCATCACCGATGCAACGAACATGAAAATGAGCGAACTCAGGAAGATAGTGGAGGACAGGAAGGCCTGGCGGGATATGGTTCATGGGATCACGAAGGGTCGGACACGACTTAACAACAACAACAACAACAACAACAAACAAACAACAAATGAAGAATTAATCTTATTTACAAAAACTCCACTCCAGCAAGAAGTTGATCCAGGGATCTCTGAATCCCAAAACATTAGGGCTTAAGAAGAAAATTCTCTCTCTTCTGGTTTTTTTTTTTTTTAATCATCAGTATTATTCATTACTAGGCTGCTTTCATGAGCAAATAAACACAAAATAAACACTTTTATTTTTCAGAACTTCTGATATAATCAAACTTTCAAAAATGGATAGAGTCACATTAGCTGTACTAAATGCAACTTTCACTCCAAATAAGCTTATCGCTTATTCAGCAGATAATATTCAGCATTTATTTAGAATCTTCCACGCACTTCCTGTACATTAGCTTCTTGTAATCCCTGTAAGTTTGCACAGTACAAATGGAACCACATTATTCGCAGGTCCGGCATCCGCGAATCTCAGTATCTTATTCCTAAATAAGTGTCCAGCTGTAACCTTTGTCATTTGGCCTTCTAAAATTTCCACACAGTTCACTATCCATAATCAAGAAATGTTCTGTTTCCTCTTGGAAGAGATGGCAGTTAAAGTTCTAACATTCCTAAAGAGCAGGGAAAGGGAGTTTAATGAGCTTTACTGGAATTGTACAAACTAGAACATTTTAGAGTGAAGCTAGTACAGTACTTTCCTACCATCATGGATGGTTGAAGAAACCAGAATCACACATACCTGGAGGCACAGTTAAATAATTCTTGTTACTAAACCAATGGCATCTTACACCTATGAACAGCTTTGCCTTGCCATTGCCTAGAATTAGGTTACTAATATACTCTTTTCAAAGGGCACACATTTCAGGATCTAAGAATGGCTGCAGTGAAATTCCTTGGAAACTGAATATGACATCATAAGAATGCTTTGCAGAAACTTCCATTGTCTGTCCATTCATATCAATCTCATCATCCAAAACCAGTGTTGAAAAAACTGGAAAGCAACGATGATGCATTAATATATTGTCATGATGCATAATAATTAGGACCCTTCCCCCAGTTCCACCATGCAGAGTTCCTCCCAGTAAGTATTTCATTCTAAAGGCTTTGACAAAAACGCCATTTAGGGAGTTTCAAAGCAACATCTATGCAGTTTGTCAGCATTTATAATAGCAAGGAGTGTACACACACACACACACACACACACACACACCATTTAATGAATTCACTGTTGATCAAATAACCTAATTATTAAACCTGCCAAATGCAAGTTTATCCTTGAAATAGTGCATTATAAGACCTACTGTGCTGGAGGTGAACTAGCCAAGGTGATTTGCCTTTGGAAAAATGATCAGCACAACTCACCTTTGGGACTAATTTAATTTTTCCAAAATAAGTTAAATAAAAAATAAAAAATGCAACTTACGGTAACTTGCAAGGCAAGACAGCACTTTAGAAGTGCAATTGGTTGAATCTACAGTGAACTCTAAAACAGATTTTCTCAAAAATGCTACTAGTAGACACAAAGGAAGCTGCATGCAGATTTTCATGGCTGTGGGTAACTGACAAGGTTCTTAACTGTATGGGTTCTGCAGCCATGTCAATATAAAAGTAGAGAAATAAAATCCTTTACCGCTTTTGTTGTTTGTTTAGATTTCTTATATTGTGCAGGTGTCACATACACAGAAAAGGTTTTCTTACAATAACAACAACACGGGATCCTACTTCCCAAGCCGACGTTTCACTCCATTCACGGAGCTTTCTCAAGGCAATTTGGCAGTAAAAAACTGCTGGGTGAAAAAGAATGTTACGGAGTGGTGACAGTTAAACATCAGTCTGTTGCTCAAAGTTAAAGGGACCCACTACTTTTGTCCTCAGAGTTATTCAACACTTATTACTTGGGTTATTTAAAATTGGCATCCATATCCTATTAGCATATGTCATTTCCTGCTGGCGGTTCAGTAACTTTGAAGATTTCGTCTGGGAAATCATTAGAGCCTCCAAATTTAATCTATGTTTTAATCTGGGTTCATGAAACAAGGCTCGTGCATGCTCAAACATTATCCTGTGTCCTGATTCTTTCGCGTGCAAAGCTACTGCTGATTTTTCTTCTTGCTTTGCATCTGTTGCTCTTTGATGTTCCCGTACCCGGACCCCTATTGGTCTTTTCGTTTGTCCCAGATAAACTTTCCCACATTCACAGCCAATTTCATATACTCCGGGGTTAGATAACGCTGGTCTGGGGTCCTTGGGATTGTGTAGCAGTTGCTCTATTTTCGTTGTTGGGCTGAAAATAGTTTTCACATCATATCTCTTAAAGATCTTGGCTATCTTATCAGTTGTACCCCTAATGAAGGGTAACGAAAGCCATGGCTGTTCTTTGTTTTCTGTCTGCTTCTCACTGTCACTTTCTCCAGGTGCCACAATGTGATTTTTCCTTGCTAACTGTTTCCTCCAACATTCGTCCACTTGTTTCTTTTTGTATCCGTTTGCCGTCAGTGACCGTGTTAGAACTTGTTTTTCAGCTTCAAGAGATCGGTTGTCACAGACATGTATCGCTCTGTGAACTAAGGAATTAATCAACGAACCCTTCTGTGAGGGATGGTGGTTCGAGGCATGATTTAAGTACCTTGACTTGGCACAATATCTGGCGCGAATTTTGTCACCATATATAGGGAACACCTTTCATTACGTGAAGAATTCTTACCACTTTATAGAGCTTTTACAAACGGCTAAACTAACAACGAATTCGGTACTGGTCAGTTTTGACGTTGTGTCACTGTTTACGAAGGTTCCGGTACCAGAGACTATGAACATTATAAGTGACCTAACTATCCCCAGGGATCTTATCCCATTATATGAACACTGCTTGAATTCCACGTACTTTGTGTGCAATGGAGTGATTAGGGAACAAAAAGAAGGTGTACCAATGGGGAGTCCGTTGAGCCCAGCAGTTGCCAACCTCTTCATGGAGTTTTTCGAACAAAAGGCACTGCAGACGTCCAGGTTGAAACCATCTACCTGGCTCAGATATGTAGATGACATCTTCTGTGTGTGGGACTATGGAATGGAAGAACTGAACGGATTTCTGGGGCACCTGAACAGTCTCTGCCCGGAGATTCAGTTCACCATGGAGGTGGAAGAGAACAAAACCATTGCCTTCCTAGATGTGGTAGTGAAAAGAAATGAAGACTTAACGTTTGGGCATGCAGTATACCGCAAACCTACTCATACTGGAAGGTACTTAAATCATGCCTCGAACCACCATCCCTCACAGAAGGGTTCGTTGATTAATTCCTTAGTTCACAGAGCGATACATGTCTGTGACAACCGATCTCTTGAAGCTGAAAAACAAGTTCTAACACGGTCACTGACGGCAAACGGATACAAAAAGAAACAAGTGGACGAATGTTGGAGGAAACAGTTAGCAAGGAAAAATCACATTGTGGCACCTGGAGAAAGTGACAGTGAGAAGCAGACAGAAAACAAAGAACAGCCATGGCTTTCGTTACCCTTCATTAGGGGTACAACTGATAAGATAGCCAAGATCTTTAAGAGATATGATGTGAAAACTATTTTCAGCCCAACAACGAAAATAGAGCAACTGCTACACAATCCCAAGGACCCCAGACCAGCGTTATCTAACCCCGGAGTATATGAAATTGGCTGTGAATGTGGGAAAGTTTATCTGGGACAAACGAAAAGACCAATAGGGGTCCGGGTACGGGAACATCAAAGAGCAACAGATGCAAAGCAAGAAGAAAAATCAGCAGTAGCTTTGCACGCGAAAGAATCAGGACACAGGATAATGTTTGAGCATGCACGAGCCTTGTTTCATGAACCCAGATTAAAACATAGATTAAATTTGGAGGCTCTAATGATTTCCCAGACGAAATCTTCAAAGTTACTGAACCGCCAGCAGGAAATGACATATGCTAATAGGATATGGATGCCAATTTTAAATAACCCAAGTAATAAGTGTTGAATAACTCTGAGGACAAAAGTAGTGGGTCCCTTTAACTTTGAGCAACAGACTGATGTTTAACTGTCACCACTCCGTAACATTCTTTTTCACCCAGCAGTTTTTTACTGCCAAATTGCCTTGAGAAAGCTCCGTGAATGGAGTGAAACGTCGGCTTGGGAAGTAGGATCCCGTGTTGTTGTTATTGTAAGAAAACCTTTTCTGTGTATGTGACACCTGCACAATATAAGAAATCTAAACAAACAACAAAAGCGGTAAAGGATTTTATTTCTCTACTTTTATATTGACATGGCTGCAGAACCCATACAGTTAAGAACCTTGTCACAAAGGAAGCTGTTCAGAACAGCACACTGAAATATGATGATGAGGGCTTTTATAAAAAATAATCATTGAGACTCAGAAGTTATTCGCTCAGGTTATTTTGAAAAAGCAACAATCCCCTTCACCATGAACAAGGACCACCACCTGGTGGACTCTCTTGAGTAATTTTGAAATCAATTAATTTTTCTACGGAACTGTGAAATCCACCTATCAAAGATAAGCACCTTGTATTATTTACACCAATCCCTGCATGTAGAACAAACATAAAATGGCACAGCCCAATCCTATCCGGGTGCCATGCAGCAGGGCTGCATCCTATGGTCGCCCACAGCAGGCTGGAGGTCTCCTCAGGGTAAGAAAACATTTGTCCTCTTACCCCTGTGTCGCCCCAGCCTGCGCAATGGGGCTACTCGGATCTGCGCCAACCAGCTAAATTAGTAGCACAGGTCCGAGAGACCCTGTGTAGGGCTTTCAGACCCAGGAGAGAAGAAGGCCTTCTCTGCCAGTCCCATCCCCCTCCTGGGCCCGATCCTTCCACCTCCGCCCTGTTATACCCAATCGTCATGCCCCCAGCCCCTGCGTTACTTGGAGCAGCACTTGCCTGCTCCACAGCACATGGTCCAGTAGTGGCCAGCGGGGAGGCAGCACAGGCCTCAGCACTAGCGCCTCCTCCTCTCAAGTAGTTGCAAACAGGCTTTACAGCACATTTGCAACACTCTGTACCACTGCTGAGGCCAAGCGCCGGCCCGCCTAAAGTACAGGATTGTGCTGTTAGTCAATTTTATGTTAACATGTTCCATTTAACAAGAAAGCATTTTCCCTGAATAGGTGAAAAACCAGAACAGTTAATATCAAATTTCAATTCCAAAATTCAAATGATCTAAATTTTGAAAGTGTGTTAGTGTGTTAGTTTCAGATCATTGGTAAGATTTCCTTTCAGCTCTATTTGCAGAATATGGAATCATGTGGTTCTGATATTTTCCAGGGGTTGCTGGGTCTTGTTCAACTCTTTTCAGCCACATATTTTGTTTATGTAAGGAAATTAGAGAGATAGAGATGAAATGAACAGGTGTTTCCCCCGTGAAAACAAGCCCCGTGGCTAAATGATCTCTCAGAAAACAGTTCTGAGAATGTTATGGATGCTACTTACTCACCAGTTGTAGAAAATTACCATTACTGTATTTCCATTTCCTAGAACTGAAATGTGAGAATAAGATGATTTGCCCAAGTGGCAAAATAGTTCTCTTAGCCTTACACGTTGAAAGGTAAAGGTGACCCCTGACAATTAAGTCCAGTCGTGTCTGACTCTAGGGTGTGGTGCTCATCCCCATTTCAAAGCCAAAGAGCCAGCGTTGTCCGAAGATGCCTCCATGGTCATGTGGCCGGCATGACTCTCCTTGCCGCAGCATGTAGCATGCGGCTGGAACACGGAGCGCTGTTTACCTTCCCGCAAGCGGTACCTATTTATCTACTCGCATTAACATGCTTTGGAACTGCTAGGTTGGCAGGAGCTGGCCAAGAGCTCACCCCGTCACGGATTAGAACTGCCGACCTTTCGATTGACAGCTCATGGTTCAGCGGTTTAACCCACTGCGCCACCCGCTGGTAGTGGACTATAAAATCAAGTATGTGCTAGTCCGCAGCAGTATGACCCAGAATGTCACCCAATGCCGCTTTGGGTCAACTGCCTCTACCACCATGCTCCTCACATGATTTCTTCAGCTGCGGAAGTACAGGACTTCCATGTTCAATTTAAAGAGACCACACATATGAAGGAGTGCCTTTGTTCACGCAGTGCCTACAAATAAAACTGGAAGTCCTGCACTTCCATGTCTGAAGAAACCATGCAAGGAGGCGGATGATCCGCTTTCCACTCGCTTTTAGCTGGTGGAAAGCTGACAGTGCAGGCTGCATCCACGGCAGGCTGATGGGAGGCAGTGGCAGCAGCAGACTTAGGGTGATGGGCACCGTGAACCCACCGCCCTCTCTCCCATGCAATTTGCCACTGATGCACTGATTTCCCCTTGCCTAATGGATGGGCCACCCCTAGTGTATTTTGACATAAAGAGTAAATTTTACTCCTGACCACAAATGCACATATCTGCAAGTAAGTTTCTTTGATTTCAGTGACACTTTTTTTCAAATCAGATAGGTTGAGGATAATACATTTAGCTACATTTGATTCAGTAGAAGGTTAACTCATTTTTATACATTTCTACAATCCACAAATTACAAAATATAGTGTACTTGTAATTATATTGGCTCCTTGAATTTTACTAGAATGAGATTAATTCCCCATCCTACCCACATTAACATGGGAGCATGTCCAGATTTCAATGCTGTTTGGGATCACAAGCTAAAACAGTTTGTGGTTCATAACGTCAAGCTGTGGTTTGCTGAGAAAGCTGCCTGTTGCTCTTTAGTTCCAAATATGTTGAGTCACTGTGGATAGCAGCCGGTTGTGTTTCTATGGAAATAGCGCACAAATTAGCTGCTAAAACAAGAACGCATTACTCACAGCAGCACATGAGTTCTGCAGTGGCTGCTTACTACCACTCATTCAGCCAGCATCGTTACATTCCGCTCTTGGCCGATTCAAAAAACTCTTTTCAAATTATGGTAAGCATGAAATAAACTGTAAAAGAAAAAAACAAAGTAATGGTTCCCTAGGTATCTCCATCCCTTTCCTTATGCACAAAAATATTACAGCGGGAACATTGTAGATAAAGAAAAATCCACCATGGCAATTTGTTTGTGCATGTATGTGCACATGAATTTAAGCCATACCGACCACTGCATAAAGTAGTTTGAGGACAGAGGTCCCATACAACCTATTAGAAAAGAGCATGACATAGAAGAGCTCTTGGAGCAGTCATTAAAATTCCTTACATAGAGGAACATGTATGTTTAAGAGAAGTGGGGAGAAAGGAAGAGATCTGATGTAAGCGATATTAAACTCACAGCGCAATCCTGTGCAACTATAGGCCAGCGGAACTAGCGCTCCAACAGCCTAGGGTGCCGCAAACATGCCATAAAGCACATTTTCAGCACATGGAGAGTAAGCGGTGTCGGCCTCCGTGACCTACCTGGACCCACGCCGGCAACCACAGATGAGTGCTGCGCAAGTTGGTGCAAGGGACGTGGGGAGGGCGGGGAGAAGTGGCAAGGGAGGGGGCCATTGGCTGGCCCCAGCTGAGAAGGGGGCAGGAATATCGGCACTGACATGTGCCGATATCCTGAGCCCTGTCGCAGTCCAAGTCGACCTTACACAACCTCCCCAGAAGCACGCCAGCTTCAGAGCTGGCATACATCCGAGGATGCCCATTGCGGCCCACGCCACTGACAACGGAAGAAGGAGATGGACGCCCTCTTCCCCCAAGGTGCGCCCAGGCTCTGCCGGGGCAGGTCTAGGATGCTGTGGCCATTTAGTATCATCATCATCTTTCATGAATGATGGACAAGGCCTATTCTATCCAAATGGATATTCATGGATCACTGATTTAAGGCTCAATCTCGAACTCTTCAAGAAACACAAAAGGCTACTGCATAAAACTGGAATGAAGATCTAACAACTCTGAGATGAGAGTTTACACATGCATATTTATTAACACTTGATTACAGCACCATCAAGCAGTGACTTGCATGTGTGAAGCAGCCACTGCTGTTCAAGTAGCACAACCACCATTTTACACTACCTCAACCACAATACATTCCCATCACACATGCAGCTGCAAGCTGAATGAGAAATTGAACAGATGTGCTATCCAATGATGGATGTCCATGTGTGAATGAGTCACTGTCCACATGAGCAGTCTCATCAAGAATCAACAGACCAGAACCCAAATACAAAAAACATTGCAAATTCTTTAAAAATCTAGTAGCAAATATGGGAGTACTCCCACTAAACCTTCCCCGTCTCTCCCATCAATTACAAGCACTGCCTATCTCACCAATAAGTTCTAACCCTTCAGTAGAAATGGTTCATTTCATTCACCACTATTAAAAAGGTAACACACATCTGAGGAGGAAAGGAAGTCAAGATGCATACACCTCAATTCTATGCATGTTGACTTGGAAGAGTCCCACCGTATTCACAGGACTCACGCCAAAGGGTGCATAGTACTAATAACATAGACCTAAAATAACTCTAAATTCATGATTCATGTCTTGTACTAAATCTAGGACAAGAAAGTCAGGATTCCTGAGCCCACATTTTGGACCTCCCCGAGGACAACCTTCCAAGTGCAGAATACAGCTCATAGCATTGGCACTAGTATTTTCCAACAGCCTGAATTTCTTGCAAGGACAATGGCAACTGCAACGAGTTTTACACATTAAAATGTTTTATGTAAATGATGATGATAATTCCTCCCAAAGAGAAAAGTGAGAATAGTAAAACTAAACATCAACTTGTGTGGATCTGCCAGATCCACCAGCTGTTTGTTGCGATTTTCGGAAAACCACAGAAGCAACAAAAGAATTTTGGCTGTAATCCACAACTCTATTCAAAATCACAACCATCATCTCCGATGCAGCTATGCATCTGTAAATGTCTTCAATATTGTAGCCTTAGCATTCACCACAAAAAGCCAACCATTTGCCAGGCCATTTGTTTGCAGAGGCCTGCAACAGAAATCAGAATGGAGCCCAAACGTTAGAGGGAAAGTATAGACATCCATCCCCCTCTTGAAAATTCCTCTAACAACAACAACAACAACAACCAGTATTTATATACCACCTTTTCTTTGGTCATCGGATTTTTCCTTTGTCTTTAATTCAAAGGTGGTTCACACAGGCAGGCTTTCTAAACCCCAAGGGGTTTTAACAATACAATATGTTTCAGTCTCTCATAGAACCCTTCATTCCAGATGGTTTCTTTCACAGTCCAGCTTCTCTCTGGTGTTTGCCTCACCATGCTTCAACTGACAGGCAACCCTGACTCCCACTCAAGGTGCCAGCTGCAGTTTCTCTCCCTCACAGAGACTCTACAGCTCAGTGGCATGCCGGCAGCTCTCCAACAGACTTCCGGCCGTCCCGAACTACCATCCTTGAGGCATATGAGACGACCACTCTACCAACTGAACCAGACCTCCTGCTTAAATGCCGACCCACACCGCACAATTTCTGGGACGCGCGCAGAGCTGTGCAGAGCTGTGTAGTCACCATTTCAGAAGAGAGCAGCTGAACACAGGAGAGCTACGCTCTCCCGAGTTCCGGCGCATGCAGAAAGTTTGATGCCCATATTTTGAGGGGGCGGGTATGCGGCGCTACTGCAGCCACCAATTGGATGAGAGGGCGGAATGAAAGGGGTTGTCAGTCAATCGGAAATCACTTGAGTCTCCGATTTCTCTTGGATCCATTTCTCCTTCTCACAAAAGTTAGCAAGATGAATTCTATTCCCGGCACAAATTGTTTTGTTAGTTTTCTCTCCTTCCTGCCCCCCTCTCTCTTCTCTCGTGTATCGGACCGCAGTTGTGCTTAGCCAATCACCACTGCGCTTTCTAAGAAGGCGGGACAACAGGAAGAACTATTCGCTGGAAGACACTAGTGGAGCCGAGGTCAGCGCACCGAGGCGAGCGGCCAGGCACCTACGCTCGCTCGCCAACGCGCCAGATCTCGTGCAGTGTGGGTCGGCCTTTAACGGCCACAGAGTTGGCCTCAAAAGGATAGGGTTGTGGTATCAAACTGTCTTCCTTGCAGTTTTCTACATATAAATGCATTCATTAAGGGGAATGAGAGAAATACTGGAGAAATGTCTTGTTTTCGTCAAAATGACGTGAGAAAATTTAACAAGCTAAATTTTAGTCAATTGCTTTAGTATCTGAGGTGCACACAGGAAGGAACTTCCAACTGCAAGTCTCTAGCTTCAGAATTAAAGTAAGTGAGAATTATCTTTTGTCCCAGATCTCCCACCATAGTGTTTATGCTTCCCTCTCATAATCTGCCCACCCCCTCCCGGCAACAGCTCTTGTGGTTATATTATATAGGCATCACTCAAAGAGGAAATGAAAGTGTGGATGCATTTGACAGAATGGGTTTGGACAGTTTGGACAGAGATATCTGTGGTATAAGTCTTCTGGAATAGAATTGCCCATCTTCTTAAGTTTTTACAAATAAAATAGTTATTGCTTTTAAACAAAGGATTCAAGGCTTACACCGAACAAGCCATGTAAGGCTCCGGTAGCACAAACTATTTTTTACATACCGATTTTAAAAAAAATCGCCTGACTCCAGAATGCATTTTTGCACAGAGATATGGATCATTCAATTGATACAATTTTGTGGTCACAGCCATATAAGAGCTGGTATCGCATAGTTGTTAGCGACTCAACTACCAATAAGAACTTCGCCATTTGGAATCTCACCACTGCCGTGAGTTCACTAGATGGCTTTAGGCAAACCACTCCCTCTCAGCTTCAGCTCCCCAGATGCAATGTGGAGATAATACTGTACTATTTGCAGATCAACACTGTGCGTGTTTACTCATAAGTAAGTCCCACTGAACTTCATGGGATTTGTGCAGCCTTATTCACTCTGCAGAGATGAAAAGATTACATCAAGATACTGCTTGTGAAGCACTTTGTACACTCAAATATTAAGCATTATTAATTACTAAATCATTCACACAATATTACTGAAGTTTATAAAATCTTCAAAGTCTGACTAATGGAAAACATAGGTGCTATTTAACAAGTATAATATCCAGTCTGAACTTGAACATTAAGTACGGTAGAGGATACACACTTGTAGCTTTTCCTCCAAGAAGCTCAGACTTATATGGCATTTTTTAAAAATACTATAAAATGGGAATCAAGTTTTGGATTTCAAAACTGCATGGTACTGTCCCTAACAACTTTCTCCAACTTTGTTTTCCTGATATTTCTGAATAGAATGTGAGTGTTTTAAAAAAGGAATCTCTGTTTTTAGTATTTGCTATGCTACGGACACAAATGTGTTGGTAAGCATTTTATCTGAAAATACTTACATCCAATGTTATATTTCTGTTACTGATCAATTAAAAAAAGCACAAAGAAAAGTTAAACATACCCGACAGCAAGTTTGTCAAGCATATTTGTAATATTAATAACATTTTTACCTAAGGGTGTATATACGCAACAGAAGTCAAATGCGTACACCTGTGGGCTGGGAAGAAACGGGGTTGTCCTGTGATCATAAATATCTGCATTGGCTAATGCTATTATATATTGTCTTGCCTTCTCTGTTTCATAACTTACATAGAACTAAGTCATATTAGGTTCAATGAGAATTACTTGCTCATAGGTAGTTATAGAATTACAGCTATAAAAAAGCCCACTGTCCAATATCAATCTGTTTAAATGCCAAATCTGATCATACTTGCACATTATGTGAACAGCTGTTTAAAAAGACTATTTTTTTACCATCCGTCATTAAATTTACTGATTGTTGGCAGCTTCATACATAATGTACAGTACAGTAGTCAAATTATTTAATTAGAGTTTGAGCGAGGTAGTGGTGGAATGCTACACCTATGGCTTCCCTTGTATCCATCATTTCCACAGCAAGAGTCCTGTGTCTTGGGCAGCAAAAAAGGGGGGGAAGACTGCAAGAAAGGGGCAAAAATTTCAAAAATTGGGGGTGAAGGTGGAGTTGTGGATAGCATCTGGATGGATCACCTGGAATTGTTTGGCAACACCCCTTTCTCCACCCATAATTGATCCTATTTTAAAAAAACCTTCTGTACAATTCAGAAGGGGTGGGAATGGACTACAAGGCTGCCCTGCTGGATGAAACGTGATATTAAAAAGCCTTCTCGGGGAAACGTTCTGAAAGCTTCAATGCGTGTTACTGCAGCACAGTGTAGAATTACTGTCCTAACTGAACAGTAAAACCAAATCAAGAACATGCCGCTAAAACAAAGAGATACATTTTGCTATTAAGGTAGTGGACCGATTCATAAATATAAAACATTCTGTCATTTCAGAAAAATGCAGGCTAGGCCAGGCTATGGAGCAGGGAAATAGTAAATATTTTAATTCTATAAGGTGAGGTGGGCAGAGAAATGCACACAGGGATGCCGTGCTCCTTTTAGTTACAAGCTTGAAATAAAGAATGGAAGAAAGAAAAGGCCTTCAAACATGTCAAAAGAGAATCTATGGGGACCTGAAAATAAAATTTAAAAAGGAATAATCAGAGGAAACACGGGAAGGATGGCGGAAGCATTCAGCATCAAGTGTCAAACAGGAACTCCTAAACATAGGGCATTCAGGCCATGGAAAACTGCATTCAGAGCACTTAGCACATAGGATTAATCAAATTATAATCTAATCATCTGATCAAACACTAATTAGCATAATGACTTGAGGGGAAAAGCTGCTAGAGAAGAGGCAAAGGAAGGCCTTGGGGGTAACCAGCATGTTTGTGACACATGATCATCATGCACAGACTGGTTGGGTTTTCTTCTCTTTCTGTTTAGAAGAGAGGGGGAGAGATCGTTCTTCTGAAGCACTGGAGAAAAGCCTTCTTCTTCTCCTGTCCGCACCACAAACTGTCCTTTAACAATGATGGTGTTGCCTATTAATTCTCGCTATTTTTATAATTAAGAGAAGAGTAACAATCTGTTTTCTGTTAAGCAAGAATTAAGAAGCACGTGTCTATGTTTTAGCTCAGTTATCCCTGCACTGTGCATTTGCTTTCTTTTTTCTTCTCCACCCATATTTGCTAATTACTCCAATGACCTGTGGGGCGGGGCCATAATAGTATATGGTTGTTTTCATATATGAGATTTCAAAAGCTTGCCTATAACCCTCTCTTCTGCTCTTTACTGACATACAATTATCCTTAATACTGAAGAGAGGCAGTTGTAACACAAATGAACATTCTGGCCAGTGTCAGTTTTACACTTGCATTACAAGCAAGGAATCTATTTAAACCTCATATGTGAATATGCTCATGTGTGTGTCCTTTAACAAAAGCTGCATTTGTACTCCAGTAGTATTCTACTGACACAGAAGTGCTCCAGTTAAAGTATAAAGAACTATTAAGTACTGTGAAACGTGCATAGCATTTCTTGATTGCTAATCAACTGTGGTTTGAATCATTCAGAACTGGCAGAACACTGAACATTAAGTTACTTCAGTAGATAACTAATTTTTGAGCAGACATGGTTAAAAAGAGGGGATAGCAAGATTTCATGGGCAATTGAATACTATTTCAAAGTTCAAATAGATTTAGAAATTTTTCCTATTTTTGTTAGCAATTTCAGAGTTACTTGTGCTGTTTAGGTCAATGGCAAATAGGTCAGTTAAATCAATTCTGCACCCAGCTCTGTATGCCTAACCTTGCAATTTTATACATACTTACCTGAGAATAAATCCCATTGTACTCAAGGAGTCTTACTTCTGAGTAGATAAGCACAGACTTGCACATGTTCCATTGAAATCAGTAGGACTGTTCATGTAGTTGACTTCAGATGGGTAGGTAAAATTACATGCAAATAGGTAAAATTCACCAGGTATTACTACTGCACAATTTCCATTCATTCTAATGGGGTTGTGCTGAATATACTACAATGGAATTATTAAAGCACCAGAGAATGATAGTGTCCACATATGGGGTGGCATACTATTTGTCAGGTGGATATAATTAGGTACCTACCACGTTTAATGTTTCCTGATAAACTATTAGCAGGGATAAAGACAATTTAAGGATCTCAACTGATAATCCGACTGGTGTCTCAAAATAACGTTTAAACACACACACACACACACACACACACACAGTCAAGATATTGACATGCAGAGGATGCAATCCTATGCATTTTTCTTGAATGCAAGTCTCATGAAACCACATGGATCGCCTTTCTGAGTAAACATTTATAGGATTGGTCTGAAAACCTTATCATTTTCTACATTAAACGTAGAGTAAATATTTCAATGTATAACTTCATGCATTCATTTTATCTGACAAAGATATTTTCTCCTTCAAATACAACTAACAAAACACTAGCAACGGCATATGAATATTGTTAACAGTATAAATAAAAAATATTTTCTTCTAAAAATTGTACACGTTACTAGCTCAATTCCAAACTAGTAGGCAGAATTTAAGCAACAAAAATTCCTATCCTGAGTCAAAAGAAAAGGAGGAATCCTAATGTGTGGCCTATGAAGGGATGTCTTCAAATATAATCTGCATGATTTTGTTCAAACTTATTTTTAATTCTGCATTGTTAAGCAATGCATTTGCATTCTTTTAAAATGGTAAATGAATATAAACACATATTTAATAGTAATCATGCTATGTCTCAATATAAATATTGTTAGTGGAAAGCACAAGTAGCAAAAGAATATCTGTCAAGGTCAAACAGGACAAAATTGTATTCCCTTTCCTTGTAAGGACATAAATGCTTTTACAGCCTGATGCTATGCCTATTTTATTCAGCGGTCTTTTCAATGGTGGCCCCAACCTCATGAAATCCCTTCCCATGACACCACACAGGCCCTACAAACCGCCATCAGCAAGGCTGTTGGCGTTGTCCGAGCAGTTGGTGCTATAGGCATCTTCATGTTGTTTGCACCTTGATTTAGTTTGAATTTGGCCTTGTACCAAGCCAACTCCTGCTTATTGTTGGCTGTTACTGATTTTAAAATTATGGCATTTTTTCCTTGATTGTTTTACTTGTTCATTTCTTAGCAACTTTGATTCTATTGTAAGATAAGCAGGATAAAAATCTTGTAAGATAATGTTCATTGGGCTTCCTCCTAGGTAGACAGGAATAATTTTGCAGTCAGGCTGCAGGTCTAAAAACTCTTAACTTACTGTAGAGGGACTTACTTCTGAGCAATCGTGCTTAGGGTTGCACGGTTTGTCAGGAAAAAAGGCTTCCTTGATGGATTCAGCATGGCATTCTCAACTCTCTAGTAGTGTATATTGTGAAAAATCTGACAATGTTAGCTGTGCAACAAATCCTATGAGACAGTAGTAGCGCCATATCAGTTTTTCAGTATCTATGAGACTTCATTAAATGAATGATCTTCACAGAACCACACAGTAACATAATTTGTAGTGTATGTATTATTCAGTAGACAAACTGGTTAATATTACTGTACAGTCTTATGCAACAATACCCCATTTGAATGTTTTAAACTTTTTAAAGGGGGAATGTGTCTTTATGGGTAAATGATTTGCAGTGTAAAAATGTTTTGAATTTGACATGTCAATTTAGAAATTTTCCACACAATATTAGAAAAAAATGAGTAAGAAATGGGTTTTTTAAAGACTGCATTAAAATATATGAAGGAAATATTGGCAAGAAAGACTACTGAAATTTAGTCTACTTATGTGAATGTTGCAAACATTTCTTCCAGGTCAACATGAAGTCTTTTCACACTGATCCAGCAGTGATAATGAAGCACTAGACACACACAGACAAATCAACTTTTGATGGGTTCACTATCTATAGGACACAAGCCTTTCAGCTGCAAAACACAAAATAGGCCTTTTTTGTCCAGAAAACAAACAGCTTTCTACAGAATTTATACCAAGTTTCTTTCCTTTCTTAAATAATCAACATACATAGTGCTACATCACACATGCACACAAGAGATACATATAATTAGAATATCTACAAACTGTATCCAGACAACCAATAAAATTGTTTCTTTCTTATGTAAGATTCACACTCTAGAAAAATTACTATCCATTGTATTAAAACTTCCTCTGAAAATGGTTTCAGCAGCCAGATTCCGAAGCTTGCAGTTATAGGTTTTTAACAAATAATAATAATAATAATAATTCTATTTGACAGACTATCAGAGAGAAGTCATACTGTGTGGCAACTGGAGACATGCAGCTGCTTACAACCAAACACAGTGCAGTAAACAATATACAATTGGACAGAAAAACTTAAATTTGGACACTGGCGCCAAACAGTTACATCTTCCCTATGCAGTAAATAGCTTTGAAAAGATCACATGCAGCGTAGGTAATTCTGTTGCTGCTTCTACTGCCGACATCATTAGATTAACCACCATGTGCTCAGTCTTCATTTTAGAATGATGCAGTACATGGTTCAGATGCCTGGAGTGGTATTTCATCAACCTAGCCTGATGCCCATTTGTTTTATCTGGCTTTGTGTCTGAAATTTTAAACAGTGCATTGTGAGTATTGCTCCCCAAAGCAGATGATCACTTGTGTTCTGTTGTTTTAAAATATTCTGCTGATAATCCGATTCCTAAATTAATCCAGTTTGCTGTGCTGCTGTTTCTTCTTTCCAAATCAGAGAGAAGCTCTAGGGCAGCAGGCATTTAGTAGGGAGGTGACTCTTCGCAAAGCCAGTGTATTTAAAAATGGCTCTCTATAAATAGGACTGCTGGCTCACTCTTCCTCACTACCTTCCGAGTAAAAATAGCTTAAACAGAGAGAGGAGGCAAGACTCATGAATCTCTCTGGCTGAGATCCAGAGAGCCACAAGCAGAAGGAGGGGAGCACTTGTGCAATCCCACATGCGAATGTGCGCATAGCCCTTCCACACACTGTGCACAATTTTTTGAAGAGTAAATTACGCGTTTTTCTCTCTCACACGCACACAGTCCTTTATCTTGCATCTGGCTCAGTTTCTTCAAACATGGAAGTGTAGGACTTCCAGTTTGATTGAAAGATACCTCCTTCATTCACGTGGTCCCTGTAAATCAAAACCAAAGTCCCGCACTTCCATGTTTAAAGAAACAGCACCAGGAAGAAGGTAAGGAGGCAGTCTCTGCTTTCTTTTAGGAGGGTAAAAAGCTGGTCAGTACAGGACAACAGGCTGCATGGAGGGCACTCTGAATCCACTGCTCTCTCCCCCCCCCACACACACACACACAATAATGCAACCCACATCATCTAGCCTCATGGATGGGCCATCCTGCCACAAGCGGAGCAGGAGCACAATAAATAGGCTTACCATATTTTCCCGCCCTAGACCAGGGACAACCCCAAACCAATTAAATAAATAATTAAATAAATAAATTTGAAAATACCAAGGGGGCGCAAAGCACCCCCCTTTGCCATGCGAAGCACGGTCTCAATTATTTATTTATTTAGGCCACGAATTAAAGAAATAAAGAAAATATATTTAAAAATACAAGGGGAGCATTTTTTTAATTATCTATTTATATTACAGTAAAATAATTACTTAAATGTACTTACCCCATCGTAGCCGGCAAGAGAGCAGGCGAGCTGACGAGAAGCCTGACCGAGCCGAGAAGCCTGACCAGGCCGTGCTCAGAGCCGGTGAGAGAGCGGGCGAGCCAAAGGAAAGCCTGCCCGGGACATGCGAGCCTCCATGAGGCTCGCAGAGCCCAGGCTGGCTTCTTGCCGGCCTACTCACTAGCTCGCCACTCGCTGCCGCCATTTTAAAAATAGAATTACTTACCTGGCGCCCAAATCTTGGATCTTGCGAGATTTCACAAGTCAAGATGCCGGCACCCGGGTAAGTAACTCTATTTTTTAAATGGCGGTGGCGGCAGCCCGGTAATGCGGGATGGCGCCATATCTCCCGGGATGCCGGGATCAGACCCCAAAATCCGGGAGCGTCCTGGGAATTCCGGGACGTATGGTAAGTCTAACAATAAACCAAATCAAAGTTAACAAAATCCCAAACAGAAACTATCACAACACCAGATAAACTCAGACAACCCCCCCCCCCCCAAGCCTGCTGAAAAAGCCAGGTCTTTGCTTTATATCATGTTATCTACCTCCATAGAGTGACTATTCCATAAGGTTGATGCCACTACTATAAACATTTATCCAGGGATTTCAATTCCAACTTCAGGCCCTACAAAGAGCCCTCAAGGTGGCCAAGTTGAAATGCAACTTGTTTCTCCCATACCAGGTACTCTCAAACTACACCAGCAAGGAACCAACAATTCTAAAAGTAATTCTAAAAGTAATTCATCTGCATATTTCTGCATGCAGATGAGATCTGTGGGACCAGGCCCAGACCATCCCCCCAGGCACCTGAGGCAATCCAGCCTCCCCCATTTGTCCTCACTGGATATGTGGAACATCTCCTACCCCCATGGCTTCTTCGTCCTGTTCTCCCCAATCTTTCTCACTATCCCAAGGTTGCTTCCCTCCAAGTCACCCCTACTATACCTCGTTCTAACTCATCACCACTGCTTCCACATGCATTGCTAGAATGTGAAACTTACTTGACAAGTATTTTTATTATGAGCTGAATTGTCCCCCAAGGAGGTGGGGCTTCAGCCACACATGGCCTGGCAGCAGCATCTCAAAAGTCTGTATGATCATGACCAGTGGTGTTACTACAGGGGTGTGGATCGCACTGCATGACACCCTCGGGGGGGGGGGAACCACTAATGGCCAAAATTGAGGAAATCTTGAAATTATGAATAATACCATAGAGTTATATATCATTAGAAAGGTAATTTAATGCAGAATGTAATGAAACAAACCTTGTTGAATTATCTGTATTCTACCAAACAGTATCGTCAAATAACCAGAAAATGAAAACACAACTGCCTTATGTAACAAAATGTGGATTTCCTTAACTCAAAACTGACCAATGAGACTGATTTTTCCCAAGAGCAATCGGAATTGTTATGACACAGCATGGAACCAATAAGGTGTTCTTATGAGTCAGCTCTCATTTCCATGTATCAGAGCCAATACTAGAACTCTTATTCAGTTGTGTGTGTTATCAGTTGGCCACTGGATTTTTGTTGGTTATGGATTAGTGGGGTGACCTGTACTGTTAAAATAATGGGGGTGCCACCGTGAGTTACTGCACCGAGTGACACCAACCCTAGAGTCACCACAGGGGCGACGCGATGAGCTCTCGCACTGGGTGATGCAAACCCTAGTGGTGCCCCTGCTCATGACTTTTTTGCAAGAACAATGGAGGTTACCTGCTTCATTTTAGAATGATGCTGGCCTTAGCCCTTCATCAGTTACCCTATGTGCTGGCTGTGAGCCTGCTGCCTTGCCTACCATGCCAAATGCCTGAACCATTCACTCAATCCTGCTTCCTTCATGTACATACCCGATACTTTAATCAGTTGGCTTCCTGTACTGAATGGATTTTCTACAGCCCAATCCCCAACACCTACTAGGCAAAGCTTCCCTCAGAAAAACCTGGCACTTGAAATGTCAGGCTGAGGTACTTTCAAGCAAGTAGATCTGCTCACAACCTGCAGTTTCAGATGTCACCCTGGCTAGTGTCTTCCTGGCAAGCAACTTCCGGTCTAGTTGGTTTCACACAATCACACCTAATGTGGGGGGAACCATTCCTCTTGCTCTTCCCCACCTTGGAGTGAAATGGATTTGACCAGAAGACTGAGACTTGCTGGGATCTGATTTTGAAAGAGAGTTTCGGTCTTCAACGGCAAGCTGGAATCATAGTCACTTGTGGATCTACTGTACTTGCAAGAAATCATTTAGCCTGTTGCTTAACACATCACAGTGCTGCTGACACCTTTGTCGGGACCTGCAGCAAAGACCTGCACTGGGCATCCATGGCACCACTCCACCCCCACATAGCACACTGGGTTCTCTCATTGCAACTAATACAGAAGCTTCAAGGATTGGCCCAGCCAGCTGGGCCCTTTGATGGGAGTGCACACCCTGCAGCCAGCTGGGCCCAACCTGGTCAACTATGGGTGCTGCCCAAAACACAGCACAGCACATGCTGTGTGTATGTGCACATGCACACATACGTGAAAAACTGGCCAAGAACTGTATAAAAAAAAACCTACTGGGCAAAAGAAAGACAGGGAGAAAAGAACAGCAAGGAGGAAAAGCCAATGCATAGTAGAGACCTAGAGCCAGAACCAAAAACCCAAGTAATTGAGCTATAATGAGTTATAACCTCTTGCCTTAAAACAGAATATTCCACAATTAAAACATGGTTAGGACATGCCTGACCACTTGAGAAAATCAGAGGGCTTAAAACAGGCTTGTAAGAGAGTTATTTGCCCTGTGGCAAGTAAGATTTTATAAATCAGAAGTTGGTTCTTTTTTCTTTCAGACAATTAACTTGCCGCTATTGACTAATATAAATGTGCATGAACACGTGGACTATTAAAATTTATTTAGACGACAAATTTTTGTACACTTAACGCGCAAGGCAATCTTAAACACCATCTAATTGTAGTTATGACTATAGTATTGTATAGTACAGTACTATATATAGCTTATAGTACTATATATAGCATGCTTTCTAAGTGTTCGAAGTGCTTCGCATACATTAACGCAGTAATCCTTACAACATCTGTAAGGGTGACCAGTATTATTCCCACAGACTTCATGGCTGAGCCAAATTTGAACTGGGAATCTCAAACTAATAGCTACGTAATCACTATACTTATAAACAAAGATGACCAATAATGGGAAATCTTTTCAAAGTGTCTAGTTGAAGTTTGAAATACTGTACACAGCTTGTATCTTAATCCTACACAGATTTCCCTGGAAATAAATCCTGTTGATCTCATTGAAACAGGACTAGGAATCACTGAATTTGGAGGTTGGCTTTTCAAATACTGTAAAGACTGTGAAGCAAGCTTCCTATGGTCATGTATTTTCAAATATCACTGAAACTGTCACACAAAATAATCTCCATGAAGGATGGGCTTACATATACAGTATATTTCCACATCCATCCCCAACATGATGGGTGTTTGGCATATTACAGTTGAATGGGACCTACTCCCAGGTAAGTGTGTATACAACTGCAGTCTAATGGCCCAATCCTTTCCACAGTGGGCCCAGAGATTGCACTGCTGATGGACTGTGCACAGAATGCTATGCTAAGCCAGCGACCAGGAAGCCTGGGAGAAGTAATAACAGTTTTTACTTACCTCTCCATAGGCTTCTTGGTCCCCAATGGGTCTCCTCAGATCTACACCAGTTTTTTGGCTGGCCTAAGTCTGAAGAGCCTTCTAGGGGAGGGTGTGGGACAGGAAAGGGGGATAAGATCCATCGTGTGTGGCTGCCGCCGATTGCAAGATCCGCCAGCGAAAGGCCCAGGTAGGATTGGGCAGTATGTCTTGTTTGGATTGTTGTCTCTCTAATGCAAATACCAATACTGGAATGTCCTATTTTGGACAGCCTGAAGGACAGATCACGCAGCAGGGAAGTGTCTAGGCTCTCAAAGCCATCCCTCTCACCAATTCCTCTGTCCTCCACTTAATTGGACTTCTCTATTTTACAACAATACATACTGTTGCCTTTTCCCCTTTAAAAGTTCCACCAAATCAATGCTTGAATAGGAGGAAAAGAAAGTGCAGAATAGAAAGCTCTATAAGCAACACACCAAGTGACAAGGTGGAGAAGAGATCTGAAAACCGATTGTGTATTATTCCATCCATTGAGTAGCTGCTCTCTATTCTTCCTGCTGTTCTGAAATATTGCCAGTCTTGTGTGGTGTGCTGCCCACTAGTGTCCTATGACACAGACTCACATGCATGCAGCCAGCATAATGGTATATTCTTGTCTTTTCTATCTGGAAAAACCTGTCAAAAGGTCCTGATACACATTAAAGTGTCATATTATTAGACCACCACTCAACATACAGCAGAACAGTTTGTTTGAAATGCATCTCGTTTTCTAATTAATGCAAATGTCATAACTGTCAGCTATTAGCAGTCACTGTGGGAAAGAATGTGTGGCTTCTATTACGAGAGGTCAACATGGATTAGAGGGACAGGTTTTCCCTCCACCATGGCAATGACCGCATATTACACTTAATATCCATGTAATAAGAAGTGGCTACTCAAACCACTATACTTATTCCAAGCTCATTATATTCACTCACATGCCTGCTGTTAAAAAAATACATACGTAGCCAATTGTTTCAATGAGATTTGGAGAGGCTTAGTATCTTAAGAGAGTCCTTTCTTATTTGTCTTGAAGGTTTAAGTTCCCCTGACCTTCACGCCAATCCTGTCATGCACAGAAGCAAGCGATGCTGCACGTGGCCCTAGCTGGATGGAAACTTTGTGCACAAGAATGTCCTATGGGTGATGACCCCCTTCAGATCCAACAGCAGGGGCTTGTGCATGTGTGTAGCCTTTCCAAGTATATCCATCAGCCATTTCGGAGGAAGGGATGAGGGGCTGAATTCAGTTCCCTCCCCCACCTAACAGCCAACTGAGTTTAATATTTTTGACAAGGTTCCACACACACTCAATCCAAGTACTACAGAGTGCTTGTGTCCTCCCTCCTCAGGTATGGGTATCCACCATGGGATTAGTGTTCCAAACTGCTAATAAAAAAAACACATATACATATTGAAATCCATGCATTATAGACACCAAGTGGAGTCTTTTTAATTTGTTTTTATTACTCCCTTTACTTCATCAGTTACATCCAAATTTTCCACTGTATTTAAAAACAACAACTAAGCATCAGTGAACCTTAGCCACACACAGACCAAAAAAAGAGAAAAGGTCAGCAAGTTACATTGGCATAAATGTACTATTCATATACCATACATATGCACAGTATATATGCATGTACATAGTCTATATACATAGTATATGTATACACACACACACACACACACACACACACACACACACACACACACACTCCACCATTAAACAAAGCTCTAAATGCTTCTAAGCTTAAATGTCAAACAAATACAAATTTGGAGGTCATTAATGTTTAAAATCAGCATTGTTTATGAACTACATTAGTTCTATGTTAGTCTAAGCAGCTGAAGAAAATTTCGGTTATAACTATGTTAAACAGCCTACTTTCCACAATAATATCCCAACATAGTAGGCAAAAGATAAAAGTTATCAAGGCTGCTTAAAGAAAAGGAGGCCTATAGCCCCAGGACTCCTACTAGCATAACGGAGATTGACACAACTGCTTTGAAAATATGTACAGTACAATACTTGCCTGCTCAAAATAGAAGAAATTGAGATCTGAGATTAAATAGCTTTTTAAAAAATCAGTGTTTTAAGATATCACACTAAACTAGAAAGACTTAGCAAAACCTTGCTCTGTTAGTTTGTTAGTTTCTTGGAAGCTCATTGTGTATCAGTTTTGGTCATAAACTATCCTCTTGAATGTAGCCAACTCAGGCATCATTTAATTCTATGTAATGTGCTAGGCCTAAACATACGGACTTCATTCATGTCATTCCCTCTAACTCCAAAACACATACTTTTTTAGGTTAGTAGGGATGCTAGACTGGAACAAGTAATCCATTACAAAAATGAATAAATCAGTGACTAGTACATTATACTATAATAAATCATAACCAATACAATACCACAAACTGCCTTACATGCCACACTTATTTCCCTCTAGTGTGCACTGTCTTCCACACACAAATTATATATTTCATGTATGCCTGTTGTTCAAAACACTATTGCCTTAACAATTGAAAGGATATTAATATTGTGATAAAGGTCGAGCTAATTTTTCAGCACATAACGAAGATTTACCACTGAACAACAGATTGAGGCAAATCAGGCATTTTTTTAAACATATATCTCCCCTCCACACCATTTCAGTGTCTAATATGATCCAGCCAGAATAAACTACTCAATTTTTTTAGTCACAGTAAGTGATCAACCTTTATATCAGGGAATTGACAGTCTGCCTCTTGACAATATTCTTCCTAAACACATTCCTAAGAGCACCTTCATAATATAATTTTGTTTTGCATGCTGCCACACATTACCCTCAGGGAATATTTACTGAAATATATGAATTCCGTTTACTAGTTTACGTCTTACTTTATACCACTGTAATCTGATGCAAAGAGAGCCACATATAAGTGGTTAAACGAAAATTAAATACCTTTGAAATTACTAGCACTTAAGATGCAGAAAACTGTATTGTGCAAGAAAGATGCAACTTGTATTTTATAGACACAGTTCCCATGTCAGTTATTTATATTTATATGTATTGAAGAATTGCAAAGATAAATACCTGACCTCTCTCTTCCTGATTTGAGGAGCAAAATGATAAAACTGCTAGCAATTACCTGCTAGCAATTATTATCTTAACGATAGAACTTGTTGCAATTACCGGTACATGTAACGTTAAGACAATTTCTGGAATATTGTCTTAAATATTTTGACTTCGCAAAAGAAAATTTATTAAGAATATTCAGCCATCTCTTCATTACTCGCATTTTATGTTTAATTCCTTTGTGCTTTAATTTTATGTTCAATCTGTCTGTTCACTCTAAAGATGCCTTGCCTGTCAATGTATTTTTCCATCCAGTGTATAGCTAAGCAGACCTGAAGGCACCCTCATCCGGCATTCATTGCTCACCCTCTGCTTGGAGCTTCAATTATTTGTATCTTCCAGGAAAATCTCTCACTTTCCCCCTTGTGCTTCGCTCTCTCATTCATTCTCACTAGCAACATTTTTCTATTCTGTCTGCTTTGCCTATTTTGGAAATTGTGTGCTTAATCTTTCCATTTTAACTGTCAGCATATTAATGCATTTTAAAAAGAGCTATGCTCTCAAATGTGAAAAATGAGAATGCCATGGAACAGGAGTATCTAGCACCATGCTACATGGCATTACAGTATTTCGATTTTACCTCCCTCAAATATACAGATTTCTCTTCTTTAAAGTGTGATGTAATAGACATTACAATAAAACCAAGGCACTAAAATTGTAGCACTTTGCCTAGAATTTCAACAATGCACAAATTCAGATCAAAACCAAAGAAAAATGTTGTGAAGAAACAGGATGTATATAGAAAGATAAAGCTTATCCGTTACCTTTCCATTGTTAGTAACAATTTGTTACTTCTCTTCTATAACTTTGAAATTGATTGAAACAATCGCCAGCCTTTTTTTCAGGTGACGTAATGCTTATCAGTGCATATTTTTACATAAATGAGGTTGATCAGTACACAGCAAGTAGCCTTTCCCATGCCGTAATAGGCAGAGAGAAATGTTAAGATATTAGTTCATGAACTATAATGTGGCATAAAAAGTAATGTGCCTTCTCAACGTTAAATATATGAAGGAAAAACCTCCCCCTCTTCTAACCTTCCAGAAGCTTAAGATACATGCCCTTCATACAGATACATGCACTGTAGGGTACAACCCTGTATTAATTACAGGGGAAATAGGAAAGAACACAGTTTTCTCCATTTCATCAAGCATAGTTCAATACTGAATGAGACAGATATATAGTACACGGGATTACAGGCTGTCACTTTGCTAGGTAAGCTAATTTAAACGATTACAGAGCATTTCTTCCTTCGTCCCAAAGCTGCTCACCACCAGCGCACCGCTCGCCTCACAAAAGAGAAAAACGCATATCCCATTCTTCCCCTGCAACCCCCTTCCTTCCCCAATTATCCGAAGAAGAAATCAAACCCTCGTCTGAAAGTGCAAGGAGGGCTCGGCTGCAGCCTCAGCTCACCATTCAAGATGCTCTGGAACAAGACGGCAGCCAATATCCACATGCCCCTGCTCCTTGCTAGCCTCCCAGCTATGTGCTTCTTCTTGGCTCTCCACTCTTTTCCTGGCTTTCTCTTCCCCTATTTGTCAACTGCAAGGTTAAAGCTGCGAGCAAGAGAGAAGCTCAGTCCAGCCGATGTTGCTGGTAGCCGTAGTACAGCCGCTTGCAGGATGTGCGTCTGTGTCTGATTGCCCTGAAAGAAAGCAAGTGATCTGTCTCTCCTTTAGCGTCTCTTCTCCACTGACACTTGCTTTCTCTGGCAGAAAGATGCAGCTAGAGGAAAAAGGGAGGCGGCTGCTTGGAGCTCAGGTGTGCTGTGTCGTTCCTCCTCGCCCAGGGAGATGCCGGCGGCGGCAGCAGGTTCGCAGAAGCAGCAGCAGGGCCACAGGTGAAGAAATCCTCCTCCAGCGCCAGCAGAAGACCATCCCTGGTCATAGCCGGCCCTTCATCTGCGGATCTCGCGGGCTCCCCACGCACCACCCTTCAGCCACCACATCCATGCAGCAAGCAAGCAGGCAGGCACATCTTTCCTCTCCTACAGCTTTAATCACATTGATCCCTCTGCTAACCTTCCCTGCCTCTGAGCAGAGCAGAGGAAAGTATTAACCCTATCACCAGCCAGCCTCCATCAGGCAGAGCACTCTCTGGGCTGAAAGCTGCCAGGAGGGGACTCCAGGAGACCCAGCCAACGAGAGAAGCTGCTAGAACCGCAGATTTCCTCTCCAATTTGCCCAACTGCTTCTCCACTGTCATCAGCAACTCCTTTTTAAAAACATAACTAATGTGTTAACAAGGGGGTAGTACCTCTAGAACATAATTCAATGACAAATTTAGCAAATTAAGCTGTATTTCTGACACTTACATCTCAGCATCTCTTTCCCTATAATAAAAAGAAAGTAATTTGCTTCTAGTTACTGCAGCTGCAAAGGCTGTGTGTGAGGTTTTGCCCCTTTTTTCTATTATAAGGATGGGGGGGGGGAAATGGATAGTTAAAAGCAGTTTTTATTGAAAGGTAGTAGTGTTAACGCCCACTTTGTATTCATACAGGCTACATTAGGAAAAATATATAGTTTAACCTTGCTGCATAATGTTTTCAATGTATTCTGCACCTACTTGAATGAAATTCTCAATGGCAACTCCCATATATGTGCCCACAGTGACACATACACAAGCACAGGCTCTCTGCTCGAATTTCAAGATGGCTACCATGACAACATCCATTCTGGCCTATTACAGTGAAACGGAAGGCAGGAATGTGTTAGACACAGACTTTAGGAAGGCTAGAGGCCTCCCCTTTTGTAGTAGCCATTTCAAATATTAAAGAAAAACCACCATGAACATTCTCTACACAAGCACCAAAGAAGCCTGGAATGTCTCCTGAAGGAAACATTCTAGACGCAATGGTGGAAAAGTGGATGAATTCGGCAAATCTCACTGGGAACAAATGCTTCATGCCACATGCTGCTCTGCAGCCCTGTGCATATGGTTAAACTGTAGATCTACCTTGAGAGTATTTACTTTCCTATGTCTATGTACCTGCTGTCCGGATCTTGAGAGACTTCCTGGAGCCAAATCAGAAGCAATATTAGAGCAAAATAACAAATATTCTCAACAGTGAATTGAGGGTCCAGGCCCTTCTCTTGAACAGACTAGAGAGTGTGCTTGTGCAGCAATTTAACTAAGATTTATGGTTTGAGAGAGAGAGGGAGAGTTATGCTTACCTATGTGACCTGCTCTCTCAAGATCTACCAGTCCCAGACTTACTTCCTTGTGCAAAAGCAGGAAGAAAGGATAAAACACCCTAGTAATCAAGGACATTGATCCCAGGGATGGTGGGAGCAAGCGCTGCCAGTATGAGAGTAATTGTCTAGCCCTCACACATGCACCATATTGCCACGTCTGATGGCTGCAAATACACGTTTGGCAGCCAGAAACCGAAGATTAGGAACGCAATCCTGCGCACCTCTAGAGCTCCGTCAGCCTAAGGAGTCGCAAAATGCCGTAAGGCACTTTTGAGGCTCCTCAATTGTAAGTGGCGCCAGCGTGGAGGCAGGCACTGCTCTCACTGCCGCCGGACAGACTCCCCATGACCGGACACAGGTGAGTGCTGCGGCAGATGGCAGGAGGGCATGGGGAGGGCATGCAGGGGTGGCAAGGGAGGGGGCCATTGGCTGGCCTAGGAGGGGGCAGGAATATCAGCGCTGGGTTGTGCAGATATCCAACGCCCCTTCTCAGGCCAGGCCGGCCTTACAAGGCCTCCCCAGACACATACCAGACGCATTCAAGAAGGCCCATTGGGGCCTATGGTGCTTACACCAGGGGAAGGAAACAAATGTCCCCTTCGCTGAAGTGAGCCCCAGCCATGCCGGCGCAGCCTGCATCCTGACTAGGACTTAGCGTCTTAGGCAGGATCAGGCTGCCCATTAAGGGCACTAAAGAACCTACAGGACACAAAAACAACTGCAACCAATTTTCAGTGATGTGTGCATAACCCTATGGATTTTTTTTTAACACCCCGTCAATGACCGTGGCAGAAGCTGAAAGAACTTTCAGCAACCTAGTAGTCATCAACAGCTGTGGGCATTCTATTATGGGGCAAGAATGGTTAAGTCACTTATGGTGCAATCCTGTCCAGTGCAGGAATGGCGGAGCAAGCATTTTGCCGGTCCAGGGTGTCGCAAACATGCCATAAAGCATGTTTGCAGCACCCAGAGATTAAGTGGCAGTGGCACTGCTTTCTCCACACTGAGAACAGAGCTGTGGTAAGGTAAGGTCCCCGTGGTGCGGAAGGGGCATTTGTGGGGGCCAGAATGGCCTGCCGGGACCAGGAGGAGGAGGGATTGGTGGCGGCGCACTCAGCCGAATCCTATCCCCCTTCCTGGGCCTGTACCCCCAACATAAGGCTCCTCGGATTTGTGCCAACCATTTTCCCAACATACATCGGAGGAGACACATGGGGTGGCTGGGGCTCAACATGGGGTAAGGGGACAAAATCCCCTTACATCGCAGAAACCTCCAGCAGTCTCCTGTCAGGCATAGGATACGGGGCAGTGTGCTTTTGAACGCTGCAGCGTTGCTGGACAGGATTGGGCTGCCAGAATGCAAGACGTCTGTTAATTCATTAGAACAGCGGTTCCCAAAGTCCCTGCTGCTATTACCCACCTTGGCCAGCCGCTCCCATGCCACAACCCACCTTAGCCAGCCACTCCCATGTTGCTCTGGCCCAGGGACGGCCTGCAAAGGCCTCAGAAAGCCCTCCCAACATGACTGAAAGTTGTGTCAGCGAAAACATAAGTGACCTCTGGGTCCTTTTCAGAGGCCTATGGAGGCCTCCAGAGGCTGTCCCCGGGCTGGAGCTATGCGGGAGCAGCTGGCTAAGGTGGGTAGGGCCCCAGAAGTGGCTTCTGGTTGCCAATTGGAGCCAAACAGAGGCAAACATGGGTGGATGGGCCCAAGTGGCGACCCACCACCTCAGGCCATGACCCACCAAGAGGGTCGCGACCCAAACTTTGAGAAGCCCTTGCATTAGAAAATAAATCCAAACACCACATTCTAGTAATAACATTTTTGGGAACAACTAAAGTGAAGCTAAATCTTGAGCAGCAAGCTCAAACGCTTATCTTAAATGGGTTAAGATGTAGTGTTTGGTTGGTGCAGGTTGAGTATCCTGTATCCGAAATGCTTGAGACCAGAAGTGTTTCGGATTTTGAACTTTTTGGGATTTTGAAATATTTGCAGATACATAATGTCTGCTCAGCTCCGTTTCGCCCTCTCCATCTCAGTCAGCTAGGCCTGCAGGCTTGCTCACCAAACTTGGCTGCGGCATGGCGGCAGCACCGTCTGTCGCACATGCCCCTGTTCCTCACCCTGCTCCTCTGTGCCCAGCCACTGCCTTCCTGCCAGGCTAGCTGGGCGCTGGACCACCGTTTTGCAGAATACAAGTGCTGCACCAACCCCAAATGCAGCAGTAAGTGGCAGGGGAAAGGAGGGAGGGAAGGAAGCTAGCAGGTTTCGCAGATCTTCAAGAGGCCACACATAGAAGAGGCCAGCCGGGGCGTTTTTGAGCATCATGTCAGCGCTCAAAGAGTTTTTGGAATATTTCCGGATTAAGGAAATATTACCTGTGAAGAGTCTCCACTCTCTACTACACTATTATGTGTAATAACTTTGCCAACCTTTTCTCTTTTGATCTCATTCATTTAATCTTCTGTGGCACAGGTTTTGTTTCATTTCACCACACATATTAGAAGAGGATACCTTGACTTACATAGCCATCTGTAAGTATCTAACATTACAGAATGGTTTGTGAATACTGTACTTTATTTCAGTGGTTCCCAAACATTTTAGCACTGAGACCCACTTTTTAAAACGACACTAAGTCCCACCTAGCCTTACAAGACTTTAAAAAAAAGGATCTAGGAAGAAAGATTATTTATTTACAAGTAATATTTTATTTATTTATTTATTTGCAAAAAACCCCCAACTCAATCAATTTCTCATAATGAGGCAGCCCTAATGAATAGCCTCAGGGCTTGAGGGGCTTAGTTATGCGACCCAGCCTTCACCTGTCCCCACTACCTGTCATTGACTGACTTGGGGAAAAAATGCACCAGAAAGAAGACACTCAGCCATTTATCCCCCTATATTGACACAAGCTTGCAAACTGCAGGAGCTCAGCTCCTTGGAAACTGCAGGAGGTCAGCTGTTAGCTGCTAATTGGCCTGCAATCTGATTTTTAACAGCCTCAAGGCTTGAGGCAATTATATCTGATCTTTCCATCACCAATGTTTTCACTGGAGGCTCTGCAGGGCCCAACATAAATCGGGTCCTGACCCACCAAGTGGGTCCTGACCCACAGTTTGAGAAACACGGCTCTATTTGCTAAGATATAGTCAAAATGCTATTTCCAATCTAATCTAAAAGGTTTTTTTTATTAAAGTCACAAAGATAAAATTGTGATGGGGGTTGGATTTTTTTAAAAAGTATGTTATATTTAATATGTGCTGCGCATCCCAGAGATCAGAGTGACTATTTACTACACAAAGAGGAATATATTGTAGTTCCGAGAACAAAAGCTTGTAGAAAACAAGGAGTAAGCCCTCCAGTTCTTGCGGTCTCCATGTGAACTTCTGCCTGAACTGGGCGCTACATGCTTCCCTCCGCTTCCAACCTTCTACCATAAGGCCTCAGTGAACAGAAGAACTGCAAGCTGCAACAGTAGAATCTGCACCCCTTGAAGGGCCAAGTGATTGAAGATGAATCAAGTACAACAGATGGAAATATTCATCCCTGCTGATAGGCCTCACACTCAGATATATGACAATTTTGTTAAAACGTTTAGAGTCCTGAAAGTGTTGCCAACACCATTTGATTAACACCTACGTTTTCAATGGTTCCTATTTAATAGAATTAAGTGAAATTACCTGTTTACTTAAGCTGCTATCAAGTAGAAGGTATGCATGTTGGCATCCTGCTGAAATCAATAATGCCGCAGCTGTGTAGCTGTGGTGTGGCCTGCACTACAACCTTACTTTTCTTAGTCCTCCACCTTTAAATACATTTCAGAAAAGGTGGGGATGACAAATGCCACACACTAGTGAGTCAGCTGAATCATCTGCAACCTCCAGTTACCACTTAAAACATATGAAGTTTTCCCTACCATCTTTAATTTAAAAAAATACATAAATAATAAAGCCACAGAAATTATAATTCTATCTGGTAATTGAAGATGCACCTTTTCTCACAGCATCTTCAATTACCAGATAGAATTATAATTTCTGTGGCTTTATTATTTATGTATTTTTTAATTAAGAGAAGACAAACGTAATATAAAAAGAGAACTCACATGTCCCTCAGCCAGAGAGTGAGCCCAACAACCTCCTTGATTTGCAACTGAAATGACAAACATGGATTCTAGAAAATCAAACGCTGGATCAGTCATCCGTCTTCTTGTTCCCCCAGCCATCCAGCTCCCCCACCCTTCAAAGAGACTGCCTTTTTAAGTGCCACATTTGTGTTTTCTCTCTTCATTTCTTGCCTACCCATTTCCTCCAGCCCACAGATATACACATTTAACTCCTGTTGCATATACACCCTTGGGTAAAGATGCCTTAATTAAAAAATTGAAACCTTTTATAAAGTGCAAAACTGCCCAGGGTGGGGGGGGGGGTGGAGAGACAATTTTATGATAGCAAAAGAACCAGCCAGTCAATGCTGTACACAGCTCTCTCCTGTTACAAATGTGCAGAACCTTTCCTCCCACCCCTCTTCTCAGAGTTTGACACTGGAAGAGAAGGGTACATTTGAACTGAACACAGCAAGACCACTTCCAACCACACCCCCCACGATCTTATACACGTTGTGTCTATCTTGAAGTTGAGCATTCCAAATGCAGAACTTGCTGTCAAAAACCAATCCTGTGGGGAACTCATTAAGACCTTGAAGGATTTGGGTCACTAGATTCCAGCAGATAGTCTCTGGTGTTACAAAATATTTTGTGACAGCTCTGCCCACACATTTTCCAAATATGTTGTGTCTTCAGCCACCAACACCACATCAGCAGGCAATCCAGCACATGAAACATGAGATGTCCATATCACAAGTATCTCATAGGCCTTAGAGTCAAATTCGGTCTGGCAACGTAAATTTCCATTTGTAAATTAGGCTTCCCAGATTGGAAAGACTGAAGGGTTAATCTTTTAAGGATCTGAGATTTTAGTGTATTAGTCTGATTTTTATCTGGACATGCATTAGGTCATCTTGAATTCTTACCTGACACAAGCCCTAGTGATGTGACAGTCTAACAACCTGAAATGAAAATGATAAATACATTCTAACTTAGTATTCATTTATGTTACCAATAACGGTGTACCTAAATTGGGGTGAAAAATGTTTCAAATTTCTAGCAGCCAGTCTAAATTCTTAAATAACTGAGATTTTGTTTTCCAGCTCTGTGACAAAAACAAACATACATACCATGAGGAAGTATTTGGAGAGGAAGCAGAGATGCTATTGAGGATATACTAGCATCAGAAATAATTGGATTACATTGCTTATAAAAGACCTGAAGTAGCTTAAAAGAAGGTTTTGAATCAGAACCTGGGCTCAAAAAAAGTTTTGACTGTTAAAAATCTCTACTTTGCCCCTGGCTCTCCCCAGCCCCATTTTGTAGCTTTGACCATTGCAGTGCATGGCTGCCATCTTGTAGCTCACCTATGCAACAGATGAGGAGAGGAAACATGGCAGAGAAGGAGAACCCCAACAAGCTAAGTTCAGTGTGAGGAACAGTGGATATGCTTGAAGTGAAATGGAAAGACTGCTGAATGTGGCAGCCCTCTCTTGCTCTCAGGTGCTTTTTTGTAGTTACCAGATTTAAATTGCTGCTGTGAGAAAGAAACAGGGTGGGGAATACAGGAGTCATTATGATATACTCCCCACCACCACCCAAAAAGATTTTAAGATCCAAGAACAAAGATTCCAAATTGATAATCTGGCAACACTTCCAGTTCCTGCTTTGCATCCTGCTTGTTCAAGCTTTTCAATGGTTCCATCAGTTTCCTTACCACCACCATGTCCTCCTTACCCAACTGTATTGTTGCTTGGAAATGTATCCCTGCTCTTACTTACAATTTTGCCTTGGTCAGAGGCATGAGCCTGGAACAGCGCACTGAAAAAGCCTCAAGCCTCCAGAGACTCCAGATGGTTCTTCTGCCCCCTGCAAGATCCTGAGCATTCAGACAGCAATGGGAATCCTCAAATATATGACTATCCCAATTGTTGCTATATGTAAACAATGGAAGTTGCACCAGTAATAGGTAAAGGTAAAGGTATCCCATGACAATTAAGTCCAGTCATGTCCAACTCTAGGGAGCGGTGCTCATCTCCGTTTCAAAGCCAAAGAGCCAGCGCTGTCCGAAGACGTTTCCATGGTCATGTGGCCGGCATGACTCAACACCGAGGCGCATGGAACGCTGTTACCGTCCCGCTGATGCGGTACCTATTAATCTACTTGCAATTTCTTGCTTTCAAACTGCTAGGTTGGCAGGAGCCGTCGCACGGATTAGAACTGCCGACCTTTCGATCAACAGCTCATGGTTCAGTGGTTTCACCCACTGCCCAGCAATAGGTATGGCTAAATTTGTTTGCCTACAGCAGCCATTTTGACAGCTGTGCCTTCATGTGCAACATGGTTTCCAAGACAGCATTGGCACATAACAGAAACACAGTAGGATGGGAAAGCAGTGCGAACAGGTCACTCTTCTATTTGTACTTGCATTTCAGTGTCTGACCACACAAATACAAAATCTAAAGATCTGCATACAAACTCAGATACTCATCCATATGCACTACTGTGCTTCTATGATTAAAAGAATCTACCAATAGACATGTTGTCATGAAATTCAGCAGAAAAATGCCCATCTTTCTTGCCAGAAACCAAAGCTTTGATACAGAGCTTTATTTTCCAGGTCTTCTCTGCCTGTAGTACCTACATAACCTGCAAAAATTTAGCAGATGAACCTTTTCTCAAGACTCAGGTTGTATCTCTATGATGGAAAAAGGTTCATCTGTTGAATATCTGTCTGTGGGCCAAACTCTACATTATTAAATGTGTAGTTTGACCTCACATTTTTGTTTATTTACTTAAATAGCAGCCACAGTGGACCCAATCGGGATGAGGGAGAGCTTAACTCTTTCCTGACATGATGAAGTTCTGACAAAATTCACACCCCTGAAGCTATGAGCACAGTGAAGGAAGCTTCCATTGGCGCACATTACATTTCTGACCACGGGCCTAATTTGGGACAAATTCAGGGCATCATTTTGTATCCAAAATATATTGCCCCTAGCTGATTCAAGCCTCTTAGTTGCAGAATGGGAAAAATACCTCTAAAATAGATATACCTTTCGCATACACGCCTGTTTGTAACTGTTTCTCCTTCCTCCCAACTGCTGTCATATAATACATTGTCAGTTATTCAGTTCTTCTGGATTCCTTTACATAACTTTAAAAAAAAAAAAAAACACCCACAAATACCACTTCTCCAAGTATCACTGCTGCCACCAGAGATGGCACACGTGCATAGGAATGGGCAGCTTGTGCCACAGCTGGACTTTGCTCTGTGCCCTCCTTCCACAAACCGGGCCTCTTTGGAAGGGCCAGACAGCTACACAGCCGCATCTTGCCCACACCACCAAAAAGAAACAACCACACCTCTAAATTCCATTACAGGCTGGAAAATTCTCTGCTGAAGTTGCTGCTATTATAATAGCTGCTATTATGAGGTAGACTCTATAGCCCGACTTCTGTGTCCCATTTTCAATTTTTCTCAAGTGAAGCTCAGCGCCTTGGACTACAGTTGGACCAAATTGATGCCGTCTGTTGAGGAAATACCCCAACAGCTTTTGACACCCCTATGAGTGACAGAGAGGGAAATAAGCATCTTTATCATTATAGATAATCTACATATACCCAATAGCTGATAAGAGCATACGTTGTACTTTGTGCTTAACAAACTTTAACAGATGGTTTATTTTCACATGAATAACCCTAATAAACCTGAACATCTCTACACTACATTGCACTCCTTTATGAAGGTTCTCCAGCCCATTCGGCGTAAGGTATCAGTGGTCCCATCTGACAGACTAATTGCAGGAGGAAGATTTTTCAGATGAATTCCCCATTCCAGATGCACAAAATGAAAATACCAAAGGAAGGGGCTTGTTATCAGCAATGTCCTCTGTCAAACAGCAAGGAAAGGACAGGTAACCCAAGGATACCCAAGGACAAAAAAATCATTACTACCTGCATCTTAAGATACAGGGGACAACAGGTTACATTTTCAAATAATGTAATGCAATACAATATATTAGTTATCATTCAAAGCAGCACCACAACCCTGCCTAAAATAATTGGATAGAACAACAGTGAATGGATAGCCCCAAGGACCATTTTGCTCGTTACGCAAAACCAATCCCACAACAATCACTCTCAACATGGGCTGCAGCCAATCACAGGTCCCTCATGAGTACACTTGTATGATTCACGTTAACAAACATATTTGTCTCATTTACATGTTACATCTTTCAGGATTACAGTTAACAGGCTGAACACACACCTTTAAAAGGAACATGTCTCTTTGAGGGCCACACTACACAAGTGATGAAAAGGAGGCCCTGCAGCTTTTTTTTAGCAAGGCCAAAGTGGCCATCAAGTATGGGGGAAAGAGAACCCAATCGAGGCTATAGCACTGAGGGAGGAGGGTTAGCTATTTCCCCATATAAACCCCCCCCCCCCCGGATTTACCTTCAATGTAGATATACATAAGATATTTAACCTGGCAAAGCATGAAGAGGGCAGTTTGTGAAAGTGAGCTTCAAACACCCTGCTATCATGGTGAGGAGGATTCACACACAGTACAGGAGACCTCTCAGAGGAAGGCCCAGGGAGCTCCCAAACAGGACTTTTGCACTGCTCAGTTCAGTCACATATTGAAAGTACAACATTAAGAGCCATATGAAGCAGAAATTTTAGGTATTGTTTTATTCATGCCTGCTTGCCCATTAGAATGGGGAAAACCCTTGCATAAACAACTTCACCTCTCCCTCTTTGGAATGTCATGCATATTAGGCTGGCTCCTGGAGCCAGGAACTCCCTTGGACTAACTCAATTAAGTCCCACAGGACTGGCTGGGACCATCATGAGGTGTTAGATTCTATTGTAAAGCTACCTCCTCTCATTGTCCCTAAGAAATGTAAATCAGTATTCACTTCAAAACCTGTATGCCCACCTGATCATGCACCTCCCTTGTAAGCATGTGATGGTCAGTTCTGTAAGGTATAAAAAGTGTGCTCGGTTGTAGCAAATGGTCAGCATCCCCTCCTGGGGTGCTGTCCACTGCGCTGCGTAACAATAAACCCATACTTTTTCCTTGTTCACCAGTTTTCCTGGTCCTCCATTATTAATTATCATCTGCTTAAAATTCCGCTACACATAGTAGCTAGCAGTTTGTCTTTCATCACAAACAGAGAAGTTCCAAGATGTGTTTGGAAAGATGCTGTAATCTAGAAGATCAGGTATAGACTCAAGGCCCAAAGGGCTGAAAGATAAATGATAAATATTTAAAATAAAAGATCTCATTTTTGTTTTGCCATGTTTAAAATCTATAAATGGCTTTCTTTTTCCCTTTCCACGTTCATCTTACCATTCCCTTTACCTGGTTACGCCGCCCATTTATCATGACCACTCACTTCTCCCCCTTATCACCTTCTCCCATCTCATGGCTTTTAAGGTTGTGATTGTGATCTGCAACCTGCTCCTTTCAGCCTTTTGTAGAAGCATTTTAAGTGCTTTGCAGGGCCTGCTGCTGCCCACTATAAGAGGCCAAGTGAAGCAAGTGCTTAGAGCGGCAGGCTGGGAGAAGGGGGCTGCATCCTGCCACTGGCCACAGCTATTCTTCTCATTCACTCTCCTGCAAGGAAACTGATCAAGAAGAGGATCTGGGCGGCAGCAGCAGCATCCCACCTCTTCTTCCAGTACTGAAGCTGCAAGCCAGCAACTGCAGTGGTGGGGTTGGAAAACCACGACACTCCTGATCCGTTCACTCCTTTTTCCAGGGCAGTGATCAAAACAGGATCGTACTGCCACCTCCTCCACTGAGTGCACACCTGGCTGTTTCCTTAAAACAGATTGGGCAGGAGCAGGAAAGTACTTCCTCTTTCACTCTCAACTTATACACGCCCAGCCTGTTTTGAAGAAGTGGCCAGTGGGCACTGGGCACAGCAATGGAGACAAGGGAGAGTTTTGGGCATGCTGATGTGCACAGTTTTTTTTTAAAAAAAAGTGGGGTGGAAAATGTGGGTGTCTCTTTGGCTTGGGCACTTTGCATTTATTATGAATAGGTTGTGATCTTGAGATTGCACTCCTGTTTAGCGTGTAAACAATCAGAATCTTGCAAGGCTGGCAATAAATTTACAGTTCAGCTCCTGCGGTACAGTCAAGACTCAAGAGTAGTTTGAGTTCCCTCTCAGTTCCTAAAGAACCGTGATCAAACTAAGACTTTATTCAAATGTCCAGTTGCTGAGGTGGTACAGTCCTCACACATGACAGTACCCTGCTACGTTTCATCCAGGGAAGAGATTTGTTTTGAAAGAGCTTTCCCCATATCAAATCTAAGTTTCCATCAAAGGTAGGCTTACCAGATCCTCGCCGGGACGGGAGGAGTCTACCCTTAAGGAGGCGGGGCATGGGGTTCTGGCCCCCCATGCCCCGCCCCCTTAAGGGTAGACCGCTCCCGTCCCGGCGAGGATCTGGTAAGCCTAATCAAAAGGTTACTTCATCAGATATTGCCATTTCCAGAAGGGGCCAGCGACACGAGGAGGATATGTACCACCTCAGGGCTTCAAATTTTGTTAGCCCTGGCACACAAATGAGACTGTTTATGTAGTCGTGTTTCCACACATGATCAACAGATTTCCAGGACAAAATTGAAACAGTTTTATGGAAAAATATTAACCACATCAGGATGGTCTACACCTATCTGGAGCACCTTCCTTAACAGGTAAGGCTACAACATTTCAGAATTTTTAGCTTAGAAAAAAAGTGATGATTGAGGGCCCAATCTTCTTATCCAACTTTCCAGAGCTGATGCAGGTACTGTACAATGAAGCCCCAAGGTAAGGGAACAAACATGTCCTTAGGTTGAGGAGGCCTCCATGACTGACCCCCCCCCACTGCAGGGCATGCGCTGCATCCCATTGACACGGCTTCATCAGCGCTGGAAAGTTGGATAGGACTGGGCCCTGAGTCTACAAATTACAGTATGGTGTGGAGAGAGATAATTCTTCTTTTTAAATTGATGTCATTTTGAGTTCAAATGGCCTGGTTTGTTTCCCCAAACCATTATTATTCTTAGACTCTGAGCCCCTTGGAAACAGGACTAAGTATTAACACGTAGGAAAAACAAATGTAAGCTGAACTGAGTTCACAGGACTGTTGGATTTATATCTGGAGCTTAGTCCAGAGTCAGTTGTAAAGGATTACAGCTATCCAGTGCAACCTTATCCAGGGTTACTTGGAAGCAAGCTCCACTATGTCCAGGGGAGACTACTCAGAGGTAAGTTTGCATAAGACTGCAGTCTTAATGTACAGATATGGCAATCCAATCAGAAAGTTCTCCTCCGTATTTTGAAATGTTACAATGCAATCCTATGCACGTTGACTCACAAGTAAGCTCCATTCAGCTCAATAGGGTTTACACACCCACATGTACGTACTGTATAGGATTGCAGTCTCAGTAGTGATGTTTTAGGAACAATATACCATGGTTGGCGTTTGTGTCTGTGGTGCGGCCTTTTTAAACAGACGAAAACAAAATTCTACATTTCATATTGTAGCAGACAACCTGTGACAGCAATAAACTTATAAAAGCCAACACGAATAAAATCAAAATACTCATTTCCTCACTTTCAAGAGGGCGTGTTGCATGGCAATAGAAACTGTACGTTCCAAAGACAGATTTCTGAGCGTTCACAAAGAGAAATTGCAAGCATGCCTCGCCCTGTGATCGAGAGACGCGTTTTTTTTTTTAAGTTAAGGGCTTTCGCTTTGCTAGGTAAGCTAATTTAAACGATTACAGAGCATTTCTTCCTTCGTCCCAAAGCTGCTCACCACCAGCGCACCGCTCGCCTCACAAAAGAGAAAAACGCATATCCCATTCTTCCCCTGCAACCCCCTTCCTTCCCCAATTATCCGAAGAAGAAATCAAACCCTCGTCTGAAAGTGCAAGGAGGGCTCGGCTGCAGCCTCAGCTCACCATTCAAGATGCTCTGGAACAAGACGGCAGCCAATATCCACATGCCCCTGCTCCTTGCTAGCCTCCCAGCTATGTGCTTCTTCTTGGCTCTCCACTCTTTTCCTGGCTTTCTCTTCCCCTATTTGTCAACTGCAAGGTTAAAGCTGCGAGCAAGAGAGAAGCTCAGTCCAGCCGATGTTGCTGGTAGCCGTAGTACAGCCGCTTGCAGGATGTGCGTCTGTGTCTGATTGCCCTGAAAGAAAGCAAGTGATCTGTCTCTCCTTTAGCGTCTCTTCTCCACTGACACTTGCTTTCTCTGGCAGAAAGATGCAGCTAGAGGAAAAAGGGAGGCGGCTGCTTGGAGCTCAGGTGTGCTGTGTCGTTCCTCCTCGCCCAGGGAGATGCCGGCGGCGGCGGCAGCAGGTTCGCAGAAGCAGCAGCAGGGCCACAGGTGAAGAAATCCTCCTCCAGCGCCAGCAGAAGACCATCCCTGGTCATAGCCGGCCCTTCATCTGTGGATCTCGCGGGCTCCCCACGCACCACCCTTCAGCCACCACATCCATGCAGCAAGCAAGCAGGCAGGCACATCTTTCCTCTCCTACAGCTTTAATCACATTGATCCCTCTGCTAACCTTCCCTGCCTCTGAGCAGAGCAGAGGAAAGTATTAACCCTATCACCAGCCAGCCTCCATCAGGCAGAGCACTCTCTGGGCTGAAAGCTGCCAGGAGCGGACTCCAGGAGACCCAGCCAACGAGAGAAGCTGCTAGAACCGCAGATTTCCTCTCCCCTTTTCTGAAATATGGATTAATAAATAAATAAATAAATGGTAGTGGAATTATCTGTTGATAAATAGGAGTGGTATTTTTGAAGGTCAGAACAGTAGGTGAAATAATTTGCAAGAGCATTAACAAAATTAGCGATTAAATGCTACAAGGTATTTCTACTGAACATGAATCCCAATTTTAATTAAATGATAGTATGGCATACTCAAAACTTGGCATCCTATTATATTGGACTGTTTCAAAGCAACACTTTGGATGTGGCACAAGAAAGATTTCTAAAATACGCTAAATAGCTAGACTGAACTCTGAAACAGCTCCTGTTCCTTTAAGGGCCAAACTTTGCCAGGTAAAGCTTTTTCACATCACAGTGCTGTGGTAGGTGGGAAAACAGCATCTGGCAGAATTGTCTCTTCTATGCCACTCTTAAATGTATAAATGCCCTTCCAAAGTGTTAATCTGTAGTCTTACCATATCGCTCCGGCTCCCCTCCCCCCGCCTCCCTTAAGGGCAAAAAGGAACGTCCCGGTCGGCGATATGGTAAGCCTATTAATCTGCTGTCACCCCGAGTGTAAGATTTCTTCATTAAACTGGAAAATAGAATTTCAGGTTTTGGCAGGAACCATGATCCAACTTTTTTTTAATCAGATAAAATTATTGTTATTGCTTCTTAGGCAGGCAGAATTAGATGGTCATATACAACCCCCAATCAATCAGAAGTGTACCGCTTTGGGTCCCCCTATGGGTAGGCTTACCAGATCTCTAACTGGGACAGAGTGCTAGACCTTTAGGAGAAGGAATGTGGGCAGGTGTAGCTTGTTAAACCCTTAGAGCACAATCCTATACACACTTTCCTGGGAGCAAGTCTCATTGAACACAATGGGGCTTGCTTCTGAGTAGAAATGCCTAGGATTGTGCTCTAGGACTTAACAAGCTACACCTGCCCACATTCCTTCTCCTAAAGGTCTAGCACTATGTCCCGGTTGGAGATCTGGTAAGCCTACCTATGGGGGAGAAGGGCGGGATATAAATTAATAATAATAATAATAATAATAATAATAATAATAATAATAATACTGTATGAGCTTCACATGTTAATACTACAAATATGAAAATTACCATACAACAAGACCCCTGAGGGCTTGTCTTGCCTGGCTTCTAACCTGAGTCTCTGGGTAGTAGGATACTAGCACCCTGCCTTGCCTAACTGCTGTTAAGGTTTCCCTTGTGCCTCATTCCAGTCCCTCCCTTGGAAACATAACTTCCAGGTGATGATAGACTCTCCCAAGGGGGCTCAAACCTTGCCCTGGGGAAGCTTGTGTGTTCCTGTTACTTGCCTGCCCTCTCCCACATGAGCTAACTTCCTTCATAGGTCTGTTGCATTTGACAAGGTATTTTTGGGAAGTGTGTGTTTGTGTGAGTTGCATAGGGGGATGAATTCTTAGATTCCAGGCAGTTCTCTGCTTTTGCCTCCTTGCTCTCTCTGTGCCACAGAGTAACTCCCGCAGTCGGAAGTGCTGTGGTATCCTTGTATCAGTTGCTTGCATGTGTTTGTGTGTGGTGAGGTGTAATGAGGGCACCTCCCATGGTTTGTGGCAACTCTTATGAGCACCTTTTGCATTCACCTTAGGAGACCTTTGAAAGTGGCCTCTGGAATCAGAAAATGCCTCTGGACCCAGGATATGGGATACTTCTCTCTGATCTTTTTATATCTCTGTGGAGCCAACAGAATGTGACATTTGACTGGCAGAGAAGGGTGGAGGAACAAGCATCATAATAATCAGAGATTCTGAAATCTTGGGAATCAATGCAAGTGACAAGAGTGGATCTGCCTGGTAAAAAGTACATGTTGTTTGTTCTACTTCAGGGTTGGCCAACCTTCCACCATTAGGGCCTCTGCGTTCTTAAGTGTTGTATAGAAGACAGAATCTTGGCAGCTGCAAGTGCTGATGGTGCTGCTAAGGCAGCTGCACCTGCTGAAATGCCCTCACCTATACAACCATTAAAGGGCCAGGAGCATTCATGTTGAAAGGTTGGCCACCCCTGCACTAGAATTAAGAGAAATGAAGCTCTAGTTTTTTTCTGAATTTTGAGGCTATGTGAAATTTTGCTACAGAATGTTTTACAGTGCTTTGCCTTTTATCCTTTTATCTTAAGGGAAACGGAGGTCCTAGCTAGACCAAGCTGCAATTGCTGATGCACCTGCTGAAATGCCCTCACCTATACAACCATTAAAGGTCCAGGAGCATTCATGAAGAAAGGTTGGCCACCCCTGTTCTACTTGTATGTTTGTGAATAAAGCAAGTAGTAATACTGTACAGTATTCAAATTCCAAAAGTCTTCAGTGCTCTCTCCTCGAAAGGAAACCAAAACCCAAATAGGATAGTGCTACACCTCATTTTCATGTTCATTGCATCGGTGATGCTGTCTAACCATCTCATCCTTTGCCTTCCCCTTCTCCTTTTGCCTTCAATCTTTCCCAGCATCAGAGTCTTCTCCAGAGAGTCCTCTCTTCACATTAGGTGGCCAAACTATTTGAGCTTCAGCCTCAGTACCTGTCCTTCCAGGGAACAGTCAGGGTTCATTTCATTTAGGGTTGACTGATTTGATCTCCTAGCAGTCCAAGGGACTCTCAGGAGTCTTCTCCAGCAACACAGTTCGAAAGCATCTATTCTTCGGCGCACAGCCTTCCTTATGCGGGATATGGTTCATGGGATCACGAAGGGTCGGACACGACTTAACGACTGAACAACAACAACAACACCCTGGAACTTTTTACTTCCTGCTCATGGAAGTTGGGAGTATGTATTGCATCTGAAATTACATTTGGAAAATCTTCGATGCTACTAATTTATAAATTGCTTTTTTCATTTGCTCTGAAACCACTTTATCAACCTCATGCTGCTTTCTTCCTCAAAAAATGTCCTGGTAATTGAAAATGTCAGTCATTACACTTCTCCTGCTCCCTGAATGTTCATTGTTATGCTGATATTTCCAGGGATTTATATTACCAAGGTTTTTACAGAAGCATTCTTTAATATTCCAACCTTAATGGATGATAGTGACACGTGCTCTCCTGTCCTGAAAATATATAAAATCATGAGAAAGTTCTAAGCTGTTGAAATGTTTTCCACCATTTATAATTTAGAAAATTCAGCTTCACATAATCTAAACAATTGAGAGAATGTTGTGTGATTTATTTTTTTATTTTTCACATTTTTATACCACCCTTCCTCCAAGGAGCTCAGAGTGGTGTACATATTTCCTCCCCTCCTTTTTTGTCCTCACAACAACCCTGTGAGGTAGGTGGGGCTGAGAGATAGTGACTGGCCCAAGGTCACCCAGGAAGCTTTGTGGCTGAGCGGGGATTTGAACCTGGATCTTCCAGGTCTAAGTCCAACTCCCAAACCACTACACCATCCTGGTGAAAACTCACTCCCTACCAACCAATGTCCCAAACAGCAACCCTGTAAGTGCATCCTCCTCTTTTTCCCTGTAATGTTCAGTTCGTGAAACACATGTGATTAGAGATGTGAAGGCCTGGAAAAATGAGGGGACCAGGTTTTTTTCCCCCTGTGGCAGCTTTTTTCAATTTTTCCAGTAGAAAAAGTGGAACTTTGGAAAAATGCTGGAAAAAACCCATGAAATGCTTTCCCACTTAGAATGATGAGTGAAATGTTTTTAAGGAAAATTTTTTAAATATTATCTGCTCTTTACTTCTTCAAATTGTATTATAATAATTACATATAAGACCATCTACAGCAGTGTTTCTCAAACTGTGGGTCTGTCGGGACCTGATTTCTGGTGGGTCCCACAGAGCCTTCAATGAAAACATGGGTGATGGAAAGATCATAAGACTTCAAGCCCTGAGGCTATTCAAAAATCAGATAGCTGCTAATTGCTCTGCAAAAAGCTGTGCTCTTGCAGTTTGCAAGCTAGTGTAAACAGAGGGAGATAAATGTTTGTTTGAGCTTCTTTTGTTCTGGTGTTTTTTTCCCCCCAAGTCTGTAGTGGGGGCAAAGCTGGGTCACGTAACTCAGCCCCTCAAGCATTGAAGCTATGATTGAGTTTTTGGAAATTAAATAATAAAATATTACATGTAAATAAATATTATTTCTTTCTAGATCACCTCTTTTTTTTTTTGTAAAGTTGTACTAAAACTTGTAAAGTTAGCTGGGTCCCGATAGACTAGAGTGTCATTTTAAAAAGTAGGTCCTTGTGCTAAAACGTTTGGGAACCACTGATCTACAGTATTAGGTGGCAATCTTATACACACTTACCTGGGAGTAAGTCCCACTGAACTCAATAGGACTTACTTCTGAGTAGACATGCATAGGATTGTACTGTTAGGCAATTACAATTCCTACAGTATACCCGCAGGCAAGTACAACTCTCAACTCCTATCACCTCCTTGAGATTCCTCCATCCTGTGCAGCAGGTGATCTACGTTTGGCCACATACATTTGACTCTTAATATCAAGATCTGCTGACAGCCTTTAATACTGTGATCTGTTAAGTTGGAAGCTGATTTTGCTCCCCCTCCCCTCCAGTTGGAAGCAGTTTGAAAGAGTAATTGTTGTTTGTGGTGTGCACATTCATCTCACTCTTTCCTTTGATAAACAGTTGTTGTGCGTTTCTGCATTGTTTATTCTGTACCTGGATAATGCTGACATATCCAGTATGTGTAGAGAAGACTGTTTTTAAGTCCAGCTAATTAAAAAAGTCCTTTTATTTACAACGTGTTTGATGGTTTATATGTCCCCTATCTATTTCTAATTATAATTCCCCTATCTATTTCTATACCTTGCGGTACTTTTGGCTGCAGCAATTTGGTGTTCCTACCTAAGAGCACAAACCTGACTAAAGGTCCGGCGGGCGGATCCTAGCTGCATTCCAGGACAATCATGATCGGCCCGGAGGTCTACTAGGGGGAAGGGGCCGTTCATCCGCTTCCCCTGGTGTAGCGCGGGGAGGCTCCAATGAACCTTCTTGGACTTCTGCCAGCTATTTAGCTGGCACAAGTCCAAGGAGACCGTGTAATGGCCGCACCAGCCCGGGAAGTAGATGGGGATATGGCAGCCGCCATCCCCACTCCCCCTGGGCTGACTCGGCCAACATCCGGCCTCCCTCACCGCCCGGACCACCACTGCGCTCGCCAGGGGATCCCTTACCTTCTCCAGTGGCAGCAGGGGACGATCCGATGGCGGAGTAAGGGCTGCCAGTCTCAGCACTGGCCATCCTTACTCTAAAGCAGTGGTTCTCAAAAAAATTTCCCAGCGCCCCCCCGTCACCCGATTTTGGGGGGTGGCGCCCCCCGTCCTTCGCGTCGCCCTCCGCACGCTCCGAGGCCGGCCCGGGAGCCGGCCTCAGAGCGTCCGGAACGGCCGGCGCTCCAGGGCCTTCTGAAGACACAAGCGTCAATCCGGGTATTTTTGATGTTTTCGCTCATGCGCAGACCCGTTTTCGTCTCTGCGCATGAGCGAAAACATCAAAAATACCCGGATTGACGCTTGGGCCTTCAGAAGGCCCTGGAGCGCCGGCCGTTCCGGACGCTCCGAGGCCAGCTCCCGGGCCGGCCTCGGAGCGTGCGGAGGGCGACTGTGGTGGTCGAGCCCCCCTTTGCGGGGCCTCGCGCCCCCCCTGGGGGGCGCGCCCCACTATTTGAGAACCGCTGCTCTAAAGTATTAGCAAGCATGCTTTACGTCACGTTTGCGACAGTTTAGAATGGCGTAGCACGCACTCCACCGTTCTAAAGTTAGTGTGGATTGCGCTGTAATACTGGTTATATTATATTGTAATTATTGTTTGAATAATTTATTTATACTTTTTAAATTTCATAAATATACCAAAAAGTGCAATTTTATGTGCTAAATTATACATAATACACTTTATTTTATTTAAGTAGTAAAGCAAGTTTAGATCTGATAAGAAAAATAAATATTGCTTATTTCTCTTTTTTTTTGCATATACTTTTCTTCTTTATTAGTGAATAAAAAGAAAATAAAGAAAAACAAAACAGTAATCATACCAAAGGGAAAAGGAGGGGGGATACATATTACATAATATGAATAAGATATATAAACAAACATATTTCAGTTTTCCTCTGAATTGTTTTCTACATAGATTCAAAACATCTGGAAATGTTATATCTGTAGTTGTGAAATCATCACACTATGTTTCTTTGCCCTCTCAGCAACAGCAATAACATGAAGTGGGGTCAGCAAGCTTTGTTTGGTATTGCATCTAGTTCCATTCTGAGTTGGCATTTCTTCTGTCTTCTCCAATGTCACTTCTGTGAGATTTTTAGTCCATGGGTCATGGCTTCTTTTAACCCATGAGAAACCCAAGGACTGGTCAGTTTGTAGCTATCAATCTGTCTAAAAGACAAAATTGCAATATATGTGTGTGTGTGTACACGTCAGTCATGTTTTCTTCAATATTTCTTCAATTTCTCCAATAGTTTTTTGTTGTAATATTTTGTGGTGGTAATTTATGATGACTTTTAAAGTTTATTTTATTTGTAGACTTCAATTGGTGTAAACTGCATTGCAAGGTTAAAACGTGAGATAAAAATCTCCAGAATAAATAATAAAAGCTCACAGGATTAGTCTACATGTTAGGAATCCTAAACACACACTTTAAAGTTAACATAAGAACATAAGAAGAGCCCTGCTGGATCAGGCTAAAGGCCCATCTAGTCCAGCTTCCTGTATCACACAGTGGCCCCACCAGATGCCTCAGGGAGCACACAAGACAACAAGATACCTGTGTCCAGTCGCCACTCCCTTGCACATGGCACAGAGAAAACCTACTCCTACAACCAGGAGGTTGCTTTTCCCCATCATGGCTTGTAAGCTGTGATGGACTTTTCCTCCATAAATCTGGCCAATCCTATTTTAAAGGCATCCAGGCCAGGTGCAATCAGCACCTCCTGTGGCAAGGAGTTCCACAAACCAATTACACGCTGGGTAAAGAAATATTTTCTTTTGTCTGTTTTAATCCTCCCTCCACTCAATTTGAGTGGATGTCCCCTAGTTCTAGTGTTGTGTGACAGGGAAAAGAACTTCTCTCTATTGAGCTTTCTACCTAGCAGCCTAAATTTTGCTTCCAGGACAGCCCGGCTACATTTCCCCATGTCGTTGGTGCCGACATGAACCACAACCGCTACCTCCTCCCCAGCACTCTCTACCAGCCTATCTAGACAAGATGTGATGTCCGCAACCTTCGCCCCAGGCAGGCAAGTCACCATGCGGTCCTCACATCCATCACAGACTCCCCTCTCTATGTTTCTGACTATGTTCATGAATCACCCACTACAAGAAGGCCCCTTCCCCCCTTCCCCAGAGGAGTATCCGTAGTGCAACTGGATACGGGCGCACCATCTAAAGAAGGGGTCCCCACTAAGGGATAGTGTCCCACTTCTCCAGAATGACGTCCTCCAGCCCTGAAACTTCCTTCCCTGGCAGTGGAGGAGCAACCCAACTGAGAGTGGGATGATGCCTCCACGTCCCTGGAAGTCTCACCCTGGTCCTTCTCTATCTGTCTCTGCCTCTCCAGGTAAGCAACCAAGGCTTCAAGGGAGGAAACCCGCTCCTTGAGAGCCTGGAGCTCTTTGCACCTCGCACACACCCATGACCTATGCCCAAGAGGCATATAGTCATACATGTGACTCTCAGTGCAAAACACTGGATAGCCCCCACCATGCTCCTGGATGGCTAACTGCATAATTTTGTGTAATTTGGTTTAGTATAGTGTATTTGATTTGGGTTTACCTAGACAGCTGATATAGCTGGGCCTCTACCTCTTCTCACGGGTCGTGCAGTGCAGTGTTTGGGGCCTGGCTTCCTTGCCCTGCTGCTGAACTCACACAGCTGCTAAACTCATGTCTTGGCACTTCTTCTCAATGAGGCACTGAATCCCAATGAGGCACTCGCTGCTTGTGGAAAGGAGGCACTCATAAGCAGGCCTGAGCTTTATAGCCTGACTTAACTCCTCCCCCCTGCTCTGCTGTATCCTGACTTAGCTCCTCCCCCTGCTCTGCTGACTGAGACTAGGCGGGTGACCTGCTAGGATTAGCAGGCCAAAAGCTGGCTGATTATAGCTGTCTGGGTAGGCTTACCAGATCGTCGACTGGGACGGAGCGATCTACCCTTAAGGGGCAGGGCGCGGGGGGGGGCCCAGAACGCAACACGTTCTGGGGGCCCCCCATGCCCCGCCCCTTAAGGGTAGATCGCTCCATCCCAGTCGACGATCTGGTAAGCCTATGTCTGGGTGTGTGCCCTTCCTAGATTCCTTGCTCTCCTACTTTACAACTGACTTTTGGACTCTATTTTAAACCCAAAGTTTGTCTTTAAGCTTAAACTGAACTCTGCTAAACTACACTTTTAAGTTCAAACCAAACCCAAGCTTAACCCACACTGGCTTTGGTTTAACTGAGCTGAACTGGCTTTGGAGTCTTAACTTACAGTTTAAGGCAGGATTTAAACACTTTAAATCCTGTGTAAAGTCTAAACCCTAAAGTTTGCTTTCCTCCCTTCCTTTATCCTCCTCAGTTTTGTTTTCCAAGTGCCTCTGCCTTGGGCTCTTCTTACTCTCAAGTAGACTCTGGTCCTACTCATGAGTAGGCTCTTACTCTCAAGTTGACTCTGGTCCTACTCATGAGTAGGCCACTTTAGACTGAGCTGCAATTCTCTTCAGACTCAGCTCCCAGGCCTTGCTACCTTTATTTATGTATGTGCTTGTTTATTTGTTTATATCTATTTCCTTCAGCTAGCTCCTATGCCCTGTGTGCCAAGTACTAGTCCTTCAAAATTCCCTCCTCAGGTTAGCTTAAGTTCTAACTTTTAAGGTTAGATTTAAGTAGGTTTGGGTTCAATTAAAGTGAGAAAAAATGAGAAAGTGCACTTACCTTCTCCTCGCACAGCAGCTAAACTCGCGTCTTGGCACGTCTTCCCAATGAGGCACTGACTCCCAGGGAGGCACTTGCTGCTCGTGGAAAGTTATGTAGGAATCAATGAAACTTTCTTCCAAGTATTGTCACATGAACCTCAACAATGAACCCCACTGATGTCAATGAGGTGTAAGAGAGTCATGCATCATTTTGTGCTGTATTTGGCCTTAAAACTCTTACAACCCTCTTGAGAAGCAGATGTTTTATATAATACAGCATTGACAGTGGCTGCTAACTAAAGACAGCCTACTCGGGTCTAGTAAAATGCCCCCAGGCTACAGAACTATGCAGGCACACACTTTTAGTAGAGAACAATTATATCTTCTCTGCCAAATGATTTGAAGGTTTTCACTCTGTTTTCTTCAAATTGTACTTCTGACATCTGAATTTCATCCAACTCCACATCTCAGTCAGCCACTGACTAAGCTGCTCAGCATCTACATTATTGACATACTGAGGTCATCACAGGTCAGGTCACTCACCACTGTATTGATATGTATATTATAACACCAGTTTCCAAGATCACAGTAATAAATGTGGAGATTTTTCCAAAAATCGTCTCTATTATCCCATCTGTGAACATTTTCAGGCACAAGTGTAACAAAAACAGTGGGTTTTTAACACCTGACCTTCAATAACTTCCTAGTACAACAGTACAATTTAGCACATTTTCTACTCTCAAACCAAATATGAAACTAGATTAACCAGGTAAGTCTTCATTCCTTTGAACTGAGTTCTTGGCTATTCTTCCAGAGAACAGGAAGGTTCAAAATGAGCTTTTAATGAGAAAGATCATCATCTCTTAAAAATGATTTCTCAAGAAAGCGCTTCTTCAAAGAGAGCAGAAATTGTCCCGAGTTTCATCTATGTCGCCTAGGATAATGTTCACCAGCTATCAGAAAAGGCTGCCCAATATTTCTACTGTGTAAGCCACATTATGTTAATGGAATTTGCAAAATAAAATGTCTGTAAGGAGACTGTGCAGGAAATATTCCTCATGGATTTTGGCACGAGTGAGCAGCACAACATCTCACTACAGCTCGATTCACTGTATCATTGCAGCAAGGTCCAAAATAAGCAACAGCTTGCTAAGATACGGAAACCGGGGCGGTCCCAGGTTTTCCGGGACGGATGGTAAGCATATCCATGAGGCATTTGGTGGGGCCACTGTGAGATACAGGAAGCTGGACTAGATGGGCCTTTGACCTGATCCAGCAGGGCTCTTCTTACATTCTTATGTTCTTATTGTGTTCAGGGGAAAATAAAGCCCCTTGCCATGTTCCGTTGAGGTCCCAAACCAGGAACGTGACTTTTGGTTTTATTTAGAAGAACTGCACAAACAAAGGAGCTCCTTCCTTCACACAGTCTCTTTAAATAAAAACAGAAGTCCTGCACAGCCTCATTTGGGAATGCGACAGCATGATAAGGGGCTCTCCACACACACACACACACACACACACACACACACACACAAAGGCCAAGAAATGTGCTGACCTGACGGAGAAGGCAGTGGATCATTATGGCTTATGTCCATAAGCAGGCTGGAGAGAGGCAGAAGCGGCAGACTCAGGATTAATAGCATCCCAAATCCACTGCTCCTCCCATCAGCCTCCCTCCCATGAGAGCCCATCATTCATGGCTGGGCCAGCCCTGCATAGGTACATGAACTGTTGTTTAAGATTATCAGGTATTTGGGTTTCTGGGCAGCAGTTAAGCTGCCTGCTTTGTTCATATTCTTTTGTTCTGTTTTGCTTCCTACTCTGCTCTGCAAACAGCATATTCAAGGTCTTTCATTTTTGCTGGCCAGGATACATACATTTGGGTCTCGGATCTATCACATTGACAAGACTCAGCTCACTGGTTCTTCTAGCTTCAAAAATCTTGCTTCAGCAACAGAGTCCAGAATTTCAATTATTCTAATTTGAAGAGTTTCCCTCTCACCTGATTGGCTTATAGCTGATTATTAACTCTCAAGGTATTATTGATCTCATAACTTTACCAGTCGAGGTCTTGCTCTAGGTAAAAAGAAAATAAATGCCTTGAAAAGTATTGGTTAATAAATCAATGTCAGATTTTAATATTAATAGTCCCTTTGAAATAGATTCTTACAAAATATCACAGTTAGTGACTGCTTTGCAAGTGCCTCAATGGGTCATTAAGCAAAACCACTCATTAACTGCTGGCGTAAGCTTCCGTACAGATTTATTAAAGTAATCTAATGTGGATTTTTTTTTAAAGTTCCTGGACTGAACCTTTTTTTAAAGTTTGCCTCCTTTAGGGTTTTACTAATATTGGCTTCAAAAGGGGAAATGTTTGTATGCCATGTAATGGCACAGGTCTCTTCCATTCCCAATGGCTTCTTTTTAAAGGACAGTTTTAGTAATTGCATTCTGCAATTTGACCCTTTCCTTTTCCTTCAGCTTTACTTTCTTTCGATGATCCGTTTTGAAGCAATGATCTTTTTTCACACCCCCTTCGAGAAACTTCCATAATTTTATTTGTTTTAATCCTTCCGGAATCAGACTTCACAAAGCAAATTAAAGTTGACCAGCACCAATTAAAGGTAAAACCCAATTAAGTTTTTAAAAAGCAATCATCACGCTGCAGTGCTCCACAGAACCATTCATTTGTTTATTTGATTTATACCCCACTCTTTCCCATGGATGCTCACTGGTTTACAGAAATGTTTCGGGCAGCCCAATCCTATCCTCCCGCAGCATAGGGTGTTCATATGGGCCACACGGGCCACACTGAATACTATCCAGGAAAGGAAGTGATTGGAGGACATTTGCCCGCTTACCCGGGTAAACCCCCAGCCACCGCAATGAGAACTCTGTTCTCCGCCAGATCTTTAGCTGGTGTAAAACTGAGCAGCCCTGTGTCGGGGCTCGAGGCCTGGGAGGGAGGATAGGATACAGAGTCCAATGAGGACACTGGTCCCACCCCCCCTTACGGACCCAATCTGCCCACCCTCGCCCTCCCCCACACTATACCCCTCCCTGCCCTCCCCCAGCCCCTGCGTCGTTCGGAGTGGGACGTACCCACTCCACAGTGCTGGGTCCAGCATTGTCCGGCAGGCAGGTGGCACAGGCCTTGGGGCCAGCACCGCCTACTCGCTGGGTGTTGCAATGCGCTTTACGGCGCATTTGCAACACCTGGCGCTGAAGCCTCAGGGCCGGCTCCCATGGAGGATTGGAGTGTGCCATAAATGTTAATAGTTCATCCTCTGGGGGCTCACACAACATTTAAAGGTTTGGGGGCTAAAACAGGCCACATAAGTTAAAAATGACATTGCAAACTTTTTTTCCCTATATACCAGGTACTTATATTTTATTAATATATTGAAACATAAAAACAATACATATTTTGTAAGATTATAGCAAGCGCGAAGCAATACATCCTACTAGCATACTATTGACTATTTTCTACATATAATATCCAACTAAGCCAAAATAACACCCACATTCTATTCATTAAATCCGCATATCATCACATCATTCTTCTCTCTCTCTGTTAAAAAATCAATAAATGGTTTCCAGTTATTCATGAAAAGGTTAACTGACTTTTCCTTAATTAAAATTGTAAGTTTATCCATTTCAGCATAGTCCAAAACTTTCAACCACCAATCTTCCAGCGAAGGTATCTCCAAATTCTTCCAATATTGTGCATATAAAATTCTTGCCGCAGTTATCATATATAAAAACAAAGTTTGAAATTTTTCGCCTACATGATCATCCCTCATACCCAACAAAAAGGTTTCCGGTTTCAAAAATGACATTGCAAACTTAAAACAAAAGCTTTAAAACAAAACAAAGCAACTGCATTGGCACATTGGGGAAGAGCTGCAGAGAAAGTCTAATTTCAAGGAGTGAGTTAGTGGTCTGCACAGGTTCTTCTGCACAGGTCAGTCTGTTCTGTCACAACTGAGTTAATCTTTCTAAAATGGCTGAGTCATGCTTAGTCAGCTTTCATACCGTACGATGCCTCCATTGCTGTTATCATACCTTGAGACATTCTGGGCACCAAGGTCACACATCTGGATGAGACCGCCTCTCAGGGGAGTTGCATAACACACTTCCCCCCCCCGATGTTGTATAAAAGGGGCTTAGAAGCGCTGTAAGTCATGCATCTGGTACAGGTGACTGCAGACACACTACATACAAATTTGCCCACAAGAGGAATGTGTCGATAGAAGGTGGTGCCACTTCTATTTTGAGGGACTTTGGAGCACTGTATTTTATTCTGTCTGTCTGGAGGATTGTTGCTTGTGCAAAGCTAATAAATCTGATTTCTGTCTTTTTCCCACTGGTCTGTTCGATTGTTTCCATATCCCCCCCCCCAAAAAAACCCCTTACCCTTTTGGCAATACTGTTACAGTAACTAAACACCCATACCACACCATAGGTATCTATCAAAAAGCCAGTGCAGTGTTTTTTTGTTTTTTTGTTTTTGTTTTGCTAATTCAATAGGTGCTGCAGAGTGGACTGGTCTGTGCTGAATGGGGACCAAAGCTGTGTGGCACCCATCAAGTTATTGCTGATTCCAAGCACTATGTATCCACAATGAGCAAACAGCATTGTCAGTTGACAAAACACCCCCCCTCCTTGCAATTAGGAACATCTTGTAATTAGAGTTAACTCCATTGGTTTCCAATGGGTGGTATATACAGTCTCTCTGTGTAGCTCATCAGTGCATTAGAAATTTGTGACAGCTATTGATTTCTTAATGGTTTTTGCTATAAAGTGCAACAAGTAGGATTCCTATATGTCTGATGCATGCAAGCGCATCAGCAGCATCTAAAAGAAACTGGGCATCCAGTGTCATTTAAAGAAGAAAGTAGTTTAAAAAAACTTGAAGTTCACATTGTTGGTCAACATACGTGAACTCACACAATGCTATTAGCAATTGTGACTTGCATGTTGCAAAAGGTTAATACAGTATGTTGGTGCTAAATGCTGTAGATGACATCCTATATCGTGTCATGTATACATGAAATTTATTTTTTAATGAATGCTGCATACTTGCAAAACTGTCAGATTTATTTTGTTGCAACAAGCCTAGAGTTGAGCTGTCTACTTCAGTACATTTCCTTGTGTTGCACCGAGACCTTCAGCAGACTACAGCTCTGCCATTAGAAGCGCCTTCTCGTGTGCGGAAGGACTCCTTGCTCTAGCACAGTGTTTCTCAAACTGTGGGTCGGTACCCACTTGGTGTGTCGCGACCCAGTTTCTTGTGGGTCCCACAGAGCCTCCAACGAAAACACAGGTGATGGAAAGATCAGATAAGTAATTGCCTCAAGCCCTGAGGCTAATCAAAAATCAGATAGCTGCTAATTGCCATTCAAAGGGCTGAGGCTCCTGCAGTTTGCAATATAGCTGCTAATTGCCCTGCAAAGAGCTGAGCACCAGCAGTTTGCAAGCTTGTGTAAATATAGGTGGGTCCTGATAGAGTGTCTTTTTAAAAAGTGGGTCCCAGTGCTAAAAGGTTTGGGAACCACTGCTCTAGCAGAACATCCTCTCTGGTCATAAGGAACCAGAGCTGTGCGCTGCTAAATGTCTGGATGCAACCTATTGATTTTATTGGGATGTACTTTCAAGTAAGTGCTTTGAGTGGCAGCCCAAAACAACGGAAATGTTATTGCTTAAATTCTAGATAATGCAGGGAAAGAACACATGTGAACATCATGTGCCTGATATGATGATAACATTTCAGTGCATCTCAGTTTTGAGAAACTCCATCTGTCAAATGTTGTCATATGTTATTTCTTTATCACCCTCCCAAACCATCGTGTACTCTGAAATTTCTCACAGCAATGAATCATGAAAAGGCTGTACTGTTTTTGTACCTTATTAATTAAAACATTTACAGCTTGAGCTGTATTTATTTTTGACTAGCAAATGCTCTGCAAACTGTTAATCATCTGATCAGTTGCAAGATAAGAATGCATCTTCCTTCCAATAGGAGAAAGCTGAGCTTTGGGCACAGTCCCTGGAGAAGCATGCCAGAATATGCTCTATATGGCAATAAGCAAGAGCGGAACAATAATTCACTGCTTTGTTCAACTATATGGCTTGGCACTTGGCTATGTGAAAGATCACCTCTCCCTGCACTGAGGTCATCTTTAAAGGCCCTCCTCCAGGTGTTCTCCCTGTTGATGACTCGGTAGTGGTGCCCCACCAATAGAATGCTGTCCCCAGGGAGGCTTGCCTAGCACCTACCCTGATTTGTTTTGGTGCCCAGTGAAGACCTTTTTATTTTCCCATGTCTTTTAATCTCTGATGTCTGCCATTTTATCTACTGTTTAATACTTGTTTTACTGATGTTTTAACTAGTCTGATTAGTTTTATTGTACTAATATGTAAGCCACCCTAAGAAATATTCTGTATTGAAGGGAAGGATATACCGTATTGCCCCGAGTATAGGACGCTCCTGATTATAAGCCGCACCCTTAAAGTTTGGTGCTATTTTTTTTAAAAAAATACATTTTTAACTTTTTTTAACTTAAAGAAAATATACACATTAGTAAAACAGTACAGCTTTAGTACAGTTAAAGGCATAGGCACCCTGTCCCTTATTGAATCTGGGCACCCTAGTATAAGTAGCCTTCCCAGATCCAAAGGGGGACAGAGTGCCTACCTTTAACCTTTGGAATTTGGGCAGGTGCAACTTGTTGAACCCTTCCACGATGATGAGCTGCACCTGCCCAAATTTCAATGGTTAACAGCACAATCCTATGCATGTCTACTCAGAAGTAAGGCTTACTCCCAGGAAAGTGTGCATAGGATTGCAGCCTAAAGGTTGGCACTCTGTCCCCCTTTGGATATGGTAAGCCTATGCAGGAGCTCTTGCTCTCAACTTTCAAACTGCAGAATCAATAAATATCTTAGTTTCCACAGAGTCCTGGGGCTGGAACTTAAGGGTTAATTTTTTCAAATGCTTCCATCCTGAGGCTAGAGCCTGCAGGAGAGATCTGATCATTTAGCAAGTGATTAAGAGCTGAAAACACAGCTTTGCAATTTAAAAAAAGAAAAAGCCTTTTACCTTTGAAAGAGATTTGAAGACGCTTGAAAACAGGACGCTTTGCAGAAAACTCTAGGCAGAAAAGCTAGACTGATTATAGGCCGCACCCCTACTTTAAAGACTTGCCTTAGGGGACAAAAGTGAGTCTCATACTCAGGTCAATACGGTAAATGTATTCATTCAGTAACTAATAACAAAATGCATATTTAGCATAACTAATAACAAAATGCATAATTAGCATGATCCTATGCATGTGTTCAGTGGAACTTACTATGAATTCAGTGGGATTTACTCCAGGGGAGAATGTATAGGATTGTAGACTAACAGCCCGATCCTGCCTAACTTTAGAGCGGCGGAGTGCACTCTCTGCCAATCCAAAGCGCCACAAACATGCTGTAAAGCATATTTGTGACAACTCGGGAGTAAGGGCCAATGGCGCAGAAGCCGGCAGCCCTCACTCCCCCGGCTAACTGTCCCTGGGCCCAGCGGTGAAGGTAAGCCCTGCACTGACCGGTGCAGGGGGGGGGGGAGAGCAGACCGGGTGGCGAGGGAGGGGGGCCATTGGCTGAACTGGGCAGGGAGAAGGCGGGGTTATCGGCGGTGCGCTACGTTGACATCCCACACCCTTTCTCAGCCCAGTTTGGTCTTACCCTGCCACTCAGGGAAGGGGAAGGGATGAACACTCAGGGAAGGGGACAAATGTTCCCTTCTCCTAAGGTGTTCCCAGGCCACGCCGGTGCGGCCTGGGAACGGGCTCAAGATCCCGAAATTTGTGCAGGATTGTGCCATAAGTACAGCGTTAATATGTATGGATTGCCTTGCTGGATCAGGAACTATTTCTACAGATAAGTATTTCCGTGTGATTCTTCATCCATTCTGAACTGCATGAATGAGAATATACTTTGCAATTCATCAGACTGTTTCACTTGTAATGCAGCTAAACCATGGTTTGGTGTTCCATGGATAAGTCATGTGCTTAACACTCCATCCTCCCCTTCCCTTCATACACAGGATTAAACCATGGTTTCCAGTCCTGATTTGGAGAGACTGCATCAACCATCGTTTGCTGCTCCCAGATATATGTACAATGCCTTGTGGCATGTGACACTCTGTAAATTGGGGCTCATAGATGCTAAAAATAATGGTGGAAATCTCTTGCTGCCTTAGTGCAGACAGCCTTTAGTGCAGGTAGGTGGATGGATAAAGTGAACCTCACTTTATTGACCTTCTGCATATAGAAATACAAACGATTAATGAAATGTGCTCAGAAAAGTGGCATCTAGTCATAGCACTGAAGTGGCCAAAGCATTTTATTTTTATGGCATTTAATAATTACGTTTAATAACAGAAAGCCTTTCTATCCTCATCAAATGGATTTATGCTCCAGTCTGTTCATTTAGCCTTCAGTGAACACAGGGATGTCTGGAGATCCAGTTCAGATTCATCTATAGAACATCCCTTGATTAACTTCCGATTTATTTTCATACTTTTCTCACTGTTTCCTCTTTACCGCAACTGAAATTAATTTCACAGAGGCTGGAAGATAATGACCTTTATCTACTCATCAGTCCATTCAAATCAGATAAAGCACAATGTTATACATGTGGCATTGGTGACAATCCTAGGCTTTATTTTATAGCTTCTACTATTTCATTCTTACATTTGACAATGCAATTATATGTAGTTGATGACTTGCTTTGTGTTGCCTGGAAATATCTTCTTAGATGTTACATATAACTTTGCGTATGTGCATGTATGCGTGTGTGCACGCTTATTGTAATATCCCAGAGCATCCTTATTAGCCTTTGTGATAGCATTATTAATACAAATGAAGCCTTTTTCAGAGGTTGTAACTGAATATTGTTATTGTTACTATTATTAGTTCAGCCTGCCTTACCTCTAAGACTTCCTCTGCTTGAATGAAGAACTCCAGAGACAATTGCAATGCATGCAGTAGCCTCGATTAGCTATGCTGCTGTAATTTGTTCTCTACTGTATATTGCTATATATCTTCAGTGTCTTACCAGCCTATGAAAACTCCCAGGTAAGTGTCCATAGGATTGCAGCTTCAGTGGATAGGTCTCATTGAACTTAATGGTGCTTACTTCTGAGTAGACATGTCTAGGATTGAGCCATTCTGAGAGAAAAAAAATAATTGGTGAACCAGGTCAAATTCAATGAGAGGTAAAGAAAAATTAAAATGTTTGCGGCTCTTACCACTTATATATATAGATATATATAAAATCTCAGAACCCTTATTGGATCTTCAATAATATGGGCTGAGGTAAATCGGTCTTATTGTTTAGGCCTTTTCTAATACCTCCTCAGCTTCATTGCTATATTAAACAGCTGCAACATTGGTAAGAGATAAGGACAGCAACTAAACCTGTGAGCTAAGCTCTCGTATAGGGGCTGGACAGTAGCCAAGGGACCGTAGCAAAACCATCCACGGTCAGTGGTGTGACTGTCTCCTTGCCTGAAGGAACGTTAAGCATTAAGTTATTAACTAGAGCAGTCAGGCTGGCAGTTGGCTACGTGAAGCAATTTATACCATTGTAAATGGATTAGCAAAATGTAATTTCTGTTAACATTTCAGTTCCAATGATTTCAAACAGATGTTCAGTTAGACATGTTAAGGAATTGTTTTAATGCTTTTTTTTTTGAAGTAAAAATTAAGTGTACAGTACATTTCTAGCCTGGCCTATGTCTGTGCATGCGTGTACACTTGTACACATGTGGTTCCCAGGTGTATTTTCTCTTCTGTACATATAATAGTGTGTGTTGTTAGGGGATGAGGGTTTAGAGCTGTGCTCTCTATAAGTTGCCCATTTCAATGCTGGGAAAGGGAAAAAATGGTGCTTTGAAAGATACAGTGTATTATACTAATCAGGAAAGTATAGATTTGAAATGTCTCGAGGACCAGAGGAAAGCCTGTGGCTGTTCTTATCCGACATGCTCAGCTGGTGTATTTTGACATGAAGAGCCTGGAGCTGTGCATGAGATACCAAGAGAGTGACTTTACCACAGTCTGTGTACAAGGAGAAAAAATTGTTGCCTCTTGGAAGGAGGGATTTTTTTTTTCCAGGAATGCTTAATTAGTCTATGTCGCTCCCAGCTCAGGATCCATTGAACTATCTTAAAGGGATTTCAACAATCTCACCTGATTTATTTTAATATATGATATATGTATATAAAAAAAATAAAAAACGTATTGTAATTAACCAATAAGGCATGACAAGGAACATGACCATCGGCACAGGATAATCACATCCTTGGGGTAAAGCAGAAAATGAAGAACAGATGAGTACTTTGGATTCCCTAAGGGGGTGATTACCCCATGATAGCAATAGCTACTGGAGAGGCCACACAGCTATTTCAAACTGTTTTGCTTTCATGTAAAGAATGTATTATTTAAGTGAATTAATGTGTTCGTTGCTAACTGCCATTTTGCATTAGAACCAAAATGTAGCAGAACCCTCTAAAATGCTTGCAAGTTACCCATTAGTGCTCAGGGAATTCCACAAGCAATCGTGTGTGGTTGGCATGCAAACTTCACACCTCTCAAAAATTCTCTCCAGATGGGCCATGTTCTTGTGGTTATCTGGTGAATAGAAGCAGGGAGGAGTATAAATTTGGGGCAGCAAAACATGCTGAAAGATTGCCTGGGTTAAAAGCCGTCAAGAAGGTGCCGTAAAGCATGTTCGCGATGACTTTCGAGTAAGGGCAGCTGGCACAGAGGCCAGCTGCCCTCAGTCACACCGCCGCCGGATCATCCCTGCGACCACTGGAGAAGATAAGTGATCCCCGGCGGGTGTGGGGGTGGTTTGGGCAGCGAGGGAGGGGAACCATTGGCTGAGCCGGCCCAGAGGGGCAGGGATGGTGGCCGCCATATCCCCATCCCCTCCCCGGGCCGACGCAGCCATTACACGGCCTCCTCGGACTTGCGCCAGCTATATAGCTGGCAGAAATCCAAGGAAGCCCATTGGGGCCTCTCCGCATTACACCGGGGGAAGGGGACAAACGTCCCCTTCCCCCGAGTAGACCTCTGGGCTGCTCCTGGAACGGGGGTAGGATCTGGCGGGCGGCCTGGGCCGCCCACCAGATACTTAGGCAGGATTGTGCTGCCCATTATGTACAAGGAGGAAGCATAGGCAAGGTCTCCTGTGAAAAATGACTTGCCCTCTTCTCTTGGCCCTCACCTGCCTGACCATGGATGGAAATGCAGCTATTGAATGAGTAGTGTTGTAATGTGCTTGCCCTATTTTACCAGAAACTGTCTGTCTGTATGATGACGAAGCAAGTTCATATCTCTTGCTTTGCTGAACCTGTTTTGCCTTCTGTTGCTCTCGCTTGGCCTCATCCTTTCTTTTATTTTTGTGTAGCTGACACTGTACTGAAGATATATCCAAGGTCATATATTACCTATTGGTTGGTGACGATGAATTACGCACCAATCAAATAGCTAACTACCTGGATTTATTAATAAAACGTCGAAGTGATCTCACCTTCATATGATGCAGATTCATTTGGTTATAGATGGCAGTTGAGATCCCTAATATATCTTAATATCTAGATGGTCCTTTACAGTTGCTGTTGTATCCACTTATTCTGACTGTCTTAGATATTGTTTTATGTGTTTGGATCAGTCTGTGTGTTATGATATTGTTTGTCTGTTTGCTATTTATATTTTATGTATGTTTGTCTTTATGCCAGTAAAGGTTTCATTCATTCATTCATATATCCAAGGTAGGTGCTCACGCTCTCTCTTTCCTGGGCATCCTCCTGAGATGATATGCTCTTGCAGTCATTAAGCAGTGATTCCCAGTGGAGTGTCTAGCAATTGCTTTGCAACTCAACTATAGTTTTGCTTTAAAGCTATTCATTTATTCTTCTAAACTTCAGCAAGTCGAAGACTCTGTGGGGTTGGTTTGTCTGGAGGCTGTTTATCTTTTTCTGTACTACTACTGACAAGCCTTTTTAGAGCTGATATCTTCTTACTCGTTTCTTACGAAGAAAACCTCGTATCAATCTGATGGAACCTCATTTTATATACCGTAATATTGGTAATAATAGGCCCAAACAAGCTGAATCTACCAGAGAAGCTGTGTGCATGCGCAAGATTCTGGTGGAGTCAGTGATATAACTGCTCTTTCTGGTTCTATTTTGAGTTCTATTTTGAGTTTGGGAGTCGGACTTAGACCTTGGAAGATCCAGGTTCAAATCCCTGCTCAGCCACGAAGCTTCCTGGGTGACCTTGGGCCAGTCACTATCTCTCAGCCCCACCTACCTCACAGGGTTGTTGTGAGGACAAAAGGAGGGGAGGAAATATGTACACCACTCTGAGCTCCTTGGAGGAAGGGCGGTATAAAAATGTGAAAAAAAAAATATGATCTGCTGTTCCCCTTATTTCCTTCCTTCTGATTAAATTATATTTGTACTCCTTTTGCATATATTGTATATATTCAGGGCTTTGGGTAATCTGCATTCACATCACGGCTCTTCAAACAGTTAGTCCAAAGTGATTGAAACTTCATTGAAAGTCGAGGAATGGGGTTGAGGATACAGGCCCTACCCCTATTCTATGTATGCTCACTTCAAGGTTGGAACAGAGACTGTGTGCAGACAACTGTTTTTGCAGGGTTTCTGGTGATGTGTGAAGAGATCTCTATGCACGTACATTCAGTAGCATTGTTGGTCTGCCTGGACGGGGGGGCCTTGATGCCCCTGTACTCCCGGAAGGCTTCATTTCAAGCCTGCCAGGGGTGGGTCAGCCAGAAAAATGCACCATTTTTGGCGCGATAATGCTCCGCAGCTGCAAATGCAGCCCTCCGGCTGCAAAAAAAAGCAGCTGCAGAGCACAAAACTCCCACCGCGGCTCCTTTTCACGAGACTGCGGCTGTCACCTGGAGGCATTGCATCCCCCCGGGCCCCAGCCCTGCTACACCTCTGCATACATTCTATGTGCAAAGGCTCTGCTCTGACCTTGAATTGAACACATGTAGACCAGGGTTGAGACAGTGCATGAATCCTGCTCCTTTCTCTACGCATGTTGTTCTGAAAAGGACAAGATATTGTAAAAAAAAGATAGTGGAATATTGAGCACATAGTTCAGCATCCTGATACTATCAGTCATCATCTTCTTCTCTGTCCTTGATCGCAGCAGCTGATCACGGGGAGCATCTCGCATACCCCAACCTGCGGACCGCGTACCCCTGGGGGTACGCGTACCACAGGTTGAGAACCTCTGTTCTAGACCTTATGGCCATGAAATTTTGCTTGAAAGACCAACACCTGCTGAACTGTCAGAAGTTTGGGATGTGGTAATGTTGACTAGGCTTTCCAGTGGTCAGGGCCAAAGCACCAGTGCTCTTTGTCTGTCCTTGTGACTAGCAGAAGCACAATAAATTAGACATTCATAAATGACCTGGAGTTGGGGATAGGCAGTGAGGTGGCCAAGTTTGCGGATGACACTAAACTTTTCCGGGTGGTAAAGACCAGCAGGGATTGTGAAGAGCTCCAGAAGGATCTCTCCAAACTGGGAGAATGGGCAGCAAAATGGCAGATGCGCTTCAATGTAAGTAAGTGCAAAGTGATGCACATTGGGGCAAGAAACCAAAATTTCACATATACGCTAATGGGTTCTGAGTTGTCTGTGACGGATGAAGAGAGAGATCTTGGGGTGCTGGTGGACAGGTCGATGAAAGTGTCGACCCAGTGTGCGGCGGCTGTGAAGAAGGCCAATTCCATGCTCGGGATCATTAAAAAGGGGATTGAGAATAAAACGGCCAATATCATTATGCCTTTGTACAAATCAATGGTAAGGCCACATCTGGAGTATTGTGTCCAGTTCTGGTCACCGTACCTCAAAAAGGATATAGTTGAATTGGAAAAGGTGCAGAAAAGAGCGACCAGAATGATTTGTGGGCTGGAGCACCTCCCTTACGAGGAAAGGCTACAGCGTCTGGGGCTTTTCAGCCTAGAAAAAAGGCGCCTGAGGGGGGACATGATTGAGACTTATAAAATTATGCATGGGATGGAGAGAGTGGATAGAGGGAAATTCTTCTCCCTCTCGCACAACACCAGAACTAGGGGACACGCACTAAAATTGAGTGGAGGGAGAGTTAGAACAGACAAAAGAAAATATTTCTTTACCCAGCGTGTGATTCATCTGTGGAACTCCTTGCCACAGGATGTGGTGATGGCACCTGGCCTAGATGCCTTTAAAAGGGGTTTGGACAAATTCATGGAGGAAAAGACCATCACAGGTTACAAGCCATAAGCAACCTCCTGGTTTTTTTTTTTGGTTTTTTTTTTTTTTTGAAGTGGGTTTTCTCTGTGCCAGGTGCAAGGGAGTGGCGACTGGACACAGGTATCTTGTTGTCTCGTGTGCTCCCTGAGGCATCTGGTGGGGCCACTGTGTGACACAGGAAGCTGGACTAGATGGGCTTTTGGCCTGATCCAGCAGGGCTCTTCTTATGTTCTTATTATGCAAAGTAAACAAATCTATGCCAATTTGCTTAATTTGCCACATTTATACAGGCCACACATTTCAGATTTTCTTGGTACATAGTTGAATCTGTCTTGGTGCAGCTTTCTTTGTTTATTTACACAGGGCACAACCAGCCTTATTTTTTAAAAAAATGCTTAAATATTTAGAGTTTGTGGAAAGCCTGGAAACACAGAGACTTGGAAAGAAACAGATTAGATTTTTCCAAACTCCCATATATTACATGCAGAGAAATTATCAGAAAATGGTCAATCAATGGTAACAGAGTTGATAATACAGATGGCCAACTTACCAGGTGGTGAATGCAGAAATGTTTGCCTGTTTATTAAATGTATGCTAAAGTGCAGCAATGCACTTGCCCATTTTTACTTTTGCAATTTTCTCTGGTTGCTGTTGCTCCACCCCAAGTGACCAACTCATTCTGTTGCTACAGATTAAAGGCCTATCCCTCCATGATACCTTGCTTGCTGCACTGCTGAATATGTTTTCACAGCCTTAAATGTTTATTGGTAATTATTTTCCCCTCTCTCTGGAGATGGTCTCTTAGGAGAAAATAATGGCTTTTTAAAAAAGAAGACTGTTTTGCTTTTAGGCCTGTGAAGTCCTTTGCTGTTGCATTGTGTTTAAGGCTGTTGCCAGGGTGGAGCCAATGGGAGCTAACCTCTCCTAGGATGAAGTGAAATTCATTGCACTGCTAGTGGATTAAAAATAGCTAATTATTTTTTATAAAATTTTATTTTGTTATTTTATTTTATAATAGATTCTGCAACAGAAGTTATACCTATACGTTGCACAGGACAAAGTTTGAAACAGAAGATCATCGCCATATTGAACAACTTACGCATGATACATTTGTTTATACAGTCAAAGAATCTGGAGCTAGAACTCCACCGTAAAATGTCATCTAGACACCCATACGTCTTTAATCATTGTTGGTTACACATAAAACATCCCAGACAGATGTTTCCCTCATCTATTTTTTTTATTTTCAAGAATTAGATGTACATGATTAAACATTGTAAAGCTGCAATGCTCAGAAATTACAAGTTGCGCAAGTACTAAAATGAAGACCCAGTCGTCCAGATATGCAAGTGTATCTCCACATATGCCAGCATAGAAGCCCGCCCGCTGACACCAGTACAACTCTGCTGGCGGAGAGGCTAAAACAGAGATTGGGGAGCGACGTGAGAGGGACCAGGAGGAGTCAATGTACACCATATCCTAACTCCTCTTCAGACAACGGACACACTCCTGATGCTGGAAAAGTGCTACACCAATGACAGAAACTGGGGTAGGATCAAGTAACACCATAAGGAACAATGGGGAAGGGGAAAACAGTAGCACTGCACTTATCTTAGAATTCTTATTGCAGGTATTCTGCCTCAGGAGAACACAACAGACAGACAGACAGCTGGAACCTCTGTGTCATCACCCACAATGCATCCCACACAGGTAAGCAAAGTGGGGGGGGGAGGGAATTCCATGTTGCAATGTATTGATGCTGTATCTGTCTCATGTCTTTACCTCCTGACTCCTGACTCCTCAGGATTATCACATGTCTCTGTTATCAACTATGTTGCCTAACTGTCCCTTCCTTTTGCAACAGCTAAGAGCTGGGAGTGTTTGCTCTGTTTTGGAGAATGCCATGGGCTCCAAATCATTAGTACTGCTGACCAAATCTGAATTCGTTTTGTTTTTCAGAACTGCACCATTGCCACAGGGGATTGAATATTGGTCCTCAGCACAGTTCATTGCACACACGCCCGCCCCCCCCAGTGTATTAGGCGGGGAGTTGTAGATATAGTAAATTTTTATTTTAAGGTAGATATAGTAAATTTTTATTTTAAGGTATGAAGTTACACACTAGATGACATCACAGGAGGGCTGTGACCACCCTTCCTTGCTAGATGGGGTTTTGTGAAAACTGCACAACGGAGCATAGTAAGGCGTGTTTTTTTTTTCCAGTGCACTGTGCCTGAGGCGGCAGTGGTGGATCTGAGGCGGCGTCATGTGATGTCCCCAGTCACACCGCCCCAGGGCCGTGCATGGTCTGCTAATGAGGTATCGTGAGGTAGCCGCCTCAAGCAGCAGACTGGTGGAAGGGAGCTCCAGGCATCTGCTGCCCCCATTGGCCCCCCTAGCAACCTCACCTATGCAACCCAGTCTGGCCCTGCACCGCACCAGCCACAACTGCTTTTCCTCTTCATCTTCATGCTCCCACAATTTTAAAATGGCAGAGGGAAGAGGAAGCGTATGGATAGATGAGCATAGTGGTTGAGAGCGTCTAAGCCACTCAAGATCACTTCAAGTTCTCTCTTACCACCTTGAAGCACTCTGCTGTATTCACAATCACAATGGCTAGCACAGGGTGTTTTGTTTTTCAGGAGCCCTTAAGGAAGCTTGATAAGGGTGATTGTGATCATGAAAAATCCACCCTGAACCAGGGAAAACTTGAATGAGCTATGTTGTGTGGGTCAAGTCGGTGGAGTTTGGAGCACAGCTGTACTTTTGTGGGCAGCCACCACTGCAGTAGAATTTAAATCCCATCATTTAAATAGAGGCTGAAATGTCACAAGACATTAAAAAGGCAAAAAAAAAAACCACCCTGAACCTTTCCTAGGATCCATTTTCATATTTTTATGTTGACTTTATTCCCCTAAAAGGCAATTCATTAATTTTATTTTATTTTTAAACTACTGAGCAAACATCTTCAGATAGCTCTAGAAACATCAGCTCTAGAAACATCAACTAGCTATTAGTGGCCATTATGAAGAAATGAAGTTAAAAACAGGATCGTCTCTTCACTTGACATACCACATTAGCATTTCCATGACTGTAATCCATGAGAATTTATGCTGAAATAAATACGTTAATTACAGCCCAATCCTACCTCACTTTCTGTGGAGGCCTGAACAGCCTGCACTGCATCCTGTGCAGAAATTTAGGAGGTGGGAGGTCTCCTTGGAGTAAGGGGACATTCGTCCCCTTGCCCCAGGAAAAGGCCCAGCCGCAGCAACAGGTCTATTTGGACCTACGCAAGCTATATAGCTGGCGTAAGTCTGAGTGGATCCGTGTAACGAAAACAGTTCCAGGAAGGTGGATAGGATGCGGCTCTGCAGGCGCCAATTTGCACAGAATCAGGCAGTAAGTCTTCCAACTACAGTTACCAAGAAAAAAACATTAAACTAGTTCAAGGAGGATTTAGGCAAATTGCAGAAAGAGAGAACAACAGGGAGCCACTTACTAACTAGACCTTAAAATTTAGATACTAATTACATACACTGATTTAAAAAAGAAAAAGAAACATACCGTACATTTTATATGCAGCCATGAGAGGGAGAGGCAGACTGCAAACCAAAAGGTTAATTGGGTTGGGTCTTTTCATCACTATATGGTTGTCCTACAGCTTTTAAATGGACTTCTTCCCAAATCAAGGAAAGAATTTCAAAACTCAATGTGTTCACGTTGCTTTTATGCAGTATACAGTAGTTGCACCATGGTGGAATTTCTAAACATGACCACAATGGGCCATGGATTATTTGGTTACATTTAAATAAGCTGCTTTCAGTTGTCTTTAAACCTATTTGGGTTCATCACAGACATATAGGATTGTGATTTATTAACACAAAATAAATTTTAGATGAATTTCCTGTAAATATTCGTGTGTGTGTGTGTGTGTGTGTGTGTGTGTGTGTGTGTGTGTGTGTGTGTGTGTGTGTGTGTGTGTGTGTTTTAATGAAATGAATGAACTGTCCTTTAGTGGAATAAAATCAACATGAAAATGGGTCCTGGTAGAGAGCGAGGATGGTGTTGTGGTTTTGGTGTAGGACTTAGACTTGGAGGATCCAGGTTCAAATCCTCATTCAGCCATGAAGTTTCCTAGGTGACCTTGGGCCAGTCACTCTCTCACCCTGACCTACGTCACAGGGTTGTTGTGAGGACAAAACAAGGAGGGAACCATGTATACCACCCTGAGTTCCTTGGAGAAAGGGCGATATAAAAATGTGAAAAATAATAAATAAATGCAGAAAATTGCTAATTATTTCATAAAGAATTCTATAACAGAAGCACCAGCTACATCTTGTACAGGACAGAATATGTTGTAGCTCATCAGATATAAGCAACTATAACACTGGTCTACAAAAAAAAACATTTTTTTTTCTGGCCTGGACTTTTGCAGCTGTTTTAGACTAATTTCAGGGTGCTGATTCCAAATCTGATCTCAGATTTGCTCTATCACATCTCATTTTTATGCTGTCGGCATACCCCATTTTAATCGATTTTACCCGAAATTAACTCTTTGTCACTTTATGATTGCAAGATCCTTGCATATGTCTCTCTCTCTCTCTCTCTCTCTCTCTCTCTCTCTCTCTCTTTCTCACACACACACACACACAGAGTTAAATAAGAGATTTTTTCACATTTAGAATTGTTAGTACTTTTTTACTTAACGATTAATTACCTAATTAATTAATTGATTAATCCAATTAATTAGCAATTAATTAGCAGGGGGTATTTCAGAAAATTGGACCGTGATAAGGGGGTACCCAGTCAACACACCTTTTCTGGCATAAGGTATTCCAATGGTTTTAAGGTAATTTTGGGGCGCTGATTCCAAATCTGGCAGCAAGTTTGGCATCATGAAAATGGGGTATGCCAATAGCATAAAAACGAGATGTGATAGAGCAAATCTGAGATCATATTTGGAATCAGCACCCTGAAATTAGTCTAAAACAGCTGCAAATGTCCAGGCCAGAAAAAAAAAATGTAGACCAGTGTAAATTTGATGTTTTTCATTGATTTTATCAAATGCAATATCTGATATCTCAAAAACCTGACGTGATATACAAAAACTGATGCCAGATTTGGAATCAGCGCCCCAAAATTACCTTAAAACCATTGGAATACCTTATGCCAGAAAAAGTGTGTTGACCAGTGCAATCTAGGAGAAATATTGGTGAGACAATTTGCTTTGTTTAAGACAAAGTGCAATTACATAGGGGGAAAGATTGCACCACTTTTGAAATATGGGTGTGTGAGTAGCTTGACATGGGCGACCCCTGTGAGCATGAAGTAGCTCTCTAGATGTGTTTGGAATACAAAAGCTTTTCTTCACTTTTAAACAGCTGTTAGGGGCCATATGATCTATTGTACTGATTCTATTGATTAAAATAGGATTGTGTAAAGCAGTGGTTTCCAACCTTGGGGTCGGGACCCCCAAGGGGGTCACGAAGCAGTTTCTGGGGGGTTGCAGGATGTTGGCTGGATGGCCACAACCAAGATGGCAGATCACTCCCCCCCCCAAAAAAAGAAGTGTCTGATGCTCTCTTGGGGCTTGTTTGCTTACCTTGTGTTACTTTCTGCTGGCCTTTTAGCATCTCTGTTAATATTAGCTCACTCCCCCTGCTTACTGACATCACTTCTGGCCCTAGGTCTTAGGGGGGTCCTGACAGATTGTCATTCTACAAAAGGGGGTCCCGGTGCTAAAAATTTGGGAACCACTGGTGTAAAGGGAATGAAGATGTCCTTTCTTCTGCTGCAGAGCACTGTGTGAATTTGAGCCCACGTATGGTGGCGCAGCGGGTTAAACTGCTGAACCATGAGCTGTCGATCGAAAGGTCGGCAGTTCGATTCCCGCGACGGGGTGAGCGCTCATTGCTTGGCCAGCTCCTGCCAACCTATGAAAACTCCCAGGTAAGTGTCCATAGGATTGCAGCTTCAGTGGATAGGTCTCATTGAACTTAATGGTGCTTACTTCTGAGTAGACATGCCTAGGATTGAGCCATTCTGAGAGAAAAAAATAATTGGTGAACCAGGTCAAATTCAATGAGAGGTAAAGTACTGAAATGTGCAACTTAAACCGCTGAACCATAAGCTGTCGATCGAAAGGTAGGCAGTTTGATTCCCGCGACGGGGTGAGCGCTCGTTGCTTGGCCAGCTCCTGCCAACCTAGCAGTTCCAAAGCATGTCAATGCGAGTAGATAAATAGGTACCGCTTGCAGGAAGGTAAACAGTGCTCCGTGTTCCAGCTGCATGCTACGCGCTGTGGCAAGGAGAGTCATGCCGGCCACATGACCACGGAGGCGTCTTCGGACAACGCTGGCTCTTTGGCTTTGAAATGGGGATGAGCACCACACCCTAGAGTCGGACACGACTGGACTTAATTGTCAGGGGATACCTTTACCTTTTTATGCAAGTCTTAGCATCAGTACTAAAATCTTGCACTGTTACACATTTGGATTTCAGACTTTGGCCTGACATATTGGTACCTACCAGCAGCGGTAGCTGGAGGGGGGAAGGTCCGGTGACCCCCCCAGGCGGCACATGGGGGGCTCCGGGCAGCATGCGGGGTGTGAAAAAGCAGGCGGCGGGGGTGCAAATCGTGCCATTTCATCGGCAGGAAGAACGGGCGGCAGTGGCATAAAGGCTGATTGTTTTGTCCCACCCTCCCATCCTGCGCTTCTGAAGTCATGTTCAGCGGGGTCACCAGCGACACCACTTCCAGCGGTGACGACACGGGCATAGAACTTAATATTGGACTCAAGTACGCACAGCTTTCCATGTGTAGGATGTCATATATGCTTGGGCAATGTCTGTTTGACTTCTACGTGCATGATTCATTTTCTAGATAGAGACAGTGAACAAATCATGTAGCTGGAAACTGTGTGCGTAGGCCTCAAGTCACATGTGATATTCAACACATGATGTACCGGTAGGTGGGCAAATGCAGGTTTGCGAGTTCCTCCTACACCCACTACATGTATTGCTTACATGTCTGAGCAAAGCGTGAACTTCTCTTGCTGTTTAAAATAAAGCTGAACCTAGTGATCCCAAAATATTTGAATATTTTATTTCAGAACTGTTGAAGCATGTAATATTTCTTTCTACTGAGATCAAACAAAAGTAACGGTTTCAAATCAATATTTTGCATAAAAGCATCATAAATGTTTAAAAACGAAGTAGCTTCAAAAAAATTCTCAAGGAAATGAGAAGTCACATTTTTGAAATGTTGATTAAAAATGAAACATTGCATTGTGAACTTCTAAGAATTGTCTTTGCCTATCAGAAATTATAGGTGTTTTCTTGAATCTTTCATATTTTGATGAAATCCTCTTTTTTTCAGGGGAGAAACTCTTCTTGGGAAAACGTTCCCAAACTGCAAACCGATTGTGATTGCAATTGCAATTGCAATTTTCCCAATTTCCCCCTATTTTTGACCTTTCTCTCCCTTGAGGAGGCTCCTGAGTGGGATCAGCATCGTGAAAGGGCTGCTGAGTCATTCAGAGGCAGCAGCCATGTTTGCTCTGTTGTTGTTGTTGTTTATTTGTTGTTCTTCCCCTTCTTTCCCAACTGACTGGTAAACAAAGAACTTGGCTTTGAGCCAGCTCATGCGAACATGAAGCCCACCTGATTCCCAAGAGCAGGAAAGTCAAGGGTCTCAGATGACTCCAATCCCACAGGTAAATCGTGGTATTACCTGAAGGGTATAAAAGGTGGCGTGAACCCCTTGTGCATTTGCCCTGGTGTCTTATATGGAATGTTGAATGCATCAATGAGGGTTGCCCCCCTGCCCAGCTAGGTGTGGCTTCAAGATCCTAATGTAGCATGAATAACTGCCCAATCCTATCCAGGGCAGGCCCAGAGCATACAATGATAAGATCCAGCATGTGCTGCTGCTGCCGAGATCCACACCCAAGCCACCCCAATCTGTACCCTGATCCAGCCCTGATCTGCCCCCTGCTGCCACGTTACCTGGAGGTTCTGTGGCCTGCTGCTGTTGGCTAGAGGCTTACCAGCTCCCGTGCTATTGCTAGCAGGCCACATAATGATGGAATGGCTGTGGTGTCAGTGGCCCCAGCTTTGTGCTGGCAGATCATGAGATCCACCTGCATAAGGCCCAGGTAGGATTGGGCTGCCAGTAAGGTAGAGAAAGTACCCAGAAAGATATTTTAGTTTTATATTTGCTGCTGCCACTGTCAGGTTTTAAGTGCACCTCTCTTGATGGTGGGGCTCTTTGCCACACTGGGAGGGAGGTTTTCCCAAAGATCCTCCATCTGTCTGGGTTTCCTAGTCTTGGGTAGTGAGTGGCAGCAACTACAGTCCTATTTAAAGTCCCCAGTTCAAGGAGTGAGATGGGGGGGCACAAAAAAGAATGAATTTTAGAATTTTTTCTTGGCCCATCTCTATTAACAGCAACACCTTGGCCACCATGTTGTCTAATGATACAGCATTTATATGTATTCTTGGTCTCATAAGGAAAATTGCATCCAGAGCTGGAGCATCAGCAACCACTATGATCATCAGGGAGACTGATGACAACACCCAGGCCCCAATTCCATCCCCCACCACCAGCACCAAAGCAGTTTTGCCAAAAAGGCGCTGCATCCTATGGTGGTGGGGCAACCCGAATGCAAACAGGAGGTAAGTAAAAAATACTTTTTACTTACCTCCACGTAAGTGCTGGGACCTCCTATGTGTATTCTTGGACATACGCCACCTATTTTGGTGGCATATGTCCGAGGAGGGAAAAGGGGCAGGGAGGTTTACAAAAAAGGGGATAAGATCTGGCATGCGCCATTTCCCTTCCTCCCTGCCCCTGGTTCCTCCTCCAGAATGCCCGGTTCCACTCTCTTCCCACCCATGATCCTCCCCCTATGCCGGCTTACCTGCTCCTGAGTAGGCTGCCAGCTACGGCAGCAGGCGGTCACCGTTTGCGGCAACAATTCCAAAATGGCCACCAGTGGCGCACTTCACACTCTGCTGTATAACCTGTTGCAACAGTGGAACTATGTTCCGCTGTCATAACTAGCCCAATAGGATTGGGTGACAATCCTAGGCTGTCAGGTGACAAGTTGAGTGATGGCTTGACCCACTTTGTTTTACACACACACACACACACACACACACACACACACACACACACACACACACTTTTATTAACAGAACCATAGTGCTTTCATTCTCTATGGTATAACAAACAACAAATACTTTTTATTCCTTCTCTAATTTGATGATTACACTCTGACAGCACCTTCCTTATGTTCAGTAAAGCTCCATAGATTTAAAACAAAATCATAAACAAATTGTTTGTACTACATCTAATGCCTCTCCATTTCGGGGTCTTTATTACCATTAATATAAATAATGTATTTTATGCATTTTCTTCACTTTGATTGTTGTTACAACTCTCCATAAATCTCCTGAGAGCAACAAAATACAGCATGTAGCTGTATTTTTTAAAAAGGCAGAAGAAGAAGAAGAAGAAAAGCTATATTTTTAGTCCAAAAATGTGCAGGAACACATGCAACATATTATAATAATGTGCTATGCCAGGTTATAGCGAGTTACATTGTGTTTAAACAACTACTTTATTCTACCATCTGGTGCATAATGAGCTCTTAGATAAATGTGAGCCTGGGCTCTGACTAAAAGATGTACATGATCACTAAACGTGCACTTTTCTAAGATGTTATAGATTTTTTTTGCCAGTAATTATGTTAATTAATTAAAGAGTGCGGGGAGGACTCAGGGAAAATTGTGCATATAAATTTGACAATAGTGGAGAGAAAGGACCGCATGGTCCTTATTCTGTACAAAGCTCATTTATCAAAGCAATTTGGAAATGAGTTCTTGCGAGCTCTCAAATATTCAACTAGGTCAAGGAAGACACTCAAAACTATAAACATGCATACTTGCCTTATGTCAAGGAAGAGTTTATTGGTCCACCCCTGTCTACTCAGACTGGCAGCAGCATCTCTCCACGACCTCCAGGAAAGGACTCTGAGGTCCTTTCCTGCTATGGTACATAAGACCCTTCAAGTGGCTGTGCTCGGGATTGAACCCAGGGACCTTCTGCATGCAAATCATATGCTTTTTGACAATAGCCCCTCCAAGCAAAGGTTCTGGTTTCATTTTCAACATGATGAGCCAAACACAGTGTGCCTACAATGGATTTTTTTTAAGCACTTTGGTCTTAAAGCCGTAGCTGGCCTGAGGACCAGCCTCAGGTATTTTGGAGTCATAGAAAAGTATAAAAATGTTAGAAAGGCACCAGTACTACTGTTCTCTCACATCAGATTCTGGTGCTCCTGGACTAGTGGTGCTCCTTAGCTATCTTAGCTAGCTAACCCCATGATTTGTTTAACCACAACATGACTAGTTCTTCCATCACTAATCATTCCCATAACTGCACCAGAAAGTCACACCAAGGTGCAGTCACACCAGGCTGCAGTCTCATGGTCATTTCTTCAGTGCGTGCAAACCTGGCTTCTAAGATCCTTAGCTAATCCCATGCTTTGCCCAACCTCAGGCCCATAGCACTCCTCGTTCATTCTCCATATCTGGGATCATTTGCTTGCTTATTATTTATACCTCACCATTTAGGACCATGTGCATATAATGGGCAGCTAACAATATAATACAAAAGATCCTAGTATCAAAAGTAGGCACCTAAAAGCCATGCATCAGCCAAGAAAAAGCTCGTTAAATTAAGTCAATTAAAAGCCATGTGAAGCAGGAAAGTGTTTACCACCCACTCAGGAACAGAAAGAGTGGGGAGGGGGGCTGATTACGAATATCACCAGGGAGGGAGTTCCAAAGCTATGGCGGGAAAGCTCTGTCCCTGATAGCCACCGAGCAACTTTATAGTAAAGGCAAGCCAAGACTACAGAGGCTGAACCCAAACCTTGCATAGACTCATATGGACAAAAGCAGTCCTTAGATAACCTGGTTCTAAGCTGCGTAGAACTTTTGAAGATTAACACCAGCCTTTAATTTAAATTGGGCCCAGAAACAAACAGCCAATGCATGAAGTTGGTAAAACTGGTATAACATGATCGTATCACAGTGTCCTACTTGATGAAGCATGCTAGATGTTTCCCTGACTCCAAACCCTCTGTAATTTCTTTGCTCCTTCTGCTCCTAAGCAGTAGAAGCCCAAGTTCTAAGGCATCACTGGAAAGAGATGCTCATTCTTAACACCATGTAACTTTGCAGTAGAACATTGCCACCCTACCACCTTCCTGGACCTGACCTGCCGACATGGATCAATGCAGACTTGTGCCAGCAATATCACTGGTGCAGGTCTGAGTTGACCTGTTGTGACTGCTAAGGCTTACCTTGGGGCAACAGCGTCACTAGGGAGCGCGCGGCCCCAGGGCGGGGCGTGCGTGTCACTCTAGTGACCCCCCACACCCCATATATGTATCTTCAGTGTGGCCACTAGGTCGCGCCGCGATTTTGGGGGGGGTGACCCGACAGGACGCTGCCCCGGGTGCCCCCCCGCCGGTGCCCTTCGTTGCAGCCGGCTCGAGGACATGTTACCCGGCCGGCTGTCCTGGGCCTTCTGAGAGGCCCACTGCGTGAAAACGTAATTTATAGCTTTTTCGCGCATGCGCAGACCGTTCCTGAGGGAAAAGGGCTGCCCTTTTCCCTCAGGAACGGTCTGTGCATGCGTGAAAAAAGGTATAAATTACGTTGTGACACAGTGGGCTTCGTCAGAAGGCCCACGAGCGCCGGCCCGAGAGGAAGCTCCGAGGCCTTCTATGTCTCTCGGCCCAAGAGGACGCTCCGTCACCCTTCTGCGCGCGTCACCCTCTGGCGGTCCGTCCCCCGCCCCGCACCAGCAGCACCAGTGCCCTGAGGTAAGGGGGCAAATGCCCCCTTGCCTCAAGGAGACCTCTAGCAGTCAAAATTCTCCCACAGGATGCTTCATAGCCATTTCCGGCACCACTGCATCGCCGCGCAGGAATTTAGTTAGGATTGGGCTGTATGTCTTCCATATTACTAATGAGCATATTCTCTCATTCTCATAGTTCTATGGGATCTTTCATAGTCTGCATTATATAGGATCATTTCAGAGACAGCAAACTTCCTGTTGCTATAAATGCCTTCCAAGATTTTTGTTACCAAATCTGAATATCAGGAGGGCGGTGGGAATCTATTAAATTAACTTATTTAAAAAAAAAACTTCCTCAAAAAAGAACACCTAAAATTTTAAGGACAGCATTAGGCACAAATGATCTAGCAGAGCATTTTCCAAAAGGTGGGTTGCGACCCACTAGTTGCTTGTGGCCCGATGTGCGGTGGATCGCAGCCCCATGCTCCATGTTGCACCGCAAAGCACTTCTGGGTGCCTCCAGAGGCCGCTTCCAGGTTGCGCCGGGCCTGGGACACACTCCATTGGCCTCTGTGGGTTTCAAAACGCCTCCCAGAAGTGACTTCCGGTTTGTGTCCGCAACTTCCGAACACTTTCAGGAGACCAATGGACACTTCCAGAGGCCAGTGGAGTGCATCTTGGCCCGGCACAACCCAGAAGTGGCCTAGGAAGCACCCAGAATTGCTTTGGTGTGCAACATTGAGCATCAGGCCACTACCCACCATGGGAGGATGAGGTGGGTCGCAGCAGGCACAAGTTTGGGCTCTTGTGTAGTTGCCACTCTTCTCGATGGGGCTTTCACTGAGGACCTTACCATGGGATTGTGTCCAAAATGCATTATTGTCAGGCCTGTTAGTTTTAAGAGTAAACCATTATAAGCATAGAAAATGTCACTAATTAGTGACCAGAGTCATCTCTAGATTAAATTTCTTCCCAGCTCACAGGTGTACGTATTTTACTCCTGTTGCATATATACACCCTTGGGTAAAAATTCCTTCACGTTACAGAGATTTGATCCAGTATGCCTAATTTTTCCCAGTTCCCTAATCAAAACAGTATTTTTTATGTTAATTTTTTCCAGATAGCCGCTTGCCACCTGAAAATTAAAGTCACAGGGCATGGGAAATCACTGTCACTTAACATGAAGAGGTACTGAAATGTTAAGCTCATTTCTCTGTTAAAAAGATTAAGGGGTTTAAACTGATTTTACTCCTTTATGTATAAGAGAAGTTTCTCTGGAAGGATATTAAATATGCATTTTGAACACAGCATGCTTCGAACTGTGTGAATCACAGTGAATGCATTTCTTGGAAACTTAACCTTTACTGATTTAGGATTCTGGCCTTGTCAAAATTCATTTTCAGTGGATTTTACTGCATAGCCTCTCCAGTGCTTTCCCATTTCCTATCCCTCTGAGGCAATTGCTGATCCTTCTCACCAAAGTTGCTCAAACCTGCTCCATAAAGGTCAATTTCTAGCTCCAGGCGCACCTCCCTGAATAGTAACAAGCCATGGTAGCCATATATATATTTATATATAAATTATATAATTATATAAAGCCATAATCCTATGCACATATATTTAGGATTAAGTCCCCCTAGTAAATTCACTGGGCCTTATTTTTCAGTAAACATCCACAGGATAGGGTTGGAAAATGGCCACCACCGGCGCACTCCATGTATCATTGGCTGCCGATTTATTTACAGCAACAGGACAGTGTCTCACTGCCATAAATCCGATGATAGGATTGGGCAACAAAATTCTCAACCTGTATATTTTTAGATGCGGTGATATTATATCACCGTATTTAAAAATATATTACCAAGGCTCCATCTGATGATGGCTCCTCCGAAGGAAGTCAGTGCTGCACCCCTTGTAGTTCTCGCTGCTCAGAGAGGTGGGGTGCAAGCACACAGCAATAATTTGCTCCAAAGAATCTTGGGGATTGTAGTTTAGTGCATGTACTAACAATTCTGTTAGACATCCTTAGCCCCCTCACAAAACTCCAGCTCCCAGAGTTCCTTGGGAAAAGGAAATTCCAGTCTAAATGGGCAGAGTAGATAAACCCTGTGTGCTTGTACCCCACCGCTGGATCATGGAGAAAGCACAAGAGTTCCAAAAAAAAACCTACTTCTGCTTCATTGACTACACAAAAGCCTTTGATTGTGTGGATCACAACAAACTGTGGCAAATTCTTAAAGAGATGGGGGTACCAGACCACTTTACCTGTCTCCTGAGAAACCTGTATGCGGGTCAAGAAGCAACAGTTCGAACTGGCCATGGAAAAACCGATTGGTTCAAAATTGGGAAGGGAGTACGTCAAGGCTGTATATTGTCACCCTGCTTATTTAACTTACCGTATTTATTGGCGTATAAGACGCACTTTTTTGTCTACATTTGTGACCCAAAATAGTAGGGTGCCTTTTATACGCCAATACTAAAAAATCCCTTTTCCCCCCTTGCCCGTTTTAAAGCATTTTCGGGCTTACCGCGTTTTTCCGGAGTCAGAGAGCTCCCTTGTGCTTTCTTCCCTAACTAATCTATCCGATCTACAGCTATTCATCGGGTTTAATTTATGCACGTGCATGAGTTGAGCTTCTCAGCAGCCAGCAGAGGGCGCTGTGCTCAGTTCAGTTCAGCTGAGCTGCAGAGGGCCTAGTCCTTCCAGCTCTCCTGGATACTAAATGAATGCAGCTTGGGTGAGCTTCTGAACTGGGCCTAGTTGGGAGGCTTTGGAAACTGTGCATAGGTTAGGTTAGGTTAGGTTAGGAGGGGTGGGGGAAAAGAGTTGGGGTGGGGAAAAAGAGTTCAGCTGAGCTGCAGAGGGCGTGGTCTTCCCAGCTCTCCTCAGAAGGGTAAGCTTCTGAACTGGGCCTAGTTGGGGAGGCTTTGGAAACTGCTTAGGTGGGGTGGGGTAAGAGTTGAGTTTGGTGTTTTGTTTTTGTACTTTTATGTTGTTTACTTTGGAAACTGTGCATGGGTGGGGTGGGGGAAAAGAGTTGAGTCTGGTTTTTTTTTTTACTTGGGGTAAATGTTTTTTACTTTGGAAACTGTGCATGGGTGGGTTGGGGAAAAAAGAGTTGAGTCTGGTTTTTTTTTTTTTTTTGCACTTGGGATTTATGTTCTGGTGCATTTTGTTCATGTGTCTTATTGCTGTGTGTTTTAAAAGAGATCCTGGTATTTTTGTGCAATTTATATAAATTAGCTAATTAAGCAGCCAAGCAGTAAGTGGCCAAGTGGCCCAATGCTTTAAATCTTTTTTTTTTCTTGAAACTCAGGGCCAAAAGGAAGGTGCGTCTTATACGCCGGTGCATTTTATACGCCAATAAGTACGGTATATGCAGAGTACATTATGAGAAATGCAGGGCTGAATTAATCGCAAGCCGGAATCAAGATTGCCGGGAGAAATATCAACAACCTCAGATATGCAGACGATACCACCCTAATGGCAGAAAGTGAAGAAGAACTGAAGAGCCTCTTGATGACAGTAAAAGAGGAGAGTGCAAAAGTTGGCTTGAAACTCAACATTAATAAAACTAAGATCATGGCATCTGGTCCCATCAATTCCTGGCAAATAGAAGGGGCAAAAATGGAAGCAGTAACAGATTTTACTTTTTTGGGTTCCAAGATCACTGCAGACGGAGACAGCAGCCATGAAATTAAAAGACATTTACTCCTTGGAAGGAAAGCTATGGCAAACTTAGACAGCATAATAAAAAGCAGAGATATCACCATGTTCGTATAGTCAGGGCGATGGTGTTCCCAGTAGCAATGTATGGTTGCGAGAGTTGGACCATAAGGAAGGCTGTGAGCGCCGAAGAATAGATGCTTTCGAACTGTGGTGCTGGAGAAGACTCCTGAGAGTCCCTTGGACTGCTAGGAGATCAAATCAGTCAATCCTAAATGAAACCAACCCTGACTGTTCCCTGGAAGGACAGGTACTGAGGCTGAAGCTCAAATATTTTGGCCACCTAATGTGAAGAGAGGACTCTCTGGAGAAGACTCTGATGCTGGGAAAGACTGAAGGCAAAAGGAGAAGGGGAAGGCCAAGGATGAGATGGTTAGACAGCATCACCGATGCAACGAACATGAAAATGAGCAAACTCAGAAAGATAGTGGAGGACAGGAAGGCCTGGCGGGATATGGTTCATGGGATCACGAAGGGTCGGACACAACTTAACGACTGAACAACAACAACAAGATAAACCCTGTAGTGTATCCCCTTGCCTTGCACCACATTTCAAAGTGGTTTGACACGCAAATACAGAAAAGCTTTAAAGAAAAAAGGGAAAAAAAGAAAACTCAATTTAAAAGGAAAGAAAAGCTTTCAGATAGCAGAGCTCTGTTAAGCCTGCAACCATGCTGACAGAAGCAGCCCTGAACTGTGAAAGACTGCATGGTCAAGACAAGTTACTATGGCAACCATGCTTGGGCAGAAGGGAAAAAAGACTTAAAAGCGTATGGTCAGTAGTATATGGAAGAAAGACCCTAGCAAAGGACAAATGTACAGTAAGATACTGAGGCCCCAATTCTCAAACCACTTAGTGTTTGATTATACTTTAAATGTACATGCTTTGACTAGCGTGTCTTTGATCACATATAGAGGGAAAACACTGTGTGAACAGGGACATGGATGTTGTATGGCAAAGTGGCTTTAAATACTAGTGTCATCGCAGAAATGATAGCCATTGTGCTTAATGCATCCACATGGGCATTCACATAATCATGTCTGCCACATGCCTGCAACCCCCAACACTTCTAGGAATAGACGCATGAGAGCATGAATTGATCACAAGGAAACCTATGCAACATGAACAGCCCCTTAACTGATGGATAACCCATTGACAAAAGTGGGAATAGATTTTATGTCAAATGCACATTGGATGCCAAAAACAGCACCCCATATTTTGGTCTCCACCACTGCCTGTTGGTAACATCAAATGATGCAACACACATCATGTCATGTCAACATGCTGCAAGGTTCCTCAAGTCAATAAGCAATAATCAATAAAGTAGAGCAAAGACTGGAAAACGTGCAGTGTGATAATGTCTCATCTTGTGTTTTGCATCACTGGAAATGATGGAGGAGTGGGAGGCGGCGGCACGGGGTTGCTGTTTTGGCTGGCAGCTATGTGTCTACCATAATGTTTAATTCTAACATAAGTTTGCATGATAATTAGATAACATATCAATCTTCCCCACATGTAACATACAGCGGCCTTACCCTGTGAAATTTCCAGTTCTGTGCAATGTGGCAGGCTGTCCCTCGCTGTCAGTCTTCAGTCACTGGTTAAAGGCCAGCCTTTTCCAGAAAGACTTTGTTGCATTGCACTAAATGATGCTTAATATGTTTCCCCCCCCCCCTCTGTTTTGTTTTTATAGGGCTTTTTTGTTTTTGTTTTGCTGTTGATTGTTTTAATGGTTTTATATTTTTATCTTGTGTATTAGAAGCTGCTCTGAATCTGAACGGAAAAGGGTGGGACACATTTTTAATGCATAATTAATTAATTGACATGTCCAAATGTGTTTCAAGTATATGTATCTCTTCATAAAGAAATACATACTTCAAGAGTCTACCTTCGAATCTCCACGAAAGACGGTTTAAGACTTGATGTAAGATCAATTTTTTTTAACATGTATCATATAACTCCTTTATAGGGAGCAGAAAGGGAAACTCATTACAGTACATACTTCTCACTAAGGACAGTTTCCTGAAACCACCTATGGTACTTTTATTGCATTAAAATTCATGGTGCTGCTACGCCTTCTTTGAAATTCATGCACAAGGTAGACCTCAAATATTATATCATCAAGAATATCATTATTGGTTTTGCTTGCCTATGCTACCTTCAGCAACATTTTAAATATGAAGTAGAAGCTTTAATACAGCTGCATGCAGCAGCCTGCAACATCTGCAGTTAAAGCTGCCTGGCATTGAAGATATAATTTACTCTTTAAAGACTGTCATTGCAGGATATGTTATGTTGCTCATGTCTTCTGGTGAAGATCCCTGATTTCCCCCTATTATTTGCCTGCTTTGGAACTTTCCATCACCCCAGAGGCTTCTGTGATGTCTCAGCGTTCTGAAAAGGATGCTGAGTCATCCAGAAGCTTTAGCCATTATCCTTGGTGTTGTTATTGTTGATCATTTTCTTCTTCCCCAACTGACCAGTGAACAAAGAACTTGGTTTTGAATCTGTTCATTGGACTTGGGAAGCCTGTCTGATTTTCAAGAGTAGGAAATTCAAGGATCCAGGTGACCCCCTCCCATCCCACAGGTTAAATCGGATTAACCATAAAAAGCAGGGTCACATACATCCCCTTATGCCCAGATTCAGTATTAGAAGCTTCATGGGGGCTCACCTGCTCACATTGCTGGATGAGGACCATGGAATAGCATGACAAAGGCTCAAATCCTATTAGCGCCTAGTACCACTGGAACAAGTGTTCTGGCGGTGCTAGGCACTTTCCGGCTGTTGCAAAAGGTGACATGCCAGAGCACACGGGCTGGCCACCGCTGCAAGCAGTGAACAGATGGCTCTGTGTGTCAGCAGACACCGGACACCCATCAGGCCAGATAAGATCACAAAGGGGGTGGGAGGGAGGCGGCGATGGGCTGAATGGGGCAGCAACAGGGGTGGGGAGGAGGGCAGATTAGTACTGGGAAGGGGGCAGGTTCGGTGGCAGCAGCGTCCACCAAATCCAAACCCCCTTCCCAGGCTAGATTCGCCTTCGTGGGTCCATGAGGACTTGCGCCAGCAATATCACTGGTGCAGGTTCAAGTAGACTCACTGGGCCGGGAGGGACAAGAGAACAAATGTTTGTGCTGCTGCATCGTTGCACGGGGAGTTATGGTGGATTGGGCTGTAAGTCAGGTAGAGATCATACTCAGTTAGTTGTATCAGGGTTTTTGTTTTATTTTCCACTTGACTTTTAACATCCTTGCCATCCTTTGTTGACATCCACCCCTATATCTCCTTTTGCTAGTTGATCAGTGCCTTGGTTTTATCCCTGGCATTTTTCTCTTCATTGTATTGATTTTTCAGTAACTTCTTTTACTTGTATGGTTTACCTACTTAGTCCCAGTTCACTCAGGAGGGAATAGGTTGCATTGTGCAATGGTTCCCAAACTGGGAGGTGTAGCTCCCGGAAACCAGCCAGGGGAGCCACAGAGCGCCACGGAATCCTCTCAGAAAACAGTGCAATGCCAATTGGCAGGCATCAACATAATGTAACGGGGAGCCGTGGCCAATAATCGTCAATGGTCAAGGGGAGCCGCAGTTCAAAAAAGTTTGGGAAACACTGGATAACGGATTGCACACATCCCACTACTGGTTGGCTTTAAGGTGACCCCTCACCCTGGATCTTGGGGCTCTCTGTTGATCTGGGAGGGAGGCTTTCCTAAGGTGGCATCCTTCTGTCTGGGTTTTTTTTACCTTTGGGTGGTGGCAGCAAAGACTACCTTTCCCCAGCCCAATCTCAGTTTATCTAGTCAAAGGGTGAAGCAGGGAGGCGAGTACTATTGCCAACTGCTAGACATCGTACCTATTTTGCCCTCAGCCTTCCTTTATTTGTCTGATTGTAACTTTGTTCCAGAGCACCGTGTCTTACTGCTGCCAGTGTCATTAATATCTCTTGTTAAACTTGACTTCTGAGACCATTTTACAATTATTTCTTAACTTCAGGGACTAGCTGGAACAGAGTACATTGAAACAGCACCTTGATGGTGAGCTGCCCGGTGACGTCATCAGTAGATGCAACTTAACTGATACAGGGCCAGACATGCACCCTTCCTTCCAGATGGAACTGGAGGTGATCTGGAGGAAGAAACACTGGAAAGGCCACCCTCAGCAGCAGTGGCAAGAGTTGCAGACGGTGAGAGGTAAGGACTCCCATTAAGTCCCCTCTGGCCCATCTCATTGTTCAGGTCACTCAGGAGTCATGATCTTTGACGATTCTGAGAACTGAGGTTGTCTTCAGTTTATAATCCAGACAGAATTGACCTGTATTCTAGTTTAAGGGGAGAGCCAGATTAAAGTGCTGAAGAGCAGCTGGGAAGCCCAGTTCCAGATCTATAAGTCATGCTTTTTCATACTCCATCAGCGTTCATAGTTGCAGATAATCCACATACACACCATCTCCCTTCGCTTCTTCTCCCTCTCTTCCCTGACTGACTAACATTTCAAAGCAAGGCATTTCCTCCTCCCCACTCCAGTCCATGGCAAAAGGGAAAGCATCGTCACCACAGCTTCATCAGATGTTCCTTCCAATTCATCTCTAGGGTCAAGCCTAGGAAAACACTGATTCTGCAGATTTGCAGTGCAAGCCATCTCTTTGCAACACGGATGGGCAGGCAGGTCTGAGGTCACATTCTGACCCTCCCCCCAATTTTACAACTTTTTTAAAAATTCCGGTAGTCCTTTTTAGGAAAAAATAAAGGAACTGAATGAACATTAAGGTGAAAAAAATATGTGGCACTTTTTTTGTTGTTGTTAAAGGCAGACATCCCACCTGAAGCATGAGAGGAGGCAAGAACAAGACAGATGAGCTAATCCATATTGAAATTGCCACTAAGTATAGTGAAAGTGGGCAGAAGCTGAGCTTCACCCTGCAGGAGAAAAAAGCCTGGTGACTGTGTTTTTTATGCGTTTGTATGCACCCTAAGCCACCCATCCATCCAGGACATTATAGTGTGCAAGAATCATGTGATATAGCTATAGAAAGGTAATCTCTGTCATACTTGGAAAAACAATCCTTCCTTTTCTAGGTAGCTGAAACACATTTTGACCTTTGCTTTCAGTAGAACGGAAACGCTGAATTGTGAGGCTAGTGGCATAAAAATACAGCAGGTAAACAAAGAAAGAAAGATCATACTTCTGTGGGCTGTGCTATTCAAAAAGGAAAATCTTTTTAGCTAAAGAGTAGCCTTGGCAGTTTATTTTTTTATCTTAATTTGTCTACTCCTCTTGCCTTTAAAAGCAAGTCCATCATACCCCTGCTGCATGCCAAACAAGAAAACATCAATGCAATCCTCCCTCTTCTAATTGTCATCTATTATTATGACTATACAGTATTTATTTATATATTTATTTATGGTATTTTTTACCCCGCCTTTCTCCCCAAAAGGGAGAAGCACTAAAGGATTTTGCATAAAGCTGTAAAGCACTAAAGGATTTTGCATTAGTAGAAACTCAGGTAGTGATTGGCAAAGTTGCTGTGATATCACAGAATGTTCACTAATACAGTGGGCCGGCCGTGTCATGGGGGTTTGGTTCTGGGACTCTGCGCGGATACAAAAATCTGTGCATGCTCAAGTCCGCTTGTAAAATGGCGTAAAATTGTGAAAATTGCATAACATTGCGTAAATTGTGTAAAATTGCATGAATTGCCTAAAATTGCCTAAAATTGTGTAGATTGCCTAAAATCGTGTAAATTGCATTTACGGTATTGTATTAAATGGCGGACGTGAGGCAAACAGGATGCGAGTGCTGCAGAGAGATCTGTGAAATGGTGGGAGGATCTGTGATCTGTGACATGGCTGGAGGCTACAGCAGGGTCTGTGGAATTTTTTGCAGCGTCTGTGAAAATGTTTTTTCCTAAATACTTTTTTGATCCATGGTTGGTTAAATCTGTAGATCTGAGTCCTGCTGATATGGCGGGCCCACTGTATTGTAACTGTTGAGGAATAAAATTGCTGGATTTTGTGGAGGGGGAACCAAAGGAAATTTTACTTGAAAAATAAAAATAAAACTCACTAGCCTGTGCAAGTCTGAAATGTCCAGTGTGACTTTCAGGGTCTGCCCCTGGGAACGGTGTATCTGGCATTTCAAACTGGTTTGGCTGATTCATTTGAATGTATCAGCCAAATCTGGGGCCAATGCAATTCTAGGTAATGCTGGGCAGGCTCTCTTATTATTGTATTACCTTCCTTCCTCTATTAAGGGAGGTGTGCTAAGAGAAGACTGGCACAGGTCTACTCTGTGACACATGGAACAGCAGCTTTATGGTGGTGATGGCACCTGGCCTAGATAGATGCCTTTAAAAGGGGATTGGACAGATTTATGGAGGAAAAGTCCATCACAAGTTACAAAGCCATGATGGGGATAAGCAGCCTCCTGGTCTTCGTAATAGGCTATCTCTTAATGCCTGGTGCAAGGGAGTGGCGGCAGGATACAGGTATCTTGTTGTCTTGTGTGCTCCCTGACGCATCTGGTGGGGCCACTGTGAGATACAGAAAGCTGGACTAGATGGACCTTTGGCCTGATCCAGCAGGGCTCTTCTTATGTTCATATGTTCTTAAGACCTGCACAGGTCTACTCTGTGACACATGGAACAGCAGCTTTATGTCTATCTACTGTTAGGTGCATCTTATTTACCTTTGTTTCCTTACATATTTGGGGCTTATTTTCATCTGAGCACCCAGATGTGGATAAGGATTTAGCAAATGTTTCAAAAAGATTGCATGCAGTTGTGCACTAGAACAGAACAGGACAGAACTAGAACAGGATCTGGCCTCATGATTCAGTGATCAGACAACTACTTCAGCACCTAACATCCAATCAGCCTGGAATGCAAAATAAAAAATAAAAACAGCCCAGAGAAAAAACAAGCCCTGTGAAAGAGGTCATGTAAATAGGCCCCCATTTAGTTTCTCACTCTAGAATCAGAGCAGAGGGTCAGCTTGTTTATGTTAACCTGTTTAAAAGAGTGTTGTCAGTGATGCTACAGTACCAAGAACATGGTCAGTTTCACAGATCATTGGTGTTCTCGGGCAACCCCAGTTTCTCTGGCCCCCCACAAACCCAAAACCTGTGTCATTGGAAATTAGTGAGCATTGTGTTCCTATGTTTGATGCAGGAAGATAGAACATATAACATGGCATGTGATGAAGACCTGTTTTTCTACACTGATGAGAAGAAAAATATTGTCGTCAAGAAATGGAATCAGCATGCAAGAACAGCTGAGCATTTATAGATGAATCTCACTGAACACCACAGCCTTCTCATTAGGAAGCTACTAACTGCAGCTGTAATGTCTACTATATGAACACCTGCAGCAGATATGAAGCTGAAGCCACCAAGTCACAATATTTTATACTGCCAAACAGAGACAAAAATATAATGGCCTGGAGAAGTGTCTGTTTCTTAGCTTTTCTCTCTTCTGTGACAAATGCTATTTCCATCAGTGGTTCATTGCATTGCAGGAAGGCCTACTACTGTCCAGTTTCCCAGATTTGTCATCAGATATCAGAAGTCTCGGAGGAATACGTCTTGTGCCCACTCAGCAAATCCCACCCTTCCCCCCCACCTCTGGGCAGCTGTTATTTGGCATTCCATCATTCTGACATGCTTTAGCCAGGATAAAGATGGAACAAGCAAGAAGGGTAGCTGACTCAGGAGGAGTGGATATCAGGGCAGGATTTCAGAATGGATAAAAATGGAAACAGATTTTCTTCTTTTCTTTTACTCTAATTTTACTACAATTTTCTTTTAATTGTAATCAACTGCCTTCTCCACCAGCTTGAAGTCAAATTACATGAAATTGACCAGAAGATAGTGACATTTCATAGTGCTTATGGAAAACAGAGCCACTAAAATCAGCTCTTTAAAAGCTGGCATACTGAAGGTCTTCAGTCACCATAATTAGCACCTACGCTGCTGCTATTTTCCTACCTTCCTCTGCTGTTGGGGTGGGTGGGTGAGGGCAAGCATGCTCTCGGCGGAGCCGTCACACATACATACACAACTCCCTTCTGAGTGCAGAGGGAGAAGTGTGACTTGAGACTGTGCGCCTGCTCATATTGTTGCTCATATTGTTTTTATTGTGTTTTAATTTTTGTAAGCCCCACCCGGAGTGTTATTTTGACAATGGAAATGCAGGGTAAAAAAATTTGTAGCCAATAAAGTCTGGGACTGTTTTACAGTATTTGGGAATCATATTTTTGAATCCTCTCCATAGAAAACTACCACAACAATGAAAAGGCTTTAAGCTCAGCCTTCTGCCTGCCTGTTGTTTCTGTGTGCAGAGAGTACGGTGTTTGCTGAGAAGCATTCAAAAATGGCATCTCCTCCTTGCAGCCTGAAATGCTACAGTCCCTTCTCCTACCTCTGGATTGTGCCTTCCTCACTCTGCTGCATGAGTAGACTACGACTCAGTCTATCTGCAAACCTAGAAGCTGGTGCTTTTCAACCTGTCTTTAATAGATACTACTCCCCGCTACACTAGCCTAATCTGGATTAAATCCCCTGAATATGATGGATTTATTTCAGCCTATCATCTGGACGATGTACGACTCGTATTCCATGACAGATATTAACCACAACTAAGAGCCTTTTAACTTGTGTAGGCTGAGGCGTCTTTGTTTCTAATTGAGGTGTTTGGTTTCTCTGGAGACGTTAAAGATGTCACTTCAGGATAGGATGTTTGGCTCACAAACGACTTTGCCCATGAGAATTGGGAAATACGAATGCCAGAGAAGAGCCATTGAAAGGCGCTGGTTCCTTCCAAATGGCCATAGGAATGCACTGAAGGAACCAGTGCATTTCAGTGACCATTCCCTGGCTGGCATCCGTTTCGTATGTCCCTAAGAATCCATGAAGCACTGAAAGTGGGAAGAACAACCTGCCTGCAGTGCTGCTGCTCTCACCATTCGTAGACACACAAAGTGACCCGTGTGATAAAAGACCAAGGAACATTTCTAATTAGGCTGCTGACCATATCCAAAAAGGGGCAGGGTGCCTCTACCTTTAACCACTGGAATTTGGGCAGGTGCAGCTCATCATGGAAGGGTGCAACAAGCTGCACCTGCCCAAATTCCCACTTCTTACCATGGTTAAAGGTATAGGCACCCTGTCCCTTATTATTGGATATGGTCAGCCTATTTATAATGGACTGTAGTTCTAAATGATCCCAATCCACAAATCTTGAAAGAGGGTGGGGAAACTGTGACCAGCGTAGCCTGTAAACCAGATTTACGCTTAGTTTGGCTTTTATGTGATACTTCTAGTCCGAGCTGCAACAGAACTGATTGCATTTTTATAAACCTGCAGCTCCTTTGGAATTGGGTGGGAACGTCACCAGCTTATACTCCATGCAAGCTCTACATGACACATTTGAACTGAATGCTATTCTGTGGCCTTTTACAGAATTCTAGTTGCTAGGGAAACCTTTGTCTTCAGCTGATGCTCTTATTATTTCTGCACTTACATTAATATTGACTAGTTCTGGACTATTCCTGCTTGTCCCTGGGCTGGAAAAGGTTACAGACATTATTTTCTGATGCCTAAAGCAAGGTCATTACTGTGCAGTCAAGATGTCAGGTAGCTTTTTAAAAATGATTCAGCAGCAAGCAACCATTCACAGATTCCACCTGAAAAACAAAGCAATGGGTTTAATCTATTTTTAGGATAATCTCTACAAAATTGCATATAGTTGATGTTAGATATGGATATGACACTTGCAGCGCAATCCTGTGTAACTCTTGCACCGGTGTAACAGTAGATCCACTGGTGTAAGTGCACTTATGCCAGTGTAACTTGCCGTACGCTGACGGTGTAGCTTGCTAAGTCATAGAGCACTATCCTAGGCATGTCTACTCAGAAGCAAGCCCCACTGAACACAATGGGCTTGCTTCTGAGTAGACATGCCTAGGATTATGCTCTAGGACTTTACAAGCTACACCTGCCCACATTCCTTCTCCTAAAGGTCTAGCACTCTGTCCCAGTTGGAGATCTGGTAAGCCTAACTATGTAGATACAGTGGTAGGGAAAGTTTCATCTACTGTGCTTCTTCCTGTCACACAGCTGTTAAATGCACAGGAGCACTGCCCAAAAAAGTAACCTTTTCTGATCTGAAAGCTCATTCTTGAAAATGGGTGAAGAAAAGAGAGTTTTAAGAACATAAGAAGAGCCCTGCTGGATCAGGCCAAAGGCCCATCTAGTCCAGCTTCCTGTATCACACAGTGGCCCCACCAGATGCCTCAGATGCCATTTGAAACACAAAAGCCTCTAAATTGCCTTTCAAAGGGCTCCTCACCTATTTATACTTCCTTGTCCTCTTTTTCTTTTTGAAAGAGAATTCACATAGCATGATGGGAGGTGGACTGGCTACGTAAAGGGAATGAGCATTAGACACTGGAACACCCTCCCTTCTTCTGGTTCTTCTCCCAACTAAGGGTGCCCTAGTAACCCTGGCTGTCAGTATACCTTCTGGGGGTATTCTTATTTAATGCCAGGCTGATTTATACAAAAACAACTTTCAAACAGGCTTTAATATGAGAATGCTTATGTGGTGTGTGTATAACTAATGGCACAATCCTGTTCAAAGCCCTGCACTGTGATCCAGTGGTGTTGAGGCAGGCTCTGCTGTATCCAGTGCAGGGCTGGAGCCTGCTGGAGGTCTCCATGAGGTAAGGGGACATTCATCCCCTTACCCTGTGTTGAGCCCCAGCAACCTCGATGGGGCTACTCAGATGTACGCCAGCTAAATGGCCAGTGCAATCTGAGCAGTTCTGTGTTGGGCTTTCGAGCCTGGGAAGGGGGATCGGATTTGATGATCTCCTCCGCCGAGCCCCCCTCCTGGGACTGATCTATCCCCCCTCACCCTGCCCTGAAATGCTCCCTCCTCACCCCTGTTCCGCCCTCCCCTGCCATCTCCTCCCCGCCGCCTGGTGCGATGCCATAGCCATCACCTGCCTCAGCGGTCACTGCTCTTGTACCAGTGGAGGCCTGCTGGTGTTGGCCTCACCTCTAGTAGGCCTCCACGCCAGCGCAACATGCTTTTACAGCACGTTTGTGACAGCGTGGAATCTAGTACCACCAACAGAGGCTGGCACAGAATTGGGCTGCCCGTCTTTGGTGGGTATGCTGGGAGGAATCAGTTTAGCACCAAGACAGGCTCATTGGTTTGGAAGGAGGAGCTGACATGATCTACTGGGATTCCATTTCCCTCTCTAGCGAACCTGTTTGGCCAAGTCTGAATTTTGAGCTTTTGTATCTCAAAATGTTTGTATCTTAGAGTGTATCAAAATGTTTGCATCTTGAATATTTGTATCTGAAACTCCCAGGTTTTTTATTCTGGGATACTTCAATATCCTTGCTAAAGCCACGTTGTCAAGGGCAACCCAGGATTTTATGGGCACTATGGCAACCGTGTGGGGTTCCAGAATTTTATGTGCACACAGCAGGTCATTCTCTGGACTTGACTCTTTTCAGACCATTTCTACGTTGGTTTTAGCACCAAAACTGCCTTGATCACCCTTGTGGGTGACCTGCATGTGGAATACAGGAGTATGACCTAGTAGGTCTTCTTGGATATCTCCAAGAAGAGGCTTTTGATACCATCAACCATACTATTATGCTATGTTGTCTGTCAGGATTGGGTATGAGAGGCACCATGTGTTGCAATGTTTCTGTTCCTGTCTTGCAGATAGGTTTCAGGAGGTGGTGCTGGCTCCATGAAACTTGTCTTCTGGTGTTTCATAGGGTTTTATTTCATTCCTCATGCTCTTTAATATTGAAAAGAGTCTTCAGTATGTTGATGATAGCAGCTCTTCCAGACTTCCAGAAGGCACAACATGAAATGTAACATGCATTCTTGTTTGGGAATATAGGGGGGGGGGGGAAACAATGTTTTGGATTTCAAGTAAAAATGATAGTTTTCAACAAGAAAATTTGCAAAGATTACACCAGCTGACACAGAAATGGAACATTTTAATTCCACATACACTACTTTGAAAAATGCAGCTTTCTAGGGAAGGGGGGGGGGAAGAAGGCTTAGCCCGAGGAACAGCTTAAATTAAACTTGGTGAGCATCTCCTTAAGCTTCCTAACTTTAATATGATTCCAAGCTTTCCATATCTTGTACAGCTGATAGCAATTCACATGGATCAGACACACCAGTTTCATTGTCCTTAAGAGAGGAAACAGACTCATTTCTCCCTCATCAGTGGAAAACAGCAAAGGTTGCTGAAGGAAGGAGCTGATGTAATGTTTACCTAGAGGGGCTTGAAGGCTGGAGCCTGACGGAAATTTTTGCAGTTTTTCTTTATGTATTTTTAATCAGTCCTAAGCTACTTACAAATATGTGCAATTACTTTCTGCACGTTGCTTTGTAATAAGATTTAATGATTGCTCAGTAATCCTCTTGGTGAGGGCTGATAATCAAGCAGGACAATTTAAATTTTAGGTTGAGGCATAATTTTGCATGAATCAAGAAGCGCTCTCTTTAAATGTTTTATCTCATTTAAAGATGAAAATTTTTCCACTTTATGGTTCACAATAATAAAACAGGATTTTTTTTAAGGTATGAAGGCAAACAGACCATGGTCTGCGCTTACTTTTAGAGGCTGTATTATTGAATTTATAAACGTGAATAAAAATCCATGGTCGTCTTTTTTGGCCTAGTTAAATATTTGTAAAGCAGGATATTATAATTTTATAAAATCATCAATATACGGTACCTCATATTGTGAGATCCAAGAGGTAACCCTGTATAACCATCTTTTAATACTGAGATACTATAAAAAAAACACTAGCTTAATTTCAAAGTAAAATTAATATTTTTGAATTTGCAGGAATGTGGCGAAATATTTTATTTCTCCTTACTCACAGACTCACTACAAGCAGCAGAGGTGCATAAGCTGCTTTACCACCTCACCTACCAAGATGATAGAGACCCATTTCTGAAATGCACAATTTGTGCATTGTTTCATACACTTTGTTTTTCCCCAATGAAATTCTTGCATTGTTTGTTCAAAATAGCACTGTTGACTACTCAAGTTTGACTAGCATTTATTGCTTCCCAAACAAATAGTATTTTCTTGTTTGCGGCTTACAAAAGCAGGTACTGTACTCCTATTGTTTGATTCCTTTATTGAAGCAGCCCTGCCAAGTGGTGACAGTTTGTGTTAACGTCTACAAATGTTCCTAACTCATAGCTGCACCAGGCACTACAAGGGGTGTAGCGAAAAGATGAGGCTCGATCCATTCCAGAATGAATGGTGACGCTGTCACCTTGTTCCTGAGAGGTAAGCCCCCCCAAGTATAACTTTTTTAACTCCATAGTTTAAAAACCCTGTAGACTTGGAGAGAGCAAGTGGCTAGTTCAAGAGTGAGGAACACATCAGCCCATAGAGACACCAGTGCTGGTGTGAAGAGAGACAGTTGCTCTTCACCTGCTAAATATAAGAGGAGCACCACTCGGTTAGTAAGGCATATATTTTCTCTGTGACAATATTGTACATACATAACGGAATGGCTAATGCATGCACCCAGACAATGAAAATGGAGGATCTAATTGACTTACTGCACAATCCTGCGCAACTTTGCGCCTCTGGAGTGCGCACTTTGCAGGCGCCAGGTGTTGCAAATGTGCTGCAAAGTGCATTTATGGCACCTGGAGAGTAAGGACCGCTGGCATGGAGGCCAACAGCCCTCTCTCTGCCGCCCACCAGACCCAGCAACCACCGGTGGAGGTAAGTCCTGCACTGTTCGGTGCAGGGGGAGGGGGAGGGCAGGCCAGGCAGAGAGGGAGGGGGTCATTGGCCGAACTGGGCTGGGAGGGACGGGGATATCTGTGCTGAGCTTCACCAATATCCTGAGCCCGTTCCTGGCCTGGACTACCCTTACCTCACCACCCCGGATGTACGCTGGTTCCAGAGCCAACGTATATCCAAGGAGGCCTATTGGGCCTGGGCAGCCCTACACTCAGGGAAGGGGACAAACGTCTCCTTCTCCCGAGATGTTCCCAGGTTGCACCGACGTGGCCTGGGAAGGGCATTGGATACGGCAGTTGACCCTTTAGGCTGACTGCGTATTGCAGGATTGGGCTGCCCTTAGCTTATGTTAACCCCTGCTAACTGTACTAAGAGGTACCTTTGAAGTGGTGAGTTCTCTTATATTATTAGTGTGTGTGTGGGGGGGTAGCAACTGTCCCTATTAAACCCAGCACAGTGTCTTTTCCAGTGGCTGATTTGTTGGTGTCTCTTTTGCATCTTTTTTTCAGATTGTGAGATCCTTTTCATTAAGAAAAATATTTTGCTATATAACTGCTTTGTGATTTTTTTTGTTGACAAGCAGCAGTTAAATATTTTAACAATAATAAATTATCATGATAATGCCTTGTCTTGATGTCAACTAGATGATTCTAGATGACAATAAGAATAATATATAATAGATACATTGACTATACTGAGTTTGCCGAGTCATAAAGATGTAACATTTTGAGGCAAAAAGGTGGAGGTAAACTAAATAGTTAGGGAATCATAGCTATAAAAAAAGAGTTGGATAATGGAAAAACTTGTCATAGGAAGCTGTGGAATCTTGTAGAAAGGCTTTAAAAAATAGAAGTGTATAAAGAAACATCAGACAGCGGTTTCTCAGATCAGCAAATACTGTCCCTCAGCCAGTGGTTGAACAACTTGATCTCTAGGTTTCTTCCCATCGTAAAGTTCTTTATTTTAGTGGAAGAACGTCAAGGATATGTAAGAACAGGTAAAATAATTGCAGGTCTCCTTCAATTTCAAATGCAAGAACAGAGTGGGAAACTAATATTTCATTTTAAATGGGGACATACTAGATGAAACTGTTCAAAAAATAATTCAGACAGGAACGACCTGCTGTGTTTCTATTCTATTCTCAGAATAGCAAAAATGGAAACTTGATACAACTATAGTATTTGAATTTATTACAAGTATTTGTCATTTGAAGGACCGTGGATGTATATCTTTATTTTCATATATATTCTTGTTCAGTTTCCTGTGTCTTGTTTGCCTTCTGGTTCATAAATCAAACAGGCAGGAAGACTTGACCTAAATGATAACATATAGTAGTTAAAATGACATCAGGCTGTTTGGTTTTGGTAGATGTGCTAATGTATTTTTAGCACCTTATAATGTGATTCTTCCCAGTAGTTTTGTAGCATCTTATTTCTGAATGGAGGAAACTGAATCTGGGCTACCCCTCACCTACATGTTCTAAAATGAGGTTAGCTCTGGTTCAGTTTTTTAAATTATGTTCAGAAATATTCTCTATATACATTTTCACACTGGCTAAGCCTTTCTTTTCAGACAATGGAATGTGCATTTGGGTTTCACCTTAGGGCTAAATTACATGGTCCAATCTTCCCATGCATGTTGAATCTTAGGGAGGCAGTTTGTTTTTTGTTTGTTTGTTTTTAAGTAAAACCGGCCTTCCTTTTCTACATGGAAATGCCCAAATTGGCCCACAGTCAATGTTAAAAAGAGCAATAAAAATTAATCAAACTAAAACAACCCTCTCCAAAAACGCACACAGCACAGTTAGTGTGTGAAGAGTTAGACAAAACCACAGACAGAGCGTAAGCCACTGAACAGGGTGACACAGCCATTTTCAGGTAGCAAAAACTACCTTGTGTGATAGCCTCTGATACCAAACAGCCGCAAATGATGTATTATAATTCTGCAGACTGTTTTGCTATATTTGCAAATCCATTTATAACTGTTGACATTATCTTGAAATATGTATCATAAAACAATATGAACATAGTTTGCATTGTCCCTCATGCTAAGTCATTTCTTTGGGGGTAACCTTTCCCATTTTTCTCTGTTAAGGTCTGAGAAAACATGCCCTAGGTTTACCAGGTACGCTGCTTAGGATAAGAGGGAGAATATCACTTTTATCCCAGGTCACTTACCTGATAACTGTAAGTTCTGTAAGACCAGATTCATTACCTTGGTGTGCTTTTTTTAAAGATACTTTTTGTTTATAGGAGAGCAAAATGGGTTTTTTTAAAGCATTTATATGCACATGGGATGTGCCCTATGTACCTTGATGCCTGGATAGCAAATTGAAATATGCATTTTTATACACTGCTGTTCTTGTCTGACCACAGATGAAACCCAGTTGCTTAGAATTGGTGATGGGTTTCCTGGTAACCAACTCAGCTGTGTGACTGATGAGAAAGAGACATGCAATTGAATAAGCTTTGCTGTTGGGCAATCTCCATTCAGTACAATGGAGCTTTAAAAATGAATGGAGGCTATGCTGCTGAAATGCAGAGAGGGTAGTCACACAGCTGAGTTGGTTACCAGGAAACCCATCACCAATTCTAAGCAACTGGGTTTCATCTGTGGTCAGACAAGAACAGCAGTGTATAAAAATGCATATTTCAATTTGCTATCCAGGCATCAAGGTACATAGGGCACATCCCATGTGCATATAAATGCTTAAAAAAACCATTTTGCTCTCCTATAAACAAAAAGGCTTTCATCCATAAATGAGGGCAGGAGTGGAGAGTGATTTTGAAAGGGAAAAAAGGTACATGTGTGGGAAGTTATGGCTGGCTGAGAAGCTGAGGTGGTACCAGCAGAGAAGAAAATAGTTTCTCAGTTGGACTGTACAAAATGTTTACCAGAACACAAACCCATTCATCATCTCTATAAAGAAAAAAAATGGACCAAAAATTAACTGCTCTGCTCATAAGACTTGCATCTTACACTTAAGGTTAAAGCCAAGACTCCCTAAAATAGGTGGGCTGCTTCAATAAAGGAATAGATGATGCTTGATGCAGGAATGTTAAGATCTTGTACAATAGACTATTGAGCTGTAGACCCATGCCTGAACGTATTTTATTCATGCTTCATTGCAGACAGAGTAACACTATGGTGTGTGCCAGAGGCTGCTGTGACTGTGTTGGGAGGTAAGGTGGAGAGGGAGGGCTTCAGGTAGGACCATGTGACTTTCAAAAGGCTGGATTGAGCCCTAGGAGCCAGAACCACCAATGCAATGCTTGCTGAGTCATGTTGTCAGCTTGCACATTCAGCTGCCAGTCATCTAAACGAAGAGGCCACAGTCACTGGCACATCAATTTGCTCCTCAGCAGTTAACATGTAATCTTATGCAGGACACAGACAGAATGTAGAGAAATACAGTACAACTCATTCCTAATTTGAAGGTGGAGCCATTGCTCAGTGGATGAGCACCTGCTTTGCATGCAGAAGGTCTCACATTGAATCCCTGGCATCTCCAGGTAGGGCTGGGAAAAAAGAAAAACCTGAAACCCTGGAGACCTGCTGCCAGTCAATGAACACAACACTGACCTAGGTGGGCTGATGTCCTGACTCAGTATAAGGCAGCTGTGTGTGTGTGTGTGTGTGTGTGTGTGTGTGTGTGTGTGTGTGTGTGTGTGTGTGTGTGTGTGTGTGTGTGTGTGTGTGTGTGTGTGTTCTAATTGTCACTGAGAAGCTCTTACTGTGAGCTAAGGCCTGGTTCACACATGCATGTACACCACCTGATGTCTCTACACTAGATACACAGAAGTCCTTTCCAGATGTTTGTTCTGGATAGAATGAACATGTGGGAGGGATAGCATCATGAGAGAAAGAAACCTCTGTCCCTTTCTGACATGAGTTTGTTTCAATGTCTGAAGCAAGCCCACATGCATACAGTCGAACATCTCTGCCAGGACCGGCCTGACCATGAAATGACTTAAAACAATCACATAGAGTGGCACCCTTGGAGGGGTGATGAACAGACAAGCACCCAGCCCACCTGTCCACTGCCCTCTCCAGGCTGCTGCTCCAGTGGGGGCTCAGACCCTCTTCTGACTTGCTGAGAGTGAGTCAGAAAAGGATTGCAGCAGAAGCAGCCCAGCCCCTTTCTCCCTCCAGCACTGCTGGAGGGTGAAGTAAACTGCAGCAGCCCCCCATTACCTCTCCCTGCCTACTTTGCTAGGTTGGCAGGAGCTGGCCAAGCAACGAGAACTCACCCCGTCGTGGATTCGAACTCCCGACCTTTCAATTGACAGCTCATGGTTCAGCAGTTTAACCCACTGCGCCACCCGCTGGCCTTACTTACTACTTACGAATCACCAAGTGGTCAGAGAGAGGCGATATGGAGCCTGCCCCCTTCCCTTCTCCCCTTCCGGAGAGGCAGGGGAGATCCAATATACACTGCTCCTGTTCATTACAAACAGAAGTGGCGCAGAGGAAGGAGGCTGAATGCCACAGTCTTGGTACGTAAAGGGAAGGGGGGATGGGGGTGCAACCACTCACATGCTCACCCGCCCTCCCCCTCATCCATGGGGTGTGTGAATGCATGTGCAAAGGCAGTATTTGGGTGGGATTCAGGTGGCATGGGGGCACATGCTGCCACTGATCTCTGCCTTCTATGCAATGTATGAGATGCCACTGAAGTGCAAACCTCTGTGCTCAAATGTATGTGTGGAGGGTTCCATCCTGAGATCCATTGCTGGTGCTGGTATTGCAGTACTTGTCTGCTGAACAGGCAAAGGTAGAATACCTCGCAGCAGGACATCTAGGATCCTGGCCAGTCTAGAGGCCTGGCTTTGTACCCTCTCTTAAACTTCGGGATGATGTTGCACATTTCTGCCGTGTCTGAAGAGGGATTTAGGGCAAAGTACATGCAGGCCAAGCCCTGGAGTCCCTGACACTCATATGCAAACTGGAAACTGAGGCTGATAGACGATAACCTACTGAAACCTACAGAAACCCCTTCCGATTCATTCATTGTCAATTCCCTTTTGTAGACTGAGGCTAAGAGGAGGAAGTGATGGGTCCTTGGCAAATTTCAACATGCTTGGAGTAGGACTTGACGCCCAGGTGATTGCTGATGCGTGAGAGGCTTTGGAGCTGTCGTTTTTGCCCATGGGAAATATGAAAAGAGTTATTGCTGTGTAAATCTGGCACAATAGGAGTTAACACCAGAGTTGGTATAACACCATGGATGACTGGTTGTGTAAATACTGCTGTTCCCTTATCACCAGTGATATGAAAACAGCTTTGAAACAGACATGCTATCCCATCTACTACAGTCATCCACTGCCAAAAATTACTGCTGTGTTTTGTCATCATGCAAACTGGTAGAATATTGCTGTGGCTGCAGCCGGAAACACTAGTCTTCCTTATACATACAGCATCTATGCTCAGGATTGGGATGATGTTTGTGTTTGATAAGTATTGTCAAAACTGGTTGCACATGCAATGCCTTAGGCTTGCCACAAGGCAGTGATTGGCATGGGGAGGTCACATTTGTCCCATTTTTCACACAGAGGACAGCTGTGGGGCAGAGACTGATGTCAGTCTAGAGGTGCAGTAATATTTTATTATTTATTTATTATTATTTTTCACATTTTTATACCACCCTTCCTCCAAGGAGCTCAGAGTGGTGTACATATTTCCTCCCCTCCTATTTGTCCTCACAACAACCCTGTGAGGTAGGTGGGGCTGAGAGATAGTGACTGGCCCAAGGTCACCCAGGAAGCTTCGTGGCTGAGCGGGGATTTGAACCTGGATCTTCCAGGTCTAAGTCCGACTCCCAAACCACTACACCATCCTGGCTCTTGCAAGCAGGGAAGTAGTTGAGGGGGAACAGGGATAAGCAGAGCTCCAGGAATTTTTCTATAGCAGGAGTAGTGATGTCACCCACAGATGTTGCCTTTGAATTTTTTTTCAAAGTTTCAAAGGCTCAGCAGGAAGCAAACTGAGAAATTTGCCTAGGGGTATATATTAATATCACTCTATGTCTAGGCCATGATCTGTAACAAGGGCTATAATCTCTGCAGATTTAACCAGGAGTAAGTACCTATTGAAAACAGTGGAACTTCTGAGTAAACATGCCCAGGCTTGCATACTTTTTTATATTTATCTGGGATATGTTGTAATTCCCTTTTTCCATTTTTATACATCTGTTTTAAACTATTGCAACCCTCTCCAAGAGTTTGAGATAAAATGAGCTAAATCTTGGGTACCCCAATCCTATCCTCCCCCCGTGTAGGTTGTGCAACGTGGGCCACACTGTGTCCTATCCAGGGGAGGCTGTGGCTGGAGGTCGACTCGGGGTAATCAGGCATTTGCCTGCTTTCCTTGGGTAAGCCTCCAGTCAGTCTGTGCAATGGGGCTACTCGATTCTGCACCAGCTTTTTAGCTGGCATAGGACCAAGCAGCCCCGTGTCAGGGCTGGAGGCCTGGGAGAGGGGATACGGTATGGCGCCCGCCACGAATGCCAGTCCCACCCCCCTCCCAGGCCCGATCTGCCCACCCCACCCTGTTACGCACCCTCCCCAAGTCTTCCCCCAGCCCGCGTGCTGCTTGAAACGGCCTTACCTGCTCCAGCGTGCGCAGGGCCTGGATACAGCGCCGGCAGGACAGCACAGGCCTTCCTGCCATCGCTGCCTCCTTACGGCATGTTTGCGACACCCAGCACCTGCACTGAAACCAGAGCACCGGCACCCGTAGCACATAGGATTGTAGTAAATGTAGTATAATAAGTTACAAAGTCGGAATAAGTGGCAGGAGAAGAAAAGACTAATGAAGACTTTTCAAGGTGTCAGTTATGCAGGGTGTCATTTATATGCAAATACAACAATTTTTCTGTTGTATAGTCTCAGTGAGGCGTGATTGTAGCGGAGTGTCCTCCTGCACTTCAAATGTTACTACGCACCACGGTTTGCAAGCCTCACCCAGGGCATGAAAACGAGTATTAGATAGTCTTTGGTATTTTGTCATAAGTCCTTTTCAATGTTTAAAGCTGGAGAGGAGGGAGTTTGTTGTGCTGCTTACATTTTGTCAGACTCTATTTTTGCTACTTTATTTTTGGGAAATTAATAATAAAAACCAAGATGAGGCAAAGAACAACCACCCCAAAGAGAAACATTGCCAATATCAAAGCTATGACCCTACCTGCAATGCTGTTTCCCAGTAAATGTCCTAAATAATGGCAGCATGATTCAGATAACTCAGTGCTGCCACCTTTCTGCCTCTGAAATATCATCACGCTGCTTTCCAATTAAATGTGATGTGCACTTTCGGTATGATATAGGCACTGCAGGGTAGCGAAGGGCCAACTGGCACTGCAGTCCAGCCTCCGCCACAGTAGTATTCCATGTCAGGCTTTAAGAAAGCATGCATTAACCATGGCGCTTTAAATAGGCAGCATGAGAGATGGGACTCTGGTTACTACATGAGAAGCAGGCTGCATCCCAATGTTTTCTCGCAGCAAATGATCAAACACATATGACAGTTTCTGCTTAAAGGTATTCCGTCTGGTGTCAGCCCCCTTTTCTTTGTATGAAGCAGTTTCACTCCTAGAAATGGAAGTAGTACTCTAGCTCATAAAGATTAAAGGAGAATGGATTTAAAGCTCAAAATATGTGTGCACAGAAAAAGAAGAAGAAAGAATTCTATTCTGTTTCCTCCTCTGGCTTTTTCCTCCACTCTTTCACTGGAAGCTGGCAGGAGGAAGGAAGACAGGTAGAAAGAGGGTTCTTATCCTCACTTGTAGCAAGTGTTGCTTAATTTTGTTTTGTTTTGGGTTTTGCTCTTTCCTTCCTTATAATTTCCCCATACAATACAGTTCACTTTCTCCGTTCAGATTTTAGTCTTAGCACCGGATGCCTTTTCATGCAGACAAGAAGATCAAGTCTCTCAAATAAACGTTTATCAAATTGATTTCTTCTCTTCCCCATCATTCTTTTATCATGCCTATGAAGGTTAATGAAAAACCACTGTTGGGGGTCCCAGATCCCTCCTGAGCCCCTCTTGTCTCTAGGATTACAGATGTGAGAACAACAGTGCAGACTAGATTTCATCTAATAACTCAGCTGTTTATTGCTTACAACTCGCTGAAAAAAAGACCCAGGGCAACCCCCCCCCCAAAAAAACCCCTCATCTTAGAATGGCAAAATAACAAACAGAACCATCTCTAGTTGCTGCTCCTGTCCAGATCCCTGAAGGTATCCTACAGGTTCAACTACTCACACAAAGTTCTACTGCAAAACTCAAACCGTTTCCCCATTTCTCTCACATGGCCTGCCTCATCCTGAGGCCTTCTGGTCATGACTCTTAAAGATGCAGTACACAACATCTTTCTCCACAAAGAAATTTGAGAAAGTTGAGGATTTCTCCCAAATAGCCTTCTATGTGTTGACTCTAGGAGGAACTACAATTGGTGAAGAAAAACTAGAGTTCCAGAATGTGCACAGAAGCACTTACAGTAGGTGTACATAGGAGGCTTCCTGGATTCTAGCCAGTGTGTTTAGGCAACGTCTTGATTCACATATCATATATAAATTATCAGTTGATATAGTCACCTGTAGCAGAACAAGATAGTCCACACACAAAGCTATTTATTTATTTATTTATTTATTTATTTATTTATTTATTTCAAACTATCTGTCTGGGATCCTTATCACCAGTAGAGCCCCAGATGTCGCAGGCACCCCAAGTCTGCTGCCCCTTCAGACCCCTGAACATCTGCTGCTGATGCAGTCACCTCTAGTTGCTGCATGGACGGCCGTAAAGCGCACTTTGGCAGAGCGCCAAGTAGTGTTCTGCTGGAGCGCTATCAGGAAGATTCCCGTCTGCTAGCTGACGATGGTAAGAAGGCAGGAGAGGCAGGAGGGGGTGAAATAGAATGGGGAGGGGGGAGGAACGGGGGCAGGGAGACTGTAGAAGGGGTAAATCCGGTGGCGATGGCGTGCACCTGATCCTATCCCCCTTTGCTGCAGCCTCCCTGCCCCTTTTCTCTCCTCGGACTTGCACTGGTGAAATCACTAGCGCAGGTCCAAGGAGACCCATTGCAGAGTGGGTGGCTTATGGAGGTGTAAGTGGATTTAAATTCCCTTTTGCCTCCAAAGCCTCTCGATCTGGATACAGCGCAGGGACCTGTGATGTGGGTGCGACAGGCGAGGCAACCCCGCCCCCTCATAGTTCACAGAAAAGAGTCGCAGCTTAAACATGAGATTGTACATGCACGCTACCCTCTTGCACCCAAGTGTGCAATACAGTGCACACTCTACTATGTTTCAGAGTATGCACTGCAGCATGCCTGTTTTTGGTGTTGCTGCACCAGCGGGGGGCAGGGGGAAGGATAGGATTGGGCTGTTAAACTGACAATCCTAGACACACAAATTTGGGATTAAGCTCCATTGAACATAGTGGGACTTGCTTCTGAGCAGACATGTAAAGGATTGTACTGTTGGAAGAGAAAGACTTCTTCTGAGGAGGAATCTTTATATTTAGTTATTGTGGGATGCTGCTGTTTCTGTGACTACTGTTGAATCACCAACAACATGGTAGGTACTCAACAGAACACAGAAGTGACGTGGTTACTCCCCAGAGGATTTGCATAGGCAGACAAAAGGCAAAGAACAGTGCCTGAAAAATAGACCGAAGGTATGTGATGCCGATACACTGATAAAGCTAAGCACATCTTAGCATGGTCAGGTCCTGGAGGAGAGACTTCTGAGAGCTCCATATGTACTGCTTTGATTTTCCCAAAGGATTAAGTTTAGACACCAGGGACTGGCAAACATCTATTGCAGATGTGGTAAAGTCAGATTTTAATAGGAATGTGTTGTAAAGGGAGGCTATCAGGGTTCACAGGAGGAGCTTTGTGAAATCCGACTTGGCACTAAGTTCATCCTTCAAATCTTGGATTTGTCTAGCGTGCCTTTATGCCACATGTTGATGCCGAATTCCAGCTCCTTAGTTCTTGCAAGTAAATCAAGAACCCATTAAAATAGAAATAAATGTTTTTCATTTGCAAATATTAAAAAGGATGTCTATAGAACATCCTTACAAAGCCAACAATGCTGAATCATAAGGGGTTTGCTCACTGGGATCTGTAGCAAGTGAAAGATGTGATCTGACATGGATCAATATGAATTTGTCATCTGAAGCACTAATGCAAAGACACAAGGCCAAGTGCAAAAGCAGAGAATTTAGGCAAGAGGGAATTGAGGGTTGGCTTCGCAAAGACTTGGTTTCATAACGATTACTGGGGATTCCCTCTGGAATGGATAACAGTGAAAAATGGTGACTAAAATCGGTGGGGGAAAGCCTTATATCACAATTAAATTATATCTCAAATTGGATAAACAGCTGACATAAAGAAGTGCAGATTTACAGCTTTCTTGGCTCACATTGCGCAAGCTCAATACACAATGAAATATGATTGCTCATTATGGAAGCTTCTTAACACTATTTCCCTTTTGGCTTACAGTGAGATGCATGGAATATGTTCAGAAATGTTAAGACCATGGTTCTCAAAAAGAGTGGGGATTTCATAACAGATGCAAGGGAACCTGCTTGGTGAGGAACAACGTCCTATTTCCCCTCTCTGCTGTCACCCTGTCCCAGAAACCCGGGTCAGACAGCGTGGAAGTACAAAGAGGGATGGAAGAAACTGAAGCGGAGGAGGTCAGGGGAGGAGAGGCTGTGACAAGATCTTCTGCTCTCTCAGCCCCCTGCTGCCCCTATGGCAGTGGTGGCCAAACTGCAGCTCCTGAGCCACATTTGACGTACAATGTGCGGATCTTGGAAAGATGTTGGCTGAGCTTCTGTTTGCATCACAATTAATATAAAAGGTTAATAAGAAATGTTCAGGCTTTATAATGATTTACCAGGTATGAACTGAGAGTCCACTGGATTAAAACACAAGTTTAATGTTCATGGTGAGTAAATATATTTAAGAATTTAAAGGCTTCTTAAGTAGTGCGGCTCTCAAACCTCTCTCTTACGGCTCTCAAGCATCTGAAGTTTATCTTCTGTGGCTCTTACATGAAGCACGTTTGGCCACCCCTGCCCTATGGCATTATTGCCCAAGGGACCAGGGTCCTCCTCACTCTTGTGGCAGCTAGGAGCAGAGGCACCACAGTCATAGAGGAGGTTTAATTCCAAACTGTCTCCTTCAATTTCAGCTGCCAAGACTGCAGTTGAGGGACAGTGAGACACCACAGCTACATCTTCTGCTCTGCCTGCAGGCTGCCCATGCTGGATCTCATCCATCAGGGCTGGGGTCATCCTGCTTCATTGGGAGCTGGAATGGTGGGACAAGTGACAGCTACCAAAGAGGGTGACTTCTTGGCTACTTCCTTCAAGCTATGGCAGGTGGTGCCAAGGCAAGGTCATTGTGGAGAACAAGTTAAAACCACTGGCTTAGGTCTCACTCCATTTTGTAGGCCAGAAGCCATTTTGAAGCAGCTGTGGGAAAAGAGCTTGTTAGCAGGCTGAGAGCAGCTCCTTATCAGGATCTTTCACCGCAGCCAGGGTAGGAGCATGATAAGAGTGCTGGAACCAAGGTCTCGCTAATTGGAGCAACAATTTGCAGCTGTGAATCTCCAGTTGGGAGGGGTCAGAATGAGTGACCGGGCAGTACACCAGCTGGTGAAGACATTTTCCAGAAGCTGGTTGGACAAGAGCTACTTTCAAGGTATAAAAAAGCCTGTTGCCAGAAGGGGGTGAGCTGCTCCTTGCCATTCCATCATCATGGTGGATGTCTGGCTGTATCAGTCATGAAAGAGGTTCAGAAAGAGGTCTGGCAAGATTAAAACCATGTTCTCCCCAGACAGACCCCTAGTTATATTCCCATTCTGGTTCCCGCTCCCAAACCGTAATGGGGGGGGCAGGCAGAGGGTGGTGATGGTACATCAAACTCAAACTCCGTTTGAGATGGCATCATGAGGTCATCTGAGCATGCGCTTTCCCCGCGTGATGAGATTGCAGGCTAACCACATCGTGGAAAATATTTACTTTCCAGGACATGATAAATTGCAATCCTGTTGTGCAAGAGTGCTTTTTAATGTCTACTTTTTAATGCGGAATGTGTGAGGGTTGAAGAAAAATGGCTTCTCACTGTGAACATTATAAAAAAAAAAGAACTAGATCTGGTTGTGTGAAAAAGTCTGGATTCATATCAGTCAGCCAGGATCAGTCGCGTCGCTACGACGTGCGACACCCCAGAGTGGGGACGCGCGTCGCCTTTAAGGGATAGGCTCCGCCCCCGCGCGTGACGTCACGCGCAGGAGCAGAGCGCCCTCCCCGCTCTGTTTTCGGCTCATTTTGGAGCCAAACGGACACAGGGGAGGGCGGGCGGACCCAGCTCCGCCATCAAACGGTAAGTGGGGGGGGTCGCGCGTCACCCCTATGCGCGCGACGCCCCCCGGTGGCCCGCCCCCCGCGCTTCCCCCTGTCGACGCCCATGGCCAGGATATATACATCTGGAGAAGAAGAAAGGAAAGGATTTTTCACACAGCAATGGCTTCTGTTGCTGATGCAGGTGCAGTATAAACTGACGACCCATATTGCATCCTTTTTCAGAATATGGCCTAGACAGGAGTGTTTTGTTTGGCTCAGTTGAGTTCATCACCTCTAGTGTGACTGTCAAAAAGAAATTTCTGTTTTGGTATCCTTACTGGAAAAAAATGTTTGGGAGAAACAACTAGTTTTCTCTAATCTCTAGGTAAGAAACCAACAATTTTTCACACAAACCATTAAATTATGGAAAACCTTTGATCATCGTTAAGTTATTTCGTTTCTTACAAACTGCTAAATAATTCAGCTGTGTGTCGGGTTTAGTGCAATTGTGCAGATAAGGAGGATTTTTATAAATCTCTATCATTTATTATTCATTCAAATCCTAAAGCTTTAAATTCTGCAACATTTTATTTTCAGTCAAACTGCATTTCATAACAGAGGCTGTAGTTTTCAAGGCTATGCCTATTCATTTTCTAGTTCATTTGCTGTTTAACTCAGATATGCAGTGTCATTTTTTTTTTAATGGAAGGACAATCAATACCCACAAAACCTTGTCTGAGTTGAAGCAGAAATATCCCATATAGGCTTATGACTTGATACTGCCTTTTGGAATATCCGTTGTTCTGACTTGCCCACTTATCTCTGAGGTTAGTCAGTGATGATTAGAAAGTACTTTATTTTCTGAGACACATCAACACTTAAAGGAGTCCTTTAAGACTTGGGGTTACAATATCCCAGTTGAGCCCTCAGCATCAAGAGTATATTTCCTTGGGGAAATGACCACAAATAGAGGCAGCATCATGTTTCTGGGGGCCCTTGGGCAATTTTCTGGCACTTATTTTTTTACATTTTTATACTACCCTTCCTCCAAGGAGCTCAGGGCGTGAGGTTAGTTCCTTCCCTTCTTTTGTCCTCACAACAACCCTGTGATGTAGGTGAGGCTGAGAGATAGTGACTGACCCAAGGTCACCCAGGAAGCTTCATGGCTAAGTGAGGATTTGAACCTGGATCTTCCAGGTCTTAACTCCCAAACCACTACATTATCCTGGTTCTCCTTGATACTCCCCACCTTGATTTAGAAGGTGCTGCTGCTACCACTGGTACTGAGTGTTCAGGAGTCAGTTCAGACAGGTGAACCGCAGTGACCTCTGGCCTGTGACCACCTGTGACCACAACAGATGCTTTTCTGCCATTTAATCTCTAGAACATACTCAAAAGTTTTGAACCATCTGCAGAGTTGAGTAAATTCTGCCATCTATGAAACTTTATTTCTAAAGTGTTCATTCTTTTACATGTTAATACACTTCCTGCTGATGAATATTTAAAAATAGATCCCTTTCCATTTGTTTTCTGGGGAGAAAGATGTTTCTTTACAAGCAATATAGTATTTCTTTGCACGATGGAAAAAGGACTGTGCAGTGAAACGGCAGCCACAATTTTATGACTATAGAGTTGGAAAGGACGGTCATACTATTTTTGCATAAAACAGTTTTGCCCTTTTTTGCTTAGTGGTTCACAGAAAAACAAGCATATCCAACAAGAGTTTAAGGTAGCATTTGGCCCAGTTTTTCACAAGGAGTCAATAATAGAACTAAAATTATTAGAGGAGGATTATGTGGTACTTACATGTAGCAGTGAGGCTGGCCAACTTGGAGTGATTGGATGTCCCCTGGTGGCAGCGATTCCCCAGAATTGCCGCTGCTGTCCCCAGCCCCGCGAATACTCAGAAGTTCTCACCTCATGGGGAGAATTTTGAGAACCAAATGACCATCCTAGACCGTTCTTTCTCCTACATCCAGGATTAGAAAAGGAAGTGGGAAATGGAGTGAAAGAGGAAGTGGAGAGGGGAATAGCCCACTACTCTCCTCTACCTCTTTCACTAGAGTATCATAGATGCTCCTCCATATACATTTTGGTTCTCCTCCCCTTTTTCTTTTCGAGTCTAGGGAGGAGAAAAAGCAGTAGTCACAAATGGATAGACTTATGGATAGTCTGGCCCTGGTAGGGGAAAGAGGTTAGAACCTCTATAATACCAAGCCACCTCCATTTGCAGCTGCTTTTTGAAAAAGAAAAGTGTTGGAAGCTTCCATTGCAGAACTCCCATATCACATCTAGTAGTTTGGCCCTTTAAACACATCTTTGTATCACTGGAAAATATTAGACCAATTTTCCCCTCCACTTGTGACACCAACTTGTCTCATCAGCACACGGAATTATTTTGCATGTTTAAAAAAATGTTGCTAGTTTTTCATGCAAAGTTAGAGAAATTTTATGTCACTTAAATGAAGGAAAGTTTCCATGAGGAGGCACCACTGAAATATTAATTGGTAGCTGGAAACGTTTACTTCCTGCATTTCTTGGAAAAAAGAAACATTTATATTGTAATGGAGGGTCTAAAAATAACGCGTGCTACAATTTGAGCATTTCTACATAATGAAAGTATGTTCTACATAAAGGCTATTTATTCATTTATTCTCTCCATTAGAGAATGCAACAATAAGAGCCCAATTAAAAACAGACGAATGGGAAATTATGTACTGCACTTGTTTGTTGTGAGGAGACTTTATGTTCACATCTGGCTGAAAAGAAATTGAGGAGAACAAGTGCACTACAATATATATAAGAGAAAAGTCTGGCTCAGTTGGGAGAGCTGCCGTCTTGTAAGCCCGAAGACCGGTGAACTTGAGAAGTTCGAGACACGCCGCCAGCAAAAAGCTGTGAAAGGAAGAGAGATAAGAGCTTCCAGCTGCTTTGGTTGAGCGTGGGAGGCGCCAGCCAGCAGAGAAAAGCCAGGCTGCAAAAGGAGACCACCTGGAATGTAGACGTTCATGAAAGATTGGACATTTATACATTGTAAACCCCCCCCCCCAAGGGGGGTTAGGACAGCCTGCCGATGTACACTGCCTTGGATTAAAGTCAGAGGAGAAATCCAATGACCAAGAAAGGCGGTATATAAGTACTGTATATTATTATATTACACACACACACAGTATTTTTTTTAACTAGACCTTGGTTTGTACAAATTCATGCTGGAACAAATGGTTGACTTTTCCCCCCAAGGGAATGCTGTTTGTACTTTCTGTTGAAATCTTCTGTATAGAACATACTGTTAAATAACGCTTGGCGCCAAACCTTATACGGAAAAGAAAAAAAATCTGTTTTACTTTTTGTTTGTACTACTTAGGCAAAGCAACTGGCAGCATCAGATCCAATACACAGCTGTCTTTCACTTATTTTATCCTAGCAGAATATTTAGTTCTAAGACTATATGAGGAGGCCATCAGGTGTACCATGTTTGATGCATTCCCCTTTAAGAAAATATGACTCATGGAATGGGCAGCCGAATCCTATCCAGTGCCGGAGCTATGGGGCCGGGCAGCCCATGCTGTACCCAGTGTTGAGAAGAAGCAGGCTGGAGGTCTCCTCAGGGTAAAGGAAAATGTCCCCTTACCCCGGGTAAAACCCCAGCCTGTGCAATGGGGCTACTTAGATCTGTGCAAGCGTACTAGCTGGCACAGAACTAAGAAGACTTGTGCAGGCAGAAAAGGCCTGGAAGGGGGGCGTAGGATTCGGCATGCGCCAGCACTATTGATCCCACCCCCTCCTGGGCCTGTTCCGCCCCCATAATGCCCTAAAACCTAGGCTAACCACCATCTACCAGAGTGAGGATTCTGCTGCTAACCTTTCTCTGGCATGTGTTTGTCTCTGCTAGAAATGTATGTTGTCCTGTAAAGTACTACTGAACTAAAAAAACCCTCGTATGATTTGACTTGAGTGTCTTTCAGCTATGCAGTGAGGCCTGCTATTTGTCATTTCTATCATCTCCCAAAGGAATATTACCCTCATATTATTCCTGCTTGGATTCAGTTCCAGATGCCACACAATAATTAACTATAGACTTGGTAACAATGAAACAAAGAATATTGGGCCTATTTAGTGTATCAGGGTGTGGGGCACTGTTTTTGCACAGTGTCCTTTACCTTTTCCTAATAAATTCCTTCCCACACGCACTAGGATTTCTGATATTTAACTAGTCTGCTCTCCTTACTTTTACTTGTTATACTTCCTAAAACTCTAGTGTATTGTACTGATCAGAAATCTTCATTTCTATATTTGTTGGTTTTCTTCTTCCATATTGATTATCTTAATTAAATATATTGCCATTAAAATGTGAATCGTAAGGGGAAGAAAGGGACTGGATTTTTTTTCAATTGGTCATTAATTTTTAAAACATGGAAATGGTTTTTAGTATTTTTTTAGTATCGGCGTATAACATGCACCCTACTATTTTGGGCCACAAATTTAGACAAAAAAGTGTGTGTTATACGTCGATAAATACGGTAATTAACAGTATTTCTATACTGCTTTTCAACAAAAAGTTCACAAAGCGGTTTACAGACAAAATCAAATGATTAAATGGCTCCCTGTCCCAAAAGGGCTCACCATCTAAAAAAAAGATGCAAAACACCACCAGCAACAGCCACCAGAAAAGACACTGTGCTGGGGTGAAAGGGGGGCAGTTACTCTCCCCCTGCAAAATATAAGAGGGGCACCAATTGAAAAAATGCCTCTTGCCCTTTTGATGAGGGCAAATTCATGAGGCAGTCATGTCATGTCCAGTTTGGGCATTGTATGTATGGTAGTTGGAAGAAATTCTGTGCATCTTGGCTCCCCAAGTGAATAGCTCAGTGAATAGATGGATAATAAAGCCATCTTGCTCTTAAAGAATAACGAGGCTCATTGAATGATTTTCCATTTCTAATATAAAACTGAAGTACATGGAAGAGAAGAACATAACCCTGGATTTGGAAAGTTGGGTAGTAGCAAGTGTATCATTTCTTACATATAGAAAGTTACTCCCTACAAAGATCTGCGGCAGACAACAATTATGTTCAAGCATTTCACCCACCACTGCAGATGTCACCTTTGGAATATTTGCTAACACATGCTAAAATCCAAATTCTGCATCTGTCAGCCATGCAGGTGGTTGGTGGGGCAAAGCATAGATTGGCACTGGTGGAGGGCCCACACCCATTAGAGGGCCCAAGGAGGAGGGCCCAAGGAGTACCAGTGGCAGCAGTAGTACCCAATGAACCATCAGGAAATAGGGGGCACCATAGAAACAGCCTGGCACTGGGGCTAGAGGACTGGAAATTGGCACATGCAGGATTTTCAGGCCCATTTCCCCATTACTACCATACTACCCAATGAAGATGCCTTGCTACAAAAGTATTCCCCACTGATCCCAGATGTGCATGACCAGCTGTGGTTTACTTAATGAAACATGAAAGGTCTTTTATACATAGACGTGCTCTCATCTTTATTGTTATAACATCATATATTTCAGCACTGGGTATCCAAAACAGAGTTTGTTGCTGCTGAACCTTGATGAGCCTCTTGTAGTTGTAGACTTTGTGAGGGCTGCTGCTATGCAAATACAGTACAGTACAGTACTTGTCACAAAGCCTACAACTCCCATAAGCTCCTTCACCTTTCTTTCTTCCTGTTTGGAGACCAGCTCTGTTTCTGTGTTGCTTCAGAACAAGTTGAAATAGCTTCCTTCCTGTTTGGAGAATTTCTGTTGCTGCCTCAGAATAATCACTGGTCGTTTTCAAGAATTCAAAGAATCTTTTCTGCAAGTCTCTCTTAGTAGTGATGAGTTCACAGCTTCTTGTTAGTGGTTCACTTTTCCTTCCTGAGCCCATAGGAGGAGATCCTAGAAGACATGATTTTCTGTTTTGTAGATCTACACTGGCTGCATGATTTGTCCCAGAGGAAGCTGACGCAGGGATGCAGCTGTACAGTGGTGTGTTGAAACAAGCGATGCAGTTACTCCTCTTGCAGTATAACACATAACTTTCCCATTCTGATGTTGCTAGAGGAGGGATAGGGAGTCCAATTTAAGCTGAAGCAGTTTCCAGAGAGTTTACTGACTGTGGAAAGCTGGAATATCATTACAGAAAATTCACAGCAGATTGTTAACATTCTGTTACGCACTATAATGTTCAGCACTGTGAAAAAATAAATCAGAGCTAATCATACAATGAAATTCATTCCCCACAGCATTTTAATAGAAACTCAAGTTGTTTTCTAGCTTTAAAAATGCCCTAAAGCAGGGGGTTCTCAACCTTTGGAGGCCCGGGTACCCCCTATCACGGTCCAATTTTCTGAAGTATCCCCTGCTAATTAACTGCTAATTAATTGGATTGATCAATTAATTAATTAGGTTATTAATCGTTAAATAAAAAGTACTAAAACAATTTTAAATGTAAAAAATGTCTTATTTTGTGAGTGGGAGATGGAGATGGACATGGAGATGCAAGGATCTCTTTTTTTTCTCCGTCACACTTCCCAAAATCAGCTCCTTCCCCACCTCACCCAAGTACATTTTCCAAAGTACAAAAATAAGCCCAAAACCAAAATAAGAGAGACAGAAGGGCTCCGAAAATAATTACAATTTAAAATCCATGTTAATTAACACTTAATTAGCTGTTGATGGGGCAGATAAGGGGCAGGGTTTGGCGTACCCCCCCAGCAAGAGGTCCACATACCCCTAGGGGTGCCCGTACCACAGGTTGAGAACCTCTGCCCTAAAGGGCTTCCAGGCCGCTTGTCACTGGCATCACTGTTGCGTGGCGGGCGGGGCGGGCCGCTGGGGGGTGACGCGCGCCAAGGGGTGACGCGCGTCACCTCCGCGACAGTGCGCGTCACCCTCCGGAGGCCGGACGCTCCGAAGCCGGGGAGCGTCCGGCACGGCCAGCACTCCAGGGCCTTCTGAAAAGAAGAGGCCCTGGAGCGCTTGCGTTAAAACGCGAACTTTGAAGATTTTCGCGCATGCGCAAACCCTTTTCTGAGGGCAAGGGCAAGCTGTTTTAACGCAACAGTTTTAATGCAAGCACATTGGGCCTCTTCTTTTCAGAAGGCCGTGGAGCGCTTGCGTTAAAACGCGAACTTTGAAGATTTTCGCGCATGTGCAGACCCTCCTGAGGGCAAGAGGGCAGGCCCTTGCCCTCAGAAAAGGGTTTGCGCATGCGCGAAAATCTTCAAAGTTCGCGTTTTAACGCAAGCGCTCCAGGGCCTCTTCTTTTCAGAAGGCCCTGGAGCGCTTCCCGGCCAGCTCCCATAGGGTGACGAGTGCCGGAAAAGGTACGTTTCTGTAGGGGGGGGTGAGTCGGGGGGTGAGTCGGTTGGGTGACGCGCGTCACAGTGACGCCACTGCCGCTTGTGCCCATGCGTGTGGCTCTGATGGTAGTGTAAGACAGCTTCCTATGTTTCCTGTGATCCATTCAAGAAATTCAAAAGGCTGGTGAGGAAGAACTTCTCTCAGCAGAGGTCATGTTGGTTCTTCCTCAACAAGACAGTCTACTGGTAATGGGACAGGCTCTTTATAAGCATTGCTACTTGAGATGACAGGGAATGGATATTAGATATAATTAGGCTTCCCATAGTCCCAGAATCGAGGCATGCTTCAGCCTAGAGAGGACACAAGCTGCTCCCAAGAGTGCACCATGGCTGTCCAACGCGGGCCGCGGCTTCCGCAGCTTCCGGTCAACGAGACGACCGCGTTGGGCAGCTGTCACTTTTGGAAGCGGCTCCTGTCCTCTCTAGGCCGAAGCACGCCTCGATTCCAGGACTATGGTAAGCCTAGATATAATACAGGGTTCTGTGACTGAGCTATGGCCTCTCCCACTTTTTGAAAAAGTCAACTGGTATGTGAATGTGGGCAAACCCATGAATATTATATATCTGGATTTTCAGAAGGCGTTTGATATGGTCTCTCATGAAAGGCTCCTGAGGAAACTCCACAGTCAGGGAATAAGAGGGCAGGTCCTCTTGTAGATTAGGAACTGGATGAAAACCAGGAAACGACGAGTGGGTTTCAATGGGCAATTTTCACAATGGTGAGAGGTGAAAAGCGGTGTGCCCCAAGGATCGGTCTTGGGAGCGGTGCTTTTCAACTTGTTCATAAATGATCTGGAGTTGGGGATGAGCAGCGAGGTGGCAAAGTTTGTGGATGACACTAAATTTTTCTGGTTGGTGAAGACCAGCAGGGATTGTGAAGAGCTCCAGAATACCCAGGGTTTGGATAGATTCATGGAGGAAAAGTCCATCACAGGTTACAAGCCATAAACAGCAGCAACCTGGCTTTAGAAGTAGATTTTCTCTGTGCCAGGTGCAAGGGAGTGGCAACAGGTATCTGTTGTTTGTGTGCTCCCGGAGGCATCTGGTGGGACCACTGTGAGATACAGGAAGCTGGACTAGATGGGCCCTTGGTCTGATCCAGCAGGGCTCTTCTTATGTTCTTATGACTTCCAGTTTTATTTATAGAAACTGCGCAAAAGGAGATCCTTCATTCATGTGGTCCCTTTAAATAAAACAGGAAGTCCCATGCTTCTGGGTTTGCAAAAACTGCATGACTGAGCATGATAAGGGGTTGTTTTTTTTCAGCGCACTGCTACAGAGGCTGCAGTGGTGGACCCGACATGACATTGGGCAGCATCCCCCGTTGCAGCATCCCTGCTGCTACTGAACGATGGCTCCTTTCCCACTTCCGTGATGCACACACAAAGCATGGGAGGATACCAGTGAGAAGATGTACATTGGTTGTTGTAGGGTCATACGAACCTTCATACACTTGCAGATATATTTTCTCTCACAGGGATGTCATTGTGTGAATCATCAGGCGGCCAGTCACTTCAAAACCACAGAGAACGATTTGTCAGAATACGGTGCATTTTGAATTTCTCTCAGACTCTAGAAGCTTTTGTGGTGCTACTTTCCTCCATTCTCTTGGGTTTTAATATTGCAGAGATGAATGTTATCCTCCCTCTAAGTGAGGCAATTACAGAAAATGTATTCTAGATAAACATGAGATATCTGAATTCCACATGGTGGCAAGAGTCCACTGTGTACAAAGCAAGTTTGCAGTGAGCAAACCCATCAATTTTCCTCCTCCTCCCCCTAATGATCATTATTGTAGCTTAACAGTGTACTGGTAATGAAAGGGAAATGAATTCTTGAAACAACCAAAAAAAAAAAAAAAGTCCCCCATATGTGAGGCTTTTGTGAATGTGGATGTCGTTTTTGTGCAATTAAAGCCCTTTGAAAGTGTGTTGCCTGACTCTCTGTTGCTTGGTAACTAGTGCACCTAATTCTTCTTCTGAGAGGTCAAAGAAATGTCAGAAAACCCATTTTGTAGAGAGAGAAAAAGCAGCCTTCCATCAGAACAGGAACACGTATCTGCTCAGAGGACAAGTTCATTTCTTCCATTAATAGGAACCAAAATAGCATGCGCTTTGGAATGGCACCTTCCTGTATATGGAGCTGTACAATCTGAGAGCTGTGTCAGGTGTGTAATCCAAACTTAATTTCAGGAGAACATCTCTTCTGCTCCTACGAAAGTCAAGTATTATGAAGGCTAAGATGCATATTGTGCTAGATAGCCTTTATTATGTCTAATATTTTGTTTCCGTTTAAGTATTAGAATAATCAAGGAAACGTTTGCTGCTTAAATGGAGAAGACACATTTTAGTCAGTAGAACTGTGAGTACTGATTATTTTTGAAGCATTTTGGTTCTGGTGTGTTACTGTAACAGGATAAAAAGAAAATATTAAAGTTGGTCTTGTTTCCTAACAAGAAGTGGTCACTTTTGTTTAGTTCAATCAGAAATTACCTTCCATTTCCTCCAAATATCCAAAAGGTATCCATGTTTAGGTTTTGATTTACTGGCTTCTTGTATGTAATCTATTCATAGTCAAAGGAAAACCATTTACAGTGCAATCTTACCCAGCTCCTCCACCGGTGCAACCAGTGGAGGTGGGCAGAACAGGAGGCTTTGGAGGGGAAAGAGGATTTAAATCTCCTTTGAATCCCGCTTTAGAGGGGATTTGGATCCCCTTTCCCTTCCAGGACCTCCAGTTCTAGCTGCATCGGTGGAGGAGCAGGATAGGATTGTGCTGCAAATCAATAACACAGCCCTGGGTTTTTTTTAACCTTACTGTAAGGATTCAGGATGGGCTACAATATATGCCAATAGTGATGCACCCTAAGTTCAGGATTGGAGAGTTCAGAGGATATTTCACGCAGCCGGGCTGCCCCCAATAACACCAAGTGGCCTCAGCCACATGCCAGCGGCCCATCATCAGCCCCCAGCACCAGTAAGTCAGCACGATAGGTGGGGGTGGGCAGAACAGGGCAGGAATGGGGAAGAGGATGGATCAAGGCCGGGAAGGGGGCAGTATCAATGGCAGCAGCACAGCCGAGTATCCTATCCCCCTTCCCGTCCTCAATCTGCCTTCCCAGGTCCACTCGGACTTATGCCAGTTAAATCGCTGGCACAGGTCCAAGTAGACTCAGCGGGGCAGCAAGGGCTTACTTCCAGGTAAGGGAACAAATGTTCCTTTACCTGGAGGAGACCTCCGGGACTGCACCCCTGCAGGATGCAGCGTGCGCTCCAGTGGCGTAGATGCATTGGTGGGGGAGTTTCGATGGAATTGGGCTGTTAAAGTAGTTCACGTTCTAGAAAAGTCATAATGCTGAATAATGATCATAATGTGTAACTACCGGTACTTGGATTCCTCTGTGGAATTCACTGGAATTCACTAGAATTCCTTCTAAAACCTGAACTGAACTCTGCCTGCTGGCCTTCCGACAGGGGCTCAAGACCTTTTTGTTCCAATCTGCCTTTCTGCTTTTATGATTTTTTTTGGCTTGGTTTGTGCTACGATTATTATTATTATTGCTATTTGTTGCTGCTGCTGTTTTTGTATTTTATTGGATTTTTACTGGTACCTACCACTACCAGTGATGGTACTAAGCAAAATATCCCCTGCTGAAACTCTAGTATAAAGACCACTCCAGATGGACACTCTCATACCAATGACATGCTGAAAACCAACCTGGAAATTTTTACCATCACACATCCAAATTTAACACGTCCAAATCTTACTTTTACACATTACATCTGGAATTCTCAGAATCCTAACTACAGGGTATAATGAGTTTCTTTGTGGTTTTGTTCTACGATTATGCTTTTAAGTGGTCATGGTGAACCAGGGCAAATTTATACCTAGAAGTGGGTTGCACTGAACCTCTAAAAAGAGTGGAGAATGAGATAGCCATATCAATGGGTGGGGCTATAAAGTGGATGCCTGCATATTTTTGCACAAATCTCCAACCCTGGAATTAGGAGGAGTATTTCACAGGGTTTTCGGTGCTCTGAAACATAGACTGATGGGCACCCAGGCCTATGGCAGTGGATCTCATGATCTGCTGCCATAACTCCTGTTACGGCGGCGCAAACGTTGCAGCGCTGCCACGCACTCCGGAGCTGTCAGCACAAATGGCCAGAGGCTCTGCGCCCCTGTCAGTGGATCCCAGACAGCCACCAGAGCAGTTACGGTGGTGGAGGGGCAGGCAGGGGACAGTTCAGGGGTGGTTCGAAGGAGGATCTTGGCGGCAGCAGCACATGCCGAGATCCTATGCTCCCTTCCTGGCTTGGACCCACCACCTGATTCTCTTCAATCCTACATCAGCAAAAGAGCTGGTGTAGGTCCGAGGAGACCTATTAATGGCCAGGCAACCTACAGAGAGGTAAGTAAAATATTTACTTACCTCTCCTGGGCTGACTGGTGACACACAGACACCCATTGCATGAAGCTCGCACTCTGGTAGCGCTGCTGCATAACGTAAACTGGTGGGGGATAGGATTGGCCCATAAAAGCATGCATGGAAGAAAGAAGGAAAAGGACCTTTTAGATGAAGGGGGAAAGAGCCCTTTGGCCTAGTGAGGTTTAAAAAGTTGCAAATAAACCGTAGGCTTCCAGACTCCAGCATGAGCCTTACGGATATTTTACTGATCTCTAACTAATGAACAGAAGGGTCAGATATGCAATGTGTCTCAATGAGATTTCTCTTGTGTGTTGTTTTATTTTTAAGTGGAAGCATGTGTTGGAAGATTAAGCAGCATCCCTTTAATCTCCGATTGTCCAGCTCCCCCTGCTGTAATTACAGATTGTCAGACAGAAATGGCAACAGATGTTCAGTGTCTAAGCTAAGAATTATATACTTAGTCAATATCCCAGTGATTCAACACACTGATTGGGAGAGCAGAAGTTTACATTTATGTTGGATGGCAAAAATGAAACAATTTGTGAGCTGGAGCTGAATATGAGCATAATCTTAATTGCTAACTGTTAATGAATGGAGAATGGTACAGTCCATATGGTAATTGCACTGTGCTTAAATAAGATAATTTGCCACTCTAAACTTTTATTCATAGTAGCAACCCTTTCTTTAGGGTTTCAATAATCTTTTCAGACTGCATCTTTGCACTTGTATTCAATGACGAGACTAATTAGCCAAAATAAAAATGAACTAATAACTCTCAGCTCCATCCAGACAGAAGATGTTTCTGTCTTGGTCAGGAGATTGCTGTTTCTTAGGGGATTTTCAGTTCCTTACTGTGTTTTTATTCCTTGCCTTGATCTTAAAGAAAGGGATATTTTAGATTAGAGATAAAGCTCAGCCTAAAAAAAGGGGGTCAACGCCAGATCATTTTTTTTAACTACAAAAAAATTGGTATGTTCTGTACTTGCCTGATTCATCACAGTGGAGAACTAGGTCTAATATAGGTTGATTACTCCTTATCTGGACATCCGAAATCCAGACTATTCTGAAATCCAGACATTTTTGGGGCTATGACTTAAAAAAAAAGCTTTTCCAGCACCTGCCTGGCATAGTGCAAAATTATTTAAAATATTTCTAAAAAAATTACCTCCAGGCTATATGAGACATAAACAAATTCTGTGTTTAGACTTGGGTCCCATCCCCAAGATATCTCATTTAATATCTATGCAAATATTCCAAAAACCAGACAACTTCCTGTCCCAAGCAGTCCGGATAAGGGATACTCAACCTGTACTCCTTTTGTAATTACTGTAATTACTCCTGTAATCCAAGCCCCCTAAACAGGTTGATCAGACCAAGCAACACAGTGCCCCATCCTTATCTGTGATGCAGAGATTGACCTGAGGTTTGATACCACATGGATGCTATGCACAAGAAGACCACATCATTCTGGCAGGACTGGGAGTACTATGTGTGCCAGATTTGGGAGAAAGCCCCCAGAAAGATTTAGAAGGCCTTGTGGATGGATGACCCTGATAGGATCTTTACCCAGCAATGAAGAGGGCATCAGTGAATGGAGAGGAAGTAACAAGGTGAAGTCTGTCACACACACAAAAAATGGAGTAAAAGAAAGAAGTCAGCAGAGGTGTTATTATTGCTTCCCACATAAGTGGTCAACAACCAAAGGGCCCCCCAAGTCAGTAGCTTTGCCAGTTCTGCCAGGAAAGAGAGAAAGGAAATGCATGGCAGATTATAAGGTTCTTGAGGAAGGGATCACAAACCGCCATCAGCCAGTCTCTGATGCCTTGCCTCCTGCTTCACCACAACAGCTTACTGGGGAGAGACTGGCTGGCCTGAGTCTTGCAATTCCATAGTGCTGCATAACAATGGCAGGAAGGAGGACTGTGGTCAATCAGTCTGAGAGGAACCAGGTGATCTCAAGAGCCAATAGGGACCCTCTTGGCCCTATGTATAGAATTCTTCTAGGCTTTGCTCCCTAGACTGCGTAACTTGATACACCAAGTAGCAGACTCCTTCACCTCCCCTGTGTGACTTGGTACCTGACTACCCGTCTGTCTTGCCCTTTCTTCCCTCCTTTGTGGAATTCACAACAGTGTCAGAGGTGTCGCTGGAGGGGGGAGGCAGTACTGTAAGTTCCTCACTGTTCCACTCCCCGTTTACTCCCCAGTACGAGGTGGCTCGTCCCCTCGCCTTCGGAGCCATTCCGGGCGACTCCCTGCCTGTTGCCTTCGCCGCCCGGAATGGCTCCGATGGCGAGGAGGCGGGGCCACCTCATACTGGGAAGTAAACGGGGAGTGGAACGGTGTGGAACTTACAGTACTGCCCCCCCTCCAGCGACGCCTCTGAACAGTGTTCAGTCACTGGCCCCAACCAGATAGATGAGCAATGGTGAAATTTTTGAGGAAGGTGACTGTTGGCTCTTCATGATCTATTAAGGAGGTGCTGCTTGTAGGTGGTATGCAGGAGCCACTGGTCCTCATCACGGCAGCATTGGCCATCCAATTCAGAGACACAGATGACAGGAGCAGGCAGTAAAGAAGCCATCTTAACTTCTTAATGTTTGTCACACCTCGACTATGACCAGGACAGACTGCAGGGGAACAACTACAGAGCATTGGGTGGGAGACGGAAGGAATAGTCAGGACCAGGACCAGGAGTGCCAAGGGAATCAGTCCAACACAAGGCTGGAAGCAGGGCAGGGTGAGGGCATCTTTGGGTTCCTTGAACTGGTGAGCTGTCTTCAAGGGTTTTCTAAGATCGACAGGTCAGCTGACTGCACTTACGTTGCATCAGATGATTGTATCCAGCCTGGCATCACACACACACCCCTGAGGGTGTCTTGGGATGTTTACATGGCTTGGCTTGCTGAAGGGACAAGGTGTGGGTGGGAAAGAATGTAAAGTTTGGAGGCTAAATGCACAGAGACCTTCCCCTAGTGCCTTTATAATATTAAACGATCATCGTTTTCCTTTAAGAGACATCAAGCTTAGGTGTAACGAAGGAGGCTTCAGCAAAAGAAGTGTGATATGGTGGTGCTTTGAACAAGAGGAGCATTAACCTAGAGCTATTCCAATATCAAGAAACATTACAGCTGTGTATTACAGGGGACTTCTTAAATAAGCATTTTGCTATGTAGCATGTAACTTTTATTATACCATTATTGACTTAAAAGCAGACAAGAATTGCTTCTTTCCAGATGTTACATTAAAGGCTTTGCAGAGAACAGTGTTTGGCAAGGGAACATTGATGTTACATTTTTAAGTAACCACACAGCTGCAAATGGTACAGTTTCATAGTACTCTTACATTGAGCTGGTGGTACATAGTATTTGTTAAAGCTCCATAAAATCACTAGGCACAACATTACTTTGGGGGATTTTTACATGGTGCACAGAGGGCTCTTTCACACCACATCCTCCCTTATATGTGTTGTTTTACCAACTTCATATCTGCAGCTTACAATTGCACAGAGGAGAACTGCATTTTCACTGCAACTAGATTTAGCGGTTTGAATACAGTGCAGTATTGGGAAAATGCGGTTATCTTGCAATGGAAGTGCTTGCAGGAGACTTCCTCAAGGAGCAGAGTTTCCCAAAGTGTCTGCTGTCATTTTCCTTCAGAGGCGTCGCTCCGGTAGGGGCGGGGCTGTAAGTTTTGCTCGGTCGGAGTCCCGTTTACCGAACGAGCAGGAGGCGGCCCCGCCCTCTCACTGTCAGAGCCATTCCCCTGCGGAGAAAGCAGGAGGCAGGGTCTCTTGCCTGCTGCTTTCTCCGCAGGGGAATGGCTCTGACAGTGAGGGGGCGGGGCCGCCTCCTGCTCGTTCGGTAAACGGGACTCCGACCGAGCAAAACTTACAGCCCCGCCCCTACCGGAGCGACGCCTCTGTTTTCCTTTTGTGAGGCTTGGCAAGTAGCTTGGGACTTAGCCTCTTCTCAGAAGTGACTCTACACTCCCACCCCCCTGGTGGGAGGGGGCCGCCACTGCCGCAACACCCCCCCACGGACACCACACGCCCCGCCCCGCCCCTGGGGGCATGACATCATCATTGCGCGCCGCCGCAGTGTGGAAGCACACACACACACCGGTGCTGTTGGGATACTTTTTTGAGCCAACCAGCACCAGGGAGGTTCTCTACGCAGCTGAGAACTTCATCTGTTCTCAGCTGCAAAGAGGATCCAGCGGCCAGGGGGGCAACGGATCCAGCAGCAGGAGCACCCCCCGCAACCCGCTGCTTAGGGCCCACCGCCCCCACCATAATGATGCCTCTGCCTCTTCTAAGCCCCGTAGCAGGCCTCGAGAGACACCAAGACACTAGCAGCAGGAAGCCAGAAAGGCTATACTGTGGGCTGGCAGCTGATGGTTCACAGACCGGCACCAGTATGCAGACCACAGTTTGAATAGCACTGCTCCAGAGCAACGGTTCTCAAACTAGTGGGTCGCGACCCACCAGGAGAACTGGATGCTGTCCCCTGCCACCTTAAGGGGCGGCGACAAAAAGTTTTTAAAAGCACTTTTCTCACTTACCATACCAGGGGTCCTGCAGCAGCCCTCCGGACAGTGCAGGAAGGCCTGTGGCCCCCTCCATGGGCCTCCCTGCAATGTCTGGAGGGCTCCAGGACCCCTGGTAAGTGGAAAAATAGTTTTTTTCCTGGCAGTGGTGATCCTGGAATTGCCGCCGTCGCTGTCCCCACCCCCGCAAAAACTTAGCTTTCTTCCTGCCTTAGGGGAGAGGACATGCACGGTCTCATCATTACTTGTTCATGATCCAACAAAGAACAGTTTGTTGAGTTGTCTGAACTGGGCCAGTATGGGCCCAATCCTATCTCCAATCAGCTCAGACCATGCAGCGCTGCCAATAGAGCACATCCTTATGCTATAGGAGGAACCAGGCGGCCAAGGAGAGGCAAACGTCTATTTTACTTACCTCTCTGTAGGTCGCCTGGTCTTAGACCTATGCCAGCTCTTTAGCTGGCCTAAATCTGTGGAGACTACTGGGCAATGGCGTCGCTCCCGTCAAGCGACGGGAGCGGGCCGCTATGGGGTGACGCGCACAAGGGGTGATGCGCGCACGTGCGTGATGCATCACCTCTTGTGCGCGTCACCCCGAAGATGTCCCCGGAGCCGGCTCCCGGCCTCTTCCGAGGCTGGGAGCCGGCTCCGGAGACGTCTTCCCCGGCCGACGCGCCAGGGCCTTCTGAGGAAGGCCCGCTGTGCGAACGTTATTTATAACGTTCTTTTGCACATGCGCAAACTGTTGCTGAGGGAAAAGGGCAGACTGTTGCTGAGGGAAAAGGGCAGCCCTTTTCCCTCAGCAACAGTCTGCGCATGTGCAAAAGAATGTTATAAATAACGTTCGCGCAGCGGGCCTTCCTCAGAAGGCCCCGGTCAGCCGGCCGGGGAAGACGTCCCTGAGCCGGATGCCAAAATTAAGGGGGCGTCCGGAGCGGCGCCTCGTTGGGCGCCCCCCCAATCGCGGTGCGGCCATAGGCCGCGCCAAAGATTTGTAAGGGGGGATAGGGGGAGGCATCACTAGGGTGACGCGCGCGCCCCGCTATGGGGCGACGCACGCCCTAGTGACACCACTGCTACTGGGGCTGGGGCTGGGCCAGGAACGGGAAATAGGATCTTGGCATGTGCTGCAGCCACTGAGACCCTCCACCTCCCACCCCCCTGAACTGCCCCCACCCCAGCCCGCTTCCGCCCCGATCCGCCCACAATCCTCCCCTGAACTGCCCCTGCTGCTGACTTACTAGCAATGATGGAGGGTGGAGGAGGTTCAGTGGGCCACTGTCACCCACACGTGGCCTCCAGCTATTTGCCCTGGTGGCCATGGCCCACCGAATGGCAGAGCGACATTTGTGCTACCCGTCTAGGACATATGTTGGCGGATCACAAGATCCATCAGTGTAAGCTCCAGAAGATTGGTAATGGGCTGTATATTATCCAGGGACATGCAGTGTGGGGGTAGCAAGTGAGGCAGAACCGCCCCATCGTACTCCACAGAAAAATGCCGCAGCTTAACCCTGACATTGTGCGTGCGTACCACCCACGTACTCCAGTGTAAGCGAGTGGTACACACGCACAATCACAGGATTAGGCTGAGTCTTTCTCCATGGACGAGAATGGGGCGGTTCTGCCTCACCTGCCGCCCTCACACCGCACATCCCTGATATTATCAAGCCTCTGGAGATGCGACCTGATATCAATACTAGGAGCTTGGCATTCTGCCTTTGCCAGCTCAACAGAACATTGTCTGCTGTACTTTGGGCTCTTACCTTCCCTCTCCTTTCAGCATATCCACATTTGCCAAGTCTAAATTTGCAGTCTGCAGCCCCAGCTGGGTTCCGACAAGTAGGTATCTAGCAGATGCAAGGATGGAATGGGGTTTAATAGTGGTAGCTGCTGGCAAATGATGTTTTTGGTGGCAATGACTGCATCACCCCTGTCTACAGAGAAAACTAAAACAGCCTCTTTAGCTAATTTGTTATTAAACGAAAAGTGGAAGGAAATCTCGGTCCTTATGCAAAGCAATGCACAGCATTTGTCTACTACTGAAAATGTATTCAGCATCACAAATTCTCCCACTGGATCTGAATGCTGAAGTGATTATTTTGCAGTTTGGTCTGCCAAAAGATTTACTTCTCCTGGAAAAGTGTTTAGCAAATGTTGTGAGGATCAAAGAAGCAAACATTTTCATGACAAAAGGGAATTTATACTCTAGACTACACACTAGACAGTGATTAGTGAGTCACATGCAAGAAGTGTCTTGTTTTCATCTTTCAGGCCTTGTAGCATTTAAGTCAATGCTAATTCCTTGACTGGTAGCTTCATATCCTTAACTGTGACTGGTTGAACTGCTCACCTTTCATTTGCTAATAACCCTTGTGTTGTACTGGAGGGTTGATGTTATTTTTTGAGGGGGTATGTTATTATCAACAGTGTCAAATCTAAGCAACTGTGTCAAATAGACAGATATGGGGTGTGTGAGTGTGTGTGTGTGTGTGTTTAGGATTACATATAGGCTAATAGAGGTGGGAATAAGAGTTGAATATATGAAACCACATTAGACTGAATCATATCACCACTGGTCCTTCTATCTAACTAACAACCCAATCCTGTCCTTCCCCCTCACAGATGCAGCAATGCCAAAATGGCTACCACTGCATCCTGTGTGTGTATGGGGGGGGGCAATCGTGAATGTCTCCTCTGAGTAAGGGAACATTTGTTCCCTTACCTAGGGGCAAGCCTTCTTGGTGCAGTGGGGTCTAATTGGACTTGCACTAGCGAAATCACTGGTGCAGGTCTGCATGAGCCCAAGCTGCAGGATCGGGTCCAGGAAGGGGGCTAGGATTTGGCAGTCACCGCTGCCACTGAACCTGCCCCCTTTCTGGAGCCAATTTGCCCCCATTTCTGCCCCATTCTGCCCTTCCACCACCCCGTCGCTGCCTTGTTTTGCCCTCCCCACCCCATTCCACCTCTCCTGCTGGCCTGCCTTTGTCGGAAGACCTGCTTCTCCGCCAGTGCTCCTGCAGCACACGACTCCATGCGCTGCCAGACAGTTTTTTTTATGACTGCCATAATAAGGCAGTTATTACACCAATAGGATTGGGCTGTAATAAATGTTGTTGACACTGACTGCTGTGGCTCTCCAGGACTTCAGATAGGGGCCATTTCCTAGCCCTGCCTGGAGATATCAGGACTTGAATCTGAGATCTTGGGCATGCAAAGTACACGCACTATCACTGAGCTACAGCCATTTCCATCAAGTGAGAAACTAGTTTTGTATGGAACTGGGATAAAACCACAGAATTATCATGCTGACAGAGGCCAGAATATCAGAAATATGATGGAGCTTTTCGTGGTGGGGTTATAGGTAGGACAGGTGTGGGGCAAGTTGCAGAATAACCTGTCAGCAGAGTGGCTCAGTTCAGAAACAACTGTGTCACTCAGAAGCACCTGAGGTAGGGAAGGGGCTCAGTAATTTACAGCCCAATCTACCGTAAGGCACGTTTGCGATGACTCTAGAGTAAGGGCCGCCGGCACTAGGCAGCCCTTACTCTGCCGTCAGATCTCTGTGCGGCCGCCTGAGGAGGGTAAGCAATCCCCCGGTGGCCGCATGGGCGGCCCAGGTGGTGAGTGAGGGGGCCCATTGGCTGAGCCAGCCCGCGAGGGGGCGTGGATGGCATCTGCCATATCCCATCTCCCGCTGGGCCAGCTCGGTCGTTACACATCCTCTTACTTCCGCCAGCTATTTAGCTGACGGAAATCTGAGGAGGCCCATTGGGCCGCTTTCCCCGAGTAGATCTCCTTGCCGGGCCAGCACGGCCCGGAATGGGAATAGGATCTGATGGGTGGGCCTTAGTTAGGATTGCGCTAACAAAGTTATTTCATTACAATACTGTACTACTCAGGTGCACAGAGATCTTGTGTTTTGCAGGAAGAACTCAAAATGCACAAGAATAGGGTACTACCAGATGTAAGAAGGCCACAAATGTTCTTGAGGCGAGGCTGGGTGAGCAACACTACCCACCATCGGGGCTGTCATAATTACCCTGTTTAGCAGTAAAAAGGCACAGGTGTACTGTACTGATGTGGGTAACACAGGGTGGTGGGCCTGCCATTACTTCCTAGAAAACTGAGCCAAAGGATGGTCTGCCCCATAACAATAATCCAAACTGACTTGCACTAAGGCACGAAAGAGATTTCTTTATTATTACTTTATAAACAGAGCAGTGGTGAACCAATAGAACAAACTTTGTCTCAGTATCCTGATATTGCTACTGAGTCATTCAGAGATGATATCCATGAAGTTCAAGAAACTGAACTGAAATTTATGAAGGGACCACTACAACTGTTCATGTGTAGACATGTGAAGGTTGGTTACAGTGATTCATTTGGGTCGTATGTGTATCTGTATCTGTATGTGTGCATGAGAGGGAAATTTAGTTTAGCCTGAGTAGGAACACTTTGTGATGTTGGGAGTTTCTTGAGTGTTTGAGTCCACAGGAGTGGTTAAGTGTAGTTGTGTAACTATACAGAAGATTTAGGATAAGGCTTATGGAAATAGCAACTGCATGTCACAGATTTTCTGGGGAGGGGGTGTGTCATAAAGGATGGATTCAATCTCCTTTGTCAAAAGTAGTAAAATGTTGCCTAATTCTGCTTCCCAATCTTCCATCTGCCACCTCCAGTAATTTAAATCCTTCCCAAGGAGACCAAGATCCTGCTAGTATGAAAAGACCACGTTAACTTGAGAACCTGTGTGACAAACAAATGGTAATTTATTTGTAAAACTGTAACAACATGATGTGATTTATGCAGTGGTTCAAAGTCCAAAATGCACCCACTGAGCATTGAAGCTCTATATTTACCTAGCGTGTGACATCAAGTGCCACAACACTGGCTGAAATCCATCTGTTCTTGTCACTAATATAATTCATTTAGCAAATACATAAGATAAAGAAAGTCAGTGGTGAAACCACGCTACAACTGCCACATCAGCAGGACTTAAGGCTCATCAGCCTTATGGGGCACTCATCTCTAATGTGAGACTCTGTGTATCTCTGGCTACAAGTACAGTCCAGGCTACCGGAAAATTTCTACCTAATTAATATTTGTAGAACCTAATGGTTCTGGCCAGTGTAAAAATGATTCGATAAAGTTCAGGGCTTGTAGAGGAGTTGCAATCATTGCATCCAATCAGGTGGACCATCAATCAAGGATTTGCTCAGTGCCCTTGACATTGTCCAGTAACCAGTATTATTATCCCTAACACTATTGATTCTCAAAGTTCTCCCCACAAGGCGCTGCTGCATCCCAGCGTGGGACTTTGGTTAGGATTAGGCTGCAACCTTATGCACACTTTCCTTGGAGTAAGTCCTATTGAACTCATGCTAGTTTGGATCTCGCCATTGTCTCTTTGTACATAGGTTCAGCCTAACTCGACTTGTGCTTGTTTTTTCATGTGATGGTGTATTAAAGTGAGTTGCCTAGAATTGGAAACAGTACTCGAGGTGAGGTCTGACCAATGCAGAGTAAAGCGGAACCATTACTTCTTACGACTTGGAAGCTATGGTTCTACTAATGTAGTCTAAAATTGTGTTAGCCTTAATTGCAGCTGCATCACGCTGCTGACTCATGTTCATCTTGTGATCCACTGCAACCCCAAGATCCCTCTCACATATTGTGCTGCCAAGCCGGGTATCTCCAATGTGTCTTTGGTTATTTTTGCCCAAGTGCAGAACCTTGCATTTGTCCTTGTTGAACTTCATCCTGTTGGTTTCAGCCCAGTATTCCATTCTGTCAAGGACTTCTTGAATGCTTCTACCTGTCTTCTGTTGTGTTTGCTACTCCTCCCAGCTTGATGTCGTCTGCAAATTTGATGAAGCGTCCATATTCCTTCATCCAAGTCATTGATGAAGATGTTAAAGAGAACCAGGCCCAAGACAGAGCCCTGGAGCACTTCACTCAAAACCGTCCTCCAGGTTGATGCGAAGTCATTGACAAGCACCCTTTGTTGGGCTCTGTTGTGTGTAGTAGTAACGTCTCCTGACATTCTGGTCTGACAAGCTCTCACTATATTTTTAAACTTTGATTTTTACTCTTGAATTAAAAAAAATAGGAAGTAATATTGTAACACAATAAATGAGAAGCACAGAAACAGAAATACAGTATATTTCTGTTATTCAGAAATACAATATAGCCACCTTGGGTCCCTTCGGGGAGAAAGGCGGGATAGAAATACTGTAAATAAATAAATAAATAAATATATAGGCAGGACGTGTGGTCCCGAGGTGGCAGGAGGTGTGGTCCCGAGGTTGAACTGCCTGAAGACTGCCGGAAGCTAAGCAGGAACAGTCAGTTTTCGTGCTGGAAGGGAGACCAGGAAGTCACTGATAAGCTGTCATGACCCTCGGTGGCCGAGAGGAGTCTCTGTTGTGTGGTGCGGTGAGAGAACAGACTGGAATGCTGAGAATGTCAGTGACAGAGCGATGACAACTGGAAAAATGTTTCCCTGTTCAGCATGATCTGTGGTGTCCTGCACAAGCTCAAGGCTTGTGTTCAGCAGCTAAGTGAAGATGATTATGCCGTGGAAGAAACCATATGGAATTATAGGGTTCTATACAGAATAATATTGTAAAGATCCTTATCGGATCTAGATAAGCCTGCCTATGTAAACCGCCTTGAATAACATCTGAAGAGTAATCTGAGGATAAGAAAGGCGGTATATAAATAAATAAATATAACATATTTATAACATGGGTCTTTTCACAACCTGCCAATACACCACCTCTAGTCTTTTCAGAACTGCAAAATATGTCATTTAATGCCTTTTTATGACTGGTAGCTTCTAGGTACCAAACATCTTACCTGCTTGGGGGCAGAGCAGAGAGAAATAGTTTGGCAATTGAAATGTAACCAATGAAGGAGGAAGAAGTCTGAGTTTTTGTCCTGGCTTTCAGGCTGTGAGAGCAGCACACTGTTTGCTTTTGAGGGAAACTAATGCTGCTTACAAACTAGCAGTGCACTTGTATGCTCTTCTATGCTTAAATTGTATATTTTAATGACTGAACAACAACAACAAAAATAAAACAGATATTACAGAAACACCACAAGTCTCTGCTCAGATGGAAACAGATGTGTAAACGGCTCTCTTGAAACTTTCTGCTGCTTGAGGAAGTGAGAAGCCAGTCAACAATAATATCTTCTATTTAAAGGCTAACCCTACTTCTGTAATGTAAGACAACTTGTCTAATGGTTCAATTATTTAATTGCCATTTTTGTAGTACTTTAGTGAGGACTGAGCAGAGAGGAAGGAAATGGTGTTCATCAGAAGTCATTTTATGTCCTTTTTGATTGCAGTCCCTTCAACACTTCTATGGCTGCTTCATTCTGTGACTAACTACAAATGTAAATCTGAATGACAGATGAATAAAGTAGCTTTAATGTGCTTAAACTTACACATTGCAGAAGTGGTTTTTAGGTTGAGGATGTAAGCCTCTAACATTTCTTGAACAGCAGGCCAGTGCATTAATAACATGTGGTAATCTGACTTGGCAGGACACTTATGTGCTTGGATACAATATGTGGGGCTGAGCAATGTGGGTGTGTATTTGTGTGTCTCCAGCATTCTCCCTGGGAGATCTGTACTTGTCAAAGAACTCAAGCAATGGGCAGAATCTCTCAGCCTAGCGTGCCAAAACAGATGATGCTATTATGATCTTATGCTACATTAGTGGTAACGGAGGGGAGGGTTTTACCTATGCTGGACTCAACAGTCTTCAAGGAAGGACAGGCGTATCCACGACAGCACATGCTCAGCATCCAGAAAAGTGCCAAAAGGTCATCCAAATGTAGGCTTACCATATCGCCGACCGGGACGCTCCGTTTTGGCCTTAAGGGGCGGGGGGAGGGGAGGGAGTCAGGGCGCGCGCCCTGACTCCCTCCCCTCTCCCCGTCCCTTAAGGGCAAAGCGGAGCGTCCCGGTCGGCGATATGGTAAGCCTATCCAAATGTCTCTTGAAGTGAAGCAGATAAAATGGTCTCCCAGCAGTTTAGCAGGGCTTGACCCACTATCATTTTGAATAAGGTGAATCCTGGGAGATCAACCAAAGGAGAAATTGGTTCCAGCTGAAACCAAGGTGGATCTGACTATGAGAAAATATGGGATTATCATGTAGAATTAAAAAGACACAATTCACGGCACAATCCTGTGTAGAATTCTGCCGGCGGAGTGATGGCTCCACCAGCGCTGGCTGTCGTAAATGTGCTATAAGACACGTTTTCAACACCCAACGAGTAAGCAATGCTGGTGTTGGGACTGGTGCCGCTCACTCCACCTGGAGCCACAGCCACCGCCAGCAGACACAGGTAGGTCCTGCGCCAGTTGGGGCAGGGGTGTGGGGAGAATACACCAGGGTGGAAAGGGAGGGGTGGTCAGCCAGGCCAGGGACGGGGGAGGGATCATTGGCAGTGCGCTCCCCCAAATCTATCCCTTGTCCCGGGCCTGGCCGCCTTTACACCGGCACCTCGGATTTGCGCTGGCCATTTTGTCGGCAGAGTCATTCCATGTGAAATCAACCAATGAAAAATCCTTGACGTCATGGATTTTGTTCATTTTCGGTACATTTGTATCTTACCATGAGATGTTTAAAAATTATTTTTTTCTTTGTCCAGCCGTTTTTGAGATATTGAATGTTCAAAATTGCCAAAAAAGCCCAAAATTCACTTGTCACCATACCTTCAAACGCCAGTTACAGGATAACGATGAATGCTACAGACATGGGAGAGGTGTCATTTTAAAGCTTATGAATAGGGCTTTCATTTGATATACAACATGACAAAATTGTAAATTTTCAAGAAATTCAAAAATATTCAAATATTCAAATATTCATCTCATGGTAAGGTACAAATGTACCAAAAATGAGCAATGGAATGACCCGGCACACATTTGAGGAGGCTCATTGGGCCTGCTGGGGCTCTACCCGGGGGAAAGGGACAAACCATTAAATCATTCCCTTCATTACATATCATTACGACTGCGCAGTGCATCTGTTTTCTAAATTCTTAGAAATGCGTAAAACAAATCCCACTAACTTTCTATTCTCCTATGTTAGGTGGTTGAATCTTACTAACTCACTAATTTTCATTTTTCTTGTCAGTGGTTGTGCCATAAATTAGGACCCTGTTTCTAGACACAGACAGATAATTCTTATTTTTATTTTTCACTTTTTTATACCGCCCTTCCTCCAAGGAGCTCAGGGTGGTGTACATATTTCCTCCCCCTCCTTTTGTCCTCACAACAACCCTGTGAGGTAGGTGGGGCTGAGAGATAGTGACTGGCCCAAGGTCACCCAGGAAGCTTCGTGGCTGAGCGGGGATTTGAACCTGGATCTTCCAGGTCTAAGTCTGACTCCCAAACCCCTACACCAAACTGATAATAAAACAATACATATAGTTAAATCCTTTATGCCTCTTTGTTCTAAAAATGACCTCAGTTTTTAACTTTTCAAATATACAAAGAAAAAACTTAACACATTATTAATAAATAAAATTATATAACTTAACAACTTTAAATGTATATAAATAATACAATACTATTAAATACTATTAAATAAAATGCTGTTAACTGGGCAAGTTGAAGATCACAGTGCCTGAACTATTCTGAACCTACAATTTCTTTGACACCCACGACCACAAATCCCCTTCCCATGTGGAGAGGGAACATCTGAATAAGACTACTGTTGGTAGAAGATCACTGGAACTGATATTCTTGTCAATTTCCCTCCAGCCAGGATGAACAAACATGTGTGTATATTTGTGTGAAGGGTTTGAAACCCACTTGAAATCCACATATCCACACATCTGGAAGCAGTAGCGTCGCTAGACGCGCGACACCCTAGGGCTGGGGGGTGCGCGTCACCCCCCCCCCGCCCTAGGGTGTCACACACACCCCCACACTGAACTGGAGGCCGGGGAGCCGGCCTTGGAACGTCCGGCTCCGCCGGCGCTCCAGGGCCTTCTGAAGGCCCGCTGGCTCAAAACGTAAAGTTTTACATTTTTCACGCATGCGCAGTACATTTTCTGAGGGCAAAGGGCTGCCCATTTGCCCTCAGAAAAGCAATGCGCATGCACAAAAATGTAAAACTTTACGTTTTGAGCCAGCAGGCCTTCAGAAGGCCCTGGAGCGCCGGCGGAGCCGGACGTTCCAAGGCCGGCTCCCCGGCCTCCAGTTCGGTGTGTGTGTGTGTGTGTGACACCCTAGGGCGGGGGGGGGGGGTGACGCGCAGCGGGCCTTCAGAAGGCCTTGGAGCGCCGGCGGGGTCGGACGCTCCAAGGCCGGCTCCCTGGCCTCGGAGCCTCCGGACTCCGGAGGCTCCAAGGCCGGGGGAGCCGGCCTCGGAGCGTCCGACGGTGACGCGCGGGTGACGTCACCCCTTTGCGCACCCTGGCGGTCCCCCCCCACCAGGCTCTGTCGACGCCTCTGTCTGGAAGCACACACAGTATGAAAAAATGCACAGACATATATTATGCCTCCACAGAGACAAGCAGTCGAGACAAGGCAGAAAATAATTCATGGGTGATTTACTGAATCCTGCAATAAAGCAAGGAAGAGCATGTTGGTAATAAATACAACAAACATTTGTTGTATTTGCCCAGTACGACTCAAGTACGGCCGCAGCTGGCGCACCACCCGAAGCTGGGTATTTAGATTTGAATCTGGGCAAATCCAGAAAAGACAGAGTTCCTACTGGTCAGGAAAGCTTCGATGCAGGTACTGAGTCACCTGCCCGTTCTGAATGGGGTTGCATTCCCCGTGCAGGAATGGATGCACAGCTTGGGAGTACTTCTGGATTCACAGCTCTCCTTGGAAAGCCAGGTGTCAGCTGTGGCCGGGGGGGCCTTTGCCCAGCTTCGGGTGGTGCGTCAGCTGCGGCCGTACTTGAGTTGATCGGACCTGACCACGGTGGTCCACGCCTTAGTGACTTCAAGACTGGATTACTGTAACGCGCTCTACGTGGGGCTGCCCTTGAAGACTGTTCGGAAGCTGCAATTAGTGCAGAATGTGGCGGTCCGGGTGGTCACTGGAGCTAGGCGGTTTGACTCTGTTGAGCCGCTGCTTCAGCGGCTGCACTGGCTGCCCATTCGTTTCCGGGCCCAATTCAAGGTGCTGGTAATGACCTTTAAAACCCTTTACGGTTTGGGTCCAGGATATCTGAAGTACCGCCTTCTCCCATACATTGTGGCCCACTCTCTTAGGTCATCTGAGGGGGCTCTCCTGCGAGGGCCACCTCTATCGCAAATTAGGGGAGTGGCAACACGTGGGTGGGCCTTCCAGTGGCGTTCTTAGTATGGGGGAGCTGGTGTGCTGCGCCCCAGGCGCCGAGTGGGCACGGTGCTTCCGGGGGGCGTGGCACCGGAGCCCGACTGCTGAGCCCCCGGGAAGCAGCGCACCCACTTGGCACGTCACCGGCTTCCGGAGGCTCCGCTCCGAAGCCGGGACAAGCCCTCCTCATTGTGACCGCCCAGTTCGGCAGCCCGTTTGCCCTCAGAAAGGTTCTGCGCATGTGCAGAAAAACAAAATAAAAGCCGTCGACGTGTCGGCCTTCTCACAAAGCCCTCGACCGCCGAACTGGGCGGTCGCAATGAGGAGGGCTTCCCGGCTTCGGAGCAAAGCCTCTCCAGAAGCCAGTGACGCACCGCTTCCCGGGGGGGCGGCAGCCGGGCTCTGGCGCGACGGGGCGCTCCAGCCCCCGCCCCCCGGGCGCCGTACCGCTTCAGAACGCCACTGGGGCCTTCTCTGCTGTGGCGCCACAACTGTGGAACTCCCTGCCAGGGGATCTGAGAACCACCCCTTCCCTCATGACTTTTTGGCAAGGGCTCAAAACATTTTTGTTTCGTCTAGCGTTTGGGTGATGGGTCGTGGTCTGCCTCCTGTGTCTCAAGATGCTCTGCCATGCTGCCCCCCAGTGGATTTTATTGTTTTTAAATTCGTTTATGTATGGTTATGTATTTTTAAATTTATTTTATGTATTATTTCAAATTATGTCTTTTAATCTTTGGTGTAAGCCACCTTGGGCATTTGCCTTTCGGCATAGGTGGGATATAATTTTTTAAATAAATAAATAAATTCGTGTGTGTGTGTGTGTGTGTGTGTGTGTGTGTGTGTGTGTGTGTGTGTGTGTGTGTAGAAGCAGTATACTCACTGGGAGCCTGAGTCTAGTCTAGCTGCTTTGGGGAAGCCACGGCAATTAAACCAATTCAAACTGGTTGAGATTTGCGATGTCATATGTAAGCCTTTTAGGCTAAAACTGTTTGCTGATTAAGATTCATTGTGATAGAGTATCTCTGAGGATGGTACCTCTTTTTGAAAGATACTCTTAAATGCTGCGAGCTTTAGCAAGGGACTATGCTGCTGAGTGTTATGTACTGTAACTTCCTGGTAGACAAGTGCAGAACACCAGTATTTTACTTCTCTAATGAATATTTTGCTGGTGCTCGTTCTAGATATTACTAGTGCTTAGGGAATAAACTGTAATATTTGCTGTACTGGACAGTTTTTTATGGTAATCCTGTCTTGAACGTTCACTTCAAACAGGTGTAGTCTACATACTCTATGCAGGGGTTCCCAAACCTTTTAGCACCTGGAGCCACTTTTTACAATTACACTCGATCAGGACCCACCTAGCTTTACAAGACTTTAAAAAAAAGGTGATCTAGAAAGAAATATATTGATTTATTTACAAGTAATATTTGTTTGTTTATTTGCAAAAAACTCAATCCATTTCTAGTAATGAGGCAGCCCTAATGAATAGCTTCAAAGCTTCAGGGGCTTAATTATGTGACCCAGCCTTCACCTGCTCCCACTACCTGTCATTGACAGACTTGGGAAAAAAACACACAGAAAACTGCAGGAGCTCAGCTCTTTGAAGGGCAATTAGCAGCTTTCTGACTTTCGAATAGCCTCAGGGCTTGAGGCAATTACTTATCTGATCATTCCATCACCCTGTTTTCATTGGAGGCACTGCAGGACCCACCAGAAATCAGGTTGCGACCCACCAAGTGGGTCCCAACCCACAGTTTGAGAAACACTGCTCTATCACATATGGTACCTGGAGAACAATAATTCCTACCTTCAGCAACTTCAGTGGTGATGATCTCTGGTGTTGACCAACTTAAAAGAAGCAAAAACAACTCCTAGTTTTTGAATGTGTGTGTGTGTGTGTGTGTGTGTGTGTGTGTGTGTGTGTGTGTGTGTGTATGTGTGTGTGTGTGTGTTTCAGTCAATTGGTACATCATAGCATACTGCTTCATAAGCACCTTTGCTTCGTTTTGAGCTCCTTGGCCCACAAAGCTCCTTCCTAGCCACTTAAACCAGACAAAAACATTGCAGGCAATACTGTTGTTGTTGTTGCTGTTGCTGTTGTTGTAATGCTTTGCATCTTCCTTTTTGATTCTGACTCATTATTTTTCTTTACTGTCTTATTGGCTTTACTGGCCGGAAGCTGCGGTAAGTAAAGAAACAACCCCATTTTCGGGCACTTCTCCCCCACCGCAGAGATGTCGGAAGTCCGCACGGCGCCTGGCACGGGGGGCGGGGCCTGCGTCGCGTTACGTCGACGCGCCCCCCCCTGCCAGAATCGATGCCATTTCGGAGCCGTACGGGCTCGAGGGAGGGCGGGAGGGCTGATCCAGCGCTTCCGTAAGTTCCCCCGATTGCGCCCTCCCGCCCTCCCGCCTGGAGCTCCTGCTCCACGTGCTCCTGATCGCGCCCGAGTGCCCGAGCGCCTGGAGCTCCTGCTCCACGCGCTCCACCGTTCTTCCGCCGCTGCCCCACCGGAGGTGATCCCTGGGATCACCGCTGCTGCTGACCGCACCCCCTCAAGCACTCAAAATTCTTCCCGCCTTGCAGGGGAGACCTTTGAGAAGCACTGCTCTACAATGTCTAGTCCTGACTTACAGTGGAACAGTACAGATTGTCAGGTTAAACGTGAGTGAAAACCTTTGCAGAACTGAACCCATTAACCTAAATGATTACACACCATACTTTTAAGTGAGAAGTATCTTAATATCAGTGAATCTGTATCTGGAACAGAATATCAATAGGGAGCAGCTAGTATTAAGCCCTGAGTGTTTTACGACTGCTGTTTTAGCAGTTGTTTGGCTGTTATTGCAGTTATTTAAGCAGATGAAAGGATTTCTGCCCATGTCAGCAAATACACCTTGACTTCTTTAATAATAAATAAATAACTTGACAGAAAATATTGGCTGGAGAAATCCTAACCCTTAAAACAATGTGGGGGGTGGGGCAGGGAGGGTAGGAATAACTGAAGATCAGCATATTCCCTTTTTTCCTTCTAAATTGGAGGCCTAAACAAGATAGGTGTCTTAAACGTACAATACTATATGGAAGAGAAAACCCACTTACAGTGCACTTTTTGCTTTTTGTATACCCTCCTACACAATAACTCTCCGGAGAACGGCATGCAGCTTTCCATTAGCAATTTGTGTCTTCGTTTCAAGATATGAGGCTGCAGCGCAGTGGGTCAAACTCAGCATGAGGGGGTTAGAGGAATTACACCTGAAAGAAATTTCACCCAGTCATTCACATCTTTCATCAGACTTCAACCTCAGTGAGAAGATGAAGGAAATACTGTGTTTTTCTTTCTGTTTTTCTTTCCTTGCCAGTGCCTTGGGAATAGTGAACTGCACTTGGGTTTGATTGTAGGACCCTTTCAAAAACATGTGGAATTATAGGCATCATAGATAGGAGGCACTTTTCATTATGGAGACTTTATCTATCTATCTATCTATCTATCTATCTATCTATCTATCTATCTATCTATCTATCTATCTATCTATCACATTTTTATACCGCCCTTCCTCCAAGGAGCTCAGAGTGGTGTACATATTTCCTCCCCTCCTTTTTGTCCTCACACCAACCCTGTGAGGTAGGTGGGGCTGAGAGATAGTGACTGGCCCAAGGTCACCCAGGAAGCTTCGTGGCTGAGCAGGGATTTGAACCTGGATCTTCCAGGTCTAAGTCCGACTCCCAAACCAAACAATCCCACCCAAAGTTAAAACGGTGGAGCGAGCGCTTCACCGTTCCAAGGCATCGTGAACATGCTGTAAAGCACGTTCATGATGACTTGAGAGTAAGGCCGGCCGACGTGGAGGCCGGCCGCCCTCACTCCACCACCAGATTGTCCCTGCGGACACTGGAGAAGGTAAGTGATCCCTCGGCGGGCTTGGGGGTGGTCCAGGTGGTGAGTGAGGGGGGCATTGGTCGAGCCAGCCCGGGGGGTAGGGATGGTGGCTGCCATATCCCCGTCCCCTTCCTGGGCTGGCTCCGCCATTACATGGCCTCCTACAACTTCTGCCAGCTAAATAGCTGGCGGAAATCCGAGGAGGGCCATTGGGGCCTCCCCGCATTACACTGGGGGAAGGGGATGAATGTCCCCTTCCCCTGAAGAGACCTTGGGGAACACGGATAGGATCCGGCGGGTGTCCTGGGTCACCCACCGGATACCTACGCAGAATTGTGCTGCCCATAATGGCCCAATCCTATAATTTGAAATGCCTTTCTAAGCTGTATAGGGTGCGGGCACAACAAAAGCTCCACTGGTGCACCTATAGCTCCACTAGCAGTGATGAAGTCCTGCCATCATAGCTCCAGTTCCATTGGAGAATGTGTCATGGATGCCAGGAGAGCGCTACACCAATGTACCTCCAACGTCAACACAACTACAGCCAGCATAAACTCCAAAACAGGATGGAGACATGGGCAGGATGTGGAGTAAGTCAACTTATACCATATCCTAAATTCTCTCCAGATGGCATACATGCCCCAAAGTCAGCACAACACTAAGCCAATGTCAGAGCTGGTGTAGGAACAAACCAACCCCCCCCCCAAAAAAAACACATACAAAACAATGGGGAGGGAAAAAACGCCCAAAAATCTCAACTCCTGCCTCCCCCTCCGTCCCACCTCCTCCTATAGCAAAGCATAGGATACAGCCAATCAAAGCACACCAACCACAATACTAAAGCAGGGGCCAGGGAGACCATCACTCAGACGACAGGGCATGTGGCATGAGCTATATCTCACTGGCTTCATGTCATGAACATTTAGAGCATGCACATGGGAAGTTTGGTGATGGGAACCAATGGGAAAGGGCACTTTGCACACAAAGCAACAAGTATGACGATAATTCATGTCTTCTCAGAATTCTCTGTCCCAGAAGGACTCTACACACAAATACCCAACTGGAACCTCCACCCCCAACAGGGGGAGTAAGGACAATGTACCCCACACAGGTAAGCATTGATGGGGAGGGGATCTCATGCTGCAATGTGTTGATGCTGTATATCTGTCTCATTCCTCTACCTCCCACCCACCCACCCAATACCTACCCAATACCCACCCAATACAGTCCTTTCAGTATTGTCAAACGTGTCTTAGCTATAAACTGTCTTTCCTAACCATCCCTCTCACCTTTTGCAACAGCTAAGAGCATTGGATGCCTGCTCTCTCTTGATAAATGTCTGGTACTCCAACCATTTCCACAGCTGGCCAAACACTCACCAGCAGCCTTTTTGGTTTTTCAGGACTGCAGCATTGTCACATGGGGCAGAAGAGTTGTTTCTCACACAGTCAGCGGCGTTCTTACACCCCCAATGCGGGGGGTGGCTCGCCGTGCACCCCCATGATGTCACAAGCCACGCCCCCTTTGGGGCGTGTGTCACTTTCGTGCCACCGCTGCAGCAAAATGGCGACGTGAAACTGCACAAAGGGGGTGCACGAAGGTCAGCACCACTTACCCGGCTTTCATTCGTTGTGCTTCTGTCTTCGCCGGCCGGGCAGCATCTCTGGCCTTGTCTACTTGCTGGCCAGAGATGTCCCTAGAGAGGCTGCGGCTGTGCAATTGGAGCAGAGCCTCTCTAGCCCCTAGTCACGCTGGCTGGAGGACTGGAGGTCCACCAGTCCTCCACCAGCGAGACTAGGGGCTAGAGAGGCTCTGCTCCAATTACGCAGGTGCAGCCTCCTTAGGGACATCTCTGGCCAGCGAGTAGATGACAAGGCCAGAGATGCCGCCCGGCCGGCGAAGACAGAGGCTGAGACCAGGTAAGTGTTTTTCACCTCTGCTAGCCTCAGGGTGGGGCTCTGTGGAGGGGCCTTTCTGGGGACAGTGGAGGGGCTTTTCTGCTCTCAGGATCTTCAGCATCCTCACTCTATGTTTCTTGGACTCCAACAGGTCATGATTTCCTTTTTCTCTGATACCAAGAGTTGGGGGGAGAGGGGGGCAGCACTCTTGGGCTACTGTGTGGCAGGTGTCAGCAATGACTCAAATCCTTAGGGTATGGTGTGTGTGTGTGTGTGTGTGTGTGTGTGTGTGTGTGTGTGTGTGTGTGAGAGAGAGAGAGAGAGAGAGAGAGAGAGTTCTTCATAGTGTAAAACAATTGAAGGAGAAAATAAAAACGTTTGCCAATATTAGCTTCAATGTGTTAAAAAATGTTTGAACATCATGTTACAGCAAATGAAAAACATTGCCAAGTTGATGGCAAACAGTATGAGCAATGACTGTAACTTACCCTATAGTGTGCAACATTTAAACTATTCTATATTTTGTTCAGCGGGTTAAACCGCTGAACCATAAGCGGTCGATCGAAAGGTCGGCAGTTCGATTCCCGCGACGGGGTGAGCGCTCGTTGCTTGGCCAGCTCCTGCCAACCTAGCAGTTCCAAAGCATGTGAATGCGAGTAGATAAATAGGTACTGCTTGTGGGAAGGTAAACAGCGCTCTGTGTTCCAGCTGCATGCTACGCGCTGCGGCAAGGAGAGTCATGCCGGTCACATGACCACGGAGGCATCTTCAGACAACGCTGGCTCTTCGGCTTTGAAATGGGGATGAGCACCACACCCTAGAGTCGGACACGACTGGACTTAATTGTCAGGGGATACCTTTACCTTATATTTTGTTAGATTGGGGAGTCAGTTCAGTGGTTAGCTATTTGCCAAAGCTTAAAATCATGGACAAGCAATTCTGAACAACTAATCTGCAAGGCTGTGCTGCATACAATTTAGATTTGATTTAATCAGTGTTAATTACTTACCTTTTATATTATGTAGAACAGCTGATAACAATAAGGCTTTGTAAAATTAAAACATATGACAATTTGCTATGCTCTGACAAAAAATATGGAACAGATTTTTTTAAAAAATATGATAATTAAAAAATTAATTTCAGCATTAGCATGATGTGCACCTCTGTTCTTACATGTGGGGATAGGAAAATATAGAGTAGAAAAACAGACAGCGGGTGGCCCAAGGAATCTTGCCACAAATCTATCACCCATGAACATGAGAAAAACACAAACTAAATTGTGGGCATTTCCTGAGATCCTGGGGGAAGGAGCAATATCTAAAATGCATTTGTCACTGCAACAAGAATAATGTTACACGTGCACATCTAGCTATAAATACATATCAGACAGCCTTGCCATTTCTGTGCAAATTGGTATCCCCATTTCAGTAAGATGACGCGTCAAAATCTCTTGATAATTAACTGTGGCACCGCACAGGAATGTTCAAGGTGTTGCAATAATATCAAGTCCATTTGTGGGTTTTGCAGGAAATAATATTAAAATGGGAGGTTGTAAACTGACATTGTCACTCTATATAATTACAAAATAAAAGTGTGCATGTTACTCGTGCATACTGGTAGGATAATGCTTGTTGTGGATAACGTGGATTGCTTCCAGTCCAATTATCCAATTTTTATTCTTGCTTTTAGATCAGTCATTTTAATGAGCAGAATTGGTATTATACTGCTATACTGGTATTATACTGCTATCATGCAGAATTGGTATTATACTGCTATTTTTAAAATTATGTTGTAATAAATATATATTATGCATTTGTATAGGGATTGAAATTTTTGAACTTTTATTCTGTAAGCTGCTTTGTGTTACACGTCAGGGTAAAGAAAAGCAGGATATAAATACTCCAAATAAATACATTAAATTAACAAAAATGTGAGGAATAAAACTGAGAGGAAGCTTTCTTTGTCTGAGACAGACCTTAGAATCTTTCCTAGCCTTCCACTGTGGTGACCCTATTCCTCAGGGCTGGGCCAAATTGGTGGGTGCTTTCTGCATCAGGAACATGTGGTGTGGGGGTGGCAGGTGAGGCAGAACTGCCCCATTGTAGTCAGCGGAAAATAGCTGCAGCCTAACCCTGTGATTGCGCGTGTGCCACCCGCTTACTTGCATGAAATCTCACCCACAGCACACAATCTTACTTGCATGAAATCTCACCCACACCGCACATCCTTGCTCTACATTTACTGCCTAGGATTTTGTGGAGGCCTGCTCTGTCGGTTCCACTCCCTCCCGGGCCTGATCCATGCAACTCCTGCCCCACAAAGCCTCTGGAACACCCTCCCCCCCACACCCCTCCACCGCCCAGTGGGGAACTCACCTTCCCTGGCAGGCGCTCCACATCGACTGGGGCAAGTAGAGTGGCACTGGCCTCTGTGCCGGCGCTGCCTACTCACCGGGTGCCACAAACATGCTTTATGGTATGTTTGCGACACCCTAGACTGGCAGGGTGGTCTTAACATTAGACAGGATTGCACCATTATTTAACTATTGTTTTGGGTCTTTATATATAAAATTTTTCCTGTGTTTAAAATATTAGGGCCAGGGAGATAGAGAAGGCCTTCCTTAGCTGATATGTAATGTAATATACAGGCATAAGGTTCTATCAGTTTTTGCATTTGCAGATAGCCTTTGGATGAGCTCCCGTGACCATTTGTGCCATAATGAGGTAATGCTCTGCAATCACTTCATGGCAAAGGTCCATGTATATTCTGGTACCGTGACTGGCTCAGACCAAGGTTCAGTCCTAGAAAGGAAGATTTTAAAACCCACAATTCAAGCAGTAGAGACAAAAAGCATAACATGCTTAATTTTTGAGATCAGGTTCTTAACATGTTTCAGTGGAGTTTCAAGTTGTAACTGACAGGTATATAAGCAACTAATGGCCCAACCCTATTGCGGGTCTACAGCAGCGGATCTTGTGACCCACTGCTGTAAGCCCCATTCGGTGTCGCGCACTTCAGAGCCACCAGTGCAAATGGTTGGCTGCTCTGCACATATGCCAGTGGCTCCTGGACCGTCCAGAGCAGGTAAAGTGGTGCCAGGGGTGGTTCAGGGGAGGATCAGGGTGGGGACTGGGCTGAAATGGGGGTGGAGTGGGAGAGAGGGGGAGGATCTTGGCAGCAGCGGTGCATGCCAAGACTGTATCGCACTTTTCCTGTCCTTACATGCTCCCTGAGGCTCCTTGGATTTAGGCCAGCTAAATAGCTGGCATAGGTCCGAGGAGAACCATTGGTGGCCAGGCAGCTTACAGGATGGTAAGTAGAAAAGATTTACAGTATCAGTGCTGTGTCCTATGGGCTAGCAGAGGATAGAAATGGGCTGTAATTTTCCTTCCCTAAAAATAAAAAATTAGGATTGCTTCTATTTAGTTTTGTTTTCTGATTTTTTTTTTAGAAGACACATTAAAGCCGCTGTTGGCAAGAGACCTTTTAAGAATTATATTACACTGACATCTGGTGGACATGGTGATAATTGATTTCAAGGTTTCTTTTACTATGTTAATAGACTAGAGATCGAACATGGAAAACTAGGCATACCGTATTTCATTGACTCTAAGATGTCATCAATTGTAAGATGCACCATTATTTTATGTACAACTAATAAAGAAAAAAATGCTGCCAATTAAACTATGACACAATGCTTTCTTATCACTTATTTATTTTTATTTTATTTTTCACATTTTTATACCGCCCTTCCTCCAAGGAGCTCAGAGTGGTGTACATATTTCCTCCCCTCCTTTTGTCCTCACAACAACCCTGTGAGGTAGGTGGGGCTGAGAGTGACTGGCCCAAGGTCACCCAGGTGGGGCTGATAGTGACTGGCCCAAGGTCACCCAGGAAGCTTCACGGCTGAGCGGGGATTTGAACCTGGATCTTCCAGGTCTAAGTCTGACTCCCAAACCACTACACCATCCTGGCTCTCTTAGCATTTTTATTCTATATGCCCCGCTGCTCTGTTTCCATGCTTTTCTGCACGCATAATATTTTTTTGTTTCAATGCCGCATCATACTGTAATCTTTTTGAAGGCATTTTAAACAGCAATTAAACTCGACGCATGTAGTGACGACAGTATGAACACCTATGACCAAGTTTGCACGTGCGCAGGCTATGACAACTATGTTGCGTTTTCTGCATGGCTGCTGTTGTAAGACGCCATCAATTGTAAGACACCATTGATTGTAAGACACATCCCCATTTCAGAAATGTTAAAATGTGTGTGTGTGTGGGGGGGGGGGGAAATGTGAGTCTTACAGGCCAATCTCATTCCCTGTGGCCGCCAGTGTAGATAGTGTTGCTCCAGCAGAGGCTGCTTTACAGAAGTTGCAAAGCAGCCTCTGCCGGCACACACTGCAGGTTCGCTGGCGGGGGAGGCCAAAGCAGCCTCCTGCACGCCGGCAGACGGCTGAAGACCTGCCAGAGCAGGTAAGGCCATGCAGGGGGTGGAAACAGGGTGGGGGAGAGTGGAATGGGAGAGAGGTAGGTGGAATGAGCGGTGATGGGGTGGGAGAGTGCTCAGATCAGGCCCAGGAGCGGGTCTGCTCACTTAGCAGCAGTGGCATATGCCAAATCCCAACCCCCTTCCTGGGCCTGATCTACCTTCACAGATCAACGCGTATTTGCACCAGCAATATCACTGGTGCAGGTCTAAGTTGACCCATAGCAGCTGCTGGGGCTTACCCCAGGGCAAGGAGACAAAAGTCCCCTTACCCCAAGGAGACCTCCAATAGCCCCCCCAAAAAAGCCAAAAGCCAGACACTGACAAAATCTAAGAGTCCCAGCTACAACTGAAGCAACTCCTGACAACAGTCAAGATACACAAAAGCTATAAATCTATTGTCACACGTCCTGTCATCTGAGTGATGGTTTCCTTTAGTGCTGAGGTTGAACTTTAGTGCTGAGGTTGGTGTGCTCTGATTGGCTGCAAAGTCTAGTCTGCATCCTATGCTCTGCCCTAGGGAAGTGGGTCAGGTGGAGGGGTGGTGAGAATTGAGATTTTCTGGTGTTTTTCTTTCCTGCTGTTTCCTGTTAGTTTTTTAATTCCTATGCCGGCTCTGATGTCAGTGTAGCGTTTTGCCAATGTTTGGGATTTGTGTCATCTAGAGGGGATTTAAGAAATTCCACATCAACTTGACAACTTCCTTTCTTTTTCTTTATGATCATATGCTTTGAAGTGATCTCCAGAAGTCTCCCAAATCCTGCTATGTAAACCAGCTATGCTAACCGAAGAAACCCGAGCAGATGTCAGGAGGCAGGCCCCCCTCTTGTCTGTTAAGACTACTTCGGCAATAAACACCAAACTGAAATCCACTCATTGCCTCACCTGTCTTTCTAAGCATCAGGGGTGTGGCCTTCTCAAATCCTCTCGATGTAGGATGTAGAACTCCTTCCCTGGGAAGAAGAGGTGTGGAGTTCACAGGCCCACTACCAGAACTTTGCAAAGCCCAGTCTTGTAAGACTGCATCTGTCTCTCAAATGCAGGTGGCTGTGTTTTATTTAGGTCAGAACAAGGCAGTGCTGAGGAGGAGGATGCTGGGAGATGACTTACCTTCCCAGGTGAGGGTGAGTCTGTGAGGTTCCTGTGATGAGAAAAAGGATGTGGGTGGGGCATGAAGGTTCCCTCCCCTCACATTGATGAAAGGCATCTTCAGAGAGGGTGCAAACCTTGCAGCCGTGAAGAAGGCCAATTCCATGCTCAGGATCATTAAGAAAGGGATTGAGAATAAAACGGCCAATATCATTATGCCTTTGTACAAATCGATGGTAAGGCCACATCTGGAGTATTGTGTCCAGTTCTGGTCACCACACCTCAAAAAGGATACAGTTGAATTGGAAAAGGTGCAGAAGAGAGCGACCAGAATGATTCGTGGGCTGGAGGAGCATCTCCCTTATGAGGAAAGGCTACAGCGTTTAGGGCTTTTCAGTCTAGAAAAAAGGCGCCTGAGGGGGGACATGATTGAGATGTATAAAATTATGCATGGGATGGAGAGAGTGGATAGAGGGAAATTCTTCTCCCTCTCGCATAACACCAGAACCAGGGGACATGTACTAAAATTGAGTGGAGGGAGAGTTAGAACGGACAAAAGAAAATATTTCTTTACGCAGCGTGTAATTCATCTGTGGAACTCCTTGCCACAGGATGTGGTGATGGCACCTGGCCTAGATGCCTTTAAAAGGGGTTTGGACAGATTCATGGAGGAAAAGACCATCACAGGTTACAAGCCATAAGCAACCTCCTGGTTTTAGAAGTGGGTTTTCTCTGTGCCAGGTGCAGGGGAGTGTCAACGGGAAACAGGTTATCTTGTTGGCTGTGTGCTCCCTGAGGCATCTGGTGGGGCCACTGTGTGATACAGGAAGCTGGACTAGATGGGCCTTTGGCCTGATCCAGCAGGGCTCTTCTTACGTTCTTAACCTTTGGAGACCCGGGTACCCCCTATCATGGTCCAATTTTCTGAAGTACCTCCTGCTAATTAATTGGATTAATCAATTAATTAATTAGCTAATTAATTGTTAAATAAAAGTACTAAAACAATTTTAAATGTGAAAAAATGTCTTAACTCTGTGTGTGTATGTGTGTGTGTGTGGGAGAGAGAGAGAGAGAGAGTGAGAGTGAGAGTGAGAGTGAGAGTGAGAGAGAGAGAGAGAGAGAGAGAGAGAGAGAGAGAGAGAGTGTCAGTCAGACAGACAGACAGACAGACAGACAGACAGACAGACAGACAGACAGACGGGGATTGCATTTAAGTTCTAATTAATAAGTAACTAACTACTGATTGATGCTGATAAGGGGCAGGCTCTGGCGTACCTCCCGTTGGTCCGCAAACCCCTAGGGGTACTCATACCCCTAGTTGAGAACCCCTGCTGTAGGGTCTTGTCATTCTTCATCCCAGAGACACTGACTTAGGGTGTGTTAGTATGTTCACAGTATGAACAGTCACCCTATGCTATAGCTTGGCTGCCAGTGCTGGCCCTAAATTGTGAGGCACTTGCTCCTTATCTTGTTTCCTCATAGCATGCTTTTCTACTGCCTCGCAATGCAGACCACACCAGAGCAGTTGAAGGTGAAAAGTGATACTAAGGAAATTCAACCTTCTCATATCCAGGAAGCATCTCGATCAGCATGGCCACTTTACAAAGGGCTGAAGAGAAATGCATGAAAAAAGATGTGTCTCTGCTAACCAAATAGCTGAGGAAGGGAGAGATGGAAGGCTGATAGGACTTACACCCCCCAGAAAGCCACCTGTGTAACAGGGCCAGGCATTTAGCGTAAAAGACCGGGAATGCTTGCCAATAGAAGGAATAAGCATTAAAGAATAATGCAAGCCATTATTCACATTATCATAGTGTGTATATCATTTTTGATAGCATCTATCAGTACTTCAGCCCTCTTGAGCATTTGACTGTGACAAGTAATGCACAGAGATTTACACAAGAAAATGGTCTCTTGGGTTTTCTGTTAAAATATGTTTTTGTCAACTTTTCAAAAAGTGTAAGTGGCATATCCTGCATTTATAATGCTCCAGTGGCTCTTCTTAATGTAGCCCTTCCTTGGGGAAAATATCCACACACCTCAGCGAGGTTTCGTGTGCAAGATCTTTAAGGCGCCTGGAAGGAACAGAATTCTTTCAGTGGGATCCTGAAGCCAAGTGCTGTGCAATTCCCACCCAGTGACTCTACTTAGAACTTCAGCAAATAAGTGTCAACCTATGGGGCTAGTTAGGACATATAAAAAGGTAAAGGTGACCCCTGACAATTAAGTCCAGTCGTGTCAGACTCTAGGGTGTGGTGCTCATCTCCATTTCAAAGCCGAAGAGCCAGCGTTGTCCGAAGACGCCTCCATGGTCATGTGGCCGGCATGACTCTCCTTGCCGCAGTGCGTAGCATGCAGCAGGAACACAGAGCGCTGTTTACCTTCCCGCAAGCGGTACCTATTTATCTACTCGCATTCACATGCTTTGGAACTGCTAGGTTGGCAGGAGCTGGCCAAGCAACGAGAGCTCACCCCATCGCAGATTTGAACTGCCGACCTTTCGATCAACAGCTCATGGTTCAGCGGTTTAACCCACTGCGCCACCCGCTGGCAGTTAGGACATATACTAGATGGCATTGCAGTTACCTAAACTGGGATAACTCATAATATATTTAAAGTTTGGGATTCCCAGTTTTCCCTTGTTAAGGTTTCTCTAAATGCTGGGATTATGTTTTGTTTTCATTATACAAAGATTAATGAGAAGGAAAGGAGGAGGACAATGAAGGAAAAGGAGAGAGACCCAGGAGGCAGACTGGGGTGAGAGAAACGACGTGTTTCTAATCCTCCCATAGGGTCCTTGGAGGAGTCCAGCAGCCTGGAGAAGGGATTCCATTCCAGGGAGACAGACTAGGGGCCCTCCCTTTTGCAACAGCTCACCCCCAGGGACTGAGGGAGTCTGCAGTACATGACCCAGGGGCTCACCTGTTTAGGCAGATTAATTTGGCATTGTGATTTGCTCACCTTGAGGCGCCTGGGGGTGGAGAGCCTCCACCTGAGAACAAGGGAGCAGTGACCCCTTTAGGGATAACAAGCTATAAGAAGGACCACTTTGGACTTGGGAAAAGGTGAAGCAACCTGGGTATTTTGTTGTTGTTGTTGTTAACTTCCAAGTAGGATATAAGTTCTGTTCTATTAATAAATTAATAGACTGCACTGGTTATGTAAGTGTCATTGTCAGTGATGTATCTAAGTAAGTAGGTCACGAGTGCGAGTGCAAGTACGAGTTATTTTTGCACGAGTGTGAGTCTGAGTGAGAGTCAGTGCCAAGATTTTTGGCAAGTACGAGTCAAGTTCGAGTCATTTTTGCACGAGTGCGAGTCGAGTACGAGTAAGGCCAAAAAACATGAGTCACGAGTCGAGTCACTTTGGGGAAAATGGCTTTTTTCCCTGAAAATGGGGTGGGTGGGTGTCTGTGTGGGCTGTGTGTGGGGACCTCTGAGGCTTTTAAAGCACCCACTTGGCTTCCCCTATGACTTGGAAAATGACTTGGAAATGGCAAGTCGTTACCCCCACGAGGGCGAGTCAAGTGCGAGTCCCGTGGGTCACATGTACGAGTACGAGTACGAGTCAGGGAAAAAGTGACTCAGTCACACTTGCTAGTCGAGTCTTTTGACTCAAGTCCCCATCCCTGGTCATTGTTGAGATGTCTTATCTCAACAGAAGAGTCTGGCTCAGTTGGGAGAGCTGCTGCCTTCAAAGCCCGAAGACCGGTGAACTTGATAAGTTCAAGACACGCCACCGGCAAAAAGCTGTGAAAGCCTCCAGGAGGAGAGATAAGAGCTTCCAGCTGTGTCGGTTGAGTGTGGGAGGCGCCAGCCAGCAGAATTGTCAGACTGTAAAAAGAATACCACCTGGAAAGTAGCCGTTCATGAAAGATTGGACATTATATATATATATATATATATATATATATATATATATATATATATATATATATATATATATATATATATATATATATATATATATATATATATATATATATATATATTGTAAAAAACCCCAAGGGGGGTTAGGACCAATCTATAAAGATATGTCCAATCTTTATATATATATATATATATATATATATATATATATATATATATATATATATATATATATATATATATATATATAGAGAGAGAGAGAGAGAGAGAGAGAGAGAGAGAGAGAGAGAGAGAGATGTCCAATCTTTATTGGACATATATCTATATCTTTATTGTCCAATCTTTATATATAGCCACCCCCATGGGATGAGGGGGAGGGCAGAGGAGTTGCCACAACCTATTTAGCAAAACACTGAAGCTATGCCGTCTGCTAATCTTTCTCTGGCTAACCTGCAGCCATTGAGGTTCTCAGTCCTATTTGGATCTTGCAGGCCACTTGCCAGGATGGGCAACCAAAATTGATTACATGGGAAGTCTAAAGCTCCTGAGTATCTCACCTCTCTGGCCACTTAGTTCATTCTTAATTTTAGCCCTAAATGGCTAATATTGTTAATATTATGGAGCAAGTCTATACCGAAGTTGTGCCAATGTTGCTGCGATGTTGGTGAAATGTCTGTATGGTGTCTGTCATATCTTAAGCACTTCCAGCGCAAAGTTGGAGGGGAAACAAGAGTCCAGGCAACTCCTTGCTGGTGCCGCCCTCTCAGCAACTCCACCAGTGTCCATGGTGCCCAACACCACCCCCACCAATGATGGGATGATTGAGATGAGAGAAATATGCAGCATCAATGTGTTGTGGCATGGGATTCCCTCCCCTCCATCCCATACCTGTGTGGGACGCATTGACCCTGCTCCCCCTATTCGGGTGGTGGAGTGGAACTCCCACTTTGGTGCTTGTGTGTGGAGTCCTTTTGGGACAGAACACATGCAATAAAAATTCTGAGAAGACACGAGTTAACACAGTATGTTGCCATACATGTTACGAGGGGAAACAGGTTGCTTGTACAAAGTGCTCCCTTTGTGTGCCAAGTGCCCTTTCTCCATAGTTTCCATAGTTTCCATCACCAAAGTTCCTGTGTATGCACTCTAAGTGTGCATGACATGATGCATTCTTACAAATGCAAAGAGAGGTGAAAATAATGTATATGTGTACATATAAAATTATGTATATGTCATATACAATAATGTATATGAAAATAATGTGTGTGTGTGTGTGTGTGTGTGTGTGTGTGTGTACATAAGAACATAAGAACATAAGAAGAGCCCCGCTGAATCAGGCCAAAGGCCCATCTAGTCCAGCTTCCTGTATCACACAGTGACCCCACCAGATGCCTCAGGGAGCACACAGCCAACAAGATAACCTGTTTCCTGTTGTCACTCCCTTGCACCTGGCACAGAGAAAACCTACTTCTAACACCAGGAAGTTGCTTATGGCTTGTAACCTGTGATGGTCTTTTCCTCCATGAATCTGTCCAAACCCCTTTTAAAGGCATCTAGACCAGGTGCCATCACCACATCCTGTGGCAAGGAGTTCCACAGATGAATTACACGCTGGGTAAAGAAATATTTTCTTTTGTCTGTTCTAACTCTCCCTCCACTCAATTTTAGTGCATGTCCCCTGGTTCTGGTGTTATGCGAGAGGGAGAAGAATTTCCCTCTATCCACTCTCTCCATCCCATGCATAATTTTATACATCCCAATCATGTCCTCCCTCAACCGCCTTTTTTCTAGACTGAAGAGCCCCAAACGTTGTAGCCTTTCCTCATAAGGGAGATGCCCCAGCCCACTAATCATTTTGGTCGCTCTCTTCTGCACCTTTTCCAGTTCTACTATATCCTTTTTGAGATGTGGCGACCAGAACTGGACGCAATACTCCAGATGCGTCCATCGATTTGTACAACGGCATAATAATACTGGCCGTTTTATTCTCAATCCCCTTTCTAATGATCCCAAGCATGGAATTGGCCTTCTTCACAGCCGTCGCACACTGGGTCAACACTTTCATCGACCTGTCCACCAGTAGGCTTACCAGATCTCCAACCGGGACAGAGTGCTAGACCTTTAGGAGAAAGAATGTGGGCAGGTGCAGCTTGTTAAACCTTATAGCACAATCCTAGGCATGTCTACTCAGAAGCAAGCCCCATTGAACACAATGGGGCTTGCTTCTGAGTAGATATGCCTAGGATTCTGCTCTAGGACTTAACAAGCTACACCTGCCCACATTCCTTCTCCTAAAGGTCTAGCACTCTGTCCCGGTTGGAGATCTGGTAAGCCTATCCACCAGTACCCCAAGATCTCTCTCCTGATCCGTCACAGACAGCTCAGAACCCATGAGTGTGTATGGGAAGTTTTGATTTCTTGCCCCAGTGTGCATCTCTTTACACTTACTTACATTGAAGCGCATCTGCCATTTTGCTGCCCATTCTCCCAGTTTGGAGAGATCCTTCTGGAGCTCTTCACAATCCCTGTTGGTCTTCACCACCTGGAAAAGTTTAGTGTCGTCCTCAAACTTGGCCACCTTGCTGCTTACAGTATCCCCAACTCCAGGTCATTTATGAACAAGTTGAAAAGCACCGGTCCCAAGACCAATCCTTGGGGCACACCTCTTTTCACCTCTCGCCATTGTGAAAATTGCCCATTGACTCCCACTCTCTGTTTCCTAGTCTTCAACCAGTTCCTTATCCATAGGAGGACCTGCCCCCTTACTCCCTGACTATGGAGTTTTCTCAGGAGCCTTTGATGAGGGACCATGTCAAACACCTTCTGAAAATCCAGGTATATAATATCCACGGGTTCGCTCGCATCCACATGCCTGTTGACTTTTTCAAAGAATTCTAAAAGGTTTGTGAGGCAAGACTTACCCTTGCAGAAGCCATGCTGAGTCTCCCTCAGCAAAGCTTGTTTGTCTATATGTTTTCCGATTTTATCCTTTCATGCGAGAACCCTTGCCCTACAGCAGGGGTGGGAAACCTTTTTGCGATGGAGGGCCATTTTCCCATGAGGAAAATGTCCCGCGGGCCGTGTGCCGCTCCATCGCAAATTGGTGCCCTGGCGCATGCGCGCGCGCCAGGGGGGGCGCACACACACACACACACACCCTGCTCTCCCCCCTGCTCTCCTTATCTGTTTCAGGCGGCGGCCGCCGCCGCCGCCAGCCCCACACGCGCTGCTCGCGCAACTCCTTTCGAACTCGGCTGTTTCTGCGCATGCGCAGAAGCAGCCGAAGGGGCCGGCGGGTGGGGCCGGCGAGTCGGCACGACTCCTTTGAATTCGGCTGCTTCTGCACATGCGCAGAAGCAGCCGAAGGGGCCAGCGGGGCTGGCGGAGCCTCCGGTCTGCTTGCGCGGGCTGGACCTGATTGATTCGGGTCCGGTCTCACGCGGGCCGGACTGGATCGCTCCGGGGGCCGGATCCAGCCCGCGGGCCGCCGGTTCCCCACCCCTGCCCTACAGGATCAGACCAACAGTCTGTCTAATCCAGCATCCTATTTCCAATAGTCTATTGGAAATATAGTGGCCAGCTGAGAAGCTCAAAAAGACAGCCCTTACCTACTATTGCCAGCCCACCACCGTTCTGCGGTCGTTCCGCTCCTACTTGGCAGATAGGTCCCAGATGGTTGTGCTGGGGGATGCCTGTTTGGCATCCTGGCCCTTGAGGTGTGGGGTACCACAGGGTTCCATCCTGTCCCCCATGCTATTTAACATCTACATGGAACCGCTGGGAGAGATCATCCGGGGATTTGGAGTTGGGTGCTATCAATATGCTGATGACACCCAGCTCCATCTCTCCTTTCCACCTGATTCCAGGGGGGCTGTTGAGGTTCTGGAGCGCTGCCTGGAGGCGGTTGGGACCTGGATGAGGGCTAATAAGATGAAACTAAACCCGAACAAGACAGAGGTTCTCCTGGTCCGGAAATCCACGATGCAGGTACTAGAGTATCGTCCTGCTTTGAATGGGGTTGCACTCCCTCTGAAGGAGCAGGTCCGCAGCTTGGGGGGTCCGCCTGGATCCGCAGCTGCGCCTGGATTCCCAGGTGGCGGCTGTGGCCAGGGGGGCCTTTGCCCAGCTTCGGCTGGTGCGCCAGCTGCGACCGTACTTGGATCGTTCAGACCTGACCACGGTGATCCATGCCACGGTGACGTCACAACTAGATTATTGTAACGCGCTCTACGTGGGGCTGCCCTTGAAGACGGTTCGGAAACTGCAATTAGTGCAGAATAAAGCGGCCCGTGTGGTCACTGGAGGTAGACAGTTCGACTCTGTCGGGCTGCTCCTCCAACAGCTGCACTGGCTGCCGATTCATTTCCGGGCCCAATTCAAAGTGCTGGTTTTGACCTTTAAAGCCCTATATGGCTTGGGGCCAGGATATTTGAGAGACCGCCTACTTCTATATAGTAGACCGCCCATCTCCTTAGATCACCAGAGAAGGCCCTTTTGCGGGTGCCGTTGCCCAGGGAGGTGCGAGGGGCGGCGGCCAGAAATAGGGCCTTCTCAATAGTGGCACCAACCTTATGGAATTCCCTCCCCTTTGATTTACGAACTGCTCCCTCCTTGGACACTTTCCGGCGAGGCCTAAAAACCTTCTTGTTCAAAGAAGCCTTCTGAGCCTTTGCCTTTTTAACATCTTGCTGGTACGGGTGGGGTGCTGCTGTTTTTATGATCTTGTTTTAAATGTCATTGTTTAAATCAATTTTTAGATGTTTTTATTAGTTTGTTAACTGTTTTTTGTTTAAAAAGTTATTCTCTATCTGTATTTTTTGTATTTTCTTTTTTTTGTAAGCCGCCTTGGGTCCCTTTTGGAAGAAAGGTGGGATAGAAATATTGTAAATAAATAAATAAATAAATCATGTGGCGTTCAGGGGGTTCTCTGAACATGGAGGGTACACTTAGGTAGCATGGTTAATAGCCCTAGTCTCCATGAATTTGTCTAATGTCTTTTTTAAAGACAAGTCAGTGGCCATCACTGCATCTTATGACGTTGAAATTATTTACTATGGAATGTTATAGATTAATGGCTCTATGACTTTGTTTTATTGACGACCACTATCCTTGTTTCCTTGTTCTTTGCAGACCACCCCATTTTCTTACCATATGGCCCCCATGTAGCAGGACACTTGAAAAGTTTCTATATTCAAAACTGAACTTCTCCATTTGTTCTCTGTGACTGGAACCACATGAAAGCACATCTCCTCCTCTTTTCTCTCCAAATACCAGGGGAAGCCTGTTCTATCCAGCGCTGGCACACACCATATCCAGCACTGGAAAGGGACGGACTGGAGCTCTCCTCGGGGTAAGTGGATATTAGCCTGCTTACCCTGGGTACTGTGGGGCTACTTGGTCTCCACCAGCTCTTTAGCTGGCGGAGAACCGAGAAGCCCCATGTCGGGGGGAAGAACCTGGGAAGAAGGATAGGATATGGCACACCGCAGCATCACCAATCTTGCCCCCCTCCTGGGTCTGATCCAGAAGCGTTGTCGGAGTTGGGGCAGGGGGTGGTGGGCCCCAGGGCAAGGGCCGGACGTGGCGGCAAAGGGGCATACATAACTCCGCGCTGTGTTTCCTCCGCCGCGCTCATCCTGGTGTTAGGCTCGCCCGCCCTGGAGCTCGAATAGCTCCAAAATAGAAAGTAAAACAGCGGGGGGGGAACATCATGCCCGGCGGCTCACGTGGGGGCATGATGTCGGCGCCCCCCCAGGATCGCCACTGGTCTGATCCGCCCTTCTCCTGCCTCGCCCCCTCCCTGCCCTCCCAGGGTCCCTGTGTTGCTCGGAGCGGCCTTACCTGCTGTGGCACACGGGGAGCCAGGCTGTAGTGCAAGTGTGACAGTGCAGGCCTGCCCGCCAGTGCTGCATGCTCTACGGGTTTGCTCACACATGCTCACACATGGTTTATGGCACATTTGCGACACCCTAGGTCGGCACAGCAGCGCTGCACCAGCCTAACATAAGAATAGGATTAAGCCGTTAGTAATGCAAAATGCACACTGTACTATCATTGTATTGTGACCTTCCTTGCCCTCAAAGCAGCAGTAGAATGCAGGAATTGCAACACCACAATGTCAATGTGGAGGAAGAAACAGGAAGATGTTGCTAAAAAGTGGGGCACCTCTTCCACATAGTAAAAACATCAAAGGAAACTTAAGTTCTGCATTTTTCTGGATTATGTTGGTCTCAGTGTGAGTAACAACCTGGAAGTAGATCAGCAACAACTGGTGGATCCAAGACCATAATTTAAGAACCTGTCATTGAATATTAGGTGTACAGCCATTACAGAGGACATTTCCTTAACATGTAGGTCTGAAGTTTGATGACATTTTCAGATAGCAATAGGGCTGGGCAGGGGAGGGTGTGGAAGCATGAAAGAGGAGCGTATCCAGGTAGAATCATCCAGTTATCTTCACATATTTATAAACAATGAAAAGTTAGCCACTAAACAAGTTTATTAAAACTCACAGATTAACTGGCACCAGTGGAAGAGCCTGTCAATCTTTGGCGAGCAGAAATACATGTGTACAGCCAAATCAGCTAGTAATGCGAGGACAAAAATATGATTAGATACCAAACGGCTTATGGCATGCCTTGTAATGCATTAAATTCAGAGTTGTTTCTGTTGTTTTGGGGAGACACTGGAAGTTTATAAAAACCTGACTAGAGTCTTTTAATACGAGTTGAAGCTTTCATGGCCAGCTTTCATTTTTTCTACTAGAGTCTTTTAAATTTTTTGAAATTACTTGATAGACTTTTCTAAATCGTCATAACAAGCATGAAAGCACTTCCTGGTCCTTTCCGGCAGGCATCCATGATGCATTTGTTGACGTTGCAGAGGGCCCTGTGGAATGTGCAGTCCAAACCTGTGCACATTTACTCAGATGTAAGACTTGCTAGGTTCAATAGGATTTACTTTCCAGTAAGTGTGCTCTGGATGCAGTTTTACTCACACATATGTATACATAGGATTGCTGCTGCAGGTTAAGCCTATTTTTCCAAACATGACAGCTGGGGTCCTTTCTTAAAGGACTGTGGAGTACACCTTATCGCCCAGTGGTCATAGATATGTATCTATCCTTTCACATATTCAAATACAGGTTGGTTACCCCTTATCCGGATATCCGAAATCCAGACTATTCCGAAATCCAGACATTTGGGGGGCTATGACTTTTTGTAAAAAAAAAATTGAACCAGCACCTGGCTGGCATAGTGCAAGGCATGCTGGGGCACAAAATTATTAAAAAATATTGTATAAAATGACCTTCAGGCTATGTGTATAAGGTGTATATGAGACATAAATGAATTTTGTGTTTAGACTTGGGTCCCAACCCCAAGATATCTCATTATATTTATGCAAATATTCCAAAATCCAGCCAAATCCGAAATCCAGACAGCATCCCATCCCAAGCAGTCTGGATAAGGGATACTCAACCTGTAGTGTAATTTTAAAAATAGTTCCTTCCATAACTGTTCTGGGTATAAGTACTATGAAGCACATACTGGCAATAGCTGTACAGAAACTCGCAAAAGTTGTTTGGTCACAGATGATGGTGGGAATGAATGAATGAAATGAAAACAATACGAACTCTCTAATACTGCCTCCAAGTCTCTGAAAAACAATAGTCTGTGCCAAGTCTTCAAAACCGTTTTTTCCTGAATCATACCAGTGCCTTAGTTGTCACTTCGTTAGAATGGGAATAAAAATATTTGACCTCAAGGTGGTATTGTTGGGCTTGATTAATGTTCATATTCAGATATTCAGAAGGCATCCACAGTTATTAAGGAAGAGCTATGCCTCTTCTTTGTGAGAGAAATGCTGTAATTACTAAACCATTTAGCTCTGGTCTTAGTTGGACATAGATGAAAAAGGTAGTTGCCTAGGTGAATACATTATTAAGTATTTCTTTTAATGCGTGCATGATACGGAGTGAAACATTTTTGCCTAGCACAAGGGAAATGCTGTGGTAATGGCTCTGGCTGGACTTGCTTGCTATTATATTTCAAGAGCTTTAGCCCTTCAGCTCTGAAAGTGTCTGACAGCTTCCTTTTTCATTATGCTGCAGGTACAAAGACTAATGTCCCTAAGGCATGCAAATGTAAGGCTCCACATCTTTTTTTTAAAAAAAGGCTGAAATATTAAGAAGATCATTTGCACTAAGATTACTTTAAAAAAATGCTGTTTGTCAAAACATGGGATTGAGTGACTCACTTTATACTCTTATTCATACAATCCTGCAAATGACCTGTGTTGGTGGTCTAGAAGTTTTCTCACAGTGCTAGAGGATTCTAGTGCTATACAGGGCCATCCATGAGGCCAACTGAAGCAGTTATATCAGGTAGCAAATTGGTGGGAGCACCCATCTCTGTCTGCCTAGTTGCAGAGGTGCCACTTACCTTGGTGTCACCCCGGGGCAGTCCTCGTGGTGTCACCCCCTTCAGGGAACAGACGCGGAAGTAATTGGCAGTGACACAATGACGTCACCTCGTCACCGCCAATTAATTCCAAGATTTGGCTGAGCTCAGAGTGGCCAGTTTGGCTGAGCTCGGAGCAGCTGAAGGGAGGGCCAAAGGCAAAAACTCTGACTCACTGACTCATCAATGGATCTTCTATTTCCAGTTAGGCTAGAAAACTGAAATTTGGCATGGTTGTTGCTTATGGATCATTAACAAAAACTACATTGTGAGACAGATTGTGTTTTACGGAGAAGGCAGTAAAACCACCCATGTGGCATTCACATTGCCCTAACTCATTGATCCATCAATTGATCTCCTTTCTCTTGTTAGAAGGCTGAAATTTGGCATGGTTCCTGCTTATAGTTCACTAATAAAAACTACATTGTCAGCGCAATCCTATCCAACTTACACCACCGGTGTAACCAGCGGTGCAGCGAGAATGGGAGGCCCCAGAACGGAAAGGGGATTCAAATCCCCTCCAAAGGGGGATTCAAAAGGGATTTGAATCCCTTTTCTGTTCTGGGGCCTCCCGTTCTTGCTGCACCGTTGGTTACACCAGTGGTGTAAATTGGATAGGATTACGCTGTGAGAGACAGATTGTGCTTTATGTAGAAGGTGGTAAAACTGCTCATTCAGTGTTCAGTTGATACAATGATAAACTCAGTTCAGATAATGAAATACCCTGTTGGATTCCTCAACACATTGAATCTGTCTAGAATGTCAGCTCACCATCTTTAATAGTCTCAGGGCTTTAGGCAATTAGTTATCTGATCTTTCCATCACATGTGTTTTCATTGGAGGCTCTGCAGGACCCACCACCAGAAACCAGGTTGCTACCCAACAAGTGGGTCCCAAACCACAGTTTGAGAAACAATGTGTTAGACCATCAATAGGGTAGAAAGTAATCACTTTTTAAGTCCATTTGAAGAATGAGTACTTCAGCTAGTACATCCATACACAGCAATACCTTGCACTTTTGTCTGGTTAGGGACCAGAGCATGGATGAAAATAAAAAATGGATCAATGTCAAAGCATAGCCTTATTTAGCTTGCAAATTTATTTTGCCTGGCAAAAAACATAAATAACACATGCGAATGCGTGTGATACCTTCCCCTGAAGAGGCCTCCCAAGGCCTAGCGCCCCCCCCCCCGGGATGCAGTGGAGGCCATGCTGGCGTCACTGCATCACCACGCAGGGATTTGAGTAGGATTGGGCTGTTCATTGCTATAGGACCTATAGTATAAGTCCTTCTAGACCAATATACTGTAATTAAAAGGAGATGTGAAATTGACTAGAGCAAATCACAAGCAACTTTGGTCCAGTCCATTTCCACTCCTAATGCAAATATTGCCTTTTTCTTTTTAAAGGTTGATGAATGTATATGTAGATATGTGCTCATTTGTTAATATACTAAAAAGAAATAATTTATTTTAAAAATTTCCAACATTTTAAAAAGTACACTACAGGTGGGCCCCCATATCCACGGATTCCCTATCCACGGTTTCAGTTATCCATGGATCGCGGGCCCCCCAGGCTTTTACTTTTTTACCCAGTAAGCTTCGTTTCTTCCTTAAACAAACAGGAGAAATGCTTATTTCAGGCAAGTAGAACGAGACTAAGTCCTAGAGAGGCTCTGCAAGGTTAACAGAAACCTTGCAGAACCTCTCTAGGATTTAGTCTAGTTCTACTTGCCTGCAATGGAGGCTGCTTCTCTACTTTGTTTTAAGGAAGAAACAAAGCTTGCTGAAAGAAAAATAAGAGCTGGGGGGGCACCACTGGCGTCGCTTGAGGTGGGGCGGAAAGCTAAGTTCTGCAGCTTTCCACCCCACCGTTACTCTCCGGTATGAGACGCCCCGCCCCCTCGTCGTAGGAGCCTGTCGGTGGATCGAAGGCAACGCGCAGGAGAGTCCCTGCGCGTTGCTTTCACTCCACTGATGGGCTCCTACGGTGAGGGGGCGGGACACCTTGTGCAGGAGAGTAACGGTGGGGTGGAAAGCTGCAGAACTTAGCTTTCTGCCCCACCTCGAGCGATGCCAGTGGGGGGCACACACGCCTGCCCGTAGGGGAGGCAGGGTGGGGGGCCCTCAGGAAACCATGGAGGTGGTGTTCGCTCCTATCCACGGTTTCAAGTATCCACGGAGGGGCCTGGAACATATCCCCAGCGGATATGGGGGGAGTACTGTACATCAGGCAATAGGGGGTCGTATGTGACGTTACATAGGCACTATCCAGTAGATATCCATGACAGTCATACAAAAATTAAAGACATCTATTGCAGCACTATTGGTTGTACTCCTGGCTCCCTGTTTTAGCTTTCTCAGGATATATCTTGGATATGCTACAAAAGCATGCGAAACCAGTTTGACAAGCACTTGCAGAAACGATTCCTGGAACATAAACGCTGAATGTTTTTATAGTACAAACAATGGTAACTTTATAGTACAACCTGCAAGACCACACCCACTGCATTCTGGGTGGTATTCGGGAGGGTGGACTGTGGCACCTGTTGCAAATGGACTAGTCAGCAGGTTATTTTGACAGATAGGGCTCAGTAACTTACCAGCACCCTTCTCAAACTGATCTTCCTGCATAACTAGTTGCTGACTATATTGCTATATCCCCCAAACTATACTATATTGCTATATCCCCCAAACTTTGTACTTGTGAGTCCCATGTGGATGAAAGTTAAGGGGTATTGCTGTATATGTAATTGCAATGGCAAACAACTGACCTTCCTGCAAAACTGCAAAACAACTGCAATGACAAACAACTGATCTTCCTGGAAAACTAGTTGCTTATTATATTGCTATATCCCCCAAACTTTGTACTTGTGAGTCCCATTAATGTCATTGAGATGTCTTAATGAGCAGGTTTATCCACTGGGGTCACTCTTAATAAGCAAATGTTCTTGACATGGATTGGGGTACATTGGAACAGTTGGCTTCATCAGTAGATCTACAGTCCAGTCTTGTGCATGTTTACTCAGAAGTAAATCCAATTGAGTTCAATAGGACTTACTCCGAAGTACGTAGGCACAGAATTGTAGCCTTCGTGCAATTTTATGCACACTTACCTAGAAGTAAACTCCATTACTCCTGCAGTTGCACACTTACTCCTAACATGCACAGGATTGGGCTGCACACTGGTTTATCACCAGTTCTCGAAGTCTGAGACAAGCAATACTTTCACTGGGGATGGGGAAATTACAGTTTCTAGAGCCTGCGCCCCTCCTACTTCTGCGCCCCCCAGTTCTGTTCTTTGTTTATGCTGACTTGCCAAGGAAATGGAGGCTGAGTGCTTTTCTTCTTTTATACTGATTTTTTAATTTTCCCATGGATCTTAGGCCAATATGATTTGAATGGGCGCCCCACTGTGGGGTGAAAAGCAGGGTAAAAGTCAATTAAATAAATAACTCCTTCCATTTTCCTTTGGTCTATCTGGCCCCAGATCAGTGCTGAGCACTATTGTTACATTGTCATTACGACAAACCACGTCCCTGCTTCACTCCAGCTGTTTACCCCAAGCAAGCTATTTCTGTCTACTGACATCTTGAGAATGAAGAAGCAGAAACGAAGCCCCTACACCACACAGAATGACAATCCTTATGCATTGGGAATACTCCACAAAAAGTGCTTGGCAGTGGACAGCCTCTATGAAAAACTACAAGTAGGCAAGGATTCTCAAAACGATGTAGTATTTCCTGAGTACACAAAAGGAGAAGGAAGGAAAGTATTCACTATTCTCATGGCAGAGGCATTGAGGTGTGTGTCTGACTTTATTAATGTGATCTGCCCCCTATAATTAACAGGATGGGTGGCCTTAGGTTTTGATAAAAACTGCATTAAGTGGAGTGTTTTCAGGACTGCCTGGTTAGGGAGGTTAACACTCTAGAGAAAAATAGGTATACAGAGATGGATTTTAATGTGGAATTGGAATCAGCGATTGTCATGCTGGTGTCTTGTGCAATGGCAATCAAATGATAAATTATATGCAGGCACACAACCTCAATCATTTGCTGTAGTGACACCAGCTCTCCCTACACCCCCCCCCCCGTCTGTTTCATGCATTCTGTTTTTTTCACTGCAAAGCTTCCTGCCTTTTCCAGCCAAACAGCATGAAGAAACTTGATGATGGGGGAATGGGCATCTCCCCCTCATACATATCTTTTACTTCCTATATTGTGAAAAATTATGCCTTGACACTACAGACACTACATGTGAAATTTTGGTATGATCGATTGTTGGTATGTTGGTCCTAGAGCAGTGGTTCCCAACCTGGGGGTCGGGACAAAGCAGTTTCTGGGGGGTCACAAAGCAGTTTCTGGGGGGTCACGGGATGTCGGCTGGATAGTCACACCCAAGATGGCAGCTCAAGCCCCTCCCCCTACACTGCAGAGAAAGAAGTGTCTTATATTAAGACCCCAGTGGATAATGACACTGGGGATATAATGACACTGGGGATATATAAAGACCCCAGTGGATTAGACCCCAAATGGTTTGTGGAACTCCTTGCCACAGGAGGTGGTGATGGCACCTGGCCTGGATGCACTGGCGTCGCTTCGGTAGGGGTGGGTCTGTAAGTATCACTCCGTCGTAGTCTCTTTACCGAGTGAGCAGGAGGCAGCCCCGCCCCCTCACTGTCGGAGCCTTTCCCATGCGGAGAAAGCAGCAGGCAAGAGACCCTGCCTGCTGCTTTCTCCGCAGGGGAATGGCTCCGACAGTGAGGGGGCGGGGCTGCCTCCTGCTCACTCGGTAAAGAGACTACGACGGAGCGATACTTACAGACCCGCCCCTACCGAAGCGACGCCACTGCCTGGATGCCTTTAAAAGGGGATTGGACAGATTTATGGAGGAAAATTTCATCACAGCTTACAAGCCATGATAGGGATAAGCAACCTCCTGGTTGTAGGAGTAGGTTTTCTTTGTGCCAGGTGCAAGGGAGTGGCGACAGGATACAAGTACCCTGTTGTCTTGTGCTCCCTGAGGTATCTGGTGGGGCCACTGTGCGATACAGGAAGCTGGACTAGATGGGCCTTTGGCCTGATCCAGCAGGGCTCTTCTTATGTTCTTAATAATGGTAAGCACATTTTTCCATGTGCTGTCCTGGCATGCACTAAAGCCCGTAACAGACTGCACGAATTCCGGCGAATTCCGGCGCCGAGGCGAGCGAGCGAGGCTGGCCGCTCTCCTCTGCGCTCTGAGCTTGTTTGTAGGAGTGTCTTCCCGCAAATAGTCCCTCCTTTTGTCCTGCCTTCTTAAGAAAGCACAGCTGTGATTGGCTAAGCACAACTGCGCTCCGGTTGGCCGAAAACCTTGCAGCCTCGCTGTGAACTGTCTGGTGCCCCAGTGACCTTTCCTCCACAAAGCTCTGCGAAGCCGCCCCCTCAAACATGGGCCAGAGCGTCATGTACACATGAAAACAAATGTGTCAGAGAACACATCAGGCAACACCACCATAATGACCTGTCAGCTTTAAAAGCCTTCTCCTTAAATCTGGATGTGCAGTGGCGTCTCAGGAGCTATTCAGTGCTGGGGAAAATGTGCTTACCATTTCTACAACTGCTCAGAGACAGACGCCGTCCTTTATTTGTGTCTTTACAGTTTCCAGGGCTAAGCCCACTGCTGGCACAAGGTTGATGGAGGCTGTGGGCAAAGCCTTGCACTGACTGGGGTCCCCCTGGTATCTCCTGATGGTGCTTAGGGTGCTTACCTCGGACTGCCACCAGTAATGAAAGTCAAGTAGGCCCTTCATGACCTGGCCAACTCCTGGGCTGCACCATGGTGGAGATTAAACTTTGGGCAAATTAAACTCTTGGATCTACTTCTTTTAGTGTAGGAGTGTGTAAAGTTTTGAAACATACAAATCTCTGTATCAACCAGCTTGAGAGGAATTCTGTGTAACAGAAAATCGTCCATACTCTTACACAAACAGAATCTAGCTTTAACAACAAACACTATTGCTAGAAGTATCCCTGATACCGTAGTAGTACTTTTCGCTCCCTCTCCTCTTGTATCAAATGGTTGCAGGAAATTCCCGCCTGCCCCCCCCCCTCGCGTTTTCCACCGCACTCGTTGATTGGCCACGGATAAGTGAGACGGGCCAGCGCAGGCGAGGAGTGTTGCTTGCTGAGCTGACTGGTCCGCTGGAGATGTTTCCTCCTCCTCCCGGTGTTTCCAGGCTTGGTCAGGCTCGGGAAGTTACTTGGCAATTGTTTGCAAAAGGCGGCGGCGGGAGAGGCCAAGCGAAGTCCCCGAGCGCTTCAGCAAGAAGAAACTTTCGTCGCCTTCGTTCTCGGCAAGCGGGTCTTTGCGAGTGGGCGTGGAAGAGGAATGCGAGGAGGAGCCGATCCCGGGAAGGCGAGATGAAACCTAGGCGTCGCGGAGCGGCTGGCGCCTTCCCTACTCGTGGCTGCCCAAAACAGCGGCGTGTGAGCAGGCGGCGGCTCCTGCTCTGGTCTCTGTCGTTGTGACACTTTGTGTTGGGTTCAGCAGCCGCCGGCGTCGGAATGGGCACATCTTTGGCGCTGCGGTGTCTCCTCCTCCTCCTTGTGGCTGCTGTGGCCACCGGGCGCTGCCGGGCTCGCTTTGCTTTCCCTCTCCAAGTGTCACTGCCGATGGCCCCCAACGGCTCCCTTGTCCCCACGCCCGTGTTGGTGAAGCCGCCGGGCAACAGCGGACAGCCTCAGGAGGAGGCGGGCTTGGCCTTAGCCTCGGACTCGGGCGGCCCCGTCAATTATGCGGCTATGGTGGACAATCTGCGGGGAGACTCGGGGCGCGGATACTACCTGGAGCTACAAATCGGAACCCCGTCGCAAAAGGTAGGCGCTGTTTGGGGGGTGGGGAAGGTGCGCACAGGAGTAGGAGGCGTGAGAATTTACGCCAACTACGGGTGCGCTCTCCAGTTCACCCGAAAAGGGGCCGGGGTGGCTGAGTTCCTTTGAATTACCGTAATCGAGGTAACAAAAGGGTGGAATTCCCCCATTCTTTCCCAGCACATGGCTTGTCAGTCACGGGAGATTTAAGCATTCTCTCATTCACATCGGTGACTGATTCCTGAACTTGGATGTGGTCCCTTATGGATAAATGAATACTGAACACATAAGAATGTGCCCTTGTGTAAGTAACATACTACGGTGCTTCCTGTTGAAGAATATGAGAAGAACCTTTTTGGGTCACATCAAAGGCCGGGGGTGGCCCAGTTAGAAAGCCGGTTGGCTGAACCCCTTGCTTCGAGGGTTCGCTGCGTCCGGCATCTCTGCCTGGCTGCCCCATCCTCCTCTTATGTGCTCTCCTTGAGAGTGCAGGGGGAAGCTGTGCAGGGGGCAGCTTACTTTGTTCTCCAGCTCTGCCACCACTGTGATCTTTCCTGAGCTGCTGCCTCATTTCTTGCCCCGTGGTTGGGTGGAGAGGATGCTCGGATCCTACCTGCCAGCCAGTTTACAAAAACCGTAGCTGAGGAGTTCAAGGAGGTTGAGGTGCACGCTGACAGGGGCAGCAGCAGATCGGCAGTGAGGTGCCCTCTGCTAGGGTGGTGGTTCAGCACCGCTTCAGGCAGTGGCTTGTCCTGGGCTACCCCTGCTAAAGGTCCATCTAGCCCAGCGTCCTCTTTCCAAAAGGAGTTGGCCAAATGCTTCCCAGAAGCCCACAAGCAGACTATGCAGCTCTCTACTGTTCCCTGTCCCATAAATGCAATCTAAGATGATCTGCCACCCAAAACAGCACTGCTCCCAACCAGTGCACACCTTACCCCCTAGGGGCGCTCCTGAGGATGCTCGGAAAAGGCACACTGTGGTGGAGCTGGGGGATAAGTAGGTAAGTCCCCCTTGCATTCTCCAACAAAAGGGTACGAGAGAAGGGAGAAAGATGGGGCAGCCAGGTAGAGTTGCTAGGTGGGCCAGGTTGCCACCTTCCCCAGCCCACCGCCTGAAGCAAAGGGTTCTGCCAGTTTCAAGGCAAGGTCACTCCTGCCGCCTCACCAACTGATGTTTAGGAATAAGCTGCTTCCAAGCGTGAAAGTCCTTGTACCATCATGATTAGTACTCATTGATAGACCTGTCCTCCATGAAAGCGTTGAATCTGTCTTAAAACAATCCAAACTAGTGACCTGTGGCACTATTCTATACAGCCTGTGACAGCCAATTCTATAAATTCATTAAGGATTGTGTGAAAAAGTGCTTTCTTCTCTCTGTGCTGGATCTACTGCTAATCACTTTCACTGGGTAACCCTGAGTTCTAGTGTTACGCGAGGAGGAGAAAAAGCTACCTTCACATCATGCATAATTTTATGAACTTCTATAATGCCTCTTCTTTGTTTTCCACTCCACCCAAGTTCCACTCCACCAAACCTGGCCCAAAACACTTTAGTCTTTGTTTGCACTGAGGGTGTTCTTCCTTCTTGATCGCTTTGTCTTCCTTTTTCTGTGCCTCCTCCAGCGTTACAATATTCTTTTTGAGAAAGAATGACCAGAATTGTCCACAGTATTCCAAGTGTGGTCACACCAGAGATGTGAGTGAACATTACGATAGTGACCTACGCTGTTTTGGTCTGCATGCTGTCTCATTTGCTTAAGCGTTTTTAGCATACCCAAACCATTACCTAGTCATACAGATTTCTCTGCCTTGTGAATTTTCCTTGAAAACCTTTTTCTTACTGTATCTTAGGAAAATTTAAATTTCTCCCTCAGTTCTCTTGCAGGTTGCCATATCCCAATTCCCACCGAGAATGGAAATACCTTCGATTAGTATTTTACTGTATTGGGTGCCATAAAATGTGTGAAGCCTGTATCTAAATTATGTTAATAGCTGAACAGAGGAAGATTGAAAAGAGGACCTGGGTTGATTCCTCTCCTCTGTGCAGTTTTTTAGCTGTGTTTGTACAACAGTTACCATGTTGGGTGCAGTTACTTTGATTTCGTTCAGCTTCCTCGCATCATAATGGAAGTAAAGTTTTGAATGAACGTAGTCACACATCCTTCTTTTAAAAGAGGTCTGTTTTAAAAGAGGGCCTTCTCGGCAGTGGCACCCCAATTGTGTAATTCCCTCCCCCTGGAATTGAGAACGGCTCCCTCCTTAGAGACCTTTCGGCGGGGCCTTAAGACATTTTTATTTAGATCAGCATTTGATGTCTGACATGGCGGGCTGGCTTTTTGATAGATGGCTTTTGACAGATGTAAATGTGGATGACCCACTGGGGCTGTTTGTTTTAATTGTTTTAATTCTTGATTTTAAATGTATATATTTATTTTAATGTTTTTATTGTAAGCCACCTTGGTTGCCCTTGTGGGAGAAAGGCGGGGTATAAATTCTATAAATAAATAAATGTTCTAAGGATGTTGTTCTAGGTTTGAAGTTCAGTATGGGAATGAAGTCAGTATTCCAGAAAAACCCCTACAGGAGCATTTAATGTGCTCTTGTTTGTGTGAATGCAACTGGACTATGGGGTCTGGCTTTGTTGATGATCTTCTAACACAGACCTGAGCATTGTATGGCCCCAGGGCCACATCTGGCCCTTTGGCTGTCCCTGACCGGCCCGTATGAGGTTAAAGGAAGACACGGAGCAGCTAATTAAGGTAAAATAATGCCCCCTCCCTCCCACACACACACACACACACACACACACGGCCATTCTCTTACCTCCTTCCTGTTCTTCAGCTGAGCCTCTCTAGCACTCTGTGCTATAAGCAGCATGCTGCTGCTTATAGTGTCTGTTGCAAGGAAGACATAGAGCAGCTAATGAAGGTAAGAGAATGGCCGGGGGCATTATTTTACCTTAATAAAGAGAGATAATTCATATTGAACAGAATTGAGTTCAGCCTATTGGTCTGGCCCTCCACAACAGTCCCAGTTTCTCATGTGGCCCCTTAGAACAGGGATGGGCAATTAATTTTCCTAACACAACAAAAGTTGCCACAGTTTAAAGGTTGAGTGGAAGTACAGTATTCTTATTTCTTCTCCCCACCTTTTAAGTTAATATTTTCCAAAGACAGCTAACAAATTCAAAGCACCAAGACAATCAAAAACATCACACAATATAAGCATATAATGAAATCACACAGCACTAAAAATATTTTATAATGGCCAGAACAGGATAAATTCAGCCAACAACAGCTCCTTAGGAAGTATGCCAACAAGGTAATTGTATGGATTAGTGTTCTTGTTGATGTATGTATGCAGAAATGTGCTTGCCATTGTATACCTCTGAGCTCATGCTTATTTATGCAAACTAGGGTCTTATGACTGGGATTTTCAAAGAGTGAGGAAGGCCTCTCCTGTGAAGGTGAGGAGAGTTGCTATTGACTGCTCAGAACGCAGGGCCTGTGACACTTTTTCCCTCTCCCCCCCCCCCCCCCGCTTCTTGCCTATCTTGATCCTGTCTGTATGCAAAATATCACCCACCCATCTCTGTGCTCCCTCCAGCTCATACCTGTTTAAGTCCTACTTCAGTAAGTATAGAGCTTTGCCCAGAATTGAGTCTGTTGCAAAGGTCTGGTATATCTGGGCCCCTTAATCCTTGTGTTGGTTGATGTTATCCCAAACTATTCAAGTAAAATCCCTACCTTTCAGTGGTTGTAAGGATTAGTGGGATGTATGGGCAGCACTATATAAGTACTAATACTGTATTTATTATTTTGTATTTGTAGAGACATCTGTCCTCTTTGACCTTAAAGTGTATCATTAGCCCCTTGGGCATGATTCCATCCTATTTCCACTAATCTACCTGGCCCCTTTTATCTCATTCGTAGGGAGCTCAAACCATTTCTGTCTTGATTGTGGAAGCACACTGTGCTAAATTTCAGGAACTTGATGTTGAGGAGGTTGTGGAATACACATTAAGACAAACAAATTGGCTGTTTTACTACCCATTTTAGGTAGGGGTTTTACTTCAATAGTTTGGAGTAACAACAACCAACACAAAGACTAAGAGGCCCAGGTGTACCAGATTGTCTTTACCCACTTCCCACAAGCTTTTTGGACACATTGATGTAATAGTCTGTCTAGCTGATGAGCTATTATTATTTTTAATGCAAAGGTATCCCCTGCTTGAAAGCTAGCCGTGTCCGACTCTTGGGTGTGGTGCTCATCAAGGGCAGGACACAGGGGCGTTCCTAGGGTTTGCGTCACCCGGTGCGGGAGACCAGTGCGTCACCCCCATGATGAACCTTCTCCCATGCAGTGGGCGGGGAAACGTATCCTTGCCCCACCCCCATGCCATTGCCCCACCTCCTGCTTAATCAAAATTACACCTTTAAATTTTCAATATTATACGCACAGCCTAATATTATACGTTGCAGCCTAAACATCACAAGGGTTTGCGTTGTCCAGTATGAGAGCAATAACTTATTTATTTTCATATATAACAGTACAGATCACCCAACAAATCAGTAACCAACTTGGCTCTCAGAACAATCAGTCTCATTGGTCTGTTTTGAGTTAAGGAAATCTACTTTTTGTTACACAAAGAAGTTTTGAAACAAAATACAGATATTTTGAAATGGTTTATTTCGTTGCATCCTGCATGTGATTACACATCGAATGATATATAACATGATATTATTCTTAAAGACAAAGGTTTTCACAGTATATAAATACTGTATATTATATATTACCTCCGTTTCTAAGGCTGAAGAGCCTGAAGATGCTTCCATGGTCATGTGGCCGGCATGACTAACGGAATGCTGTTACCTTCCCGCTGCAGCGGTACCTATTTATCTACTTGCAATTTCTTGCTTTTGAACTGCTAGGTTGGCAGGAGCTGGGACAGGAGACGGGAGCTCACTCCGTCACGCGGCACTCGGGTCTCGAACTGCTGTCCTACTGACGTTTTGCAGTTCAGCGTCATAACCACTAAGCCACTGTGGCCGCTATTTTAAAGAATGTTTATATACCGCCTTTCAGCAAAAATTAATTCACAAAGCAGTTTATGTACCAAAATAAATCAATAAATGGTTCCCTGTCCCTGAAGGGCTTACAGTCTAAGAAGAAAATGCAGAAGAGACACCAGCAACAGCCACTGAAAAAGACATCATGCTGGGGTGAAGAGGGACAGTAGCGCTCTCTCTCTCTCTCTCTCTGCGCTAAATACAGACATTTTTAAAAGGTGTCTCTTTGCCCAGTTAGTGTGATGTAAAATTCTAGTTTTCAGAAATATAAACACTTTTTAATATATTTTGTGTATAAACAATGCTTCAGAATAGCTATCATGGCAATCTGTAGCTCTGAAAAGGAATTACCTGACCACTGAATTGCTCCATCGTTTGCAAGCATTGGTATGGAAGAGAGTTAGCAGCCTGACAGGGAGGAAGACTGGGGGAATTGATCGTGCCAAAGTAAGAAGTAACATTCTGATTTGCATAATTGTGCTTGCTAGTTACATTTACGTTGCACAGTGTGTGTAAGCAGATCTGAGAGAATTGCAGAAGCTTGAGAGGATGCCAGCGTGGAGCAGAAAGGTGCATTTGACAACAAGGGTTAGTGACAACTTGTCCAACTGTGAGCACGGGCTTGAGAGCTTTGCCTAGACTGGAGGGGCCCAGACAGGAGGACAGCACACCATATGTTCATTATCTCTGTACCTTCTGCTGCCATTCGTATCACTGTGCAGTGAACTGATTCGGGGGATAGAGGAGGTGGAGCGACGGCCGCAAGAACAACACACAGTGTGGAACACCAACAAGGTTTTGGTTGTATCCGCAGTGTTTGTAAAATCGAGAAAATGGGAAAATGTGCTCGTTCGCTTGTAGGAATCGTTATGGAATTTCTAGATCACATGGGGAATTGCAGCATTGTTTCCTACCAAGAGAGCCGATGGATCACAGCTTTCTTCCAGGATGGAAACAGACATACGTGATGTGCGAGAACCATTGCAAAATCTTCCAGCATTTTTATTTTAGTTTAAAGCAACCACAGAGTTCATCAAATTGAATTGGGATAGCAATGTTGGGGAGTGGGGTGTTTCCCTCTGTGCAAATATCCTGATCTAAATTGTCCTCCCTCTGGGGAAAAATAGATATGATGCAGGTACCTGTATTTCTCTCCTGGAACTAATAGCACCTTGTGGGCAATTTAGATCAGAGAATGAGTGTTGGGGAGATATATACAATGTTTATGTTCCCCTCTCCATTGCTGCTGCGATCAGCTATCAGCGGGTGGCGCAGTGGGTTAAAACCGATGAACCATGAGCTGTCGATCGAAAGGTCGGCAGTTCGAATCCGCAACGGGGTGAGCTCTCGTTGCTTGGCCAGCTCCTGCCAACCTAGCAGTTCCAAAGCATGTTAATGCGAGTAGATAAATAGGTACCGCTTGTGGGAAGGTAAACGGCGCTCCTTGTTCCAGCTGCATGCTACGTGCTGCGGCAAGGAGAGTCACGCCGGCCACATGACCGAGGAGGTGTCTTCGGACAACGCTGGCTCTTCGGCTTTGAAATGGGGATGAGCACCTCACCCTAGAGTCGGACACAACTGGACTTAATTGTCAGGGGTCACCTTTACCTTTACCTATCAAATGTGAGGCTCCCCATGGCTGCTTTAAGGGGGGGGAATGTCGTGACATCCTGTGTCACAACAAAGAGTCCTGTGGCAACTTAGCGACTAATGTATTGATTATAAATGTTTGACTACAGTCCACTTCGTCAGAGACATGAAGTCTCCTCCTCAGTTGGCCATCGTATATATGCGTGGGAGGGGGCGCAACCATCTTCTGCCCACTGTCTCCTTTTCTTATATACCAGGGGTGGCCAAACTGCGGCTCCTGAGCCACATGTGGCTCTTTGACGCATAATGTGTGGCTCTCAGAAACATGTTGGCTGAGCTCCTTTTTGCATCACAATTTAATATAAAAGGGAAATAAAGACATTTTCAAGCTTTATAATTATTTACCAGGTATAAACTGAGAGTCCACTGGATTAAAACATGAATTTAATGTTCATGGTGAGTAAATATATTTAAGAATTTAAATGCTTCTTAAATATTGCGGCTCTTAAACATCTGAAGTTTATCGTATGTGGCTCTTACAGTAAGCAGGTTTGGCCACCCCTGTTATATACAGTACTGCATTAAGGTCATGGTCCAAACCTGATTTGACAGATGTTAGGTTTTGATCTAGACAGTTAGGGTCTAACTTAAGAGGCTCATGTTTGACAACACATGGTCAGTCTCCTATATTCTCAAAATCTCTAAAGTCCTAGTTTAAGAGCATGTCTGTATTAGAAATTTTAAGCCGATCTGAACTGAAGAGTCCTGGGAGCAATTGTTTTAGAAGCATATTATTATTAAGAATATTTATATAGCACTTTTCAACCAAGAAGTTGATGAAGCAGTTTATATAGCCACATAAATATTGCTGATTATTTGTTAGAGCTCTCTAGGCTCCTTTGCAAAACAATCGTTGCTAGGGTTTCTTGCCATGACAATAGTCTTGACACTGTCTTAAATCTTTAGCATAAACATGTCCTTTTGTCCTAGCCATCCCATTAGAGCAGAGGTTCCCAAACTGGGGTGAATCCAAGCTTGGGGGGTAGGGAGAGAGCTAACACACTGGAAGGCAGAATCAGGATTCAAAATGATCTTGACCGGCTCTGTCATCGGGCCCATACCAACAAGATGAAGTTCAGTGAAGCCAAATGTAAAGTCCTGTATGTTGGAACAAATAAGGAGAAGCACAGCTATAGTATGAGGGAAACCTGGTTTTGCAGCAGCATATGTGAAAAAATATCTCCATACCTTAGGCTCCATTAGCAGAGGCATAGCGTCCAGATCACAAGATGTAATACTGTAGTTCCCCTCTCTTCTGTGCTAGTCAGGCTTCACTTAGAATACTGCATCACATATTAAGAGGAACATTGGGCTTCATGTTTTAAGAAGAACACTGATAATTTGGAGCAGGTTCAGAGGAGGACAACTAAGATGGTGAGGGGTCTGGAGAGGAGCCCTATAACAAATGGTTAAAGTATATGTTTTGCCTAGAGAAGATGAGGGGCAATATGATTGCCCTCTCCAGGTAGTTGAAGGGTTGACATGCAGAAGTAGGGAAGGATTTACTTCTGGTGGTTCTAAAGCAGGGGTGGGGAACCTCTGGCCCACGGGCCGTTTACGGACCCCAAGGCCATCCGGTCCGGCCCGCGTGAGACCAGTCCCAAGGCCATCCGGTCCGGCCAGCGCGAGTCCCGTCGGTCCGGAGGCTCCGCGCTCATCTCGAGCCGGCGGCGGCTCCGCGCATCACCTCGGCGCCTCCTCCTTGGCCGGCGGCTCGACCCCTTCTGAAAGTGGCGTTTCCATACATGCGCACAACGCCGGCGAGGCCAAAAGGCTGCCCTGTTGGCCTTAGTGGCGTTGTGTGCATGTCCGAAAAAGCCGCTTTCAGAAGGGGTCGAGCAGCCGGCCATGGAGGAGGCGCCGAGGTGACGCGTAGAGCCGCCAGCCTCGGAGGTGAGCGCGGAGCCTCTGGAGGCCAACGGGGTCGCCGCACGACACCCCCGGAGACCGGGAGAGGACCTCGGCGCCTCCTCCTAGGCCGGCAGCTCGGCCCGTTCTGAAAGTGGTGTTTGAAACGCCGCTTTCAGAATGGGTCGAGCTGCCGGCCTAGGAGGAGCGACGGGCAGGGCCGTAAGTATTGCTCTGTCCAAGTCCCTTTACCGAGCGAGCAGGAGGTGGCCCCGCCCTCTCACTGTCGGAGCCATTCCCGTGCGGAGAAAGCAGCAGTCAAGAGACCCTGCCTGCTGCTTTCTCCGCAGGGGAAAGGCTCCAACAGTGAGGGGGCAGGGCCGCCTCCTGCTCGCTCGGTAAAGGGACTAGGACGGAGCGATACTTATGGCCCCGCCCCTACTGGAGCGACGCCTCTGGCGACGGAGCCTGCAGCAGCCTCGAAACTAAGGAGACCGTTGGGGGGCACGCAAAGAGGCGGGGCGCCAAATGTGTGGGGGGGCAAATTTGCGGGAGGGGTGTCAAAATTCCGGCCGGCCTAATGGCCGGCCCGCAACAAATTTTCCCCATGGGAAAATGGCCCTCCACCACAAATAGGTTCCCCCACCCCTGTTCTAAAGGGCAGGTCTAGAGCCACTGGGCTGAAACTACAGGGAAGTAGATTCAGACGATAGACATGAGGAAGAATTTCTGGACTGCAAGAGCTCACCAGCACTTGAACAGTCTGTTTTGTATAGTTTTGGGCTCTCCCTCATTGGAGGTTTTCAAGCAGAGGGTTAGAAGTCAGGGATGCTGTGATTGCCTGCATGGAGAAGGCAGTTAGACTAGATGACCTCTAAGGTCCATTCCAACTCTAAACGGTCTGAGTTTTTCCATTGTGTCAAGTGATACTACTTTTGTAAGCATTTGTAGCCGTGTCAGGGTGGGTGTCGGTTGTGTAAATATAGGAAAGGAGCAAGGTTCACCTTCCACATTCATGCATTCATTTCCTGTACTTTTAGTATTTTGGGTAGAGATGGAAAAAGAAGGAAAACAAGCATTTTTTCCCACGTTTAATGCACGTTTACTGTTCCTTTATCTTTATGCATGCAGGTATTGATAGCGAGATCTGAAAATAGTCATGTTGATTTTGTGTGTTCCTTCACTTCTATAAGTCAAGACAGTTGCTTTGATACAAGAAGCAAGGGGGAAATGACTAGATGTTGTGTGTAGTGTATTAAGTTTATTGTACTGTTAAGTACCCTTCTGTAGTTTTCACGTTTTCTAAATGACATGAATAAGAGCTCTTTTCAGACATTAATCCAGGATGAAATGAGCATGGAGAGGGAGGGGGTGGCAGGATCCTCTCCTACCTACAGGTGGGCCCCCATATCCACAGATTTGCTATCCACCGTTTCAGTTATCCACGGATCGCAGGGACCCCCCCCCCCCAGGCTTTTACTTTTTCCCTAGTAAGCTTCGTTTCTTCCTTAAACAAAAAGGAGAAGCAGCCTCTGGCTGCTTATTGCAGGCAAGTAGAATGAGACGAAGTCCTAGAGAGGCGCTGCAAGGTTAACAGCACTGGCATTACTGGAGGTGGGGCGGAAAGCTAAGTTCTGCAGCTTTCCACCCCACCGTTACTCTCCTGCACGAGGCGCCCCGCCCCCTCGTCGTAGGAGCCCGTCAGCGGAGAGAAAGCAACGCGCAGGGACTCCCCTGTGCTTTGCTTTCTCTCCGCTGACGGGCTCTTACGACGAGGGGGCGGGGAGCCTCGTACTGGAGAGTAATGGTGGGGCGGAAAGCTGCAGAACTTAGCTTTCCGCCCCACCTCCAGTAACACCAGTGCTGTTAACCTTGCAGCGCCTCTCTAGGACTTAGTCTCGTTCTACTTGCCTGCAATGGAGGCTGCTTCTCTGCTTTGTTTTAAGGAAGAAACAAAGCTTGCTGAAAGAAAAACAAGAGCTGGGGGGGGGGTGTGCGCAAGCCTGCCCTCAGGGGAGGCAGGGCGGGGGCCCTCAGGAAACCATGGAAGGGGGGTTCGCTCTTATCCACGGTTTCAAGTATCCACAGAGGGGTCTGGAACATATCCCCAGCGGATATGGGGGGAGTACTGTACATGCATTTATTAGAACATGTGCAGATAGCCACTACCTGTACATCAAGCCCTTTCTGGTCACGTTCCTAGCCACTATATTACACCAGGAGTATTTTGGTTCATTAGTGCTTCTGATGATGGCAACCTACCTAGGGAAGTTAATGTGCAACACAATGCTATGATGCTTACTTAGAAGTAAACCCCAATGTGTACCTGGACCTTACTCCCAGGTAAGTGTGCATGGGATTATAACCCGTGTGTATGTGTGTTTCTCAAAGGAATTTGTAAAATTTTCTTTCTTGTGCTAAATTCTATTTTATTATTTGATGTAGGACATTTTCATTTAAAAAAGAGGGCTATTGTCAAAAAGTAACCTGATGTTTAGCACAATCCAACCAGATGCTCTTTTAAAGTCTTGAGGTTTTCAGCAAAGCAAGTTTCCTCTGTGTGTGCTTTGTGTTCAGTTCTTAGAAACGTTTTGAAGGCTTAGTTTTTTCAGCTGGGTCATGGGATCTTGCGTGAAGAGGTGATGCATTATTGGGCAGGATGACTAGTCAGATGATGAGGATTAAGTGCGTAATCCTCAAAGGGCTTCAGTATACCAATGCCCGTTGGTGTAAACGGATCTTGGGCTGGAGAAGCAGTTTGAGAAGTGGGCTGCTGTTTCTGGAAAGCCTTTAGGGCTTTCTGTCTGTTTTTCAAAGAGTCTTTACAGTATGAAATTGGGAATTTGTAGGAGGGTACCCATATAGACTGGGAGAGTCAGGGGGTGGTCATGGTGGGAACAATCTCTGTTCCAGTTTTTTCTCCGTTCCTTGAAGCACATTTATTATTAACTATGGTTACGACATCACAGACCTTCAATAGTGGCAGTAAACATGGGGGCTTGTCTGAAGGCCCAAGGAAAATTGCTCCTGTTTGCTTGGGACCACTGAATGTTAATGTTTAGCAGTGGTTCTACGTTCATAATCTGCTGCCATCCATTTTTTTTGTCTTCCATAGTAGATCAAGGTAAAAAAAACTTGTACTTTTGTAATATTGCAAGTTGTGGCAAGTGATCTGAGGGGATCCACTGAGACAGCTATGTGCAGATGTAGCAGCAGCTGACTGTGGGGATAAGGGCAGTGGCAGAGTGCATGCTTTACATGGAGGAAAGACCTATGTTCAGTCCCTGCCATCTCCAGCTTGGGTTGGGAAAAACTCCTGTCCAAAACCCTAGAGAGCCACTGTAGTCATCTACATCTTATAGTCAGAACTAATGGTCTGACTATAAGGCAGTTTCCCATCTTCCTTTGCAGAAGCTATTTCAGTGTCAGCCATCCCACAACTATTTCATTTTTAGTTGTTCCTGGTTTTACTGTCCTTCTAACATTTTATCCTAGTCGCCACTTAGGCAATTCACAGTGCAAGCGTATGCATCTCGGCTTAAAAGAAGTTCCCACTATGGCCAATCCTATTTGCTCCTTGTACGTGTCCTTGTGATTGTAGCCTTAGATATTCATGCCTGCTAGATAACTGTTTCTAAAAACTCCTTTGTTCTCTGTCTTATAGATGCTGCTTAATCTTGCTTCTGATAAAAGATAAATGGATTAATTATGCCCCTTTAAAAAGAAAAAGGAAGGTCATACATTTACTTCTGGCGCCTGTTTTCTTCATTCAGAATTTCCCATTCTGAGCATAGTTTACTTGTCATCTGCCAATAGCAGATCTTTGTTCTTTCTTCCAGTCTTGGGACTTATGCATGAGCATAATTTGAGCTCCTGCGTATGCATACAGTATCTGTAATATTATCTGGGCCAGCTCCTGAGCCCGGCTTTTTTTGTTGCATTTTTTCCTTTTCTTTTCTATCCTCCATTACATTTGTTTCCTATTCCTTCTTTTGAATTTCAGCTACATTACAAAACTATCCCCATTACATGATAAAGTTAGCTAAGAGAAATGTGCAGAACGAAATCGCTCACTAAATAATTACTGTCAGACAAAATTAATGCAAAGTAATAAAAAAGGCTGTGGTATAAAAAGATCCTTGTCAAAGATGATGGTCACTCTTCTATGATGGTTTTTCTTTGCCTATCTTTTCAAAAATTGAATTCATCAGCCTTTATTTATTTTTATTTTCTGCCTTTTTGTTTGTTCCCTGAAACTCTGACAAGTGAAAATAGCTTGTCTGGGTGAACACAGTGAAATTATCTGTCCAACATCAGCACAAACTGCTGTCATATTTAGAAAACACTCTGTACATATGTAAAGCAGTCATTTTAAAGTTTGAAGTGTGCCCATGAAGGTTACACCAAATACTGCTTTTCTTTCGGTTTCTAAAATTCACGTAAAGTGTAGTTTTGTGTGTGGAGGGGCAGTAGTTCCATTGTTATACTTTTTTCCTATTTGTCATATTCAATCAGGATTATAGTTGTGGCCACTTGTATGTTGACTAGTAGTCCAGTGTTGGAAGAAATATTACCGTAGTTGGCTGGATTGTGGTCTTGCCAAGTGATTGTAAGCATAATGTGGAAAAAACTTCCAAAAGCATTCTATACATGTTGGGGTAAAACAGTACATGCATGGAAATGTGTGCTTTTGTCTCGGATTTTTTCTTCTTCAAAATTGTGACAAGTGACTCGTGAACTGGCATGAAACCGTGGCGAGCTTGGGAACTTGGCCCCTGCTATAGTTTCTAGCCTGATTGTGCCCTCCAGCATGCTATAGTTAACCTATAAATAGCATGTGGGGGGTCCAAGTGCTGAAGCCCCCTAACTCTCCTACCATGGGTTTTGGGCTATTTAATGCTTCCTTTTGAAGTTATTTGTTAAAAGAAAGAAAATTAAATTTTGAATCGAGCACATGCATGTACATACATGTGTGATTTGACCCTTAGGTTGAAATGTGTCACAGGCTAGTGTTTAACTTGCATTTGGGGTGAGGCGTAGCAAGGGTGGTGCGAAGGCAAGTAGTTGTGCAAGACTCCGTTACACTGGAGTCAGCGGCCCCTCCCCCTTGCTGTTGGAGCCATTCCAGCAGCAACAGTGAGTGAGTGAGGGAGTGTCCTACGTGTTGCCTTTGCTGCCAGAATGGCTCCAACAGCAAGGGGGAGGGGCCGCTGACTCCAGTGTAACAGTCTTGCACAACTACTTGCCTTCGCACCACCCTTGTTACGCCTCGCATGCTTAGTTCACCAATGTAGGTTTATTATGCTTAATAATGCACTTTAATCATTCCCTTGTACACACAATGCAGGTTGGCAGGTGATCGGAGTGCACTTTCCCACACTGAATGCTCGCTTTCAATGAATTGGAAACTGATTCTGATATGCAGTAGGTTTCCTTGCAGTAATAATCATTTAGATCAGGGGTGGGGAACCTATTTGCAGTGGGGGGCCATTTTGCCATAGGGAAAATTTGCGGCTGATTTTTTTTCCCCACCCCCGCAAATTTGACCCCCCCCACGAATTTACCACCCACCCTCCGCTCGCTCGCTCGTCCTCCCACCCACCCACCGCTCGCTCGCCCACCCATCCACCCTCCCTCCGCTCGCCCTCCCTCCCTCCCTCCGCTTGCTCGCCCTCCCTCCCACCCACCGCTCGCTCTCTCCCTCTACTCTCCTTACCTCGGCTCCGGGCCGGGGCCGCCGCCGCTTTCCCGCGCCTCCTTGGTTTAAAAGCGGCCTTCGCACAGCGCCGCTGAAGCCGAGATTGCCGAGAGGGCAATCTTGGCTTCAGCGGCTCTGTGCAAAGGCCACTTTTAAACCAAGGAGGCGCGGGAAAGCGGCGGCGGAGCCTCCGGTCCGGTCCCGTGCGGGCCGGGCCGGTCCCGTGCGGGCCGGGCCGGTCCGGTCCCGCGCCTGATCTAGATCTTTCCAATCCCATTGCGAGAGTGTTGTATTATAATGTTCAGGATTAGTAATTGACATGTCAAGCATTGTTAACCTGTCCTGTTCTAGAGTTGGACTTAGACCTGGAAGATCCAGGTTCAAATCCCCACTCAGCCATGAGCTTCTTGGATGACCTTGGACCCGTCACTATCTCTCAAACTAACCTACCTCATAGGGTTGTTGTGAGGACAAAAGGAACTACTGTATGTATACCACCCTGAGCTCCTTGGAGGAAGAGTGGTATAAAAATGTGAACAATAAATAAAAATAAAATCCAAGAAATTGTTGGATTGTGTGTGCCCTGTGTGTTACCTTGAATCCAACAGGCTTTTGGGGATACTGTTCTTGAAAGCCTATTTTTTCAGACCCAGTAATACTGCCAGATTAATATTTGGAGGTCCAGGCCTGAGAAGAAAGGGGCTCAACAGTGAATTGATTCCTATTCAAGTTTGAAGTGTTTACAGACGGATGCTGCGGCTGAACTTTTTGATGCAGTCAGAAATCTCTTCAAGTTTCTGAGTAGAAAGGCTACTAGTGAAAAGGGGGGAAATAATATTTTACTTGAATATGTCTGTTAGTTCCAAAGGCCAATGAGACCTGACTTTTACTGCATGGCCTGAATTGGCCTTAGAGAGGATGCGTCTTGCTCCGTTTCCTAGCGATCACGCTTAAATATGGCCCTAGGTGCTATGCATTGTGAAATCTACCTACCTACATCCAAAGGCCCCTTTACACTATGCTGGGAGGATAAATTCTTCTGCTTTGTTTTGAGCATGTTGAATATGACCCTCACCTCATTACTCCTGTTACACACAACAGAGGCAAACCATTCTTCCTGTTAATGTTTCCCCACATATTTGTAGTTCCTAAACTTCTAGATCCAATGCCACAAGACATCCATTAACCTCTGTTAAGAAAGACTCTGGTGACACTATCTTGAATACTCCTGGCAACCCTGCCCTGTTGGTAACAGTCCCTGTTGTCTTGACACTGAGAAGAACTCCCTTTTTTCCATCAACACTTTTAATCATTTTGTGACCCTTCTTGGGTATATTTTCCAATAATTGTACATGAGACGGTGTAAAAGCACCGATGATTTAAGGGCGGTATGATATTTTAAAGATGAGATTAACTTGCCTCAGAAGCTGTCTTCTGTAAATGTTGATTGCAGATTTTCTTTCTTCAGTCAATGTTCTATCAAATCCATTAATTTAGCCAATCATAACTCGCAAATGTTGATGTCAAAGTTTGTGGCATTTGAATGAGTTTTGTTGTCTGAATTCAACAAACAGAAATTTCATTTCAGCGCTGTAATTTTCTGTTGCTTTATTAGTAATCCTTGACCAGTTGACCTTGTTTCCTTTTTTCATGGCTGCAATGCATTGATGCATCTACAATGACTCAAAGATATTTCTTTAATAGGTAACGGAGAACGTATAATCCAACATTGTAATTGGAGCAATTTTCTCCATAGTTTGTGCGGTTTTTTATGTTAAATTTGCGTGTGAAAAGCTGAAGAGGTGTATCAGCCTTCTATTTTCTGTTGCAGCAGCTTGCTGCTATGTGAAAGGATATTCCCTATTTGTGCCATGCCTACTTAACTTTTAAAGAGGTTTTCAGGCGAGACTTTGAAAAATATTGAATGTTCTTATTTGCCAGGCTTTTATCAATTTTAACATAGCTCCAGCTGCATTGGAATTGACCATTTTTGCCCTTTGGGATGTCTATTTTTTTAATTGTTCCCATAAACCCCATAAAGGGGATTAATTCAAATGGAAAAAAAACCCCATCCATTTCTAAAATCACAGAGGATAGAATTGAGTGTAATTATGCTAGAGATCATTTTTGCCAAAGACAACAGTGGGAAGGAAGGCTATGGAGTAAAATAAGATTCACAGTAAGTAGGGTCTGAAACTAACTGCCTGATTCTGTGCATTTCTTACTCGGCACCAGGTACCACCAAATTCTTGCTCCTGGGTTTATGTGCAGCACTGCTGTGCTGATAATCAGAAGAGAGCCAAACCATCCTGCCAGAAATGTCCAGCAGCAGTAATAAAAGCAACTCTCAAGGAAGGAACCAGTTCTCCAGTCTTACTGCTGATGCTGAATGTCACTCCCTATTGATTGAGGCACAACCAAATCAAGGGAGGAGCAAATGGGGCATGTAAATGTCGGCTCTCCCATGGTGACATTTTCTGTTGACCCTAAATTCCATTCAGTACTGTGTGCCTTTGCTTGAAACAACTATGTATCAGGAAGTGGAGCCCAGGAGGAAGAAACTGGAGGATAAATAAGAGCCTAGTTCTCCCCTGCTAATTTGCCTGTTGACAGGTTAAATTAATTTCTCTACTGAGCTTGCAGCATGTGAAACAGGAATGGCGTGTTGGGTACATAGAGAGAGGTGTTTTCATTGCCATTCCCCACTTTGGAAATACTAGGGAGGCTGTGTAAGGCTGGCCTGGGCTGACAGGGGACGGGGATATCAGCGCTGAGTTGTGCTGATATCCCAAGCCCCGTCGCAGCCCGGGCCGGCCTTACACGGCCTCCCTGGCTGTGTGCCAGCTAAAGAGCTGACACACATCCGAGGAGACCCATTGTGGCCCAGGCCACTTACACCAGGGGAAGGGGATGAACATGTCCTTCCCCCGAGGTGAGCCTGTGCCGGGGCAGGCCGCAATGGGCTTAGGATGCAGCGGCCGGCACTTTTGGCCGGCCGCACATACTTGCGCAGGATTAGGCTGCCCATCAAGGATCTTCATTAACTGTGCTGGAAGACTCGACATTCACTAACTGACCTTTGTCACATGAATGTTGTTGTTGTAGTTGTTGTTGTTAAGCCCGGAAAATTTGAAGTACAATGTTATTGTTGATAATGATGATGATGATGATGATGATATATGTATAGTTTTTGCTGTGGTCCTAATAGCGGCTTTGGGTAGCTATCTAGATTGGGGCAATGGCACAGGCAGGGGGAACTAGTAAACTGCCCCCTTCCTCAGCACTGCTGCTCCCATCAAATTTGGAGCCCTTCTGCTTTTAAGTAAAAATGCCAGATTCAGGGCGAAAACCAGCATAAGGATCCTATCCCCGTTCTGGACTGCATTGCTGCGGCCCAGAGGTCTACTCGGGGAAGGGGACATTCATCCCCTTCCCTGAGTGTAAACCGGATTCAGTAAGGCCCAATCGGCCTCCTCGGATTTCCACCAGCTAAATAGCTGGCGGAAGTCGGAGGAGGCTGTGTAACGGCCAAGCTGGCCCGGCGGGGACGGGGATATGGGGGATATGGCTCACCGCCTGGACCTCCCGTGCGGTGGCCGCCGGAGACTTGCCTTCCTCCACCGGTCGCATGAACATCCTGGCACTGGAGTGAGGGCGGCTGGCCTCCTTTATTCACGAGTCATCGCAAACCTGCCTTATGGCACGTTTGCGATGGCTTCCGGCGACAGAACGCTCGTTCCATCACTGGATCCGTAGTTTGGATCTGGCTGCCCGTCTTGAACCTCCTACATTACATCTGTTTTGGTCCTAAGACTGCAATTCTAGGCGTACTGACCTGGAAATAAGTTCAGCTGAAATCAATGAGTGTTACTTCTGAGTAAATGTGGTTCAGATCGCAGTGTAAGTGCCAATGGGGAAATAATCCATTACTTATTTTTGCCTCTCCATGAATTGAATGAGTTATGTATGAATTGTGATTGTAAGAGATACATCTTTAATTATTCCTTGTAAATAAATTTGTGTAAATAAACATGGTGAGATATCAGAGTGGGACTTAAGCAAGACTTGCTCCATGCTATAAAGTGGAAAAACAATCATGTTACGTTTCTTCAGTGCCTCCTGATCCATTGTGGCTCTGAGAAAAACCTCTAATGGCTTGACGTGCCCATGATTGTTTTGTGAACGTTAACTGAACAAATTCTTGTACTTGGAAATATCCATGGATGCATTAGAGCGAGATGGGAAGGAAATAGCAGGCCAAGCCATCATGTGTCCAATCAAGGCAACATTAGCCGAGTTCCTTTCTACTTCAGTTTCCTTCATTGCTTCTCAAATCAGGCTACATAAACGTATTTTTGTTAACAAAATATCTGAAATACAGTGAAACATCTTTTGCAAAAAAAGGCTGAGGCTGGAAGTCAGCCCAATTTAAATAATTGGGGCTCTTGCTTCTGAGAAAAATATGGTTAGAAGATCACACTGTAAATGTCATACAATGAGACCCAGGGAAGCTTATCAGAACAACCCTTCTTTTCTGTAATCAGCTGTAAAGACCCACACTGATTTCCTACCTGCAGTTTCAAGTGCAGAAAGTTGGGGATAGGCAGAACAAAGTCCCCAGAACTGACAGTGGTAAACCAACAGGCTTCTGGCTTCCTTCCAAATTCAAGACAAGCAACAATGGTGGTAGGTGGGACAAGGGAAGAGCTTTAAGGGTAGAACCATTGTGGGGTTTTACACCTTCTGTTGGCACTGTTTTGTAGTACACTGAACTCTCACTTTACAACTAGAAATCCATTGTATGCCTGGTTCCTACCATGAGAATTAATTCTTCTTAATTGTCAGCCCAGGATTACCAGCTTGGTCCGGAGCTAAGCACAGGGAAGCACTTTGTGGGGAAAAGACCTTTCTATCTCTTCCCCTCTAGGTGAACAGTGCACGCGGTTACAATTTTCCATATTTTTAAAAATGAAAAAAAAACACCAGATTTTAAATCTCGCGTGGTGGCAATCTCAGTTATCCACATGTGTTATCAGTTAACACAGTGTCGGGGGGCTTTCCAAGCAAAGCGCTATCCTCCATCCTGTTGGACAGGGTGCCCCTCCCACAGTTGCGTTTAGGAAAAAAAAAATCAGGAGGTCGATTACAGATCTCCCAGAGTAATGTGTAATTTGGCCCTGACGTTGCAACCTTTTAAAACATTGTAGACACTTTTAAAAAAAAAATTTCATGCATGGCTTTGTGGGGCAGCTGCTCAAGGTTTTCATTGCCATGTCATATTATACAATGATAGGTGTTTTTTATTATGCTGCCATTTCATTCTGTTGTTTGACAGCCTTAGGCATGACTTTCGTGTTTAGAGGTGGGATGTCTGCAGCCAAAATGCCGCATCTGTTATGGGGACTTGCACTACATAGCAGCATCTATATCTGGGGAGCTTCATCCTAGAAAGCCACGTGGAATGTCCCCATACCAGAGACAGTAGCCCTTAGGGCAGAGGTTCCCAAACTGGGCCTTTGTGACATCCCAGCTCGGAACAATGGGTTGCTACTCCCTTAAGGGGAGTGGTGACCTGCGGTAATGTCGATGGCATGTCCAAGACCCACCATCACCACCGCCATGGTGGGAAAAAAGTGCTTTTTTACTGTCCCTGAGGGGTGTGCTGGTCCAGGTCATGATCACGTCGGCCGTTCTGAGGGGCGGGGAGGCCTGCAGAGGGGTTCGCAGGCTTCCCGCACCCCCCAGAGGACCAGCACGCCCCCTCAGGGACAGTTAAAAAAGCACATTTTCCCGTGGCAGTGGCGACGCGATCCTGGGAGTGCTGTAGCTACTGTCGGGGGGGGGGCAGCAATTTACAGCACGGTAAGCTCTACCTGGGAGTTTGGGAATCTCTGCCTTTGGGAATCTCTGTCCTAGCCCTCGTCCCACGTGATCTTCTGGCCGTGATGGTTCCCCAGATCTAGACTTTCTCTCCCTTCTGTGTCATCCCACCCCACCCCCTGCTCTGAAGTGACTTTTCTTCTGTAACCACACTCCACAAAAGACTTGAGAATCTGTCCTAGTGTAATTGTTTTATGTAATTATTTATGATGATGAATATTTTTCAATTTATTTTTGTTAGCTGTCATGGGTATCTTTGTGAAGGGAAGGTGGAATATAAATTCTATAAATGAATGGTTTCCTTCTGTCTTAGTCCACATTTCGACTTGCATAAAAACCTGCCCTGTAATGTCCAGACCTTGAAAGAGCCTGGAAGATCCAAAGTAAAAACATGTATACTGATTTTTAAAAATGATGCTGTAAATGTTGCTTGTACTCTGGTTTCTCATAATAAACAAAATTACGCTCTCTGATCCCCCAAAATCCAGTGTTTCCCCAAAAGCCAGTGTGAGCACTTTGAAGGCAGAATTGTATTTACAAACTCGGTGTCAATTATAGCTTGTAATAACTTGTGGGAAATAACACACATTATAGCAGGCAGAATGCTTTATCAGCCCTCTGTTATGGTTGCAAGCAGTCCTTCCAGATGGCTTGATAATGTAATTAGAAATCATGTTAAATGAGGCAGTATTTAAATTGGCTGCTAATTTTCCTACCTATTAACCAGCTTTTTTTGTCCTTTGCAAAATTCACTGCATTAGAATGAAGACTGGATGGTGATCATTAACTCTAGAATCTAAGAACTCTCTGCTTGGACTGCCAGCAAATAAGCATTCAGGAGACATTTGTGTGTCATTCTGACTGGTGGTGTTAACTTTACAGACAAAAGAATGTGCTTATTCACACAATGCTTACTGAATTTAGTACCACAAGATGGGAAGCTGGTGGTCACTGGCTTAGATGGGTATAAAAGGAGATCAGGCACATTTCTGAAGGACTCTCAATGCTTATTAGCCATGGCAACTAAATTGAGCCTCCCAGGCCTAGAGGCAGTATGTCACTGAATATTGATTTTGTGGCAGGCAACAATGAGGGAAGGCCATTGTCTTTATATGCCCTGCTAAAGAGCTTCCTGGCTGGCTACTGTGGCAAATGGGCTTGGTCAGTTGGGCATTTGGCAAGACGGCATTCTTGGTGGTGGCCCCCACCCTGTGGAATTCCATGCCCTGAGAGATGTGGCAAGTTTCCTTATTGTTGCCATGTCATAGTCTGAAGACCTGCCTTTTTTGGCAGACTTTTGATATGGTTTTTATGAGGCCCCTTGTCTCTCTGATCTGTGATTTTATTGTTGCTGGTGCTGCTGTTTTGTATTGTTTTCATTTTTATTTGTAAGGCATCCTGAATCCTTGGAAATAGAGTAAAGTGTGTATTTTTAAAATAAATAAATTATGTGGGTCATCTCGTTTGTTTCTATTTTTGGTAAGATTGAGAAAGATCTCAATTATAAATGAAAATTAGTTTTCACTGCAAAGCAAAAATATTGGGTGGGTTACATAGAATCCTGTGATTGGAAAATACAGCATAGTGAATAAGGACTTGCTAGAGGAGACTCTGGCCATATGTTTCCATATTTCTGATCCTGATTGGAAACTGACTCAGGTATTCCCTGCTTCCTTCTCATCTGCGCTGTTTAATAAAACAACGGGTACTAGTGATGATGATGGCTACTGTATTTTTCACTCCATAAGACGCACTTTCTCCCCCCAAAAAATAGGGGGAAATGTTTGTGCATCTTATTGACTGAATGCTAAAAAAAATGTTAAAAAATTACTTACCGGGGCTTGTGGGGGCTTCGGGGAGGCCTGCGCGACCCTCTGCAGGCCTCCCCGATCTTCGGTTCAGTGATAAATGGCTATTTTCGGCCATTTCCAGTTTTCACAAGCCCCGGTAAGTAAAAATATTTTTCCCTTTTTTTTAGCTCCATAGTACGCATGCGTCCTATGATCCGATGCGTTCTATAGCGCAAAAAATACTGTATATTCTACCTCCAAGTCCCAGGTTCAGAGATAGTATGCCTCTGGAATACTGCTTGCTGGGGAGCAGCTACGAGAGAGGAGTGTTTATTTTTCACATTTGTATACTGCCCTTCCTCCAAGGAGATCGGGGTGGTGTACATGGTTCCTTCCCTCCTTTTGTCCTCCTCACAACACCCCTGTGAGTTAGGTTGGGCTGATAGTGACTAGCCAAGGTCACCCAGGAAGCTTCATAGCTGAGCAGAGATTTGAGCCTGGATCTTCCAGATCCAAATCCAACATCCGAACCACTACACCATCCTGGCTCTCCCTTTACTTGTCTTTACTTGTCCTACTAGTGAGTACTTTATTTGTCCTGCTAGTGAGCTTCCCAGAGACACCTGATCATCCACTATGGCAGGGGTGGTCAAACTTGCTTCATGTAAGAGCCACATACAATAAACTTCAGATGTTTGAGAGCCATAAGAGATATTTGAGAGCCACAATATTTAAGAAGCATTTAAATTCTTAAATATATTTACTCACCATGAACATTAAACTTGCGCTTTAATCCAGTGGATTCTCAGTTTATACCTGGTCAATAATTATAAAGCTTGGAAATTTCTTATTTACCTTTTATATAACACTGATGCAAAAAGGAGCTCAGCCAACATATATCTCCAAGAGATGCACATTATATGTAAAAGAGCCACATGTGGCTCAGGAGCCGCAGTTTGGCCACCCCTGCACTATGGGATGCTGAACTAGTTGGGTTTTTGGTCTGATCCAACAGGGTTTTTCTTATGTTTACACTTCAAACTGTGTCTTCTGTGATCTATCCAAACCAAAGCACAAAGCATGGTTTGGAGGATCAGAACTATGATGTGTGAATGTGACCTTTCTTTGAAGCTGATGGATTGATGGTTTCATGGGTTAACAGTGGTTGGCGCCTTTGCTAAGTGAGACTTCTTCCAATAATCCAGAAATAGAGCAACAGTCAGAGAGCCATGATAGGATGACGTCTTTGTAGAAAGAGAAACTAGTTACATAAGAAAATATTTCCTGTTTTTTTTAAATAGGATAGTTTAGCTGCCCTGGGAAATCTTGCTTGAAGGGCAGGGCACAAATTTTATGAATAAATAAAATAGGATGATGAGTATCTCTAATAGTTCAGGACAAACTGGTGTATTTATATTAAAATCAAGCATTAATCTGCTTCAATATTTTGAAATGAAATGGAATGTGTTAAATTACGTATTTTAATATGTTCATTATTTTCTACTGTTACAGCTGTAGTGGTTTCTGTTCTTCCGAATTGTACTTAAACTGAATACTGCTTATAATTTTAAGGTGTGATTAAAAATATTTTATTAAAAAGGAGAGTGTTTGTATAATGCCTAGTAGAGTGTTTGTATAATGTCATGTTTTGTAAATGAGCCATGAACAATACTATTTTTAGTTTTCTCAAGCCTTGTGAATTTGTCTCCAACACTTACAAATAAACTTGTAAAGGTAATATCCAGAAATGTTACTGTTACTGAGACTAAGCTGGAATGTTGATATGACCTTTAAAAAAACAACAACAAAAAACACCCAGCAAACACAAAACCCTCCTCTCGACAAACCTGTTTCACTTGGCTTTGTGTTGCCTCTGTTGTTTTGATAAGAAACAGAAATCGCTTTTCCTCTTGATGATTTCCTTTATGAGAAGTATGCAAGGAACCAAGGGAAGCTTTGAATCTTGAAACCGCCAACTGCTCACTTTTAATTCCCTCAGTATATTGAACTAGTGTCATTGTGCAGACTACAATAGATCAGTGTTTGCTTCCACTGCTGCATCTAGTTATTCCAGTTTCATATACATATGGAATGTCAGTCTGAATAGCAATTTGTCATGTGAATTCTGCCTGTCCTGGAGTGGGCTGCAGCTTTGAGAGTCACCTGTGTGGGATTCTGGTTCGTGTTGCGAATGTGATTTCTTTCAAGACCCAGGCCTGGTGAATGTTCTACTGATTTATTCAGAGGGAAAGTCAAATTCTCCATACAGGGGTTTGAATCCTGTAGGGCTGCTGCTGTAGGGTTGCTTGGGATTGGTAGTTTTAAATGAAACATGATTTCATTTAGGTGATGTGCAACGTTGTTTTGATAGCAGTAGATCATGGCAATCCCACACGACAAATGCGTGGAAAGCGATTGCCAAAATGCCAGATTTTGTTTTTACAACTCTTGCAAAGTGAGAATCGCTGCAGCTTTTTTGTTCTTGTGTTCCTTCCTTCCTTCTCTCTTGCTTTCCTTTTAAAGATTCATAATTTTCTCAAGAGGAGAGCAGAAAGTTGCACAGGAAATGCATTCTCTAGGTATGCTTTTGTTGGGAGTACCTATATGGCTAAATTATAACAGTTTGGGATTCTAGACTCAAATGATCTAGTCAAAACATTTTCCAAAACTGCTTGGGTGTTCACTTCTGTTACTGTACCCATCAGGTGATTTTATTTTATTTTTAATTTGTGCTCTTTAGTTTGTTTGCATAGATGGCTTTCAAAATTGGTAATGGCCTATTCGGTCAGATGTACAGTATGTTTCTGATTATGACAATTAGAAAATAGTTATTCATATTTTGATTTGGGGGTCCAGAATTGGTCTTGCAAGTACAACTCTAACAAGGAAAGGAACTGTTTTTTTAATGAGTACGTTTCTCTTTCACGACAGCTACACACTAAAAATCTAGCAATAGCCCAGCATCAGTGGCTTCACTAGGGCGCGCGCTGCCCCAGAGCGGGGGCGCACGCGTCACCTAGTGACGCCCCCCGACACTGCCCCATATTGGGGGGGAGGCGCCCGACGGGTCGCCTCTCCGGGCGCCCAACAGGCGCCCGCTCCAGGAGACCCCTCAATCGGGAGAGCCAGCTCGGGGACGTCCTCCCCAACCGGCTGCCCGGGGCCTTCTGAAGGCCTGCTGCGAGAACGGTATTTATACCGTTCATTTTGCGCATGCTCAGACTGTTACTGAGGGAAAAGGGCAGCCCTTTCCCCTCAGTAACAGTCTGAGCATGCGCAAAAAGAACGGTATAAATATCGTTCTCGCAGCGGGCCTTCAGAAGGCCCCGGGCAGCCGGCCGGGGAGGATGTCCCCGAGCCGGCTCTCCCAATTGAGGGGCTCCCGGAGCCGGCCTGGCGAGGCGGGCGGGAGGCCCCCAGGCGGCGCACACGCACGTGGGGGGAGGTGACGTGCGCGTCACCCTTCTGCGCGTGCACACGCGCACGTCACCTGGGCCCCCCGCACACCCCGCCAGGCCACAGCGACGCCTCTGCCCAGCATGCCTAGTCTGTCTTTGTAAGTAACCACTTGAAAAAAATCATTACTGAACTAAAATGTCACTAAGGTGAATCATTTATTACAGGGTGACTCTTTGAATAAAGTGGAAAGTGGTCAGCAGAGTTCTTGAAAACATAGCAATGTGCTGTTGTCATGGCTTAGGATTCTTTAGAAAAGATTATTTTTTTCAGGTTAAATGAAATTCAGAGTTCTAATTCTGTTGCTTCCATCAACTTTCATTCTTATTTCCCTACTTTTTCTACTCTCCTAATCTATACTTCTGCCCCAAGTCTTTTTTTATACTGCTGTTTCTTCTGACATGATTTGACTTTTCAGTACTAACTCTTGGCTACTTCTTTCTTTGCTGCTTTTATAAATATGCTGTATATGGCAAAAACGTATAAAAAGAAGGGCCTTGTTGGATCCCTGGTGTCTGTTTATAGACACAAGGGAATACACAGTAAAGAATCTTGCTTTAAAATGTATAATACTCTTAAAATAACAAAGATCTGTTAACCTTCCTGTTAGCAAAATAATACAGCAAGTCCTCATTTAAAGTTGTTTTGTTTAATGTCGTTTCATTTAAAGTTGATAGGAAAATGCCATAGGAACATTTACGTTTATCAATCAGCCTATGGTAAAAATGGTTTCATTATAAGTCATTTCGCTTAAAGTCGCAGTTTCCAAGAAGAACCTATCCACAACTTTAAGTGAGGACTTGCTGTACTCCATGAATAAAGTTTAGTATTAGTAAGTGTGAGTGGTGTATATACTGCCTACTAACTACACAAACTTTTGTACACAGTTGAACTAATGCGAGAAATCGTCTTCTTTCTTTTCTGCAGCTTAATATTCTGGTTGACACTGGAAGCAGCAATTTTGCAGTTGCAGGTGCGCCAAATGCAGATGTGACCACCTATTTCAGTACAGAAAAGTAAGTCTCTTGGTTCCTGCATCTCACCATACTTAGAAAAGGGCACCGGATTTTGTCAAGAAAAGACAGCGGATGATTGGTAGATAGAAACTCTCAAATGCAGTTCAGCATTGTGAAAAGTTGAGTTTTCCTATTTTGGGAACTATATTCATCCCACACATCCCTGTAACGTATGCATATGTCAGAACCACATAAGTGGGGTGTATGATATCTTTCCCATCCAAAGATTGACCTCCCTTCTGACTAAGCAGTATTTGCAAGGGAATGAAATACAGTAAGTCCTTGGCCCAACCCAATAGAGTTCCAGCATTCAGATGTTTCATGGCAAGGGGTAACCCTCCTATACCATGGCTGTAATGTATTAATCAGCTTATAGGACCTGGATGCTAAGAGAGCAATGGAATTCTTCTTTTAATTCCTAGCTTTGAGAGATACCTGGGGCCCAATCATATCCAACTTTCCAGCGCCGATGCAGCTGCAATGCAGCCCTGAGGTAAGGGAACGTTTGTTCCCTTACCTTGTGACTGCCCCCACCATCACAGGATGCAGCGCACACCCCATTGGCATGGCTGTATCCCCGCTGGAAAGTTGGATAGTAGGTTTGGGTCCTTAATCTTGTAGCAATGGGTCATAGATGTTGTTAAGCAGTCTCTTTCCACATGGCATCCTTATATAGACTGGGCTCTCAAAAGAAAAAAAAAAGAAGAGATACAAAGTGATGATGTGTCACTACTTGTTCTGCAGTTGGCACACGCCTTTTTGCCAGGTGGCACACCTTGGGTGATACATGATGAACAAATGTTGATAAACATGCAGGCAAATAATGAAATGGCTGTTGTAACAATAAATGCACATTTCAACATATTGTAGCAGACAAAGGCGGAAAGTTTTCAGGAGAACTTACCGGTAGTTTAAAACCGGGATTTCCAAAATTAGAGGGAAATACTGATGGTATAGAATTAAAAATTCTCATACTGCCGGGAAACTCCGTCGTTTAAAAATAATTTATTTTAATAAACAAACTCAACAGGTGTTACAGCTGTAACACCTGTTGAGTTTGTTTATTAAAATAAATTATTTTTAAACGATGGAGTTTCCCGGCAGTATGACAATTTTTAATTCTGTAATCTGGTCACGTCATGACAACTTGTGAAAATATTTACTGATGGTATAATTGAAACTCCAGTGAAAAATGTTAAGAGGAAGGCCTAATTTTTTTGCAAAGACATACAGAAATGCACTAGAGAGCAAAATGGCATTAAGACAAAGTAACATTGCAGTTTTGTTCTGTTCTAATTGGGTATATTGGAGCATGAGTTTCCTTCTCTTATTGTAGTCTTTGATTTTGCAAACCATCTAGTGGCTAGACAACCTTAATTTTTGGAGGTTAACTAACAGCCTAGTCCTATTCCCCCCCCCCCGGACTGGTTCGGCCGCGCCAAAAACGGGTGTGCTGTATCCAACGGGGGACTGCGGATTGGGAGGCTTCAGCAGGGAAAGGGGATTTAAATCCCTTTAGCCCTGGATAAGCCTCCCGCTCCGCAGTGGGTTTCCTCGGACCTGAACTAGTGATTTTGCTAGCACAAGTCCAAGGAGATAAAGGGGGTGTCGAGAGGCCTGTTGCTGGAGGGGCTAGGATCTGGCACGCACCATTGCTGCTGGAGCCACTCCCTCCAGCAGTCTCCCCGCCCCCTGTTATGCCCCCTCCCTACCAACTCCCCCCTCACCTCACACCTTACGTGCCTTGGCGGATCTTTGCAGGTCTAGCGACACTCGCAGGAAGGCTCCGGCCCCGCCAGCTCTCCAACGACATGCTACTCAGTGCACTACTGGAAGGCACTTTACGGCTGCTTTTCAGCAGCCAACACTGGCGGAACGCGCATTCTGCCAGCTCTTTCAGTCCATAGGACTGGGCTGTTGGTCATCCTTATCTGTACAAAGGAGAACCAGTTATTCATGACACTTTCCCTGCAAAGAAAGTTTTTAGGGAAACACAATACTCAGCCAGGCCTGAAAATACTTTTTATTTTGACACAAGTTCATTATTGCAGCACACTATATTTTTCCTTTTAGTTCACAGATCAGGAAGCAAAAGACTACACTTAAATGAAAATTTAAAATGTGAGAAACCAAAAATTAGTTTGACTGATGTAACATTTTGAAAACGGTAGTACATTCTACATGAGGAAGTGAGAGTTTGTAGGATTTGCATAGTATATGCAGGTTTCAGAATTCATTGTTTCTTGGTGCAGAATTTGGGTTGCCTGTGCACAGAACAATCATTTAAAATAGGCTTTATTGCTTCTTTCCTTTCCTTCCTTTCCTAGGTCGAGCACATACAAGTCAATGAACACTGAGGTCACTGTTAAATATACCCAAGGAAGCTGGACTGGAAATCTAGGCACTGATGTTGTTGCTATTGGTGGTATCAACGGCACCTACACTATCAACATTGCTACCATCTTTCAATCTGAAAACTTTTTTTTAAAAGGAGTTAAGTGGCAAGGGATTCTTGGACTGGCTTATTCCACCTTAGCCAAAGTAATTGACTTTTAGACTATATATTCAAGTTAAAAGTAAAGACAATTGAACAAGGAGAGCATAATGGAATTCACTCCCACAAAATGCAATGATGGCCGCTAGTTTAGATATCCTTAGAAGGGGGTTAGACAGAGTTATCCTGTATGGCTACTAGTCAAGATGGCTATATGTTACCTCCAGCTCTCTCTTCATGAACCTTTGTGAGGTTTTCCTCCTTGCTCCATGGATTGGTGCTCCATCAACGATCATGATCGACAGTGATGGAGCAAGTGCATTGTTCCATTGCTGACCACTATAAAGAAGACACGGGTTGATCAGGTGGACCTACGGGGTGTGGGCCCTCATTCAGTGCCCAATCTGGTGCACTGACACCACCTATGATGAGAGAGAAAACATTTTCTTTCAGGACGTTATCCTTTTATTGTTGCCCCCTGCTCCACCATTTTGTTTACGTTTCTCAAATCTTCTTTCAGATAGCCACTTTGCCTATTGGGGTATCCCAGTCTATCCCAGGAGTATACATAGTTAAAGGGAAACTATTAAAATCTAAATGGGTGTACTTCTTATGAAAAGATGTAGCTTATGTCAGAGGAAGACTAAGAGCACAATCCTGGAACTCCAGACGGCGACGGAACAAGTGTTCCGTCGCTGGAAGCTGTTGCAAACGTGCCGTGAAGCACGTTCGCGACACCTCTGGAGTAAGGGAGGCCGGCACAAGACTGGCCTCCCTCACTCTGGCGCCAGATCTCCCCACGGCCAGCAGCAGAAGGTAAGCGCTCTGTCGCTGGCTGCGTGAGTGATCCGGCTGGGCGAGGGAGGGGGGCCATTGACCTAGCCAGGCGGGGCAGGGGATGGCGTCAACCATATCCCCGCCCCCACCGTTACACGGCCTCCTCTAATAGCTGGCGGAAATCCGAGGAGGCTGATAGGGCCGTCCCGGGTTTATACTCGGGGAAGGGAACGAGCGACCCTTTCCCCAAGTAGACCTTCGGCCTGGCGGGCGCCGGGCAGCCTGTGCACAGGATCCGGCGGGCGGCCCTGGGCTGCCAGCCGGATCCTTAGTCAGGATTGCGCTGTAAGAAACATTCAGAACAGACATGGGCTTAGCACTAATGCAGGAGTAGAGTTTCCTAAATGCGAACCAAGGCTTAACAATAGGGAGGGACTGTGGGAATGTGTGCTTTAATTCAGTTTTCTATAAAAGCTGAGTTTATTCAGCATCGTGCACAGGCAGATCTGACCTGTACTTACCCAGTTCATCTTATGATCCAACTTATGGGTAGATCTGATAAACCTTTCTCCTGTTCCTACACATGGTAGCAAGAGTATCCCTTTCCTCCCCAGCACCCAGTGTACCTGTCTCACATCTAACACTCCAGTCATTCATGCAGTGGTGCAAGGTTCTAACAGGGAGGCTCAGGTTGTGTGGTTGATTCCTGTGTTTTACCTTGGAATTGAAGGGCATGAAATGAGCCTATGCATGTTGGATTGTACGTGCATGCGTGCACCTCCTAAACACTGTGCCCCTACATGCATGGATGGTAGAGGTAGAGCAGGCAGACTAGGTGGTGGGCAAGGTGGTAAGGTGCACTCGTGCTCCCCCATTATGTGTGGGGGAGCGATTGGAGATGGTATAATCCTATTCGCCCCAATGTCAGACAGAGATCTAGAGATGGACTAGTAGATGGAAGTAGGACTAGTAGATGGACTAGTATAATGGCTCGTCATCATCTAAATTCATCATTTTAGTTGTTAAAAATTCCTTTTATTCAGCCACATGATCTGCATGGGTGAATAGAAGAAGGGAAAATGAAAGCTGTCTTATAAATGAGAGTGCCTAAATTAATCTACAATTGTTGTTTTTGTTGCCTTGTTGCAGCCCTCAAGTTACGTGGAGACCTTTTTTCATTCCCTTGTGAGACAAGCAGAGATTCCCAACGTGTTTTCCTTACAGATGTGTGGAGCTGGTTTGCCTGTTTCTGAAACTGGTTTCAACGGAGGTAGCCTTGTGGGTATCCGTCTGCCTGAAAGGGAGAATATGAATGACTTTTTCTTGTCACCTGTTTTACTAAGACTATAATGCAGTGAAATTAAACCCTGTTTACCTGGAAATAAGGTCTTCTTTTATTAAGTTCTTATTAGCATATCCTTTAGAAACCAAAGCAACATGACAACAGAATCAAAATGTTTTATACAAACCATTAGAAAGGTGTGTAATTTTCTCATATTTGTCAGTGCTAGATTTCTTATAATGATTAGTCGAATGGCAAATCCAATATCTATACAGTTTAAGATAAAGGTGTAACCATCCGTGTTTTCTTTTTCGAAATCTAAGCAAACTTAAAGTATCCCGAACCTTGGGAAGTCACGAATTAATATCAAGGAGCTGGTTATCAGCCTCCCAGCAGTTTGCTGTTAGCAACCCTTTAGACTGAAAATCAACTCACAGCGCAATCCCATGTAGTGATGGAACGGTGCGCTTGCTGGTGCGGTGTTCCAGAGTGTCGCATGCCCCATGCTCCAGCTTTGTCCCCCCCCCCCCCGGCTTCTTTCCTCTGCGATTGGAGGGGGCGCAACAAAAGGAGGTGTGATGCAGACGCCAGAGAGGGGGCTACAGAAGCTGCTCATCTTTGTATCACCCCTCCGGCACTTTTAAAACAACATTATATGGCAGAGAGATCCACCATAGAGAAGAGATCCATTTGTGGCGTTTTCGTCCCCCCGCCTTAGCCACCCCCCGCCTGTGGGCAACCCACACCACCGTACCCCCCACCTTGGTACGCCACTGCCCCTGGGCCTGGCAAGCCCTACACGGGCTCCTCAGATTTGCGCTGGCCATTTTGCCAGCGCACATTCAAGGAGACTCATAGGGGCAGCTGGGGCATTACCCAGGAGAAAGGGACAATTATTTTAAACATTGTTTCATGTTACAATGATGCGACTGAGGGTGGTTGTTTTTTTTTCCTTCTGTGTGCCATCGTCCTTTGCTCAAGCAAATGCAGAAGGAATCTGTTCACAAGGCTAGCCTAACCATACCAAACTAATAGCGCAATCCTGTCTAACTTGTAGACCGGTGGAGCGCTGCTCTGCTAGTCTAGGGTGCTGTAAAGAATGTTTGCGGCACCTTAGGAGTAAGTGGTGCCAGCACCACTCCTCCCGCCCCAGATCCGATGGAGCACCCGCCGGGGAAGGTGTGTTCCCCACCAGGTGGCGGCGGAAGGGTAGACTGGGGCATTTCAGGAGGGGGGGGAGTTTGGTCGGCTGGGCCAAGGAAAGGGATCGGCAGTGGTGGCTCCACTGAGATCCTATTCCCCCTTTCCAGGCCTGCCTGGCTTTACACCACCTGCTTGGATGTGCACCAGCAAAATACCTGGCGCACATTCGAATAGACCCATTGGGGCGACTGGGTCCTTACCTCTTACTTGGGGTAAGGAAACGAACGTAAGGATTCCTCCAGCTGTGCCGGTGCTGGGTCCTATCTGGCCAAAAAATGGCTTAAAAAAAAAAAAAGTAGGTAGGCTCATAGGCGTCACCAGATGTGGGGCCCTGGGGCGGTGGGCCCCAGGGCGCAAGGGCGCAGAGGCTTCTGGGAGGGCGGGAGGCTCTGGGGGAGAGCGGGAAAATTTTAAATTTTTCCCGCTTTTTTTTGCCGATTTTCGGTGATTTTAAGCCTAGAACTGGGGTTTTTAGTAAGTATGTATGCTTTTACCGGCACTTTTGTGATACTGGACGCTCCCTCGACGATTTTAAGCCTTCTCCCGGGCGCGCAGCTTCTCCGTGCACCCGGCCCGGGTCTCTGTACAATCTTCGTAGTTTGCGCATGCGCAAACCCACGGAGTCTCCAGGGACGTTCTGGGCATGCGCAAACTACTCCCTGGAGCGTCCCTGGAGACGCAAACCCACGGCATCTCCAGGGACGCTCCAGGGAGTAGTTTGCGCATGCCCAGAACGTCACTGGAGACTCCGTGGGTTTGCGCATGCGCAAACTACGAAGATTGTACAGAGACCCGGGCCGAGTGCACGGAGAAGCTGCGCGCCCGGGAGAAGGCTTAAAATCGTCGAGGGAGCGTCCAGTATCACAAAAGTGCCGGTAAAAGCATACATACTTACTAAAAACCCCAGTTCTAGGCTTAAAATCGCCAAAAATCGGCGAAAAAAGCGGGAAAAATAATTAGCATAAATTATGCTAATTAGTTTTATAGGGGGGCGGCGAGGACCCGGCCCCACATGCCAAATCGGCTGGGTACCCCTCAAGATGCATTTAAATGTAATTTTAAGTGCCCTGAGCATTTGGCCAGGTATGCACATTGCTATATCAGTTACTTATTTTGACTGTGTGCTGTAGTAAAGTCAAAGCTTATGACTTGTGTTTCTTTACAGATCCTGGGTGGAACTGAGCCAAGTCTCTATGAGGGGGAAATCTGGTATACGCCCATTATTGAAGAGTGGTACTATCAGGTTGAAGTCCTCAAGTTGGAGGTTGGAGGCCAACCCCTTGATTTGGACTGTAGAGAGGTATATATAACAAGAGACGCTAACTTAATGTTCCTTTCTTACTGTTTCTATGATTTGTAAGCAAGAATTCCAGATATCTGGTATAATGCTAATCAATAGGTTGCTGTTCCGTTACGACTGCGGTAAAGTCCTAAACATACTTCAAATAAAGTACTATTGAACTCTTAAAAGTCAGTGCAGTGTAGTGGCTAGCGTGTCAAACCAGAACCAGGGAGACTCGAGTTCAAATTGCCGTTCAGGCATAAAGCTCACTGCCCAGTCAATTTTTCTCAATCTTTCACAGGATTTTGTGAGGATGAACTGGGGGTAGGGAGAACTACTTACTTCTTGGAGGATGGGCAAGTTTAAAAATGTACTGAACAGAATAGAAATCAAGGACATTTACTTCATAGTATACTCATTTAGTACAGGGGTTGCAAATATCAATTTGTTGAATAACAACTAGTGGCACTTTGTGATCCTGATTTTATTATTATTGAATTTATATACTTTTAAAATACAGTTTCACAAAGAGGTGAGCATCAGCCAATAAAAACAGTAAAAATTTCAACAAGAGCTATGAAACAAGAAAAAGGCAAGAAATTGAACAAGACACAATTTAAACAATAAGATAAAATCAGTGGAAACTAGCATTAAAAATAGCAGGCCGGCAGTTAAAAGCAAGGCACAATAAACATGTCTTCAGGACTCACTTAAAACTACCCAGTGTAGAGGCCTGAAGTGTACCCCCAGGGAGGGAATTGCACAACCTCCACACCACCACTGAAATAGTGCTGTCCCTAAATCTCCATCAAATGAAGCTGTCGGAGGCAGACTGGACAGCTGGGCCTCGGGATATCTGGGTAGGTTCATATTGGTGCAAATGTCCAGAGTCACAGGGGCTTCAGAGGTCATAACCAGTTGTGCCCAGAAACACATTGACAAGCAATGCAGCTGATGTCAGGTAGGTGAACTGTACACAAACTGCCCAGCCCCTACCAGCAATCTGACAGGTGCATTTTGCATCCTCTGAAACTTCTGGTCCATCTTCAAAGGCAGCTCGACATGAAACACATTACAGTAGTCTAATCCAGATGTCACCAGTGCATGAAGAACTGAGGCTGGATCAGTCTTCTCCAGGTAGGGCAACAAGTGGGCAAGTCAGCCAAAGCTGATAAAAGGCACTTCTGACAATCGATGTCACCTGGGCATTTGGGAGCATCCCTAGGCTGCACACCTGTACCTGCAGAAAGAGAACAACCTTGTCAAGGATTGGTTGCAAACCTCCACCCAGATGGCAGAATTTCCCACCAGCACCTTCATCTTGTCTGGGTCAAATTGCAATTTGTTTCCTACTAAACTTCCTAGTCACCTGTCCCTCCATTAGCCTCTTACCACCACTCCCATCTATCTGGACTTTTCGCTATCTCCCTATCTGAATGTCCCTTGAGTCTGCATTACATCAGTTCTCCTGTATGAAATCCAAACTTGTTTGGCAGGTTTGCAGACTGATTAGATTTAGCAATCCTGGACACAATTCAGTGGGAACTTTTCCAGCACCAGCCTGTCGAAAAATGAAATTAAGTGCTCAAGAGCAAATGGAAGAGCCAACATTTTTGCCACTGTGAAGAAGAAAATAGTAGATGTGCCATGTGATAGCTGTAATAACAGCCTACTCGTTATTCTCACAAGTTCCTGGTTTTATTATTTCAAGGGTTTTTCTGTGCAGCACCACCAAACCTTCATCCAGACAAGGTGGAGGTACTGGTGGGAAGGGGTCTGTTCCTGGAACAAGTGTATGTTCTGTGTTCGATGGGGTTGCACTTCAACTTAAGACTCAAGTATGCATTTTGGGTGTGCTCTTGGATCTGGTGCTGCTTCTGGATGTCCAGATCATGGTGATGGTCAAGACTACTGTAATAGACTCTCTATGGAGTTGCCTTTGAAGAGTACCCAGAAACAACCACTGGTACAGAATGTACCTGCAGGTGCCAGTGTATTGGTCAGAAGCATATCTAGCCAGTTTTAGGACAACTTCACTGACTTCTAGTTGGTTGTCAGGTTGAATTTAAAGTGCTGGTTTTAACCTTTTGAAAACTCAACAGTCTAGGTCAGGGTGGTCCAACTTTTCATACCTCGAGGGCCACATGCGGACTTCGACATGGAACCTGGGGGCCGCACAATGAATTAAATTATTAATTAATTAATTAATTAATTGCTGATGAGCTCAAAGGCCCTTGGCCGCTCTTGGAGCCCCCTCCATCCCCCAACGCAAATGTACTCTCCGGCAACCTCTCCCGAGACTGCCTGCCTCACGGGATGTCGCACCACCGATTCACGCTCGGAAAGCCACTTGGAGCGTCTTCCCGAGCGTCAGGGGAACGTGGACGGGGCATGCTAGACAGCCTTCGTCGGCTTCAGTGTCTCCCTCCCTCCCTGGGCAACGGCCGGCCAGACATGTACTTCCTGGCCGGCCGTCAGTATGAACTGCAAGGCCGCTGCCCGGGGGGGGGAGAGGGAGGGAGACGCTGAAGCCGACGGACACTAGCATGCCCCGCCCACACTCCCCTGCTGATCGGAAAGGCGGTCGGGAGCCGATCGCCTTTTTGATAATCAGGGCAGCGTGAATGGGGCATGCTAGACAGCGTCCGTCAGCTTCAGCATCCCCCTCCTCCTCTCCCCGGGCAGCGGCTGGTCACACACGTCCTGCCTGGCCGGCCGTCTGTTTGAACTGCAAGGCTAGAGAGGTTGCACCTGCACAAAGTTGCTGCAGCCTCTCTAGCACCTTCAGTCTCGCTGGTTGTCAACCAGCGGGACTCAGTGTGCCAGAGAGGCTGCAGCAACTTTGTGCAGGCGCAACCTCTCTAGCCTTGCAGTTCAAACAGACGGCCGGCCAGGCAGGACGTCTGTGGTCGGCCGCTGCCCGGGGAGAGGGGGAGGGAGACGCTGAAGCTGACGGACGCTGTCTAGCATGCCCTGCCCACGCTCCCCTGATGATCGAAAAGGCGGTCGGCTCCCGACCGCCTTTCCGATCATCAGGGGAGCGTGGGTGACTGCAGGGGAGGGAGGGGAGCTCCGAGAGTAGCCGGGGGCCGCAGCAGAGGCCTTCAGGGGCCGCATGCGGCCCGAGGGCCACGCGTTGGACCACCATGGTCTAGGTCCAAGATAGCTTAAGGACCACCTTCTACCATATCAACCTACCTGTACATTAAGATCTTCTTTGGAGGCCCTGCTCCTTGTGCCTCCACCATGTATGGCCACAGTCTTGGGCTGCAATCCTATACACACTTACCTGGGAGTAAGTTCTATTAAACTCAGTGGGGTTTACTTCTGAGTAGGCATGTATAGGATTGCACTGTAAAATATGTTAATGTTCATTCTTAAGTAATGGTTGAAATCTCATATTATGTCTATTTCAGAGTAGTACTGTTTCCAGGCCATGGTACATACTTGTTTTAAAGTTGAATGAACACTCAAATTGATTGAGAATGTTATCATTGCCATGGGTGTGTTGTACTATAGAACTGAGTTAGCCACTTGAGGCTTTATGATGTCTGTAGAGAATAAATGTCTTCTGACCAGTTGGGGTTGAAATGAAGGTTGGCCATACCATGAAGCTGCTGTTTGGACCATGCTGAGGGAATCCTGGCACATCTTGGGCTTGAGTACTTCAGAAATGTCGTTGCCCCTGTAAGTGGAGTGGAAAGGAGTTGACACTTCATAGGCTTACCAGATCTCCAACCGCGACAGAGTGCTAGACCTTTAGGAGAAGGAATGTGGGCAGGTGTAGCTTGTTAATCGTTAGGGCACAATCCTAGGCATGTCTACTCAGAAGCAAGCCCCACTGAACACAATGGGGCTTGCTTCTGAGTAGACATGCCTAGGATTGTGCTCTAGGACTTAACAAGCTACATCTGCCCACATTCCTTCTCCTAAAGGTCTAGCACTCTGTCCCGGTTAGAGATCTGGTAAGCCTAACACTTCACAGGGTCCTCGTGCTCTGCTCTCCCCTGATCTACCAAGGCCCTCCCAAGAAGAACAGTTGTGCTATTGGGTTGCATCAGTTTGGAGCTGTATGTTTAGTGTTGCTGTTCCTCTTTCCCTGCTTAGTACAATGCAGACAAAGCAATCGTAGACAGCGGCACCACTCTTCTACGCCTGCCAGAAAAAGTCTTCGATGCTGTCGTGAGAGCAATTTCACGTACATTCATGGTAAGCTTTGGGTCATGAAATCTGTCTTCCGTGACAGCTTGTTCCTTAAAGGAACAATGCTTAATAGTTGTCATAGGACAAGAGTGTTTCTCATCTAAGAAAACTCCACCTACACAGAAAGAGGTACATTTAGTTTCAGTTAATGAAAGATTACTGTAATTACCATCCAAATGGCATAATTCTGATTTGCTCCAGGGTGTTTGAAAAGCATGCGTATCCTACCCTTCTCCAAACATGGAGGACTTGGGCAGAAAACTAATTGCTTTCTTGGCAACCATTCATAGTATAAGTGCTTCAGTCTTGCAATGCTGGATATTGTTCACTATCAGTAATACGCATAGCATCTTGTTGAGAGTACAAGTTCATTTTCATAGAGAAAAGGAAGAGGACATGTTTACTCTAATGCAGAGGTTCTCAACCTGTGGTACGTGTACCCCTGGGGGTACATGAACCAACTGGCAGGGGTATGCGGCTTGCTGTGTCTTATCAGTTGCGAGTCAGCATTGACTTTTAGTTTTTTTAATTTAAACTCCCGATTCACAGCTGATAAGGCACAGACTGACAACTCCTATATAAAAATCCTCTGCCAAATCTCTATACAAACCCCTTTCTAGCATTTACATCCAAGTTAGGGTGAGTAAGTTATCTGACTAAATAGTCCCTAATTTATTACTAAAAAGAAAAGCTTCATTGACAGTGAACATAAGAGATTCTTGTGCAACAAAACCACCCCTTCTCTCCCCCCAGACTGTGTTCCCAAGTGGGATGGATAGATAGATAGATAGATACCTTTATTGGCATAAACACATCAAACAGACAAACATAAACAAACAACCCAAAAATCCCCCAACAGATCCAATGACAACAACCACAATCCTGCAGAAAATTTCTCCCCAAACTGTCCCACAATTAATCTATACATCAAAACTCATTTCCCGAGTAGCCACCACCACAGAAGCAAAAGTTGCAACATCATCAAGTCTCCCATCATCTTCTGTTGACAGAAGGGCTCGGAGAATATCCGCCTCCATCCAGCCCTGAAAACACGTCAGTATCGAATTAAGGTGTTTCTGACGGAAAGACTCGTGCAGAGAGCATGATAAAAAGATATGCTCAGATGTCTCCACACACTTCATGCCACGTGAACAGAGCCTTGCTGAAACAGGTATTCCTTTGTACCGCCCCCATAAAAGGGCAGAAGGGAGAGCGTTATACCTTGCCAGCATAAAAGCCCTTCTTAGCTGTGGGTTATGCAACTGATATAGATAAGTTGACAGCTTCCTAAACTTTATAGGCAGATGGAGATGCAATGGAGAACACGTTGTATCAGCTGCACTGATTAACTCTTGGCGCTCGATGTCGAGAGTTCTCTCCTTAATAGTTCTAAATGCTGCAGCTAACCCCATCATGCCTAGCATCTCACTGTCAAGCCCCATCGATTTTAGCTTTGTAAGCAGACTAGAAACCCCACAAGGCAAAGATGTGTCTGATAGTAGGTGGTAAATCAGGCTATCACTTGTCGCTTTAAAAAGAATGCCCAGCCAAAATTTGGCAAATCTTAGCCACGCCAATGTATTCAGCCTTATAAGACCGGTTTCAAGGCAGAGAGCTGAGTACGGGACACAACGTGGCATACCCAAAATTTTCCTGAGGAAATTAGATTGGATACGCTCCGTGGCTAGGTCTGAAGCCTTGAACCAAATCGGGACACCATATAAAGCTTGAGAGACAACTTTGGCCTTATAGGCTTCCAGAGCAGCCGGGACATATCTGTTGCCCAGAGTAAAATAAAATCTCGCAACTCCTGAAGATGAGAGTTTGGCCAAATTAGAAATGGAGCGGCGATGAAAAGCCCAAGAGTGCCTGTAATGGAATGTGATGCCCAAGTATTTAAACTGGCGGACTTGTTCAATATTGTTGCCCTTGCAGGTCCAGTTATAGATTTTGTATCTATTTGCAAAAATCATAATTTTAGATTTGGCATAGTTAATGTTCAATTTGTTGGCTGTTAGTTATTCAGCACACCTATTAAGTAGCCTCAGGAGACCCACACGAGTACATGAAAGGAGAATCATATCGTCAGCATACAAAAGCAGCGGTACCTGACAGTTGCCCAAACATGGACAGTGACTGTTTACATCCTCCAGGGCCAGGGCAAGATCATTCAAAAATGAACAATAGGGGGGCCAAAATGCATCCCGCTTCACTCCTTTATTAACAGGTATGGACTGGGATAGGGCCCCAGTTCGCGGGCACCGCACTTTGCGGGAGTTGTTGGTATAGAGCAGAGGTTCCCTAACTCCTGGGAAGGCCCTCCGCTGCCCTAAGTAGCAGCGGGGCCTTCCCAGGGGTCGCGATGACGCGCCCGGGATCGCGCCGCCGCCGCCGCCACCGCCGTGCCCGAGATCGCCCTTTTTACCTTCATTGGTGGGCAGTGGGTGTCCGGCGGGGGTTGTGGGGAGCCTGCGGACCCCTCCGCAGGCCTCCCCAAGCGTTGGAGCAGCGCTCCGACGCGATCGCAACTCACTTCCGGTTTTGCGTAAAACCGCGCCAGTCTTGGGGGACACATCCAGTTTCATTGATCTTTGTGAAGAGAGGGGCTAACAACTGAGCCCACCATTCTGGCTCGCTCTTAAGAAATTCAGGGGGTATTGCATCCAGTCCAGGGGTCTTCCCAGATTTTAGATGACCAATTAGCTGTCTTATCTCTTCTGGGGCCACCGGTGGCCAGACAGGAGGCTCAGAAATTAGTGTGTCTAAACACACTTCAGGCTGGTAGGATTTATCCAAGAAGATCCCCTCAAAATGTTGAACCCAGGCAGAGGAGGAAATTACCACCCTATCATTCCCTCAGAGTTTGATGCACCTGAGACAATGTTCCAAAACATCCTACTATTTTTGGATGATATGGCCTGTAGTAGCTTCCCCCATTGTATTTGGTAGAATTTTTGTTTCTTATCGTGCAGTAATTGACCTAACCCTTTCTTAAGATCTATGTATTTGTTTAAATGTCTGGGGTCATTAGAGTTTCTAAAGTCACGGTAGGCCTCACGGATTTGGATCTTCAGATCCTTGCACTGTTGATCAAACCAGACCTTTTTAGTTTCCATGCCCCCATTGCCCAGCAAAACCATTTTACGTCCTAGCTCCTTTGAAAGCCGATCTACAAGAATTTCATAGGACCTAATTATTACTGTAACCTCCTCTCCCCATAATATGTCAGAAGAAGGGGTGCAACAAAACCACTCCTTCTCTCCCCCCAGACTGTGTTCCCAAGTGGAATGCAAATTAAGTGCTTTCCTACTGGCTGGTTCAATTTATATGCTGGGTTTTAGAATACATTGTTTCTTCCATTTAAAGAAAGCAGCTCTTATGGCAGATTAAGGTGGTTCTCTGCCTTCTTAAGGAAGCTAAGAAGGAATTGCCTTGGTTTGTTTTTGGATGGGAGACCTGTGGTGATATTTTCTTTAAAAATAAAAAAGGGGTGGCAAAAATTGAAAAAAATGTGGCTAACAGTGTAAGCTGAGTAATTTTAATGATTAAACTTTACATTTTAATAATTAATTTAATTAATTAATTAATGCTAATTAATTAATTGGCACAGGGGGTACTTCAAAAAATTTGACCGTGCCAGGGGGTACACTTGGTGAAAAAGGTTGAGAACCCCTGCTCTAATGTTATCTGTGAATGAACCGAGGCCCAGAGCGTGAATCACATTGGCCAAAGTATTGTTATTGGGGGGGGGGCAGTTGAAAGTGTGTGACCATATTAAAATATTTTGAAAATCCAAAAATGACAAAGGTCACCATGTCCAAATGTCTGCCACTATAACAACTTAAGTATAAATTATTCCAAGTCTAAAATAGTGATTTTTGCCAACATATGGAAAGTTTTCAAGTGGACATGCAAGGGCAATAGTATCAAGCAAGTTAGATAATTCAGATACCTGAGCATAAATTCTCACTATAGGCGTTCCTGGGCGTCACATCGTCATGTAGCGCTCAATACAGCCAAATTTTATTCTTCTACATTACTGAGATTTTATGGCTCGTATGGAAATAGATATGTCCTGGCTGCTCTTGAGGCTTTTAAAGCAAAGATTGTCACCCAGTTTCTTTATGGCATCCCTCTATGGTTTGGGGCAGCGAATCAAGCTTTTGAGCACTTACAGGCTAGCTTTTTACGGAAAATTCTAAATTTACCCAAATGTGTTCCGAATGTGGCCTTATGCCTTGAAACAGGCATCAGATTAAAAACTCAGGCCTGGCTAAGACTTGTCAAGTTCTGGCTTAACATATTTTATAATATAGGCACCAACAGTCTGATGTGTCTGCTGCCATCTGACCCAGCTATACCTCGTGAGATAGTTGATCTTTTTGCCAAGTTAAAATCTATAGGCCTGGACACAGAGTGGCCGGGCACACTAGGACAAGAGAGAGAATATATGATATTGAAGGGTAAGAGCTATATAGCGCAGCCAACTCTACCTGCTCACCATTGCACCTCCATCTACCAGTCAAGCTCTGTGAAACAGCTTCTTACTTTTACCAGTTGCTTGACCTGAGGGAAAGAAGAGCATTCTTGATGGCAAGATGTAATGCTGTACCCTTAGCTTTGATGGAGGGCCGTTTTAATGGTGCCCTGTATTATGAGAGGCTTTGCCCCTGTGAAGCGGGTAGGGTGGAGACACTCGGACATATATTTTTCCATTGCTCTCTACATGAGAAGGCCCTCTACATTCTCTCTACATGAAAAGGCTCTCTACATGACAAGGAATTGCTTACCCCCGTATTGAGCAATACATAGGGGTGGACTGAGTCGACTATACTCCGTACTCTTTTATCTGTGGTAGAGGGGGCTACTCTTAAGAAGGTGGCTGCATTTGTCCACTTGGTGATAGTCGTACAGAGGCAGATTTAAATATTCACGGTAGGAATCAGGGCAACTATGGGTATGTTTTTGCATATTTGTATGTTTTGTATGTGTTCTTTTTTTTGTTGTTATGCCAATAAAGGTTTCAATTAATTAATTAATTAATTAATTAATTAATTATGTTTGCCACTAGGCTTGACCCAGTAGCCTCCCTCTTCCATCAACCTAGACAAGATGTGCTACAGACAGAAATCAGGGCAGAACCTAAGTGGGTTGTATCAAAATATAATGTTCTGCTTATTATGAGGGAATTAAATTAGCAGTACATTTCAAGAAATTAGTAAGAGGGAAGAAAGAGAGTAGCTGCTTCTCTCCCTTCTGGTCCATAAAAGAGACTGGAAGTATGGAGATAAACAACATTGTTTCCATAAATAAGGTCATGGGTTTCCACTTCAGTGTGGAAGTGAGCTTCTAAATGTCCAATATATTCTGTCGTGTGGACTAAAATCATAGAGTAGTCATGAGGCAGACCATTAAATCCTTTGAGGGAAGGAGGAGATATTGAAAATGCTCTCTCCCATTTTCTACTGCCTTCAGCTATGGTATGTCCCATTGGCATTAAATGCATGGGGCAACAACTGAGTCATTGACACTGGCGTCACTACAGGGGGGGCGGAGCTTTAAGTGCTGCTGAAATCAGAGCCTCCTTTACACAGACGAACAAAGCTGCCCCGCCCCCTCACCCTCGGAGCCTCGAAAGGCTCAGAGTGTGAGGGGGCGGGGCCGCTTTGTTCGTCTGTGTAAAGGAGGCTCTGATTTCAGCAGCACTTAGAGCTCCGCCCCCCCCTGTAGTGACGCCAGTGGTCATTGATGTTGCTTGTGGGGCAGGGTGAGTGGGGCAGGCTTATCCAGTAGGAAGTGAAAATGGTTGCCTCCTTTTAATCTCCTTGGCTGTTCCCTGCAACAAGAAGGGAGAGCAGGGACCACAGTATTATGTCACATTTTCAAAATGTGCCTGATATATTCCCATGAATAAAATGCAAAGGGTATCTTAGAGCCTTAATCCTAAATCAGTTGAAATTTATGGGAATATATTATTTTTAGCAGATAGACTTTCTGAGCTTTAAAGCTTGAGACTTTAATCAGCATAGTAGGGAGGAGAATTGCAGAAGATGTTTGGGTTCTTCATAAGATTGATTCTTCATAGTATCTCTCCGTTTAATAACAAACTTGGGTCTTGAGTGCCAATTGGATTGTAGCCAAAATGGAATCACCCACAAATAAGATGGTTGTTTGTGGGTTCTTACTGAATTCCAGAAGTTTACAGAAGCTAGGGACTTAAAAACCCCAAAGGGTTTGCCCCAAAGAGCAAAACCATCCCAAAACGTTTTGTTTTCCGAAGAGTCTAAGGTTTAAAGTGAGAGGAACTGAATTCCTAGAGAAGTTTCACAGTCCTTGGAACTGTCAGAGGATCCAGGCAGGAGAATGATTTTATTTTCACTGTGAGTAGCACAATTTATTTGAAGTGACCTGGAAAATGGGGCAGGCAAAGGAGAAGACTGGGGAGAGATAAAAGAGCTAGAAAGGTTGGAAACACAGTGAATCTGAAGTAAGACCCAGGGAGTTTACTGGCATAAAAAAAAGCTCATATGCTAAATTTCAAAAAATCACGAGACCTGATAAATGTGCAAGGAGCTTGGGAAAGAAAACAACAGATTGCCCATGCATTTGGCAGGCTAACAGAAAGAGGCAATCAGGGTAAGATCTGGAGTCTGTGCATGTGTCTTTTGAGGGGCAAAGGATGGAAGGCGTAGAATTAACCCTGTAGCAGATAAATCCACATCTAATCTTCTTTCTCTGTACATGCACACACCCTAAAGGACATGCAAAGGGTGTTCCAAATGTAACTTGAGAAAATGCCAAAATATGCCAAGCCTTAAAGTGGAAGTGTGTTCTGTGAGAATAATTTGCATGGTATCTTAAAGACGTGGCATGCTGTTATTGGTGAGCTGTGATGGCTGCAAATGTCGTAATTGCTGAGAGTATCATTCATTACTGATCTACCTGTCAAACCATGCATAGGGAATAAATGACTGGGGCGAGGAGAAACAGTATCGCTTTTGAATACTCCAGTATATGTTGTTTTGGACGTTTTTACTTTGTTTAGATCCAAGAGCCTGGATTTTGGTCTGGTGTACAACTCGCTTGTTGGGATAAAACCGAAAAACCTTGGACCTTCTTTCCTAAGATATCTATCTATCTGAGAGATGAAAATGCCAGCAGATCGTTTAGGATCACTATCCTTCCACAGGTCTGGAAGCCCTCCCATTTTGTATTGTGAGATTATGTAAAAAAAGAAAAAGGGAAAAAAACGAAGTAGGCAACCAGTCTGAGGCTGCAATCCTGTACACACTTTCCTGGGAGTAAGCCCCATTGAACACAGTGGGACTTTCTTCTGAGTAGACATGCATAGGATTGAACTAATGGAAAAGGGCTATCTGGAAGGTATGCGTTTTGTGGTACCGACAGGGAGAGAAGCCCAGCAGACCTTGCCCAGCAGCAGAAAAACGTTTGCACAAACTGGCACCACTGTGTGAATTGAAACGTTTGCACAAACTGGCACCACCTCCACATGAGTCCAAGCTGGCAGGATCTAAACAGCAGACCCTGGAGCAGCTGCGCAGGGGCTGATGCTGTTTGAACCTGCCTTGTTTACTTTGCTTATTCATCTCATTTTCCTGTTGCAATGCTTAGGGAAAGGTCACGGATACTGATACAGAGTCTGGTTCAGTTATTTATGATTGCATGAATCGGAATATCTCCTGCACTAAATTGCACTTACCAGTACTTTCCTTATTTCAATTACTTAGCTAGAGCTAGTCGATTTGTATAATAGAAAAACAAAACCAAAGGCCAGGAATTTTGACATGGACTCAAAAGGAGAGGAGCCTAGGCAAAGGCAAATATAGACGGGGAAGGTGGTGCCAGGAGATCTAATATAAAATTTATGTGTGAAGTTCATGGGGATTGTATACAATGATTATTTAATAGCAGGTGACAGTTCTCATCTTAAATACTGGCACTTTTTTTCTTTGAAATAGCTATATATTCAGCCTGTTATGGAGATGGGACGGAATCTAAACTGCTATCGGTTTGGCATCTCGTCTTCTACTAATGCTCTGGTCATTGGTGCTACAGTGATGGAGGGTTTCTATGTCGTCTTTGATAGAGCTCAGAAGAGAGTGGGCTTTGCATTAAGTACATGTGCTGGTAAGAGACCTGTTCTGAAAATGAAGCACCCAACTGTTAAGGTAGACGTTTGCCTCATTAATCCATCAAGTAGCATTAGCAAATCTGCAAATAATGTTTTCTGGCTGTGTGTGTGTGTGTGTGTGTGTGTGTGTGTGTGTGTGTGTGTGTGTGTGTGAGAGAGAGAGAGAGAGAGAGGTTTTGCCTTAACAGCAATCCTATAAAGTAGGCCAGGGAGAGAGATGATGACTTGCCCAAGCCACCCAGTAAGCTGCTGGGCTTGGTCAGGCTACAACTGGTTCCATGCACTCAAGGCTTCTTATTCCATATTACATTTGAAACTGAGGGAACTTTCAAAATTCATTTATGATAGACCAAATATAGACAAAATTCATTTATGATAGACCATGGATGTATCTACCCTTCAGAGAAGAAAAGGTTAAAAAATGTATCCCACAGAGCTGGAGGCATACAGTAGTTCTGGGTCCCAGCTTGTATCCTAAACCTAAACCCCTATAAACTGTAACACATATGCAAGGGCGTAACTTGGGCGGGGCCTGAGGCGAAGCTGCTCCGAACACAAGCCAGGGGGAGCGCAGCCCTCAGGCCCCACAACCTAATGGCTGCCCCCTCGCATTCGGCTCGGAATGCTCCAAGTGGAACGCAAGGGCAGCCATTTGCCTGCAACCTCTGTATGCCCCTCTTCTCTTCAAGAGAAGATCTGTGCACGGAAAATGCAGGCAATTGGTAACCCACGTGTTCCTCTCTGAGGGGAATGCAAAGATTGCCGATAGTGCCGAACCTGGAAGTGATGTCACATGACATCACTTCCAGGGCGCAGCAAGCTCTCGTGCCCCAGGCAACATGGGAGATTGTTACACCCCTGCATATATGCAAGGACATCCCTGTTCTTGTGCAGACAAATAAATGGTATTCTAAAAAGACTGCTGTAGAGGATCACTTTGGGGGTTGGTTATCAATTCCAAACCTGAGCATTTTCTGGCATATAGCAAGGGGTGGCGGCGTAGTTTTGGAGCATGGGCAGTGGAAAAAGTATATTTTTCCCCTTTCCTTTCCTCTTGAAATGTTCTTATATAGCTACCTCTGCAGTTTATTTATTTATTTTAAAAATGTATACCCCACCTTATCCCATGCCAAAGCAATTGCCCAAGGCTGCTTACAACATCATAGATAAAAATACACATAATTTAAAACAATACATAAAATAAAAACAATAAAATCCATTGGGGGGGGGGGAACAATATAGAGCAGAGAAGCAACGGAGTAACAACGTTTTAGTCCCAGAAGTCAGACATCAACCCATCACCCAAACGCCAGACGAAACAGAAATGTTTTGAGCCCTTGCCGAAAAGCCATGAGGGAGGGGGTAGTTCTCAAGTCCCCTGGCAAGGAAATTCACAATTGTGGCTCCACAACAGAGAAGGCTCGCCCACGTGCACCCAGTCTGTGGAACTCCTTTCCTAGAAATACAGCTGGTCCCATCCCTCTTGGCTTTCCACTGGGCTAATCTCTCTTTTTTCCCCACCCTCTTCCAGATACTTACTTGTTAGAGGCTTAAGCAGGCAAATTCTTTCACTACCCCTGTCCTCCTTTTCCCTTTTAAAAATAAAAATAAAACAAAAGACCTGAACCTGACAGCGGCTCTTGAGCCTGCAACATTTTTATAAGTTCCAGAAATTCAAGGTCCTAGAAACTCACAAAACCAAATCTTTTAATCTTTAAAAAAATCATTGCTTACAAATGTATGCATACCTAAGAAGTCATATCCCGCCCTGCCCCAACAGTGTTCTGAAATCATTACCCTTCATTTAGGTGGCCCGATTTCATTTCCAAATTGATAGGCACTTGACCACCTGAGTTTGCTGTTAGAATTAGCATGCTGGAGTCGATTTTTCTGTTCATTGTATCTATTTGTGTAGGGAGTAGCATGATGATGAGCCACAGTGGGAAAGCCTGATTAAGGCATACTTGCATGTTGTTGCTATGGCTGATCGGTCCTGAAACAAGTAGATATTCCCGAGGTTGAGTTACTGGTGATAAGGAACACATAAGACTAGCTGCTTACTAACCTATAATGGTTAAAATTTGTATACATTTTTGTAAAGCTTCCTCGCTAAATATTTCTCTCTTTGCAATGTTTTAGAAGTTGATGGTGTTCCAATTTCCAAGATTGAAGGCCCTTTCACAGCTGAAGACGTAGCAAGCAACTGTGTAGCCACAATTTCCTTCCATGAACCATTGTTGTGGATTGTGTCATATGCACTTTTGAGTTTCTGTGGACTTGTTCTTCTTGTGCTAATTATCTTGCTGCTCCTTCCACCTCGGTGTTGCCATCGTTACCCTGACAATGACGTTGTAAATGATGAATCGTCCTTAGTACGGCATCGATGGAAATGAAGAATTGCATCAAAGCACAAGGACTTGTACTCTGCCTTAATGGAATTACATATGGACTATACCAACCGAAGGTGGAAATCTCGGCTTTGCTCCTTTTGGGGAAAAAAAAGCAACATGTTGCACCACAGGATGTCCTCCAGTTTTGCTACATCATATTTTTTAAGCTTTATTTTCTAACACTGATTATTGATCCAAATACATATAACCACTGCAAGTGCTATTCTGCTGTTTCTAGTTGACATTGTCACCATGGAGCCTTTAAGCTCCTGAATATATATATATATATATATAATATATATATATATATATATTTTAAATGCTAACACTTCATAGTTCCAACAAGTTTTGACTTCTCACCCTCCATCAAAACAAACAAAAATAGTTGTGGTTTTGGTTAGTGATTAATCTGGCTCTGAATATCAAAATTATGAACTGAAGACTTATTCATCTTTGTGTTTCCTATTAGCCAGATTTTAAAGAAATGCATTTTGTTGCTTACAGTACAGTATGTGAGCTACGCCTACGTCTGTGGTTGGCGGAAAGGGGGGTTAGCCCTTTGTGCCGAAGAAGAAAGCAAGTCTGACTAAAGAAAGCATTTTCTGTCTTTCAGATGGAGGAGAGTATCTTTTACTCTCGGTGGATCTCTCTTTGTGATCCAGACTCTCAGAAGAGATGAAATAGGGAAAAACATTGAAACCAAAACCTATTGTGCAGCCTTAATATAAAACAAGACTACCTCTGAATTTACAAGCGTGCTATTCACAAGTATGATGCTGGTAGAACTGTTCTTGAAATAGAAAAGATCCCTTTCCACAGGAAGACAGCACAACCTCACATTGAACTTTTTTCTGCTTAATGACATTTGAAAACATCTGACTTTACCACCCACATTTAGCATCCTGTTTACTGAATTAATGCATAAGTAATCTTAGGATGGGGTTCTTCTTCAAGCCTTTGTCTATGCATCCTGCAAAGCAGATGGGCTTATAAGGGCAAGTGTCTCTCTTTACACCTTTTGGGTGTCTCTAATGACTAGAAACTGAAGTGAAAACAAAGCAATGTAAGGCGAATCGCCTCAACTGAAAGGTGGCCCATTTGGCAAAGGCCACCATTGGGAAAAGCCGAGGGCCCTTTTATGAATGAACAGTGAACTACCTGGTTGGCCACTTGATTAACAAGAACTTTTGTAAAGCTAACTATTAGAAACCACTTCAGTGTGGCAGAAATAGGACACTGCAGGCTTATTCACACAGTGGACTCAGCCCATGCCAACGTTCACCTGCTAACATTGAGGCTGGTATACTAAAAGCTAATCTGTGCTGAATTTAGAACATGGCAACAACATGCTCACAACTGATTTGGGACAGGCCGAGTTCCCCCCTCCAACGCCCCATAATTAGGGTATTTCCAGTGAAACTGGACATAAATTCAAAACAAAATTTGAGTCTTTGGACAAATTTCTAGTTAATCTTCAAAATATAGGTTTGCTAAGATTAGCAAAGCTATCCTATCTTTCAAAATTCATTTTCCTCTATACCACGTAATCCAGTTCTACAGGAATTGGAAGCGTCTTTAATTGTTATAGAGATGGTACATGCTCTTCCCCACCTCCGGATTGTTTTCTTAACACTGCTAGAAATGACTAGACATTTGCATAGGCTTTTTGTTATTCAAGCAACTGTATGGGAAAGGACAACTTTTCTCAGATTGGTAAATTTTCCTTTCCACTGAAATCATTTCCCTTCAAAGTTTGGGTCTTTGAAGATTAGCCCAGAAATGACTCAATGGTAGAGTACATGCTTTGTATGCAGAAGGGAGCCGGGCCCGTGTTCAGGTCCCAGCATCTCCAGATAGGGCAGAGAAAGATTGCTGTCTGAAAAGAACCTCTGCCAGCCAGTGCCGCAATTCTGAGCTAGATGGACCAGTGGCCTGAATTGGTAGAAGGCCATTCCCTACGTTCCTAAATCAGTTGCAGGTCAGATTTGGATGCTACTCTTAGATGCAAGCTTTCTTGATAAACTTACGGCAATATTGCTGTTCAGCCAATGATGCCAAGAACACAAACTCTGCCGTGAGAGAGTTTTCATTCCCAGATTTGTTGGAAGTAGCTTTCATATCTGTACCGTTCCAAGAACACTCTTGCCTTCCACAGTTCCTCCTATGAGGCACCAAGATGTGTTGTGCAATGGGACTTTAATTTACCTATTCTACATGTAGGGAATAAAATTATGCCTATAGATACTGATAGTTTATAGTTGGTTCCGTGCTTCCAAAACTTAAGCCATCATACTACCGTATTGGTCTGAGTATAAGACTCACTTTTTTCTCCTAATTTAAGTTTTTAAACTAGGGGTGCATCTTATAATCAGGCTGTTGCAATTTAATGCCAGTGATTTAATTAATTTTTTTTAATAGCACCAAACTTTAAGGGTGCATCTTATAATCAGGTGCGTCTTATACTCGGGACAATACGGGGTAATTTGTTTTTTTTTCTCTATCCAGAAAATTTTGAGTTTATTGTGCTATTCTGCTGCTTTTTGATTTTAACTAACATTCAAAGCCAAGCATTTTCTGACTTTTCAAAGTTATGATCATCTCTTTTAATAACAGAGCAATCCACCGTAAAAATCTGTGGGCGGCCCTAGGGCCGCCCGCTGGATCCTATCCCCATTCTGGGCCGATTATGATTGGCCTGGAGATCTACATGGGGAGGCCCCAGTGGGGCCCTCTCGAGATGGCATAAGTCCGCGGAGGCCATGTAATGGCTGCGCCGGCCCGGGGACGGGGATGTGACGGCTGCCATCCCCACCCCCTCCTGGGCCAGCTCGACCAACCGTCACCCTCCCTCGCTGCCCAGCCCGCCCCTGCTCCTACCGGCGGGAGCCTTACCTTCCTCTAGCGGTGACTGGGTCGATCTGTCAGCAAAGTAAGGGCTGCCAGCCTCCACGCCAGCAGCCCTTACTCTAAAGTAGTTGCAAACGTGCTTCGTGACACTTTCAAACGGCAGAGCACATGCTCCGCCAGTGGATTACGCCGTCATCGTAAGTCTCCTACATTTGTAATTTTTCTTTAACATTCAGTATTTTTACATGTATTGTTGACTCTCAGCAATACAAGTAAGCAGCAAGCTGTTGCTCTCATGGGTAAGAACTAACACCTCTGAAATGTGTCTACTGACTCTTCTGAGAGTGAAAGAAGGTTGTGCTGGCAAATTGAATGAGCATTGTTCAGTCTATTTTTGTAATAATTTAAATTGATCTAGAGATTTTCACCCCACAGTATTTCATATCCATGCCTCTTAATGCTTTTCTTTTGAGTGTTGTGAGTTCTGAGACAGTAAATACAATTAAGATTAAAGCATTTATACATCATCTTTTCTAATTCTGCGGGAAAGCCTAAGGCAGCTCACAGCATTAGAGTAAAACATAATAGTAGAATAATAAAAACAAACTAAAACAACAGTCTGCTGAGCAATAGAAGCAGTTTGAACCAATAGACTCCTTCCAGCAAAACAAATCAGCTTGGTGGAATAAAGAAGTCTTCAGCACCACCACCCCTTTGGAATGCCAATACAGAAGGGGCAGCCCTAACTCATTGGGAGTGAGTTCCACAAGCCAAGCACCACCACAGAGAAGGTCCTGCCACAAGTAACTGCCAGCTGCATCTTCAAGGGTGATGGCACGCACCTGCAGCAGAACCTTCCTTGATGACTTCATGACACGGGCAGATTGATACAGAGAGAGAGAGATGGCCCTTCAGGTATTTAGGGTTTTATAGGTTGTGACCAGGACCTGGAATTGTTCTTGGAAACATACAGCCAATGCAGATGTTACAACAGGGGTGTGACATGGTCACAACCCCTGGCTCCAGTCAGCAGCCTGGTGGCTGCGTTTTATACCAATTGCAAATTCCGAGCAGTCTTCAGAAGCAGCCTTACACAGAATGTGCTGTCTCAATTTCACCAGCACGTGGATGATCATGGCCAGGTCTGATTGATCCAAGAAAGGAAGTAGCTGGTGTGAAAACCTAAGCCAGCTAGAGAGACACAGCTGTTACCTGACCATCTTCCAAAGCCGAGTCCAAGAGCACTACGAATCTGAATCCTTCAAGGAGAGAGCAACCCCATGCAGAAAAAAAAGTCCAATTTCTGAGTCGCAGATCTCACTGAGAGCATATCTCACTTGTTTGTATTTAATTTCAGATCCTTAGCTGAGCTTGAATTACGTAAACACTAATCCAGGAATTAGCAACCCAGTTTGTAGTTTTCCTGGAATCCCTTGCCAGCAGAATGTGGCTAATGAAGACATTGTGGCCTGACACTTGCTTAAAGCACACCTTCCATCCAGCCTTCTAAATTGAGATATACAGTAGCAGATATGCAGGTAGTTATACTTCTGTTGCTCCGGCAGCAGGAGCAGCAATGGTAACATTGACAAGGTTACATTTTTAACCTGAAGCACATTAAGGAGGTACAGGTGTGTGTGTCCCCTTAATAACTGATCGCTTAATGACGATCCGCATATATGACGGAGGTTCCCAAAATGTAAACAAAGAATTAAAGCTACAGTACTGTATTTTAAATGCAAAAAAAAAGTCATCTTTAACTCTTTGTGTTTGTGTGTTTCTACCTCCGTTGACAGGTAGAAAACTTGTTGTGCTTTGTGTTACACTCATAATGTACATTGTGTTTGCCATTCATTCCGTATTACAACTCCAATGTGTTACATTGAGGACTCGGTTAATGACGGTTTCACTATATGACGGGTTTTCCAGAACATATCCCCATCGTTAAGCGGGGGACACCTATACACTTGTGCAGCTTCTCTGAAAGATGCCTTCATTTTTCAGTCTGGCTCTTTGTTTCTTCTGACACGTTTTCTCTGTCATAACATTTTTAAAAAGAAAACTCCTAACTAAATTGAAAAAGTATAAGGCCTTTTCTGTAAGAGGACTGATTGATTAGCTAAAGGTTGCCCAATAAAATATGTATCTTAATAAAATAGGAGAATCTTGAAACTAATCTTGAATCTAAAATAGGAGAATCATGAAACTGCTATTAGTCCCCACATTCTGCTGTAAACATGAAGTTCTTTATTTTGTAGGGAATGCTTAATTTTGCTACCCACTTCTTTTGTGTGCAAAGATTATGTGGGAGTGCCAACATAGGGTCAATTCATACTGAAGCTAGGGAGTAGCCAAGAGGGTATGCATTCTTGGGGGGGGGGGGGAAATGCATGGTTTATCTGTTGGTGGAGTGTATCACTTTAGATTGCAGGCAGAATGTCAAAGTTTGAATGCACTCTTGTGTTTAAGAAAAAAATTAAACCCAAAACTTCTGGCACTTTCCAAACTAGCATGTCAGAGAAAAGGTTATGCTAGCTAGAACCTTTTCTTTGGCATGCTAGTTTTGAATGCATGTGCAAAGAACTTTTGTTCAGGGGAAGCATTCAAACCTGTCCACCTAAATGATACTGTTTGGCAATGGCTAGAGCTGATGCTGCCCATAGTGTAACTTTTGGACAATGTAAAATGACTCGATTGAGAAAGAGAACAGATACCAGAGAAGCATTTGTTTGTCATGTTATAGAGTGGGTGGTGATCACTTGGTGCAAAAATCATTTTCTGATTAGCATTCTCTTGCAATAGTTGTTTAACATTTTTTTAATGATTAGCAGTGAGTAGGGAGGCACCCTCCCCCCCCATGCATGCTGAATGCATGGAGGGGAAGTGAGAGTGCATCCACTGGCCCCACCCCAATCTCTGCACAGTAGGTGGAACATTGGAAAGGGATCTCTGTGCACAAGCAACTGTATGTGCATATAGATGCTCCAACTCACTGGAGTTTCGGATTGAGTGGAGAGCCTACACATGCTTAGCTATACTTGCTTAGAAACTCCTTTCAGACCTTAGGTGGGAGGAATGGAGCCATCGCTGCACCCTTGTTCCCCTCCCTAGGCATTCAGCTTGTGTGTGAAAGGGTTTGTCTGAACAGCCATATTAACTGAACTAAAAATACATTTCTGCATTTGGGCCGTCTGTAGACCAATGGGCATTACATCAATCTGCCCAAATATTCTTATTTCCCTGTGACTTTATAAAAATGCCAACATGAAGCACAGTTCTAAGTCTTAGCCGTCATTTCAGCAAGAGATACTAATTGTTGTCTATATGGATTGTAAGTTAATTTTGTTTATATTTATATAATGCCTATGTGAACAACTTCAGTTATTTCTGTACTCAAAGTCTATTTAGAAATAACGTGGAATGGCCTTCGTAGTGACCTGTTTCCAATGTCTTAGAACGTTGCATGTCAGACTTCTAACCTGCCAGCTTTAAAATCTATAATACTAAAATTTTACTAAGTTAAACCAGCCAAGAAGCTATTTATCTTCCTATTTAAAGTGGTAACTAGCAAGAGAATTGTAGTCTAATATTGGCAATTTTAAATAATGCATCAGTGATATTCTGCCGTGCATATTGAAATATGCGCCAAGGCTCTTAATAATACTCGAAACAAATTTTATTCAATCAATCAAGTACTGTATGTACTGCTGTCCAAGGCTACCTGAAGGGTACACCTGAAGAGTAATCCCCTTATTGCTCTGAGATCTACTTGAAATTCACAGTAAGTTTGTTACATTCCACAGCCCTTTTTCTGGTCTGCCCCCTTCATACTTTGTGAATGGAGGAATGCACCCCATCTTCTAAAGAGAAGTTTTCATTTCACAGAAACTACTGTACACTACTAGCACATTTACGGCACAATCCTATTGCCGGCCTAGGGTGTTGCAAACATGTAAAGCATGTTCGCAACCCCCGGTGAGTAAGAAGCACCCGCAGGAAGGCCTGCGCCATCCCGCTGGCGCTGAATCCAGGAGTCCACGTGCTTAGCACATTGGCAAGTCAGGTGCAAAAGATTGTATTCATTTTCACTTACCATTCTTGATACCGACAGTAATTCTGCTTAATATATGTGAAAATAAGCAGTGACATTTTATATCCTGTGGTGAAGCTTTATTGTAAATATGGGTTCAAATGGTCAGATGAGTACTGAGCTTAGTTCTGAGAAAATAAGTTCCCTCATTCTCATTTAAAATAATCTAGCTGGGGGGGGGGCATGCACAAGAAGATGCCACAGTAGGTAATGGGAAATGTTGCCATGTGATAATTTTTCTTATCTAAATGTAAATTTTAATGAACAATAAACTGCCTACTAAAATTCAAAAGGGGGTGGTATCTGCCACAGGCTGCAATCCTATGCAAATTGTACTGGGAGTAAGCTCCATTGAACACAATGGGACTTAATTCTGAGTAGACATGCACTGGATTTCAGTGACAGTGATTCTCAAATGGAATGGCCAACCAGCTTGGTATGTTCTTAGGAGTACATGTGATACACATTTTCGTTTTGTCTCGTGGTGTATTTGTTACTACTACTAAATCTGAGTGAATATGAACATTAATTACGATTGGGCAGTTTATCATCTCATCAGTAAATCTAACGCTATAACAATACAAATCGATCTTCTCATAAAGTACAGGTGGGCTTACAGCTATAAACTGCAGTTTTTGAAGAGACATTCAGTTATGTGTGTATAAGCTTTCTAAGGATGGAACGATTTTTTAAAACTTCAAAGTGGAGAATAATCACAGCTTTCAAATGTCAATACATTTTGCTATAAGGTGTTATCTGTTAATTGTTGGTTTAAAGTACATCTTTCCAAAATATGTGTGAATTGGGGGCGGGGGCAAAGAATTTGCAAGTATGCCAGCAAATTTTAAACTTTTAAAAATGTTTACTTGTTGCTATGATGTTTACATACTTTTTGAGTACATTCCAGCAAAATAAGTGCTAACTTCAGTGGACCTTCATGTATTTGTTAGGTTAGGAGATGTCACTTTGGGGAACCAGAAGAAAGCCTGATTGGTTCTAATCTGTTACTGCTGTTCTCATTACCTGTAGGCTCGGACCCACAACTTTTCTATTTGAAAACCATGGGCAAATTTCTTTTTCCTTGAAGTCTTAGGACTTTACATGATTAACAATACCACATGATACCTCTTGCTTCACTATAGCACTTCAGACTTAAATGTTTGCTTCCGCATTTGAAAAACAAAAACTCTGCATATACAAAATTAGTGTGTCAGGAAGAAAAAATCATACTTAACTTTTTGAGTTAAGAATGTAAGAATTTTTCACAGAATGAAGTGTTCCAATATTTGATCCTCTACCTATTGTCTAAAGTGGTACAGTCCAGCGATAGGTGCATTGCATCAGCCTGATACAAACAGAAGTTGATGGAAGGGATTTCAGGAATGATACTGAACTGAAACAAACCAGAAATGAGGTCAGAAGAAGGGGCTATATTAGAAAGTGATCTGATAGGCCCCCAAATATTAATTATCAGATCACCAACAAAAGCAAAGTGTTGATTTGCTGTGCCATAGACATATTTTTTCTCTTGAAAGATAAATGAAGGGTTAAACTACTGACTTTGTCATAAGTCTTCCTTTTAGTATTGGAGAAGACCATTCTGCCAACAATCTTTAGAAGAACCTGAACACCAGGGAAATCGTTACTCTTAACACATCAAGAGTAGAATCAACCAGTTGTGACTGATGTGCGCATTGTGTTCCAGAAATGGGGAAGTACAATGGGTCCTCCATATCCACGGGAGTTCCATTCCTGGAACCCCTAGGGATATGGAAACCCACGGATAATTAAATTTACGTTGGGGCAAGGGAGGCGCCACAGTACCCGATTTAGCAACCATGCCAGCCTGCCGCCTGCTACTTGCCTCTCATGCCACTTTGTACAGCTCCAAAGTGCTTGTAAAAAAAAAAAAAAAAAAAAAAAAAAGCAACCGGAAGTGACTTCCAGTTGTGCACACAACCGCCGGTAGTAGTATCCGGTAGCATTTTTTCTTTTTACAGGCACTTTGGACCTTTACAAAGTGGCGCGAGAGGTAAGAAGCGGGTGGCAGGCCAGCATGGTTGCTAAATCAGGTACTGTGGCGCCTCCCCCCGCCCCCAGTGGGAGTCCCTCTGCAGACGGCCAATCTGCAGATAAGGAAGGCCCACTATAATTGAAAAACAAGATACAGTTGTTCCAAAGGACAAATTGTAACAGAGACCTGCTGTCTTTTGCTATGATGGACAGCTACGACGAGACAACTATGTGGGTTTTTTTGCTGCCTCTGCATGGTGGCCTCTCCTTGTGGTAAACGGCTGTATGTGCCAGCTTGCCACATGGCTCAGTTTTTGTTTAGTCTTGAAACAACTGCCAGCTGCAGCAGCAAAGAATGTTTGGTGGCAGCATGGAAATAATCCATGCCAGTCCTCCTGGCAAGCTTCTTTGGACAACATAGCTTGCCAAATGCAGCAATCATCGTGCAGAAGCCCTTTTGAGCAGCTTCCATGTGAGTTGCATTGTGTGAAGCAGCCTCACCAATTATTGAGAACTAAGTACTGTACAGTGACCTAAGTGGCTTAAGAACATTATCTTGGAACATAGCTGTCACTTTAATAGATCAAAATAAATAAAAATCAAAACCTAATGGGGCCAAAGTTTTGAGATAGTTATAATATGTGATGTTAGAAAACTAGTCAGCCTTACTGGATGTCTAAAATGTTGCTATTTTTGTACTTTCAACTCCTCTGTTTTCAGATGTGCACTATGTAAATTTCCCCCTGCTGGTTTAAATTAATAAATTAATCTCATCCCTTCAGTGTGTGTGTGTGTGTGTGTGTGTGTGTGTGTGTGTGTGTGTGTGTAAACAATCCTGTTACTGATCTCAAACTACTAACCAATTCTATCAATCTGCAACAGGGTTTCAGATATAAAATGAGACTAACGTACTGTATCTCTCTGTGCAAATTAATCGGGTTCCACTGAAATTCATATTTATAGGTATTTGCTGCATAGTATATGCTATGTCACAAGGTGGCACACTGGCACAATCTTCCATTTCTTTCTTGTATGTTTTTCTTATCAAACTATTGCAAAGCTCTGTCCATTGATCAGCGACTTGGTGCAAACCAATGATCAAATGCTTTTGACAAATTGGCCAGTTTATTTCCAAGTTGGTCAGGAGGATTTCTGTTGACTTCAGTGAGCCTTAATACTTTTATCTGGGTTGTGTATGAGTGTGTCTCCCGGGTGATTTGCACATTTCCATATGTATGCAACTCCTACCTGAAATATGCACCTGGTAGTGAAATATTTTAATACTAAACTGCATTGCCATCTATTCTATTTCACATATCGTTCATTCCTGTAAATAAAATGAAGGTTTTAAAAAAGAATAAGTGAGCATTATATTTTTTTCCCATCTTTATTTGATGGGGTGGGTGGGTACAAAAGGTGTTGCTAGGAGACTAGCAGCAGCCCTGCTCAGCCCCATGAGGGCAGCCTTGGTTTCATCTTGTCTCCCATGCTGTTCGACATGAAACTGCTGGGCTGAAGTGTCACCTGAAGACAGATGAGACCCACCTCTGTCCTGTGGTGCCATCTGATCTCAAGGAGTCGGCAAATGTTTTGAATGCTTGGAGGTGGTGATGGGCTAGATGTGGATTTGGCATTTAATCCAGAAGTGCTGAAATGATCTTGCAGCATGAAGAGCAGCTCTACTAGTAATCGGTTAGAACTGAAAGAAAACAGTTACTCCCAACCAGAAAATAAGTCTGCTTGTATCCAGGTATACATGGGTAGAATGGACTAACTCGGTAGAGTAAGAGAGGGAAAATGGGATGGAGTTTGTTCAGGGAAGGAATTCTTTAATACTGGAACAAGGTCCAAACCTGAACTGAGGTTACCCCGATGCTGATGCTGTTATAGGTTTTGGCTGAAGGCAGAGAATTATTTCTTTTGTGATGTCTTGTGCCTGGATGTTATGAATTATGTTTTATTGTATGTGTCTATATCTATATATCTATATATATATGAAGGTGCTGTTGTTGGTCAGTCAGGAATGGGAATTCAGAGTATTCTTGACAGTAGCGTTATTACATCCCCTGTGGGGGGGGCACCGGTGTGACCCCCCCCATGGGACGCCACACGCTCTGCCCCTGGGGGGCGTGATGTCATCCTCGCACACCGCCGCAGCGCGGAAACACACACACCCCGGCACTTTTCAGCTCCTTTTTGGAGCTGAACAGTGCCTGGGGGGCAGGAGGGCCAAACTTGGAACTGACAACAGCTGCACGAAGAGGAGCCAGCATGGGACAGAGCAACAGATCCGGCGGCAGGTACCCCCCCCCCGTGACCCACCGCTTGGGGTCCACTGCCCCCACCGTAACGACACCTCTGATGCTGGATGTGGTTCCACTTCCTCTGAAAGAGCAGCTCTGCAGCTTGGGGAGGTGTTCTTGAATCTGGCCCTGCTGCTGGAGGGGCAGGCAACAGGAACAGGAGTGCTTTTGTCCTGCCTTGGCTGCTGCACCAGCTGTTGCCCTTCTTTGGAAAAACAGCTCTGGCCAGTTAGCCATGCTTTGGTCACATCTTGATTGGTATTGCAATGCACTCTGTGTGGGGCTGTCCTTGGGAAGTATTTGGAATCTGCAACTGGTTTAGAATTCGCAGTTAGATTGTCTGACGGTGGCCACAGAGCACATTATCCCATCCTATAGGAACTATACTGGCTTCCCATCAATTTCTGGTGGTGGTCATCCTCTTGATAACCTGATAGGTTTATGCCCTTGCTACCTTTAGGATACCTTCTGGCACTTGCATCTAGATCTGCCTAAGATCTAAAGAGGAGATCTGCTTTGCATTTTGTCATTAAACAGGGCTTGATTGGTGTGTATGTGAGACAGAGCCTACTCTGTGACAACTCCCTCCCTGGACTTCCCTATACAATTCTGTGCCTCAGGAAGTGTGGGAGGCCTTCCTCCGTGCTTTCAACAGGTGCTCAAGGTGCACCCGTTCATTCTACATCCTACCCGTTGAGAAGCAGGGGCGGGCTCTCATGGTGTCGCCCCCACAGACCTCCTCCCATATGATGTGGAGGCCTCCTGGGACATGTGATCCCTGCGCGAGTTGCGGTGGGGATCGGGAAAAACCCATGTTGTCCCGCCGTTGGCAGTTAGCGAATCCGTGCAACAAGCGATTGGTCTTTGCCTCGTGTTAGCTGCGTTGAAGTACGTCGCTGGCCCGCCGGAGCTGTCAGGGCAGCAGAGCCCCTTGCAGCCCTCCTCCTTCCTCCCATTTGAGAGCGTTTAAAAGGCCCTAATCTAAATCCCGCCGCAACGATAAGGCGATAGTAGTTCTCGCTTTTGAAGAGACCTCCTGTGTAAGTAGACCGTCCCCAGCAAAGGGTGAAAGAGTCAAGTGCCTGCAGGGCAGAAGCTCGTGTGCTCGGTTTATTTAACAGCCGGTTTCCCAAGAAATGCAGGTGGAGCAGTTGCAGAGCTGCTCAGGCAGATTGCAGACCCGCCTGTCCGGTCTGCGCCACTTGGCAGGAACCTAGTACCTTTCCTGTCTCCTGGCAGGGGCTGCCCCCTGGCGGCAGAGAGGCGAGGGAAGCTGCGCGCACCTCGGCCCCCGGCGGGCTTGGTGGAGTTCAGCTGCAGTTGAAGAGTTTGTTTGCGTTCGAGACTGGCTGGCAGGTGCGGCGGTCAGGGCGCTTCCTCCTCCCGGCTAAGAACGGCCCGGGGATCCACCCGCCGGGCCGGCAGAAGAGCAAAGTCCAGCCCAAGCCCTGCAGAGCTCCTTCTCTGTCGTCGCTTCGCGAGTTGCCGGAGAGAAGAGTCGGATCGAAGACGATGCGGGCGCCGGTAGTCTGCAAAAGTGAGTAGCGCCTGGTGTCTGCTTGTTTCTCTCCCTGCCTGCCTGGTATTTTCGGTTCCTTATGTGAGAGGATCTGGCCTTCTTGACCTTGTTCTGTTGGTAGCGCATTGCTGAGATTCACGCTTCCCTGATCGGACCTTGTTCACCTGCTCATCTGCTCACCCATCCTGCCGGGCCTGAACTTATTTGGAATATATAAATAACAATTATGCGTGCCTCTGGGCATGTGTAAAGTGCTTTGCACTTGCACGCTGAACAATCGCAATCTTGTGGGAATTAGAGCCGTGTGTGTGTGTGTGTGTGTGTGTGTGTGTGTGTGTGGATTTGAGCGCATATATGAGCCAGTTTCTGGACTAGCACCTCCCATTTTGGAAACAAAACTTCTGTCTCTCTCTCCCCCCCCCCTCCACACACACTTGTTTGGTCTGCAAGGGTCTGTTCCAGACATTAAGACAGGTAGTTGAGAATGTTTGTTTTCTTTTGGGGGTGATGGTTCAAAGATTACAATAACACGCAAACAAACACAGCATTACCTACGAATGCAGATGAGGAAAAATCTTACATTTAGCAAAACATGAAAAAGTCAGAGGAATCCACAATAAAAGCTGGCTGTCACTAAAAATAAAACAAAAGTCACAGGAAACACATAAATTGTTCTAGTGTATGTATACACTACATACACACACATACACACACCTCTTTTTCTCCTGCTTCACTTCCTTAACCCACTCTCTGTTGGAAATATAATCAAAGAAACTGATTCCCTGAAATAACCTGTTGTTTTGTGTATTATTATTATTATTATTATTATTATTATTATTATTATAATACCACTTTTCAACAAAACATTTACATAGCAGTTTACTTACATAGCAAAATAAATCAGTATTGCCTGAAGTCTCCCCAATCGAAAAGATATTTGTGACTCACTTTTGGGTTATTCTTAGTTTTTAATTACAAGGCTATTTTGTGCATTAAGGCTATAATTTCACCAGTCATTCCCTGGGTTTTGGGAGAGTTGCTACCTTCCAGAACTTGGCTAAAATAATCCTAGTTTTGTAATCTGTAATAATCCATAATTACCTAATAATATGGCCAGCTCCTGCCAACCTAGCAGTTCCAAAGCATGTCAATGCGAGTAGATAAATAGGTACCGCTTGCGGGAAGGTAAACAGCGCTCCATGTTCCAGCTGCATGCTACGCGCTGCGGCAAGGAGAGTCATGCCGGCCACATGACCACGGAGGCGTCTTTGGACAACGCTGGCTCTTCGGCTTTGAAATGGAGATGAGCACCACACCCTAGAGTCGGACACGACTGGACTTAATTGTCAGGGGATACCTTTACCTTTATGGAATATTACAGGCTTGTTTGAACTAGAGACTTAACCTCGAATGTGTATGTGAGGAGAAATGGGACCAGATCCAGATTAAGTTTAATATTCTGAAATTCATATTGCTACCTGCTTCCAAAATTGCTGTGTTTTGTTTCAGGACTACCAACAGCTAAAGAACTCTGCCTCTGTTAACTACATCTCCAATAGAAATTATTATATTCTGAATACATTTTTGAACGTCTTAAGGGTACCCAAAAAATCATACCTTAGAACACTTTTCTGTTAAAGCAGAAAAGATTGTATATTTGGTTCTATCAATCCAAACCAAATACTATTCCAGTCTTGCAAAGTTAAGGTTAATCCCCAGTGTGTGCGACCACTTAGCCATGTAAAAACCTCAGATTTTATACCATGGGCCAATAAAATCTGGTAAATAGCAGGATAGAGCGTGCCTAATCTTGAAGCAATTTTTCAAATGATGTGAATGGCCTTGTAAAACCGTTGATTTGTCTAATTAGTTCATGAAGACAATACGGTAGCGTACCTGCAGGTATTTGTCAAAAAGTGGAGAGAACCCCTCGCTGCTTTCTACCAGATGACTATAGGGCATAAATTGATTGTTAAAAATCCAATCCTGATACAGTTTTTTTTAAAAATTTATTTTAACCTAGTTGGAAAACAAACTCAGACTCATTTTTTTTTGTTAAAATCCTTATCCATCTGAACTGAAGTGTAAGGGGTCTTCCCTAGCAAAATATATTGTCTATATTTATTTTAAGTTAATAAAAAATGTTTAATAACATTAATGTCATTGAATAACATTAGAGCTGTCTGCCATACAGTGAAGTTCTATGTATAGTGATGTCCAGAGAGATCTTAGTCAAGGGCTGCTCTAATCCAACCATATCAATTCTCTTCAGAGTGGTACCAGTCGGTGACCCAATTTAGACAGCTGGCATCCCGATATAGTAAGATATCTGGAAAGGCTGCACTTGGCCTAATAATAATAGTGTTAAATTTAATTCTGAGGTTTTTTTACCTTAATAGATAAATGTGTTTATTAAACTCTGTCACTTCTTCTTGATAGTTGGTGATAACACCAGGAGCACAGGGTTATTCAAAAAGGATGGTGCAAAAGTAAAGATGATTTATTCTGAAATGAACTGACACACCAAACCGTCATGACATGAAATGAGAGAAAAACTGTCCATGTTTCTCATGCGCATTACAAATGTTCGATGTGGGCGCCATTGGTGACACGGCAGATGTCAAGACGGTAGTCCAGTTCTGTCCAGACGCATCCTAGCATATCCTCGGATATTGATTCCACTGCATCGGAGATGCGTTGTTTCAGGTCGTTCAGATATTGTGGCAATGGGGGCAGATACACAGCGTCCATCTGAAATTTATTGTATGTGGCTCTTACGTTGAGCAAGTTTTGCCACTTCTGCCTTATACAATAAATGAAAGCCAAAACATATTGCATCTATAGAGGTAATAAAAATCAAAAGCAGATTGGCACTAAAAGTAAACGTTGCAAGGAGCCTTAACAAGAACACACCCTTCCCTAGACTAGAAGCTTTATCATATAGGTCTTTTGCCTAAAGGAAAGTACATAGAATTACCATATTTTTCGCTGCATAACACGCACCAGACCTTAAGATGCACTTAGGTTTTAGAGGAAGAAAACAAGAAAAAAAATATTCTGAACCAAATGGTGAACTAAAGTGACCCCTTTCAGAAGAATGTTTTTAAAAAGAAGGGGGAAAGAGCTAAATGCAGCCAGCCCTATGACAGTTAAAATAAGCTCCCCCACCTCAGTCTCCCAGCCCCTGTTGAAATTATTTTTAAAAAGTGCAAAGAAGAGAGGAGAGAACGCGCACATGCGCACGCACATGCACGAGAGAGAGAAGGCAGAGAGTTTGATCTCATGTTAAGCTGCTGTGCAAAAAGACATGCCAGCATATCTCTCTTTTTCTTTTCTCCAAACTGTCTTTTTCCTCTCCTACTTCCCAAGATCAGCTCCTTTCCACCCCTCCCCTTATCTATGCCTTTTTGTCTAGGTGTTTTTCGCCATGCATTTGGAAGAGGGGAGAAACACACACACAACAGAAGCAGGGCAAACCTCACACTGCAAAGAGGGGCACCTCTCAGCTCGTGTTCTGCTTTAATGTGAAAACGGCATTATTCTCACAAACTCAATCCCTCCCCCTTCCACCACTGAAGGGATTCAAATTTGTCTCCAGTTTTGTTGTACGTTGTGCAACTTTAATCCCACAAGGCATTAACGAATACATTTATTTGTTCACGAACTACTCGTCAGTCTCACTTCCTGAACTTATGGCAACTGTTCTGTATCAACTTTCCCAGTATTTACCTTGGGTAGCCTACAAATTCAGTCTCTAAAGTTTATAAAGAAATGGATGAAATGTTTACACTACACATGTACATTCTGAATAAAGCTCTTTACCCTGCAAAGTCCTATTTAGAGAGTTTGCTTTGTGGAAAGTGAAAGCGCGCAAGGGCTTTCCGGGAGCACCGTCGCCTTAGCTCCACCCCTGCCCTCCCTGCTTTTGGTATTTGCTTGTGAAGGTGAACACTGAAAGTGGGGAGAGTTTCTTCCTATGTTTGGAAACCTAGGACGTTTCACACATGCTGAAACGTTGAAACAATTGCAATAGTGGGGAGAAACTCTTCCCGTGTTCAGTGTACGTCATTACAAATGCCCGAATATGCAGTAAGCAGAGGCAGGAATAAGCTTTTGCATCATCAATGGGGATAGGACTAAGCCAGCACACTTTGTGTGTTTGCTCTCCACAGGGCAGCAAATTTCTGAACAGGGATACAGATCACATGTTCAGAGCCTCTACATGCAGGCCCCTCCCCAGAAATTAAATCAACAAATGGAAGTCAGGCTTTTGGAGGCAAAATCCTCCTCAAGATATCTACCTACGTGACTGTCTTATCTGCACAGAGCTAAGGGTTTAGAAGCATCTGAAATTCTGAACTGAAGCATGACACGCTAATATGAAGTTGTTCTTCTGAAATAAATGAGACCTACCGTATTTTTCGCTCCATAAGATGCACTTCCCTCCCTCCCCCAAAAAATAGGGAGAAATGTCTGTGCGTCTTATGGAGTGAATATTGTAAAAAAAAAAAACCTTTTACATACCCGAAGGGCTGGTGGTTGCAGCTGGGGTGTGAAAAGCCTTATCAGTGATTTACTGTATTGCTGGAGGGGGGGAGGGCGGCAGAGGTTGCTTAAGCCTTAAAGAGACAAGGATATTCAAATCGGCACTATCCCCTCTTCCTTGTAGCTCTGTGTGCAGTTTAAAATTGCACATTTGCTTTACAGATGCTGGGATGTTAAATGTGTGGTGCTTGTGCTGGTTTGAGCACGTCCAAATTCTTAATCTCCTTATGCTGTATCCTTGTAAAATCAAGATTTCATGGCATAATCCTGTCTGGCTAGGAGCACTGGCGCTGAGCCTCAGCGGTAGTGCCAAGTATCGCAAATGTGCTGTACGTGGGAGGAGGAGGCAACGAAGCCTGTGCTGCCTCCCCGCCAGTCGCTGTGCCGTAGAGCGGGTAAGTGTCGCTCTGAGCTGTGCATGGCCTGGGGGGCATGGAGAGGGGCGTAACGGGGCAGGGGATGGGTGGAGAGGGCCTGCGAGAGGGAGGGATTGGCAGAGAAGGCCTCTGTCGTATCCTATTCCCGCTCCCAGGCCAGGAAGCCCTACACGGGGCTTCTCAACCTGTGCCAGCGATTTAGCTGGTGCAGATCCGAGTAGCCCCAGCTGGGGCTTGACACGGGGTAAGATGATAAATGTCCTCTTAGCCCAAGGAGACCTCCAGCCTGCTCAATTCCAGCGCTGGATACAGCATGGGCCATGCAGATAGGCCGTGGGCCCTGCTGGATAGGATTGGGCTGCCCAAGAACTAGGCTCTTCATAGCATTGTGAGGAATGTTGGGCCCTGGAGAAGCCAATCTTATTGGATCCCTTTCCCCCAACTTCAGCTGTTAGGCACGAACAGCTGGCTGCTATTGCTCAGAGCAGATCCCCTGAAGCGAAGCTCCCGCCCCTGTGCCTCTTCCCTCCCAGCCCTCGGACAGTGAAAAGACTTAGTCGTCCTAGGGAGAAGGCAGTAGGGAGCATGTAAACAGGCACTATTCAACAAATTGCCATCAGATGGGAAATTGTAATAAGATGAAAAGCGATGGGAATGACCACAATGACTAAATGAGAACTGGGTTTGGTTTTGGGGAAGGGGAGGTCGGATATGCTACCCTGGAGAAATATTATTGTTTCAAAAGGGGTAGAAGCAGCCCCAATGTAATTATACTCTCTATATGATGTAAGCTGCCTTCTGGATTGAAAAGTGGATTGGAAGTTGAACCAAATATAGAAGTGCCCCAATTTATGACCGCATTAGGTTCCAGGGGTCTTTTCATAAGTCGTTTTGTCCGTCAGTACAGTGATGCCCCGTCTCTGTAGCTGTAGCTGTCAGCTTCACTCAGAATGTGGTCACGTTTCACTGCAGAGCTGCTGGGAACACTCTGGAGCAGCTTCTGTACTCAGCAGCATCAGCTACACACCAGAAGTCAGGCCTGAAAGTGTTAATTAGTAAGTTGAATTTTTCTAAGTAGGGAAAAACCACAGAAATAAGAATTTGGCCAGAGAGCTTTTGCAAAAGATGCCTACGCAGGGCAGGAGGTCTGGCTCAGTTGGTAGAGCGACCGTCTCATATATGCCTGAAGATCTGAAGGATGGCAGTTTGAGACAGCTGGAAGTGTCTGTGTCTGTTGGAGAGCTGCCGACACGCTGAGCTGATAAGTTGCAGAGCCTCTGTGGGGGAGTGGAAATGCAGCTGCAGCACTTGAGTTGTAATCAAGGTTGCCTGTCAGCTGAAGCGTGGTGAGGCAAACACCAGAGAGAGAGAGAGAGAGAGAGAGAGAGAGAGAGAGAGCTGGACTGTGAAAGCAACATCTAGAATGAAGGGTTCTATGAAAGATTAGAACGTTGTAAAAACCCCTTGGGGTTTAGAAAGCCTGCCCATGTAAACCGCCTTTGAATTATATATTTATGGTATATAAATACTGGTTTTTTATTACTATTACTACTATTACTATTACTATTACTATTATTATTACTATTATTACTGCTGCTACTACTACTACGCCCTACAAACCTTAGTGGAACTTACCGGTATCCAGACCACTGGGACTCAGAATAAACACAGATAAAACAGTGACCATGGCAGTCAAAAAATCAAACAAAAAGCTGTCCAACATCAGCAGCAAAATCACAATCGATGGAAAATCCATTATAGAAGTTAGTAGACAGTTTTATATACAGTACTTAGGAAGCATAGTTACATCCGATATATCATGCAGCCCAGAAATAGAAGGATTGGCCTAGCAACAGCTACATACGCAAATTTAGCAAAATCAGTGTGGAACAGTAGACATCTTTCAAGAAACATGAAAATTGAAGTCTTTAAAGCCACAGTCATCCCTACTTTACTATATGGCTGTGAGACCTAGACTCTAAAGAAACATGATCAACAGAAAAAATACATCTTTGCCACCCGCTGTCTACGTAAAATAATGAAAATCAAGTGGTGGCAACACTGGAAGAATAAAGATGTATGGATTCAAGCAGAAGAAAAACTGCCCTCAGTGCTGATTCCAAAATCTAGGTTGCGCTGGTTTGGCCACATACTGAGCATGAACAATCTTCACCTTTATTTATTTATTTATTTATTGATAAAGACACTTATAGCAACAGCATAAAACACACAACAGTGCCAGTTACAACCATAAAACAGCAGTGCATACGACATTTGAAATCAAGCAGTGGAGACTAACAGCGCAATCCTGAGTAAGGATCCAGCCGGCGGCCCAGGGCCACTGGCTGGATCCTGTGCATTGGTGGCCAGGCTGCCGCCAGGCCGGAATCTACTCAGGGAAGGGACGCTCGTCCCCTTCCCCGAGTGTGAACGCAGGTTGCCCCGACCGGCCTGCTCTGATTTCCGCCAGCAAAATTTCTGGCGGAAGTCGGAGGAGGCCGTGTAATGGCTCAGCCGCCCGGCGGGGACCGGGATATGGCTGAGGCCATCCCCCTCCCCCTCCCAGACCAGCTGGGCCAATGGCCCCCCTCCCTCACCTGGCAAAACCTTGGCTGGCGGCCGCAGAGATGCTCCGGTTCTGGAGCAAGGGAGGCCGGCCTCCCTTGCTCACAAGTGCTTTCCAGCACGTTTGTGACGTCTCCTGGCACCGGAATGCTCGTTCCGGCGCCGGGAGCAGCCTCAGGATTGCGCTGTAAATATGTTTTTACGGCCCACTTAAAAACAGAGTGGTGGGGTCTGGCAGACATCTGCCATCAGACATCAGGTAATGTATTCTGTCAAGTGTGGCACCTCCACAGAAAAGGCCCGGTTTCTGACCCCTGTCAACTTCACGTGCGTAAGCGGCAAATCATATTACTGTTTCCGTATGGAGCATTGGCATGAGGATGAGCTTTTCAAATGTGCTTATATAGGTTGGATCCCATGGTATATCATTCCTAAGATTGTACCACCTCACTTTGTAAATGAAGAATCTCATGCTTGAATTAAAGTGAGAATTGTTCCTGTGTGAGTTATAGAATAAAGCCCGACCCACACCGCACGATTTCCGGCGCGTCCCAGATGCGCGCGGAGCTGTGCTGAGCTGTGCTGAGGTGTCTGGTTACCATTGCGGAAGCAAGCGGAGCAGCTGTGATCTCCCGATTTCTGGCGCATACATAAAGTTGTTTGCCCATCTTTTCAGGGGGCGGGTTTGTGGAGCTACTGCAGCCACCAATGAGATGAGAGGGGGAGGAGAGTGGTTGCCTGCCAATCGGAACTAACTTCCAATCACCGTGGAGGTTAGTTCCGAGGAGAGGGAAGCGCGACCAGGGGAAGGAAAAAAGTCCTCAACGTGTGCCTTTGTTTCAAGGAAAAGTATTCTCATTCTCCCCCCTCCCCCTCTTGGCTCAGGAAGAGAAGACACGAGTAAAACCAAATGGGAATGCCTTTTTGGATTCTTGTCTGCAGCCCTGTCCGCACTGAAGCTGGCTGAAAGAACAGATAAATCTGAGAGGCATGCTTTTGAAACACACAGCCAAACACACAAAATTGAGAAACATTTAATTATTTCAGTGCTAATCCTCCAATTACATATGTGGCGGTGTAGTTTTTTTTCCGTTCCGTTCTGCCCCTCTGTCTTCTGTCGTGTCTCCCAGCGAGGCTGTAAGGTTTTTGGCCAATCGGAGCGCACTTGTGTTTACCCAATCACAGCTGCGCTTTCTTAAGAAGGCGGGACAACAGGAGGGACTAATTGCGGGAAGACACTCGTACAGACGAGTTCAGCGGGCGGAGGCGAGCGGCCAGGCACCTACGCTCGCTCGCCTCCGCACCTGAGCTCGTGCGGTGTGGGTCGGGCTTAAATGATAATGAAGATGTGAGATAGCGATATCTCAGGAGCGGCAACAATGCCGCTTCCTGCAGTTGCCAGAAGCTGCACTGTTGGCTCCTGTGCAACTCCCATAGCTGCCAGCATTAGACTGTGTGGCACTAGCCCAAAAGCAGGGTTGAGGGAAAGCCATTCTGGAGCGATGGACAAGTCCACCCCAGACAGTTATATATGATCAAATGTTCAGTGTGCTAGACATTTTACCATTTGTTCCCCGCCTAGTTCTATACAAAATTTCTATTCTGTCTCATGAAGAATGATCATCTGTTTTTCTCCCCCCCCCCCCAGGTTTTATGAAGTTAGGAGGGTTTTTGTTAGCATCTGTCTGCGCCTGGTACTTAGGAAGCCTATTTGCTTATATCATGCCTGAAGAGTCGCTGACGATCGCTTTCAACAATATTCAGAACCTTGCAGAAAAACCAAGAATTCCAGGTATGCTTTCACGTTCTACACTGCCTCTATTTTTGCACGCTCTGAAGCACTTCTGTTGTTTAACTTGCATTTCTGACAAATAATGACTGTCTTCTTGTGTGCTATTCCTTGTGCTGTCTTCTCATGTGCTGTTCCAAGTATGAATGGTTTAGTAAAGTAGGACTTTTTTTTTCCTGAAAGAACAGCTTTGTTTCTTTTGCCTGTTCATTTAAAAGAAGCACAGGTAGGTCCCTACTTAGGTACAGGTTAGGTTCTGGAGGTTTGTACTTATGTTGAAACATTATTTATGTATTTATACAATGTAGACAAAATTGTGAACAATGTTCTTTAGTGGTTCAAAAACAGTATAGAAAGATATGTTTTGGTAAATAAATTATCTATAAAATAGATAATTCACTCCCTAGTGAACATATGTTCTGTGGTTACCCTGCTTTTTTGTTGTATAATGTACAAAATGGGGCTTAGAGCAACTTCGATGGGAGGGGGGGAACGACTGCATTTGTATTACTGGTAGTTGCATTTTGCAGTTTACAAGAAGTTACAATTTGCATTTCTATTAGTTGGAGAGGAACACAAATACTGTTCTCTTAAGTCCTGTCCTGGCTCACCTTGATCCACCACTTCTGCATCTTTAAAATGCAGGATCTCTCTCCCTCTCACAAACCAGTGTCTCTCTCCATCTCCAAAACCCGCGCTATCGTGCTTGCATGAAAACATCAGAGCAGATGGACCGTGCCTGTGCGAAAGCGCGACACGGCTGTTCTTAAGTTGGGATATCTGTAAGTTGGATGTCCTTAAGTCGGGGACTACCTGTGTATCCCGCCTCTTTAAAGGAAAAAAAAATCAAGGTGACTTACAATACTGAATAAAAACATAATAGCATAAAACAAAGCAAAGAAAAATTAATTTACAGCAGCACATAGAAGACATATCCCATCAGAGAGAGAATTAAAGCCATAGTAGCCAAAGGCCAGTGGGTGGCGCAGCGGGTTAAACTGCTGAACCATAAGCTGTCGATCGAAAGGTCGGCAGTTCGATTCCCGCGACGGGGTGAGCGCTCGTTGCTTGACCAGCTCCTGCCAACCTAGCAGTTCCAAAGCATGTCAATGCGAGTAGATAAATAGGTACCGCTTGCGGGAAGGTAAACAGCGCTCCGTGTTCCAGCTGCATGCAATGCGCTGCGGCAAGGAGAGTCATGCCGGCCACATGACCACGGAGGCGTCTTCGGACAACGCTGGCTCTTCGGCTTTGAAATGAGATGAGCACCACACCCTAGAGTCGGACACGACTGGACTTAATTGTCAGGGGATACCTTTACCTTTACCTAGCCATGATGGAGGAAGAAGGATACAATCCTAATAAGCCAGCAGAGGCCTGCTTGATATAAAGCACATCATGAAGCAGTGCCAAAAAGCGGGAAAATATAGGTGCCAGCCTCGCCTCACGGGAGTAGGGACTTCCACAGTGTGAGGGCAACCGAGAAAGCCCTCTCAGACTCACAGGCCACCACCAAATAAACCTCTGATGGGAGCAGGAGCTGCAAGAAACCCTCCCTGAAAGATCTTATCTGATGGACAGATTCATGTGGAGGAAGGCAGGCAGTCTTTCAAATATTTTGGTTTCTAAGGGCCTATTCAGAGCTTTAAAGGTAGAAATTCACCAGCAGCTTGAATTATGCCCAGAAACATACTGGCAACAAATGTAGCCAGTGATTTTAAGATCTTACTGAGGGCCAAGCTACATGTTACCTGAAATTGAAACCCATTTTTAAGGGGCTCAAGCATGTTGGATGGTGGTCATTGTATAAAGGCTTTTGAATGGAACAGGGAACATTTTTGTTTGGAGACATGTTTACCTAAGAAACGTAAGTGTCCAATCCCCCTTTAAAGGAATCTAGGCCAGATACCATCACAACATTTATTTATCCATGCCATATGAACCTCTTCCATATAAAGGTGGAGTTAGTAGAAAAGGAGGAATCACTGAAGGCAAGAATAACTGGGTGGCTGTCAAGGGAAAGGAATGAAAGCAGATCGGTTGAATTCGTTTTTAGATTGAATTCTTGAAAGAAAATGTGCAGAATTTTAACAGAAACATTTATAGAATAATGAGATCACTGGGCCAGTTCCTCTCTGTTCTTCATTGCAGTACCACCCCCCAAAAGACACAAATGTAATCACTGGTCTCCATGTCCACCTGGAACTTATGCTTATCGCTTACGTAGTGGTGGAGGCAATCAGATGATGCCAAAAATCTGTTTTGAAGATGAACTGTAAGTACCAATCCATGCTTAGGGCCACCATCGCCATTCAGCGTAGTTGAGCAAGTCAGACTTATGAACTTGCAGAGGCATCGTTAGGGGGGGTGGGGGGCCCAGGGCTCCAGGGTGCAAGCTTCATGGGGGGTGCAAAAATGTCCGGGGTGGTGGGGTTTTTTTGGTCCAGGTTTTTTTCTGGTGTTTTTTTCCATGTAGCACCCAGCTCCTCCCCCCCCCGCTGCACCCCCAGGACGGCAGCTGCTTCGTGTGCACCCCCCAGGCCCTGGGAGGCATTTTCGGCTGGGTGCGGGGGAGACATTGTACTTAACTGGCCGGGAGCAGCACTTCAATCCTCCTTCGGCAATGCAGCCAGAAGCCATGATGTGAGGGCAAAACTCTCTAGGACGCACGTGTACGTAGTCTCGCTGGTCGGTCCTCCATAGTCCTCTCTAGCCGGAGAACCCGCTTGGCTGCGCCGCAGGCCGGAAAAATGGGTAAATTGTCCCCCGTAGCTTTTCTCACAGCCGCTGCCATGTTGGATCTCCTGAAATCTTGCAATATCCAAGATCGCGGCTCCCAAATCTCATGCCGTGATACTGGATCTCGTGAGATTTCGGAAGATCCAACATGGCGGCTGTGAGAAAAGGTAGGGAGAGCTATGGGGGACAATTTACCCGTTTTTCTGGCCTGCGATGCAGCTGAGCGGATTCTCCAGCTCGCGCCACAAGCCGGAGGGAAAGGATACAGCCCTGCCGATTCGACAGGGCTGTAGCCTTTCCCTCTGGCTTGCGCTGCGAGCCAGAGAACCCGCTCGGCCGTGCCGCAGGCCGGAAAAACACATTTCCCCCCATTTTTCTGCTCCCTGTTATCAGCTGCTGATCTGCCATGATGGGGATAAGCAACCTCCTGGTTGTAGGAGTAGGTTTTCTTTGTGCCAGGTGCAAGGGAGTGGCAACAGGAAACAACAAGTATCTTGTTGTCTCGTGTGCTCCCTAAGGCATCTGGTGGGGCCACTGTGCAATACAGGAAGCTGGACTAGATGGGCCTTTGGCCTGATCCAGCAGGGCTCTTCTTATGTTCTTATAATGGGGAGCATCTCACTTACCCCCAAGCTATGGTCTGCGTACCCCTAGGGCAGAGGTTCTCTAAGTGTGAGGCTCGACTCCCAAGTGCGTCATCAAAAGCAGCCAGGGGTGTCACATTAGTCCTTTAATTAACACACATTCTTGCTTGCAAGAGAGAGAGAGCAAAAACAAAGACCCGGGAATCACATCGGGTCACTCAAAGTTAATTTCAAAACACTTCAGGTTTGTAGGCAGTTTCCACGTCTTGTTTTTAACCACAGTGTGAGTGAAGCCCTTGCTTATCTTATGTTAAAAAACAATTAACAACTCTATTGATAAGCTGAGTACCGGTACTTTGGAGCTGGAGCTGCAAACACAGCATCTCGTTTCTCTCAAAATCCTGAGACATTGCAGGTTTGCAAGTAAAGTATTTTCTTTCTGTTGAATGTTTTTAATAAAGCAAACACAAAACAAATGCAAGAACTGCAATTGAAAATGATGCAGAGCAGGTTCTGCTTTACATACTGTCTTTGATTTCTACGTTTAGTTTGGTTGATTATTAGGATTTCTCTCCTTCTTCCTTTCTGACCCACCTCTAAGTTAGTTCCCCACTCTATTTGCTGGGACAACCCCCCTCCCCCGCCAGGCAGTATAAGAATCTGTTTTTCGTCTTGCAAAGATGCTACCAAAAGGAGCTAGCTTTCTCTCTCTTTCTCTCTTGTGCAACTGGAGCTTCCCTCCCATGCTTTGATGTTTCTCTTGCCATGAATAGGACTAACACAGAGGACATCAGTGCCCTCTACCCAGGCCTGCCAATGGAGGGAGGGCAGCATCCCAACCCCACCCTGCGCACTTCTGGCTTAGCTGCTGCTCAGCATAAGCATGGAAAATCCACTTTAGGGCTCGTTTTGGGAATATACACATACATATAAGAAAGGGTGCCTCTGAGCATGTAAAGAGTGCCTGTTTCTTCCATGCACTGTAATGGGGAGTCATAGCTAACGGCGAGGGAGGTCAAGGGAGCCGCGAGTCAAAAAAGTTTGGGAACCACTGCCCTAGGGGTACACATACCACAGGTTGAGAATCCCTGGTCTAGAGCATCTTGTCCTCTTCTATGAAGCTGCTTGTCTCCTAATCGAGGACTTCAGTAAGTACCGGTAATTTCAGGGATCTTCCCAGACTGATGCTTTGTATTTCAATTTCAGGCTTTTAGGTGAAGAAAAGGGAAATGTTGGAAGAGGAATAAATATTGCCATTGTGGACTGTGAGTAAAAAGGCACAATTCTGCACATTTTTAAAGAGAGGCTGCTGTGTTCAGTCTGCGATAGATATTAAACTAGTACAGTATAATGAATAAGAAACTGAGCTGTGAGCTAGAATTTCCTTGTTGAAACTTTGCCTCTGCCATTGTTGCAGTTATAAGGATTCCTGGGATCATGTATAGGAAGCACGTTGAGCACTCGAAAAGGGTGCTGTATAAACACTGCTGCTTTTTCTTATCATCATCATCATAATCCTAATATATTGTACAGTACTCCCCCCCCCATATCCGCTGGGGATATGTTCCAGGCCCCTCCGTGGATACTTGAAACCATGGATAAGAGCGAAACCCCCTCCATGGTTTCCTGAGGGCCCCCCGCCCTGCCACCCCTGTGGGCAGGCGTGCCCCCCCCCCGGCTCTTATTTTTTTTCAGCAAGCTTTGTTTCTTCCTTAAAACAAACAGAGAAGCAGCCTCCATTGCAGGCAAGTAGAACGAGACTTAGACCTAGAGAGGCTCTGCAAGGTTTCTGTTAACCTTGCAGAGCCTCTCTAAAGCCAGAGCTACATTACACACGTCGCGGAGCTTCTGACCTGATTTTTGAATCCGGCGGAGCCGCCGCGATCTCCGCACCACTGGCGCGTACTTCAAGTTGGTGTTCTATTTTTCAGGGGGCGGGGACGCAGAGCTAGGGGGCGGTTCGCGGAGCTACTGCAGCCTACCAATCGTAGGAGAGGGGGGGAGAGTGGCCTCCAATCACCTTCTTAAGAAGGCGGGACAACATGAGGGACAACAGGCTGGAAGACACTCCCCCGCTTCCAGCACGGAGGTGGAGGCACAGGCGGCGGCAGAGCCTCTGCCTGTAGTGTAGCTCCGGCTTAAGACTTAGTCTCATTCTACTTGCCTGCAATAAGCAGCCAGAGGCTGCTTCTCCTGTTTCTTTAAGGAAGAAACGAAGCTTACTGGGAAAAAAGTAAAAGCCGGGGGGGGGGGGTCCCCGCAATCTGTGGATAGCGAATCCGTGGATATGGGGGCCCACCTGTATATTAGGAAGATGTTTGGGGAGCGAACTTAATTTTCTCATACACTTTTTCTATATATTTTCATGCTGCCCATTCTCCTAGGAATTTAGGACAGTGTGTTTGGTTCTCCCTGCCCTCCTTTCATCCTACACATGCATAAACTTCTCCTATATTTCCCTGCCTCCACTCCCTGCCCGCCCACCCCAATTGTCCCCCTTGTGTCAGTAGCTGGATTGTAAACCCGTTGGGGCAGAGACTTGTTTGTTCCCTCTGTGTAAAGCACCATGTTCATGAATGGCACTATATAGATAAATAATTGAAACAATAATATCTCTTTTACCTTTGCAAATGCCAGCCACAGATGCTGGCAAAGGGTCGGGGAACCATGCTTTTAACGGACCATGGCCAACAATCCTGGTTGATTTTTATTCTGTAGATTCCTCTGGCCCTGAAAGTCTTTGCATCTACATTAATATTCAGTGCATTTAAGTCCTATTGTGTGGTCCTGGGGCACCTTTCAGGACAGTGGATTGGTGGCTTATGGGGGAAGCAGAACCTTGGTACCCCAGAACTTGAAGGGCAGCTCTTTAAGACTCCTTATCAGCTGACCACAGCATGAGGAAGTCTGTGCTTAATCTCGAAAGACTTAGGACTTAGTCTTTATCTCAGACTTTTGAAAACAAGCCAGCACGGTAGCTCCCATTTGCGTCTTGCATAGTGTTGAATCATCTGCTTTCTTTGTATTTATTATCAAATGCTTCCTGTTCGGGTGCTCATTTTAATTTTTGCCTTATTTTTAAACTATAAGAATTTTAAACTAAAAACTATAAGAAGTAGAAAGGTGAAAACGTACCAGAGGTGAAACCTCTTTTAGGTTATTTGCAATGGTTTTGGCCACTTGGTGAGGATCACATTTTGGGGTTGTGTGCTGACTCCAGCTCTTAGTTCTGATGTGGTGAATATTAAATTTCAGTGCTCCCTCACGTGGTAAGGTTTGGTATTTGTGCTGAGAACAGTGTTTAACCAAGGGCCCGCGAAGGACTGTGCGTGAAAAGAGTGGCAAATAGGTGGGCTAGTGAGATGTGTAAATACATAAAATAGGCTAAGCTCTACAGCAATGAAAGAAGAAGCTGGTGGAAAGTTGCAGGCTCATTTTTCTATCTATAGTGTGTGTTCCCATTTTTAAAATGCATTTTCTTTTTTCAGATGGCTCTGGAAAGGTTGCTGCTACCAAATATTTTGACATGTGGGAAGGAGGTAAGAAGCAAATCCGGATTCAAGAACCAAGTGAGAGGAAAGGCGGCCAGGCACTGAATGACTGTTCCCCTCTTTGCCCCCTCCCATTCTTCCCCAGCGTTAGGGCCCTGCTCACTTCCCCTCAGGCTTGGTGGTGCTGCGTAAGGCCAGGTAAGTCCATCATAAAATATGTCTCATCCATGAAGGAAGAGGCTGACTGACCTTGCCTGCATTACCAAGACTGGAGTGGATGAACATGGAAGAGTGGGTCCATTTCTCAAAGTTTCGCGGAAACCAGAAGTGGTCTAAAATCACCCCTCCATGGCAATCTGAAGCTTGGGGGGGGGGAGGCCTGCTGAGGGTAGCACAGACCTCCCCAAACCCTCCAGAGGGCTCCAGGAGGGTTTTTAAAAGACTCGAGTAAGTCCTCAAATTGTGATTAAAAATTCTCGCGGCAGCGATCCCTGTGATCACCGCCACTGCCATGCTGTCCCCACCCCTTAAGGGGGCAGCGGACAGCTTTTGGTTCCAATGGTGGATCGTAACCCACCACTTTGACCACTGCCTTAATGGTTGGGTGGTGATGGTGAGTGACCATTGCATTTAGGGATTCCATCTTCACTTCAGGATTTCTGTCCGGCAAGGTGTCGGTTTTGAATGTTTGTAGCTGATGTGTGGCATTAGTGACAGACTAAGGAATCTGTTACACTGTTGGCCTTGATGTTGAGGACCCCTGGCTGTTGGTCAAAGAGGCTGGGGCCTCTTTGTCTGGGGTGGCTCAGGACTCAAAGGCAGCCATAACAATCATGGAGCTTTCTCGTGTCACCAGCCTAACACTTGTGGTAGGTCATACTCTTGATCCAGTGGTTCCCTAATTGGGGCGTCGCGATGCCCCAGCCGGGAACAAAGGGTTGCTATGCCCTTAAGGGGCATGGCAACCCGCGGTGACGACGACGGCGAGCCTGGGATCGCGCCACCGCCGCGCCCAAGATCGCCCTTTTTACCTGCATTGGTGGGCAGTGGGTGTCCGGCGGGGGGTGTGGGGAGCCTGCGGACCCTTCCGCAGGCCTCCCCAAGTGTCGGAGCAGCGCTCCGACGCGATCACAACTCACTTCCGGTTTTACGCGAAACCGGAAGTGAGTTGCGAACGTGTCGGAGCATTGCTCCGACGCTTGGGAAGGCCTGCGGAGGGGTCCGCAGGCTCCCCACACCCCCCGCCGGACACCCACTGCCCACCAATGCAGGTAAAAAGGGCGATCCCGAGCGCGGCGGCGGCACAATCCCGGGCGTGTCGTCGCGACCCATGGGAAGGCCCCACTGCCACTTAGAGCAGCGTAGGGCCTTCCCAGGAGTTAGGGAACCTCTGTCTTGATCCAATGTTCTCAACTAGACAAGAACATGTGGGAAGAAGCAAGTCCATATCCATGAGCCAAGTGAAAGAAAGGGAGGTCGAACACTTAAGGCCTGTTCCCCTCCTTGTTCCTTTCCCATTCTTCCCCAGTCTTAGGGCTCTGCTCACTTCCCCTCAAGCTTGGTGATGCTGCTTCTTAAGGCTAGGTTGATCCATAATAAAATACGTATCATCCACCAAGAGGCTTGCTGACTTTGTCTGCATTAGCATGATTTGAGTGGGTGAACATGGAGGTCATGCTGGTGGTCTGAACATGGGAGATTGTTCTGACTCCATTCTCATTATCATATCTGTTCCTGGTGAGGTTACACTGATAGTGTCGTTCTTCCTGTGTAGGATTGGTGGGCCTCAAAAGCTGATGAAATTTGACCGATTCCTGAGGACCCTCAGAGAGTATCTGGTTGGCATGGCCTGAACTCCTGTGGAAGCCCTAGTCACTCTGTGGGATTCTGAGAAGATTTGTCTTGTTGACATGATCACTCCTAAGCACACTATTGTACAGTGGGACCTCGCTATCCAGGGAGGTTCGTTTCAGGACCCCCCTCCCGCAGATAGCGAAGATCCGCAGATAGCGGGGTCTGCAAAAAAAAATGCTAAAAGGGGGGGGGGAGCCCCTGAAGCCCCGTTCTACCTTTTAAAAGTGAAACTCTGCATTTCCAAGGCTGCACGGGGCTTCTGTAGCCTTCCCAACCCACTTCCGGGTAAGGCTGGGACAAACCCCTGGGAGGGGAGAAGAGCCTCCGCGCGACCTGGAATTGGATTGGAAAGGATGCAGAAGCCTTGTGCAGCCTTGGAAACACAGTGGTTTCATTTTTAAAAGGTCTTCAGGGGCTGTGTGTGTGTGTGTGCGCGCGCACGCGCACTCACGTTTGCGCTTTTTTTAGCATTTACATTCGCGGGTCTGGGACCCGTAACAAATCTGCAGGCCTCGAACCGGCAAATAAGAAGGGCCCACTGTATTTGAAAGGTGGTATATAAGTGTTTTATATAAATGAATCAAATGTTCAATCGCAGTATACAAGGATGTCCCCATCAAACTTCACGTATGCAAATTACAATTGCAAAGCCATACAAAAACCACTGTAGAATATGATAAGAAGAGCCCTGCTGGATCAGTCCAAGGGCCCATCTAGTCCAGCAGCTTCCTGTATCTCACAGTGGCCCCACCAGATGCCTCTGGAGCACACAAGACAACACGGTACCCATAGCCACTCCGGGAGACTTCTATCATGTAGAACTTCCCCTGTCTGGAGTATGTCCACAACCATGGAGCCTTGATCACGGACATGGTTGCTTTAACCCAGTCTTCACTGAAGGCTTCCACCCCAAGTGCTTTCTGTATATTGCTCCTTTGTCTTCAACGGAAGAGAGACCTTGTCAGAAAAGAGCAAGAAACATCCTTGCTTTGTTTTTATATCAAACAGCAAAGCTGAGAAGTAGAATTGAGATGGGTTTTATGAGGAAGAAAAATAACAAACGTTACACAGGCTAACTTTAGAGTCTTTTTTTTTTCTTCATCAACAGAATTCTCTGCACCAATGATTGATTTCATCAAAAAGGCTCCTCCAAAATCACTGCTCCTAATGGTGACCTTTGATGAGGGAAGCAGCAGGTAAGCAACCAAATTCATGCCACTTTCTTCATCACACAATTAGTCATAAGAAGAGCCCTGCTGGATCAGACCAAGGGCCCATCTAGTCCAGCTTCTTGTATGTCACAGTGGCCCACCAGATGCCTCAGGAGCTACTCAAGGTAACAGGAAGCCTGTATCTTGTTGCCGTTCCCTTACATCTGGCATTCAGAGATATGATACCTCTAAATCCCAAAGGTTGCGTATAGTTGTCATGGCTTGTAACCTGTGATACGTTTTTCCTCCATAAATCTGTCCAATTCTCTTTTTAAAAGCATCTGGACCAGGTGCCATCACAACATCCTGTGGCAAGGAGTTTCACAGATTAATTACACACTGAGTAAACAAAATATTTCTATTGTCTGTTCTAACTCTCCCTCCACTCAATTTTAGTGGATGCCCCCTGGTTTTGATGTTGTGTGAGAGGGAAAAGAACTTCCCTCTATCCACTTTGTCCAACCCATGCATAATTTTATATGTCTCAATCATGTCCCCCCTCAGGCACCTTCTTTCTAGAGCCCCAAATACTGTAGCCTTTCCTCCTAAGGCAGTGGTTCCCAAACTTTTTTGACTCGCGGCTCCCTTGACCTCCCTCGCCATTAGCCATGACTCCCCATTACAGTGCACTGAAAAGACAGGCACTCTTTACATGCTCAGAGGCACCCTTTCTTATATGTATGTGTATATTCCCAAAACAAGCCCTAAAGTGGATTTTCCATGCTTATGCTGAGCAGCAGCTAAGCCAGGAGTGCACAGGGTGGGGTTAGGATGCTGCCCTCCCTCCATTGGCAGGCCTGGGTAGAGGGCACTGATGTCGTCTGTGTTAGTCCTATTCATGGCAAGAGAAACATCAAAGCATGGGGGGAGGTCTTTTTTTTTCATTGGTCATGCCCCACCCCAGTTGCAAGAGAGATAAAGCTCCTTTAGGTAGCATCTTTGCAAGATGAAAAACAGATTATTATACTGCCTGGCAGTCTCCAAAGGGGGGGGGGTTGTCCCAGCAAATAGAGTGGGGAACTAACTTAGAGGTGGGTCAAAAAGGAAGAAACAAGCTGCCTCCTCTTCCTCTGGCTTACACAAGGGACACATCTCTACAGCAAGCAACTTTTTCTACCTCTCTTAATCACAGAGTGAGAAATCAAAGACTGTAAAGTAGAACCTGCTCTGCACCATTTTCAATTGCAGTTCTTGCATTTATTTTGTGTTTGCTTTCTTAAAAACATTCAACAGAAAGAAAATACTTTATTTGCAAACCTGCAATGTCTCAGGATTTGGAGAGAAATGGGATGCTGTCTCCAGCAGCTTTCGGCTTGTGGCTCCAGCTCCGTGCTCCAGCTTATCCATTGAGTTGTTAATTGTGCTATGGTTAAAAACAAGATGTGGAAAAGCTGCCTAGAAACCTGAAGTCTTTTGAAGTGAACTTTGAGTGACCAGATGTGAAGAGGCAGCTTTTCCGGGTCTTTGTTTTTGCTCGCTCTCTCTCTCTCTCTCTCTCTCTCTCTCTCTCTCTCTCTCTCTCTCTCTCTTGCAAGCAAGAATATATGGTAGCCCCTGGCTGCTTTCCATGACACACTTGGGAGTCGCGCCTCCCACTTTGGAAACCTCTGTCCTAAGGGAAGTGCCCCATCCCACTAATCATTTTAGTTGCTCTCTTCTGCATGTTTTCCAGTTCCAGTATATCTGTTTTGAGATGTGGTGACTAGAACTGGACAAAATACTCCAGATGTGGCCTTACTGTCGATTTGTACAATGGCATAATAATATTGGCCATTTTATTTTCAACTCCTTTCTTAATTATCCCGAGCATGGAATTGGCTTTCTTCACTGGGTCGACACTTTTATCGATCGGTCCACCAGCATCTCAAGATCTCTTTTCCTGGTCCATCACAGACAGCTCAGAATCCATCAGCATGTGGTCACCTCACTGATTAGTCTCAACTCCAGGTCATTTATGAACAAGTTGAAAAGCACCAGTCCCAAGACCGATCCTTGGGGCACATTGCTTCCTCCATTGTGAAAACTATCCATTTACACTCATTCTGTTTCCTAGTCTTCAGTCAGTTCCTAATCCGTAAGAGAACCTGCCCTCTTATTCCCTGACTGTGGAGTTTTCTCAGGAGCCTTTAGTAAGGAACAGTATCAAACGCCTTCTGAAAGTCCTGACGTATAATTTAGCAGGGGGAGAGTAACTGCCCCACTTTCACCCCAGCACAGTGTCTTTCTGGTGGCTGCTGCTGGTGTTCTGCATCTTTTTTAGATTGTGAGCCCTTTTGGGACGGAGCCATTTAATCATTTGATTTTGTCTGTAAACTGCTTTGTGAACTTTTTGTTGAAAAGCGGTATATAAAAACTGTTGTTAATTGTTAATTATATCAAAGGGTTTGCCCACATCCACATGCCTACTGACTTTTTCAGTTAAATAATTTCTTTGAAGTCATTTGAACATCCGCTTTACAAGTGTTTAAACTAAGGTAAACTATTGGCCTGCCCGGCCTGGAAAGGTTCGCGCTGGCTGGATTGCACCAATATCCTATGCCCCTTCCCAGGCCGGGCCGGCCTTAGACGGCCTTCCCGGATGCTCACCAGCTCCAGAGCTGGCACGCTTCCAAAGAGGCCCATTGGGGCCGACGCCACTTACACCAGGGGAAAGGGACAAATGTCCCCTTCCACTGAGGTGAGCCCGGGCTACACTGGTTTGGCCCGCAGTCAGCCTAGGCAGTAGTGGCCGGCCCTTTCAGCCGGCTGCAGCATCTTAGGCAGGATCGGGCTGCCCATCACTTATGCTTTTTCCACTCTCATCTGTAGTACTTCTAGTTGGCTATATAATCACTATACTATCTGAACAGTTTTAATATTCCAAGTTTGTTGTTGTTGTTCAGTCGTTAAGTCGTGTCCGACCCTTCGTGATCCCATGAACCATATCCCGCCAGGCCTTCCTGTCCTCCACTATCTTCCTGAGTTCGCTCACTTTCATGTTCGTTGCATCGGTGATGCTGTCTAACCATCTCATCCTTTGCCTTCCCCTTCTCCTTTTGCCTTCAGTCTTTCCCAGCATCAGAGTCTTCTCCAGAGAGTCCTCTCTTTGCATTAGGTGGCCAAAATATTTGAGCTTCAGCCTCGGTACCTGTCCTTCCAGGGAACAGTCAGGGTTGATTTCATTTAGGATTGACTGATCTCCTAGCAGTCCAAGGGACTCTCAGGAATCTTCTCCAGCACCACAGTTCGAAAGCATCTATTCTTCGGCGCTCAGCCTTCCTTATGGTCCAACTCTCGCAACCATACATTGCTATTCCAAGTTATTTCTGTATAAATTATGGTGCCATGTATTCTGCATTACACAAATGCAAGGAAGTTGGGAACTTCCTGTCTTTGTCTTTTGGATTACCCACTCCTTGTTCCAAGCCAGAAATATGGAATGTCTGCCTTCCAAGCATCACTTCTATCAGCAATCTGCACACATTGCCTGGCTTCCATCCAGCAGGCTCCAGCCAGCACGAGGGAGTTTAGATAGGCTTACCTTTGTCCCGGAATCGACGCTGGCTTCGGCCTAGAGCGGACTCGAGCCGCTCCCAAGGATGCACTGCGGCTGCCTAATGGGCTTCAGGAACTTCCGGTCAGCGTTGTGACAGAAGCCGGAACCCCACTGGGCAGCCGCGGTGCACCCTTGGGAGCGGCTCGAGTCCACTCTAGGCCGAAGCCAGCGTCGATTCCGGGACGATGGTAAGCCTAAGTTTAGAGAACAAAGGTAACTGTGCGGCAACTTCTTTCAGCTGTGTGGAGCTTTTATTACACCTGTGCACCTGTGCTCTCACGCAGCTTACAGGGAACAATGCCTACTGCTACTGTGTCCATTCCTTACCTTGCTCCTGACACGGTTTCTTTAAACATGGAAGTGCGGGATTTTTGGCTTGATTTAAAGGGACAGTGTGAATGAAGAAGCGCCTTCATTTACGCAGTCCCTTAAATCAAGATCAATACAGATCACATCCGTGGTGGGCTAGAGGGAGAAGGCGGTGGCAGCAACTTCGGGGTGAAGGTCACCCTGAATCCATCTCCCCCTCACAATCCACCATTGATGCTACCCGCGTCACCTAGCCTCATGGATAGGCCCCTCATGTGCTCTTACGCACTTCTGCCTACATGCCAGCAAACATCTCTGCTCACATTCTGCACTCTTAGGACAAGGACACCTTTTAAAGAAGATGATCCTATGGTTGGTGTTTCCAGGATGAGCAAAACCTAAGGCAAAGTAGTTTAACCTGGGTAGAAATAATAGAATCCTTTCTGGGGTAGGGAGTTGTAACTAGCACAAGTTTCAGAGCCCATATTGTTTTTCGCAAGATAACAGCACTAATTATGCAGCACCATCAGGTCGGAGGAGTTATTCTGTGGTCCTTGCTGGGAAGATCTCCAGTTCAAAAGGCCATACAAATCTCAGGACAGATGTGTCTTCTGCTGGCTACACTTTCATTGGTGACCTTTGCACATTTCATTCAAGACATGCTAGAATCTTAACCCTTTCAGCTAACTCAAAAGGAATTTGGCTTCAGAAAAATAGAGGTGAACTTCAGGGTAACGTTACCTTGCATAAACTTTTGCTTTTAGAAAATATGAACAGTAGAAATTACAAAATGAAAATTTCTCCTTGCTGTTTTCACAGGTTAAAGGAGGATGCAAAAAAAGCATTAGCAGAGCTAGGCAGCAAAGAAATATGGAATATAAAATTCAGATCAAGTTGGGCCTTCATAGGTGCGAAAGGTTTCAGTCTGCCAAATGATATACAAAAAGAAAAGGTAAGACTTGTTTGAACTTCTGAACTTAAACTAGAAATCAGTCTCGCACTGCATTCCTGTGGGAGATTAAAGTTAGGTTGGCACCGGGTTGCCGTCGTTTTTTATTAGTTCTGCTCCTGACCTTTTAGGTCCAGCCTGATGCAGAGAAACATAGCATAGGAACCTTTTCCCTTGGACAGAAAACTTCCTCTGCTAAACGCCTCCTGAGCGTCCATTAAAGATGCTACTTACTGGCTCTTTCTTTACCCTTTTTAAGTTCCAGTTCATGCCCAGTTCTAGCAGCAGCAGTGCTCTGTACTGATCATAAGAACATAAGAAGAGTCCTGCTGGATCTGGCCAAAGGCCCATCTAGTCCAGCTTCCTGTATCTCACAGTGGCCCCACCAGATGCCTCTGGGAGCACACAAGACAACAAGATACTTGTTGTTTCCTGTTGCCACTCCCTTGCACCTGGCACAGAGAAAACCCACTTCTAAAACCAGGAGGTTGCTTATGGCTTGTAAGCTGTGATGGTCTTTTCCTCCATGAATCTATCCAAACCCCTTTTAAAGGCATCTAGGCCAGGTGCCATCACCACATCCTGTGGCAAGGAGTTCCACAGATGAATTACCGTACATGCTAGGTAAAAAAAATATTTTCTTTTGTCTGTTCTAACTCTCCCTCCACTCAATTTTAGTACATGTCCCCTGGTTCTGGTGTTGTGCGAGAGGGAGAAGAACTTCCCTCTATCCATTCTCTCAATTCCATGCATAATTTTATACGTCTTAATCATTTCCCCCCTCAGGCACCCCTTTTCTAGACTGAAAAGCCCCAAACACTGTAGCCTTTCCTCATAAGGGAGATGCCCCAGCCCACTAATCATTTTGGTCGCTCTCCTCTGCACCTTTTCCAATTCAACTATATCCTTTTTGAGGTGTGGTGACCAGAACTGGACGCAATACCCCAGATGTGGCGTTACCATTGATTTGTACAAGGACATAATGATATTGGCCGTTTTATTCTCAATCCCTTTTTTAATGATCCCGAGCATGGAATTGGCCTTCTTCACAGCTGCCGCACACTGGGTCGACACTTTCATCGACCTGTCCACCAACACCCCAAGATCTCTCTCCTGATCCGTCACAGACAGCTCAGAATCCATTAGCATATATGTGAAATTTTGGTTTCTTTCCCCAATGTGCATCACTTTGCACTTACTTACATAGAAGCGCATCTGCCATTTTGCTGCCCATTCTCCCAGTTCGGAGAGATCCTTCTGGAGCTCTTCATAATCCCTGCTGGTCTTCGCCTCCCGGAAAAGTTTAGTGTCCTCCACAAAATTGGATCATTGACTTGGGTCTGCACAGCTAATTAGGTGCATGATCCCTCCCCTTGCCACGGTCACCACTAAGCAGCAGCATCCTGAAAGTTTAAGGCTGACCCACACCACACGATTTCTGGCTCGTCCCAGACGGGCGCGGAGCTGTGGGGAGCTGTGTGGTCATCATTTCGGAAGAGAGCAGCTGAACGCGGGAGAATTCTCCTGAGTTCCGGCACATGCAGAAAGTTTGATGCCCATATTTTGAGGGGGCGGGTATGCGGAGCTACTGCAGCCACCAATTGGATGAGAGGGCGGGATGGAAAGGGGTTGTCAGTCAATTGGAACTTACTTGAGTCTCCGATTTCTCTTGGATCCATTTCTCCTTCTCACAAAAGTTAGCAAGATGAATTCTATTCCCGGCACAAATTATTTTGTTAGTTTTCTCTCCTTCCTACCCCCCTCTGTCTTCTCTCGTGTATTGGACCGCACTTGTGCTTAGCCAATCACTGCTGCGCTTTCTAAGAAGGCGGGACAACAGGAGGGACTATTCGCTGGGAGACACTCGTGGAGATGAGGTCAGCGCGCGGAGGTGAGCGGCCAGGCACCTACGCTCGCTCGCCTCCGCGCCTGATCTTATGCGGGTTGGGCTTTAGTTCTCATTAGGGTTGGCCAGCCAAGAGGAGCAGAAACCTTTTGTGGTTATGCAGATGCCTGATGTCATTAAATTGCTACCGTATTATGTTAGTTCACCTGAACAGATCAACTTTGCCTGCAAATTGAAGCTGGCCAATTAGGTTTCAGAGTAATTTCCTTATTTTCCCATATATACAGTCAGTAGTACAGTCTCTCCTCACTTTCTGCAGGTTAGCATTGTAATTATTTTCTGTGGAAATGGAAGAAAGTAACAGTCCAGTCCTATGCAGGATTGGGCTGCCAGCTGGAGCACGTTGTGAGAGTGGAACAAAGTTCTGCTGTTGCAAAATGGCTGCCGACAGTGCGCAGAGTTAAAGCCCACATCACAGTTAGCAGCCAGCAAGGCTTAATTAGATCCTTGACCCTGTATCGTCACTGGACGTGCATCACCTGGGATCAGGAGGGGGGGGGACGCGCGTCACCCCCTCCCGCGTCCCCTGGGCGGCGCCCAGCAACGCTCTTTTCAGGGGAGGGGGCCTTCTGAGAAGGCGACCCTCTTCTTCCGGCGTCTGGGGCCTTCTAAGAAGGCCCACGGTGTCGGTGCGCTATTTATTCTTTTTTCGCGCATGCGCAGAACGTTTTTGAGGCAAGGGCTGCCCATTTCCGTTCTGCGCATGCGCTAAAAAAAGAATAAATAGCACGCTGATGCCATGGGCCTTCTCAGAAGGCCCCGGATGCCGCCAGTTGTGGTGGACGTTCCGGGGCTTTCTCCGGCTCCGAGGCCAGGAGAAGCCTCGGATCGCCCACCCGCGTCGCCCGTCCAGAGGCTCCGAGCCTGGGAGAAGATCTCGGGACGCTCCCGGGGGCTCGGAGCCTCCGGACGGTGACGCGGGCGTGCGCGGGCGGGGCTTGGAGCCTCAGGGAGGGTGCGCGCAGGCGCGCATCACCCCCGGCAGCCTGGCCCGGCCCGCGCACCACGCTCCAGCGACGCTGCTGCCTTGACCCGTTATGGCAATGCCTAGGGGCTCGATCCTGGTATCTGGACATGTGAACTGAAAAATGAAATTGCAAAAACAATCACTGTTGCCCAAGAGGCCGAGATGCTTCGGCCTGAGAAAATCGAATTGGAGCAGGAGAAAGCAGAAGTGACATTGTGCGAACCTGAGTTAAGCATAACAACCGGCTAGAATAGGTTTTTAAATTGAGAAAGACATAGAATGCAAGCAAACCATCATAAACTAGCACTCTCCAAAGTGGAGTCTTGTCATTTTCTTTACTTTAGAAATATATGCATAATTTTCTATTAAAGGAGGGTAGCAGGCCAGTCTATCAGAGGGATAGCTTTGTTAATCTGTAGCAGCACAAAGACAATTGTAGCCAGTGCGCATGAAGCAGAGGGCGGGCCGCCCCGGGTACAAAGGCCTGGGGGGTGCTTTGGCAGCTGTGGCCACCCCCTGCTTCACGCTGAGGTAGGAGCTCCAGCCGTTTCCCCCCAGCGCTTATTGCGCCTTAGCTCTAAGAGGCGCATTTGCTCTTCGAACTAATTAAAATTCCTAGCACCTGTCAGCTGCTAGATCGGTGCTGCGATTGCAGCTCTTTAAACTTCAGCGCCTCACAGCTGATCAGCACTGAAGTTTAAAGAGCTGTAATCGCAGCCCCGATGTAGTGCCAAACAGCTGACTAATTCTAGGAATTAGCGCTAGGAATTCTAATGGCGCTAGGAATTCTAATGTGTTTAAAGAGCAAATGTGTCTCTTGCTGTTTTTGGTGGCTTCCTGATTGGCACAAAGATGTTGGAACCCGGAAGTGATGTCATGACATGACAAAGTGACGTCATGCCACCCCAGGTACCAGTAGGCGTAGCTATGCCTCTCACAGTAAGAATCTGTGAACACAGTGGGACTTCCTTCTGAATAAACATGCTTAGGGTTGCAGCCTAAGCCTACATCGTCATGTCCAGTACAAGTTCAAGTCATCACACTCATGATCTGTTGCAATGATTTTGTGTGTGTTCCCTGCCACCTCTTCACATGATTGCATGTTGTTGGCAAGGGTGGTGAAATGTACAATGTCGTGCTTTCAAAACACAGGTAAGTTGTAGTACGTTGTGAGAGAGAGGTACAATTGACACGGGGCTGCCATTTTCGACGGCAGTTGCATGCATATCATGGTGTGTACTTTTTGGGCTCATTTAGCCAAGAATAAAAGGGAGAAGTGCTAAATGAGTATCTGAACTCTTGGCTGTTCATGCAAATGCTGTTTCATCATGGATAGCAACCCACTTCTAAGACAGGAATATTACAGTATGTAATTAAAACTGAACTAATTAGGTCTGCTGTAGCATTCCCTTTTTACTATAGCATTAGAAGTGACAGCAGCAGCATTATAAATTTTACCATAATGTGTTTTAAAGTATCTCTTATTTTTGCCAGTACTAAGCTATACTTTTATTTCTTCTGCATGGCAAATCACAAATATGCTTCTACCATTAGGGTATCTTAAAACTGTCAACTGATTTGGTATTTGTGTGTCTTAAACAGATCAATCATTCAGACAAGAGTAAGAACCGATACAGTGGCTGGCCAGCTGAAATCCAGATAGAGGGCTGTGTTCCGCAAAACCTAACAAGCTGAATTTTAAAGTTGAACTGTATTGTCAGTAGTGCGTTCCATGTCTAACATATGTTCTCATAAGGAATTGTTTGCCATAAATTGCAGTGTCTACGGTTATGGATATAAATATTCATAATACACTAAACAAAATTAGTTTGAGCCTACAGATTCAATGTATTGTACAGTAGGCCTGCAGTGTAGCGCCCCGCCCCACCCCCGGTTTATGAGACTTGAATAATCAGAAATCTATTCCATGAATGTTTTATACTGTGTATTTGGAAGAACAGAGTAGAATTTGGTGTTGTTATCACATGATTTATTGTAAGCAGCAAAACGCCCTACCTTCATGTTAGGGCGCAATCGAAACCTACTTAGGCCGCCGTTGTAACCAGTGGCCCAGCGAAAACGGGAGGCCCCAGAACGGAAAGGGGATTCAAATTCCCCTTTTGGAGGGGATTTGAATCCCCTTTCCGTTCTGGGGGCTCCCATTTTCGCTGGGCCACTGGTTACAACGGCGGCCTAAGTAGGTTTGGATTGCGCCCTTGGTGTGTTAGCAAGTTGTTTCTGGGAGAGTGTTCAATACGGTTCAGTGGAATAACCTGACCTAGCAACCAACGATCACGTTGGCGGTGAAGCTTTTAAAATAATTCTCTGTTTGTGCACTACCCTCCCACTTCTTTTCATTGAAATGTTTTGCAAACAAAGGCAGCCATGAAGCTGATGGTTTCATAGTTAACACAATTTGTACTTAAATGTATATGTATTTATTAGTTGAATTACTCTGGAAGCAATAAAGAGATTTCATTTTTAAGCACAGCTGTTTTTATAAATATATAGGATTACTGTTTGAAAGACACTCAAATCTTTCAAACAGTAATCCTATACTGACAATCAAATCAGCCTGCACATTTTGTGAATTACTATCGGTGGGATAATAGAAAGTTCCAGTTGGCTCCATTTCATGAACTGTAGCACAGGGGTCCCCAACCACCAGGCCGCAGCCCATTACCAGGCCGCGGGCTAGTCCTGAATGGGCCATGAGCATTTGGCGGTGCCGCCGCCGCCGCCGTAACTTAGTAAAATAAACGATCACTCGCTTTGCCTGCCGGCGAGGGGACTCTCCCCCACCTGTCCTGTGTAGCCGGAAGGAGCATCGTGGCTTGTTTCAGCGTGCGCACGAAGCTGCGGAGCTCCTTCAGGCTACACAGGACGGGAGAGGAGACTCTCCCCCACCCGTCCTGTGTAGCCGGAAGGAGTGTCGTAGCTTGTTTCAGCGTGTGCACGCTGAAACAAGCCGTGGCGCTCCTTCCAGCTACACAAGATGGGCAGGGGAGAGTCTCCTCTCCCGTCCTTTGTAGCCCGAAGGAGCGCCGTGGCTTCTGGCTACACAGGACGGGCGGGGAGTATATTTTGATACCCCCCCAAAAACGCCGGGGAGTATAGGGGGGGAAATATGAGGGGCCGCAAAAATGGGGGGAGCGCAAATTCGTTGGTGCCCTCCCCCAGATTTTCTGATAGCTACGCCTCTGGAACCCCCCTCCCCCCACCGGTCCGTGGAAAAGTTGTCTTCCACGAAACCAGTCCCTGGGGGGAAAAAGGTTTGGGACCACTGCTGTAGCAGACAGGACTTAACGGGGACTGGAATGGTCATGCAATGTTGTAGTACACTTGTTCGAGAGCTTATTGCACTATGGTCAATTGAGGGATCAGTGAAGAAGTTAAATGTAATCAGAAGTATCACAGAATTATTCCTTCTGCTGGTAAGTATCAAAGTGCAAATAAACTGGTAGTGTGAATGATGGGACAGGATTAATCAGGAGGATCTCTACGGAAGGTTAGATGAACATGGAGCAAAAGACCGAACATGGAGTCTTATCCAGTGACAGGTGTGTGTGTGTGTGTGTGTGTGTGTGTGTGTGTGTGTGTGTGTGTGTGTGTGTATTATATATAAAATATACAGAATATAAAATTGTGTGTATGTAATTGTGTGTGTGTATGTATATATCTGTATATGTATATATCTGTATATGTGTGTATATATATATATACACACACACACACACACACACACACACACACACACACACACACACACACAATTATATACACACAATTATATATAGTGTAATATATAGTGTAAGCCCTCTGGGGACAGGGAACCATTTATTGATTTATTTTATTATGCAAACGAGGGGTTCTCAACCCTCACCCTTCAGTGTACCACCTCTGGCACCACTCTCCCTCGGAGTACCACTGGAAGTAACTGGCAATGATGTCATTGCCAGTTCAAGTTTTTTTTTCCATTTTTGGAGCCTAGAAGGACAGGTAGGAGGGTCAGGGCGGGTTGGAGAGCTCTTCTCAGCAGTCCCGAGAGGCTCAGACAACAGCAGGAGCTCTTCAGGAGCAAAACAGTGGCCTAAAAGCCACATCAGTGGGGTTCTAGCAGACAACGGACCACCTCTAGTCGGCAAGAGTACTGTTAGTGGTACACGTACCACTGATTGAGAACCCCTGAACTATACTAACAGCCCACCCTATACTAACAGCCTATACAACCCTATACTAACAGCCTATACTAACAGAGGGCTTATAAATGGACTGGCCACTGCATCCTAGCCCGTTTCCGGGTTGCCGCAGAGCAGATCGAGGGAAGGGGATGATTGTCCCCTTCCCCGGGTGCAAGCCAGCCTTATGGGCTACTCAAATGTATGCCAGCTCTGGAGCTGACGTACATTCGAGCCCGGGGTATAAGGCTGCCAATGTCCCTGCCCTCCCCCAGCCCAGGCTGGCCGGTGCAGGGCTTACCTTCAGCGGGCGCAGGGACGGTCTGCCGGGGGGGGGAGGGAAGAGGGCCACCAGCCTCTTTACCAGCGGCCCTTACTCTCCTGGTGCCGTAAACGTGCTTTACGGCGTGTTTACGACACCCAGCGCAGGGGAACGTGCGCTCCCGCAGTGCTAATTTCCACAGGATTGTGCCGTTATTGAAAAGCGGTATATAAATAGTGCCAGTGGGTGGCGCAGTGGGTTAAACCGCTGAACCATGAGCTGTCAATCGAAAGGTCGGCAGTTTGAATCCGCGACGGGGTGAGCTCTTGTTGCTTGGTCAGCTCCTGCCAACCTAGCAGTTCCAAAGTATGTTAATGCAAGTAGATAAATAGGTACCGCTTGCGGAAAGGTAAACAGCGCTCCGTGTTCCAGCTGCATGCTACGCGCTGCGGCAAGGAGAGTCATGCCGGCCACATGACCACGGAGGCATCTTCGGACAACGCTGGGTCTTCAGCTTTGAAATGGAGATGAGCACCACACTAGAGTCGGACACGACTGGACTTAATTGTCAGGGGTCACCTTTACCTATATAAATAGTAGTAGTGGGAAATAACTTACATGGAGTACCATCCAGAGAGTAGCTTGCTCTGGAGGAAGGACCCTGGCTCCAGAGGAAAATCTTCTGAATGCTATCCATGCATTTCAAACCTTGTGGGGAAGGGGAGCCACATAGGGGATTTGGATCGTCCCCATTAAAAAAATAAAGCTTTTCCATCTTTATGTGCTTTATGTGCTTAGCTTTTCCCCAGCTACTTGCAACCCTACCAATTCTCTCCTCTCCAGCAGTTGCTGGTGTCTCACCAGTTATCTGGACCCAGTGTTTATTTTGCAAACTTGTAGGCTTGTTCAAACAATCATTGAGATAATAAACTTGAAACATTTCCAAGTGTGATATATAAGTGCTGCTTATTTTATTTATTTACTGGTCATTGTGAATTGTCTTTTTGATGTAATTTAAATTTTAATTGCTGATGTCTGTTTTGTACATTAATTTTGAACAAGATGTTGGAAAATTATGGGGTATACGTTACTAAGCAAGTACTGTACGTAATGCTTAATATGAAAGTAAAATGCAAGGGAGCAATGGGTTGGTTGTTCTTTGGATTAGAGCTCAGAGATATAGTGAAGATGCAATATAACATCCTAGAGAACAAAGAACAGCTTTTCATTGTGAAGAAGCAACAATGTCTTAAGTTTCGTTTCTCAGCTCTGACTCAGCATCACAGAAATGTAGCTCGTAACACTGGCAGATTAGAAAACGTAAACTAGTGTTTAAAGGGCGAGTTCTCGATGAAAATGAATGTGTTTGGTGTGGGTTTTTTCCATCGTTTGAGGAGTGCAAGTCAGTTTCGTTTCTGGCTAGTTTCATTTTCACAGAAATGAGTAATTGAGCTGGGGTGGGTGGGTGGAGTGACTTGCTTCTTCGCCGACTGGAAGCAGCAGCAGGCACGACGACATCAGGGAACCGGCGTTTTCTTTAAACTCCAGGAGGAAAACGTAAGAAACCTTTTCTTTTGAATAATCCAGTATTTCTCAAACTCGGGGGTGAACCGTCATTGAGGAGTGGGGGCAGAAAGTTTCAGCAAGTGATATATTATTTTGAGCCCCCCCCCCCGCTAGTTAACATCTGAATGAATTAAATGCCTTAGTATATGGCAAAAAAAAAAAAGAATCCTACTGCGCACATTGGATTTGTTGTTGGGTACGGCAGGTGAGTTACCTCCCCATCACGTCTGTTCTGCGACCTGGGGAAAAGGGTCTTCGGAAGGAGCGGCTGCTTTGTTGTTGTGAGGTTTTATGTGGGGAGTACGAGAGATCCTGTCCTCTTTCTATTGTAATGCTGCCAGTGCTGATATATATTTATGCCACCATGATCACACAGATCCCCACGTGCAGCAGAAGGCTATGTGTGTGAAGAAGCAGTGGTTTTCTTGGGGCTCATAGTTCCCTGTTGCTTCTCTGAGGTACTCCACAATGCTGCACTTACCTGGGAGTAAGTCTCATTGAATTAAATAGGACTGACTTATGAGTAGGCATGCATAGGACTGCACAGTATATAAAGATTTTGAATTTTAAAATTGAAAAGAGCACATAATAAGCATAAACAGTTCCTGGAGTTTGCCATTTCAGTGCATTACAAATATTGGCCACTTCCTAATACACTAAATTTGCATCCTGGGGCAGTGTTGGGAGGTGGGGGGGAAGAGTTCTGAGGCTTTCATTGCCATCGTTATCACTAAAAACAAAGGCTTCTGGGTTTTCCGGCCATGGTAAGTTTGGAAGTGTTCCAGAGGCATCACTAGGGTTCGTGTCGCCCCGGGCAGGAGGTCAGCGCATCACCCCCATGCCCCCTTCCCCCCAGGGGGTAGGGAGGGGTGGCACGCCTGCCGCTGCCTGGCCCCCCCATCCCGCCTGGGACTCAAAGGGCAGGAGCTTTCCAAAGCGAAGGGAGGGGGTGACGCGCCCGCTGCCGCCTGGTGCTTCGCCTTCCTCATCCCATTTGGGATTTCTAGGGCAGGGGATTCTCGGCAACGCTTCCCGGTCCCCAGCACCGTCCATGCAGGTGCTTGCGCGAGCCAGAGATTTCCAGTTGCGCTGTGAGCCTGCACGAGGAGAAAAACACATGCTGGGAACCTCCGGCTCACGTTCTGCGTGCGCCTGCGCAAACAGCGCCAGGGACCAGGGAAGTGCTGCCAGGAATCTTCTGTCCTAAAAGTCCCGAATGGGATGAAGAAGCACCGGGCGTAGAGGGGGGCAGCGGGTGTGTCACCCCCTCCCTACGTGTCATCCCCCCGGTGGCCTGCGCCCCCCCCCCACGCCCCAGCGACGCCACTGAAGTGTTCCTCCTCTAAACTTCCAGCGGTTTGGAAGTGTTTTACACCTCTGTCTCTGCAATTTCCCTGATGATGTCTGCCACATTGATGGATGAAACTTTGGAGAATATGTTAAAATTACCATGGCTGGAAAACCTGGAAACCTTTGTTTCTTTGTGTGACCTGGAAGTGGGTCATTAAGCTTGCAGAAGCCGTGCAGAGGCTTGAAAACGGTGCGGTTTACTTCTAAAAGGTAAAAATCCGTGGTTTAAACCTTTTTTTATTTTTACAGCATTTTTTACGTAGACCTCACAGATCCAGGACCCACAATAAGTCAAATCCGTGGATTCCAAATCCGCAGTTAGAGAAAGGGTCCACTGTACTGTGAAATCCTGGTCTCAGTTGATGTCAGTGCAGATTTGGGCTTCCAGCATCAGATGATGATGATGATGATGATGATGATGATGATGAGTTTATATCCTGCTTTTTCCCCCATAGGGGGGACCTAAAGGAGCTTACAAAAATGCATTTGTAAAAATACAAAATACATGTACATCATAAAACAGTAAATATATAAAATACTAAAAACATTAATACTATCTAAAAAAGACAGAGCGAGGTACAAAAACAGCAATAAAAGCTCTTATAAAAAAAGGGCCGGACCACCAAAATAGTCAGGCTGGTTGGTAACTCAGAGGGCTTGTTTAAAAAGAAATGTCTTCAGGCCCCACCAGAAGGCCTCTCAGGAGGGAGCAGTTCATAAGTTTAGAGGAAGGGAATTTCATAAGGTAGGTGCCACTGCTGAGAAGGCCCTGTTTCTTGTTGCCACCCCTTCCACCTCTGAAGGTGATGGCTCTTTTAGAAGGGCCTTCTCTGATGACCTGAGGGGGTGGGCCAGATTGTACGGAAGTAGGTGGTCTCTCAAATACCCTGGCCCCGAGCCGTATGGAGCATTAAAAGTCAAAATCACATCAGCACCTTGAATTGGGCCCAGAACCGAACTGGCAGCCAGTGCAGCGGCCCAACTGAGTTCTGCATTTGCAGCAAATATTTAAGTATCTAAATTGAATGTGTCAACTCTGTTTGCCTGTTGGTCAGTAGCAATGTACTACCATCAAAGATGCTTTCTCTAGAGTTGCTTACTGAGCAGCACGCAAGCCAAAACAAACAAAAAACCACTCTTTTTTTTTTTTACAAAAGATATTTTAAGAAGACATTAAAAGCTGCCTTATACAGTTGGCCCTCGCTATCCACCGTTTCGGACCCCCCTACACGGATCCATGGATACCAGGGTCCGCATTCAAAACGCCAAAAAAAAAAAGGTTAAAATTATTATTATTTTAACCCTTTAGCAGCAAACCATGCTGTTCTGAAGCCTCTGCAGGGCTGGAAGTGGGTCGGTAAGCTTCCAGAAGCCCTGTGGAGGCTTCAGAATGGTGCGGTTTGCTGCTAAAAGGTTTTTAAAAAACCTTACCTTTTTTTCTTCTTTAGCGTTTTACACATAGACCCCCGCGGGTCTGGGACCCGCGGTGAGACAAATCTGCGGGTCCCAAATCCATGGATGGAAAGGGTTCACTGTACTGAGTCAGACTATTGATCCATCTAACAGCCCAATCCTAATGGGCCGCTGTGCCGTCAGAACTTGTGTTCCAATGGTGCAGCGTGCTTTATGACTCTTGCAAAAGGTGACGTGCCGTACAGTGTGACCTGGCTGCCGACACTAGTGATGAACTCCCAGGCTTGTGCTCCAGTGACTTCCCAACAATCCCTGGCACAGGTAAATTAGTGCAGGTTGTGGGTGGGAGGTGGGGTGTGGATGGAACAGGGAGGAGACTGGGGTGGATCGAAGCCAGGAAGGGGACAGCAGCGGCACCACTGATAGCCTATCCCCTTTCGCAGGCTCGATCCACCTTCCTCACTCCACTCAGACTTGCTGGCACAGGTCTGAGTAGACCCAGTGGGGCTGCAAGGGCGTAGCCTTGGGCAAAGGACCAAAGGTTCCCTTACCTCAAGTAGGCCTTTGCAGCTCAAGACTCCCCACAGGATGCAGTGCACACCCTGTTGGCGTGGCTGCATCGGCATGCGGGGACTTAGGTAGGATTGGGCTGTAAGTCAGTATTGCCCGCACTAATTGGCAACACAATTTCAGAAAGGACCATATTCTCTGTGCCCTACCTGGACGTGCCATGGATTGAACTTGGGACCTTCTGCATATTTTCTGCCGCTGAGCTATGACCCCTCCATTTAAGTGTCCTTTGGCCTAACAAACTGATTTTCATTCTAGGAAAATATTTTGACTCCATATTTTCGAGCAAAATGTCTGCCAAACAGAAAAAGCAAAATGCCTCATCTCCACAGAAGTCTGACTGCAAAGAGTTATCGGTATGCAAATCTAAAATCATATCAGCATTTACCAAAATGTATACCTGAAAAATAAACTGTATGTATTTAAAATCAAACACATTTTAAAATACAGTAATAGGTAAACCTTTTAAATACCTTGTTCCAGAACTTTATGTACTAGCAGCTGTTAGAGTTGGGCTGGGACACTGATGCTAAGCCAGCATTGCAAGGAAAGTGTAACTGTTTGTTTGAGGTCAATGTACTGATAATATACGCATAAGTACATGTAAAAAGTGCACACGTATTAAGTCTCTGTGAAAATATAAGAAAAATAAGACAAAAAGTTAACAAATGGGTAACCCAGGGGTGTCCAACCTTCCACCATTAGGGTCTCTGCGCTCTTAAGAGTTGTATAGAAGACAGAATCTTGGCAGCTGCACCTAATGAAATTACATCACCTTTATTTATTTATTTATTTATTTATTTATTTAAATAATTTATACCCCGCCTTTCTCCCAACAAGGGCACTCAAGGCGGCTTACAACACAAATATTAAAATACATATATACACATTAAAATAATTAAAAACAATTAATTAAAACAATTTAAAATAAACAGCCCCAGTGGGTCACCTGAATTTACATTTGTTAAAAGCCATTTGTTAATTAAAGGGCCAGGAGCATTCATGTCGAAAGGTTGGCTACCCCTGGGGTAACCTCTTTGTCAAGAAATGCCATGATTTGGGTCATTTGGTTTTTCCTCAGACCTGTAATTAACCCTTTTAAAATGTCTTCTGCCTTAAGTGACCAAGGTATCTTACGCATTGCAGCAGTTGCATAGGAAGTGCTTTTCCATGACTTCATTCCTTGGTGGTGCTGTAAACGTTAAAGGCAATGACCTTCAAAAATCTTGGTGCAGGAACCAGATCCATTTATGTATTTGAACCTGAAAGGTTAGTCATACAAAGTTGTAAAAGACAGTTGTACAGTATTTTGAAAGTACAGGCGCCCCCCCCCCCCCATATCAGGATCCCCTTATCCGCTGTTCACAAAATCTCCTCCTTCGCGCAAATGACTTATCTGCTTATCTGCTTGTGATTGCAGTCTTCCTGTCCTGTTCCTCGGTCTCGCTGGTTCTTTGCTAACTGCAAAATGGAGGCAGGAAGGGAGGCAGAGGGCTGAAAAGAACGTGACACTTATCATAGAGTCCATTTTGTAGTTAGCAAAGAGCCAGCAAGACCTAGGAACAGGACAGGAAGTCTGCAATCACAAGCAGATAAGACATTTTGCATGATGGGGGGATTTTTGAACTACAAAAAGGGTTCCCTTTTTTATCCGTAGTTTCCATAACTGCGAGGGGGGGGAGAACATATCCCCTGCAGATACCGGGGGGGGGGCGCCTGCATTTCAAATTCAGATTTACAAGTCTCATTTTCACAAGACTTTACGTTTTCCTGGAGAATATACTTTTACAATCAGATGAGAAGTATTGGTAACAGTTTCATAGACATATACAGTATGTTGTTCCATCTGTAAATATTCTTTTTAGAACATCTAATGATAAGTAGAAGCAGTAAGTCATCAGCATGAGCTTATGGGAAACAACACATTTATTTTATTTTACTATTTTATTTTACTATTTACTTTTACTAAGCATGTTGAAAGGATCTGTGTCATGTAAGCATGCAAAATTTAAGCAGCACCCGTTCTATGTTATTGGTATTTATTGGAAACACCATATTGCTTCAGTCACGAAGGCCATTTTGTTTTTCTTTCAGAAAGTACCAAGTGCATTGTCCAGCCAATATGAGGATGACTTATTTTTTTCTTCTCAGCAGAAAACAGAACGCACTTTATACAACCAATATGAGGAGAAGATCCGCCCGTGTATTGACCTCATTGACTCTCTGAGAGCCCTTGGAGTGGAAAAGGACTTGGCGTTGCCGGCCATTGCTGTGATTGGAGATCAAAGCTCCGGGAAAAGCTCTGTTCTTGAAGCACTGTCAGGAGTGGCGCTCCCTAGGGGCAGTGGTGAGAATTCCCTCTCAACGTTTCATTTTTGAAACGTTTACAGTCCAATTCTATCCTTATCCCTCACTGGTGCAGCCAGTGGGAGAGGGCAGAATGGGAAAATTCCCTTTCCCTTCCAAAGCATTCCATTCTGCCCTCCCCCAATGGCTGTACCAGTGGGGGGAAAGGATAGGATTGGGCTGCTAATGTGTTCATGCATTAGTGCAGTGGTGTAATAGTGCTTTACCATTCTCCCTTTTGAAGGATGCAAAGGATAACTGACCACAACCGCAGTTGTTGCGGTCATCCCTTCAGGATGCTGAGGGCCCATCACTATTTGTAATGGAACAGCCTTTTCCTTCTAGTGTTTTGGCTTCTGTGGGCCCTCAGCATCCTGAAGGGACTGCTGAGTCATTCAGATGTAGTAGCCATTTTTTACCTTCTTGTTGTTCGTCCCTTCTTCTTCCCCAAGTGACCAGTAAACAAAGAGACTGACTGAGTGAGCTCATTGGGCCATGAGGCCCAACCAGTTCCTAGGAGCAGGAAATCCAAGTGACTCCCCCCCCCCCAAAGTAACCAATCACCCCAGGTAACCAATCACACAGGTGGAACTGGGTTAATGCCTGCAGGTTATAAAAAGCGAGGTCTTGCGCCTCTCTTTGTGCATTGACCCTGGTTCCTTGGCTGGAACATTTAATGCTTCATCAGGGATTGCCCATCCGCCTGGCTAGCTATAAGAACTGAGTGTAAGTGAGCGTAAGAACCAAGAACCTGAACTAGTGTGAATACATATCATAGGGAATATGTTTACCCAATAACCTATGTTAGTGTTTTGCTTCATTTTCAGCTTACCTTTCAACCTCTGCCATCTTTTGCACAGCCCATTCACCTAAACCAGCGGTGGGAAACCACCGGCACGTGGGCCAGATCCGGCCCCCAAGGCCATCCGATCTGGCTCCCGGAGAGATTGCCGGGAGGCTGCCCAACTGGCCCCCGGAGGCTCCGCTGGGTCCGCGCGTCACCTCTGGAGGCCGGGAGGGGGCCTCCGGACGTCCTCCTTGGTCGCCGGCTGGACCCCTTTTGAACAGGCCCTCATCGGCGATTTCGCACATGCGTACAACGCCGAAGATGTGCGCATGTGCGAAATCGCCGACGAGGGCCTGTTCAAAAGGGGTCCAGCTGGCGACCAAGGAGGACGTCCGGAGGCCCTCTCCCGGCCTCCAGAGGTGACGCGCGGACCCGGCAGCTTCGGACGGTGAGCGTGAAGCCTCTGGAGGCCGGGGGTGGGGAGAATGAATTAATTAAATAAATCAGACGGCCTATTGGCCGGCCCGCAAGCAAATTTGTTTTATTTAAAACAGCCTGCAGCAGGGAAAAGGTTCCCCACCCCTGACCTAAACCATAGGTGGCCAACGCGCGCGCCTAGCCTTTTGAAGTGGCACGTGCTGCCGTTCCTGCCCGAGCCGAGCACTGAAGCCCCTCTCTCTTTCTTGACCCCAGCGCACCTTTCCAAGCCTGTGGCACTAGAGGAGGTCTCTGCACCCCACTGCACCTTATTCTTCTTGCGCTGTCACTGTGCTTTAAATATTTTCATTGCCTTAGAAATATTTATTTATTTAAGTGGCACGCTCAAGATTATCTACATAAAATGTGGCACATGGCGTGGCACGGGTTGGCCACCACTGACCTAAACCATCCTTTGGCTTTTCATGATTCTTCAAGTGCCTTATTGCCTTTTATTTTAACCCATTGTTTTGGTTCTTCATCCTTTTAATAAAATTAAACTCTTCTTGTTACTGTTTTAACCTGCTTGGTCTCAGTTCACTTGGGAGGGAGTTGGTTATCCCCCTCTTCCCAAGCCACCTGCATCTGTTACTGTCCAGCTTTTGCAGGAATCTCCAGGGATTTGGGAGCTCTCCATTGTTCTGGGAGGGAGGTTTTCCCAAGGCCACCCTCTTCTGATATTCTCTAGCTTTCGGTGGTGGCAGCCACCTTCCCCCCCCCCAGTTAAACCCAGTTTCAAGATGAGATGGGCTGGAAGTGGTACTGGTTGCTAGGCACTGCGCCCATCCATCTTAACTGCCACACTATCTCTTGGCCTAACTGCCCTCGCAGGGTGGTTGCTATGAGCAGTGGTGTTGCTCTGCCCCCACGTGGAGGGGCTGCCGACGCGTCTCCGCCCCACATGGGCAAGCATGTGACATCACGTCCCGCCTCCAAACACCCCCCCCCCACTATTTTCACTTCATTTTGGAGCCGTTCGAGCACATGGGCGGGTGGGAGGGCTGAAACGTGGCCGTCCTGGCTGCGAAGAAGGTACGTTTTCGCCCTCCTGAGCCAGCGATTCCTCCCCTTTCAGGGGTCCGCGCCTGGGGGCCCTGGGCACCAGTTGGTGCCCTGGGTACCAAGCCCCCCTCCCTAGGACGCTTCTGGCTATGAGGATAAAATATGGAGGGAACCACTATACACTTCCCTTAGCTCCTTTGAGAAAAGGTGGGCTATAAATATGATAAATAAGCTGTGATCTAGCTGGACAGAATATGGCATGTCTGACAGTCTCAAAGAGTTCTGCAAAGTTGCACAATAGTCTGCTGATATGAGACTTTCTTTTGGGTGTTTCAGTAGCATTCATAAGAACGTACAAAAGCCCTACTGAATGAGGCCAAAGTCCCACCTATCCAGCATCCTCTTTCATGCAGCGGCCCACCAGTTGCCATACCCTGGGGCTGGAAGAAAGCACTGACAGCAGTTGAGGCAGCTCAGGCACATTTTAGCTTTTTCCTGCCAGGGCTAAACTGAAACTATAGGAGGGTGTTTCCCTGGCCAAGAAAGGTGCTCCCCAGAACATCATTTCCCTACAGGGACTCCTGGGTCTTGTAGTTCCATTGCACCCCAGAAGGGGCAAAGGCCTTCCAGCTGTAGTCACATAAGAACGTAAGAAGAGCCCTGCTGGATCAGCCCATCTAGCCCAGCTTCCTGTATCCCACAGTGGCCCCACCAGATGCCTCCGGGAGCACACAAGACAACAAGATACCTGTGTGCAGTCGCCACTCCCTTGCACCTGGCACAGAGAAAACCCACTTCTAAAACCAGGAGGTTGCTTATGGCTAACACAGTCACCACCACTGCCGTCTTCTCCCAAGACCAGCCTTGGGATGTGGGGGGGGGGGGGTTGGCAACAAGAGTCAGCACAGCTCAGGTTGAATCATGTTTGGTGCTTCTGCATCCCCAGCTGCCTCTGAACCTGGGGGTATCCTATAGCCATGACTACTCGTCATTAATAGACCTGCCCTCCGTGAATTTGTCGACTCTCCTTTGACAGGCATCGGAGCTAGTGGCCATCGCCACCTCTTGTGGGAGCAAATCCATTCAGAATGAAGTGGAGCTCCCCGCCCCCCGTTTTATGCAGGACTAAACATTTTGCTTCTTTTGAACTTAATAGGTATTGTTACCAGATGCCCCTTAGAGCTCAAGCTGAAGAAAATACAACATGTGCAAAAGTGGAAAGGAAAAATTGTGTATTCGAATACAGAGGAAGAGCTGACTGATCCGTCACAGGTGGAAGATGCAGTAGTAAGAGGTGAGTGAAACGGACTCTTGTTTCTTGTGTTGTGTACCTTCTGGTGGGTGAGATGAGTTCACAAAGTAGCCAAAACAAGCACTAAAATATGTCCCCTATGTGTACAATACAAAGAGGCATTTTATACAAATGGAGGGCTTCCCTGGTGGTTTGCCATCAAGGACAGAGCCGGAATCCTTGGGCCCACTATCTGCACACAAAATGCACATGCATTCCGTATCCCTTACTCACCTTGCTCTCTCATTCCCAGCTTGCCCTGTCTTGCTCTCCCACCATTCCCCTTTAGTTTGCCTCACCTTGTACTCGTTCCCACTCGCCACTGGCATGCTTCATGCTGTTTTACTCTCCCCCCCCCACACACACACACAGCTTGCTCTTGGCAGATGAGGGCAGTTCTTGCCCTTTCTTTCAGATGGCAATCCTGTCACCTGGGAGCAGAACAACAAATTGACTTGGCTGCTCTGGGACTTTCAGCAGCCTAAGAATATACTTTCATTCTCTGTGCAACGTGCGCACAAAGTGAAAACAATGCTGAGTCATTGTGCAACTCAAGATTTTCCAAAAGAACTTTTAGGCTGTCATGAGTGCCATAGCAGCAATGGGGCAGATGAATGGAGCACCTTACGGGCTGTGGGGCCTCCAGCGCATGCCAGGGTAGATGTGTCCTCTGATGCTGCCCCTGCTTTTCCATTCTTCCTTTTGCCATTTTTGCTTTTAACATGTATCTTCACATTTCATGTTATGCATTAACAGAAAAATAGTTGTTCTATTATACTTCACAACAGTTAGTATACGGATAATATTACGGAGATAATATTACGGAGAGGTAATTCTTTCTTTGAAGCAGTCATGTGCCTGATCTGGAACTCCATCCTGGTTCACACCTTTATCGTTGCTTAGTATGTCAGCATAGAAAAACAGGCACCAGAAACTTGCCTGACAGCTTTACCAGTGAACCAACTTCTTCAAAAAGTCAAGAATTTTATCCGTTTGCAACCATGCTATAAGTTATGGGATGTTATCCATTTGCTGTGCGCTGCAGCAAGGAGAGTCATGCCGGCCACATGACCACAGAGGCGTCTTCGGACAACGCTGGCTCTTCGGCTTTGAAATGGAGATGAGCACCACACCCTAGAGTCGGGACACGACTGGACTTAATTGTCAGGGGATACCTTTACCTTTACCTTAAGCAACCTTAACTTTCATTTTTGACCCCCCCCAAAAATAAGCAGGTTTCTAGGCTGTTGAGATAATTTTGACATGTGAACGTAATGACTGCTAAGGTTCAGAAACTAGAGAACTCCAGGATCAAGTGCCTGGACCTCTCTAGTTTCTGAACCTCAGTCGTAACGTTCTTTATCTCCTAATCATGTTTGGAAGCATGCTGTAGACTCATTGACCCCTTCCCGCTTCTTCCCTTTTGCCCAGAGGTGGAGTGGTCATTGGGAAGAATCAGAGACGGGATGTGAGAAGAGCTGTGGACTGCAGCAGCTCCTCGTACATTCTTGCACATAAATCCCACTTTCTGTCCCCTGTTTGTTTTAGCCATGGTGTAGTAGTATGTCTGCATTGGCACTAAGCAGTGCCTTGATAATCATGGCTTGGGTTTGCAAATCATGGTTCTGAGACAATCCGGGTTAGCATTAGTACATATGGGAAGCACCAGTGCTGCACCATAAACTGCACAGAAGGGTTGTATTTCAGTGGACCTCCATAACTGTACAGAGGGTTTGCCTATGCTCAGTGTAATTTACCAGGGATGTGGATCGAGTCTTTGACTCCATGTCTTGAGTCAAGTCCCAAGTCTTTGCCCCCAAGTTCCGAGTCTTTGGTTGCAAGTTGTGAGTCCCTATCTATTTAATGGGGAAAGTGGGTTTAAACCTGAATAAAATTGGACTTGTCGTAAAAGGCTCCAAGTCTCGAGTTGAGTCTTTCGAGTCTTTTACAATCGCCGAGTCAAGTCATTGTCCGACTTGAGTCCAAGTCAATAGGCTCAAGTCTACATCACTGTAATTTACCTCTTCTTCTTTTTTAAAGGAAAAACCGCATTTCTTCTTCCCTTCATACTGGATTGCAAACTTCTTTTACAGCTGCCATATAAACGTAAAGAGCAACTTATGATTGGAGACAGCTTAAGTACTAGTCAGAAAACAAAGAGAAAATTCTATCTGAGCATACAGCGCTAGTTGCGTTCTGTTTCGGATTGTGACTATTATGGAAACACTCCTCTGTGCTAGATTTGCTCATTTTTTAATGTGTTGGAACAAATTGCCCCAAGGGCTTCCTTTAATATGGCCTGTTCCTTTGTTTTTTTCTCATATGTAGCCCAGAATGCAATGGCTGGTCCTGGATTGGGCATTAGTCATGACTTAATTAGCCTAGAAATTAGCTCCCCAAATGTTCCAGACCTGACTCTGATTGATCTACCAGGGATTGCAAGAGTGGCTGTGGGTGATCAGCCTAAAGACATCGGACAGCAGGTAAATTGCCATGATGTTCTGGGAGGTTTTTGGAAATCACTTCGAACAGGTACATCAAGAAATCATATCACAATGGTGTATGTCTGCACCAGCACACATACAGCACACTGCTGTGTTTTTTCTTATTTCAGTTGATCTCTTATTTTACTAATCTTTGCATTTTTCCTATGCAAGCTTCGTTCTCTTGAGATTGTGGCTCAGATCTTCTTTGAAGATCTGGTTGAAACAGGAAAAAAAGGATGGGAGGCTGAGATATTGCACAGCCCCTCATTTCCATCCACCCCAAAGAAAATTGGCAGAAGTGTTAGGTGAGGTGCCTGTAATGATGAATATGTGCAAAAACCGTCTTTCTTTTTTCTTTTGGGTTGTTCTATTGTTCTCAGCACTGTCCAAAATGGTACGAACAGTGCTCCCGAGTCCCACTTAAACCAAGCACATGGCCAACATCCAATACATGCCCTCCTCTCTGAAGGTGGTTGATAACGTCTAATTTCAAATCAGTTGCGATTGCTTTTCGTTCCTTTTTAGCATTTGGCTCCCCACACACGGCAGATGGGTGTTTTCCAGACATGGCTGATTGGGAAAGCAGAGTTTCACACCAAAAAATATGTGAAATGCAGCAACTCAAAAGGCATCACAACTACACTGCCAGCTAAACATGTGGGAGTGCTCAGGAAGTTTGACCACTCTCTGGGTACAGAGTTAATTGGTCTCGGCCCGGTAGGGCCACCCCGAGAAGCGGAAGCCGTTGACGAAACCCCCAGCGAGGGCATGTAGGCCGGGCAGCATAGCGCTGCCACACTGAAGTTTGCAGCAAACCGCTGCACTTTCAGTGGGGCGGTACCAGGGCCAGAACCGCCTGGCGAAGATACTGAGGCTGGGCAGTGGGGGCGGGGGCTTCTGAACAGGTACTAAACAGAGGTACTAACTTTAATTAATGGAGCCAGGAAGACAATTGCTAATTGAGGCTATTTAGTGACAAGACATAGGAATTTTATTTATTTATTTATTTATTTAAAGAATTTATATATATCTCCCGACAGGGCAACCAAAGAGGCTTACAAAATTAAAACAATGTGGAAACAGTTCAAAACAAAGAAAGAAAAACAATTAAAACAAAACAATTAAAACCAGACTAGCACCAATGGGTCACCATTAAAATTACAATTGATTTAAATTTGTTTCAGACCTCACCTGCTCCTTGTTCATTTTTCAGAGACATTGCACAAAAATAAACTTTCTAAGGTAACACCATAGTATAGTGTTTCTCAGTTGCAGCCTGATTTCTGGTGGGTCCCAGGTGATGGAAAGATCAGATAAGTAATTGCCTCAAGCCCTGAGGCTATTTCAGAGGCGTCGCTGGAGGGGGGCGGTACTGTAAGTTCCACACTGTTCCACTCTCCATTTACTCCCCGGTACGAGGTGGCCCCGCCCCCTCGCCATCGGAGCCATTCCGTGTTGCAAAGGCAACGGGCAGGGAGTCTCTTGTCCGTTGCCTTCGTCGCAGCGGCCGCACGGAATGGCTCCGATGGCGAGGGGGCAGGAGTAAATGGGGAGTGGAGCATTGTGGAACTCACAGTACCGCCCCCCTCCAGCGACGCCTCTGGGCTATTCAAAAATCTGATAACTTCTGAACTCCTGCAGTTTGCAAGCTTGTGTAAATATAAGGAGATAAATGTTTGAGATCTTTTTTCTGGTATATTTTTCCCAAGTCCATCAATGACAGGTAGTGGGGGCAGGTGAAGGCTGGGTCATGTAACTAAGCCACTCAAGCCTTGAGACTATTCATTAGGGCTGCCTCATTAAGAGAAATGGATTGAGTTTTTTGTAAATCAATAAAATATTACCTGTAAAGAAATATATTATTTGTTTCTAGATCATTTTTTAAAGTCTCATAAAGCTAGGTGGGTCCCAATAGAATGTCATTTTAAAATTGGGTCCCAGTGCTAAAACGTTTGAGAACCAGTGGTAGTAAATTCCTGCATTTAAAACAATTGGGTTTGTCAGTATCGCTATAAATCTGCGACCTCTATTGAAGATGTTTTATTGTTCCAACCTGAACATTGTCAATGGCTCTGCCAGTAGGCAATAAAAAGTTAACATTTAGCACAGTTCTTATTGTCTGAATTTTGTTACAGATTATAAGCTTAATTAAAAAGTATATTAGCAAACAACAAACAATCAACTTGGTAGTGGTGCCAAGTAACGTAGACATTGCAACTACGGAAGCACTGAAAATGGCTCAAGAAGTAGACCCTAACGGAGAAAGAACACTTGGTAAGTAATTAAACACTTCACGGTTTTGTGTGTGCGTGTCTTTCAAATGAATTCCAATGGCAGCGTGCTTTCAACGCAAAGTCCTAGAATTCATAGCAGAAAGACCAGTCTCATTAGTAAGACTTTTGACTGTAAATAACAGAGGTTTTTTAAGTCACCACAGGATCTTCTTAAGGTTATGTTCACAACAGATTGCACCATGTCTTGGGTGGAGTCAACGATTAAGCCGGAGCTACATTGTATGCCTTCGCGTTCCGTATGCGTCTGGTGTCCTGCCCCCAGGTCAAACAATGGGCTCTGGTTGGCTGAACGTAACGCAAACGCATCCAAAGTCGAGCTGGGCTCCGACTTTAGTGTTCCTCTTTGGGGTTTGGCTCAGGATAGTAAGGTTCTCAGTAAAGCAGAACTCATTTTCTCATAAAGTGGGGTGTGATGTTTTGATATCCTATGAACTTCTGTCTGTTGGCCAGGAGAGGATCCGTACCAATGGATCAGTTACTCATGGCCATGGCACTTCCGACAGTAATTCTTTGCAATTGTGAACTGCACATCTGTACAGGGTGTTCTGATGGGAGAAGGGACAAGGTAAAAGAATTTGCCCCTTCTCCTCCCAGAATGAATCTGAGCAATGCAAACACACTTTTGCATAGTACTTTATTTTGGAATTTAACACTAACTTTTGAGTGGGAAATAGTAGTTATCTAATTGGAACCCCAAAATCTCTTCTTCTTTTTTTCAAAAAGCAACTGCAAATGGTTAACCGTTTGCCTTCATACTGATTCCACAACTTAAATCTCCTCTCCCCCAAAGATGCTAATAGCTCCGGAAGGGAAATCTGCCCTTATGTTTTCCCCTCCACAGCTAATAGCAGTTTGGGGGGACATGACACAAGAGAAAGGGTTAAGCGCACACACCCTCCCTCCCCTGCAACTACATTTTGAGAGGGAGAAAAAGACATCAAAGTTCCAATCATGCAGCTTTCACATCACCTGAACATAAGAGTATAAGAAGAGCCTTGTTGGATCAAGCCAAGGGACCATCTAGCCCAGCTTCTTCTACTGTATTTCATAGTGACCCACCAGATGCTTCTGGGAGCACTCAAGACAACAATATATATATACCGTGTATATATATTCCTGTTGCCACTCCCTTGCACCTGTCATACAGAGATAGGCTATCTCTAAAACCTAGAGATTGCACATAGTCATCATGGCTGTGATGGGAAATCTGTGATGGGATTTTTATTTATTTATTTATTTATTTAAAGAATTTATATGCCGCCTTTCTCCCAGCAAGGGCACTCAAGGCGGCTTACAACATTAAAATAACATATACATTAAAATAATTAACATTTTAAAACAATTAAAAAATTAAAACAATTAAAACAAACAACCCCAGTCATTTTCTTTCATAAATCTGCCCAGTCCCCTTAAAAAGGCATCTAGGCCAGGTGCCATCACCACATCCTGTGGCAAGGAGTTCCACAGGGTCAGTTATGTGCTGAATGAAGAAATATTTCCTTTTGATTGTTCCAACTCTCCCATCAGTCAATTTTAGTGGATGTCCCCTGGTTCCTTCTATCCATCTCATGCATGATATTATATGTCTCAAAGTTAAACCTTCAGATTTCTTTTCACTGTAACATTCCTTTAAATTTTATTGTTTGGGTGACTCACAAATCTATTTCATATGGAATTTTTAACTCTTCATAAGACAATAGACTGCCCACCTTGATGAGCAGGCCTCGCACCCCACACTACTTCTCATCTGGAAACCCTATTGCCTAACGCTAGCAGTGTGGGGAATGGGCCATAATTACACCGTGATGAGAAGTGCTGCAGTCTCTGTACGGCTCGTAGTCCAGGAATGGGACCTGGCATTCAACAGAGATTCAGGAGTGAGAGGCCTGGGTCAGGATAACTCTTGCCTTTATCGATAGAATAATCTCTTCTTCTTTACCTTTCTCAATTACTTCACAGGCATCCTGACAAAACCTGATTTGGTTGACAGGGGAACTGAGACGGAGGTCGTTGATGTAGTCCGAAATCAAAGGGTTCCCCTGAAAAAAGGATACATGATAGTTAAATGTCGTGGGCAAAGTGACATAAATGACAAAATTGACTTGGCAGCTGCAATCCAGAATAGAGAGAATTTTTTGAAGAACACAGCCAGTTCAGGTAGCATTAAAAACCAGTGCAAATAGGAAAGGGTTCCTGTGTTTTTAATTTGCTGAAAATATACTGTAATGGGGAAACAAAATGCATGAGTAACAAATGTGTGCGCCAATTTCAGTTCTTCTACCTGGTTTGTTTTGGACCATGTTGGTGAAATATTGGGGGGGGGGGCGAGGGAGGAGCACATGAGACCTTGAGCATCTTGATGAAGTGGGGTCAGAGAAGATGGAGGACTTATGTGGGGGGAGGGGGAGAATCACTGCCCATTAAACAGCTGGCAGAGGAACATGGTTTTCATATACTTACTAGTGCTGCACCTAACTGTTTCGTGCTTATCATACAACAGCTGGTGTGTTCTAGGGGTGTGAAAACGTTCTCTCTTACAGGTGCACTCACAGAATCTTTCATTTTTCCTCTTCCTTGACCCTGGCGCCCTTCATGTTTCACCAGGGGTAGGGCAGGAATTATTGGCAAAGTGTGCCTCCCTCCTAGCGTAGCAAGCTCAAACCTGTAACGTGTAGAAGGATCGGTTGGGAGGCGGGGAGGAATAGAAATTGCTGCATGCAGCACCACCATTAGAATGGATGTTAAATGTGCACCCTATCTCGGAGATCTCAATGTCTGAAGTGATGAGAAGATTTTGCTCCCTCTCAGCTGGGTCTCAAGAGGGCTATTACAGCCATTGTAAAAGACATTGCTGTTTGATGGACTTATCTAGGAAAAGGACAGGAAGCTGTTCTTTTACATCAAAAAATCTGGTGCAGGTGGCCCAATATAGCCTGGGACTGTGTTGGTGGTGGTTGGTTACTACTTTCTCCCAGTGGCGGAACTTTGGTGGAGCACGTGGAGCAAGAGCTCGGGAGGGTGGGCAAACTCACTGAAGCGAAGCGTGGTGGTGGATCGGCCCACCCGCCCTCCCTGGAGCCCATTTTGCTCCGAAATGAGAGCAGAATGGGCGGGGGGCACGCGTTGACTTGATGCGCGCAGGCCCTGCCCCCACGCATCCGGGCACCGGCAGGGCGCCAAACGTCTCTGCTTTCTCCCTGTGCACCGAAAATCAGCATACAGTCTTGGATCACATGTAGCTTGTAGTGTGTCCTGTTACCTTTGTCCCATAAAATTCAGCCGAAATGAATGGAAAATATGCTAGCCTCTTTCATAAATCTCTGTTTGTCCCATTCCTACCCATGTGAGAGTGAGACATCATGTTGGGAGAGTCAGACGGAAGTGAAAGCATGTTGGGAACTGCCTCTTTTCTCTATCCACATATCTAGATAAAAATGATACTTTCAGCCATTAATTACATTTAGTTATTCATTCACGCTGTCCTTTATTCCCTGTCAGAACTCTTCTGGAAGAAAGCCGAGCTACTATTCCACTTTTGGCAGAGAGACTTACACAGGAGCTGATAGAGCACATTCATGTAAGAAAATACAGATTCATTTACGAACCTCTTAAGAACAGCTAGGATACTCTGCATACAGTAAGGTCTTGTCTACTTGATGATAAAATTGTTGAAGGAAACTTTGATTGTAAGATATAATAGGCATAGTGTATGTGACAAAAATTCTAGCATCCTGACTAGAAATGGCTTTGGGTCAGATTCTCCATAACCTAGTCAGAGGTCACACAGGCCTTTTATATCAAATATTATATGGATGGATGAATACTCCTACCTCCTTCCTACCCACCCTCACAGTCTTCCACTCAGGGTTGCAGCGTCTTGAAGCCAGAGGGGTGGGATGGGATGGGGGCGGACTGCCCCCGGGCAACAGGCGGGGGGCATCAAACCGGAGGTGGGGGCATCACACCAGCGGTGCGGGCGATCCAGGCAGCATGACAGAGAACGTGGTGGAACAGCTCGGAGGAGCAGGCAGAAGGCTCCTGCCGCCTCCGTGCTGCGTTTGGTTTGGCCCCCCCCTCCCGCTCAACCCCGAAGGGATGTTTGGCTCCGGCTGACATCACGCGGGAATGGGGTGAGTGACGTCAGCGTCACGAGGGGGGGGGTGGCGCAACACCAGCTACACTTCTGCTTGAAGCAGCTTTTGATTTGTTAAAAAACATTGGGAGACAGGTCATGCCACTCCTATGTCTGTGTAATTTCAGCCTAACCCTGTGTGACATGTAAATTCATGTAACAGCACTCCGGTGACCATCTTGAAAAGAAAAAGCAGTTTGCAGAGGGAGCAATTTCTTACCCAACCTACCCATTCAATCAAGTCATGGTGGACATCTTAATATGTCCTCTTGGACATCTTAATATGTTTAGATCAGAGGTTCCCAACTTGTGGTACGCGTACCACTGGTGGTACGTGGACTGCCGACAGCCAAGATGGCAGCCGCCATCTCAGCCGCACAGCACCATGTCGTGCCAAGCCAGCAGAGCTCAAGTGTGTGGGCTCTAAGTGCAGGAAATGGCCCTCCTGCCGCCCGCCGGGGCCTTACCTTGCGTTTCCAAGCTCTGGCATGGCCACGAACCTGGAAGAAAGTGCCGATGACTTCCGGTGGTACTTGGCCGGAAGCCCACGTAGGTGATACGCCTACCGAAAAGGTTGGAAACCTCTGGTTTAGATCATATGACCGATTCACATATGCCAGACTTTGTTCTGAACAAGTACCACTTGGCAAAAATTACTGGCATGCCTTGACAAATGCTAATCGTATAGGGAGTTGATGGCTTCTCCATCCCACCAGTGGTAAGCTGGTGCAGTAACATTGATCTCAGTTCAGATATTGGGCAGATCAATGAGATGAAAACTAACAGCAATATTTGCAACTCAGGCTGGAAAAATGTTTCTGTGAAGCCACCCTAGCAAGCAGTGTTGAAACATTATTCAACGTTATTAAGGCTGAACAGCTTCCCTCTGAGTGTTCTTTTTTTTCCTTTCAGAAATCACTACCAACTTTAGGAGATCAAATATAGCGCAAACTTGAGGTGGCAAATAAAAAGCTGCAGGAATGTGGCCAGGGTGTGCCTGAAACTACAGAAGAGCAGATGATTTTCCTTGTAGACGTAAGCACTAACATGGGTTTGTGAGCTTGTCAGGTTTTGTTTTCACATTTCCTGCATTATTTAATAGACCAATGTATACATATTCTTCGGAAATAAAAAAACTAGTGCCTCAATCCTATCCCCCACCATCCTATACAATGCAGCTGTGCCAATGCAGCACGCACTGCATGCTCGGGGGGGGGGGCAACCAGACAACCCAGGAGAAGTAAGTAAAAATATTTTTAACCTCTCTTTAGGCCTCCTGGCCATCAATGGGTCTCCTCTCTATAGGCCTCCTGGCCGTCAGTGGGTCTCCTCCTATTTAGCTGGCATAGGTCCAAGGAGAGTTGGGGCATATCAGGCCAGGAAAACATGGATAGGATCTGGTGTTTATTAGAGCTGCTAAGATCCACCCCCAAGCCACCCCACTACTTGCCCCAATACACCCACAAACTGCCTCCTCCACCGCCAACTTACCTGCTCCCGTGTAGCATCCGGAAGCTACTAGTGCACGCAGAAGGCCTCCAGCCGTTTGCACTGGTGGTCCTGAAGCACACAATAGCACTGCAGCTTTTGTGACACCATAAGTGGACTTATCTGCCACAATTAACCCTCTATTGGATTGGGCCGTAAGTATTTAAAGATCACTGTGTAATTTGGTAGAAGAGATTTGGACCTTGGACACTGTTAGATGTTTCTAGTCTGCACTGCAATGACAAATATTTAAGCGACTGTATCCTAAGTTCAGTTAGCTGTGACTGAGGAAGTTAGCCATGATTAAAGCCTCAATCTTATCTGGGGTTTACAGCCACAGATCTCGTGATCTACAGCCATAAGTCCCGGGCTGGTGGCACAAAAGCTGCTCCAATGGTGCATGGGCCAAGACTGCCAGCACAAACAGCTGGAGGCCCTGTGCACGTGCCAGCAGCTCCTGGACGCCCTCTGACAGAGCAGGTAAGCAGGGGTGGCTCAGGGGAGGATCGAGGCAGGGGGTGGGCCCAACTGGAGGTAGTCAGGGGAGGAGCTCGTTTGCAGCGACACATGCCAAGATCCTATCCCCTTTTCCTTGCCCGATGCCCCCTGAGCCTCCTCAGATATAGCCATCCCAGATTTAGCTGGGATTGTTACAGAATCGGGCTGCAAGTTACTTGACTGGAGGAGTGGACAACACCTGGGCACTCCATCCCATCCCTTTACCTACACAGACATGTTTTTGGCTGCCCAATCGATGAGCATAGTACTTCTTCCTGTAAAGGACATGACAACACATTTGGGCTGGGTAGGGGAGATTAAAGGACAGAACAGTTTGCTTCAGGGTATTTGAGTAGAAGGATATTGCATATTTTGTGACATATTACATATCCACTTATGGAACATTATTTCCAAGGGCTAGATTATTTCTATGTGGCCTGAGTGAGCAGCAAGAGAAAGCCCAAGTGGGAATACCAAAAGCCAGAGATAATACTTTTTATTGCTACCCTCCTCCTGTGCCTTATTTGCTTGTGAGTGACTGAGGTGGCAGTTGAGTGGAGCTTTAGTTGCCAGGGGCCTTCTTCCCCCTGGGGCCACAATCTCTGCTCTAATGGCATTAGTCCCAGGGGCTGGAACCCAGGGGCTGCCCAAATAAGCAGCAAAAGAGCCCAGTTGATTACAATATGCTTTACTTATTGTTAGCTGCCTTAGGCCTGTGTTTAACAAGAAAGTTGGGGTAAACAGCAATCAATTGAACACATTCTGTAAGCTGTTGGGGAGGCTATTATGTGGGGCAAAAATGTAATATATAAATAGTTCTCGGTCCTTAATTTTTTTGTAGGAAAATGCTGCTAAGTGCAAAATCCCCTCAGAGCCCAACTCTGTGGGCCATTCAATTGAAAGGCTGGATATATATCCTTCAAATAAAAAATGTAAGCCCCTTCCTGTTCTCCCTGCTACAGATATTTCTCTTCTTTTTGCGTAGTGAGTCCAGCTCAAGAGAGTGACAGGAGAGTTAACGGTTATACAAATTATGAAACTGGTAGAAAGGACATTGCCAACATCGACACATCTTTTCACCCTATCCCAATTATTAATAAGCCTTAGCACCTTTACCTTTTGAGTATTCAAACAGTGCTCCACATACTACCTTCTTGTCATCCTTACCACAGCCCTATAAGGTAAGTGTTGTTGTCCTCGATTTGCAGCTGGGGAGCTGAGACGGGCAGCGCAATCCTGCGTAAGGATCTGCTGGATCCTGTGCACCGGCGGCAGTTTCTTATAAGAACATAAGAAGAACATAAGCCCTGCTGGATCAGGACAAAAGCCCATCTAGTTCAGCTTCCTGTATCTCACAGTTACAGTGGTCCACCAGCTGCCTCAGGGAGCACGACATTTACACGTAATGGTTGTAAACCTAGATCCTTCCTGCATAATGGCTCAGATTTTGCTGTTTTCAAAAAAATGTATGTTTTAGCTGGACAAACACGTTGTTTCTTTAATTTGTTTGTTTCACTTTTGTCTCTTTAAAGAAAATCAAACGTTTTAATCAAGACCTCGTAAACATAGTGGAAGGAGAAGAAGTTTTGATAGATAAGAAACAAAGATTGTTCACAATCTTGCGACGATACTTTAATAATTGGCAAGAGGAGGTTAATACAAATGCACTAAATGGTAAATCTAGTTTTAAAGGCCTGCAGTTTTCTCTACAGATGGCACTTAGGTTCAACCAGAGTCTAACTACCTGTTATTTTTGCACTTTTATTTATTTCATGTTTTCATGCTTGTTTTTTTCTTAACTTTAAATAGCAAAGACCCTTCCCGACAGATCAGAAACATGGTGGGGAGAGGAAGTTTTAACCCTTTGCCCCTGCTATGATCTCATTCTGGATCATGACACATACACACCCAATTATTTGCCTTGGAAGAGAAGCTCCCACTGTAGTCAGTTTGAATTCTGTCCTAAACATGCCCTTTATATGTACTTATTCTGACTTGCAATTTATATGATACAATTAGGAAAGAGCAGCGATGGGGACTTGAGTTGTGCAACTCGCCCGCGAGTCTGACTTAAGTCACAGCAGCAACTTGACTCGGACACGACTCGGGTGCATTGAGTGGCTCACCCCGACTTGACTCGTGGCTTGGCCCCTTTTTGGCCGAGTCATATTTCGAGTCTTTATTTACATACTTACTGGCTGACGTAAAACCCGGAGTAAAGACGGAGGCAGGCACAAACACAGGAGAGGTGGTGGGTGGGAGGGACGGATTTTCAAGGGGGCGGGGGTGGGAGGGGGCGAGAGAAGGCACGGCTTCTCAGCATTTTGGCCATGAGGATGGGAGGGAGGACTGGACAAGGGGCGGGGGCAGGGGAAAATATATAGGAAAGCTCTCAGCATATCAAATTGAGAAATTGTTTACTTTCCTGAAATGTCTTGATTTTTAGTTTAACAGCACCAGACTGGGGACCTATCATATCTTATTGAGAAAATTGTTTGTTTTCCTGATATGCACTGCAGTCTTTTGATTTGTTCAAATAACAGCACCAGGCTGGGGGAAACTTATCATATCTTATTTTTCTGAAATGCAGTTTTGATATATTTGAATAAGAGCACAGCTTTGTTTAAATACATTGTTTGAAGTTTGATACTAGTGTTATAATTTTCAAGCCAAACGCGTTGATTGAGACAGTCAGATTTAAATGAGAGCTCTTGAGAAGTGCAGATGGGAACATCAGGGAGGGGGTTACAACCCACCCACCCACACAACCCACACACACCCCACCACCCCCTCCCTTTTTCTGTTAGGTAGGGACTTGAAATGAGGCTCGAGACTTGCACTTGAAAATTTTGGGCAAAGACTTGAGTTGAGCTTTGGAGCCAGACAGTTTTCAACATCACTGGGAAAGAGGGTATAGTGCTACCTAGATGATTAGCAGTGACACTTGTCCCTGGATATTGATGTCCTACAGTTCTTAATAGGGACTGTCATAACTGACTTTCCACGGGCTGAGTAATACAATCAGTTAATACAAATTGTTTTACTGTTGCAGTAAGAGATATTATGAAAGATGAAGTTCAGAACTTTGAAAATAAGTACCGTGGTAAAGAACTCCCAGGATTTATTAATTACAAAACCTTTGAGGCCATTGTAAAACAACAAATTATGATGCTAAAACCACTAGCTTTACTGATGCTGAATGATGCAACAGGTAAGTTTTACAGCAAAGAATTTGGATCTGGTTCATAAACCCTGATTTATGTGAAGTGTTTTCATGAGTGAATCTAAGAATATAATTTAGTCTGGAATATCTCACTTCTGAATACTTGAAGTGTGTGTGCGTGTGCGAACAAGTGCATTTAAAATAATACATTCACACAATTTGTTTGCCTCAGATCAAATATATATGCAAATGTATAGGTTTTGGCCTCACCGTAACCTTTTGAGTATCCATTGTGCAGATGATATATACAAAAACTATAGTAGATGTTCCAAAGGCTACAGTGTATGTATATTTCCCCCCCCCCCCCCCCGGGACATGAGAAACATTTGCACAGGGAAAGTGTTGCCTGAACTTGTCTATGTATCTTGCCCTTCCCACAGTGTTGCACAGTTCTCTAGATTCCAATAGATGTGGGATGTGACTGCCAGAACAGCGAAGTCCTTAGACCAGGCGTTCCCAACCCAAGGGGTACGTGGACTGCAGGCCGGGGGTACGCAAGACGCTGTCCCTTATCAGCTACTGTGATCAGTAGCTGATAAGGGACAGCTGCTAAAGGGGATTTTTTTCCTGGTTGTGGTGTCTTTTTCCAGGTTGCGCGCCTGCGCCGCAACCCGGAAAAATGTCCCCCAAGATGTCCCGGGTAGCTCCTCCTACCTGTTCTCCTAGGCACTGCCACCTTGGATCTCATGAAATTTCACGAGATCCAAGATGGCAGTGCCCAATTCTCACAAATTTCCGAAGGGAAGGGGTACGCGGGCCTCCGAAGGTCTGCGGATATGCGGGGATACACGGGCAGCCAGAGGCCTGCGTAGGGGGTACGCAGACCTCCAAAGATTGGGAACCCCTGCCTTAGACCAAGACCTCACTCATATTTCCTAATACATCGTTCTTCCTTTGATCAACTTCTATGAGCACAGGTCTCCTCCAAATTATCTTTGTAAGGTTCTTTTTTTCTTGTTTTCCAGAAGTTGTGAGGGAAACATTTACTGAAAAGGCCTGCCAACACTTCAGCAGTTTTTACTACCTTCTCAGAGCTGCCAAGGCAAGTGGCAATATAATTTGTCATAGCACAAATAGAGTTTTCTAAACAATAAAAGAACCTGCAAGAAAGTGTGATTGTCCCTTCCCCAAGTAATATATACAGTGGAGGTTGTGTGCTTCATGGAGGTGCTAGCTAACTTTTTAAAAAGTGGGGGGAATATTTTCCAGCAATAATTCTGTGCAATCTTAACATTTTCTTCTGATCGTGTTTCAAAAATTTCTTCACCCAGAGTGTAATTCATCTGTGGAACTCCTTGCCACAGGATGTGGTGATGGCACCTGGCCTAGATGCCTTTAAAAGGGGTTTGGATAGATTCATGAAGGAAAAGACCATCACAGATTACAAGGTTTTCTCTGTGCCAGGTGCAAGGGAGTGACAACAGGAAACAGGTTCTCTTGTTGGCGGTGTGCTCTCGGAGGCATCTGGTGGGGCCACTGTGAGATACAGGAAGCTGGACTAGATGGGCCTTTGGCCTGATCCAGCAAGTCTCTTCTTATATTCTGTGATTTACCTTGAAGTGCGTTTGCCATCAACTGTTTATGCTGATGGTGAATTTAGTTCATTGCACACCTTCATGGTTAGTTCATTCATAGAAGCTATGCCCTTGACTAGTTCCCACACATTGCAGTGTATGAAAGTGCTTTACAAAGCTTATTTACATGTATCCCCATTCTTTACACTCATCAATGTGGAGGGGGTGGGAAGGGCATAGTTCAATCTCTGGTACCATTCCTGGGCGTGCTGAGACCTCAGGAGCTGGACCAGTGGCTTGTCTTGGAATGGCAGTTTCATATGCTTATATTTGAACTTTAGGCTATGATCCTATGCACACTTACCTGGGAGTAAGTCCCATTGAACTCAGTTATACATACTTCTGAGTAGACATGCATAGGATTGTGCTGTTAGTGTTTTTTCTTAGCATTTAGGACCCCATCTGTTAATCTCCTTGGAGCAAAAATCCAAAGTTTCTTTTGTCCTGCAGAACAATATTGAAGATATAAAACTGCAGCAAGAGGTCAAAGCGGAATCTGTGATCAACATTCAGTTTAAATTGGAAAGTGTTGTGTACTGCCAGGACAATATTTATAGAGACGATTTAAGGAGTATTAGAGTGAAAGCTGAGGAAGATGCTAGAGCAAAACCTACATACCCTGGGCCTCTCCATGTTTTTGGTGCTGCAAAGCATTGCTCCATGGAGGAAATGAGTTACCACCTGAATTCCTACTTCAAAGTAAGTTTCTACTAGTATATATGTTTCTCCTTCATCAGTCTGGTTGCATCTGCCTTTGATTCAACTCTTCCAAAATAAAAAATAAATAAATGCATCTTTCATTATCTTTTCAGAGCGCAGGAAACCAGGTTGGTACCCAAATTCCTTTGATCATACAGACATATGTTCTTCAAGAATATGCTGAGAACTTACAGAATGCAATGCTGCAGCTCTTGCAAGATAAAGATCGGTTTAAAGTTCTCCTTGAGGAGCGAAAAGATGCCTCCAATATGAGGGCTACTCTAAAGGAAAAGATCAAACGTCTCACTAAAGCTCGACAAAGCTTAGCAAAATTCCCCTTTTAAACAAGAGGGGTCTCTATATATCCTCTCCCTCCTCTAGTAGCAAATGGAAAGCGTTTTCCTTAGCGCTTGAGCGAACTAGTCAAGTTCTAGAACTTTTTCCCTTAAATATCAACATTTGAAAATAATTCTGAATTAGACACGTTAGTATCATATATATTAGACTTGAAGAATACATTCAAAACCATTTTTACGGCAAGCAAATAGGGAGGAATCCAAGATAATAACAATATGCATTTATATAGCACTTTCCAGTGTTCAAAGAGTAAATTATTATGTATTTTTTTCTATACGTTAGCCCTTCAAAAGCTGTGAGTTTCAAATATGATGTAGAGAGAATAGGCTTACCTTTAAAATAAAGTTGTCATTGCTGCGCTTATCTCAACTACTGTATTTTTCCCATTTTCAGTTTTAGTTCTCTGCATGCATCGTATTCACAGTACTTATTTATTAAAAATAACATCCTGGTCTAATAATGCTTAATAAGTGATGCATGGGTAAATACTTTTTGCACTGAAAGAGACAGTCCAACTGTACCCGGGGGGGGGGGGGCTGCACTATGTAGATTAGACCTGGGCATTGTACGGCCTGAGGGCCACATCCGGCCCTTTGGCTGACCCTGACTGGCCTGAGTGAGGTTTAAAGGAAGACACAGAGCAGCTAATTAAGGTAAAATAATGCCCCCGTGTGCCCCCCACATTCTCTTACCTTAATTAGCTGCTCCGTGTCTTCCTTTAACAGATGCTATAAGCAGCATGCTGCTGCTTATAGCGTCTGTTGCAAAGAAGACACTGAGCAGCAAATGAAGGTAAGAGAATGGCCAGGGGTCATGTGGGCACTGCAGAGGGGGCTGCAGAGGTTCAGCCTATTGGTTCAGCCCTCCACAACAGTCCCAGCTTCACCTGATGTAGGTGCACCATAGAGGTAATTGAAAGCAGGATTGTCTATAGCAGGCCTGGGGCACAGGGGTGTAGTTTGGGGCGGAGCTCTGGGACTTCGACTACAGGATCAGTGATGCAATCAGCAGGAGCACTTATGTGCCACCTTTGATTTTTTTTTCAAAAGGACGTTAGCCAAGAAGAAGCATCAGGCTTAGTGGGAGGCAAACTGAGAAATTTGTCTAAGGTCCATTTGAAAAGTTCCTTGAAAGAATTTTGTCATACAGGAATAGCTAGGGCATCATCTTTCCCAAAAGCCAGAAGCGTTGCTGCCCAGGGCGTTGATGGTGCGACTACATGTTCCGTCAGGACGTCACTGCCACCACCACTGCTTCCTCTTCAGGTTTCCTCATGAGGAAACCAGAGAGGAGGAGGAGGCTTTTCAATTGGGCTCGTGCCCCCAAGGGAGAAGGAAGGGGGTGCTAGCCCGATTGCTAAGCCGCTGCCACGAGGAAACCCGAAGAGGAGGTGGTGGAGGCCTTGCGATTGGGCTGCCGCTCCCCCTTCTCCCTTGGCGCTTCCAAGGGAGAAGGGGTCACCAGCCTGGTTGAAACGCTGCCTCCTCCTCTTTGGGTTTCCTTGCGAGTAGCATAGCAACCTCAGGCTGTGGAGCCCAGAGAAGCCTGCACAAGCCACTTTGCAACTGCTACACTACTGCCAAAAGTTCCCTGAGAAAAACAGTATATCGTCATGTTACATTAAGGCTGTAATCCTATACACACTTTCCTGGGAGTGAGCCTGTTTAACACAATGGAACTGAGCAGACATGCATAGGATTGCTCTGAAAGGCTACATTCTAGGCAAATTTACTTGAGAGTAAAGGCTGATTCACACTAGCCCTTCCGTGCATGTTTGCTCTACTCTAGCGTCTGTACGTGCGTCTAGCAGTTCTCTGAACGTTTGCCCGCCTTCTTGAAGAAAGCGCAGCTGTGATTGGGTGAAGAGAAATGCGCTTCTCTGATTGGTGAGCTGCCTAGCACCGGGAGCATAAATGCTAGCTTAAACGCGAGCGCAGCAAAAAGATAAACCGAAACCATCTCTCCTGGCTGCGGTGTAAGCTCATGCTGCGTCTGACGCAAGCATGAAAAACGCACGAAAAGACCAAACGTTAAGCCAAAACGCACACGGAAAGGGCTAGTGTGAATCAGCCTTAAGTCCTATTGAACACAGTAGAACTTCTGAGTAAACATGCATAAGTTAGCACTCAAGTATTCAGTCAGTTCTCGTTATTTGCTAGGGTTAAGTTCCTGGAAAACCTAGTGGATACCGAATTAGCAGATATTGAATCATTGAGCCTATGAGAAAAAAGGGGACCCTCTTCGCCATACACTATATGAATTTTGTGAACCTGTATCTTACCTTGAAGTCTATGGGCCGGGTGATATGGGGGCAGCATCCATTATACCACATTGGCTCTTTCTTTTGGAACAATTCCTAACTTTAGCAAATTAATTACCTTCCTAACAACATTATGCAAATATAAAAAGGTATTGTACAGTATCCTGGAAGCCCAGAGAGAGCACAAACTGTTCCCATTGTGTTGCAAATGGCATACAACAGAACACACACACACACACACACACACACACACACACACACACAGTAACTCCAGAAGAGAGAGATTACCTTTTACAGTAAATGCAGCAAGGCAGGAAAATTTGCTCCCAGAGCTATGTGGAGACCTGTGAAAAAAAGGTAAGTACACACCCGCGAGAACAATGTCCCTGACGAGATCGCAGATAGCGAGAACAGACCACAGATACAGAGAGATAGGTGGCAATTCTGCCCCTCGCAGATAAGCGAATCCACAGATAGCGAATTTGCATATAAAGAGAACTGACTGTACCTTTTTATATTTATCTGGGATTTTTTTACTTTGATTTTTTAATGTTTGCGCATTTTTTAAAACTATTGCAGCCTACTCAAAGCATGAGGAATGAAGTGAAATTTATTAAATAAAAGTATAATGAATTTCAAAGTAAGAATAAGTGGATAGGACAAGAAAACGCTAATGAAGAAATTTAAGGTTGAGTTTTGTTGTATAGTTAGTATTAGTGGGTGTGACACCACTGCTGGGGCGCATTGTTCATGTCGCTGAGAGGAAAGTCAGATCTGATATTATTTCTGCTGTTGTAGACTGTTACAAGCTTCTCTAGCATTTAAAGAATATCTTACTGTGAAGGTCTTCCCAAATATTTTGGGCAGAAATACTGCTGGCATTCTGTGGCACTTGTCATTATCAGCATACAAATGCTTTAGGACAGTGGTTCTCAAAGTTCACCCCACGAGTTGGGGAAGTTAAGTCTTTGCGGGGGGCAGGCGCTGGCCCTCCGGAGGGTGGGGGGCTATAACTGCTGGCCTCCCTGCACTTCAGATCGGCTCCCTGAAGCGATCGAAACCCACTTCTGGTTTCAGACGAAAACTGGAAGTGGGTCTCGATCGCTTCAGGGAGCCAAATTGAAGAGCGGGGAAGCCTGCAGAGGGTTTTCGTGGGCCCCCCACACCCTCTGGAGGGCCGGTGCACCCCCTGGTAAAATAAACACTTTTTCCCAGTGGCGGCGGGGGGACGTCACCGACGTCACCTCATGTTGCCTCTCCCCTTAAGGAGGTAGTGGACGCTTGGGCGCTTCCAGTTTTCCTGGTGGGTCGCAACCAACCAGTTTGAAAACCACTGTTTTAGGAGATGGTCAGTGATGAGCTAGTACTGTAGGTAGGTGGCAGTGACCACACCTGCAGCATCCAAAAGCCGTTTCTGGCCCACCATCATTACCATCTTTTTTTCCCCATTAGCAATATTTCTTGCCCATCCCTGGTTTCTGTTCTATCCCATGCTGAGCTTCTCCATTATGGGTGTGTTATTTCTGTGTTCCTTAGGACAGTTAGCATACCATAACATCATCAGTGGCACTTATTCATATGTCCTTATTCATCTGTGAGACACATCCTCACTAGCAAAAGGCTCATTATTACAAATTCATTAAGAGCAAATGGCTACAATGTACAACAAATTAACAGATGTTGGGACAAACAATATAAAAAGAGAAACCATATTGGGGACAATGATACAGAAAGTTCTGAAATCAGTGAACAACGGTGGCTGTCTTTACCATTCATAGAAGGCACTACAGATAAGATAGCCCATATCTTCAGTCATTTTAATGTAAAAACTTTATTCACACCAACATTGAAAATTGAACAGATGCTGCGCAATCCAAAAGATGCGAGACCCCCACTGATGATTCCTAGTGTTTACGAAATACCATGCGAATGTGGGAGGAGCTATGTCGGAAATACTAAGAGACCCATCAGGATTAGAATGTTGGAACATGAAAGGGCTACCAGACTGGCTCAAGGAGAGAAATCAGCTATTGCGACACATGTAATAGAAACCGGACACAAGATTTCATTTGATCATACTCGTACCTTATTTAATGAAGCCAAATTCAAACAGAATAAATTTAGAGGCTGTGACTATTTCTCAAAGAAAACAACAGAAACAACAGAATTTACTTAACAGGCAGCAGGAACATTCCTTTGTAAATAAGATCTGGCTACCGATTTTAAACAGATCATATAATTGCTCAGCGGCTCTGTGCGCGTCTTTGGGGTTACCTGCGGTCAATGCGGTAACTAACACGTCCGCTGTCAATTAGCGGTTTCCCGTGCTTTTCAGCAATGTTTTTCTTTTTAACTGCTGGCTTACTTTCCAATTGGTAATTACACCTTGCAGCCCGTTTGTGCTGTTTGTTGCCTTGACAAAGTCCCAAGAGAGGGATGAAATGTTGGTTTGGATTTACAAAGTTTTTATTCATGTGTCTGATGCTTCGGAAGTTTTTACAGTGTGTATTCTGGATGTGTATGTGCTTTTAAACGTTTTCAGACATTTGCACATTTTAAAGGCTTTTCTATCTCTTTTTATCAATCTACATGGCTTATAAACCCATATACCCTACCTCAGAGGCGTAACAAGGGTGGAGCGAAGGCAAGTAGTTCTGCAAGACTCCGTTACACCGGAGTCAACAGCCCCTCCCCCTTGCTGTTGGAGCCATTCTGGCAGCAAAGGCAACACGCAGGACACTCCCCTGTTGCTGCTGGAATGGCTCCAACAGCAAGGGGGAGGGGCCGCTGACTCCAGTGTAACGGAGTCTTGCACAACTACTTGCCTTTCGCTCCACCCTTGTTTCACCACTGCCCTACCTCTTTGGATATTGTACCAAGCCATGAGAAATTCCACGCTACATTAAATGAAAATTCAGATTCTTGATGGTTGTTGAACTCAGTATGATGCAGAATGGTTGCATGATCTGGGCTATGATGTACACATGGCTACCATTCGATGTGTATAAAAAAAAGTACAGAAATCCTGTCAGCAGCAACCTGTAGGCACTCTCTGAAAAGTATAATGCTAAAAGCAAAACTTATAAGCAATGCAGGAAGTCTGTTTCAAAAAACATGTTGTGAGGAAGGCCACTTTATGCAAGAGTCCTTCAAGAACATCATAATATATAACCACGCACACTTCCTAATTTCTCGAGACCTTGTGTATATTAATTGCATTTTTAGGCAAAAGGAATGAAATATTCATACCTAATGATTTTAATCACACACACACACACACACACACACACACACACACACACGTCTGTTTTTCTGTTTGTAATTTTTTTTTTTTTTACGGAATCTCATATCCTTTCTGCTCAGCTAGGATGGGCCCCAATACCAGTCTATGTTCATTTTCCTTCCATTTTCTCCAGTGGCAAACTTAAGTTGTTTAAATTAGTCTGGGCCACTCAGTCATTTTTTAAATCGGTATCATGCCATAATATTTTGTGAAATAAGAATGTGAGCAATTTCATTTTTGCCCCCAGTAGCAGTTCGAAATAATCAAGTTGGCTTTCAGACTAGACGGGCAGGAAAACAAAAACAGCAAATCCTTGCTTATTTCAAGCACACTTATCACTAGTATCAAGCCACCTTGGCATCAGTGAGCAATTTTGTTAAAACAAAGCCATGGGTGTTTCTGCCCAATTTGCCCCAAGTAACCCACCTTTCTCTTCCCCCTACCCTGCTTTCTCTTAGACTTAGACAAAACTGCTAAATTTTAGAAACGGGGTGTGCGTGCACAGTGTGCACGTGTCTTTGTGCGTGTATTAGAAAATGTGAAGAATGGTCATTGCGTGCCATTGTGTATCTCAGGGAGCACGCAGGTCAGGTGTCCGAAAACCAGCCTGCACGATACGAAAAAGAGAGGGGGGGGAGAAGAGAAAAAACGAAAGTAGCTCCAAGGTACAAGAGGAGGAACTACAGCTGCTCTGCTGAAGGTGTCAAGGTGGTGTCCTCCCTTTTCCTCAAGCCGAGTTGCTGTTTGTTGCTTGAGGTAAAGCGGGTGTAGGAATCTGAGTGCTTTAAGTTTCTCCTTCCCCGCGAAACGTCACAAGCCCCACCCCTGCCAGAGGTGTCCCCACCCCGCCATGTTGCGGCAAAACCCTCCCCCGGTGTTTTTTCACTGAATTTCAGCTCCCAGGAGCCTGGGCGGGCAGGTGGGCCAAACTCCCAAGCCACGCGGCTGATTTTCTACCACAGCCGCAGTGCGATTGACACCCCCACCATCCACTTTGTCACCCGCCACATGCCGCCTGGGGGCCCACCGCCCCTCCTCCCCCCTCCAGCCACTGCTTCTGGGCCAGATGGGCCCTTGGCCTGATCCAGCAAGGCACTTCTTATGTTCTTAAGCTGACCAGTCCAGATCAAGCCCATATCCTGGGTTTTAAAATTTAGTAAATACTCTCTTGTAGTTTTTAACAAAGTAGTAGCCATGAGAACTAAGAATTCCCTAAACGTTGAGACGTATTTTCTTTTAATAAATACAAGTAACAAGAGAAGAAATCACCACTCCTTTTTACTGTAAACTTCCCCCAATGAAACTCCTCCAGCTCAAAAATGGAGGAATCTGAACAGAGAAATACTGAAAATGCTCAGGGGGGGGGGGGTTGTATTGCAAATCAGATATACAATTTTAGTTTTATTTTACGCTCATAATTAGTGGCGTCGCTAGAGCGTGGCGGGGAGGGAGGGCCGCCAGGGGATGACGCGCGCAGAAAGGTGACGCACGCACCCACACGTGTCACCTCCGCTGCACACGTCGCCCTCCGGAGGCTCCGAGGCCGGGAGAAGGCTCCGGGGACGTCTTCCCTGGCCGGCTGTCCTGGGCCTTCTGACGAAGGCCCACTGCGTCAAAACGTAATTTATTACGTTTTTTGCACATGCGCAGACTGTTTGAGGGAAAAGGGTAGCCCTTGCCCTCAAACGTTCTGCGCATGCACAAAAACCGTAAACAAAATCACGTATTGACGCAGTGGGCCTCGTCAGAAGGCCCCGGACAGCCGGCCAGGGAAGACATCCCCGGAGCCGGCTGCAACGGAAAGGCGCAAAAAATTGAAGGTAGCAGGGTCGGGGGGGGCACCTGGGGTAGAGTCCCGTCGAGTCACCACCCCCGAATTGCGAAGTTTCATTTGGGGGCTGTGTGTGTGTGGGGTCATTAGGGTGACCTGCACACCCCCGCCCTGGGGCTGTGCACGCCCTAGTGACGCTGCTGTGACTGTGATTAATATTTTCTCTTGATTGCTATCCACAATCCACAAGGTCTTTCTTTCAATGGGACAAAGCTGCTAAAGGAATACAGTACTACAAGTCTGGGATGGAGCAGTAAGAGGCAAGCAGATTAAAAGTGAAGTGGGATCATCAACCTAATATGTGAAAACGGATTCATGATGAGGTGGTGTGGCTTCATAGGAGCTGCTAGAATATCAAAAGTGTAAAGAGATTTGCGGGGTGGGTGGAGAAAGGGAGGAAACTTTTTCCCCTTACCAACGGTGAGAGACCTGCATTTGAAAAGTAGCGATATTCCACAAAACAGCCAATTATCTCTCCTTAAAAAAATCAGCCCCAAACCCCAAAACAATCAGTGCAAGCAACTACTGTACATCTTAAGAACTTGGCGCAATGGCTGCCTGCCACAACCCCTAACTCCAAGGCCAGCATTTTCAGTGGAAGACGGTCTCTCTGTGAAGGGGGGGGAATTGCTCGATGGAAGGAAATCGTAAGAACAGGGTGTGCGCGTGTGTTTCTCTGTGTACTTACACAATTTGAAGAACGTCCGTTGCACAACATCGTGTGTGTCAGGCAGCAGTTTTCCGAAAAACAAGGAAAAGAGAGGGAAGAAACGAAAGTACTACTGTAGCTCCAAGGTACAAGAGGAGGAACTACAGCGCTACTGAAGGTGTCAAGGTGGTGTCCTCCCTTTTCCTCGAGCCGAGTTGCTGCTTGTTTATTGAGGTAAAGCGGGCGCAGGAATCGGAGTGCTTTAAGTTTCTCTTTCCCCTATGATGTTCCGTCCTGGGAGCAGGTGCTAGCGTGTTGCTGCATCGAGGCAGAGCGATGCTGGGAAATCAGCCCGCTCTCCTGGGTTTCGCTTCCCTTCCTTTCTGGGCGGAGAATGGAAGCAAGATATTAAGTAGAGGGTATCACGGGTGGACGGACACTTCTTCGCGCAGGTGTCAGGACTCCGGAAAGAAGGTAAGGACTTCTCTTCCCTGCCCCGCAATTTCACCTAGGCTGCAATCCTATAACACTTTCTCGGGAGCAAGCCCCATTGAGACTTGCTTTTGAGTAGACGTGCCTAGGATTGTGCTGCTACAGCTACTCTATTTGAAACGTTTCCGCGCCTACTATGTTGCCTTCGCAACAAACTCACCACCCTGTGGCTCCTATGACGAAGACCCCGTTTAACTCAGCATAAGCTTGCGTGGAATACTGTTTTCAGATTCAGATATATGAAGTGGCCTCCTCCTCCGCAAGCAGGGTTGTGCGTCTGCGTGTGTCGTGCATGCACGTTTGAATGCGTGGCTATCAAAGAAACATTTTGTAAAAAACAACGTCGAGTAATTTAACAAAGAGGAAAGGAAACAAGGCTGATTTGTTACAAGTTTTAAATTCTAAAAAAAAAAAAAAAAGCTCAGCGAGTCAGTGACCAGACCAGTCAGGTTTAGTGCAACCAGCCTCCTAGCAATGCTAAGTTTGTGTGATAAGAAGCCCCAGTTGTGATTCAGACCTCCTGTACCGTCTGATACCAAGTTTTGTTAGAGATTCAAATTCAGCTTTTTACATCTAATATCCCTTTAAATGTTATCATTTGGAAGACTGTAGCTTCAATCCTATATGCCAGTGGTTCCCAAACTTTTTAAACTCGCGGCTCCCTCACCGTTAGCCGTGGCTCCCCATTACAGTGCACTGAAGAGACAGGCACTCTTTACATGCTCTGAGCATGATGCTCAGAGGCACCCTTTCTTATATGTATGTGTATATTCCCAAAGTGGATTTTCCATGCTTATGCTGAGCAGCAGCTAAGCCAGGAGTGCACAGGGTGTGGTTGAAATGCTGCCCTCCCTCCATTGGCAGGCCTGGGGTGCCTACCTGGTAGAGGGCACTGATGTCATCGTTGATGGGCACCTATTCACGGCAAGAGAAACATCAAAGCATGGGAGGTAGGTCTTTTTTTTTCATTGGTCATGCCCCACCTCAGTTGCATGAGAGAAAAAGCTCCTTTAGGTAGCATATTTGCAAGATGAAAAAAAGATGTAGCGTCTTTACAAGATGAAAAAAAGATTCTTATACTGCCCAGCAGTCTCCAATGGTTCTTATACTGCCCAGCAGTCTCTAAATTTATCACTTGCAAGCAAGAATATATGGTAATTAAAATACTAAGTTTGGGAACCTCTGCTATATGCATTTACCTGGGCGTAAGCCCCATTGAACAGAGTGGACCTTACTTCTGAGTGGACATTGTAGTGCGCTCTTTGAAATTGACAGTGGAATGATTATGGAAATTGAAATGTCCCCCAACTAGTTTCTGGATGTTGACATTTATGATGTCAAATGTGTGTCTTTTCTTCTTTTATGTGTAGAGAGTAATCTGTTTGTCTTGCATAGACAGTGGAAGGGCAGAGTTGCTAGGTAACAGCATATACATTGGAGGAGGAGGAGGAAGAGGAGGAGGATAATTATAAGAAAGAAAGAAAAATCCCCATTTTCACCCAGCCACGTCCATAATTCCTCCCCAACCCACAGTACTGAACTTCTTTGAGTTTTCTTATTAAATTCAAATTGATATTGCAGGGAGTAACAGATCTCACAGTTGAATATCACGTCAGGATCGGGGAAGAACAATCACTGTGAATTAAATGTCTTCTCACAGATGTACTCCTCCATCTGACATACTCAGGCAGAAAAATGGTTCAAAGAAACACTCCCGAAAAGAGACAGCTGTTCCATTGATATTAGAAGACAGTTTCATGAATAAAATCACTGAGAATAAAACATACAAGACTAGTGACTGGCGTTTTCCGGACTCTGACAGAATTCGTTGGAAAGAGCGTTCAGAGAAACCCTTGCTAGAAGAGATACCAACTCCAGACAGTTTTCAGAACCAACAGCAATACTGCAATTTCATCCCACATGACCCGTTGGTGTCAGAAGAAGCAGAACTAGTCCCATCTTCTGCCCTGGCAAGCACAACCAGATTCTCGGAGGACAGGAGCGGTGAGCTCACCCAAGCAATACCAGTACCATCTTCTCCCATGGCAAGCACAACCAGTTTCTTGGAGGATAGGAGAGGTGAGCTCACCCAAGCAATACCAGTCCCATCTTCTGCCCTGGCAAGCACAACCAGATTCTCGGAGGACAGGAGCGGTGAGCTCACCCAAGCAATACCAGTACCATCTTCTCCCATGGCAAGCACAACCAGTTTCTTGGAGGATAGGAGAGGTGAGCTCACCCAAGCAATACCAGTCCCAGCTTCTGCCCTGGCAAGCACAACCAGATTCTCGGAGGACAGGAGCGGTGAGCTCACCCAAGCAATACCAGTACCATCTTCTCCCATGGCAAGCACAACCAGTTTCTTGGAGGATAGGAGCGGTGAGCTCACCCAAGCAATACCAGTCCCAGCTTCTGCCCTGGCAAGCACAACCAGATTCTCGGAGGACAGGAGCGGTGAGCTCACCCAAGCAATACCAGTACCATCTTCTCCCATGGCAAGCACAACCAGTTTCTTGGAGGATAGGAGAGGTGAGCTCACCCAAGCAATACCAGTCCCAGCTTCTGCTCTGGCAAGCACAACCAGATTCTCGGAGGACAGGAGCGGTGAGCTCACCCAAGCAATACCAGTACCATCTTCTGCCATGGCAAGCAAGACTGGTTTCTCAGAGGATAGGAGGGGTGCGCTCACCCAAGCAGTACCAGTACCATCTTCTGCCCTGGCAAGCACAACCAGATTCTCGGAGGACAGGAGCGGTGAGCTCACCCAAGCAATACCAGTACCATCTTCTGCCATGGCAAGCAAGACTGGTTTCTCAGAGGATAGGAGGGGTGCGCTCACCCAAGCAGTACCAGTACCATCTTCTGCCCTGGCAAGCACAACCGGTTTCTCGGAGGATAGGAGCGGTGAGATCACCCAAGCAGAACCAGTATCATCTTCTGCCATGGCAAGCACTACCGGTTTCTCAGAGGATAGGAGTGTTGAGCTCAACCAAGCAGAACCAGTACCATCTTCAGCCCTGGCATGCACAACCGGTTTCTCAGGGAATAGGAGGGTTGCGCTCACCCAAGCAGTACCAGTACCATCTTCTGCCATGGCAAGCACAACCGGTTTCTCGGAGGATAGGAGAGGTGAGATCACCCAAGTAGAACCAGTACCATCTTTTGCCACGGCAAGCACAACCGGTTTCTCAGAGGATAAAAGCGGTGAGCTCACCCAAGCACAACCAGTACCATCTTCTGCCATGGCAAGCACAACTGGTTTCTCCGTGGATATGAGCATTGAGCACACCCAAGCAGAACCAGTACCATCTTCTCCCATGGCAAGCACAACCAGTTTCTCGGAGGTTAGAAGCGGTGAGTTCACCCAAGCACAACCAGTATCATCTTCTGCCATGGCAAGTACAACTGGTTTCTTGGAGGATAGGAGCAGTGAGCTCCCCCAAGCAGAACCAGTCTCAGCTTCTGCCCTAGCAAGCACAACCAGTTTCTCTGAGGTTAGAAGCGGTGAGCTCACCCAAGCACAACCAGTACCATCTTCTGCCATGGCAAACACAACCGGTTTCTCAGAGGATAGGAGAAGTGAGCTCACCCAAGCAGTACCATTATCACCTTCTGCCCTGGCAAGCCCAACCGGTTTTTTGGAGTCATTTCTAGCCCACCATCATTGCCATCTTTTGTTCCCATTAGCAATATTTCTTGCCATTCCCTGGTTTCCTTTCTATTCCATGCTGAGCTTCTCCATTATGGGTTCGTTATTTCTGTGTTACTTAGGACTTTTAGCTATAAGCAGTCAGCTCACCCAAGCAGAATCAGTACCATCTTCTGCCCTGGCATGCACAGCAGGTTTCTCGGAGGATAAGAGCAGTGAGCTCACCCAAGCACAACCAGTACCATCTTCTGCCATTGCAGGAACAACCGGTTTCTCAGAGGATAGGAGCGGTGAGCTCACCCAAGCAAAACCAGTACCATCTTCTGCCCTGGCATGCACAACCGGTTTCTCAGAGGATAGGAGCGGTGAGCTCACCCAAGCAAAACCAGTACCATCTTCTGCCCTGGCATGCACAACCGGTTTCTCAGAGGATAGGAGCGGTGAGCTCACCCAAGCAAAACCAGTACCATCTTCTGCCCTGGCATGCACAACCGGTTTCTCAGAGGATAGGAGCGGTGAGCTCACCCAAGCAAAACCAGTACCATCTTCTGCCCTGGCATGCACAACCGGTTTCTCAGAGGATAGGAGCGGTGAGCTCACCCAAGCAAAACCAGTACCATCTTCTGCCCTGGCATGCACAACCGGTTTCTCAGAGGATAGGAGCGGTGAGCTCACCCAAGCAAAACCAGTACCATCTTCTGCCCTAGCATGCGCAACCGGTTTCTCAGAGGATAAAAGCGGTGAGCACACCCAAGCACAACCAGTACCATCTTCTGCCATGGCAAGCACAACCGGTTTCTCAGAGGACAGGAGCGGTGAGCTCACCCAACTAGAACCAGTACCATCTTCTGCCCTGGCATGCACAACCGGTTTCTCGGAGGATAGGAGAGGTGAGCTCACCCAAGCAAAACCAGTACCATCTTCTGCCCTGGCATGCGCAACCGGTTTATCAGAGGATAGGAGAGGTGGGATCAGCCCAGCAAAACCAGTATCATCTTCTGCCATGGCAAGCACAACTGGTTTCTCAGAAGATAAGGGCAGTGAGCTCACCCAAGCAGAACCAGTCCCAGCTTCTGCCCTGGCATGCACAACCGGTGTCTCGGAGGATAGGAGAGATGACCTCATCCCAGCAGAACCGGTATCATCTACTGCCCTGGCAAGCACAACCGGTATCTCTGAGGATAAGAGCAGTGAGCTCACCCAAGCAGAACCAGTACCATCTTCTGCTCTGGCATGCACAACCGGTTTCACGGAGGATAGGAGCGGTGAGCTCACCCAAGCAAAACCAGTACCATCTTCTGCCCTGGCATGCACAACCGGTTTCTTGGAGGATAGGAGCCATGAGCTCACCCAAGCAATACCAGTATCACCTTCTGCCATTGCAAGCACAACCGGTTTCTCAGAGGATAGGAACGGTGAGCTCACCCAAGCAAAACCAGTACCATCTTCTGCCCTGGCATGCACAACCGGTTTCTCGGAGGATAAGAGCAGTGAGCTCAGCCAAGAAAAAGCAGTACCATCTTCTGCCCTGGCAAGCACAACTGGTTTCTCGGAGGATAAGAGCAGTGAGTTCACCCAAGCACAACCAGTACCATCTTCTGCCATTGCAAGCACAACCAGTTTCTCAGGGAATAGGAGCGGTGAGCTCACCCAAACAAGACCAGTACCATTTTCTGCCCTGGCATGCACAACCGGTTTTTCGGTGGATAAGGGCAGTGAGGTCACCCAAGCAGAACCAGTACCATCTTCTGCTCTGGCATGCACAACCGGTTTCTCGGAGGATAGGAGCCATGAGCTCACCCAAGCAATACCAGTATCACCTTCTGCCATGGCAAGCACAACCGGTTTCTTGGAGGATAGGAGCCATGAGCTCACCCAAGCAATACCAGTATCACCTTCTGCCATGGCAAGCACAACCGGTTTCTCGGAGGACCAAGCAGTACCAGTATCAACTTCTGCCATGGCAAGCACAACTGTTTTCTTGGGGGATCAAGCAGTACCAGTAGCATCTTCTACCCTGGCACGCACAACCGATTTCTTGGAGGATAGGAGATGTGAGCTCACCCAAGCAGAACCAGTAGCATCTTCTACCCTGGCATGCACAACCGGTTTCTCGGAGGATAGGAGATGTGAGCTCACCCAACCAGAACCAGTATCACCTTCTGCCCTGGCAAGCACAACCGTTTTCTCAGAGGATCAAGCAGTACTAGTATCACCTTCTGCCCTGGCAAGCACAACTGTTTTATCGGAGGATAATAGCAGTGAACTCACCCAAGTAGGGCCAGTACCATCTTCTGCCCTGGCATGCAGAACCGGTTTCTCCGAGGATAGGAGAGGTGAATTCACCGAAGCGGAACCAGTATCATCTTCTGCCATGGCAAGCACAACCAATTTATCAGAGAAGAGTAGCAGTGAGCTTATCCAATTACATGTTGAAATGAATATGAATCTCTTGGAATTACAGATTAAGGTATATTAGGTGTTTCTGACTGGGAAACTGTGATATTCCTTGCAATTTGGGAACAACTGCAATTTAGAGCTAATGTCATACAGCACAGTCGTAACCAACTTTCCAACACTAGTGCATCCGCAATGCAGCCCGAAGATAAGGGAAGAAATGTTCCCTCACCTTGAAGGCTCCGCACTGCAAAATGCAATGTGCACCCTGTCAACATGGCTGCATCAGGGCTGGAATGCTGGTTAGGATTGCACTGTTGTTCAGTGCTGTGCACACTTCACACTTCAAAAAACAAACTCTGTGACACAAAATGCTGAGTTCTGTGATCTAGATCCACGGTCGCCAAACAGTGCTCTGTGGACCACCAGTGGTCCGTGAGAAAATCTTGGTGGTCCGTGGGCCACTGCCAACCCCCCCTCCAGTCGCCACCCCCCCCCACTGCCACTGCCACCGCTCTTTGCAGCCGGATCTGTCCCCGTGTCTCTATTCAACAGGAACACACAGTGGTTTGAATTTAAAAGGTAAGGGGGAAAACGTTTTTAAAAGACCGCTGTTTTCTTACCTTTTATTTCCAAACCACTGCTCCATAAGGCTCCTCCGGTCGCACGACTCCCCCCCCCTCCAATGTTTGCCCCATAATGCTTTGCAAAACAATCTGGTGCGATCTTAGGAGGGAGAGAGGGAGAAGTGACCAAAGGAGCCTTCCGGAGCGCGATTGAAGCATGTATTCAAGAGGAACACACAGCGGTTTTGATTTAAAAGGTAAGAAAACAGTGGGTTTTTATAAAACTTTTTTCCCCTTACCCTTTAAATCCAAACCGCTGTGTGTTCCTCTTGAATACATGTTGAATACATTCACAGACACGGGGACCATTCCGTCCGGCTGGCCGGGGCGAAGAGCAGCAGCAGCGCCGAGGGGGGGGGGGGAGCGGCAGCGGCGGCCCACGAACCACCCAAAATAAATAATTTTAAATTTTCGGCCAGGCTAATGCCCGACAAAGCAGCCACTTTGTAGCCAGAATAGTACAAGTGGTCTGCGGGATTAAAAAATGTCCCTAGGTGGTTCCTGAGGTCGCAAAGGTTGGCGACCACTGAACTAGATGAAATATGCAAATAATTAGTAGAATTCCTCTTCCTTTACATGACTTGCTAGTAAGTAAAATGTTTTTCCTTACTTCTAGCAGGCCTCATGATTCCCCCCCCCCCATTGGATACAGCTCATGCTCCATCAGTGCAGCTGCATCAGCACCAATGGTGGGGGCAGTAAGGATTGGTAGATTGGGCAGTAAGTAACAGCGCAATCCTACCCAACTCCTCCACTGGTGCAACCAGTGAAGGGGGGGGCAGAATGGGAGTCCTTGGAGGGGAAAGAGGATTTAAATCTCCTTTGAATCCCCCTTTAGAGGGGATTTGGATCCCCTTTCCTTTCCAGGGCCTCCAGTTCTGGCTGCACCGCTGGAGGACGCAGGATAGGTTTGCGCTACAAATAACAGAGCTCCTATAGGTGGCGTGTTCTGAATATTTTAAAGTTTTATAGAACTGTTTATTATTTCTGTTATTCTCTGCTCCTCCATGCTCTGGATTAAAGAATGCAGTTTAGTTAAACAAATCAAATTTTCAGTAATTTGAATTACTTTCTTTTTGCTCATATTTTCTCAATGGGAAATTTTTTTAACTGTACCAAAGAATTGAGCATAACTTATTTTTGTCTTCTCAGCAGAAAAGAGAACGCACTTTATACAACCAATATGAGGAGAAGATCCGCCCGTGTATTGACCTCATTGACTCTCTGAGAGCCCTCGGAGTGGAAAAGGACTTGGCGTTGCCGGCCATTGCTGTGATTGGCGATCAGAGCTCCGGGAAAAGCTCTGTTCTTGAAGCACTGTCAGGAGTGGCGCTCCCTAGGGGCAGTGGTGAGAATTCCCTCTCAACTTTTCCTGTTGTAGAGCTGTGAGATTTCAGGCCACAATGATGTGGTGAGTTTTTGCCCATCTGGAGCCATATATATACATGACCCTTACTGTGAGAGAAACACTTTCATTTTCTAGATTCTCTTGACTTGCCTCATTTCCATTGGTATATATGCCTGCATTTGTTGATTGCCACAAAGAGCCTGATGGTGAATATACTTCAAAGGGATAAATACTATCCCTTAGTAATTTGTGAGGCACTAAATGGGTTTGTTAGAAGTCATATAATCTTATAGAAACATGGTTTAAGATTAGGCACAAACACTTTTTAAGATGGATCATTATCAAAATGTTCTTAATCAGAGCTGCATACGTTTGGAAAATTGTACCCATTTTCAGCTATCGTTGGGCAAGCTCTGTAGATCTAACGTCAACATCTGTGATAACAGTTGGTCTCCTTATGAACAGGTATTGTCACCAGGTGTCCCTTAGCTCTCAAACTGAAGAAAACGTGTCAAGACCAGGAATGGAAAGGGAAAATCAGTTACCAGGACATAGATGAGGAGCTCCAAAATCCTTCAGAGGTGGAAAAAGAAATAAGAAAAGGTGAGTGTCGTTCATTCCATTGTTCTCAATCTAGATATTTCCTTCATGCTGCATTTCCATCTGCTACTAATCCCTCTTCAACCAAGTGGTACTATAGTCGCACTATAGTCGCCTTACTCTAGATCAGGCTATGGGTCCACCCTGCTCCATATTGTTTACTGTGACCATATCTGACTTGATTTGAGTGGAATGAAAAACATTCCTGCTGGATCAAGCCCAAGGCCCATTTACTCCAACCTCCTGTTTCTCGGGCCAACCAAATGTCTGCGGATATCTCATAAACAAGAGATGAAGGCATAACCATCTTCCACTGTTGCTTTTGGCATTTAGTTACAGTTAAGCTAGTGTATCAGAATAGTAGGCTTCTCAGTGGCGTTTCCACGGTAGGGGCCGCACAGTAAGTTGTGCCCCATCCTAATACCATGTTTACGAACCGGACCGAGGAGGCCCCGCCCCCTCGCCGGCGGATCCATTCCACGCTGCGAAGGCACGGACAGGAGACTCCCTGCCCATTTGCCTTCGCAGTGCGGAATGGCTGTGATGGCGAGGGGGCAGGGCCTCCTCGCTCCGGTTCGTAAACATGGTATTAGGACGGGGCGCAACTTACCGTGCAGCCCCTACCGTGGAAACGCCACTGGCAGAAGCGTCGTCAGGATGTGGGCCTTGGGGCGGTGGACCCCTGGGCGGTGGGACCACTGGCAACTCGGCACTTCCTGGGTTTGAATTTCACCTCTGCTCCGAGTTCATTAGTGGGTAGGCAAGCCACTCTTTCCCTCTTAGCCTCCCCTCTGCAACATGGGGATGGTAATAATGCTTTTCTGGGTTGGTGTAAGGACAATGTCAAGGTAATGTGGTTTCAGAAAGCACTACATAAATGCTAAGTAGTGTATCATGTAGTTGGCTAGTACCTAGATATGAGACTGCCTTGGGACCCAATGCATGCTTACTGTGAAGTCCTTCAGAGAAGGGTTGGTTATATATTCAATAGCTACCGAAATATTCAGATCTACTGTATGTAAAGTATGGAATCCCAACGTTCAGCAGGAAAATGGAATTGCTATCGTTTGAGCACTGGAACATAGAAACGGTGGAAATGTCATGACTGGAGGAGTCTCTATGATATTCACAGCCTCCTTTTTGAAGGCTGCAAAAATCCCCTTTGGCAAATGGCATGGAGAGCCTTCCCATTGGTGGCACAAATGATAAACATGCGGTACTCTTACTGCAACATTCTGTGCCATCATTATGGATGATTTTCTTCAGGACAAAATTGCCTATTTTCATAATGATTGTCAGTAGGGTTAATATGCGTTTGTCCAGGAGATGAAGAAGAAATTAGGTCAGTGATGCTGGAAAAATAGTAAATAAAAATCACACGTTTGTTAACAGTTCAATAAGAACAGTGTGCTTATTTAAATTATATTAAAAAGAGGTTTGTACAATGCTGTGTTTGGTTCCATGATTTAGACCAAAAACTGGCCAGAGAAGTTGTTTCTATACAAAATGTTGCAATTCAAATGTTGAATGTCTAAGCCTTGCTTTTGCCTTTTTCTCCTGTTTCCTCCCCCCACCCTTCTAGCTCAAAACTCAATGGCTGGTGAAGGAGAGGGCATTAGCCATGACTTAATTACCTTAGAAATTAGGTCTCCAGACGTTCCAGACCTGACACTCATAGACTTACCAGAGATCACCAAGGTGGCTGTGGGAAATCAGCCACAAGACATTGGAGATCAGGTAAAAAGACTGAACCTGTTTTGGACTGGATGGGGAAATGGCTAAGACCAAGACTGAGAATTCATGCTAATTTGGAGAGTTTTCTGGCAAGACATAAGAAAACCTTTCCATAACTGGAAGAATGGATGGACTGGACTGGAAGAATGGATGGATCTATGTGGTGTTTTGGCATGAAGATCCCTTACTTTGCTATCTTAGTATGCGTCTGTTGCACTACCATGTAATTGATTACGTTGCACTATTGCACTAATATACCGTATTGGTCTGAGTATAAGACTCACTTTTTTCTCCTAATTTAAGTTTTTTTAACTAGGGGTGCGTCTTATAATCAGGCTGTTGCAATTTAATGCCAGTGACTTAATTAATTTTTTTTAATAGCACCAAACTTTAAGGGTGCGTCTTATAATCAGGTGCGTCTTATACTCGGGACAATACTCGGGACAATACGGTACTTCCTTTTTGGTTCAACCTGTAGGTAGCAACAGGGAGGGAAACAGAAGGAAACTCCTGAAAGGATAGCCAACAATTTGCTTGTAGAAGTTCAGATAGTGCCATGCAAGAATAACTTCCTCCTTGATATTTCATGCCTCGAGTTTCTCTTCTCATCCTGGCTCGCCTGCTTTCTCCGCAAACTCTGAGTCATCCTCGCCTGCTCTTTACTTTGGAACTAAGCCAATGTTGACGCCTAGTACTAGACCCAGCCTTGCCTAGCTGTCTTTCCATCCCAATCAACTCATGACAGGTGTTTGCTTGTCACACAGAGAAAGGTCTCGCAGATCTAGTAATTATTCTTTCTTGGTTATGTTTTATTTCAGATCAAAAGGCTGATTAAAACATTCATTGCTAAGCAAGAGACAATCAATTTAGTGGTGGTTCCAAGTAATGTGGATATTGCTACAACAGAAGCACTGAAGATGGCTCAGGAGGTGGACCCAGGTGGAGAGAGAACACTTGGTAAGGAGGAAAATGTTTCTGGTGTGTGTTCATTGATTGCTAATTTCTGTCATAGTGTTGAATGATACTAACAGCCCAATCCTAATTAATGGCCCAATCGAGGGTCTGCACTAGTGGAACGTGCATTCCGCCGGTGCGCACTGTTGCAAATGTGCTATAAAGCGATTTGCGATAGTGCAAGGCCCAATGCACACTGCGGGAAAATCATAGCATTCAGCTAGCACGGGGTGTCAGCAGGAGGCCCGCCGGAGCAGGTACGTCCAGTACAGGGGCAGGGGAAGAGTGGGGAGGGGTTGAATGGGGCAGGGGGACGGTGGAACAGGGCAGCGACACGGGTGGGCATATTGGGCCCAGGAGGGGGCGGGGGCACCAACACACACCATATCCAAACCCCTTTCTCGGGCCAGATCCCCCTGCACAGATCAACACGGATTTGCACCAGTGATATCGCTGGCACAAGTTCAAGTTGACCCATTGAGGCTGTGGGGCTTATCCCAGGGCATGGGAACAAATGTCCCCTTACCCCAAAGAGACCTCCCACAGCCAAAAATCTCCCGCGAGATGAAGCATAGCTCGCACTGATGCTGCTGCATCGCTACGCGGGGATTTATGTTAGAATGGGCTGTAATTCCCAGCGCCAACACGACTTCCGCTGTATCCTACGCAGTGGCATTCTCAGCCATCCTGGCGCCTGGGGGGCGGGGGGGTTGGAGCGCCCCCATCATCGAGGCCGGCTCCGTGCCCCCCCAAGCAGCCGGGCTCGGGGCTGAACACCCACTCGGCGCATCCCCGGCTTCCGGAGGCTCCGCTCCGAGGCCGGGGAAAGCCCTCTTGAGAGCGACCGCCCAGTTCGGCGGTCAGGGCCTTCTGAGAAGGTCCAACGCGTCGAAGCGCCTTTTATTCCCTTTTGCGCATGCGCAGAACGGGCTGCCTGTTTGCCCTCAGAAAGGTTCTGCGCATGCGCGAAAGGGAAAAAAAGGCGCTTCGACGCGTTGGACCTTCTCAGAAGGCCCTGACCGCCGAACTGGGCGGTCGCTCTCAGGAGGGCTTTCCCTGGCCTCGGAGCGGAGCCTCCGGAAGCCAGGGACGCGCCAAGTGGGCGCGCTGCTTCCGGGGGGTGCACCAGCCGGGCTCCGGTGCCGCGCCGCGCCCCCGGAAGCACCGCGCCCACTCGGCGCCTGGGGTAGAGCACACCAGCTCCCCCCATGATAGGACGCCACTGATCCTACGGGGGAGTTTTGGCATGTTGAGGCCTCTGGGTAAGTGAACATTTGTTCGCTTGCCCCCAGGGTAAGCCCCAAAAGCTGACATGCATCAATTCAGACCTGCACCAGCTCTATAGCTGTTGCAAGTCTGTGTTGACCTCTGAAGGCAGATCAGGCTCAAGAAAGGGGTTAGGATTCAGTGGGCACCGCTGCCACTGAACCCGTTCCTTCCTGGGCTCATTCTGCCCTCCTCCCTACCCCTGTAACCTCCCCGTTCTGCCCCTCCCCCTCCCCATTCCAGTGAAACAGTAAAACGGAGCCTATTATAATAAATAATAAATCAAACAGCAGCAACAAACACTTCAGCAATAACAGGAGTAGTAAACTATACCAAGAGAACTGAGGAGACTGTCAAACAAGCCAGGTGTTTAATCTCTGGCAAGAAAGCCAGCAGGGTGCACCTTAAGTGGGAGGGAGTTCCAAACTGCGTGGGGCCACTACTGAGAAGACCCTTTCATGCATCACTCGCAGCCTAGTTTTGGAAGACTTCCACTTTGTACGGTGGGTTTTTCTAATTCTGTCTCCTTGTAACAGGGGTTTTGATAAATCCTGACCTGGTGGACAAAGGAACTGAGGAGGATGTTGTTGACGTAGTGAGACACCAAATCATCCACCTGAAAAAAGGATATATGATAGTGAACTGTCACGGGCAGCAAGACATCCAGGACAACATCCGCCTGTCATCCACAATCCAGAAAGAGAGAGCATTTCTTGAAGATCATGAACATTTTAGGTACTCTTAGAATACAGATTTCTACTTCTTTTCTATGCCTTGTGTCCTTTTATTACATAATGGTGACTTCCACTGGTGATTTCTTTTGGTATTGCTCTGACTAAATATTTTACATTTTATATTTATACTAACTTGGACCTGTGCCAGCTTGATCACTGGTGCAAGTCTGCATTGACCCGGGAAGGCAGATCAGACCCAGGAAGGGGGTCAGGATTTGGCGTGTACCACCAACACCGAACCCGTCCCCTCCAGGGCCTGATCTGCCCCCATTCTGCCCACTCCTCCCCATTCCGCCCTTCCCCCACCTCGTTCCACCCCCTACTGGGCAAGTCTTACCTGCTCCAGTGGGTCTTCTGCCATCCGCCAGCATGTGGGAGGCTGCTCCAGCCTCACCACCAGGGGCCTGGCAGCGCACATTGGTGGAGACTGCTTTGCGACTGCCGTAAAGCAGCCTCTGCCAGCACAACGTGTGCTATACTGGCACCCAGCCTGCATATGATTGGACCATAAATCAAATAGGATTTTCAGCTTCAACATGGCTGTGGTTTAATACATTAAACCATATGTGCACCAGTGCACATGTTATGTACATGTATAGAGACTGCCACGTTCATTTCACAGGAGGCAAATCTTGGTGGGGACAGCTGTGAGTGACTCAGTGGTATAGCATGAGCATTGCATGCAGAAGGTCCCAGGTTCAATCTCCAACATCTCTGGTTAGTACAGAGAAAGAACCCCGTCTGAAACTCTGGAGGGTCTTACTCAGTGTAAAGCACCCTCCCATGTTTGTGCACAAAGGAATGAGCATTCAGACTTGTTGCCTCTTGCAGCGCTAACTCTGCCTGCTCAATCTTTGTAATATGTAAAGCTTTGTAGTTTACCAATTTTTGTTTTCCTTGTTTTCCTACAGTATGCTTCTGGAGGAAAAAAAAGCTACAATCCCCTTATTGGCTGAGAAACTTACCAGTGAACTTGTGGAGCACATTAAAGTAAGTTAGCAAATAGTGATCGACCAGCCCTTTGTCATCAGCATCTGTCCCCTTAGAGACAAATGAGAATAATGATAAGTTCCACTCAAGCAAAAGGTCTTGTTTACTCTCAGGAGTCAGTACAGTATTTACCATTCATATCAGTTTCTCTCTTTCTTAGAAATTTTTGCCTACTTTGGAAGAGCAGATAAACTCTCAGCTCCAAAAAGCAAATGAAGAATTGCGCAAATATGGCAAAGGTGTACCAAAAACAGAAGGCGAGAAGCTGTGTTTTTTAATAGATGTGAGTAAATGTGTGGTGTGCACACACCACGCGCAGAACTGTGGTGTGTGCACAGTCTAAATCTTCCTGCCCCAAATACTGTACGTCTGTCTTTGGGTCAGCTTCTGTTGACATAAGAATGTTCCCACCTTGTGGGCACCCAGTGCTGTTAATGAGACTGAATGGTAAGAGATGTGTGTAGCAAGAGCATGTTTGCTTACAAGTCAAAGATATGTTGTCATTGCATTGTGCACATACCAGTAATTTCGCTGCCTTTCTATCCTGCAGTATTTCAGTATTGAGGCTTTTCATTGGATGGATAGGTGCATGCAGTGATGTAGCTCAGAGGGTGTGGGGGGTTCTGTGCCCTGGGTGCCATGCCGGGGGGGGGGGGTGACATGTGCGTGAAAAAGAAAAAAAGAAGACAGGTGGTGGTAGCAAGGCTGAGTGGGGTGGTGGGCGACAGGCTGGACCTGGGGGCAGCAGATGGGGGGCAGGGGGCAGCAGAGCAAGGGGCGGTGGCGTGCAATGTACCTTTTTCTCCACCGCTGCCTGAGTCTCCAGCCGCGGCAGCAAGAATGGCATTGGCACGGCCAGGGTGAGTGGGGCAGGGGCGACAGGCTGGGGTGAAGTTGGTTGGGGTGGCAGGAAGCAGAGCAAGGGGGCGGTGGCAAGCAATCTACCTTTTTTTGTTGCTACGGCCTGAGTCTCCAGCCAAAAAATAAAATAAAAAATAGGCATTTGCCTCTTTTTTGGGGGGGGGGAGGGCTGGAGACTCAGGCTGCGGCAGAGAAAACGGCAGTGGCATGGCCAGGGTGAATGGGGTTGGGGGGGGTGACAGGCTGGGGGCTGGGCTGAGCTGGGGGAAGCAGGAGAGGGGGCGGCGGAGCAAGGGGGCAGCAACAAGCTATCTACGTTTTTCTCCGCCATCTCCTTGCTCTTAGCTTATAAGTTTTTAATTGTTTTAAACCGTGGGGATGTGACGTCATCCCAGAAGTGACATCACACCCCTGTCACTTCCAGGGGTTACATTTTGAATTTTGCCCCGAGTACCACAGTGGGTAGCTATGCCACTGGGTGCATGGATCCTTGGGGAGATCATCCGTCAGTTGCTTGAAAATTGTGATCCGTGAAACTAGTTCTCCAGATGGAAATGAGTTTAGAAATGAAAGAACGAGGCATATTTAAGATTGCTAGCATCTCATAAAGCAACTACCCATTGCCATAACTGAAATCAATATCTTGGTTGTGGTTTTCATACTGTTGAGCACACACATCAATTTGTCTTGATAATCAACAGCTGTATTGTACCTTTTGAAAAATTTCCTTTGTAGAAACTCATACTCTTTAATGAAGACATTGCAAATACAGCACAAGGGAAAGAAGGATTATCTGGAGATAATTCTAGACTGTTCACCAAAATTCGTAAAGAATTTCAGGCATGGAGCAAAGTGCTTGATCAGAGTGCAATGAAGGGTAAGTACCAAACAATCTATGTAAGGAATAGTGCAATAAACATACTCAGGCTTTCACAACTGGCATCCATATTAAAACAATTGGACGTTTTCGTGCCGAAAAGCCGTTTCAATTGTTTTAATATGAATAGTGCAATGACTATTAATTGCTATTTTGATTGAATTCAACATACTGTAAAGTGCACACAAGAATTTGAAAACAATGAAGATGTTGTGAACCCATTTTGTTATTGGAAATATTATTAGTCCTAAAACGAAATGAAAGAGGTAAGGAATGTGCCGGCATAATTTAATTACAGTAAGTTACAGAATGTAAGTAACTTATTATTAGGCCGCCGCCTCCTGGGACATGAAAGCACTGGATAATCTGCTCTTCTTGATACTACCAAAAATAGCTATAACAGAGGTTCTCAAACGACCCACCATTGACAACCGCTGCTGTCCCCTGTCCCCTTAAGGGGTGGGGACAGCATGGCAGTGGAGGTGGCGATCTAGGGGATTGCTGCCGCCACAAAAGTGCCCGAAACTGCCCCCGCTGTGCTTGGGGGGGGGCTTTGGGAAGGCCTGCATGACCTTCTGCAGGCCTCTCCAATCTTCGGATCGCCATTTTGTGGCGATCTTCAGGTATTTCCAGTTTTTGCGAAAACCGAAAGCGTTCGAAGATCGCCGCAAAATGGCGATCCGAAGATCAGGGAGGCCTGCAGAAGGTCGCACAGACCTCCCCGAAGCCCCCCAAGCCCCAGTAAGTACAGCGGGGGCGGTATTGGCGGTGATTGCAGCGGCGATGATCCGGGGGATCACCGCGGCTGTTGGCCCCACCCCCGCAAACACTCAAAGTTCTCCCCGCCTGGCTTCTCTGTTGGAAGGCAGAGGACAGGAAGAGAACTGTGTTAGGTTTCAGGTCCTGGCTGGTTCTTGTACTATATACAATGCATTATCAACTCAGGTACAACAACCAGAAAGGGGAAGGGCTCCGGAGAAACTACAGGGCCTGAACTTCAGTAGAGAAAACAATTTCAGTAGGTACTATCCAGAAGGTCGGCGAATGCACCGTCTGTGAATAGAAGGAGAGTGTGCAAGATGTCTCGCTGCCCTGCAGCTTGCAGAAGCAGGACTCTCCTTTTGTTCGCAGAAGGGCACTTCTGCTGATGTGGCACCACTCCTCTGAAGCTCTGGGTGCTACCCAATGAGTTGAATCCAACCACACGACTCATTCCACCGTGTGCCCAAGGGAGACTTGCACTGGTGTGTCTTGAACCACAGCCCCATACTGCTGACTGTGTTGAGAACCTATGCTCTGAGACAAAGATTTGGTGTCTGATGGTGGCTAGTTGGCCATTCGAAGAAGCCAAGTGCTGGCCTAGGTGGCCTTATGGTATGATCCTGCAGGGCTCTTCTTATGTTACATACTCAGGACTCAGTGGTGCATAGCTAAGCCCCCCCCCCCAGAGCCCTGAGTGCCAGGGGCTCTGGGGGGGGTGCTACAGGTGGTGCCATTTAATAATAATAAATTATTTATTATTTATTGAATTTATATCCCACCTTTCTCCCCCATAGCGGGAACCATTTTTATTAGGGTGTGTACTGTACTGTAAGGATCTGGGGGATGAAATGTTACATTTCTGTGAATGTTTTGGGATTATTAGTAATAATTAATTAATTATGATTATACTGTGAGTTTGTCTGGACTCAAGGGGTGTGTGTGCAAAGAATTAATGGGCAGTGGGTGCACCGGACCGTAGCTCCTCCTCTGATGGACTCTGCCATCTTATTCTGCTGCATGGTCTTAATGTCCTCGTGCACGTGTGAAATGATAGCTGACACTTCAAAAGCTAGGTATGGATTAATTACCACTATTCAGAAGTTTTTTTTAATTAATGTCTTCTTCTAACAAGAAGGCTCATAGCTCTATACTGAATTTACAGCATCTGTCATATATTCAGAGAGAGTGTTTTTTCATCCAGCAGTGAAATTTTTAGTTAAAAATCACAAGGTGAGGCGATTTGAAGAGCAGCATCGCGGCCGAGAGTTTCCTGGGTTTATCAACTACTACACAGTGTTTGAGGACATCGTAAAGCAGCAGATTGTAGGATTGGAAGAACCTGCTATACAAATGCTGAAGAAAGTAACAGGCATGTAAATTCATTAATAGTTTTTTTTTAAAATGGAGGAAATATTCCTTTTGACTTTTAAAGCCTTTCTTCTTCACTCATTGGAAATGAATACTTAGTAACAAAGGACAATAGGTAAAAGGAACTGAACCACTGTTTGTTTAGGATTAAAATTGTACTAGACTCGGAGGGTGCAGTCTTTTTACTAATCGATGTGTGGGGAAAATAAGGTATTTTATCTACACAGTCTGACATCTATGTACTTTCCCTTCAGAAATCGTGCGGCAAGCTTTTACGGAAGTTGCTAAACAACATTTTGCAGATTTTCACAATCTTTATAGAGCTGCTAAGGTAAGAACCCATTGTATCATTTCACCTGGGACAGATCTTCCTCTGGTCAGGGAAAGGGATCCTACGGGAGCTCTTACCTGCTCTGCTTGCTCTTGCAGACTTCCCCACTCTCACATTTGCCCATGAATCTGAACCCTTCTTTTGTAATCGTTCTCAAATACTTCAACATAAAGAGGTGGCCCAGCGAACGGCATTTGCCACTAGAGTCTGAACAGAGTGTCTTACCATCTGTCAGATCCTTATCACTAGGCTTACCAGATCTCCAACCGGGACAGAGTGCTAGACCTTTAGGAGAAGGAATGTGGGCAGGTGTAGCTTGTTAAACCTTAGAGCACAATCCTAGGCAGGCATGTCTACTCAGAAGCCAGCCCCACTGAACACAATGGGGCTTGCTTCTGAGTAGACATGCCTAGGATTGTGCTCTAGGACTTAACAAGCTACACCTGCCCTGGTTGGAGATCTGGTAAGCCTACTTATCACTGTGACCTGGGACTAAACAGCAACCTCGTGGGCAAGTCAAACTGAGAAAGCCCCACCCATTTAGGTCCTCCTGTTACTATTTTTTATTGTTTTTATTTTTCACATTTTTATACCACCCTTCCTCCAAGGAGCTCAGAGTGGTGTACATATTTCCTCCCCTCCTTTTTGTCCTCACAACAACCCTGTGAGGTAGGTGGGGCTGAGAGATAGTGACTGGCCCAAAGTCACCCAGGAAGCTTCGTGGCTGAGCGGGGATAAGACACATATACGTATCATCCTCTGGTTATTGCAAAGACAGAATTTCTTTGATGGTCTCATTTCTCCTTCTCAGACTAAGGAGATTGGTGTTGTTTTTTTATTTTTTTCTCTGGTTCCCCCCCTCAGATGTCATTGTTGGCTAAGCAAAGTGTTGTCATTGTCAGATATTGTTAAAATGTATTATTTTCATTATGTTGATTTGTCCATATTTAGTTCATTCTCTGATTTTGTCCAAATGAGATTATTGTAATGCTTGTTGATGTTCTATATCTCCTCTTCTTGCTTCTGTCGTACATTCTGCTAGCTGCCATGTGTTTTCTGCACAAAAGGTGATGTTTCTCTGCATATTTCTCTTCGGCAGTTTGTTTTTCCTCTCTAAATTAAGAATGCTTAAGGGTACAGTCATCAGACACAGCAAACCAGGGCCAGCTGACCATGTTGCTATTTTGATATTGTGATGGGAGATATTTGCAAAGATCTCCCCAAGGATGTCTGTCTATTTGTATCAGTTGGAGACAACACACACTAAAGGGACCCCCAGTTCCTTCACACAACTGCAACTAAGCCTAAGTACATGGAATGATTGGATATTCTTCCTTCATGGGCCCTGGCTCTGCTCCCTTGTTTCCTTTCCCTCTCTTTTGGATTGTGAGCCCCTCAGTACAAGGCCTGGCTTCTCTTCTGCTCTAAAGTGCTATACGGGCATTGATGGCACTGTATAAAAAATAATAAATGTTTGTCTCCAGCAACCAAAAACAAGGAGTTGTACAAATATAACATAAACAGTGACTAGGTCCTCCTTGCAAGCTTAGTCTAAACTGACAGACATAAGAAAAAGGAGGGGAAAGAAAATACAATGGAGAAATGTGTAGTAGGGAGTTGTCAAATCCCTGCCCTCCTCTGTTTTTGAAATGTCTTACTTTTGCCCATCACAGAATAGCATTGAAGATATTAAAGAGAAGCAAGCGGAAGAAGCGGAAGCTATGGTCAGGACCCAGTTTGCAATGGAACAGACTCTGTACTGCCAAGACGATGTCTACAGACAAGACTTGAACGCTGTAAGGGAAGAAACAGCTAAAGAAACAGGCCAAGCAGTAACAACTGAAAGGCTCACAATCGATGGCTTTGATCCAGCTGTGGAAAATGCTTCATTTGCTGAAATTTCATGTCATGTGAAGGCATACTTCAATGTGAGTTCAGATTTCCTATCACCTTCCAGAGGTTCAGGCTGGGGCCTCTAAACATGGGACTTTTTTTTAAGATGTCCACTGGCCTGTGTAAAAACTCTGCAGGCCATTGTGTCTGTGCATTTCCTGTCTACTTTACTTGTCATCAGTGGCGTCACTCCCGTGAAACGACGGGAGCACCACGGTGTGACGCGCGCACCCCCGCACGTCACGGAAGTGACGCGCGTCGCCCCCCGGACGCTCCGAGGCCGGCCCGGGAGCCGGCCTCGGAGCGTCCAGCCCGGCCAGCGCTCCAGGGCCTTCTGAAAGAAGGCCCACTGCGTCAATACGCAACCATTTTCGGTTTTCGCGCATGCACAGACTGTTTTGAGGGCAAGAGGGCAGGCCCTTGCCCTCAAAACGGTCTCTGCGCATGCGCGAAAACCGGCTGGGCTGGACGCTCAGAGGCCGGCTCCTGGGCTGGCCTCGGAGCGTCCGGAGGGCGACGCGAAGGTGTGGGGGGGACACCCGGGGTAGGGTGCAGCCGGGTGCCCCCCCCAAAGGGCATCACTAGGGTGACACCTTGGGGTCCTAGTGCTTGTCAATGACAAGCCAGTGCTTGTCATTTGGAACCAGTTGTCATGCAAGTCTCCCCAAAAAGTAATATATTTAGAAGCAGGCTTACCAGATCATCGCCGGGACAGGAGCGGTCTACCCTTAAGGGGGCGGGGCGTGGGGGGCCCAGAACGCGTCGCATTCTGGGGCCCCCACGCCCCGCCCCCTTAAGGGTAGACCGCTCCTGTCCCGGCGACGATCTGGTAAGCCTGTTTAGAAGGGACGTCATCTACAATAGTCATTCTAGGCTAGGCTTTTAATTAGGCTGGCCATATCCCAAAAGGGACAGGGTGCCTATACCTTTAACCATTGGAATTTGGGCAGGTGCAGCTCATCATGGAAGGGTGCAACCAGCTACACCTGCCCAAATTCCCTCTTCATACAGTGGTTAAAGGTATAGCAACCCTGTCCTTTTTTGGGATATGGTCAGCCTACGTTTAATGGCATATGGCCATAGAGATAGGAAAGTTGAGAGGGTCAGGATTCAAAGAGCATCGATCTCAAGTTACATGAATGACAGTGCCATTAGAGATGTACAAATCTTGCCTATTTTTTCCAGCCAGAAGGTACTCACTGGAACTATCAGTCACTTACAAGCCAATCCAAACTAACATTTATGACAGTGGAACAGAGGTTCTTCTGTTGTAAGTGGCCATTTTGGAGTTGCCATGGTGGTGTTGGCGGCCCGCCTCCATTACCAGCTACCCACAGGAGTGCAGGTAAGTTGGCACAGGGGGTAGGCAGTGGAAGAAACAGGGCAGGGAGTTTCTGGGCAGGGAGGATGGGTGGCGGACCGGGGGAGGGAGTGGATCCCGGTGGCAATGATCCTATCCACCAGGATCCTATCCCTGTTCCCTCTCCCCTTCCCTTACTCTCCATGGACGTATGCCTGCAAAATAGGTGGCACAGAACTGAGGAGACCCATCGGGGAAGTGGAGTCTTACCCTGAGGTAAGTTCCCTTACCTTGAGGCCTCTGCAACTGTTCTCCCACAGCAGGATGCAAGGCTCATTAGCTCATTGGTGCTGGGGAGTTAGTTAGGATTGGGCCCTTATACAATGAACTGTTTGATTTGAGTCATGGGCTTGAATCCAAAGATTCAAGATCCAAGATGCTAATGGAAGGTTTCTGCTACTCATGAAAGGGCCATTTCTGCCTTAACAGAAGAGTGTTGTGCGAGAAATACAAATTCTTCTCTTTGTGCAAGATTTTGCACAGACTTTCTGAAGGGCGTTTTGGAGCACACTAGAGCATATACACCACGGCTTGTAAATTCCTTACTGACTGTGTTTCTCATACTGTAATGCAACCCCCAATGTGTGTCATGTTGCACTACAAGACGTTCTGAGTTCGTATTTGAGCAAGTGCTCACAAGCCTCACAGAAAGACACTACCGGTAATCAATTTTTTTCCCTTCTGCTCAAGGATCTTTGGGTCCAAGCCATAATTTCCAGCAACATCCCCTGAACATCTGTCACTGAGATGGGATATTGCCCAATTCAGTGGGGCTGAAATGCAGTTATTTCTGAAATAGTGTGCATCTTAGTTACAAATATATTACCACCAGTCAAAGCACCACAGGGTACACATGAGGTGATGTGACCCTGAGTAGGCTGGCATTGCCTCTGAGAGCCCTAGAGGTATGGGGTTTATGGTATTTGCCTGGGCCCCAGGTGAGGGGCTCGGAGCCAAAGAACTGATGTCCTTTTGGTCCAGAGGCCATTGTGTGGTATGCACCTCAATGCTCCAAAGTTTGATCTGTGGCTAACCAATGGCTTGTCCCTGCATGCTACTTTAGGAATGTTTGCTCTCAGCAGAGAGTAACACACTCACTGACACCCATCTCCACAGTCATTTTGTGGGGGCAGTAGGGCTCATTGCAGCTCAATGCCATTTTTCTCTCCCCTTAGGGATATCCTCACCAGCTCTGCCTGATTGTGCAGTTTTTCTTCTTCACCACTGCTTGGTCAGATCAGGGTTTCAAACAGACAGACATTACTAATAGCTTTGTGTGATCTTCTCATTTCAGAGTGCAGGGAAGCGTCTGTCTTGTCAAATCCCTCTGACTGTTCAGATCTACATGCTGAAGGAATATGGAGCTCAACTGCAGAACGCAATGCTGCAACTGTTGCAAGAAAAAGAAGCATTGAGCACTTTGCTCCAGGAGCGCAAAGATGCTGCTGAAAAGAAACAGTGTCTCAGGGAGCAAATCAGTCGTCTGACCAAAGCTCGGCACCAGCTAGCCATTTTTCCTGCTTAGAACATTTATGTATTGGAGTGCACCACAGCTGAAAACGGTCACACTTCTCTGAGAAAGAAAAGCTAATCATGAATATAATCATACAGTGACTGTTGTATTGTACAATTGTTTGTATATATTGGGATAGTGTGTATTTTTATGCAGAAAAAGTTTGCAATCATGTTCCTTACCAATATGCATCCATAAATAGGATAATTATTTTTTGAGAGCTGCCACATTAGATCACCATTCACTTCCATTGCATTGTTGGGCCATGCAAATGTTGGGGTTCCGTTTATTATCCCCTCTCAGTTCACTGAATGAAGGGCACAGACAACAGAGCTGTGGAAGAACATAGCTGGCTACTGTGACAATTGCAACTATATTATAAGCTGCTTTGGGAGACCAAAAGACCGTGTCAAAATCATTGTATAAATATACTGCAGCCCTCCCCTGGCTGCTGCTAGAGACTTACAGCGCAATCCTATCCAACTTACACCACCGGTGTAACCAGTGGAGGAGGGCAGGACGGGAGGCTTTGGAAGAGAGGGGAGATTTCAGTCCCCTTTGAAATCCCCCTCTGGAGGGGATTTGAATCCCCTTTCTGTTCTGGGGCCTCCCGTTCTCGCTACACCGCTGGTTACACTGGTGGTGTAAGTTGGATAGGATTGCACTGTCAAATCGGTTCCAAGATAGAGAAGTGATGTATCCTTAAAACACACAGTTTCATCACATTAAGAAATCAAACCTGGACTAGGCTTAGCAGATGCCTGAATTCTCAGTTGCTCCAGTTGATCTCCTTGAATCAAATTGTGCAAGGGCAATCTGCGGTACAATGGAGAGGGGGCAAAACCTAACACTCTGCACACACATTCCAAGATATAAAAGTCACCAGGAACGGGTTTAGCCCTTTCTCCAGTGGTTCCCAGAACTGCACACCTCCCCCCTCCCCCCACCATAGGAGAAAGTAAAATGCTACAGCTATGGACCATATTGTAAAACCCCACCCCTATTCTAATGATAGATTCACGGACCTTTCAACAGGGATACCACTCCCCCCCCCCCATGGATACAACTGGTGCTTATGTGAAGTACAACCCACTGGACATGACATGTACCAAGGGCTCTTGTATATAGCCAGCCTTTCCCTCTGCACGGGCACTTTTCAATTCTAGGTTTTGTTACATTAAGAAAACATTGCTTTATTTCTTATAACAGTTATAAAAATAGCACACTTTACTTCAAGTCAGTAAAATGCAGTATTTGCTTTCCAGTGCTCAATAAAGGATTACCGGTTTCTTAAGCTATTATCGTGTTGTCGTCATTATTTACGTAATAGATTCATTTGGCATGAGCAGTGTATAGGTGCACCTTAATTTTCTCCCAGCACAATCCTATGCACGTTTACTCAGAAGTAAGCCCCATTGTGTTCAGTGAGGCTTACTCTCAGGAAAGTCTGTATAGGATTGCAGCCCTATCCATGTAAAGGAGTGCTTTCGAGCTTCCCTTATTTAACATATGGAATCCTAGTGGTGGTAATCGTTTGGTCTTACTTGTTTTTGTTTGTTTTGATGACTTTCTGGTTATAATATTTTTCTGAATAAGCCATCTTGAGGGCCCCTTTGGGATCAGAAAAAGTGGGGGAAAGTCCCCAGATAAATATATTGTAAAAAAAATCATAAGGAAGTAATTCATGATGAGCAGTTGGTAATTTTTTGTCCACGTGTATTTATTTATTTTTGGCTTGGTCCAACAGTCATCAGGGAAAAGCAACCTCCTGGTTGTAGGAGTAGGTTTTCTCTGTGCCAGGTGCAAGGGAGTGGCGACTGGACACAGGTATCTTGTTGTCTTGTGTGCTCCCAGAGGCATCTGGTGGGGCCACTGTGTGATACAGGAAGCTGGACTAGATGGGCTTTTGGCCTGATCCAGCAGGGCTCTTCTTATGTTCTTACCTTCTAAGGCTGGGTATTTGAGACAACATTGGAATTCTGTTGGTGAACCCTGCTGCTCAAACATCTTCATCTCCCTGACCAGGCTGCTGGAAGTGGCCTTGAGTGAGGTGCTGGCGTCCTCCAGTGCTTGGGGAACCAGAGACCACTGGCATCAGATGCATTTTACTTCACAGGCAGGAACTAGGAAAGAAGGATGGAGGCAGCATGGCCCATAAAACAGCATGGGGCAGAGCTGGGGGGGGGGGAGATTGCAGCTTAGGAAAAAGGTAATCAGACCTCAGTTCTTTGAAAAGGTCAACAGGCACATGGATATGGATGAACCCATGGATATTATGTATCTGGATTTTCCAAAGGCATTTGACACAATCCCTCACCAAACGCTCCTGAGAAAACTCAACAGCCAGGGAATAACAGGGCAGTTCTCTTATGGATTAGGAACTGCTTGAAGAACAGGAAACAGAGAATGGACAATTTGTACAATGGAGAGAGGTCAAAAGCAGTGTGCCCCAAGGATCAGTCATGGGAATGGTGCTTTTCAATTTATTCATAAATAACCTGGAGTTGAGGATAAGCAGTGAGGTGGCCAAGTCAGCAGATGACACTAAATGCAGATGATTTTCCGAGTGGTGAAGTCTAGAATGGATTGTGAAGAGTCCCAGGAAGACCTATCCAAATTGGAGGACTGGGAGGCAAAATGGTAGATGTGCTTCAGTGTAAGTAAGTGTAAAGTGATGCACATTGGAGCAAGAAATCAAAATTTCACATACACACTGATGGGTTCTGAGCTATCTGTGATGGATCAGGAGCAAGATCTCGGTGTGTGTGTGTGTGTGTGTGTGTGTGTGTGTGTGTGTGTGTACACAAAACTCAATGAAAGTGTCAACCCAGTGTTCGGCAGCTGTAAAGAAGGCCAATTCCATGCTCAGGATAATTTTAAAAAGTGATTGAGAATAAGACAGCTAACATTATTATACTATTGTAAAAATCCATGATAAGGCCACATGGAATATTGTATCCAGTTCTGGTCACCACATCTCAAAAAGGATATAGTGAAACTGGAAAAGGTGTAGAAGAGAGCGGCCAAAATGATTAGTGGGCTGGGGCAACTAACTTACAAGGAAAGACTACAGCATTTGGGGCTCAGCCACGAAGCTTCCTGGGTGACCTTGGGCCAGTCACTATCTCTCAGCCCCACCTACCTCACAGGGTTGTTGTGAGGACAAAAAGGAGGGGAGGAAATATGTACACCACCCTGAGCTCCTTGGAAGAAGGGCGGTATAAAAATGTGAAAAATAAATAAATAAATAAATAGAAAGAAGGCACCCGAGTGGGGACATGACTGCGACATATAAAATTATGCATGGGATGGACAGAGTGGATAGCAGGAAGTTCTTTTCCCTCTCACACAACACCAGAACCAGGGGGTATCCACTAAAATTCACTGGTAAGAGAGTCCGAACAGACAAAAGGAAGTATTTCTTTATCCAGTGCATAATTAATCCTAGAACTCCTTGCCACAGGATGTTGTGATGGTACCAACCTGTCCTAGATGCTTTCAAAACGGGTTTCGATAGATTGATGAAGGAAAAATCCATCACAAGTTACAAGTCGTGATGACTACTGTACATGCAACCTTCGGGTTTTAGAGGTAGCCTATCTCTGAATGCCAGGTGCAAGGGAGGGGCAACGGGATGCAGGTACCTTGTTGTCTTGTATGCTCCTAGGCTAGAGGCATCTGGTGGGCCACTGCAGAGGTGTAGCTAGCCTCTGCGGCATCCCCCTGCGCGAAACGTCACAAGCCCCACCCCTGCCGGAGGTGTCCCCACCCCCGCCATGTTGTGGGAAAAACCATCTCCCGGTGTTTTTTTCACTGAATTTCAGCTCCCAGGAGCCTGGGCGGGCAGGTGGGCCAATCTCCCAAGCCATGCGGCTGTTTTTCTACCACAGCTGCGGTGCGATTGACACCCCCACCATCCACTTTGTCGCTCGCCATGTGCTGCCCCACCGCCCCTCCTCCCCTCTCCAGCCACCGCTTCTGGGCCAGATGGGCCCTTGGCCTGATCCAGCAAGGCACTTCTTATGTTCTTAAGCTGACCAGTCCAGATCAAGCCCATGTCCTGGGTTTTAAAATTTAGTAAATACTCTCTTGTAGTTTTTAACAAAGTAGTAGCCATGAGAACTAAGAATTCCCTAAATGTTGAGACATATTTTATTTTAATAAATACAAGTAACAAGAGAAGAAATCACCACTCCTTTTTACTGTAAACTTCCCCCCAATGAAACTCCTTCAGCTCAAAAATGGAGAAATCTGAACTGAGAAATACTGAAAATGCTGGGGGGGGGGGGCTGTATTGCAAATCAGATACTGTATACAATTTTAGTTTTAATTTATGCTCAGAATATACAAAATGTGATTAATATTTTCTCTTGATTGCTATCCACAATCCACAAGGTCTTTCTTTCAATGGGACAAAGCTGCTAAAGGAATACAGTACTACAAGTCCGGGATGGAGCAGTAAGAGGCAAGCAGATTAAAAGTGAAGTGGGATCATCAACCTAATATGTGAAAACGGATTCATGATGAGGTGGAAGACGGTCTCTCTGTGAAGGGGGGGGGGAATTGCTCGATGGAAGGAAATCGTAAGAACAGGGTGTGCGCGTGTGTTTCTCTGTGTACTTACACAATTTGAAGAACGTCCGTTGCACAACATCGTGTGTGTCAGGCAGCAGTTTTCCGAAAAACAAGGAAAAGAGAGGGAAGAAACGAAAGTACTACTGTAGCTCCAAGGTACAAGAGGAGGAACTACAGCGCTACTGAAGGTGTCAAGGTGGTGTCCTCCCTTTTCCTCGAGCCGAGTTGCTGCTTGTTTATTGAGGTAAAGCGGGCGCAGGAATCGGAGTGCTTTAAGTTTCTCCTTCCCTGATGTTGCGTCCTGGGAGGGAGCCGGTGCGTGGAGCTACTCAGCGTGTTGCTGCATCGAGGCAGAGCGATGCTGGGAAATCAGCCCGCTCTCCTGGGTTTCGCTTCCCTTCCAATGCATTTCTAGGCGGAGAATGGAAACGAAACAAGAATAGAGGGTGGGGCAGAGGGACGGATACTTCTTCGCTCCGCTCGGTACTCCGGGACCGGGAAGGTAAGCACCTCTTCTTCCTTCTTTCCCAGTAGATTCACATGCTATATTTGAGAAATGTTAGTTACCACATCTGGTATATTGCCTTCGCAACCAAGACTCCCGTTACACCTTAGTTTGTTGCCCATTTTTTTTTCAGTAATGGAGTAATGAAGTGACATCCGCAGCAGCAGATGGGGTGTGCGTGCGTGTGTATGCATAGTTATAGAAAACTTTAAAACAACTGCAGAGTGAACTAGAAAAGAAAATGTAACAAGGCTGATCTGTAAGAAGCTTAAAATATTACAAACTAATCACACTGACAATTCATAATTAGTGAGATGAGACCAGCCTCATAGCAGTGCGAAATCTATTGACTTTGTAACGTGATAAGAAGCCGGAGTTTTGGTTGAGACAAACAACCCCCCCCCCTGCCATTTTTTTAAAGTAATTCGAATTCAGTACAGTATTTTCTCTTTCTAATATTTTTGAAGTTTTTTGTTGGGAGACTGTCAGTTTGAAATCTGCAGCAAAATGCATTTGAAGATTCAGAATTCAGGACAGTCAGGATCTTCCACCTTTTTAAAAGTGTAATAGCAGTTTTTAAATCTCTAGCATCCTGTCTAGTTGGTCTAGCAAATTCTAGCAAATTCTGAGGAAAAGTGATGTGTTGATGAACTACAACAGAGAAGAAGATGGGAGTCTGACCCCTAGTGGACAATGACTGAACTTATAAAAATACAGTACTGTACAGTATAAAAATAAGGAGGGGGCCCTGAAAGGTCTGGTACACACAAGAGATAAGTTAGTTAGTAGAACATAAGAAGCGCCTTGCTGGATCAGCCAGGATGGTGTAGTGGTTTGGGAGTTGTACTTAGACCTGGAAGATCCAGGTTCAAATCCCCGCTCAGCCATGAAGCTTCCTGGGTGACCTTGGGCCAGTCACTATCTCTCAGCCCCACCTACCTCACAGGGTTGTGGTGAGGACAAAAAGGAGGGGAGGAAATATGTACACCACTCTAAACTCCTTGGAGGAAGGGCAGTATAAAAATTTGAAAAATAAATAAATACTCCAGCTTCCTGTATCTCACAGTGGCCCACCAGATGCCTCAGGGAGCGTTATTATTATTTGCATATACTGTATAGATGAGATGACTGAATAATATACAGTTGGTGGGAGTGGCTTTAAAGATAGGCTTACCCGGAAATGACCAGGATTGTACCGGTAACACACTGCCATCCCGGGCTCCCGGTCATCCTCCTCTTCATCCCGGCCAGCCAGGACTTCTCCCGCAGTGCTGCGTCTTCGTCCCAGCTGGGACTCTTTGTGCACCAGAAAGGACCAAAAGCGGCGGTTTTAACCTTGCCAGGGCTTCAGGGGCAATGCTCCGCAGGCCTCCCCAATGTTTAATGTTGGAAAACGGCGATTTTAGGCCACTTCCGGTTTTTGTGAAAACCGGAAATAGCCTAATATCGTTGTCTTTTGGCCGCTTTGGAAAGCTTTTAGCCTCGCGCGAGTACACGACGAGGCTGTAAGCACTTTGAAAAGGTCCAAATCAACTCGGATGTTTTCAAAGTGCTTCCAGCCTTGCGCAGGAGCGCGAGGCTAGAAGAAGACTGCAACGCATTAGCACTGCGTCAGGGGCAAGTCCCAGTCAGCTGGTACGAAGAGGAGAGGAGATGAAGAAGGTTGGCAGGCTGGGATAGATGGACGAAGAGGGAGTCACTTTGACAAGGGAAGGGAGAAAGGTTCAGATTTACTTTTTTGAAGGGAGTCCAAAGGAAGAGGAACAGTGCCGCTTTGAAAAGAAGTGCTTCTAGCCTCAAGCAAAGAGGAAGGGGAAGAAACAGTTGAGGTTGCTGGAGTGGGGAGGGGGGGGAAGAAGAAGATGCACAGTGAGTGCAAGTAATGATGACAGTGTTTTCTGTGGATGTGGAACATCCCTGGTATTGTCCAAATTGAAAAGTAATCGGAAGCAAAGACTCAAGCCCTGATCTGGCTGTCATATTTTGTTTTTTTTCTCACTCTGTCTCAGAGAGAGAGAGAAAAAGAGAGAGAGATTGCTGATTTAACTCGGTACATGCTCAGAGGCATGCTCAGAGACACGGGAAAAGTAAAATATTTAATGTGATTTCATTATTTATTTAATGTTGACCCGTCTGGACACGCCCCATGTACACGCCCACTTCTGGCAGACACGCCCACTTCCGGTGGAAATGACATCACGGTTCATTGATCTGCCTCCCATGATGTCACTTCTGCCCCCCTCGGGGTGCCAAAATATCTGGTAAGGCTATTTAAAGAGGGGTTCCTGTTTACAACCCAGCACCCACTCCCATAGCCCTGTTCCTTCTTTATTACTACGATTACCTTATCTATAGTTGAGAGGTGGGGGGGGATAATGTGTGTGGTGGTGGAGAGATTTTAAGGGAGCCCAGCCACTTAAAGTTCTCTCGCCCCAGATCATGCAAGAGGGTCAACCCCCTAACTGAGCTCAATTTCCCCACCCTAACGTTTTGTGTGCGAGACTTGTAAGTGCGCTAGCCATTCTGTCCCTTACTGATGATATTCCTGTTTTCTGCAATTGAAGTTCTAACTTGTTTATCTCAATTTGGTTCTAAGTTTCTTATTTCTGAAGCATGCCAACTCAGCTCCAATCTCTCAGAGGCGTGCTGGTTCATAGCAAAATCCACACTGTGCAGCAAACCACTCTCCAACTCTAACAGTTGCTTTGAGTCCTCCTCTTTTAGTCCCACCTGCCACTTACATGGCTGATTTCTAGTCCCAACTTCCCTTGTGTGAGGGGGGAAAGGGCAAAGATGCCCCCGCATCAATGCCACGTTGTTCCATCCCAAAGCAGCTAGAAAGTGCTGCCCATGTGCTCCTGGTGTGTAACACAATTGCACCTCATTATGGGCAGCCTTGTAGTCTGGCTCTTGTGCAGTATTCTGCTGTGCCCCCTGCTTATACCAGGGATAGGGGCAAAGTTGTAGACTGCTGCTCTGAGTATCAATTCCTCCACAGCTCTAGGAGGAGGAAAATCCCACACCTTCAATATACCAACAAAGTGAGGTCTTGTTGCTTAGATGCCTGTCGGACTTCACATCAGCTTTGCTTGTTGAATGTCTACGTTCACCACCAAACACTATTGTAGCAGCACCCAAAATCTTAAGGATTTAACCTCACTCGTAGATTTGCTTCTCTCTCCTCGCCCCATTGATTCTCTTACTATATTGTTGATGATAATGAAAAACATTGTCTAAGAAAAACAGTGCAGTATACTGTATTTAAAAAGTCCATACCTGCCAATATCTGAGGACAATAGACCTCCCCCCCCCAAAAAAAAAAATTGTTGTTAAATGAGCCACCTAGAAGTGGACTAACCACCTCTCTGAGGTTTGGTAGCATACCTGATCAAGAAGGTCTGAAATGTTTGCCCCCAAATTGGCAATTCATCACAACTCTTTTTAATACTGATGTGGAAAGATATGCAAGCTTGCAAAGTCAAGCCTCAGGATGCTTTTTAAATACAATTTTCATGGGAGTTTTCTGAAAAATAACTGCCCTCTGCTGTTGGGAATCATTGAAACCTTTCTTCAGCTTATTCACGAGTGATCAGAGCACCTTTATCTGGTTTTATTCATTACATACTTAACTCTTGTGGGGTGGCAATTTCATATGAACCAGTGAAGTTGCTTTAGTTTATACCAAGTCAGACCATTGGTCCATCTGCTTCAGTATTGTCTGTACTGATTGGCAGATGCTTTTCAAGATTTTCAGACAGGGGTCTTTCCAGTGGCATTACTAGGGGGGTGCGGACTGCACCAGGTGCAACCCTCAGGGAAGGTGACACCACTAGTGGCCAAAATTGTGGAAACCTTGTATTTACGAATACATACCATCATGTTATATATCGTTAGAAAGGTAATGTAATGCAACAAACCATGTTGAAGTATTGGTATTCTATCAAAAGATATGGCCAAATAACCAGAAAAAGAAAGCACAACTGCCTTATGTAACAAAAAGTGGATTTCCTTAAAACTGATCAATGAGATTGATTGTTCCGAGATCCAATGAGGTGTTGTTATGACATAGCATGGAACCAATAAGGTGTTAGTATGAGTCAGCTCTCATTTCCTTGTATCAGAGCTAATATAGAAGAACCCTTATTCAGTTGTGTGAGTGTCATCAAGTTGGCCTCTGGGTTTTTGTTGGTTACTAATTTGTTGGGTGACCTGTACTGTTATATATTAAAATAAAAAAAGTTTAGTTAGTGTGTGTGTGTGTGTGTGTGTGTGTGTGTGTGTGTGTGTGTGTGTGTGTGTGTGTGTGTGTGTGTGTATAAACCTTGTATTTACGAATAATAGTTACTGCACCGGGTGACACCAACCCTAGCGACACCACTGGGGTGATGTGATGAGCTATTGCATTGGGTGACACCAACCCTAGTGACACCTCTGGGTCTTTCCCAGCCATACCGGGAGATGCCAGGTATTGAACTGTGCAAAACATATGTTCTATCATTATAAGAAAATTAGTTTAATTTAAGATACCTAGAGCACCATGGCCAGGATTTCCAGTCAAGTGATTTCTGCAGGCATAAACACTTCCCAGCATTGATGAAAAGGAGCCCAGCAATGATGAAATCTGTTGTCCCTATGAGTCCTTCCTTTCCAAAAGTGTTTACGGGTTTTACTTGATTCATTAACGTGCAGTGCAATCCTATTCATATTTACTCAGGAGTAAGTCCCACTATGTTCAATGGGATTTCTGCCTGGTTAAGCGTGTATCCTTAGTATGCCAAATACAGCTAATCCAGTTTTCAACTGATGCTGAAATAACCAGTTTCCAAGCTCTTGCCAGATTTGAAATGATAGCCAAGATTTTGTGGTACGATTCTTGACAACCCCAGGCTCATCCAAGGTGCGCTCATACACAGTGGCGTTGCTCTAGGTGGGGCGGAATGCTAAGTTCCGCACCACTCTGACCCGCTGTTACTCCTCGGCACGAGGCAGCCCCGCCCCCTCGTTGTCGGAGCCATTCCGGGCGGCGAAAGCAACGCACAGGAGTCTCCGTGCACGCCCGGAGTGGCTCCTTTTGCCGCCCGGAGTGGCTCTGACAGCAAGGGGGCGGGGCTGCCTCGTGCCAAGGAGTAACAGCGGGTCAGAGTGGTGCGGAACTTAGCGTTCCGCCCCACCTAGAGTGATGCCACTGCTCATACACCCCTCCTTCCCAATTTCAGCCAGCCCCATCCACAGTTCTTCCCCAACCCCCAGTACAGGTTTGAGTTTTTTCATTACCTTCTTTTTGACATTGCAGTGGTTACAGCTTTCAAAGGTCTACAGTATATCATTTCAGGATCAGGGAAGAAGAATCACTGTGAATTAAATGTCTTCTCGTCGACGTACTCCTCCATCTCACAGACACAGGCAGAAAGAAGGTTCAAAGAAACACTCCCCAAAAGGGACAGCTGTTCCACTGTCATTAGTAGACAGTTTCTTGAATGAACAACGGAAGCGGGATCTCATCCTAAACAACCCATCAGTAGAAGAAGAAGAAGAAGAAGAAGAAGAAGAAAAACCAGTACCATCTTCTGCCATGCCAAGCACAGCCAGTTTATCAGAGACTAGGAGCATTGGGCTGATCCAGGCACAAGTAGAAAAGGAGGATATGAATTGCCTGGAAGTACAAACTAAGGTAAATCAGATACTTTGAACGTATCACGGGAAAATTGTGATATTCCTTGTGACTGACTGCAGTTAAGAGCACACCCTTTTTTTCCAGCAGAAAACCGAACACACTTTATACAACCAATATGAGGAGAAGATCCGCCCGTGTATTGACCTCATTGACTCTCTGAGAGCCCTTGGAGTGGAAAAGGACTTGGCGTTGCCGGCCATTGCTGTGATTGGAGATCAAAGCTCCGGGAAAAGCTCTGTTCTTGAAGCACTGTCAGGAGTGGCGCTCCCTAGGGGCAGTGGTGAGAATTCCCTCTCAACTTTTCCTTTTGTGAGATTTCACTGGGCCATAGTGAGTCTCTGCAAGTCTGGAGCTGTATACATGGGCCTTCTTGTGAGAGAAACACTATTTCCTTTCATTTTCTTGATTGTCTTAACTTCCCTCATTTCCATTGGTATATTTGCTTGCATTTGTTCACTACCACAAAGACTCTGATAGTGAAAATAATTCAAAGGAAGATATACCCCATATTGGTCTGAGTATAAGACTCACTTTTTTCTCCTAATTTAAGTTTTTAAACTAGGGGTGCGTCTTATAATCAGGCTGTTGCAATTTAATGCCAGTGATTTAATTAAATTTTTTTAATAGCACCAAACTTTAAGGGTGCGTCTTATAATCAGGTGCGTCTTATACTCGGGACAATACGGTACTTTCTCTAAATAATTTGTGAGGCACTAAATGAATTCGTTAAAAGTCACATAGCCTTATAGAAAAACTGTACTGTTTAAGATTAGGCGGAAACACTTTTTAAGATAGAGCATTTCAAAATGTTCTTAATCAGAGCTGCATACGTTTGGAAACTTGTACCCATTTTCGGCTATCATTGGGCAAGCTCTGTAGATCTAACGATGATAACATCTGTGACATTAACACAGTTGGTCTCCTTATGAACAGGTATTGTCACCAGGTGTCCCTTAGCACTCAAACTGAAGAAAACGTGTCACGGCCAGGAATGGAAAGGGAAAATCAGTTACCAGGACATAGATGAGGAGCTCCAAAATCCTTCAGAGGTGGAAAAAGAAATAAGAAAAGGTGCGTGTCGTTCATTCCATTGTTCTCAATCCTTCTTCCTGCATTTACATCTGTTACTAATGGTACAATCCTAACGTCTTGGAGTGCCGGTGCTGAGGCCTCAACACTGGGTGTCGTGAATGTGTAAAGCACATTCATGACACCCAGTCACCCAGGCCATGCCTGCAAAGAGGCTGGGGGAGGGCAGGGAGGGGGTGTTAAGGTGCAGGGGGAGGGAGGGTGGAGAGGGCCTAGGAAGGGGGTGGGACCGGCATCCTCATTGGACGTCATTTCCTATCCTCCCTCCCAGGTCCTAGAACCCTGAAACCGGACTTCTTGGTTCTCTGCTGGCTAAAGCACTAGCGTCGACGGGGGGAAGCGGGGGGGGCGGGCCGCCGGGGGGCGTCGCGTGTATAGGGGTGACGCGCGATGCCCCTCACTTACGTTTTTTTGGCGGAGGTGGGCCCGCCCGCCCTCCCCTGGGTCCCTTTGGCTCTAAAATGAGCCAAAAACGGAGCGGGGAGGGCGCTCCGCTCCTGCGCGTGACGTCACGCGCAGGGGCGGAGCCTCCCCCTTAAGGGTGACGCGCGCCCCCGCTCAGGGGTGTCGCGCGTCGTCGCGACGCCCCTGGGCTAAAGAGCCAGCGGGGATTCAAGTAGCCCCATTGCAGCAGCTGGGGTTTACCTGGGGTAAGCTGGCAAATGTCCCAAGTTGGCCTCCAACTGCCTCCTTCCCCAGATAGGATACAGAGTGGGCCACACAGCTCACGCTGCAAAGCCTATGCCGGGGAAGGATAGGATTGGGCTGCCTGTCTAATACCTCTTCAACCAAGTGATACTCTAAGGCAGAGGTTCTCAACCTGTGGTACGCGTACCCCCAGGGGTACGTGGACCGCAGGTTTGGGGTATGCAGGATGGTCCCCGTTATCAGCTGCTGCGATCAGCAGCTGATAAGGGGGAGCGGAAAAACAGGGAAATTGCCCGCGGTAGCTTCCCTCACCTTGTCTCTTGGCTGCCAACATCTTGAATCTCGTGAAAATCTCACGAGATTCAAGATGGAGGCGGCCAAATCTCATAAGGGCACATGAGGCAGTCTCATACCTCAGATGCCCTTACGAGATTTGGCCGCCGCCATCTTGAATCTCTTGAGATTTTCACGAGATTCAAGATGTTGGCAGCTGAGAGACAAGGTAAGGGAAGCTACTGCAGTCAATTTCCCCATTTTTCCCGGGCTGCGGTGCGGCCGGGCGGGTTCTCCTGCTCGTGCCACAACCCGGAGGGTCAAGCTACAGCCCTGCTGATTTGACAGGGCTGTAACTTGACCCTCCGGGTTGCGGCGCAGGTGGGAGAACCCGCCCGGCCGCGCCGCAGCCTGGGAAAAACGGGGGCTAATTTGGTGAGTTTGGCCACTAATTTGTAGTTGGGAGAGGAATTTGGGGGGTTTTCTACATGGGGATTATGATTTTAATGTGGGAAAAGTGCTTTGGGGGGGGAGTTGGGAGAGGAATTTGGTGAGTTTGTGTGTGTTTTTAAAGAGATCCTGTTTTGTGCATTTTGGTGCACAGTGCAACTAACATGAGTTCAAGTTTATTACTGTGTTTTTTTTAAGAGATATTGGCTTTTTGTGCATTTTGTGCATGTCTTATTGCTGTGTGTTTTTTAATAGAGATCCTAGTATTTTTGTGTATTTTTGTGCAATTTATGTAAATTAGCTAATTAGCTGGGGGTACTAAAAAATTTTGCCCTTAATTGGGGGTACCCAGGCCTCCAAAGGTTGAGAACCCCTGCTCTAAGGCCCACAGGCTGGATGCGGCCCCTGGAAGCTTTTATTTTATTTTTTATTTATTTACAATATTTTTACCTCGCCTTTCTCCCCAAAGGGACCCAAGGCGGCCCAAGGAAGCTTTTTATGTGGCCCCTGTAGTGTTTACTTTGGCTGCGTTTGTTTTTCATCTTCTAGCACTCGGAGCACTTCAGAGCCTTTTTTTTTTTGCCTTCCATGGCGCTCAGGTCACTTTTTTCCGCCTTCCAGCCCGTTCACCACACTAGAAGTTTTAAGTGCGAGTACAAAGCTAGAAAAAATGGCGGCCTCCTGCACCAATAGAAAGACTGCTTGGCTGCAAAGGATCTTGGGAGATGTAGTGGGAGGGACAAGGAGCAACAACAGCCATTCTGATTTTGGTTATTTTCGTTCATTTTGGGAGCCCTCGGTAGCAGCGATATCAAGCATGCTAGGAACGTCACTTCCTGCTATTTCCAAGTTGAAAAACAAACACAACCTTTGTTTCCTGGCTGGCGCCGACGCCAGCAGCAAAAAAAAAAAAAAAAAGGAAAAAAATTGGCCATGTGGCCAGCAGGGGGAGCCGATGACGAAATGAAGCTCCCAGCAGCCAGACATGAGGAGACGGGGAGGCCCTGCCACAAGCAGGGAGAAGTCTTCTGCTTGAGGAAGAAACAGCTTGTGCCTGTAATCGGCAGCATGCAGAGGCGTCGTCTGGCCTGTGGCGGTGTGGCGGTGGGCCCCAGGGTGGGGGGCGGGAGGCTGGACAGGGGGGCGCGGAGGCTGAGCAACAAGTAGAATTTGAATTTCTTGCCGCCAGAAAAAAAGAAAAAAAAACCCAGACCGTTGCGGTTTGCCGCCGAATTTCGGCGGCAAACCGAGGCTCTCAAAGGCTCCTTAAAGGCTCTTAAAGGGAAAAGACGTTCTGCGCCTGTGCAAAGTGTAAAGCAATGCTTGGGGCGCTTTAAGAGGAACGAGGCTGAGCAACACGAGTTCGCCGGTTGTCCTGGAGAGATCGTAGCTCGCTGGGTCGCAGCAGCAGCTCACGCTGGAATAGATCGTCGCTGGAGGCTCTTATAATACAGATAAGTGAGGCAAAGCAAACACTAAGAGGTTTAATTTCAAAACACTTCAGGTCTTGTTTTTAACCACAGGGTCAGCGAAGCCCGCTTATCTTATGTTAATTGTTCTTTAACAACTCAATTGATGATAGCTAACTACTCAAGCTGAGCTCAGGAGCTCCTGGAGACAAGACAGCATCTCTCATTGTAGGTTTGCAGATAAGGTATTTTCATTCAGACACTGCAGAATGGAAATAAAGTATTTTCTTTCTGTTGAATGTTTTTAATAAAGCAAACAAAGACAAATGCAAGAACTGCAATTGAAAATGGTGCAGAGCAGGTTCTGCTTTACTTACAGTCTTTGATTTCTATGTTTAGTTTGGTTGATTAATTCTTAGGATTTCTCTCCTTCCTTTCTGACCCACCTCTAAGTTAGTTCCCCGCTCTATTTGCTGGGACAACCCCCCCCCTCCCCCCGTAAACTGGCAGGCAGTATAAGAATCTGTTTTTCATCTTGCAAAGATGCTACCAAAAGGAGCTAGCTTTCTCTCTCTTTCTCTCTTGTGCAACTGGGGCTTCCCTCCCATGCTTTGATGTTTCTCTTGCCATGTATAGGACTAACACAGACGACATCAGTGCCCTCTACCCAGGCCTGCCAATGGAGGGAGGGCAGCATCCCAACCCCACCCTGCGCACTCCTGGCTTAGCTGCTGCTCAGCATAAAGCATGGAAAATCCACTTTAGGGCTCATTTTGGGAATATACATTTACATATACACATACATATAAGAAAGGGTGCCTCTGAGCATGTAAAGAGTGCCTGTTTCTTCCATGCACTGTAATGGGGAGTCACGGCTAACGGCGAGGGGCGTCAAGGGTTACAGCCGCGCGTTTTTATGGGGGGGGCGTCAAGGGTTTGGGCCACGGTTGAAAAATGGTCTGGCTACTCCTCTGGCAGCATGCAGACCTCTCTGGTGTAACTGGCTTCTCTAGTAAGAAATAGCATAAAGGCAGGCGAGGGGAGGGAAAGATGGAAGGCACTGGTGCAGGACAGGGCAGAGGGGAGAGGCGGAGGAAATAAAGGTCCCAGCAGCAGCCATGGCATGAGGAGAGGGGAGCTTTCATGGAAGGAGGGTGAGGCAGAGGGTGGTGTAGTGGTTTGGGAGTCGGACTTAGACCTGGAAGATCCAGGTTCAAATCCCCGCTCAGCCACGAAGCTTCCTGGGTGACCTTGGGCCAGTCACTATCTCTCAGCCCCACCTACCTCACAGGGTTGTTGTGAGGACATGTGGAAAATAAAATAAATAAATCCAGATCTACTGGTGGATTTCTAGATGATTTGCCGTAGATCAGCAAAGGTTGTGCAATCCTTAAAAATGCCCATCCCCCATCTCTACATGTCTAGCCTTGTGCTAATTGTCTCTCAGCCTCAGTGTTACTTAAAATTTTCTGTTTAGTGGGTTTCTTTTGGCCAGCTCTGCAACAGGCGCGCAGGATTTATATAACTAAGGTGTGTGAGTGAGAGGGGTACAACACCGGCCCTCTGCACGTGCAATGAATCTGATGTGGCCCCTGAGATTAAATGAGTTTGACACCCCTTAATCGCACCTGAAGCTGCCTTACTGTAGGTCACGCCATGGGTCCACCCAGCTCCATATTGTTTATTATGACCAGATCTTACGTGAGTGGAATGAAAAATATAAGAGCCCTGCTGGATGAAGCCCAAGCCCATTTACTTGGGCTTCATTACTAAGAAAACGCCTTTTTCTCTGGCCAACCAAATGTCTGCGGATATAAACAAGAGATGAAGGCATAGCCACCTTCCACTGTTGCTTTGGCATTTAGTTACAGTTAAGCTAACATACCAGCATAGTAAGTGTCACGCTGGTCACCAAAGGGCTCACTAATTCCAGGGTGCCTCAAGCCACCGGGAGCACCAAAACACGCAAACCCCAAGATAATTCCGCAATCATGCAGCCCTTCTCACAGTGTGGTCTGCCTACAAACTTGCAATTTATGCCAATAAAGGGTTCATTCATTCATTCAACTTGCAAGCACATTCCACCCTGCCTCTTTGCTACCCAGCTCAGCAGCAGATAGAAGGAGGAGTGGAAGTAAAGATCACTGGGTTTTAAATGGTCTCACCCAACTCTATCAGGGTCCTTGGGGCAGCACACCTTACACTGGTCAAACAAAACATACGCACTCCAGTTTATTCATAAAATAAGTTTTATTAAGAGTAACAAAGTAAGTCTCTTCCTCCCAGCTTGAGGGGGGGAGGGGTTGCAATCAAAGGAAGAACTTCAGAAAGGAAAGTAAGAGCCATAATTCTAAGGCAGCAAGAAAACAACAGTTACTGACTAAGTTCTACTCACTACATATTGAATAATTCTAAGTCCAGAGTGTTGGATCGTTGTTCAGTTCAGCAGCATGACATGCAGCATCTCTGGGCACAGAAGTGCGCTCTATGCAATACCTTGCCCAGCTTTATAGAACAGAAGCCCAGGACCCTCGTGGGGGCTTAGCCAATAATATGAGTTTAAAAATCTGCTGAGTCAGGATCTAATCACTCAGCTGCCAGGCACGTGTTAGCTTATATCTAACAGATAGTTAAATATTTAGCTTATATCAAATTAGTTGCATCTGGAGCTGTCCTTGTTCTCTGTCTGGCAGATCAGGCTTAATTCATGGCCACCTGCCATCTTTCCTTATCTGGCTCTCATGGACTCCAAGGTGCCTGCTTGGCAGGTTCCTTTCTCTGATTAACTTCAGAAAGATTCACACTTTAGCCCCATTTGGTGCCACAGGAGGGTTCCTGCTTCAAAGCCTGAATGCTACTTAAAGAATCTCCATATATTTCAAAGTACCCCTTATCCCTGAACAACCATAGATGTTAAACTCATAAGATCCTGTATTTCGAAGCATCCGCTTAGCCACCAAACTGCATCCCCGAGTTCCAAAGCTCCAATCTCCCTGTGATGGTATAACAGGAAGGAGGGGGAAAAGGACACCCACCTCCTTGACAGTAAGCTGCTTTCAATGTGAGATCTGTTTAGTAGTGACAACTGCAAAATGCACCAAGGGCAATGAAAATGGAAAACACAATTGCCCTCATCTAGCAATTCTTGCCAGCATGTGAGTTTCAATATGGATTTGGAAAGTCCCCATCCCTAAGGGCATCTCCTTTCAGCTTAGCAATGTACTGCCTTACATCATGGAAGCAGGATTGCTCCTTCTGTTCAAGTGAATGAGGAAGATTTGTTGCAAAGAAGCCCCCCCCCCCCCCCGGCAAGTAAGTGTGCCCACCAGTCATTTGTTTTAAGCAGTACATTAGCAGCAGTGGTTTAATTTATGAGTGGGAAATCCACACAGTCAACGTTTACATCTTGTGACCACATGTTTGTTAGATCCATTTGCATTGCGGAAACTTTCTGTCTTCTGAGAACCCTTTCCACATCAACCAGTCCACAGAACAATCCTAGCAGGTTGACTACGGAAACATTGCACATTACAGAGGATTATGGGGCATAGTTAAGAATGTAACCTCATTTCATGACTGAGACTCTTCAACCCATGATTATACTGGGAATATACATTATTCACAGCCTTCCAAACCAAAGAGTTTGGCATGTTCATGAAAACCATTCAGAGAACGGTGGTTTGAACATAGCTGATATAGTTCAGTTTCTAACACCAAGCATTTCAAACACCACCATGTAGCCCAGTGGCTAAAAGGCTGAACCATGAACCAGCACTTCCTAGGTTTGAATCTCACCTCTGCTCTGAGCTCACTAGGTGGGTGGCCTTAGGCAAGCCACACTCTCCCTCTCAGCCTCCCCACTGTAATATGGGGGTGATAATATTTCACTGGTTGTCGCAAGGACAACATCAAGGTAATAGAAATAGTTTCAGAAAGCAGTACATAAATGTTAAGTAGTGTGAGTATCATGTAGTTGGCTAGTACCTAGATATGAGACTGCCTAGGAGCCCCATGCATGCTCCTGTGAAGTCCTTCAGGCGAGGTTGGATACCAATAGCTACCAAAATGTTCAGATCTGCTATATGTAAGGGAACAAATGTGGGGTATGGAATAGAATCCCAATATTCTTCAGGAAAATGCAATTGCTACTGTTGGAACACGGAAAAGGAGGAAATGTCATGGCTGGAGGGATCTTTGTGATATTGTAGAAGCAGTTGTGGGTTGTCTGTAGCTGTTGACTTGATCTTAGAGATACTTCATCACAGCCTCCTTTGAAGGCTGCAAAAATCCCCTTTGGCCAAATGGCATGGAGAGCCTTCCCATTGGTGGCACCAATGATCATAAACATGTGATACTGTTACAGCAACGTTCTGTGCCATCATTATGGATGATTTTCTTCAGGACAGAATTGCCTATCTTCATAATGATTGTCAGGGGTTAATACGTGTTTCTCCAGGAGATGGAGAAATGAGAAGTTCTGTGTATGTAAAAAAGACATGGGAAGGGGGATAGGATTTGACGCGCAGCAGCGTCGCCAATCCCGGGCCTGATTTGCCCTCCCCCCACCCCATTATGTCCCCTCCACACCCTCCCACAGCCCCGTGCTGTTCGGAGCGACCTTACCTGCTCTGGTGCGTGAGGCTCCTGGATGCAGTGCTAGCAGGACGGCACAGGCTTTCCTGCCAGTGCTGTGTGCTCTCCAGGTGCCACAAACATGCTTTATGGCATGTTTGTGACACCCTAGGACGGCACAGGGGTCACTGTGCTGGCCTAAGGGAACCATAGGATTGTGTCGTGAAACAGGTGTGCACAACGCCATGTTTGGACTCATGATATCAACCAAAAACTGGCCAGAGAACTAATGTTTCTACATGAAATGTTGCTGTTGAATGTCTAAGCCTTGCATTTTTTCTCCCCCCCCCCCCTTTCTAGCTCAAAACTCAATGGCCGGTGATGGAGTAGGCATTAGCCATGACTTAATTACCTTAGAAATTAGGTCTCCAGGAGTTCCAGACCTGACACTCATAGATCTACCAGGGATCGCCAGAGTGGCCGTGGGTAATCAGCCACAAGACATTGGAGACCAGGTAAAAAGGCTGAACTTGATAAGACCGATACTGACAATTCATGCTAAGTTGGAGAGTTTTCTGACCAGACATGTCATAAAATCGCTATATTTTATATGTATTTCTATTCCTTTCTATATATTTTTGGTTCTGTGTAATTCTGTGTGATCCTCATGGTTTTGGGCATTGTCACACCTCCCTCTGCAGCTTTTCTGTTAAACCTTACAGAGAGCTGCCCAACCGGAGGCAGGAAATGCAAATTTGACTTGGAGCAGCTAGGACAAGCCAAACCGGTTCAGCTGGTTTCAAGGAGATAGTGGCCTGGCGACTGGCACTCCTCCAATCGGAGAGATAGATGACATCATTCTAGCCAAGGAAGAAAAACAGTTTCCCAGTTGGAAGCTCACCCTCTTCCTCCAGCTCCAGGCTGCAGAGTCCACCAGCCCTCGCTGGATGCAAGTGTAAGGAGTTGGTGGTTCCATCACCCCGTGTTATAAAGTAAATTGAACTTCGTAGCAGCAGCCCTGAGTTATGATTCTGCGGCATCTAATTGCTATCTGTTGGTGGCCTGTATGATTGCAGGAGCCCTTTTTCTGCCAAATTCAATTCTCCTTATTCTTTTTTTCTTACTCATTTGGCTTTTGTTATCCCCTTTTTCTTTTATTGGACTTTTAACAAGCCTTTTACAGTTTGACCATGAGTCTGCCTGGTTCCTGATACGGCAAGTATAATGGATTGTCACGTCTCTTCGCTCTGCAGGCGCTACTGTGAGAGTGGTTTTGATAGGAACCCCTGAGGTTCAGTATTGTTTTAGGAAGTGGGTTCTGCTCAGGTAGCCCCTCTGACTAACCTGATCTCCTGGGCTGGTGACAGTGGATTCAGTCTACCAAGATATTTCCCCATTCAGCTGTGTTTCCAAACAGGTGAGAGAAGGGCGTCAGCATGCTAACCACTAGGCACTACTGCTCTGGATCAGTGTGTGGTCGCTGGCAGCCCCTCTGACCCTGACAGCATGAGAACTTTTCAGGGATTGTTCTTGCATACTGGAAGAATGCATAGATTTATGTTGTGTTTTGGCATGAGAATCTCTTGCTTTGCTGTCTTAGTAGGCATCTTGTTGTATTACCTTGCAGTTTATTCAGTTTCTCCCTATTGCACTTATATCATTTATTAATTGGTTCAACCTGTTGGTAGCCTTATGAAGGGAAGCAGAAGGAAGCTCCTGAAAGGATAGCCAACAATTTGCTTGTAGAAGGTCAGATAGTGCCTTGCAAAGTTTGCCTGATTTCTCCTTCTTGCAAACTCCCAGCCCTGGTCCTCCTGTGTTGACATTCCTAGCTCCAGTTCAGTCTGCTTTTTACCCTTGAACTAAACCAATGTTGACTCCTGTACTAGATCCAGTCTTGCCTAGCTGTCTTTCCATCCCAATCAACTCATGACAGGTGTTTGCTTGTCACACACAGAAAGGTCTCGCAGATCTAGTAATTATTCTGTTGTCATTTGGAAGTATAATCATGAATAATCTGTTATGAGCAAAACTCCCCCCCTTTTCCTTTCCTCGCTATACTATATTATGAAATCTGATACCAAGCAACATTTCATATGTCAACATCGAAGAATGTTAATGTGCAAAATAAACTGTTTTCCCAGAACCTCTATGCACCAGATGGACAGAACTCTGGCGTACAGGCCATGTCTCTCAAACAACTCAGTTTCGAGCCTCAAACTCCTGCCTCTGTGTGTGTGTGTGTGTGTGTGTGTGATCTCCCCCCCACTCCACTGGCACACATCGTGGAAGGAAAGAGTTGAATGCAATTTTAGAGTCCTTTTTACTCATCTGTATTTACAGTTGGTATTTACCCTCCTGAACATTATTCCAGTAACTTCTGTAACTTTGTAACAAAACCTCTGCATTTTATTGTACCTGCATTTTGCATTAACCTAGGTAAACCTCATTTCAGGGTGCCAGGCACCCCTCTGGCACCACTGTTTAGTGACATTTGCATTTTAGCCAACACTGCTGACACCTTTGAAGTAACAGGAGATTGCCTACATCCTGCCTGGTTAGGGAAAAATCCCCTTTCCATTCACATGCCAAGTTACACATTTATCCCCAATAATTAGCCTGTGCAGTAGCAGCAACTCCAAAAATCCTTAAATGTAGACGAATTTTGAGCAGAAAATGGTCGCTCTCTCTGGTGCAATACCTCCATGTGTGTTGTATCAGAACAGGGTTTCCACACTGCTAACCTACTCAGGTAAGGCTCTTCTTTTCATGACAGGTAGCTATATATACACACCACGCTGAAACTCTTTCACCCGAAACCAGGACTGTCCCAAAAAATCTGGGACTGATGGTAAGCCTGTTACCCCCAAGATTTTAATTTTTACCCCACTTGGGGTAATTTACAGAGGACTTACTTTGCAGCAAGTGTCCGTGCCAGGCCCAAGACCCTGAAACTACAAGTACAACAGGGATGATGCATCAGGGTTGGTTTTGTTTCCACTTTCCTCTGATCATCCTTGCCGACACTTACCACCTTCCTTCTTTTAGTCTTTCTGCAGGATCACGTGTGTCTTGTTTTGCCTTTGCAATTCTCTTCCATTATCTGGATATATTTGTACTGCCTTTTACATAAACGTGCATTTTTAGTGTCACCTGCCTGGGCTCAGTTCAATAAGGAGGGAGAGGTTGCCACATCTCAGAGAGAACTCATGCTCTGCTTCTGCTCCTGTCAGGTTGTAAGAGAGCCCCTGCTTTTTTTGGGGTGGGTGTGTTTCTCATCTTTCCTGGGAGGGATGTTTTCCTCATGTTACCTTTTATCTGGCTTCCCAGTATAGGGTGATGGCAGCAGCAATCTCCCACTTTACTATGTACTATAGGTGCAAGTTCTATTAAAAAACACACACATTTTGCTGTCCCATTTAATTCACATATTCCACTGTGTCAACATAAGTTACTGCCCCAATGCATTTCATGTTTTAAAAAGCTGTGGAGTAATTAACGGAGCAATCCTCCATAACTTCCCACATGAGTAGGCTTACCATATTGCCGACCAGTACGCTCCGTCTTGCCCTTAAGGGGTGGGGCGGCGGGAGGGAGTCAGAGTGTGTGCGCTCTGACTCCCTCCCCCCCGCCCCTGCCCTTAAGGGCAAGACGGAGCGTCCCGGTCGGCGATATGGTAAGCCTACACATGAGAAGTGCGCGCTCTGCAGGTGGAGAGTGCCATAAACACGCCGTAAAGCATGTTTGACACCCTTGGAGTAAGGGTTGCCTTACTCTGCCTCCGGACCAACCCTGCAGCCGCTGGTGCAGTTAAGAGTTGCACCGGCCAGTGCAGGGGTGAGGGAGGGCGGCCATTGGGCAAGCTGGACCAGGAGGGGGTGGGGATGTTGGCGGCAAGCTCTGCCGATATCCCATTCCCGGGCTCAGTGGCCCTTTCCACGCCACCCCGGATGTATGTCGGCTCTTCAGCCCAAGAGTTGTACATCTGAGGAGGCCCATTGGGGTCGGGCAGCCCTACATCGGGAAAAGGGGACCCTGGGCCCGGGAAGGGCAGAGGATTATGCAGCTGGCCCTATGGGCCGGCCGCAGATATTTACACAGGATTGGGCTGCCTGACCCTACACATTATTGTTGCAGGTGTTATGTACATTGCATTGTGGAGTTATTACTGACCTTGATGGAAATGTACAACAGTATTTTATTGAAAAACAAGTTTTCAATAGTGTTTTTCCTAGCAACTGGACTTGTGCTCAATAAAATTCTCCAGAGGCTTTTTGTCACTTTTTGGGAATATGGATTGATACAGTAAAATTTAGTGTTGACCCAGAATTAAGACTAAATTGTTAGGCCCCCAAAAGATTTCCAAAACAAAATTCACCTATGAAGGGACCAGAATTCTCTGAAGTATGCTAGGACAGGCGTTCAACAAAGAGGCTGACCCTTATCAGCTGCAATTAGCGGCTGATCCTCACAGTACAGTTATTTTGAATATTTTGTATTCTGCGCGCCACATTTCAGGCTCCCATGGCCTCCCAGCAGCCATAGCTGCTTCCGGCATCCCGGCCGAAGCCTTTCAGGCAGAGACCCCCCCTCTCCACGGAGCCTCCGCAGTTCTGCCTCTCCCTTCCAAGCCGGTCAGACGGAGCAGGTCAGACGGAGCAGCCCTCTAATTAGTCTTATCAGATTACTGTTTCACCTTTTAAAAAGCTAAACACATTCCGTTTTGCTGCTTACAATCACTGTTCAATCACTTCCTGGTTGCTCAATTTTCCCCTTTCCCAAGCTTGCCCCAGAATGCACTACTAGGGAGAGCTTGGGGAAGGGAGGGGGGAAATTGAGCAACCAGGAATTGATTGAACAGTGATTGTAAGCAGCAAAACGGAGGATTTTTAGCTTTAAGGAGGTGAGACAGCGATCTGATAAGACTAATTAGAGGGAAGCTGACTCACCAGGCAAGGTTACTTGGCAGGAGACAAAGGGCAGGAGACTCATGAGAACTTTTAAAATAGCCGCTCAAAGCATTTGGCAGCCAAAAGGTAAGAAAAACCTTGCGGTGGGGAAGTCTGGCAGGGCTGCAGAGTGTGTGTAGGAGGGCTGCGGGTGTGTGTGTGTGTGTGTGTGTGTGTGTGTGTGTGTGTGTGTGTGTGTGTGTGTGTGTGTGTGTGTGTGTGTGTGTGTGTGTGTGTGTGTGTCTATATCGGAGGGCTGCTGTAAGTAGGAAGGCTGGCAGGGCTGTGGGGGGGTGGCAGGGAGAAGCTGGCAGGGCTGATCGGTAGCACATAAGTAAACCTAATATATGCTAAGAATCAGGGGCATTGACAAAGGGAAGCGCGCGGGGCAGGCCGCCCGGGGGTGACGCGCACACAAGGGTGACGCGCGTCCCCCTGGCACTTATATTTTTGATACTGAAGCTGGGCCCACCCGCCCTCACGTCCGTTTGGCTCCAAAATGAGCCGAAAACGGCGCGGGGGGGTGCTCTGCTCCTGCGCATGATGTCACGCGCGGGGGCGGAGCCGCTTCCTTAAAGGTGACGTGTGCCCCCACTCTGGGGTGACGCACGTCCTAGCGACACGACTGCTAAGAATAGATGCTTTCGAATAAGAATAGATTCTTTCTAACTGTGGTGCTGGAGAAGACTCCTGAGAGTCCCTTGGACTGCTAAGAGATCAAATCAGTCAATCCTAAATGAAATCAACCCTGACTGTTCCCTGGAAGGACAGGTACTGAGGCTGAAGCTCAAATATTTTGGCCACCTAATACAAAGAGAGGACTCTCTGGAGAAGACTCTGATGCTGGGAAAGATTGAAGGCAAAAGGAGAAGGGGAAGGCAAAGGATGAGATGGTTAGACAGCATCACCGATGCAACGAACATGAGCCAACTCAGGAAGATAGTGGAGGACAGGAAGGCCTGGCGGGATATGGTTCATGGGATCACGAAGGGTCGGACACGACTTAACAACAAAAACCTAATATTCAAGTAGTCCTGACTTGATACAATATACAGTATTTATATACCGCCTTTCTCGGTCATTGGATTTCTCCTCCGACTTTAATCCAAGGCGGTGTACATGGGCAGGCTGTCCTAACCCCCCTTGGGGCTTTTACAATATATATAAATGTCCAATCTCTCATGAACAGCTACTTTCCAGGTGGTATCCTTTTTACAGCCTGACAATTCTGCTGGCTGGCGCCTCCCACACTCGACCAGCAGCTGGAAGCTCTTATCTCGCCTCCTGGACCTGGAGACTTTCACAGCTTTTTGCCGGTGGCTCGAACTTATCAAGTTCACCGGTCTTTGGGCTTTGAAGGCAGCAGCTCTCCCCACTACGCCAGACTCTTAAATTAATTTAATTAAGTGATGGTAATTAATTGGCTCAGGGGATACTTCAAAAAATTTGACCCTGCCACGGGGGTACACCTGACAACAAAGGTTGGGAACTCCTGCGCTATGATCATATAAGGTGGGAGGAGAGAAAGAGATTGACCTATTTTATGTGTTTTGGGGAAATGTCTACATTGCAGCAACTGTTAAAACTGTGTTTCCATGCATTAGGACTGAATCCTTACCTTCAGCAAAGTGAACATTTTTCAAGGAAGCACAAGAATATGAATTAGCCAGAGGGAGACATATTTTGTAAAAAGGGTTTATTCTTTAAAATCACCTGTACACAAAGATGCAAATTGTATGTCAAATAGGAATGTAAAACATTTGCTTTTTAAAATTGTAATAAAGCTTCTAGTTTATAAACATTCTGCATGATTTATAGTCATTTTTCATCAGTCTTATGTCTGCTTTAAATAATCATTTGAGTGGCACTTTAGTATACAACTTACAGCATCTTGAAAACCTGAAGAAGGAATTTCTTCAAGAGACATTTTTTAAAAGTGCATTTCAATAGCAGCATTATTGGTTGTCAGTCCATTGGAATAACATGAAAAAGAAAAAGCATCAGATTTCATTGCTAATAGCTGTACTAATCAGATTTGCCATGTACATAGTTCATATTTAAGTTTTTGCTTCCACCATTATTAAAATCATAAATCTTTACACAAATGCATTAAGAACCAAGATTAAGACATTCCTGCTTAATACGTGCATATCAGTGTTTTATTAAATGAGGTAGTCACTTGATTAAGTTATTGTTTTACTTTCCTGTTCTTAACACTTAACTGACAGGTTTAGAATTGTATAAAATATAGCTGCAATGAAAAGATCTTGTTAAAGGGGCAGGGGAAATAGGAATTATTCCCACTTGCTGTTTCTAGTCCCTACACTTGAAGATGCATCTAGCAAGCTTCTAGCCACAGGCTACAAGACCTGTTAACTGTGCCTTTAGAATATGAGTTACAACAAAAACGAACAAGCCATATATAAGCCCTCTTCAGACATTACCTGGGAACAAGGATGTGTGGCTGGGAGTGTGCCAACTCCACCTGCTGCAGGCAATGCCCTATAGCTACGCTCCCCACTCTCCGTGCTGACAGCACTGGTCTGCAGTGACCTGTGCAGCATTTGCCAGCATGTTCCTGGTTTAGCCAACCACACAGTCCTGTCTCTGGTTGAGGCAACACCTCTAAAGGCCTATCCTGGAATACTCTGTACCACAGAACAAAATGAAGTCCAAGTTGTTTTCATTTACTGAACCAACTCTGATCTTGATTTTAGTCTTACATATTTGGATGGGGGGGGGGGATTAGATATATGAACACTGATTTCTGAAATCAGCGTTAACACCTGTGAAAAGGGATGAGGAATTTTAGGTACACCTGAAAACAAGTGAGGTATTTTCTGTCCCTTAGAATTTTAGAGAAATTGTCTCCTTTGCACTTGTTACCTCAGGACATTCACCACAAAGTTTCCCCACCTTTGAAAACCTGGGCTAGCCAGCAGCTCAGACATTCACATCACTGATATCTTAAACATTAAATAACACATAAAAATAAGCAACAGGATGCTGTGCTTATATTCCAAACACACAGTATAGAAATAGCAATTTACAAATATGATTGTGATAACTTAATAAAAAAAAACTGGCTGGGAATTTCAAATCAAGGACACTTCAGTAACTTGATTAAAAAAAAGGAGTGCTAATAACCACCTGAGACATTGTACAGAGATAGTCTCTTGTGAAGCCTATACTGTGCTTGATATCCAGTCAGTGCAAATGGCAAAAAGTTTACCAACATTTAGGTTATATTAAAATATGAAGTGTTGAGGACCTAGAATTCATTTTTAAGGCACTTAAGACAGGAATTATGAAGATCATGAAAACCATCCCATTCACAGAGATGTCATTCTTTCCACAGGGGTGACATGAGCAAATGTAGTCATCGGTTTGCCTGTTAGAAAAACACAAGAAGCATTAACACTCCCCGCACACATGCATTGAATTAATAATGCATTGTTATGGGACCATATAAAATCTGAAGCAATGTCAACAATGTTGATCTGTTTAAGGGGAGAATCAGAGATTGAAGCCAGCCATTCAGTGAACCTTTATGAAATCAAAAGCTTTTGATTCACCTCTTCTTCAGCCCTGGAGTCACAATCATCTAACAGTAGCAGATTCATTGTTGTTTCTGTTTTTATAGAACTATAAACTCCCACAACAGGATGACCTGTGAATGACCCAGGGCAGCAGCTATAGGTAGGGGCAGAAGAAAAACGGTGATAACACATAACACCGCTTTCTGTTAAAAAATGTGAAAAATAATAAAATCACATAATTTTGCATCATTCTTCATCTGTTGACATTGTACAACCTATACCACCTACCTAGTACACTTTTACAGCAGTTAATTGATAAAAATGTAAAAAAAATTGGAACACCTACCACCACTTTCTGCTATTTCATTTTGCTTAAACACTGAAATCTGTGAAAAAATAAAACCATTTTCTCCCACCTCCAGCTATGGGTGTACAATGAACAGAACGCAGAAAACCTTCCAGACAAAGACAATTTCATAACTACTGTGTCTGTATCTTGATCATGTAAACATTCCCACAACATTAAGAATATTTATATACTGTACTGCTTTTCATGTACTGCTTTTCAAACACAAAAGTTCACAAAGCACTTAATAGGATCATGCTTCAAGAACCAAGTGTGACAGATGTGGACAAACTGGATTAAGGCTGGAAGTGATGCGCTAATGCACCTGGTTCATTAACCTACCTACCCCCCCTCAGATACATAGAACTGTGAGTGGGGGCTGATAACACCCCTTGCCCATCATCACCCTTCATCCCCCCCATGCCATGGCACTGCTACAGCCACCACCACTTTCAGTTTTCTCCACGGAGGGATTGTGCCAACAGGTAAACATGAAGATATATTCTAGACAACGACACACTCTAGCATTCATTCTTCAAGAGAAGGGAGCAGACCAGCAACAGTAGAAGCAGGCAGAAACAGGCAGCAAGACCCACTAGGAAAGCCTGACAGTTCTGCAGAGTACATGGAGCCACCAAGCCTGCCCCAGTATTTTTGGGTGCAGCAGGCAATGCTGGTACCCACCAGACACAGGTGGGGAGATATTGAAAGTGACATGGCATGAGATGGGGGGATGTTAGGTGAAAATTAAAACTTGGTCCATTCTATGACATTTCACACTTTCACAGTGCAATCCTAACCAGAGCCCAGGGCCGCCCGCTGGATCCAGAGTCCAGGACGCCTTTGCATTGGCGGGCTGGAAGTCTAGTCGGGGAAGGGGACGTTCATCCCCTTCCCCGAGTGTAAACCGGGGCTGGCCCAATAGGCCTCCTTGGATTTCCACCAGCTAAATAGCTGGCGGAAGTTGGAGGAGGCGGTGTAACGGCCTAGCCACCTGGCGGGGACGGGGATATGGTGGGTGCCATCCCCCACCCCCTTTCGGGCCAACCAGACCAATGGCCCCCCTCCATCACGCGGCCGCCAGCGGGAGAGCTTAACCTTCCTCCAGCGGCCGAATCCCAGTCCAGCGTTGGAGTGAGGAAGGCCAGCGCAAGAGTCATCGCGACTTACTCTAGAGAGTCATCGCGAACGTGCTTTACAGCACGTCCGCGATGGCTTCCGGCAACGGAGCACTCACTCTGTCACCGGTTACTTCCAGTGGATTGCGCCCTCACTCTCTAAAAAGGAGTTCTCAACTTTCATCTTTTGAAGATACTCCAGAGTGACAAGTCAGCTCCACCAATGCTTATAAGGAACATAGGTTGTGCAACAGAACCAACCATCCATCCATCACAGGCTGCCATAAGCAGGCTGCCATAAAGTAAACAAGAGTCTGCCCTGGGCTTGCAACCCCTGCTTTGCTCCTCAGCTGCTGCTTGGACAACAGACTGCAAGGCAGGGAAGATCCACTCCTAATCATCCTCTATTTTTATAATTTTCTGTCATTTCACATGGGGGGGGGGGAAGCTATCCTGGCTTGGCCCTGCCATCATGCGTGGCAAGAGTGGAAAACAACTTCTGGCAGACTATTGGGTGCTCACTTTGCTTGGGGCAGACTTTCTTTGGCAATGTCCTGATGTCTTTGCAGATTCTCCTCCATGTGCTTTGACTTACTGACCCCCACCCACCCTCCCATTGCACAGGCTGGGATTAACCGATTGCCTTTGGAGCCATATAGGAATTTTTTGTTGTCCTGATTGGCCTTGGTTGGCCTTGGTTGACAGTTTTTTCCTTCGCCTACGCCAGACTTATTTTCTTTGGGTTTGGTATTTTTTTTTTTTTTTAGCCAGGGTCGGTCACTTCTGGCAGGTTTTGTGTGGGCCAGGACTAGGGATTTTGGTGTGCACCCTGGAGGTAAACAGACATTAGTGGGTGGGCCAATATCGATCCCTGGAGGCTGTCAGGTGAGCCCTTGGGGTGGATTGCAAAGTCTACTTTAAAGGCTTTCCAGCATGGGAGAGGTAGTGCAGTCCAACTTCCTCGACTCTTTGGGGTTGGTGTAGAGAAGCTCACACCGTCAGCTGATGGGCTGCAGCTTTGAGTCAGGGTGGGAATGCCCAAAAGCAGAATAGATGGTAGTTTGTTGTCTTCTCTAGGTTAAATGCTTGCACTAAAGGAGGGAGGAGTTGTGAGGTTAGGCCTGCTGCGGGGTTGTTCAATTATATAATTGGCTTTCAATAAGAATGGCCCAATTTATATTTGGAGCAAATTGTCTTGCATGTTTATTGTGGGGTGCATAGGCAATGAGCCAATTATGTTACAAAAGTGCCTTCACTTTTATTATTATGAGTTACCTGCATATTTCTGTAAATCCAGTCTGTGAACTGAGTCATGTTACCATAAACTCCAGGTCTATTTCGACCAGCACAGCCTGATCCCCAACTTGTGTCGCCAACTAGCCACCACAACGAGTCTTTCTCAGTTACCAATGGACCACCACTGTCACCCTAAAACAAAACATAAGCCATAAACTTATTGCAACCTTGTCACAATCAAGTTAAAGAAATAATCAACCGATTACTGGAACAATAAAAATATACCAAACAAGACAGTGACCAAATCAAAATGCATCTCTCATAAAGAAAGGTGACTTGGAATGGCTACAGAAAATGACCCAAGGCTGGCTGGCTGGCTGGCTGGCTGGCTCTCTCTCTCTCTCTCTCTCTCACACACATACACACACACCTACCTTTGTACTAATGCCCCACTATTGATAAAAATTGGCTCCCACAAGTTAGGTGGATTAATGACTTGAGAGGCAATTCTAACTACAGCTGCATTGCAACTGCAGCTTCAGGTGAAGCTAGAATCTAATATTTAATATAGCACTCCATTTTCATGGTGCTTTAAAAATGTAACATGCCTGAAAGAGTTTGCACCTTAAAATTTGCTTCATATCCTGCAGTTATATTCAATCCATCCATCCAAGATCTGGAAACTATGATAGTACAGAACACACACACACACACACCGGTGTCCATTAACCTTTGATCATCTACATTGAGCTGGTACCAGGTCAGTGTGTTTCTTCCTTAACCCAAACGCTATAAGCAGCAGGGAAGCTACCCGTTTCCAGAGCCTCCCTTGCATGCAGGCTGCTTGTCTGCTTCATCGCTATAAGCAGCATACTGCTTATATAGTGTTTTTGTTAAGGAAGAAACACTGACCTGGCACCAGCTCTATGAAGAAGATCCAAGGTAATGGGCATGGGGGGGGGGTCATAGAGGATAGTGTTCCCCCCATCTGTGGGCTCCCGATATCAGTGGGGGGCAGGAACCTATCCCTTGCAGATACCGGGGCACTACTGTATTAAATTACACACACACACGCACACACACACACACACACACACACCAAGGTTGCTTTTCAAAACACTTGGTTCAGCAAAAGTAGAAAAAAAATCACTTGCTTACTAGTGGGGTAATCATATTAAAATACATTTTATTGCAGTTACACTTGCCACAAGCCAACTGAAGACCAATTCAAGACATTTGTTCCTACCTTAAAAGTTCAACATAGTGGTCCTGCATACCTTATTTCTCTCCCTCAGAGCAGTGGTGTCACTATGGTGTGGCGGGGGGGGGGCAGGGCACCGGAGGCAACGCGCCGGGAGGGGGCAACGGTCCAGGAGGGTGACGGACCAGAGGCCTGCTTGGCGAGCCACATCTTCGGCGGCTCAGCCGCTTCTATCTAGACCAGGGCAAGGCTGAAAGCGGCATGCGCACAATGCTGCTTGAAGCCATGCCCTCAGAAGGGCTGAACGAAGACCCAATCACATCTTTGTTTGGCCCTTCTGAGGGCAAGGCTTCAAGCGGCGTTGTGCGCATACCACTTTCAGCCTTGCCCTGGCCTAGATAGAAGCGGCCGAGCCGCCGAAGAAGACGCAGCATGGGAATAGGCCCCCTCCTGGTGGGAGTGGTGAGCAGTGAGTACTGGGGGTGATGCGGCAGCAGGGGGTGACGCAGCAGCGGGGGGGGGGGGACGCAGCCGACCTCCCGTACCCAGTGATGCGCCGAGCCGGCCGACCTCCCACCCCCAATGACGTGCTGGCTCGTGACACCACTGCCTCAAGAGTGCTCCACAACACTAGAGGCAACATTAACATTATGTCTGTGTTGCATAAGCTCTGTAAAAGTATGGAACAGGGTCTCCTTAGTGATGATGCCAATGTCTTTCTGGTAGCAAATCCCAACAGCATCTGGCTAATCCCAATTCTAAGTGTCAGCAAATTTAACAGTTCTTTAAAAAAAAAAATCAGTTTCCAGACTTTTTTTAAAAAAGTATAATTTTAGAGGGGGAAATTGGTCAACAGAAATAAAGGAATCTTGGGGGGGGGGGGGAAATTACATCAAGAAAATAATTTCTCCAAGATGGGAATCAGAAGCATATTTACAGATCAGTTCAATGTCTTTTTCCAATTATCTATTCATTATCACTTGCATTTTAGACCTCGGAAGTTCAAGCTAGAATCTGAAAGTGTTTCACATTTAACAGAAAAAAAACCATTACCTGACAAGAATCCACTTTTCCTTCTAAGTAACCAGCACAAAACATGGTAGGCAAAACGAGTCCATTATAGACAAACCTATCATTGCATATAGATGATTCAATTAAAGGTACAATTGCTGCATTCAGTTCCTTTGAAGTGTTACCTACAGTTGAAAAAGGGCACAAGAATACATTAAGACCCATTCAAGAACCAGCTGCTAGCTAGAACAATCATCCTTAACGTGTGTGTGTGGGGGGGGGGGTCAGCCAGGTGAGGCTCTGGCCAAGGGCCCATCTGGCCAGACTGACCTTTGAACCCTCAGTACCGATGGCTATGCTAGTGCCCAGAGCACCACTGGGGCAGAGGAAGGCATCATGGAAAACCCAATGCAGGGCTTCCCCCCAAAAAACAGTATTTGATAAACCATTAAATGAAAGCAAGAGAGTGTGTTAAGGTGTTGACAATCTTGCACTTTTGTCATTTCAATGAGTTTCATGAATGCATAGGGTCCATGTCCAGAGAGCCAGGCCAACCCTTCCAAGGGTGGTGGTTGTTTTGCTCAGTCACTGTACAAACCTGATTCTGGCACTGCCAACTACAGCCCACTTGGCCATATTACCTCATTTGAAATGATGATGAGAATGACTACTAGACAAGCACTTCTAGAACTGTGCAATGTTTTCCACTTAAGGGCCTTGTGTACATAAAAGTGCTTGAACTGACCTGATGCACACTTAAAAACAAAAGCCAGGTTTTGATGGCAATCAACTTTACCTCCTTGGCGTTTTGCTCCCCATCCAGTTATCCAACAGTTTTGTTGAGGTTGAAACATCATTCCAGGGTTGGGCAAACAAACTGGCCCTACAGATTCTGAGGCAAGAACATGTTAATCAGTAACTGTGTCAGAACAAGAGTTTGATACTGAACCTGCTGTTCTGGGGACTAGTACGTAGATTTCTAAGGACAGCCTTGGGCCTTTCAGATTTAGAGCGGATTTCTAGTGCCCTTTTTCTAGCATATAGCCAACTGTTTGGTTCATAATCACCACAAGAAAACTGTGAAGATAGGAGGCCTTTAGTGAACAGGATGTACTTTGGGCAGAGGCACAGACGTGACTACTTAGCCAGTGAAAATATTACAATATGAGAATGTTCCTGTGCTGAATATGCAAGCTGTACATAAATTTATCCCCGCCCCCATCTCCTCTTACATGTACATGGAGGATGAAAGGTTGGAGAAAAAAGCCAGACATTGCCCCACATATAATATATTGCCCAATATTTCACGTGGAGCATGATGCACTTTAATTTCTATAATATTTTCTATAGAATGTGATGTTTTCTACTCTGTTCCAAGTGGGCTCAGAATACTAAACATAGAAATATTTGTTAAACAACTCTTGGGCAGGTTAACAGAGCAACTTACAGAACAGATACATCTATTCTGGCCACAAGAACAATGGAAGAACATGCCTCAAACTGGGCCTTCAAAGCACCAATGACTCTTCACATATTTTAATATAGTTATTTAATATTGCTGTAGGGCAACTGAGTTTACACAATCTTGATTTTGTTAGCTGCACTGGGCAAGGGCATGCCAGTAAAAAGGCAGGAAATAAAAATACATACCAGTGAAATAAAGAGGAAATTGTAACTTCATAAGGGCAACGTCATTATTTTTAGTAGTTGAATCATAATTTGGATGAGAAATAATTTTGGCTACTCTGTGTCCCATAACAGAATACATTGCCGACTGTGACAGAACTCCAGCATAAACTCTCCAGTAGTGTGAATCAGAATATGCCCTACAAAAACAGAATAAGGCTAGCAATTATTTTCCACTTCAGCATACCCCCGTATTGTCCCGAGTATAAGACGCACCTGATTATAAGACGCACCCTTAAAGTTTGGTGCTATTAAAAAAATTTAATTAAATCACTGGCATTAAATTGCAACAGCCTGATTATAAGACGCACCCCTAGTTTAAAAACTTAAATTAGGAGAAAAAAGTGAGTCTTATACTCAGACCAATACGGTAACTTGTACAGTACTCCCCCCATATCCGCTGGGGATATGTTCCAGGCCCCTCTGTGGATACTTGAAACTGTGGATAAGAGCAAACACCACTTCCATGGTTTCCTGAGGGGCCCCCCGCCCTCCCTCCCCTGTGGGCAGGCATGTGCGGCCCCCCCAGCTCTTATTTTTCTTTCAGCAAACTTTGTTACTTCCTTAAAACAAACAGAGAAGCAGCCTGCATTGCAGGCAAGTAGAACGAGACTAAGTCCTAGAGAGGCTCTGCAAGGTTTCTGTTAACCTTGCAGAGCCTCTCTAGGACTTAGTCTTGTTCTACTTGCCTGCAATAAGCAGCCAGAGGCTGCTTCTCTTGTTTGTTTAAGGAAGAAACAGAGCTTACTGGGAAAAAAGTAAAAGCCTGGGGGGGGGTGTCCCTGCGATCCGTGGATAACTGAAACCGTGGATAGCGAATCCGTGGATATGGGGGTCCACCTGTATTACTGCAGCATCAACACCTAAGTGCCAAGGCTGCCATCAAGAAGCCTACATATTTGGGCTCTCATCATAAAGAGGTAGGACTGGAGCCAAGTGTACATGCCACAGAGTTTAACACAGTGGGGTGGAACCGTCACTTCTGAGGCAGGACCTTCCTGGGGGAGAGCAAAAAAAAAAACCCAACAAAAAAGCAAAACACACCCCAAACACAACAAAACAGTTGCAACATGACCAAAGAGTTTTATATATGATACACCTGACAGGTGTCATCTTGTCAGTTCACTTATACTCTGCTCACGCCATTTCAACAGGACTCAAGATAAGGACACATAACATATATGGTATCTCCCTTTTAAAAACTGATTTCAATTACTACTACACACAAAATCCCAAGATGTACAGAGTTGTGAAATGAAAAGTCATAAGGAAAAAACACGGGTAGAAATTATCTTGGACTTACCCTTCGACACAGTGAGCTGCTGTGACTATCCATTCAGGAGTGATAATGGACCCTCCGCATAGATGAATTCCTTGGATATGAAGACTGACTTGCCATGGCCAATCCCCAAGGGAGGCAGCATTTCCACCCACAATTCTGTTCCGAGACGTTGCACGTTTAGTAGAGTGGCCACAGTCTTAAAACAAAGGAGATGTTTCAGGGATAGTCTATCACTCACACCATGGGTGTCCTGCTTCCTTCTAGGAGCTATAAAAGGCATATCTGGGTTATCCCATTTTAGGATCATAACCAGCCACCTTAGGAGGTGGGTTAGACTGGACTGAGACAAACAGCTTTCCCAAGGCCACCCAACACAATTAATAGAAAAGTGAGGATTTGAACCCAGGTCTCCCTGGCCCCATGTTCTATCCACTATACCACACTGGTTCTCTAATCAGTCAGTGTTGTCACTTTTAATCTCACTCCGCACATTAGAAATACAGATCTCTTAATTTAAGAGCCGCCAACTTCAGTTGGATTCTTTAAGTCACAACACAGCTTAATAGCTAAGAAAGAACACATAGAGGTATTTAAAAGCCAAATAAAATCACAATACTTACCTATGCATCGCACAGAGACCACGCTTCTTGAGGGACACCATAAACTATAACATGAGCAGATAGAATGAGACTTAGTTACACCAATGTATGAAGATGCAAGACTTCCTTCACATGCACATGACTGGGAGCCACTTCAATCCTATGCTACATGGGTTGCACAAATAAATGTGGGTGGGGCTAATCCTGTGGATTGTTCCTACCAGAGCTGCATCCTCCCTCACAAAAGGGTACCAATTTTATGATAAGAACCTATATGGAGGCTCCACTGGTGTGGTTACGTTATTCATGCATTATTAAAGCAGTATTCATTTCAACATCATCAGCTTCTCCATTGCGTAAGACAATTGTACATTACAATGATTATGTGAACCACACTTATTTCAAATAGGAAGTATAGGAATGTCACCTGTTATACAGTTTCTTATAAAAGTCGATATTCCCAGCACTTGTATTCAGCCTCATAAAGACAAAGGATCCAGGGACAGGGACAGTTGGCTGGCTGTTGAGATAAGTGTTCCTGCCGATGGAAAAAAGTCAACAGTCAAATCCTAGCCATTTCCTATTCCAGTAGAAAGTTAGCTTTAGTCCAAAAACAAATCAAGTGCCACTAACTAGATACTAGCTCTCCGCACCAACTACTACTAAACCATATCTATGGTGTGAGAGTAGTGCAGTATCGTGATTTTGGGAGCCACATCCCTTGAATGTGGGCAGAATGTCATATTATACAATTTGTTTCACATCTACATTCTGCAATACCTGTATTCAGCCTCAAATTTTACTGAAAGATTTTGCACCGAGGCAGAGTTCAAGCTTTGTTCTTTTGGCCACCATTATAGCAGTCACGGCTAGTGTCAGAAAACGTCAAGTTGTTAACCACCAAATATATCCCCCAATAAATGTGATACAGCATTGTCTGAATATGCTGTATGTAGGGACAGCTGTAGCTATCTTACCCTAAGCTGCAATGGTTATGCAGCAATGAAAACAGCTTAGTACCACCTTTTCAAGGAGGTCAGAGCTACACTGGTATAAGACAACAAGAAGATGCTTGCAATGTCTTTAGAAAATCTGCTGGGAGGCTACACATTTCTCAGATTGGTTTCCACTCCATACTACAACTTTGCCATACGCTGTAGATTACAGAATTAGTTTATTGCCTCTTACACTACCCCGCACTAGTGAAAAATTAAGTCAATTCAGAGTGCTGACACAAAACACTAGGTTGGGATACTGGGTAGATCCAACAATCTTCACTCTAATTTTCAAGATTATGTTTGCTAACTGTGAAGCTCAAACTAGTTCATATTCTATTCATATTGCTCACTCAAGATATTTCTGTTTAAGACCTCAGTTCCCAAACTGAGCGTTGCCTGCAACTCCAGGGTAGCCATTTTGTTGAAGTCATCAAATAGCCAACCACCCTGATTCACAGATTTTCACATGCAACAGCCAAGACGCATGCAAGAAACCTGTTCAAATGAGGGAAGGCGGGGGGGGGGGGGGGTCCTGAAAAGCAGAGGATATCTAGAAGAGAAACTGTTTTTTAAAAAAAATATATTGGTTTTAAGGACCCAACTATTGTATAATTTGCCTCATGTAACTAGGCAATTTAAAATCCTGAAATATTGTCTTTTAGATAGTAGCATTCCCAGTATGTCGATCCCTTTAACAGCTGTGCAGCATCACGACTCATTCAGCGATATCATCATCAAACTTCCAAGTTAGGAGGTGTACAGCCATGCCGCTGCACACCTTAGAAGGAACACGAACTGTGAACCCTTTGAAAATTGAGTTTAAAGTATTTATCTGCACTATTCTTGGTTCTTATAACAACTGTAGCTACAAAAGTATTTACAAAGAGGTAAAAGTAAGGTTTATTCACTGCTTGACATGAAGCCTTGAAACTATATTGTTAAGCAATAGTCACTTTGAAAATTGTGTCACAACAGGAGTTAATATACAGAACTCTGACCTTTTGAAGACAAGCCAGTGAATTTGTTATTCTGCCTAAACCATTGATATACGTTTAATAAACAGAGCCAGCCCAGACAGACATACTATTCAACAGCTGTATAATTTAATTCCATTTTAATTGATGCATGCTAAACAGGCAATAGGGAGATAACATTTATGTTCTGCAAACAATGCATGCGAGAAGCTATTAGTAACATAATGCTCAAACTTGGGTATATTCAGCCTATGATACCATCATGAAAAGTATCAGTCTACTTACGTGTTATATCCCATGTCTGTACAGGCAGTCTTCCCGTAGCCATCATGCCAGTCATCATAGCATACAGAGTACCAGCCTTTGTGTTCAGATGAATAAACTTCCAAGATAAAGTTTGGTCCATAAAGCCTAACTATAGTACAAGAAATGTGCCAATGACTGTGATGTTTAATAATGACCAATGACATTCACATTTCTAAAACTGTTATAAGAAGAGCAAAGGCTCAGGGACGTTCCTGGGATTTGCATCACCCAGTGCAAGAGGTCAGTGCGTCACCCCCCATGATGAACCTTCTCCCATGCAGTGGGCAGGGAAATGCACAGAGGCATCACAAGGGTTTGCGTCACCCAGTACGAGAGCATTAACTTTATTTATTTTAATATATAACAGTACAGATCACCCAACGAATCAGTAACCAACTCAGCTCTCAGAACAATCAGTTTCATTGGTCTGTTTTGAGTTAAGGAAATCCAGTTTGTTACACAAGGAAGCTGTATTTTCTGTTTCCGGTTATTTGGCCATAACATTTGATAGTTCAAAATGGTTTGTTTCATTGCATTCTGCATGAGATTACGCACTGAATGATATATAGCATGATGATATTATTCAAAGACAAAGGTTTTCACAATTTTGGCCACCAGTGATGGTGCGGTCCACCACCCCACCACCCCCTGCACCAGTGTATGGATGCCACTGCAAAGGCAGATTCACACAGCAGTTTATAGGCAAAGTTCTGCATGTGTCAAAAGTTTGTGTGTGATCTCTCCAATCTCCCAGCACCATACTACCACGAGTGTATGGTTTCCTCTGGAAAAGAGAATACAGAGGACCTGTATCAGCTAACTATACATTTTTTAAAAATTACTTTGGATACATCTCCATGCAGATGCTAGTTATGGTTGACAAAATACGTCATCCAATTACCTTTCAATGGCTGAAATAGATTATCACATGCTTATATTTTATATCGCATGCTTACATTTTATTCTCCACTTCCTTTGCATATAAATCTGGGATTATTTTTTTTTAAAGATGGTGGCTGGGAGCAAATCCCTTTAAAACTCAAGAGGATGCATTTTGAGTAGATATGCATGGGATTGCATTATGTATCTTTTTAAAAGCAGCTTATTTCTAGTCCTCATGATTGTAGAAGTTTTAAATTGCACTTGACAAAGACTAAAAAGGAAGCCACACGCCAATTTGTTACTTAAATTCACAAAGTCAAGCCCTATGGCCGATTGTTTCCTGCTATAGCCCATTTGGACAGCAGTGATAGAAGTACAAAAAGATGCATGGACTGACACAGCCATAGATGGTTTACTTGTGATCCTAGCAACAAATTGCCACCTACAAATGCAAAAAGTATAGCAAATCAATGGCTGAAAATGTTCCCAGGTTCTCTTGCAACACTTTAACAGCTGCCACACATAATCCAGTTGTGGATTAGACAGACTACTTCATTAAACACTGGACATAATTAGACAGATATTTTAAAAAAAGAGAATCAGCAGGAAGATGAAAGGCTTCCAGTTCAAAAAAATCTTACACGCTCCTCCTGATTACATTGCTTTGTTCAGCGAATGGAGAGAGTGACAGCAGCTGGATTCAATAATTGACAGCGCGTGTCTAACAGATCGGGTCATTTCCATTGCTGCCGGTCATTGGCTGTTCTCGCACTATGATTGTTGCTTTAAAGAAAAAAGGGGCTACTTTTGAACAATTTCATCTCAATCGCTATGATTGTCCTATGAAGAGGTTCCGGAGTACACGGAACGAAACGTTGGAGTGCTGCATAACTTGGATTTTAAAGGGGGTATTTCTGTCCGTTTGTGGCTGCCTATATGAGGAAACCCGCGAACGGAGTGAAGGAGTTTTTAAACTTCAAGTGAGTCTTTTTACATGACGTCTGATCCTGTATCTCTGCAACACTGTATGCTAATAGCTGGCCATGAAAGCTTCCGCAAGAAAATCTTACTACTTTAGCTTACCGCAACGATTTTCATCTTCACCATTAGGGCAATCATTCACTCCATTACACCACTGAGATGGTGTCACACATACTCCTGTAGTGCCACAGTGCATCATGGAACCAGAACAACTGTCCGTCACTGTAAAGACGACAAATTGATATAGGTAATATACTCATTCATAACCCATTTGGAGCTCATTCGGGTCACAGGGGCCTTTAAAAATGCCCAGAGACTGTGGAGAAGCATCAATCCATGGTTTACATATCCTGGAACATGGTTGCTGAAGAGCAAAATTCCACCCCCTGCAGTGGACACTGGACTAAGAGGCCCCCCTGTGAGGTGGACTGTTTAAATTGCCCATAGGCTCGAATGGATGCTGCTGCGCCTACACCCTGCACCCCAGAAGGCAGCTGCGAGGAGAGGGCAGCCCAGTTTTCCAGTGAAGGTAAATTAAAAAGGAGTTCTGAAATAGTAACTAAATACGCTTTTAAAGAATGAACTTTAAAAAAATGAAAAAGAATAGGAATTGTATACCTTTAATGATCACCAACAGTGAACAAGGTTTTACAGGAAAAGAATATTGGAAAAGGAGCAGCATAAAAAGGCAGTCATGCAGACAACCTTTATTAAAGTTATCTTAAGCTAAAAGCCTGAAGAACTATGAAAAGCAAACACAGTCTAAGCTCAGCCACTCAAATGTAGTTATAAAAGGTGGCAGCTTCTGACATGAAGGCAAATGAAAGTCTCTTTAATACCCAAATTAAATGTTCAAGAATTCTGTGTTCTGCTGTCATAAAGGACAGCCTGGTCGGTCTAATATTCTGACAGATTGTTGTGGTGATACACAAGAAGTGGCCCTGGCTAATGGCTGGTAGTTACTAGAGTTTTACTTTTGAATTATACAATTAGTTGATAAAAGATTGGCCTACAAGAACAGGGATTGGTCCACATCCCAAAAAACATGTTTGTCCCTCCTCCATGCAATACTGGGTTTGTTGATTAAGGGGCAGATATTCAGAGATTCCTTTCCTTTTCCTAAGAAGTTATTTGGCTAAAGAGTGCCACATTGTGGGAGGTTCTTCCTTGTGCCTCTTCCCCCCTACAATTGACCCATACTGGTTTGCATCTTTGGAAATGAATAGACTGGCTTGGAACAAAAAAATAAGATCTTGTCTATTCAGGCAGTGAAAGTCAATGGCATTGCCTTGTCCCAAGTGATCTGCTGTTCTCCATTTTCAGTTTTGGGTCATGCTTTGAGCTCTCTTCCTTTTAATGCCATGCAAGTTCCAATTTCCTTACATAAAGTCAATGTTACTATGCAAGAATTAACTCCAAAAGTGTCTGGTAATGTTTTGGTTCTTCAGTAAGTGGTTGATATTAATTCTAGTTGCTTGAGCCCTCATTCTAGCAACTTGAAGAAAACTAGATAGTGGCAGCCGATTGAGGTTGTTATATGCCTGTGGGCTACTAAAACCCTCATTTTGTTCACAGTTGTCAAATAATGGAGACAGAGCAGAACAATGAGGCTTGAGGACAAAGTGTGCTGAAAACTTAGAGCAGCACAGGCATTGCCTTGAAACCTGGGGTGCCTGGCAAAGCTTTTCAGCACAGAAGAGTTTTGGCTTCTGGTTTTTTTGTTTTGATTTTTGTAAAGAAATACAACATCGGCTTAGGAAGGGAAAATGCTGAAGGAAGAATGGAAAGAGTGGGGGAGGGAGGGCTTAAGGAACCAGCAACCGAGTCTTGGCATGGAACGTTCAAAGAAGTCTGGTCTGCATATGTCCAGCTGGAGACCAAATACGAAGCCTTGAGTCAAGAGGTTTCAGTCGCAAGAAGCATGTCAGACTGCCAATTGCATTTCCTTACATTCTCTTGCCTCAGAACACCAGTGGGAAAAGGAAAGCCTCTGCCACCACTGAGCCATGGGCCTTTGCCAAAGGGGAAGTGAAGGCAGGTCCTGAACCCATGCTGGTCAGGTCAAAGACCTATCCGCTAGTGCCTGCAAAAGCAACCTATAAGCTAACTCCAAGAAAAACAGAGATTACTGTACAGTACTTTGTTACCTGAAACTGATGTGGAGACATCTAGTGGCAACATGCCAACAATGTCAGTTTAAACTTCTAAAGAGGAAAAAACAAGAATCTTGTGTGATCCCAAGTCTGCATGTTTGATTAAAAAAACACTGTTGATTTTCTTGTACCTGTTGAAGAGATGCCTTATGATCCAGGAGGACTTATGCATGAAGAGCTTTCAGCTACAGGAGTTATTTACTTGGAACAAGTACTGATTTTTGGTAATGAACTTTGCCTTCCATCTTCAGCAACCGATTGTAACTTGAAACAGAGACCTCAACTATACACTGCATGTGAAGAACTCTTCAGTACTAACATTGTGTTTTCTTTCATGGGGCCAGAGTGCCAAGAAAATTGTGGGGGAAATTAGCTGTAAACCCCACATAGATACATAAATCCCTCATAGATACAAATGTCATGCTGCTAAATAGTTTTGTTTGTGCTCCCTTTTATTCTAGGCAAGAAGGGACCCAGGTCAGACAAAGCAAGTGATCATTTATGGAAAACCTTGTTATTGTGCAGAGAACCTTCACTGCAGCTTACATAACTAAATAGAAAAAAGAAATCAGGATTTAATAAGCAAACAATTGCAAGCAGCCCCAACATAATAACTGATGCCCCCCCCCATACCCGTGGCCAAACAAAATTGCTTACCAAAAAGCAGAATGAAAATATTGTCAATGTTCCTCTGTTTTGGTAGTAAAAGAAACAATGCAAAACTAACAGTGTAATGAGCGAACTCAGGAAGATAGTGGAGGACAAGAAGGCCTGGCGGGATATGGTTCATGGGATCACGAAGGGTCGGACATGACTTAACGACTGAACAACAACAAAAATCCTATCCAACTTACACCACTGGTGCAAACAGTGTGGGAGGGCAGGGTGGGAAGCTTTGGAGGGAGGGGAGATTTAAATCCCATTTGAATTCCCCTTTGGAGGGGATTTGAAGCCCCTTTCCGTTCTGAGGCCTCCTGTTCTCGCTGCACCGCTGGTTACACTGATGGTGTAAGTTGGATAGGATTGTGCAGTTAATCTCCAGGGGTTCTCAACCTTCTGCCTGGATGTCTGCATCTGCTTTACAGTGAAAAGTTCTCTTTCGTAGCAAATGTGCTTTGGACCTGGGAACGTAGAAAGCTTCTTTCAGGCTAGTGAAGAAGATCTTATACGCTGATAAGAGGCCAGAATGTTATTTTATGTTATGCCAGTATCTGTGTTTTGTACTTACTATAAGCAAGGTCCTATACTGAAGAACACTTAAGCTGTGTCAAAGTTCACAGTTGCTCTAACTAGTGGAAATGTATGTTGCTAGAAGCTTGGAGGGGCCCCAACTCACTTCTAGAAGAACAGGCTTTGCTACTCCCAGATGTATTCATATGTTAATTGGTCTTAGAGAAACAAATGAAGCATCTCCATATGTATAAGTATAAAGTCTCCAAACAAACCTCTACAACTGTAATGAGACCTGAAGATCTACTCAAACCTATTAAAAAAACAATGTTGATGCTTTGACAAATTATGAACTTAGAAGTTATCTTCTGCAAGAATAGATTTGAAATAGGAACGTGAGCCTACACATGTGTAAGAGAAATTGTGTTTTGAAAAGGATCCCGTGTATACAAATCTTTCAAGTATCAGTTTTTAAATACGGTTGCTTTCCAAAAGACTCTAGAAAAAAAAAATCAGCTTCTAATGCATCTTTCAAATGCCTTTAAATTGTGTTTGCTTTTGCAATGATTCAGGAAGTGTGTATGTATATAAAAAAAGTTTTGCAAATGCAAGCACCTAAAGGGAAATCCCTACACATCTCCAAAGAAACCCAGAAAAGAAACCGGCAGATGTAGAAAAAGAACAAACTGGGAATTGGGCTATACTGTATACTTCTTATGTTCACTAGCCTTGCACTTAACCTATCAGCCTTCATGAACATAAAATTATTTCTTTTGTGGAATTAGAGAGGTTATATCCCTGCTAGGAGGGATTTAGCTCCCAAGAAGATGTTGTGCTCTGTCTTACTGTTTGCTGAATATCTTGATTATGTTTTACTTGATCTGGGTATCTTTCAGGCACCTTTCTTCTCTCTTTGTCAGTTAAAGTAGGAATGTAATCACACTGTACGTACAAGAATGTATATTCCGCCTGGGTTCATAGTATGTGTGTGTCATTCACGGCTGGAATTTTTTTCCCCTATTAAAAGGCAGATCTGGGAAATGGAAAGAGCTTTTTTTTCTCTTCACAAGGGTGTCCACATGTGCGACATACCAAAATGAATCAGCTTCCTTCTCCATCATACCTTTTTTATACCATGACTGACATGAGCTGGTCTCAATCTTTAAAAATGGGGTGTAGAGACCAACTTTGAACAACAAAGGAGACCCCTTGCTTATGCACGTCTCCAGGCAGGGACATACAATGCTTAAGTAGTCTGATGTTTTGTTTTTATGCCTTTGGGCCACATTTTGAACTTCCTTATATGTTGCATAAGCTCAAATTTCCTTATATCCAGTCATTTTTCTTGTTACCGTAATTGTTTTCAGTGCCTCATGGGTTTCTACACTCAACCTATGCCAGCAGTGGTAAGAAATTAATTTCCAAACAATTTTAGGGTTCTTTGGGGTTTTTAGAAAGCAAATGGTTAACGAGTCATTACAGCAGCCTAAGAAAAGCTAGATATGTTTTGGGAGCCCCAAAGCCACCATTTTGTGTCTGTGGGGATTATGGACAAGGACTAATGGACAATAATGTCAAAGATGCCACCGTGGTACCATTAAACTAAATTCATTCCAACCTCAAAAAGCCTTAAGGTGCAGAATATGGGTGTGGAGAAAAGAAAGGAGGATCACAAAGCAATTGCATCAGAGGCTATAGGGAATAATAATAATAATAATAATAATAATAATAATAATAATAATAATAATAATAATAATAATAATAATTAAGAAGGATTTGGTCATTGATTAGAAAAATCACTATTCAGGTTTACCACAACAAATTGTGTCATGTGATCTTGGCAGAAGATTTCAGACAGGCATTAAAAAATGCATCCTTACCAAAGTACCAGATGATGACCCCTGCAATCGCAGCTCCTATTAGTATTATTGCTATTGACAAAATGAGGCACAGAGCTTTCCTGGTTCCTGCAGTTCAAAGGGGGAGAAATGTTCACATGCAGAAAGCTGCGTTAGATTACAGAGTATCCCTACATTTCTATAAGCATTATATTAAAGGCAAGACAATCTCACACATTCTCATGATGTTATCAACTCACTGAACCTCCTTGGCCAACAAACCCACAGTGCAATCCTATCCAACTTACACCACCAGTGTAACCAGCGGTGCAGCAAGAACGGGAGGCCCCAGAATGGAAAGGGGATTCAATCCCCTCCAAAGGGGATTTAAATCTCCCCTCTCCTCCAAAGCCTCCCACCCTGCCCTCCCCCCTGGTTACACCGGTGGTGCAAGTTGGATAGGATTGCGCTGCCATTCATATAATATATTTGCATATCAACATCCTCAAAAGAACTTTCAAGTCCTGGTTCATACAAAATGGCCCTGGTTGCCACAGCTACATGAGTATAATATGAAGCATCCATGCCGCCACCACCACCCTGAGAAGGACCACCCACCCTTACAAGAGTAAGAAAGTCTGGATCAGACACCAGTGCATATGCCACAATTTCCCACATTGCTGGAACAACAGGGCCATGGCCACAGGGAGAATTTATCGTTGGATAATATCTTCTTTTAAAAAAACAACAACTGTGCAATGGCCAGAAGTCTCAATTGTTATAGCTTGGAAGCAAAGCTTACTTGGCATACAGCTCCTTGGAGACGACACTGTTGGCTGCACTATTGTTGGCACTGGAGTTGACCGATGAGTAGAAACACTTGGGACATAATGTGGCAAATTTGGAGGATAATGTGGAGGCGAGTAAGGCGGATACACGTTATAACCCCTGAAATGCCTTGGAGGACCAAAGTTCTCTGGCTGATAGCCATAATTTTCATAGTATGGAGGTGGCCTCTAAAATAATTGGGTGAAAGAATATTAGTACAAAAATCAGGTGCAATGATCAAGGAAGCGTCACAGGAGCAGCTCAAACAAGGCACAAATGGGGCAATTTTAGGATTTGATGAATGCAAGTGATATAAATAAAATGAATTTAGAGTACAAAATAGAGTTAATAACAGCGCAATCCAACTTAACTTTTTTGCCGGTTTAACCAGCGGCGCAGCGAGAATGGGAGGCCCCAGAACGGAAAAGGGATTCAAATCCCCTTCAAAAGAGGAATTCAAAGGGGATTTGAATCCCTTTTCCGTTCTGGGGCCTCCTGTTCTCGCTGCGCCGCTGGCTAAACCGGCAAAAAAGTTAAGTTGGATTGCGCTGTAAGTCACACAAAACCATCCTGTGATATACACTTGCAACTCTCAGCTCTGGTTCAGTGTTGAAGCCAATAGTCACACTAGGTGCTGGTGAATGCGGCTGTCACCCAGGGCATTTGCCCCCCCCCCCCCGCCCCATTGTAGCTACACAAGTGCCCACAGCAAACATTTGTAATGTGCATGTGAAACTGGACAGTTTTTTCTGTCTTTTCATGTCATGACAGTTGTGGTATGTCAGTTCATTTAAGAATAAATCAGTTTTACTTTTGCACCATCCTTTTTGAATAACCTTGTATTTTAAATGCTTTTTTACAATTTGTCTTAACATGCAAAAGTTGTGGTGTGTGTTTTTCCAAGCAAGTCTTGCCATAGTAATTTGAGGATTTTGTTGCAATTCTCAGTGTTCTCTATGCAATTCTTATCACCTTTCAATATCAAGGCAATTATTTTAGCAGTGTAAAGACTTGCTCTCTATTCACCAGACAAAGCCACATCCTAACATTTAACTAAAGCTATTACCCCGTATTGTCCCGAGTATAAGCACCTGATTATAAGACGCACCCTTAAAGTTTGGTGCTATTAAAAAAAAAGTAATTAAAATCACTGGCATTAAATTGCAACAGCCTGATTATAAGACGCACCCCTAGTTTAAAAACTTAAATTAGGAGAAAAAAGTGAGTCTTATACTCAGACCAATACGGTATATCTACCCTCCTTAATAGTTCATAACTCTACATTGCATTTAGGGTTGTCAATCACTAGCCCAATCCTACAAACTGGTAATATCCTATAGTGTATCCGAGTAGGCTTAAGAGTTCTGGACCAGGACTGATGAATTTTGCTTCCATGATCCAATCTTAGCAATTAATGATGTTGCACAGCAAAAGTACTGGCATTCCATTACTGGGACACCAATATCTTCATTAGACATTCCTACAGCATTATTATCACTACAATAGAAAGATGCTTTGCTTTTAACCACTCAATAAAAAGAGTTTCTCTGGCAGAGGAGAACAAAACAATACCCATTTATCAGAACTATTTTTCAAATAAAGTAACTTTTCTTTTGAAAAATCTCATAATTTTAACGAGAACATCCCCAAAACACTTCAACAAAGAACACAAAATGGCATAGTTGCGTTTGAAACAGATTCACTTACCTCATCTGATGCCATCTTGACTTTCAGCAAATAAGCTGTTGGCAACTTTGTGATAAACCTGTGAACAAACCATTTGTTTTTTTAATTACAAAACACAAAATTGCAATTTTTTTTGTTAATCGCTCACTTTAACAGGAGAATCACATAGAAGCAGACATACACATACTGTAACATGAGTTTTCATGGCTTAACATTCCATTTGTTGGAGACTATCACATCTATAAAAAGCTGGAGTACTTTAACCCAGTAATCTCTATTACAAAATAATTCTCTGGCTTTTAGCCATAACAATGCAGAATTCAGTTTTGCTAGCCATGATAACATATTTGCATAGTATTGTATTGTATTGTATTGTATTGTATTGTATTGTATTGTATTGTATATATAATATCAATCATGGAAGGTAATCATGGAAGACACACAGCCTTGGCCACAAAGTGATTTTCTTTGTAGTGTGTATATTTTCTATCTTGTTCAGATACAGGGGAAAAAAATAGGAATATGCAGTCAGTGCTTGACCAAAGCCCAAATTTTCACATATCACATTTTCAAACAAGTTTCAGTTCCTGATGTTTCTGGGGTTTTGTATAAATTAATAAAAAATAATGGAAATGTGTATCTCTTTACCATGCAGAAGCTAATGTATGTGTGATGCGTCATATCACACATAACAGGTGCATGCCCAAAGGGAACACCCTGGTAGCATGTAGTTGGACCTTTCTATCCGCTGGGGTTCTGTTCCTGGAACCACAGTGGATAAAACAATCAGTGTAATATGAAATCGGGGGGGGGGGAGCGGTGCCACATTGCCTTTTTCCCCAGCATCTTTGCCGCTTCTCTCCTCCTAAGTTTGTTTAAACTGACTGACGAAACAAAAGCCACTACGGGAAGCAACCTGTAAACGGCGCCAGAGACTCCTGGTTGCATTTTTCAGCGGTTTGGACATGCGCAGGAGGCTAAAGTGGCTGGCAGGCCCCCGACAATGCTGAAAAAAGAGGTAGTGTAGTTGGGCTCCCTCTTCCACAGTTTTGCCACCTGTGTTGAGTCAAATCCGTGGATAAAAAAAAAACGTGGATAAAAAGGTCTGACTGTACTGTACTTACAAATTCTGTACCCCTAGAGCTGCTTCTTAGTAGTGTTTTGTTGTTCAGTCGTTAAGTCGTGTCCAACCCTTCGTGATCCCATGAACCATATCCCGCCAGGCCTTCCTGTCCTCCACTATTTTCCTGAGTTCGCTCATTTTCATGTTCGTTGCATCTGTGTGGCATGCAGTGGCGTCCTAACATGGGGGGAGCAGGTGTGCTCCACCCCAAGCGCCGAGCTTCCAGGGGGCGCGGCAGGCGGGCTCGGGACTGCACAGCGTGGCGCGGCACCGGAGCCCAGCTGGCGCACCCCTCGGAAGCGTCACCGGCTTCAGGAGGCTCCGCTCAGAAGCCGGGAGAAGCGCTACTCCGAGCGACCGCTCAGCTCGGCGGTCAGGGCCTTCTGAGAAGGTTCTGCGCGTCAAAGCGCCTTTTACTCCCTTTTGCTCATGCGCAGAACCTTTGAGGGCAAACAGGCAGAGCGGAGCCTCCTGAAGCCGGTGACGCTTCCGAGGGGCGCGCTGCTTCCGGGGGCTCCGGTCCGGTGGCGCGCTACTCAGCCCTGAGCTCGGCTGCTTGGGGGGGCGCGGAGCGATGGGGGAGCTCCAACCCCGCCCCCCCAGGCGCTGGGAGGGCTGAGTACGCCACTGGTGGCATGTGTAAATCCACCCCGAGACTCATGCTGGCCTTTCAGAACTACTGTACTGTATATTTCATATGTCTTGACAAAAAAATCTGTAACACTTGCACAGCTGATTTTGTAAGAAAGATAAAAGTCAGATTTGGAAACAAGAAAATGTAGTAAAGTTGCTTCAAAAATCTTAAGCAAGCTTTTGAATTATCCAGAATTCTTTGCCAGTCTGAATGTTAAGCAAAGCAAGAACACAGGGTGCGTATGCGTGCATGCATTGGGTTTGCTCTATTAAAGATATTACCAGATTGTGGTGCTTTGATTTTTTTTTAAATATGCAGATTAAGGAAAGTTCTCATGTTTGTGATACTCCCCCCCCCCCATTGTTAAAGATGACCAACCAACAGGTATTCAGGACAGATAAATTACAACAGCATTCTTAGAATCAAGTTTCAAAACTGAAACACAAGTTTTGTGAAATGTTACTCAGCTAAACTGGTAGTTTCACCCACTTGACAAATTATAGAACTGCGCTAGTGAATAAAAAATGATATAGTAGAAAATTGTGACTCTTTAAATTCCATTGAGTTTACTTTGTGAGTTGACAGGTTTTCCTGCCACCCTTGTCATTATGATACCTTGGTTCTGATGACTTTTTAAAAGCTTTATACTGTATTCTGCCATTTTTTGTGAATTGCCAACCAAGGCAGCTTATAACATAATAAAACTCAAATACAAATAAAGGATTAGTAACAAAACAGTAATAATTACATACAAGCTGAAAATGGTTTTTGTTTTGTTTTTTAAGGCAAGAAGTCAAAAACTCACTTTGGCCAAAGCCAACCTCTTTTGAAATTTCAAAAGAACATCAACTTTTTTTTAATCATCTGTAAGACTTGGCCCCAAGTGTCAAATCAGCTGCACTAAAAATAGCAGGCCATGTGTAAGAACAGTTGGGGTAGTTAGTTGAAAAAGTTGATCAGACCTAGGGTGAGTAGTCTATATATGTAGGCACCAATGAGGGTCCATGAACAGCTCCAGGAAAACTGCCAATTGGAAAATTTGGCTGCCATCTTCACTTTTCCTTGAACACATGACTTACGGTGCAATCTTCTCTAAGTATAGAGCAGCGGAGCGTGCACTACACTGCTCTAAGCCGTTACAAACGTGCCGTAAAGCACGTTTGTGATGATTCGGGAGCAAGGACCCCAGGCACGGAGGCCGGCAGCCCTCACTTTGCAGCCCTCCAGACCCTCTCGGTCGCCGGAACTATTAGCTATGTAAATGCTTTGTGAACTTTTTTTTTTTAATAGAATAGTGGTATATAAATATTCTTAACACCACACATTTTTCACAAGAATTTGTTGCTTGCTGAAACTCAATTCCCCCCCCCCCCCCGGATTTCCATATGAGTCAAACACACATATTCAACTTTATATTTCATAGTTCTCACTAGACAAGTACAAGTCAAAACCAAATACAAACTACTGAAATCAACAGCACAAGAGCACGTGTCTTAAGTAACACTATCATAATACTTGCTATTACTCATCAACCTTTAGACATCCGGTGTTCCTTTTCAAATCACATGATTTAAAGCTCACGTACTGCACAATTTTCAAGCACTTACTCATGTTTTAGTATGGTAGGGTAATTCCAGTAGCACTACTAAGTCTCAAACTTTTCGGCTATAAATCTAGAAGATGCCATAGAGCAGGCATTCCCAACCTGTTTGCCCCATGCACATCTGAAAGCTCAAACTGTGGCTTGGCAAGATATTTGAACTGAATCCTTCTAACTCTAACTTATAACCCTTCTAACTTATAGTATATTGCTATAAAGTGTAGTTGCCTGCATTATCTACATCCTCCAAGATCTCTTGATGTGCTTTATTGTGTGTCCTTCCCTTCCCTATCCTGGCAAGTGGAGAGAACACATTCAAATTAAGATAGCACAGCCTTTCCCAGTAAGCCTTTTCCATTCTGTAAGGCAGAATACAATGATGAGCATGGAACTCTAGCACTGTGCTTTCACTTCATAGTGCCAAGAGCAGGTATTTCTGGCTTCCAAAAGACAACAAGGGAGCCATGACAAGAATCATCCTTACAGCACAATCCAGTGCAAGGATCCAGCTGATCCTGAGCCCTGGAGGCTGTTCTGCCGCCGGGCCGGAGGTCTACTCAGGGAAGGGGACACTCGTCCCCGGGTGTAAATCCAGGCCAACCCGATCTGCCTCCTCAGATTTCCGCCAGCTGAACCGGAAGTAGAGGAGGTCATGTAACGGCCTAGCTGGCCCGGCAGGGACAGAGATATCCCCCGCACCCTCCCGGGCCAGCTAGACCAATGCCCCCCCTTGCCTGCCAAACCGCTCCCGCACCCACCGGATCCCGACTCACTTCGTCTGGTGGACGCACAGGCGCTCCGGTGACAGAGCAAGGGAGGCCGGCCTCTGCGCTGGTCTCCCTTGCTCCAGAGTAGTCACAAACGTGCTTTCTGGCACGTTTGTGACTGCTGCCGGCGACAGAATGCTCGTAACTGAAACCGCGGGTGAGGAATCCGTGAATACGGGGGGGGGGGTGCCTGTACTGTCAAACTCAGTTAAGTCCACTTTTTATTTTGTATCTTTCTATCTTATGTTAATTACTCCCAATTTTAAGGTAAAGGTGTTTTAATAGTAGCAGTTATTATGCTACATGGTCAATCACAAAACATAAGGAGAAAGCATCCCCTAGCAACCACTAAGAAATTCAGATATTATTCAGTACAATAAATTGCTATGTAAAACTATGCCCAGCTTGTGTTTCAATGCTTTTACACGTCAATTTGCAGCCAAAAATGGAGAGAGCACAGGATCCAATGGTCAGTTTTCATTAGACTTTCTGTAGTTCTAGTATTAATGTCACTAACATCTACACAATATTGTCTAAAGCAGTGATTTTTCAACCTCTCATCTCATGGCACACTGACAAAGTGCTAAATTGTCAAGGCCATCAGTTTAAGGATATATTTTATAATTTGAATGAGTTTTAAGATATAGAAACAACAAAATGCATTAGCACAAGCTTACACAGAGAATATCACACCAGATCCAAACAGCTTTGAAGAATGACACTGGTTCTGCCCTCCCTCAAACTCCCCAAATGGTCCTACTAATAAATGACCAAAGTGCTGCGGCACACCTGCGGACCATTCATGGCACACCAATATGCCATGGTACAGTGGTTGAAAATCACTGGTCTAAAGCTTCCCTTCTTCTCCAAAAGTGATTTTAGTATATTTTAAAAACAGGAAGTCATGTGCAGTATTCAGGGAGGGGTTGTGAGGTAGGGGCACAAGTATGAGAAACTATTCCAAGGAGTGTTCATTATAAAAGCACAACTTTAAAAGGAAGCTTCTTAGCAGCCAATGAAAGGATAACTAGTCAAGGAAAAAAAATGGTGAGGAAAAGAGAGCAGAAGAAGAGTTCACTATCTTCCCTACCATAAAAGCATGGTGAGAAAGGGAAAGGAAAGTTCCAGTGCCAAACAGCAGTAGAAGACATTACCTAGAAGTACTACAATATAGTGTTGCATGCTTGTTTTGCAAAAAAAATATAAGCAAACCTCGCATGGTAAAATAGCTGCAAGAGTTAAGTAAAAGTGTTTACCAACTAAATGCTGCTTCTGCACACACGGAAATGAGAAAACTAAACAATTCCTGCCAGCAGCAAAGCCTTACCTGCAAAGCTCTTTGAACAGGCATCTGTGTCTAACATCTCATGATGTATGCAAATATCAAAATAAGGTGTGTACATTTTACAAAGCTAATATCTGCAAGAAATGCTGGCTTTTACATTTCCTTGCTTTTCTTCCTAATAAGATGTATCAGCTCTTGACTACATGAAGCTTTTTGTCCATTGAAACTTTGAAATTGCACCCTTCTCAATGACACTCGCTTATGCTTAATATTTAGATCCACCTATGTTTTCTGAAAACAGCAGGTGTCCTAAAAACCAAGGTCAAATAATTATTGCAACCTTACAGAACACAGAATGTGATTTTCTTCTTTTGCCAAATTATGGGGTAGCACGACAGAGATATCATACTGCACGATTAGTTTAAGACTTGCTTTATTTTTAGAAACAAGAAATGCAACCATGAAAATTTGTCCCAGCAGACCAATGGACACACTGCCTTTCCCTAAGCAGTAGAATGACTGCTTAGAAAAAGCTTGTCACCGATACATTACAATATCCCAATTTTCCAGAATTATAGACAAAGTGTCAAAACCAAGGAAAAACTATATGAAGTGATACCTTGAAAAATTAAAGCCCAAACCACACATGCAGAAATCCACAAGGTAATTCACATTTTCCACTGAACAAACACACATTAGGATGCAAAACTTAAGGTCTTGTTTAATAAAATTAGGAACAAGGGCTTAACTTTTTCTGTCTCTCAGTATCTTTTATAGCTTCAGAGCATTCCCCTTCTATTTTGCAAATGGAAATGTGCAGAACAAGGCTAAGGAAGTTCATTCAGAAGTAAGTCCTACCTATGCACACTTTCCTGGAGAGTCACTTCCAGGAAAGTGTGCCTAGGACTGTAGCCTTATACTCTGTCTTAACTATACTGCCTTGCTAGCACTCCCATCTTAATTCCTTATCATTGGGATATCTGTTAAGCTTCAAGCATGATTTATTTATGAAGCACCAGGTGTCATACAGTAGCAGAGAAGACCATTAAGAGGTCCCTCTTCTAATAAAATATTTTGTTACATATACAACCATCAGATAGGGTGTCATAGCATACAATCATCAGATAGGGTGTCATATCATCTGCGCCATATTTCCAGACATTGTTTCCTAACAATGTTAAATACCACCATTAGAGTGTTGATGTAGATCACACTGCTATAGGATGTAAAAAACAAAATTCAAAAACCAAATTCTAAGTCTTGTGACCATTATAATAATTTTCATTTAGTTCATTCAACCTACAAGCCTGTACAACTCATGTTACTGTCCATTTTAAAGCATGTTTTCTAACCCTCATAGCTATTTTGCACAGAAAAATACTTAAGACCTATACACTGCCTGGAAATCAAGTTAATCTGATAGTTTGACTCAATGGTGCCAATTTCCCACCCCACCCTAAACAAACTGTTTTCAATTTCAATATTTAGTTTCAAAACACAAAGTAGTATGCTCATACACTGACATTGTATCTTCTATTTAATCTTGTAATTTTAACCTTTTATCGGCATAATCCTATGTAGGCCTGCGCCAGGGGAGTGTGGGCTCCCCCAGTGCAGGGTGTCATAAACACGCCATAACGCCAGAAAAAAATCGTAAAGCGTAAAGCCAGTGGCGCTTCCCCTGGCCCGCGTCCACCGGAGCAGGTAAGGCCTACTCCAGCAGATGATAAAGACCAGCTTTGCTTAAGGCCATCTAGTGAGTTGGTAAGAGAGAGAAGATGTGAACTGACATTTTTGCAGCTCATACCACTTAGCAGCTTCATCATAGGGATGCAGAAAAGATATCCACTTGCACAACTAAAATAAATACTTAAATGCTCAATTTCGACCAAACCAGAATACAGAGTTCAGCCTTCTATGCCTTTAGCCACTGATATTCAGTAGATGCTCTTCCCAGCATACAAATACAGTACAGTACATCACTTAAATACAGTAAGTCCTCACTTGAAAGTTGTTGAGAGGTTTTTGGAAACTGCAACTTTAAGCAAAACTACTTATAACGAAACCAATTTTACCGTAGGCTAATTGATATACATAAGAGTTTACAGCATATTTCTCTGGTCACAAAGACATCACCAAACTTCTAAATTAAGACCCATAACTAATATTAAACATTGAAATATGAAATATGAATATTAAACATTGAAATTAATGTGAGCTTTCCAGGCCAGAAAAACCAGGGAGGGGGGGATGTTCATACTCCGCACAGACAGTGGCCCTGGCTGGGATTCACTTTTTTTTCCCCTCAACAACTTATAAACGAAACAACTTTAAGTGAGGACTTGCTGTACAGAGATGAAAAAGGTCTTTGCTTGCTGCATTTCAGCCACAAGACCCCTGTCAGAGAAACAGTTGGAATCCGTTGGTAGGTTGACTAGAGCAGGGTATGTCTACACATTGTGCATGTTCTTCTTTGAAAGCAGAAAGTTCTCAGCCATCTCATGCAGCCTGTTGGCTTCCAGGCAAAGCTAAGCTCCAGCCCTTCTTTTTAGCAAAATGCCTTCTCCCCATTGGCACTCCAGCATTGAGTACCCTCTATATGCCATAGAAAAGATAAAGAGGGCCAAATAAGAATTCACATCTACAATGCCTGTCCTTGCCGAGTGAAGCAACTCACCCCCATTACAGAATGTCCACACTGATGGGAGAGTCAGAGTTATGTATAAGCAAGCAGGCCAGCGATTCTCCATATATATTCTAAATATGGCACAATCACACATGCAGAATAGCACGGTCCCACGCTCCAACAAACATTTCAATTGGTTCTAATCTTGTCTTAGTCTCAGTTGTTTTAGTGCTGAAGCACAAGCTGGGGTGTGGGTGGAATACAGTATTTTAACAAGTGTATGTATTTTTTTCCCACATATAGATTTAATAAGTGCAGTACCACATTTCTCACTGCCTGTACCAGCTGCTACAGAATACAGGAGCACATCCTCCAAAGCCTCAGGGACATGATCTTCTGGTAACCGAGTCCCTGAAGCACTTCTGACACATTAGGGACGGATGCTTTTTCCTCCAGCTACATCCGAGTCTTATGCTCATCCACTCAGACGTTTCATTAAGTTCAGTGGGGGGCTTACTCACAGGTTCCTTTGTATATGATTGCAGCCCAAGAACTTCAAATACTTATGTTAAATTTCATTAATTAATTTTGAGAATATTGTATATACAAAGCAGAACGTTAAAGCTAACACTGTACTCAGCCCAACCCTAACCTAACAGTGTTTTAAACCACTTCAGATTACCATCCTGAACCCACTCTTTATGGGGCAAGTCCCACTGAAGGCTCTGGAACTTATTTCAAAAGGAAACATGCTTAAGAATTGTGCTGTCACACAAAACTCTGAAAAGTCCAAGGCTAAATGAGACCTCAACTAAGCCAATTTAAAGATAATAAATTTCCACATAGTTTCTGAATCCGGTTGTGACTGCAACAGTCAAATGCACAAACAAAATCTACATTTGCATTTAAACCCCATCTTTAGGCCTACCAGATTCCCTGGCACTCGGCCGGGACTGGGGGTGTGACTGGGGGTGTGGCCGGGGGCGGGTACTTCCTCCCTCGAGGCTGGGAGCTCTCCGGAATGGCCCGAGTAAACTCGGGCCGTTCTGGAGAGCTCCCAGGCTCGTCGCGTATTTGCGCAACGCTGGGAGCTCTCCGGAACGGCCCGAGTTCACTCGGGCTGTTTCGGAGAGCCCGAGTTCACTCGGGCTGTTTCGGAGAGCTCCCAGCGTCGCGCAAATACGCGACGAGACTGAGAGCTCTCCGGAACAGCCCGAGTGAACTCGGGCTGTTCCGGAGAGTCTCAGAAGAGCTCCGGCCTGCCGCGATGCAGCCGGCGGGCTGGGGCCGGGATGAAAACATAGTTCGGGGGGGACGGGGGGGACAAAGGGCCGTTGCCGGGACTTTCCCGGCCATTTCCGGGAAGATGGTAAGCCTACCCATCTTCCTTTTTACTGTCCAGAGACACACAGTTTAAAGCCAGTATTTCAAGAGGAGGATAGTAACCTTTGTCCGGCAGATGGCAACACAACAGCGCAATCCTAACCAACTTTCCAGCACCGGTGTAGCCGTGCCAACAGGGCGCATACTGCATTTTGCAGTGCAGGGGCAGTCATGGAGGCCTCTTCAAGATGAGGGAACATTTGTTCCCTTAACTCGAGGCTGCATTGCAGTTGCACTGGTGCTGGAAAGTTGGTTAGGATTGCGCTGTAAGCCTTTTAAGTGCAAATATGTTGGTTTCAGTTGTTTGTGGAGCACAGCGTCAATCAATGACTGGAAAGGAGGCCTGTACAAACTGCTCAGAACAGAATACATAAGGATATTTTCTACTGTGCTCTACCAGAATGTCAAACAGTTAATGTGGTCATTCAACTACAAGGAAGGAATAAAACAAATCAAAAGCTTATTCTACCAAGACCGCATGATGTTCTGCCTAGCCAGTAGTTACTGCAGGGAAACAAATATTTTTCAAGGTAACTATTAACAGTGCTCAGATTTATGGACATTGTTCTTTTTAAACCCAGCTACCGTGATCCTAAAATACTGGCACACCTTTTGCAGCTCCAGTTTTCATACCCTTCTTCCTCAGTGCAAGGTCTCATATAGGGTCATGGCTGCAAGGTCTCATACAGCACATTCTATTTTAATCCCCGTTTTGACAGAATCGCAGACCTACAACTCTTACAGTCCCATACTGTGCCCGTTTAGTCAGAAGTCCCACTGTGTTCAATGGTGCTTACTCCCAGGGAGATATACACAGCATTGCAATCTTAGTAGATTTCTGTTATTTAATACTACCACAGCTGTGAGATTGCTCAGTATTTAGTGCCTTAAGGTACTGTATAACAATTACCTAATAAAACAGACACAGGAATCTGACCTGGACACCAACAACCCGAGTTCAGTTACATAGCTGCATCACAGCCTGCCCTAACCCATTACTGAAGCTAAGCAGGTCTAGTACTAAGGAATGCCTAGATGAGAGACCACCAGAAAATCATCTGTAAGCTGTTTCAAGCTCTTTGGAGGAAGAATGGGCTAGACAAATAGTTAAAGCAACAGATCACTGCTGGCTGTTTTCACAAGTGTTAGATCTAGCTTCACCACAGCTGTTCAATTTCAAATGTATTGGACGTTTTAGGGACAGAAAAGCAAAACGTATACAGCCAACTAGCATATAACAAAGGATCCAGCTGTACCCCTTTCTAATATCTGAAGGACCGCCTCTACCCACATGAATCTGCCCACCTTTTTTGGACTTCATTGGAGGTTGTGCTTTGTGTTCCCTCATTGGAGGTTGAGCTTTGTTTTCCCTCATCCATGTCCTGAAATGCAGTTGGCAGAGACATGTGAAAGAGCCTTTTTGATCACAACCCCCAGGCTATGGAACTCCCTACTCCTGAAGGCTCATTTAGCTTCCTCTCCTTTGGTTTTTTAGGGCTTGGCTAAACTTCGTTGTTTTTTAATTCACTAAGCGTTTCAGTTAAGGTAGTCTCCTCTTCCCTGCCAAGCGTTTGTCCCCAGTGGCTCTTTGTATCTTGTTTATTTGTTACTGCATTTTTAATTAATTTTGAATGGTGTATTTGTGTTTGATTGTGAATTTTATGATAAATTGTGAGCCACTTGGGGAACCAAAGGGAGGGTACAAATATAATTGCCAACATGCGCTGGACCATGGAGAAAGCACGAGAGTTCCAAAAAACCACCTACTTCTGCTTCATTGACTACGCAAAAGCCTTTGATTGTGTGGATCACAACCAACTGTGGCAAATTCTTAAAGAGATGGCAGTATCAGACCACCTTACCTGTCTCCTGAGAAACCTGTATGCGGGTCAAGAAGCAACAGTTCGGACCGGCCATGGAACAACCGATTGGTTCAAAACTGGGAAGGGAGTACGGCAAGGCTGTATATTGTCACCCTGCTTATTTAATTTATATGCAGAGTACATTATGAGAAATGCAGGACTGAATGAATCGCAAGCCGGAATCAAGATTGCCGGAAGAAATATCAACAACCTCAGATATGCAGACGATACCACCCTAATGGCAGAAAGTGAAGAAGAACTAAAGAGCCTCTTGATGAGAGTGAAAGAGATCAAAAGTTGGCTTGAAACTCAACATTAATAAAACTAAGATCATGGCATCTGGTCCCATCAATTCCTGGCAAATATAAGGGGCAGAAATAGAAGCAGTAACAGATTTTACTTTTTTGGGTTCCAAGATCACTGCAGACGGAGACAGCAGCCATGAAATTAAAAGACACTTACTCCTTGGAAGGAAAGCTATGGCAAACTTAAACAGCATAATAAAAAGCAGAGATATCACCATGCCAACAAAAGTTCGTATAGTCAGGGCGATGGTGTTCCCAGTAGCAATGTATGGTTGCGAGAGTTGGACCATAAGGAAGGCTGAGCGCTGAAGAATAGATGCTTTCGAACTGTGGTGCTGGAGAAGACTCCTGAGAGTCCCTTGGACTGCTAGGAGATCAAATCAGTCAATCCTAAATGAAATCAACCCTGACTGCTCCCTGGAAGGACAGGTACTGAGGCTGAAGCTCAAATATTTTGGCCACCTAATGTGAAGAGAGGACTCTCTGGAGAAGACTCTGATGCTGGGAAAGATTGAAGGCAAAAGGAGAAGGGGAAGGCAAAGGATGAGATGGTTAGACAGCATCACCGATGCAACGAACATGACAATGAGCGAACTCAGGAAGATAGTGGAGGACAGGAAGGCCTGGCGGGATGTGGTTCATGGGATCACGAAGGGTCGGACATGACTTAATGACTGAACAACAAAATGCACAGAAACTGCATAGTCATCCCTCCCTCCCTCCCAGCTCAAATAAAAGTACACCAAAAGTTGACCAGAGTGGCCACATATCAGTACAGATCACTAGCCTCACAATCAAATGCATGTTTCTTCAAAGTAAATCTCAGTTGAGATTTCTCTCAAGAAAGCAGCATAACTTTATGCATAAGAGTCCCAACAGAGCACTTTCATTCTTCATTTGCGGGGAGCATTCCAATGAGAGTGGGTATACAGGGGGACCCCATATCCACATATTTACTTATCTGTGGTTCACCTCCTCCCCCCATGCCCATTACCTTAGGCTTCAAGCGCTGGCGCATCTCTCTCTCTTTTTTTTTTTTTTTACAAAAACCAGCATGCTGGCTTATAGCACAGAGCAGGTGAGCAGCCTGCATACTAGAGAGGCTCCCAAATGTTAAACAGGAAGCTGCTTATTGTTTTTTGTAAAGAAAGACTGCTTGGCACCAGCGCTGGAAGTCTAATTAAGATAATGGGCGGGGCGGCGGCACAGGAAGCAGTGTTCCCCCCATCCATGGATTCCCGGTATCTGCAAGGGGCCAGGAACCTAACCCCCCCCCCTCACACGGATATGGGGGTCATACTAAGGGATATAGTTGAAGAGGAGCAGAGCTTGGGACTTTTCCTGCAGTAGGAGTGGCATATCAGCAGGAGCACTCAGATGTTGCCTTTGAAACTTTTTTTCAGAGTTTTACAGGCTCAGCAGGAGGCAAAGTTCTCTGGCAAACAGAGAAATTTGCCTAGGGGCATATTAATGTAGAATAGATTATCCTCTTTCCCAAAGGCTACTTGAGAGACAGAATATAGCTCATATGTTACCATAAGGCTACAATCCTTGGCAAACTTAGCCAGTCCTATTGAACACAGTGAGACTTCGGAGGAAACATTCCTTAGCTAGCACCCCAATATATCTTTTACAATTATCTGGGATATTTTTAAGTTCCCGTTTTTACACATTTTGATTTTAAACTATTGCAACACGCACTCCAAAAGTTAAGAATAAAGTGAGCTAGATCTGTAACTGAAGGGTAAGTCAGAATCTGTAGTGGGAGAAGAAATGCGAGGTGGAGGTTTCTATTGCCTCCCCTCAGGGCGGGGGTGGTGGTGCCAGGAAGACCTCTTGCCCTTCAGCATGGCCCAATACGCCCGCTCTGGCCATCTGGGGATCTGCTCGCCTCGGGACTGTGGGAGCCCCAGCCAAAGCCCTCCTGCCACAATCAGGAAGCGGCCAAGGTCGCGCTGGAGACAGCTCCAAAAGGGGACGGAACCGGCAGTGCCCTCCAGCCGCCTACCAAAGCGGGCGACACGCCTGCGTGTTCTGTGCACTACTTCTCGAGACCCTTTCCACGTCGAGGGAAAATCCCAGCAGCGGGGCTGTCGCGAACTTCTTTTCGGACCCAAACACCTGCCACGCCGGCGAGAACCGACTTCGGCCCCAGCTTGTGGAGTAGCGGCTTTTCACGGAGACCGGCGCGCGAAGGGCATGCCTGGGCGTTTTCGCCGGCAGACAGGCGAGGGAGCAGCCCTTCGTTCCCACCTCCCACATTGGCCCCTCGCGAAGAAGAAGGGGGAAAAGAGCCCGCGCTCTGGGCTTGGAGGAGCCTACCTGGGGAGCGCGCGTGGAGGTTCCTCGTCGCGGAATCGTAGGGCTACCCTGAGGCGCGGCGCGAGAAAGGAGCAGCCAGGTGAGCGCGAGCCTCCGTGCAGCTCGGGCTTGGCGAGGCGTTTGTTCACAGCTGGGAAAGCGACAGCTGCGACGGGAGGAGGAGGTCGCTTCCTGCAGTCTCGCTACCCTCCCCCTTTATCGCCTCATCCCCACAGGCGGGCTCGCTCGGCGTGCTATTATTCACCTGCGGGAACTGAGGAAAGGGGCGGGCTGCGACCTCGAGGAGGAGCAGCAGCGGCGGTGTTTCACGTCGCGCCACTCGCTGGAGAAACTCGTAGCTTGTCTTCCTCGTGGAGGGGCGGGGGTAATCTCAGGCCAGCAGTCGTGTGAGCCACCTTGAACTGGAAGCGAGGTTTGTTTCCTTCCCAGACAACATGCTCGACTGTAGCCTCCGGGGAGAGAGACGTTCCGTGATGCCAGCGGCTCAGGTGGAGTGGAGGAGCTCCTGTATCAGCTGCATGGCCGGGCGACAGGCTGCACCTGTGGACCAAACAAAAAGAGGGCAACTTTGACTCATCACTTTGATATGTCGCCTCCGAAACCAACCGCAGAGCCAGTGCTCTGCTCTGGACCCCAGGACGAGAGCACCTAGTCTGACTCTGAGCATATTCAGAATGCATGTTATTTGCCACAATCCAGCCCCTCCCCCCTTCACAGCTGAGATTAGGGCAAAAGGCCAAACGGTGTGCTTTTTAGACAAGCCCGGCATCTTTTACTTTAGAGTTTAGGCACTGGTGATGCCTCTCAACTCAACAAGAAAGTGAAGGTTTTGCGCTTGCTTCTTGCAGACCACGATGACGGGGCTTTGTGGCCTGATTCCAGAACCTTTTTCAAAGGATTCGGATTCAAGCCCTCATATAAATAAAAAGAGTCATTTAGTGTGAAGTAATATTAAAAGGGTGCTCTTGAGCACTAGAGTGGAAACGATCGTTTTTGTACATCAACTTGAACTACTCCCCCTTTGCCCTACAATAGTACTGCTGGTTGGGCACTGATAGCTTGAAAAGTGTACAAATGAAGTTGAAGATAGGGAGACAGGAGTTAAAATCTCATTCAGGTTAAAATGTAGTGGAGAAATTGGCTAGACCAGATTTAAGCTGTTCATTGGTCTAGTTAATTTCATTAGTAAAGCCATACTATTCCAGCCAAGGAGAAAGGCTGTTTGCTCCTTAAAAGCACTGAGCAAAACCAAGAATTTAGGAAGTGTTTGCTCAGTGTCCAAAGGGGGGGGGACCCTACATTTTAAACATAGTCTTCTTGGGACTGGCAGTGCATTGATGTGGGTCAATACTATCCTACCTTGTGTATATGTATGTAGCCACTTTTTCACATATACAGTAGTTCAAGAACTGGTACAGGCTGGGAGCAACTATTGCTTGTCATGAACACTATTCTATAGATGCTCACATCCATTGTGTGTTGTATAAGTTCAGGGATGCTCAGAGAAGGCAATCCTATGTGCACTTATTAGGGCATAAACCTCACTGAATTCAGTGCCGTCCAATCCTGTTTTAGGTTTATTCAGAAATAAACCTGTAACAGTTTTGGCTGTACAATATCTAGATTAAATAGGGGGAGTGGATTACAGGTATAATGAGTACAATACTAATTCTTTTTTGTTTCATAAAAATCCAAAGGAGACCAACTTGCTCAAATCCCTTTTAACCTTCCTCAGGCCTCTTTTTGTTTTGTTTGGCCATTATGAATTGGCAGTAGTTGAAAAAATAGATTAGGGACATCAAAGTGACATGGTTTTAAACTAACAACAATCTCATATTCCCTCTCACATGGCTGGGTGTGGAAGATGATGATGATAGCCTCATGCTCTCATTTCCTAAACAGGAATTGGAGGACCTAGTGAGATCACCTTTAAAAAAATACAGGTAAGTCAAGCAGAAATGTAAGGAAAGGAGGCGTGCCGTCAGTGTCATTCACAAAACACTCATGACTGTTTAGGTGCAATGAAGTTTGAAAAAGAAAAACAACTTATTATCCCAGTTCTACTTACATTTACATAGGAGCTCCATTGATTTCAACTGACCTTATTTTCGAGTTTGAGGGTTTAGGATTACAGATTGAGGCTGCAGTCCAAAACACACCATTTTCGGGCACAGTGGAACATAGTGGAATTTACCTCTGAGCAGACGTGCATAGGATGATTGTGCTACCACAATGGGTTGAGTATATCACATCACCAATATAATGGGCCATAGCTTAGTGGTAGATCTCATGCTTTACATACATAAGGTCCCAGTTCAATACCATATATCTCCAGTTAGGACTAGGAAAGACCCCATTCCCTGTGAAACCCTGGAGAGCTGCTGTCAGTTTGTCCTGCATTAGATGGGACTCAGTATAAGCCTAGATGGGATTCAATCATATGTTCCTATAAAATCTAGACCAAGGGTTCTCAACCCCTTCCCGGCCAAGTACCACCTCCGGTGCCACTCTCCTGCTGTGTACCACAGGAAGTAACTGGTGATGACATCATTGCCAGTTACTTCCAGGTTTTCAGAGGCCAGAAAATGCAGGGAGGAGGCTCTTGACGGGTGGGAGGACCTTTCTCAGCGTTCCTAAGAGGCTCAGCCAAAGGCAGCCTCTCGGGAGCAAAAACGTGCCTCCAAAAGCACCACATCGGAGCAGGGTTACAGTGGTCTGGCGGTCTGAGTACCACCAGCAGTCGGCCGAAGTACTACCGGTTATGATACTTGTACCACTGGTTGAGAAGCCCTGATCTAGACCATAGGCAGTATGATCCACAAGCTAGTATGCTTGTTTTTAATGCCACTTACTGCCCAGTCCTAGTCATGTTTATTCTGAAGCAGATCCTGCTGCATTCCTTGGAGCTTACTCCCCGATAATAAATGTCTTCAGGACTACAGCCCAAGACTGTTTGAAATTAATTGGGGGGAAATGAAGGTAAACTAGAGTTGGCTTTTTTTTCCTAGCAAGGTTCCTATATGCAGGACATTCATGGTAAAAACATTCCCACCATGGAAAAAGAAAGGTGGTTATGCTCTGCAGCTAATGAAGGCACAGGTGCTTTGCCTGAAGGGAAAAAATGGCACATCAAATGTAGGTGATAAAAGCACCTTAAGCAGCAGCTCCAACTTGCACCTCTAAACTCTTGACCTGATCAGATTAGGGAAACAGCAATCCCTCTTTGCACAGACATACTAAATCCCTCTAGCCCACAGGCATTTCCCACCAAAATCGCCTTTGTCTTATCTGAATTTAATTTAATTCATTCATTCTCATCTGCTTTACTGCAGCTTACAGACACTGGTTCAGGGCAAGACACAGCAGCTCCTAGGTGCTAAATTACTGACAGCACAATCCTATCCAACTTACACCACCGGTGTAACCAGCAGTACAGCGAGAACGGGAGGCCCCAGAATGGAAAGGGGATTCAAATCCTCTTCAAAGGGGATTTGAATCCCCTTTCTGTTCTGGGGCCTCCCGTTCTCGCTGCACCGCTGGTTACACCAGTGGTGTAAATTGGATAGGATTGCGCTGTGTGTAATGGTATAGAGCAGTGGTTCTCAAAGTGGTGGATCATGACCCACCATTGAGAACAAAAGCTGTCCCCCTGCCCCCTTAAGGGGCGGAGACAGCATGGCAACGGTGATCCAGGGGATCGCCACCACAGCCGCCACAAAAGTGCCCGAAACGGCCGTTGCGGCACTTACCGGGGCTTGGGGGAGTATCAGGGAGGCCTGCCCAATCTTCAGATCGCTTCAAAACGGTGTTCTTTGGGCACTTCCGGTTTTCGCAAATCTTCGGGCACTTCCGGTTTTCGTGAAAACCGGAAGTGCCCGAAGATCACCATTTGATCCGAAGATGACCTGCAGAGGGTCACGCAGGCCTCCCCGAATCTCCCCCAAGCCCCGGTAAGTGTTGCAACGGCCATTTCGGGGGCGGTTTCAGCGGCGGCGAGCCTCTGGATCACCGCTGCTGGCTCCACCCCTGCAAACACTCAATGTTCTCCCTGCCTCGTGAGGAGAACTGAGAAACGCTGCCAATGGCACTTTGGTAAAATAATCTTAAACATTTTCACTTGTCTGCAGGTATAATAAATGTTGCTGTTTATTTGTTAATTCCAGAGAAGGCTGTCCTGGCTAGCTAAAGTGGCATGCCAATGAACCCCTTTAACTAGCTAAGTGCCCTTGAGACTGAGTCAATGCACATTTTCTGATAAAGGTGATTTGAGGATTGACTACTTAGGCTTTCATGGCCAGTATATCCTGCACAGAGTCCTCCTGGTCTCTGTGCAGGATGATTTGAGGATCTTTTCTTTTGTCTGTAACCATTCTTGGTGTCAATTTTGCCATTTCTCCTCCAAAGTAAGTGACTCAAAGACTTCATTTCTCCTCCAAAGTAAGTTTCTCAAAGACTTCAGACCTGTGGTGTCTAGTACTTGGATTTCCTTCTGTCAAGAAGTGTTCCTGTTTTGTTCCCTCTTTGGGGCAATACTTGTAACAGAAACATATCCTTCATTTGTAGTATTTGACTACTACTAAAATTACCACTGTTCTTTTACCACTGATATTCCTAGTCATCTTTCAGTATTAAACCTAGCTAATTTAATTCGGCAGATTCCTCTTTAGTGACAAGCAACAGTAGAACCAGATCTAAAATAATGCAAGCAATTCTGTGACTCAACAGAAATAGTTAAGTGGACAACTCTTTTAAAATTTGCAAACGTTATGAGATCTACATAGAATTGAACTGATTTTATTTAACAGCTCAAAAGAAAAACAAAAAATGGATGTTTGCTGATACTATTAGGTGAGGTGTAATTCATAATGGAGCTATAATGGGAGTGAAAAACCCGGTGTTTAAAATAGTATTTGCAAGCTCAGTTATGGCATTATTTGTCCTCACCATACGGATCTGCATCAACAATCCCTTTGCTCTGCCTTCTTTATTCAAAACTGAAAACAAGCCTGTACTGTATACCGTATTGATCTGAGTATAAGACTCACTTTTGTCCCCTAAGGGCCTAAGGCAAGTCTTTAAAGTAGGGGTGCGGCCTACAATCAAAGTCTAGCATTTTCTGCCTAGAGTTTTCTGCAAAGTGTCCCTTTTTCAAGCCTCTCCCTTTCAAAGGTAAAAGCTTTTTAAACTGCAAAAGCTGTGTTTTCAGCTCTTAATCACTTGCTAAATGGCCAGGATCTCTCTAGCAACCTCTAGCCTTAGAGGCATTTGAAAAAATAAACCCTTAAGTTCCAGCTCCAGGACTCTGTGGAAACTAAGATATTTATTGATCCTGCAGTTTCAAAGTTGAGAGCAAGAGCTCCTGCATAGGCTTATCATATCCAAAGTGGGACAGAGTGCCAACCTTTAGGCTGCAATCTTATGCACACCTTCCTGAGAATAAGCCCCATTGAATGCAATAGGACTTACTTCTGAGTAGACATGCATAGGATTGTGCTGTTAACCATTGAAATTTGGGCAGGTGCAGCTCATCATTATGGAAGTGTGCAACAAGCTGCACCTGCCCAAATTCCAAAGGTTAAAGGTAGGCACTCTGTCCCCCTTTGGATCTGGGAAGGCTACTTATACTAGGGTGCCCAGATTCAATAAGGGACAGGGTACCTATGCCTTTAACTGTACTAAAGCTGTACTGTTTTACTATTCTACTAATGTGTACATTTTCTTTAAGTTAAAAGTTAAAAATGTATTTTTTAAAAAATAGCACCAAACTTTAAGGGTGCGGCTTATAATCAGGAGCGTCCTATACTCGGGGCAATATGGTATATCATTTCCAGTGATTTTTCTTTCAGAAAGACCTTCTGGCTACCTTCTGGTAAACCTTCATGGCTATTTCATGCTCATTTAGGATTTAATACATACATCAGATTCATTTAATAAATGTCACTCTTTATGGAAGATAACAAAAGGGTACACATCCTTCTATCTGCCATATTTTTTGCATGGCTGTGAGAGTAGAGTGATTTACAGTGCCCCAGAGAAGGAAAATTTATCAGTTACTCCCACACGTTATCCTGTAATTTGGTTTAAGTATAGGTTAAGTATGTAACAAGCTATTTACCATCCCCAACAGCACTGAAACCTTCTTTTAGGTACATCTAGAATTTTGTAAGCAGAGGCGTGTCTACCATTTAGAATCCATTTAAAACTGCAAGTCCATGCATACCACTTAAAAGCAAATCCCCCTGAACTCAGTTGCACTTTTATAGACCCTACTAGGTTCAGGATGCTACATACCTTTATTATTTTATGAGTACTTGAGAGAAAGTATATCTTCCTCATATTTAGCATAATTATATCATATTTAGTTTTTGTTTACTCATTACTATATCTTATAGAACACAAACACACACAAAATCAGTCTATAAGGCATCACAAGTCTTTTCTTACTGCAATAATTGCTCATCTGAGATGTTCACAAGACACTTAACTGTAACTCATTTTGAGCTTTAGCACTCATTTTGAGTATTTTTCTAGGATGCAGAATTGGTTTCAAATTCAACGTTCTAGATAATTTGACAAAATGATTTCTGTTTTAAAGAGCTAGCTACTATGTTCTTGCACTTTTATGCAGCCAAATTAAAGAAATTGTGCAGTGATCGCTGAATTTTTCAGAACCGCAAGATTGAAAATGATGCCTCTCTGCCGACTTCTTCTGAATATATAGTAGTTAGAAATGAATGTAGTATCAATCTTATTTTAGATTTCAAAATTATAGTTTTTTAAAAAATGCAGAATCATTCAGGTATAGATGTACAGTTAGTCAAAGACTGGACTATAATGTAACACTATTCTCTTAATATTTCTTCTCCTATGTGTGAAAAGAGGTCAATTTTCTGAATGCCACCAGCTATCACCCCTATTGAGAGTACTGTCTGCGGTGGCGGTGGCTCTCAGCTCCTACCCACTGAGATAGAAACTAGAGCAGTGGTTCCCAACATTTTTAGCACTGGGACCCCCGTCTGTAGAATGACAGTCTGTTGGGACCCCCCTCCAGCTAAGACCTAGGGCCGGAAGTGATTTCAGTAAGCAGGAAGTGATGTCATTGTTTTTGATAAGTTACACTGTTTAATAAATCACACTTTTTAAAATAAATCACATTTTTAAAGTTGTACTTGTAAGCAGCCCCATTGGGGGAGGGAGGAGTGAGCCAATATTTACCGAGATTTTAAACGGCAAACAGAAAGTAACACAAGGTGAGCAAACAAGCCCCAAGAGAGCATCAGACACTTCTTTCTCTTGGGTGTGGCCATCCAGCTAACATCTCGCAACTCCCCAGAAATTACTTCGCGATTCCCTTGGGGGTCCTGACCCCCAGGTTGGGAACCACTAAACTAGAGCAATAATACCCACTGTTTTCCTATTTTATTAAGACAGTACTCCTATCACTCCAGCAGTGATGGAATGTATCTCCATGCAAAAGAATGGAGTATAACATACAAAATGTATTCAGCTGAGCACTGGAATTTCACATGGAGAACAGTTAAGGGCAGGCTTACCAGATTGCCGACCGGGACGTTCCTTTTTGCCCTTAAGGGCGGCGGGGGGGAGGGGCGATAGTAGCCAGAGCGAGCTCCGGCTACTATCGCCCCTCCCCCCGCCGCCCTTAAGGGCAAAAAGGAACGTCCCGGTCGGCAATCTGGTAAGCCTGGTTAAGGGGGTGATGGGGGTGGCAATTTAGCTAGCTTACCTTTGCTGCAACCTGAAATGTGGTCTGTGTGGAATATCTTTTACTATACTTTCTGTATTCAATATGGCTGTGACAGTTTCTCCGGTGATTTAGTCACCTGGACAGTATCTATGAAATGTGTGTGCATCAAATAACTGTATATCCTGTGCTATTGTTTTACTTATATGTTTGCATCTTGAAAACCTGTGTGTACTGTGTAGTGTTATATTGAAGACCTGGATTTGTGAGGTTGTCTTTCGTTAGGCCATTCATTATCTCTCATCCTAACTTACCTCACAGGGTTGTTGTGAGGACAAAAGGAGGGAAGGAACTATGTACACCACCCTGAGCTCCTTGGAGGAAGGGCGGTATAAAAAATGTGAAAAATAAATAAAGATAAAGCACCTGACAGTTCTGAACACCTTTATTAGAGAATTGTTGTAATATGCTATATCTATCAAACTCAGCCTTCATCTGAAATGTAGAGTTGCTAATTCCTGTAATCATCCCTGATTATAATATGGTGATATTAACAATGAAGTATATCATGTGCTTATTGTAAGTCACTGTCTATCACCTCCCTGCCCCACCCTGCCGCATCTGCAATACAGTACTCCCCCCATATCCGCTGGGGATATGTTCCAGGTCCTTCTGTGGATACTTGAAACCATGGATAAGAGCGAACACCCCCTCCATGGTTTCCTGAGGGCCCCCCACCCTGCCTCCCCTGTGGGCAGGCATTTGCGCCCCCCCCCAGCTCTTATTTTTCTTTCAGCAAGCTTTGTTTCTTGAGAAGCAGCAAGAACAGAGAAGCAGCCTCCATTGCAGGCAAGTAGAATGAGACTAAGTCCAAGAGAGGCTCTGCAAGGTTAACAGAAACCTTGCAGAGCCTCTCTAGGGCTTAGTCTCATTCTACGTGCCTGCAATAAGAAGCCAGAGGCTGCTTCTCCTGTTTGTTTAAGGAAGAAACAAAGCTTACTGGGGAAAAAGTAAAAGCCGGGGGGGGGGGGGTGTCCCCGCGATCCGTGGATAACTGAAACAGTGGATAGCGAATCCGTGGATATGGGGGGCCACCTGTATATGTGAACAATAGCACTGGAGCACATTAAAGGGCTGTCACAAGCCACTCTCTGGCAGTCACTGTCCTCTACTACTGTATATAGGTAGGCTTACCAGATCTCCAACTGGGACAGAGTGCTAGACCTTTAGGAGAAGGAATGTGGGCAGGTGTAGCTTGTTAAGTCCTAGAGCACAATCCTAGGCATGTCTACTCAGAAGCAAGCCCCATTGTGTTCAGTGGGGCTTGCTTCTGAGTAGACATGCCTAGGACTGTGCTCTAAGGTTTAACAAGCCACACCTGCCCACATTCCTTCTCCTAAAGGTCTAGCACTCTGTCCCGGTTGGAGATCTGGTAAGCCTATATATAGGACATAATCCTCCCTAGTATCAGGGTCCTAATGTAATTTACCTTCACCTTCTCTGCTAGTAACACTCTGTAATGCTCAAAACATTGCATGCATTTGCCTACAAATGTTTGTTAGACAACAGATCTGTTAAAATATATGTAAAATATGAAAACAAATAAAGCACACACAGAAGGGGTGTGTGTGTGGGATGGAACGTAAGCTACCTTGAGCCAACTACAAGGCATCAACTTAAAAATACAGACGAAATACTGAGTTCAATCAATTTCTTCTTCTTCCAAAGTAAATGAGTGTTGGGCTGAAAGGCTTAGACTGCAATCCTAAAAATGTCTCCTTATAAATTCAGTGGGGCTTACTTCCTGCTCAGGACTGCAGCCTTAAAACATTTTATTGAAAAATGTGCATCACCTGTTGTTCCACTTTTTTAGATCACCTGTTAAAAATACAAATCCTAGAGGGGAAAAAAATAATGAGAAGGCTTAATGTATTTTAATGTTTTAATAATCTCTCCCTGAGGTTACTTCTTTCACGCCTTGAAGAGCTGTTGCTCTCACTGCTTGGATTTGCCCCAAATACTTACTCAACAACTATAGTAATTAGGAAATGCTTGAGATGCATAGACCTTAAAACGCAAGGATGAGTGTGCACAGTAGTCACCCATAAACACAGGAGTGTAAGGTAGGAAGATTATAGGTTTAATCTCAAGGAAGGGTCACTATGGCAGTGTGTGAATACATGTGTCTGTCACATACAGGAAGGCAAAGCTGGCAGTACAGTACCTCTTTCATGCCATTTCCTGAATGTCTCAGGCGCTGTTTGAAATATGAACATCCTATTGCAATTTTTAAAACACATCTCCCACAGCTCAATCTGCTATGAAACTCCTACAGGTACAGGAGCCTTATCAGAGTTTGTAGATGTGTCATTCCTTGCAGCCTTGACTAAGGCTGCAATCCTATCCACACTTACCTGGGAGTAAGCCCCATTGACTATAACGGGACTTATTTCTGAGTATACATGCATAGGATTATACATGCATATTCTGCATATATATGCATATACATGCATATTCTGAGTATACATGCATACGTGCAATCCTATCTAACTTACACCACCGGTGGAGGGTAGGGTGGGAGGCTTTGGAAGGGAGGGGAGATTTCAATCCCCTTTGAATCCCCCCACTGGAGGGGATTTGAATCCCCTTTCCGTTCTGGGGCCTCCCGTTCTCACTGCACCACTGGTTACACCGGTGGTGTAGGTTGGATAGGATTGCGCTGTTCGTGAGGGAGGCATGCATGGCTATGGGTGGTGTCATGAGGAGCTCTTGCCTCAGGCTCTCACTGTTTATTACTGGAAACATGAACACATTTGCAGCAAAATTATTCTGTGCATGTTTGCGCAGAGGTAAATCTCACCCAGTGAAATGACATTTTACCCCAGGTAAGGATAGGCTTGTAGCTTTAACAGAAAAACCTAGCCACTCCTACTCCTAAGTAAGTTGCTCTGAAACCAATTGAACTTACTTCCAAATAAACACTGAGCATTCAGCAGTGAGTTCCTTCTGATCACTTTGTTTCAGTCAAGAATTTGTTAGTGTACGTGCACATGCATTGTTCTGGTATATCGGCATGCTGATTCATTGTTGGTCAAATCTTGTCTCACATAGAACAATGTGATGAACAGTTGGAATTCTGTCATTCTTCCATCCAAAACTCAAGAGGGGTCTTTATCTCTAAGTGTTGCATGAAGAAAAGAATTCATTTTAAGGGAACATTATGGGGGAAACTACAACTAGAAAAACATTGCTTTCTGTACAACTCATCTTCATAATTTTCAGTTGACTTGAGACAGCCATAAAACATGCAGGAGGAAATGTCAGAGTGAGAGAGAGAGAGAGAGAGAAATTAAAAAAAATCACCAGGCATAAGGTCAGGCATGAACAGGTAAGTTTAGTGTACAGGCAGCAAAACACTGTGGTTGAAACTGTGAGCGCAGAACAAAACAAAAGAACCTTACTGAATGCCCCCCAACACAGAAGAGAGACAGAAGATGCAGACAGGATACACACACCCCCCCCAAGGCTTTCATATCCTACTTTATGCACCTGTTACCTTTTAGGCAGTAGATGAAGTGGTTAAAAGGCTCTATTATATATAAAACATCTCTGTGGTGATGCCTGCAGTTTTTCTCCTTGTGCCCTTGAAAGATTTAAGAATGTTTTCTCAGTGCAGTCATAATTATTTGTTTTTGTATAAACTGAGCAGCCTTAATGAAATCCCTTTCATTCAAGAGCGGTTCTACTGCAGATCATTCATTTAATGCAAACAAATGTAATGTGTGCATTTGTTATACTAAACAACAAAAGGAGTATTACAAAGATGCAAGTTCTCATCTAGGCTCTCTAGCCCCTGCTTTATTGGAACTTTAGCTTAAGACAAACTTGAGGTCAAGGTCAGTGATGTGGTCTGTTGATTTGCGTCACACTGGGAACATGATGAGCTGTAAAGCCGGTTCAACAGGTTGTAGTAAGAAAGAAGGGCACTTTTCCCATACTCAGAAGGCTTTTCTTTATTATCATTAATATATTAGAAGCATCAGTTAAAAGTCCCATGAACTCACTTTCATGTGTGTATAGGATGGAAACTTTAATGTACTGTTATTTTTCTTTCAGAATTCTAACTCAGAAAACAGGGGCAACAAAGTTCACCTTCCCTCCCCGAAATGCACTTTGCCTCTTCTATGTCTCTCTTGTATTGTTTTTTTTTGTGCTGTTGCCACTGGGGGCCAAGTGGGAAGCCATTCTCAGTGGACCTTCTTAACCTGGAAGAGGCAGGAGAAGCAAATCTAAAGTTAGTCTGACCTTCTTGCATGCTCTGTATAGGGTGAGGACCAAACTCCGCATTATATTAAACACATAGGTTTCCCTTCCATTTGTGCTTTTTCCATAAATAGCTTCGGGGGGAGGAGGGGGTCCCAACTGGGATCACAGTCTGGGGGTTTTCTTCCCCCCATTCTGTGGTCCTGCTGTCCTGCATGAAAATCCTTCATCCCTGAAGCTGCTATTTGCCCTAAGAGGGAAACTGAGGTTGGTGCCAATGGACATTAATTGCACTGTTGGGCCATTTGCCAGTTTCATCAATATTTCCTAGAGTTAGCTCTGTAATGTTGCTCTTTCTTCCACAGATGGTGGGGTGGTCCTTTCTAAGCTCTTTTCAGAAGAAAGAATACTTAAGGCTTGCAGAGTATGTGTAAAATTTTAATTTATTTACATATTCAAGAAAATAAATATGTAAATTTATGTATGCCTGGTAAGTGGGTAGCCAGAAAAGGAAATTGTTTTATTTATTATTTATCTCCCACCTATTGAAACAGGGGCAGTCCAACCATGAGGCCACCTGAAGTGTTTGTGTGGATGGGCACCTTGGACTCCCTTAGAGGGGCAGTGAACAGACAAGCTCCCGGTCTGCTGCTCCACTGGGTGCTCCAATCCTCTTCTGACTTGCTGAGAGGAAGAAGTCATACGAGAATCTGTGTAAGCTAATATGCTTTTTAGATTCGATTGTTTTAACTGTTTATTATTGTTTCACTATTTCTTTAATCAGTAAAAAAAACTGGACACCATCCAATGGGGAAGGATTTTTTTTAATAAATAAATAAATAAATAACCAAGCACAGGTACACTGGACTAGGACAGTTTTTACTGCCTGCGAAAAGGCAGGGGACTGGCATATATCTTTTGGGAGAGTTTTCCTTAGTTTAGGTGCAGAAGGTCCATTCTCTTATGTTGCCTACCCATCATGGATTTGAAGGCAGGAGAACACAGAGGAGTACTTCCAAAGTAAATTAGAGTTCTTGGGCAGGTTGTGGTTCATTTATTCAGAAAGAGGCAGAATATAGATTATATAAATAAACAAAATATCCGAGTCCCAGGTCGTTTAGGGCTTAAAACATTACAACTAGTACCATGAACTGAGCCTGAAAACAAACTGGTAGGCAGTGAAATTGATAAAGAATCAAAGTAACATGTTCATTCAATCAGCAATGTTCTTCCCTGTGGTTAAGAACCTCCTATAATGTTGACTCTCAGGCGAAACAGGGCCCTGTCAACCTCAATTACAAGTTTATTGCTTTTGAGTTGGTATCAGAGCAAAACTGGTGTACGCCCCAGATTCAGAGCAGTCCAGGCTGCTCCTACATCTGGAGTGCTACATTAAGCATTCCAGATGGTCAGTTGCTGACCTTGCCTGACACCCAGACTGGCAGTCCTTCTGTTGAATGTTTAGGAAACTATGTAGCTGAAGTGGCCACTCAAACAAAACTGAATGGCTGCCACTAATCTCCATTCCGTTGGCCCCAAAGGAAGTTGTCGCTTCGCCTGGCCATAACAAGATACAGGGTACTGAAAAAAGAAGCCTATTATAAGTGAACAAGACCGAATGGAGTGAATAATTTAACACAAAATGTTGGTCTAATCTGGTCCTTGACTTGTTTGTGTGTTTTTTCCTCTGCTCCTTCTTTAGCCCCTTCTAGGGCTTGTTCACGTTTTTATGTTTTTCTGATTAAGCATCCCATTTAAGGCATTTTCTCCAACGCTATGAATGCTGTGCTATGAAGGGCTGCCACATTTTCATTTCAAGGAAATGCGATGTTCCCATGCTAGTGCCTTTTTGCACTGCTGAGGCATTGCTTTTCCATGATCAGCTGGAACCAGTATCAAAACAGAGGTTCCATATGTATGGCACGGTATTACCTAGCAATGCCTTTCCCTGTGGCCAATATTCTTCTCCTATAATGTTTAGTAACAAGTTTAATAACAAATAACACATAACGAGTTGCACCCCAGGAACAACTTGGGAGAAGGGGACGATTGTCCCCTTCCCCCGGTGTCAGCAACGGTAGGTCCAATGGGCCTACTTGCATGTGCGCGAGCTCTAGAGCTTGCGCACAGTAATGCCAACAGTGTCGGCGTATCTGGGGCCTGGAGGGCCGGGGAGACGGTGGAGCAAGCAGCGCAGGCCACAGCACCGGCGTTGCTTGCTCGCCAGGTGTCACGCAAGTGCTTTACAGCACTTGCGTGACACCCTGCCCCAGTGCAAACCTTACACAGGATTGCGCTGTAATTCCGGTTCAATTACTCTTGCTGTCCAGTCTGGAGAGCCTGGTAGTCTATTGTCCACAATTAACGACTCCAGCTCCATATAATGATATGACTCCAGCACCTTGGCACAGCTCTCTGTTATGGTAGTGGTCAGAAGAAGACATGATATAATATGTACAGTGGAAGGCACTTGTCCAAAGCTCCTTCTGTGTCCTGGATGTTCCAACACTCCAAGTCTACAGGTGGGAATGTCAGCAGAATGGAACACATTCAGAAATACAGTTCATTTGCTAAAGTCCACATGTGTACAGAGTATTTCCTGGTCTAGCAAGGGCAATGAGACAAAGCAGGGGCTAGCACTGTTTCCTCTACTAGCAGTTACTGACTCTACTAAACTAACCCTACAATAAAAAGCAGCAAGCATACCAACATACTGAGGGCAAGAAACTAGACATGCACTAACAAAATGCTAAGGTACAGTTTATTCATACCTTACTGGTGAGTCATGCACATCTTTTTTCTTTCTTAGACACACAAAGTGACATGCTGAATGTCATTCCGCCAAAGTGAACAGTGGGAAATCTGCGTGTTCATGGCAGCTTCCATTCCCATTGTAAATTGTTGGTTGGCAGGTGTGTATGTGTGACACACACACACACACACACACACACACACACACACACAGAAACAGAAAGACAGAGAGACACTGTATGTTTCACACTTCTTGTGGCACATGACTATTTTCCTTGCTTTTTGGAAAACTGTACATCCATAAAAAATGAAGTACGGTATGTTCCTACTGGCAAAGTGTAAATATTGCTTTGTGAGAGATGGGCAGCAAGATAGTGAGCAGCAGTATATTCTTTTTATTAAGACTATTTATATATACTGCTTTTCAACAAAAAGTAGTTCACAAAGCAATTTATATAGCAAAAAGAAATATCAGTAAATGGTTCCCTGTCCCATCGGGCTCACAATCTTTAAAAAAAGATGCAGAAGAGGCACCAGCAACAGCTACTGGAAAAGATGCTGGGGTGAAAAGGGATAGTTTTTCCCCACTCCCCCCCCCCCGCTAAACATAAGAGGATGTGGTTAGCAGGCGTATAACACACACATTATAACACCAGTACTGCCCAACCTGCTCATGTAATCTTGATATGGGGGGTGAAGGTACATGCAGAGCCAGTTTTTTATGTGACTGAAAAACAAACAAAGATTGTTTCTAAATCTCACCAGAAAAGCTGACTTCCGCGGCAGCAACTGAGGGCCAAACGATGTCAGGAAATAATTGATCGGATCTCCTGCTGTTTTTTTTAAAGAGTGTAATAGACTATATAGCACGGATTATGGGTGGGTGGGTGGGTGGGTAGAATGAATCCATTCAGGACCACAGCTCAGAGGGAGGGGACTTTACTCCTTTCTCCCCATGCTGTTGTCCTGATGAAAATCTCACCTACCCCCCACAAGAGGCTCCTATTTGTCCCAGAGAGTAAAACATATGGCTAATGCACACTAACAGCCCAATCCTAGGCTGCCCTTATGCCCCTGGAACAAGCGGTTACGACCGTGGTCACAAACATGATGCACTTTACAGGTGCAAACGAGAGTTTTACAGCCATTGGGAGAAGCCGCCAGGCCGCCGCTACAAGCAGAGAGTGATGAGGGCAGCCTGACAGCAGATCCTCCACAGCCCCCAGTGCCAGTATGTCAGCGTGGGGGGGGCGGTGGAAGGGATATGAGGAGGAACAGGGGGAAAATGGGGGCAAAACAGGGACATAGCATGGGCTAGAAGGGGTGGAATCAACAGCAGTGATGCCGCTGATATCCTATCCTCCTTCCAGGCCTTGGTCAACCTTCCCGGGTCCACTCAGACTTGCACCAGTGATTTTGCTGGCACAGGTCCGAGTAGACCCGTTCTGGCGCTGGAGATTTACAAATGAGATTTACAAATTTACACCCCTGGTCTATACGTATGCCTGCTACAAAAATCTTTGTTGGTGCTTTTAGCAGTGTAACTATTCTTAGCAGAGAGTGCAAGCAGGCAATTAAATAAACCTCATCACTGAGGATGGACTGTCTACTGTGGAAAAATATTCCCACATTTGCTCAAAGGTTTTTTTTAATTAATAATCATGTGTAGCATTTGTATAATGCCTTTTGAACGTGCCAAATGCTCCATATGTATTGTTTTGATGAAATCCTTACAACCATTCTCTTATGATCATCATATTACTGCTGAGGTAGAGAAGGAGATTCTTGTCTAAGGTCACCTGGCAAAGCAGCTGAATGAAGCCCAAAGATCTGATGACCTTCTAAAGCAACATTCCATTCAGTTCAAGGGTTTGCCCACCACAAAGAAACCCTCCATCACCACCACCCTACGCATGTAGAAACACTTGGCACATGTAGGTCTTCTTGTGAGATCCTTGACCTAATATTTGTCACTATTATGGAGACTAAGTTCTAACAGCGCAATCCGTTTTCCCCCCAGTACATATATTTTTATTTTATTAATATAATGCTAAAACAAAACAATACATAATATTTCAAAAGATTACAGCAAGCGCGAAGCAGTGTATCCTACTAGCATACTATTCTCTATTTTCTACTTATACTATCCAACAGACAGCCCAATCCTGTGTAAGGATCCACAGCTAGCCCATAGGGCCAGCCGTAGGATCCTGAGCCCTTCTTGGGCCGCTCCAGCACAGCCCGTGGACTCCTCGGAAGAAGGGGACATCCGTCCCCTTCCCCTTGTGTAGGGCTGCCCAGCCCCAATGGGCCTCCTCGGATATATGTCGACTCTTGAGCCGATGTACATCTGAAGCAGCGGGGTAAGGGCGGCCCAGACCAGGAGAGGGCTGGGGATATCGGCAGACCTCACCACCAATATCCCCCTCCCAGCCCGGGCCGGCCAACGGCCACGCTCCCTCCCCGACCGGCCCTCCCTCCCTCTGCCCATGAACCAACTGGTGCAGGACGTACATGCTTCGGTGGCTACAGGTTTGGGGAAGGTGGACAGAGGGCTGTTGGCCTCTGTGCTGGTGGCCCTTACTCTCCAGGTGCTATAAACAAGCTTTATGGCACGTTTATGACATCCGGATATTTATGGAGGATTGCTCCATAAGCCAAAATGTCTCCAATGCACTATTCATCAAATCCACATATCATCACGTCATTCTTCTCTCTCTCACCTAAAAAGTCAATAAGTGTTTCCAATTATTCACAAAAAGATTTAATTAAAATTAATTAAAATTAATCTTCTTTAATTAACATTGTGAGTTTGTCCATTTCTGCAAAGTTCAAAACTTTTGTCCACCAGTGTTCCAGCGAAGGTATTTCTGAATTCACTAATAGCACAATCCTATGCTGTCAACTCAGAAGTAATCCCCATTGGTTTCAGTGGAATTTACTCCCAGGTGTATATAGGATTGCTGCTGCCTAAGTTACTAACAGCGCAATCCTATCCAACTTACACCACCGGTGTAACCAGCGGTGCAGCGAGAGCGGGAGGCCCCAGAACGGAAAGGGGATTCAAATCCCCCCAAAGGGGAATTCAAAGGGGAATTCCCATTCTCGCTGCACCGCTGGTTACACCAGTGGTTTAAGTTAGATAGGATTGCACTGTATGTAGGTAATTGTGAGTTATCTCTCTCTGTCTTACATAAGTTAATACCACCCTAGGTTGCATTCATGCTACACAAGCATAGCTGTACAAAGTAAAATAGAATCAGAGGTTATTGTATAATAGCTTTACTGGAATGTCAAGGTATATCCCTCAGGTTACAGTTGCTGGCAACAAATGCCTATGCATGTTTACAGTGTCAATAGTTCTGTTGCATAGGTCTATAGGAGTTATATATTTCTCGTCCAAACGTTACACCTGAGAGCAGGGCTAGCCCAAAACCTCCTGATGCCTGAAACAGCATGCTAAATGCTGCCCCCCCCTTATGACTCGCAGGGGGAAGGTCCTGTGGGAACTCCGGGTCTGGTGAAGCTGGGCTCGGATGGGACTTACAGACTTGCACAGCAAATAACCGGCATGGATCTGAGGAGACCCATTGGAGCAGTGAAGCTTGCCCTGGGGTTGCATGCATTGCAATGCATTCTAGAACTATTTTGGGAAAGGGAGGGGGCATTGTGCAACCTAGAAGAGGCTTCCAGAGCATGATTTCAGCCTGTTTAAGCAAGAACATACAGCAGTTTGCTTCTAAAAGGTTTAAAACAAGTGTTTTAAACCTCCTCCCCCCCCCCCATTCTTTTTACAGCATTTTTAAGGTGGACCTCACAGGTCTGGGATCTGCGGTGAGTCAAGTCCATGGATTCCGAACCTGCGGATAGAAAGTGTCCACTGTATTGCTGTACTCCTGTCAACCTAGCAGTTTGAAAGCAAGAAATTGCAAATAGATAAATAGGTACCGCCGTGTCTGGAAGATAACACCGTTCCGTTAGTCACGCCAGCCACATGACCATGGAAGCGTCTTTGGACAGCGCTGGCTCTGCGGCCAGAAATGGGGATGAGCACCCACCCACACCCTAGAGCATTGGTGGGGAACCTCCGGCCCCAGGGCCGGATCAGGCTCCCGAGGCCATCCGGTCCGGACCCCAGAGAGATTGCCAGGAGGCCGCCGGGTCCGCGCGTCACCTCCGGAGGCCGGGAGAGGGCCTTTGCATGTCCTCCCCGGCCGCCGCCTCGACCCCTTCTCACCAGGCCGTTGGCCGTTTCACACATGCATACCACGCCAATGAGGGCAAGCTCTTGCCCTCTTGTCCTCATCGGCATGGTACGCCGGAGGTGACGCGCGGACCCGGCGGCGGCTTCGGACAGTGAGCGCGGAGCCTCCGGAGGCTGATAGGGGGCGGGGGCAAAAATTAATTAAATAAATAAAAATGGCAAGCGGCCTTACGGCCGGCCCTCAAGCAAATTTCTAATATTTAAAACGGCCCTTGCCAGGGAAAAGGTTCCCCGCCCCTGCCCTAGAGTCAGACACAACTGGCTTTCGAGCAGGGGATACCTTTACCTTTACCTACTGTATTGCTAATTCCCCCAATTTGAGTCAATTTGAGTTTATTTTGTGTGTGTATGACACGTGTAGGAAGACATGTGTATATGTGAATGAGCAGTGTTGGCAACAAACTATGAACAAATGAAAAATGATTGTTCTTAAAACTATCTATCCAAGGGTGAGCACTGCAGCCTTCTGGAAGGCCATAAATTAACACAGGAAAAGCCGTACTTTGGCTATGACTCATATGTTGAACAGGCTTGTCTTGCTCTTAACAGAATGCGGATCCCTCGCAGTGATCCACTGCAACTTCATGAATCAGGTTCTCAGAAAGAAGCATAGCTATGAAGAACTCCTTGACTTTCTGTTCCCTCTGTTGCATCACTTCTGTTCTGATGTTAGGTAAAGGTAAAGGTGACCCCTGACAATTAAGTCCAGTCGTGTCCGACTCTAGGGTGTGGTGCTCATCCCCATTTCAAAGCCAAAGAGCCAGCGTCGTCCGAAGACGCCTCCGTGGTCATGTGGCCGGCATGACTCTCCTTGCCGCAGCGCGTAGCATGCAGCTGGAACACAGAGCACTGTTTACCTTCCCGCAAGCGGTACCTATTTATCTACTCGCATTAACATACTTTGGAACTGCTAAGTTGGCAGGAGCTGGCCAAGCAACGAGAGCTCACCCCGTCGCAGATTCGAACTGCCGACCTTTCGATTGACAGCTCATGGTTCAGCAGTTTAACCCACTGCGCCACCCGCTGGCCTCTGATGTTAGGCTGGTTCATACAGCACTTGTTCATTCTGAAATACATCCTTTATTTTATGCTTGAGGTGCGGGGGATTGTATCCTTCCTTTCCCCCATGTTGCACAGTCAAGATTGCCATATTCATTATAGAACAGAAGTCCTCTGCCTTTTAAACAGAATGCAGATGGATGGCAGGAGTGGCCCCTGTTGAAATTCTTCACCCTATAAAAAGCACAGGCTCCATACTGAATCTGGTAAGCCAAGCTAGAATGTCTTTGGATGAGATTGCATATATGAGGGAAACAAAAGGTTCCCAGCCCTGGTTTTCCCTCCTAGTGTATATATCTTCTCCCCATTCATTGAATCTCCCCAGCAAATGCCCTTCCTTGCCATTTTGCGCAGGATTTGGCTACCTGGTTGAACATGTTACAACAGCAGAAGTGACTTCTTCTGTTGCAAAATGGCTGCTGATGGTGTGCACAGCACTCCATTGGTGACCATTTTGCGCTCGCTGCTGCAGGAGGCAGCAGTGCTGCAGTGCCACCTCTGGACCCTACTAGACTAGGTAAGTCAGTGGTGGGGGCAGGGGATGGGTGGGGGAGGGGGAGGACTGGACAAGGTGGGGAGAGGAATGGGAGCTGGGAGGTGGTGGGAAGGGGTGGATCCTGCGGCAATGGCGCGCACAATGGAGCATGTCGGATCCTACCTCCTCCATAGCAAAGCTCCCTGCCCCTTTTCTCTCCATGGACATATACCACCAAAAGTGGTGGTGTATGTCCAAGGAAATCCATGGTGGCTCCAGGGCTTACCAGGAGGTAAGTATAAATGTTAAACGTTTTGTACTTTTGGCACGGCTTTTAAACCTTTTTGGTGCATCAGTTAGAGGAGTGGAGAGGATAGAATCGGGCCCTTAATACCCCTAGTTGGGCTCTGAAACTGAAAGTCAGGCTGGTTAGGGGAAAAACAGCCAGGGAACGGGGCATGTGCAGGATAGAATCAAGTGGAACAGGAAGGGTTGAGCAGAGCACCAGTGATTTTCCCTTTGAAATGCTCCCTCACCTCCACATTATTTCAGCAAACATGGGTCTGAAACACACAGCCGAGATATAACACACAGTGTCACCTTGTGAAATGCCTTGTGATCCATAGTTACACTACACAGAAATACACAGATGTCCCATCTGCACTGCACCATTATCAGAAGTTATTTAACTCAACAGGTGGTTTATTTAATTTTACAGTTGCTTGTAAACAAGGAAGTATACTTTTGTGCTTTTTCCTGGTTACTTCACGAGTGGCCAAAGGCTGACAAAGGGTTTTCGTTAAGGGTTACTGAGATTATGTTGTTTGTTCCAATGCAAAAATGGAAAGTTGGTCTTGTTGACTGAGCATGTAGGTGAACAGATCAACACTATGAGCAATTGTATTTCCTTTTGGTCATATGATTACCAGCACAATGCATATTTTAACTTTTAATATTCTACAGTGACTACTCGCCTAACAGGTAACCCTTAACAGTTAGTGGCTGGTCACATGCTTATGTTAAGCAATGGAGGAAAATTGTACCGCCATTTGATAGGACACAATAAGGGTGCATGTTTATTCACATTTACCTGTGGGTCAACCCCACAAGAATCACTTCAAAGTAAACATGCATAGGGCTGCGCTGCACAGCGACTGTAAATGGAACAAAACGCACTATTTTTGTTCCAGGAAGGTTTGAGAACAGTGGGCTACAACTGTGACTCCCTCTTTCAACTAGGCAAGGTGTGGGACAGATATTGTAACTGTAGCACTGTGGTTAACAATGGCAGTTTTAACACTATGGGCTGGTTCAGACTATCACCAAACACAGCCTGGATTTGGAATGCAGCCTGAAAGCTGCTGAGACCTTGTGCCACCCTCCCTTTACTTCTCTGCTTGCACACAGCTGACATTCTGGTTTATTTATTGCACCTGTACAGTATGCACATGTTGGCACAAGTGTGCTGCTAATATATTATTTTTATCCATTTTTTTCTCAAATGTCTATATCACCCTTCAGCAGTGTTTCCAGGGTGCTTACGACTGGACTTTATTGTCAGGGGTCACCTTTACCTTTTACCTTACAAAAACAAAACATACCAACATCGTAAAACACAACAACACAGCATGCAAATATGGACATGTGTGTCTTGAACCAGGACTTCCTGCAGTCAGCGTCCAGTACCTTCCCACTTGCACTGCAGTAGACTCTGGTCGCTTGCCATGCCCTGGCCCTTCAGCAAGCATCTACGTGAAAGGGGGGCAATGTTGGACTGGATGTGGTCAGCTGAGTCCCCCTCCCAAGCCTTATAAGAGCCCTTGCCTTGCCTCCAAGCCAGCTCAGCTATCTGAACAATTTGTCAGAGAAGTTGTACAGATTCCCTTGCTCCTTCCCTGCCTGGACTTTGACACCAGCCTGGCTCTGACTATGCCCTTGCTTCGGACCTGCTGCTCTGCAGTGTTTCCCTGTGGTCTGTCCTGACCCTAGTCAAGGTGCGATATAGCCAGTGAAAAGCAGCAGTTAAAACAATGTAAAAGGCCATTTAAAGGGACTGGAAGGAGAAAAAGGTCTTCATCTGGCACTGAAGAGACAGCAGCACATTATATTTATGCTCCATTTTTACATCTGATTCAGTCCAAAAGCAACTTACAGTTTACAAAAGCACACAATAGTACAAAGATAGGGAGATATGGAAGACCTTTCTGGTCCCTGGCAGTTGGCAACCATGTCCAGATTCCAGGCTGTTCCCTAGATGGAAGTAGCAGAAGGAGCTGCAGAGGGATGCAGAGGCTGGTTGATAGTCAAGATGTCACCTCATAAGAACAGGTCTTCTACAGATCTGCAGAGCCTTCAGATGTCATGAGTGGATCTAAACTGCCCTACAAGACTGAGCCTCTCAAAAGGATGAGAATCAAATTCTTGTAGGGTTAGCCTCTTGTAGGTCAACAATGAACAAATCCAGCACCTCTAGGTTAGAACTAATGTATACAAAATGCGTGTTGGCTCTTTTGCTAACATGCTGGCAGGGCCGGCCCAAGACCTCTCTGCACCTCAGGTGGTATGCCAAATGCTATCCTCCCTTACCTAGTGATCTGCCACCCTCTGCTCCTCCCACTTCTTGATTGGAAAAGAAAAGGGAAGTGGAGCAGGAAACCAAGTGTGGAGGAAGAGAGTAGTGGGCTAGAGAGTGTCACTTCCTCTTCCACGTCACCCTCCTGTTCCTTTTCCACTCCAGGGAGAGGGAGGAGAAGGAGCAGTGAAGGCAAGTGAGCAGAAGGAGTTGGGAATCACCCACCAATCTCATGGGTTATGGATGGGCAAATCCTGATTGCTAGTAATTTGACCCCGAGGGAAGCCATGCTCTAATAGTCCATGCCCTGGGACTGGTAAGAGGGCCAACAAAAAGCAGACACTACGCCAAGCAGAACAGATAAGTGCTTCACCCATATGACACATACTAACGGTCCAATCTTATGGGCACATTGTGCCACTGGAACTCACGTTCTGGCAGTGCAGCATGCTTTATGGCTGTCGCAAATGGCAGCACACCATCTTGCAAATCTGGGTCACCGCCATGCACCAGCAGCCTACCAACAAGCCCTGGCACCAGTAAATCAGTGTAGGGAGGCAGGTGGTTGAGGTGGGGAGGACAGGTTGAGAAGGGGAGGAAAGGGACGGAGACCAGGGCAGGGAGGGTGGTGGATTGAGGCCTGGGGGTAGCGGCACTGCCAATATCCTATCTTCTTTCACGGCCTTACTGTGCAATCCTGTGCAAGTTAAGACCAACAAAATAACTGGCGCGCAGCCAAGAAGGCCCATTGGGGACTTACACCGGGAGAAAGGGACGAACATCCTTTTCTTCCCCAAGGTGTCCACCAGCTCCATCGGCACAGGCTGCATCATATGCAGGATTGGGCTGCCCATCCACCTTCCCAGGTCCACTTAGACTTGCGCCAGCAAAATCGCTGATGCAGGTCTGAGTAGACCCATTTGGGCAATAGAGGCTTACCCTGGGCAAGGGAACAAATGTTCCCTTACCTGGAGAAGATCTCTGGAACTTGCATCCCCACAAGATTCAGTGCGTGCTCCAGTTGCGCGGCTGCATTGTTGGGGGGGGGAGGGAAATAGGATTGAGCTGATAAACTGGCTCTGAGACAGGTGTGATGATCAAAAAACTAGAAAGGTTTGTGGAAAGAGTCTGAGATCATCTGTGCAAGAATGATTCTTTGAAGGCTGTACAGTAGTACACTCCACTTCAGCACTGGAGTGAATGTGAGGGTGCAATATCACACGTGCTGCATGAGTTAGGAGGACAAGTGAGAATAACATCTACTTTTCAAAAGAGTACTGTAGCTTGGGAAAGGCCCATAAAGGAAGAACAAGGATCTTTAACAGAGAGAATAGAAGAAATATATACTTTCATCATCACATTTTGTTCACAAAGAGTCTTCAATTATGAACTACTTCAAAATATATTTGAAAAGATTTTAAAAAGCTGTCAATCCCTCCCTCCCTGGATAGCAAGTTCACAAGGCAATGGTAAGAAGACAGCGACAGACACCATACTACCTTTGGCTAGTGCCTGCAAACTTCTTGCATTGACTTCGCAGATTGTTAGGATTGATTCAGATAAGATATTTCACCACAGATCTGTTTGTATGCCTTTTTTTTTTTCCAAAAGCCACAGCATAAAATATGCTGTGTGGCTTCCCAAGCAATGGTGCTCATTACCAGTGGACACATGCTTCTTCCAACTCTTGTTGCAGCCCTCTCCACTTATGTCGTCAGATCTTTCATGTAACTCACAGCGCAATCCAACTTAACTTTTGTGCCGGTTTAACCAGCGGCGCAGTGAGAACGGGGGAGGCCCCAGAATGGAAAAGGGATTCAAATCCCCTTTGAATTCCTCTTTTGGAGGGGATTTGAATCCCTTTTCCGTTCTGAGGCCTCCCCCGTTCTCACTGTGCCGCTGGTTAAACCGGCACAAAAGTTAAGTCGGATTGCGCTGTCAAGCATGTAACTCACTATTTCATATCACTGTTTTAAAAGGGGTCCTCATCTGATTCTTACTCTTCCCTTTTAGCACCCATAAAAGCTTTTGATCCATTGGTGGAAGTCCTTGTTTCATGTCATGTTTAGCAACAACAACAAGGATTTAAAAAAACAGCAGAGAGTGTGTTTCTGTTCCTCTGTAGTGTCATGAGAATCAGTAACGTGCAATCTGAGTCTCATTGCAGAGAACAAATTACAGTGAGTGAATATGTGAATATGCTCACCTGCTGGCACATGCCTCCCACACATCCCTCATCTGAACTGAATTTCAAGTTGTTCCTCATCATTACGCTGGCTTGCACAATCTCCCACTCTTGTGCCCTGTTGATACTGTTCATTGGAACAGGCCGGCTGCTGTGTGTCTAATGGCGGCTAGAGCGAGAGGGTGACTTCTGAAAAGTTCAGAAGTTCAGAATACAGTTTCCTGTGTCTAACTGCTCAACCTTCGTTACAGCCAATCTACACATCATCATGCAGATAAGCTGGTAGAATTCTGGACTGCACTTTCAAATGCAGTCTCATATTTCTGAATACTCTATGATGCAAGATGACCTCCCTGACCATATATGCACATTTGGGAGTATCCTGTGGACACATTGGCCTCTGGTGAGGGGTGGGAAGAGGAACTGCCAACATGGGCATTTCCTTTTCCTTCCCCTCATTAGAACCAATTGGCATTGCTCCCATGATCCCTAGAGGCCTCCTGGGCACAATTTCATTGACTGTAGTGAATTTATGATAGCTTAGAGTTAATTTAGGAAACTCTAGCTGTGAAGTGACTCTAAATTTTCTTAACTCTGTGTGCTAGTTGTTGGAATTATGGCAAGATCTAAATATTCAGTCATTTATAGGTTTAATATGGCAGTTGGTTATTTCAAACATACTGAGTTAAGCCCGGGAAAATGTAAAACTGTGAGTGGTTGATTAGATCAGGTGATCTTCAAGCAAAGGTCTGCAAAGTAGATGAATCTCCATTTTTGTTTCATATATGTGTGTGAGCTTGAACCTGTTTGAGGGCGAAATCTTGCCTAAACTGCCAGAGCGAGTGCTCCGACGCTGGAAGCCATCGCAAACATGCCGTAAGGCACGTTTGCGCCAACTCGGGAGTAAGGGAGGCCGGTCCAAGGCCGGCCTCCCTCACTTCGTCGCCGGACCAAGGATGCAGCCACCGGAGGCAAGTAAGGCTCCCGCCGGTGGCCACGTGGGCGGTCGGGCAGCGAGGGAGGGGGGCCATTGGGCGAGCCGGCCTGGGAGGGGGCAGGGACGGCGTCGGCCATATCCCCGCCCCCCCGGGCCGGCTCAGCCGTTACACGGCTCCTCCTACGTCTGCCAGCTATTTAGCTGATGGAAATCTGAGGAGGCCAATAGGGCCGGCCCCATTGTACACCTGGTGAAGGTAGACCTCCGGCCTGCCGCATGGTGGGTCACGGTGGGGGATGGGATCCGGCGGGCAGCCCTGGGCCGCCTGCCGGATCCTTACGCTGGATTTCACTGTGAATCACCTTCTCTATGTTGTTAGTTTAGGAAAAATCAAGTCTAAGCTTCAATGTATGCTTCAGCTTGTTTATTCTAATAATCAAGGTTCATTGCAACCTCCAGAGAATCTTAAAAACTATGAATCCCTTCTATATTCACAACACTAGTCACACATAGAGTTCAAAAAATCAAGTATTACTGCACAATTCTAGATTTCCCTAAGTCAACTTCCAGGGTGCCATGAATCTCATGGCAGCCAATGATGGACCAGGACAGATCAACCCGGGGAGGTGTCAGCACATGCCTCTGTAAGTCCACTCTCTGAAACTAACCCTGTTTATTTTTATTGCAGTTATTTTTATTGCCCCTTTCACAACTGTGACGCACAATCTGGATGTATGATTTATTCCCATCATATAAATGTGCATGCATGGATTTGATCTGTCTTTACTTATGATTTACACAAGCAAATAAAAACAAGATTTGCTTCCTCTAATCTTATAAAAATGTTTACATTTGAAAAATACTTGAAATAGCAGTGATTTGCCCCCTTGTAAAAACAAAAACAAAAAACCACCCTCTTTTGATGCTACCATGTTAGACAATTACTGGCCCCCAGTTTCAAAGCTCCCATTTCTGGGCAAGATAACTGAGCAGATTGTGTCGCCTCAGCTCCAGAGTTTCCTGGATGAAACTTATTATCTGGACCCCTTTCAATTTGGCTTCAATCCTGTTGGTCCTGCTGGACCTCTAAGTGGCTTTCAACTAGCCTTACCAGAGTCCCGGAATCGAGGTGTGCTTTGGCCTAGAAAGGACCCGAGCCGCTCCCAAGAGTGCACCATGGCTGCCCAATGCAGGCCGCGGCTTCCACAGCTTCCAGTCAAGGAGGCGACTGCGTTGGGCAGCTGCGGTGCACTCTTGGGAGCGGCTCGGGTCCTCTCTAGGCGAAGCACACCTCGATTCCGGGACTATGGTAAGCCTACTTTCAACACAATGATCATGGTGTCTTTCTGGGTTAGCTGACTGGATTGGAACTTTGGAGGCAACATTTTATGGTGGTTCTGGTCCTTTCTGGCCAATAGTTTCTAGAACGTGGTATTGGGGGACTCCTGTTCTTCTCCCTGGCCTTTGGCCTGTGGCATGCCACAGGGAACTATTCTATTCCCCCAAGTCATTTAACATCTACATGAAACCACTGGGAGAGATCATCTGGGTGTTTGGGGTTGGATGTCACTAACATGTGGATGATACCCAACTCTCAACCTTTTTGTGTCACCATGAAGCCAAGGTTGTGTGCCTGGATGAGTTCACATCTCAAGGGGACTGCATCATATACTTTTTCCTCATGGTGTTGTATATAAGGGGCTTGGAAATGCCATTAGTTATACATCTGGTATCGACACCCCGTAAACTTGCCCACAAGTGGAACGCGTCCATTAGGAGGAGGCACCACGTCTATGCTGAGGGACGTAAGAACACTGCATATAATTCTGTCTGTCTGGGAAGTCTTGCCTGTGCAAAGCTAATAAATCCTGGTTTCTGTCTCTATTTCTCTGGTCTGTCCTGTTGCTTCTGTAACCCAAAAGAACCTCGCCCTTCTTGCAATACAGGATCCTGGGGCAAACTCTGTGCTGGACCTCTCATGGCACACAAACACCCCGATTGGACACTATCGCTACCACCGGTAGGTTTTTAGGGGGTGGCCCAGCGGGTTGATATCTCGGATGGCCATAAGCCCTCAACCAGTGCCCGACCTTAGCCCTGACTACCTCCTTTTTTACAGGACTAGAAACCAATACTCCCCTTATGATGGGGTGTTGACTGGCAGAGGGAGAGGAAATGAAATGCAGATTGGCAAGCCATGTAGGTGCCCAAAAGAGGTCCTGTTCTTCAAGATCGTAGTCAGGAGAAAAAAGGTTGTCTTCACCCAGCTGGAAAATTAGCAAACTCTGCCACTGTACAAAGCTAGTGCGACTGAGAAGAGACCCTAAAGCAGAATGCCCCCCTCCAAAGCACTGTGCATTAGTAGAAGAGCTATATAGCTCTTTTATTTTTTGCTACAAGATGCAGAAGAATATGAACAAATAAAATTGTATATAGTATACAAATTCCTGAATGGGACGGCTCTTTGCAAATTCAACTGTTGTCTTCATTTCTAAAAACTTGGAGTGTCCACGAATTTACTCCTTGCTTTGAAATCCAAATTCACACAATTTATAGCATGATTATGGTTATGCAGTGAACTAGGAACACTGCTCATGTGTTTGCAAGACATCTCTGTGACTAGAGAAAGTTGGATTTTTGAAGAAAAAAAGAGTGCTGATAATCAGAAGGTGTGTTTCAGGACAATACCTCATATCTAGAAACCGCTCTGAGATTAGAATGTCCTAGTGATGGAAGAACTCTCAACTAAATACTTAGCACAAGAGTTGTTTCACCAGTGTTATGATGACTGTAATTTCATTTGTGTAATTGAGACTAAAGTCCTGTTTGTGCAGATGTTTATAGCTGCTCGCTCCTGCTGCACCTAACGCTCTGCACTGTAATGCCTTCAAAGAACTAGAGGCAGAAGTCTGAGGTGGGGGAACCGTAGACAGGCGCAGGGGAGAACAGAGCAGAGGGAGGAGAGAAAACATAGTGAAAGTAGGGGCAGGACTAGGATAGGAATCCAGGACAGGAAGGAAGCAAGGCAGGGGGTGAGAAATGGGGAACTGTAGTGAAAATCTCAGATTTCCCCAGGCCCTGTTTCTTTTGAACACTTTTCACCAGTTTCAATCCTCTTGCCACCTAGGAGGTTCCTGTGATGCTTCTTTAGCATCCTGAAATGGCTGCTGAGAGGCTGAGCTGAGTCATTCAGAAACAGTAGCCATTTTTTGCTCTGTTGTTGTTTGTCTCTTCTTCTTCCCCAACAGACTGGTAAAAACGAATTTCGATTTGAGACACCTCATTGGACCATGAAGCCCAGCTGATTACTAAAGCCCGAGCCACACTGTCCACGTCCGCGTCACGTCCGCATTCCGTGTGCGTCTGTCTGGTGTCCCGCCCCCAGGTCAAACAACGGGCTCTGATTGGCCGGACATAGCGCGGACCTCGACTTTTGCTGCGTCCGCGCTATGTTCGGCCTATCAGAGCCGTTGTTTGACCTGGGGGTGGGACACCAGACAGACGGACACGGAACGCGGACGTGACGCAAACAGTGTAGCTCGGCCATTAGAGGGGGAAAATCAAGTGAATTCCAGAACCCCATTCATTTCCCACAGATGAAGCTGAGTTAATATCACAGATTATAAAATAATCTCCTCCCCCTCTTTGCACATTTGCCCTGGTTGATCCAACATCAGAAGCATCTGATGCCTTATGAGGGCCTGCCTGCCAAGTTAGGTGAGGGTACATGAGTATGCAGGATAGGGAAGGTACCCAGAGAAGTCATGTTAATGGCTTGTTCTATTTTCAGCTCATCATCTTTTGCCCAACCCATCCACCTAAACTTTCCTTCACCTTAAGTGCCTTACACAGCCCAATCCTAACTAACTTTCCAGCGCTGATGCAGCCACGTGCGCGCGCTGCATCTTGCGGCCGGGGGGGGGGGGGCAGTCACAGATGCCTCCTCAAAGTAAGGGAATGTTTGTTCCCTTTCCTCAAGGCTGCATTGCGGATGCATTGGCACTAGAATGTTGGTTAGGATTGGGCTGTTCTTTTATTTAAATACAAACAAATATTCTTGTATTTTGTTCTTTACCTCTTTTTTCTAATTCTTTCAACACAGTTGTATTTTTAGCATTGTTACCTGCCTGGTTTCAGTTCACGTCTCAGCACACAGCCGAGCTAACATCGATAAGCTTACCAGCTTACCTTGGTGCAGCCCCTTCCTCCAAGTGCTTTTTGCCCAGCTGTACTGCTTGGAGAGAGGGGCTGTGTGGAGCCACATGTGTGCAGGGATGACCTGGAGGCTCTCAGGCCAAGCCCGAACCTGGGCCCCCTGCTGCCTGCATACACAGGCACTCTCCACTCCCCCCCCCCCGGGGCAGAGTGCTCTTGTACGCAGCACTGAGAGGCACCCTACAAGACCACTGCTGTCCATTTCTCTGACTGGCAGCGCAATTCAGTGTAAATTCAGCGCCGGGGGAGCGCACGCTCCCCTGGTGCTGGGTGTCATAAACGTGCCATAAAGTGTGTTTATGGCACCCGGAGAGTAAGCGCCACCGGCGCAGAGGCCGGCCGCCCTCTCTTCCCCGGCAGACCATCCCTGCACCCACCGGACCAGGTAAGCCCTGCACTGCAGGGATGGCAGGAGGGTGGAACGGGGCAGCCTGGGCGGTAGCCATTGGCTGGCCTGGGCTGGAGGAGGGCGGGGATATTGGTGGCGAGCTCCACCAATATCCCAAGCTACCGGCCTCTGCGCCAGCGTTATGTACTCTCCCAGTGACACCTTAGGCCGGCAGAGCACGCACTCTGCTGGCATAACTTTAGGTAGGATTGCGTGGTGAGGTCACTCATCTGTCAGTCAAGTCAGTGGCACAATTGAGTGCTATCTGTATTGGAGGGCTTCAGGGGTCAGCCAGTTGCGGTGTTAGTGTCCTTTGGCCAGTGCCCAAGCTGGCTGATCTCTGATACCACCCCTTGTTTGCTGGGGAATGATTCTGTGCTCCCCACTTACTTATACATCCCATTTACTTTTAAAATCAGTTGCATATCCCATCTTTCTTCACAATCAGTTCTGAGTTTAAACACATGGAACTGTCACCATCACATCCAGTTTCTCCTTGGAGGAAGAGGACATGACAAGAAGGGCCAAAAGGAAGGAAGGCAAGCAGAAAGACTCTGGGAGCAGGAAAGCGAAGCTAGAACTGACTGGCATTCACCTGTCCACTCGGCTCTAGGTCATCATCTCTGTTTGTTTCGTGGACACAGGAATTTCCTAGGGATTCTTAAGGGTTATGTTCACAGTCTAACACTAGAGGGCACCAGGCTGCCAGTGTTTCCCAAACTTTTTCAACTTGCAGCTCCCTTGACTATTGGTGACCACTGGCTGCGGCTCCCCATTACATTATGTTGATGCCTGCCAATTGGCATTGCACGAGAGGATTGTTTTCTGAGAGGATTCCGTGGCACTCCGCAACTCCTCTGGCTGGTTTCCGTGGCTCCCCTGGGAGCCGCACCTCACAGTTTGGGAACCACTGCCCTAAGGAATATAAAGGAATCTATTGATCAAGGCTGAGCCTATCACATGAATGCTTTTGATCTGAATTCTGTTCTCTTTTTCAGTTGTACCTAGTACTATAATCAATACGCAGGAAGCAGGTGTCAGAACTAAAGAACAGGCAGGAGACAGATTCACAAGAGACACTAGAGGGCAGCCAAGTCTAAGAGTTTAGCCAGGGCCTTAAAAGATTTGCTTGGGAAGGCATCTTTTGTGATGTGGTCAGTCCTCACAGGATAATGTGATTACCAACCTGAAGCCGTTTGTCTGACAGGAGACTTGCAGTTTTTCCATGAGGAGATTCTTCCACACACACACCCAGAGATGCACCTGATCCTCCTGCTTCTTCAGCCTTGCACTGAAAGATGTTGATATCTCTATCAGCTCAATCCTAATATCAGTTCTTAGGCTGCCGGGAACAACGCAGGACAAGGGGACGATCGTCCCCTTCCCCCTGTGTAAGCAGCGGGAGGCCCATGGGCCTCCTCAAATGTGCACAAGATCTAGAGCTCGCGGACATTACTGCTGACAGAGCCAGCCTATCTGGGGCCTGGAGGGATGCCCTGACCGGCGTAAGTCTTACCTACTCCGACCAGCGCAGGGCCGCAGAGACGGTGGATCGAGCAGCGCCAGCCACAGCGCTGGCACTGCTTGCTCGCCGAGTGTTGCACAAGTGCTTTACAGCACTTGCGTGACACCTTGCGCCAGGGCAGCACATGCGGCCCCGATGCAATATCTACACAGGATTGCGCTGTATGGCTTTACCAAGAAAATACTTAAGAAGAGGATCAACCCCACATCCATTTTCCTATTAAAAATAAAATAAAAAACAGCATTTCAAGAAGTGCAGTCTAATAATAACTCATCATCTTTCATCTATTTCATATTCTTGCCAATTCTCATATGGATTTGCCTGGGCTCATATCAGCCTTGCAGGCCAGTTTCCATGGCCCACCTCTAACTGGAGTACCTTTGACAGGAACTAGAGACATTATATTTTGGGTGGCAGTGCTGCCACACCAGTGGAAGTCTTTACAAGGGAGATCCACCAGACTCCCCCCCTTTTCTTAAACAAGCACCAGATGACGACTCTTTAAATGTTCACCTGGCTTTAGTTTATACTGTATTAGATCAGTTAAATTTGTATTTGTTTTTAGCAGTGGCATCGCTATGCCGCCCCCCATGACATCACCCTCGGAAGTGACATCACCCGCTGCCCCCGCTGCAACTCACTCCAGAGACACCGGGCAGGCAGGTGGACCAAACACATCGCCTTCTCTGCAGCCGCCCGCTATTCCCACTGCCAAAACAGCAGGGTTGTTGCCCTCCCCCACCGCTTTATCACCCCCCTGCTTGTTGCCCGGGGGCCCACCGCCCCACCGCTTCCCCTCCAGCAATGCTTCTGGTTTTTAGATTGCTGTTTTTAGGCAAGTTTTAGTTGTATTTTTAATTTTAATTTTTAATTTAAGGCAGGATATAAATCCTTTAAATAAATACATACAATAAGAGTGGAGCATTGTGAAATGATTGTCGTACTCTTTCAATAGGGATGTACACGGGCATGTAGTTAGAGCCGCGTCAGCCATATAAGCAGGGAGGAGTGCTGTCTAGCAGCACAAGATTTTCAGAGACAATCTGGGCACCCATCTTATTGCTCTTTCAAGAAAGAGCAGTGAAAATTTCTTCCTGGTGCCTGCCACACATGCCACCACATATTATCTGGCCCTGAAGAGGCTTGGGGCAACAGTGAGCCACCCAAGAACAATAACTAATGTCGCAATCCATCATTCTTCATGTCTTGCTCGGTCTATGCTTGCCATCCTGCACGCGTGTCATATTCAGGTTGCCAACCCTACCCTGCAGGGTTGGCCTGGAGTCTCCAGGAATCAGCCTCAATCTTCAGGTGATTACTGGAGATTTTAACAAATGACATTTGTCATGTTGGGGAACAAAAATAATAATAATCCAGGAATAGCGTCGGTCAGAGTTGGCAACCCTAGCCATACTGCAAACAAGCAAGATGGTCAGGACTAAGGAGAAGTGAAGAACAGGTAGTCGAACCAGGCGAGGTGGCTGGGCTAGCTTGCTTAGCAGTTTAATTGAGTAACCATGTTATCAGTGTATTATTGTATGCTCAATAGTCTTTTGGATTTCCTAGGCAATATTACTGTCAGGAGAGAGAGAGAGAGAGAGAGAGAGAGAGAGAGAGAGAGAGAGAGAGAGAGAGAGAGAGAGAGAGAGTAAAACAACAAATGGGCCCCATTTTTAGCAGTCATCAGGAAGGGAGGCAGTAATAGGATCATCTGTGCTAAAGTGTACTGTGCCTTGATGCTGCCTAACTTTAACTAGCTTTTAAAACACAGTACAGTATCTTCAAAGAGAAATATCCCATGCCCTCTTGCAAGTCTCTAGGTTAGTCCAGTCTTTCAGTGGCCTGCAGATACAAGCATTTCTCCACTCTTTTACAGCGCAATGCTGCGTAAAGATCCGTGACTGGCAGATCCTACACCCTTCCTACACGATCTGCGGCTACATGAGCCGCAGGATCCTACACGATCGTCCCCTTCCCTCGAGGTGGATAGGATACGGATAGGTCCCCTTCCCTCGAGGTGGATAGGATACCTGGATAGGATATGGCGGCTGGCCCTTTAGGCCGGTTGCCGTATCTTACACAGGATTGGGTTGCCCAGCCCGGCTGTCCAGATTTGGTGAACTGGAATATGGCAACCTTTCCCTGGCTGCACATTGGCTACTACCACTGCCACCTGTACTGAAGGTTCAGGGGTTGGACTGCCCAGGTGGGCCCTCTGAAGGGGGTGGGGCCTCAGCCAGTGCCAGACCGAGACCCCAGACACTACCTCTGAATCTGAGGCTTGATTCACAGTTCACACCTGACATTTTTTACTGGCATGTAGTACAGGCCCATTTGTGTTCTTGCTAAAACTATAGCACTTGAAGGACATGCATACCATGGAAACAGATATCAGGATGCCAGAGATATATACACAGTGCAAATACACAGTGCACGTATGCAATGTGTACTTCTTTGGACTGTAATGTTCCAGGCTGCCCTCGGGATAGATTTACCTTTTTCAAATTCATGATTTTAGTTTTTCAAAACCCTTAAACAAATCCCTGATGTTCATTCCAATTAGTTAGCTAGCATGAATGAGCCAGTCTATAAATACTGTGTATTCCATATTTACTATGCATTTTATCTGTATAGATGCCTATGCCAGACAAAACACTTGGCAGCCATTTGCCACAGATGGCAACAGTGAAGGCATACACCATGCCTTCCTTTTTTTTTTTTAACAAAATTAATTAATGTGAAAGCAACGAAAAAGCAAGGCCAAAGAACCACAACCAATCATAAACAAAAAAGCAATCCTAAACAGGCCAAACGAAGCCCAAAGTCCCATCCAGGACGAAAAAGCCACTCTAAAGCACAACGAAAAGCAATCCTAAGCAGCCCAAAGGAAGCCCAAAGTACCATTCACAACGAAAAAGCCATTCTCAAGCACAACGAAAAAGCATAAAACAGACCATAAAACTCCTAATAAAGCATTAATCCAAATATAAGAAACCCTTTTAACGAATAAAATCTAAAAGAAAGAGGGCGTGAAGCGCCCCCTCCTGCCGCACAAAGCTTGGCCGCAATTTTTTAAATAAATAATCAATTTAAAATAATTAATTAAGTAAGTAAAGGGGGCGCGAAGCGCCCCCTCCTGCCGCGCGAAGCTTGGCCGCAATTTTTTAAATAAATAATCAATTTAAAATAATTAATTAATTAAGTAAAGGGGGCGCAAAGCGCCCCCTCCTGCCGCGCGAAGCTTGGCCGAAATTTTTAAATAAATAATTAATATTTCTATTAAAAATATATAATTAAAAAATAAGCTTACCTGGTCGCTGCTGGTCACTGGTCCGTGGTCGCTGCTGCTGCTGCTGCTGGGGCCGCGGCAAGCAGGCTGGGGCCGCGGCAAGGCAAAGCAAGGCAAGAAGCAGGCTGTGCTTCTCCCGGTGCCGCTGCGAGACCAGCGGCACCGGGAGAAGCACAGCCTGCTCGCCTGCGTTGCGCAGCCCTGGAGAACACAAGGTAAGAAGCAGGCTGTGCTTCTCCCGGTGCCGCTGGTCTCGTAGCGGCACCGGGAGAAGCACAGCCTGCTTTTTACCCGTGTTGCGCGTGCTACAGGGCTCGCGCAACGCGGGCGATCAGGCTGTGCTTCTCCCAGTGCCGCTGGTCTCGCAGCGGGAGAAGCACAGTGCTTGCCCGCGTTGCGCGAACCTGCTGGAGGCTCGCGCTGGCCGGGCAAGCAGGCTGTGCTTCTCCGGTCTCCCAGCGGCACCGCATGGAGCCGCTGGGAGACCGGAGAAGCACAGCCTGCTTGCCCGGCCAGCGCGAGCCTCCAGCAGGCTCGCGCAACGCGGGCAAGCACTGTGCTTCTCCCGGTGGTGCTGACGACCGGGAGAAGCACCCGCTCGCCGCGCCGCCATCTTTTTTTTTTATTTCAAACTTCCCGGGCAGCATCTTGGGTCACGAAATCTCGCGTGATCCAAGATGTCGGCACCCAAATCTCGTGAGGGCATGCCCTCACGAGATTTGGGTGCCGACATCTTGGATCACGCGAGATTTCGTGACCCAAGATGCTGCCCGGGAAGTTTGAAATTAAAAAAAAAGATGGCGGCGCCCATTCGTCCCCCGGGACCCGACCGGGAATCGGGTCCAATTTCCGGGACTGTCCCGGCAAAACCGGGACGAATGGTAAGCCTATGTATGTGGAGCACATTTTGTGCTGAAAATAGTGGAGTACATTTTGTATGATGTACAGTATGACAGTACAATTACAGTATGATGAGTTTGGAATTTTATTCCATCGAAATAACATACCACTAGGTGTCCTCTGTTAACCACTCTAGGCCTACACCGGTATCATTTTATAGGAGACTTGTGGCTATTGTGTGAAGTTTGACTAAGAAACTTGTTGGGTGTTGCTTGGGATTGATGGTTTAAGGCTGTGACAAACCAAGCACATCTGCGTGTGTTGCGCCCAGCAGCATCTGCGGTCATCTGGTGTGTCTGAGTACCTCCGGCCGGAACGTACAGGAATGGTGGAAGGCACACTCTAGTGCATGCTAAGATAACCCATGCTCATCTTTTGCTGACTTGTGCTGGGTTCAGCCAATCAGAGCCCGTATTTGGAACTGTGGTGGTGGGACATGGAACAAATGCAGTAGCCAATCAGAATCGAGTCTGAAGTCTCGATTTTGATTGGCTAAAAGAGAGAAAGGGAGAGGGGGGCGGGGCAGAACATCTTCCCTTCTCTGTGCGGCTTTCTTTGGAGTGCCTGAGGTTTGTAGCGTCGCATTCCGGCACATCGGCCACTCAGGCAACGCACCAGACGAGATGCACGCGGACGTGCATGGTGTGTCACAGCCTTTAGAGTTAAGGTTGGGTTACTTACAGCTATAGACAATGGCTGCCAGCAATTACATACATCCTGCCATTTTCATACTGTGAAGTGGAAGTCTCCAGAATACATATGGAACTGAGAGGTTGAGCATAATATGTGTGGTGCCAGTATCTCAATATTTGGAAGCTGTATTGTTGTTTGCAACACTCTTATCAAGATGATTCATCTTCCTTGTTCAGTCATCCCTCATGTAAGGGGAAAATATGGCAGACAAGAGCGGTGCATTCATCTAGAAGCTGAAAGGAAAATGCTCAGTTACCTACTTTAAGGGGGCTTACCCTGAGCTTTATTATTCTTACTATAAGCAGTACCCACACTGGTGCTTCTGGCACACAGGTCATGTACTTTCTATGAGGAAAGGAAGGAAACACTCCACAAACCAGTTAAGATTTGAGTGCTTGGATTTACGCTAGTTATTTATTCCAAGAACTTCTGCCTCCAAACCCAGCACTACCCACTTCACAATATAATGGTAAAGCAATGCATTATTAAACTAGCATACATTCCAGCACTGTCTCTGCCTTCTCAGTGTTTTACCATTTTAGCGGAAAAACCCTGGGTTTCTGTTATCCATGTTTCCTTGCAAAACCACAGTTATTTAATGTAATAGCATTTCATGAAGGATATGGATTTTTATGTGATCGTTCCTGGATCACTTCAAAATCTCCCTTAATAGCTGGATGGATGAATGAAGATTCGGATCAATCAGTCTAAGCAGTTTTTTGAGGATATCTTCCTGACTGTTGGCATTGATCTTGCTCCAAGTTTACACAGCAATTAAATGATAAATACTTACGGTTATGGACTATAAGTTTTCACCAAACACCAATTTGATTTCGTTGGCACTATGAGCAGCGGGTGGCGCAGCGGGTTAAACCGCTGAACCATAAGCTGTCGATCGAAAGGTCGGCAGTTCGATTCCCGCGACGGGGTGAGCGCTCGTTGCTTGGCCAGCTCCTGCCAACCTAGCAGTTTGAAAGCATGTTAAAGCATGTTAATGTGAGTAGATAAATAGGTACCGCTTGCAGGAAGGTAAACAGCGCTCCGTGTTCCAGCTGCATGCTACGCGCTGCGGCAAGGAGAGTCATGCTGGCCACACGACCACGGAGGCGTCTTCGGACAACGCTGGCTCCTCGGCTTTGAAATGGGGATGAGCACCACACCCTAGAGTCGGACATGACTGGACTTAATTGTCAGGGGTCACCTTTACCTTTATGAGCTCAATAAAAAATATGGAGGAAATGTTTACCAGAAATGAATAGGGTTTTGCTTTTATACTATGTCAGTCTGTTCCTGCTCACCATTGCCACTGATTTTACAAGAATGTCTTTTCTCTGTTTAAGGCGGGTGTGTGTGTGTGTGTATGTTTATATGGATTTTAGAAAAGGCCTCCCAAAGGATTGTTGTAGAATACTTGTGGATTAAAGAGTATTGTTACAGGATCAGGAAATGAGTTTGGGGAGTTATAATTTCACGAAGGGTCGGACACGACTTAACGACTGAACAACAACAATTTCAGTTTGGATTGACTGCTGTTGCCTGGAAGAGTTCCAGCTGGTCAGCTCTTTTTGCAGCTCTGTCTGTTTTTAACAGGCCAGCTGCTAATTCTGATGGCTGCCAGAAGTCCTGGTAGTGGTAGCTATTGTTAAGCAAATGTTAATGCCCCAAGAGAAACTCCTTGAATGGGAGCCTCCACCAGGACCCTCAAGTATATCTACCAATAAGAGGAAAGACCAAGATGTAAGGTGAACCCACCCCTCCTCCCCTGCTTGGGACTGAGTGTCAAAGGCTGCATACCGGATCTGACAGATTCTGGAAGAGGCAAGAGAGGGTTTGGATTTGATCTGGGAGAGACTGGAATGGAAGCCAAGAGGAAGAGCTGGTGCTTAGCAGATGCAGGGTGCAATCCTGAAGAAGGTGCCGGCGACGGAATGAGCATTCCATCACCAGAAGCCGTCGCAAATGTGCCGTAAAGCACGTTCGCGATGACTCTGGAGTAAGGGAGGCAGGCGCTAGGCCGGCCTCCCTCACTTCGACGCCGGACCAGGACGCGGCTGCCAGCAGAAGGTAAGAGCTCCCACCGACGGCCGCATGGGTGGTCTGGCGGGCGAGGGAGGAGGGCCATTGGCCTAGCCAGCCTGGGAGGGGTGGGGGATGGCGTCGGCCATAGCCCCGTCCCCACCGGACTGGCTAGGCTGTTACACGGCCTCCTCTACTTCTGCCAGCTATTTAGCTGGCGGAAATCTGAGGAGGCCTATCGGGCATGCCTCGATTTACACCCAGGGAAGGAGACGAGCATCCCCTTCCCCGAGTAGACCTCTGGCCCGCCGGTTGACAGACAGCCCAGATGCAGGATATGGCAAGCAGCCCTGGGTCGCCGGCCGGCCAGATCCTTAGTCAGGCTTGCGCTGCCCGACATGCTTAGAACTCCCATGTAATTGATGTGGCTTGCAGGAACATGCTACCCACGCCATCCAATGCTGAAACCTGTATATTTTTAAATAAAGCAAAGATTACAAAAATACCATAAGCCTCCAGTGATTTCTCCTACAAACCTAAGGAAGTCCAAACCTGGGTTGTGCTGCAGGGTCTCACTGAAGTGGGGCATGGGCACATAACGGTATTATTTGGTTCACTTTTGGAAACAACCAATCCTTGTTTATGTTTTATCCCAATGACAGGTCTGTACATCAGAACTAGAATCTTTGTAAGGACAGGCTTTTCTCATCATGAAGCCTGTGATGCATACTGCTTCTGGTGAGGATCAGTATCTCCATTCTTCCTGTTCCACCCCACAGATACACAGGGATCTACTGTATAAGAGCAACAACAAAAATGCCAGGTTAACAAAATGCAGACCTCAGGAGAAGCTCAGTGCAGGTTTCTTTCTAGTTTGGGGAGAAATACTGCTTGAGCTGGCACTTCTTTTAGCCAATCAGGTTCATTCTTCCCATTTGTTGTGATGACAGTTCATAATTAAAAGCTCCAACATGGCATATCTCCTGATGGGGAGATCTGCAAGCCCTCACCTCATTGAGAGCTGAGCTTGTGCATCTGAGCGGAGGCGGATTTTGAGATGCAGATGTTCCATTTTGACCATTACAGAGAAATATGGAAACAGGAAGTATGAGACACTTATGTTTCTTGTTCCTTCATAATCTCCAGCCTGTCTGTAGCGTAGCCAACCAGAAAACTGCAGCCAGCAAGGCTGCTGCTTTTACTTGAAGAGGAGAAGTTGTGATAGTCTACATGGAAACTTTATTACATGGAGGAGCAAAGTGGAAACAGTCTCTGTAGGATGACTTCTCCACACTGATGTCATAGATGTAGAAATGTTTTCTTCCACATTAGGAGGTGCATTTAGACTCCAGCACCAGCTGCCACCAGGAACGCTAGAAGAACATGCTGCAGTACATGTTATGAGGCAACAATTGTGCAGTAGGCCACCTGAAATGTCTTCTGCATGATAAAGGCAACGTGGAAAACAACTCTGACACATCCCAGAACAAGTGGTAAGATCACCACTTCTGGGCTCACTTCAGGTGTAAAGCAATTCCAGGAAAAACACACACACACACACACACACACACACACACACACACACACACACACACACACACACACACACACACACACACCTACCTGATTAGAATAAAGGACACATATTGAGAACATTTGCAAGTGTTTTCTAAGGTTAGTTAAATTTTCTGCATTCAATATCCAGGTTTACAAGAGTCTCAATGATCTGGCCAGGTGTTAAGTCAAAGGAAGAAAGTAAAGGGACAGAGGTTGGGGATGAATAGTACAGTATATAGTGGCAGGGCCAAGAGAACAGCAGCCACGGAAGCAGAACAATGAGTTGTGGAAGCCAGAGAAGTCATCCCCTTGCCACCAGAAGTTCTGCTCATAAAGAGGCTGTGCAGAGAAAGGAGCCAAGTAAGGGGTGTGATGGGGGGGGGGTGGCAGTATGGGGGGGGGAAGCACTGCTGGGCTGTCTCAGATAGCCCAACAGCTTCCGCCAGCCCTGTTTCACTGCCAGAGGCGGTAGCAGGAGCAAACTTCCACTGCTATGGCTCCCCTCCAATCCTCTCTCTTCTCTCACAACCTCTGTGCCAAAGCACAAAAGAAGAGCCACACTCCTGTCCTCCAGGCACTCCCCATCCTCAGTGAAAGCTTTCTCCCAGAGACCCTTGTAATGGTCAGGGGTCATTTGGAGAAAGTCCCATTCATCGATGGGGAGGGCAGGATGAGACAATGACACAGCAACTTTCTCAGTTGAAAGACAAATCAGTTTATTTCAGCATAGCTTTTTATGGACTGCATACAACTTCATCCGCCAAGAGAGTCACGCTGCCATTACCACCACTATACAAAAGGTGGTCTGTGACCTTGGGCTGGACACAGCAGTGGGTCCTCTGCCACTGCTCACGCATGTAACCACTGCTGCATAATGCACTGAATCCAAATTATAATCCATTTGTGATCATGCAAAGGAAGTATTGTTCACAAATATTTTGGAGGATGAAGAATGCTCTATGCAGGGCCGACCCATCCATGAGGCCAACTGAAGCGTTCAACTCAGGCAGCAGATCGGTGAAGGTGCCCACCTCTGCCCACCCACTTGCCTCCTCTGATCCTTCACTCCCCCCCCCCATTCCATGGATTCAAGAAGCATGTAGGAGAGAAGAGGGTGAGCTAGAGTGTCAGAGGAGCAGATGTGGGCACATCATTGGGTAAGACTAAGAGGGGCAGCTTTTGCCATGCGCCTCAGGTCTTGGGCCAGCTCTGGTGGCCCTTCTTACCTTATTTGTGCATGAAGATATGTTTGTGAAGCTATAACGTAAGAAGCATTCTGTTAGGCAGTTTTTGTTCTTTCATTCATCCGCCCACCTCTTTCCAAGCTTAATGAATGTCAAAATGAACACTCCCATGGCTTTAAACCACTATCTCCATATCATTCTAGCCAGCCACAATAAACTGTTTATAGCTTGGTGCAGAATTTAGAATCATGAGGAGACTGAATATCTGCTAAGTCTGGACTCTTTGAATGGGGCCTAACCGCGTGGCAGAGAAAACCTTTTCAGAGAGAGAGGGAGAGTGAACATTCTTGTTATCCTAAAACTGCTATTATCACAGCCTCGAGGGATTGTGAGGCACAAGGACAATCATGTCATGATAACAACTATGAAGTGCCAAGCCAAGGGTAGTCTTTGTAACAAACTACCATCCATTAATTAACATCAATAGGACTTGTTCCCAAGCATGTCTGGATGGCTGCACCCTCAGATAGGAAGAGCAATAAGCCCACTTTAGATGTCTTTAAAGTGGGGACAATTGCTGGAAATCTTACAAGCAACCCAAGGACACAAATACTGTACACAAGGCTGGGTTTCATGACTTGGCATTCTACTGAGTAACAAACACAGTACATAAAACTAACAGATGTGATAGAACAGCAGATTCATCATAACCAGCTACTAAGTGAAATCTAGGCTGCATTTGTTCTTCGCCTTCCAACGCTAGGAGTGCTGGAGAGCTATCTTTTTTTTCTCCCTCCGGCACGCTCACGCAGGGTGACCAGATAGAACAGAGGACAAGGTGCCTATACCTTTAACCATTGTATAGAAGAGGGAATTTTGGCAGGTGCAGCTTTTTGCACCCTTCCATGATGTGCTGCACCTGTCCAAATTTCCTCTTCTACACAAAAGTTAAAGGTATAGTCACTTTGACCTCCATTCTATCTGGTCACCCTGTGCTCACGTCACTTTTTTCTTTTCTTTTCTTTTTTGCTCCTAGCACACTTGTCACGCTAGTAGCTTGAACTGTGAGCTCGAAGCTAGAAAAGATGGCGGCCTCACACACCAATAGGAAGGCTGTTTGGTTGCAGCTTAGGAGATGTAGTACAAGGGACAAGGAAATAAAGATGGCAGCCTCATGCAATAATAGGAAGACTGCTTGGCTGCAAAGGAGCTTGGGAGATGTAGTGCGAAGGACGAGGAGCAACAGCAGCCAGATGCCTCAGGGTGGGAGCACACAACAAGAGACCTGTATCCTGTCGCCACTCCCTTGCATATGGAATTAAGAGAGGAGGTTGCATATAGTTAGGCTTACCATATCGCCGACCAGGACTTTAAAATGGGATTAGACACATTTATGGAGGAAAAGCCCATCACAGGTTACAAGCCATGATGACTATATGTAGGCTTACCATATCGCCGACTGGGACGCTCCACTTTGCCTTTAAGGGGCGGGCCCCCTCCCTTAAGGGCAAAATGGAGCGTCCCGGTCGGCGATATGGTAAGCCTACATATAGTCATCATGTCTTGTAACCTGTGATGGGTTTTTCCTCCATAAATGTGTCTAATCCCATTTTAAAGGCATCCAGGCCTGGTGCCATCACCACAGTGTACAGGGTCTTTATGTATAAAAAGTGGTTTTGCTTTTGTTTATGAAGGGTAGCAATCCAGTACAAAGAGCCTGTGCATGTACAACTTGCACATGTGGGGACAGTGCACAAGGTCTGATCAACATGTGGAAGGGATGGCCCAATCCCAATCCCCTCTCCCACCTCCTGTGCATTGGTACCCATTTTAGAAATGTCTGTACAGCCGAATGTAGTCAGAAAATCTCAATACAAGACAGTGCGAGACAGAGCTGGTCCATCTAGGAGGCCGACTGAGGCAGTTATCTCAGGCAACAGATTAATGAGGGATGCCCACCTCTGTCCATCCATTCACTTTCACTGCTCTTCCTCCTCCCACTCCCTGGTTTAGAAGAGGAGGAGGAGGTACAGCAGAAAAGGGAGTAGAGGACTAGAGCCTCTAGTAGTGGGCTAGAGCCTCTTCCAATCCAGAGAGTGGGAAGAGCAAAGACTGGAACATCACCAGGTAAGGGGGAGGTAGCATTTGGCTTACTGCCTCAGGCACCAGGTGATCTTAGGGTGACCTGGCTGGCCCTACCCCCCCCCCAACTGTACTGAAAGACATCCTTGGGCTGCCCAATCATGCAACTCATGAAGCAGAAGTGTGTGTGGTACTACTTCCTCGAGTCTAAAGGTGAAGACAGGCATACAATACTTTTGTTCTTGGAAGTTACTTGACTCCCTCTGGATATAATGTGTTGTCTGTCAATCATGCTTTGTGCGTCACAGTTTTGCAATTGCCTAATAGGTTCTCCCCAGTGCTAAACTGCAGGTCCCTGCAAAAACAGACGCAGCTTCTGTACAGCACTCCTCTCATTCCACTTGCATCATTATGCTGTAGATTCCACATGACATGAGTAAATCGCACACTAGCAGGAGCAGTTATTGGTTCTGGGTTTGTCTCCTATCAGGATTACAGGACGCAAGACAACCGCAGGTCCTGAACCCGAAATATGTCAAGCAAGGGCTCAGCCTCTGCACTACCACCAATTCAGGTCAAAGGAGGGACCAGCAGGGAAACCAATCAATGTAGCAAAGCTCAACAAGAATAGCTTTGAATAAGTCGTGTGCTACTGTCTTTCAGGGCACTATGAGAATCCACAGGACAGGGCTGCTCACTGGTCTGAGCAAAAGGAGACATTGTTGTTACTATTTCCTGTGACTGCCTGTCTCCCCCTCTCGCTCTGACGTTTTGCAGGAACTGGACCCTACACTTCCCCAATCAACTTTCCTCTGTCATTTCGTTTTGACATCAACTTCTGAAATGAACGGACAGGTTGTTCCTCATTGTCCATTGGTTTTGTGACAAATTATACACGTTGGAATGAAAGGCATACTAGTATTATGCAAAGCACAACATTTTGTACATGTGCACAACTTTATTATTGTTTATTATTTTTATTATTTCATATATTATTAAACTTTATTGTTTATTATTATTATTATTATTATTAATAATAATAATAATAAGGATATTTATATACCAATTTTTGACAAAAAAAAATCACAAAGCAATTGACAGAGAAGATAACATAACAGAAATAAATGATTCCCTGTCACAAAGTGCTCACAATCTAAAAAAGACACAGAAGAAATACCAGCAACAACCACTAGAAAAGACACTACGCTGGGGTGAGGAGAGGCAATTACTCTCCCCCTGCTAGAGGAGCAGCAGCACCATTTGAAACCGTGCCTGTTTGCCCAGTTAGCAGGGTACTTTCTAAACTTTAGTAAGTTGGGTAACAAGAAGTCAAGCCAGTTGCCTCGATGAGCAAGAAGGGCATGGAATTTTCAGTCACCAAGGGAGGCACCACTAGCAGGCACCACAGCCCTGCATCCAAAGGAACAGTAGTACACTGATACTGACTGAGTGTCAGGATGAGGCAAGATAAGTATGAACATACTAGCCGGACAGCACACCACACCACTGATGCTGTGTTCAACACATTGGTGGTGCTGAGATGAGGACAGTTGACTAAAATGCATGGACGCCCGCCCTACAGTCTCTTAAGATGGAGCTCCACCAATGGGAAGATTATATTTTCACAGGATCAAACACCAAAAAGTGTGGCAATCTGTGCAGCACAGATTTGAATTCTGAGTAGCTAAAGGAGAACCTGCTTGGTGCTTAGCCTTTAGTACATAATTGCAGGATTTAATATGAGGTAAGAAAAATGTACCATGTTTGCAAGAGTTTATGCATCTTCCTGCCAGGTGGACTCTTGCATCCATGCTCATAAATCCTCCAGTTTTCCACTTGGATTACAACCCAAACCTATTCTCCCCCCCCCCGCCGCTGCCGCCAATGCAGTGATGCCAAAATGGCTACTGCTGCATCCTGTGGGGGGAGGCAGTTGCAGAGGTCTCCTCTGGGTAAGGGAACATAAACTAGAGGCCCAGGAGCAGGCCTCCGCAGTGCAGAGGGGTCTACTTGGACCTGTGTTGGCGAATTCGCTGGACCTGTGCTGTGAGATCAGATCTGGGAAGGGGCTAGGATTTGGCAGTCGCCGCTGCCCAGACCCAATCTGCCCTTCCCACGCTTCCCAAACCCACTTCCTAGTCCCGCTTCCCTCTTCCTGGGTCCGCTTCCCATACCTGATCCTCCCTTTCCCCACCCCTGTCACAGAGGCGTCGCTGGAGGGGGGCAGTACTATAAGTTCCACAACGTTCCACTCCCCATTTACTCCCCGGTACGAGGTGGCCCCGCCCCTCACCATCGGAGCCATTCCGGGCGGCAAAGGCAACAGGCAAGGAGTCTCCTGCCCACTGCCTTCGCCACAGTGGTGGCACGGAATGGCTCCGATGGTGAGGGGCGGGGCCACCTCGTACTGGGGAGTAAACGGGGAGTGGAACAGTGTGGAACTTACAGCACCGCCCCCCCTCCAGCGACGCCTCTGCCTTGTCGTTTCCTCATTCCGCCCTCCCTGCCCCCATCCCACCTTCCGCCCACTCCATCCAGTCTTCCCCACCATCCTACCTGCCTTGGTGGGTCTGAGGTGATCCTCTGGTGGATGCAGGAAGGCTCTGGCCTTCCTGCTGGTGCTCCTGCAGCACATGACTCTGTGCACTGCCAGAGCACCTTTTACGACTGCCATAAGGCAGTCGCCACCAGAGGAACACATGTGCCGCTGGTGGCTCTCCCAAATAGGATTGGGTCACTAGTGGCACAGGATCAATATGGTTGGCTTATAGCTTGAAAGGATCAGGTGCACTGAATCAGCACATCAAACATCTCAACAAAAGAAGAGCCCACACAATACAAAAATGTTTTGGGGGTGGGGGTTTTTATGGCAAATACCTATGTCCATTTGTCCAAAATTATTTCCAGATCAAGTGCTTTTCATATGATTTCATATATTCTCAACTATACTCTCATATCTTGATATTGTGTGTAGTATACTGCATTCTCCCAGTGGTCTTCAAGATACCACTCATCAAAACAATACATTGTTTACAAGAGGTTGCATAAATACTAAAGAGATCACACAATCTCCTGAGGTCTAGTAGGCTCTGTGCACCTGATTCTATTCCCTTGGAGTGATCAGCTACCAGTTTCCTTGATTAGGGTGAAAGAAGAATTACATTCCCTCTCCAAAAAAAAATGCTACTACAGTATTTATACAAATATGAATTTGTACCAATCGATGCACGGTGACAGAGGATAAACCACAAAGAAGTCACCCTCCCCAAGACATGCACACATGCACCTTACAAAGCACACCTCCATGAGTAAACAACCTCTGCTTTGTGGATCAATAATGTGGATCAATAACTCACTGGAAAAGCAAACCCATGGGGTCCTGTGTTCAATCCTTGGCTATGGTTTCCTAGAGGAAAGGGCTTGCCCCTGAGAGGGCAGTGCAATATGTATTTGTATAAATAGCATTTATAGCATTTATACAAATATAGTCTCTTACACAATAAGGTTTGTTAAAATACACCATGAAATAGCATAGTTCATTGCTACATTTTTCTGTGGAACATTTTTCATTTATTAGTCACATAATGAATGGATACAATACCAGTCAAATTGGGCAGACCCAAAGTTTTAATTAACGTTTTTCAGGCAATTATCCTTAAGAGAGGTATAATATAAACACAAGATGGGTGAGCATTCTCCCTATCTCTACCTTGGTCGCAACCACGGTACCCCACCCACACGCACAAAACTACTATTGGCCACATTTTAGAAGTTCTCACTGGTGCCAATGGGAGCTGATTTTCCTTCACAAATAGCAGGTGTAAGGAGTGGGGAATCTGGATTATGACTGCAGCAAGGGGTGGGATTTAAGCCCTCCTTCTCCCCCACCATGGTCCTCAATCATGGGGAACAGCTGCTGCTTAATCTAAAATGACATACTATATAAAGCATGTGCTGAAAATGAATGTGTACTCTGAGAATCAGGCAAAGCAATCTCATGGTCCAACTACATCAACCACTTCTGTGCCAGGCCTAACATCAGCATGATGTAGTTGTGAATCTATATGCTCAGCTAGCAGCAGGAACAAACAGCATAGGTGTAGAAACAAATGCTAATGTTCAACGAAACAGGAAATATGGGTATTACAGCCTTGTGTACTTTTTGAGAATAGAGAAAATAAAGATATCTTTTGATTTCTAAGATTTACGGGTAAACAAGCCATGTGTAGATTTCTAATTCCAGCTGAAGTAAAAATTATTCAAAACTGTCCGTGGTTTTACAATGTTCACCACGTGCAGACAAGAAACAATTAAAACCTGAAGCTAAAAATACTCCAACGTTTCGCTTCTAAAACAAGAAACATTTTCTAGGAATAAATCCGTAGATTATTAGGTGGTAGCCATAGAACTGTAGCGCGACTCGTATGGCTACCACCTAATAATCTACGAATTTATTCCTAGAAAATGTTTCTTGTTTTAGAAGCGAAACGTTGGAGTATTTTTAGCTTCAGGTTTTAATTGTTTCTTGTCTGCACGTGGTGAACATTGTAAAACCATGGACAGTTTTGAATAATTTTTACTTCAGCTGGAATTAGAAATCTACACATGGCTTGTTTACCCGTAAATCTTAGAAATCAAAAGATAATAGCGGGCCATGAAAGCCTCAGATCTAAAATAAAGATACTTTAAAATTACGCTTGTAGTCTAGAGAAAATTCTTTCAAAAACATACACCCGAAGATATATGCACAAAAAGGTTTTTCTAACCACAAACAAAGAAAAGTCCTTAAGTCCTTAAGAAAAGTCCACAGTACATTAAAATGCTAATGTAACTGCCACTCCAATTGTCTCCCTGGAAACTTTGCTGTTACTCACCAATCACAATTTCACTTGGCAACAACACCCCCACGTTACACAATGCAGGCAAAGCACCAATCGATGCACAGTGACAGAGGATAAACCACAAAGAAGTCACCCTCTCCAAGACATGCACACACGCACCTTACAAAGCACACCTCCATGAGTAAACAACCTCTGCTTTGAGAGGTCGCCCATGGCTCAGTGGTCATGAAGCTTGTACGTAGAACCCAGAGGTATCTCAGGAGAACGGTTTAAGCTAGCTTTACTAGAACAAATAAAAAAAATTACAGGATTAAGGACCATGGTCAGGTTAAAAACAAAGTTTTAAAATAAAAACAAAGTTTAAGCTAGATTACCAAAAGCTTCCACATAGGCAATGCTCATGACACTGCACATAAAACCTTTGTGTCTGTGTGAGGGAAGCAAGCTTTTTGCAAGGGAGAGGGTCATGATGAGGGCTGTAGCAATTAAAGCTGAGTACCAAAAGGGTCCTATGTGGATCAATAACTCACTGGAAAAGCAAACCCATGGGGTCCTGTGTTCAATCCTTGGCTATGGTTTCCTAGAGGAAAGGGCTTGCACCTGAGAAGGCAGTGCAATAGCCAGATCATCATCATCATCAAGGTAACTTTCCAGCCCAGTCATGCCCCCGGATGCCTTTCTTTTAGTCATGTCATCCCATACAGCCACAATCCCTGTCACCCCCCCCCCCCCGAATGTTCATTCGGATGATTGCTCAATATCAGCTTGCTATTATTTGCCTAAACGTCTTGTTATCCAACCCAACCAGCCCCCACTGTGCAACTCCACTGCTGACTCACACCAGCAGTGAGCAGTGGAGAGGCACTCAGGCGACCTGTACACTGCTGGGACTTTCTCGTCCCCCTTGCTAATACAGTACGCTCATGGTGAGACCATGAGCAAGATGAGACCCAAAACACTTGTTGTGATGGAAAACCCACTGTCCCCCTTCCTATTGTGGGTGCACCCCATTGTGAAAACATTAGAAGGACTAGGCCAAACTACATGTTGTGTTTAAACAGGTAGCTTGGCATTTGCACGCTTGGATGGGTTTTTTGTTTTGTTTTTTTGGTAAAAATCAACTCCAGGGGCATCTGATCCTGATCAGGACTGTGATGGGGATGAAGGGAAGCTTTAAGCCTTTCCTCCACCATGGTCCTGATCCGGATTGAGGAAACGTGTGGCTGCTATTTCCCTGCAGAGAGAAGCTCCCATTTAAAAGCAAACAAAACAAACGTGCAAGGAAGGGCCATACTACATGTTAATTCATTTGAATAACTGTGTGGGGTTATTGCTGCACTGGGCTCCCATGGTGCCCTTGCCCTTCCCTTGATGGTACATTGGGCGCTATCACTGCCACCCAGGAGTCAGCCAGGCTAGACAGACAGACCCGCCTCTAATAGTCTCTCACGGGCCTTTGGACAGCATCCAACCAGGCCAACCCTTGACACCACCTCTGGTGTGGTGCCTCCTCCTGATCTTGCAGTCTTAGTTACACGAGTGAACATCCAGTAGTATAAGTGGCACTCTCTGCCCATGTGCACTATGCACCATATAAGCCTTCAGTAGTGTGCATTACAGCTCTTGGAAAAGTTCTTCTCTGTCCTTCCATTTACTTTCATGTTTCTCTAGTCTAGGGGGTAGAGATCTATGTTTTAAATATTGAGAATTACTGTATTCTTGTTGGAATGTTGATAAAATTCCTAACATAGTGTGCAATTTGGCTATCTGGAAGTATACATTCTATCTATCTATCTATCTATCTATCTATCTATCTATCTATCTATCTATCTATCTATCTATCTATTTATTTATTTATTTAAAGAATTTATACCCTGCCTTTCTCCCAGCAAGGGCACTCAAGGCGGCTTACAAGAAAAACATTAAAATACACATATACATTAAAATAATTAAAAACAAATAGTTAAAACAATTAAAACAAACAACCCCAGTGGGTCACCTATATTTACATTTGTTCTACCCAGCAACAGAATGAAGGAAATCCTTCACGTAGGCACAGATGCTTTTTTCCCCTAAGGACATTATTGTTATCATAAGGACAGAGGTCACAGTGAACCTTGAGCAATAATTTACGTTTAACTTTTTAACCCTGCTTTTCAGCCCATGGGTTGAAAAACAGCTTTCAATAAAAACATAAAAATACAGGTGCCTGGGACACAGTTGGTATCTGTAGAGCAGTAGCATTCCCTCTGTAGCTCGAGGGTTACAGACTGCAACCTTGGGGCTAAGACACCTGCTCTGAAGATATCAGCAGGTAGCAAAAACTCTTCCTGAAAGACAGTGATGGAAATCTTTGTGCCTAAAGCATGTACTTTGCATTGTTTTTTTGTGTTTTGGCTTCATTGTCCTTTTGGAATAATGTTGCGCAATTAGCCCACTATTTAGTTTGGCATCAACACCACACTTTGTACTTCCTGTTACTATAAAGCACCTGAAGAAGAACATATGGCTGGAAAAAACACATACCAAAATCTTCATGTTTCCCTCCTGTTTCCCCCAGCTCAAGAAGCATTGCTTGGACGTTGCTTTCTGGAAGAAGGCCTATTTACAGTGCAGAACCAGTCTCTGGAGGTTTTCCATATAGTCTCTGGAGGTTTTCCAATATATACAACAGATATATTATGGACTTAGGTTTATGGAAATCAATACTTCCACAATCCAGCCAATTACTCTATTTACTTCTTAAAAATATTTCCCAGGTGTTGTAAGCACCCCAAGGGTACAAGTGACTTCAGTTCATGAGATTCGGTGAGCGGACACCAGGCTCCAAAGATGGAGTGAGGGTACCCAAAAAATAGAAGAGAGAAAGAGGGAGAGAGGAAGGAAAAAGGTCTGCAGTTTGCAGAGGCGCCAAAAAGGAGCTCAAATAGACCAACGTTGGGTAAAAAGAAGCTTTTACTAGGCTAGCCCAGGACACGATCAGCAAGGCAGAAAGTGTAACATACAAGTCATTTACAAAGGTTTTATACATTTCATTATTTTAGAACATACATTGGAATACATGAAGGCGAGAAGATGAGCCAATGAGGGGACGGATCCAGAAGGGTGCACGTTGATACAGCCAATGGAGGGTCGGATTGAGGTTTGGACCAATGAGGACAACAGCAGCAATTGTGAAATGTGTTAACCAATAAAAGGATAAACTTTATTAAGAAGCCAATAGAAAGTGTGATGTTTTGTGTACTTTGGGCCAATGAGGATGGGAACTGGTAGCCAATGGGAAGAGGGGTCTGGAGGCTGGATGCCTGGGGTGAAGGGATCAGGCCCCCCACCTCAAGTGAGGTGTGGTGTTCCGGGGTTTTATGAATGGGGTCTTTTGTGTAGCCTGTAGACACAAAAGACAAGGATTTCCAAATTGATAGGCAAAAGTGCCAACTCAATGAGTCTCTGCCCCACTGGCACCAGGTATACAATGAAAGACCTTCAGGTGAATGCTGTCAGTCAGGAAGGAGGGAAGCAAGTAATTAAATTAAATGTAGCAGGCCAGATCAGGAACTATGTAAATGGCAAAAGGTATTTGAATAGAACAATGGTTGAGGAGATAGTGGTAGTTGTAATGGAACATGCACAGAGAGACAGGCTTGAGCCCCAGGAAATGGCACTGGGACATAGACATTTGCATGAGAGAAGCAAAGGACACCAGAGTCAGGATTGTAGGGTGAAAGACAAATGGTTGATTTGATAGTGGGAGAAGAGACACACAGAGAAGGAGCAATGGCTTCCCAGGGAGCAGTGACACTTAACCCAAGATTTCCATGTTCCTGGAGTTAACCCATGTTCCTGGAGATCCCCCCCCCTCCCTGTCCCTGAATGGCCTCCCAGGTAGAAGGAAGCCATTCAAGAACATCACAGAATGGAAGCTGTTGTTGTCAGCTATAGGTTATGGTTTGAAATTAGTCTCCCTGGACTCCTGGTTATGCAGGACTCTTGGCAGGAGGCCCGCTCCCAATGCCCTCAGCATTCCCAGTGCCTGGCCTTCGGTCAACCTCCTGTGCCCAGGCCGAAGGTGGCAAAGGGGCTATACCTCACACTTACCAGCCCTCTCCTGGACCCCAGAAGGGCGCCTGGGGAAGACCCCCAGGCCTTTTACAAGCTGCAAGAATATGTGCACTGTACCAGGAGTCTCTGAACTCTGCTGAAGATTAACTCCACCAAAGTGTCAGGATGGGGACCCTTCTGTGGAGGGACCCCTCCCCAGGGACACCCCGTGGATCCCTGATAAGGATCCGGTGCCATAACCATGAAGGGAATTCAGGAAAACAGTATTTTCTACAGGATAATGCACTGCTTTGAATTAAAGGAATACCACTTTTTAGAAACTTCCAAAGAGAGAGAAGGTTATGGGGATTAAATAGGTACAGAGTGAACTTTTGCTGCTGCCGCTTCTCTAGGGGTTCAAAAATTACTGTATCTTCGCGATTTCTGGACCGATTTGGATGGGGTAAAGAGGTGGGGGTTCTGTGGAGCGTGGGGGATGACACAAAAATAAATGGGGAGGGGTCACGTGCCTACAACACAGGTTCACTGGTCATTTATTATTAGGATAACAAGTTATAAAACTTTAACTTGTTGTCCTAATAATAAATGACCAGTGAACCTGGGAAATATTTTTAACTCTAAGATTTGTACCGGTCATGAGAACCTAGGAATCTACACTCTATTTACTGTTTATAAAGCAATTTGATCTTTGTAAGTTTCACTGTTCTTGGTTATGGATTCACATTTTCTATAGAATATTGTCTTCAGTGGTACATCAACAACACTACAATGAAATCACATTTTTAGTATAGTTTTCACTATGATTTTTAAACATGTAGTTAGCCACCTTGCAGAGCATGGCAAGACAACACACACACACACACACACACACACACACACACACACACACACACACACACACACACACCACTCATAATCCTTGAGTGTCTTGGGCACTGTAATTTCCCTCTAAGCAAACTTTCAAGGCACTAGCAATAATTCCCTATTAAAAATAGTGAGAAAATGTGCTTGTCATCCATTTTTGTCACTATATGACAGACATGGAATACCCAGACGGCTCTTTAAAAAAGAATAGTGTGTAATACAGATGGAGTCTGATTTGTAAAGTCATTACTCAACTCTTATGCCGACACAATTCTCATTGACTTTCATAGAAGTCCTTTCTTGCGTAAACCTGACGAAAGTTTTCCAAGATATGACACAATAACGTTACTTGATTGAGCTTCGTGTCTGATGATTGCTTGTGACTGTAGATGTGAGACAGGCGCAGTGCTGAGTAATGATATTATCATATGTGAACCTTCCTCATACAGCTCGAATATAATTACACGCCATGGAATATATTTTAAATAATTCTCTTAAATATTGAAATTCAGCATGCGGCAGCACAAAGACTGTTGGATTATGATGAGCTGCGACTTGGAAAGGGTGTGCAGAAATCTCTGTTCAACCATGAATTCAGTGGATGGCCTCAGGCAAGTCTCCACCTCTCCGTTTCAGTTCTTCATCAGCAAAATGGGAATATTAGGGATGTATCACAGGATTATTGTAAGGGTGTTAGAAGTAAGGGTGTTGAAAAGAAATAAGCCCCTTTTACAGTGAGAATGCAATAGAGCAGCTCTTGGGTGGCCTGGATGTTGTCCTCATAGTTTTATGCACCCTAATTTTCATCTTTCGGTCTCACTTGGGATTTCTGTCGAAGCCCTGTCTTGCAAGTATAACATTTTTGTACCCTACCCTGTTCCCTCTCTTACAATAGAAAGTAGCTGGCAACTGAAGGTGACTTTCAACATGCATCTATCTTTCCAAATGCCGATATCACAAGTGCCATCCCAAATAAATGCCTCAGTGGCATCTATACAGGCTGCCTTTTATGTGGCTATTGCAATGTCAGAATCCTTGGTTTTGTATGATCTCAGTCAGGGCTGGCCCAAGACCTCCTAACACCTGAGGTGGCATGCCAAATGCTGGCCCCCTTACCCAATGATGTGCCAGCCTCTAATTCTCCCACTTTCCAACGTTCTAACTCAGCACTCCCTTCCACATTTCCTCTTCCTCTCTGTCCTCCTCTTCCTTTCCCAATCCTTGGAGTGGGAGGAGAAGAAGGAGCAGTGGAGGCAAGAAGGTGGACAAAGACCATTTCAGTTGGCCTCATGAATGGGCCAACTCTGATCTCAATATGCTTGCAGAGCAGTGGAAGTAAATCAACTGAAATGATCTGAGGAATAAAAGACATCTGCAAGAAAGAGGCAGGTTTGCTTGACAAGAAGTACTGTACACGGGGATATACAACCCTTTGGAGAAGGCGACATCCCATTCTGCTTTCAGTCTGGCTATCTAGCATCTTCATTTTTATTATTGGCCTATAACCAAACCATTAAGAAGTCTTCCAGAGTTAGCTTCTTTGAAAACGTTTTCGTAGAAATGGCTGAACCTTGTCACAGAAACTGTTGAGGATAAAATGCGGACAGTGTAGGCATGAAGACTATTTGCTAATTATTTGAGAAGTGATCTCCTACTTCTGAGAGTTTCCATTCCCAGAATCATCAAAAAATGGCAATTTTCGGGTGCTTCCGGATTTCGCGAAAACCAGAAGCGCCCGAAAATCACCGTTTTTCAGCGAACCGAAGATTGGGGAGGCCTGCAGAGGGTCACACAGGCCTCCCCAAAGCCCCCCAAGCCCTGGTAAGTACATAAACAGCTGTTTTAGGGGCTTTTTTGGCTGCCACTGCTGGCCACATTCTTGCAAACACTCAGGGTTCTCCCAGCATCGCGGGGAGAACTTTGAGAAACACTGCACTAGTGTAACTACTGTTTCACCCAGTGGCGTAGCTACCACAAGGCGGCTGGTGTGGCCCGCCCCAGGTTCCGCTGCCTGAGGGGGAACTTGCACCAGCCGCTTCACGGTGGTGGGGGCAGCGGTGGGCACCCCGCAATCGGCTGCTCTTTTCCCTCCAAAGGAGAAAGGCAGCCGTCAGTTGCGGGCAACTTACCACTGCCAGATTGCGAGAAGCAGTGGTGGTGCAGCTGCCCTTCTCCCTCCAAAGGAGAAGGGCAACCGATTACGGGGGCCCTGCCACTGCTAGATTGTGAGGAGCAGCAGTGGTGACGGTGGTGGGCCCGTGATCAGCTGCTCTTCTCCCTCCAAAGGACCTCCAGACCATTAGCTGCCTACCGGAGCAGGTAAACCAGCAGCGGAGGTGGGAGGGGTGGGGGAGGTCTGAACGAGGCGGAGAGGGGGCAAAACTGGGCAGGGAGGGGGAGGATGAGGAACAGGGGGTGGAGAGGCTGCAGGAGGGAGTGGATCTGACAGCGATGGCTTGCACTGGATGCTGCCCTCTTGCCCTCAGCGGCGTTGTGCACATGTGCGAAAATGCCGCTTTCAGAAAGGGCCGAGTCGCCGGCCAAGGAGGAGGCGCCGAGCTCCTCTCCTGGCCTTCGGGGGTAACGCGCAGAGCCGGCGGCAGCCTCGGTGGTGAGCGCGGAGCCTCCGGAGACCGTCGAGGGGGTCGCAAAAATGGGGGGTGCAAAAATGCCCGGGGTGTGTTTGCAAAAATTGCGGCCAGCCTAATGGCCGGCCCACGAACAATTTTCAAGTAATTAAAACGGCCCTTGACAAAAAAAATAGGTTCCCCACCCCTGGCCTATAATATCTGAGAGACCTATCAAACTCAGAGTGAAGAAAATACAGTATGTGGAAGGCTACAAGTAACAAGACCCTCTATTTCATTTTTCATCTAGAATCTAGATTTAGCAAGGGCAAGAATGACTCAGCTTCCCCATTCAACCCACATATTCCTCCCTCTGTACTAAGTGCCCCACTGAGTCACAGGATTCCCCCATTCAACTCACATATTGAGGAGGAGGAGGAGAGCATGTTACAAAGAGGCATCTGGCTGTACTTTCACCTTGTTGATGAGGAGTACAAGAACTCCTGGTTTTGTGTCTTTCCACCTGCAGCCTCAGCCAGCAGAGTGCTAAAGCTTAAGAAGTTGGCCAGCTTTTCAATCTAGGTTGAGGAAGTTGTTTTCCCATGAAAGCATCGCAGGCTATTGCTACCTTGGGAAACTAATCCTCTCTTTCAACAAGCCAAAATAGACATGATGTGGGAGCTCTTTTATTGGATCTCCTGACTTTTTCTGTCCACTTAAAGTTTAAGTGGACGGAAAAAGTCAGGAAGCCTAAGGTATTCTCAGGATGAGGTTTCAGTTTTGCATGGAGCAGGGATACTGTGGGAGGAAAGATGTTCTTTCCTCAAATCATTTTCCAGATCTAAATTCCTCTCCAAACTGTTAAGATCCCCTAGTAGGCATGATACAAATACAGTACCATAATTTTCTTCTGCTGAGGAGCGGGCTTAAAGCAGTTTCAAGGGGGCAATTTAGATAAGAAAAATGGCACGGAGAAAATATTTATTTTTAAAAGACAGATCATGTCTGTTTCCAGTCATATTGTCCTCTACATTGTAGGTAGCTTTGCTTTGTAGCTTTGCTACATTGCTTACAAAAGTGATTAACAGACCAATCCTATCTCCCCCCCCCCACTCCCTAGTATGCAGCTGCACCAAAAGAGCATGCATTGCATGCTATGGGGGGGGGGGGTTTGATCAGGAAGCCAAGAGGTAAGTAAAATACTTATTTACTAACCTCTCGGTAGGCCTTCTGGTTGCCTATGGCTCTCCTCAGACCCATGCCAGCTATGTAGCTGGCATACATCTGAGGAGAGGAAGAGGGCAGGCATGGGCTGGGAAAGGGGGATAGGAACCTTGTGTGTGTAGCTGCTGCCAAGATCCACCCCCTCCCTCCCCTGAACCACCCCCTGGTTCCTCCCTGAACAGCCCCAAACCTCCTCCGAACTGCTCAGGGCCCACCCACACTGCCACCCCTAACCTGCTCTGGTGTGGCCTGGGTGGACTGTTGACACTGGCCGTTCCTGCTGGCGGCTCCTTTGTGCTCAGCAGCAGCAGCACACCATTTAAAAGTGGCTCCACACTGTTTACAAATGACATAATGTAAGTCTCATCACTGTAAACGGCAAATAGGATTGGGCCTAAAGCAAGTAAACAAACAATAATAAAGCATGCATGAGCAACCATTTATACTGATTTTTTTTAGATAAACCATATGAAAGGAGAATAACAGAGGACTTAAAAAGTTGAAGTTGTCCCTCAAGCATTAGTCGTCGTTGTTGACCCTGGAAAAGAGGGCAAGCCACACAAATCAGATGAAAAGTGAAGGAGAAAGGTCACAGACACCAGAGTATATTTTAGGATCAGCAAATAAATCCTGAATTCTGTTGCATGTTACTGGGTGTCAGTTTGATAATTTTCCTTTTAAACACTTCATTGCTGTTGCTGTTATGTTCCCAGCAGGTTTACCAGTCTGTAACTCAACAACCAACATAGCCATTTGCTTGCATTTTGGAATAACAAAAAAGTCTCCAGTCATATTTGCATGGCTATTCCAGGCTCTTGTTGGGAAATTTTAGTCTCAGAAAAGCTGCTTATTAGGGGAAAAGCAGTTATTAAAAAGGCATATATGGAAGAGGTTCAATGTCTCATCACTCCACCCAACTTGGCATCTGATATCTTTCTTAAGAATGCATTATGGCATGATGAACATTAATATAACACCAAGCATTACAAAACCACAATTACATCACTTCGTACTCATTCAAAATTCACTATATCAGACACCTGAGCCTCCTTGATCAAAGGACTACAGAAGAGTGGAGGTAAACTGCTACTCGTTGCCATCTCAATGTCTGTTGTTAAGGAGATGGAGAGATACGATAAAGCTTTAAATGATACACCAAGATTAAAAACCTACAAGGTTGTGATCTAATTAGATATAATTTCACCTTGGTTGGTTGAAGCATAGTTCACTACATAGAGGTACAATGCACAGATGCTTAGTGGACATTTTTTATCTTTGGGAAGCAGCATTAGCTTTGTGGTGTAAAGGGGAAAGTGCTTCTCCTGTTCAGCGCTTCACCTGTCTTGTGCCTTCACCTACCACCTAACTCTCCCCATTCTCACTAATTTATCAAACACGATCCTCTCTGGCCCTCTAACGGACAGTGCAATCCTATCCAACTTACACCACTGCTGTAACCAGCGGTGTTGCAAGAATGAGAGGCCCCAGAACGGAAAGGGGATTCAAATCCCCTCCAAAGGGAGACTCAAAGGGGATTTAAATCTCCCCTCCCCTCCAAAGCCTCCCACCCTTTCCTCTCCCACTGGTTACACCAGTGGTGTAACTTGGATAGGATTGCGCTGTAAGTCCTCTGATCAGGGACTGTTGCAATAGTGACTGACGTGCAGCTGGTATTGCACAGATGTTAAAGACAACAATGGTAGCTGTAGTAAAGTAAATGGTAGCAGTAGCAAAGTAAATAGTAAAATGATCTCCTGCTCCCACATAGGAGTGATTACACTAGAACTGGATAAAGTCAAGTAACCAAACCATTTTAACTCAGTGCATATACTCTTCTCTTTTGATTATAATTGATCCAGTGAGTGAGGAACATCTGACTTGATAGTCCTGTATACGTTTGACAATTGCAAATAGTTCTTGACATGAACCTAGTGAAAAATCATTGCCATTTTCTACAATGAATGCTAGAATATTTTCATTATTATCTACACGTTATCTACAGTCCATCTGGATGAAAGGGGGAGTTAAATGCAATCTGAATTATGAATATGGATTTACTATATAGATTACTTCATATCAATAACCTCTTTGTTTAGAACATGCTTAATGCCTGTTGTGTGTCTTGGATTAGTGCAGCTCACTGAATTACACCTTTAGCAAGTGTCATTCACTTGCTAAACAGAACAAGCCTATGCATGTCTACTCAGAAGTAAGTTCCATTGTATTCAATGGGGCTTACTCCCAGGAAGGTTTGTATAGGCTCAAAGCCTTACCCAACATCTTGCAAAGGGAAGCCATAAACGTGATTTACCTTTGCCACTCCACCAACTTCTGTTTATATGCCACAGGAGATTTTGAAATATCAAATCACAGAATTGAAGGGAACAGCCAGCATCATAACTACAGAGACAGTATTACAAAAAAAGAAAAAAAAAGAAAAAGGGGGGGGGTGTTGGTGTTGGTTGGTGATGGTGTTGTCACTTAGAATGCAGATTGGGCATATCTATATAGATACATATCAGACTAAGCATAATACAAATATAAATATTTGTTTTACAGCACTTTGTCATGTCTTTCTCCAAAGAATTCTGGGAATTATAGTTTCTTGTGTTGCTGAGGATTCTCCAGTTGATATCCTATCCTTCTCAAATATACATGCCTACAATTCCTAGGGAATGTCAGGAAGAAGAAAGAATTACTGTTAAACAAATGTAGGTTTCTAGTGAGATATGCCGTTGATATAATGAGGACTCAAATCTCTAGCAAAGGCTTTGCTTCCCCGCCCAGGACCTGCAAGGATCTACAAGCACATTTGTTCCATCTTCTCAAATCCCCCACAGTTGACAACACAGCCACTGTTTCTGTGTCCTATCAAATATGAGCCATGGTTTTCTGAACAAATTTAGCGAGTCCCCATTTGGCTTTGGGTTTATTTAAATGTATGATTCATCCAGCTTTGGTTTGCTGCACTCCTTCCTCCTTTCTAGAGTTCCTGGTTGCAGCAGGTGACAAGAAGGGTATTTCCACACTGGTGGTGCACCTTGATTAAAATCTATAATGTGATGTCTCTTCCTATACAGTATATTGTTCCTTGTCCCTGTAGAAAATTGCTACGTTTATGCAATGTGTCTAATCTACAATACTTCTTCTTCTGTGATAATGAGCTGGTGCTTTACAAGGACCACCTTTTAAGAGTGAGCAGAATACCCTGAAAACCAAATTACTCACAGTTTGCACACTGAACATTGTATACTCACAACCACTGCTTACTTGGCTGGTTTGTGCAGAATCGGACAAAGATGTGGGGATGACTCTGAATTATTTGAAAGGAATTGAAAAATAGGCAGGTGTGTTATGTATACATCAGAAAAGGGGGTGTGAAGTCTATTTGTGGACCAAGAAATAAGTGTTGCTAAGAACAGGGGTGCCATTTCAGGGGTGGGTAGGGGCAAGATTCTCCACAAGGTTTCAAGGCCTCCCCTTAGATATATATGCAAAAAGCAGTGTGTGTGCCAAGACTGTTAGGGTTCAAGGTTGCATTGTTTATATAAGAGCATTTGGTGTGGTTACCTTTATACCTCACAATGGGTTGTATGTATCCAATCCTGACTTCTGCTCATCCCATCTCGTGCTCAAAAAAACACTATGCTCAAGGATTCCCCAAATGTCAGAAGCAGATTTTCAGGGGAAGGTTAGTTAGGGCACTGGAGAAGGAAGAGGACATAGGTGAACATTATGCTTCCCTCCTCTTTTATGAGCACTAGACAGTGTGAGCAGAAGGTGGGGTTTGGAGACAACCCAAAATCTCTAGCAGTGTTATCCATACAAGTCCAATACAATTGTAGACTTGGAAGGGACCTTCAAGATGATCGAGTTAACGAGTTCAACCGCCTGTACTGCCTGTCCACAGCTACAACATCCCCAATAGATGGTTATTAGTGGCGCAGTGGGTTAAACCGCTGAACCATGAGCTGGCGATCGAAAGGTCGGCAGTTCGAATCCGCAACGGGGTGAGCTCTCGTTGCTTGGCCAGCTCTTGCCAACCTAGCAGTTCCAAGGCACGTTAATGTGAGTAGATAAATAGGTACCGCTTACGGGAAGGTAAACAGCGCTCCGTGTTCCAGCTACGTGCTGCGGCAAGGAGAGTCATGCCAGCCACATGACCACGGAGGCGTCTTCGGACAATGCTGGCTCTTCGACTTTGAAATGGAGATGAGCACCACACCCTAGAGTCGGACACGACTGGACTTAATTGTCAGGGGTCACCTTTACCTTTACTTATCCTGATCCAGACTTTGCTTAAAGACCTCCAACAATGGAGAGTGTACAGCAGACTGTTCTGCTGCTGAACAGTTTGTACTGTCAGGAAGATACACTTCAGTTTGTTTGTTATTAACTGAAGAGCTGTGTGCCTTTGGTGTGCTTAACTAGTGCATACAATAGTCACTCAGTATAGAACCAGTGAGTTATTATTAATTGGAGTTGTCCCTGAGATATGAAAGTCACCCATTTCGCTGGATGTTTCTCTGGACCACCCTTATTTACTCACTTCTTACAGAGCATCCAGATGACATTGTTGTCACATCCAGTGTTTCCTGCATCCCCCTTCGTATTTTTTCAAGCCTGATTTGTGGTAAATTTGTGTGTGTGTCCATTCTACGTAGTCCATTCTAGGGCTCCAGGACCAGGCCAGCCATGAGAAGAGGTACCTTCACCTCAGGCAGTGGGTAGGGGGAGACAGCAAGCTGGAGCGGGTGCCCTTTATACCCCACACCCACCTGCCACCTTCAGCCCATTGCCTGCTTGGAGACTGGCCTCATCCTCCCACACTAACTAAGGAGCCTGGGGAGGGCCTGGGGAGGGCAGAAGAGTCTGGCTTAGTTGGGAGAGCTGCTGCCTTCAAAGCCCGAAGACCAGTGAACTTGATAAGTTCGAGACACGCCGCCGGCAAAAAGTTGTGAAAAGCCTCCAGGAGGAGAGATAAGAGCTTCCAGCTGCGTCGGTCGAGTGTGGGAGGCGCCAGCCAGCAGAATTGTCAGACTGTAAAAAGGATACCACCTGGAAAGTAGCCGTTCATGAAATATTGGACATTTATATATATTGTAAAAAAAACCAAGGGGGGGGGGGTTAGGACAGCCTGCCCATGTATTGGATTAAAGTTGGATTAAAGTCGGAGGAGAAATCCAATGACCGAGAAAGGCGGTATATAAATACTGTATATTATATTATATATTATTATGTGCCTCAAACAAAGCACTGCTGGTTCCATTGCTGTTGTTTCCCCTATTCCCTCCACTGGCTACTAGAGGAAATGATGGTGGAGGGAGGCAGCGGCAATAGACTCATCCGAGGAGGTAAGCTCTCCTCATATTCCTTGTGTGCAATCTGAGCACACAAGGATGGGGTCACCAGATGAGCAGGTGGTCTCTGAAGCTTGCACCCCCTGGTGTGTACTATGCTGTGTGCTGTGCGTGTGTGTGTGTGTGTGTGTGTGTGTGTGTGTGTGTGTGTGTGTGTGCATGTTGGGGGGGGTGCCCATAAACTGGCAGGGGTAGGTGGATAGCCAGGTGATGGAATGGGGAGACAGTGGAATTGGGAGGTGGGTTGAGGTAGTGATTCAGCATGGACTGCCCCTGCAGGGCATGGTCTGAGGGCACATGGTACAGCCCTCTTGCTAAAGCTGTGCAGATCTAGGTCTGGTCAGAGCCCGGCTAGGAGACTACCTAGGAATCCCACGTATGCTGCCTTGAGCAGCATGATGGAAGAAAGACAGGGCACACGGGCGGGCAGGCAGGCGCGGACGCACGCACGCACACACATACACACACTACAATCATGTCTTAAAGCTGTAATCCTGAACACACTTACTAGTAAGTAAGACTCAATGAACATAGTGAGACCTTACTTTGACGTACACATGGGTAGGATTTCACTGTAAAAGATGCATTTAAAACTCACCATTATTTTTCCCTAGTATGCTCCATGTTTTCTAAACCACAGTTACCATGAGAGTTTCTGTGGTACAAACATTGCATGTAGTAATAGCCTCTTCATCTTGTTATCCATCAGGTCAAACCCTTAGCTTCCTTGACATCTAGAAAACCTTCTTTGGACCGCTATGGCCTTCCCTTTCCTGTACATTTTGCCGCCAGTTAATCCTTCTATGGGTCATTCTTGCTTCCAAACTTCTCTCTATTTAAGCAGTGACTTCTGTACAGTACTATATACAATGGTCTGCTTTCAGTTGGTACAAAAGCTACTGGTAGTTAGATACTAGTAGAGGTGATTTAAATAGGCCAATAGATACTGGGTGTATTAGAACTGCCCTACTGTACCTTGCCACAGGAATGCTTTCACGCCACAGCATTTCCAGAAGCGTTGTGGTCGCACAAGCCTGAATGGGTTGGTGGCTCCAAGAAAAAAAAATGTATATGGTACTACCCTCTTCTTCCTTTGGATCTTTCCCCAAAACCCATATGTTCTAAGGGTGAAATGAGATGGGATTCTAAACACATTGTAGTTCTTCTGTGTTTTATTCTTTTAAATTAAATTGCACTGGGGAGGTGACGCACTGAGCAAAACCTGTGGTGGATATATATGGGGGGGGGGCTTAGTGCTTCCCCACCCATGGTTTCAATTGGGGGGGGGAGCTTCCATTGATGGAAGCTTTTTTTTCCAATTAAAAATAGTGTGCATGGGGGAGGGGAAGCAGTGCTCTGAATTGGAACCATGCCAGGGGCCAAGCACTAAATTTCTGATCCAGAACTTGGTGGCAAGGTATTAAAGTCCCATTGATGGAACCTTTTTTCAATTAAAACTAGCATGTGCAGGAAGGGCATGATCCGAATTGGAGCCACAGCAGGGGCAATGTATCAAAGGCCGCCTATCCATTTAATTTAAAAGAACAAAACACAGAAGGTGTTCTTTTAATTTAAAAGAACAAAACACAGAAGGTGGACGGATATATTTACAGTCATGTCTAACTTGACCTAAGAGACCCACCTTAATCCCAATTCCCAACTGCGACCAAGTTAATTTTATTTAAATGTTTCTATCCCATCCTTCCATTACAACCGAGACCTCATGGCAATACAAAATGGCAATACAATATATATATATTAAACATGGCAATACAATATATATATATTAAACCGCTGAACCATAAGCTGTCGATCGAAAGGTCGGCAGTTCGAATCCGCGACGGGGTGAGCGCTCGTTTCTTGGCCAGCTCCTGCCAACCTAGCAGTTCCAAAGCATGTTAATGCGAGTAGATAAATAGGTACCGCTTGCGGGAAGGTAAACAGCGCTCCGTGTTCCAGCTGCATGCTACGCGCTGCGGCAAGGAGAGTCATGCCTGCCACATGACCACGGAGGCGTCTTCGGACAACGCTGGCTCTTCGGCTTTGAAATGGAGATGAGCACCACACCCTAGAGTCGGACACGACTGGACTTAATTGTCAGGGAATACCTTTACCTTTACCTTTACCTTTACCTTTACCTTTACCTTTATATATATAACTTTTAAGTGCATATAATTGCATTTGCTCAAATTCACCTCTAGCTACTCTTGTCTTCCTCCTTTCCCCCTGTTGACTCCCACATGGTCAATTCCAGATTTTAAGTACTATACTGTACCTCAGAATCAGAGGGCAGTACATTTCTTGCTTATGAAACTCAATTCAATTGCAGTGCACGGTGACAATACAATATCTATATAAATAAATATTATTATTTTACTTGACCCAGAACATACAGTCAGATAATCCCATTCTGCAGTGTTGTAGCACTTTTTAGGGCACAGGAACAGATCTAGTGTTGGTGGTTCCATTTACAGTTAACATATTTGGGATACTAAGGAAAATATGCAAGACACATACATACAGTTCCTGCTCAGTCAGCTGTCTATTTCCAGGATGTCCACATTTTTATTTGCTGAACAGTCAGTTGAACAATATCGCTTGAATTTGGCCATCAGCCCACATCCACCTACATAGGTTTTCTTAATAGCAAAGAAGGTAATTAAATACCTTTGCATCATAAGAGACTTTCCTTTCAGTCGGTTACTGATTTTTGTTTTAACAAAACAAGAGATGAGCCGAGATACTGATGAGCTGAATTAGGATTTTCTGAGAGGTTATGATCAGAGAGGGAGTGGAGGAGACAGACTGTCTTCCAACACAGGTTGTATCGTTTCATACTTAAAAACATACATGTTTGATATAATATATATGTTGAAACAGGCAGGATTTTTCATGGCAAATAAGAGTCACCCTATTCAGCTGCACTTGAAACAAACACTGACTTTAAATAATAAAATGATATGAAGCCACTGATGGGAGACCTTCGTTTCAAACAGGGGGAAGATGCCTGCTCAGCTGCAGAGGCAACATAGAATCTGTTTATCAGATTATTAAACATTGCTCGAGCATTGCTTTCACCTGCAAAGTTCTTTACCACTTTTCTCTTATTCATCCTCTCAAGAAGAAGCACTCTTCAGGGTAGGGTTGCAGTACTTCTATTTTACAAATGGGATACGGAGGCAGCAAGATAGAGATCTGCCCAAAGCTACATACAGAGTCAACAACAGCAAGGTGAATTTGAACTGAAGGGCATTTGACATATGATGAGGCTTCAATCACCTGTCCTGAAAGGTCAGGCTCAGTTGGTAGCGTGACCGTCTCATATATGCCTGAAGATCTGCACCTGCCAGCGCAAAGACAAAGGGTGAGGACTCGGAGAGACCTCAAAAGATGCACTGAGAGTAGTTTGTGGCCCAACACGTTTCAAGTCTTTCAGCTCTTCTTCAGGAGCAACTCGTTTGGTCCATTCAAAGGAGAACTTAAGCATTCCTGTATATTTTCTCAGAACATGACAGTATATAGAATCTCTCTTTCTTCTGGGCACTTCAACAGGGCCTGTAGACCACAGGGGGGCTACTGTCATCTGGAGACACTAGCAAATGCTATTGCTGTTGACCCACTGCATCTTAACCAGCTCAGCAATGCGGTTCCACCCCATCCACCTACCTTCTCCCTCCTTATGAGATGGACTGAGTGGTGTCGAGGTGGCTGCTGCTGAAGGGCTGGGCTGACTGAGGTACAGTGCTCAGTGTGGTGCCTCCTCCAGGTGAGGAGAAAGAAGAATAGCAATAGCCATGGGTCATGTCATGCAAGGATGGCAGCCATTCCTATGAAGAGAAGCAGTAGGTGGCACTACACATGCCAAGTGGATGAGGGGAAGGGGGCCATCCATGGGTACTGGAGTGGTTAAAGGCCCATAAGGTAGGTGAATGATGCTGATTCTCCTATGATGCTGACATGCAGTTAAATGGGGCTCCCAATCCTGTGTTTGCCTCACAGCACTAAGGCACCGGGGGGACGTTTGCATCAATGGGTGCAGAATGGGCTAAGTGGTCAAAGCCCTCCTCTCCTCCTACCCAATCCTCCTCCCCTACAAATGCACCCTATATTCACAAATGCTGGACTCTGCAAATGCTAAATTGGGGGCACATATTTGCCAAGGTAGTTCCACTTTTAGGTCAATCCACACAGTACATTTTCTGCCCAGCCATGAACTCTATGCAAGCAGTTCAAGGATTTTATTGAAGAATGTACGGATTTAAAAACATGCATATCCTGCTGTTCCAATCGCGTGAAAGCTTTAATGCAGCTATTCTTGAATGAGTATCCCTAGACAGATGCCCCCTTAAAAATGTATTCCATGCAGCAGCCATTTCTGCAGTTGCAGTGGAAGTTTTTCCAGTCACTGCAATCATGAGTGATATTGCTGGATGTTCCCATGATCTGCAGGTTTAACACCACTATGTTTCTTTCTCCATGTGAATGCTTACCAGGAACTGTCAGGACTGTTCAGGCGTAGAAAAATAAGTACTGTACTGTGTGAACTGAGTCTGACTTCAATGATATCCCAGTTCTGCAAAAGGACAACACCCACCCCATGCAAAAACAAAGAAAAACAGTTCTTTGTAAAATAACGCTGCACTGCAATGACTGCATTGTTTATAAAAGCTTGATGTCCTTGTGACAAGATGTTTTGTTAGAGAACTTCTGTCCCTCCAGGGCTGGAGAGGAATACTTACAGGTGGAGCAGCCAGGGAAGGAGCCACAGTCTCACATTTTCTATCTTCTTAATCCAATTACACTTTATATGCAGCATTATATTTGAGAATAGATCCACATTTGTAACTTTATCTTTAGATGAACTACGTGTGAGACCTGAGAAACACAATACAACATGGACGGCATCCAATGAATTGCGTAACCAGTTCTGTCCACGAGGAGTTTTGTGTTTCTTGAACTGCTGTCCTCTGAGCCACATGGCAAACAAACTTGTGTGCTTCAAAACCAGGAAGTTTGTGACATGGCATGGGGGTCAACTGGTAAAAAATAATATCCCTCCCCCCATGCTGCTTATAGCGACGAAGCAGGCAAGCAGCCTGAATGCTAGAGAGGCTCCATTTTAACAGGAAGCAATCAGCATGCTGCTTATAGTGTTTTGGTAAAGAAAGAAACACGCTGGCTTGGCACCAGCTCTATAAAGATAAAGAAAGGTAAAGGTAATGGGTGCAGTGGGGGGGGGAATAGCATTCCCTCTTATCCATGGTTTCTGGTATCCATGTGTCCAGGAACCTATCCCCCTGTGCTGTACCATGTTTCCTACCATGTACATGCACATGTCTATATGGCACACTCTAGGTCCAGGCGGCCAGTCTTGTACGTTTTGCTTTTGCTTGGGCTGATGGCAAGAGAGCATCAGGTACCAGGTGAAAAGATCAATTTTGCTTCATTGGAGCACACACCCACACTCACTCACTCTCTCTCTCTCTCTCTCTCTCTCTCTCTCTCTCTCTCTCTCACACACACACACACACACACACACACACACACACACACACACACACACACACTGGCTTGCAAGAAATCTTTGAAAAATTCCACAAACAGCCACACCTTGCTCAATCATGCTACAGTATTTAAACCTATAAACAATGCCATATCCTGTGGGAGCTTCCTGGTCTCATGATAAACAGGGCCATTTGTGGTCACAAAAGACAGGTCCTGACTGTCCTGGCTTTCCAGCCATAACCAACTGCATTGGCAATTCAATCAAGAGTCTTATGTTAACCAGGACGCAGGTCTTCTGTGCAATTAAGGAGCACCCAGCAGCCACACCCTTCCAGGCTTCCAAGAAAGCACCATAATAGGAAATGGCCATCTCCACTAGGAAAGCCATCAAGAACCATCACAAAAGACTCTTATGTTAGTCAATGGCAAATGGTATGTTAGTCAATGGCATTTAGTATGGCCATAGACCCCCAGTAGTTGACTGACCCCCCTATGTAGTTGGGGATAAGCAGCGAGGTGGCCAAGTTTGCGGACGACACTAAACTTTTCTGGGTGGTGAAGACCAGCAGGGATTGTGAAGAGCTCCAGAAGGATCTCTCCAAACTGGGAGAATGGGCAGCAAAATGGCAGATGCGCTTCAATGTAAGTAAGTGCAAAGTGATGCACATTGGGGCAAGAAATCAGAACTTCACAAATACGCTAATGGGTTCTGAGTTGTCTGTGACAGATCAGGAAAGAGATCTTGGGGTGCTGGTGGACAGGTCGATGAAAGTGTCGGCCCAGTGTGTGGTGGCTGTGGAGAAGGCCAATTCCATGCTTGGGATAATTAAAAAAGGGATTGAGAATAAAATGGTCAATATTATTATGCCGTTGTACAAATCAATGGTAAGACCAAATCTGGAGTATTGCGTCCAATTCTGGTCACCACACCTCAAAAAGGATATAGTTGAATTGGAAAAGGTGCAGAAAAGAGTGACCAAAATGATTTATGGGCTGGAGCCCTTATGAGGAAAGGCTACAGCATTTTGGGCTTTTCAGTCTAGAAAAATGGCGTCTGAGGGGGGACATGATTGAGATGTATAAAATTATGCATGGGATGGAGTGAATAGAGGGAAGTTCTTCTCCCTCTCGCACAACACCAGAACCAGGGCCCTTGTGCCCTTGAGCAAAGTCCTGTGCTGGTTCCCCCATGGTGCTTTGGCAGGTGTGTGTGTGTGTGTGTGTGTGTGTGTGTGTGTATAATTTCAAATTTTTTGGGGGGCAGTGTGTGTGTAATGCACACACACACACACACACACACACACACACACACACACACACACCTGTTTCCCCTAAAATAAGACCTCCCCTGAAATTAAGACCTACCATAATTTTTGCATGATTTTTTGCTGGCACTCATAAATATAAGACCTCCCCAAAAATAAGATCTAGCTCATGTCCCTGCAGTTTTGCTCTTGCAAACATAGCTCATTATCAAGCTGTTCTCCCCCTCCCCCTCATGTCCCTGACTCTTGCAAAGTCTGATCTGCAGAACCGGAGCCTTGTTCTGCAGAGTAAAAGTCTATGCAAGAGGCAGGAACATGAGGGGGAGGGGGAAGGGTGAGAACAGCTTGTTAATGAGCTATGTTTGCAAGAGCAAAATGGCAGGCACATGAGGGGGGAAGCAGTTTGTTTATGAGCTCTGCAGACACACACAGATCTCTTGCAGAACACAATGTACAGTACTCATATTGCAAGACCTTGCTCGTTTATCAAGTCAAAATTTATAAAACAATTTTGCTCATCTTGCAAAGCACTCACAATCCAAGGTTTTACTGTACTGAGCCTCAGAAACGTCACTGTGTCTGACTGCCTTTTCACAGAGCCCTTTGAGTTCAACGTTTTTCCTTGCAGATCGTCGCCAAAGAATGGCTTTCTGACTTTCGTGCTCCGAGGGCGGTGGGGAGATGGGCAGGTGGCCCAAAGCTGCAGCAAGCCCCCAGGCTCCCATTTTAGCTGCTGTGAAATCATCCTCTGATCTGAAGGTTGTACATAAAATTTTTTGCGTGATTTTTGCTGGCACTCATAAGACCTCCCAAAAAATAAGACCTACTGCATTTTTGGAGCCAAAATTAATATAAGACCCTGTCTTATTTTCGGGGAAACAGGCTGCCCCCCCCCCCGAAATTTGAGTATCCTTTCTCATACTGCTGAGATGCTGAGAAGAGCAGTTTCTCTGGCCTGCCATCAAAGAGGACACTAAGAGGGGTCTCACTCTGGCTGCTCCTTTCTCAGTGCCCCAGTGGTGCTGAGACAGGAGTGGCCCAAACCAGTCCTTTATAACTTCTCCAATAGCTGGGGAAATAAAAAGGAGGCAATCCATCCAACTGCCTTTCTGTCAGCACCACTGGGCACTGGGACAGGAGTGGCTAGAGACCTCTCTCCGTGTCCTTTCCCAGTGGCATGGCAAGAGGCAGCCAGCAGCGGCCCTACACCCCGTGCGGGAGGGGGCCACCAACACGACACCCCCCACGGGATACAATATGCCCCGCCCCTGGGGGTGTGTGGTGTCATCATCGCGCACCGCTGCTGCGTGGAAACACACACACCCTGGTGCTTTTTCACTCCTTTTTGGAGCCAAACGGCGCCTTGGAGGGCAAAACGTGAAGCTGGTCCATTGAAGACGGACCAGCGGCAGAGGGAGCAATGGAAGGTACACCCCGCTGCGACCCGCTGCTTGGGGCCCAACGCCCCAACCGCCCCCACCATAATGACGCCTATGGCAGTTATGGCACAAGTGGGTCGGTGGTTGAGCCCCTTCCGCTGCTGCCTCTGCCTGAGGGCTGCTGCAGGCTGCTGTGGGATCGGCCAGTGCCCAGCCTGGCTGGCCCCTATCCCTGCCCATCTTAAGGAGCCACAAAACTATTGTTTGAACTAAGAGCTGACTATGTTAAACTATTTTATTAAAATACAGTTCAGGAAGGGAAATGAAAGATTTCTTGGGTTGGGCACCCTATGGTCAGTGGCGTAGGATGAGGGAACAGGGGGGCAGACCGCCCCCAAGCAGCAGGCAGGGGGGACGACTTACCACTGCCACCGGCGACAAAATGGCGGTGACAAGAAGATAGTGGTGGGGGCAAGAAGATAGTGGCAGAGAAGGAGGCGGTGCTACAGGTGGCGGCAGCAAAGGTGGCGGAACAGCTCAGCAGGAGAAGCCGTCCGCTGCCTCTGCACGGCCGTTTGTGTTGGCCCCCACCCTCCCACCTGACCTCCAAGGGACGTTTGACTCCAGATTACGTCCCTCGGGGGTGGGCCCTGTGACGTCGCATCCAACCGTGACATCACAGGGGGACGGCGTTGCTCCACTACTGCCTATGGTCCATGACCATGAGGTTGTGACTGGTTTGTAAGTGACCTTGACTATGGCATTGACTTTTGTGGACACTACAGACTCATGGCAGTGGGGAATTCCATTTTGAGTGTCGGTGCCTAGTCACATCTCCAGCCATAGTTTTTCCCAAGCGTGAGGATTACTTCCCCGCCTCATCCATATAAGTTCAATGTTGTCACAGTTACATTCATGTTAGCATGCCTACAGTAGCATGCCAGTCTAAAGCAGGCATGGTCTCCAGCTTTAACACAGCATGACAATAAAGTGTAAACTACCCTATGTATATAGACTGTAGAAAACAGTAAGTAGCTCAGAAAAAGTAGGTAATATGAACAAAAGGGCCCAGTCCAACTACAACTAGCTATGACTAAGGTTTCAATTTTATGCACACTTACTCGGGAGCAAGGTCCATTCAACACAGTGGGACGTACTTCTGATTAAATATATGTAAAATTGGGCTCCGTGTGTCCAGTTGAAGCCAATGTAATACATTGGTTGTGTCTAATTTCAGTCCCAATAACTTCAATGAGACTTGCAGTAAAGATTCTGAGATCTTTGCACAGAAATAAGTGGCATTGAAATAATGAGAACTAGGCCATTCAGTGTGTATATTTTGCCATTGTGACATTTAGGTCAGTGTGCATACTTTGCACATTTAGGTCATTTGCACATTTACTTGGGTGCAAATTCACTAATTGAGTGGGATTTACTTCTGAGCAAACATGCATAGAATTGGGCTGCATGCTGTTGCTAACTTTAGCTGAATCAGGCCACTGTTTTTGTTTTGCCTGTCATATTATTATTATTACTAACCTTATTTCATAATCTGATGAGTGCTCAGTCTGTTTGTTTTTTTAATTCAGAATTAACAATTCCAAAATAATAATATCATAAAATAAGAACAAGTCCATCAGCTATGACTTGACACTCACCATAATCACATGCACATTAAAATAACAAATTTCAAGTTGCTAAAATATGAAAATTCACCCCCTGAGTTATCAAAGAGACCATCAGTGATGAAAAATTCATGTGATCACATTTGAAACAGAGCACAGAACCCCTTCTTTCCAAAATCAAACTGTTGAAATCAGATTGCTATTATTTGTTGATTTTTGTGAACAGTTTTGTGAGGGTGTTCATTTTCAATCCAAGTCTTAGTAAATATAATGCAAGTTTGAAAATGATAATGTATATGGTTATTGAGTGTGTGGGTGTATTAATAAAGGCCGTTTATGCAATATGATTAATACCATAATAATGAGCATATCTACTGAACCATCAAGATATAGGAGAGGAGGATCAGTGTCTGTACAGCCTCCTATCCCTCAGGGAGAGGATCCTAGTTGGAAATCTGTATTGCACATAAGCAGAAGGACTTCAGAGAAGTTGCTGAGTATGTGTATAGTCATACCTTCCATAACACTGTGCTTCCTTTAGTGCCGATTATTTACAGCTCTTTAGTGCACATTATTTACAAGCATGGTTGACAGCCATTCTAACCAATGAGAGCAGTGCATTCTGAGCCAACCAGCACTTATTTTCTGCCTATTTGATCAACGGCGCTGTTTCTTGCAGTGCTCGACTTTCAGGGGAAGTATCTTCCTATGCTATTCGAGGTATTGCTCTGTGTGTATGTGTATGTGTGCACGCGCACATATGTGGGATGGGGTGGATTTTTGTTTCACATCTGTAGTGTTGGAATACTTCATGGTTGGAGATCAGGGTCAGCACTAGGTTTGAGGGAGCCCTCAGCAAGGTGACCTTGGTGGACACCTCCCAGGGTGGCATCAGGGGTTGGTCAGGTTGGGCACTGGTTGAGAGCCCACACACCCATCAGAGGGCTCACCTGGGCAGGTAGGCCCATCCATGAGGCCAACTGAAGCAGTCGCCTCATGCAGAAGATTGGTGGGGGGGCACCCATCTCTGTTTGCCTACTTGCCTCCACTGCTGCTGCTGCTGCTGCTGCTCCTCCTCCTCCTCCCACCCTGGACTGGTAAAAGAAGAGGGGGTCAGACAGGAAGAGGAAATGTGGAGGGGAGTGCTGAGCAAGAACATTGGGGAGTGTGGGGAGTGAGAGGAGTAGAGGCTGGCACATCATCAGGTAAGGTAGGCAGCATTTAGCATGCTGCCTCGGCCAGCACTGCCTGAACCTTACTACTAGCAGTAATGATAATATCGAATGCACCATCAGAGGGTGGTGTCATGGGGACCCGCTACAGTGAGCCCCCTAGCAATCTGATGCTGTCACTCCCCCTCCTACCAAGATGAGCCCTTCTCTCCTTGCTGTAGTATTGGGTATGGTGGGTTTTTTCTCTTTCTTGGTAGTTTGACAGCAGCAATAACACAGGTCTAGCCAATGGCAGCTGTCTGCCATATCCCCCCCCCCCCACAACACAACTTTGCTGACACTACATAGGGCACTGTGGAGGCAAAAACATGACAGACACCACTGGAAGACTGTTGCTGCTGCTGCTGCCACCAGTCCAATGAGAATGGAAAACCTACGGTTGCCATCACTAAAGGTAGAGGAGCCCACCTAGGGAGAAGGGGGCTCACCAGATCTCCAACCGGGACAAAGTGCTAGACCTTTAGTGGAAGGAATGTGGGCAGGTGTAGCTTGTTAAACCTCAGAGCACAATCCTAGGCATGTCTACTCAGAAGCAAGTCCCACTGAACACAATGGGGCTTGCTTCTGAGTAGACATGCCTGGGATTGTGCTCTAGGACTTAACAAGCTACACCTGCTCACATTCCTTCCACTAAAGGTCTAGCACTCTGTCCCAGTTGGAGATCTGGTAAGCCTAACCAAAGATCACCTTGTTAAGATATTGATGGGGTTATCAAATTCAGAGCTGGCCTTGAATTCTGTGTTGCTCCCTATGCTTGAATAGGATAAACAGAGTATTACTTCAGTAAGTAATACGTATTAGAGGGAAGAAAGGAATATATGGCGAAGCCATTTGTGCCACACCCTCAAGCACGAGATACAGGGAAGGAAGCTGGGACTGGGGCTCCACCTATATCTAGGGCTGAACCCCACCCACCACTTGCACATGCTGCCCATACACCTACTACAAAGACACACTCTCTTCAACCTCCATATCATCATTACCTCAACAATATCCCTATTACCTCAACTGCACCCATTCCATCCACCAGTTCTTTCCTCTACTGTATTCTCTCTCAACTAATATAGGAAAAAAATAACAAATATGTTGACGGTTTTCCCCAAAAAATATAGAAACAGAAGAAGGTTGTGATGTTAACAGTTGCTTCAAAATACTCATGACTGATTAGCATTGATTTGACCAGGTTTAAAGCTAGTCCCTGAATTCTCATGCAAATAGATTTTAACTTTAAGCAGGGCTAAACACCAAAGAATCTTTACAGATTTCTCAAATCAAAGCCATTTCCCAGGAAGTCTGGGAAAGAGGATACCTTTTATCCTCCCTGTTGGAGTACTTCCAGGTAGAAAGGGTTCATGAGTGTCAGATCTGCCTGTATCTGTGTGTTCGATACCCCTATTCCTGATGGAGACTGGGTCATCAATCCCCACATTGATTGCTGATGTTAAGCCAAACAAACTGCTAGGCTCAACATAGATGGAACTTAAGCCGTTGCACAAAACAAACATTGATAGCACCAGCCTCCCTGCTAAATGGCATCTCATCTTATAGGTCATTTTTCTTCCCCTGCACCACTTACTGTTCAGTGGTGTGGTATCAGCACCAGAGAGGAAGAAGCAGCTGTCTGGAAAAGATTAACACAAGATCTCTCCTGTCCTGGACTTCAGATTCTCCTTCCATTCTTTAAGATTTGTGAGACCTCTTGGTGCAAGTTGTAGTTGCCCAACTGTGGAGCTTTCTTCTCTCTTCTTTGTCTTTAACCCCGAGCCAACCCAAGATCTCTCAGCACCTGAAGCAGGCAGCATGCCAAATGCTGCCCCCCCCCCTTTACCTGATAATTTGCCAGTCTCTTCTCCTCCTGTTCCTTGGATTGGAAAAGGAAGTAGGGGGCAGAAGGGAAGAGAAAGTGTGCAGGAGAAGAGAGTGTTAGGCTAGAAAGTCTCTGAAGCTCTAGCTTAGCGGTTCTCAAACTTTTTGTTCTGTGGGGCCATTTACACTCCTAAACAAAATCTCGGAGAGCCCTGCCAGCACATGCATGGAGTCTTGGGGAGACCCAGAGCACCGGCGCATGCACAGAGTGGTGCAGTGCCAAGCAGATGATGGCCACTTATTGTGTGCTCATGGAACCGCTGAAGGGGTCTCAGGGAACCCCAGGGCTCCTAGGAGCACACTTTGAGAAGCACTGCTCTGGCCCATTTCATGCTTCCTCTTCCCCTCTTTTCCCCTCTTCCTTTCCCAATTCAGGAAAAAGAAGGAACAGAAGATTGGGCAATGGAGATGGGCAACCCCTGTCAACCTGGTCAGCCTCAGGATAGCTGGCCCTGATTTAATCTCCTCTCTTAACAAGGTCAGAAATCTGAGCCAACCCAATTGGCTCAAAGGATAGGCTGTGGCAGAGCATATGATTGGTATGCAGAAGATCCCCGCTTCAATCCCTGGCATCTCCACCTCCAGTCTGAGCCACTGCCAGTCAGTTCAGACAATACCAAGCTGCAAAGATCAATGATGTGACATAAGCACAACCCTATGCATGTCTACTCAGAAGTAAGTCTCATTGTGTTCAATGAGGCTCACTCTCAGGAAACTTTGTATAGGATTGCAGCCATAATAAAGGGCAACTTCATATGTTCCATTATGCCTGTCTACAGAGGTGTTTGGTTATAGTATCTATAACATTCAAACCTTTTTGATAAAACATGCACATTGATTCTACTTTCACATAATGTCCCCAATCCAGCTATTGCACCAGGTGGAAGTGCAATAGGGGAGTTGCACAAGGAGGAGTTTCACGTGACTTGTAGCATGAGTGTGTACAGGTATATGTCTGCCTGCCCAGCAATTAGGTGCAGAGTGTGTCTAGAGATGTGCCGCCTCCAGAGTCATATGATCTATTTATTTGTTTAAAATAATTGTATCCCAGTTTTTCTTATTGTACAAAGCAACTCCTGATCAGAATAAGAACAGCAATCTAAAAATAATAAAACCGTTAGAATATACACAATAAGGGCAGACAGAAAGCAAGAAATTAAAACATGAGAGACCAAGGGCAAGAATTTAAAACATCTTTGGCAATGAGAACATAAGCCAAAGATTGAAACTGGCCTTAGCCAGGAAGGTTTTTGGATCATGGCACAATGAGAGTACAATGGGGCAAAGGGGGGGGGGTTCTCCTGGAGCAGGGAGTTCCATGACCTCTGCCCTTTGCACACTCACCACATTTCAGAGGGTTTTCACGACACACCAGAGAAGACCTCGTTGGCCTAATCTTTTAGGGCCTTAAAGGTGATAAGTTATAACCAACACTTTGAATTGGGCTCAGAAACAGATTGCAATTGGCAGTGCAATCCTATCCAACTTACACCACCGGTGTAACCAGCAGTGCAGGGAGAACGGGAGGCCCCAGAACGGAAAGGGGATTCAAATCCCCTACAATGGGGGATATAAAGGGGATTTGAACCCCCTTTCCATTCTGGGGCCTCCCGTTCTCCCTGCCCGGTGGTGTAAGTTGGATAGGATTGCACTGTCAGTGTCGTTAGCAGCATAATACTGGTATTATGTGGTCCAAATCTTGCAGCATGCAGTAGCATTCTGCAATTTCCAGATGCAACCAGTAGGCACGTGGCATTGTAGATGCACATCTGCAGTCACATCCAGTCTGCACATGCATGGAGGGTTGCCATGTGTGCTGATCTCCATTGCAAGACTGGGGTGAATATGTATAGGATGCTTCAGTCAAAAGAGGCATCTCTAGGGGGGAAAAGTATCAAGGGTACCTCTTTATTATGCAGGTGCCTTGTAGCAGCACCTGCTTTGTGGTTAGCATTGCTCACCATTGCAGAGAAAGAAATAACAGTTCCTCCCCTAAGGAACGCACAAAGGGCAGGGTGATATAGAGAGGTGGAAGAAAAGGGCAACATTTTTGGTTGTGCAAGAGATCAGCGCAGACTGAGCATGGAGCATGTCCTGGCTTGCTTCAGAAAGTCAGCTGAGTAATCCGGCTATACTATGCCCAAATTGATCAAGAGCACGGTACACCCATGGAGAGTTGGAAACCTAGACTTGGGCAAGAAGTCTGGCTATCTCTGAAGCCCCCAGTTACTTCCTTTCTGTTGCTTACCTTCTACCTGCATTGCATGGGAGGGAGGGTGGCATCATTAAAGGGAAACGGCTATGGGGCCATGTGAAGGAGCCATTGTTCCTTGGCACATGCACAGACGCATGTGAAGGCTTGCCTTGTGTGCCGGACTGGGAGGGGAGACAGTTTGTCAATGCCACTCCTTATGCCAAGGCTTGCCTCAAACACCCAGCACGTGGCATGAACACGAAGCTGCACCCATTGCTCCCTGCAGCTGGTCTTCAGGGAATTGCAGGTGATCATAAGCCGGGGATGAAGTTAAGTCATTTCAGATAGCCTGGCATATTAAGCAGATACACGGTACTATCAGGCATATTATTATTATCAGGCTGTGTCTCTTCTCCGGTATTATATGGGGACATGGATCTTGAGGTTGTGAAGGGGTAAAATATGTGTTGCAGGCACTTCTAACCTATGACCGTAATCATGGGATCACGAAGGGTCGGACACGACTTAACGACTGAACAACAACAACAACAAATGTTGTTGAGACTCAGCTGGTCCTCTGCCTTTCTCCCACAGGTTATATTGCAGATGGAGGTAAATGTGAGATCTGGAGAAAATGTGCAATGCTGGCTCAAAGTACCCTCCCTACCCTCCATACTTTCAGTTTTTAAGTGCCAGAATGCCAAAAGAAGAGGACAGGATTGTTCATGTGTAGAATGGGTCCGGCCACCCTTACACAAGTCGATTTTTATGTAAGTCAAGTCTCTTTCTGTGCATGCACAACTCTGTGGAAATGTTGGGGATGAAAGGAGAAAGTGCTGTGTGAAGACTGGTGGCTGTGTGTGTTATTGTTATGGCTTATTTGAACTTGCTCAGTTTTAACACATGTGCCCCAATCTAGGAAGGATGATATACAGTATGTGCAGAAGCAACTTCCATGTATGGATTGCCTTCCTGGATTGGAAACCATATGTACAGTACCAACCGGATTGGCATGTGCATTGTTGAACATGAAGCAGTCAGTGCATCCCTATTTGCATTACCCAGCATGCATGTTCACCCACATTACGATCCTTTGCTAACTGATCAGAGAGGGTGCACCTTTTAAAGTGGTGGTTTTCTTATAGGGGGGATGGGGAACTGGCCCTATTCACCCCAGTAGAGTGTCTTTTCTAGTGGCTGTTTGCTGATGTTCTTCTGTAACTTTTTAGACTGTGATCCCTTGTGGGACTGGGAGCCATTTATTTATTTGAATTTATCTGCAAACTGCTTTCTGAGCTTGTTTGTTGAAAAGCTGTATATAAATACACTAACAAACAACAACAACAACAACAACAACAACAACAACAACAATAATAATAATAATAATTAATAATAATAATACAATGAGAATGCAAATGTCCATCTCCAACCATTCCAACAGCTATACTTGGATCAAGGTCATGGCGCCTTCCTCTGGCATTGGCTATGCATCCAAAATAAATGTGTGTGTTCTAGATATAAATGTAATATCAGCTTAAAGAAGCTGGCTTGAAACCTCTCACCAGCAGACCTGTTATAGCTAGGTGCGTGCAGACTGTCTTTCTACCTAAGGATCTCTGGATCCATGCACACAAAAATGGGCATGAAGGGCATTCCTGAGTAAATATTAATTATAAAATGCAAAACTGCCAGACTGGAACCTGTAGTTAGTAACAAGAGTCTGGAGATGTCAGTAATTACTCCGCCACCTCTCACCCAGTTGGACAAACAGCCTTGGGAAAGACCAAACAAGATATTCAAGCAATTAGGAAAATGGATCAATATTCCAGTCCTACATGATAGGATCCTTTACGTCCAGTGAGACACACAGCACAATTCTATCCAACTTACACCACCGGTGTAACCAGTGGTGCAGCGAGAACGGGAGGCCCCAGAACGGAGAGAGGATTCAAATCCCCTCCAAAGGGGGATTCAAAGGGAATACTCCCCTCCCCTCCAAAGCCTCTCATCCTGCCCTCCCCTGCTGGTTACACCGGTGGTGTAAGTTGGATAGGATTGCGCTGTTAGTTCCAAATAAGTCATAAGTGAGAACAGGAGTGCAGCTTTTGCATTACAAAGCACCTCTACAATGGCTTATATTAAAAAAGTGGAATTTTAGTCCTGCATTATGGTTAGGGTTGGGGGGGGCTATTAAATAACTCTCTATATTTTCATGTTAATTTTTTAATAATAAAAAAATAAAACATAAGAATTATAGGTTCATAACAATAAACCTACTGTTTCTCTGAGATTCACTGAACCTTTGTCTCAAGTGAAGATATACATCAAGTCAGTTTCCCAGTCCCATGTTCTGTGGTGGGAAGAAGACCCAAGTCTGAGCTTGAGAATTTAAGGATCTATTCTAGCCAGTTGAATATCCAATTTAGGTACTGTATTTTTCTGGACATACCTAGGTATTATTAAAGGTAAAGGTGACCCCTGACAATTAAGTCCAGTCGTGTCCGACTCTAGGGTGTGGTGTGCTCATCCCCATTTCAAAGCCGAAGAGACAGTGTTGTCCGAAGACGCCTCCGTGGTCATGTGGCCAGCATGACTCTCCTTGCCGCAGCGCGTAGCAGGCAGCTGGAACACGGAGCGCTGTTTACCTTCCCGCAAGCGGTACCTATTTATCTACTCGCATTAACATGCTTTGGAACTGCTAGGTTGGCAGGAGCTGGCCAAGCAACGAGCGCTCACCCCGTCGCGGATTCGAACTGCCGACCTTTCGATCGACAGCTTATGGTTCAGCGTTCAGCAAGCATTAAAGGTATACAAGTGGGATCTTTTATCTCCCCATCCCCAGCGTCTACCTTCAGGATCCATAGGCTGTTAAAGGCTCAAGTAAGTCAATTCCCTACCCGCCCCCCCTTCTGCTCTTGTATTTTTTATCTTCAACGTTTTCATCTTCAATGTTCTGGAGCTCTTGGGGGATGCTGATCATGCTCAGTCTTGGTTGAGGACTTTGTGTTTTCCTTTCATTTACAAACATATTTACTACTAGGGATTCCCTTGAGAATGTAGAAATCTTGACTTTATTTTTAGGTGGCTCTGTTTTGCTTTCAATCCAATTGGTACCATCGAACTTCTCTGTTAGAGTATATTGATGGCTGTAGGAATTACGTTACTTAACTCTTAATTTAAGGCAAAGTATCAAAACTGGAGCAAGCTAGTCAATAGTGAATAATGAGAGAGCCAGGATGGTGTGGTAGTTCAGGAGTTGGACTTAGACCTGGAAGATCCAGGTTCAAATCTCTGCTCAACCCTGAAGCTTCCTGGGTGACCTTGGGCCAGTCACTATCTCTCAGCCTCATCTACCTCACAGGGTTGTTGTGAGGACAAAAGGAGGGGAGGAACTATGAACACCACCCTGAGCTCTTTGGAGGAAGGGCGCCATAAAGATGTGAAAAATAAATAAATAAATGAGTGGACTTGGACTCTTCCTCTGAGGATGCTATCAGAGAACGTAAAAGAGGTTTCCGTGCAGAGAGGTGCATGTGGAAGCTTGCAATGGCATGCCAATATTAGAATTGTACCCAGAACAAAGAGGGTGAAGCAATGCTACTTTTGTAACACCCTCAAAGTGCCAGCCCAGAAGTATGATTTACAACAGGAGTCTGCCTCATGATGATACTTATCTGCACCTAATCTTGCCTACATTGAAGGTCAAGAAAAAGTCGCAGCAAGGAGAATGATTGACTGTGTAAATAAGAAAACTGAACTGGGACTCCTGGTTTTAGTAATAGGTTATCTCTTAATGCCAGATGCAAGGGAGTGGCAACAGGATACAAGTTACAAGTATCTAGTTGTCTGTGTGCTCCCTGAGACATCTGGTGGGCCACTGTGAGATACAGGAAGCTGGACTAGATGGGCCTCCTTTGAGTCTGATCAAGCAGGGCTCTTCTTATGTTCTTATGACTCTACAAGCTTATCCGCACAATCCTGTGCACCCTAAAAACCCCTTTTTTCCTTTATTAAAGTGTTTGAGCTTCATTTGTCTGTCAAAAAAGGGATCTCATCTAATGCAACCAACAATGCTTACAAAACAAATTTTCCCTGCAGCAACAAGAAAAGCACGGCAGCAGAAAATACCACCACCAGCCCTACAGATAATTTACCTTAGCACTTCCCCTCCCAGCCTTCTGGAAAAGCCATGTAGTCACCCTGTAATGGAAGGCAAATAGTGATGGAGCCAGGCAGGTGGCCCTAGGGGTGGCATTGCACAACTGAGGTGCCACAACCAAAAAGGTTGTATCTTAAACACCCACCTGCCAAACTTTAGAAAGCAGGAGAACAAAGAACTCTGAGTTTCATTTGACAGTATGTATGGGCGAGGTAGAAGGTGTTCCTGTTGGTGTCTTGGCCTCTGGCCACTTAGGCTTTAAAGGGGGGGGGGGGAAAACAGCTCTTGAACTGGGCCTTGGAATGAATAACCCATGAAGATGTAACTCAGAGGTGTCGCTGGAGCGTGGCGGGGGGGCGGGGCGCCCCTGGGTGACGCGCGCCACGGGGTGACGCGCGCACCCTGCGCGCGCCACCTCCGTGATGTGCGACACCCTTCGGATGCAAAAAGCCCTCAAAACGGGTCTGCGCATGCGCAAAAATCCGAAAAATACCCGGATGGACGCGCTGCCTGGGCCTTCTTTCAGAAGGCCCTGGAGCGCCGATGGGGTCGGACGCTCCGAGGCCGGCTCCCGGGCCGGCCTCGGAGCGTCCGGAGGGTGACGCGGGGGGGTAGCCGGTCGCCCCCCCGCGCCACGATATCATAGCGTCACTAGGGTGACGCACGCCCCCTGCCCCAGGGTGACGCGCGTCCTAGTGACGCTACTGATGTAACTACTGTATATGGGAATCATGTGCTCTGTCCAGCTAATCTCAGTCGAGAGTCTGTTAAGAACAGCTTCCTGTATCTCACAGTGGCCCATCAAATGCCTCTGAGCACTCACAAGACAACAAGACACCTGTATCCTCTTTCTACTCCCTTGCACCTGGCATTCAGAGATAGGCTACTTCTAAAACCTGGAAGTTGCATATAGTCATTGTAACTTGTAACCTGCGATGGACTTTTCCTACATAAACCTGTCCAATACCCTTTTAAAGGCATCTAGGCCAGGTGCCATCACGACATTCTGTGGCAAAGAGTTCCACAGATTAATTACACTGGACAACAAATTTTAACAAAGGCTATGCCCCTAAGATTAAATTAGTCATTTCTTATAGATTTTGAGTTGCTGAACATAAATATGACAATGAAAATGCAAAATTGGCTATGGTTTCTGAGAGATCCGCAATAGATAGTTCCATAGACATATACTGGTAAATGCCCGACAGCACTTGCAACACCTATCTACACAATGCGGACGGCTTCTCCTAAACTAGAGCCAATCCACAGATTTTATTGTCTTTTTTGTTTTTAGCACATCGAAATTAGTAAAGATTAGCTATTTTTATTTCAGAGGCAAATTGTGTGTTGTGCAGTGTTATGTGCAGGGTATAGAAATATTTTGTTTGGTCTGTTTTAATTCTCTTGCCTCTAAATTTTAATGGATGTACCCTAGTTCTGGTGTTGTGAGAGAGGGAAAAGAACTTCCCATCCATCCATCCTATGCATAATTTTATATGTCTCACAGCACAATCCTATGCATATCTAAGAAGTAAATTCTATTGTGTTCAATGAGGCTTACTCCCAGTAAAGTGTTCATAGGATTGCAGTCTTAATCATGTCCCCCCTCAGGCACCTTCTTTTTAGACTGAAGAGCCCCAAATGTTAGCCTTTCCTCGTCTGGGAAGTGCCCCAGTCCACTAATCATTTTGGTCACTCTCTTCTGCACCTTTTCCAGTTCCACTATATCCTTTTTGAGACATGGTGACCAGAACTGGATGCAATACTCCAGATGTGGCCTTACCATTGATTTATACAATCTCCAGATGTGGCCTTACCATTGATTTATACAATGGCACGATAATATTGGCCGTTTTATTCTCAATCCCTTTTTTAAGGACCCCAAGCATGGAATTGGCCTTCTTCACAGCCGCTGCACACTGGGTCGACACTTTCATTGAGCTGTTCAGCACCCCCCAAGATCTCACTCCTACATCTCAGAATCTGTTGCATTTTGAACCAGCTGAAGTTTCCCTGCATTTTTTGATGGCAGCCCAGCATAAAGCACATTTCAGCAAGCCCTATGTGCATAATTTTCCTTAGCAAATCTGATTCCCACAGGATGAGATATAGATAAAAGGGAATGCCTTCCTGTGGACTTTCCTTCCTTTCCAAAGCAGGGAAGTAAACCTGACAAGACTTGCCTTACATTCCAGGGAAATGTGTGCTGCTGTTTTCCAAAAGCACAACGTTTTCCAAAACAATCTTCTTAATGAAGACTTCTGACAAATGGTAGTGGTATTAGTGTGGGTTGGGGGTGGAGGAGAATGAATTTTCAACTTTCTTTTCCCACCACTTTTATGTTTCTTTGAACGCTTGGAGTTTGGTCTTCTCTGATAGCCTTGTAAGTCTGAAGCAGCACCAAGATGACAAAATGTGTTCTGGTATTTGGGAAACATCCAGTGTGGTCCTATACATGCTTACTTAGAAGTGACTCCCTTTGTGATCCATGGGGCTTGCTTGCTCCTAGTACGGTTGTTTGGGTTTGCAGCCTTCCTTCACAGCTTTATGCTGAGGAGAATGTGCTTTCACAGCCAACAGTATTTCATAAGGTGCCTGAAGTGTTTGGCAGGCTTTGGTTCTGGAGCTAGTGAAATACAAATCAAGCAATATAATATATTTCATGAGCAAACATTACTTTTGGGTTTAGAGTTGTGTAAGTCTTTAAGTTACCCTTTCTGAAGTGTTCGGTGTAGCTCAAAAGCTTGCACATTTTATACCCTCAAGTGCTGGGCCAATAAGATGTACCACTTGCAGCACATTCCTATCCATATTTATTCAGAAGTAAACCCTGCTATGTTTTAATGGAGCTTACTCCCAAGTAAGTGTGCATAAAACTGCAACTCTACTTTGTATTTCTTGCAACAGTCAGAAGAGAAACTGCCTCTTCTCCTGAATAATGGCAGCTCTTAGCAATTGTGTAGCTCACATTCAGAGTCCACAATCCATCGATCCAGGTGTGCTTCTCATTTAAGCATATCTAATTTTGTGTTGGATTGTGTCCAGAAGGTACAATTCTGACCATGCTAAAATATCTGATCTGCAGGTAGACAAAGGCTGTATGTCCTTCTGTTGTTTTAATTTCCATCATGGGAATTATTTGTGGCTTTCCTCTGGCAATTGTAGCATTGCAAACGTTCTTTTCTCCTGTCCAAAAGCTGGGTGGTGACTTCTGCTGGCATCCCATAGTTGTGTCTCCCCACTTTCCCATTCTCTTGCTAACCCGTCAGCAGGCTATTTACCAGCGTACAGACTATTGCTGGAGCACTGCAGTGTTTCTTCGTTTAAGAAAATAGTTGATGACAAACAGCAGTGGAGGCATTAAAAAAACCCAACCTCCCAGGGGCAAGTCAAAATGCCACAAGGACGGAAAAAGCCCCAAAGTGCTGAGCATGCTCTTTTGAAAAGGGAGGATTGTTTTCTGTTACTCAGAATCATGGCGGTACAGGCTGGGTGAATTACGAGCATTAGCCTGCCACCCAAGTCAAAGAGTTTGCAAGATGAAAAGTGAGTCATCGTATTTCATTCATGGCTTTGTGGCGAACGCTCGGGATCTATGGGGCTCAGAGCTACAGCTACTTTCCCTGTGTAATCTTGGGCATGTTGCTTCCAGTGCAACCACAGCTGTATGCGGTTATGAGATTGGCTCAGAATACTGAAAAAAGAATACATGCGCCATTGTTTTACATTTTCATTTTGAAGATGAATGGGAATATTAAACCATAAGAGCATAGAAATTATCATGCTGAATCATGCCAAAAATCTCTCTAGTCGGATGCTCTCAGGAAGCTCACAGCTAGGGTGTGATGAAAAAAAGCAACCCGTTGTTAGCTACCCTTACCCATGAAGTCAGTGGAGATAGTTGCCTCAGGCAGCAGGTTGGCAGGGGGTGCTTGCCACTCACACCTCCTTCACGACACACTCCTTGGATTCAAAGACAGAAAAGGAAGTGTGACGAAGAGGCCCACAACTAGCGCTCCACTCTTCTCTCCTCCACACGCCCTCTTTTGCCCCATTCCTTGTTCCTTTTTGAATGTGGGGAGTGAGAGGAGGAGGAGGAGAAACAGGAAAGGTGATAGATGGGCTGCTGGGTAAAGGGGAGTGGCAGAATTTGGCTTGAGCTGACCCCTGACCCCTAGCATCTGAGAACCAGGGTGTCCAGTTAGGGAAATCCTAGTTTTGGCTGGCTAATAGCCATAATCATGATGTATACATGGTCTGGAGTCAGTTTGCGGGGTGGCGCCGTGGGTTAAACCACTGAACCATGAGCTGTCGATCGAAAGGTCGCCAGTTCAGCGACGGGGGTGAGCTTTTGCCACTAGGCCCAGCTCCTGCCAACCTAGCAGTTCGAAAGTATGTCAATGCGAGTAGATAAATAGAGGTACTGCTTGTGGGATGGTAACTGCATTCCGTGTCCAGCCGCATGCAATGCGCTGCAGCAAGGAGAGTCATGCCGGCCACATGACCATGGAAGCAACTTCGGACAGCGCTGGCTCTTCAGCTTCGTAACGGCAATGAACACTGCACGCTGGAGTCAGACATGACTGGACTTAAATGCCAAGGGATACCTTTACTGGAGTCAGTGCATTAAGTGGCTGCGCTGTTACTTCTTTGCTTAGCCACAGTGTTTTGTACATCCTTCAGGAGGCCATAAACAGCTGTCCCAAGTCAGATAAGAAGGAAGATCCAGATGAGGAAGACTGTTCTTAGATCAGGTACTACATGTGCAGACGTGTCTCTCCACTGCGATGAGCATGCAAAAGTGAGGCTGCTGAAACCCATTTGCAGCACATGCACGCATTCACACGTCACCCGTTTTGCACTGCACATAATTAAAAACACAATTCATATTTACCTAATATCCTATGTCCCATTAGGTAAAAAAAAATTTACTCATCAGACCTAAGATTAAATGTTCAAAGAGCAACACACATTAGAGAGTAACAGGATGACTTTGGCTTCCAACAGTTCTATTCGTTGCAAAATACGGATAGCAACATCTCCCCCCCCCCTTCTGTGCAGAACAAGAAGAAGGAGCGTGTGCCATAGCAGGAATTGTATGTACTCCACAGCGCTGGCAGTCATGCCACAAGGTAAACATGCCTGCAGAATGCGAACACCTTTCAGTCATTGTTTGTTTCAATTACAAAGGCAACGTGCCCTTTCTTCCCTTTGGCAACCATTAATGATAATGTGTGACCAAGTTTAGGGCACTTCTTACAAAGGCCTGCTACACTTTTCAATTTGTGGATCCTGCTAACAGTGATCAGAGAGACACACAGACAGACCTGCCAAAGCATGCAGCTGTTTCTTGACTCATCTGTGAGGTTCACATAAACAGACTGCATTGTCAGGCAGCTAGCAGTCTATGGCTGGGAACATATACAGTTGCCTTAAACCAGGGGTTCTCAACCCTTTCCCGGCTGAGTACCACCTCTGGTGGTGCTACTCTCCTGCTGCATACCACTGGAAGTGACTGGTGATGACATCATTGCCAGTTACTTCCGGGTTTTCAGAGGCCAGAAAATGCAGGTAGGAGGCTCTAGGCGGGTAGGAGGGCCCTTCTCAGCATTCTGAGAGGCTCAGCCAAAGGCAGAAGCCTCTCAGGAGCAAAAATGACCCACTGAAAGCACCGCATTGAAGCTGTGTTCCGGTGGTCCAGCGGTCCGAATACCACCAGCAGTCGGCCGAAGTACCACGGGTGGTACTAGTACCGCTGGTTGAGAACCCCTGCCTTAAACCAAATCAGACCACTTGGGCTAAGTCAGGACTGGCTACTTCGGCTGGCAGTGGGTTTTAGACAAGGTCTTTCCTGCCCTACCTGGAAATGCTAAAGACTGAAGCTGGGACCTGCTGCATGAAAAACAGGTTCTCTACTGTGACGCTCTCCTCCTTCAGCAAAGGGCGCATTTTGTCCAGCAGTTCCTTGGTTGGGTAAACTGTTTGAAGGCCACAACCGTAGACACACTTACTTTCAGAAATTGGATTGTCTACAGTGGGTGCATGAGGCTGTTTACAAAACGTATTCTTAGGAATGTCCACAGCTTATGCAAAATACTAGGCATTCCATTTTGACCTCATGAGCCAACGTCACGTACAAGTGAGTGGGCAGTAGGTACAAGCCTGCAATGACAGGACTGTAGCCCTAAACCGACAGAAACACCACCCCAACCCAGCAATGATATAATTCAAAGGGTTTGTCATCAAACCAGTGCCAGGGCATTTGTACTGCAGGGTGTGGCTCAATGGGGAGAACACCAAATTAACTCCCTCCCATTGAAGAAACTTCTTGGGTTGGTGCACGTTGGCTGCTCCTGGACCGTGCTTGTGGCACATTATAATTTATGGTTTGGCGACAGCGCAGTTCAGCCCAGTGCACACAGAGAGTTGGTGTGCAGAATTTGTGCTGCCTGTCTGCCTGCCTGCTTTTAAAATTGTTACCAAAGTCTCAGTAGAGCCTGTGTTCATAGTGAACAAAAAAAAACTTACACAAAGCCCCCACAATGCCCCAGTGTTATATACTACTGCTGCTCTGCAAGACACTGCACAGAACCACCATCCATTTACGTCAGAGATGGACGAAACTGGCAGACAGGTACCAGCAGTGACAAGTGTGGGCAGAAGTGTAGGGTAACGTCAAGGCGAGGTGGGTTCAGGAAAAGCATTATTAGAAAGGATGCATCGTGAGAGGAGATCCTGGTTCTGCACTGCTAGGTTACTGGTGGTGCAAACACACACCACTGGTAGAATGAGTTTTTTTCGAATTTCTGCTCAGAAGTCCCATTGTATTCAATAGGGCTTACTTCCAGGAAGGTGTGTACCTACAGGATTGCAGTCTTTGAGACAGAACTCTAGATAAGTTGTGCTCAAGTTTTTTTTTTCTTTCACTACCCTAAGTGTTATGCACACAGGACTCTCCCAGTGTGCTGTTAGCAAAGCAAGTCTGAGCTATTGGAAAAGGGCTGCTGTTCCTACATATTCATGAATGTAAAGAAGGATAAGGGCACAGCCCTGAGTGTGTCACAGAGCCGTTCCGAGCGCAGAAAACAACGTGACAGAAAGTACAAGCAGGGACGTGGGAGAGAAGGGAAATATAGTAAAAAAAAAAAGTGGGAAAGGTTTAAGGACTGGTGGTTTCTATACACACGCCATGGTTAGAACATTCAACATGAATGTGGAAAACCCAGTTTCAAATCCATGTTTAGCTACAGGGCTGCTGCCCACTGGCCAGAAAAGCACAACCTAACCTGTGGCTGTGCTTTCAACAGCTTCCCGAGGTGTAGGAAGCAGAAGGTCAAGCTTTCCAGTGTGTGGAAACAAACATCATTTGCTAATATTTGCATATCAAGTCTAATTGAATATTAAGGCTAGTTGAAGAGTTAGTAAGCGAAGCTACATGTGATGTTAAATTGCATCATTGTGCAGTTGAGGCTTGTCTTTACTCTCAAATAGCAGCCATAGAAGGCAGTGATTTGGATTGGGGCTGTGGGTATTTAAATGCTTTACTAGTTGCAATTGTATTGGGAAGTATGGGTTCCATAGCCATGTATACAATTTAATAAGAAGACATAAAATCCTTAAAACCGCAGTTGTAGTTCAATGAGTTCTTTAAAAAAATTTAAAATTTTTAAAAAACTTAAAGTGCAACAAATTTTTAATTAAAGAACTCATTGAACTACAACTGCGGTTTTAAGGATTTTATGTCTTATTAAATTGTATACATGGCTATGGAACCCATGCTTCCCAATACAATTGCAATCGTATCCAGTCATGAAAATCTCCACGCTTTACTAGTTGCTGTTTTCTACCAAAAAATCCCACACACCACTAGCATCAATTTAATCCTGAAAGCGCCATTCTTAAAACGTGGCTACTTTGTTAGCAAACTTTTGCTTCAAACTCAAACGTCCTGATCCCAGAGACAGTACACCAAATATTCCACCTACCACCCCTGCATTTGGCACCACTAAAAGTAACCTTTACAATTTATACCAGTGTGTGCATGTATTTATTTTGACATGTTTCCTGCTTCCGATGAGGGGGAGGAAAAAGGAACGCAACATCGGGAAGCCCCATCTTCTCTTCAAAGATTTCATGGACACCCAAGCCCTTTAAAAATCTTCACTGCCTTAAGGAATTAGACATTGCTTTTTAAAAAAAAAATGAACACACAGAATTCTGTATCCAGAACCAAGATGTCATGCTTCAGCAATGCAATCATGGCTTGGAAGCACAGGTTTCTCTCCACCTGCCTTTATTCTGCCCAGCAACATGCCTGTTATTTCAAGTCTAAGCTTTACTTCATCAGATGCAACAAATTATACCACATAGTTGAATTGCTGCCATGGGACAGCAAGTTAGGATCTGTTTTGTTTTCTATTATCTGCCCGAGCAGCTCTCTGTGTTATTATAGGCTTATTATATTAAGAGGTGTGTTACTCACACACACCCCCATTTCTGCATAGTTACATGAAAGCCTATGTCCACAAGCTTAGTGGAGTTGATGATTGAATGAGGCTTTGTATACCCAAAGCAATGCAGTACTGTACAGTAGTTAGTATTGATTGTTACACTATGATATATGATCCCCCCCCCAAAAAAATGCTACCCTTATGTATACCATTGATATAGGTTGTGAATCAAACTGAAATAAGGCTACAAACATCTGCTTCATAACTTCTTTTGTTCTCTGGATCACCTTAAAACAAACTAAACAAAAAACAAAAATCATGGTCTTCAGTTGCCAATCCTTTGCACAATGGCCACTGGATGATACCCTAATCAAACAAATGGACCTGACAATCCTCCCCCCCCCTTTCACTGCCAGGTTGGAAATGTCAAATTGCGCATTAGTTTATGCTACAATAATTGTGTTTTTAAGGTGCCACAAGACTCTTTGCTGTTTATTGTATTCGATTGGAACATTCCAATAGAGTAACAATAGAGCCAGCATGTTCCTGCCTGCTCTGAAAGGTTTTTCTCAGGGCCAAACTTGATGCAATGCAGAAGATCTGCAATTAGGATCTCCCATGGCTGCTTTTTTTTTTTTTAAGTAGCCACTAAACGTAGTATCTGGTGTAAGCCATCATGAATAGAACCAGCATCTATTTTTCCTCTCTCTTTTTTAAAGTTACCTTTTTAGCGGAGACTACCAGCGCAATCCTATCCCACTTACACCACCGTTGTAACCAGCTGTGCAGCAAGGAGGCCCCAGAACAGAAATGGGATTCAAATCACCTCCAAAGGGGAATTCAAAGGGGATTTAAATCCCCCTCCCCTCAAAAATCTCCCACCCTGCCCTCCCCCGCTGGCTATACCAGTGGTGTAAGTGTTGGATAGGATTGTGCTGTACATGTACTCAAGAAATCCAGCATAGCCGCAGATTTGAAGGGTGTTACCTGCTTCAGTATCAGCCAAACACAAAATAACAGGGGTTCTGATGTGATCATCAGCTATAAGTGGCCATGTCTACAGGAAGAGGTAGACTCCCTGGTACTGCACCTCAATTGACACATTCGTCTTCAATGAAGAAAAGGGTCCTTGGTGGACCATCAGCTTTTGTAATACTGTTCTCAACTGGCAGTTTTATTAAAACGCTGTGTTAATGGACAGCTATTAAAACTTTGTTCCTACAGGCCCAGGATGAACAAACAGGCCCGCCGTTTGAACATGCTCAGGTTCTTCTGTGGCAACAGTAAGGAATGTTGATTTATTGCTAACCTCCCTGCAGGCAAATCTAAACCCTTTCATTCAGAACCCTTCTGTTGCACAACCTTGATTCTGCAGGACAGGTTTCCCAGAAAAACAAGACGCACACAAGCTTAAAAAAAAAAAAACTAGGATACCCATGCAGAGTGATCTGTGGATGTTCAAGGCCAAGTCCTCCCTCCTATTCAGAGAGGGGATCTGCAACCAGTGGCAAGTGCCGAGCAGGCAAAGCATGTTGTAGATCTACTACATGCATTAGAGGTTCCAAGGCTCTCTTCTCCCATCAAGTCAAAAGATAACACTTTTCTACTTGTCTATCACTCTAGCAGACAATATCCAGTCTTGTTTTTGTCTATGGAACTTTACAAAATTAGGAGCACTCCCATTCATTCTCAAACAATCTTTCACTGGATATACAAGACACTTCTTACCCTCATACGTGCAATGGATTTAGTTCTACATAGGCCAATCTTTTCTGTTCGTCTTTGCTAACTCCCATTGCATTGTTAACTTTCCATTACAATTCTAAGCTGTTTGCATTACCTATCAGTTTAATACCTTTCAATCTGCCAGGTACATACCATTCTTCCACCCCATTATAGGGGGAAATGCTAACAGCTTGGGATTCAAGACAGTTCCACATAGATTCCTCCCTTCCCACTTAGTCCTGCTCTATTAATAATATCAGTGTTAGCCAATCTCTTTGCCGGCAAATTGAAATGGCAACACCCTCAAATACCTGTTCAGGCAGTTGGTGACACAGCACCAGCCAGATGAATAGGACAGAATGTTTGGGGAGATCACCTGCCTTGGAACTTGGGACTCCACAGAAGAGCCGTTCACATTGACTAGTATATTTCCTATGGTAGCCAGCAGTCTTTATATATAAAAACACTTGCTGATGTTACAAGATTATTGTATTAAGTGCTTAGTTATGCAGGGGCACACACAGGTTATTGTGAAAGACTGCCTAGAAAAAAAATATTCACAAGAAATTTAATTGTCTAGGATTGGCAGCTTCTAACTCTCAATTAAAAAAACACAATAGCTACAGCAGGCAGAGATAAAGGCAAGCTAACATTTTATTTTGAGAATTACAACTCCCTTTGCATTTTACAGTGTTGTAAGTCACAATTTATATATTACCTTGGCAAAGTATCCTGCTTTCCTCAGCCAATATTCTTGGTTTGTCAGGAAGGAATACCAACCTTTGCCATCTACTTGCCTGTCTTGATTAACTTTGACATCTTATTTTGAAGTCATTACCAAAAGATCAGATTAAACTCTGCAAAGAACCGCTTTATAAAAATTAGCACTAATGTGGCTGAGTCAATACTGTTGGACTGGAGGTTCAAATGTGTTTCTGGAGAAGTCCACTGAGTAGCCTTGGCTCACACCTATAAAGTTGGAACTGGATAGGTAAGGTGTGGGTGTTTAAAACACAACAGGAAGACTGGAAAAATACAACTGTTCCTTTAGCACAGACAGAAATTAGTTTCAAAAGAAGAGCCATCTTACAAGTAGAACAGAACTATTTTATTGATAAAACAGATCACACTTGAACTTTGAAAATAATGAACATTAAAAAAGGTGTATTAAAACATACCCAGACCTGAAGAGTCTTGATTTTCTGAAGTAGAAAAAAAGAGATGTGCAATGAACTGAAATACTATATACACAGTATATCTTTATATTAAGTCTGTCAACACAGTCAGTTCATTAAAAAGAAACTGCAGTACTGTACACGTGGTTCGGTAATCTACACCATTTAAAACCGAGCTTCGGTAACTTCTAGACTGTTACATTTTATCTAGTTGTGTTTTTATGAATTAGCTTTCTGGCTTTAGCACGCACACACTGTGCACACGCTCTCTCTCTCTCTCTCTCACACACACACACACACACACACACACACACACACACACACACACACACACACACACACACACACACCAGTTGTTACCAGCAGTATCATGCATTTACATAAGCTGGATTTATTGTAAATGAATTTCTGTGCAACATTCCCTTCGATTAACATTCAGACACTTGCATCTTTTAAGACAAGCGCTAGCTCAGGATGATCATGGGAAACGGACCATCTGAGAACACAGAAATGTGTGGCTTTGAAATTGGGATTTCTATATTTTCCAAGGATCCCTTGTGCATTGCAAAACCAATTTTGACAGCTATCCACACTGCTTAAGGACAACTATCCCTAGAGTATTTTTCTTTCAACAATACTCATTTTCATATTGACTTCTGCAGCACGCAAGGAAAAATCAGTTTCAAAAAGTATTTGAGTGTGGCATTCTAAGACACCTCTCCCAACATTTGCCTGAATGCAAAAATGATTGAAATATTTGATAATGGACTATTTTGAAAGAGACAAGCAGCCACTTAGTTCTATCTCAACAAAGTCGCTCTTCACACCGTCTCCAAGGCGAGACATCCCCCTGTCCTGAAGTCGCAGGGAAAGAGTACAATGTCTTTACATATGGCTTGCTCAACACCACCTGGTAGGAAAGTGTCAGACTGAGCTCAGGATTTTCTGGCTCCTGCTCCCACGCTCACTCAGTTCCTTAGACTGCGTTGCTACATCAACAAGTAGCTTGGGTGGAAAAACAGACTTGCCTGCACCTTTAAGCAGAGACATATGCCACAGCAGCAGTCTGGGCAAAACCCCTTGGTTTGACTCCCACAGCCTCAGTGGAGAGCTGAAAGACGAACAAGCAGTATCTGGTCACCCATGTCTCAGAGGACAACAGCAGCATGGTTCCCATGTGGCACAGCCAGCTGCAGCGGGGTCTGGAGTGCAGGGTATGGCATGTCAGTGTGGGCACCGTGCCGTAACAGAATCTCCACTGTGTGCGTGTGTCCACCTTTGGCCGCCAGGTGGAGAGCCATCAGCCCTTCTGCATCAGGGTCATTTACACTTTCTGAGTTGACAAGCTCTTCTACCACTTCATCGTGTCCATTTTCTGCGGCAAGGTGGAGCGCTGTCCTGTTCGAAGGGCCCCTGGCCAGGACATCAGCGCCTTCTTCAAGCAACAGCTTGGTCGTCGATAAGTGGCCATTGCGAGCTGCTAGGTGGAGCGCAGTATAGCCGTCTGCCGCTACCGCTTCTAAATCCGCGCCATGGTTGAGAAGCAGCCTTGCAGTACTGGTGTGGCCAGTTTCAGCCGCTATATGGAGAGGGGTGTGAAGAAACACATTTCTTAGATTGATGTCTGACTGCAGTTCAACAAGTATGCGAGCAACTCTGTAATGCCCTCTCTGGGCTGCCAGGTGCAGAGGGGTTCTTCCATCCATCGTCTGTGCATTCACATTCACACCTGGTTGCTTAGCCAGAAGCTTCACAATGGATAGGTGACCTTGCCAGGCAGCATAATGCAAAGGCACCCAGTCATCCTTCCCTTTGATATCGACATTAACCCCTCTTCGCAGGAAAATGCGCACTATGTTCTCTTGGCCATGCTGGCAGGCAATGTGGATGGGAGCTCTTCCTTCAAAGTTTACTTCATTCAGGAAGGCGGCCTTCTCAAGCAGCATCCTGGTGCTCAACTCATCCCCATTCTGGGCAGCAAAATGAAGAGCCGTCCACTGGTCCTCATCTTTAGCATTCACATTAACTTTCCTTGCCAGAAGCAACTCAACAATGGTTTTGTTCTTTTTCTCAACAGCCACATGGAGGGGTGTGGAGCCTCTCTTGTTAGTCAGATTGGGGTTGGCATTATACAGAAGGAGCCACTTGACGCATTCTTCTTGGCCTGATTCAACAGCCAAATGCAGGAGACTAGAGCTTCCATCTAAAACAAGGTCCACATCCTGAGGCTGAAGGATCTTCATCAGTTTGCCAGTGTCTCCAGATGTGATGGCCTCAGCCAGCTTTCTTTTCTGGATATCTGTTGTACCAATATCTGCAGATGCAAAAAGCAACAGCAAAATCCCATTATAATCCAACTTTCATATGTTGAACTGCTGCTGGATGTTACAGACACAGGAGCCTCGCTAGCGAAAAACATGTGGGAATTCCCTTCCCATGCTCTCAATCTGGCAATTCACTATAAAGCCAGAAATATATGGAGCTTTTTTCTCCTCCCCACCTAAACCTCCTTTTTTTTTTTTTTTTTGGCACGCACCTGGACATGTTTCTGCATGTCTGTATCCATCTGGATTGCACTAGCCATGCTATTGGTCACAGCTTTTGTTATGCACATAGCTCTCATGTGGCTTGGCTGGGATCACATGCACTCAATTAATATATAAACGTGTGCACGCACACACAGCTAAACAATTATGTTTTTAATGACAGTAGTTTGAGCACTTAGGTAAAATACTATTGTATTTCAAAAGGAATAACAACAAAAGCAAGTATGTGTCCATGTCAAAGGCTCTTAGTACTCTTAAATCCCTAAGTGCAAGTAAGTACTCCAGTCCACCTCCCTGGTCAACTTCTGTTTTCAGATACTTTCTAAAAGCACAAACAGTGAGCATTTGTTGTTATAATGTGCCCCAACACTTCAACACATTCAGGTAGACCATGTAACATCGGTTACGTCTCACAAATTATTCTTGTGATGCTGGAAAAAGAAAATGTATTGCTCCGATAATGAAAAATCACCCTTGAGACCTATCTGCAGATCACCCAGGTTTCGCAATGCATTCTTCACACTAGTGCATTCCTGAATCCATCACAGAAACATTTTGACTACGTGAACCCTTCATCAAACACCTGGATTTTAAAGCCTATGCAAAATTCTTGTAATTAGCCAATTCACTATCAATTGGATGGGCAAACCAACGGGATAAAACCAGAACACCATTTTGAGGTGAAAGTGAACTTTGCCAGACACAAGATGCTCACCACCTCTTACAAAGCCTCTGAAGCACGAGTTGACCACGGAAGATGAGAAAGGACTAAAATGCATTTGCAACGTGCCTAAAGCATTCACCCAGCCAGTCACCATGCCCCAAAAGATACTTTTGGATCACTGATTGATGGGGGCCCAGCACAAAATAGTTGCCTCACAGCAAAGTTAACTTGCCACCTCTTATTTCCTCTTTGCACCAGCCTCAGTACACACCCAAGTTTGTCCGTCAAGGGTTGTTCCACACAACCATAAAATCCTTACCAGTTCCAGAATTCTCTCTCTCAAACGACAAGGACAGGGAACCTCGTGAAGAAAAGGCAGAGTCCACAGAGGACACTCCGGAAAGCCTCTTGTCACTGGAAGCCAGCCTAGATTCAGAAGCACTCCGACTTCGCTCTTCAGGCTGCTCTGTCTGTGAAATCCCTGAATCCAGCTGGGACAACAACTCTGAGAGGCTATAATCTTTCACAGATGTGGGATGAGTATCTTGCTTCAGCTGGGATAACACAGGAATCTCCTGGAAGGGACAGACAAACAATGTTCCATATTAAAAAAGAAAAAAGTGTCATTCAAAAAAGTTAACCAAGAGCAAGATAGCAGAAAAATCAAGCTCTGCTTATTTTTCCATACAGTACACTTCTCAAGTAGGTACCTTGGCATAAGTCTCTTGAGTATTCTTAGTATCCTCCTGAACTGCGGTTTCCTTTTGTTCGTTTTCTGGTTTTTCGCAAAGGTCTTCCGTTTCAGAGGTGATTTCTTGAAAAGAAAAAACAAAACAAAATAAATGTCATTCCTAATGAAAAGAGAGATGGTCCAAGAACATGTATGACATATACAGTATAGCTGCTGTGTACACTTTGTAATGGTTAGTTGATCTTCCAAGTTTGCAAAGAACGGTGGCTGAGAATTAGTTGCTTCCCATTTCGGAAGTTGGGTCAACCAGACCTTTTGCATAAGGCTATGCAAATTTGAAGGTGGCAAGTTGATGCCGCAACCCTTGGAAAAGATGATCAAGAACAGGAAAGGCCCCCTCTCCACCCCTCTCCTCCTCCAATATTATTTACTTCCTCTGTGCAAGTAATTATATCTGTGGAGAAATTATGCACTATGAATATCATATTATGTAACCATAACACTTATTCAACTGGAATAAAAAACTAGAACTAGAAAGAGGGAAGATCAGTAGTTGCACCAAGCGAAACATCTGTACTATTCCCCTCCCCACACCACCACTAAACATTCCTTCAAAAACTCCACACCTCCAAGTATTTTCTGTTTATTTTTAGCAGAAGCGCTTTTCTTTCAAGCTCTTCCCTGCAAAAGCAAGGTCTAAGATAAATGAAACCTAAAGAAGTTCTTGGGAGTCTGGGACACACTCTCAGAGGTGGCACTAAACCTATATTCTACTGTGGATAATAATTCTATTCCACATTCAGGACTATGCAGATTTTTTGACCCTTTGATATCTAGGCCAGCATTTTAAGGCTAACCAAAGAGAACCCATTTATATTCTTACAACTGGTGAGAGCTATTTCATGTGACTGAAGACATACCGAGAATCTAATGCTGTGTCTTATATTAAAATCTATCACAGCTATACAATATGGCAGTGTTTCCCAAACGTTTTCAACCTGGGGCTCCTTTGACGATTGGCCGTGGCTCCCCATTACATTATGTTGATGCCTGCCAATTGGCATTGCACTGTTTTTTTGAGATGATTCCATGGAACTCCGTGGCTCCCCTGGGAGCCACGCCTCCCAGTTTGGGAACCACTGCTGTATGGATTCAGAAATTCATCCTAGACTGCAATTTGGGGAGTTAGCTAGATCAGTACACATCTGAAATCAACATCTAGTCATGATCAGACATGTTCGCTTATAATCCCTCCTCTCCATTGAGTAAGTTCACCATATTGTTGCTTTCACAGTACAGTGGGCTGTGTACACTTTGCATTCATCATTTTACAAGGTTTTGCAAAACTAGTGAGTCACTTCAGTATTTTGGTGGAGATCCGCAAAGGATTAGCTAATAGATCCCTGAAGTGACTCACTAGTTTGCAAAGGTTAGAAGGAACTTTACCTTGAAATGTTGGCCTCTTGCTAGGGTCGTCTTGCCAGCATTTTTGCATCATTTTGATCAAGTTGTTACATGCATGAGGTCTGGACTTCGAAACAGCAGGTAGTTCTGGGCGGTGACCATTAACTACTTTCACCATAATATGTAGAATATTATTTTCTTCTGCAAAGCAAAAGCGTAAGATTGTAGCATCACAGATGAAGAACGCTCACTCCAAACGATACATGTGGGTTCTATCTCAAGGTGCTTCTCTTCTTTAAGTACTTAGTCTTAGCCTTAAAACACAGAATATGCTCAATTTGTACAGAAAGCTGAACAAAGGACAATCCACTTTTCTCAGATAAGAAACTGTCACGGCCAGTCACTATGTACAAAGATTGCTTAAAAACGGGATTAAAAGCCACGTAAAAAATACTTTGTTTTAAAAACAAAGATAAAAATTAAAAACAAAAATTCACACAAAATGATTTTAATTTTGTGTTTTAATTTTTATCTTTGTTTTGCAAAACAAAGTATTTTTTACGTGGCTTTTAATCCCGTTTAAGCAATCTTGGTACACTTTTCTCAGCCTTGCAAAAATCAAGGGGAGGGAGAATGATCAGGACTGTACTGTATACTGTACATAGTATACATAGGAGGAACGAAGTTATTTAGGTTAAAGATTACTTCAGATGGTTCAAGAACCATCCAGCCACCAAACAAGTGTATAATAATCAGATAAAAATGAATTATAAGAGATGTTTAATTCTGAGGTAGAGGGAAGGCACTGCACCTTTCCTCGAGTTTCCCCCCAAGAAGTGATCATTTTGGGCCTGGGACATGGAGACAACTCCAATCATGTTTTCCTGGGCTAACTGTGGATGAGTTATCGTGTTCAGGGTCTGATATATTAGCCAATAACCTCTGAGGCTGCTGGGGATGGCAAGAGACATGTAGCCTGCTTCTCTACTGGAGTTCACCCAATACTTCCTGCATATACCCAAATCTTCATTTGCCTACCTGAAAAAGGCTTCTTCTGTGTGAGAACTCCCCAGATAACAATGGCAAAACTGCAACAGAAACGTTTCTAATGTTACAATAAAGTTTAAAATACTAATGCATTATTTCTTTGTTGTTAGACTACGTAGTGCTCATCATGCCAGATCACTGGATACATCATTAGAAATAACGTTAGAATAAGAATAGGTCTTGGCCTAAAAATTGCCTTGCTACACTAACCAACCTCCATCCAATCCATCATTACGTTGTCAGCAGCAGCCAGACAGAAGCTTAGGGAGCCTCACGCCCAAGGCACTGAATGCAACACTTGGCCCCAGTACCCACTAATCAGAATACAATGTCTCTGAATGGAGGTTCCATTTGGCTCCCAGGGCTAATAGTATGACCCAACTAGGCTTCAACTCCTTTTCAAAAGCTACTCAAGCTAGGAGGTCATCTCCACATCTTATAGACTGAATTCCATATGCTAATTATGTCTTCTGTTCAGAAGACATGAACAGCTTGCCCTGAACCTATAGCTAATCCGATTCATTGATGGGCAACAAGATATTGTGGATCACATCCAATTGTGTTGCACAATCTTTTATACTTTACAACTTGCAACGTACCAATAAGGCTTTATTGGTCACTGATGGTTCCAGTCATTAGTCATGCGTCACTACTCTTAACATGAAAAAATATATTGAAAATAGTATCAGTCGACCTAACTACCCAAGAATATAGAGGGCTGCTTGTATACTGCACTACTACAATCTGAATTCAGCTGATGAATATTGCATTTTGACTGATCCTGAATGAACATGACAAACAGCACTATGACACAATGCTTGAACCCTGCTCTGAATAACTCTGAAGTAGCTAATCTGTCCAGATATAACCTAGAACAATTTGACCCAGATGGCAAAAGAAAACTAGAATTGTCAGAATCAAAACTAGGTTTTAACACTGCTTCCAAAGAATACTGGCAGAGATTACCTTGGTATGCAAATACAAGGAAGAACATAAATACATTTGCCAGCTAGGCTAATGATTCAGCATGAGAATTATGCATTAAAGCCCCAGCAGCTTCTTTAGATCTCTTCAAACATGCTGGGTTTTACACAACTGGCCTAATGTACAGTATTGATCATACTCAATTTAATAAAGTAATCTAGAAGACAAAATCAATCATTATATTCTTAAACTTGCGATGGAATCTCCAGGAATGTAATGAGTTGGGTACTGGAAATGCGGAAGGTAGTGAGGAATAGGTACAGACCTGTAGACATCATGCTTGGTGTCAAAATATCTGTTCTTCTCTTTAATGCGTTCTGGAGGCAGGTATGCAATCGTACCACAAAGTCCATCCATGCTGAGATCATGAGAATGAGACAGGCCATTGCACTTGGCTAATCCAAAGTCTGAAATCTGGTAAAAAATAAAATAAAAACACACATGCAGCAATTATCTGGGAGACTACTTAACTGGAACCTTTATTTTGAGATGCTCTGTTTTACTACATTCTTCCATCTCTAAATTACAGTTAACAACCACCATCTGGAAGTGTGAAGCCAATAAAAAAAAACGTCTGGAGGCTCTAGAATACAGCCTCTAGTTTTTATAAAATATAAGCGAGTAACAAAGAGAAAGGCTCATGGCCAAGCAGATTTTTAAAACTAAACTGACCTATAATAAGAGCAATGCTGCTAAAACAAGTAACATTTTGCAAAAGTTTTGTAGCTTAGTTAATAAAAAAACGGCATCTATATTTGGCTTTCATTCTGCAACACCACACACTCCTCTCTAGCCATTGCTGAAGGTGCTTGTGCAGTTCCTCCAATATAAGTAATTTCTACCTCAAGGTTACAGCCTCAGGACACAATCCAGGCAAACTGAGATTTTTTTTTAAGCCCCACTGCTTTTAAAGGAAGGGAATTAAGCATGTGTTGATATCAACTGGGCTTAAATGCTTAACTTTAGCTGGATTGCACCCTGAGGTTTTGTTCCTGCAAGCAACACGCATTTCAAACACACTGAACCAGAGCTCAGCTGGTTAATTTGAGTGAACAGTTTGAAGAATGAGATTATGCATCAAGCATGACAAAGTTTGTCTATATAAGCTTAGATGTATTTGCATATCTAGCAAATAAAGTTCAGTAAGTCCACTGAACTCAATGGGTTTACTTCTGAGTAGATCTGCACAGGACTGCACTGCAAAGCTCTTAAGTAAACGTTTGAGTGGTTTATAACAGTAATGTTATTAAGAAGGGGCCTGCAATGAAAATAATACAGCATCTAACCTGCCCCTACAACAATCTGTTTGCTTTTATTAACTGGAAATATGGAAAACATATATACTGTACAGCAGGGGTGGCCAACCTTCCACCATCAGGGCCTCTGCGTTCTTAAGAGTTGTGCAGAAGACAGAACCTTGGCGGGGGCAAATGCTGATGGTGCTCCTAAAGCAGCTGCACCTGCTGAAATGCCCTCACCTATACAACCATTAAAGGCCCAGGAGCATTCATGGAGAAAAGTTGGCCACCCTTGCTGTACAGTATATGTTCTGTTCATTTTATCCTCCATTTTCCCCTCTACAATACATTTTTTTCTATCTCATTTCCCCCCAATGTTTTCCCTCTTTTCGCAGTTCTCCCTTTCCTTCCCATCTTTATTTTCATTCTACCCACCTTCCCCTTTCTCTGTGCCTCTCCAATCTTTCCATTTTTGTTTCTGTCAAACTGTCTGAAGCAAGTAAACATGCCCTTCAAAAGGAACAGGCTGCAGGAGGCTTGTTTGAACCTTTTCCTTTCTGGCCTGTTTCCACCCACCCACTCCCAGCTTATTGCCCGTATCTTCCTGGGAATAAGTCTGACTGCACTCTGGCACTTTCTTCAGAGCAATCATGCCCTGATTCACTCTGTGCCAGGTGCAAGGGAGTGGCGACAGGATACAGGTATCATGTTGTCTTGTGTGCTCCCTGAGGCATCTGGTGGGGCCACTGTGTGATACAGGAAGCTGGACTAGATGGGCCTTTGGCCTGATCCAGCAGGGCTCTTCTTATGTTCTTAAGTCTGAAGCACTCAATGCATTTTCAAGGATTTCAAAAGGGAAACACCTTCACCTGCCTGCCCTCCTCCCAAGGAAGCAAGTGAGTTCATGTCTTTGGATCCCGTAGGAATTCCCCCCCCCATCTGTTAGCCCCTTCATTCTCCAAGCAGATTGTGGTTTGTCTTTTCCAATAGAAGTGTCTTTTTGGAATTCTGCATTATCTACATTCACGGTCTCCTTGCTGTCTGTGGATGGTCCCGTTTTGGATACAGTCATATTGGCACCAAATCTACAGCTCAGCATTATAAGAATAGATTTGCAAATAGCTTCATATTTTTACTTCGATAGTACAAAAAATGGGTTTTTGCACCATGAACCCAGTAAGTCATTCACGTTTTCACCATGAAAAGGGCCCTAGGAAAACTCAAAGGCTACAAGTTTGTATTTTAAGCTGGGAGTTCCCAACATCTCAAAACCTTCCAACAACTGAAGTATGTACAGCTGTACCTTCAAAAGGTTAGAACACCAGCAGAAGAGGCACATTCTGGAAGGAGTTTTGTGGGTTTAAAATTAGATGCTTTGAAGTTCTAACACTGGATAAAGCTTAGTCACACAACCCTACCACCACCCCCAATGTCAATGGGAACCATGAAGCACACACAAAAATATAGCCATTAAAGAAAGCCTTTTAATTAGCTTCCATGGAGTAACACAGAGTAGAGCAGTTGTCAGGTGCACGGACTTGGCGCCTGGGGAGTTTCCCATGTGTTTCCCATGTGTTATAGAGAAATCCGAAGACCCCCCAATGAGCCTAGACTCTTTCACAGGGCTGTAGCTCCCCCTCTCTAACCTTTAAATTAGTCCAACAATGAAAAACTGACATTTTATTCACCTACTAAAATGCACACCCCACATCAAAGCATGCAACAAAAGTTCCAGGCACTATGGTGATGCTACTATTAGCATATACACATCCTGTCAACTATCACAGAGTGCCCGACAAAATATAAAACAGATCGCGATTCCCATCAAGTACAATAGCAAATCATCAGTATGCATAACCAAGTGAAAGTTTAAGATGAGTGGTTCATCTTTAAAGGTCATCTTTAAATCCCGATACATTTCTCGGACAAGTGTCCTGGTCTTGACCACTGTTTCTCAGAGTATGCTCGTAGGAGCCCTGGGGCTCCCTGAGACCCCTTCAGGGGCTCCCCGAGCACACCATTAAGTGGCCACCGTCTGCTCTGCGCTGTGCTAGCCCATGAATGCACCGGCACTCTGGGGCTCCAAGATTCTGCACATGTGCCAAGATTCCTTTTAGCAATGTGAAGGCTCCAGAGAACAAAATGTTTGAGAACGGCTGATCTAAACCTTGCTGATGTTTCAAGGTGCTTACTGCTTGTGTTTGCTCTACAGTTAAAGTCTATGGGAGGTTCACTCAAAATGTTAAAAGTTGCTTTTAAATTAAAATAAAACTGCATGTATTAAGGCAAGTGTCAGCCACTGAGTGATGCAAGTGTTGAAGCAACTGATTTAAGCCCCTTAAGAACACTCTCATTGATCCAGTGCAATATAAGATATTTATGACTATGTGGAAGTTCATTTCATTTATGCTAAAGTACTCTCTAGAGAAGACTCTGATGCTGGGAAAGACTGAAGGCAAAAGGAGACGGGGAAGGCAAAGGATGAGATGGTTAGACAGCATCACCGATGCAACGAACATGAAAATGAGCGAACTCAGGAAGATAGTGCAGGAAGGCCTGACGGGATATGGTTCATGGGATCACAAAGGGTCGGACACGACTTAAACGATTGAACAACAACAACAACTAGACACAAACAGGAAATGAAAGGCACTCGCAATCCTCCAGGACCAGACCCTTTCTATGCAAACCATTCTACTTTTCAGCTTCCTACAAGAGCCACTGCCTGCTAGGTTCTTGGGCAACTTCAGGTTAAAGGAAAGAGGCACTTCCTGCCTGCCTAAAAAGAACTTATGCCACACTACCACAGCTCCCCTTTTCCACCTATACCAATGAACAGAAGTCCTAGTTCTCCCCCCCCCCCCCCAATACACTAGAACAGGCCTACACAACAGTGGCGTTCCGAGGCTGGTGCAGAAGCGTACGTGTAGCAGGATGCCGCTTCACACATGGAAGCGCCCCTCCCCCTCCCCCATCGGAGCCATTCCCACCAGGCGACGGCTCCTGCACAGACAGCCGTCGCACGCTGGGAATGCCACCGATCGGCGAGGGTGCTTTCACACACGAAGCAGCATCCTGCTACACGTACGCTTCCGCACCAGCCTCGGAAAGCTACTGCTACACAACATAAGGCCCACAAGCAGACTGTGGCCCTCGCCCCGTTTGCAAGCTCCGGGGAAAATTCATACTGGATGCAGTTTTTCCACCACTCTAAAAGGCAAGATCTAACATCCCTTCTTACATCAGGCTGGCAACACAGGAATCAGTGCAGTACAGCTCTGTTCAATAGGGCTTGGTAACACAAGTAGCCCTGTATCAGATGAAAAAAGAGCCACACGGTGATCCCCGACCACACTGGAGTTGCCAGTTTCTAGAAAGGGCAATGCTGGCATGGCCTCAGAATGGGCTCCTCCTCCATGGCCCAAGGCTGGTCATGTTACACTGCACTGTCCCCCTGCATCCAAGACTCTCTCCCCACCATGTGAATTGCACCTTGTTGCCACCAAACTTGGCAAGGAGTAGAAATGTACAGAAAGAACTTCCTTCCAGGAGCAGGAAGTGTTCAGAAAGAGAAAAGCCAAGAAGGGGGAATGGAGAGTTAGAGTTAACAGGAAATTACATTTTTGCTTATTAATAAAAATGTTCCTGTCCCCCAATTTTTTTTTACATAAATAGAAAAAGCCTGACCTTTTACTAGTATGGAGTTTTACAACCTTTTAAAGCAGAGGCAGCCACCCTGCCACCATTAGGGCCTTTGCATTCTTAAGAGTTGTGTAGAAGCCAGAATCTTGGCAACTGCAAGTGCCAATGGTGCTACTAAAGCAGCTGCACCTGATGAAATGCCCTCACCTATACAACCACTAAAGGGCCAGGAGCAGTCATATTGAAAGGTTGGCCACCCATGTTTTAAAGCAATAATAATAACTTACTTATTATTGTATTTCTGACTAAGTTTCAAATGGTGCATCGCTGACGAGAGACTCAAGAATCAGAGTTTGCTTTATTAGACCAGCATCTCAGTCTTTTCATCGTATCACAGAGCTGAAGGTGACAATTGGGACCCAAATACTTTAGGTCTTAGACATACCTTGACATGATAATGGGCATCAAGCAATATGTTTGCTGGCTTAAGGTCCAGATGAAGAAGAGGTGGAGACATGCAATGAAGGAAGTTCATGCCCACCGCTGTCTCGTGGACAATTCGGAAGCGTAGTTCCCAGGGCAGTGGCTCTGAGGCCAGAAGCTTTTCTAGTGATCCTGTCTCCATGTATTCCATGACCAAGCCCACAGGCTCTTTACAGATGCCATAAACGGGAAGGATGTAGCGAAATTTTGCCATTTCCATTTTCTTGGCTTCTTCCAACAGTTCCATACGCTCCCTAGATAAAAAGGAGTGAACGCACAGTTTAGCTCCATTTCTGCAAATAGTGTTTTAGTCATTCTGCACTATAACTTCCTCCATTTAACTGAAATATGAATTCCATATGCATTCAACTCCCTATACCATCAGAAATTAAACAAAGCATGAGTTGTTGACTGATAAATCAAAAGTTAAGAACAGGCCTCTACAAATTCACTTTCCTCTAGTTAGGGCCTCTGTTCAGCCCAACATGAAATTTGCTCTCCCCAGGTTTTCTGGCACATACAGAAGACTTGGGGGAAGGGATCAGCCACAAAATTAACGCTATCTCATAAGCCAAGACAAGACATGCAAAGCCCCTTGGCTGCGCAACTTAAAATGAAACAGCTAATTTGTTGAAGAACCAACTAAGCAACACATACTATGATTAACATATCTAATACCCGTCTAGCCATTTTTCAGTGTAATAAAAATGTACTGTATGTGAATACCCTATTTAAATATTTTGGTCCTGCAAAAAGTTCAGAAAGAAACAGAACACAAAGATGGAGCCATTCAAACTGTAACAGTGCAATCTACGCATGTCTACTCAGAAGTAAGTCCCATTGTGTTCAATAGGGCTTACTCCCAGGAAAGTGTGTATAAAATGGCACAAGTATTCCTTCTGAATTTGACCATCTTTCCAAATGCAGGAACTGGTGCTGGATATGTAGCCCCTAGTTTACAATTTAAATGGGGGGCCACATTAGATGTTTAACCTAACACCACCCATGCAATTTACAGGACATCTTTTTTAAAATATTTTATTATAATACATAAAAACAGAAAAAAAGAATTACAAAATAGCAGAAAAGATCCAGATTAGCCACTAACATTTATACTTAATTCTTATAATTACTGTACTTGTACCCTGCTAATTTACTGGACATCATCGCATCAAGTAGAATGTGCACATGTCTTGATGTTCAAAGTGTCTCCACTCCCTGCCACTCAAAGATATGGGTAGGGAATGCAGAATGTCGTAACTTTAGGGCACAGGCAAGTTCTACTAGACATTACCAAAGGGAAGAGGGTGCAAAACCTGTGGCTGACATTTTGGTGGCAGCCTCACATTTCAATATAACATCTAGTCTGTATGCCCTGAAGGAGGGAAAGACGACAATGTGCCCAGGCCAGAGGGAGCCTAACACCAACTCCCATGGAGCGCAGCACTGGCCTGAGAGTTTTATTAGTTTGCTGTTGTGTTCTTGTGACCATTTTGTAAGCCGCCATGGACATTTGCTTTGGCAAGAGAAAGGAAGGGTATACGTTCTTTAAATAAAAATCTAGTGTATTCCTTAGTAAGCTTTTACTAAAAGTCACAGGCGCCAATTCAAACCTGCAAGGTTACTTGGTCACACAACTAGCTGCAAGAACAAAATTGGCACCTGAATCATACAATTTGACCATTTTTGCAAGGTTCAGGAAAGCAAAGTACACTTGCTACTTCCCAAGGTCAGGGCTTCCATCCTCTGTGCACAGCGCTGAGGTTTTAACTCCTCATAATAAGAATGGCACAATTGTGTACATTTTATCTAATCAAAACCATTCATTAAATGAGCTTCATATAAAGCTAAAGCTACAGGAGAAAATCACCAAAGGATCATCTTACAGTTAATACTTGCATTTAAATAATTTATACTGGAACTAGAATACAAATTGCAATTTTGACTGAAATAATAATCCTACCCTCCAGGTAGCACAGAGGCATAAAGGTTAGGCATATTCAGTATCATAAAACTCTTATTACAACCCTTGCAATGAAATATGCAGTGCTGTATTGAATTGTATCTGCAATATAATGAAAAAGGCAGAACATCAATCTCAAAAGAACTACTTCCTACATTTTCACAAGTCTGAAAGGTCTAAAAATGATCCCATATGTATCCTGCCTTTCTTCCAAGAAGCTCAGAATGGTATATGAATTTTACCAGGGTCTCTGAGGGGGGGGTTAAGGGGGCACAATCGTACCCAGGCCCAGGGCCAAAAATGGGTGAAAAGGGGGCCCTGGAACTAAAGGGGGGCCCAGGAGCCAAATTCACATGAAGAGAAGGGGCCCAAAAGAAACATTTGATAAAATTCCTGAGTGGCCCTGGATTTTACCCTCACAACACTGTGAAGTAAATTAGGGACACGCATGTGCCCATCAAGGTCATTTAGTAAGTTTCATGATCTCAGATTCGGCAAGGTAACCTGAAGTTTCAGATGTCCACTACCCTAGCCAGCAGTCCAAAAAACTGAGACCTGTAATGAGCAATTCGTTCCCTTTGCCAACATTTTTTTTAAGTAGTGGTAGTCACAACGGCACAGGAAGGAGCAAGAATAAAAGATCCTAGGCTGTAGGAGCACTGTAAGAAGAGGATTGTGCTCCTCACAGTCCTCATTAGATAAACTATCCGTTGCCTGCTGATGTTAGTGAGCTTGCCGCTGTGAAACACAACGAAACCGGTGCAACTTGCATATGGTTGCAGCCAGCAAGAAGAGAAGCCAGTTGCTCAAGTTGCTTGAAATACAAAAGCACAAAGATCCCAGAAGACTTCTAGTATTGTTGAATTTCCAGTTATTTGCTACTGTTCAGGACTATATACAGTCTAGACACAATACTGAACGGGAACAGGTAGACTGTCTTTACTTTAAGCAAACCAATGTCTTGGTAGCAAACAGAACGAAGTGTCTTTACAGCACCTTAAAGATTTAAGGGTCTTTTAGTAAAACAATGCAAAACACAGTTTGTGAAGGGTCAGGTTGCATGCTGCACCAAAGAATTCTCAAAGTGTTCACTCAAATGAAGTCAAGTAATCCAGTCCCCAGTGAATCAGATAGTATAGTACTGTACCTGTTTGGTTGGCACAGGAAAGATCATGTACAAATTCAGTCCGTAGTAACAAGAAAATAGGTAGTGTACCTACTTAAAATAGGAACAATTGGTGGGGATGGTTTTACTGATGCTCTAGAAAAAAAAGCTGCCTTTAGAGTTTGGTGGGAAATAAGTGAAATCGGTGCCTATCATTCAAATTAGAAACACAGTCATTAACTAGAGAGCCCACATGTAGGAATCAATGTTGGCTGCCAGGGCTGATGAGTCACACCAAGAAGGTAAGAGTCCCTTTAAAAAAAGTTAGAAAAATTTGTTATTTGGGTGTGGGAACAGATTGGAAGGGGGCTCTTTCTAGTATTCACAGCAATTGCTACTACTGCCCTCAAGCAAATATTCTTTGAGATAATTACCTTTGAAAAGAATCACCAAGGTGCTTTGACATAAAAAGGGAGTGTCAGTAAATGAACAGAACCACCAGCTTTTGCCCCAAGCATATAACTCATCAAGTTTCAGCTAGTTTGGGATACACAAAGGTAGAAGACTTCTCTGGATACCAAGGTGAAATTACTGAAGGTGGTCAGCTACTGTCCTAGCATGTAAAATAGCAGCCACCAAGCCAGAACCCAGCTTATAAACAGATTCCACTGTTCTATGAAAGGGCATGTTGTGATAATATATGCCTACGTCCAGTAACCAGCTTGCCAACATTGGACATGCAAAGGAATGAAAATTCTGAGTTCATATTTCAAGATACCAATATTCAGAGGAAAAACACTTCAATGGAAACTTAAGGATTAAAGACTAATAGAAGAAAGCTAAAATTCTCATGAGTTCATCAATAGCTATCAATACAAGAACGATTGGCCTTGGAGACCACATTGTTATGAATCTTGGGAACAGAGATTTAAAAAGTGGTTAATTAGGTTGCAATTTCTGAATTAGCTGCTTGCTAGGAAAGCTCAGAGAACAGGAATATCTCTGAGAAAGTTCTTCCTTGTTTTATGTCTTATTTACCATGACAACAGAATATAAGAATTGGCCTCCTCAATTCGACTGACATCCCCAAATTTCTTACCAGGCTGAGAGCTGGCTGCTATGCTGTCAGAGGACACCACGTGTACATAATTGAACATTGTTAAAAGATATCTTCATTCATTCAGCTGAAACTACTTAGGCTCAAAGCAGAAGGCATATTCCATCAACAGCTTTTAATGGCAAAGCCCTGTTCCATCATTCCCATTGATACACATCTATTCTAGCTAAATATCAGAAGGGAGACAAACACATTCACCTTACTTTCATCTTTGAATCTCAGTCTTAACAGAATGACGCTCAATCCTATGCATATCTGCTCAGAAGAAAGTTCTACTGATTTCAACAGGGCTTATTCCCAGATAACTGTGTACAGTATTCCATTGCAGCCAGACACATTTAGAATACAGGTCTCCTACGTATGTGCAGGCTAGGATCCAGGGAACCGTATGCAAGTTGAAAAGTACACAGGTCAAAACATCTGACTCTTGCCAGTCCAGTCACAGTGCTATTGCACCTGTGTGAAAGCACCACTGAAGGACCTACTGTGCCTGTGCAAGAATGCTGGCACAGCTGTACAAGACGTTTGTAACTCCAACGTCCATAACTCGGGGAGCCAGTTATCCTAGATAAACTACTCTCTACCAGGGGTGGCCAAAACATGAAATGCTCTTGGCCCTTTAATGGTTGTATAGGTGAGGGCATTTCAGCAGGTGCAGCTGCTTTAGCAGCACCATCAGCAATTGCAGCTGCCAAGATTCTGTCTTCTACACAACTCTTAAGAACGCAGAGGCTCTGATGGTGGAAGGTTGGCCACCCCTGCTCTATACCGTGCTGCTTTTCAACTTAAAAAGTGACAGTCCCTATTGCTAGGCTTACCAGATCCAAACCGGGACAGAGTGCTAGACCTAATGGGGCTTGCTTCTGAGTAGACATGCCTAGGATTGTGCTCTAAGGGTTTAGCAAGCTACACCTGCCCATATTCCTTCTCCTAAAGGTCTAGCTGCACTCTGTCCCGGTACGGATCTGGTAAACCTACCTATTGCTGATATTTTCCTGAATTAATCCTAAATACAGAATTCTGCATGACTTGTATTTGGAGAGCACACATTTTCTGAGTATTTTTCAAATACAAAAAACACCTCTCCACCTCATTTTAAAGCTGTTTATTTTGTTTGTACAACTGTTCCTACTTTTGTTGTCGTTGTTTTAAGAAAAGACACTCCAATTCAGCAGCCTGAACACACTTCATTTTGGGAGCAGTGTTTGTGTTTGGTTTTTAAAATCTTGGCTTGGTACTTAAATCACTCCAAAGAGGGAAAGAGAGTTCTTGACAAAACATACCTAAAAGTGATTTGTGGTGGTAGATCAGGTGTACAGCAACGTGTACGATACAAGCAGTACTCAGGAAAAACCTGAAGGGATGCAGCAACAGTTCTGCATCCTTTCCCTCTTCGACGCTTGATTGTTCTCTTTGTGTTGTTTAAGGGGCTTTTGTCTCCTAGTTATGTACAGTATATCTACCTTTATTATAATGCTCAAAAGATTACACTCTCCAAATTACAATGATAAACTGGCTAAGCAAGCAGTACTGCTTTAAAAGTGCATGTTTCCAGCATCTGCTTCCTGAGAGAAGCCAGTTAAATGCTTCGTTATTACTCCAAAGAGAGATAATGATCTGGCAGGAGTCAGTGAAAACATTAAATTTGCTTATTTAATCTCTGAACAGGCTACAGACGTAGGACTTCAAAGTACAAGGCTTGGATCTTTCTAGACAGAATTCCACCCATTTCATTTTCCAGTAGTAAAAAGTAGAGTCGCTTTCCAGAACTCAGTCTTATAAACCCTTTGACACTACAATGCAGGACCACAATTCACTTGTAGTATTTCTACCTAACGCGGAACTGTTAGAGGCGGGGAGAAAAGTCATCTTAAAAATCAAGCTCACTATTACTAGCAGTTATATGCTGAAACTTCCATTGATATGGACCAAAATTATGGCAATTTACACACTAGAGGTAGTAGGAAGTAATGAGGACCCCAGATTTAACTCACACAAAGCAGGTTCTACAAGATCAAGAACTTGAGGGAAAATATGGGTGAAACAGGCAAACCAAAGAAACGGAGATGGGACAAGAACAAAAGTATATCTTGCAGGGACCAAAACCTCAAAAATGAGACCTAGAAAAACAGCAGGAGGGAACTGTTTTATTTCAAAACAAAAAACTCTAGAAAGAGCCATGAAGTTCCCCCATTTACTCTTTCAACTGAGGAATAGTTTCAGAGTCTAGTTCTGGTTTTGTACACAAATATTCCCCCCCCCTCAAGAATATATTGTCTTCTGCTAGGAATAAGTGAAAGTGAACTGAATGACAGAATATTTATTTCCATATTTGCATCATTCAGTTTGGATTTGGCAGTTTATTCCTTTTCTGTCTCATTCATTTTCAAGCACAGGAAACCATTTTTAGGGCCTCTATTGATGAAGACAAAAAAAACATAACATAAGAGGTCTCAGCCTTGTTCTCTCTCAGCTTTGCAGCCGAGACAGACGCATACTGTACCAGCAAATTAAATGGTAGCTGACAAGGAGTCTTGTCTCTCCCCCAAAAGGTACAAAAAAAGCCAGTATTAAGCACTTGCCTTTACTTCCAATTCCAATTTAACTATCACCGTGTGCAAAGAGGTATCCACTGGCTGCCATGCACATGGCCATGTTCAATGGCTATAGCATCAATGAGTCTATGTACCCTTAAGCAAAACTGATCTGGAGATTGGAAGTAGTAGTTTCTAACATCACTGACACAAGCCAATCAGCACTGTCTACATGTGACTTTTGTTGCCAATCAGTTTCTTCAGAGCTTGATTGGGGGGGGGGGGGGGAAGAAGAGAGAATGATTGCCATTCACTGAAGACACTTTTGAACCGGTCCCATTGCTGTAGTAGAAACATGACATCCATCTTCACCATAATGTCCAGACATTATGTTTCCTTGCCATTGCCTTTCAGATCTCTGCCATCTCAATAGTTATATTTCAGAAAATGCCAATGTTACTGCATGTTGTGACACATCAACACCTGGCTCACTCGTTACTGTGCCAGAACCAGTTCAGTTCTATTGACAGCTGCAAACACTTTGCCTTTTTTTAAAAGACAGATCAAGTGTTGTCTGAAAGATTAAGTTTCTAAAATGTGGATGAAATTCCTCATCTACACCACCTCAGAGGTGAAGGGCTCTTGGCTGTACGTATACCCAGTCTTACTCTATACATAGTTCAGAGATCTTACATTTCATGTGCCTACAGAAATGCAAATATAGGTAGATATTTGTATTGCAACCACAACAGTCAGTTTACCATAGTGCCAAGTTCTGTTTGGTACCCATTCAGTTAAAAATGATTCCAGCTAGTTCCCCAGGGTTCCACAGCTCTCTCTCTCTCTCTCTCTCTCTCTCTCTCTCTCTCTCCCCCCCCCCCCCTAAAGACCATCTGAATATCAGTAAGAACTGCTTCTGGAACTGAGGGGATATACAGCAAGGTCACAAGTGATTGAGATCAATAAGGTAGCATGCCTGTTTAACAATTTACTTCCAACAAAGATGTTTACATAGAAACGTCTATTGACCAAATTTGTCGAGGTTATGAAAGATGATCTGCAAAGAAATGACTGATGTTTTGAGACTCCCTTATCACAGCAAGAACAAAAGTGAAACAGACCTTTGATCACACACTTTGCAGAATGGTCAGAGTAGCTTTCTCATAAACCCTTGATTAACTGTTTAAAGGCCTAAGTATAAAACTCAATAGTCTGTAGTAGCAACTGCGTCCCTGACTATGGCTCAAAGAAAAGCAGATCAAAAGAAGGGTGTGTGTTTGTAGACTATATTATAGAACATGCTTTAAGATGCCTGATGGAAAGACCCTAGGGAAGCAATCTTACCCAAAAGGGAGCAGGGACCAGAGTGAAGTATTGAACTCAGTGCTGACAAGCAAGGAGTGGGACACTTCTTCCAAGACGCACTGTTGCGATGTTGCATTCTGTTTCCCAGCTCAACACACCAGTGAGCATTAAGGGGCAGCTTAGATCTCCCTAGAAAGGCCAGTTGGCTTGGGGAGGCACATCTCAGTTGTTAAACAAATCACTATGCTGGAAAGAACTACCCACTGTGAAGTTTAACTTTGTGAAAAGTATATCCCTGTGTAAAAGACTTGCATTTAATCATGCAATGGAAAGGTGCCAGTCTATTCACTTGCATTTTTTTTAAAATCACCCCACTGAAGCCTTTCGGATCTCATCCTGTTAAGGTTTACAGGTGGCTTCCTGTTAGCCTCAATCCCAATGTGACATCCAAGCGCACCTGGCTAGTATTATCTAGCTGATGGGAGAAATCAGGCCATACACCTATTATTGTGTAGTGATTCTCAGAGGTCCCATGCAGAAGAGTAATTAGGTAGATTTTATCTCCCTTTCAAAAAAACAATAACGTTGAGCAGTGTTGCCATAGGCAACTCATGCACATGTGACAGAAAAGTACACATTACCCTATGCTGTGATCACACACTAGCCTGGGCTCTTCCCACAACCAACTGAGATGTTCAGAATTCTGAAGAATGTGACCAGTTTTTAAAGAAACAGTGCCTTAATCCAGAATAATTCCAACGATTTATTTATTTATCATATTTTTATACCACCCTTCCTCCAAGGAGCTCAGAGTGGTGTACATATTTCCTCCCCTCCTTTTGTCCTCACAACAACCCTGTGAGGTAGGTGGGGCTGAGAGATAGTGACTGGCCCAAGGTCACCCAGGAAGCTTCGTGGCTGAGCGGGGATTTGAACCTGGATCTTCCAGGTCTAAGTCCGACCCCCAAACCACTACACCATCCTGGCTCTAGAAGGAACGGTCACTAGAAGGAACGGGAATTGGTGCCCCTTTATGATATCCTACCAAAACAAAGTGCACAGCAAAACAAAGTCAATAAGCAACATTACAGAAATGAAGACATCATATGGACCTACAAGATGTAGGGAGCCGGACAGTCCCAACATAAAGCTCCCAAAATACCACTGCCAAACAAGCAACATGACTACAAGATAACCCACCAAAAGAACAACAAAGAAGCCAAGTCTCAACCACCTGTTGGAAGGAATGAAGAGTGGGGGCCACATGATGCCTTATTTCAACTTTGGAGTTTTCTTTATGGGTTCCCCCCCCTCCCTCCCTCCCTCCCTCTCTCACACACACACACACACACACACACACACACACACACACACACACAGATGGGCACCGAGATCAAGAACAGAACACCACTGGGTGTTAAGTACACAATCAACATTTATAGAATATTAAATGCTATTCAGTGGCAGGTATATTCAGATATATTTGGTAGCCTTGTCCACATTCAAAAAAGGCAAAGTTACTTTTCTATTGTTTCCCTTGCTGACTCAATATAATTACATCATTTCTTCAAACATACACAAGCACAATTACCTTTGTCATGTAAAAGTGACAGTCATTGTGTTAGCAGTTTTAAGTTCCACACTTGACCTCTTACTGGAATTGCAAGTCATTTAAATATTCTTAATACAATGTACTACTTTTTAAAAAAACAAAAAGGTAGGTCCTAAAGCAGTTTCCATAGCTAATCAATAAATACTTCCCTGTCCCCAAACTACTCAAAATCTTTAAAAAGAAAAAGAAAAAAACCAGCAACAGCCACTGGAAAGATGCCATGCTAGGGTGAAATTTTAATTTTAGAAACATTAGAGGATTATAATTCTCTGGTTGTGAACAGCTCTGCAGCAATTGTTTTACAGTACCATCAGCATACATGGTGCGTTAAGGTAGCATTTAAAAAAAAAACTAAACAAGAAGCTCCTGCCCCAAGAAACTAACAAACAAACGTTTTTACAAGTGGGGAGAGACGGGAGGTAAGAGGCAAGGGTAACAAGTGATAAATGACAGCCAGCATAGGTATATTTGCTTCGAACGAAGCCTGAAAGCTAAGGTATTGGCTTTGTGGAAAAGGTGGGTTTTAAAAGGGATTCAGACCCAAAGAAGGGCACTAAGGAACAATGATGGAATCTAGAGTAGCAGAGGACCTTTGAGAGCTCAGAGTGACATAGCTGAATGTCATGGAAAAGGATATACTGTAATAGAAAAACTGCACTAATTTTCCCCACCATCCCAAAGCCCTTTCTTTTGTTCAATTTGAAATGTCTCACTGAACAAGCAATACAGTTGGAGGAATGATGTATACTGCAATCATCTCCTGCCTGGAGTGCTTATCAATGTCATTGTTCACTTCCAGGACAAAAAAAAACACAAAACCCATTTGGCCAACAAACTGAATAGCGCCAAGAGCTAGATAACTTCCAGCGCAATCCTGTGTAAGGATCCGGCCGGCGGCCCAACATTGCCCTCCGGACCCTGCTCCAAGGCTGCCCGTCAAATGGCAGGCCGGAGGTCTACTCGGGGAAGGGGACGCTCATCCCCTTTCCCGGTTGTAAACCGGGGCCTGCCGGATAGGCCTCCTTGGCTTTCCACCAGCTAAATAGCTGGCGCAAGTCAGAGGAGGAACGGCCTAGCCACCCGGCGAGGAAGGGGATATGGCGGGTGCCATCCCCTGCCCCCTCCCGGGCCGGCTAGATCAATGGCCCACCCTCCCTGGCCCACCTGGACTGCCCACTGGGGGAGCACTTACCTTCCTCTGGTGGCTGCTTGCCCAGTCCAGCGACGGAGTGAGGGATGCCGGCCTCCCTTACTCCTGAGGCGTCACGAACGTGCTTTACGGCACGAGAGGTAGAAGACATATTTCCTAAAGAATGATCAATTGGCTATTGTAGGCTACCCAACTTTCAAACACCACCCAAGGTACAGTTCCATCTACAGCCAGGCTGGCAAAGCAGTCTTCTTTTTTCACGTAGGCGTCAAGCATGATTCATCATATTATGCAGAATATATGGAAAAATCTCTCAATATGGAAACATGGCCACTGAGTTCACAAGAAAAGGTTATGTCCACACAGCCGAACTCGTGAGAAACTGTTTATCATGCAAGTGTTCTGCATCGTTTCTCCATTCGAAAGCATGGACTTTCATTAAGACCATCACCCTGCCCACCCCCAGACAAAAATGGACCGTGTAGACCCGTGAATGCAAACACCATCCACGGAAATCAAATCGCATTAAGTGGAACTCCCAGATGTGAACTTCTAGCACTTAGACGTTTCAAAGTAAGCAGTACCAGAGGTCTCGCTTGGATAGGAACAAACAGCCGAACAAATTAATCCAGTTACAACATAGTTACTCCTTGGTAGAAACAGTTTGACAATATGACACAGTAAGCCATGTAGTAAGTATCCCTCCACTGTACCCACAATTGGAGCCTTGCCACCCTACCCTCCACCAACAGTGAATGTATTTTGTTTAATGTTACAATGGCCCCAAGGAGAAGATCCTGCTTACATGGTATTCCTTTGTTTGCACTTCAGATAAAAGCACCTAAAGCACTTCCTGCTGCTGTACTGCCTATTTTGACCTCTGGAGCTGCAACGGGCAGGATTTATCAGCACAAGCCAACACATGCCTGCTGAGGGTAGGGCCTAGTGTGCTGGGAACTGCTCCCAGCTAAGACGGCAGAAGTTGTCCTTTCAACTAAGCCAGCATGAGGATCCTAGCAGCAGCCTGCCTGAAATGGCTGAATCCCATCACCACCGCAGCAGCAGCAGCAGCAGGACCACCCAGTACATTGCGGACAATGTGTGCAACATACCTAGTCGAGGCTACTGGAGTTCCCCTCACATCTTTGTGTGTAGGTATGGCAAAGGGTCATGCAACAGGTTTCACAACTATATATTTCATCACCATTATACACACACAGTTATGAATAAGCCAAAATGATCATTCGGCTCAGTGCGACTGGAGACCAGCAGCCACATTATGGCCTGCCTTTCGCCACCATCTCTAGTGGCGATAACGCAACCCCGTTTCATTCTTTTTATACAGCATGTTTCTTCACCCAGCTAAAAATAAAAGCCCAGAGCCCTCTAATCCCCCACTCACCTGCAAAGTTTTTAACATTAAGGTTTATTCATTAGTGAATCACACCTTGTTCTTTCAAAATCTGAGATTAGCTTACTGCAGCAAGGCATTTTTAGAAACAAAAATATTCATTGTACTAAACTGTACCAACAAGTAAGGACAAACACCACAGTAACAATGGTCATCGCTCAAAGAGTAAGTGAGCCCAAACTTCCTTCACTTTGCTATCTGGTGCTTTAACAATGAAGGCTAATCAGTTTGAAAACCAAGACCTCCATCTAAGTTACAGTAAAAAGAGTACATAACTCAGTTATCCCATGCAGGCTATCTACATGCAGCTAGTAACATGATCCTGGTATCCCACTGCTTGCAATCTCCACCCCTGTTGAACGAACGAACCAACGAACACGCACGCGCGCACACACACACACACACACACACACACACAAAGAACCAGAGGACTTCATTTCCAGAGAAAGAACACCAAGTCCAGAAGCCTGCTTTCCATACACAATTCAGAAATACTAGAGACACACTCAGGAAGATAAAGAGACACAGGTGATGAGATACATGATGCACCTTGCGAGCTCTGCACACTCTTGTAACAAAGATGTCCCACTTATGCAAATGTCCACCTAGCACTTGCAGGGTTTCCCCCCTTCACTACACCTATTGTTTCAGGGAGGACATTTTAACTTTCTAAATTTCAGTAGCAACTCTCTTATGCACAGCTTTTTTTATAACCAGGGAATCAAGCAGAACCATTCAAAAAAATGCTTCAAAGTTTTCCATAAGTCAGAACTAAACCCCAAAATCTCTTGCTTACCTTGAACCTGAACCAGTCCCAATCTTTTAACACAGAAAGTGGCAACCAGTTCTGACTAAGCAATTCAATAATCAGGCATTCAGCTTTTAAGTGCATGATTTTTATTTTAATTGCTGCTTTATGCATTTTGTTTGTAAAAATCTGTTAAAAATTCCAAACACAAACTGTTAAAAAAATCCCTTCTCAAGTTATAGCTGCACTGCAGGGTAAAAAAAAAAGAGTTTGGTATTATTCTGTATCCAAATTAGTTCTACACTGGTTCAGAGGGTCTGACCAGGTTACCGAACTTTTAAAAGTTAGTCCCTGAACCAGAGTTTTAAAAACTAATGAACTGAATTCAGATTTTTAAATGGCTCAACTCCCTGTTTACAAACTATTGGTGTGAGCTCCCACCAAGAGTAATTACACTATTAGAGCAGCTTAACAATTGTGGTGCAGGCTAGGCTTCTTGCATGACTAAAAAGGTGTGCACCATTTATGGGTTAAAACTCACAGGCTGCAACATTCTGCTTTACATCTCACTTAATAGTTGTTGGAACAAAGAATCCCACTGGATTGCCTGATAATAGGATTCTTTGGGATCAGCATACATGCACCAATTGTGGTTTATTATCAAGGTCAGGAAAGAATCCTGCCCCCACTTCAACAGGAATTTGGTCCCTCCTCCCATTTCTGTGAGTCATTAGATAGGATACTGGGCATGCATGGAGAACTGTGTCCAATACAGAGGGCGAAATTCTTACTTTCAAGGAGACCTTGCCACATTCAACCATCTGCTGTGGGAGCCTGGCAAATTGCAGGGAATCTGGAATGTGTTTGTGAATGCGCTCTCAAGTGCAGATGGGGCGATAGCGAAGACCTGTGTTGCTCATCATCATGTGCAACTTAAGAACACACCCAACAACACCAACACTCTCCTGAAGCTGTGCACTACAGAGAAGGACCAGTCACGGCCAACACTGTATTTTGGGCACCTTGTCTGCCATTATTATGCCCACCTAACTGGTCAAAGAGGCACCCTACTAAGCAGCGGGTCTCATATTTTAGCAGGAGTAACTGTCCCTATTCATCCACATAGCATCTTTGCCAGTGATTGTTTGCTGGTGTCTCTTGTGTCTTTTCCATAAACTGTGAGCTCCTCTGGGACAAGGGAACTCCCTCCATCTTTTCATTTATTTTGCTCCATAAACTTGAATATTTATTTATTTATTTATTTTGTTAAAGGCATTTGTTTATTACTATTGATCTTATCATTCAAGGCAGGATTCTGAGTAGCCACCTATATCTTAAGGTAAGGGATGGTTTTTGCACACATTCAGAGCGACTAATCGTTGCACTTGGGATCAGAAAGGAATACCGTATTGGTCTGAGTATAAGACTCACTTTTTTCTCCTAATTTAAGTTTTTAAACTAGGGGTGCGTCTTATAATCAGGCTGTTGCAATTTAATGCCAGTGATTTTAATTACTTTTTTTTAATAGCACCAAACTTTAAGGGTGCGTCTTATAATCAGGTGCGTCTTATACTCGGGACAATACGGTATTTCCTCAAGATCAGATCAGCAAGTGAAAAGTAGTAACACACAGTTCAACTACTGGAACTATTGCCTCTGCTGTTGGCTACCATGGCTTGGAGCACACAGCTTGAGCTGTGGGAACTGGCAAGTGGAAAGGCCTAACTAACACCAGGCAAAGGGATGGGCTAGGTGACCTTTGTGGTTCCTTCCAAGACTCGTTCTGACATGACACTTACAGTAGCAACCCTTTTAACTGCATCATATATTTCCAAAAAATGTATCCCAAGAGCACTATTCCCTTACGTCCAGTGCTACTGGGTTGCATATTTTGGTCATATATACGACCAAACACAGGTTGCTCAAAACAGAGAAAATAGCTAGTCTTTTGCAATGGAATGCTATCTTGGTAACTATATTCCATTAAAGCACTTTTCTGTTGGCTCTGAGTTAACATACAGATTCAACAGGTCCCTCGTCATGATGCTTAAGAGAGCCTTTCACAAAGCACCCAAAGCCTGAAAATTAAATACCTGTAACAGAGCTGGCATAATGTAGTCATATCTATAGCAATACATCATATTCATTCATCTGCTGTAGGGCCTGCCCAAATTGCAAAGAATCTGGGATGTGCTTTTAGGGCACACTGGGGTGATATACACATATCACATGCCCATCATGTGAAAATGGACTTGTATGGGTTGCTAGAGCTGCTTGTGTTTACCTGACTTGGGTACCAGATAAAATACAAAGACAGCAATCAGTTTCATCTTTTTGATACCTACCAAGTTGCCCCAAGAGAATTAGTTAGCCTAGGAGATGGAATTTCAAATTAAAAAAGACTTTATAGGCCCTCAGATCAGAAGCCAAATAGTTGCAATCTACTGCCAAAAGCTGTTCCAAGATATTACATATAATTTCCATTTTTAAAAAAAACAAAAAGCACCAATGGCAGTTCTGTCCTTTCCGTCCAATAAGGCCTCAATCTGCAAAACTGTCTATACCAGATCGAGCCCCTAGAAACGTTACTGGTGGGCAACCAATTCATGGCTACAAGGGTCATTGCAACACAAGGCTCTGGTGGTGGCCCAACATGAGACGGAAGTAAACGCCACCCAAATCGGTTTTGCTTCCGAAGACGTTCAGAATTGTGTGCGCATGACGTCTTGCAACAGGCCTTGACGTCGGAAAGAAGAAGTGAGCCCTATAGCAGGAGGCACGCTGCTTAAGCGCTTGACATGGCTCGTTCTCGTTCAAGAGCAGTCTTCAAACTAAAAAGGTAATAATTAAAAACAAAAAATGAAAGCATTCCCAACCAGCCACCTCTGCGAGCTTAGCTTCACCCAAGGAAGCCACCCAGGCCTCTCCCTTTTTTTCCCCAACAGTCCCGGGCTTGCAGAACAACCGGTCCTCCTTTCCACGTAACTCTGAAGCACAACCCTGAAGGAAATGCGAGGCGAACACAGTGCACGCAACGACAAGCCGATCGCTTCCAGCGTCCCTTGCTGTCGGCAAAGCGCTTTGCTTATGAACGCCGCCGCTCTTTTATTAAACGAGTGCATTACAAAGAGTCCATTACCGCAAATCTGCAGGCAAATTTGCCTCGCTTTGCAAAAGCTACCGTGTAAGTATATGTACAAGGCACCGTATAATGAAAATAATCGTTTCATACATGAGGAGGAGGAACCTCCAGAGGCAGTAGAACTGCGCCAGGTACACAGCAACAATAGGGAGCTACAATTTAATGCTGGGACCGTGGGAAGTGCCGGGATACCCACGCCGCCGCTTTCAAAGCACTCCTCTCTCTTTTGCTTTAATATAGGCGAACTGCTTCACAAGAGATCATCAAGCGGAATTATGGCATTTAATTACATTCATGCCCGCCCGTCTTTCGCAGGGCTTCTTCCCGCCTGCCTTCTTGCAGGCGCTCAGTTAAATAAAACTTAACCCTTCACTCTTTCCTAAAGCAAACTGGAGAAAATAGCTTTTCGTCCAATCAATGCCACAGAGTTCAGCCGTAGGAATAGCTTAGCAAAAGTTCTCAAGAAGTCGACTGGCGAATTCCGAACAACCCCCGGGGGGTCACCCCCCCCCATATGCCTGGCAGAAGAAACCTGCGCTGCGCTCTGCAAACGGGAGGCTGCAATTGCAAACATAACATACCCTCGCCTCCTGGCACCATCAGGCTGCATCCGACTCCGAACTACGCAAAACATAACTCTCTACCATTTAAGCCAAAAGAGGTCTTGAACTCCACCACTCAAAGCCACTGGCAGCCCAATCCTAAACAGGGAATCTACTTCCTAGTAAGTACTGTAGCTCAGAATTGCAGCCTTGCTCTGCGAAGTTGAACGGGGGGGGGGGGTCTCCTTCCAAAGCGGCTTGGCGTTTGCATCTGCTTAAATGCATGCGGGTTTGCAGGGTTGCCAGCAGCCCTGCGAGCACTGAACGACAAGCCTGGAAACACCTGGCGGCGAAGGGGACCCTGCCTGGCTGGCAACCGAGAGAGAGCCACTCCAAAGGTTAAACGGCGCTTGGAGGGAAGCGCTGCAGTCTCCCCGCTTCGATGAGCGCTGCGCCGCTTTCATTGCATTGGTGAAAGTGAACAGAGAGAAAGCAGCCCGTCTTTCAGGAAGCAAGAGGAGATGACAACCTCCCCCCCCCCCGCGGCCCCCCACAGCCGAACCTCGTTCTAACTGTCCCTCTGCTAACTTAGCTCTTAACCAAGTTGCTCACTCCAAACTCTTTGCAGCCTCTGAGGCACAATGTAACAAGCAGAGAAAACTCGTTGCCAGCAAATCCTGTCACCGTGGGAGAAGTGCCGGGATACCAACGCCGCTTGCGTTTTGCTGGGAAACCGGCCGACCTGTCCACTCTGCACGCCCGATGCTAGCTAGCGCGAAGGCCGGCTGCAACCTCCACCACCACCACGCCTTTGCCCTGACACCCAGGCGGGCACTTACTTCTCGTCCACATGTAGGCTGGGCGAGCACTTGATGGCGAGCCATGTTTTCCAATGGATGTGGCGGACTTTGTAAACCTGCCCGAAGCCACCAGAGCCGATCTTCTCCCACTTCACGAACTCGCTGGAGTCAAAGGTTTTCAGCAACCCCATGGCCCACGGAGCGCTCCCCTCCTTCTCCATGGAGCCCCTTTCTTCTTCCTCCCCAGTGTGACAGGCTTGCTCTCACCGGAGACACTGAACTTACTGACCGCCTCTCCCTCCACCTCGTCTGTCTTTCCCAAGTGACTCAAGGTGTACTCATTAACCAAGGCATTACATCACTTCCTGGCTTCATTTCAGGCGGCCCTGCTGGGGAGTGTAATCCGAGCCGTCCCAGTTAGAAAGGGAATTGCAAAGCAGGGTGGTGTTATAACAGGACAGCTCTTGCAAAACTCTGCAGGCTGGAATAGAATAAAAGGAGGCTCTCCCATCCCATGATTCGAAGGTGGTGGCAGGCATCCGGAGCAGTTCGGGATGTGCCTTCTTGAGAAACTTGCTGAATTCTTATTATTTTTTTTTAAGACACCTGGAGGGAGCACCGCACAACCAGTTGACTATCTATTGTAACACCTAACAGATTTTTAACAAGGAAATACACTGTATGTTAAATTGCCAGTCTCACTATTACTACTACCCAGTGCGTGTCCGGATCAGTGGCAGAAGAAGCAGATCTATATATTTGTTGGCCTCAAAACAATATTTTGCAAAGAGAAAACAAAACAGTCATACTTCTCTGGTCCTGTAGCCTCTTTGGTATAGTCTTTACATCAAGCTTGGCCTTTGAAACTATTACAAATGGCAGCCTTGGTTTCTTTCCAAGCCCAGAACATCTGCCTCTCTCCCCTATTCTGGGGGACCCTCAACAATGGCATGGGATGGGGGTATATGGGGAAACTGCAAGGGAAACTACCACTACTTTGCCCTGAAGCCATTTGCCCATGCCCATGCCATTGCCGAAGATCCCCCAAACTTTAGCAGCAGTGTTGGATGGGGAGTTCAGGGAGCTCTGGTAGGGAAGAGTGGGCTGGGAAAGTGCAATACGCTGGCTCTCATTGTGCCACCTGCTATGCAAGATGCCACCTGCTCTTTATCTTACCTTATCAATTCATTATCCGTTGGAAGTAGATCATGCCAACTCTGACTAGATCTTTTACTTATTTGAATTAATCTTTTTTTCATCTGTACCATGCATAATCATGGAGTGTCACACCTGCTTTTTGCATTGCATTTTTATATATAGAAAACTGCCAGCTGAAGAGAGAACACTTTGTGCACCTGATGAGAACTGATGCCACAATACGTTAGTCTTTAGGCTTAGTTTCTGCTGCAACCTATGAACAGAACTACTTCTCATGTCATAGTATGTTACTATTGCTTTTGCATTTTTTTCTAATGTACTGCCATGGCTACCTGAAAAGCTCAGAGGACTAATTTTTCTGTTAATTCCTGAGTGTTTACAGTTACTCACTCTTAATAGAAAGACATAAATATGTTTTGCTGTTGCTACATCAAATGGACACATTGCTTGATAATAGCTGTTTTCAGATTTACTAAAATGTTGCATATTGTTCTGAGATTAGGATGTAGTGATTACCCATGGCATTATAGCCAGGCCCTGAGGCAATGCTCAGTCAGTTACCTGGAATGGACAAAAGAGAGTAAACCAATGTTAATGGCCCAAGAAACTCCTTGAATGGAAGCCTCCTGCCTGTAGATGTATGTGAACTTCACATACATCTACATGAGAGGAAGGTGTAATCTAAGGTGATTTATCCCCTCCTCCCTCTGTGAGTGAGTGAAAACTAAAGACAGATTCTGGAAGAGGCAGAGAAAGAGTTAGAATTTAATCTGGAAGAAACTGGAATAGAAGCCAAGGAGAATAGCTGACAACTAAAATGCTTGTGGCTTGCAGAAGATGCTACATCTGCACCCAATGCTCAAACATCTATATTTGTAAATAAAGCAAATATTACAAAGACATCATAGGACTCTAGTGATTTTGCCTCCAATGGAAGCCTGAACCCAGAGTGTGCTGCTTGACAATAGTTTTTTTTTTTTCAGATTTACTGAAATGTTGCATATTAATGTCAAAGGGGCCAGGGCTGTAGCAAGCCTTCCTACGCAGAAAATTTCACATTTCTAGGCAGTGATTCAAAGAAATGCATGGAAAAGTCAGTGGATTTCCTTGTAACTAACTGCAGCTTATATAATGCTATTGCCAAGCCTAAGTTTAGTGTGTGTTGATTTCTTAGTATCAGAAATATGTATGCTGAAGAGTTGTATTACGTTCAGAAGCTTAACCCTTCTTATGGTGAAGATCTTCCTTCCAGATCTTGTATAAAAAGCACCCTGGGTGTATGTGGGTGTGGTCTTTGGGTCTAGCTGCTGCACTGCAATAACACAGCACTTCCAATAAAAATCGCTCCCCAAAGCTGCTATTTGCACCAATAGGTAAGCAAGCATATAAAATACTTGCCAGGTATACAACTCCATCTGGCATTCTAAAAACCATTTCAAGGCCAATTGAAGGCATGTCCCTTTATTGGGGAAAACAAAAGGGGATGTGTTCTTTTTAAACTCACATTTTAATTCTCACATACAGAACACTGTACTTCCATAAAGCAAATATGTATATACCATATATTTTATAACGTGTAATAAGTGCATATGTATTTTTCACCATATGTACAGACATTAGAAATCAGAAGTTGACTGCATCTGCCGAGTTTGGCATCCACGGATCTCAATATCCGCGGATGTAGCCCACAGATTTCTAATATCCCAGCTGAGCTACTTAAAATCCTAAATGATGATGCTGTTAAAGTGCTGCGCTCAGTATGCCAACAAATTTGGAAAACTCAGCAGTGGCCAAAGGATTGGAAAAGGTCAGTTTACGTTCCAATTCCAAAGAAGGGCAGTGCCAAAGAGTGTTCAAACTACCGCACAATTGAACTCATTTCACATGCTAGCAAGGTTATGCTCAAAATCCTACAAGCTAGGCTTCAGCAATACGTGGACCGAGAACTACCGGACGTACAAGCTGGGTTTCGAAGAGGCAGAGGAACCAGAGATCAAATTGCCAACATGCGCTGGATCATGGAGAAAGCACGAGAGTTCCAAAAAAACACCTACTTCTGCTTCATTGACTAAGCAAAAGCCTTTGATTGTGTGGATCACAGCAAACTGTGGCAAATTCTTAAAGAGATGGGGGTACCAGACCATCTTACCTGTCTCCTGAGAAACCTGTATGCGGGTCAAGAAGCAACAGTTCGAAACAGCCATGGAACAACCGATTGGTTCAAAATTGGGAAGGGAGTACGGCAAGGCTGTATATTGTCACCCTGCTTATTTAACTTATATGCAGGGTACATTATGAGAAATGCAGGGCTGAATGAATCACAAGCCGGAATCAAGATTGCTGGGAGAAACATCAACAACCTCAGATATGCAGACGATACCACCCTAATGGCAGAAAGTGAAGAAGAACTAAAGGGCCTCTTGATGAGAGTGAAATTGGAGAGTGCCAAAGTTGGCTTGAAACTCAACATTAATAAAACTAAGATCATGGCATCTGGTCCCATCAATTCCTGGCAAATATAAGGGGCAGAAATGGAAGCAGTAACAGATTTTACTTTTTTGGGTTCCAAGATCACTGCAGACGGAGACAGCAGCCATGAAATTAAAAGACGCTTACTCCTTGGAAAGAAAGCTATGGCAAATTTAGATAGCATAATAAAAAGCAGAGATATCACCATACCAACAAAAGTTCGTATAGTCAGGGCGATGGTGTTTCCAGTAGCAATGTATGGTTGCGAGAGTTGGACCATAAGGAAGGCTGAGTGCCGAAGAATAGATGCTTTTGAACTGTGGTGTTGGAGAAGACTCCTGAGAGTCCCTTGGACTGCTAGGAGATCAAATCAGTCAATTCTAAATGAAATCAACCCTGACTGTTCTCTGGAAGGACAGGTACTAAGGCTGAAACTCAAATATTTTGGCCACCTAATGCGAAGAGAGGACTCTCTGGAGAAGACCCTGATGCTGGGAAAGACTGAAGGCAAAAGGAGAAGGGGAAGGCAAAGGATGAGATGGTTAGACAGCATCACCGATGCAACGAACATGAAAATGAGCGAACTCAGGAAGATAGTGGAGGATAGGAAGGCCTGGCGGGATATGGTTCATGGGATCACGAAGGGTCGGACACGACTTAACGACTGAACAACAACAACAACAAGCCCACAGATAACAGGGTGCTGGAGTCCAGCACCCAATGTTTCCATTACTCTCTGGAGGGGCCCTCTGGAGGCACGTTCCACATCGTGCCGGCCTGCAAACCCCTCCATAGGCCTCTGTGGGCCTCCGAAACCTCTCCCAAGTAACCAGATATTACTTCCGGTCACTTAGGAGAGACTTTCGGAAGCCCGCAGAGGCCTGTTGGAGGAGTTTGCAGGCCAGCGCAAAACAGAACGTGCCTCCAGAGGCTCCCCTGGTAAGTAAAGGAGACATTGGGTGCTGGACTCCAGCATTCGCAGATCCTCGTTATTTGCAGGGAGGTGGTCCGGAATGGAGCCCACTGTATTTCCAAACTTTTGCTTGCTGAAGTAAAGCAAATGTGGGGTGAGGAGGGGGAGATATGAAGGATTGTTCTGAAAGTGTAGCTCAATCTTAACTCTAATTGAATGCAATTGTATTGGGAAGTATGGGTTCCATAGCCATGTATACAATTTAATACGAAGAAATAAAATCCTTAAAACCGCAGTTGTAGTTCAATGAGTTCTTTAAAAAAAAATTTAAAAACTTAAAAACTTAAAGTGCAACAAGAGTTAATACATACACAGACTCATACCAACAGGCAAGGGATCCTTATTTCTTAAGCCAACGTTTCACTCCTCGCGTGGAGCTTTCTCAAGGCATTCGCAGTTTGACAGCTGCTAGATGAAAAATTGCTAGATCTAAAACTGCTAGATCTAATTGAATGGCAGAAAGTTAAGCACATGCTGAATTTTCCCCTTTTAAATAAATAAGTCACCAAATGCTTAACTTTAGCTGCTTTGTGCCTAGGATATGAGATGTTAAACTGTGTGAGAGAGCAGTGATCTGCTAAACGTTTTGTTTCAGGTTTCAAAGAAATTTTGTTTTAAATGACTGCCCAGTACAGCCCAAGAAACAGCAACTGATATAGGAAGCAAAATGTTTTGCTTCTTTTAAATTAGTGGCATTTGATTTGGCTACTTTATAAAAGATCAAACCACAGAATGGGTCAGGTTTTTGAGAGCAGGAGCAAGCAACAGTGTGTTAGTATGCATTTCTGTTATTTGTATGTTGGAAGGCGTATCAGTGCACAGATTTTGGACCATTTTGTGTATAGTTCCTTGATTTGAGCTCACGTTCATGCTCATCGTGTATATAATTTTGTTTAAGCCCATGTTTGCAAACACAGCCCCTATGGTCAATTAAAACTGAACTGACTCTGTTTTATTAACGCCCACCTTGTGTGTTCTCTTGTCATGTCTCCTTAGGCTGTACAAGGTCTGGGAAGTAAAAAGGCAGCCGTACACCTCACAGCAGCACAAAGCTGAGCTGGTGTGTGTGTTGCAACATGTTTACACAGATCACTAATGCTCTTAAAACTGAGGAACACAAAAGATGACACAACAAATGGCTTTTGTAGTTAAAACAATGACAACAAACTAAGACGCATTGTCCCCTGAGGCTTAAGTGGGTTCTTATCCTGTCTTGGATAATTACAAGGCTCTAGTCTAAGCCTACAAAGTCAGAAAAGTGGGGAGGGGGCCTGTAGACTTTCAGACCTAGCCAATGAACACTTGGTGTCAGCACACCTAATGTCCAGCAGCTAAGGCACAATTAAATGCAGTTTTTCACAAAGGAGCCTTGATTGAATTATATCTTGAACTAAAAATCATCCTGTACTGATTGGTTCAGGCATTGTAGAGAAGTCTGAGAAATTCTGGAATCTCAAAGGAGTAGAGATAACCATGCTTAGTTAAGGAAGTGCCTTCTTGGCTCCATGAGCTGAGAAGGCCTGATGGCTTCCTCCCTGGAGGGGGTCACACTCAGGACAGAGAATGCTTCTGGGAATTCAAGCCAATTGAGGAGGATGAGTCATAGCAACAGCCTCTAGAAGCCTGAAGTTTATGCATCAAGACAGAGTTTGGAATTCAAAATGGAACATCAGATCTTTGAGCCAATGTGACACTAATACACAGACTGGCAGGCCATCCCTGCCTTTCCAGGCCAAACTGTAGCACAGGTAACTCCCATGACAGAGGGGAGGGTGTAGGTTGCTAACCAAGTCTAGCCACTACGTCCATCTTGCCCTCTAGCTACCCTTTACACAGAAAGTGGATTCTTCCACCCTAGTCTTTCTTTTCTGCATTACCGCTGGAGGTATGCTTTTTGAAGCGCCTAGTGATAGTCTCTCTTCAATAACCAAGGTTGTGCAAATCACTCAAGGTCGAAGTAGATGTGCGACAACTAATGGCAGGGTTAGTTTTATTTGTAAACTGCAAGTGCAAGCAAAAAATCATGGGGTAGGGTCGTTAGCATCTATCATCACCACTTGTTTTTAATGCCAGATGCTGTTCTTAGGCTACAATTCTGTACACACTTACCTGAGAGTAATTCCCATTGAACTCACTGGGGCTTACTTCTGAGCAGACACAGATAGGATTGCATTGTTAGTGTTATGTACATGTTAATAATGAGATTCAGAGATCATTGCTACTCAATTGACCACTGATAATTTGCTATGTTAACCATTGCTTGCTACTGGAACCTGTAGGCTAACTCCACCATCTTTCTCCATTGGGATGAGGAGGCGAACCCCATGGTTACAGGTGCCTTACATTTAAATAAAATGACAACATATTAGTAAAAAAAAGGTGCATTAGTATTTTAGCACATTCACAATCAAAACTAGATTGAAATAATATGTTTCAAGCAAAATTATCTCTCTGTCAGGTACACAATTTAAGCATTGTCTAAAGGCAGACTACTTGAGCAGCCCAATCCAACTAAAAGATCGGGCGGCCGTCCAAGGCCGTCCGCCCGATTCCGTGCTCCGCCATGGGCTGCCTGCAGCAGGCAGCCCGCAGCAGAAACTCTACTCGGGGAAGGGGACACTCATCCCCTTCCCCGGATGTAACGGCGGCTGGGGCCAATAGGCCTCCTTGGATTTCCGCCAGCTATTTTGCTGGCGGAAGTCGGAGGCGGCCGTGTAACGGCCCAGCCCCCTATGGAGCCCAGTGGGGACCGGGATATGGTGGATGCCATGTCCCCACCCCCGACCGGGATGGCTGGGCCTATGGCCGCCCTCCCGGCTCCGCCCGAAACGCCCCCCGCCCGCCGGATTCACACTTACCTGCGTCCAGTGGCGAGCAGAGCCCTCGGCTGGCAGAGCCGGCCTGCCCTGCTCAAAAGTAGTCCGCAAACGTGCTTTACAGCACATTTGCAACTACTTTGGGCTATTCCGGACAGCGGATCGCTAGGTCCGCCACCTGGAATTTAAGTCAGATTGCGCTGTTAGTCTGGCAGTTGAAAAAGATGCTTGCTGATGCTTGTGCTGCTGAAAAAGAACAGAATGAAGAGGCAGAAACTCCTACTAAAGTCCAGCTCTGTTCTTACCTTTTGTTACAGGTATCACAACAAAAAGGACGTTCATCAGAGTGCCAGAATCTGATGTGCACTTTCAAAGATGAGGTGCTTGTGCATAGCAAGTCACAATAGGAACACACAATACTGAAAACTGGAGAAATAATTAATCAGAGAATAACTTCTGTGCTGTTCTCCTTTGAAGACACATACACCTCAATGACAATGCAGCTACACATAACCTAAACTAGCTAGTCTCAAACCTTATCATGGCCATCGGGTGCGTGTTAGGTTTGAAAGGCAAACATTCAATTCTTCTCAAGTACAACAAAGGCCTGGTTTGCTCCAGTAGTTTACCATGGGCCAGCACCTGACTTAAGACACATCTCCACTATAACAAGCTGGGTACATTACTCCTGTAAGGGAAGGGTTGGGGGAGGGTTAGAGATAATTCTCAGCACCATTACCAAGCTACAATTTCCAGTATTCTTTGGAGAAGCCATGACAATTAAACTTCTATAAAAGTTATCTCTGTCTGTAGTATACACTGCCTTGTATATCTGACTGGCATCTAGATCGAAAATTTATTGTAACTGATGTCATTGCAGAAGGTAGCTGCACTGGCCAGTAACAAAGCTGCATTTCTTCAGAGAGAGAGAGAGAGAGAGAGAGAGAGAGAGAGAAATTTATTGTGTACTGTTGCTAGCATAATAGAAAACTGTGTGGAGACATAGAAATCCAGTCTATTTTTGCGTCATCTCTTGCTAGGTTCCCTGCTGAGATAACAAAGCCATGTGGGCAGGTTTGTGGAACACTTTGCCACAGGAGGTGGTGATGGCACCTGGCCTGGATGCCTTTAAAAGGGGATTGGACAGATTTATGGAGGAAAAGTCCATCACAGCTTACAAGCCATCATGGGGATAAGCAACCTCCTAGTTGTAGGAGTAGGTTTTCTTTGTGCCAGGTGCAAGGGAGTGGCGACAGGATACAGGTATCCAGAGACGTCGCCTGAAAGGGGGCGGGGGTTGCCGCCCCACCCCCGCCCGCCCAGCGCCCCCTTATTTTTTTAAACGTTTTTTTCGTTTTTTTCCAGCGTTTTTTTAAACTATTTTCGTGGTTTTTTAAGTCTTAACAGGGCATCTGTATGTATATGTATGCTTTCGCCCACTTATCTTGTGAATGTAAGGCTTCCAGCGACGATCTTCTTCCAGCTCCCGGGCGCATCTTCTCCCTGTGCCCGGGCGCGAGCTCCGTAAAGGCGCAGAAGGTCGGCTGGAACTGCTTCGTTGTTATGCGCACGCGCAAGTCTTCCACAGTTTGCGCATGTGCAGAACAACGAAGCTGTTCCAGCTGACCTTCTGCGCCTTTACGGAGCTCGCGCCCGGGCGCAGGGAGAAGATGTGCCCGGGAGCTGGAAGAAGATAGTCGCTGGAAGCCTTACATTCACAAGATAAGTGGGCGAAAGCATACATATACATACAGATGCCCCGTTAAGACTTAAGAAACCACAAAAGTGTTAAAAAAAACGCTAAAGAAAACGAAAAAAAAAAACGAAACTGGAGGAGCCCCGCCCCACCCCCTGAGCCCTCCGCCCTGGGGCCCCCCGCCCCCTATCAGGCGACGCTTCTGCAGGTATCTTGTTGTTTTGTGTGCTCCCTGAGGCATCTGGTGGGGCCACTGTGTGATACAAGAAGCTGGACTAGATGGGCCTTTGGCCTGATCCAGCAGGGCTCTTCTTATGTGGCTCCAGAGGAAGAGACTCCAGGGAAGCAAAAACTCTATGAGCAACAAGGTTTGTTTCACTGGTCTCGGTATCTTTCACTACTTAAGATACTTTCTTCTCACTGCTACTTTGCTTTGAGGAATTGTGAAAACCAAGCATTTAGTGCAATAAAGTTATTATGATTCACAGTCAGCTGACAGGTAAATGAATAATACTGCTACTAGTTTCACAGGGGCCTTATTATTCTATGCTGAAATCAAATATTTTAGTCAATAAGATGGACAGACCGTAACATACACTCCTCCAATTTGCAAATAGCATGCATGGAAATAGAAGGAATGCAAATACTCCAGATGATAGGAGTTCAAAGTACAGTTGATATATTGTTGTACTGGGTTTACCGTATATGAACGTGTTTGTGTGTACTAGAGTTTTTTACCCATAGAGATCTGGCAAGCAGCTTAGAACAGCGTGAGTTTCATTATGTACTCAATCCTGAAAAATAACGAGTACAGTACAAACTAAATGACTTATCTGTTGTGGATTCATGCTGAAATGAGATATGCCTTATTATAAATTCAAGGAAGAAAACAAAACTTAAAACAAGACCAAAAAATGCAAGGTGAATAATATAAAATAAGGGGAGAAATATCAAATGCACAAATCAAAAGCAGGCATATTACTTGGAAGGCACCTCTAAGACAGTTTATATTTTATTTATTTATTTATTTGTTTGTTTTATCTGTGCAGGTGCAACCCCGTATCTGCAGATCCCCTATCCACTTATCCATAGATCGTTGCAGCCCCCCCCCATTACCTTTCTTTAGCTTCATAGCTTCACCTTTCTTTAGCTTAGCTTCTTTAGCCAAGCCAGCACATTTCATGCTTTACTAAGGCTGCGTTTGTTTTTCAACTTGGAAATAGCAGGAAGTGATGTTCCTAGCATGCTTGATATTGCTGCTACCGGGGGCTCCCAAAATGAACGGATATGACGGGAAATCAGAATGGCTGCTGTTGCTCCTCGTCCCTCCCATTACATCTCCCTCGATCCTTTGCAGCCAAGCAGCCTTCCTATTGGTGCACGAGGCCGCCATTTTTTCTAGCTTCGTGCTTGCAGTTGAAACTTCTAGTGTGGTGAGCGGGCTGGAAGGAGAAAAAAAGCTCACTACAAGCGCTCCTAGAGCTAGAAGTTGAAAAACAAATGTAGCCCAAAACACAATAAGTAGCAGCTTCCTGCTTCCTGTTAATGGAGTCTCTCTAGCATTCAGGCTGCTCGCCTGCTTTGTCGCTATAATCAGCATGCTGCTTATAGCTAGGCTAGGCTTGCCATCTGTCTCAGAAAACCTGGGACCATCCTGGGTTCTGGGTCCGGTGGAAACCTCCGCCACCGCTTTGAAAGTGTAAAAACTCACCTTTTTATCCAGCGGCGTCATCTTGGATCTCGCAAAATCTCAAGAGATCCAAGATGGCGGCGCCCAAATCTCGTGAGGACACATGAGTCAGTACTATTACTTCCTTTCGGGTAGCAAAAGGGTGCTTCACGCCCCCCCCCAATTCAATTTTTAAATTTACTTTAATTGGGGGGGGGGGGTGTCCCGGTTATAGCATTTTGGTAAAGCAAGAAACGTGCTGACTTGGCGCCAGCTCTATGAAGCTAAAGAAAAGAAATGGGCACGGGGGGGGGCTGTGGGGATAGAGTTCCCCCTTATCTGCAGTTTCTGGTATCCGCAGGGTGTAGGAACCTATCCCCTTTGGATACTGGGGCCCTACTGTAATATTTGTTGGCCACTGTTCAGTCAAAGCACTTTTACTAGTGTAATCCAATGCATGTTTACTCAGAAGTATGTTGCATGGGGATTACACCCAGGTAAGTGTGCATAATGCAAAGGATTGCAGCCCTAGTTTGGAAGTTTAAAGTGGTTCACAACTGGAACATGGATTAACCAAAGGCCAATGCCATTTTTTAAACTAAGCAGAAGAATAACAAGACAAAGTACCTGTGTACTTTATACATCAGCAATCAGAGAACTGAACAGTGCAATGCTCCAGAACATGCTTTATCTGATGGCTTTGATCCAAAGATGTGCTGCTTGGGCATGTCTTTGACTTCTTCCTTTTGAGTGGCAGCTCCCCATGCCATCTCATAAACTGCTGGGATTTGTCACTCAAAAGGAAGAAGTCAAAGATTTCACTGGACATGCCCAAACAGGGGCGTTCCTAGGGTTTGCGTCACCTGGTGCAGGAGGCCAGTGTGTCACCCCCATGATGAACCTTCTCCCATGCAGTGGGCGGGGAAACGTATAATCGCCCCACCCCCATGCCATTGCCCCACCTCCCACTTAATCAAAATTACATCTTTAAATTTACAATATTATACACACAGCCTAATGTATGTTTGCAGTCTAAACAAAGGCATCACAAAGGTTTGCGTCACCCAGTATGAGAGCATTAACTTTATTTATTTTTATAGATAACAGAACAGATCACCCAACAGATCAGTAACCAACTCGGCTCTCAGAACAATCAGTCTCATTGGTCTGTTTTGAGTTAACGAAATCCACTTTTTGTTACACAAGGAAGTTGTGTTTTCTGTTTCCGGTTATTTGGCCATAACATTTGAAACGGTTTGTTTCATTGCATTCCGCATGCGATTACACATCGAATGATATGTAACAAGATGATATTATTCTTAAAGACAAAGGTTTTCACAATTTTGACCATTAGTGATGTCACCCCCCTGAGGGTGTCACATGGTAGTAGCCTCTGGCCAGCAAAAAAGTGTTTGCTGCAGTTCTGACAAACAAATAATTGTTCTGAAATTTAACAACAATGTATCAGTGACACAGCAGGTAAAGTTCATAATTAATCAGTCAATCTTTAAATCATACAATCATTTGTATTGCTTATATAATTGGGGGGGGGGGGAGTGCTGTCAATGATTCTATCCAGCTTCCATTTTCTCTTCGCTTCCAGAAAGATAAAAGTGAATTTAGGAACCCTCTAAAGGAGTCAGGTTGCATGCTTATGCTTAGTGCTTACCGGTATGTCCCTGAGTGGTGAGGGAGTTAATTCAGGCTTTCTTAAATTGGAGGAGACAGCACTGAAGGATTACAAGGTCTTCGTAACATTTGTTTTATTTACATATAGGTTGAATATTGGTTGGAGACAGCAGACCACCCATTATTTATAAACAGTAACAGGCTGCATCAGCTATATATATATACTGTATCTAGGTGCTGCTGGTTTCCAGCTCCTTCTCTTAGCTTCCATTCCACATTCTCTATCTTTCTCAGATCAAATAAATTCTCTGTCTCCCTTAGAAGGACACACCCTGACTGCTACTACCTGTTCCTTTGTTTTCTCCTTTATTATGCAGACTCCACAGTCTGTTGAGTCACCTTACACCTCAACCCCTCTGACAAGATAGATGTAGTGAGGGTGTGTGAGGGTACCAATGGGGTCAAACCATTAGGGAGCTGTTAGCTCCTCATTCATGAACAATCAAGGATTGTTAACCAATGTCAACTGGCCTCCTGATACATTAGCCTACCAAAGCAATGGTTAGTCAGCATTCATGACAGCTGTTAATTGACAAGTCATCATTAGGAATGCAATTCTTCCAAGTCTTTTACATGGATGGCAGAAGGTGTAATTTTTCAGCTGTTTTCCCCTTCCCCATTATTCTTTATGAGGTTACTCCTACCTATGTCAGCTCTGCTGTTGGAACACTTTCAAATAAATTGTACTCACTATCGTAGTCACAGTCTACCATCCCCACCTTCCGCCAGCCACCGCCACACACCCCTGAGTCCCCGATGCCTGGTCCATTCTGCCCACCCCCTGTTAGGATTGGGCTGTCACTGTACAAATACTATTACTCTAATTTCAAAATGTGGTTGTTTTGCTGGTTCCAGAAAAAAGACAGATATAGGCTCCAAAAGGGTTAAAGCAATTTATTTTCAAGACAGGTACCACTGTTAAGGTATAATCCTTTTAATTGAACAGATCTTGCTTAAGACTTTTATGCAACCTGAAAGTTTGCTACTGTCCCAATCTACAATTATTCCAGTGAACGAGTGTTGTAGGTATATGCAATGAAGGATTTGCAACAGGGATTAGGAAGGTTTTGCAAATAGACAGAATCACAAAGTCCCTGAACACATGGAAAGAGTCTATGGACACACAGTACATGCTATGCAAAGACTAGATGAGCATGTGGATCTCAAAAGGGGTCACTGGGGAAATCACCACTACCATGTTCACTGAATGTGGATTTGTCATCTGAATAGGGATAAAATGTTATTTGACCAAAGTTTCTATATTGAGTGTGAATTGCAAATTTTTCCTTGTGATAGTTTTGTAAAAAGTAGTTTACAATAGAGTTAACCAGACCCAAGATGGTTATCAATTTTCTTCAGCTGGATAGTTCTGTTAATTACAGCCTGTTCTAAGCTACAATTAGGGTATATCAAAACCGTTTTGATATACCCTAATTGTAGCTTAGAACAGGCTGTAATTAACAGAACAATCCTATACATGTCTACTCAGAAGTAAGTCCCAATGTGTTCAATGAGGCTTACTCTCAGGGCAGTGTGCAACAGGATTGCAGCCTAAGATTCTTTAAACAAACCACACACAAGCAAACACATGAAGCACACAAAGTATAGTATCGGTAGTTAACACAGCACAATCCTGCACAACTATAGGCGGGCGGAGCTAGCGCTCTGCCTGCCTAGGGTGTTGTAAACGTGCCATAAAGTGACACTAAAATGTCTTTCTATTTTATTTGTTACCGGTGGGGTGAGAACACACCACTGGCAGAAAAAAACTGGTGGTACAAAAACGCACCACTGGTAGAAAATGGTATTTTCCCCAATCTCTGCCTCAACTCGTGCAGAGTTTGCATTTCCTAAGAAGCCTCCACTTCATGTGGTCTGGTACGGGAGGTCCATGGGGGTGACACCATGAGATCTTGCCCGGGCATCACCAACTCTAGTGACATCCTTGGGTGCAGCATAGAAGAGAAATTTAAACCACAGGTCAACAAAATTGTATACTCAGGTTAACCTACAAAGAAAGCAAGGAATAGAGATGGAACCAGGTAGGCAGTCTCTAATAGGTGGCCAACCTGCGGCATGCATGCCACTTAGTGGCATGCCGAGCCGTTTGAAGTGGCACGCACCAGCATTCCTGCCCAAGATGCGAAAGACCTGGAGCTGAGCCCAATGCGTAGAAAGGCTGCTCCGGAAGGGCTGTTGCACAGATTGGCTATGTGATTGGCTATGTGGGGTGTTCCGGCCACTCCGAGAGCCCGGATGGGCCAAATTTCATAAAGATGCTGGCGACACAATGTGGAAGTGTGGAACAGCTTGAGAAGGTTCAGAAAGAGCCCAACATGACGTGGCGCCTAGCTGGAGGTGTGAAGAGAGAGCACAGAGGGAAAGCAGCGAGAGAGCACAGCAGCCCAACAAGGCTTGAATGCTTGGAGAGCCGGGATTGGCTGCGGCGCACGGGGCGGCTCTTCAAAAAGGAGAAGAATCTTTGAAGCCAGGAAAGCAGAGGGAGAAAGGAAGAACTTGTTTTCAAAGCAAAGCCCTCTTCTCCTTGGCTCCCTACCACACTGGAGGGAAGAAGTGAGGCTGCACGCTGGTCTGGAGGCTGTGGGACTGGTGATGCTGGGGTTAGTCTCAGGTGGCAATCCGATAACACGTTCCTGGGAGTAAAGGCTGATTCACACTAGCCTTTTCCGGCACGTATGCCCTGCTCTAGCATCTGTACGTGCGTCTAGCAGTTCTCTGAATGTTTGCCCGCCTTCTTGAAGAAAGCGCAGCTGTGATTTGGTGAAGAGAAATGCGCTTCTCTGATTGGTGGGCTGCCTAGCACCGTGAGCATAAACGCTAACTTAAACGCGAGCGCATCAAAAAGATAAACCGAAACCATCTCTCCTGGCTGCGTCGTAAGCTCATGCTGCGTCAGACGCAAGCATGAAAAACACACGAAAAGAAGCCAAAACGCGCACGGAAAGGGCTGGTGTGAATCAGCCTTAAGCCCCACTGAACACAATGGGGCTTACTTCTGAGTAGACATGCATAGGATTGTGTTGTCGCTGTGCTTTAAATATTTTCATTACCTAAGAAACGTTTATTTATTTATTTTAGTGGCATGCTCACAAAAAGTGGCATGTGGTGTGCTGCAGGTTGGCCACCACTGCGAGGAGTACTTTCTCTGGGAACAAGTCATTAAGAACAAAGGTAGAAGAGAGGTACAGCTTTCTCTGTCCTCCTCTTCTTCAGGCCCCCCCCCCCACTGGTCCCTTGCATTTTTCATGGTATCTTTCTGAACTAGTCCAGCCTGCCATCCAAGTTGAGAATACATTGTTTATCTAATAAAATTCAGAATAGAAGCTGGAACTTGAAAAGACACGTACCTAAAGATTGAGCAAAGTGCCACATACTATATGCGCTAGGGGGAGGGGCAGAGGGAGCAAGAAATCAAAGACATCTGTTACCTTAATAAGTGCATCAAATTCAAATAGTCCAAAAAACCTGATTATCCATAAAAGTTAATTATAAGTTAACACAAAAATGAAATTGCTACCCTATCAAAATAACTCCCATAAAAGTTCTTTTGCATTCTCTACAAAAGAGTGACTTGTACATGCACAGCCAAGGTGACTCCTGAACCTCTACTTAAACATGTTAAGCTCTCTCATTATATTAATAGTTAAAATTAAGAAGACCTTGCAACACACATCTTCTGTTGTCAGGTTTGTCTACAAGAAGAAAAAACAGTATCTCACTACCATACTTTTTCTCTTCATGTAGACAAATCCTAAATTGGAAGATGTGTGTGGCAATGTCTTCATAATTTAAAGCTAGCAAGAGACTGGAATTACATGTCAGGGAAGTGGCAAGTACTGGAAAACACCTTTTCAGCTATTTACTGTAAGTCTAGATCTGATGGCTGAGATTTGGAAAAAGAACAATATTATCTGAGTGTTTAAGTTACAGTAGTTTGCTCTTTGTTTACCTGAAAGTGACTTTCCATATGAAAGAAAGTGGGGGCTACATACCCAGCCATCAGGTAATCTGTAGTCTGAAGTGTCTCTACCTTGCTGGCACTTAAAGGCCGACCCACGATTTCCGGCGCGTCCCAGACGCACACGGAGCTGTGCGGAGCTGTGTGGTCACCATTCTGGAAGAGAGCAGCTGAACGTGGAGCAGCTGCGCTCTCCCGAGTTCCAGCACGAGCGAAATTGTTCGTTGCCCATCTTTGAGGGGGCGGGTATGCGGAGCTACTGTAGCCACCAATCGGATGAGAGGGCAGGATGAAAGGGGTTGTCAATCAATCGGAACTCCCTTGAGTCTCCGATTTCTCTTGGATCCATTTCTCCTTCTCACAAAAGTTAGCAAGATGAATTCTGTTCCCGGCACAAATTGTTTTGTTAGTTTTCTCTCCTTCCTGCCCCTCTCTCTCTTCTCTCGTGTATCGGACCGCACTTGTGCTTAGCCAATCGCTGCTGCGCTTTCTAAGAAGGCGGGACAACAGGAGGGACTATTCGCTGGGAGACACTCATGGAGATGAGGTCAGCGCGCAGAGGCAAGAAGCCAGGCACCTACGCTCGCTCGCCTCCGCGCCAGAGCTCGTGCGGTGTGTGTCGGCCTTTAAGAGCAACTCAGTCATCATTTGTCAGACCTTTGGCAAGCCACACAGTTTTCCAGAGACCAGGCCGGTCCAGAGAATGGCCAGTGTCTCTCAAGTGAGCGTTTTTGTTTACAGATGGCTGAAGCTCTGCACTTATCATCGGTTTTGCTGACAGCGTGGCATCCGAGAGTGTCCTGTGAATCCATATGTCTAAGGTTGCAATCCTATATACATTTATTTGGGAGTAAGTTCCATTAAACTCAGTGGGGCTTATTTCTGAGTAGACAAGCATGGGATTGTGCTGTAAGGGTGTTTTTTTTTTTTTGGTGTTTTTTTGTTTTGTTTTACTGAAACACTTGTATCCTCTTCCTCAGGAAATCTAGCCATCAAATAACTGTTTCATTCGGGGAATAAAGTTATATACAGTACCTGTATTGTGCAATAAGAAAACAATAGTATACATTTTCATATGACAGGGCTTGTAAAAGCTACAGTGGTGTTAGAAGGTAAGAAAATAAACATTGGCATAGATTGTACTAACTTACATTACATTGCTCCCAAGAGCAGACAAATATTTCTGAGATCTCTGAGATCTGGTTGTTTCTACGAGTGTTCTGAAAACACTCTGGCAAATCTTAGTGAGATGCCCTTAATTGAGAGCCTATGCATTTCAATTAGGTATGGTAGCTGTGAAATTTTACATGGACAACCAGTTCCTTAGCATTTGTAGCCACAAATCCACAACTTCGTCACTGGCACTGGCATTGTTCTGAACAAAGAAGAAGGATATGGAATATGCTATAGAACATGTCACTAAAAATCAGTATCTCTTGGTAATTAGATGAATGAGACAGCATCAGTACACTATACTTTTTTTTGGTGAATTATTTAACAGTGAATGGAAACTGATAAGGAGGTGCCTTTCATATTATACATTTCACAGACAAAATTTCAAAAATCCCTTTTACCACAATCCTAAACATGTTACTTGGAAGTAGTTCGGATTGATTACATGGGTAGCTCAATCCTGTCTAGGGCTGCCACAACGGGCAAAAAGCATGCTGTGCCAGATCCTAGGCAGGATCGGGCCAGCACTGGCGCAGCTGGAGCAGGGGAAAGGGACATTCATCCTTTTCCCCTGGGTAATTCCCCAGTGGCTCCTGTGGGTCTCCTCAGATGTGCACCAGCAAAATGGCCAGCACACTTCCGAGAAGCCGGTGTAATGCTGGCCAGGCCAGGGATGGGGGATAGGATTTGGTGGAGCGTGCTGCCGAGGATCCCTCCCCTGTCCCTGGCCTGGCTGGTCAATCACCCCCTCCCTTTCGACCCCGTTCCACCCTCCCCACCCCCACCGCCCGGCTCAGGACTTACCTCTGTCCGCCAGCAGTGGCTGCTGTCGGGTGGAGATGAAGTGGCATCGGCTTCTCCACTGGCGCCACTTACTCGTCGGGTGTCAAAAATGTACCTTACAGAATGTTTACAACACCCAGCGCCAGCAAAGCCATCACTCCGCTGGCGGATTTTTACAAAGGATTGCGCTGTTAGACGTACATCCAGGCAAGCGTGCTTAGGAATGCGGTCTGCAGAGACAGCCCAAGATATACTCAGTCCCCAAGTTATAGATGTCCCGAGTTGCAGGCGGCCACATCACCACTTTCTTCCATGCAGGCACAGACCATCTGATGCTTTTGTGCAGCAGGCATGATATAGTGCTGCGCCAGCAAGAGCCAGTCGTTCCAACATCCGTTCCAGACAAACCTCTGGAACAGAACCAGGACATGAGCAATAATAATCCAAGTGGTACCCCTCCCCTCCTGCATGGTAACACAAAATATAATGAATACTTGACCATTTGCTGCCCATTATTAATAGTAAAAGATAAAGGTAAAGGTGACCCCTGACAATTAAGTCCAGTCGTGTCCGACTCTAGGGTGTGGTGCTCATCCCCATTTCAAAGCCGAAGAGCCAGCGTTGTCCGAAGACGCCCCCGTGGTCATGTGGCCGGCATGACTCTCCTTGCCGCAGCGCGTAGCATGCAGCTGGAACACAGAGCGCTGTTTACCTTCCCGCAAGCGGTACCTATTTATCTACTCGCATTGACATGCTTTGAAACTGCTAGGTTGGCAGGAGCTGGTCAAGCAACAAGCGCTCACCCCGTCATGGGAATCGAACTGCCGACCTTTCGATCGACAGCTTATGGTTCAGCGGTTTAACCCGCTGCGCCACTCGCTGGCCTTATTAATAGTACCCTAGGCTAAAGGCTACCTGCTACCTGCAGTGGGCTGCCTCACCCTGCCTAATGGTGGGATTACCCTGGGCAGCCTCCCTTATTCTCTCTATCCACCAAGTTAGGAGGGACTGTCTTGATACACAGAATTCTGACAGGCATACTACTGACTTTCCATTCAGTTCTGCATGTTACTAATTTACCTGTTTCACTTATGGGGTGTTGATGATAGTGCACTTGGCTTGACACTGCATGGATGACAATGACTGGCCTCAAATCTTATGCTTGTATTTCAGATTGTTAAAAAGAGGGGCTCAGTTTGAAGGGCTCACTTTGAAGTCCTGTCTGCTTGATAACTAGAGAAGATGCTAATCGTTCAAGTCATATTCTTGCTTTCATATAAACTGCCAATTATGTTCTAACTCACTGATAGCACCTTTCTTGTACAAAGTGTACCCTCCTTATCTCATTAACCCTTACTTACTATAAGGTTCTGATTTCTAGGTGACAGATAAGGGACAAAAACAGAGAGATAGTGAATGGCCTTGGGCAAGATTATATCCTTCATCTGGCCTTTGAATCTGAGGTCTCACAGGATCCAAGTCTAATACATTATTCAATGGCCCAAGGTTGCCACCTTAGGGCTCCTGTGCCTTTAACAACCCATGTGACAGAGCATGTATAGTTTTCCTCATCCATGTATCTCCATTCCAGTCTTTCTGCCTATTATAGAGTTGTTATTACAAGACTCCTCCATCCATTTTCCTACAAACAGACAGTCTTTCCATTCACATGGTAATACCAGTGCAGGTAGCTTGAACATATCTCCAAAGACCATTGCCTAAAATCTTTAAAAGTACATAACATAATAGCTCCATTGATTACATGACTGTTACACATTTCTCTTATTAGACTATGACCAGTGATTTGGTCTTCCCATTCTAATCTGCAAGACAAAAATTTGTGTTTAGTGCCCAATTATACCTAAAGTGTCCTGAAATAAACTAAATTGTTTGTAAGGGCTGTATCTCAGTGGTAGGCTGAATGCTTTACATGTAGAAGGTCCCAGGTTCAATCCCTGGCCGTTCCAGGTAGGGCAGAGAAGATTTCTGTCTGAAATCCTGGACAGTCAGTGTAGATAAGACTGAACTGGAAGGGCCAATGGTCTGATTTGGTACAGGGCAGCTTCCTATTTAACCTATGAAGCAACTTCTTATCTTGTATATTTGTTGGATTGACCTCTATGCTGTCCCATTCTCCCAACATTTTACCATGCTGCAGAGTAACCACAAACACAATCCAGGATGAGGCTATGCAAACAGATTTAGACTTAATTTTTAAAGACTGACAGCGCAATCCTACCCAACTTATGCCACCTGTGTAACCAGCGGTTTAGTGAGAACGGGAGGCCCCAGAACGGAAAGGGGATTCAACTCCCCTCCAAAAGGGGAATTCAAAGGGGATTTCTTTACCCAGCATGTAATTCATCTGTGGAACTCCTTGCCACCGGATGTGGTGATGGCACCTGGCCTAGATGCCTTTAAAAGGGGATTGGATAGATTCATGGAGGAAAAGACCATCACAGGTTACAAGCCATAAGCAACCTCCTGGTTTTAGAAGTAGGTTTTCTCTGTGCCAGGTGCATGGGAGTGGCAGCAGGAAACAGGTTATCTTGTTGGCTGTGTGCTCCCTGAGGCGTCTGGTGGGGCCACTGTGTGATACAGGAAGCTGGACTAGATGGGCCTTTGGCCTGATCCAGCAGGGCTCTTCTTATGTTCTTATAGAGTGTGTCCTGCCTACCGCCAGAACGCTGGACACCTGTTGCCTCGGGTATTACTGCAGAACAGAGGGTCCGAGTGGGAGGCAGGGAGGAGGCGGAATGGGGTGGGTGGGGAGGGGGTGGGGCGGAAGCCGGATCAGGCCCAGGAAGGGAGTGGGTTTGGTGGCAGTGGCACCCACTGAATCCTAACCAACTTCCCAGGCTTGATCCACCTTCATGGATCAACGTGGACTTGTACCAGCAATATTGCTGGCACAGGTCCGAGTAGACTCTTTGGGGCGGCATGGGCCTTCCCTGGGGCAAGGGAACAAATGTTCCTTACCCTGAGGCGGCCTCAGCATGCCAAAACTCCCCTGCGGGATACAGTGGACGCCACATTGGTGTCGCTGCATCACCGTACAGGGAGTTGCGATTATTGGGCTGTGAGGTACAGAACCAAGAATGGAATCTTGGCATCCTAGATATAGTATTAAAATAACGCCTCCCTTCTCCTGAATCCTGGAGATGTGGTTGCATCTCCTCTGTACCTCGGTTTCACCCTACAGTTTTTCCACATTTTTTCGAACTCTAACAGCTGTGTTACAAGTGTGTGGACACATTCTGCACTGGTACTTCAAAAAGTGATGCAAGCAAGGTGTAATCTGAGTCAGAACTCAGCTTTGCTGAAACTGCCTTATTTTCAGTCAGTCATTTAGGTCAGTATTGTCTACTTGACACTGACTGGCAGCAGTTCTCTGGGGGTTTCGGCCGCAGAAGCCTTTTCCAGGATCGATGCCAGCCAGGGACCTTCTGCACACAAGTCCTGTACAGCAAGTCCTCACGTAACGTTGGAGAGAAACTGCAACTTTAAGTGAAACAACTTATGAAACCAATTTTACCATAGGCTAATATACGTAAACAAGAGTTAGGTTCCTACTGCATATTTCTGGTCACAAAAACATCACCAAACTCTCTTAAGTGGCAGGCTCATAAGAACATAAGAACATAAGAAGAGCCCTGCTGGATCAGGCCAAAAGCCCATCTAGTCCAGCTTCCTGTGTCACACAGTGGCCCCACCAGATGCCTCAGGGAGCACACGAGACAACAAGATACCTGTGTCCAGTCGCCACTCCCTTGCACCTGGCACAGAGAAAACCCACTTCTAAAAAAAAAAACCAAAAAAAAAAACCAGGAGGTTGCTTATGGCTTGTAACCTGTGATGGTCTTTTCCTCCATGAATTTGTCCAAACCCCTTTTAAAGGCATCTAGGCCAGGTGCCATCACCACATCCTGTGGCAAGGAGTTCCACAGATGAATCACACGCTGGGTAAAGAAATATTTTCTTTTGTCTGTTCTAACTCTCCCTCCACTCAATTTTAGTGTGTGTCCCCTGGTTCTGGTGTTGTGCGAGAGGGAAAAGAATTTCCCTCTATCCACTCTCTCCATCCCATGCATAATTTTATAAGTCTCAATCATGTCCCCCCTCAGGCGCCTTTTTTCTAGGCTGAAAAGCCCCAGACGCTGTAGCCTTTCCTCGTAAGGGAGGTGCTCCAGCCCACGAATCATTCTGGTCGCTCTTTTCTGCACCTTTTCCAATTCAATTATATCCTTTTTGAGGTATGGTGACCAGAACTGGACACAATACTCCAGATGTGGCCTTACCATTGATTTGTACAAAGGCATAATGATATTGGCCGTTTTATTCTCAATCCCCTTTTTAATGATCCCGAGCATGGAATTGGCCTTCTTCACAGCCGCCGCACACTGGGTCGACACTTTCATCGACCTGTCCACCAGGACCCCAAGATCTCTCTCTTGATCCGTCACAGACAACTCAGAACCCATCAGCGTATATGTGAAATTTTGGTTTCTTGCCCCAATGTGCATCACTTTGCACTTACTTACATTGAAGCGCATCTGCCATTTTGCTGCCCATTCTCCCAGTTTGGAGAGATCCTTCTGGAGCTCTTCACAATCCCTGCTGGTCTTTACCACCCGGAAAAGTTTAGTGTCATCCGCAAACTTGGCCACCTCACTGCCTATCCCCAACTCCAGGTCATTTATGAATAAGTTGAAAAGCACCGGTCCCAAGTGCTCTCTCAAAAGCACCGGCTCGATAGTGCTCTCTCAACTTGCTTAATATCAGTGTCTCAACTGGTGGGCTCAATAGTGCTGTCTCACAGTGGTGTAGCTACACCCTGTGGGGGGGAGCGCACCCCCCGTGACGTCACTCGGGGTGGGGCATCACTCGCCCCGCCCCTGAGTGACATCACACAGTGCAAAAATGTTCCTAGGAGGCAGGCAGGGGGCGGGGGCAACATTTCTCGCCGCCTGCCTTCCAGGAGCGTTCTGCTGCCTCTGCTGCCTTATCCACTCCGCTGTCAATTTTGCCACTGATGCGGGGGCTTTGACCCCCCCCGGCAGTGCACCTGGGGGCAATCCGCCCCCCCGGCAGGCTCAATAGCGTGTTTCAGCTGGTAGGTCTGGCAGGCTAGCTGAGTGCCTCCGTATTGTCTATCTTAAGTGGCTGAGCATTGTGCCTTGCAGAGGCTCCTCAAGGTATTCTGGGGTGCAAAAACGACACAGAAGAAAGTAGGTGGATGGCCAGTGCAACCAGGAAGCAGCTGAATGGCATTAAAATGAAATGACGGAAACTGAATCGATGGTAAGTGGGGACTTACTGTATTATTCTCCCCAAGTGACTTCCTGGCTCACAGCTTCACACTCTAGTCTAAGACATGAAAAAAAGACTGAAAAGGTGCAGCATATCTTTTCCTTGCAACTGATTAACCACAGCTAGAGTCTGCCTTCCAGTACCCCTCTTTTTAGAAATTAAACTTGATGTTGATGGTTTTCCACCCTTGCTCCTAAGAACCAAGAATCGGAAGAATGCCAACCTTCTGATTGACTAGAAATGACATTTGTGATTGCTGTCTCATCCTCTGACACTGTGCACAGAGACTGAAGTAGGATGGGAGAGCTACTCAAGACGTAGTTTGGAATTTTTTTCTTACATTGCTAATCATCTTAATTCACAATTATAATTATAATTGTTTCTAAATGTTAGGTCTGAAGAAACCTCCTCCACACTCAAAACTGGATTCACGTCTTTCATCTTCCCTGGGTACATACAATTTTGTAACCTAGATCAGCAGCTGTGCATGCGACTTGCAAAGATGATCTCCCATCCCTTTTGAAATGGCCAAGGAAATTCTATTGCTTGTTTTCAATAGTTCATAAGCCCAGCACGCTTCCTTGTGTTTCTGAGCCAAGGTTCAGAATGGAGAGTTTCTTCACATATGACTTTTTCCCCTACAAGGAAACCAACGTACACTCTTATGCAGAGGAGGAGCTAGGGTTCAGTGCACACGGTGCCCATGAAATATTAATTATGATAATAATCAATAATTAATAAATAATAATAATAATTCCAAAACATTAACAGACATGTAACATTTCATCCCTCCAGATCCTTACAGTACAGTACACGCCCTAATAAAAATGGGTCCCCCTATGGGGGAGGAAGGTGGGATATAAATTCAATAAATAATAATTTATTATTATTAAATAGCACCCCCGTGGCACCCTCTCAGAGGCCCTGGCCCCCCTCTTAGCTACGCCACTGCTGTCATGTGCAAAAACCATGCAAGTGTCTGCTTTGCTAGGTGAACATTAGCTGGGAGTTCACTGCCAACTGCAGCATTCCAATGATGGACTGCAAGTGAGTCAGACATTTGTATGATCTTTGCACATGGCAGTGTACACTAGCATGCATGAATCCTGTTCGTACAAGTGCATACAACTGTGTAGAAAAACACTGTAAAGTGGCTCTTATGTTTTCCTCTGTTATGCAGTTCTATTTCTTTCTCGCACCACCCCCCCCCCCCAACTTCGGCCACATTCCTCTGATGTTTCCTGCATATGCTCAAAGATAGTGAAAATGCTCATGCATCTGAATGACTTTGTACAAGTAAAAAGGTCTTTTGAGATCAAAGAAACTATTTGCATGCCTAAAATTACTCATAAGCCTTAAATATTTGCTATATTTGACCACTGTTTATGTTAAGGGCTTTGGGTTATTCAGAGATGAAAGGTACTTCACAAATAGGATTCCAGATGGTTCACATAATCCTTTTTATCTGCATTGGTGGAGGTAAGATAGCAAGCAGTTGAACTGCATAGAACTCTTGGGACTTTAGAAACTATGCTCCATTTCAAACGGAATGAGCTAAAAGTAGTTTAGCTAATTCAAGTGTCATCATTATCCTTCCCCCCCCCCAACTCCTTATTTTTAATTATATTCTCAGTTAACGATACAGTACAATAAAAAAACTACAGGAATACAAGTGAAATTGACGATTTGCATCATGACTGCAGGCTCTGAGTTCTGGATATCTGAACATGTCAGCAGGCTGCATATATCCATTGCTGAGCTCAAGGATCTCCCACATCCAAACAGATTATCATACAGTGTCAGTTCTTCTGACAAGGAGGTGGGAACAGATAATCACAATTCAGGCACAGGATGCAGAAATGCTTCTTTCACAACCTTTCCATACAGTAGGTCTAGGGCCCATGAGAGAAATTTCATCAGGGGGTACAAAGTTTCTTTTGGGCCTCCCTTCTCAAAGGAGGAGGGGGCAAAACATGATGGGGGAGGGCAGCAATAACCAGAAAAGTCTTTGGAGCCCAGGTCTACCAGGCTTCCTGATGCGGTGCCCAGGTCTACCCACCTGGTAGACCTGACCTGGCCACAGTTTTTCACTCTCCATGAGGCTAGCTGAGTTCCCAGGAAATTTATGGGTTAGGGTCCTTTGGCTTCTGGGCCCCCTTTTTGACCCTGGGCCCAGGTGCAATTTACCCCCTTTACCCTCCTCTCATGGGCCCTGAGTAGGTCTGCAGACAAAAGCATATGCCCACTCAAGGATTGCCCTTGATGCATGGCAATTAGAGTTCAACCCTGTATTGAAAAAACAAACAAACCTGAAGGCGAGGAGCACCCTGCTACTCCCCCACCATCCGCCGGCCAGGGCGAGCTGAACTATCCCCTTCACCGATGGACTGGCCTGGTATACAGTCATCTTCAAGTTTCCCTGTCTATATACTGTATTTCATGTTTTGGGATTACTTGCCTTGCCATTTTTGAGCCTCCCCCCGCCTTCATAATGCAAGCCAGGGATTGTTATGATTATGTGAGAACTAGCATGACGTTGATTTCTGTGACCACTGAAATATGTTTTTGAGATACTCTTCACTGCAGAGTGTATCTATATATATTGCCACTTTAAGGAGTTTTCATGTGATCATGTTTTTAGGGATAATCAAGTGAAGGGGGGAGAGTGACCCAAAGTATCAGCCTGAAGCAGCCTTTTATTTCGTTAGCATGGGAGAATGAAACAAATCAAAACCTACTACAGAAATAGCTTCTGATCAAAATATCCAATTGTGGGCATTTTTAAATTATCCTTCTCTCTAGCTTCTTTGTTCTATCCCCTGTATTGTCTTCCCTATATGAGAAATGTAGATTGTAAGATTCTTGGGGCAGATCTGTCTTTGTAAAAAAAGTTAATTTAATTTTGCTCTGCTCCTCTGCAAAGTGCTGAATACATAAACAGTGCTGCATAAATGCATAATAAAATACTCTTCATTTTCCTAATTTCATGCACATCATTACTGTACTTTCCCATCAAAATCCACAAAATTAACTGGAGAGAAAGATAGTTTAAAGGTCCATGCTCTACATACAGCACATGAAAAAAGCTTTTAGGCCTGTGGTATGTTAACTTCCAAAATTTTAACGTAGTTGTTACCATATGACATGGTGTCATATTCCAACCCAAACTTTGTTAATAGCTTGTTAGGAGTGATTACATAACACTGCCAGAATTAGCAGGGGGAATGACTGCTGTAGTACATTTCCATACAAGGTGCTCAAATAACCCATATAAGGCAAGGAATAAAGAATTTTTCCACACAGTGCAGAACTTAGAAGTCACTAGGTATCTTTCCATTTATTAGCTCCTTTGATCCTCTTATTACCACTAGCACAGAACGTAACTAGACTGAGAACTAATTCGCACAATACATTTTTCATCCCCAGCGAAGTCCTGATCGTCCCAGGTATGCACTTGCATTGACAAATTTAAGGTGTGAGTCAAGTGATATACAGTATAAATTTATTTTATTTATTTAAATAATTTATACCCCACCTTTCTCCCGAGGGCACTCAATGGAGACCATATGAAATTTCAATGGCTGGAAAAGTGCTACATGAATGATCACATATGCGTATTTGTGACTTCCTGGTTTTTACCTGATGCTGTTGTCCATATGACCACATATATAGAGATGGTTAAGACCACTCATGTGGCTGAAGACTGTACTGTGTGAATCAAACAGCCCCAGATGTTTAAAGAACCAAGGAAAAATCCAGTAACTGCTATTGATTTCAGGGGGGGTAGTCAGTCTGTTGCAGCAAGAACAGCCAAGGGTCGGTGGCCCCTTAAAGACGAACACATTTATTCGGAGCATACTCGTTTATGAACAAGAGCCCATTTCATTAGCTGTGAGGTTTGGTCCAGGAAAGCTTTGGCTACAATACATTTCTTAGCTTTTAAGGTGCCACAAGACTCTTGGTTGTCTTAGCTATTTCTTTGCCTCCCATGATAATTGGTCTCAAAGGTATATGGCCCAAATAAATGGTTAACAAGTATTATTTTCATTCATTGTCTAATGTGTCTCACCTGGCATGCTGAAATGAGAATTTTGCATAAGAAGGCATTTACTGTATCTAGCTGGAAGTGAATACCAGCCAGCTGCCTTTCTGCTGCTAAGAAAGACTGCTTTATTAGAAGCTAATCAGTGCAGTACAGTGTACTACATACAGCAGGTACCCATATGATATATAAACATCTCTTTGCTTCTGGAAATTTTCAGTCTCTTAACCCATTTTCTCACTCAAATAAACACATAAGTAAGCTATGCCTACAGGAAAATTTAGAGCATGTTGAGATCTGCGCACACAGCATGGGAAAATAGCAGAAGAGGGAGGAGTGGGAATGAAGATAAGATATATTTGCCCCCAGGAGCAAGTTTCCCATTCTTTTTTCTGGTTCTGCAAGTAGGTAGTTTTAACTTGCATTAGTACACATACACACAAGTTTATCATTGCTCATTGGGCCTGATTCCACATTTTTCGTGCAGACAAGACTTTCTTTTAAAGCTTGCAGGGTGAGAGCTAAAATTAGCAGATCTTGACTTCAGACACCATAAAACAACAAAGAGACATTCTTCTTGCATGACTCACCTTGCCTTGCATATTGCTCTTTCCTTCATTAGCTCTGCATATAACCAGCTGGCTCTTGGAGGACAAGATGACTTCAGTGTTAACAACTCCTACACTTGTCCAGATATTTGCCAGGAAAGGAGGAAGAAGCCACTTTTTTCATCCACCATAGAACAGACGCTAACCAGCATAAACTGTGTGTAGTAAGATATGCTTGTTGGAAGTGTTATGGGCAATATACTGTAACATGGTGAAATCTCAAGAGGGCAAGTGAGTAATGGTTACAGGATGTAGGTTTTAGACTGACTGTCTTGTGCAGTTCATTGCTTTTCCATTATGCAGATAACAGTAGTGTACCAAGGGTGGGGTGTGGGGGGTCCACCCCTGTTGTCCCATCCACCTGGGGTGTCAACTGTGCCACTGAGTAGCTGGTTGACCTGCCCCCCCCCCCCGGGATCTAGAGGTGGAGGCCAGGTCTACTCATGGCTTTGAGCAGTGTGCCTTAGGTATCAAATTCCGTAAGTAATGGTATACCACTGCAGACTAAAGCCTAGTTCCCATTTGATATGACAAATCAGTGTCTGGGCTGTAGCACTTCAGACAGGCCTCACTGATTCACTGTTTCTCCATACAAAAGACAAATCCCTGCTCATAGAAAAGTAGCTGTCAGGGGAAAGTCTACTTTTGAACTCTTCTCCCAGCTTTTAGTTTTTAACATGCAGGAATATATACTTAACTTTTTTTTTAAGAAAAAGCATTCAATCATGTGAGTCTCCCACCCACAGCATGGAGTGCTTCAACACAAAGACTGATTCACCTTCTCAGTGAGAACTAACCTATGCTATGCAAAATGAGAATAACAGTCCAGTCCTATCCAGCACTGGGACTGAGCAGGCTGGAAGTCTCCTCTTACCCCGTTTGTCCTCTTACCCCATGTTGAACCCCAGCCTGCTCAATGGGGCTACTCGCAACTGTGCCAGCTGCATCGCTGGTGCAGGTCCAAGAAGACCCGTAGGGCTTCCTGGCCTGGGAGGGGGGGATAGGATATGGCGGAGGCCTTCTCCACTGATCCCTCCCCCTCCTAGGCCCTCTCTGCCCTGTTACACCCCTCCCCTCCCCACCCCCAGGCCCTGCGCCACTCAGAACGGCACTTACCCATTCCACGACACAGGGTCCAGCGGCAGCTGGTGAGGAGGCAGCACTGGCCTTGGAGCTGGCACCACCTCCTCCCGAGTAGTCGCTAATGTGCTTTACGGCACATTTGCAACACTCGGCACCAGCGCTGAGGCCCAGCGCCAGTGCCCCTAACCGGATAGGATTGCACCGTAAATAATGTACAAATGATAGAAATCAAATGTGCTTATATACATGTATATCACATAAGTCAGCTTTCTGCAAGCAGAATTTAGGTTACCTTACTGTGGCAATTTTCAACCTTTTTCAGCTCACGGCACACTGACAAGGTGCTAAAATTGTCAAGGCACACCATCAGTTTCTTGACAACCGACAAGGCACACTACACTGCCAGTGGGGGGCTCACATTCCCCAATGGCCCTATCAATAAATGACCCTCTTTCAAACCCCAGCGGCACACCTGCAGACCATTCATGGCACACCAATGTGCCAAGGCACAGTAGTTTAAAATCGCTGCCTAGGTGAGTCTCTCTTTGTTTCAAGTACAGCAAGTCCTCACTTAAAGTCGTTTTGTTACAAGTTGTTTCATTTTAAAGTTGTTGAGAAAAAAACGACGATTCCCAGCCAGGGCCACTGTCTGTGTGGAGTTTGAACATTATCCCCATGTCTGCGTGGGTTTTCTCTGGCCTGGAAAGGTCACATTTGTTTTTGTATTTAATATTATAAGTGTTTTGGGTCTTTATTTAGAAGTTTGATGATGTTTTGTGACCAGAAATACTGTATGCCGTAAACTTTTGTTTATGCATATCAATTAGCCTACAGTAAACTGGTTTCGTTATAAGTTGTTTAGCTTAAAGTTGCAGTTTCCAAGAATCTATCAACAAGTTTGGGACTTGCTGTACAAAGTACACAAAGCCCTTTGTATATCTTGTGGTTGACAAGAGGACAGTTCTTGCTTAGGGTAAAATTGTAAAATCCAAGATACTTGTCAAGTGATCCACTTTTCAGAGTCATAACTTGAGTTGGTTTGGTGCAGAGGGATGCGTTGAATTAATCTTGGGGTGACTATCCATGGTGAAACTGACTGGGTAAACTTTGGTCAGTTGCCGTTTCTCAGTCTAACCAATTTCCCAGCATTGTTATAAGTTTAAAATGGAGGTAGGAGAATCGTGCGTACCACCCTGAGCTTGGAGGAAGGTAGGGACAAAATGCGGTATATAACATAAATACAGTAGGATGTCTGTATCCGTGGGGGTTCCGTTCCGGACGGATACTGCAGTTACTGAGCCTCTGTTGATTCCGGGGGTCCACCTTCAAAACACTGTAAAAAGGAAGAAAAAAAGTCCCCAATCCCTGTTTGTACCTTTGCACGGTCAAACTGTTTCCATGCCTCCACAGGGCTTCTGCAAGCTGAACGACCCACTTCCGTGTCTCGCGAAGGTTCTCCTCCCAGCCTTGCCCCTTGGGCGAGCCTGGGAGGAGAGAAGAGCCTTCACACAATCAGGAAGTGCGTTGTTCAGCTTGCAGAAGCCTTGCAGAGGCTTGGAAACCGTGCAGTTTAACTGCACAAAGGTACAAAGGGGATTGGGCTGCTTTTTTCATCCTTTTTATAGCGTTCTGAGGGTGGACCCTGCAGATCCGGGACCCACAGATCCCAGATCCGCGGATAAAAAGGTCCAACTGTACATTTATAAAAGTTAAATACACAGACTGTATATTATGTTTTTTTAAAAAAAAAACACTACAAATAATTTAAAAGCAAAGAATGCAATTTCAATTCTTAGGCATTTAAGTATTAAATATGATGAGGACCACTGTATCACTGTCTTGCAAACTTTGCAGTAATGAACTTCTCTCAGTCAAGATTTAAAATGTGTGAGGTTTCCTTAAGTGCAGTAAAATAAAGACTAGTTGGCCTGTCACTAGTCTGTCTGTCTGTCTGTCTCTCTCACACACACACACACACACACACACACACACACACACACACACACACACACACACACAAAGGGCAAGCAGATCAAAAGAAAAGAGGGCAGAATGCCATTTGAGTTCAAATCATGCTTCAAGGTACCTCAGGGGAGGGCCCCGAGGAACCAAAAAGCTCTCAGAAATACAAAATAGCTCCTTAGCGAAGTGATTTGTGACTGGGAGCGGTGTGACTTCCAGATTCAGTCAAGACATAGTCAGGCTAGGACCTGCACTTTTCAGTCAGCAGGTTCCTTTCCCAGAACGGCCCACCTCAGACCTGTACTTATCGAGAACTGCAGAACACGATAGATAGCATCGCTTCGTTTCCTCTTGGTATTACTTTTTAGATGTTTTTGCTAAAATGTTCATAGTGTGCTGAAGAATGTAGGTTTTAATTGTCAAGATATGTACATATTGGTTCACTTTGTCTACTTTGTGCAAACATACCAGCTTCGCTCTGCTCATGACCATTTATGTAAAACAATTCTATACAGAGATTGCATTGAAAGCTAGAAAAGGCATTTGCAAGGAAGAACCTTTGCATTTTTTTCCCCACCTGATAACACTGGTCTCTAGCACAGTTTCTCTGTGCCCCCATCGCTAGTGATATCAGCCAGCCTACCGAGTGGTTAGAAGAACTTGACCACTTTCCAGAACCTGATCAAACATCTAAGGAAGTAGGGAAATGAAAAAATACCTTTGACCTTGGCAAGTCATTACAGATGGTATGTGGTTCTCTGCATTTACTCAGAAAGAACAGGCTGTTCTTATCTTGCATATTAATAGTGGATTAGTTTATGGCAATTACTGTGTATTCCAAATAGATTTAGTAGTTAACATGTGCCATGAGCAATGAAGTTACTCCGTTCAGATGTTTTGATTAGACATTCATTCCCTGGATGGTCATATTTTCAAATTTATATACAAGAATAACCTTGGCTCACCTTACAGCAGGGGCGGCCAACCTTTAAACCAGAATGCGGCTGGCCCTTTAAATGGTTGCATAGGCAAGGGCATTTCAGCAGATGCAGCTGCTTTAGCAGCACCATCAGCACTTGCAGCTGCCAAGATTCTGGTCTTCTGCACAACTGTTTAGAATGCAGAGGCCCTGATGGTGGAAGGTTGGCCACTCCTGCCGTAGACGATGTTTTTAAAATTATTAGTGGTAATATACCGGTATATGAAGCACTTTTATCCCATGTAAAATGTGCTGCATAAATACTAGGTATTAATGTGTAATGCATTCTTAAGATGTAGCTTGCAGCATATATTGTTCTGTGAATCCATAGATTAGTTTAATGTTTTATTACTACTAGAAGATGTAAGGCACACTCTCCCTTCCCTCTAAACATGGCACACAGCGCAATCCTGTGTAACTTCGCACAGGTGTAACAGTAGATGCACCGGTGTAAGTGCACTTAAAAAGGTAAAGGTATCCCCTGACAATTAAGTCCAGTCGTGTCCGACTCTAGGGTGTGGTGCTCATCTCCATTTCAAAGCCGAAGAGCCAGCGTTGTCCGAAGACGCCTCCATGGTCATGTGGCCGGCATGACTCTCCTTGCCGCAGCACGTAGCATACGGCTGGAACACGGAGCGCTGTTTACCTTCCCGCAAGCGGTACCTATTTATCTACTTGCATTGACATGCTTTGGAACTGCTAGGTTGGCAGGAGCTGGCCAAGCAACGAGGGCTCACCCCATCGCGGGAATCGAACTGCCAACCTTTCGATCGACAGCTTATGGTGCACTTATGCCAGTGTAACTGCACTTACAGTGCAATCCTGTGTAACCTTGCACCTGTGTAACAGCAGATGCACCGTTGTAAGTGACAGTCTAATTAGATAGCAAGAATCCAATGGACCAATGAGCTGATGGACCAGATGAGGCAGGCCAGAAAAAGCATCAAATGGAAGGTAACGCAATGGCTGTTCCCCAAATGGCAGTGGTGACAAATAGGACTAGGACAGCCCAGTCCAGCCTAAGGCCTCAGCGGCACAATTCAGGCACAACTGCAGCCTAAGCGCCTTAGGCTCGACTTGTGCCTGAATTGTGCCGCAGAGGCCGAATTTGTGCTGCAATTGTGACTGACATAGGACGGGTTAAGGAAAGTTGACCAATTCAGTCCTAAGTTCGGCATAAGAGCTATTCCATCCTAAGTTTGGCCTAAAAGTGGGCGTGTTGGGGGCGTGTCGGGGGAGTGACGGGGGCGGTTACGAAATTTGTTCCGGTTCCAGACACTGGAGAGCCCCTGACACGCCCCTTCGAGCACAACTCAGGCACAAAATTTGGGTCAACAAAAAGGGTGGACTCAAATGTGAGGAGACCCATAGGAGCCATTTTACCTTACCCACACCAGCCCTCTCCTGAAAAGTTCTAACACCCTGGTCCCGAGTTGTGCCTGAGTTAGGACGGAACAGTTGTGGCCTAACTCTGGACACGGACCCAAATAGTTACCCTATCACCACCCAGCCCCACCCAGCCTCTTTCCCACAAAAGCCCAGCCCCAGCCCTCCACTCTCTCTCTCTCTCTCTGAGCACGTGGCATGGGGTCCTGTCCCCCAGCAGCCACAAAGTGGGACTTTGAAAAATTTCAAACACCCCACTTCTCTCTTCCCTTCTCCTCTCTCCTCTCTGCCCCCCTCTAGGGCAGAGAGGGCTGTGCCGCCTGTGGCCAAACTGTTTACTGCTGTGCCTGGGCAGCTGTCTCCATGCAAGTGTTTGCTAACCCATGTCTTTCTCCCAGCCCCTCTCCCCCCCCACAGGCAACAACACCAGCAGGTAAGTGCAGGTAAGAGCAGGGTTCGTGCTGACATGTGGTCTGACTTCTGCCTCTTTGCATATAGAAATATAGGTAGGATACATGCCTCTTTACCAATGTCTTGTCTCATAGCTGCCTGCAATGCCTGCCATGATATGCCTCTTTACCAATGTTGTGTCTCATAGCTGCCTGCAATGCCTGCCATGATATGCCTCTTTACCAATGTTGTGTCTCATAGCTGCCTGCAATTCCTGCCATGATATGCCTCTTTACCAATGTTGTGTCTGATTGCTGCCTGTAGTAATGTGAGCACACAATGCCACAAGCGTGGAACTGTTAGCCTTATGTAGACACCAGCTGTTCCCCCAGCCCTTTTCTCCACAGGGTCTACTCACAGGTCAGTATTGGTAGGTTTGCCATGGTTGTGACCCACACGTTGTGTTGTTGTCTTCTCTCTCTGTGACCCTTTTTCCTTACAGGATCATGTTCTCCTGACACCCAGGGAAGGAGCGCAGACCATGCTATGTGTCTCACACCTCTCAGCTGTGTTTAATTTCTCTCCCTGCAGGCCTTTGCAACCGGCACACTGGCATTTCTTCAATGGCGATTGCTACCACACAGCAGCTGCCATGGAACACCCCCGTGTTTTTTTGTCTCCCCAGGAACGTCCACTACCACCTACCTTCCTGGGAGCACCCCTGGGCCTGCAGTCTGGTTGCCCCATGGTCGTCTGCCTCAATGCTGCTAGAGGTCCTGGAGCCTGCCCTGCAACCCTCCTCAGCTGCCGGCGCTGCTGCTGCTCCACCTCCCTGGCTGCCTACTTACTGTCCCTCCCCTTTCCATGGTGCAGGCTGTGGTTCCACAGGGGAAGGGCCTGCATCCCCTGGTCCATGGGGCACGCCTGCTGCTGCTGCTGCTGCTGATGTGGTCCGAGTGGCCACTGTGACTACCCCTGGCAGCTTCGCCTGGCCATCTCTGCCACTGTTCCAGAACAATAAAGATGCCCCTGGAAACACATGTCCCCAATGTTACACAAGCACTGCCCCCCACACACAGAGACAGTCCCCAGCATACAAGCCCCTGCATGAATCCCAGCCAGGGCCTGCCACAGCCAGCCCAGGGAGAACACAGCAGGGGGGCTGCCAGACCCTCAGGGCTCAGAGGGGAGTGGGGAGTTGGGGGGGCCTCTCAGGCAGGCAAACACTGACAGGCGACATGGCGCACGTCCGCCACGTCCGTGAAGAGCCCTTTCGGCAACCGGGGCTCTCACCTGCCCTCGGTCCGCCCATCAACGGCGTCCGTTTCCGCCCTCGGTCCGCCCGTCAACGGCGTCCGTTTCCACCTGTCACCGGCGTCCGTTCTGCCCAAGGTCCGTCTGCATAAGAGGCGCCCGTTCCTGCATTGCCTCCATCTGCGAAGTGACCCCTGTGTTCCTACTGGTCTCTGCAGACCCCTCTCCCTGTATCCCTCTCCCACCAGCCTTGTTGTCTGTCTGTTTCTGACCCACCCGTGCCCCTCCCCAGCACCCACTGTCCACCTGTCTGTCTGCCTCCCCTCCCACTCCGATGATCGAAGCTGGCTACCCCCCACCCCGCCAGAGCGCCTGCCGCGACGTGCTGACGTTGCCCCATCTGGGGGCGTGATGAGCTGCGTGAGCCCTTCCCACTCACAGCAGACAAGCCCAAGGCATCTCTCGGTCTTGGCCGGGGCACGGAGCAGAAGGCATGCCGGGATACCTTCTTTGTGGGCATTGCCACGGCCCTGGAGGCCCAGGGCTTCAGGCAGCGCACGGGCATGTCATGGCAGAGGCGGTTCCAGACTTCATGAGACCCCCCTTGTGCGTGCCGTTCCCACCCCCTCCTTCCCTTCTCTCCCCCGCTCACCCCCCCATGACTCCCATGTGCAGCCTCACCATGGCTTGGGGGTGGCATCGCCTTCTGCAGGAGGGAGGGCAGTGGCACTCCCCCCTGCAGCAGGTGGCTAATGCCCAGGGTGCCCTGGGGCAGCTGGCACTGGCACAACCTCTGCCCTTCAGCTGACTGTCACACGCCCAGTGCCTGCAGGCCCACCTGTGGCTGCCCATCTGCTGCTAACGCTGCAGCAGCTGTGGTAGGTGCACACAGACGAGCTCAGGAGGGGGCTCTTAGCTTCCACAAGACTGACACCTCCCCACAGGGGCCTGCCTGCCTCTGTGGTAAGTGTTGCCTCGATCCTGGCCCACTGCTCTTGCCTCCTGCCTAAGTCAGGCACAGTTGCAGCCTAACTCAGCCCTATTTTGGGCCTCAACTGTGCCTCAATTGTGCCTGTGTTAGGCTGGACTGAGGCCGGAGAGTCCTAGGAGATGATGGGGGCCCGTAAAGGAAAGTGGGAAGAAATGTTGATGGAAACCAGGGGCTAATACGCAACTAACTGTGATAACTAGAAATACAACTTTAAGCCTAATTCATTCCTGATAATGCATTTTTACAGCCTCATTAGTATCCTAGACTAGATTAGTTTCTTTCCATTTTCTTTCAAATACAATTGAGAAACTTACTGGTCAATATATATGCTTTTCCACACATTCTTTGCTTAAATTAGGAAGAACTGCTTTTCACAAATGCAGAGGCAAGAGAAAATTTATTCATTCTTCTTTCGCAATTGTTGGACTATTTTCCTTTATTATCTGAGGGTACAATCTTTGTCATTTCATATTATAGACTGAATTGGAACTGAACACAAGATATGGCAGATTCATTGTATTAGAGCATGGGTGGGGAACCTTTTTCGTGTCAAGGGCCGATATATGTTAAGAATTTTGTTAGCGGGCCAGCCGTAAGGCCAGCCGCAAATTTTTATTTATTTAATTAATTGGGGGGGGGGATCGGTCTCCGGAGGCTCTGTGCTCACCATGCGAGGCCGCCGCCGGCTCCGCGCGTCACCTTCCAGAGGCCGGGAGAGGGCCTCCACACATCCTCCCCGGCCACTGGCTCGACCCCTTCTGACAAGGTCCTCGTTGGCGATTTCGCACATGCATACAACGCCGATGAGGGCAAGAGGGCAAGCTCTTGCCCTCATCGATGTTGTACGCATGTGCGAAATTGCCGACGACTGCCTGGTCAGAAGGGGCTGAGCCAGTGGCCAAGGAGGAGGTGCCGAGCTCCTATCCCGGCCTTCGGGCTACATGCGTCACTCCCGATTCGGGGGTGACGCCTGGAGCCTCCGGGGGCTGGTTGGGTGGCCTCCCGGCAATCTCTCGGGGGGCCGGACCGGATGGCCTCGGGGGCCATATCCGGCCCGTGGGCCGAACGTTCCCCACCCATGTATTAGAGTATAAAAATGCCCACTTTAGCCTGGACACAGCAGTTCTACAGATATCTCCCATCTGTGCTCAAGACAACCAGTTTTCATTAGCATTAGTTAAGATTGCCTCCTTGTGGTCAATATAAGCTACAACGGATGTTAGTTACATGACTGCTTGCACCCAGGCAGTATGTTGCTGTGGATTTCAAAACTTTTCTGAGCAGAATCCATGTATATCAGTTATTACAGATAAAAGAATGAAGTGCTACATGGTCAAGTTAAAAAATGTCCCTTAACTAGCAAATATCCACCAAGAATATAGAGAAAAGCACAAAGGGTATTATGGAAAAATGACATTTTTCAAATATTTATTACATGATAGAAGACTAATTGGTGATTTCACAGCCAATGGGTAAATTCATTTCAATGGGAAGAACTGCTTTTTAGGTCTATTTGCTAAATGAAATATTTACGCAAAGAGCAGTTCTGCAATAATTCTATTACCACTTTTAGGGGTTTAGTTCACAACAAGCTTGATTCAAATTTAAATTATACTAAAAGACCATCAATGTTGCTCTAACATCAGACTGGCTACTTGTTTCAGGTGACATCCCCAAACAGTCTTATTGGTAGAGGGGTTTCTTCATCACGATAATGGAAATGATTCATGAAACGAGATACATTTCACATCACAGACTGTCTCCACCCTACTGCCACCCACTTATTTTCCCATATGTTCCATTAGATACAGGATTGGTCTAAAGGAAGAGAAAGTAAGACATTTCTTTTTGCTTAATTATGCTCTTACAGTACATCCCACTGACAAGCTAGCGAATTACCGTGACCTTTACACTTAAATCTTCTTGATCTATGTGTTTTTTAAAGAGACATTGCCGTTTTATTGATTTACTCTTCCCCACTGCTTGTAAAATGTATCATTACTCCCCCGTGAGACATCAGGCTCATCACTCCTCCAACCAACCATAATGGGCTGGTGTGTTAACCACACATTATCTGAGTAAGGGTGGTGTCTGTAGAGTATGAGACTTTCAAGGCCACTGTATTTCAAGTTGCTGGGCCAATATCAGTTTACATTTCATTGTCTTTGCTCCACCCCTGTTTGGTATCCAGCAATTGATTCTGTTAAGTGTCCCATGGGCTCACACAAGCTCATTCACAGTTTGGAGTCTTCTTTCAAGTATAAGTTAGTAGCTGTACATCTGTTGCTGCTGCTCTGTTTGAACTTGTTGTTGCCCCGTCTGCTGTTGTGTCGGCTGGGCCTGAGTCTGCAGGACATCCGTCTGAGGTACTGCCCTCCACGTCAAGGGATGCTGTTCAGATATTTGGCTCCCTAATGGAGCAATGGAGTTCACCAGAGTTGTCAGGTTGATAAAATGGGCCACTGATTGGGGGTTTGTTGCCTCAGGCTGGGACTGTATCTGAATATCATTTTGACGGTTACCATGCAGCATGGCAGAACCCGTGACTGTATCGAACGTCACAGTGAGAATGGAATTGTCCAGTTGTAACTGGCGCTCAGGAGTGGCAAGGTGGCCTACAGCTACAGGTTGTAGGTTTGTAAATTGGGTTCCAGCTGCTGTCGTGATGGGAGTGACACTGATATTGGTCAGACCAACAGAGCTAGAAGGGGCTGTGACATTTGGGTCGCCGAGGGTCACCACCACCTGAGGAAAAAAAATTCAAAAATTCATTAATAGATGCAAAAGGTGAGATTAACATGATTACAGGTGGTCTTCCCTCTAATCTTTATAACATATATGTTCTTATTCCACAGTATTGAAAGTATATGTTGATTACGGTAATAAGTGTGCTTCATAAATTTAACTCATAAATTGTGCATTGAAAGCAAAATGCCAGGAAGTGATTCTCTACAGAAGACTGTTCACCACTTCTGATGATGTTTTCTGTAATCTACGAAAAAAAGATGCAGGATAAAAATATTGTAATAATCTGTGTGGAATTTCTTGATTCAGGAATGGGTTTAGTCCAGTATCCATCAAAATCAAAGGTGAGCTACATATTGCTCAGAAAGGGCTGATTGCAGCTATAATATGTTGAGATTAGTAATGGGCAAGTATACTCAGTTCTGAATCAGAATATGTTCTCCTGAAATGAGCTAATTCGGGCTGGATTGACCTTCAGCCTACTTGAGAATTCCCCACCCTCTTCCCTTTCCCCAAAACTTACCTTCCAGCAGCAACATTCTGGCTGGGGGGAAAGGGAAGGATCTGCTTCTTCAGTATTCATCATAACAGAATGCCTGAAAGCTTTTCCAACAGGAACTTCCCAGTGGAATGATTTCTGATAATTACCGTATAGTTTGCCTGGGCTTCTGGCTCATATTAAGGACCCAGAAGTCCTAGCAAACTATACTGTCCAGGAGAACTGCGAAGTTCCTGTTGAGGCCTCAGGCCTTCATTAGGTCCTAAACGCTTTCCAACAGGAACATTCAGGTGCAAAAATCCCTCAGAAGTGTAGTTTGCTAGGGCTTCCAAGCTGTTAGTAAGGGCCCTGAAGGCCTGGCAAAGTACAATGTTCAGAAAAAAAGCCCAAGGAGCAGCCATCTCCTTTGCTATCCTCCCGTCACTGCTCTGCAGGTATATTTTGAAGTAGGGGGAAAAGAAGGGAATGATCTGAGCCAACATCCAAAGGGATTTGGGCTCAGACTGCAGTGAGTCTGGGTGAGTGGTGTAGTTTCTGACTCCTTTTTAAAAAAAATCTTCCCTAGGTAAGATTATTTTCCAGGGGACTTATACTAACTTTGTCTCCCCTCCGATCAATATTCTAGGGGCTGACTCTGCCTTATGCTACATTCAGTTAGCACTCATTGTAGTGTGGTGCAGCTCAGACGCTGAACTGCATCCTTTTCACAAGCTCCTCCTATTCTGAGTGACCACAATGAAGAACTAGAGCAGTGGTTCCCAAACTAAACTGACATGTGACTCTCTTCCTCCCGCTGGCACAGGTCGTGGAACCCAGAAGTACGGTGATGTGTTTACGTGCGACGTGATGACGGCACTGGCACTTCCGGGTTCCACAACCAGGAAGCAAAGGTAAAATGAAAATTAATGAGGCCAGGGCAGGTGGAAGGGACCCAAAAACACCACACATGGTGTGCAGTCCGCAGAGCAGAACCTACGGAGTCTGTTGTGTTGTGCTGCTGGCCGGCTCAGCCGGCGCACGTCCCGCAATGTCCCTGGCGGTTCGTCGCAGCTCCCCTGGGAGCCACATGCAAAGTTTGGGGACCGCTGAACTAGAGACAGCTAGTTAGAGGTATACATGTGGAGCTAGCTTGTGAGGGAGCCAACTCTACAAGCATGAAGAACCTCGATGATGAAGCATCCCGGTGAGGAAAACAAGCAAGATACACATCTGTGTGAGTTGAGTAGCAGGACTAGGAGGCCAGCACACTATTATCCTCCCCTCTTCAAAACCAAGCTCCCTAAAATAAAGTACAGAAATAAAACAGAAAGGAAGACTCCGCTTCTAAGCCCCCAAAGAAAACCAAAACAAACAGAAGTAGTTCTGAAGGTAGAAAGCCAGCAAGGATGTGTGTGCTTTCCAGTGTACACCCTAGACTGGCGGAGCAGTCGCTGTTTGGAATACTGTGAGCTGTTCAGGTCACCATATTTCAAGAAGAATATCGTAGAGCTGGAAAAGGTGCACAAAAGGGCAAACAAAATGATCAGAGAGGGCTGGAATATTTCCCTTATGAGGAACGACTACAGCAACTGGGGCCTTTTAGCTTGGAAAAAAGGCAATTAAAAGGGGGGGGGGATAATTGAGGCCTATAAAATTATGCATGGCATAGAGAGAGTGGATAGACAGCAGCTCCTCTCCCTCTCTCACAATACTACAATCAGTGGTCACTTGTTGAAACTGAATGGCGGGAAATTTAGGATGGACAAAGCGGGGTCCTTCTTCACACAGCATGTAAAATGAGTCTGCAGAATTCTTTGTCACAAGATGTGGTGATGGCCACTAGCTTGGATGAGTCTAAAAGGGGATTGGACACACTCATGGAGAACAGGTCCCTCAACAGCTACTAGTCATGATGGCTATGTGCTGCTTCCAAGTTCAGCCCCAGCATGTATCTGAATACCAGCTGCAGGTGAGCAATGGTGGGAAAGAAGTCTGCCTTTCTCTCCTGTAGGCTTCCTTCCCAGAAGCATCTGGTGAGCCACTGTGGGAAACAGGATGCTGGACTTTTATCCATTTATGTTCTCATGTTCTAGTCAGTACAAAATAATGTGTACTACTGACACAAAATAATGTATTTATATTGTCTACATAAATCTCTAAACACCTCTGTAGTAAGACACTACAGTATTAACCTTAATTAACTAATCACAGTTTCTACATTATTTACAGGCAAGACTATAATTTTTTTTAAAATCTGGATTAGTGCCAAACCTGCTGCAACTACTTTATTCAGCTGGTCGAACCTGACAAATAAAGCAGCATAATTACAAATGAAGCTGGAATAAAAAGAGCTAAATCATGAATGCACTCGATGCACTCTTGGTTCTCCCAAACCTGCCTAAATTTAGGCTGGCGAAGTTCCACTGGCCTAAGGGGTTACAAAAGTGCCGTAAAGCACTTTTGCGCCTCCTCTGGAGTAAGCGGCGCCAGCACGTTCACCCCGTCACCTACCTGGACCTGCGCTAACCAATGCAGGTAACCGATTCAGTCGGCATAGGGGCGTGGTGAGGGAGGGCCGAGGTGTCAGGGGAGGGGGCCATTGGTTGGCTGGGCCCAGGAAGGGGATGGGAATATTGGTGACAAGCTTCACCGTATCCTTGTCCCCTTCCTGGGTTGGGCCGGCCTTGGCCTCCCTGGATGTGCGCCAGCTCCAGAGCTGGCGCACATACGAGGAGGCCCATTGTGGCCTCCAGGGTTTACACCGGAGGAAGGGGACAAACTCCCCCTTCTCCAGAGGTGAGCCCAGGCTGCACCAGTGTGGCCCGCATCCTGTGCAGGATGCAGCGGCCAGCCATTTAGGCTGGCTGCTGCAACTTGCGCAGGATTGTGTTGTGACTTATATTGCAATTCTATGCACACTTACCTAGGAGTAAGCCCCACTAACCGAAATAGGACTTACTTCGAAGTAAACACACATAAGATTGCATTGCATGGCTCTAATCCTGTGCACACCTCCCTGGAAGCAAGTCTCATTGAATACAATAAGGCAGTGTTTCCCAAACGTTTTCAACGGTCTCCCTTGACCATTGGTGACCATTGGCTGCGGCTCCCCATTACATGATATTGATGCCTGCCAATTGGCATTGCACGGTTTTCCGAGAGGATTTCGTGGCACTCCATGGCTCCCCTGGCTGGTTTCCGCAGTTTGGGAACCACTGCAAAAAGGCTTACCTCCTGATTAAGCATGCATCGAATTGCACTGTTTTGGTCACATGACCAAAGCTTGGGCAAGGCTATACCGACAGAAGAGGTAGACCTACAAAGGTGGACCTGGATATCCAGGCTCATGGTTGCACTGACTCCTACAGAATAAACCAGTTTAAGCTCTGGTGTGAACAGGGCAAAGTCGGCTGTCCCGTCCCCCCCACCAACGATGGGGCTATCAGTGGTTGCAGCAAAGGGCAAGTTTGCTTTTTCCTAAAAGGGAGTCCTCAAATGCCACCAAATACTTACTCCCACAGGATGAATTCAGCCAGTGACAATGAAATTTTGCAAGCAGAGGAATAGTGCGTTTCCAACAGCCAATGGTCTCTGCCTTCCCATTCGCCACACATCATAATGATGGCCATTTCCCAAATTCGTCCGTAAACATCCTATTACAAACTCCACATACTCGTTAAAGCCACTTTTTAACACTTCTAGTACCTACAGTCAACTTTGTTGTTGTCCCCTTCCCCAATGGTTTGGTAAATGGTCCTCACCTGCTGAATGCTTTGCACAGCTGAATTGGTCTCATCTCCCACATTCCCTGTGAATTCGACTTCTTTTTCAGTATATTCACTGAAGGCAGAATCCTCAGGCACTTGGGTTTCCTCCTCTTCCCCAGGCTTATGCTTTCGCTTATGGCCACGTTTATGAGCCTTCATGTGCTTACTTTCCGGTAAGTCTCCTTGTTCCAGAGCTAGGTCTGGCTATAGAGACAGAGTTTTCAACAAGACAGAATGTCACTGATCTTCAACAGTCGCCATTCTTCAACAAAAGAAACTCCAATATGAAATGGCTGAACTAAAATTTATCATTACGTTTGTCCTATTTGTTCAGGACTCAATCAAGACAATGGTCTTCTTTCTCACCAAAGGTGTTAAATTAGCATAACAACACCGGGAAGACTGCATTAGTGTGAAAGGTCACTGTGCTTACTACTATCTTTACGAGAATATTTATATGCTGTTATTCAACAAAAAGAAAAAGAAAAAAGAAATTCACTAAATGATTTACACAGCAAGATAAATAAATAAAATGTCCTTGTCCCTCTAAAAAAAGAGAGAACAAGAGAGACCCTAGCAAGCAGCCACTGGAAGAGATGCGATGCTACGATGAACAGGGAAAACTGCTCTTCCCCTGCTAAATGTAAGAGAACCACCACTTAAAGGCTGCAATCCTATGCACTTTCCTGGGAGTAAGCCCCACTGAATGCAATGGGACTTACTTCTCAGTAGACATGCATAGGATTGTGCTGAAAAGGTGCCTCTTTGCCTTAGCAAAGCACTGACTTAGCAAGGGTCTTGTATACATGGAGCTTTACATAGCAATGTCAAAACCGGTACCTTCTTGTATTTCAAGACCTTTGGGCCCCATTGTTTACTATTTTTTGTCTCTATACTGATGAACTTCTATATGTGCTGAAGACATATATATGGTATATGTCTCTATTGTGATGTATGCACATATCATCTCAGCCAACTAAGGATAACACTTAATGCATGTGATGAATCAGCACCAGTCTACGAAATCTTATGCCATATTAAAGCCAGGCTTTAAGCCACAAGACTCTTTGTCGTTTTCTTGCGACTGAATTCCATATAGGTCTCATATAGGAGCGAGTACAAAGATCTCGTAGTGGGAAACAGAAGTGGTGTGAATGTTTTCTAAGCCTCTGGGAGTTATGAATTATAGACTACAGTGTGCCAGCAACCCCCTGCATTTAAAATCATACGGTTAATTATACGATTTATGCATATGCTTTTATTTTTGCTCAACAATTGTTCACCAGTAAAACAATGCAAGCGGCAAACATCACACTCAGCACAAAAACCCCATCAACAATTTTTGCGATTGCATGTTCAAATGCATCTTTAAAACCACAAGGACTAGAAGTGTGTGTGTGTGTGTGTGTGTGTGTGTGTGTGTGTGTGTGTGTGTGTGTGTGTGTGTGTGTGAGAGAGAGAGAGAGAGAGAGAGAGAGAGAGAGTTTTAATGAAATCTGGGATTCTCAGCATGCATGCTGCAGAAAAGATCCTTTGAAGGAGCAACTTGTACCCTGGCCTATACAAACACCCATAACATATAGTAGGACGAACAGGAGATTGCATACAGGTTTCACATTTGTCTATGTTGGCACTTTACCTGCACAATCCCTATAGAAGAGGCATCAACAGTAGTGGTTTCTGGGAGCTGTTCTAAGTCATCGATCCGAACTGAAAGCACCTGGAAATAAGTAAATATATAAATATTAAGGAATTACACACCAAAAGCAGGACTAACCAAAGCCATCATGGACATGAGATAGTTATGCTAATCTGTAATTTGTGGATGTAACAGCATTTGCTTTCTTGGTCATTTATAACAAGTAAATCATATTATGTATTATTGGCAAGAGCTGCTGGGAGCAGCAGCTACTATAGGTGCAGCTATTCCTGCACCACCACTGAGAGACGTACCAGTGTTGACGACTGCCCAGCAGAGCTCACCCACAGCACTGCAAGAACACTGGTATGTCTCTCAGTGGTAGTGCAGGAATTAAAACAGCAGCAAACATGTAGTGTGTGTTACGGTCATGAGCCCTCCCAGGGTCTGTGGCATTTGCCCAAGAATCTGCATGTCCTGACATGCCACATGCAGGAAGCACTAGTGTGCAGTTGTGGTAGGCTTACCATATCGCCGACCGGGACGCTCCGTTTTGCCCTTAAGGGGCGGGGGGAGGGGAGGGAGTCAGAGCGCGCGCGCCCTGACTCCCTCCCCTCCCCCCGCCCCTTAAGGGCAAAACGGAGCATCCCAGTCGGCGATATGGTAAGCCTAAGTTGTGGGTATCTAGTAATACTTGCCAATTTCAGCTCTTGGCCTCTCCTTACTCATGTCATCTTGAACATGCGGGTTATCCTTTGTAATAGCCCAGCTTGCTTTGAACAACACAAGCATTTCATAAGCAAAGACAAATAACTTTAAAGTGAATATTAAAGAGAGAGCTTTAAAACCAACAAGTTCCACAAAGTATATAGTTCTGTACAATCTTCAATTAAAGATTCAGTACAATCTTCAATTTGTACTGAATTCGGTACAAGACTGTTCTTCAGTACCATCTTCAATTAAAACCAGAAGAGAAAAACCTTTATCTGTATTTTTAATGGTTCTCTTTACAACATAAATTCTTTTCGCCTCTATCCAGGAAGAGACCAAAATGTGTATACTGTAAAAATGGTTGATTACTGAAGCAGTTAGGTAAATTAGCCCTAAAGGCATTTCCCCAGTACACCTAGTACCTTGACACCAGGAGAATATGCAAAGCATGGAACTTTCCATTTTAAAGGAACAGGCTAACCGGTACATCAATTCTGGTTTCTGTCCATTGTAATCAGTGATCTCCTTGGTCCTTAACCATGGATATCATAAATGCTGGGAAAGAAATCAGTCTTTCAAAGACACGACGAGCAGATTTCAGCAGCCATCATATTGGAACAAAGTCCTGGAATTTGTCATGTGCACCAAAATAAAATTCAAAACAAGACTGTCAAATACTCACCTCTGGGTGCTTTCGTCTCATGTGACGACTCATTGACGCTCTGGTAGAAACCTTTGTCCCGCAGAGCTGACAGCTCTGGGCTTCCACCTTATCATGAGTCAGCTGTATGTGCTTCTGTAGCATGTAATCCGTGACATATTTTTTATCACATACTGAACATGTCCACTGCTTCCCCACTAACAGCAAGCAAAACAAGATGTTTTGTATTAGCATGTATGTCATCATAGTATTATTTCACAGGAATTTCAACCATAGCAAATATTTGTAGATATGCTGCAGGAATCCCAAAAGAAGCATGTTATATCAGGATATACACTCCATGCAAGCATTTACCTGTGTGAATCAGCTTATGGGTTTCCATTGTGTTCCTCTCACTAAACGTCTTCCCGCAGAGCTCGCACATGAAATCTTTGATTCCTGCTAAACAGAAATAATATTAAATAAAAAAATGATAATCTGCTAAAGGTATTCAACAACAAATTATGACATTCTTGCGTTACAAAGTATATCCCTTTCTTTAGTCATTCTTTTGGACCCAATGTTATGCCAGTATGGGCAAAACGGTAAAGAAAATTGGACTGACCGAAGAAAGTCTCATCTCCACAAACCAGTGTAAGCTCCAATGGGACACTTGCAATCTCATAAGACAAGGTCCTAGAAGTCTTAAAATTGTACTGCAGGTAGACTCAGCACTCATGAAATCCAAGAACCCTTAAAGCAGGTAGCAAAATTGAATTTATAGCAAAAACGATATAATTGCAATTCACCTTAGGTCAAAGCCATCTTCATTTCTATCTCCCTTAACAATTCTCCTTCATTCCATAGTTTATATGTTTCAAAAATGCAGATTGTCCGGACGCAGACTTGTCTGTATCCAGTGGGCCAGATGATGTAGCAGGCAGCGTCTCACTGGCTGCCACCTGAGCCGGTCCCCTGACAATCAGCCCAGCGGCAGGCCTGACACTCCGAAGACCAAGCAAAGAGAGCAAGGCCCTGTCAGTGGCACTGAAAGTGCCAGAAGAGAATACGGAGGCCGCTGTTGTGGCCACTTCAGCCCCTGCCTCAACACTACAGCAGCTGGAGTTCAATGGGATTTACTCGAAAGGTCGGCAGTTCGATCCCCGCAACGGGGTGAGCGCTCGTTGCTTGGCTAGCTCCTGCCAACCTAGCAGTTCCAAAGCATGTCAATGTGAGTAGATAAATAGGTACCGCTTGCGGGAAGGTAAACAGCGCTCCGCAGAGTCATGCCGGCCACATGACCACGGAGGTGTCTTCGGACAACGCTGGCTCTTCGGCTTTGAAATGGAGATGAGCACCACACCCTAGAGTCGGACTTAATTGTCAGGGGATACCTTTACCTTTAGTGTGTATATTTATTTATTTATTTATTTATTTATTTTTCACATTGTTATACTGCCCTTCCTCCAAGGAGCTCAGAGTGGTGTACATATTTGCTCCCCTCCTTTTTGTCCTCACAACAACCCTGTGAGGTAGGAGGGGCTGAGAGACAGTGACTGGCCCAAGGTCACCCAGGAAGCTTCGTGGCTGAGCGGGGGATTTGAACATGGATCTTCCAGGTCTAAGTCCGACTCCCAAACCACTACACCATCCTGGCTCTATAGGATTGCAGTCTGAGAAAACATGCATAGGATTAGTCTGTAAAAAATAACTGACATTAGTGTGCTTTATTAGAGAACAGTAATCTGTTCCCTTCGCCTGCCCTTGACTTTCAGACAACTGAGCTTGTTTTGTGCAATGGTTGCATAGCTCCTGTCAGCAGTGCTCACCTGTGTGCCTTTTGTAGTGCTTAAGCATGTTGACTTTCTGTGCAAATTTCCGATGGCACTCCATGCATTCATACTCCTTTATCCCTTTATGTAGCTTCATGTGGTGGCGCAAAGCATGTTTTGTTTTCATTCCTGTAAGGAATAACAGCTAGGCTAAAGCATGGTGGGGAAGCTATTTCAATACCTGTGTAGATTTTCATGGCACGTTGCTATGCATAGAGAAGTAATATTTATGGGGTTTTTTGCCATGTGAAATCAGCTCTTAAACTAGAAGAAATAAAGCGAGTTCTTACACTAGTCCGTTGAGATTCCTGTAGCTTTGATCCTACCGGTATGGAAAGCGGGCGATCCAAGCGGACTCTCCAAAGCAGACAAAGTGATAAAAACAAAGTCCTTTTTTCTTCTTGGCTTGCTTGACGTTTCATCCAGACCCTTTGGATTTTCTCAAAAGCAGAGAGAACTCAGCTAATGCTCAGAAGCTGTTCCTGACCTTGTTCTGAACACACAGGGCTTTAAATACAGCAAAGGTTGAAAGTGCTGGAAGCTGTCAATTGCCTCATTGAAAGCAGATGCGGTGAGTTCCTTGATGACTGCATGTAACCCCTGTGCTGCGCTCCCTGCCGGTTTGTTGTTTAAGGCTTGTAAAACGGAGAGGGGGACGTTTTACAAGCCTTAAACAACAAGCCTCCCCCTCTCCGTTTTACAAGCCTTAAACAACAAACCGGCAGGGAGCGCAGCACAGGGGTTACATGCAGTCATCAAGGAACTCACCGCATCTGCTTTCAATGAGGCAATTGACAGCTTCCAGCACTTTCAACCTTTGCTGTATTTAAAGCCCTGTGTGTTCAGAACAAGGTCAGGAACAGCTTCTGAGCATTAGCTGAGTTCTCTCTGCTTTTGAGAAAATCCAAAGGGTCTGGATGAAACGTCAAGCAAGCCAAGAAGAAAAAAGGACTTTGTTTTTATCACTTTGTCTGCTTTGGAGAGTCCGCTTGGATCGCCCGCTTTCCATACCGGTAGGATCAAAGCTACAGGAATCTCAACGGACTAGTGTAAGAACTCGCTTTATTTCTTCTAGTTTAAGAGCTGATTTCACATGGCAAAAAACCCCATAAATATTACTTCTCTATGTATTTCAATACCCTTTGTCCAAGCAACACAAAAGAAAAAGACTCTGCATGGGACTGTTTTAAGGCGACGACCACCTCTAGGACAAAATAAACAAAATCCGTAGAACTTGGCTGAAAGTACTTTTGAACTAAAACTTGTTTTACAAAACAATCCATATAAAAGCTTCAAGAGGCTCAAGAGGGTGCAAAATAAAAAAAATCCTTGCGAGGCTTCGAAATGGGATTTTCAAAACTGAATTGTGAGGCTCAGCATTCACTTGCACTCAAATTAATTCTTCAGATAAATTACAGTATGTTCATTCAGCTGCCATCTTTGAAAACTCAGCTTAAAGTCTAGACAATAAATCACAACATTTAAGGCTGCTCTGTGGAATTCAGTGGAAGGAGAAATCAGTCACAGAAAGAGAGGACTGCAAGGGAGCACAAAAAGGCTGTCTCTTCCACCAAAGTTGAAGGGACTTTGAAATAAATATATAAGTGTTAAAAATGCTAAGGCCTCATGTTCACAACTGATTCAGATAGTAGTTGTAATACAGGTCATTGCCAGTGCCACAAATTCTTTGGCAGAGTTAATACAACCACTGAGGTTGCTACTATCTGAAACTATGGTGGTGCACAAGAAGATTGTCTCTACCGCCAAAAACACTCACAAATCATTGGTGTAAAATGAATAGCACCACTTACTACTGCTCCCGCATCATAGCTGGTACTCCTAGAAAGGACAGCATTCATGAACTACTGTCACCAACGGGAACTTTCCTACTGCATGTCAGGTGCAGTTATAAGAGCCTCGATTTACTATTATGGAAGCATATACATGGCCAATAAAGAAGAGAAAGACAACAACCACTAGTGCCATGGCACCGCACCATTTGCTCACGCACAGGGAAACCTCCCAAGTCAGGCGTGCTTTGCTGCAGAGTGATACTGATGTAAAATTAAATAAGAGTAAATCCCTCTTGACTCTTCATCAGCACAATATCAGCGTCAAATGCAGAATTCCGGATATTTAGAAGGAACCCCTCTGATTATCAATGAAGACTCCTATTTGGGAAGCACAGAAGTATTTTTTCGTGACACACCACAGATATTTAGGGATAAAGGGATGGACGTACCTTTACCACATTCTGCACACAAGTATTCTCGGATATTATCATGGACTCTCATATGTTCTTTTAACATGTCCTTCCTTGCAAATGATTTACCACACTGTTCACAGGCATGACTTTTCACTCCTTAAAAAAGAAGAAAAAAAACACAGAGATTGCTGTATCAGCAAAAGGCCAAGGGGAAAACGCACGTCTTGGGTGCAAGTAAAACCCGAAGCACCTCTCTTTCAGCATCTTTTATTAGGCACTAACCTGACAGCCCCCCCATGAAAAAGGGTTTTAAGAAATGAGATCGAAGCAGAGAAAGAAGTCAGGAAAGCTGTACAGACACCTCCAAATAACTGTAAAAAGCGTGGCAAGTTGCAAACAGAAGTGGTGACAGATAAGTAAAAAGAAATAGGGAGTGGAGAGAGAGAGAGAGAGAGAGAGAGAGAGAGAGAGAGAGAGAGATATTTTAAAAAGCACTAGCAGGATGACTAAAGAAAACCGTGGGAGATATTTCAAAAATTAGGGATACTCTGAATTGCATCCTGTATGGGAAGCATACAAAATAGAGAACCGCGTATGGGAGGGGACATCCCATCTACGGTAATCAGAATGCCCACTTATAATAGGGTTTAAGGAACAGTGGGCAATTTCTCTTTATCTCTTCCAACCAAGGGCCGGGTACTATGTTTCCTATGACTAGCATCTAGCTGTGTCCGTATTAATGATCTCACCACTCCTCCTTGTCAGGATGACATCAAACACAGTGAAGAGGCGAGACGTGTGCAAGATCCACCCACTATGCAATGGAATATACAATGCACAACAGAGGCTGGAGCTTCCTGTCCATTGCACTGCAATATCGCCTCTGTGGGTGGCATCTAATGTTATTATGGAGCCTGTCCTTCCTATCCTCCCTCCCACAGTCTAGAACAAGGATAAGGTTTTGGGATCTTCAGTGTAGAATATTCAATCCCCTCAACACAGAATTAATCAATTACAAACTATTTCCAGACAAAGAGCATTAAATTACAGAATTAAAAAGCAGCAGCAGCAGCAGCAGATCTTTGTTATTAAGAGAACAGTAATAAAACGAGTCTACCTGTATGAATAAGTTTATGCCGTTCTAAATTCCCTATGCTGTTAAAAATCCTTCCACAGATTTCACATGGATGGATATATCTAAAATGGGAAATAAAGATCAGCTAGTGACATTTTTTTCTGATCACTTGAAAATCTATAAATCTCAACGTGTACTTGTATTTGAATAAGAAGTTATTTGAAACAGTTCCCTTGCCCCTTGGAATTATTCAGAAAAACCTTGCTGCATTTCAGTATATTTGTCCAGCTTGCTATAGAAGAGCCCTTGCATAGAGTCATAGGTTTAAGATTTGTGTATTTACATTTTCTGGAAGTAGCAGCTGCTATTTTCCATTGTCTCTCACACAAATATAATCTGAAGCAGAATATCGTTCTTACACATTTATGATATTGTACTTTCATATAACTCATGGAAAGAGTATTTCTCAGTTTCTTTTACTTTTCTTTCTTTTTCTTTTTGCTAGAGTAGTAGATTCTTCTACTTTTGTATATCCTGCTGCTTTTCAGGAAAAACTACGACTGATGGGGAAGTGTGATAAATGTGGTAGCAGATGACACCCTTTCCACTTGGCAGTGATAGCGAAACAGTGGGTGCAGGCTTTGGAGTACATGGGCAAACTCACCTCAAGGTAGACCCAAACTACACATCCTCTTATTCACATGGCTGTGTAGTTAAAAAAAGGCCTCCCTTTACTCACATGTAGCAAGGACTGCAGCACAGAGATAGAGGGTATTTGACCCTTCTTGCACAATTTTCCTGTCAAAAACTGTGCCCCCAAAGTGATTATTTAACCTTTACAATGCAAGTGTAGCAAATAACACTTTAAGAGTTAAATAGCTGCTTTGGGGATGTGAAACAGCAAAGAGTTAAATACCTTCTATCTCTGTGTCATGGCCCTGATCTAAACTGCAGCCCCACATGGCTACTACAGGTGAGTAAATGTAAGATTTTAGCTACATTGCCATTGTGGCTAAGGTAAACAAACCAAGTAGAAGCCCTAGTCAAGGTCATAAGCCCATCATTCCCCCCCCCCCCAGGACTGTTTCTGACCATTCTTACTTGCTAAAGTTTCACCACCATCCCCAAAAATGGCTTTCAGATTATAAGATTGTCTCTAGTTTCTTATGCATAGGTCCTATGGAAATCAATGAGATTTATGTGTGCACAGATTACAGGACTGCACCCTTACTCTAGTTTTGTATGACATATCTGCTTACTTCTGCACATTGGGGTCAGGCAGGTTCTCCCGATGAATGACCATGTGCGCATGGTAAGTTGCCTTCAAGGCAAAGCGCCTATTGCAGATGCTACAGCCATAGCCCTTCTCCTTGTGAACTTCCATGATGTGTTTCAAGTATTCTTTTCCTCGGCCAAACGTCAACTGAAGAATAAAACGATAGTGAATGCATCACACTGGAGAGAGGGAGAAACACCTTTAGAAGCAGCAACCACTAGTGAATGCAACTTGTTGAGACAAAGAGCAAATGTAGCCAATAAGCAGACACAACACAGTCCTGTTCCGGTGTTATGCCAGACTGGGCGGAGGAAGACAAATGAGAATGTGCCCCCTCATGCAGACACACTTTCTGGCTGAGCCCCAGCCCTCCATAGGTTGAGCGCTTGTCACCAAAACGGAGCACAGACTGTGGGGAGCATTCCTCCAAGTAATTTCAGAAAAACTGTATACACACATAAACCTCTCTATGGAATGTAGGAGACACAGACCAAGATTGTTATTTAACAATTGCAACCAGCAATTGGATAGGGGGAAAAATACCATATATCACTGACATTTTTATTTTCAGGCTGATGATGGCCTTTCAGAATCAAGGAGGCACATCTGAGGTTTCTAAAGTTATTCTAATTGACTAACTAAAGTCAACATGGTACATACAACCTCTTATTTTTTTTCTGCTCATGAAGTGCAGCCCCTCCCTTTCTCTTTAAAATCAGCCAGATTTATACGCACTCCAATCATGCAGCATAGCATCAGCTTATCTTTTGGCAAAAGGTTGTTCGGCTTCCACAATCACCAATACTCATATAGTTGAGAGACATAAACAGACCAAGCCATAAAGAAAGATACAAGAGCTTTAAAGAAGACAGATGTGGGGTGTTCTTCACAATGATGGAAACCTGCGAGGTATGTTCTGCAGATCTGTGCAAGTGTGCTGCTTTCATTTTTAAGCAAAATAAAATATCTAGCCAACCCTTCTAACAACTTCTATTATTCATAATTTCCATAATGTTATGTAGGAGTTGTATGATCTGATGTGTAGCGACTATGGCCAAGACACAAAAGCTTGACTTCTGTATTAAATAAATGCATAGTAGTTATGCCATCTCTTTTGCCCATGGAAAACAATGTAAAAACTAGGACAGAACTACGAGAGGCTGAAACGTCTCATTCATTCATTCATTCATTCTTTTCTGTTCCCAACATTGTTCTTCAGGTCCAGGAGTTTCCTCCACCCAGTTCTTACTACAATATTTCAAATTCAGAAATCTATCACACCTCTAAAAAAACCAAAACCCTGCATGGCTATATTATGTACATAAAAATAGGAGAAGTTATTCAGAGTGCTATGAATGCGGGGTTTTAATGTTGAATTTGGAAAGTTCTATTCTGAAAAGGGAAAAAAAAGCACCCATCCATACTATGGTCATAATTGGACAATTGGCTAAAGGCTGCTCCAGAGACCAGTGTTTATATTTCAGTAGCTACCCAGAAGATTCCCAGGAATAAGTGCAAAGAACTTCTCACCCCAGGCTGTCTGTTTACCAAAGGTCAATCTCTCAAATTATCTCACTCACACTCACTTGCCCCAGTGGTTTCTTACAGGTGTGAGAGGTCTAATGCACAGATGGAGCTTTCCAGCCTCTGCCTTATTCATTTCAACAGAGGCAGCTCACATTCACGAGTGCATTCTTTTTTCTGCATTTTTCTACTCCCTCCAGTGAAATGAATATTGCAGCCTGCACATAGAAGAGCCCCATGTATGTATTGGAGCAAGGACCTGCCTCTGGACCAGGGAATGCAGCTGACCAACTTTTAACGTTTTTTTCTGACATTTCTCACAACACCTTTCCCTATGCCATTCCACCACAAAAATTTTAAAAGGAGTAAAACTACCTGGCACCTTTTGCAGCTATACTTGTGAGGTTCAGAATCCACACTTCCATCTGAGTTTTCGTCATTTTCCTCTGAAGAGATTCCTATTTTGCCAATAAACTCTTCCCTCTGGTGATCATCCATTATCGCTATGTCCTATGCAGGGCGAAGGTGGCAGGTGAAAACTCACAATCTTATCCAATCAAAAACTTATGCTGATCCAGCAATAATACTTCTATAATGCTTATACAGGTTAAGTCCTCAGAAACAGGGATACATGATTGACTCATTTGCCCTTTGTTTGAACGTATGTGAGCAACAAGACAAAATTGTCCCAAGCAGACCTCACAACTCCTTTGCCTGTTTCCAGATGAGCAAACTTGGATAAAACAGTTAAATAATCAAAGATACCATTTTCCAGCCTACCATAACAACTACAAATGGAAAAGTTTTGCTTTTTGTTCAATGCTAACAAAATAAATTATCTTTCAAACTTAAGATTTCAAAAGCACTACATTCCAAAAATCTTTTTTGTGATTCAGTGATACTGTATATAACCTTTCAATAGACGTTAATTCCTCTCCTCTTAGGTCATGTTGGAAGAGACACAGAACAGAAAACAATATTTTCTACTCCACCCTTACAATAATTTCCCCTCTTATTTCAAGTTTCATAACATTCTTTTAGCAATTATATAGCATCCTTGAGATGGAAACCTTAATATTCTATTTAATATGTTTTAACGGCTTCTAATTTAAACTTAAGACGAGGAGGAACCACCACTGCCACATGATTGATGTGGTTTTCTGATTACTTCAAAACTAGCCTCTGGATTTTATTACCTTGCTACACCATTCTGGGCAATTCTCTTCCTATGCAATCTCATTCACGAAGCTTTCCCCAGTTCTTCCTGATAGCTTCCTTCCCACTCTTAGTCAACATCAGGTCTTGAACCAAATTACATTGCAAACTGTCAGACATTAAACACTGTACCTTAAAGTGAACATGAATATGATCTCTCAGCACATCTACTCTGAAGAATTTACGACCACAGATCTCACAGGGATATTTCTTATCTCCATGAGTCAGGAGGTGCTTGTTCATATTGCTCCTACAGGAAAATATCTAAAAGAGAAGAAAGTGTTGGTGGATGAACTTTGGTTTTCCTGTCAAATGTGAGAGATCTGCGCTATCTCCTTGTTATTTATTTAAAACTGACTGGTGACATTTAATGAAGTTCTCGTTTCTCCTACCTTGATCAAACCAACTCAGAAATGACACGTTTCACAGTTTGAATTCTAATAAGTAACTATTCACAAGTCCTAGCAGTTTGTGTCTGTAGAATAGTCTGCAAAAACGTAAATCTAGGTTTAATAAAACTGATTCCATTCGATATGTTCTTCCAATTAATAATAATAAATGCTTGACATTTCTAGAAAGCTTTCTGAGTGTGCAAAGTGCTTCACATGTATTATTGATGTAGTCCTTACAACAACCATGTAAGATGCATATCTTACAGTGGCTGCACTGGCTGCCCATTCGTTTCCAGGTCCAATTCAAGGTGCTGGTAATGATCTTTAAAGCCCTTCACAGTTTGGGTCCAGGATATCTGAGGGACTGCCTTCTCCCATATATTCCAGCCCGCCCTCTTAGGTCATCTGAGGGAGCTCTCCTGCGAGTGCCACCTCTATCTCAAGTTAGAGGGATGGCAGCACGTGGGCGAGCCTTCTCTGTTGTGGCACCACAACTGGGGAACTCCTTGCCAGGGGAATTGAGAACTACCCCTTCCCTCATGGCTTTTTGGCGAGGGCTCAAAACAGTTCTGTTTTGTCTAGCGTTTGAGTGATGGGTTGATGTCTGACTTCGGTCTCTCAAGATGTATTGCTCCGCTGCTTCTCTGCTCTATATTGCCGCGCCTCCCCAGGGGATTTTATTGTTTTTAATTTATTTTATGTATTGTTTTAAATTATGTATATTTTTAACTTGATGTTGTAAGCCACCTTGGGCATTTGCTTTGGCATGGGCTAAGGCGGGGCATAATATTTTAAAATAAATAAATAAATAAAATCTTCAGATTGAAGCGGGGGGGCTGAGGCTGAGAGAGAGTAGCTTGCCTAAGGCACTCTGTGCCAGGTGCAGGAGAATGACAGCAGGAAACAGGTTATCTTGTTGGCTGTGTGCTCCCTGAGGCATCTGGTGGGGCCACTGTGTGATATAGGAAGCTGGACTAGATGGGCCTTTGGCCTGATCCAGCAGGGCTCTTCTTATGTTCTTATGTACCTAATGAGAATTCATAGTACAGGTGAGATTCAAACCGGGAAAGTCCTGATTTGCAGCTCCGCCGCTATGCTACATCAGTTCTCATTTACTGTACAGTATACAGCACTTCTAACCGTGCAATGTGCTCTTCAGCGTTTATCATTATTGCATTCATAGTAAACAGACGATGTAAGAACTGGCCATTCACTTCTTTTTTTACAAATGAGAATGAAGACTGAGAGAAATAAGACTACCCATGGCCACTTCTCAAAGACATAGCTCAGTAGAGATATGAATATATAGGATATAGTTGACTATAGGTGCAGAAAAGAGCGACCAAAATGATTCGTGGGCTGGAGCACCTCCCTTATGAGGAAGGACTACAGCGTTTAGGGCTTTTCAGTCTAGAAAAAAGGTGCCTGAGGGGGGACATGATTGAGACATATAAAATTATTCATGGGATGGAGAGAGTGGATAGAGGGAAATTCTTCTCCCTCTCACACACCAGAACCAGGGGACATGAACTAAAATTGAGTGGAGAGAGAGTTAGAACAGACAAAGGAAAATATTTCTTCACCCAATGTGTAATTTATCTGTGGAACTCCTTGCCACAGGATGTGGTGATGGCACCTGGCCTAGATGCCTTTAAAAGGGGTTTGGACAGATTCATGGAGGAAAAGACCATCACAGGTTACAAGCCATAAGCAACCTCCTGGTTTTAGAAGTAGGTTTTCTCTGTGCCAGGTGCAGGGGAGTGGCAGCAGGAAACAGGATTTATCTTGTTGGCTGTGTGCTCCCTGAGGCATCTGGTGGAGCCACTGTGTGATACAGGAAGCTGGACTAGATGGGCCTTTGGCCTGATCCAGCAGGGCTCTTCTTATGTTCTTATGAATCTAGTAGCTTAATCCTATGCCCTCTTACTTGGCATAGGATGGGAGTTACAGCAAAATCCTTAACATGTTTACTCAGAAGTAAGTCTTTGTGTTCAGTGGGGCTTATTCCCTATGGGGGTTGGACCTACATCCAAATAAACATGCATACTGAATACTGAATATTGAATATGCAAATTGAATACTGCATTTTTACTGAAACCTAGGTCCAATACTGTCTCCACTGACATAGTTTAGCTATTGCAATATAGCCTGAAGAATGTAACTCCTGTTGTCTTCTTGCTTAAAGTTTATCCCAAGGTACTTCAAGTACAACTCAATCTTTGAAAAAGTATGTTAGAACTAATAGAGGACATGCTCACTGCAGCAAGTCTTTAATAGCCAGCAACTGAAAAAGGTAAGACAATAACTTCAGTGAACAGTTGAATAAGTCATAGTGCAAAAAGGGTGATGTTTCAACAAACTTCATTTGAGTGAGAGAGAACTGAAAAAAGACAGTTGTGGTCAGTGGCATTGCTCTAGATGGGGCAGAGCTCTAAGTTCCGCCCCACTCTGAACCCTTCCTTACTCCCCGGCACGAGGCGGCCCCGCCCCCTCGCCGTTGGAGCCATTCAGGCTGGCGAAGGCAATGCGCAGGTAGTCTCCTGCGCATTGCCTTCGCCGGCCTGAATGGCTCCAATGGCGAGGGGGCAGGGCTGCCTCGTGCAGGGGAGTAAGGAAGGGTTCAGAGCGGGGCAGAACTTGGAGCTCCGCCCCGCCTAGAGTGACGCCACTGGTTGTGGTTCAATTTTAGTGTAAACATTTTATTTCCCCTTTGGATCCAAACTTTCAACTATGATTTTCAACTATTTCTATTATACATTTACTGTATTAGTATTTTCCTCTTTAGTCTGTAATTTATATGGACTTCCCATGCAGAAAATATACATTTGATGTAAACCCGCAACGTAACAATGGCAGGGGGGAAACTGGGGACGTTCCCCCATTGTTGCCAGTCTGGTTCTTTCCCAACTGACTATCTGAGAGGACAGTGCCCAAGAAAAACAAAAACCAGTGTTGTACGTGGTTCTGCACAACATTCTTCTGTTGTACCTTATGCTGAGCTCGTGTCAGCTATGCAGGCTGGCTGGGTTTGCCACAGCTATCGTGCGGCTTGTGGAGATCACACAAACTGAATCAGTGCGTTGAAGCAGTGACAGCAAACAACAAAAAAAGCAATCCTGAGGAGGCACACTCTCAGAACTTGCAACAAACTGATGCAAGTCAATAAGAAATCCTACCTTTCCACACACAGGACATTCAGAAGGTTCCTTCTTGTAGCGGACCATGTTCTCTGCACTGTGCTCAAACTCCTCTCTTTTTACACGCCTCACTCCTTAAGGTAACAGTTCCCACCAAAAAAAAGAAAAAAAGAACGTAAACTAAACCATGCTTTCTACTTCTTTCGGACACGCTAACTACGAATAATACACACCATAACCAAGACTGCAACAGTGCATGGAAATGACACTGTGCAAAATCAGTACTGCTAGTTTTAGATCTGTAGACAAATGTAGAGATTAGGCTGTGAGACAGTGCCTTGCACCCAAGACCACTCACGGTTTTGCAGGGATCTGAACTTGACTCTCCTGCATGGAAGCCCAACCCCTTATCTACTGCTGCACATTACTATCTACACTGTCATGACCCTACATCATAAAACAATATATTACGGTACTTACTTCTTTACAGTAGGATACAGTGCAATGGGCTCTTGGCTAAAGCAAATCTTGTACCATTATTGTATAAGGATACTACAAAACCAATGCTGAAAAGTTCCTGAAAATATATGAAATGTTTACATTCTTTTTTTTTAGCCTTTGATGTATAGCTTTCCGAATTTGTGGGGACTAGCAATTTGAGTTCTTAGCCCAATTAGAAAATGCACTGCATGCATTAGCTATGTTTACACCAATCTTCTCAAACTGCAGAAGTTTACTCCAACATTGGCTTCAGGCAGAAAAGTATGGTACTTTGCTTCTGTACTGCTTTTCCAGTCAATTTTTTGCCCCTATGCCCAGATGAAAAGTAATAGTGGCTGGCTGTCCCATATCTTAAAGGAGAATGAAGATGCTGCCTTATAAGAAGGAAACTCTAGCTACTGTAACTATTTCTTCCCTGGAAGACAGAAGTAGTTGCACTCAATTCTACAACCATCTGCAAAATCTCTTTCGAGATACCCAAGACAAACACAGAGGCGTCGCACCACTGGGGGCGATTGGGGCAGTGGGCCCCAGGGCGTGGGCCGCTCTTACCTGCGCCGTCGCGTCCTCCTCGCAGCCTTAAACGGCTGCGGTTTTGGCCCTCCCACCCGCGTGCTGTTTGGCTCCAAAAAGGAGCCAAAAAGTGCCTGGGGGGGAGTTTCCGTGCCGTGGACACGTGCTACGTCAGGGCGGGATGCGGGGGCGGGGCGGCGGCCTCCACATCCCCCACCCCACAAAGATCTCCGTTCGTCTCTGGACAAACGGCAATAATTTAACACCAACCTTTTTCTGATTAATGGCGAACCCTAAGGCAGCCATCAAGCATAAAACTCATGGGCACGTCAGAGGTTTTAATGTCAAAAGAGCCTTCATAAGTTGTCCATAAATTTCACCCAGGGTATGAACAAATTTGTTCATGCCTTTTAAACAAACAGCCTCACCTGAATGATTCCAAGCTTTCTGGTATTCAGTGGCTCATTACCATGAGTGATAAAAAGAACCAGCTATAGTGTGCCATCTGTCCGGTTTTAGAATGATTACCAGCATCCAGATGAAAACATCTTCCCAGAATCCCAACTTTGCTGTCAATTTAAGATCCAGGAGGAGGTTCATCACAAATGTACTTACCTTCCAAGTGTCGCCTCTGGTGATCCAACATGACATCTTTCCGGTAGAACAACTTGTTGCAGATCTCACAGGCAAATTTCTTGTCCCCGTGTTTCTTTTTGTGCTTTGAGAGGTTACTGTTTGTAGAAAAGAATCTGAAACACATCTCACACTGAAATGTCTTGTCATCTACAAGAAAAGGGAAGAAGAGCAAATATCTTATATATAATTTTTAAAGTTAGTCATTTTTAAGAATATGCCAACAAATCCAGCTATGCAACAAGGCAAACCCAAGAAGCAGTTCCCCGACCTTACATTGTGATACCCGTATTACTGGTATGTACATATTAACACCTTGATCCTAAAGTGATGCACAGCTGTGACAGACTCCAGTGCAGCTTCCTGAAGTGAGCAGGTGTGGGAGACACCACCTGGCCTGCTCACTGCAAACGTACTAAATATTTTAATTTGTAATTAAAAATGTGGTACATATCAGCACAGATTATATCAGAGGTTCTCAACCTGTAGTACGGGTACCCCTAGGGGTACGCGGACCTCTTGCTGGGGATACTCCAAGCACTGCCCCTTATCTGCCCCATCAGTAGTTAATTAAGTGTTAATTAACATGGATTTTAAATTTTCATTATTTTCAGAGGTACCTCCCCCTTCTGTCTCTCTGGTTTTGGGCTTATTTTTGTACTTTGGAAAATGTACTTTGGTGGGGTGGGGGAGGGAAGAGCCTCTCTCTCTCTCTCTCTCTCTCTCTCTCACACACACACACACACACACACACACACACTTAAATAAGACATTTTCTCACATTTAACATTGTTTTAGTACTTTTTATTTAACAATTAATTACCTAATTACTTAATTGATTAATCCAATTAATTAGCAGGGGATACTTCAGAAAACTGGACCGTGATAGGGGGTACCCGGGCCTCCAAAGGTTGAGAACCCCTGGATTATATTATTTGGTACATATCAGCATAGATGATTTTATGCCAAATCCATTCTGGTAGGCTAATGTGGTTATTTGGGACACCATGTGATATCAACAGTATCACTACAAGAATTTGGTGTGTTATCCTAAAGCCATGCCACCTTCTAAATTTTTGTTTGATGGTGCAAAAGAGTGAACTGTCATTGGCACCCAAACCACCTCTAAAGGTAATTCCAAACCCCCAAATTCAAGATATTAACTTCTATTCAGTGGCGTTCTTACTATTGGGGCGCTGGTGTGCTGTGCCCCAGGCGCTGAGTGGGCACGCTGCTTCCGGGGGGCGCGGGAGCTTGGGCTTCGGGCAGTGCGGCGGAGCCCAGCTGCCAAGCCCCCGGGAAGCAGCGCGCCCACTCGGCGCGTCACCGGTTTCCGGAGGCTCCGCTCCGAAGCCGGGACAAGCCCTCGTCATTGCGACCGCGCAGTTCGGCGGTCGAGGGCTTTGTGAGCCGGCCGAACGCGTCGCAGGCTTTTATTTGTTTTTTCTGCACATGCGCAGAACCTTTCTGAGGGCAAACGGGCTCACAAAGCCCTCGACCGCCGAACTGCGTGGTCGCAATGACGAGGGCTTGTCCCGGCTTCGGAGTGTAGCCTCCGGAAGCCGGTGACGCTCTGCTTGGGGGGGGGGCGGCGGCAGCAGGGCTCTGGCGCGACGGGGACGCTCCAGCCCCCCCCGGCGCCGGAGTGGCTTAAAACGCCACTGCTTCTATTTGCTAATTCAGGAATACTGTTTAAGAACATGTTTAAATAATCCTTAATCGAAGGCAAGAGACTACCATATCTCATCTACAAAACAGCACACGAAGTTTTGCACCTGGTTACTAATTCTGATAAATATTTGCTACTTAAGAGGATGGTTTAGCAACATGGAAGCAATCACGGCCACCATACTGAAGGGCCACAGTTGGGTGTTAAAACATATGCTTTAGTATGGACTATCACAGGTTCAATCATGATATCTCCTATTAAAAAGGGGTTCTTAGGTTAACAAGGAACAGAAAGACCCCTTCCTGAGGCCCTAGAAAGCCATTTTCAGAACAGACAATGCTAGGGTAGATAGCTCAATGGTCTGACAGTGGTATAAACTTCATACCCATATACTACACTATAAAAAGCATACGATACTATAAAGCATTCTTGTCCGCAAAGAAGAATAAAATGAGGCCAATTTAACACCTATTTTTAGACATTGAGAATGAATACATCGGCTACATTCTAATCTAGGAGCATTTGCAGAGCCATTCAGAACAGTGTCTATTTGGTGCTATCCATCCTCCTTCCCAGTCAATGCTTCTACATGCCCTTTGGACACAAATGAGGCGAGTTGAGTGCAGCACTGCCCTGGTCTCAGCTCTGAGTAAGCTTTTGGTTTGCAAAATGATCTGCCCTACTTTGCAGGGATAGAATGTGTGTGAGCTATGCATTAATAGAAACAATGTGCCAAAACAGCCTACACTTGGGTTTCATTGTCTGTGAATTTTTGTGAATTACAACTGGTTATAAAAAGTTAGCTGTATGTATTTGGTGAGCTGTATGTATTGCTTTTGCATAATATAAAATAATGGCAGATAATTTCTATTGCTCCTTACTAGAAAAAAACAAAAACGTTCTAGACTACTGCTTTAAATTTAGATAAAGTGATTTAATTATCAGCATACCTGTTCTACAGTTGTGGAATTCTAATGCACTCTCTATCCGAAAAGCTTTTTCGCATGTAGCACACCTGTACCTGTACTCATTGTCAACCTGAAGATTAAAAAAAACCCAGAAGAGAACTGAAAAGGAAGTACATGCATAGCAAGTCAATACATCCCAAAATACTATTTTTTATTTCCCCATTTCCCTCAATACTGTTTCCCTCACAAACAAGTTCACGGAAGTTCAGGCATTTTTAAATTGTAAGGAAGTTTTCTAAAGTCGTTTCTCAAGCTCCTAAACTTTTGGAAACGCAGGATTACCAGATTCACCAGGGACTATGATTAGGAGAAGGCCTAATTCCAACACTGCATAATTCTCTTCTACGGAGCCCCAGACCAACCTCATTCCGACTGTGTTTGTAGGAAACATGTTGCTTCAAGCTCTCTTTGCGACTGAAAAGTTTGGCACATTCCTCACATTTAAACAGCTTGTCCCCTAAAGAATCAAATCACAACACAACAGAAAAAGTTGAGTCACATGCTTTTCTAACTGGAACATTCTGGAAAGACTAAGAGCATTAAAATATATTTCCCCTCCCCCCCATGTATTAAATGGTACATTTGAGAGATGACCAAATAGTTATGCAATAACTATGGTCTCTTCTACATTTTAGATGGTATAGTAGTACAGTGTTTCCCAAACTTTTTTTGACCTGTGGCTCCCTTGACCATTGGCTGCGGCTCCCCATTACATTATGTTGATGCCTGCCAATTGGCATTGCACTTTTTCCGAGAGGATCCCGTGGCAATCCGCGGCTCCCCTGGCTGGTTTCCAGGGGAGCTGCGCCTCCCAGTTTGGGAACCACTGCTATACTATAATGGTGCAATGTAACTATGCTACAGTTCATAAGCATGCTACAATTCCAGCGTAACAACTAGTTGCAGGAGCTCTGAAAATGAAACCAAGCTGCCTTAAACCTACCATGAGAGCGGATATGCCTGCTGAGGTTGCTGCTGTTCTGGAACATCTTGCTGCAGATGTTACACTGATATACCCGCTTGTGTTCCCCAAGCTGCTTAATCAGCTTGCGCCGTATCCCATGCCTGCTGGAGAGGATTAAACTTCTCTTGAGGGACATAGAGTTTTGATGATGAGGAAACCTACCAGGTGGAAAGAAAGAAAAGGCAGAAGTGAAAACGTCTGTGAAAACATTTTGTGCTGTGAAAGGAGAGCTTCAGCAGCTGATTAATATCACTGATCACTTCTCCATTTATCAAGGCGTCAGGAGGGGGTCTCTCTCTTCCTTGTTACCTAAGATTCCCTTTTTAATTGGAGTTTACCAGGATCGAGCGTGTGACAGTCTGCATCCAAAGCAAATGTTTTAATACGGAACTATGGCCCTTCTACACTGATCATTTATACTTCTTCATACAGTCAACACAATGTACCATTTTTACCTCCTTGATTAACAATTATTTGGAGCAGGACAGATAGATAACTGTTTCAAATATGCTGGTATAGCCCTCTCACACTGAACTGAATTGAAATACTTCAACATGTATGTAAGGAATAACTTATTTGAAAGCAACTTGCATGTGCAAAGATTCTCCCTGGTGCATTAGCTTTCCATGCCTCATTCAAACAAGTAACTCCTTCCCACATACATATGCATCCTAGAAGTGATATACCTGTAGTCTGCATGGGATCATAAGCCTACTTGCAGACTTGGATAACTTTACGAAGATAGGAACCTGTCTAGTGAGTTGGATTAGAACCAGAGTCTACCACATCCGGACCCTCTGTACTAAGCTAATTACACTACTAGAATATAGACTTCCGATTCTCTACAACAGTGGTTCTCAAAGTTCTCCCCACAAGGCAGGAAGAACTCTGAGACTTTGCAGGGGTGGGGACAGCAGCGGGGATTGTGCCACCGCCAGGGGGAAAAGTGGTCGTCCTTACATCACTGGGGGTCCTGACGGCTTCTGGGGGGGAGTGTGGGGATGCCTGTGGACTCTTCCGCAGGTCTCCCTGAGCTTCAAATCGCCACTCTGCGGCAATTTATGACCATTCCCGGTTTTCATGAAAATTTGAAGTGGCTGTAAATTGCTGCGGAGCGGCGATCTGAAGCTCGGGGAGGCAGGTCTCCCTGCATCCCCTGGAAGCTGCAAGGACCCCTGGTAAGTGTAAAACTTGCATTTTAAAACGTCTTTTTGTGGCAGCGGTGGCAGCAATCTCCGGGATCGCCACTGCCATGCTGTCCCCGCCCCCTTAAGGTGTCAGGGAACAGCATCCGGTTCTAGTGGTGGGTCGCGACCCACCACTTTGAGAACCGCTATTCTACAAGATAGACTAGAACACCCTAATGGTCTCAGGACCCTTGGTTCAACCTCTACTGCCCATCTATCATCAGAACCCTTGCAGCAGACATCCTTATTACAGGGATACAGACATTTAAACCTAGCTGCCAAATGATATTTACCTTAGATTAAGGACAGTCTCATTTTAATTCAGGTTAAGATTAATGAAGTTGAAATACAATGGGACTTACTTCTGACTCAACGTGTATAGAATTGCCCTGTAAGTCTCATGTAAACATTTAGAAAGTTACCACCAATATAATTTTTATTCATGGAAATATAAAGAAGGAAACTAATTACAATAATTAAGCTTTAGGTTATAAAGTGTCACAATGAGCCTGCTGTTACCACAGCCCTACAAATAAGCAGAAATTTCAGTCTACTTATAATGTTTGTGCTTTTGATTTTTTTCCATGCTTCATTAATTCAAGGTGATAAAAGATCTCATATTTTCTTCCACATCAGAGTCTACCATACCTCTTTCATATTAAACAGAACAATGTAGTGGAGCTTTATAACAGGGAAGCAGGACATTTAACCATTTGCATTTCATTTTCAGTAGGAACTTACTTTGGTATGGAATTCATACTGTTCGTGGTACTGGGTAGTTTCCCTAAAACTAGTTCCATAATCCTTTCTTCTGCTGCAGAAGGAAGAGCTACCTCATCAGGTGGGATCTCTGTTATTATTTCAGCAACGTGTTCCGCTGTTAATTGAATTAATTATATTTAAAAAATCAGCAAACAACGAACTTTAAATACAACCATATAACAATCAGAGCGTAATTTTTTATCTATGCCCTGATTAAACCAAAGGTAACTTACAGTGCAATCCTAACCCATTTTCCAGCACCGGTGCAGCCGCAATGCAGCCCCGAGGTAAGGAAACAAATGTTCCCTCACCTTGAAGAGGCCTCCATGACTGCCCCCGCGTTGCAAAATGCAGTGTGCGCCCTGTTGGCACGGTTACACCAGCACTGGAAAATTGGTTAGGATTGCGCTGTTAATGTGATTTGGTTTACTGCAGTGGTTCCCAAACTTACCCGGGTCACAACGCCCTTAGTATCGCAGCAATTCTTTCTCGGCAGTGAAAGTCCGGTGACCTGGAAGAGTTTGGAAGTGATGTGATGACATCATCATGTCACTGCCAAACTGTTCCAGGTCTCTGAAGCAGCACCCTCTCTAGTGGCACAGGTGCGTGATGATGCCCTACAGAATTTCCCCTCCCCAAAAACTACTGTGGCACCCCTGTGAGTTTGTTGCAGCACTCTGGGGTGCCACGGCGCACAGTTTGGGAACCACTGCTTTACTGACTTCAGTGAAAACTGGGTTTAAATCCATTATGATATTTGTCCTAAATGGGACATAGATGAAGCTGTAAAATAAATTCAATTACACAAAGACTCAGGGATTGCTGCTGATGCAGAATGATATGTCTAATCTAGAACAAAATGGAAATTGCACATACATCATTAGACATTTCAATTAATATAGACTGCAAACATGTGAAAACCTACAATAATGCAAAGCAGTCAATACAAGGAGAAAAAGAGCTATCTCACTGGATTTGATCAATATCTGTTTTTATCTGTAAGATTATTTGACATTTATGTTCCACGTGGAGTGGAGGACAGGGGAGCAAATGTGTGAAATTTCTGCCAAAGGAAAGGGGAATATCATGATAACATGCAACAAGAGGTACACAGTAAAAGTGTGACATATTTTATGAACATCACCCTGTAAAAGCGGGGAGGGGTCATAGCTCAGCCACAGAGCTCACGTTTTGCATTCAGAAGGGATGAACATATAAATAGAAAGTTGCTTTACTGCGCAATCCAGTGTAATTAAAGGCCGGCAGAGCGCGCACTCCACCAGCCTAAGGAGTCGCAAACGTGCCGTAAAGCACATTTGCAGCTCCTTTCGAACAGGTGCTGCTGGCGTGGAGGCCGGCGCCACTCACTCTGCCGTCGACCAGGACCCACACCGGTCAGTGCAGGGGCATGGGGAGGGCAGGCAGGGGTGGGAAGGGAGAGGGCCATTGGCTGGGCCGGCCTGGGAGGAGGTGGGGATATCGGCTCTGGGTTGCGCCGACATCCTGAGCCCCATTCCAGGCCAGGCTGGCCTTACATGGCCTCCCTGGATACACACCAGCTCCAGAGCTGGCACACATCCAAGGAGGCCCATTTGGGCCTGAGCCACTTACACTGTGAAGTGAGCGCAGCGTGGCTCACAATCAGCCTAGGATGCAGTGGCCAGCCCTTTAGGCCTGCCGCTGCATCTTAGACAGGATCGGGCTGCCCTACTGGTCCAGCTAGGACAGTATTGTTGACACTGACTGGCAGTGGCTCTCCAGAGTTTCAGGCAGGGTCATTTCCCAGAGTTTCAGACAGGGTCATTTCTACTTGAAAAAACTGGAGCCTGAACCCAGGACTGTCTGCAAGCAAAGCAGGTGCACTACAGCCCCTCCCCAAAGAAAGGCTATCAGGGCTGAAACAGATGTGATGTGGGAGCTGCAGCGATTGGGAATTCAGGGTTAGATAAGCCAATGGTCTGACAGTGTAACAGCCCAATCCTGTGTAACTCTTGCACCGATGTAACAGTAGATCCACCGGTGTAAGTGCACTTATGGCAGTATAACTTGCCATACGCCGACAGATGCAGGACGGACACCGGTATAACCCCTTTCAGACGCCGCGCATGCGCAGTTCGGATGTGGGATGGCCGCCGCTGCAACTCCGCCACTTGGCATAAGTGCACTTACACCGGTAGATCTACTGTTACACCTGTGCAACAGTTACACCGGATTGGGCTGTAAGGCAGCTTCATATGCTCATATATGTTGTGATAGATCACCTGTTACTCAATGCAACTACATTGTAAAGTGGAGGTTCAAAACGTGGAAGACGCAGCTTTCCCCATCAATGCACTTGGCACTGCAAAACAATTATTTCATTGAGGTATCAAATAAAAGGCAGTTGACAGCTACTTTTAATAACTTCCTGCTCTCACCAGAAGGCTCTTTATCCTCCACAATCACAAGAGGAATTTCAGCTTTTGCTGGCTTGGGCTTTCTGCCCCTTCGTGCTTTTCTTTTCACATGGACAGTGGTGTTGGCACTTTCACAGATGATGAGCTGATCTGCAGGAGGAGCCTCTGCAGCTTTCTCTGGAAGGGAGCCATTTTGATTGCTCTGTGGCGTTCCTTTGGTTTGTTCCAAGTGACTCAGCAGATGTTCTGTGAGGGAAAAGTGATGAGGTTTGAGTCACAGGAAGATGGTGGGCGGTTGAACCCTAGAAGCTTTCTAATAGGGGCTCCTTCATTTAAATCTAATGCCACCTGAAATAAGAAAAACACTTCACACACAGCCTCTGTTACAAAGATATGATAAAACTCTGACATTTCCACAGAAATGTTATATCTACCATACAGTCCATGAAGTAAATGTTAGCAATCACTACAAAACATAAATACAAATATGATACATACTGCATTCCTTGTTAGTTGCCAGATACACAGAAAGAGGTTTTCAAAAGCACAAAGGAATGCCTTAAGTGCTACTTTGCCTTTGAAAAAAGGCATCTCAGCATCTCTTAACTTCAAACATCTTGCTAATAACAGGTCTGAATGAACGTAATATACAATTCCTCTGGAAAGCCATGGGAAAATTGCAATGGCATGGTAGTCATACTATTTATCTACTACTGGGGTGCCTATCTACATGTAGTGTCTTTAATATTATCTACCATGTTAAATGGGAAAGAAACAAGTTTTCAAATGCAATCTTTCAAACACAAACACAAAACACCAGCCCTAAAGCAGCTGAGACTCTAGGTCAAATAACCAGATTCTATATTTCAAAATATGCCTGTGGAATTTCAGCGGCCCTTCTCTTACCTGTCAGCAGCTGAGGTTCTTGGAAAGCTATCAAGCATACTTTACAAGTCCACTGGCTGGACTCTCCTTCAAGGGGCCTGCTACTTTCTACAGTGCTCACTGAGTCACAGCAAACAAAAATGAAGGGGTTAGTATCTTGAGAAACATAAAACGGCGAAGTCTAGACACATCAACATTTATGGAAAAATGAAAAGAGCATGGGAAATATTCAAAGATGCTTTGATCAATTCAAAGTAAACCTGTATATTGAACGGAGGATCTACGTTTTCACACCGAGAACTCAAAAGGTAAAAGTCTAAGGCCTGATGCACTGCTGAAACTTGTGTTCCGGTGGCGCAGTGTGCTTAACGGCGGTCATGAAAGGCAACGTGCCAATCTGCACAGCTGAGCCGTTGCCATAAGCAGTGCATGGTCACGTGCCAGTGACCTTCGAAGATGCTCTGGTGTTGGTAAATTGGCGTGGGGGTGGAATGGGGAGGGGAGTGAGAGGAACAGAGTGGAGATTGGGGGCAGGGAGGGTGTGTGTCGAGGCTGGGAAGGGGCGGTATTGGCAGCAGCAGCGCCGCTGATATCCTATCCCCCTTCCCAGCTTCGCTTCCCTTTTCCGGGTCCACCTGGACTTGCGCTAGCAAATTTGCTGGCGCAGGTCCGAGTAGACCCAGCAGGGCAGCGAAGGCTTGTCCCCGGCAAAGGAACAAATGTTCTCTTACCCAGAGGAGACCTCCAGGACTCCCCCCCCCCCCCGCAAAATGCAGCACACACTCTGATGGCGCGGCTGCATCAGCAAGAGGGGAGTTAGGGTTGGGCTGTAAAACTCTTCTCCTCAATACCCATTAGAGATGGATTAACTCCATCCAAAATACCTGCATGTGCCGTCAGATTTTAACAGCTGCATCATCGCAGGCACATTCTATAATGTAACTCTAGAGCCAACGCACTAGCTACAATAGAGTGTATACAGAATAGAGAACAAAGAGTTTCCATACCTGCCAAGTCAGCTTCAGGAAATCGAGATTTCTTAATTTTCTTGTGAGAAAAGTTGCTGGAGTGGAGAGGCTTTGAAGCGATTTTGTTTCCTTCTTGGTCACATTCCATCACAACTAAACACACATCTATGAGAAAGATAATGTTGCCATTTGCTTTTTCCCCACTTATGACCATTGTCATAAATGCCAAGAGCTGCTACATCTGTTGGGAATATATGAGGGGTGGCTGAGAACTCTTCAGTCACCTCTCACACAATTTATTTATTTAAGGAATGTATACTACAATTCAAGAGATATCAGTTGCTGGACACATGTGTTCTCTACTTGAATGCAGTATGCCTTGCGTTTCAACAAGAAAACAGTGAAGGGGGCTCTTTAATCCATTCCCATCTGATCATTTTTCCACTCAAAACTGACTCTCTCGAGCTATTTTTCATCCTACAGAGGAAAAGATGCAGATATTTATATCTTTTCTGGCATGGGCAAAAAGTGGAAAGGAGAGGACATTTTCAGTCAGAAGGGAAAGGGTTAAACAGGTCTAGGTCCTCCTCTTCCTCCCTAGTGCTGCTCTGCTGAAAGTCACAGCCTTAAAGGCATGCCAATGTGTGTGTCTGGGCTTGGATTTACCCGATCCCGGTGACTCAGATGGAGCGGTGACAGACAGCCCACTCACCTCAGCAAAGGCCGCCTCTCCAGCTTCAGGCCTGGTAGAGATCCCGGAGACATCCCTCACAAAGAAGGGGAAGCCCCAGTGACCAACACACCACCTCTACTGGTAACGCTAAGCATGTCCCCAGGGAGGTGAGGGTCTCGGTGGCAGCTGTGCCGACTACTGCTGTAGCATCAGAAGCGCCAGTGAGACCTAGAGGTGCAGCACTGGCAGCCATTTTAGTCACAACAGGGACACCTGCACATCCCTAGGCAGAAGGGTGCCTGGCCTTGCCATCCTGGACGCAGGTGCAGTTGGGGAGGCCTGATGGGGGGGGGGTGTTGCACAGAGGGAGGTGTGTGGAGCTGTCTGTGAAGCTGGGCCTTGGGCCCCCAAAAGGATATAAAGGACCTGGCCTGTGAAGAGAAGCTGAGTAGCGTGAGGGCAGAGGACTTAGGGACACTGAGGGCAACGGTCAGCTCTATCGCCCTCCCGTGGAGGACCGACCAGCCTGAGGAGGCAAACCCCCAGCTAAGGTCAGAGGAGGATATGGGTATGCATTAACCTTCCCTGCCTTCCTTATGAGGTCAGACATTCACCAGACCATAGCATGCACGATGAAAGGGCTCTGCAGGACACCAGAGGAAAGGTGTTGGTTTGCTCCCCCTTGCAGGGGTGTCACTGCATGATGTGTAGTTTGATCCTCAGGTAATATAGGGCAAAGAGCATATCAATTTATTTTAACTTGAAGGAATTGTTTGCACGAAATAGCCTCCTCCACAAAGAAAAATTGAACATTCAGAGAAAATGCTTCTGCTATAGTAACCTAGCACATTGAGAACAGCAAAATAAATTCTCCACTCCCCCACCCTCAACAACCAGACGTACCATTGGCAATGCTAGCAGCCTGCTTTAGCACTGGCTTCTCCATTTTTTTGGCATAGAAAGCTGCGTACCATACTTTCAACTCAGTTCCCGATGGGATGTCCCGAGATGTAGTGAAGTAAATGTCATTATCATGCTGGAAGGCAGTCAAATTCTGGTGTTCATACTGACTAGCTGGTCTCACCATCATCATCCAGTTACAATCGTCTTCGTTAGAAGTATCAAAATACACTGGAGGTCCATCCTTCTGAAAAACCTAAAAGATACCCAGGTAGATACTGAATATAAACGTAGGATTCACAATCACCTAATATAGTAAACTTCCAATAATCTGGCACCTGAAGAACCTGCTGGATTATCAGATATACCAGGCTACTGGGAGGTGTGTGTGTGTGTGTGTGTGTGTGTGTGTGTGTGTGTGTGTGTAAAACACACACACACACACACACACACACATCCTGTCTCCTGTCACAAATGCTCCCCTGGCCCCCTCTCTTCCTCTCCCCTCGATCTAACGTCATTGCTATAGCAATGGGGTCACTACATACGATACTACAAGCTACTTGGTTTGTCCCTGAGCAGCATCTGTAGCCTGCCTGAGCCTGCACAGGGGTCAGCAAGGTTGGAAGTCTGCTCCCAAGCTGACAGCATTTCCAGCAAGATTTTGATGCCGGACCATCGGATGCAAGACAACTAGAATTTTACTTTAAATTACAATACGCCCAAGAATGCATTTCTGTCACCAGAGTGTATACTGCCCTTGCAATAGGTGCGTCCAGACATTACTCTGCTGATATGGGAAAAAGTCAAATTGGTTCCCTGTTCACTGCAGTAAGTGGGAATATATGAATCAGCTCTGACTCTCATCTCTAAAAGCTTCTTGTCTCTCTTCCATGTCTTTGGCTTGAGTAATCAGCAGATTTCTGCTGCATAGCTGCTTATTCCTTCCTTTTGATTTTTGTTTTGCTTTATTTTGCCTTGCCTTGTGCCCTTACCCTCACTCCCCTTACTTCATAGACCTGCTGGAATTTTGACTAAACCTTTCACATATGTGACCAGAGGTACCAATTACCCTAATAACTACCAAAGAACTGCTCTGCTGGATCAGACTAAAAGTCTATCCAGTCCAGCACGCTGTCTCCAACAGTGTCAGCCCAGCCAGATTCCCCAGGGAAACTGAAAAGCAAGGCATGTAGGTTATTCTCTGTTGTTTATTGATATGGCCTCTGAACATGGAAGTTGCTACAGAACCCCTTCCGGCTGTGCAAGTCTAGCTTGTCCAATACATTTTGGCCAGGAAGCCCAAAGTGCACAGAACTTTTGGAACAACCTTGTTCCTCTGGATTTTCACCATATGGCAACTGCTAATTTCAAAACATGTTGGGTGCCTTCTAAAGTCAAAGGAAGAACTAAGGCAAACAAATCAGAAAAAAGGGTTTGGAATGTTATACAAGCAATAACATTAAAGAAAAAGAAAAAGTAAGAAAAAGACCACTGCTTGGGGGGGGGGGGGTTTGGCCACCTACTAAATGAAAGAGGATTAAGTTGAAATATGGGGTGAATATACCTTCAGATAATGGTGAATTCTGGTTGTCTATTTGGAGCCTTTACATGACCACTAACCTAAACTCAGTGTTATTGTACCTTCAACAGAAATGCTGACTCCTTTTCCAGTTTGGCAACTCTCTTGGATTCAAAGGGCCCAAACTGGGTACGCTTAACCAGCTGAGTTACTGCAAAAATGCCTTCAGTCCCATCTTCGAGTTGTCTGATCTCCAAGTTGGAAGGAAGCGATGATCTAAGGAAGTGAATATTTTGAGCAAATTAAGAGTAGAACACAAATGGGCTTTTAACATAGCATAGACCTGCCAGCATCTCTGAAGGTAAGAACGCAGCCCTCACTCTCCAATGCAGCAATGGCAACATTGGTTAGTATCATAAGCAAGTACATGGGGCATATTCTCTGCATAGACCCCCCCCCCACACACACACACACTGACAGAATATGTAAAATAAAGAAAAACCACATGACCCTTCTTCTGCATCATTGTATGGTGGGAACACCACTGTGAAAGTGCAAAGACTTTAACTGTCAATAACCAAAAACTGACTGTTCCCTGGAAGGACAGATACTAAGGCTGAAACTCAAATATTTTGGCCACCTAATGCGAAGAGAGGACTCTCTGGAGAAGACTCTGATGCTGGGAAAAATTGAAGGCAAAAGGAGAAGGGGAAGGCCAAGGATGAGATGGTTAGACAGCATCACCGATGCAACGAACATGAAAATGAGCGAACTCAGGAAAATAGTGGAGGACAGGAAGGCCTGGCGGGATATGGTTCATGGGATCACGAAGGGTCGGACACGACTTAACGACTGAACAACAACAAACCAAAGATGTCAGTAACTAAATGAATGCCAATAACTGAAGAAGAAAATTGGTCTTGCTTCCAAGGAATTTCAGCCTACCCTTGCCTAAATAAAGCCATGTGTCTCCTCAGGGTGCACTCCTGCTTGGAAATGTAGACTCAACGCAACTTATTCACTCACTTATGAATTCAAGCAACGCAATAAACAAGTTAAGTACCATCCACGCTGGTGTAATTAGCCCTGGCTTCTTCCAGCTTTTCTCCTTCTCTGTGGCAAACATTAAGAAGTTCATAGGAAGCTGCCTTATACTGAAAATACAATTGAGGTCTATTTATTTATTTATATGAATATAGCCATGGTCCTTCCCTAAGATACATATGGGGGGATACATACATCCCCAAGAAAAGGCGAAGACAACAGGGATGCTCGCCTCTAGCCATGGGTTTTTGTTCTGGCTGACTGAACTAAGTAGTCTTTTTTGCAGGGCCTCTTCACTGGCTTCCCTGTACTGACATAGTCCAGAGCGAGAACTTGCAGTGCTAGTTGTACGTTAATTGTTTCAGCAGACATCTGTCCTAAATGCAAGCTCTCCAAAGGGTCAGGAGGAGCATTTCCAGTTTGAAATGCAGTACTAAAGGCAAAATAAAAGTGCATTATGAACAGAGGATTTGCTTTGCAGCCCCGCCAATCTGGTTCCCATTCACTTTAAAAACAAACAAGCAACACAGCTTTGCAAAAGTTACGTACCTTGCCCTACTCAACACAAAGGAGTCTTTGACGGTTACCACAGGACCCAGCTCTGGACATTCTGAATCGTGATACTGACTGCAATCTTCACACCCTGGAAGCAGACAAGAGAAAGAGCAGCTTGGACAGATCTTTCTCAGTTAGTAGCCATGGAGAAAATTCAAGCCTCTTCCCACTAATTCTGCATCCAGCAGTACCGGTAGTTAATAGCCAAATGGCTACATACCCCAAGTGAACCAGTAGTATATTTCAGATCAGCTCAAGGATAAACAGGGGAAAAGAGCAGTTGTGTTACCAGAAGCGCCCCCAAATCACCGTTTTTCAGCAATCCGAAGATCGGGGAGGCCTGCAGAGGGTCGCGCAGGCCTCCCCGAAGCCCCCCCAAGCCCCGGGAAGTACAAAAACAGCTGTTTCAGGGGCTTTTTCAGTGGCAACGGCGGAGATCCCCAGGATTGCCGCCGCTGTCATGCTGTACTAAGGGGGCAGCTTTCAGTTCTTATGGTGGGTCGCGACCCACAGTTTGAGAACCACTGCCCCAGGCAATTTAGGGCTTTAAAGGTAAGAATCAGCACTTCTAACTGACAGGTAACCAGCAAAGCTCTAATTGTCCAGCCGAAACCAGGCAATCTAGTGGCATTTTAAACCAACTGAAGTTTCAAAGGGCAACTCCATGTAGAGTGCATTACAATAGTCCAGCCTTGTGGTTACTACAGCATGAGGTCAGTCTTCTCTAGGAATAGAGTGAATGCTTAGATTTGATGCTGTTTGCAGCAACCAAGAGACATCATTGAAACCACACACAGGTGCACGAGCCAACAAGGCACACAGCCAGAGCTTTAGTGGCTGTTTCTGTCACTGCTGAAGATACAAGCTGCTTTTTAAACTGAATTGTGGTCTGTCTCTTGGCAGCAGAAACCACTCTGGCAAAAACATCCAGAAAAGCTCCAGCTGTACATTTTGTACTCTGCCGTATTTACATACAGTATCCCTTTTTGGGGATCCTAGTAAGCCCAAAATTATCACCAATTGCCCTTTGTGCAAACAAAAAAGGGGGGCAAGTATCTCCAAGTTTACGTTTTACCTCCTCATGAGTTACAGCTATCCTGACACACCCAGCCCAGAGCAATGGCCTGAAATACCTCTGGGTCCGAGGCAAATTCCGCCCCCCCCCTCCAAAAGCCCCACTGGAATTGGTATTCTGACTGAATCCACGGTCAAGTTGCAAGCAAACCTATGGGGTCTAACACCCAGCCCGGGGCAGCCCCCCCCCGTATTTATTCCTACACTTGCACCTCACTGCTCTGCTCCTAGTGAAATCCCCAAGAGTCCCACTTGGAGTCAGTCTCCCAGTTATGAGGAGCACCACATCTGCTTAGCTTGCTGGTAAAATGCAAAAAATATCGTAACTGTCAGCACTGCAGAGTCATCACAGCACAGTGCTTTCGAATACGCCTTGATAAAGCTATGTTCTAACTCTTCAGTATTTACTTCTTGCGACGCCGCATACAGAAGAAGAAAAAGGAAAGAATATCATAATTTTCAGAATAAAAGTGCAGCTAATATTAGAAGAAACAAATTGTTTGACTTGCAAAATGAAACTGCCTGAAGCTGTGGACACCTGTGATATCAGTTACTAGAAATTCTCATTCTCATTCTCTCTCTCTCTCTCTCTCTCTCTCTCTCTCTCTCTCTCTCACACACACACACACACACACACACACACACCCCACAAAAATGTCTTAAATTCTAACTGTAAAGGAAGACTCCCACAGTAAATAAGACACTCAACTCGGGGCTGAGGATAGGATTATTCAACACACGCTTCCAACATAACTGGAAAAATGTGCGTTTTTTAAAGTGTATATATCAAAACCTACCATACTCCTCTCTGGCACACACACACAGAGGCGTCTTCAAGGGGGGGGCCCTGGGGCCCAGGGCGCTGAGGCAGGGGAAGGGGCGCAGGACCCCTTAAGTTTAGTTTTTGTTTTAGGCTTTTTTTGTTTTTTTCTGGGGGGGGGGGTTTCCGGCTGCCGCCCCCGCTGCTTCCCAGCTGCTTTCTGCATCGTTTGCCCCCCCCCAGGGCTTCTGTGTGCTTTTGGGGTACTTATCTTTTGTCAGAGGAGGGGCACAAGCAGCATATTCTTGCTCCGGGCGCCGCCATCTTGAATTGACGAACGAGAGGGAGAGATATTCTTTTGTTTTCGCTGTTCTGTCCCACTTAGCATTCAGTGCATGAAGGTGAAGGTGATATGGGGCACCCCCCAAATGTTTGTTTTTCACCCTAAAACCCTCCAGAACCACTCCAAAAACCCTCCAAAAAACCACTTTATTAAAACCGAAACCTAAGTTTGACAGTTTTATGACCGGGGTTATGACAGTTTTATGGGGGGGGGGAGGAAAAGTCGGGCCCCCGGTCGAAAAATTTCTGGGTCCTTCTCTGCACACACACACGCACACACACACACACACACACACACACACACACACACACACACACACCAATCCTCTTGCTTTGAGGGTGGTGTGCACTGCTATATCTCTCAATTATTTTTTTTAAAAAATGCATGCAGGGAACCAACAAAAAAAATGGCCAAAGATGCATGTATAATACCAAAACGGTTGCTTGTGATTATATGAGACTCTGTAGAAGTTCCTAGAACCTTAGCAAGATCTTATTCTTGAGCCTTACCTTGCTAACATTCCAAAGACATGCACCTTTCAGTTATACTGTAGTTGCTTCCCGGCACACATTTTAAAAAAACTGATTACAGAAAAGTAATGCCAGAAACTGATCAAAGGTTCTTTTAAGAACACTTGTGTGAGGGTGTTGGGGAAAGATGAGGGAACAAATGAAAATCACTCTGAAGAGCCTTAGCTCTGGAAGGTAATACTAATAGGAAGGTTGAGCCAATCCCTCACTATAAACAGTCCAACAAATAGACTTATCCCTCAAAGAACATCAGCATTCTCCCTTCCTTTAAACCCATCTTTTCTCTGATCCTTCGGCTTAATTCCTCAAGCTGAACTAAAAGGATGCCTGTATTTGCTCACATTTACCCCTTATCATTGCCTCTTCCATCCTTCCCCTTCCCTGATGTCAACATTTAGACTGTAAGCTCTTGGTGCAACGACCTTCCTGTTTTTTTGCTTATACTCTCTAAGACACCATTTATGTTGACGGTGCTATGGTTAAAAACAATAACAGGAATGAGAAAGACATTACAGACTAAGAAACAAAACCTCCACAAAGTTCACCCGAAATCCACACAAAGGAATTGCTAGAAAACAATATCATCCATGTCATCATGACACTGCTGCTCCATTTCCCCCCCCAGACTAGAGTGTAGTTTCTAGACAAAAGAAAGGATGCCTCATCAAACTAGAGAGAGCTTTGCCCACCATGTTTATATGTGAAAGACAAATTAGCCACTGAAGATATGGCCTAAGATGGTATCTAAAATGGCATCAGTGCAGCAACAACAAGGAAAGCTGAATTTAAAGAAAGATCAGAAGCGCTCTTCGCCCACTTAAATGACTGCATGTCCATCTGATATCTATCACATCAGATCACGATTCTGTCATTCCTCCTTGAATACTTACAGATAAACATAGCCTCCTCGCTGCCATCTTCTGCCATTTCTGACACCTGTCAAAACAAAAATGCACAGGGCATCAACCAGACTGCTGTGCACTTCCTGACAAAACTCCTATCCATGGAGTTATACGGATCCTGACATACCTGCAAAAATGCTGCAAACACCTAATAAAGATTGTGTGCAATCAGGACCCACATTACATTCAATGGGAGTTTTGAGGCTGATTTCTACAGGATGTGGATTGCACCTACTTATACACAAAAAGGGACACTTTAAAGCCTCATATACTCCACTAATATTCTTACCTCCAGGATACCGTGCACAATTACTAGGAACTGTAGCATAAGCAATGCTATAGGGACAGGTGGTATTGCCAATATGCAGCCTCTGGGCCTGTTTCTCTGAGCTTCTGCTAGTATCTTGCCTCTGAACTGCTTTTCAAGATAACTTTTCTAGATAAATATCACTTCCATGTATGAAAAAAGCATGTACTACTTCACTGTGTATACATATGATTGGAAACCCCAGTCAATCCCACGTGCGACACAGTCTTCATTAAAACACACACACCAAAAGTAGGGTATTTGCCTACTCCCTTGCAAAGAAAAACATGAAAAGATGTGGCTATCGTCTATGGGGAGAGGAGAACTCATAAGACAAATTAAAACCTCAAAACATATTGATCTGAAACCTAACTATTTCAAAAGTAATTTCTTGTAAAACTGAATACTGAGCTTGAACACTTGCTCCAATATACTTTGAGTTTTGGATTATACTGTGTGTTTGGAGCTTGAACACTTACTCCAAACACACAGCTGGTTAAGAGGTAACATTCCCAGTATTAGTTCCAGAAATAGCAAGGCCTGTTGGGCTCACTTTACTCAAAGTTATGACCCCAATATCCACTATAAATTATGCAAATCTAAACGACACTATGCTTACTGTTGCAGAGTTCCCTTGTACTGTATAAGTTCTCTTGCATAAACACACCACGAGTAACAATATGGTAGCCTCATGATCGGTGGTCCAGATTTCCAAGCAACTGTGAAATGGTAACATTGGCCTTCCAATGGGGCTGGAAACCACAGGCCGCCATCTCTCCTCACAGGGCTGTCATGTGGTCCCTGCTCATGTGTTTCCTCGTTAGTATTATTTAATGGATTTATAAACCACTTTTTAAAATAGATTTCACGAAGTGGTAAATATAAACACAAAACAGTTTAAACAGAAAGATCAACAAACAAAACATCACCAAATAAAAACACCACTAATCACAGATTAAAATCTTAAATTGGATTGCATTCAGAGGGATACTATCACTTATTATATTTTCTAAATATGTCAATGAATAGTACAGCCAGCTTGTTGTTTTACACTACTTCTTGAGAAACAGAGATTGATTCAACTTCCCAAAAGAAAGTTCCTTTTGGCATTCTGCTTAAGTAAACCACTGCGTGAGCTCAAAGAATCCTTTGTCAGGCCAGAGATATGATGTTTCAGAAGCTTACAACTGGGGAAAAACTATTCTGTAGAAAACTTTCAGGAGGCCAAAACAAAACAAGATCAGATGAGATGGAGAATCATGTTCCCAGAGCCTCATAAAAGGTCCTTCACACATTGCAGTCATGCTTTCGAACTGTGGTGCTGGAGAAGACTCCTGAGAGTCCCTTGGACTGCTAGGAGATCAAATCAGTCAATCCTAAATGAAATCAACCCTGACTGTTCCCTGGAAGGACAGGTACTGAGGCTGAAGCTCAAATATTTTGGCCACCTAATGCGAAGAGAGGACTCTCTGGAAAAGACTCTGATGCTGGGAAAGATTGAAGGCAAAAGGAGAAGGGGAAGGCAAAGGATGAGATGGTTAGACAGCGTCACCGATGCAACGAACATGAAAATGAGCAAACTCAGGAAGATAGTGGAGGACAGGAAGGCCTGGCGGGATATGGTTCATGGGATCACGAAGGGTCGCACACGACTTAACGACTGAACAATAACAACAAGGCCAGGAACTTTTGGTTTGTTGGTGAGAACATAGTACAGGTGTCCCCTGCTTAATGATGGATCACTTAACGATGATCCGGATATATGACAGAGGTCCTCAGTAAAAATGAGCAAAGGATTTTAAAAGAAGCATCTTTTTAAATCCCCAGCTCTTCAGCTGTTTGGCTTTAGATAAGGGCTTTGAAGTTCAGCACTGGGGCTTTAAGCACAGCGCTGAACTTCAAAGCCCTTGTCTAAAGCCAAACAGCTAATGAGCAAGATAAGAGCTTGGATGTTTAATGCTGGGGCTTTAAGCACAGTGCTAAACTTCAAAGCACAGCAAGACCTGCTTAATGACGGCTTCACTTTACGACGGGGATTTTAGAACGTATCCCCGTAGTTAAGCGGGGGACACCTGTATTAGGAAAGAGGAATTATACGGCACAATCCTATACATATCTATGCAAAAGTCCCACAGCATTCAATAGGGTTCACTCCCATATAAATGTGTATAGGATTGCAGCTTAAGTGTTATGTACTTCTGGAAACACATTTTACTTCTTTGATCCATTTTTGATTATAACTACTTCATCCCAGTGCCTTGACAAATTATCTACTAATTTTGCTATAAACTGGACTCTGGATAGCACTGTGTGACCTAAGGGTTCTCAACAAGTTTCATCAAGTCAACAAAATCTTACATATTTCTGACAAAGCTCAGCGTGTGCTCACTGCAACTGAGGAAATGAAGGCTGGTGGTAACCCAAGAAAAGCTACTTGCTCCTTAAAAAGGCCAATCAGCTTTCTTATGCCCCCACTGAGCACAAATGGGATTCACTCACAGTGCAAGAACCTATGTGTGTCTACTTAGAAGTAAGCCCCATTGAGCTCAACGGGACTTACTTCCAGGTAAATGTGCATAGGATTGAAGCCCTAGTCTACTTTAGGAAAAGAGGAGCTACTTGAGATTTAGGGTAGCAAATAACCTGTCGCAATCTGACAAGTACATATCCAAATTAGCAACAGTCCTCTAGTTTGTGTTTCCAAGGTGGATCTCAATGCAAAACGTGTTGTCAGTTCACTCATCCCCTCCATGTTTTGTATTCCCTCCCCATCTCTTTTATTACCTTTCAAAAACAGTTGGTAGATAAGTGTGGTAGATGAAGGTGAAAAATTTTTTGGGTACCATGTAGGGAAAAGAAAAACGATTTAATGCAAAAAAGTAAAAAAACAAAAGAACGTTTTTTTTGGTTCTCTTTCAGGATAGGTTTTGGTTATGAAAAACACCTATTAACGAAACCTGAAAAGAGCTCTACATTTCCACTATTTTCAGTAACCAATTTTAACCTCTTTAAATAAAGACTTTCATCCGGCATGCAGTCAGTTGACTTTGGACTCATAAAGTATCCTGGTAGTTCAATTAATGACCTACAATGAAGGTTAACGGGATAAAGGTTAGTGGGATATTTACCACTTACACCATGCATGTTGATGGCGCTATATAAATCAATACTAGCAACAACAGCCCTAAAAATGCCCCTGAAGGGCCACACGTGGTTCCAGGCGACCCTCAATCCTGCCAAGGAGATCCACATACACAAGGAGGCTTTGGATCAGGCCTGTGGGCATTGATTCCAAGTGTGGAAGTTGTCCTTCCACAATGTTTTTTTTCCTGTGGGATGTAGATTCCAATGCACATTTGAGTGTGCATCAACTTCACATTCTGGTGCAACAATATCTTTTTAAGGTGTGACTGAATGGATCAAGGCAATTAATCTTGGGGGGGGGGGGGACCAAAACATTATAGATTGCAGAAGATGGAAACCCAGGAATTAAGATACCTGACTGAGCTGGAAGGAGAATGAGAAAAAGGAAAGGGGCTGGTCAAATACAAAAATTTCCTTCCACCTATCTGATTGAGACGAGGTACGTAGATCAGTAAGGGCCCAATCCTATCCAACGTTCCAGCGCAGCTGCAGCTACAACGGAGCCCCCCTTCTCAGAAGCTCAAGGCATATGCCATAAATTCTACAAGGTAAATCTGAAACGTGAATCCCACCAGATGCTGACTGTAGGTTGCTTTCACAAGACTGAAGAAATGGCACCAGTCAAATGAACACAGGTAACTTGCACTAATCTGCCAATTGGCACATTAATCTTCAGGCAAAGTAAGGGAGGAGGCAGATCTAATATACACAAAAAGTGTGTCGGAAGAAATAATAAGTCGTATATAAGTATAACTGAGCATCCGACCCTGAGCAAATAGTCCAGCCCCAATCTTACAACTGTGTGCAGTAGAAATAGAGATACACACACATTTGCAGGATCAGAGCCATAGGCAAATTTGATTTATTTACAGTAATATTTGGGGTAATGTGTGGAACCACAGGGGGATTTAAAAAGTCTGTATCTGAATTCACCAAAACAAGAACACCACTTTCTAGTTATTTTATTTTGTTTGTTTAGCATCGTTGTGTAAGTTTAATTCTGTATGAAATTTAATGAAAGGAAAATGTTAAAGGAAATGAATTTAACCTTTAACAATAAAACCTCTTCATGAACAAGTTTCCCCCTTTTCATTTAATATGGAGAAGAGGTAGAATGTGTAGGCTTCATCATTAATGTCATCATCAGCAAGACACACATGTGTGTGGGAAAGAAAATTAAATGTACAATGAAAATTAGCAAAGTGTCACCACAAACCACAGAGCAAACATATATTAAAGGAGACCAAATTACAAAATCCAACTGCTTGAAATAAAAGCACAAATCCCTTGCTAAATAGCAGAAAACTACATTACAGTGATCCCACCCTTAATTTCACATTTCCAGTTCTTATAAGCCACACACTATGAGCCATTTCACAATTCTTTTCCTGTCATGTTTATTAACATATTTGTCAGAAAACAGTAAATGCCACAAGCAGGTCAGACATTACCCACCATGAACAGCACAGTTAATTCTGAAGTATCTCTATTCAGTCTTCCTTTTAAATCTGGTCAGATTAATTGTCACATTAAATGTTCATTTATTTTCAAACATAGGCATGACACATGAGACTAAACCCTGGTTTTAAAAAAATGGAACAAAGAGGCAGTTTATGCCAAGTTAAATCTGCCTGGCTTGATGGATCTTTGCCAGCATGTCTGCAACACCAGAAGAAGACATATGTTTCAATAGAGGAATGGATGATTATGAATCATACAATAACCAATTTAAACATATCTTTAATGCTAAAAATGTGAAAGGGGGTATGTATCACCCATCATTAGCCAAGTAGTCAAAGCTGGTTTACCACCTGGCCTACTTAACAGGCATGCTGAGTGAGGACAGAATTTTTTTTATTTTTAAAAAACAGAGCCCTGGCAGTATATTTTGCTTATGCAGGAAGTGGGGATTCTGATCCACGTTAGAGATTACAGTATGCGTCCCAAAGGAGGAGGAGGTAGTTATGCGTGTTTACTTAATGTGGAGTGCAAGGGTGTGACCTTGTGTATCGGCCCCTTATGCCACACAGCTCACTTTCCTCCTATCCGACAAAGCGCTTCCCGTGAATTTCCCCCCAGTGGATGCCATCTCGAGCGGGCAGCCCTCACGCGCGCACACCCCACGCCCTGTGCAAGAGGCGCGCGTGCCTTTCCCTGTCGTTTATTTGCCAGGTGCAGGAGGGGACGCAGGCAGAGCGATCTGGGAAGCGGCTGAAGGGGCCCAAGGACTTCTTCAGCAGCTCTCTAACTAGCCCAGCTGTCGAGTCCCGAATAGCCCACCCCTTGCCGGGCGGCTCCTCTTGCTTCCTATTCCCTTTTCCTCATCATACACGCACGCACATAGGCTGCCCCTCCCAGGCCTGGTTCGGGAAGAGGGAGGCAGGCAGCCTCGGCTGCCCGGGACAGTGGTGGCAACAGGCGAGGCCGTCCGCTCCGCACAGGGAGGCGGCCGACTGGCTGGCCCGGGCCCGGGGATCCGGGAGCGGCTCCACCGGGTTTTGCCTCGGACCCGCCTCGCCCCCTCCACGGCGCGCGCGGCCGCTGGCGGCTCCTGCCTGTAACAAAGAACAGGCGGCGTGGAGGAGGAGAGCGGGACGGAGGGGAGGAGGAGCAGGCGGCGGACCGGGGACCCCGCCGCGCCGCTCTGGGCAGCCCCGAGGGTAGGCGGGGGACCCACTGGTGGAGGGTCCCGCGCGGGGAGCAAGGGCGACTCCTGGCAACGAGGAAACGGCGCGCTGCAAAGCGAGGATTGGCGTTACCTGCTTTTGGAATGTTCACACCCGGATCGAATCCGGACTCCAGGTTCCGATCCGAGCCGGAAACCACGCGCCACCGGAAGCTGACCCCTAGCGTTCGCAAGGCATCATGGGAATCGTAGTTCAGGATGGGGGAACTGCGCGAGAGTGGCTGGTTTGCAAGGTTCGGTAGACGAAGACAGTGTAAACTTAAAGCGTCTGATGAACTGCTTTGTTTTGTGCGAAGGAAGGGAAAAAGTAAAAAGTAGCTCTGTTGCAATAGCAACCGTGAGGAGGAGGAGGCGGGGATAACGGGTGCTATAATAACCCGTATATGCACACTGACACTGGTGGTGCCAGAAATAATTCCATCAATGCTCACCTATGCCAGACTGGCATAGGTGAGCATTGATGGAATTCTAACACCAGTACAATATCACTGACTGGTTAGTCTGCGAATTGCAGCTCTCTGCTCTCCCCACCTTCCCCCGTTTGCAGCGAATGCGTTCCGAGCTTGCCCATTAGGTTGTCAAGATTCTTGCATTTTAAACAAAACGATGTATTTTTAAGTGACGAGAAATGCTGAATGACAAACAGGCTGTATCGTGCAAGAATGAATGCACACGGTGTCTTACATGTCTTTGAATGCAAACCTATGCGTGTCTACTCGGAAGTAAGGCCTACTGAGTTCTGTGAGACTGGCTCTCAGGACAACGTGTACAGGACTGCAACCATAATCTGACTCCACACCAAAATAGCCCTGGTAATGAACCAGAGCTATGTTTGACTAGGTTCGCTGGGCTGATTCAAATGCTACGGAAGAATTGTAAAGAGGACGGACATATGGGATTTCCAGCCATGTAAGCGACAAGCAGAAACTTTATTCCTCTGCTGACATTTCGCTTCTCTCTCGAAGCTTTCTCAAAGCAAGTCCGGCTGCTACGGAAGACACACATACACGCACATCCCTCCATGAACGCTGCTAAAAACTGCTTGCAAATGACAGCGCTCTAAGTAAATCTTATAAGCCTCAGTCAGGGCCAAATCCTAACCAACTTTCCATAACTGATGCAGCTGCAATGCAGCCCTGAGGCCTCCATGACTGCCCCCCACTGCAGGATACAGCGCTCGCCCCACTGGCACAGCTGCATCAGTGCTAGAAAGATGGATAGGATTGGGCCCTCATTCTGCATGTACTGCACTAAATCCAATGCACCTTTGTCTTGCCTCTAGAGCAAGGGTTCTCAACCTGTGGTACAAGTACCCCTAGGGGTACGCGGACCAATGGCAGGGGGTATGCCAGAGCCTGCCCCTTATCAGCATCAATCAGTAGTTAATTACTTGTTAATTAGAACTTAAATGCAATCCCCGTCTGTCTGTCTGTCTGTCTGTCTGTCTCTCACACACACAGTTAAGACATTTTTTCACATTTAACATTGTTTTAGTACTTTTTAATTCAAAGATTAATTAGCTAATTAATTGATTAATCCAATTAATTAGCAGGGGTACTTCAGAAAATTGGAGCATGATAGGGGGTACCCAGGCCTCCAAAGGTTGAGAACCCCTGCTCTAGAGCTATCCTAATTAACCTGGCCTTCAACTTAATAATTACTTTGGATATTGGTCTGGATATCTAGTGGTGAGAGTGGTAGTCATAAATTGCAGCCAGTGCCTCCTTGGGTAGCCTAGGCTTCCACAAAACAGAATTTGGAACTCCCAACATGTTTATTTTTTCTTCAATGCAGCCGTCAGTAGCTGTGAAGTTTATTGGCAGAGCAGTGCTAAGGAAGAAGTGTTCCCTATCCACCATTATGCTGACCATTACTGCCAGGTACAAGGGAGTGGCGACAGGATACAGGTATCTTGTTGTCTTGTGTGCTCTCTAAGGCATCTGGTGGGGCCACTGTGTGATACAGGAAGCTGGACTAGATGGGCCTTTGGCCTGATCCAGCAAGGCTCTTCTTATGACCTGAATTTCCACTCTAAAAATTTCTTACAGGAGAAAAATGCAATGTGTTTTTTCCCCCAGTATGAGGTCCACAGCAGCTTGGGTTGGGGAGAGTCAGTTTAGGAAAACAGCAAGAGGGAAGGGTTATTAAACATATCCTCCTACAGTGCTGCTCTTCCAGTAAAATTTGGAGCCTCTTGCAACTGTTTTAAAGTAAAAAAGTAAAAGCATTGGGTAATCCAGTCATTGCTCTCTTGCATAACAAGTAGTTTAGTCCTGAATGAGGGCCAAACTAAACACAAGAGAGATGCATAAATTCATCTTCCAACCAACTTCTGTTTCTTTTGCTATATAAGCGGAGGATGACTTGAATCAGGGCTACAGCAGCAGAGGAAAAGGGGAGCTTCAGTCTTTCTCCTAGCACTGCCTCCCTGATCCTCCTCCTAGTTGCCTCCCCCCTACCATCTGCAAGATGAAAGAAAGGGAGAGGCATTTATTCATGACTTATTTTGTTTAGCCAAACTAAGGCCCAATAGCCTTGCACTGCTAGAATTACATTCCAGCAGTGCAGGGCCCTTAACGGCTGTCGCAAACAGTGACACGTCATTTTGTGCTGCCACCACCAATGGCAAATGGCCTCACACCCATGGCCGCACAATGACCCCCAGCATCAGTAAGTCAGTGTGGCAGGGAGATCAAGGCTGGGAAGGGGGTGTTAGCGGCAGCAGCACCACCCTATCCCCCTTCCTGGCCTCCATCCGCCTTCCTGGGTCCACTTGGACTTGCTGGCACAGGTCCAAGTAGACCCATTTGGGAGATAAGGCTTACACCCTAACAAGGGAACAAAATGTTCCCTTACCCAGAGATCTCCAGGACTGCCCCCCCCTAATTAGCGTGTCACTCCGCTAATGCAGCTGCATCGGTGGGGATGGTTTTTGATAGGATTGGATACGTTTTGCTACAATTTAGCTTTCAAATCCAACTAGAATACCCATCTGAGAACTACCTCTCCTCAATCAAGCAAGGTTCCATCCTGACCTGTCAATGGTCATCCAGTAACCAGAGTGCTGGCTGGGCAAATTGATTTCTTGACACACACACCCCCTTTAAGAGTTTCAGGACCTTATGCAGAGGAGGAGGAGGGGCCAATCCCGAACTATCAAGTGTAGACAGTGGCACGATTAAGATAGGACAGACCACCCACTGTCAATTGGGTGGATGCATTCTCCCCAGTTTGTTGTAGCTTTGCTTAAAACATACTTGTAAAATTGAGAACCTTCCCCCACCCCAACTTTTTCATTGTATAATTTGGCATCAATTTTGCTTTGTCTGAGAGGAATGGACAGGAAATCCTGCTCTCTTACTGCAGGTTTCTTTCACCCTGAATTTATATTTTGAAAATTACTTCTAGAGATCGGATTTTCAAAAATAAAAAGAACTATAGTAAACACCTTTACTCATTCTAATTGGGCAGAGGCATTTTTTTAAAGTGGTGCTTCTTTTATATTTAGCAGAGTTAGAGCAACTCTCTCTATTCACCCCGGCATAGCAACTTTTCTAGTGGCTGCTTGCTAGTGTTTCTTCTGTAGCTTTTTGGATTGTGAGCCCTTTAGAGACAGTGAACCATTTATTTAGCTCAACACTATGTGAACCGTTCTGTTAAAAAGCAGTACTGTATATTATTAAAACACTGCATGAGTTTTAATTTGGAGTTTTGATTGCCACATTCAAACATGTGTAGTTAACATTGTATTTTTCATAGTCCATTTTCTCCTGTGTGTGCTTAGCCTTACGTATTTCATGCAAGAGGACTAGAATAGCTCTTGTAACAAACAGTAGTCAAATGAACCGGTTGAAACAGACGACTTCTAGAAATCATAACGTTTTAAGGTCCAGTGAGATCAGCTGAGGGGCTTTTGACCAAGATCAACAGACCATGCTTCTAAGGAAGCATGTGCAGCCAGGACAGCAGGAGTAAATGCATTCAGCCTTTGCATTTCAAAATCATTTTGCAATCTCTAAAGTCTGACCCTTCCCACATTTTCCTTCATGCGATCTTGCTATATGCCTTCATAGTGCTATATCTAGTCCCAATTGGGGTGTGAAAGAGATTTCTCTTTATAGAATTTATTGGGTCTTTTGTTATCAGAAATGGGAGATTAAAAATAATCTGCAGCAAATACTGTGCAAAGAACTACAGTATACACTCAGACTCATATGTGGGATAGCAGGGTGGAATATGTTCAGCATCTGTAACATTAAAATACTATTTAAACAGATATGCAAACAGTAGGTATAAGGGGGACATTATGCAGTTGTCACAGACAATATTCAGGAGTGCATGGGACATTGCAACACCACAGGCCTCACAAGTCTCATTACAACAATGAAATGCACAACAAGGGATAGAGGATGGGGAGAATTACATTTTCCCAAGCAAAACCACATTGTTGTCAGAAAACATCCTTTTCTTGCTAAAGAAATGGGGGGTGGGGGTGGAGAAGCACTTTCGCAACACCTAACAAATATGCTACTTTCAGAACAAATCTATTTGGATCTTCTTCTGCAACAACTAAGTAATAGCTGCACAACTAAATCGGGGGGGGGAAGAGCACACAACACTAGACAGTACTTTCATATTTCAGTACACAGTATGCTGAACAACATCAGTTGGCGCTCAGAAATATCAGGACTGCTTTTTCAACAACAAAAAGTTTCCCATATGTCATCAATGGATATTTGGGACGAAATCCACTGGAAGCTTTTGCAAATACCGGTAATCTCTCCTGTCTAGACCTCCCTGAAATGAAGTTCTTGAAGAGTTCAGCTCTTTGGATTCCAGACATCCTGCCCATTTCACTGGGACTTGAGCAGCGAAATCTCCAGTGACTTACATTTGAAGCTGAAGTAGTATACTATCACTTTAGACAGTTTTAAAAGCAAACACAATGCATGTTGGGTAAGGTTCCCTTTGAAAACAGAAGTCTTTATGGTGAAACTATTAAATATTACTCCATCCCAATATTGTGATATTGTGCAATTCCATTACTGTTTTTTGTTTTTTTTTAAAAAAAGATACAGACTACATAGCACACCTTTGGGTTTTTTTCTTTAAAAATCAAGTGACACAGCTTTAAGACTTTCAAAAGAATAGTTTTTAAATGTCTTCAAGTATTTGTAAGAACACAGCAGCACGTTGGCTTTTTTTTTTGTACAGTTTGCATTTCAGTCCACTCATGTGCCATCATCAAGCAACAAAGAAAAATCATAAGTATATGTGCAGCCCAGTTCTAAATCCATTTACATGGAAGCAAGTCCCGATGGTTACAATGGGCACTACTTCCAAGGAAATGTACTTAGGATCACAATCAAAAATGAAACATTTCATTTTTATAAGTTAATTCTCCAGAAGTCAGTCTACATTACAATAAGCTTTCATAAGAGAAGCTGGAACTTGCCCGACATGCTGGAAACTGTTGCTACATTTCAGCAACAGCCTTCCTCTGTATTTTGGACTTTAAATCGCTATGAAAAAAATCCTACCATCATAGCTTATGTAAATCAGCATATAAATCAAGACCACCACCACCACTTATCCCAGAGAACTCTCTTCATTTACTAGTTAAAACACAGTGTTGATATGGGAACCAGGTTTTTGCCTGAAGGTGACAGGGCATGGTTCTGTAGAACACAATCAAGCTACAAATTCCAAAAGTAAACCCTCATTTAAGCTACCAGACTGACTCAGAGGTACACAATTTCAATATGGAATGCGTGTATAATAATAGGGATTTGCATGTATACTGTTCCTTACTTTCCAGACGCTCAAGAAACCAGGAGCATGATTTCTCACCCCCCACTGGAATTTAAGAAGCAAATCATTTCTATTACATACATTCTTTGACACATTGTAGATTTTATCCCAAAATGGAATTGTTATTTATCCCTTGTTTTGTCATGATAGGGTACATTTGTCTAATTAATAGCTTGTAAACTCTCCAAGGTACGCACTGCTGCATTGGCAATGTAGTTTCCCCATATAATGGAAGTCAAAACATGAAGAATCTTCATATATTTTATGAGCACCTTGGATAAAGCAGACAAAGAGGGTTTATCATGGTATATGCATAGCATATTAACTTTAGATTTATAAGTAATTGCATAAGTTATCAGTTTGCATGGCTATCTATCAAAAGGCAAGTCTACACAGGCTTAGTAATTATAACAGCAGGCTGTCCCATTTAGCATTTAAATTCTTCCCTACAGAAACATTCTAAATTTATTTCCTAGTTCAGATAATTTGCATCAGGTTTTCTGGCCTTTCCTCTTTTTGCCTGATCCAATACCCTGTTTATAAAAATTGTATTGCTACTGTTCACCATATTACCGTATTTCTTCAAGTCTAAGGCGCCATCGATTCTAAGGCGCATCTTAATTTCAGGAACACCAGCAGAAAAAAACCCAAAACCCATCGATTGCAAGACGCACCTCCTTCCTGCTCAGCCCCAACTCTCCCTAGCTTGCCTGCCACGGCAGTCTGATTTTTACCGCACCATTTTGCCCCCTCTGCTCAGTGACGAACTCTCTCTTCCTGAACCTGAGAGCTCATCCCAGCATGCCCTGCAGCTGATGATCTCCTCACTGCATTTGAGCAGTGCCTTTACGGTCCGCCAGAAAATGCAATTTCCTTACTTACCGGGGCTTGGGGGAGCTTCAGGGAGGCCTGTGCGACCCTCTGCAGGCCTCCCCAATCTTCAAAAAACATTGAACATTTTCTTTGCGAAAACCAGAAATGGCCAAAAATCGCTGTTTTTCACTGAACTGAAAATCGGGGAGGCCTGCAGAGGGTCGCGCAGGCCTCCCTGAAGCTCTCCCAAGCCCTAGTAAGTAAGGAAATTGCATTTTGGAGTGCTTAATTGGGAAAAAACATGCGTCTTAGAATCGAAGAAATACTGTATTTAAAAAACGAGAGTGATATGCCACTATTAACGTACATTCATGCAGGCATTCGTCCATTACTATGTTCAGTTCAGAGTTAAACAAAACATTTTAAACCCAATACATGTGTTTTGGACTAAGGATCATTGATTTCTAAGTAAAGGTGGTTATGATTGAGGCCTTAGCCTTTGTTACTGAAAATAAGCTATAAGCCTTCCACCAATTCCATTTCCCTGCTTTGTTTTCCAGCTTCTTCCATCGCATTAGTGAATCTCATTAAGCACATGACAGTTTATTCATATTTCTGTAAACAGTTGGTCATGTACAGTTCATTGGCATTTACTAGTGTTATGTGTATGGTTCAGCTGGTGTCCCATTCATTTTGTTCCTGCTCTTGCTCTTAGAGAGAATTTTCTTGTTCAGAATGCGTGTTAGGGTTCCCCCCTTTCTGGGGGGACTCTCGGATGTGGGCTGCTGTAAGTAGATAAGGTCATTATGTGACTGGCTCATTCCTGGATCTTTCTGATGGTGCCGTCGGAGGAAAAAGAGCTTTGCGCTCTTCTTAAAGATTCCACCTGCAATTAAAAAAAAACACATAAAAAGTGAAGGATTTTAGGTCACCTTAAATTTTTAAGACTTGAATAGCAATCATTCCTAAATAAAGCACTTGCCCCATTTTCAGTCTGATTCCATTTTTTCTTCTTTTTTGTCACTGATGTTTAGTACAGAAGCAAAAAGAACACAGTCAAAAATAGTCCTACCTCTCCACATTTTAGTAGATGTATGAGGAAATACATCCTTCACATACATTTTTATTTATTTATTTTCTGTATTTATATACAGTCTTTCTCATCATCAGATTTATTCAAGGCGGTTTACATAAGCAGGCTATCTTTAGACCTGATACGAAATAGAATAGAAATATTGTTCTATTCATATATAGAACCTTCCATACTCGAGATGTTTCCCTTTTGAGTGCAGCCCTCCTTCTGACTTGTGCTCTGCACTTCCAAGCTCCACAGTTCACTCATGGATGGTTATCAAGCTGTTATCTCTCTAGCTGACTCCTCTGCATTCCACCTTCTCATGGTGCCTTCTCAGTGTCTTTGCGAGGTTCGTCAGCAACTGCCGTTTCCCATCCAAGTGAGAACCGAGGTCAACCCTGCTTAGCTTCTTCAGGCAGGGCACCGGCTCAAACCTGCAGGCCACACCTCCTACATTCCCAGTAATCCTATCAGGTGGGTGATTATTATTATCCCTGTCAAGTTGGAGTGTGTGTGTGAAGCTGAGAAAGCTCTCCCAAGAGTGTGTAGCTCTCCCAAGACCACCCAGTTAGTTCAGGACTGTAGTGAAAACTGAGGACTTTCTGGCTCACAACTTACAGCCATCTTATGGCAACTGCAAATAGCAATAGGATACAAAAAACTCCTTATTGAATCATATCCAGTAAAATCTTATTTCTGGTATCTGAGCCTGGCTGGGGGGGGGGGGACACAAAAAATTGGTAAAAGGAAACAAGCAGTAAGTGAAGGAAGACCCCCCTCCCATATTTATATACACATCTGGTGCTGTTACCCCACCCCAAATTCCTGCTTTGGCTACAAGTGGAACAGTCCCATGTCTGAGAATGTAGATCTGCCACCTTTGTGCATACTTCGAGCCTCAAATGGAAAGCTACTGCACATTAAGGTTTCCAAGTCAGTTTCAGAGAAAGGTGAAAATACAGTGTCTCCAATTTTCCTGTGAAACAGTTTGTATAGATCAGCAAGTTTACAGGCCAGTCTTAGAACTATAGCTTATTTTAACAGGGGGAAAGAGGCAATGCAAAAAAGAAACAAGATGCAATTTAAGATAAAATACTGTTTCATTGTCACATTAAGTGTCTCACAGTAAAGCTACAAGTTCTCAAAAACAGAAGACAGAAATAACTTACTGTGTAGGCAATTAATTCTGGTTGGTATAGTGGTCCTCTTATGTTTACAAAGAGAATGAGTAAGAAAGACGAAGTCAGACAGGTAGAGGGAAAAATAATAAACACTCAAAATATGTAAATAGCAAGTTATATTGAGTTTTGCAACAACTGCTTCAAACTCTGAAGTTGTGTTTACATTTGACATAGTGGTATTCTGCCTTGCAAGAGAGCCAATTTTCTAAATGAAAAACTGTTAGTGAAAATTTCAAAACTAAGGGCCAAAGAACAGCCACTCACACAGCAATGCTATCGTCCTGTGTGAGTAGCAGGTGACTCTCTTCTACTGTGCAGATCCATACTTGGGAGTCCTCCACACACTACTAAGTTGCATGATAGTTTGTCATGTACTACTTGCAATGAAAATGTCACTTTTTTATGGCTTATACACATTATTAGAAGCTATATTTGGGTCTTGGTAACAACCGTACATACTGTATATACGAATAGAATGCAATTTAAGAGAATGCACCACATTGTTATGAGATATATGGCTGGTACACACTGCATGTGTTCACAAATTTTATAGTGTGTGAAACAACCCTTACTTTAGTGATAAGTGCTTTAATACAAAATTCTTTAAAGGCCGTTTACATCAGAAATATAAATTGAAACGTTGAATCAGTCACTGCTCATTAAAACTAGAGACACAAATATGCGGACATTTTTACTCAAAGAACTCCTTGTAGAGTGAATTATTAGAAACTGTCTGGGGAACTACAAAGATGCTTATTCAAATCTAAAGAGCTAAATGGAGGAGTACATGCAAGTGAACACTCCTTAGAAGCCCTTTACATAGACTTTTGCCAAAATTGCTCTCTCACGTGTGCCAATTCTGAATATAGTGCAGCGCCAGTTAGAGCACATAAGCTAGAAAATGTTTCAGCACAGAGATCTTGTGTACATGTGAAAAGAGACATTACAGCAATCAAAAAGAGGATGGGTGGGTGACGTTTTAAAGCTTATTTGTAGCATATAAAATAAGCCTATAAAATGTAGCCTATAAAAGGTCATGAAACTGTTTAAGGGTTTATTATGGATAAACCCGAGAGAGATACTGTACCTTTAGATTTCTTCACAGTTCCAGATTCCGAGATGCTGATTGAGCTCCCAGACATCTTATCATCACAGTCTTGGTCGAGTAGTGCATTGCTGGGCCATTGCTGGCTGCTGCCGTCATCCAAAGGCCAGGCATCATGGCTGTTCTCCTGGGGGTCTTCATGGGCAGGTAGTGTTTGGGATGCCGATAGTGACAGTTTTTCATCAGAATGGGTCTGGGCAAGTGACCCCTCCACCATGGAAGTGTCATCTTGTTGATATGAGCCATCCATGGCTGCTGCATAGTCCATCATGAGTGCAGCTTCACTATCCTGAGATAAGTTAGTCTGAAACAGCAAAGACAAAGGAGGTGCAGCTGAGAAAAATGTATTCAGATTTAAAAAAAGAAGCTACTTTAGGCATGCCCAGGGGCCATGGCATGCACGGTGGGTTATATTTTATCCACTGAACAGGAGATTTCCCCCCGCCACATCACAATCTACTTTTGAAAGTTCCCTGTTTCAAAAACGGTTTACCATATGGCATAAGGGTGTGTGTGGGGGTGCTGTTTGGGAATCCCCTTGGGCAGCAGAACTAGTTGTACAATTCTTTGGATCCTGAGCATAGACTTGCTTTTGTGCATGTTCCGGTCTGAAAGCATCAACATCACAGCAGAAATCTACAACTTCTTTTAGTAGCACAGAAGTCCATAATTATGGTTCCTTCTTTCCACAAAAGAATCAGTTGGCTAATTCAAATCAATGTGTATTCTGCTCTCACCGACTCTTGGGGACTGTCAGGCTACTGAGCTGGAGTAGCAGAAGAGAGAAGTCAGAGCTTGCAGAATTATTTCTGTACCCTTAAAGATACAGGAGCTCTTATAGTGTGCACCTCATCTCCAAAACCAGGCAAAGGAACGTCCTGTTAATAGCATGACGGCACTTCCTATCACATGGCTATTCAAAGTTTTGTCCTCGTCTCATTTCCCCCCCTCCCCGCCAGCTTCAAGCAACAGGCTGGAGGAGGGGCGGTGAACTGATAAGCGGCGCCTTGGCCCCACATCTGCCCACTGCCTCCCTCCAGGCCACAGGCCACCCAGGTTCTTCAATCAGTATTTTGATCTTCTTCTTGCTTGACAGGAGCAAGGAGGAGGATTGGGGCAGCCTCTTTTTTAAAGCCTCTTCCTCTAGCCCTGCTGCCACAAGCAATCGTGGTGGCAGTACTGCACAAGAATAAGCAGGGCAATTTTGTTTTGATTGTTCGCTTTCACAAGTGATCTTATTTTGATCACTCCACCTCCTTCTTTCCTCCCCAGAGAGAGGGAGAAGGAGTCCGAGCTGAGCAGGGGTCCCAGCATACACTGTCCAGTCTGTCTGAATATGACTGGGAACAAGCAGGAGGCGGTGGTGGCGGCAGGTGGACATAAGGGTGAGGAACTGGTGGAGGCCCTCTGGGATTGCTCCACTGTGCTCCTCTCCCCTCTGCTCCTCCCCTTGCCCACCCTTGTTTCCTTAAGCAGCTGGGCAAGTGAGGTGGCGGTGGCAATGGCGGCAGGGCATGCATGTGTTGTTGTTGTTGTTCAGTCGTTAAGTCGTGTCCGACCCTTCGTGACCCCATGAACCACATCCCGCCAGGCCTTCCTGTCCTCCACTATCTTCCTGAGTTCGCTCATTTTCATGTTCGTTGCATTTTCATGTTCGTTTTCATGCATGTGCTAACGTCCAAATAAAATTATGGCGGGTGCAGCATGCTGGAAGGGGTAGCAGATCTGCACTAATTCAGGCAGCAAATCTGTTTGAACAGTCCCTGCTTTTTCATTAGCCAGCCCCATGCGTCCACCATTTGCTTAGGTCACTATACCCCACTTCTTTGGTCACTCCATCACTTAGCCAGACTCCCTGCCTGCTCAGCACTCCTCCAGTCTCTCATGTCGAAAAGCTTTGCAGGGCCCAACAACCCCTTTTCTGTTAGGCCCTCCTTTCCCCAACTGTTTCACCTATCCTTTTATCATGTTGCTCTTTCCCAATCCACTGCGTACTTCATTTATTTATACAATTTATATCCCACCTTTCTCCTGCCCATGTCATGACAGCTTGAAGTATTCATCCCCCCCCCCACATACTAGTAGTCTGTTGTCCCAATGTTGTTTCACAATCTGAAGAAAATACGTCTACTCTTTTTCTCCTCCACCACCTCACAGGGCCACTGGTGTTAATATTATCCACTGCAGGAATAGGCACAGTTCTCTCTCTCTTTCCCCATTTTGCCTCTGGGGTCTTTTCATTCCTTTGGTTTCTTGCTTCTGGGGTGCCACTTTTCTAGTCTCTGCTTACCCTGCTACTCCTATGAAGGCCTTCCCTAACCAAACTATCCTTTTACTTTCCTCACAGAAGCTGGTCTGTTTGAAACAATTCTATCGCCAACTCCTTCATTTGTTCAACAAAAAGAAAAAAGAAAAAAAATCACAACAAAGCATTCATGGCATCACTGCCAGTGCATGCCAGAGGCTTAACTCTGCCATGAAAACGTAGGGCGTTACAACATGGATTCAAATAGTGAGATGCGTAGACATCAAGGACAAACATGAAGTGAAGCTTTTATTAGAAGAGTTAGGAATCCCATTGTAAAATTTAGCTGACGTAGCATTCTCTGTACATACTGCTTCACATGGGAATTCCTGGCAATAGCCAATGTGACATTTCTGATGTACATGTCAAAAAAGAATGCTAACCTTTGTAGTAGAAATAAACCAATAGGTTGAGAATACAATTTAAGATCAAGAATACAATGCTATATTACAATGTAAACATCAGTATTTTCAGGAATGGGGGGGGGGAGAAAGATGAATGTTTATTTTCATGCATTATGTCTCAGAAAAAAATTAAGCACACTCTTTTCAGGATTTGAAATCAAGAACATTTATTAATCTTACCTTTGATACCCCTGATATTATGATTGTGCTTTTCTTTCTGGGAGACTTGAGCTTCTGCTTTGCAGATTCACTTAGCTGTCGAATGGCGATTTCAGCAACAGGATCTGTGCCATTCAGCACCAGTAACTCTGAAAAGAGTATGCTTAAGAAATTTACTAGAAGAAAGCATGGACTGAAAGCACAATTAAGAATAAAGTAGGAATATTTTAGTACAGCTGTTTATGCAAACCAAGATGCTACACCTCAGGTCCTAAACCAATAATTTGCCATTACAAATTGCAAACTCCAGTGATTTAACTCTGACCTCAGAACTGAATTGCAACTATGGGGATAGTTCAGATTTTCAGAAGATACAGCCTTTATATTTACACGTTACTATTTTAAAACTCACTCTGCATATTGTTCAAGTAAAGCATGATAAAAACTTAATGGTAGTGCAATTATGCAAGAATCTGCCTTATGCTACATTTTTAGCCCACATAGCTCAAGTCTCTGAGTCTTAACTGGTAATGGCTTTCCAGGATCCAAGGCAGATGCCTTTCCTAGTCCTACTGGTCATGTTCTTAACTAGATGCCAGTGATCAAACCTGGGCTCACAGACATATAATGCAGATAGTCTCTGCTCTTCTCTTCATTTTTTGGCTCTTTTCCAGGGGGGCTTGGGAGGCTTGAGGCCTGCATAGGTTACACACATATTCCATCATTTACACCTTATTCATTGCTAGAATACCAAGTGGTTTCTTTTCTATGACAATAGCGGGATTTTCACAAAGGGACTTGGCTCATGAGGAAAAGCAAGAGATAATCAGAGGCTGAGGGAGAAACAACTCGTACTATCCCTTAAGAGATGGATGCCATTATTATGCGTCTTTTAAACACAAGGACAAGCGCATACAATTCCTGTCATACACGGCATATTCTGGAGGCATCCCACACAATCTCCATAGCCCTGCTGCTGCCTGGAGTGGGAGCCTGGCTGGAATCACAACACAGCATTTTTATCTTGCCTTCCTTCCAAATAAATGGGACAGCCAAGCCAAGGCAGCTCACAAAACAAAGAAAAAAAAACCCTGTATATTAAGATACAAACAAAAAACAAGCAGCAAACAAAACACTCCTAACAGTAGAGGCAGTAAAAAGCAACAAAATACAATGAAAATAATCAGAACAGCAACAGAGCACAGTACATAAGAACAATTTACTTAACAGCAGTCATTACAACACAGACAAAGCAGAACAGAGACTAAAGCTACAGAAAAACCTAAGATGGAGAAGCCAGACAGAACAGAAAATCCTTAAGTCCCCGCAGAAGGCTAACAGGGTAGGCGCAGATCTCAAATCAACAGGGAGGGGGTTTCAAAGTTGTGGGGCCACCACGGAGAAGGGCTTACCCCTTGCAGCCACCAGTTAGGTCTTGGCCAGGGCCAGCACATGCATAAATGCCTAATGACCTTGGAGAGGAGGATAGCCAATATGGAAGACGACGATCCTTTAGATACCTCAGTCCCAAACCATAAAGAGCTTTTTAAGAGGTCAAAAACAGCACCCTGAATTGTGCTCAGAAGTGAGCTGGGAGCCAGTGCAAGTCAAAGTTAAACTGCCATGCCTCAACCAAACACAGGCCGCTGCATTCTGCACCAATTGCCGTTTCTAGATAGTCTTCAAGGGCAGCCCCATAAAGCTTATTACAATAAGAGAGTCTCAAGGTTTTCAATGCATGGGCCACTGTGGTTAGTTCTGACCAACTCAGGACCAGAACCACTGCAAAACAGTACCCCCAACTCCTAACTTGGCCAACCAACCCAGAAGATCATGCTCAATAGTACCAAAAGCCACTGAGAGGTCCTGCACAGGGACATACTCCCCCCGGTCCTGCCCAGTCCCTGGCATAGATCACCCACAATGACAATCAAGGTTGTTTCCACCCCAAAGCCAAATTGAAAAGGGGTCCAGATAACCCATTTCAACTAGGACATGGAGTAGGGCAGTTTCTAAACTACATATCAGGAAGTACTTCCTATCATGTCAGGAAGTACTTCCTATCATCACAATTGACTCATGGAGACACTCCTGGCTGTAGAGAATGGCCTTGCAACATGAGAAACTAGGAAGTACAGAAGGAACTCGCTGCATCTCTCCAGAGAAGCAGGAACAAACACTGGGCATTAATCTCTTTATGAATTTTGAGTTTCAAGCCAAAAAAAGATGTAAAATATTTGTACCTCACCTACTAATCGAACGTGCTTTTTTTTAAAAAGGTGACTTACAATACACACAGACACACACCCAAAACCACAAATCTAATAGAGGGAAACGACAACAACAGAACAGCATCAGTTTCAAATAGCACCAAATTCCAGAGTGAACAGCAATGTTTTTTAACTAGCACCTAAAACCCGTAAGAGAAGGTCCCAGCTCTGGTAGCCAGCCATCACAATTCAGGTGTGGGGTCACCCAGAGCTGGGCTTCTGATGAAGATCTCCACCACCAGGGAGATTTCATATGGGAGCACGTGGTCCTTCAGGTACTTTGCCCTGGACCATTTAGGGCTGCATAAGTCAAAACCAGCATGTTAAAACCAGCATGCCCAGACAAACCAAAAACGAGTGAGGCTCCTTATGAACAGGCGAGGCAAGGCATGTTCCGTGCTGCCTGTACCAATCAACAGCTTCGCAGCTGTGTTTTAGACAGTGTTCATACACTGCCAGAGACCACAAAGTGTTTCCTGCCAGTCTAAGACCATTCTTAGTTCTTTTGTTTCAGGAGCTCTTTGTCATAAATTGGAAAATATTTTCTGTGCATCTGTTGTCATGTCTTATGTTGTAATTCTTTACAATATACACAAGGTAAACAATATTTAACCTGTCTTGAGCATTAATTTAACACAGAGAAGTAGTAAAATGTTTTAGGATAAGAAGTTACCACATCCCTACATATGTACGTCTTTTCCTGTATTTTTCCAGGATGTATTTTTCACTAGACCAAGACACTCACACAGATATTTAGGAGAATCTTCACTACATTGCAAGACTTGCATCTCAAAAAAGGTCACAAGAATTAGTCCCAAGAACCATCCATATGAAAGCTAATGTTTGCTTGGCACATATGCTGCAATAATACCCGTCTAAAAATGTTGTGGATTTCATCCTACACACCACAAAAGTAAAGCTCACCTGTATCTGAAGAAGATAAAGCTTTGGTTACTGAAGCTTTTCGACAATGGATTGCTTGAACAGACAAATCTTTTTCAATTAGCTTCAATTTAGCAGGACTCCTTGCCGGTGAATCTAATACATAAAATATCTCAGTTATTTTTCCATCTCCATACTTTGAAAATGTGTACGTTAAACTAGATGAGACACAGACATCAGAAGATCTGATTATGGATCTTCTTTTTCAAAGCCTAAAAACAGCTGTAGCCCTAATCCAATTCAGGGAGGTCTATGCTGTTGGGGAAGGGATTTTTTTTTAAAAAAAATTCCATGCCACTTTTCATAACGAAAGACAGATATTAGAAGTGCTCGCAAACTGACAGCTATTACTTTATCTAGCATGTACACCAGGAGTTTCATTGCACAGATGTTTTCTATGCCATTGTAAATGCATTATTCATGTCTGGCAGCTCTCTCGATGTATAGGCTGCTGAAGGATCGATTAGCTTTAAACAGATTCATCGTAAATTGCTAACAGTGACAATGCATCTTCCTTTTTGCTGCAACATGACTACTTGTGCATTCAATTATTATTGTAAGTACTGTATGTACAGTATATATAAGGTATATATAAGGAAAAAGAAAAAAAACATATTGCAGAGATGCTGCTCTTATGTTTTCAAGTCCTCTGATGGCAGTATTGTAGTCTGTCACTTTTTGCTACTCACTAGTACATTTAAAAAAAACAATTTAGTTTTGCTTTCCAAAACCAAGAAGTCAACGACTGTTCACGGTGTACTTAAAGTACACTTTTAAAAGTTATCATTACATAAAAGAAAGAAGTTAACGTGTAGAAGTTTCCTTGTTAGCAACTGACATTTTTGAAGATTTCTCCTGTTACCTTAAGAAGGGTATGAAAAAAAAAGTTCTTTGCCAAGAGTATGTACTTTATTTTTCACTTGAAATATGTATAGGGAGATAATGATGTTAACACATGAGATTAATTGTCAACCACTATTCCTAGCTATAGGATACTTATTTTCAAGGCATCAGGAAACCACTCTGCTAAAGCTGGTTATGGAGGTCATTACAGGATTATAGTAGGGCAGGATTTGGCTTTGTGAAAATGATTAATTAAGGTAACCAGGTAACAGGTCCACAGAAAATGCGTCTCTTCTTTCACAGTCATCAAAGAATGGAAATCAAGATTTGGGGGGGGGGGAGCGCCTAGATTTTCTTCTACTTTTTCACCTGAATGCAGAGCGGATGATCTCCCTTCTATTAAAGGTTTGGATTTCACAGCAGTAACAGTAGTGATCACAGTTCCACAAGGCATCACAGTTCGATCTTTCTCTACTTTTGCAACAGGAAGCTTGGGAGGAGCTTGCAAGTATCTAGACTCTGAAGGTTCTATGTATAAGAACTAGGGAAAAAGAGAAAGTTTAGGATTTAAAATCTGTAAGTACAGTTCATTAGGAATGAGCTGGTGGATGCTACTTCAAGGTTGATGAACTTCAAAAGGATAGAATTAGTATTTTAAAAAACCAGCAACAGAAAACAAAATCCCCTATACAAGCCAACTTGCAGTTCCGCTGACCCTTTCTGAAATAGGACGTACATGTACAAAAGTTATGTTGTAGCATTTTGCAATGATGACCCCCGTATAGGATAAAGAACTAGTTGGGTCAGGATTCAAGAATGCATGCATGAGAATGAGTACATGAAGTTTGCTATAAGCTTAAAGTGCTTACTTCTGCAAAGAGAGATCCTACTACTGGGCTACCGCTGTTAAGCTGGCTGTTCAGTGCAAAACTTTTGTGTCCAGAAGGTGCTTTTCTGAACAAGTCCAAAGGCACAGTAGCCAAAGCTGAGAAGCCACCTGAAAGAGACAGAAGCAACTCATTAAAATAGTCTTAATAATCAATATCGAAAGTTATCTTGAGAACAAGCTCCAATTCAAATCTCTTGCAGTTATTTCCAAATTTAATAGAACTACAATTGTCTTAGAATTTATTTTTATTTTTCACATTTTTATACCGCCCTTCCTCCAAGGAGCTCAGAGTGGTGTACATATTTCCTCCCCTCCTTTTTGTCCTCACAACAACCCTGTGAGGTAGGTGGGGCTGATAATGACTAGCCCAAGGTCACCCAGGAAGCTTCGTGGCTGAGCGATTTGAACTTGGATCTTCCAGGTCCGACTCCCAAACCACTACACCATCCTGGCTGAAATAAAAGTAGGAGAGAAGGAGCTCGTTTGCACTAAGAAAGCTTCCCAAAATATCATTCTTGCATTTCTCATAAACCGAGCTTAACTCAAATTCAGAGGCATCGCTACACCCCCAGTGGGGGGGGCATTGATGTGACACCCCCACATGATGCCACAAACCCCATCCTTGGGGGGGGGGTAACATCACTTTTGAAATTTGGCAGTAGCACGGCGCGAAAGCACACACACACCCTGGCGGTTTTTCAGCCGCTTTTAATCAATTGGTTGATTTAAAAAAATGAGAGCATTGGATGATCAGTTTCTGAAAAGCTTTTAAAGAGAATTCCTTCTACCAGCACAAGAACTCTACTTAGAAAAACAGATTTTTGAGATTTTGAACATGAGGCATTTGTCCAACACAGTCTGACTGAATGTTTTCATTTAAAATATATACCTCTTCTTTGACTCAGGAATGGATAGTACATGCAGTAGCAAAGAAGATGCTGACAAAATCGTGACAAGCAACAATGCTCATACATATTATTGAATAATAAGCAGCAGTGAAAAGTTCCCCCATTTAATTATGTATAACAGCCTGCACAGAAGCCCCTCACCTACACAAACACCAGATGTTTTCAGTGCAGATAACTACTGAAATGTACAAACCTGACCTGTGTTATCTCAAAAATGTGATGATCAACAAATAAATGGCCTAAAAGAGGGGAGAACCATGAATGCCACCAACACAGGTTTGGCTCTTGGATGGAAAACAATTAAGACCGTAAAGCTTTATGGGTTAAAAAGGTCCACTATATTTTATGAAATTGTTATTTCCTGCAGAAATGATCGACAGACATGATCTAGTTACAGAAACAAATAAAACACACAGACAGCTCAGCACCTTATTAGATATTTTTGTAAATAAAAATTAGAAGCATAAAATGATTTAATTATCTGGAATACTTACTATCCAGGTCCCCATTTTCTACTATCCTTACTTGCAGGTCTTTTGATTTGGCATTTAATTCACTGTGAATAAACAAAACTGCATTAAAATGCTCAGGCTGGCATAGTTTCAAGCTTCACCTCTGATGTACCAATTAAAGGCACAACAGAACCCCATCACAAAAAAAAAAATTGTGTACTGCACTTCACTTATTGCAAAAGTAATCAAATTTAGCAACAGTTAGCAAAGCATCTCCTCAAGGCCATTGTACATGTACTGTAATACTGGAGCTATATTTTACATTGGGCTTCTGTATTAAGTCGATACCACAAAAGCAAATACAAGTCTTCTCATTTAATTGTTCTTGTTTTGATAGCTTAGAATGGTTTGTAGGCATATAGAATAAATTTGTAGCAATCAGGATTCCTTCCCACCCCAAAATGGTCTGTATTCAGTCACAATAAGTTAATTTCATTCCCCACAGGATAACAAATCTGGGTCTTTTTCTGAACAGCAAAAAACCCAGAGATGTAACTGTTTGATTCAAGGAGAAGGAAAGAGTATAGGTCATCAAGTATGGATCTACTCTGCAGAGGGGCAGAAAGCCAAGATCAATATCTCTAGCTGCTACAGTCTAGCTGCCTCACAGTGCAATCCTATCCAACTTACACCACCGGTGTAACTGGTGGGGAAGGGCAGGGCGGGAGGCTTTGGAGGGGAGATTTAAATCCCCTTTGAATGGGATTTGAATCGTCTTTCCATTCTGGGGCCTCCCGTTCTCACTGCACCGCTGGTTACACCAGTGGTGTAAGTTGGACAGCATTGTGCTGTCAGTCTGCTGCCTCATCCATATTGATGGATAAATACAGTACTATGCTTCTGGGGCCATATAATACAGGAGTGCTCAAACAACAAAGAAATAAAGGGAGGGAGAAAGATGTCAAAGTTTGCAACACCATGTGGTAGGGGGAAGAGAGAGATTAGGTGATCACCACCTGTTATCAGTCAAGTGACAGGCACTATCCAATGGGTGTCTCATGCAAGACTGACACCACAGTACCATCAGGAATGGTGATGCCATCTGATGGGAGAATGACTTTGTCTGAACTTAAAGGTGACATTTTTAGTTGCAGGAAAAAGTGCAATGTCTCAGCAAGAGATGCACTACTACATCATGGGATACTGTTCCGTTTGTATTCTGCCAAGAGTAACCACAGTACCCTTCATTACAAAAGAAAAAAAAACATTGTTTGAAAATTCTCCTGTTGGAAGCCACAAACCTGTAGTGTCTCAGGAGGCAGCTCTGTTAATAGTTTAAACTCAATTCATAATGTAGACGTTTTTCCATACATAAAATCCAGATTTTGGAATGATCATTATAGTCACTTATGAACACTTAAGTGAACAGTTCATCCCTACCCACCCCAATGGCATCTGGAGAAAAACAAGAGGTGTAACATTTTCCATTACTTATAAAAAGCATTACTGAAATCCAGTACTTACAAGATGAATTCTTCTTTCCAAGAGAGGTCCATGGGATTATTTGCTACAGAGCTGGAAAATTCCTGGAAAGGGTCATTGAGCTGCATTATACATACTGGGTTAATTTGGCCTATAATGGAGAGCAGAGACCAAATAATAATAATAATAATAATAATAATAACAACTGCTTAAGATGACCTCTTTATGCATTTCACATTCACTATTGGCAAAAAACAACAACAAAGTTTCGCTTTCACCAGGCTTTTGGAGGATAGGTTATATTTGGATATAAGCCAACGTGTTCCTAATACAATCTGTGGAGGTGGGGAAGGCGGGGCAAGTTCAGTCGCTCCTGTTCCAGCACCAGATGTAATGGTGGTTATCTTTGCATGCCTTTTTCCCCCTCTAGTCACTAGTGCAACTGGATCTTAGGTGGCCACTGTACTGATGACAGTACTCAGCTGCCTGCAGGCTTATGACAATATCTTGGCTGGTCTCCCCTTCTCCTTCTCATTATAGTCTGAGGTTTGTAGTGGATTACAGATGTACGTGAACACTGAGGACGGTTATCCTGCAGTTGTTGGTAGGCAAGTGCATCACCATGGGACTTGTGCAGTTTAAATAGGATCACAGAGTGTATGTTGAGCTTCACACGCAGTAAGAGCTTGGTAACTGAAATGCACTTATCCCTATTGTGTTGACAGCTGAAAGTGGTATCAAACACAGCCTGTAAAAGCTGGACCACTTTTAAGTACGGTACCTCTTCTCAGGCCCAGGGGAAAAAAAAATGGTTTAGCAACTTGAAAATTCAGGGTTGTCACAGCACTGTGCAGTCTTTGTTTTGAAGAGGTGATTTATTATAACCTGTCTGTCTAGTTTTGTCTGTCTGAGTCGAGGCTGGCATACTTCCTTACGTTCAGGGCTGGCAAGCTGTTCAAAGGAAAGAACTCCGTGTGCATGAAAAAACATGGGCTCAGTTTTGATTGAAGTGGTCTCACTGTAATGTTCTCTTCAATAGTTCTAAGTGGAATCGTACTTTGGTCATATTTTTCCTATTGAAATGGTAGACGACTAATGGGAACTTCCCATCTCCAAAGTGGTTCCAAAACATTAAGTTGATCTTTTATCTTACATCTTTAAATGCATTTCTAGCTAGTCTGATCCCAATCTCTGATATGGAAAGTGAGTGTGTGTGTGTGTGTGTGTGCTTTCAGATCCTGAGATTTATTGTTTGTTTTCTTTTTAGAAATGTATACCCTGCTTTTCCTCATAAAACAGGCAAAAAGACAGCTTCCAATAACTTAGCATTAAAAAAGAAACAATACATAAAAGGAGCAGCCCAAGAGCAGACACAGTCTTTAGTATATGGAGAATGCCCCCATTTTCCTTTATTTTCTGTACTCTTACCTCTTTTAGAGCACAATCCTGACTAAAGGTCCCCCTCCTTTTCAGTTTCTCGTTAATGTATTTTTTGGTTTAGGAAATGGAATGATCCTGTTTACTCAGGGTAACTGAAGAGCATCCATACTCAGGAAAGTCATCGACCCATAATCTTGCTGTTAACCCTGAACAGGCAACTTGTTCAGCTGCCTTGTGCTCATTTTTAAATTGGCTATGCCTTCCCCTGCCCCTCTCCAGGCAGGGACACAAGGTGGAACATCACCAAGGTTTACAGATGCTGCAGCTGGCTTGATGGTGAAGACAAGAACAAGTTCTGCCCTTGCCAATGGTTTCAAGGCAATGACTGCCCCTAAGTGTGATGGATTGGGAAGGCTGCTTTAAAGGATAGAGGACTACTGAGGCAAAGTCAAATGTTATCTTTTCTGGTTTTATAGATATAGATATGTGATCCACTACTTGCAATTTTTGCATAAGTGGGAGAAAGAAAAAAGTTATTTTACCTTTAGTGCACCGATTGGTCAGTGTAGCTTTAATGTTTCTCATTAGCAGTTTTAGTTCATGAGCCCTTGGAGGTTTAGGAGGACTGGTGCCCTGAGGGAAAGTTCCTGCATTTTGTACATTCTGTGAAGGGGAAATGCCACAAATAAGGCTACACCAAGTACTTTGTTCACATCAGTTAACTTTGACAATAAATATCACATACACAGGCATGTGGTCATCCAGACACAGCAAAGTTATGAAAGGCTTACTGTAGCGTAACAAAGATGGAAGATGCAGTCATGATGAATAAGAGCAGAACAGTAACACAAGGAATATCTAAATTACCTTTACATCTGTAGGTTTTGTACATAGAACCACAGAAGGCGATGCTGAATTGATGAGATTCTGCAACACACCTTTAAGTGTTTCCGATAATGCAAGTGCCCCAGCTGGCTGGTCCTAGAAAGAGAGGAACAACTGCACTGCTTGTAAAGATTTGGAGGAGGGGGGGGAAAGGAGGAAATCACAAGAGAAAATCTTCACCGTCTTCTCCAGTAGCATGCAACTAGATTCCCTTACTCAACACACATTTTACTGCAAAACACGTTTTTGCTCCACTAGCAAAGAAAAGGAACACTTTGGCTGGATTGGACAGGTCGTAGTAGGAGACAGAATTGAGTGCTGACATGGAGTTTCTTTCAACCCTGTCATATACGTTGCAATGCAAAGCAAAGCATACATTTATATCTATAGGTATGTCTGGAAATGTATGCCACAGTAACATTGGATCTTAGTGCACGAAGTAGTATAAAAGCCAGTAACCAAAAGAGACAAATGGCAGAGAAAGAAAACATATAACCTTTCTTTATTGCTCTTTTCCAAGTTAATACAGGCAGTTTGCTCTTGCTTAAATTCAATAGGATGCTATGGTTTTTTTTTCCTACATCCAGTTCAATCTAATATTTCCCAGTTCAGACAATCATAAATTAGCAAGAGTGACAAGTTCATACTCTCCCTCTCTCCTCTTTTCACACACCTGGCTAAATGCAAAACTTACTGGTTTCTTAAACCACAGTTTCATGCAACATTCAAACTGAGAAATTGTGGTTTACGCTAACCAAACTAGAATTTCAAACTATGGTTTGATATCTTGCTTTGTTGGGACAGCTTAAATCAGTTTGTCTGGATGTCACAAGAGACCGTGGTTTAACAAACCAGGAAGTTTGCTTTTGGCAGGCACACAGGGGCTTGTTGCTCCTTTTTTGTTGGTTTATAATCAGCCAGAGTAGTATTTATGAAATTCAGAAGCAAAAGAAATTAAGTGACAAGAAGCCTTGAGGCAAGACCTGCATTTTTTTTATAACTACCGTATGTGAAAATAATGTTGAACAAAAGGTTTGGACTAACAAGTATTAATAGCAAGCCAGTAAACTAACATGAAATGCTACATTCTTGTGTTACATACAGTCCAGAATGCTTAGAGGAGACTATAAAGCCATGAGATACTAAGTGCAACAATATTGCCAAGGTCCAGATTAAAAACAAAGTAACAGGTGATTCCAGCCAAGAGCCAGAGCTGGAATCACACTGATTGGCTCACTTCCTGGCAAGCCTTTGAAAATAATTAGCAAAATTGCCAATTCATGTTGCTCAACATGAAGGGTCAGCAGTCATACTGCCGCATTATGACTATTTGCTGAGTAGGCATCATTCAGAGTCTAAGCAACCTTGAATTCAGTATTTCACAAAAAAGTTGAAGCCTTTGCTCAAAAAAATTAATAAAACAGTTATTGTACTCCCAAGTTCTTGTGCAGATGACGATTCCTAGGCAATGATTATCTGTGAACCACATACACACACAATTAAAATTCAGAATATCACCCCTGATGTAAGACATTGATGCAATACATAGGCTTACCATATCCAAAGGGGGACAGGGTGCCTACACCTTTAACCATTGTAAAAAGAGGGAATTTGGGCAGGTGCAGCTCATAATGGAAGGGTGCAACAAGCTGCACCTGCCCAAATTCCCTCTTTTTACAATGGTTAAAGGTGTAGGCACCCTGTCCCACTTTGGATATGGTAAGCCTATGTACATTATCATGCCACTGTTACTCTATTATGCTATATGTGTTATAGATACTGCTTATTAATATCTGAATCAGGCAGAACCCCCTGCTAACCCCTTAATTTTCCATCACTTAGGCTGGAAGTAATCCTATCCACACTTACCTGGAAGTAAGCCCCATTTACTATAATGAGACTTACTTCTGAGTAGACATGCATAGGATTCGGCTCTTAATGTTGTGTTGCTGAACCTCAAATAGCAATATTTGTTTTAAAGCTCTCTATTTCTACTGTTGAGTATTCAGCAGGACATACAGTGGACAGGATCCAACCACACAGACACCCTATGAAATATTTCAGCAGCAGCTCCTTGCAGGTCATGGGGTGCTCTTGAGGGTTCTCTAAACTTTGGAGGGGCTATTTGGGGAACTGATGCTAGTTCTAAAAGGCAAGTTCTAAAGCTCCAGTGCACAAGTAGAAGACCACCAATAGTGGTTTAGATTCTTCCCAATTCAAAATGAGAGGTACATGGCGGCAGCCCCTCTTGATCCACTGCAAACTGCTTTTGAGTTTTAGGAGTGACTTGTTAAGTGGTGTCAGAGAGAAAAAAATATTCAATGAGAAAAAGGTTATGACATTATCTGGGAGTATCAAATTAGTCACACTGTTCTCTACATTGTGTCTACCATTATGATATGTTGTAGTCTAGTACTACAAGTGTGTATCAGAGGCAGTGGCTTATAATTACTCATGTAAATCAAGACAAGAACCTTTAATTTTAATACTGTCAATGGGACATACTTTAATACCAGTGTGTTGGACTGCACCCATACATCTCATTCCTACTTACCTGGAAGCTAGTCCTATTGTACAATATTGTCCTATTGTACATATGATCAGAGTGCTAGTAACTATATAACATGTGCTAGTAACTATATAACAAGCCCTATATGGCTTGGGGCCAGGATATTTGAGAGACCGCCTACTTCTATATAGTCCGGCTTATCTCCTTAGATCATCAGAGAAGGCCGTTTTGCGGGTACCGTCGCCCAGTGAAGTGCGAGGGGTGACAGCCAGAAATAGGGCCTTCTCAGTAGTGTCACCAACCTTATGGAGTTCCCTCCCCTTTGACTTATAAACTGCCCCCTCCTTGGACACTTTCCAGCGAGGCCTAAAAACCTTCTTGTTCAAAGAAGCCTTCTGAGTCCTTGCCTTTTTTAACATCCTGCTGGTACAGGTGGGGTGATGCTGTTTTTTATGATCTTGTTTTAATTGTAATAATGATCTTTTAAATCAATTTTTAGATGTTTTTATTAGTTCTCGTTAACTGTTTTTTACTGTTTTAAAAAGTGACTATTTTTGTATGTACTTTTTTGTATTGTATTTTCTTTTCCGTTGTAAGCCGCCTTGGGTCCCTTCGGGGAGAAAGGCAGGATAAAAATATTGTAAATAAAACAAACAAAGGGGCAGGCAACGTTTACAAGACATTGTGAACATGAGGAATGTATAGTTTTTTTCTAGAAGTTGAAGTTAAACATAAGCAAACACACACTTACCTCTTGCACTTTAGTAGGCTTCACTTCAATATTTGTTTCTGAGGAGTAAATGAGAGACCACTTGACCAGGACGTCATCTTCTTTGGCTTTCATTGAAAGTTCCAGCTGTTGATAGGATATATAGATCATTAAGTTTGCCCCTTCAGTTTTGCCAATATAAGTAGTCCTTACACTTCCGTTCTAGACACACTGTGCAATTCTTTTTTCCCCATTGTTAACTATAAAACATTTTGCGTTTGTGATTTTTTTTTGCCTTCCATAGTAAAAAATGGAATTCAGTTGCATGCACAATTCATTGCATTTTTTGTATTAAGTTCACGTAAGATCACAGCTGCTGCTGTTTAGATTTCATGTTTGCCAAATCCTGAGCAATAGCATCAGTAATTGTTTCAATAATTATTACTATTTACAGAAACACTTTTGTTTGCATTTTCATTTTCAAGTTACCAGTTTATGGCTTTTTCTTGGTAGGAGACTTTTCATATAGTTTTGTTTTCATTTTGCCGTCGCAAATTGCTACCTAACGAAACTACCAGAATGACACCTAGGGAACATGAATCACCTGAAGCCAGGTACTTCTCATCCCATTTCATTTCAACATGTGTAACACTTCCCCTGAGACTTAAAACGTTGGATAGATTATTCCTATATTTGATGCATATTCACTGGATAGTCAATCATGTCTCAATATTACAGTACACAGAGATCCTCATGACAAGTATACATATACATGCTACAGAGAAATTTCTGAAATTGAATAATTTTTTTAATAATCTTTTTTCTGATCCAGAGTATACAGATTTTGTAAAATGTATATGTGATGAGCCAGGCTTACATTGGTCAGATTGACTACAACAACATAAACACCTTGATAAAAAGGAACCACCCCTCTCATAGGTTTCCAAAATGAGACTGGAAGAACATCTGTCAGGATTTTTGGGAAGGGGCTACAGTCCTCTTGCTATAGCTAGTTAGACAAATATAGCAAACTGAATGAAGCACTTCAAAATCAGTAGGCTCTAGACTCATTTTTGGGGAACCAAGGTGAATTTTTTTAATAATCTTTTTTCTGATCCAGAGTATACAGATTTTGTAAAATGTATATGTGATGAGCCAGGCTTACATTGGTCAGATTGACTACAACAACATAAACACCTTGATAAAAAGGAACCACCCCTCTCATAGGTTTCCAAAATGAGACTGGAAGAACATCTGTCAGGATTTTTGGGAAGGGGCTACAGTCCTCTTGCTATAGCTAGTTAGACAAATATAGCAAACTGAATGAAGCACTTCAAAATCAGTAGGCTCTAGACTCATTTTTGGGGAACCAAGGTGAAATCAGTATGGGGCTCTAAACATTTCAGATGTTCAGAATCATCTGTAGGTGCTCAAGCAGCCAGGGATTTTTTCCCCCAATATCAGCAGTAACAGCTAGAACAAACCAAATATGACTGGAAGGCCATAGGTTGCCAGCTATAGATCTAGGTAATCCTATCAGTACAAGAGGGGCAGCACAATCCTGTGTAAGGATCTGGCCGGCGGCCCAGGGCCACCCACAGGATCCTGAGCCTGGGCTGCCCATCCGATGGCGGGCCTGAGGTCCACTCGGGGAAGGGGACGCTCATTCCCTTCCCTGGGTGTAAACCGGGGCCGGCCCGATAGGCCTCCTTAGATTTCCGCCAACTAAATAGCTGGCAGAAGTAGAGGAGGCTGTGTAACGGCCTAGCCGGCCCGGCGGGGATGGGGATATGGCAGATGCCATTCCTTGCCCCCTCCCGGGCCGGCTAGGCCAATGGCCCCCCTCCCTAGCCGGACTGCGCACGCGGCAGGCAGCGGGAGCTCTTACCTTCCGCTGGCAGCTGAGTCCTGGTTTGGCGACGGAGTGAGGGGAGGCCAACCTTGCGCTGGCCTCCCTTACTCTGAAGTAGTCGTGAACGTGCTATATGGCACATTCGCGACACGTTAGAATTCTAACATTACGGATGATTGTGCTACGAGTGTGTTTGTTTGATTGATTGATAGATATAGATATAACTATGGCTATATGACCCTTGAGCGTCAAATCCTATAAAGCAGTGTTTCTCAAACTGTGGGTCAGGACGCACTTGGTGGGTCGTGACCCGATTTCTGGTGGGTCCCACAGAGCCTCCAATGAAAACATAGGTGTGATAGGAAGATCAGATAACTAATTGCCTCAAGCCCCGAGGCTATTCAAAAATCAGATAGCTGCCAATTGCCCTGCAAACAGCTGAGCTCCTGCAGTTTGCAAGCTTGTGTAAATATACAGCACAATCCTATCCAACTTATACCACCGGTGTAACCAGCAGTACAGTGATAACGGGAGGCCCCAGAACAGGGGGTTCAAATCCCCTTTGAATCCCCCTTTGGAGGGGATTTGAATCCCCTTTCTGTACTGGGGGCTCCTGGTTACACCGCTGGTGTAAGTTAGATAGGATTGCGCTGATGGGGAGATAAATGCTTGAGCGTCTTTTTTATGGTGTGTTTCCCCCCCCCCCCGAAGTCTGTTAATGACAGGTAGTGGGGGCAGGTGAAGGCTGGGTCACATAACTAAGCCCCTCAAGCTTTGTGGCTATTCATTCGGACTGCCTCATTATGAGAAATGGATTCAGTTTCTTGCAAGTAAATAAATAAAATTTACTTGTAAGTAAATAAATAAAAATATTTCTTCCTAGTTCACCTTTTTTTAAAGTCTCATAAAGTTAAGTGGGTCCCGATAGAGTGTCATTTTAAAAAGTGGTTCCCAGTGCTAAAACGTTTGGGAACCACTGCCATAAAGGATACATGCTATTAAACTTTAAGAGGAGTTCCCAAAGAAATCTTCCACAAGAAAATCTAGCCTAATCCAACAATAATGTCAATAAAAGTATAAGTTATTTGTCATGGATCTTAATACAAAATTTAGTAAAGGAAATTCAAAACATTACCTTCAAGTGAAGTGGAGACAGTTTTACACTATAAGACTGACATTCTGCGGTAGGTGAAGTACGGGACACGTTGACAATAAAATGAAAGGCATTTCCAGCTACATTACAAGAAACCACCTGGAACAAAAGAGAAACATAGCTTTAGAGATGGTTAGAGACTGCATGGACATAATTATGAAAGAAACAGTGTACATTTATTTGAATGTTAAAATGACTGTCATTTCTTGAGATCATAGTTCAGGAATTGACTGCTGCAGAGCATTTGGAATAAAATAAGGAAAGACAGGACTTCTTTTCCCCATATGAAAGTCCCATTGTGCTCAATGGGACTTACTCCTAAGTCATGACCAACGTTACCTGTATCTGAGCTCATGAGTCACAAAAGCAGTACTGGAATAATTTGTCACCTTTCATAGAGAAATGCATGGCTTAATCAGCAATGAATTTTACAAGGAGAGATATTTTAAGTTCTAGAACTTCCTCAGTTACTTTTTGCAATATACGTTAAAAAGCCAGGTACTTAACTTCAAAAAAAAAAAAAAGGTAAAAAGTCATGTTTTCCCTTCACGTTATTTTGCATTTTGAACAGCAAAATAAACCACAACACTACAAATGTGACATGTCCAAACCTCACATTCTTACAGTTCAAGTCCCTAAGCTCAGATTTCCATCAGAAACAGATATATTTGTACTGTATTGTCATCATCCTACTATGAGAATACATAAATATTTTTATTTGGCTGGCTTTGCAGCCACAGATTAAGAGCTCAATCCAATTTAAGATCCGGGAGGCGAACCTAGCGATCCCCCACCCGGAATAGTCACAAACGTGCCATAAACCACGTTTGCCGACTACTTTAGAGCAGGGCAGGCCGGCGCAAGGCCAGCCTGTCCTGTTCTGCCAACCAAGGACTCGGCTCGCCGTCGGACCCAGGTAAGCGTGGATCCAGTGGGCGGGTGGGTCGGTTGGGAGACGGGGGGGAGGGACAGCGTAGCCGGGAGGGCGGCCATAGTCCCAGTCGTCCCGAGCGGGGGCGGGGACACGGCGTCCACCATATTACGGTCCCCGCTGGGCTCCATAGGGCAGCTGGGCCGTTACACGGCCTCCTCAGACTTCTGCCAGCAAAATAGCCGGTGGAAATCCGAGGAGACCTACCGGCCCCAGCTGCCGTTACACTCGGGGAAGGTGACGAGCGTCCCCTTCCGCGAGTAGACTTTCGCCACGGGCTGCCTGTTGCAGGCAGCCTGTGGCGGAGCACTGGATTGGGCAGACTGCCTCGGCCGGCTGCCCAATCTTTAATTAGTCCAGGGCCTTGGGACCAGGGACAACACACATTCTCTCTTTGTTATCACTATAATTCTTGCTTCTGGCCAAGTTTTACTTCAAGCCTTCTCAAAGCAAACCAATGAACCCTCTCTGCTCATGTTTATGGCCTCAAGTCCTACCTGAAAGCCTGAGAAAGCTGTTTTCCCTACATTCCTTTCTCACAACCTTTGAAAAAAATATGCTAATCACCCAGGTTATTATAATCTCTTACTTCTGCCTCTCTTACTCAATCTATCCTCTTTTCAAATAACAGGTTTGCCCAGTTATTCCAGTTAACTATTTGGTGCCAGTTTATTTTCAAAAGCAGAAGGGGCATGACCCTCTGGCTTTCACACATAGCATTTGAGTAGTTCTTCCCCTTAGGTGTGAGCACTTTGATGAGTATACTGTAATAATAAGTGGCCTGTGGACAGGCATTCAAATCAACATAAAACTGCCCCATTAATGTCATTAACAGATCTGTGCACGTTTTACTCTGGTGCATGTAAACAAGGAGGCTGTGTATTTACCGACATGGTGCCCAAGGCAGCCAATCGTTTTGTGAAATTCCTAACAAGTAACAAGCCTGGATTGATAGCTGCTTAAACAAACACACACACACACACACACACACACACACACATGCACAAAACCTTAATATAGGGTACAATCCTGAACGAACTCTCTCACACACACACACGTTTATAAACCTTGATTCACATAAAGGTAAGCACAATTTGATAGTTGCAGAGATAATATGAACTCTTTCATAAAGGTCTTGCTGGGGCTGAAGGTACAGTAAAACTTATTTCAAAAGGGTGTTAATTCACAATAGTTTTACACCCAGTTTCAAACAACAATATGGTGAATGGAAAACAGACAATTCTTCCACTCAAATGCAATTTCAGTTTACTATTAAAATTATGGCAGTGAATTGCCCTCAGAATTCTAATGCATTTTCTTCCGTTCTTGAACCATTCTAGGAAAATCTGAGAAAGATGAGACTCATAGTTATTGAATATACTTCAATAAGTGAAACATCAACCCACACTGAATTCATCCCAGTGGACACAATCCAGTCGAAATACTGTACTTATAGCCTTTTGTTTGTACACATTTGTTTGGGGTCAGAAAGAATTTCCCTCCAGGTTAGATTGGCAGTGTGAGGTAAATTTCACTTGCATAAATCAACTGAAGCGATTTTCTATTTAAGCACTTTTCTCCAGGTATAAAGGGAACTGGATTGCCAATGCCACTAATTCAAGCAGAGCACTCCAGTAACACAGAAACAAGAACCTCAAACCTCCATCGGAACCAATTTGCATTTAATGAGACAAAACTTTGCATATTACACATAACAGTCTCCAGGGAAATAGGCAGCAGCTCTGATCAGTCAGGTTGTTCATGTTCCAGCATACTTTATGAATTTTACAAGACTACATGTATCATACTTCTGCAATATTTGTTTATGAAAGCCTTTTCTACATAGCAGCTAGCCAGATCTGAAGGGAAAAAAATCTCCATAATCAAAATTGCAAGCATTTTTATGGAACAAACACCAACAGTAAGCACAATATTAGGTGTGTAAATAGTGCAATTCTAACCTATCTCTGTATGGTATATGCACTACCAAGACAGTATACTACTCACTGCCAGAGAAGGCTGCCAACAACCCCACATATAAGCTGCTAACCATATGGTTTGGCACCTCTGCTGCTGCACACAATTCTAGAAACAAACATTCCACAGGCATAAAATGTGGGAATTTGCTCTCAGCATACAGCAATTTACAAGACCCATTCTTGTATGAGAGCACAAAATATCTTGGGCAAACAGCCTCCACAGAAATTACAGACAACCACTAAAATCAGTATCAACAGCTAAACAGTAAGCATGAAAGTCAGTAAGCAATAAGAAAGCTTAATTCTTCACCTACTTATTGTTGGCTAAATGGGCAGCCCTATCCTGTGTAAGTCCTAGAGTGGCGGGGTGCACCCTCCGCCGATCTAGGCCATCGCAAATGTGCTGTAAAGCACATTTGTGACGACTTTAGAGTAAGGGCCGTCAGCGCAAAGGTTGTCAGCCCTTATTCTGTCGTGCCTCCGGACCCTGTAGCTGCCAGTGAGGGTACATCCTGCACCGGTTGGTGCAGGAGTGGGGGGAGGGCGAGCTGGGTGACGAGGAAGGGGGGTCATTGGCCAAACCAGGCCGGGAGAGGGCAGGGATATCGGTGGCACGCTTCGCAATATCCATGGCCCTTTCCTGGCCTGGTTCAGCCTTACTCCGCTGCCTCAGATGTACGCCAGCTTCATAGCTGGCGTACATCCAATGAGGCCCATAGGGCCCCGGACGGTTTGCCACCACATCTTACACAGGATTGGGCCCTTAGTCAGAACACTGCCCCACATTCCTCTTGGACCCTGCCAGTTTTTGGAAGATTTTGCACATAACTGGAAGGGAAGCTTTCAAAGACAGTCTCTCATTGGTTTTGTCCTTTGATAGCTACTTGTCATTTATCTTCCATGTACTGATCAGGGCCACAGCCCCTAGGCTTTACCAGCGCTAAGGGAATTAAGACTGGAATCCTAAAAACACTTACTAAAAAGTAAGCCCCATTGTACACAGTAGAAATTATTTCCAAGTAAACAAGCATAAGACTGTGCTATGTTCCAGGAGAATTCACTGGTCATTCAACTATCAAAATTAACAGTCCAGTCAATAAGGCAAGGTGTACAGATATCATTGTACAAGTCACCATTATGATACACATATCTACAGGCTCTTATATAAAAAAAGGCTTCAGTTGCATTTCTAGTTCACTTTTGCTTGCAAAGATAAGCCAGTCCTAGCCACAGCAAGAAAAATATACAGAGGACCTCTGATACCTGCTTGTACTAATACAGAGAGCATGGATTGTAGAAAATTATTTTCAACCATCAATAATTTTCCTCTTGCTAAGCACCTGCTTGTACCAATAAAGAAACTCCTACCATTTGCTAGATAAAAGCATGCATTTAAAAATGGAGCAGAAGTATCTACACTGCCGCTCCCTCCGTGTACAACCATTGGGAATGACAAACAATACAATGTAAACTTTGTTCTGGTTTAAGGCACACCCAAAAAGAGAGATAAGTTACAACCCTGTCCACAACTCTGTCCACAGAGGCCAGTCTATAAGTTGAAGACATACCTGAGTCTGCCCTTGTTTACACAAGACTACCCTCAATTCTTATGACCCTTCTGCCATTACAATCTTTGCTCCCATGAGTGCTTCAATAACTCACTCCAGCAACAAAGATTTTGATGTCAAAAGGACTGATGCTCTTGTCCCTAGTATGACAATCTGCTTCCAAAATTCTTGGCATACTTGCATCTGAGCAGACGCCAATCACAGAAGTGATGGTAGATATACTGCAATACAAATAAAAGGGCATGCCAAAAGTTGCCCTGGCACCAGTTAAATCCAAGGCTGTACCTTGATTCTTAAGAGCTAGACCAGGGGCGGGGAACCTTTTCCCTGGCGAGGGCCGTTTTAAATATTAGAAATTTGCTTGAGGGCCGGCTGTAAGGCCAGGTGCCATTTTAATTTAATTAATTTTTGCCCCCGCCCCCCATCGGCCTCTGGAGGCTCCGCGCTCACCGTCTGAAGCCGCCGCCGGGTCCGCGCGTCACCTCCGGCGTACCATGCTGATGAGGGCAAGAGCTTGCCCTCATCGGCGTGGTACACATGTGCGAAATGGCCAATGGCTTGGTGAGAAGGGGTCGAGGCGGTGGCCGGGGAGGACATGCAAAGGCCCTCTCCCGGCCTCTGGAGGTGACGCGCGGACCCGGCGGAGCCTCCAGGGGCCGGTTGGGCGGCCTCCCGGCAATCTCTCCGGGGGCCGGACCGGATAGCCTTGGGGGCCTGATCCGGCCCTGGGGCCGGAGGTTCCCCACCACTGAGCTAGACAATCAAGCTTGTTGGCAAATGACTAAGCAAGACAGAAACACCCACTCTAGATCCTATGTGCTTTTTTCTTTTATTGTATACCCACAAGGCTACTCTTACAGTGCAACCCTATGTATGATTATTCAGATAGAAATCCCACTGTGTTCAACAGGACTTACCCCAATAGGATTGCAGCCTTATTCTACCACCAAATATTACATCACTGTCCATATGTGCTTCTTAGGAAAGAACACAGCCCTTCTACAAATATGCATTCCTTCCTTAAAAAATGACAAGAGCTTTAGCCTTTTTTTTAAAAGCAGCATCATAGAAACAGTCTTCAAATCTGTATAACAGATTAGGATATAATTTGTAAAAGGGCAAGTGATTCAACCAGCTGCACAGATGCAAGCAAGATAAATGGGGGCACGTTCCATTTTTAGTACAAGCAATTTCCCCCTTTTTCTGTGCATGGTTAACAATCCTAACAGTAAAGAGAGAGTGCAAAGAAAGGCCATTATAGAAAAGAACTGCTAAACTGAAAAATTACAAACATATGGTAGTCCCAGAATGAGTGAGTGAGTGAGTGAGTGAGTGAGTGTGAGATATAGTGAGAACTCTCAGACCAAGGAACAGGCAGGGAAAGTCAAGCTCACCTTTTCCTCAGCAGACTTTACCACACTTTTTACTCGTTGAACCACAAGCTCTAGGGTGTGAGGATCTGCATTTTCTTCAAATGTAAACAAACGGGAGTCCTGGTGAAAAAAGCAACATGCTTATTTGAATAAAGCAGTTTTCTCTTGAAATCGAAAGTACTGTATATGCAGTATACTATATTATCACCGACATTCATAAAACCATTCCAAACAGCCCCAGATGTCTGAAGGTTAAGTACTGGAGCAGGAGCAGGCACTTTGGGGGAAATTCAGACCAAGGAAATTAAAATAATGAACTTAAAAAATATACATCAATAGAATTTATGCACAATGACCTTCTATGCAGTCATTGATTTACTCTGAACTAGATATTTTGAGTTTTGCAGACTCCTAAAGCATCACAGTCAAGAAGCATCTTATACAGACCCACAGATGTATTACTGTATATCAATTAATAACTAAAATCAAGCAAGTCATGTAGGCACATGACCTTTACCTAAATACTGCTTCAATACTTTACCTAAATACTGCTTCAGTCAGACCTTTTTATCCACAGTTTTTCCACCCACAGATTTGACTCAACATGGGTGGCAAAACTGTGGAAGAGGGAGTCTGGCCGCGCCACATTAACTCGTTTTCCCAGCATAGTTGGGGTGCTGCTATCCACTTCCCACCTCCTGCACGTGTCCAATCTGCTGGGAAAAAAAACCATGCAACTGGGAATCTGTCAGGGGCCTGCCAGTCACTTCCTGGTGTGTTTAAACTGCTGAGAAAAAAAAAATACAACCGAGAGTCTCTGGCGCCACCTAAAGGTTGATTCTGGTAGCGGCTTTCCTTTTTTCCAGTCAGTTTAAACCAGTAGTCGTCAATTGATGGTCCACGGACCACTGGTAGTCTGCAAGAAAATGTTGGTGGTCTGTGGTGTTCCAGCACCTATTTTAGGAATAGACAGTGGTTTGGATTTAAAAAAGGTAAGAAAACAGTGTTTTTTAAAACACCTTTTTTTTTCTTACCTTTTAAATCCAGGCCGCTGTGTGTTTTTGTTGACTACGTGCTTAAATCGCACTCCGGAAGGCTCCTCCAGTTCACGCAATTCCCCCCACTGCGAAGAACCTACTGGGTGCCATTCTTCACGGCAAAATTAAATAATTGAAAAAATTTCGGGCGGGCTCCCACCCGGGAAAAAGGCCACTTCAAGTCCAGAAGAACAAAAAACAAAGAAAAAAATGGGGGGACAGTAGGCGGGAAGACTAGGACAACAAAACAAAAGTAATTACTTAGTGGTCTGCAGGATTCAAAATTGTACTTGAGTGGTCCCCGAGGTCCAAAAGGTTGGCAACCGCTGGTTTAAACAAACTCAGGAGGAGGGAAGTGACGAAGAAGCTGAAAAAAAGGTAATGTGGCACCGCTCCCCATCCCTGTTTTCCTATAACACTGTTTTTTGTGTTTTCCGGGAACAGAACCCCAGCTAATACGGAGGATCAACTGTAAACTGAACAGCAAACAAGGGCTACTGCATATCATATAAAGAAAATTTTAAGAATTGTAACCCCAGCAACCAGTCCATGTGTTTTCCATTGGGTCATGTTGGCAATACAAAACAGAATCTATTACTTAGCATGTCTATAGTGTTTTTTAGAGCATTCAGAGTGCTTCACATCAATTCTTTTAATCATCCTGATTACATCGTAGCCTTGTAAAGTAGGCTAGTATTATTATCTTCATAGTGCAGGGGGAGGGTTGTTTAAGGTGGACAGAAAGTGACTTGCCAAAGGCCCTCTAGTAAATTAATGAGAGGGGAAAGATCAGAGCTGGAGATTTCAGGCTCACAGTTTGTTCCCTTAGCCACGCTAGTACACCTAGCTAGCTTCTCAAGCATTAATGCAAATAAATTTAATCTCAGCACATGATGTGTGTCATGATGGAGAACATCCAATGTCTCAATCCTCATACATTAAATAATCTCCACCCTTATCAGTGAAGCGTACTTTTATAGAACAGGCAAGACGCATCGCAATAAGTTACATGCCTTTTGAAATCGGTAAGAAATACAGCTGCTGCACTGTTGACATGGACAGTCATATGGAATATATGCCAGTTCATCAACTTCTTTACAGGCTGCCTGTTCATTTCAGCGCATAATTCAAAGCGCTGGCTTCAAAAACTCTACATAGCCTGGGTAGGACCCGGTATCTAAACATAAGAGGATCTTCTCCAGGTACTCATGAGGTACATGGCAAACCCACACTTTCTGAGACAAGACAAGGGCCGTCTCTTTCGTGGCACACTGTCTGCATAATTTACTCCCCGGGGAGGCTCATCTGGCGACAAGTCTTTTTGGCAAAGACCTTTTTAATCATCTTGGCTTTTCATAGTTTCATATGCTGGTAGTTTTATAGCGCAAGCCTATGCATGTTTACTTAGAGGCAACTTCCACTGCATTCAACAGGGCTTTATCCCTAGCAAGTGTGTTTAGGATTACAGCCTTTGCCACTACTGCTCTTATCTAGCATGTTAATTTTAGTAATTGTTTTACTGTTTTATATGTAGTTTATTGTTTTTTTATGCACAGTATTTAATTTTTTGAACTGTCTTGAGAATTAGAAAACAGAAGGAAAAGGCCGACCAGTAGGTAAAGACATTTTTTAAAAATTCAGGACACAATGGGACTCTTAAAGCCTCGAAGGACTCCATAAGAACACAATCAGGCATGTCTAATGATATCTGAACTGCACCCAATAGCCATAATGTAGAGAAGCAGAACTGCACATGCAGTGGGCTTCTGCCCCTCCCTCCAACAGCAGCCCCACCCACACTGTATTCTAGGAAAAGTTTCAACAGTAACTTGTGATGCGCCCTTAGCAGGGGAAAGGATGACTTAAGTTGTCCTGTGTGGAATGCACACAAACCTTTGGGATATCTAGAAGTCTACTCATTACAACTACCCAAGACCTTTTGGTGTGCTTAACAGTGGTTATTACTGTTAAATCTAAAACAGGAAACTCTGAGTGTTTAAAAGTATGAAATGCTTTTAAAAGGATACACAACATTTTAAAAGGATACACAACAACATTGAAGTAGAATAACCTGCTCATGTTTGCTAAATGCAATATACCTCTCTCTCTCTCTCCCCACACACACACACACACACACACACACACACAGAGAGAGAGAGAGAGAGAGAGAGAGAGAGAGAGAGAGAGAGAGAGAGAGAGAGAGAGAACAATCTCTATTGCCAAAGACATAAGCACTGCCAAAACCAGTATTAAAATATAATCCCTGGAACTTGTTACACTGCAGTGAGGTCAAGCTCCAGCAAACTACATACTATATGTTGTGTATCCTCAGCTGCAAACTTTAGAACGTTAAGAGCGTTTTGTTGTGGTGCAGCAGCAGCAAAGCAGAATTTCACTGGCTTCCCTATAATGGCATTGTTATGAGTTTGGAAGGCTCAGCGAGGGAGTAAAAAACACATTGCACTGCCAGGCAGTGAACTCATCAAAAGAAAAGGATGCAGTTGCACTCTTGGAAAGGATGTACGTATGCGAGGCATTGTTACTTTCCTATCACTTTTCCTACAGTATGCTTGCTTCCTAGCCTTTGACCCCCCCCCCCCCAATTTACAGATCTATTTGCTATTCTTTAAGCAAGTTTTAGCTACTAATATTTAATGGGACATGCAGCCAAGTAACAATTTAGACGACAATGTGAGACAACTTAAGAAAAAGATGAATGATCCCTCTCAGCCATTAGCACACTTCAGTGAATAAAACAGTGTACATAACAGCCTAAGACAAACTATTTCTGAACTACATAATTCAATGATTTAGGAGAAACTAGACAGTCCACTCTCTCTCTCTCTCTCTCTCTCTCTCTCTCTCTCTCTCATATACACCTGCAAATAGCACTGAGCATGGGGGGGGGGAGTTGTCATTGTTTAAATGGAATTTAGATTTCAGATTAAAAAAACCCGAAGTTGTTTCTTCCTGATCATATTCTGGAAGAAAGTCCCATAGATTTTAAGGGAAATTACAGTCACATAATGCATTGTAGTTGAGCTGTCAGATTCCAGATGGGGTCACTTCCTCATCACGTTCTGTCGAATCAATGAGGAAAGCATTGATGCTTTCCAAGTAAAGTTGAGGATTACATAGCAAGATGAAACACACTGTAAGCCTCACATCAAAGCCAGAACATGTTAAAGAAAAACACCTGCTGTCTGTTTAGTGCAATCCTCAATGTTTAAGTTCAAGGTATGCAAGGCACTTTACAGTGCAATTGTAAACACACCCACTTGAGGGTCTCATTAAACTAAAAAGTGCTACTTCCAAGGCTAGCACTGCTGGGAGTGTAAATCCCTGAATGGTGCAGCTTCAATTCAGATCCCAACCCTTAGAGTTCCCTTCAAAATCTATGGGAAAGGACTTCCGTTCCAAATAAAGGTGCTTCTTCAAGCTCAGAATGCTCATTCCTGGCTGCTCCCAAGTATTTAGGCGTTACTGGGGTGTGATTCGGCTGTCTGTGGACAACGAAAAGCACACAGCAAGCCACCCGTAGCAAGCCACCACCGTCGGTCCCATTTGGGTGGCAGAATGTCGACTGCTGCAAGCCCCTTACCTCCCGTACTTGGGCTTCCGCATTGAGCGCTGCTAGCCAGGCTTTTTGCCACTCGCTCCTCCAGCTGGGGAGAGAGAGCAGCCAGGCGAAGAGGGAGTCCTCGTCCCCTTGAAGAACTTCGGCAGGCGGCGAGGGAGGCGGCTTCCCCCCGCCTTGTCGCAGCGCGCTCAGGCCATACTGCACCAGGTAGACGGCGACGATGGCCAAGGCAGCCGCGAACAAGGAGAGCAGCGAGAGTCGCTGGACCTCACCCAGGCAGTAAGCCAGCCAAACCATGACTGACCATAATTAGCCCCGTCCCTCGCTCTAGTTTCGGAGAAACCCTTCACAAGGCATGGCAGGCTCCTTCTCCTCCTCCGCAGGAGACTCAAGGAATTTGCTGCTCTGCTCTGCTCGCCTGCCTGCCGGGCGAGATAATCCCCTGCCTGCTGGTGCAAATTGTAAATAGTGGAGACGCGGGGATGACGAAAGCGCTCGCGAAGGACATTTGCCTGCTGCTACTGCTGTCCCAGCAGCAGCAGAAAAGGGCGCAAGTGAGCAGTGGGCGAAGGAGCCAACAGAATGCGCTGAGGAGAGAGCAACGTCACGGGAGCTGCTCCGCGCCCAGCCAGCAGGCGACTCCACAGACGGAAGCGAGAAGCGCGGCGAACAAAGCGGCCCGCTCAGTCCAGAAGATGGACGCCAGAGAAGCTACGCCGCTTTCGCGCGCCTCCTGCCGAAGGGGACAGCACGGCGGGAGTTGCTCCTGCAAGTAGCATTATTCCGGTCCAGCTGCCGCGCCCACTTTACCCAGGCCCGACGCGAGCCACAGCTAGCCGGGGCCACCGGTGTGGTGCATCGCGAGGGGAGGTCTGCACTCTTGCTCCGTCGCAACGCTCTACTCCAACACTCAGCTCACAGCAGCAGCCAAGAATCCCAACTCGCTTCTTCTCGGTTGCCTCCCTGGCCCCTTCCAACCTGCGGGAAAGAGGGGGGGGGACCCTCCCCTTCAACCGGGCAGCCCCGCTCATTATTTCTTTCTCAGCCCTTCCCGGCCTGCACCTCACAGTCCTTAAAGGCGCAGCAAGCTCCTCTCATCAGCAGCCACTTTTTCCAAGCAAACCTGCGAGTGCAGAGGTGGCTGTCCAGGGAAGGAAAAACAAACAGTTCCAGTCTAGGGACGTTTACTCAGAACGCATTAACGCAAGTCCTACTGATTTTAGCTAGGCTTATTTCCAAGTAAGTGTGCAGCAGCCCCAGTCTTGAATCCCAATAGACTATAGTTCAACTCTGTGCCTCCTTCCACCCAAGGTTTCAAGGCTGGCCAACAAGTGCAATGTGTAGTTTAAGAAGTGCGTTTTAATAATCCTATTTTTTGCATTATTAAAGTACACAAAAGTACTGTACTTGAAAGAAAGCATTAATTGGCTGGCTTCAAGTATTGATGGTGATGTTAACTGAATGTAGATAAAATTCTGAGCCAAGCCCAGGCATAATTGTGTAAGAAAGCATTACATTATGCTTATGCATCACTAAGCTATCAGAAAAAAGGATGCAAAATGAAAACTAGATCAAAATGCATATTGATTTGAACAAGGTCCAAAAGCCAAAAAGAAGAATGGCTTACATCAGTACTACTCTGGAAACAAGAATCTCCCCTTGGAGGATTCAAGCTGTAGTTTAGACATCCAGACAGTCGATGGGACTATATGTGGGTTAACACTGAGGTTTAAATTGACAATTAAGAGTAGTGGTCTGAAGCTGCACGACGATATAGTGAAAAATGTTTACAGAAAGTACTGTATTTCTTTAATTCTAAGACGCATGTTTTTTCCCAATTAAGCATTTCAAAAAATGGGGTGCGTCTTATAATCGAAGGTCTCCAAAAAGCCCCCCAAAATGCCATCTTCTTACTTACTGGGGCTTGCGGGAGCTTCAGGGAGGCCTGGCACAACCCTTTGCAGGCCTCCCTAATCTTCAGTTCGGCAAAAAATGGTGATTTTCAGCCATTTCCGGTTTTTGCGAAAACCAGAAATGGCCAAAAATTGCTGTTTTTCGCCAAATTGAAGATCAGGGAGGCCTGCAGAGGGTTGCGCAAGCCTCCCTGAAGCTCCCCCAAGCCCAGGTAATGAAGGAAATGGCACTTTCTGGCGGGGCCAGAAATGCCGCGCAAAGGCAGTGCACTCAGTCATCCTCAGCTGCAGGAGACATGCTGGGGAGAGTTGGTGCTGAGCAGGTAGATTTAATGAAGGGAGGCAAGTCTTACAATTGATGGATTTTTTTCCCCTGCTGATGGTACTGAAAGTAAAGGTGCGCCTTAGAATCGATGGCGCCTTAGACTCGAAGAAATACGGTATATGTATACAGTTGGTAACGGTGGTGCTTTGCAACATGCATTCATAGCAAGAAAAGGTGTGCCTTATCTAGGCTTAGCAGCGTCCTGAAATAGACGCTGGCTTCGACCTAGAGCGAACCCGAGCCGCTCCCAAGGGTGCACTGCAGCTGCCCAATGGGCTTCCGGAACTTCCGGTCAATGACGTGACAGAAGTTGGAACCCCGTTAGGCAGCCGCGGTGCACTCTTGGGAGTGGCTCAGGTCCGCTCTAGGCCGAAGCCAGCGTTGATTCCGGGACGCTGGTAAGCCTAGCCCTATCTCAGCTGTTTGTTATGGGGTACACCTAAATCAGGGGGGGGCAACCTTTCAACATGAATTCTCCCGGACCTTCAACGGTTTTATAGGTGAAGGCATTTCAGCAGGTGCATCAGCACTTGCAGCTGCCAAAATTCTGTCTTCTACACCACTCTTAAGAACGCAGAGGCCCTAATGATGGAAGGTTGACCACCCCTGACCCAAATAATAACAAGCTGATGTTGCAACTAGTAAAATTGGGAGCCTCCTTATTGTCAGCCTGTGAGATAAGAAGAGCTAGGAGGTTCATTCTGTAGATGCATTCGTGGATGATGGTTGCAACATTTTCAAGAAAAGTTTTTATATATGTCCATCTAAATTATTTTTCTTTAAATAGCACTATCTAGGAACATCATAATAATATGGTGCTTTATATAGAGTGGCAAAAACAACAATAGCCACATGTTATCCCACCTTTCAGATTAAAAACCTCATAGCTGCCTTGGGTGCCCTTACCCAGAGAAAGGTGGGGTATAAATTCAGTAAATAAATAAACAATAAACAAACTGGCTTCCAAGCTAGGCTGAGCTATTAAAATACAATATTAAAACACAATAAAAACATCACTTGCAGACATGTTTGTGCAGTTAATACTCAGATATCTTGTAGTCATGTACTCCCAACTAAGAATAAGAAGTCGCTGTAGCCAGATGACAAATAAATTCCAGAGCAACAGCTGGCACTTTCCCATCACTACCTATACATCTCATTTCTTGCAAAAGCACTGGTCTTTTGAATCTCTTCCAAATAGCTGTGCAGACAGTAACTATGTGCACTGTGTTCTTTCCTCTTCAGAACAGAGCCAACAGAAAGAAGAGTGGTAGAGAAACAATGACTCAGAAAAATGTCTGTCCCATGTCTACATGAACTCTCAAATTTTAACAGAATAAGCTCTTCTGACTGAAATACAGCAGCAGAGGTATGATGACTAATGAGCAACATGCAATTCAAGCCTGGAGGTTTTCATTCATTAAAATCAATTCCTTTTGGAAGCAATGTATCGTGGGACAGAAGGCGCAAACCTAAAACACACATTTTTCAATTTTGGTTTTGTTTTGTTGAGAGATCAAATATGTCTTAAATGGTGAGTGATTATTATTCTGTGCTCATATTTCCATATATGGCATGGTATTCCACTATATAAATTAATAATAAAATTCCATGGATAGTAAACAGTTAAAAGATCAGGCCTATAATTGTTAATTGCTTCAGGGTCCAATCCTATCCACCTTTCCAGGGCTGATGCAGCTATGCCAATGGGGCGCTGCATCCTGCGATGGGGGGGGGGCAGTCACGGAGGCCTCCTCAAGGTAAGGGAACATTTGTTTCCTTACCTCGGGGCTGCATTGTGGTTGCATCGGCATTGGAAAGTTGGATAGGATTGGGCCCTCAGAGACATAACTTGTTTGTCAGTTATCAATTACAAGTAATTTGTCTGCAAAATGAAGTCAAACATTTTCTTCTGCTCCTAGTTGTGAAGGGGTTCTTAGCTACTGCCAGAAAGCTGTCAGAATTTGGCATTAGGCTAGTAAAAAAAGTCAGTTCATTTTTTAAGAGTCTTATTGAATTGTGATGAGAAATCTATATTCTAAAATAATGATCATTTTTTTCTGCAAATACTGTACAAGCTGTGATGTCAATCTCAAAATAGTGATATTTGGTTATATACAGTACAAAGAGGCATCAGATAGGTCTGGCACATTTTCAGAGCTGCAGGGATTGTTTGAGAGTGCCATTGTTGTCTGCAGTACAAACATACATTTCATCTATCCCACTATGGAATCTGATCAAACTGGTTTTTCAGGATTTTGGTACATCTGAAACTAAGCTGAGGAAAAACCTATTCTTCTTCTGAAAAAGGAGATGAAGACTGATTCAACAAGTGTACAGCTTTTGTGGGTGCCTATTGGTTAGTGCCTGTGACATCCCTAAAGTCAAGTAACATCTCTAGATCACTTTTGAAACTGTTTCAAATGTTTTAGATTTCCCCCCCCCCCCAGTAATGTGAAGACTTACAATTTATGCACCTTAAGGCATATCTGATTCTTTTAAAACAGTGATAAGGCTAATGTTCTCCTTCCCCAAGCAACTGACAGGTAAATTGACTAGCAGAAGAAAGTAATACAGGTATATGCAAACAGCACACAAATCTTCTCAATAGATTTACAACTTGAACCTTTAATCAGAAGCAAGTCCAACTGTGTTTAGTGGGACTTAGGCTGCAATCCTATGCACACTTACCTGGGAGTAAGCACCACTGAACACAATGGAACTTCTGAGGAGAAATGCATAGGATTCTGTATTCCAGATCTGCCAGCATTTTTCTTGCATTTACACCCCAATTCTAACTAAATTCCCCCACACTGATGAAGCGGTGCCGGCATGAGCTATGCTGCATCCTGAGGGGGATTTAGCATGCTGGTGGTCTCCTCAAGGTAAGAGGACATATTGCTAGCGCAAGTCCGCGTTGATCCACGTTGGTGGATCTGGCCCAGGAAGGGGGATAGGATATGGTGCGTGCTGGCACCACTGATCCCACCCCCTACTGGGCCTGATCCACTCCCCCATCAACAGCCTCTCCCGACCTGTTCTTCCCCCTCCCCGCCCTTGCCCCACCACTGCTCTGCACTTACCTGCTCTGGCAGGTGTCGCTCTGGCTGCCAGCAGGAAGATTCTGGCCTTCCCACCGGCACTGCTAGAAGGTGCATTGTCGCAAAGCGTTTTATGACTTATCACATGCACATGCGATAGTGCATGCCTGTGGCTCATGCACACCACCAGCACAACTGCTGCTTAGGATTGAATCATTAATCTCATTTACTGTTGTATCTCACTATTCTGAGAAGAGTTTTTGTGCAATTCAGGTATGTGTCCATTTTTTAAATATGTACCCATTTAGAATTGTAGGCTTAATTTTGAAACGTTTTCTTGAGTAATTTGCAATTCATACACTTGTACCATACACAGCCAATAAAGGTGATGTTTTGTGCAAGAAAATGGGAAGAGACTGTGGAATGAAAGGAGAGTGTGAAGTGTCCAGATTTATCTTCTGAAGAGAGAAAGTTAGGAAATAGGGGCATGGATGAAATTGACCAACAGCCACATAGTGTTACGTCAGTGTAAAAATCTGCTTTAATCATGACAGAAGCGTGGCGTTACAACAAGGATGAGGGCAGTGCAAGGCTTCTGTACAGATTAAGGGCGAAATCCACACTAAACGTCTGGCGCCGGGGCGAGTGCTCTGGCACCAGAAGTTGTTGCAAATGTGCCATAAGGCAAGTTTGCGCCTACTTTGGAGTAAGGGAGGCCAGCGCAAGGCCGGCCTCCCTCATTCTGTCGCCAGGATGTCGATGCGACCGCCAGAGGCAGGTAAGGCTCCCACCAGCGGTTGCATGAGCAGTCCGGGTGGCAAGGGAGGGGGGCCATTGGGCGAGCCGGCCCAACCGTTACACGGCCTCCTACTTCCACCAGCTATTTAGCTGGCGGAAATCTGAGGAGGCCGATAGGGCCGGCCCCGGTTTACACCCCTTCCCTGAGTAGATCTCCGGCTCGCCACATGGCAGTCCCGGGAGAGAACGGAATCCGGCGGGTGGCCCTGGGCTACTGGCCGGATCTTTAGTTTGGATTTTGCTGTAATTGTGGGAAGATTTGCACATCTTTACTGAGATCCAGCTTCTGAAAGAAAAAGTAAAACAAGAGGAAACTGAGTAGTAAGTGGTGAAAGATCACAGGATGCAGTGTAGATGGTGCCATCTCTGTATAATTAAAAAAAGAGCAAGCCAAAAAGCAGTCTGGATTCTCCCTTAAGCCTTGACTAACTATACATTTCCCACGCTATCCGAATCTCTGTAAGAGGAAATATGAGTCACACTTTGTCTTCATGTGTTTCCTGGGAAATGTGCAATGAAAAAGGCATGTTCTTTGGGTCACAGTCCTGATGCTAGAGAGAAGTGCAGTGCCCCCTTTGCATGCTAATCTCCAGGCCAAACAACAAGTGAAGTTTACGGGGGGGGGGGGGGGAGGGAGGAGGCTTTAACCCTACTCCTGCTATGGTCCTGATCCATGGGATCGAATTGAATTTCTGTTTACCTCTGAAAAATGCTTGCATTTGTGCTTCACTCTTTTGAGATTTGAGAATGCACAAAATACCGGTAAATTATGAAACAAAAGTTGTCACAAGTGTCAACATTTAAGAATTTAATAGCCCTGTATAGTAACATGTTCTCACTAGTTGGTATATGGCACATAGCTAACTGTGTTAATAATTGTGCAATCCTGTGTAGAAACTACGCTGGGGGAGCGTGCACTCCCCCAGCACAGGGTGTCGTGAAAGTGCCGTAAAGCATTTTCACGACACCTGGTGAGTAAGGGAAGCCAGCGTAGCGGCCGGCAGCCCTTACCCGGCATTTCCCCCAGCCCCGCACCCGCCGGAGCAGGTAAGGTCTACACCAGCTGGGCGGGTAGGGTGGGCAGGGAGGGCAGCCATTGGCCACCCCCGGGCCTGGAGAGGGGAGGGATATCGGCAGCGAGATCCACCATATCCCAAGCCCTCTCCAGGCCTGGCCCAGCCTTACCTGAGCAGCATGAATGCACATTCGAGGAGGCCCATTGGGCCTCCCACTGCTTACACCAGGGGAAGGGGACGATCATCCCCTTCTCCTTTTGGCCGGGCATCATATCCTACACAGGATTGGGCTGCCCATTACTTTAATTTGATAACCACTAGCAGGAGTGTAGCTTTTCATAGTGTAATGATGCAGTGTATGTTTACTCAGAAATAAATCCCACTGTATTCAGTGGTGCTTTCAGCCTTGCAGTGCAATCCTATGCATGTCTACTCAGAAGTACATCCCATTATAGTCAATGGGGCTTACTCTCAGGTATGTGTGTATAGCTTTGGGCTGCAAGTTTATAGGATTGCAGCCCAAAGCTATCCACACATACCTGAGTGTTTATAGTATAAACACGTTCCTGTGAGTAGCCTCCATTGGATACAATGGGACTTACTTCTGAGTAGACATGCATAGGATTGTGCTCATAGTCAGTTGCAACAAAACAGTCAAGAATCCTGTGATGTAACACATTTATTGTAGCATAATGTTCCTGCATTACAACCTACTTTACCAGACCCGTGATTCATGAAGTGTTATCCTCAGTAGGCAGAGGTGTACTTGTCTAGATGGATATAACTTATTTACAATAAGTTGGTTAGCACAAGATGCTTTGATATAATTTGGCAAATAGCTCACCCTTGGTCCAGAACAGGCATTTCTGGAGGAAATTTGAAGGCTGTGTAAAAAAACCAAACTTTCCTGACATTGCAATTCATTCCCAATCATTCTTTGCTGCTCTGCACATCTTGGTGCATTTCTTATAGGCAAATGCTCCCCTATCCTAGAACTGCACATTCAAGATTATATATATATATATGTAATTAATACATCCTGCATTTGGTCGCATTTGGTTTCATGAATTTTAGGCTATGTGTTGGAAAGGAACATGGGAGAAAGGTGGGATTGAGTAGTAGCAGGTATTGCTTCAGTGTACAGATACTAGATCTGTGAAGTAGTCACAAAGCAGGCAAGGGGCGCAATCCAAAGTTAAACATTTTGAAGCCCCATTCATTTCAGTACGAATATTTTGAGAACATGCTTAACTCTCTCATTGAAATTAAGACGTGTAGGTGAATGGGTAAAAAGTAACGGTTCCCTTCGCTTGAAAGCTAGTCATTACCGACTCTAAGGGTGGTGCTCATCTCCGTTTCAAAGGCGAAGAGCCAGCGTAGTCCGAAGATGCTTCTGTGGTCATGTGGCTGGCATGACTCAATGCTGAGGTGCATGTAACACTGTTACCTTCCTGCCGCAGCGGTATCTATTTACCTACTTGCAATTTCTTGCTCTCGAACTGCTAGGTTGGCAGAAGCTGGGGCCGAAGACGGTAGCTCACACTGTCACGCAGCATTCGGGTTTCGAACTGCTGTCCTGCCTATCTTCCGGTCTGCAGTTCAGCGCCTTAACCACTAAGCTACCGCGGCATCCAGGTGAATGGGTACAGGGGCACAAATTCACCACTTCCATCCAAAGATCTGTTACTGCAGGCAGAGGGACAGGATAAAAGCCTGGAAGAAAGAATGCAATACTTTGCGCTCCACAGTGGCCTAACAAGTTTGTACGTCATTAATACTGTAATTATTGAGGTGCATACTTTCTTGATAATACACCGAGAAGGGAGTTACATGATACAGCAACCTTGCTGAAAGTGGATAGATCTGGGTCTGTTCAGTAACTGGATAGGGAACAACTTGGGAATGTTATACTGTATATGTTACCTTGAGCTGTCTGGAAAGGTATAACTGTAATAAATCAGCCATGGCATGTGATGTAGGGTTGTACCCTCTTCTTATTAAAATAACAGATGCAGTGTAGACACACACCCCTTAAATGACATTTTTCAATTGTATCATACTACTTAATGCATTACATGAGTGCTAAGTTCCAGTGATATCAAATGGACTTATTTCCATGTAATTAGGGCTGGAGCACTGACAGCATACGATATCATACTCCCATATGAGACAGAATCACTCAAAAGAAACAAGTTTATTTTACTTCAAATGTTCTTAATAAAGATCTAGGTAAAGAAAACATACAGTAGAAAAGTAATGCAAAGCAGCAACGTTACAGTAAAAGAAAAGTTCTGAAACCAGGAATTCTCAATCCTAGAAAAGTTAGTTGGATTCCTACTTAAAATTCCTACTTAAAATTCAACACAGATGTATTAAACCAGTATATAATGCATACAAGATATACAGAATTATAAAAACAGACTCTTTGAATCTCTCTTATATATTTCATTTAAAATCTTTCATTTAAAACCAGAAGCAACTTCAAAGAGAAATTGAGCCCAGTCCTTATTGTATATTGGTGATGACTAGACCAGAGGTCTTTTTAAGCACCCCAAAAACAGGTACCATTTTTCATGGTTCTTTTAAAAAGAATACTATCAAGAAAATGAGGCCTTAAATACAGTCTTCTCAATTCCTTGTCAAACATTTGACTCTTTACTTAGATTTGACTTTTACTTCCAAAGGAAAAAAAAATACAATCTGTTCAATGACACTAGAAAAAAAACCTGATCATATATGTAACTATCTCAGTGCTATGGAACACAAAACAAATTCCACACAATTTAGATTCAGGAGCTATCAAACATCTGGAATTTTTCACATCTAAGATTTTTGTTGCTCACCACATAAGTGCTAAAATTGCAGTTATAGGGACATGTCCTTAGAAGTTCTATTGAAATCAGCAGCCTTATATTTAAGTAGGTGTTAACATAGGAAAATAATTTTATACTTTGTCATATAAAATGGTAACATAATTAAGGCGCTTATGGAAAATTAAGTTGTATAAGTTATTTTAGAGAAGAATATCTGACAGTAAAAAACCCAGGCTGCTACAAAAAAAGATTCAGCTTGATACACTGTTTCAACACTGATGAATTAATTACCACTTCTGGAGAAAGAAAAACAATGTGCTTAGACTATATTCTAATATTCAGGCAAGAAAATGTAAACAATACTATTGAACACTATAGGCACATGCCTTGCAACTTGCTAGTGGTAAGGAGTTAAGATTGGAGAAAGATAATGGCTGGGTTAAGCCATAATGCAGAACCCATTGTTTAAACTAAACTATGGTTTCATGTTATGTCAGAACCTGAACTTCCTCACAAACCATGATTTATTTGGGGCTGACAAACCAGAATCTAAAATCATGGATTCAAGTTGGTTTGTAAACTGTTTGTGCTATGGTTTCCATTGTGTCTAAATTCAAGCCAGTCAGAGCCATTGCCTTGCCTCAAGAAGCTGCTGTACCATGGAAACAAGAACTGCCCTCCTCAAGAGCTGATGCACCATAAAGATGAGACTGACGGCCCAATCCTATTGAGGATTGGGCCAGTGCACACACCCCTTTGTGACAACGGAAGGCACTTCCACTGTCACAAAATGGCTACTGACAGTATGTGGAGCGTGCCATCGGCGGCCATTTTGGGAGCACTGCTACGCAAAGTGGCAGCGCTCCCAGTCCGCCAGCAGATTGCCAGCCACCCGCTGGAGCAGGTAAGGCAGTGGGGGGGTGATGGGGGGGCATGGAGGCTGAGGGAGGGGGTGGACCCGGTAGTGATGGCATGCACTGGATCCTATTCCCCGTTTTCAGCAACCTCCCCACCCCCTTTCTCTCTTCGGACGTACACTAGCGATTTTGCTGGCACAGATCTGAGGAGACCCACTGTGGGTCGGGAGGCTTACAGACACCACCACCCTGGATACAATGTGCCCATTTTTGGCACAGTTGCACCAGTGGGGGGGGTGAAGGGTAGGATTGGGCTGTGAATGTATGAATTTGAGCAGATGAGAAACAAAATCAGACAAGCAGTTCTTAACCATAGTTTGCCTCTTGTATAGCTGGTAGCTCAAACCAGGTGTGGGTTTTTATGGTTGGCAAAACCATGGTTTTGCATTACAAATCCAAGGCATGGTTCAAGGGATTGTGATACAGCCACCTTGCTGAAGCTAAGCTGATCTAAGTCTAAAACAGTGTGTGGAGGGGGCCTGAGAACCTCATGTAAGTTGCCTTGAGCAATATAATGGAAGAAAAATAGGATATTAGCATTATGGCTGATTTCTCAACCAGTACATTTTTCAAAGCACTGAAGAAAATATAATAGAGGCATCATTGCCCATGGCATTCATCTGTCTATTACCTCTGGTAAACATGTTTGACAGATTCTGTAGCATTTCAGAATCCTGCAAGACCTATTTGACAAGAGGGAATGAGGCAGGGGCAGACTTCTATACCAGGGCACCATTGTCTCTTACTGTATCACTGTCAGCTCTCAAAAGCAAAACATGAATAATCTGTCTCCAGCCTTAAGAGCCAGGTTCTGATCCTTTCATGCATGGTACCATACGAAAATGCAAGACAATATTAAAAATAATTGTATTCAGGTTATGCCCACAATTAAACCTTAATTACTAACATGGCTGTCATTTGAAGTCAAGCTCCTAGTTCTCAATCTGGATCATATTTCCACCTGAATCTCCAATTTTCTTGGCTCAGTAGCAGTCCTCCATTCATAGGAATTGCTACAAGATTGCATTGTATACATATTCAGCTCTTGCACAGCACCAGAGGAAACAAGTAGCAGCAAAGGCTTGGAAACCTATGGTTTCTGACTGCAAACAGAAGTTGTACAAGAATAACTTATACAACTGCTGCCATGACTTGAGAAGCAGGTGGAACTGGTAAAATCTAGAACAGTGGCAAATATTGGAGTAAACAAAGGAAAAGTCTCTAGCTCCTAGTGGGAAATGGCATAAACATGCAATCTACTAATCACTCTGAAATTCTCCCACTGATGTAGATGCAGCTACTCTGAAGCACATATACCATCCATAGACTACAGCCAATGGCTTCTGGAAAGAAAATCAGATTCAGAAAATAGCATCCATTCATTGAAAAGGCTGTTTTCTGGTCCTAATTTTTACCATCAGTTATGTTTTTGATGAGGAAAAAATGTCGAACTTCCTTGGTATGTGTGCTACCTACAGGCTAGCCATTTATGTAGCCTTTTAAGAGAAATATTCCCTTAAGATTTTTCCAGTCATGTCCTTAGCTCTTTTGAAAGGTTTATTTATGGACAGAGTTCAGTAAAGCACTTGTTTAAAACAAAAAACCCCAAACCACACACTTTCAAGTCTTGTTGATTTCAGTGTTAAGTATTCATATGCAGATGTATGTTAATGAAGGTTTCCTGGAGCAGGAAATCTAGTTATTTTATAAGCCTGAAATAAATTCCTCTGATTTTAAGGGCCACTTTGATCATGTGACATGACTAATTATAAGTGTATTTGGAACAGGACTGAATATGTTCCAGTTCATTCATATCCAAACCCATATATATAGGGTTTTTTTTGAGAAACTTTATTTGATACAAATACAGACTCAAGCAAAAAGCTAAAGTCTTTCCCCTTGTAGCTGGCAACAATGTGGTATTTTGATCACACAATTGCAAAATTAAACATGATAAATAACAAATCAAGTTTTCATTTTAATTTTTATTATGGTCAAACTAAATATAGTCCTTGAACAAGATTTAGTGTATATAACACACAACATCTTCCATAATTTATAACTTTTAAAACATATATTAATCTTTCATAAGTGGAGGCATATTTATTTCATGTCCACCAAAATAAAGACTCTTAGGGCTTTTGAAAGTACTGAATAAAAAGCTAGAGGGAAGCCTCTGTCAAAACATTTACAAAAAGTTCTTCTGAGAACCAGGGATATCTATATATAATTTACTACTGTATTTAACAAGAACAGATTGGAAAAAAGGAAATTACACACAACATTCTCATTAGAACCAAAAAGTAAACACCCTTGATGGCATATACAGTACTGTATTACTTTGTGGTGGTGGTTGTTTTACTTAAGAAAAGCCCTATTCCTTAAAAAGTGGAGCACAGCATTTATGATTTATTATCAGGCTATAACCCAAAGAAGTATCTTAGCAGTTCTTTCCATTGTAGTTTCTACAATGTAACTACATTGTAACTACATTGTAGATTGGGACATGGGAGTTATTTTGATTGGGTTTACAAGCAGTAATTCAACAGGTGAAATTCTTCCCAGCATGACGTCAATGCTTAGAAAGTGTTCTCCCATAGAATTTTTGGCTGCTGAAGCACAGAAACTCTATTAGAATAAAACAGCGGTAACATAGGATGTTAAATCCTATCTGCTGAAGTCAATGAGAGTTTTGTAGCTGACCAGAGTGAGTTCAAAGCTACTGCCAAGAATCGAGATAAAAGGAGTTGACAGGATAGTGCTTTGCATATGAATTAGTGAGGAAACTGCAGCAGGACCTATTCATACTCCTCTCCCCCCCCCCCCCCACATAAAATGTTCTGACTCTATCCTCAGGCACACAAGTTATGTGGTGATATGTAATATATGAACCAGAGGAACACAGCTACAGCCAGCCCAGATTCCCCATGTAGCAGCTGGAAAGATCCCTGATGCAGTTCTTGCTGATTGTATCTGGGCGCAATCCAAACCTACTTAGGCTGCCGTTGTAACCAGCGGCCCAGCGAAAACGGGAGGCCCCAGAACGGAAAGGGGATTCAAATCCCCTTTGAATTCCCCTTTTGGAGGGGATTTGAATCCCCTTTCCGTTCTGGGGCCTCCCATTTTCGCTGGGCCGCTGGTTACAACGGCAGCCTAAGTAGGTTTTGATTGCACCCTCTATGTCCTATCTGGCTTGCGCCATGCAAGTGCAGAAACATGCATGGTTCAGAATGGGTGAGGGATGCTTAATTATAAGACAAAAGGCCAGTTCTCACGGGACCTATATCTTTTAAATATATAGTAAAGTAAGGCTTTGATGTCAGTATACTAGTTGTTGTATTCAATTTAAATAAGCAGAGCAAAGGACAGACACACTCTTGTCAAGATTTCATTTTGTAATTATTAAAAAGAATTTAACTATGACTTTAGTTGGCATGGTTCATGGCTGTTTATTCATTTATTTATTTTAAAAAAACCTGTTTTGTCTAACTGAACAAAACAAGCTGTTACTGTTTAAGAAATGTGAATAACCAGAGGAGATGCCTTGAAAGAGGTATCACAATAATCAAGCTTTCAATTTCACTTTTTGGAATGATACACTGAGTAGGCAGAGCTTGTTTGGGCAAGAACGTTATATTTTCATCACAGCAAACTTTGTTGCTATGAAGTTCTTTGACAACTATTGCAAGAATGTTATATTTTCATCACAGCAAACTTTGTTGCTATGAAGTTCTTTGACAACTATTACAGGTTGCTTATTGTGCAAAGCCAAGAGTCTTAAGCACAACTTATCTATGGATTTTATTTTAATTGGCAAATATAGAACATGATTAAAGCTCCCATCCTAAAAAGTCACTCTTACTTGGAAATACGCAAGTCCCACTGAACTCTGAAGGACATACTTCTGAACAAACAATACAGAAGATCAAGCTACAAGACTTTATGAAGAAGCCCAACGAAACTTCTATCTAAATTGATCTTGCTGGAGCAAAAATGGTTTTCAGTGGTACTAAGTATTCCTACACTTGTACTTTTTGATTCAGTACTAGGAACATGATCTACAAACCCTATCCATGGCCAGCATATAGATGAGCTCCAAAAACAAACAAACAAACAAAAAACCAGTTACCAGAGAGGGAGAATATTGCAGCAGCCATGAAATATCCATAAATGAGCCACATACAATAGCTGGCTGATCTGAGGAGACGCAATAGGTCCTGAGCTGGGAACCTACTACAATTTCTGGTTCCTTCCACTCAGACTTTCACTATTTGTTCCTTCACCAGGAAGGAACAAATAGGAGGAGTCACAGTAACTGCCAAGACTACTAGTTGTAGGACTGTTTTCTGCACAGCTACTGAGTTGGATCAATGGCATAGTTTGCGTGAGGGGGCTGGTGCAGTCCGCTCTAGGCAGCAGCACTGGGGGGGGAGGGTTCGCCGCCGCTTACAGAATGAGGGTGATGCAAGGAAGGCCCTCTGTGCAGTAACTAAGAGGCTTGTGCAGCTGCCCCCTTAAGGCGGATCCACACCACACGTGTCTCGGCGCGTATGCGTCCGGTGTCCCACCCCCAGCTTCAAACAACAGCCTCCGATTGGCAGAACGTTAATGCCAGCAAAGTGGAGTTGGACTCCACTTTGCCGGCGTTTGCACTCAGCCAATCAGAGCCCGTTGTTTGAAGCTGGGGGTGGGACACCGGATGCATACGTGCTGAGACACGTGCGGTGTGGATCCGCCTTTAGTCTTTCGGCCAGCTGAGCTGGCTGAAAGACTAACAATCTTGCGCAACTTTCCGCCTGTTCCTGGGTCGCACCAGCACGGCCTGGGAACATCTCGGGACAAGGGGACCCCTATGGGCCTCCTCAGATGTACGCCGCAGAGTAAGGCTGAACTGGGCCGGGAAAGGGTCCAGGATATCGGCAGTTTGGCCAATGGCCCCCTCCCTCCCTGCCCCTGCCCCTGCCCCTGCCCCTGCCCACCCTCATTCCGCCCCTGTACAGAACCTACCTCCACCGGTGGGTGCCGGGTCCGGAGGGCGGTGGAGAAAGGGCTACCGGCCTTTGCACTGGCGGCTCTTATTCCAAAGTCATCGCAAACATGCTTTACATGCTGTAAAGCATGTTTGCGATGACCTAGAGTGGTGGAGTGTGCGCACTAGGTCTACTCTGGATTGGGCTGCCCGGGGGAAGCTGCAGCTTCATGCCTCACTTGAAGTAATTGGCGGCAACGTCACTGCCAATTACTTCCAGCACTCAGGTGGGCTCCATCAGGAGTCACTGCTGCTGGCAGCTGAAGAGCTTGCTACGCCCCTGACTTGGATGGTATCCCAGCTCTCTGGTATAGCCATGGTTTGCTAGACTCAGCTGCCTACGCTGCCAGGACATTGCATCAGCATAGTTGTTGTTTATTGCACCCCAATATTCCAAGAATTCTACACAAGTCTCACTTTCACTTTTAGATCTTAATAAAATCCACTCAATGCTTGATAGACATTTAGGAAGTAAATGTCAAAGGTCTGTATGTCTTTCCCACCTTTGCCCCTCAACACTTGGGTCATGATCTATAGAAGCACAGTGGAAGATCCACGCATGGTGAGGCATTTTACTTGCATTGTGGAAGAGCTGTTCCCCATGCCTCATTAGAAGCTGCTTTTACTGTAGAACAGCTTCTTATGCAGCTAGGGTGGGGAGCTATTCTTCAGAAAACAAGTCGTATAGCCCTGATGCACCTTAAGCATTCAAGAGATCACAAGTACTTATTATGAAGCAACTTTATAGGACTTGTTTCTATATAATAAGAGTGCTTAAGAACAAAGAGGGCTATTCCAGCAACATTTATGTGGAAGTAGATTTCATTTACATTAATAGGATTTGCCTCTTTCAAAATAAATGTACTTGTATTAGGGGCGCCAGTTATTATTCAAACTCAATAGCAAAGTTCTCACTCCCTTTCATTATAGGATGAATGAATCTCACAATATTACAGTGCTGAGCCCCAGTGCTAATTTTCCCAGAATCCAAAATTAGCTTTCAAGAGCTAATTGATACATCTGCAGCATTCACACCCTCACTGTTAATTCTAATGTAAGCCCTTTAGATCAAATTTTAAATGCTACCAGCAATGAGTCTGTTTTGACCTTGAATTCCTGAAAACAAAATGCGATAGGTTCCTGGCAGATACCTATATTAATGAATCCTCAATTCCAATTACCATTTAGAGACAAAAACCTGCCTCCAAAAGCCTGCTATAATCGCCCCGCCAGCCTCTTCCAAGAGTACAGATGTGCACAGCACCCAGTTCTAGCCTGACCAGAATGGATTCCCCATTAGTCTCAATGGATGAAGCCAATGACAGAGGACCCCTGTGGGTGTAGATTTGTGCATGCACCAGAGTGCATATAGATATTTGAAAAGCATGTATGGCTACTGTCCTGCACATGGATGTATGCGTGCATAACTGCAATAAATGGGGTTTGCATGCTTTTAACAGTGTGTAGGACTATAGTATAAAAGCTAGAGTCCAACATACAATTGGGCGTGCTTAAGCCCACTCAAATAAAAGGCAGGGTCAAACTTGATATAAAGCTAAATGCCCAGTGTTACCATTATTTTTAAGGATAGCATGTGGGGGGGGGCATGAAGTGTTCTGAATGTGACAGAAGATAGAGGCTTTTCTTTCCACTACTTTGCCCCACTGCAGTTTCAATTCTGGATCTGTGGCCCCTGTGTGTACTACTTTAAATGGGGAAATTTGCTTCACTTGAAAGCCAATGGAAGCTTCTTCATGGGGGGGGCTGGATTGAGAACTGAACCGCAGTGGGAGTGACGTACTAAAAAAAATCCATCCCCTCATGGTTTGGGCCCATTTCCTACATAGGAATTTCCAAAATACTCAGGGTTACATTATGAACTTAGGTTAACATCAAGCTTGACCCACAAGACATATTTTGCTCATCACAGGTGCAAGGATTATGAAATGCAATGTTTGTGGTGTTGCATTTCCCCCTCTAATTTCAACTAGCTATGTTTAATAGAGTTTTTGAAATTTTATTTCAATCCTTGATATATATATGTAAATATTTACATGTGAAATTGTTGTTCAGAACCACATTCTTGTAGTCATGGCAGAGCTTGCCACCATTATATAATGGAACCATATTTGCTTCGGTTTTTCAGAATTAGTATACAGTATTCATACATTCCATGTAATAAATCACATCCACACCAATAGAGATCAGAACAAACAAATATAACTTAATTTTTGATATCCACTCAATGCTGCTTCATATTTAAAAGACAATAATAGTTTGCATTCGGATATGTAGCTGGCTGCTCCTTTATCACAATAACTCCAGTTACCAAAATATCTATAGAATATCAGCCTCTGAACCTCTCAATAAAACAGTGTATCTTCTGAAGGAAGAGTATCAGAACGAAGATACAGTGCTTTATTTTCAAAACGACTAGAGGCTGGCTGGCTGCTATCTTGTGTAAAAAAAGTCCAAATATTCACATATTGCTAAACTTAGATTGTATTGTATTTTGCACAATTTCCATACAGAAAATTCCAGTAACAAAAAAACCAACTCCATGTTAGTCAAAGTTTCCAATAAAAGTCAAGTTAATTCAAACGAGGTTTTACTTGTTATTGCTAAAGTTCAATATGATCATGGCCAACACAGCAAAATACTCAATCCATTTCTTCTCCTAATGTAAAATGAATTCATATGGTGCTTAATGACAGAGTTATTCCCCATGAAAATAAATTAGCTAAAGAATTTCATTACTCTGAACTTAAGTTGCTGTTGCTTTTTATACAATATTCCATGTATACCACTATCACAGGATGAGGAAGATGTAATATTTTAATGGATGAAATTATTTTGTTAGTAGGAGCTCCCAGACCACAATACCTAGAAATGTGACCAACTTACTAACTATAAGTTTGAATTTACCTTAATCTCCACATCCAAAGCAGCATCACAAATGTCAACTTTAAGTGTTGAGGGTTCTTGTCCCGTAAGATACATATATTTTCATGTCAATGGGATAACTTCAGAAATGGAAATTAAAACATATTTTAAAAACTCCCTGTAGGCATTCTTGATGCTATTTTTGTTTCTTTTTTTAGTTGTGTGTCTGTTCATGACTCCAAAGACTAAATGCAGTTTTGAATGTCCTGTGACAGAGTTTGCACATATACTGTCTTTTGAATGTAATAGCTGAAAGTGGTGGAGCATGATAAAAGAGCGTGTCCGATTCCTGCGGAACAAATAATTTCTCGGTAGCTGAAGGGGCTTCTGGCATACTTGTAGGGCTGTCAGGTTCTAAAGGCTGTATTTTGGGAAGAGGTGGAGGCGGGGGCAACGGTGGGGGCGATGGAGAATTAGCTGGCGCACACATCTCAGGTTCTTTACGCACAGGTTCCTCTGTAGCTTGTGCCATATGGGACTGGAAATGGCTCCACAGTCGGAAATTCGTTCGGAAGGCCTTGTTGCAAACATGGCAGATGAAGGGCTTCACAGAACATAGAAGCTCCTGGTGCCGCTCCAACTGCTTGTGTACAGTAAAAATTTTCCCACATTTCTCACAGGGCCACAAACCAGTGTCTTTATTAGTGACTGCTTCCTTTGGTTCCTTAGTAGCTTCAGAGCCCTCCTCCTCTATATCATCTGCAGGTTCTTCCTTAATCTGAATTTTAAACTGCTTGGAAACACTCAGGTCTTCAGGGAGGCACGAGGAATCTTCTGAATCAAAGTTAATTTGTTCTGAGGAATCACTGAACACACTGTCTTCTTTGGCTGCAACAAAGTTGTTCATCTTGTTGGGCTCCAACTGAGAATGCAGCCTTGAAGCACTACTTACTTCACCATTATGTTCCGGTAAAGAAAAATTCTCCGTTGGAGCCATGGTATTTTGATTGTGGACTTCAACCTGATGACGCCAAATACTGAAGGAGGATTTAAAAGTGCGCATACACTCAAGGCAAGTGAGCTTCTTGTATTCGCATGTGATTTCGTGGTCATGCTTCAGCTCTAGAGAAGAAAACCGAAGGCTGCAGTAAGGACAAACTGTTGCATTTCGGCATAGCCGCTCGTGATTTCCCTGTTCAATAAGAGAGGAAAGCTTAATATTACAAAGACGACACTGGTACACTTTTTTGTTTTCTACTGGGCTTTCAATACAAGTATCCACTTTTGGTTTAAGAACCTTATTTCCTCCAACTGATTTTTCCCCTGGGTGCATTTTTATGTGCTGCTTAAACTGCGAAAGGAAGCGATATGCTTTCCCACAGTAGGTGCAAATGTAAGCTCCTCTGGTTCTTGACCTTAGATTTCTTTTGATGACTTGCTGTGCCTGTGAGCCAGCCTGTCCCTGAAAACCTTGCTTGCCACGCCTTAATTTAACAATCAGAGCCTTTTTAATCTCTCGTTCTCTGACTATGTCAATTAATTTCCTTTGGAATTTTTCATCCAAGACAGCGTGTGAACTGGAAGCAGGTGAGGGGTTTTTCACAATTCCATGCTGGGTCTGGCAATGTGTCCAAACTTTGAAGTTTGTGTGAAATCTCTTATGGCAGATATCACAAGCATAGGGTTTCTCAGGGTTATGATACATATTGATATGACGATGAAGACCTGCTGTTGACCTGAAAATCTTAAGGCAATGTTTGCACTTAAACTTTTTGTTAGGTCTTGTTTCTTCCAATTCACCATACTCATCTTTGCTAGTGTCAGAATCTGAGAAATCAGGATCAAAGGGTGTAGAATTTGAGTTTTCCTCAAAATTGTCCTCTGACACAGGGGAAGCATGTTCATCAACCTTAATTTTTTTGAGTGGTAGCCTTCTGTCTGCTTGAAACCTTCTTTTAGCTGGAAGCCTACTCAAATCTCTATGGTCATCTTCAGTTTTAAAAGAGTTACTTTTATTGGCAGATGATGAGGCATCCCCTACTGTAATTCTGATTATTTCAGAAGGATCTGCAAGTGGACTGATGGGTTCAGTTTTTATCCGTATTTCTCTAAGAGGAGAAGTTAGCTCCCGGTCTGTTGACTGGGAGGCACTAAAGGACCTAAGGCGATGTGGGTGCATTACCTTGTCATCAGGAGCTGTCTTTTCTGAAGATTCTTTCAAAGATGACTTTTGGGCTATTACATTTAACAGTCTCCCTTGTGCGTTCATCACCGAAGATCCATGTGAAGGCTTCAAGTCAACAGAAGGTGAACAAACAGGAACTTGACTATCCATAGACAAGGACCTTCGAAGGAGACTTTTTACAAGTGGTCCACTCCTGTCAACACTTTGGCTTTCAGGACCAGATACCCTAGATGGGATGACTAATCCTAACTTTGAATAGTATAGCAAGTTCCTGTCTTCCCCAGGACCAGCTCCTTTTCCTGTCTCCCTCAACAAAAATGTGGATTCTGAGGAGCTACATAGAGACACGACTGGTGGACATGGCCTTTTCAAGGGAACTTCTGCTGCCTTTCCTCTTAGGAGCTGATCACTCCCTCCTGGTTCATCTGCTACCACTTCCTGGTTTGTAAAAGGTTTCTGAGTCAATATTGTATTCCTTTTAGCTCTACTTTGGTCATCCAGAGTACCTGAAGGTTCATGGGACTTGGAGTATCTTAAAGAGCTGTCTTTTAACCATCTCCGTTCATTTAGCGATAGGCTATGCAGAAATTCAGTTGACTGTGTCATTTGCGGCCGCTTAGTTTTGACAGCAACTGAAGACAAGGGCATAGAATTATGGCTTATGTCATGTGGGATTTGACCCAAATTTTTTCCCTGTGCTTCGTTCTTGCTCTGACAAACTATGACACTTCTTTTCTGGGAGCTGCTTTCATCTTCCTCTTGGAACAATATTTTCTTAATCGGACATGCAGGCAAAGGAACTTGAGGACTTTTAGAAACAATGTTAGTAAGAAAGGAAATTCCAAGACTGTACCCCACTTCTTGCACTGCAGCAAGGCTGCTTTTCTCAACAAACAGGGATGATGAGTAAATGTAGTTTAACACATTGTCAAAAGTATCTGGTTCGCAGAAGTCAAGCTGAAACACTGATTGAGACTCGTTTTCTTTTTTAGTGAACAGAGTCTGAAAGTATTCACTACTGGCAGTCAGAACATTTTTATGAGCTCGAAATTTTTGGTCTCCCACTATAAGAACAACATCACAGAGTTGTCCTTTCAGACGTTCCTCATTTAAAGCACTTAGGAGAGAAATAGCATGTGCTGGATTTATGTAATGCAAGAGTCCCTCCATTATTCAGTTTACCTGAAAGACATGAAAACAGAATATATTTTAGTTACACAAGAAAATGTAGCAGGGGCTTTTTTTTTTCTCCAATGACAGGCTGAGTGAAAACCTAATTTCTTCATTAATTTTTCTTTGATTGTTTTAGAGATACTTAGCTTCTCTGGATTGGTGGTATGTGTAAGTGTTAAATAGCAATAAACAGTCATTACTACAAATACTTGCTACAGGTTCAGCAAGTGCAGAATCAAGAAAGACAACCAGGCCCAGCACTATGCACATGATAGTTGTATACACTTTAAATAGCGGCTCTCTTGTGATGACTATTATGTCTTTTAGGCTTCAGTTCTATAAAACACTTACCTGGGAGTAAGTTCCACTGAATTCAAGAGAACTTACTTCTGAATAGACGAGCATAGGATTGTACTGTTAAGTACATTGGCTGCAAAAAAGAGCATGTTTGGGTCATCCCTGTTCTTCTATGAAGCTTGAGAAAAATAAAAGCCCAAACTTAAAAAGCAAACTGCATGTATGTGTTTAAAATCAGTTTCTGAAACAGTAGTGATTTTCAAAACACAGATTAAACCCTTCTATCGTGCTGCACACAAATGTGTAATATCTGGAAAGCCGAGTATTGTGCATCCTATGTACTGTAAGTATGCAAAAGTACCTAATTGCTCATGAATGTACAGCTTCTTGAAGACTTGTCATGCTGGTTGCATGCAAAACTCTTCTAAATACAATGTAACTATGGCAAGTTGTAAAATATAGCTAGGCAGGCCTGTGGCAAAAATCCTTGCATTCCCCAATTTTTGCCTTTTTTTCCAGACTGTCTTAACCCCCAGCCCGAGGCTTCTGTGATATCCAAGCATCCTAAAAGCAGGCTGTAATCTTAAGCACGCTTACTTAGCAGTAAGTCCCAATGAATTCAGCAAGGACCCCAAGGAACCATGCGTAATATTTTGTATGTATGTGACACACTGCAAGGCCATTCCTTTGATGTGCAATAGATATACTGACTATAACACATATATACATCAGTATAAGGACACCATCTTCTGCACTTGAGCAAAATACTTCAAGTGTCTCACACACACACACACACACACACACACACACACACACACACACACACACACACACACACACACACACCCCTCATAAGTATGCCAGAGAAAGAAAGATTACCTTCTTTCTATACTTCCTCATTTGATTATTTATATAGTTCAGTCACCGTCATTCAGCACTCAAGGCTGATTCACACTAGCCCTTTCCGTGCGCGTTTTGGCTTAACGTTTGGTCTTTTTGTGTGTTTTTCATGCTTGCGTCAGACGCAGCATGAGCGTACGCCGCAGCCAGGAGAGATGGTTTCGGTTTATCTTTTTGCTGCGCTCGCGTTTAAGCTAGCGTTTATGCTCCCGGTGCTAGGCAGCTCACCAATCAGAGAAGCGCATTTCTCTTCACCCAATCACGGCTGCGCTTTCTTCAAGAAGGCGGGCAAACGTTCAGAGAACTGCTAGATGCACGTACAGACGCTAGAGTAGAGCAAACGTGCACGGAAGGGCTAGTGTGAATCAGCCTTCAGGCCTGCTTCTGCAGTTTCCAACACTGAGCTTTAGGGGGCCCATAACTCAATGAAAGACTACATGCTTTTTCATGCAAAGGCTCAGCCCCTGGCATCTCCAGTTAAAGCATCACATGTAGAAGAATCTGAAGGAACCTCTGCCTGAGACTTGGGGAAGTTGCTACTAGTCAGAGCAGACAATACAGTGGATCCTTGATATCTGTTCCAGACTCTTCCCTCCCCCCCCCCCAAAAAAGAATGAGGATCTGCAGATGCTGGAGTCCAGCACCTGATGTCTCTGTTACTCAGTGGGAGGGGCCTCCAGAGGCCCGTTTTGCATCAGCCTGCAAATCCCTCCAGAGGCCTCCGCAAGCCTTTCCCAAGCAACCAGAAGTGACTTCCACAGTAATGTCTGGCCACTTGGTAGAGGTTTTCGGAGGCCCATGGAGGCCTCTAGAGATGTGGAACAGGCCTCTGGAGGCCCCCCTAGTGACTAATGGAGACACTGGGTGCTGGACTCCAGCACCCCGTTATTCGCAAGCTGCACCTGCGGATATTGAGATCTGCGGATTTGGCATCCATGGATAACAAGAACCCACCTGTATTGGACTAGATGGACCAATGGGCTGACTCGTACGATAGCTTTGAATGGTTAGGACAATGGACCATCACTTGTGCTCACAGTGTTTGGGGGGTGATGGTGGGGTTGTTAGGGTGCTGATCCCATCCCCAACCCTCTTCTTGTTGTGAAGCTTAGAGACTCAACTTGGTAAAAATATGACATCTAATTAATTAGGCACTGGCACACACAGCATTTCTCAGTTGGCCACTGTTGAAATGTACAGCTGTGAATTGCCCCCCCCCCCACACACACACACACACACACATGTATATGCGCATACATTTTAAACATTTGCATTCATTGATCTCCTAGTTCTAGCTATGGTCTCAGTGTTGATACATGCAGCTTTTCCTATTCTATGTGGTCCACGTGCATGGTATTTATTTACAGTATGTTATCAACACGCAGGATAGGACAGTCTTTTTAGCCAAATAATTTTCTACAAAATGAAAAAGCTCAAGAAGCTAAGGTTAAACAAGAGTTGTTAAAAGTAAATATAACCTACCCCCAAAACTTCCTTTCCTCTTTTAGAATAAGTGTCAAAATGACAGAAGTAGATTCAGGATTGCATTTGCTCCTTAATTTGCAATTACTTTGAAGACTGTATCTCAGATAGTCTGGAAAAAGAGAGAGAAATATACTTTAAACACAAAAACAACTTCCGTATGCAAAAACAAATTTCCCAACTTTGTAGTAATGCATAGTGCACACTGTTAGCTCAAATCCAGGAATATCTGATCCCTGAATGTCACATCAAAAGTAGGTTTTGTGTTTTTCCCCTCCTTCCTATGTGTAATTGCATCCCCAGTTGCATCTGGTGCATGGACTAGGGGTGTGTTCAGCTCAGCTGCATTGGTACTCAATGCCAAAGGATATCATCTATTTGTGACCATTCAGAATCTGGGTTCTACAGGAAGACATTATAGTGAATATGGAGCAGCAGCTGGCAGTGACCTCCCATTTCGCCTGATTCTGGCTGTCCCGAATCAAAGAAACAGCCACAGATGCTCTCACCAACTGGCTAGATTACACCTTATGATTCTCACTGTTTTCCCAAGGTCAGTCTCCCTCACCTTTTCAGAGCACCTTCTTGTTCCCTGGGGTTTCCAGTGTATCCACCCCTCCTGTTATTCTCAGAGCTAAAGTAAACATTACATGTAGTTCAGGACTCTCTTTAAAACGAAAGGTACCCATGGGAGCTACTTAACTCTTTCCTGGCCAGCTATTTTCCCCTCTAAAATCCCACAACTCCCATGTTGCTTTTCTGTCTATGGGGGAAACGTTATGATGAGAGGACAGCCACCGAGAGAAGAGATTTTGGAATGAATGGCTGGCAGGGGAAGGGTGAAGGAACCTCACTTCAAGTTTCCACTCTTCTACAGGCACTTTTCTTTTTCTAAAAAGGACCTATTGTGAAAATTACACAACTACCAGTGCAACCTTATACATGTTTACTCAGAAGGAAGTCCCATTAAATTCAATAGCTTACCAGATCCATACTGGGACAGAGTGCTAGACCTTTCTGAGAAGGAATGTGGGCAGGTGTAGCTTGTTAAATCCTTAGAGCACAATCCTAGGCATGTCTACTCAGAAGCAAGCCCCACTGAACAAAATGGGATTGTGCTCTAAGGATTTAACAAGCTACACCTGCCCACATTCCTTCTCAGAAAGGTCTAGCACTCTGTCCCGGTTGGAGATCTGGTAAGCCTTACCATTATTTTCCCTCTCCACCATATGTTCAACGATTCCACTTCTTGTGCTTCTTTCAATTACATTCAAACACAAAGTTTGCCCCATTCTATAAAAAACCAACCCATTTTGACCTTTCCTATTGCTCTAACCCAGCGTTTCTCAAAGTTCTCCCCGCAAGGCAGGGAGAACTCCAAGTGTTTGCAGGTGCGGGGCCAGCAGCAGTGGGGGTCTGGGGGATCGCCACTGCCGAAACCGCCACTGAAACCACCATTCCAGCACTTACCAGGGCTGGGGGGGGGGGCTTCGAGGAGGCCTGAGCGACCCTCTGCAGGCCTCCCTGATCTTCGGATCGCCGAAAAACGGCAATTTTCAGTGATCCTAAGATCGGGGAGGCCTGCAGAAAATTGCGCAGGCCTCCCCGAAGCCCCGGTAAGTGCTGGAATGGTGGTTTCGAGCATTTTTGCGGTGGTGGCAATCCCCCAGATAAAGTTCTCAATGGTGGATCACGACTCACAGTTTGAGAAGCACTGCTCTAACCAATTTATCCTCTTTCAACTTTTGGAGTGTGCTATTCCTACACTTGATTTTTCTCCCTTCAACCTGACTTCTGCCCTCTGCATTCCACTTTAACCTCCTCACTAAAGTCACTGACAATCTCTGTTGCCTTTGATACTATTGATCACCATTTCTTGCTCTATTTCTTTCATCCCCGAGGCCTCTGTAATTCTGGCCTCAGTTGGTTCTCTTCCTACCCCCTCTATGCTGGTTCATTCAGTGTTTCCAGTAGGGCTAGATTCCCTCTGCTTCCTCTTCTCCCCTGAGAAATAGGCTTTGATTCACAGATCTTTGTGTGCAGCAAGGGGCTGTGCATACAACACTGTTGCACACAAGGCTCTGCACATGAACACCTGCTGAACAAATGGTTGTCACTGACACAGTCATCTTTGACAGCACAGATCACACATTGAAAAGAGGAAGTTTAGAGTCAGTTTCCCCATGCAAAACATGCTTTTGGTGCTGATGAAATTTGGCAACTAATTTGGGGATGTGCATGCTGGCCCACTACAGCATGGACACCACGTGCACAGCCTGGGATGCTCTATGCATTTGTAGGACCTGATCCAGAGGTTATTTGTATATGGCAGAGGTGACCAACTTTTCAACGTGAATGCTCCTCGACCTTTAATGTTTATAAGTGTACAAAGTGAGTAAGTATAAGTGAGGGCATTTTAGCAGGTGCAGCTGCTTTAGCAGCACCATCAACACTTACAGCTGCCAAGATTCTGTCTTCTACACCAGAGGTTCCCTAACTCCTGGGAAGGCCCTACGCTGCTCTAAGTGGCAGTGGGGCCTTCCCAGGGATCGCGCCGTCGCCGCCACTGCCGCGGCCAAAATAGTCCTTTTTACCTGCATTGGTGGGCAGTGGATGTCCGGTGGGGGGTGTGGGGAGCCTGCGGACCCCTCCACAGGCCTCCCCAAGCGTCAGAGCAGCGATCGCAACCCACTTCCAGTTTTATGCGAAACTGCAGGTCCGCAGGCTCCCCACACCCCCGGTCGGACATCCACTGCCCACCAATGCAGGTAAAAAGGACGATTTCGGCCACGGCAGTGGCAGCGACGGCGCGATCTCGGGCGCGCCGTCAACGTCACCACGGGTTGCCATGCCCCTTAAGGGCATAGCAACCCTGTGTTACAGGCTGGGGCGTCGCGACGCCCCAGTTAGGGAACCACTGTTCTACACAACTCTTAAGAGCGCAGAGGCCCTGATGGTGGAAGGTTGGCCACCCCTGGTATATAGACTCCTGCTTCCACACTTGGCTCACCTATGCTGCATTGGAGCACAGGTATGGTATTGATAAAAAAAATGGATAGAAAACCAATGAATGCACTTTTCTTCCAAAATGTATTTTTCCATATTTTCAAAAAAAAATTGCATCTACTTTTGCTTCCCTTAGATTTGTATGCTCCTATACCACAAACTTAGTGGTTCTCCAAAATCTGGTATTTCCCCCCTCCTCAGAAACAAAGATAATGAAAAGCAAAGGAGAAAATCTGCTCAGCTTTCTCTAGCATCTCTGGGCTTTAAGAAGATAGCGGTTGCTAACAAAGCTTTTCCTTGCAAACAATAATGCTAGATATGTGGTTTTTTAATATAAAATGAAAACCAAGACTGACAGGATTCTAAATGCCACACTTGATTCTGAGTTGCACAACATGTCCCATCTCTGCTGTGGAATTAATGGCAGTCACACCTTAAAATTGTCAAGTATGCTTCTAAAAAAAATTCAATGACACACCTTAAAGCTTTTTTGCCCAACATGACACTACGGTGTATAGTATACAATTGAGGTTTTATTGGAATTCATCTGGGTCACAGCTCTATTAAACTAATTATCTCATACTCAGACCAGCATGCTCTTATACATCTCTGTTTTAATCATTTTACAAACTTTGGATATAATCAGAGTGCTGCAGGAAAGAACAGGGCTATGCAGAGGTGCTGGGACTGGGTTATTTGCAGTACAGCAAGTCCTCACTTAGGCCAGCGGGTGGCACAGTGGGTTAAACCGCTGAACCATGAGCTGTTGATTGAAAGGTCAGCAGTTCGAATCCGCGACAGGGTGAGCTCTCGTTGCTTAGCCAGCTCCTGCCAACCTAGCAGTTCCAAAGCATGTTAATGTGAGTAGATAAATAGGTACCGCTTGCGGGAAGGTAAACAGCGCTCCATGTTCCAGCCGCATGCTATGCGCTGCGGCAAGGAGAGTCATGCCGGCCACATGACCACAGAGGCGTCTTCGGACAACGCTGGCTCTTCGGCTTTGAAATGGGGATGAGCACCACACCCTAGAGTCGGACACGACTGGACTTAATTGTCAGGGGTCACCAGTCCTAACCTTTACCTAAGTCCTAACTTAAAGTCATTTTATTTTAAAATTGTTTTGTTTTAAAGTTGATGCGAAAATGCCATAGGAACATTTACGTTTATCAATTAGCCTATGGCAAAATTGGTTTCATTAAATCATTTTGCTTAAAGTCGCAGTTTCCACAAAGAACCTATTGTCAACTTTAAGTGAAGACTTGCTGTAAAGAATTACTGACTGCATATCTAATATAAAAAAATATTGGAGGGGAAAGTACCTGTTCTGTGACTCTGAATAAAACAAATGGTATTTATGCAATTGGCAAGTATATGAATGAAATGGGGCTTCCAAGTAAGTCCAGGAGCATCATTTTTTACATCACAGTAGTTATTGCTTTTCTTCCAACTACAACCCACAAAATAAGATTTAATGCCACACTCTGCCTCCATTAAACACATGTAAAATATTACAGGAGTGCCCTTGAACAGAACTCCTGTTGCTCCAGATATTTCTAAATTGGATTTTGCATGTAGCCACCAGAGAAATCTGGATTTGGGGGGGGGGGGAAGAGAAGGAAAGGAGATTTATGTCAGAGACTTTCTGCTTTTGCAGGAAAACAGCAAGGTGTAAGAACAAACCAGCAGCAAGTACTCTTGGCAGCAGAAAACAGCATGCAAGCACTGGTTCTCAGCCAATCACAGGAGGTGGTGATGGCACCTGGCCTGGATGCCTTTAAAAGGGGATTGGACAGATTTATGAAGGAAAAAGTCCATCACAGCTTACAAGCCATAATGGGGATAAGCAACCTCCTGGTTGTAGGAGTAGGTTTTCTTTGTGCCAGGTGCAAGGGAGTGGCAACAGGATACAAGTATCTTGTTGTCTTGTGCTCCCTGAGGCATCTGGTGAGGCCACTGTGGGATACAGGAAGCTGGACTAGATGGGCCTTTGGCCTGATCCAGCAGGGCTCTTCTTATGTTCTTAATCATGCAAAAAAAAAAAATTAGCAGGGAGAAGAGTTGCCCCTTTGGTGTTGAAAGAATGGGGTGGGGGCATCAAAATGGCCTCAGAGGATATGGGGAGCCTAATTCCACTCTCTTTCACCAATAAATTCTCAAAGGGTCTGTGTTCTATGTTTACTTGTTCCTTGTAAAAGCAGCCTGAAGAGGGGGCCGAGGGGCATTATTAACATTTGAATGATAATAATCAACTGAAGTAAGTTCAATTTGATTCACTGGGGCTTCCAAGTAAGTACACTTATTTTACTTAAAATAATTATATAACCACTTTTTAACAAGAGGGTGGGATCAAGTCCTGTATCACACAAAGTGATAAATACAAATGGAAGTGCCACTAGTCACATGTACAGAGCTCGACTCAGCCCATGCAGGTCTAGAAGTAGAAAGACAGCCTTGCATGTCAGATGGTGTGGAATGCACTCGTGTTTAAGCTTCCACATTCCAGTTCTATCACCCCTGACTATCAGATGTGAGAAATATAAGGCACCGGGTAAAATGTACAGCAATATACCCTTGTTATCCAGTTCTCACTAGAATTTCCTTGCAAACACCAAAACAACAAAACCCACCAACAGCTGCGCACCCTTTGCCCAGAATGACATCATAACGCTTAAAAACCCACCACACCCATTTTCCTGCGCACGCTCACCCAGCCTTTTTACATCCCACCCACATACTGTATATTATAACCAAGCTTAGCGCGTGTGCAGTCAGCCATGCCTGTATGGGCAACGCAGACGCAGTGAGAAAAGGTAACCTACAGCCAAGAGTGGGCAACAAGCATGCGCACTAGAACCTAACAGAATACAGAGGCATGCATATACCATCGTATGACAGGGGCAACCATGCTGTACGCATGCGCCGTAAAGGGGTGGTAACTCGTTTTGTAACCAGCGCAGGCGCATTTAGGAGCTCAGGGACCGCAGCCCTACTCGGTGGGGAAAAAAAAACATACCTCAGAGTTACGTCAGGAAAAGACGCCTTTGTACACGGGGAAACCCGCGCCTTTGTCCAGGGGGAGACCCGCCTTAAACGAGCAAGATCCGCGGCCCGTTACTCACCTTTTCCGCCGCTGGACGAGAACCCCCTTTCCTGCCCCCCCTCGGCATCTCCCTTTACGATTCACCCGCGCGCGCTGCCGCCACTACCGTGATTCCATCCATCTTGAATTTGACGTCATCCCACACCAGGGATGAGGTCATCGCAGTGAACGCTCGTCACGTGCGCATCTTCCCGATTGGTCAGCTCGAGCCGGGCGGGGAGGGAGGGGGGAACGTAGGAGCAGAAGGGCCTGAGTTTGGAATGGGGGCGGGCGCTGCTGTCATGAAGAGTGGCTGGGGCGGCTTTGCTTCTCCCGGCTTTCCTCCTCACTGGGGTGCCCGAGCGTTGAAATCTGGCCCGCCCGGTAGATCCGAACGGGAAACAGCTCTGGTCCGGTGCCAAGAGCCGCGGGAGCTCAATAGGTGGCTGTGTAGGAAATGGGAGGAAGAGCTCGACTTCAGGGGCCTGGAAGACGCTGAACCTGCACAACGGGGACCCCCTTTCTGGAGAGACGCTTCCATCTCCGCTGTTCCTGCTCTTCCTTCTGTAGCCGCCGCGCTAATGCCCAGACAAGCACAAGCCCGCCCTGCAGAAAATAGCACACGCGGCGGCAGCCTCGCTGGTGAAAAGTTGCTCGCTGTGCTGTGCCTTCCCAGTAGGCTTTCGCTGCAGCCTTCAAAGAGCTTGCTGACTAACGTTTTAAGGCGGCTGGGGCTTAGAGCCCCTTTAACCCGAATTAGCGGCCCTTGAACATACGTCAGCCATCCTGCACTACCCACACCGGATGGTGAAAAGGTAGATTTTCCTACCCTCCCAAGGGCAGAATTATAAATGCGATGAGGAATCATGAGCGCATCGTCACCCACAAGGTCTCTTCATTAATTTCCTGTATCTGTAATGTGAATAAACAAGCTTACAGTGGCTGGAAGGGGGGAGGGGGCATGCACAGGTCTACACATAACGGAGTATATCGAAAGTGCAAAGAGGCATTCTTCACACTTGTGAGAACTGAAACATCAGTTAGTGTAGTTGAGTTATGGACTCGACTACACAAGTTTCCTTTTTGCTAGTAAGGGAAGCTGGACTTTGGTACAGTATTTTCTGTGTACAATCATCAATTCACTGTAATCTGAGTACCTTAAATGCTTTTTAGAATAGTGGGGAGGAAAGATGTCTTTCTTTTACCGAGTATTTTGCTGCCCTGTTGATTGAGCATGCACACACAGGACTGGTGCTAGCAGTTGTCATCATTGAACAGCTGCTGGGGTCTGTTGACTGACAAGGGGCTCATCATTTACTGTAAACCAAAGAATGCTTTGGAGGGCCACCATTGTTGTTCCTCTTTTGTTGTGCACATGTACAAAGCTAGAAGAGTCAGCTAGCACACACAGCTATCTCAAAAGCCAGGTGCTGTTCTCAAGATCCTTTCCCTTCTCTGGTGGTGGTGCTGCCTTTGGGAAGGATAGAAGAGTGAAACCCAGTGCAGCCCCAGGCCAGTTCTACAGCAGTTCTCCTGCCAGCACCAGGCTCCAAGTCTTGGCCACCACCACTTCCTATAGTTATCCAGTTACAATTTTGGACTGGTTGCCACAGATCTCAAGAGGGCACAGTGGTGACAACAGCACTAAGGAGACCGTGGAGGAGTGAGCCCTAGGCACAGCAGCTGCTTCTGTGCACGTACGCATGCGCACATGTATGAGGGAGCTGGGTGGCCTGAGGATTCACAGAAATCTGAAATTAGTTTTATGCATGTGCATACACCCCACCACCACTTTTGATGTGGGTGGCAAAGAAATCTTAATACTGTCTTAGTTAAATCTGAGAAACCTGCCAGGATGTTAGTATTACATTTTCTCCAGATCACATTACTTCTGTGTCACATACACTAATTTGCAAGTTTTAATCCACAGCCTGAAGTCTGAAATAACTATCACCCTTACAAGCAGAGGCTGAGCATGTTTGCACCAAGTAAGTCTCATGTGGTGCAATGAGACTGACATCCAAGTAAATGTGCATAGGATTGTGGCCTTCATTGTGCAGTTCCTATAGCTGCTTAACCACTAAGCCACACTAGTTCTTTGTTAATGTTGAAGTTGCTACTGGGAATAGAAGGGGGCATTGTGAGGAGCACACACTTGTTTCCCATGTCATGAGGTAGAGCTCATGGAGTTCCATTGAAAAAAGTGGGATTTACCTGGCGGGATATGGTTCATGGGATCACGAAGGGTCAGACACGACTTAACGACTGAACAACAACATGCTTAAGATCAGAGGAGTCACTGGGGTTTGTATCACCTGGTGCAAGAGCTCATCACGTCACCAGATCACACACTAAGGACTGGTTTATGCAATACTTTTTGTTTGTTTGTTTAACACATGAGCCCAAGGGAGGCACTTGTGGAAAAATGTATTGTGTGAACTGAGAAATCATAAATGGCTTGCAGCACTTCCCATGGTCACAGTGGATGAAAAAAAAATGTAGCTACAATTAAAGGTAAAGGTATCCCTTGACAATTAAGTCCAGTCGTGTCCGACTCTAGGGAGCGGTGCTCATCTCCGTTTCAAAGCCGAAGAGCCAGCACTGTCCGAAGACGTTTCCATGGTCATGTGGCCGGCATGACTCAACACCGAGACGCATGGAACACTGTTACCGTCCTGCTGGCGCAGTACCTATTAATCTACTTGCAATTTCTTGCTTTCGAACTGCTAGGTTGGCAGGAGCCGTCGCGTGGAATCGAACTGCCGACCTTTCGATCGACAGCTCATGGTTCAGTGGTTTAACCCTCTGCACCACCCGCTGGCTCACATAGCTACAATTAGTTATCCATATATCCAAAATTCGCTAAGTTTACACCATGTGTTTCTGAATCCGAGTGCCTCGGCCAGATTGAAAATTGCTTATACAGTCAGTTTTCTTTATATGTGAATTCTCTATCTGTGAGGGGCTGAATTACCACCTATCTCTCCATATCCGCGGTCTGTTCTCGTTATCTGCGATCTCATCAGGGCCATATTTCTCTTAGCTTTTTTTTGCAGGTCTCCACGTTGCTCTGGGAGCAAATTTCCCTGCCTTGCTGCATTTAATATAAAGGGTAATCTGTCTCTTCTGGAGTCTCTCTCTCTCTCTCTCTCTCTCTCTCTCTCTCTCTCTCTCTCTCTCTCTCTCTCTCTCTCTCTCTCTCTCTGTGTGTGTGTGTGTGTGTGTGTGTGTGTGTGTTGAATGCCATTTGCAACACAATGGGAACTGTTTGTGCTCTCTCTGGGCTTCCAGGATACTGTACAATACCTTTTATATTTACATAATGTTGTTAGGAAGGAATAATAATTAATTTGCTAGAGTTAGGAATTGTTCCATAACAAAGAGCCAATGTGGTATACTGGATGATGCTCCCGCTATCACACAGCCCATAGACTTCAAAGTAAGATTCAGTTTCACAAAGTTCATATAGTGCATAGTGAAGAGGGACCCCTGGAACCTAACCCAATTGTTCTCATAGGCTTAATGATTCAGTATCTGCTAATTCGGTATCAACTAGGTTTTCCAGGAACCTACCAGTAACCCTAACGGATAATGAGAATTGACTGTATGTAATACACCCAAAAAGGTATTGTGTGAACAGCATTAGGTGATCTTCAATAGTCATCCTTCTTGTGATTTCAGGTAATAAAGCTTTGCTAACCAGACCTGTCAAGGTAGAAAAACCATTTTTAAATGTTGATTTATTGTGGGTAAAATGTGTGTACATTTTAAGATATGTACGTTATTTCAGTAATGGAGTGTGAAAGTTAATTGGCTTGAGAATCTGAATACCTTTTCCATCCTCTAGGGCTGTTTTGTTCACCTTGCTGTGTATGCTTGATTTACGAGTAGCCCAATTCCTCCTAACTCCCTGTGTGGCGATGCAGCAGCTCCGGCGTGGCTTCTGCTGCATCCTGCAGGGGAGTTTGGGCTGCTGGAGGTCTCCTTGGGGTACGTTTAGGTGCAGTTCCTAAACTTGGGACATTTGTCCCCTTGCCTCGGGCTAAACCCCAGCAGCCAACATGGGGACATTTGTCTCCTTGCCTCGGGCTAAACCCCAGCAGCCACTATGATATCGCTATATTGCTGGTGCAAGTCCACGTTGACCCGTGCAGGCGGATCAGACCTGGGAGTTTGGATTCAGCAGGCACTGCTGCTACCAAACCCACTCCCCTTCCAGGCCTGATCTGCCCATCCTCTGCCCCATCTCCCCGTTCTGCCCTCTCCCTGCCCTGGTCCACCCCTTGTGCCTGGCTTACCTGCTCCAGCGGGCCTCCCAACATCCACGGGTGTGCATGGGAAGGCTTTGGCCTTCCTGCCAGCACGCCAGCTGCCTGCGATGCCGCAAAGCACTTTACGGCTTCTTTGTGGCAGGCTGCACCGGCGGAATGCGCATTCCGCCAGCACTCCAGTTAGATAGGATTGGGCCGTTAGAAAGTAAAAACCACACACAAACGACACTCACAAAATAATGGGAAATTAGTAGTCATAGATCCCTGTTCCCTTATCACTGCATCTCGACAGTGGACAACCTTCCCTAGCTCCACCTTCCTTTTATTTTAGGGATAGGATAGTGACTGACCAGAGGCTCAAGCTGGTTCTCAGGGATTTCCCATCTCCCCCCCCCCCCCGTTAGCTTCCCCTTACAATTGGGCACCTTACAGTGCAATCCTATAGATGTCTGCACTGTTGTAAGTCCCATCATGTTCAATGAGGCTGACTCCCTGGTCAGTAAGTATAGGCTTGTGTTGATAGCTGCTTCCGTCTTCAATACTGCTATTGTTCCAGCTACATTAATTGCCAGTTGGTCTGTGGGCACCATTCAAGGTGCTGGTTCTTACCTTTAAAGTCCTAAATAGCTTAGTACCAATGTATCTCAAGGACCACTTCTTCCCATATGAACTTGCCTACCCTTCAAGGTCACCTGGGAACATCCTCTTTTCTGCGACTTGGTTGGTGATATGTGAGAGGACTTTCACTGTGGTGGCACATACCTTGTGGAATTCCCTGCCACTTGAGATGTGGTTAGCCCCCTCTCTGCCTGTCTTTCCATGAAGGCTGAAAATGCTGTTATTCCACAGGCATTTTCTGAACTCTGTTGAAAGTGATGGTTCTCTCTCCCACCCCCCACCCCCTGTATGTCGCTCTTAGTGCTGTGTTGTTGTTTTTTAGTCTGTATTTTCTTTTATTGAATATTTGTTTTTAAACTCTACTGTAAGCCACTTTTCATCCATAGGGACAAGCTAGACAGACATTTCAAAAATAAAACCCCTGCATTGCCATAGCAACGCAGGGAAGTTATCCTACCCCTCCCAGAGGAGGCAGGAGGCAGGCTTTTAGAGGCCCGGCCCGTGATTGGCTGGGCCGGGTCACATGGTCCGGGCGTCGACGAGAGGCCGACGCTGCGCTGCTCGGCCCCTTAAGCCTGCTTCACACTAGGGTTTTCCCGGCTTGTTGCGGATCTGCGGAGGGTCTTGCGGAGCTGTTTTTATGCTTGCGGAGCAGCTTGCGGAGAGGCAGGAAAGATGGTTTCCCCTCATCTTTTGAGGCGGTTGCGCTTGCGGAGCTGGGAATGCTTGCGGAACTACGGCAGCCCACCAATCGGAGGAGCGCACTTCTGTTCACCAAATCACAGCTGCTCTTTCTTAAGAAGGAGGGACAGAAGGAGGGACAACAGGCGGCAAGACGCTCCCCCAGCTCCAACTGCATAGACAAGCGCAGAAGCTGGGGCAAGGGCAGGGGCATGCGCGCCGGGAAGACTCTAGTGTGAAGCCGGCTTTAGTCGGCGCCTGGCCAGGGAAGCCCCAGCCCACCCGCCCTTAGCATAGTCTGGGACTAGCCGGTCGCCCGTCGAGGGCCAGGTAGGAATTTTTTGCTTCCAATAGATTGGCACCAATTGGAGGTTTTTTCGCCTACCGCAGACTGTGTCCTTGGGGGTAGGCTCTCTGCCAGTGGGTCACCTGGCAGGTGGCATGCGTGTAAGGTAGGTAGGCTTGGTAGGGACTGGCGTGCATCGTGAGCTCAGCAAGGTCAGGAAGTGAGCCAAGACCGCTCATAACGATGCTCCAACGGCTCGGTGAGGCAGGTTGGCAAACGTCCGGGCTGGAGCAGGCGAAGCCCAACACTGGCGTGCCAGCATGGGTTTCAAAACCTGCTCCGCTGTCTCAGCCCCTTTGGGGGTTGGTAATGAGAGACAAAACAATGCAGGGGGAGAGAATGCCAAAACAAGCAGGGGGAGAGAATGGCTTGGCCCATTTCCCGCGACCAGATCACGCACGCCGTGGGGGGCGGAGTTTTCCCCTCACGTTGTCTCTGCAGGTCTTCTTCTCTATCATTAACAAAATAAAGTGACCATCTCTCCATAAGCAGCTTGTCCTGTGTCTTCTTTGGGTGGGTGTAAGGATAAATAAAACTTTAGCCCTCCCCTATGCAAACAGCAATGTAACAAGGGTAGGGCTCTACAAAAACCCTGGTTGCAGTTCCCTTCGACAGCATGCTGACTGTGGTGGTAAGGAGCCTGTGTCTTGTGTGGGAGTAAGTGAGTCAGTGAATGAAGCTGGTTTTGCTGGCTCTTCTGCCCTTGTGCAATTCAAAATATGGTCCTTGTTAAAAAAAAAATGAGTTACAAAAACCATTGACTTTTGCAGGAGAAGAAAACCTGCTGCTATTCCTGTCTACGGGAGTGCAATCAACCTAGCAGTTCCAAAGCATGTTAATGCGAGTAGATAAATAGGTACCGCTTGCGGGAAGGTAAACAGCGCTCCGTGTTCCAGCCGCATGCTACGTGCTGCGGCAAGGAGAGTCATGCTGGCCACATGACCACGGATTCGTCTTCGGACAACGCTGGCTCTTCGGCTTTGAAATGGGGATGAGCACCACACCCTAGAGTCGGACATGACTGGACTTAATTGTCAGGGGTCACCTTTACCTGATCCATTTCCTGCCCCATCTCAAGAACGAACTATAATACACTATTTACAGCACAAACCTATGCATCTCTACTCAGAATTAAGTTCCACTGGATTCAATGAGAATTGCTACCAGGAAAGTGTATAGGATTGCAGCCTTACTGTATACTGTTCCCAGCATCCCTGTGAGGCAGGCTAGGCTAGGGGAGAGCAGGTTGCCTGGCAATTTGTCTCTCCTCTGGGCTAATGACCACGCTATTCACAGCAACACACTGGCAAGGTTGGTTTTCCTTACATTGATTTGTAGAGATCAGGCTTAGCTTATATATGGTATATTCTGTATACTATACTATATACAGTATGATTTGTGCAAATGCTTGTAGCAAAAGGTACTTTCAGGTTCTACTTTTTATTTGTTGGTTAGTTGTTTGGCTTGGTTTTGCAAAGATAAAACAGATATTTTGAAACCAACCAAAATTATTGCTTTGTAATGATTTCCAAAACACAGAACATACTGTATATAAACAGTATTACCGTAATTTATATAATACTGTACTACTGTATATACCGTATTGTCCCAAGTATAAGACGCACCTGATTATAAGACGCACCCTTAAAGTTTGGTGCTATTAAAAAAATTTAATTAAATCACTGGCATTAAATTGCAACAGCCTGATTATAAGACGCACCCCTAGTTTAAAAACTTAAATTAGGAGAAAAAAGTGAGTCTTATACTCAGACCAATACGGTACTTATATAATACGTAATACTATATAAACAGTATTACCGTAATTTACCAGCTGAAGTGAGAACAGTAGATATAAATGATTCCCAAAGCAAAGAAAGAGTCTGCATCGCTTTTTCATGTTCCTAACAAGAACAGTGTTGTACAATATCAGTATTGTAGGAAGCTGCCTTCCTAAGGTAATGTCATTGGTCCAAGTAGAGTCATTGGTCCAAGTAGAGTCATTGGTCCAAGTAGATTGGAGTCACTGACTCTCCAGATTTCAGCCAGAAATCTTTTTCTGTCCTACCAGAAGACACATCCTGGGCTTTTTTGCATCCAAAGCAGATGCTCTCCCACTGAGCTATGGCTCCTCCCTGAAATATATGTCATTAGTTCTTATTTAAGGTATATCCCATTTTTCAGGGGGCTGCCTCCCAGACCACCTAACCCTAAGATATCGGTTACATCAAATATCAAATTATAGATACAATCCCATGAAAATTAGTAATGTCTAAATTCCACTGAAGTCTAAGAGATCTGAGAACAGACCCACTGCTTTCAATGGGATTTGCTGCAGAATCCTAAAATATTTATCTGGGAGTAGTAAATATTTATCTGGGAGTGGGAGTATGTGAATTCATTGCACATACTTTTGAGAAAGCATTTTAGGGTTGAGTTGTTGGGTGCACTTAACTTTCTTTTGACCCAATCCTAACAAAGGCCTATGCCAGCGGAACGAGTGTTCCTCCAGTGCAAGCTGCGCTGTAAAGCACTTTGCAGCAGTGCAGAGAGGCAGCGCGCTGGTGGGAAGGCCAGAGCTATCTCCCGCGCACTGGTGGAGCAACAGAGGCCCGCTGGAGCAGGTAAGTCCTGTGCAGGGGATGGAACAGAGCGGGGGAGGGCAGGGAGGGGGCGGAACACGGAGGCGATGGGGTGGGCAGATCAGACCCGGGAGGGGGTGAGTTTGGCGGTGGCAGCATGTGCCGAATCCTGACCCCCTTCCTGGGCCTGATCCAGCGATATTGCTGATGCAGGTTCAAGTTGACCCGTTGCAGCTGGCTGCTGAGGCTTACCCTGGGGCAAGGGGACAAATGTCCCCTTACCCCGAGGAAACCCCAGCAGCCAAAAATCCCTTGCGGGATGTAGTGTAACCTGCGCCTACCTGCTTCTGCTCCGCTGCATCGCCACACGGGGATTTAGGTTGGATTGTGCTGTTTGAGTTGTATCCATTGTTTATTGCATACTGTAATGTCTCATTTTGATCAAAATTTATTTTTGATTTTTGTTTCAGAGCTGCTGATTTTAAAGTATCAAAACAATATAGTGGGTTATTTTTTTAAATATCTTACATTTCATTATGTATGTGTAGTGGAGGCACATATTCCCTCTGGGGAAAAAAAGGAATGAAAAGAGTAGTTCAAACTGTTTCTCTTTGTTAGTACGGTAATTGAGTCTAGCTGCTATTTCCCTGTAACAAGGCTTTAGGGATGTGGTTCCTTGGTGGCAGGGTTTGTTTGTTTGTGGACATTTTACCCCACCCTTTAAATAAAAGTTTCCCAGTGTGACTAACCATGTTAAATAAAGAATAACAATAAGTAGAACCAAATAAAATGTACATTGCACTACTGGAGCTTCATTTCTCTTAATTCTAGTGCAGGGGCGGCCAACCTTTCTTCATGAAATGCTCCTGGCCCTTTAATGGTTGCATAGGTGAGGGCATTTCAGCAGGTGCAGCTGCTTTAGCATCACCATCAGCAATTGCAGCTGCCAAGATTCTGACTTCTACACCACTCTTAAGAATGCAGAGGTCCTAATGGTGGAAGGTTGGCCACCCCTGATCTAAATTGAATCTAGATCACCTCAGCAATGTTACTACTATTTGCTCCACAGGGGAAATGGCTTCAGAGGCATGATTTACAGTAGGAAAACTATGTAGGGGTGGAAGGTGTTAATCCCCAAGCATGGCAGTCCTGCTGCCCTTTTCCCTCAGGAACGGTCTGCGCATGCGCGAAAAACATTATAAATTACGTTGTGACACAGTGGGCCTCATCAGAAGGCCCAGGGCAGCCGGCAGGGGAGGTCACTCCCAGGCCTTCTCGGAGCGGAGCCTCCGGAGGGCGACGTGCACAGGGGAGGTGGTGCGCGCGTGGGTGTGCACGTCACCCTCTGTGTGCATCACTCTCCTGCGGTTCGCCCCGCGCGCTTCGCGATAGCGACACGCCTGGCTGCCAGTGTGGAGGCCAGCAGCCCTTACTCTGCCACGGGTTTGTCCCTTCAGCCACTGGATACAGGTAAGGGGTGCACCGGTGGGGGCGGTGAGGGAGGCCGGCCATTGGCCAAGCCGGCCCGGGGGGTGGGGATGGCGGCTGCCACATCCCCGTCCCCTTCTAGGGCCGGCTCAGCCATTACACAGCCTCCCTGAACTTACACCAGCTGAATAGCTGGCAGAAATCCAAGGAGGCCCATTGGGATCTCCCCATGCTATACTAGGGGAAGGGGGTGAACATCCCCTTCCCCCGAGTAGACCTCCAGGCTGATCACGATTGGCCCAGAACGGGGATAGGATCCGGTGGGTGGCCCAGGACCACCTGCCAGATACTTAGTCAGGATTTCACTCTAAGTGAAGTGTGTTAACGTGTGAAATAGGTTCCCTAAGGAAGGTGGTCGAGGGGGAAGGCAGGAGCTTATACTACCTATTCCACTCACTCAGGAGCTGTTTGTTTGTAAATTCCACAAGATATTGCAGTTATCTCAGGAATAGCACAAACATCTGAAGAGTCCATAACATTTTGGATCTCCTTGTGAAAGCCTTTTTTTCAGCTTGTGAAGGCCATTAAGTATCCATTGGCAAAAAGGCGTTGTTGCACAAAACCTATGCAAATAAATTATCTGCTGATTGCCTAAATCTGTCTCTGTATCAAAAGAGGACAAAATAGATATTTATTCATGTATGCATGCACTTGCAGAAATCAGTTGTGCTTGAATTGGGAAGAAGCACTATGCCTAGCTGCTAGCAGGAAGTTTAGGATGGATACCGAAGTTTACCATTTATTTATGTATTTTTGCTCCCTAGTTCAGTGTTTCTCAAACTGTGGGTCGGGACCCACTTGGTGGGTCGCAACCTGATTTCTGGTGGGTCCCAGGTGATGGAAACATCAGATAAGTAATTGCTACAGCCCTGAGGCTATTCAAAAATCAGATAGCTACTAATTGCCCTTCAAAGAGCTGAGCTCCTGCAGTTTGCAAGAGAGCTCCTAATTACCCTGCAAGCAGCTGAGCTCTTTACTTGTAAATAAATATATTTATTTATTTCTAGATCACTTTTTAAAAAAAAGTCTTGTAAAGCTAGGTGGGTCCCGATAGAATGTCATTTTAAAAAGTGGATCCCGGTGCTAAAAAGTTTGAGAACAAGTGCCCTAGGTTAAATGAACTAGGAAGAAAATGTCATGTAAATTCTCCTCAAGCAGATTTGTTTGCAAAAATTCAAACTGATATTTCCCCTGCCCTGTGATATATTGCAACATTTCCAGGGTTGGAATTAACTGATTCATGCTGACATGATTACCGGTAAACCTTGTGGGAAAATATTTTGATAATATCAAGCAGGCCTGTAAGGTGAATATAAAACTCTGGCACAAAGGTTTCAAATAGTGGGTTAAAAAAAGTTTGTATTTGCTTAATCCCTTTGAACAACCATAACATCCTACATTTTCCTATATGGCAAATTCCAAAGTAGCTCCTGCTGTTGAAAGGAGAGCAGATTGCTTTAAGCTTAACTTCTGGTGAGTGCCGAATGTAGGAGCTCACTTCTTTCTACCTTCCTGTCCGTATAGAATTGTCAGTTTTTATTACTTGATATTTTGCTTTAATCAGCAGTGGCCGATCCAAATTAAATCGCAGTTTTGAAACAGACATTTAAAGAACATAGGGTACGCTTAGCTTGCTAGAGCAACCATTGACAGTTCATAATACAGGTGGGCCCCCATATCCGCTGGGGATATGTTCCAGGCCCCTCTGTGGATACTTGAAACCGTGGATAAGAGAGAGCACCCCCTCCATGGTTTCCTGAGGGCAGGCATGCATGCTTCCCCCCCCCCCCAGCTCTTATTTTTCTTTCAGCAAGCTTTGTTTCTTCCTTAAAACAAACAGAGAAGCAGCCTCCATTGTTGGCAAGTAGAATGAGACTAAGTCCTAGAGAGGCTCTGCAAGGTTTCTGTTAACCTTGTTAAGAGCTTCTCTAGGACTTAGTCTTGTTCTACTTGCCTGCAATAAGCAGCCAGAGGCTATGTCTTCTGTTTGTTTAAGGAAGAAATGAAGCTTACTGGGAAAAGAGTAAAAGCCTGGGGGGTCCCCACAATCCGTGGATAACTGAAACCGTGGATAGCGAATCAGTGGATATGGGGGCCCACCTGTACATAGTTCATCCCTCAAGTCTCAAAAGGTAATATGCTCTTCCCTTTGCAAGTGCAATAAATGAATGAATGACCCACATGATGACTCAAATAAAATTGCTCATGCTGGCTTTGGCTATTGAAGCATTTTAAAGCAAGAAATTGCTCTTTTTCTTCACAGACCTACAGCGCAATCCTACCCAGCTCCTCTACTGGTGTAGCAGTGGTGGAGAAAGAACAGGAGGCTTTGGGAGGGTAAGGGGATTTAAATTCTCTTTAAAGGGGCATGTAAAGGGAATTGAAATCCCCTTTCTCTTCCAAAGCCTCCCGTTCTGCCCTCCACCATTGCTGCACCAGTGGAGGAGCTGGGTAGGATTGCGCTGCTAGACAAATATCAAGCCTAGTAGTAAACCAGCACTTCATAAACTTGAATCAAAATATCTTTGATATTTTTTTTTTTTGTAATCATAGTTTATGTAACGTGTTTTATCTAAATGCAGAAGGCTGGAAAGAATAAACAAGTTAATAAGATGCCCTGGGAATTGTGCAGGTTAAGGCTTGTTAAGGGCAGAACCTTTAGTTCCACGGGCAGAGGAGAATTTAAAGAGTACGTTTAACAAAAGTTCAGGTTCCTACAATGTACGACATGAGCGGCCAAGTTCAGAAGCTGCTTCCCTTGTGCTGTATTCCTACCACTTTCTGCCACGTCTGCATTTCTACAGCCTTCCCCCACCTTCTGTCTCTGGGTATTTATGCAACCCATAAAGACTGCAGCAGCTTTCAGTATTTAAACAATAGGAGGTGGCAAATAAGACTGTCTTAATTTTAATACTATAGGTATCTCTTCATTTATGGCCCAATCCTGACCATGAGTGGCCAACTTCTAAAACCTGGAGGACAATATGGCTCCTCCTGGCTTATGGGGGTGGGCAAAGTGATGAAGTGAGATGAAAGGAGCAGGGTACATAAAATGAGAGTGTCTTTGCCTTACACTGTTTTGGACCCAGGTACAAACACAGGACTTGTGTTGGGGCTTGATCTTGCCCATGGATGGTGTAGTGGTTTGGGAGTCAGACTTAGACCCGGAGGATCCAGGTTCAAATCCCCGCTCAGCCAAGAAGCTTCCTGGGTGACCTTGGGCCAGTCAGTATCTCTCAGCCCCACCTACCTCACAGGGTTGTTGTGAGGACAAAAAGGAGGGGAGGAAATATGTACACCACTCTGAGCTCCTTGGAGGAAGGGCGGTATAAAAATGTGAAAAAATAAATTAAATAAATAAATAAATGGCATGGGTTGTCCGTTTGCCATCTAGATTGTGCTTATTTCAGTGCATTCTTCTTTTTAAAAATTTACTAGTTTTCCAAATGTAATTACGGTATTCTTCGAGAGAGGGTCATCTCTTTGCTTTGCATAATACAATATCGTGCCTCTCAACAATACTGAGTTCAACTGCTGAGCCCAAATGGAATAGCACCTATTTCAATATCAACATTTCTAACTTGCTATTTCATTATTAGTCACACTATGGGTGCTTCCAGACATTACTATCACCCTGTGGGTGCTTCCAGACAGGGCTGGCTTTAAGCCAATTGGACCCCGCACCTAAGGGGTCCCCACGCTAGAGTAATCTATTTACTTTTCAAAGGTAATTACACATTTTGCTTGTTTACTTTTAGGCTTACATGTTTGCAATTTTAAAACGTGCTTAGATCCATTCGGTCCATTAACTCACATGCACTTTTTAAGTGCAATTTTTTATTTATTTATTTTATTTTTCACATTTTTATACCGCCCTTCCTCCAAGGAGCTCAGAGTGGTGTACATATTTCCTCCCCTCCATTTGTCCTCACAACAACCCTGTGAGGTAGGTGGGGCTGAGAGATAGTGACTGGCCCAAGGTCACCCAGGAAGCTTCATGGCTGAGCAGGGATTTGAACCTGGATCTTCCAGGTCTAAGTCTGACTCCCAAACCAGTGGTTCCCAAACATTTTTGACTCGCGGCTCCCTTGACCTCCTTCGCCGTTAGCCGTGACTCCCCATTACAGTGCATGGAAGAAACAGGCACTCTTTACATGCTCAGAGGAACCCTTTCTTATATGTATGTGTATATGTATGTGTATATTCCCAAAACGAGCCCTAAAGTGGATTTTCCATGCTTATGCTGAGCAGCAGCTAAGCCAGGAGTGCGCAGGGTGGGGTTGGGATGCTGCCCTCCCTCCATTGGCAGGCCTGGGTAGAGGGCACTGATGTTGTCTGTGTTAGTCCTATTCATGGCAAGAGAAACATCAAAGCATGGGAGGGAAGCCCCAGTTGCATAAGAGAGAAAGAGAGAGAAAGCTAGCTCCTTTTGGTAGCATCTTTGCAAGACGAAAAACAGATTCTTATACTGCCTGGCGGGGGAGGGGGGGTTGTCCCAGCAAATAGAGTGGGGAACTAACTTAGAGGTGGGTCAGAAAGGAAGAAGGAGAGAAATCCTAATAATTAATCAACCAAACTAAACATAGAAATCAAAGACTGTATGTAAAGCAGAACCTGCTCTGCACCATTTTCAATTGCAGTTCTTGCATTTGTTTTGTGTTTGCTTTATTAAAAACATTCAACAGAAAGAAAACACTTTACTTGCAAACCTGCAATGTCTCAGGATTTGGAGAGAAACGAGATGCTATCTTTGCAGCTCCAGCTCCAAAGTACCGGTACTCAGCTTATCAATAGAGTTGTTAATCGTTCTTTAACATAAGATAAGCAAGGGCTTCGCTCGCTCGCGCTGTGGTTAAAAACAAGACGTGGAAACTGCCTACAAACCTGAAGTGTTTTGAAATTAACTTTGAGTGACCCGATGTGAAGAGGCAGGTTTTCCCGATCTTTGTTTTTGCTCTCTCTCTCTCTTGCAAGCAAGAATATGTGTTAATTAAAAGATTAACGAGACGCCCCTGGCTGCTTTTGATGACGCACTTGGGAGTCGCGCCTCACACTTAGAGAACCTCTGCACTACACCATTTCCATTCTACCATAGAGATATAAAGTCTGTAATACATTTTATTTATATCTCTAAGGTTCTACAGACCTTGGCTGTGAACCTGGGGCCCTGCAAAAAGTGTTTCCAAACTTGGGCCCTGAAGCTCCTAAGGCCAGCCCTGCTTCCAGATGGACATTTTAGGAGCGGCCAGCAGGTGGCGCAGTGGGTTAAACCGCTGAACCATGAGCTGTCGATCGAAAGGTCGGCAGTTCGAATCCGCGACGGGGTGAGCTCTCGTTGCTTGGCCGGCTCCTGCCAACCTAGCAGTTCCAAAGCATGTTAATGCGAGTAGATAAATAGGTACCGCTTGTGGGAAGGTAAACAGCGCTCCATGTTCCAGCCGCATGCTATGCGCTGTGGCAAGGAGAGTCATGCCGGCCACATGACCACGGAGGCGTCTTCGGACAACGCTGGCTCTTCGGCTTTGAAATGGGGATGAGCACCACACCCTAGAGTCGGACATGACTGGACTTAATTGTCCCCCACTTTCTTTTCCACTAGTTTCCACATCAGAACTGGGTAATTAACAGAATTAAGAGACAGAGGGTTGTCCACAGATTATTCAACAAAGCAGAACCACCATCCAACTTTGTTCCTCTTTCTGTTGCAGGTTGTGTTTCTAGTAAATCTCACTGAGTAGTAAATCGCACAGTCAGCAATGCAAAAAGCTGCTGTCTGGACACAGCCTAAATACGCTCACTCTCTTAATTTAACTGCATATGGCAAAGCATAAGAAAGGAGATGAAGGACAGGCAGAAACCATTGGAGTAGCGGAACTTGGGACATAGAAAGAAAGATCCAAATATGTAGGGAATTCTGAGAAGGAATCTGGGGTATGATATGAGTAAGCAGAATTGGAACCAGTAGAAGAAAAGAAGTAAAAGTTAGACTGTCTTATTCAGGAAGTAACACATGGCTGGGAAACTGGCTATGATGGGAAAAATCTCCATCTGGCAAATTGTGTGAAGGGTTGTCAGAGTGTTTTCCAAAGTGGCTGGCAAATCTATTTTGAGTTCCCTATTGAAAGCTTCCTTTGACTTGTTTCCACCGCACTGTGCATGATTCACTATAGTACTAACTGCAGCAATAAGAAAAGCACGCAGGCAGCCCAAGGCCTCCTGACGTGGCATGCCAAAAACCAGTGATGTACCAGCCTTTGCTTCTCCAGCTCTCCAGTGTGTTGTAGCTCAGCACTCTCTTCTCTGCCACATTTCCTCTTCTTCTTTGTCCCCCTCTTTCTTTTCCAATCCAGGGAGTGGAAGGAGGAAGAGGAGCAGTGGAGTCATGTAGGTGGACAGAGACGCCCCCCCCCCCCCCAATCTGCTGCCTGAGGCAACTGCTAGCTGGCCTCATGGGTGGGCTGACCCACCCTGTGCAGGGTTAAGCCAGAGCTACATTACAGGCAGAGGCTCTGCCGCTGCCTCTGCCTCCGCCTCCACGCTTGGAGCGGGGGAGTGTCTTCCCGCCTGTTGTCCCTCCTGTTGTCCTGCCTTCTCAAGAAGGTGATTGGAGGCAGTTCTGATTGGCATGCAGCCACTCTCCTACGATTGGTAGGCTGCAGTAGCTCCGCGAACCGCCCCCTAGCTCTGTGTGCCCGCCCCCTGAAAATTAGGACTCCAGCTTTAGGTACGTGCCGGCCGTGCGGAGGTCGCAGCGACTCCGCCTGCTTCAAAAATCAGGTCAGAAGCTCCGCGACGCGTGTAATGTAGCTCCGGCTTTATCAACATTCTTCTTAAAGGTAGCTGATAAGATTGTCTTGTAGGCTTCTTTTAGCTCTTGATCAAGATCATTTTGCAACATAGAATTTGAACACGTACTCAGTACTGAGAGTAGGAGTAGTCTCACTAACAACATTCCCTCTAAGTCTAAGGGGTCTGTGCTGCCGTGGCTCACTGCCATTTTCAGACACATGGCAATGATGTCACATGTCATTGCCAGAGGCGTTCCTACACCCCCCATGGGGGGACCGCCAACGGGACACCCCCCCACGTGATGCCACATGGCCCGCCCCCTGGGGGGGAGACATAATTTTCGCGTGCTGCTGTCAAATTTCGGCGGCGATATGGCACGAAACACCCCCGCCGCTTTTCAAGACGTTTTGGCGCCAAACGGCTCCAGGGCAGGCGGGGGGGGCCGATCTCGTGGCCCGGCGGTGCGAAAAGAAGACAGAAGAGGGAGCAACCCAGTGGCGAATCCAGGAGGCAAGAACACCCTCCTCCGCCACGTGGCGCCCGCCCCCCCCCCCCAACGACGCCTCTGGTCATTGCTGGACTTCTGGAATGCCGAGCTCTAAGCTGTGTGGAACTTGACAAGGCTTTCCAGGGCTTTGAGCTGTGCAGCCACACACAATGCCCACTAACAGAACAAACAACTTTCCAGTGAGAGCTCTGTAATTTTTTTTCCTGCACACATGTGCACAGGCTACAATGGCAGATGGATCAGACTAACATGGTACATATGAGCTTACTCTCCTTACATATTTGAACTTTCTTTCCTTGTCCCAAGTTCTTTCACATGTTTTATCCATGTCAGGAATTATCCGCTGTTTTCACACCAAAATCAGCTCAGGACCATGTTGCCCTACCTAGTGGATAACCCAATCCTATCCAAAGCCTCACGCTGGGATGCAGCGGCGCTGGGGCACAGGTGCAGGCTCCGCTGTATCCAGTGTGGGGCTGGAGGCCTCCTCGAGGTAAGAGTATGTTTGTCTCCTTACCCCATGTCGAGCCCCAGCAGCCTCTACGGGACTACTCAGATGTGTGCCTGGTAAATGGCCGGCACAAAACTGAGCAGCTCTTCCAAGCCCAGGAAGGGGGATAGGATTCAGCGGAGGCCTCCTCTGCTGAGCCCACCCCCCTCCAGGGCCTGAAACACCCCTCTCCAACCCCATTTCATCCTCTCCCTGCCTTCCTGCTGCCGGCGCAGAACTCACCACCTGCCTCCAGTGGGTGCTGCTCCTGCCCAGTGCTGGCCTCCACACCAGTGCAACGTGCTTTATGGCACCTTTGTGATGGCATGGGGCCTAGTCACGCCAGCAGAGACCGGCATAGGATTGGGCTGCAAGTCTTCATTGGAAAGGGCTCAGCTAAAAGGCTGTCCTATTTAAATGCAATGTACCCTTTTTACAACCAGGGGACATGCACTAAAATTGAGTGGAGGGAGAGTTAGAATGGACAAAAGAAAATATTTCTTTACCCAGCGTGTAATTCATCTGTGGAATTCCTTGCCACAGGATGTGGTGATGGCACCTGGCCTAGATGCCTTTAAAAGGGGTTTGGACAGATTCACGGAGGAAAAGACCATCACAGGTTACAAGCCATAAGCAACCTCCTGGTTTTAGAAGTAGGTTTCCTCTGTGCCAGGTGCAAGGGAGTGACAACAGGAAACAGGTTATCTTGTTGGCTGTGTGCTCCCTGAGGCATCTGGTGGCGCCACTGTGTGATACAGGAAGCTGGACTAGATGGGCCTTTGGCCTGATCCAGCAGGGCTCTTCTTATGTCCTTATAACTTATTAAAGACCCTGTTCCTAGGATATTTTCCCCTTGAAATTATACCGAGGGAAGAATCAAGCTGGGCTGGTGGTAGGTTGCTGGAGACATTGGGGTTAAGGCTTGAAATGCATCCCCCCCATGGCACCCCCTGCTCACCCCTGGTGGTGCATTGGGCACTGCCACTGGAACTCAGGTTTAAGGGGTTGGCCTGCCCAAGTGGGTTCTCTGATGAGTGTTTGCCCTTGGGCCAGTGCCCAAGCTGGCTACCCCATTGTGATCAGGAGTGCAGCTCAGGTTCATGCATTCTTTCCTTATCTCTCTCATGCTTCTCTCTCTATGAGAATAAGAAGTGAATGACCAAACCAGAACAAGGAATGGTTTGGTTTTTATTTCTTCCTGTGGGAAGGGAGGAAGGGAGTGTGTGAGCTTAAAGTCTATGCCCAGTTTCTCCCCAAGGGGAAAATATTATCTGAATAGAGTAAGTAGTTACAGACAGCTGCTTAGACCACACAAAACCACATAACATTAACAGAGCCAATGTTCTCATTAAGTGAGTCAATTGATTCTAGGGTAATATATCAACACATATTTAGAATAAGCTGTGCCATAATTTTAACACACACACACACACACACACACACACACACACACAAGTTGGCTCTCTGGGTGGCTATAGAGTATATGAATAGAATCTTGGGGCTAGATCTCAATTCATAAACAAATGAGATCAGATTAAATAAATGCATTTTTATCCCTCTTTCATAAATGTAGCACTTGGAGCTGCTCAATGAAATTGATTGGCCTTAGATTCAGGACAGACTAAATAATGTATTTCTTCACACAGTGCATGATTATTTCATGAAATTAAAATGGGAGACACATTAATGGATGACAGTATTAGCAGTGGGTCAAAAACGTTCAGGTTCAGAGACTGTATTCCTCCGAATGCTGGTTGCTGGGGAGTGGAGCCAACAGCAGTCCTCTTTGTGCCTGCACATCAGATGGCCCGCGGGCCGCTTGCGGACCGCCAAAGGTTTTCTGTCAGCCCGCGATCCCTCAGTGCTCTCTTCATCCCAGCTTCGGAGCATACACACGCCTGCGCAAGCCCAGCAACACGTCTGGAAGCTTCGGAATCATCTGAGGAGTCACCTCGGACGATTCCAAAGCTTCCAGCTGCATTACATAAGCGACAGAGTTATGGGAAGTGCTTGGCTAGAGCGGCAACATCGCTTCTTTGTTGGGGTGGGGCAAAGGCGGGAGGTCGACTGCGAGGAAGATGGTGGCAAATGAGCAGCTCTGTGTGGTGCGCTGCAGCGGTAGCTGGTTGAGTGGAAGCTGTGCTGTTTTTTCAGCTGAGTGGCAGGATGGGGAAAGGGTTGCACGGGGCAGGATGGGGAGAGTCTCTTCGGACGTTTCCAAAGCTTCCACCCGCTTTGATGTGCTCGCGCAGGCATGTGCAATGATGCCAGGATGATGAGAGTGCTGGTGAGATCAGAAATGGTGCACTGGTCACTCCCATGCTCCTTTGGATCCAGGTGGCAATTTTTCCTGCATGCCCTAATGGCCTTTGCGCAGTAATAGAAGCCTCTAGGAGCGAGCTGCCTGGGGGAAGCAGGAGTGCCAAGCGGAGGCAGATATACCTCCCTTGGCTACAACATCAGCACACCATCAGCAAAGCAAATGTGGCAGAAAGTTAAGCCTTCAGCAAGTTGTCCAAGAAGGATCAACATTTTATTTATACTTTGCTTTTCTGGAGATTTTCCGGTTCACGTGATGTCACTTCTGGTGGAGCTAGCTAGATACGCCCCTGTGACATCACTTCCGGCGGAAGTGACATCATGTTTCCTTGACACACACCCTTGCCATCACTTCCGCCTGCCCTTTGCGGCCCAAAGAAGTTTTTCTATTTTAATTTTGGCCCTACCTACTGCCAAGTTGTGCACCCCTGTAGTACAGCCTCGTCCCCTGCTGTTGGCTTCTTAGATGCATCTGATGGCTAATTGGAAATGGATTACTGGATTAGATGGACACTTGGTCTGATTCATGAAGTGCTCTTCTTGTGTTCTTATGTTCTCTTTTGGCTCAAATATTCTGGAGGAACAAAACCACTTTGCTCCAAACTACCTGCTATTTAGCTTCTTGCCTTAAGAACCTGTTGGCATCAGCTGTTTTTCCTAAGGTAGGTCCCAGGCCCTATGAGAAAGAGCTTATGTATACTAGACTGACAGCGCAATCCTGTGGAAAATTCCGGCAGCATAGCAAGTGCTCTGCCGCCGGAAGCTGATGCAAACGTGCCGGGAAGCACGTTTGCGAAGGGCTGCAGGCGCGAGGCCGGCAGCCCCTACTCCACCGCCGGATCACCCCTGTGGCCTCCAGAGTCAGGTAACAGATCCCCCAGCGGGCGCAGGGCCGGTCCGGGTGGCAAGGGAGGGGGCCATTGGTCTAGCCGGCCCAGGAGGGGGCGGGGATGGCGGCCACCATATCTCCGTCCCTGTTCCGGCCAGCGCGGCCGTTACATGGCCTCCTCTTACTTTTGCCAGCTAAATATCTGGGGGAAATCTAAGGAGGCCCATTGGGACCAGTCCGCACCATACCGGGGGAAGGGGACGAACATCCCCTTCCCCCCCTTCCTCAATAGGCCCGGAATGAGATTAGGATCCGGTGGGTGGCCCTGGGCCACCCGCCGGATAGTTAGTCGAGATTGGGCTGAGAACCAAGTTGAGTAACTGAATAGGATTTTACAATGGTCGTCCACCCCCCTCCCCAAAAAATCAGTACCTCATTAAAGGGGTACTATATTTCATGCAATGTTCCTCATGATTGACATTCTGGGAAAAGCAGTGAGATGAGCATTGGCTCTGAAAGCGTGCTTTTTAAAATGACAGGCTGGGAACAAGTGTACTTGCTCCTAGGTGGGCTGGAGCACTGAGATCATGTTTTGTCATGCTCCTTGTGCTCCAGAATTATTCCTGTACAGGTAAGGCCTAGCACAGGTAGAGGGACAAAAGAGAGACAGCAAGGAATGTCCGAAACCAAGAGAAAGGGCAATTTAGCATAACCCAGAAAACTTCAGCTGCGCAATCTCATGGTATAGCATATCATCATCCTGCTCTTTGAATGTTTTGTAGTGCTATGATGCCACGCCACTTCATAAGTGATAGAGTTTGTGGGTAGATATCATGGCCAGATGATGGCATTGCCTTAAAACAGGATGATGATTCATTTTCACACCTTCTGTTTTGCCATCTTTCCTTTTCTCCCTTGCATTCTCCTCCTTCTGCCCAGCCCAATCTCGCCTCCCCTTCAACTCACATCTCTGCTCTCACAGGGAGCTGCAGTGGTTCTTTAACGCACCCATGCTTTTTCCACCCTCTCTCTCCAATGCTAACATATTTACTGGTTGGAAGTCTAATTGACTTCAGTGGCAACATGGTTCCAAGCAAATGCGCATTAATCAAGGTGTTATTCTGTGAATGACTACATCAGGTTGCTGAGGACCAAGAGTTAGTTAGTAATTGAGATGCAGGCACTCCATGGGGAAAGCATTAATGAAGCTACACAGGCAAGAAGATACTGGTTAGAGTCTCTCTTTGTTCTGGGGCTAGTTATTTTTCCCATATACAAAAGAGAAAAAACAGGGAAATCCTGCTTTATTTCCTAAAATCTGGATGTAATACAAAAGCTATTTTGTTCCTTGGGAACAGAGACATAACAAAAAGGATGAGGAGTTTCTTTGATTCAGTGGCTACAATTCTTGTAGCTTCTGTCTTTGTCATCTTCACCACTACAGGGGAAGAAATAGACAACTCCTTTACAGGTGAGTAGCAATACACTTCACTGGTACGGTGGTGGCTTCACATAGAATTTTAACTTGGATGCGATACTGAACTTCTCAAATCTATTTCCACCCCACTGGCAATTATGGATTAAAAATGCTCAGTGGTTTTGGCTGTCTTTTTGATGTAGGATCTTAGGTGACAACTGGAGGAGTTTTATAATGCAACCCTGTGTTGCTCTATGAGCCGTTAAGCTGCTATAGAGAAGCGTATTGTATTAGGGGAGCCGCTGCGCCATAATTGTCTGAGAAATTGTCAGTGTGGAAATGGCGCCTTTTAGCTCTGGAGTCCAATAAACATTTCTTGTCATGAGATAGAGTGACAGCGTTAGTACTTGCAGTTGGGGGAATTAGCTTAGCTAACGCAACAAGCGAAATTGGTTCTAGAGAGGATTTTGGAGTGAGGATGTGACTGGTAGAACAGAGTAAAGGAAGCTGTGAATGTGTATCCCTTCTTTTGTGTGTTAAAACAGGTGGTTTATATGTCAGGATCATGCAAGGCCCCAGAATGTGGTCCCTCCTGGGGCCACCATACCACTTAGCCCAGCCATAGACAGAAGTAATGAGACTATACATCCTCCGTTATTTCAGTTCTCACAGTCTTGATTTCATTTCAAATTGTCCCTTGCCTACATTTTAGTACTATGGTAGTTAGGCTTACCAGATCCCGTTGTGTTCAGTGGGGCTTGCTTCTGAGTAGACATGCCTAGGATTGTGCTCTAAGGTTTAACAAACTACACCTGCCCACATTCCTTCTCCTAAAGGTCTAGCACTCTGTCCCAGTTGGAGATCTGGTAAGCCTAATGATAGTACTATCATAGTACTGGATTTTAGACTATGTAGAGCACTTTCAAATGTCAAAGCTCTTCAGATGGATTTGCTTGTTGCAATCTTCAACAACACTGTAAGGTAAAGTAGGTATCATGATCCCCATATTACAGCTGGAGAGGTGAAGCTGAGATGGACCAGTTTGCCTAAGGTCACCTCGGTGAGTTAATGGCAGAGAAGAGGTTTGAACCAGGAACGTTCTGATTTGTGGCTCAATCTCTTAGCCATTTCTGAGCTACACCAGCTTTGTTGAAAAGATTTTAAAATTTATTTTTCTTCTTCTTAAAGGTTGAAAGTTGTTGTGGATAACAACGTTATTCATGAAGTCTAATAAGGTGATCAGTTACTATCAGTGGTAACCACTATGAAGCCCACAAGGTGATAGCCTGTGGTGCTGTATAATGAAATGATGAGTACCACTGGTCCCAAATATCAAGATTTTTAGAAACTAAGGAGCACCTTTTCAGTGTTCTCAGATCTCATTGTTATTGACTTGTCCCAAGATAAAGTTGACGTTTGTTATGACATGTCAGCTAGCATGCAGAACCCACCTTCCAAATTCTCTGCAACTATCTTCTAAATATTGAATTTTGTAAAAAATAAAAAAAATAAAAAAACCCGCAAGTTCATGACATAGAAGAAAAGAAACAACTTTCTTTCAAAGTGCTCAAGGAACCTACCGTACCGTGTAAATAGACAGGAAATGAATAGAATAAAAGAAAGGGTGAATGTGTCATCCGAAGACTGACGAGCTGGTCCATTGCAGAATGACTCTTTTTTGCAAAGGCTAACTTAAAATTGTTGCAGGCTGGGGGGAGAGGCTGTTCCACATACATTGATCTACAATTCCTTCAATTATTATTATCTTGGAGTTTTCCACAACACTTGTTTTATTTTTCATAAACATTTTAAGCGCTATAGTATGTATGTGCATCGGAGAAATTGTAGCCAGCTAGGGGTGTGTGTGTGTGAGTGTGTATGAGAGGGGGGGAATGGAGGGGGGGGGAGATGGAAGATATTATGTTCCAGTTTGGAGGAGGAGCTGGTATAGTTTATACCAGAGGTCTGAGGTGAGGGGAGCTCACTGCTCAGGAAAGGATTTTTTAAAAAGAAAATGCTAAAAACAAAAGTACGCTTCAATAATATTACTCTCAGGACTTGTTCCCACATTGCATTTCCATTTGTGGCTTGTTGCCAGGGTGTATCATCACATATGCTATCTGACAGCTTGCTTGCTGCGTCCACACATTGTTTTTTTCTGCTGAATAGAAGCAAGGACAAGACTATAAGACATCTGAATCATACGCTCTGCTACAATCTATGAGCATTGTAATTGAACTATTTCTTGAAATCATTACATTTTCTAGAAATAATCGTGATTATCTCTGTTACAAACATAACAGCAACATTTCCTGCAACATTTCCATGGTTGCTAGTTGACAGAATAGCAGCTTTTATTTTCATAAATACATTTGATTGCAAAGGTGAAAAGGCAGTAATCCAGAAAGGCAACAATCAACCCATTTTTTTTTAAAATACCATTAATCACCTTCTTATGGTTTTACTGAATATTTCAGTTAGTGGTTGATAAAAAAAAAGTCATCCAACAAAACACATTTTAATTAGTTTAATGGCAGTCTAAGCCTTGTGACTGGGAGCAAGGAGCAGAAGATGCCAATTTGTAAACATTATCTGAATGGTGCTTAGCAACTCTGCCCAGGGGGATAACACAACAGTTCTCTGAGAACAAGGCTCTGAGCTTTAGGCTGTAGCTTGGCTCTCACCAGAATCCTAAAACTGGGCTTTAGGACTGGGCTTTATTGTGGTGTCCTATCAGCTGGAATGTTGTTTAAACTACAATACTAAAATACAGATTAGGGTCATCTGAAATGACACAACCTAAAACCCCAAATATACAGAACAGCAACAGTCAACAGCAGTTCCTATCAAAGGTTTGGGAGAACTATCAAAGGTTCCTATCAAAGGTTTGGGAGTATGTCAGTATGTTTCTCAAAGTCCCATTTGCAGGGAAACATACTGTGGGAGCTGGCTATTAGATAGCAGGACTGCTTTCTCAGCTGGCAAAGTTTCAAAAGGGCACAGCCATTGCTGGCCCATCCATGAGGCCAACTGAAGTGTTTGCCTCCGGCAGTAGATTGGTGAACCACTTCCCGGCCGAGTACCACCTCTGGCACCACTCTCCTGCTGCGTACCACTGGAAGTGACTGGCGATGACATCAATGCCAGTTACTTCTGGATTTTCAGGGTTTTAGAGGCCAGAAAATGCAGGTAGGAGGCTCTGGGCAGGTGGGAGGGTCTTCTCAGCGTCCCCAAGAGGCTCGGTCAAACGCAGGAGCCTCTTGGGAGTGAAAATGCGCCGCCGAAAGCACCGCGTCGGAGCAGGGTTCCAGTGGTCCAGCGGTCTGAGTACCACCAGCAGTCGACAAAAGTACCGCTGGTGGTACAAGTACCACAGGTTGAGAATCCCTGGGCTAGAGTATCTCCTGTCCTCCACACTTCCTCTTCTATCTGTCCTGCTTCCATTTACAATCTGGGGAATGGGAGGAGCAGAGGATGGCACATCACCAGGTAAGGGGGGGGCAGCATTGAACATACTGTGTCAGGTGCTAGGAAGTCTTGGGCTAGTCCTGGGCAAAGTCCACTGAATATTGCTGCTGAAACATCCATTTTTATGGAGCGTTCACACTAGAAGACAAGGCACTAGCCAGGAAGCCTTTGTACTAAAGCAGTGGTTCCCAAACTGGGAGGCATGGCTCCCAGAAGGAGCCGCGGATACCAACCAGGGGAGCCGCGGAGTGCCAAGGAATCCTTACGGAAAACAGTGCAATGCCTTGAGTGCCCTTGTTGGGAGAAAGGCGGGGTATAAATTCTTTAAATAAATAAATTGGCAGGTATCAACATAATGTTATGGGGAGTCGTGGCCAATGGTCAAGAGAGCTGCAGGTCAAAAAAGTTTGGGAAACACTGTACTAAAGGATAAGCTGTGGTCATTTGTACCATATATTATGCTGACAGATAAGGAAAGCACAACGTATGGCCCAATTTATAGTCCTCAAGTTCTTCAATCTGGGCCCTGTCTGAACTTTAGGGGTTCCCCACTTTTATTTTGGGTTGATCTTATCATAGGAAGTTGCTTTTCCTAGAGTTCTCCTGCTGGATTAAATGGTGGGGCAGAGGGGCGAGGCTTCCAGTTCCAATTATTCATGCAGTGCTCTGGAAGCCAGGGCACTGATTGAGGTAGAAGGCACCAAATGAAAATGTCATTCAGATATTGGAGAAGTGTTGCATATTGTCTGAATCATACTTGCAAATGTTATTATGAACAGCGGTATCATAGTAAACGATGGAGTGCAAGAGCTCTTCATGACACCTCCCATTGCTAAGCCACACCCCTGATTGCCAAGAATCCAAGTAAGATTGTTTATTATATACAGTAGATAAGAATCCAAGTAAGATTGTTTATTATATACAGTAGATAATTTTTACCCCTCCTTCCACCCCCCCAAAAGGGGAGCTCATGACAACTTACAAATAAAGAAAAAAAGAAATAATAATAATAATAATGGGATGACTTTTATCTGTAAATATTAGGTCACACTTAAATTAGAATGAAGTATTTTTGCAAAAAATAGTGGCTGGTTAGCAACACCAGCTATAGAATAGAAAAAATGCCTTTGGGATCAGTGATTCCCATAATGAACAAACTGTGTTGCAATGAAGTAGCAATAATTCTATCAAACTAAAGACCAGTTCACAGAGTATTTTTCCCTTACATGCAAACCAATGTTTTTCCAAATGTGTTCATCTTCTGACATGCTCTTATGTGAGAAAGATAATGTGCAAACCAGTGCGTCACAAATAAAGCTGGTAGCAATTTAAATGATTGAGATGGTCTTTTTGTCAAACTGTTGTGACTGCAAAAATTGCTTCCAGTTGTATTTGTAATCTGTTCATGTAGATTGCATTTCTCTATGTGAGAACATGCCCAGGGATGGCCAGGAATGTTTGGGTAGGAAAAAAAGTATCTATGACTCTGGCCATGAAGTCACAGGGTATTTAAAAAAGCATACCTCTGCTTTAAAAAGCTTAAAATTTAAAAAAGGACATTTATTTATTGGACTTGTATCCTGTTCTCACTCCCAAGTATTCAGAATGGTGTACATATACAGGCTTACCAGATCGTCACTGGGACGGGAGCGGTCTACCCTTAAGGGGGCGGGGCATGGGGGGCCAGAACGTGACGTGTTCTGGCCCCCCCACGCCCCGCCCCCTTAAGGGTAGACCGCTCCCGTTCCGGCGATGATCTGGTAAGCCTGTACATATAGATCCAAGGAGGCGCCGTCCAGATACAGGTCAAGCAAAGTCCTGCATAGCTTTAGACATGGACAGCACTTGGAGACTATTGTGAAAGAGAGAGTTGGAAAGGAAGAAAATCTAGTGTCTCTTGAAAAAGTTGTAATAAGAAAAAAAAAGAGCTGAAAAACCGGAAAATTTGTCAAGTCACTTTTGATGATGATGATGGTGATAGTAGAAATAAATCATTTAAAGCAACTTTGAGAGCAATTCTATGCATGTCTACTTGGACGTAAGTCTCATTGTATTCAGTGGAGCTTACTCCCAGGAAAGTGTGCACATTGCAGGCTTTGAATATTTTCCTCTTGCTTGTGTTGTTGATTGACGGAGCCCTCTTGCTTCGGAATCTTCAGACCATTTCCCCAAACCATTTAGAAAGAAACACATATACCATATAGTTTTTGGTCACTTGTTGCTGTTCCCAGGTACGAAGGTAGATATGTAAAACAATCTATTTCTGTATCACCACCAGAGTTCCTATCTCTCTGTTTCCTTCCTTTTTAGAGAACGGTCTTTCCTTGCTGGGCTATCATTTATGCAATTATAGTGTGATTAAGCATGTGAATAAACTGGTTGCCTACCAAAAGTCATACGAGAAGCAAGTACCATGCGGAGGGTGGATTCCAGGAAGGCTTTGTACCAAAACCTATTACAAAGAAGAATACCACGAAATCAATATCGCAGAGAACGTGAACCTGACGGATTGCTGTGATGGATATGAACAAGTCGGTCTCTATTGTGCTTTACGTAAGTATCAACTTAATATTGAAGTAAATGATACAGGCTATGAGTTGCCAACTATAGTGCTGGAATACCTGCACTTATAATTTACAGTCAGTTAACACATAGGCTGAGCATGTAGGTTATCAATGTGGTGGGACACAGAAGTGAGTCTCATAGCACAATCCTATACTCACTAGCCACTGGTGGTGCTCCTCTTTCGTGGGCACTGACTACTTCAAAGCAGTCAGCACCAGTTGTAAAAGGCGCTCTGGCAGCACACGAAACTGCATGCTGCTGGAGCACCAACAGGAAGGCTGGAGCCTTCCCGTGCACTCCAGAGAAGTGCGAAGATGACCATAGAGGTACGTTGATGAGGAAGGCAGGAGGGGGTGGGGGGCGGAACAGAGGTGGGGGGAGGGTGGAATGGGGTGGTGACGGGCAGGGGATGGGCGGATTTGGTCCGGGAAGGGGGCATGTTCATGGCCACTGAATCCTAACCCCTTCCCAGACCCGATCCCACAGTGCAGGTCCACACGGACCTGCACCAGCTATTTAGCTAGCACTGGTCTGAGAAGACCCCCCCCCCCCACGCCATGGAGGCTTACCCTTCGGTAAGGGAATGATTGTTCCCTTACCCAGCTCTCATTGGAATGATTGTTCCCTTACCCAGAAGAGACCTCCTGAAATATACCCCCCCACCCCCGGACTATCCCCTACATCACAGGATGCAGGGGTAGCCACTTTGGCCCTACTGCATCGGTGGGGGAGGAAACAGTAGGATTGGACTGTCAGAATTATACATCATCCCCTTTAATGAGAACTGCAGCTCTCATTGGGCAGGCTGCATAGCCTATGGGGCAGGCTGCATAGGTTCCCTTTCACGTCATTTGGGGTTGGCACCAGATTGCCCTGGGGCATGCTGCCTTTCAGCCCCGTCTGTGTGCCCACAGCTTCCCTCTTCCCTCTCCACTGTGCGCCTTCTGGATTTCCTTTCCCTATCCCCAACCTAGCTTGGTCCCTATCCCCAACCTGGTCTCTCCCTTCCTGCTCACCTGCTTCCTGGGGTCAGTACTCGTGATTATAGTCATAGATGGGCGGTGATACAGGGTTGCTGGCAGCAAGAGCTCCTTTTCCTCTTCCACTCAAAGATGGTAAGGGACCACTCCACCCATCCCACTCACAGTCAAATCACATGTTGTTTTAAGGATGTGCTTGGCTGGTTTTGTTTTTTTTTTGGTGCTAAATAGAAGCCATGGGGGGGAGGAATTCCCCAATCCAGACTAAGACCACCGTTTACATGTGGGCTTTAATCCTATCCCCCTATTACAGTCCCAGTGCAGATTTGTCCCAGTGCACAGTCCCAGTGCTATTTGCCCTGGACAAGAACGTCTCATTGGTGCTAATGGGAGCTTCCTATCCAGGGCAAATACCAGCTATAGAGGGGGCAAGCCAGATTGGGACCATAAAAGGTGGAAAGAGTTAAAGCCCCCCTGTCCCCACGCCATGGTCCTCATTCAGATTAGTTCCCCTGAGATTGCTATTCACCCAAAACAAAACAGCACGCATGCGCACGCACAAAGGGCCAACTGCGTACTTAAAGTAACATCTAGTTTTTGACTTGGCTTCAGCAGCAGAAGTGCCTCATTTGCCTTCAGACTATTCTTTGGCCCTCAGAGCCTTAGTTGGTTGTAGCTTCTGTGAACGGTAACGGACTGTCTAGACATTGTCTTAAATAAATGATGAAAAGAGGTATTTAGACAATTAGTGGAATGAAATCACAGTACATTGCTGGACTACTGTGAGTTTGTCCCTCACCCAACTGTTATTTAAACAAGCTTTCTCTTGGGTCTAAACGATTAGAGTGGAGGGATCTACGAGGTTCTTCAGAATGCCTTTCCTTTAATACTCTTTTTTTAAAAAAAACTTTTTGGTTGATTTCTTTTGATTGATTTCTGCCTGGTCACATTTTTATGTGGCAGGCAAATGTCCTGTATGCCTTCTTACACTATATAATGTCTGAAGAGGAAGAAGCATGTGTCTGTAAGTCTGCAGGCAGGGCTTAGTTTTCTTGGGTGCTTGGTAACTGCAACTACTCCCATTACTACCACTCTATTAGGTAACAGATAGGGTATGGAGTAGGCACTCCCTGGGAAACTATGATTGGCTGTGCCATCCTAGGACAGCATGTCCACTGCATAGATAAGGGTCTTCTCTTCAAACAGTAGCTATAATCAACTGGAGAGAAGCAGCAGACAACAGCAAAGTCATCAGACATGTAAACTGGACACCAGTCCTTACTGGTTCTTTCACTGGGTGCAGGGCTGTATTATCCATAAGGCTGACTAGAGGCCCCACTTCAGCCTCGTGGCCCTGCAGGGACAGGGGCCCCGCAGGGACAAGTCTCTATAGAGTGAGAGGAACTCACTCTATAACGAGAGTGAAGATTGAAGTGCTGGAGGGAGCCCGTTGGCCTGAAATGCCTGAAAGCCTAGGGGCCCAGGGGCCATGGGTTAATGCACCCCTGACTGGGTGGCTGATATAATCATCCAAGAAAATTAAGCACTGTACAGAGATAAAAGGATAATGAATTTTCATTCTCTCTCCACACCCATGATATTTATAACTGTACCCTGCCTGCCTCTGTTAGACTAGAATGGAGACACAGTGCCTGTTAAATTCCTTTAACTCTTTGTCAGTCCATTCTTGTTACAGTACTGTATATACATGTTGTCAAAATGTTTGTATATACTGTAACAAGAATGGACTGACAAAGAGTTAAATGATTTTGATGGGGCTGCCATGCATGTAAGCTGTGTGCAGTTTTGCCATCTATGAGAGCAACGTGGGAGGAAGCCTGTTAACTGAAATGGTTTCAATGCCTAGTTTGCATTGTTTAAGGGGGGATGCTAGACAGATGGTCTCATGCTGGGAGTTGCTCCTGTAATAATTAGGGCTTGATAGACTTTGACAGGGACGACATGTTGTAGGTCTGTCTTTGTGTTCTGGCTTTTGCAAAAACGATGACCCTGACATTTCAGACTGATGGTTATGATGGCTCTGAGCCAGCATTGTTACACTTCCCAGTCACTTGCACTGGTTTTTCAGAACACATCTGTGACTCATTAGACTGTTTGTGCCATCATTCAGGAAAGAAATAGCTGCCTTGAACATGAAAGCAGCTTTAGCAGAAGCTTGGATTCCTGCTGTGACAGGTTCATAAGCAAGAGACCAGGCAGGATTATAAGGTTCAAAGAATATAACCATCTCCAACTAACTAGTGCAAAACTACTGTACTCAGTTGTGTGGGTGACCTCCATGAATATGTTATGTATTAAACAGCCCAATGCTATGATTGGGCTGCACTGCCGGAATGCTACAGCCTGACCTAAGGTGTTGCAAAACATGACACAGTATAGCGTGTAACCGGGCCGCTGCCAAAAATGGCAAATGACACGGGCTGCGCAGCAGTGGCCTGCCTGGAGCCCCCAGTGTGGGTAATTCAGCGGCAGGGGCAGACTGTGGGTGGGGAGGGGGAGGGAGGCGGAGTGGGAAGACTGAGGGCATAACTGGGCATGGAGGGGGGAGGGACTGGGGGTGGGAAGGATGTGGGAGGGAGGGATTTTGCAGCAATGGTGCATGCTGGATCTTATCCCCTCTGTTTTAAACCTCCCTGTCCCTTTTCTCTCCTTGGACATAGTAGTACGCCTCCAAAAGAGGTGGCATATGTCTGAGGAGACCCACAGGCAGCTCCAGGGCTTACATAAGTAATTTTTTTTTTTTACTTACCTCCCATTTGCCCTCTGGATGACCCCCTCGCCATTGGATGCAGTGCATGCCTTTTTGGTGTGGCTGCATTGGTGCTGGTGGCGTCGGATAGGATTGGGGCCTAATTTTGTTTATTGTATACATTTGTGCACTGTCTTTCAATATGAATCTTTCCATGGCAGCTCACAATATGGAAGTAAAAATATTTTTAGAATAGCAGAACAGAACAGCAGAGAAAAAGCCAGCAGTAATGAAACAACCTGGGAAATGAAAATGGTCTTCACCAGGCACTGAATCGAAGAAAGTGATGGTGGTTCCCTGGGGAAAGAGTTCTGTGAGTGGTTGTGGCACCACAAGAAGGCCCCCTCCCTAGCACCACCTGCCTCGACTTCGATGGTGGTGGCACTTGGCAGAGGGCCTCCAGTGATGATGCCAGGTGATTTTGGGAATACAAATGTATTTGGGTACCCAGGTCTCTGAGGATACAGTGAGCACGGGCACTCATGCTTGGAAATGGACTGGTGACCAGTGGAGATGGTTAAGGACCATTGAGATCTGTTTCACCAACCAGTCCCAGTTAAGAGCCTTGCGGCGATATTTGGAATTAGCTGACGTTTCCAATCCGTTTTCAAAGGCAGGCACATGATGTGGGAACGTATTGCAGTACAGTAATCTAATCAGGAGGTTACTAGTGTGAGGGTGACCTCGGTCAAGTTGTCTCTATCTAAGAGGGGCTGCAGCTGGCACACCAGTTGCCATATGTTATGGTCCTTGGGGGTGGGATCTCCCAGCTTGAAAAGGTGCTGGTGGGTTGCTCAGCTCTGCTCCTGTCTTTGTAGTGGCTGCAGTAAGGAAGCACAGGTCTAGAGATATGTAAATGGCAATGGGCCAAACAATATGTTTCATGAAATGTAAATATTTAGCCCTGAGTATTTCCCCCCCCCCCAAATTAAATAGCAGTTGTTGGGGTCCCAATTATGGTCAGGACCATGATGCACAAGGAAGTTGCATTTAGCCCTTTCCCACTCTGTCACAGTCTTGATTAAAATTGTGCCCCCAACAGAGGCATAGCTAAGCGGCCCCCGGTGACATCACCGCCGGCGCTCAGCATCGATTCAGAGGTGCAGGGCGGGAGGGTGGGCCAAACCAAAGGCCTTTGTCACTGCTACCACCCGCTCCTCACGCCGACAAAATGTCGCGATTGCCGCCCCCGCTGCCTGTGTTCTCACACCTCCGCATGCCACCCGGAGCCCCCTGTGTGTCGCTGAGGGCCCACTGCCCACCGCCCCCTCCAGCCACCGCCTCTGACCCCCAAAGCTGCTTCAAGCTCTGTAAGGGAAGCTTTCCTTGGCACCAGCAGAAGCTTCCCTCCCAGGGTGAAGTAGCTTTAGGGGGGGCGGGGGAGTGATTTTTGTTGGAACCATGGCATCGCAGGAAAGGATTGTGTTTCCTGTTGCGTTTGTGATTGATTCAGGCCAGTATTTACAGAATCCTGGTTTGGTCACAGACCAGGAGTCTATTCCAGGATTTATACTGGGCCAAAACTCAGGGAGGATTCTAAAAAAAACTAGACAGGAGTCTGTTTGTGGCATCTGCAAAGAAAGAATCTCAGCAATACACTCTGCATTTAGTTAGGACCATTCTGCATACCTAGTCTCATTTTCAAGAATTCCTGGCACTTTACTACCCCTCCCTGCATGATGTGGTCCAGTCCTCACATGCACAGGGCTGATCCAGCCATGAAATGATATGGCTTGCATCGGGGAAGTGGCAGAATCGGGGTGCCCTTCCCCTCAGGTCTGCCACTACCTCCCACCAGTCTGCCACAGACAGAGCCACATTGATATACTTCCTGCTCACTTAAAGCGAGCAGGAAATGACTCATCCCCTTGGCTTTTGTACCTTCCTCCTTCCCCTTGCTGAGGTTAGAAGTTTATATAGGGATTATGTTGTGTCCCTTTAAATTCCAGTCTAACAGAGGAAGAATGAAGGAGAGGGAGAGAGTAGTGAAGTGCTCCTTCCTCATGTAGAGATTAAAGTTTAAATGGAGCTCTTTGCTACTTGCTCACCTCAATCCTTCCTTGCATGGTCCCTTTAAATAAAGCAGGAAGTCCCACACTTCCTGTTTTTGGGAAAGAACCACACAATAGAAGGAGCATAGTGAGGAGGTAAGGGGCTGTTTTTGGAGGGGGATACGCATGTGTAAAAGTGTGCATACTCTCGTGAAGGCAGCAGTGGTGAGTCAAGAGTTGCTTTGGGCGACAGACCTAGTTAGGCTGTCCTTGCATGTGCCCACACACATACACCATGGTTGCTATTTAACTTAAAAATAGCACGTAGGCAGAGCCAAACTCGTCATTTAACATAAATTTAATTGTCTCTCCCTGCTCTTTCTTTTTTTCCAGCCTGCTGTTCACTACTGTTCTCAAATGAATCAAAGCATGACTGGGTTACTGTTCTGTATATTCTTGTTCAGTGCTTCCTTTACCCCCCTATTCTTTTGCTTCTTATTTATTTCTACATCATAAACTATTTCTGTTTGTTGTCTCTTTAGCAAGCTAACCTTTTGGTGCTGTTACAACAATACAAATTCAGCAATATGTAGTCATACGAAAAGTAAAATTTGTGTTACCAGTTTACTATTGCATGAGAAGCTGGAACAATCAATTGCTGAAATGGAGGCAAATCCTTGACTGCTTAGTCACTGACCTCCTTGAGTCAGCTGAATGGGTGAGGCTGGCATTCAAAACTCCCTGAGCAGAGCAGTACATGGTCTGGTCTTGTTCAGAGGTGAGCAGGCTGGTTTTGTCTCCGTCTGATTAGCTGGCATCTGAAAATTGCTGGCATTTGTCAAAGAGGAAGTACCGTAGCTTCTTGTGTTGCCAGAAGCCTTATCAGCGAATGCTGTATTTTTGTGGTGTTGCTTTTGCAACAGAACAACACTATTGACTTGGGAAGTTTCTGATAAAACTCTGCATTTCAGTTAGTTGCTTGAGATCTATACTTGACCTTGTTGCCGTTGACAACTCATTCCAATGTTGGTGTTCTAACTTGAAGACCTGAGAATTGTTGCCCCAATTCACATCATAAATTGAGCAGGGACCAGCAATTTATATTTATTTATACAGTATTTATATACCGCCTTTCTTGGTCATTGGATTTCTCCTCCGACTTTAATCGAAGGCGGTATACATGGGCAGGCTGTCCTAACCCCCCTTGGTTTTTTTTATAATATATATAAAAATGTCCAGTCTTTCATGAATGGCTACTTTCCAGGTGGTATCCTTTTTATAGTCTGACAATTCTGCTGGTTGGTGCCTCCCACACTCGACCGACGCAGCTGGAAGCTCTTATCTCTCCTCCTGGAGGCTTTCACAGCTTTTTGCCGGTGGCGTGTCTCGAACTTATCAAGTTCACCAGTCTTTGGGCTTTGAAGGCAGCAGCTCTCCCAAACTGAGCCAGTCTGTAGCCGCTACAGTGTAGCATGTTGGAAGAATGGTACAAGTCTTTCTCTGCTACGCAGATAGCCTTCAGTTTGAACAGGGACCTCCACATATGCACCCAATTGTGCAATCTTTCCCTGCTTTTTCGAGGGAGAGAATTTATGCAAACCAGACCTGTGTGCAATGGGGTGGTTGCATGGAGAGCTCATTTCATAGTCATGACTGTCTGCAGTTCTGCATGGTGAAGGGTAGGGGCTCCTTCAGCACCTGATTTCTGCTGCTCACCAAAGCAATGTGTGAACCAGATGTTTAATCAAGTTAAGGGTGAGTCTTGTTGTGCTGCAGGTTTCACAAATGAATGGAATTGTCGTATATGCAAGTATTAAGTATCCACAAGAGAGGATGTGCAATTCTTTGCAGTAGTGGGGAGTGGGCAGAAAGCTGGATCTGCAGCCACTGTGAATCACATGTATGCACGCTCTCAGATATGTGCATGCACATCTACTCCCACTTACACATACATCTGTGCCACACACATGCATAGTACATGCATACACACTATGTATTACACACAAACATATGCACACGATGTGTTGGGAAAGGGCAGAGGGGGGGGTTTGATACTTTGTCCTCCCGTTTGCCCCACATGTAGACACACATACATATGTATGTACACATACGTCATTGTGGTTCTGGGGCTGTGGAGACTATTTTCCATATATTCTTTTATTGCAAATTTCATGTACACTCTCGTTCCGAATACCTGGACCCCATATTTGTGAAACACTCAGGTTGCTCAGACGTTCTAAAATTGTCCTAAATGACAGATTGACTGAGACGGTAGGGAATGTTGTAAAATTTTTACTGTCAGTAGAGCGCCTCTTTCAGGCTAGGTTCTATTGAAAGTCCTTGTTTTAAACTGTTTTTATGGATAGTGTGTGTTATGGCAATAAAGGTACTTATTACATACTGTATATATTCACCCCCAAAGATGATGGAAAGAATAGAACAGAGGTAAGGAAATCTTCCTTTTACCCTTGCCCTTCTCCCACATAATACGAACACACACAAAGGAACATCAGTTCAACGAAGATTGTATGTCCATCAGTTCTCCCTGCCTGTCTGTTCTCTCACCTTCACCTCTCCTGCTCTTCCTCCTCCTCTTCCCACCGTCTGCTACCCAGCTTCCCTTCCATCTTACCTTTCCAGTGGCTGACAGCGAGGAGAAAAAAAAGGGGGGGGAGGGAGGGCCAACAGGCATCCAAGACCTTTTTCAAGCCCCTCCAGTTTTACACCTTGATTGTCCACATGCAAAGCAACCAAGTTCAGAAATTGTTGTTGTTGTTGTTCAGTCGTTAAGTCGTGTCCGACCCTTTGTGATCCCATGAACCATATCCCGCCAGGCCTTCCTGTCCTCCACTATCTTCCTGAGTTCGCTCATTTTCATGTTCTTTGCATTGGTGATGCTGTCTAACCATCTCATCCTTTGCCTTCCCCTTCTTCTTTTGCCTTCAATCTTTCCCAGCATCAGAGTCTTCTCCAGAGAGTCCTCTCTTCGCATTAGGTGGCCAAAATATTTGAGTTTCAGCCTCAGTACCTGTACTTCCAGGGAACAGTCAGGGTTGATTTCATTTAGGATTGACTGATTTGATCTCCTAGCAGTCCAAGGGAGTCTTCTCCAGCCCCACAGTTCAAAAGCATCTATTCTTCGGCGCTCAGCCTTCCTTATGGTCCAACTCTCGCAACCATACATTGCTACTGGGAACACCATCGCCCTGACTATACGAACTTTTGTTGGCATGGTGATATCTCTGCTTTTTATTATGCTATCTAAATTTGCCATAGCTTTCAGAAATAAGTTCAGAAATAGAACACAGATAATGCAAATTTCAATGTGATCACTGTATATTTTTATTAGAGCAGAGATGAATGAGTGAGTAGGTGGGTGGGCAAGACTCACAATGAAATTCTTCCAGATTGCATTCTGTGTTGGTACTGCAGACACGTTTATGTGTAGCTTGAAGTTTGTGGTTTCCCCCGAGACACATGCTGAAGGGCTCTATAGCACATGCTTTTCATGTAGAAGGTCCCAGTTCAATCCCTGGCATCTCCAGGTGTGGCTAGACAAGATCTTTGTCTGAAAACCTGAAGAGCTGCTGCCTATCACAACTGATGTATACACAATGTGTATATGTAAAAATACATATAAAAATGACTTTGTGCTGTATATGTAAAAATACAGTGACTGGGATTCAAAGAGCCCCACCACTAGGTCAAATCTCGAAAGAGTTTTGAGCTTGTGTTTCTTGAATCGTAGGCTTTCATCCTACATGGAAATGCACTTTTGAGTTTGAGAGGAATTTCAAAGGCATTTTGAGGAATGGCATCCGGTTTGTTCAAATGAAAAAAAAAGAGTCAAAAATTACACTGGGCACACTCAAGCCTTGGACATGTCTAAACTAAAGCAGCTCTTGGGATCTTGGCTAACAGATGCAGTTTTGTTGCTAAATGTTTTGTTCTGCAGCCCTAAACAGATCTAGTGACTTTGCCTCAAGACCTGGTACGTGTCCAACAAAGGAAGTGGAAGCATTAATTGGATGCACATGCACATGGGATATGGATTGTCCAGGACATAAAAAATGCTGTGAGACATCGGAACAGTTTGTTTGTTCAGATCCTGCACCAGAAGGTATAACCTTGACCAATTTTGTGTTTTCCTCCAGCAGGCCCATAGCCAGAACTGTTGCAGTCAGGGAACCATTAGGTGTACTATCCTAAACACAAATGGGAGCCCCTGGAGCAAATGAGGTTCAGGGGGAGGGCAGGCCCAGGAGATCTGGAGAGTGGGTAACATTGTAATCAGAGGCGTCGCCTGAAATGGGGCGGGGGGTCGCCGCCTCACCCCCCGCCTGCCCGGTGCCCCCCCTATTTTTTAAGCTTTTTTGTATTTTTCCGCATTTTTTTTTAAACTATTTTCGTGGATTTTTAAGTCTTAACGGGGCGTCTGTATGTATATGTATGCTTTCGCGCACTTATCTTGTAAATGTAAGGCTTCCAGCGACGATCTTCTTACAGCTCCCGGGCGCTTCTTCTCCCTGCGCCCAGGCGCGAGCTCCATAAAGGCACAGAAGGTTGGCTGGAACAGCTTTGTTGTTCTGCGCTTGCGCGAACTATGAAAGACTTGCGCATGCGCAGAACAACAAAGCTGTTCCAGCCGACCTTCTGTGCCTTTATGGAGCTCGCGCCCGGGCGCAGGGAAAAGAAGCGCCCGGGAGCTGGAAGAAGATCGTCGCTGGAAGCCTTACATTTACAAGATAAGTGCGCGAAAGCATACATATACATACAGATGCCCCGTTAAGACTTAAAAATCCACGAAAATAGTTTAAAAAAACGTGGAAAAATACAAAAAAAAACACGACCGAAACCAGAGGAGCCCCGCCCCACGCCCTGAGCCCTCCGCCCTCCGCCCTGGGGCCTACCGCACCACCGCCCCATATCAGGCGACGCTTCTAATGGAGCAACAAGACCTTGGATAACTTCAAGTTCACAGCTTGTTCTGACAAGGTCTGGAGCCCATCGAGCCCTTCTGTCCCCTCCGGACCTGACCATCCCTCCCAGACTCCAGATTTCCTTAGGAACTTCCAGTGTGCGGCAGCTGTGAAGAAGCCAATTCCATGCTTGGGATCATTAAAAAAGGGTTTGAGAATAAAACGGCCAATATTATTATGCCCTTTGTACAAATCAATGGTAAGGCCACATCTGGAGTATTGCATCCAGTTCTGGTCGCCCCATCTCAAAAAGGATATAGTGGAAAAGGTGCAGAAGAGAGCGACCAAAATGATTATTGGGCTGGGGCATCTCCCTTTATGAGGAAAGGCTACAGCGTTTGGGGCTCTTCAGTCTAGAAAAAAGATGCCTGAGGGGGGACGTATAAAATTATGCACGGGATGGAGAAAGTGGATAGAGAGAAGTTATTTTCCCTCTCACACAACACTAGGACTAGGGGACATTAAAGGGAACTTTAAAGGGATAGCCTCTGCCTTGCTCTCTGCTGTATCTCTGTCAGTTATTTATTTATTTATTTTATTTAAAGAATTTATACCCCGCCTTTCTCCCAGCAAGGGCACTCAAGGCGGCTTACAATAAAACATTAAAATACATATATACATTAAAAGAATTAAAAACAAATAATTAAAACAGTTAAAACAAACAGCCCCACCTGGTGCATTGCCTTCATGGTGAGCAGCAGACACTAGGGAGCCTGAGGCCCTTGAGGGTGCAGAGAGGGCCAAACCCTCAGGGGGTGCTGTTTCTGAGGCTCTCCAGTATGAGGGGCTCCCGGCTGATGGGAACAGGCAAAATGTGAACTGGCAAACAGCCGGTGTCCAGCACCTCTGCTGTTTGTGCTGCCAGCCTTTGTGACCTGGCTGGTCTGGCTCTCTCCCTCCGTGGCCTTGTCCTGGCTCAAGGTGGCTGAGATCACAACATGAAGGTACTTAGGGGAGAGATGGTGGTATGGAATCAGTGCAGAACATCTGAGACCTAAATGCAGGTTATTTTAAATTATATATATATATAAAAAATTGTATTAAATGTTAATAAAATGAAACCAAATGTTGTTCAATTTAAAAACAGGAGCCTAGTGTTGTCAGTCATCCCAGTGCCTCTCTACTCATTGGCCAGAGCACTGGCAGGCAGGCTAGAATACCACCTTCCTGCTTTTCTTTTACTTGTTCCACAAGGAAAAGCAGTAGAGACTAATTTTTAATGAAAGCTAAAAATTCAGGGAGGGGACCTGTAATACCCTGAGACTATAGCCCTGTCCTCCCGGAAAAAAAAAAACCCACACATTCTTTTTTACCTATGTAAAATGGTGAAAAAAGTCTAGTTGTTGCTTGTAACAATTATCTACAGAAACATAAATCTTCATTTAACGGTAGAATGAATTCAGCATCCATGAACAGACTAAAACATGCTTCTCTGAAGTCCTGCCTTCTACTTTTTGCATTTGTCGAAACTTTCCAATTACTGAAAGGCTGACTTTGGAAAGCCAATGTCAGAAAGAGGAACAGTTTTAAGGAACATAAAGCAAATATAGGGCATTTTCAAATTGAGTAGTACACAAGAGGGGAAGCCACTGTACTGCTGAGATTGCTAATAAGGTTTGGGGAGAGACCTTGAGCAGTATTTTCTTTGAAGAGGAAGAACTCTGCAAGTCTAAAAGAAAAATGAGTAAGGATGAATCAGTGCAGAATTCCTGAGCCCCATGATTCATTCTGTTGAGCAGATTAAACATGAGCAGTGTAAATGAGAAGCCTGCTGTGATCAATGGGCTTTCCCCCATTAATTTAATGTTCCGGCTCCAAATAAATCGTTTTACTTTGTTCAATTCTAGATCAAACAGTGAAAAAATACTGGTATAAAGTGTCAGTGCTGGTGAAAATGGATTTCAGTGAGTTAAACAGAGTGGATCCAAGACTTCTGAATCATTCACGCCTGTTGCACTCTATGGTAGGAGTAAATACAATGGCTTTCAATCTCTGCTGTTGTTGCTGTTTGCTGGTGTAGCAGAGCTTAAGTAGCTCTATGGCTGCCACCTGCTGGACAAGGAACTAAATACTGTACAGGATGTACAGTACATAAGTTCAGCAGTTCTCAGAAAACTCACAAGAACCCTGTAATTTTGTTCTGTTTCTCCTGGTTTCACAAAATTCCCTTATGGGAAAAATATTGCATAATATCTCACCAAACTCATGAAATTGTATACAGTACTAACGTTCCCCCTCTCTAGCTATAGTGGACAGCTCCACAGTACATGATCATAGTCTTATATATGGACCATGCACTACCAAACCTGCATCTGCACCTTTCTGTACAGTAAAGATTGTGGCATGAAATGTAGTGCCCTGTCAGCACGTTTATGACTTCAGATTCCCCACTATCTGGGGAAAATTAATGAACAGTTATCCTGTTTGGCAACACTTCTGTAATCCTTCCCTAACCTTGCTTTTAATAGCATCCTTTATTTGATGTCCCTGAAAACAAAGCCAGACCTATAGCTACATAAGCAATTGCTTCCTTATCTGCCAAAGCACCCATAATTTTTCCAGGAGCCGGAACTCAAGGAAAAAACAAACATACACCTGCATATGCTGCATACTTGTGTCCTTTCTGCAATCACATTGTTAATAATAATAATAAAAAAAACATTTCCTGTTTCTTCTCCTATAAAGAAATATATGAATACAATAGAAAAATAAATGTACTCTAACGGCCCAATCCTATGGGTCTGCTGCACCGTTAGAACTCATGTTCTGGTGGCGCACCATGCTTTATGGTGGTTGCAAAGCATGACTTGCAAAGTGGCCACAGCTGTGCCTCAGCAGCCTCCTGAATAGTCCCAGCACTGGTAAGTCAGTGTGGGGGTGGCTGGGGGCAGAGGGTTGGCGGAACGGGGAGAGGTGGGGGAGACCATTGCGGCATCAGAAACTTATCTCTGGGCAAGGGAAGAAATGTTCCCTTACCTGGAGGAGACCTCTAGAACTGCCCCCCCCCGCAGGATGCGGCGCATGCTCTGGTGGCATGGCTGCATTGGTGGGAGGGGGTTTAGATAAGACTGGGCTGAAACAGTGGAATTTATACCAAGAATGGGGAAGATTTGTGGTGTTCCAGGGAACCTATTGCCATATTCAAACAAGTGCTTAATATCAAAAGATGGGTGGTATAGCTTCACTGATACACTATGGTGTGATAAGTCATTAAAAAGAATTTCCTCTCTTACAGATTACTGGAGCACTATGGCCCTTGAATGCCTCTGTGTACCATATCCAGACTACTCAAGGAGAACGTCATACAGAGACTTTGGCTTCTCAGATCTTGATTGGACTGGAACAGCTGGTCCCACTGGCAAATCTCTCTTCTTTATTGAATGATATTGTGAAGCGAGTGTCTGAAGTTATCGACATCGTTGTGCAAGGTTGTACTAACAAAAATGTTAAAGAAAAGAGCTGAAAACAATATAAACGATAGCAGCAGCAGGTTAAACATTTAAAAAAACATCAAAGCTGTATAAGCAAGACACTGGATATAAAAGAGATTTGATGCAGAATTGCTATAATATAATTGGACTGCTCAATAACAAAATGATTAAAAATCACCATTCTGAAGTGTAGCTCTATTAAAGAGTTAAAATTTTAGGAATAGCCCAATTCTGTCTAGCAGGACGCAGCAGCTCACAGAATGCACCCACCGCATCCTGAGTAGAATTGGGCCTGCTCCGGTGCAGCTGACGGCCTCCTTGGGGTATAGGGATGTTTGTCCCTTTACCCCGAGTAATGCGCCAGCCACCCTGATGAGTCTCCTCGAATGAACACCAGCAGTTTTGCTGGCGTACATTCGAGAGGCCTGTGTATGGCCCAACAGGCTAGGGAAGGGGATAGGATATTGGCAGAGGCGTCATCCGCCGATCCCTCCTCCTTCCTGGGTCTGATCCACCAATCCCTCCCTCCCGGAATGCCTCTGTTTCGCCCTGCCCCTGTCCATCGGCCAGCAGGGACTTATCTTCCTGCCACGGCGCTGCACCATTTTGCGGCACCAGGGGAGGGCACAAGCCTCTCCGCCAGCACCGCTGAACCTCCCTTATGGCATGTTTGTAACACTCCAAACCAAAGCACCACTCCACCAAGTAAACAAGATTGTGTCATAAATGTGTGTGTGAGATACTTTGTAAACACGAGGAACTAAAATCTGGGGAGGAATTTCCAACCCACTTAGGGCTCCTTCACACAAGAATAAACTTTTTGTATGTAGGAAATAGTGTTATCCCCACATATAATTTGTCACATGCATGGAATGCACATGTGTCTCTCACAATATGAGGCACTAAAGAAGCTACCATCTGTTGTGGCTTCCTGCTTATGAAATATCAATCAATCATATTTTTATATCGCCCTTCCTCCAAGGAGCTCAGGGTAGTGTACATGGTTCCTTCCCTCCTTTTGTCCTCACAACAACCCTGGGAGGTCAGTGAGGCTGAGAGACACTGACTGGCCCAAGGCCACCCAGGAAGCTTCATGGCTGAGTGGGGATTTGAACCTGGATCTTCCAGGTCTAAGTCCAACACCAGAACCAGTACACCAAATAGATGAGATTCAGATCATGACCTTGGGTTGGATAGTAAGAACCACTGGCAGAAAGAAGTCTGTGCCAGCAAACTTCCCAGCATCTTCCTCTCCACAGACAGACAGACAGACAGACAGACAGACAGACAGAGACGCACGCACGCACGCGCACCCCCCCCCCGCCAAGTTGCTCTTGAGGACTGGGACATCCTCCTTGGGAATGGGGTGGGGTATGTGGGGAGCTGAAGGCAAGAGAGGAGTTCTAGGAATACTTGACAAGTCTGTCTCCTTTCTTTTCCTTGATGAAAGACTCTGATCCAGGTTCACTAGATGTTCTGCTTCAAGCCAGCAATTCTTCCGCTTTGATGGCAAACTCAACATTCACATTACAAAACACTGGCAGAATTGATTCTAAATGCTGTAAGTTATATTTTCTTCTTTAATTTTTTTTTTTTTTTTAGTTTTAAAGCTGCTTTGTCTAGGGGCAACTTTGTATGTGAAGTTTTGGGTTATTTTTTTTCCCAGTAGGGATCTTCACAAAAACAGAAAATAAGTGCAAAATGCCAAAGCATCTTGTATCTTCCCTGGAAACTGGCAGAGCCATAACCCCTAAACAGTGACATCTGGTGGCTGCTCAAAAGAAACCCGTGAGCCACTCCAGAACTTTTTTTCACGGGCCAGTTTAACCTTATTTTCATTGTGAAGGAATGTTGCAAGCAGCAAGCAACTCTTTATGGTAGTCCCCTGGGGGCTAATTCACACAGGCATGTATATCACCCCATTACGTGGCTACTCAGTTTAATGATGGGTAGCTCAATGTTTGAATTAGCTTCACTGAAAACCATTGTTTTGAGGTGATGAAAGTTCTATCTGTAGAGTTTGATCTGGGATGTCACAGACACATACACAAGTCATCACTTGACGTTGAAGGCCCTGAACATGTATCTATGAACTAGCCCCAAGAGAGTAGATTTTACTACTTATGGTGGGAACAGGATGTGTCATTAACTGCAAGTCATTGTGAAGGTGAAAAAGATCACCTGACTTCCAACACATCAAGTATTTAATAAAATAGGTGTTCATTCTTGGCTATTAAAAAAACAAAACAAACAGATTGGCATTCAACATAGTACACAACAGCAGCTTCTCTTGGGAATGTTCTTTGCCCTGCAAACTCTGTCTTGCAACGAAACATCTTCTGAGAAAGGTCTCTAGTAATGAAGTATTCAAGCAGAAGCCTTTCATATATCGTTTGGTTGCTGCACAGAGAATTTTAATGGAGTGTATAATTGCTCATTCTGCTCTAGATGTAGCCATTTTCTTTAACTAATTGAATCAAGAGATTTACATTTGCATGAATGAATATGAAGCTGTTGAATATCGAACCCTTGTCAACAGGCGGCATATGGTTTCCACACTTGTGTGTACCACACTGTTCACATGTGTACACATACACAGTGTATGTATGTAATTATATAATCCAATGTTGCTGTTGACACAGTTGTGAATAATGTTTAAATCACAGATCCCAGAATGCTGTCTTATGGAAGTGAAACGTTAAATGGTTCTTTTCTGTAGCATACTGCTTTAAACATGTATATTTTTTAATCCATAGCCACTATGGATTAAATAAATAAAGTAGACATATTCATCTTGGGATGATATACTTTATATTTAGTATTTAAAATATTGATATCCCACTCTCCTGTAAGGGAAGACAGAGGGTAAGAAGGCCACAGTACCTAGTGGTTAGCCACTGGCATCTCCTTTCCTGCTCTGCCCTTTTAACTTGGTAAACTGGGAATGAATTGGGAAAAGGTATTCTGCTGCTTTTTGTCAAAGCTAGAGAGTTCACACAGAAGGAGGTTGCAATGGGAAAACTTCCTTCCAAGGTTAATAGGGAACCCCAAAATCCAGAGAGGCCCTTTAACATCATCAAACCATAGCAGAACGTGGATGGTCTGGGTTGGGAATATGTGACAACCTGCTTCTTCCTGAATGAATTGAGACCCGACAAGTAAAACAGTAAAAATTACAAGACGTTTATGAAAAGGTTTTAAATATCAAAACATATTGATGGTTCTTGCACCCACTCTTTAGTGGGATGGGTGGATGAGCCCCACGAGGCATCAGATGTTCCTGATGTCTGATCTGGGCAAATGAGCAAAGGGGGGGGGGGGGAAGGTGCTTTACCTCACGTTTTAGAACCTGTGGCCATTACAGCCAAATCTCATCCTTCCCTGGTGTAGGCTATTAAGTGTGGGCCGTGTGGCCCACACTGTATCCTGTCTGGGGAAGGTGGTGACTGGAGGTCACAAAAAAGGTATGTGATTAACAAGAATTGTTAACAAGACCAATATTATTTATTTATTTTAAAAATGTATATCCCGCCTTATCCTATGCCGAGGCAAATGCCCAAGGCGGCTTACAACAAAAATTAAAAAACATAGTTTAAAATACAGAAATAAGTTTAACACAATACATACTTAATTTAAAAACAATAAAATCCACTGGGGGGGGCAACAGTATGGAGCACAAAAGCAGCATGGCAGAGCATCTTGAGACACAGGAGGCAGACGACAACCCATCACCCAAACGCTAGACGAAACAAAAACGTTTTGAGCCCTCGCTGAAAAGTCATGAGGGAGGGGGTGGTTCTCAGATCCCCTGGCAGGGAGTTCCACAGTTGTGGCGCCACAACAGAGAAGGCTCGCCCACGTGTTGCCACTCCCCTAACTTGTGATAGAGGTGGCACTCGCAGGAGAGCCCCCTCAGATGACCTAAGAGAGCGGGCCGGAATGTATGGGAGAAGGCGGTCCCTCAGATATCCTGGACCCAAACCGTGAAGGGCTTTAAAGGTCATTACCAGCACCTTGAATTGGGCTCGGAAACGAATGGGCAGCCAGTGCAGCCGCTGAAGCAGCGGCTCAACAGAGTCAAACCGCCTAGCTCCAGTGACCACCCGGGCCGCCGCATTCAATATAAAAACATTAAATCTCTCTCTCGCTCTCTCTCTCTCTCTCTCTCACACACACACACACACACACACACACACACACACACACACACACACACACACACACACACACACACACACACACAACTAATACATTCTAGGAGCAACCAAAATTTGGTTTGAAATTGTGTGTTGCTTTGTTTTAAGGGCTGCTTTTCTCCCTACAATTTTATGATATAGGAGTGTTGCCACAAGTCATCTTGTATTTTTCTTTTTAAGTCGCATATCTGACAGGGAAACAGGTAAAGGACTTGCTTCAGAGTCCCTCTTCCTTGAGCAATGCAAAGCTCCAGGGAAGCTTATAGGGTCAGTTTTCTTTAGGGGACAAAAGTCTGGAAACTTGTGGTTTGGTGTAGTAGCTGTTTGTTTTCAGATATATGAGTTGGACACATAGCATTCAAGCAGTCACACAGAAAGGAGCTACTGCTCACCAATCACAGAGCAAATCCCCCACTTTTCAGCATTGTGCCCCTAACAATCTGAAGGGTCAGCTGTTACCCTGGCCATTCAACGCTTGGGGCCGACAATAAACAGCCCCAGAAGTCCCTCCCAACATGGAAGTCATTTTGGGGAGTAAGGGACATGGGGTACATTTTTGCTAGCACACAAAACCTTCACAGGATGCTTGCTGCTGACTTCAAGGTAGGGGTAGTTCCAGACACTCATCTCGCTCTGTCCTGGGGCAAGTGCATAGCAGTGATGTTGGAGGGTCTCAGGCTTCTCTGCACCTCACTTGCAGAGCTGCTGAGAAACAGAAATGAAAAATATTAGCCTAAAAGAGAAAATAAAAGATGTCTAGCTCTTGCTTCTGGATCCAGTATGCCAAAAAATACAAATGAATGAAGTAGGATTAGCATTCTGGATGATGGGCAGTCTAGCCTCTTGGTGCAACCTTATGCATGTCTACTCAGAAGAAAGTCCCATTATGTTCAATGGGGCTTACACCCAGGTAAGTGTGTTTAGGATTGCAGCCTTATGGCACAATCCTATGGGCTGGTTACAACAGCAGAAGTCGCCTCCTGCTGTCGTAACTGCAACAGTGCCACCAGAAATGGTGCACCACTGCTGGGTCATTTGGAGCTGCCAGTGCAAAGTGTTGACAGCTCCACACGCCCGCTGCCACAGAGCCCAGGCTGTGCTGATCCAGGTTAGTCGGTGGCAGGGCCATGTCTTGGGCGAGGAGGGGGAGTTTCGGGGTGGGGAGAGGAGAGGGCAGAAGGTGTTTTGCGAAAGAGAGGGGGTGGATCCTGGTGGCAGCGACTTGTGCCAGGATCCTATCCCCTCTTTCCCAGTCCATCCTGCCCCCTTCCTGTCCTCGGACTTAAGGCGGAAGCACACCGGGCACATTCTGCGTGCGTGCAACCCATTGCGGCCGGCTGCATCTGCGTTCTATCATTGATGCTTCCCTTGGGCGATTCCCAGCTTTTGCGGCATTTGTTCCGTTTGTTCTGAGACGCTCCCGGTGTGCTTCCGCCTATACACCAGCTACGCAGCTGGTGTGAGTCCGAGTAGACCCGTATGTGGCCAGAAGGTCTACCCAGAGGTAAGGAAAATATTTTTACTTCCTTCTGGTTGGCTTTGTGGTCGTCCCCCCCCCCCCCCAGTAGCATGCAGCATGTGCTCCGTCAGCACAGCTACATGCTGTAGAGTGGGGGGGGGGGATAGGATTGGTCTGTTGGTGTCACAAGCATGACTTGATATGCCTGTTAGTCTTTAAAACAAATGTCCTTTTCAGTTGTGTTAAGTCTCTCACACCTGCTACTGCAGATCCTCCTGCTATTAAAAACCACAGGATCACCAACGTCACCGGCAGCAGTTTTGAAGTGTCTTGGAGCGTAACATCCCAGCTAAACCATTCATTCCAAATAGAAGTCTACAAAGGCAAGGAATTGGTTCAAAGCATGGAAACCACGGATACAAAACAAGAAGTGTTTGGACTGGAAGCAGGTGTAATGTACACTGTGAAGATCAGCTGTGACGTCTGTGGCAAAAGCGTCTCATATAGAAATGTGAAGACTGGTATCTATCATCCTAGAAATATTATTATTTTGATTCCCACTGCATGACTCCTCTAACTTGTAATATATTTCACTCTCAGTGAACACACATCTTCACTGATGTGAGACACAACAAACAGGTGGATGCAAATGTCCTATTTAAACTTTTTGCGGAAAGGATGATGCTTAAATCCTTGTCACTGAAAGCTCTCTAATTTGTTATTAGAGTTCAATATTTCTGCTACGGATTTGGTCTGTCCCAAATATTGTGATCCGTATATTGTATTCCAAATCAGGTCTTCCACTATATTGTATTAGCTCTGCTCAGCCCCCTTTAAGGAAGCAGTAGACATTTATACCTAACCTGAAGTGTGATCTTAATGATTGGAATTGCCTTAATTTATTAATCATGTAGATTAATTTATATCTGAACTGAGATCTGTGGTTTGATTAATCTGTCTTTTCTCTATTGAAATGTCCCCCTCCACCGTATCACTCCCTCAATATTGTGTCTTTTAGATGCATTGATATTTGGTGTTAAAATAAGAATCTTGAACTACAACTTGACGGATCCTTTGCGCAATACCAGCAGTATAGAATATCGGGCATTTTCCAGCGCTTTGATAACGGAGGTACTACTGATTAAGTTTTACATAAGGCAATAGTTCCTTCTCATGTTTCTGGACTCATAAAAATCATATTTACTAACAAATTGGCATAGGAGGGTTTGATAAGCTACTTTCACTTTACTGCCACCAAAATTAGGGTTGCCAGCTCTGACAGAAGCTTTCCCCCCCCCAACATGATTTAACATCATTTAGACTGAAATGCTATGCACACTTATCCTGGAGGATTGACAATGCTAACCAAAATAGATGAGAGTTCAGTCAGCAGTAGTGTAGTAAGACACATACCGTAGCTCCTGTGGGTGCAGGTTTCCCCATTCACTTCAACGAAGGGAACTTTGCAGTTCTGCAGATCCCTCCATTAAAGCAGATGGAGAAATCTTTTTGGGCAGTAGGGTTCCCAACCTACTAGGAAAAACTATCCTGGCCTGACCGTGTGCCTTTTTGGAGGCCAATCCTATGCTTCACCCCTCACCAATGCAGCTGCACCAAAAAGGCTTGTGCTGCATCCTGCGGGGTGGGGGGAAGCAGATCGGGAGGCTTGGGAGAGGTAAGGGAAAATATTGTCTCTCACATCTGGGTAAGCTCCTGGTCACCAATCGGTTTCCTCGGACAATATCAAAGACAAGGTCTTAGGAGAGAAAGGGGGCGTGTTGGGAGGTGAGGAGGGGGTAGAATAATGTCACAGGTTGCATGCGCCAGAACAACCCCTCCCGCCTCCGTCATGCCCCTGCCCTCCCCCCCCGTTCTGCTCTCCCCTTGCCCCCACTGCTACCTTACCTGGACCAGTGGGCAGGGTGGGGTCCGTCGGAGGAGTTGTAGTACTGCCGCCTGTGATGGCAGCACTAGCAAAATGGCCATCAATGGAGCTCTGTGTGGTCCGTCGGCAGCCATTTTACGACAGCGGAAATGTTTTCTGCTGTCATAAACCCCTCCGCATGACAGCCCAATCCTGTACAGGACTGGGCTGTTAGAGTCACTATGAGTCAGATATGCAAGTGACTCATATGCCATAGTGATGCAAGAGTCACTATGAGTCAGATATGCAAGCTTTTTACAAGATCAGGATACAAATTGCCACTTGCAAATTATCACTTGCAAATAGCTGTTCAAAAGCACAGGTAACCATGGTCAGGTGAAATTTTTTGGCAGTCTTAGCAGGCAGGTGAGCAGTACGTACATTTGGTAGATTTTACAGCATCAAGAAATTGCTGGATCAGGCCATATGACTATATCACCTATGTGAAACAGGAAGTAAAATTGTACAATTATGAAGGAGGGTACATTAAATTCAATTGTGAGTGGGGCATGTGGCATTTCTGTAAACCGGAAAGGAAGACAATATCAAAGACAATGCAATTAAATGTACTGAATTTGATGCCAAAACAATCTCATCTGTTTTCAGATTAGAAATTCATTTTCTTCAAATATGTCTGAATTATACAAAATGGGAAAGTTGAAAGTGCAAATAGAGTCCCTTAAAGCTGGTAGTGTCATTGTGAGCCTGAAAATCATAATAGAAGACCCAGAGTTTCCAAGAGACTTGTTTGCATTTGATCCAATGATTTCATCTCTGCGCAAAAGTGCTGTGTTTCTTGTAGACCCACAGAGCTCTGTAGTAGAAGGTAGGCTATTTAATGGAATAACAAATTTGCATTTGATATATGAGTACAGTACAAAACATGTAACCCTAAACATGTAACACGGCCCTGTGTCTAAAGAGTGACCGGGGGGGGGGAGGGGGCTGTGAAAGAAAGTGGAACCATGGTGGGGGGGTGAACCTGAGGACTTTGTCCCTGCTGTGTTTTTTCGTCCCAAGTGTGCCCCCCCCAGTGGAGGCTTTTTTCTCTTTAAAAAAGGGGGCATGGGGGAGGCATGATCAGGAGCAAAACTGCAGTAGGAGCAAAGTTCTTACAGCCCTGCCCCAATATCCACCCCCCAGTCCTCCCTCTACATGCTCCTGGCCAGCCCAAATCCCCTCCCTGATCCTCCCCCAGAACACCCTGGGACACCCCGTGTGCCTCCAGCTTGGGCCTTGCACTGACAGAACACGAGTTCCGCCAGCGCAAGGCCCAAATAGGATGGGATTGTAAGCCCCACTGAATTCAATGAGACTTACTTCTGAGTAGACATGCATAAGACTGTACCATAAATTTGTCATTGATTTTTGGTTTCTGAATTACAGATTGGGATGAATGTGCAGCGAAAGCAGAGAATGACTGCTGTAGCTATGCAGAGTGTATTAACACAATTGGCTCGTATATGTGCAGATGCAAGACAACCATGGATGCCAATCCAGCCCGACCTGGGAGAAACTGTGAGGGTAAGATGTATATTTCAGTGGAGGGGGGGGTAGTGGCCATACATGTCAAGGACTCTTCTTTGTTTCATATATTTATTATTGATTTATTTCTGCTAATGCAGTAGTTGGGCACCTAGTGGTATACAAAGGAATTAGCCATCTGTTGTATTTTAAATGTATCTGTGTGTGATGTGCAAAAACTTTGCATTCCAGGTGAAATAGTGGATCCTGTTACAAAAGGGACACCTACAGCTGAATCTGTGACAAAAATAAGGACAGTGACTTCATTCGCTTCTAATGCCAGTGAGCCCTCAGATGTATCGACTGTATTGCCTTCAAGCGGTACCCAAGAGTCAAGCACAGACAAAATGCTGCCAACATCTTTGCCCAGACTGAGCATGTTGAAGTCGATCCAGAATAATAGCACCCTGAGTACCTCAGAAACACCCACTCTGGTGACAGAACAATGGGACAACGTAACCACCCCAGAAGGAAATATAACTGAAGAGAGATTAACTGTGCCTGAACAGCCCAGCTCATCATTATCCATGTTACCTGAAGTTTCAAATGCCACCGTTTCTGCTTCTGTAAGAAATGGGTCCATAGGAGAGTCAAGCACAGCAGGTCTCTTACCTGATGGAAGTTCTCAGAGAGACCCAACTTCTGTCCTAACTGTTACAGAACACCCCAAACTTCATGCTCAAAACCATTCCCTTGATAAGGAAATGGGAACAGGTAACGGCTCTTGGTCTGAGAAAAAACCATCAAAGTTTTTGCTAACTTCTTCCCAAGTGCAGTCACTATCTTCCACTACGGACTGTGGCGGTGAGTATACCTTTATTCCAGGACTTTCCCTAAAAAATACTGTAATTGGTTAGTGTGCAGAGAAAGATCAATGGAGTAATGAAAAATACAAATAGAAAAGAATATCCAGCGAAAAATAGTCAGCGAATATCCCAGTGAAACTAATAGGATCTAAAGTGTACGCTTAAGTACTGGTACTTAAATTTTATTGGGACTTGTCAGAGAAGGTACTGTAAATAGTTAGCAATAGGGACTGTAGCTAGAAACACTGTTGCTAGAAAATTGGGGAGTTTGTTTTATTTGCTCTTTTCACTTCAAGCCGATCTACAAACTTCACTAGTTTAGCAATGGATTTGGGGGGTTGTGTGCTTTGCTTTTGAGTAGCATCCTAGCTCCCTCTGCTGGGTATTGCTGGCTATTGCATCCGTTTTGGACAAGATTTTTCTTTGTGGCTGTTCAGCTGAGTCAGGCATTTTCCATCATCCCGCTTGTTGTACTTTTCTACCCCTTTTCCCACATTTTGTTTTAGTTCCTTTCCCTTTGTGGTTTTTAATAAACTACGTTCATTTTGACTCCTTGCCTGCATAGTCCATGTACACAGATAATTCAGTGGATTGTTACATCTGATTGCTTGGAGGCGCTAAGACAGTTTGATTTGAAATAATGAAATCATTTGTGCTCTCCTGGAAGAGGTTTTTTTTTAAAAACCTAGGTGACCCCCCCTCTAGCTTGGATGGTGGCAGCAGGTAGAACTACCAGAACTACCCCCCCTCCATTCAGCTATTGATCCAGTAAAAAAGGAAAGCAAAGAGCAGCAAGGGGTATGTGAACGCTAACCACTAGGCACTTCTTCCCTCAGGCAGCCTGCCTTCTCTAGCTACAGTATAATGTCATTAAGCCAAAGAGGCCTGTTAAAACCTCCCGGTTTGCTTTCAGTAGTCACTGATCAATGCTGATTCCTGGAAACTCCAGACCAATCCTGGGGGGTTGGTAACCCATGAGGGGGCAGCATTCCCTCTTTCAGTTTAAGATCTCCTGTTTGAGGGAGTTGGCTCAGAGGACACACTCACACAAGGGTGCACTCCGTCCAAGGCTTATTGCCCTTAAAACAAAGAGACAAAAAGAAACATAAAGAGAGGGAAAACTGGAAAAAGAGAGAAAAGAATAGAAAGACAGAGAGAATACACCAGGGACAGATCGAAAAGAGGGGAAAAATAGAGGACAAATGAATAGAAAAACATACACGGAAAGGTAGGGCATGCAGCAGCTTTGTCCAATTAATAAAGGGAAAAAACATAACTCATTTTAGGGCTTGGTTAGATGCTGCAATACTGTGTGCCTCTTCTTGTTTGCTATTTGTAAAACCACCTAAAATATGTCAGGTCCTCTACATTCATAAAAGGTAGGCTTACCAGATTTTGAAGTGCCCAAACCGGGGCAACCCCCCTACTTTTTTCCCCCTCCAGAATTTTTGTAATGTTTTTTAAATTTCCAGGCAACTTTGCCTCTGTTGCTTTTTTTTCCGGGTGCGGAGCACCCACTTGCCACCCATGAAGGCGGCCGAATTTATTTCAATTACCGTATTTAATTATTTTCCCCACCATTTCCACCCCTTTTTCAGCGCATTTCCCCACCATTTTTGCTTGTCTTTTTTCCTCCTTCCTGTTCCTGCCATGCTGCTGCAGCGCCGCTTTTATTCTCCTCCGATTCCTGGCTGACCAGCTGTCGGGCCAGCCAGGACTCCTTGTGCGGGGCGGCGGCACCGCCACCACTGCTTCCATGACTCTTCTGGGGTTCCTTAGTTCTCCTGGGTGCCGCCATCTTGGATCTCACAAAATCTCGCGAGATCCAAGATGGCAGTGCCAAATCTCATGAGAAATGGGCACCGCCATCTTGGATCACACAAAATCTCATGAGATCCAAGATGGCGGCGCCTATTAGGAGATTTTGTGAGATTCAAGATGGCGGCGCCCAGGAGAACTAAAGAACCCCAGAAGAATCATGGACGTGGTGGTGGCAGACCCGGGAAACCGATACAGAACCGGTTCCGGGCCTGGGCTCTGGAAACCAGGACTGTTCTGGTAGTTCCGGGATGGATGGTAAGCCTAATAAAAGGTTTCAGGCCTACAATCTACCGTAGTTTGTCATACTAACATGATTAGATGCAGCAATTGGGTATATTAATTTTGCCCTTAGTAATTAGGTTTTTAAATGTAGCTGATCTTTTGTGAACACAACAAAGTTTGCTGAATGGTCCACTATACAGTTTAATTGCAAAAGCATCTTTGGACATTCAGATTTGTTATAAAATGTAGTGAATGTGATAGGAAATTCTAAGAATAGGCTCCTCCCCCCTTTTAAATATTTGTTTGTTCTCCTCTTCTTAGTGCCTCCTCCAGTGGAAAGAATAGTTTTTTCCAATGTAACCAGTACCAGCTTTCATGTTGTCTGGACCACAAATTTTACGCTGAAGCCAACTTTCCAGTTTCTGCTGCTGGAGGGGAAGCAGCCTGCACAGACAATCAAGACCCAGAACAGCAATATGACTATTTCCAAACTGGAACCTGGGATCTTGTATACTGTTGAAATTAAGACAGAGGTTTGTGGAAAGCAAAGTAAACCAGTTCAGTGGAAAGTAAAGACAGGTAATATTTCGTAGAAGTTCATTTCATGAAGCTAGTAGTGCCCTAGAGGTCCATGAGGGAAAGGACAACTGTTTATAAGAGGCCATGAAGGACAGAGCTGGGGGTACCTATGAGGCTAGTGAAATGGCTGCTTTTAGCAGCAGTCGAGGGAGGGAGGGAGGGAGGCAGTGAATTAGTGGAGGTTGCTTGCCTCATACCCCATGCCTAGGCTTACCAGATCTCCAACCGGGACAAAGTGCTATACCTTTAGGAGAAGGAATATGGGCAGGTGTAGCTTGTTAAGTCCTAGAGCACAATCCTAGGCATGTCTTAGGATTGTACTTCAAGGTTTAACAAGCTACACCTGCCCACATTCCTTTCCCTAAAGGTCTAGCACTCTGTTCCGGTTGGAGATCTGGTAAGCCTACCCATGCCTGCCTTCCCTGTCTCCTGTCCAGCTGTGTGCCCATCTTCTTGCTAAGTAACACTCCTTGTAGAGCAAGTGAGAGAAGTTCGTGTGTGTGTGTGTGTCTTACCTCCTCACCACTGTGGCAGTGGAGTCGGAAGAAGAGGTAGCAGCTGCTGCCCCTCCAGAAGGTTGATTGAAAAGCAAATGTCCTCTGCCACCTCCTCTTCCACTCCTATCTTCCCCCACTGCTTCTGCAAAACAGGCCATGCAGGGAGGATCCTGGGAGTGGAAGAGGTTCTGCTGCTGCTCTTAGGAGGATCCTCCAACTCCACAGAAGCAGTGGAGGACGATAGGAGGTGGTGGAGGAGATGGCAGCAATGGCAATGATAGGTGGATGAAAAAAAGCAAGGGGAAAAAAAAGGCAAAAGCAGAGGCAGAATTTGGGCACCACTTTGGCTTCGTCTTTGGCTCAGTCTCAGCATGATATATATCTGAGGGAAAATGTAGTGATATTAGCACAATTTGACATTTAAAATGTTAGAAACTTTCCCAAGCTTCCTGGCCACCAAGGCAGTGAGCAATTACACTTGAATGAAAATGCTGAAGCCAGGCAGATCTTGTGAATCCCTTCCTCCTCACATACGTAAAACATCCTGATAGCACAAAATAGCAGTTTGTGGCTAAACGTTACACCAATCCTCTTCCTACAGTTGCTTCCAATTTCTGTTTTATTCTATTTCATCATTGCAGGTTTGAATGAGAACTAGCCTAGCACAAAATAGCAGTTTGTGGCTAAACGTTACACCAATCCTCTTCCTACAGTTGCTTCCAATTTCTGTTTTATTCTATTTCATCATTGCAGGTTTGAATGAGAACTAGCCTAGAACTATTTATCTGAAGGCTCTTAGAGAGCCAAAGACTGAAAATGTGGATACGGCTCTTCTAACCAATCACGTTGTTGATGTGTTTGGTTGTTTTTTTTCCAATCTCACAGCTGCCCAGAAATTGAGTGGGACAGCCAGGATAATAAATCTGAACTATAGCTCTGGCTTCTGCAACTCAAGTAGTGAAGAGTACCAAAATTTTACACAGTTGTTTCTCACAGAGGTAAGTTAAAGCAAAAAAAGTCTGAAAGCTCAATATTGCATGAAACATTATATATTGAAAGGACACAATCACCCCTGATTCCAGGTTATTGGAGGCCCTGTGCGAAAACCCTGCGTTGGTCGCCCCATAGCAATCCCCCCCCCGTCTGCCCTGTGATGGCACATTGGGTGCTACCAGTGCCCAGCCTGGCCAGTCCCTGATGCCCCTTTGGACATGATTATATATTTGATGTGTCTGGGAAATGTTGAATTTAGGGCTTAAATAGGCTGATAGCTTAAATAGACTGCACTGTAGGGAGGGCAATGATAGTCCTGTGGCGAGAGCCTGAGCACAAGTTCTCACATGGCAAACTTATGAGTGGTTACACAGCAAGTCCACTTGTGTTCAATGGGACTTACTCCCAGATAAGTGTGCATAGGATTGCAGCCTCAAAGAGAGCAATATCAAGTTGTGTCCTCGGAGCGTAAAACAGCCACCAGAAATAAGACAGCAGAGAGAACTCTTTTCAGTAATCTCACATCCCAGTACACACATTTCTAAGTGTGACTGCATTCTGTTTTGATGTCAGGTTCGGGCATCTCTGCCCCTAAACATTCGTCAGGAAATGGATGATGGTGTGATTAAAATGTTGATAACCAGTGTTACTAATGGAAGCGTAATAGTAAGCTTCAGTCTCCTGATTGCTGAAGACGTGGATGCCAGCAATGTTTCTAGGGCTTTTCTTGATGCCTTTCAACACAGCAACCATTTCGTGGTTGATAACAGAACCCTTTCCATACACGGTAAGTTGCAGCTTTTATACTGCTGTAATTTCTCAAACCTTGAAAAAGAATAGACCTGGACTTCAGATTTTAGGGAAGATGGTCAGTTGCAAGGGTGATGAAGCTATTGTGGGACATTAACAGCCCAATCATATGAGGGCCTTGCACTGCTGGAATGCTAGTTTTGGCAGCACAAGATCCTTTATGGCTGTTGCAAAATGCGACATGCCATTCAGTGCAGCCAGGCCACTGCTGCAAGTGGCAAGCAGCTGCGGCTGCGCCCAACAGCCTGGAAAAGACCCAGGCGCTGGTAAGTCAGCATGGGGGGGGGCGCGAGAGGGAGGCAGGGAGTGGGCGGAATGGGATGGGGAGGGGAGCAACGGGGAGGAGAGTGGATTGAGGTCAAGAAGGGGCGGTAGCAGCAGCAGCAGCAGCAGCAACACTGCCAATATTCTATCCCTCTTCCCGACTTCAATTCACCTTCCCAGGTCTGCTTGGACTTGCACCAGCTAAATTGCTGGCATAGATTCAAATAGACCCAGTGGGACAGTGAGGAATTGCCCCCATACAAGGGAACAAAATGTTTCCTTACCCGGAGGAGACCTTTGGGACTGCCATTCCTGCAGGATGCCGCGCATGCTCCGGTGGCACAGCTGCATTGGTGGTGGGGGCTTAGGATTGGACTAGGGGCTGTTGGATGAGGTGGGTACCACTTTAGAGCAACAGTTCGAGAAAAGCTGCATGCAATGTGCATGCTTGGTATCGTCTAGGAGGTGCCTAACCCTTCCTGTCTCTTCAAAAGGCTGGAGCTGATGAAGTTACAATCTAGGGCTGACATATTTTGGAGAAAGCTGGGGTGGTGGTAGCATAGAGTCCTGGGGCATTATCAACCAAGATCCCTTCCAGGGCAGCCTACTGGTTAGGATTGGTACTACAAGCTATGAGACAGGCAGGGAAACTTCTTAGTAGCATACCAAGGATACTAGCAGTAAAAATGAGTATCCTACCTGCCAGTGTAACTAAATAATAATCATTATGATACTAATAGATTGTTGCTATCTCTTTTTAATTAACAAAAACAGATTATGATGAGTGTGAGAGAAATGAAACAGATTGCTCTCCTGATGCATCTTGCAATAACACCTATGGATTCTATGAATGCAAATGCCTGGAAGGATTTGCCAGCGTAAATGCTGAGAGACCCGGGAGAAACTGCGAAGGCAATGTTTCAATATTTTCCTTTTCATTCTAACTGATCCACTTATAATAAAGAAATCATTAGTTTGTATTCACCATAGGTGGGACAATGAAGCCCATGGAGGTCTTGTAGCAGGTGTTGTAAGTTTCATTCCAGATAAGTGTGAAGTCAGTTACTTCTCGGTTGACTACGCCCTTGTCTGATCTGTAGAAGAGCAGCTGCATTATATTGCTATCTAGGATCCTTCCCTCTTGCCCTTCACGGCACATTGTGACATGGCTATGTAATCCTGCTTCCACTCTCTCAGTCAGGGCCTCTGAGAGGAATTTTATCCGGGGGTGGGTGGGTTACAAAGTTTCTTTTGAGCCCCTTATCAATGACAGTAAACAGGACTGAGAAGAGGTGAATGTTCTAACAATTTAGGGTTATTTTCAGGAAACATTTCAGCCCTCCTGAAAGCACTGGTTTTGACATGGAAATGGAAATGGAGACCATCGGGTCCATTCCCTCTTAAAACTCACATTCTTTAGTAGTTCATGGTGCTCTATCTGAAAGCTTTTGTTTCATAGAAAATGAATTTCAAAAAGCTGTTTGCAATACCTTTACTTGTTTGATGGTTTTCTTCACTCTATAGTACTTCTTCCCAGCACAAAAGACTGGAACAGCACTGTTTTACCTTTGGCAAATCCAGTTGCTTCAACCCAAATACCTGCTAGAGAAGACTCTTCTGCTTCCATAGCCAGAATGTCGGCAAATACAACCACCAGCATGATAGTTACCCAAGTATCTTCAAAACCAGTACTGAATGTCCACAGTGCACCCCAAGAAACATTCACTAAGCCTACCCAGCGGCTTTCCATTAAGGATGCAGTTCAAGTGCTCTGTGAGATTGAACAAATTGTCATCACCATTCAGAAAGTCTTTCTGCAGCAGGAATCTATCCCAGAACCCTCCCTCTACCTGAGAAAACCACACTGCAATGTTAGCGCCAGCAATTCCAGTCACGTTGTACTTAAAACTGGGTGGAATGAATGTGGAACTGAAGTGCATAGTGTAAGTCATGTGATTTGTTTTGAAGGGAAAGAGATGAGATTTATAGCAGATGTTAGTCGGTGTCTTAATAAGTGGGTGTGTTGACTTAGTGGGTGTCTTGACTTACGTGAAAGAAGTAAGGATTAAGACTGAAACAACAGTTGCAACCCCCCCCAAAAACACCCAAATAGAGATCTTGCTTCAGGGAGGAGTGATATAATCAGAGAAGTATGGACATTAATGTACCTAGTCTCCTTAATGAAAACTGTTCAAATACAGTATAGGTCTAGTAGCATACTGAATGAGATGTTGGGCTTTGGCTATTTTAATATGCAAGTTAGTGGACAGTTTTGAAATATGCCATTCCTATAATGTAATTTTTTTTATCCATTTCCTTGAGTTTATGCAAAAGGATTCTGTAACTGAGGCATGACAGCAATACGACTCCTCAATTTGATTGAAGTGGACTTTCAAGGACGGTTCCCCCATAGTACTTAATGTAGCACCATACTGTCCAGCAACACTCTTCCCTAAGACCAAGATTCTTTGATGATGTTTACTCGCCTATAAAGTTAAATCTAAAGAAGTCTTTTTTTTTTCTTTTGTGCATTTATTTTCCAGAATACAACACATACCATAGTACGAACCATTCTCCTGAATGATATGTCTTCCCCGGGGATCATCCATCACTTAAAGATTGTCAGTCCAATTCATTGTGTGTTTCAGAATGATCTCTTGACTTCATCTGGATACACTCCAGAAGGGTAAATGAATTCTTGCTAACAAAGAACCTATTGCTTCTATGTTCATTGTTCCTACTCTATAGAGTAGAAAACTGTAATAAAAGGCCAAAAATAAGAGTCCCAAAGACAACTTTGGAGAAAGAGAGGAGGGCACCCGGAGCCAGTTTTCATCACGTATAGACACATGAGCACAAAATAGGCACCCCTCTCATCAAGTGTGAAAGGCATGTAACATTTGGCATGTGTTCATTTAAAGTACTTCTAGCAGCAACTGGAAAAGAATCACACTGGGCTTCCAAATATTTTAGAAGGACATATGACACATTTTACACACATGCGTTGCTTGATTTTAGTACAGGAATACCTCCAATAGTGCCTGGGATATGTTCCCCAAAAGCTGAGCGCTTCATGAAACAGTGCTATAGGAGTTTGGTGATGTCTATCAGGCAGGAAACAGGTGCTGATTGGCCCCATTTAAATGCATACCCAGAATGCAATGCTCCCATTTGCTACAATAGCTGTCAATCACAGCCAAAACAAAGAGCATTGTAGCGAAACAGAGCTAAGGGATGCAGCATTATGGGAGGTATTACTGTATTTTCTGGCGGAAGCCAGAAAAGAATCCTAAGAAGCGAAGGAGTTTAACATAGTGGGTAGTGATCAGCCACGTTAAATAAAGCAGAGAGCTCAAAGAGAAGCGAAACAGAGACCTTGGAATGTGTTAAATGGTGACTATATCATGAGTAATCTCTTTGTGTAGCTAAGAATATTCTCCCTTTTGAAAAGGCTTCCTTTGAGACATCATTAACACACTATCCCTATGCAACTTCATTGTATCGTGGCAGGGAATAGAACTAGATATTGTCCTTTTGTGAAGTCTAGTGATAATATTGGGGATCAAGCCTCCTTTCAGTATATTGTGCTTATGCGACAGAGGAACATTGCTTGAAAAACAATCCATACATTTTAATAATGGCTGGTTCTGTTGCAGAGTTTATACCATTTTTGATGACTTACATGGATCAGGGAGCTTCTCAACAGCAATGCAATTGTTTATCGGAAATTCTCCAATTCCTAAAAATTTCACCATCTCTGCTAGTGATGAAATATTGATTGAGGTGGGAATTCCGAAAAAAGATAGCAAGCTCAAGGTGGTTGTCAGCGAATGTTGGGCAACTCCAACGAATAACTCAAAGGATCCTCTGTCATTTCCTTTTATACATGGCAGGTATTGTATGCACACAACAGATTCGACACGAATAAAACAGTGTACCATCACAGGTTCTGTATAAGTTTAAACTTACTAAGTACATGTATACTTTTCTGTGCAAAGGGTACCCCAACATTAAAGTACAGTACTTAAGAATATAATTTCATGTTGATGTATGTGATTTCTTAACAGTCATATTAAAGATTCTTTACACATATAATCAGATGACAGCGATTAATGTATTTCAAAAACAGGGGTGTGGATCAAGTCTCTGACTCCAAATCTCGAGTCAAGTCCCAAGTCTCTGGGTCCAAGTCTCAAGTCAAGTCCCAAGTCTTTGCCCCCTAGTCCTGAGTCCTTGGTTGCGAGTTGCGAGTCCCTATCTATTTAATGGGGAAAACGGGTTTAAACCTGAATAAAATTTGACTTCTTGTAAAAGACTCCAAGTCTCAAGTCGAGTCTTCCAAGTCTTTTACAATTGCCGAGTCAAGTCATTGATGCGATTTGAGTCTAACTTGAGTCCGAGTCAATAGACTCAAGTGTACATCACAGTTCAAAATACAGTTCCGCTTTCACAAGTGTGTAATGCTTCCTTAATTGATAGCTTCTGCTCCTGTTTATAAGTTCATCTTATTAGTAGTCTTACGCAAGCCATTATTTCTGAGCCTGAGCCCTCTCTTTGCATTCTGAGGATAATTATTTTGATCTACCTTAAAGGATTGTTGTCAGTGTTCCTGTAAGGTGTGCAGCCAAGTGACTGTGCACTTCTTGGCTGAGCTCCACACAGTGTGGAGCTTGGAAACCCAGAAGTTCAGTGAAGACTTGAAAACTACATCTCCAAATGTCCGGAGGTGGCATCATGACAAATCGCAACGCTGCCCAACTGCAGAAGGGGTCCGCGCCACAGCGCAGACCCCTTCGAGGGCACAGTGGTGGTTGTAAAGATTATTGAAGCAATGTATTTGAAGTGGGTGGAACATTATGTGCTATAGCTATATAAATATAAAAATATAGGCTAATGTGGATAGTGTAGAATTTTATGCCTTTTCAACTGTTTACTGATTTTCTCTTTTCAGTTGCCCAGTTCCACACACACATACTGCCATCCTTGCGAATGGAGACTCCAGCAAAGCCCAGTTTAAACTGAAAATTTTTTCCTTTGTCAACGACTCTGTGGTTTACTTACACTGCAAAATCCATATTTGTGTGGAAATTCTTGCAAGCTCTTGCAAGACGGTAAGCTATCTTCCCCACAACGTTTCTTAGTTTCTCCATGATGTAAACAATATTGAAAAGCTCAGCTGGAAAACAAGGTGATAATACACCACTAAACAAGGATTGTATATTTCCCCAGTTTTGCAAGTAGCACCAATTAAAAATATCCACAGTATTAGACTATCACGTTAGGGGGCTTACACGCCTTTTTACGGCAAAGGTAGCACAAAAACAGTAAATACAACAGAAAGTACCTCATTAAAGAGGTGTGTTTCTCTCTCTGTGTGTATATATCATGGGATTAGAATGACCATTGTGATTTTAGTACAACAGCCACTTTGCCTTCTATGATGATTCTGCTAGTCTACATCAGGGGTGCACAACTTGGCAGTGGGTAGGGGCCGAAATGAATAAACTAAACTTCTTTGGGGCCGCAGATAGGTGTCGCGGGGGGCGTGGCAAGGAACCATGATGTCACTTCCTCAGGAAGTGACATCACAGGGGGGCATGTCCATGAGCCAGAAAATCTCTGGAAATGCAACATAATAAATAAATAATGAACCACCTGTGGCTCTTTAACATATAAAGTGCAGCTCTCGGAAATATGTTGGCTTCTTAATGCTTCTTAAATATTGTGGCTCTTACATGAAGCAAGTTTGGCCACCCCGTTATATACCGTATATATACCCATCAATCATCATCATCAGGGCCTTCCCTTCTGAAACCTTACATGGCGCGGAGGTTCCGTGTTGGGAAAAGTATTTCCTAACAAACTCTGTCTTGCACGTTCTGCAGCTCTCAAATGCATAACCGACCAGCAGAGGAAAAACGTGGCCACCCCGAAGTGAGGGTCCAATGGCCTGAAGAAGAGTTGAAGCATCACAGAATCGGCCGCCGGTCACCTCGGCGAGCTTAGATGTTCATTCACTCCTCCCAGAGCCTCTGCAGGGCTTTCAGCCAGAGCCCATGCTTACCTCAAAATCCCGGGATTTCTTCTTCAGCAATTCACAGTCACGTTGCTTCCTAAGGAAGTCGCCATCATCATAGCAGCCCAACTTCCCCGGGGATCTTCGTCATAACCGCTGTGCCAACACCAACTCCGGCACTTCTGTAATGCAGCTGGAAGCTTCGGAATTGTCCGCTCCTCGGACGATTCCGAAGCTTCCAGCCAAGTTACAGAAGCGACAGAGTTATGAGAGGTGCTTGGCTAGAGTGGCCCGACAAAAAAGCGATGTTGCCGCTCTAGCCAAGCACTTCCCATACCTCTGTTGCTTCTGTAACGCGGCTGGAAGCTTCGGAATCGTCCACTCCTCGGACGTTTCCGAAGCTTCCAGCTGCGTTACAGAAGCGCCGGAGTTATGGGAAGTACTTGGCTAGAACGGCCCAACAAAGAAGCGATGTTGCCGCTCTAGCCAGAAAACCTTTGGGGGCCACCAGAAAACCTTTGGGGGGCCGCATGTTGTGCACCCCTGGTCTACATAGACTAGCAATAACTGGATCATGCTCACACTTGGACATGGGTCTTGCATGTGGCCACCTCTTTGATTCAAAGACCTGATCACCCAGAAATGTGTTCATGTGGAAGTGTATGAAAATATGCTAAGGACCCTTTGAACTCTGACTTGACCACATGAAGCAGAAGCAATTTAAGGACTGTATTAGTTGCTGATCCAGAGGTAACATCTTGAAAGCAATTTGTAAATGGCTTCAGTAGATTACAAAGGGTCAGCAAGAACTTACAAACAACAGAAGGCTCATTAAACATGACAGCTTCTACGGGCTTTGATTTCTGATTCTATTTATTCAATATTTAAATATTTAAATTATTTGTATGCAGTTCTGGTATTATAGCTTATCAAGCCTTAATTTCTGACACTGTTTATAACGTGCCATTTTATATTGTCTCTTTCAGTTACAGGTATGTCAAATGTACTGTTCCACTTACTGTTTGCCAATGGAAATGATATAAGAATGGGCTGTATATTGGCTTTATCCTAACACTATATTCAGATGGATTGTTTTTCCCTTCCAAAGATCTAACAGAATACTTTCCTTAATAATTCAGATATTTTGCCAGTTACTTAACAGTCTCCTCTAGCTCTAGTCTATATTATTCATCGCAGTCCAGTGAGAAGTATTCCTCTTTGAGAAATCTAGAAACTGCAATGAGCCAGAAGAATGCTATTTCCTGATTTCCTCCATCAGAGAAAAAGAAAATAAACATGGAGATTTAATTGAGAGATGAAAGGAGGGATCTAGGTTTGGTTGCTGGTCAGTTTTATAATTTGGAAGTTTTCAAGACCTGCTTTTGTAGCTTCATACTGGACTTGAATTTGGGCCTCCATTGGTGAAATGCCTGTTGGGGTAATGGAATAATCCACCATTAAGAAATAATGTTGGATAACAATAATGCGGTGCTAGCAAAATGTTTCAAGGTCAGTGAGAATCATTATCCTCATCCTACAGAGGGGACAGCAGCAGCGAGCGGTGATGAACTATGTCCAAGACCACAGAGCATGTCGACTGAAATTTGTTTTATTTCCTTGTTGATCGGTTTATATAACATACAACTGCAAAGTTCTCTGAGTGGTTTGCTTCTCCATGCTTAGAGAAGCATCGGCCGCCAGACACAGAAGCCATATCTTTTCATTCTGAGATGTTTGCATAAAATCTGATTTGCACAGAAAGTTATCAGACAAGCCAAAAGAATAATTTGAAACCTCCTTCATACGCTGTGAGATCCCTGTTTATTTTTCATATGTGGTGAAGAAGTTGTTTGATTGCTTTAGTACATGCCCTGAGGGCCCCCCCCCTTTTTATTATGCATTCAGTTCCGGATTTTACCACTAAGGTTTCTAATTTTTGTGGCTCAGTCATACGCTTCCTCAAATATGTGGCCAGGTAATGGGATGGAGTCAGTCTGTCAGCCTGATGAGATCAAACCTGAGGAACAATGAGCTCTGTGCATACCAATAGAGATGTGAACATTAGCCCTCAATAGACATAAAATGTGGGCCTGTTGCCCAGAAGACTGAGGATCAAACCATGTGTGCCTACATGTTGTGCAACATGGCCCAAAGTGTGGGGAGGTTAGTTTTATTTATAGATAGCAAGTGGGGGAGCTGCAAAACGTGGGAAAATTGCAAAGAGGGATAGAAGAGCTTTAGCATGTTGCCCTTCGTCATGGTTTTCATCCTAATTGCACCCCTCCAAACTGGTTTTAGTTGGGGGAAAACAATTGAAAAGCCAATGGAAGTTTTTCCCCACTAAAAACAGCACACGGGGGAAGTTGTGAACAGGATCAAAACTCCAGTGGAGGCAAATTACTAAAGGCCCCCTATGCCCACCATGTTTTGTGCCCACCTTTCTGTTTATAAAACTAATCCCCCCCCAAAAAAAACAGGCCCCATGATGCAATTAAGAACATGTCTATTTTGGCCCTTAATCTTATCAAGTCTCAAGCATGAAAACTAAGAGCCTTGTTAGGAAACAATTTGATTTGGGAAGAAAACTGCATGCACAGATACAAGAAAAACATGTGGCAATGTGGTGACTAATTACTCTTCAGGTGACACAAATGTGCAGATAATGCTCAAATGTCATTCTTACAGACTTGCAAAGGCGTCCGTTCCGTGAGGTCTGGGCAAACGGTTCCATTGCCTAAAGCCACTTGGGGGCCTCTGCGCAGATCCAATGGTGAGTAAATTAGTAATAGCTGCAGAGTCAGTTGTTCACAGGCAATTGAGGAGCAAAGCTGAGATGGCTAAAAGCCAAGACCATAGAACTGGAACCAGGCCCACAGAATGGCACACAGTAAGTCAGGTCTTGGCTAACAGAAGTATTGCACCTGATCTGATACCACAGTGGTTCCCAAAGTCCCTGCCTCCTTGACCCACCTTGGCCAGCCGCTCCTGCATCGCTCTGGCCCAGGAACGGCCTCTGGAGGCCTCAGAAAGGCCTCCCGACAAGTCACATTGGCGAAATCAGAAGTCACCTCCAGGTCACTTCTGGGGACCCGTGGAGGCCTTCCCTGGGCTGGATCAACGTGGGAGTGGCTGGCTAAGGTCCACCCCTTTCCCTTGCATACCAACATTGTTGATATGAACAATGTTCATATCCCTCTCTCTAAAAAGGGAGATTCCTCCCCCTTACACAAGGTCTAACACATGTGCATCACCAGTGGGATTCACAGTAATAATTTAACGAAAAATTTCAATTGACGAAGCTTTTCACCCGTCTTGCTGGTTTCACCAGAGAAGGGAATGGGGTGCTGGCAGAGGCGTTGTCTGATGTGTGGCGGTGGTGCGGTGGGCCCCAGGGCGTTGGGGCGGAAGGGTTCTGGGGGGGGCGAGAGGCTCCTTAAGTTTTGTTTTTGTTGTGGTCTTTTTTGGGGGTTTAAAAAGCTTTTTAGGGGGGTTTTAGCACTAGCGCGGGGCTTGTAATCTTTAGTGTATGCTTTGTGCCACTTATCTGTATCCTAGGAGCCTCCAGCGACGACCTACTCCAGTGTGACGATGTCTTCCGTGGCGCAGATCGTTCCTCTGCTCTGCCCCTGGCGTGATCGTCGTTCTGCACATGCGTGGACTCTTGTAAAGCGCTGCTGGGCGCTTTACAGAGTTCGCGCCAGGGGCAGAGCAGAGGAACGATCTGCGCCCCGGAAGACATCGTCACACTGGAGTAGGTCGTCGCTGGAGGGTCCTAGAATACAGATAAGTGGCGCAAAGCAAACACTAAAGATTACATGCCCCGCGCTAGTGCTAAAAAAAACCCTAAAAAGCTTTATAAAACCCGAAAAAGACCACAACAAAAATGAAACTTAAGGAGCCTCAAACACAAATAGCGGGTTGCTTTGCCTTTCGTTGAACCTAGCTAGGGGCAGAGAGAGAGAGAGAGAGAGAGAGAGAGAGAGAGAGAGGCAGCAGAAGCACGGGGAACCGTGCAAAATTTGTAAAAAAAAACACACACAAAAATTTAATTTAAATACATATTCCATTACAGAAAAAAAGGATATTCCACACTCATACAACCACGAAAACTTTTAATAGCTTTTTAAAAGATCAGGATGTTGGGTGAGAGGACCGTCCTTCGTTCCCATTAGGAAGGCAAATCAGTCTTCTGTCGTTCTATCGTGGACAGTGATGATCAGAAATAGCAATGTCTGTAAAAACACCCTGTCTTTGTTTATATGAGTCTGAGTGCTGCTGTTGTATAAAGGAGGCAGTTATGCAGAAGCTGAGTCTTGCTCGTAATCATCAGCTGGGGAGGGAGGCAGAATCAAGGAACATTATATTGGTTCCCTCCTTCAACCCAACCCATGATTTGTTTGTATTATTGCAGAGTGCAGCAGTTTCCTGCATGATGTTCTGGGCACAAAATATATTGGCCTAAGCTTCAGCTACTCTTCTACTTTATTGCAGTGTTTCTCAAAAGTTCTCCCCGCAAGGCAGAGAACTGTGACTATTGGCGGGGGCGGGGACAGTGGCGGCGCCACGCCGTGGGGCGTCAAGGGTTACGGCCGCGCGTTTTTATGGGGGGGGGGCGTCAAGGGTTTGGGCCACGGTTGAAAAATGGTCTGGCTACTCCTCTGGGTGCTGCTAATACAAAAAGGTGGGGATTACACAGCAGGGCCCATGGCAACTACTAACCAGGTCACTGACCACTCCTCCTGCAGCAGGTGAGACAATTGCACTAGTCAATTCACAATGTAAACGACTGCAGTGCAGTTACAGTTTGAAGAAATCATGAGAAACTAGCACTAAAATCGAGATAGCAATGAGGAAACATGGGAAAGCAATGGTTTTTTGGAGGAACATCATTCGGAGGAAACATTAGGGTTTTCTCTAATAAATGAGTAAGTGCCTCTTTCACCTGGGCACTCCTAAGATTCTTGTTCTCTCCTACTGGATTCTGGGAGCCCGTTGTGTTCGATGGGGAATGGGTGGCAGTGGCTAAAACAAACTCCATTAAACCTCCCTCCCTCCCCCCCCCTCTCATTCTGGTTCTCCGCTGCTGGGGAAATGCAGGGCCATTGACCATGATAGTGAGAAAATGCAAACATATCCATACAAACAAATGGGTGGTTTAGGGTCTGCTTGCAACATCCGTATCCAATCAAATTTTACATCAGTTGCATTGATGTGTTGTGGGGTCTCAAATGTCACCTTTTCATTTCTTTCATTTCAGGTGATTTAAATGAAGGGAAGAAGGTGCCTGGTTTAGGAACAGGCTATATAGTCCTCATCGTCGTTTGCGTAATTGTCTTTATACTGGGAATAGCAGGTCTTTTATATCACCAACGCCAACGCAAGGCCGGGGCGTACGACTTCCAGGTCAAGTCTGACAATTTTAACTACCAAGTGTTCTATGACTGAGCCTTTCAGTTTCAGCTGCATGTAAGTTCTCTCATATTGTAATGGGTTTCCTGTCTGATTCCTGTGAATAGCCCTACCACATGGTTCTGCCTTTAAGCTGTACCTGCTCAAGTCCTGAGACTTGACAAGTACAGTGTCAGTGTCCTTTAATGGTCAGTAATGGCTTCTTTTTGGTAGGAGATAGTCTCTCTGAGTATAGAGTGGTTGACTTGAATGGGGAAAGCCATCAGAGTTTGGGTAAGGTGACACCCACTTCCAGCTAAGGGAAGGGGGTTGATGTAAGATGTAAATGTGTGAAAAAGTTAAATTAAAAAAAAAACTTGGATTAGGCTGTTTTGGAACACAGAGAGAGAGAGAGAGAGAGAGAGAGAGAGAGAGAGAGAGAGAGAGAGAGAGAGCTGAAGGCACCTTGGTGCAGGAATATTTTTCTGGAGCTGTAATACGAGGTACTGGGTCTCTGCCTGGTGGGAATGCATAAGCTGCTTGTCCCTCCCTATGTTCTACTTGTATGTTTGTAAATAAACCAACAGCACAATCCTATACATGCCTACTCAGAAGTAAGTCCCATTGTTTTCAATGGGGGCTTACTCCTAGGAAAGTGTGTACTGTATAGGATTGCAGCCTAAATGTTACAATTGCCACAAGCCTCCAAGGCTCCGAGGAAGCTAAACCCATGTAGCACTGTATACATCAAAGGCATCTACATAGAAAAAAGTGGTTTTGTCTTTATGTTTTGTCCATTATATATATCACATGCCCAGTGTTCACAGAGGAATAGTGTGGTGTAGTGGATAGAGTGTTGGACTTGGGTTTCAAATCCCTGTTCAGTCATACAACTCATTTGGGTGGCTTTAGGCAAGTCACTCTCAGCCTAATCCAGTGGTTCCCAAACTTTCCGTGGTCATGGTGCCCTTAGTGCCTCAGACACGGAGCTCGGCACCCAGAAGTAATTGGCGGTGACGTGATGACATCATCATGTCACCGCCAATTACTTCCAGGTTGCCGAGCTTCCCCCCCCCTTTTTTTTTACCACCACCCACTCGACTTTGGCCCACGCTGGAGCTTGCTGCTTTGTCAGCGAGAACATAAAGCGACTCTGAAGAATACTGAGCAGAGGCTTGGGACAGGTGGTGGGCTTTTCAAGTAAAAAAAATGCAAACGTGAAGCTTTGCCCACTAAGACAAGTGGAGTCACTTGGTGTTCTCACTGACGAGTGACAAACATGGAGTGGGCCGAACCACCATCTCCGAGCAAAGGCTCGGGTGGTGAGCTTCTTGCAGTGCCCCTGCAAGTGCCGTGGGGCACCACAGCACACAGTTTGGGAACTACTGGCCTAATCTAATAGTGACATGAAGATAAAACTGGATAACCCCCGCCATCCCCCCCCCCGGATACTACTCTAAGCTCTTTGAAAGAAGAGTGTGATGCAAGTGTGATAAGACTGAGCTGTGTCACTAATAAAATATGTTAATGTTATTGTTTTCTCTTGATCTTCTAGTTGGAAACATTCTACGAATATCACATTGTTACATAAGATGTTGGACATGATGATGCACCCAACCAAATTTAATTACAAGCAGATGATGCACAAATGTATTCCCTGGTCTTATCATCAGTCCTCTAGGAAGATACTAAATTCAGTTCCTATTTCAAAGTGCTTTGCAGTTGTTGCATCTTTTCAGGAAGGAAAAATAAATGCCACCAATTTTGTAATTGGGTTTCCTCTTTCTCTTTTCACATTATCACCCATGTTGATATCACTTGCTCTTGATAGAACACTTTCTTGCAATAAGGAAATAAATCAGACAGTTGTAGTGAAACAAGCCCTACGTTAAGACCCTCCATTTGGGCACTTAATTAAGAGACTGTAGTGTTGCCAGCTTGATGCAAAGGCCTAACTCTCAGAGAACAAATCTATTAAGTGTGTAATGTGAGTGCTGGATTATTGCCAAGAGAAGCATTTTGAAGCTGTTATTTGAAATTAATTCCAAGTGTTTTTGAATGAGCTTTGAAAATCCAATTTAAGATTTCGAACATGTGGTTAAAAGCAGCAGGGATGAGAGGGAACCACTTCTGCACTGGGCCTAGCCATGCCTGGAGAAAACTTCTTTTTTTCTAAGATAAAAGTCAGGAATGTTCCGCACTGAGTAGCTTCCCAATATAATACATTGTTCCAGTGTAGTACTACTCAGTGAAAAGCTTCTTTAAAGACCACAAATTTGTTAAAATTCCTATCTGAGAGCAATGGCTCATAGCATCAGGCATGACAGTTTCTAGCACTACAAGAAAGGTCGATTTGTAGCCATAATCTCACTTAACAATGCAAACAGACACATCAGGGAGGAAAACTGTGCTTTAACTGGCAGGCAACTGCGTGTAGAATGACTGAAGAGCAAGAGATTGGTTCTTCCCATTTACAAGATATCAGTCAACATCCAGTTGGGTATGGTGACTGCTGACTATAAGCCTATGCTTGTTTCCAGGACAGTAAACTACACTTATTAAAAAAAAAATCCTGGCTATCTCTAATCTTTTATATGTAAGACTAAGGTGACCCGTTCTTTTCCTGGCAGATCTCCAGTGCTTATAATAGCTGCAGGCCAAGCAGAAATTCAGCAGGCTAAAGGTCAAACTACACATTACAGTAAACAAATAAATGGTCTTTCCTTTTTTTTTCCTTCAAGTTAAATGGCAGCCACAGGGGGCCCAATCAGAATTGGATCCATCCCACTGTGCTGTAGTCCCAGCAAAAATCATGCTTCCAAAGTTGCTATTAGCTAGTATTGGCACCTATAGAACCTTCCCTTTGAAAGCTATTCACAGCTTCAGCGGTACAGTTTTTGTCAGGACCATGGCCCAGTGGGACGGTCCTGATCCTGACTAGACCCCCTGAGGCTGCCATTTAACTTCAAAACAACAAACCCACAGGACAAAACAACAAATGTAGTGTAGCATGCAATTTGGCCGCTTGTTTTCCCAACACTGAAAACAACCATAAAGACAAGCACATTTATTTCAGAATATGTTTTCGTGACCTACTCTCCGCTTCTTCAATCGGATGCATGATCCCCCATCAGCGCGTCTGCTTGTGGGAGAGAAGCCTGACTGCTTGTCACACAACTGTTAAGGTAAAAAGCAAATGCTGACAACCTTAGTACAGACCTATGAAAATACCATCACATTCTGATTGTGCTTCACTGTATTTAAACATTGATTAGTACAAGATTTTGGATGCCTCTCAGGCTATACAAGGTTTACCATATTCCTAACAGGATAGCAGTTTTCTCTTCGTATGCCTGCCTTACACTGCAGTGCTAGCTGATCTTAACACAAAGGCAATAATTTAATACAATAAATTACTGCTATAATAATAAAACAGTTTTGGGACAGCCTGACACCTCAGAGAAGAATCTGAGCCTTTGTTGTGCATTTTAGGAATTGCTGTATTTTTGGTACATTCATTGCATATTTTCACTGTAAACATCACAATTTAACTTTCTTGTGTGCACATAGGAAAAGAGGAGCTATTTTTGTAGTTTGTAGTTTCTGCATTTCTATATTGTACAGTAATTACATTAAAAGGGTTGGACATCGCTATCCATGAACAACTTAGGATGAGTGTACCTCTGGAGCCAGTGGGACTCAGAAGCAGTGCAAATGAGACGTCGTCCACATGACACCTGGCTGCCAGAATTCACTTCTACTGTATGTCACTGCACTCCTTGCAGGGGCTAAAACCGATGGAATGGCCCTGACTGAGCTATCCGAAGTGCTTTGTGGATCATGGCTGAGTTTTGCTGGGCTAGCTAAAAGCCACTTTACAATTGTAAATTGAATTGGGCAACTTGCATTTGTTATACACTGGATAAAATCCTATACTGAAATACTGTAGCTATAGTTTAATATTATTCACTTCATCTTTGCTGCCTTAATAAAATGGATTTTGTACGCTTATTTGTAGTTTGATTATTATTTTTTGTTTTAATGACCAACCTTTTGAAGACCAAAGGCTTATTTACATAATTGTGAGTATCCAGATTTCAGAAACCGTTAATTGAGGGTTGTAATTCTACGCAGCAATCCTACATACTACTATTTATGGCGCAATCCTGTGCAAGTATGAGTGGCCGTCCTAAATGGCCACCTGCTGCATCCTGTGTGGATTGCGGCCAGCGTGTAGTTTGGTGTAAGTCTGATGAGACCCATAGGTGATTGGACAGCCTACTTGGGGGGGGGAGTAAATTAAAAATGTTTGTACTTATCTCCTGCTGGCTATCTGATTGACCCCTCCCATCATTGGATGCAGCGTGTGCTCCATCAGCGCACCTGCATAGGCTCCAATGGCGGGGGACAGGACTGAGAAGTAAGACTCGCTAGGTGGTATGTTAAGAGTTTGGATGGAATGTATGAACAGCTAACCGAGAGCAATATCCACAGCTCATAACATTATGTCAGTGTTGCTGCAGGCATACAGTGGCAGATAATTAAGAAGGAGATTCTGATTTTACAGTAACAGGCATCTGGCAATGGATACAACAAGGAAAATATTCTACTCATATAGTCACGTATACAATATTTATTCACACATTTCCATTACTACACAAAAGGCCTTTGGAATGTTATCATGTAAAGCTGTGTGACTTAGCTCACTGATATACTTAGAACTAGGTCACTTATGCGTTCAGGATTTAATCTGAAAGAATTTCCAGTAAGGTTAAAAAAAATGCAAGTGATCAGCACAAGCCTTTTCATCAAAATGAATAGTTTAGAAATATGTCACAATGACTGCAATCTGAATGGCTGTATGACTAATAACGATACCGGTAAAGGTCATGTAGCAAAGCAAAGGCTAATCAAGAGACATTAAGAAGTATCCTGTGGCATGAAAGAATTAGCTGGTGATTTGGGGCCAAAAAGAAAATAACAATCAGGCTCGTGTCAAAATGACACCCACGGGAACCTTACTGGTAAGTCCTGATTGAGCTGGATTCATTTCTATGGCTGCTGCTTATGAAGTCTTGGCTCCACAGATACCAGCCAATTTTGTTGTGGTTAAACAGGTTTTGAAGCGTTAAAAAAAACTAGAAAGTAAAACTGAATGTGTACAGCATGGACAAAGGTGGTCAGGACATAAGTAGAGGTGTTTGAAAATGGTGTTATTTTTATTTTAGAAAATTTGTTGAATTAAAATGCAAAATGTGTTTTTATTCACAGGTGCAAATTCTTAAGCATCAATATCAGGTTTAATATCATTACATTGCAGTCTTCAGTGCTTTTAAAAAATACCGTATTATAGTGTTTTGTGTTTTTATTCGCTTGTGGTATTATGGTGTTTTGTGTTTTTGTTCTGTTATCAACAAAAACAAACACCTCTAGACGTAAGCACATAAAAAAGCCTTGCTGGATCAGACCAAAGGTCCATCTAGCCCAGCATCCTGCTCCACAGCTGCCTCTAGAAAGCCCACAAGAAGGAGAGAAATGTATAATCTCCCAATGTGGTGCACCAATGTGTTAGAGGCGGCAAACTGAGGCAAGTGCAAAAGGGTGCCTTTAGAATGCAGTTGCTTGCAGCCAATTCACCAGGGCTCTAAAGAAGGCCTAGGGAGGGTTTGTGGCTTGTGGGCTGTTCAGACTCCCAGATCCCACAGCTTAGCAAGATCTTATCCCTACTGCTCAAAGGAGTCCACCTTCAGGCAGTGATATCAAATAGAAAGCCTTACCTGCACCATCAGGTGTCCTCTGTCCATCTTTGCACAGACCTGGCCGCTCACTGCTTGTAGCGCCAGCCAGCAGGCCACACGCTCCGGTGGTGTCATGTTTGCAACAGTCGCAAAGCGCATTATTTATGCCAGTGGAATCAGCGTTCCGCTGGCATAACATGCCCATAGGATTGGGCCGTTAGTTTCATTTTCCCTCCTGCCAGCAGCTGTGCAACATTTTTCAGAGCCTGAGCCACTCCAGTAAAGTACACAGTAGGAGTAGGAAAAAAATTTAAATATAAATATTCAGCAAATAGAGAAGTTGGATTTATGGGTTTTACAGCCATGTAAATTTATTGAAGAATAAAAAGAGCAGCATTTAAAAGAGCAGCGCTCTTTCAAGAAACCCGTTCATTGTTCAGCGAAGCCAAAAATAGGCAGAGGAGGAACTTGGAGGCAATCGCAATTTCTCAAAGAAGATCTCTGGATCCCTTGAACCGTCAGCAAGAATTAGTATTCGTAAATAAGATCTGGTTCCCCTTTTTGAATAGAACATGGCTGCAGCGGAGGTTACCTCTGGTCAACGAGGAAACTGACGCATCCGGCTGTGATTAAACAATCAGCCTTCCTGCGCTTTTTGCAGTGCTGCTCTTTTAAATGTCTAGGCATTCCTGTCTAGGTTTCTAAACATCTACCGGCTGGTGCCGGATTTTTTGCTCTGAAGAAACCCTAAGTGAAGGGAGAAATGTCAGCGGGACTAAAGTTTATTTGTCTGGTGTGGATAATCCTTGGACGCGGTCTCTTTCATTTCTGTGAAAGGCTTTTTGCGTTGTGAAGGAATTTCGTCAGACAATTTGTTTCAGCATTAAACTTTATTCTTCAGTAAATTTACATGGCTGTAAAACTCATAAATCCAACTTCTCTACAGATTGTGAAAAGCCCTGAGAACCTCCATACTATGTATTCAGCAAATATAACAGTAAAGATGTAGCATGAAGGAAGATACACGGTTACACTAGCCTTAGGAGTGCCGATCTGGAGATTGCTGTCTTGCCAGCACGCTGGCAGCTTGCACTGCCGCAAAGCACCGTCCTGCCGGTATGCTGGCATTTTGCCGCAAAGTACTGTTCTGCTGGCGCTACTTTTCAATAGGATTGTGCCGTTAATTCTTTGGTTAGGAGGGGCTGTTCAGGCAGCGGTATCTGCCCGAGTTGTCCTGCCATGAAGACAGGTGCACAGAGTTCATTTCTCTGTAATCTCTCAGTCCCCTTTTCATTTATCTCCGCTTTCCCTCCTTCACCATCCACCAAGCCGACTGCGATTTGTTGTAGTGCTCTCTGCAAACTTCAGAACTGGGTTCATTATTCTTGTTTAGGAGAGAGAGAGTGCGAGCGAGCGAGCGTGTGCATATGTGTGGGGTTAATTCTGGGCAATTCCTGCTTGAGACATACTCATAGACTTTCTTCACTTGCATCGTGTGAGAAGGGAGTCTTCCGACTGCAAAGGGATGAACAAAAGATGCAAATGAAACAGTACAATTGTTAGAAGATCTCTGATTCCTTTTCTCTGTGGCATGGAGTTTCAACATTCCGTTTGCAGGTTACCGGCTCTGCGTTTCCGTTCCTTTCAATTAACAAAAAGCATATACACAAAAGAAATAAGCAAGCACAATGCTGATGTAGCTGAGCTCGTGGCCCAAAGAAATCCGGGACCACCTTGTTCCTGATGATTGGCACCACCTACAAGTGAAAAATATCATGTTAAGATGTGAGAAACAGTGTAGTGTTTCAGGCAGGTCCTGGTTGTCTGTGCGCAGAACAGGCTTCATTTCTTGTTTGCAAAATCAGGCAAAACATGATTGAGCTTTACATTAAAATTAAATTCCAGATAGACAATGACTATAACTAGAGGCTCTAAACTTGTGGCCTCCTGGATTATAGAGACATTTGCTTGCACATAGGGAAGAATCAACAAATGAACAATCTTTTCAGAGGCACAAAGCAAACAAAAGGATTACTTTCTTCTCTTTAAGTGCAAAGGTGCAGGTTTAAAGACAGCAAGGGACCCATCATAAGGTATTTTAACTTGCGATGATGATAGTTGGCCACTAGAGGTCTCACTTATTGTTTCAAGTGGAGATACAGTAGACCAGGTGTAACTTTTCCTTCTAATGGACATACACATTTTTTCATTTCATAAGAACTTTCACTTCTAAGCAAGCAGATGCTGTCTTAAGATACCTGTTCTTTGTTTCCAAGGCAAGGGGAGACATAAGACTTTGATTCTGTATTTCAGTTTCAATGAAGGGTGTTGGTTTCCCCCCCCCCTCCCCAATTTCAAAACCTGCTCTTACCCACACATTCCTCTCATTTGACTTGCAGGTTCAGCAAAGAATTCTAAGGCCTCCAGAAGGAGGCTCAGAGAACCATTCCTTTCCATTACAGTTGGCCTGATTGCCTCTTTGTCCCCCAGATGTGGCTTAGGGCCGTTTCCGGGAGTGTCTTGCCCCGTTGAATTGGAGACAGTGAATTTTATAGCTGCCTTCACAACATTACAATTCCCCTCACTTTTCCGGACTTCTGTAAAACTTTCTAGCATACATAACAAGGTTTGGCAACCAAGGAATAGTACCTGCAGTAGCGCTAACCCTACCCTTGCTTCCCCCCTTTGTAGTAAGTCTGTGCAGCTAGTTCATGTAGCAAATGGGAGGGGTAGGCAGGAGAGAGACATTTGCTTCTGGAGGGAGCAGGCTTTGCCCTTTTCATCATAGCCGGGATCCGAAGCCAGATTTCCCTGGATTATACAAACCACCTGTAATTTAGTGACGGCCATCTCCCTCCTGAGTTTGGCAATTGGCCCAGGACAATTACACCAAAGCGATTTCGGTGGGGTTGCAGGGTCAATTTCTGAACTCATTCTTGCAGACCAGGAATTTGGCAGGTTAGCTTTTGTTCATTTTGCAACGACAATATCCTGGGCTGAGGGCTAAAGCTGTTCTGCTGTTGTGAAAGCAGCTTGCTAGAGATGGCCAGCTGGCCTTTGATGTAGTCTTTTCCCAATATCACCTCTCTTCTCCTTTTCCCCTTGTTCAAATGCCTCTTGAGATGCCTGGGGCAGCAAACCTCCCAGAGCCTGGATTCTCTCCTTAGAGGAGGGCTTCAACTGAAGAGCACATTGTTCATGTTTCATTGACCTCTCTCTAATGCGCAGCGTATCGCCGGCCAGTACATTGGCAGCTACAATACAGGTGGGCCCCCATATCCGCTGGGGATATGTTCCAGGCCCCTCCGTGGATACTTGAAACAGTGGATAAGAGCGAACACCCCCTCCATGGTTTCCTGAGGCCCCCCCCACCCTGCCTCCCCTGCAGGCAGGCATGCTTGCCCCCTAGCTCTTATTTTTCTTTCAGCAAGCTTTGTTTCTTCCTTAAAACAAACAGCCTCCATTGCAGGCAGGTAGAACGAGACTAAATCCTAGAGAGGCTCTGCAAGGTTTCTGTTAACCTTGCAGAGCCTCTCTAGTACTTAGTCTCGTTGTAATAAGCAGCCAGAGGCTGCTTCTCCTATTTAAGGAAGAAACTAAGCTTACTGGGAAAAAAGTAAAAGCCTGGGGGGGGGGTCCCCACGATCCGTGGATAACTGAAACCGTGGATAGCGAATCAGTGGATATGGGGGCCCACCTGTACTCAGAAATATTACATTTTCTTGAGAATCCTTGCATTTGTCAGGGAACGTTTTTAGGATCAGTGCCGCATTTCCTATGACTTTGGTGCAAAATGGGCAGAAAACAAAATAATTACAGTATAAGCTGAAACCTAGTCTAACATAAAAAAATGGAGGTTTTCATGGATAACTCCTTAACTCCAGCACTTTTGACAGTTAGAGATCTTACCTAGGAGCATTTTACATTGCCTGTGAGTTTCCTGCAAATTGGTCACAAAAACATGTGAGATGATCAGTAGAAATGTTTCAAAATGATGAAACCAAATTGCCCCTAGAATTAAAACCCCAGTGCTTATTTAGACGAAACTTAACTTTTGCTTCCTTATGGAGGACTTCCATCCCTGAAAAATTTCATCCAATTCCCAAAAGTAATAAAAAAGCTGCAGTAAATTGAATTCTACCTGTTGAAATCAGTGGGTAACCAGAAACAAAATAAAACGGAAATGAAGTTACCATACAAAACAGACATGAAGATTGTTTAAACAAGCCAACAAAATGAATTGGGCTATCAAACAAAGCAATGCCATGAAATTTGAAAGGGGGGTTGTTGTTTTGTTTTGATGTACATTCCTACTATTTCCATATTGGGTCTGTTAAATATTTAACGACAAATACCAGCTGCAGCCAGAAACCTGATTATTTTGTTTTTTAATAGTATGTTACCCCTTTGTGAGGTCTCAGCCTGAAAGGCAGTATTTGGTCGGCTGGCCCCGGGCAGGGGAGGGATCGGTGGAGGCCTCCTCCGCCGAATCCTATCCCCCTTCCTGGGCCTGGTTACATGGGGCTCTCGAATGTGCACCGTGACCAGCAAAATAGAGAGCTGCCCCGGTGCTGGGTCCTACGGTATCTAGATAGGATGCAGCAGCGCACAGGCTCTACGCCCACGATGCAGCCTAGTTAGACAGGATTGGGCTGCCCATGTTCCAGCTTGCCAAGAAATTAACCACAGTCAGTCTAATTACAATTGTTTCTTTCCTGCTTCCTGGTGTGGAAAAAGATATTGTAGTAGATCATTGATTCTCAAAGTTCTCCCCGTGAGGCAGGGAGAACTCTGAGTGTTTGTAACCAGATATGTAAGGAGCAGTTAAGGATGCTGTTTTTCTAGTATCCAAATGGGTACCACATAGGCAGCACAATCCTGTCTAACTATACGCGGCCGGCCTAAAGGGTCCGCCGTTGTATCCTAGGCCCATTGCGGCCTGGGCTCAACTTGGGGAAGGGGGTATTCGTCCCCTTTCTCCAGTGTAAGCTGCACAGGCCACAATGGGCCTCCTCAGATGCCCACCAGCTCTGAAGCAGGCGTACATCCAGGGCGGCCATGTAAGGACGGCCCGGGCTGTGACGGGGCATAGGATATCGGCAGATTGCACTGCTGATATCCTCACCCCCTCCCAGCCCAGTCCAGCCAATGGCCCCCTCCCTCACCACCCCGTCCCACCCATCCCCACCCCTGCACCAAGCGGCACAGGTCCTACCTGCATCGGCCACTGGTGGTGTAGCCGGGTGAGTAGCGGTGCCTCCGGGCTGGCACCGCTTACTCTCTGAGTGCTGTAAACGTGCTTTACTTTACGGTATGTTTGCAACATCCTAGGCCAGCAGAGCGCTTGTTCCACCAGCCTATAGTTGTGCAGAATTACGCAGCTAATCATGCCCCCCCTCACACACACAGATTTGAAAATATGAGATATTTATTTATTTATTTATTTATTTACAATATTTTTACCCCGCCTTTCTCCCCAAAGGGACCCAAGGCAGCTTACAACAAAAAGAAAATACAGTGCAAAAAGTACAATACAACAATAGTCACAGTTTAAAACAGTAAAAAACAGTTAAGGAAAATAAAAACAGTATTTAAAAATCGATTTTAAAAGATTATTACAATTAAAACAGAGCATAAAAAACAGCAGAACCCCACCTGTAGCAGCAGGCAAATACACATTTAAGTAAGCTAAGCTACATTTGTTATCTCCATTAATTGTCACGAGTGTTCACCTCAAATTCAGAAGCGTCGCTCCGGTAGGGGCGGGGCTGTAAGTATCGCTGCGGTCATAGTCTCTTTACCGAGCGAGGAGGAGGCAGCCCCGCCCCCTCACTGTCCGAGCCAGTCCCCTACGGAGAAACCGGCAGGGAAGAGACCCTGCCTGCTGCTTTTTCCGTAGGGGACTGGCTCGGACAGTGAGGGGGCGGGGCTGCCTCCTCCTCGCTCGGTAAAGAGACTATGACCGCAGCGATACTTACAGCCCCGCCCCTACCGGAGCGACGCCTCTGCTCAAATTTGCTTGCCAAAGTTCAGCTTTATAAGCTCCTAGTAATTTTTTCAACATTCTTGTGATGACACTGGGGTCTTCCTTATCTGGCATCCCAAGAACCAGTAGTGTTTGCTTAAAGGGGAACTGACAGATTTATTGTCCATCAATCTATGCCTTCTTAAAGTCACATACTTTTGCATTTTTAAATGCTGGAAGCCAGGCATTGCTGATGCATAATGTTTCCTCCTTTTTGTTCATATTGTTTTTGTGTTTCTGAATTTCAATTGCTTCTCTGTAGATACATAGATGATGAGTTCTGACATTTGTGTTGTGACATTTACAGTGCAATCCTGCCTAAGTATCCTATTCACATTCCGGGCCGATCGGTCTACTTAGGGGGTTTAATGCAGGGGGGTTTAAACCCATTGGGGCCTCCTCGGATTTTCGCCAGCTATTTAGCTGGCGCAGGTCCGAGGAGTCCGTGTAAAGGCTGCAGTAAAGACGATCTGGTGGCAGAGTGAGGGCGGCCTGCCTCCGCGCCGGCCGCCCTCACTCTAGAGTCTAGCTTTACGACACGTTTGCAATGGCTTTGAACGCCGTTCCGCTCCGCCGTTCACTCCGCCGTTCCTGCATTACGCAGGATTGTGCTCTTATTTGAGTACCCTGACAGTAAGCATCAAGGCTTTTGTAGAAAAGCTTGTGGGGGAAGCAAGCGAGGCTAAGTTCTTCTTTTCGCTGAAGGACCCGGGTGGGCATAGAAAATGCAACCAATATGGTGAGAATGAGAAGGCGCCTGACTGAGAGGTGGGATAGCAGGACACTCACAAGGCTGGAGTGGCTCAAGAAAATCTCCAGGGTAGTGAAGGCGTAGTAACACCATCAGAGTTTTAGGCAGTTCATATGGGGAATCTTTGTTGCATCTCCCTCTTCCTGAAGGGAATCAGCTTAAAATTCATTAGGTGCGTGTAGCTTAGAGATGAGCTGAGTGGCACCAGGGGGTATCTCAGGTGGCTAGCCATGCCAGTCTCCCCAAGCATCCCTTTAGGAGGGGTGAGAATGACCCCTCCACACTACTCTGTGCTGATGGATGTTCCTTCAATGAGGACACTGATCCCATGACAACCTCTTTTCCCCCTCCTTTCTGCAACTTCTGCTTGAAAATTACCAAACGGTTTTAATCAGATTTACTTCATGACATGAGAATATGGCATGTTATTATGCAAATATACAGCATAATCGAAGAGCAAACAAACGTAACCTCAGATAAGGCCTTTTCACTTCTCCTTCACCTGCTTCTTGGGTTACAGTTTCATGAATACTCAGTATGCCATGCTTCACTGGAAAAGCCCTTTTGACCTATGAATGCTTCCGTCATCCCTTGGTTTCTTGAGGAAATGCTTTTAATAAAATGAACATCCTTTTAATTGGAGCCAAGATTTTGAAGAAGAAATTGAAAACAGATGTTTCTGTGCCACTTTGGGGGAAATTATTTGACCTGTTATATCATTGTTGCAAAGGGATCATCTCTGCTTTACACATTGTCCTTGGTAGCTTACAAAAGTTTGCGAAACCGATCCAGATATTATTGCACACATGTATCCAGTCTGAGACAATGGTTGGGGATGCACATTTACATCTGTGTTACTGTGTGCCGCAAATGGGTGTGCGTGTGCATTGGATGTATCCTGTCAACATGAATAATTCCAGCTCCAGCAAGGAAACGTGCTGGATCATCAGGGCCACAATGTGGGCCAAATCTGTCGCAATGAGCTCCAGTTGAACAGTGCACTGGAAGAGAAAGGGACATGTGGCTACTGCTGTCGTATGCTGAATTTAAGACAGACTTCTTAGCATTGTTGCCACAACTAGAAGTAATTGGACACTTGCTGTGATGTGCTAAAAGCCCATCTGTGTTGAACTGTGGCATGTGCCAGTGATAGTCACATAACACCCTTTAATACATAGAACCAGTGAGTATGCCAGAAATGTAGGCCCATTGGATTCTTGCTGATCCTTGATGGATCAGACCAAAGATCTATGTAGTCCAGCATCCTCTTTCCCACTGGGCCAAGCAGGTGCTTCTGAGAAGCCTTCAACCAGGCCACAAAGGCAAGTAGCCTCATCATCTGGGAAATGGTATCCAATGGCAAATTGTTTCTGAATCTAAGGCTCTGTATCAGAAACCCTTTGCTTTATGGTCAGTAAATATTAAGGCACCAAAAATGACGGGGAATTGGAAATTAAGGTGGTCACTATAATTTTCCCATCCATCCATCATGTAAGCAGTAAAGTCTATGTACAGATTCAAATGTCTTGCATCTGATTGTGAATAAGGCTGCTGCTGAATCTTGCTTCTGCTGTGCTGCGCCCTGTAAGAGGTGACATCCCAATTCCAGCCTTCCGAACATGTGTCTGGAATAACCTGTGCACTTGAATATGAAATCTGAGTGATATTCAGAGAGAAAATTAAATAACGAATTAAATTCCATTCGTTTCTGGGCCCAATTCAAAGTGCTACTTTTGACCTTTAAAGCCCTATACCTATATGGCTTGGGGCCAGGGTATTTGAGAGACCGCCTACTTCCATATAGTCAGGCTCGTCCCCTGAGGTAATCAGAGAAGGCCCTCTTGCAGGTGCCGTTGCCCAGGGAGGTGCGAGGGTTGGCGGCTAGAAATAGGGCCTTCTCAGTAGTGGCACCAACCTTATGGAATTCCCTTCCTTTTGATTTACGAACTGCTCCGTCCTTGGAGACTTTCCAGTGAGACCTGAAAACCCTTTTGTTTAGAGAAGCCTTCTGAGTTTCTGGCCTTTTTAACATCCAGCTGTTACAGGTGTGGTGCTGCTGCTCTCGTGTTCTTGTTTTTAATTGTAATAGTGGTCTCTTTTATTGTTTTTAGATGGTTATTTACGACTTTTTATTGCTTTTAAATTTGATTGTGTTTTCTATATTTGTATTTTTTATTTTTGTAAGTCGCCTTGGGTCCCTTTGGGGAGAAAGGTGGGTAAAAATATTGTAAATAAATAAAAATAAATAAGTTGCTCTAAGTCGTTCCAGTTTGAACTTCTTCACCTGTGTCTTGTGAAATATATCTGCTGGCTAACTATTTTACAAAAAGCCTCAGTTTGGACTCCTCTTGGTTTCCCATTTTCTACTGGCAACCCTGAGAAAACTAGTGAGCAGAGACTAAGTTTCTGTAACACTAGTAGCAGATTACAAGTGAATCATCGAATACTTTCATCTTGTTATTCACTGCTAGCCAAGCAGTAATAAAACTCCAGGGGTTTTTAAATCTGTGACAAACTCCAAATTAGTTAATAACTGCGTAATCTATGACTCATAAGCAGGAATAAACTAAGCCAAATGGCTCTCAGTTCTCAGGAAGTTAAAAGAAACTGGAAGAACATTGGAAGTATCTAAACTCAGTTGACGAAAGTGTCATTCTGCCCTTTCTGTCTTCCAGGCCAACTGAAACATGAGAAGGAGCAGAGTGACATGGCAACAATGTGCACCTAATTTTGAAGATGGAGGGAAGTTCCTGGGAGAGCTTTTAGACACGTGTAACATGTGCACGTAGGGGAAATCTATTGTGTGTGCAGGGACCAAGTTCAGTGGCCAATGGCACAACTCAGAGGACTTGCAAGCAAGAAAGAGGAAAATGGGGGTAAATATGCAGCAATAGAGCACTTTTATTGTGGGAGTAATAATAGGGGCCACAGTGGCTTAGTGGTTAAGATGCTGAACTGCAGACTGGAAGGTCGGTAGGACAGCAGTTCGAGACCTGAGTGCCGCATGATGGAGTGAGCTCCCGTCTCCCAGTTCCTGCCAACCTAGCAGTTCGAAAGCAAGACATTGCAAATATACACAGTTTGAATATTTATGGGATTTCCAGCCATTTTTTTGATTTTTTGAAAGAAGAAATAAAGTTGTTTCTTACAATTGACTGAAGACACTTCCTTTCCTGTTTCACTCACGTTGACAAAAGTAGATGCGCAGGAACGGACTATCCAGAGCAGTCAAAGATGAGAAGCCTTAGATCTTCAGTTTGCTTTTACGTTTCTTCCCACTCCAGGGATTTCTTCAGAAAGCAGATAGAGAATTCAGCGAAGCACGCTGAAAAGATGTCCATAGCCTTGGTAGGGAGCACACAGTGAAATTATAGGAACGCGAGGCGCTCGAGGAAAGCTCGGGAAGCCTTTGATTGCTTAATTGGATGCGGAAGTTGCTGTTTCCGAATTGACCGCTAGTAACCTTTCCCTTGCGCTGTTGTTTTGAAAGGATTTTTTCAATGAAGGGAGCCAAATACGGTTCACAAATGTCAGTTCTTGCTGACGATTTAGAAGAACACTATTTTTCCTTTGTGAAATAGAAATCGATTCCAGATTTAAGTGCTGCCTGTTTTTGTTTTCGTTGAAGAGGGAACGTGTGTTGTTAAAATCAATGTTATGACCAGTTGTTTCCTCATGTGCAGCAACAGTGGATTTTTCATCTTGTAGATTTTTTACAGCTCTTGAGTGTTCCTGGATTCTTACTTTAATAGGTCGTTTTGAACTTCCTATGTAGACCCCTTGACAGTCTGAACATGGGATCTCATGTACGCCAGGGTTTGACAGTTCTGGTCTCTTATCTTTTGGATTTCCCAGGAGTTGTCCTAATTTGGCCATTCAATTGTAAGAAACAACTTTATTTCTTCTTTCAAAAAATCAAAAAAATGGCTGGAAATCCCATAAATATTCAAACTGTGTATATAACTACAAGCCATGAAAATCTGCATACATTGCAAATAGATAAATAGGTACTGTTGTGGCAGGGAGGTTACAGCGTTATGTTAGTCACACCGGCCACATGACCACAGAAGTGTCTTCAGACAGCGCTGGCTCCACAGCCGTAGACACGGAGATGAGCACTGCACCCTAGAGTCGGACACGACTGGCTTTCGAGCAGGGGATACCTTTACCTTTTTACTAATAATACAATAATGGGGGAAAGGGAGTTTGCAATGACACAAGAAAGAAGGGGCCGAGGGGGAGCAAGACACAGGGAAATCAGGAGGGTTAATCAGGGGGAATTGAAGAACTGGAGGGGGGGTTGTGGTAGCAGGAGGAATGGGGGACAGGAGTAGGACGGGGAAGGGGAAAAGCAGTGAGAGAAATATTAAGTTTCTCACTGTGGCGCAAGACTGGCTGAAACTTTGTTCTCTGAACCAGGCCTACAGGCAAGGAACACACCTCTCAGTGGGCCATTCACTTGCTTGCAGTGGGAGGGCTAGTTTCTTCTATTATCCAGTCGCTTCTAATGATGTCCCAAGCCTCTGACAGGAGATCAGTTGGCAAAAGAGGGCTCCCTTATTCTCGGAGATCTTGATGTATTGGTTAGGGATTGGTTAGGGAAAAGTATTCACTGGAGGCCTGGGGCTGATCTCGGTCCCTAAAACAATGAAAAATAGACCAAGAGTCTTAGACTCACAACCACACACACAAAGGAGGACAAGAAGATAGATAGAAGCACTAAACATGTGATCAATTTGACTGCACTTGAGACTAGAAGATAGACTAGAGGGGTGGGTGGGTCAGTCTGTGGTCAAGATTGCCAAAAACCAAGGTGACCTATTCATATTTGCTGAGCTTGAAGTGTTGCACAGTGTGCAAGTGGCAAGAGTGCCAAGGCACAGCGATCTCCTGTTCCAAAGGTGGATAAAAAGGCAGAAAACCCGGGGGGGGGGGATTATCTGTTCCAGGAAGCAAGGTCTGGGGGGAGGGGGTGCATTTTAAGGCATTTCACAAAAAGATGGCTGCTCAGAGGGTGCTGGAGAGACAGCTTTTCGATTGTGCTCAGGGAAGGGCAGTGGGTGGAGGGAAAGGGCAGAAGGGTTGGCAAGGAAGAGAGTGGTCTTGATAGCTGTCTTGGGTGCAGTAGTACACTACTTGTTAAAATGGATGCAATGGGGTGTTTTAATGCAGCACCACTGAAATGCACCACTGTTAAACTAACGAATGAGAGAATGACTCACAGGGACCAATGGACGAATGAAGAAGAGCATGAGGTATCTCTGTGATGTGACTCAGCTTTTTATACCTAAATGACCATAGGGTGGAAGCCATGGGGCTTTTGGAGGGTGAGCTCATCGTGGCCCTCTCTGGCTCACAATTGCTTCTATTGCTTTGCACCCTGCAGAGGGTGCTGCAGTGAACTCTGACCTGACTTGCTCTGGAGGCCAGAGAGCTTCAGTTAGCATGCAACTCCGGATTAGATTTTGCTATAGAATTGGTGAGGGAAGCTTAGGGTTGGCCGGTTGGGGACTGTTCTTTTGTATCGCTAGTGACTTTGTTTGCTCAGAGTCTGGAAACTCCCAAGATGTATCTTTTGTTTACAGGTTCAAATCTGCTAAGCAAGGTGTGGCTGGTCATCATGGAATTTTCCCAAAAGAAATGATAGAAAGGCAAGGCTTCTCTGAAGCCAGCCAACTAGAGGGGGGGGGGGGGAGGGGAGAGCACGATTGCTCTGAGGAACCAAAGTTGGGCCTTCCTTGGTCTTGGAGTTCAACTGCCATGATGAGACTGGCCTGGCTCACGCTATCCTGGTGTGCACCCAGTGCCATGTTAGCATGCCCTCAAAAATGTCAACAATAAAATTCAAATAAAAAGCTTGTCAGGCAACAGCAAGAAGAAGCAGCAAAGTTGGCAAGGCAGAGAACAGAGGGAGTGCCGTAGCAGAACAGACTAGGCGGGTGAGAGACCAAGAGGGATTGTTTAAGAAGATTGGGCAGGTTGGCCAAAGCAATACCCCCCCCCCCCCCCCAGGTTAAACTATCAGGATGGATATACCTCATGTAAGATTCCTAGCCTTGGTTACTGTTTAGACTCCACAGACTCAAAACAAAATGGCGGTGGCAGGATTGCTGCAGCCCACCTGATATCAGGTCACAATCCACCTCTGGGTCCTGACCGCTGTTTTAGTGGTACCCAATCATTGCTTTTCTGTTTCAAGCTGAAAGCGGAATAGCAGCTCCACGTTCACACATACAGCTGCGTTGGCAGCCTCCCGTTCTCCAGCCACCCCAAATGAATGTGTGCACGGGGAGGCGTGATTTTTGTTGGGATCACTCATTCAAAGGTTTGAACACTCCATCCTCTCATCATGGTTGCAATCATGGCCATCCCTGCCTTTCAGCTGCTCCTGTTATGCTTGGTTTTTTTGTGGGATAAATTTTTTAATTTAAATTTTTAAAAATAAAATGTAAAATATAAATGCAATATATGTAGGTATCTATACCACCTTGAACAAAGACTGGAATGAAGTCCATTGGTAGGATGTTGCTCTGCTGACCTAGCATCATTGCTCTACAGGCATTTTCACACGTGAATCATACATGACTCATTTCTCACCTGGAGAAGGGTAAGCGTTTTTGAGTACCTGGCTTGCCTCTATCCCCCAAACAGCACCAGAATCTCCCCCACAATCTTGCCCTTCTAGCGGTTCTTACTTCAATCAATTTATGCTTTGTATAATCAATTTATACAAAGATTACACAAATAGCAAGAGGAAGCCTCAAAGAGTCTTGAACCACAAATTACAAATTCAGAGAAACCGGATATTACAATGGTGAATTGTTTCCCTTGGAAATTACTTATGCATATGTACACTATATGCTATAGAAAAAAAATGAAATAGCACAGCTTTTTTCCCCCAGATTCAGCAATCAAAGCTAGTTAGTTGTGTCATTAAGGTGTGAATAGAATGGTCATATATCCAGGAAACTCAAAAGTCATTAAATTCTATATGCATGAAGACAAAAATACTGTGTGGTAACTTAAGGGATTGATCGGCTCTCTAGCACCAACTTGGCTTAATCTTTTTGCTGCATACAGATACAGTTCTGAAATTCACACATGTATGGAAACTTAGGGCGCAATCCGATCCTACTTACGCCACTGTTGTAACCAGCGGTGCAGCGAAAATGGGAGGCCCCAGAACGGAAAGGGGATTCAGAACGGAAAGGGGTTACAACGGTGGAGTAAGTAGGATCGGATTGCGCCCTGTATCCCTTTGAAAACAGAAACATTTCTGAGGCGACGGGAAATTACAGTGAGGAGCATTGACGTGTTACTAGTATTTATGGAAGGGCCCTAGCTCAGAACATGCTTGACGTGCGAATCCCTGTTCTCTAATTAAAAGGATAAGGTACCAAGTAAGAAGAAAGAAGACCCCTTCTTGAGACCCTGGACAGGTGCTGCCAAATATCACCTTTGTGGATTTAACAGCAGGATTTTACTGTTGTGATTGTGAGTAACAGCAGAAATAGAAGCTGTACACTAGAGTTATGTGGCTTGCCCCTCAACCGTGGCTTTGCTCTGCACCCTCCTTCCCAAGGAGGACCAGGCAGCTGCACAGCCACATTGCACCACTGCTGCACAGCACCACTGCCCTCACTATCTCCACTTGCACTTCCACAGGTTAGACTAGGCAGTGCCACATGGCCACCATGGTAGGCAGTGGGGTCAAGTACCACCTACCACACTATGAAGTGCCACCAGCAGTACTGGTACCACTGGCTGAAAAATGCTGAGTTAAACAGGTTAATATTCTGACTCAGTACAAGACCACTTCTGATGTTTATGTACAGTCTGTAAATACAGCCATTTTCAAGGTATAGGGTAATTCATTATACTAGTATTTCAGAACTAAAACTCTGAATTTCTACAGCAGTATAACAGCCCAATCCGACTCTGTCCTGCTTTTCTCCTGACAGGGTAACCAAGGTGGCTTACAGAATTAAAACAATATTAAAATAGTACAAATACAATAAAAATAATTAAAAACAAAACAGTTAAAACCAAACAAACACCAATGGACCACCTTAAGATTACATTTGATTGAAAAAAGCCAGCCCACCATGTATAAATAAAATACTGTGCTATATTAATATTTCCTGCTTGAAAGTCCCTTCCTAAATATTTGCTGAAGCTACATACATAAAAGTTTGTGAAAAGTAAACTCAAATGACTGTGGTCGAATAGGATCACCTGTTACACATATAATTTGTGTTCACTTTTGTTGCTGCTTTTTATTTCACAATAAACAAATTGGAGGCCTGTCAGGAATCAAAGGGAGAAGGAGAAATGATGGGGACATTTTTCCTCTATAACACAATAGTGCAAGATGACTGAGCTTTGGGGATAGCTGAGAAGCTCCCTGTTCACCTAGCCTTGAATCGCAGCTATTTAGTTTGGTAGTGCAATTAAAGCGCTGACTATTGAGAGGTTCCAGTGAAGTAGGTAGCTCTTAACCTATAATAATTGAATGATAAGTGCAGGGAGGAAGGTATTTTCACTTTCAGTCCCCATATAGAATGGAAGAGATTTTAGGGAAATTGTGGACATGGGAAGCACATTTCATGGCACTACTGGTGCCAGACTCTGAGGGGCCCCCACACTCTTTGTGAGCACACACTTGTATGCATGTGCACACATATTCCTTCCCTTAGAGCAATTAGGCTGATCCCCCCCCCCCCGCACCACTGGGACATTAAGAGAGGAGTGACCAAAGATTACTCTGTTCTCTTTTCTCCACCAGATTCCAGGGAAGGAGAGCAGTCAATCTGTAGACGCTCTTAGTGCTGAGGGAGGAGCACCCTCCTGCCTTTCCCGACAAAGATGGCCAGGAAAGGAAATGGCGTGATCTCTGGCAGCTGCTCCTCCCTCAGCACTTCACCGGGGTGCAAAAGAATGTGGGAATCCAGAAAATGCTCTACTGTCTTTTCCTGGCCAACTTGGTCAGGAAAGAAGGGGGAAGCGATCTCTGGATGCTCTTCCTTCAGCACCAATGGCACTCGGCAGCCTCCTGGGTGAGGAGCATTCAGCAGCCGCCTCCCCTGTCCTCCCATGAATGGGCTTCCTCCGAGGCCCTTGTGTCATTGCAGGAGCCTCTAAAGAAGAAGTCCAGTTGTGAAGATGAAGTGCAGAAGGTAGCAACAGTGCAAGTTGCTCAGTTGGGGGAGGGTGTTGCATTGTGGGGACTTCAAGGGTCAGCTGGTTGGATCCCATGGGGCCTACACCAAAGACCAACGTGGGTAGTTAGAATTGTTAAAGGGCACTATAGGCTGCAGTCCAGCTATGGCTTATTCTAGAGTAGCTTCACTTGTAAGTGGTTGGAGAACTATGTTCTAGAACAGTGATGGGCAACCTTTTTGGCGTGGTGTGTCAAAAATCGGCAAAAAATCGAGCATAACTCGCGTGGTGTGTCACTTCGACAAAAAAACATAATTTTGCGCAATTTATAGTTTAAACTACAAAAATGTATAATTGCAATATATAATTGTATTTAATAAAGTAAACCAAAAACAAATTATTTAACATACCTGCTTAGTAACTTCTTTGTTCATCAGTCGATTTCGTATGTTGCCCTTGATATTATTTATTACTACATGACTACAACGCCCAGCATGCCCTGATAGGTTTGGGGTCTGCAGCAGACCCCAAACCTAAGTAGCATTATTGCTAATAATGATAATCTTTCCCCACTTTCCTTCCCCTGCTTACTGTACTGCGCACACACACACACACACACACACACACACACACACACACACACACACACACACACACACACCCAGGTAGGATAGGATTGGGCTGACAAGCAGTGTGCCATCATTTTAAATCCCCACTTAGTCACTGGATGCTGATATTGCAAAGATTTGCTCCACTGACTCCCAAGTAAGTGTTCACACTACAGGTGTCTCTCTTCTCACCCCTCCCCATTTGAAAAGGCCATTAAATATTCATCCTTCCCACTATTTCTCAGACAACAGGCACTTTAGCTTTTAATGCAGTGCTATGCTGAAGGATGTTGCTATTAAAAGCTTGTGAGATCATGTCGCTATTCTCTTGCATACCTCTCTCCCTCTCCTCCTTTGTGTTGGTAATTCACGGGCCTCAGTCTCCTGCTGCGACGATCCAGCACGATCTCTCCAGGATGACGACAACGAGCCCAGCGAAATCGTGCTCCTCAGCCTCGTTCCTCTTAAAGCGCCCAGAAAGCATTGCTTTACACTTCACGCAGGCGCACAGCATGTTTCCCCCTTAAGAGCCTTTGATGAGAGCCTCGGTTTGCCGGCAAGCCGGAAATTCGGCGGCAAACCGCAACGGTCAGGGTTTCCCCCCCCCCCGCCGGCAAGAAATTCAACTTCAACACCCCCTGTCCAGCCTCTCGCATGAAATCCTGCGCGTGTCACCCCAAATGGCTACGCGTGTCAGCACTGACACGCGTGTCATAGGTTCGCCATCACTGTTCTAGAATCTAGATTAAGTAACACAATTGATTACAAACCATTTTCAGAGTCTGATGTATCAGTATTGCTCTTTAAGATAAGTACTGTAGGACGGCGAGTCCAAAACACGCAAGCAACCGATGTGTCAGAATTCAGATTTTTTATTCAGGCATATGCATGGTCGCTCAATGGGACTTTTGGAGTCACAAATCAGAGAGCGCACCTTGGCATTGTGTGCATGTATTTTTATACTTTTGCAAAGCTGTTACAAAAAGCAAGGAAGCGTGTCACACTATGTCCAAGAGGCATTCTATCCTTACATTGGCTCTAGCCTTGTTACTAACCCAGAAGGGCAATGGCGATGCAGCCCTCCCCTAAGCTGTAAGCATTTAGCTTTCATTTCTCCCCTTGTTCTGCATTTCCTGAGCTAGCTGACAGGTATAGTGTAGGCTTTGTGGTTAGCTACATTTCCTCTTGCAAGAGCTACAGAAACCAAAGTGTCTGTTAATATTTCAAGTTAAACAAGCATCATTCTCTAGGTCACAGCTGAACACATATTGCTAATGGGAAAACATTCAACCGGTAGAGCATTCTTGGGAGCTGGTGCACCTCTTCATCCCCCCCTTTGCAGATTATTGATCTGCACCAATAATTTCCACCAGCGACTTTTACTTGAGCCTAACTTGTTCTAACCTTTCATACATTGGATTTCTACCTTGATTAAGTACCATCATTGTGTTCTGGGGGGTGATTGCTGCTACAGCAGATTTGATTGTGGATCTTATAAGGGGTAATAGGCATGGGAGTAGGAGGAGACCCCCAAATGCTAAACCAATCAGGAAAAGAATGCGTTTCCAGTCTCCAATCTGGACATGGCCCTGTGGTTGTAATATGTGTGGCATAGTGGTATGTTCTCCCTTGAGTGGGAGCTTGAGCCCTTGTCCTCGGGGTCCTCAAGCTTCCGCCGTGGGTTGATCAGCCAGCGTCCTGGGAGTGGCTGAACCAGGGCGTTCTTCAGGATCGTGCGCTGGGTCAATTGACTGCAGGATCCCATTGAATTTTTAACTTCAGGGGGTTGGAAGGATCTCTCTTAAGTTTCCACTTCTCTGGTACAGCATCTGAGTAAACCAGGATGGTGTAGTGGTTTGGGAGTCGGACTTAGACCTGGAAGATCCAGGTTCAAATCCCCGCTCAGCCACGAAGCTTCCTGGGTGACCCTGGGCCAGTCACTATCTCTCAGCCCCACCTACCTCACAGGGTTGTTGTGAGGACAAAAAGGGGGGGAGGAACTATGTACACCACTCTGAGCTCCTTGGAGGAAGGGTGGTATAAAAATATGAAAAATAAAATAAAAATAAAATAAACTTCTTTTGCTCTTTTTGTGTGTGATACACCCACGGTGTGAGACTTCGCAGGTGATAGACGGCATGAAGTTAAACTGGGCGCAAATTTCATTTTTCTCTGTTACTTAGTTAAAGTCTCTATGGCTTTTTTCTTCATAATGCAAGTTGTGGTTTAACTTACTAATCTTTCTTTGTTTAAAAAAAACTGGTACAAGAAAATTCTGGTCAGGCAAGACAAACCTTCCTCATGGGTTTGCTCCTAATTTTTCTTCTAGCTTTTTGTCTTGTACATCATATGTCCATTTTACATTAAACTCCATGGCTGGCAATACAAAAGTACTGTGTGTTGCTTGCAGAGCTGCCTGTTTCGCTGTCTGATCGGCTATTTCCTCTGTTCACTTCTGTGTTGAGTTTGTGGTGAGCTTTACAATGAAAAATAGCAACTTCGGTAACCACACACCTTCTAACAAGTCTTCTATTTCGGTTACTTTTTTATCTGTTTCCCTTCTGCACTCAAAAATTCTCCTTCCTTGTACTAGACTCTGTGGGCTTGAAGAGTGTATTTTAAATTTGTAGAGGTTCCAGAGGGAAGAGCAGACCGTGGAAATCTGGGTTCTTGAGGGGTACATCTTTAAGGTCTGGTCTGGACGAATTCCAGCAACGTTTCAGGGACTCTGGCTAGATTCAGATTGGATGTGGTCATCACTGTGACTTGGAGATTATCACACAGTAAGGTTTGGCTTTTATGCATTCTGTAATTGTTCATGTATTGTGTTCCTTTGGTGATTAACACAGGCAAAACGCAGTGGGGCACATACATCAAATGTTGCCCTAACGTCGATTTGGTCAGTGTAACTGCCAGTATAGCTTTGTTACACAGGCACCCCCCTTTTTAACTTTCCCTCTATAAACTTTCAGGTGCTCAGCCTTCTCTGATTGCTTCACTGTTGCTTTTCCTTTTTAATGCAATGTCCATTATGAGATTAAAAAAAAAAACACTGCATAGAAAATTAGTCCTTGACCCATGGCAAAAATGACGTAATATGATGTCCAGTTGCAAACTCGGGTGATTTCAATCAGTTAAGCCAGGTGGGCTGAGGTGCTGAGAAGATAACATCTGGGTCCAACTGGGTTGAGGTTCTAGCAGCTCAACACTTGTTAATTTGTTAGAAATCTTTTACCGTAGCTTGAAGAGGAGACTTGTGACCTTTAAGTCTCCATTTCAAATTCAAAAAAAATAACAATACGTTGTGGACAATACAATGCAGGTTTGGGCTTAAAATATGGTTTTTCTTCTAAATACTGGCAAACATTGTGCTGATTGCTGAGATTCTAGGGGCTCTCTTTTCTTCCATCGTTTCATGCTGGTCCACAATGTCTACACTTTAGAGGGGCTCACCTTGCACCACCCTCCTTTGTCCATCTTTCCTCGTATCACTCTGGTTCATAACGTCTCACACTGGCTTACAATCCAGAGGGGCTTATTTTGTGTCACCCTCCCATGTTTATTCATCAGCGTGTAGTTATGAGGTGATGATGTAGTCTTTGTGTATTTCTTTGTCCCCCTTCTCAACACTTGGCTTTTCGCGGTGGTACAAGTCTGTAGTCTCTTTTTAGGTTTTCTAAAAGTTTTACTTGGTATTTTTGCTAGCAGGCTGTGGGTCAATGTCTGGTGTATACATTGACTGTAGGTTTCAGGCATTCTTTCAGGCTGCCACTGGCTTATCTTTTTCACTTGGGTCTCTGTGGAATTCGGATGGGGCTTATCTTAGGGAAAGCTCTATCTTGATGGGCACCTGATGGACTGTCCTTCTCCTTGGGTCTCTAGTCCAGACTTGTCCAAAAAGACTGGGCTATTCTTGAATCTTCGGGTGAGCCTTGACCAGATATTTTGCTGCTTTTGCTGAATAGGGGTTCTCAGGAATACAGGCGAAGATTGGCTGGCTTTACTGGTGTGTTCCACTGAGATCTATAGGGATCTATATAATCTTCCCTTCTCTGACAGCACAATCCTATGTCTGTCCACTCAGAAATATGTCTCCTTGTGTTCAGTGGTGCCTACTTCCAGGAAAGTGAATGGGATTGCAGCCTGAGTCTTTGCAGGTGAAACAGGATTCTGCGTCTCTCCCCATCTGGTATTTCGGGCTCTGGGCTTCCTTTTATGATGATTGAGCCATCTCTGGTGGACTTGTCTGTCCATATTTTGGCTGATACTTATAACCCAGGGGTTGGCTGACAGACTTTTCTTCATCTAGGAAACCAATGCATCTTCTGGTATTCTCTCTGGACATTATGATTCTACGCTGCTGAGGTGTTTGGATTCTGATTTCATTTCCAACAAAAAAAATTGTAACTTGTGACTTATTTCACAGTCACCATGGGTTTCAGGCACCCAGGCTTATAACAAAACATAAGTTTACTTGCATCTTTTAGTTAATACCTATATGTTATGTGATCAGGATCAAAGGTTCCCTAGTGCTTATTGATGACAAGGCCCTAGAGAGCTGCCTCGTCCTGCATGCCTTGGTTTGTGTCAGCTAATTTCAAAAAAAAAATTCAAAAAAAATTCCGTTGTCCTGGAAAAAGTTGATACACATATTGTCTCTCTTTCATGCGTCTGGGTCTTCCATCTATGGATCTTCTTCCTTATTTTCTTCCTCTCTTTGTGAAACTCTCCCTTTTCTTCTTTTTCTTGTCATCTCTGCAATGGTGCTTGTAGAGATTGTTCTTTTGTCCCTCGTCTGGTATGACTGGCAATCGGACTATCGTCTCCTTTTCTCTCCTCATCACTTGCTTCTTTTTCCTCATTGTCTTCTCTCACTACCATCATCTTGACGTGCCAATTCTCTCACTTCTTCTCTAGTATTCTGCGTTGTGACTTTTCTTGCTGCATCGTCTGAAATTGAACTTCAATCTGTTCTGTCATCTTTTGATTCTTTTCTAGGAACTCTTGGGCTTCCTGGCATTTCTTCAATGCTGAACTGTTTAGGTGTTTAGTATTTGGATCTGGTGAATTTTGTGTTTCTTGGGGACCTTGTAGGTCAGTAGACGGCCCCCCTTTCGGACTTGCTTCTACTAGGCAGGGGACTGTAGGGCCATCAGGTTCTGCTGGTGGGTGTTGAACTTGCCCATGTTGTACTGTCGTTACTACTTGTTTTGGGGCAGGTGTATTCAAAATTGGCAAGTTCATTTCTTATCTGAGAGTCCCTGAAGGACTAAAAAAGTTTCTTCTTCTTCTGTTTTACTTGGTCTGATCTCCCAAAGGAGCTGGACTTCTCAGGTTTCTTAGATTTCTAAACTTTTAACATGTACTCTATACTACCTGAATCTTATATTTCAGGGTACAGGGTGATACCTTAATCTTGTTGCTTAGAAAATCCTACACTCTCACTGTAAAGATTTTTCACCATGTAATCCAACAGACTACATGTAAACTGGATGAGTCTCACTCCCACCCACGACTTAATCACAAGACAGAGACACAAAAGGGAAAAGGGTGAACAATTGGTAAGGGGTCCAATTGTCCGAACATAGAAGGGCACACACGCTTTGAGGCAATCTGCTTATCCTGACTCCGTCCACCGGACACTCAACGGCTGGATAGGAGAACTGTAGGTCCACAGCGCCTCCACACTTCAACATTCACACTTCACAAAACCCATTCCCCATTTCCTTACTGGGCCCACGATGACCGAGAGACTCGCAATCCTCTCTTGTTATGCCAACGTGCCCTGGGCTTACGTTAACCAGTGGCCAACGTACCCTGAGAGTTGATCAGGCTCTCCTTCTTCCCCTCTTAATGGGAAGGCAACCTTTACTATATATACTTTACCCTCAGACGTCTTCTTTGTTCCGATTCTGACACATCTCAGAGGTCCGACTTTGTTTCGTCCGCAACCACAGACCGATCCTGTCCTTCTCCAAGCCTAAGCGGCTTGAGGCGCCTTTGAGTTAGAGAGGCTCTGTCCGGGCTTTGGGCGATCCGAAGACGGGCTCCGCAGCGCCAAAGCGCTGGTCCAATCCGAGCTATTCACGGCACCAAGAAATGTAGGACCTCTTGTGCACCTCTTCAGTACTTACAATAATTTCATTTTTTGGCATACGTACTATGTTTAGCAAAGCTAGCAACAGTCCAATAGTTCAAACTTAGTGCTAAATGCTCTTATGACATCAAATGGGAGGTTAGCACCATTAGCTCTTATTTAGACGTACCTCGAATACCATTAAATGCTAGTGTTGATTTTATTATGCCAAAGGATATTTCTTTTCTCCCCTTGTGCATGCCTTTCTGTTTACTTCCAAACCTGAAGCACCAATGAAAGCATTTGGGATTTTTGCAAAGAGACTCCCAAAAGTCCCTTTCCTTCCATTCCGTTCCATTATTTTACACTAGTGTTTGATAGCGATTGAATGACCAAGTTTATAAACTTCTTTCAGAGGTATTTTATGGCCTTGCATCACAGCAGTTGTTAGCAATAGTAATAACTGTTACAGGGAAGCTAGCACAGTGCCTGCCTACCATGCATGTATCGCATGCCCAGCTGAGCCCTATAAACTCAGGATTAGCTCTTGCTGCAAATACCCTTTGTCAGATAGAACCTGTTCAGGTGAATGTGGGTGTGTGGTGATCAGGGAGGGAGCTGTGGTACTGATGCCTCCTTCCTTCCTCCCCCAGATCTACCCCTATCCTTGGGCTAAAATGGTCATTTTCTGCGGCGGCGGCGGCTGCTGCTGCTGCTACAAGACAAAAGCCAAGCAGAGACACTTCTCACCCAGTTGCACGGAGAATCCTTCCACACCCTGTGTGGTAGCAAACAGCCAGTGGTCCAGGATGACTAAGTCAAAGCTCTGACTGAATTAACAATGTCAGAAAGGTGAAGAGTTAAAACATAAAAGAGTTTAATGGGGAAGAATAATAAAAGTGAGGACAAGGGCAAGATGTAGCAAAAATGGCTTGGTGATGGAAGGGCCCAATGTGAAACTTAGCAAAAGTACAAGCAGCAGGTGATGTAACCGTACTCGCTCTGGGCATCCTTTCAGACTCTCCAAGTCTAGGAATGTGAGTGGAACTGGCTACACCCATGTCAGGTGCACCCTGAAGTAGCCAGGTCAGAACACATGCAGACATCCTTGGGCTTGATCTTAAGTAACCAAGTTTGATGAAGTTACCATCTTGTCCAACTGGACATTTTAGACCACCTGGGCAGTCTATTTCATCTCCTGATAGAACCAGATAGACTTGGATGCCCAATCAGTGGGCATTAGCTAGGATTTATTGTACCTGCTGAACCCAGATGATGAAAATGGCAAAACCACAATCTGTCTGTTTGATCGTATGATCTTTATGTGATGATTTCAAAGTGTTTCAGATAAGCTTTCCCCCTATTGAACCTTACATTGTGACTTCCTTTAAACCATTTTTACCCAAGGGTGTAGATATGCATCTGGAGTTAAATACATACACCTGTGGGCTGGGAGGAAATAGGGAACACATAGAGAAAAAAAGGGGAACAGAGAGCTCAATCAAAACAAAGCTGTAGTAGGCTATAGAGTGTCTTGTCTGAACACCTCTGTCTCAAGAATCCATAGCACTCATTATGCTCATCATGACCAAGGCTCATTATGACTTATGGGAAGCTTTACCAGTAAAATTGTAATAGCAGCAATATGAAAGCACACTAACAATCACCAGTAACATGTTTAAGAGTCCGATCCTATCCCCCGCCATGCTATAGCATGCAGCCACGCCAAAAAGGCACACACTGCATGCTATGGTGGTGGTGGTGAAGGCGGCATGAAGCCAAATAGGAGGTAAGTAAAAGACATTTTTACTTACCTCCATGTAAGCCCTCAGGCCGCTTATGGGTCTCCTCGGACATACGCCACCCATTTTGGTGGCATATGTCTGAGGACAGAAAAGGGGAGGGGAAGTTTAAAAAAAAGGGGAGGGGTAAGATCCAGTGTGCATGACTGCTGCCAGATCTACCCCTCCTTCCCCTCCCCGGTCCCTGGTTCCTCCCCTGAAATGCCCTCCCCTCCCCACCCATGGCCTGCCACTGACTTACCCGTGCCGAGGGATCTAGGAGGCACTGCTGGCACTGCTGACTGTTTCTGGCAGTGGCCAGGTAGTGCATGAGAGTGTGTCACATTGTGTGATGCTGTAAGTCAGGCTGTGCTGACAGAACGTGAGTTCCAGCAGCGCTGCCCGATGATGGGATTGGGCTGTAAGCGTGTAAGTGGTGCTCCAGGTCCTTCAGATCATGTCTTCTGCCAAAGGAGACGTTCTACCTATCTATAGTTTCCCAATGCACATAATAATGTATGAAACCATAATACCCTAGATGCATACTCTCGGTTTCCTCCAAGGATCCCAGGAGCTGAGCCGCCACCACCATTCATGTGACCATCCAAAGAAATGGCACACCTATAATTGTTCGGGTTTGCATGGTTTTGTTCTGTTTACCAGGCATGGAACAAACAGTCACTTTCTTCAAAGCACTCAACAGTACCCCTTACTCTAAAGAGGAAGTCACTAAATATTAATATAATGGATAGAGGCCTACTTTGCCAGTCTTGCCTGGCTATGATGGATGGGGATTGAGAAGACATGTAGTAGGCCACAGAACTCCAAGAATCTTGTCCCAGTTCTCTGGAAACTTGTCCCAAGTTCTCAGGAAAAATCAGCTGAACGTATCCATAGAAAATGGACAAGCCGATGCTCTGGATACCTTCTCTTCCATTGAATGAACTGTAGAGTCCAGGTTAGAATGGACCTGAGTAGTTTTAGCCATGAAGAGTCTTGTGAACCTGTCATGGTGGGCTACTGAAGGTTTGATATCTCATATGGGAGCATTCTCACCTAAGAATCGAAAGTGCGCTGCTATATTCTTTTAATGCAGGCAAGAGTGTAGTGTAAACAGTGTGTTGTCAAGCAACAGGTTAGTACAAACTACCAATTTTAAAGCTTAAATAAACATGCTGACAAATTCTGACCTTGGGTACAGTGTTTTAGTTCTAGACACACCGTACTCATTTCATCAGAACCTTCTCAGTACAGTTTGACGTAAAGGCTCAAAAATAGTTCCACGTATTAAGTAAATAACTTTAAGGAGAGACTGAGAGTTGGTTAGTTTCAGGAAAATGTGGCTGACAATGGTGCATTAATTCCTGTTTAAATGGCATTAACCTGGAGTTCAGTTTGCTTGTTGACCTGGTCTGCAATTAAGAAGAGAAAAGGTGGTTGTTTTAAAAACAGTCAACACTTGTAGGGAATTAGCCAAGTGTAGACTTCCACTTTGATCTGTTTACTATGAGGCCCAAGCTTTGATCTGGTGCACCTGTATAATTTATTCCTACACCATGCAGAACATAGAAATTGTCTGTATGTCCATAATTGCCTTTTTCCCCACTACAGAAGCAAGAATAAATATAATTTAAAACATTAGCCCTTTTAAAGACACTTTTCCACATCAAGAGCATATTTACTAAGACTTTTTAAGAGGCAGATTGTCTGGGGTACTTCTCTCCTAAATCTATACCCTGGTGTTTTTGGTTGAAATGTCAGCATGAGATTGTTACAATACTGGTGCCACGCCACCATCATGTTTCAAGGTGTTGTGTTAGGGTTTCTGTTGGAATGTTTTGTAAGGGCTATTCAGGGAAGGTAAAGAAATCTGGAAAAATGGAGCCACATAAGATGAATTCAAACAAGCAAAGAAAGCATATGGTAATCCTTTCTGGACTGTCGCAATTCAGAGCCGACATGGAGGGATGTTGTATAATTGAATGAGCCTGTGATCATGGCGATTGCCTCCTCCTCACCCTCACCTCAGGGGGGCAGAATGGTCTCGAAGGGGTTATTGAGTGATATGCTTAGAGGAAAAGAAGGTGGGATACAGGAAGCAATGCTCCAATATTCCTTTATTTCAACCTCCCAGCAAGGCAGGAAGCAGAAAACAGGGCAAGAATCACACCCTGATGGGTTCCATCACCCTTGAATCCATTAATGTTTCTTCCCACAAATGCTGGGATTAGGTAGAGGCCCGTCACCTCACTCTAGGTAGCAGTTTATTATGGGGATAGTGGAGGGCCCAGCCAACTTGCAGCTGGAGGAGAAAAGCTGGATTACCCCACATTTGGGGGGTAGCAGTCTAGCGCAGGCCTGCCCCCTTGCCCTGGGCGAGGTTGCTGTGACATGGCCATGTTGTCCCCAGGTTAGGCTCCTTCCTGAAAAGTAACTCCAGGCGGGCTGTTCTTCTCCCCACCCCTGCATTGGTGCCCTTGGGTCCTTTGGCCCTGGCTCACTTCCCCCCTAGCCTGAGTTGCCCCTTTCTCTGCTGGGGGGCTCCTGCCACACCTTAAGGTAAGCGCTCTCAGGCTGCTGGTGTTTCTCCTTCCCCCACCACTGCTTTCTCTTGCTCCTCATCTGCCTCCATTTTCTTTTCTGCTTCCTCCCTTCTCTCCCTCCCTCATCCTTGATTGCTGGCCCAGCCCCTTTTTAGGCTAATATCATTGGCCTGCACCACGTAAAAATACATCTTTATGTAGACAGTAACTGAAAACTCTTCTACCTGATATTTTAGCTTTCTGTACCTAACAACACTAAAAAAAAAAAAGATTCCCCTATATTTAGTCTAAAGTGGCACATCACTTGCTGTTTCTGCATGTTTGAATTGACTCTTATTCACACAGCCATTTGATCTCATGGCAGTTGTGCTTTTTAGTCAGCTACTGATGATTTCCACTTTCACTGCCACGAGATGGTCATGTCACATGCATGCCAAATGAAACAAACTGAACTCAAGAGCCTATTTTCATATCCTATCGCATACAGTTGCGACTGGGTGCCAAAATCCCATCCATGATGCATTCAATGCATGACACTGGCATATTTATAAGTGGCTCAACCTGTGGTACTGGGGATGGAAGTCAGAATGAGTTGACTAAAAGCATGACTTCCATAGATTTATGTATTTTTTCTAGTTTTATGTATCTCTCAATGATGGAATTCCCCCCCCCCCCCCATATCAATTCTGCCCTGGCCCCATCTTAGTAACAAATACCTAAAACTAGTGTGTTGGCCAGTTGCTAGCAGATGTTCGGTGCAGACAATCGCCCAAACTGAGGCTACAATTTTATTTTATTTTTATTTTCTGTATTTATATACCGCCTTTCTCATCATCAGATTTCTCATCAGATTTATTCAAGGCGGTTTACATAGGCAGGCTATCTTTAGACCTGATAAGGGTCTTTACAATATTGTTCTATTCCTATATAGAACCTTCCATGCTCGAGATGTTTTCCCTTCCGAGTGCAGCCCTCCTTCTGGCTTGTGCTTTGCACTTCCAAGCTTCACAGTCCACCGCAGTTCACCCTCGGACGGTTGTCTTAGATGTTCTCTCTCTAGCTGACTCTTCCGCATTCCACCCTCTCACGATGCCTTCTCAGTGTCTTTGCGAGGTTCGTCAGCAGCTCCGTCTCCCATCCAAGCGGGAACTGAGGTTGACCCTGCTTAGCTTCTTCAGGCAGGGCACCGGCTCAAACCTCCAGGCCACATAAAACCAAGTTTATTAGCCACAATACATTTCTGTCTTCCCAACGCCTGTTATGCACACTGGAAATTTCAATTTAATTGATAATATGAGTCACTGGGAAATAATTGACCTTTACTGGTGTTCATCATAAGGCATGTTTGAATTTTTATTTGGGGCAAACGTTAAAATATAACATATTCAGGGCCTTATTTTATACACACCCCAGGGTGTGTATTGTTGCAGGATGTTTGCCCTCTTTCTTGAACAGTAGATCCTTCTGCTAGATCTCAGACTGGGAACTTTTCAAACTGAGTTTCAAAAGCAGTTTGCCATGCAGTGTAGGGAATGTTGCTGGAGAGATGGAAATCCGAAGTGCCCCCCCCCCCCAGCACACACAGGCAGCTTCAGTGGAGAGGGGCCTGTGTCTACAATCTTCCGCATCAAGAGCAACTCTGATTCATAATTGGTTTTAACATATACCGTTCCTCATTCCCTTGCTTCATCATATATGTCATACGTTTCCCAAGCTTTGCTTTTTATGCTTCGGTGTTTGCAATGTAAACCTCCTCAAAGACACACATAAAAGGCAAGCTGGGTAAACCAGGTTTGTAGTTTACTGATGCTGTGATGTGCCAAGACTGAGTTGATGGGAACACTGTTTAAAAGTCAACATCCAGAGACGTTCTGAAAGGCCTTGAACGATTCGGGCTGTTTTCTAATTTGGACATGTACCTTGCAGTACGGGAAAGGGAAGATGCCATTCTCATTTGTCCTCAGCTTGATTTGGTTTCATTTTGTTACAGGAAATCGATGTGTGTCACTATGAGTGGGAAAAAAGTCAGATTTTAGAGTTTAGAGCAACGAAAACAATCTGAGTGATGAATTCAGTTACTAAAATGAATTAGATTAAGTTGAGCTCCATGACATATATGTACAGTACAGTACATTGCTTGCTTATTCTGTACTTGAGATTCAGGCCTGGCCTGGCTGCACAATAAGACCAGCAGCTGCAAAAGAGAACAGGGCTCCTGTTCCTTTAATAATTGGGTAGAAGAGGGAGGGAGGGTAGTGCAGGCCTCCCGAAACCCTCTGGTAGGCTCCTGGACCCCCGCTAAGTGCACAAATCACCTTTTAAACCTTTTTTCCCTTGATGCCCGTGGCAATCCCTGGGATTGCCGCTGCCATGCTGTTCCCGGCCCTTAAGTGGACAGGGGACAGCTTTCAGTTCCTATGGTGGGTTGCGACCCACAGTTTGAGAACCACTGCTATACATGCTTTCCTGGGAATAAGCCCCACTGAAAACAATGGTTCTCATTTCTGAGTAGCTACACATAGGATTGCGTTGTTTATCATCTGTTTTAAGGCTGTTTTAGCTGTACAGTATTGTTAGGCTTGCCATTCGTACCGGAAAAACCGGGACAGTCCCTGTAAATGCCCTCCATTTACTGAGATTGTCCCGGGAAGATTTTCTGGGCCGATTGGTAAAGCCGCCGCAGCCGACCTCCATGTTGAAAATGTGGAGGAACTTAGGTAGGCGCCGCCATTTTGACTCCTGAAATCTCGCGAGAGCCGAGATTTGGGCGCCCAGATTTCGGGAGTCAAAAGTTCCTCCACATTTTCAACATGGAGGCGGCGGCGCCGAGGAGTGGGTGAGAGACCGGTGTTGCTGGCTCGCCCGGTCTCTCACCTGCTCCCTCGGAGCAGCAGGAGGAGCGGCGGCGACGCGGAGCGGCGGTGACGGGCGACGATGGAGTAAGTTAATTTAATTTTTATTGTAAAAATTAAATAAATAATTAAAATTTGTGGACGGGCTTCGCGCAGCAATAGGGGGTGCTTTGCGCACCCTTCGTTTTTTCTTTAGTTAATTCTTTATTTCTTTTGAAGATTAAATAAATAAATAATTAAAATTCCGGCCGAACTTCGCGTGGCAATAGGGGGCGCTTCGTGCCCCCTGTTCACTTAAAAATTAATTAATTAATTGGGGGTGCCCCGGTTTGAGGGGGCGCAAATATGGCAAGCCTAAGTATTGTGAAGGCACTCCACATGCCTCTAATGATAGCAAATTCTTCAGTGGCCTCACAAAATAGTAAAGGAATACTTCCATCTCCCCCTCTCTGCTGAAGAAGATACTGTAGTAGTATGTTGAGATAGTAGAGTGGAATGTACCATTTCAGACTGAAGGTGGAAAATAACACTTTTAAATCCTTTCCTAAAGTAACTTCCCCTTCCCTGTTAAGTAGAAGACTAGCATGACATGGAGTGGACTTAGCTAAAACCTTTGTCCTTGATATGCAAATACTTTTACTTGCAGGGAGATTGTTTTGTTTTGTTTTAACATGGGAGAGCATTTAAAAATGACATCCCTCCTCCTGTGGGTCTGAAGTGGTACAGTCTGTGCTACCAACTTCGCTTTGTACCACCTCATATGTAGTTTAGAGCATTCTATTCTATTCTGCTTCATATGTAGACTGGGTCTTATCCAATTTCATTGGAACACTTTTACAGCTTTCAGACAGAATTCAAATTTGGCATTGCTGTTGTGGTTTATTATAGCTCTTCTTGAAATACTTTGCCCATTATAAGCACTTTAAGAAGAGCCTTGCTGGATCAGGCCAAAGGTCCATCTAGTCCAGCTTCCTGTATCTCACAGTGGTCCCACCAGATGCCTCTGACAGCACACAGCCAACAAGATAACCTGTTTCCTGTTGTCACTCCCTTGCACCTGACACAGAGAGAACCTACTTCTAAAGCCAGGAGGTTGCTTATGGCTTGTAACCTGTGATGGTCTTTTCCTCCATGAATCTGAAACCCCTTTTAAAGGCATCTAGGCAGGTGTGTGTGTGTGTGTGTGTGTGTGTGTGTGTGTGTGTACTCTTATTTTACTTGTTACTTTTATATTACTTGTAAAGTAATATATTACTTTTATATTACTTGTAAAGCTTTTGTAGGGATTGTAGGTGTTGATTGAGTGACTGAAGATTATGACACTACGATTTATGAAAGAACATTATCTGAAGAAACATGTTTTCTTTGCAATAACTACCTGAACTGATCTAAGGCCCATTTTGAAGACATTTTTTTGGCATGAGAAACATATAGGCAAAGTGGGTGTCATGCATGCAAGACTACTGACTGTTTGTTGTATGTCTGATACAGTTGGGCACACAATGTTTTGTGAAACTGGTAAAGCAGAATTTAAGTTGTTCTTTCCGTATAGCTGATTATTAACTCTGTAAAACCATGTACAATGTTCTGACGAAAGTTGTCAAAATAGATTTTATAATGATTATTTTAAACATTCTTTCTTCTTAACTTAACTGACCTTTCAGAGGGATGCCAAGTGAGTAGGGCAAACGAGAATTATCTGAAACGTAATTGGATCTAGCAATAGAGCTCTTGCTAGCCATAGAAAGAAAAATATCACTGGATAGTTATATTTGAAAGTTCATCATTCTTATGGTGCTGCTTTCAGTCTAGTAGCTGTTGATTTTGGTAGGAGGTTAGCTATGATTTTTGTATGTTATGGAGAACAGGAGAGGGATCTTAAAACTGGAAAAGAAGGATGCTCCACCACTTGAAGATGGGACCTAAGCGTGTGAATGTGTGTGTGTGTGTGTGTGTGTGTGTGTGTGTGTGTGTGTGTGTGTGACATGCCCTCCGACTGTGTAATGCTACATAGCTTCTATTTCAATTTGGCTTCTCTTGACTTTTTTTTTTTACTTCTGTTGACTCTTTACCTAGTGGACCACCTGACAACTGCTAATATAAAGGCTGCGTTTGTTTTTCACCTCAGAGATAGCAGGAAGTGACATTGCTAGCATGCTTGTAGCATGCTGAAAGCAGGGGTCTCCACAAGAATGGAAATGACCGAAAATCAAAATGGCTGCTGTTGCTCCTCGTCCCTCATACTACATCAACCTAGCAAATTTGTAGCCTTCCTATTGGTGCATGAGGCTGTCATCTTTATTTCCTCATCCCTTGTATTACATCTCCCAAGCTCCTTTGCAGCCAAGCTGTCTTCCTATTGGTGTATGAGGCCGCCATCTTTTCTAGCTTCAAGCTCGCAGTTCAAACTGCTAGCGTGGTGAGTGTGCTAGGAGCTTTTAAAAAAAGTGACCTGAGCGTGCTGGAGGGAGAAAAAAAAGCTCTCCAGCGCTCTTAGCGCTGGAAGGTGAAAAACAAATGCAGCCAAAGACAATCACATTTCTCTTTGCTCTCTGTCTTGCAAGGGATCTAGGTGTTCCAAATAATGCTGGAGACAGATCTGAGTGAGTGATAAAAATATAAAATTTTGTCCCAGTAGACTTCAGTGCAAACTGAAATCAAGTGGATATAATTCAGTGCATAAAATCTCCTACCCTCCATCTCAAGATTGTTACAAACTGCAAACATTTGCGGCTTTTTCAACAAGTGGAATGTTGTCTCCCCACTTAGCATCCAGCCTTCTTCTTTAGAATTTGAAAGCTTGCTCACTACTTTAAATTGGTCCAAAGACAGTAGAATCTCAAGACTTCTTGCAGTGTCAACAGATTAATGTTTTGCAGAGCATTCATCATCAGGATGAATTCATCATTCATCATTCACGAGGCTGCCTGAAGCAGTAGTCTCAGGCAGCAGATTGGTAGGGGGCTCCCATCCCTGTCTGCCCACTTGCCTCCAATGCTCTTCCACCTTCTCCCACTCCTTGAATTGGAAAAGGAAGAGGGGGACAAAGTGGAGAAGGAAGTATGAAGGAGAGGAAGCTGGTGGGCTAGAGTGTTAGACTCTCTAGCCCACCACTCTCCTTTCCTCCACACTCCCTGTTTTGCTCTGCCCCCACTCTTCCTTTTCCAATCCAGGGAATGGGAGGAACTGTTGCTGGCACATCACCAGGTAAGGAGGGCATACCACCTCAGATGCCAGGAGGTCTTGGTCTGACCCTGGCACTCACTGCCCCCAATCCTAAACTTTTAATTCCAGGTACAGTAATTCACAGGACTGGGTCATGGTATTGGAAATTTCTTTTGCTCCTGAGTTCCAGATGACATCTCAATTTTGCAATTAAAAAAAGTATACAAGAAAATCCCTCAGATGACCATTTAAAATTTACAGTCATTCTGTACAAGTGGGTGGCTTTTTCTTTTTTTAAAATAGTAAAGCAACTTTTGTTCCTGATAGAATGAGGTATTACTACAGGTGGAAACGTGACCATGCAGCCTCACCCTGTTTATAGCACAGGAACTGTTGGTGCAAAATGTCAGTCTCTCAAATGGAACAGGTATCGAAAAGAGCCCCAGAGTAACTATGGAACCATGGAAATATGAATGGAATCTCATTCTTTACCTTTTGCTTGGTAAGTTATGTCTTTCTTTAGTGATATAGTTTTGCCTTGTTGTAGATCCATAAAAAGTTGAAAGCAAATCCCTCTTAAAGGGAGTTAGAAGCTGCTTGGTCTGTATCGCGAGAGGATTTTGTTCTGTTCTTACAGAGTCCGTAACATTCAATCTGCTATTAATTGTGTGTGTAGAGACTGGTTTGGGCAGAATTTTTTTTAAAAAATGACAAACAGGTGTGATAAATCTTTCACCATAGTAGCAAAATACTCAGGTACTGGTTATAAATATATTATAGGTTCCTTCCCCCCAGCTAACTTTTAAAATTTTTGCAAACCTTCTGGAGAAATAGAAATAAGGGGAAAATCTATTTAGCACATACAGTATTTTTCTATGTTAAAACACTTTTCTTTCAAAAAGACTACTTTTGCCTCAGAGTACAGATAACATCGACTTGGATAATATCAAGGAAGGTTTTAGAATTTCATAAATCTGTTTACCTGGGGGTGGGGGGGAGAGAGAGAGAGAGAGAGAGAGAGAGAGAGAGAGAGAGAGAGAGAGAGAGAGAGAGAATTTGTTATGAAATCATAAAATGTATTTTTGGGAGGCAAGATTTACTGAGATATTGTATTCATGAGTTCAAAGTTGATATGCAACTGATAAGTTGATATGCAACTGTATGGGAAATCATGTACACTGTATTCTTTGATTATGCCGATGAAATGTAAGGGAAGAATCTTACATAATGTGAAGTGGGTGCTACTTCAAAGTGTTGGTTTTTTAAAAATCATTTTGTATAAGTTTTTAAATTTGTGACTGGTTAAAAAATAAATTGGAAAGAATACTTCTGATATGTGGCATTATAAAGGGATTTTAATGGTTTTGGTTTACTACGAGTTTGGGCAGAATTTGGTCAAATATTTGATTTTTTCCTGCATGGCCCAACCTATAATTAAACCTGTGCTTGATTGGGGTAAGACTACCGTAAGACTACCAGGAACATAGATCTGACCACTTATATGGTGCCAAAAATACTGCTCCTTGAGGCTATAATTATTGACAGTGTACTTGAGAGAGCTCTTCCAGATCTTAAAAGGAACATCTGGAGGTCAGATGTGTGAAATCGTACTGCCCCCACATTCATAATAATGTTTGAAAACACCTTATGTGTGTTTTGTTAGTAGGAGATTGACAAGTGGAAATGTGGAAAAATTCATAGATATTCCTCTCCCAGCCCCAAATATCTTCTCTCAATTCAGGACTGGCCCATCCATGAAGCCATCTGAAGCAGTTGCCTCAAGCAGCATATTGGGTGTGTGTGTGTGTGTGTGCGTGCGTGCGCTGAGTTAAAACATTGGAGAGTGGGAGCAGCAGAGTCTGGCACATCATCGGGTAAAAGAGGGCAGCATTTGGCGTGCCGCCTCAGGTGTCAGGAGCTCTTGAATTGTCCCTGTCTCCAACTAATTATACATCATTCTTTCTCGTCCCATCTCCCTACCTTTATTTCTTTATATACCACTTTTCCCTGTTAAAATGCTTTTTAGGCTCCTAGCCCTCCTTCGCTATCCCTAGGTTTAACATCTGTCCTGGAAAAACTGGGACTGCCCCGGTTTCCAGGGCCTGGTCCCGGCCTAGTCCTAGCCACCAGGCCCGGAACCAGGGCAATGCCGGTTTTCCGGGACCGCCGCTGCTGCTACTGCTTTCAGGATTTTTAAAGTGTTAAAACCTTTCCTGTATGATGCCACCTTGGATCTTACGAAATCTCACGAGATGCAAGATGGCGGCGCCCAAATCTCGTGAGGGCACATGAGGCTGCTTCATGACGCTGCACATGAGGCTGCTTCGGGGAGAGGGGGTAGTTGACCCCACAGGGGAGTCCTGGTTGGTCGGATACAGCTGGCCAGCCAGGAATCTGGCTCGGGCGGTGGCAGCAGCAGCAGCATGAAGGACTGGAGGCAAACAAAAAAGGGTGAAAATGGTGGGGGCGAAAAGCGGCAAAAGGGGACAAAAATAATGAATAATGAATTGGAAAAATTTTGGCCGCCCGCAAAAAAAGCAAAAAGCAAAAAGGCCTGGAAATAAAAATATTTTTAAAAAATTCTGGCGGGTAAAAAAAAAGTACGGTGGTTCCACCAGTTTGGGCACCACAAAATATGATAATCCTTGTTCTCCCCCACTCTCAGACACAAACATCCGCACACACATATATTTGTCCCTTCGCACTTGTCTCTTCCATATGAGGCAGTAGCACACTGCTTCATGTGCATCTCATGAAATCTCACTTCTACGGTGCAAAAAGGCACAATTTTTTCCAGTGCTGGAATCTTGAATTTCGTGAAATGTCACGAGATCCAAGATGGCAGCACCGGAAAAAAGGTATGTTATTAAACTTTAAAAAGTGGCGGCGGCGGAAGCTTCACAGGGTCCAGAAAGCTCGGAACCGATCTGGGATTGGGACCCGGAAGGTCTCGGGCTTTCCGGGATGAATGGTAAGCCTACCTATATTGAGGGTTTGCAAATGTATTAAAACCTACTGCCCAATCCTATCCACTGCCACATTAGCATACAGTCATGCCAACAGAGGCTGTGCTGCATGCTATGGCGGTAGGGCGGATTAGACAGCCTGCAAGAAGTACTTACCCTGCAGTAGGCTGCCTGATCACATATTGGTCTCGTCAGACATACGCCAGCCATTTTACAGGCGTACATCATTTGAAAAATGACGTTCTGCCTAATAACCGCAACTATATATCCGGGAAGCCATTAAGCAGAATGTCGAATTAAAGTAATCAGTTAGTAAGCAGGCATGTTCAAACAATATATGAATTTCAAGATGGGAAATTCAGTTTTTAAACAGAGTTGATTTAAATCAGTTCACCCTACAACATATGGTGCCAGTGGGTGGTAGGTGGGAAGTAATAATAGAGATTTTACCCATGTTACTTTGCAAATCATATTATACAGGTGTTTCCAGCGTAACAGGTCGGGAGATTTCTCTTTGACTCCTCTCTACACACATGCAAGTTAAAAGAAAGTCAAAATTTTAGATTGTGACCCGTTTCGGGACAGGGAGCCATTAGTTTTTTCGATGTTCTTCTGTAAACTGCTTTGTGAATTTTTGTTCTTGTTGACAATAAAAAAAAAAACAAAATTAAGGAAGGCTCGTCTACAATTTCCACCCTAGGAATGCAGCCCAGCACTCTGGTCACGACTACAGTGAGCGCACGTTCGATGAGAAGGTCAGACGCTTCCACTGTCAGGACCAGTGCCAGTGTTCCAAAAGATAGTACAACCCCTCAGTCTGCTGTGTTTTCTGAAGCACATTCAACGGGTACCCATTGGACGTCGGTATTCCCACCTAACAGTATTCCGAACCTGACGCCAGTCACAGGCCACTCGGAAGGGGCGGGAAGCCTGGGGAATGGCACCTCTACAGCGCCAGCGGCCAGTCCTATACCTTCAGGTACCGCAGCACAAACCAAGGCTATCTCGGACACATCGCCAAGCTCTACGCAGACGGGAGAGGGTTCTGTAGTCACCAGCACTACTGCGTTTACGTCAGTAAATGAAGCTGTCCGTAACCTTTCTAGCAGTACCACCATCAATGAAGGCAGCACAACTTCGGGCCCCACACCGAGTTTCTCAACTGGGTCTTCATCTGGATTATTCCCTTCCAGCGTTCTACCCGAGACCACGATGTCGGAAAGCACGGATATCCTTAGCAATCCGAGTACCAGCATAGAGGGTAGGACATCAGCAACGCCTTCAGGTATCTCAGGAACCCCTCAGCTGTCAGGTGAAACGGCGAACCAGCCTGCCGGCACAAGCACAGAAACAGTGGGGACGAAGGAAGGCTCATCTTCATTTGCAACCATGGTGATGCAGTCCAGCACTCCGGTCACGCCTACAGTGAGCGCACGTTCTGTGAGCGGGTCAGTGACTCCTGCTTTCGGGACGAGTACCGGCCTTCCAGAATCCAGTACAACCTCTCAGTCTCCTGTGATTTCTGAAGCAACTTCAATGGGAATCCATACCACCTCGGTTTTTCCTAACAGTCCTAATAGTACTCCAAACCTGACACCAGTTACAGGATCCTTGGAAGAGGCGAGTACCCTGGGGATTGGCACCTCTACAGCGACAGCGGCCAGTCCTATCCCTTCGAGTACCGCAGCACAAACCAAGGCCATCTCGGACACATCGCGCAGTTCTACGCAGAGGGGAGAGGCGTCTGAACTCACCAGCACTATGGCATTTACGTCAGTACATGAAGCTGGCCACACCCTTTCTGGCAGTACCTCTATCAATGAAGGCATGACATCTTCGGGCCCCACACCGGGTTTCTCAACCGCATCTTCATCTGGATTATTCCCTTCCAGCGTTCCATCCGAGAGCACGATGTCGAAAAGCACGGAAATCCTGAGCAATCCGAGTACCACCATAGGGGATAGGATTGCAGCAACACCTTCAGGTATCTCAGGAACCCATCAGCTGTCAGGCGAAACGGCGACCCATCCTGCCGGAACCAGCAGAGAATCAGTGGGGACGAAGGAAACCTCATCTTTCTTTGCCACCATGGTTATGCCATCCACCACTCCGGACACATCTACAGTGAGTGCACGTTCTGTGAGCGGGTCAGTGACATCTGCCTTCGGGACCAGTACCGGTATTCCAGAATCCAGTACAACCTCTCACTCACCTGTGTTTTCTGAAGCACCTTCCACGGGCACACATACCACATCGGCTTTGCCTCCTAACAGTACTCCAAACCTGACGCCAGTCACAGGCTCCTTGGAAGAGTCGAGTACCCTGGGGATTGGCACCTCTACAGCGACAGCGGCCAGTCCTATCCCTTCCAGTACCGTAGCACAGAGCGAGGCCATCTCGGACACATTACCCAGTTCTACGCAGAGGGGAGAGGCGTCTGTACTAACCAGCACTGTGGCATTTACGTCAGTACGTGAAGCTGGCCACACCCTTTCTGGCAGTACCTCTATCAATGAAGGCATGACATCTTCGGGCCCCACACCGGGTTTCTCAACCACGTCTTCATCTGGATTATTCCCTTCCAGCGTTCCATCCGAGAGCACGATGTCAGAAAGCACGGAAATCCTGAGCAATCCGAGTACCACCATAGGGGATAGGATTTCAGCAACACCTTCAGGTATCTCAGGAACCCATCAGCTGTCAGGCGAAACGGCGACCCATCCTGCCGGCACCAGCAGAGAATCAGTGGGGACGAAGGAAACCTCATCTTTCTTTGCCACCATGGTTATGCCATCCAGCACTCCGGACACATCTACAGTGAGTGCACGTTCTGTGAGCGGGTCAGAGACATCTGCCTTCGGGACCAGTACCGGTATTCCAGAATCCAGTACAACCTCTCACTCACCTGTGTTTTCTGAAGCACCTTCAACGGGCACACATACCACATCGGCTTTGCCTCCTAACAGTACTCCAAACCTGACGCCAGTCACAGGCTCCTTGGAAGAGTCGAGTGCCCTGGGGATTGGCACCTCTACAGCGACAGCGGCCAGTCCTATCCCTTCCAGTACCGTAGCACAGACCGAGGCCATCTCGGACACATTACCCAGTTCTACGCAGAGGGGAGAGGCATCTGTACTAACCAGCACTGTGGCATTTACGTCAGTACGTGAAGCTGGCCACACCCTTTCTGGCAGTACCTCTATCAATGAAGGCATGACATCTTCTGGCCCCACACCGGGTTTCTCAACCGTGTCTTCATCTGGATTATTCCCTTCCAGCATTCCATCCGAGAGTACGATGTTGGAAAGCACGGAAATCCTGAGAAATCCGAGTACCTCCATAGGGGATAGGACTTCAGCAACACCTTCAGGTATCTCAGGAACCCCTCAGCTGTCAGGCGAAACTGTCACCCAGCCTGCCGGCACCAGCACAGAAACAGTGGGGACGAAGAAAGGCTCATCTTCATTTGCAACCATGGTGATGCAGTCCAGCACTCCGGTCACGCCTACAGTGAGCGCACGTTCTGTGAGCGGGTCAGTGACTCCTGCTTTCGGGACCAGTACCGCTATTCCAGAATCCAGTACAACCTCTCAATCTCCTGTGTTTTCTGAAGCACCGTCAACGGGCACACATACCACCTCGGTTTTTCCTAACAGTCCTAATAGTACTCCAAACCTGATGCCAGTCACAGGCTCCTTGGAAGAGGAGAGTACCCTGGGGGTTGGCACCTCTACAGCGACAGCGGGGAGTCCTATCCCTTCCAGTACCGCAGCACAAACCGACGCCATCTCGGACACATCGCCCAGTTCTACGCAGAGGAGAGAGGCGTCTGTACTCACCAGCACTATGGCATTTACGTCAGTACATGAAGCTGGCCACACCCTTTCTGGCAGTACCTCTATCAATGAAGGCATGACATCTTCTGGCCCCACACCGGGTTACTCAACCGTGTCTTCATCTGGATTATTCCCGTCCAGCATTCCTTCCGAGAGCACGATGTCGGAAAGCACGGAAATCCTTAGCAATTCGAATACCTCCATAAGGGATAGGACTTCAGCAACACCTTCAGTTATCTCAGGAACCCCTCAGCTGTCAGGCGAAACTTCAACCCATCCTGCCGCCACCAGCACAGAAACAGTGGGGACGAAGGAAGGCTCATCTTCATTTGCAACCATGGTGATGCAGTCAAGCACTCCGGTCACGACTACAGTGAGCGCACGTTCTGTGAGCGGGTCAGTGACTCCTGCTTTCGGGACCAGTACCGGCCTTACAAAATCCAGTAGAACCTCTCAGTCTCCTGTGTTTTCTGAAGCACCTTCAACAGGCACATATACCACCTCGGTTTTCCCTCCTAACAGTACTCCAAACCTGACGCCGGTCACAGGCTCCTTGGAAGATGCGAGTACCCTGGGGATTGGCACCTCTACAGTGACAGCGGCCAGTCTTATCCCTTCCAGTACCGTAGCACAGACTGAAGTCATCTCGGACACATGGCCCAGTTCTACGCAGAGGGGAGAGGCGTCTGTACTAACCAGCATTGAAGCTGGCCACACCCTTTCTGGCAGTACCTCTATCAATGAAGGCATGACATCTTCGGGCCCCACACCGGGTTTCTCAACCACGTCTTCATCTGGATTATTCCATTCCAGCATTCCTTCCGAGAGCACGATGTCGGAAAGCACGGAAATCCTGAGTAATCCGAGTACCTCCATAGGGGATAGGACTTCAGCAACACCTTCAGGTATCTCAGGAACCCCTCAGCTGTCAGGCAAAACTGTCACCCAGCCTGCCGGCACCAGCACAGAAACAGTGGGGACGAAGGAAGGCTCATCTTCATTTGCTACCATGGTGATGCAGTCCAGCACTCCGGTTACGCCTACATTGAGCACACGTTCTGTGAGCGGGTCAGTTACTCCTGCTTTCGGGACCAGTACCGGTATTCCAGAATCCAGTACAACCTCTCAGTCTCCTGTGTTTTCTGAAGCACCTTCAACGGGCACACATACCACCTCGGTTTTTCCTAACAGTCCTAATAGTACTCCAAACCTGACGCCAGTCACAGGCTCCATGGAAGAGGAGAGTACCCTGGGGGTTAGCAACTCTACAGCTACAGCGGCGAGTCCCATCCTTTCCAGTACCGCAGCACAAACCGAGGCCATCTCGGACACATCGCCCAGTTCTACGCAGAGGGGAGAGGCGTCTGTACTCACCAGCACTATGGCATTTACGTCAGTACATGAAGCTGGCCACACCCTTTCTGGCAGTACCTCTATCAATGAAGGCATGAAATCTTCTGGCCCCACACCGGGTTTCTCAACCACGTCTTCATCTGGATTATTCCCTTCCAGCGTTCCATTCGAGAGCACGATGTCGGAAAGCACGGAAATCCTTAGCAATTCGAGTACCAGCAGAGAGGGTAGGACTTCAGCAACGCCTTCAGGTATCTCAGGAACCCCTCAGCTGTCAGGCGAAACTGCGACCCAGTCTGCCGCCACCAGCACAGAAACAGTGGGGACGAAGGAAGGCTCATCTTCATTTGCTACCATGGTGATGCAGTCCAGCACTCCGGTCACGCCTACAGTGAGCACACGTTCTGTGAGCGGGTCAGTGACTCCTGCGTTCGGGACCAGTACCGGTATTCCAGAATCCAGTACAACCTCTCAGTCTCCTGTGTTTTCTGAAGCACCTTTAACGGGCACACATACCACCTCGGTTTTTCCTAACAGTCCTAATAGTACTCCAAAGCTGACGCCAGTCACAGGCTCTCTGGAAGAGGAGAGTACCCTGGGGGTTAGCACCTCTACAGCTACAGCGGCGAGTCCCATCCCTTCCAGTACCGCAGCACAAACTGAGGCCATCTCGGACACATCGCCCAGTTCTACGCAGAGGGGAGAGGCGTCTGTACTCACCAGCACTATGGCATTTACGTCAGTACATGAAGCTGGCCACACCCTTTCTGGCAGTACCTCTATCAATGAAGGCATGACATCTTCTGGCCCCACACCGGGTTTCTCAACCACCTCTTCATCTGGATTATTCCCTTCCAGCATTCCTTCCGAGAGCACGATGTCGGAACGCACGGAAATCCTGAGTAATCCGAGTACCAGCATAGAGGGTAGGACTTCAGAAACGCCTTCAGGTGTCTCAGGAACCCCTCAGCTGTCACGCGAAACTGCCAACCAGTCTGCCGCCACCAGCACAGAAACAGTGGGGACGAAGGAAGGCTCATCTTCATTTGCTACCATGGTGATGCAGTCCAGCACTCAGGTCACGCCTACAGTTAGCGCACGTTTTGTGAGCGGGTCAGTGACTCCTGCTTTCGGGACAAGTACCGCCGTTTCAGAATCCAGTACAACCTCTCAATCTCCTGTGTTTTCTGAACCGCCTTCCACGGGCACACATACCACCTCGGTTTTTCCTAACAGTCCTAATAGTACTCCAAACCTGATGCCAGTCACAGGCTCCTTGGAAGAGGAGAGTACCCTGGGGGTTAGCACCTCTACAGCGACAGTGGCCAGTCCTATCCCTTCCAGTACTGTTGCACATACCGAGGTCATCTCGGACACATCGCCCAGTTCTACCCAGAGAGGGGAGGAGTCTGTACTCACCAGCACTACGGAATTTACGTCAGTACATGAAGCTGGCCACACCCTTTCTGGCAGTACCTCTATCAATGAAGGCATGACATCTTCGGGCCCCACACCGGGTTTCTCAACCAGGTCTTCATCTGGATTATTCCCTTCCAGCGTTCCATCCGAGAGCACGATGTCGGAAAGCACGGAAATCCTTAGCAATTCGAGTACCAGCATAGAGGGTAGGACTTCAGCAACGCCTTCAGGTATCTCAGGAACCCCTCAGCTGTCAGGCGAAACTGCGACCCAGTCTGCCGCCACCAGCACAGAAACAGTGGGAACGAACGAAGGCTCATATTCATTTGCAACCATGGTGATGCAGTCCAGCACTCCGGTCACGCCTACAGTGAGCGCACGTTCTGTGAGCGGGTCAGTAACACCTGCTTTCGGGACCAGTACCGGCCTTCCAGAATCCAGTACAACCTCTCAGTCTCCTGTGTTTTCTGAAGCACCTTCAACGGGCACACATACCACCTCGGTTTTTCCTAACAGTCCTAATAGTACTCCAAACCTGACGCCAGTCACAGGCTTCTTGGAAGAGGAGAGTACCCTGGGGGTTAGCACCTCTACAGCGACAGCGGCGAGTCCAATCCCTTCCACTACCGCAGCACTAACCGAGGCCATCTCGGACACATCGCTCAGTTCTACGCAGAGGGGAGAGGCGTCTGTACTCACCAGCACTATGGCATTTACGTCAGTACATGAAGCTGGCAACACCCTTTCTGGCAGTACCTCTATTAATGAAGGCATGACATCTTCGGGCCCCACACCGGGTTTGTCAACTGTGTCTTCATCTGGATTGTTCCCTTCCAGCGTTCCATCCAAGAGCACGATGTCGGAAAGCATGGAAATCCTTAGCAATTCGAGTACCAGCAGAGAGGGTAGGACTTCAGCAACATCTTCAGGTATCTCAGGAACCCCTCAGCTGACAGGCGAAACTGTCACCCAGTCTTCCGCCACCAGCACAGAAACAGTGGGAACGAAGGAAGGCTCATCTTCATTTGCTACCATGGTGATGCAGTCCAGCACTCCGGTCACGCCTACAGTGAGCACACGTTCTGTGAGCGGGTCAGTGACTCCTGCATTCGGGACCAGTACCGGTATTCCAGAATCCAGTAGAACCTCTCAGTCTCCTGTGTTTTCTGAAGCACCTTCAACGGGCACACATACCACCTCGGTTTTTCCTAACAGTCCTAACAGTACTCCAAACCTGACGCCAGTCACAGGCTCCTTGGAAGAGGAGAGTACCCTGGGGGTTAGCACCTCTACAGCTACAGCGGCGAGTAACATCCCTTCCAGTACCGCAGCACAAACTGAGGCCATCTCGGACACATCGCCCAGTTCTACGCAGAGGGGAGAGGCGTCTGTACTCACCAGCACTATGGCATTTACGTCAGTACATGAAGCTGGCCACACCCTTTCTGGCAGTACCTCTATCAATGAAGGCATGACATCTTCTGGCCCCACACCGGGTTTCTCAACCACCTCTTCATCTGGATTATTCCCTTCCAGCGTTCCATCCGAGAGCATGATGTCGGAAAGCACGGAAATCCTTAGCAACTCGAGTACCAGCAGAGAGGGTAGGACTTCAGCAACGCCTTCAGGTATCTCAGGAACCCCTCAGCTGTCAGGCGAAACTGCGACCCAGTCTGCCGCCACCAGCACAGAAACAGTGGGGACGAAGGAAGGCTCATCTTCATTTGCTACCATGGTGATGCAGTCCAGCACTCCGGTCACGCCTACAGTGAGCACACGTTCTGTGAGCGGGTCAGTGACTCCTGCATTCGGGACCAGTACCGGTATTCCAGAATCCAGTACAACCTCTCAGTCTCCTGTGTTTTCTGAAGCACCTTCAACGGGCACACATACCACCTCGGTTTTTCCTAACAGTCCTAATAGTACTCCAAACCTGACGCCAGTCACAGGCTCCCTGGAAGAGGAGGGTACCCTGGGGGTTGGCACCTCTACAGCGACAGCGGCGAGTCCCATCCGTTCCAGTACCGCAGCACAAACCGAGGCCATCTCGGACACATCGCCCAGTTCTGCGCAGAGGGGAGAGGCGTCTGTACTCACCAGCACTATGGCATTTACGTCAGTACATGAAGCTGGCAACACCCTTTCTGGCAGTACCTCTATCAATGAAGGCATGACATCTTCGGGCCCCACACTGGGTTTCTCAACCACGTCTTCATCTGGATTATTCCCTTCCAGCATTCCTTCCGAGAGCACGATGTCGGAACGCACGGAAATCCTGAGTAATCCGAGTACCAGCATAGAGGGTAGGACTTCAGAAACGCCTTCAGGTGTCTCAGGAACCCCTCAGCTGTCACGCGAAACTGCCAACCAGTCTGCCGCCACCAGCACAGAAACAGTGGGGACGAAGGAAGGCTCATCTTCATTTGCTACCATGGTGATGCAGTCCAGCACTCAGGTCACGCCTACAGTTAGCGCACGTTTTGTGAGCGGGTCAGTGACTCCTGCTTTCGGGACAAGTACCGCCGTTTCAGAATCCAGTACAACCTCTCAATCTCCTGTGTTTTCTGAACCACCTTCCACGGGCACACATACCACCTCGGTTTTTCCTAACAGTCCTAATAGTACTCCAAACCTGATGCCAGTCACAGGCTCCATGGAAGGGGAGAGTACCCTGGGGGTTAGCAACTCTACAGCTACAGCGGCGAGTCCCATCCGTTCCAGTACCGCAGCACAAACCGAGGCCATCTCGGACACATCGCACAGTTCTACGCAGAGGGGAGAGGCGTCTGTACTCACCAGCACTATGGCATTTACGTCAGTACCTGAAGCTGGCCACACCCTTTCTGGCAGTACCTCTATCAATGAAGGCATGACATCTTCTGGCCCCACACCGGGTTTCTCAATCGTGTCTTCATCTGGATTATTCCCTTCCAGCATTCCATCCGAGAGCACGATGTCGGAAAGCACGGAAATCCTGAGTAATCCGAGTACCAGCATAGAGGGTAGGACTTCAGCAACGGCTTCAGGTATCTCAGGAACCCCTCAGCTGACAGGCGAAACTGTCACCCAGGCTGCCGCCACTAGCACAGAAATAGTGGGGACGAAGGAAGGCTCATCTTCATTTGCAACCATGGTGATGCAGTCCAGCACTCCGGTCACGCCTACAGTGAGCGCACGTTCTGTGAGCAGGTCAGTGACTCCTGCTTTCGGGACCAGTACCGGTATTCCAGAATCCAGTACAACCTCTCAGTCTCCTGTGTATTCTGAAGCACCTTCAACGGGCACACATACCACCTCGGTTTTTCCTAACAGTCCTAATAGTACTCCAAACCTGACGCCAGTCACAGGCTCCTTGGAAGAGGAGAGTACCCTGGGGATTGGCACCTCTACAGCGACAGTGGCCAGTCCTATCTCTTCCAGTACTGTAGTACAGACCGAGGTCATCTCGGACACATCGCCCAGTTCTACCCAGAGGGGAGAGGAGTCTGTACTCACCAGCACTATGGCATTTACGTCAGTACCTGAAGCTGGCCACACCTTTTCTGGCAGTACCTCTATCAATGAAGGCATGACATCTTCGGGCCCCACACTGGGTTTCTCAACCACGTCTTCATCTGGATTATTCCCTTCCAGCGTTCCATCCGAGAGCACGATGTCGGAAAGCACGGAAATCCTTAGCAATTCGAGTACCAGCATAGAGGGTAGGACTTCAGCAACGCCTTCAGGTATCTCAGGAAACCCTCAGCTGTCACGCGAAACTGCGACCCAGTCTGCCGCCACCAGCACAGAAACAGTGGGGACGAAGGAAGGCTCATCTTCATTTGCAACCATGGTGATGCAGTCCAGCACTCCGGTCACGCCTACAGTTAGCGCACGTTCTGTGAGCAGGTCAGTGACTCCTGCTTTCGGGACAAGTACCGCCGTTTCAGAATCCAGTACAACCTCTCAATCTCCTGTGTTTTCTGAAGCACATTCCACGGGCACACATACCACCTCGGTTTTTCCTAACAGTCCTAATAGTACTCCAAACCTGACGCCAGTCACAGGCTCCTTGGAAGAGGCGAGTACCCTGGGGATTGGCACCTCTACAGCGACAGTGGCCTGTCCCATCCCTTCCAGTACCGCAGCACAAACTGAGGCCATCTCGGACACATCGCCCAGTTCTACGCAGAGGGGAGAGGCGTCTGTACTCACCAGCACTATGGCATTTACGTCAGTACCTGAAGCTGGCCACACCCTTTCTGGCAGTACCTCTATCAATGAAGGCATGACATCTTCTGGCCCCACACCGGGTTTCTCAATCGTGTCTTCATCTGGATTATTCCCTTCCAGCATTCCATCCGAGAGCACGATGTCGGAAAGCACGGAAATCCTGAGTAATCCGAGTACCAGCATAGAGGGTAGGACTTCAGCAACGCCTTCAGGTATCTCAGGAACCCCTCAGCTGTCAGGCGAAACTGCGACCCAGTCTGCCGCCACCAGCACAGAAACAGTGGGGACGAAGGAAGGCTCATCTTCATTTGCAACCATGGTGATGCAGTCCAGCACTCCAGTCACGCCTACAGTTAGCGCACGTTCTGTGAGCAGGTCAGTGACTCCTGCTTTCGGGACAAGTACCGCCGTTTCAGAATCCAGTACAACCTCTCAATCTCCTGTGTTTTCTGAAGGACATTCCACGGGCACACATACCACCTCAGTTTTTCCTAACAGTCCTAATAGTACTCCAAACCTGACGCCAGTCACAGGCTCCTTGGAAGAGGCGAGTACCCTGGGGATTGGCACCTCTACAGCGACTGTGGCCAGTCCTATCTCTTCCAGTACTGTAGCACAGACCGAGGTCATCTCGGACACATCGCCCATTTCTACCCAAAGGGGAGAGGAGTCTGTACTCACCAGCACTATGGCATTTACATCAGTAACTGAAGCTGGCCACACCCTTTCTGGCAGTACCTCTATCAGTGAAGGCATGACATCTTCGGGCCCCACACCGGGTTTCTCAACCGTGTCTTCATCTGGATTATTCCCTTCCAGCATTCCATCCGAGAGCACGATGTCGGAAAGCACGGAAATCCTGAGTAATCCGAGTACCAGCATAGAGGGTAGGACTTCAGCAACGCCTTCAGGTATCTCAGGAACCCCTCAGCTGTCAGGCGAAACTGCGACCCAGTCTGCCGCCACCAGCACAGAAACAGTGGGGACGAAGGAAGGCTCATCTTCATTTGCAACCATGGTGATGCAGTCCAGCACTCCAGTCACGCCTACAGTTAGCGCACGTTCTGTGAGCAGGTCAGTGACTCCTGCTTTCGGGACAAGTACCGCCGTTTCAGAATCCAGTACAACCTCTCAATCTCCTGTGTTTTCTGAAGGACATTCCACGGGCACACATACCACCTCAGTTTTTCCTAACAGTCCTAATAGTACTCCAAACCTGACGCCAGTCACAGGCTCCTTGGAAGAGGCGAGTACCCTGGGGATTGGCACCTCTACAGCGACTGTGGCCAGTCCTATCTCTTCCAGTACTGTAGCACAGACCGAGGTCATCTCGGACACATCGCCCATTTCTACCCAAAGGGGAGAGGAGTCTGTACTCACCAGCACTATGGCATTTACATCAGTAACTGAAGCTGGCCACACCCTTTCTGGCAGTACCTCTATCAGTGAAGGCATGACATCTTCGGGCCCCACACCGGGTTTCTCAACCACGTCTTCATCTGGATTATTCCCTTCCAGCATTCCATCCGAGAGCACGATATCGGAAAGCACGGAAATCCTTAGCAATTCGAGTACCAGCATAGAGGGTAGGACTTCAGCAACGCCTTCAGGTATCTCAGGAACCCCTCAGCTGTCAGGCGAAACTGCGACCCAGTCTGCCGCCACCAGCACAGAAACAGTGGGGACGAAGGAAGGCTCATTTTCATTTGCAACCATGGTGATGCAGTCCAGCACTCCGGTCACGCCTACAGTGAGCGCACGTTCTGTGAGCGGGTCAGTGACTCCTGCTTTCGGGACCAGTACCGGTATTCCAGAATCCAGTACAACCTCTCAGTCTCCTGTGTATTCTGAAGCACCATCAACGGGCACACATACCACCTCGGTTTTTCCTAACAGTCCTAATAGCACTCCAAACCTGACGCCAGTCACAGGCTCCTTGGAAGAGGCGAGTACCCTGGGGATTGGCACCTCTACAGCGACAGTGGCCAGTCCTATCTCTTCCAGTACTGTAGCACAGACCGAGGTCATCACGGACACATCGCCCAGTTCTACCCAGATGGGAGAGGAGTCTGTACTCACCAGCACTATGGCATTTACGTCAGTACCTGAAGCTGGCCACACCCTTTCTGGCAGTACCTCTATCAATGAAGGCATGACATCATCGGGCCCCACACCGGGTTTCTCAACCGTGTCTTCATCTGGATTATTCCCTTCCAGCGTTCCATCCGAGAGCACGATGTCGGAAAGCACGGAAATCCATAGCAATTCGAGTACCAGCATACAGGGTAGGACTTCAGCAACGCCTTCAGGTATCTCAGGAACCCCTCAGCTGTCCGGTGAAACTGCGACCCAGTCTGCCGCCACCAGCACAGAAACAGTGGGGACGAAGGAAGGCTCATCTTCATTTGCTACCATGGTGATGCAGTCCAGCACTCCGGTCACGCCTACAGTGAGCGCACGTTCTGTGAGCGGGTCAGTGACTCCTGCTTTCGGGACAAGTACCGCCGTTTCAGAATCCAGTACAACCTCTCAATCTCCTGTGTTTTCTGAAGCACCTTCCACGGGCACACATACCACCTCGGTTTTTCCTAACAGTCCTAATAGTACTCCAAACCTGACGCCAGTCACAGGCTCCTTGGAAGAGGAGAGTACCCTGGGGGTTGGCACCTCTACAGCGACAGCGGCGAGTCCCATCCGTTCCAGTACCGCAGCACAAACCGAGGCCATCTCGGACACATCGCCCAGTTCTACGCAGAGGGGAGAGGCGTCTGTACTCACCAGCACTATGGCATTTACGTCAGTACCTGAAGCTGGCCACACCCTTTCTGGCAGTACCTCTATCAATGAAGGCATGACATCATCGGGCCCCACACCGGGTTTCTCAACCATGTCTTCATCTGGATTATTCCCTTCCAGCGTTCCATTCGAGAGCACGATGTCGGAAAGCACGGAAATCCATAGCAATTCGAGTACCAGCATAGAGGGTAGGACTTCAGCAAAGCCTTCAGGTATCTCAGGAACCCCTCAGCTGTCACGCGAAACTGCGACCCAGTCTGCCGCCACCAGCACAGAAACAGTGGGGACGAAGGAAGGCTCATCTTCATTTGCTACCATGGTGATGCAGTCCAGCACTCCGGTCACGCCTACAGTGAGCGCACGTTCTGTGAGCGGGTCAGTGACTCGTGCTTTCAGGACAAGTACCGCCGTTTCAGAATCCAGTACAACCTCTCAATCTCCTGTGTTTTCTGAAGCACCTTCCACGGGCACACATACCACCTCGGTTTTTCCTAACAGTCCTAATAGTACTCCAAACCTGACGCCAGTCACAGGCTCCTTGGAAGAGGAGAGTACCCTGGGGGTTGGCACCTCTACAGCGACAGCGGCGAGTCCCATCCGTTCCAGTACCGCAGCACAAACTGAGGCCATCTCGGACACATCGCCCAGTTCTACGCAGTGGGGAGAGGCGTCTGTACTCACCAGCACTATGGCATTTACGTCAGTACCTGAAGCAGGCCACACCCTTTCTGGCAGTACCTCTATCAATGAAGGCATGACATCTTCTGGCCCCACACCGGGTTTCTCAACCGTGTCTTCATCTGGATTATTCCCTTCCAGCGTTCCATCCAAGAGCACGATGTCGGAAAGCACGGAAATCCTGAGTAATCCGAGTACCAGCATAGAGGGTAGGACTTCAGCAACACCTTCAGGTATCTCAGGAACCCCTCAGCTGTCAGGCGAAACTGTCACCCAGGCTGCCGCCACCAGCACAGAAACAGTGGGGACGAAGGAAGGCTCATCTTCATTTGCAACCATGGTGATGCAGTCCAGCACTCCGGTCACGCCTACAGTGAGCGCACGTTCTGTGAGCGGGTCAGTGACTCGTGCTTTCAGGACAAGTACCGCCGTTTCAGAATCCAGTACAACCATTCAATCTCCTGTGTATTCTGAAGCACCATCAACGGGCACACATACCACCTCGGTTTTTCCTAACAGTCCTAATAGCACTCCAAACCTGACGCCAGTCACAGGCTCCTTGGAAGAGGCGAGTACCCTGGGGATTGGCACCTCTACAGCGACAGTGGCCAGTCCTATCTCTTCCAGTACTGTAGCACAGACCGAGGTCATCACGGACACATCGCCCAGTTCTACCCAGATGGGAGAGGAGTCTGTACTCACCAGCACTATGGCATTTACGTCAGTACCTGAAGCTGGCCACACCCTTTCTGGCAGTACCTCTATCAATGAAGGCATGACATCTTCGGGCCCCACACCGGGTTTCTCAACCACGTCTTCATCTGGATTATTCCCTTCCAGCGTTCCATCCGAGAGCACGATGTCTGAAAGTACGGAAATCCTTAGTAATTCGAGTACCAGCATAGAGGGTAGGACTTCAGCAACGCCTTCAGGTATCTCAGGAACCCCTCAGCTGTCAGGCGAAACTGCGACCCAGTCTGCCGCCACCAGCACAGAAACAGTGGGGACGAAGGAAGGCTCATCTTCATTTGCTACCATGGTGATGCAGTCCAGCACTCCGGTCACGCCTACAGTGAGCGCACGTTCTGTGAGCGGGTCAGTGACTCCTGCTTTCGGGACCAGTACCGGTATTCCAGAATCCAGTACAACCTCTCAGTCTCCTGTGTATTCTGAAGCACCTTCAACGGGCACACATACCACCTCGGTTTTTCCTAACAGTCCTAATAGTACTCCAAACCTGACGCCAGTCACAGGCTCCTCGGAAGAGGAGAGTACCCTGGGGGTTGGCACCTCTACAGCGACAGCGGCGAGTCCCATCCGTTCCAGTACCGCAGCACAAACCGAGGCCATCTCGGACACATCGCCCATTTCTACGCAGAGGGGAGAGGAGTCTGTACTCACCAGCACTATGGCATTTACGTCAGTACCTGAAGCTGGCCACACCCTTTCTGGCAGTACCTCTATCAATGAAGGCATGACATCTTCGGGCCCCACACCGGGTTTCTCAACCGTGTCTTCATCTGGATTATTCCCTTCCAGCATTCCATCCGAGAGCACGATGTCGGAAAGCACGGAAATCCTGAGTAATCCGAGTACCAGCATAGAGGGTAGGACTTCAGCAACGCCTTCAGGTATCTCAGGAACCCCTCAGCTGTCAGGCGAAACTGTCACCCAGGCTGCCGCCACCAGCACAGAAACAGTGGGGACGAAGGAAGGCTCATTTTCATTTGCAAGCATGGTGATGCAGTCCAGCACTCCGGTCACGCCTACAGTGAGCGCACGTTCTGTGAGCGGGTCAGTGACTCCTGCTTTCGGGACCAGTACCGGTATTCCAGAATCCAGTACAACCTCTCAGTCTCCTGTGTATTCTGAAGCACCATCAACGGGCACACATACCACCTCGGTTTTTCCTAACAGTCCTAATAGCACTCCAAACCTGACGCCAGTAACAGGCTCCTTGGAAGAGGCGAGTACCCTGGGGATTGGCACCTCTACAGCGACAGTGGCCAGTCCTATCTCTTCCAGTACTGTAGCACAGACCGAGGTCATCACGGACACATCGCCCAGTTCTACCCAGATGGGAGAGGAGTCTGTACTCACCAGCACTATGGCATTTACGTCAGTACCTGAAGCTGGCCACACCCTTTCTGGCAGTACCTCTATCAATGAAGGCATGACATCATCGGGCCCCACACCGGGTTTCTCAACCGTGTCTTCATCTGGATTATTCCCTTCCAGCATTCCATCCGAGAGCACGATGTCGGAAAGCACGGAAATCCTGAGTAATCCGAGTACCAGCATAGAGGGTAGGACTTCAGCAACACCTTCAGGTATCTCAGGAACCCCTCAGCTGTCAGGCGAAACTGTCACCCAGGCTGCCGCCACCAGCACAGAAACAGTGGGGACGAAGGAAGGCTCATCTTCATTTGCAACCATGGTGATGCAGTCCAGCACTCCGGTCACGCCTACAGTGAGCGCACGTTCTGTGAGCGGGTCAGTGACTCGTGCTTTCAGGACAAGTACCGCCGTTTCAGAATCCAGTACAACCTCTCAATCTCCTGTGTATTCTGAAGCACCATCAACGGGCACACATACCACCTCGGTTTTTCCTAACAGTCCTAATAGCACTCCAAACCTGACGCCAGTCACAGGCTCCTTGGAAGAGGCGAGTACCCTGGGGATTGGCACCTCTACAGCGACAGTGGCCAGTCCTATCTCTTCCAGTACTGTAGCACAGACCGAGGTCATCACGGACACATCGCCCAGTTCTACCCAGATGGGAGAGGAGTCTGTACTCACCAGCACTATGGCATTTACGTCAGTACCTGAAGCTGGCCACACCCTTTCTGGCAGTACCTCTATCAATGAAGGCATGACATCTTCGGGCCCCACACCGGGTTTCTCAACCACGTCTTCATCTGGATTATTCCCTTCCAGCGTTCCATCCGAGAGCACGATGTCTGAAAGTACGGAAATCCTTAGTAATTCGAGTACCAGCATAGAGGGTAGGACTTCAGCAACGCCTTCAGGTATCTCAGGAACCCCTCAGCTGTCAGGCGAAACTGCGACCCAGTCTGCCGCCACCAGCACAGAAACAGTGGGGACGAAGGAAGGCTCATCTTCATTTGCTACCATGGTGATGCAGTCCAGCACTCCGGTCACGCCTACAGTGAGCGCACGTTCTGTGAGCGGGTCAGTGACTCCTGCTTTCGGGACCAGTACCGGTATTCCAGAATCCAGTACAACCTCTCAGTCTCCTGTGTATTCTGAAGCACCATCAACGGGCACACATACCACCTCGGTTTTTCCTAACAGTCCTAATAGTACTCCAAACCTGACGCCAGTCACAGGCTCCTCGGAAGAGGAGAGTACCCTGGGGGTTGGCACCTCTACAGCGACAGCGGCGAGTCCCATCCATTCCAGTACCGCAGCACAAACCGAGGCCATCTCGGACACATCGCCCATTTCTACGCAGAGGGGAGAGGAGTCTGTACTCACCAGCACTATGGCATTTACGTCAGTACCTGAAGCTGGCCACACCCTTTCTGGCAGTACCTCTATCAATGAAGGCATGACATCTTCGGGCCCCACACCGGGTTTCTCAACCGTGTCTTCATCTGGATTATTCCCTTCCAGCATTCCATCCGAGAGCACGATGTCGGAAAGCACGGAAATCCTGAGTAATCCGAGTACCAGCATAGAGGGTAGGACTTCAGCAACGCCTTCAGGTATCTCAGGAACCCCTCAGCTGTCAGGCGAAACTGTCACCCAGGCTGCCGCCACCAGCACAGAAACAGTGGGGACGAAGGAAGGCTCATTTTCATTTGCAAGCATGGTGATGCAGTCCAGCACTCCGGTCACGCCTACAGTGAGCGCACGTTCTGTGAGCGGGTCAGTGACTCCTGCTTTCGGGACCAGTACCGGCATTCCAGAATCCAGTACAACCTCTCAGTCTCCTGTGTATTCTGAAGCACCATCAACGGGCACACATACCACCTCGGTTTTTCCTAACAGTCCTAATAGCACTCCAAACCTGACGCCAGTCACAGGCTCCTTGGAAGAGGCGAGTACCCTGGGGATTGGCACCTCTACAGCGACAGTGGCCAGTCCTATCTCTTCCAGTACTGTAGCACAGACCGAGGTCATCACGGACACATCGCCCAGTTCTACCCAGATGGGGGAGGAGTCTGTACTCACCAGCACTATGGCATTTACGTCAGTACCTGAAGCTGGCCACACCCTTTCTGGCAGTACCTCTATCAATGAAGGCATGACATCATCGGGCCCCACACCGGGTTTCTCAACCGTGTCTTCATCTGGATTATTCCCTTCCAGCGTTCCATTCGAGAGCACGATGTCGGAAAGCACGGAAATCCATAGCAATTCGAGTACCAGCATAGAGGGTAGGACTTCAGCAACGCCTTCAGGTATCTCAGGAACCCCTCAGCTGTCACGCGAAACTGCGACCCAGTCTGCCGCCACCAGCACAGAAACAGTGGGGACGAAGGAAGGCTCATCTTCATTTGCTACCATGGTGATGCAGTCCAGCACTCCGGTCACGCCTACAGTGAGCGCACGTTCTGTGAGCGGGTCAGTGACTCGTGCTTTCAGGACAAGTACCGCCGTTTCAGAATCCAGTACAACCTCTCAATCTCCTGTGTTTTCTGAAGCACCTTCCACGGGCACACATACCACCTCGGTTTTTCCTAACAGTCCTAATAGTACTCCAAACCTGACGCCAGTCACAGGCTCCTCGGAAGAGGAGAGTACCCTGGGGGTTGGCACCTCTACAGCGACAGCGGCGAGTCCCATCCGTTCCAGTACCGCAGCACAAACTGAGGCCATCTCGGACACATCGCCCAGTTCTACGCAGTGGGGAGAGGCGTCTGTACTCACCAGCACTATGGCATTTACGTCAGTACCTGAAGCAGGCCACACCCTTTCTGGCAGTACCTCTATCAATGAAGGCATGACATCTTCTGTCCCCACACCGGGTTTCTCAACCGTGTCTTCATCTGGATTATTCCCTTCCAGCATTCCATCCGAGAGCACGATGTCGGAAAGCACGGAAATCCTGAGTAATCCGAGTACCAGCATAGAGGGTAGGACTTCAGCAACACCTTCAGGTATCTCAGGAACCCCTCAGCTGTCAGGCGAAACTGTCACCCAGGCTGCCGCCACCAGCACAGAAACAGTGGGGACGAAGGAAGGCTCATTTTCATTTGCAACCATGGTGATGCAGTCCAGCACTCCGGTCACGCCTACAGTGAGCGCACGTTCTGTGAGCGGGTCAGTGACTCCTGCTTTCGGGACCAGTACCGGTATTCCAGAATCCAGTACAACCTCTCAGTCTCCTGTGTATTCTGAAGCACCATCAACGGGCACACATACCACCTCCGTTTTTCCTAACAGTCCTAATAGCACTCCAAACCTGACGCCAGTCACAGGCTCCTTGGAAGAGGCGAGTACCCTGGGGATTGGCACCTCTACAGCGACAGTGGCCAGTCCTATCTCTTCCAGTACTGTAGCACAGACCGAGGTCATCACGGACACATCGCCCAGTTCTACCCAGATGGGAGAGGAGTCTGTACTCACCAGCACTATGGCATTTACGTCAGTACCTGAAGCTGGCCACACCCTTTCTGGCAGTACCTCTATCAATGAAGGCATGACATCTTCGGGCCCCACACCGGGTTTCTCAACCACGTCTTCATCTGGATTATTCCCTTCCAGCGTTCCATCCGAGAGCACGATGTCTGAAAGTACGGAAATCCTTAGTAATTCGAGTACCAGCATAGAGGGTAGGACTTCAGCAACGCCTTCAGGTATCTCAGGAACCCCTCAGCTGTCAGGCGAAACTGCGACCCAGTCTGCCGCCACCAGCACAGAAACAGTGGGGACGAAGGAAGGCTCATCTTCATTTGCTACCATGGTGATGCAGTCCAGCACTCCGGTCACGCCTACAGTGAGCGCACGTTCTGTGAGCGGGTCAGTGACTCCTGCTTTCGGGACCAGTACCGGTATTCCAGAATCCAGTACAACCTCTCAGTCTCCTGTGTATTCTGAAGCACCTTCAACGGGCACACATACCACCTCGGTTTTTCCTAACAGTCCTAATAGTACTCCAAACCTGACGCCAGTCACAGGCTCCTCGGAAGAGGAGAGTACCCTGGGGGTTGGCACCTCTACAGCGACAGCGGCGAGTCCCATCCGTTCCAGTACCGCAGCACAAACCGAGGCCATCTCGGACACATCGCCCATTTCTACGCAGAGGGGAGAGGAGTCTGTACTCACCAGCACTATGGCATTTACGTCAGTACCTGAAGCTGGCCACACCCTTTCTGGCAGTACCTCTATCAATGAAGGCATGACATCTTCGGGCCCCACACCGGGTTTCTCAACCGTGTCTTCATCTGGATTATTCCCTTCCAGCATTCCATCCGAGAGCACGATGTCGGAAAGCACGGAAATCCTGAGTAATCCGAGTACCAGCATAGAGGGTAGGACTTCAGCAACGCCTTCAGGTATCTCAGGAACCCCTCAGCTGTCAGGCGAAACTGTCACCCAGGCTGCCGCCACCAGCACAGAAACAGTGGGGACGAAGGAAGGCTCATTTTCATTTGCAAGCATGGTGATGCAGTCCAGCACTCCGGTCACGCCTACAGTGAGCGCACGTTCTGTGAGCGGGTCAGTGACTCCTGCTTTCGGGACCAGTACCGGTATTCCAGAATCCAGTACAACCTCTCAGTCTCCTGTGTATTCTGAAGCACCATCAACGGGCACACATACCACCTCGGTTTTTCCTAACAGTCCTAATAGCACTCCAAACCTGACGCCAGTAACAGGCTCCTTGGAAGAGGCGAGTACCCTGGGGATTGGCACCTCTACAGCGACAGTGGCCAGTCCTATCTCTTCCAGTACTGTAGCACAGACCGAGGTCATCACGGACACATCGCCCAGTTCTACCCAGATGGGAGAGGAGTCTGTACTCACCAGCACTATGGCATTTACGTCAGTACCTGAAGCTGGCCACACCCTTTCTGGCAGTACCTCTATCAATGAAGGCATGACATCATCGGGCCCCACACCGGGTTTCTCAACCGTGTCTTCATCTGGATTATTCCCTTCCAGCATTCCATCCGAGAGCACGATGTCGGAAAGCACGGAAATCCTGAGTAATCCGAGTACCAGCATAGAGGGTAGGACTTCAGCAACACCTTCAGGTATCTCAGGAACCCCTCAGCTGTCAGGCGAAACTGTCACCCAGGCTGCCGCCACCAGCACAGAAACAGTGGGGACGAAGGAAGGCTCATCTTCATTTGCAACCATGGTGATGCAGTCCAGCACTCCGGTCACGCCTACAGTGAGCGCACGTTCTGTGAGCGGGTCAGTGACTCGTGCTTTCAGGACAAGTACCGCCGTTTCAGAATCCAGTACAACCTCTCAATCTCCTGTGTATTCTGAAGCACCATCAACGGGCACACATACCACCTCGGTTTTTCCTAACAGTCCTAATAGCACTCCAAACCTGACGCCAGTCACAGGCTCCTTGGAAGAGGCGAGTACCCTGGGGATTGGCACCTCTACAGCGACAGTGGCCAGTCCTATCTCTTCCAGTACTGTAGCACAGACCGAGGTCATCACGGACACATCGCCCAGTTCTACCCAGATGGGAGAGGAGTCTGTACTCACCAGCACTATGGCATTTACGTCAGTACCTGAAGCTGGCCACACCCTTTCTGGCAGTACCTCTATCAATGAAGGCATGACATCTTCGGGCCCCACACCGGGTTTCTCAACCACGTCTTCATCTGGATTATTCCCTTCCAGCGTTCCATCCGAGAGCACGATGTCTGAAAGTACGGAAATCCTTAGTAATTCGAGTACCAGCATAGAGGGTAGGACTTCAGCAACGCCTTCAGGTATCTCAGGAACCCCTCAGCTGTCAGGCGAAACTGCGACCCAGTCTGCCGCCACCAGCACAGAAACAGTGGGGACGAAGGAAGGCTCATCTTCATTTGCTACCATGGTGATGCAGTCCAGCACTCCGGTCACGCCTACAGTGAGCGCACGTTCTGTGAGCGGGTCAGTGACTCCTGCTTTCGGGACCAGTACCGGTATTCCAGAATCCAGTACAACCTCTCAGTCTCCTGTGTATTCTGAAGCACCATCAACGGGCACACATACCACCTCGGTTTTTCCTAACAGTCCTAATAGTACTCCAAACCTGACGCCAGTCACAGGCTCCTCGGAAGAGGAGAGTACCCTGGGGGTTGGCACCTCTACAGCGACAGCGGCGAGTCCCATCCATTCCAGTACCGCAGCACAAACCGAGGCCATCTCGGACACATCGCCCATTTCTACGCAGAGGGGAGAGGAGTCTGTACTCACCAGCACTATGGCATTTACGTCAGTACCTGAAGCTGGCCACACCCTTTCTGGCAGTACCTCTATCAATGAAGGCATGACATCTTCGGGCCCCACACCGGGTTTCTCAACCGTGTCTTCATCTGGATTATTCCCTTCCAGCATTCCATCCGAGAGCACGATGTCGGAAAGCACGGAAATCCTGAGTAATCCGAGTACCAGCATAGAGGGTAGGACTTCAGCAACGCCTTCAGGTATCTCAGGAACCCCTCAGCTGTCAGGCGAAACTGTCACCCAGGCTGCCGCCACCAGCACAGAAACAGTGGGGACGAAGGAAGGCTCATTTTCATTTGCAAGCATGGTGATGCAGTCCAGCACTCCGGTCACGCCTACAGTGAGCGCACGTTCTGTGAGCGGGTCAGTGACTCCTGCTTTCGGGACCAGTACCGGTATTCCAGAATCCAGTACAACCTCTCAGTCTCCTGTGTATTCTGAAGCACCATCAACGGGCACACATACCACCTCGGTTTTTCCTAACAGTCCTAATAGCACTCCAAACCTGACGCCAGTCACAGGCTCCTTGGAAGAGGCGAGTACCCTGGGGATTGGCACCTCTACAGCGACAGTGGCCAGTCCTATCTCTTCCAGTACTGTAGCACAGACCGAGGTCATCACGGACACATCGCCCAGTTCTACCCAGATGGGGGAGGAGTCTGTACTCACCAGCACTATGGCATTTACGTCAGTACCTGAAGCTGGCCACACCCTTTCTGGCAGTACCTCTATCAATGAAGGCATGACATCATCGGGCCCCACACCGGGTTTCTCAACCGTGTCTTCATCTGGATTATTCCCTTCCAGCGTTCCATTCGAGAGCACGATGTCGGAAAGCACGGAAATCCATAGCAATTCGAGTACCAGCATAGAGGGTAGGACTTCAGCAACGCCTTCAGGTATCTCAGGAACCCCTCAGCTGTCACGCGAAACTGCGACCCAGTCTGCCGCCACCAGCACAGAAACAGTGGGGACGAAGGAAGGCTCATCTTCATTTGCTACCATGGTGATGCAGTCCAGCACTCCGGTCACGCCTACAGTGAGCGCACGTTCTGTGAGCGGGTCAGTGACTCCTGCTTTCGGGACCAGTACCGGTATTCCAGAATCCAGTACAACCTCTCAGTCTCCTGTGTATTCTGAAGCACCATCAACGGGCACACATACCACCTCCGTTTTTCCTAACAGTCCTAATAGCACTCCAAACCTGACGCCAGTCACAGGCTCCTTGGAAGAGGCGAGTACCCTGGGGATTGGCACCTCTACAGCGACAGTGGCCAGTCCTATCTCTTCCAGTACTGTAGCACAGACCGAGGTCATCACGGACACATTGCCCAGTTCTACCCAGAAGGGAGAGGAGTCTGTACTCACCAGCACTATGGCATTTACGTCAGTACCTGAAGCTGGCCACACCATTTCTGGCAGTACCTCTATCAATGAAGGCATGACATCTTCGGGCCCCACACCGGGTTTCTCAACCACGTCTTCATCTGGATTATTCCCTTCCAGCATTCCATCCGAGAGCACGATGTCGGAAAGCACGGAAATCCTTCGCAATTCGAGTACCAGCATAGAGGGTAGGACTTCAGCAACGCCTTCAGGTATCTCAGGAACCCCTCAGCTGTCAGGCGAAACTGCGACCCAGTCTGCCGCCACCAGCACAGAAACAGTGGGGATGAAGGAAGGCTCATCTTCATTTGCTACCATGGTGATGCAGTCCAGCACTCCGGTCACGCCTACAGTTATCGCACGTTCTGTGAGCGGGTCAGTGACTCGTGCTTTCAGGACAAGTACCGCCGTTTCAGAATCCAGTACAACCTCTCAATCTCCTGTGTTTTCTGAAGCACCTTCCACAGGCACACATACCACCTCGGTTTTTCCTAACAGTCCTAATAGTACTCCAAACCTGACGCCAGTCACAGGCTCCTCGGAAGAGGAGAGTACCCTGGGGGTTGGCACCTCTACAGCGACAGCGGCGAGTCCCATCCGTTCCAGTACCGCAGCACAAACTGAGGCCATCTCGGACACATCTCCCAGTTCTACGCAGTGGGGAGAGGCGTCTGTACTCACCAGCACTATGGCATTTACGTCAGTACCTGAAGCAGGCCACACCCTTTCTGGCAGTACCTCTATCAATGAAGGCATGACATCTTCTGGCCCCACACCGGGTTTCTCAACCGTATCTTCATCTGGATTATTCCCTTCCAGCATTCCATCTGAGAGCACGATGTCGGAAAGCACGGAAATCCTGAGTAATCCGAGTACCAGCATAGAGGGTAGGACTTCAGCAACACCTTCAGGTATCTCAGGAACCCCTCAGCTGTCAGGCGAAACTGTCACCCAGGCGGCCGCCACCAGCACAGAAACAGTGGGGACGAAGGAAGGCTCATTTTCATTTGCAACCATGGTGATGCAGTCCAGCACTTCGGTCACGCCTACAGTGAGCGCACGTTCTGTGAGCGGGTCAGTGACTCCTGCTTTCGGGACCAGTACCGGTATTCCAGAATCCAGTACAACCTCTCAGTCTCCTGTGTATTCTGAAGCACCATCAACGGGCACACATACCACCTCGGTTTTTCCTAACAGTCCTAATAGCACTCCAAACCTGATGCCAGTCACAGGCTCCTTGGAAGAGGCGAGTACCCTGGGGATTGACAGCTCTACAGCGACAGTGGCCAGTCCTATCTCTTCCAGTACTGTAGCACAGACCGAGGTCATCACGGACACATCGCCCAGTTCTACCCAGATGGGAGAGGAGTCTGTACTCACCAGCACTATGGCATTTACGTCAGTACCTGAAGCTGGCCACACCGTTTCTGGCAGTACCTCTATCAATGAAGGCATGACATCATCGGGCCCCACACCGGGTTTCTCAACCGTGTCTTCATCTGGATTATTCCCTTCCAGCGTTCCATTCGAGAGCACGATGTCGGAAAGCACGGAAATCCATAGCAATTCGAGTACCAGCATAGAGGGTAGGACTTCAGCAACGCCTTCAGGTATCTCAGGAACCCCTCAGCTGTCACGCGAAACTGCGACCCAGTCTGCCGCCACCAGCACAGAAACAGTGGGGACGAAGGAAGGCTCATCTTCATTTGCTACCATGGTGATGCAGTCCAGCACTCCGGTCACGCCTACAGTGAGCGCACATTCTGTGAGCGGGTCAGTGACTCGTGCTTTCAGGACAAGTACCGCCGTTTCAGAATCCAGTACAACCTCTCAATCTCCTGTGTTTTCTGAAGCACCTTCCACGGGCACACATACCACCTCGGTTTTTCCTAACAGTCCTAATAGTACTCCAAACCTGACGCCAGTCACAGGCTCCTTGGAAGAGGAGAGTACCCTGGGGGTTGGCACCTCTACAGCGACAGCGGCGAGTCCGATCCGTTCCAGTACCGCAGCACAAACCGAGGCCATCTTGGACACATCGCCCAGTTCCACGCAGAGGGGAGAGGCGTCTGTACTCACCAGCACTATGGCATTTACGTCAGTACCTGAAGCTGGCAACACCCTTTCTGGCAGTACATCTATCAATGAAGGCATGACATCATCAGGCCCCACTCCGGGTTTCTCAACCGTGTCTTCATCTGGATTATTCCCTTCCAGCGTTCCATCCGAGAGCACGATGTCGGAAAGCACGGAAATCTATAGCAATTCGAGTACCAGCATAGAGGGTAGGACTTCAGCAACGCCTTCAGGTATCACAGGAACCCCTCAGCTGTCACGCGAAACTGCGACCCAGTCTGCCGCCACCAGCACAGAAACAGTGGGGACGAAGGAAGGCTCATCTTCATTTGCTACCATGGTGATGCAGTCCAGCACTCCGGTCACGCCTACAGTGAGCACACGTTCTGTGAGCGGGTCAGTGACTCCTGCATTCGGGACCAGTACCGGTATTACAGAATCCAGTACAACCTCTCAGTCTCCTGTGTTTTCTGAAGCACCTTCAACGGGCACACATACCACCTCGGTTTTTCCTAACAGTCCTAATAGTACTCCAAACCTGACGCCAGTCACAGACTCCTTGGAAGAGGAGAGTACCCTGGGGGTTAGCACCTCTACAGCTACAGCGGCGAGTCCCATCCCTTCCAGTACCACAGCACAAACTGAGGCCATCTCGGACATATCGCCCAGTTCTATGCAGAGGGGAGAGACGTCTGTACTCACCAGCACTATGGCATTTACGTCAGTACCTGAAGCTGGCCACACCCTTTCTGGCAGTACCATTATCAATGAAGGCATGACATCTTCTGGCCCCACACCGGGTTTCTCAACCGTGTCTTCATCTGGATTATTCTCTTCCAGCATTCCATCCGAGAGCACGATGTCGGAAATCACGGAAATCCTGAGTAATCCGAGTACCAGCATAGAGGGTAGGACTTCAGCAAAGCCTTCAGGTATCTCAGGAACCCCTCAGCTGTCAGGCGAAACTGCGACCCAGTCTGCCGCCACCAGCACAGAAACAGTGGGGACGAAGGAAGGCTCATCTTCATTTGCAACCATGGTGATGCAGTCCAGCACTCCAGTCACGCCTACAGTTAGCGCACGTTCTGTGAGCAGGTCAGTGACTCCTGCTTTCGGGACAAGTACCGCCGTTTCAGAATCCAGTACAACCTCTCAATCTCCTGTATTTTCTGAAGCACCTTCCACGGGCACACATACCACCTCGGTTTTTCCTTACAGTCCTAATAGTACTCCAAACCTGACGCCAGTCACAGGCTCCTTGGAAGAGGCGAGTACCCTGGGGATTGGCACCTCTACAGCGACTGTGGCCAGTCCTATCTCTTCCAGTACTGTAGCACAGACCGAGGTCATCTCGGACACATCGCCCATTTCTACCCAAAGGGGAGAGGAGTCTGTACTCACCAGCACTATGGCATTTACGTCAGTACCTGAAGCTGGCCACACCCTTTCTGGCAGTACCTCTATCAATGAAGGCATGACATCTTCGGGCCCCACACCGGGTTTCTCAACCACGTCTTCATCTGGATTATTCCCTTCCAGCGTTCCATCCGAGAGCACGATGTCGGAAAGTACGGAAATCCTTAGCAATTCGAGTACCAGCATAGAGGGTAGGACTTCAGCAACGCCTTCAGGTATCTCAGGAACCCCTCAGCTGTCAGGCGAAACTGCGACCCAGTCTGCCGCCACCAGCACAGAAACAGTGGGGACGAAGGAAGGCTCATCTTCATTTGCTACCATGGTGATGCAGTCCAGCACTCCGGTCACGCCTACAGTGAGCGCACGTTCTGTGAGCGGGTCAGTGACTCCTGTTTTCGGGACCAGTACCGGTATTCCAGAATCCAGTACAACCTCTCAGTCTCCTGTGTATTCTGAAGCACCTTCAACGGGCACACATACCACCTCGGTTTTTCCTAACAGTCCTAATAGTACTCCAAACCTGACGCCAGTCACAGGCTCCTCGGAAGAGGAGAGTACCCTGGGGGTTGGCACCTCTACAGCGACAGCGGCGAGTCCCATCCGTTCCAGTACCGCAGCACAAACCGAGGCCATCTCGGACACATCGCCCATTTCTACGCAGAGGGGAGAGGAGTCTGTACTCACCAGCACTATGGCATTTACGTCAGTACCTGAAGCTGGCCACACCCTTTCTGGCATTACCTCTATCAATGAAGGCATGATATCTTCGGGCCCCACACCGGGTTTCTCAACCGTGTCTTCATCTGGATTATTCCCTTCCAGCATTGCATCCGAGAGCACGATGTCGGAAAGCACGGAAATCCTGAGTAATCCGAGTACCAGCATAGAGGGTAGGACTTCAGCAACGCCTTCAGGTATCTCAGGAACCCCTCAGCTGTCAGGCGAAACTGTCACCCAGGCTGCCGCCACCAGCACAGAAACAGTAGGGACGAAGGAAGGCTCATTTTCATTTGCAACCATGGTGATGCAGTCCAGCACTCCGGTCACGCCTACAGTGAGCGCACGTTCTGTGAGCGGGTCAGTGACTCCTGCTTTCGGGACCAGTACCGGTATTCCAGAATCCAGTACAACCTCTCAGTCTCCTGTGTATTCTGAAGCACCATCAACGGGCACACATACCACCTCGGTTTTTCCTAACAGTCCTAATAGCACTCCAAACCTGACGCCAGTCACAGGCTCCTTGGAAGAGGCGAGTACCCTGGGGATTGGCACCTCTACAGCGACAGTGGCCAGTCTTATCTCTTCCAGTACTGTAGCACAGACCGAGGTCATCACGGACACATCGCCCAGTTCTACCCAGATGGGAGAGGAGTCTGTACGCACCAGCACTATGGCATTTACGTCAGTACCTGAAGCTGGCCACACCCTTTCTGGCAGTACCTCTATCAATGAAGGCATGACATCATCGGGCCCCACACCGGGTTTCTCAACCATGTCTTCATCTGGATTATTCCCTTCCAGCGTTCCATTCGAGAGCACGATGTCGGAAAGCACGGAAATCCATAGCAATTCGAGTACCAGCATAGAGGGTAAGACTTCAGCAACGCCTTCAGGTATCTCAGGAACCCCTCAGCTGTCACGCGAAACTGCGACCCAGTCTGCCGCCACCAGCACAGAAACAGTGGGGACGAAGGAAGGCTCATCTTCATTTGCTACCATGGTGATGCAGTCCAGCACTCCGGTCACGCCTACAGTGAGCGCACGTTCTGTGAGCGGGTCAGTGACTCGTGCTTTCAGGACAAGTACTGCCGTTTCAGAATCCAGTACAACCTCTCAATCTCCTGTGTTTTCTGAAGCACCTTCCACGGGCACACATACCACCTCGGTTTTTCCTAACAGTCCTAATAGTACTCCAAACCTGACGCCAGTCACAGGCTCCTCGGAAGAGGAGAGTACCCTGGGGGTTGGCACCTCTACAGCGACAGCGGCGAGTCCCATCCGTTCCAGTACCGCAGCACAAACTGAGGCCATCTCGGACACATCTCCCAGTTCTACGCAGTGGGGAGAGGCGTCTGTACTCACCAGCACTATGGCATTTACGTCAGTACCTGAAGCAGGCCACACCCTTTCTGGCAGTACCTCTATCAATGAAGGCATGACATCTTCGGGCCCCACACCGGGTTTCTCAACCACGTCTTCATCTGGATTATTCCCTTCCAGCGTTCCATCCGAGAGCACGATGTCGGAAAGTACGGAAATCCTTAGTAATTCGAGTACCAGCATAGAGGGTAGGACTTCAGCAACGCCTTCAGGTATCTCAGGAACCCCTCAGCTGTCAGGCGAAACTGCGACCCAGTCTGCCGCCACCAGCACAGAAACAGTGGGGACGAAGGAAGGCTCATATTCATTTGCTACCATGGTGATGCAGTCCAGCACTCCGGTCACGCCTACAGTGAGCGCACGTTCTGTGAGCGGGTCAGTGACTCCTGCTTTCGGGACCAGTACCGGTATTCCAGAATCCAGTACAACCTCTCAGTCTCCTGTGTATTCTGAAGCACCTTCAACGGGCACGCATACCACCTCGGTTTTTCCTAACAGTCCTAATAGTACTCCAAACCTGACGCCAGTCACAGGCTCCTCGGAAGAGGAGAGTACCCTGGGGGTTTGCACCTCTACAGCGACAGCGGCGAGTCCCATCCGTTCCAGTACCGCAGCACAAACCGAGGCCATCTCGGACACATCGCCCATTTCTACGCAGAGGGGAGAGGAGTCTGTACTCACCAGCACTATGGCATTTACGTCAGTACCTGAAGCTGGCCACACCCTTTCTGGCAGTACCTCTATCAATGAAGGCATGACATCATCGGGCCCCACACCGGGTTTCTCAACCATGTCTTCATCTGGATTATTCCCTTCCAGCGTTCCATTCGAGAGCACGATGTCGGAAAGCACGGAAATCCATAGCAATTCGAGTACCAGCATAGAGGGTAGGACTTCAGCAACGCCTTCAGGTATCTCAGGAACCCCTCAGCTGTCAGGCGAAACTGCGACCCAGTCTGCCGCCACCAGCACAGAAACAGTGGGGACGAAGGAAGGCTCATATTCATTTGCTACCATGGTGATGCAGTCCAGCACTCCGGTCACGCCTACAGTGAGCGCACGTTCTGTGAGCGGGTCAGTGACTCCTGCTTTCGGGACCAGTACCGGTATTCCAGAATCCAGTACAACCTCTCAGTCTCCTGTGTATTCTGAAGCACCTTCAACGGGCACGCATACCACCTCGGTTTTTCCTAACAGTCCTAATAGTACTCCAAACCTGACGCCAGTCACAGGCTCCTCGGAAGAGGAGAGTACCCTGGGGGTTGGCACCTCTACAGCGACAGCGGCGAGTCCCATCCATTCCAGTACCGCAGCACAAACCGAGGCCATCTCGGACACATCGCCCATTTCTACGCAGAGGGGAGAGGAGTCTGTACTCACCAGCACTATGGCATTTACGTCAGTACCTGAAGCTGGCCACACCCTTTCTGGCAGTACCTCTATCAATGAAGGCATGACATCATCGGGCCCCACACCGGGTTTCTCAACCATGTCTTCATCTGGATTATTCCCTTCCAGCGTTCCATTCGAGAGCACGATGTCGGAAAGCACGGAAATCCATAGCAATTCGAGTACCAGCATAGAGGGTAGGACTTCAGCAACGCCTTCAGGTATCTCAGGAACCCCTCAGCTGTCACGCGAAACTGCGACCCAGTCTGCCGCCACCAGCACAGAAACAGTGGGGACGAAGGAAGGCTCATCTTCATTTGCTACCATGGTGATGCAGTCCAGCACTCCAGTCACGCCTACAGTGAGCGCACGTTCTGTGAGCGGGTCAGTGACTCGTGCTTTCAGGACAAGTACCGCCGTTTCAGAATCCAGTACAACCTCTCAGTCTCCTGTGTATTCTGAAGCACCTTCAACGGGCACGCATACCACCTCGGTTTTTCCTAACAGTCCTAATAGTACTCCAAACCTGACGCCAGTCACAGGCTCCTCGGAAGAGGAGAGTACCCTGGGGGTTGGCACCTCTACAGCGACAGCGGCGAGTCCCATCCGTTCCAGTACCGCAGCACAAACCGAGGCCATCTCGGACACATCGCCCATTTCTACGCAGAGGGGAGAGGAGTCTGTACTCACCAGCACTATGGCATTTACGTCAGTACCTGAAGCTGGCCACACCCTTTCTGGCAGTACTTCTATCAATGAAGGCATGACATCTTCGGGCCCCACACCGGGTTTCTCAACCGTGTCTTCATCTGGATTATTCCCTTCCAGCATTCCATCCGAGAGCACGATGTCGGAAAGCACGGAAATCCTGAGTAATCCGAGTACCAGCATAGAGGGTAGGACTTCAGCAACGCCTTCAGGTATCTCAGGAACCTCTCAGCTGTCAGGCGAAACTGTCACCCAGGCTGCCGCCACCAGCACAGAAACAGTGGGGACGAAGGAAGGCTCATTTTCATTTGCAAGCATGGTGATGCAGTCCAGCACTCCGGTCACGCCTACAGTGAGCGCACGTTCTGTGAGCGGGTCAGTGACTCCTGCTTTCGGGACCAGTACCGGTATTCCAGAATCCAGTACAACCTCTCAGTCTCCTGTGTATTCTGAAGCACCATCAACGGGCACACATACCACCTCGGTTTTTCCTAACAGTCCTAATAGCACTCCAAACCTGACGCCAGTCACAGGCTCCTTGGAAGAGGCGAGTACCCTGGGGATTGGCACCTCTACAGCGACAGTGGCCAGTCCTATCTCTTCCAGTACTGTAGCACAGACCGAGGTCATCACGGACACATCGCCCAGTTCTACCCAGATGGGAGAGGAGTCTGTACTCACCAGCACTATGGCATTTACGTCAGTACCTGAAGCTGGGCACACCCTTTCTGGCAGTACCTCTATCAATGAAGGCATGACATCATCGGGCCCCACACCGGGTTTCTCAACCGTGTCTTCATCTGGATTATTCCCTTCCAGCGTTCCATTCGAGAGCACGATGTCGGAAAGCACGGAAATCCATAGCAATTCGAGTACCAGCATAGAGGGTAGGACTTCAGCAACGCCTTCAGGTATCTCAGGAACCCCTCAGCTGTCACGCGAAACTGCGACCCAGTCTGCCGCCACCAGCACAGAAACAGTGGGGACGAAGGAAGGCTCATCTTCATTTGCTACCATGGTGATGCAGTCCAGCACTCCGGTCACGCCTACATTGAGCGCACGTTCTGTGAGCGGGTCAGTGACTCGTGCTTTCAGGACAAGTACCGCCGTTTCAGAATCCAGTACAACCTCTCAATCTCCTGTGTTTTCTGAAGCACCTTCCACGGGCACACATACCACCTCGGTTTTTCCTAACAGTCCTAATAGTACTCCAAACCTGACGCCAGTCACAGGCTCCTCGGAAGAGGAGAGTACCCTGGGGGTTGGCAACTCTACAGCGACAGCGGCGAGTCCCATCCGTTCCAGTACCGCAGCACAAACTGAGGCCATCTCGGACACATTGCCCAGTTCTACGCAGTGGGGAGAGGCGTCTGTACTCACCAGCACTATGGCATTTACGTCAGTACCTGAAGCAGGCCACACCCTTTCTGGCAGTACCTCTATCAATGAAGGCATGACATCTTCTGGCCCCACACCGGGTTTCTCAACCGTGTCTTCATCTGGATTATTCCCTTCCAGCGTTCCATTCGAGAGCACGATGTCGGAAATCACGGAAATCCATAGCAATTCGAGTACCAGCATAGAGGGTAGGACTTCAGCAACGCCTTCAGGTATCTCAGGAACCCCTCAGCTGTCACGCGAAACTGCGACCCAGTCTGCCGCCACCAGCACAGAAACAGTGGGGACGAAGGAAGGCTCATCTTCATTTGCTACCATGGTGATGCAGTCCAGCACTCCGGTCACGCCTACAGTGAGCGCACGTTCTGTGAGCGGGTCAGTGACTCGTGCTTTCAGGACAAGTACCGCCATTTCAGAATCCAGTACAACCTCTCAATCTCCTGTGTTTTCTGAAGCACCTTCTACGGGCACACATACCACCTCGGTTTTTCCTAACAGTCCTAATAGTACTCCAAACCTGACGCCAGTCACAGGCTCCTCGGAAGAGGAGAGTACCCTGGGGGTTGGCACCTCTACAGCGACAGCGGCGAGTCCCATCCGTTCCAGTACCGCAGCACAAACTGAGGCCATCTCGGACACATCGCCCAGTTCTACGCAGAGGGGAGAGGCGTCTGTACTCACCAGCACTATGGCATTTACGTCAGTACCTGAAGCAGGCCACACCCTTTCTGGCAGTACCTCTATCAATGAAGGCATGACATCTTCTGGCCCCACACCGGGTTTCTCAACCGTGTCTTCATCTGGATTATTCCCTTCTAGCATTCCATCCGAGAGCACGATGTCGGAAAGCACGGAAATCCTGAGTAATCCGAGTACCAGCATAGAGGGTAGGACTTCAGCAACGCCTTCAGGTATCTCAGGAACCCCTCAGCTGTCACGCGAAACTGCGACCCAGTCTGCCGCCACCAGCACAGAAACAGTGGGGACGAAGGAAGGCTCATCTTCATTTGCTACCATGGTGATGCAGTCCAGCACTCCGGTCACGCCTACAGTTAGCGCACGTTCTGTGAGCGGGTCAGTGACTCCTGCTTTCGGGACAAGTACCGCCGTTTCAGAATCCAGTACAACCTCTCAATCTCCTGTGTTTTCTGAAGCACCTTCCACGGGCACATATACCACCTCGGTTTTTCCTAACAGTCCTAATAGCACTCCAAACCTGACGCCAGTCACAGGCTCCTTGGAAGAGGCGAGTACCCTGGGGATTGGCACCTCTACAGCGACAGTGGCCAGTCCTATCTCTTCCAGTATTGTAGCACAGACCGAGGTCATCTCGGACACATCGCCCAGTTCTACCCAGAGGGGAGAGGAGTCTGTACTCACTAGCACTATGGCATTTACGTCAGTACATGAAGCTGGCAACACCCTTTCTGGCAGTACCTCTATCAATGAAGGCATGACATCTTCGGGCCCCACACTGGGTTTCTCAACCACGTCTTCATCTGGATTATTCCCTTCCAGCATTCCTTCCGAGAGCACGATGTCGGAAAGCACGGAAATCCTGAGTATTCCGAGTACCAGCATAGAGGGTAGGACTTTAGCAACGCCTTCAGGTATCTCAGGAACCCCTCAGCTGTCAGGCGAAACTGTCACCCAGGCTGCCGCCACCAGCACAGAAACAGTGGGGACGAAGGAAGGCTCATCTTCATTTGCACCCATGGTGATGCAGTCCAGCACTCCGGTCATGCCTACAGTGAGCGCACGTTCTGTGAGCGGGTCAGTGACTCCTGCTTTCGGGACCAGTACCGGTATTCCAGAATCCAGTACAACCTCTCAGTCTCCTGTGTATTCTGAAGCACCTTCAACGGGCACACATACCACCTCAGTTTTTCCTAACAGTCCTAATAGTACTCCAAACCTGACGCCAGTCACAGGCTCCTCGGAAGAGGAGAGTACCCTGGGGGTTGGCACCTCTACAGCGACAGCGGCGAGTCCCATCCGTTCCAGTACCGCAGCACAAACCGAGGCCATCTCGGACACATCGCCCATTTCTACGCAGAGGGGAGAGGCGTCTGTACTCACCAGCACTATGGCATTTACGTCAGTACCTGAAGCTGGCCACACCCTTTCTGGCAGTACCTCTATCAATGAAGGCATGACATCTTCTGGCCCCACACCGGGTTTCTCAACCGTGTCTTCATCTGGATTATTCCCTTCCAGCATTCCATCCGAGAGCACGATGTCGGAAAGCACGGAAATCCTGAGTAATCCGAGTACCAGCATAGAGGGTAGGACTTCAGCAACGCCTTCAGGTATCTCAGGAACCCCTCAGCTGTCAGGCGAAACTGTCACCCAGGCTGCCGCCACCAGCACAGAAACAGTGGGGACGAAGGAAGGCTCATCTTCATTTGCTACCATGGTGATGCAGTCCAGCACTCCGGTCACGCCTACAGTGAGCGCACGTTCTGTGAGCAGGTCAGTGACTCCTGCTTTCGGGACCAGTACCGGTATTCCAGAATCCCGTACAACCTCTCAGTCTCCGGTGTATTCTGAAGCACATTCCACGGGCACACATACTACCTCGGTTTTTCCTAAAAATCCTAATAGTACTCCAAACCTGACGCCAGTCACAGGCTCCTTGGAAGAGGCGAGTACCCTGGGGATTGGCACCTCTACAGCGATAGTGGCCAGTCCTATCTCTTCCAGTACTGTAGAACAGACCGAGGTCATCTCGGACACAGCGCCCAGTTCTACCCAGAGGGGAGAGGAGTCTGTACTCACCAGTACTATGGCATTTACTTCAGTACATGAAGCTGGCCACACCCTTTCTGGCAGTGCCTCTATCAATGAAGGCATGACATCTTCGGGCCCCACACCGGGTTTCTCAACCACGTCTTCATCTGGATTATTCCCTTCCAGCGTTCCATCCGAGAGCACGATGTCGGAAAGCATGGATATCCTTAGCAATTCGAGTACCAGCATAGAGGGTAGGACTTCAGCAACGCCTTCAGGTATCTCAGGAACCCCTCAGCTGTCACGCGAAACTGCGACCCAGTCTGCCGCCACCAGCACAGAAACAGTGGGGACGAAGGAAGGCTCATCTTCATTTGCAACCATGGTGATGCAGTCCAGCACTCCGGTCACGCCTACAGTTAGCGTACGTTCTGTGAGCGGGTCAGTGACTCCTGCTTTCGGGACAAGTACCGCCGTTTCAGAATCCAGTACAACCTCTCAATCTCCTGTGTTTTCTGAAGCACCTTCCACGGTCACACATACCACCTCGGTTTTTCCTAACAGTCCTAATAGCACTCCAAACCTGACGCCAGTCACAGGCTCCTTGGAAGAGGCGAGTACCCTGGGGATTGGCACCTCTACAGCGACAGTGGCCAGTCCTATCTCTTCCAGTACTGTAGCACAGACCGAGGTCATCTCGGACACATCGCCCAGTTCTACCCAGAGGGGAGAGGAGTCTGTACTCACCAGCACTATGGCATTTACGTCAGTACATGAAGCTGGCCACACCCTTTCTGGCAGTACCTCTATCAATGAAGGCATGACATCTTTGGGCCCCACACCGGGTTTCTCAACCACGTCTTCATCTGGATTATTCCCTTCCAGCATTCCTTCCGAGAGCACGATGTCGGAAAGCACAGAAATCCATAGCAATTCGAGTACCAGCATAGAGGGTAGGACTTCAGCAACGCCTTCAGGTATCTCAGGAACCCCTCAGCTGTCAGGCGAAACTGTCACCCAGGCTGCCGCCACCAGCACAGAAACAGTGGGGACGAAGGAAGGCTCATCTTCATTTGCAACCATGGTGATGCAGTCCAGCACTCCGGTCACGCCTACAGTGAGCGCACGTTCTGTGAGCGGGTCAGTGACTCCTGCTTTCGGGACCAGTACCGGTATTCCAGAATCCAGTACAACCTCTCAGTCTCCTGTGTATTCTGAAGCACCTTCAACGGGCACACATACCACCTCGGTTTTTCCTAACAGTCCTAATAGTACTCCAAACCTGACGCCAGTCACAGGCTCCTTGGAAGAGGAGAGTACCCTGGGGGTTGGCACCTCTACAGCGACAGCGGCGAGTCCCATCCGTTCCAGTACCGCAGCACAAACCGAGGCCATCTCAGACACATCGCCCAGTTCTACGCAGAGGGGAGAGGCGTCTGTACTCACCAGCACTATGGCATTTACGTCAGTACCTGAAGCTGGCCACACCCTTTCTGGCAGTACCTTTATCAATGAAGGCATGACATCTTCTGGCCCCACACCGGGTTTCTCAACCGCGTCTTCATCTGGATTATTCCCTTCCAGCGTTCCATCCGAGAGCACGATGTCGGAAAGCACAGAAATCCATAGCAATTCGAGTACCAGCATAGAGGGTAGGACTTCAGCAACGTCTTCAGGTATCTCAGGAACCCCTCAGCTGTCCGGTGAAACTGTCACCCAGCCTGCCGGCACCAGCACAGAAACAGTGGGGACGAAGAAAGGCTCATCTTCATTTGCAACCATGGTGATGCAGTCCAGCACTCTGGTCACGCCTACAGTGAGCGCACGTTCTGTGAGCGGGTCAGTAACACCTGCTTTCGGGACCAGTACCGGCCTTCCAGAATCCAGTACAACCTCTCAGTCACCTTTGTTTTCTGAAGCACCTTCAACGGGCACACATACCACCTCGGTTTTTCCTAACAGTCCTAATCGTACTCCAAATCTGACACCAGTCATAGGCTCCTTGGAAGAGGAGAGTACCCTGGGGGTTAGCACCTCTACAGCGACAGTGGCGAGTCCTATTTCTTCCAGTACTGTAGCACAGACCGAGGCCATCTCGGACACATCGCCGAGTTCTACGCAGAGGGGAAAGGCGTCTGTACTCACCAGCACTATGACATTTACCTCAGTACCTGAAGCTGGCAACACCCTTTCTGGCAGTACCTCTGTTAATGAAGGCATGACATCTTCTGTCCCCACACCGGCTTTCTCAACTGCATCTTCATCTGGATTATTCCCTTCCAGCGTTCCATCCGAGAGCACGATGTCGGAAAGCACGGAAATCCTGAGTAATCCGAGTACCAGCATAGAGGGTAGGACTTCAGTAATGCCTTCAGGTATCTCAGGAACCCCTCAGCTGTCAGGCGAAACTGCGACCCAGTCTGCCGCCACCAGCACAGAAACAGTTGGGACGAAGGAAGGCTCATCTTCATTTGCCACCATGGTGATGCAGTTTAGCACTCCGATAACGCCTACCTTGAGCACAGGGTTTGTGAGCAGGTCGGAGAGCTCTCCTATCGGAACCAGTACCACCATTTTAGCAGCCAGTACAACCTCTCCGTTGATTGTGTTATCTCAACGAACTTCAACGGGATCAACATCTATGTCGGTTCCCACCAGCACTTCGAGCAATGCAGGGAAGCTGACCCAAGTCACGGCTTCCTTGGAAGGGACAAGTACTCTGCTTGGCGGCCCTTCTACAGCACCAGGTAGAAGCCATATTCCGCCCAGTACCGGTACGGCAACTGAGTCCGTCTCTATTACATCCCCCAGCCCTACGCCGGGGGCAGAGCGTTCTGTATTCTCCACTCCTACCGCTTCTACGACAGAACGTGAAGCGGGCCACACCCCGTCTAGCGGTACTGCTTTCAGTGAAACCAGTGCGTCTTCGGGCCCCACACAGTCTATCACATTCGCTCCTTCATCTGCACGGCTTCCTTCCATGGTTCCATCTGAGGGCACGGTGACGGAAAGCAACGAGTCCACAAATCATTTGACTGCCACGACAGGGGTAATTTCTTCCGGAAGTTCCTCAGGTCTCTCAACAAGAGGTGTGCTGCCACGCGAGACAACGACCTACCCTGAGATCCCCAGCACAGGAACGCTGGGGACGAAGGAAACCTCATCTTCATTTGCCACCATGGTGTTGCGGTCCAGCACTCCGATAATGCCTACGGCGAGCTCTCGTTCTGTGAGCAGTTCCGTGACTTCCACTGTCGGGACCAATACCAGCGTTCCAGATGCCAGTGCAACTTCTCATTCTTCTGTTTTTTCTTATGCATCTTCAATGGGCACACATCCCACCGTGTCTACGAGTCATTTGACTGCCACGACAGTGGTGATGTCCAGTGTATCACTGACCACACTATTTACAGGTTCATGCTGTGAGTATTTTAACTATTCATCCTTTTTTTTTTTAAGTCATTGAACCTTGTTATGTGATTGTTTGGTTTATTGTTTTACTTATTTTGTTCTTTCGTTTTTCACCTTTGTTTTTTATTTGTTAATATTTTTGTTTATATGGAGAGGGGGTTAAATTATTGTATTCAGCGGAAGGACCCTTTCTTTATAATACATAATACATATCCCATCACCCAGACTAGTTGCCATCAGTAAAACTTATGCATGTATTGGAGGCTTGATTTAGTTTTTATAAGAAATACTTTACTTACAGTTCATAGTTGAATACATTCATCTTCTGATTAGGATCGGAGGCCCTAATAGTTGGAAACCGAGATCTCTAGATGTCGTCTCCTTTTTATGCAGTTATGGTGAGGATTGCTTGTGTTCACGGAGCCATGTCAGAGCACATCGTTCTCCTTTTAGGTTGGGAGAGGAAGGTAGGGAAATAGTAGGGGAAGAAGGAAATAGAGCTAAGGACCACACCTCCCGGAAGATCCAGAGAGAGGACACGTAGATGTTCTCAGGTTACTGGACAGTACACTGGTCTCCTGAGTCCTGCAGGCGGTGTTGCATCCAAATTCAGAGTGTGTTTGGGGGCATGACAAGGCCCATGGAGTGGATTCCGGGCCTTGTCACGACCTGGAAGCGGCTTCTGGTCGCTCCCCATAATGTTTTGTTGCATGAGAGCTGGTTTGCGACCCACCACAAAGTACTGTATGAAGTGGGTCGCAGAGATTAGAAGTTTGAGAACCTTTGCAGTATTCCTTTTGAGTAGTTGAGACTGAGGATATTTGCATTCCATTTTCATCATACTCTAATAGTTGATACAGAGGTTTCAGTATTTTTCTCCTTACTGCTTTGGAATCTAAATATTGGCCTTTGATCCTTTAGGCATAGTCTATGAGCCATCCTCAGGAAACTACGAAGATGCAGGCCATTTTTCAATGCAGTCTTTACAGAAAATAACCCTCTTGGCCATTTCTTTTTTAAAAAGGTAGACTGGAACAGGAGTATGTAAAATTATGACTTTCTCCTTTGTTTACAGACAACTATTTAAACATATTAAATTCATTTTACTAATTACAAAATGTTCCTTGATTCAATAATGGAGTTCAATATAATACAGGTGGGCCCCCATATCCACTATCCACGGTTTCAGTTATCCACGGATCGTGGGGACCCCCCCCCCAGGCTTTTACTTTTTTCCCAGTAAGCTTCGTTTCTTCCTTAAAGAAACAGGAGAAGCAGCCTCTGGCTGCTTATTACAGGCAAGTAGAACGAGAAACCTTGCAGAGCCTCTCTAGGACTTAGTCTCGTTCTACTTGCCTGCAATGGAGGCAGCTTCTCTGTTTTAAGGAAGAAACAAAGCTTGCTGAAAGAAAAATAAGAGCTGCGGGGGGGGGGGGGCAAGCATGCCTGCCTGCAGGGGAGGCAGGGTGAGGGGCCCTCAGGAAATCATGGAGGGGGTGTTCGCTCTTATCCACGGTTTCAAGTATCCATGGAGTGGCCTGGAACATATCCCCAGCGGATATGGGAGCCCACCTGTACTAAGAAATAGGTCAGACATTGAGTTGTATCCAATGCAAGTTAGCCATGACTAAGTACTGCTGAAATCAATTGGGACACTTTAGTCATGGGCTAGGGCTGGGGCTATGATGGGCTAGGGCCCATCATAGGACTTAGGGACCCAATCCTAACTAAATTCCCCACCGCTGATGCAACTGTGCCAAAAAAACACGTGCTGTATCCTGCAGAGGGGGGAGCAGTCACAGAGGTCTCCTCAAGGTAAGGGAACTTTTATTCTCTTACCCCAGGGCAAAACTCCATTGCCCAATGGGTCTCTTCGAATATGCACCAGCTCTTTTGCTTGTGCAAGTCTGAGGAGGGGAAGGGGACAGGGAACGGGGTTAGTATCCCGCGTACGCTGATGCTGCCGAGATCTGCCCCTCCCTCTCCCATTCTGCCTCTTGCCCGCCCCCTCCCCACTCAGAAACTCCCCTGTTCCCCTCCCCGTCCCATTCTGCCCACTCCCAGCCACTCTCTGCTGCCGGCTTACATTTGCTGCCGAAGGTAGCCAGCATTGATAGGAGACTTCCAGCACCACAGACTTAAAATAGCTACCGGCGGTGCACTGTGCACACCACCGTATGACCATTTACAACACCGGAACTGTTAAGATTGGACTGTAACTTAAGTAGCATCAATTTCAGTGGAACTGAAAGTCCAAGGCTATGCCTGTAAACTCAAAAGTATGTCCTCTTGAGTTCATTGGGACTTACTCCTAGGTAAGCATGTATAGAGTTGCACGTTTAGTCATGACGAATGACTAACTTTCTTTGGGTACAACACATCACCTTTTACTCTTGAATTGAACCAGTCATCATGACATCAAAGCTTTATGTGCCATTATGTTTATTCTAGGAGAAATGAATGCCTGTAATGAACTTTCAAATGCTAACTAAATTGTGTATGCAATGAATGAAGGTGAAACGGATAGTTTGTCCACTGAACACACTTTTTTGAAGTTAAAGTGGAATTTGCCCTTCATAACTCCAGAAAAGTAATAATTCATTTTTGTATAATAATTATTTGGAAGTTTTGTGAGTATTTAGTTTGAAAATTGTGGAAATCAAGCATCTGCATCAGTTAAAGTAATTCTGTTTTTTTTTATAGCTCCTGCTTCTTTCAACATTAAACTTGAGAGCTTAACCAGCCAAACAATACAATTCAGTTGGATACTTCAGAGTGGGAGGAAGGACAGCCCATATACTGTGTCGCTACTGGCAGATACAGTTTTGAATAGAACAGTCACGAACGATACAAGGATGGAGTTTGAGAACCTTTTTCCAGGTTATTGGTATACAATATCTGTAGAGGTGCAAAGTTGTGCTAAGAAGATCAGTACTTCGGTGACAGTTCGGACAGGTATTCTCTCATTCATCTGGCTATATTTTCTTTCTTGTTGAAAATACACTCCAGAGAATAGTCTGACATATTTAGTCAGTCCTGGTCTCCATTCTAATCAGTGACCCAGACGGAGAGTCAGAAGTAAAATAGGGAATTAATCTTCACCTCTGTGTGACCTTTCCCACCATTTTGATGCAGCAGCGCGGGAAACAGCGGGTGAGAACTAGCTCATGGCACAGGGCAGAGCCAACCCAAGCCACTTCCTGTGGTTCCCCTCTTTTCTCATGAGTATCCCTGAGCCGTGGAGGAAACCCCTATGCTGTAAGAATGGTATTGTTCTGCAGGGTGATGGAACCTGGCACATAGATGATGGTGGGAATCATTCATTTGCACAGTATTGACCAGCCTGGTCATGGCATATTCCTAATACTGGACTGGTAAGAATGTATTTATTTAAAATGTGACGTCCCTCATGTTCTAAGGCTGGAAGGGGACAGTGTCTGCTGCAGCTGCACCACCAATATCCCGTCCCTGGTTCTATGAAAAAAAGCCCTTAGGAAAATTGCATACATAAAAAAAAACCCCACTGCCATAAATGTCCACAAGAAAAAAGTCCACACGAAAAAGAGCCCACACGGAAAAATACCTACATGGAAACTGCCCACACAGAAAAATGCCCACAGAAAAATACGCACATATAATGAGGAGATATTGAATTATGACTGTAAAGGCCACTTCAGCCTAGGTTAGTGTGTGTAAACGACGTGATCTGTTTTGTTTTCTGTTTGGAAGCAAACAGCATATTTGCTTAAAACTTTTATTAAACAGCCAACAAATTATGAATGTTGAATTTGTGCGTTGGAGCATAGTAGTAAAGTCTTTCCTTTAAGGTCCTTGGAGTCAGAGAATAATAGCTTCTATACCTGCAATAGGGAAAAAAAACACCTCTATAAATACCTTGGTATTTCTCTGATTCCTTTATAGAAGCCACAGCCTATAATGGAGTGACCAGGATTACAAATGAAGACTATATACCTCAGTACAGCAACACATCAAGTCCTCAGTTTCGGAAGTTTCAGGATTTGTTTATGGAAGAGGTACCATTTATCGCATTTTAAAATTGAATGGCATGTACAATACAATCTCTTAAGTATGTTTCTTTAAAGGAAAGTTCCACTGTGGGGCTTACTTTTAGGTAACAAAGGCAGTGCTGGCACCAGGTTGCTTGAGCCCTGGGCCCTGCACTGCAAAACCCTTGGCACCCTCTGCCCTCCCTTGATGGTGCGTTGGGGACTCCCACTGCCAGCATCCCTGGGGGTTCAGGGTCAGGCTGGTCAGGTGGATGCTCTGATGGGTGTGGGCTCTTGGCTAGTGCCAGGTCTGGCCAACTTCTGATGTCACCCCTGAACTAAGGATTGCAGCTTTAGTCAAAAACACAGAGCATAATCTAGCCAAGGTTGAGCACATCTAAATCACACTGATGAAGAGCGCAATCCTGCGCAACTAAATGGCAAAAGAACGAGCGTTCCATTACTGGAAGCCGTTGCAAACGTGCCATAAGGCACGTTTGCGATGACTCGGGAGTAAGGGAGGCCAGCGCAATGCTGGCCGCCCTCACTCCATCGCCGGGACGTCCATGCGGCCGCTGGAGGAAGGTAAGGCTCACGTCGGCGACCGCATGGGTGGTCCAGGCGGCGAGGGAGAGGGGGCCATTGGACGAGGCGGCCTGGGAGGGGGAGGGGATGACTTCCGCCATATCCCCGGTCCCTGCCAGGCCGGCTCGACCATTACACAGCTTCCTCTTACTTCCACCAGCTATTTAGCTGGCAGAAATCTGAGGAGGCCGATTGGGCCTGCCCCGGTTTACGCCCGGGGAAGGGTACAAACGTCTCCTTCCCCAAATAGACCTCCGGGCTGCTGCAGAGCGGCCCGGAACAGGGATAAGATCTGGCGGGCAACCCTGGGCCTCCGGCCGGATCCATACGCTGGATTGTGCTGTTAATTTTTTTTTAATAATATACAGTATTTATATACCGCCTTTCTTGGTCATTGGATTTCTCCTCCGACTTTAATCCAAGGCGGTGTACATGGGCAGGCTGTCCTAACCCCCCTTGGGGTTTTTTACAATATATATATAAATGTCCAATTTTTCATGAATGGCTACTTTCCAGATGGTAACCTTTTTACAGTCTGACAATTCTGCTGGCTGGCACCTCCCACACTCGACCAACGTAGCTGGAAGCTCTTATCTCTCCTCCTGGAGGCTTCCACAGCTTTTTGCCGGCGGCGTGTCTCGAACTTATCAAGTTCACCGGTCTTCGGGCTTTGAAGGCAGCAGCTCTCCCAACTGAGCCAGACTCTTCTGCCCTTAATTGAATTCCTTCATTCCTTAATTGAAGGAATGCAAACACAAACGTACGGGCCAATTCTATCCTTGCGGTATGCCATCATGCCATGGGGTCCACTGGTGAGGTAGCCTCTCTGCTGGTCTGTGCAGCGCTGCCACTGGTTTGGCAGCTGGAAAAGCCGCGCGGTGCTAGCAGATCGGCTGCTGGTGGGATACTGCCAGTTGAAGGGTGGGGATTGGGCCAGGATGGATCGAGGCGAGACCACTGCCAAACCCACCCCCACCCGGTCCTGATCAGCCCTCCCCCTGCCCCCATCATTGCCCCATTCTACCCACACCCCACCCTGTTCAACCCCCCCACCTCCCTCCACCAGTTGCTTGCGGTGACCAGGCCCTGCACACTGGCCTAGTTGCCTTTGCGACAGCCGTAAAGCAGTTTACACCGGCAGAACGCAAATAAAAGCCAATAACCCCTCAGATTCAGGAGGGTGGCACTGAGATGCAAGCTGGGGGATTCAGAAGAAATGTGGGAGTGTTTTAATAAGCCGAAGGAACAGCTTGAATGGGAAGGAAATTGCAGAGCCTAGAATAGATGATATATTGTCTAGTGTGGGGGTAGGAAAGTCTTGCTTTATTATCTCTTCCAGGATATCAGCATGCCTAAGGCTAGCCCTAAGAATTTAAATTTAGTCATTCATGCTTTGTTACACAGGTTGACAGGTATATTTAAAAGGTCCCATGTGTGGATAACTAATATTTGTCAAATTATACAATACCGTATTGTCCCGAGTATAAGACGCACCTGATTATAAGACGCACCCGATTATAAGACGCACCCTTAAAGTTTGGTGCTATTAAAAATCTTTTAATTAAATCACTGGCATTAAATTGTAACAGCCTGATTATAAGACGCACCCCTAGTTTAAAAACTTAAATTAGGAGAAAAAAGTGAGTCTTATACTCAGACCAATACGGTAAATCAACTGTGGTGAATATTGTACAGCTAACTTTACGGAGAGAGAAAGCGAGCAGAGAATAACTGCGATCTTTCAATTTTACAGATAAAAAACAATTTGCCATCTCAGTTCAGAGAATTGTTAGAGTCTGGGAAAATGCGTATAACCATCACTGGAATCAGCGAAGGCAGTGTGATTGTGAAATTCATCATTGTGTTGGTTGTGAATTCAAATGCAACAGACTCTGAAGTCGAAGCCGCTATCATTGACGCTTTAAACAAAAGCAAACAGCTGGACATAGACCTCCGTAATACTTCTATACAAGGTACGGCCTTTGTATTGTAGCGTCGTTTACATAGGGTACATCCAGTTCGGGTTCATGGAGGGCTCAGCAAAAGAGCATATGTTTTTGCATGGAGCGGGTCCCAGGTTCAATCCCTGGAATCAGTCCCTGGAAGGACCCTTGTCTGAATCCCCGGAGAGCCACTTCCAGCCAGTGGTGACACTACTGAGCGGATGGACGAAAGGCTTCGTATATCAGATGCATCACACCTGTATTGCCTTTCCTAGCTTGCCTCACGGTTGACCTGTGAACGTGCAGAGTCTCATACTGGTTCACAGAAGGAAGTCGTCGTTCCCCTTCCTTGCCTATCACTGCTATGTTTTTTTCTCACTTCCTACAACAGTACACAGTTGCTCCTATCTCTGTAATTATCTCAGCTCCCCCATCTCATTGGTCTCTACTTTCCTGAAACCCTTGTTTTTCAGGCCCTCCCCATCTCATCCACTTATCTTTCTATTGAGTTCCTGTTTCTCAGTCCACTTCCTGCTATGCCTCCTTTCATTAGATGCTCTGCTTCTTGGCAACCTGTTTCATTCAGCTTCCCAAAAGCACAATTCCCTTAGCTGCACACCCCACACCCCTCCTTAGTCCTTGTGTATGGTTTTCCCTAGGTAAAATGGCTTTGAGTTCTTTATAGTAGTTTCTTTGAGTTTCTCACAGTAGGCAGTAGCTGCATTGTTTGCCAAGATTCTATTGCCAATATATTTCCCGTGAGAAATTAGAATATTCCTGCACATTCCATGATGCCACAGCAGCTCAGTCAGTGACTGGGCAGCTTGCAAATGACAGGCATCATGCAAACAAGAGCCAATTTGTTCCTATAACAGTCAGTTCTCTTTATATGTGAATTTGCTACCTGTGAATTTGCTTATCTGTGAGGGGGCAAAATTGCCACCTACCTCTCTGTATTCACGGTCTGTTCTCACTATCTGTGATCTCGTCAGGGCCATTGTTCTCACGGTGTGTGTACTTAGCTTTTTTTCATGGGTCTCCATGTTACTCTGGGAGCAAATTTCCCTGCCTTGCTGCATTTACTGTAAAAGGTAATCTCTCTCTTCTGGAGTTGCTGTGTGTGTGTGTGTGTGTGTGTGTGTGTGTGTGTGTGTGTGTGTGTGTGTGTGTGTGTGTGTGTGTGCGCGTGCGTGTGTGTGTGTGTGTGTGTTTCTTTGTTTCTGTTGAATGCCATTTGCAACACAATGGGAACTGTTTGTGTTCTCTCTGGGCTTCCAGGATACTGTACAATACCTTTTATATTTGCATAATGTTTTTAGCGAAGAGGGTAATAATAGTTTATTAGAGTTAGGAATTGTTCCATAACATAGAGCCAATGTGGTATACTGGATGCTGCCCCCACTATCACCCATCCCAAGGTAAGATTCAGGTTCACAAACTTCATATAGTGTATGGCGAAGAGGGTCCCCTGGAACCTAACCCCATTTTCCCCATAGGCTTAATGATTCGGTATCCGCTAATTCGGTATCCACTAGTTTTCCAGGAACCTAGCCCTAGCGGTTAACGAGAACTGACTGAACAGAATTATTATGTCCTATGTTGATGAAAGTGCTTTCTTTCTAAAAGCAATAGCATTTGTGTAATAAGGATATCCCATTGTTTCTGTGTCTATTTTTGTGTACTTATGTTCTTGTTCCTTCATATAACTTCATTATAGTAATCACCGGCTGTCAGTCAGTAAATAATGACTGTCCTGAAGGTGCCTTCTGCATTCCACACAACAACATGCATTTATGTCAATGTAAGCCTGGATTTTTGGACCAGAGTCCCATGGTGCCAGGAAGAACATGCCACGGTAAGAATGAATGTACGGTAATGTCAACACTAAAATAAAATGGAAATGGCAAAGAGTAAGAAAGGTGGGTAACTACCACTAACCTCTGATTCAGTGATCAAGTGATGAGGGAATTACAAGAAGATGTGACCAATATTGTCAAGCACTCAATGTTATTGTAGTGTGGTGGATTCATTGCTGCACTACTGCTTACATTTGTATGTGTGTAACAGCCCAATCCTGTGCAAGATACGGTGCCCGGCCTGAAGGGCCGGGCGCTGTATCCTATTGAGATACGGGAAGAACTCGGAAGAAGGGCAGATACGGGCAGCCCGGGAACAACTTGGGAGAAGGGACGATCGTCCCCTCCCGCCGGTGTAAGTGGCAGGAGGCCTCCTCGAATGTTCGCAAGCTCCGGAGCTCATGCACATTCATGCCGCCCGTGTAAGGCTGGCCTGGGCCTGGAGAGAGCATAAGATATCGCCGTATTTACCTTTTACAGGTATATTAATTGTGTTGCAAAAAAGGAGCTCAGCCAACATATTTCCGAGATATTTTTGAGAGCAGCATATTATACGTCAAAGAGCCGCAGTTTGGCCACCCCTGGTATAAATCCTATTGACACGAGTGTGAATTCTTTTCTTGTAAATACCAATAGGTCTTACATTTAGAGAGTGGATGTAATGTGCAAAAGTTACAATTTCTAACCCATGTATGCTAAAACCATTCTTTTTCTTTCAAGAATAAAAATTATTCTAGTACAAGTGCTGTGAGGATTTTCATAAATACCCCTGAGAGCAAGTGAAGACGCTCCTGCAGCAGAGTATAGGGAATCTTTTACAGTCAGCGCAGTTTGAACATTGTTAGCAGGTTCAGAGCTGCAATCATTTTGGAAGCCCCTAGAAGATTATGACCATTCCTCTCCTTAGCACTAGAGAAGATGAATGAAATGTCCTGCTTGTTTCAGTGTTATTCTTTGATACTATAACAGATTCTTAAAATGATTTTCCAACTCATCTTTTAGACATAAATGAATGCGAGAATAAGGAGAATACCTGCTCCAATTTGGCTGCATGTTATAACACCGTTGGCAGTTATAAATGTCAGTGTTATCCGGGCATAAAAGATTTGAATCTAACAAATCCTGGAAGAGAATGTCAAGGTAAATAAATATAACCTCCCTGGTAATGTAGAATTTGCGTGTCTATAGCTTTGTTGCTAATCCACAGTTTCCACAAATCCATGTGGAAACGAGCATTTTCCATGGAATAACTGCAGGCCTCTGCACCACCTGAATCAACTGCCCACTGCCCCCTTGCTTGCGCATACCTTCCCTTCAACCTTCCCATGGAGGGAGCCTGGTGAATGAGGAGGCATGCTTCCATCTGTTGGAAAAGGGGGGTGTTAATCAGCGAAAGGACCTTTTCCTGTGGTAAAATCCACCACCTGACGAGGCTGTTGCTAATTAGCATACACAGGAGCAGAGGCTGGTTAAGATTTCAGAAGAGATACTTGATGATGATGATGAATATTTATGTACCGCTTTTCATCAAAAAAGTTCACAGTGGTTTACACACAAAATCAAATAATTGAATGGCTCCCTGTCACTAGCGTCGACGGGGGGAAGCGGGGGGGCGGGCCGCCGGGGGGCGTCGCGCGTATAGGGGTGACGCGCGATGCCCCTCACTTACATTTTTGCGGTGGAGGTGGGCCCGCCCTCCCTCCCCTGGGTCCGTTTGGCTCTAAAATGAGCCAAAAACGGAGCGGGGAGGGCGCTCTGCTCCTGCGCGTGACGTCACGCGCAGGGGCGGAGCCTCCCCCTTAAGGGTGACGCGCGTCCCCGCTCAGGGGTGTTGCGCGTCGTCGCGACGCCCCTGCTCCCTGTCCCAAAAGGGCTCACAATCTAAAAAGAGGTGCAGAAGAGGTGCACCAGCAACAGCCACCAGAAAAAACGCTGTGCTGGGGTGAAGAGGGACAGTTATTTTTCCTCAGCTAAATATAAGAGGAGCACCACTTGAAAAAGTGCCTCTTCTTTGCCCAGTTAGCAAATACTTTACTCACAGCTTCCAAGATTACATATCTTCTGAGTTAGGCTTACCATATCCAAAGGGGGACAGGGTGCCTACACCTTTAACCATTGTAAAAAGAGGGAATTTGGGCAGGTGCAGCTCATAATGGAAGGGTGCAACAAGCTGCACCTGCCCAAATTCCCTCTTTTTACAATGGTTAAAGGTGTAGGCACCCTGTCCCCCTTTGGATATGGTAAGCCTATTCTGAGTGGTCACAGGTTCTATCTATCTATCTATCTATCTATCTATCTATCTATCTATCTATCTATCTATCTATCTATCTATCTTTGATTTTTGTCTGTAAACCGCTTTGTGAACTTTTTTGTTGAAAAGTGGTATATATAAATACTGTTAATAAATAATAATATCCTTCGTTTACAGAAACTCATTTTAATGAAATAACTGCCTTGGTAGTGGCTTCCAAAATGCCAGATGAATGGAATGAAGTAGCTTTTGAAAAGGCATTTTCCTTATCTAATTTGACCTGGATTCTATGTCCTGCTTCTTAGGCCCCAATCCTATCCCCTGCCAGCAGTGCTGATGCAGCCACAGCAAAAAAGCACGCACTGCATCTAGCGGGGGGGGGGGGCGACCTAAGGGCAAACGGGAGGCAAGTATAAAACATTTATACTTACCTAGTCCTGTGGCTGTCCATGGGTCTCCTCAGACATACCCCACCTATTTTGGTGGCATATGTCTGAAGAGAGAAAATGGACAGGGAGGTTTGAAATAGAGGGGATAGGATCCGGCATGCGCCCTTGCTGTGGCACCGCCGCCTCTTGTGACAGCACTTGCAGAATGGCTGCTGACGGTGCTGCGAACGCCATCGGGTGGCCATTTTATAACAGTGGAAGACTCTTCCGCTGTTGTAAACCCCTCCTTCTGACAGCCCAATCCTGGATAGGATTTGGCTGTTAGTCGATGACTTGCCATCACTGGTTGTAAGTGGTTTTATTGACAACTGGCTCCCTGCCTGTGATGCCCCACCCACTTGTGTATAGGTGCCAAAACACATAGTCTTGGACATTGTCCACATGTCCTCGAGATGAGTTTCTTTGTTTCTGGGAGTGGCAATGCCACTGAACATAACTGAATAATCCTGGATAGAGATTTAATGCATTCAGCAATTTCATGTGACTTTCTAGTGGCCAGCCAGACAAGATGATTATATGAATCATTCCTAAACTGCCATCTCTTAAAATAGGCATATCTGTGATTGGAATTAGGATTGCTTCTCATAGTGGACATGGGATGCATCTTTAAAAAAAAAAAATCAACAGAGCTGTATGTTACATTAAATGTAAAGTACAGAAATCTTGGCTGTTGGTGTTTGCAGGAAGGAGTAATTTAGTTTTATCTTTATTTTACAGATCCTATCCTGTGTTTCAACAGGTTTGATTTTTGCTCACAACCTACTAAGTGCCTTGACTCACAAAGATACATCTGTTCGAGTATGTTGTAAATATTTATTACTACTACCTTAGCCATTGCCAGGTCAGATTGGAAAAATGGTTAAAACAAAGTTCTGTCTTGATTCCTAACTGCAAATGACTTTGTTGTGTGCTCTTGTGCCTGTTTTTTATTCTGAAAGGGAGAAAAAAACTTTTTAACAAATGTGAAGCCCACATTTTTTTTGTTCACAAGAGCATTTTTTGAGCACATGAGTATGTAGAAGGTATTGACAAAAAACCAATATTGAGTTCCTTCTGTGATAAAATTGTATTTATTTTATTTTTAAAAAATTGTAACAGGCTTTCAAATCCATGGGTCCTTCAATAGCCTGTTATATGTATCTTTGTGCAAGAATGTCATTCCTGACAAAGTGTACATTTTTGAAGACAGTTACAGCAGAATAGGACCAGGGAGGAGAAGAGGAGCTCAAATTACATGCTGAAGGTCCTAGGTTTAGCATCTCTAGGTAGCAGAGCTGGGAAAAACTATGGTCTGAAACCCTGGAGAGCACCTGCCAGTCAGTGTGGACAATATTGATCCAGATAGATCAATGATCTGACTTATGGATCCAGATAGATCAATGATAGATCAATATTACACAAGGCAATATTGTGTATACTCATGATTAGAGTCGATTATTGGCTCCTTTATTTTCAGTTAGGTTTATAAACTTTTAACGTAGTGAATCAATATTGAGATGTGGGACACTAGCTTTGAGGTGGAACTGAAGTATTTAACTGTGTTGTATTTCTTTTCAGGCAAACAAGTATTTGCTTGCCGTATTTTATTCAAAAACTGGAACTTTACTCTTGATCTTTACAACTCTGAAAGTGACAGCTTTAAGAACAGTGCTGAAAGAATCACAAAAGCCGTGAGTTGTTTTACACCTAAAGGACCTTTGCAAAAGACCACAAAAACGTTCTTTATTGTTGCTGCTGTTATTATAAAAATGCATTGATCGTCTTTCCAAGAATCATACGCAAAACAATGTAAAAAATTAAAGCCCATAAAATATTAAAATGAAAATCAAACAATATAGAAACAATAGCAAGAATAGATGAATTTATTTTTGTTATGATTGAAAACCTTATGCTATTACACACACACACACACACACACACACACACACACACACACAGTATGTCATTTTACAGTGGTGTAACAAGGGTGGTGCGAAGGCAAGTAGTTGTGCAAGACTCCGTTACACTGGAGTGAGCGGCCCCTCCCCCTTGCTGTATAGGCCCCTCCCCTATAAATATTTTAAGATCATACTTAAAACTATGCATGCACAAACTGTTAAATACAGTACATATGCTTTTTGTGCCAACTGGTCTCATGTTCTATGTTTAGTTATTTGTCATTCTAAAATTAATCTTTTAAAAGTGAAAATGGCTAAAGGTTTTTCTGCATGGCGGTTGTGTGTGTATACTCTTGCCTGTTTCTTATCTGTTTACTGACAATCTGGACAAATTTAAATACTTCCAGGTTACTAAAGGAATGACAAGTAGGCTCAAAACTAAGAGCTTCGATATCATAATGGTTGGATTCCAACCTGGAAGCGTGGTTGCCTATTTTGCATTTCTGCTGCAAGGACAACAGTTCATTGATGCCAACAATTTTACAGCAGATTTAAAAGAAGTAGTAAAGGATATGCTTGATAACCACACGGAAGTAACAGTCCAAGGTAAGTGGCTTCTGCCAACGCAAGGGGCACAGATCCTAATAGGCTGCATTATGATCAGGTGATCTGAAAACCTAATATTTACCTAGTTACCCAATAGCTTCTTAGCAGTGAAGGGCATATACACACCCTTCTTCCTTCCAACTGGCTAGCTTTACCATAGCCTTTGAGAGAACACCCAAACACAGCAGTCATACCTGAAGCCAGATGCTCAGTGTGAGCCTCACAGATCTGGCAATTTAAAGTCTATTTCTGAAATAAGCTATGAAAGTTAAAGTTAGCAAAAGTTAAGTCACAACTTGCAACACAGTCCCATTGAAAACGATGGGAATTAGGTTAGTCATGATTGATTTCAATAGTAACAATCACTAATGTTTGTTCAATTCAGCCCATAGAAATAGAAAGTGCAAGTAAATGCAAAAACATTCATGGGGTTGTTGGGGAGCAAACCCTCCTTGCTCTTAAAGGGGTGGAGGTAGCACTTGGCTCAAAGGATACAGAAGTGTTGTCGGGGGGCAGTGCCCCCCCAGACTGTCATGGGGGTGACAAAGCGGCAGGGGAGGGTGACAATCGCACTGTTTTGGCGGTGGAGAAAGCGATGTGTTTGGGCCACCCTGTGTCTCAGAAGTGAGTTGCAGTGGCGGTGACATCACTTCCGGTGGTGACATCATGGGAACAGCGGCATAGCAACGCCACTGAGAGGATGGATGCCATTCAAGACAAATTTCCACCTTTCCTGCAATCTTTTCAGCACTGAGGAAGTAGTAATCTCTCCACTGAAAATATCTTTGCAAGGGGGATGGAATTGGGCTTTGAGAATGCATGGCACATTCAGAGGTCAATTGCTACCCCATCCTTTCAGTGGTGAATGGGCAACATGAATGGGATCGTTCGGAAGATGTATGTCATGGCTTATTTTCCCTGAAGAAAATTCCTTTTTCCCTTCAAGATCCTTTCAGCAGCAAAGGCCGAGTTCTCCTCACAACAGAAACATCTTTGCATGGGGAGAGCTGGGCTTAGAGAATGTGCATCCTCAAAGTCCAATTCGTCTGGACCCGCTTTCTGTAACAAAGGTGAAGGAGCAGCCCTGCTTCCTGTCAAAAGGATCCTTGGAGGTGTGGGTGAATTGAATGTGAAGGATAAATCCTACAGGGCATAATTCCTTCCCCATTTTAGGCTCCAAGCTGAAGGGCAGCCAACAGCAGGCTGCTTGGTTCCCTTCAGACTCTTGACTGGCTGGCTGGCTGAGGATGTACATGTACAGTTATTCCCTGACAGCATAAGGGCAGTGTATGGACACTGCCTGCATGCTGTCAGGGAATATCTGGACATGCAAGTCCTGTACATGCAAGCAGAATGGACACCCTCACTGAGTTTTTGCAGAGGACATTCCTCTCTGCATGCAGCACAGCCATTTTACAAAGAGGAAGTGATTCTAGGGTTGTTATTTTGTCCTGGATTTCCTGTCTCTGCTTTATAAGATGGAACAGGAAATCCGGGGCAAAAGAACTTCAAATGGAGTTTGGATTTGAGTCCATCATTCAGTTCTATATGTAGTTGCTTCAGAGTCTTTTGCTCTCTGTCAGCAACAAGCCCAGCCATGAGCAGGATGTCCCTTGCTCCAAGAGCTTAGGCAACTTAATTCCCAGCTCTTTGTTCTGCCTCAAATACCTGGGTGTTGTCTTTCTTTCATATTCAAATCCTAAGGTATGCAGAAAGTGTTGATTGCTTCAGATAGGATGTCCTGGGGAGGCTAAAGTAAATGTCCACACCTTTACAAAGCTTATATGCCTCAATACATAAGACAGAGTCAGATCTCGGCAGGTGTTTACTACAGGTTAAGAAGGTTAGAATTCCTCATATAAAACAAGTTAGACTGCTGGCAAATTAATTCCAAGAGACTTCACCAGACCTTCGGTCTTTCTAGAATTTATCTCTTAGCTTGGAAACCCCTTTCCAGAAAATAGGGGATGCATTTTGTGCAATCTTTTCAGTTTACAAATCATTGGAGCACATTCCAGATGGAAGGTTGAGTACTCCTGGCTCTATAAAATGTTTGTCCATAGGTATGAAAAAATAAAGTAACTCTGAGATATCTTGGATAAACTCCTAGCAACCACAACCAAGAAATAAGCCATAACTGGTTTCTTTCTGTCTGTTAACCTCATTGATTCTGAATCATATGGAATAAGATAAGGAGCTATAAAGTATCTTATATTGATTCTGTAAAGGAAAATAATAAAAATGACAGCCCAATCCTATTAAAAGCCTCATGCTTGGATTCATCTGTGCCAGGGCAGGCTTCCCCCATGTGTCCCTTTCCCCCATGTTGAGCCCCAGCAGCCCCTATGGGGCTAATCGGAGGTGTGCTGGCAAAATGGCTGGCGCAGCTCCAAGAAGCCCTGTGTCGGGGTTTCAAGCCCAGGACGGGGGTTCCGCCAAGCCCGCCCCCTTCCGGGTGTGATCCACCCTCCTCCCCTCCTTCTCCCCACCCCAGAACACCTCCTCTCCACTTCCCCGCCACCCCCCTGCTGGCCGGCGTGAAGCTCACCTGCTTCTGGTGGGCGCAGCTCCATCTCCAGCAGAGGCCTGCCAGCGCTAGCCTCCACACTGGCGACACAGGCCTCTGCGCTGTCGCAACATGCTTTATGGCACATTTGCGACAGCATGGAGCTCAGTCCCGCCAGGGGCTCTGAATGTACTTTCTGCCATTTTTATTAAAACAATTACAGTACTCATTCAAAGGCATTTACTGAAGCTCAAATAATAGTATCCTAACATCAGAGAAGGGCAGAAAATGCTGGGATCCACTTCAGTAAATGCTTTAGTGATCCTCCATTTCCACATATAGAATTTGCCCAGTTGAATGGGGCTTGCTCACAAATAAGTGTGCAAAATATGACACCCTTAAAATTCTTTCCTGGGAATAAATCCCATTGAACACAATGGTACTTACTTCTGGGCAAACATGTATAGGACTGGGCTGGCAGTGTAATTTGGTGTGATGATTCAATTGTTCAAATTCTAAATCCCATGACCTAAACACAATTCATTAATTGCTTGGATCCGTGCTCTTTGTGCCTCTTTAATTTTGTGTTCAGTACTCCCTAAATATACTTCTTCACCACTTGAGACTAGGTTAATATTTCCAAAATATACTTTAATTTCAGTAATACCCACACAGAAGCCAAAGGAAGAAGATTCAAGCTGGAAAACAGCAGCAATTGTCCTTGCAGTGCTCTTTTGTGTTGCGTTAATATGTGTCTTGCTGGTAATCTCAGTATGGCTTTATATGAAGAGGAGAAGCGGCAAATATAATGTTGAACCTCAAGGGCTCATGGGAAATTTTGCCTATAAATACTTATAAATGTTTACTTTGCTTTGTAACTGTAGCATTTTCCTCTTAACACTGCACGGCTAATTTGAAAACAGCCCTGAGTAACCATCAGTGGAAGGTGGACATCACATGTAGCCTATAAATATTTTTGTTTATTGGAAATAGAAAATAAAACTGATGCGATTTGGTAGAATTCCACTGATTGCAAAGGAGAACTAGGTAAATGTTGAAGAAATGGAGCCCACTTTTGCATCAAAGGGAGAGTGCATCAGAAGAAATGAATTAGAAAAGTAGAGTTATTAAGGGGATAACTATTACATATGGACAATTTTCAAGCATTTCACAAGGTCAAATACTGCTTATTTTTGCATATGGTTGGATAGTTGAATCATGGTCCTAGCCACACAAGGCAGAACATTACTTGTGTGCTTTGTACTCAGATGTCCCAGCACATAAAATGTGTTTAAAGTGTACTATTATTTCTATACTTTCTGTTTCCAAAAAGTAGTATCTGTTCCAACGTGACAACAGTATGCACATTAATTGGGATTTAAGCATAAATAAATTTTCCAGTGGGGTTTGATCAGAGAAGGTTCATATTCTGGTTCATTCATATTCTTTTACAAAGCCATTCTGAACTGCTCCTATTATATGGGCTACATGCCAGAATTCCTGGAAATTCATGCCTCTGATCTTGATACCCTTATGTGCATATATGTGTGCATATATGCTTTTGCACGTGAGGGTCTCTTTCCAGGAAAGATGGTAAGCACTGTTAGCTTTGACAGAGCTGATCCCCTGTTTGAAGGAAGGATATGACTGGACCCATCTTCCAGTGAGTGGATCAATGCTGGCAGAGCAGATAGCAATGACTATTGGCTTAGTGTGCATATATGGCTCCAATCCAGCCAAGGACACTACACATGCATCCCATAGAGGTGCTGGATATGGACATCTTCCTCCCTCCCTCCCTCCCTCCCTCCCTCCCTCCCATTCAGCTTCCTTTCCAATGCATGAGGCCCAATCCAGAATGAGATACATATATTGAAGCTTGTGAATAGATCAGGCCAATAGGTTGGAAATACTCCAATAACTGACTCCACAGTAGTTCTGTTAAAATAAATTAGAGTATTCCATAACAATGGGAAGATCACTGATTGTCTTGCAATATTAATATTTCTTGCATTATTTTTATGCAGTGCATAAACCTGAATAAAAAGGTTGAACATTTGTACATACATAGTTAAATTAACTCAGTAATTATAGACTCACTTAACTGTTTGCAATGCATTTACAAATTATTTAAATGTGATTTTAATAGTCATGTATATGGCTGTTGCTTTTTATGTCATGTATATACATTCAGCAAAAAGTGCTGTAAATTTTGAGAAATACATTTGTATATTTATTTTAAACTCCCTTAAGACAAACTTCTTTACATACTTTTCAAACTGTTGCAAATAAATATATATTATTTTTATTATAGTGTGTTTGTCCAAGTTTTATTGTTGATCTTGTGAATTTGTAAATTTCATTGTAATTACGTTATTTTGAATTGAAAACAACAGAGTGGAAGAATCAGGATTAGCCCTTGCATTTGAAGTACCAGATGCAAATTTCAGGTACCTATGGATCAAATAACCCCACTTGGTTTGAACAAGGTTTTCCCCACCACATAATGGATAAGTGAAATTCCTTGATAGAAAATATTCCTTTCAAATGTTGTCGGTACGGATTCATGGCACATGTAATGTGAAAAACATTTGGACATATCCAGAGAAATCCACATTAGAGTCATAGCATCTTGGCAACTTTTATGATGGGGAATGGGTAAAGAGAAGCCACAATCTGGCTGGCATACCCCCCCCCCCCCCGTGCAATAAGGAGGGGTAATTTTTTTGTGGTATATGGCCTATATGTAGGCTTACCATATACAAAGAGGGACAAAGTGCTTATACCTGGCTTTAACCATTGTCAGAAGAAGGAATTTGGGCAGGTGCAGCTCATCATGGAAGAGTGCAAAAAGCTCCACCTGCCCAAACTCCTTCTGACAATGGTTAAAGCCAGGTATAAGCACTTTGTCCCTCTTTGTATATGGTAAGCCTACACAGGCCACATACAACAAAAAATTCCACTGGTGTGTCCTTTTGTTAGGATTGGGCCATAATAAGACTTTAGAAGGCAAACCAGGAAAAGTTCAGTTCAAAGGACTACGGAAGCAGGGTGATTGTTCCCCTTTCTATGCTTCCCTAGTCCTTTGAACTGAACTTTTCCTGGTTTGCCTTCTAAAGTCTTATTATGGCCCAATCCTAACAATAGGACACACTGGTGGAATGTGTGTTCCTTTGGTGCTGGCTGCCACAAAAGCGCCATAAGCACCTTGTGGCAATGCAGGGAGCTGGTATGCCAGAAGGAAGGACGGAGCCTTCCCGTGTGCGCCGGTGGAGTGATGGAGGCCCGCCAAAGCAGACCTTCCATCCAAAGCGACCACTTCACCTGGTCTCATGGGCAGTAGCATAGCTGGGCCGGCCAGTACCCGGGGCCGCCCCACCCCCGTGTCATTGCCCCGCTCCCATTTCCAGAATGGCTCAGATTTGGAGCCAAATGGAGGCTGAGGGCAGGCAGGGGGCCAAACTTCACTCCGCTTGCTGCTCTGAATGCTCGGAGCGGTGAGCGCTGTGCGCTCCCAGGCAAACAGCATGACACCCCCCTCTAGCTTGTCACCCGGGGGTGGGCCCCACCATCCCCCCAGCTACGCCACAGCTAACCTGTCAGCTAGCCCTGATTACTCTTCCAGATGATTGTAGAACAGCAATGTCTGCAGCAATGTGGTGGAATGGAGAGCCTTGGATTGGAAAGTAGTAATGTGTACTGTCTACCACTAGATGCCACTATCCGCACTCAGTTCAAACCCATCAACATAGGTACCTCCTATTCAAATTACAACCAAATTGTTTAGTCTTTAGAGAGTTAGCTAGTAGACAGGCTTTGTTTGCTATAACACATGAACAAACCCTAGCAGAGGAATGTCAAAACCTGATCTACACAGATAAAATGAATACTCTGTGCCAACACAAAGATTATCTTGTATTAAACCTAAATAGGATTAAAGAGTAGATTAACTACCATTTGCAAAAGGGGTGAATTTAGCCTGAATGTAAATAAAGCTGTTTTGTAATGATATACTTAGCAACCCGATTTCTCATTTAAACGTTCTTGATAAAGACAAATTTATAGGAACATAAAAATTAAAGCATGGGAAACAGTGGATCTATGGCTTCAAGTGTTTTTGTATAATAGCATATCCTTGTGTGATATTTTTTTTCTGAAACAAAGAATAGCTACTGTGTTGTGTTCTGTGGAGCTCAGAGCTTCCAGAATAAGAGTTTGAAAGGAAAAATAAGGAATACTCCTTAAAATAGAGATGTTTTGTAGAATGAGGGATATCTTCTGTTAAAACAAGTCTGGGCATGAGTGTCGCATGAACAAACTGTGCAGAATGAGAGCCAACTCAAAAGGGCCAGGTCTGAGTTGAAACACAATCCAAGGTCAGGTTCACCAACACAATAGCAAGCAGGCAAGTGGACAAGTCTGGGGGAAAAAATCAGGGAAGGCAGGACTCAGGAGGAGGCTCAAGTAGAAAGGTTCACAGAGAGTTCAAAGCTAGCAAAGACAAAGGTTCCAAAGCAGACAGGTTCAGGGACATGACTGCCCATCACGGAGAGTTTTTCTGCTCAAAACACGACAGCCAACACTCGTCTCCAAAGTATTTGCGCACAGACACTGTTAACGCGGCTGTTGTGAAGAGCTTGCTGCCTTTTCCAGTTTCAAATCTCCTCTCAGTAGTTTCTCCAGGGGAACGGTTATGCCAGCTAAATTTCAACCAGCTTGAAACCTGTCTGAAACTAATTAAAGTACTTTTAATGATTATGGCTTTCCCCAAAGAACGCTGAGAAGTGGTGTCTCATACCTGAAGCGAAAAGTCCAAAATGCATGCCTCTCCAGTTCTGAATTGGAACTCGTTTCCTTTTACTGTATTTTACTTCCTAATTTTATGGTACACACAGGGCACAATCCTGTGTAACTCTTGCACCAGTGTAACAGTAGATCCCCCGGTGTAAGAACACTTATGCCAGTGTAACTTGCCATACACCAACGGAATCAGGACGGACACCGGCTTAACCCCCCTCAGACACCTCACATGCGCAGTTCGGATGCGGAAAGGACACCGGTGCAACTCTACCAGCTCAGGGGGCATTCTGGGTGCATTCAGATGTCCCCGGAATGACTCCTGCGCCAGCAGAGTTGTGCCAGCATCCGTTCTGCATCCGAACTGCGCATGTGAGGTGTCCGAGGGGGGTTAAGCCAGTGTCCGTCCTGCGTCCATCGGCGTACGGCAAGTTACACTGGCATAATTGCTCTTACACTGGGGGATCTACTGTTACACTGGCGCAAGAGTTACACAGGATTGGGCTGACAGAGACATAAGCTGGAGGCAGGAAAATTGTGCCCCACTGAAAAGGACAACCTTTACATTGCTTCATGGTAAGGAAATTTATGGAAATTCCCCGTATTTCCCGTACTACCTGCTTTGTTGAAAGGGATTGCGCAGGAAGGATCGTTACTCGGTTCACAGAAAAAAAACAAACTCCTGCTATATAATATAATTCTGAAGCTTGTGTAAATTGTTCTATGCAAGAGGTGGCCGGATTTGCTGAACGTATGGGCCACATGCGATACAGTTCAGATGTTTGAGAGCTGCAATATTTAAGAAGCATTTAAATTCGTAAATATATTTACTCACCATGAACATAAAACTTACGTTTTAATCCAGTGGACTCTCAGTTTATACCCGGTAAATAATTATAAAGCTTGAATTTTTTAATTTACCGTTTATATTAATAGCGATGCAAAAAAGAGCTCAGCCAACATATTTCTGCGAGCCGCACATTGTATGTTAAATGTGGCTCGCGAGCTGTGGTTTGGCCACCCCTGCTCTATGCAAAGCAATGGAGGCAGTATATCTAACTGGAGACAATTCTAATGAAATAATTGACAAATAGATTATGAGGGATTTTATTAGATTGTGAACCTATTTGGGCAAGACCTGTCAAATTGCTGCTCTCTACAGCACCTAGCTTTTTAGGCACTTTAAAAAAATTCATATGATGATGGTGATGGTGATGTACTGCTATATCCAGAGCAACTGTGTGCTGTTGTACATTGGGATATAGTCCCCCCCCAAAATATATATATATATATATATATATATATATATATATATATATATATATATATATATATATATATATATATATATATATATATATATATATATATATATATATTTGCTTATGGTATTGTATCGTTTCAGCTTCAGGGCTGGCCCAAGACTTCATGGTACCTGAAACAGTGTAGTAAATACTCCCTCCCCCTTACCTGGTAATATGCCAACTTCTGCTCTTCTCACTTCCTGAAATGAAAAAGGAAGATGGAGGTGGAGCAGAAGAATAAATCTGAAGAGAAGAGAGTGTTGGGCTACAGTGAGACACTCTAGCCCAGGGGTGTCAAACATAAGGCCCATGGGCCAGATACGGCCTGCGGCTCTTTATCCAGCCCATGTGATAATTGGGCTCCGCCCATTCAGCAGCACCGCTTCTGCCAAGGCTCTGGGAGGAAGAGACGGAAGGAGGCCTCAGAAGGCAAGGAATGCTACAGAGGAAGGGGCAGACCAAGAGGGGTTAGAGAGGGAGACGCTGCCAAGGCGCTTGGAGAGCTCAGTTATCACATGGGCCACCCTTTCAGCAGCACCTCTTGGCTGCTGAGCTGCAAAGTGATGTCTCAGTAGAAGCGGTGCTGTTGAAAGGGTCATCTGCGTGATAATTGGGCTCTCCCATATCCTGAAAATATGCTTAAGATTTGCAAACAGTATTTTCTCTTCTGTCATTTGCAGCTGAGTTCCTATTTGAGAACAAAGCGCTTATTTCTGGTCATCATCTGCTTATTGATGTCACTTCTGGCCCTCAGTAGGCGTCATGAAAGGTATTAGGCCGCCAACTGTATGAAATGAGTTTGACACCCCTGCTCTAGCTCACCACTCTCTTTCATGCTTCCTCTTCCACTTTGTTCCCCTCTTTTCCAATCTAGAGAATGGGCGCAGGAGGAGAGTGGAGCTGAGTGGGTGAATGGGGGTAAATTCCATGTCCCAATGTGGTGTCTGAGGCAATCACCTCAGTTGGCCCCAGCCCGGCATGAGTTCATGGAAGCCCTTCATATACTCATGCAAGCCCTTTAGAGTAAGAGCTTTATTAAGAAATATTTCCTTTTCAGTTCCCTTTCAAACTGCGGTTTTTGAAAATCAAGAAGGAACAAAGCCACCGTGGAGGTAGAATCTGAACATTTCGGCATACTGCTGTTCCCCAAGGACCTAGTTTTCACATCTCATATGGAAAACAAAAACAGGCTTTCAGAAGCATAATCCCCCTCAAATAACATTATGCTGGAGTGTTGCTGTTACACTGACTTAGGAAAAAAGCACGCTGCATCCCAAATCATCAATCCATTTGTCTTGCAGTGTCTCCAATCAAAAGCCAGGCCATCTGGACTACGTTGTTGTCACAAACTTTCGTTCATTTCATTTCAATGATCAGTGCTGCACAGTGAGGTTGAAAGGTTAACGTTATACAAAAGGGTATTAGGAGTGGTTCATTAAAATTCTTGGTGCGCTCAGTGTGTTAACTACTCCTTATGTTCTTCTGGACTTTATATAAATGTTTGGATTGTCATTATTACAGTAGCTCGTGGTAATTTCGTACTTGGATTTCTTGAATCAGCAACTAAGGAGGATAGATGGAAGAATCTCTTTTTTTTAAAAAAAAAAATCTGCCTAACTATCTTAGCAAAGACACTCTATACATTTTTAAAGGAAATTAAAACACCTGCTCTGGGTTAATTAGAAAGTCTAATTTCTGTCATTTCCCATTCAAGAAATTTTAGGCTTAATCGTGTCTGTATTGTGTACCTTTGCTCACTATTGGCTCTACTGAATTCAGTGGAATATGTGAGAAAGTAAGTTTTGAGTGCGAAAGCTTCATTTGCTGTGTCTTTATGAAGCATAAAGCAATGGAAAGTTAGAGCTGAGCAACAGTGCTATTGAATATCAAATAGCACAGCCTAATTATTGCTCATTAAGGTTTAAATCTGATGATGTCTTTAGAGGAGAATGTTGATGTTTGACTCACACTCCAACTGGCTCTAACAATATCAATAACTGCAGAAAAATCGATAATACTTCAAAAGGGCTTACAGCATGTCTGAAGTCAGGAGCTTCTTTGATGAAAAGAATCATGCACCTCTTAACCCCACCTTTAGTTTTTAAATTAGAAGTCACAGGGAGTAGGCAGGAAAAGTTTTTTGTAAGCATCCTATTTTTTGTTGTTGTCTTCCTTGGATAGCAAAATGGTTCACTGTATTGACATTTATAGAGCATCCTCATTGGCATCTTAGTGGCGAGGTTAATTTTCCCCTATTTGATGGACCTGTCCTGGATTCAGTTATCAAAGATTCGGGTACTGAATCTCGGAGGATTTCAAAGTAGACTGTGCATGAGTGTGCCTAACATGGGGGTGGGGTGGGGGTGGTCATTGCTCACTACTTTCCTGGCACACGTTCGAGTGGACCCAAGGAGGTGGATCGAGGCCGAAAAAACAGGGAAAGGATATCTGTGTTGTTGCTGCTGCTGCTGCTACCACCCCCTCCCTGTCCTGGTCTCTGCCCCGTTCCTCTCCCTCTCCGTTCCTCTCACCCACACTGCCCACCCACTGTGCTGACTTACCAGTGCCAGGGCTTCTCTGGAGGCCGCTGGCATGTGGCCACTTGCCACCTGAAGTGGCGGCCCAGCTGTGTAGAATGGTGGGTTGCATGTTGCAACCACCACCATGAAGCACACTGTGCCTCTGGAATGCGAGTTCTGGTGGCACAGAGGCCCAACAGGATCGGGCCGTTACAAGAAGAAGAAAAATGATTCACTGTTCATTACAACTTCTAATCACTCCTACCAATGTAGGGTCATCATGACGTTAATCTCCTTCACTGACTGGTTTCACTGATGAAGTAATAGGTTCTTCTAACAGGCAGCAGTCAGGTTTGTCTATTTGAGAAAGTTGATACTTTACATGCTACATTCTTAAAGGACAGAAAATGGATTTTGCTTCCAAAACCTCTGTGCAGGCATTTTCCAACTGGATACACTGTGCCAGGCAGCATGCTGATTAGCCAGTGTACTCCATAACCTTACCCTTGTTCTCCTTGCATTCAGTGCTTGTCTGTAGAGGCCAAAGCTGAACCTGCAGAGAGTTTCCTCCCCTGATTTGGAATGCCGGCCACCCAGTGTTCCAAATCGTGGGAAAAAGCTCTCTTGAGGTTCAGTGCTTGCTTCTGCAGGCAAGTTCTGAATGCAAGGAGAGCAAGGAGTGTAGCTCCAGAGCACGTTGACACCAGGAGGCATGACTAAGCAAGCATGCTCCCATTCCTTCTGTATCAGGGTACATTCATCATTGGTGAACACTTGAACAGGGCTTACGGCGCGATCCATTCTAGACATCTGGTGCTAGAGCGAGTGCTCTGGCACCGGAAGCTGTTGCAAACATGCCGTAAGGCACGTTTGCGCCAACTCGGGAGTAAAGGAGGCTGGTGCAAGGCCGGCCTCCCTCACTCTGTCGCTGGGACGTCGATGCGGCCGCCGGAGGCAGGTAAGGCTCAAACCAGCGGCCGCATGGACAGTCCGGGTGGCAAGGGAGGGGGGGCATTGGGCGAGCCGGCCTGGGAGGGGGTGGGGATGGCGTCAGCCATATCCCCATCCCCGCCATGCCGTTACACGGCCTCCTCCTATTTCCGCCAGCTATTTAGGGCCGGCCCCGTTTACACCTGGGGAAGGGGACAAAGGTCCCCTTCCCCTAGTAGACCTCTGGCCCGCCCACCCCAGCGAGAACGGGATCCGGCGCATGGCCCTGGGCCACTGGCTGCATCCTTACACAGGATTTCGCTGACAAGATGATCTAGCTAAATATTAGACACTTTCTGTAACTAGATTAGGTTTTTTCTTTAAATCAAAACATTTCATATATAAGGTAAATAGTGTTTGAATTAGAATGCTAATGTGTCTTTTTTATATGACTGATGACCCAATCCAATGCAGGGCCTATGGTAGTGGATCTTGCAATTCACTGCCGTAAGTCCTGTTATGACAGCATGAAAGGCACCCTTGCCATCATGCGCTCTGGAGCTGCCGGTGCAAATGGCAGGAGGCTCCGCATGCCGCCAGCATATCCCAGACGCCCACTGGAGTAGATACAGTGGTTCTTTTGGTTAAACATGTCTTCTGTTTTAGATCCTAGATTATTCAGCTTCGCTGTGATAACAGGTTCTTATTTCAGTGTGACAAGCTAACCCATAAATAAGTGCCCTTACAAACGTTAAGAGATCATTTTAACTGTTATGAATGTATCTTCTTAAGTATGTATTAAAAAGAGGACAACGATTGTGATATCTTTATAAATACAATGCAGTTATAATCCATACATTTTAAATTCGTTAGTTTTGTAGTTCATCTTATACACTGCAGCTTGGCTTCATTTGACATTGCTAGCATAAAACAAGCCAAAGTTGTATCACATCAGAAAAATGATCTATGTGGATCATAGAGTCCAGGTTCTGAAAGCAGGTGATGCAGCTGTTTTGCTGAAGCTAAGTAGGTCTAGGTCTGGTCAGTGCATGGATAGGTGACTAGCTGGGAGCTCCATGTATTCTGCCTTGAGTTCCATGGTAGAAGAAATGTGGAATATCAATGAAATGAATAAATCAAGTTAAAAACGTTAGGTAGGAAAGAGGAGAATCAAAATGATTGCAGGCCTCTTTTAAGGTCATTGAGTGGTTTTATTCTGCCAATATGATGTCAAATATATTATGTCAAATGCTATTACATGACGTATGGATACAATCAGGCCAAAGTTAAATGCTTTTACATATATTGATTTTAGTGACTGAATGAAGCGCTTTCTTAAATGTTGCCCAATGGAATCAATGTATTTGGCTGGATTGCTTTTTAAATTCGTGAAACTAATTTAATATTTTGAACAAATATCAAATTGTCTTTGTACAAAGACATGATGAAAGAAAACTATGAATGTGTGTGTGTGTGTGTGTATGTGTGTGTGTGTTTCATTCAGAATTGTGTTGTCATGACACTAACAAGGCAATTCTATGCACACTTACCCAGAAGTAAGTCCCATTGAACACAGTGGAACATACTTCTGCATAAAATTGAATAGGATTGCAATGTTAATTTACTGGTACTATTTTCCCCAGCTTTGCCCCTTTCGGCCCAATCCTATGGGTATGTAACATCACCGGAATGAGCATTCCGGCAATGTTGGGTGCTTTCCAGCTGTTGCAAGAGGTGACACATGTGGTCTGGCTGCCCCTACAAGCGGAGAGTGGCCAGCTCCATGCATCAGCAGCCAATGGACGCCTGCTGGCCCCAGTAAGTATGCACAGGGGAAGGGGGCGGGGTGGGCAGAGCGGGGTGGAAATGGGGATGGAAAGGAGGGTGGATCGGGAGCGGAAAGAGGTTGGGTTTGGTGGCAGTGGCATCCGCCAAATCCAAACCCTGGCCTTGATCCGCCTTCATGGGTCCACGCAGACTGGCACCAGCTATGGAGCTGGTTCAGGTCTGAGTAGACCAGGCAGCCTGGCATGGGCTTACCACGGGGCATGGGAACAAATGTTGCCTCACCCCGAGGAGGCCTCTGAAAGCCAAAACTCCCCCTGTAGGATACAGCGGGCACTGCATTGCCCTGCTGCATTGCCGTGCAGGGAGTCATCTTTGATTACATATGTGTTCTACAATTGTTTCTTAATGGCTTAAATTAAGACTTTTAAATACCAAACATTCTTCACAATGTCTACTTGGAAGATTAATTGTAAAAGCCTTTAGAGCTGAACTGCTTGGAGTAAAAATTGGTAAAACTTCACTGTATTAGTTCAAACTGGTATGCAATTATCTGCAGGAAAGAGATGAGCTTGTCTGCATTTTTATTTATTTATTTATCAAGCATTCATGTTACTATTTCTGACCCAAACAGACTCTCAAGCAGCTGACAATACACATCTAAAATAAAAAGCACAACACAAATATCAGAATCAATAAAAACTGTAAATATCAAAATACTAAAAATAAAAAGCATCCAACATGCCCCAAAAAATTGCATGTCCCAGAGACCAGACAAGGCACATATATAGGTGGTATCTGTGCCTGAATCAGCTTTCATGTTGGGAGAAGGAAAGGGGAAGTACTGGTATGTGCTGAGAGCAGGCACAATGGGAAGGAGCTGAAATCTAGAACAGAAATCAGGCTGGATCATGGGCATGAAGAATATATTCAGAGTTCAGGATCATGGGTATTTTCTGACACCACAGGAGCAACTCTTTATTAAACTGGTTGCACATATAGCCCTGGTATTGGGGAGAGGGGTATACCATGGAAGGTTTAATGCTAGCTTTATGCTAGGCCATCCACTAAGTAAGTTTGTCTTTGTTATAATAGGATTTTTATCCCACCTTTCCACTTCAAAAATGTAGTCTAGGTGGTTAACATGATGAAGGTTAAAGTAACAAGGTAATGTATCATAATTCTTTCATTTTCTAAAAACTGCAAAGGTTTTACTTCTGGGTAATTACATGTTAAAACCGACACATATATTTCCTCAGGTTAGCAGAACAAGGCCCAGGGTTACTTTCACAATAGTGGCCTTTAGCATTCTTGACACACTGCTTTTCTGCAATCAGCTGGAAGTGGAATTAAAATGATGGCACCACATTGCACTTAATTATATAGTCCTATATTACTCATAAAAAAATCCAGCAATGCCTGTCCCCATGGGCAAGATTCTCCTTTATGTTTATCCAGGAGTCCTGTTACAGCAACAGTCTTGCTTCTTCCCACTACTGTCTCTTTAATTAGCAGTTTTCTGCTTGCCCCTTTCTTTTAAAGTAGCTTCTGCACTTGTAATGAGTTGCTTCGAGTTCACTTGCATTGGTTCTTAATCAGTCCATTCCTGTTCCCTGCAGTGGAGGCTGGGTAGGCTTTAAGTCCTGGTTTCCTTTTTGCAGTCAGCACAATTGTTTGTTTGTTTGTTTAATTATGAGCGTACTTCGCCACCCAGGAGACCCCCGCGCTGGCTGACGCAGGTAGGTGCTGTGCTAGGCGACGGGAGAGCAGGCCAAAGTGGCAGGGGAGGGGGTCATTGGCCAGCCTGGGCTGGGAGGGGGTGGGGATATCGGCGGGCCGGCGGCAATATCCCAAGCACTGGCTCATCCCAGACCGGCCTTACACTGCCTCCCCGGATGCATGCCAGCTCCAGAGCTGGCATGCATCCGAGGAGACTCATTGGGACCCGTGCCACTTACACTAGGGGAAAGGGGCCCCATGCCGACGCTGCCTGCAAACTGCACAGGATCGAGCTGTGTGTCTGTCAGACTAGGAACGAAGCCTGTTGCAAAGGGAGGGGAAAACCTGCTGTTTAGAATGATGCCTTTTCTTCCTAATATGGCAATTACCGGTATTTCCTATATAGCAGGGGTTCTCAAAGTGGTGGGTCGCGACCCACCACTTTTTCCAGAAGTGTGTGAAAGGCCTTTAAGGGGGGGGGTATTGGTCAGCTGCAAAGTTGGGGCCGGCGCTCCAGGATTGTGCTCGCACCAACCCCAAAACGCCGAAAAATCACCACAAATAAACAATCACTACCATGTGTAATGATTTGGGAGTAACATTGTCTTAATTTTTCTGGGATAACTGAATGATTGAATTGTAAATTCTGGATTAAATGGGTAGTGTGGAAACACCCTTTTTAAAAGTAATGGTTAGAGTATTAAATTTTAGGTTTCAGTTGTTGTAGAAGTACTTTAACAAAAATGGTAACCTCTTAAGTGAGTGAGGCCACAAATCAGTGTAATGGCTAATTGTTCTATTTGTCATTTGCAGAGTTAATGCAAGACTTGGAACACAGAAATGTCTTTGCTATTTTTAGGTAGCAGGTTATGTAATTCCTTTGCTTTGCAATATATATATGTAAGTGCAATTTGGTAGCAGTTCGCATCCTTGACACTTTACAGTGGTTTGCATGAAGATGAATCACTATTGATTTGTCAGAGATTCTGCGGATAAGTGATTCTGAAATAAGAAATCCAAACGCCCTTCTCAAGAAAAGCCTTCTGAAACTCAAAGGAAATTTCAGGATCACATTACAGCCATTTAAGAGAATGCTGGGAAAGGTTGGGGTGAGCATTTTCAGAGGTTCTGCAGGAGCTGAGCTTGAACGCTTTCACTGACTAGAAAGGACATGACTTTTGTCTTTTAAAAAGGAAGCTTCTTCTGGAAGAGAAATAAGATTATTTTGACAGATAAAAAAGGGAGTTTATTCCCTTAGAGGGGCTGCTACTGTTGGGGTAAATCCTTTTGCTTCCTCTTTCACGGAGGCTTCTGTTTTTTTCAACATTGCTGAATTATTTTTTTAAAGGAACAAGATATAAAACTAAAGTAAGAAGAAAACCAGGTATAGGAAAGTGGGTTACTTATTATGTTGTTTAGTTGATTCAGCACAAAGATAGACACTTACACTGTGATGGTACGGTACCATATATATAACTCAGAAAATAACAGAAAGGAGAAAGAGATTCTAATAAATGGGAGTGGGAGGATTTTGGTGGCAGTGACACATGCTGAGATCCTATCCCCCTTTTTCTGATAGGATAGGACTCAGGGGGGGGTGTTTTGAAACATCTTCTGAGTTGCCTCAGACTCACACCAGCAAAATATCTGGTGTAGGTCTGAGGAGACCCATTGGAGGTCAGGCACCTACAGGGAGGTAAGTAAGATAAAGTTTTACTTATGTTTCTGGGGCTGTCTGGTTCCCGCCCCACACAGCGTGCGCTCAGGCAGTGGCACTGCATGCTATGGGCTGCCAGGGGATAGGATTGGACTGAAAGAGAATTATCTTACAATCTGTTTGTATGACACAACACAACATTCCTCCACACTATAGTATCAGGTCTGAAACTTTGTGCCAAACAACATTCCCATCAAACATGAATGTTGCTGACATTGTTTCCTAAATTTTGTTTTATATTGATAATAGATTCTGTGCAGCTTGACTGGTTATTATCTGCATAATAACTGTATTTGTGTTTCTTGCATACTGTCAGTTTCAATATGCTCTTATAATGCTGATAATAACCACACTTGCTTTATATTGATAATAGATTCTGTGCAGCTTGACTGGTTATTATCTGCATAATAACTGTATTTGTGTTTCTTGCATACTGTCAGTTTCAATATGCTCTTATAATGCTGATAATAACCACACTTGCTCTTGCTCTTATAATGCTGGATCTGCTTTTTCTCCCAGGTCTAGACTTACCAGATCTCCAACCGGGACAGAGTGCTAGACCTTTAGGAAAAGGAATGTGGACAGGTGTAGCTTGTTAAACCTTACAGCACGTCTGTAAACCCCTTACAGCAAACCCCACTGAACACAATGGGACTTGCTTCTGAGTAGACATGCCTAGGATTGTGCTCTAGGACTTAACAGGCTACACCTGCCCACATTCCTTCTCCTAAAGGTCTAGCACTCTGTCCCGGTTGGAGATCTGGTAAGCCTACCCAGGTCATAAGAACATAAGAAGAGCCCTGCTGGATCAGGCCAAAAGCCCATCTAGTCCAGCTTCCTGTGTCACACAGTGGCCCCACCAGATGCCTCAGGGAGCACAAGACAACAAGATAACCTGTTTCCCGTTGACACTCCCTTGCACCTGGCACAGAGAAAACCCACTTTTAAAAACCAGGAGGTTGCTTATGGCTTGTAACCTGTGATGGTCTTTTCCTCCATGAATCTGTCCAAACCCCTTTTAAAGGCATCTAGGCCAGATGCCATCACCACATCCTGTGGCAAGGAGTTCCACAGATGAATTACACGCTGGGTAAAGAAATATTTTCTTTTGTCTGTTCTAACTCTCCCTCCACTCAATTTTAGTACATGTCCCCTGGTTCTGGTGTTGTGCAAGAGGGAGAAGAATTTCCCTCTATCCACTCTCTCCATCCCATGCATAATTTTATAAGTCTCAATCATGTCCCCCCTCATGCGCCTTTTTTCTAGGCTGAAAAGCCCCAGACGCTGTAGCCTTTCCTCATAAGGGAGGTGCTCCAGCCCACGAATCAATCTGGTCGCACTTTTCTGCACCTTTTCCAATTCAACTATATCCTTTTTGAGGTGTGGTGACCAGAACTGGACACAATACTCCAGATGTGGCCTTACCATTGATTTGTACAAAGGCAGAATGATATTGGCCGTTTTATTCTCAATCCCTTTTTTAATGATCCCGAGCATGGAATTGGCCTTCTTCACAGCCGCCGCACACTGGGTTGACACTTTCATCGACCTGTCCACCAGCACCCCAAGATCTCTCTCTTGATCCGTCACAGACAACTCAGAACCCATTAGCTTATATGTGAAATTTTGGTTTCTTGCCCCAATGTGCATCACTTTGCACTTACTTACATTGAAGCGCATCTGCCATTTTGCTGCCCATTCTCCCAGTTTGGAGAGATCCTTCTGGAGCTCTTCACAATCCCTGCTGGTCTTCACCACCCGGAAAAGTTTAGTGTCATCTGCAAACTTGGCCACCTCACTGCCTATCCCCGACTCCAGGTCATTTATGAATAAGTTGAAAAGCACCGGTCCCAAGACCAATCCTTGGGGCACACCGCTTTTCACCTCTCGCCATTGTGAAAATTGCCCATTGACTTCCACTCGCTGTTTCCTGGTCTTCAGCCAGTTCCTAATCCACAAGAGGACCTGCCCTCTTATTCCCTGACTGTGGAGTTTTCTCAGGAGCCTTTCATGAGGGACCGTGTCAAACGCCTTCTGAAAATCCAGATATATAATATCCACGGCTTCGCTCGCATCCACATGCCTGTTGACCTTTTCAAAAAATTCTAACAGGTTTGTGAGGCAAGACTTCCCCTTGCAGAAGCCATGCTGACTCTCCCTCAGCACAGCTTGTTCTTCTATGTATTTTAAGATTTTATCCTTAATGAGACTTTCCACCATCTTCCCTGGAACAGATGTTAGGCTGACCGGCCTGTAGTTTCCATTTCCCATGCTTGGATGGATGAATGCAGAACATTATGATTACAAGTGAGTATAGTCCTACTGTACATTCATGAGAGGAGTCCCTTAGATGGTGCATTAGCCATCTTGAATAATTCTTCTAATGGTGTCCAATCTTACTTACTTTTTAATATGTAGTTGCATAAAAGAATGTTGAAGTTGGAAACGATGTCACAAAGAAATAGCTCCTATATTTGCTCCTTTCCAAAGAGTAATATGAAGAACAATTGGCTTTTGATCAGTTAAGGCAGTAGCATAATTCAGAGCTGCTGCTCCAGTGTTGGAAAGCCTGATAGTGATTATGATTGAGTCCTAAATTCGAGATGGTATTCTGCCAACACTAATGGCAAAGGATCTGAGATTAATTTATGCCTCCATCCCTGTTATGAGGGTGGCAAGTACCATGGGATCAAGGATGTTACATTTTTGCATCCTATCACACTCACAGCCCAATCCTATGGTAACTCTTGCACCGGTGTAACAGAAGATTCCCCGATGTAAGAGCACTTATGCCAGTGTAACTTGCCGTACGCCGACGGATGCAGGACGGACACAGGTTTAACCCCCCTTGAACGCCTCACATGTGCAGTTCGGATGTGGAACAGATGCTGGCACAACTCCACCAACTCCATCTGAATGCACCCAGAATGCTCCCTGCGCCGGCGGAGTTGCGCTGGTGTCTGTTCCATGTCCGAACTGCACATGTGAGTTGTCTGAGGGGGGTTACGCTGGTGTCCGTCCTGCATCCATCGGCGTATGGCAAGTTACGCTGGCATAAGTGCTTGAGGATCTACTGTTACACCAGTGCAAGAGTTACACAGGATTGCACCCTAACAGTGCAGTCTTATGCATGACTACTCAGAGGTAAGTTGTATTGAGTTTCACTCTTCTACTTGTCTTTGATTCCACTGGACCTTCTCACCTGGGTGCTACGCTGAGTTACGTTCAGGTTCGTATATTTGATACCTGCTGTTCAGGTTTGTATATTTGATTCTGTAAAAATGTTTATAGACTAAATGGCTTCTCAAAATCCTTGGCAGATAAAGTACACTGGATCCATCACTCACCAAGGTGGACAGCCCACAGTGCTGCAAGGCTGGGCTAGCCAACAGCAACATTTGTAAGAGAGCCCCCCCCCCATGTATATTTAATAATTGCCTTTATTTTCTGTGGCTGGGATGAATGGAATGGAATCTGGAATTAGAAGGAGCATCTTAGTTATGACACTAGAACAGGGGTTCTCAAGGTCAGCAGTGTGATGTACCACCTCCTGCACCGCAGACCTCTCAACGTAGCACCAGAATTAACTGGTGATGACATCGTCACCAGTTATTTCCGGGTTGGAGACCTCAGTGTGAATCTGCAAACGCTGGTAAGAGGCTCGGGGTGGGCAGGCGGGTTTTTTTCAAGCACATGAAACCCACATGCTGGAGCTCTGCCCACCGAGCTGACCCTCCTAACAGCGTTTGCAGACTAGCGCTGAGGGCTCCATAACGTGGGTGCTGCACGTTCCATTGGTGGTACACGTACCACCGGTTGAGAGCCTCTGCACTAGAACAAACTTCTGAGTCATGACATTTTGCAAGGTTATGCTTCCTGTTCATAACTAGTCTGAATATATTGCAAACTGTAAACATCATTTTGGGATTGCACCATGCCTCTTCTTTGTCCCACAGTTAGCATTTATATTTAATTCAGTTTGATTGTTTCAATTCAGTTATTTTCTGCTGCACAACATGCCTGCATGTAGTCTTGTACATCACAGCAACTAACACCAAAGCAGGCCTGTGCTTCATTTTTTCATCCTGAATATAGGGGTTTAATATGGCAACTGACAGCTCTGGGACAAGTTAAAGCTGTAACAGACCGCATGCGTCTCGCTGTGTTGCGTCCCAGAGTCGATTCTGATTGGCCCAACGTGTTGCTCCGCATCGGCCTCTCATTGGCCAAAGGTTGTTCCGGTGCATTCCAAGTTGAATAAATCGAGCTTTGGCCAATGAGAGGCTGTGTTCACTGTTGTGGGGGCAGGATGCGGAGCAAAGCGTTGGGTCAACCAGAATCAACACGTTGGCTACTACAGGACGGGTGCGGTGTAAGGGCGGCTTACAGTTTGGAGGCTGACAAGTAATTATAGTGGCTAGTTGGTAGAACCAAAAAGTAACCTTCACTGTCTTCCTCTTTTTTGATTCCAAGTCACTAGGATAAGCCCCAGAAGATCATAGGGTTGGTGCATAATAATTGAGCACTGTCCCTGTTGGTTAATGTCCACAGCATAACACTTGTTTACTTCTAGGAAGCCTACATGTAAGCAGTGCCTCCAAGTAACTAACTGTAGGGAGTAAACTTATTAACAAGGTAACCTTCACAGCTTACCCCCAGCATAACATGGTGATACGGAGCAACTGCTTAGGGATAAATAAAACTACTTTGTGCAAGTGCAGAGTTTTATATCATCTTTCAAACTCAAACATAAGGAGTTTAGCTCTGCTTCTTTGCACTGCATTGAACAAACACCCACCATTTCAATTCAATTCTGCCACTATCCAGGGATAAATAAAACAACCCTACAGAGCATAAACAAGCCTCCAAATTAAACAGAGCCTAATTTGGGTCAAAACCACAAAAACTCTTGTGGCACCTTCAAGATCAAAACATTTGTTGTAGGCTACAATATATTAGTTAAGTCCTTAGGGTGCCTCAAGAGACTCTGTTGTTTTTGTTGCTACAGGCTAACAGGGCTACCCCTGTGGAAATTGCTAATTTTCAATGCCAGATGATCCAATTCTTGGAGGATCCAATTCTATGTGGTAATAATGAATGCAGGTCTCTGCACCAGGGCCCATGAAGGGGGGGGGGTAAAGGGGGTACATTGTACCCAGGTCAGGGCCAAAAAGGGGCCCCAGAAATTTCCTGGGATCTCAGCTGGTCTCATGGAGAGTGAAAGAAGACTGGGCCAACCAGGAGGCCAGGTCTATGGGGCAGTGTAGACCTGGGTGCCACATCAGGAAGCCTGGTAGACCTGGACTCCGGAGACTATTCTGGCTGTTGCTGCCCTTCCCTGCCCTGTTTCCCCCCTTCCCCTTTGATAAGGGCCCCCCAAAAAACTTTGTACCCTCTGATAAAATCCCTCTCAGAGGCCCTGCTCTGTACATGTGCAAAGTAGTACCCCAGTTCACCAATGAGCAACTACCATAAGACTAAGACCTATATCTCTACTCTATCTGGGATTGGGAAAAGCAGTTTTCAGGCGAAAAAAGAGCATGATTCTCTCAGGCAGTCTTTTCTCCCCAGCCCCTTTTGTTTTGGAAACAAAGCCCTGGAAGCTTTCCTCTTTCCATCCTCTCCGCCTTAAAGTCCGTCCTTCTGGCCTGTAACCTCCTCATACAGTTGGTCCGGTTGCAAAGGTAAAAAAGCGCGCGCCTGCCAACAGCCCCGGAGACGCCACGGGAACGCCACCGAGAGCTGGAAGAAAACAAGACCACGTTTACCTGCGAGGAACAAGCTCCGCCTCCTCTTGCTCCTCAGCCAATTGAAGGCGAGGGGGAGCCGCGGAAGAGCCAGTGAGGCCCCGAGATAGTGCAGCCTGTGTAAACAAGCAGCCGGTACCCAGAGCCGAACCGCCTCCTCTCTTTCTCCCCCCCCCCCTTTTTTGGCTGTTGCTTCTGGTCGGTCCACTACGACTCCCCGCTAGGACTGCTGCAGCTGCTCCGGGACGCCCCGTTTTGTTTCTTCTGACTCTGCTCTTCTCTCGTCTACATTGCCACCTTTGGGGCACATGGCATGTCTGATGGCAGCTTTCTCAGTAGGCGCTGCGTTGGTAAGTGCACAGCACTCTCTTGCCTCCTTCGATAGTGCGAACGGCCGGGCAGCACCGAGCAATCCAAATCTAGAGTCCGGTCATTTGCCTGCTAAATCGCACTTACGATAGCACTTGTGTACGTATTCTGTTCTGAACCGCGAAGGAAGGGGCGAGAGGAGTTGAAGGTCTTGGAAGGAGGAAGATGATGGAATCTGGGAACCTGGCGTGTGTGTGTGTGTGTGTGTGTGTGTGTGTTGCAGTGGCAACCACAGAGCTCCCTCCAGAAGCGAACTAGAACTGTGTTTTTCATCGGGCAGGGCAGGAACTGTCTCATTTCTTTAAAAACAAAAACCCGGCTCTTGTTCCTCCGGCTCCTGGGAACTGGTGGCTTTTTCTGCCTGTCTATGGTGTTGAAAGTAAGGAAAACGGGGCCAAAGAGAAATCCTTATCCAGATCAAACCTAACCCAGCTGTTGGCTCGCTGGCAACTCCATCGGCCATGAGCGGAGTGCTTAAAAGCGAAAGAGATAATACCAAGGAGGTCAAAGAGATGAGTTAATTCATGACGGGTGGGGAAGAGGAGGAGGATCTTCACTTCTCCAAAAGTGACCCAGAGCCTGAAGCGGTGGCTGGCTCCTTCCTTCATGCCGTGATGGCTCAACCTTCTTCCTTTTAATTTGGGTGCGTGTTTGTGTAGCCACTGAATGAGAAGAAAGAGGAGATTTCTAGTTTTGTTTTGCATTAAGAAATCTTGATTTGGCACATCGGCACTGAAATTGCTTTGGTAAGGAATTTCGGCTGTCTTTTGTTTCATATTTTGTCGCATTGTGAATGGCTGTGAAGTATATATATCCCTTATGGATGCAAGTGTTTTATAGGGTAGTCACTTATTGGTATCTGCATCCTTTCCCGCAGCCCCACTGACAATTTTTCTCCCTTTTGGGGGCTTTGAAATCATCACCCCCCTCAGAAAAGTTGTGTAGGATGTCATTTATGGTGGCATAAATGTTGTCATCTTGCAGGTATAGGCTGGTTAGAACTGCGGAGTTTATTTTGGTTTTGGTGGTGTGTGTTTTTTCATTGACATCATCCTGGGTTTGAAGTCAGCTGCTCATAACAGGGTTTGACCGAAAGTTACCTTTGCCTTGAGCTCATAAAAAAAGATGGAGCGAGGGGAGGGGGGCGGGTGGATTTAGATGGTTTTCTGAGCATGCTCAGTCTTTCACAACTGCATCCTATGATTTGAAAACAGATTTACTGAGGCACAGATAAACCTCTCCAGTTCATTATATAATGGAATTGGTGTAAACCTGGTAGAAGAGAACAAAGGGGTGGGTTTGGAAAAGTAAGTTTCTTTTGGTTGAAGGGGCACAGGTATTTCGGGATGGATGTGTCACCCTAATCAATCATGTTGCTTTCAAAGGAAATGCATATATTGTTCAGCTTCCTGTGTAATAGGAAGTAATTTTAAATCCTCAAAAATGAAATTGAGATGAAAATCTACACAGAAAATTGTGTGCCTCTTTAAAGTGGAAGAGAGAACTTACATAAACTGGGGTTGTTTTGTTTTTTAGAACATGTCTGCAGCAATAATTTAGGCATATGCATACGTGTCTTTAAATATATATTGTAAATCAGCATTATAAAATATGAGGTTTGTTTCATTTAGAGATGTAAGTGTAGCAGCACTGCCAATAATGAGCCATCTGACTTCCCATGTCCCCCTCCCCCAATATCCCAAAATAATAAGCCTCTTGACTTGACAATGACCTTTTGAATTCTTGGATAGGATAACCCTTCTTCTGACCAATATAAATAGTCCATTTTTTTTCATCTCACTGCTGAACAAAGTATTGTTCATATTGGGGGAGGGGGAGACTTACCCCCTGAAACTGTCTCCAGACAAGATGATTGCCTGAGTTAGTTATTAGTAATATTATTAGATTTTTAATAGACCTGGAAAATAATGTTGTTTAAAATGCCAGCTGTAATCTTATAACAAGATTGCCCATTTCAGCTGGCATTTTAAATGAAATTATTTTCCAGGTCTATTAAAAGCTAAACAAATGGGCAAAAATAGACATCAAAAGTGTCTGTGCTTGAGAGCTAAGACAGTGTTACATTTTTAGAAGTAATTCTGAGTAACCCAGCAGCTTGACAGTGTCTTCATACTCAATAATTTAAAAACAAACCTTTTGAAGCTGCATAATGTTGGGTATTCAAAACTATGGCATTCCAACTCAAATGTTTGAACAATCCCACAAGACAGTCCCCTTTCAAACACATGGCAAACTGCACAGGAGCAGTACCTGCTGGATTTCATGTTTAGTTTGTTAAATTTGGTCTTTCAGTTCTTCTAGGGAAAAGCATGCAAGAACACATAATGTTTTACTACCTCTTGGGAGTGAGCAGTTACATTAATTTAACTTAAAATATTTTTTTTCTGACTTGACACTTAATCTACATGACTCTGTTCCATGCATGGTCAACACTTGGGTGCTGCCTGAGGCAGCCCAATTCTGCCGCTCCTCCACACTTCCTGTGCGCATATGCATGCCCCCTCCCCACTGCTGCTGCTGTCTTGCCCTTTTCCTCACCAACTGGGCAAGGACAGGCAAGATGATCTGGAGCCCCCCCCCCCATTTCCTTACCTTGTGCTCTGGTGCCACCTCCACGTTGTCCTGTTTGAAATAGGATAAGCGGAGCATGCTGGGAGATCCCAGCATGCTCCGCTCACCATGGTTATTTCAAACAGGATGGTGCAAAGGAGGGATGTGGCACCAGAGCTCAAGGTAAGGGGGGCAGGCTCTGGACCAACTAGCCTCCCCTCTCCTTGCTCGCCCTGACTGTTTAGTGCGGAAGAGATTGTGGCAGCAGTAGCAGTTGGTGTTTTCCTCTCTTCCAGTAGTGCTGGAGAAGAGGGAAGCTGCCACTAAGCCAATCCTTAGTGGGTAGACTGAGGATCAGTGAGCTGACTGAAGCGGTTCAGTGGGTGGTCTCAAGGGGTGGGGCACCTCTTGTAAGTTGGTTGCCCTCCCAACTCACTACTTGCAGTGAGCGTTTCAGTCGGCCTCATTGCTAGGCGAGCCCTGCTCTGTTCAAAGTACATGATCATTTGAAAATGTGGAAGAAACTGTCACATTTTGTTGGAAATCCGGCCCTCTTAGTACAGGTGGGCCCCCATATCCACTGATTCGCTATCCACGGTTTCAGTTATCCACGGATCGTGGGGACCCCCCCAGACTTTTACTTTTTTCCCAGTAAGCTTTGTTTCTTCCTTAAAGAAACAGGAGAAGCAGCCTCTGGCTGCTCATTACAGGCAAGTAGAATGAGAATAAGTACTAGAGAGGCTCTGTAAGGTTAACAGAAACCTTGCAGAGCCTCTCTAGGACTTAGTCTCGTTCTACTTGCCTGCAATGGAGGCTGCTTCTCTGTTTTAAGGAAGAAACAAAGCTTGCTGAAAGAAAAATAAGAGCTGCGGGGGGGGGCAAGCATGCCTGCCGGCAGGGGAGGCAGGGAGGGGGGCCCCTCAGGAAACCATGGAGGGGGTGTTCGCTCTTATCCATGGTTTCAAGTATCCACGGAGGGGCCTGGAACATATCCCCAGCGGATATGGGGGCCCACCTGTAATTCCTGAGCATGAATTGACTGCCGGAGTTGAAATTCAAGAAATCCTGAATTATGAATTGTGTTTCTTATCTTAAAAATGGCTGAATTGTTCATTCGCTTCTTAAACGTGAACATAATAAACTGCCTTGTACTGAGTGAGACCATTGGTCCACACAGTATATTGACCAGGTTATCCTGATAGTTGCGCTTCAGGATCTGTAGCAGGAGTCTTTTCAGTTCTGTTGTCTGTGATCATTTGGGCTGGAGATGCCAGAGGTGGCTTCTACCACTAAACTGTGGCCCACTCCTTCACAGGGTGGTATAGTGTATCATCATCATCCTTTGTCTAAAACTTAACAAAAGTGTTCACAGGGTTTGTTCAATACGTTTCGGTTCCTGAGGGAGAGAGTTCAAATGGTGTCCCATACCCACAGTTGAAGTAGTAGTAATACTGACCATTTGCCACCCTTTAATATTGCCCAAAAATCTGCCACCAGAAGCAGGCACCTTACTCCGAATAATGGTAGGGCTGGCTCGGTCTGATGATTCACTTCCCGCTTGAGTGAGTGGGAAGCAGGTCGATATGGCTCACATCTGCGGCAGGCTGGAGGGAGGCAGCAGTGGTGGTAGACTCGGGGTGAAGGGTTCCCTAAATATGCCACCCCCTCGCCCCCTTCCATCTGCTGCTGACACAAGTTACATCGGGTTGCCATATGGCTGAGGCGTGAGGCCTGTAGGCTCATGGGGCCTGTAGGCTGCTTATGCCCACATGCCCCAGGCACAAGCATTCCCTCCATCAAAAGCCAGTGGAAAACAGGGACCTAATGTTTGCAGTTGCACTTGTATCACTTGTATTTCTTTCTTCACATGTTACATCAGCCTCTTTGCCCTAAGGTGGACATCACCTTCCTAACCCTGGAGATGATCTGGTGATTTGTATAAAATGTCATAGGCGTGCTGTGGGTTGCATTGGCAGCTCCTAAAGGGCCTTATACATGATCTTCTTCTTCTACATTCTAGCTAAAGGGATATATAATTGAAACGTAAACCAAATATTTTATTATGTAATTTTTCTAAGTGGTTTTTAGCAGAATCCTGTCAGTCTTGCACAATGTGATGCCAGTACTGCTATGACAATACTTACCTGGCAGTGTTTCCCTAGAAACCAAGAAAACTCAGTTCTGTAACTGACAAGATTGGGCCTTGATGGGTTCCAGTGAAGAAAGAAATAGCCATGGTTTTCTGTAGGGAGGATGCAACAGCTCAGCAGATCTTGTGACTGCAATGTTGTTATTGTAAAGCACAAACCATGTGTTGGGTACAGACACTAATATAGACTGGTGTTTGCCCAAAAGTGACTCAAGGAAGTGGCTGAACAAAAGAAGGGTAAGAAAAGAAAGGCAACATAAAATACATTTTATTCCTCACTTCAAGACCTTCTCAAGGCGTTGGGAGTTTATGGGGCTTGGGACTTCCTGGTCTGGGACTGGGAACATATTTTGCTAACTAGTCTATGGCGCAGTACAGTGGATTGTGCATGCTCAGGTTTCACAACTCTCTTCAGGTTGAGAAAGAAAGAGGGGTGTGTACATATGCTCCTATGGCTTTGACAGGCTTTGAATTGGACAGACTTGATATACAGTAAATATTGGGAGACTTGCTGCACTTCAGGTTCCAACCTTGCAAATTCACTGCGCAATCCTATCCAACTTACACCACTGGTGTAACCAGCGGTGCAGCAAAAACGGGAGGTCCCAGAACGGAAAGTGGATTCAAATCCCCTTTGAATCCCCCTTTGGAGGGGATTTGAATCCCCTTTCCATTCTGGGGCCTCCTGTTCTCGCTGCACCGGTGGTGTAAGTTGGATAGGATTGCACTGACCTCAGCAACCTTGAGCTGGAAAATTTAGCCTCCAGTCTATATTTGGTTATAACTGTGGCAAAATAGAGTAATAAGTAATATGATAATGTGGATTTATTTTGAAAGCTGTTAAGTGTGTTCTCAGTAATATTTATAGTGCTATTTTAAAAAGAAAAACAGTTATAAGAAGTGAGAGCATGGGGCTGAAGAGGGGATCCTAAAACACACCATTCTTATTGGCTAGTGAGAAACAGAACTCTATGGATTGGAGGTACCGTATTGAGATTAATGTGATTGGTTCTTGGAAGCAAGGGGAGAGTGGTTCATTAAAAGTGACTGTTAATGTCGGGATTGCTGTTCTCCTAACCAATAGCACCTCTGATTTTACTTCAAGTTTGTCTCTATGAGTATATAAGTTTGGCATATATGAATGTATTCAGCATGACTTTCTATGTGTCACGTGATTATAAATCAAGTTTTACCTGAAATGAAAATTTCTCATGTTTTACTGAGATTTTTTTTTTAAAAAGTTGCTCTAAATAGTGATTTAGAATTTTTTTAAAGGATCCTTGGGAGTAAAAGAAAAAAAGAGAGTAAATCTCACCTCTCTGTGTCATATTTAATGAGGTACATCTGGATGCATTGCCAAAGACATTCACTGAAAGATCCTTTTGTCTTTTGGTTCCAGAAATACAGTATAGTATATTAAGGCTGCAGTCCTGCACCCACTTACCTGAGGGGTATGCCTTATTGAATACAATGGGTAAACATGCTTCTGAGTAAACACAGGATTGTGCTGTTGGAGCATACATTTTTCTTCTTCTCTTGAGCAGTCCTGATCTCTTCATGCATGCGCTTCTGTGAACAAACCGATAATAATGTGGCCTTCATTTTCCCCAGCCATCATCCACGGGAATTGCTGCTTCCCATTGCCTGGTTTGCACACTGTTTGGCCACACAAATGCAGAACATGGACATTGGTGACTGCGTATATGGAGGATAAAATACATTCAAAGCACACCAAGAGCTGGTGTGCACAATGTTCTTTGGTGTGACTTTTTTTTGGGGGGGGGGAGGTGTTACTATGCTATAATGACCTGGAGCAAATATTTACTGAATGCATTTACCCAGGACAATTTTGTGGAAACTGTTTTTTTTTTGTTTTCCCTCTCTTGTATTCCAGAATGCCAGCGATTCTGCATCTGCTATGCCTGAGCCAAAGTCCGTATGTGTTTCAGTGGATGAGGTGGTCTCCAGTGGTACAGACACACAAGACACACAAACCATTCATTTGCTGAATGGCCATTTAAAAAAGCTGGACAATTCTTTGACTGAAGCCCATCGCTTCTCCTACCTTCCTCGGAGACCAGCTGTGAACATTGAGTTTAAAGAACTGTCCTATTCTATCCAAGAAGGACCATGGTGGAGGAAGAAGGGTAAGAAAACAAAAAATTTATGGTGATATTGAGAACAGCATGCCTGGTATTCTGACATAGCTATGAGCTGAACAGCAGAAGTTGGTAGTAAAGACAATAATGAGAGAAAACCAAAACATGTTCTGAGATAATAAACATTGAGCTTTTCATGTTGTAAGACTTCATTTTTGCTTTGTTGAGGCATTGTAATGAATGTCTGTTTTAGCGATTCTCACTTTGTTTGTTGGCACTATATACATTTTTAGAACAAAGAAACAGCTTGCTGACTGTTCAATATAAGCGAGTGTTTTTGAAAGGGCTAATGGACAAGTTGTGCTCCTCTTCTTGATTGGCAGGGTGGTATGCAATATGACTCATTCCATCACAGTTCATGACGCCTTGTTATTACAGGTGGGCCCCCATATCCACGGATTCGCTATCCACGATTTCAGTTATCCATGGATTGCGGGGACCCCCCCCCCCCGGCTTTTACTTTTTCCCCAGTAAACTTCGTTTCTTCCTTAAACAGGAGAAGGCTGCTTATTGCAGGCAAGTAGAACGAGACTGAGTCCTAGAGAGGCTCTGCAAGGTTAACAGAAACCTTGCAGAGCCTCTCTAGGACTTAGTCTCGTTCTACTTACCTGCAATGGAGGCTGCTTCTCTGTTTGTTTTAAGGAAGAAACAAAGCTTGCTGAAAGAAAAATAAGAGCTGGGGGGGCGTGCACGCCTTTCCGCAGGGGAGGCAGGGCGGGGGCCTCCTCAGGAAACCATGGAGGGGGTGTTCACTCCTATCCACGGTTTCAAGTATCCATCGAGGGGCCTGGAACATATCCCCAGCAGATATGGGGGGAGTACTGTACATCTAATTCCTAGAGCAACCTTGGAGGACGGCCTAGGATGTAGTACTGCTCTGAATGGCCAAACTTAGCAACCGTGATTAAATGGAAAAATCTGAAGGTACTAGCTTATTTCAGTTCCTCTTGAAAGGGTAGAAATTATAAGATAAAGGAAGTTATTCAACCAATGAACACTCGGCAATTTGGGAATGGACCTTGGATACATAAGGGATTGATTCAACTTCCAAATAAGTGCTTGCATTAGGGAAAGAAATGGTGCTTATTATAGGGCATCAGCAACTGGCAAAACAGAGTGTACCTGTATGCCAAACCCCTTGCTCCTGATTCAACTCAATGATGTAAAAGAAATTGCTGAAGAGTAAACATTTGTGGTTCAATTTTATTTCAATATGTTAATTTTTTCTATAATTTTCTTCAATGGTTTGATTTAATATGAACCTGTCTTTCTCCACTGCAAGCATTGAGCAAACATGTGCTCAACGTCTTCAAACGTAAGCCTACATTTTCAAAAGTACATTTTTGTTGCCTGTATTGTTCTGTTATTGACCTGTAGCAGGACACTGCTAGCAACAAGATGCTTTGTGAGATGGCCCACAGGTCTGGCCCAGGCAACTTACTCTCATGTTCTTTGGGAAAACGGAACACTCAGCACGTTTTTAACAGCCAGAGGAACATTCTTGATCAAAATATCATCACTGCAATCTCTAGAAGCTTTTATGAGTCTGCTTTATGATTGAAGTTTTGGGAACATTTGCCACTTCTGAATGGAAAATGCTGACGGAATGGTAACATTTGGCAGATATCATTCTGGATCATTAAAGGTATAAACTGCAGGAGAACTTCCTGTTCTGTTTCTTTCATATGATCTGTCCTCTGTGGAAGGAAAGGAGGACGTAGACGGGATTCCCAGCAGCAAATGGTTCTGCTGAGAAAATTGCCCAAGAGAATGAAATGTAACTCTTGAGGCAAGCGTCGCACATTTTAATGAAGTAATTACATTTCCATGTGGGATGGTCGCCTTTGTATAAGCTTGCATGGTTGTAAGGTTCCAATTGCCTGTTGCTTTCTTCTACTGGTTTGCAACGCTTCTGACAGGAATTGCCTGTTTTACATGTGTAATTCTCAATGTTTTTCTCAATATATACTGAATTCTGAATTCTGTCTTCTCTACCAAGTGTTTCACTGTGGGTAAATGAACAAACATTTTCCATTGTTTTCTAAGAAAACTGCTTCCCCTTTTCTCACACTCATTACGTAACAGAAACTGAAATACATTTTTTTTCTGAAATATCTCAAAAACGGATCTATAGCAGGGTCCTCGTTGGGTTACTATGTTTTGTGGCCCTGACTTGCCTACAACAAAACTTCCTACCATGAAATTAGGCATCCCAACCGTGGCCAACAGTGATGCCACCTGGAACTGCTGACCAATAGTAGAGCAGGCTGAACCTGGAAGCTGGGCCAGAGAGGCCAGCAGAAGGGATGGGTGAAGGTTCATAATCATAGGGGGCCTAAAAAGGCCCTGGAATAGAAGAAGCAGGGAAAGCAATGCAGTTCCGGGGGCCAGGTGAAGGCAGTCTTGGGGTTGGAAAGGACATGATGAGGAGCACTATGAGGAGAAGCGTAGTTGGGCTTTGCAGGCAGTGATGGCCTGACATGCAGGAGGCTTCGGGAAGTAGTTGTACACAAGGTCTCCCAGTTGGAGGGCCTCGGCCTGTGGACCTACTGAGGAAGAGGGAGAGCTGCGAAGAAAGAGCCCTTAATAACTAAGTGAGGGAACAGGGTATTTTTTTACAGGGTAGATTTGGTGGGGCAGCAACATGAAGACCAGCAGAACAGGCTTTCTTGAGGTGTCAAAGACGTAGATAACAGTACTGTTATACATTAAAAATAGAACACATAAACACCACTCTTTAGGTATTTGCCCTGTTTTAGAGTATGAACTGTCCAGGACACTTTGATGTAGAATTCCCCCCCTCCCCCCGGGTGAGAATCACATGGTGATCAATTTTCTTTTGGTCTTAATTTAATTAATTAATTTATACCTTGCCTTTCTCCTGACAGGGCAACCAAGGCGGCTTAAAGGATTAAAACAATATTAAAATAGTACAAAGTACAATAAAATGGCATATTCTATGACATTAACTATGACATTTTCAAAACTAACTATTTTTTCTGAACTGTGAGGAGCCAGAGTGGCAACTGACTAAAAGAAAAGCAAGTACTGTATTAGAATTGACAGTGTACAAAATTTGCCATAAGAGTAAATTAATTGCACTAGATGTTATCTCGATTCATCCTGCTGCACTTTCTGTACATCCTGCACTTTCCCATCACTCTTGCCAAGTGGATGAGAACTGGGCAGCCCGCTTGCTCAATCTTTGACTGGTGGTTGCATGCCACACCTTGTTTCTTGCAAGTACCGGTTTCTGGATCTGGGGCCCAAACTCTTGCAGTCGTTAAGGCATTTTAGATGTGAAAAGTAGTTTAAATATAGGCATTCAAATGAAATGTTTATCTGCCACTTACAGTTCTGAAAATTGTTGCTGTTCTAAAATGTGTGAGCCAGTCTAAAATAACAACTCTTCAGAGCAAAATATTTTTTTTTTCCTCTTTATTTGGGTCTTCTCTAAAAAAAAAAAAGTGTACTTGTACAAACTACAGTAGTCCTTGAATTGAGAAATAATCGTCTTATGAGTTGTGGTGTGTTTTTAACTGTCTGAACTCAGACAGAAAATTTCATTGGCACTTATAAATTGCTGAACAAAGTGTACTGAAATAGAAATAGGACTGGTTTTACATTGGTCACATAGAAATATAGCACATAAAGAATCCGTGGCCAGCTTCTCAGCTGTTCAGCAAACAAACTGTGAAGAGCCTGTTCTGTTCCATGAGGAAGGGCCATAACTCAGAGAGGCATGTCCCAGGTTCAAACTCGGTCATCTGCAGGCAGGGCTGGGAAAGACTCCTGTAAAAAGTGAAAACCCCCAGAGAGCCACTGCAAGTTAAGAGTAGATTGACAATATTGAGCTGGATGGATGAATGTGCTCTTGTGCAACACCCACTTTTTAATAGGCATATGCAAGATAACGTCTTGTCTTGATTATGCCCATTTTTAAATTTTCTCCTTCTTCTCATGGCTGCTTCTTCCTAACAGAGGAACACTGTGTCTTCATTAACCTCCACATGAGTCATATATACTTATCTTATTCCATTATCTTGCTTTCCTATGAGACAAGTATTGAAATAGCACTGTGGCAAGACAATACATGTTGCCACCTTGACACCAGTACGCAACATGTCCGTAGGCGTCTCTTCAGGCCTAACTGTTGATCTTCTGGATTACCATGTCTGATTTTTTCCCAACTCCTTCCTCTTTTGTTTCTGATTCTTTCCCTTGTTTTCTCTGTAAGAAATATGTTGCTGCCATGCCTTTCTATCTTAATGATTCTGGAAACTGAAACAAAAGCAAATTATTGCATCTATTCTAGAGAGTGAGTGTCACCAAAGAAACAGGTGCTCCCATACGTCAACACTTTGTCATAGTACAGAACCATAGTAATATAAGCCATATGATGGTACTGTATTACTGAAAACATTGTTCTTCTTAAAATATGTACATGAGAGAATAAACCCCTTATTACAGAGTATTGCTTTTCAGGATAAGTAATTTGCTTTTGCATGAGTGAATATACAGGCAACATCAAACACTAGCACCATTTCATTTACCAAGTGGTATTTTTTTATCATGAAAATGTATGTACTTGGTAAGCTGCTCAATTTTAACATCTTGTTCATGGTGAGAATTTTAACATTTTTCTTCTTCCCCAGTTTCCTGATGGATAAGGAAGTGTAGTTAAATTGTCCTTATTATCTACCAAAACATTAGAGTAGCCACCTTACTAAATAGTTAGGTGCGCACTGCTGTGCCATTACTGCTTGGTAAATGGCCATCTACGTGCACCGCAGTTTGCATATGCACCAGGAACCTGCCTAGAAAGAGGACTCCTATGTTTGACGTGAGATGGAAAGTAAAAAGCTGAATTACTCAAGTATGCAATGTTGCTAATTGCCAAAGAAGGCTCAATCAAATGAGTGGAATATGCCATTAGTAAATCCAGCATAAGTCAGTCTTCGTGACACAGTGCCAGAGTTTTCCTTCATGTACCTGTTACTTGAAAAGCAAAGCCCAAAATTGAATCGATTGCATTCATTATTAATGAAATGACTGGTGCTGTGGATCCATCCATTTGACAGGCCATTTCTGTCAGTAATTCCGTTTCTAGAAGGATATTCATCTTCAGAATAAGCCTTCAGAGTTTGAAATGAAATACAGTACTCCCCCCATATCCGCTGGAGATATGTTCCAGGCCCCTCCGTGGATACTTGAAACCGTGGATAAGAGCGAACCCCCCTTCCATGGTTTCCTGAGGAGGCCCCCCGCCCTGCCTCCCCTGCGGGCAGGTGTGTGCGCGCCCCCCAGCTCTTGTTTTTCTTTCAGCAAGCTTTGTTTCTTCCTTAAAACAAACAGAGAAGCAGCCTCCATTGCAGGCAAGTAGAACGAGACTAAGTCCTAGAGAGGCTCTGCAAGGTTTCCGTTAACAGAAACCTTGCAGAGCCTCTCTAGGACTTAGTCTCGTTCTACTTGCCTGCAATAAGCAGCCAGAGGCTGCTTCTCCTGTTTGTTTAAGGAAGAAACGAAGCTTACTGGGAAAAAGTAAAAGCCTGGGGGGGTCCCTGCGATCCGTGGATAACTGAAACCATGGATAGCGAATCCGTGGATATGGAGGCCCACCTGTACAGAGATAGGGGTGATTGGTGAGTCTTCTGACAAACAGTAAGAATCCCATTGTGATCACTGTTCTGTGTATGACTGACTTTGTATCTAGACTGACAATGCAATCCAATGTAAGTATCTGGTGGGCAGCCCAGGGCCACCCACCAGATCCTATGCCCGTTCTGGGCTGCTCTGCAATGGCCCGGAGGTCTACTTGGGAAAGGGGACATTCATTCTCTTCTCCCGGTGTAAAACAGAGAAGGCCCAATGGACTTCTTCAGATTTCCGCCTGCTAAATAGCTGACGGAAGTAAGAGGAGGCCATGTAACGGCTGAGCTGGCCCGGTGGGAGACGGGGATATGGCAGATGCCATCCCCATCCCCCAGGCTGGCTCTACCAATGGCCCCTCTCCCTCGTCGCTTGGACCACCCATGCGGCCACTGAGGGATCTCTTACTTCCTCCGGTGGCCACATGGATGTTCTGGCGGTGGAGTGAGGGCAGCCGGCTTTGTGCTGGCCGCCCTTACTCCCGAGTCATCGTAAACGTGCCTAATGGCATATTTGCGACGGCTTCTGGCGGTGGAGCGCTTGCTCCGCTGCCAGTTATTTGCACAAGATTGCGCTGTGAATTTAGCTACTTTGAGCATATCCCAAAATTGTTTTTAAGAACAATTTGATATGGATTTCTATTTGGCACATGTGGCCACAAACCTATGCTGGGTCTTTAAGGAGTGTACTTTTGAGGTACCCATGTGTCCAAACACATGTATGACATTCACACATCACATTTTAGAGATACCTTTTAAAATATCACAAAAAGCAAAACCCATAATGTGTAAATCAGCCTTCAGCAACAGAACACTTCTGGCATAATGTATTGGAATGTTTTTTGTGCGCATCCCATTGAAGTGAGAATCTGTCCTCTTGCATAAATTCCATATACAGATGGAACTTAGATTACCGGTACATCCATGATGTAAATAGATGGCATCCATGATAATGAACCACTTGGCTCCTTTGTACAGCAATTGATTGCAAAACATTATTTGCACATGTTTAGGTAATTCAGAAGGACAGATATTTTACTCATTTCTTTTTAAAATAGATACCTATTTTAATCAAAGCTTGCCCTGTATTTGACACCAAGAAGCACAAATTATGGCTGGCCATCTAGCTCTTAAATCTTTCAAAAATCAAAATTTGGGATTTAGATAATTAGAAAACTTGTGTTCCTGCTTTCTAACTAAAGTATTTTAAAACTGAAAATGGTGTTTAAAAATGGGTGAAGAAAGCAGCCTTCACAGTAGGCTTCACCCATTGTTGTCAAAGTGACCGAACACGGTTTTAAATGTATTGTACCAGGCTTCTCTGTAATGTGTTTGAGGTTCTGTTACAAATTCACTCCGACACATCCATTTAAAGAAGCACATACTGTATATTGTTTTGTGTTAGTTCCTGTAAGATCCTGGGCCATTTAAAAATGCAAATGATCAAAAATAGGATTTGCTCCAAATTATTTGCTAATCCTGGTTAGAGGAGTCAGAAAAAGCTTGTCCTGATCGTAGCAGGTGCACTGCAGTAGCGGTGCCGCATGAACCAGTTCTCTCATTGCTGCTCGGTTACTGTCGGTCAATGCACTGTAGTAACCTCAGACTGTAATGCTCAAGCAGGGAGGAAGCGGATGCTGATTGGCTGCACTATTACTGTTGCTAAGATGAGAAAGGAAATGAATGTGCAAAGGTACAGACCAAAACAAGTGCTAGCAAAAGATATATACTGTATTCTGATCTGCAGAACATTTGGATTACATTGTTTGTCCTTGTTTTGGAGTCTGCATTTTCCAACAGAGCAAATGTATTTTATCTTGTTTAACAAAATCATTTCTTCTATTTCAAAAAGGGAAATGACTAACCCAGCTAGTCTGAGCTAACTGCAGAAACTATAAACCCACTTTAGAGATGCAAGGAATCCTTTCTCTCTTTTTAAGCTATGTCTTCATTAAAAAGAGTAATACTTTTCATACAGTGTTTGCTGGTGAACAATATACAAATATATAACAGGCAAGGTACAGAGTTGGTATATTATTATAATGGAACACAGTGTAAAACCAACAGCCCGATCCTATCCCTTGCCATGCTATGGTGTGTGTGCGTGGTGGTGGTGGTGGTGGTGGTGGTGGTGGTACAGCCAGTAGGAAGTACCATTAAGTAAAAAAAAATTTTTACTTCTGCTCCAGTAGGCTGCTTGATTACCTATGGGTCTCCTCTGACTTATGCCGGCCATTTTGCTGGCATACATCTGAGGAGGGGACGTTCCAAGGCAGGGAAAGGGGAATAAGATCCTGGTGCTGCTGCTGGGACCCACTCCCTCCCCCTAACTGCCCCCAGCCATCCCCCTCCCTGCCACAGCATGCCCCCACCACTGACTGATGGCTCCAACTGGCCTGGCAGTGGTGCAACCTTTGCACTGTCACTGGGCCTTTTACAACAGCGTATCGCAAGAAACACTGTCGTAAAACTCCCATAGGATTGGGCTGTCAGTCATATAACACTCACAAAGGATACGACATCATAATTGCAGTATATCTGACCAAAATGATATATGTCAGGAAGTCATTTAACTAATAGCAAATGATGAATGGGTACCAATCATCCATAAAAATGTCTGAGTCATCTAGCTTATTATAGGCACAATTTTATTTAGTTAACTTGTCCCTTGACTCCAAGGATCAGACTTGTTGATAGTATCCCATTGTTCTCTTGTGAGGAATCCTGGCTCTTCCAGTGGCATGCTATTCCTAGCTTTGCTTCCAGCAAGAGAGAGTCAACAAGGTTCTTGTGCACAGTGCACTGAATGTCTTGTCAAATAAAATATAGAATAGCACAGTTTAATTGTTGCTACACCAAAACAACAGTACGTAATGTTGTTAATATCAACGAAAACTTGTACCTGATTGGTTTTAAATGTTCGTTATTCTAACCAAGAGAACACAGAAAGTTACTGTTTTTCTTTGTTGAAAGGGGTAGCATTTTAGCACCTGACCTGTACAAACAGGATTTTTGCGGCTGGTGACTTAATTAGAATATGATGTTGCTGAGGCAAAATTTGTAGCAGTTCTTCCTTCCCCTTACTTCACCTCAAAATAAAATCCCCCAACGCCTTGCACATTTTAAAAATGACATCTTTATAAACAGCATGTTCTTATAATGCTTAGGAAAAAAGAGCAGAAAAAGCATCACCCAAATGGAGCATTTCTAGTTTACTAGTCCTCTCATGTTGTCCACTGTGTCAAAAAACAAAGAATGCTCTTTAAGTATTATGGAAAAAAATGTGTGTTTTAAGAAACCAACAGATTTCGAGGTGTACAAAGAGCCAATTTGCACAAATTGGCTTGGTGAGAATGTGGGTTGACGGGATCTGTACAGAGTTCAGCAGATGGTGTAACAGCTATGTGGTTGTTTTTCATGCACTTAGCTCACAACTCAACTCTCATGGAATCTAGCCAACCACGCTTGGCAGCTTTGTGGTGGTGTGGTAAACATGGGTTCAGTGGTGAGCTGAGAATGCAAAAAGACAACAGCACCACTTAAAGGGCATGAGCCACTAGTACCATCTCCTGGTCTCCTGGGTACCGACATTGAAATAAATATGTGAATGCATACGATTCTGGTGAGCAGAACCCATAGATGAGTGAGGCTGGTGCAGGTCCAGCAAATGGAACTGGAGTTGGGAATAAGCAGCGAGGTGGCCAAGTTTGCAAATGACACTAAACTTTTCCAAGTGGTGACATCTAGAGTGGATTGCGAAGAGCTCCAGAAGGATCTCTCCAAGCTGAGGGAATAGGCAGCAAAATGGCAGATGCACTTCAATGTAAGTGTAAAGTAATGCACATTGGGACAGGAAATCATAATTTCACATATAAGGCTAACTTCTACTAAGGGAAGGCTAACTTCTACTAAGGTTGGCCTTATGCAGCCGGAACTAGCATTCTGGAAGCATAAGGTCCTTTACGGCTGTCGCAAAGTGCGCCACGCCATTCTGTGCAGCCTGGCCACAGCCACAAGTGGCGAGTGGCCGGATCTGCATGCCAGCGGTATGTCCACATCCTTCAGCACTTGTAAGTCAATGTAGGGGGGAGGGGGAGGAACGAGGTGAGGTTGGGAAGGGGTGGTATCAGCGGCAGTGGAGCTGCCAATATCCTATTCCCCGTTCTGGCCTCAATCCACCTTCCTGGATCCACTTGGACATGTGCCAGCTATATAGCTGGTGCAGGTCTGAGTGGACCCATTTAGGTGATGAGGGCTTACTCCTGGGCAAGGGAAGAAATGTTCCCTTATCTGGAGGAGACCTCCAGGGCCTGAAACTCCCCCCACAAGATGCAGCACACTCCCCGTTGGCACAGCTGCATCGCCATGCGGGGAGTTACATAGTATTGGACTGTAAGTTAGTAAGGCTACTAACTTCCTGCCCTAGACATTGGTATCTGCCCCAGTCCTGGATTGGTCTGAGGGACAAGTCCTTACTCCGTGACCCACTGCTTAGCCAAGGTTGCCAGAACTGCCACTGGTATTAGTGAGGGAGGAGGGAGAGTCCATCAAGGCCCCTCCTGTGACGACTCTTAGACCTGCTCTAAACAATACATTCCCCTCTTATGTTCTTACGTGCTGATTTTTTTTCCTTTTGCATATTTGCCTTTAATTGGCTATCTAAGGAAGTGACTGAGAAAAATGAAAGAGTGAGAGTATCACTCAGCTAAAACGGGTCAATTGGATTGCTTACTGCAATGTGTCATATAATTGCCTTTATGTGACCAAATGTGTGCGCTGATCTGCTTCCCATGCTGCACAGGTCCTTTTAAACATTTCCACAGCTTGGAAAAGGGTAACTTTCATTTGATAAATTAAATGGAGTCCATAGGTGTTTTTTCAGTTGTAGTACATGTTAAAGTACTAGTCACTGGTCCAGCATGGGACCATCCCGAGATCTCCTGGTGCCTGACATGGCATGCCAAATGTGCTACCCTTACCTGGAGATGTACGAGTCTCTGTTCCTCTTCCTCCTCCTCCCTGAATCGGAAAAGAGATGCTTTAGCTGACCATTCTCCTCCACACTTCCTCTTTCACTCTATTTCCATTGTCCATTTCCAATGCAGAGTGGGAGAAATAGGAGCAGTGGAGGTGAGTGGGCGGACAGAGGTGGACATCTCCCACAGCTGCCTGAGGTGACCGCTTTAATTGGCCTTATGAATGAGCTGACCTTGGTCCAGCATGAGGACGACACTGGGCATGATCTTTTTACCCAGTGGCGCTCCTGGAGGGGGTGTGGCACCGTAAGTGGTGCAAGGCGCTGCACTGCACCTTGCAAACCGGTTTAACGCAGCCCCTCCGACTTGCCCAGAGCTATTCCGCCAGCAAAGGCAACATTGCCTTAGCCGCTGGAATGGCTCTGGGGGCGAGTGGGAGGGGCCGTGTTGCACCAAGTTGCAAGGCGCCTTGCACCACTTACAGTGCCGCACCCCCTCCAGGAATGCCACTACTTTTACCTTTGCAGGCATTGGTGTGAAATATGTGAAGAGGTTGGGGTTAGTTATGTTTGCATTATATACTCTGAATATGTTTGTATGATTGTCTCTGTATAGGTTCAGTCAAATAATAGAATTAACTTTGTAGTCAGAGAGGTATAGAGCTCCAGAACATATCTATTAGAGTCCACTGTCCTACATCATGGTGTTTTGGAGGCTTTTACCCTCCCCCCCCAAACCTTTTTTTAGACATTTCCACCTGAAGCAAAAATATAAAAAAGACACCCTTAGAGGCCAGAAAATGACACCCTGTCAAGATCTGCTATCTAAATTAACTGCTTCACCTTGGTTCATGTTGAGACCAGGTTTCCCAGGGCATTACGCTGGATACCGCTTCTTCCCTAAGTTGATTTAATGTGCGTGTACATTTGCATGCACACGCTACTACACATGAGCATGTACCTTCCGCTAAATAGCAAATGCCTGACGACGATCTTTTTGTCACTTCACCTACCAACCACCCTCTTATTTGATAAGAAAGAAGGAAAAGGTGCTGTTCCTTAAATCCTACGGCAACAACAGGTGAACCTAGCTTTCCTGTGTGAGATTGCATTCCCATGAAGGGCAAACAAAATGTTCTCAAGGCGTGTTGTGTGGTGTGTGTGTGTGTGTGGTTTTTCTTTTCTTTTCTTTTGGCAGATGTGAGTAGCTTCTGTCCATATTAGTCACAAGCATAAGATAAGACTATGTGAATAAGTGGGGTGGGACATCCCACCACTTTGTCACCCCTTAATTTCCATTCACAATATGAAGAGAAAAGGCAGTGAAGAAGATCAGGGCTTCAGCCTGATGAGCAAATGTGCTATAGCAGTGATGGCCAACCTTTCAACATGAATGCTCCTGGCCCTTTAATGTGTGTATAGGTGAGGGCATTTCAGCAGGTGCAGCTGCTTAAGCAGCACCATCAGCACTTGCATCTGCCAAGATTTTGTCTTCTACATCACTCTTAGGAACGCAGAGGCCCTAATGGTGGAAGATTGGCCACCCCTGTGCTATAGGAACAGAGCAAGGGAGGGAATGTACCTAATTGCTTGGAGAGTGACTCCTATGCTGCTGCTTACTGCTGGGAGAAGGGAGCTCTGTTTGCTCCTGGAGGAAGAAAAGAGCAGAGCTCCTCCCTCAAGCAAGATGAAGTCTGAAATCTGACATCAATGCACCATAGGTCAACTTTGAGTTTTCGTGCTCCCATTCAAAGCCCAGCTGGTCTAAACTGTGTCTTTCTGGGAGCACCCAGAAGCCGTTTCTGTGCTTCTGATCCTTGATGAAAATTCCCAAAGTAGCAACAGAGAGAGTTGCATTTTAAAAAATCCTACATCTGCCCTGCTTCCCAAAAGAAAATTCATTTGTGGTGCTCTGTCCAAAAGTAGGCATACTCAACATTGCTGTTGTCATCCAGAGCAATTTAATTACAGGTTCCATCATGCCAACTAGGAAGCTGCTTTACAAATAAGAGTCAAGTAACATAATCTACCAGAACAATTAAGAGGCCAGGTTGATTGGAGATAAGCCTTCTCTCAGACTTAACCTAAGTTAACCTGACCTGGATTTAGACCTACCAGCGAAGAAGAATTTTGACAGTATGCATAGAAGGTTGTTGAAAGTTGTGATTATGTATAAAATATTTTTTTGTTACAGAGATTTTTGTTTTCTAATCTAATGCACTGCTGAAAGGGGAAAAAAAACCCTGTATGTGCATTTTATTGTGCTGAAAGACATGAAAAAAATTAGTTTCCCAGAAATTGTTCTTCAGTTCTTTTTGCCATTTGATTACTCTCTCTTTTCAAGTTATTATATGTGTTAAAGGGGAATGACTGTCTTCTCTGAAAAGGATGAGATTTAGGAAACATAAGAACATTTTAGTAATAGCAGTTTATTGTGTTTCATGGTTTGGACAGAGTTCTTTGTTCCATTTTCTCTTGAGCATGCTATGCATCATAATTTGACTTGCTAGACAAAAGTAATTAAGAAGTCATTTGGCAAGAAGTACATTCAATAGATGAGATTTTTGACCATGTCATGATTTGATGTAAATGAGAAGCAAACTGGTGTAATTGAGAAGGTACATAATTTGTGTATGTGTGTACACAAATTTGAGCATACCACTTAGCCCTGCCCCCACCTATGATGTAATAATGAAGCTCTGCCCCCATTCTCCCCATGATCTGCATTTGTCTGCAGGTACAAATACTGAACAACATGGGGATGCAGGGGCTTCATCATGGTGTCACTGGTGGGGGGGCATGGTCTCCCCCCACCACGTACAGGAATACATGGGGAAAAATATCTGAAGAGAGCTAGTTGTCTTGCTTATATCTTTTCGAATAATGGGATACTTATGGTTGCTACCAGAGAGTTGGTAAAATAGGTGAAACCAGAAGAAAAACGCATAGCAATTATATTGGGTCATAAATATGAAATCATGGTACAGTATAATGTGTGTCAGGGAATAAAGCTGATAGTAGAAAGAATTGCAGCATGATGGAGATTGGGATCACAGACTATTGTGGTATATTTACATTCTTTAAAGCAGCGTTTCTCAACCGGTGGTATGCGTACCACTAGTGGTACGTGGACCGCTGGGAGGTGGTATGCGGGCCCCTGGCTGTCAAGATGGCAGCCGCCAGGGCGGCTGCACCAGAGCCCTGGACATGGCGGCATAAACTCTGCAGAGCCGGCAGAGCTCGAGCACGCAGGTTTCCAGGGCTGGAAAAGGCCCTCCCTCTTGCCCTTTCCCCCTTATCTCTCCCTTACCTTTCAGGCCTCCATTGCAACCAAAAACCCAGAAGTAAGTGGTGATGCTGTCGTCATCACTTCTGGTGGTACTCAGCGTGGCAGTAGCCACGGAGGTGGTACGCCACGCCGAAGGGATTGAGAACCCCTGCTTTAAAGTGACATCTAGCATCACCATTCCTCTTGTCTGTCTGTTCCCACTGTTAGCAAGTATTTTTCTTTCTCCTATTCAGCAGGGGAGGTATTTCAGTAACAGTGTGTAGGACCAGTGGTAGGTCTGTATTCCTGGAATATGATCACGTGTTGTCTAAAGAAAACTTGGGAGAAGCAGGCAATTTCCCCTTGCCTGCTTGTGATGTAAAGCTAATAATGGGTATCATGGGTGAGAGGTATGTCCTACGATTAAGTTTGTGCTTATAAGAAGGTGTGACTGTATTAAGAAAGATACTACCTCTCTTCAGGTGCTGATAGATGTCTTATTTCATTTGAGGTTCAAATAGTAAGCTGATTAGTCTGTCTTCCTAGTAATCATGTGATCAATTTTGCTGATACAGGTCTTGATATGCTTCCACCTATATTGTGAAACTTGACTTGGGAAACCTCTCTGGAAGTGAGTGCTCTTTAAGCTTCTTGGAACGAACTGTTGCTTCCTGCCTTTTTGCTGTGTTAAATCATAGACGCAACCTCCATCTGAATAACTGACTAGGTTCCCAAATTCATTGTTCCATTTTATGTTCCTTTTTGTAAGTTATTAAACATCTTATCAGTGGCGTACCAAGAGGGTGAGGTGGTGGGGATGGTCCGCCCCAGGTGCAGACAATAAGGGGGCGCATTGCCTTCCAGCTGAAGTGGGAGGCTAATGCAACCTGCAAGAGGAGCGGAGGAGCCTCTCTCCCCCTCTGCGATGTTCCTTTTGCTGTTCTGTCTAGATTGGCGATATGAAGGAAGGCAAAGCAAGGCAAGTTGAAGCCCCTCTGGAGGTGGGTTTGATGACCTTGTCTGAATCTGGTGTCTCCTTCAGGAGCAACAAACAGAAAAGGTGCCTCCATGGTGCACCGACCACTTACAGGCAGAGCGAAGCAAGTGGGGCATTGCTGTCTTCCCTTGTCCCCTCCTCCATCTTCTGTCGCCAACATCTGTCCGCTCTGGGTGTCAAATATGCTACTGCTGGGTATGCCACTGCATCCTGTATATGTGAGTGAAACTTGCGGTGCATTTCTTACAGGAAATAGGAAAGTCTGAAATAGGAACTGATTTCTGATTCCAAAAACTAGCTAAGCAGCAACACTGTAGGTAACAGATTCCCTGTCAATGGCGCACAATATTTTTTGGATCTCTGTGCAGGTGCATGTTACGGAGTTCAGCATATGCACAGAACTAACATTGGAAGCTTCCATAGCTTTGTCAATTGTTCCACCCCTGAGCTTGAGTGGGGAAACTCCATGCTTTTGCATCACTCCAACTGGTACTCAGGCTCCAGATATTCTGTGTACGTGCACTCCCCATGCTCATATAATTGCCATCACTGAGGGCCAGCCCAACTCAATATGGAACCATCTGTGCTGCTGGGTCTTCAGTCATTATTAACCTCATCCATCACCAAGGGGACCAAGGAAGCTGCCACCATCTGTGGTTTCTGTGCCACCATCTGGAAGCAACTGCAATTTCTTGTGGCATGATTTCTACCCTGATACTGGCTGGCATCGTCATTTTGACAGTTGCAGTTCCATAGTCTACAACTTCATCGTAATATTGTTGTCAATGCCGACATCAGCAATCTCATCGATACCAATGGTTATGTCTACTTTACCTTTGCTCCCATCAGCATCTCCCTTGGCTCTCCCCTCTTTTGATTGGCAGTAGAATTGGAGTTGGGAAACATCCACCTCCATCATGCCCTCTGAGTCTTCTCTGGACCACCAGGTGGAGAATAGGAAGGCATTTTCTTCCACAGGAGTCCTAAAATTGCACAGGGTTGCGGGTGGAAGGGAGAATCTGTAAAAATAGCCCCTTCCATTGGCACAATTAGAACATCTTCCACAAATGGAATATGTTCTTGGGACACAACTCGCTATATTTTCCATACATGTTGGTTTTTTGTTCAAGATCAACATTTTTTTTCAAAGTTTTGGTTTTCAAATACCAAAACAGTGAAAAATCGAGAATTACTGCTGTACTTTGATCCTGAAGTTTCCTTCTTTCCAACTAAATGCAATGTTCTTTCCTTTTTCTATTCTTTCTTGGTCCTTGAACAATCACATTCATATGTATATTATTTTATGCATAAATAATGAATATTTGTTCCATGTATGTATTGACTGTACTATTTGTTCTATTTCTTTAAAGTGGTGATGTTTTACCAAAAAATACGTTTAATTACAAGACTTCTGCCTTTCATGCCTCTCCTATGTCCCTCGCACATTGCACCCCACTCTCTTCCCTGTTTCAGCCCTCTTCACTGGTGGAGTTGTGCTACCATCAGAGTGTGGTATGGCATTATCCAATATTGCATCTGTCAGTGGATGGACTTTTACACTGGCGGGGCTGTCGTTGCATATGTAGAGAGATACTGGTGTATCTCGAGGATAGGATTGGGCTGTTAGGCTGCAATCCTATGCACATGTACCTGGGAGTAAGTCCCATCGGACTCAGTCAGCGCAATCCTGTGTAACCTTGCACTGGTGTAACAGCAGATGCACTGGTATGCTTCTACTGTTACACCGGTGCAAGGTTACACAGGATTGTGCCCAGTGAAACTTACTTCTGAATAGACATGCATATGATTGTGCTATTAGAGTCTTTGAAATAGATGGAAAATCAGCATTGTGGTGATTGCTTATTTCTTGAATTCTGAACTGATAGAACAGAAAAAAAAATGGCCTCTTGAAAATCCACTTAAAGTAATTATTTTCTATTCTGCTAGTACTGATGCACTGCTGAGGGTTTGTGTTTAATTCTACCAGAAGAAATTATGATAGCAAATTAGAATAGTTCAGATATATATACCAGATTCTGTGTTTAGTCTGTTGGTGCTGAAAATATTTTCATTTCTTAGACTTCATTAATGCAGGTAATCTGGAGGAGAGCTAAAAGCACATAAATGGTTAGACCGAAACCAAGGAGTTGGAAGAGATCCATAGCTTGTTACCACATTCACTGGAATATTTTGTTTCTATTATATTAATTTGTATGAAAACTGTGACAAACTACTAAACTTTAAGAAATATTTAGAGTCTCCATCTGGTGTTGATGGTTTTAAAGAGTTTTATTATAACATTATGGCTGTTTTAATTGGCTTCCATTATGTATTTTGCCCTTTGTACATTAATATTTATATACTGCTTCCATTACTTGAAAAGAAAAATGTCCATAGATTCCCAGAAAAGATAAAAAAAAATGGTGAATTATGCAAAAATTATCTCTATTTCCTCTTATTTGGAGAGGAGCTAATGAGCATAATGCTTTTAAGCAATACACATTCTAGCTTTTGTTCTTCCAACCTGTAGGCATGAGGATAGCCCAGTGGAATACATCATATTATATATACACACGGGATCACTTGTCATGAGGTCTAGCGGGAGCAGGGTTACTCTCGGTCATTGACCTATTTAAGAGGTTCTCTCTGTTCTAGTATGCAGACATGTGGCTGTGTACCGACTTATATCCAAAAGCAGAATCTGGCTTTATGTTTTTCACACAGTCCTATTGTCTGCTTTCAAGAATCGGGTCCTGGCAAAGTTCTATAGAAAGGAATAACCTGATAAAAGAAAACTTTTAAACAATGCTTTAGGTAGAAGTTAGTGAAAAATTACATCTGTGCTGGAGAATGCCCATCACAGAGGTATGGGCGAAATGTTGTCTGGAATTCAATCGTATAATGGACTGTGGTCACAAAACCCGGACAATTTTAACTGTGGATAAGCCATGATTTGCTGGATCATGGACTTAAGCTCAAAGAGCTGCCCTCCTCTTTTTTCCTCCTTCCCCCCCCCACGTGCCCAGCTGATCAGATCCCAGTTTCATATCCTGGTTTTCAGTTTACAAACTGCAGCTCCCAGGTTTGGATGATAGGCAGAGCTTTGTTTAATGTTCACTTTTAAGGGGAGGAGGGGACACATGCTCAGAGCGCTTTCAGTGCATGTTCCTGATTCAACAAGCCATGGGATGAACTGGACCGTAGTCATTTCTCCATCTTTTATCTCCACGCTACTAGGCGCACAAGTTTGTTAATTAGGTGTCTGTCTTCTTATGGTGGGGAATTAAAAAAAAAACACAGCACATATTCCTAGGCAGTAGACTAAAGCAAATGAAGGAGGAGTTTATATTTTCCAAAGAAATAGCTTATGCACTTCTGATTCCCCAATTCTGATTCCCCAATTTTGGTGCACATTGTGGACTTGATTTTCACTGTGTGTGAGATCCATGAATCCTTACTGGAGCTCATCATAGATGAATGATCTATTCATCTGTACTGAATAGAATTTTTTCTTTAATTTGAAAAACAAAGAAATACAAAAAAAAACCTGGTTAAACATCATATACTACTTTCCAGTTAGCTCTCTGTTTCTTTTGGCGTTTCCCACTAGTTTCAATATGACTTATAGGTGAGGGTGTTTAATTTTGCCCACATTTCACCAGTAGACCAGATGCCCCTATGTTTCTCCAGGCTTTTTGTCACAGACACAGACATAACACTGATAACAGTAACAGGGAGATCCTGTGTGATGTATTTTATTTATTTTTCACATTTTTATATCACCCTTCCTCCAAGGAGCTCAGAGTGGTGTACATATTTCCTCCCCTCCTTTTTGTCCTCACAACAACCCTGTGAGGTAGGTGGGGCTGAGAGATAGTGACTGGCCCAAGGTCACCTAGGAAGCTTTGTGGCTGAGCGGGGATTTGAACCTGGATCTTCCACGTCTAAGTCAGACTCCCAAACCACTACACTGGTAGTTAAAGTGTTTACTTTACCGGTAGTTAAAGTGTTAGACTGGAGAGGTGTGGCCTAAGAAACTCTCACAGGGGTTTTGGGAGGATAAAATGTGGGCAGGGGAAAACCATCTATGTTACCTTTATGTTTGAGGTACATGAAATGAAAAGTTTCACATCTCAGTCTTTTTAATGAAATTCTGTGTTGGAATATATACACACGTCCCTTGTTGAAGTAATCTCTGGAATCTGTTTTGAAATTACTACTTGAGATTGAGAGTCACCCTGGGATTTACATGCTTCTTCTTTATCCTCTCATTGAACATAGAAGGTAACATTTCAGCTGGGAGACTCTGTAATTATATGAATGTGAGATCATTCTTACACTGGATATTGAAGCTAGGTCGTCCAGTGAAGCAGGTCTTGCAATCAAGTACTGTACACATCGGATGCACTAGTTCAGATATTGCTTTACGACACATGGTGGGAGAAATGAAGTACACAAGCCTAAGTGCAATTTCCATTCTCATTATAGTGGTCCAGATACCTTTTGTATGATCCTGATTTGTCATATCTATTTTATTTTTCATTTCTGTTTGTGAGTAATTACAGTACTAGTAATTGTTTAGAATCTCAATATAAATTAAAATAAGCTTAAGAAGCTGTATGGTTTTTCTTTAAAGAGGACTCGCAGATCTATTTGATTGAATTAAATCAGTATAGAAGCATATGTAACCGCACATCCAATCAAGCCACCATTTATGACATCAAATTGAAACAGGTTGTTCAGTTGAAAAGCTAAGAAGGGAAGGAAGAATTATATCAAGGATAGGCTGACCATATCCAAAAAGGGACAGGGTGCCTATAACCTTAAAGGCTTAACAGCGCAATCCTGTGTAACCTTGCCCCAGTGTAGCAGCAGATGCACCGGTGCATCTACTGTTACACCGGTGCAAGGTTACACAGGATTGCGCTGTATGTCATTTTTGGAAGAGGGGAGTTGGGCAGATGCTGCTCATCATGGAAGGGTGCAACAAGCTGCACCTGCCCAACTCCCTCTTCCAAAAATGGCTTAAGCCTTTAAGGTTATAGGCACCTGTCCCTTTTTGGATATGGTCAACCTAATCAAGGATCTCTCCTATGCACACTTTCCTGGGAGTAAGCTCCATTGTTGAACACAGTGGAACTTACTTCTAAGTAAGCCTGCATAGTAATTATGTTTTCTGGAGACCTTTTGCAAGGCTCACTTTTTATGATATTATGGTCAGATTAAAAAAATAGAATGCTTGTAGAATCTACCGGTAAATTTGTCAAACTTTGGAGAATGTTACCCATTGCATAGAGAAAAATGTGGGCAGAGGGCTGCGAGAACATGCTGGCAAGCTCTGGCAAGCCCAATGTGCCTCTTCGTCACGCTCCCAAAGGTTCACCTTCCCCCACAGCACATACAGCATTTGTCTGAGTGGCAAATGATGTTATATGCAGGGCGAGTTCCTCCCTGTGATCAGGGATGCTGGTTAGACAAAATGCAGGCCGTTATGAAAGTGACCAGGTCGAAATTCAGAGGTTATATCTGAAAACTACACTGTATACAAGTACAAGTAAAACTCATACAAAAGTGACATGTTGAAAAAGGTCATGCTTTGACAGAACAATCCATTTTCTTATACTGAGACTAAGGATGGTGTAGTGTTTATGGTGTTGGACTTAGACCTGGAAGTTCCAGGTTCAAATCCCTGCTCAGCCATGAATCTTCCTGTGTGACCTTGGGCCATTCATTATTTCTCAGCCTAACCTACCTCACAGGGTTGTTGTGAGGACAAAAGGAGGGAAGGAACTCTGAGCTCCTTGGAGGAAGGGTGGTATAAAAATGTGAAAAACAAATAATACTCTGATTTTGGATAATTTCAATAAGATTACTATCACGCCATTTAGAGCAAGTTTTGCAAGCTCTAAAGAACTTCAAGTTTCCTAAGGATATGAGTCAAAAGTGCCTAGAAAACCCTAAGATGACAATGAAGAATGGTTTTGCAGCAAATGACATGTAGCTAGGCAGGAAGAGTGAGGTCACACCATCTGCTAAATTTTGCAGCCACAAATACTATAGTGTTAGGGGTCTTGCTGCCTAGTGAGCTGTCACATCGCATTAGTTCCTTTGAAGAAAAGCATTATCCAGTTATTAGATTTATATAATGAGCAACTGCTTTTTGGGAAGAAGGGATGGCATACAGTTTTGGTAAGGGCCATAAACCTTATTTAGTCAAGACTTTGTTCTATGTGAGAACACAATACAATCTGTCCGGTCTAATACCTAGCTGAAGTTTAAGATTTAATCCCTGGCTCTGAGGGAACAAAAGGGGGCTATCAGAGTTTCTGCAATCTAAATTCTAGTCCAATTAACTATTTTAGCTGCATTTTTCACTTCAAGCCATATTTTGTTACCTATCTGATACTTACTTTTGGACAAAGGCATATATATTGCCTGGTGCTATTATACCAGAGTCCTAATTAAAGGATCAATGATTGTAATCTCACTCTGGATTCTCACGTAAATCACCTACCTTGTCGAAGACAGTGGGGCACATTTTTACATTAATGATCTCCTCCATTGGTAATCTGATCACTTTCTGATATATAATTTAAAAGTTTAGGGAAGTGGTTCCAAAACTGGGAGACGTGGCTCCCGGGGGAGCCACGGAAATCAGCCAGGGGAGCCACGGAATGCCACAGAATCCTCTCGGAAAATAGTGCAATACCAATTGGCAGGCATCAACATAATGTAATGGGGAGCCGTGACCAATGGTCAAGGGAGCCGCAGGTTGAAAAGGTTTGGGAAACACTGGTTTAGGGGAAACCTTCTCACAAGGTACTTCTCCCTTTTATATTTCTGGACTCCATTTACCTCAGTGAGAAAGGGCTGATTCACACATACACATTTTGCCTAGGATTTTCACTTTGAGATAGTTTTCTTCTGCCTGATACAATTTTGTTGTTCGCAAGATAGTTTTACCAAATTAATATTAAGGGGGGGGGGAAATCACCTTGTCATTCTCTTCCATCTCACAAATGGTGAATTGACCCAAAGATGTAACCATTCCACTTTGCTGCTGTTTTGGCAACACAAGATCTGCTAAGGTTCTCCTGCCTTGTGCACTAGATTGTTACTTCCTTCTTCACTCATGTTCTTGATGCCAAATTGTTAATTCCATATACACTGTTCCTCTAACAGAACCGTTTCTCCTGGCCCTTGTCACCCCCACTCAAAATTACTGTATCCAGTTTGAGATTGAACATCTTGCCTTGAAACCCCCTAATTTAGTAGAATGCCTTGTGAAAATCCAGTCCAGGTTATATGGTACCCACTACAAGTATACTCTTGCACCAGTGTAAAAGTAGATCCACTTGTGTAAGTGCACCTATGCCAGTGTAACTTGCCATACGCCAATGGACGCAGGACGGACACTGGCGTAACCCCTATCGGACGCTGTGCATGTGCAGTTCAGACGCAGGACGGATGCCCGTGCAACTCTGCTGGCAGAGGCGTTGCTGGAGCGCGGCGGGAAGGGCGGACCGCCTGGGTGCAACGCGTGGTCCACGCGTGCACCAGGCGGTCCTCCCTTCCCGCCGCGCTCCAGCGACGCCTTGGAGGAGGCCTCGGAGCGTCCGCCCTCAGCGGAGCTCCAAGGCCTTCTGAGGGAACCCCAATGCGCGACGTCATATTTACAAGGTTTAGCGCATGCGCAGAACGTTTGAGGGCAAATTTGCCCTTAGAAACGTACTGCGCATGTGCGAAAACTTCTAAATATGACGTCACGCATCGGGCCTCCCTCAGAAGGCCTTGGAGCTCCGCCGAGGGCGGACGCTCCGAGGCCTCCTCTTGCCCAAGACAGCCTCCGCTGCTGCCGGCTCCGGAGACATCCTCGCCGGCCGGCTGTCGGGCGGCACGGGGGTCATTAGGGCGGCGCGCGCGCCCTCTCAGTGGGCGGCGCGCGTCCTAGTGACGCCGCTGTCTGCTGGCATAGGGCGCAATGCCCCCTGAGCCAGCAGAGTTGCAGCGGTGTCCGTCCTACATCTGAACTTCAAATGCATGGCGTCCGAGAGGGGTTATGCCGGTGTCCATCCTGCGTCCGTCAGCGTATGGAAAGTTACACTGGCATAAGTGCTCTTACACTGGTGGATCTACTTTTACACCGGTGCAAGAGTTACACAGTGAACAGTGGTTCCTATTTACACTAATCTGTGTTGATTTATGTAGAGCACCAAGTTACAGTAGGATTTCTATTATTATCAAAGATACAGAAATATACTCAGTATCAACACATTTTTAAATTAGTTAATAAAAGGTCTTAATTTTACACCAGATGCGAAGTAGCAACTCATTTGGTCTCCATAACAGGCAGTAGCTTTATTCATTGCCAGCTAAGGCATGTTTACAGAAATCTTCCCAGTATACGCAAAAAATAAATTAGACAAAGAAAAACAAGCTGTGTAGGGATAACATTGATATGCTTAGCTTGAAATCTCTTGGGAACACATCCACATCTTGATGGTGTCACAGCGAAGGGACAAGGTTTGCTTATCCTGAAATAACAAAACCATCTTGACTGAACCATAAGAAGGCTCACATAGGAACAATAGGAACACTCTTGAGTGTTAGTTTCCTTCTCTCTTGGATTATAAGGGTGCCTTTGTTCTAAATACCGAAGGAAGAGTCAATTAACCTAGGGAGAGCAGTGTGTTCTTCTTACAAGGGTTCTACATGACCCAAGCAGTCTGCCTGCCTACTTGTAGGGTTTGTGTACCTCTGTCAGCCACCATAATTCTTCCTTTTCCAGTGTTAAGCAAACCGTTCAAGGCCTCATATGTAGGGTTACCAGATCGTCAACCGGGACGGAGTGATAGCCCCTTAAGGGGGAGGAACGTGCCAGCCCCGCCCACTCTCCTCCCCCTTAAGGGGCTATCGCTCCGTCCCGGTTGACGATCTGGTAACCCTACTCATATGTAAAGCTTGACGTGGTAGAATTGGCTTCTACAATTGATTGTGAGGATATGCATAATTTTATGGTGCTTGCTTAACTTCATAGAAGACTGTTTCAGACACTGATTTGTAGGCGTTCTTGGAGCAGTTATAAGAATTTGTTCATGATAGAGAGGATCCATGCATGCCGCAAAGCATAACATGTTAAAATCTCAATAGTGATTACTTGTAGCTGTCTAGTCCAGTCTTGGAGAAATCCTGCGGCTTGTGTGGAATTATTTCACATCTGTTAGCGAGATTAAAATGTATTGGCCTCATTCATTTTGAAGTAGGAAACAACATAGCCTTTTATTTACTTGATAATGGTGTGTGCTAAGGTCTCAAGAATGGCTTTTTATACACTTCTCAAGGAAGTGCACAAATTGTTTCTCTGTAAAGTAACTGAGATGATTTAAAAGACTAATAGCTTGGCACAATATATTCCATTAAACATTTAAAACTTGCTTGGATGGACTTTAGGATATGACGGACGTTGTGCCTGCATCCATGTGATGTTGGCGTGGTGTCCAAATAGAAGAGTCAATAAATAAGGACCCAAAAGGATTCCAAAACATGGACATTTAAGTTGTTGAGGGTAGATCATGCTAATAGATGTTTCATTACTGTAGTAGAAGGTCTTCGTTGGAGTCATCCAGACTTTTAAAAATATTGTACTACCTGAAGTACAGGTTTGCATCATATCCACCATGTGTTTGGGACAATGTGACACATGTGCACTACTAAGACATGAATATTCTAATTTTTTCTTAAGAGGATATGACAAGGCATAGGAACTCAGTACAGTATGTGTTTTTCAGAAACATTCATGTTTCTAAATTTGTAACCAAGAAAACTTGTGATGCCAGTATATAGAATTTATGGGTCAACATTCTAAGGAAGATTAGCCTCAATGCTCAACAGCAGAAAGACGCTAATTACTTATGTCTGAATATTCTTAATCCTTTCTAAGAGGTTGTTATGGGCACAATGCTGCTTCTATATAGACAAATCGCCTCTACTTGGTTGACCTCCATAAGCAATAAGACCTTTTACCCATTTCAAGAAAGAATAATGTATGTCATTGTGTTTTAAGGTCTCAATGACCTGAAATGTTAATTAACAAAATCCAATTCTATAATTCATCTTATACCCTTCCCCACTTTTAAGAGAAAAAAATGTTTTTTGTATATTTGTTCTGTGTGTTATGAGATGATTTGTGAAGATTTTAAATGTATTGTTTTAAATGTAATTTTTAATCAATTTTTAGATGTTTTTATTAACTTTTTTTTTGCTGTTTAAAAAGTAATTATCTATTTGTATTTTTTGTATTTTTGTATTTTATTTTTGTGTAAGCCGCCTTGGGTCCCTTTGGGGAGAAAGGCGGGATAGAAATATTGTAAATAAATAAAATAAATAAATTTAGCCAAATGACAGTGCAATCCTATCCAATTTACACCACCGTTGTAACCAGTGGCGGAGAGGGGGGAGGCTTTGGAGGTTTATATCCCCTTGAATTCCCCTTTGGAGCGGATTTGAATCCCCTTTCCATTCTGGGGCCTCCCGTTCTCCCTGCACCGCAGGTTACACCAGCTGTGTAAGTTGGATAGCATTGCGCTGTTAACCTTTTTTATGCTGGCAGTTAAGCTAAGCCTGAAAAAGACTCTTCAACCTAAAACTCAAATGATTGCTACCAGGACTTTGCAGCATGCAGCTGGTGTTTTTGCAGGGGTAGATAGGGAATGGCGTTTTACCTTGCGTTTGTAACTTTCTCATACTACAGAGATTAATGAAAGTCAGTGAGGGCATATTTTCATAATTTGGGGTTGAATGCACTGGAAACCCATGGCATCTTTGTTTTTTAAAAAACCTGTTTAGTTACAGGAATGATGATAAAACTGCACCTGGCATAGGTGGTCCTTGCCCCAGTCAGGAATCAATGTAAGCCCCTGAGTTGGACATTCCAAGCAAGTTCTAGGTGTTTCTCTCAAATCTGGCTTTCTAGTGTCTAATACAATAAAACTCACTGTCACATACCCCTTACTGCCCTGTTGTGTCATTTCCTATGAAGTTCTGTACATTCTATCAAGCTTAACGATCAAAAGAGGTTAGAATGGCTTTTTTCCCTCCAGGATCCAATGAATCAACCTTAGGCTGCAATCCTATACACACTTTCCTGGGAGTATGTAAGCCCCACTGAATACAATGGGACTTTCTTCTGAGTAGTCATGCATGGGCTTCAACTTGCACTGTAAATTACGGGTGTTTAATTTGGAGATCTGTTCACTCCCACCATTTTTATGCAAAGAATGCAAGTACGCATCAAGGCGTCTAGTGTGCTAGAGGTTTAGTTTAATGTAAACAAGGAATCATATATTGCTCTTTTAATGCAAGATAAATGGTTTTTGCAAGTGTGTGTTCTGCACAATTTAAGGCCATGGCTTTATCAGATGATTTCCGCCACTTTTCAGTTACAAAAGGTATCAGTGGTAAATCAAATGTTCAAATTACAGTGAAAGTCTTGTTAACCTACAGTCTTCGCCATGTAAGAGTCTTCCAGCCTGGCCACTATGCTGCATCTTGCAGGGGGGGGGAGACAGTTGGGGAGAAGCAAGGCAGGCCCCATCGACTCGTTGCATCTTTGTGGTGTTTTCAGCCAATGGGAGGTGGTGTTGGACCAGGATATAGACTGGACATCCTGTCTCCCTGTCTCAGTTTTGAACATAGCGTGTTTTGATCGTAAGAGGACTCTATTTTACTAGGGGAAAGATGATGGATAATAAAATGGTGATGACATTTTATTCTCAACAACTATATGTTCACAATTTAATAGGAGTTTCCCCTCCTATTTCAGGTTTCAAGACCCTATTGAAAGGGATTTCAGGAAAGTTCAGCAGTGGAGAACTTGTAGCAATTATGGGCCCTTCTGGAGCTGGGAAGTCAACACTCATGAACATCCTGGCAGGATACAGGTGAGTAGAAGGGCAGTTGTGGTCATGCACGCCAGTTTACACATGTTTCTTCAGGCATACAATTTATATTTTTAGGTTAACTTTGGCACTGTCACCCAAACCTACTTGTGCAGACTTGATATTTCTCATTTCCCCAGTTAAAATCCTACACTAAAATTGCAAATGCATAAATATTTCCACTGAAAGTGCTGCATAGTAGATACAATGCTGTGGGTTTGGGGTGGGTTTGCACATTGTCTTTTTGTGACATAGGACCTGTCTGCAATCTCATGATCTCCAAAACAACTTTGGGAGTCACCAGCACATTATTTATTTAAAATATTTCTGGGCCACCTTTCGGACCCATTGAAAGGGTCATGAAAGAGGCTCACAACATTAGATAAAGCCATTAGAGAATTTAAAAATAACCAACCACAAAACAATCAATACAGTAGCAGCAAGCAGAACAGAATAGGTAATAATCAAAATTCAGGGAAAGGCCAAGGGAAATAATACCATATTCACTGTCCACTTAAAACAGACAGTGTAAGAGCCAGCTGGGCCTCCAAGGGGGTTCACACATCTCATTGACTTGCATTGCACATGATTTCGTACACCATGAGTATATAACGCACAAACCAGCCCTTCATTTTGTATGGCCTAAAAGAATGTGATGGAAAAATTCAACCTATTTCATTTTCTTGACTGATTGCAGAGAGACTGGGATGAAGGGGGAGATCCTCATTAATGGACAACCCCGTGATCTGCGTTCTTTCCGCAAAGTGTCCTGTTACATTATGCAAGATGACATGCTGCTTCCACATCTTACTGTCCAAGAAGCCATGATGGTAAATATAGACAGTACTCTTATATGAGTGAGCAACTGGGGTGAGAAGGTAGGGATTATGTAATGGAAGTTTACATTTAAAATATGGGGGATTTCATTTTTGTAGTATGTTGTCTTTGTAATAACTTTAAAATTCAATAGATATTAATTAAAAGGGGGGGGGAGACCAAGCATAAGCTTACAAGCACATGTTCAAAGCAACATGTAAATTGACCTTTAGGATGCATTTGTTATCAGTCCTTATGTTTCCCTAACAATTTTTCATCCTGACCTACACAGGACTTTATCTTGAACATTTCCAGCGCAATCCTATGTAACTCTTGCACCGGTGTAACAGTAGATCCCCTGGTGTAAGAGCACTTGTGCCAGTGTAACCTATTAAATTGTGAACATATAGTTACCGTACGCCGACGAACACAGGACGAACACCAGCGTAACCCCACTCAGACGCCTCACATGTGCAGTTTGGACGCAGGACGGACACCAGTGCAACTCTGCTGGCACAGGGGGCATTCTGGGAACATTTGGACACCCCCAGAATGCCCCCTGCTCCGATGGAGTTGCGCCGGCATTCGTCCCGCGTCCAAACTGCACATGTGAGGCGTCCAAGAGGGGTTACACTGGTGTCTGTCCTGTGTCCGTCGGCGTACGGCAAGTTACACTGGCATAAGTGCTCTTCCACCGGGGGATCTACTGTTACACCGGTGCAAGAGTTACACAGGATTGCGCCCTTCATCTCTTAAGCATCTTTTTTTTTTTTCTGGTTTTGGCATAATAATGGCTTTATTTTGTTTTATTTGAAAGAACTAACTGTCAGCTGCAAAAATTACATATTGTAGGTTTAATGTATAGAGTCATGTCATGACAACATCACCAGAGATTACTATTCCTAACAAGCTCCTTGTTTGTGCCAATATTGCAGGTGTCTGCTCACCTAAAACTTCAAGAAAAAGATGAAGGCAGGAGGGAGATGGTATGTTTTTATTGCTTTACTCAGAATAAGTTGTATACAGCTTAAATAACAAGTTGAAAATTGGTAGCTGTTATTGTGTAGGGAAGGAAATATGTATGCAGCACTGCTTAAATCTGCAACTAATTCATTTAGAAGGGTTTTTAGTAGGACTTTGTGTGTGTTTGTGTTTGTTTGTTTGTTTGTTTGTTTGTTTGCCAGATATAACAAATGCTTCTTTAAAAGCACTCCCAAATATTTGCACATGATTTATGGAATTGACTGTCAATGGGTTAAGGTCACTGATTATAAGAACAGAAAAACAGAGATGGGAGAAACATGCTTAATTGGAGTGCTAATAATATAATTAAAAATAATATACACTGGATCCCCGAGTTACAGACATCCCCGAGTTACGGATGGCTGCATCGGTGCTTTCACACAGGCACAGTCTGTCCATTGTGGTGTTTTTGTGCAGGCGTGATAGTGCTGGGCCAGCAAGAGCCAGCTGTTTCAACCTCCAGACAGACCTCCAGAACAGAACCAATACTTATGTTGGGGACTTAACAGCCCAATCCGATGCAACTTCCCATGTGGCGATGCAGCAGCGCCAACATGGCACCTGCTGAATCCCACAGGGGAGTTTTGGCATCTGGAGGCCTCCTCGGGTAGGGTAAAGTTTGTTCCTTTGCCCTGGGCTAAGCCTGGGCCAGGCTGCTGGGTCTACTTGGACCTGCACCAGCTCTATAGGTGGCGCAAGTCCACGTGGACCCTGGTTGGTGGATCGAGGCTGAGAAGGGGGTTAGGATATTGGTGTGTACTGTTGCCACTGATACTGCCCCCTTCCTGGTCCCATTCCGCCCCTCCCGCTCCCTCCACCCCCCTGCGCGAACTTACCAGCACCAGCTGCTATCCTCTGGCCCAGGGGTGGGGAACCTTTTTGGGGTGGGGGGCCATTTTCCCATGGGGAAAATTGGTCGCGGGCCGGCCGTAAGGCCATCCAAAATTTTTGGGGGCCCCCACCGCAAATTTGACCCCCCCCCGTGAATTTACAGCTCCCACCCACCGCTCACTCACCCACCCGCCCACCCACTGCTCGCACTCTCACTCAGCTTCCTCCCACCCACCCTCCCACCGCTCGCTCTCGCTCGCTCAGCTCCCTCCCTCCCACCCAACGCTCGCGCTCGCTCAGTTCCCTCCAACCCACCCACCGCTCGCGCTCGCTCAGCTCCCTCCCAGCCAGCCCCCCAGCCAGCCCAGAGCCCCCTCCCTCCACTTTCCAACTTACCGGGCTCCGGGCCGCCGCCACCGCTGCCTTCCCGTGCCGCCTCCTTTTCAAAACGGCCTTTCTGTACATGCGCAGATCGCCGCTGGGCTCCCTCCCACCCACTCGGTGGCGGAGCCTCCGGTCGCGGGCCGGATCGGGCCGGTCCAGTGCGGGCCGGACCAGATCCGGCCCGCGGGCCAGAGGTTCCCCACCCCTCTGGCCACTAGTGTGCGGAGCCTGCTGCTGGCGGTGGCAACCAGATCACGCAGACTGGCATGTCATGTTTTGTAACAGCCGGAAAGCGCTTTTATGCCACCACAATGCTCGTTCCAGCAGCATAAGGCTCAAATAGGATCAGGCCATTAGTGTACAGGGATGCTTCAGTTAATTGTTTAATAATTATTCAATAATTCAGAAAAGTTATCGGTTTGTTTCAGTTAACAATTGGATATTCTTCATTAGATTTGCAGCTTGGGTTTTGGTCTTGAGTAGAGTGCTCTTCAGATTATCTCCTCCATGCATTCAATGAACACATGGATGGGGAAATAGCACTATACCTGATGCAAGCATTGGGGGTGTTGTCAGAAGACGCATGAATGTCAGGGGCATGACCAGCAGGCATGGTCAGTCCTGTTCCCCCCTCTGTGCGTTCAGTGAACACTTCTCACTTTTTCTGTATAGCTAAAACGAGTGCAATCATTTTTTATTAGAACAGAATGCTGATAATCTCAGGAAGCCAATTCTTTTCCAAAGTTCACATTTTGTCCTGCATAGAACTGGATATGGGAAATGCTTGTGGAAAGTGCTTGTGGAAGCTGTTTGGGATATTCTTGTTATGTTGCTTCTCTTCAGGTAAAGGAGATCTTGACAGCTCTGGGTTTACTGCCGTGTGCCAATACTAGAACTGGAAGTCTTTCAGGGGGCCAGAGGAAGCGTCTTGCGATCGCCCTGGAGCTGGTGAACAACCCTCCAGTTATGTTTTTTGATGAACCTACCAGGTAATTTGTGTCCCATTTTTTTAAAAAAGTTTATAATGTCTTGTCATTTATTTATTTTGACATTTACACCCCACTTTTTCTTTTTCTTTTTCTTTTTTTTTTAATCAAATGTGCCTTATATCCTAAGGTAGCTTACAATAACATTACAAAACAACCCAGCAGTCCTTTAGACCTTTGATGGCAGGGGCTAGAGTATGTTTGCATCCACTTCTCCAGTCCCCAGTGTACTGCCAGTTGAACTTGCATATGCTTGTTTGGAACATGTGCAAATTCATCTTTCAGACTAGGGCCCCAATCCTGGCTAAGGCTGGCGGAGCAAGCGCTCTGCTGGCCTAAGGAGTCACAAACGTGCCATAAAGTATGTTTGTGGCTCCGTTGGAGTGAGCGGCGTCGGTACAGAGGCCGGCAGTGCTCACTCTGCCACCAAACCGAACCTCCACCGGCTGACACAGGTAAGGCCCGCGCCAGTCAGTGCAGGGTCGTGGGGAGGGTGGGCAGGGGTGGCGAGGGAGGGGGCCATTGGCTGGCCCAGCCTAGGATTGGGCGGGGATATTGGTGCTGGGTTGTGCCGATATCCAGCACCCTGTCCCAGACCGGAATGGCCTTACACGGTCTCCCCAGACATGCACCAGCTCCCTTTAGGCCGGACTCTGCATCTTAGGCAGGATTGGGCTGCCTGTCAGAGGATGCTCTTGCATCCCTAGATACATGGCAGTGTAAGCCAGTGGCAATGGCTCACACACCCAATGCTAGCCCATCCATGAGGCTGATTGAGGCGATCGCCAATGGCAGAGCTGGGCACAATCCAACTGGAAATGTCCCCTTCTTAAGCCCTAGTGCAGAGCTCCCAGTAATTTTGATGAGGCTTGGAAAGTAATAGTTTCAAGAGCCAATTCAGAATGTTCGTGTGTGGTGAAAACAAGCTGGATAACAAAGTGCTTTCTTCTTAGTGGCCTGGACAGTTCATCCTGCTTTCAAGTTGTATCCCTGATGAAGGCTTTAGCACAGGGCGGCCGATCCATCATCTGTACTATCCATCAGCCCAGTGCCAAACTCTTTGAGCTCTTTGACCAGGTACTCTTTTTGAATTCTGTTTTCTTTTGTATACTTTGTTGTATAAATACTGTTGTCACAAGTTGCACCACTTCCTAGGCCATACCATTTTATTTGAAGTATCCTCATTGTAGCGAAAAAACCAAAGTTTGAGTTTGGTCCCCTTATGGTTTGTTTTTCTTCCCTGGTGACAGTGCCAAGGTCATCTTCTGATTAGAGTGGCGTGATCTGCAGCTGGGTTTGGTTGGTATAAAAAACATGTCTCCTATCAGTATGGGAAACTCGTGAGCCAATCTAAAGTTATGAGTTTCAGCTGGGGGGCATTTTTTCTAAGAGAGCCAGAGTTTGCTGAGTCATTCTTGAGAGGAAGGGGCTAGTCCCAAGTCCCTTATTGGACCAGGACACCTATCTGTCAAATGGCCCCTAAAAACGTATAAAACAGGTAGCTCCTGGGCTCCTGGAGAGAGACCCGTTCCTGATTTCCTGCTGGCTTCTCGTCTCCCTGCGTTGTGGACATCTGTGAGAGCACCCTCAAAGACGGTACGATGTAACATCTCTGCCGGAGGCTATGTGCTTCTTATCATCTGGCCTGGTGAGCTTAAGGACCAAATTAGATGAGGAGTGTTAGCTTTCTTATTTTATTATCTCATGTATTATGTGTCTGTCTATTAAAAGTATGTGCAGTATTCTGCCTTATCTATGCTCGCATAGTTTAAATAAACACCTGTTCTTTCATCTGGTGTAAGTTATTGGGTTAAAGGATTTCCCCCACGCTGACCGTTCTGTCCGTTACCAAGTGGTTCAAAGAGTTGGAGCTCTTTAAGTGTTTAATTGGGCCCTGCGCTTGTTAAGGGTGCCAAAGCTGAATGCACACGCACGGTTGTAGCTGTGGTGTGCACGAATCACCCACTTAGGTTGTGTCTGCTGGACCTACACGTGGCGAGGGAACCCAGAGCAACTAAGTTTGGTGAAGGCACGTTACTCCCGAGGTGGCGTGGCCTGCTGTTCTAATTCCTCGGGTGGTGGCAGCGAAACGTTACATAAAGAGAAAAGAGGAGCATTTGCCTGCCTGGAGGTTGGAGCCTCAGGAGGACTTGACCCCGATTTTCGCCACACTCATATTTTGCACATAGCTGATTTGCACATAAATGTGTTCACATTCAAGTTCAAACTCATCGTCAAACTCATCGTCAAAGTATATTTTAATCCTCTTTTCCTTCCTGCATAAGCTTCCTGTTCTAAAATTCCCTGTGTGTTTTCAGCTTCTTAGAGTGTCTTTCTACATTGCTTATTAGCAGGCATCCCTGTAAGACGTCAGGGACAAATCTTTAGGAGGGAGTGAAGGAAGGAAGGAGGGGAGCAGGGAAAGGTGTAGCTGCCAATAAGAGCCTCCCTTCTGGCACAAATCACGTCTTGGGGGGGGGGGTCAGCAGCAATCCCACCTCCCACCCATTCTCTGGTTCTGATCCAGAGGGGGAATCTTTTAAAAAGAAAGGAGCCAGTGATGCTTTTAGTGTACTTTGATGTGATATTTCATTTGACCAAGAGTTCAGATTTTTCTGTGTAATGTCTCTTGTCCATTCCTGTGCATGCATTCACATAGAGAACCTAATGTGTTATCTGCCACCTCCTGGAAGCAATTTCCATGATTAACAGCAGTCCATTTTTCATCCATCACAATCACAACAATTGTTTCCAGAAGACCACAGCTGTATCCATGAAAGGGCAGAGAAGTTGAGGTTCTCCGAGGGCCTAATTAAACATTACCTGCATACTGTATGTATGTATGTAATTAAGCCCTGATGACTGCTTTTTAACAACAAAAGCAGCCTTTGGGAGGGAAGGGCTGTTTAAAGCAGAGAAACACATGGAGAGAGTTAACCTTTCCTTCTTGTTCATTACTTCCTCAGTAAGTATTTTCAGGGGCGGGGTGATGGTGGCAATGGTACTCCGGGATTGCTCCACCACCAGGGACAAAAGGGGCATTTTTAGACTTACCGGGGGTTGTGCTGCCCTCCGTTGGGATGCAGGGGGACCACGTTCCCCCCACTGAGCCTCCTCAAGCCAGAAGTGGGCTTCAATCGCCTTGGGGAGCTGTTCCAAAGCTTGGGGAGGCCTGGAGGGTTGCACCACCCTCTTGAGGGTGCGGAGGGATTGCTACCCCTGGTAAGTCTAAAAATGCCCCTTTTGTCCCTGGCGCCACGCGATCCTGGAGCACTGTTGCCGCCATCAGAGATTGCAATGCCCCTTAAGGGGGCAGCGCCAGCTCCCGCCTGGTGTGGTGGGTCATGACCCACCACTTTGTGAACCCCTGCTCTAAATGATTACTTCCACCAGCCACTTTTCCCTTTAGTGAAGGGTTATGCACCCACTACTATGTTTCTATTGTAGATTGTCCCTCATGCTGCTGCTTATTATACAGGTGGGCCCCCATATCCACTGATTCGTTATCCACGGTTTCAGTTATCTACGGATCGCGGGGACCCCCCCAGGCTTTTACTTTTTTCCCAGTAAGCTTCACTTCTTCCTTAAAGAAACAAGAGAAGCAGCCTGTGGCTGCTTACTACAGGCAAGTAGAACGAGACTAAGTACTAGAGAGGCTCTGCAAGGTTAACAGAAACCTTGCAGAGCCTCTCTAGGACCTAGTCTCGTTCTACTTGCTTGCAATGGAGGCTGCTTCTCTGTTTGTTTTAAGGAAGAAACAAAGCTTGCTGAAATAAAAATAAGAGCTGGGGGGGGGGGCAAGCATGCCAGCCTGCATGGGAGGCAGGGTGGGGGGGCCCTCAGGAAACCATGGAGGGGGTGTTCGGTTTCAAGTATCCACGGAGGGGCCTGGAACATATCCCCATCGGATATGGGGGCCCACCTGTATTTTTAAAGCTGCTCTGGTTTAGTTTCAGAATTCTACATATAACATTTTTGTTGTTGGCCCCTGAGCAGATGTGCACCTGGGACAAGTAGAACACATTGCACAGAGAAAAGTTTCAGTGTCTAAATGAACCCAAATATGTAGGCCTTCCACATTAAAAAAATTTTTTATAGTGGGGTGGTTTCAAATAAGCAATCCTTCGCATATTTAACTATACCATCACAGAAAATGAGAGGAAGAGTACATGTGAGCTATACGTGTGTTTTACTTTTCAAGACCTGCAGCTGGTAATGGCAAGTCAAAATACACAGCGAAAAACCTTTTATGGTCAGATCAGTGTGTCAGCAGTAAAATAAAGGGGAGATGCAAAGCATAAAGAAGGGTCCAGATATGTGAGCAGGTTCAAGAAATGTGTGAAGATCACTGGGATATTTTTATGTATGCTGATATGGTATACTGGTGCATGTATCACAAGCAATATGTTAGTACTTCGGATTGATTTGAACTGACTTTAAATCTCGGTCCTTGAAGAATGACCCAACAGAAAGAGTTGCAAAGTCAATAGCAAGCCTAACTGTGTGAGAATCGCTGATAAGTGTTCTAACTTCCGTCAGACTGAACTGTGCTGCCGTGTTCTCTGGTTACAAATCTTAGCCAGCAATCTTGAGAGCAGTTCACTGAATAGGAAGTTACGCTGCATAATTCTGTAGCCAGTCTGGAGCATGCTTTCATGATGTTTTGCTTTTTTTTCTTTCACTCAGCTCTATGTCTTGAGCCAAGGGCAGTGCATTTATCGTGGGAAAGTGTTAAACCTGGTCCCCTACTTGAGAGATTTGAGTTTAAACTGTCCGACATACCACAATCCTGCAGATTTCGGTAAGCAAACTGGAGGAGTTTCTTTATGGCTCTCTCTTGTTCACTTATGCCCTCTAGTGGTACGTAGGGTTACCAAAGTCAATTGTAACTGAGTTCCTCCACTAAAGTTCTTCCAGGATAATCCTCTACTTTTGTGTTTCTTTATGATAGATTCTTAGTGCCAAGCTACGCTTTAAGAATAATGCATGCTTTAGCCTTAAAAAAATTGTTTTGGGTTTGTTTATCAAATATATGCATATGCAATTTAATAAATAAATCAGAAAGAGAAGGAGCCAAAGCATGCATTACACATAATGTGTTGCTTGGCCCTTGGAAAGCAGAATATGGGCAAGTGCAGCTCCACTGTTATGAGACTGCAGTGTTGAGAAAAGCTGTATTTGTTGACATTCTTTCTTCTATAACAAAGAGTTTTCTGGGATCTTAAAGACTAACACATTTACAGCATATAGTCCCATGTGTATCTGCTCAAAATTAAGTCCCATTAAGCTCAGTGGGACTTACTCCCAGGTAAATGTGTATAGGATTGCTGCCCTATTATATGATGGATTGAGGCTGCAATCAGGGCCGGCTCATCCATGAGGTCAACTGAAGAAGTCACCTCAGGCAGCAGATTGGTGCAGTGGTGCCCATCTCTGCCTGCCAACTTCCTTCTACTGCTCCTCCTTCTCCTTCTATTTCCTGGATTGGAAAAGGAAGGACAGAGAAAAAGAGGAAATGTGAGGGGAGGAGAATGCTGAGCTGGAACATAGAAGAAGAGGAGGAGCAGAGGCTGGCACATCATTAGGTAAGGGGGGGGGGGCAGTGAATCAGGACGACATGGGCTGGCCCTGGCTGCAATCCTGTAAACACTAACCTGGGAGTGAGACCCACTGAATTCAATGAGACTTACCTCTTAGTAGACATACATTGCATTGTGCTGTTAATGATTCTCTTCTGCATGCTCTGTTTTAGTAATGGAGGTTGCTTCTGGTGAGTACGGAGACCAGAACAGCCGGCTGGTGAGAGCGGTCCGAGATGGAATGTGTGATGCAGATTACAAGAGAGACAGCCGCGGAGAAAGTGAACTTAACCCCTTTCTATGGCATAGACCATCTGAGGAGGTAATTCAGATGAAAATTGTTACTGAAATGGGAAGAACGTTGAGAAAACACAGTTGGGCTAGTTACTGAACTACTCTGATCAGTTTCTTCTGGAGTAATGGCACTGATTGTGTGGATCTTTTGATTGTGTGGATCACAACAAACTGGCAAATTCTTAAAGAGATGGGGGTACCAGACCACCTTACCTGTCTCATGAGAAACTTGTATGCAGGTCAAGAAGCAACAGTTCGAACCGGCCATGGAACAACCGATTGGTTCAAAATTGGGAAGGGACTACGGCAAGGCTGTATATTATCACCCTGCTTATTTAACTTATATGCAGAGTACATTATGAGAAATGCAGGGCTGAATGAATCTCAAGCCGGAATCAAGATTGCCGGGAGAAACATCAACAACCTCAGATATGCGGACGATACCACCCTAATGGCAGAAAGTGAAGAAGAACTAAAGAGCCTCTTGGTGAGGGTGAAAGAGGAGAGTGAAAAAGTTGGCTTGAAACTCAACATTAATAAAACCAAGATCATGGCATCTGGTCCCATCAATTCCTGGCAAATAGAAGGGGCAGAAATGGAAGCAGTAACAGATTTTACTTTTTTGGGTTCCAAGATCACTGCAGACGGAGACAGCAGCCATGAAATTAAAAGACGCTTACTCCCTGGAAGGAAAGCTATGGCAAATTTAGATAGCATAATAAAAAGCAGAGATATCACCATCCCAACAAAAGTTTGTATAGTCAGGGCGATGGTGTTCCCAATAGCAATGTATGGTTGCGAGAGTTGGACCATAAAGAAGGCTGAGCACCGAAGAATAGATGCTTTCGAACTGTGGTGCTGGAGAAGACTCCTGAGAGTCCCTTGGACTTCTAGGAGATCAAATCAGTCAATCCTAAATGAAATCAACCCTGACTGTTCCCTGGAAGGACAGGTACTAAGGCTGAAACTCAAATATTTTGGCCACCTAATGCGAAGAGAGGACTCTCTGGAGAAGACTCTGATGCTGGGAAAAATTGAAGGCGAAAGGAGAAGGGGAAGGCAAAGGATGAGATGGTTAGACAGCATCACCAATGCAACGAACATGAAAATGAGCGAACTCAGGAAGATAGTGGAGGATAGGAAGTCCTGGCGGGATATGGTTCATGGGATCACGAAGGGTCGGACACGACTTAACGACTGAACAACAACAACAACAATGGCACTGATGTTAATGGAAATCAGCAGTTCAGGAATAACAATTCTGCATGACTATTGGTGTTATCGAAATAATTAGGTTGTAGAAGCCTAAATGGTTTGAAATCATTGAGCACAAGATTGAAACCTAAATGGGAACAGACTGGTTACTATCTCTTTATCTAACTCTTCTAATGTGCAGAGTTGAGTCAAGACAAATCTGGTGAAACTTCTCAAGTAAATTTTCTCACCTGGATGTTGTTGCTGCAATCATTTACATTTATATTCTTTTAGTTTGATCCCCCTCCCCCAATATTCTCAGGACAAATGGATTTAGGAATTTTAGCTGTAAATGTATTGGATTTGGCAAGCTGAAATTTAACATATGTGCTCTTAAAAATTAACCGACATGCTTTAATTTCAGCTCCTTCAGAGCCAAGTCAAAAGTGTAATGTTAAACCTTTTAAAATGTAAAATCTAGAGGGTTTTTTTCTGAATTTTGAGGCTATGTGAAATTTTGCTACAGAATGTTTTACAGCGTGTTGTCTTTTATCCTTTATCTTAAGGGAAACTGAGATCCTAGACCAAGGGTGGCCAATCTCCCACCATTAGGGCCTCTGCATTCTTAAGAGTTTTGTGTAGAAGCCAGAATCTTGTCAGCTGCAATTGCTGATGGTGCTGCTAAAGCAGCTACACCTGCTGAAATGCCCTCACCTATGCAACCATTAAAGGGCCAGGAGCATTCATGCTGAAAGGTTGGCCACCCCTGTCCTAGACACACATAAGAAAGCTCTTTTTCACAAAATGCATAATTAATATCTGGAATGCATTCCCACAAGATGCAGTTTTAGAAACTGTCTTAGGTAACTTTGAAGAGTGATTAGCCAAATTCACAGTTTGATTCATGGCTGTTAGGTTTGCTAGTTTTATGGTAGACCTCTACATACCATTACTCAGGTGGGCAAACAGCAGAAGAGGCCTTCAAGCCCTGGTTGTGGGTTTCCTCAAAATATCTGGCATGCTATTTTTAGGCTTACCATATTGCCGACCGGGACGCTCCGTTTTGCCCTTAAGGGGCGGGGCGGGGGGAAGGCAGCGTTGCTCTGGCTCCCTTCCCCCCGCCCCGTCCCTTAAGGGCAAAATGGAGCGTCCCGGTCGGCAATATGGTAAGCCTAGCTATTTTGGAAACAAAATGCTGGATTAGATGAACATTGATCTGATCCAGGAGGCTTTTCTTATCTTCATGGAACTAATAATTTTCCCAAGGCTACAGAGTGAGTTTGTGGGTCACTGTGTTTGAGGAATCCAACCTCGTGTACTTCTGTTGCAGCTTGAAAAACAAACAGGTTCACCATTTATCTTTTGTTTGTGTATCCCATCAGGATTCTTCATCCACGGAAGGCTGTCATAGCTTCTCAGCCAGCTGCCTTACTCAGTTTTGCATCCTGTTTAAAAGAACGTTTCTTAGTATAATGAGGGATTCGGTAAGCCTGATTTTAAGACTTCTTTTAAGAAAACAAATGAAGGTGTGTTATTACTGAGGATATGATATATCACTATTCAGCAACAAGTTCATAAAGTGGTTGACATGGCAAAAGAAATGGAAAAAAATAATTCCTCCCCAGAGGCCCACAACCTTAAAATAGATACAAGGGAAGGGAGATACCAACAGCCAGCCACTGGATACGATGTTCTGCTGCAATGAATAGGGACAGTTGCTTTCTTCCTGCTATAAATGTAAGAGAGGCACCTCTTAAGAGGTTATTACTATTAGTAGTAATAGTATCAAATTGAAACACCAAACCCCATCACCTGTAAAATGGGCAGAATAAGAAACCTGTTTGTTCCTTTTTGTTCTGAGTATTGCATGCTATGAGCGAGATGCCCATCAAATGGTAATGTGTGTGGGAAAGTGGCCATAAAGATGCCCTGCAGTTTGGGTGCCAGGTCCCTGTTTTTGTTCTGTCTTCATCTCTTTTCATGGTTCGCTCAACCTGCTTGCTTACCTCAGGTTCCTTGTTTCCTCCCCTGTTCAGTTGTAGGCCATCATTTTTGCCATGTTTTCTCCCCCTTTCTGTCTCATCGCACCTCTCTCTGTTCACTTCTCCATGTGACATTATTGCATGACTCTGCCTTGTTTTGCCAATTCCCTTCATTTGGCTGTGTCCAGTTCCCATGGCCAAGGTAGTGAGATCTGCATAGCACCATCCTGAACTTGGTTTTGTCCTCTGTTTCTTGGATTTTTTTTCTCCTTACGCTGAAGAATCTAGGTCGATGAGATGGTTGTATTTTTTCAGTGGTCAGTTTGATTGATGGCAGTAAACCTACTGTAGGAATTCCGAGCCCGCCCTCAGCGAGGGCTCGTGGCTTTGCTTGGTTGCCCAGGAGACACATGGGCAGGGGCAGGCTTGGACGCCCCATGTTAGATTCGCAGGAGGAGTATGGGCAGAGCCAAGGCCTTATAGTCTGGCTCCCGACCATGCTCCTTCTGTTTTCTCTGATGCACAGCAGTGGTTAACCCACCCGCCCTCCCTAGGTTACAGTCTGGGCTATGCTGGCTGCCCTGGATGGGGGCCGGGTAGGAATTTTTCTGCACACCCGATTGGCCTAGGTGTGTAGTTTTTTCGCCTACCTTGGCCTGTAGTGAGGCTCTGTTATTTCTTGACACTAACTGGTCACTAATTGGCTGGTGGTCATGGGTAAGAAGGCTGAAAGTTGGGCTAAGGGAGTGAACTCTAGGGCAGCAAGGCTAAGGGATGTACCCCCCCCCCCGCGATATCCATCTCCCAGTTGCCCTCCGGCGCGGGGGATTCTGGGGGGGGCATGGCTGGGATCACGTGAGCTGCCCTAGATGCCCTCCGGCTCAGGGTAGTGCAGCGGTTCCTGCTGCCCTGACCCATTAGGGGTCGGCATGGATGAGCCGGCCTGCTTAGTTAAGAGGCAGTGGCTCGGAGTCAGGGTTGTAACTCCGCCCGGGCAGTCCTTAGGATGTATGCCCCTGCTTCAGTGCTTCTCACATGTGTGTGCAATACCCTGACCCCAGCCTGTAGATCTCCTATCTATTTACTGTTCTTTGCTCTTTCTGTATTTTCAATAAAGTGACCCTTTTCATCCATATCTTGCCTCATGTGTTTATTCAGGCGTACTAAAGCAAGCCCTTTGCTGTGAACTACTATACAAATCTCATTGCTCTTCAAAATATATGCAAATCTAAGAGTCTTGTTTTAAAATATGGTATACACAAAATGTTCTATAGTTTGTTATAGATATATCACTTGTGTACTATATGTCTACCAAGCAAATACATGTCATAGCACTTGTTAAGCCCAAAATGATTTCATCAGAAAACATAATTTTGCTTTCCTGTCAGGTCCTGACACATCTACGGATCACATCGCACATTGGAATTGGACTTCTCATAGGACTTCTGTATTTGGGGATTGGAAATGAAGCCAAGAAAGTTCTAAGCAATTCTGGCTTCCTCTTTTTTTCCATGTTGTTCCTTATGTTTGCTGCTCTCATGCCAACAGTCCTTACATGTGAGTAGTATAAGTGCTATTCTGTAATATAATTTTGAAACTGTCTGAAATCCCCTAATAAATAAAGTTTGTATCCTTAGAATATTTGTTTTGCTTTAATATTTGTTTTGCTTTGGACAGTCATAGTTAATGAACATTTTTGTAGTGGTTTCAGATAATTTTTCCTCAGAGGACTCACCAGTAGAATTATTATGGAATGATATATTCCAATGGCATGGGTGGAGAGGAGTGTAACCCTTTCCCCCCATACTACAGTTCATACTACAGTCTTCCCCCGAAGCTGCTATTTGTCCTGGAATAGAACCTGCTATGGAGACTGAAAGCTGCTTCTCTCCTGAGTAAATAGCAGCTGTGGGGAGGGAAGGGACAATAGAACAGAGATGGAGAGAACCCTCCACCAATGCCATGGTCCCAATCTAGCTGCTATTTAGAAGAAGGATGATGATGGTGAAGAAGAAGAGTATGTGCTTAGTGTCATGTTCTCTATGAGTGGGCCTCTGTCTAGGGCAGTGGTTCTCAAAAAAATTTCCCCGCGCCCCCCCGTCACCCGATTTTGGGGGGTGGCGCCCCCCCCTTCGCGTTGCCCTCCGCACGCTCCGAGGCCGGCCCGGGAGCCGGCCTCGGAGCGTCCGGAACGGCCGGCACTCCAGGGCCTTCTGAAGGCCCAAGCGTCAATCTGGGTATTTTTGATGTTTTCGCTCATGCGCAGACCCGTTTTCGTCTCTGCGCATGAGCGAAAACATCAAAAATACCCGGATTGACGCTTGGGCCTTCAGAAGGCCCTGGAGCGCCGGCCGTTCCGGACGCTCCGAGGCCGGCTCCTGGGCCGGCCTCGGAGCGTGCGGAGGGCGACTGTGGTGGTCGAGCCCCCCTTTGTGGGGCCTCGCGCCCCCCCTGGGGGGCGCACCCCACTATTTGAGAACCGCTGGTCTAGGGACACATGTAGACACTGTAGTGAACAGTCTTCCCAGATAGCCTGGAATCATATTTTTGTCCATATCTTGGACTAGATTCATATTTTTCAACTTGATAAATGAGGAATGGGGAATGTTCCTAGAACCTTTTCTCTTCTGGCTGAGTGCAAGGGTCAGTACACACAGCAGTCAGAAATAGTAATAATGTGTAGTAATGGTAATAATGCACTATTATTACAAATAGTAATAATGGATAGTAATAATGTAATCCAGGATTACAATACACTAGACTTTCTTTTTTTAATTGTTTGCTATAGTTCCTCTTGAGATGGGTGTGTTTCTTAGAGAACATCTGAACTATTGGTACAGTCTGAAGGCCTACTACTTGGCTAAAACTATGGCTGATGTCCCTTTTCAGGTAAATACCATTCTGCAATTCATGGTGTATTTTGTATGAAAATAAAACTAAACACAACACTTCCTAATGCATTGTTCTGATGTCTATTAGAAAATGTGTTAAGTTCATAACGTATGCCAAAAAAATAAATAAATCATATAGGGATTCATTAATCCCTAGTCAGTTTCCAACATGGGGCAGCCCAATCCTGCCTAAAATGCACCGGGCGGCCTAAAGAGGCTCACCTCAGGGAAAGGGGACATTCATCCCCTTCCCCCGGTGTAAGCACCAATGGGCCTCCTTGGATACACACCAGCTCTCCTCGGATACGCACCAGCTGGCGCGTGTCTGGTTGGCCGTGTAAGGCCGGCCTGGCCTGGGAAGGGGCATTGGATATCGGCGCAACCCAGCGCCGATATCCCCGTCCCCTCCCAGGCTAGGCTGGCCAATGGCCCCCTCCCTCGCTACCCCTGCCCACCCTCCCCACACTCTCCTGCCGCCCAGCACAGCACTCACCTGCATCCAGCAGTGTGGAGTCCCTCCAGCAGTGGTGTAAGCGGTGCTGGCCTCCGCGTCGTATCCACATACACTAGAGGAGCCGCAAGTGCGGTACTCTTGCGACTCCTTCGGCTGGCGGAGCACTCGCTCTGCCAGCCTGTGTTTGCACAGGATTTCTCTCTCAAATAATTCATTCATTGTCTCGCTATGATGCACTTGGAAGACCAAGATTCCATTGGTGGCATTAATCACACAAAGAAATAGAACTTTGGAGAGGGATATGCGTATGAAGGGGTGGAATCATACAGATGGCTCAGTTTCCAGTGGCTGTCTTTGAATCCTATGGGACAAAGTTGGCGCAACTGAGAAAGGGCAAAACCTTACTCCAGACACTCACCCCCAAACCAGCGGCAGGTTGAGCCCTGCCCCAATGTTGTCTCTGGGTGGTTTATCCTATGTTGCTTTCTTCTATGTAAGTGAATGGTTCCCATTCACTCTCATGGGAAGAAAAGGTTGTACTTGAGGCACAGCATGCCCACTCCAGACACTTGGTGGCCTGGCCTCCTCTGACAGGACCTCATGAGGGCAACGTGGGTGTGTTCACAGAGATGCTTTGCAACCCCTTAGAGCAGCGGTTCTCAAAGTTGACAGGGCTGTGACCCACCTCATCCTCCGGCGGTAGGTCATGACCCACCCCCTGCAGCTGCTCCTGCATCAGGCCCAGGACAGCCTTCGCAGGCCTCAGAAAGGCCTCCTGATGTGACTAAAAGTCACATTGGCGAAACTGGAAGAGACCCAAAAGTCACTTCCGGAGGCCTTCCTTCTTAGGCCCGTGGAGGCCATTCCGGGCGCGATGCAGGAGCGGCTGCAGGAGATAAGTCGCAACCCAGAAGTGGCTCCAATTTGGAGCCCAGTGGGTGAGTGGGTGGGCCTGCCCTAGAGGTTATGCATCATCCAGGCCTTTCCTCCCCCTCTCATCCTGCTATAATAATGATGGACACTTCACTGTAGGTTATTTGAAACTCTGCTGACATGTACTCTGGGCTATTTTCTGCAAATTTGTTAAGAGCGAAAGATGGTTAGTGCTCATCAAGAAGATGCTGGTGGACACTGACAGCTGTCCTGTTTCTAAAACAGCAAGCAAGGCATGATGCATAGGATAAGATGTAGACACAATGTTATCCATCCTGTCATGTGAATGAATCATGCATCCAAGAAGGGAAGGTGCCATCTAATTAGTATACCGAAAGTGCTGACATAGCAGGAAGTTTCCATTGCTAAAACTGAGAAATTGTATAATATGTAACTTCTTCTTTCAGGCTTCCTAACATGAAATTGGTTTGTTTCTTTTCAGGTTATGTTTCCTGTTGCTTATTGTAGCATTGTATACTGGATGACAGCACAACCAACTGACGCGCTACGCTTTGTCCTGTTTGCAGCGCTGGGGACAATGACATCACTAGTGGCTCAGTCGCTGGGTCTTCTGATTGGGGCAGCTTCCACCTCACTCCAGGTCTTAGCACTGGCTTTTTCTACTGTTGTACACTCTTGTTCATTTTGGCAGTTTATAGCTTAAATATTTTTGTTATGCATCAGCATTTTGTCCAGCCTTTGAAATGGGAGCAATGGATTCTCTGAGCTAGCCCAAAAGAGTTCAGTTCAAGAAAGCTCTCAGCCCGACTGATCCAAAACCAGTAACCTTACCTGTACTCTGTGTAAGCTCACTGCACTGGTCCATGTGGCCAACTTGAGGCACTGATAAATGTACAGAGATACTGTACTATGCACTCATCATGATGGAATCACGACCTCATTATTAGCAGTTAGGACCTGCTTTGTTACTTTGAAAAGCACTGTAGGCATTGAGGATGGTACATGATGAATAGTTGATAAGAGTAATGAATTGGCAACAGTCCCTGAAGAGCAGTACTGGAGTGCTCCAGTAGCAAGTGACATTGCATCGTCTCAAGGGGAAAGCTGAATAGGTAGAAGCAAAGTATCTGCAAGGGAAATGCCAACTAAGATCAGCACCACCAAAGTGTCTGCAGAATCAAGGGCAGGCTAAAGTGAGATCTTGTGGAAATCAAAACATAGAACCAGTTTGTTCATTTTGGATATTCGTCACTCTGGATATTCACCACTCACAGAAGGACTCTTCACATATTAAACTATATCTGGATACATCTGTGTACAATCATTATTAGTCTATATCTGAGTAGGTACAGTTATTTGTATAATTCACTGCATGTACAACCTGTGTACATGAATTGTTGATCTCTGAAAGTAAGCCCAAGTACATTAATTTAATTTAATTTATTTAAATAATTTATACCCCACCTTTCTCCCAACAAGGGCAATCAAGGCGGCTATCCCATAGAAATGTATACTCATGTGCGTACAGCACAAATATTCAGCATAATCTGTGAACAGAAGCAGAAACTAGGAAGCAGGACAGGAGTAATTAGTCCAGTAGGAAAAGCATACTGATATGATAATGAGGTCCCTCAAAGGATTCAAGGAAACTTATTGCATTGGAGAATTATAAGGCAACTGGATTCTGGCAACACTTAAGAGGTAAACCTGAGTCCTGGGATAAGATCCAGAGCAACTCTGAAACCTCTAGGGTTTCTGTGGGATAGGGTTAGGCAGGATTGGGCTGTCCTTATGTGCTGCTTTTCTGATTTATGTCAGTTAAATTGGCTTGAACAAAGGTCTCAATTCAGGTGGTTTGAAGGCATTTAATTATGTTTTTTCCAAACTAGATAATTGCAGAGAAACCCATCTGAAGTCTGAAACCTAACACACAGTTTCATGTTTAGGCCCTACAGAAGTCAAACAGATGCCAGGGTCATACAGAGTTTTTATAACAGACACTGTTGGCATTTCAGCACAGATACTTCTGGCAAAAGTGCGATACATTTTCCATTTTTTGTGGCTCAACTTTTGTTTCCTACCTGTTTCTCTTTTCAAAGGTGGCAACGTTCGTAGGTCCTGTGACAGCCATCCCAGTTCTCCTTTTCTCAGGATTCTTCGTTAGCTTTGATACCATTCCAACATACCTCCAGTGGATGTCCTACATCTCCTATGTCAGGTATACTGCAAGGATGCCTGTAACTTCTTCAAGTATACTTAGCTAAGCTTCACCAGTTTGAATGCATTCTCTAAGAGTTTGTAAAGTGTGTTTTAAGTGTTAACATGTTTCAGACAAGAAATATATTTGTAAAAGAGATAGACAGAAGGAAGAAAGAGTGTAGCTTGACTTTACAGAGTGTGTAAGTGCGTAAGCCAGTTGGATCCAGTGGACAACTTGTTGGGTTTAGGGCTGAGATATCTGAGTCACAGGTCAGCTCAGCAGTCTCCCAGAGTGGCCATGAGCGGGTCTCCGCCTGTACCCCATCTCTAAAGTGGGAATTGAACCCTTCTGTTTCATAAGAGTTCTCATAGAAGTTCCATAGACGTTATCATTGCTAATTGCCCCAATTCACAGATCCCTGCATTCTTGCCCAAATTTAGTCCCCTCACCTGTACCCTAGTAGGCAATTGGTGCAATCATAGCAGAAAGCTGCAACCATCTGGCAGAGGGTTTGCACATTCAGAAAATTGATCTGCACGTGGAAGTTTGCTCCAGCATGTGAATTGCTCTTACATGATTAGGGCCTGGATCAGGATTAGATTTTTTTTTTCTTTTTTCAGTATTTTAGCAGTGGCTTTTACTGATTTTTGTGAGTGTGTTTCCCACTTTATCCTTATAAGAGCTGTGTGAAATAGCTTGGTTAAGGACCAATTTACACATCTAAATGTTGCTGCTGCTGTGTTTTGCTTTTTAACAAAAAGGTCTCAGTGGTTTGCGAAGCAGAAGGAATGAATGAGAGGTGGTTCCATGCCTCCCCCCCAGTTCATAGTCTAAAAAGAGACATAACTAACTATTTATGTATGCATTTTTTTTGTATTATATTTTTCTATGTTGTAAGCCGCCTTGGGTCCCTTCAGGGAGAAAGGCGGGATAGAAATATTGTAAATAAATAAATAGTGGAGACACCTGTAACAGTCCCTAAGAGGAACATTATGGTGGCATAAATAGAAACAGCTGTTCTCTTCCTGCTAAATATAGGAGAGCCAGGCAGGCCCAGTCTGAATCAAAGGGGAACCTAAGGCAGTACCCAAATTTCACCAGCCTTTTTTGTTATTTTGGGGTCCATTTTTCTGCATGCCACCTCTTCCTCCTCTATCCACCATGTCTTCAAAATTGGCCAGGTGAGGAAGCTCTTGGGAGCTCTGGTCCCTACATTCTTCTTGCCCATCCAGTGAAGATGCAGAGGAGAGGAGTTAGCAATCTTTTTGCTGATCATAGGCACAGAACCACGGTGGCCACCACTCCTCCTCCTCCAATGCTGCTATCATTTTTTTTGGCAACTGTGCTGGAGGAGAAGTTAAACCCTCCCATCCCCCGCAAAGAGAGTGACAGAGAAGACGGCAGCTGAGGGGAGGAGGCAGTAGCCAGGCACATGGTGTGGGGTGCCTCCTGCCAGTTTGCTGCCTCCCCCAGCTAGCGTTCAAAAGAGGCATTTCAACCTGCTTAATGGGTAGACCAATCTCGGAGCCGCCATTGTAAAAGCCACTTTGCCTGGTTAACAGGGGTTAATAAATGTCACTGGCCCAGACATGCTTGATTTTTCTTCCCTGAATAGCACCCAGGGGGCTTTAACACCTTCCACCCATCATGATCCTGATCCACGCACACACGCTGCTGCTATTTAGGGTAGAAAAAGCAAGCATACCAAGGTCAAGCACTTTATTAATGTCCTGTGTCATTTGGCCCAGAGATTATTTGCCCAAGGTTTCACAGCGAATTTCATGTTTGCTGAAGGAGTTGAAACGGCATCCAAACCTAGCAATGCCACTATACCCACCACAAACAGAAGATAAAGTTACTGATATTCTCATTACTGTACTACTTTTGTTTGTCTTTGGAACTAAATATGAATCTTGATGGCTGTAAATATAATTTTAAAAATGTCCAACCTTTTAAGCAATAATGAATTTGGTTACTGTTTTTATAAGGCACTTGCCTTTTTGGTACAGTATATGCCTTTGTCTGCTTTGATTTTAACCCTGCAAAACTCTCTTTCCCTCTCTAGATACGGGTTTGAGGGTGTCATTCTTTCCATCTATGGTTTGGATCGAGAAGATCTCCACTGCGACAAAGATGATGTTTGTCACTTTCAAAAGTCAGAGGCTATCCTCAAAGAGCTGGATGTAGAAAATGCTAAACTTTATTTGGACTTTATCGTGCTTGGAGTTTTCTTCATCTCTTTACGCCTCATTGCCTACTTTGTTCTCAGGTACAAAATCCGAGCAGAGAGGTAAAGAGAAAGCAAATGCAATGACCCACTAGGAAGAACATTAGAAGTGCAGTTGTGGACTCCTGTTACTGTCTGACTGTGGCAGACAAGTCTCCAGTGCCCAGTGGCAAATGTTGTGATCTAGCCCATAGAAAACCATGTCATGTTGGATTAGTCGTGGATACATAGCTATGGTAATCAGTTCAATGGGGTTTGATCATATTTTTATTATACTTTCTAGCTTTATCTAGGAAGACGAACTGGAAGGGAATTTTTAAATTGCAGTTAAATCCGGAAAAACTACTGATCTCGAGGAAAATGTATTTCTCATGAGGTAGCTATAATCCTGGCAGCAAGGTAGAAAATGACTGAAGATCTTTCATCTACAGTACATTCTGTCAGCTACCAAGTTAATGGGTGGAATGTATGGTCGCTTCTCCTTTTGCATCCGGACTTCGTCTTTGCAAGTTTGCTGCATTTTTGCAAGTCTTTTTCCCACACAAAAAATCTACTATGAAAACAGAAGTCTACAAATTCTTCAAATCCTAATGAATGGTTACATTATTTAAAGGACACAAGTAAATTTGATTTTTGTTGTTCTCCTTTACATACAGTGCTTTGGAGCTTTATTCTTATGAGCTGGTCTCATCCTCCAAAATTGTAATATGGAGATAAAGTAACAAATTCCTAGTGAATGCTGTTACAGAGTTCTAAAGAGCAGAAAGTATGTCTATAAGCTGTCCACAGATGATTCCTGTAGGCATTCTGCTGTTGCAATATCCTCTAGATCTAGTTTTCTTGTGGTATTGAAATATTCATTTGACTACCTCCCACAAATGCAGAAGCTAAGAATTCCAGTGCTGGCAATTTGATATGTTCTGAAAAAATAGGATCAGATCTCAAAGCCAAATTGAATGTTTTAAAATATTTCAATAACACAGAACATGGCAGAAGTAAGGCCTGCTAATGGTGCAATGTAATGACTGCTTTTGGAATAGTAACAAGCATATATGATTCTCCCAGGTTTTGCAAGGTCAGCATGATATACCATGCAAAACAAAAATCAATCTGATCTGTTTTCCACCTGTCCTAAGATACATTTCTCATGATAAAAATTGATGATATATGGCCACCAAAATCTAGCACATAGTTAAGTGTCCCTTTGAAATCAAATGGCTTTGGCTTTGCTGTATTGTGAAGAGTGGCCAATTGGTCTGCGGAATGATCTACCAATTTTGTCACTACATTGCCCTTCTAAGCCAAGTCAGTCTTGGTGGGTGAATGCTCAATGATCAGAAAATACCTTCCGATTTTATAGGTTCCGATTTTAGGTTCCGAATAAAGTTCCGATTTTCAGCAAATCTTAAGTGCCTCCGCCCTCCATATATTCTAGCAGAATTTTGTTTCTTTATTATGGATCTACACACCAATTTAACTGAGATCATTATCTGGATAACTAACGTTGTAGGAGGAAAACCCAGTATCATAGGATCAGAAAAGGCCCAAAGGTAACTTCTAGTTCAGCCTAGTATGTTCAGTTTGAAAAGCTGAATAATATTACCTTTGCTTTATTATTAATGAATCAAATCAAGCTGCTCTCAGACTGGAAGCAGTTTGTTTGAGCAGCCCATTCAGGAACTGGATAAAATGGCAAAGTTGTAGAAATTGGATCACAGTGTGGTAGGTGCTGACATATGCTTTTGTGTGTCTGACCCAGCAAAAGCCATGGTTGAACCGGCTATTTTGGGTACTCCAGAGAGATCTCAGTTAACCCCAAATTGCTAGAGTTAAGCCACAGCTTTTATTTTCTTGAAGTTATAAAATTGAAGGTGAGTCACACAGCCCAAAACAGCCCAATTCTATGGGCTTTTTATGACAGCAAATCTCGCAATCTGCTGGCGTACAAGGCCCAGCAATGGCATGAACTGCTGTTGTGCCATTTGGAGCCCCACCACTGCAGAATTCAGGCCAAGTTGACAAAGGTACGTCAGCGAGGGCGAGGGGCAATCCTGGGTGGGAAGGGGGAAGATCAGGATGGGGCCAGCTAGGGGAATTCTGGAGGCAGGAAGGGGGCAGATAGCAGCAGCAGCAGCAGCAGCAGCAGCAGCAGCGATATCCTAAGCTCCCTTCCTGGCCTTGAAATGGCTGGTGCAGATCTAAGTAGGCACATTGGGAACCATGGTGCAGCCGAGTAGGTAAGTAAGTAAAGAATTATTTTACTTACCTCTGCCATGGCATGGTCTCCTGCTGGCCCGTCACATGCCAGCTCTGCTGCCCACGATGGGCCTGCCGAGAATAGGATTGGTGCTGTAAGAAGGGTAATGGTATATTTTAATAGAAATTGAATTGTTTTGTGAAATCCTTAATGTTGCCCATGATAATTGGTAAATTTTATTTTATTTTTCTGTGTGAGAGGACCCAAACCTGTACCACTACTTAGGAACCTATAGGCAGTTATACAAGAATCCCTTGGGCCTCATTTATCCAAAGTTAATGGTAATCTGATTTTGACAGTGTATTGCCAATGTCATGTACCTTGGGCTCGGTGGAAATGATGCTCTAGTGTAGCCAGACTTCTCAGTATTGCAAATGAGTTGGATGTCCCCAACTTATTTTTTTCTAAATAAGCTTAAGGAGTGGTGTTTTAAAAAATTGTGTGAGCAAATTCAAATTTGCTTGAGCAAACTGGAATCTTTCAGGTTCTGAGAGTTCAACCATAACAAGAGTTCAACCATAACAAGAATAGTTGTACATCATGTCTATCGTTCCCACTATCACCATGATGACGATGCTGTTCTCTCCTCATTCTGTTACACTCGGCTTTCCAGCACCTCAGGCTTATGAAATGTACCACTTTATTGAAGGAGTTAGAAAAATGGCTACAAGAATATCTTCTATTTTACACGTAATGAAAATCTGCTGTGTTGGGTTTATTCCAGTGCCTCCTATATCAGAAAGCTGTAGACGTTTTTAGTATGTTTAAGGCAGCTCTGGTTTCGAATGTAATAATCATGTTAGAATGGCACAGGGGAGCATGTGAAATCTTCTGGCACCCCTCCTGCCTCTTCCCCCCCCCCCCCAAGAATCAGTCTGGTGAAAAAACAGAACTGTTATGTAACAGTATGCTTGTGGGAGAAAAGGTGAAAATATAGGCACTTCCTGGAGACTTTTTATGTTCAAAGTTGACATTAGCATGTTCCATACTCCTTTTACATTATTTCTGCATGTGACTCATCTGTGGGGCAATGCATCTTTTGACAATGACAAGAAAGTTCCAGTTGTCAACTTTATCCATGCAACTTTAGCTGTCAACTTTAACAGATGGATACGATTTATCATAATCATTTTAAGGCTATCCTGGGAACACATTTTCCATAATTGTTATAAAGGGCTAAATCTGCCTAGTACAGTAGAATGCGGTTGGATGAATAACACAGAAGAAAATTCTTCTAAAGATGTTTCTTGTTTATGGAACTTATTTGCATGCTTTACAAAGTCCTTAGTTGTTGAGCAACTAGCTAAAAGAAGGATATGACTCACAATCCAGCAGCTTCAGATACTTGGCATCCTCCATTTTATTTTAGTGGGGTTGTAGGAAACCCCATCAAAGTTGCATCAGAATGAATGGAAAATATGCAGTAGCAATGCATGATGATCTACACCTATGCTTTGCAAAAGCTGTAGTCATTTTTGTACTGGATTTCCTGAAGAATGCTGCTGGCAGAACCTTGCCCTAAGCATCTATGGCAGGATTTTGTTAACAATCCTGAATATTTTTTTGGGGGCGGTGGGGGCCTACTGTAGTAGCATCCATGTAAATAAAGCCTGGGGCAAATCCTTAATTTTCTGTTTTTCATTTGCTACTACCATCTATGTTTTGCTACCCTTTGAGTTGATGTGCAGATGTAGAAGGTGACAAATTAGATAGTCACATGTATGACTATCTGCCTCTTGGGCACATGTCATGGGTGTGTGCTCGGTGCAAAGAGCTCCAGGCTCTCAGGGAACGGGTTCGCTCCCTTGAAGCCACGGTTGCTGACCTGGAGAAGCAGAGACAGGTAGAGAGGAACCAGGGTGAGACTTCTAGGGACGTGGAGGCATCGTCCTACCCTCAGTTGGCCAGCACTTCAGCTGCCAGGGAAGGGAGTCTCAGGGCTGGAGGACATTGCTCTGGAAAAGAGGGAAACAATCCCACAGTGGGGACCCCTTCTTCAGGTGATGGGCCCGTATCCAGTCGCACTATGGATACTCCTCTGGGGAGAGGGGGAAGGGGGCTTCTTGTTGTGGGTGACTCTATAGTCAGGAACATAGAAAGGGGGGTCTGTGACGGATGTGAGGACCGCACGGTGACTTGCCTACCTGGTGCGAAGGTTGCGGACATCACCTCTCGTCTAGATAGGCTGGTAGAGAGTGCTGGGGAGGAGGTAGCGGTTGTGGTGCATGTTGGCACCAACGACGTGGGGAAATGTAGCCGGGCGGTCCTGGAGGCCAAATTTAGGTTGCTAGGTAGGAAGCTCAAATCCAGGACCCCAAAGGTGGCGTTCTCAGAAGTGCTACCTGTTCCACGCGCAGGGACAGCTAGGCAGGCGGAGCTCAGGGGTCTCAATGCGTGGATGAGACACTGGTGTGAGGAGGAGGGGTTTAAGTTTGTTAGGCACTGGGGAACGTTTTGGGACAAGCCGGGCCTGTACAAGAGGGACGGGCTTCACTTGAACCAAAACGGAACCAGACTGCTGGCGCGTAACATTAAGAAGGTGGCAGAGCAGCTTTTAAACTGACTCCTGGGGGAAAGCCGACAGGAGCCGAGGGGCATCCGGTTCGGGACTCCTCATTCCTCGGGAATGAGGGTGCAGAGGATGGGGAACAATCAAGTAATAACAGAATAAGAATTGGGAGTGGTAGCGTGATGGGACATGACAGCCAGTCTAGCAAAACAGAAGGCTGCAGGAATAAAGGGGCAAACATGCAGCCCTTCTTGGGGGACCAGGTATATAAGTGCTTTTATGCAAATGCCCGAAGTCTACGGGCAAAGATGGGAGAACTGGAATGTTTGGTGGCTAGGGAAAACATTGACATAGTAGGTATAACAGAAACCTGGTGGAATGCGGAGAACCAGTGGGATACTGCAATTCCAGGATATAAACTCTATAGGAGGGACAGAGAGGGGCGTGTTGGAGGTGGGGTGGCCATCTATGTCAAAGAGGGGGTAGAATCCACCAGAGTAGAGCTGGAGGGGGGCTCTGACTCCTCCGTAGAATCACTGTGGGTTAGATTACCAGGCTCCAAGAGTGATGTAATAGTAGGGGCATGCTACCGTCCTCCAGATCAAAAACCTGAAGGGGACCTTGAAATAAGGAAGCAAATCAGGGAGGTGTCAACGAGAGACAGGGTTGTAGTCATGGGGGACTTCAATTATCCTCACATCGACTGGGTCAATTCATGCTCAGGTCATGAAAGAGAGACTGGATTTCTGGATATGTTAAATGACTGTGCCTTAGAGCAGCTTGTCACGGAACCGACCAGAGGACAGGTGACTCTGGACTTGATATTGTGTGGCACTCAAGATCTGGTCAGGGAGGTAAATGTTACCGAACCGTTGGGGAACAGTGACCATGCTGCGATCTGTTTCGCCATGCATGTCGGAGGGAGAGTGCCGAGCAAATCTGACACGAAAACCCTTGACTTCCGAAGGGCAGACTTCCCCAAAATGAGAAGACTAGTTAAGAAAAAGCTGAAAGGGAAGGTAAAAGGAGTCCAATCGCTCCAGAGTGCATGGAGGCTGTTTAAAACAACAGTCGTAGAGGCCCAGCGGGAGTGTATCCCACAAAGGAGGAAGGGCTCGACCAAGTCCAGGAGGATGCCGGCATGGCTAACAAGCACAGTTAAGGAGGCTATAAAAGGCAAGGAAGCTTCCTTCCGTAAATGGAAGTCTTGCCCTAATGAGGAAAATAAACAGGAGCACAAACTGTGGCAAAAGAAATGTAAAAAGATGATACGGGAGGCCAAGAAAGACTTTGAGGAACGTATGGCAGGCAACATAAAAGGGAATAATAAAAGCTTCTTCAAATATGTTAGAAGCAGGAAACCTGCCAGGGAAACGGTGGGTCCGCTGGATGGTGAGGGAGAGAAAGGGGTGATAAAAGGGGACTTGGAGACTGCAGAGAAATTAAATGAGTTCTTTGCATCTGTCTTCACGGCAGAAGACCTCGGGCAAATACCGCTGCCGGAACGGTCTCCCCTGACTAAAGAATTAAGTCAAATAGAGGTTAAAAGAGAAGACGTCTCAGACTTAATTGACAAAATAAAGATCAATAAATCACCAGGCCCGGATGGCATCCACCCAAGAGTTCTGAAGGAACTCAAGAATGAAGTTGCTGACCTCTTGACCAAAATATGCAACTTGTCCCTTAAAACGGCCACTGTGCCAGAGGATTGGAGGATAGCTAATGTCACGCCAATCTTTAAAAAAGGAAGGAGGGGGGACCCGGGGAACTACAGGCCGGTCAGCCTAACATCTGTTCCAGGGAAGATGGTGGAAAGTCTCATTAAGGATAAAATCTTAAAATACATAGAAGAACAAGCTCTGCTGAGGGAGAGTCAGCATGGCTTCTGCAAGGGGAAGTCTTGCCTCACAAACCTGTTAGAATTTTTTGAAAAGGTCAACAGGCATGTGGATGCGAGCGAACCCGTGGATATTATATATCTGGATTTTCAGAAGGCGTTTGACACGGTCCCTCATGAAAGGCTCCTGAGAAAACTCCACAGTCAGGGAATAAGAGGGCAGGTCCTCTTGTGGATTAGGAACTGGTTGAAGACCAGGAAACAGCGAGTGGGAGTCAATGGGCAATTTTCACAATGGCGAGAGGTGAAAAGCGGTGTGCCCCAAGGATCGGTCTTGGGACCGGTGCTTTTCAACTTATTCATAAATGACCTGGACTTGGGGATAGGCAGTGAGGTGGCCAAGTTTGCGGATGACACTAAACTTTTCCGGGTGGTAAAGACCAGCAGGGATTGTGAAGAGCTCCAGAAGGATCTCTCCAAACTGGGAGAATGGGCAGCAAAATGGCAGATGCGCTTCAATGTAAGTAAGTGCAAAGTGATGCACATTGGGGCAAGAAACCAAAATTTCACATATACGCTAATGGGTTCTGAGTTGTCTGTGACGGATCAAGAGAGAGATCTTGGGGTCCTGGTGGACAGGTCGATGAAAGTGTCGACCCAGTGTGCGGCGGCTGTGAAGAAGGCCAATTCCATGCTCGGGATCATTAAAAAGGGGATTGAGAATAAAACGGCCAATATCATTATGCCTTTGTACAAATCGATGGTAAGGCCACATCTGGAGTATTGTGTCCAGTTCTGGTCACCATACCTCAAAAAGGATATAGCTGAATTGGAAAAGGTGCAGAAAAGAGCGACCAGAATGATTAGTGGGCTGGAGCACCTCCCTTACGAGGAAAGGCTACAGCGTCTGGGGCTTTTCAGCCTAGAAAAAAGGCGCCTGAGGGGGGACATGATTGAGACTTATAAAATTATGCATGGGATGGAGAGAGTGGATAGAGGGAAATTCTTCTCCCTCTCGCACAACACCAGAACCAGGGGACACGCACTAAAATTGAGTGGAGGGAGAGTTAGAACAGACAAAAGAAAATATTTCTTTACCCAGCGTGTGATTCATCTGTGGAACTCCTTGCCACAGGATGTGGTGATGGCACCTGGCCTAGATGCCTTTAAAAGGGGTTTGGACAAATTCATGGAGGAAAAGACCATCACAGGTTACAAGCCATAAGCAACCTCCTGGTTTTAGAAGTGGGTTTTCTCTGTGCCAGGTGCAAGGGAGTGGCGACTGGACACAGGTATCTTGTTGTCTCGTGTGCTCCCTGAGGCATCTGGTGGGGCCACTGTGTGACACAGGAAGCTGGACTAGATGGGCTTTTGGCCTGATCCAGCAGGGCTCTTCTTATGTTCTTATGTTCTTAGATGGTCAGGCAGGATTTTTTAAAAAAGGGACTACCTTTGCTGAAAATGTTGAGGAAACTGTAGTTTCAAGACTTCACTGGGATACCAGACAAGGGTACTACAATATCAAGAGCATAAGACAACACTTGCTAAATACGAAACACACAGAGTGCATGCTGTTTCCTATGTGTTCTTTGCTGAACAGATGCTTCTGTCAGATGCATAACTTTGTGAAGCAAAAATTGATGTTGTATGTATAGAATGTTCTCTTTGTGAAACAGCTCTAGATATCTGTTGGCCATTGGGTTCAAACAATGCTTTTGTTTTCCCTACCAGAAGCAAGGTGGAAAGTCTAGTGCGTTGAACAGTAGCATTGGTTCCACAATCCTCTCTCTTGCAGTCATATTTTTTTTTTAAAAAACCCTGAACTGGTATATTGGAAGAGAGTTCTCTCACAACCAATTTGTGGCTGTTGACAGAACACATTATCAGACGCATGTCAAAACCAAAAGCTACCAACTTGGAGACCTCTGTTCTTCTCAAAAAGTCATTCATTTCACCCATGCAAAAAGGTAGGAGCTGCCTACCCAAAGAAATGGTCCTCCTATCATTTGGCATTCGGGAACAAGGATCCTTCCACCCTGGCTAACTATGAATGAGATGCCATGGATTTATGTAGAATAAAATGAAAACGTTTGTTGGTTTGGCAAAAAGAACTAGCTTTACGGTGCTTTCCACTATGGCCTATATTAACTTTGCCAATATTACCATTCAATACTTTAAATGTTAGAATCAATTTCTCACTGCATTTCAATGCTTTACATTCTCTCCCCCCCCTCCACACCCATTTAATTTATACAGTATGTATATTTCTGGCACTTATTTCCTGACCAAAATACCATAGACTGGCTACACCTCTGTACTTGGCACAATTTTTTTTTTAAAGACAAATCTCCCTCCGCTTAATATAGCAAATGTGAGACCTTAATTGTACATTTGAGTTTTATTTGGTCCCATCCTCAGTTGCTTCCACCATTGGGTGCTCCTTCTGTGAAGAGAAGTTCCCTCCATGAATTGAAGGGATATTTTGCTCCTGGAACATTTCCTTGCAAGCGCAGAACGCCCCTTCTGTTCATGGAAGAAGCTTGCATTGGCCAAAATAACTCCCTGACAGCTGAAGTGCTAGTCAAGATGCTGCCCAATGTTAGCTAGGGCTTCAGGCCAGGAATTCCTCTTTTCAATTGCATTTGGGATTCATATAGCTTCCCTACTCTTTCAGGGAGGGCTCTGGCACAAATGTATAGAAATGTCGATTTGCATTGACAGTCTTCCTTGGGTACAGATTTGTAAATCCACTGGCAGCTATAATTCCAAGACTGTGTAAGTTCTGTGAAGCCCCGTCACCAGCTTTGTAACCAATCCTTTGTACAGACACGAGCTGGACTGGTGGCTGGAAACTATGACTGTACCTCTGATTAATTTTTGACATGTTGCATAATTTGAATGCTCAGTATGTGAATGTTGCTCTAAGAATCTTTTTTTAGTAAAGTTCCCAGTTGGACATCCTGTGAACTGGGATAATACCGTAAGCTTGTAATTGGAACAGTAAAACTTGAGAAACTCGTATAGGGAATAAAAAATGACTGTGAAGGAATCGCACCTGTTGTGTGTGTATATACATTATAGTTTTTTTTTCTTTTCAGTAATTTACATAGTCACACAGCAGTTATTTTTTTTTGCTCCCACTGCTTGTGGAAACACAGGCCTCTGATAGTATTCATTGGAAAATGAGAGCCGTAGCAGTCAATGGCTATGTCAGTTGACCTGGTCATCAATCATGCTCCTCATTCACTTGTATGCACATAGATTCTGTTCAGAGACCCTCAGCTGAGCCTGCAAAAGGTGGGGTCAGCCAGATCAGTCTCCCTCCCTTTTTGTACATTCAGTGTATGACGTACGCACTTTCAGTGCATCCGTGCATAACTGTGTCACCTGAGATGAGCTAGAGATTTTTGCTTTTCAAAAGAAAAGGAAAAATTAGGAAGTTGTGGCTTTGAGGTCTGTGAAACTTGTGTATTTCATACACAAGCTGACTCCAACTTCCCAGCATTTTCTCAGTTAAAGTTGGCAAAGCCTGTGCAAAACACATGATCAAATGTTTCACACTGTCTGCGAACCCGTTGACCATACAAGAGACTCAAGATGTGAAGTATATTTTCTAGAGGATTTTTTTTTCTCATATAATCATGCTATCTTCCTCCTTTTAAGAATATGCCAATACTAAGTAGTCTAACAAGTTCCTTTCCGTCTTCAAATTTTGCTGAAACATTACTAACCTGCTCCACAAAAAAAGGCCCAACAAACCTCCTTTCTGTAGCTTTAAGAGGAACACTGAGCTGTTCTTTTAAAGAGCATTTGTGGCGTCTTTTTTAAAAATGGGAAAAGGCTATGTGTGGGGTGTGGGTGTGTGCGCGCAGTGTGACAGTATTGCTGACAGCTGTTGTTTCTTTTCCTTGACTTGTTTCAGACTATTTGTGCAATACTGGCTCTCAGTTGTGGTGAGCTATTGCCCTTAAATCTTATTTAGTTATTTAAGAGATGTGTATGTGTGTGTTTTTAATTCAAACAAAAAGCAAGAGTCAATGCAAGTAATCTGTCAAAAAAAATCAGCGTGCTGAAGTGTGTATCTACTGTTTATCAACTAGCTCTTCTCTCTTGGGTGTGTAATGCAAATTGCATTACTTGGGATTCCTGTTGGTTTCGCTGTCTTAGAGAAGTCCTGCTGTTTGCACGCTGTAGTATATTTGCACTGTTGTAGATATAGGTAAACAATGTCTTTTTTTTCCCCCCAGGTGGCTTGTTTAACTTTTTGTAGTTCAGATAAATATAAGTGATTGAACTACGTGCACCTGATTCATGTACCTACTGAAAAGATTTAGGATGTTGGGCATTCTAACTCTCCACTTTCAATAAACTAACATTTAAGGCTTTGTATATTTCTGTATAGTTAATTCCTATAGGATATTTGTATGTGCATTATTTTCCAAATTAGAGCTCTTGTTTTCTGATAATGGAGAACACTAATGTAAGACAGAAAAGAATAAAAATAAAGTATTGCTATTTTCAGATTATTCCTTTGTCACTCTTGAATCTGAATGCAAAATGGCCAGACGACAAAATTCTCGACTAGTCGTTTTCAACTTTTCACACTCGGGGGTCTGTCTTTAGCCCCAATCTGAACATGGTTTTATGCCATACAGGTCTGTCTGCTTCCTTTTTCCCTTTCTCTGGCTACCTACCACCTCCCTGCTTTCCTACTTTCTCCATCTCTCTGCTCATTCTTCTATCCTTTTCTCCTAAAAATAAAAAAAGCCCCCTGAACAAAAAGAAACATGTGCTAGTCCCATTCCTCCTTCAACTGTTATGTGACCTGCTTGTTGGATGCCTGCCAGCCCACCAGCTGAAGGATGCCAGTCTTGGAGAGAGCAAGATCACTCTGACTGTATACAGTCAATTTATGTCAAATGGAAGGAGCAACTTCTGACTTACTATTGTCAAATCATAACATTAGTCCTGATTTGTAGCTTAAAAACTTTTGCAATATGATGTGGGTGGTGGGGTCACTGCAGGTATGAGGGAGACTTCCCCCCCCCCGATACTTAACTGCAACCACCTACTCCAGTTAGAAATACAGAAGGTCCCCAACTTACAGCCATTTGAATTATGAACATTCAACTTATGAACTGCCTTTGTGTGAGCTTTGAAGCAGGCGCAGCTGTGAAGACATCCATGAAACAAACAGAAGCTGCCAGGAGTCAACCTGAGAAGCTCAAAAACCTTTGAAAACAGCGCCCCCTTGCTGTAGCAATGGGCAAAAACAACAGCTCAATAACAATGCATAACATTGAAATTCTGGGGGGTCCTGGGGGCAGAAGGAAGGGAGAAGCTGAAGAAAGCAGTCGATGTGGCCAAGGCTGTTTGGACACAGGGAGAGATGGGGTATTGCGAGGTGCAGGGGCGCATTAATACTGTGTGAGGGAAAAAAGGGGAGGCAACTTTGGGTTGCCTCCAACTGAATGGAGGCAACTCCCAACAACAGAACAACAAAACATAGCCACCTACCACTACCATGCAGGAAAGTAGGGAGGGGAGGGTTAAAGCTGAGTTTAATCAAGGCCCCCTGTAGCTGCCATCTACTCTCTTTGAAAAGCAAACCGAGAAAATCTTATAGTTCAACAGAAATTAAAAAGGATGGTGTAGTGGTTTGGGAGTTGGACTTAGACCTGGAAGATCCAGGTTCAAATCCCCGCTCAGCCATGAAGCTTCCTGGGTGACCTTGGGCCAGTCACTATCTCTCAGCCCCACCTACCTCACAGGGTTGTTGTGAGGACAAAAGGAGGGGAGGAAATATGTACACCACTCTGAGCTTCTTGGAGGAAGGGCGGTATAAAAATGTGAAAAATAAAATAAATAAATAAAGAGAATAAAATGTTCTTGGAATATATTGGAGGGGAGAAGCATTCAAATAACAGATACGCAAAGCTCAGGCGCGGGGGGGAGTTGAGGAGGAGCAGGGGCAGAGCAGAGCGCTGGGATTTCTGCAGCAGAAGCAGTGACATCATCAGCAAGTCTGCTCAGGCGCTGCCTTTGAAACGTTTTTCAAAAGGACTTTAGCTGAGAGGAGCAACCAAACATGTCCGAGTAAACATGCGTAGGCTAGCACTGAAACATACCTTTTATACTTTTGTATCCTATTTGTCAACTTTTTTTTACATTTGTTTGAAATTCTTGCAACCCCTTCCAACATTTTCAGATTGATTTTTAAATGAAGTTTAATAAATTTCAGTATAGAAATAAATGACAGAAGAAGAAAACACTCTAATAAAGAAATTTAAGGTTGATATTTTTATAGGGCATGGGCCATGCCTATGGGTTTATGACACTGGGGATGATGAGTTATGATGAATTCCTGCACTTTTAAAGTTTTGCACAACACCACTGTTCAGGGGCCAAAATAACATACTGACAGCGCAATCCTGTCCAACGTATGCCACCGGCTGAGCTCTGCTCAATCCTATCCAACTTATGTCACCGGTGTAACCAGCTGTGCAGCGAGAACAGGAGGCTCCAGAACGGAAAGGGGATTCAAATCCCCTCCAAAAGGGGATTCAAAGGGGATTTGAATCCCTTTTCCGTTCTGGGGCCTCCCATTCTCGCTGCATCGCAGGTTACACCGGTGGCATAAATTGGATAGGATTGAGCAGAGCTCAGCCGGTGGCATAAATTGGATAGGATTGCGCCCTGAGTCTCTTAGAAATCAGCCTTGGCCATTTTGATAGTACCGCACAGAGTTAGTTTTGGGCTTTCTGTGGTAATCCTCGAAGCAGAGTGCTTGAAGAGCAGACACCTGATTTGAACAGACAACTATTTCAGGACAGCAAAAATGAACATGTGACTGTTGTGTAACAATTGCTCTTCAATACTGCCAACAAGTCTGTGAAACGTTGTTGCTTTTACAAAGTTCTGTTAAAGCAGGGCCAGTCCTGCCAATTCTACTAGTCTCCTAAGGCTAACTAAACTACATTCCTAGTGCTTCGAAACGCCTTTCTTTTCATTCTAGTCCATTTCCTTACACTCTCTTAAAACAATATTGCTGTTCATCAGTGGCGTCGCTCCCGTGAAGTGACGGGAGCAGGCCGCTACTGGGTGACGCGCGCAAAGGGGTCACCTCCGTACGCTCCGAGGCCGGCCCGGGAGCTGGCCTCGGAGCGTCCAGCCCGGCCGGCGCTCCAGGGCCTTCTGAAAGAAGGCCCAAAGCATCAATACGGGTATTTTAGTTGTTTCGCGCATGCGCAGAGACGAAAATGGTCTGCACATGCGCAAAACAACTAAAATACCCGTATTGACACTTTGGGCCTTCTTTCAGAAGGCCCTGGAGCGCCGGCCGGGCCGGACGCTCTGAGGCCGGCTCCCGGGCTGGCCTCGGAGCATCCGGAGGGCGACGCGAAGGGGCGGGGGGGCACCCGGGGCAGGGTGCAGCTGGGTTGCCCCCCCCAAAAAAATCGCGGCACGGCCATAGGCCGCGCAGAGATTTTTATAGGGAGGTGCACAGTCGGGAGGCGTCACTAGGGTGACGCGCGCCCCCCACCTTTGGGTGATGCACGTGCTAGTGACACCACTGCTGTTCATTTCAGTTTACAGGAATTGAGCTTGCAGGACCAAAGTAAGTTATGTTACAAGTCGGTTCTTCTGTGAAGCTAATTTTAAAAGGTCTTGTTCATGAAGAAGTTTATGTAAGCTAAATGAGCAATAACAAGGAACTCTTTCCCTCTCTTTATGCTCATATTTTTTTCTCAGAACATAGTCAATGACTGTACACTAGAGGGTGCTGTGAGATGTCATGAACGGGAGTGATACTGAAGAGTATCCTTGCCCAAAAGGAACTCTCTTTCCTCCTGAGATTCTGTACAGCTGGTGGTATAAAATATTACTGTGGTTTATTCTTCTGTGTACACATCTGCTAAGCCATGTTACATGACATTTTCTATTAATGCCTTCCCCATGCATCTCAAATCACTTTCTCAAATCATTGTGGAATATAACAGACAAGTGAGGCTGCAGATAACCTGAGAGTAGCAAAAAGTAGCAATTTTCCAGCTCATAGCTCAGGTACAGTACATGTTGCATGAAAGCGCATGTAACATAACTGCAAGTACAACAAAGCTTCTCTTTGCTCCTTTTATTCTTTAGGCTGTGGTAGAAAGTTGAATTTACAAGTACAATGGAAAAAACAGTGCTCCATTTCATCAGAGGGAAAGCGTATGTGGTTGTACAGCTGAAAGATCAGTTTATTTTTCATCTTGAAGACCATCAGAATAGAAAGGCAGATTTGTGGATCACATTTACTTTATGGGTTACATTCTGGAAACGAAGCAGAATAAAAACTGTATTAGTGGTGTAGAACTGCAACCTAAGTGACCCATGTCAAGTAATGATTTCCCAACATAGTAGGATTTACAGCTAGTTCTGAAACTGTGTTTTTTGATATGGGGTTTCCAAAAGCTAAGACAGTGGTTCCCAAAGTGTGTGTCACGATGCACTCCCTGGGGCATCACGGGACTCGCGCCGGCTGAGCCCCTCGGCAGCGGGACCGCGATGTGGAAAACTGCAGAGCAGAGGCTCTGCTCAGCTGAATGTACGTCACGTTTTGTGTGCACCCACCCGCCCTCAACCCTCCTACTGTAAAAAAAAAAAAAAGAAAGGAATTTCTAACTAAACCCTGAGTTCACAAGTTATTCTGGGGCTGCTTGTACCTCAGAAATCACGGACGTTGCTGCAACTGAGATCCACAAGCCACTGACTCACACATTAGGTTGCTGACGTGCACGGATGAGTCCTGTGTGTGAAAAAGAAGTGACCCAAAGTAACATGTGGACCAACTTGGAAATGTACAAGGCTTTACTTTCTAATCTAGCTTCAACCCGCCATTTTGTAAGTAAATGTGGAGGAAATTTTATCAAGCTGAACAGAAAAGAAAATGTTGTTTAATATGGCTTGATCTGAAGTCTTGGCTTCCCAATTAAGTCTATAGGAATTTGGTGAATGTTAAACCTCTGAACTATGAAGAGAGAGGCATTTGCTTTGCGTCTGCTATCTTCTCCAGTCCATTCCCAGTGCATGGAAGCTCACTACCTATCTGCCGAATTAGATATTTTGCATGAAGATATTTTGTACACACACACAACCCAGGTGAAAAGTAAACATGCATTAAAACAATGCAAATGTTGTCGCCATGATATAGGTTACACATTTTCCTATATACATGATATAGGTTACATAGGAAAAAGGTTACACATTTTCCAAATGGGCAATTCCCTCTGGATTACTAAGAAACTAATTAAATATAGATCTGTACCAGATATATTTCAACCAAATATTCTTTAGCAGTGACTTTGATTATGTATTACTGAAGCTGCTCCAGAATTCAGCTATGTGAACTATGTCATCAGGACACCAGATTCTGCATCTGTAACGTGTGTCTTTATCACGACTGTTGATACCTTTACTGTGTTCGTTGCATGGCATTAGCCTTCTGAATGTACCAGCATTACAGAGGTAATGGTTGTGTTATTATTTGGTGCAACGTGCACTGAATATATCAGTTGACATTTTTATTGTTAGATTGTTTTAAATATTTTTTTGCTTATTATTATACTACATTTTTTTACCGGACTCTTGGTTGTTATTTGCATATTTGTGGGAGTAGGGTTCGATCTCTTTCGTTGGAAACGCACATATGCACCAATTTTGGCTGTGGCTGCTCTGGGCTTCTGAGGTACAGAAAACCTGGCTTGCTCACTGTGAATCTGCAACTCTGGATACTATCATGTACAGGCCAAAGACTGAGATGCCCGAAGTATTGTAGCCTTGCTGATGATGTAGGAAGGTCAATACCTGGAAACTACTTGATGCATGCAATAAAGGCCAACCTACATGATACATAAACAGCCTAATCTTATCCCCTGCCTGTCCATAACATGCAGTGCCGTCGACAGAGTGTGCGCTGCATGGTATGGTGGGTGGGAGAGACCAGATGGACAAAAGGTAAGTCAAAATATTTTTTACTTATCTCTTGGTAGACCACCAGATCACCAGTGGGTCTCGAGGAGAGACAGAGGATGTGTTTGGCTAGGAAACTAGGAATAGCATCCCAGCATGCACTGATCCCTTCCCACCCTCAAAAAGCTCCCTGTCTGCCCACTCCCTGCCCCACTCATCCCCCTCCTGCCCTCAAAATGCCCCCGCTGCACCTTACCTGCACTGGCTCAGCGTCTGGCAGCCATTGCCGCATGCACGGGGCCTCTGGCAATTTGCGCCAGTGGCCCTGGAAAGCACAGCAGCAGTGTGCCTTTTAAGATGCCTCTGTGGCACTTATGGTGGAGGACTGGGAGTTTGGCCACCATAAATGGCTCATAGGATTGGGCTGTAAATGTATTATTGCCTATTTTGGGGTTTATTCATCTTTTAATTTTGGCTGCATAGGGGATCAATCTGAATTCAGCCTGTGTTGCAGAACAGAAAATGCATCCCATGGCTTCTTGCTTCATAAGTCTAATAAGTCTAATAAGCATTCACAATGTAGATTGTGCGGGCAGTGGCTTGCAGAATGGGAGGTTTTGTTTGTGGCAAGAAAGCCATACCATCTATCTGCCATAACTGCTACTATGAGGCAGAAGGAAAATACAGGTGGGCCCCCCTATCCACTGATTCACTATCCACGGCTTCAGTTATCCACGGATTGTGGGGACCCCCCCAGGCTTTTACTTTTTTCCCAGTAAGCTTTGTTTCTTCCTTAAAGAAACAGGAGAAGCAGCCTCTGACTACTTATTACAGGCAAGTAGAACGAGACTAAGTACTAGAGAGGCTCTGCAAGGTTAACAGAAACCTTGCAGAGCCTCTCTAGGACTTAGTCTCATTCTACTTGCCTGCAATGGAGGCTGCTTCTCTGTTTGTTTTAAGGAAGAAACAAAGCTTGCTGAAATAAAAATAAGAGCTGGGGGGGGGGGCAAGCATGCCTGCCTGCAGGGGAGGCAGGGGGGGTCCCTCAGGAAACCATGGAGGGGGTGTTCGCTCTTATCCACGGTTTCAAGTATCCACAGAGGGGCCTGGAACATATCTCCAGCGGATATGGGGGCCCATATTGGCAACTCTGGGCAAACACTCCTGAGTGTTTCTGCCTCATCATGAGGTGAACATCCAGAAATCCACAAGGATCCATTCCTGACCTTTAGCAATGCTTCCGATCTATAGAAGATTTCCTTCTCTGTTCAGCTAATCTGTATGCCGCCTGGATTGCATTCAGTGAATCAATCCTACTTTGACTGACATTGTTTACTTATTTAAAATATTTCTGCCTTTCCAGAGCTCAAGGCGGCTAACAAATTCACATACAATAAACCACCATGCAATACATAATAAAACTCAAGTAATCAATCAAATTTCAAAGGATCAGTGCATACGCCATAAATCACCATAGGCTCAGTATAGAGCAGAATGTAAATTAATAACATCAACTACTAAAAGCATGCCTCCAAAATAAGACAACCAAAAACAGCGTTGAAACCATAAAAATCATAATGCCACTGGCAGCAAGAATAAAAGTAACTCACCACCCACCCACCCACCTCCTCAAAAATGCTAGCTGAAATAAAAATGCCTTCAGCCCTTGTTGGAATATATCTAATGAGAGGCCTGTTCCTAAACTGTTAAAAAAGGAATGAAATGTATACCTGAGGATACAGGAAAGAAGCACCAGATGACCCCAACTATACTTGAATCAAAACAGCATCCTCTCCTGTGGCATTCTTGGACGCTGATTGCGGGGTATCCACAGTTCACTCTGGCTTTAGGCTTCAGTGCACATTGTCCTGGAGCTGTTCAATGCAAAGTCCAAATTAATGTACCACTGAGTGTATGAACCTCTTTTGTGACACAATCTGATTTTTAGAATTCTGCCCCCACCAGAACATTTTGATCCCATACAAGCAAGCAAAAGGAGATTGATTTTTTCCTGTTACTAATACCAGCTAAAACAGCTGATTATGATGGTTTTCCTCTCTAGAAACTTTATTCAAATATTATATGTTCTGAGCAAGTGAAAGGTTCTCTGGCACAAATGGCACAATTTGGGGCTTCCTGTATCAGGCTTTAGGACATTATAACATGCCGCCAGTAGTATGGAATGCTATACTACTAAACAATGTGGACAAGTATACTGTATGTATTTGTCTGTCCTGATCTGTAAGAAATATCGTGAACAATCCTATTTCTATGCAAAAAGTAATCTTTATTATTTACATTTTGTTTAGTTTTCCAGACAGTGCTAAATACAATCCTGCGTAGCAAAGCGCGCTGTGCCAGATCCTGCGTGGGATCAGGGCCGTGTTGGCAGAGCTGGGGTACACCTCGGGGGAAAGGGATGTTCGCCCTTTTCCTCCAGTGTCAGCCCCAATGGGTCTCCTCGGATGTGCGCCGGCAAAATGGCTGGCGCAAATTCGAGGAGGCCATGTAAGGCTGCCCTGGCCCATGAAGGGGCATTGGATAGCGGCAGAGTACACCACCGATATCCCTGCCCCTCTCCCGGATCTGGCGGCTATTTAAACTGTGAAGCTGCTCTTGTTTATGTTTTAATGTGGCTTAATATTACCCCAACACAATGAAATAGTTCCACTCACGTAGCTGAATGGCATATCCATTAGCCAGGCTGCTGAGTCCTAAAATCAGGATAATGGCCACTAAAAAGAACTTCTTGTGCTCCATGGTGACTGGCAGTCTTGAATCTTCAGCTTTCTGTTAATTAAAAAAAAAAGTGGGTCCAGGCAGAAGAGTTGCTGAAAATAATTTTTATACTCACCTGTTTGTTCAGCGTTTCCAGATATCACTTATCTTGGGAGGGATATTTTCAATGTGATAACTCCACCCATGTTTTGACTTTGATTACATTTGGCATATATAGTATATACCAGATACATTATCAAGCAGCAGAAATGATGGTTTGAGTGTTAATCATAGTGTGGCAAAAATCAGACTTGGGTTCTTTCCTCATGTGAATCATCTTTAGTCAAGCTTAAATTAATCCATATTCTTATAATAATAATAATAATAATAATAATAATAATAATAATAATAATAATAATAATAATAAAAATCACAATAAATTTGCTGCTATGCTCCACTGGAACTTGTACAAGAAATATAGAATAACATCAGTAAAGAAATGGTGGGAGCACATGCCTGAAAAGGTGGTAGAAAATGAGCAGGTCAAAATCTTGTGGGATTTCAAAATCTAAACAAATAAAAAATTTGGAACACAACATTCCAGATATAACTAGGCTTACCATCCGTCCCGGAAAACCCCAGAACTGTCCTGGGTTCCGGGCTACAGTCCCAGGTCAATCCCAGGATTTCCGGGCCCGGTGAAGCTACCGCAGCTGCCGCCGCTGCTGCTGCCGCTGCCGCCACTTCCAAAGTGCAAAAAGGCACCTTTTTTTCCAGCAGCGCCATCTTGGATCTCGCAAAATCTCGCGAGTTCCAAGATGTCGGCACCCAAATCTCGTGAAAGCACATGAGGCTGCCCCCAATTTTGGTTGGTCTCTTCTGAACCTTTTCCAGTTCCACTATATCCTTTTTGAGATGCGGCGACCAGAACTGGACGTAATACTTGAAATGTGGCCTTACCATCGATTTGTACAATGGCCATCGATTTGTACAATTAGTCAGTTTCACCACTCTACTGACTTGCAAAATACCAATGGAAGATTTTTTTTTGGCCTTGTTAAATAACAGCCATAGGGAGCCCCAATCTAGACTGGAACTGTGGCAGGGGGTAAAGTATGAAAGCCCCCTAACCTCTGCTGCAATCCTAATCTGAGGGTTTCTCAATCTGACTGTTATTTCTTTAAAAACAAGACTGTTCGCCCCAGTAATAGACATCATGTGTAGTTTGGCCAGGGGTAGTGTTCAGTTTAGTTAGTTGAGCACTAGCTGAGATACCAGGTCCCTGGAGACCACATATGGCCAGGCCAACCCCTGAACCTTCAGTACCAGTGGCAACGATAGTATCCCATGTGCCATCAGAGATGGATGGGATGGGAGTGCCATGACTAGAGATGTTTGAAAATGGTGTTGTTATTTTTTTTAAAAAAAATGTTGAATGAAAATGCAAAATGTGGTGTTTTGTGTTTTTATTCACAGGTGTGAGTTCTTAAGCATCAATATCAAGTTCAACATCATTACATGACAGTCTTCAATGCTTTAAAAAAACATACCGTATTATGGTGTTTTGTGTTTTTATTCACTTGCGTTATTATGGAGTTTTGTGGTTTTATTTGGTTATCAACAAGAACAAGCACCTCTAGCCATGGGGGATCCAATGCAGGGCATTGCCGTAGGGCCAGAAAGCAACCTGGTGCCCATGCGGAGCTTGACCTTTAAGAAAGGGGCTTCAATCTGAATGGGAATCAACAGATTTTCTCTCCACACCCGCGCGCGCACACAGAAACAGAGAGCGAGAGGGTGGTGGTGGTCCTTTGCAGTTGATCTACCTAAGAATTTTGCAACTAATATTTCTGTGACTGCGGAAGAATACAAAAATCTAAAGGGTAAATGGCAGGGGGAAATCCCATGGTGAAGACTGCAAACAGTTTATCAGTGGAACCGATCAGCTATTGAACTTGACAAAGACGTACAAATGTTGCATTCAACTGTCTACTTGAAGTCAGGAAGAGGATGCGGAGATAAGCAGCCTTCAGAAACTAGAACATGGAGGGCAGAATGCAGGAAGTGTGGTGGGGAGACTTCTGATCACCTGACTTGATTGTCACAACTCTCATTTCAAGTCTATAACCTTTATGTGTTTGACCTCCAAAATAAAAGCTTCTGCCGTATCTCCTCATAAGTACCACAAGCTGGACGGTAGTGTCCTTGTCCAGTACCTTGGGTCGGTGAGGAAGGGGGAGGGGTCCGGAAGTCCTCTTCACCTTCTGAGCTGTCCTGCGTTGTCCTGTAGGCTGCGGGCAACCTTACCCCAGTCAGCTTGGGAGTTCCTGCGCGCCGGGCCCCGGCCGCCAGCGAGGGACGGATGGCCCGCCGGGCTTGTGGTGCAGAGGCAGCAGCCCCTTCCTCAGGAGGGTCAACCTCCAGTGCTGTCTCCTGCTCCTCACAGGAAGGTGTGGGCTGGCCTCAGCGCGTGCCTCAGAGAAGGGTCAGGGTGGGGGCTGTTTGGCCCTGGTCCACCTCTGCCCGGCCTCACTGGAGCTTCTCTCTGTTCCTCTGGTTCTCAGCTTGGTCGTGACCAGTCTCCTGCTCCTCCGCGCTCTCATCATCGGCTTGCTTCGGCCTTAAATACCCTTACTCCTTCCGCCCTGTCCTGTCTTCTCCCGTGCCTGTTATCACCTTGTCCCCTCCTGGGTCCTAGCGCCCGCTTCGCTCCCTCTGTGTCCTGGCCCATTTCCTTTCCCTGGTTACCCATGGCCCCCCTGGTTACCCACAGTAGCGTGGCGGCGCCGATCTTGTGCCCCCTGACTGGCAGGCCCCCGATCGCGGCCCACAGGCCCCGCTCGGGGGTCAGCCACTCCACATCCTTCTCTGCTCGTCGTCTCCCCTCGGCAGGGTTTCTTGGCCTCTCTGCGGTCTTGGAGCAGGGGGGCGGGGCTTCCGCTCCACCCTGCTGTCTCGCGTCGGCATGCTTCCCGGCCTGGCGCTCCCGTGGGGCGAGCGTAGGCCCGCTCGGCCCCTCGGGCCTGGGAGAAGCTTGCGGAGGTGCCACAGCGTCTCCTGATGATGCCCCGTGGTTTGCGTCCTCAGCGGGAGCTCCTGGGGCTGGCCGTGGCTGTGTTGTCCCCTGGTCTGGTGAGTGGATCGACTGGGGGACGTCCGGGCGGACGGGCTGGCCCGGACAGTCCTTTACTATATTATGCCAGCATAATATGTCAGCAACAAGTCAGATCAAGGATCTGGGGGTGGGGTGGTAAGGGTCAGAAAGGATCAAATTGGATCAAGAAAGGATCTCCTTAGATCAAATTGGCTAGCGATGGGGGAGGGGTTGCCTTTCCCTACCACTTGCTATCTTTCTCTCAAAAGTAGATGTTGGAATTATTTGCTCTGAAGATACTGACATATCAGTCCTCCTTCAGTACATCCCACCCATCATCAAGGGTTGTGTGACATAACAAACATTTTGATATCTAGGGTTTAGAGATAGGTAAGGTCTTTTCTCCCCAGATAATGTAATACAGTAATATTATAAGCAGAAGATTATAAGATATGTACGGAAGTTGTACATTTGACCATGGACTTGCCATATATAATCAGATGGTGTGTGTGTTAGCCTCTGGGTGTCAAGAAACTGCAGCTAACTCACTTACCCATGCATAAGGCCAGCCCCACACATGAGGCCAACTGAAGCAGTTGCCTCAGGCAGCAGATTGGTGGCAGGCCAGGCGCCCATCTCTGTCCACCTGCTTGCCTCCTCCTCCTCCCTGGATTGGAAAAGGAAGAGGGGAACCAAGAAGAAGAAGGAATTTGTGGCTGCGAGGAGAGTGCTGAGCTAGAACACTGGAGACTGGGAGGAGCAGAGGCTGGCACATCATCGGGTAAGGGGGACAGTATTTGGCCTGCCGCTTCAGGGGTCAGGAGGGCTGGGCCAGCCCTGCCCATGCACACAGAGCAATCATTCTGTCTCTGCGCTAACTGAAATGGTAAACGTTCCTTTTGTTTGCCAGCTCAGTGTTTTATATTTGCTCCATTATTATTACACTGTCATCTCTCTGTTACGAACATGCTTGTGAACAGCAATCTAGGATTCTCTCACTTTTGGTACTATAAATAAAGATTACATTTGCTCTACATCATGATTAATGCATTGACAAAAGGTGTAGCTGATGGGGACTGGTCACTTGATTAGCACCACCAAATTACCCAACATGGCACAAATATGCTAATCTACTGATAAACCATTTGAGTCAGTTTCCACTGATAAGCAAGAATGGTGTTTCTTCAGCTGTGTTTTAGTTATACTCCCTAATTTCAGATTAACTGTTTGCGATTCTCCAAAAAACAGGCTGCCCTGGAGCAGGACAGTGCAGTGCAGAAGTGTAAAATAGTGACCCTTCTGAGGGAGGGACCCAGAGGTGCACATCCATAAAATGGAAGATGTCACTTTATTGGATCTCACCATTCAGCACCAACTGGGAGGGGTGCATAATCCCCTGGGTCCCCTCACTAAGACAGGGCTGGCTAGCAGATGAGACATAAAAGTTCCCCATTTGCTCACACAGCTGAGGCAGCAAAGGCAAAAGTATATACAGGTGGGCCCCGTTATCAGCAGGTGGTTCGCTTCCTACTCAAACAGCGGAAAACTAAAACCACGGATAAGCGGGAAAACATCAGTTGCAGAATATGCAAAAACAAATCCAATGTTCTTGAAATGTCTGTATGTTCTGTTAGGGCCAAACGAGATGTGATGTAAGAGATCCTGACTGGATCTTCTCCTGGCGTCTTTTACTTTCACTAAAAGCAAAAACAGCAGTTGGGGGCCTCCAATTTGGAATGGGTTACAGCACTGTAGGTTATTCTCCCCCCCCCCCAATGCTGTTTCCCCAACTCAAATCATTTTCCCCAACTTGCTATTCAGGACTCGACTGAGACCTCCTCATGCCTGAGGCCCAGGGATGTGAAGCAAGTTTCTGATTCCAAGTCTCGAGTCAAGTCCCACGTCTCTGGGTCCAAGTCTCAAGTCTTTGCCCCCAAGTACCGAGTCTTTTCTTGCGAGACCCTATCTATTTAATGGGGAAAACAGGTTTAAACCTGAATAAAATTGGACTTGTCGTAAAAGGCTCCAAGTCTCGAGTTGAGTCTTTTGAGACTTTTACAATTGCCGAGTCAACTCCGAGTCGAGTCATTGATGCTACTTGAGTCCGACTCAAATCCGAGTCAATAGACTCAAGTCTACATCACTGCTGAGGCCGTGTGCCAAATGCTGCTCCCTATCCTTACCAGGTGATGTGCCAGCCTCTGCTCATCCCATTAGAGGCAAGTGAGGGAGACAGAGGTGGGTACCCCCTGCCAAATTCACAGTTAACCCTTATGTCCGCTTATGGAGTGTGTGTGGTATCAAAGAATTTTGCAGTGCATAAGCCAGAGTTGGAATATATATATCACTTGCTTGAGTTATCTGGAACTATTGGTTCAGCAGGTACTTTTCTCCAGTGCAATTACAGTAATACCTCCAATAATGCCATGCCCTTTAGCCCTGTTTCATTACAGTGCTCTTCGTCCTGGTTTGATTGACAACTATTACAGCCAACCAGTCAATTACAATCAGCTATTACAGCCAATCAGCCCCAATTTCTTTCAATGACACTTGCCAGCCTCTGCTCATCCCATTAGAGGCAAGTGAGGGAGACAGAGGTGGGTACCCCCTGCCAAATTCACAGTTAACCCTTATGTCCACTTATGGAGTGTGTGTGGTATCAAAGAATTTTGCAGTGCATAAGCCAGAGTTGGAATATATATATACAATAATAATAATAATAATAATAATAATAATAATAATAATAATAATAATAATAATAATAATAATAAATTTCTGTATGATAAATTTCTGAATAATAAATTGAATAATATTCAAATAATAATAAATTTCTATTCAAATAATGCAGTGCACAGATTGGATGATGTTTGGGGTCTGACTGTATTTGCCATATCTAAAATTGGAAGGAGACTTCCTGCAGGTAAAGTAGAGCTCTCCCCCTTTTTGCCTCCCCATATCATATGATGTGGCTCACTTGCTTGAGTTATCTGGAACTATTAGTTCAGCAGGTACTTTTCTCCAGTGCAATTACAGTAATACCTCCAATAATGCCATGCCCTTTAGCCCTGTTTCATTACAGTGCTCTTCGTCCTGGTTTGATTGACAACTATTACAGCCAACCAGTCAATTACAATCAGCTATTACAGCCAATCAGCCCCAATTTCCTTCAATGACACTTGCAGTCATTCACTTTTCATGAATAGGTCCCTGGCATTGGTATAACTGTACTCTGACTGTAGCTTGCGGTGGCATAGGCAAAATGGAGTTGCTGACGGATGTTCACTGTTCAGGGGGTAGTTATATCTAGAAGTCTATTATTGTATGTCTGTGGCCACAAATAATCTCACTTTCTCAATTTATACCCATATTCTAAAATATATCTATATTCCGGATATCAAGCCAGTTCAGAAGATATGATGGATAAGGACTGAAAGAAGAAGAAAAAAGCAATGTAACACAGAGTATTTCAGTAATGCTTTAATATGTTTAATGCACTGACAGACAATAAGTCAGCTTGCAGCAAAAGAGAAGTACTTCTCCATTCTAAAGAGTAACTGTAGTCAGAGGTTAACAGAGAAGCAATAGAGCTGAAATTAACAAAATAGGTAAGTTTGCTTTATGCCTTTTGTGGGAAAAGATTTGTTGTGAGAATATTTTAAATTCCCAAACCTCTCTTGTCTCATCTCTTGTGGGGGGGGGGGGGGAGCAAGAAATCAGGAAAAAGCAAAACAAAAAAGAATCTTCACAATCAAGTGATCATCAAAGAACCCTTTCTCTTAGAGGCTTTTCCATTCCTGGGATTCCTGGGTTCTTATCTTGAATTTCATTCCATTCAGCTGTAGGGAAAGAAAAAGAAAAAGATAACTATCAAGGGTTGAAAAAGTCTTATCTCAAAGTAGTCTCTGAGATTTTCGTGGCCAACTATAATGAGTTGATTAAAATGTTTTTGGGTTATCTGACCACGGTCCCGATAAAGTAGAAACTACAGAGCTTACTATCAGCGGGTTTAAGGTAAAGGTGACCCCAGACAATTAAGTCCAGTCATGTCCGACTCTAGGGTGTGGTGCTCATCCCCATTTCAAAGCCGAAGAGCCAGCGTTGTCCGAAGACGCCTCCGTGGTCATGTGGCCGGCATGACTTTCCTTGCCGCAGCGCGTAGCATGCGGCTGGAACACGAAGCGCTGTTTACCTTCCCGCAAGCGGTACCTATTTATCTACTCGCATGAACATGCTTTGGAACTGCTAGGTTGGCAGGAGCTGGCCAAGCAATGAGAGCTCACCCCGTCGCGGATTCGAACTGCCGACCTTTCGATCGACAGCTCATGGTTCAGCGGTTTAACCCACTGTGCCACCTGCTGGCTATCAGCGGGTTTACAGAGAGGCTATTGAAATATACAAACACAATAATAATATGAATAAAAAAGAAGAAACCATGTCTATCAGTAAAGGCTGGCTGCCAGTTCTACATAATACATGCTCTCAACAAATGAAATTCATGTTTAACAACAATAATACTACTTGATACCTTCTTCCCCCCTTTACTTTAGAATTAGTTGACACTACGGCTTTAAGATCAATTGTCAACATAGGCTGCAAAAAGGTGGCTTCCCTTGGAAGAAGCCTGTGAAATAATGGGTAAAATGTCTGGAGTTTCTACTTTATCGGACCTGGACAGATAACCCGAAAACTATCTCAAAGTTCAAAAACCTGAAAAAGACTAGGGAGAATTTGTATGTATTTGGGAAGGGGGGGGGGGAGGCTTTGTCATTGTTTCTCATGGCTTTCTGTCTGGGCATCTTATTGTAATGTAGCTGTTATTTCCAGCCTTCTTGCATTTGCTGCTTCTTATACTGCCTTTTATTTTATTTGCAGTCTCCACGTCCCCCACTCTCTCTCCCACCTAACATCTTTGAATTTTCCAGTCTTTGGAAAAAAAAGGAAGTCTCCTCTGATAGATTCTAAAGATTAACACACTTCGCTAACCTGTGTTTTGTTAATGGAATAAATGGCAGTGCAACAGATATACAACAGATGTATATTTGTACCTTGGGGCATGCTTAATGTTGCCACATGGTTCCTGAAAAAGATCTTCAAGCAAGCTCACCAAAAAAAGATGTTCAGTTTTGAACATTTCAATCACCTTTCAGAGAGGGGAGAAAAACCTGGATACATTCACTCCATCCCATCAACAAGCAGCTAACTGGAGCTTTCAACGTTGACAGAATTGCTCAGTGTTGGGGTGCAGCCCTGGCAACAGGAATGGCTTGTGGACTGGAGCTGTTTTTGGCTGCTCGTTCAGGGATCTGCTGCTGTACAGTATATCTGCCAGTCCAATGAACCTGGGCACCCCAGAATCGACCCAGCTAGCAATCCCAGAGCTCCAAGGGAGCAGAAGAGCTTCATTCAAAGGCCAAATAAGGCTTCCTTGGTCCTTGTTTGATCTCATAGAGCTAGATCTGGTGGCAGATCCTTGGAATGCAAACAGGAACCAAGGGTTCAGGCTAGGAGGGAACATTAGTGGCTTCTGCTCACCATACCGATCCCTGCTCATCCCCAGGTGAGACCCCTTCTTGGCCCCTATTTGGTCTCGCAAAGATCTGCCAACCAGAGCACAAATAACAGCAAACTGCATCTTCCATTAGCCCTGATTTGCTTGGTTGTTTTCTAAATAGCAGTTATGGTGCGTTCTTGTGTTGTGTTGTGTTGTGTTGTGTTGTGTTGTGTTGTGTGTGTGTGTGTGTGTGTGTGTGTGTGTGTGTGTGTGTGAGAGAGAGAGAGAGAGAGAGAGAGAGAGAGAGAGAGAGAGAGAGAGAGATCTGGATTGGGACCATGGTGCAGGGAAGTGGGTTTTATGCCCCTACTAATATCTCTCTCTCTCTCTCTCTCTCTCTCTCTCTCTCTCTCTCTCTCTCTCTCTCTCTCTCTCAATCCCAATCCCAATCCCAATCCCAATCCCTCCCAATTCCAGTTGGATTCCCATGCAACACCTCTTTACGAAACAAAAACTCAGCCTTGCCAAGGGCAATGACTGTAATTTGTAGGTTGACTGATGTTTCAAAGTGCATACTTTCTATGATAAGTCACAGAAATGCATTCCCTTACCGACGATAGAAGCACCATTTCGCATTAGGAATACGGCTGCTAAAACAGCATCCTTTACTTTCACATTGTTGTTTAGATATTCCAGGCCAGCCACAATCGCTTCTGTTCCTTGGAGGTACATTGCATGAACCTCCTCTTCCTATTCAATACAATGCAGAATTCAGAACTCATTGAGAAATTTAAGAAATAGTACAATTAATGTTGGTTTAATGCAGACTGTGATGAAAAAGACGAGAGGCACAGGATGTAATCAGATAATTTGATATCAGGAATGAGAAGCAGTCATGTCAGCAATTACATTATACAAACATTTCTTGTAGTACGATGGTTTTGCTTTCATGTACCCTACTCATCACACTAATCTGTATAGCTTCAGTCAGTGGCTCAAAAAATGGTTTCTGCCACTGGTTTAGAGGCACCCAACTTTCCTTACAGCCCAATCCTATGTCCTACCACCAGCGCCAATGCAGCTGTTCTGAAAAGGCACTGCATCCTATGGTGGGGGAGGGGCGATCGGACAGCCTGCAGGAGGTAAGTAAAAATATTTTGTACTTAATTCCTGGTAGGCTGCCCAATCACCAATGGGTCTCCTTGGTCATACACCATCCATTTTGGTGGCATATTTCCGTGGAGACATTTAAAAAGGTTTAAAAAGGTTTAAAAAGGAGGGGATAAAATCTGGTGTGCGCCATGGCTGCCAGATTCTGCCCCAGAAATGCCCCTGTTCCTCCCACTCCCCATCCCTCCCCACCCACCACCTGCCCCTGGGGATGGTGGCACCACCTGGGGGATGGTGACAATCCCATTGTGTAGGGAGTTATGGCTAACACTTCTCCCTTGTTCCATTTCCCCACTGAACCTCCCCCCCCCCGCTATCTGTTTCTAAAGCTGCTATTTGCTTCAAAGAGCCGCCTTGATGGCATAATTTTCGGCAAGAAAATGGCTCAGAGGGAACGGTTAACCTCCCTCTCTGTACACTGTGGTCCCAAGCTGGATCTACCCTGAAATGTATTCAGTGGCTGCTATTTATTTTCTTTTTAAAAAGGACACTTTCAGTGTCCAGCCTCCCTGTGAATGAACCCGTGTTGGCTGCCCTCAGATGCGTTTTCTGTCAAAACTGTAGAAATTTTTACTATTAGACTCCTGCCCCAGCCATAATGGTAAAAAACAGAGACAATATTGTCAGCATATTGATGACCCTGCACTCCAGCTACCCTGATAATCTTTCCCAGTGTGAGGAGGACCCACAGAGGGCTCTTTGCTGTGTCCCTCTCAAACGTGGAGCCAACCCTGAAGATCCAGTCTTCAATAAAGGATCTCTGACAGCAACACTGAAAGTTCCTGAACTGTAGGACTTGTGAAAGGTGACACTGCTTTGAGATATTATCCCCAGGAACAACAGAAAAGAGGAACCATGAACAAAATGAGCCAACTGGAAGAAATGATGCCACTCAGAGAACCATCAATCATCACAATGCATGAAATATTTCACATCTTTAATTTAAATCCGTGATCATCAGCAACCAGATTGGCCTGTAGGCTTATCAAGTGCTGGACATTGAATCAAGACAAGATGCCATCCCTTTTCTCACCCACTCTCCAGCACTGGGAAGCTTAATTGTCATGGAGAGACTACTGTTGTGTGGCTGTCCTTTCTCTTCTTTCCTTCTTCTCTAAAATATGAGGACCAGTTCTGTCATTACTCAGTGCAGAGCATGTTTTGTCTTTGAATTTAAGAGCAACAGGATTGGGTTCATGAGATGGGGCACCGTTGCAAAATAAACTATTTAGATGTGTTAAATAGTTTGAAAAACACTGTATAAACTATTATTACTATACTTACTTGGTGGTCTGTGTTGTCCTGGCCCTGGCCGTCGTCCTGGGGGTCTTCTTCTCCTGGCATCTGCCAGACTGCTAACTCCTAAAATCAGGACGATGGCCCAAAACCAGAACCACTTGAAGTTCATTTCTGATTGTAGTTGTCACCCAGTCAAAGATGTGTTCACAGCGATGCAGTCTTAAGAAATTGGGGTTTAGGAATTCAGAAAAAAATGTCAAATGGTTTCATAACATTATAAGTGGTTTGAAGAAAGAACCAGAAAAATACTCTCAATCCCTCTCTCCTTTCTGTTTTGCGCTGGTCTTGGTGCTACACTGCATTTTTACTGATTTAAAAAAAATATTAATACTTTTTCTTAGGCTTTTTGTTAACAATAAAACTATATTAAGCTAAGATGAGAATGCATTCAAAACAGGTGGAAATGTTTGAGTATTGTGTGTGATTGGCACAGATATCACAGCAAGACTTCATAAAGCACCTTAGCTTGATCAGGTGCATGGAAATCTAATTATGTCAGTTAGACTATTCCTGCAGTTTATATTCAGTTCATATAAGTATAGGAAGCTGTCTTGGTCCACCAAGCTCAACATTGACTAGTAGCAGCTGTCTAAGGTTTTAGACAAGAGTAATTCTCAGCCCTATGGGGTTGTGTCCCAGGATTTAACAACAACAACAACCAGTATTTATATACCGCCTTTTCTTTGGTCATCGGATTTCTCCCTTGACTTTAATTCAAAGGCGGTTTAACAGACAGGCTTTCTAAACCCCAAGGGTTTTTTACAATACAATATGTTTCAGTCTTTCATAGAACCCTTCATTCTGGATGGTTTCTTTCACAGTCCAGCTTCTCTCTGGCATTTGCCTCAACACGCTTCAACTGACAGGCAACCTTGAATCCCACTCAAGGTGCCAGCTGCAGCTTCTCTGCCTCACAGAGGCTCTGCAGCTTATCAGTGGCATGCTGGCAGCTCTCCGACAGACTTCCGGCCATCCCGAGCTGCTGTCCTTGAGATTTTCAGGATATGAGATGGCCACTCTACCGAGCCAGACCTCCTGCCCAGCTGGAACCTCCAGCTCCTTGAAGCTGGGACTTTCTGCATGCAAAGAATGTGCCCCGTGACTTCTAGTTCAGAGCTAGGCATGCTAAAGCAATCGACAGACTTAATAGCACATACCAAACTGCATGTTAGATTATGGACTCACAGACTTAGAAGATCAGAACTAGGATGCGACTTACCCACTTGACACTGGTGTAGAGCAATTCATGAAAGATAGCAGGCCATCAGAACTAAGAGAATGTCCAAATATAAGGAGCAAGAAGCCCTCTTCCTTCCTGTTGCAACCCCTCCCCTCAGTGGTAACATGGCTTTCCTTCACTCATCCAACACAATCCTTATTGCTCATCCAAAAGGCAATAACTGGATGCTGGATTGTGGTAACTTTGCGTGTCGAAAAGAAATGGTCTACTGAGGCAACCTGTCTATTGCTACCTGTCATCCTTACATGACAAAATTCCACTGTTCTGTGGTCACAAAAAGAAGCTGCTGCTTCCATATTTTGTGGCTTCTCATTTTTGAGCAACCAGCACCTGAGCTGTAGGACACATTAACTGCCAACCACTCACGTTACCCATGACTTCCTGATGCAAGGAAGAGCAAGACTTTAGCAGATGCATTGACCTGGCTATCATCCACATTTAGTATGGTGTGTTAGTATTGAAAGGCAATCATCAGTAGAACCAATGTTTCAATTCCTACTTGACAGGGATTTTGTTTTGGTGGCTTTAGGTGAAGGTTTATATGGCAGATGTGGCATCTTTTTAGCAGCCCAATCCTATCCTCAACCAGCCAGTGGGGTGCAGCGGCACCGAAGCAGCTTCCTCTGCATCTGCCAGTGTATCCCACAGATAGGAGTGGGCCTTAAGAAAAGTTTTTATCTAGTAGACCACAGAGATGACAAGAAACCGTGGCGTTTTCCAGGATCTAAATAACTTCATTCTTGCATTGCTTTAGAGAATACAAGATGTCTTGTAACCTGCTATTTTATAATTTATCGATTCACTTTGATATGACAGTTGCTGGATATTTATTTTGATCACTGTTTCACCTTGCAAGCTGCCTTTGTGGTCATGACTTGGTTTTACGAATCATATGGTCCAAAGAGTCAATGGAAGGATGGAAAGGAGAAGCTGGTCATTTATGCCCTGAAGGCTAAAGGGACCTGCTGCAAACTCTGGACTATTAAGAACATACAGTACATAAAAACATAAGGAGAAGTCTGATGGATCAGTCCATAACATAGGCCAGCCCCCTATTTCCCACTGCAGCTAAGCAGATGATGACACTGCGAATTTCACAAGCAGAGCCTGACGGCAACGTCCCTCTTCCAACATTACTCCTCTGCTGCAACTGGGATTCAGAAGCATACCGCCACTGAGCTTGGAGATAGCATACGGCAATAGCATTGGGATAATGGTCTAAGTGGGAGGATGGGGGAAACGATATCAGCCACTGTTTTAAACTGGTTGGAATTTGTTATGTAGATGTTATGTAAATGTGTCCCTGTAGGCCATCAATGTGTCTCTGGGCCATTGAGATAGATGTAGATGTGTCCCTGGGCCATCAAGGTAGTGGGAACATGAACATGGCCTCTTGACTCCAGTGGTGTAGTAGGAAATTTTGAAATGCTGTAACCTGTCATGACACCTCCCATAGCCATGCCCCATGAAGGCTATATAACAACAACAAAAATCAACTTTACATTTCATCATTGGAGTATGTTCTTCTCCTGCCATTTGTTTGTACTTTGATACTTATTATACTTCATTTCCAGCACAATCGTATGCATTTCTATTCAGGAGTAAGTCCCAATGATTATTTCCAGGTGGGTATCTATAGGATTGCAAGCTTAAAAATCTAACTCATTTCATCCCAGCCTCCTGGAGTGTGCCGCCATAGTTTAATGCAAATGTATAAGCACTGAAGAATGGATTTTTTTTTTAAAAATCCCAGATAAATATAAAAAGTATACTAGAGTGCAAGCCTATGCATGTTACTCAGAAGTAAGTCCCATTGTCTTCAACAAGTCTGACTTCCAGATAAATTTACATAGAATGATAGTCTACATACTGTCTCTTAAGCAGCCCTTGTGAAAGCCGATGACCTAAATATTAGCACGTGACCCTAAGCACATTTCTCAGTTTGCCTCCTGATAACCTTCTTTTTTGTTACAGTCTTGTGACGAAAATTTTGAAGGCAGCATATTAGCCCTCCTGCTAGTGATATCATTGCTCCTGCTAAAGAAGATCTAGAGTTCCCCTTGCTCTCCCCTCAACGATACCCTTGTTTGTATCGTATTGCTACTATAGCAAGATTGCTTCATCATTATCTTCTTCCAAATTCAACTGACCAGAGATATTTCTTACACACAGTAGCAAATGAATAGCTGGATGGATGCATGAAAATGGAAAGGGACCAAGAGACAGACATCCATTTTGTTTTTTGAACGTGTAGAACAGCTGGAGAGTAGGGTGCTATGTCCCTGTAAGAGGAAAGTTCCTAACTGTTTCAGCTTCTTTAATTTTCCATTCTTTTCTTAGGATTTCCTTCTGTGTGAGCCTCTCACTGTCATAAGATAGCACAGCTGCAGGTTTTCTCCATCCTTTGCCTTCTTGCTTAGTTAGATAGGTACTGTATTCCCCCACATCTTAGATGTCTCCCCACATCCTAGCTCTTTGCATTCTCCCTCCTGTATCACATTCCAGCTGAGTCCCCCTTCTCACAATGTACTTTGTCCTTCTTCCTGAACTGAGGGTTTTTGTCTTTCTGCTTTTGTAACCTCCCTTGTCACTAAACAAATTGAATAGAGGGACATTATAGCTTCCCTCCCTTTCTGTCTCTTTAGGGAATCAGGTCACAGGAAGCAGGACTTTGGGTTTGTGTGCATGTGTTTGTGCAACGTTATTTGAGGATCCTGAAATTCAAGCTTTTATAATGTGAGTATGCATGGGAATGGGGTGTGTGTGGATTCCTCAAACACACACAGGCAACCACAGAAGAAAGAACTTCAAGACGTTGTCTTTTTGCTTCTGCTTTTAACATGCTTTGATGCTGCTGTTTATCAGATTGCATCAGAGCTGCACACGGCTCATGTTTCATCTGTAGGTTTCAGCATGGATATTAGTACAAGAAGTTTTGGCGATTTCTAGAATGTTCTATTATAAATAGAGTGAGACAGCATTTATAATGAGGGTTTTTAATCATTCTTCTACTGCTTTAAAGAAGAGATGCCAAGAAGCACTAAAATACTTGGAAATCAGAATTACTGGAGCATAATGTATGAGGCGTGATGTTTTCTTGCTTGGATTTTTCTGTTGACGGAGAAGTTCTTGGGACTGCATTCCTTTTTAAATCTTCATTTTAACACTCTGAAAAGGCGAGAAAAAAAGTATAAAAGCAGGGTTTTCCCACTCTCCATCCCTACTCCTTTTGCCTTCAATCTGGGAAAGATTGAAGGCAAAAGGAGAAGGGGAAGGCCAAGGATGAGATGGTTAGACAGCATCACCGATGCAACGAACATGAACATGAGCGAACTCAGGAAGATAGTGGAGGACAGGAAGGCCTGGCGGGATATGGTTCATGGGATCATGAAGGGTCGGACACAACTTAACGACTGAACAACAACAACATCCCTACCCCATATCAACTGACAGAGTGATGAACGTTATTTCCCTGGAAGTGTAATTGTTAGACAGATTTATATCACATGATTCTTTAGCAATGCATTTCCTTTTCTGTGCATGCTCACATTTGTTTGGGTCACAGGAAGGGGGCTTAATCAATTCTGAACAAAAATGGTCTTTCCTCTTGTGCCATGCTCCCAACAAATGTGCCCTTTCCATAGCTGTCATTAGCTCTGGGAGAGACTCTCCTACTAGCGCTTTACTTCCAAGGGAAAGAGCAGCTCAGGTGGTCTATTTTCAGTGGGGCTACAGCACAAAATGACACACCGCAGCCCCGATCCTGATTCTGCCCCTCTCCCATGGCTCCTATTTAGGTTTTTCAAGAACACAAACCTGGGCTGAACTATTTTTTATTTTATTTACAGTATTTTTATCCCGCCTTTCTCCCCGAAGGGACCCAAGGTGGCTTACAACAGAAAAAAATACAAAAAATACAGTATAAAAATAATCACATTTTAAAACAGTAAAAACAATTAATGACAATTAATAAAAACAATATCTAAAAATCGATTAAAAAGATCATGGCGACAGTCACAACAGGAGCATAAAAACAGCAGCACCCCACCTGTACCAGTGAGATGTTAAAAAAGGCAAGGGCTCAGAAGGCTTCTTGGAACAAGAAGGTTTTTAGGCCTCGCCGGAAAGTGTCCAAGGAGAGAGCAGTTCGTAAATCAAAGGGGAGGGAATTCCATTAGGTTGGTATCCAAGCTGATATGCCTGACGACCACACGTTTTATATGAAGTGCTGCAACATGCCTGAACATTGGCTTTATTTTTATTTTGCCAGTACTGCTGCACACAGAAGAATAGACGCGTGACACCATCTTTCCCCCGTTTATGTGGCTTAAATAGGCCACATCTGAGGTGTTCAAATCTGCAGGCTGGTTTTCCATCTGAAGTGTCACCATGTTCACTTGGGGGCCATGTGGTCTGCAACAGACTGCAAACTGGATGTACATCAAATGCATACCAATGCTCAGCTGAGCTGTTTGACCCCCTCCCACCGCAGGATGTAGTGTGCTCCATTGGCATGGCTGCATCACAGGGAGGGGGTTAGTTAGGATTGGGCTGTTGGAATTGTCCTTCTATTTTCTGCGCCCGCCCCCCCACATATATCTGATGGTTCAACTACCTAGGAAAAATATTCCTATCCTACTTTATGTTTTGAGGCTGGACTGAAAGATATGCTTGTTTGAGAATGAGCCCCCTCCTTCATTCGGAGAAGTGTGAATGTGTAGTAGAAGTGAAGGATGGTGTAGTGGTTTGGGAGTCGGACTTAGACCTGGAAGATCCAGGTTCAAATTCCCACTCAGCCATGAAGCTTCCTGGGTGACCTTGGGCCAGTCACTATCTCTCAGCCCTACCTACCTCACAGGGTTGTTGTGAGGACAAAAAGGAGGGGAGGAAATATGTACACCACTCTGAGCTCCTTGGAGGAAGGGCGGTATAAAAATGTGAAAAATAAATAAATAAATAAATAAATAAATAAATAAATAAATAAAAATGGCAGTGTGACAGTCATCCCACGTTGCTTCACAAAAAGCGAGGCACTGGCTCACACATAAAAAAACAAACCATGGACCAGAAACTGGATAGCAAGCCCTTGTCATATCATAAGCACTTGTAGTTCATTCACATCTTAAACTTATGCAGCACAATAAAAATAGAAGAGGAATTTCCAGCATTCACCCCAACAAATGGCAGTCTAGCAAAGTTCAATATGGAATGGGGGAAAAGTTGCATGTGCCCATCTATAAAATTTTGTTGCAGTCATTCACAGGAAGGAAAACATGTTTAAGGTGGGTTTTTGTTACCTTCTGCTACCAAGTCATGATAGAAGCACCATGGGACCGCAGGAGGGTGGGACTCAAAACAGCATCCTTTCTGTTGACATTTATCAGCAGGGATTCCTGGGTACCCACAGTTTACCCTGGCTTTCACATCTGTAGGACACACCTTCTTATCTGTTTTGAACAACATTAATTTAAGATTAGTGGATCCTTACCGCAGTGTTTCTCATACTTCCCCTGATCGGCTGCTGACATCATCTATACATTATTCCACCGAATATGGTAACTGATACCATATGTAAACATAACTAGATTATCTATGGCGTGAAGCTCTGACTCTTGTAGCCTCTTGTCCTCATCAATGTGGTGTTGCCCTTTGGTTTTATTAATACTCAAAATATGTGGTAAATTTTGCCACCAATTGAGGCTTCCCACATGCACCGGCAAATCTACAGAGACCCGCCAGAGGAGGTAAGCCATCGCAGGGGGTTGGCGGGAAGTGGGGAGAGAATTGAATGAGGTGGGGGCTGGACAGAACAGTGTAGGGGTAGGTGGAATGGGTCGGTGATGGGGGCGGGTGGGTAGCGGGGGAGGGTGGATCAGGTCCAGGAGGGGGTGGGATTGGCGGCGGCTGCACATGGTGAATCCCGACCCACTTCCTGGGCCTGATCTGCCTTCCCAGATCAATGCAGACTTGCACCAGCGATGAAGGTGATGCAGGTCCAAGTTGACCCACAGCAGCTGTTGGGGCTTACCCCAGGACAAGGGAACCCTTACCCCGAAAGACCTCCAGCAGCCCAAACTCCCTCCAGCCTTTCTCTTAAGTGCTGGTATGTTGAAATTCTGATACCTGACAAGAGTCCAATGACGGAGACACAGTAGTGTACGATACTTTCTTAAATGGCTACAATACCTGACTAGAAGACAGTAATCTCCTTCTCATGTAATTTGCCCTCCCCACATTTATTAAATGCAGGGAAGAGGAGTGATATTGAACCTGATGATGACCACATACCATATGCTGATGCACCCATTGGCCATCATGCCCATTGGTGGCCACCCATTTGAAAGGGGCCATGTCCACGTAACCCCCAGGTTTCTGCTCACAGCCAATATGTGTATTTGATCCTTTTCTCAAGAAAGCCACATGCACGGCCATCAGGGTGCGTGGCCAGTTGGTGCATCGTCAGCATCAAGGGGCATGGCTAGCAAGCATAGCCCTGCACCCAATCCACACAGGTAGTGAGCAAGTGGGAAATGACATGAGAAGAGGGCTGTTGTGAACGTTTCCTGATAGCAGGACTTATCCCTCCCTCTGCTTTGCATAGGCTGGTTCAGAGGATACAGTACTTTGTCAACTGGTCCCTGCTTTATATGGTTAAGAACTTGAGCGCATCATGAGGGCAATGCACATGTCCTGCTCTTTCCTGTCATGTCAGCGTGCTAATGCTTGATAGTGTGTGTGTGTGTGTGTGTGTGTGTGTGTGTGTGTATTTGTGTGTGTGTGTGTGTGTGTGTGTGTGTGTTGGGGGTTCACGCAGGAGTTACTAATTTAAATCAAGTGTGGAAGGGCAGTTTGGACAAACCATCCTCCCTGTGATGCTCACAAGGCCCTCATGGCCTTAAGTGGGTCAGGATCTCTTTGGAAAAGTATTGTGTGAACCAGCCCATACCATTTTCAATATCTAGGAAAATGAGGAGCATTTCACAAAAGATACATTACAGGTTGGGGGAGCTGGAGCAAAGCACCAGGGTACTCCGGCAACTTCTGAACTGAAACAGCATCCTGCATCCTTGCATTGCTGGGGAGTGATTCCAGGAGGTCCACAATTAACTCTCGTTTTAGGATCTATGTGACATCGGCATTCCGCTGTTGAAAACAAAAATCATGATCATTCTATCAAATTGTTTCTTGCTACTATATGGTCTCTACCTGCTCTCACTAATGTGTCAATGGCACTTAGCTTATGGTACAGTACTTAACTTCACCAAATGTGAATTTGTTACTCAGTAAAGGTGCAAATCCTTTGACAGAGAGACACCAAGAGTTAAACCTGTTGAACGTATATTTCTAGTAGTCTTACAGCTGCTTCATACTTTACACAGCCCTGAAAGTGCACCACCGTTTGACTGGTGTGTTACTCCTGTGTTACGAAAGTTTTGCCTGATTTGTCCACTTATTAAACAGAATTGTTTCACAAACTGACATTTATGTCTCTATCTTTATTCTCAACTCAGAACTTTTTAGCCCCCCTCCCCTAAGGCGATTCTCCCAAAGTTACATAACACTTGCATTCCAACTCTTAGTATTAGCCTAATTGTAATCCCGAACCACCCACCCACCCCCAACCATTGTGGAAAAAAGTCAAGGACACAGAAGGAGAGGAGGAGGGAGAGGAAAGAAAAATTAAGAAATAGAGAAGAAGAAATCATGCATATTCCCATCATAACATAACTGCAACACAACTCCACAATCATGATTTTGCTTGTTTTCAGGCTATAGTGGCATGACCTGCTTTGACCACTCTGTTACGCTGCCTGAGAGTCGCCATCCATTTTTAAAAGGTCAGTTCTTCATGGCCAAGAGGCACTTAAAATACCATGTAGGCAAGTCATCCACCCCCACTGGTCAGTCACATTTTAAAAGCTAAAATGAAGCTTTTTGCATAAATTCAACATTTTGAAAAAGTCAGGATATGAATTTTTAGCGGCTTCAAATCTTTCTTTTGAAATTTGATTTTGAAGGATACCTTTTAAAAATATGCGTGTTATCGCCTGTTGATGGCTTTGAAGGCAATCATGTCAAGTTTCAGCTTCCCAATCCTGCATCCGCAATACCCTGTCCCTACATTTCTCTCTCGTATCATCCCTTTCCACAATACTTATGCTGCATCTGGTCATAGTAGCTGTTACCAGTACAGTAGCACCCCACAGACCTATCCTGTTATGATGTTGCAATGTTTTCAGTTAGCTTGCAAGGTCAAACCAATGCCATATGCCTTGATGATGCGCTGCTTGAACAATTCCTTGATGTTGAGCTAGTGTGGCAGCCATTGGATCCTATATTTAGTGCTTCCTTGCTGGCACAGTGGCCCGAGGTCACTCACTGCTTCCTTACAAGCTCCATAGTTGTGGAGCTCAGTAACTCTGGGAGAACTCTTGGGGCTGCAGCAACATCATCTACCGCTACAGTCTACTCCTGTACGTTTTTAATGACTTGATCTTAGGAAGCTCTCTGTTGAGGCAGCAGCTCACATGGTCAAATGCTAGTATCCCATCACCACCACCACCACCACCACCACCACCACAAGGAATAGGATACCTGACTTCCTTACCCTAACACTGAGACTCAGCTTCCATCAATCACAAGGAAGACAAAGGCACCTGCTCTTTTACACTGCCACTTACCCCTTCATTCTGCATTACAGCTGTGCCGTACAGAGGGGTCTCTATGTCATTTTTGTGAGTGAGAGTGTGCATGCATGAGACAAACTATCCCCTTGTACGGTCTCCTGTGGGATGTGTTCCATATTTCCTGAGCAAGCAGAACATAACTAGTAGTTCTGCTTTTGAAACGTCACTATTTAGTTTCAGCTGTGAAGGTCACTGCTTGCAACACTGCAACTAAAGGTAATCCATCAGCTGCTGTTCTTACACAGAATGTAGTGCATGCATTTGTTATTAGTGTATTATTCAATCTTCCCATATTTCATAAATCTTAGTCCATATTCTGTGCATATTGCTATCTCTGATGGATGACAGAGTATCACTCTGCTTCTTTTAATAATGAAAGCAGACCAGCCAATATTAACCACCGACAGTTGAATAGGGCACTGTTTTCTTTTGCTATTCACTAGCATAGTTCTGGGAGTAGAGGTAAGGTACTTACGTGGAGCTTTTCCTCCTTCAACCAGTACACTGAGTCCTAGAATTAAGCTGAGTGAGAGTAGCCAGATCCCCTTCTGCCCCATAGTGGATTCTGACTGGTAGAAAGTAGAGCTTTAAAACAAGAAAAGTACCTCACAGCCTAAATACGGATCATTTTATACGGTAATTAATGTTTGTGCACAGTATTCAGATAACGAGTTTCCAGCATGCTCCACCTCAAGTATCTCTCCTCCATTGTTTAGAGAATGCAACCAAATCTTTGGTGCTTATTTATGGGGTAGTGATATCTGGGTGATAAATGCAGAAGGAAGTGATAAATGGCGTTGGTCATCCACCTTTGACTACATCAGCTGGGATGTTAGCCAGCATTCCAAATATCTGAGCAGATAAGACATGCTATCAAATATTTTTGAACAAAAAATGAGGAAGCTTGCTCCTTGGTGGGCATCAGGATAGGGAAGATCTATGGTTTGTGTCATAGCTCTTCTACACGATCAGTAGAGATTGTTGGTCTAGCTAGCCAATTGTTAAATGCTTTTTTATCCCTCTTATCTATAAGCCGTCACGTTTTAGGTGTGTACGTGTGCCTGACAATATGGGCAGCTCTATGAATGAAGTCAACGGAGCCTTCAAGTGTGTGTGTAAAATAGGACTGGCACCTTTGACAAACAGTTTCGTCTGAATGGGCTTTGATTCTTTTGTTTCTTTACACATAGAACAGCCAGCTCCTTTAAACATTGATTATCTTTGTTACAATAGTTACAGTACATTTCTTTCTATTTGTACATCATGTAAATATTTATGGTATTTTTTGTTTCGCAAACTACTCTCAAGGAGTTTTCAGAGCTGATCTTTAGGCATAAGGGCAAAGCTTAATGTATCATCTTTTTTCCCAGTCGTTTTTTGCATGGTTCCAGTGTAGCAATTATACTTACTAAGACCAACATGCTGGGATCTAAGTGGCTTTGGGCTTTTCTGAAGAAGTGCTGTCAATCATCATATGTGCAGCATTCAGCTTGACGGCACTTCTTGTGCCTTCTTGTCGAAGAGAGTTGTCCAGTGGGGATGTTGTACAAGCTTGATCTGCATCTGCCGCCTGCACATTTCCCCTGGACAAGTTCCCCTTCAGATCTTATCCAGAATCACTGATAGAATGTGGAAGTGGTTCGTATGTTTGGCTGGTGGTGCTTCACAAATACCTTCAGAAGGAACAAAGACATGGTTAAATACGATTTCAAATTGTATTCAGTCAAAGGTATGGTTGCTGTGCTGTTTGGTGTCATGTAGGGAACACAGAGAGCACAACAAATGCACAACTGGTTGATTGCATCCATGCAAGGAAATGCGAGCGGAATCAAATGTTATTCACCCACACAAAGCCCATGCAAAAAATGTTTCGGTGTGGTAGCACTACACACAGTGGGGTGCAACATCTGTGTCACTGTGTAAGTCAAGTCAATAATGGAGAATGTTTCCATGGAGAATGTTTCCATGGTAACACTGTATATTTCCTGAGTACCCTCCAATAAAGACATGAGGCAAGATTTGGATTTAAACTGGGCCACATGTATTGAAATCAATGCCAGTCAACAAGCTATAACCTTGCAGTGTGTTCTATCTCCAGACACTCTTCACTGCTTTTAGTGCAGGCACCTATCTTTGAACTGAATCAAATAGAAATGACAAGGAATGAGGTTCTAGAAATATTGACAAATTAAACGTTAACAAATCACTAGGTCCAGATAGCATCGATGGATGAGGGGCTGAAATGTGAACCTGCTGACCTCACAAAAATAGGTAACCTGTCCTTTAAATCGCTCTCCATGCCACAGGACTGGAAAGGTAGCCAATGTAACATTGATATTTTAAAAAGAATGGGGGGAGGATCAGTTTAACATCTGTTCTGGGTCAATTGGTGGAAAGCATAATTAAAGATAAAATTATGAAGCATTTAGAAGAATGAGCCTTGCTGAAGGAAAACCAGCATGGTTTCTGCAAAGGTTAAGTCCTGCCTCTTTGAGTGTCAACAAGCATGTGGACAGAGGTGATCATCTTGTTGGCATAATATACTTGGACTTTTAAAAAGCTTTTCACAAAGTGTCTCACCAAAAGCTTTGGTGTAAACTTAGCAGTCATGGAATAAGAGGAGAGGTCCTTTTATAGATTGGTAACTGATTAACCAACAGGAAGCAGAGAGTAGGAAAAAATGGGCAATTCTCACAATGGAGGGAAGTAAGAAATGGGGTATCTCAAAGATCTGTCTCGGGACTGATGCGTTTTAACTTGTTCATAAATGATCTGGAGTTAGGGGTAAATAGCAAAGTGGCCACATTTGCAGATGACACCAAACTATTCAGGGTGGTTAAAACCAAAGCAGAATGTGATTAGCTCCAAAAGGATCTTTTCAGACTGGGTGAATGGGCAGCAAAATGGCAAATGCAGTTCAATGTCAAGAAAGGTAAAGTGATGCACATGGGGAAAAAAAAATCCCAACTTCACATAATGCACTGATGGATCTGAGCTGTTGATGAGAAACCAGGAAAGTGATCTTGGGGTCATGGTGGATTAGTCAATGAAAAAGTTGACCCAATGTGTGGTAGCAGTGAAGAGGGCAAATTCCATGCTAGAGTCATTAGGAAAGGGATAGAGAATAAGACTGCTAATATTATTCTGCCATTATGTAAATCTGTGTTGAGGGCATATTTGGAATATTGTGTACAGTAAGTTCTGGTCACCAAATCTCAAGAAGGATATTGTAGAGTTGGAAAACATGCAAGAGAGGGCAGTCAAAATGACCAGAGGACTGAAGCACCTTCTTTATCAGGCAAGGCTACAGCATTTGGGGCTTCTTAGCTTGGAGAAAAGGCAATGGGGGGGGGGGGGGAATTGAGACCTATAAAATTATGCATGGTGTGGAAAGAGATAAGTTTTTTTCTCTCTTTCACAACACTAGAGCCAGGGGTCATTTCTTGAAACTGATCAGCAGGAAGGTTTAGGATGAACAAAGGAGGTACAGTACTTCTTCTTACAGCCAGTGGCGTGGAAAGAGTGGAGCGACTAGAGCAGTGGCTCCGGGCGGCTCCACGGCTCGGGTGGCATTCCTCCGGAGCGCGCGCCCGCCCGGAATTTTTTTAACCAATTAATTAACTAAAGGGGGCACGAAGCGCCACCTCTTGCCGCACGAAGCGTGGTCAAAATTTTTAATTAAATAATTAATTTTTATATTAAAAAAATATATTAAAAAATGCTTACCTGGTCACTGGTCGTCCTCGCGCTGCTCCGGACTGCTGCTGGGGCTGCGGCAAGCAGGCTTTTTTTGCGGCCTGGTCTCGCAGCGGTACCAGGAGAAACGGAGCTGCTGGGAGACCGGGCGAAACACAGACTGCTTGCCCGGGCGGCGCGAGCCTCCGGCTGGCTTGCACAACGCAGGCAAGCAGGCTGCGTTTCTTCCGGTGCTGCTGCCTCGGGAGAAACGCAGCCTGCTTGCCTGGGTTGTGCGAGCCTGCCGGAGGCTCGCGCCGCCCGGGCAAGCAGGCTGGCCTGGTCTCCCAGCGGCACCGCACGGAGCCGCTGGGAGACCGGGCGAACGACAGCCTGCTTGCTCGTGCCATGCGCGCCTGCTGGAGGCGTGCACGGCACGGGCAGCAGGCTGTCGTTCGGCCGCTCCCTCACTGGCTCTGTGCCGGTGAGAGAGCGGGCGGACGACACCTGCTCGCCGCCACCATCTTCTTCTTTTTTTAACTTACCCGGGCGCCAGCAGCATCTTGGATCACGAAATCTCGCGTGATCCAAGATGTCGGTGCCCAAATCTCGTGAGGGCATCATGCCCTCACGAGATTTGGGTTCTGACATCTTGGATCGCGCGAGATTTAGTGATCCAAGATGCCAGCACCCGGTTAAGTTTTTTTTTAAAAAAAGAGCCCGATTTCCGGGACTGTCCCGCCGAAACCGGAATGAATGGTAAGCCTACTGAAGGCACATTTGTAAAATAAGTACCCATAACATGAAAATGCTGCCCCTAGACATCAGTTTAGTTCAGTTTTATTGCTATCAGGCACAGTAAAATTAACAATTACATAACCCATATCCACACAAGGGCCCACACAAGGGAAGATTCAAACCTGCAACTGTTGCACTGGCGTCGACAGGGGGAAGCGGGGGGGGGGCGGGCCGCCGGGGGGCGTCGCGCGTATAGGGGTTACGCGCGATCCCCCCACTTACAGTTTTTAGTTGGAGGCGGGCCCACCCGCCCTCCCCTGTGTCCGTTCGGCTCCAAAATGAGCCGAAAATGGAGCGGGGAGGGTGCTCTGCTCCTGCGCGTGATGTCACGCGCGGGGGCGGAGCCTCCTCCTTAAGGGCGACGCGCGACCCCGCTCTGGGGTGTTGCGCGTCGTAGTGACGCGACTGAACTGTTGTGCAAGCCATTGCAACACAGAACTAGTCGGGACTATAAGGTTGCACATTGTCTCTATATTTTCCTGTTTCTATATGCAACTCACATGATGTCATGATAGAATGAATGCCAGCCTTAAGGGCGCAATCCTATCTAAAGAAATGCCAGCAGAGCTCCCTTTCCACCGGCGTTGGGTGTCGTGAAAGTGCCATAAAGCACTTTCACAGCACCCAGAGAGTAAGTGGCGCTGAGGCTGGCGCCACTCACTCAGGCTCCATCTGCCGTCCCGGCCGCCGGACACAGATAAGTCCTGTGTCAGGCAGTGGGAGGGTGTGGGGAGGGCTGGTCAGGCGGGGAAGGGGGCCATTGGATGGCCAGGCCTGGGAGGGGAAGGGAAATTGGCGCTGTGCTGCATCGATATCCAACCCCCCTTACCGGGCCTGGCCAGCCTTACATGGCCTCCCCAGTTGTGTGAAGACTAAGTAGCTGGTGCGCATCCTAGGAAGCCCATTGGGGCCTTCAAGGCTAACACTGGGGGAAGACGACAAACCCTGAGGTGAGCCCTGGCCACGCTTATGCGGGCCACATCCTGCTTAGGATACAGCGGCTGGCCATTTAGGCCGGCCGCTGCATCTTAGGCAGGATCGGGCTGCCCAACTGTGCAAACCTAGGTTCAAATCCTATCTTAGTCAGCAGGTTACATCACAGAGTTGCTGTAATATAGGATAACTATATGTACCTCAGTCTGAGCTGCTTGAAAGAAGATCTGGATACAAATTATAGATATAACTGCAAGTTAGATGATGGATTCACAGTCCTAACAGATCAGGAGGATATGACATATGCCACTTGATGCTGGGGTAGAGCAATTTAGTAAATGACTGCAGGCCATCAAACCCAAGAAAAAGCAGAATTATAAGGTCAGTGGTACCAGGTATCTGAGGACCTTGGGACAAAGCTCTGCAATGGACCCCCGTGGTACCCCTGCCCAGCCCCCCCTGATGGCATATTGGGCACTACCACTACCATCCGTACTGAGAATGCAGGGACTGGCCCAACAAGGGGAGCCCTCTAATGGGCATGGGCCATTATTAGCCAATGTGTGACTTGGATGACTCTGACGCCTGCCCTGTATAAGGTACAAGAAGCCCTCCTCTTTCCTGTTGCAACTCTCCCTCCCCAGTGGTGAAATGGCTTTGACTAAGTGAGCCAACACAATGTATTGTTCATCCAAGTAGTAACTGGCTGCTGGATTGGGGTAACATAACATTGTGTGTTTTAAAAAATGGTCTACCATGGCAACCTGTCAGTTGCTACCATCTACCTTACTCATACTTACATGACAACATCTTTGATCACAAGAAGAAGCTGCTGGTTCCTTTTTTTGTGGTTTTTCCATCCTTGAGAAACTAGCATCTGAGCTGCAGGACAAACGAACTGCCAACCACTCACAGGTAACGAGAGTGGTTGGCAGTTAATTTGCCCTGCAGCTTAGATGCTAGTTTCTCAAGACTGGAAAAACCACAAAACAAGGAACCAGGTGACTTTCTGAAGCAAGGAAGAGCAAGACTTTAGCAGATGCATTGACCTGACTATTCTCTGCACATGATCTGTCACTTTTTAAAAGCCGAAGGTTCCATAGGACAAATATTTTAATTCCTACTTAAGGGGGATTTTTTTTTGATGGAATTACATGAAGTTTTATATTTCAGCATTACCATCTTTTTAAAGACTGCAATCCTATGCCCGCTTTCCTGGGAGTAAGCCCGACTGAAGATAATGGAACTTAATGGAAGATAATGGTCGCTGCGGCGAAGGCAATGGGCAGGAGACTCCCTGCCCGTTGCCTTCACCGCACTGAATGGCCTCTGACGGCGAGGGAGTGGGGCCACCTCGTACTGGGGGGTAAACCGTTTACTGTAAACGGAGAGTGGAACTGTGCGGAACTTACAGTACCGCCCTCTAGCGACGCCTCTGCGTATTAGAGCAGTGGAGTTTGAAGAAGTAGTAGGTTCATGCAAATGGATTAGAAAAGAGTGAGAATGCCTGAGAAAAAAATCAATGAGAAGGAAATTCTCTGCCCCTTCATTCTGCAAGGTGTTCTCCACCTCAACCAGTCCCGATTTCTTCCTGTTCAGTTTTTCATAGTGAGAAACTGTCTTGCTTTACAAAAAGCTAAAAGCACCAGGAGACCCTTTGGGCCTACTGGTCATGTTCAAAGCAGCTTCGAACATTCTTGTGAGGGTATCAGCCTGGCTTTATGAAACAAACTCTTAAGCTCAAGTTGCTATCTCCATATCTAGCAAGGACGAACTATATCTACTAAGGAGCATTTTAGTGTTTATTTTCTTAATAATAATATTAGACTGGGATATTAAATTCTGAAGAGAAGGTGCACTCGGCATACATACAGTATCTTAGATAAATACACCTGGGCAAAACAAGCACTTTTATATGTGCCAGAACTAACTTTAATTATGCCCCTCAGCACTCATGAGAGACACATTTTTTTTTTTTTAGCAATACCTGGTCACAGTAATATTTCTCATGGTTGCCCCCTGGTGGGCCAGACAGCAGACAGCACAGAGAATCCTCAGATTGCCACCATGGTCCAATTCTAAATAAATACTGCAGCTTTAAAGTTGAACAATGCATTGGGGTCTGGCAGACATTCTGCAACGATGTGGTGGTGGAACAGTATACTGAGTGGGAGGGCAAGATATGCACACACTCACTTCTAATGGTGCAGTGGATGGGTTGGTCAGATAAAGGTAAAAGTATCCCTTGACAATTAAGTCCAGTCGTGTCCGACTCTAGGGAGTGGTGCTCATCTCCGTTTCAAAGCCGAAGAGCCAGCGCTGTTCGAAGACGTTTCCATGGTCATGTGGCCAGCATGACTCAACACTGACGCGCATGGAACGCTGTTACTGTCCCGCTGACGCGGTACCTATTAATCTACTTGCAATTTCTTGCTTTCGAACTGCTAGGTTGGCAGGAGCCGTCTCACGGATTCAAACTGCCGACCTTTCGATCGACAGCTCATGGTTCAGTGGTTTAACCCACTGCGCCATCCAAACCAAACTACAACGATATGAATGAGGTGTTATTAAAACTCAGAATATGTCAATATACAGGATAATACCAAGTTTTGCCATTATGCCCGCAACTGAGGTTGGAACCTGAACATACTGTATAACAAAGCAAAGGGCTGTAGTTCAAAGGTAGAGCACATTTTTTGCATGCAGCAGGTCCCAAGTTCAATCCATTCCCTGGCATCTCCAGGTAGAGCAAAGAAAAATTCTTGCCTGAAATCCTGCAGTTGCTGCCAGTCTGTGTTGACAATTCTGACCTAGATGGACCAACAGCCTGATTCAGTATAAGGAAACGTCCTTGATCCATATGATAAGTTCAGCATGGCTGCTACTTGGCACGTGAGCTTGCTCTAGCAATTGACTGAGTTGCTGTGATGTCACAGAAGCCTGAAGGCTTCAGTTCAGAAGCCTGAACTGATTTCAGTTTACTGAAATAATTCCTGTAGCTCTTGGAAGAGTTGCTCTGCTGTCATGAACATTGGTAAATTGTCACCACAAATGACCCAGGACACAGAAGGGGCTTTAGAAAAGGGTGCAGACTTGTCTGCATTGCAGAAGTTTCTGGAGTTTGGGGTAGAAGTTAATGGAGTAAACTCACTCATTTCATAGGGCATGCTTTCATATGGCAAGCCTTGCTGCCACCCCGTGTGAACAGAAAGTGCATCTTAGAACATTTTATAACATTCCCCTGCAGCTATACATTACAGGGGAAGAGGTAGTGATATAGGCAAACTGACTTCTAAGTAATTCCTTGAGCCATTACTGATCTTATGAAGAATCATCTGATACTTTGAAGGAACCACAGTTTGAAACCTCCTGATTTAACGCACTGAATAATTTTAAAGATCTGACTGTATCTGATTTTACTGTTGCTGATGCTTCCTACATTTTAACACTTACAGTATACTTGTATGGATTCTTTAACAACATATTAGTCATTATCTGGTAGGAAAGCACAGGATCTCTTTGTAACCCCAGTCAAACCCCTTTAGAGTGGCTTTTTTTCCCCCTTTCACTTTTGCATTCGACGTGAGGCCCTTTGGCACAGGTCTTATTCGGAAAAGTTATCCAAATGGTGTTCTGTTTCTATAAACCCTGAGCAGTTTGGTTCGAGGCAATGGAATGGTTGGGGAAAGAGAGGGTGGCATGATACTGTTCCTTTTTATGTACCAGTTGCGCAGGCACATTTGGTCACATGCATGTTTTCTTTTTCACTTTGGACCTCAATCTGCATTTTCTGGAAGAAGATGGAGAGCACGTTGCCAGCCCAGAGGTCTTGGACAAGGGGTGAATGCTGATGGCAAAGACTATTGCGTTGTTACCATGACAAAGTATTGGTAGAAGGGGAGTGCTGCACAAGTGGGGCTTTGGGGAGTTCCAGTAGGAAATGCATTTTGTATACAGTATGTGTAGCATGTGAGACAATTTCAGACCAGTGCAGTTTTATCATTATTGAAGGTATAGAAATGCATGACCTTTCTTGATTGGCTTTAAATCTGCTTCAGTGAAGGTCCATGGAGCATGTATTCCTGACAGAAAAAAAGAAAAGAAAATTTATGTCTCCAAGGCATGAGATCCATAGTTAGCAGCTGGTATCCCCCATGGTAAATTCTGACCATGAAGGACTGGCAATTTGGCCAATAATCACTTTTGCATGGAGCCTCCGTAATTCACCAGCAGTATCTGGGGGTCTCAAACAACACCACTGGTGATTTCTAGAGGGGTCTCACAAATTTTGCAATTTAATCCAGCAGCAGCAACTTTATTGCAGTAGCCATAAGAAGTAGCAGAAAACAATACAGAGATGAAAATCAGCCACCATTTCAAAGTTACGTATTTATTGGCGTATAAGATGCACTTTTTTGTCTACATTTGTGACCCAAAATAGTAGGGTGCGTTTTATACGCCAATACTAAAAAATCCCTTCCCCCCCCCCCTTGCCAGTTTTAAAGCATTTTCGGGCTTACTGCGTTTTTTCCAGAGCCAGAGAGCTCCCTTGTGCTTTCTTCCCTAACTAATCTATCCGATCTACAGCTGTTTGTCGGGTTTAATTTATGCACATGCATGAGTTGAGCTTCTTAGCAGCCAGCAGAGGGCGCTGTTCTCAGTTCAGTTCAGCTGAGCTGAGCTGCAGAAGGCCTGCTCTTTCCAGCTCTCCTCGGAAGGGTAAGCTTCTCAACTGGGCCTAGTTGGGGAGGCTTTGGAAAATGCATAAGTGGGGTGGGGTAAGAGTTGAGTCTGGGTTTGTTTGTTTGTTTTTGGTACTTTTATGTTGTTTGGAAACTGTGCGTGGCGTGGGGTGGTGTGGGGTGGCGTGGGGGAAAAGAGTTGAGTCTGGGGTTTTTTTTTAACTTGGGGTAAATGTTTTTTTTACTTTGGAAACTGTGCATGGGTGGGTTGGGGGAAAAAGAGTTGAGTCTGGGGGTTTTTTTGTACTTGGGATTTATGTTCTGGTGCATTTTGTTCATGTGTCTTATTGCTGTGTGTTTTAAAAGAGATCCTGGTATTTTTGTGCAATTTATGTAAATTAGCTAATTAAGCAGCCAAGCAGTAAGTGGCCAAGTGGACCAAAAATGCTTTAAATCTTTTTTTCTGGAAACCCAGGGCCAAAAGGAAGGTGCGTCTTATACGCCGGTGCGTTTTATACGCCGATAAATACGGTAATTGTAATACCTAAATTGGCCTTTCAAAATCCTCCGAGACGGAACAGTAGTCCAATATTCCTAGGTGCCTGGGAAAGCCATTGCATACCAAACAACAAATAGGTTACCGGGATCCACATTCTGAATCCTATTTGATCACATGAATTGGCCCCCAGGCTGCATTCTTCCATGGTCTGACAATTCTTGCCTTTCTGCTTGGTTCTTGAACAATGACCTCATCCATAGGCTTGGTCCATCATGCTGGGCTGATATCAGCTGTGTGAAAGTAGCCTTTGAGTTGACCTTTGATCATTATTACAAGAGTTGATGCCCAGTCTTCCCACTGAAGAAATCAGAACTGGAGTGAGACATCCCCCAAATGGTTGAGAACTGGATAATTTAATAGGTTACGTAGCATGTGAGCAATTTTTCATGCAAATTAGACATAAACGGATGGAAATGCCAGGAAAAAAATCAATGAGAAGGGGATTCTCTGCCCCTTCACTCTTTTTTTCATATATATTTATATTTTATTGATATATTAAAACATAAAAACAATACATATTTCATAAAGTTATAGCAAGCGCGAAGCAATACATCCTACTAGCATACTGTTCACTATTTTCTACATATAATTTCCAACTAAGCCAGAACAACACCCACATTCTATTCATTAAATCCGCATATCATCACATCATTCCTCTCTCTCTCTCTTAAAAAGTCAATAAATGGTTTCCAATTATTCACGAAAAAGTTAACTGACTTTTCCTTAATTAAAATTGTAAGTTTATCCACAATTTATCAGATAAATTGTAAGTTTATCTGCCCCTTCACAGTTCCCACCTCAACCCATCTATATTTCTTCCTGTTCAGTTCTTCATAGTGAGAAATTGCCTTGCTTTGACAAAGGTTCGAAACACCAGGGAACCTTTGGGGCATACTGATAATATTCAAAGCAGCATCCATTCCCCATTCATTCATCAGCTGAGATGCCAGGATACCCACATTGGACTCTCTTATTTGGTGCCATTCCACATTGCTTGGCAGGTCCTGAAAACAAAAGAGAGTTATAAAGAAGAACCTCTGCCTTGGTTCCTTTTTCAACATTTTCTGGGTGTTTTGGTTATACTGAAACCCCTCTACAAAGATCCCTCTGAAGCCCCCCTTGCAACAGGCAGTGCTCAGCTGAACAACTTGTGCTGTTGCTGTCTCCCCCCCTCCCATACCCAGCTGAGTTTCTGGGGTGATACAGGAGCCTCAGAAGAAACCCATTCATGAAGGGCAGGGGAGGAGACTGCCTGATGCTCCTCCCTCAATTCCCGAGTGGCATGAGTGCCCACCAATGGCTTTGCTCTCCTTTTCCAACCAGGTTCCCATCCAGCTCAAGAAAGGAAAGTGGAACAATATTGATCGCCTCTCTCGGTGCCAACAGGGGTCTGAAGCAAGAGCATATTCCAATTGCTCCACATGGGAGTGTGGGCTTAAGCATAAAGCTGGCTTAAGTGTCCCCAAATTCTGGCACTACCCTCCCCCCCATTGTCTTCCTCCCAGTCGGGTGCAGGGACCTGTCTTTTTTGTTTACAGACCTCTGTAAAGTGCCATGTACACTGACAGTTGTTAACAGCTTCACAGCGCAATCCTGTGTAACTTTGCACCGGTGTAACAGTACATACACCGGTGTAAGTGCACTTATGCCGGTGCATCTACTGTTACACCGGCGCAAAGTTACACAGGATTGCGCTGTTATAAATGGAAGCGCCCCTCCTGGGACTACTTTGGGGTTACAATTCTCATCAGGAGCCCGGTTCAGAAGGAAAGAGCCAAACAATTTCCCACACACTGTGATCCCCTTCCCAACTACTCCTAACTGTTTTTCAAGTAAAACAAAACTGGGGGACTAAACTATGCAATTTAATGAACTGTATAGTTTGCTCTTAAGATGTTGAAAGATAGCATTGCGTACCTTTTCAATATTATTGAAATCTTTTCATTAAAATCTCTGCTCCTAGGATCATGTAATTACATAGTTTTAACAGGTCAACTAAGATTTTAGCCTTAATAAATCAAGACATGTTAGAGTAATCTCTGGATATAATCCAGATACGCAAAGGACAGAAACTGAACAACTACCTAATTATTTCATTATCCTTATTTTGGGAAACATGACCCATGAATGTTTCATACGCATAGTGGATGTGAGTTATGATACCCCTATGGCCATCCCCACACTATCTCCTTAGACACATTTCTCTCTTTTTTTTTTTGTTTCAGATGTATCTTGCTGTTATTACCTGTGTCGGTTAGAGGGAGAAAGCACCACGGAGTACTAACCACATATGAATTAAAACAACATCCTCTGGCTTGGCATTCCTCTGCTGTGATGCCTGGGTATCCACAATCTTCTCTTGCACTCCAGTCCATTGTACAATGCCGGGAAACTGTTCAGAAGAATGAGCCATGTTATTGCAATCCTTCATTTTTTCATAGATTTCCCATTGTTTTTAACCAGTAGTAAGCATTACAGGGCATGACCCTTTAAAAGTCTTATTACAAGTCACTGTGAATTGTGCCCAGTCCTATTTTCTGAATCATGGTTCATACGTTCTCTGCAGCAGTCCTCTTCTGGTTGTTTGGAAGCCGGAGGAGGCAGGAGGGCTCCTCTCCAATATCACTCGGGACAATCAGCACAGCAGGCGAGAGACACCTGCCTTATCCGCTCTCGGAAGGGAAAAAAAGAGGAGGAAGAGCATCCAGTCAGGCCATCCTCAGAGGTTGCCAAGAGTGTCCTGGTTGTTTGCTCTGCCAGCAACTGCTTTTGCGACATCAGCTTACTCTTACCAGAAATTAAGGCAACATGATTGCACAATGTCCTACCCCCCTTTTTTCCTTCAATTCTTGGAAAAATCAGAGTAAATCAACATAAGGTCATTACCATTATTTACTGGGGGGTGGAAACAGCTTGGTACACCAAGAATCTTGGAGTCAAAACAGCATCCAATTATTTTGCACCTCTTGCGGGTGATACCTGGATAGCCACAATCCATTCTTGCCTGTGGTTCGATCATTTTCTTTGCATAGTGGAGTGAACCTATTGGACACAAAATCCAAGTCACATTGAATGATTGAAACCTCCGCTTTTAATTCGCTCTCTTAGCTAAGATCAACAGTTTTCTTCCTGCACTGCAGTAAGAATAACCCACTACAGCTTTAAATGAACTCCCACCCACCCCACGGCAGCTCAACAAGAAACCACTTAGGGCTGTTTCACACTTTATGCTGGGGAAAGATGCTCTTGGTTTACAAACAATGTGGAAATGGCAGCATAGCTATACCCCAGCAGCAAGGCTTTCCTCCACTGCAGCAAGACTACCTGCCTTCATGAATGACTGATATCATGTGGGGGTGGGGGCACAATGCTCTTTGTTTTGTTATTTGAATTTCTTTTCATTTTCATTCATTTTTTCCACATAATCAGAGATGCAAGAACTTCTGGTGCCTGATGCAGCATACCAAATGCTGCCCTCCTTGCCCAATGATGTGCCAGCCTCTGCTCCTCCCACTCTCCCAATGCTCTTGCTTAGCACCCTCCTCCCCTCCACAGTTCCTCTTCCTGTCTGTCTGTCCCCCTCTTCAATCCAGGGTGTGGAAGGAAAAGTAGGAGCCATGGAGGCAAGCAGGTGGACAGAGATGAGTCCTCCCCCCCCCCCCCAATCTGCTGCCTGAGGTGACTGCTTCAGTTGGCCTCATGAATGCGCCAGTCCTGGGGTTTTCATTTTTTCTTGTTTTCTTTCTGTAGTGCCTAGAGGTGAGACTGTGATGGTCTTGATGTCAACAAGTGCATTTGTTTTTTCAAATAACCTTTTCAAATATAGTAGGTACTGAGCATGCCTCACAGCATGATCCTGTCTAACTACTGGGTGGCGGAGCGAGTGCTCCGCCCCCCTGAAGCCGTCACATATGTGCCATAAAGCACATTTGCAACGACTTTAGAGTAAGGGTGGCTGGCGCAGAGACTGGCCACCCTTACTCTGCTGCTGGATCATCCTGGCGGCTGCCAGAGAAGGTAAGTGCAGCTCCGGCGGGGGGCAGTCTGGGTGGCGAGGGAGGCCGGGGTTTGGCGGCCACCATATCCCCATCCCCTTCCCGGGCCGGATCCGCCATTACACGGCCTCCTTGGACTTGTGCCAGCTAAATAGGGGCCATTGGGGCCTCCCTGCATCACACCACATTATCCCCTTCCCCTGAGTAACCCGAGTAGATCTCGGGGAACGGGGATAGGGGTAGGGCCGCCCATCGGATACTTAGGCAGGATTGGGCTGCTCACCACATTCAGCAAGCTTGAGCAATGTAATATTGAACAGCAAAATGATGCTACTTCTCATCTTTGCCTGAGTTAGTCAATCAGCTTCACACACACACACCCGAGTCCTTACTTCTTGCTCCAGAAGGTTTGAAGCACCACAGAACATCAGGCACTGTTGCATCAAAGCAGCACCCTTGTGCTGTACATTGCTCTGCAGTGATGCCTTCAGATTCAGAGTCACATCTCTCCCTGTCTTTGACATCCATTAGGCAGTGGCATGCATCTGTTCAGGAAAAAAAGAAAGGTAAGCTCCATTTTGTTCTTCACTGGCTTTTCAGTTATTCATCCCAGGAGCTAGGGGTCAAAAATATTGATGCTTCTGATAATCACTTTGGATCTGAAACTTGGGGAGGACCCCCAGGACTCCATTCGGACAGCACCATGACCAGCATCCAGTCATTTGTACTGCATTTCATGAATTTTTTCATTTCATGAATTCATGAATTTCATGATTTTTTTCAGTGCATTTCCCCCTCCCTGCCATTCCTGTGTGCACAGCTATCCTGATTCTGAAACAACAACATAGAGATATACAGTTATTTCACTGTTATCAGCAAGTAAGCTGATTATGAATAGATCATTAGAGCCATCTTCATGCATTCAACATAGTTGAATGAACCTGGATGGGAGAACAGGATCCCCATGGCAAGCCCCATCCTAGCCCATATGTGTTCAGTTAAGGATTGTATGAAAGCAGTGGCGTCACAAGGGTGTGCAGGGCCCCAAGGCGGGGGCACGCGCGTCACCCTAATGACCCCCACACACCCAGCCTGTAAGTGTAAGCGATTTTTTGAGGGGGCGACCCGACAGGACACTGCCCCAGGTGCCCCCCGACTCTGCCCCCCCCCCGTTGCTGCCAGCTCCACTCCAAGGCCTTCTCCCGGCCTCGGAGGCTCCGAGGCCAGGAGAAGGCCTTGGAACGACCTCCCCGGCCGCCGCGCCAGGGTCTTCTAACGAAGGCCCACTGCGTCACAACGTTATTTATAATGTTTTTCGTGCATGCGCAGACCATTCCTGAGGGAAAAGGGCAGCCCTTTTCCCTCAGGAACGGTCTGCGCATGCGCGAAAAATGTTATAAATAACGTTGTGACGCAGTGGACGCAGAAGACGTCCCCAGAGCTGGCTCCCGGCCTCGGAGGCAACGTGAGCGGGGAGGCGACACGCGCAGGGGAGGTGGCGCACGTGGGTACGCGCGTCACCTTTCTGCGCACGTCACCTGGGGGCGACCCGCTCACCTCGCAACAGTGACGCCTCTGTATGAAAGTATGCCAAGGCCTGGCCATTGAAATGGAGCCTTACAGCACAATCCTGTCTAATCCTGTGCCCTGCGATGCAGTGAGGCCGGTGCAGCCTCTGCTGCATCCAGGGCGTGAGACAGGCTGCCGGGAGGTCACCTTGGGGGAAGGGAACGTTCAGTGGCGTTTCCACGGTAGGGGCGGCACCATAAGTCACGCCGCATCAAGTACCGTGTTTAGGAACCAAAACGAGGAGGCGCCGCCCCCTCGCTGTTGCAACGATTCCACGCAAAGAACGTGACTGGACGAGACTCCCTGCCCGGTCACGTTCTTCGCACAGAATGGTTGCAACAGCGAGGGGGCGGCGCCTCCTCGTTTCGGTTCCTAAACACAGTACTCAACATGGCGTGACTTATGGTGCCGCCCCTACCGTGGAAACGCCACTGGGAACGTTTGTTCCCTTCCCCTGGGTAAAGTCACAGCTGCCCCAATGGGGCTACTCGGATGTGCGCCTGCTATTTTGCTGGCACAAGTCCAAGAGCCCCATGTAATGGCGGCCAGGCCTGGGAAGGGGGATAGGATATGGCAGAGGAGGCTGCCGCCAATCTCTCTCCCTTCCCAGACCCGGTTGAACAATCTCACCCACCCCCAGGGCGGTATGCCCCTTTCTACCCTCTCCCTACCCCTCTGCTGCCAGGAGGGGAACTCATCAATGCCTCAGTTAGAATTGGACTGTTCACTGCAATTTCCTTGTTCACCTCCAGGGGAGCTGGAGGGGCAGTAAGCAATGCACAGGTAACTTCTATCAGAGCTGGAACAGAATGCCTGCTGGTTCAAATTCGCCAGCTACTTGTATAGGATATTTAGGGAAGTGCTTTTACTCTTTTGTCTGTCTAATTCAAAGGCAGAAAACCCAAGGTCAGCCCTTTGAAGTTTCCCTTGGCCATGGTCAGGTGGGTGGACTTGACCTATAGAAAAACATGACCAAAAACCTAGCAGGGTGTCCAACCACAAAAGATGTTGTTGCCACTAGGAAGGGAAAATTCACAAAATGGGGTGCCCTTCCTCACACATCCCCATCTATAGGTGTGCCTAATTGCCATGATTCTCTCTACACGGAAATTGGCTGTTAGAAGAGCAATCCGAGAAGCCATCTAGACTGGCTGGCCCCAATCCTCTGCACCTACACTTGCAGCATCATTGTGTAGTATTTGTGTAGCATTAGCCTTGAGCAATCTGTCAGGAAGGGGAAGGCAATCACTCTGAGCTCTGGGTTGAATAAGGCATGCAGAGATCTTGTAAAAATTAGAAGTTAATTAGAACAGGGAAAAAGAAGAAAAACAAGCAAAGCAAAAAAGGAAAAAAAAGTAAGCACTGGTACATTAGAGGCAAAATGAAACCTGATGTGACTACCCTGCCTAGAAAACCCTGTCTAGAAAAGCACTTCAATGCAGTTCCTCTTTTCATCTCTAGGGGGACTGGAGGGGCGGTCAGCAATGTACAGGTAGTAGCACCAGTTAGTGCTGGAACTGAATGCATGCTTGTTCCAAGTGACAAGTTTCCTTTCTGGGATTGGATGGGTTCAAGATTTTACCCTTCTGGCTGGCTAAGCAAAGGCAGGAAACCTGGGCTCAGCCTCTTGAACATCCCCCTTGGCCATGATCCGGTGGTTGGACTTGACCCATAGACAGGAGTGAGCAAAATCCAGCAGAGTGTCGGTGGTTTCTGCCTGGCTTAAGTTATTCTGGTGGACATGCAGGTTACTGAGGTCAACTGGAGATGCTGCCCAAGCTGACACATCCAAGCCAGAGCCAATTTGCACACACATTCTCTCTCTCTCTCTCTCTCTCTCTCTCTCTCTCTCTCTCTCTCTCTCTCTCTCTCTCACACACACACACACACACACATACGCACACGCACGCATGCACGCACGCACACACACACACACAGGAGGTTGTTAATGAGGGTGAAGGGGCCCCTTTCATCACAACTGTGTCCATTCATCACAACTGTGTCCATCCATCCATTAAAATAGATTGAAAACTGTTATGACCAGCTACAATGTAACAAGATCGAAGCATCTTCACCGGGATTATGGTCCGTCCATCCATCCATCCATCCATCCATCCATCCATCCATCCATCCATCCTTCTTCTTCTTCTTCTTCATCATCCTCATCCTCATCCTCATCATCCTCATCATCATCCAAAAAGTTAACATATTTGTTGTTTACTTTTTACCCTGGATTGTTTATTAAAAATGATCAATACTTACATGGTGGATGTTTTCCATTTTGGGAGCAGACCGATCTTAAACACAGGGCAGCAGCCAATAACCAGCATATCTTGTATTTCATGTCTAAATCCAGCCTGGGTATTTTAATTCTCTAAAAGGATTCTGGTGAAAAATTAAATATTTATACTTATTTATATATACATTTTAACCTTACATGGCTATAATACAAATATCAAACTGATGCATTCCTTCACACCCTGTCTTCAAAAAAAATGTAATAGCACTGGAAATGTAGGGGTTTTTCATGTTTGGTCAGTACTGCATTATTCCCCTGCAACTGGGAGAGTGGTTACTGTGGGTTGTATCCTAAGGTTTCTTTCGCAATTGGAAGAAGCCTAGTTTGCACAAGGTGTGTGTGTGTGGGGGGGGATGGTGGATGTTCACCAACCTCCCCTTCACTCTGAAGACTCCTGCACCCCCTGCCAAAATTTGTTCCTCAGAGTCCTCCAACCCTTAGAAACAAAATTTTTGGAGAGTGCAAGGGGCTTTAGAGGGAAGGGGGATTGGAAAAATCACCCTTCCTCTTGTGCAAACCAAGCTTCTTCAGTTTAAGGAAGAATTCTATGCAACCCTATGTCTTTCCCATGTGACGGTGGAACAGCTACATTACTATAAACATCAAGATCGTAAAAGAATCTGGTACAAAAATAAGTTCAAGTACTGTATATTTACCTTGTTGCAAAGAACCTTGGCCTCACTATAGTCTATTTGGCGTTATCTCAGTGGTGGTGACGGATTGCTGGAGGCCCTCGGGCAAAGCCCTGTCCTGGTGCCACATTTGACATGACTACTGCCACCAGTACTTGGTTAAGGAGTCAGCCTGGTTAGGTGGACCCTCTGATGGGCATGAATCCTTGGTCAGTGCCCAATTTGGCCAGCCTCTGATGCCACCCCTGAACCAACTGTTTGGGGACTGAGGATAATGAATCTACCTCTCTGCTCTTCTGGATCAAGCATCTGTTTGGTGAATCCATGCACACAAATTCTTGTGTGCCAAGCATGTGGCCACAGCTGCGTACAACAATCTGTAGACTGAGGCAATGGCATTACAGATGATGATAATTCCTCCTTTTGGCAATCTATGACTGCAAAAATATGAACTGTCCATATTCACAAAAAGACCTTTTCGCTTACTATTTCAAAGTAATGCAAAAGCTTTGTGGAACATATATTTTAAAATATAAATGGAAACCATACAGCACTTACGTAAAGGAGCATGCAGTATAAACCAGAGAAACACTTTGAAGAACTTTTGCCTTACTTGAAACGCTTAGATGCTAGAAACAAGAAGTGGCTCTGTTCCGGCACTTGCAAACATGGACTCTGGGGTAACACAGCACTTCCTGTCTGCTTCTGTCCCAAAGATCGTTCTTTGAATAATGGCTCTTGGTTTGCAGCTCAAGATATAATGGCTGTGATGTTGCATCATTCCTGAGCGGAACATGCAAGCTTTATTTTTGAAAGTACAAAGGACTTGTTTATACATGATAGTTCAGGAAATGGGCACAAAGCCAAGCATCCCACATATTTATTTATGTGCTGAGCTAGTTGTCTGTCCTAGGACCAGATCCTATGAATAGCTGTTGCAAGACATAAGTGTTTTACATAGGCCATCATGACCCATGCTGGGCTGACATCAGAAGGTCACCCAGGATGCTCTGCCAGCACGGCAAAGGGAAATTGGTTGGACTTGCCAGGCTGCAGCCCACACCATCACCAGATGCTGTATAATGTTGCAGGGTAGGGCCCGGCTTTGGTGTGTGCCAGGCACAAAACTGGGTGGATGGAGAACACAATGGGAAAAGGCTCACCATCATGGCTTGTTAAAAAGTAATTTCAACTGTTTTATAGCACCTCTGATCACTTATCCTGTGAGCCGATGCATACTTCCTGAGAAGTTCCAGTGAGTTGAATGGGACTTGCTCCCAAGAAAGAAGTGCAGTGCTAGTTTTTGATGGTAATATTTTACAATGAGATTGCAGCTCAAAGGCACCATAGCCAGACAGACTTGTCCTACTTGTCCTGCATAGCCCGCTTTAATATGGGAGCTGAAGCCACACAGTATTCCTTTGCACAGCCACAAGATTAATATGCATGTTGCAGGAGGTGATTTTGTGTTGCTGAGTTGCTGTCATGAATGAGTCATGCAACAAATAAATATCATAGTACTTTTGGGGGGTGAGGCTGCCTCAGTTCTGCAATGCTCTCCTGAAACTGGATGGCGAGCTCCACAAACCGTGTAGTAATAAAAAAACAAGGCTGAATGTGCATGGTGGGAGATGGTACGATCCACTCTGTTCAGGCCTCTGCCACCTCATTTTCACTTCAATTTGCTGCATTCAGCTTGTCACTACAAGGACACAGCTGAAAGCCATTTCTACGATCATCCATGCTGTACGATCACAGGGATCACAGCTGGAGATATCCATGTACCATTGATTCACGTATGACATATCCATCGTGTGGACGCACCCCCATGTTGGAATTTCACAAGGGATCACATCACGACATCTCCATTTTTCACAAAGCTGCAGTTACACAGGATCCCTCAAATAAAACTCAAGTTAACATTTCAGCTCACAAAATTTGGCATAGTCTAAGTGTGGAGTATTTCCTCAAAGATGTTTGCTTCCTGCACCTTTGCTTCCTGTTCAAAGTCTGTGGCAGAATTTGCTCCATGTCAGAGTGTTCAAAAGAGCATAAAAAGAAGGAGGGCAGAAATTAAGCACATTACACGCTTTTGCTTTGCCTTTTTATTGTTTCAGGAAGGAGACAAGTGCTGTACAGCAGAAGAAGGAATCAGAAGCGATAGCGTAAGTGGTCCAATGAGACACAGGACGGAGTTCTCCGGTGGTGCGCACCATTGTCAAGCAAAACAGGAGCAGGGCGATGAAATGCCTTCAGAAGTAGTTCCTTCAAGTCATTACTGAATGCCTTCCTCTCAACAGTGTCAACAGGCTGCTGGGAAGCATTTTATAGAACACACTCTGGATGGAGAAATGGAAAGGATGAAAAGAACAATAGAATTAATTTCAGCACAGCTCTCCTCACCCCCACAATTGGCTTTTAAAAGCTCTGTTTCAAAGATATTGCTGCACACGGTGGTTGACGCTTCCCAACTGGTAATCACGAACCGAATTCACAGGGCATAGCCAGTGAAAGGATCGTTCTGAGGCAACAATTGGGCTGTGACTAGAGCCCGTGGAGAGCACAAAATGCCGAATTCAGCCCCAGCCCCAACGGTGCTTCTTGAGCCCCCACCAAACCACAGTGGGTCCCCTGCCCTCTAGGGTTAACATTCAAGTTTCAATCACTGGGGATAACAAAAGCCCATCTTCTCTGAACTAGTGTTCAGGTTCAGCTGAATTTCCCATGGAAGCCAATTCAGCTGCGAGTTGCGTAGTGGAGTGGAGTAGCTTGTTTTTCCACAATCGTCTCCACAATTTTACCACTCCCTCCCCTCTCCCATACAACACATTTTCAGAAATGGTTTCATATTTCATTCATCCATGAATCAATCCTTTTATCTATTAAGCAGCATTCTTCTTTCGCTACAACACCACAATCACTGCATTGTGCATAGGGCTGCCAATGAGATTTTTGTTTGTTTTTGAAACTCCTTATAATGGAAGTTACACAAGAAAAGCCCTGCTGGATCGGGCCAAAGTCCCATTGAGTCCAGCATCCTGTTTCACATAGTGGCCCATCAGCTGCCTCTGGGAAGCCCACAAGCTGGAGAGGAAGGCCTATCTCTCTCCTGCCATTGCTCCTTTGCAACTGCTATTGAGATATATGCTGCCAATGAAACTGGAGGTAGCACATACTGCCATGACAACCAGTAGCCAGTGATAGACCTGTTCTCCATGACCTGTTCTCCATGACCTGTTCTCCATCCAAGCTAGTGGCCATCATCATATTGTGTAGCAATGAATTCCACAGGCCGGCTAATTACTGTATGTGCTGGGTGCAGATGCATCTCCTGCTGTCTGTCCTAAGTTTCCTGCTATTTAGTTCTCCAGTGCATAGGATGCTAGCAAGGCTGCCACTTTTTCCCCTGGTGCTGCTCCGGTGCATTTGGCAGCAGCCAGAAACAACAAAATGACGCAGATGGAACTTACTTACGGCACAATCCTGTGGGCTATGGGTGCTGGTATGGTACTGTGGCCTTAGCACCGGTGCTGGGTGTTGCAAATGTGCCGCAAGGGCAAGGCACGTTTCGACACCGGGAGAAGACGCAGCGCTGGCAGGAAGACCTGCGCCATCCTGCCAGTGCTGAATCCAGGTCCTGCACAGGCCGGAGCAGGTAAGGCAGTGAGAAGGAGGGCAGAGGGGATGTAATCGGGAGGGCGTAGGTGGGCAGATTGGGTCTGGGAGGGGAGAGGAATTGGCATCATTGTTGGATGCCATATGCTATCCCCCCTCCCAGGCCTTTTCAGCCAACACAGGGTTGTTTGATTCTCTGCCAGCTTCAGAGCTGGCGGAGAACCAAGTAGCCACCTTCCGGAGGCTGGAGGGTTTACCCAGGGTACGCGGGTAATTGCCTATTTACCCCTAGTAGACCTCCAGCCAGTCCCTTCCCAGATAGGATTCAGTGTGGGCCATGCAGCCCACACTGAACAGCCTACACTTGGGGGGGGGGGAGGATAGGATTGGGCTGCCTATGAAGTTCCACTTCCACCTGCTTAATTGCTACAAGAAGCTGCTGTTAAAGGCACAGAAGCTCTGTTCCTCCCAAAAGATGGCAACAGGCAATCCTAGTCACAACTGAGAGAAGAGGCCTGTGGGTTGTAGTACCCTTTTTGCCTCTTTCTGTCCAGCTCCACTGTACTTCTCCCCTACCATTCTCAAACAATGATTGAGTGGGACCTGACTATAAAGCCTGAGAGTTGTGTTGGAGAGCCTCCATTTCTGCAGTTGGCCTCCCTCTCCCTTTATCACAACTCATAGGTGGGAGCAGGGCCTGGGCAGGGAATAGTGATGCTGCATGTACTTCTGCAGGAAGGAACTGTGGTGTGACCCCAGGTTGCTGCTTTGCTGGTATGGGGAATCAAGCCTGAAGATGTTATTTTTTGATTTACAATAGAGCTGCAATATAAGTTAGCAAGCCTCATCATGTTGCTTTCATTTTTGTACTAAATTTCACAACATCACAAGGTCAATGAACAACAGAGTGGCATGTAACTTCTAAAGCAGAGTATTGAAATGCTGATTTATTAGGGTCCGGTCTTGCAAGGTGCAAAGGTTACAATAATATATACCTTGTAAGGTCTTTTATTCATTTAGTCAGGTCTAATTTGTACCTGTATACAGTATGTAGATCATCACACAGGAAAATGTATTAAACGCTGCAACTCAGAAACCACAGGTGAGGATACTACTACTAACCATCTATTGGAACAGGTTTGAAGCACCAGGGAACATTCTCCACATTTGATTCAAAGCAGCATTGCAGTGCACTGCATTCCATTTCAGTAATGCCTGGGTAACCACAGTTTTCTCTTGATCTTGGTGGTACGCTACATTCTCCTTCTGCTATTTAAAAGAAAGCACAATATAACAAACCATTTTTGTGTGTGTGAGGGAGAAGATTGCAAATGCTCTTGAAATAGACCCCAAAACAATTTCATAAGTTCATTCAATTTATTCCTTTGGCCTGTAAATAAAATAACCGTAGCTATTTAATCATTTCATAATAAGCCCATTAATTACCATAACTCAACAAGTTCGGTTTCGGTTGTTGGTCTACGTTATAAACAGTAGTCGCAGGGAGGGGGAAAACAGGACTGGGACCACAAGGTGGAGAAGGGACACCCTTTCCTCCCACAACATGGTCTTGACAACAATTGCCCTTCCGCAGCTGCTCTTTACGCCAAGAAGGAAGCTACCATTATTGCTTCTTTCCTGGGGCAAATAACAGCATCAGGGGTGGCTTTTGTCAGGATTGCAGTATGGGAGAAAAGAATTAATCCCACACTGCACAATCCTGATCCTAATTGCTAACCCCTAATAGCAATTAGGGATTGCTAATTCCTAACCCTTGAAGCTTTCATTCACAGCAGAAAAACAGAAGGCCAAACTATGCATTTAATGTAACAAATGGCCCTCGGTCCTAGTTGCAATAACAGCAAAGTGGTATAGTTGTATGTAATTAATTGCAAAAAGAACGTTTTGATAATTTATTGCTTGAATGGGCAAGCTGGCCACAGCCTCTTTTAAACATCCCTTCAGGGGCTTGTTAGATTTCAAGAAAAACGGGACCATCTTTTTTTTTTGTTTTCGTTTATTGGTAGGTATCTAGCATTTATGGATGAAGAGAAAATGTTTGAAATTGGGAAGATTTGACAGGATTGTCAAAGGCAGGAAGGCAATAGACAATATCTCAACATATACAGTATGTTTCAAAACCTCCTCACTATATTTCAAAGGAATGCCACCCATGCGTGCTGTTTGCTGTCTTCTTTGGAGCATTTGGGCTTGTTATTAGCTCCTGTACCTTTGCTATCTCTTCTGCAAAAATTAGCAAATGAGACTTTCTTGGCAGAGAGACGAGAGAAGCTTCATCTGCCAAATGTTGGCAACCTCAGTGCTAACTAAAAATGAACAACAAACCCCCCCCCCGCCCCACTGCTCCTCACGCACATGGGTCTGCCGCCTCTAAGCTTTTTCAAGTTGTTGGCAGTGGTCAGGCAACCTCACTTGTTAGAACACCTTTAAATGACAGAAGGGAGACTTGTCTACTATCCTGGCCACACCACTCACAAGCAGGAAGCATGGGAGTCACAACAACTTCTTTGAGAGTAAAAGCACCAGCTTTTCATTCATTTTGCTACGTGAACGTTTGTTGCCGTTTTTGAAAAGCAATATATAAGTATTTTAACAATACATAGTTCTGGGCAAACTATTTCCATATTCTACTAATCCAATTAAGCAGAAATCATCTATAGATTGCTGCAGTCTCTGAATGCTCCTTTTCTGATGTTAAAAACAAAGGGGACTTCAGGCTCAGAACTGCAAATCCTTAAACGTACTGAAGTGTTCTTTATCAGAAGCTCCTGTAAATACATTTCACAATAACTGACCCACATTACACCATCAAAATTTGAAAATTTCTAGCAAGATATTGGAGAAGTAGCCTTGTCCTCTTCAGAAGTGGAATTTACTGCCCAATTCTAAGCATATCTACTCAGAAGTAAGTCCCATTGAGTTCAATGGGCTTAACTTCCAGGTAAGTATGTATAGAATTGCAGCCTAGTGTAATTTATCTCCTACTACTTAGACTTACTGAACCCAAACCACAAAGAAATGTTGAAAATGTGGGTCACTTACGCAACAAGGCATTGCTGAGCCCTACAATTAGGGAAATGGTCAAAAACCAGAACATTTTGTTTTCCATTGCCGTCTTCTAGGCTCAGTCTCTAGGGATGATGATGGATCTATGGAAGAGAACTGCTTGAGAAAGTTTTGTTTTATATAGTGTGTGTTTGTTCACTTGGAACATTTGCCTAAGGTGGTACTTTTGGGCAGCCCGTTTCCTTTATCACTTTTTGATTAAAACGAATTCATGAACACGATTTGCCAACGTGCTCTGGCTGGTCTTTTCCTGATAGTAAAAGCACAAAAAAAGGTTGTTGCAGATATTAAACTGTATTAAAGGCTTGTGTAAAAAAAAGGTTTTACATTCTGATGACTGCTGCCAACATCTGGTTCAGTCTGTATGTTTTACATGGAGCGGGACACGCCCCTTCCCCTGTTACACTTAGAACTTCCAATGCTGAAGCAGGGAGGCAGAAGACATGAACATATACTGTATTGGTCCGAGTATAAGACTCACTTTTTTCTCCTAATTTAAGTTTTTAAACTAGGGGTGCGTCTTATAATCAGGCTGCAATTTAATGCCAGTGATTTAATTAATTTTTTTTAATAGCACCAAACTTTAAGGGTGCGTCTTATAATCAGGTGCGTCTTATACTCGGGACAATACGGTATATACCCATAGAGCCATTCCTTAGTTGGTCCTGGTTCATGCTGAAGGTACTACAGACAGCATTACATGACCCCACCATTTTTAAAACCTCGGTGCTGAGGCTTCACGTGAAACAGACAGATCCAACCTGCTTTGCTATTTTGGCTCTTGATTCTGTTTATTTCAAAATCTGTTACTTTTCCATTGAAAACGGTGCTGTTCAGTTTGAGGTGGCAAATTCAAGAGAGTGACATCCCCCTATCTTCTGAAGACACTTTATAGGTGAGGGGGGTTTGCTTCAAAAAGGATTTTCTTTTCAATTCGGAACGGCAGCAACCTTGGATGTTTTTTTCTTCCCCTTAGTATTTGGCTGGGCCTGCTTTGAAGACATAGGCAACATGTGCTCACAGGAAAAACCTATTGCGTGTGCAGGGACTGAGTGCAGTGGCCAATAGCACGAATCAGTGGAATGGCTACAAAAAAGGAGATGAGGGTAAAGGTGCAACAACAGAGCACTTTTATTGTGGGGATAATAATACAATCATAGGGAAGGAGAATCAAAATAAAATGCAATTCAATATGCTCGGCAATCTCTTACACAACTGGGCCCTAAATGTCAGTGATTTCTAGGTAGAAGGAGGAAAGTGGAGGAGGAGGAAATCCTTACAAGGGGCAAGTAATGGTGCAAGTGTGGTACCTGGAGACAGCGCAGAATCATCGTCGTGACCAGTGGCCATTGGTAGACCTGTCCTTTCCAATTCCCCTTTAAAGCCATCCAACCTAGTGGCCATCACCCTTGTTACCTGGAATTGTTCTAACTGGAGATGCCAGGGATAGAACCTTGGACCTTATGCATGCAAAAGGTGTGGCCTTCAGAGCCAGAGGCAGGTTGCAGGGGCCTGTAGGAAACAGCTTTCCATGGGCCTCATCTTATCTAGGTGGACATTGCCAAGTTGGCAGGTGGACGCTGCCTGTTGGGCCTTACCTTCACCCAGGGAGAGACCGGACGATGAAATGAGAGAGAGTGAGAGTGAGTGAGAGAGAGAGAGAGAGAGAGAGAGAGAGAGAGAGAGAGAGAGAGAGAGAGAGAGAGAGAGAGAGAGAGAGGAGACAATGACAGTGCAGCTCTGTTGGCCAAAAAGAGAGTCATTCCATTGCTGCTGCTTCCGGGTGCCCCCATCTGCAAATGGGAGCTTCTCCTCCTGGAAGACCCCTGCGTCATAACTGGGGCCTTTGAAGAAAAGCTCCTAATTGCACTTTGAACAGGAGAAAGAAGGTGACGACAGAGCACCTCCCCTGGTTGAAAGAGTCACTCCATCACCCAGGACTTGTGTCAGGTTGCTGGGAGCAAAGCCCTGCACTGGGGCTCCCCATGGTGCTCTCTACTGCCCCCTGATGGTATACTGGGTGCTATCACTGCCACTGGTACTGAGGCTTCAGGGATAGGCTTGGCCAAGTTGGCTCTCTGATAGGCATAGGCCCCTGCTCAACCTGGGCAACCCCTGATGCCATCTCTGCCACCATCGCATAAAGATCATGTCTTGTTCTCTATTTTTCCCAATAAAGTCAAGAAATACTCAATGTGTGTGATGATATCATCATCGTGCTAAACATTATTGTTGGGGTGGGAGTTACTTATCACGGGACAGCTACGTGTCATAAAGCTGATGCTCAAATCCAAATTCTGGGTATGTTTCTTGTCAGTACAAACTCAATAATATACTCACAGTGGAATGTGGGTCTGCCATATAGCTTCCTAGATCATTCCCTAAAGTCAAACAGAAGAGTTTGGCTTGTGTGCAATGAAAACAATACCGTAGATTCGGTTATAGAAAAAGAGAGATAATTAGTTGCCTGCTGTTTGCACATTGTTCATTAGGACAACTCCCTGGACTGCAAAGAAACGTTAGCAGAAGGTAGACTTGACCAGTGGGAACCCAGTCTTGAGGTGCCCAAAGTGATGGGCTGGGGCAAGTGGCAAACTGGCACCCTCTGACACAGCTGCCTGCCAGCCCACCACCTGCCTGACTGCTGCCCCATCTTCTTCTCACTTATTCCTTTGGAGAGCAAGCAAGGAGAGGGGAGCTCCAGAGTTGCTTCTTCTAAATGGCTGGGTGGGGAGCATGCTGGGAGCAATCCTCCCCACTGCCAGTTTAGCAGAAGTGACACTGGGGGAGAGCAGTGGGAGCTGCCTGGCCTGGTGCGGGGGGGGGGGGTGCTACCTGGCGCTTGCCCTGGTATGAAGGAGTCCTGTGCCTGTGCTAGCAGGAGGGTGGCAGAATTTGATGGGAGGGGCACAGATAGATCCAGCATTGTCAGTGGATACCCAGGTGATGTCAGTGGCACACAGCGTCTTTCACCAGTGAAGTTTGGTGCACCAACTCTGCCCTTTCCTGGACAGAGACAGCCTGGCCACAGTTGTCCTCCACATATATTGGTAGCCTCAGTTGAACTATTGCAATGAGTTGTACGTGTTGAGTTGCAAGACTTCTTAGAAGCTTCAGTTGGTACAACATATAGCTGCTTGACTTCTAACTGGGGCCAGCTATAATAGGGCCCACATCTCACCAATACTTAAAACACTAGAGGCCAGTCCATTTCTGGGCACATTTCAAAGGGCTGATTAATCCCTGTAAAACCCTATATGACTTGCAGCTTGGCTACGAAGAACCACCTTCTTAACAGGTGCCTTCTTGAACTCTCCATTCTTCATCTGAGCCCCTGTTCCTGGTCTCTAAGCCATCCAAAGTTAGGTGGATGATGGTGACTGGAGAAAGGGTCTTTTCAGGCATCACCTAGAGAGCCTCACCTGATGGAAATCCTGCTGTCCTTTTGGCTTCTTCTTTTTTATTTGCCCAGGCATGTTTTATAAATGGTTTCAATTTTATGGCATAGCTCTGCAGGATTGTGTTGGTTTTACGGCTGTTTCTATACTTTCTGTTTGGCTTTTTGTTTCCCTGCTTTTCTTTATAATTTGCTGATTGATCGTACACACACACACCCCAGGGTTTTATACTGGACAGCCTATGAATTATCTAAAAATAAATAAATAAATAAATCTGTTGAGGTGTGGAAAGCACACCTTCGCAATCCATTCTGGTATCTTGTACAAATATAATGACTCAAGCATGTCTCCACCCCTCTTCTAGAGCACTACGTTTAGATATTTTCCCTAAAAGTGGATGACAATCTCTGCCATACTGATAAAATACACCTGAAAGTTGCACAGGAAGATCTGAAAAAAGCAGTCAAGTTCAAGAGAAATATGACTGTTTCAAATCTTCGGCCTTTACTATGTATTTCTTTGTAGCTTTATGGAGTGGCTAGCTCTTGTAGGTTCTTTTGAGACGCACAGGAGTCAATCAGAAGCAGTGGGTTGTATCATGTCATGTGTGAGCAGAAGCAGATCTGTTAATGCAGCAAGGGTGAGAGACAAGTTTTGCTGATCTCCCCTTCTCTTTGCAACTCCCTGCAGCCCCTGAAAATTTTTCCCTGTGAGTTGTGGAACCCTGAAGAGCAGATTTTTTTTGGGGGGGGGGATTGCTGCAGCGGGAAAGAGGGATTACTGAAAATCACCATTTGCCCTTGAGCAAACAGGACTTTTTTTTGCTCATGATTCATGAAGACTTTAGGATACAACCCCCAGTGTTAAGACAGATCAAGCAACGTTCTGAACAGGAAGCTGCTCCTGGGCCTCTAAAACACACACAAGCGATCACAGGGCCCCAATCTATATTGAACCTTGGCAGGATAAAGGGTTAACTCCCCCTCCCTGAATGTGGTGTGATCCCAATCCAGATGATGAGGTCCCTCTTGGCAGGTGGTATTTTAAAAAAACCAAAGCAAGAAAGATGGAGCTACAGATGATGCGTTTATCATCACGTCTAGTTTGTTGACCTTAACGGGAAAGTTGTTGTTGTTTATTTGTTCAGTTGCTTACGACTCTTCGTGACTTCATGGGCCAGTGCACGCCAGAGCTTCCTGTCGGCCGTCGCCACCCCCAGCTCCCCCAAGGTCAAGTCGGTCACCTCCAGAATAGCATCCATCCATCTTGCCCTTGGTCGGCCCCTCTTCCTTTTGCTTTCCACAAGTAAGTAGTACAGTACTTACCACTGTACCTAAAAACAGTACAGGATGGGCAGTTTGTTACAAGTTTGTAGCAGGCCCAGAGAAATTATGCTTAGGCACCGAGTCCCAGGTGTGATTGTATCAGCTGGGCTGTTGGTGTCTCCTTTGATGTTATTGTAAAATAGTGTGAAATAGTTATCGACTCCTAGGTTTGTATCAGTAACCTTTACAAAAAGCGAAGTTACTGCTTGTGGCATTTGGCTCAGAGCAGCTCTGCCTGGCCTAAGCATATGACAAGTCTCTTGTTTCCAAATGCTTCCTGTGTGGCTGTGATGCAATCATGTTGCAGCACAGGTGCTTCACATTGTGGTTGGAACTGGCAGTTCTCAAGCGGTTGCATAATTAACGTATTTAATCATTCTACAAAAATACACACCATCAGCCTGATCCAGGAATGCCTTATGGGTTCCGGACCTCTGGTACACAGGGAGGGTTCCCCAACCCCGCACAAGGGCTCTCTTTTTTCATGGCAATAGAGGAAGGAGATCTACATGCACATTGCAGCATAGCCACCACAGCTCCTTCCCTTTGCCTAGTTTGCTTCAGAAACTTGAGCAATTAGAAAACTCCTGGTCACATGTTTGATCAAACTAAAGGAAGGGGTAGAGGCTTTTGGAACACATGAAGAACAGAATGGGATTCTGGGATCATTCAGCTTCTCAACTATAGTATTTGCAAAGTGATTCCATATTTTCAACCTGACCAGCCAGAAATAGTCAAGGCTTAATCCCCTAAAACAAAGGTACAAACACCATCCTTTAGTTCTGTTATTGTCCCATCATTCTGATATCCTCTTAGGTTCTGCTCTACATATCCTCTGGAAGGAATTCCGAATTTCAGATTGTCAACAATGAATTATACGTGTGTCCTCACCACTGTGAAAAAGAAAATATCCCCAACCTGTTTACCCAAAGAATTTTTTTTAAAAAATCTGCAGAATAGAAAAAAAAAATCAGATCCTGGTATCTACATTTTTTAAAATCAAACAGGGCACAACAGGAGGGGAGATTTTAACCAAGTTGATCTGCTTCTTCCAGTTTAAAATGGCCCCAGAAAGCAGCTCTTTCCTTCCCAGCTTCTCCTCTTCCTTTTTAAAAATATCCATGCTTTTGAAATGCAATTCGAAGGAAAACATTGATATAAACATTAACATTAAAAAACTGCCAATGCTTCTGTAACATGTAGTTTGCTCCTGAGGTTGTCTATATTGCATTGCTCTGACTTGACAGACAATTTGACAGACTCCAAAAGAACCTTAAACCATATTAGGAACACCATCAAGACATCAGATAATCTTGCTGAGTTTGACAGGGCTTAAATCACTGAGGGCCCAATCCTAACCAACTTTCCAGCACCGATGCAGTCGCAATGCAGCCCTGAGGTAAGGGATGTACTCCCCTCGAGGAGGTCTTCGTGACTGCCCCCCCCACTACAGGATGCAGCACATGCCCCATTGGTGCATTAGTGCTGGAACGTTGGATAGGATTGGGCCCTGAGTCAAATGCTATTATTAATTACTGAAAAGTTAATTCCACGCCACTTCACTCTCTGCTTTCTAAAAATGAGAACCTGGATGATTCTTGGTCATTTGTTGCCAAGTATAGAGATCCAAAACACCAGATGTTTTGTAATCTAACCACATGTAACAGTTGCATATGTTAGGACATCACTGTCCTAACATATGCATAATGCATAATGTTAGGACATCACTGTTAGGACATAATAATGCATATGTTAGGACATCACTGTCTTTCTCCTCCTAAGCTGCTTTTGTAAGGATTTTCCATCAGTTAAACTATGTAGTCTTTAGGCTATATTTTAGGGGTTTTTCTCTCCATGTTTCAGTTTTGAACATGTTGCATCCTACCTTAGATAGTAGGCCAAGATAATAATCTGTCTGTGGAACTCCTTGCCACAAGATCTTGTGATGGCACCTGGCCTAAATGCTTATAAAAGGGGATTCGACAGATTTATGGAGGAAAAGTCTATCACAGGTTACAAGTCATGGTGATTATACGCAACCTCCGGGTTTTAGAGGTAGCCTATCTCTGAATGCCAGATGCAGTGGCAACAGGATGCAGGTATCTTGTTGTCTTGTATGCTCCCAGAGGCAGGACGCTGGACTAGATGGGCCCTTGGCCTGATCCAGCAGGGCTCTTCTTCGGTTCTTAAGTTTATGTTTTGATCAATCAATTAATCAAATCACCCATAGTGAATGGAAGGTATAAGCCATACAAAGGCTTTCTGTGTCACCTCTGCAGCTCTGTCTTGTCCCATGTAACTTTACAAAACTGTAAAAATGGATTTGGACCTCAAGCACTTTCTAAAAAAATATTTTGAGCTGTATGAAATGCCCCGTTGGAAGCAAGAATGTTTACAATAGGCTGCCAGGTGCAAAGGAGGGCAAGGCTCCTGTATTTTTGCCATTCAAGAGTATAAATCAAGCACCATCAAAAATCTATTTGTTTATTTATAAAGTGCCGACCACAGGGGTTCTGAACCCGTGGGGTCTGCACCACTAGGGGTTGCATGAGGGGGTCCAGGCGGTTCATGAGACACTCCCAGAATTAAGAAAATATTTTGCCTTGATACACTCTTTTTTAATGTAATGTTGGTTTTTGAAATTCCACTTTTTGCCATATGTTCAATGCAATTCCAGAAAAATTGCCAATTATAATAATTGAAAAAAAAAGTAAACAAACATAATTTGGGCTGTGTGTGTGTGAGAGCAGTTCAAAATTCTCCTGGGGGGGTGTGAGGCACAAAACGTTAAGAACCTCTGGCCTAATGTCTACTAGGTGCTGAATGTACTGTAATTTAGAAACTTCAGAATAAGCATGCCAAAGGACAAGACTGGGATTATCCACAGATTTTGTTAGGCTGGACAAAAAACAGGCCTTTTCAAAGCGAGTGTCTCATTCATTTCTGCCCACTTGCTTTCAGAAAGAACCGATCTGCTGAAAGTTACACGGAGAGGAAAGCTGCATGAACCTGGTGTTTAAAACAGACGTGGGAGGGAAATAACAATGCAGTTCTGATCTTTGCGACAGGAAACATGACCAAAATGAGTCAGAAGGCAATCGCTGGCAATGCGATCTGTGTGTGTTCTCTGCTCTTGTTAGCAAATATGTACTGCCAAACTGTATGTATGTTCAAACTGTATGTAACCACTGACTCCGTATCAAAAAGGAACAGCACCCAATCTATCAGAAGCAATTCCAGGAAAGGCACTGGCCTTATTACTCAATCAGATGATGATCCTTGGTCCATCCAGTGCAGTTTTAACAATACGGATTGGCAGCAACTTTCCAGGGTACCAGACAGGAATTGCTCCCAGTCCGCCTGGATATGCCAGGAATTGGTGCTGGGAACTTCGGCATGCAACGCAGGCGCTCGAGCTACGGCCCCCTACCATTTGGTGGTGCCACCTCCCTGTCCTGTTCCTTGCCTCCTTTCTTGCTTGCTGCAAAAGGCAACCAATGAGGCCAGTAGGTTCAGCCTCCAAGTCTTCTACTGTGTCCCTGGCCAGATCCTGAAGGAGATTCCTGCTCCATCTCAGCATGCCAAGGAAGGGTGGGGTGAAAAAGGAAGGTGCTCTTTGCATGGAGGCATGTTGGGAGCTGCAAACTGGGTGCAGGCAGCATCACAAGAAGATGAACATTCTTCCTTATGTCACAGAGTGCCAACAGCAAGGGGGATAGGAGCAGAAAAAGTTGCAGCAACTCCTTGGGTAGCTTGTGCAAAAAAACAACAACAACCATGCAAGATGTGACAGTTGATTGCGATGAAACATTTTGAAAGGCTTGTGGTCATGATGTTAACCTTCTCCCTTCCATTCTTCTCTCTAAAAAGAAAAATCAAGCATGTAACTCTCGAGACGGCGATAACATTGCTTCTCAGGAAGAAAATATCACTGTTGCCTATGAAAGTTACTTTGCATCCTGGGCTTGGATAAATACTATATCTCTTGCAGTATAAAAGAAGATGTACAGAAGTTCCATTTTGTGGACTATGAACCAGATGCTTGCTTTGTGTAAGCGAGCTGCTTTCTAAATCAATCAGGATGGGTTGAGAGAGAGAGAGAGAGAGAGAGAGAGAGAGAGAGAGAGAGAGAGAGAGAGAGAGAGAGTAGCAGTGCCCACGCAAATGCCTCTGGAACATCTAGGAATGCCATCTGGCTCATGCTTAGGGCTAGAATAATTTATGGTTAGGATGGGCAGCCCAATTCAAGGCAAACTCCCACACAGCGATGCAGCGGCACTGGCATGGCTTGCGCTGCATCCTGCATGGGAATAATGGCTGCTGGAAGTCTCCGCGGGGTAAGGGGACATTTGTCCATTTACCCGCAATGGGGCAATTCAGACCTGCACAAGATATATATGCCGCACGCCCATATTGATCGGTGTCGATGGATCAAGGCTGGGACAGGGGATAGGATGTAGTGTGTACCAGTGCCACCAATCCCACCCCCTCCCAGGCCCAATCCTCCCATCCCTCGCCCCCATCGCCACCCATCCCCCCGTTATACCCCTCCCTGCCTTCCCCCCCACCCCATTCCACCTCCGCACTGCTTGGTGCAGATCCTACTTTCCTCGGCACGTGCTGCTCCTTCTGGCAGCATGTGCCAGCTGGCACAGGCCTTTGCACCAGCCTCGGCAACTGACATGCCGTCACAAAGCGCTTTATGGTGCTTTTGCAATGGCAAGCACCAGTGCAGTGCATGCTACACCACAAGTCATTTATGGCACTGACGGCACAATCCTATTCTTTGCTAACGCTGGTACAGCAGGTGCTGCACTGGCGTAAGGTGGGGCAAATGTGCACACAAAGCACAGCACGGGCACAGACAGGGACCGGGAGGGGTGTCTGATCAGCAGCGCTAGCACACGCCATATCCTCCTAGGCCTCCTCCTAGGCCTTCTCCACTTGCACAGGGCTGCTCGGTTCTGCGCCAGCGATTGAGCTGACGCAGATCCAAGTAGCCCCATTGTGGCAGCTGGGGGTTTACCCGGGGTAAGCGGCAAAATGTCCCCTTACCCTGAGGAGACCTCCAGCCTGCTCCTATCCAGTGCTGGATACAGCGTGGGCCGTGTGGCTGCGCTGCTCCGGCCTGGATAGGATTGGGCTGGCTGGCTGCAATCCTATGGGGCTTACTCTTTTTTTCTTGACAGCAATCCCATTGAGCACACTGATCTTACTTCTGAATAAACATGCATAGGATTGCATGGTCTGGCCTGGCCTGGCGAGGGATAGGGTTGGGCCCTTAGACTAGGTAAGGAGTTGTTGGGAGTGGTCAATGAGTAGTTGTCTCTTATTCATCCAGTTTCTGTTCATTTTTCCAGATGGTGACTCATGAAAGCTAATAACGTCCCATGAGGCAAGGTCCTCACATGCAAGGTCCTCACATGTTTCCATTTCTTCACCACAAAGAATTATTTCTTCTTCTTTTTTTTAAATGGAAATTAGATTTCCTACGTTCCCTTCCTACATACCTGGACCTTGGCCCTCCTGGGTAGCTAGGCATTTTAAAATGGATTCATTCTGTTCTGCATTTCATAGATATGTGAAATGTCACAGGTGCACAAGCCCTGCATGATACCTGCTGTCTTTGCAATCTGTGCTTTTGCCTGGAAAATATTGCCCTTAATCTGCTACGCAAAACCAAGCAGGAAAAATCCCTCAAAACAGTCCTGTAAATCTTTATCTGGTTTTCTACTAACTTATCTATGGGCAGATAGAAGAATTTTAGGGAGCAGCCAGACTAGCCTCTTAATGCAGTTTCGTTCAGTTCAGTGTAGCGTTGACTCACTGTCCTAACATAAATCCTTCCATGTTCCCCATACTATGTTCCTTCCTCCTCCTCCTCCTCCTCCTAGAACTAGGACTGTTTCCCCCACGCCTACCTTTAATAAACACAGAATCTCAGTCATTGCTCCTAACGCAGTAGGCAGCACAAGTGGCTGTCGGAGCATCAGAATGTCACATGTATGGAACAATGAAAAGAGGCTACAACTACAAAGCCCCAAGGAAGAAAAATAACTGCCCCCCCCCCCCGCTACAACAAAGTCAGACCAGGGAGAAGAAACTATTGGAAAATAAACCTCCATTTGTTCATGTATCCAGTCCACAAAGGAAGTGATCCGGCTGTAGACACCTGGTTTATTTTCTTCTGCACAGCCCACCCCAAAGCTGGTAGTTCCTACCAGCTTCCAAGTATTTCGCTCTTCACATACCAATGGTCCCCCACTATCTCCCTGAAAGACACAAGAAAATGAAACTTTTGTCAATGTCTCAGACCGAAAAGTAGAAAGAGTAACTCCCAATATCAAACACAATCATTTGAAAAGTCGGTGATAAAATAATGAAGAAGACATCTGGCTACATCTTGATTGCACCATGCATTGAAAAGTGGCACCTGGCAACCCACTGTAATCATTTATTAAACAAGTGTCAGATTTTATTTGAGTGATTAACAGCGCAATCCTGTGTAACTTTAGACCAGTGGAGTGCATGCTCCGCCAGCCTAAAGCGTCGCAAACGTGCCATAAAGCACATTTGCGACTATGGGAGAGTAAGCGGCACCAGCGCGGAGGCCAGAGCCGCTCACTCCGCCACCTACCTAGACCTGCGCCAGCCGACGCAGGTAGGTCTCGCACCGCTCAGGGCAGGGGGCAGGTGGGATGGGGTGGTGAGGGAGGGGGCCATTGGCTGGCCAGGGCTGGGAGGGGGCAGGGATATCAGTGACGATATCCTCAGCCCCTTCCCGCCCTGCACTGCCCTTACACCGCCTCTCTGGAGCTGGCATGCATCTGAGGAGGCCCATAGGCCCTGGGCTTGCCTACACCCGGGGAAGGGGATGAATATCCCCTTCTCCCGAGGTGCACTCTAGTAGCACCGGGGCAGCCCAGAATGGCCTTAGGATACAGTGGCTGGCCCTTTAGGCCGGCCGCTTAAACTTACACAGATTTGTGCTGTTAACAAGTACAAATGAGCCCTTTTTTTCTCTCTTGTGGATGAGTCTCTGCAGTTACACCAAAACTGAATTCTGGTGATCCCTCTGACACTTTCACTGTCTTTACTTCAGCTACTTCTCACAGTTGTCCAATTCCTTCACCCAATCTTTCTAATTGGGTTTTCCCCCATAGCTTTTACATTTTGGTTCAAGCCAATGGTATATCTACTGCTCTACTAAACCCTTCTCCTCCTTGCACAATGCCTGGGGATCTATTGTGGGGATTTACTAAAAATATTATGTTGAACTATTTGCCCTGATCCCATTTCCTCCCCTTGTTTAACCACTCAGCAGTTCCCTCAAAGTGAACATCTTACCAGCAGCTTCCAATCCTTTCATACTCTTAGATGACCCCTTTCAGCTTCCTCTTCTTGTTCTATTTTGAATGGAAGCTTCTTGTTCTCCTTACACATGGCACCCTGATTCTCCCCGTTTATTCTGGTTTTCATTTTTAAACTCTAGTTAGGTATTAATACTGTGAATACTACTATTAATAACCACAGCAATAATAAAAACACCAAAGAATTTTGTAGCACCTTGAAGAGTAACATATGTATCTTGTCATATACTTCCATGAACTTAATACTGACATAAATGTGTTAGGCTGCAATCCTAGACACACATGGGAGTAAGTCTCATTGAACACGAGATTCATGTTCAATCTCTCCCTATGGGGAGAGAATGCAGGATAGAAGTAAAACAAACAAACAAACAAACAAACAAACAAACAAACAAACAAACAACAACAACAACAACAACAACAACACAATAGGGCTTACTTCTGAACAGAAAGGGATAGGATTGGGCTGCTAGTCTTTGAGATGCTGCAAGATTGTTTGTTAATTTTGCTGCAGCAGACTAACATGGCAGCCCCTCTAGGTTAGTTAGCAGACCCTCTAACTAATGTTGTTGTTGTTAAGTCGTGTCCGATCCTTCGTGATCCCATGAACCATATCCCGCCAGGCCTTCCTGTCCTCCACTATCTTCCTGAGTTCGCTCATTTTCATGTTGGTTGCATCGATGATGCTGTCTAACCATCTCATCCTTTGCCTTCCCCTTCTCCTTTTGCCTTCAATCTTTCCCAGCATCAGAGTCTTCTCCAGAGAGTCCTCTTTTCGCATTAGGTGGCCAAAATATTTGAGTTTCAGCCTCAGTACCTGTCCTTCCAGAGAACAGTCAGGGTTGATTTCATTTAGGATTGACTGATTTGATCTCCTAGCAGTCCAAGGGACTCTCAGGAGTCTTCTCCAGCACCACAGTTCGAAAGCATCTATTCTTCGGCGCTCAGCCTTCCTTATGGTCCAACTCTCGCAACCATACATTGCTACTGGGAACACCATCGCCCTGACTATACGAACTTTTGTTGGCATGGTGATATCTCTGCTTTTTATTATGCTATCTAAGTAATAGTTATTAATGTGTTTGTCCCTCACCTTAGACCTCATTTTGTGAATGCTTAAGGGCGCAATAGCCTCATTGTTTTAGTCCAACAAAGCAAGGGACATCTGAGTTTTACATAGCCAAATAGGTCACAGACACAGATATCTTTTTCGTTATTCACCATCTTTAAGATTTTCAAACTTTCACCCCCTAAGGACTTATTCCTGAGTGTCTCACAGCCCGTGGTAGCTGCAAGAAAAAGCCATCCCTTATAACTTTTAGATACACCATCCTGTGGCAAGGTGACCTTGTGCATCCTGATAGCCCACATGCAGCATTCAACCAGGATCCACAAAGCAAAGCCCCCAAAGCTGGGTTTTCAGTGGCACATCCAAACCCTATTGAGGAAGAATCCTGCAGGAATGCACATAATTGATTTGCCCCAGGTTGATGTGACTGGAAATCAATAGAGGCTGGTTTTTGTTCAACAACTGCCACAGGTTGATGGTAGTAAGAATATATCCTCAGTCACACTGTATCCCTACAGAACGTATAGAAAAAATGCACAGTATGTGGGTCCTCTTAATTGACCTCTAGTTGACAATGTTCTTTAGATAGTTATCATTACCTGGCAGCTGTCAACCCCTCCCTTTAAATAACCTGCGCAGAGCATTGAAGAAGCTACAATTCCTCCATAGACCTCTCTGTTGTTGCACACCTTGTTAGAAATCAAAGGGACACCGGCATATTTCATGGTCTCTGAAGTGTCACCTGTTTCAGAACAGAAATTAAATGGATTTTAATTACAGTTACAAAACTACAACTTAACAGAAATTACGTTTCTGAAGCTACAGCTTCTTAAAAAGCAAGAATCTGCGACAAAGAATGGAACTTAAGGCGTTTCCCCATAATTTCATATGTTTGTTAGGCAGGCTGCAGTCCTATCCACACTTACGTGGGAGTAAGCCCCATTGACCATAATGGGACTTACTTCTGAGTAGGTATGCATAGGATTGGGCTTTTAATCGTAGACAACTAATTATATATCTAATCCTTAGAGGCAGTGAAATCATTTGCTTCATACTATAATTGTTTTCTTAAATTAGGAAGGAACTGACACATCCAGCTAGATTTTCTTATTTACTGGTTACTGTACAGAGATGTTAGTCATGCTAAAGCCACAGCGAAATCAGTGGAAAGTGGAATCTTCCAAATGAAGACCAGGGATTTCCTAAACACGTACTGCGTACACTTAATGGGTGTAGATAGATGGCTCAGTGCCCAATGCCATAATATGTGTCTGTTACTGTTAGCAACTTCATTTCTGTGATCTGGTCAGTTCGGAATATTTCTGTTTATAAATAAACTATTGTGTGTATCTTGAGTTGATTTTCACACATGGCAAATGTAGTTAGTAGCAAGACAACTGAAGTTTCAAAAACTCAAATGCTCACCTCCTTCTTCCGTAGCTCCCCATCCTGATATCCAACATATTTTCCCTTCTTGAAAATGTTCTCCAAAATTGGGAAGACAAATTGGTTCTATCAGGCCTGTGCAAAAAGAAATACCTGCTCTCCAAACTAGCAGAGTTCCATAATTCACAGTTTTGATGTCCTTATAAGGACAAAGTTTAGTATTTTGTTGATTTCTTTCAAATATGCCCCATTTTCCCCAAAGAGCTCAAAGCAGCTTAAATATAGTTCCTAAGCAGCATTCCCCCTGCCCCACAGACAGCATGCAGGACAAGACTGATTTAGCTTCAGCAGCAGAACTGTGTGCTTTGACATATATCATCTATATGTATCACACTTGTGATGGGGAAGCTGGTGTGATGGCTTAGAATATACAGTTGCTCAGGCAACAAAGCAGTTTGTAATCTAGCTTCTGTGAGGAAATGGAAAGTTGTCCATTTGTTGGCTGGGGTTAAAATCACACAGGGGCAAGCTAAAATTTGGGAAGAAGTCCTGGCATTTAGGAAACTAAGGGACAAAAAGACCGTACAGTGAGGGAAGGATGCTCAGTAGACAATGGACCACGGCTGCAATCCTATACACACTTATACAAAAGTAAATTCCATTGTACTCAATGGAACTCACTTCTAAGTAGACAGGCATAGACTTGTGCTATGAGGCAGAGCAGTCTAAAGAAGGGTAGATGGAGGAAATCAGCGAATTGAAGAATCAAAAGGCAGCAAGAAAGGAGAAGAAGGAATAAAGGAAGACTGAAGAAAGAAAAAGCCAAGGAATAAAGGAAGACTGGACTGTGCACTACTAACCGGAAGGAAGTACAGTAGGGGAGGTGAAGGGATGAGAACTGTAGACCAGAGAGTCACACAACACATTACACATTTTCGCTGCCACAAAATGGGCATGCTTTTTTACTATAGCTCTGGGGGAAGATAACATTGATTTGTAGACTAGCGGTGGTTGATGAGGTACCAATGAACCATCTTTCATCAGAGGCATCCATTATGCAGACCAACTCCCCAGATGCACCAACATGATGATCCCACAGCTATTTGTGTGTATGATAGGGTGACTTCAGGATCAGCACAGGCTCTGCAATTTTTACGACTTTGGTGGCATGAGAATGAATTCCCCTAAAGTACTCACATTTTAGAGTGATGCTTCCAGCACTTTTGGTTGCGTGCTGCTGAAGCATCAAACCAAAAGAAAGGCAGTTACTATGTGGGCTTGTACATACTGTTGGATCATGAACTCTACTGTACATAACTATAGGTTCAGATATCTCACATATTTATTAGTTTCAGACTGAGCAACCATCAATTCCATCTTTAAATGGGGGGGGGGAGAACAAGAAATAAGAAAGAAACAGGAGATTCAAAATTACCATTGAGTGCAAGTGGATGGGCCAGCTTAATCAGCGCTATATCATTCCCCATTGTTTTAGGTTTATAATTTTTATGGTATATAATTTTGTCCACTAAGTATGGATTAACATAGTTATCTTCCAGTGTTAGAAAACCCACTTGCACACTCCAAGCTCTAGGCAAGTACAAACTGAAACAAAGACATTAGAAGGAGAAAAAGTTAGTACCTCTCAATGTTTAAAATTCTCTGCTAAACCTTTTATGACACATTGTTGGTCGATGCCAAATCCATTGTGGCAGAAGACATCGTTTCCAACCATGAGATACATCCACAACTACAATAAAGTCACAGATGTCTAGAAATCAGACATACTGTATGTTATAATTTTCTTTAAACATCACAAGTTCAAAGCCATTATTTATCTCAGGTCTAGAACCAATACTTGTTAGAATCAAATTTGTAGTTAACAATACAGTTTTGAATTTTCAATTTGCCTGTAAAAATCTTACCCTGATCCTAATTCTGCTTGCGGTTTTGCATGCATCCAAACCAGCTATTGAAAGTAAAGTAGTCAATACTGTGTCACATGATCTTTCACTGCATGCAGTTCACTTCCTGGGGTTTGTTGTGGTTGGAAAGCTTATATCTCCTTTATGAAGGGCGCAATCCTGTATAAGGATCTGGCCGGCGGTCCAGGGCCGCCAGCCGGATCCTGAGCTGAGGCTGCCCGTCGAATGGCGGGCCAGAGGTCTACTCGGGGAAGGGGACGCTCGTCTCCTTCCCTGGGTGTAAACCGGGGCCAGCCCAATAGCTGGCGGAAGTCGGAGGAGGCCGTGTAATGGCCTAGCCGCCCGGCAGGGACAGGACTATGGCGGACGTCATCACCTGCCCCCTCCCAGGCCGGCTAGGCCAATGACCCCCCCTTCCTCGCCCACCGAACCACCCACGCTGCCACCGGGGGAGCACTTACCTTCCTCCGACAGCCGCGTCCTTGGTCCGCCGTTGGAGTGAGGGAGGCCGGGCCTTGCGCCGGTCTCCCTTACTCCCAAGTAGTCGCAAACATGCTTTACGGCATGTTTGCGATATATCAAGTTCTAAAGTTACCCAGGATGCGCTGGAAATACTATACAAAGCTTCCCACAACTGACCTCTACAGAAGTCTTAGGAAGTCCTTTTTCATCATAGCCATTGTTTCACCACTTTTTAGGTGGTGTTTTGTACTGTTAAACAGCTATTTCATGTTTCCTAAAAAATATTTTAGCAGAAGCTAACCAGGCTTCTTTTTTATGCTAGAACGTACCTTCTTCATAATCCTGCTTAGGATTTGCCTCTTTATTCCCTTTAAACATTATAGCAGCAGCAATGTAGTAACTGCTGCTATGACTTTATCCCATAACATAGCTGTAATGTTTGAAAGCCAGGCACCTTGTTAACAGGACCGATGCATGGATCCACCCTCCTCCCCGCCCCTGTCACTTCCCTGTTCTGCGCACTCTCCTCCCCATTCCACCCCTCCCTGCCTCCCTCCTGCCCCCTGCATGATTTTACTGGTGGTGGTGGTGGGTGTCCACTCTCTGTCGTTGTGCGGACCTGGACACTCGCTGGTTGCAGCAGCGGCCAGGTCACGCTTGCTGGTGTTGTAGAGTTTGCGAAAGCCATAAAGCTGTTTATGTAGCCAGAATGCTTGTTCCAGCGGCATAAAAGGCCCATAGGATTGGGCCATAAGCCCACCAAGATGAGAAACATGATAGGGAGAAAAGTAAGCTAATGTAAAATGCAACAAGAATATTAATCTAGATGGATCATGAGTCAAAGCCACTGACATTGATACAGCCAAGCTTGTGAAAGCATACAACTAGATTTTTATGGTATATAATAATCCATAATCTACTTACTCATAAACACAGTGAGCTGCAGTGACAATCCACCAGGGGGTGATGACGGATCCACCACACAAATGATATCCTTGAAACTGAAGGCTGGCCTGCCACGGCCACTGCTGGGGCAATGATTCGTTTCCACCAACTATACGAGAGGAATACCTGGATCTAGTGCCACATACTGAAAGAATGGGAATGCAGAGTAACTGGGATAATGCTATTAATGAAATCTTATCCACGTAAGGCATGCATGCCAAAAAAACCCTCAGAAAATCATTTATATTTGTTCCTTGTCTACACAGAAATACCAGGTTCCTCACATGCCAGCTCTCCAGTGTTTTGATTTTTGATTTTTTTTAAAGCTCTCTGTAATTCCTAACATTTAATTTATGGTAGAAAGATGTTTCTGAAAACTGCAGTCATGCTAAACATTCTAATATTTGGGGGACAATCAATCAGGAAGTTCTCCTGGACCAGACACATGGAAATGAGTAGGAGCTACGGATCATGTTCTTACCCAGCCCCCATTCATTTCAGTGGGGCTTGCACAAAAGAACTTCTGAATGTCATTGGACTCCAGGCTTTCACATTCTTCCCCACTTTTGTTGTGAAACTGGAGTTAGATTCTGCTCTCTTGGTACTAGTTTTACAAAGCACTTACCCAAACATTTTAAGGTAATCACATTGCCTGATGTACACTCTTCTCTGAAATAAATAAAAAAGCAATGGCCTTTAAAGCAAATCACTTCTAGCCTTCCCTTTTTTCTTTATCTACCAACCAAGTATCTGGAAATTAAATAAATTTGATTCAGTCTATAAGTCTAAGCAAACAATTATTAATCTTGTCTTCAGAATATTTTGCCAGCATTAGCTTTGTTTGTAAAAATATGAGGCAACAGTGGGATGGTTTAATTTTTAATTCACATACGTATTCAGCATGAGCCATTTCTTTTCATTTGTATGGCGATCGCCATAAGCATAAGTGAGCCTGTTCCTCCTCCTCCTCCTCTCCCTTTCTTTCAAGCTCTCAATTATGAAAGGGCTCTTTCAGGGGTCAGCCAGGTCTTATCACAGGGCACACCTGGCCCCTGAATCCCCTAGGACCAGTAGTAGAAATGGCACAAGTCAGCTGAGAGACTTATGCCATCCTTGCACCTGGCACCCCCATCTACAAATGGTAGGGTGTCCCCTGCATCATTGCATCCCTCGAAAGCAGGGGGCGGTGACCTTTTTGGGCAAAGGGGCTGGATGTTCAGCAATGATGTCATCACATCATCATTGAACTTCCAGGTTGCTGAGCTCCCGGAAGTGGCTGCGAGGAGCTCAGCTTGGGAGGCAAAGCCGGACAGGGCATGGCAGAGCCACCTGCCCAGGCTTGCAGTGTCCCTATACACAGGGACTCTGCCAATATTAAATATTCTTAATAAGTAACTGGGCATAAGTAATGCTGAACGTTTTACAATGTTTCACAATGCCTGCAAGGGCTTGGAAAGTGCAAGAGTCGGCAGCCAGGATGACGACTGTGCTATGAAGGGAAATATCTGGAGAAATGGAGGTTCTATGAGATTTTCTCATGGAATAATACTCATAAAAATCCCATTGGAAAATGGGTTTATGTTCAGCCAGCCTATGTAAAACCTCCTTGAGTCTATGAGAAAGGGGGTGTATAAATACTGTAATAAATAAATATGCCTGCACTGTTTTAGATTGTGAGCCCTTTAGGGACAGGGTACCATTTATTGATTTATTTTGCTATGTAAACCACTTTGTGAACTACTTCTTGTTGAAAAGTGGAATATATTCTTATTCTTATTCTTATTAACAATAGTAATAATAATAATAATAATAATAATAATAATAATAATAATATGCAATATTACACCTCCTATATGTAATTCCAGCATCCCTGTTCTCCCCGGGGGGGCCAGAACATGAGTCACATACATGCATGACCCTGGGGAGGAGGGGGGTGATTGGAACTAGTATATATAGGAGGTGTAGATAGACAGTCCTCCTCTGGGAATAATGGCCAGGTACTTAGAGATACACTCAGCATTACTTAAAGCCAGTTGAGGGTCAGTGGAGAAAGAGGAGGATGAATCAGTGTGGTATTGTATCATATTTAATACATGATGCGAAGGAATCTGAAATCAATACACATTTTTTCCTATGATTTTGCTGAATCAAAACCCTAACACACTGACTGCTTTTGCCAATGTAGAAGAATTCATGACCCATGAAGACTCCTTGGCATGCGAGTACATACGTAACAGTCGCCTCTGCAAGTCCTTAAGACTATTCCACGAGAAAGTATCCTGTACCATTCATTAGTTAATTAGGCTTTCCGTGGGGTGCATTTACATTTCTCCTTGGTTAAGCATCTGAAACGTACCGCAAAGAAGTTGCATTCTGTGGAGCTGTCAAGCGATCAGCTGATAGCCAATGGTTTGGAGTAACAAAATACCTCTGAAACTCATCTTCAACAGCAACCACAGGGAAGTCACCTGAACTCACAAAACTGCAAATAAATTAGAATTATCTAATTCATTTTTTAACATTTATTTTATTGACCAGATTAATACTTGACCTGTTCTGCCAACTGTAAATGATTTACAATAAACTGTTCAAATAATCCCAATGTCAAAATCACAGATGGTCATGGCAAGGGAGTACAGTATTTAACCATTTTCTACTATGCCACAGTTCTAGTGAAAATCACCCCCACCCCACCCCCAATGTTATTAGCCCTGGAAAAAAGCTCCCACTGAAGTCCTGCTTGACTTGACAGGTGTGAGACATTGCAATGCCAATCCCACTCACATGGCTGCACAGTCAAGTCACCACCATGTTGTGCTGTGCTGTGCTGTGTCAAAAGCAACAAAGATACAGTACATGTAACAGAAACAAAAATGTCCATTTCTAGACAAAGTTCTGTTAATGCAATTAATGTCATCTTCAGAAATCGCATTGATGAATAAGTAGAAAAAATTAAAATGTCAGCCCTTCATGGAACACCCCCCCCCCTATTTTTTTTATTCCTTTCATTGCATTTTGACATACAAAGCTTTCTTCTAAAAATCTGGATCTTTTCATTTCTATTGTCATTTAGCAATCCCTATAGTCCTATGCAGTACCTTGAGAAACCTAAGTATTTACATGTAACTCTCCCGTAGTTATCATTCCAGTTATCTGAACACACAGTCCTCCAAGTTCCAGAACTGAACACCTGCAACACAGCCTTCTTGCCACTCAGCCTGACTGCGGGAAACAAAAGAAGAGAGTCCATTGATTTGTACATAAACGGTACATACAAACTGCAGTAGCCTGAATCAAGCTTTGTATCTGAGACCCTACAGAAGTTCAGATCTTCAGACATAGACACATTTCTCCTGCTCACCTTTACCTTCACAAACTGCTCCTGGTATTTGTCTGACATTTTTAGAGCTGCAAATTGCCCTCAGTGTCCCATGACAAAGTAAAACAATACTCTTAATTTATGTTCATACAAGCCAGGATGGTGTAGTGGTTAGGGAGTTGGACCTAGACCTGAAAGATCCAGGTTCAAATCCCCGCGTAGCCATGACGCTTCCTGGGTGACCTTGGGCCAGATAATATCTCTCAGCCTCACCTACCTCACAGGGTTGTTGTGAGGAGAAAAGGAGGGAAGGAACCATGTACACCACCCTGAGCTCCTTCGAGGAAGGGTGGTATAAAAATGTGAAAAATAAATAAAATAAATATTGTAGTGAGCAATGGCCAAGCACTCTTGATTTGTGAATATTCCATGAATTTGAAGACACCTTTTTTCCAGAATATAAATTCTGGGAGTAACTCAATTCTAAGTTACAAATAATCCATAATAAAATATAAAGTTACCACATCTATACTCATCCTCTCCATCTTTGCAGTCAAAGACACCATCACACCTTGACGTTTGGTCAATACATTGAAAGGCTGACCTGCACCGAAACCTCCCAATGCAGTTGAAGTGAACTGGCAAAGCAGAAGACAGGGTGTTAATACAGCAGAACCTCCATTTTATTTTTATTTTTTTAATGTGCTTTCTTTACATACTTGATTTTTAAAAAATGAGAGCACAGTTCCTTCTGAATGAATGGAAACACCACTCTACATTAGAAGCAATTGAAAGGCACTCTGTGGGTTGTTAACACAATGCTGTTTAACCTATTCACGCCATCAACAATGAAACAAAAATAGTGCAAGGTTTGGCTGCCCTTCAGCACTGGCAATCCTAGTTTATTTTTTATAGAGAAGATGTTCTCAGGCTCTATGTGCACATCTGTGTAAGTAAGACATGCACTTCAAATCATTCAAGATTTATGATGTGCCTGGAGCGTGTGGCAACACCAGTATCTGCTTCAGATACTTCTAGTGTTCCCCTTAGGTCCTCTAACCCACATACTACCATAATTAAAATATCAAGTCAGTTGGGAGACACACTATTCTTCCTTTTTTCCTGTTCACTGCTTGTAAAAGCTGATAAATGAGATGTTAATTATGGTATGTACTACTAATATTTTGTTAGTACCCAGTTCCAGGACCAAGCTGGTGTGGTGAGAATGTGGGAGAGTGAATGTGGGAGAGAGAGTTAAGGTAAAGTTTAAGGCATGGTTAATTACTTCACCATATGCTTAGTTTGAAATTAGACCTCACCCCCCAGCTTTGGGGAAGTGATTTGCATCAGGGAATCAGTGGGGGGGGGTTACCTCTGTTACTCCACTGCCATGGCCCCTTTCCAAATCTTGCACACATCCCATGGCTGCTTTTCCGACAAGAAAAAGACATTGGGATTTCTAGACTGCCATCATATACAGTACATACTCACTTGTGAGCAATGGGACTTACTTCTGAGTAGGCATGCCTAGTTTTGCACAGTTGATAATATAAGTCCCATGTCACATCTAGTTTGGTCCTAACTCTCACTGCATGTGATAGGAAAGCACAAGGAAAGCATAACTAGCCTCTATTTCTCAAATGCCAAATGCTGTCAAACATTTTGGGTGTGTAGTTTATTGCATGGAATCATTGACTCTTGTGTTTTCAGGCAATTGTGTTTTTAGTATTCAGTCATCCTTGAATACAGGCCAAACCTCACAGCCACCTCCAGTGTGGCAGTCACCGCTCTTGCAGACATCTAACCGCTGGCGTCATGGGCAGGCTGACAGCATGTGCAGAACTCTGCATGCACTGATTTTTGCAGGGCACCTCGAATACTGTACTTCCAAAAGCCTCCATCATTGCAAAAATCAATGATCTGTCATGTACCCTGACCCTAGTCCACCCCTCCAACTCTCACGCACACACTGAGCTAGAAAGATGGCAGGTACCTGGTGCAGGGGAGGCAGGCAGGCAGTGAAATAGAGAGACAGGCTGACGGGCTCTTGCAGCAACCTGCTGCCCAAACAGAGGGAGTACAGCCATTCTTCGAACTTATAGCAGGTAATAGCAAGGTGCTACCTCTCTTCCAGAGGTGTCCCAGGACAAGGAGGATTCTGGTCTGTACTGTTAGTATCCTGGCTTGAACTACCTGTACTTCCCTGCTCCTCTAACTAGTGGTGCTGATCATGCAGGAGGCACAGAACTGGTAGCAGACTGAGAGCTTCTCCATTCAACCTCATGGCACTTCACATGGATCCAGAATGTGCATATATGCCATACACATACGCATGATCACTGTTATATGGGGCACCGGCAGCTGGAAATCAACATGAGCCACACTGGAAATAGTCATGAGAACTGGCCTTAAGCGACTCCAGCGGGCTGAATTATGCCAATAATCGTCTTAAGCACCAGCTCTCTCTCTCTCTCTCTCTCTCTCTCTCTCTCTCTCTCTCTCTCTCTCTCTCTCTCTCTCTCTTTAAATATCTCATAACTAGAGATTTAATTAATTTATTTATTTAATCAGCATACAACCTTTGGTGGCAAGTTCATCCACTTCTCAGCAGGAGACTCATGAAAAATGCAAACTCCTGAATGGTTAACTGAGAACCTAATAAATAAGTTATTGGTACTCACCACCCAGGCCAATGGCAACTGCTATGATTACAGTGAGTAATAAGGCAAGAATAACTGGAAGCAGCCTGAGTGGAATTAAAGGATGGCACTGAGGTGGGGGAATCTCTTCTGAAAATGAAACAGAAGTTGTGAGAAACAATCGCCTCTGAAAAACGACAGGCAATATGTGTTTTTGCATTCAATACAGTATTAATGATCTTAAACAGTATTAGCTATTGGCATTGATAGGACCATATATGCTGAGGCCCTGTTTATAGGTTACATTTCTTCAAAGCAAACCGAAAGCAACCCTTTCCTTATCCTATGTCATTCTTGTCGTCTCCCAACCCTTTCTTCCTAGGAATGAACAGATCCATTGGATTCCATGTAGGAAAGTTGTGGCACAGACTAGTGCAAACAGTTTTCACCCTACAGTGGATTGCAGAACACAGAATAGAAACTAAAATGGGTTTCAAAATCTGTGCCAGCTAGGCAGTTCAGAGACGCTCTGTGTGTACTCTGAGGCCTCCAGTCTAGTAAGGAAAAAGTGAAATCACTACCTCTTACCCCTCATAATGAGGCAGGGATAGTGCAGCTTGAGGAGGGCTCCAGACCACGTGTGCACACACACTATGTGCAAGATGTCCATTCCAGAAATCTTCCATCCTGATTGGAGCTTGGGGTCCTAGTTCGCATTTCAGTGCAGAATGCCATCCTGTTTTCTAGCACTTATCAGTCCAGGATAATCTACTTGCATATACAGTATATTCACCTTCACTGATATACTTGCATTGTAGAGAGGGCTGCGCCTTAGAAACTGGTAAACGCTGAATTTGGAGATTGAATGTTAACCTGTCCAGAATTTCTGACAACCATACTAAAATCCACAGACTGAACCCAAGCTGGATGGTTACAATAATATTTTCTCAGCTGTGTATGCCCTCATTCTGTATTGCTGCAATATTTTCTTGAAAAGCTTGTTTGCATCAGTACCTCCTACCTAACTGCTATGATGTTTCTCACTTATCATTCGCCACCATTCTGAGTTGAAACAGAAGACTCTTGAACAATGATGGACTCTGACTCACTTGTATCCATTTTTTTTCAACTGCACTGACTGTGATAGGCAGGCCAATCCTGTGTAACTCTTGCACCGGTGTAACAGTAGATCTCCCGGTGCAAGAGCACGTATGCCAGTGTAATGTGCCATACACCAACGGACACAGGACGGACACAGGACGGACACAGGACGGACACCGACGTAACCTCCCTTGAGCGCCTCACATGCACAGTTCTGAAGCAGAACGGATGCCGGCACAACTCTGCCAGTGCAGGGGGTATTCCGGGGGCATTCGTACGCCCCCAGAATGCCCCCAGCGCCGACGGAGTTGCGCCGGCATCCGTTCCATGTCCGAACTGCGCATGTGAGGCGTTCGAGGGGGATCACACCAGTGTCCGTCCTGCGTCCATCGGCGTACAGCAATTTGCACTGGCATAAGTGTTCTTGCACCAGGGAATCTACTGTTACACTCTCTTTAGAGTTACAGTTTATTATCCACAGTTGCAGTTTATTATCCACAGGTAATGGTCACTCTGACAATATATTACACGGAAGCAAAGAGAAGTTAAAAATAAGAGTACAGGTCAACATTGAACAGACTTCTGAAACTTATAAAATAATGTCATGGTCTTCTCAAGCTTTCCTGAGGCCTCCCTTGTATAAAGGCACCCCAAGTAAAAACACAACAGAAAAGAAAAACAATTGGGGGGGGGAGCAGAGTAATACATCAGTATGTAATGTACTGTATACAGAAGGTATAAAGCACTGAATTTTTTCACTGTAACTTAAAGGAGGTTTGGGAAACAGTGGGTCTATACTTTACATCCAAAACTAAACTATGCAATCTTACCATTTTCATTTTCGCTGGGATCTACTTTTGCTTGCTGTATGCATCTTTTGTAGAAGAGGCAAAGCTCAGCACCTGGCAGTTCATCTTCTGCAACAGAGACAATTTCAACGGGGCCAGGACTGGAATCTGTTTCTAGGACCTGAACCAGTGGAGAATTCACAGAGGTACACTGTAGGACGTTGCAAGATCAGTGCAAAGGCAAATCCATTTTCCAAAGACAGAAAGATAGAAAGACCAGGCTAAATCTACCGTGTTCAATATAGTGGGTCCCCCCCCACCCCGAATCAGTTTGTTATCCAGTATTTGCTCCTTGATAAAATCAGCTTTCACAGGAATTGCACACCCTTTAGAAACTTTAGGACATGTTAGCACGAATCTATTGACTGGACTAATTGAATAGCTGTTCTGCACTTACTCAGTTCATGTGGACCCTCAAACACAGAAAATGACTAGGTAGGATGCCAGTGGCCTGCACAGGAAGTGAAGGTAAGCCTGTTAACAACACTCTGCCATGGTGGCTAGTGGTTCCTTCTCCATCTCTCTGCCTCATTCTTATTTGTGTAAATGTCACAGTCAGGATAAAATTAAGAGTTTTAGAATCCACCACATACTGTATTTCTTCAATTCTAAGACACATTTTTTTCCCAATTAAGCATTTCAAAAAATGGGGTGCGTCTTAGAATCGAAGGTCTCCAAAAAGACCCCAAAATGCTATCTACTTACTTACTGGGGCTTGTGGGAGCTTCAGGGAGGCCTGCGCAACTCTCTGCAGGCCTCCCTGATCTTCAGTTCGGCAAAAAACGGTGATTTTCAGCCATTTCCGGTGTTCGCGTAAACCAGAACTGCCCAAAAATCGCTGTTTTTCGCTGAACTGAAGATCAGGGAGGCTTGCAGAGGGTTGCGCAGGCCTCCTTGAAGCTCCCCCAAGCCCAGGTAACGAAGGAAATGGCACTTTCTGATGGGGCCAGAAATGCTATGCAAAGGCAGTGCACTCAGTCATCCTCAGCTGCAGGAGACATGCTGGGGAGAGTTGGTGCTGAGCAGGTAGATTTAATGAAGGGAGGCGAGTCTTACAACTGATGGATTTTTTTTCCCTGCTGGTGGTACTGAAAGTAAAGGTGCGCCTTAGAATCGATGGCGCCTTAGACTCGAAGAAATATGGTATCCCCCTTCCTACCGCTCAACCTATTGTCCCTCCAGGACTTAGTTTGCACATCCATTGCTTGTTAGAGCTCAGTTCTCCTCATCTGAGACTTGATTTTAGAAGAACTTGAAACTCCTGCATACATCAGGCCAGTGGTTCTCAAACCTTTTAGCACCGGGACCCACTTTTTAAAATGACACTCTATCGGGACCCACCTAGCTTTACGAGACTTAAAAGAAAGGTGATCTAGAAAGAAATAATATATTTATTTATTTACAAGTAATATTTTATTTATTTATTTGCAAACAACCCCAGTCCATTTCTTATGAATAGCCTCAAGCTGTTTGCAGGGTAATCAGCAGCTATCTTTTCATCACCTGGGACCCACCAGAAATCGGGTCCCGACCCACAGTTTGAGAAACACTGTATTAGGCAACAACACTGGCCTCAGCCAAGTTGCCTAGTAGTCTATATTACACATCTGCTTGGTTAGGTGTGATTCACACAATCTGAGCAAAGCAGCTCCATTATTGCAAGGTGATGATAACGGCTGCCGGAAGATACCTTTGTTGCAAGGAAATCAGCAGACAATGGCCAGAACTCCCTATGTAGGGGTACATGGAAAGACAGGTTTTCCTTGGTCCCTGTAATATTTCTTTAAGTCAAGCAGTGACCACAGTGGAAACAAGATGACTATTAAACAATTGTATTTATTAATGGAATACAACAACTAGGAACTAATATTAACAAGCCCTCTGGACTCAGGCTGCACTGAGCTCCTTCCTAGGTTCTAGCCATGTCACATAAGTCTCTGAGGTCCTCTGGAAATTTGCCTTAAAACAACAGTAACATATACTATAGTCCCAAAGAAGATATTTTCTTGCATGATTGGAGCCAGGAGAGTTGCTCATGCCCATGGATGACTGAAGGGTCCATTGAGCTAACCCTGGCTAATATAATCCTCTCTCCTGTGCTAGAAGAATCATTCATAAGTAAAGGGCAGGGGCAGGGCTTAATTTGTGCCAAGGCTCAGATTCAAGACTCAACCCCAGGAGGCCTTGTTTTATCAGTGTCAGGGCTTAATATGTTAAGTAAAAATAGATGAAAGTGTTCCTGAGCAGATCCAGGGTACATCCCCCATAACCACAGAGTAAGCTGAGAGAGTCCCCCGCGTCAAGAATTAGGGAAAGGAGTTTCCAATCAGAACAGAAGATATTTTTTTCAGGCACCTGGTATCTCCCCCCCCCCAGAAATTAAACACTAGTTAGGGGGTAGATCAAGGATCATAGAAGTGTGTGTTGCATGCTCTTGTAGAAAAAGGAGTAAGGTGGAGTTACTGCAGGTTCCTTGCCTAGTAGGTGTCAAAACCTTGCTGCTTAAGACCAATCGTTGCAGGAATCCAGCCATTCAAATGCAATAGTCACCACTTGTACTGGGTCCTGTTAGCTATATGAGTTGGCAGGGGGGGGGCAGTGCAGGCTGCAACATTGGGCACCCCCTGCATCTATATCACAGAGGTTCTGCAAATTAGAACCATCTGGGCGTGCCCTCAGACTGAGTGAAAAACAATGTACTTTTTTCAGGCACAAGGTGTTACCAGAATTTTATAAAATCTTCCTAATTCTCAGTTGTCGTGATGCAGAATTCAGAACATTGATCACATGGCCCTTGGTTAGAGAATATGAATTTATAACCTATCCTTGCTGACATATTGCTCAAGCTTGCCTTTGGCCACTTTGCTCTCATTTCGTTGCCTTCCCAAGAGAGGCCGACAAATGAATGCAAAGATTTTATAATACCACCCATTTAAAATGAGGAATGCGTATAGCTTCCTCTCAACTGACCTCCTATGCCTTTTACATTTACAAAACGATCTTTCAGTTTGGCATTCCTTATAGAAACTGTTGTCGAAATAAATGGAAAATGTTATTCGAGGCAACTGTTTATGGTTTAGCTCTTTTTTTCCTTCCACAAGAAGGCTTTGGAATTGTTCCCAAGGAGAGATACACAGAAAATGCTGCATCAAGATGGAAAATCCATGTCGTTCTTTTCAAGAAATATTCATGGGCATAGTACCATCCTTTCAGCTCTTGTTCATATATCATTCCTGTAAAAAGAGACTTGGATTTTCCAGACCTTATCCTAAGCCAAAGCTCACTGGAACTTAGGCTCACTCAGTAGTGTAGCCAGGCTGGGACCTGGGGGGGGGGGGATGCAGTGCCCCCGAGTGACAGCAGTGGTCTCCTCACGAGGAGGAGCTGCAGTGGCATCTTTCTCCTCCACAGGTGCTTTTTTGCAACCGGAGTGGCTGCGTTTGCAGCTGCAGAGGGTTTTCACGCCATTTTTGGTGCTCTTGATGGGTCCACCTGCCTGCCTTAGGTTATAGAAGGCTTCAAATGAAGCTTTCTGGGAGTGCAGAGGGCATTTGGGAGTGCAAATGCCACTGGGCTCACTGGGACTGCAACCTAGCATCATATACAGACCTGGAACATGTGAAGTAATCATAAAGAGGACAGTGGCAACAATCCAATACACAGTTGGGTGTGCTTGAGTCCTTTGACATCAGTGGACTCTGACCACATGTAACTCCATGTTGGTTGTGGCCACTGTCTTTTAGATACAAAGAATGCCCTTCCTCTGAGTTGCCACGACCAGCTCCCTGTTTATAGAAGAGCTTCCTGGTCAGAAGTTAGACTTCAGGCAGCTTGTGCCTGGCTCTTCCAGTTTCAGAAAGTAAAAATGGGGATTCTGGATTCATATAGAGCACTAGACCAGGTGTGTTGGGCCTGGCTCTTGCTGCCGCAAACTGAGAATATACCTTAGAATGCTTCTGTTCCAGTACTGTCTCGTGGCTGCTATTGCAGTCGAAATTTCATTGTGGCAGTCAAGCTTCTCTGTTGGGTAATTTGTCCAATGACAAACTTTTCTTCGAGGAACGCTTGTTAAGCATCAAAGGAACTCCATGTTTCTTACTCACACAGTCTAAAAGCCAAATGATCCAGAGAAAGTAGTTTGAGGATTGCACTAAGAGGGCACAAGCCATTAGAAGCAACTCCTGAGCAAGTACTGTTGAAATGAATGTGCTCTTGCACCACTCCTATTCATTTCAATTGGGTTTTTGAATACCCGTATTGTCCCGAGTATAAGACGCACCTGATTATAAGACGCACCCTTAAAGTTTGGTGCTATTAAAAAAAATTAATTAAATCACTGGCATTAAACAGCCTGATTATAAGACGCACCCCTAGTTTAAAAACTTAAATTAGGAGAAAAAAGTGAGTCTTATACTCAGACCAATACGGTAAATATCTCAGAAAAAGCTGTCAGAACAGATGAGATATCCAGTATTGTACAGCATTGTCATGCTAGAACGTTGCCTTCCAGCTCTACCCAGATACTTGTCAGTGAGGTCAAGGAAATTCTTGGTCCTCCTGGGGCAACTGCCCAGGTCTCTCTAGGGAGGCTTTTGCCTCATCCTTTGAGAACCAACCCCTCTAAAGAAGCAACTTTGCAAAGTGTGGCAGGCAGCAAAGGAGCAGAAGAGATCCCTTGACGTTCCACTTACCTCTTCCAGTGAAGCCATTGTTCCAAGGAAAATCACGTTCTCTTTTCATTATAAATGTTAACCAACCAGAGATCCTGCAGCCTGCTCTGCAAATATTTTCAAGAAGCCATCTGGAATTGCTCGCTGAATCATTGTAGCAAAAGACATTATTACTGTACTGGCGTCAGTGTAATTCAACCTGTCTGATGATATCAGGTAGCCTAGAATGGCATCAGTCCAAAGCCAGGAAGGGACAAAAGCAGCAATCCATTTAATGAATGGTAATCAGGAAAAGTAACATGGTGATATTTGCAAACATTTTCAAGGAGATCTCTAGATACTGTGCCAGGGGTATGCTTGCCTTTTGTTTTCAACTCAAATAGATGGAATTGTTTCTTAAGTCGGCACGTGTCCTCCTTAATTCAAAGGGGCCTCCCTGGGATGTAGCAAAGAGCAAAATATGCACACACCCCCTAGCCCTAGATAATATACCTTTTCAGCAACATAGAAGAGGCTTTGGCTGCAATCCTATGCTAAATTTCCTGGGAGTAAACCTCATTGAACATAATGGGACTTACTTCTGAGTAGGCATGCATAGGATTGTGCTCTTTACTTCCAGAAATGCTGAAAACACAGCAGTGGATGGATTTCATTACCATCAACTAGGAGAGATATTTTCAGATATACATCATGATCTAGAGACAGCAGTCCATAAGTGAAAACAAGAGGTGTTTTGCTACTAGGAGCCAAAAGATGGCCTTAGAGGGGTACAGCCTGTGCCTCGTGGGGGTGCACACACAGTACTTTTGCACCACACACATGCACTGTCAAATGCTATCACCTCTGACAGTACTGATTATGTGATGGAGAAGGAGGTGAGCTGGATCCTTTGCCCCCAGCCCTGAACTGCTATGCCCCCTTTGCCCCCAGCCCTGAATTGCTATGAGAGTTGACAGCACTGACCATCTGTTCAGTGGCAGGGGAGGCTCCTGTGTTCAGGACCTCAGACATAATCTTTTGGCAGAGCATTATGTGTAAATGGATGTAGCTGAAAGCCACTTGTGGAGCATTTGAAGGGTTGTAGAAGCAGCCCTACTTCCATTGTGCCAGCACAAGGTTGCACTGACAAAACTGTGCAGTCAGGAGCGGCAGCATTTGCTGCTTGTACTTACTGCTGCTGAAGTGGCAGAACAGAACTGGGCTAGTTGTCTTTGTATTCCTACTTACATGCCCGCAGGAGTGGTGTCCAAGGGCTGTCTAGGTAATGCTCTGGCCAAAGGTCCAGGTCCATGAGAGGTCCCATCAGGCTGGGCCAACTCCTGAGCCCTCAGTACTGGTAGCAGTGGCAACACTCAATGAGGCATCAGGAGGCAGCTAGGGGGCTATGGAGCTATGGGGCAAGCTTTCACGACAGAGCTCCCAGCAACCTGGCACCAGAACTGCGTACCTACCTACCTGCATACCAGGGAGTGAGGATACATTCCTTTCCCCTCCTATCACAGAGCCTTGGCCCACAAGTCCCATCAACAGAGACAAAATTCTGTTTCACTTTCCCTGGTTATTCAATTCAGCCCTTTTTTGAGAATGCTAGCAGCAAGTGGTATTTTGAAAGTGATACTTTTCAGTTATGACCTGGGTTTGACCCAACTATAAACTTTTCGTCAGGTCCCCAAACAGACTCATTGACATCCTTTCCACTTCATTCCTGCTGATCCAGTATTGCTTTGAATCAATCAAACCAAGACCCGGGAAAAGCTGATAGAATTAGCTGATAGGCACTGAAATGCACAGCACCACTGAGGCCTGCGGCCAACTCATTGTAATCTTCAGCTCATGCTGGGTCTACCATTTACATCCATGGACATTTAAAAAAAGAAAAGAAGAAATGTTGCATTCATTTTTTCCCTTTCAGCCTGCCTACAGTAATAGTTTTAAGAACCACAATGTGCTGTAAAAACAGGATATCAGCTTGTGTCAAAAAGATCGGAGGAGGTTTTGAGGTTTTGTTTTTGATCTTCACAGCCTCTGCATCTCCTCTCTCTTGCTCTCTGCACATTTCTCGACATACAGTCAAAGAAGAGAAAGGAAGGGATGGCAGAGGCCGAGGCACAGGTGTATGCAAAGGTCCTGAACAAGCATAAAAGACGAAGTACCCAGACCTTACTGGAGCCTCTATTGGCGGCTGGGTTCCCCGCACATACAGCGTGAGTACCTCTGCTATTACATGACTGCAAAAATCCTCTCCTATCTGCTTTTAAGAGCTCATAACCTAAAAGACCGTGTGGGCCCACTGAAGAGTCACCTGTAGCACCTCCTTTGATAGCACAGCATGTTCAGCTCTTGGGTATCGCTAAGTACATTTAAAGTCAATCCTGACAGAGGGGAAGGAATGATTTGCTGTGGTGTTTTTTTTTAAGTTCACTTATATTAAACTGACATAGATTTGAACCCAAACATGGCAACTGCATCTTGTGAGGGAGCTGGTAACAGCTGGCAATTGCATCATGGCCGACACGGAAGCTTCAGGGCATCTTGGAAAACCTGAGGGTTTAAACACAGGAGTTTTCCAAGACAGGTCACCGCCTCACAGTCTGACGTTGACACAAGGGAGACAACAGAGGAAGGGGAAGGAAGGAGAAGAAGGGAGGAACTGGGGAAGAAGAATCCTAAAGCTTGATGGAGTGGTCTGCTCCCTTTCCGGCGTCAGCAGTAGCTGTGACTGTTCCTGAACAGAGGTCTTCCTAACTGGCTCACAGCGCAATCCTGTGTAACCTTGCACCAGTGTAACAGTAGATGCACCGGTGTAAGTGCACTTACACCAGTGCATCTGCTGTTACACCGGTGCATCTGCTGTTACACCGATGCAAAGTTACACAGGATCGTGCTGTAACAAATGCAGTGCTATCAAATACTGTATATGTGTCTGATAGAACTGCAAAGTTCATTTGATTAAGTGATTTTTTTAATTTAGCTAATTTGTGTACTACCCTTAGATAAAAATTATTGGGACAGTTCACAAATAACAATAACTATTATTATTATTATTATTATTATTATTATTATTATTATTATTATTTTACTTATGTTAGAAATAATTCCATTTTCAATGCATTATGCAATGCAAACATATGTTTCTGTTGCTGCTTTTCTTATTATTTTTTCTAACAGTACTTCACAAAACAATGGGATAGCAAAATGTCACCTTAAGAAGAGGCATCCCCCTCCCTTTTACACAGGAGGGCATGCCTCTTCTGAAATGATGCCTATTGCAACATGTAGGCATTATAGATACAAAAAGAAAGTTTGCCTTTGCATCAGAATTATTGTTTATTTGTTGCCAAGGCAATGGAGATCTAATTTGATTAGTTAATTCATTCATGAATTTATTAAAACCCACATGATTAATCAACTAAGATTTCTTGGACTGGAGATAGCCCTCTTGTCTTATATAGTGGAAAAGCTAATGACTGCTAAAATAGAGCACAGGCAGGCGCATATTTTCAGAGCTTTTTTTAAAAAAATAAGGAATAGAGTCTAAATTTAGTCTGTGTGGTTAAGTCATAATGTTCAGAGAGTTTCCGCACAGCCTGAAAGGAAAGCATGCTGATTAAATGTGTTTGTGGGTTTATTTTATTGTAATGAGTTCATTGCACTTCCCTTAGGCTAAAAGCTTTGGCAGCTACTGGACAAAAGACAGCAGAAGATGCAGCAAAATGGTATGTATGGGAATGCTATAGCATTCCAGAGAGCATGAAGTGGAAATCATCGATCAGGGTTTTTTCTCTCTATGAAATTCTTCACCGTAAGAATTGATGCTACAAGATCAAATCAAACTTGGGTGTCTCTTTCATTTGTATTAAATATTGGCATGAGAAAAGTGAGTGAGTTTGATGACATATTTTAACAGGTCAGTCCTATTTGCACGATAAGCCATCACGGCAGCCTCTTTGCTGGTCTGTGGAGCGCTGCCGCTGGTGCAATGCCCAGAAGGCCACGTGTTGCTGACAGTGCCCCATAGATCGGCCACCAGTGTGGTTTTGCAGGTGGTGGGGGTGGATCGTGGTAGGGTTTGGGCAAGGATGAGGGAAGGATGGGGCAGATCTTAGCAACAGTGGTGCCTGTGATATCTGAGCTACGCCAGCTAAAGAGCTGGCGTAGCTTTGAGGAGTCCCATAGGGGATCACAGAGTGGTTGAGATGATAAGAAAAACTTTACTTACCTCTCCTGGTCAGCCTGGTCCCCAGCTGGCGCACAGGATACAGCAGATGCTGCATCACCAGCCCTGCGCCCTGAGCACCGCTTCAGGAGAGAATTGGGCCAGAACTGTAATAGCCAATTAATAATATGTAACAGATGAGGGCTAAACAACACACCATGTTGGAGCTCTCAATGTAATTTTGTTCTTGTATGGGATGCAGGGGATATTTAAATGGGGATTAGGGAGTGGGAGGAAGATCCAAGAGCGAGAGCAAGAGCGAGCGAGTGAGCGAGCGAGCGAGCGAGCGAGCGAGAGAGAGAGAGAGAGATTTGGAGATTTGGAGATTTGGAGATTTGGACTGAGGCCATGGTACAGGGGGGGAAGTATTGAAAGCCTCTCCACCAAATCCAAATTGGACCACCACCACCCCCATCACCACACCTGCTTGTACAAGAAGAATATTTTGCTGAGAGTTTCAGTCATGAAACTGTAACAAGTATTGTGGCCCTGAATTTGTTGCCTCTCTGCACACTGAACTCCTGTGATTTTCAAAAAGGAACAAATGGGGTCAGGTCGATTTATGCCAAGATGCCGCTGTTGGTCATAGCTGCTGTCATCACAATGTAGTACCATTAATGTTCATGATGCTTTACAGAGTAATGTTAAGAGTAAAAAGGAGCTTAATCTCTGTCTCTCTCTTGTATTTCACAACAACAACAACAACAACAACAACAACAACAACAATACTGTCTAGAGTGCCTTAACCAGAATGACTAAAGAACTCTCGCACCTTTTTGTATCTTGTTGCCCTTTTCATTCTAGGCTGCATTCCCATTGCAACGATCCCTCACTGGAAGATCCAATCCCTCAGGAATATGCCCTCTATTTGTGCCCAACCGGTCCTTTGAATGACAAACTGGTGGAATTTTGGAGAGAAACCAAACACCAATGTGGAAAAAACAAAGCCCAGGAAATTTTCCCACACATAACACTTTCAGAATTCTTTACGGTGAGCCAAACTGTGTAATGATCAGAACTGAAGTGATATTAAGGCTAGATAGGCATCCTGGTCTTTTCCGTCTTTTTACTCTCATCTTGATGTATAAGATGTATGCAGTGCTACAGTATTTTTAGTGCCTTGCAAACCCCGCCATGTACGTTTCCTTTCAGTGTGAAGACCAAAAAGTTGACGGCCTGTATGAAGCCTTAAAGAGAGCTGGTGACGGGTTCTCCAATGTCTTCCCATCAATCATCTCCCTCTCATTACATTCCTCCAGCACCTACATCGGCTTCTTTGTTAGTGATGGCCCTGCAAATATAATCAAATCATTCGCTACGGCTTTTGCCACGGAGGCTGCAGCTTTAGCAGGTAACAACGTCGACACACTGGAAGCCTTTACACCCCCCTGTTTCAAGGTTTCCAGGGAGGCACATGTGTGTCTGCATGCAGGAAGAGAGGCTACCTGCTCAGTTGCAGTGCCAGAAAAGACACAGCATGAATTTCCCCACTGTAGTGATTGTATATGTGGTCCTTTTTCTGCCATCAAACTGATTCAGGGCCAGACAAGAAGTAACCTTTAATGCCTGTATTTACCCTGCCTGTATTTTTTTCCCCTAGACATCTAGGAAACATCTAATTTGGTCCTCGGGCACTCTCTTTTGCTTGGGCACAACTTTGTGCCTACATCTGAGCCTCCATGTGTGCCTTAGAGCCTCTGGATCAGAGCTATCATGTGGAATTTTACAGACTAAACTTGGGAATAGTATAATGGTCCTTCCTGTGTGATGCCATTTGCTGGTGATTTTATTTGTAGATTGCTGTGTGAAGCCTTCAACAAAGCAGCTCCATCTTACATTAGCCAACAAATTTTATCCTCACCATCAAAAGACTTTGGAACAACTGGCCAAATCAATAAATCCTAAGCAAAGCTGCCACTGGACAGCGGTTCTGTATTCTAGAGACATGCGCTTTGTACATTATCAGGTACCTTGCTAAATACCTTGCTCTTTTAAAATTAGAAAATCTGTTCCGGTTCCGCCCTCCCTCCGCCCCGTTCTGCCCCCTCTGCTGGGCTTACCTGCTCTGGCGGGCCTCCGTCGCTCTGCTGGCGCACCAGCTCTCTGCACTGCCGCAAAGCATTTTATGGTGCTTTTGTGGCAGCCTGTGCCAGCGGAACACGGTGCAGGACTTGGTTAGGATTGGGTCGTGGGTGACCTAAGGCCATTCTTTCTCTGCCACACCTATCATACAAAGTTGTTTTGAAGATAAATTTGGAGGAGCAGATCTATGTGTGCCACCCTGAGCTGCTTGAAGAAAGAATGGGACAAAAGTTTGATATAATCATGATAAGCTTTGGGGAAAAGTTCACTTTTTTATCAGTTCAAAAAAAGATAGAGAGTGATATTCTTTCTTTTGATTTGGTTTCATGGCAGTCTAGTCCAAATTTTTGCATGCCACATATTTTTGGGAGAACCTCCATCTGCTGGTGCAGAAGAGGGTCCTCAGATTTCAGAGTTTCCTACTGGTTACTAACAGGCTCCAGACAGTGTTTTCCAGATTTCTAATAGATGTTGTGTGGACTTTTTTCTAAATTAAAATTGGAGCCACACTGCACTCTTGTACCCCAAAGAATTATAGTGTTTCAGAGTCAGAGTTCTCTGTTGTTCAGCGTGAATCACTGCTCAAGATATGCTTCCTGATTGGAAGGAGGCCTCTCCAGAGCAGAGGTGCAACAGCCAGCCTCCTCTTACAATAGACAATTCTGCTGCATGGTTGCATCCACTGTTAGTGGAAGCTGATTGAAATGGAACATGTCTAGAAATCAACTCACACAGAGGTGCAGCAGGTAGCCTCTGCTTTGTGGGTGGGCACTTTTATTTACAATTTATTTACAATATTTCTATCCCGCCTTTCTCCCCAAAGGGACCCAAGGCGGCTTACACAAAAATAAAATACAAAAATACAAAAAATACAAATAGATACAGTAATTACTTTTTAAACAGCAAAAAAAGTTAATAAAAAACATCTAAAAATTGATTAAAAATTACATTTAAAACAAGATCATAAAAACAGCAGCACCCCACCCGTACCAGCAAGATTGTTAAAAAGGCAAAGGCTCAGAAGGCTTCTTTGAACAAATTGAACAAGATGACAGAGATTCATGACTGAATTGTGGAAATTTGCAGCCTTACGACGGGGTCTGATTTGGATTGGGACCATAGCGTGGGAAGAGGGGGTATTTAATGCTTTCATTTTGCACCATTTTCCTAAAGCAAATTTGTTCCCCACAACTGCTTTTTGCCTTGTTGGGACGGAGATACTTACATGTCCATGAATGTTTTTCCCCAGTGGAGCAAAAATAGCAGCTTTGAGAGGGAAAATGGCCAAGTGTTAAATTCCCCCTTTATCGCAGGCCCAGTTTTGATTGGACCTTCTATGACTACCATTTACAAAAGTGTAAAAAGAGCATTTATGCATTTCGGTTGTTTTGTTTCCTTCGCCCAGTGCCAATGTTTCTCCTGCTAACAAATGCACTTCGGTTGTTTTTGCTATGGTTTAAGTACCTCCTCCTTGTAAGTTCTAAGTCAAGGACTTTTTTATGTTAATATATTTAAGATAGGATTGTGCTCTCTTTCTTCTATTGCCATCATTTGAAAGAAAATCATTGCAATGCATCAAATTAAGCTTAAGCACACTTCAGCAAACTTTCTGCTTCTTTCTGAATTTCAGAAAACATGCCTCATTTTTACTCTTTTAAAAAAATATTGATTTATCCCAGATTTTGAGTGCTGTATTCCAGTATAAGCCCCAGAACATCGATGAACTGATGCTGAATTGTGGGGATCTTATATATGTTGACCGAGCACAACAGACCGAAGCTTGCAATGGTTGGGTGATTGGGATCTCCCACCGGACGGGATGCAGGGGATTCCTTCCAGAAAACTACACAGAGAAGGCCAATGAGTCGGATACCTGGGTCAAGCACAGGTGCGTGTCACCCAGCTTCAGAATTCCTCACAGGACATGTGCATATTCTTCCTTGGTTGGGTGAATGAGGCTAGGAGAGTTCTTCTACTACTTCCCTTTACTTTTAGTAATTAAAGCAAGACTGAGCAAACGTTTCTTGTTAACTGTGTGGTGAGCAGCAGTGTCTGTATCCCACCAGTCTTCAGAAGAAACACATAACTTGGCACTGGGTACAGAATTTAGCATTGGGCTGCCTGAAGATGATTCAAACAGTCCCACCACCACCCCATTTTCTCCAACATGCAGGGGGTCCAAAAGGGGACATTTCAGTGACTTGAGGAAGCATGAGAATTTCTGAAATACATTTTGGGAATAATTTACCCCTGGTTAGCAGGGGCAGCAGTCCTTTTTGTCCTTTAGGGTTTCCCCCCCCCCTGGTTTTTTGGGGAAAACTGTGGTAGGGTTTCTGCCAGCCCAGATGATTCCCCCCCAGAATACCTGAGGAATTATGGTATATTGTGACATAGCATCATTCCTTGGGCATGGAGAGGGAGGCGGAAATCATGGCAAAAAAGAGGGGGAGGGGAAGGACAGCAGTTACCACCAACCAGCAATAAGTTGCCCCTAAGGCTTTTGCAGAAATTCTCACACTCCCCCAATCTCCCCTGGCTGTTGCATATGCCCCCTAAAATCGTATTGCCAAGTACTGCTGTTCTGAATTGTCAGTACATTTAGCTTATATACATTTAAACTTAAAATTTTTAATTTAGCTTATATATATTTACATAGAATTGTCACAGATTATACCTCCTGCATTTCAGAACCATTTGATCTTTCTGTTTACATTTTTTTTCCTCTATCCCCATGTATGTGTGTGTATATACCTGCCTCCTGAGGTTAACAGTTCATGCACTTGATGAAATGAACTGTAGTCCACAAGGTTATGCTACAGTACCTTAGGCTTTGTTCATCTTTAAGCCGCCACAGGATTCTTTGTCCTTTTCGCTGCCACAGACTAACATGGCAACCCCTCTGGAAGTTTTAGATCTTGGCAGCTCCAATGCTAGCAAGAGCGAAACAATGGGAACTTAACAGTTTTGATGGGGAAAGACCTAACTAATTACATTTGGAGTGGCTGTTAGGTTGCGGGTGTCTGGAATATAATATCTCCAATATTCCTTCTTTACAAGGAAAGTGGCTCTATTAAAGATGGCTCCTGAAACTTCCTATGGCTCCAGAAAGTTATGAACACAACACAATGTGATATTTTCAGTGACTATCACTAAAAACATGTGTTGGCCATTTTCACTGAGCATATTGAACAATGGCACAATCCTAAGCTTCCCTTACGCCAGTGCAGCAACTGCTGCGCCTGCCTAGGGTGTCGCAAACATGCTGTAGAGCACATTTGCAACACACAGAGAGTAGGCAGTGCTGGCAGGGAGGCCTCCACTGCCTCGCCGGCACTGAATCCAAGGAGACTGGACACTGGAGCAGGTCAGTACTGCGCCAAGCAGCTTGGGGGCAGAGGGAGGGTGGGGAGGGGACTAATGGGGTGGGGGAAGGCATAGAGGGTGGGCGAATGAGGCCCGGGAGGGGGCGGAATTGGCAATTCTGGTGCATACCATATCCTATCCCCCTTCCCCCTTTTCCCCTTACACTGGCCTCCTGAACTTGTGCCAGCAAACAAGCTGGCGTGGATCCGAGAAGGCCCATTGGGGAGGCTGGGGCTTTACCCGGGGTAGAGGGGAAAATGTCCCCTTACCCCGAGGAGACTTCAGCCCCTCCCCTTCTAGCGCTGGATGCAGTGTGGGCCATGCAGCCCCACTGTATCTGTGCTGGATAGGATTGGGCTGTAAGAGTACTTTCTGTGATCCAAAATATTGTCCTTCAGAAGTCTGCTGTAAATTCAGCTTCGTGTGCAAGGACAGTGTGTTCTGTCATCATGGGGGTAATCTCATCATGACCTTCTTCTCACATAATATGGACCATGTGTTTGGTTTCAAGAGCAAGTTCCTCACTGTTTTCTTCTTCCTTACCTTCACTGGCATCCAACTCTCCCTTGCAGAGAATATATTTTCACTCCAGCTTCTGGGCAGCATCCTAGGAACCAAACTGAACCTTGCACTAAACTGAAAAACCCAAGTCCATTGCCAAGGAATGTAGCCAAAATGTTTGGTTTTCAGGTAACCAGTTTTTGAACGTCATGCTCTTGAATGTGTGTATGCACAATCACCAATGTAGAAAACAGGTTTACGTTGTGCAAGTATATTTCGAAACAGTTTTATTTTGTTTCATCTCATGAGTTGTAGATAAAAGGGTAACACCTCTGCTAAGTGGGCTAAGAAGAAGTAATCCCTCTGGGGTGGCTCTGTTATACTGAGCAGGGGGAGAACAACTGTCCTTATTCAACCCCAACCTACTTATGAACTTCCTACAAGCATCTGGCCAGTTTCTGCTGAACACAGAATGCTGCACTCAATAATCTTGTGTCCAATTCAATAAAGGAATGCTTAGGGGTCTTATGCAGAACAGAACTTGCTGTGTTATCATATAAGTAATTATAATGGATCTTACCAATTGCTATACTCACATAAATGTGAAGGACATGATTATTACATAACTGTCAATGACATCCGTGACCATCTCACTGGTTGACACACTAGCATAAAACTATAAGCTGTAGACATCACGTCAATGCAACCCCATATAACGAGAAACCTCATTTAAACTTCTGATATGCAAAATTTGTGGATATTTGATGAAGTAAAGTGGCAATGTAATTTCTTCCAGCTTTCTAAGAAAACTGCTGTACAAAGAGGCCTGTTGGTGATGCGTCACGGAGAAAGGATAGATCAAGTGTTTGGGAAGTCTTGGCTACAACAGTGTTTTTGTGCAGATGGTAAGTGGAAGACGGGGGAATTTGATACAACAAGTTTGACTCAGAGCAATATGCTATGTTAACAGTAATGAACAAAAGAAAAATGATTAGCCCACTTGCTCACCCCACTAAGAACTTATATTATTTACCTATGAGTTCCAAAGTCTGCCTTGAGTCTGAATTAGGGTCTCTATGAATAACGGCCCAATCCTAATGGGCCACTGTGCTGCTGGAACGTGTTCTGGTGGTGCAGTGTGCTTTATGGCTGTCACAAAAGGCGACATACCATATAGCGCAGCCTGGTCACCACCGCAAGCAGTGAGCGGCTGGGTTATCATGCCAGCATCCTCCCAAAATGAGCCCCAGCGGGGGTAAGTCAATGCTGGGGGAAGGTGAGAGGCAGGGGGTGGAACAGGGTGGAGATTGGGGCAAGGGGGTCTGATCAAGGCCAATAAGGGGGCAGTATTAGTGGCAGCAGCACCACCGATATCCTACCCCCCCCTATATAGCTGGTGCACGTCTGAGTAACCCAGTGGGGCGGCAAGGGCATACCCCAGGGCAAGGGAACAAACGTTCCCTTACCTTGAGGAGGCCTTCGCGGCTTGAAACTCTCCGGCAGGATGCAGTGCATGCCCTGTTGGAGTGGCTTTATCGGTGCACGGGGAGTTAGGTAGGATTGGGCTGTAAAGCATCACTCCTTTACGGTGCAATCCTGCACATCTTTGGGCCGACAGAACATGTGCTCCGCTGGCCTAAGGAGTTGCAAATGTGGTGTAAAGCAGCAGGGGCGTAGGCTGATGTGGGGCCCTGGGGCGGTGGGCCCCAGGGCGCAAGGGCAGGAGGTGGTGCGGGGGGCGGGAGGCTCCGGAGGAGAGCGGGAAAAATTTGAATTTTTCCCGCTTTTTTTGCCGATTTTCGGCGATTTTAAACCTAAAAAAGGGGTATTTTTAAAGTATGTATGCTTTGCGGCACTTAACTTGTGTATAGGAGTCTCCAGCGAAGCGATCGGCTCTCTCCAGCGACGTTCTTTTCCAGGGGCGCAGATCGGCGATCTGAGATCGCTCCTCTGCTGCCCCTGACGCGAACTCCTCATCGTACGTTACTGTTTGGTTCACGCATGCGCATAGCAAACAGCCATTCACGCATGCGTGAATGGCTGTTTGCTATGCGCATGCGCGAACTCAAACGATGAGCTTACGATGAGGAGTTCCCGTCAGGGGCAGCAGAGGAGCGATCTCAGATCGCCGATCTGCGCCCCTGGAAAAGAACGTCGCTGGAGAGAGCCGATCGCTTCGCTGGAGGCTCCTATACACAAGTTAAGTGCCGCAAAGCATACATACTTTAAAAATACCCCTTTTTTTAGGTTTAAAATTGCCGAAAATCAGCAAAAAAAGCGGAAAAAAAAAATCGGCCGAAAAATTAGCATAATTTATGCTAATTAGTTTTATTAGTAAAATCGGCTGGGTACGGCTCTGTAAAGCACACTTGCAGCTCCTTCGGAGTAAGCGACTCCTTTGGAGTAAGCAGAGGCCAGCACCACTCACTCCACCGCTGAACTGAACCTGTGTCAGCCAATGCAGGTAAGGGCTGCGCCGGTTGGCACAGGGGCAGGTAAAGGGCAGGTAGGGGTGGTGAGGGAGGGAGTCATTGGCTGGCCCAACCTGGGAGGGGACAGGGATATTGGCGCAGAGTTGCGCTGATATCCAGAGCCCTGTCCCTGGTCGGGCCGGCCTTACACGACCTCCCCGAACGCATGCCAGCTCCAGAGCTGGCACGCATCCGAGGAGACCCATTGGGGCCCACGGCACTTACACCTGGGGTAGGGGACAATGTCCCCTTCCCCTGAGGTGAGCCCAGGCTGCGCCGGCATGGGCTGCATTCTGCCTAGGATGCAGCGGCCAGCCCTTTAGGCTGGATGCTGCATCTTGGGCAGGATCGGGCTGTTAGTTTGAGCCTCAGATTTTTAGAGATGTTAGCATTCACATCTCAAGATGTTAATCTAAGCTGGAGAAGAACACCTTTCTCCCTCCTATCTGTGAGTTGCTTCTCTAGCATTGGTGGTTGCCACTCTGAGAGTGACAACGTCAGTGGGAGAGAAGGAGGATGGCGGAGGGGAGGAGGGAGGAGGGATCTTTCTCTCTTCCCCCTCCCTCTCTCCTAGTGATGAGCAAATTTAGAGCTCTTTGGGGAAAAAGAATGTTTTCCTATGTGTCCCCCACTTTGGGTTGTAACATCCAGTCCTAATCTCAAATAACCTGCGAGAGCTTGCCTATCTCTGCAGATGTTCAGATTATGTTACCTAAACTGCTATAGGAGAAATTCTTGAACGAAATTAGATTATAGTAGTGGTATATTTTAAGGATAACTGGGCCATAATGTACCATAAACTTTTGTTTAAAAAGGACTGGATTTGACATCCATGGTAAAGTATGTTTTGTTCCAGGAAATTATTCTCGAGCAGACCTAAATTTCCCTGCTAGTCTACCAAACCGAAAAGACGGCATCAAAAACTTTGAATATGACCCTCCCTTATCATCCTGTGGCATTTTCCAGTCTAGACTAATAGGTAAGCTATTTGGGATACAAATCAAGAACTTAGAGGGAATGGTCGTGAAAGAGAATACTGGGCCTTTCTACCCAATTTTTTTTCTACACAGATTTTCCAGACACACCATTGCTACTGTAATTGTTGATTTCTTCTCAGGTAATTTATCCACTGCTATTTGTAAGTGTTGATGGAATGTGACTGTGCAAGTGTGATGGACCTTTAACGTCGCTAGTTTTAAGTTTTAAAGAGACAAGGATATTTGGGACAGGTTAATCTGTGGGTTCCCATATTGGGAATGTAATGGATTGACAAAGGTATGATGCTGGGGAGCAGAGGCAACACACGACTGTCCCTGGATCTGCCATTGCCGCCTCTACTGTGGTGCAGTGGGGGGGGGGCAGACCCTTATCGTGCTCCATCACATGGTTTTTACAAACATGGAAGTGCCACACTTTCGTGTTTGCAAAATATTTCACACCTATATTGCATAGAAATAACATCTTTGTAATTTATTTATTTATTTTATTTATTTTCTGCATTTATATACCGCCTTTCTCATCATCAGATTTCTCATCAGATTTATTCAAGGCGGTTTACATAGGCAGGGTATCTTTAGACCTGATAAGGGTCTTTACGATATTGTTCTATTCCTATATAGAACCTTCCATGCTCGAGATGTTTTCCCTTCCGAGTGCGCACCCATTATGTAAGGCACCCGTTATGGAGTTACAAAATGTACATGTTCCAGCCAAATGTGCATGAAGATTCTAGTAGTTTCTCCTCATCAGTTATTTATTCTTTCCTTCAACTCCATCCATTTAGATGATGGGTTAAAAATAAAACCGTATACATGGAAACAAAATTCCCCACAATCAGTGCATGGAAAAATCCAAACTGCTATGACTGAGAAGATATTTTGCATCCATCCCTTCTTATTGTGAAGGATCTTTTATGCATTCTTACTTTCAGGAGAAGGCCTGCTGGAGAAGGACGTGCAGGTTAGCAGTATTTACTCTTCTCCAGCTCTGCGCTGCATCCAAACTGCTCAGATTGTGTTAGAAGGTATGTGACTTTCCTGACAACAGGAGGAATATTTCAAATCTGTCCTTGCTGACGTAATCTGTTGCTTGCTGGCCTTTGTCCTCAAACAGGTGTTTTTTGAAAACACATTTGGGTTCTTGCTGCTGCAGGCTAAAGGAGTTGCAAAAAAAAAAAGTGATGCAAATATGCCCCGTTCCAGTGCAATCCAATGCATGTCTGTAAACCCCACGGAATTAATAGAACGTACTCCCAAGTAAATGTGTATAGGTTTGCAGTCTTATTACGGCCCAATCCTAATGGGGCTTTGTGCAAGGTCCTTTATGGCTGTCGCAAAAGGTGACACACCATACAGTGCAACCTGGCCGCTGTGGCAAGTGGCAAGTGGCTGGGTCTGTGCGTCAGCAGCCCGGCAATGAGCTCCAGTGCCAGTAAGTCAGCACAGGGGACAGGCGGGAGGGGGGCAGAACAGGGAGGAGCAGAGGAGGGAGAAGACTGGGGCGGGGAACAGGGTGGATCAAGGCCAGGAAGGGGCAGTATTGGCGGCAGAGTGCTTCCAATATCCTATTCCCCTTCCCAGCCTCAATCCACCAATCCAGGTCCACTTGGACTTGCACCAGCAAAGTAGCTGGCGCAGGTCTGAGTAGACCCATTGGGACAGTGGAGGCTTGCCCCGGGGCAGGGGAACAAGTATTCCCTTACCTCAAAGAGCCTTTAATATACCACTTCTTAATAATGATGGATGAACTCGTTCAGATCGGTTTGAAATCACTTAAGAATTTGTTGTCATTCTTAGGAAACAGGCAAGCTTTTCCTGAAAAACAACCCCTCCCCATTCATAATGTTGGCACATGCATGCTAAAATAAGTAATCATGATAATCAATGAATGCTGCTGCACAGATGGGTGTTACTGCGCCACCCTCCTGGGATTTGCAGTTTGGTTGGTTCATCACCCAACACCAGTCATGGCAGAGAACAGCTGGGAAATTCACTTACTTGTACTCCCAAATACACACACCCAAGAGCAGGAGAGGATTTTTGATCTGCATGGAGGAACAACTACTACACAATACCTTTGCAAGAAATTATCAACACTACTGACTGCTCCGGACTTGAGAAGATACTCACCAAACACAAAGCTGTTTAGTCAGATTGCTTGGTAGCATAGATCACAGTAATCATTGTACGTTTCGTCAAGACCAAAGTGCTTAACACTAAAGAAGCCCTACCAGTATAGCAACTGTGCAGCGGCGTGACTAGGGCGGAGTGCGTGGAGCAGCTGCTCCACTCCCGGGCGCAGGCAGGGGGCGCACTTGCCGTCGGCGTCTTCTTACTTCGGCCGTCTTCTGTTCGGCCCTCCCTCCCTCCCTGGAGCCCGAACGGCTCCAAAAAGGTAATGAAACCGGCGGCGGGGTGGGTGGGTGTCAATGTCACGTCACTTAGGCCCCGCCCTTGCCCCGGGCGCTGGGAGGGCCAGTTGCTCCTCTGCAACTGTGTTTGTAACTGACATAGTTTTAGAGCAGGGGTTCTCAACCAGTGGTACTAGAACGTACCACCAGTGGTACTTTGGCCGATAGTTGGTGGTACTTGGACCACTGGACCCCCACTAACACACAGCACTTTCGGCGGTACGGTTTTGCTCTCGAGATGCTCCTGCTTTTGACCAAGCCTCTTGGGAATGCTGAGAATGGCCTCCCCACCCACCCAGAGCCTCCTATCTGCATTTTCTGGCCTACTAAAACCTGAAAACCCAAAAGTAACTGGCGATGATGTCATCATCAGTCACTTCCGGTGTGGTACACAGCAGAAGAGTGGTGCTGGAGGTGGTACTCGGCCAGGAAAGGGTTGAGAACCCCTGTTTTAGAGCAATTAATTAGAGTTTCATTAAGAATAAGGAGCAAGTCACATTAAAGAATTCCTTCACACGTGCCTACAAAGCAGCGGGCAATGGGTGTGTCTAGTCTGCTGAATGCTGATTGTGTGATTGCTCAGAATCGCATTTAGCATTCTGAGCTAGAGAAAAACCTTTGGAGAAATTGGTGCTTGATCTGTCATGCAGCCAAGCATTACAAGCTGGACAAATTCATGGAAAGAACCAAGCAGGAAAGGGGTTGGCCAGGTTGGGCTGTGGTTCAAAGCCCATGCCCATCCGAGGACTCCCCTGGCCAGGCTGACCCCGAACCCTCAATACTGGTGTCAGTGGTAGCACCTTAGGTGCTATCAGAGGGCAGGCAGGGCTTTGCCCAGAGCCCCACGAACCTGGACCTGACACTGGAATCTGGCAAGTCCAAATGCTGGTGACATCACTATTTCTGAATGAACTTAATAGTACAGCCATAGTAGAGGAGCGCTGTCTTTAAATAAAATTACTTTCTGCTCAGTGTGGCTCTTTTATTGGATTACCCAGTTTGCCAAATTCACTCAGCTTTATTCAAATCACTTATGTGAAAATGATCTAGCATTCCTACACTTCTAGAAATTCAAAACTGTTCCTATCAGTGACACAGAGAAGGAGCTTCTGGTTGCTCCGAAAACTGACCCCTTTGTTCAGTAACGTCATGATAGATGCATTGTGTATTTTGGAAATGTGTCGCAACGTTTAAACATTGAAAATTGGACACTGCTAAAATCTGGAATGAAAATGAAGCATTGATCCAAAGATGCACAAACAACAATCAATCAATCAATCAATCAATCAATTAATTAAATGCCTTCTAGATTTTTGGCATACAGTATTCTAGATTCCACTCTAACAGCCCAATACTATCTATCCCCCCCCCCGTCGATGCAGTGGCACCAAAATGGCGACAGCTGCATCCTATGGTGTGTGGGGGGGGGGTTGTCTGGGAGGCCTCCTCTGGGTAAGGGAACATTTGTTCCCTTACCTGGGGTTAAGCCTCCACAGCACGGATGGCTCCACTCAGACCTGCATCAGCTAAATAGCTGGTGCAGGTCCATGTGGATCCATGCTGCAGGATTGGGTCCAGGAAGGGGGATAGGATATTGCCGACGCTGCTGATCCTGCCCCTCTCCCGGGCCTGATCTGCCCATCCCCCGCCCGTCGTTGCCCTCCCCCTGCCCTGTTTTTCCCCCTCCCCCATTCTGCCCTCCCCCGCCCTGTTCTGTCCTCCCGCCACTTCAGCAATGATCAGCGGGAGAAGTACTGGAGCGGGCGGGACTGGCGCTGTTTTGCTACTGGTGCTGACTGCTTTACGGCAGCAGAAGAGGAGGACCAACGATGCAAGGCAAGTTTAGAATTGGGCCCAATGGGAATAAATTCAGAAGATTATTTTATTAATGTTTACTAAATGCCAGAAGGAGACCTAAGTATGAGTCTTTTGTGAAAATCTCTCTTTGGATCATTTTAGGGCTTCATCTGGAACAAAAAGCAAAGATTCGCATAGAACCTGGACTCTTTGAATGGACTAAATGGGAGACATTCACAGTTGTTCCCTCTTTTATGACCCAGAGCCAACTGACAGAGATCAATTACAGCATAGATACCACATACAAGTAAGTGCTAATGTTACAATATGTTTTAAAATGGTACCTAAATGTTATGTTGAATTTCTACTAAAGAGATACTACCTGGTGCTGACCTAAACACTTACATGCCTTCTCTTCACACGATCTCTCTGGTATCTGTGGCGCTATTCACCCAAGTTGCCAACTATTACACTGAAGGGTAGACAGACTCTCCAGTCATTGTTAGCATTAATAGTAACTATTGACCTGCATTAGGAATTAGATAAATGCCCTGGAATCAGCTACTGAGATGTGAAGTCCAATCCTATCGCGTGGCCCGGGCAGGCTCCCAGAATGCCATAGTAGCTCCGAGCCAGTGAGAGAGCGGGCGATCTAGAGAGAGCCGCTCTCTCGCTGGCTCCGCCACCATAGAAGATGTAGAAGGAAATTACCTGGGTGCCGGCAGCTCTTACCTCGCGAGATCCAAGATGTCAGCGCCCAAATCTCGTGAGGGCATCATGCCCTCACGAGATTTGGGCGCCGACATCTTGGATCTCGCGAGATTTCGCGAGCCAAGATGCCGGAGCCCAGGTAATTTTCTTTATTATGGTGGTGGCTGCAATCCGTCCCGGATCGTTCTGGGACTTTTCCGGGAACCGAGGCCGGTTTCCGGGACTGTCCCGGAAATTCCGGGACGAATGATAAGCCTAGCAATGCAACCCTTTGTTCCTCTACCATATCTGCAAGTTTGCAAAATCACCAACAGAACAGGAAACAATAACAGGAGCTGGGTAGATTGTAGCCATTTACCAGACCCTTCAGATCTTATTATGAAATATCCACAGTGCATGGAAATTGTTCAGCTGCTAAAAGTGACTTGGTTGTCTCAACGTGTGTTGTGGGGAAAAAACCCTAATAAGGGATGCCTATATTACAGGAAGAAAAGAACAAAAAGATAGTAAAGGAGCAGAAATAAACAATCCTGATCCAGGGGCGATAAGTACTTGCAGGCAAGTAGAGTGAGACTAAGTGCTAGATAGGCTCAGCAAGGTTAACAGAAGCACTTCCTGTTAACCTTGCATAGCCTATCTAGCACCTAGTCTCACTTTTGCTGAGTTAAAAGTAAGAGCCGGGGGGGGGTGCACACACGTATGAGCGTGCTTGTGGGTGGGCGGGGCCTCAGAAAACTGCAGAGGGTGCATTCGTCCCTATCCACGGTTTTCACGTATTCGGGGGGGGGGGCTGGAATCTATCTCCTGTGGATACAGGGGCCCTACTGTATTTTTCCAATTTTGCATATGAGGAACTGGCACTGAAAGATGGTTATCCCATCCATAGGAGTGTGTGAGTTCCCTGTAGCATGTTCTGATACATACATGGGGCTTCCTCACTTTCAATTGGCCTATCATTCATTTCAATGGCTGGAGCAGTTCTGTATGAAGGAAAGGATACATGTGCAGGATGCTGTTGCCATTGAAACCTCACTTGTGGAGGAACTCTGCATGTGCATCAGAAAACATATGGAGCTCTAGATCAAAGGCAACAATTTCATAAGGTGATAAAGCAAGTTTGGTGTGGAGCAGGGATTGATATCCAAATATGCGAGACCTAATGATCCCTGAAAGCCAACAAATGCTAACCAAGCAGATGATTTTGTTAACAGATGTAATTTTCCTCTTTCTGCCCTGATGCCATCTGAAGCCTACGAGGACTATGTTAAAAGATGCTCTGCAAGTATAAAGCAGATAGTTGACTCCTGTACAACTGAAGGTAATTTGTGGTAACCCTTGAATTCACTACCTTCTTCAATAACAATCATAAGCAAAACAAAACAAAAATGGTCGTTTTGGATTCTCCCACAGCATCCTTCTTGAATGCAGGTTTGACCTACCCAATCTTCCTTTAGTATAATTCATATCCAGCACCTTAATATAACATTCTAAGAAACTCCATTTCTGACAACAGGTACCATCCTAATTGTTGGCCATGGCTCATCTCTGGATTCCTTCACTCGGCCATTGTTGGGTCTCCCTCCCAGGGATAGCAAAGACTTTGCTCAGCTTGTTCGAAAGGTAAGACCTAAGATTTTGGTTTTGTAGGATATGACTACAAATATTCTGATTATTTATGATTTTCTCTATTTTGTACATAATCATCTGAAATTAAAAATGGATAATTCCTACTCTCCATTTTCTCCATTCATATAAGTTCCAACATGGTCTGAGGGCACATGAAAGAGCCACCTTGTGGAAGCTAAGTAGGTTTAGGTCTGGTCAGTGCCTAGATGGGCTCTGCCTTGAATTCCATGATGAAGGAAAGGAGGGATATAAATCTAATTAAAAATAAAATGTAATTCACAGTAACATATGTATTCTTGTAAAAGGACTACAAGTAGGACTACCTCACAGGGTTGTTGTGAGGACAAAAAGGAGGGGAGGAAATATGTACACCACTCTGAGCTCCTTGGAGGAAGGGCAGTATAAAAATGTGAAAAATAAATAAATAAAAATAAATAAACGTGGGCTGCAGATTTTTTTAGTGCTGTTGATAAGGCACTAATCACCCTCAAATCTTCAATGAATGTCTATCCTGTTCTTCCCCTCAGAAACTCTTGAGCCAGTTTCTCAAACATATCTGACACATCATTTCCTGATGTGGTCTGTGGAGCCTAATTATCAGATATTGAGCTATTTTGTGCTGCTCCTTGTCTCAGGCCTCGTCTTCAAGCACTAGTGATCTATTATCAGTTTCTTAAAATAGTATCCTGTGACATGTCCCTAACTCTCTTGGATAATGAAAGCTATTCAGTTACATGATGGCATAGGCCTGTATGAGTGAACGGTTTTTCGTGTTTCAACCCTCTCACATTGTCACAGCAAAACTCTCTTGAAATCTTCTCTGCTTTACTAGATACCGTCCCTCGGCATGTGTTTCTGCGAAGAGATTCAAGAGGGAAAAAAATGGCAAATGATTAACCCACCAGTCAAGATGATAACCCATGGATCAAATGCTGCATTTAATTGGAAAAATGTCCTTCTGGACAATTAAGTGACATTCACTTGAACTGTGGATTTTTTCACCTGATTCAACAGAATCGTATGGGTAGCCCAAACCCTGCCCAGCAGTCTATTTCTTAGTCATAGCCAAGAGACAGGACTGAAGAACTGCCATTTATTCAGTGTGTGTGTGTGTGTGTGTGTGTGTGTGTGTGTGTGTGTGTGTGTGTATTTGTCTCTGTGTATGCACACACGCACACACATGCACGCACATGCACTCAAAGAGACTACAATACTTTTGTTTTTTAAAATATTTTTGGACAAGGAAGGAAATACAAACGTATAGTAAAAGCTACACATTTCACTTTAAGCATGTAGTGACACTTTTAATTACATTTCTACCTTAATAAATAGGAGTGGTGTCGATGTAGACTGCTGCCTGCATCACTTTTCTCTAATTCCACAGTGGCACCCAACATGTCACTGTAGCAATAATAAGATGTAAGAATTGTTAAATTACATGCAATGCACTTTAAGAAACAGAAACACACACTTTGCTTTGTTGTTGCAAAAACCGTGCATTGGTTGTAATAATAGCTAGTTCAAGTTTCAAGTAATTATCTGCTGGAGATTTCCTGAGATGACATTCATGTGATAAAACCACATGAGGCTACTTTTGGTTTTGCCGTCCTGTGAGCCTCGGATAAGACACTACACACACTTGCACATTCTCTCTCTTTTCCTCACACATACACACACATACACACACAGTCACACACACACACACACACACACACACACACGCACACACATTCTCATGTGCATTCATAGAGTCTCTTTTGCACACACAGAGTTTCATCTCCTCCTAGTCTTTCCTTTTCTCTGCATCAGCGGGGCCGGGGGGGGGGGGTGTTAGGTAGGTTTGGGCTGTGTGATAGTGCAGAATGATTGGCATTGCTTTTCACAAGGAGTCTCTCTCCCTGAGCACAGTGTTTGTTGTTGCAGATGTATGCTGTATTCATGGTCAGCAGGGGCGAGGCTTTAAGAACACCGTGTTTTAATAATGTCTGAATAGGACTATAGTTGCCTCTGGTGTATACCTGCATCCTTTTATCCCACGGTTGCCTCTGGTCAAACATGCTTTGCAGGTTGTTGAAACACTTATCTCTTTACTGGAGTATACAGTACCTGTGCCAGAGGCAACACCATTCTTGTTCCACCTTTAACCACCACCCCCCAAAAAAAACCTATTGTCTATTCTCCTTTCTTTTGTCACTTGCCTAAGTTGCCAGTAAAGAGATTTCTCTCTGCTGTGTTTTGTTACTTAATTTTTGTGTGTGACTAGTTAATTTTGTTGTAACTAGTTAAATCAGGACTGCCTAGAATAGCTGCACTATGTCCTCTCTCTCTCTCTCTCTCTCTCTCTCTCTCTCTCTCTCTCTCTCTCTCTCTCTCTTGTGTCTCTTCTGAGCTTCTATAAGCATGTTCTTCCCCCAGGGAAAGCCCTTCAGCCAGTCTCTCATTGCACACCACCACCTGATCTGGAGAAGAAGAATTGTGGCCTGGTTGAGAGAAGAAATGGGCCACAGTAACAGAAACCACGGGGCATGAATGACAAGATGATGGGTAAACATGGAGAGGAGGCTTGGACTGATCCACAGCCCTGAGACACAACAAAACGTGCTGGTAATTTTGTTGATCTTAAAATGATTGAGCCGCCAAGATATCAAGACAGGTTTGAAAACGTTCAGGGGTTCTCAACCAGTGGTACTAGTGCCACCTGTGATACTTCGACCGACTGCTGGTGGTACTCAGACCACTGGATCACCAGAACCCGGCTCTGATACGGTGCTTTCGGCAAAGCATTTTTGCTTCCAAGAGACTCCTGCCTTTGGCCCAGCCGCTCGGGAATGCTGAGAAGGGCCCTCCCGCCCATCCAGAGCCGCCTCTGAAAACCTGAAAAACCAGATGTAACTGGCAATGATGTCATTGCCAGTCACTTCCGGTGGTACATAGCTGGAGAGTAGTGTCGGAGGTGGTACTCGGTCAGGAAAGGGTTGAGAACCCCTGCCCTAGTTTTTAAAATGAGAAAGAGCATACATTACGACAGTCCAGGGCGACATCTAGTGGAGCAACCTAAAATGAAACCATCTAACATATCTGTATGAAAACCAGATTCCAGATTGTACTGTATTCACTGCTCAGGGCTGCCTCACACCATACAGCCTAAAGATGTACATCTCCTAATATGGGTATATGGGTACATCTCATATGGGTCTATCTATGGGTATATGGTACATCTCCTAATATGGGTATACAGAGAACTGCAGTCAGTTGGGAGCTGCTTGTAGCCTGAACCATATAAATCACAGAGTTGTATTTACCAGACATTGAATCAGCCCTCAATTATTTCTGAGTAAGTACCTTCCTATTGTTGATGGGGCAGTTCCATTTTTACTAGATCAAAAGGTAAAAATCGAAGTCTTATTTATTATTTTGTCCAAGATTCAAAGAACTAGTTTAAATGTGCCTAAGGGTTCATAGGCTGGGCCTGAAAATGTGCCTAAGGCTGGGCATACCCAGTATGATTTTTAACTTTTCCCCTTTAACTGGTAGTCACCGTGCCTGCGCCATGTCATCTCCTAAACAACTTTTCACACTGTCCTGAGTAGTTTGCCATGTCTGCAGCCTGTGTGGTGGTAGTTGTTGCTGTTTGAGACACAGAAACTCTCTAACAATTTCTTAGGCGTGTAGAACTAGTCATGTGGTTCTTCGGATCCTGCTCATTATTTTGTTAGATTTAAACGTTTGAAATAAAAATCAGACGTAAATGGTTTCGGCAGAGAGTGGATAGAGGGAAATTCTTCTCCCTCTCGCATAACACCAGAACCAGGGGACATGCACTAAAATTGAGTGGAGGGAGAGTTAGAACAGACAAAAGAAAATATTTCTTTACCCAGCGTGTAATTCATCTGTGGAACTCCTTGCCACAGGATGTGGTGATGGCACCTGGCCTAGATGCCTTTAAGAGGGGTTTGGACAGATTCATGGAGGAAAAGACCATCACAGGTTACAAGCCATAAGCAACCTCCTGGTTTTAGAAGTGGGTTTTCTCTGTGCCAGGTGCAAGGGAGTGAAAACGTGAAACGGGTTATCTTGTTGTGCTCCCTGAGGCATCTGGTGGGGCCACTGTGTGATACAGGAAGCTGGACTAGATGGGCTTTTGGCCTGATCCAGCAGGGCTCTTCTTATGTTCTTATGGCATAAAAGATTATGCAGTGAGTGCATAGCTGCATTCTGGATAGATCCCCTCCATCTCCCTGCACTGAGTAGATGAATGGTAGCACACACCGACAGAGGTGTAGTTTCACCCCAACGTGGGGGGCCACCGACGTGTGTGACATCACTTTCGCGTGCCCTCACGGCTCCAATTCCCCCCCCCCCCGCTGTTTTGCTTCTCATTTTGGAGCCAAACGGCTCCAGGTCGGGCGGGAGGGCCCAGCTCCAACGCAGACCTACAGGTAATATTTTCTTTCCCCCCCTTTATGCGGCGAAATTCTGCCCCCCCCTGAAGCGGCACCTGGGGCCCAGGGCACCAGGCCCCCCTATGCGCACCGATAGTTAATTCGTTGGTATGAGAAGTGCCACAACGTAGACATCCCATCAGTATGAGCAGTTGGCAATACTGATCACCTGTTCGTTGTTTACCCCATGCGCTCCTGGCTACAGGATATTGCTTTCCTGCAACTCTGCAGCAGAGTTTTGCATGCCTGATAAAGAAGATTTGTAAGCTGAAAATCTGTTCCCAAGCTGCACTGGGCCTTGAAAGGTCAAGCACTGCATTTGGCAAAGATATTTATATCTAGGCAGTGGCGTCACTGTAACTCGCGTCACCCCAGAGCGGGTGACGCGCGTCACCCCCCCACTCACCCCCCCAAATCACCCCCCCAACCTACAGAAACTTACCTTTTCCGGCGCTCGTCACCGGCCCGGCCGGCGCTCCAGGGCCTTCTGAAAAGAAGAGGCCCTGGAGCGCTTGCGTTAAAACGCGAATTTTGCCGATTTTCGCGCATGCGCAAACCCTTTTCTGAGGGCAAGGGCCTGCCCTCTTGCCCTCAGGAGGGTCTGCGCATGCGCGAAAATCGGCAAAATTCGCATTTTAACGCAAGCGCATTGGGCCTTCTGAAAAGAAGAGGCCCAATGCGCTTGCGTTAAAACGCGAATTTTGCCGATTTTCGGGCATGCGCAGACCCTTCTGAGGGCAAGAGGGCAGGCCCTTGCCCTCAGAAAAGGGTTTGCGCATGCGCGAAAATCGGCAAAATTCGCGTTTTAACATAAGCGCTCCAGGGCCTCTTCTTTTCAGAAGGCCCTGGAGCGCCGGCCGGGCCGGACGCTCCCCGGCCTCGGAGCGTCCGGCCTCCGGAGGGTGACGCGCGTCACCCCTTGGCGTGCGTCACCCCCCGGCGGCCCGCCCCGCCCGCCACGCTACAGTGACGCCAGTGTATCTAGGTTTCAAACTCCCCTCATATCACTTTTGTTATGTGCTTTACAGGCTGCAAAAATAAGGGGCAATTTCAGCAATTGGGAAAGGAGAGAGAGCCAGCGGTGTCACTAGCGCGCGCGTCGCCCAAAGCAGGGAGCGTGCACGCCGCCCTCCCGTGCACCTCCCCCCGAAATTTGAAGGACTTACCCTCACTGCTGCCGCTCAGAACATCGTCCTCCTCCGGCGGTCCAGGGCCTTCTGACGAGGCCCAATGCGGAAATACGTGAACGTTTAGCTTTTTCACACATGCGCACAACGTTTCTGAGGGCAAGGGCTGCCCTTTTGCCCTCAGAAACGTTCTGCACATGCGTGAAAAAGCTAATAAATGACGTATTGCTACATTGGGCCTTGTTAGAAGGCCCCGGAGAGCCGGACGGGGCAGACGCTCCGAGGCCTTCTCCCGTCCTCGGAGCCTCTGGACTTGGTGACGCACGCAGCAGAGGTGATTCGCGTGGGTACGCGCGTCACCCGTCTACGCGCGTCACCCCCCCGGTGGTCCGCCCTCCCCGCTACTCTCCAGTGACGCTGGTAGAGCGCTGATTAGTTGGCAGCTGTGATTTTGTTTCCAAAATGCTCTGTGGGGCATTCCAGAAGAAACAAAATGGCGACTTTCAACAGATTTGCTTTCCAGTGCGTTTTATCCCCACCCTCCAAAAATCATGTCCCCACACTCCCAAAAGTGCAGAGGAGGGGAAGTGTCACCACTCTTCTTTTGCCCCATACCTCCCCCAAATTCAGGCTGAACACTCAGTGTTTGAAAGTTTCGGCCAGCCCTAGTTTTGGCCAGAAATAGGTCAAATTTCTATTATGCTGCTAAGCATTTGTGAAAGTCATTGTGTGCAGGTAAAATGTTCATGGTGCAACAATAGTGAGGCAACTGAAGTCTTTTAAATTATATATATCTATATCTCTATATATAATCTTTTCCTGATATGCTCTCTCTCTCTCTCTCTCTCTCTCTCTCTCTCTCTCTCTCTCTCTCTCTCTCTCTCTCTCTCTCTCTCATTCCTATATGCAGTCTGTAGCCAAATCATGTCACTTTTGTCTCTTCAACATAACCAAAATACATCCCTTCTTCTCTGTCCCCTTGACAAAGACACTAGTTCACGTCCTGGACATCTCTCATCTTGACTACTGGAACTTTCTTCTCCCTGACCTTCCATGGGGGGAGTGCCTACTTTCTAACTTCCATCAAATCCCTCCTCAGAACCCACCTTTTCCATGAAGCCTTTGGTCCCACTAACTTACTGCAACGGAACCTATGCATGTGACCATGAAATAACAACATACAGTCATCGCCCCCCGTATCCACGTGGAATAGGTTCCAAGACCTACTGCGGATAATAGTGAACCACACACACATAATAGGCTGAGCAAGGCATTCTGGGATGCTACCTCTAATTGGCTAGTGTAATTGACTAGCTGTAAAATGGGTGAGGAGAGCTGTAAAATGACTATGAGGGCTTCAGAGAGCTTCAAAATGGCGTGGAGTGCTTGCTAGGGAACCATGGATAGCTGAAACCACAGATACACGACCCGTGGATACGGGGGGGGGGGTGTCATCTGTGATCTTCCCCATCTTCCCTGGCATAATTCCCCTCCCCCTCCTCTGCTATCTCCCTTGTGTCTTTATTAGATTGTGAGCTCCTCAGGTCTTGTCCTGACTAGTCTTCTATTGTAAAGCGCCATGCACATTGATGGTATTATATAAATAAGAAAGAACAATCATGGTCTTTCATAATCCAGTAGATAGCTTCAAGAAAAAAAATCCATCTCTATATAGCCCTTTTTTTGTCCGCATAAATGAACATGTGAACAAAAGAAGTTGCATATCAATGTACAAGCCTCCAGGTGGCGCCTGTGCTGAATTATTGCCACATCCCAGAGCAGGACTTCTTGGTTGGGTTAGCAAGAGGTTACTTTAGCTTAATCATTAAACATTATGGAATGTATGTTCTTAACATGTTTTTAATATGATGTTATCTGCCCTTTCAGGTAGGCTATGTTCTAAATAATCAGCCAGGTGGCTAATATCCCCCTCCATTGCCCAGACAGTCATTGGGCAGCCTGTGTATATGCTATTCTCCATGACTCAGGTAGTGCAAGACGAGCACCCATTCCATTTGTTCTGAAACTGCAGTGTTTCGCAAGCTTTTTCCTCCCAAGACCTTCTCTGGAGGATGTCAAGATAAAAGTGAAGTTCAATTTACTATTAATGTCATGACAATGGGCAGTAGTATGATGGATGTGAAGGATTCCAAAGTGCCAAATAAACTCCAGACGTTTAGTATGGCAAATGATATGTCATTAATCACAGAGAGATTTTGTTTTTTTCCATTTGCTCATTATACCCAAGACATGATTCCATTTTAAAGCTTTGAATTTTTGAAGGATACATTAGTTGTGACTAACATAAGACTCATTATCAATGGGACATATGAGTTGTAGCAAAATGTATTTTACCGCACAACTAATCAAGGAAAATTATTGGCTTTGGTAAATTTCTACTTTGCACTCTGTTTATGTACTGAAGTTTGCTTAACCAACACCAGTCTCTCAGGTCTAATTTAGGCAACGCCTTCTCAGCCAAGAGCATAGACAGAAGGTATTTTGAGTTGCAAAGTTCTCCGCTCCCATGACACCAGTGTGCATATCTGAGCAAAAACATGCAAGTGATGGAAGGCTCCAGTCTAGACATTTCTGAGAAAGAATTTGCTAAGATAAAATACATTGAATCAGATACAGGGAGAAACACTGTACTTTGTGAGGAGACAGATGGACCCACTTGAAGACAGATACGTCATTGAGCACAGAACACCCAGAAGGAGTTTGGGAAAGAGAGATGCTGATGGCTGACTAGAGACCACCAACCATGAATATGACCTAAAGAAGAAAATGGCATAACAAAAGATAGAGGTGCCTGCTCTATTTAACATCTAGTTGGGAAAAGAGGTCACTTTGAACAGCTTTAATTTAAATATTTGAGTGTGTAAAATACTTTCTCATTTAAAAAAAATGGTTTAATCATATAATAAGAAGTTGTCCTTTTTAAAGAAACACCTACGTGGTTCTTGATTTCTGCAACCTGAACACGCAGGATGCAACAATGTGTGTTGTGCTCAGCAACTGAAAGGAGTAAGGAGACAGAAAAGGAAACTCTTCTTTGCTGTGGTAGTTCTTTGCTCGGTAAAACTCCCAGGAGCAGGATCCTTGCCGATAGTAAGAAATACCAGAGGAATTGGCCACAGGCACTGAAGTCTCCATAGTTGCATAAAAAGGTTAAACATACAGAGGTGTTTAACTGGGAGGTTCTCATTTGTTCTCTCTCTCTCTCTCTCTCTCTCTCTCTCTCTCTCTCTCTCTCTCTCTCTCTCACACACACACACACACACACACACACACACACACACACACAAACAGAGCAGCAAGGGAGAAAGGGCAGAGTCACTTGAGGAGGAGGAGATAACTGAATGGTCGAGGAGAATGGAGCTAGAAGAGTGAAGGACGGCACAGGACGGAATATAATGGGAGGGCTGGGAGGGAGGAAGGGAATGGAGGGCTTTGAAAGTTAGGGCAAGGAGCTTGTGCTGAATCTGGAAATTGACAGGGAGTCAACGATGTGCTCAGTGACGAGTGACCTAAATTCTATTATGTGGAAAAACTCAATTATAAACAGTCTTGTAAGTGTATAAATGGAGGATGCTTGTATACACTGTACATGTGTAATTTACTGGGGATGTTTTCACACATTGTACTCATATTGTGTGTGTCTAGAGGTACATAATTTCAGTAGAGAGCCTGTAGTGGAAGTGTATTCACTGTATTTAGAACAGACATACATACCAACCTTCTCCAGCAGTCCAAGCTCAGGGAAAACCCGTTCTACCTGGTTGCACCAGGAGCTGCTGATTGGCTGGAAACTGATGAAGACACCAACACATTCAGCCAGCCGTCTTCCCCAAAAGCAGTTTTTCAATTCTTTTTTTTTAAAGGGGACAATGAGTATATATGTAATTGAATAAATGTACAGATAGCACTTTAAAATTAAAAAAAAGAAAAAAAAGAAGAAAGGCAGGCAGGTTACCCAAAGCATGAGAGGAAGGACAGATACACTCCTGAATCAGTGTTTGACTCCTGGTTAATGTGTGTGTAACAGTATCTGTGGATTGTGAAGGCAGGGGGAAGTCAGGCTCCAGTTGGCCTATACAACCATATCTTGTCCCCAGGAGGTGTAAAAGCAGGGGGAGGGGGATTTGCAGCACAAAAAGAACACGAGGGAAAAGGATAAAGAAGCCCAACTTCGAGTGCCACTCTTCCACCAGATAATCTCAGGTGCTGCATTGTCCCCCCCCCCCAAAAAAAAGAGGGGGGGAATCAAAGTTCTGCATGGAACAGAACTTCCAGGAGAAGAAAATCAAAGTTTCGAAAATCAAAATCACAGACACAAACACACACACACACACACACACACACACACACACACATTTATATAAAATGTTGTCAATGTTGGATAGAAAGAGGAAGATAACCATTTTAATTCAAAAGTACATTCTATGCAGATCTTATATTTCCATTATCAATGTATGAATTCTCTTTAGTGTGTGAAATTGTCCTGAGGTTAGCTGGATTTGGTCACATTTGCACAACACAGAAAAATTCCTGCACATCCTAAATCCAGAAACAACCAAACTTATATCCTATGCCAATAAGAACGTGTTTTATTCAAAACAGTTTTAACAGATACTAGAATTTTAAAAGAATAGTTGTCCTATCATAAGCTTTAAAAAATACAGATGCAGTCCTACCAAAGAGAAGAATGTTTAAGTCCCATTGATTAGAGCAGGAGATTTAAGCTTAAATCTCTCAGCTGATATGAGAATGGGACTGAAAAGTGCCTGATTGACTAGATTGCGTTTCATTTTTTTGTATGCAATGTTTATCATTTCTTCCTTTAGCTTGGGACCTCAGCTTCCTTGGCTGCTTCTTCCTCCTTTTCTTCTCCTGGAACTGCACCTATGAGAAAAAAAAATAAAATAAAATGGGGGGGGGGAGAGAGAGAGAGAGAGAGAGAGAAATAGCATTGATTATACAGTATTTATAAGCAACATGTAACTGGCTCTGTATAAATGTAAAATTTAAAAATGAGTGCCCCAGAGGTTTGAAATCTAACTCAGACAAAGACAAAAGAGGTAAGAGGGGGGAGGGGGAGATAAAAAGAAGTTTAACATTTATAATCTCAGTAAAAACTCCTGAAGGGCTGCTAGATTATGTTGCAGGAGAAAGGTATTGTAAAAACCAAATGGAAAATATGGGGTATGTATGAAGAAGAGATTTGAAATGAGAGATTGAAGAGACATTGCAGATATAATTTGGAAGAGAGCTCCCCAGGTAAGGGAGAATGAGTGAAGGGAACAGTTTTTAGTGTGCAGTTTTTAAAACATTCTATTTTAGCCAACAGAGTAAAATAGATTTACTTTTGCACTGAAGACCAACTAAAATCTTTGCAGTAAGCTATATATATAGACTATACAATCCTACAACTGGAAGCCATGCTGCTCATGATACCTCCAGAAACAATAATTCTGACTCTCCGGGTAAAACAAGCAGAGCCAGACTGTGGTGAAATGTTTCACTCAAGCAGAGTATTTGGGATGGTGGCAAATTCCATCTCTCTCCCCTTCCTCATTCTCTTATTATTGTCCTATCCAGTGTCTGAGCACCTTCTTTCTTCTCTTTTCCTGGTCAGAGGAACATCTCCAAAATGGTGTGGCATCTTGGAGAGGATGGTTAACAGCCGAATCCTATGGGCAGTTTACACTGCTGGAACGACCTTTCCGGTGGCGTCAACAGCTTTACGGCTAGTTGCAAACATGACAATGCTGGCGAGTGCGGCCTGGCCACAGCCATAAGCAGCATGCAGCTGGGTCTGTACAACAACGGACACAGGATGCCCACCGCCGACAGTAAGTCCACACAGGGGGCAGGAGGGAAGGGGTGGAATGGGTCAGGGGGTGGGTGAAACAGGGAGATGATGGGGTGGGGAGAAGGGTGGATCGGGCTTGGAAAAGGGGCGGGTTCGGCAGTGGCAGCGGCTGCTGAACCCTAACCCCCTTCCTGGGCCTGATCTGCCTTCACTGGTCAATGCAGACTGATATCGTTGGCACAGGTCCAAGTTGACCCATGGTGGCAGTGAGAGCTTACCCTGGGGAAGGGAACAAATGTTCCTTTTCCCCACAAGGATGCCTCCAGATGCCAAAACTCCCCTGTGGGATACAGCAGACACCACACTGGCACCACTGTATCGCCGCACGGGGAGTTAGGTATGATTGGGCTGTAAGTATCATTAGGGAAATGTGCCAGCCATTCTAGTACACCAGTGCCATCTTGAAGACTCTTGTGCAGCCAGGAGAAAAGCATCTTTGGCCAGTGATAAGCAGGTGCAGCAATGGTGGCTATGGGGAAGAGGAGAGTCAGCAAGAAGAGAAGGCGCTTAGGATGAGTAACGGGGGGGGGGGGGCAGACCTTTGCCTCTTGCCAAGTAACAATAAGGCTAAAGCTGCCCTTTGCAACAAGCAATTCAGAAGCAACAAGAATGCTCTGGCATACGTAGCCAGCTGCTGAGACGCAAAGTCCACTATACTCTGGCCTGACACCTGACAGCAGCTCTGCAAGTGAGTGCATAAGAGAGTAAAGTGACAATGAGTGAGGCAGCACAGCATAGCATCTATAGGTAGTGCGGCATTCAGTAGTGGCTGTTGAAGGTATTTTTAACCAGCAGTGTACTGTGATCCAGAGTGGTCCAGATTTATAGGTGGATGATCCTGTCTTGGATTAGCTGTCAGTTTATGTTTCTCATATGAATAGACAAGGAAATAGACAATATTTCAAGGGATCAGCATAATCAATCAGTGGACACTCGCTCTACCTCCTTTACCTTGATCCGCTTGGTCTTCTTGAGCCTCCTCCTCCTCCTCAGTCTCTTTAGATGTCGTGCCTTGGGCTTCTGCTTCTGAAGATGCTTCTGTTGCTGTACCTTCAACAGGAGTTTCAGCAGTAGCTTCACCATTAACTGCAAAGAAGGGGAAAAAAAAAAGAACACAATGAAACATTAAGAGAAGCAGAACCTGCTTCTCTGCATTGTTTGTTTTAGTCAACAATTTGTTGAGGCCAAATCCTGCTTTCAATATGGATGGCATCGGTCTTCTTTCCTAAAGAAAGAAGCCCCTTAAAGTAAAAGTATGGTTAGTTGTAGTCAGAATGTTCCTTTTATTTCTAAAATGGTTGTAATAACATTAGAAAAACAAGCAAAAACAATGTAATATTTCCAAAGGCCTTGTACTACCAGCAGAATCAGCAATCCTGATTCTGGGTTGGCTTTTCAAGGACTTTTTGGTGGGAGACTATTAATCAGCGGCAGAACTACAGTGGAGTGCGTGGAGCAGGAGCTCCAGGCGCTCGCGGGCGGGGCGCGCGCTGGGGGAACCCACGGTGGGCGCGCTGGGGGAACTCACCAGTCCGAAGCGCCGCGTTGCCTGGGCCCTCCCACCCTCCCTGGAGCCGGTTAGGCTCCGAAATGACCGAAAAACGGGCGGGGGGCGTCGACGTGACGCGAGGGCACGTCGACGTCACGCGACGCAGGCCCCGCCCCCATGCGCCCTGGCGCCGGTAGGGAGCCTGTTGCCTCTGCTATTAATTATTATTATTATTAAGAATATTTATATACTTTTCAACAAAAAGTAGTTCACAAAGTGGTTTACATAGTAGAATATAGGTATTAATAAATGGTGCCCTCAAATGGCTAAGTCTAAAAAACGATGTAGATAAGACACCAGCAGCAGCCACTGGAAAAGACTTCAGGCTGGGGTGAAGAGGGACAGTTGCTCTCCCCCTGCTAAATATAAGAGGACACCACTTTAAAAGGCGCCTCTTCAGTACAGTACAATGAAAATACTTAATGGATACGCATTTATACATATAAGTTCTAGTCTGTCCCCATCATCATGTGGACTAAGATACTGTATATGTTACATTTCAGCATATCTATAAATGTGCCCATTAAGATCAGAGAAGTAGAATCTCTGGCTGTTTAAACAAACTGACTTACCACAGCACAAAAACAGCAAAAGGATATGTCACACACAGAAGTGGGTATTTCTAGCAAACTATTGTGCCAAAGTCTGTGGAGAGGCTTTAAAGCCTCAAACCAGAGCAGAAGATTTTGGGATCTCATTTTGATGGAAGAATTTGGGGGTTCATTATTCTTCATTTTTATTTCTGCTTTGATGGGAATCCCTCATTGGCTTGATTAGGCCAGTTCAAGGCTTTGATGTACCACCTTGCATCAAACTATTCAAAAAAGTGTATTATATTCCATAGTGCATTCTCATACTGCCAAGTAATGCAATACGCAGTATGTGACTAGTCTATAGAACAGCATTTCTCAAAGTTCTCCCAGGGATCGCGCCGCTGCTGGAGACAAAAGGGGCAGTTTTAGACTTACCAGGGGTTGGGCTGTCCTCCAGAGGGTGCGGGGGGGAGGGGCCTGCAGCTCCAAATGACTCCTGAAGACCAATAAAGCCCACTTCCAGTTTTCGGGGAAACCAGGAAGTAAAATGGAAGTGGGCTTTAATCGCTTTCAGGAGCTGTTCGGAGGCTTGGGGAGGCCTGCTTGGGGAGGCCTGCTGGGGGGTCGTGGGCCCCCCTGCAACCTCCAGAGAATGGCACGTCCCCCAGTAAGTCTAAAAATACCCCTTTTGTCCCTGGCAGCAGCGCGATCCCCGGATTGCTGCTGCTGCCATCGCAGGTTGCCACTCCCCTTAAGGGGGTAGAGACCTGCCCCTTCTCCAAGTGGTGGGTCACGACCCACCACTTTGAGAATCCCTGCTATAGAACATAAGCCTGCCTAACTGGGGTGTTTGCCACTCCAACAGTGGTCTGGAAGTGCTCGGCTCTGTGCACTCCCAGGACACGTTTTACACCATAATGAGCGTTCTACAATCGGAATGCTAGTCCTGGTGGCAGCCTTCCTCAATAGGATTTGACCGTTCGTTTTTGTAAGGGAATCAAATTTCTCTTAGATAGCACATCACTGGAGGGAGGCCATATTTTCCCAGAACTCAAACTTGCAGTTACTGAAAAGCTGCTACTTTCCCATTCTGTGCAATTTTATAATTTATTTTTATGGAAAATAAGTAATTTCCATTGCACTGCTCAAGTTTTACACAAGTCTCACACCCAGCCTTTCCCAAACCACATAGCAACCAACTCCCTCTGGAGCAAAGCTACCCACTGCTCAACGCATCCTCTGGTGACAAGATAGGACACTAGCCTACCATGGAATGGAGCAATGCTACTTTTAAAAGTCTCTTTAGAGCTAACAGGCCTTTATTCTGGATATTTGTCAGTATTTGGAAATGCCCTCATTCTACCTGCCTGTGTCATAAACCTCCACTGACATATCCCTAAAGATGGCACATACTGTATAGGAGATCTTGTTGTTTGTACCCATACCTGAAAGAAAATTCCAACCACCTGGGAGAGTCAAACAATGCCCGAATTTCTCCCATTCTTAGATTTCCGTATGCACAGCAATCCACAACAGTGGTGGGCATATCCCTCATGCTGTTGGGACCAGAGATATCGGGAAAATCCTACAGATTGTAATGTTATGAAAATTATATTTAAAATTATAACACGCAGGATGCATCTGGCAACAGATTGCAAACGCTTCATCTGCCAAAAACACGAGGCCCAACTGAAATGAACATAGGTTGCATCACAACAGAAGGCTGCTCTGCTGGCAAAGTACTGAACCTGCTCCTTCTTCGGTTGTTGGAATTTCTGCAGTTGCAGCAGCGGTCGCATCTGGAGGAGGTGGCTCTTCAGGTGCCCAGAGTGTTAGGGTAGTAATTTTCATTGCTTTCCATTTTGGAATCACTGGTGTCAAGGCTTCTTCCTCCTCCTCTTCCTCCACTTTTTCCTAAAGATAAATGAATATTCAGTATACTAAACTGAATGTAAAAGGAGATGGCCAAGCCTGTGTCCAGTATCAGCTTTTTCCATCAGTATAAACTTACATACCCATCATACCCCATGCCTCTTTGCAATACACATACAAATAGTTACACTTCTGAAAAGTAGAGTTAACCAAGATCAACTAATAATTGAAAGGGATATTTTTGTTCCAAAATTCCTTTCTGGTTTATGACACATGCAAGCAAATCATGCAGAAACACTCATTTCCAAGCCAGATGGCACCTCTGTTATACTAGGCTCCTTTAAGACAAAGGCGTCAATGGCTGGTTGCTTCCCATAGCTCTGAACGGGTGGCAGTTCTTTGCTGCCTCTTCTCTTGTCCTTGGTTTGCACAAGCTAAGCATGTTGTGAAAAGAAATAAAAATGAGATATGAATTCCACTATTCAAAAGTTAAGAGTTCCATTCACAGAAAGAGACGTTGTTGAAAGGAATGGAACATGCATCTATTGCATAAGCTGAATCCTATCCTCCTTCCCGGACCTGATCACACGGCACGGGTCCACGCAGACCTGCATCAGGTCCGAGTAGACACCCCCCATGCTGGCTTACCTCCAGGTGTTCCCTTACTCAGAGGAGATCTCCACAACTGCCCCCCCACCATAGGATACAGCGCTTGCCATTTTGGCGCCGCTACATTGGCAGGGGGAGGGAATGGATAGGATTGTGCGGTCAAGATATTAGTTATAATCTGAGAACACACAGACATCAATAAGGAGCTTGTCATTTCACAGGCTGAGCATACACAACATTCAGTGAGTGAAGGGCTAGGTTACATAGGAGTTGTTTATCAGAGGTCAATCCTGTACTGCAATCCTGTATAACCCACAATTCACGCTGAAATGGAATGAAAGCAGTGGACGAGACCACATGCTAAAAAAAAAACACAGTTGACTTGTAGCAAAGTTGTACAAAATAAGTATGAAAGGTTGTCTAAAAATATTTCCTATTAAAAATCAGAGATCTGATATCGCATAATATTTTGAACTCACAAGTTCACGTTCCAAATGACCTTGTGAATGCCTCCACCTAGAATTTCTAACTTTTCCTGGAGGAGAGCAGGACCTTAGAATTATGTTGACTCCTGTGTATAGATGGGGCAGCCCAATCCTGTGTAAGATGTGGTGATGGCAGCGGCCACATCCTATCCCGTTCCCGGGCTGCCCTGGAGCAGCCCGGGAGCACCTCCAGAGAAGAGGACAATCGCCCCCTTCCCTGGATGCAAGCGGCCTGAGGCCCTATGGGCCTATTCGAATGTACACCAGCTCTGGAGCTGGCATACATTCAGGCCTGGGGTGTAAGGCCGCACCGGAACGGGAAAGGGCTTAGGATACTGGCAGAGCTCGCCGCTGATATCCCCGTCCTCTCCACGCCCGGTTCAGCCAATGGCCACCCTCCCTCCCTTGCCGCCCGGTCCGCCCTCCCCCTGCCCCTGCTGGGGCAGGGCTAACCTTGTCAGGAAGGCGCCGGGATGGTCCGCCGGGGGAGAGAGGACAGCCGGCCTCTGCGCTGGTGGCCCTTACTCTCTGGGTGACGTAAACGTGCTTTACGGCATGTTTACGAAACCCAGCAATGGGGGATCATGCACTCCCCTGGCACGTTTCTACACAGGATTGCACCGTAAGTTCCGGAGGAGTGATGTAATTAACTAAATGAAGTGTAGAGCATGAGCCAGTCAAAGGAAAATATAAAGTTGAAGCATCAAAATCAGTGGGACTCTGAAGTGCTTTACTGTGGTTGGATTGTGTTCTTTCTGTAAATGTTTTCATTTACAGTTCACAGGATCACATGAAAAAAGTAATCTTATGAGCACATAATGCAATATCATACAGGCTTGAAGCAACACGTATATGCAGATCTGCATGGTAAAAAGTATGGAAGTTCTGCTTGCAATTCCTTTATCAAGCTTAGAACATTATCTTGCTTGCCAAGACAAAGCATCAAACTTTCAGCAACATGGAGCAGAGATTGGTGCTCTATTTTTAAAGATTGCACAGGACTGGAAGATTGTACTACTGTACTTCAAAACAGGCCAATTCTTTGAGCAACAGTTTTGCAAAGTGCTTCACAGCGGTGCTCTCATATTACAGATGAGAGCACTGCTCTCAAAAATATGCAAAAATATGGCACACTTGTAAAGACCGCTCTCAAAAATATGCAAAAATATGGCACACTTGTAAAGCTCAAAACATTCTAGCACCAATATGACTGTAAACTTCTCACGCCACCACTGGGGAGGAGGGAGCTTATATGGATCATCAGTCAAAGGAGGTCGGCAGAGAAGAAGCTAGTATTGCTTACGGCAGCGAGAGTAGGACTTTCTAAGTAGGTTGGGAATGTTATAAATGCCTCCTTATGTGTTGCCATTTTTTGCAAAGATCAGCACAGATTTGGGAAAAGGCGTGGTTTCATGACTGTTACAGAGATCCTTGATGAGTTTATACAGTGCACAAAATGCCAACACACTGCCACGGAAAGCATGCTTCAGAACAGCTATCAGAATCAGAATCCATGCCTGCTCTATTAGCATTCTACTTTTAATGATAAAGAAACAGGCTGAAAAGAATCTGAAGAATTCAGGACACCATGTCTTCATCACCCATGAAAGGCTGATGAATGCTGTGCAAATACTGGATTAGCACTGTTAGCAATGAGAATTGTTACTCTTTCAATGTCAAGGAATGCTCATACTTCTGAACCAAATTTATTGTTTCAATCACCTTTTAGCTACAGGACATAAAATTAATCAGGCGAACTAACATAATAATGTATTATTAGAACAATATAGTTCCTGGAATTTTTAGCTAATAGCATCATTTGCACAATACCATTTACCTCATGAACGTATTCACCATGTTGTTCACATCCGATATCAAATATATACTTTCCAGAACCCATTGGCTATATAGAAAAGAAATAAGAATTAGCAATAATCTAACAACATCAAATTCTAAAGATGTAAAACGCATTAACATCACTGTACTGCTGTGTGTTTTCATAACTGCTATAAAATATATACCACATTTATACATGGTATACAAAAATGTCCAGTGCTGGTCACCACACCTCAAAAAAGATATAGTTGAATTGGAAAAGGTGCAGAAAAGAGCGACCAGAATGATTCATGGGCTGGAGCATCTCCCTTATGAGGAAAGGCTACAGCGTCTGGGGCTTTTCAGCCTAGAAAAAAGGCGCCTGAGGGGTGACATGATTGAGACTTATAAAATTATGCATGGGATGGAGAGAGTGGATAGAGGGAAATTCTTCTCCCTCTCGCACAACACCAGAACCAGGGGACATGCACTAAAATTGAGTGGAGGGAGAGTTAGAACAGACAAAAGAAAATATTTCTTTACCCAGCGTGTAATTCATCTGTGGAACTCCTTGCCACAGGATGTGGTGATGGAACCTGGCCTAGATGCCTTTAAAAGGGGTTTGGACAGATTCATGGAGGAAAAGACCATCACAGGTTACAAGCCATAAGCAACCTCCTGGTTTTGGAAGTGGGTTTTCTCTGTGCCAGGTGCAGGGGAGTGTCAACGGGAAACAGGGTATCTTGTTGTCTTGTGCTCCCTGAGGCATCTGGTGGGGCCACTGTGTGATACAGGAAGCTGGACTAGATAGGCTTTTGGCCTGATCCAGCAGGGCTCTTCTTATGTTCTTATGTTCTTATGACAAGGGCTCCGTGACAAGCAGACATCTTGGCTCAGTTCAAATGCAACATGAAAACTTACAGCTCATTCCAACCTAGGGCTGAGTTGCCATTTACAACTGTGGAACACAGTTCTGCTGTCGTAAATGGGTATAAACGGGCCCCTTGGTATCCGCTGATTCACTTACCCATGGATCTGGGATTTCCCCCCCGCCCCCGCGCAGCTCTTACCTTTATTTCTTGCTTAAACAGAACACTATAAGTAGCAGCGTACTGCTTACAGCACAGAGTCAGAATGATTCTAGCAAGCAGACTCTGTGTTAGAAAGGCTCCAAACGTTAACAGGAAGCAGTTTCCATTTCCTGTTAACGTTCGGAGCCTCTCTAGCACTGAGGCTCCTTGTTAGAATCATTCTGGTTTTGTGCTATAAGCAGCACGCTGCTGCTTATAGCGTTCTATTAAAGCAAGAACTGTTTAAGCAAGAAATAAAGTTAAGGGGTAAGTGGGGCATTTGCCCATATCTGCGGTTTTCAAGTATCCGCAGGGGGCTGGAACATATCCCCTATGGATATAGATCCCTCTTACGGTGGCCCACACAGCACACTGCTGGCAGCCATTTTGGGGGCACCACCACAAACAACGGCAGTACCAGAGGCCAACTGAACTGGGTCAATGAGTGATCTCTCTCACAATCATCTAAGATCAATACAATTTCTAACATACATACCTGTTTATTCACAAACTTCCCCTGGAATCTATGGTTTAAGTGTATGAGTTCAGCAGCTCCTTCTTGTTGTCCATTTGCCCAGGTGCCAACATATTTGGAGCCTGTTAATGCATAGACATATGTACCTTGCCCATGCCTATCAAGACAGAGACAGAGAATAGTTTCATTAACATTTCAAATTAAGCAAATGGAAAATCTAACCTTGATTCTGAGCATCAAAACTATTTTTCTCAAATGATCACAGGGTGGACTGATTTAAACCAAGGTGACTTAAAAAGCTGATTTCATTGACAAAGAAAAAAAAGTCCAATTTAAGTCACTGATTTAAATATCTCTAATTTTTGAAATTCCTATTTTCCTAAATAAGCATGCATACTACTGGTTGCTACAACAATTACAACATATTAGTTTACAACTAAATAGAGCCTTTTTACAGCCAAACCAGTCACTGGCATCACTGCAGGGGGCGGAGCTCTACGTTCCGCCGTGATCCGACCCTCCGTTACACGGGTGAACGAAGCGGCCCCGCCCCCTCACCTTCGGAGCCTTTCAGGGCAGCGAAAGCAACGTGCAGGGAGTCTCCTGTGCGTTGTTTTCACTGCCCTGAATGGTTCTGAAGGTGAGGGGGCGGGGGCGCTTCGTTCACCCATGTAACGGAGGGTCGGATCGTGGCGGAACTTAGAGCTCCGCCCCCCCTGCAGTGACTGCAGTGATCTGAAAGGTGGTGCTGGGGGAAAAAACAGGTATACCTCTGTGAACTGCACCTTCGGGTCACTTTTAAATGCACAGTCATGCGCTCTTTCAATACCAGTAGGTTCCTGCTGCAACCAGGAACACTGCGCGTGGGGGGAGGTCATGTCCCATGCCATTCTCCCAGCCTGGGGTCTGCCCTAATTGGTAGCCCTTAACAATGGATTACCTACAGAGAGTGAGTGGGAATCATCTGAGACCAAGCTCCCCTTTCCAGCTCTTCTCATTCTCTCTCACATAGTAGTACACACAAGCCACTCTGGGTTGTGCTGACTGGAAAAGTCTTAAGGAGACAGAAGGCACTTGCTCTCTCAATTAGGCAGGTTGTTTATTCAAAACAAGGAAAAGGTTTCTTAAAACAAAAAAGGGAAGACAGAAGACAAATAGTCAAATTCTATGCTTGGGTTCAGAGGCAAAATTTAAAGAAGAATAAACCAGTTTCTATCTATTCCTAGTTTGAAATCAAGTTACATTGAATAAATGGAACTTACTTACAAGCAGACATGTGAACAGGCTTGCTCAATGAGATGGAAACTATGATATTTGGCAACTAGAGTCATAAATACTGTATTCATAATTTGAATACACTGCAAAGCTCAGATAGTTGAAATATGAAATCATGGCATCTTCTGGGTCCCAGTACCTGTACTTACTGCTCGCTTTTCAGTCCAATAGGAAGAGATGGGGCACAGGACCGCATACTGTCATGTGCAGAGGACCACTAGATTGGCCTCTTACAGCACAATCCTACGCATGTCTACTCAGAGGTAAGTTCCATTGTGCAATGGGGCTTACACCCAGGAAAGTGTGTATAGATTGCTGCCTTAGTATCATATCCACTTTTATTTATTATTTAAAATTTTATATCCAATGATCTCCACCCAAAACAGCTCACAACATAACAAATAAATACATAACAATAAAACAAAATATAAAACAAAATTAAAAAAAAACATAGAAGTATAGAGCCATTAGCAGTTTTTAGAATGGAAAGTCTAATGTTTAACTCTTATGGCACAATCCTATTGTGCTCTTGTGCCAGCGAAGCATGTGCTCCGCTGGCACAAGCTGGCACAAAACTGCTGGAAAGCAGTTTGTGACAGCGTGCCTAACATCTGCGCCAACAGGAAGGCCTGCGCCATCCCGCCAGCACCAGTGCAAGCCGTAACGTGCACCGGGAAAGGTAAGAGCTGTGTGGAGGAGCAAAGGGGCAGGGGAAGGACCGGGGGGGGGGAGGTGGAATGGGGCGGGGGCAGCAATGGGGTGGGGGATGGGCAGATTGGGCCCAGTCAGGGGCAGGATCGGCAGCGCAGTCACACGCCGTATCCTGACCCCCTTTTAGGGCCCAATCTGCCATCATTGGTGCACGCAGAGCCAAATGGCAGGCGCAGGTCCAAGCTGACCCATTGCGGGGGCTTTCCCTGAGGCTAGGGGACCTCAAGGAGACCTCCCACCTACTGCTTTTCTCTGCAGGATGCAGCGTAGCCCACGCTGGTGCCATTGCATCAGTGCAGGGAATGTTAGGTAGAATTGGACTGCCCATGCAACACGTCAGGTTGCTAACTTGGCCAATAACTGGAGCTAAGGCTGTGGCCATGTCCCACCTGTATTGTACCATCTCTACACTGGCTGCTGATTTGTTTCCAGGCATAACTCAAGGTGCTGGTTATAACCTTTCAAGCCCTATATGGCTTCAGGCCAGGCTACTTGAAACACTGTCTCTTTCCAGATGGGGCGTACAGAGAGTCCTTGCCACCTGGGGCGGCAAGGATGGGTGTCAACCCCCCCCCCCAGCCTGGTGACGCCCAGAAGTGACGTTACTTCCAGAGAGACAGCGGTCACATCTTCGGCTTCTCTTCCCTGATCGGGAAAGAGAAGCAGAAGACGCGGTCGCCAACAGAGCGGTAGGGGGTGATGCGCCCGTTGCCGGCCACATCTTCCCCGATTGGGAAGAGAAGCCAAAGACGCAGCCACCCCAGTCTGCTGGCGACCGCGTCTTCAGCTTCTCTTCCCTGATTGTGGGAAAGAGAAGCTGAAGACGCAGCTGCCGGCAGACCAGGAGGGGGGTGATGTGTCTGCTGCCGCCCCTGACAGCAACAAGCACATCACCCCTTCCCGGCGCAACATCCAGGGCAGCCTGCTCCCCCCGCCACCCCTCAGTGATGCCAGCATTTCCAAATGAATCTGTCCATCCCATGAAATCATCCAGAGAGATCCACTTGCCATCGTATCATCATTTGCTATAATCTCCTACCATCATTTATGAAGGCATGTTTGGCAATGGTAAAAGGGAGGGCCTTTTTCTGTTGTGGTGCCCACCTTTTGGAACACTCTACTGAGGGACGTTTGAACAGCGCCTTCCTGATCTGCTTTTCACAGGACATGAACACAATCCAGTTCTCCCAGGCTATGGGGATGAATTAGGGCACCTTGTTCATTGGTTGTGTTGGCTGCTGCTTTTGTTTTATATTGTGCTTTGAACATTTGCTTTTTATTATTTTATTCTGGATTTTTATTAACAGATCTGAATCCTAAGATTCATTCTGAAATTAATAAAATAAGCCTTAATGATTTATCTGGAGTCTAGAAATAGTTGGTTTAACTATACTATTTTATATTTGACCTTTGATTGCTATAAGTTACTGCTTTTTATCTTTAGAATTAACAATAAAGAAGAAACCTGAAACTTCAATGAAACAAACCTGTAGTTATTAAACCAGTCTCCAGTGTATGTGTCTCCATTTACGTAAGTGTAAACTCCATTGCCGTGTCTTTGGTCCTCCACCCACTCTCCTGCAAATAACATCACACACACACACACACACACACACACACACACACACACACACACACACACACACACACACACACACACACACTTATGAATAAACCATAATAGTCAATCATTGGCTTGATTATATGACTGTCTAATTAATTTAGTATGGAAAAAGTGCTTACTGCAAAAAGGTAGAGATTTATAGGTTTAAAAAGTCATGTAAAAAGTGTTTTTATAAATATTAAACAAGTAGGAGGAATTCCAAAAACTTTAAAATATAAAATATATAAAATCATCAGAAAAAAAACACACATTGTAAAATATTGATCCAATGTTTCATCCAGTACTCTGGACATTCTTAAAGAAACTCGTCTCCTACACACTGCAGTATACACCAGACTAGACATAAACCCAATCATTCCAAAGTACAGTTCATGTAGTCATATTCTACTGTAGGTCTGCACAATTTGTGACCCATCAAGCCAAATGAACCCCAAAAGCTGGTGACCCACCCCCCCCCCGCTCCGCCACATGTCCCATCAGGAGCTTCACAAGCCTCCTGTTTTTTTCTGCCCTTCCACAACTGCAAAATTAAGGGTCAAGCTTAGCAAGTGACAACACAAGACATGAATTTCATTTAGTGGGTCATACACTGTTCAGGTGGCTCTGTTCCTTCATCAAAGAAGAACCTAATGATAGTGCTGATCTATTACAGACTAGGTATAAAGATAAACAGAGCATTCTGTTCCTGGATCTCTACTGATTCCAATCAAGAGACTGATTGAAAGAAGCAGCTTCAAGTACTCTCAGAAGGAAACTATTCAAAGCACTCAAATTAATGTTGTCAGCAGCTCCAATTGCTTCTAGAAGGAAAAACTCTCCCTCTCTCCAATCACATTGTACAATACTACAGATAGGCACCTCTGTGGGAGGACACAGAATAGTTTGTATCAACCTAGGTACAATGGTGTCCTGTGGCACCAGTGTCTTGTTCTGCTTACCTGTCATAATTCCATTATGGGAGGGGCCATTCGACTAGGATAATGGACTAGACCAACCAATGATCTGATGGTATACAGTGGACCCCCGCTATCCACAGATCCGGTATCCGCAGATTTGTCTCAATGCGGATACCGGGGGTCCACTCTAAAGCATGCAAATAGGGGGGAAAGGGTTTAAAAGCAATTTGCTTACCTTTTAGAGGCAAACCGCTGCATGTTATTGCTTTTACTAGCTTAAATCGCGCTCTGGAAGCCTCTTCCGGGTCGCACGACTTCCCCACCCTCTCACAAAATAGCTCCACAATGCACTCTGGGGCCATCTTGGGAGAAGGGAGTTGCACGACCCAGGAGAGGCTTCCAGAGTGCGATAAAAGCAAGAACACACAGCAATTTGCCTCTAAAAGGTAAGCACATCACTTTTAAACCTTCCCCCCTTTTTTGCATGCTTTAATGTTGGTCCCCCAGTATCCACACCCCAGGATTTCAGTATCTATCTGCGGGGGTTCCGGGAACAGAACCCTCACGGATACTGAGGACCAACAGTGTATGTTCATTATGAAAGATTATTCCAAAAAATTAGGCATATATTCCCAAAAATTGGCATAATAGGCTTTGTAAATTCTCACTACTCTGCCCATTTTTGTTCCACGTGACAGCTGTGCACATTGTAGCTAAGTAGCATCAAATCACAGTACAGGTACTTGTTGCTGGCACAGCAGGGCAACATCCTGGTTCTACTAATCTGGTTTTGGCACTAGCACAAATATCACAGGTTGCAACACTGCACTTTCACTCAGTCATTGTACTCTAGTCTAGCCTATATATACTTCATTGCTGGAACAGTGGCTTATATGATTCAGGCTCTGGGGAAATTCTCTGTTTTCTACTTGTTTTTTTTACAAAGAAGAGGCAGAATAAGATGTACTGTATATGTACAAACTTTCCTCTTATTCTTATTTGTTCCATCATGATAAAACATGTTATAAATAGATAATGTATTCTAATAATGTCCGCACCCATGACAGGTGGCTGTCTTTGCCTGAAAACCGCCTACGAGGGAGAGCCCCCTACTGCATGAGGGAGACTGTTCCAGTGCTGGACAGCTCATACAGTTATGAAATTCTTCCTCATGTCTAGCCTAAATATACTTCTTTGTGGTTTTAACCCATTGGTCCTAATCCTGCCCTCAGGAGTCACAGAGAGCAAGTCTTTCCCTTCTTCTGTGTGACAGGCCTTCAGATACTTGAAGATATCATATTTCCCCTTAGTCTTCCCGTCTCCAGGCTAAACATATACCAGCCTCCTTTAACCATTCCTGATAGGACTTGGTTCCCTGACCCCTCACCATCCTTGTTGCCCTTTTCCGAAACTGCTCCACCTTATCAATGTCCTCCTTTGGAGCCCCAAACTGGATGCAGTATTCTAAGGGAGGAGGACGACCAAAGCAGAATAGAGCAGTGGTTCTCAAAGTTCTCCACACGAGGTGGGGAGAATTTTGAGTCTTTGCGGGGGTGGACACAGCAGCAGCAGCGATCCCGGGGATCACGCCATCATCAGGGGAAAAAGTGTGCTTGCTTACCTCACTGGGGATCCTGAAGGTTTTTGCGGAAACCGGAAGTGGATGTAAATTGCTGCAGAGCGGCGATCTGAAGCCCAGGGAGGCCTGCGGAGGGGTCCGCAGGCCTCCTTGCACCCCCCGGAAGCCGTCAGGAGCCCCGGTAAGTCTGAAAATGTCTATTTTACCTGGTGGTGGCACCGATCCCCGGAAACACTGCCGCCATGCTGTCCCCGCCCCTTAAGGTGGCAGGGGACAGCATCTGGTTCCAGTGGTGGGTCGCAACACACCACTTTGAGAAGCACTGGAAGAGAGCGTAACTATTACAGTACTTCTCATTATCTGAACACTATGCATCTACTCATACAGCCCAGCACTGCATTTGTTATTTTTCCAGCATCACACTGCTGGCTCATATGCAGCTTGTGGTCCACTAAAAGCTCAATCCTACCCTTCCCCCCCCCCGACCGCTGACCACGTCAAAAATGGGTGGTGGTGGATCAGGAGGTTTTTGAGGTGAAAGGGGGTTTAAATCCCCTTACACCTTCATAAGCCCCACGCTCAGACCTGCACCAGCAAAATCATTAATTCAAGTTCAAGAGAAAGGGGGCTGGGAGGCTGCAGAAAAGGGGGATAGGATTCGGCATGAGCCATCGCCACCAGACCCACCCCCTCCCGCAGCCTCCCTGCCCCTATTATGTCCCCTCCTCATCCCGTTTCACCCCTCTCCTCCCCTCCCCTGCCACTGCCTTACCTGCTCTGGCAGACTGGGAGTGCTGCTGCCTTGCACAGCAGTGCTCCCAAAATGGCCACCGACAAAGTGGAGTGCCCTCCATTGGCAGCCATTTTGCGACAGCGGAACTTACTTCTGCTGTCTCAAAAGGTTGTGTGCGACAACCAATAGTATTGGGCTGTAAGGCACATAGATTCTTGGCCAGTCTGTACTACGTTTCCCCTTTTTTAATGATAGGGACAACATTTGTACTACATTCCCCCTTTTTTAATGATAGGGACAACATTTGCTCATCTTCAGCCTTTGGGCACCTCATCCATTCTGCAGGAGTTTCAAAGACTAAATGGATCCGCTGTCTAGATATAAATATTTAAATCTAAATCTAGATTTCAAAGGAAATAATAGTCCTTAAAACATTCAAAGGTCTGAAGATATATCTAGTCCAATACCCTGAATGATACAATTATAAATAGTAAGGAACTTTATTATATACTATTCTACTATAAATATGAGCATGTCACACTCATTGAATTGTATTCAGATACTGAAATCCTTTAGTAAGAATTAAAAACATTTATAATTTCCGGGAATTCCGTCATTTAATAAATAGCTAATAAAAACTAAAGCATAAAAGATGTAAAATGTCTGAAGTTTCGCTACTCAAACTGGTAGCATCCTCAGAGCAAAAGTCACAGCACAGAACTTTTTTAGTAAGAAGTTTAGGCAAAGGCAAATGTAAATGATAAAGTAGTACTCATCACCTCTCCTTGTTTCCACTCGCATTATTAATATACTATTAATGGCAAATCTAAAATTATTAAGGTATAACATTCTCTCATTGTCAGTCATTATTCTTTTAGGTTCTACATTTCTGCTCCATAGTCATATCAATTGTCCATGAGGCGATAACATTTCCATGAAAAGCTACGCAGCCCAATTGTATGCTGCGTAGCAACTCAGAAACAGGTTCCACTGAGTTTTACTTAGAAATCTTTTGCCTTGTTGAGTCAAATTTATGACTCTGAGCCCACTGTTCCTACCATTTCATTCAATCGTTCATACACTCGGGCTTCACTAGCTATCAGAAGCTTGCCAATTCAAACTGAACAAAGAAAACATGTTACCTTCATATTTGGATCCATCTGGATAAATAAAGGTGCCGTTTCCATGTTTTTTATTGTCCATGTATTCTCCAATGTAGCGTGCACCATTTTTAAACCTATATGTTCCCTGAAATATATACATTGTAGAACTCTTGTTAAGTCTCATGACTGATTTACTACAGTGCCTATATTAGCCAAACAGCTGATATACTGTACGTAAATGAGCATATTCCTTTTTTTAAAAAAAAAGGTATTCCTTACCTGGCCACTTCTTTTACCATTTGCATATTGTCCTTCATAAGTATCATTATTGGGTAATCTGGCCTTCCCATGTCCATGTCGTTCACCAGCTTCATTGCGTTCACCTTCATATTCCTATTTAAATACAGTATGATCAAATAGTTATTCTGTCAAAGCAGAAGTTACACGAGTCAACTTATAATTGCACACTAAAATGCTTATAAACATTGCTTCAGATTATTATTTGATTATAAAACTAATATGAATACAGAAGACAAATTATGATACATTCAAAATATGTCTTTGCTTGCCTGAATGCATCAGTAGCATGATCCTATACCAGTCTACTCAGAAGTGAGGACCATTGATTTCAATGGGACTTGCTCCCAGGTAAGTGCTTATAGAATTACAACCACATGACCTTAATACGTATCTCAAACAAAATGTAACTTCTTTGTTAGCTTTTTAACATGCATAATTCTAATATGTGGCTATATCAGATTATCAGTCAATGCAATGTTAAATAAGGTAATATTTAGGTCTCTTCTAGCCATAAGACTGTTTGGGTATTTCTCTGTTGATTTATGCCCAGATATAAAGTTAAGAAAGAGCTTCAAAATTCAATTTGTATCCTGCGTTGGGGAATTGCCGGCCACCCGTCAAGGCAGGTAAGACAGCACTGGAGGCAGGACAGGGTGGGAGGAGGGCAGAATGGGGACAAAACTGGGCAGGAAGAAGGAGGAACAGGGGCAGTGAGGCTGTGGGAGGGGGTGGATCTGGCAACGATGGTGCACGCCCAGGGTCACCAGATATGATGGAGGATAAAGTGCCTATACCTTTAACCATTGTATAGAAGAGGGGATTTTGGTAGGTGCAGCTTATCATGGAAGGGTGCAAAAAGCTGCACCTGCAAAATCCCCTCTTTTATACAATGGTAACGGTACAGGCACTTTGTCCTCCATTGTATCTAGTCAGCCTGTGTGTGCCAGATCCTATCCATTCTGAGAGCAGCTTCCCCACCCAGTGGCATTGCTCGAGGTGGGGTGGAACGGTAATTACTGTGCGTTGCCTTCACTGCACTGAATGGCTCCAATGGCAAGGGGGCGGGGCCACCTTGTGCTGGGGAGTATACGGTGGTTAGCACAGTGCGGAACTTACCGTTCCGCCTCACCTCGAGCGACGCCAGTGTCCCCACCCCTTTCTCTCCTCGGACCTGCAAGGACACACGCACGCACACCAATACAGTGTGCGCCTTTTTGGCACAGCTGCACCAGCAAGGGGGGCCGGGAAGGATAGGATTTGCCTCTCTAGTGCAGGGGTGGCCAATCTTCCACCATTAGGGCCTCTGCATACTTAAGAGTTGTGTAAAAGACAGAATCTTGGCAGCTGCAAGTGCTGATGGTGCTGCTAAAGCAGCTGCACCTGCTGAAATGCCTTCACCTATGCAACCATTAAAGGGCCAGGAGCATTCATGTTGAAAGGTGGGCCAGGCGCGTCACTAGGCACGCACCGCCCTAGTGACCCCCGTTCCCCCCTCAAAAATTTTCGCGCCACCTACCCCCCCCCCGGCCAGCCAGCTCCACACATCCGTGCCGGCCGGCTGTCTGAGGCCTAATGACGAGGCCCAATGCATTAATACGTGATTTATTATGTTTTTCGCGCATGCGCACGAGAAACGTTCTGCGCATGCGCGAAAAACATTATAAATTACGTATCGCCGCATTGGGCCTTCGTCAGAAGGTCCTGGAGCGTCGGCCAGGGAGGTTGCTCCGAGGCCTTCCCCTGGCCTCGGAGCCTCCGGAGGGCGATGCGCGCAGCGGAGGTGACGCACGTCACCCTCCAGCGGTCCGCCCCCCGCGCCTCACTCTAGCAACGCGCCTGTGGGCCACCCTTGGTCTAGTGTTAAGATTCTCCCAGCACTAGTAATCAGAAGTGACACCTTGCACTTTAATACAGTACAGTATATTATAGTAGCTGATGTTTACCTTTTCTCAAAATGTTTCTATAATCACACAAACGTGACTAAGGCTGCTGCAATCCTATGCACACTTCCCTGGGAGTAAGCTGCATTTAATTTAATGGGGGTTACTTTTGAGTACACATGCATCAGATTGTGCTGTAACAACAACCCATGCATGTGTGCTCAGAAGTAATCCCATTTATATACCTGCACACTTACCTGAAAACTTACTCCAGGTAAGTGCGCATAGGATTAAGCCTGAATCTTTCAGCAAAAGTCCTCTTTTTTCGCCTCTTTAGTTATGTTATCCACTTATCGCACTTTTTGACTAAAACTCAGCCCTCCCTTTCCCCACTCCCTTATACGTGCCTCGTGAGTCTTCCCCCCCCTTTCACCCACCCCACCCCACCCCTCCTGCGGCTGCACTGACCCCCAAATCATTCTCTGCCTCCTCTTCGATCTCCTCTGATCCAAGATCGGACATGTTTCAGCCGGGGCTCAAGGAGATGTCACCATGGAAACAGCGTCCTCGTCAAACTCCGCCGCTGGTGCTGAATTTCTGGGAGGCGGCGCTTCAGAATCGTGGTCACTATAGCAACCGTGTTTAGCGCCCTCGCGCCCAAGGATCTCTTGCCCTCCGTCATTTCCCGTCCTATCCTTGGTCTCTCGGCACCTGCAGTCCTTTGACAAGCAGGAGGGCGCCCCCTTTTTTGTGTGTGTGCGCGCATAAGTGGGCATGCTCGTAGAATTGCCGCCACCACCCCGGCAAGGCTCTTATCTGGTTAATAAAAAGGAGAGGTGTCGCTTTCTCCAGGATAAAGACAGGGAAACGGCAGGTCCAGGGAAAGTTGCACTTGTTGAATTTCCGCATGTTGTGCAGCTCTTAAAGCCAAGGCAGCAGAAATAGTGAGTTTTCTTTTCACAAATCCACTGGCACAATTTGTCCTGCCCCAAAAAGGTGAATTGACAGTTTAACTTTTAGCAGTTACAATATTTAGGAGTACTTAGAGAAACAGGTAGTACGGGTAACGCAGCTATATCTATGTAAAAAACACAGCAATCCGACTGAGGTTTAAAAACAATGACGATTTTATCTGTGTTTAACTATGTATTCCCGGACAAACAGAAATTATTAAGAAACCACGGCTGGACAAGTGAGCCCAACGTTTCGTGTCCTAATCTGGACACATCTTCTGGGGCAATCCAAAAAGGAATGAAAGATGTTGTTCTCAGCGTCTCGCTTCGTTGTTTTGAACTTCAGAAGCTAGGTAAACACGCTGTCAGTTGAACGGAAACCATTCTGGAACTCCTCTGTCAATCAAAGAGATCGATCCTGCAAAAACTAACAGTGATAGCTTGCAATTTTGTCCTTTAGACCTGGTGGATCAATAACAGTTGCATGTCAGTTCATGTTTAAACTGCGGTTATTGCGAAAACTCCGCAGGAAACCCTGCTGTCAGGCGAAGGGGTTCAATCTGGAAACAGCTTGCCAACATAGAGGTTGAGACTGCAGTTGATCCTGCAGTTACTAGGTTGATTCTGCACTTATTAGCATGGAATTCTGTATATTTCCAAGGGGCTGTTGTTCACTTTGAGACCCGGTGTCTATCAGTCACATAGTATCAACTCGCATTTTCTGTTGTTATATTATTGCGAGCCTGTCCCTTCATAGGATGTTTACGTATGACAGGGAGCCAAATGCGATTGGCAAGATTCAATTCTTGCTGCCTATTCATCAGTAGGTGAGGTAGTTTTTTGCTAATCTCAAGAGCTTCTGAAGTTCAAAACAACAAAGCGAGACGCCGAGAACTATAACATCTTTCATTCCTTTTTGGATTGCCCCAGAAGATGTGTCCAGATTAGGACACGAAACGTTGGGCTCACTTGTCCAGCCGTGGTTTCTAAATAATTTCTGTTTGTCCGGGAATACATTGTTAAACCCAGATAAAATCGTCATTGTTTTTAAACCTCAGTCGGATTGCTGTGTTTTTTACATAGATATGGCTGTGTTACCCGTACTACCTGTTTCTCTAACTATATCTGCTGGCCATGAAAGCTTTCGAATGAAAATTTAGGAGTACTGTATTCCATTCATGCAATCATGTAGTCGTCTTAGAGCGGGAGGGGGCACAGGCTAGCTCCGGTACTTTTGTGACAAGCCGGAGGGCTGGGATGCCAGATCGAGCGCCCTGTGCAAACGCACAGCACGAACAGCAAAACTAGTGCTGCTGCGGTATAGCCTCTCTGTGCTTTGGCGGCAGGCAGCAGAAGGGTCCAAAGAGAGAAGAACAGAGGAAGTTACGGGTTCGGCTAGCAGGTCTTTTCTGTGCTTAAACTAGGAACAAAAGTGCTAAGCCGCCGCATCCCTCCCCTGGCTTTTCCCTTTCTACCACCCGCGTAATATTTCACGCTCTCTTTGAAGGAGGGCAGGGAGGCTGCTATTAAGTAGGTGCAGCTCTCCACAAGTGCAGTGGCTCCATGATGGAGAGGAGGGGGCTGTATATGCTGAATTTCTGCCAGCTGCATCTTTTAAAGGCACAGGAAACCATTGAATAAGCACACTGAATAGACATGATATGCCCACCTCAGTTTCTATTGGTTACCTGCTAAAGTTGTCTTGTCACATTTGAAGAAGTCAAACCTCTCCTGTGGCCTGAAACAATGTTTGACTTGTGTAAATAACTCATTGCATCAGCAGATTAGTTTGAGTTTTTGGAGCCGCAAATTAAACCAGTTGTCATCAGCCTTTGCAGACTTGCTCATCTTTAACCCCAGCCCCAATGAGAAACCTATTGTAACAGTCACTATGTTTTGACTATAGTCTATATTTCTAGATCTGTCTGTCTCCTTCTCCTGCTCTCACTATATGCCCATCTTTCTGCTTCCTTCCCCCCCCCCAAAAAAAAGACGGTTGTGGCACTGTTGGGGCAACCCTCCTTCACAGGCAAGCTGCGAGCGATCCACTAGCTAAAGACCGACGACTTGCTTCATGAAGGTGCACAAGGCAAACTGGTTGTGTAAACTGGCTGCCACACATATGAATAACTGGCATATGCACAACAACCTGTAATGATTTTACGCTGATCAATCTGTACAGGGAAAAAGACCATAAACCCAGAAACCTGGTATGCCATTTGGTTCTTAGTAAAAGATTTAACAAAGTTGGGCCTCATACAAAATGTTCTCCCCTCTCTTCTCACCTGCCCCTGATCCCAAATATTTCCTTTCTCACTCCCTCTTAGAGTACCCCACTGACTTTCTTTCCTTATAATTTTGATATCATTACTCTTTTTACCTTCCTGCAGCTTCTATTCCCCAGTATAATTCTCTTCATCTCACCCCGTTCAATTGTACTGTACCTATACATCATTCTTACATATCGAGGTTGGCATGACTCCTCATGCCATGTTTCCTGAGGAAGTGGGATGTGTGCATTCCTCCCCTTTGATGAAGATTTAGCTGAGAATACACCGTCTTTCACAGTGTCATGTAATGCCAATGTGATCTCCTCCCAAAAAATGGCATTACAATCCTGCATGATTTTGCTGTTAGGCCTGTTCTGAATATAGTCAAAGCAATGTCATTTCACAGTGCATAATCATGATCTATTCTAAGAAAAAGGTGTGTACACTTTTCTCTTTGGGGAGATGATGAGTACTGACATAAGAATGTGTCCTGGCCAGGCAAATACTTACTGGGTATGCAGTAAAAAAGAAGGTTTTTTTTTCTCCACTTTGAGCTTTGGCATATTGAAATCCACAAGTGCCACTTCAGATATTGGTTATACATACTGAGCAATTCTATGCATGTTTATTCAGAAGTAAGTTCTACTGATTTCAATCGGACTTATACCCAGGCAAATGTATAGGATTGCAACCTTAAGGAAGTTTGATCTCAAACCATGAGGTAAAAACACATGTCAGAGTCAGTTTCAAATGATCAGAAATATGCCTGTTTCTTCCTAAAGACAAACCTTGGGCCCATAAGCTTCCAAGGTTTTTTCTAAATGCCTATCTCTTGTACAACAAGTATGAAATTGATCTGCATCTAGCCATTTAAAAGTGACATTGACAAGAACCTGAGGACTTGTGACTTCTGCTAATAGAAAATAACATCTGAAAAACATACAAATACCAGCTGTAGTAAAAATGTGATTCTTGAGACAATGGAAGTTTGCTGGAACAATGTTGATAGTACCAATTTTTTTTAAAAAAATCAAGACCTTTCTAATGTAAATATTTTTGTCTTTTTAAATTTTTGTCTTTGTGAAAGCATTTTTAAAAATAATTCTGTTTTAGTCATTGGATAATACAAGTGGGGAGTTGGAAAGAAATCACAGGAAGCTGGCTTATATTGAATTAGACCGTTGGTCCATCTTGTCAGTATTTATTTATTTATTTTATTTACAATATTTTTACCCCGTCTTTCTCCCCGAAGGGACCCAAGGCGGCTTACAACATGGGAGACGGATTGTTGTTGTTCAGTCGTTAAGTCGTGTCCGACCCTTCGTGATCCCATGAACCATATCCCGCCAGGCCTTCCTGTCCTCCACTATCTTCCTGAGTTCGCTCATTTTTATGTTCGTTGCATCGGTGATGCTGTCTAACCATCTCATCCTTGGCCTTCCCCTTCTCCTTTTGCCTTCAATCTTTCCCAGCATCAGAGTCTTCTCCAGAGAGTCCTCTCTTCGCATTAGGTGGCCAAAATATTTGAGTTTCAGCCTTAGTACCTGTCCTTCCAGGGAACAGTCAGGCTTGATTTCATTTAGAATTGACTGATTTGATCTCCTAGCAGTCCAAGGGACTCTCAGGAGTCTTCTCCAGCACCACAGTTCAAAAGCATCTATTCTTCGGCGCTCAGCCTTCCTTATGGTCCTTCCAAGGAGTAAGCGTCTTTTAATTTCCTGGCTGCTGTCTCCGTCTGCAGTGATCTTGGAACCCAAAAAAGTAAAATCTGTTACTGCTTCCATTTTTGCCCCTTCTATTTGCCAGGAATTGATGGGACCAGATGCCATGATCTTAGTTTTATTAATGTTGAGTTTCAAGCCAACTTTTGCACTCTCCTCTTTCACTCTCATCAAGAGGCTCTTTAGTTCTTCTTCACTTTCTGCCATTAAGGGAGACGGATACATAATACAAAAAATAGTCATATTTAAAACAATAAAAACAATCCACAAAAGCTAGTAAAAACATCATCTAAAATTAATAAAAACACATCAAATTACAATTAAAACAAGAGCATAAAAAAGCAGCAGCACTCCACCTGTGCCAGCAGGATGTTAAAAAAGGCAAGGACTCAGAAGGCTTCCTTAAGTTTTCAGGCCTCGTCGGAAGGTCTCCAGGGAGGGAGCAGTACGTAAATCAAGAGGGAGAGAATTCCATAGGGTTGGTGCCACTACTGAGAAGGCCCTATTTCTGGCCGCCGCCCCTCGCACCTCCCTGGGCGACGACGGTACCCGCAAAACGGCCTTCTCTGATGACCTAAGGAGATGAGCCGGAATATATGGAAGTAGGCGGTCTCTCAGATATCCTGGCCCCAGGCCGTATAGGGCTTTAAAGGTCAAAACCAGCACTTTGAATTGGGTCCGGAAACGAATCGGCAGCCAGTGCAGCCGCTGAAGAAGTATGGTTAATAGAGGCTGATGATGGCAGCTCTACAGGATTTCAGGCAGAATTTTTCTTTGCCCTACTTGGAGATGTTGGGGATTGAACTTGGGACATCCTGCATAGGGCTGGCCCAGCCATGACACCAACTGAAACGTTTGCATCAAGCAGTGAGTTGAGGGAGAAGCAGCGAACTGACAAGTGTTGCCCCACATCCCACCTCTGCCTGCCACCCCCTCACTGAACTGATTTGGGGCCCAATCATATCCAACTTTCCAGCGCTAATGCAGCCATGCCAGTGGGGCGTGCGCTGCATCATGCGGTGTAGGGGCAGTCACGGATGCCTCCTCAAGGTAAGGAAATGTTTGTTCCCTTACCTCGGGGCTGCATTGCAGCTGCATCAGAGCTGGAAAGGTGGATATGATTGGGCCCTTAGTCAGTTCACTTATTCTCTCCCCACTTGCTGAAAATAAGCAGGAAGATGATTGGGCCATTGGCAGCCCACCTCTTCTTCCAGTGCTACAGGAGGAAGAAAAAAAAGCTGTTGCTGCCACCTTCTAACTCTCCCACCCACCTAGCTGCTTCGAATAGCAGCCACATGGACATGGAAAGGCAGAACATGGCAGTCTGGAGCCTACCCCTTTACCTTACCTGGATCAGAGCATGCAGAGCAGCCAAGCAAGGGCTGTTGGCCATGAGACAGGTCATGGCTGAGGCTAGGGTCACTCCGCCTTAGCAGTTTTGATCCCTAGGCTCCAGTCTGGGCTGTGCAGCTAGAGCACGCAATGCTAGGCATCTTGCCCTGGTTTCCTTCCATCAACTCCCTGGTGGTGGGAGTGAGCAAGATCTATGACCTGAAAGTGTGCCTGGTTCCAATCTGACTATGGGCCAAATATTTATCTTAACCTCCCAGCTATTTTATAATACCTGCTGTTATAATACCTATTATATGAAGCATGTTAATTGCTTAAAAAAAGTGACATATGAACACTTCTGTATTATTAGGTCCATAACGAGGGGACAAATTTCATGTTCTGGTGTCACAGCAAGTTTTATTATTGTTGTTATATGCCTGTAAAAAGGAACAGACGGTTCTCATTCCCTGTGTCATTTCCCTATAGGTGTACCTTGCCACAAAAGCAGGAATGCAGGCCTCCAAGGAGCTATTCCTCCCTCAGCTCTTCCCTCCAGCTCCAAGCACAGATAACTAGACTTGTCAAGTGAGTAGAGAGCTGCCTTGAATCCTTCCTTCCTTGTCTAGCTTGCTGGTCAGCATATCTACACAGATGGAAGAGGAAATGGTGTGAGTAAACAAGAGATATGGAACAGCAGCAGTTTTTTTCCGCTGAAGCAAAGGAGGTGTCTCAGCTGGGAGCCACATTATATAACACTGTACTCTGAGCAGCACTGCAACAATATTTCTTTTTTTTATGGCTGCAATGCTTTGGGAATGCACTACAATGTACTTGGGAACTACTGAACAGGCTCCTTCCTAGTCATAGGGCTGGACTACTGGCCCAAGTCGATGTATGTTTACTCAGAAGTAAGTCCCACTACAGACAGTGGTACTACCTAAGTTTGCATAAGACTGCAACCTTGGGTGTTGGTAGTGGTTTTTTTCTTTGTTTTTAAATCCAAAAATGCCCTCAGATTGTTTATTTACCCATGAGCCTAAACACAGTCTTCAAAGATTAACTGTCTCCTGGTTTTGCTTATGCAACATGTATTTTAATGGCACTATATAAATAACAAGGTGTTATTTTTACTCACAAAGTGAAAAAACTGTGCAGCAAAATCCTACGGTCCGCCCCTGGGTGCTGTTGCTGGTCCCTTTTCTTGTGGGTATGTTTTATTCTGTTTAAATTCTTCTGAGCCCCCCTTGGAGACAAGGAACCAATTTTTTTTAAAAAAATTTGCTATGTGAGCTTCATTGTGAACTTTTTCTTGGTTGAAAAGTGGTGTACAAATATTTAACTGGCCCAGTTTCCTCTAATACTGCAGGGCCGTGCTGAGAAAAGCGACCTCTGTTGGATTTCTCCCTGCCACACGATTGCTCAGCCCACACAGGGAGAAAGGTGGTGGTGATCTTCTGCCTTTAGGGTTTCCCCTACACAGCCATTTTTGAGAGGAGGGCAGGATATCTGGGGGTTTCGCAGCCTTGCTCGCTCTGACGCTGGCCGCCTCTGGCCATGCCTTCCAGGCTTTAGAGCTCTTTCTCCAGCGGCGGCCGCTGCTGCCATCAGCGAGGGGAAGGGAGGCGGTCCTGACGAGCAGAGCCGGCTCTTCTTCTAGCGAGACTCGAAGCGGGCTGAATGAAAAGAAACCGCGCCCGCTAAACCAGGAAGTCGCCCCGGCGGCCCCCAGGAAACGAAGCCTTCCCGTGGCTGAGAGCAGCTGCAGCCAGGCATCTCCTCAGGTAGGGTCCTTCTCCCCCGCGCCTGGGCTCCGAAAGAGACCGACGAGGGGAGGGGGGCGGACAGGCAGCCCCCTTCCCTCTCGCTCCACAGGCTGCCTGAGGAGAACGCGGCGCATAGATGCACCTGCTGCCGCTGAGGCTGCCTGGAAGGAAACTATTTCAGCCAAGGGCGTTGCTGGAGCCAGAGGGTCCGTTTGACGGGCGCTTGGTGGTGGTCGCGGCATTTGCTGGGAGGAGGAGGAGGAGGGTTTGGGTTTGAGCCGTCTCTTCGCAACACTCTGACGCGCGTCTCCAAGGGCGCATCCTCAAGATCACTTGACACAGAGAGACGAACCCTTACGCCTCTTTCAGTTTCACCCGCTCTGTCGATTAACACTGTAAATTCAAAGCGTGCATGCTCGAAAAAGGAAACTTGCGCCAGTTCAGAGGGGTTTCTCCCGAGTTAGGGCATCGGCACATAGGAGGATTGTAGGTCCGAGAGACGATTTCGGTGTGTGATTTTTGCCTGTGAAGGGATGTCAAGACACCCCCCCCCCCCACACACACACACACACATTTTCATAGTTTGCTCTGTTAGGGCTGACCTAAGCGGTAGGTTTTGGGATACCATTAAGAGTAGCAGAAACAATGAAGACTCTCATGGGACCCTAAAGACCGACAAATTTATTATAGTGTAAGCTTATAGCATAAAGTGTAGTCTACTTCATCAGAAGCATGAAGTGTTATCCTTAGCTGGCATATATAAACCAGTGGTGTAGTGATAAAATTGCAGGGGCTCCTCATGACACCTCCCACTTAGACTATACAGCAGAAACAATCAATTAAAAAAATTTAGGATGTTTTATTCTCCACACACTTATTCCTACTTTGAATAGGCTTACCAGATCCATACCGGGGACAGAGTCCCCATGGGGCTTGCTTCTGAGTAGACCTGCCTAGGATTGTGCTCTAAGGGTTTAAAGGCTGAAGCACACCGGCCACGTTCTGCGTGCGTGCAGCCCGTTGCGGCCGGCTGCATCTGCGTTCTTTCCGGCTGGAGGCAAGTCCTACTGAACACCGGGAGCAGCAGAGAGGTCCGTTTGCGTTGACGCTTCCCTTGGGCAATTCCCAGCTTTGGCTACGGTTCTCACGCAGCACACAGAACACCATGCAGAACGCGACCGGTATGCTACAGCCTTAACAAGCTACATCTGCCCACATTCCTTCTCCTAAAGGTCTAGCACTCTGTCCCGGTATGGATCTGGTAAGCCTACCTGAGACTCCACAAGCACACCAGAAGTGACCACCATCTGCTCGGCTCTGCACATACAGCGGTGCTCTGGGGCTTGCTGAGACTCCACACATGTGCCAGTGGGGCTCCCTGAGACTTCATTTAGGGCTCCAGAGACTGAAACATTTGGGAACCATTGGCCTAGCCCTAGACATTAACATAGGCCCCTATGCAAATTTCTCAGTTTGCCTTGTGCTGAGCCTAATGCTTCTTCTAAGCCAAAGGTTCTCAACCTGTGGTACGGGTACCCCTAGGGGTACGCGGACCTCTTGCTGGGGGTACGCCAAGCCCTGCCCCTTATCTGCCCCATCAGCAGCTAATTAAGTGTTAATTAACATGGATTTTAAATTGTAATTATTTTCGGAGCCCTTCTGTCTCTCTGATTTTGGTTTTGGGCTTATTTTTGTACTTTGGAAAATGTACTTTGGTGGGGTGGGGGAGGGAGGAGCTGATTTTGGGAAGTGTGACTTGGAGAAAAAGAGATCCTTGCATGTCTGTCTGTCTGTCCCTCTCTCTCTCACACACACACGCACACACACACACACACACACACACACACACACGAGTTAAATAAGACATTTTTCACATTTAAAATTGTTTTAGTACTTTTTATTTAACAATTAATTACCTAATTAATTAATTGATTAATCCAGTTAATTAACAGGGGGTACTTCAGAAAATTGGACCGTGATAGGGGATAACCGGACCTCCAAAGGTTGAGAACCCCTGTTCTAAGCTAAGGTATTTTTGAAAAAAGTTTCAAAGGCAGCATATATAGACAGACACAGCCATGCAGAACAAATTGCATTTTTAACCAGTAATGGGAAGGGGCACCAGTTTAGGGCAGGAGCTCAGTTCCAGGTAGAGCTAAATTATGTCACTTCTGGCCACCAACTGCTTATAGCAGGGGTGGACAAACTGCAGCTCTTGAGCCACATGTGGCTCTATGACATATGTGTGGCTCTCGGAAATATGTTGGCTGAGCTCCTTTTTGCATGATCAAGTGATCAAGAGAAGATCAAGTTTCAAAGAGCAGGAACCCAGAGGCATTGTGCAAGGGGGGAAGGGGGCCCCCAAGGCGACGAGGCACTAAGCAGTGGGAGATGTACTTGCCTCCTGATCTCTCGCTCCCTCCGCCGCTTTTCGTCCTCTTGGAGATGTCTTCGGCCGCAAGATCGGCCCACCCGGGTGCTGTTTGGCTCTGAAATGGGCTTGAAAGTGCGGGGTGTGTGTGTTTGTGCCGTCGCCGAATTTCAGTGTTGGCGCATGAAAACGGTGTCACGCCCCCAGGGGGCGGGGCATGTGGCGTCACGTGGGGGGTCATGTCAGCGCCCCCCACGGGGTGTGTAGGAACACCACTGCAGGAACCAGGGCTGGCTGAAGCTATTGGGTTGCCTGAGGCAGCACATAGCTCTGCTGCCACTGCCACCCCTTACCTGACTCCTTCTTCCATAGGAACTCTTGAATCAAAGCAGGAAACATGAGGCATGCTGGGATTACTCCCAGAAGGCTCTACGTTTCCTAGTTTGTTTAAGGAGCCCGTGCAGAGGAAAGAGCGACCTTGCTCCTTCCCCCACTGGGCTCTTTTAAAGTGCCCAGTGGAGGAAGGCGAGGGATCCAGATTGCTGCACTCTGAGAGTTGGAATGGAGCAATCTTACTCCTTCCTCCATGTAGGATCTTTACACGAAGCAGGTGAATGCGCTCTGCATTGATTAAAGCAGGGGTGGCCAACCTTCCACCATTAGGGCCTCTGCATTCTTAAGAGTTGTGTAGAAGACAGAATCTTGGCAGCTGCAATTGCTGATGGTGATGCTAAAGCAGCTGCACCTGCTGAAATGCCCTCACCTATGCAACCATTAAAGGGCCAGGAGCATTCATGAAGAAAGGTGGGCCAGGCGCGTCACTAGGCGCGCGCCGCCCTAGTGACCCCCCCGTTCCCCCCTCAAAACTTTTCGCGCCGCTTAACCCACCCCCGCGCCAGACGGCATGTCACCGGCAGCCCAATCCTAACCAATGTTTCAGCACTGATGCAGCCACAATACTGTTTCTGAAAATAGTCAAAGAAGATGATTCTTGTTCCTAAAAAACTCAGTCAAATTATCATCTTCATGTTAAAGGGACCAAAGGTTAGGGCAGAGATGGAACAGGCTCTTCTCTCCTCCCAACCTTGCCCCAGGATGCATTCTGGGGTGAAACTGGGAGGAGAGAAGAGCCTTCGTGCAACCTGTAAGTGGGTCATTCAGCTTGAAAAAGCCCTGCAGAGGCTTGGAAACCGCGCAGTTTGCCTGTGCAAAGGTAAAAAGGGGGATGGGGGGGCTTTTTTTCTACTTTTAACAACCTTTCTAGTATGGACTTGGTATCCGTGGATTCTCGGTATCCATGAGGGGGGTCTGGAATGGAATCCCCGCAGATACTGAGGTCCCACTGCACTCATTGCATTTCTACTTGTCATTGTAAGAGCAAAGGAGTCATACTAAAAAGGTGATTTCCATGGGTTTGAATCCAACTAATACTTCTGAATGGAAGAAGTTCCATTCATGCAGGAGGAGGAGGGGTGATTTTTGCTAATTAACCTCCCTCTTCTTTCTGTCAGTAAGGATTGAGAGACTCTCTGGAGCAGAGTTTCAGAAGGTGCAGGGGATAATGTTGGTTCCATGTTGGTTCCCCCTTCCCCTGATGATGCACTGGGCACTACCACTAGTACAGAAGATTCAGGGGTAAGCCTAGTCAGGTAGACCCAATGGATGTGGGCCCTTGGCCAGTGCCTGACGTGGCTGACTTTTGGTGCCACCCCTAGAAAGTGAGATTGGCAGAAACGGTGCCTTGCATATACAGAGTTTCTTCCATTCACAGAACAGAAGTTGGGATCCAACCCAGTGTCCCTAAAAAAAAAATTGCTAATGGCTTTCTGGTTTTGTTTTTTAATATAATAGTAAGAGTTGAATTATCCAGGAATTCATATCTTTGGAAGATCTTGCTTCAATTTCTCTACATCTTGTGTTTTTGTTTTAACAATTACTATAATTGAGAAATAATGTTACTGTATGATTATTAAGTCTTTAACACTCTTTTCTTCCTAATTCATCTTTTTTAAAGAATTAACCACTCATAGCAATGGTTGATAACATCAAGACATAAAGGGACATTTATTTACTGACAACTTGGAACGAAGCCTAGAAGTCAAGGAAGAATATCTAGAACATCTAAAATAAAATTTGAAACTGGTACTCAAGTAAATGGCTGACCTTCCACCTGGAATTCATCTGATCACTTCATTTACAAGAGATCAATGGTGAGTTATAGTCTGTTTCTTGAAAGGGTAATTGTCCTGATCCGTTTTTAATGACACATTAAACAAATCTATGTTGTCTTTATTTTTGTTATACATTGCCTTGAACACAGGAAAGGTGGCTTACAGCACAATCTGACTTAACTTTTGTGCCGGTTTAACCAGCGGCGCAGCGAGAACGGGAGGTCCCAGAATGGAAAAGGGATTCAAATCCCCTCCAAAAGAGGAATTCAAAGGGGATTTGAATCCCTTTTCCGTTCTGGGGCCTCCCATTCTCACTGCGCCGCTGGTTAAACCGGCACAAAAGTTAAGTCGGATTGCACTGTTAATTGAATAAATATTCAGTTATGAAACAAGGTTCTCATCAATTTGCACAACATTAAAATTGTTAATACTCTGTAGAAGCCGAGGAAGAGGGAGGCCTGTGTGCTGCTTTTGCGCAGCGCGCCAGAGCCCTCCCCTCTTGGTCTGCCCCAATGGCAGCCCTGCATCATGCGGGAGGAAGGAGCCGTGCAAGGCAGCCTCCCCCTGCATGCACAGATGGAGGCCTATTCTGCCTTTATAGCAACCGCTTGATATGCATAACTCAAGAAGTGAAGCTTTTCCATAGCATGAAGATTGGTAGGTAATAGAGTGTGCAGATCCAGACACTGTGAAAGGTCCATCAGAAGCTACTTGACAATTTGACTGTCCTTCCTGGGATTTGACTGTTCATCCCAGAGTCCATTCAATAGCTATCAGTAATTCTTGGATTCTGTATGGGAAAGCTGCCCTGAGTGTTCCAAGCAGTCACAGCAGTAATGGTGACTGTCACACAACTCATGAGCTGTGTGATATCCACATCCCAATTATGCCTGAGGTTTTCAGAAGGTGGGTGGGATTGTCAATGGGGTGGTGGTGCTTGTAGATCATATTCCTAAATAACAGCAAATCCCCTTTTTGAAAATGGCAAAAGCCCACTTTTTTTAAAAAAAGTGTTCCTTGTTCATTTCAATAAGCTTTCTATTTATAGAACATTTTGATGATTGTGCTATAAAATTGAAAGCCACTTAACATATTTTACTTTAATCTCTCAACACCTGTGCATAGAATGGGACTAAGAGAAAGTGGGCATAACAATAGAACAAACCTAAAATGATTGCAAGTTTTCATATCTAGCAAATAAAATAGCTTCAAATCACGGAATAGTCAATGTTTATTCTGTTACAGGTACAGGGCTTTCACATTTGTCCTGACTTTTATGCTGTATGTTAGCTTCCACTTATCAAGAAAACCAATCAGCATAGTTAAGGTAAGGAACAAGGAAATACCTTATTTAAGTATCCTGCTGACATCAAACCAGGAAGTACATTTATGTTTCATACAAGTAATGTTGTTGTTTGCAGTACAATAAAACTGAACATAACTTACAGTAAATAAAGTTAAAGTACATAATAAAGTGTTCATAATTAGCTTAGATGTGATTAGGTATTCCAGACATGTCGGTGAAGATAGTATTATATCTGTGGAAAAGGTCACACAATAACCATGCGTGCAGAGTCGAACAAAAACAGCATCTCTCAACCTTTTCCCACTCGCGTACCCACTCCCCTAGCCCCACAAGCCCCCCCCGATTCCCCCCCAGCCCCGCGTACCCCCTCCTCAAAAGTGCACCCCCGGAAGTTAAAAAAGGTGCTTTTTTCTGGCCATGCAGCACTTCCGAGCCCACTCGGAAGCACCGCATGGCCGGAATAGTCCCCCGTTGCTGTCCCTTACCTTTTTTCCAGCCATGCGGCGCTTCCGAGCGGCGCTTCCGAGCGGGTCCTCCGGCCGCACCGCAACCCGAAATCGCCCCCGGTAGGTCTCACTTACCTTAGTTTGCAGCAGCCGCCATGTTGTCTCACCCGAAGTCTCGTGAGATCCAAGATCGCAGCTCCCAAATCTCACACCGTGATCTTGGATCTCATGAGACTTTGGGCGAGACAACATGACGGCGACTGCAAACTAAGGTAAGGGAGACCTACCGGGGGCGATTTCAGGTTGCGGTGCGGGCCGGCCAAGGGGGTCAGCCGGAGGGAGACCCCTCTGGCATGCAGCGCGGGCCAAAGGCCACACTCAGCCGCACCGCATGGTCGAAAAAGCGCTTTTTCGCTGGTTCATGCACCCTTAGGTGGTACGCGAAAAAGCATCTCGCGAACCACAAGTTGAAAACCTCTGTTTTAGAGAATCAAATGGAAAATAATGATGCACTGAGACTGGTTGGCAAAATTTGAAGACTGTCTCATCCTTGAGGGAAGGGATCAAATTCCTACCAAGACCCTAACCATGCAATCACTGCAAAGAAGTGCCAAGCAACTCTAGACTATAGGGAATGTTATGAATGAGTCTAGTCTTATTCAACCATCTGCACTTCCTTTCTCCATGCTAGCTAACTGGGAATGCTTTGGCATATCTCTTTTTTTTATATATATATATTTTATTGATATATTAAAACATAAAAACAATACATATTTCATAAAGTTATATCAAGCGCGAAGCAATACATCCTACTAGCATACTATTCACTATTTTCTACATACAATTTCCAACTAAGCCAAAACAACACCCACATTCTATTCATTAAATCCGCATATCATCACATCATTCCTCTCTCTCTCTCTTAAAAAGTCAATAAATGGTTTCCAATTATTCACGAAAAAGTTAACTGACTTTTCCTTAATTAAAATTGTAAGTTTATCCATTTCAGCATAGTCCAAAACTTTCAGCCACCAATCTTCCAGCGAAGGTATCTCCGAATTCTTCCAATATTGTGCATATAAAATTCTTGCCGCAGCTATCATATATAAAAACAAAGTTTGAAATTTCTCGCCTACATGATCCTCCCACATACCCAACAAAAATGTTTCCGGTTTCATTTGGATCTTAATCTTTAAAATCAACTCAATCTGTTTGTGAATCTGAGTCCAATACTTCTTTGCTTGAGGGCATGTCCACCACATATGGTAAAAAGTTCCTTCTTGCATTTTACATTTCCAACATCTATTCGTCACCTTCTCATACATTTTTGCTAATTTGCTTGGGGTTATATACCATCTATATATCATTTTATACATATTTTCTTTAATATTAACATTTAACATAAATTTCAACTGTTTTAACCATAGTTGTTCCCATTGGTCCATTAAAATAACATGACCTACATTTTTCGCCCAATGAATCGTACATTCTTTAACTTGTTCTTCTTCTGTTTCAAACTTCAAAAGCAATTTATACATTTTTGAAATTATCTGGTCTTCAGATTTTAATTGTGCCTCCAATATTGATTCTTCTTCTACAAATCCATATGCCTTCTTGTCCACTTTAAATCTCTCCAAAATTTGAGCATATACAAACCATTGACAATTAAAGTCTTCTTCCATTAGTTTTTCTCTTGACTTCATTATACAGTCTCCTTGTGAAAAAATTAATAAATTTCTGTACAGTAGTCCTTTCTCTTTTGGCACGCTACTTCCACCAAAGTGTGCTTCATATGGTGCAACCCATAATGGTACTTTCTCATAAAATCTCATTTTATATCTATTCCAAATTCTCCATAATGCATGTCTAACATAATGATTTTTAAATTCTAAATTTGCTTTCACTTTATCATACCACAAATACCCATGCCAACCAAATCTCAAGTCAGAGCCTTCTAACTCCAATAATCTTCTATTTTGTAAATACACCCACTCTTTCAACCACAGAAAACAACATGCTGCATAATATACTTTCAGATCTGGTAGTCCTAATCCTCCTCTCTCTTTTGCATCTTGAAGAATCTTATATTTCACCCTTGGTTTTTTCCCTTGCCAAATAAATTTAGAAATGTCTTTCTGCCATTCTTTAAATGGTGCATCAGATATAATCACTGGTATCGTTTGAAATAAGAACATCATTTTTGGCAATACATTCATCTTAATCACCGATATCCTTCCTAGTAAGGACAATTTCAATCTTTCCCATCGTAACAGATCTTTCTTAATTTCATTCCATACTTTAACATAATTATTTTGAAATAATGTACAATTCATACTCGTCAATACAATTCCAAGATATTTAACTTTTTTTTCCACCTTAAATCCTGTTTTATTCATCAGTTTCAGTTGATCTTGAATCTTCATATTTTTAGTCACTATTTTTGTCTTCTGTTTATTAACTTTAAATCCTGCAAGAGATCCAAATTCTTTTAATTTACTCATCAACAACTCTATATCTTTTAACGGATTTTCCAGCATTAGTACCAAGTCGTCTGCAAAGGCTCTTAACTTGAATGTTTCTTTCTTAATCTTCACACCATATATTCTTTCATCTTGTCTAATATTTCTATTCAAAACTTCTAACACCAATATAAACAGCAATGGTGATAACGGACATCCTTGTCGCGTACCTTTTTGAATTTCAAATGTCTTAGTCAGCTCACCATTCACTAATACTCTTACAGTTTGTGTCACATAAATTGAATTTATCCATTTATTGAAGTTTTCCCCGAAGTCCATTTCTTGTAAAACTTCTAATAAAAAAGACCAGTTCAAATTATCAAAAGCTTTTTCAGCATCTATAAATATTAATGCTAATTGCTTATCTATATGTTTGTCAAAATATTCCAACATATCCACAACAATTCTTACATTCTCCCTCAAATGTCTTTTTGGTAGAAAACCACATTGATCTTCATGTATGAATTTTTGCAACATCTTCTTCATTCTCTCCGCTAAAATTGATGTAAATATCTTATAATCATTGTTAAGCAAAGATATAGGTCTATAATTCTTTATACTACTTGAATCTTGTCCTTCTTTTGGTATCAAAGTTATGTTCGCCTCTTTCCATGAATCTGGCATTTTTCTATTTTGTAAGATATCATTCATTGTCTGTTGTAATGGGATACTTATTACATCTTCTAAACATTTATAAAATCTCCCAGTCAATCCATCTGGACCTGGTGCCTTATTCAGTTTACCTCTCTTTATCGCATCTGCCACTTCTCTAGGCATGATCCTTTCATTTAAAATTAATTTCTGATCTTCCAAGACTTTTGGTAAATTTTGCTTTACCAAATATTCCTTTATTTTTGCTGGTTCTACCTTCTGTCTTTTATATAAATTTGTATAATAATTTACAATTAATTTTTGTATATCTTCTTGTTCTGTACATATTTTATCTGTCTCTTGTAACTTAGAAATAATTCTTTTCTCCCTTTCTTTCCTCAGTTTATAAGCTAAAAATTTTCCTGGTTTATTAGCATGTTCAAATACCTTTGTTTCGCATACTTCATTTTAATTTCTATTTCTTTTGTTATCATCAGGGATAGTTGACTCTGTAAAATTTTAATTTGTTGTAAAACGTTTTTGTCACCAGGTGTCCTCCTCAACTCTTGTTCTTTCTTCTTCATCTCTTCTTCAATCTTTTGAAACTTAATTTGTCTCTTTTTAGTCCATTCTGCATTTTTTTGTATAAAATATCCTCTTATAAATGCTTTACTTGCATCCCAAACCATTCTTACTTCTGTTCCTTTATTCATATTTAACTCAAAAAAGTCTTTTAGTTTACTCTTAGCTTCTTCTAATTTAATTTTCTAATTGCAAATTATGATTAACTTCTATTCTGGAATAACTTTATAAAACCTGTTTCCCAGGAAGAGGCACTTTGCTTGTGTGGTAATAGGCACTTGAGCTAGGAAGTAAAATATATTGGGAATGCTTTGGCATATCTCTACCTTCCATTTTTTTAGCTTGGCCTTTAGCCTGGGGAAAGGCGGTACAGTATAGAAATCTTCCAAATAAAATTTCTTTATGTTTTTGAAGTCCTACCTTTCCAAACAAAAATATGGCCAGAACTGTGCATCTCGAACAGGTATGGAAGGAAGTGATGAAAAGGTTGCTTGCTGTGCCTTACACAATGTTCTCATTTCCCTATACTGATTCAACTTCTAAACAGTGCTACACAGGAGTATATGCACCATCCTAAACCATTGTAAAGTTCTTTGACCACAATATATACATACAGCCATTTGAGATTAAAATATTTCTGTACAAAGTTTATTAAAGACCGTGTCCACTTGAAGCAGTTTATTTGCATTAGGCATTTATATACCACTTTTCAGACAAACCTCATAAAGTGGTTTACACAGAAATATTAAAGCAAACAGATAAAAACTGTATAATAAAACATCACAAAGACAAGCAGCAGAAAAACTTCCTAGAAAGATTCCTACAAAAAGATTTCTACAAAACTTGCTGATTATTTTGTAACATTTTGGTTAACCCTAATAAATGCATTATCCTGTCAATGTTTTGATTTTTATGCTAATGGAATAATAAGCTGTAAATATATTTGACAGTGCAATCCTGTATAGATCTTGACCGGCCGAGCAACCGCTCCACCAGTCTAGGGTGTCGCAAACATGCCATAAGGCTAAGGTTATAAGGCATAAGGTTAAGGGAATATTTGTTCTCTTGCCCTGGGGCAAGCCCCTTCTGGCCCAGTGGATGAACTTGGATCTGTGCCAGTGATATCACTGATGCAAGTCCTCGTTGACCCGTGAAGGTGTGTCAGGCCCTGGAAGGGGTTTAGGATTTGGTGGGTGTCACTGCCGCCAAACCTGCCCTCTTCACGGACCCGATTAACCCAACTCCCTGCCCCATCTCCTCCCCGTTCCACCCACACCCTGCCCTGTTCTGCCCCCTCCCGGCCTCTGCGTGGTCTTACTTGAGGTGGCAGCCAGGCCGCGTTCTCCAACATTGTTGTGTTTGCAATAGCCAGAAAACACGTTAGATTGCCAGAACACATCTTCCAGCTGCGTAACAGACAGTCAGGATTCGGTCAATAAGCTCCTAAGCAAATTTCTCATTTTGCCTGCTGCTTCTTCCCCACTATGGTTTTTTGAAAAGAAAAACTCTAAGGTAACCCATGAGGACTCGTGCTGATGACATCAGTGCAGCTGCTGTAGGAGAAGTCCTGGAGTTCTGCTCCCTCATGACTACACCCCCAGCCTTATTACCATACAGTAATTGAGTAATGTTGTCTCAGACATCCTCTCTGTTTGCTTGTGTACTAAACTTCATGAAAACATGCAGTTTCTAAAAAGAAGACATAAAAGCACATTTCTTTATTTTTGGTTTGAATGTGGTTTTAACTGAGACCAATAGACAAGACCTTTTGAGCCTGAAAGAAAATGTTTTGACTAATACAAGCCCATGAACACGGAGATCTATTTTGAAATTTTGCCAAGAAGATTTAGGGCCCAGTCCTGTCCAACTTTTCAGCACTGATGCAGCCGTGTGAATGGGGCGTGCACTGCATCCTGCAGTGTGGGGGGGAGGGGAGTCACGGAGGCCTCCTCAGAGGAAGGGAACACGTTCCTTTACCTCGGGGCTGCATTGTGGCTGTATCGGTGCTGGAAAGTTGGTCCCTTAGTTTGGACCAGGGAAAGGATTGGTCCCTTAGTTCAATTGCTATTGATTGTAGCAGTGATGTTTATTGGATTAATTTTATTGTCTCAATGTTTCCAATTTAGGGAGAGCTGCATAAGCACTGTAGTACTCCACAGTCTTCTGAGTATGTCCATATTCAGCCTCTTAAAAAGTTATTTAATGAGTCTCGTTGTGGTTGGGAGCCATTTGGTGAGTAGTTGTAGATTTGTTTGTTTGTTTGTTTTAACATCTGAACAAAATGAAATAAGGACAATGCAGTAGTGCTATTTAAAGATTAGAATAAATTCCATAAGAAAACATATTTTGCCCTGCAAGTGTAGTTCCATCTCCAAAGACTGAATGCCTGGAGGTCAAGGGCAGGGCCAGTAGGCATGATTGTGCTTCACTTAATGCAGATATATCATCTTAATTTGAGTGAACCTCCTATGTAAAAACATGTCTTAAGTGCCTGGAAATTCAAATTGTGTACAAGTTGTTTCATTTTGTGTTTAATTATGCCACCCTGGGAGTTTTATGCGGAAGGGCAGCTAACGTATTTCTAAATAAATGCATTTTCCATGTTAAAGGCCTAGTCACATTGAAGACAAAGTTTTGTCCATTGTATCAGATTGTTCACTTTAGCCATGAATGTTAAGAATGTGATACAATCCAATCCAATTAAGAACAATTTGTTCAAGCTGTCTTTTTTATTTGCTGTAAACCCTCTTGAAATTTTTCTGAGAATTAATATATTTATAGTTTAAATCATTCAGTCCCATGAACTTACAAACTTATATTCCTAGATAAGAACAACTACAAACAATTGTTAGGAGCTCTGGATTATTCGTTCCTATGTGCTTATGCAGTTGGAATGTATCTGAGGTAAAACCTTTTATTCTTTCTTCATAGTTTCAAAGTGTTAGTACATAAAGATTACTCTGATCTGTTGCTGAGCTCAAGTTCAGTATTTCTGGAGAGGAGGTTGGGATTACTGAAGTATAAATATAGGGGACTGCCTACATTGGGAATCTGAAATCTGGAGCATTCCCTATTACAGTACTGTATTTCACTCAAGATAAAGTTGCTTAAAAAATTAACAACTTCAAATTCTATGGTGGTTGTGAGGGGGAATTGTTGATTTCAGTTTAGTACTATCAATTTCAGTTACCTGAAATTCTTGTTTTTTGGAAGACAAATTAAAACCATTTGAGCCTAAAATACAAAAGTGCATACACATTTGAATACAAACTGGAAGGAAAATCTTTCTTTTTTCATATTTTGTCTCCTTTCTGTACCAAAAAGACTTTTTAGGAGAACTTTGATCTTTTGTTCATCTTTTGTTGCAGTCTCATTCCATGTTGACCAAAGAAACTGTGCCTCTGTTTGTTGTAATTAGACTTTGTTGTTAATTTGTATTGGAAGCAACTGGGTACCCTTTGTGCCTCTTCAGCAATCCAGATTTGAGAAGGAGAGGAATGGGATTGAATTGGAAGACCAGACCACAATTGTCCATGTTCTCAGTTCCCTTGCTGCAGAAGGTTGACTATGGGCTGTAGATAGATACCACGGGGACATGTAGGACTTAATACTTAATACTGTAATCAGTGATTGAGCAACTTATACTTTGGATTAGAGTAGTATTTGGGAGGCTTGAAAGGCAATTGTACTACAGGCCAATTCTAGTAACTTTCTAAAAAGTTATTCTTGAAAATGGGTACAGTACTTTGACATTACGACAATATTGTAGGTAAAATATTATATTTGATATTATGATAAGATACATATTCCCATTTCATATCTCATTTTTTTTGGGTTATATCATTAATTTGAAATGCATATGAAACAAAGGATTAATCTGTCTATTTTTACATTACGTTAAAGTGGCATAATAGGGGAGCGCTTGCCTATTCGATATTATCTCACAGGAGGGATGTTTGCCAGTGGACTCTTCACTGCAATGTTTGGATTTGGTTATTTCTATAACATACACAGCCTATCATTTTACATCATAGCTCAGGTAGGCATGCTTGTGTTTCTTTTCCCATTTAATCCAGGATTTTGTTCCCAATAACAGCCAAGAGATGCCATCCCCTATCCTCCTCATCTGTTACTCAGAGGTTCTGACATATTACAATGCCATATTAACATAGCATTTCAAAATATGCACCTATATAAAGTTGATGAAATCTGTATTGTTAAAGAAGCAAAGCTGTTGAGAAGAAATGAGAGTGTTGGTGGGCCCTGAATTCTAGAGCAAGGTAGGATGAGTTATCGGTGGATGAGTTACAGGTTGCAACTCCGTCACCCAAATCCAAATCTTGTTCCTGCCTACTTGCTGCGACTCGGGTGAGGGGAAAGCAGCACTGAGATAAACCAGAACAAAATTAGAATAGTAAGGCTGTCGCCTCACAATTGCTAGTCCTTCACCTCTGTCAGTAGATAGCAATGTTGTGGCAGCTAGTTGTGGCAGCCATTAATGTGTCTTCTGGTTGCCTGACTTAGGGATGCTTCAGTGACCTCTGTGGTTCCCTCTGATATATATAACAAAATCTGAGAAACGATGTGTTTCTGAAAGAATCCTGCTTCCATTTTATTTTATTTATTTTTCACATTTTTATACCACCCTTCTTCCAAGGAGCTCAGAGTGGTGTACATATTTCCTTTTTGTCCTCACAACAACCCTGTGAGGTAGGTGGGGCTGAGAGATAGTGACTGGCCCAAGGTCACCCAGGAAGCTTCGTGGCGGAGTGGGGATTTGAACCTGGATCTTCCAGGTCTAAGTCCGACTCCCAAACCACTACACCATCCATTGACTCTATATACAGGGCTTTGAGAAGCTAATTGGGGAAATGTGTTTTAATATGTTAATAAACGTTGATTCAAAAAGTGGAACCATTAGTGAGTTCAAAAAGGACAGAATGTTTCATTGGCAGAGAAGCTGGGGAAGTTTCAGGTTGTTGCCTGGCTCTGTTCCTCTCAGTGACTTGTCAGGCATCACTCAGTCATCGACCTTTGAGGCCATAGTCTGTTTGCACCAGCCTCAGGGGCTAACAAGCTAGCCAAAAGATAAATGCAAGATGGCAAGTGTGCCCTTCAGTTGGACAGCAAGCACCCACATTCTCAACCTTCCAGAAGGTCCAGGAATATCAAGTTATAGCAAGGGAGAGAATAAATACAGTACAGGTTTGAGGAAGGTGGTCGGAGCAGAAGAGCTGAACTCGTTCAGAGCTGAAAAGCTGAACTCGCTCAGATTATATTGTAATTGTAAACTAAGAAAGAGACTATATTTAAAGTCGTAACATCTTTTTTGCTGATAATTTTAAAATGTTTTTTAATGTTGACTTCTTGTACAGTATAGCATGCTATGATGAAATCCTCTGTGGTGTTTTAAGATAACTACTGCCATTTTTTAAAAAATATTTCAGATAGCTAATGGATTGGTTCAAACTACTGGCTGGCCCAGTGTAGTTACCTGCATTGGCAACTGGTTTGGAAAGGGAAGGTAAGCCTACAATCTGCTTTAAGACCGGAATGGGAGGCCTCATGGTCAGTGTGCCATTCTACCAATTCTAAATGACTGGGTCAGCCTCATGAACAGCCAAAATGCACAGTTGCTCTCTCAGGCATACACATCAGTTTTAAGTGCTTCATCTTTATATAGAATTGTGCTGTTAAATGTTCTTTGTTACAATAATAAATATAGTGAAAATATTTAGTGATCTGATATTCCTAAGGAAAAAAAAGATAGTATGAAGTATTAGCGAAGGTATTTATGAACAGTAAAGGGCATGTTCCAGGCCCAGCCTTCTGCACTTCTGTTTGGTTATGAAAGTTCTCAAATGGGTGTATGGGAAGTGACCTGGAAAAAGGTTTCTAAGGCCCAGACCAAACATGCAAAGAACCATGTGGAAATGAGCACTTCCCACAGAATAATGGTGTTTTTCGATACAAAACTCATGAGACATCCGTGACATTTTGCCATGAAATATCCAAGTACTTCTTTCCCACTTTTTCACCCCTTACGGCGCAATCCTACGTAACTTTAGGTTGGCGGAGCACCGTGTGTGTGTGTGTGTGCGTGTGTGCGTGCAATTGCAATTTGTCGGCAGCCAAACACACACACACACACGGCAGTTTTTAGGCCATTTGCGGCGACAGGATTCAGCTCCGCATTGCAAATGGCCTAAAACCCGCCGAAAAACCCGCCAGGGGGGTGCTTTTTTGTCGTGCCGTCGCTGAATTGCCACCAAATCCAGCGGCAGTTTGGCAACACACACACCCGGCCGCTTGTGTGTCCCCCCCCGCACCCAGGGGCCCACAGCCCTCCCTAACGACGCCTCTGTCCCTGGCAAGTTTGGGGCATTTACTGCTCTCAGAAGGACAAACCTCAAGGGAAAGCTCCCAGTCCTTTCAGCTAGCAAGTGCTGCTGGAATATGTACAGACGCAAGAAGTCTGTCAGAGGATGATTGGCTCCCACAAAATGGGTGGATACTCATGGATGTGACTTGCATGTGTGTTTTTTTCCATGGAATTGGTCTGGGTCTAAGTTTGTCCTTATTCCTCCATGCTAATTGCACTACACAGTTCATGCCAGCCATGTGGCACTCTCTGTACGCTGTTTGGCTTTATGGGGGACTGACCAGTGGAAATTCAAGAAGTCTGCATTTCTGGTTTGCAGTTGGTACTGAAACAGCACACCAGAACTCCAAGTACTGCTGAGAAATGCCCCAACTCATTATTTTAAGATTTTGGAAACTTGAATACATTTATGCCTGCCTTGTTAAGGTTGATGAGTAGATTAACAGAAACTGTTTTTCTTTTTTTGTTGTAGGAGAGGATTGATAATGGGATTATGGAACTCTCATACCTCAGTGGGGAATATTTTAGGATCCTTAATAGCTGGCTATTGGGTGTCTACTTGCTGGGGTCTGTCTTTTGTGGTGCCTGGCATTATAATATTTGTAATGGGGATAGTCTGCTTCCTGTTTCTTATTGAACGTAAGTGTCTGGGTTGAAATGGATTTATGCATAACTGAATGTCTTATCAAAATGATAAATATAATTAATCTACAGTGTGTGTTCATAGCCACAAAATGCATCTGGCTTCTATCTATAACATGACTTAAATGCTCAGAATCCTCAAAAGTTGGGCAAGAAGGGTGGGGTGAGAATGCACGATGGGTGGGACAGGAGAGTGTGCATGTGATTCAGCAGCCCCATCTTCAGAAGTGGCTGTAGGTCTGAACCAAGGCTATTGGGTGACTTTAATTTCACTCAATGCAAAATACTAATATTTTTCATTGCATTCACAAAGAAGCATATTTCATAGTTGTTTTTAAGTAGTTTTTAGTTGTAACCAATATCTTAGAAAATGAATCATCTGCTCTTCCATAAACTGTATTTTACTTTGCTCTATTTCAGATCCTAAGGATGCAAACTGTACAAGTACATCACCTCGTGTAAGTAAAGATGTTCTCAACATCATTCATTGTATTTTCTCCGTTTCCTGTTTCACAATAATAGTTTACAAGCTGGATGATCAAGTGGGGTGAAGGCAAAAAAACAAATGATTTAGACCTCCTCCTCATTCTCTGTTTAAGGTTTCTTGTCCATCCAGCTTGAAGTTTTCTTGACCATCCAACTTTTTTCTGTTAGTAACTCTTATAAAAATGTCTTTCAGAATTCAAAAAGTTACATGAATGGGTCACATAAGATTCAGATACCAAAGTTAAGCACTAAGAACACAAACAAATTTCAGGTAAAGCAAAAAATATGTTTATAATTAAAAGCTGTTAAAAGCTTCAGTATGAAAGCAAATATAAATCTGTGCAATAGCATATCTTTAATTATATGTACTTCAGCTGTCGCTGTTTATAAGGGAATACCACTTTTTCTGGTATGTGGTCCTGGGGAATCACTGTCCCTGTTTTTGTCTTTGCAAAATGTTTTGAGGACACTGAATTTTTTATTTTTTTTTTAGTAAATGCATGTGTGCACTCGCTTGCCTTCTGTCCCCACATAACTTCTGATGAGAGTGTGACACTTGAATTAAGGAGACCTGGATTTAAATCCCCCATATCCATGAAGCTTACTGGGTGATCCTGGGTCATTCTCTCTCTCAACCTAACCTTCTTTAGAAAATTGTTGTGAAAAGAGAATAAGGAAATCCGCATGCTGCCCTGGATTCTTTGGAGAAAGACCAGGATGTAAATGTAGAAAGAAATAAGCAGGTTCTGCAGATTACATGTTTATCCATTAGCCGAAAACTGTTAGCCATGTATTCTCTTTCACTGAGGGCCAATTCACACATGGCCTTTTCTACCTCTTTTTTTCTGTTGCTTGTAGCTGACAAATTAGAAAGATGAAAATGTGCATTCTACACTTCGAGAGATTCTTTAGGCATATGGCTTGAATATTCTATAACCTAGCTAGTGCATCAGTAACGATGATGCCTTTAAAGATTTTCAGGACTCACAAGATGTCCTTTCCCAGTGCTTAAGAGCATGTCATGTGGCGTTTTACTCTGACAAGTGAAAATAAACCTGCATAGGATTGTACCGTAAGAATAACTTGCAATTTAGGTTAAAAGAAAGTCACAAAACTCATCTATTCTTCTCAGGATTAATCTTAGCACATAATGTTGAATAGAAAAGCTAATTCAACAAGTTAGCCTTGTTAACAAAGATGTTTTTCTAGTACGCAATGGTGTTTGAAGAATTACTTGGTTTATAAAAATGATGCGTATCTGAACTGCTTTTCATTGATTGTGTTGGGGTCTTTTGTAGGAACCAGAGATGCAGTGTTTGCTATCAGTCAATGAGAACTGCACAAAGCCACTGAGTCTTGATAATGGAGTCTGTGATGGAAGTGAAAATGGAAAGTCTGCAATAAGTTTCAGTGGAGCTTTGCGAATTCCTGTGAGTATATGTGTCATTTTTATAAGCCAGACTAATGACTTGACCTGCACTCTACTTTTGTCTGTTGCAAAAGTTGAATGCAACTGTGATAACAGCTTTGACGACTCTTTCTTGATGAGTGCTAGCTAACACTGTACAGCTTTGTAGGAGAGAAAAATACTGTTGGCGGAGCATTGGTCTGTTCACCAACCTCACATGCTAAAAACATGGAGTCTCAAAGGAGAAATGTGCACCAGATTTAATAGCCCAGTCCTATGAATGTGCTCAGCTGTCATGGCACAAACTATGATTTATGCCGTAGCAGCCTCTTGTATTTGATAAGCGGAGCAGAGATGTTTTCTATCTCAATTTGTCATGTACCTTTTAGACCATTTTCATATATCAACTGACAGTAACTGTAAATATGGAAACAAAACATGAATTACTCAAGAGGAGGTATTTGTGGTCTGGACTTGCCATCGCTAGTTTTGTATAATAGTAGCTATCTGTCTCCCACCCCACCCCCCTCCACTGGTGCTATTCCTGCAACTGTGTTGTGGGTTAACGGTGATCAGCACAATGATTGGCACAATTAACATCTGAGTTGTGAGAATCTAGCATGCTAGTTACCTGCAACAATACTCTGATCTGGATAAAGACAGCTATCAGAAGTAGTAGTGCAGGGTGTCATTTCTGACTCGGCACCCTCCGTTTGCTTCTTACTCGGTTGCATGGGTAAGCCCATAGTGTGGCTCACCTGTGTCACACAAGGGCTCAGAAGAAGCAGGTACACCAATGATACTTGCTATACCTGTACTACTGAGGTTTAGTTTCAGTACTGGAATACGAGAACAAACTGTCCTCTTGCAGCATTCTAGGCAGCTTATGCCTGAGCCTATGAGTTGCTATCTCAGGATGCAGTTGGTAGTATTGGAACATTAGCTATTGCATAAGGGTCTTTTGTTTGTAGTGAAACTGTCCCCATGGGAGCAAACCCCGCCAGGTGTGCTTTGTTAATTTATGTGTTGCTTATTTTTTTATTAACGTTTTCTCCCTTTCTCTGTAGGGAGTTGTAGAATTCTCTCTCTGTCTGTTATTTGCCAAACTGGTCAGCTACACTTTTCTTTTCTGGCTTCCGCTGTATATCACAAATGTAGGTAAGTGTCTGTGTTGAGTTACGACACAATCCTGTCTACCCCCAGACCAGCGGAGTGACCAATCTGGTGATCTAGGGCAGTGTTTCTGAAACTGTGGGTCGGGACCCACTTGGTGGGTCGCAACCTGATTTCTGGTGGGTCCCAGGTGATGGACAGATTAATTGCCTCAAACTCTGAGACTATTCAAAAATCAGCTGCTAATTGCCCTTTTAAAAGCAGAGCTCCTGCAGTTTGCAAGATAGCTGCTAATTGCCTTGCAATCAGCTGAGCTCCTGCAGTTTACAAACTTGTGTAAATATAGGGAGATAAATGAGCGTCTTTTTTCTGGTGTGTTTTTTCCCCAAGTCTGTCAAAGACAGGTAGTGGGGGCAGGTAAAGGCTGGGTCACATAACCAAGCCCCTCAAGCCTTGAGCCTTTTCATTAGGACTGCCTCATTACAAGAAATGAATTGAGCGTTTTTTGAAAATAAATAAATAAAATATTACTTATAAATATATATTTATTTCTAGATCACCTTTTTTTAAAGTCTCGTAAAGCTAGGTGGGTCCCAGTAGAGTGTCATTTTAAAAGTGGGTCCCAGTGCTTAAAAAGTTTGGGAACCACTGATCTAGGGTGTTGCAAACGTGGCGTAAGGCACATTTGCAGTACCCAAAGAGTAAGCGGTGCCAGTGGAGAGGCTTGTGCCACTCATCGAACTCCACAGAATGGTGTAGTGCTACAGCGAGAAGGTAAGTCCCCACCAGCGGGAGGGTGGAACAGGGGCGTTCTGGTAGGGGAGGATTGGAGGATCGGCAGAGGAGGCCCAGAGGAGGCCTCTGCCGATATCCTATTCCCTTTCCCAGGCCTGTTGGGCCTTACATGGGCAATGTACGCCAGCAAAATTGTTGGCGTACATTTGAGGAAACTTACTGGGGCGACTGGCACATTACTTGGGGTAAAGGGACAAATTTCCCTTTACTTCGAGGAGGCCGCCTGCTGAGCTGGCAGACCCAATCCTACACAGGATGCGGCAGGCGCCTTATGTGCGCCACTGCGTCCTGCTGGCACAGAGGCTGGATAGAATTGTGCCACTAATTGTTCAATATATGCTCTGTTATAGCTTTACATTTTGAGTTAATAGCCTAATTGCAAATTATGATTAACTTCTATTCTGGAATAACTTTATAAAACCTGTTTCCCAGGAAGAGGCACTTGGCTTGTGTGGTAATAGGCACTTGAGCTAGGAAGTAAAATATATTATTTATCACTTGTATTCAAACTTGGTATGTATTCTGAGAGACGTCAAAAGCCAGATATATATACATATATCATAAAATAGGAACTAACACTGGGCCTTTTCTGAGTCAGTTGCATGATATTTGAAATGTGATATCCTTCCATTTTAATCCTGGATATATATATATATGAGAGAATGCACAACTCATTTTTCCAAAATGATAACTCGTATCCAATAGTGTAATTCCTCATTGTTTGATAGATAAGGAGTAGGGTGGGGAAAGTGATAACTAGTCACTTCTCAAAGAGTTTTTATCTTAGGCAGTTTAATGACATGTTCAAAACTATTATTGGTATACTTTTATTTCATTTACTGGCAGAACACCTTGATGCCAAAAAAGCAGGTGATCTTTCCACGCTATTTGATGTTGGGGGAATCTTTGGTAAGTTTGACACTGTGAGTTATTACTTTAAAGCATGCATATACAGGCTCTACATATATAAAGTCAGTTTTAAAATATACAAATACTTAGAAGCAAGAGTTAAAGAAAAGATTGGGAAGGGCCTGATCACACAAACTCAATTGCTACGCTGAGAGAACAAAAATGAGTTAATAGCTTTAACATCGGGTGCAGTCTTGTGGCAAAGGACAATTCTTAGAGAAGTTAAAGGAGTAGTAATGATAAGATCTAGTAATAGCTTGAACATGAGCAGAAAAAAGTAGGAGTCAAAGGTTTATATTCTTGGATTTGGATAGACATAAGTTAACTCACTGCTCAATCCGACTTAACGTTTGTGCCAGTGTAACCAGCGGCGCAGCAAGAACAGGAGGCCCCAGAACGGAAAAGGGATTCAAATCCCCTCCAAAAGAGGAATTCAAAGGGGATTTGAATCCCTTTTCCATTCTGGGGCCTCCCGTTCTCGCTGCGCTGCTGGTTACACCGGCACAAAATTTAAGTCGGATTGCACTGTCAGAGATCAATAAAGAAAGCTATTGGCGGAAAGAGTTGCAGCACCTTCTTTACCTTGTTCAGGTTGAGACATTGCCAGGAAGTCTAGAGGAAAATGATGTGACAGCTAAATATTGGGATTGGGCAGAATATGAGAGGTCAAGGTCAAAAACCGGAGTCTGTAATCAGCCTAAAAATGGCAGTTAAAGCCATCAGAACAATGAGATTACCCCACCCCCACCCCCAAAGAATACAGTCAAAACGTTGGAGGGGGCAACAAAAATCTGTTAAGTTTGCAATTTCTTTTATCTCCTTTGTTGACTTCGTAAAAGTAGAGAAAAACTTCCATCTTTTATTATCTGTCTCCAGTATAGTGCAGAAATTCATGGGAGATATATTAGCAGCTTTGTCATTTTTGTTGGTCCCTAAAAAACAACAGTAATGAATGGGTTTAAATATAAGAAAAGATGGCCTTTATGAATAATTCATGCAGCCATGAATATGTACGAATCTCTGTGAAATGTTAAGTCCCCCTCATCTTTTCTGCAGGTGGAATTTTGGCAGGTATAATATCAGACCGACTAAAGAAAAGAGCTTCAACTTGTGGCATCATGCTATTGATTGCAGCACCCACGGTAAGATCTGTTGTCATTACTACAGTGGTACAGACTTTTATAAATTGTCTTTTTTAATGTTTGTCAGTTGATTGAAGCTTAAAGTAGTGATTTTTATTTCTGATGTTACAACTGTTTTTTTTTTCCCTCTGAACATATGATTTTCCCCAGAAAGTTACACCAACAGGCGGTGAAAGTAGCATCCACTAATGTGAAAATGATCGTAAAAATTCCAGGGTTTGGTCTGAAGGCATGTGAAACAGTCACCTTGCTGGGGCTAAGAGGTGTGGTCTAGCTAGTGCCTGGATGGAAGACCACCCTGAGAACCCCAAAGATACTGTCTTGAGTTCCAGTTTGGAGGAAAGACAAATACAGTAATAAGATCCTAGAATTGGCTTCACTGCCTACATAACAGAGAACTGTAGTGGAGTCTGAGTTCTGTGCCTGTGTATCATAAATCAGTGTGATTTGGGGTTCTCTGAACTGATGACAGCAGCTTTTGTCAGGCATTGTTACTAGAAACATCAATCTATGTGATAATTAACCATGTTGTTTATCTCTACCTCAGCTGTATGTATTCTCTGCAATCAGTAAAATGGGCTTCGCAGCCACTGTTGGTGAGTTCTCAACTTTCTAACAATTGTACACACATTTGCATTGAGCATGTATGGTAAATGCTATACTTTCATATATCATTAATAATTTTCATTTATTATAATTTTAATTTCGTTTATTATAACTTTAAAAAGCTGGGAATATATTTTATAATTTCCGCAAGCACTGGACATAAGGCTAAGACTGTTTTTCTTGATTATATTTAAAGTATTTACAAAGTCAGATTTTTTTCCCCGTCTTCTTCATTTGCGAGTCATCTGTCATGAGACAAGTGTAACTCAGGAGCTATAATCTCACAGATGAAGCCACATCAACTTCAGTGATCTGGAATTTACGTTGTTTCTCTGTTGACAGCTCACTATTCCAAAAGCCTAATGGAAGAGAATTAAATCAGCTCTATTTCCTTGGACTGCATGTGTTGTCAATGGGTATATAAAGCAGGCCTCTCCTGAGCCAGACTAGTGTCTGAGGTGACACTCCAATCTCTCCTTTTTCTTCCTATGGCGTATGCTTTACTGCGTGTGCCACGGTACTGCCGTCTGCCCCCCCCCCATTTGCTGCTTTCCCCACCAGTGCTGCTTCTAAACTGGCCGGGCAAGGAGATTCTACTCTCAAGATCCTCTCCACCCAGCTGGTTTGGCAGCACTACTGATGGAGCGAGGAGCTGGGACAGTAGTAGGAACCTTCTCATGGCAGCAGCTACCACCCTACCACCTCCCTCATCCAGCTCCAACACCACAGTCCTTGACAGCAGTGCTGGAGACAGTCCAGCCACTGTCCCTTTTTTACCTTGTTCGTCCTCCTTGTTCTGTCGCTCTGTTTGGAAATAGAGTAGCAGAGCAAGACCAGAACAAAAGAGTCAGGGGAAAAAACCGCTCCACTTTTTGAAAAAAGAGGTTCCTTTTTTTGAAAGTGGTGCAGTGCTTCTACTGGCTTCCTTATTCTGGCCTTACTCTGCTGTTCTCCTGTTTTGAAACACAGAGCAGCAGAGCAAGGAGAAAGAGGGATGCAGGGGTAAGTGAGGGCAAGGTGAGGTGGCTGGGGGCAATGGGCTCAGGGGTGAGTGATGGGTACCTGTGCCCATCCACCAGTCAAAGCAGCCCTGTCACCTCACCTCATGGATGGGCCAGTCCTGTTATGAAGTCATCGTAGTCTTGAAAGACATACAGAGAGGCTCTAGAGAATGACAGTTATCGTGTGTGTCCAGAAAGAAATGGAGTTACAGCCAACTCTTTTGCCCCCAGATTTTCTGATCTGAAAGCACTGGGACAGAAGCTTAGGTTACAATGACAGTAAGAAAATAGAAAGCTAGTTTTTCCCCCACCATTAAAATATATGTTCACCACACCCTAAACCAGAGTTGCCAGGGTAAGAACTGACGGCCCAATCCTTCCCTACCCCCACCAATGCAGCAACGCCAAAATGGCTACCGCTGCATCCTGGCATAGGGCAATTGCGGAGTTCTCTGGATAAAGAAACGTTCGTTCCCTTACCCAGGGGTAAGCCAGCGCAGAGAGATCTGCTCAGATCTGTGCTAGTGAATTTGCTGGCGCAGGTCCGCGTGGACCTGCACTGCAGGATCAGGTCCAGGAAGGGGGATGGGATTTGGCAGCCACCGCTGCTGCCAAACCCATCCCCTTCCCGGACCCGATCCACCCCTGTTGCCCCATTCCGCCCCCCCCTGCCCCTGTTACTGCCTCGTTCCACCCTCCCCTGCCCCCTTTGTGTCTCAAACTCCCTGTCCTGCCTCCCCAACTGCCTTACCTGCATTGGTGGATCTTTGTCGATCCTCTGGCGCACAGGGGAAAGCTTTGGCCTTCTCACTGGCGCTCTGGCAGCGCACGACTCTGTGTGCTGCTAGAGTTAGTTTTTACAACAGCTGTAAGGCAGTTAGCACTGGTGGAACGCTTGTTCTGCCAGCACTATTAGGCTGTGAAGCAAGTAAAGCAGGTTATTTCTAATGAAACTTCTGTCTAATTTCATCTTTTTTTCTAAATAATAATTACTGCTTTGGCAGGTAATATTATTATTATTAACAACAACAGTATTTACATACCACTTTTCAACAAAAAGTTCACAAAGCGGTTTACAGACAAAATCAAATGATTAGCGCAGTGAGTTGATTTTTGCGCTGTTGCTTGGTCACCAATACCAAATAGCAACTGACACTGATGACTATGATTGGCAAAGAAATGTTGAGATACAATGATACAACATAGCATCAGTTTCCCTGCATGAAGCATTCTCTGCCTCTTTTTTTGCGTTTTCATGAGCTATAGATTATACAAGGGCCCGAAAGGAGCAATGGTAGTAATTAATTGGGCCCTGTGGAAGAGAGGCTCTGTGTCACTTCTGCTTGCCTTGAACCCAGATGCTGGATTCAAAGTAATCAGCAGAGGTGCTAGAAGGGGAAGAGAGAGCAAGGGTCAGACATGAGAGCAGGTATGGGCATCATGAGTGACTCCCCTCTCCATCCTTATAGAATTAAAGGCAATAGTAAGCGCTCTGATCAAATCAGCTCTGAGGATTATGATGCCAGTCCTCTTTGCTGTGTAACTTCTTCCATGTCTGTGTCTCGGATGTATGCCAAGAACAATCTCCTGGATGATCATTGTTTTTACCTTATTAGGTGTTTTGGAAAAGGCCCATCTACTGTTTATATTCATATTGCTGCTCTGTTTGTAATAAGTACACATTGAATAATTGGTCTTACACAATCCATCTTTTGTTGGGATTGGCATACATTCTGAAAATCTTACTACATTTTTTCCTATCTAACTTCAAGTTATGCTGCTTATCTGTGGAGCTCTTGTAAATGGCCCTTATGCGCTGATCACAACAGCTGTCTCAGCTGATTTGGTGAGTGTGTTTTTGTTCTATGTGTAATAGATTAATTCCCACTATGCATTAGCCATTTTTCATTTAACAAGAAAGTGTGTTTTATGAAGTTGTTAATGTCAGTTTTATCTTCTGTCACACTTCTAAATGGATACTGGAATGGCCAGGTTGTGGTAGCAGCCTGTCTTGTAGAGATACAATTAAATATGTACAACATATACAAAAAAAAGAGAGGTAAAAATAAAGTGAAAAGATAGATAAAACAATTTTGTTCCTAAAGCATAACAAGGCCTACTGAGTTATACTTTAATATAAAACTGAAATATATGAATTTATAATGCTTGATTGGGAAATTCTGCATCACTGCTTATATATAGAAAATTACTCCTCCAGAGATCCATGTAGAAATCTGCAAGATTCCTGTGGTCATATTCTGTCAGCGCAATCCTAACCAACCTTCTAGCAACGGTGCAGCCGCAATGCAGTCCTGAGGTAAGGGAACAAATGTTCCCTCACCTTGAAGAGGCCTCTATGACTGCCCCTGCACTACAAAATGGAGTGTGCCCCAGCACTGGAAAGTTGGTTAGGATTGCGCTGACAATCATCCTGGTCACTGACAGCTATGGTGTGGAATTGGGAAATGAGAAAACATGGAATATTGTGATGTTAAAAAGTAAGTAGCATGATGTTATGGGGAGAGGGGGAACTAGCCATGTAGCTGCTGTTTGGACTGTGGTTTTCAAATTATGATATGGCTCTTAACAGCGCAATCCTGACTAAGGATCCTGCCGGTGGCCCAGGGCCGCCCACCAGATCCTGAGCCCAGGCTGCAGTTGCACTGGCGGGCCGGAGGTCTACTCGGGGAAGGGGATGCTTGTCCCCTTCTCTGGGTATAAACCGGGGCCAGCCCGATAGGCCTCCTTGGATTTCCACCAGCTAAATTGCTGGCGGACCTTGAAATGGATCTTGTAATAGTCTAGCCGCCTGGCAGGGACGGGGATATAGCAGGCGCCATCCCCCTCCCAGGCTTGCTAGGCCAATGGTCCCCATCCCTCGCCCGCCGGACCACCCACATGGCCGCTGGGGGAGCACTTACCTTCCTCCAGTGGCCGTGTCCTCGGTCCGGCGATGGAGTGAGGGAGGCCGGCCTTACTCCTGAGACATCACGAATGTGCTTTACGGCACGTTCGCGACATCTTGGAACGGCGGAGCACTCGCTCTGCCGTTCCGAAGATCCGGTAGATTGCACCCTCAGTTTGGGGAGGGGGGCGTCAGAGAAACACGGGGCATCTAAACTGGGCAAGGTTCCAGGAAAGTACAGAATCCTGAGATGGGTGGAGCCACCTTTTCCCCATTAGCCCTATTTGGATTGAATGCTACCTGACAGAAGATCCTCACTAATCAACAACTGGATTTGTTTAAGATTATCCTCCGTAACGTTATCATCCTAACCTGATTTGGGAAGAAGGAAGCTTAAGAAATGCTGCTGGTTTATTCTAATAATAGTTTCCAGTCTGTGGTTTTAGGTGGGGTCAGAGAAGATGCCCTATTCATTTTTTAATGCCAGTGATGCATAAGTACTCCCCCTCAATGGATCGTCACATTCAGCAGCAGGTGGCTAAATACAACTGTTCCTAAGGATCTCTGCATGCTGATCTGTGAAACAGATGTTGGTGTTAGGTTAGTGGGGCCACAAGGTAGAGTAATGTCAGAAGAAGTTGGGCCCACGTTCAAAACGTTTGCAAAACACTGTTGTAACATCTAGTTTGGCTCTTAAAGCTTAAATGCCCAATGTGCTTCTATCAAACAATGGTTACCAGAAATAGCACTTTATCAAATTTCAGTTGCATGAAACCAGGAGCATTTTTAAAGTTTTCAAGTAAAGTTCACCTGGAAAATTTTCGGAAGCTCTGCTGCGCACAATTTAAACAAACTAATATAGAAACTACAGTGTGCTGCTGGTACTGTACTCGTTTCGTTGAGAACGTTTGAGCCTACTTTATGAACTAATTACTCTGAAGCTGCGTGGCTGCATCTTGTTAGTGTTGTTTTTTCCCCGAAGTGTTTTCAAAGAGAGGATGGAAGTGTGTACTATAAATAAAAAATGGTTGCTAATATTCCCATTCTGTACGCTAAATTATTAAAAACTGAACTTTTGTCATTGAAGGGTACCCATAAAAGTCTTAAGGGAAATGCAAGAGCGCTCTCCACTGTTACAGCCATCATTGATGGAACAGGTTCTGTAGGTAAGCTGTTGCTCACATGGTATGTTATTTCACACAAGGTATGTTATTTCTTTAAAGTCTGTGTTCAAAAGTTTGGTCAAGCATCGAACATTATACAGCCCAGTAGGTATAATATAATATATAATATACAGTATTTATATACCGCCTTTCTTGGTCATTGGATTTCTCCTCCGACTTTAATCCAAGGCGGTGTACATGGGCACGCTTTCCTAACAATCATTAGGACATGGGCAGGCTTTCCTAACAATTTTTGCAATCATATATAAATGTTCAATCTTTCATGAACAACTGCATTCCAGATGGTATCCTTTGCAGTCTGGCCTCTCCCTGGCCGTCGCCTCCCACACTCGGCCGACACAGCTGGTAGCTCTTATCTCTCTTCACAGAGGCTTTTTTCACAGCTTTTTGTCAGCGGTGTGTCTCGAACTGGCCGTTCACCGATCTTCGGGCTTACGAGGCGGCAACTCTACCAACTGAGCCAGACCTCCTGCCCGTATAAGTATACTGGGTCTTATACTGCATTGCTTTATTAATACTGTATGTGTGTATTTTTAGGTGCTGCTCTGGGGCCTCTGTTAGCTGGTCTCCTCTCTCCCTCTGGTTGGAACAATGTCTTTTACATGCTGATAGTAGCAGATGCCTGTGCCTTACTAGTAAGTCAAAATATACCATGGTACTACATTTCTGTGCCCCTTGGGCTCATTTGTTAAAATGTAGACTTGTCTTAATGTGTTGTCCTAGTCAGCTTGAAAGTGTAAAATTCTACAGTGTGGGCAAAACAGCCAAATGCAGTATTCTGAAACACCCAGGAGTAATTGCAGCTTTAATACACTTTAGGGCCAAAGTACATGTTATGAGAAACACATGTCTTGGCTAGTTCTTTTTTAAAAAGGTATTACTTAAAATAGCATGTGAGACACAACAAAACGATGGGCAACGGGTGGGGGCTTCAACACTTTCTCTCCACTATGGTATTGATTGGGATTGTCTCCTCCTTTGCGTGCTATTTCCAGAAGAGAAAAGCTTTAATTGAAGTCAATGAAAGGGTTTCTCTTTCCAGAAATAGCACATGGGGCAGCGGGGCAGTCTCGATCAAAACCACGGGGGGGGGGAGAGCATTTAAAGTTCCCCTAACCCTCACCATGGCTTTGTGTACCTTGTGTACTATTTTAAGTAAAATTTTAAACAAAAGAGCTGGTCAAAACATGCGTTTCTCATAACGTGTAGTTTGGCCCCTGATTTTTGTACAACACATGTTCATTAGAGGGACTTTTAGCCCATGTACTGGACAGAAAAAACTACAGTAATCTATCCAAATGGGTTTCATTATCAGTTTCCGTAACATTTTTGTGCATTAGCAGTGATGTTAAAGAACCAAAAGATATAATACAGTTTTCTTCCATTCCCCGAACAGCATCACGGATACTGTAATACTAAAATCCAGCACCTGGAGACTGTTCTATTTTAATACTCTTTTTAATAATAGTCTCATTGCCCCCAGATGGTCTGAAAACTGTTTCAGTACAGGAATGCTATTTACGTAGGATATCACTGAGATGAGACTCTATCATGAGGGACATATAATAGGGTGATTCAGACCATGGGGATTCTGTGTTCTACATTGTTGGCTTTATCCCTTAATGTTACTCTTATTGAGCTTACTGAAATAGATGTAATAATCTTGGCAGGACATGTTCTGATTTATCCCACTCTGTGGGGGATTGTCTGCATAGTCTTACAGGAGGAAAATAGAAGCTCTGGATTGTTTTCACTTGGAAGGCCTAAGTTGTGGTTGAGCATCTTTCACTAAATGTTTGTGAATGTGAAAGAGAAAGTGAAAAAGTGGCAGTTGTCAGCAATGTACATTTTATATTTGCATGCCAGCCTGACTGATGCAATTACAGCACTGCAAGAACTGCTTTAAGCCTCCTCTGGAAGCTAATTCTGTTCTGATAGCACAGAAGCTAATTCTACACTGATGGAAATATGTGAACTCAGTCGTTGTGCTAGGACAAATCCATGCTCACATATGCCAAAGAAGAGATCTTGAGTGTCAGTGGGAGAGCAATTTAATTTCTGTATTCATCAACTGGGGAAAAAAACACCCTTGCAAAATTAACTAGGTATCCCAAGTACTATTTCAGCAAGTTTTAGTAAAGGGCTTTCATTCACACTGTGTCTGAAATATACAGTTGTTGACAGTGGTGAATAATTTCTATTTCGTCTTCCTATTTGAAAATCATTAGGGTAACCAATACTATTGTTTTCAGTAGAAACTGTTAAAGTAAGATGTTTAAAAACGAACTGGCTATATAGTGTCCTCACAAAGTGAATTCAAAGCAAGTGAAGGAAGAATTGCCCCCCTCGCTCTGAACAAGCGAACACTTTTTTCCATTTGCAGTGCCACCCCTGAAACAATGGCTGACAGGGAGGTTCTTCTCAGGCAGTGAAAATGTTCCCAAAAACTGCTGCTCAGTGTTAAGCCCTACTCGATCGAGAATCTTCTGTTTTTCTTCAGAATGCTGTTTATTCTGTGAGAATTACCATACTTCAAAGGATGCCAGCGGATTCTCCAGAAACGTATGCGTGTTGGGTCGGATCTTAACCTGGTTCTCCTTGGCTAGGGGTGACCTTCTATGAACAAAAGGAGAGTGATGCTCTCAAAGGGTTCCTTCCATTGGTCATGGAAAGCGCTCCTGGCCATGGATATCCACAGCATGAAAGGTGAAGATCCAACTCTGTGAGTGGGTTTAGCGCCACTGAGAGTGAACTAGCATCAGAGAAATAAAGCTAGTTGTCTGAATTGTTAACGCTACAGTACTTTTTTTAGAGTAGTGGGATCGATTACCCAGTCATCACATTATCCAGTTTCCCAACAGACATGGGCTCCCTCTGCTGGCGTCTTTGGCATTCTGCACCTATATTTTTTAGTCTCTACTGACAGAGATAAGGCACATTCTTACCTTAACTTTAATAAATTGTGTAGGTCACCACATCATATATTTTGGGGCTTGTGACATACACACACTCACATTTTTAATGTTCCAGGAGGTTTCATTCCCTCCAGGCTACTCTCAGTTCTGGTTTTTAACATGTTCCCAGACCCTCAAGTATCTGTTTAACTGCAGAATCCTGTACATGTTTACTCAGAAGTAGTTCCACTATGTGAGGTGCTTGTACAGGTATTGTAGCCTAAGAACACCATCATGCTTTGGATAAAGAATTAATGTCAATGTCAATTTTAATCCCAATTGCTTGGAAGTTGACTAGATTTTTAATTTCTGCAGTTCTTACTCCGTCTTATTCGAAAGGAACTTCAGTGCAGGATGGATCAGACCCTGTAAGTTTTTTGTTTAACTTTCTGTAAGTTAAGTCTTTTGTGCTTGTTTTACATTATTTTTAGTTGGCATGTTGTTTTCATTTAATAATACGTTGTTGCTTCTTTATCTTGGTTCCTGAACTAATATTTAGTATGGTCTAAAGTAATTTGTTTTGCAAAAGATGTTTGAAACTGTTCATGATGTTTTCAAAATACTGTACATTTGGTTTCCACATTCCCTGGAAAAAAATTGCCCAATACCTGTATATACCTTTGCAGTTGTTTCTTCAATAGTATGTGTTCTCTTAAAATACCCTTTCCCCCACCCAAACTTCTAACTGCAGCATTTTCTGTAATCCCCTATATTTCAGTGAACTGGTAAAACTGGGTAGGCAAGATTCTCAAGTAGTTTTGGTCTAGTCAGTTTCACTAGGTTGGAAGCTACTTCTGCTGAAAAGACATTGCTATTTGCAATGCTGGGAGTTAATTTGACTTTTCTTCAGGTATTGGCTTACAGCCCAATCCTGTGTACGTCTTGCACCGGTGTAACAGTAGATCCACCGGTGTAAGTGCACTTACACCAGTGTAACTTGCTGTACGTTGACGGACGCAGGATGGAGACCGGTGTAACACCCCTCGGACGTCGCGCATGTGCAATTCGGGTGCGGGACGGACATTGGTGCAACTCCGCCGGTGCAGGGGGCACTCCGGGGGCATCCGAATGCCCCCTGCACCGGTGGAGTTGCAGCCGCATCCATCCCGCGTTCGAACTGCACATGCGCAGCATCCGAAAGGGGAGGGTTAAACCAGTCTCCATCCTGCGTCCGTCAACATCTGGCAAGTTACACTGGCCTAAGTGCACTTACACCGGTGGATCTACTGTTACACCAGTGCAAGAGTTACACAGGATTGGGCTGTAAAAGCACCACAGAACTTTGTTGAGTGATTGTGGGAGGAAAGAGAAGGATGAACATGTGTACCGTGGCAATGGTAGTTCTACAATGCCACCTCTAACTGAAAAGTTTTCATCTGTAAAATATACGTTGTATCCTCCTTACAACAACTAAGAAAAATGAGGACAATGCAGAAAGCTGTTCTCCGTAGCTGTGAAATTCCTTCCCACTGCACATGTGCCAAAAGTGCAATACTAAACCTTTTCCAATTATATATCTTTCCCAGGCAAGGGATGGGTATCAAGATATCTTTTCTATTTTTAACTATCATTGACTTAATAATAGTAGTATTAATATTAATATTTATATTTATACTGTATACCACTTTTCAACAGAAAAATTCACAAAGACATTTACATAGCTAAATAAATAAATGAATGAATGAATTCTTTGTCTCAAAAGCTCTCACAATTTAAAAAGATGCAGAAGAAATGCCAGCAAACAGCCACTAGAAAAGACACTGAAGGGATTGAAGAGGAACAGTTGCTTTCACCTGATAAATATAAGAGGAGCTCGCCTCTTGGCCAAGTTAGCAGTTATTTACTGTACTTTGACCTATTGTTTTATGTCAGTCTTTAAAACCAAAAGGAAATAAGAGGAGGGGAGCTTTTTACTTTGAAGTTATTAAATGCAAGCTCTTGAAATGCATCAACTATTTCTGCTTGCTTGATGAAATTTTTTCATTCTTTTATAGGTTTAAAGAGCACTAAATTTTTTCATTCTTTTATAGGTTTAAAGAGCACTGAATTTCAATCAAGTGAAGTCCTTATGAGTGATAAAATCATCATTTTAAATGACTTTGGCTGTGATCCAGAAACCCTCTTTACTCCCCTGAGGAGACTGTTGCACATGTTTCTCTAGATCGTGGTCTTTGTGCAAATATTCTCCTACATTTGAAATGCATTGCCTGGAATGATTTGCACAATTATTGGAAGAAGGTTTAGAAATTCACCTCTTTTATCTCCTTTATTTTGCACATGTTCCAATATCTCAGGAAGGTGAGTCTGCTCAAAGAAGTGAAAGGAAGCTACTGAACCAAAGAAAATGTGCCTTGATACCCATTTTGGTAGAATATCCTAAGTAAATGTTATGCTACATTTAGGCTTTATGTTTATCAAATAGAATGTAAACAGATCGCAGAACAAAGACCTAAGAAAAATTAATTTGAAGATGCCGGTTTAAAAAGTGCTCAGAATAATTAGCAAAATGCTAAGCAAAGTGTCCTTGTCATGTCTGATCTTGCTAGAAATGACTGTTGAATATCTGCTACCCATTCTTTTATAAGAAAGCAGGTTGTCCTATTATCCAGCATTAACTACTAACTTTTCACACTATACAGTCCCATAGGCAATATCCTGTATGTAACAAATTGGAGCTTAAAGCTGGAGCTACACTGGCGCATGTGTCTCAGCGCGTATGCGTCTGGTGTCCCGCCCCCAGGTTCAAACAACAGGCTCTAATTGGCTGAATGAAATGCGAACGTGGGGAAAGTGGAGTCCAACTCCACATTCCCTGTGTTCATGTTTCGTTCAGCCAATCAGAGCCCGTTTGTTTGAACTTGGGGGCGGGACACCAGACTCATACGCGCCAAAACGCGTGCGGTGTAGCTCCGGCTTGATGCCTGCCATACCAGGTACATAAGGTAGTATGCTGCCATTATGCTGCCTTTACTTCTGGGGCTGGTCTCATTGACTTCAGTGAGTAAGCAACTAGAGTACTGCAGTCTTAGGGCCAAACTACATGTTAGGATAACTCTGTGGGGGGGGGAGGGGGGTGTCATGCAAAATGATCTAACTGCATTTAACTTGTGCCAAGGTTCCTATCCCAAGCTTCCACCCCCACCACATGCTAGTTATAGTAAAAACAACAACAGAACACTTCTACTGAAACCCAAATGAAGTATTTTTTAAACTATACATAGTGTGGGAGGGGGTAACAAGCAGGATAGGAACTGCAGCAGTACCTAAATGCTAAAGCCCTTCCTCCTGCCACAGTTTTGGGTCATCTCACATGCTTCCCCTCCAACCCCGCCCCCCTTACACACTATTAGTTTAAAAAGGCCAAACACACACTGATCATAATGAGTAGTTAGGTCCCTAGCAATTACTGTATACAGTACTGTAATGAGGCAGTAGCATCTAGTGGATGCTAGATCACTAGTACTGACCAGGTAATGCTGATTGAAAAGAAGGTTCAACAATGATTCCATGAGCCCCATAGCCAGGCTTACCAGATTGTCGCCGGGACGGGAGCGGTCTACCCTTAAGGGGGCGGGGCGTGGGGGGCCAGAACGCGTCGCGTTCTGGCCCCCCCACGCCCCGCCCTCTTAAGGGTAGACCGCTCCCGTCCCGGCGACAATCTGGTAAGCCTGCCCATAGCATACATGTTCTTGTAAGACTGTGACTTTGAGGGCATTATAAAATAAGTGCACCAGCAGTGTGTTCACTTTGGTTACTCATACACTTGCAAATTAAAATTGCTGGTGTCCAGCAAATATTGTTTTGAAAAATAAAAGATTAATACCAATTGCCTGCTCTGGAGTGTATACACAAACTGTGTATACAGGGGCTTTTCTGTTCATTTTGTGTAGGCAGAGGTCAAACATTGAAGTAAATGATAAAAGCCTCTGCTTTTCTGGAGCTCTGTGTTAATCAGAACCCTACATAATTTTTGTATTGTGGAGTTTTTCTCTAAATTGCTTTATACTAGATTTCACGCAGGTGAACAAAAAAAGTTAACTGATTTTGATCCCTGCTTCTGAAGGCAGCTAAATAGAGTGCCCTTACTGCAAAATGTTTCTTGTTGGGGAAATAATACTGTTAGTTGTTCAAATAATTGAACATAGAGCTGTTCTCCTGAGCATTTTCATGGATGTTAATTGAAATGTAACTAAGAGAAGTTTATATTATATAAGGTGCAAAGTTTTTAATAGTTTTAACTTTATTGTGTATTTATTAAAGTTCCATTACTATGTTTTTCTGGTGATTGGTTTATTTCTCAGTACAGTATAGCTGTACCATGAAGCAGAGCCCTACACAAGCATGTGATGGCAGTAATAATAGACAATAATTCTTACTGCAACAGCAGACTTTTCTACAGTCCTACATTTTATATTTCTATCTCCGTGATGAGAGGAAGGGAAATAGGGGTGTGGTGGTGGTTTTTAAAGCAATACCACCCCACCCACACTGCTCCTTCATTCCCATTTGCCGTCTCTGAGGCTGCTTTTCAGTAAAATAAAATAGTTTAGCCCTGGACATTGCCTCTCATATCCTTCAGGTACTAACTCTCTGAGGAACAATCTGATTTCTGCTGTTTTGCATTTTTTCCATTCAAGCTGCCCTGGATTTGAGTTCTCAGTACTCTCAGATACAAAGCATGTATCTACTTTAAATAAGCTGAAAAAGATTCTGAATGATGCTACTCATCTAATTCATAAGTAGCCATACTAGGACAATGGATATGTCCAAAACTAAGCTAATGTTTGGCATTAGGCCTGATGTGTGAAAAATCTTGGATTCAGGCTTGTGGCAGAAACTCCCCCTTCTTCCGTTTCCTCCCAAGGGGGAGCTCAACATTGTATGGGGTTGGGTAGGATGCAGTTTGGGAGGGGGGCAGGAAAGCAAGGGGATAAACAAACCTACAGAGATGTGTCAAGGTCCCAGAGACCTGAAGAGCTTTTGATTGCTTTTTATTTTGGGTTCTCAGTCTGTACAGTCCCTTTAGGGCTCCTGAATACTAATTTAAGGACCCCTTCTTAAGCCCTTCTTGGCCCCTTCACTCTGATTCTTAGAGGGAAGTTCTTCATCCCAACATGTCCCTGCTTGCCCAACGTTCTGCACCCGACCATAGAGTCTTTGAAGCACCTCTAGGTCTGACCTTGGGACCATGAAGGCCTGGAAGTAGGTAGGGCTTCCTGTAGGTAGCAGGTGTACCTGGCCCAAGGACCATTCATAGCCCTGAGACAAGCTGATCCCCCTCTCTTTTGTCTAGCCTTATTTCCTGTCTTCCCCTTTATTCCTTTTTCTGTCTCTCTTTTGCACCCTCCTGAGTTGGTCAGCGTCCCCTTCTGCCTCTCCTCAGTGGCCTCCTCGCCCCCCCTTTTATCACCTTGCTTTCACTCACCTTCATCTATTCTCCCATTATTCCCCTTCGCTCTTGCTGGCTCAGGCTTCTCCTTGCTCTCTGCTCTTCTGAGTCAGCCTCTTTTCCCTTGTTCCTTCTCTCCTCCTCCTCCTCGGTCCCTTTCAATACTTCCTCCTCTCATCTTGCCCACACCTCATCTCTCCACTCTGTTCATCTTCCACCTATCTCTCTGCTTCTTCCTCATCTACCCCATCTATTCCTTTCCCTGCCATTAAATCCCCTGCTCCCTCCAGTTCCCACCCCCTCTTTCTGTTGGAGACTGGCGGAGTCCTCCAATGCCTGACATCACCGAATGGCTAGGGACAGGGCTCGTGCTGCTTGCTGGTGTGTCTCACTGCAGCACGACACTGTGGATGGAGCTCTACAAGCCCCAACAGCAGAGTCAAGGAAGCCCCTTTATTCTTATATTTGGCTATAATTGATGGGAATGTCAGCAAGGCATTTAACCAGTCAGCAGCTGCATAGTTTAACTGCAAATACTGCTAGCTCTTTCATATAATAAAGCTGTTTGAAATAATGCTTATAATGTTAACAATTGCATCATCTCCAACCTTTTCAGTGTGCTGGTGAGTAAATGGCTCTATAAATCTAGTACAAAGATGGTATCATCTGCATGCTGTAGCTACATCTAAATCTTTCTCAGACACTAATGAAGAACTACTGTTCTTTGTGCTGGCCTGCTCCCTTTGTCATTGAACTTCTGCAAAGAGGGGGCATTGTTGAGAGTCCAAAATTATGACTTAAATGATGGCTGAATTGCTGGCTGACCTCCCCATCCCTCATGTGCAGACATCAGAGCAAACTACAGTACATATGGCCACTGCAGCAGCATGTGATTAAACACGGAATATCCCCAAATCCATAGACCGAGGTCAGCAGAGGTCTGTTTTTTTTAACAGCAGATGGTTGGCTGAATGCTTAAACGTTTTCATTGTCCATAGCTCTACTTGAGTGCTATATTGGGCCCATGGTACACCTAGGCCAGTATTGTCTCCTCTGACTAGCAGTAATTCTCAAGCGTTTCATATGGGGTCTTTCCCAGCCCTATCTTGGAGGTGCCATAGATTGAACTTGCTGCCTTCTGCAAGCACATCATGTGCTCTTCCACTGTGCTATGGCCTCCCACAGATGTTTTCTGCTACTAGTTATTGATTAATTCAGTGGTTCCCAAATGGGGAGGTGCGGCTCCCAGGGGAGCCAGGGAAAACCAGCCAGGGGAGCCGCAGAGTGCCATGGAATCCTCTCGGAAAGCAGTGCAATGCCAATTGGCAGGCATCAACATAATGTAATGGAGAGCTGCAGCCAATTGTTGCCAATGGTCAAGGGAGCCGCAGGTCAGTAGCGTCACTAGGATGCGCGTCACTAGGGGGCGCGCGTCACCCTAGTGACGCTACGATATCGCGGCGCGGGGGGCGACCCGGCTCCCCCCCCCCCCGCGTCGCCCTCCGGACGCTCCGAGGCCGGCCTGGGAGCCAGCCTTGGAGCGTCCAACCCCGTCGGCGCTCCAGGGCCTTCTGAAAGAAGGCCCAGGCAGCGCGTCCATCTGGGTATTTTCTGGATTTTTGCGCATGCGCAGACCCATTTTGAGGGTAAAAAGCCCTAAAACGGGTCTGCGCATGTGCGAAAGTCCGGAAAATACCCGGATGGACGTGCTGCCTGGGCCTTCTTTCAGAAGGCCCTGGAGCGCCGACGGGGTCGGACGCTCCAAGGTCGGCTCCCGGGCCGGCCTCGGAGCGTCCGAAGGGTGTCGCGCGTCACCCCCTGGCGCGCATCACCTGGGGGCGCCCCGCCCACCCCACGCTCCAGCGACGCCCCTGCCGCAGGTCGAAAAAGTTTGGGAAACACTGGTTTAATTGATTATAACTGACTGTTTGGCATGTGCTCAGGTTGTGTTCAGAGAGAGCCTAGTCAGGATGCCATTGGATTATCAAATCAAAGAGAAAGATGATGCTTGAGGTTGGCCTTGCTTGACAAGGAGAAAGAGGAACAGGCAATGAATGGTTTTCCCTTTTCCAGTTCTTGTCCCAGCCCTAGGGTTGCTAGATGCCATGTCACACACTTTCCATCACACACTACAACTGCTGTTGGTTAATTCCGGGTCAATTGCTTAAATAAAAGAAACAGCTCTAATCCAGGACATGGTTCTGCATAAAAAAAAACTGACCGTATTGCCAAGACTTGGTGTCTTGCTACAGGGGCAATGGTTCTTGGATATGAAGGCAAGGGACGTGCCAATGGGTGAAGAAGTTCTATTTATTAAAGCAAGACATGAATCACTTCATGTTATCGAAACAAGCTAACACGATGAGCAATGCCTACATCAGTTGCCCCAAGATGCCCCTCTGTGCGCTTCCTGACTCTTCTCTGGCAATGGCTGCATTCAAATGGCTGAGAGGGTAATTCCTGTCCTGCAGCTTAGGTTACACCGAGGTGTCCACCTGATAAAAATCTTGGAAGTTTTTAAATACCCTGAAACTACATGTTTACTGCTAATTAGGTGACTACCTGAAATGTGTATAATTTTTAACTTATTGGCTGCAAAAGGCATGCTCATTTAGTTCTCAGACCCTCGTGCCTCCCATCCCCAGGTGTCTGGCCTTGAAATGGTGCCCAGTGCTTTCCAAAATGAGATAAGCAGGGGCAAACATGTCCAGCTGTCCAAGGCTTAGAAGATGCAGCTAATTAAGGACTAAATGGTGCTCTTCAAAAGTTTCTACAAATTAATGACAATATACCTGAGCAAACGGTCACAGCCAGCTTTTAATCCCTGAAGGTTCCAAAAGAATCAAAAGAGGCTTGTGGTCCACCACTAACTCCTCGAGCTACAATGGTCTTCCGCAATATGCCAATACATCTGGCTGATGTTGTCTTAGTACAACTCTCACTAGAGGGTACTGAGTGCAGCACCAGTATAATGTGGGTGGGAAGTGTGGATGGAGTCATAGTGATCCCCAAGATTTCATCATCCAAGATGTCTCACCCAACAAATGAACTACTGAACGTATTTATCTCAATCAATCAATCTTTATTGCAGTCACAGACCAGCGCAAATGTTACCAATACAGAGGAACCAAAGGAAACATCATGAACGTGTATTTATCTGTGTTGGGCATAGGATGAAATTAGAATTCTGCTAATGTATTGCCTACCCCTTGTGACTAACAGACTGCCTGGTTAAGTCCGCAAAAGCAATCTCAACTTAGTATGCCATTGAAGTGCCTAAGGGCATTGGTCCGAGGGGATTTCAACAGTCAGGCTGAGGGCACTTCATTTGGTACAGTTTAGACCAGGCGTTCCCAACCCTTGGGGTGTGATCAACAGCTGATAACGGGCAGCTGTTAATGGGGGGGGGCCCTCCGGGTTGCAGCGCAAGCAGGAGGACACGCAGCAACCCAGAAAAAAACACTTTAACGGGGTGCACGGGGCAACCGGAGGCCCGTGTAGGGGGTACGCGGGCCTCCAAAGGTTGGGGACACCTGGTTTAGACTTCATGACAACTATGGGGCTTTCTCAATATATATTGGGCAGAGTACTTCCAGCAGGTCATGCACTCAGTATGATATTCTTTACAGAGTGTAAGGAACACGATCTGTGGTTAAGAGAGTCATTGATCCTCCATGCTAGTATCATGTGTTGTTTCACTCTCAGTCCTGGAACATCAGAGGCAAAATATCTGATCACACATATTGAACGGTATAACACTGCAGTTTTTCTTTCTTAACTTTACGGAAGCCTAAAGCAGTAGGATCTGTCATTCCCATATTTTTGCAGCATTTGTATGAGATCCATTCCTAAAATGTATTGGTCCTGATCCAAAGAAAGTCATAAGACTTTCGGACTCTCGGCTGCCAGGCGGATCCTTACGATGAATTGGGCTGCCCGTCTCTGTTAAGTCCTAATTAAGTTAGTCGCAGCTAAGCTCTTCCAGTAATTCCAATACAATTTAAGCACGATTATTTTTTTCTAGAGTGAGGCCATTCTGATAAACTTCAATGCATGTCAGATTGATATGAAGTATGCTCTTCTGACTATGCCAATAAAGGTTATTGGTTGATTGACTATGCTCTTCTAAACACTGACAACATTTGGAGATGAGTGAATGCAGCTATAAATGAAGGAGCAATCTAGGGCTTTAAAAAGTTAGTTTTTAAAAAATCAAAACTCTTCTGGCTAGATGAAATTCCTGAAAAAAAATCTTGCCTCTCTCTCCTCCCTAATATTTGCAGGCATTTTACTGCATTACAACATGGACAGTTTTTGTTGTTCATAGTCTTGTATGGTGCAGAACATAGATTTTCAGATGATTTATAATACATTCCAGGATCGGTTTGAAGCCTCCTGGGTGATACTTTAATAGATTAAAGTTACATGTCATCCCAGAATTGGATAGTGTTCATTTCCAGGATCTACCCAGTTCACATACTTCAAATGCTACTCTTAATAGGGTGTGCTTTGGGTTGATAATGTCCAGCTGTGAACTTGTAAGGTAAAGAGATTTTCATGGAAAGACTGATTGTGCTCTATAAATTGTATTGAGGCAAAGACTCTACTCCTTTTAAGGATTTGGTACACTGGTAAATAAGCTGGCAGCTGCTTTCTGAATGTGTTGTTGGAAACTTCATCTGTCCTTCAGTAGGTTAAGAATGTTGCTTATGAGAAACGAGCACTGAGATACTTTACAAGCCTTAAAGATTACATAAAATAATGTGGGGTAAATGTTTGTACATATCTATGTGTAACCCTCCATGGCTGTATGCAGACACAAAGGGTTGTGAGTTGGACAAGGTAGGAGGCGCATCTGCACCAATGACAGACACATCGAGGGCTAGCCCATCTATGAGACAAACTGAAACAGTTGTGGCCAAGGCGCCCACTTCCATCCACCTGCTCAACAGATGTGTAAAGGAGAAGAGAGAGATGGGCTAGACTGAGGGCGAAATCCACCGTAAGGATCTGGCCGGCAGCCCAGGGCCACCCACTGGATCCTATCCCTGTTCCGGGCCATGCTGCTGTGGCCCAGAGGTCTACTTGGAGAAGGGGACGTTCATTCCTTCCCTGGGTGTAAACCGGGGCAGGCCCAATCAGCTTCCTTGGATTTCCACCAGCTAAATAGCTGGCAGAAGTAGGAGGAGGCCGTGTAACAGCCGAGCCAGCCCGGCGGGAACGGGGATATGATGGACGCCATCCCCACTCCCTCCCAGGATGGCTCGGCCAATGGCCCCCCTCCCTCACCGCCCAGACCGCCCATGCAGCAGCCGCCGGAGCCTTACCTTCCTCCAGCGGCTGCATGGACGTCCCAATGACGGAGTGAGGGCAGCTGGCCTTGCGCCGGACTCCCTTACTTGCAAGTCATCGCAAACGTGCCTTAAGGCATGTTTGCGACGGCTTCTAGCAACGGACCGCTCATTCCGTCGCTGGACCTGTAGTCCAGATCTGGAGAGGAGAGAGATGGGCTAGACTGAGGGCGAAATCCACCGTAAGGATCTGGCCGGCAGCCTAGGTCTTGGAGGAGCAGAGGCTGGCACATCACAAGGAAAGGGGGGGGCAGGATTTGGTATGCCGCCTCAGATACTATGAGGTCTTGGGCCAGCCCTGGACACATCCTACCTTTGAAGGAAAATCACAGTGGTTGGAATGACTCTTGCTGACCCCTTACTACCTTTAAACTACCTGCTGCCTGGATGCATGCTGCTCCCTTATGCCGCCAGTAGGACCTTTCCTGGCAACAGGTAGCAGTGTGCAGGTGCTACCATAGGGGTCAAGTAAGTGTATTTGTCAGCTGATGGTCAGTAAGCTCAGCTTGCTTAGCCAACATGGCTTCATGTGGTTCCTTTGCCTGTCTGTTCTACAACACTATCTATAGGGCAAGAGGGAAGCCTGCCAAATGGCAGCCCCCCCCCCCTGTTCTTCCTCTTCTTGGGACATGTCTGCTGCTTCCTTGGTTCTCCTGCCCACTCTCTCCAGAGAGCCATATATCATAAGACAAGAGGAAGAGAAGACGAAGATGTGGGCTTGAGTGCAAGAGATGGAAGGAAGTGGGAGAAGGGGGCTGAGGAGGAGTCCAGCTTACCGTGTCTTTCACCTTTCAGTGCTGTGTGATGATCCTTTGCTCTTGCCCCGTAATTGGCTGACAGTGAAGAGGCGGGGAAATGGTCTGCCGGCAGATTTCAATTTGTACAATTGCTACTTTGTACAATTCTGCAATTCAATTCTAAATTCAGTAACCTGTATTATGCAAATTCAGCATAATTTCATCTTTTCCAGCTGGTCGATGGGTTGGGGCACATCCCATACAAGTCAAACAACCATAATTGACACTCCGAGTTAAAAAACTTCTACAAAGCCACTAACTCTTAGCTCTTTTCTTTCCTTGATTTCTAGGCATGTGAGTTCAACTGGTAACCCTACTGAACATGTGAGAACAGCAGCATAGACTAGATTTCTTTTTAATTACTCAGCTATTTATTCCTTACAACTCACTGGAAAAATTCAGGTCTGAAAAACTTAGATTGGTGAAAAAAATGCCTTAACTGAGGATTGTCTCTGGTTGCTAGTCCATCTGGGCCTAGAAGAATTCAGGCCCCTGAGAATATCATACAGGCTTAACCACTCACACAGATCTCTGCTGCAAACGTAAAACTGTTTCTTCTCATTCCTCACATGGCCTGTCTCATCCTGAGGCCTTATGGGCTTGCCTCTTAAAGAGGCAGTGTGTAACAACACCATACTAATCCTGAATGGTATTCCCCCCCCAATTAATACTGCATGTCAACGAAACTGAAATACTGTAGTATTGGGCAACTGCAATCTGTTTTATTAGGAAAACACAAGTTTCCCTCTTTGTGTTTCCAGGAATGAAAAACAAATTCACAGAACCTTATTGTCCAAATGTCTGGCAACCTCTTGGGAAGAAACAGCTGTGATTCTGAAATGTTACAAAATGCTACATTTTGATATGAAATTGCCTCGTTTTCCTGGACCATATAACAAACAACGCAATTTTCTTTTAAAAGAACCATGTGCTCAACTGTCTCCTATTCTGAGGCACAAATTTTCACCATCAGTTTTAATTTTCCTGCCAAACAGGGTCAGTCAGTCCTTGCTTAACAGAGGAGCTTTAGTTTCTCCATGTCTTGGCTGTCATTTCTGAGTGATCCAGCAGTCCTCTCTCGATGGTTCACTTAGAATCTTGCCTGCCAGCAGCCTGCGGAAAGTTCCAATCGTCTGTTCAGTCTTCCACTGCTTCCATAAAATAAGTCCAGACAATATTTATAGCTGGGATTTCCCAGAAACACAAGACTGGGGTGCCAATATCCTGACCATGTTCCCAGAGCTAGTCAGGATGTCTTTTGTTTCTTTTCAAATATGTCTACTCTGTGTTGCAAAAAGAGTGCTATATAGAGCCATATTCAAAACATCATCAAATTTAACTCCAAAGAACATCGCAGTGCAGCAGTCATGTGATGGTGTCATCTGCAGCCACTAGGGCTGCCAACCATCCAGTATTTTACAGGTCCGTCCAGTCATTTGCCATAAGGTAAAGGGTCCCTTGACATTTAAGTCCAGTCGTGTCCGACTCCAGGGTGCGGTGCTCATCCCTGTTTCAAAGCCGAAGAGCCAGTGCTGTCCGAAGACGCTTCCATGGTCATGTGGCCGGCATGACATCACGGAACACTGTTTACCTTCCCGCAAGCAGTACCTATTTATCTACTCGCATTAACATGCTTTCAAACTGCTAAGTTGGCAGGAGCTGGGCCAGGCGATGAAAGCTCACCCTGTTGTGCACATTCGAACTGCCAACCTTTCAATCGACAGCTCATGGTCACATATTGGGTGAACAATATCGGGGTCTAAGAAGCCAGTCCAGAGTCTGCCAGCCTCCATCTATAATCTGCTAGATTCCACCCTGTTCCTCCCTGCTCCCCTCTTGGCTTCACTGCTCCCTCTCAAAACAGGGCACTGTCCCGGTTTGCTGAAAGCCACAGCATGGTAGCGCATGCGGTGCAAATGTCTATAGCAGCCTGTGTCAACACAGACAATCCTGCATGGTAAAAGTGCCTCCAGTTTCAAATGTGATACTGGTGTTTCTAGACCTCATGATTTATTGTGCATGCAAACTGGGACAGTTTAGTCCGTCTCTATGGACATTTCAAAGAATGTTTATTTCAGGACATTTTTAAGAGGTTTAAAAAGAAAACACCACTACAGTCCTTACACACAAGTACACAAGTACTGAAAGCTAAAGTAGGGAGTCAAAATAGTTATAGAAGGGCCAAGTATAGGGAACCAAGGGGAAGGGGCATAGAATGGAAAGAGAAATGAGGCACAGAAATGATGAACCTGAAGCATCTGAAGGAAGGAGAGGAGGAGGAGGGCCTGAAATGAAAGGTGAGGGGGCAGGCTTCTTAGTGCAGCAAGCAAGCCCAGAAGAGAACGATGACACTCCAACCAGTGAAGCCCGAAGGGAGCAGTCAGCCTGCAACAGTGGGGACTCCGCCACCAGATGGTGTTGTTGATCAGACAAGGAGTAGGTTGAAAAGACTCTCTAAGGGCAGGCGGAAGGCAGGCGGATTTGATAAGAGGTAGCTGTGTCTTCTCAAGTTGGTATGCTTTACATTTCGTCGAAGCTGAAAACCAAAACCATTCTCGACCAAAACCCATCGCTTTGCTGTGTTATAAAAAGAGAATGTTGGCTTGCCTTTCCAGAGTTCAATGCCTGGCCTGGCCGTCCTTTTAAAATAGAGCCAGCAAGAAATGTGTTGCTGTGTGCATAATCTTTGTATTGTCTCAGACAAAAGAGGGTCATCATCTCTCATTTGCACAAGCTGAATTTTAGCTGGGAGAGAACATGCAGCAGGCAAGCTGACCTAAGAATGATTTGAATCAGCACCACTGAGCAATAAAGCAGGAAGACAAGGCCCTGGGGTGGGGGACTGGCAACAGAAAGATGAGCAACAGCAGTATCTGGGGAAAAGAGGAAATCGGGAAAAGGAGAACCATGATGAGGGACAGAGGAAGCTAACGAGAGACAAACACACCTTTCAAATGGGGTTGATTTATGTTTTATAATTCAGTGTGTACTTTAGTCAGAGATTGGGTCTACACTTTTACATTTGAGCTTACTGGAACCATCGGTTTAAAGGATGCCAGGTCGCTCACCTTTCTGAAATAGACTGAATTGTTTTCATTTTAATTATTTTTAGTGCTGAGCTTAACTCTGAAGCCGGTAGGTTCTGTGTAGACGTGAAACACAGAGAGACTCATACACATGATGCCATCTGCCAAAGACACAAAGTCATTTCAGTTGAAACACTCCTACCAACATGGTGGTTTGAGGAGCAAAATCATAATATGTTTCCCAAACCTTTTCGACCTGCGACTCCCTTGACCATTGGCAACCATTGGCAACCATTGGCCGTGGCTCCCCATCATATTTAGTTGATGCCTGCCAATTGGCATTGCACTGTTTTCTGAGAGGATTCCGTGCCACTCCGCGGCTCCCCTGGCTGGTATCCATGGCTTCCCTGGGAGCCATGCCTCCCAGTTTGGGAACCACTGATCTAGACTATCAAAGTTCTCAGAGCCAAACCCACAGGTAGAAAATAATAAGATCGGGGCATTCAGCATTGCAAGACAAGCATCTATCTACAGGGGGAGAAAAATGCTGAAAATATTCTGTTTGTTTCTGACCTGTGCAGACCTGGATATTTAGAATTTCATCTATTCTTTGCTTCCTCTTCTGGCCAACTCTGTCTCTTCATCCGCACTACCACTGTAACAGCTACATTGAAGATGAACTGCATTTGTTACAAGTCTGTTGCCAGTCTCCTTGTTTTTGCAATGTATTCCTTAGGATTTGTTTCCCAATGATGCAAAATAGCAGCTGGTCTTCCAAACCCAGAAAATTGCTCAGATATGCACAGGACAGGAGAAAATACCAGTGGCACAGGACTATACATAACACTGTATTGATACAATTATTTATTTTATTTATCACATTTCAGAGGTGCGACATGTAAGTATTTCTACAAAGGAGCCATTTTAGAGCTCGCCACTGAACTTGACGGTTTCCCATCTCAATACATTGACAGTGCATGGATTTATTAAAATATTTACGTTCTGCCTTTCTGCTTAATGTCTGAAGAATCCAAGGTGGCTGACATCATAAAAATAGAAAAGAATCATTAAAAAGAAATTAAATGAATGGAAGCTCAGCAGAGTCGCCATAAAACAGATCTATGAGCCAAGAGGGAAAATTCCAGGTCTGTGCTGACTACACATGCCAGCCAACTGAAAGAGAGACGTTTTCAGATAACATCTAAATGCTGTTAAAGAGGGCAAGACCACGCATTGGCACTGCGATGGAAAATGTCCTCTCCTACATCTGAACCAGTTGGGCAGCAGGACACAGAGATGGAGCCACCCCCAGTGCTAAGAGCGGGGGGGGGAGGTGCTGCAAGTCTTCTGGGCTCCAGCCATCTAGGGATTTAGTGGCAACCCATACCCAGTCCATCACCAACCTGAAACATCAGTTGAGTTTAGCTAATGGCTTCCACAGTTCATGTATTTCCTATTTCCCCAGGGATTTTGAAGCTTTGTATTACCGGTACTCCCACGTAAATCTATGATGCTAGCAAGCCCCAAATAAGTTATTTATATAAAGCAGATAAAGCAAAGATGTGAGAGTTCCTTCATGCTGTTTTGTGCCTCATTTTGGCCTTCAGTAACCACTGTGCTTTAATATCTAAATATTGCAAGCTTGCAGCATACATCCCAATCAATTGCACACTCTTGTCATTCAGAGATCAATGTGTTCCTTTATAGCAAGCTTGTACAGAACACAACATTCCTCATTAAACCTGCATTCACTCCAGAGCGGGGTTGGGAGGGCACTGATTAATTCATTTGTCACAGCCTCATCTGTTGCTGTACACCAAGGACTCCTAGCTTACGGTGCAGTCTTATGTACATTTACCAGGGAGTAAGCTCCACTGAGCAAAATGGGTCTTACTTCTGAGTAAACATGCATAGGCTTGCTTTGTTGGTACCCAGTTTATTGCTAAGACATGTTTGCCTGAGGACAGCAGCAATGTAAATGTATGTGACCATTTTATTACTGACATTAGGCACAGGTTCTCAGGAATCTGCACCCCAGTTTTTAAGAAGTATTGTAAAACGTGTCTCTCAATTTCTAAACTATTCCATAGGTAGCATGGAAATAATTGCTGGTTCTGGTCTCGTTTCTATGTGTGACAGCTACATTTTCACGAGTTCTTGCTTCTTTCCTTTCATATTTTGTTTTGCGTTTTGTGTTTTAATTTTTTTTAATGATATCTTGTTTGATTTTATTGTGCCTTGTGCCGTTTTTAATTGGAAATGTGGGGTGTACATTCATAAAATAAATAAATAAATAAATAATAAACAACCGGATCAGTATGATAATCATACTCTGTTGGACTGAGTATTTTTTCCCTTTTTCAAAAAAGTATTTTCCCCAAGTTGTTGGTTAAAATTGAAGGGTCTTTTCAGCAGTCTTAAGTCTCCCTTGATGCAATGAATCAAGTCCTAAATCAGGACATAACTTATCAGTAGAGATAGTCCAAAATGGTGTTTTCAAAAAGTGGATTTCGGTGTTTTCTAAAATAAAAGTGCTAAAAGTGGTGTTATGTGTTTTTATTCCATTTTTATACATTATAATCGCTTTAATAATCACTTTTAAAGTTTACTAGGTAGGTGATATATGTGGTATAGTATCAGCAGATGCAGCCACTGTCATTACCAATTTGTAGAGGTGTTAGAAGAAAACGGTTTTATTTTTTGCAGATTTTGAGGTATGTGTGTGTGTGTGTGTGTGTGTGTGTGTGTGTGTGTGTGTGTGTGTGTGTGTGTGTGTGCAGAAAGCAGTGTTATGTGTTTTTATTTCGTTATTACTGAAAAATACGAAGTAGGCAAACATTTATGCATTCAGTGATACTCTTATAGAGTAAACACAGAGAGATCTTCATGAGTAAGAATTCACTGTTTTATATGATGTACATTGGGCTGCCCAATCCTATGCCGGCCTCCGCCAGCGTAAATAGGCCCCACGCCATCACAAACGTGCTGTAAAGCATGTTGTGCTGGTGTGGAGGCCAGTCCCGTGAATGGGGAGGCCAGCGCCGGCAGGTCTTCACCGGCGCAGAAGCAGTGGCCACCGGAGGCAGGTGAGCTCTGCGCCTGGCAGCAGGGAGGTGGTGGTGGGAGGGCGGGGAGGAAGGCAGAACAGGTCCAGGGGGGCAAGCTCAGCTGAGGAGGCCTCCACCAACTCTTATCCCCCTTCCCAGGCTTGGATGCCTAACACGGAGCTGCTCAGATTTGCGCCAGCCATTTTGCTGGATTTGCACTGGCCATAGTGGCTGCTGGGGCTTGACACAGGGAAAGGGGACAAATGTCCCCTAACTTCGAGGAGGCCTCCAGCAGTCTCCAACTTGCTGGGATAATATTATAGCTCAGGTCCCCCTTTTTTTCTCAGTTCTGGCTACAGTATCTCCAAACATCACATTCTTCCGTAGGCTCCTCTTCTTGTGGTTAGAAGACAGACATACAACACTTGCAATTCAGAAGACAATGTACACACACACACACACACACACACACACACACACACACACACACACACACACACACACACACTTAGTGTGCTTCCCTTTTTAGAAAAAAGAAGAAAATTTTATGGCGGAAAAATCCATCACAGGTTACAAGCCATTATGACTATATGCATCCTCTATGTGTCAAAGGTAGCCTATCTCTGAATGCCAGATGCAAGGGAGTGGCAACAAGATATGGGTACCTTGTTGTCTTCAGTGCTCCCTAAAGCATCTGGTGGGCCACTGTGAGATACAGGAAGCTGGGCTAGATGGGCCCTTGGCCTGATCCAGCAAGGCTCTTCTTATGTTCTTGTGTGCGTGCGTGCGTGCGTGCGTGCGTGCGTGCATGCGTGCGTGCACGCATTAACACACACTCTAAGGTCAGTGTGCCATTGTTGACAACCATGGATTCCATTAAAGTATGCCCATCTGAAGTATCTACCATAATTCTACCAGTTTACTCTCATCTTTGGGGAAGCTCTCTGCACTGAGTCCCACCACCATCAGTACAATTAGCAGGAACACGGGAAAGAGTCTTCTTCATGGCACCAAGGCTGTGGAACGCCCTTTCCTGAAAGATCAGATTGGCTCCTTCCTTCTATGTTTTGACACCAGAATCTGACAACTCTTAAAATGGCTGTTGTTTATTTACCCTGGTGATGATCTGTTGTCCTGCCTGTTTTCTGTTTTAATTATTGGAACTCGTGTTGATGTTAGCCGCCTTGAGAGTATTGTTATAACTTGGAAAGGTGGGATATCAATATTTTAAGGAAATAAATGTACATAAATAAATGATATGGCTTACAACATGACTGAAGGAAAATAGAAGATAGTGAAGATCCTCTCATTATATACTGTCTTTCCCCCCCCCCCCCAGATTTTGTCATTTCAAACCTAGAGTTCATGTCTACAAATCCAAGGGGAAAGACTGTTAAGGGGTTGCCATCCCAGAATCAGTACTTATAAAAAGAAGTCTCACAGCTCATCGACTCTGAGAACTGAAAAGAAGTGAATCTACTGTTTCCCAAACAATGCACCTCATCAGGCTGCCTGAGAGGACAATCGTTCCCTTAAATGCCAGGAAATCTGCCTACGGTTGATTCTGCAGCTGAGCATCTTGTACCCCACAGGCTCTGATAATGTAGTGGACATTAGTGACATTCAGCAGATGGCACTGGGAATTCAGTTAGAGCTGGAAGGTAAATGCAGTATTCCATTCTGTTTGTCCAGACTAGATGTTTATGGGTGGAATGTACTTGGATATCAATATATCTTCTTTTTTCAGTCAGCAGAATGCATTTTAGAACACAGAACTGCAGCAACAGGGAAAGAATTTTGTTTTCTTAGAGCATTTTCTGCAATAACGTGGATGTATATTTTATACTGTGACTTTTTCTTCCTTTTGGTTTTTTTGTACCATTAAAGCAAAAGCATGCATAAAAGAAACAGCTTTAATCTGAGTGGGGGTAATTCCAGCTCCCGCTATACTGTGCCCTTAAAAAAGTCAATTCAGCAAGTAGTGCAGCTGGGAGCCTGTCAAACATTGTAAAATGTGTAGACAGGTGACTAAAGGGATGGATGTTGAAAGTGTACAGTAGGAATCACTGATGCTAACTGCAGGATAAACGTAGATAATTTCCCCGGTTCTAAGAGGTATTTTGTCTTCTGTGTCAAAAGCAGCTGGCTAATCAAAGCCTACTTTGCAGTTCAGCGTTGCACATTGATTGCCCAGAGGCTCCCAGCTCTGAAGCCAAAGAGAGTTGCTATGGGAATCAAGAGGGCACTTGGAGACAGGATCTGGGGCTTGGCTCCCTCCCGTCCATGCCTGCTGGAGTCAGAGGAATGAAAAACTGAAAGGAGGTGGCAGAGAGCCACAGGGAAATGCATGCATAGAGGAGGGACTGGCATAGCTGGAGACCGGGGCATGGAGAAGAAGAGCAAAGAGAGGAAGGCATCAGGCGGTGGAGGCTCTCTTTAGAGCCTGGTGGATGGACCCTGATTCTGCTGGAGAGTTACGATAACAAAACTACAGGGAAACTCTGGCTGGAGCAGGTCTGCTGAAAGATGGGATCCAGTTCATCAACGTGCCGGCCCAAGTGTGTGTATTTGGATATTGATGGAAGAATCCAAAAGGTACTTTTCAATGCTTGTTCCCAGTGAGTGTCTTGTCCACCCATCCCATTTGTGTTTAAGGGAGATTCACTGTCCAGCTTTTCCCCCCCCCCCTTTTCTGTCACTTGTCCTTGCTTGCATTCAGCCGCAAATGTTGCTGCCTGGGTGAAGCAGATTCAAACTGCAAGGAGCTCGTTCCCTCTCCCAGTTTGCCAATGGCTTGTCAATGGCAAAGGAACTCTGAGAGTGGGCAAGTGATTTGGAAGGCATGTGTGTATTCTCATGATAGGCTTGTTCAATGTCTGTGAAAATAGAACTGTAGGGGTGAATGCAAAGTTACACAGGACTTGGGGGATTCTATGCCATGTTTTGCATGAGTGGTTCACAGAGTAAATGAAAGTGTGTTTTTAAAATACACACATTTGTATGTGTTTTTTTTTGTTTTTAAGCATTAATGATAGGAAGGTTGAAGTAATCTAGGTATACATGAATGTGCTTTAAAAATTATATTGCATTATTTTCCAATAATGATATAGTGCCTGTCTACTAATTTTTTCAAGGTGACTTGTAATAGTTACAGAGAGAGGGGTGAGATCAGCAAACTTTTGTTCTCCCCTCCAAGATTATTTTGGTATGGCCTCAGGAACATGTAGAAGTTAACAATGGAGAGGAATCTGTAACGTAAGTGGGACAAAATGACATTGCGCTCATGGTGGCGTCCCAGTTCGCTAAGTGCTTTTATGACGGGCAATAGGAGAGATGGGTGGTCTACAGGAGACTTGCAACATCTGAACTATCTTTTAAGTTTATACAGTATTCCAAGGAATGATTTCATCCATGTCCTTTATGTCTCTTTTGTGGGTTATCTGGTCACCTCTCTCCTCTGGGCATTAAATTATCATTGAGGACAAATTTAGGATAAACTTTTTTCCTACCCTGCCTTAATACAAAGTTTCATCTGCAGCCGTGTGACACTGAAGGGACTTTTCAGACCATTGGTATTGTACTGGAGTAGCTCTAGGGAGGAGCTGTAGCTCAGTGGAAGAGCACTTGCTTTGCATGCAGAAGGTCTCTGGTTCAATCCCTGTTGTCGCCAGGTGGAGCAGAGAAAGCTTCTTGTCTGAAACCCTGGGGAGCTGCCAGTTTGTGTTGACAAGACTGAGCTAGATGGACCAAAGGACAGACTCTAGATAAAGCAGCTTCCTATTTTCATTTCCACACTAGTGGTCTTATATCACCCTTGCCATGAAATGGAACTGTCTGGGGAGCAGCCTTGCTTTCATGAGATAGCATTGCTGCTAGCGGGAGGGGAGGAGAGCAGGAGCGCAAAGAGGATCGAATCAAAAACAATAAAGTCAATGATGAGGTATTCAAAATGATGGAGACAGGAGGAGGGGGCAGAAATGACGGGCGCCCGTCCGGCACCTGGCGCATGGGTGGGGCCTGCATCACGTCACGTCGACGCCCCCTCCCCGATTTGCACCCTCCCCCGCCTGTTTTCAGCTCATTTTGGAGCCGAACAGGCTCCAGGGAGGGAGGGAGGGCCAATGCAGCGCTCCGGTAAGTGCTCCACGCGCGTCCCCGCCCGCCCGAGCGCCTGGGGCTCCTGCTCCACACGCTCCACCGTTGTTCCGCCGCTGGGACGGGGAACTTCTGACACCCTTGGCGATGATGTAGTATGAATTAGTAGTTCCCAGGAATGGTTGTATTATTGAAGGGAGCACTCTCTGGATTCCATGCAAGAAATAAGAACTGTGCATTTCCCATGAAAAAGCAACATAGGCTGGAAAGGCCACAAGAGCCTTTGATCCTGTGACCATGTGCTGCTTGTGATCAGCAACTGTTTCTTCCTGCCTCAGCCCAACTGTGCTCATCATAGTCATAGGTTGTCTCAGATGCTTGTCAGTATCCTGTCTTGCTTGATTGCTTGAGGTCTGTGGACATAGAATGAAGTTCACTGTGGGCAGGCTGAATCTTCATGGGCACGAGACAGAGGAAGCTGCCTTATACGGAGCCTAACCATGGGTCCATCTAGCTCAGTATTGTCATCAACATTGACTGGCAGAGGGTCTCCGAGGTTTCACACAGGGGTCTTTCCCACTCTCTGTGAGACCTTCTGCATGCAACTCATGTGCTCTACCTCTGAGCTCCACATCCGTGTGTCCACAACAGGTAGAAGAAGATAACTCTAAGGAGGGTTGGTGAAGGGCAGCTCTGGAGAGAAGAGGGCAAAGGATGTACCAGACACTGTCTGCAGGACCATGGAGAGCTGCAAGATAGCTTGCTCCAACTGTGGATGCTGAACCGAGCCCTTATACATACTGGTACAGATCCTGATACCTTCACCAGTTCCTGCCCACTTGCCCACCCATCCCTTGATCAGGACTGACTCTTTAAAGAGATTGTTCTGGAACTTAGCACTTCTTCAGCACTCTGTGGTTCTTAGTGGACTTTCTGGCATATCAGACAAGAGGACCAGGTGAATGAGGAGTCCTGGGCAGTGTGGGAGGGCAGGGATCGTCATGGGGCTCCAGCTGCCTGCTCAGGTGGTCTGGGCTGCTAGCTCTACTAGCATGGCTTCCTCCTTGTTCTGCTCTTCTGCAGATTGAGCTGCAGGTTTAACCAGGGAAAACAGATTCTCTAATGGTCCATGATGGGGACTGGATGTGGAATCGTCCTCTCCTGCAAGTCAGCGTCTGACTTACTGGAAAAGGCCATGACAGTCACAGACAGAAGCAGTAATTTTCCATGCTCCCCGTACACCTTGCAAAACAGGCGGAGAGAATGCAAAACCACCACTTCTGGCCATGGAAAATAATTCAGGTGACTTGTTTGCCTCACGTACATTTGAATCCAAGCAGGAACTGCAGTGGCCAATTACACTCAGAGCAATTATATGCCCTGACCCTACCTGCTCTCTGATCATCAGTATACTTCAAACAGACCACAACAAATCCTAATATCTAGCACTGTGTTAGAGTCACTTTGATCCTAATGCATTGGGCCAGGAATGGCCAACTGGTGCCTTGTATGCAGACTCAGTCCTGCAACTTGATTTTGCCTAGCCACTGCAATTACCAGGTCTATGAGAGGGTAGAAACTCTGTTGCCCTAACCCTAGGTCAACCTCTAGTTGCATAAATGCTACCAGCTCAGAGTAATGGAGGGGATATTTCTGACCTCACAAAGCAATTCCACTTCATATTGTCCTCTTGAGTACGACTGTACTCAGACCTAAAAATGTGATCTTGGCTGGGGATTATCCTGCCTGCGTGAAGCTGAGCGCCTGAACCAGAACTTTATGAAAGAGCCCTGCCCCCATTCTCCTAATTTATATAATTAATGTGCATAAGTATTTGACGGTGCAATCCAGCGCAAAGAAGCTGGCTCCGCCAGCGCTGGTGTCATAAACGTGCTGTAAGGCACATTTTCGACACCTGGCGAGTAGGCCCTGCCAGCGCCTAGGCCAGCACTGGCCTACCTGCCCCACATCCAGCCTGTCTGCCGCACCGAGCAGGTAAGTCCCTGCCGGTCAGTGAAGGGACGGGGGAAGGATGGACTGGGGCGTTCCGGCGCGGGGGGGGGAATGGCCAGCCAGGTCAGGGACAGGGGGAGATCATCAGCTATGCACTCTGCCAAATCCTATCCCCCATCCCGGGCCTGGCCAACTTTACATCGGCTCCTCGGATTTGCGCCAGCCATTTTGCTGGCGCACATCTGAGGAGGACCATAGGGGCTGCTGGGGCTCTCTCTGTAGGAAAGGGACGAACGTCCCTTTCTCCCGATGTGTGCTCCAACTCCACCAACACTGGCCCGATCCTACCTAGGATCTGGACCTAGACATGATTGGGCTGTTAATTGTTACTTTTGACTAAGATGGACGAGGCTTACAAAATGCAACATTTTTAAAATCTTTGAGTTGATAGAGATATCTGCGTAGCTGTCAGCTCCTTATCGCTAGCAGGAAAGGACATGACCTCTGAATTATTTCTTGATTCAGTTTTGCTGCACTTGGTGACATAACCCCCAAACAAAGAATTGTTGCAGATATGTTCCAAAACCTTCATTCAACACCTCTTGCCATATACATAATGTCACATTTATCGTTCAAAGACCCTTCACACAACACTTTTTAAATTGATTTTCTCCCTCCAGATCTGCTGAGGGAAAAGCACTCCTAACAACCTGGTTTTGTCCCAAGATCGTTCTCTAAGGAACACTTGTATTATTGAAGAACTTGGAAGGGAAGCTGCCTGAAAAGACTCTGCAAACTCCAATACAAAGACTTGCAGTACCGTATATACAGTAGATGTTATTCATTTCATCTGTCAGGAATGACATTCTATCTGCAGGTTGCTTGTAAAAAAAACCGGGGGGGGGGGGAGAGGGAAGAGGCAGATTATTTAGTCAAGGTTTAGTCAGGGGTAAAGGAGATTATTTTTCTCCGTACGTAAAAACATAATTGGAAGAATTCAGCCCTTCATCTTCCAAAAACTGTGGTTTCTGGAACCGTGGAGGCAGCTCATTAATTGAATTTTAAGCTATCCTTTGACTTGACCCCACAGTGAGGTAAAATCCTCTTTATGCTATTATTCCGTCTATTTGAAAGAATTTCATTTCAAACCACAAGCCACAGCACTTCAGTGCATTATAATAGACATGAGCATAAATTGGAGCACATCTGAGGACTACCACCAAGTAATACTATACAAAAGACAGTATAAATGCATGGATCAAGTTAGAGGATTGTTCACTATATACTGTATATACTGTAATTTGCTATAGTTTGGCACAGGGAAGATGACTGGTTGGCACAACTCCCTGTAACAGGAGTAAATGTTTAATGACCAAACTACACGTTACATGGAAAAGCTCTTAGTTTTACTAATTTTTTTCTAGAAGCGACCACAGGAACTCCCAATGATTTCTCTGAAGTGAGATTGTTGAGTGTTCTCAGTCAGTTTCTAGCTGTGAAATGATTCGGGGGACTTTGTGTGGGCTCAAGGAAAGAACAGATCAGCTCATGCACTTTCCTTTCGCCCAAGACAACCCTCCTAGAGATCAACCATCAGTTGACGATGCTTCGGTATCTCTTGCCAAATGCTGATCAAACCTTTCGCCAGCTGAAAGTAGTGTGCATACACAACTTATTGGAGGAGAGTTTTGGGAACATCTGGTTTGTTTGAACACACACACACACACACACACACACACACACACACACACACACACACACACACACACACACACACACACACACCAACTATTTTTCGGCAGTGACCTTTTCTTTTGCCTCCTCAGTTATCCGAATGCAAACAGAGTGAGTTTGCATAGGGCAAAAGACACTGTTCTCCTAAAAATAGGATAAATGTAAGGTTTTTGAAATGACATAATTAGTATGCATTTACTCAGTCCATCTCTCTCTCTCTCTCTCTCTCTCTCTCTCTCTCTCTCTCTCTCTCTCTCTCTCTCTCTCTCTCTCTCTCATTCGCTCTCTCCTCCCACCCCCAATTCTGATTGTTTCTCATTATCACCAGCAAATCTGTGACTAAAAGGTAGAAAGTGTTGTCTGTCCCTGAAGGAGTCAAGCATAAAACATGCCTGTTGGGGCCATTCCCACCTTCCTTGAAAGCTGTACCAAGTTTATAGAATGTCAACAGGTGAGGTTTGTAATGCAGGGATGAGAATTCACTACTTGCAGAAATGTCCTCTTCTACACAACGATTAGTGGTTGGATTTGACGCTGCTTCCCATGTGGTGGAGGCACACACTTTGGAGGTCCAGTGCCATGTCCTATTGCTTGTAGGCTTTTCCATGCTACTTCATCAGATATAGGAAGAGAAGCAACAAGAAGCTGTGGATGTAGGTTAGAGCTCCCTCTACTGTCAAAGGCAATCAAAACCTTTGCGACTGTACTGTACGCTGGTATAGCTCTGCCTCTGCATCACATGTTGGGGGGTAGGATTACAGTGCAGGCAGAGGTTAAATCCCTCTATCCCTGCTGCAGTCCCAGTCCAGATCAGTCCCAGCCCACTCTGTACACTGCTGGCCCATCCATGTAGCCACCTGATATGGGTTGCATCAGCAGCAGATTGCGAGGGGTCCAAGGAGGCAGCGGATTGGGGGTGCCTTTCACCCCGGGGCTGCCGCCACTGCTTCCATCCAACCTGCTGCCAATGCAAACCTTAATGCAAACCTTCCCACTCACTTGAGTGGGAAGCAGATCACCCCCCTCCTTACCATGCTCCTCACATGCTGACGTGTGGGACCTCGTGCATGTTGGAAGTGTGGGACTTGAGTGTGCCTTCTCGTTTCATTTACAGAGACAGCACAAAATAGACATACAGGTCCCAATCACACAAGAGGCATACCATAAAGAGGTGGTATCCTAAATTCACAGCCCAATCCTACCTAAATAAATCCCCGAGCGGAAATGCAGCGGCACTGGTGCGGGCTATGTTGCACCTCACAGGGGATTTTTGGCTGCTGGAGCTCTCTTCAGGGTAAGGGCCCAGGGGACATTTGTCCCCTTGCCCCGGGGATAAACCCTAGCAGCTGCAATGGGTTAACTCGGACCTGCACCAGCAATATCACTGGCGGAAGTCCCTGTTGATCTGTGCAGGCCTGGGAAAGGCCTTGGCATTCAGCAAGTGCTGGCGCCACCAATCCCGCCCCCTCCTGAGCCCGATCCTCCCACTCCACCCCATCTCCACCCCATTCTGCCTTCCCCCTGCCCTGTTCAGCCCTCTTTCCAGCCTCCCCCTGCGCTGGACTTACCTGCTCCTGTGGGCCTCTGTCAGTCTGCTGGTGTCACCTTCCCACACCAGCATGCCTGGGCTTTGCCCCTTATGGCTCTTTTGCAGCAGCGAGCCCTGGTGGAATGCGAGTTCCACTGGCGCAGGCCCTCGATAGGAATGGGCCATCAGTTATTTATTTTTATTTATTTTTCACATTTTTATACCGCCCTTCCTCCAAGGAGCTCAGAGTGGTGTACATATTTCCTCCCCTCCTTTTTGTCCTCACAACAACCCTGTGAGGTAGGTGGGGCTGAGAGATAGTGACTGGCTGAGAGATAGTGACTGGCCCAAGGTCACCCAGGAAGCTTCGTGGCTGAGCGGGGATTTGAACCTGGATCTTCCAGGTCTAAGTCCGACTCCCAAACCACTACACCATCCTGGCTAGTCATGACTAGGTACATTAGTCATGCCTGAAGCCCTTATTCAAGCATTAGATATCCTTGGCCATTGTACCACAGTGCAGCATCCATGAGAACATACCTGAAAGCCCCACTCCCATGTTCAGGCGCTCTCTGAGCATGCCATTTGTCTGAATAGAGCATTTGTCTGCAGTGACAAACACTGTTCTCCAGGAGAGAGAACTTGGGTGTCCAGTGTTGTTTATCACTGGGAGGATCTTTCTCCCCCAATTACAGCATTTGTCACTACAGACAAACACTGTACCCAGGATAGGCAGCAGGGGAAGTGATATTTTAAGCGCATGACAGTGCAGGGGGTGGGACTTTCATTCAGGCATGCTCTTCTGGAAGCTGTACCTGGGATACCAAACACCTACATAGCATAGGACTTGAGTCCCATTGCCTTCATGATTGACTTCCTTAGTAATGTCTAACTAGGATAAGGTGTCTATCAGAGGGCCCCTAGTCCCCCTCACGGAATTACACTTTCCAGGGTTTTGGGGAGAAGAATCCTGCTGAATAGCAGTAACACTATATTTCGCCCTGGGGGGAGATATACGGTATGCTTTTAATGCTGTTTTAATCTGCTGTGCCTAATTTTGTCATTTTGTTAATCCTTTTGGTTTTATGATACGCCTCACTGCAGATATTTAAATAGAAAAGTGACCTTAAAAATCCCCTTTGCTTTTGTTTTCTGGCTGCTATACCTATTTGCCCCCCCCCCTTACTGTTTTATTGTACTTTTGCTTTTAATGAATTGTTGCAAACTGCATTGGATGCTCTTTAAGGAAACAGTGGGGTACAGATTTTTTTAAACACAAACAAGACAGTAAAAATTACCTTAAATGTGCTGAAAATAGCAGAGGCGAGAAAAGAGGAATAATTTTCAGGGGGTTGCTTTCTTTTGGGGCTGTATTAGATGGCAAAGGAATTGGCCCTTCAGAACACCTGATTATTGGCTTTCAAAAGTAATCCTGCATTTCATATCCTGAGATGCTTATCAAAAAAGCAGTGAGCGTTTTATCAATGCGTTTACCTAGGCCACGTGCACAATCTCATGGCTAGAGAAGACCAACAAACTTTTATTAAAATGTAAGATAGCATCAACATGTATATAACAATAAAGTAATACATTCATTATGTGCCTTGTTTTCCTTAGCCATCCACCTCCTATTGCTTGGAAAGAGAGAAACATCTGCTCAATTTATTATGTCTCCCAGTTTTTATCTTAATTAACCAGACTAACTATCTGACTTTCATTTGTTCCCAATTATATTGCCATATCCCACTTATCTTGCATTCATTCTGTTCAATGATAATTGATTTCAAGGCTCAATAGCCCAGCACATTTCAGAAGTTCATTCTAAGTTCAACTGCAATAACATCAGATTCTCATTTATTGCATTCATTAGCCAGTAGCCCATCAGCCACATTCTCTCAGCCTGTCACTTCCCTCAAGCAACTCCTCACAACCCAATTTGCTGTGATGTTGTCTTCTGCTAAGATTTCGGGAAGATCCAAATCTGATAGCCCAATCCTATCCTCTCCCCCCTTCCCGCACCAACTTGTTTTTCCAAAAGTCAGGAGCCTTTAGGTGGTGGTTGTGGTTGCAAAGTACAATTTTGCTGTTCCAGGAGAGTAGAACATTTGAAATTTGGAGCAAGCAATCTCCTTGCACAGAGGCAGAGCTCCATTTGAATCTGATCAAAAGGGTGTGTGTGTGTGTGTGTGTGTGTGTGTGTGTGTGCGCGCGTGCACAGCACACATGTGCAGAGGCGCAGGATCGCGCCTGGGCGCCTGGGCAAGGGGGCGGGGCATCCACCCTCTGCAGCCAATAGGAGGGTGGAGGGAGGCAGCTGCGCATGCAGCACGTCTCCAAACCCACCCGCCCCCGCCGGTTTTGCTATCATTTTGGAGCCAAACAGGCTCCAGGGAGGGAGGTAGGGCCGAACAGAAGACGGCCGAAGCAACGGTAACAGACACGGCGGGCGCCTGGAGCAGCTGCTCCACGCGCTCCGCCCTGCTTACGCCGCTGCACATGCGTATGCGTGTGCTTAACCAATCAACAATGTCATGTGGTCTTCTTGGCCTGTGGATCTGAAGCCTCTGGCCATCAGTCCAGTGAATAGCCATGTTACTGGCCTGGTCCAAGCTCCCCTGGCAGGCATTTGGCACCAAGTACATATAAACATGTATGCTTCCTGCACACCTTGAAATAAAAGGAAAATAAACAATTGGCCAGGTTACAATAACTGAACTCACCAAAAGGAGTCTCTGCATCAGATAGAGCATTTCTTACGAGCCCAAACGCCCCAATGTTCATTGGAATTTGAAATGATGCCTTCATGCAGTTCTGGGGTAGGCATTTTGTGATACCTTAATCCTATACCTGAGGGCTTAATGGGGGTTTTGATGGCTCCTGTCTTGGTGTGCTAACATGGAAGCTAGTGTGTGACTACATAGTAGATGATGTACAGGTACAGATTTAGATTATATAAATATGGCATACTAATGCAATTCTGCTATAGTGTATAGCAAGCTAAAGAGTCTTTAATCACCTTTATCTTCCTATTTATATGCTTTCTGTAAATATTTTGATTTGAATTCTCAGATTCTCCTCTTATTATTTGTTCTTTTTCCTAATGGAAAATGCAGTAAAAGAAATTTAAGTTTTTGGAAGACTGAAGAATGGGGAGGGGGAATATCCAATGTCATGAAAAATCAGATATCCCTATGTGAAAAATGATCATATAAAAATACCATACTTACCAGACATAGATGAAATTTTTTATTGGACAGCATTTCTTCTTTGTTTTGTATTCATTGCTTTTGTTTTCTTTGGAAGGTGGCCTTCAGTAAATACTGTAACTCAAGAGATATTATGGATCTCTTCTGCATTGCAACTGGCTTACCAAGGTAAATATCTTTTCTGGCACAATTATATTCTTCATGTGTGCTTGTAACACCGAGGTTCTCATCTTTCTGTTTCCAAACAGCTAAGTTTTCCTTTACATAATTATGGAGAAAATAGAAATATCAAACTAGAGAAAATAGAAATATCTTGTTAACTTGTTTATTGTGATATTTTTCTTGTTTATTGTGCAATTGTGATATATTCTTATTTATTGTGCAATTTTAACTGTTTTATGTGATATCAGGTTATTTTGTTTATTGTTTTAACTATTTTTAATGTTTTATTATTGTTTTTAATGCTATAAGCTGCCTTGATTGCCATTATGGTGTAGTGGTTTGGGAGTCGGACTTAGACCTGGAAAATCCAGGTTCAAATCCCCGCTCAGCCATGAAGCTTCCTGGGTGACCTTGGGCCAGTCACTATCTATCAGCCCCACCTACCTCACAGGGTTGTTGTGAGGACAAAAGGAGGGGAGGAAATATGTACACCACTCTGAGCTCCTTGGAGGAAGGGCGGTATAAAAAATGTGAAATTAAAAAAAATAAATAAATTACCGGGAGAAAGGCGGGGTACTTCAAATAAATAAAATAACCTAACTGCTGAAAACAGGACAAAACGATCAAATTGACACTAACTTAACAAGTCACTAACTTAAGATGATATATACACTTGTGTTGACAAGTGTTCTGCAATTTCATCATCTGAGACCCCCGTCAAGAACACCGTCCAGGATCACTTTATTCCTGCATAGATCACAGGGATGCAGTAAGCCAGTAGCATACTAAGGATGGGTGGGGGGTAGTCTGCCCTGGGTGCACGCTGTAAGGAGGTGCCAGTGTGCCAGGTAGCCTTGGCCTCCCCTGGTGAATCTCAAGGCAGAGACCAGGTCTATCCATGGCTTTAAGCAGCCAAGGGCGGGCCGGGGGGAGCAGTCCACCCCGGGTACCAGTGGCGCTAGGCATGGCACTTCAGTAAGCATTAGAAGTTTATCAATATGTACACTTTTTGTTGCCCCCCCCCCCCACACACACACACACTTTGAATCCTGTCAGCCAAATGTATAGAAGCGGGGCACAGAGATCAATCCTCTTCTGCTAACATCAGGGGGATTTTGTCATTGACTTTACCTGGATGTAGCATGATGCACCCATCACTTCTAAGTATCCACTGAACTGAAAACTCATGTGAAAATGAAGTGGTTCTTGGGACAGCAATGTTGGCTGTGTGGCTCCGAATCCCACAGTACTCCACAGCAGAAGCCACATTGAGTTCCAACAGAACTTGCACTAATGGCACACTTTGAGGGTCTGTCGCCTCCTTGTATATGACTCAGATGTTATCTTAAAGTTTAATTTATGAACATTATGTGCAATGATAATAAATGACTAACACAGTTACACAAATGACTAATATTGTTCCAGAATCTAGGAGATAACTGCATTATTGTACAAATTTGTAAGCCAAAGTGTCTTTCGAACCATGTTCTTAAGACATGTGCTATTCACATTTGCAATATGTAATCATCTCATGTTAGAAGGTGCATCCATATTAATAATCACAGAACAGTCAAGGCTGGGTGTCGTGTTGCTGATGCTTTTCGTGTCTGTTCTCCTCCCATTGTGGTAGGTTAGACGACATCACCAGCCTTCCACTCTCTTGCCCTCAAGGTTCATTTAACATTTAACAATCTAAGCTAAGCCATTCACAAACTGCAGAAAGAAATGCAGTCTAGGGATGGTCAAACTTGCTTAATGTAAGAGCCACATATGATAAACTTCAGGTGTTTGAGAGTCGCAATATTTAAGAAGCATTTAAATCCTCAAATATATTTACTCACCATGAACATTAAACTTAGGTTTTAATCCAGTGGACTCTCAGTTTATACCTGGTAAATAATTATAAAGCTTGAAAATGTCTAATTTCCCTTTTATATTAATTGTGATGCAAAAAAGAGCTCAGCCAACATATTTCCGAGAACCGCACATTACACGTCAAAGAGCCGCATGTGGCTCAGGAGCAGCAGTTTGGCCACTCCTGGTCTAAACAGATTGTTCTGTTTAGTAGTCTAAATACCGATTCAGTCCTTTATTGCTTAATTTGTCAGAAGTGCCAGAACTCAACCTTCCTGGCAACTCTGACCATTGACCCAGAAACCATGTCCCTCTCCTAGATGCAGGTGTGTTGGCTGCAGCAAGAGGAAGGTACTGTACTCAATAAATGCTCAGTGACGCTCGCTCTCCTCCAGAGAGCCTGCAGGTGCAATGCAAAGTAGTCATAGTGTCTTCAAGTCCCAGCTGAAAGTAAATACAGCAACTGATTCTGTTTTTCAAGCTCTGCAAAAGTCCTGATGGGCATGCTATATGATCCCTTGCATAAAAGCTAGTATGCACAAGAAGTGGAGTCTGTTTTATATTTTAGTACTGTATATCCTTGTCCTTGAACTGTAGCCAAATGTGCTATATAGTGTGATAAAAGGTAAAGGTATCCCCTGACAATTAAGTCCAGTCGTGTCCGACTCTAGGGTGTGGTGCTCATCTCCATTTCAAAGCCGAAGAGCCAGCGTTGTCTGAAGATGCCTCCGTGGTCATGTGGCCGGCATGACTCTCCTTGCCGCAGCTGGAACACAGAGCGCTGTTTACCTTCCCGCAAGCGGTACCTATTTATCTACTCGCATTGACATGCTTTGGAACTGCTAGGTTGGCAAGAGCTGGCCAAGCAACGAGCGCTCACCCCGTTGCGGGAATCGAACTGCCAACCTTTCGATCGACAGCTTAAGGTTCAGCGGTTTAACCCGCTGCGCCACCCGCTGGCCCTATATAGTGTGATACAAATGTCCTAACTAAAACACACTGTGTATGTGTATTCAAAATAACCTGAATATCCATATGAATATGAAATATTACCTTTAGAAAGATGGATTCTCCTTTTTCTACTAAAAAAAGAAAAAAAAAACAAGCTCCAGTTGCAACTAAAAAGATTAAGGCTAGACAGTAGGTAGAACTTTATAATGAAAAGAACCGTGCCACAGTGGCAACATATGATCTGGCTGACACATATGGGAAGGGAATTTAAATGTTATTAAAGCAACATACTCCTCAAACTTATGGATGCAACATTCAGCAGCAGTCATACATCTGTGAGAACTTCGGAATCAGGCCTAAGGCTGCAGTGCTATATGCATTGACCTGAGTATAAACTCCATTGGACATAATGGGACTTACTTCTGAGTAGACATGCACAAGATTGTGCTCTACGACTAGGTGGAACCAGACTCCCTGCACGTTGCTTTCACGGACTTGAATGGTTCCGAAGGCGAGGGGGGCCGCTTCGTGCACCCGTGTAACGGAGGGTCGGACCGTGGCTGAACTTAGAGCTCCGCCCCCCCTGCAGCAACGCTAGTGGGTGGAACAAGCAATTTATTTCTTTATTTAAAACGTTTCTATTCTGTCTTTTCTCCCATAAAATGGGATGTTCACGGCAGCTTGGTTGTACTTGTGTAGGCTGATTCAAATTCCAAGGCACGGGGATTGACTGGAGGATCTCTTGAGGTCCCTTTCTGTATGACTGTATATACAGAAATGTCCGTCCAGGTGATGAGGGTGTATAGGCAAAGAAAACTTTGAGTATGATTCTCGCTTCTGACAGATATTTGGACTTCATGACCCTGGAGGCCTCTTTAAGGCTAGCCCTGTGTTCTCCCATCCTTTGAGTTCCAATGGAGCTCTTCAGATTATAGCAGGATCTCATTTTCTTTTCTCATGCCCCTGTTTGTGCCCATACAGTTTGAGTTTGATGGAGGATCAGAGTAGAATGGTAATATTTTAAGCACATATTTGTAGGGACCATATTAAGCTGTAAGAATGTTTGCCCAAACTCTTGAGAGAAGTCTTTTCAAATTCCACTTGGGGCCAAACTAGGTATCCACACACAAACGTGCTATTCAGGCAGGCTTCCAATTGTAAATTCCACTTTCTCACTAGTGACGGGTGTGTGTGTGTGGGGGTGTGTGTGGCCCCAGATAGGACCAAGATGCATACAGAGGAGGGGGTTTGCTCTTCCCTTGCATGCTGTTTTCAAACTTCAAAGTCCTCTCCTGGAAGTAACCATGAGTAAATCATCAAGTCAAGGAGGCCATTTTCAGCTTGAAAATGGCACACAAAATCTCCCCTTCCTGTGTGCCCCAGTCTCAAACAAGATTCCCCCTCTCTTCATGTGCCTGTTTTTAGTGAAAAGGCAGAGCTTATGTTTGGATGCAGGCCTAGGTAGTATGTGTGGTGTTTCTGTGTTTGGCTCTTACAGACACGAGCCAGAGCAGAATTCCAAGTCAAGGCCTCCATCCATTAGCAGCCATCCTACAGTACCTGGCTGCCTCAGAGAGGAGGAAGTGAGACAGCAAGGCCCTGTCCGTTGGCTCCGTTGCCGCCAACTGGCATTTGACTCCTCCTCTCTCAGACCAGTCGTCATCTGAAGTCTTCCTCAGTGAGACATCAGTGAAACAACATGCTCCCCTTCATCACCTTGGCTGGAACCAACCACCATGTGGCTCCTTGTTTTCTAGAGGAGACGTTCATAGAAGAGACTGAGGTCGTAGTCTGCTCTGGTTGAATAAACATAGCTTTAACTTTTGTCTTTCAGGAATACAACCATTTCACTTTTCACAACAGATGACTGCATGGTATCCATCGATCCTACCATGCCAGCAAACTCGGAAAGGTAGGTGAATTGTCTTATATCTAAGGAAGTCCCAGAGGAATAGTGGTACTCATCCAATGCATTTTGAACATGCCTAGCATAAAAGAGTGTGGAGTGAAAGACAACAAAAACATTTTAAAGATATATATCTAACAGCGCAATCCTATCCAACTTACACCACCAGTGTAACTTAGTGGTGCAGTGAGAACGGGAGGCCCCAGAACGGAAAGGAGGGAATTTGAATCCCCTTTCTGTTCTGGGGTCTCCTGTTCTCGCTGCACCGCTGGTTACACCAGTGCTGAAAGTTGGATAGGATTGCGCTGTAACAATTGTTTAGATCAGGGATTCTCAACCTTTGGAGGCCCGGGTACCCCCTATCACGGTCCAATTTTCTGAAGTACCCCCTGCTAATTAACTGCTAATTAATTGGATTAATCAATTAATCAATCGTTAAATAAAAAGTTCTAAAACAATTTTAAATGTGAAAAAAGTCTTATTTAACTGTGTGTGTGTGTGTGTGTGTGTGTGTGTGTGTGTGTGTGTGTGAGAGAGAGAGAGAGAGAGAGAGAGAGAGAGAGAGAGAGAGAGAGAGAGAGAGAGAGAGAGAGAGAGATGCAAGGATCTCTTTTTTTCCTCCAAGTCACACTTTCCAAAATCAGCTCCTCCCTCCCCCACCAAAGTACATTTTCCAAAGTACAAAAATAAGCCCAGAACCAAAATCAGAGAGACAAAGGGGCTCCAAAAATTATTAAAATTTAAAATCCATGTTAATTAACACTTAATTAGCTGCTGGGGCAGATAAGGGGCAGGGCTTGGCGTACCCCCAGCAAGAGGTCTGCGTACCCCTAGGTGTACCCGTACCACAGGTTGAGAACCTCTGGTTTAGATTAAAGCATGTATAGTTATCTGTGGGGGGGGGGGAAACATGGCAAGAAGTTGTGAATGTAGAAATGCATTTCCCCATTCCTCTCATTTTCCTCTGGGGACTTGCAGTTCCTTACGTTCTTTACTCCAAGAAGCAAACCAAAACACAGTTCCACACACAGGCATTTTGGGAGGTGTGTACTCATTAGTGCATAGCCTAAGGCCCTTCTCTTCCCAAAGCCCCTTTTAATTTTCCCAGGCCTCTTTATGGTCTGCTTTGGTCGTGTTATTTTTCCCACCACAGCTGTTTATGCTCCAAGTCATAGTTTTCTTCACCACTCACTTCCCAGTCTAATCCTTGGGGTTTCAAACACAGAATGAGTCGCCGCGCTAAATGAATGGCTGCAGGACTGTATATTTTGTGTCAGCACAGTTTGAACATTGCCAAGACCCTCGAAGTTTCCATTTGGAGGGGGGATGCAGTCACGGAAGATGCATGGTCTTTTCCTTGACTAAATATTGAGCACAACATGTCCCACAAACGGCCTTCCTTCTGTGTTTCATGGCACTTACATCATTTGACAATATACTGTATGCTGTAATTGTATTTCTTTTGTCTCTTGCAGCACTCCGTACAAAGTAATACCTGTGGCCACTGGGCAGCAAACAGGTAAACTTCATTTTAGCCAGAATTTACTTTAGCAAATTCTCAACGTTTGTTAACCTGTTTTTATTTGGCTGGCTGAATAATATTTCACCTGTAGGGGCTTTTATTCAGAAACAATTACCGGTAGGTGCCTTTCAATCAAAAGAACGTAAGACCTTATTGTGCATTTAAAACCAGGGAGACAAGCATCAAGGTACACATGACTTCAGTCACATGTTTTGCAAGTGCATGCTTTTTTTTTTAAAGTTAAATAGTAGGCAGATTGGGCTTTTTTGGATTGGGACCATGGCAGGGGAGAACCATTCCACCCCAGTGCGATCTCAACTCAGATTGCTCCTTCCACCCATGGCTGCCAATGGAAAAAAAAATCCCATTAGCTCAAGTGAGAGCCTTTTTTTCCTCCGCAAATAGCAGCTGCCGGAGGCCTGATCCAGACCGGAACAATGGCAGACAAGAAGAGTTTTTTAAAAGTTCTTCTTGTAGTGGCCCTGCTTTATGGAGGGAGGGGGCAATCCAGCTGCTATGGAACTTTTAAAAAGCAAGCATGATCTTGCAAAGCAATTTAGCCCCGAGGTGCATTATGTTCCTTATGCATGCACCACAGATGTCACTTTTCTGTGGGTTTATCCCACAGTGCTGATGTAATGTTCTAGACTAGAGACTTGCAAATGCATGTTGGGAAAAACCCTTGCGGTTCACCCACCCATCCTCTTGGTTATCTGGACCTTGAAACATTATAGCAGCACATTATAACCCAGAAAAAAAGCAACACTGCATAACACTTCCTATATGAAGGCATCCTACGGCCTCCTCACACTTTCCCTGATCCAAAGTAATTTACACTTAGGTCCCATTGAAATTAATGGCTGAAACTAAGAGGTTTCAGTGGGACTCATACACAACTCACATTCACTAATTGGAGCCTTAGTTTCTAAATTTAGGTACAAAAATACTGTACATTAAGTTGCAGAATATGGCTGCATCAATGCCATACAACGAAGACAGAACTAGTGACTCAATCCTATGTGTTATATTGCACAGAAACCCAGCTATTTAAATATGCATGTGCCATTCTCAATTCATAGTCCTGCACATGCATTTGACATTTAAAATTGGGCATTGCTTGTACCTGAGTTCCTTATGGAAAGCGTGAATCAGCCCTTATGTCTTGAATCGTTGTCTGGAGGCAGTTGGGAGCTGGATGGGGGCAAACAAGCCAAAATTAAATCCTGATAAGACGGAGGTTCTTCTGGTCCAGAAGTTTACGACTCAGGTATTGGATCATCGTCCTCCTCTGAATGGGGTTGTACTCCCTCTGAAGGAGCAGGTCCGCAGCTTGGGGGTTCTCCTGGATGCGCAGCTGCTCCTGGATTCCCAGGTAGCGGCTGTGGCCAGGGGCGCTTTTGCCCAGCTTCGGTTGGTGCGCCAGCTGTGACCATACTTGGATCGTGCAGACCTGGCCACAGTGACCCATGCCCTAGTGACATCTAGATTGGATTACTGCAATGTACTCTATGTGGGGTTGCCTTTGAAGACTGTTCAGAAACTGCAACTAGTGCAGAATGTGGCTTCCCGGGTGGTTGCCGGGGCTTGTCGGTTCAACTCAGTCGGACCGTTGCTTTGGCAGCTACACTGGCTGCCAGTTCGTTTCCGGGCACAATTCAAAGTGCTAGTTTTGACTTTCAAAGCCCTTTACGGCTCCGGTACAGGGTATTTGAGGGATCACCTCCTTCCTTATAATCCGACCCGTACTCTGAGGTCATCAGGGTGGACCCTGTTAGCATGAGGAGGATGGCAGCAAGAAATAGGGCCTTCTCGGCAGTGGCGCCCCAAGTATGAAATTCCCTCCCCCTGGAATTAAGAACGGCTTCCTCCTTAGAGACCTTTCGGCGAGGCCTCAAGACATTTTTATCCAGGTTGGCATTTGATGACTGACATGGTGGCCTGGCTTTTAAACCGCTGAACCATGAGCTGTCGATCGAAAGGTCAGCAGTTCGAATCCGCGACGGGGTGAGCTCTCGTTGCTTGGCCAGCTCCTGCCAACCTAGCAGTTCCAAAGCATGTTAATGCAAGTAGATAAATAGGTACCGCTTGCGGGAAGGTAAACAGCGCTCCGTGTTCCAGCCACATGCTACGCACTGCGGCAAGGAGAGTCATGCCGGCCACATGACCACGGAGGCGTCTTCGGACAACGCTGGCTCTTTGGCTTTGAAATGGGGATGAGCACCACACCCATGAGCAGCCATATGACTCAATCCTATTGATCCCTTGCGCCAGTGCAGTGTGTGTTGCGGCAGCGCACCAGAGGCCTGGGCTGGTGCAAAAGCCTGCATTGACCTGGCAGTGCCAGAGCACTGCGGGACCTGCTCCAGTGCAGGTAAGTTGGCACGGGGGTGGAATGGGGTGGGTGGAGGGTGGGGAGGGGGTTAACAGGGTGGTGACAGGGTGGGAGGTGGGTGGATCAGGCTCGGGAGGGGGGCAGGATCGGCGTCAGCAACATGCGTTGATTCTTATTCCCCTTCCTGGGGCCGTTTTCGCTTACACGGGGCTCCCAGACTTGTACCAGCAAAATAGATTAAAACTTAACGGACACCTAGAACAAGAAATCTTGAGTACAGTATTTTGTCAACCATGACAAGAGTTGGGATAACAGATGAATGTGGGAAAGCACTGAGTGGTAAAGTCCTCTACACAACTCTTAAGAACGCAGAGGCCCTAATGGTGGAAGGTTGGCCACCCCTGCCTTATTGGGAAGCATCCTTATTTACCCACTATCAGCTGTCAAGTCTATGACTCTCTAAATTCTGGTTGATATTTAAAGTGATCAAGTGGTTAACAGAAAACAAAGAAGAGAACAATTGATCTCCAGGGACACTATATGACTAGAAATCAGTAGAGATTTATACTCTGGTAATAGTAGGCTTGTATGAGAACCTGGGGACATGGCTATTCTCTTCTGATAGATGAGCCAATTTATTGTGTAGATGAGAGAAATCCCATGGAGTTTGTTTAAGAATTAAAGATAAACCCTATCACTCCTGTGCCAGATTTTGCAAGCTGACACTCCAAGACTAAATTGTCAAATTGTGTCAAGAGATGACACATTTGGATTAAGTGGGAGTGATTTGCTGATAATTGTCTCCATGCAGATACGGTTTTCCTTGCAACCCCCTGAATTGGCTCATAAGACTTTAATTTTATCACAACTACGCCAAAACACTTTCATTGGCCGCTGTCCTGATTGCTCTTTTGAGTGAGGCTTTGAACGTCAACCCAATCAAGTGAATCAGCCATAGGCAATAGAAAAAATGAAAAATCAGAAGGGTGATCTAGTGGTGAGGGATGGAGGCTGTATTGTGCAGTGTCTAGTCAACTGGCCTTTTACAGCAGGATCAGCACGTTCTTGTCTATAGAAAACATGCTCTTTTGCTGTAATTTAGGATTAATGATGTCATCAATGTTAACCACCTGGGTTACAGTAGAAATCTCTCCTTATCATAGTTGACTGTTTCACAAATTGAGTACTGTATTATTTTCCTGAGAAGTTCTTCTCTGGCTCAAAATGTAAAGCAAGATTCTGCACATGGGCTTCGTAAGTGCATTAATGAAAAATCGTTCATGTTTTGCACCTTACTCCAGTGAAACTTTCATAGATTGCCATGAAACTATATGAATTACAAAGCCAGCTGCTTGGTTGGTGCATGTGCAGGTATCAGTTACAACTGTAACTCTTTGCTTTGGATGAAACTCTCGTTGCTTGCATGATCAATCATGTGTCCATTCCGGTCAGCCATCCAGCCTTTTGTTGGGTGAGTAATTGCTGTATCAATGGATCAATAGACTCAAATTCTCTTGATTATTTATGTAATTGCTATTCCCCATTGTTCTCTTGTTCTGAAGTGTAATACCGGGGAGGGGTTTGTTTGGATTCCCAAACAGTTCTCTGCAATGTTTCATGGGGAGAACTACAACTCTCAGAGGGCATTGTGACATTACAAGCTTGGAGAAAACTTGCAGGAAACAGACAAGGTTTTTCCAAGAACTTTTAGAGGAAGATTGTAAGTGCTGAGCCAATTCCAAATTGAGCTGAGAGAAATTTACCAATCACTACTTAGCATGGATTCCAGTGAACATTTTTCCTTGACTGCAGTGTTTCCAAAACTTTTTTGACCTGTGACTCCCTTGACCATTGACGACCACTGGCTCCTCATTACATTATGTTGATGCCTGCCAATTGGCATTGCACTGTTTTCCGAGAGGATTCCGTGGCACTCCGCGGCTCCCCTGGCTGGTTTCTGTGGCTCCCGTAGGAGCCGCGCCTCCCAGTTTGGGAACCACTGCTCTACTGGTTAGTCTCTCTGGTAATTGTTGTATCGTGGAATCCACACAGACTGGATGTCTGGGTCATCTAGCTACTCTGAAGGCTAGATAAAGCCATGTTTGGTGTGATATAAATTTTAGAAATAAATAAAATTTAGAGACTAGGCTTATGCATGTCTACTCAGATGTCAGTCCCATTATATTCAATGGGACTTACTCCCAGGTAAGTGTGGATAGGATTGCAGCCCAGGTTTACTACTCTTCAACAAAAAAAGGGTGTGATTAGAGTCACTGGCGTCACTAGGACGCGCGTCACCCCAAGGCGGGGTGTCGCGCGTCACCTTAGTGACGCCCCCGATTTTTCTCCCCCTATTTATCCTTCGGTGCGGCCATAGGCCGCGCTGCGATTTTTTTGGGGGGGGGCGACCCGGCTGCAACCTGCCCCAGGTGCCCCCCCGCCCCTTCGCGTCGCCCTCCAGACGCTCCGCCTCGGAGTGTCCGGCCTGGCTGGCGCTCCAGGGCCTTCTGAAAGCCCAAGCGTCAATACGGGTATTTTTAGTGTTTTCGCGCATGCGCAGACCGGTTTCATCTCTGCGCATGCGCGAAAACACTAAAAATACCCGTATTGACGCTTGGGCTTTCAGAAGGCCCTGGAGCGCTGGCCGGGCCGGACGCTCCGAGGCTGGCTCCCGGGCCGGCCTCAGAGTGTCCGGAGGGCAATGGAGGTGGCGCGCATTACCCCGTAGCGACCCGCTCCCGTCGCCTCACAGGAGCGACGCCACTGATTAGAGTGATCAGATGCAAAGACAAAGAGGGTTCTGGTGCCTTTAACAGTAATGCAGACTGTAAGCCAGCAGTTGTAGCTTTCTTAACTTCCGCCTGACAAGCTGCATTTGGCAAAATGTCTTCTTCCACACAACGTTTAAAAGTACATGGCCATACTAAATTATTACCACACCATCAAAGGCATAAATAAGACGATGCAAGGTTATTGTTAGGCTGTGTGTTGCATTTCTTTCTCTGGTGTTCCTGCACAGCGCAATTTTATGCTGTCCCTTAGACCAATTGGGGCCACACTCTGCTCCATTGAAAACCTCTTTCTAAGTGACTTTTTGCAAGGATATCTATGGAACGCCCACAGGAACACTTGAGGTATAAATATTTGTACTAAATTACTAAAATGTTTCCGCATGGTAAAAAGTGTGTGTGTGTGTGTGCGTGTGCGCTTGCACTTGCGCATGCGTGCATACTGAATTGTCTGTGGAATGTTCTGCGACCTGTATTTCTTAAGAGTGAAGGTTCCTTTTGCAGCATTATCATACATCTGTTTGCCGGCCAAGTCTGAAGGCTGACATAATTTGGCCTTTGGAGAAGGAGGCTAAACAATTCCCTTTGTTCCCACACTGCAGGTGCTACATCCACAGCATGAGTCTCTGTTGAATATCGTATGCTCATTCTGGGAAAAGCTCCCATTGACGTCAGACTAGGGACCTTGCTGAGAGTTCCACACACAAAATAAGGAGTGTCTATGCAAAAGACGGCCACAGGGAAAAGCCGTGTTTTTTTTTTCTTGCAGCTGTAACATGTTAGCTGGCAGTTCTGTAAACCTTCTTCATTTTACCCTGAAACATCAGGGGAAATTTTTTTTTTCACAAAGCTTTGGGGTTATAAAAAAAATAGCACCTGAAAATTATGCACACCTATATCTAGGAACTCTTGGGAAAGGCAACAATATAAGCATTGCCAAAGGGGGGGGGGGAGATAAATGAATTAATACAGTACAGGATTCTTCTACAAGAGCACAAGTCACGTCAAAGTTTTGACTACAAGTCGGATGTCATTCTTTGGTGTTGTTCCTTTAAGCACAGCTGATAGGAAGGCCTTTGAGGTCACAGTATTATCCTCAGGCTCCCTTCTCTAGCAAGATACTTGTCCTGTTTTGTGGGTCAGAGGTACATGAGAGGTCATGTAGCAGTATTTCTATTTGTCTTCTTGTGCACTATTCATACATTTTGCGGAACTCTCTGGGGCTATAAAAGCAGACATCTTCTATCTGTCTGATAGCTGGGGACAATAGTGACGGGTAGAATACCAATTACAAGGACTATATGCTGGAAAATTACTGCTTGCCATGAGTGGGGTGTTGCACTTTGAACTATCACAAACTGTTGGAAAGGGCAGTAATTCTCCCACAAACATTTTCACCACAATCTAGTGTAAGGACTGCCTAACATCTGCAGGAGTGAATAAGACAAGGACTCAGGGATTTGTTGGGAAAGGGAGCTTGAAGTGAGAGCACATGCCAAAAACGGCTGCTGCACACAGTTGCAGAGGCCTCTGGGCTGGGGAATTCTCTCCCTGTGAAATTCCTGCCAAGCAGAAAGGGGGCAGCTAATCTCTTACAAAGTGTGTTTGGTCTGGGCAGTACAGCTTCCTCATGCAAATATGTGCAGTGGACAGGAGTGCACTATCCCAAAAGTGGCATGAAAGAAAATCACCAACCTGGAAGGCAAGCTTTATGATGAAGCATGTCCATCTTCACAACCCATGCCACCACTCCCAATTAGGCTTACCAACCCTCCAGGATTGGCCTGGAGTCTCCAGGAATCAGCATCAGTCTCCAGGAGACTACTGAAAGCAATCCTGGAGACTGGAATATCTAACAACATTATATTATATTGGAAAACAAACCTCCAGGAAAAGCTTCTGTGAGCTCCAGTCCTGCTCTCAATCAGTGTGGAGAGGCATATGACCTGATTGCTCTAGGGCAGGCCACCATCTGGCTATCCCTCATCTGCAGAAAGCAATCTGTGCTATGGGAAAAGAAGATACCACATGTAAGGCAGCTGCATCAGCTGTGCTACAGCCTATGGAGGGCTTCAATGTGGGAAACATTTTGTAGTCCGTCCTTGGACAAGTTCCATCAGTCTGTGCTGTGCCTCTAGACTTGTGGATCACAGACTTGGGCTGTGGATCCCTACTGCCTTTGCCGCTACTTAGGCCTAGTTCTCACAGGTAGCTTAGAGAGTTATAATCTCCGTTGTACCGCTTCAGACCACAGGCACGCGTGATGGAATGCTCTCCCCACCCCCACCCACAGTGCCTCCATGCTGCCTGAATCCTCCCGCCCCATTTTCTACCCCTGGGCTTGCTTGCACACATGCATGACCCCAGGGGATGATGGGGGAGGGTAGGTAGGGTGGCCAGCGAGCAGTTGGGCAGGGGTCCAGCAAGTGCCCCCATGGATAGGGAGGGGCGTCTCTCACACCCCATTTCTCTTTATTTACCTGAGCTCAGCACGCAGACGACTCCCTCCTCCGCATGGCTTCTATTTGAAACGAACAGAATGTCAATTTCAAACAGAAGCAGTGCAGAGAAGAGAGGCTACCTACACGCCAAGCAGGGTTGCCACGGCAGCAATCCTCTCTTCTCACTTGCTCTCTGCAAGTCGAAAGAGGATTGGAGCCCCCAGTGGAGTGGCAGGCTGGAGAGGGTGGAGGCCAGGTGGACTCATCCATTTGGTTAGCTGCCCCTCTAAAGGTGCCACTACACATGACCTTTTCAGGACGTTTCATGGCAAGGTCAGTCCTGCCCACAAGCACAATTCTACGCGTACAGAAAAACAGCAAGTAAGAGTTTCCCCATCTGCAGGATGCTATGAGCACAGCTGGCGAGTCCTGCCCCCACCACGGACACAGTCGTAGCCCCACCCCCTGCTCTCCCTCTGGAAAGCGCTTGTCTGCAGTAACAAGTGGGGGAGCAGGGGGCAGCAGGGCTATATGACTATGAGCACACTGGCATCAGGGACAGGGCTTGCTGGGAGTTCTTGCAGCATTCTGTAAGCGTGTGGACTCTCCATCATGCATACCAAACGTCTGGAAGGGGCTAGAGAGGAGGCTAGACTAGAACCGGACTCCCTGATAGCTAGTTTTCTATGTGCACAGAAGTCTGTAGTTCCACACCTGCACTCTGAAGTAGTACAGATTTGCTCCCTCATCTCTTGCTTGTGAGAATCAGACCTTAGTCAAAGGAAGCCTTTCAGTTCCACCAGAAGTTGCATCTAGAAACCTGGGAAATAAATCTGAGTCAGGAGATTTGCACAGGGAGTTACCTGACGCTGTGGTGCTTTCACAGATGTGAAAAAAAACACAGCCAATTATGGCCTTTTGTCATTATGTAATTATGTCACAAGCCACAATAGGAAGTAGAATTATTTTTCCCCTCGTACACAGAAGGGACAGGAAGCATGTGTTCCTGAGACAAAGGGATGTCACATGAATCAATGGTTTATGTCTGGTATTGCATGATGTCTGAACCAACCCAGAAGGTTCAGATACCTGTATAATGCAAAACCATGGTTTGATTACCTGAATGTCTGCCCACAAACACGTTTGTTTGGGGCCAACAAGCCAGAATCTGAAATTACAATGGTTTGAAGTTGGTTTGCAAACCAGACTGTGGTTTCTCATTATGTCTGAATTCACATGCTTGACACTCCACCATTGCTCTGCTTCAAAAGGCTACTGTACCATAAAGATAGGAGTGAATTTATGAATCTCAGTTCTGAGCAAATGAGAAACAAAAGTAGACAAACAACTCTAAGAGCCCAATCCTATTCTCCTCCCCTCCCCGCTGATGCAACCATGCTGAAAAGGAGCATGCTGTATTCAGCAGGGTGGGGTGGCAGATCAAGAGGCTTCGGAGAGGAAAGATTTAACCCCCCTTACCACTCTGTAAGTTTCCTGCTCTGCAATGGATCTCCTTGGACTTGCGCCGGTTCTTTACCTGGTGCAAATCTGAGGAGAGAAAGGGGGTGGGGAGCTGCTAATGGAGGGGATAGGATCCAGCGTGCACTGTTGCTGCCAGATTCACCCCCTCCCACAGCCTCCCTGCCCCCTGTTCTCCCCCCCTTCCCAGTTTCACCCCCTCTCTGCTCGGTTTCGCCCCCTCCCTTCCCCTGCCGTTGCCTTCCCTGCTCCAGCAGCTGCGACGGGGTCCAGCAATGGACTGTAAACCATGGTTTGTTGGGGTATGCCTGAAAGCTCATCCATGGTGCAAGTTTTTAACTGTGGTTGGCACAAACTGCAGTTTTCCATTATGTATGAAACCTAGTCAGTGAGTTGGATCTTGGAGATGGGTTCAGGTCCTTTGTCTGCTATCATATGTCTTTGGAGAATCACAGTAATTTTCCCAGCTATAACATGAAAAAGAAAAAAAATAGTGACATACCAACTTACGTTTACCAACATTTTTCTGCAGGTTCCTTTGCCTCTGTATGAAAAGAATTGGAAAATCAGCTGACAAAGCTTTCTCCAGCACTTAGATGCAATGGTGGGGAAAGCTTCACCTCTTAATTTTCTGCATTTTCACACATTGCTCTTTAAGGCACAGGGACTGTGATAGAAACAAAGAAAAGTTGGCAACCCCACCACTCCTACAGATTGTGAGACCAATAAAGATTGTAAACCATTTTTTCAACTTAAAAAGAATATTTAAATTAGTAGCCACAGTAGTTAAATAAGAAAGTCGGAAGGATTATTCCCATTTCACAGATAGCCAGATAGTGAGATCCAGGAATTAAGGAAACAGTTAAAGTTAATGCAGAAAAAAAGGGAACTTTGTCTCTTTAAGACCAGCAGAGGAACTGCTAGTCGTATATCTTTACTGTACTCTGGGGTTATAAAAACATACGTCTTAGTCCTTTTATTACATCTATAAACATCAGGCTGCAGTTGACTGTTCCCTGGATTAGAATGTCCTAGTACTCTAAGTGAGTTTTGTCAGTGAAAGGGAGGGAAAGTAGACCATCTAGGGGAGGGGGTGGGTCCCCCCCCTTTTTTTTACTGAATCATTTTTATAGGACACACTCTCTTGCAAGCTTCACTGCCAAAGTTCTGCGAGGCAATGACTTCGGGATACACAGGTTCCAGAGTTTATTCTTCCTTTGGCCTCGTGTAGTGTGTTGTGACTTGCAGACAGTACGGTAAGCAGAAACAAATCTTTCACGATATTTTTAATTTTAAAGCATGGTTTGTTTAGATTCAGCATTTTGATTTGTACCAGAAGTTAAAACTGCTGCTTTTTTAAGATAAGTGAAACCTGCTTGACTAGAACCAACCTTTTTATTTACTGTTCTGCTGGCTACATTTTTTGAGCCGCTTTAACAAAAATGAAACAAAATAGGTAAATGATTGTCTTGTACAGGATCAACCTGGGTCCTGTGCTTTTGGAGCCATCTATGATTGCTCCCCTTCAGATTTGCAATAATTAATGTCAAACCTCTGCATAAAGAGCAATGTATCTTGTTTCGACCATTAGGAAAATTAGTTTGGATGAAAGGCATGTTAAAGAGAGCTACATCCATCTGGAATATATATATTCAAATGTTGAAAGATGTTCATTCCTCAGATATATGACTATTTAGCTATATATTAATCTCATCAATATCTACTTAGTGTTGTATTGCATGAGGACTAGATAGGACAAATAGAGGAAATTGCTACTTTCATTTTATGCTTATGGCATAAAAATAAGGCTTTCTGTCATATAAATAAGGTAGGGTAAATGAAATGGTACATATTTACATTTTTATACAATGTGTTTTACCATAATGACAAAGTGAGTTGTTACTGAGCCGTAGTTCAACTAAGCTAAAGCTGATATAAACCTTTAATTTCAAGGGCTCCAAATTATTAGCACATTATATTTTTATTATTATTATTCTCCAAATTCCAACCGCGTCCCTTTTTTTTAACCAGCTGGGGAACTGAAATGTTAATGTTATCATTGTATTAGGACAGTGCAAAGGTAATTCTTAATTAGTAAAAGCAATTTAAAATAAGTTATCTTGCATGCCACCTGTCCTAAAGTTAGCAGTTCGAGTAATCTGCCGTGCAGTCCCAATTCACACTAGTAATATCGACAGCAGAATTACACTGACAAGCAAACACTGCTGGGGGCAAGAGACAGTAGAAGATGGTCTTCATTTTGCTCTGCATAGAAACCTTCCACGACATCTGCTTGGCCACTCTTGGAAAGAGAGTGATGGATTAGATGATAGACCTTTGGTCTGCCACAGCCGAGCAGGTCCCAGGTTTATTAAATCTGTGATCTGCACATGCTTTGTCAAGCATTAATTATGTAGAAGTAGGGAAGGGGTTCTGAAGCACTTGCTGATACATCTTGTCCAAACAGATGATCTTCAATGCAAGATTGCCTTGCTGTGCCTGTCCGAAGAGTCCTGGTTTTGCACAAGTACAATCTCATGCACCTTCCTCCTGTCACAGGGAGGATTACTTGAGTTGCCTCTGTAGTTGAAATGAATTATGTTCAGCCAAATAGGGCCAGATTCTTGTCCAAGGGGAATTTTTGGAATTTTTCCAATGGATGCATCCATTTCTCATGGAAGCTCAGAGCGTTTTCCCAGGGATTGTCACTCTGCTAGCGCTAATAGAAATGCTGATCAGTTTGATTCCGCTCAGATGATTAGTTTTGAAGAGGTTGTCTGGATAAAGCATTCTGACAAAACATTTTCACATGTGTGCATCTGAGGGAAGAAGGGAAGCAAAATGTTGCATTGGACTGGATAGTACTCCTTACAAACAGTGACCCCCATAAACCCGTGAAATGCTAGTTTAAGAAGTGCCAGTCTATGGATCATGAAAACTTCATGGCTTCCAGCAGACAGTATAACATCATGTGTGAATAAGAGGGTCCAGGTGTAGTTTTATAAGGGTTGGGGGGGGGGCTAATGGAGGGGCTACTTAGGGAAATTTGGAACAGCTCTGCAGTAAACGAAGTAATATATGAATTGCCTTGTTAAATATAGTTACTGTGCATAGAGGCTTTTCCATTGTTGTTGCTGTTATAGTATCATTCGTGTATGTGGCACATGACAGAGTGAAATAAGCAACCCTACTGCCACAAGTCCCTGCCCCAAAGTGCTTACCTTCAAAACTTTAACAAGGGAGAAAGAAAATCAAAGGAAGAGAAAGGGGGGGAGATAACAGTAACAATATTTATTACTGATTTATTACTGATTTATCCTCTTACATTTAGCAAGGGGAGAGTGACTGCCCCCCTTTCACCCCAGCACAGTGTCTTTTCTGGTGGCTGTTGCTGGTGGTGTTCTGCATCTTTTTTTAGATTGTGAGCCCTTTTGGGACAGGAAACCATTTAATCATTTGATTTTGTCTGTAAACCGCTTTGTGAACTTTTTGTAGAAAAGTGGTATATAAATACTGTTGTTGTTGTTGTTGTTGTTGTTGTTGTTGTTGATAAAGGACATCCAAAATCAGAAACTGTATAATGATTTAGCGTTAAAAAGAATAAACCCTGCTGTTAGGCTTACGGTTGAGGAATAATGGGAATAAATGCAGTGTAGGATGGAATATTTGCTAACTTCACAAGTACAGTATGGTGGTTAAAGTTGAGTTGGAATCAGCCTTTACAGCTTGAAGTAATGTATTCCAGACCAAAGGAATGCACACTTTTTGAGCAGCATAGGAATAGATTTCACTGATAATGCAACAGATACTGGAAAGAAACATGTCTATATTCTGGCTTTTCACACTGCTAAGCTAAGCAGCATGCAGCCATGAGAATCTGAGCACCAGCAAGCCTTTGTTTCCTAATTCCCTAAGTAGTTATAGTAGTTTCTCCAGCTGGATGCAGTGATCAAAAATAAACAGCATAAGGATGTTTGCACTGAACTGGGTAATGTTCTTACCAATTAAATTGTACCAATTTACCTGAGCACTCAAGTCACCTAGATTTCTAGAGGGCAATTGTGTCTATGTTTTATGGTGATTGTTATGCAATCAGTTTTTTGCATTATCTCTTAGCCATAGGTAAAGAAAGTATAAAGAAAGCCATAGTTCCTCCATTATGTTTGGGTGGTGTTTTATGTTTCGTGTGTGTGTGTGCAGGGTAGGCAAAGGTGAGGCGGGCAGAGCAATCCTGCGTAAGGATCCAGCAGGCGCCCTGGGCCGCCTGCCAGATCCTGTTCTCCGGCGGGTAGGCTGCCGCCGATGCGGAGGTCTACTCGGGGAAGGGGATGCTCCTCCCCTACCCCGAGTGTAAATGGCGCCTGGGTCGATCGGCCTCCTTGGATTTCCGCCAGCAAAATCTCTGGCAGAGGTTGGAGGAGGCCGTGTAATGGCCCAGCCGAATGGCGGGGGATGGGATATGGCCGAAGCCATCCCTCGCCCCCACCCGGACCGGCTGGGCCAATGGGCCCCTCCCTCTACCGCCAGACTGCCCCCCCGCCCGCTGGATCCTTACCTGGGTCTGGCGGCGGTCCCTCGGGCACTCCATCAGCGGAGCAGGGGAGGCCGACCTTGCGACAGCCTTGCCTGCTCTCGAGTCGTCGCGAACGTGCCGTTTGGGCGGCGGAAAGCTCGTTCTGCCGCCCACCCTACAGACAGGATTGCACTGTCAGAGATACATGCAGGAGCACCTCAAGGCTGCAGAAGCTTGAGGGTGAAGGGAGACTTGACCAAATGTCCCTTGCAAGTAATAGGTTTGGCCCATTGTCATTGCACTGAATTAACCTTCAGTCAAAAAATACACAATTCCTGCAACTTGCTCATGTGACCTTATCAAACATCCGTACACAAGTTTGGACATATTGTTTGCTTGGGGCAAACTGACCCCTGTTTTCACATGATGCAGACAATGCTGGGAAGGTCTTTTCAAATGCAGTTCTCCAAGTGCACTGCCATAATTAGTGCAACTACTAGGCCCACATGTGTTCAGGGCTGATGAGAATGTATCGCGTATTAATCCTGCTCTAATAGAACAGTTGAGACTGCAAGGCACACAGCAGCTTGGAAGGGCGATGCGATGCGAGAGAACCTTCAGGGGCTTTCTTCTGAATTTGTCTGAATTGTCTACTTTTTTCCTAAGATAAGGCACCCAAACCTTCCACTGTGATCTTGCTATGGCAACGTGTCCAGTAGAGGTGCACTATGACTTGGTGTCTTGGATATGGATATTGGACTTTTTGCTAATAATCCATCCTTTTAGAACACCAGCATGTGTGGATAAATCCTTATGCTGCTGCTGACAGGTACTCAGTCATCATCTGTAATAATCTTGTGAAGAGCTCTTCACAAATAATTGTGAATAGCTCCAGAAGGATCTCTCCAAGCTGGGAGAATGGGCAGCAAAATGGCAGATGCGCTTCAATGAGATCTTGGGGTGCTGCTGGTGGACAGGTCGATGAAAGTGTCGACCCAGTGTGCGGCGGCTGTGAAGAAGGCCAATTCCATGCTCGGGATCATTAAAAAAGGAATTGAGAATAAAACGGCCAATATCGTTGTGCCCTTGTACAGATCGATGGTAGGGCCACATCTGGAGTATTGCATCCAGTTCTGGTCACCACACCTCAAAAAGGATATAGTAGAATTGGAAAAGGTGCAGAAAAGAGCAACCAAAGTGATTTGTGGGCTGGAGCACCTCCCTTATGAGGAGGGGCTACAGCGTTTGGGGCATCTGGAGGGGGGCGCCTGAGGGGGGACATGATTGAGACGTGTGGAATTGTGCATGGGATGGAGAGAGTGGATGGATGGAGGTTCTTCTCCCTTTCGCACAGCACCAGAGCCAGGGGACATGCACTAACGTTGAGTGGAGGGAGAGTTGGAACAGACAAAAGGGGATATTTCTTCACCCAGCATGTAATTAATCTGTGGAACTCCTTGCCACAGGATGTGGTGATGGCACCTGACCTTGATGCCTTTAAAAGGGGTTTGAATAGATTCATGGAGGAAACGACCATCACAGGTTACAAGCCATAAGCAACCTCCTGGGTTTTTTGTTTTTGTTTTTTTTAGAAGTAGGTTTTCTCTGTGCCAGGTGCAAGGGAGTAACAACAAGAAACAGGTTATCTTGTTGGCTATGTGCTCTCGGAGGCATCTGGTGGGGCCACTGTGAGATACAGGAAGCTGGACTAGATGGGCCTTTGGCCTGATCCAGCAAGGCTGTTCTTATCCAGCAAGGATCCAACAAGGATGTCTGGCTCAGTTGGTAGAGTGTTTGTCTCACAAATGCCTGAAGATCTGCAGGACAGCAGTTCAAGATGGCCGGCAGTCTGTCGGAGAGCTGCTGGCACGTCGAGCTGATAAACTGCAGAGCCTCTGTGGGGGAGTGGAGCTGCAGCTGAAGCGTGCTGAGGCGAACGCCAGAGAGAGAGAGAGAGAGAGAGAGAGAGAGAGAGAGAGCTGGACTGTGAAAGTAACATCTCGAATGAAGGGCTCTACGAAAGATTAGAACATTATTATATTGTAAAAACCCATGGGGTTTAGAACAGCCTGCCCATGTACACCGCCTTGAATTAAAGTCGGAGGAGAAATCCAATGACAAGAAAGGCGGTATATAAATACTGTATAATTATTATTATTATATTCTTATGTTCTTAATCTCCCTGCTCCTCAAAGTGTTGTTTAACTATCACACATTTTGTAGCTTGACATTGTAGATTTCTTTCTTCTGGATCTTTTATTTTCAAGATAAATGATTTCCTTTGGCAATTTTAGCAGCTCCAATTTGGGGAGGGGGATCTGTAGGTTTCAAGCACTCTCACTCTCGTGTTTTTCCATGCTTCCTATCATATCAACATGTGTTCAACAGGTCTATGCATAAACCCCAAAGTTGTCAATCTCCACCTGATATTGCCTTCCGCCCTAAAGCGGTTCATTTTCATTTTGAAAAATGCTTTTCAATAAATCATGTGTCCTCTCCTCTTTATGATGGTTACCTCAGTCCTATATTCCTGAGAGCATGCATTGCAATAACTAGGGGTATCTAATCGATCTGGAGCTCTAAGGGTGCAAAGTACTTTATAATTCTTTCATTCGTTTTCACAAAGTTTTGAATTTGATTGTTCTTTATTCCATGTCTATGATGCATTTTGAACTCAAGCCCCAAAACAGAATTACTAGTACTGACTCAATCCTAGGCTATGCGAATGTTGTATAATGCATTTTCTGTTACTACTAAATGTGTTTCCTATATCTACGGTAGGAAGGAAGGGAACTGATTTATGTTTGTCAGGGTTTTTTTTTTCTCACTTTGCACCCTTATCCTACAGGTGCTTACACATCACTTTTTAGAAACATTATTTTGCAGGCACCAAAGTCAAAATAACCAGCTCTAAGCTCTCTCTCTCTCTCTCTCTCTCTCTCTCTCTCTCTCTCTCTCTCTCTCTCTCTCTCTCTCTCTCTCTCTCTCTGTTTTCTTCTCTCCTCCTCTCCCTTTCTTCCTTTTTTTAAAAAACCCAACATTAGTGGCTATGAGTTGTGCATTAGCTGTTGTGCATTAGCTGAAGAATTGTATATTTCACTGACTATCAAGCAATGGTCCTTAAAAGCACGTAATGAGGGTGTTTTAGAAAGGCATATCATCAAAATGGCTGCCCACACTATGAGCTGAAAATGGCTACTACTACACGTGCTTTCCAAAACGCCCTTGTAATGCACAGGTAGAGGACCTTCTCTTTTACCTGTAGACAAAATGTATTTGGTTAGTCATCGTAGGTTAGGATAAGCAAGGATGTGTTTAGACAGAGTTACAGAGATGTATAGAGGTTCTTGGGGACTAGACGGGTATGGCACCTCTGGCAAGGCACGTCTTTGACACCCCCTTCATTTGTTCAACCTTGGAATACTTTTTGTATTGTCCATGTAGCCCCTTTCACAACAGGTGGCCCAATCCTGTGTAAAATGTGGTGGCTGGCCTCAAGGGCTGGCCACCGCATCCTATCTGTTCCCAGGCTGCCCCAGGGCAGCCCGGGTGCACCTCGAGGGAAGGGGACGAACGTCCCTTTCCCCGGGTGCAAGCGGCCTGAGACCCTATGGGCCTACTCGAATGTACGCCAACTCTGGAGCTGGCATACACTTGAGCCTGGGGTGTAAGGCTGCACTGGACTGGGAAAGGGCATGAGAAATTGGCAGAGCTCGCCGCCGATATCCCTGTCCTCACCCTGCCTGGTTCGGCCAATGGCCGACCTCCCTCGCCAACCGGTCTGCCCTCTCCACCCCACCCCTGCACTTGGCAGTGCAGGGCTTACCTTGCCCGGCAGGTGCAGGGACGGTCCGCCAGGGAAGAGAGGACCTCTGGCCTCTGTGCCGGTGGCCCTTACTCTCCTGGTGATGTAAATGCACTTTACGTTGCATTTATGACACCCAGTGCCTGGGGAGCACACGCTCCCCCGGCGCTTTTCTACACAGGATTGCGCCATTAGATGCATAATCTGCATGCATGATTTACCCGTCTTATAAGACAATGAATTTTCATGCATGGATCTGTAAATCTGTATTTATTCATGCCATGTATAAGCCAATGAAGGCAAACCTTTTTCTCTAACATTATAGAAGCATTTTAATTTTAAGAATAAGTCCGATGCTTGAGACTCCCCATCTCAAGCCTGCATCCCAGGCAGTCAGTGACCTGAGTAGCCGCCTACCTCTCTAAATCTGTCCCTGTTTGGGAGAAGGTGAATTCAGACAACTGGAAGTTTGATATAGTCAAGATTTGGGAATGGAATTGTTCAAAGGAATTGTTTGGAGGAGGCTGAAAAAAAGAGACCAGTTTCGTCCAGAGTATTATTCCAAGAACACCTTCCACATCAATATCTGGTGTCTTTTTTTTTTTCCTTTTTAAAGGTGATTATTGCATGACTAAAAATAACACCTGCAGTTATACTGCTGAGAACACCATTTATTAAGGCTATCAATCTTCACACTTCAAGGCATAGTTTAGTATCCATAAATATATGTCCCCCTTATTAAAGTATTGCATGGCACCTGCAGTTACAACACCATCGGTCGGAACAAAAGTGATACTGCATTCATTGAACCTTGGATCTTCTCTACAATGACAATTTCTTGCAAGCATTGATTTGCTGGGATCGTCCAAGCTCATCTGTTTGCGAAACGTTCTTTGTTCAAACTTTAGTTGCTCATATGGAGTTTGGAATTTTCTGCTCTGCTGTCCTCTGTCTCTCTCCATTCTCTTACAGTTGTCCATTGTTTTGTTTTATTATATAGAAACAGAGGAATTGTTCCAGAATTTGCTGGCGCAAGTGGTTGAGCAATTCGCAAGGTAACATTTGTGTTGCAGTGTGGTTCTGTTTCGTCTTGTATTCGTTTTGTGTGCACACTGCAGTCCTCAAACAGCTTCCTTTGGAATTGGTCCATACACTTTTGTTCCACTTTTCTCCATATTGAGCATGATGTGCCTCCTCGGCCCCCTAGAAGTGCATACAGGCTGGTGAAGAAGGGCCAGGGGAATTCATTTCAGGCTGCAATCTTGTACACCCTGACTTGGGAGTCCCACTGAACCCACCCAGAGGTTTTGTTTGTTTGTTTTGCTTCTGAGGAAACACGCAAAGGATCACGCTACACTTGATCTTCTGTTGTGTCATGGAAATGCGAAAAGACGCTCCTCATCTGTGCTGAGAGGACCTGCTCTTGCGGAGAGATGCAGGAGATCTGTCCTTCCAATCTTCTGGCTTCAGTACTTTGCCCTGCCATTGTTTCAGCTGATTCATAGGCACTATGTATTTCCTTAAAAAGCAAGTACTGTACACACACAGAAGTGGAATTTGCCCATTTAGGTTCATGTCCGTTTTTACCTTTAAAGGAGTGCATTCCAGTCCAGGGCCCCAGGTGTCCAGTCCAGCACAAATAGGGCTCCTAAGATGTATGATGTTGACTGCCTCATTGGTTTCAGTGACGGTTCAAGGGGAGCTTTGCAGGATATTAAAAGAGGCGGCTCCACATGACAAAACTTTCCCTCTGTAACAATGAGCTGGGGGAGACTTGCAGGTGGTGGTGAGGGTTTTTTGGAATCCTTATACTTGCACCAGATCACAAAGTCGAGGAAACAGCATATTGCTGGAACATCCCCATTTTTTTTTTAAAAAAAAGTACAGTACTCCCCCCCCCCCGTATCCGCTGGGGATATGTTCCAGGCCCCTCCGTGGATACTTGAAACTGTGGATAAAAGCGAACCCCCCTTCCATGGTTTCCTGAGGGCCCCCTGCTCTGCCTCCCCTGCGGGCAGGCATGCGCGTTCCCCCCCCCCCCAGCTCTTGTTTTTCTTTCAGCAAGCTTTGTTTCTTCCTTAAAACAAACAGAGAAGCAGCCTCCATTGCAGGCAAGTAGAACGAGACTAAGTCCTAGAGAGGCTCTGCAAGGTTTCTGTTAACCTTGCAGAGTCTCTCTAGGACTTAGTCTCATTCTACTTGCCTGCAATAAGCAGCCAGAGGCTGCTTCTCCTGTTTAAGGAAGAAATGAAGCTTACTGGGAAAAAAGTGAAAGCCTGGGGGGGGGGTGTCCCTGCGATCCGTGGATAACTGAAACCGTGGATAGCGAATCCGTGGATATGGGGGCCCACCTGTATTTTTAAATGTGTACAATGATTTGCTTTTTTATATATTTTCCCCTTCCAATAGAAGGCAGTTTTCTCATTAAATGACTGTTAATTGTGCAGCTGAAAGAATAAGTCCATGCATTCCCATTTGAGGTTTTGTTTGTTTGTTGTTTTGCCTCCCCTCCAGTGTGTTTAAAATCAACGAACTAAAACGTGAAGTAGAAAATCACTTGGCAATGCTGGAGAAAAGAGTTGAATGTAAGTGTCTTTAAAAAAATAATAATTAATGGGGCAGGGGGAGGGTGGAGACGGGCGAATCAGGCCTGGGAGGGGTGGAATTGGCGGCGCTGGTGCACGCCGAATCCTATACCATGTCCCAGGCTTTTTCCGCCTGCACGGGGCTTCTTGGATCTGTACCAGCCATAAGGCTCGTGCAGATCTGAGTAGCCCCACTGTGAAGGCTAGGGCTTTACTCAGGGTATGGGGAAAAATGTCCTCTTACCCCGAGGTGACCTCCGACCTGCTCCTCCCCAGCGCTGGATACAGCGTGGGTGGGCCCCATGGCCCCACAGATCCAGCGCTGGTTAGAATTGGGCTGCCCGAAACTTTCCTCTTCTACTTGCAACCATTCAAAAATAGATCCGGTCCAAATGGAAGGACCCTAAAGTCCCCAGGCTAGACTGAAGTTCCTGTATGTATCCTTGACAAATACAAATATCTATATACCCACACATTTTCATGATGTATGCCTCTTGCACCCATTTGTTTCTGAAGGCTGTGCAGTCAGGCTTCATCCACAGGTTCCATGCTGCTTTCCCACACAGAAGAAACGGGAAGGGTCCCCGTTCTGGTTACCTAGCAGCTGCAGGATATTTTTGTAACTGCTTCTAATTGCAGGAAACTCAAGGATCTGCAATCAGCACATGGAAAGAGAGGAAGTCAAAATGACTTTGCCTTGAGCTGAAATGCGACAGCTCTGTGCTTAGGATGCTGTAACATACAAAGCAGGGCCTAATATCTAGGACAGTGGTGCCATCCGTCCAGAAGAGAAAGCAGGTGTTGTTTATTTCATTTCTGTCTTACCCTTTCCTCAAAGAACTCAGAACAGCAGAGGCGTAGCTACACCCCCATGGGGGGTTGCTTGCTGTGCACCCCCCGTGATGTCACACGCCCCGCCCCCTTGGGGGCGTTGTCACTTTCGCGCCACAAAATGGCAGTGCGAAAGCAACCAGCCCCTGTGCTTTTGGGGCCTGTTTTAGGCCTAAAAAGCCCCCAGAAGGGTGCACAACCCAGGGGGGTATGATTTGGGGCAGCGGGGGTGTGTGTTTTTCTCTTACCTGAAGTCCGTGCATCCCCTGGGCAGCGGACGCATCCTTCCCGGATGGACCTGGCCTGCACTGTAAGAGACACTAGAAAGGCTTTGCCTGCGCAACCTTGCTGCAGCCTCTCTAGCTCCTCTAGTCTCGCTGGTTGGAGGACGAAATTTGGTGGCACGGTAGTGGCAGTGCACCCCCTCCGGAGCTCTACACCCGGGGGCCCACCGTTCCCCGCCCCCCTAACGGCGCCACTGCAGAGCAGTGTACATGTCATTCCATTTTATCCTGCTCTCAATCTGAGTCTGGATCAAATGCTCCCCCATGACCTCTGTTTAGAAAAACGAAACATGTCAATTATTATATAGTGAGATGCTAAATGCATTGGGTTGTTGATTGGCTTAGAATGGGGACTGCCAGCAAGGTCTTTTGGGGTCAGATCCAACACACCTCTCCGTCTTCATCTTATCCTTGCAAGTTCCTTGGGCGGTTCTGCTTTCTCTGAAGGGCGTGATTGAGGAGGCCCAGTTTGCGTATGGTAGCCATGTGAAAACACAATGACTGCATGGATGCAGTTTCCATTTGCCTTTTGAATTTCTCTTTCATGTGGTCTGTGGTGATGTAGTGCCAAGTGACAAAACCATGTGGGGAGCTGCTTACACACGTCTGCACATGGGGAGTGGGTGTATGTGTCATGAACAACAATACTAGATACCAAGTTATTAATTTTTAAAACACTTCAAAGGCTTTATAACCACACACGTGGCATATTACTGGGCATAATTTGCAGAACAAAGGACACATGTATCTCAGATGAAACTCCAATTGCAATCACAGAACACCCACACCTCTGTTCCCTATTTCCTCGCTGTGGATGAAACTCTGCATAGATGTTCCTGTTCTTTATTTGTTCAAAAGTAAAAGGACAGTCAAATGATAGCTTATGATTATTCTGCTGTAACACAATGAACCTTGTCTTGTGAGCAACATCACGTAATTTAACCTTTTCTTAAATACCATATAAGCTCAAAAATGCAAATGGAGAAGTAGGACGACTGTGGATATCAACCTTTTACACTAGGGGTGAAAATTGCAGAAAAATATACAGAAAAGTACTGAAAAACATAGGTGAGAGAGAGGGTGTTTTCCAGAGCAGCTTAGATATCCTTTTTGAAAAGTACTGTATACACTGATGGCCCAATCCTATGGGCCATTTGCAATAGTGGGAGGAGCATCTTGCTGTCACAAAACACCCAGTGACAGTGTGCGGAGTGCACTGCCGCCAGTCCAGTTTGAGCTGTTGCCGCAAAGTGGCGGCAGATTGGAGCTCCACTGCTACAGCCCCTGGACTGGATCAGCCTAGGCAAGTTGGCGGCAGGGGCAACTGTTGTGGATGGGGAGGGCAGGGGGAGTTTCGGGGAGGATCGTGGGAAGGCAGGGGCATTTTGGGGAGGGAGGAGATGGATCTCAGAGGCAGTGACTTGTGCCAAGATTTTATCTCTGAAACCCCGCCTCAGAATGCCCCCTGGCTCTCTTCAGACTTGTGCCAGCAAAATGGCTGGCATGGGTCCTAGGAGACCCGTAGGCGACCAGTAACCTTATGCAGAGGCAAGTAAAAAAAGGTTTTACTTCTGGTTTGCCTTCAGGTTGTTATCGTCCCCCACCACCACCATAGCATGCAGCACACATACCTTTTTGGTGCGGCTGCATACTATAATGTGGCGGTGGATAGGATTGAGTTGTTAGGCACAGAGTTGTCTGGGGATCTACTCGGGGTAAGAGAACAAAGTCCCCTTCCCCCGAGAAGTGTTCCAGCCGCGCCAGTGCTGGGTTATCTCTGGATAGGATGCAGCACGGTCTCTATGCCCGCACTGCAGCCTAGCTAGACTGGATTGGATTGTTAGTAATATGAGGAGGAGGTATAAACCATCCCACGCTGTTACCTCTTGTTTTTCATTAGCGCACCTCCGGGTAGGCTTCTTTGTGAGCAAAAGCTTGTACTTGATTCAAGAGATAATGAGTCTTGAAACTGGAGTGAATGCTGAGATACTGGTGGCAAACTGGTGGCACTGACTCTAGTGCTCCATCTTTTAATGAAAGCTGAATTATGAAGCAGGTATTACATTTCTATTATCCTCGACTTTTCCTGGTCTTTCTGCATTCACTCAGGCTCAACAGCTGCAGTTGCACATCTTACGAAAACCTCTTCTCAGCCCACTCGTGTGAACTGTTAATGATACCTTGGGAGCAGTTCTGGTTGACTTGCATTCCACGCAGCGTGGGAGAAGGATGAGAGTGGCCATTGTGTTCAGAGCAGATGAATACCTATGAAACAATGATTAGTTCTTCTGAGTTCCCAAAACATCTGTGTGTGTGTGTGTGTGCGCGCGCGTGCGCGCGTGAGCAGCGAGCATGCTTAGCAAACGAGGAGGCTACTGGGAACATTGTGCACATCAAAATGTGTGGAAGAAGAAGGGCACTTGCACATTTGAATTGCATTCTGCTTTCAAGGCCACATGGATGCAGCTCTTTGCAACTTCAAACGTTGCCTTGCACCATCCTCCGGAGGAGAGAGCAGCATTTGCTGCTTTGAGCCCCAGCTTGTGATTGCTTGACCTTTAAAGAATCACAACGCACATTAGGTAATTGATGTGAAAGTGGACTAAAACTGCTTCCCAGTTTGAGGTTTCTTTGTCTGTAGGGTAAGAGCCGTCCTGCCTTCTCTTGCACATTAAGGAAATGTCACCTAATGGAATGTTTAAGCCTTGCAAAGCCAAGTTTGTCACCGTACAATATAGCACTTCATATTGACATATTGTTACTGTGGCTTTCTCTAGTACTTCAATCTATTCATGTTTGAAGGGAAAGACTGAAAGTGACAGAACAGCAAAATATTGCTGCGTGCTCTCTCTATAGGTCCTGCAACTATTTTTGTGATCTTCTAAAATCCTGTTGCTTTTAATGAGCAATGGTGTTGGCAGCACCTGCCTGCACAGAGACAGGTTTCCGAGAGAAGGACTATTGAGTCATGGGCAAAGACCTTTTGAAATTACTGAAATGAGATCCTTCAGGCTTCTCCATGGTAAACCCCCCCCCCCCCAATTGTTGCATTTTGTTGACAGTGGAAGGACTGAAAGTAGCGGAGATTGAAAAGTGTAAGAGTGACATCAAAAAGATGAGGGATGAAATGGCAGCAAGAAGCACCAGGTAAGTTCTGCTTTTTGTTCTTCTTGGGGGGGGGAAAAGTCACTCTCTGGAGAGAGAGTTTTGCATTCAAACGTCTGCAGCCTGAGCCGAAGCATGTTTACTCAAAAGCAAATCCCAATGAGTACAACGAAGCTTACTCCCAGTTAGCAAGCTGTGCACAGGATTGCAGCCTAATAAATTAATTGATTTGTACCTCATGATAGTTCAGACTTTTTAAAACACAAGTCTGTATAGCTTACTAGCATTGCTATCAAGAAAAGACTTGCTTGCTCTATTTAAGTGTATATGGCAACTTAATAGTTAAAGCGGCTTGTTCCAGATGACTGGAAAATAACTCAGAGAGAGAAAGAGAGAGAGAGAGAGAGAGATTAACATCTTGGTTTCCCTATGTTTACCCATCCGGTAATAAAGAATTCTGGCCCTAGTTTTATGCAGAGAACAAAAAATGCTTTTGCCAAGAAAAACATTTGTTTGTTAAGAGACTCTTATTTTAAATGGTCCTGCTCAGATATGAAATGTAATCTGAGGAAATATCGCAGTATACACATAGCAGCTCCTCTTGTTATGGCCTTGTACTATGAGAGAATATGTGCTTGTTATATTTTAACCCAAAATGAGGTATTTTCTTTTCAGTGGAAGAAGCCTGTCTACTAATCTGATCTATTACCAAGTTTGGAGTTATAATTAAAACAACAGCAGAAGTCATCATCACATCGCTTGTAATGGCAGGTTGCACCAGCTGGAACGTCAGACCTTCGCTGCCACTGACATTCCTCATTAAGACAAACACATCAGCAGCTAAGACACTATGAAACCTGCTACTAAAAGCAAAGAGGAGGAGCTTGCTAGTGAGGGTGGAAAGGCAGGTCTGCACTGCCAGTTAACACTGGCATGGTAACAACTGCCATGTTAATGTAATTAAATGTAATTCTATGGAATCCTGGGAATTCTAGTACTATGATGGGCAGCGCAAATTCCCCCACTCCGATGCAGTGTGCCCAACATGGGCTGAGCTACATCCTGCAGGGGAATTTCATAAGCAGGAAGTCTCCTCAGTGTAAGGGGACATTTGCTCCAGGGAAAGCCCCAGCCCATGCAATGGGTCTACTCGGATCTGTGCGAGCCATATGGCTGGCGCAGCTCCGGATGCACCCATGTTGGTGGATCAAGCCTGGAGAGGGGATAGGATGCAGCACCAGCACCGCCAATTCTGCCCCCTCCCAGGCCCAATCCACCCACCCGGCCCCCGTCACTGCCCTCCCCCTGCCCCGCTATACCCCCTCCCTGCCCTCCTCCCACCCTTTCCCCACCCCTGTGCCGCTCAGCGCAGAACTCACCGTGTCCAGTGTGCGCACTGTTCCTTCTGCTGGCATGCGCGGGCCAGTGCAGGCCTTCCTGCCAATGCTGGCAACTGCTATGCCGTTACAATGTGTTTTACTGCATTTTTGTGATGGCTAGCACCAGTGCAGGGAATGCTATGCTGGCACGGAGGCTGGCTAGGATTGTGCCCATAGCCTCCAGGAGGGAGGGGCCAAAACAAACGTGGCGCAGCAGCGGCAGGAGCCTTCTGCAGTCTCCTCCGAGTCTTATCGCCACCGCTGTCACGTTCTCTGCCGCTGCCTGGATCACCATCCTTATCACCACTGCCAGTATGATGCCCCTCCCACCTCTGGTTTGATGCCCTCTCCACCTGCTGCCCGGGGGCAGTCCACCCCCCCCCACCATCCCATCCTACCCCTCTGTGAGTAGACATGAATAGAATTGTGGTGTAGAAGTCTTTCTTAAGATATACACATGTTGCAAATGATGCCCCTTCAGCCCTAATTACAGTATTATCTGTGAAGGTGCCAAGTAAAGTTTCATTTTGGTTCAAATTCTGCTAATTAATATGTACCAGCTGCCTCTCAGCTGTTGTTATCTCAGCTGCCTCTCAGCATGTTGAAAGTGCAGAGATATATCCTTGAGCATTTTCACTTCCCTGGGTAAAAACTAGTATTGAAATATCTGTAATTACTTAGTGAAGCAGCTTAGATTTGGGGGTGTCCAACTTTAATCACACAAAGGAAGCTGTCCCCCACTTTCACAACCCAGATTCCAAACCTAGTTTCATGGTATTTAGATTGGGATTCTGGTCTGATGCTTAGAGCCCAATCCTTCGTACCGTATCTCTCCCTCCACCACCAGTGGAACATACGTTCCGCCAACTGAAGGAGGAGGATGCTGGGTGAATGTCACTTCTGCTGGCAAGCGCAGCAAGGCCACCAATGCAATTGCTGGTGGCCAGGCATACTGACCGGTGAAGATTCTGTCCACTGGTGCAAGATGAGTGACAGTGGGGGCAGGCAATGGGAGGAATGGGGGTGGGAGAGAGCAGAATGGGAAGTTTCTGTATGGGGAGGGAGGCAGGCGGAATGTGGGAGGAGGGGTGGGATTGGCAACATTTGCATACAACCAAATCATATCCCTCTCCTTTTTGGTTATTATTATACTCTTCGCTTATAAAGCAAACTAGCTGGCACAGGACTGAGGCAACTCATAGGGGAAGTGGAGGGTTTCCCTAGGGCAAGATAATAAAAGTTCCCTTACCCTGAGGAGACCTCTGCAACTGCCCCCCCATCCGAGGATGCAGTGTGTGCTCCATTGGTGCACCTACATCAGGAGGGGAGGAGTTAGGTAGGATTGGGCTGTTAGATTACCAACAATAAAAAACCTGGTGAGAGCATCCTGTAGTTGCTAAACAGACTATCCTAGCAACCAGGACTTCCTTGGTTTGAATCTCACCTTTGCCATGAATTTAGCAGGTCGGCAAGCCACGGTGAGCCCTGGCGGCAATATAGGCATAATAATGTTTATTTACCTTACAGGGTTGTTGTAAGGGTTTCATCAAGATAATATATGAGAAATGTCTTGAATGCTCAAGAGCATTGTACAAATGCTAAGTATTACTACCTGTGAAAGTTAGAAATCCCTGAGTAAGCCCATGAACATATTCAGTGAACCCTCAATTACAGTGCGATCCTATCCAACCTACACCACCGGTGTAACCAGCGGGGGAGGGCAGGGCAGGAGGCTTTGGAGGGGAGATTTAAATCCCCTTTAAATCCCCCTTTGGAAGGGATTTGAATCCCCTTTCCGTTCTGGGGCCTCCCGTTTTCGCTGCACTGTTTGGTTACACCACTGGTGTAAGTTGGATGGGATTGCGCTGTAATGGGGGGAAGGGATGTCCGTTAAATCTGAATGTATTGAAGGCAATGGAGAGATGCATACGCAAAACACAAATGTTGCCAATCCCACCCTCTCCTCCCTCATAGCTTTTAATGGAGCAGGAAACATCCGTTGTTTTCATAGTCTGTTACATTGAGGTCTGTTAAATGGAGGGCTCACTGTAATCCAGTGGGCCTGTAGTGTCAAGAAAAGCTGATGTGAGTGTGATACCATTCATAATGGATGTATTTGGGGTCTGACATTTTTCTTTTGTTCTGTTTCCTGGGAAACTACTGCAGTCTATGTCCCTGAATGGACCTTCCTTGCCACTTTTACCCCCACCATCTCTTTCCATCTCCTTAAGGATCAGTGTGTAAAACGTCAATTGTGTTTTTTCCCATTCATTTGAGCAAAGGGCTCAATCTCAAAACGATACATCTTCTAAAACTTGCATTATATTTCAGCCTAAAGAGATGGCTTTTGCATTAGCAGCTGCTCGGCCTAAGACTTCACTGCAAACATGAAGTCAGTCAGTGTGCTCCTGGATTACTGTGACTCATTCATTTATTCCTTTCCATGAGATGGAAAAGATGTGACCTTTTGTGTGTGGGGGGGCTTTGTCCTAAAGAAAAAACCTCAATAGATTTGACTGAGTACAATTACAGGAGTAGCTTATAGTTTCACAGGCAACATGGCTCAGTAATTGAAGCTCAGTGGCGTCGCTATGCACCCCCCCCCGTGCCGTCACTACTGGAAGTGACGTCACCACCACCGCCACCGTACACCCCGTCGGAGATGCAGGGTGGGCCAAACCCATCGCCTTCTCCGCCACTGCTCCCACCACTGCCGCCCGCTTTCTCTGCATGTCGCCCAGGGGTGGACCGCCCCCCGCCCCCCCCGGTGACGCTTCTGTTGAAGCTGATGGCATAAGTGAGTGTTGATAGTGCAAACATTTCTTGATCCCTGAGTCGCCAAGCAAATCAGCCCTACTCGTGGGGTTCCTGCCTGAAGGCATTGGTTAGCCTCTGCAGGATGCAGGACTAGACAGACTCTTGGTTTGATTCAGCAGGGTGTTTGCCTTCCAAGACAAAACCTAGATCTTTGCTTAATGTAAATCCATTTTCTGCTTTCTAACTCCATCAAAACAGCTTGGCATTCTTAAAAGCATATACACTCTAACCAAGAGAAAACATGGAGGTTGCCAAGCCACCCCTTTTACTGGCCCAACCAAGAGGACTTCTGTCTTTAACAAACACATGGCAACCAGGAATCCAAGTTGCAATGGACCCTTTAAGCTGATGTGTCCGACTGGCCCTGCCCACCATGCAATGAGGGATATGAGCATGCATATCACTCTCCCCAACCCAGTGTGCCACCCCACAGCTTCATAATCATGTGGGACCATTCATCCGAATGGGTTCATGCATCACGCATGATTTCAATAATACTTTAATGTAATATGCCTGTGCGGTGGGATGCGTGGTCTCATGTGCCTCACTGTGTGTGAGTGGGGCCACTTGAACGTATTGTGATGCATGGTGGTTTAGTATTTAGTGTTATGGGTTGTTTAGATGAAGCCCCTCCCCCTACACAATTAGGCAAGGGCACACCAGCAGGGAAGGAGATGTGTACCCACACTCCTTTTTCAAGTGTGCGAGAGGCCAGTGGATGCATTGTTCAAACCAGCCTATGGAGTGGAAAAAGAGAAAGGGAAAGTGGGAGAGATGAGCGCAACCTGTGAAATGGAAAGAAGGGAGAGGTTTGTTTCATTATACAGTATATTGCATGCTACCCATTCCCACAGAAAAGTGGTACAATGTAGTCTTGCCATGCATCTCGAAAGCAGGCACTTTAGCCTAGTGCAATTTTAACTCTACTTCCCTGCTTCCCATTGAATCTTGTGGCTAGTGCAGGCTTGGGGGGGGGGGGGGTGATGTCATGTTACCTTGGAGAGGATAACCTTACATGATGATGATGATGATGATGATGATGATGATGATGATGATGATGATATTACTTTTCACTGTCTTCAGAAGGACAGTAAAGGCAGTCCTTTTAAGATAATCGTTGAATATTGTCAGGCTCTCTGCTGTGGTGGTTTTAAGTGGTCTTGAATGATGCTGTTTCCATGGTATCCATTGTCAATGGATTTGACAATTGTTGATAAACTGACATTTAATTAATTGTATTGTACTTTTGTTTCTGACTATAAGTCATGGCATATACATGCCAATGGAAGAAAGAAACTAGTCAATCAAAGAGTATAACCCTCAGAGGCGAACGGAGAACTTTGTGGGGTGGAGGCCGCCGCCCCACCCCGCCTCGCCCCCACACCCCGCCCTGATGTAGCACGCCTCCGCAGCATGGAAACACACACCCCCAGCACTTTATGGCTCCTTTTTGAGACTGGCCAGGGCACGGGCAGGCGGGCCGAAACGCAGCCATTCTTGGCTGCGAAGAGGATGCGACAGAGCAGGTAAGCGGCCCGTGCCCTGGGGCACACCGCCCCAACCGCCCCCACAGGTGCAACGTCTCTGTATAACCAACCAAACAACCAATCAGGCACTTCTAGGCTCAGCCTTTATTATGCTGTCAGCGCAATCCTATCCAACTTACACCACCGGTGTAACCTGCAGTGCAACGAGAACGGGAAGCTCCAGAATGGAAAGGGTATTCAAATCCCCTTTGAATCACCCTTTGGAGGGGATTTGAATCCCCTTTCCGTTCTGGGGCCTCCTGTTCTTGCTACACTGTTACGCTCTTGTTCATTTGCACTCTCAGAGAAAGAGGGTATTTTGCAAAGTACATATAAATGCTGCAAGTGGGATGCCACTGTAATCAAATGAATTCCTGTTTCTGTGAAACCATTGTCCGCTACACAACGTTTCTTATCCTCTGATAAGAAATAACATCTTATCAGTGCTTTACCTACCAGGCTGGAACACATTCAGAAACACTTTCTATTCGCCTTGTCAAAAACCTCACGGTCTAACTAATAGTGTATCTGATATAGATATTGGATATAGATATAACGATATAGAGATATTGGAGATAAAAATGGCAACCTGTTAAGGGTATGCCAGCTAGATGCCGAGTTCAAATTATTGTCCCACATGATTTTTGAAAATAGTGGCAGAACTCCAACATCATTTCAATTGACTTAAAATTTCACCTCTGCAATACATGATTATAGCAAAAACACAAACATAACATTGTGGAAGATCTAACACAGGGAGAAACTGTGCAGACCACCATCTCCTTTCCATGTTGTGTCTTGTCATTCCGAATATAAAAGCCTACAAACAGCTGCAGGAATGTCTTGTTTTGTACAGTATCCAGCGATCAATATGGTCGCTGGATACTGTAGTATAGTTGATCTTGAAAATCAGTCTTAATAATAGCTGTCAAAATTATATTCACCTGTACGTGCAAAAATATAAAAATTTTCCATTGAATTTTGTTTTGTTTGCAGGACCAATTGTCCTTGTAAATACAACTTTCTGGATGAAAACAAGAAACTGATGCCCCGAAGGGATGTGCTCTCCTATCCCAAGGTACAATGAGATGCATAATCTTTTAGATTAAAATATTATTTTCCAAATAAGCACATTACTTTATCTCATCCTTTCCATCCCACATGTTGGTCTCTGAAATTATTTTAAGGGTTATTAACTTATTGTTGAGATGCTTTTTTGCCTTGAATATTGTACTTCCTAAATGTTTGTCCATAAAACCTATTGCTAAAGTTTCCATTCAATCTAAATCACATGTTAGATTTTGTTTGTTATATATAAGCATAAGATGAATTTGTGCATCATCTCCATCTAACTAATAAATAATATGGGGTAATTGGCTCTAACAGTTGTCGGATCCCTCCCAAGGAAGGTCATTGGTGCTAGTGGGTTTGTTTTTCTTGAGGCAAGCTTCTGGGATGCTATATCATAGGGCCCAACAGTTAGTAGCCACTGGTAGCTGGGAGGCAGGGGTGAGAGCACTGGTCTAATATATAAAATGCTCCCACCACCATCATTTCCAGCAACTGATGGTGCTAACCTCATAAAATTCCTCAAGACCCGAGTATGAGCTAGAGCAGGGGTTCTCAACCTGTGGTACGCGTACCCCCAGGGGTACGCAGACAGCAGGTTGGAGATACGCGGGCCGCTGCCAGTTATCAGCTGATGATGACAGGCAGCGTCACAGTTTTTCCTGAGTCGCGATGCGGGCGAGAGGACTTGCCCGCCCACACCGCAACCCGGGGAAAAAGTCTACAGGCCTCCCAATGTCCCCCGAAGCTCCCCCTTACCTGTTCTCCTGGCCGTCGCTATCTTGGATCTTGCGAAATCTCGCGAGATCCAAGATGGCGCCGCCCAAATCTTGTGAGGGTTTCATGTTCCTCTGGAGCTGAGACGCCACTACCCGCTTAATCACCTTGCCCAGAAACGGGATATTTGAGACTGGCCAGAAGTTGTTCAAAATAGTGGGGTCCAAGGAGGGTTTCTTCTGAAGGGGGTGCACCACCTCTTGCTTCAAAGATGGCAGCGGCACCCCCTCAGAGATGAATTCACCAACCTCCCCATCCACTCAGCCTGTCCCGCCTGGGCAGATCTAATCAGCCATTCCTGACAAGGGTCGAGCAGGCAAGCAGATGGTCTCGCACTCCAAAGAATCCTGTCCACCTCCTCAGGTTATACAAACTGAAAAGAATCCCAGGTGGAAGAACAGACAGGTGCCATAGGGACATCATTAGATACTCCTAATGCGGTGTCCAAGTCATGCCAAATCCGATCGACTTTGTCCACGAAGTGCATCGCAAACTCATCACAGCAAGCCACTGTGTGTTCCACCCCATCTACTGGGGGGGGGGCAGATGGAGCAGGCCCCGGACTACATGGAAAAGCTCAGCTGGACGGTTCTCCGCAGACGCGATGCCGGCATATACTGTTGTTATAAATAAATACTTGTTATGTGATAAATACTGTGGTTGTTGTTGTTATTATCAACAGTAATTAATAACAATGTCTCATTTTTCTCTATAGTACATGCTTTCTCAGGAGACAATAGAAGCTCTTAGGAAACCAACCTTTGATGTCTGGCTATGGGAGCCCAATGAGGTATACTTGATTTCAAAATGGCGTTTCACCCCAAGTGTCCACTGTAACTGGACATAATTTAATACTGACCCCACCTCCTTCAGTATTCCCTTTCACTTGCAAACTGGCATTTTGACTTGTATTCATTTTGCATAAAAAGTTCACTCAAGTAATCATGCTGTCTGGACTTTTTGAAAGTGTGCCCATTATCAACAGCCATCACTAGATTTTATTTTTAAGATCTGCAAAATCAGTGTGGTTTATTTTATTTATTATTGTGCTTCTAAACTGGCATGGCTCTGCCATGAGGAGTCATTCTGATTGGGCATGAGTATCCAAACACAGAAACGGATACAGCTGGTTCATCTTGTTTGCTGATGTGTTTCTAACTGCTGTAGGTCTATAGCAGTGGTTCTCAACCTTTTTAGCACCGGGACCCGCTCTTGTAGAATAACAATTTGTCAGGACCCCCTTAAGATCTAGGGCCGGAAGTGATGTCATTAAGCAAGAAGTTCCAGCAGGGCCGGCAGTGATTTCAGAAAACAGGAAGTGATGTTATTATTTTAATAAATTACACTGTTTAATAAATCACACTTTTAAAAGTTGTACTCATAAGCAGCCCCATTTGGGGAGTGAGTGAGCTAATATTAACAAAGATGCTAAAAGGCTAGCAGAAAGTAACACAAGGTGAACAAACAAGCCCCAAGACACTTCTTTCTCTGTAGTGGGGGGAGGAGTGAGCCGCCATCTTGGGTGTGATCATCCAGCCAACCTCCCGCGACCCCCCCCAGAAACAGCTTCGCAACCCCCTTGGGGATCCCAACCCCCAGATTGGGAACCACTTGTCTATAGGAAAAATGACCTGACTGGGTGTGTCTTGTATAGCCACAGTCCAGAGAAAAACTGGAATTTGCCACATATTTTGGGTGTAATCTAGAGAACTGTGAGCAGTCCTACATGGCTTTCCTACCCTTTGCACAGCAAACCCTTGCACCCCCCACCCGGGGCCCTCCAGAAAGACTTGGGATATGGCATAGTGGGAGGACAACTGCAGGGAGAAATCAACGGAAATCAGAGAAATCTCCCCTTGCACAAGCAGAAGTGCGCTCTCTGCTTCTGCAAGGGCTCTTGGGATCCCACCCCTTTATTTGTAACGCTAATCAGGTAAGCAGGGGTGTCCATGAAAGATTTGTCCTGTGACGTAACAGATCTAGAAATTCCAATTTGGAGCCTGTTTTGAGAGAGAGAGAGAGAGAGAGAGAGAGAGAGAGAGAGAGAGAGAGAGAGAGAGAGAGAGAGAGAGAGAGAGAGAGAGAGAAGTTGGTGATCATATATGGATTTACAGATACGGAGGAAATTCCTTTCCATGGAATACCTGATCAATGGAACTGACAGCAATTGCATAACTGAATGCACACTGGTTAGTAACACACCATATGTAGTATTTAGCTTCAGAAGGAGTTACGTAAACCACTCTAAACACAGCGTAGGATAGCACCGTCTGGATAGATTCATCCCCTGGATTGTTTGACGTTTATATGAGATGTTTCAATTATGTTAGCACTTACCCAGGTTTGTGTGGTGTGTTTTGAATAGGATTATAAATCACATCAGTGTAGCATCATTTCAATACAAAGCATTCACATAACAGGCTTCTTAGAGTGTCTCATAAAAAGGCATGTTTCCTACCTTCCTCCTCCTCCTCTCTCTCTCTCTCTCTCTCTCTCTCTCTCTCTCTCTCTCTCTCTCTCTCTCACACACACACACACACACACACACACACACACACACACACCTACAATGTGACACTTTATAACAACAAAAATGTAATGCTGTTACCTACAATGGAACCTAGGGAAGGAAACACATACTTTCAAGTAAGAAGCTGTATGTTCAGCCTTCAAGCTTTGCAGAAGAGAAGTACATGGCTAGTGCCTGTTGTCTTAAAATAATATTTTCCTTGTGTGTCTTAACTGCTGGAATGCACAGATACACAGCTCTGCACAGCTCTGTTTCCTGCATGGAGAATGCAAGATTAAAATCTTTACAGGAAGACACCCAAGTACTGCCTTAGCATGCACTTCTTGCCAACTGCGATTATCGTTTGCTATTGTTCTTCTGGGTTTTGGATCAATCCAGTAGCAGGATCAACATCTTTATTTAAAAAATGACTTTTATCTTGTCTCAACAGTTATCAAGATGTGTTTGTGGTTTGATCTTCCAGTTGCAGAAGAGATTCTTTTACTTCTCTTCTGGTCCGTTAAAAATTAATAGAAGCCTTGCCACTCATTTGTAGAGTCAGGTAGCACCCCCTGTAATCATTTCAGCTTCTTTCCCAAGGGCTTGGGATGATTTACAATTTATTCTTATCTTCCCTTTGTTGAATTCCTTGCCCAAGGCTATCCAGGGCTTAATGAATGAGCAGAGAGATGCATTTAGGCCTCCTGTTCCCAAATTTGGCATGCTAGATGAATTCAGCAGTGCGTTTAAGCTACAAATTATGTTGTATATAGTGTACAATGTCTTTTTAACAGACATCAGTATTCTGTTAAATGTAAATGTATTTTTATAATATATATATGATATTAAATATAATATATAATATGATATAAAATCTGACAATTCTTTTTTTCCCCCAGATGCTGAGTTGTTTAGAACACATGTATCATGATTTAGGATTAGTTAAAGACTTTAACATCAACCCCATCACATTGAAACGGTGGCTGGTAAGTGGTTTTGGCGGGGGAATATTATTTGCAATTTTTCAAATACAATAATCTTGTACGTTATTTGTGCACCCAAAATCAAAGACAAAGAAGCCAAATAATCCTAGAAAATATCATGTCCAAGCTGTAATACACGTCCAGTCCTTACATAAGCACTGTAAGACATAAGCGCTGCCCTGCTGCTACCTTGTTGTAGTACCTTATTTAAATTTAAAAAACCTAAATAAGCTACCCTGGCTGCTGAAGTATTATTCATATTACAAGACTGGAACCCCCCCCCCTTTCCCCCAAAAACTATCAGCCCAATTCTATTCATGCAGTAGTACACTGGTGGACCCCAAGGTTTGCTGGCATACCACACGGTCCGCCATTGCGGCGGCCTCTCTGCTGGTCTGTGAAGTGCTGCTGCTGGTGCCAGGCCTGGAAGGCCTCACGCCACCAGCAGCACAGTGCAGACCGGTGGGCTTCTGGCACAGTTTTACTGGAGGTGGGGGCAATCAGGGCGGGGATCAGGATGGGAGGGGCAGGACAGGGTGAATCTCAGCAGCACTGGCAGCCACAGAATCCTATACCCCTGACCCAGGCTTGACACGCCCTCTGAGGCAGGCGGTATAGTTCTGTGACAGCGAAAGAACTGGCACAGATCTGAGTAGACCCATAGGGAATCAGGCAGCAGACAGAGAGTAACTCTCCTGGCTGGCCTGCACCCTTTGCTGGTGTACAGGAGATAGGATTGGACCATAAGACTTTTGGAGATTTTTTAACTTGACTTGCCTCATTTTTGCTTATTTGCTCATTTTTTTCCTTCGAGGTGTTTCTGTATTCCATTCATTCTTGGTTTGCACACCAGCACTATCCAAATGAGCTGGAAGCCAGTCATCAATTATATTACCTACTGAGTGACTTTTTAAAGATGAGAACAGATGAGATCATTTTCCTGAGTTTGCATCTGTCTATATCTATAATCGTCAACAGAAATAACAAGACCAGCACTGCCATTTCAAAGGCAGAAGAAGAAAAAGATAAACTTTCCTTTGCAAACTAACCAGATTCCATGAACATCACTCATAAAGAACAGCTAAGCTTTTGAGTATCTTTCTTCAAGGTTATAGAGGCTTTCCATCATTTGCTGGGAAAGGAGAATGTAATGCACTACTTCTGCAGTATTTTTCTCCTTTCTGAAGCCTCCTGTTTCTGTATCCTGTAACTGGGCTCAGAGAGGACAATTCTCTTTCTGCGTAGAGGCAGGGGGCTTATGTGTCTTGAAGGGTAACATGCATCCCATCATGCATTCCAGAATTCAGTGCTTTAGACTCATCATTCCCACAAACGTCTGAAAAATGACAATGAGTCAGTGAGGCAATTGCACTGTGTCCCTCTTACATGCTGCAAACAAGATCCTGTGTTCCTGTGTGACTGCAGGAAAGGAAACCTTCAGTACGAATCTCTTTGAGTGACACTTCTCTAGTTACGAAATGGTTCTGCTCTGAGTGGCTTTGCATGTTCAGAGAAACAGTGGAAGAATGGCAATACAGGTGGCTTTTTGGACTTCCAGAGACCATGGAAAGGTGAACCCTGTGCAACTTCCCCTGAAGCAAGATATGCACACTCTCCCTTTTCACTTCAGTCTGAAGTGCAAAGAGTGGAAGTGCAAAGTTGCTCATTCCAGCTATTTTTTGCTTCTTCTCTGAACATGTCATTGCTCTCTTTCTCCCATGCCTGAGGTCATACTGGCAATACTCAGGGGGAGTGACCACAGCAGGGAGAGGAAATAAAGAAGCTGGCAGCCACAGCAAAGTATTAAAAGAAGATTCAGCAGGAGTCTCTCTCTTACTACAGAGCAAAACTATACTGTAGCTATAGAATTAGCAATAGCCTTGGGAACCTCAAGCATTGGTTACGGTACTTGACACTGACTGAGCGCCTGCCTCATTACGTTTCTTATCCGTTTGTCCTTCTTTGTTTTTTTCTAGCTGTGCATTCATGACAATTACAGAAACAATCCATTCCATAATTTTCGACATTGCTTCTGTGTTACCCAGATGATGTACAGCATGATTTCACTCTGCAATCTCCAGGTGTGTCCCGTTCTGACCACTTTAGCTCTTTTTATTTCCCCTGGTATTGCTAGACAAGACAAATGGACTAGTGCTCATATTCATGTACAGCATCATAAAACCCATGACCTCTTGCCTACAACATTTTTTTCCAGCCATCATAGTTGTCAATTGAAAAAAACACAAGCCACTTTCACATATTCAACTGGATGTGTGTACAGAGTGGAATGGGATTGCGCCCACTTGTAGCTGCCTCATGCAAGCATTCAGGGGAAGGTGTGAAACGCCTACATCTGTACAACTTGTACAGGCATTGGTTTGTCTGCACAGACCCTGCCTAGACAAAGGTCCACAACCATGCAGGCAGCCCTATGAAGGTACAGTTTGTGTGGGTGTAGGCTTTTTCACACCTTGCCCTAAATGCACACAATCGGGCTCTCTCCTATGTGCATGTTCAGTTGAACATGTGAAAGGGGCTAGAAGGTAGAGCATGTCTTCTTATACCCATGCCCATATGTCTTCTTATACCCATGCCAAGCATGTCTTCTTATACCCATAATGGGATAGTCACCCCTGAAGTCCTTTAACCTTTAATTTGTTTACACTGAGGTGGTGAATCAGAGGGTGAAGTGAGCTGAAAGAGAGTCAACATTCTTGGCAGTGTTGAGTCTCTTTCATTCCTGGCAATATTCAGGAGCTCCTGATCATGTAAACCGGGGATGAGAAGCAGCAGGCCGGCCTGCTTCCTGATTTTCAGGCTGCTGCCTTACTGATGTCCTTACTGGACTAGAATTGAACAAGGCAGCGAGACGGCAAACGCTCCTTGGCTTCTTCGTCAAACCAGCTGCAGTGAGGACAAAAGTGCCTCGGTTCCTTGCACCAGGACCAGTTCCAGGCAAAGACCCCACACTTCCCTTCCCATGGTGCCAGGCTCATTCAGCATAACTGACAAGTGGCACTGCAGAGAGCCCAATGAGTGGCGGCGGCAGCAGTGGTTCCTGTGGTCAGTGCTGCTTCACGTGGCAACACCATGGCCTCTGGATTGTCAGGTGGGCCTCCGGGGTGGGTATGGGCCCTCAGATGAGCATGCGTTCCCCTGTCAGTGTTTAGCTTGGCTAGCCCCTGATGCTGCCCATGTCTAGTACCCTCACATCATCTTCCACTCTTAGTGCACCTAAGAGCTACCAGGTTCAGAATAGCCTGGAAGATGAGGAGGAGGAACTTCTGCCCTTGTTGAAATTGGTAGTAGGAAGAGGAAGATAAGGCACTTCTGCTGCCTTCACCATCATCCTTCTACGTACCCATGCAGTTGTACACCAAGTATGTATACCAAGTCTGGCACTGATGCCAAGCTTGGCATCCAGCCTGTGATGACCCAGTAGTCCTGAACAGCCTGGCTGGGAATGGTCTCCCCACCTCATTATTACACATATGCTTAGGAAGTTGGTCTTTGCGAATATCAGCCATAGCAGGCTTGTTGCCTCCAGTGGGTGGAGCTTACAGTTTGATAGAGAGGCACAGTGGCCTATAAATGACCCAAGAGAATCAGCAAGGAAGTGTAGCTGAAACACACTAGAATTCCTTGTCTGAGTAGGCATTGGCTGTTATCTCAAGCAAACAAATATCAGATAACAGTCTCTCCATCATCCTTATACAAATAAGCCCCAGGTCACTATTCTTCCCATTTATCTTCCAACTCAGTCAAGTAATGCACAAAATAAATATCAAAGTTGCTTTCTTAACTAATGTTAACTATGGAATAGCTTCTCGCAAACTGAGAAACCTTTGCCTTTAAATGATAGTATCCACTATCACGCAATGTCTCTTTTCCATCCTGTTCTTAATTCGAGGCAGACTTGAACAATTTGCTGCTGCTACCCCCACCCCCAAAAGCATCTTCAATCTTGCATGCAATAAATGTAGCTATTAGACTGCTGTTCACTGAACTCGTATAATAATCCACTTTTCCTAACATTGAAATGCAATTTTGCTTTATTACAAAAGTGATTTACAGTTACAAGGCTGCATTTTTTTCTTCTTACTTAGGTCAAGATTTCTCAAATGGATATCTTAATGCTAATGACTGCTTCCGTGTGCCATGATCTGGATCACCCAGGATATAACAACACGTACGTATGCTTTTTGCAGGAGGGGATGTTAAGGAATATAACATATATTTAATTTGGACCATGTGGATCAAGCACAGGAAACAATCCAGCATATTTTGTCCAAAACGTACTAATATAAATGGGGCTTGAGCACATTTAACTGTTCATTGGGTAGTCCTTTTATGCTTCATGCAAAAGCAGATAAATTAGGTGGGTCTTTTTACAGTAAATCACATAACGTATCACAGAGAAAGGGCCATCTTCTGGCTAATTACCAGTATTGCCCTTTCTAAACCCTGCTGTAAATTCAGAGGGAAATTGGTTCCCTTGCTTCCTATGTGTACTTTCAGGGCCACTTTATGCATTATTATAGGATCAAATCATGTGCCCCAAAATTGGCAAGGCAGACATGCACATTTATTTTTCAGTGTGTACATATGGTGGGCAACTGTGGCTAATCATAGCTCGCTAAAGAGTGTACTTTCTGTGAGACACACATACAGGGGCAGCCCGATCCTGTGTAAGGATATGCGGCCGGCCCCTAGGGGCCGGCCACAGTATCCTGCGCCCTTCCCAGGCCGTGTCGGCACAGGCCAGGAACACCCTGGGAGAAGGGGATGTTTGTCCCCTTCCCCGGGTGTAGGGCTGCCCGGCCCCAATGGGCCTCCTCAAATGTACGTCTGCTCTGGAGCCGATGTACATTCGGGGCAGCGGGATATCACCACCCAGGCCGGAAACGGGCACGGAATATAGGTGGAGCTTGTTGTTGATATCCCCGCCCCCTCGCAGCCCAACTCACCCAACGGCTGCCCTCCCTCACAGCCCAACCCACCCTCCCCCCCGCCCCTGCACCGCCCAAGGCAGGACTTACCTGCACCGGCGGCTACAGGGTAGGTTGGGAGGCAGAGTAAGGGCTGCTGGCCTCTGTGCCAGCGGCCCTTACTCTCCAGGTGTCAAAAACGTGCTTTATAGCACTTTTTTTTCCTGTCCTCCCTAACCAACAATATTGTTTAGAATAAATCACTAAATGCCTTATGTTTGAATGTCTTCTTTCCTATAATAACACTTATAACAAATTCTCACTGGGCTTATTGGAATGTTGTATGTCACAAAAGCCTGCTATTGGCTGGTGTAGTGTAGTGGCTAATGCCCCAATCTAGCCCCAATCTAACTACAATGTGGGAACAATAATTCTTATTTAATTTACAGGTTTGTTGTCAGGATAGCATAAAAATGAGACATGCGAAGCATTTTGCACATTCAAGAAATGATATACAAACGTGAATTACTATTATGATAGCTGACCATAACTTTGAACCCTTTACATATTCATGTATTGCCCATATTTAAAGCCTGCAGTAAGGAATATGAGCCGTTAGAGCGACAAGCAATAATTCAACCCCTGACATAGACCAAGTTCTGAGGAAAGGGCTGGTGCCCCCTCCTCGCCACACACAGCTGGAGCTTTGTTTTCTGCATTCACTGTAGAGTTCCTGCTGCTGCCTTTGCTTAACAGCTTGTCTCTCAGGCAGCGGGAACTTCTGTGACAAATACAGAGAGCAAAGCTCCAGCTGTGCTCATATATTGCACACATACACGTCCTTTTGTTAGATCCAGCCCATACTGTTTAATTAGCTGTGATACTACTTGTATGCCACCCCAGAAGTTTATAGGAAGAGCGGCCTAAAATACCGCTCTTTTAAAAAAAATTAATTAATTTTTTTTAATAGCACCAAACTTTAAGGGTGCGTCTTATAATCAGGTGCGTCTTATACTCGGGACAATACGGTATATTATATAAATGAATTTGGGATATCTTTTTAAGTAAAGACAAAAGCCCTTTTGTTGGCAACTGATCTGGATAGAATAAACACACACGGCAGAGAAGCGGCATTCTCGTAAGCATCCTTCTGACATTGACATGAACACACATAGGATAGGGATGCCGCTCCCCTCCCTCCTTATGCACATTCATTCTACCCAGATTGAACATCCATAAAGGGTTAAAGAGTCCTGCATGTCACCTTAAAGACCGACAGGTATATTATGGTGTAAGCTCTCATGGGCCAGAGCCCATTCCATCATGCATCTGACAAAGTGGGTCCAGCCCATCAACACTTAGAACCTTTAAAGTGACACGCAGGACTCTGTGTTATTCTTGCTGCAACCGACAAACATGGTTACCCCTCTGGAATTTGTCACATCTTTTTAAGGGGAACCAGCTTGGAGGTGGTGGAGGAATCATGTGGTTAGGGCCTCTGAACCCTTAATGGTTCCATTTTACCAGCACAGTACCAATAAACATGGTCCTTTCTGACTGCTGGTGCATTTCTTGTTATGTTTTTCCTTCACATTAGGTACCAGATTAATGCACGGACAGAGCTTGCTGTGCGTTACAACGACATTTCGCCACTAGAGAACCATCACTGTGCAGTGGCTTTCCAGATCCTTGCACAGCCAGAATGCAACATTTTGTCCAACGTCAATCAAGAACAGTTCAAACAGATAAGGCAGGTATGGGTTAGCAGGCTGTGACAAAGTTGCCCTCCGCATGCATTATGTGTTGTGTCTCTGTAACAGAATTAGATGTCTTTTTTTTACTGGATATTGTCAGGGCTTAATATGAGCTAGGAAGTATCAGGGCTTGGCTCCTGAACCTGTTTCATTTAAATGCCTGGGTTTGGCCATGGAACATGAGAAGAAACAGGAAAGAAGAGCATGCCTTTGAGCATGTGCAAAACTGTTGATGATCAATATTGAGGAACTGTAACCCTCCCTCATATTCTGAGGTTAGGAGGAAGAGCTTTCAGATGAAAGGGAATTGCTGTGGGTTCATTCAAGTCTCAGCACATATCATTTTAGAACTGAAACATTGGTTATGGGTCGAGAAAATGGCCCAAACCTGATAAAATAAACTGTGGACTTGACCATGTGAAAATATTTTTCCTCACCAACTCCAACTTCATATGACTTGACCTGGTTGGCTGAGATCCTAGAGAAGTTTCCAGATAATCAGATTATTTAGACATTTAAAAAGTAACTTGACAGAACTTCCCCTGAGTCTAAAAAAGAAGCTTGGAATTTGATGCAAAATGTTTAATGGGGGAAATTGGGGGAGAGAGGAATCTCATATGTGCAGTGGTGACATTTCTGCTTTCAAAAACATAAATATCTTAATGTTTATTTTGCACAGGGGATAATTACGCTAATCCTAGCAACAGACATGGCAAGGCATGCCGAAATATTGGATTCATTCAAGGACATATTGAATAATTTTGACTACTCTAATGAGGAGCATGTGACGCGGGTAAGACAATTGTCTTCTCAACATGTGATCAGCAGAAGTAGAAACTAAGGAGTAGTTGCCCTTAGCCCCATTCCTTTTCCTTCTCTCTAGCTGGCAGTGGATATTGTGTCTTCTGTGCAACTTCTGGCCCTGCTGTCCTCTGCAAAGAGCCAATGAAGGCTCACAATGAAGGCCGCAGCAGTTGTCAGGCTCTAGGGCCATTGGGGGGGGGGGGCTGACTGTGAATCCAAGTGGGCCAGAGAGAGGCATTGTAGCCCAAAACAAGTAAGAATGAGTTCCAGAGCTGGCAAAAAAAAAAAAAAGACCAGGGAGGCCATAGCTCAGTGCATAGTAGTCAATGTCAGGAAATCGAGGGCTAGAAGCAGGTATATATTCAAAGGAAGGCAGAAGTCCAGATTAGATTCCCTGTTCCTTTCTGTCCTGACATCCCTCTGTAAAATGGAAGAAACAGTGAGAAATGGGGCAGGTAACCATGGGAGATTTCATGCTTCTCTTACTAAAACGCCTTCCTGCTTTTTAGTTGAAGATGGTACTGATCAAATGTTGTGATATCTCCAACGAAGTCCGCCCGATGGAAGTGGCAGAACCCTGGGTAGACTGCTTGTTAGAGGAGTATTTTATGCAGGTAACAGTGCATTCAGAAGTAATTGCATTGCTGTAATAGTGTATAGCCGAAAAGTCATCTGGTAACAATGTTTGACATGCTCGATGCACCAGTGTGGAAGGACGCCCTCTCAGTAAGGTCAGGGATGTGTGTCATCCTGAGGATGTGCTCTGAATAAAAGTACTTGTAATTGACTGCAATTTGTCACCTAAAAAAAGACAATCACACCCTAGAAATGCAAATGTCGTCAGAGTGGTGCTGCTGCTTCTCACTAATAGGGCTGTTTTTGTGAGTTAACTATGCATGTAAACAGTTTTGAAGCCAAAAAGGACAAGAACTATGACCGATAAAAAGTCGATTAAATGAGCAGCACTAAATGGGTCAGGCTGGGATTATTTCTATCTGAGTGGATGGTTCTGAACCATTAATGACTATGTCTATAATGACTGAAATAGTGAAGAACGAAATCTGATCGTTTCAGAAAGACACTCTCATTACCGTAGTATTGAAAAAGGCATCTTGTGATGGCTGAGCTATTATTTCGTACTGAAATCTTACTGGTAATGGGTTGGGTTCTTGTACAAAGCAACAACAAAAAAAATAGTGCTGTCCAGCTGGCCCTCCTACATGCCAACACAAGTGTGGGTACAATCTGTGGCCGTTGGCACCACACCAAGCAAAACGGGGTCATGATAGGAAGCAAAAAAAAAAAAAAAAAAAAGGCCGTTCTGTTATTCCTTACATTCACATTCCTCAGTGGTGGAAAAATCACTGTGACCAACAATGAAAAAAAAAATCACATCAGATATACTGTAATGCATTCAGTCGAATGTATTTGGCAAAATAGCGGCTTGTGAGAAAGTTCTGAGATTGCCCTTCATTTGTTTGCTCTGCATCGTGGAGTATCTCACATAGATAAAATAATTTTTTTTCTAACAATGCAATCTTATTATTATTAACAGTATTTATATACCGCTTTTCAACAAAAAGTTCACAAAGACAAAATCAAATGATTAAATGGCTCACTGTCCCAAAAGGGCTCACAATCTAAAAAAAGATGCAGAACACCACCAACAAACAGCCACCAGCAAAGACACTGCACTGGGGTGAAAGGGGGGCAATTACTCTCCCCCTGCTAAATATAAGAGGGGCACCAATTGAAAAAATGCCTCTTGCCCAGTTAGCAGGCATGTCTACTCAAAAGTAAGCCTCCTTGGGTTCAATGGGACTTACTCCCAGGTAAGATTACAGCCTAAGTAACATTATGCTGGTCATCACCCCAGTGTTTGATCATCCGAGTTCCTGTTTGGAAAGCTGGTAGCCATATACAGTAAGTGGGAATTACGATACCTTTGAGTATAGTTAAAAATAACCAGGCATTAGAATTTCAGAGACGTAAATGAATTTACACAGGCTGGCACCCAGTGGCATTGCTGGAGGGGGTGCGGCACCATAAGTGGTACAAGGCATTGCACTGCGCCTTGCAAACTGCCTGTGTAATACATGGCCCCTCCCACTCGCCCCTGGAGCCATGAGGGAATTCCACAATCGAATTCCACAAAAATTCCACAATTTTTTGTTGATTTTGGATTTCTTTGATGCAGAATTGGGACTTCTTTTTCCCCCAATTCAAAATATACATAGTCCTATGTATAGCCTCTACCCTGGACACATTAGGAGTTTTGCCTTTCTATCATGAGGAAAAGAGATATTTTTTGAACGCCTATGGTGTAGTAGTAGGCAGCAGAGAATTCATTGTCTTCACTTGTTATTTGTGTGAATTCTTATAATGAATTGCTACATCCGTCCTAGAGTGACCGGGAAAAGTCTGAAGGCCTCCCTGTGGCACCTTTCATGGACCGAGACAAAGTCACCAAACCTACAGCACAGATAGGCTTTCTGAAGTTTGTTCTTATTCCAATGTTTGAAACCGTAACAAAGGTAAGTTGCGTCGGTCTGCAAATCCTATTATAAATCATTGCAATCTTATTGAAAGTCATTTTACTGATCAAAGTACCAAAAAGAGTTGGGGAAAAAAAAATCCATTTTTTTTATTTTAGTAGCCAAGCAGCAAACAACTCTCTCGTACAGCTATAACACCATCTTGATCCCTCTTTATCCTTGACATTATAAAAACTACTGAAAATAAAGTTTAGTTGATCTTTCTTGCTCTGTTTCAGCTTTTTCAAGAGGTTGAAGATGTGATGCTCCAACCTCTTTGGGAATCTAGGGACCGCTATGAAGAACTGAAGCAAATAGATGATGCTATGAAAGAGGTAAGATGGGCTCCTTCTTCCCAAGATAATGATAATGATATTTTTAATCTTAAGTGTTTTAATTAATTATTTTAATGTGTTTAATTAATTGTTTTAATGTGCTTAGATGTATTTTAATATGTTGTAAGCCGCCTTGAGTGCCCTCGGGAGAAAGGCGGGCTACAAATTCCTTAAATAAATAAATAAATAAATAAATAAATAAATAAAAGGCTGCACGAAAGCTTCCGTGTACAAACTAGGGCACAAGGTTTCATTTGGATAAGACTGCAGTCTAGAAAAAAGAGCAAGAAAAGCAACAATGTGACCTAGATGTGGAAAAGATGTTTTCTGAAACAAAAATTGAATGCAAAGAAATGTGTAATCCTGGCAACCTTGGGTCACAAACCGAGGTCTGTTGTGCATCATCAGTCTACTTAGCTCACCTGGAGAGCAGTGATGGGGACTCGAGTCAAATGACTCGACTCGCAAGTGTGACTTAGCCACTTTTTCCCTGACTCGTACTCATACTTGTACTCGTGACCCACTGACTTGCACTCGCACTCGCACTCGTGACCCACGGGACTCGTACTTGACTTGCACTCGTGGGGGTAACGACTTGCCATTTCCAAGTCATTTTCCTTTAATGGCCGGCATCAACACAGGCAGGCAGGCAGGCGCAGTGGAGACCTCGGAGGAGGAGGGCAGCAGGGAGGAAGGGTTTTCAAGGGGGTGGGAAAGCAAGCCTGGCTCTGAGTCCCCCCCTTTTGTTGCTGTCTGTTTGCCATTGGCCACAACTCCGAGCGCGAGGGGTTGGGAGGAGTGAGGGAAGGCGAAGCTGCCGCAGCAGTTCCTCCTCATTGACCAAAACTCCAAGCCCAAGAGATGCTCGGCTCAGCAAGGGAAAGGTGCAGGGAGGGAATAATAAATGGTTTGAATGTAGACACACTTGTTTTTCCCAAACCAGATGGGTGCTGACAAGACTGAGAGGTGAGGGAAAGGGCATAGGGGGTGCTTTAAAAGTCTCAGAGGTCCCCACACACACCCCACACACAGACACCCACCCATCCTATTTTCAGGGGAAAAAGCCATTTTCCCCGAAGTGACTCGACTCGTGACTTCTGACTCGTGACTCGACTCATGGTTTCTGGCCTTACTCGTACTCGACTCGCACTCGTACAAAAATGACTCGCACTTGACTCGTACTTGCCCAAAAATTTTGACACTGACTCGCACTCGGACTCGCACTCTTGCAAAAATGACTCGTACTCCCACTCGCACTCATGACCTAGTTACTTAGATACATCCCTGCTGGAGAGCCATCCTCAGGATTCCTGCAGCCTCCTACAGCAGTCTCTTACAGCCCAGGGAATTCCATGCAGGGACTGGGCAGGAAGAAGTGCCCCTCCTTCCCATCCGTGATGGCTGACTGACCCACAGTTCCCATTGCCTTTGCAATCAAATTGTAAATACCCATATTGTCCCGAGTATAAGACGCACCTGATTATAAGACGCACCCTTAAAGTTTGGTGCTATTAAAAAAATTTAATTAAATCACTGGCATTAAATTGCAACAGCCGGATTATAAGACGCACCCCTAGTTTAAAAACTTAAATTAGGAGAAAAAAGTGAGTCTTATACTCAGACCAATACGGTAATTGCTTCTATGGATCCTACCTTAGATTTATCTCCCATCTGTCCTTCTGCAGTCCTACCCTACCCTTCTCCCCACCCTGCTCCACCTATGCAGTTCCTTAGAGCCTCCTTATCCTTCCTGCCCTTCTACAAAATCCCTCCAGTTGGCAGTGCATTTCCAACTTCTACTCTTGCCTGCCATCTGTTGCTATCCCTCCTACACTGCCTGTCTCTCGAATGTTGCCTAGACTCTGGATGGTAAGGTTGGCTGTCCTCTTGGATATGTTTGACTTTCAAACACTGATCCTTAATAAGCTTCTACCACATGAACTTCCAACTACTGTCAAGGTCTCCAACAGCTCAGATCCCTGACAGTGGTCAAATAAAATATGCTCAGAGTTAATTACAGATGCCTTTGGAATTTACATGAGGCAGTAGCTCAGGCTGCATGACTACAAGATATCTTGCAACATGTGATTGCTTACAGATCTAGAAATTGCATACTTGGAGGGGTGCTAAGCAACTACTGGAGGGTATGAAGGAGGGCATCAAAAAGTGTCCAAGTCACGTCCAAGCAACTTTAATCCAGATACATTTACTGATAAAAATCACAAGACTTTGGTAACTTTATATGTTTTTAGGAGGATGTCGTGCTTTTACCTTTGGTTGAACTTATTTCATATCAACTGATTACTACAAAGGAAAATGCATAGTATTTGATACTTCCACAGGGCTTAATATGCACAAGTTAGTCATGCTCACTAATGCTGAAAGAATTCATTTTGTTGTTGTGCATTGACGTGTGTGGGAGACAACACTGGTTCATTTCAACAAGGTCTCTGGCCTTTCAGCCCTTGGGGCATTTTAAATGAAAAGTTATAGTCCCTGAGAATTTACTTTGTGAAATAGAAAGAAAAGAGCGTATGGGAGTACAAATACAGTATTCCAGTCAGTTAAAGAATAAGTGGATATTGAAGTTTGGTCAGTTTCAATCTGTAAGTCATGTATAAATGGGAAAGATGACCCAAAACAAGAGTTTCTGTAATGATCAATAAAGCTGTGCAGCCCTGATCCTATGCATGTTTACTCAGAAGTAAGTCCTACTGTGTTCAGTGGAGCTGACTTCCAAGTAAGTACCGGTATATGCATTGGAATGCTGCCATGATCATATTATAAGTACAGGAGTAAATCTGGTGTAATGGGACTTTTTTGAACTGAAAAAGAAGAGCGTTGTTGATTTTGGTGTGAATTCACTAGATAACATGCTAGCAGGTGTACTAATTGTACATATCATAGCTATTCTTGGTTTTCAAAAAAGGGCTTTGTGATTTATGCATTGAAGGAAAGATATTGGGCTCATCAGTGAGTGGGGAGAACCTTAGGGCCAAACTACATGTTGAAATGAATGTATATCTTGGTCCTTTGACTTTTTGGTTAATGCTAAAAATAGTACACTGGGGAAGCAATCAGGAGTGAAACCATAGTAGACGACTAAGCAAGTTTTAATATGCAACAAAATAGAATATATGAGTTTACCAGCCATGTCCAAAAAAAAAATCTTTTAAGGCTAATAAAATGTTTCAACACACGTTTAAAACATACACAGGTTAAAACACGATTAAAAACATCCAGAAACATTAAACAAAGTAAAATCACTGACGTTTCGTCCCTCTGTGGACTTTTTCAAAGTGAGACGACAGCAAATAGCAAACAAGTTTTAATACTTTGCTCCTGCCATGGTTTTGATCTGTAAAAACTGGGAGCACAGTCCAATCAGAACCATGGCAGGGGAAAAGTAGCCTCCCGCCATAGTTTTGCTCGAGATCAACCCCCCCCCCCGGCACACTGTTTTTAACAATAGCAGAAAATTAAATGACCATGAGCCAGGGCAACCCGTTGACCGGCGGGTCGGAGGTCTACTTGGGGAAGGGGACGCTTGTCCCCTTCCCCGGGTGTAAATTGGGGCCAGCCTGATGGACCTCAGATTTCCGCCAGCTAAATAGCTGGTGGAAGTAGAGGTGGCCGTGTAACAGCCTAACCGGCCCGGCGGGGATGTGGATATAGCTGACGCCATCCCCCGTCCCAGGCCGCCATCCCCCATCCCAGCCCTTGCCCGCCGAACCACCCCCACGCCCGCTGGATCCCGACTCATCTCATCCAGCGAACACACGGGCGCTCTGGCGACGGAGCGAGGGAGGCTGGCCTCTGTGCCTCTTCCGGCGGACGCACAGACACTCCGGTAATGGAGTGATGTAGGCTGGCTTCTGCGCCGGCCTCCCTTGCTCCCAAGTAGTCGCGAACGTGCTTTACGGCACGTTCGCAACAGTTTAGAACGGAGGAGCGTTCACTCCACCATTCTAAAGATCCCCAGGATTGCGCCAATAATGTGTACTTTGGAGCTTAGTGAAGCTGGAATAGTTTTGAAAATGGTTTAACGGAGACATCATTTCCTGTGATGTTGTGGTGATCCAGTGAGACTGCTGTGGCCATCATGCAGGGATGGGGGAAGAAGCATGACGCACAGAGTGTCCCAGGAAGCATAGTTCACTGCACAGGGAAGGGGAAAACTCAAACAGGGGGCATCATCCATGCCCTTTCTTCCATTGGGGGTGAGCTGAATTACTGGGTTTTCCTCAGCACAGAAGGCAGTTTCCAAGAAGCATCCAGGGAGCCTACTAGCCAGGCCAGCTCCAAATCCTTTGCAGCTATGCACACGTACAAGACTTTGTAGCATTAGCCATGAGCAATCTGCAAGATTGACTACGCAAAAGCCTTTGATTGTGTGGATCACAACAAACTGTGGCAAATTCTTAAAGAGATGGGGGTACCAGACCACCTTACCTGTCTCCTGAGAAACCTGTATGCGGGTCAAGAAGCAACAGTTCGAACCGGTCATGGAACAACTGATTGGTTCAAAATTGGAAAGGGAGTACGGCAAGGCTGTATATTGTCACCCTGCTTATTTAACTTATATGCAGAGTACATTATGAGAAATGCAGGGCTGAATGAATCGCAAGCCGGAATCAAGATTGCCGGGAGAAATATCAACAACCTCAGATATGCAGACGATACCACCCTAATGGCAGAAAGTGAAGAAGAACTAAAGAGCCTCTTGATGAGAGTGAAAGAGGAGAGTGCAAAAGTTGGCTTGAAACTCAACATTAATAAAACTAAGATCATGGCATCTGGGCCCATCAATTCCTGGCAAATAGAAGGGGCAGAAATGGAAGCAGTAACAGATTTTACTTTTCTGGGCTCCAAGATCACTGCAGACGGAGACAGCAGCCATGAAATTAAAAGACGCTTACTCCTTGGAAGGAAAGCTATGGCAAACTTAGACAGCATAATAAAAAGCAGAGATATCACCATGCCAACAAAAGTTCGTATAGTCAGGGTGATGGTGTTCCCAGTAGCAATGTATGGTTGCGAGAGTTGGACCATAAGGAAGGCTGAGCGCCGAAGAATAGATGCTTTTGAACTGTGGTGCTGGAGAAGACTCCTGAGAGTCCCTTGGACTGCTAGGAGATCAAATCAGTCAATTCTAAATGAAATCAACCCTGACTGTTCCCTGGAAGGACAGGTACTAAGGCTCAAACTCAAATATTTTGGCCACCTGATGCGAAGAGAGGACTCTCTGGAGAAGACTCTGATGCTGGGAAAGATTGAAGGCAAAAGGAGAAGGGGAAGGCCAAGGATGAGATGGTTAGACAGCATCACCGATGCAACAAACATGAAAATGAGCGAACTCAGGAAGATAGTGGAGGACAGGAAGGCCTGGCGGGATATGGTTCATGGGATCATGAAGGGTCGGACACGACTTAACGACTGAACAACAACAATCTGCAAGAGAGCAAGGGGTAATTACTCTCTGCTGCAGTCTGGTTGAAACAAGACAGTGAATTTTCAGAAAGACAACTAGTATTGTAAAAAGGGAAAAGAGTAAAACAGGAATTTAGGCAAAAGAATGGGCACTTGAAACTAGACAAAGTCAGGTCTTGAAATCAGAGGCAAATCCTAATGGAAACTACCTATACTTCCCCTAGATCAGGGATTCTCAACCAGTGGTACACATACCACTAGTGGTACACAGACCACCGTTTGGTGGTACTTGAACCCCTGGCTGGCAAGATGGCGACTGCCATCGCGGCTGAGCTGCACCAGAGCTCTGAAAACGGCGGCTTGAGCTCTGGCAAGTTGGCAGAGTTAAAGCGTGCGGGCTTCCCACGCTGGGAAAGGCCCTCCCACTTGCCCTTGCCCCACCGCCCACCCTTGCCCTCTTACTGATTGATTTCTGGGCTCCGGTGCGGTGAAAACCCAGATGTAAGTGGTGATGACATAATCACCACATACTTCCAGTGGCACTCGGCGCAGCAGCGGCCCAAGAGGTGATACGCCGCGCCGAGGGGGTTGAGAACCCCTGCCCTAGATAGATTTACTCAGTTGCAGTTCCCTTTTTCGCCTCCCGGGTCCAGAGGAGCAGTCAGTCATATACAAGTAACTCTGCACGTGCTAACAAAATGTCTACCATCTCAATCCTGTGCAGGCTACAAACGTCATGATGGCTAAACTGCCCTAACTGCCTAAGACGAGCCAGCTCCATATTATACAATCTGGGACTTAGCAGTTGGGGAGAGGAGTCTGATTCACCACAGAGGTCCACACTAATTGCTTTTGACCCATTGCCATCTCTGGTCAAACAGACTTTGAAGGCATCTGAAGTAATATAAAAACCTGCAAAACCTGTGAACAGAAACAATAGTGAGATGGTTGTGCACACAGTGGGCAACAATTGATCTATTCTACCATTTTCAACTCTGGAAAAAACTATCATCAAACAAGGATATTTGTGCAGGAGCCATTACAAATTCTGTTGGAATGAATTGAGTTTATGTAGTGGTAATATCTGGCTATAAACGGAGTTATGAGATGACGGGGTTATGAAACAGTTGGTAAAATGCTAGGAACGTTACTTTTCAGTACACTACATCAGTGTCTTTTCTATGCCTGGTCCAAGAGAGAAATATGACATTAGAGTCTGATGCATCCTACGTTTGCTTTAACGGGGACATGTGTGGGTGCTGCTACTTCATTAGAGTGGATGGAACCCATGCAGTAATCATGTCTGGAGGGTTGTGGTGATAGACTAAATTGCCACCCTGTTGACCAATCAGTTGCTATACAGTTTTCAGTGAGTCACTTGTTCCATTCTGCCCTTAACTCTAGTTACAGAAAAAGAAGAATGAAAGTTTGACCACCGAAAACAGGGAGAAGTGAAAAGCAAAGTATCACAGAGCACATCAAGGTAATGTATGTTTCTTAAAGAGTTCTTCCACATTAGGAATCAAAACACATTATCTGAACAGCAGATATTTCATAGTCAATTATAGAAATGCTTACATAATATCTGAACAGCAGATACTTCATAGCTAAATATAGAAATGCTTTCATATTAATGATTTTAAAAATAGTCTTTTGACGTGGGGGTACATTGTGTTTGATGATTGTGAGACAAAAGATTCGCTCTAACTAATTTCACTGCAATATACAGTATTCGTTTATGTTTGTTAAAAAGACCTTTGGAAGAAAGAGTCTTGTTTTTTTCTTGCCAATTTTTTTACAGAGTGTAAATAATCAGTGATGAATATTAGATAGTGATCCGTTTCATTGACTTGCAAATGGGGAAAAAAGTGGGCCAAAACAGCAACAAATTTAGTGGAAGAATGCACTACTGTGGCAAAACAGTTAGGAACAGTTTGTGAAGAAATCTGCCACGTCTTATGATAAAAGCATAATTCAAAGACTTGGCCGACTCAAGTCCCATGGAAGTCACTGCGAAAAGTACTTAACTGTGCACGTTAGTCACATTGAATTCAGTGGAATTTAGATGTGGATCACACCAGGGACATGTGGTGCGAGGGTGGCAAATGGGGCAGAACCGCCCATCATAGTCCATGGAAAAAAGCTGCAGCCTAACGCTGAGATTGCGCATGTGCACCACCCGCTTACTTGGGCGCAAGTGGATGGCGCGCACAGTCTCAGGGTTAGGCTGCAACTTTTTTCCGTAGACTAAGACGGGGTGATTCTGTCTCACCTGTCGCCCCTTCACCACACATCCCTGGATCACACCAGTTATGCCCCTCATCAACAGTTGTGTAGAAATACTCTGGAAAAGGTTCCCCATAGGCTGCCTGGTCCCCAGCTGTTTAGCTGGCATAAGTCTGAGGAGACTCAGGGGCAGGTCCAGGCCAGGAAGGGAGGGTACGTTTTGGCATGCACAGCTGCCACCAAGATCCTCCCACCCCAGCCCAGCCTGCTCCCCATCCCAATCTGCCCCGATCTTCCCCTTATCTACCCCCCACTGCCAATTTACCGATGACAGCGCAGGTTCTGTGGGCCATTGTTGCCCGCACACAGCCTTCAGGGCTTTGTTCTGGCAGCAGCGGCCCGCAGAGCAATGGGACCTACTCCAATCCCACCACTGCGCTAGTCTGTTGTGTAAACTAATTGGGATTAGCACAGTTGCTGAATCAGCACATCTGAGCTCTGCCAAAAAAATCTGCGTGGATGAGACTGCATTCTCTGAGTCTAAAAATGTTTGTATTTTAATTCCAGCACTATAATGGAGACAAAGCTCCTTTAGAGGTTTGCCAAGTCCGTGCCATGAGGTGGTGCAGCTAAGCTTCATGGGACTGCACAGTGTTGACAAAGGATGAAGATGAACAGCTGATGCTACCACAAGCACTTTTCAAGTTCCTTTTCTAAAGACTCATATTTATCCCTTTGGATGCGAATGATAAGGAACCTCTGCTGTTGTACAATAATTTTTTTTAAGTCGTCTTCTTCTAAATAATATATTCTTATACCAAAAAAGAGCTGCTGTAATTATTCTCTTTTGTAGGTTTTATATGTTTTAAAAAAAACTGCTTCTGATTGTTTTATGGAGACATAATGGGGAAATTTGTACTTTTTAAAAGAGTTGTTTTAGACATATTTATATGTAGTCTTGTATACCATTAAAGTAACAATAATTGGTCCCATTAGAAGACCGATCACACCCCAGCTTGGGCCTCCTGTCACCTTGCTGAGGTCTTCCAACTGTCTAAGAAGAAACATACTTTACTTTCCCTGGTCAGCAGCTAGATGCCACAAGAGCCCTTTTCAGAAGGGAGTGAGATCGATGTAGCACCCCGAGCCCTTAAGTGGTCCTCACATGGACTGCTCACCTGGGACTATAGCCTCCAGATTCATCTTTTGCCTCTGGGATGGTAACTGAGGAGACAGATGGTCCAGTTGCCTCATCTCTAAGCTCTGAAAGAATTTAAAGTGATTCTGTATACCATCTGAAGGCACATGAAGCAGTTCTATTGCCAAGGTTAAATTTCTAGGCCTATATTCAGCCTGACTGAGGGACTACCTGGGAAACTTCCAAGAAAGAGTGGGCTATGAAGGCCAAACAAGATGTGATGTTAAAACGCATCACCATCTAGTTTGGGAGGATTTTCATCTTAAAATGGCAGATAGCATCTTTGGGGGCCCCAGAGTAGCCTTGAAGAGGGTGGAAAGAGGTGATTTTTCATGGGAAAAGAGCATAGAATTCAAGGGTTGACACAGTGGGCGAGAGACTGAGCTGTGAATCAGGACTTCTCCATTGTGAATCTCACCCTGGCAATGAACTCCCACTAGGCGGCCTTAGGCAAGCCATTCCCAATCAGCTTCCCAACTGCAATATGGGGGTAATAATGCCCACCTTACATGGTTGTTGTAAGGACAGCATAAAGAAAATATATGTGAAGCACTTTGCACACTCTGAAGACTCTATACATACGTTAAGGATTATCTTCTATTTCTGAGCCATGTTCCCAGCCCAGATCGATCCTCTGTGTTGCTGCTATTTCAAGATTGAAAAACTTTCCCAACTATAGATGGTGACATGCTAGTTTGGCCCTAAGTTTGGCCCTAAGTGCGCAATAAACAACTAACATTGTAACAAGCCAGCTGCTTTAATCTGTCTGTTTATATTTGTTTAGCTGAATTTCCTGTTCTTAATTCATGTAGAACATAGTCTAATTTAACAAATGGCTATTAGAGACATCTAAAATAGTCTGCTGGCTATACAGTCCGCTGATATGATGTCATATCATGTTTGTATAGAGATGTGTTGGGGAGACATTGGTCGAGAGACACTAGAAACTTTGTAAACCGGGCTTCATATACAGATGGTTCTATGGGGACTATGCCACACATACCATGCCTGAATGTTCTCTGGTGGGGAAGGGTCATAGCTCATGGGAAACCACATGTTTTACATACAGAAGGTCTGAGGTTCAGCTCCTGAAATCTCCAGTTGGAAGGATCTCAGGTTGCAGAGCTGGGAATGATCTAGCCTAGCGGAATTAGTGCCAGTCAGCGTAGGAAGTACTGGGCTATACAGATTTGGCATAAGGGCAGCTTTGTAAGCTCATATGGCAGCTTGTATCATATGGACAAAAGCTGGCAGCCTCTATCCTAGGATGGCAATTGCAAAGCACAATGTTATAATATCCATTTGCAGTGAGCATTTGGACCAGTGTGACCATTGAAAGAACGTGTGTTATTTCCCAGATGGGAAATGAGACTTGAAAATACTAAATTGTTTATCCACTGGAAAGCTTATGACAGACAGGACTTAAATGTCAACTACCAGCTGCATCTGGAAAATACCTCGCTGACAACTATCTGACAGCCAGGCTTTTTTACACACACGCACACGCACACCCAGAGGAGTCCTGCTCCTTTAAGCATTGCACAAAAGAGGGGACTGGGACATTTCACACCTGTCCCAGCCTATATACAAGGGAATTTTCCCTTGTATATAGCACAGGAACTCTCCCAAAGTCTAAACATGCCAGCATTCAGGTATGATTCAAGGGCTCGGCCGTAATAGTGGTTGGTCACATTTCTTGTTGCAGATTTCTTCCATAGTATCTTGTTTCTTACACAGTATCTGGTTGCATATTTGTGTATGAAAGTAAAATGCAAGAACTAGAATGTGATGTGAAAATGAGGGAGGAGGGAGATTGGGGTGGACTGTGATGGGCATCAGTACCAGGAGTGGGGCAGATCCCATGGGGCTGTCTACAAAAAGAAGCTGCATTAGCCAGCTATGAGGGGTTTGTAGAAGTGAAGTGGGATATGCAAGGGGTGAGAATATCCTGCCAAAGCCACTAGGGCTGAGGAAGAGACTGCCTTGATTTCTATTCTGGGAAGAGAGTAGCTTGTGAAACTGTAAATGGGGTGCTGTGGACTGAACTGTTTGGCTCTGATGTATCTGGTGAGTCAAAGCAAGCTTTGAGAATAAGGGAGAGAGCCAGGGACAAAACACGGGTGGCAATGCATGCAACCCAAAAGTAATTTCTGATGTGAGAGTTCCACTGTAACCGAGGGGCCAATCCTATCCTTCACTCCCCACACATGCATAGCAGGCAGCTGTGCCAAAACCGGCTGCTTTGCATGCTATGGTGGGGGCCAATCAAGAGGCTTGGGAAGGAAAAGGGAAAATATTTTCCCTTACCCCTCCATAAGCCCCTCAACCACCAATAAGTCTCCACAGAGCTGTGCCAGCTCTTTAGCTGGTGCAAGCCCAAGGAGACAAAGGGGCATGTCAGTTTGCTCCGGAGGGGATAGTTGCCTGTGCCACAAGTTGCCCACGCCAGGTGCCCCCCTCCGACACACCCCTGGCCCTTCCTCCGTTCTGCCCTGATCCTCCCGCCGACTAAACTCAGTGGGCCTTCTCATCTCCACCACCGCGCACGGGGTCCTCTGCAGCGTCTGCAGCAGCAGTCCAGAAGCGTGCAGCTGTGTGCACTTCCAGATTGGCGATCATGATGCCGTAAAGCACGTTCCACTGCCAGAACACTAGTTCTGGTGGCTGCAACACTGCTTAGGATTGGGCTGTGAGGATAGAATTTGACCCAAGTTTTTGGTGTTAACATAAAATCTGAGCACCACAAGGGTGCATGTAATAGAAGGGGCAAGATGTTTGTTATCTACAGTTGTCAAAGCGTTCTCGAGAGGTTTGACCAAAGGCAGCAGCCGCTCAGGAGCGAAAATGCAACGCTGAACAGAGCAGGGTTCCAGCGGTCTGAGTACCACCAGCAGTCAGACGAAGTACCACTAGTGGTCCTAGTACCACTGGTTGAGAACCCCTGCATTAGATGTTGAGTGCTGCAGGTTTTCTCTGTGTGTACATTTTTTGAGACACACTGTGTGTGTGTGTGTGTGTGTGTGTGTGTGTGTGTGTGTGTGTGTGTGTGTGTGTGTGGAGAGAGAGAGAGAGAGAACTGTAATTTATACAGAGGGTTTTCTGAAGTTGTTCTTTGAGTGGGCTATAAATACAGAGTAGCACATACGGAAGGGGATGTGCTCAAGAAAGCTCACGTCTCTGTTTGAAGGGCACATGTACCCAAGCCATATGCTTGCAAGATGCAGAGCTGCTTGCTGAGTTTTAGCTCAGTTTTAAAAAGAAATGTGTAGGTGGGCGCTCAGACTTTCAACCATGCAAAACAGGAAATAACTTGCAAAACTCAGAATTCCCTTTCCAGGGGACCTCAGTGACTAACCCTTGGCTCTGTAGCATTGAATAATAATCTCATTGCCTTAATTGTGACAAGATGCTTTGAAACTGAAACCTTTTAATCTTGTATTTGTCTGTATATCTTTAATGTTTTTTTCTTTGAGATAGTCTCCATTATGTATTTTGAGATAATTCACTATTGTGTCCCATTTTTATCCATTTCTATGGATCAAAATCACAGTTTGATCTGTTCTGAAATCTACATCCCTAGGCAGAGTCACACAGTACTGTATTTCAATCAGTTATTATTGTTATTAAGAATATTTATATACCGCTTTTCAACAGAAGTGTTCACAAAGTGGTTTACAGAGCAAACTGAATAAACCAAATAACCCAAATCAAATCATTAACCATGGTTCTTCCACATTAGAACCCTTCAATGCTATGGAGGCATTGCTTTCTGTATTTAGTTGGAAAGGGAATCCAACTAAGGAAAGGAATGGAGGTTTCACACAGTACTTAATACAGCACTACATTATCCAGCGATGCTCCTCCCCATGGCCAAGGTCCTTCTGTAATATTTACTTACAAGTAAGTCTCATTCGGCAAAGGTACTTTCCAATGTTAATTAAAAATTTCCTGTTTGCAGATCTTGTTCATATTATTGCTTTCTGGGTGTTTAGTGATGATTGTCTCGTGAATAGCTTCCCTAATGCTACAATCTTATACAGTACAAACTTACCTGAATGTAGGCCCAACTGAGCACAGTGGGACTTATTTCAAAGTAAACATATATAGGACTAGCGGGATGCCCGTGCTTCACTACGGGATGTAAGTACTTTAAATCCATTTTGACTCCCATAAACCTTCCTTTGATTGCAATGAACAATTTAAATGTAGCACAACTACCCCATGTCAGGCAGCACCCTGCAATGATTAAAAGTCAGGATTCCATCGAATGATCATTGTCCCCCTTGCTGTCGTGGGACATAATGGAGAACTCCTCTCAGTTGTCCACCACGTGCCTCATGATGAGCTCATGCACTTCCCTAGCCATGAGGTGAGTGTCATACCTGAGACAGGAGAGGGACCGAAACAGGCAGGCTCCATCTCCTGTGATGGGGACAATTGTGTGAGGCACCATTTCCCCATTAACATTTAGAAACTCAATGGCCATACCAACTTAAAAAGCAATAGAGTGACACCGCAATCCACACTAAATTTAGATTGGCAGAGTGTGCGCTCCACCAGTGTGAACTGTCGCAAACATGCCGTAAAGCAAGTTTGCGATGACTCTAGAGTAAGGGCCGCCGGCATGGAGGCCGGCAGCCCTCACTCCACCGTCGTAACAACCCAGCCGCTGCTGGAGAAGGTAAGTCTCCCACCAGCGGGTGCAACGCTAGGCCCAGGAGAGGGGTGGGGATACCAATGGCATGCTCCACCGATATCCTAATCCCTGTCCTGGGCCTTGCCGACCTTACATGGCCTTACCCTAACCCTAACCCCCCCATGCCCCAGAACAGAAACTGACATTGGAGCAATTAAGGCTCATTCCTATACACATTTACCTGGGAATATGCCCCACTGAATTTAGCAGAATTTAGTTCTGTGTAAACATGCACAGCATTGTGCTAGAGTCACCAATCCTCCAGCTGTGATCAATTGAAAGCAATACAGTGGGCAGGAAGTGGAAACAAGACACTTTTAATTAATGAATCAAGAGTCCTGAGGTGCCTTTCTGCATATTATGAGTCAGACCATTGGTCCATGTGGCTCAGTGTTGTCTACACAGGCTGGCAGCAGCTGTCCAGCATTTCAGATGAGAGGTCTTTCCCAGCTCTACCTACAGATGCCAGGGACTGAAGCTGGGACCTTCAGCATGCAAAACACACAGTATCGTAGCTAGACTGGGTGGTGGTATGGTAAGTGCTGCATGGCGCAACACGGCAGTGCAAAGTGGCCCCTCCCACTCGCCGCCGGAGCCATTCCTGCAGCGAAGGCAATGCACCCCCCCCCTAGCTATACTACTGAAACCACGTGTTCTATCACTGAGCTATGGCCCCTCCCAATCCTCAGCCCATCGTAAAGAGCCTGGTGCTGCAATTAGGTTTTATTGCAAAGAAAATAATCCCGGGTTTGAAAAATTGTACTAGCACAGCACACTTGACTGCAACAACTTGCCAACAATGTTTTCTGAATTCTCTGTAAAAACTGAGTTGTGAGTGAACAAAGGATAGCAGAAAAAGTCTAGTGTGGAAGCTTCTAAGCAGCTCCTGACTCAAGCTGCAAGCCTTTACACACTTACATGGGAGTAAATCTCATTGGACTCAATGGGACTCACATCTGAGTAGACATGCATAGGATTGTGCTGTCAGTCTTGTGAGGCAGAGGCCCTGAACAACTATCTTTCGTTCATATCTTGTTTAAAGACAGGACCAAATGTATTCTTCCAAACTTGTGATTTCTTCTTCAAATGGAACTAGAATAAACCCGAAATTTGAATAACAGTTATTGGGCTGGTTCAGACAATAATGATGAACCAGTCCTCCTGTCCATATGTGAGCAGGGAAAGTGACCACACACGTCTCACTCCCCCGCACTGTTGGCACATTATGCCACTTTTCATAATAATGGGATTATGATGTGATTATGACTACCTTAACACACCTAGGGCGCAATCCACCGGAACGTTGGAACGGTGGAGTGCTCCATTATTCCAAGACATTGCAAACATGCCGTAAAGCACGTTTGCGACGCTTCACGACGTGCAAGGCCGGCCTCCCTCACTCCACTGCCGGACTGGGATGTGGCCGCCGGAGGAAGGTAAGCTCTCTTGCAGCGGCTGCATGGGCGGTCCGGTGGGCGAGGGAGGGGGGTCATTGAACTAGCCGGCCCAGGAGGGGGTGGGGATGGCTCCTGCCATATTCCTGTCCCCTCCGGACAGCTAGGCGGTTACATGGCCTCCTCCAACTTCCGCCAGCTATTTAGCTGGCGGAAATCTGAGGAGGCCTATCGGGCCGGCCCCGGTTTACACCCGGGGAAGGGGACAAAGGTCCCTTTCCCTGAGTAGACCTCTGGCCTGCCTAAGTTCAGGATCTTAGGCAGCCTGGGTTCAGGATCCGGCCGCCAGCCCTGGGCCGCCAGCCAGATCCTTAGTCAGGATTGCGCTGTGAAACATTAAAGTGTTTACATATTTACGTGCACTAGCGTCGCTCCGGTAGGGGCGGGGCTGTAAGTATCGCTGCGGTCATAGTCTCTTTACCGAGCGAGGAGGAGGCAGCCCCGCCCCCTCACTGTCCGAGCCAGTCCCCTACGGAGAAAGCAGCAGGCAGGGTCTCTTGCCTGCTGCTTTCTCCGTAGGGGACTGGCTCGGACAGTGAGGGGGCGGGGCTGCCTCCTCCTCGCTCGGTAAAGAGACTATGACCGCAGCGATACTTACAGCCCTGCCCCTACCGGAGAGACGCCTCTGTTTACGTGTAATAGTACAGTATTTCAATCATTTCTGAGAGGGTAATTCTGTCAAAGCACACCCCTATGCAATTATGAAAAGTGAAATGGCATGCTGACAGGGGGAAGCAGGACATGTGCTGTCATGTTCCCAGACCACATGTAGGCAGGATCAGTTTAAACCTATCATTCGACCCAGCCCATCAGCTGCAATTCTGCTGGATTCCTGCATTTATCCAATGTCCCTAAACAACTCCTACTACTCCTCCATAGTTGATGCTGCTTTTGAATAACAGCAACAACAAAAAGAAGACTGTCTGGTGAGAACTTGCACATGACGCTTTCAATCATGGTCATTATTGCAATTTCATATTTTTGGCTCCCGGGCCTAGTTTCCTCCAATTCTGATGTCACTGTAATTTCAACATTTAAAATAATATAGCCATTACCAAGTTGAATGATCCAAAGACGCAGTTTTAAATGATAGCTTTACTGAATGATAAATTACTGAATTTATACAAACTACATGAGTTACAAAAGACAGATACATGGAAACTGCTACTCTGAGAACTGCCTCTGAGTGTAATCAATGTTGTGTCTGTTCCTTTGGCCAGTGAGGAATGGTTACAGTTCCCCTATGGATGGGATTATTCTGAAAAGAGAAATGAAAAATAGTGTACCTATTTATACATTTGAAAATGATCAAATGGTTCCAACCGGGATTGACTCTTGTTTTCAGGATGTTTGAAATACATACTAATCCAGTAAGGGAAATATAAACACAGAAACAGACTGTCACAGGGACAAAAGGCAGGCTGAAACCAACACCCTGTACACCAGGCTCAGCGCCTCTCACTGGATTAGGCCCATACATAGTGCCAAGCAAATGGCCAGTGCTATCAAACCTGCCAGCTCAAATCAAGTGGGGGGGGGCTAGGCACCCCTTTATTCTCCCCCAAGGTAATCATTGGTTTCAGAACTGGAAAAACCTGCCATCCATTCAGTAGGGAGATCATTGTCCACAGCAGGAAGTGATGATCCACAAACATCAGGGTCAGAAACCTTTTAGGACATAATTCTGACAAAACGAAGCACTTTACATCCCACTGATTTCAATGGGAGAGCTAAGCATGATGCGCACAACTCCCTTTCATTGAAAAGAATGAGACCAAAAAGGGCTTAAGTTAACTGAATTGTACCGTTGCCTTACTTTTTGCCTGATTTGTTATATTGTTAATTACTGACCTAATTTTTTTTGTTTGCAAGACATGTTTTGAAAGCACACGTTGAAAATGCATTCCTCAGTATGCGGGCCTCTCATTAATGAAGACGAAATCTCCATGGATTCCCCTCGCTGACTTCACAGTACCAGGGAGTGGGTGTACTGTAAATTAGAGCATAGTTTAGCTCTGTGACCCCAATCCCTTAAAATGGCAGAGGTCCAGAAAGCCTGTGACGAGAGGAAGTAAGTGTACAAATGGCAAGTCCCCAAAGAATACAGACTGCTAAGTCCCTGAAAGCGTTCCCAGCAATTGGAAATTAGTCAAGGATACAAAGTCTTGGCGATATTTCAGAGAGTACTTTCGCATGTCATCAGAACACTGTAAGCTCTGGTGCTCAACTCCTCGGCCCCTCTACAATCCAGAGAGGTTCTCTAGATCCTAAACCAAACAACCATTTGCCTGTTAATATTTAACATGAGGTTTAAACATGAGGTTTAATGTGAAACGTCATGTTTACGCTGTCTGGTTACTTCTTGGATGAACCTTGTGTCAGTTGGGTCTGTGCAAGCTATTGGTCACATCAACAGGGAGTCACCAGAGCTCGGTGGTAGAGCACAAGCTCTGAATGGAGAAAGGCCCAGGGTCAGCCCCTAACATCTCCAAGTAGGGCTGGGAAAGATCCCTGCCTGACATGTTAAGCCCGAGGCACACCACGTTTCGCATGCGTCGCGGAAGGTGCATCCGGCTGCGCGTGCGTTTTTGTGGTACAACATGCCTTCGTTCCGGCCACTGGGAGCCGCCAGGAGCCACCAGAAGCCACGGATGCAGGGACGCCTCCCCTGGACAATGCCCAGATTTCAGTGCATTTTTCGCGTTGCGTGACACACCCTGAGCGATGTGCGTGACGCACGCGAAACATGGGCAGTGTGCCTTGGGCTTGAAGAGAGCTGATGCCACGTCAGTTGTAGTGATAATACAGAGCAAGATACACCAATATCAGAATGCTTGGATTAGCAAGAAGAAATATGCTAAGTTTCTGGAATGTCCCCCAGTTCAATTATGCTATTTGGCGCTGGCGTTCTGAGGATGGTGTGGAACCATAAGTGGAGCAGGACGCCACTATGTGTGTGTAAGCGGCCCCTCTCCCTTGCCAGTTGGAGTCATTCCCAGCAGGTGGCTACCGCACGGGGCAGAATGTTAGCCGTTGCCTGCTGGGAATGGCTCCAACCGGCAAGGGGTGTGTGTGTCTTTACAAGCATGTAGCGGCGTCCTGCTTCACTTATGGTTCCATACCACCATCAGAACGCCAGTGCTATTTGGTCTGTTAATGATCATGAATCAAGACATTACAATCGCAAAAACATATTGACTCTAAAACAGTCTCTATCTATCCTAAGAAAGGGCAGTACAGTACTGAAGATTGCTCAGCTTGTGGGATTGACTTATTTTTCCCTCTCTATCTGTTGTGCTCTTGGATGAATTGGCTACCTGACTCACTAGCCACGCACAGAAGGAAACTTTCTGTGCCACCACAAATCTCTTCAAGGTAGGTTGAGTGGTAGCATACCAAATTTCAGCTTCTGCTTGTGGTGAATGAGATGCAACAAACAGGAAATTACCACAAGTACAGTAGGAAGAAAACTGGTTGGGGGAGCCAAACTACCTGCTAAGCAAATAGAAGCCCCTGGAGATTGGAAGCAGGAGGGAAGGACATACAGCTGGAGGGTGGGGGGTGGTACGTAAACCTTTCCAGCCATTACATAAGAAGAGCCCTGCTGGATCAGACCAAGGCCCATCTAGTCCAGCTTCTGGTATCTCACAGTGGCCCCACCAGATGCCTCAGTGAGCACTCAGGACAACATGATATGACCTGTATCCTATCCTGGTGCAACTCCCTTGCAGCTGGCATTCAAAGATAGGCTACCTCTAAACCTGGAGGATTCTCTCAAAATTGCCCTACTCAAGCTGCTTTTCTTTATGCAAGGGAAAAGATATGGGGAACAGTCAAAACGTGGTGAAGAAGAAGCACATTCAGGTCCAGTCAATTGCCCTGTGCAGATACATTCTGTGGCTGGCCGAGGAGAAACAGCAGTGGAACGAACTGCTTCTATGTAACCATAGTGGCTCGAGAGGACGCTGCTGCCTCTAGCAGCTCCCCATTGTGCCAGCCAGCCCTCCACCTGTCCTCAGTTTCAGTGGAGACAGATATAAAGGCCAGGCACAGTGCAAGGCAGATGCAAATCTCGCAGAGTGTGGTGCATATCGGAGTACATTTGAAACACTCCTGTTAGGACCCTCTAGTGCAGATATGGTCAGGGCTGTAATCAGAGTTGGGCCAGAGGGTGCACTGGCCCATCGAGAGTCCCGTTTTGCCCCACCTTAGAATTTATAGGAAAAACAGATTTTCATTTTTTGACATGACAGCTACAGTTTAACGAATAGAAAGATAGATGCAACAATATACATATATGGCATGCCTATATACATCTGTGTGTGTGTGTGTGTGTGTGTGTGTGTGTGTGTGTGTGTGTGAGAGAGAGAGAGAGAGAGAGAGAGAGAGAGAGAGAGAGCCCTAGGGCTAGCCTACCAACAATGAAGCCTGGTGAAAAAATGCCTATCCCAGGCAGCAGATTGGCAGGGGATGGGAGTGTGACCTGGCAATACTGCCCCCCTTACCCAGCTTGGCTGGCTATGTGCTGGGAAATTTTTTCTCAGGAGAGGAAGAAATAGAATCAAAGTAACCTACAACTGCTTTTGTCACATTGATCAAAAACTATGCCCTTAACAAAAAGGAGTCTACACAGTTTGTGGAATAATGGAAATTTGGAACCAATTACAACAGGCCTCATTCATTGTGGGTCCCCGTTTTTTCGTACAGCCTTTTTGACATTTTCCTTAGAGGATACACATTAAAATATGCCCAGTGGTGATAGCTGAAGGTCAAATAAATGACTATTTGACTGAATTCAGGTTTCTCTCATTAATGCCCTTAGTAGGCCCAGCTGTGTTATTAAGAATCATTATCTATGCAGAACATGTTGAAACCATGCAGAGTGTCACTGTGGCATGAAGAGGCCATTAATATTCTCTCCTTGCTGTAATTTGAGTTTTGATTTCCCGTACTTGTTTGGATTAAAGAGGACGCTTTTCAGAAAAATGCAGCCGAAGAAGCATGATTTGATTTCCAAATGAGCAGGCTAATTACTTTAAAATATATTATCAAACAATTGAGTGGACAGAGCTGTTTAGTCATTAAGTTGTGGTTGTAGACTTTTATAACCTTAGCTGTATAGAATAGTTTGCTAATGATTGAAACCTGTCACTTAACCCACATTGATAATGGATCGCTTCTCCCATTCAGACATTTTTTAAATTAATGGCACAATCCTGTGTACTTCTAGTGCTGCCCCAGCACAGGGTGTCGCAAAAGTGCCATAAGGCCAGGGGCGTCGACAGGGAGAAGCGCGCAGGGCGGGTCACCCGGGGGGGCGACGCGCGCACAAGGGTGACGCGCGTCCCCCCAGCACTTACAGTTTGTTGCTGGTGCTGGGCCCGCCTGCCCGCCCTCGCGTCCGTTTCGCTCCAAAATGAGCCGAAAACGGAGCAGGGGGTGCTCCGCGCCTGCGCGTGATGTCACGCGCAGGGGCAGAGCCCCGCCCTTAAAGGTGACGCGCGCGCCCCGCTCTGGGGTGACGCGCGTCCCTGTGACGCGACTGCATAAGGCACTCAAGCGACACGGTGAGAGCAAGCAGCGCCGGCTCTGCGGCTGGCATGGCTCACTCCACCGTCGCCCTGGCCCAGCACCGGCCAAAACAGGTAAGCCGGGGGGAGGGCGGACTGGACTGCGGGGAAGGGCAGCCATTGGCTGCCTGGAGCCTGGAGGGGGTGGGAATACCGGGAGCCGAGATCCCTGGTATCCAAAGTTCCCTTCAGGTTGCAGATACATGGTTGGTGTTACTGTGCACAAGCTCTAGAGCTCAGGCACATGCGAGGAGGCCCATATGGCCTCCTGCGGCTTACACGGCAGGAGTTGTTCTCCTGAGTTGTTCCCGGGCTGCCCTTTAGGCCGGCCACTGTAGCCTACACAGGATTGGGTTGCCCAAGTTGTTTAAGTAGACATCAAAGTCTGAAATGGAAGAGAATTGAACAGCAGTGACCAGGGATGGTCCAAGACCCCCTGGAGACTGAGGCAGAGTGCCAAGTGCCTGGTGATGTGCCAGCCTCTGCTGCGGCAGCACGGGAGGCCTGCTGCCAGACCAGAAAACTATCAGCGCAACACTACCCCACTGCCAATGGGGTCAGCCCAGGCAGAGCAGTTTGATCTCGTCCCTGTGGCACTGGAGCCAATGTGAAACAAGGTTTTGTTTTACAGCAATCACTGTTCAGCATTCTCCCTGCCTCCTGTTTTAAAACAATATTTTTGTTAATGGAAAACACTCAGATGGCTATTTAGTTGAGAGGCACAATATACATGATCAAAATAATTGATTGATTTAATGGATATCAGTTTGGTGCCTGCACTAGTAAAAATGGACAGCAATGTATCCCATCTTTATCAGGGTTTGGGCAGATAAATGCATTCCAGGATTGAAAGGATACAGAAGTGATGAACCAAACAAAAGTAGCTAAAACGACCTAGAGCTGTTAGTAGTTGTTGTTTTTTTAATACTGCTGCTATTGTGATACAAATTCTGCTCCATTCAACTATAACATGTACAATTTTGCACCTGCAATTAATTGCAGGCATTTATCCGTCTGTGTGCTAAATTGCAGCTGCAGAAGAGACAATGCTGAAGTGCTTTTGAAGATCGTCACACTAATATATGCCCCGTGCATGATGACATCAAAGTAAATGCTATGCTTCGCAGGCTTTTAAAAAGCTTTTATAATGCAATTAATATCAAATCTATCTCAGCTGTGTTTTTTGCATCCAGGTGTTCTTCGCCATATGAACAATCAGCAACAGCAACACAGATCTTGGAATTCTCTTTTATTCTCCAGAAGGCAAGGTAGCATGAATGATATGCACTTTAATAAACAACTTGTGAAAAGAAGCGGGGCCTGGCAACATAAGAGAGGCTTCTAAAGTTTGCACAGGTCATAATAATAAACAGCCCAATCCTACCTAGATACCCTGGAAAAGGCTACGCTGCATCCCACGGGGGATTTTTGGCTGCCAGAGGTCTCCTCGGGGTTCGCTGGCACAAGTCTGCGTCGATCCGTCCAGATAGATCAGGCCCGGGAAGGGGGTTGGGATTCAACATGCGCTACAACTGCTGAACCCACCCCCCTCCAAGGCCCGAGCTGTCCATCCCTGCCCCATCTCCACCCTGTTCCGCCCCCCCCCCCATGTTGGGCTTATCTGCTCTGGCAGGCATCCATTGCTCTGCCAGTGTGCACAGGAAGGATCTGGCCTTCCCACTGCTGCGCCGGCTCTGGGCTTCCCGCTGCCACGCCGGCTCCCTGCACTGCCGCAAAGCGCTTTATGGTGCTTTTGTAGCAGCCAGCGCTGGCAGAACATGCGTTCCACCAGCGCTTCCCTTCGGTAGGATTGGGTTGTAAGGGGATGAGGTTGAGAGTGCAAGGCAACCCGTGTGTACAAACAAGAAAGGAAGCATTTGCCAGGAGTTTCTGTCGAAGCAGAGAGTGACTAGAATTTTCATCTGTGTGAGAGGCAAGGTAGGAGTTCTGGTGTCAAATTGCTGGGTGCCCTGGGGCAGAGTCCAGCACTGGATACCCCATGCAACCATCAATCCTGAGGGGTTAGAGGCCAACCGAGCCCACTGGCTGACCTCTGATGCCACACCTGACTGACCTCTGACTACCTGACTGACCTCTGATGCTACACGCACCTGCAAAGCAGGTTAGAACGTAGAAGTTGAGTGAGAGCAAAGCCTACTGGGGTGCAATGATGAACAGAAAACACATGTAGCTTATGGCACAATCCTGCCTATCTTTGTGCCGGCGGAGCAAGTGCACCGCCGGCACTGGGTGTCGCAAAAGTGCCGTAAAGCACTTTCACGGTACCCAGAGAGTAATCAGCACCGGTGTGGAGGCGGGCACTGCTCATTCTGCCACCTTCCAGACTCCACGCCACTGGACACAGGTAAATGTTGCACCAGGCAGCAGGAGGGCATGGGGAGGGAGGGAGAGGTTGCAGGGGAGGGGACCATTAGCCAGCCCAGCCTGGGAGGGGGCAGAGATATCGGCACTGGTATCCAGCACCCCATCCAAGGCTGGGCCAGCCTTACACAGCCTCCCCAGTTGTGCACCAGCTCTAGAGCTGGCATGCATCTGAGGAGGCCCATCAGGGCCCGCAGCACTTACACCTGGGGAAGGGGACAAATGTCCCCTTCCCACGAGGTGAGCCCAGGCTGCACCAGCGCAGCCCACATTCTGCCTAGAATGCAGCGGCCAGCACTTTAGGCCAGCCGCCACATCTTCAGCAGGATTGGGCTGCCCATGTCATTTGTAAAGATTGTTGCCTGCTATCTACCTCCAACGCTCAACCTATATGATTGTAAATATACAAAATATAATGAAGACACCATAAGTCTCCAGTGATTTTTCCTTCAAAAGAAGCTAGAAATCAGGTAGTGCTGCACCCCTGGATCTTCTTGCTGCCCAGAAACGTGGGGGGCACGAGCACACAACGATGTTATGCTGTGTTTTCATACAAATGTTTTTTCGCACTTGTGCATGGCTAATAGCTTCAGCGTGGATGATTTGGAGTAAGCCTGCAGCCAGGGAGGGGGGAGAAAAAAAAGATAGTCCCCCTTCCCCTTTGGCATGGCCCTAGCCCAAATCATACACCCCCTCCCCGATACAAAGAGCTGCTTTTTAGAAAGAAAACACGTCAGGAGTTCCAAACAGAGTTTCCATATCATATCTAGCTGGGCTCTCCCTCTGAATACAGAAGATAAAGCGATAAAGCACTTAAAGTATATGGCTCACATATTATGTTTTTATGATGTGTTTAATAACACATGTCTGGTTCAAACAGATTCAACAGAATGCAGGTCAGGTCAGCTTCATCTAAACTTCTGTTCCGAATTCTTCTAGGAAAGAGCAGGATGTTAAGACAACTCATAAATAATACAGATAATAAACGTTGCGGATTTTGCAGCCTCCAATCTTCACACAGAAATTCAAACAAATCACAGCAGAGACACCTATTGGACACAACCAAAAGAACTTACTATTTGCATGAAATGTAGCTCTTTCCAAAACCAGTATATAGCCCAGTGAATGATCCAGTTTTACTCATATGGGATCCAGAGTTTTCTCTCAAGGCACTACTGTGGTAGAGAAATACTACTATACTTTCACCGCAATCACTGCACAAAATATTGTTGTTAGCAAACAGCTATTCACCAGTCTATCTTTTCAGCAAGTGGCTAGCAATAAGTAGTTGTTACAGCCCAATCTTAACCTCCGCCGGCAAACAGCATGCAGCAGCGCCAGTGCGGGCTCCACTGCATGCTATGGGCCAGTCAGGGACCATGATGTAACAGAGAGGTAAGTAAATTTTTACTTACCTACTCCACTGTGTCAGGGTCCCCAATTGGTCTACTTGGATCTGCACCAGGTCTTGGGGCAAGTCCAATTGGACCGAAGGAGGTATGTCGAGGCCTGGAAGGAGGCATTGGATATCAGCACTGCCACCACTGCTGCCATCTGCCCCCTGGTTGACCCCGATCCCCACCCCAATCTTCCCCTCCCCCCAACAACCAGCACTGGTGGTGGCTGGGTTCACTGTTGGCATATGGAGGTCAGGTCGCCAATCATTTATGCTGACAGCCCCATTGTATGTACCATTACTGCTGCTGCCACGCCTGTGCCAGTGGTCCGGGTCTTCTGATGTCAGAACGCTAGTTCCCTCAGCGGATGGCCAGCATAATACTGGGCCATTATTAGATGAAGCTGTGCTGGAGATTGTCAGATGAAATACTACAGATCTGGTTTCAAAGATCTGGTTTCAAAGTCCTGCTCAGCCATGACCCTCCCCGGCTGACCTTTGGTCAGGCAGGCACCATCTCTCAGCTTGACTTCCCTCACAGAGCTGCTATGATGATATAATGAGGACTGGCCACCCTGAGCTCCTATTTACCAAAGAAGAGTAATAAACTGAATGTTATAGGAATGCTGTACCAAAGTAACTTACTTTCATCTGAGAAATTACTGCCATTTTGCTGTTGCTTTCCAAAATACACAGAAAAAAAATATTTTTAAAAGATTGCATAGATATTTAAAGTATCACAACAGTTAAAACGTTATGGTTCTCCTTTCCCACCACCTGTCCTTCACCACTGATATATCTTAGAGCCAAAGGTCCTGTTGCATGAGCGGAAGGCTCTTTGGCTTGGGGAGAGGAAGTAGCCAGTACCCCTCCACCCCCAAGAAACCCATTCCAGAGAGTTCCCCCAACCTTCTAGAGCTGGTTTTCTGGGGGCATGGGCTGCCAATGGAGAGGGAAGAATTGGCAAGTCTTCCCCCCTATGCAAAAGGAAGTGCCTTTTGCTCACACATCAGGATCTTTGTAGCCAAGCCACTGTCTGATACCTTATCAAAGCCTGATCAGAACCATTCCAAGGTGAAACTGCACCCGAGGCAGCACATATAATTTCTGCCCCCTTCTTTGTGCGCATATGTCAGTGCACACATGTGCCCCAACCCACCTCCGCCACCTTGCCTGCCTAGCCTGCTTTGAAGAAGAGTCCAGGTGGCAAAGCAGGTGGCAACAGAGTGATCCAGGAACACCATGGCCCTAACCATCATTCTTCCATCACGACCACCATTCAGTCAGGTCTTCAAAACAGGCCTGGTGGGACATGCTGTGAGCAGAAGAGTGGTATTCTGCCACAGATTTGTGAATGGTCAGCCACCACTTTTGTCAGCTTCTACTTCAGAATATATTCACTAGCAAAGATAACCCTACCTCCAGCCTGAAGACGCTTTGCCAGATTGTCACTCAGCAGCCTCTCTTCCTTGTCCCACATTTTGATTCTTGCTACATTGTCTTTGCTAGTTCTTTTGTCACACAGTCCAAAATCTTCAGGGCCAGTTCCACATTCCTGGAAGAGCTATATTTGGTTAACACAGTTTTTACAGGGACATTTCTATATTTTATGGAAGTAACACAACTGGTGTGAACTAGCAAAGCGTCATTGCTCCGAGGGGGAAGGAGCAGAGCAAGCAGGGGACTGACTGAGTTGCAGATGAATAGGACCGATACTGCAGATCTCTTAGTTAAGTAGCACTATATTGAGCCTTGAATGGAATCCCTATTGCAACTGAATTGTAACAGCAAGAGAGGCATTAGAGAACGTGGAACTACTGTAATCCAACTCCTGTCTCTTTTGGGGGATCTTAATGGGACCTTTAAGGATCCAATTACTGCAGCAATTTTTACCACGCAGATTTCTTAGACCTATGCCGAAGGTAGTCATAATTCAAAGGCTACAATTCCTCATTCATATCGCTGTTAGTGAGTCAAATTTCATATTTGTACAGGTCCATCAAAATCACATTTCAAAATTGTTCTGTCTTGAATTCATATCAGACATTTGGAACTGGCCCTTGGCAATTTTCCAGTCTCAGCTCATGTGGATGCACAATGAATGATAGTTAACGTCGGACAAAAACTACAAGTTCAATAAGCATTATTTTAAACGATCCTTACAAAAGCGACGCGAACTGCATACACATGAATAGTTAGAGGAAAGTAACACAAAGGGAACGCCACAATGAAAGCTCTATAGTCATATGCAAGCATCTCTTTGAATTTCTCCATCTATTGGAAAGTTATGTCTATCTTCCCTGAATGTGTTCCCTCTTTTGCACCTTTGGTATTTGATGTAAAAGAGAAGACATTGGTTCCCCCAAAGGAATAATTTTCAGCAACTGCAGGGGACTCTATGGCAGTGTAGTTGCCGATTGGAACAGTCAATTCTCTTTAGGCAATGACGCATTTAAAATTCAGACAGTTCAAAAAAAGGTTTGGAAATATCTGATGTGCAATTTACTGCTAGGCGGAAACCTAGGCTTTTTTTTTTTTTTAAATGAATTTATATGCTCATATGAAGTGCAACATCTAAGCTTTTATTGTTACTTTCTAGCCACTTAGTGGACACAAAACAAGAAACTTGCAATAACAAGAAGCCCAAAGAGCATCATTGTGCAAACCCACTCCTTTTATTCTTTTCAACAAAGGATCTGCCTGCTTGCCACATACATTGTGGATGTGTGACTAAGCAATGGGTATGTAACTAGAAAGCAGTTGCTTCAATATAAATAGCAAGCCTAAGAGAGAGTGAGAAAATCCTATACTATAACAACATGATCACGGGCTAATTTTTTTAAACGCACCTTTTAAAATGTCGTTTGAAGGCTCATTAAAGTACAACCTTCCGTGACAATCTGGATTGTTTTGAACTGAAGAAGGGGGAGAATTATTTCACTTATATTGATCATGCTTACATTCAACAGGACACAAATTGACATTTTGCATGAATGTTCTAGCAGCGGGGAAGAAAATGGTAGGTAAGATTTTACACAAAACAATATGCTCACAGGAGTTTCAACTAAAACAGAAATCATATAACAAGGGAGGTTAGGGCGTTCTACTATTTTTAATGATTTCCTTTGCAATCTGGCTATCCGTTCATTTTTGCCTGGACTACAGCAGTTAAAAGCAAACTGTGATTAATATTGGAAGAAGAACAAAGGCTACTCACCCATTAAAATGAAACTTCTATGTTGGTCCCCCACCCCACCCTACCCCACCCCAAAAAGTTACAGGTTAGATCAATATTAGATGTCAGGAGTAGATTTTGAAAAACACCATGTTGGATATTTTTAGTAGAAAAGTGGTATATAAATACTTTTAATACAAAACAATGAATAAGTACAAATGAAATAATAAACTGCACTATTAATTCTAAAGAAAATCTAGATGAGAATATAGACATTGGTGTCGCTGTGAAAAGGCCAATTTTATGCAGATTTGATTAATATTATTAGAAAAATGCTATTATCTTTTTTCATATAAATAGGGCTGCAATTCTATACACGCTTACCCTAGGAACACAGGGTAACACAGTGGCAGCCCAATTCTATCCAGTCGTTAGGCCGGTGTAGGATGACTGCAATGGCCCAGGACCGTTGCAAAAGCTGCTGTAAGAGGCTGTTGTACCGGCCACAGCGGCTGTTGCACCGGCCTGCAGGGGCAAGTGCCTCTGCCTACACTTGCCCCTGCAGGCCAGATCCAGATGGCATGTGCGGCACAGGGGCAGAGAGTTCTGGGGGCATTTTGGAGCAGGGGCGGATTGGGTCTGGGAGGGGGGCAGGACCAACAGCAGCAGTGGCATACCCCATATCCTATCCTCCTCTCAGGCCCATTTCTCCCAACATGGGCCTCCTTGATTTGCGCCACCAGAATGGCAGGTGCAGATCCGATGAGACCCATTTGGGAGGCTGGGGCTTTACCCAGGGTAAAGGAACAAAAGTTCCCTTACCTCAAGGAGACCTCCAACCCCAACTACTCTGCTCAGGATCCAGAATTGCTGGCACCGGCATAGCTGGATCACTGAGGAGAGTGTAGGATAGGATTATGCCCTTGGACTTACATCTGCGTAAATGTGCATAAAATTGCACTGTGAATATACTATTTCGCTTGCTCCATCTCTGCTTGCTTAAATTAGAGGGTTGTATCCTAAGATTAGTCAGTCATGACTTGAGCTACCATTGAAATCAATTAAGCTTAGTTTGTTATGACTAACTAAACTTAGGATACAATCTAGAGGATGAAAAGGAAAAAAAGTTGAGTGAAATTGGGTTAATTACTGCTCATACAGGGATAGTTTATAACTAGATGGGGATTAGATTAGTCAAGTTAGCTATAACCAGCTTGCAAAGAAACTTGTTAGAAACCATAGTTCATCTTACCCATGTGGTTAATCCCTATACATTGCTAAAGGATTCCCATGAGATTGAACCACAAGGAAGCAGCTCCCAGTAATAAGCTGTAAGAAGTGGAAAAGAGTATCAGTGCTGCTCACTGGCCCTCAGGCTTGAAGCAAAGATTTGCCTGGACTTTATATATCCCAAGGATGACCAACCAGCTGGTCTAACCCAGGGATGTCAAACATGCAGCCCGTGGAAGGTCTTTATTGGGTCCAGGTGATAGTTGGGCTCTCCTAGAGCCACCATTTCAGCAGCACCACTTCTGCTGAACTGCAATGTGATGCCTCAGCAGAAGCGGCACTGCTGAAAGAGTGGCCCGCGTGATAATTGGGCTCTCCCATACCTTGAAAATATGATCTTTTTCTCTTCTGTCATTGCACCTAATGAGTTCCTACGTGAGAACAAAGTGCTTATTTCTGGCCATCATCTGCTTAATGATGTCACTTCTAGCCCTCAGTAGGTGCCATGAATGCTATTCAGCCTGATGTATGAAACATGTTTGACACCCCTGTTCTAAACCCATTCCTGCTAGGCTTTTGTCCTCACTGCAGTTCGTTGGAAGAGGAAACAAAAAGGTACTTGGCCCCATGTAGCCTTCCCATACAGTACTCCAAGTCTGGCAATGACACCATGGCTAAGAACGATTCAGCCCAAAGTTTGTGTCCAGTCTTTGCAAGCTGGTTATAGCTAACTTGACTAAAACTCAAGTTATAAGAGACTTAGGAAACTGACACCCAAGGATACGGGCGTAACCAGTGAGGTTTTTGACTTTCCTTCTTTGAACATGACTCAAATGCCATTCCACAATCTTCTTTTGAAGGTTCTTCTCAGTTTCAAAAACTGCTTGTTATACAGCACTGAGGACATGTCAGCACAATCCTAGAAAACCTCTCCCCAACGATGCAATTGTATCAACAGAGCGTGTGCTGCATTTTATGGTGGTGAGGGGGGCAGTCACGGACATCTCCTCAAGACAAAGGAACATCTGTTGCATTACCCTGGGGAAAACCTTCACTCCCCCAATGGGTCTCCCTGTTTCTGTGCCAGCAAAATGGCTAGCCGAGGTAAGGGAGATGGCAGGAGCATAGGACACTGATGCAGGTGAGTGCTGCCAGTAACCACCTCCTACCACCTCCCATTCCTCCCACCACCAACTCACTGGTACTGGCGGACAGTGGCCTCTCTGCCGGCCTGCACCAATGACAGCCAGCCATTGCACTCTTGGTCTTGTTGCGCTCACCAGTGGAACGTCACTTCCGCCGACATCCTTTCACTTCTGCTGATAGAATGTGCGTTCCACCAGGATAGGATTGGGGAACGTGTGTTACTGTCTGAGAAACACATGAAATCTGTAGGGCAGTCTATCTTTGTATCCTGATTCACACTGATCTATGAAATCTCATACATAGGGATGACTGTTATGTTGGAAGCTGGGAGTAGGACCTTTGTCACTCCATGATTAAAAGTTAAGGCTGCTATCATCTTTTCTTTGGTTATTTACTTTTGTGTGTGCGATTTTTCGAATCCAGTCTCACCATTCCTCCCAATGAGAACTAAAACGCAAAAACAGTGGTGTAATTGCTACCTGTAATTATTCAACCTTTACAAGACATGATTGTAAATATAACTTAAAACAACTTAAAACAACCTAGGGATAACATGAGCTAAGATCTTGATCAGGTGCATTCCAGTTGCTTCCATAGATGATCACAAGGTGAAGACACATTTTACTGCTTATTTTTGAACATGTCAAAATCCATCATTGCTTCTCACAGAATGCTGCATTGAGTACTAATGCAGGTTTCACAACATAAAATCCTTTCCAGCGTAATCTGACTTAACTTTTGTGCTGGTGTAACCAGCAGCGCAGCGAGAACGGGAGGCCCCAGAACAGAAAAGGGATTCAAATCCCCTTTGAATTCCTCTTTTGGAGGGGATCTGAATCCCTTTTCCGTTCTGGGGCCTCCTGTTCTCGTTACACCGGCACAAAAGTTAAGTCGGATTGCGCTGTGAGTATTATAATTCTTTTTAAAAGGAAGATGCTCAAACTGGCTGGTTACACTCTAAATGAGATTTCAAAAGCAAGTTATTTTTTTCCACATACTTTTAAAAATATGTAGTATATATATTTAACTATCATGCTGTTAACCATAAACTTAGAGATTCCTCTGGAGAAAATTGCTGCATTGACACAGGGAAACTAATAATGGAATTCTATTATTGGTCCACTAGGTCATTACATTCCTCTTATGCTACAAGTAAATAACCATCTCCAACATGAAGATGTTGTGTTTCTGCCTCTATAAACGTGCTAGGAGGAAATGAAGGTCAATGAGCCAAGTCCCCACCTCCGATCACTGGCACCACAGATTCTGTCTCTTCCCCATTCCATGCTGCTCTCAACCCTTTTTCTAAAAAGGGAAAGGAGGGACATGAGCCCACTGCTGGTCCAGTGAAAGCTTCACCTTTTAGGTGGCCAGACTTGATCCAGAGGTCTAACAGTATGATTTGATGGAACAGATTATTATCTATATTAAGCAGAACCTAGAAACCCTATCAGCTGGATTTGGAGAAGGATATTTTTTGGTGTGACCGTTTCCTTGCTATGCATCATAATGTAATAACCCAAATGGTATCTAAGCTGTCATTCAAAGCTAACACCTAGAAATAACTTACACAGGGAATACCGTAGTTATCTTTGACAAAACAAAGATAATCGTGCTGCTAATATTTACAATTTCTCAACTGGGAAGCTAAGAAAATTTCTCAAGACAGCTTGTTATTCATTATGCCTTATGAAGAGATCCTGTTCCCTTGACTGGCTTCTTCCAATGCTACAGGTTACAACTACATTTTGCATTAAGTGTCACAAGGATGATGCTCCGGCTTTGACTTTCTTTGTCTGTCCATTTGAGTCATGCTCCAGTTTCTGTCTCTTATTCTTCTGCTGCTGGAGTCTCTCTTCTTTCTTTTGCAAGTAAGCAGTCATGTTATCAAAAGAAGCTTTGTAGAGGTTCTGGTAGCAGCTTTCTTTACCAAAACAGCCTATATAAAAAGGAAATAAGATGGAGGGTTGGGATTTTCGTTAAGAGTTGCTCCATAGTTCAAGACAAACTAATATACTATACATAACTTCATTTTCCTTTGTGTCTGCCCAAACTAAGAATATTAAGAATATTAAAAATCTGTATTCTCACAACCAATACATACTATAAAAGGTACTGAAGGCTTTGGCTAGGAAGAAACAGGCAACCAAGAACCTAAAAGAAGAATGTAACTTTTCTTGTGAGGTCAGGCTAAGGATCTACCTGTCTTGTAGATCACCTGGCTACAGTGGGGAGCCTTGAGGAGCTCATAGGCAGAGTACGCTGCAATGGCTATGCTCATGAGCAGCCCAATCCCATTGGGCTGCCCCGCTGGTAGAACAAGCATCCCACAAGCATGAACTACTTTACAGCAGTTGTCAAAAACATTCCAGCAGTGCGCAGAGTCTCATGTTGCCGGAGCGCTGGTGGGGAGGAGGCTGGAGCCTTCTCGTGTGTGCTGGCAGACAGGAGAAGCCAGGCCTGCTGACACAGGCAGGATGGTGGGGGGATGTAGGATGGGTGGGGGAGGAACAGGGAGGTGACGGGGTTGGGGTGGGCAGATTGGGTCCATGTAGGGGGTGGGTCCAGCAGCAGAGGTGGACACCTAATCTTAACCCCCTTCCTGGGCTCGATCTACCTTCACAGGGCAACGTGGACTTGCTCCAGAGATATCACCGGTGCAGGTCCAAGTTGACCCACCAGGCCAGCAGGGGCTTACCCAAGAGGAGGCCTCCCGAGGCCAAAACGCCCCTGCGGCATTCAGAAGGCACTGCACTGGCACTGCTGCATCGCAGCATGGGGAGTTAGGTGGGATTGGGCTGTAAACCGTTCAATAAATACTAGGGTCCACTTACCAGTAACTATTTCCTTGCTCACAACAGCACTTACCTCAGAACATGCAAGTGATAGAACATGCATGCATGCCTCCTCCTACTTGCTACTTGCACTTTCTGTAGGCTCTCAAGAACACAGTGATGCTATTGTGATTGGTTCTTCCAGCTACTATCTACTGGGCTGAGCAAGGAGCACTGCAGTAGCCCAGGGAGGAGAACAACAGATGGCTGGACTGAACTGGATTAGCCAAGGAGCACAGAATGGAGAGGGAGGGTAGACTGATATAGGAGGGTGGCAGCTGTGGTTACATGTGGATTTTAAAACGCTACTTGCAAGGCATCACACTTACAGTAAGGATTTTGAAAAGAACAAATCAATCCTAAATCAAATTACCGTATCCTGAAGAATAATGAATAGTTTGGTACTCGGGTATTACTGGGACTGGCACAGAAAAAGAAGTTGAGGCAAATATGAACATTCAGAAGATGACAAGGCACGAGGTTATCCTATAGCCCAGTAGTTTCCAATCTTTTTCGTCCTGCAACCCACTATCAGTGTGGAGCACTGCAACCCGGAAGTTTTGGCGGCGAGCGATGATGTCACCGCCAAAACTTCCAGGTTGCCGAGCATTCGCATATTTTTTTTAATGTGAACAGCTGGCCGCCCAAGCCTCTGCTTAGCAGTATTCGGCTGCTCCGGGCCTCGCTGCGTTGTGTTCTTGCTGAGAGAACAGAGGTAGAGGCTCAAGTGAAAGCATTTAAAAAATGCAAAAGCTCAGCAACCTGGAAGTTGAGGCTTGGGTGGTGGGCTGTTTGCGGCCCCCCCAAAAAAAATCAGGTCGCAACCCACTTGTGCATTGCGACCTACTGTTTGCTAACCGATATAGCCATTTAGTAACTCAGCTTTCATCTTTATTGCCTATAGATGGTATTTTGGGAGGGGGGAAGAATGGGCTTGTTTTTGAACAGGCACTTTATCTTAAACAGTGCATCTGTCATTCTAACAAATTTGGTGAACCGTAAAGGTACATAATTGGGAGATATCAGAGGCATCACTAGATACAAACGTAACTGGTAAGATTAATTTTGTTTTTAAAATGTTGTTAATTGGTACTTTGCTTAGCCACCCCCATAGGAGTAAAATCTGCTATGATTAGAATTAGAAAAGAGAAACTGATCTGCCTCAGTAGAGAAGATAATCAACAAATCTACATATAGATTAGCCTTTCCACTTGACTGGGCAACACTAAGGCTACACTGAATTTTCTTTTCTGTTACAATTTCTTAAAAAAAAGGTTTCAACATTCATTTTTTTCATCCTTCTTCAACAGGTCATAACAGAAGAGGTGTTGGGAGTGTCTGATGAAGGAGTATGAAAGCTCAGCGAAGTGGAGAGAGAAAAGGGAGCCATTACAATTCTGGCTATAAAAAGATGGGGATAACTACCTTTTCTATTGGGGGTAAAGACACTAATTAAGCATCTGGAGCAGGACTCATCAACCAAATTTCCTCATGTTAATTAGCTGCAATAATCACTGTAATCTTAATAGCTCCCTTTTCTCAGCTGCTGATACACTTAGGATCCCTGCAATACATTATAATTTGCTATCTACAAAAACTATTCAACTATGTTCCCCCACTACTCAAGTGTTCTTTTTGTGGATAGTATGCATTAACCAGGCTTACCAGATCTTCGCTGGGACGGGAGCGGTCTACCCTTAAGGGGGCGGGGCGTGGGGGGGCCAGAACGCAACGCGTTCTGGCCCCCCCGACGCCACGCCCCCTTAAGGGTAGACCACTCCCGTCCCAGCGAAGATCTGGTAAGCCTGGCATTAACCACATTTTTATCTCACCTGACCTCAAACAGGCTCAGGGCAACATGTAACAAAAAACAAACACCAAATAAAAACCAGCTCTCCAAATATAGCAGTTTTCAAACTTTCTACCATAACAGAATCTAGGGGCTGACTCGCTTGCTGGGAAACCTTTGCATGACTGCCAAAAAACTCAGAGGCAGAAACAAAACTTAGGCCAATTGTGTACCTTAGAATGTGCCCAATACATTCTTGTGCCTGCAAACTGCAAAGTTCAGTAGCAAGAGACAAGCTGTCTTTCCAAGAAGCTTGTTCACCATTCCTGCTTCTCTCATTGAAAAACTGCAGGTAAGTTTCCAAGGAACCCCCGGGGCTCCCTGGCACACAGATTGAAAACTAATTACTTTAAAGCATTAAAATTCAAACCCCCAGCTAAAATCCATTCCACTTCTATTTTCTACCATCCTCTCTTGTCCCTCACACAATTAGGCCAAAAGTTTAAATAAACCCTTCCCAAGCTCTCCCAGCCTCACCAAACAAAGAGAATAGGCTTAAACAAAATACCTTCCACAGGATTCCCCTCACACAACAAGGCCTTCTCACAGGGCCAAATCTCTTAGGCATAAATCTGAAAGTGATTGTTTATGGAAGCTGTAAGGTGCTCCCTCTCTCTCTAGTCACTATCTCTCAGCCTAATCTACCTCACAGGGTTGTTATGAGGACAAAAAAAAAAAAGGAAGGAAGTACACCACCCTGAGTTCCTTGGAGGAAGGGTGGTATAAAATGTGAATAAATAAATAATACGGTATGTTGCATCATTTAAAACAATATTTTCTTGAACTTTGAACTAAGACTTCTTACCTTCAAACATTTCCCAGTTGTCATGCAAGTATTTTGACATTTTCAGCAATCCTTTCTCTTCAGTAGCAGGCTGAAGAAGAAAAATCACATCTGAGAACAATAGTGGCAGAGGGTGCTGCTAAACTGGGGCTGGGTATCGGGCAGCACAATCCTACATAAAGATCCGGATAGCGGCCCACGGCTGTCCTCCGGATCCTGTTCCCCAGCGGCCAGGCTGCCCTCGGGGCGGAGGTCTACTCGGGGAAGGGGCCGCTTGTCCCCTTCCCGGGTGAGAATGGTGGCTGGCCTGATCGGCCTTCTCAGATTTCCGCCAGCTAAATTGTTGGTGGAAGTAAGAGGAGGCCGTATAATGGCCCAGCCGCCCGGCGGGGTCCAGGATATGGCCAAAGCCATCCCCCGCCCCCTCCCGGTCCGGCGGCCAGCGGGGTGCTCCGGCATCGGAGCAAGGGAGGCCAGCCTCTGCACCGGCCTCCCTTGCTCAAGAGTCGTCACGGATGTACTTTACGGCACATTCACGACAGCTTCGGGCGGCGGAACGCTCGTTCCACCGCCCGACCTTTCATTAGGATTGCGCTGTAAATGTCATAAGTTGGCCGGCCTCCCTTGCTCAAGAGTCGTCACGGATGTACTTTACGGCACATTCACGACAGCTTCGGGCGGCGGAACGCTCGTTCCACCGCCCGACCTTTCATTAGGATTGCGCTGTAAATGTCATAAGTTGGCCGACCACATCCTACTCTATACCCATCTAGTATTCTGTAGAAGAAAACTGCATGGCAGATTCTATTGTAGCTCTGCACCGTGTTATACATACGGTGGAGGAGAGGAGAAAAAGGAGACCATGCGATCAAGTCTGAGCTATGTCCTACTTAAAAAGAAGACGCTGCTATTATGATGATCAATCAGATACACCAAGTCATGAGGACTCAATTTGAGAGGGAATGATACCGACCTCCTCACTGTTAGGAGGGATGATCCTGGACTAGCAAGAGGTAAGCACAAGGAATCACAACTTCCAAGCACAAGGAACTCAGAATCTTCAAAGTTAAAGCAATGGTACATTAAAAAATTGTACAGGTCAACCTTTGTTATCTACTAGTATCCGAAAAATCCTCGGCCAGATACCACAGTGGGACAAACCACATTTGACAAACACTGTCCAATGAAATTAGAACACTTTTCTCACCTGCCACTCCCCATCCACAGGCTGGTAAAACAATAGAGGTGTTTGCTTGTCCTCCTGCAGAATCCAGAGCCCACCAGTTTCCTCAAATGTAATGCCCCAGCCTTTGTGGTTCAAGGAAATATGCTGTTTGTAAAGGAGTTTCTGTGCACCATTGTCAAGTTGGAAGATGGATACTGTGGGAATACTTTTCAGAAGCAACAACCATTATTTCCAACCCCCTTCAGGACTATTACTTTTACAGAGAAAATTACCCATATCAACACCTGAGTAAAACCCACCACATATCAAGTGAAACCCTTACAGCCCAATCCTATGGGGCCATTACGACAGCGAATCTCACAATCTGCTGTTGTAAAGGCCACAGCGGCATCATAAATGGGGCACATTGGGGCCGCTGAGACAAATGGCCAGGAGCTCCACATACCCACTGTCAACCCACCATATTGATGTGCACTGACTCACCCCACAGACAGCACAACTCCCATATGTCCCCTAAAATAAGACCTCCCCCGAAAGACCTACCGTCATTTTTGCTTGATTTTTGCTGGCACTCGTCAATATAAGTCCTCCCCGAAAGTAAGACCTAGCTAGGATCATCAGCCAGACGGACGCAAACACCCCCCCCCTCGGCACCCCACCCCCAGGCACTTACTTTGACCGATTAAAGCTTTATTCTTTCCCGAGGGTGCAAGGCTCTGCAAGGCCTGGAAGGTCTTGAGTCCTCCACCATAGAGACGAGGTGCTAGAGAGACTCTGCAAGGTTGCAGCCTCCTTGCAGGCCTTGCTGGCCTCTTTAGCACGTCATCTCTATGGTGGAGGACTCAAGTGCAGGCCTTGCACCCTCAGGAAAGAATGAAGCTTTAATTGGTCAAAGTAAGTGCCGGGGGGGTCACGCCACAGGTTGGGAAAATAAGACCTACTGCATTTTTTGGAGCCAAAATTAATATAAGACACTGTCTTATTTTTGGGGAAACAGGGTATGTGGCAGTAGCATCATGTGCACTAATCCTAAATCTGCAAGTAAACCATTTAATTCTCTAGGCTACAAAGAATACTCTAAAGCCCAAAATTCAGCCAGACACTAGCAAGACAGAGAAATGACAAAGTCGTACATGCAGGTCCTGCTATTTGCTACCCTGAGACTTTGGATACAGCCACATTTGTGGATGCAGGAACAACACCTGGGCTTCTAACTGTTAATCCCAAAGGAAGCTTATAAAATGGCACAACTGCTGACTTTTAAAAAGCAGCTAGTGCTTATCCAATAAACATGAAAGCTGAAATGATCCAAATGATTCTGCTATCACGTTGGTGAAGCAGGCGCTAGAACAGAGGTGGACAACGTGTGGTCCCCAGAATTTCAGCAGAGCTCAGTATTTCCAGGGCTCTCATTCAAACAAAAGTATGTTTCTAGCCCAAAGCATAACAGAGACTAGTTTGAATATCATGGGAAAAGGCCCCCTTGTGGCTCTCCATGACAAGTAAGTTGTCCATCCCATGGCAGAGCATCTTTCAAACATGTATAGAAGAACCACCGCCTTTGTTACAACAAACAATGCCCATATTAGCCATGGACACAACGTTAGCAGAGATGACACAAGCAGTCACCAAAATCTACTACAAGTAGAGGTGGGAGAAAATGGTTTTATTTTTCTGCTGATTTCGGTGTTGAACCAAAATGAAATGGCTGAAAATGGCATTATGTGTTTTTATTCCAAATTTTTCCTATTTTTATCAGTTGTAACTGCTTTAAAAGTGTAATCGGTAGGTGGCATAGATTGTACAGTGTTAGCAGACGAAGAATGGTGTAAAATTACACAGTTTTATATATTTTTATGCAGATTTTTTAAAAATTTCGTTATCACCATTTTATCCTGCCCCTAACTATAAGCCTTTATTATCCTATATTAATTCAGAGGGGTTTCATATTATTCATGCAAAATGAGAAATCCATATTCTAGAAGGGCCTGACAGCTTTCACAATAACTTTTTAAACTGACAGAAATTTGACGTAACCAGCAATGAAATTACATAACTAGCTGCTGCCTCCATAGTAATTTTAGATAATGATTCCCCATTTTTTTCTCTTACCAGTCATATAAAATGGCAATGTAATTTCCTTTGCAACAATAGGCTGTTCTTGAGACTGCATATTTCTGAGGAGGGAAGAGAAGGTGATTAGAATTTTTGAGTGCAAGGCTGGGGGTATGGGAGAGAGAGAGAGATGTACTGTAGCTAAGAGAAATCTTCTGTCTCGATTTCAAAGTCTTACTGTAAAGCATAAGAAATGTTCAAATCTTAATTAGCAAGGTTCTGACATGGACATGTCTGTCCCTCCACAAGCATCATTATAACAGCCTTTCAACAGTCCTGCCTTAAGTAAAGCACTTTTCAGAATCCCCTTGTTATGATAAATCCAAAAACAATTCAAGTAAAAATACTGTACATGAATATAATTTATTTTTATTTTTCCACATTTTTATACTGCTCTTCCTCCAAGGAGCTCATGGTGGTGTACACAGTTCCTTCCCTCTTTTTGTCTTCACAACAACCCTGTGAGGTAGGTGAGGCTGAGAGATAGTGACTGGTCCAAGGTCACCCAGGAAGCTACATGGCTGAGCGGGGATATGAACATGGCTGAGTGGGGATATGAACCTGGACCTTCCAGGTCTAAGTCCAACCACTATACCATCCTGGCTCATAGGCTGATTTAAAAACCAAAACAAAAAAAAAACCCTTTTTTTTTTACAATGCTCCTATGTTTTGAAGTCAATTCACTCTAAGCCAGGGGTGGCCAACCTTTCAACATGCTCCTGGCCCTTTAATGGTTGTATAGGCAAGGGCAGTTCAGCAGGGACTTAGCAGCACCATCAGCACTTGCAGCTGCCAAGATTCAGACTTCTACACAACTCTTAAGAACGCAGAGGCTCTAATGGTGGAAGGTTGGCTACCCCTGCTCTAAGCCAATGACTTTTCAAAACAGCAAAATGTTTTTAGATGAGACAGCTCTCTTTCATCTTGAGTGGAAGACAATTGAAAGCTTTACTTCACCTCTCAATCATTTTACAGAGGAACAACAACAACAAAGTCTTTCTTAACCGTTCCAGAATTAGAATTTTAACTTACCCTTATCTCATGAGGTTAAAGAACTTGCAATTCAAAACAAGCAAGACTGCAAGCAAGTTTGAGCTGAAAGGTACAAACTTGCAGAGGAGAATGAAAATATGTTTACACAATTTTAAATATATTCCTATTCAAAAGCTCAAAAGAATATCTTCCTATTCAAAAGCTCTCAGTACTAGCAAAATTTGTTTCCCTAACTGAAAGGGACTGACAATCCAAAAAGGAAACACAAGACAGACACTAACAACGGCCACTGTTCACATTACCTTATCAGTGTCAGTGGTCTCACATGGATGCAAACTTTCCAGGTGGCAGCAATCCACTTCTCTCCCACTTTTGTATTCCCACAGCCTCACTGTCGAGTCCTGAGGAAGTTCAAAGGGGAGGGGACGATTATTAAACACAGGGAAGACGGTCATCTTCGTCCATCTTTTGCTCTCTTTTACACTGCAGGGCTTCAAATCTCATTTTTGGATAAATTAAACATTTAGTGGTTAAAAAATTGGTGCATTTTAAAACAGCATTTAGGTTGCAATCCACCCTATTGGCCGGCAGAGCAAGTGCTCCGCCGGCATAAAGTGTCGCAAAAGTGCCTTATGGCACTTTTGCGGCACCGGGAGAGTAAGCAGCACTGCGGAAGCCGACACCGCTTACTGTGTCGTCCCCCAGAGTCCGTGCTGCCAGACGCAGGTAGGTGCTGTGCTGTGCTGGGCAATGGGAGAGCGTGGGAAGGGAGGCGGGGATAGGGGACGACTGGCTGGCCTGGCCCTAGAGGGGAGCGGGGATCTTGGCGGCTTGCTTTGCCATATCCCCGTCCCCTTCTCGGACCAGTCTGACCTTCCACAGCCTCCCTGGACGTGCGCCAGCTAAAGACCTGGCACACATCCAAGGAGGCCCACTGGGGCCTCCGGAGCTTACACCAGGGGAAGGGGGACGAATGTCCCCTTCCCCCAAGTTGAGCCCCAGCTGCATCGGCTGGGCATCTTAGGCAGGATCAGGCTGTTATTGTGGTTTCTTTTTATAGCTGACAATATTTTGGTGTGTCTGAAAAATAATCACAGGTAGTTTGAAACACAAGAAGGGGTGACTTTTTCCTCCTGCCCTCCCTAAATGGTGCTCTGTCTAACAGCTATTTCAGACACTCCACAAAAGTTGTGAGCAAGGAAGTATAAGCTCCTGCAATATGTTACTTCCTACCGGGGGGGGGGGGGGGAGAAGAGACGGACGGGGACAGAATGCCTTTTTTTTTCTTCAAAAGAAGCTTACTAAAATTCCAGATTTATAAGACTCTCAGAGGACATACCCCAGAAGCTGATAACAGAAGATCTGGATAGTTTGGTATTACAAATATTCTGCTGACAAATCTGGAGGAAAAATAAAAGAGTTCAACATTTATGCAGCTGAAAGGCAAACAAAGATAGCACAATGTGAGGCTACACATCACCATAGCAACACAGCAGGCTCTATGCTACACCGAGTCAGTATTTTATCTTGAATGTCATGAAGAAACTGCACATAAACATAGCTACTGTGCTTAGAATGGTTTTGCCGTCTCCGATTTACTCAAGGGCATAAAAAAGGCAACTTAAGTACATTATAAATAAATGTAGCTGGAATGGATTTAATTTATGTTTCTATGATATTTTCATTCACAGACTGGTATTTTTTAAAAGTTTGTTCAGCTCTTTAATTTAGCACTCACCTGTTGTGAGTAAACAACTGCCCCAACAAACTAAATGGCTCCGTTGTTGCCCTAACTGCTGACTCCAGAAAGGAGGCACAGAACTACATCTACACCTCCATAGTACTACTCTGCTTAAAACAGAGTGGTCTACAAAAGCTGCATGCATGGCTCATTCTCCCACCTAGCAGTTTTGAATTACTTAAGAGTGAATTACTGACCTAGCTCTGTAGCAGGCAGGCAGCAAGTGAGAAAGAAAAGTAGCGAGCTAGCACCTCAAGAAGTGTTGTAGTCTAGTCCCTGACATGGTCCTACATCTCCATATCGAGTCCTACATCTCCACATACAGGGGCTCTTTGATGCTAAGGAGCTTTCAAACATACAATCTCACAGATGCATTATGAAACAAAGTCATAATGTACATAGGAGGACAGCACTGCATCCTTTTCTAATAGTGCAAGTGGTCCCAACAGTCCAATCTAGTCATTACTTGACAGAAGCAGAACTAGAAGGCATCCAATGGGTCACTGGGTTCAATTGTTTGGCCCCAAGGTAGGAATTCCTGAACAGGCTTAACAAATTTCTGTCCAATCTTTTCTCGATGTCTTTCTCCCAAAGAGACCTCCTTAGACACCTTCTCACATTGCTGAATTGTTCATATGGTTATGTGAAGAACTAGAAGGCGATTAGAAGAACTAGTTATGAAGAACTAGAATGATGCAACATTCAACTTAAATATGGCTTCCTTCCTCTCTGTGCTGAATTGTTCATATGGTTATGTGAAGAACTAGAAGGCGACTAGAAGAACTAGTTATGAAGAACTAGAATGATGCAACATTCAACTTAAATATGGCTTCCTTCCTCTCTTTCCTCTCTTAAAAGGAGGCTCTTCCATTTTAATGACATCGGAGACTTTTTACAGCTACACTTGTAACTGTACTCCTGCACTGGTGGAAGAGAACAATGGCTTCTTTCTAGCTTTTGGGCTTCCCACTTGCTTGTGGCAGGCCACTGTAGAAAACAGGATGCTGGGCTAGATGGGCCTTTGGCCTGATCCAGCATGGCTGTTCTTAGACTTACTCTCTGTGTCCCAGGCAGAAAGACACAATGTTATGTGGTGCTCCAGTCAAACTAACTCGTATCTTCTCATCTCGGTCAGCAGTTAGGATATATTGGTCATCAGGACTCAGCGCCTAGTGATATAAAAAAAGATATCACCATGAAACATTGAGATACTCCGGAAGCATAAAAAGAAATAACTATAAGTGATCACGCACATCAGATACATTATTTCTTTTTTGCTTTTGGATTTCCAGTCTTGCAAATAAGTCCATAAAAATTAAACTAGTCTGCAAAACGTTACCAGCCTATCTGTCTACACTTGCCTACGTTGTTAATTTGTAACGCACTGATGGTCTCAAAGACAGAGAGCCAAATTTTCTTCAGTTTTCCAAAGCTTGTCTAACCGGTAATCTGGAAGCTACTGTATCCTCACTCACCTTAGAAGGCTAGGCGAATGGCTATTGACAAGCCTGGAATGGAATACATTAAAACAGGGACTATATTTACAAAACAAGTTATAGGAAGAAACCTGGAGAAGTATAAAAGGGTAATAATAAAGCTGATAAATTAGCTTCCAAAGGGAGCAACTGAAACATTGTACTTTGAATTACTTTGAATTCAAGTCTCCAGACATCAACAGAACTTCATTCCAAGTAAAATACCACTAGACGTGCTTGCAGATAGTCTATCCTTCATATAAGAGCAAGTACTCCACTGCTGATTCAACACTTACATGGCCAAGCCCTCTGTCAAAGAAACTGTAGACCCAGATTAGCATGGTACTTGCCCATGTAACAGTATTTTATTAGCTATTAGGTTTACATATAATTAAATCAATTAATTAATTAAAACCTAATAGCTAACAAATGGAGTGGAATATATGGAGTGCAGTGGGTTTTAATACTTTTGCTTGTCAGCTTCTCTTTCTGTACCCTTGAGGAGCTGTGGTCTGACCTTATTTTTAGAAATAAGTGAACAAAGAGGCATAGAGAACATATTGCTGAATCTCACATGTAGTTATCACCTGGTGCTTGCAGATGTGCTTTTTTTAATCAACTTGGGCACTCATCCCAGGCCTAAAGTTATATAAAACTATGTCTGTGTCTAAACACAGAGTTCTATTCATCGCAGAACCACGTGACAAAGGGGAATAAAAAATGTAGTAAGATACACTCTGCGCATGCCTTTGAACTGTAGAAAACAAGTAAACTGTGCAGTCGTAATAATATGTGAAAAAAGGAGGAGGACCTGATGTTGCTTAGATAACTGCTGTGCGGTGTGCACATGACTCCACAGCTATCTTAGGTCAGAAGTGATGTTTGTGTGCATCAAAGCAGCATGTCCCCATAAAGAAATAGGTTTTGTTCTAAGGCTGTCCAGTTCTTGAGTGTCAGAGCTCCCCAGGGTGAACTTGGGAGAGAAACCTTTGGCATTCCTCCCACATCTCCAATTGCTGAGAAATATCTTCCGCAGATACCTCCTTGGGTTTAGAACACACAGGCAAAGCTGGATACTTTTTCTCCAAGCAATCCCTATGTATGAGATTTCATAGATCACTGTGAATCAGGCTGTAAAAGGATACAGCCAAGAGCAGCTGGCAGCAGTTTCCACAATCACAACCACACATATTCCAGCAATCACATATTCCAGCAATCACAATCATGGGAATGAATGGTGGCCACTATTAGCTATATCTACATACAGTCCAGTTTACATTTACGCACATATCTCATCTCCAAAGACTCTCCAAAGGTGGCCGCCTTGCATGTGTGAATGAGTCCTTGGAGCTGGTTCAAGCATTATAAAAATGTGGGAGGGATGGGATGGATGACAGAAGCACCCTACCTACTCTTCAGGAAAAGATGAAAGTTCAGTCTCTGAGCCTGTTCATATATTACCCAGAAGCAGAAAATCATTCATGATTTTGCTTCCTCTCTCCTTTGTAACACTAACAGTGCAATCCACCGGATCTTCCAAGATGTCGCGAACGCCTTGTTCGCATGTCTCCCCTGGTGGTCGCGTGGGCGGTCTGGCAGGCGAGGGAGGGGGGCCATTGGTCTAGCCGGCCCAGGCCATATCGCCATCCCCGCTGGGCCATATCCCCATCCCCGCTGGGCGGCTAGGCCGTTACACGGCCTCCTCCGACTTCTGCCAGCTATTTAGCTGGTGGAAATCTGAGGAGGCCTATTGGGACGGCCCTGGTTTACACCCAGGGAAGGGGACAAAGGTCCACGAGTAGACCTCCAGCCCGCCAGTGCAACGGCAACCTGGGCTCAGGATCTGGCAGGAGGCCCTGGGCCGCCAGCCAGATCCTTAGTCAGGATTGCGCTATACCTGTGATACTAAAGATCAAAAAGTGGCTGTGTCTAAACTTCAGAAGTCAAGATTCTGGGTTCTCTGAAATCTAGTGTTTTTGATCAATGCTAATCAGTGAAACGCTTGAAAAATCTTATCTAAATAAAAAATGTTGCAGAGACAGAAATTGTTCATGCATACCACATCCAGAAGAAGAGACAAATGCCCAAGTTCAATTGTTCCTGTGCTTTCTGGTTCTGCTATTGAGTAAGAATAGACATCTCCAGATTTGTCAGCAACCAGAATTTTATCTTCTGCTGCAGTTATAATTAGGGAAGTACATCTTCTAATGACAGACCTGAAAAAAAAAAAGAACTGATACAATTACCAGTAAAATTCAAAACTTCCTCTTTGGAAGGGTGGACTTTATAGTAAGGTCATATTCTCCAACCAGGAAGAAAAAAAAGGTGAAGGAGCATATGGGAGTTGTAATCTTTGTGAGGGCTGCTGCTACGGAAATACAGTACTGTACTCCTCACAAAGCCTACAACTCCCATAAGCTACTTCACCTTACTTTCTTCCTTTGAAGAATTTCTGTTGCTGCCTCAGAACAATCACCAGTCATTTTCAAGAATTCAAAGAATTCATACACCCCTAAGTTTTACTCTTGACTTATCTATGGGTCATAGCAAATCCCATGATTTTTGGCTTAAAAATTGCCCTCGACGTATACTCGAGTATATACGGTAGTTCCATTCTTACTATTAAGAAATTCCTCATTCAACCGAAATCTCTCCTTCTGCAGTTTAATCCCATTAGATCATAGCTTACGGCCCAATACTAGTGGGTCCAGCTGCCAGTGTGTTTTGTTGGCAGCAACTGCTGTAAAGCAGCCATAAAGGGTGCTCTGGCAGTGTACACAGTAGCGTACTGCAGGAGCCCCCAGCAGGAAGACCAGAGCCTTTCCGCCTGCATCAGTGGATCCTGGAGGACCTACCAAGGCAGGTAAGATGGTGGGGCAGGTGAAACTGGGTGGGAAGGGGAGGCTGAGAGAGAGGGTGGATCTGGCAGTGATGGAGAGGATCCTATCCCCTCCATTAGCAGCCTCCCCACCCCCTTTCTCTTCTCAGATTTGTGCCAGTGAAATAGCTGGTGCAGGTTCAAGGAGACACATTGCAAAGCGAGACGCTTACAGAGGTGTAAGGAGATTTAAATCCCCTTTTGCCTCCCGATCCATTCCCTACCCTGCTGGATATAGCGCGCTCTTTTCTGACATGGCTGCACCAGCGGGGGGGGGGGGGGGAGGATAGGACTGGGCTTTCAGTCTCCTACAGTGCAAGTCTATGCATGTTTACTCAGAAGTAAGTCGCACTGTTTTCACTGGGGCTTAGTGCTAGGAAAGTGTGCATAGGATTGCACGCTGTATCAGGTCAATCCTAGCCTACCATGAAAGGAAATGCAAGCCCATCATGTGGGAGAGGAACAAAAAATTCCTTGCACGCTAAGTCCCCTACTTAAGTGTAGGTTAGATTCCAGGGGTCTGTACTTAAGTTGAAACACCCAGGTCTTGCCCGCCCTGTGCTATTGCATCTGGGCACAAGCAAGCACCACTGGAGGACATATTGGACTTGCACGAAAGTGCCAATGCAGCAGTCTGTAACTTGGATGTCCATAACTCTGGGAGTCAGCAACTTTGACGTATACACTGGACTCAACTTGCTAATTCCAGAGAGCTCCTTCAGGTGCTTGTAAAGTCCCAGTGGGACTTTCCATGGCAAACAGCAACCTACTTTTGAAGTCCTTCAACAACCTTTTTTTCCAGTTTTACTTTAATCTATTTCTTAACTTTTTTGTTTAAATTTAATCACTTGTTTAGTTTCAACCTTTTGTGACTGAAAATGAGAGCCTGTGTTGTGTATCAGGCAGAATGTTACAGCCCAATCCTATGGGCGCATTACATTCTGCCAGCATAACATGCTTTACGGCACTATGCCAGTGAGCATGGTCTGGCTGCCGCTGCAAGCAATGAGCGGCTGGGTCCATGCTCCGTTGGACTGGGGATACCTGCTGGTGCGGGTAAGGCTGCATAGGGGATGGAACGGGGGTGAGGGGAGGGTGGGCAGAATGAGGGGGAGATGGGGCAGATCAGGTCCAGGAAGAGGGCAGGTTCAGCAGCAGCACTACCCGCCGAATCCGAACGCCCCTCCTGGGCCCAATCTGCATTCACAGGTCAACGCGGACTTGCACTAGCTGAGTTGACCCCTGGAAGGCTGCTGTTGCTTAACCTGGGGCAAGGGAACAAATGTTCCCTTACCCTGAGGAGGCCTCAACATGCCGAAACTCCCACATGAGATACAGCAGAAGCCGCGTTGGTGCGGCTGCATCGCATAGGATTGGGTTGCCCGACTTTGAGAAGAAGAGAGACACAAATATAATCGATTAAGTAACTGCAATCTGTACTCCTGCTACCAGTAGCAAATTCCAGTTTCCATAGCAAAACTCCATCACATCCTTGCTAGGCAGTTGAACAAACAATGGAGGAAAAGGCAATAAGAAAGCAGAACTTGTTTGCTGCATCCCACCCAAGGCAGCTTATTCAGCAGGCAGCCATTTCTGCACACTTCTCATGTGCTCTTGCATAATCCAAACCAGGCAAAGAAGAAAAAAAGAATGCAAGTCCTGGGGTTCAAGAAAGTTTTGAGAGATGAGAAAAGAGATTTCCATCCTTTGGTTACAAAATTTCTCTCAGAACAAATTCTTCCCTGTACCTCACACTCAGGCATTTCCAAGAAGGCTTAGACTGAAAAAGAATCAGATGTTTGCTGTCATCGGTGAGAGCGAAGTAGGTTCCTGATGAAGAAAATGCACAGGCAAGAATATTATCACTTCCTTTACCTGATGATTTTTCATCCTCTCTAAAAAACAAATCAAGAAAGAAAAACCTTGGTTGAATGTTCTAAGCAGTTACATTAAAATGTCAAAAACAGCCAATGCTATTCAACATGCTTTACTAACATATAACTTTTAATCCACATTAAAGTTCAAAAGGTCCAAGTTATAAACAGCAGTAAGGCTGCAATCCTATACATACTTACCTGGGAGTAATACCCATTGAATACAATGGTACTTCTGAGTAGACATGCACAGGATAGTGTAAAAGAACCATGAAATTATAGCGCAATCCTATCCAACTTACACCACCGGAGCAATGAGAACAGGAGGCCCCTGAACGGAAAGGGGATTCAAATCCACTCCAAAAGGGGATTCAAAGGGGATTTAAATCTCCCCTCCCCTCCCCTCCCAAGCCTCCCGCCCTGACCTCTCCCGCTAGTTACACCGGTGATGTAATGGTGTAAATTGGATAGGATTGCGTCGTTAGTTCCATAAGTCCAAGGGGGTTTCAGATTTCTCTCACACACTCACAGTATTCCCCCATGTTGAATTAAAAAAAATGCTTTTGAAATTAAGTTTAAAAAACCCTGTGATTTTTATACAGGAATAATTAGCATGCAAATATTGCTTTAGTTTAGAGTGTTCACAAGTGCCCCACATACATTATTTTGTTGTAATTCTTACAACAACCCTGTAAAGTAGTCAGATTTATTGTCTCTATACTGCTGGTGTGGAGAGTGAGGCAAGGAAAAGGAGGAGTGGCTCAGCTAAAGTCACTCTCAGCACAATCCTACCCAGCTCCTCCACTGGTGCAGCAGTGGTGGAGGGAGAACAGGAGACTTTCAGTCCAATCCTACTTAAAGATCGGGCGGCCGGCTGAGGCGTCCACCCGATCCAGTGCTCTGCCGCGGGCTGCCTGCAGCAGGCAGCCCACAGCAGAAAGTCTACTCGAGGAAGGGGACGCTCATCCCCTACCCCGAGTGTAACGGCGGCTGGGGCCGGTAGGTCTCCTCAGATTTCCACCAGCTCTTTTGCTGGCGGAAGTCGGAGGAGGCCGTGTAATGGCCCAGCCGCCCTCCGGAGCCCGGTGGAGACCAGGATATGGCGGACGCCATGTCACCGCCCCCGCCTGGGACGGCTGGGCCTATGGCCACCCTCCCGGCTCTGCCGTCCCTCTCCCCACCCGCCATCTGACCGAGGTGTCCGCCGGATCCTACCTTTCTTGGGTCCGGCAGCTGCCCGAGTCCTCGGCTGGCGGAGCTGGGAAGGCCAGCCTTGCGCCGGCCTTCCTGGCTGTAAAGTAGTCGCCAAACGTGCCTTACGGCACGTTTGCGACTATTCCGGGCAGCGGAGTGTCCGCCGCCCGGAATTTAAGTACGATTGCACCCTTAGGGAGGGAAAGGGGATTTAAATCCCCTTTCCCTTACAAAGTCTCCCGTTCTGCCCTCCACCACTGCTGCACCAGTGTAGGAGCTGGGTAGGATTGTGCTGAGAGTCTCAGGTAAGTATGTATAGGATTCCACCCTTAGTTACAGCACAGAAAAGAAATTGCAGTAGACATATTAATTCCGTATAGAAGTGAACTTAAACAGTCTCACCCTTTACTTTTCTGAGGATTCTTGATTGCAGTGCTGCAGTCATATATGAAAAGATCATCTTTGCTGGAAATTAAGAGGACAAATACAGCAATATTAAAAACCATTTTAGATTTTCATGGCCAGCAATGAGTCTTGATTGAACTGGTATTAACGGATAAGAGGCCATGGCACAGAATTTTTAAGAAAAATAGCAAAATAATAAAAACCAAGTTTCTGAGTTATTATTTTGCTATTTTTCTAAAAAAATCTGTGCCATGGCCTCTTATCCATTAATACCAGTACAATCAAGAAACAGCAATATTATTCTAGGAGAGGAGCATCAAAGCCCCAAAGCAAAAACAAATGATCAGTGTGCTACCATCCTTTGTCTTATCACAAATGAAACATCAATTTAGAAAATAATGGGGCAATTCCTCTCCCCCAAACCCAAAGCATTTACATGTTCTGTATTATTACCACAGACATTAATGGACCATACAAAGTAGCAAAGTTAATCACATGTTCAAGTCTGTATTGAACCGAGTCTACAGAGACTGGGAAAGAGAAAAAAAAATCCGTTCCTTCTGTTCGCTAGAAATCCACACCACTTGCCTTAATGGCACAATTCAGTTTCTAACAGTAGTATAACGTTTTTGAGGCCCCATGTTCACCTCCAGTCACGACAAAGAAAGACTCCTGTCCGACACCCTGGAGAGCCACAGCCAATCAACGTTGATTGTACAGACCTATATGGGCAAGACCTCTTGGACTTGTACAGACCTCTGCTCTGACTTGGCAAGATGTACCCGGTAACTGCCTATGTTCCAAAGCTTGGGGGGGGGAGGCTCCCTATCCCATCCCAATACGGGTGGGCCCCCATATCCACTGGGGATATGTTCCAGGCCCCTCCGTGGATACTTGAAACCGTGGATAAGAGCGAACACCCCTTCATGGTTTCCTGAGGGCCCCCCCACCCTGCCTCCCCTGCAGGCAGGCATGCTTGCCCCCCTTATTTTTCTTTCAGCAAGCTTTGTTTCTTCCTTAAAACAAACAGAGAAGCAACCTCCATTGCAGGCAAGTAGAACGAGACTAAGTCCTAGAGAGGCTCTGCAAGGTTTCTGTTAACCTTGCAGAGCCTCTCTAGGACTTAGTCTCATTCTACTTGCCTGTAATAAGCAGCCAGAGGTTGCTTCTCCTGTTTGTTTAAGGAAGAAACGAAGCTTACTGGGAAAAAAGTAAAAGCCTGGGGGGGTCCTCACGATCCGTGGATAACTGAAACCGTGGATAGCAAATCAGTGGATATGGGGGCCCACCTGTATTTCATTTGCATGGCGGGGGTGGAAGGTGTCACCTGACTCAGGCCAGGCATCCCCTGTCCCCAACAGTTTGAAATACTGCACCTTCAGTAGCTGATCAGTACTGAATGAATGCCTACCCCTCCACGTTCTTCCATCCAGATATAACAAACGTGACAGGTCAAAAGTGCCAGAATAAATTAAATTTCCCTGTACGTGCGAGCCCACCTATTTCAACCTACACAACCTTATAACATGTTTGAAAACCAGCTGTTGTCTTGGCTCAGGGTTCGTCGGAAGATGATAGATCAGATACGCTGTATGGCTACTGCTACTGACCGGAAAAAAAGACACCAGAAGAAGGGGACTTGGCTCTCTACTCTGCATGCTTTTGCAGCTCCCGTCGACTCCCACGCAAAGTGTCTACACCCGAGCTCCTCTCCCCCTTTTACTTACCTGGGTTCCTTATAACGGACGGCCAAGAACTTAGTCCCGCCGGTGATCAGCATCAGGGACCCACAGATCGTCATCCCTGGGACGGGACTTGCACTGGCAGTTGCTTCCTCTGCTTCCATAGTCGACAATGGACACACGTGCGTACTCCAGACAGTCGTCGCAGGCTAAATACGGCATCAAACAGGGACGGGGACGATTTCAGAGCGTCCGCGCCATAGAGATAAGAGAGAAACATTGCACACACATCCTCACTTACTGGCATTAAATTGAAATCATATTAGCCATGTGAAGTAGTCTCTATCATAGAGAACGAAAAAGAGTAGAATCTCTCACTCAGTCTTTCGTACACACACACACACACACACACACACAGACACAGACACACACACACACACCCTTAAAAGCACTTCCGGTCTAAAATTGAAATGGTTTTCCAGTGCAAAGTACTCCAACTGTATAAAAACATTTATCACACAGATTCCAAACTGCAGTGCGGCGCAACTCTACGCCCACAGAAAATAATTAGCAAGGGGGGGGGGCTTCCGATCTTTTACCGGACGTTCAGAATAGGTATCGCTCTGGCCTTTTTCTATCTTTGTGCATCAGACAAGAGCGGCAGAGCTTCCACTGGCAACGTGGCAAAAACGGTCAATTGAATACCGGAAGTGCCTATAAGTGTGTCTTAGTGCTTTAGCCCTTGGATCCTATTTATTCAAAGCCACAAGAGAAGAAAGAACTGCTCCTGTATAGCAGCAGCAATATACAGTGCATCCTATAAACATATATGAAGCGCCTCAGAACAGTAACTCAAAAGCTGACCCAAACTATGTATATCAATTTCATCACCTTCCCTTAGGACATACAATAGGGAGGAGGTGTCCCCGCCCCGGCGAAGGCTATGCTCTTGCTAGGGACATGAAAGGCAAGCATTCAACAAGTGCCACTTTTCTCAGTCAGGAGATGCAACTGTCAAAGGCATAGTAGTCCTCCCAACAGAAGGGAAACAAACCTAAAGCTCAGCTTTCAGCTTTCCCGGAGTCTAAAGACTTTCAAGCCACAATCGTGTCAAAATGCAAATTTGCTGTTTAAAAATCTCTCATTCTTGAATATTCAGAATTGGTAGTAACTTAACAAGGACAGATAAACAGAGAGAGATCCCCCATCATCTTGAGTGTCGGTTGCTCGGGGCATCTCTACTCTCTCCCCCTCTTTCCTGCTTAGAGAGACGACAAGGCAGAACTGTTTCCCCTGCCACAGAGAGAGAGAGACCAAAATCCTTCCGACTCTCTGCTGCCAAGCCAACCCTACTAAACAAAGAGGCACAGCATCCTCCAGGCAGCCCCGCTATGCACAGGCGCATGAGCCGATTGGACAACACCGGAAATCCGGGTGAAATCTATGCCCCGGAGTATCTTTGCTTGGGAAGCTGCTGAGAGTGGAAGGGCGGTGGGAACCTTTGGCTGTTGCTCTGAGGTTGCCGAGCGGACGGGTTTTGGTAGGACGCCAAGATGGCGGCCTCCCTATTAAGCAAATCTGGCCGGGTCGCGGCGTTCAAGGTAACCGACCGTCAGGGATCATTTTGGGGTTTCTCGTTCCGGTGGGGCTTCATTTTGGAGCGAGAGCTGCACCACCCCAGCCTTTGACGCTCCGCCGGTGGATTAAAACTTACTTCCAAGAAAGTGTGCGCAGGGTTGTATCTTGGGCTGTCCTCAGGTCAGGATCTCCAGGAAAAGAACCAGATTTTCATGGTGAAGGGGCGAAAATTAAGGCATCAGGTTAACTCGTGCTTGGCTTGAAGGTTGCTTCCGCACCAGGGTCAGGGATGAGGTTTTGCGTGGGTGGTAGTAGAGAGCGTAGTTTCAATCCGTAGTCCCTTAGGTAATGGGGCTGGGGTGGGGAAGACCTTCCTGTCTGAGACCCGGAGAACCACTGGATATACAGTGGTGTGACAACTCGCTATACTGAACTGCCTGGGTATAAGGCAGCTTCATATGTACTGTAGTATTCATATATTTGCTCTGTTGCTGTTTTCCATCAGGGTCTTCTTGGAGACAAAAGGCACAGCCAGGTTCCTCCCATGATGAGGACCCTCCAAGTGCTTTTCTCTGCCCCTTTAGATGCCCCATGTCTTGTCCCCATTTTACCAAGTTCCATTCCCTGATGTTTCAGGCCTCACCCCATAGCTCCCAAGCCCTGCATTTATGCCTTAGGAGTCTTGGCATAACTGTCATTTATCAGTTGTGCTTTGTTTTGTTTGTCTTTGCAGTATTCCTGGAAGGGTTTATGTAGACAGCAGTTGCAGCACATGTGTAGTGCTTGTTCATGTCCCTATCTTCCCTAGGTGGTATTGGAACTTGAAAGACTAATTGGAAACTGTCAGACTTGCATAGCTACTTCACACCCTTACAGGCCTGAAGGGCGGGACAGGAACATGCCTTTGTTTGTGGACATTCTTGTAGGATCCTCAGTGCAAATATTTTGCCCTTGACACTGCTGCATTCCCCCCCCCCCCACTTCAATGAGTTGCTGAATTGGTGCCGGCTTTTGATGATAGACCTTGCTCTGCACAAACATCTGTACTGTAATTACTTAGAAAGTCATATCTATGAACCATTGAAATCAGTGAGACAAGTTGTGGCTGTGTTAAGTTCCATTAATTTCAATGATATTTAGGAATCCTAACTTTCTTAAAATGCAACTCAGTAAGTGTGCATAGGATTGCAGTTCTAAAGGTGCATGTAGAGAAGTGGCCAAGAACACTTATGTTCATAAATCTGAATAATCAGACTTGTCTTCAATATGTGTTTGGCTAACTAGGTTCTTGGTGGTTTATTGAACATGCATATGAGATGCAAATTGAAAGGTGCGTTTTCTTATTGTTTTTCTACAGGTATATTTATAGACTTGAGTAGTGCTCATAAAACTAAATTGTAATGTAAAGATTCATGAAACTGATTCAGTGGACTGATCATATGACTGTATGCCACAAAGAGGCAAATAAACAGTCTATTCTTAAGTCTTGCTGTGCAAATACACAAGTACCTAGGCTGGCATGGACCAGCAACTGTGTTTATTTTTTAATTTAATAACAAAACAATGATATAATAACAATGCAAAGCAACAAGTAAGAAAATAAAGGGGGGAAGAGAAAAAAGGTAGAAAAACGAAATGTATATGTTTAGTAAACATACAAATAAACATGGCCATCCATACTATAGATATTAATAAAGAGTCTATACATAAACTTCTAAAAAGGGCTTCCAAATAGCTAAAAACATATCCATATGCAGTTGTCTTCTATAAGCCTAGATAATTCAATTATTCAATTATTGAGAGAGTTAAAAGGTCCTCAGTCCACTGAAGAATAGTGGGAGGGCACTTTTCTTTCCAACATTTCAATATGAGTCTTTTAGCTACAGTAAGGGCACAAAGAGTCAGTTTCCATTGTCCTGCAGATAAGTTCCATAGAGTAGGTAACTCATTCAAAATAACATACATATCCACAAATAAAAATGGTTGCTGTAATACACAATTAATACAGCTTATACTAGGCTTACCAGATCGTCGACGGGGACGGAGCGATCTCCCCTTAAGGGGGTGGAATGTGGGGGGGCCAGAACGCGTCACGTTCTGGCCCCCCTCGCGCTCCGCCCCCTTAAGGGGAGATCGCTCCGTCCCCGTCGACGATCTGGTAAGCCTAGCTAATAACCTCCACCCAAAAGGGTTGTATTGCTATGCAAGACCAAAACATATGCCTAAATGATGCTTCAGATTCACCACAATGCCAACGATTACCATAGATTCCTTAGCAAGCCCATTACTATATATTGCCATTCAGCTGATATAGGTAGAGCATATTTACTCTTCAGCTTAGTGAAAGAAACTCCTGATCTTGACCAACTCCTGATCTTCCCAAAATAAAAATTGCTCTATCTGTCCAATTCTTCCACAAAAAGGGTTTCTTCCCTATTTTTAATTCAGGGTTAGCCCAAAGTGTTAACTTAGCATGAGTAAATGGATCAAATTTATACTTCCTAGAAATTGTTGTCCACAAATGTCTGATTGAAGAAATTGTAGGTGGAACTCCGTCTGTTTTTACCCATGTGGATCCCAATACCATCCATTAGAAAGAGGTGCCAGATAAACTTCCAAAATAGCCCAAGATGAGTTACTAGAATTTGGAAAGTGGATTCCAGTGGAAGTTAGAAGATATTCCTGATGATATAAATTGAGATCTGGGAATTTATTTATTTATTTATTTTTCATATTTTTATACCGCCCTTCCTCCAAGGAGCTCAGAGTGGTGTACATATTTCCTCCCCTCCTTTTTGTCCTCACAACAACCCTGTGAGGTAGGTGGGGCTGAGAGATAGTGACTGGCCCAAGGTCACCCAGGAAGCTTCGTGGCTGAGCGGGGATTTGAACCTGGATCTTCAAGGTCTAAGTCCGACTCCCAAATCTTCCATCACTATATTGAAGTTGCATCCTCTTTAAAGAAATTCTTAGTGGGGAAAGACTCCACAAAAAATTCCTAAGTAAGACATAAAATTTATGTATACATCTCTATGGTATATTTAAAGGGATTGCACAAACTACACATATAATGCGAGGGATAATATTCATTTTTAATGTATTAACCTTGCCCCACAGGAACGAATTTAAAGGGGCCCATCTGTCTAGATCCAGTGCTATTTCATTTGCAAATTTATTAATGTTCAATGCAATAATCTGTGATATATCTCTAGGAATCAATATTCCTAAATACTTAATGACATCTGGGCACCATCGGAATTGCCAAGCACTAGATATGCTATGTGCCTTATTGTCTCCAAGTGGCATCAGGTCAGATTTAGTCCAATTGATTGAATAACCAGATACATTTCCAAAGAAGATTGAAGTTCAGCAGCTGTGTTAGTATACTATCAAGGCTTGGTATAAAATTTGATGTTTCAAGGATGTACAAGAGCATCATTCAACATATGCAAATTAGGAGTGGGATGGTGAACACTTGACAGCTCAGTTCTAATTGTCCAGAGGAATGGTTAATTGAATGCAAACACATTTTTAAACCGCTTCAGCGCTGGCCTTTATTGATGCATTAGCTTCTCTAGAAGTTCAAGTACTGACAGACAGCTTTTATTTTCACACTTTTGCTTCTGGGGCTATTAGTGGTACAGGTTTTGATTATTCTAGTAGAAGAGGGGCCTTAAAATGCTGTAGTAGGTGTTTGTTTATGCATGCTTGACCTTTTTAGTAGTTTAGATTTAAGTGATGTCCTGTGGTTTGCGCTTTGGTCAGATAGTTAGAGAATGATGAGATCTATGAAAAAAACCGCATGGTGGCTATATTAATGTTACCCATCATGCTAACTACATTTACTGCTATGAAGGGAATCTCTGTGAGTGGTCTGTTTTTATCACTACCGCTGTCACTTCTGCCCCAACTTCTTAGCCATCTTGATCTATATTGTGCTTTATACTGTACTTTTACCAGAACTAATAATTTACCTACCCAAAAAGGACAAACTGTTAATTATGCCTTTCTTAATTCTGGTAGACTTTACAACTGCAAGCATGGGGGCTTCACAGGCTGCCTGCCGCCGTTTTTCTCTGCACCAAATCAGAGGAGTCTAAAAACAAAAGGAGTCATTCAGCAAAAAGTAAGAAGATACTCTTTCTTGTTTAATTACATTGGACAACACACAATTTGTCTCTGAAATGGAAATAGCTAATCTTTACTAATTTCGGCATGCTGAAAATGAAAATGACAATAAAATCTGTCATTGGCTCTAGTTTAGGAGAAGCAGTTTGCACTGCGTACATAAATGTTGTAAGTACTGTTGCGCATTTACCAGTATATGTCAATGGAACTATCTATTGCGGATCTCTCACAAATGGTAGCCAATTTTGCATTTTCATTGTCATATTCGTGTTCAGCACCTCACTCTATAAGAAATCACTAATATAACCTCGGGAGCATGACTTTTGTTAAGATTTGTTGTCCAGTGTTATTATCGTGGGTAATAGATAGTTTTCATAACTCTTATTTTTGCAGCCTGATGAGGTTTTGCTAGTTTTCTGGTCTGTAGACTGTCAAAGTTCAAAGCTTTAAAATTATGTCTAGTGGCTGATTCAGTGTTCTTTGTATTTTATAATGGACTTCCGCTATTACTTTTCAAGAATTGTGTGCCACGGAACATTCACCTAAAGTTTCCAGGGTTATTTTTAAATTCACATTATTCTCAGAGATCAAAATATTCAGAGCAGCAATACTAACAATACCAGCCCAATCCTACTTAACTTTCTGCGCAGCGATTCAGCAAGGCCAGTGCAGGCAATGCTGCATTCTGTGCAGAAGGCGGGAGATCTCCCCCAAGTAAGGGAACTTTTGTTCCCTTACCCCGGGTAACCCCCCCCAGCCCCCACAACGGGTCCCCTCGGATCCACACCAGCTAGTTTGCTGGTGCAAGTCCAAGAGGCCCCATGTAAACAAAACAGGCCCGGGAAGGGGGATAGGATTCGGCGCGTGCCACTGCTGCTGATCCTTCCTGGGCCCGATTGCCCCTTGTCACCGCCCCATTACACACCCACACACCACACACACCCACAACACACTGCTATTTGAGACTTGCTGCCCAAGACATTAACATATGCCCCTAAGCAAATTTCTCAGTTTGCTTCTTGCCAAGATTGACGCTTCCTCACAGCTCAGGTCCTTTCAAACAAGTTTCAAAGGCAGCACCTAAGAGCTCCACCCTCTCCCAGCTACATGCACCCCTCATTCTATGTATATTTTTAATCTGCCCTTTCCTACTTGTTAGTTTGAGGATGTTCAGATTTCTTAATTTGGTTCTATGTGAAGCAATAGAAGCCTTGCAAGAAAAGTGCTTGCCTGCATGCTCTAAATTGAAGCCAGGCTGCTCCTATACAAATGTCTGAGTCCCCATGTGCATAACACTGGCCTATCAGCATAATTGTATGTTATTTCTGGTAGAAATAATATGGTTCAATATTCTGTTTGCTTTAAAAAATAAAAATAATTAAAGAATGCTTTTCAAGCTTGAGGGTTTTTTGTTTTTCTAAACATCCAAAGCTTAGAGTTGTTTAGATTCAAGGAATTTCATAACTTTATACTTGGACATACCTTCCCACATGACATGCCCTTAACCTGAGTGTATATTTCAAGAAAAGAAATGTTATTCTGGGGCTTAGAAATACTCTGCTATTAACAGATGTCCTTTTGTGCCAAATCAGATCGTTTTTGTAGACAATAAGTTGCACCCTAAGTTATCCTTCTGTTCGCTTAAAGCAGTGCTTCTCAATTATTTTCTGTCATGCCCCCCCCTAGGAAGAAGAAAAAATTTCGCGCCCCCCGCGCGACTGTAAATATCTCCCGCATGGGGGGCCGGCCCCCCGGAGCCCTGCAATAAAACTGTCAAAAATCGAAACCTATTTTTGACAGTTTTATTGCCTTTTTTTAAACTTCAAAAAAGAAGTTTTTTAAAAGGTTTTTTAGCACTAGCGCGGGGCTTGCAATAGTTAGTGTATGCTTTGCGCCACTTAACTAGATTGTAGGAGCCTCCAGCGACGATCTACTTCACCGACGATCTCTTCCGGGGAGCAGATCGTTCCTCTGCTCCCCGGCGTGAACTCTGTAACGCGCCTAGGAGCGCTCTGCAGAGTTCACGCTGTGAATCACGCATGCGCAAGACGATGATTGGCAACATCGTCGTCTTGCGCGTGCATGAACTCTGCAAAGCGCTCCTAGGCGCGTTACAGAGTTCGCGCCGGGGAGCAGAGGAACGATCTGCTCCCCGGAAGAGATCGTCGGTGAAGTAGATCGTCGCTGGAGGCTCCTACAATCTAGTTAAGTGGCGCAAAGCATACACTAACTATTGCAAGCCCCGCGCTAGTGCTAAAAATACTTTTAAAAGCCGAAATAATACAAAAAAACCCCCCGAAAAACCCCAAAAGTTTTTGCCAGTATTTGCCGAGGTCAAACGAGCCCCCCTTTACGGAGCCTCGCGCCCCCCCTGGGGGGCGCCCCCCACTATTTGAGAAGCACTGGCTTAAAGGGACTTGTGCATGTGGAATTGATAGCGCAAGGTTCTTGCACAGAGAAATCCAATTGGAATCCTGTCTTGACTTTGTGCTTATGCAACATGTTGTGCAACACAAGATGTAGCATATCAAATTTATCAGTACCTCATTATTGTACATAATGGCTTTTAACAAATGTACATTATACATAATGGCTTTTAACAAATGTAAATACAGGTGACCCACTGGGGTTGTTTGTTTTAATTGTTTTAATTATGTGTGTTTAATTATTTTAATGTACATGTTTATTTTAATGTTGTAAGCCGCCTTGAATGCCCTCGCTGGGAGAAAGGTGGGATACAAATTCTTTAAATAAAATAAATAAATAATATTGTGCAATTTCTTCCACATCACTTGCACAACTGCACATGCCATTGTGCAAAATGGCACCTTATTTCTGTGTTCACTCTTTTGGATACAACTCTCTGAGAACCTTTTTGTAACTGTTAACTTGGCATTCAAACATCTAATATGTACAATAATTTAATATCCAGAGTTTGGAAAGTGCTATTATACCTTCAGAATGCGCTTCTTTCTTTTTAATATGCTGCTTTAAAATGTATGGTCCTGACCCTCCCTTTCAATTGCAACTTTAATTTGTTGCTAGCACAACATGACAAACATGTCAGTATGCTAACCCCCCACCCCTCATCTTGCCTCTCTATCCTTAACCCCAGTTATAGCTTTACTATGTCTTTTTTCTAACACAAGCTAACTTCTCAAGTCTGCAGCCTGTAAAAACCATAGCAGGGAGGAACCAGGAGAGCATCCAGATCTTGGCCCTCCTCTGGTTCTCTGCGTACTGTGGCATAGTAGCATATGTAATTCTAGTTTGGGAGTAGAGAGAATACCATGCTTGTTCATTTGCTATGATGACTGTGGACACTGCTAATGGAAGATTAAAAATGAGGTGCCTAGTCATTGCTTTTCTGATGCTGCTGCATTTGAACCAGGTGTTGCTAGTTTTCTGTGTAGCCCCTTTGCTTCTCATATCATTCTTCTGCTTTGTGTCCTTAAACTACTTTGTGAAAGTGACACGTCTATATACCAGCCCAGTCACCTATGGTGATCCGTTGTTTTTCAACCAAAGCCAGCTTAGTAGCATTTGAGGAGAGAGTATGACGTGCGGACAATTGGGGTACCCAATTATGCTACTTAGAAGGTTGCTGACATGGAGCCATTGACCTAATGTACAATTTTTGTTCAGTCCCTAATTATCTTTCTGAGCAGAAATTTGACTGTTGATTAATAATAAGCTGGACGCAAACAATTCTGATACCATGCTTTTAAATATTGTCCCCCTTTTTCCAATATTGAACATGTTGATGATTTCATCCCTTTTCTATTGTCTTAATGGTCCCATCATCTGCATCACTCCAGCCTGGTTCCATGCTGACTTGTCTACTTAATATCTTTATGGGCACTGTTTCTTTAAGGGTGCAAAGACATTTCAGAAATGAATTAACTTTCCTGGATCTAAAACACAAACCTTGTAATTCCCTGCATTGTGATCACAGCATGGATAACCTTAAGTGACTCCAAGCTATGGACTACCACCATGAGCAGTTAGAACTTTTAGGAGCAAATCAAGGAAATGTAGTTAGCACATTGTTCCAAAAATGTTCTTCTCTAACTTTAGAATATTCTTCTGCACAAACAAAGGATGACTCAAGCAGTGTTTGAGCCAAGGGCTAAAGCATGAAAGTCGCTGTTGAGAAGCTTTGGGGCAAGACCCTGCTGGAATTTGTCAAGCAGGCAGAGCAGAGACAAAAGCAGTAACTGTTGTAATGCTGGCTCCAATCAGAGCAATGAACTGGTCTGTAGTTTTGACATTGATTCCCATTTTTCCATAGCAACTTGAGCCTAGTTTTCAGAAACATTTGAGGTAGCCAATATCTACATCCACTGTGCAACTTCAGACTGCAGGTGGAGCTATACATTTGAATATTTTGCTATGCAAACACAAATAGAAGTATAGAAAACTAGCATGTCTGGGAGAAAGCTAAGCCAGGACTGTTCTCCAGGACATCTAGTTTTCTGATGTTTTGTTGGACTATGCAACAGTTATAGAAGATGTGAAAAGCTCTTTGTTCTGCATTTTTGAGTCTTGCATCTATGGTCTTCCACCTAACTCGCTACTCACTTTGGAAAATGTACACTGCATCCTAAAGATTCATTTAAAGTAGTTGATGGAAGAAGAAGTGAGGCACTCTGCAACAAATGTGTCTGTATTATACGGAAAAGTTACAGTGATGCTCATCACCTTCGCTGTAGGTAAAACATGCAGCTCTTTTAATTGTGAGGGTTTCATTCTTTGCTAGGGTGGTCCAGCTGCACAAGTAACCCAAGAAATTGTTTGCAGTCACAGTATTTTTAGGTACATCAGTGAAGCATTTTGTCTTGCTCTCCCAGCATCTTTTGAAACCTTGCAAGGGATCCCAAGGTACATTGTGCAGCACAGTTGTTTGAGATGGCAAACTGTCTCATGGCAGCCCTGGTCCTATGAGTCCTACTGTCTCCTGCTGTCATAAAACCCAATACATTTTCTGTTGCTGTGTGCTTCTAGTGCTCATCGCCATACTCAATCAGTTACAGCTTTGTACAGCTGCTCTTTCCTGCTTCAAGAAAGATTCCTGCTTCGTTATCTTGAGATAGTACCTTCTGTAAGTTGTGGTGATGGCAACAGGTGTAAATGACTTTTTAAAAAGGAATTAGATAGATTTATGGAAGATAGCACTCGCTTTGGAACCTCCATATACAGAGGCAGTATGCCTCTAAGTACCTCATGCTGGGAACAAATTATAGGGAAAGACTTCATGCTCTACTTGTGAATGTCCAGAAGCATGTTGTTATCTCCCAGTTTTAAAAAAATGGTGTAGCTGGACGTTGGTTTGATCCCCAAGGCAGGTCTTATGTTCAGAGGAGGAATAGATATGATGACTGCTGCCCTTAGTTCACATTTTTCTTGAGAAGGGTCAGCATAGCTGATGCAGGTGGAAGAGAACTAGTAAAATATACTTGTGGCCACTGTAAGAACAAGGCATAGGAAGCAACTATTACAAGCAAAAATGAACGTTACAAACAAGCAATTGTATACATAGCTACATTATAATTTAAAAGCAAGTGCTTTGCTTTAATGTAAAGATATTCATTATACTGTGTGTGTGTGTGTGTGTGTGTGTGTGTGTGTGTATGAGAAGATAATGGATTATGCTGCAATTGTCAAATGTTGTGATAGAGTTGAAGTGCTTTGTTTTAATCAATTTCTCATAAAATGTATTTAATGTAACTCGGATACAGCAGTGCTAAATATACTCTTCACAGTGCACTTGAGAAGATAAGAAAAGTGTTTTCATCTCCACTTCACAGATTGAAACAGTGTGTTTCTGATAATGTAGGGTTTACAGGCAGTGTGACAAGAGGAGGTAATATGCCACTTTGCTCAGTAAGTGGCATATTACCACTTACTGTAAGGAACCTCAGCAAGCAAAAGATTCCTTTACTTTTTGTTTTGTTTTTTAATGAAATACAGCTACTAATAGAAATTGAACTTCTCAACTGATGTTTATACCTGATCCTTTCCTATTTACCTAGAGTGGAACTCTATATTAACAAGGGTGTGTTTGAAAATATAACTTCAAAAATGGCATTCCACTCTCTGCCATCTTCTAAATGTAAGTGGCACCAAGGAGTGCACCAAGCTGTTAGCCACCAGAAAAGCAGTTGAACATCCTTACAAGCTGTCTCCTAATTCTTGTCCCCAATTTACAGATAAAGGTGAGGCCGTAAGTAGCACTAAACCTGATGAGGCTGTAAAACTAGCAGATGAAGACCTGAGGAAATTCTTGGCAAGAAAAACTTTGGTAACATTTCCTCAGAGAACCCTTGAGAGGGAGTTTGTCTCCTCCTCAACAGGACTCTTGGGTAAGAAGTTGGCAGACGAAGAGTCCTCCTCTTCATCAAGCTCTGATTCAGATTCTAGCTCTGATTCTGAAGAGGAAGATAATGCTTTGAAAGATGCTGTAAAAACCAAAGTGTCATTTCCAAGACGTGATCCCATCTCTTTTGAGAATAGAACAATGAAGATAAAAATAAGAACTGACAAACGCTTTCCCCAAGAACAAGACAAGGACAATGTACCTTACAGTCTCAGCATTGCAGAGTCCTCAGTCAAACAGAAGGGGTTAAATCGAACAACAGCTGATAATAAATTGTTAAAATCAGATTTGTCAAAACATGCCACAAAACAAAGGCCTGATGAAACACCTTTCAAGAGCATCAACTTGGGAATAAAACTTGCAGACAGCCAAAGGCCAATAGAAGTAGCATCTAAGCAAGTAGAGGCATCTCTCCCTGAAGCGACATCAAGTCAAATGTCTAGAAGTCCATCAAGGCCTCCACAAAGTATAGCACAAAATCCCACTTTGCTGAAACAGGAGAAAAACGCAGCAATGGAGATACAGGAGACTGAATCGCAGAGAAGAGATGCTACTGTGCAACAAGCAGAGACTTTGAATGACAGCATGTCAGTGGTAGAAACCACGAAAGAGGTGATCATCCCAGAAGCAGGAGTTCAGACTGAACAGCAAAGCACTCTACAGGGTATTGCTTTTATCTTGTTTGCTCTGCATTGGTCCTATGGGGGCTGAGGGCTTTATACTGAGCGTACATCTTGTGCTCTTAATTATTACTGTTGTTGAACACATTCTGTAATCTCTTCCAGTTTTTAAAGAACTTTGTGCATCTATTTGAGCAAACGTTTTTACTTTGAGGAGTTCTTTATATTGCACCCAATGATGCTTACTTTCTTATTATTTCCCTACTTGGCTTCAGGTTATTAATAGAAGGAGGTGACTTTCATTGCATTTGTCTTAATTCTCCTATTCCACTGCTCATATCTTTTGAAACATTAAAAGACAACTAGGAGAAACCTTCAACGCCGAAATGAGCCTATTGGAAAATGGCCGTCTTAATGAAATCAGGATTTTGTCCCAGTTTTGGTAGATGCACAATGAAGCTATTGAGTGACCTGTTTTGCAGTCTCTTCTTCTTCTTCCTGCCTAGCATTTGCCCTCAGGCTTAACAGCTGCTTTTCTGCTGGGACTGAGTGTTCCTTCTATACTGGCCTCTCTTTTCCTCTTGCAGTACTCTGATGGTTGTAGAAGCTGGCTTTGTTGTGCTGATGGAATCACAAGGAACAAAGTGGACTTTGACACCAGCAGAATGATAAAGTCGTGCCTCCAGGCTAGCAAAGACATAGGTTTAGAGCCCAGCTCTAGCAATAAAATGAGAGATTTTCACAACACATGACTTCACCTGATGTTCTTCCGTTGTTAAATATCTCTGTTAACACCCTCACTTGTCTCATAACCCTCCTAGGGCTCTTATTTGGTCTCAGAGTATACCAAATATTATCCAAAAATCAGGTCTTGCTATTTTTCTGTCATTCCATAGGCTATGTTTCTCCATCCAAACCATATTCTTTATTATGTCGTTGCTACCTTTTTATTCTGTCACGCTCTCATGGTCTTTCAAACTTAGTACAATTTTTACTAGTGCACCTTATTTTTTTCCACCCAATAATTGCAGTTTTAATGCAGAGAAAATATTGAGTCTACTTGCAAGATGCATGTATTTGAGCTGGAAAGCAGGGGAAGCTGCTGGGAGAAATGTATCGTCAGTATGACTTTCAAAAATATACATACATTTAGGAAGCTTAAAATATGGGGGGGGGGAGTTTCCCAATTATTTGGGCTTCTGTGCATCCAGTAGGGGGCACTAATGCCTGGAATAGATGAAATGATATACTTGTACAATGAAAACGCCTCAGTGGTTTTTGGTTATCATCTTTCAGTTTGGCTCTGTTGTGGCCTAGAAAACCTAACTGAGGCGGGGGAGTTGAAATGTGAAACGTTTAAAACAGATTGTATTTAACAGTCTATTAAGCTGCAAGTGAATGGCAGTTAGTAGAACTGCTTGAGATAACTAAAAAGTCAAATCTGGCTGTGGGTGTAAGTATAATACATGTAGGTCACGATCAAGTCAAGAAATTTAAATCTCATTGATTTCAGTGGCAGAAGTTTAAGGACTTGCTAATTTTTCTCAATGAAATAAATGGGACTCAGACATGCTGCATTGTGCAAAATGTCTTTCCCTGTTAACATAGTGTTAAAATTTTCTGCTGTCTACACTAGTCTCTCCATCCTTCTCCATCTTCTATAGTTTCTGCAGCTGGACTACTGAAAAGTAGTCAAACAATAATGCAGCGTAGAGATGATGAGAGAGAAATCTTTTTAGAAAAAAAATTAAACCCCTTTCATCTGTAATGTTTTGTTTGGCAGAGATGGACACACAAAAAATGTGAAGGGAAACATTGAACTATACAGGCTACTTGTAATGTTAGTGCTTTCTAGTGTTAGTGCTGTCTGCTGATAGATGTTTTATAGGAATTTGTACATATGAACACAACCAGACACCATTTAATGTTGCATGGCAACCTCAGGGTTTTCATTGCATGCTTTATTTCTTTATGGAGATCTATTGAAAGAAGAACAGGCAGATATCTTGTGGCTTTTGTTATGGCATACTCCCTGAACTAAAGGGGGAAACGTAAGGAGTGAAATACTCCACTGGGAAAAAATTGCAAATCTCTCTCTGTGGTTTGGATACTCTCCAGTGTCTTCATCTTCCAATGGAGTAGTTGCATGATGTAACATTATAAAAATGCATCCATGAACCCCCTGGGTCCAAAGGTAGAACGTTCATGTGCAGAGAAAGCTTGCGTAGTTAGAGCTGTGCTTTCTGTTTTCACAGCAGTAGGTCCCAATGACAGAGAAACAAGTCACTGACTTTAAAAAGCATCTTGCCTCTTAGGCTGGGAGAGCTATTGTGACAAAAAAAGCAAACAAGCAGCCCGGTTCCCTCTCCCTGTGTGGGTGCAGCCCTCCTTCCATGTTCTGTTGTTTTTCCTGTTCCCACCTCAACGTTCCATGGCTCCTGGGGGACCGGACAGGACTGAACGTAGTCTGCATCAGGCTTTTTGTTTTCCTTTCAGGTTACAAACGTATCTTCTTCTACATACCTAGGATGTCCTTTGAATATGTAGAAGGCATGATGGTCTCACTCTGGGTGTCCCTGTTTTGTGCACAAACTGATAAGGCAATCAACCACCTGAGTTTGCTATTAGTATACTGTATAGATTTAAAGAACTTTTGCATGTTCAAATTCTCCTCTTTAATACTGATGTGTATTCTTGACTTCTTGTAAACGTATCGGTAGTTAGTAACTGTCTTCAGCAGTAGAATGAGTAAGGAATCGCCACCCATATGAAATCTGGCTCATCCAGAAAGAATGTCTTTTCTTTTATCTCTGGGTTCACAAGTATTTAATTATTTTCCCCTGTAGAGGCCGGGCCAACAGTTGAAACTCCTCAAGAGGATTTTGACATTTCTACCTACAAGAACCTGCAGCATCATGAATATACACCATTCACCTTTGTGGATTATGATGTCGAGCTCTCAAAATTCAGGCTGCCTCAGCCATCTTCTGGGAGAATATCCCCTAGGCACTGAATCGAGCTCAAATTCAATGCGGAAACATATAAACAAGCTGATCCTGACAATGAAGTGATATCTGTTATAATTAAAGTGCTCTAAATGAAGTTGCTGGTTATCAGTTATTCTAACAAATTAATCCTCTTGATAGTGGTCTGAAAAGTCACACAATATCAAAGGTGTTTTTAGTGGTTCATCAAATTTAGTTTTAATGTTTAGGCTTGATTCTGCTCTAAAATTGCCACATTTTCTACCTTTTTGGAAGGAATTAATTTATGTGCAGGACATTCTTTGTATTGTCTATAGCACACCTACTGTTTAGCTTTATCTCCATAGGTACTCTTCATGAATTTTACAAAGCAGGGACTATCGATCTGTTCTGAACTCTGATGAACAAGGCACATTTGATCAAATACTGTGTTTTCAATATGGTCTTAAATAAATGTGTACTTTTAGGGACCCAGTGTTATCTGGTGAGTTTTAAAGATTCTTTTAGCTTGAAGTAATGCAATGGGTACAGTTCTACCTTTGTGGAGGTGGAGGTGCTCATGCAAACTGAAGGCTTGCCCCTAATTGCAGATGTGCAAAGATGGCCATTCTGGGGTGAAGCAAAAGAGGCCACATTCGCCGGCGGCTCCTGAAAAGGCAAGCGGGAGGTGATGCCTCCCCACACCCCTTCCTTTCCCCTCATCCTCTAGTGCAGAAACAGCACCGAGCCCCCCTCCTCAAGGCAGGATGGAATGGTTTGACCAATAGGCTCCGCTCCCGTAAGAGTTCCCGAATTGGACCGGGCCCGCCCCTTCCGTTGCTTGGCAGCGGCTGCCCCTCCCCCCTTGCAGGACCTGAAGCCGGTACTAGGTTCGCTTCCCTCCCGTTTCCCTTTCGGCCTCATCACATACATCCCTCCTGGTAGGAGCCTCCCATCCTTACCCACGCTCTCTGGCCCAAAGGAGGCCCTCTCTTGTGACCTTACTGAGCTGCTGGTTCCCTACCCCAAAATTATCCCACTGATCTTCCCTTCTACCTACACCTATATAGTGTACTTTAATATTACTGTACAAGGTCCAAAGTACAGCCCTAACACTGAAAACTAATTCTGAAGCAAAGAACTTAAATTAAGATTTGAACTACCTTAATTTAGAAAGTGACTTGAAAATGCAGGCAAGTAGACTAGCCCCGTCAGTTCTATTCATAAGAGATCAATTCTTGCTTCCATTTTAATAACCTGAGGTTTTATTGGTTAGTGATATAATTTACCTTTGAGCCTTTGGTCTTTTCAATAAGAATTTACAGCCCAATTCTACCTCAAATCTCCGTGTGATGATGCAGTGGTACCAATGTGGTCCTCTGAATCCTGCGGGGGAGTTTCTGCCTCAGGAGGCCTCCTTGGGGTAAGGGAACATTTGTTCTCTTCCCCCGGGATAAGCACATGCTGACCCAGTGGGTCAACTCAGATCTGTACCAGCGATATCACGGGAGCAGGTCCATGTTGACCCATGAAGGCAGATCAGGCCCAGGAAGGGAGTTAGAATTTGGTGGGCATTGCTGCCGCAGAACCCTCCCCCTTTGCAGATGTGATCTGCCCACCTCCCTGCCCCATCTCCTCCTGCTCTCCCCATTCTGGCCGAGCCTCCCTCCCAGCCCCTACGTGGCCTTATCTGAGGCGGTGGGCATCCATGGTCTGTCACTGCGCAGACCTGGCCACTCGCCAATTCCGGCAGTGGCTAGGTCACACTCTCTGGTGTTGTTGTATTTATGACAGCTGGAAAGCGCTTTATGCCACCAGAACACCCGTTCCAGTGGTGTTGCGGCCAGTTAGGATTGGGCCTTAAATAATATTAAATAATATTAAAACCAATTTTGCTCAGGGGCATATCCACTGTCTTTATTTATTTAATTTAGGCAAAACATGCCGTAGTGGGAGGAATAGTTTTATATTCTTGAAAACTTTTATTTGATGATTGGGAGGTAGTGTGGCTTATTTCTGCTTTCCTTTTAAATAACAAAACAGGTTTTCATTGTTTGTGTGTTAGAAATATGTAGGCAGATTTGGTGAACAAGAATATAAAGTTAAGTGGTTGGCTTTCTGCTGGCCACATATCACTGAGACTAGTTTTAGGTCTGGCCTATTGGAATTAATTTCAAAAATGTTTCATAACTAAAAACAAACAAAGTGCTTTGAGTGGCATAAACATGATTTTCTCTTCTTCCTTCCCTGTTGACCTGATCTAAGCTTAGCCTTTGTTCTGATTTGTTCTGAAGTCTGCCGGTGGCCTTGTCTTCAGCTTCTTTTTCCCGCAATCGGGGAAAAGAAGTCGAAGATGTAGGCGCGACAAAGGCTGTGGCTTTTTAAGTGGCTGGGAACCAGCCGCATCTCTGGCTTCACTTTCCTAATAGTGGGGAAGCCAAAGACACGGCCACCCCCCCAGCCACTTAGAGCCTTTGTATTCCCCCCCTTCAGCTGGGTGACGTGTCACCCTGGGGCAGCCCGTACCCCCCCTTAATATGCTACTGCTGATTAGTTTCATCTTATTGGAATATTTTAAATAATAGTAATTAAGGCAAATTTAAAAGCTGTGCTTGTGAGTGTAAAGCATAGAGCTTTAAAACCTAACCTGATAGGTTGCACTTCATAAGCCTAGCTGAGTGCAATTGTAGGCTTTGGTTTTACTAAGCCTTAGAGAATCTGAGCTGCTGTATCAAAGCAGGACTCTGTACAAGACCTCATCTACTTAAAATGCTGTTCAGCGTTAAAGCATGGCAATATAGAGCGGCTAAGGTGTTATTGTCCAAAATATGTTTAGGAGGATAATCTGGAGGAATACAAATTTTTAATTATCTGCTATGCTGCCCCTGGTCTGTCTGTCTTCATTGGTCAAGGAATGTGTTAGTGTGGGGAGCTGACTTCTGAAAAGTCAGAATAGGGGGAAGCTGAAAGGTACCGGTATGCTTGCTTGCAGTGCTTCTTCCATCCTTCCCACTCCCTCTTTAGAATAGTAAAATTTTAAACTGGAGCAAATGTAACTGTTAATAATGAAAACCTGCAGTATTGTTAATTCTTGAAAGTGCGAATGTAATTAGTACTTGTCTTGATATAAAAAAGGTATCCCCTGACAATTAAGTACTTGTGTTCAAAACAGAAGAAAAATACACTAATATACAAATATGAATGTTTGGCTTCAAAATGTGTTCTACACCTCAGTCCTGAAGAGAGGATGTCTGTGAATATTCTGTGTTGATTTTTATTCCAATAAGATGATCTACATCTTATTACCCCTGAAGTACAAAAGTCTATGTATTATACGCCATGCTTTTTCTAACTTTCACATTGTCCTGAACTCTTGTTCTATCTTGTGTGTGTTCAAATATTTGCAAAACAGACTCTTGTCAACTTTCTAATGATACCCAGGACTTAGAGATGCTGCTGTCAACAACACAATACTGTCTGATACTGCACAGCTCCAAGAACTGTAGGCATGCTTCCCAGAGTCTGAAAAGTATTTGGTCTCATTTCCAGATATGTTTTAGCCAATGTGCCTATATATTCAGTATTTGTTGGCAGAGCAGCACATGTGTATGCTTTGCATTCAATGCTTTATCTTTATGGTACTTGCCATTTTTAAGCCTTTGGGACCAGTTACCCTATTTTTAACCCTCCTCCCATCACATTTACTAATGTGAAAATTCAGAATTGGAAGTACTGATGTGGCAGCAAGCAATATATTTCTTTGCGAGAGCCATCAGGCACCTGTACCTTACTATGACTAAAGAAATACCTGGATGCCAAAAAATAAATAAATAAATCTAGAATACTCCTTTGACAGAGCGGCAATGCTGTTGGAACACATTCAACTCTAAAATCAGAAAACAGACAATGGGCATTCTAAAAATGTGTCCAAATGAATCTGAACTGCTAGAGTTCATACATTCTGGAAAGCTGCATACCTTAACAACCTCGCTGCCAGTTTTACTATACTATTTATGAGAGAGGACAGCCTCAAAAAAAATGTGATGCTTTTGCTATGATATTCTTGTACTCTCAAGCATGTCAAAAAATGTAAACCTTTCATTCTTCCCAGGTTGATGGGCTACATTAGAATTTTACCTAGGCAACACTTCACATTAGATTTTTTTCAATCCTGTAATATAATTTCCAAGAGATATGTTGGTCTAAAGCCTTGCTAAAGGTCCCCTTTCCTGTTGTAACAAGCCATTTCTGATGTGCTTTTCATTTTATTGCATACATTCTCCCACTTGTTTTGGATTTGAAGATGTATGCTTTGGTTTTATATTGCACCAAGGAAAATGAATTGCCAGTAAAACCAAGCAGTTTGGGCTCTGAATGCACACAGGAAGCTTACTGAGTAGGAAAACAATTTCCTAGACTGACTTTTCCAATTGCAAGCAGGCTTTAATTGCCTTCTAGACTTGAAAATGTCTTGTAATGTTCTACACAGGCAGCTGATGAACAATAGAAATAAGTTGATTAACAAATTATGTGTGCGATGTTTGGGTGAAAAGAGTAAAAAAAGCATTACTGAAATGCAGTTATCCAAGATAAAAACCGAAACGCTTTCACCCTATTTTCAGAATTCTAAAATAGATCTTAGAAATACCACTTAATCAAAATGATAACAAAATTGGGAAGTAGTTTTGCAGCTGCTGAAACTACTCTGTTACTACTACTCTGGCCCTATTTTCTTTCTCCATCTGTTGTCTCTTGTCCTATCCAAAGTTCTTTGAGGTAGGAAACTTCTTTGTTTTACAGAGTGTTTAGCACAATGGGATTAACTATTTGGACTTCTTGAGGTGAGAATAATTATAGAGAGATGCTTGGGTCTCATGGGACTACCCAAAGTAAGGTATTGAAGTCTAGTACAGTATGATCCTGAGAAGCCTGAAAATGGATTATTTTTTCCCACTTCTGGCCAACCCTTGAACATAAAGCTATGTTGTAGACTTAAGCTGATTTTTGAGTAATTTCCTCTCCCTCAGGAACTTTTGAAAGCTATCGTGGAAATCTATTGCACAGAATTAGCTATACCTTCACTAAGGTACAATTGTCACAATTCTTTGTAGAGAGGCTGTGGTAGTTAAAGTAGTAAAAAAAACACTACTAGATGTTTGTAGGGTAAAGTAGTAAAAAAACGGTAAATCAGCCCAAATCAAACCTTATATGCAATACAATAATGGATTGTAGGGACTTTCCTTTAGACATTGGTCCCTGTTGGATTGGGAGTGCCGTATTTCCAGTAGCAGACTGGTAAGATTTTGGTAAAGGCCAACTAGATATTGCACCACACCACACACGTTACAATGCTGATTTCTTAGAATGGGGTGCCGGGGGAAATGCATCTAGAGCACTGCATCCTAGGTGGGTGGGAATGCTGAATGGTTCCCCCTTTGTGTGCTTTTGCCCTTAGTTCATTTTCCCTTGGTAGGAGTTATTGCAGGTGTTGGAATTCTAGCAGCAGAACAATAGTGGCAGTAAAGGGGTTTCAAAGGAAAAGCATTGGTGGGGAGAGAGAGAGAGAGAGAGAGAGAGAGAGAGAGAGAGAGAGAGAGAAAGTGTAAGTACAAGCACAAGCCACGCTGTACTTTCAATGAACACCTATTCTCATTTAGTACATCTAACAATCCTTGAATTGGCCTGAGAGAGGGGAGATAAGAGATTTCCCATGCCAGCCAGGCATGTATGCTTGTAAGTGTAGGCTGTGTATAAATAGGTAAAATATTAATGGTAGGTGTTACTTAGAAGCTCCAAAGCACCGCCATCCTCCCTCTTTCTGGCTATGAGCTGTTTCACAGAGGAAACTGTTGAGAAGACCAGTTTATTAAATGAAGGTTTCACTCAAATAAGTTGTTCATCCAGTCTGTGTTTGTGGCTCAGAGCATGGGATTTACGGGGGTTCCTCAGCTGGTGGTTTGCAGGAGCTGTGTATGGTGCTAGGTTGCCAGTAATGTGTGCTGGAATCCATCAACTTAAGGGTAGTTAGGCTTTTGTGAAACGAGCAGCCCAATCCTACTTAAAGATCGGGCGGCCGTCTAAGGCTGTCCGCCCGATCCAGTGCTCCGCCGCGGGCTGCCTGCAGCAGGCAGCCTGTGGCGGAAAATCTACTTGAGGAAGGGGATGATTGTCTCCTTCCCCGAGTGTAACGGCGGCTGGGGCCAGTAGGTCTCGGATTTCCGCCAGCTATTTTGCTGGCGGAAGTCAGAGAAGGCCGTGTAACGGCCCAGCCACCCTCCAGAGATGCCATGTCCCTGCTCCCGCCTGGGACAGCTGGGCCTAAGGCCGCCCTCCAGGCTCCGCCGACCGACGTACCTGCCCGCCAGATCCACGCTTACCTGGGTCCGGCGGCAAGTGGAGTCCTCGGCCAGCAGATCAGGGCAGGCCGGCTTGCGCCGGCCTGCCCTGTCTAAAATAGTCAGCAAGCGTGCTTAATGGCACGTTTGCGACTATTCCGGGCGGCGAATCGCTAGGTCCGCCACCCGGAACTTAAGCTGGATTGAGCCATAAATTTACTTGCATCTTCATATTCTACTACATTATCTAGTTTGGGAAATTGGGTTGAATGTGGTACAAGGCAGAACCAAACAGGTAAATGGAGGGAAGGTATTGACTATTTGTGGTGGGCATGAGGTTTTCCAATAAATCCTGCAAGCAAGAGTATTTCTGCTGAGGCTTATTTACAGTTCAGGAATATTTGGGAATCTGTTTTGTACTAGTGAAATGTAAAGATTCCAAATGCCTAGGCAGTAGCAAAAATGTGTAGAGGGCTATCCAGACCTAAAGGAGGATTAATGTTATACTAATTTAATGTCCTTGATACTGCTTTAATTAAACACAATTAAATTTGACAGGGAAAGATGCTTAGTTGTATTGTATCTCAAATAGTGGTAGCGCTAATACACTAATATATAAGGTACAATTCTATGTAATGGATAGTTTCTATCTCATTTCCAAATGACTTGCAGATGTATTACTGCTGCAGCTGTTGCAGGCCTTGTAATAGCATTAGGCTCTGACTCAGTCAGTTGGTGCCAGTGAATTCTGGCAGCAGAACATGTTTTGATATTCCCAAGGAGCAAACTAGTCAACCAAAAGGGGTGGAAGAGGAGAAGTTAAACTAGGAAATTATGAGAGAAAACTTGAACCGAAGCGTGAAAGAGGTACCGGTATACATTTAAAAAACTGGAGGGTGTATGTTTTATTAACCCAATAATATTGTTCTAAAATCTGCCTTCCAGGGAAACACTTGGATGAGCACATTGACCCATATATTTTAGTTCTCAACCCTAATACTGTGGAACATGACAGCACCTTCTGAAGGGGACAGAGAGCAAAATGGACAGGACACCTAGTGGTTAGTGGTGGCCCTTGATCCCTGCTTCATCCTTTCTGGTCAAATTTGTAGGACGCCCAGACAAAAAGAGGCTGTCTTGGAAAAACCCTTCTCCCAAGTTAACAAAGAACCTCCAAATTCAAGGGGTCCCTCTTGAAGCCAAACAGCAGTGGAACTTAGGTGATCTGGTGGCATGGCAACATAGTCCTCCCGATTGAACTTCGACCAGGTAGATAAATAGGTGGAAAAATATAAGGAGTTTATTAAGAGGTAAAACAAAGCAGATGGGGGGAGGGGCTCAATGGATCACAACAAGGCATGTATCAACAAGCAAACAGGAATGAGAAAGGCAGTTTGTTGGCAAGAAAATTAAAATGCGAGTGCCAAATTAAACACATTTTCTGACGTAGCTAACTGAATACTGGTGCTATTCTAGTTGCACTCTTCCAGGACTCATGGTAAGTGAACCTTTTGCAAAACAGCAGCTACTTTCAACTATGGATAAAGGCAATGCACGTAAGCACCCTGGCCAGGACTGTAAAAAGATAGGATTGATATCATGGGATCATCTGATGATTGGATGTTTATGACCATCTGGCATCCCTTGACCTGGTTAGGTGGGCTTGAATACCTAATCAGCTGCTGTATGCCAGTTCCAGTAGGTGAGCTGCCTGGGATCTATTGTCTGAGTTAGACCCACACAATGAAGAGAAACTATCTATAAAATGACCTGTCAGTCAGCTTTGCCTCGCAATCTTTCTACAGCAGTGCTAAATTCAAACATTCTCAGGAAAGAATCCCAGGACATTGGCATCTGGGCGCTGCAGATCAGAAGGGTCCAAAAGTCGGTGGGTGGGAGGGAAATAGGAAAAAGCAGGCAGGATTTTCATCACACCTGTGAGCTCACCCATCTTGCCATGTGTTTGCCACGTTCAGCTGACCTTATACTGGGTAGTTATATTATATGGCACTTTCTCACCTCATTAAGGTATGATTAAGAAAGTCTTTTGCAGCTTTACTAAACTGGGCTCAATTTTTATTTATCAGTATAAAAATATTGGTCTCGCACTGTTCACTGAGTTATCTGTCAAACACACATTTTAACTCAAGCACCTATAAGTACCATTGCTTTTGAACTTCCTAGTCCTTACATACTGTACTTGAAAATCAAAACGAGTGCCACCTCTGTCTCAAGTTAGGGGAATGGCAGCTCAAGGGCGAGCCTTCTCTGCTGTGGCGCCACAATTGTGGAACTCCTTGCCAGGGGATCTGAGAACCACCCCCTCCCTCATGACTTTTCGGCGGGGACTCAAAACGTTTGTTTCATCTTGCGTTTGGGTGATGGGTTGTTGTCTGCCCCCAGTGCCTCAGTATGTTCTGCCTTGTTGTTCTGCTCTACATTGTCAACCCCCCCCCCAGTGGATTGTATTGTTTTTTAATTTATGTAGTGTTTTTAAATTACGTATGTATTTTAACTGTTGTAAGCCGCCTTGGGCATTTGCCTTGGCATAGGAAAAGGCGAGGTATACATTTTTTTAAATAAATAAATAAAAACCCAAAATCCTACTCGTAGGATATTGCTTCCTGTTGTCCCCAGCCCCCCTTCTATTCAAAGAGGCAGGGAAAATACATTTGTAAGAATTATTTAACATTAAACTAGGCACCATGAGTGAATTTGTTTCAACCTTCTTATGTATATAAAATATATCAGGAAGCAGAAACACATTTATTTTTATGAGCAGAGACATTCCAGTTACAAGGAGCAACATAGCAAAAAAGGAGTCTGCCTGTTTTCACTTATATTGCTCATAAAGCTGGATTATGCGAAATAAACCCTAGAGACAGAAGCAGTATAACAGAACTCTGAATTTTCTACTGTGAACAGTGCTCGAAAACACATGCATAGAGTGTTTTATTACTGTAGCTGCAGATATTTTGGAATATTTATGGGACGTATTGGTTACAGTTGACAAAAAGAACCAAGTTTACAGCTGCTCAGATAATTTGTGCTGTCTGTACAACCGTTTCAAAGATCATACAAATAGATACTGCTCCTTCTGATATTTTTCCAGTTGATTATTTAGCACTAGTATTTTATTCACATCCACACTAGATATAAATGCCTCATAAACTACATTTTATAAAAAGAATACATTTTATACCATGGACATTTTTAATCCAATTTTATACACTCTGTAGACTTTTTGCTTTGTACAGTATATTAGGAATTCTCAAGCTTTTAAACTAATGTTTAATAGTAGCAGCTGTCAACCCCAGACCCCAAAGAAGGACTCTTAATAAAAAAAAATCTTTTAAATCCAGCTTTGAAAAGATCTTGGCATTCTTAAATCTTTTTAGTATAGAACATAGTAGTTTTTTTATTCAAGAAAGGACAAAAGCTTGTACCTTGGACTTCAACATGCAACCAAACCTCTTTTGGCTGAGGTTTGGAAATGGGGTTTTCCTCCACACACTTTCCTGTAGGACACCAACATTTTTTCCCTAACTAGTCTATATTGTGTTGTGTCCTAATAAAACTTTTTTTTTTTAAGATTCTGCAAAAGTTTTGTTGTACACACAGGATCTGGGGAAAAAAATCCTCTGGCCAAGATGAGTTAGTGACCCTGAATTTTTGCCTTTTTTACCTGGCCAGTAGTGTGTGGTTATTTTATGGAGTCCTTCAAGTCTATCCAAAAGTGTAATATGATAAACCTTCTGTGCTGCTGCTTCCGCCGCCACCTACTTGTACCATGAGGTAGTAAGGGAGGGGGCAGATACAAAGAAGTTGTATTTGATACCCACCTTTGTTGCTTTCCAAAAGTAATGTCTTGCGTTTATACAGCACGTTAGACGCTTCACATATTATCTTTGTCATCTTTGCAACAACGCTAGCAGGTACCTGCTGCTGAGAAAGGGTAGCTTTAAGGGCTAAGCTACAACGTGACTCTAATCATGTACGGTAAATTGGCTCTAACGTGGTTCTTTTTTCCCTCTGAAAATAGCACATTTGAGACCCTGATCCATGATTGGGTCCATGGTGAAGAGTTGGAGTTAAAGTCTCCCCACTACCACCACCAGTTGTGATCCAGATCACTTACATGTGATATCTACAGGAGGGAAACAAAACAAAACAGGCTGCACACCAGGGCCAATTACACGATGAAAGCCACATCTAATTTGGCTCTAAGATCACTGTGTTAGTTCAAAGCTTTTAACTATGGCCTTCCCTGCTCACCCTTTTAGTCACTAGTCTACTAGCACTCAAGCTGTAGCCTTCTATTCTTAGTTCTCTTTCTTTTCATTGATCAAGCCCAACAAAAGTTCTGCTGAACCCAATGCAGATTGTTTCTTATAAAATAGCCTGATTATGGTAGCTAATATGGTACCAGCAACACATAACAGCCAGTTTTCGAGTGTTAATGCAGAGCTGCAATAGTGGAAAGGGCAAGTCGGTAGCAGATAAACAGCCTGTTGTCTGCCTGGAATGATGTGATTCTGTGAACACAGAAAGGGCTTGTTTAGCATACAACACGTGCAGAACTCTTTCTTTTTCTGATGTTAAACAATATCAAATCTTTATTAATATGGACTGATTAATGATCAGAACTTAGAGCACCCAGTTCATGAGCCATCTGTGCTGAAGTAATGGCCACTGGGAAAATTGTCACAAAGGTTAGCAAGGGTAAGTCCAGCATAGCCATCAGTTTAACGGGCTTGTCCATAAGTTGATTTAAACCCAGGGACAAACTCCATGATGGAGCCTGAGGTTTGAAAGGTGGAAAAACCTTCCAAGCAGAGGGTGTGAAGAAATGGATGTGTTGTCTGGTACCAGATGAAAGGCAGACATGGCAACAAAGAAGAATAGAACCCGTACACTTAAGGTGAATACCATTCTGCAGCATATCCTAGATCAGGGGTTCTCAACCTTTGGAGGCCTGCATACCCCTACACGGGCCTCCGGTTGCCCCGCTCATACCCCCAGATGTCGGCCTTCCCATGTACCCCCAAGAACCCACCCAAGTACCCCCCCTTAAAATTTATTTTTACTGGGTTGCAGCACGGGCGGGCGGATCCTCCCGCCTGCACTGCAACCCGGAGGGAAAGGCTATAGCCCTGTCGATTCAGCAGGACTGTAGCCTTTCCCTCCGGGTTGCGGCGCAGGCGGGAGGACCTGCCCACCCGCACCGCAACCCGGTAAAAATGTCCACAGGCCTCTCAATGTCCCCTGAAGCTCCCCCTTACCTGATCTCCCGGCCGTTACCATCTTGGATCTTGCGAGATCCAAGATGGCGGCACCCAAATCTAGGGCACATGAAGCCCTCACGAGATTTGGGTGCCGCCATCTTGGATCTTGCAAGATTTCACGAGATCCAAGATGGCGAAGTCCAGGAAAACAGGTAAGGGGGAGCTTCGGGGGACATCGGGAGGCCTGTAGACGTTTTTACCGGGTTGCGGCATGGGTCTTCCCACCCGCGCTGCGACCTGGGAAAAACTGTTACGCTACCTGTCATCAGCTGCTAATTGCAGCAGCTAACGGGCAGCGGCTCACGTACCCCCAATGTGTGGTCCACGCACCCCTGGGGGTACGCATACCACAGGTTGAGAACCCCTGTCCTAGATAGAAACATTCTTCAAACTGAAAGTTGTTAGAGGCTATGTAGGCACAGAAGTGTTTCCACTGAATAAGACTTGTGGGGCAAGCATTTCCTCAAGTGGACTAAGATTGCAATGCTATACACACTTACCTAAGTAAGCCCTATTGAATATAGTGGGACTTACTTCTGAGTAAATATGTACAGGATTGTGCTGCAAGGTGTCTTTTAGTTCTCTCTTGATATTGACTGTGGTAAAACTTGATGCTTCCCAGTTTTTGGATCCTTCCAATTCCCAGAAGTATCTGATGCTTCAGCCTCCTAAACCAGGCTGCAGAGACATCCTGCCACAATCCCTCTTTGAACTCAGCAGCATTACAGAAGAGCCACATGTCAGGCAGCCAGTGTGTAGAACTGTTGCCTTTGTGCATGGGTCCAGCTTAGAGAACAGAGTCTAGCCAGCACCCCTGCTGAGGTTGACATGTGCCAGTCAACTCAAGCCCACCTAACCAGGTCAAGGGGTAGATAAAGGTGCCCGGGTGGTTGTAACTCATCCCATTGGATAAACCCATGACCTCAGGTAAAACCCCTAGTTTTATAAGTTTTATGCCCAGAGATGCCTGTGTTTTGCTCCAGTTTGTAGTTGAAAACAACTACTATTTTATCAAAAGGTGCACCCCCTTACCAGGTCAGTGAAGGAACCAGACGCTTAAACAGCTCATGATACATATATTAGTATGTTGCTGTAGAAACAAAAGAAAACTTCACGTCTGGATCTGTGACAGTCTTCCAGCTGAGAAGAGTGTTGCTTGACAAGTGACCACAAATCTAGAGAAATTCTTCCATTTGCACAAGCTTCTTGCAGTCCATTAGAATGTATATGCTACGACCTGTATTTTCATTATTTATTTATTTACAATATTTCTATCCCGCCTTTCTCCCCAAAGGGACCCAAGGCGGCTTACAACAAAAATAAAATACAAAAAATACAAATAGATAATTACTTTTTAAACAGTAAAAAACAGTTAAACTAATAAAAACATCTAAAAATTGATTTAAAAATTACATTTAAAACAAGATCATAAAAACAGCAGCACCCCACCCGTACCAGCAAGATGTTAAAAAGGCGAAGCCTTCTTTGAACAAGAAGGTTTTTAGGCCTCGCCGGAAAGTGTCCAAGGACGGAGCAGTTCGTAAATCAAAGGGGAGGGAATTCCATAAGGTTGGTGCCACTACTGAGAAGGCCCTATTTCTGGCCACCACCCCTCGCACCTCCCTGGGCGACAGCACCCGCAAAAGGGCCTTCTCTGATAGGAGACTGGCCGGACTATATAGAACTAGGCGATCTCTCAAATATCCTGGCCCCAAGCCATATAGGGCTTTAAAGGTCAAAACCAGCACTTTGAATTGGGCCTGGAAACGAATCAGCAGCCAGTGCAGAGTCGAACCGCCTACCTCCAGTGACCACACGGGCCGCCGCATTCTGCACTAATTGCAGTTTCCGAACTGTCTTCAAGGGCAGCCCCACGTAGAGCGCGTTACAATAATCTAGTCACGACGTCACCGTGGCATGGATCACCGTGGTCAGGTCTGCACGATCCAAGTACGGTTACAGCTGGCGCACCAGCCGAAGCTGGGCAAAGGACCCCTGGCCACAGCCGCCACCTGGGAATCCAGGAGCAGCTGCGGATCCAGGCGAACCCCCAAGCTGCGGACCTGCACCTTCAGAGGGAGTGCAACCCCCTTCAGAGCAGGACAATACTCTAGTACCTGCATCGTGGATTTCCGGACCAGGAGAACCTATCTTGTCCGGGTTACTTTCAGCTTATTAGCCCTCATCCAGATCCCAACCGCCTCCAGGCAGCGCTCCAGAACCTCAACAGCCGCCCTGGAATCAGGTGGAGAGATAGAGCTGGGTGTCATCAGCATATTGATAGCACCCAACTCCAAATCCCCGGATGACCTCTCCCAGCGGTTTCATGTAGATGTTAAATAGCATGGGGGACAGGATGGAACCCTGTGGCACCCCACACCTGAAGGGTCAGAATGCCGAACAGGCATCCCCGAGGACAACCATCTGGGACCTATCTGCCAAGTAGGAGCAGAACCACCGCAGAACGGTGCCCCGACCCCCAGCTCGGCCAGTCGTCCCAGAAGTACACCATGGTCGATGGTGTTGAAAGCCGCTGTGAGGTCCAGCAGAACCAACAGGGACGCACTCCCCCTTGTCCAGTCCTTGGCGTAGATCATCCACCAAGGCGACCAAGGCCGTTTCCGTCCCAAAGCCCGGCCTGTATTATTTACTGTGTTTCTCATACTATAACACAACTATCCTCCCGAGACATTGCAATGCTTCACTGTGAGAAGTCTTTCACTAGCTCTTTTACAAGAGCTCATGCAACAGCACTAATTTTCCTCTTTCAATCCACTGTTCTTTGGAACCAAGCCACTAAAATTATGTACCGTTAGATCTTAAGAACATAACATAAGAAGAGCCCTGCTGGATCAGGCCAAAGGCCCATCTAGTCCAGCTTCCTGTATCACACAGTGGCCGCACCAGATGCCTCAGGGAGCACACAAGACAACAAGATACCTGTGTCCAGTCGCCACTCCCTTGCACCTGGCACAGAGAAAACCTACTCCTACAACCAGGAGGTTGCTTTTCCCCATCATGGCTTGTAAGCTGTGATGGACTTTTCCTCCATAAATCTGTCCAATTCCCTTTTAAAGGCATCCAGGCCAGGTGCCATCACCACATCCTGTGGCAAGGAGTTCCACAAACCAATTACACGCTGGGTAAAGAAATATTTTCTTTTATCTGTTTTAATACTCCCTCCACTCAATTTTAGTGGATGTCCCCTAGTTCTAGTGTTGTGTGACAGGGAAAAGAACTTCTCTCTATCTACTCTCTCCATCTTCTAATGAGGCAGTTGTATTACAAGGTTATGGATCAAAAGGACACATTTCTTCCAGAAAAAAATTAAGCCAAACGAACAAAATTAGTCAACGGCAATTGGTTTTCTAGAGGATTAAAATGCCTCCATGTTAATTTACAAACTTGGAAAGCAGTCTTTCTTGCTGCTCATTTAACTTAAATCAGTTTTTTAATAATCCTTGTACCACATGGATTTGTAAGAAAAAGCCAAACAAAATATCTGTTTATTTCTGTGCTATAGAAAGTGTTAATAGCCAGCAAATATTAGTAACATATAGACCTCACCAGTGCTAATACTGAAGCAGCAAGATACAGTAGTTAACCTACCGTATATACTCGCATATAAGACGATCTTACTGATAAGACAAGGGCAGGTTTTGAGCCAAAAATCCTGAAATTTGCTGTGACCATTTGATAAGACGAGGGTAAAACTTAAGGACTTGTGGGGTCAAATCCAAGAAAAAGCTCAAACGACTTACCAGTAATTGTTCTGAAACAGCAACAAAAGTTTGGGGTGGGTTAAAAAAATGAGCCATTTTACCTTGTTCTGAAGCAGCACAAAATGGAGCTCTTCTCCAAACAGGAAGAAAGGTGAAGGAGCATTTTATATTATATATGAAAATATAAAATGCAATAGGCTCCCTCCCTGAAGGAGCTGAGCTCTTTGCAAAGCATCAGCTTTTTGCAAGGCAATGAGCTCTCTTGCAAACTGCCACAGCTCAGGTCAGCACAGCTCTTTGCAAAGCAATTAGCAACTACTGTATCTTGCAAACTGAGCTCAGCTCAGAGTAATTAGCACCTATCTGATTTTTGAATAGCCTCAGGGCTTTGATCGGAACATCTGATTGTCAGGGATTAGCTTGGCTTTGATCACTGACCAGTGGATAACACCACCCATGCTTTTCAGGGTCTATTTTAGGCATAAATTGCTCGTCTTGTATGAGAGTATATACCTACATGGCTTTCTTGTTATTTAACAGCTTTGCTGAGAAACTGAATATAGAAGAAAACAATGTTCAGTGGGTGGCACTGAATGGTCCTCTTTTGTGACCAGTATAAAAAATAAGATTTCAGTGAAAGTCCGTACAAAGGCCTGCCACCATTAGCATTATTTTCAACTACCGTATTGTCCCGAGTATAGGACGCTCCTGATTATAAGTCGCACCCTTAAAGTTTGGTGCTATTTTTTAAATAATACATTTTTAACTTTTTAAAACTTAAATATATACATTAGTAGAACAGTACAGCTTTAGTACAGTTAAAGGCATAGGCACCCTGTCCCTTATTGAATCTGGGCACTCTAGTATTAGTAGCCTTCCCAGATCCAAAGGGGGACAGAGTGCCTACCTTTCAACCTTTGGAATTTGGGCAGGTGTAGCTTGTTGCACCCTTCCATGATGATGAGCTGCACCTGCCCAAATTTCAATGAACAGCACAATCCTATGCATACCTACTCAGAAGTAAGTCCCATTGCATTCAATGGGGCTTAGTCCCAGGAAAGTGTGCATAGGATTGCAGCCTAAAGGCAGGCACTCTGTCCCCCTTTGGATATGGTAAGCCTATGCAGGAGCTCTTGCTCTCAACTTTCAAACTGTACTCTCAACTTTTAAACTGCAAGATCAATAAATATCTTAGTTTCCACAGAGTCCTGGGGTTGAAACTTAAGGGTTAATTTTTTCAAATGCTTCCAGAGGCTGCTGAGAGATAATGATCTCTCATGGTATTCAGCCATTTAGCAAGTGATTAAGAACTGCAAGGAAAGGCTTGAAAACACAGTGCTTTGCAGTTTAAAAAAAGAGAGAGGGGAAAAAAGCCCCGTTTTACCTTTGAAAAGAGACTAGGAGAGGCTTGGTTTGAAAGCGCTTTGCATAAAACACTAGGCAGAAACGCTAGGCTTTGCTTGTAGGGCGCACCCCCTACTTTAAAGACTTGCCTTAGGGGATAAAAGTGAGTCTTATACTCAGGCAAATACGGTATATTTAGTCCAAAGACTAAAGTCTTCACACAACATAATGATATAAAAGCTAATTACTATCACACTCCCAAGTTCTGTCTAATTCAACATTTCTGTCCACATATTTGTCAGTTTCCTGGACCAGTCTTTTTTCCAGCAGAACTGAGGGGACAATCCTATGCATGTCTACTCAGAAGTCCTATTGTGTTCAATGGGGTTTACTCCCAGGAAAGTGTGCATAGGATTGCAGCCTAAAATCAGTGTATTGACAGCCTGGAAATAATACTGGCAAAAATAGAAGTACTGTATACGTTTACTAATCTACTATGTAGAAGCAAAACCATTCTGCCAATAAATTGGGGTCATTCAGTCCATGTTGCTAGACTAGTTCCAAAGTATTTTAAACTGTGCCTTAGAGAGTGTAGCTCAATCCAGGAAACTATGTTCCAAGTCTCTTTAAATGGAACTTAGGGAAACAAAGAACATTGTTCATCTGGTAGTGCTCACTCTTTTCTTTTGCCTTGAAGATCAAAGGAACAGGAAGAAAGGAAGTTCACATGGCACAAGAAAATGTCCCTTTGTAAATTAAGCAGCCTGCAAAAAGAATGACCAAATTACTCTCAGATCTGACATTTGAAGAGCTAAATTAAATGCTTTGAATACTACATCAGGAAAATTATGTAGGAAATCACTTTCCACTGGCTTTTTAGGAGCTCTACAAAAGCTGCTCTTCCTTGATCCCAGGACTTGACGAATTTGCTTTGAATCAAGGAACCAATCCAAAAATGTAGAAGCCAGGACTTGGTCCCCGAACTGAAGTGGCAAAGTGAGGATAGGGGGCAAGCTAGGTTGCTCACTCACTTGCTGGGAAAGACTCCTATCACTGAGCAGCAAATTTTGCATGCAAACTCTACTATGTGAATGCTTGCAGTAATCTAAGCGCAACAGAGCATTTGAAGCAGTAAGGTTGCCCCCATGAGATCCTCCTAGCTAGCAAATTTGAAAGATCCTACCATGTGGCCCAAACACACATGATGAAGTAACCTTGATGAAGCTAACTTGGTCAGATTCTGGTCAATGCCTGAATGGGAGACTTCCTACAAACTCTCTGTGTGATGCCTTGAGTTTCATCATGAAAGAAAGGTGTAATATAATTATAATAAATAAATAGCAATAAGGAAGGGGTTTTATATGTAAGGAAGTATAAGCTGACTTCTGTTAACTGCTGAGGTATTTACTATTTATCCAAGGAGATGAGTTTTTCTGCTTACTTCTTATGGTCACAACTGTGTCCTGCTAAACATTAAGGGAAAACACTGGAGGCAAAAAAAGAATAGAAAGGACTGCTAAAGGTGCAATTTACCACTAATGCCCAGTAGATGGGGCTGCAACATTACCCAATCTGCTTGCCTTACTCAGGGGACTAGTACAAGTGTCCCCCGGTTAACGACGGGATACGTTCCGCAATCTCCGCTGTTACCCGGGGTCGTTGTTAAGCGAGTTCAATGACAACTTGACAAAAAATATTTTTAAAAGTTAAAAAATCATTTTGCTTGATTATCTTTGAAACCGCTCAATTTTCAGGGCTGGAACCATCTTGCTTAACTTGCTGCAGAGGGAAATCGCGTTCCGGAAGCCCCTTCTGGGTCGTGCTACTCCCTCCCCCCTCGGCTCACTCCAGTGATACATTCTGCAAGAGATATCCGTTCAGAGGCAGAGCTTTGTGCATGTGAGTGTGTGAGTAAGGCTGCTTCTTGGAGAGGGTGGGTGGAGTGGTGGCTGTGGGGGGGGGGATTGCGTCTCGTCTCATCTCGCTCGCTGCATCTTGTCTCAACTTGCTCTTCAGCCCATTGAGCTGCTCTGCCCCCCCCTTGGCCGCCTCATGTCTGCCAACTGCTCTCCTGCAAGGCTCTCTCCAAAGCATGATTTCCCTCTGCAGCAAGTTAAGCAAGACAATTCTAGCCTTGAAAACAGAGCAGTTTCAGAGATACGTTAAGCAAGATTATTTTAAAAAACTTTTTTTAACTTTAGGGGACCTTTGTCATATATGTGGATCATCGTTGACCAATCAGTCGCTGATCGGGGGACACCTGTATTAGTTTGTACTAGCTGGGAGGACTTTGCAAAGCAGATTGAAATGAACCAGAAAATTTAACGAGTTCTAGCTAAACCTTTTCCTTAGATATGTCACCTTGCCTGAAGGAATCTTTAGCCCTTTTTGCTTGCTGTTCAGCAAGTGGGTGCTCCTCTGAGCCCCACAGGATGGGTTCTCAGGCTACTGGAAAGAAACCTCATCAAGTTCCTGTACGCTGGAAATTTTTACATTTGCTGGATTGATGCCGTTGCACTCCCTGGTTGGAGGAGTGGAATAAAACAGATAGGAACGTGAGCCAATCAGCAGGCACTTTCCAATTTTGGGCAGGAACTCACTAACTTGGATGGAAGAGAAGCTGAATTCCCCCTCATGGCTAATGGCGTTTGCAACAAAAAGACAAATACTGCCTGTAAACTGATCTCAGCAGCTGAATGGCATAGATGGCTGCTGGTGAGCTAAAATTGCCCCAAATACTGAATAGGCAAGATATACAGAAAAAGATCAGGGAAACACAGACATTGAGTTCTGAGTAGCATCCCAGCTCTAGCTGTTGGATATTACTGGTTACTGCATCTGTTTAATGAGAACCTTTTTTATGCTTTCCAGCTAAGCTCAGGCATTTTTCAGCAGCCTGTTTGTATTTTTACTACCCACCTTTCTTTCCCGCATTTAGTTTAATTCTCTTGTTAGGCTTTTAATAAACAAGTTACATTTTGACCCTGTGTCTGCCTGATTCATGTTCATGGGTAATTCAGTGGACTGTCATGTCTCTTTGCCCTGCAGACACTACTGTGGTGCTCTCCTGGGAAGGATTTTCCTGGAGGTTTAGGCCCTCCTCTGCCTAGTCTCTGTAGCCTGGGATAGTAACAGAAGTTACAAACTATCGAGCTCCCCCCCCCCCGGTTTAGTTGCTGGTCCAATCAAGGGAAAGCAGGGAGCAAGAAGGGGTGCATGCACACTAGCCACTAAATGCTACTTCCCTTGGTCAGACTACCTTCTCCTGGGAGTCACTTTCTCTGACAAGTATGTATACCATGAACTCTAAATACTGAGTAAATAAAACAAATCCAAACACCACAACCAGAAGGGAAACCACTAGTTCTGTATCACAAATGTGCTAGCAGAAACATTCATGCAGTCATATTATAAGGTATGTCCATAGCATTTCTTATGTCCCTCCTCACTGAAGAAGCTGTGCAAACTCTGGTACAAGTGGAAGATTATTTTTGGCTTTACTTTCATTTTTCTCACACACCACTCTAGTGTGAGGTGTAAGACATCATCCATTCTGTGAACAAAAGACACGTTCTGTATCCAGAGGGCATCTTTAGATACAATCCAGTGTTACTGTAAACATTTGCTATGATCAAAACGGACACTGGCAAGCAGCTGTTCTTATCACCAGCCATTATTAAGCAGTACTTCAAAAATGGGGCTTTACATTTTTCATCAATGTCAAATATGGCCAAAGAGGCTCACTATTGCTTAGAATCTGCAGTTTCTTTTCAGCATCTTTAAGGTCCACCCCATTTTATGCACTTTCTTTCCTGTTTGCAATGCCCCTTCTGTCTCTCTGATTTCTACATTGGAAAATGTACTTGTTTTCTCTGTTGAAGTTTCTGTTTCTGTGTGGCTGTTTGTGTTTCTTTTTTTAAGGTCCACCCCATTGTAAAGGTAGTATGCCAATTTAGTGTATTTTCTGTGCATTTTGGTGCACAGTGCAGTTTATTTTTGGTAGTAGAGACTCTCTCTCTCTCTCTCTCTCTCTCTCTCTCTCTCACTCAGAGTTTAAGAAGAATTTTTTATGTTTAAAATTGTTTTAATGCTTTTTTATTTTTACCCGATTAATTAGCTAATTAATTAATTTGATTAGTCAGCTAATTAATTAGTAGGGGTACTTCAAAAAATTTGACCAATATAAGGGGTACCCAGTCCAAAGGTTGAGAACCCCTGGCTTAGATCATGGCAAATTTTGCAACTGTTAGCTAAGGAGAGGATATGTGTCTCAATTTCTTGCCTTCATTTTCTTGCCCCTCTTCCCCATTCTGACCATTTTGGATCTACTGAGAGCACCTTCATTGCAATACCAGCTGTCCACAACATATGAAGGTCAACAACACATGGAGAGGTGATCATAGCCACTGGCTATGATCTCCTTTCCTCTGGAGATTCGCCAAAGCCCAAGCATTTTCCAGAGGGAATGCCAGCTCTTTTTCATTTGGACTGGCATTTGGTGACCAGCCAATAGAGTTATTTTAAAATGGACTCTTCTGGGGTTGTTGTTTTTTGTTTTATTTTTCTGTTTCTTTTTTTTTTAAGCAGATTACCAGCTTCAATACTCCAAGACAGGGCAAGATACAACTTTTCAAAACTATGTTTTGATCCACATATACAGAAAATACATTTTAAATGTATAATGAAGTGTTGATTCTGAGATAAACCATAATATATATCTCATTTTACACCAAGGCTATTATGTATAATCAGAAGTCCCACGGTACAGTCATTCTGAAAGGCCAAAATGGTTTAATTAAGGAAAGGAAAATGACAGATTGATTAAATGAGCTGCTAAGCAACAAAGATCTGGACATTTAACAGTTAATATTTAAATTTAATTTAAAATATTATTTAAGTTGTGGGGTGCTGTTTAGTTCACTTTTTCCAAAGGTTCACAGTTTATACACTTTTTATACAAGTTTTATGATGAGTAAAACAAAAATGCTGTGGCATCTTAGAAATGGTCATTGTGAATGAATTTTTGTAGACAAAAGCCTGCTTTTTGAGAATAAAACGGCCAATATCATTATGCCTTTGTACAAATCGATGGTAAGGCCACATCTGGAGTATTGTGTCCAGTTCTGGTCACCACACCTCAAAAAGGATATAGTTGAATTGGAAAAGGTGCAGAAAAGAGCGACCAGAATGATTCGTGGGCTGGAGCACCTCCCTTATGAGGAAAGGCTACAGCATCTGGGGCTTTTCAGCCTAGAAAAAAGGCGCCTGAGGGGGGACACGATTGAGACGTATAAAATTATGCATGGGATGGAGAGAGTGGATAGAGGGAAATTCTTCTCCCTCTCGCACAACACCAGAATCAGGGGACATGCACTAAAATTGAGTGGAGGGAGAGTTAGAACAGACAAAAGAGAATATTTCTTTACCCAGCGTGTAATTCATCTGTGGAACTCCTTGCCACAGGATGTGGTGATGGCATCTGGCCTAGATGCCTTTAAAAGGGGTTTGGACAGATTCATGGAGGAAAAGACCATCACAGGTTACAAGCCATAAGCAACCTCCTGGTTTTAGAAGTGGGTTTTCTCTGTGCCAGGTGCAAGGGAGTGTCAACGGGAAACAGGTTATCTTGTTGTCTTGTGCTCCCTGAGGCATCTCGTGGGGCCACTGTGTGATACAGGAAGCTGGACTAGATGGGTTTTTGGCCTGATCCAGTAGGGCTCTTCTTATGTTCTTATGCTTCACCAGATACACACAGAAGGCCATAATATTATTTACGCATGTAGGGCTCTGGTATGCTGAAAAATAAAGCAAAAACTAAAGATGACAGAAATATTAAATTCAACACAAGTTACATGAATGGTTTGCATTATCTTTCCATTCTCATTCATCTTTGTATATCAAAGCCATAGTCATGGAAAAGGAGGCTGGAAATGGGAATTGATTCCCACAGTTATTCCAGGCCTTGTCACTGAATTTTGAGCTTTCATTTTTAAAAGTGTCTAGCTCCTACAGTGTATGAATAAGGTGAAAGTACAAGTACTATCTTGTCCAATTCTCAGTCAGAAGTAGTTCACCCATTCCCAACTTTCAGTGGCCTGGACAAAGAGCTCAAAAGCACTAACAGGACTGATAAGCACTTATATATTAAGCAACACCAAATGTATTAGACTTATGTGTAATTAGGTTTTGCTGTTTCATATTTATGTACATTGGCCCTCCACCAGCACCTTAGAAACTCCATCACATTATTAAGTCTCTGGTTCTGGTTCTCTCACTTTGTGTGTGTGTAAAGTAGGCTTTGAGCACAAACACAACAGATCTATAGGTTTGCTGCTATTAACATGATAGATAAGCCACTAAACATCTATGATTTATGTACTGTTGTCGCATCAGTTGCTATCTCTTTTCTAACAATTAAATAATGCATCATTTTAGCAGGTTGGAACTGCAATCCTTTGCATATTTAGTCCGCTGAATTCAGAAGACTTACTTTTGAGTAAGCATACATAGGACCTGGTGGCGAGAATGGAAAAGGAATAGCTCACTGATTAGCAAAGAAGCTCAGACTGATGTTGGTGGTCTTCCAAATAATTTAATCCAAAATTTAAAGGTTTTAAAAGATGTCATTGTTTTTCCATAGCAGCATTTTCCAGAGGGGCAGTTATGTGAGTCAACTGCAGCAAAAACAACACAGAATCTTGTTCTTTCCTGTTGTTTTGTTTGTCCTTTTTCCTCAACAGACTGTTGTCTTAAATAAATCTCATTCAGTCTCAAAGAGATTAGAGAATACAAGAAGGGAGAATCAAATACGGCTTGCTGTCGAAAGTTATTCAGGCTGCAATCCTATACACGCTTACCTGGAAGTAAGCCCCGTTGAATAGAATGACTTCCTTCTGAACAAACATGCATAGGATTGTGCTCGTACTTATTAGAGCCTTTAAAACACACACACAACTGCAGTGACCAGTACCAGTTCCCATGCCATCCTCCAGATTGGATTACAGCCCTGCCCATAGGGATCACTCTGACCATCTCATGTTCGCGAAAGGCAGCTGCAGCCTCCAACAAGATTACATGACGTCACATGTGGCTCTGGCCCTGGTCTCACTAAAAGAGTCCCAAGGAACGGAGCCTCTCTTTAACACCTCTCCGCCCGATCCGCTACCACAGGAACGACTTTCACCTTCGAATCCCTCCAGCCCAGACTAAAGGAGGCGGGAAAAGGGCGTCCAAAAGTTGCGCTTGCGACTCCCGCCCACCCTATGAGTATTCATGAAGCTGCTGCGGCCGCGCGCCAAGACCCAGAGGGGCGGTACCTTTTGTCCGCCCCTCCCATTCACCAAGGCGTGCGTCGAGGGGGGCGTAACTAAAAACACGACGTGCCCCGCTCTCTTGCTGAATATTGATGAGACGTCTCGTGAAGCGCGCTTTCGTCTCGCCTGGCGCGTAGTGCGATTGGTTGAAGACGTGTATGCGTGGTGACGCTAGTCGCGGCGGTGCGGGTCCCGATTGCTGCAGCCGCTTGTCAGTGTGACGAAGATTGGCACTCAGGTAAGCGCTGTCACTCAAACCTGCTCCTAGCCATCCAGCCATCCATCACGGCGCGCCCGCCGCCAGTGTCGGCCGTCTTGGCTCAGCCGCGCAAACAGACCCGGGGATGTGGGGCAGAGTGGGGGGAGGCGAGCCCGCCACACGGAATAGCAGGGCGGGGGCATCCGCACCGTAACCTACTCGGAGGGGGGTTAGGGGCGTCGGCAGGCAGGCGCGAGGAAGGAAGGGGAGGGGGAGTGAGGAAATTTCTGGAACAGCCGCCGACTGGCCGTTGCTTTTGTGGGAGGAGGAGGAGGCGGTGGCAGCAGCAGCAGCGGTGCGCGCGCCTTTGCGCGCGCGCTCTATGGAAGGGAAGGTGTCGCGCGCCTTAGGGGGTGGAGTAGGTGGGGGGAAGGAAAGGGCAACAGCTGTTTGTGGCGCGAGGCGAAATGGGGGAGGTGGGGAGGGCGGTATTTAAAGGGGCCCACCTTCAGGGGCATTCCGATAGACCTGAGGCAGGACAAGCGACGTTGCAGCTGTTGCTGGGTCACTTCGTCTCTTTCTCTCCCCCCCCGTCCTTGCTTACTTCCTTGAGTGCGGCTCGGGGCTCCCTTGCCGGCTGCCCTCGCCCAACAGGCGAAGAGAAGCAAAGCGAAGGCGTGAGGGAAGAGTCTCTTTCTATTCGCGAGTGGTGTGCAGTCGCCTCCTTTCCCTCGTTCGAAATAATCCTCGCACAAACTGGCGCGGGAATGAAACGTTGGGAAAATCCACGGGAATGTTTCGTTTTGTAATCTGGTGGCTTTCAATAAAACGCGAGACGCTAGCCTCCTGCCTTCTGAACTGTTTTCAAATCTTTGCATGGTGACCTCCCTGTCGTCTCAAAGGCCTGTCGAGAGTCTCGCATCATCTAAAGGGGGGGGGGCTGCTGGGGAAGAGAGAAAATCACGCCAACTCATGACAGAGACTGGACTGAAACTTTTGAGGAATCGACAGAATCCGCCAGGAATTGCATGTCTCCTGAGTAGGGGCAGGAGACATTTGGCATGCTCTTAATGTTAACATTAAATTAAAAATATATTTGTGGCAGGAGCCAGCAGTGAATATGAAAGTGCCAGCCTCAGGCAGAGCTGAAAAAAAAGTGACATATTTCTAGCTGTAAGAAGCAGTCCTTTTAAAAAATATATGGTCAGGTAATGTGTGCTCCAATGCTGCTTCATTATGTTGGTGGATATATGTATTCTGTGGTACCAGCTCATTCACCCTGTTTATTTCTCAGAATGACATAGAGCCACATTTCTAAGCCTTGGTGTTCAAAATCATTGGTCAAGGAATCAAGTCATTAAATGCTAAAATAAAAAAGATTTAAAACATTTCTTTTTTTAAGCCCCAAGTTTTAAATTCCTCTGGATTCCCCTTCCTTTCAAATTTAGTTTTGAGAAGTCAAAAGGAAGAAGCAGCTTTATATAGTCCCACAATACCAGGATTTAAGAAAAGCACCATGTTTAAAGGATTAGTGATACTGTAAACGTTCACAGTGGGAATTTCAATCGAAAGACTTCAGGAGAATTTTCCTCACCAATCTGCCACATGCAGTTTGTTGCACATGTATGCCTTTTTAAAATCAAGCCTTTGTATGGCCATTGCCCTTGTCTATAATTATATCAAGAATTGTGTGTTCTGTGCTAAAACAAAACAAGTCAGAATTGTGTGTTGAAGAAACTTAAATTCCATTCCAAAAAGAGACTGAACTCTAACATGGATCAATCATGCAAAGGTAGCGAATTTGCTAATTTTGCTGGTAACTAGGCGAAAGGAAACTATCTAGGACTTTGAAGCAAAGCCGCATCCCTGAAATCTTCTTCAGCTGGTTCCCCCCCCCCCAAATAGCTTCTGATATCTCAGTAAGCATTGTATACAAATTTTAGAGTCTGTCTTTGTAAACTTATAGGATAAACATTTGCAATTTGAAAAGGGAGAGATTCTTAGGATGTTGAATTATGCCCTTTCAAGGTGTAGTCAGGAAATATTCAGAGCTCTGAGCATAGACATATTAAGCAAGATTGATATTTTGTAACAATATGTGTGATAGAGAATGAAGTACATATCCTCAAGAAAACTTATGTTTGAAGGATCAGCATGCAAATCTATCTCAGATGTACTCTTCAAATAAATTGAGTCAGGAGAGATACTTACAAGAGTATTCCTGTACCCGGGAATGATCCTATGATGGTAAGTGCAGGTGTACACACAGCCTTAATGAGCTGAGTGGTAGTCCTGAATTTGTCTATCTTGGCAGCACTGCAGGGCGGGCGAAGCTCTTAAGTTCCGCTGCAGTCAGACCCTCCATTACACGGGAGCACGAAGCGCCCCCTCACCTTTGAAGCCATTCAAGTCGGTGCTTTCACTGACTTGAATGGCTCCAGGGGCGGGGGCGCTTCGTGCTCCCGTGTAACAGAGGGTCTGACCGCAGCGGAACTTAGAGCTCCGCCCCCCCTGCAGTGACACCAGTGCTTGGCAGTTTCCAAACTGGGTTGTGACCCAATTTTTGGTAAGTCGTGAACTGCTCGCTGCCCGAGCCTCTGCTTGCTGGTTTTCGACCCACTCCGGGTCACACTGTGTTCTTCGTGAGCAGAGGCTCAAGCAGTGGGCTGTTCCCGTTAAAAAAAAAAAAAGTGAAAGCTTTGCAACCCAGAAGTTTTAGTTGTGATGTGATGACTCCCTGGTTGCCGAGCTCTGCACTGAAAGTGGGTTGTGGAGCAAAAAGGATTGGGAGCCACTGGTCTATCTCATTACCACATTGCTCTTGCCATTCTAAGGAAAAATCATTCCAGTGGCCAAGTGAAAGAGTAACTGGTGCCTGCTTTTGTAGAAACAATTATTTGTTGGCTTTGGTGAGCTGCTGAGTGCATTTTGAGTACCTTTTTAAAGTACTTTTAAAGTACCTTTTAGGATGAATACAGGCATTTGAATTTAGGTCTCAAGAAGAAGGTAACAGTAATTTTAGCCTGGTCCACTGCTGTAATGAACCTTCATAGACAATGACTGAGGCTGCAATCCTATAAACACTTACTTGGCATTCAGTGGGATTTGCTCCAAAAATCTTTGCAGTGAATAAAAAACAGTAATGTTCAAATGTCTGCCTTTATTTATAGCAAGGAGAAGCTATTACAGTACTTACGTGATATCAACGTGCATGGCACTGTACAATAGAAGAGAAGACAAATCCTTGCCCTGAGGGACTTGTAATATACCGTATTTTTTGCTCCATAAGACCCTCCCCCCCAAAATAGGGGGAAATGTCTGTGCGTCTTATGGAGCAAATACTGTTAAAAATGTCTTGCTTTTTTACTATTTTCTGGCTGCTTACCGCATTGTTGTTTAGGACGTCCAATCTTTGTCCCGCGTTGCCGGCTGCATTGCGGCCCTGCTGGGACTGCCCCCAGTCATCAGCTCCAAGACGCGAGCCTCCCAGGCGCTGGACGCAACCAGGAAACTCTGTGCAAACATCACAGTAATGCGACTGCAAGCTCTGCACAAACATCAAACCGGAAAATAGTTAAAAAGCAAGACATTTTTTACCCAATTTTTTTGCTCCAAAATACACGTGCGTCTGATGGTCCGGTGCAACAGTGAAATAGACTGAAGGGACACAGCAGAGGAAGGGCCTGGGATGGTGCCAAGGTTCAGGTAGATGTTCAAGGTTTGTGGTCAAATTCTTCAAGGCAGCGTATCTAAATTGTAGAGACACTAATAGTTTGAATTCCATCTTACTGGTGTTTACTGTACTGCCATTTTCAAACCTAACTTGTATTGTTGATCCTAAAAGGTCCACTCAATTGTATTGTTTAAATTGTTTAAAAGTTCAGTTTCTCAATTTGCCAGCTCTGTCAAGCATTCATAACTTAGGACTGCAGTTCTGAAACGATTTCTGTGATGCGTTAAGGGTTTGGTCATATCTTTGGTGCATGGAGGATAGGATCATGTTTGAGGCTGCAATCCTGTGCATGCTTACTTGAGAATGAATGTCATTGAATTCAGTAGAGCTTGCTTTTGAGTAAATGTGCATAGACATGGGCTGTAAGTCTGATGCACCAGCTCTGCAGGTCAGGAAGTGGCAGTGCAAAGATACAGTGAACCTGGATGAGGTGCTGTACCAACACAGTATGGCACACAGTACAGCCGCCTTGTGCAGATCATAGGATTGATGAAAAGCAGATGACAACATAATATTGTTTAAAGCTTCTTTGACTATCGGATAATGCAGTTATTGTCTATAAGTGTTTCAGTGGATAATATTCCTGTTGGTATTTGTTTTATAGCAGTTTCGGCACGAGGTTCCCCATTTGTTTGTTTCTCTTGCCCAAGTAATCTACAGGGACATAAAGCTGGTTTCAGAAAGATGGCTGGAGATTCAGTAAAAGCAAGTCATGTATTAATATCTTTGAGAAGGAACACCTTGATATTTTAGCCAAGTATTTGGGAAACTATTTCTAGTAGAATTAAAAACAAACATCCTGCCAGGAAACTCCATCGTACAATACAATTTTATTATTATAAACTAATGTTAAAACTTTACGTTTCGCCTCAATCATTTGAGGCATCCTCAGAAGTGTTTGAGGTGAAATAAATGATTGAGGCGAAATGTAAAGTTTTAACATCTAGTTTATAGTAATAAAATTGTATTGTATGACAGAGTTTCCCGGCAGGATGTTTGTTTTTAATTCTAAAATTTGGACACGTCGTAAAAATTTGAGAACCTACTTATTTCTAGTAGTTTGCAAACTCTCCTTGATCCCGTGATCACAAATTAGGTGGCCTGTTTTTATTACAAGCCCTTTTAGGATGTGGACCCACATAGATTATTCAAAATCACTAGCAGCAAGCTTCAGTTTTAGGATAGATCTCAAAATGCAAACATTTCAGTTCCAAGCCTTGTTGTGCCAATGTATCAATTCTGTAGTCCTGTTCCTTCTTACCTTGAAGCAAGCTGTGCTGTGGCAGTTGGTCCCAAGTAAAATATATCACTCGGCCTATATTACCAATAGTGATGTATGACAAGAGATATCATCAGGCGCAACTGTTGATGTAATGGCTTAATATTGGGGTGTAAAATAACTAACAGAAGAAATACAAGTTGAACTCTTGTGTACAATACTTTTTTAAAAACTTTTGTCTTTGGTACTGCAACTAAGATTGGGAGTTCTTTATGTTGAAGAAAGTGATATTAATTTGTCCTTGCATTCTATTTGTCTGTTGACAGGTTCTTTTTCAAATAGAATAGACACCATTTGTTAAGACACCACATTCTATTTTCGTTTAAGGGAGGATGTAGCTTCGCAATATAGCAACTCCATGGTAAACTAAAGCACTTATTAAAGTTTTATCTGTATCTTCTGGGTAGGAAAATTATAGTTTTATTTGTATCAGGTATTTGTATAGCACTCTGGCATGAATAATAGTACATGCTACATTTTGGTTTTTAAATTTAGGTTGCAGTCCTGTATGCACTTTGCTGGGAGTAAGCCCCATTGAACACAATGGGACTCACTTCTGAGTAGATATGCATAGGATTGTGCTGTAAGAAAACAAACTGTGAAGCACTCTAAAAATCCTCTGGTGTATGAGTGGATCTTCAGTCTAGAAAAAAGGCACCCGAGGGGGGACATGATTGAGACATATAAAATTATGCATGGGATGGAGAGAGTAGATAGAGAGAAGTTCTTTTCCCTCTCACACAACACTAGAACTAGGGGGCATCCACTAAAATTGAGTGGCGGGAGAACTAGAACAGACAAAAGAAAATATTTCTTTACCCAGCGTGTAATTACTCTGTGGAACTCCTTGCCACAGGATGTGGTGATGACACCTGGCCTGGATGTCTTTAAAAGGAGATTGGACAGATTTATGAAGAATTCCATCACAGGTTACAAGCCATGATTAGGTATATGCAACCTCCTGGTTTTAGTAGTAGGCTATCTGTTGATGCCAGATGTAAGGGAGTGACAACAGGATACAGGTATCTTGTTGTCTTGTGTGCTCCCTGAGGCATCTGGTAGGGTCACTGTGAGATACAGGAAGCTGGACTAGATGGGCTTTTGGCCTGATCCAGCAGGGCTCTTCTTCTGGACAAAAACCGGAAGTGGTCGTAATCACTGCGGAGTGGTGTTCTAAAGCTTGGAGAGGCCCGCGGAGGGGGCCACGGGCCTCCTTGCACCATCCACGTTCAGAAGGCTGCAGGACCCCTGGTAAGTGTTTAAAATACATTTTTTCCCAGTGGCGGCGATTCCTGGAATCGCCGTTGCTGTCCTCTCCCCCATAAATACTCCGATTTCTCCCTGTCTCGTTGGAAGAACTTTAAGAATCACTGGTCTTGAATGTGAATCCCTTCCCAAACATGTATTATAATGTTGGAAATTAATGCACGTGTTTTTGTCAAGATGGAAGAGTATAAAGATATATATGCTGTGATGGATGCCCTATGTTCCCCCCTATTTCCTGCCTATTTTTCTTATTTTTAGACATTTCTAACTCCCCAGGTTCAGCAGTTTAAAAAGCTGCTATGCCACGCTCCTTTTGGTTGAAACGCCATTATTCACTAGCCATGTGCTCTTGTGGATTCCGAGTTATTCTTCATGTCTGGAGTAGCGAACCCTTCTATGAAGTGATAACAATTGGGCAGCCAAAGCTGTCTATTTAGGTAAAGGGGTGTGAGATAGAGTGGTCAGGTTGGCTCCATTTCTCCAGATAGTAACTGTATGACATCATCAAACCTAGGTTACTCAAGCATAGGGATGGTCATGTGCTTTTGCCAGGTCTGCCATGATATCTAATATAGTTTGCAAAAGACACACCCACTTACTCTTCAGTAAGTGCAGGGACTGGGGTTCCTTGGATAGTGTAAGAAGCTACTGATAGAGACTGTAGTTCTAGCTAGACGCATCAGGGAATTATTTTATTGTGCTTTGTTTTCTCTTTTTATTCCAAGCCAGCTTGCAAACCTTACTGGTGTGGAGGGTTCTGTGTGATTTGCTCTTGAGTAGCTTCCCAGCTCCATCTGCTGGGTGTTACTGGTTTGTATTCATTTGGTCAGACTTTTTCGTTTAGTCCATCCAGCTGAATTCAGGCATTACCCATCATCCTGTTTGTGTGTATTCTAGCCCCCTTCCCTCCATTTGGTTTAATTCCCTTTCTTTTGGATTTTTAATAAACTAGTTACATTCTGACTCTTTGGTTGCCTAGTCCATATTCACAGGTAAGGTAATTTTGTGAGTTTTCACATTCAATTGCTCTCACAGTCCCTACTGTGGTTTTGATTTGTAATAAAAATACTTGAGGTTCAGTGGTCTCCTTGGAGGGTTTTTCACCCCAGATGGCCTCCCCTTTGCCTGGTCTCTCTGCCTGGTCTCTGCAGGCAGAGATGCTGACTTTGAGATGCTGCTTCTTCCCAAAGGTACGAAGAGTCTAGTTTGGCAGTAATTTTGCTAAAGTTAAAGGCAAACAACCTTTTCGTTTACCCTGTTTCCCCGAAAGTAAGACCTACCATCATTTTTGCATGATTTTTGCTGGCACTCGTCAATATAAGTCCTCCCCGAAAGTAAGACCTAGGTAGGATCATCAGCCAGATGGATGCGACACCCCCCCCCCCCCCCGGGCACTTACTTTGACCGATTAAGCTTCATTCTTTCTCCAGAGGGTGCAAGGCTCTGGAAGGCCTGCACTCGAGTCCTCCACCATGGAGACGACATGCTAGAGCAGGGGTGGGGAACCTTTTTCCTGTCAAGGGCCATTTTACTTAGTAGAATTTTGTCCGCGGGCCAGCCGTAAGGCCAGCTGCAATTATTTATTTATTTATTTATTTATTTATTTATTTATTTTTGCGCGCGCGCCCCATCAGTCTCCTTTGCACACACACCCTCGGTCTCCGGAGGCTCCGCGCTCACCCGCCGCTGGCTCCGGTCTGCGCACCACCCCTGGAGGCCGGGAGAGGACATCGGCGCCTCCTCCTCGGCCGGCGACTCGGCCCTTTCTGAAAGTGGCTTTTTCGCATATGTGCACAACGCCGCTGAGGGCAAGAGGGTAGCTCTTGTGCGCGTTGTGCGCATGTGCGAAAAAGCCGCTTTCAGAAGGGGCCCAGCCGCTGGCTGAGGAGGAGGCGCTGATGTCATCTCCCGGCCTCCGGGGGTGACACGCGGAGCCAGCGGCAGGTAAGCGCGGAGCCTCCGGGGGCCGGTTGGCAATCTCTCCCGGCAATCCTCCCGGCAATCTCTCGGCGGGCAAAAGCCTCCCGGCAATCTCTCGGCGGACCGGATGGCCTCGGGTCTTAAACGGCCCGCGGGCCGGAGGTTCCCCACCCCTGTGGTAGAGAGGCTCTGCAAGGTTGCAGGCCTTGCTGCCCTCTCTAGCACATCGTCTCTATGGTGGAGGACTCAAGTGCAGGCCTTGCAGAGCCTTGCACCTTCGGGAAAGAATGAAGCTTTAATCGGGGGTGTTGGGGGGTGTCACTCCACAGGTTGGAAAAACAAGACCTCCCTGAAAATAAGAACTACTGCATTTTTTGGAGCCAAAATTAATATAAGACTCTGTCTTATTTTCGGGGAAACACGGTACTTCTTACATCTCAGGATTGACTGGATAGTGACGTTGGATAGAGAGACAAAGGCAGCATTCTGTGCTTGCTCTTGCATGGTAGCAAAACTGCACTAGAGGCTTTAGCGCCACCTAGACTTTGGGCTCAGAAAAACACTACTCCAGTACTCAGCATGAGTAATTCCACCCTCCTGAGGGGCCTGCCTCACCATCGGGCTCTAGCAACAACACAGAGGGCCCTGGTGGCTGAGGAGAAGCAGCTGGCAGCTGGAAGGAAACAGGAGACGGAGAGGGAATGACTGGGGTCTTAGGAAAAGCATATGGAAGTTGAATGGGAAAAAATTCACCTGCCCACGAGACCAAGATGGAGCACATCAGAAAAGAGCAGCAAATTATATAGGAACAGCGGAAAATCTGACTACTTACTAAAACGTTGCCTTCCAAGGAGAGGAAACTGGCTTGCCCGGGAAAAAACAAATATTCATCTTCAGTGGGAAAAAAAAGAGATTAATTGGTTAGCCTCAGACCCTCTCATTCCTTGGTGAGAGCCTTAACCAAGAGGATGTCCAAAAGCAATACGTCCCTGGGTCAGCAAGGAAGAAACAGTGCCCTCAGTGAGGGCATTTCTCTGCCTGGGACCAATGAAGGGTCTTTTGCAATTGGTGGCAGTAGCTGACAGCCAAAAGCTGCATCTGCTCAGGCATAGCAGACTACCTTGTATGTTGTGAGAGGATGCACTAAGAACTATTCTGCATCTTAGAAGGTTTCTTCCACTGGATGGTCTCGGAGAGGAGCACTGAAAGAGAAGTAGCTCCTTAAAATTCCTTTGAGAAACTGTTTTCTCCAAAACACGCCTCTTTTATGCCTCTTGATTACATGCTCTAATCCAGTGTTTCTCAAAGTTCTCCCCGCCAGGTGGGGAGAACTTTGAGTATTGGGCAGGAGGTCTGGCTCAGTTGGTAGAGTTGCCGCCTCGTAAGCCTGAAGATCGGTGAATGGCCAGTTCGAGACACGCCCCTGACAAAAAGCTGTGAAAGCCTCTGTGTGGATAAAGAGCTACCAGCTGCGTCGGCCGAGCATGGGAGGCGACGGCCAGGGAGAGGTCAGACTGCAAAGGATACCATCTGGAATGCAGTTGTTCATGAAAGATTGAACATTTATATATATATATATATAAGATTGTAAAGCCCCCCATTAGGGGGGTTGGGAAAGCCTGTCCATATAAAACGCTTTGGATTAAAGTCAAAGGAGAAATCCAATGACCAAGAAAGGCAGTATATAAATACTCTATTATTATTATTAGCGGGAGTGACGGGCGGGGGAAAGTTTTGAAAAGTGCTGTAAACACTTAATGGGGGGTGGCTGGCCTCCGGAGGGTTTGGGGAGACCCACGGCCCCCTCTGCGGGCCTCCCCGAGTTGTAAAATCGCAGCGGAACAGCAATTATGACCACTTCCGGTTTTCGGATGATCTACAGCTCGGGGAGGCCGATAGAGGGGGTCATGGGCCTCCCTGAACCCTCCGGAGCCTGCCGAGGTCCCCTGTAAGTGTTTACAGCTCATCTAAAAACATTTTTTCCTGTGCCGCAGCAGTGATCCCCGGGGCTGCCACCATGCTGCCCCTACCCCTTAAGGTGGCAGGGGACAGCATCCGTTTCTTGTGATGGGTTGCAACCTACCACTTTGAGAACCAGTGTTCTAACCTGGGGTTCTCAACCCCTTTCTGACCAAGTAGCACCTCCAGTGCCACTCCTGCTGTGTACTACTGGAAGTGACTGGCGATGACATCATCGCCAGTTCCAGGTTTTAAGAGGTCAGAAAACGCAGGTAGGAGGCTCTGAGTGGGTGGGTGCTTCTTAGAGTCCTCTCAGGAGTGAAAATACACCGCCAAAAGTGCCAAGTCGGAGCGGGGTTCTGGTGGTCCAGCGATCCAAGTACCACCGGCAGTTGGCCAAAGTACCACTGGTACTGGTACAAAGTACTAATCCATTATGAGGTAGTAGCAGGGAGTTCTCTTCCCCCTGAGAACTTGGCTAAAAAAATTCCAAGCTCTCTGCCTCCTGAGCTCAGGTTTGTTAGAAGTACAACTTCCACAACAAAACCTATGGGGTAGGCTCACACATTAATGAATAAAGTCTTCACAGAGAGGGCAGCCAGAATATCTTTGATGGGCTCAGATAGCACCATGGCAAGAGCTTTCAGAACTACCTTCTGTCTACAGGCTCAGAAATAATAAGTTATGTCTTGCTTGTGGAAATAGTATAAAGTGCAAAGGCACCGGATTATGTTTTGTTAATTTTGAAAACCAAGGAGAGGCTCTTACAAGAAGATTTTGCATATGGCCTCTGTTTGATACTGTACATACCTCTCTGTGGCTCTTCTAATTTGGGAACACCTTCATTTAGATCCATTCCCATCTTCATTGAATGTGTAAAAGAGGGAATTTTCATTAGGGAATATGTAGAGGTTCTTGCTTGCTTCCTGTGCTGTTTTGCTTATTTAAGGAATCGAAATGGAAGCTTTTCTGCATGTGTCTGAAAATGCTTATGAAAGTATTCAAAGAAAGACACGGATAGCATTCAGAAATTCATCAAGTGAAACTTTTCCCGGCTTGCATGGGAAATCTTCACATTGTACATTTTGCTTGATTGCTAAAGCATAAGAGCGCTGGCAGGGAAAATGTTGGTAGCCTTATGCATTAGTGACTTGTGGCTATTGTACATGTTTTGATAGTTTCTACGTAGCTCCTTCATGTTTTTGGTAATTTTGTGAAACATCGTTCGAGTGATTTTTTTTTTCCGTCTCAAGTATGCAGATATTTTCTTTTCCGTGTCTCCCCAGAGACTGTGTATGCCTGCATGTGTAGACGGACTCCTTCATCTTAACAGTCTACTTATTTGATCCATATGGTACTTCACTGTGAACAAAGCTGTACCAGCTGGAGAAGTGTCTCTGTGATAGTGGAAATGGATGCTGCAGGCTGTATTTGTGTGCAGCTCAGTTCACACAGGTTGCTTTGCACACAGGCAGGTTCATGTGAATAAAATAAGCAGCTGCCTTGTATGTATACAAGAATCAGCCTTTTGAATGAAAGAACATGCATATGTTTGTGAGAAAGTCGAGTGATTATGTGTGAATGTGAGAGTCTATGCATGTGTTTACATGAGAAGTACTGTGAGTTTTCAATATTTTTGGTGCAATCAAGAGACAGTTTTTAACTTGCATGGTAACATCCAAGCCTAGAAAGAGATCTCACCCTAAGGTACAATAACAATACCGTGGTGTGCCATCTGGTCTGATGACTGTGACCAATATCACATATTGTTGAAAAGCCACAATTTCCCTCGGTCCAGAAGGGCTTATTTAGTATTGTTCAACATATTTTGGTTTATATCCCTTCTGGCATTTTTATTTTAACTATTGCAACCACATATACTATTCACATATAAATGATTATAACAAATAATCAATATTTTGTTGACTTGTGTATTTGAGTTGTGCATTTGGTTGACAGTTCTGCAATTCTTATTATGGGAGCAAGAACAAATGGGGGTAGAAATGGGGGTGGGGTGGTTCGCCCTGGGGGGGGCGACACTCACCCCGGCAGCGGTGATTCGGCGGCAGCGGCTCCTTTTTGCACCACTTTTTTCCCGCTGGCCTCTGCAGCAGTGGCGAACCTCGCAGCGCCACTGCCAAGGCTTCCGGAGGCCAGGGAGGTGCTTCCCGCCCGCCCTTTGGGGCCGTTTTCGGCCAGCTACAGGCCACATGACATCACCTCGGGGCGTGGCTTCTGGGTGACATCACACGGTGGGGACGTGGCTTCCGCCAGGGGGGCATCCTTGCGGCCTGCCACCCCCAGCCAGGGACAGCACTCCTACGCCTCTGAGTAAGGAGCAAGGGAATAACAGTGCAATCCTATACATGTCTACTCAAGTAAGCCCCACTGACAGCGCAATCCACCATAAAGATCTGAGGGTGGCCTTAGGGCCGCACACTAGATCCTATCCCTGTTCCGGGCCAATCATGATCGCCCTGGAGGTCTCCTCGGGAGAAGGGGAAATTCGTCCCCTTCCCTCAGTGTAGCACGGGGTGGCCCCAATGGGCCTCCTTGGATTTCTGCCAGAATTCGAGCTGGCGTAAGTCCAAGGAGGCCGAGTAATGGCCGCACCGGCCCAGGAATGGGACTGGGCATCCCCGCCCCCTCCCAGGTCTGCTTGACCAACTGCCGCCTGGCCCACCCCTGCTTCTGCTGGCAGGTGCCTTACCTTCCTCTGGCGCCAGCTGGGTCAATCCAGCAGTAGAGTAAGGGCTGTCGACTTCTGCACCGGCAGCTCTTACTCTAAAGTAGTAGCAAATGTGTTTTACGGCACGTTTGCGACACGTTCGAACCATTCAAAAGTTACGGTGGATTGCACTGTGAGTGTCATAGGACTTACTCCTATGTAACAGTGCTTAGGATTGCAGCACAACCCATGTAGCATTTATCACTTTATACCCGTATTTATCGGCGTATTACATGCACCAGCGTATAACGCGCACCTTACTTTTGGCACTGCTGTTTGGGTAAAAAAGCATTTTCGCGGCACTTGGCCGCTTACTGCGTTGTTGTTTTCCACCTCAAATCTTCGTCCCACGTTGCCGGCTGCATCGCGGCCCCGCTAGGACTGCCCTTGCTCAGCAGCTCAAACACGCTGCACCTTTGCTTCTTCCACAGGCAGACGCGAGCCTCCCAGACACTGAGACGCTGGACACGACTGCAAAGCTCTCCAGAAAATGTTCGAGAACTCGGGCGTTTCCGGAGAGCTTGCAGTCGCATCCAGCCCCTGCGCAAAGTTCCCAGACCCTGGACGATTCACTCGGACGTTTGTGGAGAGCTTGCAGTCGCATCCAGGGTCTGGGAGCTTTGCACAGGTGCTGGACGCAACTGCCAGCTCTCTGGAAACTCCCAAGTTCTCGAACGTTTTCTGGAGAGCTTTGCAGTTGCATCCAGCGTCTCGGTGTCTGGGAGGCTCCGTCTGCCTGTGGAAGAAGCAAAGGTGCAGCATCTTTGAACTGTTGAGCGGGGGCAGTCCCGGTGGGACTGTGATGCAGCCGGTAATGCGGGACAAAGATTTGAGGTGGAAAACAACGCAGTAAGCGGCCAAGTGCCGCGAAAATGCTTTTAAATGGCCGGGTGTGTGTGTTGATATTTAGCATCAGCGTATAACACGCACCCTACTATTTTGGACTACAATTTTAGACAAAAAAGTGCGTGTTATATGCCGATAAATACGGTAAGCCTTTTTCACTGAATATTATTTAAATGCTCATCATTGTCCTTTGCTTTGTCAAAATGTTTTTTGAGGAGGAGGGTTTTGTAATTTTATGGGCTAGTGTAGAAAATACCTATAAATGTAATTGCATCATTGTCAAAATTACAGTTTTGTTTAGATCCACGCTAATTTCAGTAATATATTTTGTATTCTATAACCCCCCCCCAAAAAAAAACCCCTTTTAGAAAAATTACTAACCGTCTATGTGGGTCTATTTTTTCATCTATTTTTCCCTTAGAAAAATTGAACTAAATTATGATGATTTGACTTTATAAAGAACCCTCAGTAACCATGATGGCAACGCAGACATTAAGTATAGACAACTATCAAGATGGACAACAAGTAAGAACTTTTTTTCTAAAATACAATTGTGTACTGCATGATAGCAGTTTAAATATATTTGTTAAATAATTATGGCACCCACATTTGAAACCGCTTTCATCTGCAGTTTACAAATTGAAGGTTACTTCTGGCATGGCACGGAAACCAGGCTGCTGGATTGTAGCTTTTCTAGCACTATTTGTAGAAAAGCAGTCAGGAAGCATCTGAATTATCAGAAACAGAAATCTGCTTTTGAAGATAATATATTTGCTGAGCAAAAGTTTGTTAATTTTGCCTACAGATGTGTATACTTCTGATTTGTACTCCCCCCCCCCCTTCTTTTCACATAATTTTGATCACATTCATGAAATCGGTCCTTTTGCTCCACATTGCTGTGAGGGCAAAACTGTTCACTTTCTTATTATGTGTTCAGCAAATTTTGTGTTCCAAGTTTATTGAATAGTCTAATACAGTAGAACCCCGATATCTGTGAGGGATAGGTTCCTGAGACCACCACGGATAAAGGGAACCCATGGATGGGTGCAAACACTATCCTCCATGGGCCCCCACGCCCCCCCCCCCGGCCATTACCTTCTTTAAGTTGATATCGCTGGCGCCAAGCAAGCGTTAAACCAAACGTTATAAGCAGCAGCCTGCTGCTTATACTGTAGCATTTGGTTTAAACAAGACCTGTGCTTGCTTGGTGCCAGCAATATCAACTTTAAATAAGGCAACAGCTGCAGGAGGGGCACAGGGGGAATTCAGCATCTGCGGATAAGTGAAACTATGGATGCCAAATCAGCGGATACGGGGGCCCTACTATATTGCCTTAGTTATACACAATACCTTTCTTAACAATTGCAATTTTTGTTGCTTTCTGGAATTCGTTTTACGTTGTAACCTATTAGCTAGTAAGAATGGATACTTACACTGACACAGGCCTTTTGACTTTCTAGTGTAAGTAGCTGTTGTATTATTTTAAGTGATTTTGTAAAGTAAACTACAGTACTTGGTTTACTTCTAATTTTGTTTAAGTTCAAATGTCTATAACAATTCCAGAAGAGGTATACAAATTGCTTTTCATCCCTATTCAGTGGCAATGTCCTCTGAGGTTTTACCAGTTACATAATTACTTAAACTGTAACATGTTCAGGTTGGTACTATAGCCCTTGAAAACACTGGTCACTTTGTGAAAATTGTGAAAACTAGTGTGTGGGGTGTGTGTGTGCGTGTGTGCATTATTAATTGCTTTTGAGAACAGTCTTGAGGCAATGCTTTTGATAATTATTGCAGGGATTAGAGGGGAGTAAATATTCTCTGGTGTTGCCAGAGTGAAACAGTCTTTAATTTTGTGGAAGTACCTCCTTTTGGTTGCTAGGTAGGGTCCTCAAGTTGGAATAAACACTATGAGGAGGGGCTTCTCTTTCTCGCTTGGACCAGCCCTGCCTGGTTAGTAGACAGTAGAGTCCTTCCTTCACTTGTTCCTCAAGCAGTGAAACACTGTCTTCTCCAGAGAAGCATATGCATGTTCTCTCTACCCTTTCGATCTCCCATCATAGCCAGGGACTTGAATTACTGGCCTTGACCCCAATGCCTGGGAAGAAGTGGATATTGACAGACACAGCTTTCTCTCACCTAAACCAGCTTCTCATGTGAGGCCCTCTCCCTCTTCCAGGTTGGGAAAGACAGTGTGCCGTGAGGTAGTGGTGGTGTTGAGCACTGATTCAACTTGTCTTCCCCACCCTTAGGCCAGGAAAAAGTATAGTGGCAGTCTGACCACAGCAGTCCGTTCTTCGTGCCACTGAGCTATCCCATGCTGGGCTGCGTCTCAAGGAGTAGCCACCAGTGTGAAGTCTATGGGAATTGTTAATAATAGTGAGGCATCCTCTCATTTGCAATTTAGGGACTAGTGCTCTACCTCAGACCCTTCAAATGTTGCAGTGAGGGTAGAGCAATATAGGGGACTGATTACTTTATGGCTGTAGCAGACTTTCTGGAGACAAGGCACCTCCAGGATTTTCAATGCAAATGCCTGGTGGCAGGGGTGGTTTGTAGTTCCTTACTCTCTGACTTGTGCAAATTAAAGGGGGAGCGGGGAATGCTGGATAAGAGTGGTAGCTCCAAAATTCACAAAGAACAGGAGAAGAAAATGTAAAGATCCCTCATTTTCCTGATCTTAGCTGGATACCATGGCTAAAAAAGGGGCAGTTCCAGGAATCTCTCATACAAAACCTAAGAAGGCAAGGCTTGGTTCAGCATTGCACATATCTCTACTACGGGTGACTGCTACTATCAGTTGGAACACTTGGACAAAGATCACCTGCTTTAGGAGGGTGAATTGTCTGCTGCTCAGCCCACTCAGATTTGATCAATTTATCAAACAACGCAATCCTAACCAAATTTCCAGCGTCAGTGCAGCCGCAATGCAGCCCCGAGGTAAGAGAACAAATGTTCCCTTGCCTTGAAGAGGCCTCCATGATTGTCCGTGCACTGCAAAATGCTGCGTGTGCCTGTTGGCATGGCTACACTGGTGCTGGAACGTTGGGTAGGATTGTGCTGAAAGAGAGGAAGGCTCATGATTTTGGCACCCCCTACAGGAAGGCAGCTTTGAATCCTCTATCTTGGTAGATGACAAACTCTCCTCACCTTTTCTTCCCTACTCGAAGCACCTCAATCATAATCTTTGAGAAAACTTCCCAAGTGAACAGGAACATAGGCAGCAGTATTATACTGAGCCACAACCATTGGAACATCTAGCTTGGTATTGTCAGCACTGACTGGCAGCGGCTCTCCAAGGTTTCGAACAGGAATTTTCCTCTGCCCTAGCTTGAGATGCTGGGGATTGAACCTGGGATCTACAGACGAAGCAGTTCTTTTTCCACACTGAGGTAGAAGCCCCTTCCTCCAGGTAGTCTTGGCCCACTTCATCAGCATTCTTCTCAATGTACCGTAGTCTTGTCAGCCTTTAATAAAATTCCTTTATTACCCTTAGCCATCTGTTCCCTCAAGGACTGACAATCAAGATGGCTTTCTTGATTGGCATTGCATCTGCACACAGGGAGCCAGAATTGAATGCCCTCTCAGTTAACAGGGAGCAGTATATCTTTCACTTTGAAAGTGGTGATGTGGACAGATCTGTCTTTCATGCCTAAATTCTCTATTTCATAGATTGGAAGAGATTGTGTTGCCATATTTTTGTCTCCATCCTTCCCACTCAAAACAGAAGAAATGGCATAAATTTGATATTAGGCACGCCTTAAGCGTTTATATTTGATGGACCAAGAGGTCTCCTGAGACAAAGTTTTTTTTGGTTGGTTCCTTGAGGCCTTCCTTGCTGGGAACCTGGGTATTCACTTCTGTTATCACCAGATGGATATACAGTTGAGAATAGGCAACTGACACCCGGATTCAACCTGCATTTCCTTGGAAGCAAATCTTATTGATTTTAGTGGAATTTGCTTCCAATTACCATATGCTTACAGTTGCAGCCTAAATTTAAAACAACGCTGATATTTTATAAGTAAACCTTTCTTTTCTTCCCTTCAAATTACCCAGGTCATAGGTGGTGAAAAAGATCTGAGTTTATTTTGGGGTGTGTGTGTATGTGTTCTGTGATGATTTCAGAGATGGCCTTGTGAAATAGCATCAGACAATCAGAAAAAGAAATTGCATGAAAACCATTAAGCCAAAAAGATAATGCTTCTTTTCTACCTCTCCCTTCAAGGCAGCATCATCTACCAAAACTGAGAGCTGAAAATGAAATTATCTTTCTACTATATTTATTGCAAATATAGATACATAAAATATACATCAAACTGCTCATGAAAAATTTGAAGAAAAAAAAATCAAATCTCAAGCTTGTAGGACTTTTATTTTAGCTTTAAAACGGACTATTTTTATATTATATGTCATCGTGCATTATTCCTTTCCCATTATGCATTTGTTTTCTTCTCAATGTTACTTTCACTTGCCCTCCTTTCGCCTCCAATTTCAGTAGCACTCGGCAAACCAGCAGTTTGTCTTGGTCAGAATGCTCCTGCTAACTAGGCAAGAGGCACTTTTTCAATTGGTGCACCTCTTTTATATTTAGCAGGGGGAGAGTAACTGCCCCCTTTCACCCCAGCACAGTGTCTTTCTGGTGGCTGTTTGCTGGTGGTGTTCATCTTTTTTAGATTGTGAGCCCTTTTGGGACAGGGAGCCATTTAATTACAGTCGGACATTTTATCCACTTTTTTTTTATCCACGGATTTGACTCAACACAAATGGCAAAACTGTGGAAGAGGGAGTCCAACCACACTACATTACTTCTTTTTCCAGCATTTTCGGGGGCCTGCCAGCCACTTCCAGCCTCGTGTCCAAACCATTGAAAAATGCAGCCGGGAGTCTCTGGCGCCATTTACAGGTTACTTCCAGTAGTGTTTTTTGTTTTTTCAGTCAGTTGAAACAAACTCAGGAGGAGGGAAGTGGTGAGGATGCTGGGAAAAAGGTAATGTGGCAGCGTTCCCGACCCCCCCCCCCCCCGGATTTCATATAACACTGATTTTCTTATTCACTGTGGTTCCAGGAACAGAACCCTAGCGGATAAAAAGGTCCGACTGTATTTGATTTTGTCTGTAAACCGCTTTGCGAACTTTTTTGTTGAAAAGCGGTATATAAATACTGTTGATGGTGATGATGACGATGATGATAATATTTTATTAATAATAATTAATAAAAGTTTGCATGTTTTTAGCCTGACCCCATGGGTGCCTACAGAGTGCTGTAGCTGTACCAGCACGGCTTACCTTTCATTACTCTCAGCTATGGATGCAGCTATGGAATTGGGTAAAACAAAAAAGCTTGGTAGAGACATGAGTCTTCACCAAATCTGAAAGTCAAATGTGATGTGAAAATGTGAGTACAAATTATAATATAGATATTGGCATCTCATTCACTATCCTCACCACTCACTTGTCTTTTCTCTTTCTATCCCACTCTGTGGTCCATAGATGTGAGAGTTTTGGTGGGGAGAGATGGGTAGCAGTGTTTGATTGTGCCAGTATAGCAGTGTTACTTGTGTTCTACAAGGGTTCTTCAGGCTAAAGGTGCTTGGAACTCACATGGTTTTGGGAAGAGAGATTGTGCTTTTTCTGTTGGCAGTCTTCCATCCTGTCGTGGCTCTTCTCCACCCAGATTTCACTTGTACAGAATTTGAATGAAGAAGTTGCACCAATACAGCCAAGACATGATACAGATGCCACAGCCTTTGCTATCAAGCCTGTCCTCTTTTTGCCTTACAGAACAATCCCTAGGATCAGATCTTAGGATAGTTACTTGTATGTGTATATGAAGCAAAGTGTGTCTTATCCATCTTTGAGATTTAGGATGAGGTTGAGAAGAGAAATTGGAATCTCAGTTAACAAAGGCCTGAATATAGTTCATTTTCTTTCTGTGTGATTTTAAAACGAGATATTGAGCATAAGTTTCATGGTGTTTTGCTTAGATGGGAGCATATTTTTCAAGGTTTGCGTTTTCAAACTGTTTTTTTGGGGCTGTGTTATCCAAAAATAGCTGTGTATGAAATATAATCTGTAGCAGACCGTTTACCAAAAGAAATCTATTAACAGGAATCAAACTTGTGACCTTTCCACTATCTCCCCACCCTGTGATATTGCAAGGATTAAAGGAGTTTTTTGTTAACTGCTTCTGCTTTTTGTATAGTTGCCAAGTCATACCAATCTTCTGGCAACTTACTAGGCCTTTGCTGTTCTCTTTCCTTAGAAAACGGACCATTGGTGAATCTGTACAGTTGGTAATATAGAGCATGCTTCTTTTTCAGCAGATGCAAGTAGTAACAGAGTTAAAAACCGAACAAGATCCAAACTGCTTGGAAGCAAATGCAGGAGGATTGAATCCTTCCCCAGTAGAGTCCCAAACACCAATGGATGCAGACAAGCAGGCCATTTACAGGTAACTGTTTTTGACAAGATTCAGCTGTTCGAGTACTAAAATATATCATTCTCTAGGCAGGGCAAATGTTCTCATACTGGGTCAGGTTCCTTGATGGGTGGCAGAGAATACTGGATATATAACGACAGGAGTAGGATCCTGAGGCAGATGGAGGCATTTTCTCTTCCCTAGTCAAGACATGAGTGGGATAATTGTCCTCTGGAAGAAGGTTCTCGTTGGTTTTGTGATGATGGTGACTGTTCTTCATCTTGCCTCATCAATCCTGAACCTGATTTAGATAAGAGTTGCTGATTTGTTCCAATGGTATTTTCTTCTGTGTGATTTTAAGAGGAATTGGAGATGTCTTGTTCAGTTCCTCTTCCTAATGCAGGTGCTGAATTATCACCCCAATTCACACACCAGCAGGCTGCATGCACGCCACTGTATGTAAGGATCTCTGCAAGTTCTGCTGCAGAAAAGATGGTTGATACTGGGTTGGGAGCATCCAAAAAGTAGAATAAATTTAAAAAATGGGAGAAGAAGGCAAGCTCAAAAAGATTGAATGATACTATGGTAGGGTAAAACCAAGTAAACAGCCAACAGCTTGTTAGTTATCAAGTATTGTATGTATTTTGGTTTCTCTGTTTACTTTGGGGCAATATACATTTTCAGCATTCAGTGCATACTTAAATCCCATTCATTTCAATGGGGGTTGAGCATATTTAACTAATCTGGATTGTGACCTTTGTCTCAGGATAAGGCTTTATAGTGGCAATGTATCACATTTCTTATATACTTCATGTTTTTTTGTATTTTGTTTTGTGGACAGATTTGGTAACCTATACAAAATATTGTTGCTATCTAACTCTCCAATCCTGTATATCTGGGAATAAGTCCCCTTGAATTCAACGGGACTTACTTCTGAGAGTAGAAATGCATGTGATTACACTATAAGAAAATTAACTGTGCAATCCTGTCTATGTTTAGGCTGGCGGAGCAAGTGCTCCACCAGCCTTCGGTGTTGCGAAAGTGCTAAAGCACTTTCACAGCACTAAGTAAGTGGCACAGGTGCGTAGGCCGGCGCCACTCAGCCAACACCTGCACCGCTGGACACAGGTAAATTTCTGGATCTGTGGCGGGAGGGAGGGCCAGGGTGGCAGTGGAAGGGGCCATTGGCCAGCCAGACCTGGGAGGGGGTGGGGATATTGACACCATGCTGCGCCGATATCCAAATTCTCTTCCTGGGCTGGCCTTACATGGCCCTCCCGGTTGTGCAACAGCTCAATAGCTGGCGTGCATCCAAAGAAGCCCATTGGGGCCACCAGGGCTTACACTGGGGGATGGGGATGAATGTGAAAACCGGGGGTGGTCTAAAATCGCCATTTTCCAGCGATCCGAAGATCAGGGAGGCCTGCAGAGGGTCGCGCAGGCCTCCCTGCACCCCCTAAGCCCCAGTAAGAGCCAAAACCCCATTTTCTGGCACTTTTGCAGTGGCAACTATCCCCGGGATCGCCGTAGCCGCTGGCCCCACCCCCACAAGTATTCACAGTTCTCTCCGCCTCACGGGGAGAACTTTGAGAAACACTGCTCTAACGTATTCATTATTGATATTTCTTTTATTGTATGTTGTATGCATTTTTTACAAATTAAGTAATTTTCATCATACTGACTTAAATTCCAAAGTTTCCACAAATTTCCAGTTAGTTCTCTTGCTTTTGTTCCTAGGCACCCACTGTTTCCCTTATTAGCGCTGTTATTTGAAAAATGTGAACAATCTACACAGGGATCGGAAGGCACAACCTCTGCAAGTTTTGATGTAGACATTGAAAATTTTGTTAGGAAACAGGAAAAGGAAGGAAAACCTTTTTTTTGTGAAGATCCAGAAACGGATAATTTAGTAAGTGAAAACATTTTTGAGGAACAATTTTTACACATTTCTGTTTTGTTTTGGAGTGTTTATTGTCATAGATGTTTGCATTTTTCTGTTGGAGGGGAACTTCATTTAAAATTGAAATTTCATAAATTAGTTTTTCTAATAGAAAAAAAAAATTAAATTTATATGCTTAACTTCTTATCTACGAGTTTGTATTGAACTCAGTACACATTCATTATTTCTGACTTATTGTTATGGTTCATCATGATGCATAGGTTTGCACAGAATATTTTCTCAGTTAGGGTTGCTTTATTATGGTATTTGGAAATCAGAAATTATTTCAGGCATACCACCCAGTACCAAGCCAGTGTATCATGATGCCTGAATTGTCAGCATTTGCATGCGAATATTTGAAAATAGCAAAAAGGCAGTTCCCAAGAGCTGGCTGGATGTTGCAGATGTTTTGGTTATTTAGCACTATGCAACCATTTTTTCTTCCAGTGGGGCTTCTGTGGGAGTCTGTGCAAATCCCTCTAAAACACACGTTCAGCAACAGTGCATGACATACTTTTTTTTTTAAATGACAGAACCTCTTCTGAATTCCCTGAAATGCTACTTGAAGGTTCTGTTGCCATTTATACTTCTCTACAGAGGCGTCGCAAGCCCTGTCATGTGGGGGGGGGGGCGATGACGTGTTTTGTGTCATCGCCCCGCCCCCTTGAAGCCTTCTAGGACTTTTAAGCCTTCTAGGCTTCATTTGAAGCCTTCTAGGACTCAAGGAGGGCGGGAGGGACACACAAAAGCGACAATTTTGGCGTGTTTGTGCTCCCCGGCTGCTCACGCAGCCCTGTGGCTGCAAAAAAGCAATCGCGGAACTCAAGACTTCCACCATGGCTCCTCCTCACGAGAAGACCATGGTTGGCATCCCAGGGCATTTGCTTCCCCCCCCCCCGGCCCCGTTATAGCGATGCCACTACTTCTCTGTCACTGGTGCTGATGGAAGCTCCTCCATCACAATCTTATTTTTACACGTGTCAGTTTTTTCATCTGTCTGTTTTGTCAGATTGTGTTGCTATATCTATGCTTTTCTCTAGTGATACAGATATGGTGGTAATGTAAACTTTTTTATCACTGATTTATAATCCATGCCACACCTTTCTTTTCTTCCCCTCCCCTACACCCACCTCTGTACTTTGTATATTAGCTCTCCACAGATTGTTTTATACCATGCTTGAAAATCGTATGGATCCTTCGTTAGACAAGTTTTTCCTTAAGTGGAGACTTCGTGCTAGACCATTAAGACAGCAATCCTATACACACTTACTTGGGAGTAAGACTCATTGAACACGGATCGAAAATATTGGGGGGAAAGTCCATCTAGTTGCCTCACAAACTCACAGCCAAAGTCTTCCTCATTCTACCTCCCGCAGTGCTCTTTTCTCATCTCCCGCTGATTCAATCCACAAGGTGCTTTTTGGGCATGACAAGAAATTCAGGTGCTGCCAAGGTCTCCAAGAAGCGCTGCCTACCATCCCAGCCCTTTTGCTCGACTCCAGTTCCTCGTTCCACTCCCACAGCCTCCTTCCCTTGACCAGGGTGTGCCACTCTCCCAGTAGCCCAGCCTCAGAGCAGAACGGTGCTGCCTGCTTTCCTCCTTTCTCTTCCCAGCCAGCGCAGAGGGAGGGGGGGGTTGACTGAGTTGGGGCTTTATTTCTCTTCTGGCATTCTGTTGTTTGATTTCATTGTTTTTTGTTTTTCTAATTTTGTTGATTGTAAGCCGCCTTGGGCTTTCTCAAGTGGACAGGAAAACCAAGAAAATTTAAAATAAATAAGTTCTTTATTTCTTAAAGCGAGACAAAGAGGAGGTCAGGCAAATATTTTGAGGGAGAAAGTTCCATACTTATGAGTGAGAAAGCATGGAGATGAGAAATAACACAAGGAAGTGGTTTAAGAAGTGAAGGTTTAATTAGAAGCGTAGTGCTTTGATGAATGGAAGAACCGAGAACAGCTATGCAGATAGATAAGAGGGAACAAGATCACGGAGAGAGTTAAAGGTTAAAAAATAAGTTTAACTTGCTTTCCCTCTTTTAGATGGTAAAGGCTATTCAGGTTCTACGAATTCATCTGCTTGAGCTAGAAAAAGTTAATGAGCTCTGTAAAGATTTCTGTAGTCGCTACATTGCCTGTCTGAAAACTAAAATGAACAGTGAAACTCTACTAAGTGGAGAATCCGGGAGCCCTTATTCACCTGTACAACCCCAGGTACCTTTCAAACTAACTGAAACATATTTTCTTTCCTTATTTTATAACTTGTCCCATCCCAGTGGTTCAGGATGGGGAAGAGTAGATCTGCTGTTTTAAAAATCAAGTATAAAATATTGCGTTAATAAATTGTTTGTAAGCCATGCACTTTACAAATAGATTTTTTATGACTTGCAGACTAGTAGAGTTGTTAAGGCTTTGTGTTTTTGTTAAGGTTACCAGGTCTCCCTTGTGCAGTTTCTTAGTGGGCAGGTGCATCGAAATGTTATACTTAAAGAATGACCATAATCTGTCAACTCTTTGTCTGCAGTCCAGCAACTTTAAACATGATAAAGATAGCTTGGATTTGCTGGAGCAACTGTCTTCATGGAAAGAGTCACCAGAAAATGTGAGCAGTAGAGCAAAATTGACACAATTATCATTGCACCTCTTTGGCACTCTCTCCTTAGCCTAATTTTGGGTTGGCTTTGTTCATCTCATTGTAGATAATGGCCCATCCAAGCGAGGGCTGGACTTAATGCAAAATAGAGTTCTACAGTTGCTGTCCATGACATATTCAAGACTTCAGGATATAATACCCCTCCCATCCAGCAGCCTTAACTGCATGTGCATAGGGCCAGAGCTAAGAGATCCACATAAGTAGTGGGCTATGCACCTGCTGCTTTAGTCATAGAACACCCCTCTCTTGGACTTCTTGTTAGAGAGGAGGAATGTATAAATGTATGCAGATGCCTTATACTGGGTTAAATAATTGGTCCATCCACCCCAGTGTTGACTTCTCCAATTCACAGCAAGGTCTCAGACAGATCCTTTAACTGGAGATGCCAGGATTAATTATATAGAAAGCATGTGCTCTACCACTGAGCTATGTGACGTCCTCTGTATGGTATCTTCTAATTCGGGGGGGGGGGGGGAGATATGTCCCTGTTGGCATTGTTTTATTTAATAACTTGGAAAGCCCACAGTGTAAAAATAAACCCTGCTGTTTAGGTGTACTATATTAACAGCCCTTCCTATATGTGTGGTATGCTGGCGGATCCCAAGGTCTGCCAGTGTACTACATGGTCCACCATTGTGGCAACCTCTCTGTCACTCCGCAGACACCTGCCGCCCATGCAAAGGCCAGAAGGCCATGCACTGGTAGAAATGCTGCACAGACCAACCATTGGCGAAGACGTGGATCGGGATGGGATGTGGGCAGGATAGAGCAGATCTTGGTGGCAGTAATGTCTGCCAGATCTAGAACCCTTGTCCGGGCTCAGCCTAACAGATATACACCAGCAAAAAAGCTGGAGTAGATCTGAGTAGGCCCATAGGGAACCATTACAGCTGGCCTGATCCCTAACCATCCCATAGGATGCTGTGGCTGCTGTGTCAGCAACCCTGCACTGCGTAGGCCCAGGATACAGGGCCATTATAGATCAATAACTGAATAACTGGTACCAGTAACAGAAGTGTATTAATAGTGAATGAACAAAAAATCCATCTTTGAACATAAGTAATAACATGCTATAATCTCAGTGCAGTCTTTTCAAATCTTTCTTACAGCGCAATCCTGAGGATTGCGACAGCGACGGAATAAGCGTTATGTCGCCGGAAGCAGTCGCGAACGTGCCGTAAAGCACGTTCGCAACTACTCTGGAGCAAGGAAGGCTGGCGCAGAGGCCTGCCTCCCTTGCTCCGTCGCCAGAACGCCCGAGCGGCCACCGGAGAAGGCAGGTAAGGATCCGGCGGGGGCGGTTCGGTGGACGAGAGAGGGGGCCATTGGCCTAGGCGGCCCGGGAGGGGGCAGGGATGGCCTCGGCCATATCCCGGTCCCCGCTGGGCAGCTAGGCCGTTACACAGCCTCCTCCGACTTCCGCCAGCTATTTAGCTGGCGGAAATCCAAGGAGGCCAATCGGGCCGGTCTGGAGTTACACCCGGGGAAGGGGACAAGTGTCCCCTTCCCTGAGTAGACCTCCGGCCCGGCAGCAAAATGGCCGCCGGGGCTCAGGATCTGGCGGACGGCCGTGGACTTCCGGCCGGATCCTTGCACAGGATTGCGCTGTTAATTTCATTTATACTGAGAGCATTCCTGTAGAAGCCAGTGAGACAACATGTGTTCACCAGTTCTGTAGTGTAAATTAAGTTAAACATGATCAATATTAAGATATTGGTGTATATTTTCAAAACGATAATAGAGGCATTGTTCTTTGTGCTTCATTATATCCTTCATGCCAGCCCCTTGTCAGTGAGCTTCCTGTCAATTGTGCTCCTGCATCCTGACATTTGATGGTTGTTGTTGTTTCTATTATTATTATTATTATTATTATTATTAAAGAATATTCATACTGTATACTGCCTTTCAACCAAAAGTTTTTCACGAAGCAGTTTACATATCAAAATAAATGTCACTTTTTAAAAATCTTACAAAATTATCTGAGTGTTTGGATGATACATCAATAATTCATATAAATGTTTTAAACCTGCAGTTTCCAAAATGAATGAAATAATCTTTAAAACTTTACCCTATTGAAAAAATGAAATCATGACCATTTTTAAAGTCAAGAGGATTCCTGCCATTAACTTTAGAAGGGCTGGGATTTCACGCTCAACAATACATTTATGTATCTTCTGTGAATGTTTACCCTTGTGATTTCCTTATATCCCATTAAAACATAAAAAAATAAAAATACTTTTGAGTTATTATAGGATAACCATTTCTAAATATGTGGTCCTGCTAGCTCAAGTTTAGCAATCTGCCATGCTAATATATGCCCTTTGGTTCCAATAGGATAGGACTAGCCAGTGACACAAGCATTGTTCTTTGGGATAACTGTAGTCCAAAATCTACATCTCTGTCCTATGCTCTTGAAGAGTAGTTTCAGTATGGAAGGAAAAGCCAGCATTTGAATGACTATATATAAAGACAACATATTGTCAAACTAAAATTCTTAGATTTACTCCTCCTCTCATTGGGTTTTCGCCTTAACTGAGTTTTGTGACTGTTTTAAAAATCATATTGGTTGGTAACGTCGTCGTCATCATCATTACCATAATCATGGGATTTACTTTTTTTAACCTCTCATTTGAAATATTTACAACTAAAATGATAGGGATTTTTGTTTTGTTTTAAGACAATGTAATTTTTGTTGTTGTTACTGTTTCTAGCCAATTCAAAGTGCCATCACAGGTACACTCAGTCCCCAGGGGATTATGGTACCTGCATCAGCATTACAGCAGGGAAATGTAACTATGGCAACTGTTGCAGGTAGGATGCACTAAACAAAAACTCAAACATTGCACTTCATGATAGATGTGTTTCATGGCTGTTTAGTGGCCAAGAGCAGAAATTCTAGAGATTAGTTTAGATTAATAATTTCCAGATGATTTGCAACTAAGTGTCATGGTTTATTTTTGATAATGGCTGTGTATGTCAGCTGAAAGTATCCATATAGTAGTGTTCTGGAAGAATAAAATATTTCATCTATTATAGAAAATTAAATGCATCAGCCCTGATCCAGAGAATTGGAATACTGATAGGAGAAGAGATCCATTAGTGGAAACCTGTGTGTTTGGAACTCATGCTCACTGAATCAGGGCAATTGCTTTTTTACTCACAGCCCAATCCTGTGTAACTCTTGCACCGGTGTAACAGTAGATTCCCTTATGCCAGTGTAACTTGCCAGTGTAACTTGCCATATGCCAACGGACGCAGGACAGACACCGGCTTAACCCCCCCCCCCCCCTTGGACATCTCACATAAGCAGTTCGGATGCGGAACAGATGACAGACACCGGCTTAACCCCCCTTGGACATCTCACATAAGCAGTTCAGATGCGGAACAGATGCTGGCACAGCTCCTCCGGCGCAGGGGGCATTCTGGGGGCGTCTGAATGCCCCCAAAATGCCCCTTGCGCCGGTGGAGTTGCACCGGTGTCCGTTCCGTGTCTGAACTGCACGTGTGAGGTGTCCATGAGTGGTTAAGCCGGTGTCCGTCAACGTATGGCAAGTTACACTGGCATAAGTGCTCTTGCACTGGGGGATCTAGAGTTGCACAGGATTGTGCCCTGAGTTGGTAATAACTTTGATCTTCAGAGTTTTTTAAAAACGTTCTGTGTATAGTTGTGAGCTAGCACCAATAAAATGAAAGCAAATCACATATAAGTTTATAACACTTCTACGAAATATTAAGATTATACTGTATATTTAATATTTGTGTTTATATGTAGCCAACATATTCTCTACTGAATTACTATTTCTGATTTTAAAAAAAGATAAAATTCCAGTGATGTTGACAGATTGTTCAAAATACGTTTTACTGCTTTTGCATTTTTAAAATAAGTTTCATTCTTTCAAGGTGGTACAGTTTATCAGCCAGTGACTGTGGTCACACCTCAAGGTCAAGTAGTGACACAAGCATTGTCACCTGGAACCATCAGGATCCAGAATTCACAGGTTTGTTCTACACATTCTAACATGGTAGAAGTCATGTTTTGGTAGCAACATGTGAAGATGGTATAATGTTTTTATTTAGTAGAGTTGTATGTTTTAGGCTAGAGTCCTCAAAGTGGCTCACAACATTCATTTAAATGTAGTAAATTCATTAGAACCCATAAACTTTAAGAAAAACAGGTCCAGCTGGTACAAGTGCCTGATGTTGTCTTCACCTGTCTCCCTCTCTCTCCCAGATTAAACAAAATATACACATAAATTAAATACAGACTTGAGGTTTGGTGTTAGAAACATGTTTTCATTTTTAAAATGGGGATGAGGGGCATGAAGCCCGTTTGCCGTAGTGACTTGAGGAGTTCTAGATTCATTGAAATCCTAGTAATCTTTTTGTTATGTTTAACTTACAACTACTGTGGAATGTTTTGTATCCACATTTTAAATATCAGAAAAGGGACTGGTAAAAAGTTGTATCTGGTTCTTTGGTTTGCTGTGAGCATGCTTTGTTGTTATGACTATGAGTCTCAAGCTGGAGTGCTCCCCCTCCCTTTCCTTTACACACAGTCGGAGGAAACGTCTGTGATTTGTTACAAATAGTAATTTCCCATTTAATCTGAACTCAGGAAAGTGATTAGTCCAAACCACAAGGAGTTAACAAGCCAGGATATTTCAGTTTCCTGAATTCCTATGAAACAAGAAACGTATTTGTCACAAACTGTGAAAGGAAGCTTCAAATCTCTGCCGCTCATGGTTATTTTCCCTCCCCCCTCCCGTCGTACTGATGGGTATTTTGTTAGTGTGTGTAATACAGTATGTTCACAATATTCTGTAACTCTAGGGTGATCAAGAAGCAACCTAGGCAGACTTATGCAGTTTGGTGCAGGCTTGGTTCTCAGTGACTCCCATCGAATTCTGAGGCAAAGAAAATGGGCTGTAATGTGAGACACCGTTGAGAAGGGGGCAGACCTTCTCACTCCAGACCATAGAATTGCACGGGGCAGGCTTAGCCTCCATACCAACACATAAGTTAGTACTTATACCCGTATAAGTACAGTACACTAACAGCCCAATCTTATCACACACACCCTGCGCCATTGCAGCCACACCACCAGAGCGTGCGCTGTATCTTGTGGGGGGGGGGGCGGCAGTCATGGAGGTCTTTTCCACATAAGGGAACATATGTTCCTTGCCCCAGGGTAAGCATCCGCTGTCCTGAACGGTCTACTCAGACTTGCGCCAGCGATTTTGCTCGCATAAGTCCGAGTGGACCCAGGTAGATGGATTGAGGCCAGGAAGGGGGATAGGATATCGGTGGAGCTGCTGCCACTGATAACTTCCCCCTTCCCACCGTCAACACGTCCAGGTCCACCCTCCCCCTGCGCCAAGTTACTGGCACCAGGCCTCCTGTGGAAGCCGCTGTCACTTGGCTGCCACTGCTCGCTGTTTACAGTGGTGGCCAGGGTGCACTCAATGTTTCATCGCGTTTTGAAATGACTGTAAAGCACGCTGCGCTGCCAGAACACATGCTCCAATGTCATAGCAGCCACATAGGACTGGGCTGTAAGTCTGCTACTTAATATAGTTTAGGTTCCACGGGTCTGTACTTAGGTCAAAATGTACCGGTACTTAAGTTGAAACATCTGGTTCTTGCCAGCTCAGTTATATCACACCTGCACAGAAGCACCTCTGAAGAACGTACTGCACCTGCACAAGAGCACCAGTGCAGCTTTCTGTAACTCAGATGTCTGTAACTCAGACTGCCAGTGTAATTCCAAAGACTTGCCTATGGGCAAAATAAGAGTTTCTCTGTGTTTGCTTTTTAAATAGAGTAGATGGCAGCTGCAGGGGGCTTTGATCAAACTCAACTTTAATCCTCCTATCCCTCCTTTCCTGCTTGGTAGTGGTAAAGGTGACTGTGTTTTGTTGTTCTGTTTTTGGAATTGCATCCTTTCATGGCTCATGTTTTCTCATACAGTATTAATGCTCCCCTGAGCCGCGCAATATCTCAGCTCTCATTGTGCCCAGTCAGCCGTGGCCAACGGTAACGGCTTCCCTCAGCCTCTCCCTCCCTTCTGCGTTCTGCCTCCAGGAATCCTCAGATTTTCAGTGTTATTTGATGTTATTGAATTGTTGCTTTTCCCCATTGCCACAGCAAATGGTCACTGTTTTCAAAGTTATCGAGCTGCTCAGGTTGTCTCCAAGCAGCTTCTGTTGTATGTTTTGCCATACAACTGCATCTGCCATACAACTGCCATACAACTGTTGTATGTTTTGCCATACAACTTTGACATACTATGTCAAAGCCCCAACCAAAGCCTGTTTGTAAGTCAGATGTTCATAATTCGAACGTCTGTAACTTGGGAACCTCCTGTAAAAGGTTAACATTTCATTCCAATGGAGAAAAGTAAAATTGTGCATATACTGTACATTGCAGTGGGAGCAAAATGTTATGCGCCAGCTCCTTACATCCTGACTACCACCAACAGGGACTGCATGGTGGGAGAGGGGAAGCAATTTTCCTACTTGTCCTTCTGAAGGCAGCTTTGGGATCTTAGGTTTCTAGCAATCTAGTGGCAGCGATTGTGTTTCAGAGTTTATCTATATATGCAGATAACTATATAAGAGTTCTGGAGATATACCTTTTCAGGTTGCAGCTTGTGGAAATTTCTATATCCCACTGTGGAAAAGAAATTCCCAACTGGTAGAAAATCCGCATGTTGAGGAGAAGACTAGATTAAAACCCTTCTCCCTGACATGCTAGTTTTCCAAAAACTTTTGAGCAAACATTCAGATATGCAATTTTTTACCTGTAGTCTGAAATTATTCAGTCCCAGGAACTCTGTACCTTGTGAATATCTGCATATGTAGACCAAACTCTACTAGTAATATTACTGCATTTATGACGCTTGCAATTTTATAGATTTTTTTTAGTTTAGTGAAATATTAAAAACTATGGAAGTATAGCACTGTTCATGGTGCTTTAATAATTGTTTACTACTTATCGAATTTTGCAGCTCCAGTTACAATTAAACCAAGATTTAAGCATCTTGCATCAAGATGATGGATCATCAAAAAATAAAAGAGGAGTTCTTCCAAAGCATGCTACAAATGTGATGAGATCTTGGCTTTTTCAGCACATAGGGGTAAGACTTGATTGCTACTCTTCTGATAATTTCTACTGGAATATTGTTATTCATTACATGAAGAAGGAAAGTGATTTGCCCATGTTTGCAGCATATAACAAAACAAAAATTTCTAAAAATATGTCAAAATTAAATTGACTTAAGTTTTTTCAGGCCCAAACACTATATGGCCATTTAAATGAGATTAACAGTTTGGATGAGAATGAATTGGGTTTTTCATGACACAATCTTGTCTAGGAATAAGCACCGCTCCGCCGGTCTAGGGTGTCACAAATGTGCCTTACAGCACAATTGTGTCACCCGGCGAGAAGGCTGTGCCAGCAAAGATGACAGCACCACTCTCCCCGCCCCAGATTCTGTGGAGCGCTCCCCAGGGAAGCTAGGTTTCCCACCGGGCAGCGGAGGGGCGGGGGGAGAGCAGAACAGTATGTTCGGGGTGTGGGTGTGGAATTGGTCAGCCAGACCCGGGAAGAAGGAGGAATTGGCAGCAGCGGTTCTGCCAGAATTCTGTCCCTCTGGCCTCCGCTACAGGGGCCGTTCAAATACGCACTAGCAAAATAGCTGGCGCACATCCTAGTAGCCCCATCTGGGCTAGGCTTTTACCCGGGGGAAAGGAACAAACATTCCATTCCCCCGAGGTGACCTCCCGGCTGCCTGCTTTGTGCCCTGGATGTGGCAGAGGCTGCACCGACTTCGCTGCATTTTGCAGGGCACAAAGTTAGACAGAATTGGACTGCCAATTGTGTAAGAATGGAAATCTAAGAAATTACCTTTAATTCATCATTGGATTAATAAATCATGATCCATAACTAGTCTCATAAAGTTAGCATATTAGGTAAAGCAAGGGAACTTGCAACCCACTATTGCAAGTTGAGGTTATTGTAAGATGCTTTATGGGAAAAATCAATTTAACTTATCTGAAATCATCCCATTTGTGATGGATGAATTCTGTGCTAAATTGTATACTTGTTTTATAGTTTTTTGTTATGTTTACTGATATAATGCAAAAAAATTAAAAAAAAAAAACCACTTATCCAGAAAAGACAAAATGTTTCTGTCTTTTTTCTTCTTCTTGTGCATAGCATCCATATCCAACAGAGGATGAGAAAAAGCAGATTGCAGCACAAACAAATCTGACGTTACTCCAGGTTAACAACTGGTAAGATAAAATGCATATGCTCAGTAATTTTGGATATGGTACACTATTTCATCTATTCCAAAGGCCATGCATAAATAAAACCAGGAAATTATGATCTTCAGGGTAAGCAAATAGTGGATGTGATTGGGTCTAGGGGCAGTGGCGTTGCTCGAGGTGGGGCGGAACAGTAAGTTCCGCACTATGCTAACCTCTGTTTACTCCCCGGCATGTGGCGGCCCTGCCACCTCTCCGTCAGAGCCATTCAGTGCGGCGAAGGCAACGCGCAGGGAGTCTACTGCACGTTGCCTTCGCCGCACTGAATGGCTCTGATGGTGAGGGGAGTAAACGGAGGTTAGCACAGTGCGGAACTTACCGTTCCGCCCCACCTCGAGCGATACCAGTGTCTCGGTTATGGCACTCACTTGCCATGGGCAGACAGTGAGAATGGAGGGGAAAGAATGTCTTAGTAGCAATGGTAAGTGGAATTGTGTCCATGACAGAAATAAGAATTTCCTGCTTTTCTTGATAACATCCTGTGATTGCAGACATAAGATTAAGCAAAACAAAAGTCACAAATACTAAACCTAAAACCCAGATTGTCTCCTCAAGGCAAAGGAAATACTCAAACAGTTATACGTTGCTCATGGAGCATCTTGACATATTCTTTGATGTCCAAGGATAATGTTTTTCCTTGACATGGACAATTGGCTTATGGTGGTAGAACCCAAGCAACAGTTCCTAAGCACGTGAACTTTCTGACCCTTCTAATATCTCTAGGTTTATATATCAACCAGGCAAACTCTCAGCTGGAACCGATTTAGTGTATCCAATTTAGTGTATCTAATGTATAGGCTTTCTGCTGGGTTCGGTGCAGTGTCATGCCTGTCAAGGGGTCAGACAGTAATATCCCTCATCACGAAGTTCCAAGCATCACCACCTCAACTTGTACATCCATTCCAATGACTCCTAGGCCACGTGACAGCCACCATAGCAGTTGACACACACATGACTCCCTTACAGTATTTCTGTCATTATTCAGCTTCAGGTACATTTCCAATGCAAATGGTTGCTGGGTATTTCAAAACGGATACTAATATCCTTCCTACCACCTTGAAGGATCAAGTAGTACAGGTTCTACCAGACACCACAATAGTCATGTACTCCAGGAACAAACAGGGTGGCACGACATTGAAAATTCTTTGCATCTTAGCATGCACATTTTGTGACAAGTGGGCTGGGTGTAACATATCACCTGTACCACTGTCCATCTAGCCAGGGTATCCAACAACTTGGCGGACACCCTGAGCAGAGCGTAAGACAAGGCAATTGCCCACAATTGAGCCTTGATACAGAAGCTTTTTTCTCTACATGTTGTCATTGCGGTCTTCCCCTTCTGAACCTGTTTGCCACCTGCCACAATGCTAAGTACCAAAAAGGTTTTCAACTAAGCTGGACACGATCCCTGTTCTGTAAGGGAGACTTTTCTAGTCCCATGGGAAAGAGGATCTGTTCTCATGAGTTTTCTCCCTTTCTGTTTCTTGCCAAAGTGTGGCAACCCAGTGCAACCGTTGTGGAGTGAAGCTGGCCAGGACTGTGACTCTGCGGCTACAGCAATGAGCACTGGAGGCTTGGCCACCATAGGTGATCCCAGCAGGAGGGAGAGGGTATAAGAGTGAGAAGGTTGAAAAGGAGAGAGCAGACTGGAATGTGGGCGGCAGGCAAAACAGAGAGTGAGAGAAGCAGACAAGGAAAGAGGTGGGGACGGCAAAAGACAAAAGAGCAAACTGGAACAGACAATAGAAAGAATGAAGAGAGAGAGGCTCAGACTGGGACAGAGGCAGAGAAGGCAACGGAGCGAGAGACGAAAGAGCAGATGGGAACAGAGGCCAAGAGCGAGAAGGGAGGAGCAGATGAAGAAAGGAGTGACAAATCCAAGGAAGGATTTTGCAAATCCAAGGATGTAGCAGCAGGAGCAACAAATCCTAGGAAGGAGAGAAGGTAGAAGGAGGGCAGTGTTGAAAGGGACAGGGAGACCAGAAGGGAAGAAGGCAGAAAGTGAGGAGGAGCCTGGAATTGGGCGGTGGACATGGGCAAGGAGGTGGGTGATGGAACAAAGAAAGAGGAGGTGTTCAGGTGACTAGATAACATAAGGGCCACGATAACCACCAAAGGCTGAGCAAACAAACATCCGTTTCTAGTGGCTTGTGGCAGGAACAGAGGAGTGCTTCTCTCTAGAGAACCCAGGTACTGGGGGAAGGAGAGAGACATCGGAGAGAGTGTAAGGCCAATAGACCTTAGAACAGGGAGTCCTGCGCATTGTTTCCGCTGCTCCGAAAGGCTCCAAAGGCGAGGGGGCAGGGCCGCCTCGTACGGGCGTGTAACAGTGGGTCGGAGCGCAGCGTAACTTAGAACTCCGCCCCACCTAGAGCGACGCCAGTGGATCTATGCCATTGACCTTTATCAAGCACTACACCTTGGACACGAGGTTGAGAGCTGCCTCTTTTGAGCATGGTGTCTGCTGGCCGAACACGTCCTCACGACCAATCCACATCAAATGCTGGTTAAGGGGATAAAGCTAGCTAGTCTTCATTATGTGTGACTGCACAGAGACTACAATGGAGGAGGACAGGTTGTTTACCTGTAGCTATAGTTTTTCAAGTGATCTGTGCAGACACAAAACCTGCCCAACTGTCCCCTCTGCAAGTCTAGTGCTCAGCTGGAGGAGTCAGTGCCAGGACTTGGATTTCTCTTTAAGTAGAGAATTTGAAACAAGAGCTGGTCCTCAAAAGCACTGAGAGACTGAATGCTCTTCCTATGCTTGAGGCACACTACATGGGGATGACCCATTTGAGTTCTGAGGAACTGCACAGAAGTCTACTCAAAGAACTATAGTTACAGGTGAGCAACCTGTCCTTTTTTAGGAGATGTGTTGGTTAAATTCTGCACATTCAGCATTAATTTAAGAGAAGCAATAACTTTTCTTAATAGGAGAAAATGGTGCGTGTGCACATGCATGCCAAAACATTCCACATGCATGCCAAAGCATTTGGGCACATTCCAGGATTTTGATGGAATTTGCACTAGATGTATTTAGGATTGCAGCCTTAATAGTGATTTTTGTGGATCAATAGCAAAGAGGTGACCACAGAAAATCATTGGTTAGGTACTTTAAAAATAGTTATTTTTGCTTCAGGAGTTTCTTCCAAAATTAAGCAGTCTAGTGAGGTGAAGTTTTCCTACTCAGTTGCTCTAAAAAGTGTCTGATAGTGCAATCCTATGCAACTTATACCACTGGTGTAACCAGCGGTGCAGCAAGAACTGGAGGCCCCAAAACAGAAAGGGAATTCAAATCCCCTCCAAAGGGGGATTCAAAGGGGATTTGAATCCCCTTTCCGTTCTGGCTGCACCGCTGGTGACACCAGTGGTATAAGTTGGATAGGATTGTGCTGTAAGAGTCTGTTATGGGTGTGTTTATAATATTTCATTTTGGCCATGTTTAGGTTTATCAATGCCAGAAGACGAATTCTCCAGCCAATGTTGGATTCTAGCTGTTCTGAAACTCCCAAAACAAAGAAGAAAACGGCTCAAAATCGACCAGTTCAAAGGTTCTGGCCGGACTCCATTGCATCAGGAGTAACTCAGCATCAGTCAAATGAACTTACAATGTCAGATGGTGAGAAGATGCCTTAAGAAAGCTGCTTTATTTGCTCTTAGGCTCACTTAATTTTTGACATTTGTGTTTTTCACATTTTCACCACTGTTCCTTCAAGGGGACTCAGGGTGGTGTACTTTGTTGTTGTTGTTGTTGTTGTTGTTGTTGATTAGATTTAATCCCGCTTTCTTCCCCCATAGGGGGGACTCAAAACAGCTTACAACAATAAAATACATATGAATATATAATATAAAACTCTTAACATCTAACAACACAGCACAAAATATAAAAACAGGAGTAAAAAGCTCATAAAAAGGGACTGGGCCACTGGCAGCGCAATCCTGACGTTCGTTCTGGCTCCGGAGCGAGCGCTCCGGCACTGGAAGCCATCGCGAATGTGCCGTAAAGCACGTTCACGACGACTCGGGAGTAAGGAAGGCTGGCGCAAGGCCGGCCTCCCTCACTCTGGTGCCGGATCTCCAAGCGGACGGCAGCGGAAGGTCCAGCCGGGCAAGGGAAGGGGGCCATTGGTCTAGCCGGCCCGGGAGGGGGATGGCGTCGGCCATATCCCCGTCCCTGCCGGGCTGGCTACACCGTTACATGGCCTCCTCTACTTCCGTCAGCTATTTAGCTAATGGGAATCCATTAAATCCTATTTAGCTTATGAGGAAAGACTACAGCGTCTGGGGCTTTTCAGCCTAGAAAAAAGGCGCCTGAGGGGGGACATGATTCAGACTTATAAAATTATGCATGGGATGGAGAGAGTGGATAGAGGGAAATTCTTCTCCCTCTCACACAACACCAGAACCAGGGGACATGCACTAAAATTGAGTGGAGGGAGAGTTAGAACGGACAAAAGAAAATATTTCTTTACCCAGCGTGTAATTCATCTGTGGAACTCCTTGCCACAGGATGTGGTGATGGCACCTGGCCTAGATGCCTTTAAAAGGGGTTTGGACAGATTCATGGAGGAAAAGGACCATCACAGGTTACAAGCCATAAGCAACCTCCTGGTTTTAGAAGTGGGTTTTCTCTGTGCCAGGTGCAAGGGAGTGACAACGGGAAACAGGTTATCTTGTTGTCTTGTGCTCCCTGAGGCATCTGGTGGGGCCACTGTGTGATACAGGAAGCTGGACTAGATGGGCTTTTGGCCTGATCCAACAGGGCTTTTCTTATGTTCTTATGTTCTAATCTGAGGAGGCCAATGGGGCCAGCCCGGGTTTACACACCGGGAAGGGGACGAGCGTCCCGTTCCCCAATAGACCTCCAGTCCGACGCACACCGGGCAGCTGGTGCACAGGATTAGTCAGGATTGCGCCCTAAAATAGGTAGGCTGGAGTTGGGGATAAGCAGCAAGGTGGCCAAGTTTGTGGATGACACTAAACATTTCCGGGTGGTGAAGTGTAGAATGGATTGTGAAGAGCTCCAGAAGAATGTCTCTAAATTGGGGGAATGGGCAGCATCTGCAATTTTGCTGCATTCAATGTAAGTGTAAAATGATGCACATTTTTCCCCCCAAAGAACAGTGATTTTTAAAAAATTGTTCCAATTTGCTTCCTTTTAGGAGCCGTTGTAACAATTACAGCTCCAGTCAACATGAATGTAGACAGTCTCCAGTCTCTTTCATCCGATGGTACGACTTTGGCAGTTCAGCAAGTCATGATGGCAGGCCAGAGTGAGGATGAATCTGTGGACAGCACTGAAGACGACGGAGCAGACCTCTCAAACACAAACATCAGCGGGCTGGTCTTGGATAACAGTGATTCTCTGCAGTAGGAAGCAAGAGAACATTTAGGAAAAACAATGGACTGACTGACTTTTTATAGTTTGCACAGCAAACGTTTTACACAAGTTTTATTTCTAATATGTTTTATATGTAGATATAGAAGAGTGCACTTTTTGTATTTCATAGTAAGCTTAAAGAGTGTCTTTGCAGGTGCAGCAACTTCTTTCAAATGTGTTGTTTTTGGTTTTAATTTTGAAAATGAAAATCTAGTAATTTAAGGGGAAAAAAAACCATAATCACCCCATTATTTTCTTAGGGTAACGTTCTCAGTCACAAAATTGATCCCAGATTGACATGGCCAGGGAAGTAGGGGTTGATGGGGCAACAGTCATGGGGCAAGACAGTGGTTGCCTGGCAGGTGAGTTAATTTTATATCAGCATGTATTTAACCACATCCTCCCCACCACACAAGCACCCTCTTGCTCAGTGTTTGCTGTTCTGTAACATCATGAAGATCTGCTGCCATTTTGTGACATATGGAATTGTCCTCATAGGAGAACTGAAGGCACTTCAATCTCCGGCAGAGTTATGCAGTTTTGATTAATCCTGTCGTTTTTTAAGATTACTCTTGGTGGTTTAACAATGTAAATGTAAAGCATGTCAAACTAGTGTATGGGCTTTGTTTATGAAGTTAGCCATGTAGATTTGGAAGATGCTTCTGCACCTTAAAACAAAACAAAACAAAAAAGAACACCTGCTAGTCTGAAGTGGACAACAAAACACACAAAAGGAAGTGAAGATGTGTGATTCTGTTACGAATGTATGGCATTTAAAATAAACTTAATTTCTCTCCTAGTGTTGTTAGATGACAGCCCCTAGGTTCCTCCTATACCTTTTTTAAATTTGCCACTGACTCGGGGGAAGGAGCAGCCACAGCTTCTTTCGTCTGTTCTCCTGTCTCCACCCTCATCCTTTCATCAGCTTGTATGCTCCCCTCCTTTTTGTGTGGTATACTTGGAATCCTACTTGCTTTAGCAGGTTTGGGGAGGTGGGTAAAAAGACTAGAGGGAAAAGGAGCAGAAGAAGCCACGGCTGTGTCCTCTCCCAATTCAGCAGTGAATTTAAAGGTACAGGGGGAACCTGTGGATTGTGCCTGGCAGCCCTACTCATAGCCGGTGAGTCTGTTCGTCATTTGCTATAAAACTTATTTTTACCTTATCAGGATTATTGGATTAAAAAAAATATTTTTATAAATTCTCTAAGAATTGGGATGACGACTGTATTCAGCATGAGAAAAATTGTTTAGTACTCTTGTTTGGAAGGTTATGAAAATGGTCCAAATTGAATAAACATGCCTATGCTATATATTGTATGGATCTCTGCTGTCTTATAGTTGTACCACCTGTTTGACAGTGGCATAAAAAGGATCCACTCCTTAATGGGATGTTGGACATTCAGCATTCATTTGAATTGCATGTAAACTAATGGCCAAATTACATTTTGGTCTATATTGAAACTTGTATCTCAAGAGGTTTGATGAACCCTTCAGGTGAGTATTCAGGTGAGTAAAAAATTACAATGTTTGTTGTAACCAAGAGAAAATCCTTAGTAGTTCACACTTCTTATCAATTCACAGAACAGATGTCCCCCGCTTTTCAACAGTCTGCTTTTTGATGATCCGATCTTTTGACGCTTTATTTGAAAAGAGAAAAGTTTGGGGACTATGCGGGCACCTGCGGCAATGGTGTGGTATCTCTTTGGCTGCACACACACGTCTTCCAAGCTTGCCTGACAATGACTCTTCTCTCTCACAGAGGGTTAACTCAGGTTATCTCCGCTTGTTGACAGCTTTTGGTTGTCTTGAGTTGGTGTCTTTAGTTGGTGTCGTTAGATTTTCTTCAGGCCAGGCGGCAGCAGCTCAACCACTAGAGCACACACTCCTGCCCTGAACAACTCAGTCTCTCTTGCTGTGGCCAGTTTGTTAGGCAATTTGCCGATAAAATCACTTTCATCTGCCATGGCCTAGACACCACCTTAATATTTCCAGTCACTGTTCCCTCTGTATCTGTTGCTCTTATAATTGATGGATTCTTTTCAGCTTGTGCAGCCCAGGGACATGGATGGGATTCTGTGGAGTATGAGGCTCTCCGTGTGCCCACTTGAACCGTACCCAGTGTGGCTCATTAGATCAGCCGGAGGGGCAACTGGCCAAGTGGACAGGAAGGGTGGTTAATGCATCTCTGAAGGAGGATGTTGCCAGTGGTTTTGAAGATGGCTGTAGTTTGCCCTCCTGAGAAAAACCTCCCTGGTGTCAACTGTGTTGGAAACTTTCTGGCCAGTTTCTAGCCGCCTGTTTCTGTGCAAGGTAACTGAGCAGGTAGTGCCATGTCAGCTCCAGAGTTCCCTGGATCAAACTCATTATCTGGACCCCTTTCAATCCAGCTTTAGGCCTGGCTTTGGGATGGAAACATCCTTGGTTATCCTGATGGGTCTCTGATGGGTCTCTGAACCTTTCAGCAGCTTCCAATGCTAGCAGCCATGGTGTCCTTCTGCATCTGTTGTCCAGTCTGGAATTTGGAGGCAATGTTTTATGGTGGCTCTGGTCTTTTCTGCCAATAGATTCCAGAAGGTGTTACTAGGGGCTGCCTGACACCTGTGCCTTGGCTTATGGGGTGTTGCAGGGATCTATCTTATCCCCAATGTGGTTTAACATCTACATGAAACCTCTGGGAGAGATCATTTGGGGGTTTGAAATTGGGTGCCCCCAATATGCAGATTACATCCAGCTCTACCTCTCTTTACCACCAAACAAAGAGACTGGAGAGGCTGTGGAAACCCTAGAGCAGTGCCTGGAGGTAGTAGGGAACTGGATGAAGTGGTGTCCTATTTTTAGCAGGGGGAGAGCAACTGTCCCTCTTCACCCCAGCATGGAATCTTTTCCAGTGGTTGTTGCTGGTGTCTCTTCTGCAACTCTTTTTAGACTATGAGCCCTGTGGGGACAGGGAACCATTTATTGATTTATTCTGCTATGTAAACCGCTTTGTGTACTCTTTGTTGAAAAGCAGTATACATGTATTCTTAATAATGAGGGCTAATAAGTTAAAACTGAAATTAATTCTGAACTAAACAGAGGTCCTCTTGGTTCAGAGACCAGGTAATGCAGGTATATTGGACTATCAACCTGTTCTGTATTCAATTGCACTCCTTCTGCAGGAGCAGGTTCACTGCTTGGTGGTCTTCCTGGATAATCAGGACCTTTTGCTCAACTTAGACTGATGTGCCAACTGCAGCCCTGCCTGAATCGGTCAGACCTGACCTCAGTGATGCATGCATTGACATTAATACTTAATTACTGTAACATGCTTTACATGGGATGGCCCTTGAAGACTGTCCAGAAACCGCAATTGATGTAGAAAGCAGCAACCCATGTGGAGCCTGGCAGTTTATTATTTTTCAGAATGCTGTTCCTGTATAGCCTGCCACTTTTTTGGGGGGGGGGGGGAGCAATTCAAGCTGCTGGTATTGGCATTTTAACTTTGCAGCTTGGGATCAGGGTATCTGAGGAACTGCCTTCTCCCATATGAGACAGCCCATCCCTTAGGTAATCTGAGGGGGTCTGACTACATGTGCTGCCTTCGACTGAAGCTAGACTGGCAGCAACAAGGGGTAGGGCCTTCTCCATGGCAGTGCCACAGCTCTGGAACTCCCTCCCACTTGAATTATAAGCCGCACCCCACCATTAGCCTTCCAGCAGGGACTGAAAACTTTTGTCTATTTTGCTTGGCTTTTCTGTTTTAAGTTCCTCTTTGCTGATTTATCAGCCTTCCTCTTGATGTTGGTTTTGATTGTATTCTTTCTGGATTGTAGTTGCTATTTTTATTACATTGTATTATGATTTTAAGTAATTATCGTGAGCTGCCTTGAATGCCTCGGCTACAAGGGGAAAGGCAAGATAACAATATTTTAAGCAAATAAATACCACTGCCACCAGTACTGAGGGTTCAGGAGTTGGTGTATTGGAAAATGTGGAAAACCTCCCTGAGGAGATAGGATATGGTGTCAGCAGTGGTTCTTCCTCCCTTATGACAGATCTGGGGAATATAGGGTTAACCTAAGGGCCTGTGCTTCCTATGTGTGTGTGGCACCCAGGTGTAGCAGAGGAAGGATAATGGGGGGCCTTGAGGATAAAAATGAGAGAACCAGCACCAGGTGGTGTTGGTTGAAAGCGTAAGTTTGGAGAGGTGGTGGAGGAGACTGCAGAGAGAGACTGGCTGACTGGCTAAACTGACTAATGAACTGACTGGCTTACAAACCCTGACTTGGCTTACGAACTGGCTTTTGGACTAGCTTGCGGACTCTGTCTTGGCTCACGGACTCAAATGGACATGAGTGGCAAAAGGGGGGAACTAATTGTAGAGCGCTCGGGTTGCGGTTTTTTTCCGCTTTCCAGCACACTCACCACGCTAGAAGTTTCAACTCCGAGCTCCAAGCTAGAAAAAATGGCAGCCTCCTACACCAATAGGAAGGCTGCTTTGCTGCAAAGTAGCTTGGGAGATGTAGTAAGAGGAACGAGGAAATAACGATGGCAGCCTCATGCACCAAGAGGAGGGTGAGAGATGTAGTGGGAGGGACGAGGAGCAACAGTAGCCATTCTGATTTTGATAATTTCCGTTCATTTTAGGAGCCCCCGGTAGCAGCGATATCAAGCATGCTAGAAACGTCACTTCCTGCTATTTCCAAGTTGAAAAACAAACGCAGCCTGGGACAGTTGGCTAGCCAGGTGGGCCCTCTGACAGGGAGGGCTCTCAGCCAGTGCCTGACCTGACCAACCTCTGATGCACTCTTGATGATGGAACTCAAGACAGTATGACCAGGGTTCTCAGATCTGCTTAGCTTCTGCAAGGTTGCTTTTTTGTACGTTTTCAAACCATGGTGCCCATGATAATCTGGTGTTATCCCAGTGTTTAGAGTGAAACTTTTATGCCTCTCAAAATCTGTTCCATCCAACGGTAGCCTGTATGAAATTAACTTAACTATTCGGGCTGCCAGCTTTTCAACGGGCCATAATAGTTACATCATTTGACCTGTAGATATTAGATATGTTGTGAAAAACGCTGCCTACTGATTTCTGCAAATAAAAAAGAAATCTCTTTTAAGGGTACTGAAATAGGCAAAGCTGACTTTTTTTCCCCTCCCTGATCAGTAGGTAGAACAGTGCCCATCACCTGGAAAAGCAGTAGCTTAGTAAGTGCCCCCTGAGCTCCTGAAATAAAAAAAACTGTTTGTTAAAATGTTTGGGATTCATGGTTTAATGACATTTCTGACAGAAATATCACAGAGATCCAACAGGAGTCTGTTTTTAAACTTTATTTCTGTCACAAACACAACTCATGAACTGAAGATAGTTGACTTTTTCCGCAGTGATTTTGAAGTTAATGCTATAATAAAGACAATTGATACAATCGGGCAAGAGCAATCTGTACTGAAAACGGGTGCAAAAGAGGCGAGATTCCAGTTGTCTTATAACTTTCATAATACCAGCAGAGCCATCCCTATTGTTGGTTTGAACCCATTTTATTGAATTAGAAACAGGCAATATAAGTGGCGACCTTCCAATAAGTTTATACAATCCATATGCACGCTTGTTTTTCTGTGGCTTTTCACCTGGGTTGAAAATGTCTATGGGTTCTGTTTTTAAAGGAGGTTCCTCTCTGGTTGGGAAGATAGTTGCCAGTCGGTGGTGTTTCTTCCCCTTTTATTGGTGTTTTTATAATTGTTCATTGTCACTAGGTGCTGCTATAGTGCTTTTTGGCTTCACAACTAGCTTTAGCATACATGAATTGCAACAAACTTGTGTTGACCCAGAGGGCCCTTGGAAGTTAAAAAAAAAAAAAAAAAGACAAACACTGCAATCGTATGCATGTCATTAGCAAGCCCCACTGAGTTCAAAATACTTATTCCCAGGTAAGTGTGTATAGCGATAACACCCGTTTCGGCCAAAGCCTGTGGAAAATGTCCTGGTTTCTTGAATTTTGTTTGCCAAATTGGATATTTATACTTGTAGACAAAACAGAAAATAGCATATTATGTGCAACATGGTGAGATTCCAGTTCTGTCTGTTTAGATAAAATAAAGAAAAAAATAGAATTTCAACTTGATCTTTATTTAGCCTTTTTGAAACCATTTTGAATCCATAATTCCTTGGATTTATGTAATCATTTCACATCAATCAAAACGCATCTCATTAATGAAAAAGTTCAGTAACCACTATTTTATTACTTTAAAAAAAAACCTAATCGTAAATCTTGACTAAAACAAAATGAACTAAGACAATTTCCTCTTTTCATACATCATAAGGGTTTCTTCTAATTACAATCAGAGTTGTCAAAGTAATGAGAATTATTAAAAGCCAAAAACTTCTAATTCTCCAATTAAATCCCCCCTTCAAAGCCCTTCTTGTAATAATTAGATATGTCGTTTCCCTTCATAGAAATGCATTGACTTAAAATAACACCCCCCCATACTAATATTGTCATGTCCCATGCAAATAGAGTGAAATCACTTTCTTTTAAATAAAGAATATTGTAGTATTGGGGGTGGGGGTGGTGCTGAACCAGACATTCAAGATCTTTACATCTAGTTACATTAAGAATCTGTTATATGCTGCTAAGATTTTGAGTGTCCTTTGGTCTCTTCCCCTCCCTCACTCCCATATGTAGTGGTTGCCTTCTAAAAGAGTTGAGTATAGTTTATAAGGAAGGCAATGTTTCAAACTCCTGTTGCATAAAATAGATCAGTCAACAAGAGATGGTCTCGACTCAAGAGGTCATGTAGCTTTTTAGTGATACAACCTAAAAGGCGCTCTCGTCTCTCTCAAATATTGACCTGCTCCTGCCTACACTTTACACTTTTGGAGAGTAGGACGCACTGCAGCTCTCCCCCTTCTCGGGGACACTTGCAAAGCTTACATTCTGTGGCAATGATTTCACCAACACGTACAAAATTGCCACTTTTAGTACGACAAGCGCACACGGCACAGCCATCCAGAGGCTTTCCTATATACTTGCATGTTGGAGGAATTTTAGGGCAAGTCGAAGTGCAGACAATATTCTCAGCAGACACACACGTACACTTTTGGGTACCAAAGTCCTTGTACACAGACTTTCCGATGGGAAGGATCAGATCCTTGTAACCTTCCAGGACACATTCTTGCTCCAGGAACTTAGGACAGGTACACTGAGGGACGCAGGGGCGACAGCATTCATTCTGAGGGGTCTGCACTTGCTGCTGTTTAGAACAAGGCTTGCATAGTACCTGACTACAGGGCAATTGCATTTGCTGAGAGTCACCATGTTGCAGGAAGAAGCAATTCAGCAGCAAGCAAAGTAAGTACAGAGATGGCATTATTCTGTATGAAATATAGAATAGAGGCAAAGAGGCCAGTCAAGAGCAATCATTTTTCTACTCCAAATCTTTCAATTTCGCATCTCGTATTTACTTTTTTAAAACTAAAAAATGTATACAATCCCTCACTGGAACTCCACTGTTACATTTCACATCAATAAATGTGATGCTGATTATGTGGCATATTGCAAGTTATCCCATTGAATCAAGAGGGACCGCCTTCCAGTGTGGAGTCCTTCCTTTCTTAGAACAGCATGCTATTCATTATAGCAGCCTTTCTCAGGCTCAAATGCATTATGTTATTATTCAGACCAATTTCACAAATGTTGCTTAAAGTGCTTTTGAGCTTCTCTTCTGCTATGAGTGTTAGGTGGATGGGTGCCTAGCAACCAGCATCCACTTCCAGTCTATCTCATCTTGAAACTGGGACTGCAGCTTGCTGCCACCACCCAAGGCTAGGGAAAGCCAGACAGAAGGAGGTTGCTCAAGGAAACCTCCCTCCCAGAAGAATGGGGAGCTTCACCATCTCTGGGGGTTCCCTTAAAAGCTAGACAATCATGAAAACTGGCAGTCTGGGAAGAGGGAGCAACCAACTCCCTCCTAGGTTAACTGAGACCTGGCAGGTTAAACTAGTTATGATAAAAAGAGGTTTATTTAATTAAAAAAAGGATAGAGAGCACCAAAATAAAAGGAATAAGGTAAAAGGCAAAAATAAGGATGAATCATGGAAAGGTACAGGGCTGGCCATCCACGAGGCCAATTGAAGTGATTGCCTAAGGGAGCAGACTGGCAGGGAGTGCCCCTCTATCTGTTCATACCCACTGATCTTCCTCCCACTCCCCAGATTGGTGGCCTAGAGTGTCAAAGCAGAGGCTGACACATGACCCGGGGGCAGCATTTGGCATGCCACCTCAAGCACCAGGAGGACTTGGGCTGGCCCTGGGTGGATGGGTTGAGCAAAGATGGCACAGAGGTTAAAAAACAAGATACTTTCCCTCCCCCAGTTTTTCCTCTTTTCCCTCCCCCTAGACTCATGCTAGTCTAGGGTTGTGATCCTTGCACCTATCAATGTGGGCAATCTTTGTCACTACATTCAACACACTGGAGGCATGCACAGAGGGTGTGTGCAACCTTGTTTTTTTTATAACCTGTGAGCATTGATCAGGTTTCATCTGTGGGATTGGATATGGGGTGGCCACCTAAGCTCTTGACTTACCCACTTCTGGAGGTCAGGTGGGCTTCCTGGTCCAATGAGTTGGCTCAGTGCCAAGTACTTTGTCACTGGTCAGGTGGGGAAGAAGATGAAAAGCAAACTATCAACAACAATAATACAGCAGTAATGGCTGCTACCTTGAACTGCCTCAGCAGCCCCTTCTGGATGCTGAACGCCAGAGGAGCCTCCTAGGTGATAAGAAGGTCTAAAACAGGTGAACAAATCACCAAAAACAGAGGAAAATTGGCGATGTTCACATGTGCATGTTATGAAAGACAAAAATGCCATTTTTAAAATGTACTTTTCCAGGTTTTTAAACCACTGAATGACCATGTAGGAAGATGGATTTACAGTCGCATTCCAGCTTTTCTGGAGCTTTGTATCACTTGTGAATACATTTTGGCTGAAGTGCATGTTTAGTCTTCTACTCATTGTTTTTCTATGGAGCTGTACATATCTGGGTTGGGTTTTTTTTTCATATTAACCTCTCCTCCTTATATGGAAGTGTCTTCTTGTCACTGTTAACAAGTCCAGCACAGCTCCCTTACCTGATTCCTACTCCTTGTATGTGGGCACTAGCTGCACAGCCATTTTCCTCATCCTTTCTGGAGTCTCATTAACTGGCAAATGGTGGGAAATCCTTGTCAATTTCCTGAGCGGTCAGAATTTCCCCCCCTCCTTCAAAATGGCATATACATAGGCCCAAGAGTGCTGTTGTGAATATACACAAGAAATTGGAGGAGGAGAACAAAATGTGCAGATGTTGGTGAAATGGACAAGTCTTTAGCTTTCCCTGACAGGGGAGGAAATAGTGAGGGGTGACTTGTTGGGGAGTGCGGGGATGGGGTTGTACACTGTCAGGCTACCACCAACTGCATCCTGATGGGATTCCATCCAAATTTAGCTGCAGGGCTGGTAGGGAGGGACCAATGAGACATTCTGGGTGGGTAAATGAGGCAATGCCTTCTCCCACAGCAGCTGGTGTAGTGGACCACAGGGAGGTAGGGCAAGGGGGAGAGTTCAACTTCCATGATGTGCCCCTCTGGATATTAAAATTAGACCCCCCCCCCAACACAATCACCACTGCTTGCTATGTGAATGGGGCAGGCCCATGAATGTAGGTCCTGCCATCACATCTGGTTTTGCACCATAGATGGAGAATGGTATTCCAACCTGCAAATTCATTCTGCCACTGACTGCATAAAGTTCTAGGAAGTTGTTAAAAACCTCGGATGCGTTTTCTGTTTTATTGTAGAGGTATATAGGATACCCATGTTTAGTTCGGTGGTAGTCTTACATCCAGGGCATGCAGAATGATCTGAGGAGGAACACATATTGCAGTCTGCCTTTATGAGACAATCTTTAAATTGCTGACTGTGCTTCAGTGTGGCGTTACATTGCAGAAGAAGGAATTAAGGAAGCATCAGCTTGGATTTTTTTTTAAATTCTGATCAGTCATTTCTCTTTTCTAAAGTCCAAAATCATCCCTGCAGTGCACTAAGCATTTTCTGATAGTGATTGGAAAGCTACCTTACACAGAGTCAGACCTTTGGACCCTCTAGCTCAGTATTGCCTACAAAGACTGGTAGCAGGTCAGAGAAGGATCTTTCCCAGCCCTACTGGCTATGCCAAGGATTGGACCTGCATGCAAAGCATCTGCTCTACTCACTAAACTGTGGCTCTGTCCATCAAAACTTATAGCTGTGCTATGAGAAACAAACAAGCTCAAATTACCTTGCCAGGCGTTAGGTGCAGGTTCTGCAAACAGTTTGGTCCACAGGCAGTGATCTTCCCTGAGTAGTTGTGTCTCTACTACTGGAAGGTGCTCTATTTATCATGGCACAACTGAAAGGAAACCCATAAACTGAGCAGCTGGGGGCCCTGAAAAGTTCGTGTCTTACTAGAGGATCTTACTAGCGAAGCAGTTTGTGTTACATATTTCTCAACCATATACTGCATATTACTTTTTTATAAACCGGTTCTTTCAGATTGTGTTTTTAACTTGCATGTCATTTGGAGGAAGGGGCCTTTGGCAGAGAATGCATTTTAAAATACTGTAAATAACCCAGATAACTTTAACAAATGTATTCCAGTTTTAACCTCCTTACGGCGCAATCCTGTCTGACTCTGTGCCCTGCAATGCAGTGAGGCCAGTGCAACCTGCGCTGCATCCAGGGCACAAAAAGGCTGCCTGGGAGGTCACCTCGGAGGAAGAGAACGTTTGTTCCCTTCCCCTGGGTAAAGCCCCAGCTGCCTCCATGGAGCCACTTGCATGTACGCCAGCTATTTTTCTGGCGCACGTTCCAGCGGCCCGTGTAGCAGCAGCCAGGCCCGAGGAAGGGGATAGGATTCTGGCAGAGCCGCTGCCGCCAATCCCTGCTATTGGTCTCAAAGCTGTGCAGCTTTGGGGGGGCCAATGTTGATAGGGAAAATGGCGTTGAAAGGTCCCCTTGTGCCGGAGTCCCAATCCAGATCACACCACCTAGCTGTATTTGACTGAAAACAAAATGTGACGAATCACAAGCATGTGGTGGTTTTTCCCCTCAAACATGTTAATGTTATTTCTATGTTGACCCTTCCAAGGGCCAAAATATGAAAACTTCAAGTTCCAGTCAGAAATGAGGATAAAAAGCAAAAGGGGGCACACTTTGTTTGGGCAGTTTTATTGCTCGCCATGGAAATAAAGTTCAGATGACTGCTGAGCCCAGTTTCTTCATTTGCATAACCGCAGGGAAAACACTAGCGTACCTGGAAAGCTATGGCAAACTTAGACAGCATAATAAAAAGCAGAGATATCACCATGCCAACAAAAGTTCGCATAGTCAGGGTGATGGTGTTCCCAGTAGCAATGTATGGTTGCGAGAGTTGGACCATAAGGAAGGCTGAGCGCCGAAGAATAGATGCTTTTGAACTGTGGTGCTGGAGAAGACTCCTGAGAGTCCCTTGGACTGCTAGGAGATCAAATCAGTCAATCCTAAATGAAATCAACCCTGACTGTTCCCTGGAAGGACAGATACTAAGGCTGAAACTCAAATATTTTGGCCACCTAATGCGAAGAGAGGACTCTCTGGAGAAGACTCTGATGCTGGGAAAAATTGAAGGCAAAAGGAGAAGGGGAAGGCCAAGGATGAGATGGTTAGACAGCATCACCGATGCAATGAACATGAAAATGAGCGAACTCAGGAAGATAGTGGAGGACAGGAAGGCCTGGCGGGATATGGTTCATGGGATCATGAAGGGTCCGACACGACTTAACGACTGAACAACAACAACACCTGCTTAAGATCTGCTTCCACCTGCTAAACATGCTTGCATTATAATGACAACTTCCTCCCATCCCACCTGGCATTGTAGACTGCAATAGTCAGTACAGTACATGCAGAAAAAGCAGTCATAATAAAAAGCAGTAATTTGTTCTCTGAAGGGGAGGGGGGGTCAGTAGATGGTGCCTTTCCAGTGTCACCTGCCCAAACCCACAGCCCAATCCTACCTAACCTCCTCTGCACAGATATAACCACACCAACGGGATTTGCGCTGCATTCCACATGGAAGTTTCAGGCCCTGGAGGTCTCCAGGTAAGGGATCATTTGTTCCTTTGCCCGGGGGTAAGCCTCCACTGCCTGCTTTGGTCTACTCAGATCTGCGCCAGATACTTTGCTGGACCCAGGAAGGGGGGGGGTAGGATATTGGCGGCAGCGCTGCGACTGGCCTCAATCCCTCCCGCCCCGTCTCCTTCCCGTTCAGCCCACCCCCATCGGACGTACCTGCCTGAGTCCAGTGGTGGTGCTCCCGCTCTGCCACCATTTGCAGCAGTGCTCCAAAAATGGCAACCAGAAGTCATTTTATGACAGCGGAACTATGTTCCAGTGGTATTGCTGGATGGGGTGCGGCACTGTAAGCGGTGCAAGGCACTGCACCGTGCCTTGCAAAGCGGTGTAGTGGGGACCCTTCCACTCCCCCCCCCCCAGAGCCATTCTGGAGGTGAAAGCAACACGCAGCACATTGCCTTTGCTGCCGAAATGGCTCCAGGGGTGAGTGGGAGGGGTTGTGTTACACCGGTTTGCAAGGCTTATTGTAGTCCCTTGCATCACTTCTGGTGCCACACCCCCTCCAGCCATGCCACTGCTATGTTTTGTTGTCATAAACCCCTCCATGCAGTGACCCAATCCTGGATAGCATTGGGCTACCAGTGAAGGTTGTTTACATGTAAGTCCCACTTTAACCACAACTAACTTTAGTGCTATTGATTTTAATGGGACTTGAGCATGACAAACTTCCTCAGAATTGGGACCAATATATTTTCAATCAACAAGAGTTGTCTTTTCCTTCAAACAACCCATTTCCAAGTGAATCCATATATGGTGACCTTCCTAGATTCACTGTGCTTCACAGCGCAACCCTAACCAACTTTCCAGCACCGGTGTAGCCATGCCAACAACAGGGTGCACACTGCATTTTGCAGTGCAGGGGCAGTCATGGAGGCCTCTTCAAGGTGGGGCTGCATTGTTCCTGCTGCATTGTTGGATTGCGCCGTCAGTGTCTCAGGGCCCAATCCTATCCAACTTTCCAGCCATGCCAATGGGGCTTGCGCTGAATCCTGTAGTGTGTGTGTGGGAGGAGACACAGAGGCCTCCTCAAGGTAAGGGAATGTCTGTTCCCTTACCTTGGAGCTGCACTTCCATCCTGAGTTCCTGTAATCTTATGTTACGTGCCTTGGGAATACTGCAGTGCTGATTTGTTAAATGATCATTTGGACATTTTAAAAAAATTCATTATTTTTAAAACTGAGGTTTATTGGGGGGGGGGAGCATCTGTATAATTCCCAAAATGAAACTATAGCTTCTTGCTGATTCACAATGGCTCCCAAATTTCACAGAAGAAGGGGGGAAAAAACTCACCTATTAGATTTGCATGTATTTTCCCAAGTGGGGACTGGGAGATGGTTTATGGCGGCCTGATCCATCACGCCAGCACAGAAAGCCCTGTTCTGAGACTGAATCTGGCCATGTTCACTTTGGCAGGTCTCTTGCCACACCTCACCCCAAGCCAGCAGTTCTACCACTGCTGATGCTGCTGAAGCTCTTGGGTAGAGAGAGTGGCGATGTGCATGATATATCCTGTATCCAGGAGCCTTTCCTGCTGGACACTTTTGGAAGATTAATGTAGCACTGAGTTTTAGCAACATGCGCAATTCCTGCTGCCAGTCATACCAGCATGAAGGCTTCCTCCTGGGGAAAAAAGATATTGTGCATGCTCACTCATCTGCAAGCAGAAAACTGCCAGTTCTGACTTCCTTTGACAGGCACGTTGTATGTCTGTACTACACTGAATTCAGACAGTTTCTACATTGGTAATAAGCAGTTCTTTATTGCTCTGCCAGCAGATCTTGAAGTGTGCTTATCAGTCAATGTTTAAGCAAACAACAAAATGTCACATAAAAATCATTGCAGCAAGACAACCATTCATTTCCTTCTGCTGCTTTCTCCTTAACAATCTTATATTTAACAAGAACAGCAGAGAAGAGCTGCTTATTTAAATTGTCAAAGCTCTTGTCAGATAATCCTGATACCAGATTACTCCCTTCGATAGAATTTAGGATGACATTAATTATAACAGACCAAGAACTACTAGGCAAATTAAAATAGAAAAATACAGCCATGCTGAAAAACAAAACTAGAATTCTATATTTAAAAGTCTTCGGTTAATTTTTTTTCTGACTCTGCCGTGGAGAAAGTTCTTCCAGAAGAGGCGGATTTGGTTGTTATGTCTCGTAGCTGCTGGGGCTGGTTCTTTGGGGTGACAAAGCTGAGGAGGTCAACAGCTGTGACCACACCAAATACCATCTGTTTCATGAAGGAACTGCCATCTGCATTGTCTGGAAGCACACAAAAAGGGTGACATTCTCAAATTAGTATTAAAGGAAGTCCACAACATAAGGTTCTCTTTATTATTTAAGACCCACACGAATCCAAGCAACATTGCCCTCATATAACCCGCTGCTAAACAGCCTATCCCCCCAAAAACTTGGGACTTACATACATGAAAAAGCCCTTCCCTCCCTGTGCCCCATCTTGATTTTAATGAATGATTATTATCTGAGGGTGCCTTTGTTCTATGTAGCAAGTAGCAAACCCCCCCCCCTTGCTTCCCTGCTTAAGAATGTCCTTCTCTGGAGGTTATCAAGCCTTGAAGTTTCTCCCAAAGGCAGCACACGGAAGAGTTCTTAAACATGCAGGTTTGCATACACTAGCCAGGAAGATACACTGACTCTAGTAGTGATTAACGTGACACTTACACTGCTCCACCTCATGTACAACAATGGCAAAGTGATCATTTTCCAGGATGTGCGAAAGCTTTCCAAGGGTGTCATCCAGATTAATCTGTAGAGAAACCCCAAATGTAAAGCCATTCAAACTGTTACTAGCAATATAGGACTGCTCAGTTCATACATTCAAAATCCCCCCACCCACCCCAACAGCCCTGTTTTCACAACCAGGTGGAAAAAGGAAAAAAAAATGAGGTAGATGCTTCATGTCAAGGCCCTGATTCTCCCCCTCCCCGCTGTTGTTCACACAGGGGATATCCAAGGAAAGTTAGTCATTGTGCAACTCAGCACCAATATCCCCACCCCCTCCCAGCCCAGGCCGGTCAATGGCCCCCTCCCTTGCCACCCCTGCCTGCCCTCCCCATGCCCCTGCACCAATCAGTGCAGCACTCACCTGCAGTGGCTGGCGCAGGTCCAGGTAAGTGGCATAGTAAGCGGTGCCAGCCTCTGCTCCAGTGCCACTTACATGCAAGGAGCCGCAAACATGCTTTCCAGCATGTTTGCGACTCCTTAGGCCTGCGGAGCGAGCCACTTACATGCGAGGAGCCGCAAACGTGCTTTCCAGCATGTTTGCGACTCCGCCGGCCTATACTTACACAGGATTGTGCCATTAGTCATGATTAAATTGTTTGGAGACAACCCAGGGGCCTTGGGATGGAGGGCCTTGCTCATACATTACTTCTTCTATGCATCTTCTCCCTCAGCTTCTACTTCTATTCCCTGCTTCCAGGACCTCTGACAGGAATTTTATCAGAGGGCATGAAGTTTCTCTTGGGCCCCTTCCCAAAAAGGGAGCAGGCAAAATGGGGCAGGGGAGGGCAGCAACAGCTGGAAAGTTCTCTGGAGCCCAGGTCTACCAGGCTTCCCAATGTGGCACCCAGGTCTACCCACCCGGTAGACCTGGCCCTCCGGGTGGCCCAGCCATCGCTTTTCACTCTCCACGAGGCCAGCTGAGATCCCAGGAAATTTCTGAGCCCCCTCCTTTGGCTCCTGGGCCCCCTTTTTGACCCTGGGCCCAGGTACAATTTACCCCCTTTAACCCCCCCCCCTCTCATGGGCCCTTCCTGCTTCCTCATCCTCTTTCTCAGCACTGGGCTCAAAAGAGGTACTATCAAGCATATGTTCAGATGCTGTGTGAATCTGTCAAAAAAACCCTATGGTTAAATACCTTGGAAAACTGCTGATAAATGACCTTCATAACTGGATCTGAAAACTGGGCATTTCCTGCCAGAATGGAGGAAAGGATGTTGCTGAGAGTTACCATTCCCAAGACGAGGCTTCAAGAAAACACAAAGATTTTTACATAGACAATGACTACATTTGTAAAATGTGGAATTAACTGACTGGGCATCTCACATTGCAGAGTTTTATATTGCACTGTATATCGTTCCATGGTAGGAACAACATTAGTCCTGCTCCTGGGCCTTTTTGTGTCATTTACGTCCATGCCAGAACAAATGTGACATGCTAAACCTCTGGGTCTCAGGCTATTGTATCAGGAGCAGGGCTAGTAAAACGGTGGCAACCCTGGTGGTAATATTGAGCTCTCTGGGCTGCAGATAATTCATGAAGAAAGAAATGTTCAACATCCTAATGGCAATAAGAGATTAATGCTTTTTGACTCTTAATGCTGCGTCAGCTGTTATGGCTTTGCATGGTACCTAGATTGCATACACTATAGATTGCACATTTTTATATAAGTACTGTACTTATATACACTGGGAGCCCCCAACTGGCTGCAGCTCCCTAAGTTCTAAATTGGTGTCTGCAGCCTTGTGGGTATTTTCTGAAGAAGCACACAAAAAATGTGTGTCTTCAGCCTTGCAACTTATAATTAAGGATACAATGTTCTGCACATCTTCATTGGATCTGAATGTCTCTTCTGGGAGATGCATATCATCCTGCTACTTATGTATTAGAAATGTGGATATATAGATCTATATCCTTTTGCAATTTGATATTAAGACCCTGACTTCAGTCTGCTCTAAAGCCAAGATGGATGTAGTCTTGTTTGCTAAGCCCTATAGGATGCTTTTTCGTCCAGCTGTGGATGTGTTTGAGGTTGAAAGGAAAATCCAATGCTGCAAGGAGCAATACTGCTTAGGAACATGGAATGTGAGGTCTATGAATCAAGGCAAGCTGGATGTGGTCAAAAATGAGATGATAAGATTGAACATTGACATCTTGGGAATCAGCGAACTAAAATGGACGGGCATGGGCGAATTTAAGTCAGGTGACCATCATATCTACTACTGTGGGCATTAATCCCTTAGAAGAAATAGAGTAGCCCTCATAGTCAATAAAAGAGTGGGAAAGGCAGTACTGGGGTGCAACCTCAAAAACGACAGAATGATTTCAGTTCGAATCCAAGGCAAACCATTCAACATTACAGTAATCCAAGTGTATGCCCCAACCACTGATGCCGAAGAAGATGAAGTTGACTGGTTCTATGAAGACCTACAACACCTTCTAGAACTAGCACCCAAAAAAGATGTCCTTTACATCATAGGAGACTGGAATGCTAAAGTAGGAAATCAAGAAATAAACGGAATAACAGGCAAGTTTGGCCTTGGAGCGCAAAATGAAGCAGGGCAAAGGCTAACGGAGTTCTGTCAAGAGAACACGCTGGTCATAGCAAACACTCTTTTCCAACAACACAAGAGGCGACTCTACACATGGACATCACCAGATGGTCAATACCGAAACCAGATAGATTATGTGCTTTGCAGCCAAAGATGGAGAAGCTCTATACAGTCAGTAAAAACAAGACCTGGAGCTGACTGTGGTTCAGATCATGAGCTTCTTATTGCAAAATTCAGGCTTAAACTGAAGAATGTAGGGAACACCACTAGACCAGTCAGATATGACCTAAACCATATCCCTTATGAGTATACAGTGGAGGTGAAGAATAGATTTAGGGCATTAGACCTGGTAGACAGAGTGCCTGAAGAACTATGGACGGAAGTTCGTAACATTGTACAGGAGGCAGCAACGAAAACCATTCCAAAGAAAAAGAAATGCAAGAAAGCAAAGTGGCTGTCAGATGAGGCTTTACAAATAGCTGTGGAAAGAAGGAATGCAAAAAGCAGGGGTAAAAGGGAAAGATATAAACAACTGAATGCAGATTTCCAGAGAATAGCAAGGAGAGATAAGAAGGCCTTCTTAAATGAACAATGCAAGGAAATCGAGGAAAACAACAGAATGGGGAGGACTAGAGATCTCTTCAAGAAAACTGGAGATATCAAGGGAACATTTTGTGCAAAGATGGGCATGATAAAGGACAAAAAAGGCAGAGACCTAACAGAAGCAGAAGAGATTAAGAAGAGATGGCAAGAATACACAGAAGAACTATACAAGAAAGATCTTAATGTTCCTGATGACCACGCTGGTGTGGTCACTGACCCAGAGCCGGACATCCTAGAGAGTGAAGTCAAGTGGGCCTTAGGTAGCATTACTAACAACAAAGCTAGTGGAGATGATAATATCCCAGCTGAGCTACTTAAAATCCTAAATGATGATGCTGTGAAAGTGCTGCACTCAATATGCCAACAAATTTGGAAAACTCAGCAGTGGCCAAAGGATTGGAAAAGGTCAGTTTACGTTCCAATTCCAAAGAAAGGCAGTGCCAAAGAGCGCTCAAACTATCGCACAATTGCACTCATTTCACATGCTAGCATGGTTATGCTCAAAATCCTACAAGCTAGGCTTCAGCAGTACGTGGACCAAGAACTACCGGACGTACAAGCTGGGTTTCGAAGAGGCAGAGGAACTAGAGATCAAATTGCCAACATGCGCTGGATCATGGAGAAAGCACGAGAGTTCCAAAAAAACACCTACTTCTGCTTCATTGACTACGCAAAAGCCTTTGATTTTGTGGATCACAACAAACTGTGGCAAATTCTTAAAGAGATGGGGGTACCAGACCACCTTACCTGTCTCCTGAGAAACCTGTATGCGGGTCAAGAAGCAACAGTTCGGACCAGCCATGGAACAACCGACTGGTTCAAAACTGGGAAGGGAGTACGGCAAGGCTGTATATTGTCACCCTGCCTATTTAACTTATATGCAGAGTACATTATGAGAAATGCAGGGCTGAATGAATCGCAAGCCGGAATCAAGATTGCCGGGAGAAACATCAACAACCTCAGATATGCAGACGATACCACCCTAATGGCAGAAAGTGAAGAAGAACTAAAGAGCCTCTTGATGAGAGTGAAAGAGGAGAGTGCAAAAGTTGGCTTGAAACTCAACATTAATAAAACTAAGATCATGGCATCTGCTCCCATCAATTCCTGGCAAATAGAAGGGGCAGAAATGGAAGCAGTAACAGATTTTACGTTTTTGGGCTCCAAGATCACTGCAGACGGAGACAGCAGCCTTGAAATTAAAAGACGCTTACTCCTTGGAAGGAAAGCTATGGCAAACTTAGACAGCATAATAAAAAGTAGAGATATCACCATGCCAACAAAAGTTCGTATAGTCAGGGCGATGGTGTTCCCAATAGCAATGTATGGTTGCGAGAGTTGGACCATAAGGAAGGCTGAGCGCCGAAGAATACATGCTTTCGAATTGTGGTGCTGGAGAAGACTCCTGAGAGTACTTTGGACTGCTAGGAGATCAAATCAGTCAATCCTAAATGAAATCAAGCCTGACTGTTCCCTGGAAGGACAGGTACTAAGGCTGAAACTCAAATATTTTGGCCACCTAATGCGAAGAGAGGACTCTCTGGAGAAGACTCTGATGCTGGGAAAGATTGAAGGCAAAAGGAGAAGGGGAAGGCCAAGGATGAGATGGTTAGACAGCATCACCGATGCAACGAACATGAAAATGAGCGAACTCAGGAAGATAGTGGAGGACAGGAAGGCCTGGCGGGATGTGGTTCATGGGATCATGAAGGGTCCGACACGACTTAACGACTGAACAACAACATAGGATGCTTTAGGTTTCTGTCAACCACACAAAGTGAGTTGTATGTTATACTGTTATAATCCACATTTGCTTTCAATTGAAGTCTTCACCAAGTAGACAAGAACTTACTGTCTGCTGAAGAGAGGGTATTCTAGCTGATCTTGCAAAAGCTTCTGGTGATGAAATTACTAGTTGAGAAACAATTACACTTGTAAAAGTGAGCTGATAATATCTGCTAGGACTGCTAGGAAAGGTACATCTCTGAATGGTGGTTTAATTAACTTGGGGTGGGTGTTTTTCTTGCTTCTGAGTATTGCTCAGTATTGCTCAGCATTGCTTCTTGTTCAATAAAGAGCATTTGCTAATCATTGTTTCCTGGTGGCACAATCCAGGGTACAATTGTGCTGGAGGAGCCCGTGCTCCCCTGGCACTAGGTGTCACAAAATTGACATAAAGCACTTTTGCGGCACCTGGAGAGTAAGGGCCGCCAGCCCTCTCTCCCCTGGCGGGCTGTCCCCGCGCCCACTGGGCAAGGTAAGACCTACTCCGGCCGGTGCAGGGGCGGGGGGAGGAGGATGGATCGGGCAGTGAGGGAGGGCAGCCATTGGCTGCACTGGGCAGGGGGAGGGTGGGGATATCAGCGGTAAGATCAGCCGATATCCAAAGTCCTTTCCTGGCCCGGTTTGCCCTGACATGGAGGGCTTGAATGTACGCCAGCTCCAGAGCTGGCATATTCGAGTAGGCCCATTGGGCCTCAAGCCGCTTATACCCAGGTAAGGGGACGGTTGTCCCCTTCCCTCAAGGTGTACCTGGGCTGCCCCGGGGCAGCCCAGGACCTGGATAGGATAGGTCGGGCGGCCCTTTAGGCCGGCTGCCGTATCTTACACAAGATTGGGCTGTGTGTTGACTGAACAGTGCTGTTGCTCACAATCACACAGTAGGCATCCCCATGTGCTCTGGCTTACCAGGCAGTGGTGAGGAGCCGTAGTAGCAACAGACCGTTTGTGCCTCAGGAGTCAGCTGGGAATCACTGCGGGCCCTTGGCTCATGCCCCGCCAGGCCTACCTGTGGAGCCACAATGCAGCCTGACAACATGCCCCTACCATTTTCCGACAAGTGAAATAATGCTAAGAAAAGTTAATCTCCTATTGCTGAGGTATGTAACCTTAGGAGTTGCCCCCTTCCTTCCTTCTCTCCCTTCAGGGCATATAAATTCAAAATGTTCATTCAAAATGTTGAATATATAAGATGAGATCTAGCCCACCCTAGAAGTGCCTGCACTATTCAAAGAGTGTGGGCTGAATAAGGATATGGGAGATGTGCACTGACCTCCCACACACTATATCATAACCCTTTGAACTGCTTGTGTGTGCACCAGAGCATTTGTGCAGGTGGGTAGAAACAGGGCTCTGCTGAGCATGTAGAAATCTTCCATGACTGTGGAAGAATCTATAGGACCCATATTTCAGATGCCATTATATAAGTGTTATAGACTATTCCTTGTTAGTGTTTTAGATTGTGACTGTGGAATTCTCTGGAAGACTACCGATTTGTTAAAACAAGCATTCAGCCTACAAGACAGCTACCCAGATTCTGCAACAACTGGTGCCTGGTCATAGGCCTTATCGCGGAGGATTTCAATTGCCTTTTGACAGTTCACATCTGGCAGAAAGGTCAGAGGGGCCAAGAGATTCAGCTTCTGCACCTTGAGATTCCACCACCTATAAGAAAAGAACAGGCAGCCGGTGTTGTTAACCCCCATTCGGCCAGAGACGCCTCTCTGTGTATTATTTGTTGCTCTACCAAGACACATACAGAATGATAGAAGAGAAGGACAAAGGGCAAGGGTGCCTTTGGCATCATTTTGAAAGGAGCTGATGCATTTGTTCACAAAGTTGATTTTCTGCAGTACATGTTTGAATATCTACATTCTACAAGGACATTATGTATTGAGATAAAAACATTCCCTGCCACAATTATACCCAGAAGGAAGCATGCATGCATGCATGCATGCACGCACGCACGCACACCCTTGTATATGTTGTCAGGGCCACTCAGAAGAATTTTATCAGGGGGTACAAAGTTTCTTTTGGGCCCCTTCCCTTCATGTGAGTTTGGCTCCTGATCCCCCCTTTTCTGCTCCTGGGCCCCCTTTTTGACCCATTTTTGGCCCTGGGCCCAGGTACGATTTACCCCCTTAACCCCCCCTCAGAGGCCCTGTATGTTGTACAGCAACCATGCAAAACAACAACAACAACTGTAATGCCATCTTGGTGCAGACTGTGATACCTCATCCCATAACGAATTGCACACCTCTTCTTAAAAATATCTCTTTCTTTTTTGCATGTTTTTTTTAAAAGATTGTGAGCAGTAGCGTCACTAGGACGCGCGTCACCCTGGGGCAGGGTGGCGCGCGTCACCCTAGTGACGGTGGGGGGGGCGACACAGCTGCCTTCCCCCCCGCGTCGCCCTCCGGACGCTCCGAGGCCGGCCCGGGAGCCGGCCTCGAAGCGTCCAGCCTGGCCGGCACTCCAGGGCCTTCTAAAAGAAGGCCCATTGCGCAGCGCAAATCTGGGTATTTTTTCAATTTCCGCGCATGTGCAGAGACTGTTTTGAGGGCATCTTGCCCTCAAAAGGTCTGCGCATGTGCGAAAATTGAAAAAATACCCGGATTTGCGCTGCGCAATGGGCCTTCTTTCAGAAGGCCCTGGAGCGCCGGCGGGGTCGGACGCTCCGAGGCCAGCTCCCGGGCCGGCCTCGGAGCGTCCGGAGAGCGACGCGCGTCACGGAGGTGATGCGCGTGGGGGGGTGCGCGCATCACCCCCTGGCCGCCCGGCCGCCCCCCCCACCACGCTCCAGCGACGCCAGTGATTGTGAGCCCTCTGGGACAGGGAAGCATTTCGAAACTAATTTTGCTACATAAACGACTTTACGAACTTACTTTTGGTAAAAAGCGGTATATAAATATTCTTAGTCATGTAAGTACATGCATCTGGATTTAATCAATCAAAAATGATACCAATTTTCAAAAGCAAGGGATTGAAGTGTCCATTTCCCACCCCTTTTCCCAGGACCATCAGCAGCTGCAGCCAGGAAGAACTGTCTGGATCAAGACCACAGCAAGGGCAAAGAGTTAAAACCCTCCTCTTCCCCCCTCCCCACACCATGGCTCCAGTTTAGATCCCCCCCCTCATAGTTCCTATTTAGAAAACAAGAAGAAGAAACCAAGCACTTTGATGACATTCTTAATGTAATGTTTGGCTCTCCGTCTGCATATGAAAAAAACAGTAGCCTTGGTCCATTCATGTTACTTTTCATCTACATTGTGATTTGTGATTACAAAAACACAGGTGAAGTTACCCTGAGCCATACCAAGGATGATGTTCTTGAACATCTTCTTTTAGAAATCCATTGTTGATCATCCATTTGTCATTCAAAAATTTAGACCTGGAAATAATGAATAAAAATTTGAGATTTTGTGCTGGATCCTGGTGTTACAACCGAGCTCCCATTTCAGTACCAGTCTATCTCAGTTACCATTTCTTCTTCTTCATATCTTTTTAGAACCTTTAACATCAGTTTGATTATTTATAGACAAGATAACAGAAACATGGCTTAAAAACAGAATGGAGAGAACTGATCATGATATTTTTAAGAAGAGGTGGACAGTAATGCTGAAAAGTGTAAAGCAAGAGTGCCCTGGCTGATACTGTATGGGTGGTTCTGGGTGAGACTGCTAGCTAACCAGGAAGAAAGAAAGAACTGCTCAAATGCACAATCACAGTGCAATCAATGGCACACTCCTACTGCTGTGGACAGCTCTGGATTGCATCCTGAATAGGCAACAAATGCTATGGAGGTTTCTGTGATTAATGATAAGTCATCAAATGAGAAGGTGTGGGATGGCATCAACTGATGACCGTGTATTCCACTGAAGAGTGGGAGTAGAAGGTATGAGACTGAAGGAAGGCCAGTAATGAGATAGATGCCAGTAAAAGAGACCTGGTGGAATGCAAATGTGTGCAAAACCCGAAAGTATAACTGTAGAGAACATCAAGCAATACAGCAAGCAAAATAATAATAATTTAATTTAATTTAATTTAAAGAGAACCATGTCCTCACTAACAGAAGCTGCAAATGTTTTTTTTCCCTTGCTTTCCTTCTCCCGTTCTCTAGGACCATTACGGTAATGATGAGACACTAAATTAAATGCTGTACTTTATTTTAGAGAAGTGCATTTGAACATTCTAGAATAAAGAGAAAACATTTGAATAGCTCATGATTCTGGATGTCCAGACTAACAGTGCAATCCTGTGCGCAATCCTAAAGGTCCAGCCGCTGTATCCTATGGCCATTGTGGCCTGCCCCAGAGCAGCCCGGGAGCACCTTGGGAGAAGGGAATGTTCGTCCCTTTCCCCGGGTGTAGGCAAGCCTGGGGCCTATGGGCCTCCTCAGATGTATGCCTAACGTACATTCGGGGAGGCCATGTAAAGGTCGAGCCGGGCTGGGAAGGGGCTTAGGATATCAACAGAGCGCGCTGCCAATATCCCAGCCCCCTCCCAGGCCGGGTCAGGCAATGGCCCCCTCCCTCGCTGCCCCATCCTGCCCTCCCCTGCACCGAGCAGCCTAGGCCTTTCCTGGGTCATCCTGTGCAGGTCTGTTGGTGGGGGTGTGAGCAGCACAAACCTCCACACCAGCACCGCTTACACCCGAGTTGTTACAAACGTGATTTATGGCACATTTGTGATGCTTAGAGCGGCGGAGCGCGCACTCCGCCGCTCTAAAGTTAGGCAAGATCGCGCTGCCTGGCTGCAATATAACATGTGCCTGGGAGTAACCCCATTGAATTCAATGGGACTTACTTCTAAGTAGATATACGTAGGATTGCACTGTACTGTACACTTCTTTCAGGGGGGTTGATCATCTAAAATGGCAGATGTTCAGCCTGTTTTGAAATGCCTATTCCCTTAAGTTGCCTGGAGTTGGGCACCCAAAGGTGTGAGTCATTAAAAGACCTTTGCCTTTGTGTCTATTTGTGAACAATACACTGAAATTGGTAACAGCTGATATAAAACCCCAAGACTTCTGTTTCTTCTTCTGAGACCTATAAAGCCTTTATAACACTTTCCAGACAATAATCTAATAGCTGCCTCAGTAGACTTTTCCTTTACGATATCATTTATCTAACTGTAACTAATTTTATGCTAGACTAATTCCTCAGCAGGATAAGTATCTGATATCAACGGAATTCGACCGTCATAAACATCATTTATGGGAATGCTGAAGGGACCAGAGAGCTTCCTGCTTCCTTGTAGACAAACTCTAAAGCAATTCCTCACTGTTTTTAATACGATGCCAGAGCATAAGCCCTGTAACCGACAGAGATATTTCCTTCCGCTAACAGTTGAATGGTTTGGGAATCCATACGGGGAAGGTAAAACATGAAACAAGACACAATCTTACATGTAGTTCCTCACAGAGTCTGGTAAGATGACAACACAACGCTGACCTTCTTTCAGCTGCTGGGCGGCCTTCACAGCCACCGACATTGCGCTGCCTGCACTGCCTCCTGCCACAGAAAGAAGACATCCAACACATGACTCAATAAGCAATAAAACTCTGAATGAGAAGGGAATCGGAGCAGTGAAGGTTGAAGATCTTGGTGCTGTGGGACTCATACACTGGGCGTCAATCCCATTCAAAACCTTGAACCAAGCCGTCACTTGATAGAATATAGGCACATCATCGATCTGTTCTGCTACTGCCTCCACCCAAGTACTTCCCTTATCAATGGGGAAGCAAAGAAGACAACAGAACAGAAACAGCGGAAGCTCAGAGCAACCGGCTTCTTGAAACGGTGGGGCATTGCTGTGAGAGGAGGAGTCAGCCTTGCTGGTATTCACAACTCACAAATAGTGTCCTGAGAGCCTTGAACACAGAATAATGACGATCTGACAGAGTCTCTTGGTTTCAGTTCACACCCTGCTTTTCAATCAAATACAAGCTCTCAAAGCAGTTGGCGCAGCAAAATGAATGAGACGCTGTCACCTTTTTGTAGAAATGCTTCTCTAAATATAGTTGCTTTGTAAGCTGTTTGGGGGCCTTTTGCCCCCAAAAGCAGCACAGAAATCATAGAACGAAAGCTTTCATGGCCAGCTACTAGAATACAAGACACAGGTTTTATGGGTGAAGTAGCCATGTAATTAAAAATAAATACATGGGTGTATTTATTTTTATACATTTTATACAATAATGTATGTATTAATACATTTGTGTATATCACAAATATACATAAAGAAATAAATACTTATTTCTTATTACGTCGAAATAAGACGAAACGTCGGTTGTATTTATATTTAATTACATGGCTACTTCACCCATAAAACCTGTGTCTTGTATTCCAGCACAGAAATGTTAATAATAAAGACACTTTAAAAATATATATATATATTGGCTAAATGATTGCTCCCATGCCAGAAGAATACAATGCCTCAGTATTTGGAGCACAGCATTTTCCTACGTTGAAGCCTGAATATTTGGAAACTTGCAACATCTGCACAACAGAAGTGCTACCTTGAGAAAAGGCTTCTGTATTTGCTGAACATTAGTACATTAACCCAAGGACAAAGACTGTGTGGAAGGGCCCTTACACCAGGCCAGGAACTGATTTTCTTTGGTTTAGCTTGATGCTCAGCATTCAAATAATACTTCCGCACAAGTCATTTGTTTAAAAAAAATGCAACTAAAGTGAGCAACTATTTGTTGATGGGCATAATAGCCTTCCACCATGCTTACCACAGAGCAACCCTTCCTCTCTAATCAGCCTACGAGCCATAAGAAAGGAGTCCGTGTCACTGCACTTGCCCCACTGATCAATCACCTAAAAAGGTTTTAAGAAAGGAAAAAAAAGAGAGGGTTTAGGGTCTCTCAGTTCTGGTGCTCCTATTACGTATAACAGGCTGGAGCTGGGGGTGGGGGTGGGAGATAGCAACAGCAGCACACATCAAGATCCTATCCCCATTTTCCTGGCCCGACACACACACACCCGACTCTAAATAGCTGCCGTAGGTTCGAGGAGACCCATTGGAGGCCAGGTGGCCTATAGGGAGGTAAGTAAAAAAGATTTTTACTTCACTCTCCCAGGCCATCTGTTCATCCCCCCACCACAGCATGCAGCTCGTGCTCCATCAATGGTGCTGTGGTCTGGCGGGGGATAGGATTGGGCCGTTAGCGTATTATGCCACAACAGACTCGCAAGTCTCTCCACTGATTGGGATTTTGACTTCTACCAGTCAAAGAGGCTTGTATAAATGCAGTTGTGGTCTAATGCTACCATACCAACCCTTATTTGTTGGATATGATGAGTACCAAGAATCAACCGCTGTCAGTAATTTTAAATGTATCTTGTGTGGATGATGAAGTTGCTCATTCTTTACTTCAAGTACTGTACTGCTTTTAGGTTCGGGTTTCAATTCTGTGTCTCTTGATATTTGTCCCAATGTCACTTACAGATCTGTCAAGGACAGTTGGAATAAAGTCGTGTCCAATCCCCTCTACTTCCATGGCTCCATCGTCTCTTGTGTTCAGTGAGCTGGGTAGAGCAACGATGGAGCCTTCAGGATCTGCACCAACAATCTGTGGAGGAAGAGAAACTTATTAAACAAAAGGAAACAATTAGCAATAAATCAATGGTCGAGCTCACACAAACATGAATATTGCTTTGTCTTCCTCCATTCCCAAGTGGAAGGAAGTTCAGGTTAACCTTTAAAGGCTATGTTTCCTTCAGAGGAGACAGATCACTGGAGGCAATTTAGCTAGCTAGCAGCATTCAACTTCACTTGCAGCGTCATCAGCAACTGGCTCACACATTTGACTTAAAGCAGCGGTTCTCAAACTTTTGGGGCTCCAGAGCCCTTTACACTCCTACATGGAGTCTTGGGGAGCCCCAGAGCACTGGTGCATGTGTGGAGTGGTGCAGCGCCAAGCAGATGGCAGCCACTTATGGGGTGCTCGTGGAGCCCCTGAAGAGGCCTTAGGGAGCCCCAGGGCTCCTAGGAGCACACTTTGAGAAATGCAGTAACATACTTGCATGGTCAGAACCAGGACTAGGTCACAGGGGTGAATGGAATAGATACCATGTAATGACATTGTCTGTGAGCAGGGTGATTAGTGCATACAAATGCATGCATGACTCTTTCGGGAAGGAGAAAGGATCATGCACAATGGGTGCATCAAGTGTTCACTTGTATGAACAATCTCCTGGCACAAGCAAGATATCATTTGCCTGGTGCAAGATGCATGTGCTCCCCAGGGCCAGACCCAAACACAAACACATGGAAGATGGTGCCAGACCCAAACACATGGAAGATGGTGTCAATACTTAAATCAGGTCCAAGACACCTTTCACATACTATGCATTCAGGACATTTCTCCTTCATCTTTCTGGCAATACCAGTGATAGTTCCTCCTGTGCCAGCTCCAGCCACAATCATATCAACTTTGCCTGCAGTCGAGAGAGAGAGAGAGAGAGAGAGAGAGAGAGAGAGAGAGAGAGAGAGAGAGAACCCAATCAGATCATGTACTTTCTCTAAATCTTAAAAAGGAAATGCTTCTACTAACCCCTATAAAGCATTTGTTTTGGTCTATCCATCATAGAAAGATATCCATGGTAAGATATCAGCACATATACTTAGCGGTATGATGTTCTAATAAACATCAGCTGTACTTTATTGCCTGCAGCTTCCTGGTATTTCCATGCATGATGTTTAAGACATACAGTCACTCTTCATAATGTACACATTTACCATGGGAAAAAGCCAGTAGCACACAATAGTAACTTACTTGCTGGCTAGAAGTATAAAGTGGCTCTTAAGACCTAAGACCCTAAAGTGGTCCTTTCGAACCTGTTTCTTTGTCTATTTGCACTACTGATGCCTACCATGCACTGTTGTGAATAGGGAGGGTTTTCAAGCAAACAGACCATGAGAACTAGAAACTTATAGCCCAATGCTAAGCTGTACTTGTAAGTAAATTGCAAGTATATACAGGACTGCAGATTTAATACATTTTACTCAAAAGATTGCGGGATTTGCCTCATGATTTCATGCTTCTATAACTAAAATCATAAGATGTGCAGTTGTGAGAACTGGCAACTGTGGTTATGTCAATGACAGTTTCTAAAGACTGTCTTATAAAACAGGGTAAATCGAGCAGTTCTCGCTAAGGAAGACATGCAATACAAAATAATTAGGAGTGATACCATCACATTGCTCCAGAATCTCCTCAGCTGTGGTGTCATAGTGTGCCAGTGGGTTGCTGGGATTTCGGTACTATTGTTGTAAAGTAACAAAGAAAAGGGTTCATTGCTGACAAATGAATAAAGCCAAATGTCTTTATTTAAATGATTTATATCCCACCTTTCCCTCTGAATAAACAATGCTCAAATGAATTAGTTTAAGCAGATCTCACATAAGGACATAGATGTTTATTTATATTAAAAATGTGTGCCTTGCCTTTCCTAAAAAATCAAGGTGGCTTACAATGAATAAGAAAAACATATTTTTCTTAATTTAAAAAAAAATTGACTTGCTGAGTGACCGAAGGCCCATCTAACTCTAAGAGTGACCAGTCAGATGCCCCAGAAGCTCACAGGTAAAGCATGACAGAGACAGTCATCCCGTGGTGTTTATTCCCAGGATCTGGTAATAAGAGGTACACTGCCTGAACATGGAGGTTCAGTTTTTATGTACTGTATCACCTTTCACTCTCTTCAAAGTGATGTATGGTAAGCAAGCTGAAACACAGGAATGGGGAGATACACTACCATTGCCTGTTGTATGTAATCCTTAACAATGACATACGTGACTTCTTCACTAGTAGTGAATAGAAGATCATGCAACATTTGTAGGAGTTCTAATATACCCCAAGAGATCCTTACTTATGGTCATGTTGGAGAAAGCTCTGCACACACCATGAGGATATTTAGGCAGAACCTTTCCCGAGACAGAAGTCAATAAGGAAGGCTTTCTACACATGGGAGTTCCACGCATGCACGGAAGCCCGCAAGCATGCAAGATACTAGGGAACGACAACAATTGTTTCCAGAGCAGCTGCTCAGGAACCTCGACAGCACAACATGAACCAAATAAAATGCCGAGTTCAAAACAAAGTTTTAAAACTTAGCAAAAGTAGAACATACTCAGAGAAGAATCACTTCTGTCCATCAATAGATTATGAATGTGCTCCCTTTAATTTTATTTCTGCAGTGAAAGGCTTCACTAAGAGCAAGCAAATCAAGGTAGCCAGCAAGCTGTGATATTAAAAAGTCAAAAAACTTAATAGAGGCATCATTCTGGGCATAAAATAATTTTGAATCTCAGTGTAAACACTAGATGTAGTTTATGCCAATATAGGTTTCATTCATTCATTCATTCACTAGATGGAGAAAGGTCCAACTAGATGGAGAAAGGTTAAAAAAAAATCAAGTAATCCAACCCAATCGGGAGTGGAATCAAGGGTTAGTCGGGTCAGGCAAGGCCCACATGGCCAGGCCAACCATTGAAGCCTCATTAGTTTACCAGCGGCACTGGTAGCGTCCTGTGCACCATCAGAGCAAGCAGGGAGCACTATGGGGTGCCCAGTGCAGGCCTTGGCCCCCGAGTCCTCTGCAACCTGTTGCCAACACTGAACCCAAGCATTAACATAATATCTAAAATTGTGTATAGTGCTTTCTCAGTGTGCAAAGCTCTTCACATGGATTATTTTGATGTTGTCTTTACAACAACCCTGTAAGGTAAGGTAAGTATTATCCCCAAATTATATATGTAAGGTAAGTATTATCCCCAAATTGCAGCCGAGGCCGAGGGGGAACAGCTTGCCTAAGGCCACCTAGTGAGCTCATGGCAGAGGCAACATTCAAATCACAAATTCACAGTTCAGTCTCTTTGCCACTAGGCTGCCCAAATACAAAATTCAGTTTACCTGATCCAATATATGCGAGTTTGGAATTTCGTTTTTCAATTTCCAAGCAACGCGGACATTTGATTCAGGGGCATCAAACCTTGTGCATGGAGTTCTTACAATCTCAGCCCCAAGCGCTCTCAGGATATCCACCTGTAAGAAGGGAGGAAGGCAGAACTCTAAATTCGCTTCCTCCACTGCTCCATTTTCAGCTTCCAATACGTAACTTGCAAAAGTAATGATTTACAGCCCAGTCCTATCTAACTGCGCCCTGTGATGCAGCGAGGCCGGTGCAGTCTCCGCCACATCCAGGGCACAAAGCAGGCAGCTGGGGGGGGGGTCACCTTGGGAGAAGGGAACGTTTTTTGTTCCCTTCCCTCAGGTAAAGCGCCAACCATCCCGATGGGGCTACTCGGATGGGCAGCCGCTATTTTGCAGGCACACATTCAAGTGGCCCGTGTAGTGGTGGCCAGGCCCGGGGAGGGCGATAGGATTCTGGCAGAACCTCTGCTGCCAATCCCCCCTTCCCAGGCCCAGCCGACCAATCCCCCCCCAGAACACCCTGTTCCACCCTCCCCCTGCCTCTCCGCTGCCTGGCGGTGAGCCTACCTTCCCAGGTTGGCGCTGCACAAGATCTGGGGCACTACACCGGATCTGGGGCGGGGAGAGCGGCACCCTAGACTGGAGGAGCAGTGAATTTGAATTTCTAGCCCACTGTAAGGATCTCTGTGTCTCAGGTAAATGTGCATATGATCACAGTCATGCTGTACAATCCTAAGCATGTTTCCTCAGAAACACATCCTATTAAGCCCAGTGGTAAGTGTGCTTAGGATTGTAGCTTTAAGCTGGTTTAGCCCCACTGAAACCAATGCTCAAATGCACTCCAGTGCACCATGGAGCGCTAGCATGTGTGGGCTTTCTCATTCATTTCAATGGAGGGGTCAAATCGTTGCACACATAGGAATGGGCACACAGTTCTGTTTCCACTATTTACATAAAGGGGGCAAGTCCAAATCAGGGGTGGTCTGTGCCAGGGGTGGTCTGCTACCTGAATTCTGCCACCCATCCCCCTACACCTGCACTATTGTTCACATGAAGCCCCCAAGCACGCACTGGGGGGTTCATTCACCCACCAGCTGACAACCTCATCATTTGTGCTCAGAGAGCACAGCATTTCCTCCACTGGCCACTAGAGGGAGCAGAGGCAGCAGCACTGGATTTGGAAGTAGGAGGTAAGCCACTTCCATCCCATGAGCTTCAGTTACCTCCCTGCTCCAAGTTTAGCACTGCCACCTTCAAGGCTTCCTAGAGTGGTTGTGGAGGGAATGCTGCAGAAGTAGTTGAGGTGATAGTGCTAGACTCAGAGGAGGAAGGCAAGCCCTCTTCATCCTCCTCGTGCGTGCTAGCACACAAGAAGAGCATGGAGCCTGCCTCCAGGCAGACGGAAGACAAGGGGAGGTAGTAGGTGGGTATGGAATGTGGGGCATTTCTTGCCAGCTTGCCTCCTCCCCTAACCTGTCACCTGAGGTAAAGGTTTCAATTTGCCTTATGACTGAGCCTGCTCAACTGTACTGTATATTGTCATTCCTGGGCTCATAAGAAATTGCTGGATTGGATTCAAAGCTCCAGGAGGACCCTACTTGCTTTCCCAATGACTTCAGTGTTGGGAGTAGCTCTGCGTGCATGACGGAGGAGATGGGCACATGGAGTTGCCCACAACATGAAAGTCAATAATGAAGCACTTGCACTGGGGGTCTGCATGTGCACAGGAGCATAATGGAGCAGGATTCTTTCCTCCATTTTGACAGACCTGGTTTGTGTAGCATAAGTCATAACTGTCTGTGTTTAACATCTAACATTCATAGGTAATGAGGCCAGCCTAACCCAACAGGGGTTTACTATGGGTTTCAGAGGAAGAATCAAACCAATGCCATCATTTCAAAGACAATCTTATGATGTTTACAGCGCAGGTATATTTCAGATGCTTTCCTCTCTTGGGGAAGACTTATGGAGATAAATCTGTGAAATGGTTAGATCAGAGTGACAAGAAGGATTTCCCTAGCTTATGTAGCAGTCTACTTGATAGCACGACTGCTGTTTTGAGAGGATGCTCATCCACTCAGAGCTTCATGTATGGAAAATATGGCACAAATGTGGGCAGCTGCTCTATGCATGTATCACCATCACCACAAAGGCTGTCTGTCTGTCACTGGGAACCAGAAGTTGGAAAAGTCAAAGTGCCAGTATTTTAAATAATTTCCACTGTAGAGTGCTCCAAAAATATTTGACATGGTATTTGAGTGTGGCGTTGAAGTGAGACTTGCCTTAGGGGCTCAAGGTTTGTATCTCAATTCAGAGTTCAACAATCTCAAAAATAACGTGCCATTTTTGGGGCATTTTGATGCTGAGAATGCAGACATAGGAAAATCCCTCACAATCACCGGTAAGGTTTCATTGATCCTTAAAGTGGTCTTGCACACTCATTTGTTCCTCCTGAAAACTGTATCCAGTGACCTATGAAGAAACAGGTATGATCTCTATCTGAAAGACACAGAAAACGGCTTGCCCAAAGTTACCCTGGAATGTAGCAAAACAGGCAGCACAACTGAAGAACTCAGCCTTCCTTTGCGCCTCATCTTTTCTTTTATCTCTTCTAATGCAGGAAGTGGCCTCATCTCAGCACAAAGATTTTTGACCGATCAGCTGTATTTGCTGCTAAACTAGCATCTGTTACTCAGTCGTGGTATGTTATTACTTCAGAAACCTTTTTGAGTAAGTCTACAAATGTCTCATTTCAGCTGGGGGGGGGGGCTCTTATCTTCTGAAGAATGACCTCAAGGGAATACTTCCAATTCCTCATGTAAAAGTGATGCCATGGCTTCCCCACAAGAAACTGTGGCCCTTGTACATCTTTAGGTAAAGGTAAAGGTGACCCCTGACAATTAAGTCCAGTCGTGTCCGACTCTAGGGTGTGGTGCTCATCCCCATTTCAAAGCCGAAGAGCCAGCGTTGTCCGAAGACGCCTCCATGGTCGTGTGGCCGGCATGACTCTCCTTGCCGCAGCACATAGCATGCGGCTGGAACACGGAGCGCTGTTTACCTTCCCGCAAGCGGTACCTATTTATCTACTCGCATTAACATGCTTTGGAACTGCTAGGTTGACAGGAGCTGGCCAAGCAATGAGAGCTCACCCCGTCGCGGATTCGAACTGCCGACCTTTCGATCGACAGCTCATGGTTCAGCGGTTTAACCCACTGCGCCACCCGCTTTGTTGGAGGTATTAAAGAGCAACAGATAACGCAATGCAGCCTCATGCACTAAAATTCCCAACATGCCTTGCCCAGGATGGAGACAGGAAAGGACCTCACAGTTGAATGGGTTCAAAAGAGATCTGCGGCATGGCTGTGCCACCATCATCTAAGACAAACCACCCAGGATGCTCACCTTCTCCATGCTCATTTTCTCCGGCATCACGATGATGCAGCGGTAGCCCTTCACTGCAGCTGCCAGGGCCAACCCAATTCCTGGTGAGCACAGAACAAAGAAACAAGACAATTGAATAGGGATTATTCACACTGAGGATCTCTGACAATGATGGCCAACAAACAGTAAGAGCTCAGGATGAAGCATACTGAATCTGTACCAGGATCAGCATCATAAAGCATGATGTAGCATTGATATTGCATGAGAGTATGCAAGCGTATACTTTATACGGATTCCCACTTTGGCTTGTCCATGAGGAGACTGTAAATCAGGGGCGGGGAACCTTTTCCCTGGCGAGGGCCGTTTTAAATATTAGAAATTTGCTTGAGGGCCGGCCGTAAGGCCGGGCGCCATTTTTATTTATTTAATTAATTTTTGCCCCCGCCCCCATCAGCCTCCGGAGGCTCCACGCTCACCGTCCGAAGCCGCTGCCAGGTCCGTGCGTCACCTCTGGCGTACCATGCCGATGAGAGCAAGAGCTTGCCCTCATCGGCGTGCTACGCATGTGCAAAATAGCCAACGGCCTGGTGAGAAGGGGTCGAGGTGGTGGCTGGGGAGGACATGCAAAGGCCCTCTCCCGGCCTCCAGAGGTGATGCACAGACCCGGCAGAGCCTTCAGGGGCCGGTTGGGCGGCCTCCCAGCAATCTCTCTGGGGGCCGAACAGGATGGCCTCGGGGGCCTGATCCGGCCCTGGGGCCGGAGGTTCCCCACCGCTGCTGTAAATGCAAGCACTTTGTACATAGCAAATCAGAGTACATGCAGTTTAGCTACCATCTCCTATTTGTCTCACCAGGTGGACAAGATATGGGAAAGGTCCAGCCTGCTGAGTTTCCTAGAGTGATAGGACATGTTCTTGTCCACCCATCTTCTCTAAGAGAAAAGATAAGATGGGCAGAGAAAAAGCAGGTTGGCACTACAGGCCAAGGCAGAAACTTATTCTCTTAGCTCTCACTGGTCTATTGCAAGCCTGCCCTTCCTATATATCGACAGGGCAGGTAGCACACAAACAGCAGCCAGAAAATTGTACATCAGAGCTACAGTAGAGCTCAGTTATACTTTCCAAGCACATCATTAGCTCGCCCATCATTGCACAAAGACTTCCGAGGTTCTTGGATCTGAAGAAACTAGAGTCCCTGAGAGGCATACAAGAGCAGTTTATTTCTACAGCCCCTGGGCAGAAGCAGAGAGGGTAAGGTTGATGGGAAGATAAAACATTGTTCTATCTATGCTAACAGAAAAAAGAGAGACCTCTTTCTATAAAACAATGGAGGAAAATAAAAGGATTGTTGCATTGCCTATAGAACATGTCACATGAAAACAAATGACACCTAATCTGTGTATCCTTAGGAAAAAATTGCACGGATGTTAAGCTTTTCTCACAACAAGTTTGTAAAGTGTCTTGCTGTGCTCTGATTGCATTGGGAATGAGTGACGGAACCAGCTGCTCCTCACTGAAATGGGGAGGCTAAATGGGCTTCAGTATTACATGGCTCCGCAAGAGGAGAAACAAGTCTGGTTTAGAAATGAACCACTGAGTTCCCAGCTATGAAATAATAATAATAATAATTGCACTGTACCCTGTAGGTTACAGTCTGTAGTGCACACTTGGGGCGTTGTAGAAATAACAAATAGCTGCTGTATTTGATCCAGATCAAAAGGAGAGATAAAGAAAAGGCTTTGGTCATGGGCCTTAGTGCTCCATTCAACGTTTCATGGTGTATAGGGGCACTGTGCAGTAATTGTCACCATTGGGGGGGGGGGTTGCTGTTGTCTCAGTACTGCTGAAATCCAGAGGATGCATGGCCACTGTGTGGGCCTGACTCTCTCATGACTCTTCACAATGATCTCATTCAGTATGCCAGGGCGGAACAAAAGATATAGAGGTTGAGACTGTAATTCCATTGGGATGCACTAGAGAAGCTTGTCAATGTAGCCCTCCTGTACTACGGTCTGCAGAACTGGGCAACAGCTCCTTCCACTACCTTCTCCAGACTATTTAAGGCATGGCACATTCTTTTATTCATAAAACAGTTGCTTGTGAAACTGACACGCTCTCCATTTTTACAAATTAAAGCAATGTTTTTTAAAAATCCAAGACTGAAAATGTTTCTCTTTTAATTTGCACTTTTGTGCGAAAACGTTTATTGATTTTTAAACTAATACTTTACTTGTGAAAGGTTCTCAGCGTTCTCTATTTGCTGAAGCCACATATTTAGCAGGTACATAAGATAAAATTACATTTTTGCAAGAAGTAGGGACAATTCTTTGCAATTCCCCTCTTCTGAAAACATGCATATTACTAGTACCTTCAACCATAATAATACATTAGCTTGACTTTACAGCAGCTCTTCTAGTGGCTGCTTTGTCATTTTTGTGTCAATAAAGTAATTCAATATCCAGGGATCTCTGAATAAGGGAATTCCTTTTCTGTGACCCTCAATCAATCAATCAATCAATCAATCAATCAATCAATCAATCATCGTTTTTAAGTAAAATTTATTATTTTTGGTCATGATACCTGCTCTGCTGCAGTGATAATAACAATGTTATCATATTTTTAACCCCTGTTTAGAGTGGTTTTTATTCTCCTTGTGTACCTGTATTTCCTGACGTAGGCTCAATTATTGTGTCTCCTGGTTTTAGAACGCCTGCTCTTTCTGCATCTTCCATCATCCTCAAGGTGATTCGGTCCTTCACACTCCCCCCAGCATTGAAATACTCACACTTGGCCACTGGAATTTCAAGTCAAGCCCAAATTAGAACGAGGGCCAAAGACCTTTATTATCGTTATCGAATTCACAAAGAAACAATTTTATTTGTAGGAAATGGAAAGAACAAAACAAACAAAAAACTGGATGAAAGAATAACTAGGAAACAGGGGCACAATGAAAATGACTCAAGGCAGCCACAAGATGTCACTCTGGATCAAAACAGAAAAAGTAACCTTAACAGCCTTTTACAAATCCCCCCCTCCCAGCCTTCATAGTACAGTAGTAGCAGCAACACTCAGACAATGAATTGTACCTTACCCTAACCATGGTTGCTTGCTTTTCTCTTTGATTTATCGTTCCTAGGGCAGATTTCCGGCTCTGTACTCATGTTTTGTTTTGCTGGTTGTATATTATTTTGATTTGGTTTGATGAGTGTTTTTATTTTGTTCTCTTGATTTTTGAGTCCAGGTTTTTTACCCTGCACTATCCGTGTTGTATTTTATTTTCCTGCTCATTCGTTACTGTAAGCCTCTTTTTGAGCGGCCTTAGCAATGAAAGGCAAGATATAAATGTATGACATAAATAAAAAATAATACATCTCTGGTCTCCATTCCCATTGCAAAATACTTCCATATGTAAATAAACAACATACTCATGCTCAATGAGTTTTATTCCAACCTCAACATCTAAATATTTTTTTCTAGTCCCCCCCCCAGTAAGGTCTCTATATTTTCCCACAAATCAGTGGAATTGAGGGAGGTGGGTATGGGAAAACATCAAGGGGGAAGGGTTAAACACGCTCTCCCCTTGCACTGCTGCTCTGATCTGATTCAGGACCCCACCACTACGTAAATTGTTGGGAGAGATAATCATGGATCTGTCGTATAATGTGCAGTTTGGCTCTCAGTTAAATAGGTTTGCTAAAATGGTGTGTGTGTGGGGGGGGAAGCATGGAGAGGGGAAGCTGCGAAATCATTATTTAGTCTTAGTTCATTCGGGATAATGAACATCTATAGGGGCTAAGGCTAGGTAATGATGTTGCATGTAGAGGGAGGAGTGGCATTGCAGCAGGAGGTGCAGTTCCCAACCTATGCAAGACATCAGAACATCTGCAGAGAGCTCCTGTGCATGCTGATGTGCTCACAGAAGGCTCTCCTCACAAGACTGGGGGAATTCCTTGAGAGACAGAAGCTTCTTAGGAGGGGAAACTTGGGGAAGCTGAAACTCCTGCCACTGTGCAGCAGAAGTGAGAGAAACAGCATCTTTCTCCACACCTATCAAATGAAGAGTCTTATCCCTTATGAAACCTGGCTCACCTGCTCGTCTCACTTCTGTTTACCTACCACTATTCTTTATATGTTGTTCATGCTGAAACAAACCTTTTCTCACTTCACTTCCGCAGTAACTTCTGCAACACAGCACAGAAAACATGACAGAGGCACAGTGGCCAAAGGATACTCACAGAGCTCACACTTCAGCCCATAGGCTTTTGAAATCTTGTTGATACGAACCAGAGGGGTGTGTCCAATTTTCTCCATAATGTTTGACAAAATCTTGGGTTCTTTTGGCCTGCACCAGGAAAAATAACAGAACTGAAGAATTAGATGGAAAATTATTATTCGTGAAGAGAATAAAAATTAGGGGCTGCATGAAACGTACTTCCTTCTTGAAGAGGGACACAAGTCAGGGGAAGGCAACCTTGACTACTTCCCTCCAGGAATGGTCTCCAGGTGACCACTGAAAGCAAGTCATGAGGATTTTCAGGGCCTCCTTGGTCTAACGACATTATGTCATATCATTGGGGAAAACAAAATCTCCAGGAATAGCTTTAGTCAAAGTTGGCAACCTTAGTCTTGGAATTCATTTGAAAAATTAATAGCCCAAGCAACTTCTGAGGCCTGATTTACTTGTTACAGTCACCACAAGAACACTACCTCAAATGGTTTCACATGCCAGTTAGCAAATTCCATGTCCAGTGGCTCATCACACAAATCAGGCTGTTTTCTCTACAGCATCAAAAAAAAGAAAGATCTGTGGTTAGGCAGAGAAAGTCACTCACTCTGCATGATGAGCTGTTGTACAATAATAGGTTGAATAGTTCATAAATAGCAGGGCGGCTGCCCCATCCATAAGACCAACCAACATGGTTGCCTCAGGTAGCTGATTGGTAGGGGGAGTCCATCTCTGTCGACCTCCTTGCCTCCAACTTGCCTCCACTGCTCCTCCTCCCACTTCCATGATTGGAAAAGAAAGAGGGGGGCAGAGAGGAAGAGGAAATGTGGAGGGGAGGGGAGTGCTGAGCTAGAACACTTGAGAGTGTGAGGAGCAGAGGCTGGCACGTCATTGGGTAAGGGAGGCAGATTTGGCATGCCGCCTCAGGTGTCAGGAGGCCTTGGGGCCAGTTCTCTGATGAATAAAATGAACCAACAGCTAGTAACAGCCACCATATCACTTCCAGGTGATAGCTATACAGGTGGGCCCCCATATCCACGGATTCTCTATCCACGGTTTCAGTTATCCACGGATCACGGGGGACCCCCCCAGCTTTTACTTTTTTCCCAGTAAGCTTCGTTTCTTCCTTAAACAAACAGGAGAAGCAGCCTCTGGCTGCTTATTGTAGGCAAGTAGAATGAGACTAAGTCCTAGAAAGGCTCTGCAAGGTTAACAGAAACCTTGCAGAGCCTCTCTAGGACTTAGTCGCGTTCTACTTGCCTGCAGTGCAGGCTGCTTCTGTTCGTTTTAAGGAAGAAACAAAGTTTGCTGAAAGAAAAATAAGAGCTGGGGTGAGCACGCACGCCTGCCCGCAGGGGAGGCAGGGCAGGGGCTCCTCAGGAAACCATGGAGGGGGTGTTTGTTCCTATCTACGGTTTCAAGTATCCACGGAGGGGCCTGGAACATATCCCCAGCGGATATGGGGGGAGTACTGTAATGCATAAACGACCCTGAGAGAAAAAGACAATGCTTAATTTAAAAATGGAGACACACTTGAGTTTAAGTCTTCCTATGGTCAGCTGCCCTGCCCTTGAAGCCCTTTCCTCAAACACCACGCAAACAAGGCCTAGTCTCTGATTTGAGAGGTAGTTCTCTGCACCTGAAAGGAAAAGTTCTCTGCACTTGTATACAGCATATGTGCAGGCTGAATTCTGGCCTTTGGAAATACTTTACTGGGTGACCATTGCTTGAGATTATGCCCTAAAGAGGGTGATTGCCTATAACAGAGATCTTGGATATGGTTTTACTGTATTTCTTCAATTCTAAGACGCATGTTTTTTCCCAATTAAGCATTTCAAAAAATGGGGTGCATCTTAGAATCGAAGGTCTCCAAAAAGCACCCCAAAATGCTATCTTCTTACTTACTGGGGCTTGCGGGAGCTTCAAGGAGGCCTGCGCGACCCTCTGCAGGCCTCCCTGATCTTCAGTTCGGCAAAAACCGGTGATTTTCAGACATTTCCGGTTTTTACGAAAACCAGAAATGGCCAAAAAACGCTGTTTTTCGCCAAACTGAAGATCAGGGAGGCCTGCAGAGGGTTGCGCAGGCCTCCCTGAAGCTCCCCCAAGCCCAGGTAACGAAGGAAATGGCACTTTCTGACGGGGCCAGAAATGCTATGCAAAGGCAGTGCGCTCAGTCATCCTCAGCTGCAGGAGACATGCTGGGGAGAGTTGGTGCTGAGCAGGTAGATTCAATGAAGAGAGGTGAGTCTTACAATTGATGGATTTTTTTTTCGCTGCTGGTGGTACTGAAAGTAAAGGGGCGCCTTAGAATCGATGGCGCCTTAGACTCGAAGAAATACGGTAATTCCATCAAGACCAACCATATTGGCTATCTACTGCCACAAAGATTTCACTGTTGAAAAAACACTGTTTCACTGTTGAAAAAACAGTAGGATGGATGCTTCAAAATTTGAAGGAAAAAAAGATGTGTGACTGACAGCAATACCCTTGTAATGTATACTGTATATGTTAAGGTTGGCTTCAGTGGGATTTAGGCAGCCTAACTGTGCAGAATTGCAGCCTCAGTCATTGATGGCCTGAAAGTGAAAAAGAATCAAGTATCTTTTAGTTAACAAAAACTGTTCACCTTGAAACTATTTTTACTTTATGGTTACAAAGCCTAAAGCAGAGTTGACTACATTCTGCAGAGAGGGAAAGCGAGGTATTCAAAACCCTCTTGGTAGGACTGAGCTGCAATATTCACATCATTTGCTAATAGAGGACTACCCCAGAGTAAGAGCTATTAAGGTTATAGTTCTAGGGCACACTCCCAAGGGACAGCCCAATCCTACCTAAATCCCCCCCCCCCGCTGATATAGCCTTACCACCAGAGCACACACTGCATCCTGCTGGGGGGGGGGGAGTTCCAGAGATCTCTTCTGGGTAAGAGAACATTTGTTCCCTTGCCTGGGGGGTAAGCCTTCTCTGCCCCACTGGGTCTACTCAGATCTGCGCAAGCTACTTTGCTGGCGCATGTCCAAGTGGACTGGGAAGGTAGATCAAGGCCGGGAAGGGGGTAGGATATTGGCAGTGCTGCTGCTGCTGCCAATACTGCCCCCTTCCTAGTCTTGATCTGCCCCTCCTCCCTACCCCAGTCTCCTCCCCATTATGTCCCTCCCCATTACTCCCACCCCCACTCCTGTCGAACTTACCTTCCTGGGTCTGGCGTCAGACCTCCTATGCTACTTTTGCAACAGCGCTCCTACAATGGTCACTGGTGGCACAGTGTGCGCACGACGCCCAAAACTATTTTACAACAGAGGAACTGTGTTCCACTGTTGTAAATCCCTCTGCATTCTGGCCCAATCATGATGGATGGGATTGGGTCAAAAAGTCACAGCTCAATTCTAGTCATCATTGTGGAAATTTCTTCAGCAACAGAATATGAATTTGTAGTTATTAGGGTTGAAATTTGCATTACTTTGCATGCACTTGGAAAATTAGATTCTGAACTGGAACCTTTTGGAAATGTGTTTGTGCTCATTTCTGTAGACCAGATTCTGAAATAGTGGCCGAATTTCCTGCTGTTTATGGGACAATAAAAGGTTTTCCAATGGGCCTACTAAACAGTTGCATAATTGCTTCACAACTTTACATTATTAAACACTACAATTTCTTTTGCAGAAGAAAGTATTTCCCTTTCTCTCCACAGTGGACCAGAAGACATGGTAGCAAGGTTTCTTCCAATTGTGACTGGTTTTTAAAAGAGATGGATGTTCTTCTTTCCATTCCCCAGCCACAAAATGTGTGACAAGAAGAGCTTGGGTGATGATGGGGTCGGAGAAGGAGGTAGGTAGTATGGGCAGAGCAAGTCAGGATGACAGAAAACGTGCAGTGGGCAGGCTAAACACTGAGCAGGAATTGCTGAGAAGTGAAGCAAACTGACAATTGCAAGGTGGTGAAATTGGGGTCAAAACACTAGCGTCACTGCAGGGGGGCGGAGCTCCAAGTTCCGTCGGGCTCTGACCCTCCGTTACACGACGGGAGAAAGCGGCCCCGCCCCCTCGCCTTTGGAGCCATTCCAGCTGATGAAAGCAAGTGCTTTCGTCGTCCGGAATGGCTCCAAAGGCGAGGGGGCGGGGCCGCTTTCTCCCGTCGTGTAACGGAGGGTCAGAGCCCGACGGAACTTGGAGCTCCGCCCCCCCCTGCAGTGACGCCAGTGGGTCAAAAGTCATAGCAACAGCATGGGACATGGCCTTTAGCCGAATAAAAAAATTTTAATGACTTTTTGGCTGGCTCTGCTAGTTGCAGGGTACATACATAGAGCATGTGGTGAAATTCTGTTTGGAGATTATATTCTGTTCTTATTTACTAGAGTTTATTAAGGAAGGGTATGTATTTTATATAAAACAAAAGTGCTGTTGTTGATATTTCCCCATAGCTGCATAATTGATAGAGTGGCTCAGCAGACTCACTGAAAGAAAGTACTCCATATATGAGGAAAATCCATGTACAGTCAATGGTTGGTGGGAGAATTGGAACTGCAGAAGCAACCTGCAACCCTCCACGTCTCCGTATGTTGATCATGCCTTGTGTACAGACCTGCCACCTGAACAAGCTGCACCTGTGTAGGCTCTGTTCATGCGCTCTGTATTGCAAGGCAGATGCAAGGTGCAAGGTACAGATGCAAAATCCAAGGTACAAAGAATGGTGAGAGAGCTTCCATGGACACAGTTGGGATACATACCGGTATATATCTGCAAAAGAGCCTCTCAATGCATGGAGGGCAGGAGAAAGCAAGCAAAATCCTGCTCGTTCTCTCAGTGCATTGAATGTGCACAGACTTTAGTCACCTGTAATATATAGGGCTTACGGGTGCCAGTTCCACTGCTGTAAGTGATCTTTAGTGTGCTCTTCCAGAAACCTACTGAGTGCCTTTACTTAAGAAGACAACAGCACTAAACATCAATACTCCTCAGGAGAGCAAGCAGTGATCGTAAGAAAACAGGTATGTTGCTCTTCAAGTTGCCCCTAATGATGACCAGGTATAAGTCCAAATGCTAAAGTTATTAGAGTTTTATCAGGATTGATGGCTTCATGTCTATATTGTATTCCAAAAGGCAAGTAACCAAGTAAGGGACAAGTCAGACTAGGCACCTTGCATCTGTCTTGCTGTACAGATCACATGAACAGAGCCTATGCAGATGCAGCTTGTTCAGGCGGAGGGTTTGTACACAAGGTATGATCAACCTTGGAGGGTTGCAGTAGAGGGTTGCAGGTTGCTTCTTCTGCAGTTCCAATTCTCCCACCAACCATTGACTGTACATGGATTTTCCTCATATATGGAGTACTTTCAGTGAGTCTGCTGAGCCACTCTATCAATAAGCAGCTATGGAGAAATATCAACAGCACTTTTGTTTTATATAAAATACATACCCTTCCTTAATAAACTCTAGTAAATAAGAATAGAATACAATCTTCAAACAGAATCTCATCACATGCTCAATATATGTACTCTGCAACTAGCATGGCCAGTCAAAGTCATTAATTTGCTCTATATATGTACTCTGCAACTAGCATGGCCAGTCAAAGTTATTAATTTTTTTTAATGTGCTGGTAGGAAACATTGTGTGTGCAAGCACGCTTAGCACCTGTAGTCAAAGCTAACTGATAGCATTAGAAGTACTGAAAATGTATATCTATGAATTAGTATAATGGATGGAAAAGTTTCAGCTATATCTTTTCGTTCATGTGTGAGAAAGAAGCATAGCACCATATGGTAAATAGTAGCTAGAGATGTATCTATAATAAAAAAAACTGACTTGCTGGATAAGGGCCATTTTGCCCAGCATTCTGGTCCCCAGCAGTAGCCAGATGGTTGAAGTTCAGTATCTCCCATTTGTCAAGTGATATCTTCTATCTAGGACAGGGGTGGCCAAACTTGAATCATGTAAGAGCCACATACAATAAACTTCAGATGTTTGAGAGCCGCAATACTTAAGAAGGATTTAAATTCTTAAATATATTTACTCACCATCAACATTAAACTTAGGTTTTAATTCAGTGGACTCTCAGTTTATACCTAGTCAATAATTATAAAGCTTGAAAAATTATTATTTACCTTTTGTATATTAATTGTGATGCAAAAAGGAGCTCAGCCAACATATTTCCAAGAGCCGCATATTATACGTCAAAGAGCCGCATGTGGCTCAGGAGCCACAGTTTGGCCACACCTGATCTATGGCATCAGCACTATTGCCGTCCCATGCAGATTGTGCTGGGACTCAAATATTCCTGTTGGTTATATGTGGATTCATAGTAGCACTTTATAGACAAAGAGAAGGATGGAAACATAAGCAGAAGATAATCAAGTACAGTCTGATACATGTATCGAGATTGGGTTTCTTTCATGCCATGATGACAAAATTATCATCTGCTTAAAGTAGAAGATGCAAGTGTCTTTTCCAAAAACACACAAAAACAACACAACACACTTTATGTTCAAGAGTGCAATTCACTCATGAAGATCAGTCACTGACATTACCTAACTGATCTCATTCGTAAATCACACCCATATCCTTTTGCAAAGTTCAGTGGAAAACTGTACATAGTTTTGGAATGAGCTGGATTCATCAGGAGTAAATCAGGAATCATCCTACTACCCAAAGTAGGTCAATAAGTTAGTATGTAGTAGTTTGGGTTAAAAGTGTGGGAACCTTTTCAGGTCCAACAAAGCCTTGAAGAAATTCTCTGTGTTTCAACATGATGGTTTTCAACTCTTTTTGTTCCTCTCTGGAACAAAAGTGATTGAAAATCAAAGATGGAAAACAGAGAAGCAAGAACCGTTAGAAGCCAGCATGCCAATCACTTTGGTTGTTGATGTAAAAAGCAAATCATCACTTCTGAGGTCGTCATCATCTTGATGCTCTTCGGGGCACTTGTGTAGCTTATTTCGGAGTTTGGTGGAAATTCAATAACCTTTATGGGTTCTCTCTAATTGTAGGTCTGGAGAAGGTTTTTTGTGCCAGAGGGATGACTTAGAGTAAGTGCTACTGTCTTGATTAGTAATGGCTTGTCCAACAGCAAAGGGATCACAATACTTTCTGTGTCCTCTCACCTAAAAATATCAGCCATAGGTTGCATTGTAGGCTTTTGGTAACAATGTTAAGAAGTAGAATGAAAAGATGAAATCTGGGAGGTTTCCATTAGAAAAGCAATCAACACGAATCTCACAATAAGACTGTGAATATAGATATGTGAATATAGAATATAGAATATAGAATCTCACAATAAGACTGTGAATATAGAATATAGGTATGTCCTCAATACTGAATTCTTCAGTATTTGCCAGTGATGTAGACTTGAGTCTATTGACTGGGACGCAAGTCAGACTCGTCGCGTCAATGACTTGACTCGGACAACTCGGCGATTGTAAAACTCGAATGTTTTCGAGTGACTCGGCGAAAGACTCGACTTGAGACTTGGAGTGTTTTAAGACAAGTCAAATTTTATTCAGGTTTAGACCCATTTTCCCCATTAAATAGATAGAGACTAGCAACTCACAACCAAAGACTTGGGACCTGGGGGCAAAGACTTGGGAATTGACTCGAGACTTGGAGTCAGAGACTTGATCCACATCCCTGGTATTTGGTGTCTGTAGTGGCACAAAAATTGTGCCACTTTGCTCCTGGTTTTTGTGTCTAGAAGAGAGTATTCAAAAGACCTTGTCTTACCTGAGGCACATCTTTTTCTTTGAAAATTCAAAGTGAACATGGCTGGAGTGATGTCTGCTGTCTTGCTGTCTCTGGATCTGTGATGGGCTGAGCAGCCTGGAGGGCAAGCATAGTTGTCCATACGACTTGCACGCAGAATGCCTTTTCTTTAATTGAAACCACCTGCTGTGGGTGTTTATAGCAATAAATTTCCCCGCTTGCACAGTAGTGTGTGGGTGGCATACGAGATAAACTGAAAGATGGATGGCTTGGAAAAAAAGTCCTTTTGTGATGATGCTTGTTTGGTTATGTAGGCACACCGAGTTCTCTCTTCATATCCAAAAATGTTAGCTCTAAAGATAGTCTGAGCTTAGCTTTTTCATTTCAATATCCTTCTGACATGTCATAAATTCCGAAGGTTATCAGGTATTGCAGAACATATCCAGATAAAGGCTTCTCTCAGACAGCAAAGAAAAGGAACAATCAACTTCACATGTGCATATTTCACTTGAATATAGTGTTGAAGATCACGGAATGTTGTGGTGTTCAGAATAGTGAAGTCTTATCACAGACAGAGAAAGATACGACTAGTGATGACAGCATTTTATAAGATCTAAAACATAGACTATAGGTAGAAATACCAATGGAAGAGGAATTGTAGATACACGAGAGAAATTGAGAGGTGGTCGCCACCTCTGTTGTTATATTTTCCCTGAAAAAATATAACCTCAAAAGGAAATGGTGATCGGATTCATCAGATAATCCAGCAAACCAGCATATAAAGGTGGAAAATAGATCGGCTAGAGTTCCACCACAAAGAGAATAGCCCAAACTGGCCTTAAAGGACGTCCCAAGATCATCTAAACTGATGCTCACAGTGAGAAGAATAATTTGCAACTGCCCTTCTCCAGTCACAGAAGAACTCAACGAAAGCTCAGGTATTCAGAAGTGAAGTACTACAGAGGCAGCCTAACCCAACAGAGGAGCTAAACGCAAGGAGACCGAATGTGAAACACCATCAGAACTGAACCCAGAACAGATTTGTCCTAATGTGTGAAATTACAGTATTAATCTGAACTGTTTGTCCTCATTTTGGTGCAGAAGGACCTTTATCTATATAAATTAAGGGAAACAAAAAGAATTCCCTTAATTTATATCAACTCAACGTTTTGGTTGATCAACTCAACTCAAGATCAACTCAACTTTTCGGCTCAGGCAAGTCACAATCCTTCAGGGCAACTAGTCTTGTTGTTATATACAGAGACCCATGGGCAGGCCAGATAATACTTTCTATGGGACAGTAATTTCATTTGCTTATTTGTAAGGCAATTTGAGTCTAATAAGTCATTGCTCCACTTTGAAGGGGCATCTGGGTTAGAGGAGCTGAGCAAATCCCTTTGGTCTTCAATGTGCGTTCCTCAGAATGGCCCCCAGAATAATGTCACATCCCTCTGAAGTGTCAGCTCTTTGCTAATCCACTCGTCTCCCACATGCCACATTTGGGGATGTGATGCCAGCTGCTATACACCAAGGCTGCATTCCCTTGAGCAGCGTTTAGTTCACATCACGCTTGTTAGGCAGAGACAGTAGTAAAGTAAATTCTTCATATATACAAGTTTTATAATTGGCAGAAATATCAATGTATGTATGGCTTTATTATTCACAGAAATCCTACCTATAACAACATTTTAATTTTTTTTTCTAGCAGACTAAATGTTTTTCTCACTTGTACAATCTGCCTCACTGACTCTATTGATTTCCACTGTAACAAACAGTTTCTCGGTGAACTTTGTTATCTTGATATATCATGCAATGGCCTTTGTCTAAGTAGGCTGGGAATGGTATCCCTTTGAAACTTTTATTCATATAGGGGGAAAAGCTTATTGAATGGCTACTTTTATTGGACCTATATCTGCAGGCAAAACCCAGCCGTTCATTCCAGGTGCTGTTCCTTCTAAAAAAAACAACAAGCTGGAGCTGTTGTTCAATGTGCTTTGTCCACGCAGACACACCTCCTTATTGTTCAATCAACGCAGACACACCTCCTTATTGTTCAATCAATGCAAGCTGAACCCTGCACCCTACTGTGTCTTGAGACAGTGTATGTCATTTTCCTACCTAACTCCTTGTTGCCTGCCATTAACATCCCTCCCTCTCCCGTCACTGAATTGTTGCTCTGAAGCCTGTTCTGGTTCTTTAAAGCAAGCTGGACTGAAGATATCCCACCACTGTGTGCTAATTTGTGTCTCCCTCTGAAAGGCCTACTTCTTTGCATGAAATCAGGGGAAGGGCTGTGCTCCAGGCACACTAACATGTTTGTTGGGAATTGCAGTGAATTTCTTCACCTCAGCTTTCACAGGCAACGTATTGTATTTAAAACAGGAAATGTTTTTATATTGTATATTTTTCTTCTCATGCATTTATTTTTTGTAGAGAACAGCTAGCTTATCTTTTTATTTGAAATTCAGTATTAATTGGCTGGACACAAGTTTTTTTTTCTTGTCCTCATCAGTGTATTTCTTATGCTGATGGGGGGGGGGGGGTTAGGGTAACCGAGAATTCTGAGCAACAGTATGGATTTCATTGTATATACAGTATCTTAGCTGATAAGCTAGCGGAGTGAAGGTTTTTCAGGAAAGAATGGCCATGCTTTGTCTATTAGCAACTATGTCCATCGGCACCTATCCTTCCAATAAGGTTCTTATGTTTTACAGTGCTAGAATATTTTGTTCAAGAAGAAGATTGTATTCCAGATTTTGCAACTGATGCAGTACCTTTTCTTAGCTGAAAAGAGTGAAAAAACAAGTACTGAATTCCAAAATTGGGAGCCTTACTAAAATCCTTACAAACCAGCGCGCCAGGCCTCCGCGTGCCGCAAAAGCACCATAAAGTGTTTCATGACGGCGCGGAAGCAAGGGGCATGCTGCCACAGCAGAGGATACCCGCTGGAGCACATGAGTCCCGCAGCAGGCTGTGCAGGGGTGGGGGGAGGGCAGGGGATGGGTGGGTGGATCAGGTCCAGGAGGGGGTGGATCAGCTGTGCTGGCATGCGCCATATACTATTCGCCGACACAGGGCAATGCGGAGCTATCTAGCTCGCACAGGTCCAAGTTGCCCCATTGCGGCTGCTGGGGCTTACCCCAGGGCAAGGGGAAAAATGTCCCCTTACCCCGCAGAGAGCTCCAGCAGCCAAAATTCCCGAGCAGGATGCAGCGCAGCCCATGCTGGTGCCATTGCACCACTGCGCATGAGTTTGCACTGGATTGGGCTGCCCATCTCCCCCAGTCTTTTTCTTTCCCTAAAGCAGTCTGATAAGACTTAAATTAGATCAGAATCATGGCACTAGAGGGTAGGAAGTTGCAGTTTCCTCAAGTTAAATCCCCGCCCCAGAGTAGCTATTAGACACTGTGAGGAAAACCCATGAGAAATCCTGTGGAATTTCCCTCTGCTGGTTGACCATTGTGTAGTGTTAAGTCTGATTCACACTACAGTTTTCCAGGCTCTTTGCGGATCTGCGGAGCGTAGTGCGGAGCTGTTTTTGATGCTTGCGGAGCAGCTTGCAGTGCAGAATCGCAGAGGCAGGAAAGATGGTTTCCCCTCAACTTTTGAGGCGGTTGTGCTTGCGGAGCTGGAGGGTTCACGGAGCTACTGCAGCCTACCAATCGGGGAGAGTGGCTGCATGCCAATCAGAAGTACCTCCAATCACCTTCATAAGAAGGCGGGATAGCAGGAGGACTTCCGGCCAGCTCTGTGCGCTGGGGCAAGGGCAGGCGCATCCGCGCCTGGAAAACTGTAGTGTGAATCAGGCCTTAGGCTCACAACAGGGTTCAGGCAAAGTCAGCCATGTCAGACATTGTCAGTGATGTCAGAGGCGCTGTTCAATAGGTGCTTGTGATCTTGCAACCACATTCCAGGGGGAGCATTGCATTTTCCCCAGCATCAGTCTGTTGTGCTTTTAGTGTTAGGAAAAAGTTAACCCTACATGTGCATGCTTGGAAGAAGCTTGCCTGGAATGACGTAGTTAGGATTTAGGAAGCATTGACATCTAGGACATATTGTACTAATCACACTGTACTCTTATGAGAGATAGACCTATCATTCAAACAACCGAGTCTCCCAAATGGTCATCAAATCCTTCCGCTTATCATTAACTCATTTTATTGCAGAAAGCATTAAGGTACAGATTAAGGTCATCTTGCATAGGTCCAAGAAGAAAAGCCTCTTTACTTTGTGGAGTTTACAACCTCTGTACAACCTGTACCCTGAAAGGAGAACAGGTTTCCTTCTTTCCCCATACAGCCTAATGATTTGGAACATGCCTAACAGTAGGTGGGGAATATTCCACTATTACTAAATGGGATACTGGGTTTTCAGCTCTTGGTGGAAGTAAGAGGATTTTGTTGTGCCCCAAATTGGGATACTTGAGAGAAAAGCTATTGCTTTTCCGTTAAGAGGTCAGTGCAAAGCTATTTGCAACAAGTTTTATTGATCCCATAAATCTCAAGAACACAGCTGCCGCACATTGCTACATCCAGTGGCATCTTATCTAGAGGCATGCAAGTGTCCCCTCCTGTTTATAAGGCAATTTTGTAATAGCTCCAAAGAACAACAACCCATATTATCAGATTAAGAGAAGCCATCAGTGTTTATTACATAATGGCACCATAAGTTGTTCCGATACAAGAACACCTCCAAACCATCGTTCCCCTCCCCCCCATAGGATAGTTAGGACAGTCATATGCGGGGTGCAGCATTTAGCAATAGTGACAAAAAACAGATTTATTAAAAGGATTAATACATTCAAACAAAAGTGGTAAAGTAATAAGGCAAACTAACTTAGGCATGAGAAATCACAGGAAGGCAGAGTACGATTTAGGTAAAAGGGGTTGGGCAAAGGATGGCACAGAGGGTACGAATCAAGCTGAAAAGGGAAACAAATGACTAACGCGACTTCTCTGGACATTAGCCCAGCTCCATGGTCTTTTCACCCACACCTAGCTGAGTGGGAGGGAGGGAGGGCGAGCACCTTGGAATGCTCCCAAGGGTGAACCAGGGCAAATGTGCAAAGAGGGGTGTGTGGCCCTGCTTTTCATAACCGGCAGGTGTTAACCAGGCTTCCAAGGAAGGGACTTCTCTAGACTGAGGGGACTAGTAAAAAAAGAAGCTGAAAGAGAAAGCTGACAAGATGAAATCTCTCCAGAGTGTATGTGGAGGTTTTTCAAAACTGCAACAACCAAAGTTCAGCTAGGATGTACACCACTAACTAGGGAAGGCACCGCCAGTTTCCAGGAGGATGTCAGCATGATTCGTGAGCGGAGTCAACAAAGCTATAAAAGCAGGGCCTCTGAGAGGAATTTCATCAGGGGGTACAAAGTTTCTTTGGGGCCCCTTCCCAAGGGGGGAGGGGCTCGAAACAGGGTGGGGGAGGACAGCAACGGAGACAGGCAGAACAGGGGCAGGTGGAAGGGGGCAGGGTGGGCAGATTGGGCCCAGATGGATGGGGGTGGGATTGGCAACTCTTAAATAAATAAACAAACAAACAAACAAACAGAGGATCAGAGATAAGAAAGCACATTTGATTTGAACACCTTTGTTTATGCTAAGAATTCACAATACAGATAAACTTATTTCAGTAAGACCAGGGACAGAGCTCATGCCCCTCCCTCACAGCTCAGCAGCAGGCCCACCTCGTGGACTAAGGCCCCACCTCTGGCAGCACAAATGCTGCTAGAAACCCCAGCAGCCACAGGGACAAAGCTCATGCCCCTCCCTCACAGCATGCAGGCCCCTGTAGTAGCACTGCACCACTTTGCCTTGTGGGACTTCACTTGGAGGCCAGGACCAGGACGTCAGAGCCAGCAAGGGCTGCCTTCAGCAAGGATCCATTTTTTTCGCTACAATTTTGCTAGCGTAAGTCCAAGGAGAGAAAAGGGGCGGGGAGGCTGCAGGGAAGGGGGATAGGATCTGGTGCAGGCCTTCCGAGACGGATCCTCCCCCTCCCGCGGCCTCCCCACCATGCCCCCTTCCCTGCCCAGTTTCGCCCACTCTCCGCCCCCGTTCTGCTCTTCCCCCACCTTCTCACAGGCTTACCTTTCCCGGCACCCATCCGGATATCCTCTGGCACAGCTAGGAAGGTGAAGACCTTCCTGCCAGCATCACAGCCAGCGTGCCAGATGTCGGGGAGGCTTCTGCTACTGTCGCTGACTGCTTTACGGCAGTCAGTGCCAGCGCGGGAGGCATGCCGCCATTGGGCGGTACGCTTAGGATTCAGCTGCGTGAAATGTTCCAAAGGACATCTCCAAACTGGGTGAAAAGATAACTAAAGGGCAAATGCAATTCAATGTAAATACCGTATTTCTTCGAGTCTAAGGCGCCATCGATTCTAAGGCGCACCTTTACTTTCAGTACCACCAGCAGGGAAAAAAAAAATCCATCAATTGTAAGACTCACCTCCCTTCATTGAATCTACCCGCTCAGCACCAGCTCTCCCCAGCATGTCTTCTGCAGCTGAGGATGACTGAGTGCATTGCCTTTGCATAGCATTTCTGGCCCCACCAGAAAGTGCCATTTCCTTCGTTACCTGGGCTTGGAGGAGCTTCAGGGAGGCCTGCGCAACCCTCTGCAGGCCTCCCTGATCTTCAGTTTGGCGAAAAACAGCGATTTTTGGCCATTTCTGGTTTTTGCGAAAACTGGAAATGGCTGAAAATCACCGTTTTTTGCCAAACTGAAGATTGGGGAGGCCTGCAGAGAGTCACGCACGTCTCCCTGAAGCTCCCCCAAGCCCCAGTAAGTAAGAAGATAGCATTTTGGGGTGCTTTTTGGAGACCTTCGATTCTAAGACGCACCCCATTTTTTGAAATTCTTAATTGGGAAAAAACATGCATCTTAGAATTGACGAAAGTAAGTGTAAAATGGCAAAAAAAAAAAAAATAGGGCAAAAAATTCCAGGGCAAATTAGGGCAAAAAAATCAGGGCAAAAAATTCCAAATTCACATATACACTGATGGAGCTGAGCTGTCGGTGAAGACCCAGTATCCATTTTGCACAAACCATGACACAATCCGTGTAATTATTATGAGAGAAATAGGTTTGCATGGATCAACCCTAAGGTTCCTATTCCATCCACCAACATCCTATATAATACAGATAGAATGAGTTTGCATTATACTGCATCTGCTCTCCTAAACTTTATTTAGTAGATGGATTCATCCTGGTAGCAATAATTTCAGGGGGTGAGATCACTGCTTCACACAGGTGCTTCACACACTGTGCTTCACACAGCGTAATCCACTGTAAGTACTTGGGGGTGGCCCCAGGACCGCCCGCCAGATCCTATCCCCATTCCGGGCCTAACCTAGACCGCCCCCACCAAGGGATCCCTTACCTTCTCTGGCAGCCGCAGGGACGATCTGGCGCCGAAGTGCCAGCGGCTCTTACTTGCGAGTCGTCGCAAACGTGCTTTATGACACATTTGCAACAGCTTAGAGTGATGGAGCACTCACTCCACTGCTCTAAAGTTGCGCTGGATTGCACTCTGAGTCAAAGCTGCATTGAGGGAATACACTCCTAGGACCAATGATGAACATCCTATTTAAATCATGCAATATATCTTTAAAAGAAACCTCTGTTGACTGAAGTAATGTGGTTGAAGAAAAGAATATTCGACAAGGTTACCCATAATAAGTTGCTACTTACAAAGGCACACAGCCATGAGGTGACTCTGAGCTGGGTTTTCCTGGTTTCCACGTACATTTGCTGGGCAAATTGGGGTGAACCCATGCGCTGTTAGATTTGGCTTCCTGGTTTTCCACATCCCCATTGAGGAAAGGACAAACTCTGATTGTTTTGTTGGATGTAAAAACAGAAGCCATCACAGGCTAAAAAGAAAGAATGAATTTTGATCAGCACTCTCAAATTTCTAAACTCTAGCATATAGGTCAGGAGAAACAAGTTGATACAAGGTGTACTGTATTTTAAAATGTGCTTGTTAAAAATATTTTGCACATCCCAACATTTTGGTGAGGATGATATACTTCTCAGATCACACACAGTTCCTTCAGTTACATTATTGTGATGTAAAAACTGAAAATAAGCATCCTGCCACTTGACTTTGTGTTTTGCAAACCCTTGAAGACCTGTGATTTCTCCTTCAATGTTCTTAGCACATCTCATTTAAAGGCACAGAGTCCATGCAGAAACCAGCAGTTTGCCACACGAGTGTCAGATGGCGGCTTACGTCATATGCCTTCCATGAACTTGTGTGTAAAGTTACTGCCCTCTTTGCAAACTCTGCCTTGGAATCTACATCTACTGAGAACATTGCTGAACTCTGCCCATTGATAATTGCTCGACAGTTGCCAGGTGAGACTGCTGCCATCACATGTGTGTAGTTGATATAACCAACTGTGATTGACTCTTGCAAGGTCTATAATCATGAAAGAAAGCAGTTGCTAGCAGTGGCATTCGAAAAACTATAGGCACAAGTGACATTAGCATGGTAGCCTTCCGATATATCCAATCTTCATTTTACAATTTCCTTCTTGATAACCTCCAGCCTGAACTACTGTAGCACGTTCTATAATATGAGGCTACTTACTTTTGAAGACTTTAGTTAGTTCAAAATGTGGCAGACCACTAATTTGGCAGGAAAGAGTCTATGTGTTGAAACTATCACAGTGGCTATCTGTTCATTTCCAAAAACAATCCAAGTGCTGGTGTTCATCTTTAAAGTCATATACAGTCTTGGTCTGGATGACCATAGGGTCATCTTCTTAAGACCCTACCAAACAATAAGGTAGTGGGTCGGGGGGGGGGACGCTTACTCCAACTTCTGTGGCTTAGCTTAGTGACAATGCAATGACGACTTTGTGATAATGCAATGACTCTGTACTGGTGGCCATAACTGCACAGCAAATAGGATCTGTGGATCCTGCATCATCGGGGATTTAAAGTTACTATCTCTTTCTGTCTCTGTAGTAGACCAAACAAGTTTCATGCTTCCTCAGCAAATTCAGAGCTTCCATTTTCATTCCACAATTATCTAAAGGTAAAGGATCCACAAGTAACCTCTGTGACCCTGACAAATGGCATTTTTCAAAGAAAAAGTGTTAGGTTTTTAAATCACAAATATGACAAGACAGTTCAGGCTTGCTCTCCAGAGGCTGCAATCACATTGACAATGCACTGTGTACCCTTCGTTCAAAAGACTTGTGGAGAGCTAGCATTTAATCTAGCATAAAGATGAGCTAGGCTTTCCCCAATACTAGATTTGAGAGCCACTGCTAAGCATTACACTTTCTTACATACATTTAAAAAAGGTGTGCACAGAAGAAACCAGGAAATGGCTGAAGGCACACATCTTAGTCATGATTCAGTGGTCAAAGGTGAGTATCACGCACACACCCTCTTTATCACACCCCCTTTTGCAAGTCTTCTGGCACTTTTCCAGAGTGGAAGAATTTTCATTCAGACACAAAGGAGTACATTTCCTAAATATGCTTTTTTCAATATGAAAGTAGGCGATTGTAATGTCAGAGGCAGTCCTAAATTTGCACCTTGCAAATTTGAGGTTTTTAAAAAGTATTTTCAAACTGTTGTACTTTTGGATCTTTCAGTTTTCATGATGCTTTTCTACCTAAACTGCTGCTTGCCTTGAAAAATGGATCTAGTGGACTGGGAGCAAAGTCACTCGTGTACAAACAAAGCAGAGATAAGCTCAAATACCGTAATATCAAGCCAGGGTCACAATCAATAGGACTCTCAAGGTGACTCTCTTCAGTTGAACAATCACAACTTCAATTGTTCACTTGAACAATTGTGTTGATTGTTTAGTTGAACAATCAACAAAAGCCAATGTGCTAGGAGGGCTGAAGCAGGGCCTCTGAGAGGGGGGTTAAGGAGGGGGTAAATTGTATCCGGGCCCAGGACCAAAAATGGGTCAAAAAGGGGACCCAGGAGCAAAAAGGGGGGCCCAGGAGCCAAATTCACATGAAGGGAAGGGGCCCAAAAGAAACTTTACACCCCCTGGTAAAATTCCTCTGAGTGGTGGTGGTCTGAAGAGACCAGAATCGTTAACCATGGGGTGCGACATATTAGGCACTATCAGTGTTGGAAGAAAAATACTGGAAGATTTTGCTATATATAGTATTATTACATGGTCCCCATTTCTCTGATGGCACAAGTACAAGGGTAATGAAAGTTGGAAGCAAACTGACACTCCTGTAGTAGGTCACAAATCTGCACCAAATCCCTAGCCCTAGGGATCTGGTGCAGATTTTGCAGGGGAATGTCTGTACTCAAGGTGCCTCACTTTCACCCTAACCTCAGGTTCTGTCCTCTACTCTCTGTCCTCTTCTCTACCATTTCAAATTGGGGGGGAAAAACTGGTTTCTCCGCCTTTCTCTTACCTTTGGGCAGTGCCAATTTCCCAAAGTCTGTTAAGTAGGCATTACTCTCTCTGGAGAGTTTCCCAGCTATGTGAGGAATACATCCTTGGTCATTAAGAGCTATTAAGCTTCTTTTGGTTTGTTTTGACCATACACATCTACACACACATAAGCTCACCGATTTGCAGTTGGCGGATTGAGGCTCTGACTCACAAGTAGGCGGAGCCTGGACCTAAGTAACACCCATAGCGTGCGTAACACCCACTGTGACACCACTACATTAAAAACAATGTTGTGTGAGAGAGAATGCAAACACACAGGACAGAGCTCCCTTACTGTTAATGGTTGCAAAGAAGAGGTAGGTTTAGCAGGTGAAACCTCTTCCCTGCCCAACATCTCTCTCTTGTACAAATATTAAGGTCCTTTTCAGCTGGCTACCATAGCTCTTAGAACGAGAAGACACATTTGGACACATACAGTAAAAAAATTAAAACTGGGTCCCATGTTGTGGGTAGTGCTAAAGAAGTTGGGTCTGAAAGACTTGAACGCTACTAGTCCAATACACAATCTAGAACATGCAGCTTCCTAAAACTCACACAAACGTCCTTTGAATCTCCAAATTACTGTTGGAGTCTTTTGGGGGGGGGGGAACAGGAAAGATTCAAGAAGAAACATTCATAATGTTTTAAAATCTTTGAAATAAGCTTATCCTTTATACATTGGGTCAGGGGGCAATTAAACAAATAGTGCGGCAAATCCTTCACACTGGATGGTTTCCACAGATACAGTGCTGCAAATTGTATGGAATTTTGTGGGGTCTTCCTTCCAAGAAAGCTGTTGATGCCCCCCCCCGATCCATTACCTTATTGTTTGGTAGGGTCTTAAGAAGATGACCCTATGGTCATCCAGACCAAGACTGTATATGACTTTAAAGATGAACGCCAACTAGAATCAAAGCATAGCAAGGCTTTCCTTGAAGAACACTTATCCAATTAGAGTAACACTGCAAGTCTACTCAAAGCAAGGTACCACTGAGTTCCATGGGACTTACTCCCAAGTAAGTGTGTATAGGATTGCAACCTAAGAGGTCTTTCCAGTCATGCTTGTATTTAAACATACTAACAAGGTGCACTCTTGGATCTATTAAAAGAAATTAAGGCTGCAATCTTATACGTGCTTACCTGGGAGTAAGTCCCATTGAAATCAATAGAACCTATTTATTATTATTTATTTATTATTATTTACAATATTTCTATCCCGCCTTTCTCCCCAAAGGGACCCAAGGCGGCTTACACAAAAATAAAATACAAAAATACAAAAAATACAAATAGATAATTACTTTTTAAACAGCAAAAAAAAAAAGTTAATAAAAACATCTAAAAAATGATTAAAAAATTACGTTTAAAACAAATGAGAACCTACTTCTGAGTAGACATGCATAGGCTTTTTGCTGTAATCTTATGGCCAGTGGGTGAACCATGAGCTGTTGATCGAAAGTTCGGCAGTTTGAATCCGCGACGGGGTGAGCTCTCGTTGCTTGGCCAGCTCCTGCCAGCCTAGCAGTTCCAAAGCATGTTAATGTGAGTAGATAAATAGGTACCGCTTGCGGGAAGGTAAACAGCACTCCGTGTTCCAGCTGCATGCTACGCGCTGCGGCAAGGAGAGTCATGCCGGCCACATGACCACAGAGGCGTCTTCGGACAACGCTGGCTCTTCGGCTTTGAAATGGGGATGAGCACCACACCCTAGAGTCGGACACGACTGGACTTAATTGTCAGGGGTCACCTTTACCTATGCGCACTTACCTGCAAGGAAACCCAATTGAACACAGTGCAACCTACTTCTGATAAACATGTATAGGATTCACCATAAATCCCACTAATGTGGAATATGTAAAATACATATTTTCTAATCTAGTATTGAATTCCAACTTGGCAGCTGATCTCTCCGAGAGATACATTTCTGAGAAGTTGTGGGATCTGCTTGTTTGTCAAATCCTCTGTTCCGGGAGGAAGGTTGCAGCACGCTGCTCTGTGGTCTGTGCATTTGCCTGAAAAGGCATCGTTTTGATAGTTCGCCCTCTGCCATCAGAATTAATTTGATCCAGGAATGACAAAATTTGCAGCTGCATTTCCTTATCAGGAAAATTCCAGTTTTCACTCTCAAAATAACAAACACCCAGAACAGTTTTTAAATAATTTGTCATGGAAAAAAGTATGAGCTAGTGAGCCATATCAAGTCCCCAAACCATTGCTTCAAAAATCAGCTAAGGCTACAACTTCGGTGTGTTATTACATTTAGAATTAGTAAAGAAGTACGCTTAATATGTTTTCCCATTAATAGCCATGAAAATCTTCATACATTTAGAATTGGTTGTACCTGAAATCATTCTCCAGAAACTCAGTGTTGCAGCAGCTGCTAGTTCAATTTGGCAGCTCTAAGCTGACTTTTCCAGTCCCAGTTACTGGAAAAGGTCCTTCAGCAGACTAGTATGACATTACTTACCAGTACTCAATTGCTTGGGACTCAAGCCACTATGCATGACTAGTCTTGGCTTTATTTCTAGAAGCAATAAACTTCTCATAATTAATGGCCAGTAAATTCTCTTTGCAATACAGTCCCCTTATTCTTAATAAGAACAATGCAATCCCCTTATTCTTAATAAGAACCTTCTTAGAGGAGGAAAACAACACTGTATTGTTTGTGTAAAAGAGTCTCTAGACAGTGTTCTATTCTAAGCCACAAGGGGATGGGGGGGGGGGGAGGATTTATCTCTACTAAGTTTGAGAACCATAACACATTTTTACTCAAGGGTGTATATACGCAACAGGAGTTAAATGTGTACACCTGTGGGCTGGGAGGAACTGGGTTTTAATATAGCAGTTAAAGAGAAAATGCCTGGCCCTGTTTCACATTGCAGGTAGCAGGTACAGCTTGCCAAATAAAGCCAAACGTCCAAGAAAGTGCCAGTATAAAATGTTTGTACCATATGCAACAGGTATCAATCGATGCCTAGAAACGTATTCAGAAAATCTCCCTAAGGCTATTGATATTTTTAAATGCTGGGTTTAAAAGGCAGAAAACAATACTTATATAGTACATTTTTTAGGCACTGGGTGATAGAATACAAAGCAGTTATCCAATATGATGAAGTCGGGTTTTATGAATCCAGTCTACTTTTCACTCAAGATGCTATTTCCTGTGTGGTCCCATTTTCGAGTCAACAACACAGATTAGCAACTACGTTCAACAAACTGTTCAGTCAATATCAGATAGATAGACGCCTTTCTCTCTTTTAAAGAGATGGATAGAATATGATTCTGGAAATGTGCCTAAAAATGGGATCCCCACTATGCTACATTACATTTTAAAAACTTTCCAGGAATTTGGTCTTTCCAAAGAGCAGCATTACTAGGCTTCATAATTAGGTCCCCTCTGTTGGTATCAGCAACAGGGGGCCATGGAAAAGTATCACAGAAATTAATATTAAAATTCTGTAAAACTAGATCGGAAAGAGTATTACACCGGAAACACTGTTCCAAAGCAGATTTCAGAACACTGGTCATTAAAATATTATTATAATCATAAACACTCTAATTACCAGTTTTCCAGAAATTGCTACTGTTCTTTGTTTGAATTCCAGTCTTAAGGGAAGACTAAAAATGCCTTTGGCAATTGAATTATTTTCTTTTCAGTTGAAGTTTGTATGTATTTTTGCTTCTATAATTGCTCTCACAGGTGAAGATGAGTTATCTTGCTTAATTTTCTGAGCCTGATGGACCATTTCTTTAACTGTTTCGAACTCATTATCAAACAATGAGGTTTTATTGCTTTTTGAAAAAAAAAAGTTTGTACTGGGACCTCAAGAGTAGGCTTAATCTTCTCCAGTATTTGTTGAAAAATACTTATAAAATTGAAATAAGGCAAATCTGAGCTTAAAATCCTGGTACAGTACATGGGGAGGGTCAGATAGATCGTCAAATGTGGTTGGCCACATTTTTTAGCCCATCATACTTAAGAGGTCCTCTAGACTTGGGGGCCCTCTGTAACCTGAGAGAGAGGCTTTCCCAAGGTGGACTCTTTTTATTTGGGCTTCCAAGCCTTGGCTGGTGGCAACGAAGACCTTCCTTTTCCCAGTTTAACCAGCAAGAAAAGTAAAGCAGGATGCAAGGGAAAAGGTTGCCATTGCTAACCGCTAGGCATTGTGCCCATTTTGCCCTCTGACGTTTCTTACAGGCCACACATGCTCTCAAGTCAATGATGGAACCATATCCTTCCATTTCAGGCACAGTGTTTTGTGGATCAGAACAGAACATTACCTTATGAATCTATTCAAAGAAAGATCAGGCCCCTCTTCACTAACGGCGCTGTAACTAGCGTTCTGGTGGCAGTTGACGCTTTATGGCATTGTAAAATGCCTTCTGGAAGTGCGCGGATGGATCCCCATGCTTCCTGGCCACCAAGGCAGAGGGGGTGGCACCCACACAGGCAACTTGCGCTGGATGCTATCCCTTCTGAAGGGAGCCAACATGTTCCCTTTGTCTTCTTGGATTTGCACCAGCTAAAGAGGAAACCCATTGGCGGTCAAGGGGCTTACAGAGGGGTAAGGTGAATTATTTTCCCTTTCCCCTCCCAATCCACCTCCTCCACCACCATAGCATGCAGTGCAGCCTATTTTGGCACGACTGCATGCTATGGCAGGGAAACACATAGGACTGGGCTGTAAGAGGTACAGTATAAATCTTCATCATACTACGTAATAACTTTTGAAGTTATAGTTTTCATAAATAGATTTTTTCATAGGATGTTATTTTTTTCCTTAGCAAATAACTTTGAAGCTACCCGTTTTCATGCAGATTAAATAAAATATATTTTGAAACTTATAAATAATTATTCTAATTTACACAGAAAAATAATAGCATTTTCTAATTGGTTTTATGACCACATGAACATAATTTATAGCTGGTAGCAAGCAATTAAAATAAGTTGTTTATCAAACAGCCCAATCCTAACCAACTTTCCAGCACCAATGCAGCCACAATGCAGCCCCAAGGTAAGGAAACAACCCTTCCCTTACCCTGAGGAGGCCTCCGTGACTGCCCCCCTCAGGGCCCATGAGAGGGGGGTAAAGGGGGTAAATTGTACCTGGGCCCAGGGGCCAAAAAGGGGCCCCAGGGGCCAAAGGAGGGGATCCAGAAATTTCCTGGTATCTCAGCTGGTCTCATAGAGAGTGAAAGACAGAGGCCAGGTCTACCAGGTGGGTAGACCTGGGTGCCATATCGGGAAACCTGGTAGACCTGGGTTCCAGAGATTTTTCTGGCCATTGCTGCCCTCTTCCTGCCCTGTTTTGCCCCCTCCCCCTTTGAGAAGAAACGCAAACCCCTGATAAAGAAACGCAAGAAACTCAAACCCCTGATAAAATTCCTCTCAGAAGCTCTGGCCCCCCTACCATATAATGCAATGTGCCCCCTGTAGGCACAGCTGCATCAGCACTGGAAAGTTGGTTAGGATTGGGCTGGCTGAAAGTGGCTTTCTTTGACTTTTTTTTCAATGCAGAACCTTCCACTGCCAAAGAGGCAAGCTGCTTTTTAAGACAGACAATAGCTTGTCTCTTTGGGAACAGGAGATGCTGCAAGGAACAAAGCTTTTAAAAAAAAAGGCATGTTAAAGCTGTATTTCCTTTATTTATGTGTAAATAGTTCCTTTGGATCATGGCCCACTGTGGGATTATTATTATTTTTACTTTTCTATAAACTGATGTTATAGTACAGACAAAATCCAAAACTGACTGCTAGCAAAACAGATCACAATATAGTATCTAGTTCTAATACATGTTTGTCTCACTCTGCTAACAGACAGAAACAGGACTGGTTATAAACAGGCTTACCAGATTGTCGCCGGGACGGAAGTGGTCTACCCTTAAGGGGGCGGAGCGTGGGGGGGCAGAACGCGTCGCATTCTGGCCCCCCCGCGCCCCGCCCCCTTAAGGGTAGACCGCTCCCGTCCTGGCAACGTTCTGGCCCCCCCACGCCCCGCCCCCTTAAGGGTAGACCGCTCCCGTCCGGTGACGATCTGGTAAGCCTGGTTATAAAGCCAGGCCCCCAGGTACAAGATTTAAATTCAGAATATATTATTCAGAACAAGCTACTAACAGATCTGGCATTGATTGATTGATTGATTGATTGATCAGACCTTTTTTGAAAATATGGACTGACTGGCTCTGAATGTTTTAAAAGTCGTTTCTACTAGTGAGACAAGGCAATGTTTAAAAACAAAGTTAAAAGGTGGGCTCTCATGATAGCCATGAGTCACATGTGCACAGATTGCAGTTCTTTCAGTTTTACAACCTTGTTAAGATAAGTTTGGGCCTCCCTGATTAGTTCTCCAAGTTATCTATCTGAGGAAAGCATTCGCCACTCTGCAGTTTCAAATGATGACTTCCCCATCCTTAGTAGGGAGATGTGCGGAAGTCCCAGCTTATCTAATGGTCATTTGTGATCTGGGGAAGATTTTGTGCTATATCTTTTCTAAAGGGGGAGCCTGAAGGCTTGTCTGTACCTAAGGAGACACTGCACAGAGTTCATTCATTGTGCTGGGACTGAAGAAGCAAAAGGAGGCACCACCCTGGGCAATGCCATCAGCCAGAGCATTCGAAGGCTGCTATGTTGTTTTGCGTTGTTACTTATTACAAGCGGATTGAAAGGTGGTGTATAAATCTTCAAAATAAACAACATATACAGTTGCCAAGTTTGTCCCAGCTCAAAGAATTAGCTACAAATTTATTGGTGGCATGATGCACTCATGCGTATGTGCAATAAACTGGAATAGTAATACCTCCCATAGAGTGCTACTTCATTGGCTTAGTGAATGCTTAACTTAGAGATAGTAGAGATGGGGAGTTTTTTGCAATCAGGTTGCAGTGGTATCTCCTTCAAGTGGAAAAATGTGTCCTTGTTTTTGCAACGAAATCCTCTTAATATTTACCAAGAGAAGAGATAAAGAAGGGCTTGGTCTAATCAGAAGGATTTGCACAGGAAAACGTTTCCGGTTTCTTCTTCTTGCCCCAATATAAAAAATCTTGGAACTTCTACGTTCTTTTTAAATTACTTGAACCCACCTATTCAAATGTAAACAGTAGTGAAATAAAAAATCAGAACTAATACAGAATCAGCACAAATGTTATCAAATCAATTAAAAGGTGAACATGCCGTGAGCTATCAGACAGAATTACTCACCTGTCCTTCAGGTTGTTTGCTCAGTTACTGCCTCAAATGCTTCAGACAGCCCGCTTATATCTGTGTCTATAATTCAGGAAGCCAATAAGCTACCTTGAAGACTGCACAAAGGACAGTGATTGGATCATCTTGCACCACATAGGTTGGTTCATATTTGACATACAATCGTCCTCGAAAAGGCAATGATCAGGCTGCAAGTGGGTATGAGTTAATCTGCTGCCTATTGGTTGTTGATTAAAAATTATGTTAAGCTGAATTAAATACTTAAGGAAGTAGAATTTAGTATATAGACGTTTTTATATTTGATACATGCAGGGAAGGTGGGAGGAACAAAACTTTGCTTTCCGTAGCCCCTAACCATCTGTTACACAGAGATATACAGTATGTGTAACAAAAAGCAATGGCTGCTTTTATTGATGACATTTACATCTTGCCTGTCCTCCAGGAAGCTCAAGGCAGCATTCATTCTCTCTCTCTCTCTCTCTCTCTCTCTCTCTCTCTCTCTCACACACACACACACACACACACACACACACACCCTTTCTTTATCTTCATAACAATCCTGTGAGGTAGATTAGACTGACAGTGCAATCCTGTGTAACCTAGCACCGGAGTAACAGTAGATGTACCTGTGCAAATGCACTTACACCGGTGCATCTGCTGTTACACCGGTGCAAGGTTACACAGGATTGCGCTGTGAGAGAGAGAATGCTACAAGTCAAACAATCAGCATCATGGCTGAATGGGAATTTGAACTCGGCTCTCTCCAGTCCCCATTCCTAATCCAACATGCTAACCACTGCACCATATTGGCTCCTATGAAAAACTAGTGCTACCCTTAGAATCTGTTTTTTTAAAAAAAAATGAAAAATGGTGGACTAGAACATTTTAGCATATAGAGCCACATATCATGGTTATTAAGTTCAAGTGGAAATGCACTGACAATCTGGTGGCAGGGGTCTGTTTTCCATAGTAAATATAAATATGCATTATTAGTCTCCTCCCTCCCCAAAGGTGTGTTTTAAAATGCTGCTTTTTGTATTTTCTCATTTCTGAAATCAACCCAGAACCCATTTGGCCAACATGTGACAGGACGGTGATCAGCTTGTGGATGGGTGTAACTTGATTTTACCTGGTGTTGCTCATTAACCACAAGACAGGCACATGTCAAAAAGCCAGCCAGGTCAGGTGATAGATGGGTGTGGATCACTAAAATTCCTGGTTTTATGGAGAGATTGTGATGATGATATAGTGCCACCAATGCACATGGCACCTTACAATAGGCGAGCAAACAGATCCCTGGGGCTCAAAATCCAAAATAAGCACAAGGGAGATGACAGAAGGAGGGAAGAGAGTAGTACAGGCCAAATGGGGAAAGAATATACAATTTTTTCATGTACATGTAGGTAGGCTTAGCTGAAGTAGGTCAAAGGATCATCCACACCCATCTATCACCAGACCTGACTGCCTTTTTATTATGTGGTTTTACTATCTGAGCCCTACAGGCAGCTCTCAATTTACGTGAGGCTTAGTGGTTAAGATGCTGAATTGCAGACATGAAGGTCGGTAGGACAGCAGTTCGAGACCCGAATGCCGTGTGATGGAGTGAGCTCCCGTCTCCTGTCCCAGCTCCTGCCAACCCAGCAGTTCAAAAGCAAGAAAGTGCAAGTCGATAAATAGGTACCGCTGTGGTGGGAAGGTAACAGCGTTCCATTAGTCATGCCGGCCACATGACCACGTAAGCGTCTTCGGACAGCGCTGGCTCTTCGGTCTTAGAAACAGAAATGAGCACCGCACCCTAGAGTCAGACACAACTAGCTTTTGAGCAGGTGATACCTTTCCCTTTCCCTTTCTGGAGAATCACACATATATCAAAAACACATAAATGAAAACTGGCTTTCCCAAAGGAAACAACAGGATTAGCCTGGGTTAAAAATTACCATATTTTTCACTCCATTAGACGCACTTTCCCCCCAAAAAAAATTAGGGGGGAAAAAGCCTGCATCTTATGGAGCGAATAGAAACAAAAAAGTAAAAAAAAAATACTTACTGGGGCTTCAGGGGGCTTCTGCAGGCTTCGGGGAGGCCTGCGCGACCCTCTGCAGGCCTCCCCAATCTTCATTTTGGCGCTAAATGGCCATTTTCGGGCATTTCCGGAAAACCGGAAAGGGAGGGAGGTGAGGCTGAGAGATAGTGACTGGCCCAAGGTCACCCAGAAAGCTTCGTGGCTGAGCGGGGATTTGAACCTGGATCTTCCAGGTCTAAGTCCCAAACCACTATATCATCCTGGCCATATTCCTGTCCCATTCCCAGACCGGCTCCGTCATTACATGACCTCCTTGGACTTACAGTAGCTCGAGATTGGGCGGAAATCCAAGGAGGCCCATTGGGGCCTCCCAGCGCTACACCGGGGGAAGTGGACGGATGTCCCCTTCCCCCGAGGAGACCTCCGGATCAGCCCGAAACAGGGATAGGATCCAGCGGGCAGCCGCAGCCCTAGGGCTGCCTACGGATCTTTACACTGGATTGCGCTGTCACTCTGAGAGAGGGAGAAATCCCCTGTGGTTGCCTCTTGCTGAAGCAGCAAATGGGTTTTTTTTCCAGAAGGTAACTGAAGAGGGTCTGGTAGTAAGCTCTGCTGACACTGGCGCCGCTCACTGTTTCCTTGGAGGCATCGGTTTTTCCCCTTGATGCTTTCTCAGTCATCTATATTAGTAGCCACTCCCACTAGCCTCCCTCCTCAACCCTTCCCCTCCGCCATCTTGGGCAAAGCAGAAGTCACTACTTTATGTACCAATTGAGGGACAAAAACTTAGAGTTGTGCTTGAAGAAAGAGAAAGCAAAATAGTAGTACTTGAGTAAGTTGTTAGCCAAGCCAGGGGTAGTGTGACCTGGGACACTGCACGCTGCCACCTCTGACACAGTGCGTGGCGGGGGGGGGAGCCCCTTACTTACTATGCTCCTCACGCAGTGTTTGGTGGCCCAGAAGTGCAGGACTTCCAGTTTTATTTAAAGAGGCCATGTGAACGAAAGAGCTCCTTGGTTTGCATGCTCACTGCAAATAAAACTGGAAGTTCTGCACTTCCGGGTTTGCGAAAACCATGTGAGGAGCATGGGAAGGAGGAGGAGGAGGACGCTCCATTGCCCCCTGGAATGAATGGGAGGCAGATCAATGATGGGTCAGAGGGAGATGGTGGCAGCAGACTTGGGGTGAAGGGAAACCCAAATCCGCTGTCCCCTTGCCTTTCTCCACCACCTGCCACTGACGTAAAGGACACCAGGCTGCTTCATGTCTGGGCTGGCAGAGAGTCAATCTATTATAGGGACATGAGGGATAAAGCCCGAAAGAAATAGGCCAAGAGAACATGTATATCCTGTGCTGTGATGCTTGGAGACAATGGGAGCTTCTCTTCTGTGCAAATGGCACATGTGGGAAGGCACAATTCAGCTTGGGACCATGGCAGGGTCATAAGAACATAAGAAGAGCCCTGCTGGATCAGGCCAAAAGCCCATCTAGTCCAGCTTCCTGTATCACACAGTGGCCTCACCAGATGCCTCAAGAAGCACACAGCCAACAAGATAACCTGTTTCCTGCTGCAACTCCCTTGCACCTGGAACAGAGAGAACCCACTTCTAAAACCAGGAGGTTGCTTATGGCTTGTAACCTGTGATGGTCTTTTCCTCCGTGAATCTGTCCAAACCCCTTTTAAAGGCATCTAGGCCAGGTGCCATCACCACATCCTGTGGCAAGGAATTCCACAGATGAATTACACGCTGGGTAAAGAAATATTTTCTTTTGTCCGTTCTAACTCTCCCTCCACTCAATTTTAGTGCATGTCCCATGGTTCTGGTATTGTGCGAGAGGGAGAAGAACTTCCCTCTAACCATTCTCAACATCCCATGCATAATTTTACACGTCTCAATTATGTCCCCCCTCAGGCACCTTTTTTCAAGGCATTAAGGCCTCCTCTTCTCAGGCCTTGGTAACTATGTGGAGACAGCTGGCGTACATCCAAAGAGGCCCATAGGCCCTTGGTAACCAAGGCCTGAGAAGAGGAAGCCTACTCTCTGGCTACTATTGGGGGGGGGGGGGAGCATAGCAGAGCCATTGACATGTTTCTCATGTGTCATTTGTGCTTTGATCTGTAGTCTATGGTTTGGCTTACTTGGTTGAGTTATTTGCTTTACATGCAATCCAAAATGTTTTGTGATCTATGGAGGCCCTGCTATCCAGTGTGCTTGATATTGCTTGTTGGCAGGTAACTTATACGTATATGCTTTTGCCACACATAAACCTTAGATAAACAGAGCATTTCCTGTGGGCTTCTCCCTAGTAGTGTTCAGGCTCTGCTGTAAGCATGTGTAGATCTCTATGTCGGAGCTATTGGCGTCAATATCCTAAGCCCCTTCCCAGCCCGCACCAGCCTTACACCACCTCTCCGGATGTATGTCAGCTCTGGAGCTGGCGTGCATCCAAGGAGGCCCATAGGCCCTGGGTTTGCCTATACCTGGGGAAGGAGACGAACGTCCCCTTCTCCTGAGGTGCACTCTAGCAGCACTGGGGCAGCCTGGAATGGCCTTAGGATAAAGTGGCCAGCCCTTTAAACTTACACAGGATTGTGCTGTAAATAAGGTACTTTGTCAAAACACTAAATAACTGCAACATGCATGAGCGTCAATGTGGCTATGGTCTCCCAATGGGTTAGAGCTGTGGGGCCCCTGGCTGTATGATGGGTAATAATAGAACTATGTGGAGACAGAATCCAGCGGAGAAAGCAGTTGGGCAAGTTGACATAAAACTTTGGGGCAGGAAATCTCAGGGCAGGGTTGGTCAGCCCCTCACTGTAGCCCGAGGAGAACAAATGTTATAGTAGAACACAAATAAAGATCTTAACTCCAACTTCGTGGCTGAAAATTCTGTATGCTAATGACACACTGTATATCGGTAGGGTAGGGAAACTCTTGTGTCTTTAACAACAGTGATCTGTAGAAATTAGCAGGTAAAGCACTTTGTACAGTGGAGACAAGCATCATCTGCACATCAAGTTGCTGTTAAAGGCACAGCAACAGAGGCACCCTTGTACAAGGCACACTTAAGTACAATTCAGGATAAGGCCCTTCAGACCAGCATATTTGAATTTGTATTGATTTACTTCACTGACAGCACAATCCTGTCTCCTACAGGATCGGTGGAGCAAACGCTCCGCCAGCCCAGGGTGTCACAAACATGCCGTAAAGCATGTTTGCAGCACCCGGAGAGTAAGCAGTGCCAAGGGTGGTGCTGCTTTCTCCGCACCAAGGGCAGCACTGTGGCTGCCGGGGAAGGTAAGTTCCCTGAGGTGCAGGGGCATGGGGAGGGCGTAATGAGGCATTCCTGGGGTGGGTGAGATTGGCCTGCTGGGCTCTGGAGGGAGGGATTGTCGTCGGCACGCTCTGCCAAATCTTTCCTCCTTCCCAGGCCTTTACCCCCGACATGAGGCTCCTCGGATTTGCGCTGGCCGTTTTGCCAGTGTACATCCGAGTAGACCCATAGGGGCGGCTGGGGCTTGACATAGGGTAAGGGGACGAATGTCTGTGGAGACCTCCTGTCCAGCGCAGGATACGGGTGTAGCGTGGTCTTGCACGCTGCAGCGGTGCTGGACAGAATTGGGCTGTGAGTCTTCATTCGGTGATTGAAAAATTGTAAGTAGATTTCCTAGGGCGGGGCCCATGAGGGGGTAAATTGTTCCTGGGCCCAGGGTCAAAAAGGGGGCCCAGGAGCCAGAGTACCCACAAATTTCCTGGAATCTCAGCTGACCTCAAGGAGTGTGAAAGACAGAGGCTGGGCCAACTGGTAGGCCAGGTCTACCAGGCAGGTAGACCTGGCTGCTTCATCGTGAAGCCTGGTAGACCTGGGCTCCGGAGACTTTCCAGCCGTTGCCCCTTCCCCTTTTGAGAAGGGGCCCAAATGAAACTTTGTACCTGCTGATAAAATTCCTCTCAGAGGCCCTGTCCTAGGGTATAACACCATCTTCCGTGGATGCAGCTCACTTTAACCTCAAGATCCTTGTATGCATAACTGTAAAGTAGGCTAAAAGATTATATAATTCTTATCTTTCTGTTATACAACTCTTATCTTTTCTGCTACATATCACCTTCATGTTGTAAAGTAAAAAACAGTACAAGATTGGGGGTGGGGGTGGGGAGGGAACAAGATAATGTAATCTACAGCAGTTTAATTCATATTTAACATTGTATTGTCATTGCTCTTCCCCTGGAAGAAAGGTAGATTTATTTATTTAGCTGGATTCCAGCTGTCAGTATACAAACTCTAGAGGAGTTTAATGCATTAATGCCTTTTTACCCAAGGGTGCATATACACATCTGGAGTTAAATGCATACACCTGTGGGTTGGGAGGAAACGGGATTTATGATACCCACTTGTTTGTGTCAGGGTTCCTGTGCCTTAATGGGGTTGCTGTTTAAGGGAACATCCGGATGACCTTTTTTTAATTGCTGTAGAAAATTCACACCAGGAGGTAGAAGAGTCTGCACTGCATTCCATGGTCTGGATCTCTGCCCTAGACTGCCACTGTCATTTGGAGTAGAGAGGCATCACAAGGACAGGACTTCGTAGAAGGTAGCGTGAGCTTCATATGTACCAGTTAGAGGTCTCCGTTTCCCACTTTTGGATTGGTTTGGTTTTGTGTGAGTGGAGTGTCTTCCTGTGACTGATTGGTCCGGACTGAACCCTCCTATGACCAAATGGTCTCAAATTCTACAAACTCCATGTCATGTTCACAAATGACACTTAAAATTGTTTTTTTTTTTTTTACAGTCGCCCAAGTATACAGTTTAAATGTTGAACTAGATCAGGGGTTCTCAACCAGAGGTATTCCATCTGACTGCTGGTCGTACTTGGACAGCCGGACCCTGGAACCCTGCTTCGACACAGCACTTTTGGTGCTGTGTTTTTGCTCCCGAAAGGCTCCTGCCTTTTGCCAAGCCTCTCAGGAACACTGAGAAGGGCCCTCCCATCCTGCATTTATCCTGCATAGAGCCTCCTACCTGCATTTTCTGGCCTCCGAAAACCTGAAAATAACTGGCGATGATGTCATTGCCAGTCACTTCCGGTGGTACTCAGCAGGAGAGTGGCACCGGAGGCGATACTCGGCTGGGAAAGGGTTGAGAACCCTTGAACTAAATTGTACATTAGATTGGCAAGTAGCTCTCTAACAACATTCACAAGGGATGCCTTCCAGAAAAAGTCATGTTCTTTGTCCAACTTTGAAACTTCCCTCAGGCTTTGGTGCCAAAATCGTGCTTTCTGATCACAAAATCTGGCAGCAGAACTTGTAATTTGTTCTACATAACTATGGATTTCTTAGCCAATTGCTAACACTGAGTAGTACTTGAAATTGATTGGTTTTTTTAACATTTGCCAAAATCATAACAGTGGTATTGAACATCAACATACAAATGTATTTTTCTATATTAGTTTTAACTCCAATTAAAAGTGCCCCCGATGATCTTAGGAAAGAAGACATGTAATCTTTAACTTGGTCTCTGCAGCCAACCTAACAATTGAAAGGTAAGGACATGCAGCAATTTTCTAAGGGGTATTTATTACCTATTATGAAAGTATTGCAGTGGACTGAAGTCCTCTATTTATCTACAGAGCAAGGACAGCATAGAACATGGTGTGCTTAATTGACCATATTTCTCCTACATCCAGTAGAGTGAAATAGGGCAGAACAGTTTTTAATCAGCCAGTTTGATCTGCATAAGCTTGTTAAACCAACAGTAAAAATGAACCATCTGGCCCCATTCGTCATCCCACTAGGGCTTCCTACTTTCTGATATTTTCTTAATAAAAACTAGTCATGTACAGAAGGTACATGAACTCCCTACTACATCCATGTACAGGAGGCAACTCCCTGCTACATCTCAAAAATCCAGTTTCTGACTACAGTGGTTCTTCCATCCCTTCGCAAAATGTTCAAGAATTGATACAGTAACATGGAAGAGAACAAGGTACAGAGACCCAATGAGAGAGCAGAGATGTTGCTATACAGGTTGAATCCTAAGGCTACGGCCGCACTACCATGGATCACCCAAGTTTGATTAGACATTCGATGTGCAACGGTGCACAACCACCTTGGATAACAAACTACATAGTGGATGATGTTGTCCCCCAAAGTCCTTAATCTTTAAGATCACAATGCTAGCGAGAAGGTTGGCTTCTCCACTTATAGCATAGTAGCATCTCTGCTCTTTCATTGAGTCTCTCTGTCTTACCTCAAGGACTCTCTTTGCCCACATGAGCCTGCCTGAACTTTACAAAATGCCTCACCATTGACATGCATCTGTAGTTGGTACCACAACTCTAGAAGTCACTGCCTGGGGCAATACGTCAATCCCCTTCACACCAAACTTTTAAAGGGGACTTCAGACTTTTTTATTATTATTCCTCAGGCTTGTAGCTGGCATCTTTTATGCAGTTGTAGTTTTTGTCTTGTGCAAAGGCGGTTTGTAATGACAGTCTTGTATTTTTTTGTATTGTAACCTTTGTAAGCCACCTTGCGAGTTTAATCTCTAAACGGCAGGATATAAACCTTCTAAATAAAGACATTTACAAAGTAAGCCAGACACAGGGTGTGTTGTTGTAAAGGTTGTCCTGAACTGAAAACAACTTCTATGCTCCTGAACAAAACACTGCCAAAAATGACCCTTTACAGCAATCACATGGAGAGGAAGACAGCGGGGCACCTCTGATCCTCTCACTCAAGAGAGGATCAGTGCTGTTTCTACGTTCAGTGCTCATTCCTGCACCATGCCTACGTGTCTCTCGTCAGAAGCGCCTCTTGTGTAAGCAAATAAAACAGAACTGCAAACCCTGCCGAGTTTTTCAGAAATAAGAACTTTTATTTAGCTCTTTCTACGAACATGAAAATGAGAGAACTCAGGAAGATAGTGGAGGACAGGAAGGCCTGGCGGGATATGGTTCATGGGATCACGAAGGGTAGGACACGACTGAACAACAACAACTGTATTTGGAACAAAATGTGACACAAAAACAGCATTAAAAAAACAAGAACAAAGTCCGTAGCGATTGTTAAGATTTTCATGGTCACTGGAATCTTGACAATATATGTTTTCGAGTTTAAAAGCCATGTAAAACAGATAAAAGTTAAAACACCAAAACAAGAAGTTTTTCCAAAGTTGTATAACACCAAAGTTCTTACAATTTCCCAAATGTTTCATCCAGGACATTTGACTGGCTTCTTCAGGGGGTAAAGGTTCAGAGCCTCTTGGAAACCAACAATACAGTGGTTCAGGAGCTGCTGCTTTTTATCCCTTAATCTGTTTTACATGGCTTTTAAACCCAAAAACGTATACCTGTATTGCAAAAACAAAGTCCCTTTTACACCCAAAAACGTATAGTCCTAGAGGGGCTTGAACTGCCAATGCTCTGAGATTAGGATGGTGAAGGTTGAATTGAATCTTCTGGAACCAAAGGTGGTTTCTCTGCCGCAAACAGGATCAAACTACGTTAGTTACAATAAGATGGCATCTAGTGGTGAGTTTTATATATAAATCAGTTCTTTTTAATATGAAATCAGTTAGATTAAGCACACTTTAACAATGTGCTGGATTGTGGCAATGATTGTTTTCTGAATTAGAACACAGTATTATCATCACTGGAAAACCTACAGTATCGCGAACAAGCTTCTTAAAAAATCTCCCATGGAAGTTATAGGAAGCTGCTGAAGGAAAAACTACAGCCATTCAATTGACAATTTTAGCTTTAACACATGAAAAAAGCCTAGTGTGTTTCCAATATCTCCCATTAGGTCTAACAGGATTGACATTTGAAAAACCCTTCTGATGTAACATATTAGTCTACCCTTGTGCAAAGTAGTGAGAAAATTGACAATAGTGTACATAGAGCGAGGCACTACAAAAGGATACAGGCACACATTTGAGCTAAAAATCATTATTCAAACTTTTGGTTTAATGCTAGGGATTAATATTTGGTAAAATTGATTTGGTCTTCCCAGAACTGCAAGCATAGGAACAAGCATTTTGGCATTCAATACTTTGTTTAAAAAAAAAACTAGCCAAGATCCAGATTCTTCACATTACCCAGCTGAGTCAACAATTCCAAGCAACGGATAATTTGCTTTGTTCTTCTGATGGTACTGATGAAACAATGTGGAGTCTTAGAATTCTGGCTTGTTCTTTAGACCAAAACAACTAATTTTGAGATTGTTCTAACGAAAGGGAGGGGAAGAGAGACGTTTAAAAAAACAAACAGAAAAGACACAGAAGCGGTTGCCACCACAGTTCTTCTTGAACCTAAGTTGCCTTCCTTTGTTGTTCCTGGGCAGTCACAAAGTTAAGCAGGTCGATTGCTGTAACAACACCAAACACCATCTGCCTTTTACTGGATTTGCCATCAGTGTGATCTAGAGGAGAGAAGCCATGAGAGAGCCATGATTTTCCTCCGTCTTTATGGAGCTAAATCCCAACATGCTCATTTTTCAAGCTACCACTAGTCAGGCATTCCTATCCACAGAACATGTGATGTGAGTCACTGTTTTCCGTTAGAATTATCAACATGGAAGTCTTAATCTGTTCTTCTGCTCTGCTGCCCATTAGTCCCAGAGCACAGGCTGAGGAAAAGGTCTCAGTTCTGGTTCTGCCATGGGAAACCAGCCCTGCCTGTGTTGGGGGCACTAGTATCGCTCAATGAGAGCCCCCGAATGGTGTCACTGCACCAAGCAACAGACATTCTTGAAGGAGGGTGAGAACAGTATCAAGATGGATACAGAGTCACCGCCCCACATTCTATAGGCCAGTAGAATGGCCTTGTTACCTAGTACTAGGCCCACGTTGGTTGCAAAAGAGGCAAGCAAGGGGTTATCTGGGGGATAAACCCCAGAGCAATGGCACCGTTTGCCTTGCATGAAGTCGCACCCGTTATTGAGGCACCAGCCTGTGCTGGTTTCATAGCAACTGAAGCAGTATCATTGGATAGGGAAGGGATTGAAATACCCTTTAAAAGAAGTCATTAAGGACATGAAATTGCCTTAAGTCGTTAAGGACCTGAAATGGGAAAACACTATGGATGCAAAAACTTTTTATTCAGGCAAACATTTTGTGAGCTGGGATTCTCATGGGAGTCTTTTAATGGCTGGCTTTGTATCCTACAAAGTAATATTTAAGTTTTTTTAATTGTTTTAAAGATCTGTAGTGGCCTTTTGGGGCAGGATGGATTTATCTTCCAAATAAAGCTATATAGGAGAACAAGTTTAAGAACAATGTTCACCACAGGAGGACAGTGGGGGCTGGGAAGAGGATGGAAAATATCTGTGTCGGTGCAGAAGTGCTGTGTGGGATGCGCACACAAGGTCCCAACCCCAATTGTCAAAGGCAAAACTCCTGGGAACTTCAGCAATCCTGGAATACATCTTTGAGAGGCGTTTGGTTTGGTTTGGTTTTACATAAGAGAAAAGTGATACTTAAATGAAATATGTACTCAGTTACTATTTACTATAGACTACAATCATTATGAAGAATGTGAACAAACAAGTTAGGAGTTAACACTAGCTGAAGATAATCTAAACACAACTGTGGGGGAACTATAAATTAGAAATTAACCATTTTGTAACATTCCAGCATAAAATGTATCCTATTTGAAGACAACGTTGAAGGCAGAAATCCAGCACTGAAAAATGCAAGGGAAATATGCTGCCCAGGGCTATTTCGAACCCCCTGCACCCAGCATCAGAGATTTCCCCAGAGAGAGCCACAGCGGTCTACCTAGATCTGCTCCAGATATGGAAATTCGCCCTGTGTTTCCAGTTTGGAGGATGCAGATACAGTAGAGAACAGTAGCACCACAAGGGGAGGTGGTGGGACTCATAGGTCTGGCCCATTTCTTGCCGCCACCCCACATATGGCACCCTCAGGGGCCCAAGAAGCCAGTGCCAGGAAGAGAATGGCAGTCCAAATCACAAGAGGAGGAACAGAGCATGTCAGGAATCAGTGGCCATTTACTCCCAGGAAGCAGCAGCAAACTCACTGAGGTCAGGTTGGGTGTGTGCTGCATCTCTGTGGTCTGGCACAAACTTGGCATTGTGAGCATCTTTAGTTGAAAAAGTCCTGAATATGTGGCCCCTTTGTTCTAGGGGTCAAGGTAGACATTAAGTTTATTATTTGCACTGTCTTGGCTTAATTCTCCTTCTAAAAACAGCAGCTGAATCAGGGCCCGTGTGGAGTGGGACTGAGAACTTTAATCACACCCCCGCTTATGATCCCAATCCAGATCAGACTCCACTTCCTGCAGTTGCTATTGAACAAGGAAAGAAAGCTCCCACTGGCACCAGCAGAAGCCGCATTTCCTTGACAATACAGAAGCTCCCCTACTTACGAACATTCAAGATACAAAGAATGCTCGGCCAGATGTCCACAGATGGCGTTGGCACCCATTCCCAGCATTCCTGAACATTCCCCATCTCATTCCAGCAAGCCCTGTTAGTCCACTTTTCAAGGAAAGACCACACAATAGGGCAGCGGTGGGGAACCTCCGGCCCCAGGGCTGGATCAGGCCCCCGAGGCCATCCGGTCCGGCCCCCGGAGAGATTGCCGGGAGGCCACCCAACCGGCCCCTGGAGGCTCCGCCGGATCCGCGCGTCACCTCCGGAGGCCGGGAGAGGGCCTTTGCATGTCCTCCCCGGCGGCCGCCTCAACCCCTTCTCACCAAGCTGTTGGCCATTTCGCACATGCATACCACGCCGATGAGCCCTTATCACATGCGTACCACGCCGATGAGCCCAGCACTCGTGCCCTTATCGGCATGGTACGCCGTAGGTGAAGCGTGGACCCGGCGGCGGCTTCAGACGGTGAGCGTGGAGCCTCCGGAGGCCAATGGGGGGCAGGGGCAAAAATTAATTAAATAAATAAAAATGGCGCCCGGCCTTACGGCCGGCCCTCAAGCAAATTTCTAATATTTAAAACGGCCCTCGCCAGGGAAAAGGTTCCCCGCCCCTGCACTAGGGAGTGAACTGTAAATACACTTTTCGTATATTTCACAACATGTTCACTACCAATAATAATGATGTTGGACTTAAAAACAAAACAAATTACAGATTGACCCCTGGAACCTAACCTGTTCTTAAGCAAGGGAGCTCCTGTAAGCAGCCGTGGGGAGAAAGTGGGATCCATCTGGATCAGGACGGTGCTGGGGGTTAATGGTCTCACCCTGCCCCCCCTCCCATGGTCACTATCCACAGGGATCCTGATCCAGCTGCCATTTTTAAAAGAAATGTTAAGCCCAACAGTGTTCATGATGAGCTTAATACAGTATAACATCTAGGTTAGCCCTAGGATGCATGCAGGATTCTCCTGCCTTCCACCAATCCTGTTTCATACTACGTTTTGAAGGCGGGGGTAGTACAAAGCAGAAAGACCAATTCATGTCACAACACGCATCAGGTACACAGAGACTGAATGCTCCAGCATATCTGGGATACTGGGTATCATGGGAATATTAATTCATAGAAGGTAGGGGAAGAATTTGGCACATAGTCAGTCTTGTCTTAGACCAGACCACAGCCTGGGATCTATGTGTAATGATGGCAAAATCAGCATCAGTGCCAAGAGTCAGGTTATGTAGAGGTTCCACTGTGAGCCTATAGCTCAGTAGTCAAGCATATGCCTTGGTTTTAATCCCTGGCACCTCCAAGTAGGACTGGGAATGACTCCTGTCTGAAATCTTGGGGAGCTACTGCCAGTCAGAGTCAACAGTACTGAGCTAGATGGACCAATGATCTCACTCGGTATAAGGTAGCCTTCTGAGGAAGCAAAAGCTCCTACCACAGACACACCCAGTTCAATGTTTGAACCAGGGCTTAGTTTATGAATTTTACTGCACTGCTTTTGACACATTCATTACTTTTAAAAATTATTGTTATTCTCTCCAGTCCATCCCACTTTAAAATAAAGGGCCTTATTCACTCGATTGGAAAAGTTGAAAGTAGCCAGATGTGGCACTGGCTATGATGTTCTTTGGCTATAAGCGGCTTTAAATGCTTTTGGTAGAAAAGAAACTGACTCTTTGATAAATACATTATAGACCTTAAAAGCACACTGGTTGATAAGTGGGAAATGGTCAGGGATAGATACCCTATGAGAGTGCTTTTTGACCAGTGGAACTAATGCCCCTAGTGGTACTTCATGGTATGGCAGATGGTACATAACCCTTCTGCATAGTGTCCACATGGCACTGCCCCTTGGCCCAACTCTATTGGAAATGGAGATGGTTGGGGCAATAGTGCACCAGTGGGCAGGATGAGGCTGTGCAGCTGCTTGGTCCTTCAAAAGAAGCCAGGATACTTTGGGGAAGAAGGCTGCAGAGTGATGCCCCAACTGTGGACAAACTCTCCATTCCTGTGCACAGCTGCTGTCTCTGGTGGCAGTGATAGTACTTGGAAAAGTGGTACCTGCAAAGAAAGGTTGGAAAACCCTGCTGAATAATGTCTTTCTACTTACACTGAATCTGTTCGTGGACCACCAGAGCAAAATGATCTATTTCCAAAATATGAGAGAGTTTCCCCAAGTTGTCTTGCAGACGAATCTGTAAAGAGAAAGTGGTCAGCCTTTAAAGACAGCATCTTTATTTATAACATACGTAGGCAGGCAAGCATCCTGATCTTCAAACTACCCTATACGTTTCTCATGAGGGATTAAAAACTTGTGTTGCGACAGCAAGGTTGTAGCAGTGGCGTTCTTTGGGGAGGGGGGCCCTGTGGCCTCGGGCCCCAAGCGCCATCTTCCGGGGGGTGCCATCTTCAGCCGGGGCGTCTCAGCCTCCAGGCCGCCACTGGCCCCGCGCTCACCTCGGCGCGAGTTGGCTCCTTTTAAAATTGGCTGTTCTACACATGCGCAGAACGCCTAAGAGGCCAAGAGAGGGCAATTTTGCCCTCTCTTGGCCTCTTAGGCGTTCTGCGCATGTGCAGAACAGCCAATTTTAAAAGGAGCCGACTCGCGCCGAGGTGAGCGCGGGGCCGGTGGCGGCGAAGAAAGAAGAAGAAGGTAAACAATGGCGCTCCCGGCCCCCGAGCGCCCACCCCCATCGCTCTCTCTACCTTCTTCAGCCTCCTCACCGCCGCCACCGCCGGCCCCGCGCTCACCTCGGCGTGACTTTTAAACAGCCGCGCTGAGGTGAGCGCGGGGCCAGCGGTGGCGGCGGTGAGGAGGCTGAAGAAGGTAAGGAGAGTGGTGGGGGTGGGCGCGGGGGCCGGGTGGGAGTGCTCTTTTGTGGGGGTGGGGGCGCTCGAGCCCTCCTGGGGGGCGCTCGGGCAACCCGTGCCCCGGGCGCCGGGAGGGCTAGCGACGCCCCTGGGTTGTAAAATTTGATTTGGCTTTTCTGTTAATGCTTGCTTTAAATTTTAAAAAAGTAAAATGGAAATAGAAAAGACTTGAGAGCATTTTGTTTTTTAAAAAGTGAGATTCATCTGTTTTCTCCACTTGATGCACAGCAGTAACAAATTCAAAAGCTATACATCTAATCCCGCTATACATCTAATAGCTGCATATTTTCCAGGCCTGCTAATATGACTTGCAAGGAGGTATTTGGGGACAGATAACAGTAGCGAGGGAGAAAAATAATAGAAGCCTATCATTAGAAACAAACATTCCATTGTCAAGAACTGCATTTATCATCATCTGAGTACGCTACTGAAAAACAGCACACAGAATCCTAGCTCCTACAATCAATCAAGAGGATGTTACACAATGAAAAATGCACCACACCAGCTGTATTTTGTGGACTGGATCCAAACAGGCCCTTCTATATAGGAAAGGTATCTTCCATTCCACTGTAGACATGAACACCACCATGCAAGGAAGGAGATAAGCTATACCGCTTCACACAACAGATGGTGCTTTTTGTACAATGATTCATTTAATAGCTGTGGGAGAATCAATTTGTTTAACGTGCCCACAGAGTACTAGGGTCCAAACTCCTTAAGCCATGGAATGATCAGGCAAATATATTACATTTTATCCACAGAATTTTAAATATTAATGAATCTCTCTGCTATAGTGGTAGTTTGATGCAAAGAGGAATCGTCTCTTTTAAAGCTCACACAAATCTGAATGCTCCTTTAAGGTGTTCTGTGCTGTTCTTCCAGTTTAAAGTAGAATTTAATCATAGTGATGCTGTTATGGGTAAAGCCCCCTTCCCCTTTTCCTTATTTTTCTTTCCTCGTTATATTATGGACTCTGATACCAAGCAACATTATTTCATATGCCAATATCCAGGAATGTTAGTATGCAAAATTATTTGTTTCCCCAGAACCTCTATGCACAAAATGGACAGAACTCTGGCATTAGAGGCCTTGTTTCTCTCACGAACTCTGGTCAAGCCTCAAACTCCTGCCTGTGTACGTGATCTCTCCCCCACCCCACAAGCACACATCCTGGAAGGAAAGAGATAATCCCCTAGTTGAATGCAACTTTGTAATCCTTTTTACTCATCTCTTGTCTGTATTTACTTCGTATTTGCCCTCCTGAATGCAATTCCAGTAACTTCTGTAACTTTGTAACAAAACGTCTGCATTTATCTTATTGTACCTGCATTTTGCATTAACCTAGGACCTAGGTAAACCTCATTTCAGGGTGCCAGACATCCCCCTGGCACCGCTGTTTAGCGATATCTGCATTTTAGCGGACACTGTTGAAACCTTTGAAGTAACAGGAGATTACCTGTTTACCTACATCCTGCCTGATTAGGGAAAAATTCCCTTTCTATTCACATCCCAAGTTACACATTTATCCCTGATAATTAGCCTGCACATAGCAGCAACAAAAATCCTTAAATGTAGAATTATTTTGAGCAGAAAATGTTCACTCTACTCTGGTGCAACACATCTGTGTTGTAGCAGGGCAGGGTTTCCGCACAGCTGGCCTCCTACACTGGGAAGGCTCTCCTCTCCAGGACAGGTAGCTATATACCACGCTGAAACTCTTCCCTCCCCCCCTTCCTCTCCCTGTTCCCTAGTTGTTAGAAGCTAGGGATTGGAAGAGCAGGGACTCCTGGAATTCTCTCCCTGAACCCCCTTATTTTCTTTAAAGGTAAAGGTATCCCCTGACAATTAAGTCCAGTCGTGTCCGACTCTAGGGTGTGGTGCTCATCTCCATTTCAAAGCCGAAGAGCCAGCGTTGTCTCCGTGGTCATGTGGCCGGCATGACTCTCCTTGCCGCAGCGCATAGCATGCAGCTGGAACACGGAGCGCTGTTTACCTTCCCGCAAGCGATACCTATTTATCTACTCACATTGACATGCTTTGGAACTGCTAGGTTGGCAGGAGCTGGCCAAGCAACGAGCACTCACCCCGTCGCGGGAATCGAACTGCCGACCTTTTGATCGACAGCTTATGGTTCAGCGGTTTATTTTCTTTGGATGCACCTAAATATACTCTGCACCACACACAACCACCATAAGAAATCAGGAACATTTCATACTATCTTTGGGGCAAAGAACGTATCTCTCCGTTGGTTCCGGGGTGACTCAGTCCTAACATTTGGGAAGCCCCTCCCTCTCAGGCAGGCAGGGTCAGATGATCAGAGACTTGCTGAGGGGGAGGGGCTCCCAGCGCCCCCCCCCCCAGACTGAGGAAAGTCTCGGAACGCTGGCAGCCCCCCTCAGCAAGACTCTGATCATCTGACCCTGCCTGCCTGGGGGGGGGCTTCCCAGATGCTAGGACTGAGTCACCCCAGAACCACTGAGTAGGGGATTTCACAGGTAAGCTTAAACTTCCCCTTTTTCTGTTATTTCTCTATATGCAATATTTCTACCATTGTCCTCTCTTAATAAAGCTATAATCTTTTATCAGGAGTTATTTTTCTCAGGTGCTTTGCTGAGTTAAAGGGAAAGCTCTGCATTACGCTGATCTGTTATCCAGTCTAAGATCCCATGTTCCAATAGAATTGTGTGAATTCCCCTAAGAACCAGCTCTTTTGGTAACAATACTTCACCAACAAAGCAAACAATGAGTCTGTTGCAATGATTTGAATTAAAATCTAGACACTAAGCAATTTCAAATGGTGTGTTAAAAATGTTTTTTTGAAATTTTCCCCAAGCTATTGCATTTCATTTTGTGATCATTTAGGTTATCTGAGCAGAAGGCTATCTATGATCAAGGTTCTGTGATCTGGTAGACCTAGTACAGTTGACAAAACCTGGCCGTTGTTGTCAAAAGCCTGCAAAAACAACAACAACATTGTGGTTGCAGAATTATGAACACCAGATGCCAAGATAGTCATCACCAGTGGCAAGACTCCAGTTCTAACACCAAAAATAAGATGGTGCCTCATCACCCTTCCCACTGTCCCTATTCAGCAATATAATTCCTATTTTCTGATCCCTGTCCATGGTAAATCATGCCTGATTTTGTCTTTTGGGATGCCATGCTAAAATTTTGTTAGTGTGAGCATGATTGGCTAGATTTGCCATTCTTCAGGATGCCCAGGTCTACACAAGTTAAATTGATGCAGGAATGTGCACTAGAGTCAAAGTGCAAAAGCACACTCATGAACAATAAGGTGCCACATAGCACACAGCCTGGTGTGGCTTGAGAATAACAGCCGCCTTGATTGCCCTTATTGGGAGAAAGGCGGGGTATAAATTCTTTAAATAAATTAAATAAATAAATAATGGATTGTAGGACAATGTGTTTTTCTACCATATCTTTAACCAAAAGAACAAACATCATCTTGGATTTTACAGTAGTGTAGGACAAGTGTAAGGCCAGCAAGTGGCGCAGTGGGTTAAACCGCTGAACCATGAGCTGTCGATCGAAAGGTCGGCAGTTCGAATCCACGACGGGGTGAGCTCTCGTTGCTTGGCCAGCTCCTGCCAACCTAGCAGTTCCAAAGCATGTCAATGCGAGTAGATAAATAGGTACCGCTTGCGGGAAGGTAAACAGCGCTCCGTGTTCCAGCTGCATGCTATGCGCTGCGGCAAGGAGAGTCATGCCGGCCACATGACCACGGAGGCGTCTTCGGACAACGCTGGCTCTTCGGCTTTGAAATGGGGATTAGCACCACACCCTAGAGTTGGACACGACTGGACTTAATTGTCAGGGGTCACCTTTACCTTTACCTAGGACAAGTCACTGCAGAGAACAGGATACAGCACAGAAGAGATGGAGTGGAGTTCTCAGCGATGTGTGAAGCAGAGGGGCACTCAAGCAGGGTGCCCTTAGTCAGAGAATAGGGGTGTTAGGAACATCCTTCTGTTTTCATATGGGAAAGATTAGGTGCTATGGAGCAATAGCCAGTGATGTAGACTTGAAGAGTCTATTGACTCGGACTCAAGTCACGTCAATGACTTGACTTGGACTTGACTTGGCGATTGTAAAAGACTCGAAATACTCGACTCGAGACTTGGAATCTTTTACAACAAGTCGAATTTTATTCAGGTTTAAACCTGTTTTTCCCATTAAATAGATAGGGACTTGCAACTCGCAACCAAAGACTCGGGCCTTGAGGGCAAAGACTTGGGACTTGACTCAAGACTTGGAGTCACAGACTTGATCTACATCCCTGGTAATAGCAGGTTCTGAATTTGTTCCCCACTCAGAGCCAAAGCTGCCCCCCTTCCCCACCTTGCAGCTACACTGCCTCCCAAGCATTTACCTCTAATAACTGCACCACCTGAATGTCCCTGATCAAACACAGTCCCTTCCAAAACATTCCAGACTCCATAGTATCAGCGAAAGGTACATGCAAACGTGTATAATTTTCTTAGTCTGCAATCATACATTTTTTTAAAACAACTTGCTTGTACTTCTTGCAAAATAGGGACTATTTTAATGCAGACTTCCAAAAAAGGGGTTTCTTCTATAACATTTGGGAGCCACTAGGGAGTAAGAAGAGACATCAGAAGATATATCTACCTTTTTGAACTGTTTGTAGATGACTTTGCTAACTTGGTCCGATGGCTGCACTTTACCAGCAAGCACTGAAGAAAGCATGTTGCCAAGGGTAACCATTCCCAAAATCACTCTGAAGAGAAGAAAAAGACGACAACAAACCATATCAGATAATCACTTCCAATGGGGCAGTCATATTAGTCTGGGGCAGCAAAAACAACCAAGAGTTTTGTGGTGGTCCCTTGTAGTATAAAGGTTCTGTGGATTCCAATCCACTTCATGAATCTGATGAATAAATACATTTGTTGGTTTTTAAAGGGTCACAAAAGTTTGTTGTTTTCCTGTTAGATTAAGTCTTTCTAGCAAGTTAATGGTAATTTCTTTCACTCCTCTCAGCTTAGATTAGCATTTTTAAAGATCTGCTGCTTCCATTTTGGATTTGGATTTTGGATCCCTGAGGAATCTTCCATTTTGGATCCCTGAGGCATCTGGTGGGGCCACTGTGCGATACAGGAAGCTGGACTAGATGGGCTTTTGGCCTGATCCAGCAGGGCTCTTCTTATGTTCTTATGACTTCAGTTAAAAAAATTCTTAGGGGCAAACCACACACCACACAAGTAACTGCACCCCCTATGCTTAAATAAATAAAACTAAAGGTAAGGACATTAGAGGAGACTGGCAGTACAATCCTATGCATGTCTACTCAGAAGTAAGCCCACTGGTTTTAATGGGACTTACACATAAATATGTACAGGATTCTAGCCTCAGATTGGAGAAGAGATGGGGAGAGGGAATGTAATACTTTCCCCATCCACTATTTTCCCACTACAAACCACCATACTCCCATCAGATTCAAAATGTGTTTGAACCCTGCAGAGGAAAAACTTGCTTGCAAGTCAGAACACAGTAGCAGCAGCGTCGCGACGACGCGCGTCACCCCAGAGCGGGGGCGCGCGTCGCCCTTAAGGGGAGGCTCCGCCCCCGCGCGTGACGTCACGCGCAGGAGCAGAGCGCCCTCCCCGCTCCGTTTTCGGCTCATTTTGGAGCCAAACGGACACAGGGGAGGGCGGGCGGGCCCACCTTCACTTCAAAAAAGTAAGTGGGGAGAATCGCGCGTCACCCCTGTACGCGCGACACCCCCCGGCGGCCCGCCCCCCCGCTTCCCCCTGTCGACGCCAGTGCACAGTAGTATTATTAAAATTATTATTAATTACATGTATGAGTCACTTGGGTGTTTACAGTACTCAAATCGACTTGTATTACCATGTCTCACAAAGCAGTCTGCTTTTTACAGCCCAATCCTAACCAACTTTCCAGCGCTGATGCAGCCGTGCCAACAGGGCGCACACTGCATTTTGCAATGTGGGGGCAGTCATGGAGGCCTCTTCAAGGTGAGGAGACATTTGTTCCCTTACCTTGGGGCTGCATTGAGGCTGTACCGGCACTGGAAAGATAGTTAGGATTGTGCTGTTAGACTAGATATATTCATATCCTGCTTCTCATCAACCAGATAACAAAGTAGCTAGCAATCACTGAACACAACAATAAATACAAGAGCAACAAAAATGCTGAAGCTTATCACTAACTAAAGTCTGTGCAGCTCCAAGCATGAAGGAGCTCAGATTTGAGCATTTAAAAAAAAAAAGACTTGCTACACTGAGTTGAAAGAGAACATTGCTTTCTCTATCATGCCCTTCTCAGCGTTTCTGTACAATTTGGGATTGCCTGTTTTCAACAATGCAGGACCCTCTTCTATCTGCACTGCTGTTACCACAGATAAGTGCAACTCAATGAAGCTTGCTTAGGTTATTGTTTAGTTCTCCTGCACGTTAACTGGGATGAACTTTGGCGAGTGTACACCCTGCCTGAACTGCACCCGTCTGACCTGCCGGAAATACTGGCCAATTTCCCACCTGACTTACAGAACTAAAGGTGCAATTTGGGCCCAGTTAACTCTTTTATAGGTCACGTCTAGGAGATGACAGAGGCCCTCACAAGGTAATAAACCTTGCTATAATCATAAGGGCAGACTTTAAAAGCCACAAACAGCAACTATACCTTCTTTACCCTCGAAGGAAGTGACAGCAAAAATCTAGGTTGACATCCTACAACATAGGGAATGTTATTTTTTTTCATAAGAAAACAAAAAGGGGGGAGGTTTCATTCCAATTGGACCCCAATGGGGTTCCTGATGATTCTCCCACCAGCCTCAGGAGGCCTTCTGGACCAGTGGCTTGATCTTCTGAGGCCAAGAGTCAAAGTAGGAAGTTCAAAGCAACTTTTAAAGGGTCATTTTTTCTTTGGATGAGTGAGTTTCAAAGGCTTAACAGTAAAAAAAAAAAAAAACTCACAACACAACACATCTACAGTATTTCTTTACAAATGTACACACTGCAGTGCAGCAGCATACCTCAACCAGGGCGCTTCCAGGACACCATTGGTTAGATCCCAGACTGAGGGGGAAACTACACATCATGCTAAATGCATCATTAACGGGGCAATCCTGCGCAGGTTGCAGCAGCCGGCCTAAATGGCAGAAGGAGAAAATACGAGGTCTGTACATACCCAGATTCATTAACAACTGGTACTTGGTCAAATCCCTTCTCTCGGAGTATTTCAATAGTCTTTTCACAAGTGACGCTTGGTAATACTGTCAAAGGGGCAGAGAGGCATAATTCCTGAACTTTCAAGTGCCACCACCTAGGAGAAAACCAAATAGCATAAAATCACTCCCCACACAAGATTTTACAACAAGCAATTCAGGCATGGAGAACGCCTTATCTTTTGTACTTTCCAAACGTAAACTTTTTTCTGTCTAGACCTGAGTAACCAATGACATCCTGAAGAGCAAATGCAGCAATTTACCCTCTGCTCCAGTACCAGAAGAGGTCATGTAAGCCAGGTATTCTGACAGGTGGCTTTTCTTTTTTGAATTGGATGCTTGTTTGAGGCATTCATTGTATTTAATTTCTGATGTACTGAAGGAGGGGCAACTGGAGGAAAGGTGTGAGATTCACAGTCTTCGTGACCAACGTCCTGTCATTGGCATAAAATATTGGCCTGGGAAGAAAAGATATCTGCCTTCTAGGGATGCTTCCCACATTTCCAGATGTGCACACATGTCAAAATATGGGCAGCACCTATTCAAATGGTCCTTGGTGGTTATCCTAAGCATGCTCCCCCTCCTGTTTCAATGTGCATGTGTGTAACTACATGAGGGCGCTCCAGCAAACACTCTCCTACTCTTGACCACCTCCTGGTAAGCCTCTCCATATTGGACCATCTTGAAGGGGAGTAGCACAACATCCTCTTCCTTTCCCAGCCAGTTCCATTTGAAAACTCCTGGCTGCCCTGGCCCTCACCACGGCATTGGAGGGGGGCATCTGGAATTCCAAGCAGCACCAGAAAAGGAATGGAATGTCCCACTGTTGTTGCTGCTCCTTTTCAAGGCCTGTCTGTGGCATGCCAGGCGGGGGGGGGGGGGGGGCTGAAGTGGGACCAGTGGATAGGGTGGGGAGCCACAGTGGGGTCCTAAAGGGGTGTGGGCTGACAGCATGTGCCCAGCCATACCCCACCCGTCAAGCTGGGCCTGTTTGTTTTTGTTTTTACACAGAATTTGTGAATACCTAAATATGTATCTGTAATTTCATCATAACAAAAAACCAGCAGTACCATACTCAAAACAAATATACATAGGATAACCTATGGAATAGGAATAGGATAACCAGCTATGAATCCTTTCAATGACTTCATGAGCTCAGTAGAGCCTTCTGACAATATCGTCTATAAATTGTCCTTATCATCCACTCCCCTTTCTACATCAAGTGATGGATGCAATGACAGCACAACGATTCATATGGAACAGCCTACACAGGCCCAAGCCTTGGCACATAAATAAAGAACACCTATTCCAAAAGAGTTAACAGGCAAAATCGTCATGCCAAGTTACAGTTGTTTCCCTTCTATGTATATACACCATAGTAAAAGTGGAGCAAAAAAAATGGTTCTTAAAAGAAAAAGAGGAAGGAAACATACCCCTTAATTTTTTCTGTTGATACGCAAATTGAGGACATCAGAATCAGTTACTTTTGCCAAGCAACAATAATTGGAACATGGTGTCAAATATAAAGATGTCCCAAATCGAAGTTTCAATATTTGTTGTACTATTTGATCGGTAAGATCAAATAGTACAAAGAACATATTGAAACTTCAATTGGATATTCAGACAAGGGGCCTGTGCACCAACACATTTTACTAAGCTTTGATGGGCATCATCATCATCATCATCTCACCAAGGTTTGTTAATAAGGTCATCCTCTCCTGTCATGAAGCCTTTTTGAGTCATCCATTTGTCATTCAAAAACTTGGACCTGGAAGCCAACAAGAAACTCAAGTCACAAGCACCAATCTAGGTTACACCTGCCTTAAAAGTAAATAAGCTATAAAGGATAACGTGGCATAAAATTTCATAGCTCTCAAATATGAGAAAAGATATTATTTCAAACATTTGGATCCAAGTCAGAGAATCGTTAAACATTTGGATTCGAGTCAGAGAATCTTTAAAAGGTCACATAAGTAGAATAATAGTAGGCTGCTCCACCCATAGACTAAATTGGGCCTGAAACACAGGCTCCAGCCCTACCAGGGCCAAAGGAAAGCAAGCAGCTTTCCCCTTGGCCTCTCACTGTGGGGTGCAACGTGTGGGGTGCAGCACTCAAAAATGACAACAGGCAGGATATGTGGGGCACTGAAAGTCTGTGATGCAACTAGCGCCAGGGAACACTGCGCTTGAACACTGACGGCCTTTCAGTGAGAGCTTGAGATGGAAAGGCATCACAGAACCAGGGACGGTGCCCCTTCCCCAACTGCTATTAGCATCTGAGGGGAAAACATGCAGCTACATATACAATGCAATAGCATTTAGAGATATGGTCAGGGCCAATTTGGTGAACAAGGACACACACACACACACACACACACACACACGCACGCCAGTGGCAGGTATGAAGTGTGAAACACGGCAGTTGCTTACATGTAGTTTCTGACAGAGTCAGGAAGGATGACAACACAGCGCTGGCCCTCTTTCAGCTGTTTGGCAGCCTTCACGGCAACAGACATAGCACTGCCGGAGCTGCCGCCTGTTAAAAAGACAGATAACACCGTCAAAATGGCAAGGACACCATTCTGAAAATACAGGTGTGAAAGGAGTCAAAGAAAGATGCAAGCTCATAATCTCTTCCAACACTAATCCAAAAATGTTCCATTCGAGATTGTGTGGCTTAACACAGATGACAATCGCTATAACTGACTCCCAGGAAATTTTGCATGCCAGTTCCCAACACCTTGGGAAAAACTTCTAGAAAATTCAAAATGGCAAGTATTATTAAATGGCAGAATGCAAAATATACTGTATGCAAAGGTACGTGTCCGGGGACGGACGGCCCGCCGCGCTCGGCAGACCAACTCGCCGCCGCCGAGCGAGCGAGCTGCTGAGCAGGGCGGGGCCGCCCGGTCCCCGGCCTTTCGCCCAGCCCCATAGACGCCGCGTCCCTGGAAAGGGAGCGGCAAGAGCGGCGGGCAAGGGCACGTCTTCCCCCGCACCCTACGGGGGAGGCTTCGAGGTCCGTCGGCCGGCCCTCCAACCACGACGCCAGCCCCGACCCCGTTACCAAGGGGCGGGGTGCGGCGGACGCGGCGGAGGCCGGCACCGCCTCCCAGGCTCTCCCCGGTGGCGCCGGGGGGAGCAACACAACGAGGGAAAGGGGCAGCAGCCCCAAACCAGTCCCCAACCTCCCCCCTTTTGCCGACACTCACCTGGGCGTCGATACGGGGACCTGCGGCGCCCTCCCGACTCTCCCCGGTGGCAACGGGGAGAGCGGAACATCAGCTGGGGGCATCCAGAAGGACGCAACCCTGCCCAGCCGCCACACCATGCCTGGGCCTGGCAGGGGAAGGCCGGAGCCCTCCTCCCCAGAGGCGGAGCCCGCCGACAGAGGGGCTGGAGGGACTGCTCGCCCAGCCAACCCAGGACAGAGCAAGGGCAGACAGAACCCCGGCCACTGGTGGAATTGGCTAAAGGGGTTGGACTTGAGACAAGGGGGGCGGGGCCCAGAGCAGGGAGGGGTGTATAAGGGAGCTGCTGAGGCCAGTGAAAAGGTCGACTAGCTAGTGGAAGGCTGGAGGAACGGAGCGACAGCCTGAGGCATCCACGCTAGTCAGGCCAGGGGAGAGAGTGGTGGTATTAACCCTCTTCCCTTGCGCCAATTCTGAGGCCCAACCAGCGGATTCTCCTGGGAGCTAGCTGGCTCCAAGCAGACATTGAGGGCTGGAGGTCGACGTCGAGGCTGAGGGGGCTGAACGGGCACTGGCGACGCCCCTTCCGGGGTCCCCAGTAAGCACCCCCTCACAAGCACCCCCTCACAGTACGTAACATTCTTCTTGTAGCTTTCTTGCCCAAATCAATCCTCCACCTTCCTCCAGGCTCTCTCTGTAGTATTATGCAGGAAATAATGTGTCTTTTTACAACCACCATATATAATTAAGCTTGGCGTGTGTACTATAGATATAGAAACTACAGGCATGAGCAACATCACCAGAGAGAACAAAGAGAGTCAGTGCAACGATTTCCTCATTCTCGTTGGTGAGGAAAAGCTGGTCGTTCTGCAAAGGTGAAAGCGCAGAGGCACAGACTTGCTCCTAATGGGGCAAAGTGGGGGTTGAAAAGGGCTCTAGAGCCATGGCCACTTGTACTGGCTCTTGAAACCAGGAGTTGAAACCAGTACAGGTAGTTTCTTCATTGCGCTCCATGACACTGAGAATGTACCAGTTGAACTGGCTCAGCCAAGTTTTGGCTGCTTCCTTCACTTGCACCAACAGTTGATTGGTGTAAGCAGTGTAATACGCATTGCACAGACTTCAGCCGTGGGAACTGCTGCAACTCCTAAGGTATACCACTGGCGGCGGCCCGGACGATTGCAGAAGTTGTCACAGGCGCGATCCATGAGCTCCCAACTCATGCTTTACTCATACACAGCCAACTGAAGGGTGACTTGGCCCCAAGAGCAAAAAATCTCTCTACACCATCACTTGGGCTACCCAGTTCTCAACATGAGAAGGTAAGATTTGGACAATACTCTTCAGGCAGCACTTACCACACAGCAGCCCTTCATCTCGGATCAACATGCGCGCTAAGGTAAAGCTTTCCTCATCGCTGCACTTGTACCATTTGTCTACCAGCTAAAGAGAAGGGAGGGAAAAAAAAGACATTATTTGATACAGTCAACCTGTCCCAATACAGAAATGCCAGTTCCTACGCATCTACCCTGTACGGAGGGCTGCCCTCACAGTCCTGGAACCCACATTTGTTTGCTTCCCTCTTTTCTCCCTGTTTCTTTCTCCTTTTGTATTACAAAAGGGCCTGTGTCATTAATCTATGGACAACAATACCTGGAAACTGTAGGTGCTCTATACCATTAAAAAAATATTAAAATACTTTCCAAATCTGTTTCTTTCAGCCTCCTTCCACCCTGCATGCTCAACAGTTAACATGTATAGTCACTCAATAGTTAGCATGTATGTTTGAGGTGAGGGAAGGGAACTACTATGGCCTAGATCCAAAGATGGCGCGCAACAGTCCTCACATTTACACTAAGGCTTTTCAGACAGCATGCATTCCTCCGCCGCCCCAAGCTTGGAAGAGTCTCTAGAGCAGGAGTGTCAAACTCATTTCATACAGCGGGCCAAATAGCATTCATGATGCCTGCTGCGGGCCGGAAGTGATGTCACTAAGCAGGAAATGATGTCATTAAGCAGGTCATGACCAGAAATAAGCACTTTTTTCACTTAGGAACTCACTAGCTGCAAATGACAGAAGAGAAAAATACGCAAATCTTGATCATATTTTCAAGACATGGGAGAGCCCAATTTATTAGCATGCAGACTGCCCTTTCAGCAGTGATACCTCAGCACAGCTCAGTAGCTGAGAGCAGCTGATGGTGCTGGGAGAGCCTGATAAAGAGCCGGATAAAGAGCTTCTGTGGACTGCATCTGGCCTTATGTTTGACACCCCTGCTCTAGAGTAACATCTAGTGTGGTGTTAGGAACCATAGCAGCAGGAAGAGAAATTCTGCAGCCCCTCCATGCTCATGAAAGTGTGTTAGATGAGCTCAGGTGACCCTGTCCCAATGACCCAGTTCACGTGAAGCATTCTGAAGCCAGGCTTTCCTCTTGAGATAAATCAGAAAAAGGTATTTCGTGGCAATCTCCTTTGCCATTTTCATGTCATGTTTCATCTTCCAGCCTCATCTCCCATTTGTTCTGCTGTAGTCCATGTACTTCCAGCACATCCAACCCATCTAGAGAAGGCAAGGAAAGGTTAAACGAGCAGCTTGACTTACTGATCTGTCCAGAACTGTAGGTATGAAATCATACCCGATCCCTTCCACTTCATACGTTGTCTTGTCTGTTGTATTTAGTTCTTCAGGCTCTGCAAGAATGGATCCTTCCGGATCTACACCTATAATCTGTGAAGCAGTTTTTAAAGCCATCAGCATTCCAAACACAGCATTACATCACCATAAGCATCTCTAAACACTGTTATACTATACTACGGTAATGTCACAAATAGTTCTTCTTCATTTGGCCCTTGGAAAATGCCCAAGCAAGTGTCCCTCTGCTTGCTATGCCCGTGGAAAAACTTGTGGCATACTCATACTCTGCTTTCACTTGGCTTAGCGATAGGTTCAATGGGTCAAGACCCGGATCCCATTCAGATGTGAGGTCCAGTTACAGCATGTACACATTGTGTGCCAGCAGTCAGAGAGTCTTCACAGCATAATAAGATATGGGAGTTAAGAACATTATAACAGGTTCTTGGATGAGAAAAAGTGGCCCTCACAGAGAGAATATATATAACACTGATACACATCTCCACATCACTCAGAAGAGTTTTGCAAGGGAGAGAAATCACAGTACAGGACACAGAGGGAAAGGAGCCCAACGTATTTTGAATATGTTTAAAAGGCATCAGTGGTAAAAATGATTGGAAGAACACAGGGCTATAAGGCCCATCCATAAGGCCAACTGAGGCAGGCAAATTGGCAGGGGGAAGCCCACTTTCACTCACCCTCTCATTTCCACTGCATCGCTTCCCCCTCCCACTCCCTGAATTGAAAGATGAGGATGGAGTGGAAGAGGAAATGTGGAGGAGACAAGAGTGGTGAGCTAGAGCATCCCCCTCTTCCAGTCCACGGAATGGGAGGAGCAGAGGCTGGCACACCATTAGGTCAGGGGGAGCAGTATTTGGCATGTCACCTCAGGCACCGAGAGGTCTTGGGCCACCCCTGGGAGAACACTGGTGGCTATCCCTTCCAAACATGGAAATGCAGACATTTTCTATTTTCCCAGGAGGATGAAATCAATACGTAGGACACAAGCAAAACAAGTAGACGGCAACATCATTGGCAGTTTTTTTAAACTGGAAGCCTGGGGAATTTTCTTATCAACTCCATTTTTCACATCATCTAAAGCTGTGGTGTAGTAGTAATAAAGAACATCAGAGGTAGAACATTAGAAGGCCATTAACAGAATTTGAATGTTTAATTTACACATTACAATCCCACTGTAAACAGCATCAACATTCTGAAGTCCTGCACTGATGAGCGAAGCAGTGGCAGAAATACTCGAGCTCAGTGCTTCACAAACTTTTTAGCACCACGACCCACATAGCGTCGGCAGCTGTGTCAGTCGGGTACCAACCCAGCATGCCTTGTGCAGGGACAGCCTGCTCAATCTCATTCAGAAGTGGTTGCAGCCAGCACGGCAGACTCGAATGAGCGACCTGGGCCGGAGGCCATGAAACACTCCTGCGGGAGGAGGGCCCGCAGTCCATCAGCTGGGCCAGGTAAGTCCATGAAAAGTTTTTGAAATCACATTTCAAAAACTTTTCACGACGCACCAAAAATGGTGTGTGTGTGGTGTGTGTGTGTGTGTCGCAACCCATAGTTTGGGAAACGCTGCTCTAGCTGGAACTCACTTTGCATCCAGGACATTTCTCCTTTAGTTTTCGGGCAATGCCAGTGATGGTGCCTCCTGTGCCAGCTCCAGCCACAACCATGTCTACATTACCTATTGGAGGAGGAGAATGAAACATATGACTGAAGTGGTTTACAAGCATTCAAGACAAAAAGCTGAACAAACTCACACAGTGTGGTGGTGTTTTGTTTTTTTTAAATTAAGGTCAAGATTGATCTCTCATTAATTAAAGCAGAACTGACGTCAGAAAATAATGGGTTATACAATGCAACACACCAGCTTCCTCTCCATGCGACAAGGCATTCACCAGTCATTATTACTGAACTAACTGCATATATGTTAATATGTTTGTTGCACACTACAAATGCTGCTTTACCAGCATATTAATTTATTTATTTTTCACATTTTTATACCGCCCTTCCTCCAAGGAGCTCGGAGTGGTGTACATATTTCCTCCCCTCCTTTTTGTCCTCACACCAACCCTGTGAGGTAGGTGGGGCTGAGAGATAGTGACTGGCCCAAGGTCACCCAGGAAGCTTCGTGGCTGAGCGGGGATTTGAACCTGGATCTTCCAGGTCTAAGTCCGACTCCCAAACCACTACACCATCCTTGCATTAGGATTGTGAGTTTCCATTCTAGATAAGGCTCTTGGACCTTTAAAAGTGTCAAACAAGAGAAATTGTTAGCACCTTCTCCCATCTTTGCAAAGGGAGAAGGTGCATTGGCCAAAGTTCTCCCTTCAACACTGTAATGCCACCATCAAAGGCTGTAATGTCCCCATCCTGCCTTTTATTCAATGGCCCTATTACTCATTGGGTTTTTTTTTTTAAATTACAACACAGTGTAAAATCATGTTCAGATATTCTTCAGCGAACAGCACAAGCAATGTAAATTAGCATCCTTGAATGATATACTGTACTAGATTTGGGTGAGAGGCTGTGAAGTGCAAGAGTGACTTCTACCGCAGAAAACCTTTTATCAAACAGAGTGGGGAGGAAATGTTATATGGGAGCGCCCTCTGCTGGCTCCATGATAGTAAATACAAAAAAGAAAACAATGCAAATTGTCATTCAATGCCTGAAGGAAAGCCTGGAAGTTTATTTGCAAAATAAATGTCTAGTCTGCCCTATGCTGAGGGTTCAGGGTGCATAACATATGTTAACAAAACAGAACAATAACTGAAGTCTGGCCTAAATCAATGTACTGTATATATGCAATAGTAGATAAAGTATGAGATTTGGATATGGGAGACCAAGGAGCCAAGCTTTGTTCAGCCACAAAGTTCCCTCCGCAGTCTTGGATAAAGCAGAGCCTCCCAGGGTTACTTCACATGTGACAGAGGTAGCGGGTGCATCATCTGCACTCAGAGGATGTTCTCCGTGAAGCCAGGCACTCCCAAGCAAGAAACAAATTGAGGAGCAAGCAAGGCATCAACGCAAAAGGAGCCATCTCGAATCCATGTACACTGTGTTCAGTTTCCTTGCTAGCCACGAGCTAAAAAAGATGCTTGTTTACTTAAAAGACTAACAGCGCAATCCTATCCAACTTACACCACTGGTGCAGCGAAAACGGGAGGTCTCAGAACGGAAAGGGGATTCAAATCCCTTTTGCATTCCCCTTTTGGAGAGGATTTAAATCCCCTTTCCTTTCTGGGGCCTCTCGTTCTCGCTGCACCGCTGGTCACAATATCGGTGGCATAAGTAGGATAGGATTGCGCTGTTAGTTTGTCTTGTAACAGGAAATGAAACAAGCAAAAAAGCTTCCATTTACTTTGGCTATTAATCAGGTTGATGAACGGACTCTTAGCTAATGCTCAAGATAAGAATAAAATGCCCACAGCTCGTATACTCCTTAACAATGGCATGCTGTATAACATAGTGTACTCGGGAATGTGTGACGCAGATATATTCTGTTTCCTCAAAAGGACATGTATACATAGTGCAGCTGTGAAATGAGAAATGTGTTAAGCAGTATTCAAGCTAATTAGCCACATGGAGAAATTGTGACACCAAGAGCCTAGTCCTATGCATCTCTACTCAGAAGTAAGTCCCATTATAGTCAATGGAGCTTACTCCCTAGGTACATGTGGATAGGATTGCAGCTTAAATGAGAGAAGAATTAGAGTACCGTAAAACACTGAAAAGTGCTAAACCATGCTCAATATTAATATCATCACAATATCAAAGCCTCATCAGATTCCAGCTCCTAAAATGCACACACATTGTAAGATTGCACATGCTTCTGAAAGATGCTCAGGACGTGTACATGCCCTCATCTTAGGGCAGCCTTGCAGTTTGCCTGCTTGACAATGCAAACTATTAATTTTCCCAGGGCAAACTATACTCAAGCATCACCTGCTCCAGAAGAGGCTCTCTCGTTAAGAATAATAATAAAACTGCCCCACTCTAGAAGTCTTTTGAAGCTGGAAAAAAGACCAGTAGAGCTGTCCATGCACAGAACTCAGTGTTGCCCAGCACAAGCATGTGGGGCTACGGTTGCCCTTCCATCATGTTCAGTGGGGGAGAGGGAAAGGATCAGTGGCCAGTGGACAGAACAGAGGCCTGACGAGTCGTCTCCGTGGGCCAGACAAACCCCCGCTGGGGGCTGGATGCAGCCCGCTGGCACTACTGTAGTTTGGAGACTCCCTCCACTAGCTGAAGGCGGAACGTACCTTCACACTGCTGCAGGATCTCTTCAGCGGTCGTGTCATAATGGGCCAGGGGATTACTGGCATTGCGGTACTAGGTTGGAAAAGAATGGAAAATGTACATGAGCACAAACAGCAGCCTCGCAAGCTTACATCCAAATATAGCCATACATGGCCAGCTATTATTTCCTCAAATGTTGGTCTGGAAAAGAATCCTGCAATCGCCCCAAAGTAGAACATGATGCACTTCCTTGCGGAGGGACTAGGACGGTCCTAGCATCACTCAACGACAGACCACTCTCTAGGCTTATATCTTTCCAGATAGACCTTTCTCAGAGAGGTTATCGTGGTCCTTATACAACAAAGGCTGCTCCTCTCCAGTGGCTAAAACGACACCGAGGCCCCAATCCACAGGAAGGTAATTACACTTATGTTCCATTGAAATCAGGGCTGCAATGATTGCAGCTGACTTTAGTACCTTTTTTAATGTTAATGTACCAGGTTAATGTTTACTTTAAAAAGGTAAAGGTATCCCCTGACAATTAAGTCCAGTCGTGTCCGACTCTAGGGTGTGGTGCTCATCCCCATTTCAAAGCCGAAGAGCCAGCGTTGTCCGAAGACACTTCCGTGGTCATGTGGCCGGCATGACTCTCCTTGCCGCAGCGCATAGCATGCAGCTGAAACACGGAGTGCTGTTTACCTTCCCGCAAGCGGTACCTATTTATCTACTCGCATTGACATGCTTTGGAACTGCTAGGTTGGCAGGAGCTGGCCAAGCAACGAGCACTCACCCCGACGCGGGAATCGAACTGCCGACCTTTCGATCGACAGCTTATGGTTCAGCGGTTTAACCTGCTGCGCCACCCGCTGGCCTATTAATGTTTACTTTAGTACCAGGTTAATGTTAACCTGTTCATGTTAATGTGACCCAGCTTCCCCATGAGTAACCTTCTCAAGATTAGGGCCAGAAGTGGCTTTTTTAGCTTATGAGCGAAAGTAACTGTGCACTGAAAACAAGTGGCTAGCTCTAGCTTCCCCCATCCTTTGCAGGCCAGAGACTCAACTTGGAACCAGGAGGATCACTCTTGTGGCTGGTATTTTACCTGATCCAATATATGGGAGTTGGGGATCTCATTCTTCAGTCTCCACGCCACCCCAACATGCGATTCTGGAGAGTCAAATCTAGCAGTAGTTGGTGTTCTCACAATTTCAGCCCCAAGAGCTCTCAGCACATCTACCTGAGGTAAGAACAAAAAAAAATACATATATTAGTGAAATGTGTTATTGTGCCCACCTAACCTAGACACAAAAGCTTAGCCTATAGGGCTTTGACAGTGTATTTTTTTTAAAGTTTACACTGGATGTTGGTTCAGCGTTACCTACTTTTCTCACAGTCAAAAAGCTGACAGCACAACCTTAACTTCACACGGTGTTGTATTGCCAGTCTACGTTCTCTGCCTTATTAAACACGGTATTACCTTACCGTCACAACAAGCTGGCCATACCTATCCCATGCGCAGTAAACTGAATTGCTGGCTTATGGCACATCAGCAACCAATTATGAAATCAAGTGTTGAGCTTTAAAGGATCTGAAATGACCAACAGCTCTGACCTTCTCCATGCTCATTTTCTCCGGCATCACGATGATGCAGCGGTAGCCCTTCACTGCAGCTGCCAGGGCCAACCCAATCCCTGTAATCAAGAAAAATGTGCAACAAAAGATTTATTTTGTATTCATTTCAAATCAGTGTCCCGATATTCTGGGGCCCAACCAGAATTAACAATTCCAAACAATTTGCATGGTGATCGTGGCATCACTATAGCAGAGCCGGGAGGAGCAAATGCCCCCGGGTGACAATTGCGGTCTCCTGGCAAGGAGGAGCCGCAGAAGAATTTTTGAGCTCTGCGGGCTCAGAGGGCTGCATGAGCAGCTGCGGAGTACAAATGCACCGAAATCGGCACGTTTCTGGGGCTCTCCCACCTTCCCCGAGTTCAAATGAAGCCTTCCGGGAGTGCAAGGGGTGGGGCGAAGACACGAAACGCATCATCGGCCCCCCATGTGACCCAGCTAGCAACGCAACTGCATGGTGAGTTGATTGTAAGCCAAAAAGCACTTTGCCCATTTAGCCAGGTGATTGGTGGCAGCAAAACACTTTCGATACACCTCTGGCTGTGGATACACTTCTCCTCCATCAGCATATATGGCTGTTTTGGATGATAGCCCAAGGCAACAAGGGCAGGCAGGTGCAGCTAGCAAAACCACCACACAGAACCTCATTCTCTGTTCCTATTAACGAAGGTTCCTGAAATACAGTACATCACTCCAAGCATCAGAAATATTTTGAAGGTCACGACTTGATTCTTGATCAGCTGTTAATTTAACCATTTGAATTGAGGCCCAAACCACATTAATCCACTCTGATTTTTTTTTAATTGGCATTTTCCAAAGTTCCACATTTGTGATTCTAGCAGCAGTAAGTAAACACAAAAGCAGACTATATGAATGTTTGAAGGCACAATGTTCTTGACAAAGTTTAACATGTGTAAGAACCGCCACATATGATAAACGTCTCCCTCGCTGTTTGCATTTTACCCATTTTCTTGTGGGTTACAAAGTATTGGGAGGCCGTTTTGTAACAATGTTCAAAGATACCGAAAAATACAATTCTTCTGAGAAGGAAAAAGTCAAACTTCTTCAGAAATCTTATTTCGAGTGTCCCTATTCCCTGCAGAGGCGGAAGAAAGACGGAGCGCGCGGAGCAGCTGCTCCAGGCGGCAGGCGCGGGGGCGCAGTCAGCGTTGGGGGGGTTACTTACCCCTGCAATGTCTCGGCCCTCCCACCCTCCCTGGAGCTCGTTCGGCTCCAAAATGGTACCGAAACCGTGGGGGGGGGGAGTGTTTGGAGTTGCGCTGGGCGCGACGACGTCACGTCACTTAGGCCCCGCCCCCTTGGCCCGGCCGCCGGGAGGGCTAGTGGCATTACTGATTTCCTGTTATCATACAAGGCTTTGGATTATAGTTCTCTAAATTCATAAGACAGGAGTTAGAAAGCCATTTGTTTTCTCCTGAATACACCAAATTTTCAAAATCATTTTTTGATCTGGACGCGGCATATTTATGTTTTGGGGAAACTATCAAATTGCTAGAAGGTTGTGTTGATAAAGGTTGGTTTCTCACACATCACACTAACAATTTGCTCAAAAGGATAAAACTACATTAACTACATCAATTGGGAGAAAACCATGTTAGCTGCTGTATACAATTGTTGCCCTTTTCAGACGCCTGAAGCGGGAGCTCTGAGCATGCACAGGGCAGGGGGCTGGTGTAATGTAAACCACTCGCCCGGTCAGTTCATTTTGTGCACACAACGGCTGCCTCTATTCCTTGATTACTAACCTCTGGTGGGCTCACATTTCCACTCTCTTCTTTCTTTCTTTTTTTGCCAGCCCTTACTTTTCTGCTCCTAGCTCAATCCCCTTCACTTGACCAGCACCAATCTGCCAGTCCAGCATCATCTCTTCTTCCTCCCTTGGTACAGTTTGATGACCTTCCATCTAGCACAGACTGACCAGTTATCCCTTAGTCCTTGGACAAGCAATTGCTCCTGGCACCCCCGAGGTTTTATGGCCCAATTAGAGCCTTGTCCCTAGGAGCAAGAGGTTAGCTCCTGGGGCCTAAATCTTGCCTGTTCCTGAAGAATCTCAAGTGTCTTCAGGCATAGCAGAACTCCTGGGATAATGGATTCCAGCCATTTTCTTTGGTTCACACAAGCACCCTGCTATATTTAACTAACATCTAGGCAACCATCTGTTCAAAACTTAACATGTTAACATGGCTCATGAAAGTAGCAGCTGGACACAATCCAGCCAGAGTTAATCTCTTTACAGGCGCATTGACTTCCGTGGGAAGAAGTTAAGCTCAACCATCTTCTACTTTCAGTTTAGGAAAATCAGCTATGTGTTCAGCAATCACTTTCCCTCCAGTCTTTTCCCGGAGACTATAACTGCACACAGACTGTCCGACATCCGTACCTGTGTTTCCCGAAGTTGGCTCAATAATAGTGTCCCCAGGTTTCATAATCCCATCCCTTTCAGCATCTTCCACCATCCTTAGGCTAATCCGGTCTTTCACGCTCCCTCCAGCATTAAAATACTCACATTTGGCCACTGAAAACATAAAATACAAAATGTTTCAGTTTTAAGACACAGGAGGCACATCGGTTTTCAACAAAGGAACTGATGCATGCTATAACTAACCATATTCCAATAAGAGTTGCATCTGCTTATGGACAGAAGGAAAGACAGTTCATGTGACAAAACTAAAGGATTTTGATATACTGTATCATGTAGTCAGTTCTGAATCAACCCAATACTGTTTCTCCCCTAAACCAGTGTTTCCCAAAGTGTGCTCCTAAGAGCCCTAGGGCTCCCACAGTACCCTTCAGAGGCTCCACAAGCAAACAATAAGCAGCCACCATCTGCCCAGCACCACTCTGCGCATGCGACAACACTCTGGGGCTCTCCAAGACACCCCACATGCCTGGGGTGTGTGTGTGTGTTCGAGACTCTATTTAGGAGTTTAAAGGGTTCCAGAGACCAAAACATTTGAGAACTGCTGTCCTAAACTATCGACAATACAGTCAAGTATTAAACTTGCCCCTGCCCCCCTCTCCCCCCCCACACACAGCCATCAACCACTTTCCCAGGAATGTTGCCTCTCAACACACATAATTCATCTGTGGAACTCCTTGCCACAGGATGTGGTGATGGCACCTGGCCTAGATGCCTTTAAAAAGGGGTTTGGATAGATTCATGGAGGAAAAGACCATCACAGGTTACAAGCCATAAGCAACCTCCTGGCTTTGGAAGTAGGTTTTCTCTGTGCCAGGTGCAGGGGAGTGACAGCAGAAAACAGGTTATCTTTTTGGCTGTGTGCTCCCTGAGGCATCTGGTGGGGCCACTGTGTGATACAGGAAGCTGGACTAGATGGGCCTTTGGCCTGATCCAGCAAGGCTCTTCTTATGTTCTTATGTTATAACTCTCATGGGATTTCTGTTGTTTCTCTTCCGCTCTTTCCTTCCCTATGGGATTGAAGCCAGCCTGGGTCTTTTAACCTTAGCTGGCAATGCAAAGCCTGGAGGATTTGGTCCACTGTTCCTGTTCCCTCCACTTAAGACTAGCAAATATACAATCAAGCTATTGTGCAGGTGGCCACATATTTCTGGATTTTAAAAAAAAATGCAAACACTATCCAGATCTTGACTGAACTGTTCCTTCTCAGTCCTATAATTGTGAGTCTCCTTGACAATATTGCCAGTGATTATACAGATTTTTTTTGAAATCACAACTCCAGTTAACTGGCAAATACTCACAGAGTTCACATTTAAGTCCAAAGTGCTTTCCAATCTTGTTGATTCGCACCATTGGAGTATTACCAATTTTCTTCAGGATGTCTGGCATAATATTTGGAGTCGCTGGTCTACACCAGAAAGACACAGAAACATAGAACAGGGGTGTAAGCAACACTAAATTCCACAGCTCCACATCAAAATCTGAACATGATGTGCAAAGATCAAACTGGACAAGAACCCTTGGCTCCAACACCAACAGAACTGGGCAGGTGCTCTCTTAATTCCAGAGTCTTTTGAAGGATCACTTACAATACAACATGTCGGTGGGGTGATTCAGAGTGAGACTTCCCAAGCTCCCAAGTACATTTGCTTGGGGCGTCAGGCCTGATCCACTTCCTCTCCTTCTCGGCAGCGTTACAAGACTCCTTCTCCGGTATTCCATTGGGTATACAATTGCCCGAGATGTGAGAACAAGATGTAGCATTCATTTCAGCTTCTGTGGGAACTGATGGCATTGTGACCTTGAGAGAGAGAGAGAGAGAGAGAGAGAGAGAGAGAGAGAGAGAGAGAGAGAGAGCAGTGTTATTGTGGCATAGTGTTTGCAAAAGGCAACCGTTGTGGCTAAAGACAAAGCGGCATATAAAAGTATTAACTATCCCAAATAAAAAATGGCAATAACCTTCAGCAAAAAGTTTGTTTACATTTTATCCTGCTACTTTCAAATTGCTCAGTCCTTGAAGACTTAACATGAAACATCGTTGTAGAGTTGCCATTTTGTATCTGGCAGAATACTGTACTTCTATATCTGGTTTTATTAAAATCCTACAAGTGAATGAGAAAATATAGTATTATTCATGTGGTGCCCCATATTCATGGCACTGGGCTATGTCAGATACTAGGAATGTGAAGTATTCTGCAACGCTCAGAGCGAGGGCAACAATCCTATCCATCTTTCCAGCGCTGATGCAGCCATGCCAATGGGGAATGGGCTGCATCCTGTGGTGGGCAGTCACGGAGGCCTCTTCAAGGTCAGGAAACATTTATTCCCTTACCTCAGAGCTGCATAGGCGCTGGAAAGTTGGGATAGGATTGGGCCCTTAGTCCAGTGTTTCCCAAACTTTTTCAACCCGCGGCTCCCTTGACCATTAGCAACCATTGGCCGTGGCTCCCCATTACATTACATTGATGCCTGCCAATTGGCACTGCACTGTTTTCAGAGAGGATTCCGTGGCACTCCGCGGCTCCCCTGGCTGGTATCCGCGTCTCCCCTGGGAGCCACGCCTCCCAGTTTGGGAACCACTGCCTTAGTCTCATAATTGCTTCTTTCCCTCATCTTCTTAGTTAATTTTGGAAGTAGTTTAGGCTTCACTGTCCTGGGAAGTAGAATGAGAAAAACACATGATTAAACGTCCTAAGGAAGACTGGGAGGGAGAATTATGGAGGGAGTGCATGGTGTGATGCGAATGAGTAATGTTTGGTTACTAAGAAGGTGTATGCGTACACATGTGTATTCGACTCAAGGTGCATCTGCATCCCACTCAAATACATCTAATTAAAAAATAGAGTGTGGTTGTTTATTTGTACCAGGAGCACCAGGACCTTGTGGAATACCCTCCCCAGGGAGGCTCAGCAGGCCCAGGTGCTGGATGCGCCTTTAGGGGTGACAGGCGACACCCCAGGTGACAACCACAGTCTCCGCGTGAGGAGGAGCTGCGGCAGGATTTTTTCGCTCCGCGGCTGCTTTTTTTCAAGCTGTGTTTGCAGCCGCGGAGCTGAAAATTGCCAAAACCACCTGCCCTAGGTCCTAGAAGGCTTCAAATAAAGCCTTCTGGGAGTAGAGGGGGCGGGGCAATGACGGGAAACACGTCATCGCCCCCCCACACACATACACACACGTGACCTGCTAGCGACGTAACTGGTAAGAGGATTACTTTCAGTGGCTAAGAGCCTGAGCAACAACTACCTTGGTTTGAATCTCACCTCTGCTATGAACTCATGGGCAGCCCAATCCTGCTTAAGGATCCGCCGGGCAGCCGAGGCCGTCCGCTGGATCCTGATCGCTGCGGGCAGCCTGTAGCAGGCAGTCCATGGTGGAAAGTCTACTCGGGGAAGGGGACACTCGTCCCCTTCCCCGAGTGTAACAGCGGCTGGGGCCGATAGGCCTCCTCAGAATTCCGCCAGTTATTTTGCTGGCGGAAGTCGGAGGAGGCCGTGTAACGGCCCAGTTGCCCGGCGTGGACTGGGATATGGTGGGAGCCATGCCGCCACCCCAGGCAACTGGGCCTATGGCCATACTCCCAGCTCCGCCTACCCACCCTAACCAACCGACCCTCCGCCCACACAACAAAACAAGAGACAGTTGAAGCAAGTGGATGAAGTTCTTCCTGGAGATCCCCCCCCCCATGTGATGCAGTGTTGGAATTTCCTGAAAACCCTTTAAAACCCTTACAGTTTAAAAAACAACAACTCTAGGATTACTTTCAGTAGTCACTTGGACATTGATGCCAATTCCTGGAGCCTCCAGGCTAATCCTTGGAAGTTGGCAACTCTATAATCCACACCTCACCCAACTTCTGGCAAAGTGAATCAAACAGAGTGTGTGTGTGTGTGTGTGTGTGTGTGTGTGTGTGTGTGTGTGTGTGTGTGTGTGTGTGTGTGTGCGCGCACACACATGTATGGATTCAAATGCATCTATTACTACATCTATTATTAATTAGGCAGAACATGCACGTATTTGTCTTGGGACAGCAACTGACAAAAGTGAAATTGCTTCTAACAAGAGTGCTCATCTGAATATGTACCCTCAACAAAATATTTACTTCTGATTCTTGTAATGCTTCTGTCTGTGGCCAGATCATATCAGGTGCATCTTGGTGAGTTAAGGGTGGGATTTACAGCCTCTAGCTCCACATTTGTTGTTGTTGTTCAGTCGTTAAGTCGTGTCCGACCCTTCGTGATCCCATGAACCATATCCCGCCAGGCCTTCCTATCCTCCACTATCTTCCTGAGTTCGCTCATTTTCATGTTCGTTGCATCGGTGATGCTGTCTAACCATCTCATCCTTTGCCTTCCCCTTTTGCCTTCAATCTTTCCCAGCATCAGAGTCTTCTCCAGAGAGTCCTCTCTTCGCATTAGGTGGCCAAAATATTTGAGTTTCAGCCTTAGTACCTGTCCTTCCAGGGAACAGTCAGGGTTGATTTCATTTAGGATTGACTGATTTGATCTCCTAGCAGTCCAAGGGACTCTCAGGAGTCTTCTCCAGCACCACAGTTCAAAAGCATCTATTCTTCGGCGCTCAGGCTTCCTTATGGTTGCGAGAGTTGGACCATACATTGCTACTGGGAACACCATCACCCTGACTATACGAACTTTTGTTGGCATGGTGATATCTCTGCTTTTTATTATGCTGCCTAAGTTTGCCATAGCTTTCCTTCCAAGGAGTAAGCGTCTTTTAATTTCATGGCTGCAGTCTCCGTCTGCAGTGATCTTGGAACCCAAAAAAGTAAAATCTGTTACTGCTTCCATTTCTGCCCCTTCTATTTGCCAGGAATTGATGGGACCAGATGCCATGATCTTAGTTTTATTAATGTTGAGTTTCAAGCCAACTTTTGCACTCTCCTCTTTCACTCTCATCAAGAGGCTCCACATACTCAAAATTATAAAGGGTATTGTTGCCTTGCAATGCATTTTCACACCCTGGGTTGGATCTCACGGTTCCTAATGTGGATTAGAAACCCAACCTCACCCAGAGTTATCATTAATAGGATAAATTTGATCTACAATGTCATGGTTTTTCTTTTTACTACTGTTAACAATTGTGGTCTTTTTCTCCCAGGCCTTATAGGCTTCAAGAATCCAGTGGACTGACCATAAGCGCTTTCAGAAGTTTTAATAAGTAAACAAATTCACTGCAAAATGAAACTGACAAGACTGGAAAATCAAGAACTAGAAAATTACATGTGGCAAGGATACCAGGAAGCACTGTTTGTGGACAGATCATACGGTAGACAAAATATTCCCTAAAGTAAGAACATGACAGGCAGCCCGATCCAGTGTAAACATAGAGCAGCAGAGCGTGCGCTCCGCCGTTCTATGTCGTTGCAAATGACTTTACAGGAAGGGCTGCTGGCACAAAGGCCGGCAGCCCTTATTCCCCCAGCAGACCGTCCTTGCGCCCACTGGAGAGGTAAGCCCTGCACCAGCCAGTGCAGGGGCGGGGGGAGGGCAGACTGGGCAGCAAGGGAGGGGTGTACATTTGAGGAGACCCAGAGGGCCCCGGCCGGCTTGTACCCCGGGGAAGGGGACGAATGTCCCCTTCTCCCAAGGTGCTCCCAGGCTGCCCCAGGGCAGCCTGGGACCAGGATAGGATGCAGCAGCCGGTCCTTTAGGCAAGCCACATGTTACACAGGATTGCGCCCTGAATCTCCATGTTGATGTGTTCCTGGAGACCGTTACCAGATGTGCCATGCAACCTGACACCTCTTGATAGATCAGCTTTCTCTTCTACCTGATCCACATGTATTTCACCCACACCTGTGTGCCATCCTGCAGTGGGCATGAACACACAGGGTAGGAAGCCATCTGTTCCCAACCACTTACTTCTTTCTTCCAAAGGACCTGCCCTCGGTCTAAACAGATCTTTCTGGTTCTTGAGCAGCTGCCTGGGGAGCAATGCCAGTTAGAGAAAACAAGCTTTGTTCTTAACTGCTGGTCAGAACAGCTACTTGCTCTGATCATAATTCAGTTTTGGAAATTTGACTCTTAAGAAACAAGAAAGCAGACACCTTGTTAATGAAAAATGCATTCTTCATCTCTCTGTTTAGTCTAATATTTGTACAGTACCTGCCATGTTTCTAACATAATACATATTTTCCCTCTGAATTACTTTAAAATAAGTTTGTATGTTGCACCTGTACCTTAAAACCAAGAGTAGAGGCAAAAGAACAAATATAGACTTCCAGGAGTTGATGGGCAGGAATCTGAATGACTTGCAGCACAATCCTATGCATGTCTACTCAGGAGTAAGTCCCATTGTATCCAATGGGATTTACTCCCAGGAAAGTGTGTATAGGATTGTAGCCCAAGTTTGGCTGAACTACACCAAGGCCAACATCTGTGCCAGGGTCAGCGTCGTCGCAGATTGCATTCCAAGTTCCTACTGGCCTGTGCTGAAAGAACTACTAGCGGTTTTAGCCAACTTCTCTCCCAATAAGGTTAAAGAGCTTCAGTCTGTATCCAAGGACAAATCAAACACATCCTGCAAGAAGGCTGCCCAATTCTGGTAAAACAACACTAGTCGACTTGTATGGATGGGTGGCATTTGTACCAGAGGCCTCTGTGTGCAGGAGCAGCACCACTTTGACACTGCTAAACAGTGATCTGGATCATCGTTTTTGTTTCAGAGCAAAAGGGAATATCGGTGCCACCAGGCTCCTTGTCCATTGCCCGTGAGGAACTGAGCAAGGCTCAACTGAATATCTGTACTCGGCATCTTGGCTGCTGACCTCTGTCCAACTCTAATAAAGCAGGTGAGTGGAGTGCAAGATATTCCTAGCCCTTCTGCAGCTGGCAGACAGTCATATTTTTTCCAAGGCCCACAACGTTTGGAAGCAAAGGGTAGTATATTATTATTATTATTATTTACATATATACCACTTTTCAACAAAAAGCAGTTCACAAAGTAGTTTATTTATTTTATTTATTTAAAAAAATTATATCCTGCCTTTTCCTATGCCGAAGGCAAATGCCCAAGGCGGCTTACAACAAAAATTAAAACACATAATTTAAATTTTTTCCGGTAGCTTTCATGGCCCGAGATTACTGTACAATGTTTCCAAATTACGGGTTTAGATGCCATGAGAAAAAGATATATACTTGCACTTTAATAATTCTCCGAAACCGTGGACGGATCTCCGTGTAGGCAGCCGCCCCAGGCACAAAAAACACTAAAATCCAAGGTTATTGTTGAAGGAGTTTTCTGCTCTCCTTCCTTGATATTTATTTGGACAAGGGGCTAACCAAGAACAGTGACATCAGAACTTTACCCCAAGAAGAGGTTCCGAGGTCGGAACGAAACGTTGGGTCAACAATAACCTTGTATTTTAGTGTTTTTTGTGCCTGGGGCGGCTGCCTACACGGAGATCCGTCCACGGTTTCGGAGAATTATTAAAGTGCAAGTATATATCTTTTTCTCATGGCATCTAAACCCGTAATTTGGAAACACTGTACATAATTTAAAATACATAAAATAAGTTTAAACAATACATAACCATACAATTAAAAAAAACAATAAAATCCACTGGGGGGGGGCGCGCGACAGTATGGAGCAGAGAAGCAGCATGGCAGAACATCTTGAGATACAGGAGCCTAATACAGAATTGAACGGTTTCCTGTCCCCAAAGGGCTCACAATCTGAAAAAGATTAATTTATTATTATTGGATTTATATCCCACTTTTCCCTCCAGGGGGGGGGGGGGCGGACCCAAAGCAGCTTACATCAATAAATACAAATCATAAAAATACAAGAATATAAATGGGCAGCCTGCATGATAATTGGGCTCTCTCATATCTTGAAAATATGATCACGGTTTGCATATTTTCTCTTCTGTCATTTGCAGCTAAGGAGTTCCTTTCTGAGAACAAAGTGCTTAATTTTGGCCATCATCTGGTTAATGACATCACTTCTTGCTTAATGATGTCACTTCAGCAGGCACCATGAATGCTATTCTGCCCACTGTATGAAACAGGTTTGACACCCTGCTCTATGTGATAGACAAACTGTTCACCGCTGAAGCCACAACCAGAAATTCCTATTATAGACAGTAGCGTCGCTAGACGCGCGACACCCTAGGGCAGGGGGGTGCGCGTCACCCCCCCGCCCTAGGGGGTCCCCCCCGAACTGGAGGCCGGGGAGCCGGCCTCGGAACGACTGGCTTCGCCGGCGCTCCAGGGCCTTCTGAAAGCCCGCTGGCTCAACACGTAAAGTTTTACGTTTTTCGCGCATGCGCATTGCTTTTCTGAGGGCAAAGGGCTGCCCTTTTGCCCTCAGAAAAGCAATGCGCATGCGCGAAAACGTAAAACTTTACGTTTTGAGCCAGTGGGCCTTCAGAAGGCCTTGGAGCGCCGGCGGGGTCGAACACTCCAAGGCTTGCTCCCTGGCCTCGGAGCTTCCGGACTCCGGAGGCTCCGAGGCCGGGGGAGCCGGCCTCGGAGCGTCCGACGGTGACACGCGGGTGACGTCACCCCTTTGCGCCCATCACACGCACGTCACCCCCTGGAGGGCCGCCCCCCCCGCCAGGCTCTGTCGACGCCTCTGATTATAGATTCAGACATCTCTGCAACCTTGAGGGCTAGAAAGAGCCATTGTTTTAAAATGAAAGCTGGGATCCTCAAAAGATGTATCCAGGCTGGTAGTTTTTCCACGCAGATAAGGATAGAAACTTAGATGAAATAAAGCACACTCTATTCCATGATGTTTCACGATCTGTGCTCCACTTTCTTTTCTCATACAAAGCTTGTCCCCCTATAATTAAAGTGGTAAAATGCTTGTGTGTGGTTGTTCTGAATCAAAGTATCAGGCTGTTCCCATCCCTCCTCATTCCTTATCAGCGTGTATATTTTGTTCATGTTGAATCTGTGCCAGATTGCATTTACCTCCTAGACACATTGATTAGCTAGTAGGGTCATTTCGTTTTGCAGGGGCTATACTTAATGGAGAAGGAGCCCTACCTTAAGTAAAGAAGACAAAAGTTCTTGCTGTGGTTCTCAGTGTCCTGAGTCAAACACGGCAGTACTTTGTCATGCATCTTTTCAAGCATGCACTTCTAGAACACCTCCGGGCCTGTCCACAGAGATCCTGCTGGCCATAACAGAAGGCCACCCTCCTTGACTTACATAGCAGATGCAAGTGATACTGTGAGCATCTCAGTTACTTCAGGAGGACACATGAAGCTTGCCAAGATTATGCAACTGCCACTTATACCAAAGCACAAACAGCTTCTCAGATATAGAAGCAGCAGTAATTACACTTATGATATATAGCCCTAAGGCTGGAAAATTTCCACTCTGCTCATATGGTCTACCTTACCAAGCAAAACATGGGATATCCATTTCCTAAAGTTCATCAGGTATATTATATTAATAAGCCTGGGAGTCTTTCCAGTATATCACTGGTATTTACAATGTAATGGCACTGAATTCAACTTGGCTGTAATGCCAGAAAAAAAAAGTAGCCAACAGTTAATGTATTAAAGGAACAGTCCTGTCCATGCATGTGGAAAACTAGTACTTCTGGAAGAAAGATCCTAGCGAAGGCCTCTACCCAATGGTCTAATTTTCTATGTGCAGGAAATTTTGTTTTGTTTGAAATACTGGAGAGCTTTCGAATACACAATTCCCCTGCTGTGACCTGAACTAGTGCAGCCTGAAGTAGATTGTATGAACCAGCCCTCAGTTCATTAAACTTTCAGGGTTGGCCACAGTTTTAGAAATATGTTGATGCATATGGACAAGACTAAGCAAGCCATTCAGTAAGTGCGTCATGAATGTAATCAGCAGCTCTAAGCCCTTCCATTTCAAGGGACTGGCCAAGTTTTAATTCAGGCTATGTTGATTTATAGGTGTAACTCTATTTGGTTATTTAACAACAAGTAGTATCAAGGCCTGAAGACAATAACCACGTGCCAGGCTCCTTCTAAGGGGTATGTCCAGAAGAAGAGAATATTTTCATGTTGTTTCATAATGACTTACAGTGCATTGCAGAATCTGTCCAAGTTTATTTACATACCATTTCCTAGTTTTTGCATGTAAAACCCACATATAATTGGTCTGGGCAGAAATCTTTTCCAACCATTGGATCGCCTAGGAGAAACCTTCTCCCAGAGTAGCAACCAGGCCATGCCCACAGTTATTAGAGAAGGGGGGGAGGGGGGAGACAGGCAGAGACACCAGATTCTTCCCAAAAATCAGCAAAACTCACTACAGGTACTATGTACAGTATTTGGAAAAAGGTTAGCACTTTTAAATTCTCTCTTTCCCCATTCTTCCTCTTTTGTTCCATGAACTCACTAGCTTAGGTTAACGAAAGCTTAAGAGAATTTAAGGGGGAAAACCACACACCACATGCAAGTTGTAATAGAGACTCTAATCTGGTGGGAAGTAACACTTGGTTTGTTTAGGAGGCGAGGCGAGACAAGTTAAAACTGGTGGGTCAAAGAGATGCGAACAGAACAGAGCTCAGAGTCAGTTGGCAAGAACATTTTGGGGTGGAGGACTCAATTGCATGGTGCCAGAAGGATGGAACTACCATTACACTTTCACTTTTATCTTTCCATATTCTGTAATAATGCTTTGGAAACTATAATGTTGAGCAAAACTTTCCCAACACCAGAGCACTTCTGTTAAAACCGATGCTTACTATCGGCTGCAATCCTATTATACATACTTATCTGAGAGCACGTTGCATTGAACACAGTGGGACTTAATTCTGAGCAGACATGCATAGGATTGCCCTGGAAACTCTGCAGCCTTAATACAGTAATTTGTGAAGGAAAACAAACATGTTTGGGCACCGCTCTATGGATAAAAAGACCTTCACGTATATTGGGGCAGTGAAGCCAGTTTGCATTCACAAGCAGTCCAAGGATAAGTTCATAATGGTCAGCCACGGTCTAGGGACAGAGTGATGAACCTCAATGATGCAATAAGTTGACCCACTTTGCCCAGTTCCCAAGTTCCTTATATACTCTTGTTTTCTCCTCTCTGGGATTAGTGGAGAATTTGGAAAGGCATAAGCTTGCACAGTTGGTTTGCCTCTTTCTTTGTGAGGATTTTCTCAAGCAAGAAACATACGCAGTGCTAACCACGTTGTCTTTGGCTTAAATTACAGCTCCAAAGTTAAAACAAAACCCTGTTCTCTCCCAGTCTGGATGATAGCAACAGCAACTTAGAACAACCTCTCTCTGACAGGCAGTCAAATCTCATCTGTGCAACCCCCAACTTTGATTAAAACTGTAAACAACTGACTTAGTGTGCCTGACACAAAAAAAATTAAGAAGCAAAACTTCTTTTGTGTACCTCTAACTTAGGAGAATCAAATCAGAGCGGTCAGTGGCCTTTTATTTCACATATAATCTAAATCCGCCTTCACACATTTTCCATTTTGTTCTTTCTGTTCCTTACCCAACAGAACTCAGTCTCCATGCAAGACGTACATGAACAGAACAGGCATATTCTTTAAAGCTTGAACTAACAGTGAGCCCACATGATAATTGGGGCAAATGGAGTTTGACACCCCGTCCTAGATCATTGCCTGAGGTTGGTGGGGGCTGGGATGAGGGTGAACAGGTTGAAATTAAATCCAGATAAAATAGAGATTGTCTTGGTCCGTAGACCTGCAATGCAGGTATTGTACCAGCAACCTGTTCTGAATGGGGTTGCACTCCCTCTGCAGGATCAGGTTCACAGTTTTGGGGTCTTCCTGGATTCTCTGCTGCTCCTGGATAGTCAGGTACTGACAGTGGCCAGTGGGGTCTTAGGTTGATGCGTCAACTGCAACCGTATATGAATCAATCTGGCCTGATCACAATGCATTGGTAACATTAAAAAAACAAAAAAAGTCTAAACTCGATTACTGTAACATGCTCTATGTGGAACTGCCCTTGAAAGCCATTCAAAACTACAATTCGTGCAGACACAGTGGCACAAGTGGTCATGGGGGCAAGTTGGGTGTGATTCTGCCAGGCCGCTGCTCCTTCAACTGCACACTTGCCAGGCACAACTCAAGCTGCTGGTTTTGACCTTTAAAGCCCTTCACAATATAGGACGGGGAGGTGGCCCATCCCTTGAGGTCACCGGGCGGGGGGGGGGCTCCTACATAAGCTGCCACCTTCCAAGTTTCAGTTGGTGGCAATAAGGGGAAGGGCCTTCTCTGTAGCAGCACCACAGCTACAGAACTCCCTCCCTATTTTAATTAAGTACAGAACCGTCCCTGTTGGTCTTTCAGCATGCACTGAATATTTGTCTGTTCTTCTGCTCTTATGATTTGCTGTTTTTGTCTGCTGCTTTATTATTGTTTATTGCTTTTTAAATGGATTTTATGTATTCTTGATAGCTACCATGGGTCTTTTAGTATAAAAAAGAAGGCAGGGTGTAAATGTTTTAAAATAAAATAGAAACATAAGCAACTGTAAAATTACAATCACGCTTACAAGGAAATACGTTTCACAAAAGTCAATAAGACTGACAAGGAAATGTGTTTAGGGTAAAGGAAGAAAGGAGTTCTTGAATTTGAGAGCAAAGTTTCAAACCTCTAAAAGATTAAAAATTCTGTTTCACAAACACACAACCATTAAAAACAATGATGTGGAAGGTAAGCCTCATTATTGGAGGGGGCAAGACTATTGAACACTCGTATTTAGCAAGATCATAAGTACTCAGACTAATGGTCCAATTCACACTAACTGACGCACCGACGGAATGATGCGTGTTCCACCAGCGTGTGCTGCCACAAAAGCCTTCCTGCTGATGCCAGCTGTCGTCGAGAGGCCCACCAGACCAGGTAAGTCCAGCGCAGGGGGAGCAGATTGGGCCCAGGAGGGGGGCAGGATCAACGGCGCCTGCGCTAGGCTGCGCTATATCCAAACCCCCTTCCTAGGCCTGATCTGCCTGCATGGATCAACGTGGATTTGCGCCAGCAATATTGCCAGCGCAGGTCCAAGTTGACTCGTTATGGCTGCTGGGGCTTACCCAGGGGCAAGGTGACAAATGTCCCCTTACCCAGAGGAGACCTCCAGCACGCAAAAATCCCCCGTGGGGTGCAGCGCAGCCAGCACCAATGCATTGCCGCAAAGGGATTTACGCTGGATTGGGCTGTAAATATAGGAAGCTGTATATTATCCAGGAATGGTTTCCAAGTTGTAAACTCCCAAAGCCGTACTATAGATGCAACATGGGAGCTCCATGACTGGAAGTCCCAACATCATCTTCTTATATTTCTCAAACAGCAGGTACTGAGGAAGGAGTTAGTTTGGATTGGGGCCATACCAGGGGGGAGGGGAAGGTTAACTTTCAATCCTATGCCAATTTCCTTCCACTGCTGTTAACTGTGAATTTTTGTGCCTGCAAGTTTTCTCCTCCATGGGTAATAGCAGCTTTGGGGGTGGGGATGATATGGATCAGAGGCGTGGCACATTGGAAAGGTTTAGACTGCCCTCCCCTTGCACTGTGGCCCTGATCCATAAACCCCTTCAACTGCATTTCGAAAAAGAAAGTGCCCCCGGGAGTTCTAATGACAGAACTCTCATGTTGCATCAAACCTGACCTTTGAAATGCAATTCTTTGTGCACCCCAACTTTCCTACTTCTTTTCTCTAACAATCCTGAATGTGAGAAATACAAGGAAAGCTGCAAGAGGGACGGACACATCCCAGGAAAAGTATCCACCCACCCAAAAATTCCCTCCGAATACAGGAGCGCTGCTGTGTATATCGTGGTCATTCATTACACGTTCCATACTTCTCCAAGTGCCAAGAAGCCCCAAGGCCAGAACTGCAGGGTTTGAATGGAGAGACCACTGGAGGAGTAGAGGGTCTTCGCAACGCTCAGCTGCCTTCCTCTGGATTCAAACTGCAAACTTCCTTTGTTGCTCTGACCTCCTGCTTCAACAGCAGGAGAGGCTTCACCTTCTCTAAGCTCCAATGAGTATCACATTCCCAGCTATCTTGACCATTAGTTCCCATTGATCAACTGTCAGCTGGACATCCTGGACTGTCAGCCAGCAATCAGCTTCACAAAGGATTGCCTGTCCACTGCCAACAGACAAGTGTCAAGTTTGATAAGCTGGGGCTCTCTTCTAACCCTGATGGCAAGCTACTCTTCAGAAATGTACCCCAATCAAGCAATTTGCTGTGGGAAAACCAGATACAAGTTGAGTATCCCTTATCCGGACTGATTGGGACAGGAAGTTGTCTGGATTTGTCTGGATTTTGGAATATTTGCATAAATATAATGAGATATCTTGGGAATGGGACCCAAGTCTAAATATGAAATTCATTTATGTCTCATATACACCTTGTACACATAGCCAGAAGGTAATTTTATACAATATTTTAAAATAATTTTGTGCCCCAGCATGCCTTGCGCTATGCCAGCCAGGTGCTGGGAAAAGGTTTTTGTTTTTTTTAAGTCATAGTCCCAAACATGTCTGGATTCCGGAATAGTCTGGATTTCAGATGTCCGGATAAGGGGTAATCAACCTGTACACACCCAGAGGTTTCCCACCCATAAAAGCTGCCCCATTCATATCACTGGAGGGAGTCGCTCTGTGAGAGAAAAGGATTCACATGTACAACTTCCTCCTCTTTTAAAGTGAATGAGGCAGTCTGGACACCGATTTCGATGTACCGGTACTTATCCATGGGCAGAGAGAAAAGTCAGAAGTTCACTACAGTTCCCTTTGGTACAGTTGTTGAAAGGACAGGGCTGACTCTTACAGAGCAATGCTGAAAGAAGAGAAAGAACTCTGATCTTTTGGCACACAAACACATGCACTGGATACAAAATACTGGGAAAAACACAAACAAGTTCCGATTGTGAAGCATAACAGATAAACATGACCATATAACCCTCCAATCCAAAATATGGAAAAGAGAGAGAACCAATTAAATTGGATTGTTATGGAAGAGTTTAGGTTTATTATGAAATAGTTCGGGCAAGGTAGCGAATATCTGAAAGCAAACAATGAGTCTTACTCAGCTGTAATACTTCCTGCAAACAACAAACCCAGTGTGCTCGAAAGTGGTCCCTCTGTGAGTCGATTTACTTATCAAAGGAATTTAGTTATCAAAATGAAACAAACACAGTGTGATGTTGGTTTTAACAGCCTCATATTAATCATACATATAATTTCATCTTTTAAAAGACAGATTATGTTACCATTCACATGTGAATGTCTGTTGGCAGAGTGAGAGCAATTACACATTCTTGGCAGAAAGTGAATCACCGCAGAACAATAGCATGGGCACCAGCACTCCCAAATAGAAAGCAAACCAAACATGCACAACTTTTCAATACAGTATTTAACTCAAAATCTCTCTTCCATTGCCGCTTTCCATCATCTACATGCATTGGGATGTGCATTAACATTCCTACAAACCAAGCATTTGCTAAATGTACACAAGACAGAACCCTAAAGAGCTGCAATAATCATATAAAACATGTCCCAGCAGCCTCTTGCCATGGTTTTATGCAAATTCTATTCTCCATTCCATGCATGCTTGGATTTGCTTTTAGTTTTGCAGGAATCAAAGTTTCTGAGAAACAGATTCACTTGACACATGTTGGATTATAGGGATCTGTTATTATCACACATCTCGGTCCTACCCTGCCCCCATATACCCAGCACAGAAGCCATGATAAAGGCAGATATAATTTCAGAATCCATAGATATGACCCAAAGTATCACAAGGGTAATCTAATCAATGGGAACAAATTGGTATTATCAGTTCCAATATGGAACACAGGAAGATGTCTTGTACAGAGTCAGAACATTAGTCCAGCCAGCTCACTACTGTCTATATATACTGACTGACAGCGAGTGGTTCTTCAGGGTTTCAAACAGGGGTCCTCCTCAGCCCTACCAGTAAATTCGAAGGATTGAACCTGGGACCTTCTGTATGCAAAGCACATGCTCCACCAATGAGCTATAGCCCCTCCCTGTATGCCATGACATTCTGTGCCTATTTTGCCGACTCACTGTATCATCAAAAGGAAGGCATAGCTTCAGCTTCTAGAACATCTCTGATGATGAGGTTTAGGGAGGGTGTGTGTCAAGAAATGCAGCTGACCATTGCAAGCCTTGATCATCATGTCTCATCTTCATTTTTCTAGCTGGATTGGTTACCAATTTGTTTCCAGATGCAATTCAAGGTGCTGGTTATTACCGGTATGTTTAAAACCCTTCATGGCTTCGGACCAAGATACCTTCAGTACTGCCTCCCTCCATGTGAATCATTCTGTCTGTCAGGATCTGGGAGTGAGGTTATCTTGCATGTCCCACTGCCATTTCATGTTAAGCTGGTGGTGACGTATGGGAGGGCCTTTTTGGTGGTGACCCCCACCCACCCTGTGGAGCTCTTTGTCCCCCTCTTTGCTGGAGTTTTACCAGAGACTGAAACCTGGATTTTTCAACAGGCATTTCCTGGGTTCTCTTGGTTTCTGAGTTCTGTTTCTCTTCCCATTTTTTATCTGCGATATATTGTAGTGATGTCAGGTGCTGTCCCTGCCTCCATCAATCATCTTGAGAAGGTCTTTAGATCTACTTCTGAACACATACAAAACACACTACCACATGAATTCTCTGTCAAGTGTTACTTGAACCAGGCGGGAAAGATAGAAATTGCAGTTGAGGGAGGGGGAACCCTGTTCTGCCTGGAAAATCAAAGCATGGCTGGGAATATCCATGGAATAGCATGCAGAAGACCATACAAAAATACCAAAAACTACATAATTAGAGCAACATTTGTTTTGGCTCTTATGTAGCACATGCAGCAAGTGCCTGCAAATTACTTTTCAACTTGTCACAATGATACATTCTTAGATTCTCTCGACGTGTCCAGATTTTAGAGTTCAAAACAATCATTCTGCCAGGAAAACTCCGTCGTAAAATACACTTTATTGTTAAAATTTTGATGGTAAAACTTTACGTTTCGCTCCCAACATTGAAAGCATCCTCAGAAGTCTTTAGCTACACCCTGCAGCCAGATATAAAAGCCTTCTCCTGTTCTCCCAAATGTTTGCATTACAGTTAATTCTCTCACAACTGATCTTCATTACCAATTTACTATCAAAATTTAAATAATAAAGTGTATTTTACGACGGAGTTTTCCCGGCAGAATAATTGTTTTGTCACAATTACTTTTGTTGCTTATCTAAGCAGAGGCGTCGCTCCGGTAGGGGCGGGGCTGTAAGTTTCGCTCCATCCTAGTCCCGTTTACCGAGCGAGCAGGAGGTGGCCCCGCCCCCTCACTGTCGGAGCCATTCCCGTGCTGAGAAAGCAGCAGGCAGCTGCTCGCTCGGTAAACGGGACTAGGACGGAGCGAAACTTACAGCCCCGCCCCTACCGGAGCGACGCCTTTGTATCTAAGATGTTTCTTTTTTAAATTGCTCCAAAGGACACCTGCCCAATCGCCAAATACCAGTTACTCAAAGGATGCTGGGTCTGTTTACAAAGGATGAACATGCTTTTTAACATCACTGCTTCATCAGGGCAACGAAAGGATGCCTGCCACAAAAGGTATGGGTTCAGTCTCAGACCATCATTCTCCAAGCAAAATGTTAAAACTCTGTACAAATGGATCCCTTTAAGAAACAGGAAACCACAAGAATGTCTGGAATTTGGCCAGGCTGGAACCCTATCCAACACCTTTTGACCTCTGATCCTTACCCATTTGAAAAACCATCTCCAGCCAACCATCCTATCTGCAAAAGCCATTTGTAACTTGAGCTTGTACAAGATGCCCAAGGCATATCCTGTTTCTAAAGCCCATGCATGAACAGCATGCATTTCAACAAGATCGCAGAGAACTCAAGAGAGCTGATCTCCTACATTCATACTCATGAATTCAGCGACACTGAATTCAGCATTTGCATTTCCTACATTTGCAGCCTGAATGCAAAACCTGGACTGGTTAGAATGCACATTTGATTCTAAAATGACACATCTTCTACCTTCTTTGTAATATTAAGTGAGGCATCCCAGCCTAAGGGCATTTTCACAAGACCCAAATTGGTTTTGGCTTAAAAGCATAAGTGATGTGAATATTAATCATGCAGTTAGGCTCTCTTCCACATCAGTAACATTCACACACAGTACAAATATGGGCTAAGAAGCTCACGGGCACTTTTTAGTTACACACGGGAGGGAAAGCAGTCTTAAGGACCTTGCAGTTGGATCCTTTGCATGTTTCCTCAGAACTAAATGTCACAGAGCTCACATTGGGCTGTGATCTTATGGACACTTACCTGGGAGAAAGCCTGATTGAACTCTGTGGGGATAACATCTGAATAAATATGCAGGGAAAGGGGCTGTAAGTGACACTGGTGCACCCCCTACAAAATCTATTTTCAGACTCATTCTAGTAACTGGAGAAAAAAAGTCTCAATTATTCCCATAACGGGAAGAAGCACAGGGTGGGTGGTGTGCCGTTTTGTGTTCTTTTGGAACAGTGCTTTGGGGTTTTTAATCAGTTGGAGAAACAGGCATTAAGGCCAAGATCTCAAGAAAAGTCACTTCCGTCTCGGTCCTCAGAGACTTTTGCCTCCATCATCTAATGGGTTTTCTCAAGTATTTTGGAGAGCTTGCAAGGCAACGGTGGCCCAAAGCAAAAGAGAAGAGAAAAGGTGTTTTTTCCCCACCCAGAAGTGTCCTTAAGCAAGGCAAGAGAGACTCGCATTAAATTCGTCATCTGTCACTACTAAGTGCTGCGCAAGGTTTCTTCCTTGCAAGCTACCTGCTGCGGCGCAAGATGATGCAATCAGAAACCCAACCCGGACACATCCCCGCCGCTAACAAAGACAAAGCAAACCCTCCCCGGATCCCGTGATTTGTGCGCTATAAAGCAGTAGTGCCCGCATCCCTCCCTCGTCCCCCCACCATTAACTCACTCAAACTCACACACCGTCCGTCCGACCGACCTCCTGACTCAATGATCGGGGGGGGGGGGAAGCTTGGGTGGTGTGTGGTTTCTGCTAAACACTTACTGTGGCTGAAAAGAAGGAAAGGCAAACAGCCTAAGCGCGTGGGTGGAAAACGCCCCCCAGCCCAGAGCAGCAGCGCCTGTTGTTGTTGCCCAGTGGGGTGCTCAGCGTGTGTGAATAGACTTTCCCAGCTCGCTGTATCATTTGGAAAATAAAACAGACGCTGATTGGCGGGGGCGGGGGCGGAGGGGGACACACCCCGCCAATGAGAAAGCGGCGTGTCAGTGCTGTAGCCTGCGCAAATTGGTTCTCTGTGCGGCGTGGTGGTGAGTATCTCGCCGGAAAAGCCAGAAGGTGCTAGACTCCGGCTGCAGTCGTACGCACGCTTTGGTGGAAGTCAGCAGCCCCACTGAAGACATTTCTCATGTCCTGGTTATTTTTGGCTTGGCTACCTTTCACTATTGTTGTTGTTGTCAGAATGGCTGCAGCTCATCTGAGACAACGGAGAAATCCAGGATTGTAGCCTTTCAGTCGTTTGACGATATCATCCCCCTGGCTTCGTGTCTTGTGTTCGGAGGAGAAAACTAAATGCTTTTTTAAGCAAATTAAATGCAAATGCTTCCTACACTAGAAGGGAAAACACAACAATTGTAGTGCCCCCATATTGCCGGTGGTGGAGGGTGTGTGTGAGAAGAAAATGAGATATGATGTTTACATTGCAGGAGAGGGGAGGGGGCAGAGAGAGAGAGGTTTATGATAGTTACATAATCCCATGCTACTATTCTAAAACTGGGGGCAGGCTATGGCATAGTGTAATGTTGTGTACACCAACCCTGTAATGTAGTCCAATGTTATTCCTATTTTTGAAATACCTAAATCTTTGAAATACCTAAATCTTATTCCCACTGTTTGCCGTTCAGGGACTCAAAGCTGTTTACAGTTTAATAAGGACGAGCCAATACAAAACCACCATAAAAACATAACAGCACAATTAGAAGAACCCAAGGGCATAAGCAACAAAACAGAGTGTAGCAGATTATAAACCCCTGCCAGAAGAGTCAGGTTGTCAACCTCTGATGAAACACTGGCAAGACAGACAGATGCACACAAGAGAGCAGGGAAATTCCATGCAATTGAGCTGATACCAAGATACACAGCCCAATCCTGTGTAAGGTACAGCGGGTGGCCACCATATCCTATGCAGGTTCTGGGCTGCCCCGGGGCAGCAATCGTCCCCTTCCCCGGGTGCAAGCAGCGGGAGGCCTCGAATGGGCCTCTGGAGCTCACGTACATTCGTGCCGGCTGTGTATGGCCGCGTCGGGCCTGGAGAGGGCCTAGGATATGGTTATCTCGCTGCTGATATCCCCGCCCTCTCCAGGCCACGGGGAGGACTATGGCTGCCTTCCCTGCCCACCCGGTTCGCCCTCACCTCACCCCTTCCCCGGCCGGTGTAGGACTTACCTGCTCCAGTGGGCGCAGGGCCAGGCAGGAGCCTAGGTAAGGGCCTCCGGCTGCTGTGCCAGCGATCCTTACTCACCAGGTGCCATAAATGCGTTTTACGACACGGTTACGACACCCTGCACCGGGGGAGTGCTTGCTCCCCGGCACTAATGTACCCAGGATTGCGCCAGCAGTCAATTAAACTTCCAAAAACAGCATGACCTGCAAGAGCTTCCCTCCCAGGTGTTAATGGATGGATGGGTAGATTCATATGGAGGAAGGTGAACCTTCAAGTGTTTTGGTCCTAAGAGGTTTAGGGCTTTAAAGGTGTTAAATAGCACCTTGAATCATACCTGGAAACACACTGGTAGCAAATGCCACTGAAACAAGAAAGGCAAGACCAAATCACATTGTCTTGGGCCAGTCAATAGGCAGCTGCAGTCGTTTATACCAACTGAAGTTTCTAAAGGGTCTTCAAGTGCAGCCTCACATAAAGCACACTGCAGTAATCGAATGAGGTGGCTAAGACATGGACCACCACAGCAAAGTCCACCCTAGACAAAATAGGCACAGTTGGCACAACAGCTGAAGCTAAGCTAAAGCATTATAGCCACCACTTGGGCATCTAGGAGCAAAGCTGGGTCCAGGGGGACTCCCAAACTGTGGGCCTGCTCCTTCAAAGTGTTATCAGGGTAATGATGCATGGACATTTTCCACAAATTCTGCAGGGTAAAGATGCATGGAAACTTCCCATAAATTGAACCCAGATTGAAATGTAGGGTAAATGCAAAGACCTGGGCTGAAATTCTGTACTCATTTAATTAGGAGTAAGGCCCTAGTAAGGGACTTACTTTTGAGTAAATATGTATAGGATTGTGCTGTCAGGACACATCTTGCACCCATCATAAAACCTATTCAACACACGCACTGTTAAGGCAATTCCAGAAGGCACCTTATGGTTATTAACACAAAACCATGAATGAAATAAATCTATCCCTAAATTGTACTTATGTAGTACAGTACTTCCAAATTTGCAACATATTGTGTATCTGTCCATTCTCACTTTACAAATGGGGAACTGAAAGTTGACTTATCTAAGACCAACCTGTGGGCCCTTATGCAGAATTCTCCACTCAATCCATTGTCTCTTTCCAGATTAGCGTCTAACTACTGGGGCTAAGTGGCTCTCATTACCTTTGCCCAAACAGTTTTCTAGCATTTTACTAATTTCCAGCTGAGAGTACAAAGCACACGAGGTTTTAATTGATAATGAGTGTTCTAAGTTGAGCTTGCAGAATTTCTAGATTAATCAAGCCCTCACAATAGCCGAGACAATGGTTGCTTTTCTCAGATGAATAGCCTGGACTTTCCTTCAGTCACTTAAAACTTAACAGTCCAGCCTCAAAAGTGTTATATTTATAAAAATCCATTTGGTAAACTTGAAGTTATGGAAGCTATCAGAAAGACACAATAGTAGTATGGAGGGGAACCATGATGGGTCAGATCTTTTACTTCTCCTCTGAGTACCACAGAGTGAAACTTCCTTCCGCAAGCTGGTGTGTGTAAGTCATGACAGGGCCACACCCATTTTCTGGTCAGAGCTCTGCAAGGCTCCTGTACTAGAGTTCTGCAGGAAAAGTATCCTATGATAAATATCAATGAGCAAGATATTGCTGAATCAAGATGTGCAGGCAAGGAGGGGGAAAAACCAGCTTTCATCTGCACACAGGGCGATGAGTTAGGCACAGCTAATTTTCCAACAACTTTATTAAACCAATTTGACTTGCAGTGGTAATGTATACAATGGACAAGATACTTTGTTCAAAGAGATAGGTGGCGTTTTTCATTTTTAAATGAAGAAAAAATGTTAACAGTAAAGCTAAACCCCAGGGAGTGGAAAAAAATATTCAAACAGACAGACAGACAGACAGACAGACAGACAGACAGACAGACAGACGGATATATTATCTAATAATTTTGGAAAACATCCAACAATTGAAAAGAAATCAGCCTCAGTCTTGCACTCAAAAGTACAAACCTCTTTGTGAACCTGTGCCTAAATCTGGGCCTTATTAGGAGTAGAAACTGAAGGAAAGCAAGATTTGATACAGAATCTGTATGGTCTGGGTGTCTTCAATTTACTGGACCTTATGAATCTTGAAAGATGCAATACCACTGTCAGGAACTGGTATTTTCTACAGATATACAGTGAGTTTCAAATGGTATCATTTCAACTATAGTTAAAACTGCAATAGTTTGAGGAGTGTGAGTACACTGCAAATAAAATATTGATTTACTACCTGAAATCAAACACTATATGGTGACTAAAACCAGGAGAGGACATTAAGAGATTGTAGGGGGGGGGGCGGCAGCGGGGAGCAGTTGCATCTTTCAGTTCATGAAGACTTCTAAATCTTCATCAGTTAAATTTTAGCTAATCCTATGAGTGCACAATGGGGCAAAAAAAAATCCAAACCTCACATATACACTGATGGGTCTTGAGCTGCGGATGATGAACCTGAAGAGAGATCTTGGGGTTGTGGCAGACAGCTTGATGAAAACATCAACCCAGTGTGCAGCTGCAGTGAAGGCGGCAGGGATGTGGATCAAGTCTCCTTGTCTCCAAGTCAAGTCTCGAGTCCAGTCCCAGGTCTCTGGCTCCAAGTCTCAAGTCAAGTCCCAAGTCTTTGCCCCCAAGTCCCGAGTCTTTGGTTACGAGTTGCAAGTCCCTATCTATTTAAATGGGGAAAACAGGTTTAAGCCTGAATAAAATTGGACTTGTCGTAAAAGGCTCCAAGTCTCGAGTCGAGTCTTTTACAATTGCCAAGTCAAGTCATTGACATGACTCAAGTCCAGCTCGAGTCTGAGTCAATAGACTCAAGTCTACATCACTGGAAGAAGGCAAATTCCATGCTAGGGATCACTAGAAAAAGGATCAAGAATAAGATTGCCAATATTATAACAATATTATAATGTCCCTGCACAAATCTATGGTGCAGCCACATTTGGAATACTGTGTATAGCTCACATTGCCACACCTCAGAAAGGATATTGTAGTATTGCTGGAAAAGGTGCCAAAGAGAGCAACCAAAATTGAGACCTAAAATTCTGCATGGCATGCAGAATGGAAAGACATGTTTTTCTCCCTCTCACAATACTAGAACCAGGACTGATTTGTGAGATTTAAGATGGCCAAAGGTAGTATTTTCAATCTAAACTAATGCGCTATGTGAATTTATTGTCACAAGATGTGGTGGCAGCCACTAGCTTAAATGGACAAATCTAAGGAGATTTGGACAAATCCATGGGGAACATGGCTTTAACAGCTAGGCACTACCATCCAGAGCAAGCGGCAGTATACCACTGAATACCAGTTGCAGAGCAGTATGGTGGGAGAGAAGTATGTCTGTCTTTCCTCCTTGTGGGCTTCCCAGAGGGAGCTGATAGGCCACTGTGGGAAACACAATGCTGGACTAGATGGGCCTTTGGCCTGATCCAGCAGAGCTTTTCTTATGAGTGCACAGCTGTTTTTTTTTTTTAAACTACTGAGCTACTTGTGTACGTTGAATCTTCCATCTTCTCTTTACAAAATATTTTCAATGCAAGGTGAACATTTAGTCCCTTTCCTGGATAGCGTAGTACAGCGTTTCTCAAATTGTGGGTCGGGACCCACTTGTTGGGTCGCAATCCGATTTCTGGTGGGTCCCAGGTGATGGAAAGATCAGATAAAATTGCCACAAGCCCCCAGGCTATTCAAAAATCAGATAGCTGCTAATTGCCCTTCAAAGAGCTGAGCTCCTGCAGTTTGCAACATAGTTGCTAATTACCCTGTAAACAGCTGAGCTCCTGCAGTTTGCAAGCTTGTGTAAATACAGGAAGATAAATGTTTGAGCATCTCATAAAGCTAGATGGGTCCCAAAAAGTTTGAGAGCCACTGCTGTAGTAGAATTTGTGAAGAGAACATTAAAGCTCAGGTCAATTGCTAGTAGGAATACTTACTGATTCCAGTTTTATGTCATTCTCTTTTTAATCAGTAACACTTCAGGTTTTCAGTACTGATGACAAACCAGCTGCAATCCTAAACTTTCTCTTGGAATTATGCCACTGAAATTAACAACATTTAGTTTTGAGTATTTATGATTACTAGCAACTTTCCATGCACACAAAGTATGTTATCTATATCACTACAGCCTTTTTTTTGGGGGGGGGGGAGGTTGCTTCATAAGCACCATGTTGAGCCACGTGGTAGGACTAAGGAATTATGCTCTTGTGGATATGCTGCCTTGTAAAAAGGGGGTTTGTGGTTGGAAGAGAGAAGAATCCTGTGTGAGTGGTCTGAACCACTTAGGGGACAGAAGGCACTGGAAGGAGCATGGCTCTTGTCTATGTGAGGATCTTAGGGCTAAAATCTATAGCCACCCGCCCATACTCATTGCTGGACCCAAACTGTTTTGGATGAGTGGTGTTTTCTGTGACAATGGTAAAAAACTAGAAAGGTTCCTGGAATGGAAAGTTGATCAGTGAAGGGTGATCTGGTGTATACAGTATAAAACATGGATTCTGCACAGGACTAAGACAGGTTGTAAAACAGTTACTTGGGTACAGAAAACATTGCTCCCTGAAGGAAGGGGTCAAGGAAGCCTTCCTACATTTGAAGAGAGTTGCTTTGATTTTTCCTCATTCAGCCCACATCTTTTATTTGTGTACAGGTCCAGCATGAAGCTGGAGCTTGATATTACAAAAATGCATACTTGCTGCTGCTGAAAAGTGAAACCCTGCATTGCTTCTTCTATCCAGTAACTTCTAGTAATAAACTTGCAATACAACATCAGTTTTCCCACCCCCACAAACAGGACCCAATGAAGAAGGGGTAAGGAAACCAGACACAAGGCACAATCCTGCCTTGTTAGAACGCTAGAACGTGCAATCTGCTGGCCTTGGGTGTCGCAAAAGTGCTGTAAGGCACTTTTGGGTGTAAGTTGTGCCAGTGCGGAGGCTGGCACCACTCACACCACCTCCCTCCAGGACCCATGCCGCCAGACACAGGTAAGTTCTGCGCCAGTCGGGCGTGGGGAAAGTGAGCCAGGGTGGCAGAAGAGGGGGCGATTGGTAGGCCCAGCCCAGGAGAGGGGTGGGGATATCAGCTGCGCGCTCTGCCATATCCCCATCCCCTTCCTGGGCCAGCCTTACACGGCCTCCCCAGACGTGCATCAGCTAAAGAGCTGGTGCACATCCAAGGAGGCTGCCATATCCCTGTCCCCTTCCCCCAAGGCAAATTCCCAGCCGTGCCAGCATGGGCTGCATACTGCCTAGGATGCAGTGGCAAGCCATTTCAGCCAGCCACCGTACCTTAGGCAGGATTGGGCTGCCCATGAAGTTTTACAATGTATATTGGGGGGGGGGGGGAGGAGGCAAAATGTGACAACGTGGGGCACTTGTTTTTGATGGCAATTATGCAATGTTATCTGGTTCCAGCTTCATACTGCTGTTTTAACCTGCCCACATACCCTCATATGTAAATGAGTAAACCCTGTGGCCTGAATTTTAAGGCTTGACAAAGGGCCCACATACCCACCACTAAGTCAAATCTGCTTCCATGCAACTTATTTCAACAGCACTTTTAAATCCCCGAACCCCCACCGTTAGCTTTAATACAGCACTTTTAAACACAAAAGGGTTGTATCCCAACCTTTAGCAGAGTGCAGCCCCAACACACCCTCCTTTACTGGAAGAGGAGTTCTGTTTGTGCTAGGGGCCCATGCACGAGCAGAACATTCCTTGCATTAGAATAGAGCGAAACCATTATGACCAGTTATGATGTAACAGGATTGGATCATCTTCCATGGGATTATGGTCACAAAAACAAAACAGTCTCAAAATGTTAAAAAATGTATAATTTAAAATGAAGTTTCTTTAAAATGCAATATATACAATAAAATTACTTTAAATGTTTCTTTCAAAATACAATAAAAACACTTTAAAACAAACGGCATGACGTTTCATTCATGATTCTATGAATATCTTCAGATGCTGGCAGCCTGACAGGCAAAGAGATGATGAAGAGCATTAACCCTGTCTCTGGTTTATAAGATTTAGATCCTGTGCTAAATAAGACTATTAAATAAGATTGCAAATATATGGGTGACCACTAGGGGCAGCAAGAGAGTGAGTGGAGGGTCAGGTTACTACAGGTTAACCTCTTTGTTGTACTCCAGTGCTAATTGATGGCAGGAAAAGGTATGTCAAATCTCCTTTTAAACCAGAGACAGGATTAATGTTCTTCACCATCTCTTTGGCTGTCAGCATCTGAAGATATTCATAGAACATGAATGAAACGTCATGCCGTTTGTTTTAAAGTGTTTTTATTGTATTTTGAAAGAAACATTTAAAGTAATTTTATTGTACATATTGCATTTTAAAGAAACTTTTGAAGTCATTTTAAATTATACATTTTTTAACATTTTGAGACTGTGTTTTGTTTTTGTGACCATAATCCCGCGGAAGATGATCCAATCCTGTTACATTCCTTGCATCCATAGGCTGAGCTTCCAATGGTGGAGTTGTGTTCTGCTAAAGGTCAGGATATAACCCATAATCAACAAAAATGATCTAGCCATGTGAAAATAAGTAAATCAATAAACAAAACAATTCTCACAGATCCAGGAATTGCAACTAAGCTGCTCATGAGTGCTTAGAGAATAGGCTTTAAATTTTAAAGTCAAAAATTGGATTTATTGTAAAATTGGATTTATTTATTGCCACATTCACAAAGCAAAGATTTTTAGTAACAAAGGAACATACAATTTTATGCAACTAAGCATTTGACTGAGTAAAGAAATGCTCTTTTGCACAGCTTTCTTTTAAATGTGCCTAAGCTAACCTAAATAAGCAGAAAGCATAACAGAAGAGGGAAACTCAAACGAGTAACTAAAGAATATATTTTTCATGTATATAATATTTTATATTATATACACTAACAATTTCATTGAGATCCAAATATAAAAACCAGCTTGCCTGCAGTACATTGCAATTATTATCCCAGTCATTCGTCAAGGTCAAAGAAATAAGATGTTTCTATAAGAAAACAGTTACGCAAAGAAAACTGTATCACTACAAATTTTTATTCAGAAGCCCATCTTTTAAAAAAATTTTCATTACGAACTTGTTTGGTCAATCAACTACAACACTTTCTAACAGACAAAGTAGAAATGGCATGGCTCAGAATCGTCCAGATCTTTCACGATCTCTTGACCGCCTTCTATCACGCTCTCGACCTCCTCCACCACCGCCTCCTCCTCCACCACCGCCTCCGCCTCCACGACCACGATCTCTGGATCTAGAGCGACGCTCACGAGATCTTGACCTGGATCGATGCCTGGCAGAAAAAGCATCACACTGAGAAATTGCAAAGCGGAAGGCATTCAAATATTTAAGCAACGATTGGTAAAATGGAAAATTAGGTCCCTAATGCCACAAAGAAATTTACTTTTTTTTTGAAGTACAAGAACTGAAAGCTGTGTTGCTCATGTGTTGAGTCAATCTTGCAAGGTCATAGCACTTGCACTGAAAAATAACTGCCGTTTTTTCCAGCTCTTTATATTTGACCCGAGTCAAAACATACGGTAGTCCGTTGTCTGCAACCAGACATGTCATCAGCAAAGCAATGGCAGCCCTCTTCTACTGCAACTACATTAGACATTTATACCAAGGCAGCATTAACAGGTCAGCATGTTTAATTAAAAAAATATTTAGATAGATACGCTAAGGGCCTATTCATGTGTTACCAAAATTGAGCATTTAGCACAGGGGTGGGGAACCTCCAGCCCATGGGCCATTTCGGACCCCAGAGCTTCTTTCATCCGGCCCGCCAAGAGGAATCTGAAGACACCCACCAGGCTACAACGACGCCGGCGGCAGCTGGCCAAGCAAGCCTGCTGCGGAGGGCCAGGAATGAGCCGCCAGCCAGAAGAGGAGGCACATTTTCCCAGCGCCATACGCACTTGGAAGAACCTCTTCCACGTGCGCACAGCACCTGGGAAACGCCTCCTCTTCCGGCAGCCACGTACCTGCCGGCTCACCTCACTCCCTGGATGCTGCACAGGAACGCTCAGGGGAGCAGCACAAATCAGTTGAGGGAGGGTGCTCCTTTCCTCCTGTGGGGGGCACAACAACAGCTCAGCCCTACCTATCGCTCCTGCTGATGAGAAGGTCCAAGGGTCAAGCCTGCCGAGTGGAATTCAAAAAGCCTCCCACAGTCAGAGAGAAAAAATGGCTACTGCTTGCTGCTGTAGTTCTCTAGCCTCCTTTCTCCCATGCACTCCTACTGCTCTCTTACATGCCAAGAACTACAACTCCCAGAAACCTCTCTCACTCATCTCGCACCCCTCTTGTTTGTCTTATTCAGCCCTTCACAGAAGCGATGGAAGGGAGAATGCCTGTTTGGGATGGAAGTGAGATGCTCTCTCTTTTGTTTTTAAGTGTTTTTAAGGTCAAGTGTTTTTAAGATCCCAGTCTAGGTTTTCTTCTCTCCCCCACCCCCTTTCTTTTCTGCAGCTTCTGTTTCTGTTTGGTATGGAAGGGAGACACTTATTACCTTTGTAGTTGAGAAAATGCACTCTTCCCTCCCCCTTTCAGTCTCTCTGATTTTGTGTTGGGTTTTTATTTTTGTGGTTGAGAAAATGCAATCCCCCCTTTCAGTCTCTCTGATTTTGGGAATCTTCTGCTGGCAAAAAACTAAAAATGGCCCACTAAAGATCTTATAAATATCCAAACAACCCTTGGCAACAAAAAGGTTCCCCACCCGATTTAGCAACTCGTGGAAATGGCAAACTTGCAAGAGAAGCAATGCTGGAGGTCTGGGGATTATACTCAGGATACTCAAGACCAGCACTTCTCAAAGTGTGGATGGTGACCCACTTGGTAAGTAGCAGCCCAAGGCGGAGGTGGCCCCACCCACCCACCCACCCTTCCCTGTTTGGCTCTAAACTGGAGCCGAACACTGGCAACCGGAACCCACTTCCAGGGCCCAACCCACCTCCTGGCACTGCTCCCTCCTCACTCTGGCCCAAGGAGGGCCTCCGGAGGCCTCTGCAGGCTTTAGAAGGCCTCTAGAAGTGATCCGGAGGTCACTTCTGGTTTCGCCGACACGATTTCCAGTCGCGTCGGGAGGCCTTTCTGAGGCCCACAGAGGCCGTCCCCAGGCTGGACAAGGGAGTGGTGCCAGGAGGTGGGTTGCAACCCACCCCTGGAGGACAGAGGTGGGTCGTGGAGCCAACAGGTTTGAGAACTGCTGCTCAAGACAACTGCATTGCTACTTTCATGAACAGAAATCACATTTTTGATCTTCCGCAAGACTCTACTCAAAGTTACACTGTTCACATAAGCAGACCACCTGCTATACAAACTGCTGAACCTGTATAATATACAAATCTTCCCCCAGAGATTAATATTTTACCAAGTAACAGTGTGATGCATTATGTTTGTATGTTATGCCAATAAACAAACGAACCAAGTAACAATACATAATAAGCGACAGATAGTAAAGGTAAAGGTATCCCCTGACAATTAAGTCCAGTCGTGTCCGACTCTAGGGTGTGGTGCTCATCCCCATTTCAAAGCCGAAGAGCCAGCGTTGTCCGAAGACGCCTCCTTGGTCATGTGGCCGGCATGACTCTCCTTGCCGCAGCGCGTAGCATGCAGCTGGAACACGGAGCGCTGTTTACTTTCCCGCAAGCGGTACCTATTTATCTACTCGCATTGACATGCTTTGGAACTGCTAGGTTGGCAGGAGCTGGCCAAGCAACGAGCGCTCACCCTGTCGTGGGAATCGAACTGCCGACCTTTCGATTGACAGCTTATGGTTCAGCGGTTTAACCCTCTGTGCCACCCGCTGGCTGACAGATAAGTAGTCCGTAATTACATTACATAGTTCTAATGCTAGTAAAGAGACATCCCCCAAAAGCAACTAATAATTTGACAAAATGTTAGAATGCACACCCATAAGATTTATACAAACATTTCTCAAACAATGTACTATGGAAACAATTTCTCAAACAAACAGAACAGCAGCTCTTTTCCTCTATAATTACCCTAAGTCCTCTACTTATAGTGTGGTTAGGTTCTGGAGGGCTATATGTAACTTGAAACCGACATAGGTCGGAACAGCCGGTTCCTGCTGGCCCAGCACTATCGTGCCTGCGCAGAAACACTAGCAAAGGATTACTGCACCTGTGCGAAAGTGCCAATGCCACCACCCACAAATTGGGGAGTGTGTGTATTGCTGTCTCCTCAACCGAAATTGTGGGTTCACTTCACCTCTGAGAACGGCTTTACATCTTCCAGAAGGAGGGTGTACCCATTTAATTTGAATGAGTCACCTACAGTCCACCCCCACCCACTCCAGTGCACACAGTCAAAGATGCAGCTACTTCTTGCATTGTGGATAAGTTATGTGAATGAATTCTTGAGACATATTTAGTGGATGACCAACATTTTTAGGGACTTTGTTGTGGATGACTAACTTTTCATTGATGACAAAGTATTTGATTACTTTTAAAATGGCAAAAAGTTTTAAATGACAAAAGATGGTGGTAGAAAGCATGCGATTAAGTAGTCAAACTAATAGTAGTCAGACCTTGTTCCCAAACGTATTTCCTTGGAAGGCAGAACTGCTAATTTGATACTTCCAATTAAAGTTCAGAATAATTACCGGTAACCTGAGTATATTTGAAAAGGCACAGTGGGACAAAGCTAAAGCATATTCTGATTTCAGAACTATTTTAATGAGGAGAGCTGTGCTTTAGAATCATTTGAACAGCATAGGTTTTAAAAGAAACTCGCTGTTGCTGATTTTGCGTAACACCCTCTCTCCATTCCTAGTGATAACTGAACATTTGTACCAAGACTGAGATAGTAAAATATATCAGACTAACAGTCTTGGTTGTACTCAACCTCCCTCTTAAAATCTCAGTTTACCACCCATATTTCAAAACCAATCAGTAAGCAGGCATGTACACATGCACGTGCAATTCAGCTCCACACACATCCTATCTTCTATTGACACATGAGCATCAAATGTGACATGCAAACACTGTGACTCAACTGAAGAAGTGTGGTGGCAATTTTAGCTGGTCTTTATCAGAGAAACAGTTAAGTACTTTGCAGGAATATAGTCCAATTCTTAAATATTTATATTTTGCTTATAGGTCATTATAAGTACAAGTCTTATGAAGAAGCACAGTACCAGCTATTTAACAAATATCACATTAACTGTTCCATAGCTCATCTAACCCAGGGATGGGCAACTTTCCACCATTAGGGCCTCTGTGTTCTTAAGAGTTGTGTAGATTAGAAGACAGAATCTTGGCAGCTGCAATTGTGATGGTGCTGCTAAAGCAGCTGCACCTGCTGAAATGCCCTCACCTATACAACCATTAAAGGGCCAGGAGCATGCATGTTGAAAGGTTGGCCACCCCGATCTAACCCATAGCTATATACTGTTTTGCATGTATTTAAGCTGTTCTATCAAAGAGCAGTGACAATAGTACCTATGCTGGAAGGTATTACGTTGTTAAATACTTCATCAGGAATGAAGCAGCACATTTCAGAAAACAAACAGCCAACCTTTTTTTGGTGGAAGTTACTTGTATTCACTATTTCTTGTATTTACTTTGAGCCATTAAACTGATGAAGAAGGGAGTACTGTACTCACCAAAAGCTTATCCCATTATAACACAAGTCTCTAAGGTGCTACCAGAAACATTGTTTTTGCTGCAAGACAGTTAACATGACTCTGAAAGTAGCTTAACTCTCCCCATTTGGAGAAATGACAGGAGAAAATGCTTTCAAAATTGCACTTGCTAGCTTTCACAAAAGGCAGATAACTTACTTCTTGCGGCGGCGGCCATAGAGTTCACGTCGCAATTCTCGGGAAATAGGTTTCAAATGCATAAAGTTACAGAACCCGCCTCGTGTACACTCCCTGGAAAAAATATAATTAAGCAGATTAATTCAAAAAAAATGTTATAAGATCTGAAACTGTCGTGGCCAGCCATTATGTACAAAGATTGCTTAAAAACGGGATTAAAAGCCATGTAAAAATACTTCGTTTTAAAAACAAGAAGAATTAAAAACAAGAATTAAAGCACAAAATGGAGTCACAATGTTTCTTTCATTTCTATGAATTTCCTCAGATGAAATAGAGTAATTGCCTTCAGGTGCTGAACTCCGCCTTGCCTTCTCCTGGTATATTTGGCTGCTTTTCCTTTTTGGTTAACACCTCAGCAGCTTTTGCTCTATTTCACCTGAGGAAATTCACAGAAATGAAAGAAACATTGTGACTCCATTTTGTGTTTTAATTCTTGTTTTTAATTCTTATTCTTGTTTTTAAAACAAAGTATTTTTACATGGCTTTTAATCCCGTTTTTAAGCAATCTTTGTACAAAAATGTTATACTTTTTCTATTTTCTAGGGTCACTTACTCAAAAGCATTTAAGCCATTTCGGAAACCAAAAATAAAAAAGACTGTAGTAGAAAGTTTAATTACCCCATTTCATATTGGCGGCAGCAAGCTTCTCTGAAGTCTGTCACAGGAGAGAGCTCAGCATGAATCGGTTGTCCATTAAACCAGCGATTGTTCAGGTCAATCACAGCCTTTTCTGCATCTTCTTCACGTCGAAACTGAAATAGTATGTTTACCAAAAAGTATACTTAATTACTAGACACTGCACTTATATTCTGTGCCATCACCAAAGCCTAGAAGTTGTCTTAAGAATTTGCAACAGCACTGTAAAATTCACCTACTTATTACAGTCGGACCTCGGTATCTGCAGGGGCTTTGGTCTGGACCCCCCTGCGTATACCAAGAATCGGCGGATACCGGGGTCCACTTTAAAAACATTTTCAAAAGTGAAAAAAGCACCCAAATTGCACCCAAAATCCAATCTTTGCGCGGGCGAACTGCACGGTTTCCAAGGCCAAGGTCTTTTTCAAGCTGACCCACTTCCGGGTCACGTGAAGGTTCCTCTCTTCTTCCAGGCTAGTCCCTGGGCCAAGGCTGGGAGAAGATAGGAGCCTTCGCGCGACCCGGAAGAGGATCTTTCAGCTTGAAAAAGACCTTCAGTGCCTTGGAAACTGCACGGTTTACCCGCGCGAAGATAGGAACAGCAATTTTGGGGCTTTTTTCACTTTTGAAATTTTTTAAAGTGAACCCTCGCAGGTCCAAGATCCGTAGTGAAATAAATCCGCAGATTCCAGATCTGCGGATAGCAAGAATCCATTGTATAGCCTAAATAATCAGGAAGAATATATTTGAAAAAAATCTGTGAATTATCAGTATCAATGAATCTTTCCTATAAAGAGTTTGAAATATTTGGCTGTTTCTAAAATTATGAAACATGCAATTAAACTGTTTTAACCAACCTAAGAGCTAGCTCAAAAATATGTTATCCATGATATACAGAATGCCATGAAAAATTAAATTATTCCGGCTGTTGTACAGTGTGATGGTTTCAATGTAGAGTGTACTCTATATCTTCAATTCTAAGACGCATGTTTTTTCCCAATTAAGCATTTCAAAAAATGGGGTGCGTCTTAGAATCGAAGGTCTCTAAAAAGCACCCCAAAATGCTATCTTCTTACTTACTAGGGCTTGGGGGAGCTTCAGGGAGACCTGCGCGACCCTCTGCAGGCCTCCCCGATCTTCAGTTCGGCAAAAAACGGTGATTTTCAGCCATTTCCGGTTTTCGCGAAAACCAGAAATGGCCAAAAATCGCTGGTTTTTGCCGAACTGAAGATCAGGGAGGCCTGCAGAGGGTTGCACAGGCCTCCCTGAAGCTCCCCCAAGCCCAGGTAATGAAGGAAATGGCACTTTCTGGCGGGGCCAGAAATGCTATGCAAAGGCAATGCACTCAGTCATCCTCAGCTGCAGGAGACATGCTGGGGAGAGTTGGTGCTGAGCGGGTAGATTCAATGAAGGGAGGCGAGTCTTACAATCGATGGATTTTTTTTTACCCTGCTGGTGGTACTGACAGTAAAGGTGCGCCTTAGAATCGATGGCGCCTTAGACTCGAAGAAATACGGTATATACTCTCTAGAGCAGCAGCCCCCAACATCCGTGGTGTCGGGGACCGGCATCGCTGAGGTTTTTTTTTTCCACGGACTGGGGGGGGGGGCGACGTGATGTCAGCTGCACGCGCCCAGCGTGGCTCAAATCACACACACACCCGCCGGTTTAGTGCCTATTTGGAGCCGTTCGAGCTCTAGGGTGGGCGGGAGGGCCGGGGCGGCGCAGCGCAAAGGTAAGTAAGCCCCTTCGCCGCCACGTCCGGCCCCCGCCCTGGGGCCCACAACCCCAACCCTGAAGACGCTTCTGGCCGGGCAGCCCGGTCCCGAACGGGCCATGGCCCAGTGGTTGGGGACCCCTGCTCTAGAGAATGGATTACAGTGGGCCCTTGGTATCTGCAGGGGTTCTGTTCCTGGAACCCCCACGGATACCCAAAACCACGTTAAATCAAATCCGCGGTGGGGTGGCACCACAGTACCTTATTTTTCAGCTGTGCTGGGCTTGCTGCCTTCTTCTCAACTCCTGCACGCCTTCTAAAATGCAGCAAACAGGTTTTTTAAAAAATCAATGAAAAGCGACTTCCGGTTTCGAGTCGCTACTGGAAGTCTCTTTTGATCACCTTTTTTTTTTTACTGTTTGCTGCAGTTTAGAGTACTTAGAAGGCACGCAGGAGTCAAGAAATGGGAGGTGGGTCTGGCGCAACTGAAAAATAAGGTACTGTGATGCCGTCCTCACCCCCAGTGGAACTGTACTTCTGGGGTTAGCCATCAGAGTTGAGTCAAATCTGTGGATAGCTAACCTGCGGATGAGGAGGGCCCATTGTACATCTCTTAGGTATATTTCATGGTAATTGCAAACACTGCATTGTAGCAAGGGAAAGTGGTTTTAGACAAGCCTTCAACAGCAATTATCAGAGCAGTCAACAACTAAACAGACAATCTAATAAAATAAAGAAAACTCAACAGAAGCACAGATGAAGATAGCAAAACAAAAGAAGATTAAGCATCATCACATGGAGAGGGAAGGTGGCACGTTTGCAAGCAAGACTTGGGAACAGGACTGGTGCCAAGATATTCAGTAATTTATTCCATGAACAAATTTCCATTTGTTACACACACAGTATGTGAAAGTGAGATGCTTTCAGAACATAGTCCCATCTTTAAAATCAAGTTATACCCTTGTGAACAAGAATAAAATGCAAGCCATCCATGTTTTAAGTTTAAATGCATTCAGGTGTACATTGATTGTAGGCAGGAAGAAAGATTCAATTTTGACTTTGATTTATCTCTAAAAATAAAGTAGTTAAAAGTTTCGCAGTTCCATGGCATTGCATTACTGTCAGTATTAAACATCTTATGCCAAAATAAACTGGATAGAGAAGGGAAGAGGAAAGACCAAAAAAGGTGGCAGTAGCCCCACAACTCTGTAACAAGACAAAAAGTACACCAAAGTCTCTTCCCTCCCTGCCCCAGCCCAGAGGATTTGAGTAAGCCCTGCCCCTGAATGGTTGGGAGCAGCATCTACTGTTTCAGAACGCCCTCTCCTGGACTCAGCATACTGTGTTTTAACAGATCAATCCACAGATAAACTATAATTTCTGCAGAAGAGTAGAGAGCTGGTTCTATTAATTTCTTTTGTTGCTCTAATCTGCATTATCATGATGAATCTTTAAACTTAATCAGAACACGATTCTCCTAGACTCTGGTTTTCTGTTTGATTATGTTTTTTAATAAACTGCATCCTCTTTACAAAATTTACTTTTAGGAAAGACCTAGGACACTTAAAATAATTTACTCATTACTTGTCCAATACTAACTCACTGTGGGTGCAATCTTGTGTAAGGATTTTGTAGGTGGCCCAGGGTCGCCCGCTGGATCCTGTGCCTGAGGGTGCCCGCCAAGCGGCAGGCTGGAGGTCTACCTGGGGGACGCTCATCCCCTTGCCCAGTTATAAACTGAGGCCAGCTCGATAAGGCGGGCGCCATCCCCCACACACTCCCTGGCCAGCTAGGCCAATGGCCCCCTCCCTCACCCGTAGGATCGCACACGCAGCCGCCAGGGGAGCGCTTACCTTCCTCCGGCGGCCACGTCCTTGGTCCGGTGTCGGAGTGAGGGAGGCCGGCCTTGCGCTGGTCTCCCTTACTCCCAAGTAGTTGCAAACGTGCTTCACGGCACGATCGCAACACTTTAGAACGGCGGAGCGTGTGCTCCGCCGTTCTAAAGTAACCCAGGATTGCACTGTGAGAGTAGTAGTAAGTGTATCAATCTGAGAATTTACATTCACAGCAGAATGCTTCTGACTGGGCCTGATCCAGAGATAAGTAACACATAACAGGGTGATGCACACAACTTATAAATGTGTGGGTAGTAGTCATGCATAGTGGTTTGAGACAGGATGAGGATGCAAATTCCCAGTTTTCCCAATCTAGCATTGGGAATGACACATCCAAAACCACAAATGTGGGATCCAGTCAGTGGATCAATACATTAATTCCGATCTGACAAGTGATTTCACACAAACCTCTCCTTTGCTGGATTAAGAGCAAAGAGCTACAATTCAGGATGAATGCATCAAATGAATCAAAACAGGGTGAATGCACTCTCAGAGGAAGATAGAAGGGTGATTTTTTTTTAAAAAAAATCATAAAATGAAGTTTAAACTCAGAAAAAGAGATTGGGGGAAAGCATTTTAGGTCACTCACGTGACTTCATTTGCATTTTCTGTTAGACTTGAATTACAGCGCAAAAACGTATACTCATTATGCTATAACAGTTAATTTATGCAAGCTGTAAAAAATCAAATATAAATAGTAAAAAATTTATATTCAGACCAACACACTTACCTTTACATACACATTTCCAACCAGATGATCTCCAAGGTTATCACAGACATTCATTTCCTCTACTTCACCATATTTTTCTTCCATTTCTGTAAACACCTCCTAAATTATGAAAAAATTCACAATGTAAATTTGATGTCTTAGCAAGTCCATCATATGTATGTAAGAATCATGACAAGTTTTACACTCAAACTTATTTCTTTGGCTTTGCTTCTGGGCTACATGTAGATTGGCAGTCTAATCTAATTCAAGTAAAATATGCTGCTATCTTCTGCAAAATACTAAAACAGTATCTAAAATTAAAAAAATACTCATGTCTGAAAGCTTTTCTGAAATCTATCGTTTGTGCAAGTAATTCTTTGGTGGTGCTACTTGATCCAAATAATTTAGAAATTGACAGAGTAAACTCCACTTCAAAGTCACACCAAGGGAGTGAAACAGGAGAGACACCAACGCTTTTTCCATAAAACCTTCCTGTAGCATCGTAACCTCAACTCACCCTCACATCCAAGACGACACTGTTCTCCCATACTGTATCCTCACTATTGTCAGTATGCAACTTGTCTCCACCCACCCTGTTCAACTGTAAGTATTTCTGGAACATGGACTATATCACTGTTATGGTACACCTGATGGCAAGAGATTGTTTCACTCAAAACAATACAGTGAAATAGTTCCTCATGGTGCTGCTGCTGTAACAGAAACAACCCAAGCAGTATGCTTCCGTGCTCCAATTACCATGACCTTGCAAGCCACCACAATTCTGTTAGGAACTATCTAGTACATTTTGAATGTTCATAGAACAAAACAAAATTATCTAAGGTAATAAGTGGCTTGTTATAGCTGCAAGTCTCTATATACTCATACTATGAATTTTCCCAAAGAAAGCATTAGGAATAGAGGATTTCCCATATCTTCTTCTCATAGTTGAAGACCATTTCATAAGTTTTGGGATTCCCCTTGCCCTCAAAATAAGCTTCAGAATTTACAACTTCATATAATGAATACTGTGTGATGCTCACATCTATACAAACTTTTCAAAGTATTATTCAATTTTAACATACCTCAAAAAATTCATCATAATGTTCTTGCATTTCAACATCGCTCACAGCACCTGCAAATACCAAGTCATATTAATTAGAAAATCTTCAAACAATGCAAAGGACTCTGAATACATTATAAAGTACTTTTTAGAGAATGTCAGTAGAAGCCGTCTACTGGGGTAAAAAATATGTAGTGTGTAGCTAACCATTAGGAGTAGACCATGAGCAGTTCTGCAACTCCCTAAAGAAAAAAGATCACAGCAATTTCTTAAAGTTTTAATCAATACCCCAATGGTACACTTTTGTGGAGACACTAGCTTAATCTAAGGAAGCTAATCTGTTGCAGAACAAAACACTCTAAAATCAACTGGCAGGTTTTCGTAACAGCCAGGTTTTCGTAACAGCCTTTGAAAAATGATCATCAAGATTCAAATAAGGGAAGCAATAAAATATTCTATAAAGGGAATTTCACGTTACAGATTATTATTCCTAAAAGCAAATATACTAAAATATTCTTGCTGATGTAATTAAAAACTGCTCACAATCCATACAAGTTACTGAACACATTTATTAAACCTAACAGGTTATTCCTTCAAGAGGTAATACAAGGTTTAACTGACAGGAAAATAAATTTTGGCCCCAAAGCCAATTCAGTCTCACAATTCCTCAGAATAGTTTAAAGCAAATCATGCTATATTATTTCCATGCCCTTACGATGGCAAGCAAATAGTCCACCCGTTCATATAAAAGCAGGTGAGGTTTTTTTTAAAAAAGTATTTCAAACCGATATGTATGGCAAAAACTGATGGTTCTACAGCATTTTGTTACACACTAGATGCAAGTTAAACCAAATCTATTTGTGTCCATCTGATCCTAAGTGGCCTGATCAAATGGAACAACTTTAAAACGTATACTGTAGTTTACAGAAATAATTTTACCCTTTCCAATAAATATGTTTTACAAACAAGAATCTGCAAGTCAAAGATGGGATAACTCAATGGCATTTTTTTAATTCAGGTTTCACCCCCTTCAAAGAAAGACCAAGTAGCTGAAGTCCAGATTTAGATCTGTTGCAATGAAACTATGGCTACACTTTTGTTTCTACACCAAGATTAAAGGGACACACATCAAATTAGGTACTAAATGTTGACAGATTGATAATGTTTGCATATCCACAATGTGTTAACCCCTTTAATAATGCATTAAACTGTCCCAAACAACCTGCCAAAATTTGCTATCGAGAGATTATAATTTTTTCAGAATATTTTTAACATATAATTTAGGTTTCCAGAAGGTATCAATCAATTGTTGCCATATGTAAATATTCTAAACTAGATAAAGTCATTTCCCTGTAAAAGATAATACTAAACAAACCAAATTAAGTGATGGTGTTATACTACGCTGAACAAGTACACCACCAGAAGTTACTAGACACAACTAATGCTACTGTATAACATTAATGGGGAGTAGAATAGTTAAACAATGTAAATATTTGCTAGCTGATATTTGCCAGCCAAATCGTCTATAGCAAAACATGCATAAACTGCCAAAAGCTGTTGATTTGTTAAGCATTAAAATTACCCATTTAACATCAAACTTTAAATACTACATTTGAACTTAAAAAAATAAATAAGATACTTGCTATGTAATTATGCTTGTTCAGTCAGATTCTGGGCATATAAAATATTAACAACTCCACAGCATACCATGCAGCTTAAAAAGAATTAGTTACCAGGTTGGTGGAAATTTTAGCACATGCCCAGATAAGTACATACAACTGCATATTATTTAGCAGTGCAAGTGAAAACAGCACTGTTAACAGCAGACTTTGCAGAACTATAAATTTCCTAATTGCATTGTTTAACTGCTTCAAGAGCAAATCACAGATTAGCTCAATTATTTAACCTTTTAATTACCTACTTCTACTGGTGTACAGTAGACAAGTTGATTTTCACACTCAAAATTATACAAGTGTTAAGAATTAGTTCAAGACAATCTCCACACTTTCCCCCTCCAATACTAGATAAACAACTCAGATTTTAAAGCAAGGATTGTTTTTTTTAAGTATACCTATGCAGAGAGATCAAATTAAAGTGATTTGAACATCTACACACAAATGGAAAGGTGTCTGAATTAAATTAATATGCTGTTGATCTATTGTTTGGATAACAGTAAAGTTTAAATATATATGTCAAGGGACACACTGAAATGGAGGGCTGTGGCAAGGATGGGATAAAGACCAATGGCTCAAGGATACTTTTAAAAGTGTTCCTTTAAAAAAATGTATAAAATGGGCAGGTAGCCAAAGTTTCAGAGGAAACAAAATGTCTTGGGGGTATGAGAAGGACAAAAAATTCTTCAGGCACATTTAATAAAATGTGGTCAGTTTGCTCCATTAAACTAAAAATGGTAGACCAGCTTCAGTTGACACTGAGCTCTGACAATCAAGCCCAGGGAACCAGTGAAGGAACTTGTATGAACTTACAGCGCAAACCGTCAGCAGACTGGGAAGAGTTTTGAGGGTTACGGTAAATGTTCAAGAGGGCAATGGTCTGAAATACAAAACGCAACAACTTTATATTATGGAAAATAAGTTTAACAAGAAACTGGTTTCCTTGTGGTGATCACTTTTAGTTGAGTCTCAGTGCTGAAAGAGAGAATGTTATTTTCTCCCATACGGGAAGTATGCGCCACTTCACTTGTGACCCTTCTGAACCACCCTAACATTAAAAAAAAAATAGAGATCTCACAACACTTATTATTGCATTCTTTAAAATCCAAAACAAAAACAAAAAAACAGTTACTCAAATATCACGTTTTGAATCTGAAGCCATAAAGATCCACAACACATGAAAAGGTTAAAAATGGTCAGGAACTAAGTCTTCACTATAACAAACAATAATAATGTTGTTGTGAAATCTCTATTCCCTAAGAATGTTAAGGTGAATCAAATCCCAAATTTCACTTACCGTAATATGGCAAAAATGCCTATGTTTTCATACTAAAAAAAACCCCAAGACATTTGATAAATGCCTAATGCTCACTTTGAACAGTACAAAAGCACACAACTTAGTGTTTACGTCCTCAAAGAGAAGATTCTGAACCAAGAAATCCAATCAGTCAATTCATCTCATCTTATTCATTCTTTTTGCACACACATAGGCATTTAACAAATTCTTGATAAGTATGTAAGAGTTCCATCACTTGTCCTGTTTGCAACAGCTTTATGTCAGCAGCTCAGAAGCCAACATGATTGTCTCATATTTAGGAATGGGCTCTTTAACACCATTCTTAAAAAAAATTTCTCCAACTGTGGGACTTACAGTGTGAGCCGTCAGCCGTCTGTGCACTGTTTTGGGGATTACGATAGATGTTTTGAATCAAGATGGTCTGCGGGGAAAAAAAATAAAAAGGGGAATTCTACTGGCTGCTGTGCATATAATAGACAATTGCAAAGAGACAACTTTTTGCGAACAGCTTAATATAAAATTTTATTCAAAGGGTACGCTATTTCTTTTGTATTTGCACAGTGTTTTTGAAACATTATGTAAACATACATATTATAAAAACAGTTTTTAATTTCACCAAGATGTTCTATTGGTTTATCGAAGGAGGTATTCTTAGTCCGACTTCTAGAAGTGGAATCAGCCATACAATAGTATCTTTGTATCACATTATGCATATTTAATTTTGGTCTAGTTTTAGTGTCATCCAGTAGAGGGGGTCACAAAAAGTGTTGCAATGTAACAACACCTCACAACGACACACAGTGGTATTAAAAGGTCACTGCTACAAGCAAGAGGAGTCTCCACTTTCTCTTATTAAGCATTTCTTGGTGGAATTCTGTTTAAATAATATGAGTTTCTAAATGTTCACTTTTTTGCAGATCTTTAAAGAATATCCTTTCAGCCTTTGTGCTTTCTACTTGAAGGATTTGCCCAGGCAGACTTGAAACCTTACATTTGTACCGTTCTTCTTAATATCAAGTTGTCTGAAAAAACAAACCATGTTTAAGTTAGTAATCTAACATCTCAAGAGTTTTAATGCCCATATTAGTGAAAGTAGCCCAAAATTACTTAATTGTTAGTTTGCATGAGCTTTCATTCAAAATGAATGTAACTGCTGCATTTAAAGAAATAATTGTTTTCAGAGCTTATTCCTTTTTATAAAATCAGCCAGTGTTAACCCCCAGTCTCTAGTCACAGTGACAGGGAAGTATATGTATTTGTTACTGTTACTTACAGCCCAATCCTACCCAGCTCCTGAGCAGGATTGTGCTGTTAGATTACTTCAGATTCAGAAAACACTCACACTTCCCTCAAATACAGTGCTCTGTTTTTGTGCAAGTTGGCAAGAAACTGCAAAGAAATATTTAAAAACACACAGTTAAGTAATGCAATGCCTGCCATACCCACAAACACACAAGATATAGTCATAGTTGGTCTGCTATCCAACAACTCATACCACAGCTAATTTAGTCAAACTTAGTTTTCAAGTAAGCGGGACAAAACCTTAAAATTCAACTCCCTCTTGTTTTCTGGACTGTGGATCAAGCTGCTAACTGATCTAGCTTCAAAGCAGTCTTTCCATGCATAAATATGGAGTTTCAACAAGTCCATGCTATAGTTTTGTGCCTCCTCGTCTAGAGGAGATAAAAACCGTCTTGCCACTGTTACTGATCCTCACAACAACAGCCAGATGATGCAAGATTAAACCTTCCATAACTAGTATTTTTGGTTCTCATTAACCTGTTAATTATCACTAAAGTTATCAACATTCAACCAGAAAAAGCAAACATATTCTTCAGAAAGTCTTACAGTTGCGTGTAATGTCCCTCATTCTGAATTGCAGCTGCACTCCTGTACTGCTTCCTGCACTCAATAGACTGGATCTGAAGCCCCAATGAAATTAATACACTTAAGTCAGCCATGACTAATTTGTCTTTTTAATTTCAATGGTGCTTAGTCATGACTAACTTTCTTAGGATACAACCCAAGAATCTATTCCTGGCATCCCTATCAAAAAGTTCAAACTATTGCAGATGTTTGTGTATTAAAAATGTGTTCACCACATTGCTATGGTGCTTAATTGGGGAGAATCTCAACCCACTATGCAAATAAATACTTAGAGACAGATATACAAGCTTCTGGCACCAGTGTAACATCAACCTATGGCAGGGGTTCTAAACCAGTGGTACTTCGACCAACTGCTGGTGGTACTTGCATTATATTGGGGATTCATCAACATTAAACACATCATAAGGACAGATATACAAGGCTGAAAACACATAAGGAATTTGCTACAAATGACTCCAGTTTGCTCCTCTACATGTCTTTGCTTAAGTTCTACTGAGCTCAGGATTTACTCCCAAGCAAACACACATAGGGATGCAGTGCTAGTCATACAAGTAATAGCGTTTTTGTAGCCTTGTAGATCTGCCAACACAGTCATTCTCCCTTATAGCTTCTTTTAGGCTCACTGCAAAATAGAACAAATGTGCCATGACAAGATTTGGGCAGAACTGGAAACAAAATAAAACTAATTTTGTTACAAGCAGCTTAAAATATAAACATGCTAGTCAATTGATTATATTGTTACTAGCACCATTAAAGCTGCACAAGCCTCCACTCATGTTAATAGAATGTGCTAGGAACTCCAAACACGTCACAATTCAAAGAGATAGAAAGTAGGTCTATAGAACACATTTTAGAAAGCCAACTTCTTTTGTTGTTTAGAAATATGCACATTTTTGCCATTACACAGAACTACTGGAAAAACTGCACTTACACCAAATGTGTGAATTTGGGTAAGTCTTGTACAGAACAAAACCTCAACTGTTTACTATGCCAAATATCACCCTGAGGGTTATCACTGGCTGACCACTAACATTGACAAACTTATAGGGACATTTCCTGCAACCATTAAATAGGAAAATAAATCGTTTTAAAACGCTGGTGAAAAAATCAATAAATGGGAACTATAAAAAAAAATCAATAAATAAAACTTTTTATAGAGTGTAAAATTTGACATTCTCAGATCTGAAGCTCTGAAATTTATGACTATACTGCAAATTATATGTAGCGGTTCTACAAAGAGAAATACACAAACCTGGCTAAACGTTGGTTTATTGTGCAATCGAGAACACCGGTCTCCATGACGACATGCTCCAATTTTGAAATAAAAAGAACAGTTGACTCTGGGGAGGAAAAAAACCACAAGACCTTAAGAAATAGGTAGGAAAAACCAGCACTCTACATTGTGTATTTGCAAGGAAGTTATAATGTTATAGCTAAATAAATTAATCATAACTATGTCTGTTAAGAGCTGAGCAACACTGGGCAGCATCCAGAAGAGTGTTTACACAACACCACAAGCTATCTTTCCCACAGCAGCCTCACAAGTTTCCTGAAAAGCTACTCCTATGGGTCAAGAGACCCCAAGCAACAATGTAGTACAGGAGGCCCCCCCATCCACTGATACACTATCTGCTGATTCAGTCATCCGCGGATAGCGAATGGGCCCCCTGGCACTCATCGCGTTCCTTTTGAAGAAGAAACGAAGCTTCCGACGCTAGAAGTGCCGGGGGGGGGGTCGCGTGCGACCCACACACCCCGGGCACTTTTAGCGTTGGAAGCTTCCTTTTCCTTCCAAAGGAACATGATGACCAGGCATCATGCAACTTCCTTGCAGGCCCGTCCACGGAGCCTAGGTGCCTAGAGAGGCTGCAAAGACTCTCTAGGCACCTAGTCTCCGTGGAGGGGCCTGCAAGGAAGCTGCATGAGGCCTGGGCATTGCGCTCCTTTGGAAGGAAAAGGAAGCTTCCAACACTAAAAGTGCCTGGGAGGGTCACCGGGGGGCCTTCAGAAAACCGTGGAGGGGCCGTTCGCCCCTTTCCGCAGTTTCAAGTATCCACAGGGAGGTCTGGAACGTATTCCCCGTGGATATGACGGCTCCCCTGTATGTGGCACAGGAGAAATCCTTGGAAATTTGGTGGAAGAGAAAAAACCCTCTTCAAACAGAGGTATGTCTTCCCAATTTCCAAGGGATTCCCTCCTCCAGTTCCCCACCCCACATCCCATTGCTGAGGGTCCACCAACTCTCAGAAGGAGCTGGAGGGGGGAGGTTTCTGTGGGAAGAAGGGATTGGCAATATAGCCTGTGTTTGTACCATTGTATCAACACTCCTCCAAACATTTAAACATTGACACATTCAATGCTGAACCACTTTTATATGCAGATTCTCTCAAAAATAAGTAATTTTCATAACTAATAACAATTGTTTCTAACAGAGGAGATAAAGAACAGTTTAATTAGGCCAAAAGTATACTTTTAAGATTAACTGCAGAAACTACCACTGAAGGATAGAAACATTTCATAACTATTTACTTCTTAAAATTTTTCAATTTTGGTTTTTTTACAGCTTGATCTTATGCTGTTTACTCAGAAGAAAGTTCCTGTAGAGTGGACTGCATCTACATCAATATGTTAAAGCAGGGGTTCTTAACGTATGCAGCATGGCGTACCACCTACATGGCTGCCGCTGTGCTGAGTACCACCAGAAGAGGTGATGTCATCACCACTTACGTCCGGTTTTTTGGCACCGGAGGCCAGTAAAAGGCTCCAGGGTGGACGGGATGGCCTGTTTTACTTGATCCTGAGAGGCTTGGCCAAAGGCAGGAGCCTCTTGAAAGCAAAAACACAGTCCCCAAAGCGTCATGTTTTCGCAGGGTTTCAGGTGTCCAGGGGGGTTCAGGGGGTCTCAGCAGTCCAAATACCACCAGAGGCACCCAAAAGTACCACTGGTGGTACACGTACCACCAATTGAAAACCCATGTTAAAGCTTATGCCAAAAAAAAAAAAAATGTTAGCCTTTAAGGTGTCACATGACTCTTCGCTGCTACAAACACGACGACGACTCTGGAACTCTTTGGGCCCAATCCTATCCAACTTTCCAGCACCAATGCAGCCCTGAGGTAAGGGAACAAATATCCCCTTACATTGAGGAGGCGTCTGTGCCTGCAAACCCCCCCCCCCCACTGCAGGATACAGCACACGCCGCATTAGCACGGCTGCATCAGTGCTGGAAAGTCAGATAGGATTGGGACCTTAGGTTAGTTATCTGATGAGCAACCAAATCAGCCATACGTTCCAAAGCCTGAAAATCCAACATTTAACTTTAAGGCATGACTAAAGGCACCCAACAGTGAAGAACAGGGCAGAGGGGTCTGGCTCAGTTGGTAGAGTCACCGCCTTACAAGCCCGAAGATAGGTGAATGGCAAGTTCAAGTCACACCACCAACAAAAAGCTGTGAAAGACATAAGAGCTGCCAGCTGCATCAGCTGAGTGTGGGAGGCAACAGCCAGCGGAGAGGCCAGACTGCAAAAAGGATACCATCTGGAATGTAGTTGTTCATGGACATTTATATATTGTGTAAAAAAAAACCCATTCAGGGGGTTAGGAAAGCCTGCCCATAGTACACCGCCTTGGATTAAAGTCAGAGGAGAAATCCAATGACCAAGAAAGGCGGTATATAAATACTGTATATTATTTTTTATTAAACTTCATAAGTCACATGTTCATGCTTCCTGCATGTTCCCTCATTGACTCTGAACAGAGAATTAAAATATTTGGCCACAAATCAGTGACTGAAAACTGATCTATACCAGGAGTTCTCAACCCCTTCCTGGCAGAGTACCACCTCTGGCGACGCTCTCCTGCTGAGTACCACTGGAAGTGACTGGTGATGACATCATTGCCAGTTACTTCTGGGTTTTCAGAGGATAGAAAATGCAGGTAGGAGGCTCTGGGCGGGTAGGAGGGCCCTTCTCAGTATTCTGAGATGCTCGGCCAAAGGCTCTTGGGAGTGAAAATGTGCCACCAAAAGCGCCGCATCGGAGTGGGGTTCTGGTGGTCCAGCAGTCTGAATGCCACCAGCAGTCGGCCAAAGTACCACTGGTGGTACTACGGTAGTACCACTGGTTGAGAACCCCTGATCTATACCAATTTTCTGATATCTATACAGTACAATTCACTCTAATAAAGCCAAGAGGCAAGTCAAGTTGTACTGAAGCAATAAAGAAAGATAGCAGGCCCTGTAAATTGGATTTTATCAACTCTATCTAGTACAAGATGGGAATCCAGCATGACTTGGATTAGGGCAGTGGATTAGAGATTGAGTGGTGAATCAGGATTTCCCCAGTTCTACTCTCCCCTCTGCCATTAAATAACTAGGTGGTCCTAAATAAGCCATTCCCTCCCTGTCTTCACTTCCTAGTTGCAAATATGGGGATACTTACTTACCTTACAGGGTTGTTGTATTAATACATGTGAACTGCCTTGCAAAATCAAAAAGTACTATAATAATGTACTATAATTATGTATTATTATTTGCAATGTCAAAGATTGCCTGCAGTAAGTAAGTTCTATTCATAGTTGTCTGAAAACTGTTCGCAGAGTGCAGCTTATGCACCAAAGCTGCTGAAGAATGTTTGCCAATTAGTTTGCCAACTGCCAGATTAGTTTGCCAACTGCCAGATAAGCGATTGAAGCATTGATTCCGATGCATAAATTCTTAATTTAGACCCAACATAATCAAAACTCTGTCCCTCTTCTTCTACGTATCAGTGATGTTTCTTGCTTATTGTAGCTATGTACTAAATTCATAAAAGAGCTGCAACCTCTTCCCAGGGACTCATTAAATTGTGACAAGAACTCTTGAAGTCCCTGTTGGAATGTGGGGTCTGTCGAGTTTGCAAAGAGCCTTAGATCTGTTTTTAACAATTACTCCATTCCTGTTTGTATTGGCCATTTTGAATTATAACTTTCACTGAACTCTAGAAGGTTATATGAATCAGAGTTAAATGGCATGCACACAGATAGTGTACTGATCCAAAACATCCCTTCTCCCTGCAACTTAAAATGTACAGAAGTCATGATGTGTATCAAACTATAAAAGAAAACTTTTCCAACAAGCCCAGCTAGGAGAAAGGTAGGTTATTCCTCTTAAAGATGAGAAGGCAAAATATTGAGATAGGAAGTTGCAACTGCTAAATCTGTGAGTTTATCAATCTTATATGAAGCACACAAGTTGCCATCGTGCAGCACTAGCTTGGGCAGCACAGTAGCCACCAAATTTCAAACATAGGTAAGAGGACGTTGGCCTAGAGTCTAGACAGACTTTGGGCCAAATTCAGCAGGGCTCTTATGGCGTTCTTGCCATCTCAGTTTGTATATTGGGTGCAGAGTAGAAAATACTGACAGCACAATCCTATGTGTGTCTACTCAAAAGTAAGTACTATTGTGTTCAATGGGTTTTACTCCCAGGAAAGTGTCTATAGCAGGGGTTCTCAATCTTTGGAGGCCTGGGTACCCCCTATCACGGTCCAATTTTCTGAAGTACCCCCTGCTAATTAATTGATAACTAATTGGATTAATCAATTAATTAATTAGCTAATTGATTGATGCTGATAAGAGGCAGGCTCTGGCGTACCCCCTGCCATTGGTCAGCGTACCCCTAGGTGTACTCATACCACAGGTTGAGAACCCCTGGTTTATAGTATTGCAGTCTGAGTTATCTAAGGCAACAGACTGAACAAAACTTAGGGGTTCAGGGTTTTGTTTTGGCAAGGTATGGGGAGATATGCACTCCTTTTCAACTATATTAGGTGTGAGGGGCAGCTGACACGTCTGGGGCTGCTACTGTCTGAGAGAAAGCATTACAGTACAGGATTCTGGATGGATAACCTAGCAATACTGGGTTCTGCAGTGCTGCCAGATGCACAAAAATTCTCATACATGTTTGAGAATGAAAGACCTCCATTTGAGGTACAAGATCTTTTGAGCTGTCCTTTGCAAATAGACAGGAAGTCACTAGCACTTGATGCAACATTAACATTCATAGGACTCCAGTTGTTCCTAGAGTGACAGCAAGGCTCAAAGGAGGTAAGAAGAAGAATGCAGGTAGAGTGGCTTTTCTCTGCTTTATGAGTGTTGCTGATTCAACAGGGATGGAGGAAAGTTCAGGTCACATAATTCTCCCTCTCCCTGTAGCAACCACCTATGGGGGCTTCCATTTCTCTCTCCCTCCTCCAGCTCAATTTGTTTGGGTGGATTGAGGATATATTTCCTTCCCTTAGTTAGGACCGACAATTGGGAAGTAGTGTAGAAAACGGGGGGAGCAGTCCGAGGAGGGCCTTATTATACCCACTGTAAACTACAACAGTTGTGAGAGGCAGCAAATATGTCCGGCCCTATTGTTTGAGAGGAGCAGTTGGCGTTTCTATCCCCGCCCCTCCCCCCGAGTACTTTAAAATAAAGAAAAAAAACGCGGGAACTCCGGAGTCTTTGAGACGAGTTTTTCAGATCTGGCAAAACGGATACATCCACGACCAATCCGCCATCCGTTGCAGCTCCAAGTGCAAGAGCAGAAGCGCAGCCAAGGCTTGCCAGAATCTCGCCCCTCTCCCCCGGACGAAGTTGCCTAGCGTGTGCGCCACCACGGCACGAGGGAGGAGGGGGAGCTCCACGCCTTCGTCAGCCCGCGCCACTTTTCCGGAAGGGGGCGCGTACCCGCGCCTGCTGCTGCCGCCGCGGGCTTCCCCTCCCCCCGGCTCATGAGGGAGGAACGAGCGCGCGCCGGCAAGTTCCAATCGGGAGCGCCGATCAGGCTCGTCCGAGCGAAGCAGCAGCAACGGAAGAAGCGCCGAGGGTTTCGCGCGCTTATGGGTTCTACGGTCAGGAAGCGCGCGCGCACACACACGCGGGTGTATAAGAGAAAGCGAAGAGGCTCCTCGTGGGAAACCATTGTTGTGAACGGTCCTGCAAGGGCGCTGACGCAGGCCTTGCCGCCCTCTCAGAATCGCGGGTGGCTACGTGGTACGAAGCCGACCCTCGCGGAGATTAAAAAAAAAAACCCACTCACTTGTCTTTCTCGGTACCGAAGATGGAGGCCAGATACTCCGCCATCTCGCACAACCTGCCCTGCCCGGCCGACCGCCGGACACCTCGGCACCCCCCGAAGACGTCAGAGCCCCGCGACGGAAACGCCCGCGCCCCACAGCCGCCGTCACGATCGAGCTCTAGCGACCAATCAGAGCGAAAAGGTGGGGCTGCGAAGATACTTCACGCATGCGCATAGTACAGTAGTCTCTGCCATGCGCTCCGATGTACGAGGAGTCACTGCTCTCGTTTCCATTTCCTTCGCCATTCAGGACACGCCCACCTAAAAGATTTCCGAAAAAGGTTAATGAGGCAAGAAGTCTCCGGGTCTTTCAACGGGTGCTTTTCTTTACCTCGTTCTAAGCAAGTCTTTGCATTCGTGTTTAAAAAATAAAATCCTCGGGATGCATTCAAGGGTCTGATGACAGCATTCACTGTGTACTATATCTACTTATATATCTGGGAAAGCATATCACCAGTATCGCATCGATCCCAACGTTGCCTAGCTATTTAATACATGCAAATATTATGATCCCCCCCCACTATGTGAACAAGCTGATTACCTGTAGTGAAAATAGTACCATGATATATGCAGCATTACATTTGCCAACTATACTGACTTGGTGTCATGCTTAGTTATTGCTGTTGGCCATGTGTTCCTTGAGAACTGAATGTGACAATTTTGCTAGCATGACCTGAATTTACACATTCAGAAATAAATATTTCAAGATGAAGACAGCCCCATAATTGGGACACTAGCTAGCATAGGGCCTCAGTGGGGGCTTCAGGTTCTCTGAGGCCCTGGGACAAAAGCTCTGAGAAGGTGCCCCAAAGATGTGACCCCTCATATTGGGAGAGCTTGGGTTTTTGTCAACTGCCGTCTGCCCCCTCCCCCCAGGCTGTGGATAGAACAAGAACAGAGGGCGCAATCCTGCGTAGAGGTCTGCCTGCGGAGCATGAGATCTGCCTGCGGAGCATGAGCTCTGCAGGCGGAAGGTGCCGTATATGCGCCATAAAGCGCGTTTACGGCACCTGGAGAATAAGTCAGACTTCTCTCCACCGCGGAACCCTGCTGCAGCCACCAGAGGAAGATCAGGCTCCCGCCGGTGGGAGCAAGAGCGGCAAGGGAGGGTGGCGGTTGGCCGAGCCGGCCCGGGGGGGGGGCAGGGATGCCGGCTGCAATATCCCCATCCTCTTCCCGGGCTCAGTGGCCATTACACGGCCGCCTCGGATTTTCGCCAGCTCAATATCTGGCAGACATCCGAGGAGGCCCATTCAGGCCTTCCCGCTCTACACTGGGGGAAGGGGATGAATGTCCCCTTCCCCCGAGGAGACCCCCAGGCTGCAACAGTGCGGCCCGGGAAAGGCATAGGATCGTGTGGGCGGCCCATAGGGCCACCCGCAAATCTTTACACAGGATTGTGCTGTGAATCAGAGATTTATTGGCTCACAGCCACATGCTTTTCCACCTCTCAAAAGTAAATACTGAAATCAGTAATACCTTGTGGAAAATGTATAGTTTTTGTGGCTGCCCCATTGAATACAATGGGACTTCTGAGTAAACTCATAGAGGATTGTGCTACTAATGTTCCTGCTTATATTTGCCTTCGGCATAGGAAAAGGCGGGATATAATTTTTTTAAATAAAATAAATAAATATAGCAAAGATTCACAGCGCAATCCTATCCAACTTACACCACCGGTGTAACCAGCGGTGCAGCGAGAACGGGAGGCCCCAGAACGGAAAGGGGATTCAAATCCCCTCCAAAGGGGGATTCAAATGGGATTTGAATCCCCTTTCCATTCTGGGGCCTCCCATTCTCGCCGGTGTAAACAGCGGTGCAGCGAGAACGGGAGGCCCCAGAACGGAAAGGGGATTCAAATCCCCTCCAAAGGGGGATTCAAATGGGATTTGAATCCCCTTTCCATTCTGGGGCCTCCCGTTCTCGCTGCACCGCTGGTTACACCGGTGGTATAAGTTGGATAGGATTGCGCTGTCAGACAATTTGGAGGAAGCTGTTGTGTAAACCTGAAACATGTTTTATTTTTCCAATAGTATGCATCATGTCACGTCTCTTTCCCCCATCTTCCCAGATTCTGTATCTAGATTTGACATATTATGAGTCAGTGTAATTCACAAATGCTTTACAAATTGAGAAAACTAAATATGAACATATATAGTTTCTAAATTTAGGGAAATATTCCTTTTGAACTTACTAGTTCAAACATTATTTGGCAGGTCTGGTAGAATTGGACGCTGATTTATCTTGCTCAGTCCACAGACTATGGCGGGGAGTAAGATTCAAGCCTTCCTCTCTTCCCTGTCTTTGGCCAAATCCATGAGGACCTGAGCCGCCTGCTATTTACTATTAAAAAGCCAAGCACATTACGGAGAGGTGGGGAAAGTCAAAATCTTTTTGTTGCTCTAGTAAAGTTAAAGCTTTAAAAATATTTGACCATTATCTGACAATGTTTGTTTGATCGATATTTGTCTAGTAAATTGACCAACTCTAGTCTAGACACAAACTTCACTGGAAGCTAGAAGTAAGCCAGGTTGGTGTATGTCCTTTAGAAGGCATTTGCAAGTGAGGACAGGTGGGTGTAGGAGGGGCTAACCTGTCCTCCCTCTAATAGAGTATTACTTCCCAGAAACCGCCCCTACCACATCCTGTTCTACCCCACCCCATCCCAAATCCCATGTTTTTGTCAAAATAAAATGTAGTTCTGCCCCACACATTTCATTCAGTTCAGTGAGAAAGTTAGTGAGTACTTAATTTTCTCCTATTGGCATGAATGGAATTGTTTGACTGGCTCATGCTCAGTGCTTTCATTAAAAACAAAAACATCAATTCTCTGGCAGGAGGATATATACTGGTAATCACAAAGCCTTACCACTTTGGAAACAAATCCATAATACTCCTGAGCCAGGATGTCATTGAATAAAAGCACAAACATATTTATTTATTTATTTTGCACATTTTTATACCGCCCTTCCTCCAAGGAGCTCAGAGTGGTGTACATATTTCCTCCCCTCCTTTTTCTCCTCACAACAACCCTGTGAGGTAAGTGGGGCTGAGAGATAGTGACTGGCCCAAGGTCACCCAGGAAGCTTTGTGGCTGAGCGGGGATTTGAACCTGGGTCTTCCAGGTCTAAGTCTGACTTCTATGTAATGTTGAATAGGGCATACTGTCAGGTAAAAGTGTATGGGATTGCGGCCTAGGTCTTACGAGTAAGAGGTGGGAATGAAAAGATTTAACAAAATTGGTGGAAAATGTTATTTGCTATGGGATTCTATTTGCATGACTGTTGCTCCCTCCAGTGGTAAAAATAATGAAATCTCCCAATGTTGCTCTGAGTAGAATGGAGAATAAATATGAAAAGTCTAGGTAGAGAATGTTCAGCTCACATTTTGAGGAGGCAAGCCACCTGCCCCCTGGCTGAACTTCTTTCATCGCCATCTGCTTCATGGCAGTGGCACTCCTGGTTCTGGCTGAGGGGCCACCATCACCCCTCCTCTTTAGAATGATGCTGTATGTAGCTTTGTAGCGTTGTTCAGAGACTAGAGCAGAATGGAAGGAGGGAATGATAGCTGGGAGGATGCCTCTGTAAGGCCCCCATTTCACCCTCCCTGAAAAAGACCTGGCATGCCTCCCCAACTTGGGCACTGTGGAACTGTTGTTATGTCTGTTGGAACGTGTGAAACTAGGGTTGCCAGCCCTCCAAGATTGGCCAGGAGTCTCCAGGAATCAGCATCGATTTCCAGGTAACTACTGAAGGCCATCCTGGAGATTTTAACAGGACCCTGGCTAAATGACATTACACTGGCAGCGCAATCCTAACTAACTTTCTCCCGTGGGACTATAGTCCCACCAGGGGAAGGTGTCGCAAACCAGGAGCTTGACCTCAGTTTCTGAACTTTTGAAGCTGCTAAAAACTATCCAAGGGCCTGTCCATATTATTTTCTTTTGCACAGGAGAGCTTAGTGGCCACTCAGTTCTGTAATAAAATCCCTCTAGCAAATCTATTTTAGGGAATCACATTTCCCAACACTCAAACTGCAGCACAATGCTGGAAAAATGTGGATTCTAATCTTGCACGCATAACAACAGTATTATGTTGTGCTGCATGTTATGTGGCACAGGATATACTAGTGTCATGTCCCTCTGTTCACATGCACTGTATGAAATTTCTTTTTCATTTTCATTTTCAGTCTTTCAAGATGAGTTCTTTTGAGGTTAATTTCCTCACTTGTGTCACTCAAGTGTCTAATTACCTTTTAAAGGTTCTGGCTGTCTTGAGCAACATCGTGTTGCTCATCATGATTATCACTAGGATCAAAGCCTGGGTGCTTCATTTGGCAGACATGATTTGTAGTGGAACTCCAAAGAAAAAATGATGTTGAGAACTGTTCCAGACTCTTGAGAATAAAGTGTTTGTATTTCAGGATTATTCTTTTTTTAATGCTAGGTGCATCCTGCATCACTAGTGATATTGTGATGAATTCCCTATCTCCCCCCCCCCCCATTTCTGTCGTTTGGGATGCTTTTAACTTCCCAGGAGCTCTTGTGCTGGGTCAGCAGGCTCAGAGTTGCTGGGGAATCTTCCGACAGCATTATTGTTTTGAGTTTGGAAACTCCATTATTCCCTGGCCATGTGCTGGATGTGGATTTCACACATCATGTGCTGGATGTGGACCCATGTGAATTAATTTCGTTCACATGTCTGCCCCAGACTTCCTGTCTGGGGCAGCTATTCTGCTTAGCAACAAAGTTGCCTTGCCCTTTGGGTTGTTGTTGTTCAGTCGTTAAGTCGTGTCCGACCCTTCGTGATCCCATGAACCATATCCCGCCAGGCCTTCCTATCCTCCACTATCTTCCTGAGTTCGCTCATTTTCATGTTCGTTGCATCGGTGATGCTGTCTAACCATCTCATCCTTTGCCTTCCCCTTCTCCTTTTGCCTTCAATCTTTCCCAGCATCAGAGTCTTCTCCAGAGAGTCCTCTCTTCGCATTAGGTGGCCAAAATATTTGAGTTTCAGCCTCAGTACCTGTCCTTCCAGGGAACAGTCAGGGTTGATTTCATTTAGGATTGACTGATTTGATCTCCTAGCAGTCCAAGGGACTCTCAGGAGTCTTCTCCAGCACCACAGTTCAAAAGCATCTATTCTTCGGCGCTCAGCCTTCCTTATGGTCCAACTCTCGCAACCATACATTGCTACTGGGAACACCATGGCCCTGACTATACGAACTTTTGTTGGCATGGTGATATCTCTGCTTTTTATTATGCTATCTAAATTTGCCATAGCTTTCCTTCCAAGGAGTAAGCGTCTTTTAATTTCATGGCTGCAGTCTCCGTCTGCAGTGATCTTGGAACCCAAAAAAGTAAAATCTGTTACTGCTTCCATTTCTGCCCCTTCTGTTTGCCAGGAATTGATGGGAGCAGATGCCATGATCTTAGTTTTATTGATGTTGAGTTTCAAGCCAACTTTCGCACTCTCCTCTTTCACCCTCATCAAAATATTTGAGTTTCAGATTTGCCCATTGGGTAGCAAATCTATTTGTCTGGGTTCAAGGAGTGGGATGGTTCCACTCCTCCAATCAGGTAACTTGAAGACATCCCAGCAAAGTAATACAGCAAGTCCTCACTTGAAGTTGTCGATAGGTTCTTCTTGGAAACTGCGACTTTAAGCAAAACGACTTATAACGAAACCAATTTTACCATAGGCTAATTGAGAAACGTAAACGTTCCTATGGCATTTTCCCATCAACTTTAAAATGAAATGACTTTAAACAGAATGACTTTAAGTGAGGACTTGCTGTATATTACTCAGCTCATAGGAAACTCATTCTCTGCCAGTCGCCTGAGTAATCCATTGAGAGGTCAGAGAGAAGCACCCACTCCTGTGAGGGACGCTGAGGTTGAAGGCCCCTCTTTTGTGTCACTAAAAACTTTGTTAACTCTAAAATCAGGACGCTCTCAGGATTACAGATTGTTTACAGATTCATATTTGCTGACCAAAGCAAGGTCATGGAATTTTCCAAAATGCAAAAGGCTGGCAAGTCTAACCAACTAAAGTCTGGGGGGAGGGGGGAGGGTTGGGGGATGTTGCTTTGATGAACCAAAGTTTGGCCTTCTCCCTAAGGCCTATGGGACCTGAGGCTTCCCTGCCATCAGCCCAATTCATAATACCATGTGACTGACCTGGGTCATGCTTAACTGGCATGCACCCAGCACCACATACACGCGTATAAAACAATGTGTCAGGCATCAACTGCAGAGGTTTCCCTTGCTGGATCAGAGCACCTAACGTCTTGGGGATGGGAAAAGTTACCCATATGATGGGGAAAACATGTATGTGGAATAGCAGCGTGCTTTTTCTTTGATCTTGCCGTCAGTGACACATCTATTCATGCAGTTGTCATTCCAAGCGCTACTTTTCCTCCCACATGCATTGGCTCTTACAAAGCTACTGCAGAAACAACAAATGCTTTGAGGCATGCTATATTGCACTTGAATTTGTCTGCCAATAATGACAAGAGGTCTGCTTGTTTTCTTCTCTGAGCACATTGCTTTTCTAAGCGGCGGTCTCCGCTGGAATGCTAATGCTGGGAATTTTACTGGGCTTTGTTTTCAGACCAGAAGCGGTTTAAAGCCATTTGTGATAGAAGTTCCGATGAAGAGTGCCGAGTTATGGACCAGGTGTTTTGACACCGGCAAGTGGAAAGCTACTATTGACTTGGTCTTGCTGCATATTAGCATTACAGTCAAGGCGGGCATGTTCAGCGGCCATTCCCCTTTGACAGAGTAGGTTGCCAGACATCAGCATTGCCAGACATCAGCACTTGTGCATTGTAGCAGAAAGACAGAAGACAAGCACTCATGCTTCCCCCTCCTTCACATTAACAAACCTATTAATCTGCACCCTCATTTTCATAAGAACATAACATAAGAACATAAGAAGAGCCCTGCTGGATCAGGCCAAAGGCCCATCTAGTCCAGCTTCCTGTATCACACAGTGGCCCCACCAGATGCCTCAGGGAGCACACAGCCAAAAAGATAACCTGTTTCCTGCTGCCACTCCCCTGCACCTGGCACAGAGAAAACCTACTTCTAAAACCAGGAGGTTGCTTATGGCTTGTAACCTGTGATGGTCGTTTCCTCCATGAATCTGTCCAAACCCCTTTTAAAGGCATCTAGGCCAGGTGCCATCACCACATCCTGTGGGAAGGAGTTCCACAGATGAGTTACTGTATTTTTCGCTCCATAAGACGCACTTTCCCCCCCAAAAAAAAATAGGGGGAAAAAAGCGAATGGAGCGAATAATAAAAAAAGTAAAGAAAAAATACTTACCGGGGCTTCGGGGAGGCCTGCAGAGGCTCGTGCAGGCCTCCCCGATCTTCATTTCTTTAAAAAAACGGCCATTTTTGGCCACTTCCTGTTTTCGCATTCTTTACATTTTTTATTATTTTTATTTTTATTAAAAAAAACATGTTATCCCTATTTTTTGCTCCATAGGATGCATGCGTTCTATGGTCCGATGCGTCCTATGGAGCGAAAAATACGGTACACGCTGGGTAAAGAAATATTTTCTTTTGTCCGTTCTAACTCTCCCTTCACTCAATTTTAGTGCATGTCCCCTGGTTCTGGTGTTGTGCGAGAGGGAGAAGAATTTCCCTCTATCCACTCTCTCCATCCCATGCATAATTTTATACGTCTCAATCATGTCCTCCCTCAGGCGCCTTTTTTCTAGACTGAAAAGCCCCAAACGCTGTAGCCTTTCCTCATAAGGGAGGTGCTCCAGCCCACGAATCATTTTGGTTGCTCTTTTCTGCACCTTTTCCAATTCAACTATATCCTTTTTGAAGTGTGGTGACCAGAACTGGACACAATACTCCAGATGTGGCCTTACCATCGATTTGTACAAAGGCATAATGATATTGGCTGTTTTATTCTCAATCCCTTTTTTAATGATCTCGAGCATGGAATTGGCCTTCTTCACAGCCGCCGCACACTGGGTCGACACTTTCATCGACCTGTCCACCAGCATCCCAAGATCTCTCTCTTCATCCGTCACATACAACTCAGTACCCATTAGCGTATATGTGAAATTTTGGTTTCTTGCCCCAATGTGCATCACTTTGCACTTACTTACATTGAAGCGCATCTGCCATTTTGCTGCCCATTCTCCCAGCTTGGAGAGATCCTTCTGGAGCTCTTCACAATCCCTGCTGGTCTTCACCACCCGGAAAAGTTTAGTGTCATCTGCAAACTTGGCCACCTCACTGCCTATCCCCAACTCCAGGTCATTTATGAATAAGTTGAAAAGCACCGGTCCCAAGACCGATCCTTGGGGCACACCGCTTTTCACCTCTCGCCATTGTGAAAATTGCCCATTGACTCCCACTCGCTGTTTCCTGGTCTTCAACCAGTTCCTAATCCACAAGAGGACCTGCCCTCTTATTCCCTGACTGTGGAGTTTTCTCAGGAGCCTTTCATGAGGGACTGTGTCAAACGCCTTCTGAAAGTCCAGATATATAATATCCACGGGTTCGCTCGCATCCACATGCCTGTTGACCTTTTCAAAAAATTCTAAAAGGTTTGTGAGGCAAGACTTCCCCTTGCAGAAGCCATGCTGACTCTCCCTCAGCAGAGCTTGTTCTTCTATGTGTTTTAAGATTTTATCTTTAATGAGACTTTCCACCATCTTCCCTGGAACAGATGTTAGGCTAACCGGCCTGTAGTTTTCCAGGTCCCCCCCTCCTTCCTTTTTTAAAGATTGGCGTGACATTAGCTATCCTCCAATCCTCTGGCACAGTGGCCGTTTTAAGGGACAAGTTGCATATTTTGGTCAAGAGGTCAGCAACTTCATTCTTGAGTTCCTTCAGAACTCATCCAGGCCTCGTGATTTATTGATCTTTATTTTGTCAATTAAGTCTGAGACGTCTTCTCTTTTAACCTCTATTTGATTTAATTCTGTAGTCGGGGGAGGCCGTTCAGGCAGCGGTATTTGCCCGAGGTCTTCTGCCGTGAAGACAGATGCAAAGAACCTGTTTAATTTCTCTGCAGTCTCCAAGTCCCCTTTTATCACCCCTTTTTCTCCCTCACCATTCAACAGACCAACCGTTTCCCTGGCAGGTTTCCTGCTTCTAACATATTTGAAGAAGCTTTTGTTATTCCCTTTTATGTTGCCTGCCATACGTTCCTCAAAGTCTTGCTTGGCCTCTTGTATCATCTTTTTGTTTGTTTGTTTGTTACATTGGAATCCCTAATCTAGTCTGTCACCTGCAATCAAAATCCCTGCGGTCAGTACCCCTCTTACTCCATTGGGGTCTGCAAAGGTGCCTATTGTGTTCTCCTGTTCTTAGCTCGATTCAATACAATTTTTAGTTTATTAGTTTATTTTCAGACTATTATCACAGTCTTACCCAGGTGTTTCAGTATCCTTGATAGAAAACCCATTGGCCAGCTGTGAACACTTGCCGAATAATTGGCATTAAAAAAAGACTGGGAATGGTTCAGGTTTTGATTTTAATCTTGGGATGTCAGATATGTTCAAAACTTTTGCTGAGAATCAAGAGGTAGAGAGTGCAGAGAGGAAGCAGTGGCAAACCTTGATGCATTCTCATCAGAGCCTACTGTGGGTAACCAGTGAGGAGTATGACGAGGTTAGCTCCTAAGTGCATGGCTAACACCAGAAGAAACTGAGCAGGGATAAGAAAATCTTCCTTCTAGGTTGCAGGGGTGAGTGAGCAACTCTAGAGACATGTGGTTTAGATTTGGGGATAAAGAGGTACAACACCCACAGCACAATTCTGCCTAAAGATCCACAGGCAGCCCAATGCTCATTCCGGGCCACTCTGAAGTGGCCCGGAGGTCTCCTCGGGGGAAGGGAACATTTGTCCCCTTCCCCCGGTGTAGAGCTGGGATGCCCCAATGGGCCTCCTTGAATTTCCGCCAGCTCAAGAACTGGCATAACTCCAAGGCGGCTGTGTAGAAGTGGGGACTCATGCATCTCCCCTATGGGGAGATGTTCTCTCTGTGGACTAGATGAATGAATTTTTACAACAGATATTATTAATAATGATGATGATGATGATTAGTATTTATATACCGCAGTGGCGCAGTGGGTTAAACTGTTGAATCATGAGCTGTCGATCGAAAAGGTTGACAGTTCGAATCCGCAACGGGGTGAGCTCTCGTTGCTTGGCCAGCTCCTGCCAGCCTAGCAGTTCCAAAGCATGTTAATGTGAGTAGATAAATAGGTACCGCTTGCGGGAAGGTAAACAGCGCTCCGTGTTCCAGCTGCATGCTACACGCTGTGGCAAGGAGAGTCATGCCAGCCACATGACCACGGAGGCATCTTCGGACAACGCTGGCTCTTCGGCTTTGAAATGGGGATGAGCACCACACCCCTAGAGTCGGACACGACTGGACTTAATTGTCAGGGGTCACCTTTACCTTTACCGCTTTTCAACAAAAAGTTCACAAAGCGGTTTACAGACAAAATCAAATTATTAAATGGCTCCCTGTCCCAAAAGGGCTCACAATCTTAAAAAGATGCAGAACACCAGCAGCAAACAGCCACCAGAAAAGAGACTGTGCTGGGGTGAAAGGGGGGCAGTTGCTCTCCCCTTGCTAAATATGAGAGGAGCACCCATTGAAAAAGTGCCTCTTGCCCAGTTAGCAGGGGATATGCTGCAATATGGGAAGTGTGACTGTATTAATGCATGCCATTAATGCCTACTTTGCATATTATATTATATTATATTAAAATGGTGCCTTATACATTTTTACAAAGGTTCTGTCTAGACAAAAGAAGGTCAGAGTTTTATAAAGCTTCTCACCATGGGTGAAGTTGGTTTCACAAAAGAGAAAGCTTGCTCTTCCAGTTAATATCCATGGGAAGGTACGCTAGATGACTAGATGGATGTGGAGCATGTTGTGATTTTAGCTGAAGACTGCACATTGCTTCTTTTGTGCTGTATATACACTGGAAAATTTTTCTGAACTATACTTTGTGGAGATGATGAAGAAGGAATAAAAGCTTTGCCATGTGAAGTCTGTGATTCTGCATTTAGAAGCAGTGTGTCAAAGACCTTGCAAAAACATTCACAGCAGAAGCTAAATGTTCTAGAGCTTTTTCAAGCCAATTCTTTTTTTTTTGAGTGAAAAACTATTCTGCCCTTCTCCTGCTCCCACTGTTGAAATGTTCACCCTTTCAGAACCGTGTTGACAATGGAAAAACCAGAATTTGATATACTATGATCCTACTTAGAAGTATAAGCTATATGTCTTGATGCTTCATTGCTCCATCTTAATCATTTGCTGGACCAGCAAATAAATGCTTAGGAGGGGTCCTGTTGACTGCTACCCCAAAACTCACAAATTATAACACATAATTGGCCTGATAAAGACATTATTGCAACATATGCATAGGATCCAAGTGCCACATCTTAACGCATCTTTCTGTTCCCTCTAGTTAGGCTGTATCAATGATAAAATAGCACAAACCATGGATGTCTGGAGGTTGAACCGGTGCCCTGCCTGAAGAAGCTAAGCAGGGTTGACCTTGGTTCTTACTTGGATGGGAGATGGAAGCTGCTGACAGACCTTGCAAAGACACTGAGAAGGCACGGTGAGAGGGTGGAATGCGGAAGAGTCAGCTAGAGAGACATCTTGACAACCACCCGAGGGTGAACTGCAGTGAACTGTAAAGCTTGGAAGTGCAGAGCACAAGCCAGAAGGAGGGCTGCACTCGGAAGGGAAACATCTCGAGTATGTAAGGTTCTATATATGAATAGAACAATACAGGTGGGCCCCCATATCCACTGATTCACTATCCACGGTTTCAGTTATCCACGGATCGTGAGGACCCTCCCCCAGGCTTCTACTTTTTTCCCAGTAAGCTTCGTTTCTTCCTTAAAGAAACAGGAGAAGCAGCCTCTGGCTGCTTATTACAGGCAAGTAGAACGAGACTAAGTACTAGAGAGGCTCTGCAAGATTAACAGAAACCTTGCAGAGCCTCTCTAGGACTTAGTCTCGTTCTACTTGCCTGCAATGGAGGCTGCTTCTCTGTTTGTTTTAAGGAAGAAACAAAGCTTGCTGAAAGAAAAATAAGAGCTGGGGGGGGGGCAAGCATGCATGCCTGCAGGGGAGGCAGGGTGGGGGGGGCTCAGGAAACCATGGAGGGGGTGTTCACTCTTATCCACGGTTTCAAGTATCCACGGAGGGGCCTGGAACATATCCCCAGCGGATATGGGGGCCCACCTGTATTGTAAAGACTCTTATCGGGTCTAGGATAGACTGCCTGAGTAAACCGCCTTGAAGAAATCTGATGAGAAATCTGATGAGAAATCTGATGATGAGAAAGGCAGTATATAAATACAGAAAATAAATAAATAAATATTCTGCTCATATAAGAAACCCCTGATGTGGGGTCATCTCACTACGACTTGGGGCATCATTGTAGCCTGACTACAGGCTATAACAACTTAGAAGATGTGTGGGGGATGAGCTTCAAGGGGAGGGCAACTGTAAAGCCTCAATCTCATCCGTGAGAATCCCTACATTTCCAACGAAAATGTCTGTGTGTAGACTAAGCAATCGGTGGTGTTAATTGCATACAATTCCATCATGTCCTTTCTTTATTCCTCCTTTTCAATTTACATAACGTAGCAGCCATTTCTAATTTTACAATTAGCTGGTATTCACAAAGCTGTACATCTTAATCCAATGAACCCTGTTTGGAAGAGGGGGTTGGATACCATTGAGCTCAGGAAAATGACGATTAAACCCTCTCCCCAGCCCAGATCCGGATCTGCATCCAGTGGAGAAAGTGAGTTCCTCACTGGGCAGCAGAAGGGTGTGGGGAGGGCGGAATGGGGCATTTCAGGGGGTAGAATTGGTCAGCCGGGCCTGGGAAGGGGGAAGGATCGACGGTGGCCTCCTCCACTGAATCCTATCCCCCTTTCCTGGCCGCTGTTACATGGGGCTCTCAAATGTGTGCCAGCAAAATAACTAGCGCACATTTAAGTAGACCCATCGGGGTGGTTGGGGCTCTACTCAGGGTAAGGAAATGAATGTCCCCTTCCCCTGAGGAGAGCTCCAGCTGCGCCAGCGCTGGGTCCTAACTGGATAGGATGCAGCATGGGCTCTACGCCCATGCTGCAGCCTGGCTAGACAATATTGTACTGTCAGAGACCTAAATTGTGGAAACTAAACTTTGGGCAAGATTCAGCCAAAGTTAAACACTTTTCAAAGCTTGGTTTCAATGGCAGAAACATTAGCATACAAATAACTCATTGAAATAATAGGATTAGAGAATGTGCAACTTTGGCCCTTCATGGCTTATTCTTGCAGTGGAGAGTCAGCACCCACAGCCTGTATGACCTGACTCTTGCTCTTTCCCATTCCCACTGTCGTGAAGGTCCATAGACGGAGGTGTTGAAGATCTCATTCACCACGTAAATCCATTGATGAAGACATGGAGCATATTGTGCTGCTGAAACTTGCTGAGCTTGGTTGAATAAGTGCCAAGGATTAACACCACGTACATTCACCATTGATTTGACAACAATGATATTATACGCCCCAAGCACTGATGGGATTTGTTCAGTGTTCAGGACATGGGCTCTGAGGTGGAAAAATGGGATGGCTAGTAACTTTTTTAAGCCCCTTTGGCTGCACCCAGGCAGACTGTTGACATTATATAAATTCTTTAGATAAAAATAAATATCTGCCTTTGTATAAAGACAGCTGATATTTAGCTTTTCCAATGTACAGCTGAAATGGAAAACATGTTCCAAAATAAAGCACAAGCTATACAACAAAATGAACCCCGTTACTTGCAGATAAGAAGATATACAGGAAGAAAAATTGTACCGTGCTAAAGGCCAGTATTCAGGCATTTGCTCTTAAAAGAGCAGGTGAAGTAATCTGCAAGTTACAAGGTGGAATAACCTGCCTTCCCATGGGCCTCACATGCAGTAACCGACTCAGCTGACACTCCACTGTTTATATTGCAACTGATAATGCAATCGTCAGTTCCATTCACTTTCATTTCTATGATTCAAGACCTGCAAGGTAAACAACCAGACAATGGCTAATTCGTAGCTTATTCAATAAATAAATAAATAAATAAATAAATAAATGAGAGTCAGGATGGTGTAGTGGTTCTGGTGTTGGACACAGACCTGGAAGATCTAGCTTCAAATTCCCACTCAGCCACAAAGCTACCTGGGTGACCTGGGGCCAGCCACTATCTCTGAGCCTAACCTACCTCACAGGATTGTTGTGAAGAAAAAAGGAAGGAAGGAACCCTGTACACCACTCTGAGCTCCTTGAGGAAGGGCAGTATAAAAATGTGAAAACTAAACAAACTACAGTAAATATATAGTGTCATCAATAGATGGAGCTACATAAACCCTCCCCCCCCAAAAAAAACAGGTCCTTGGCCCACTGAGGAGGCATTCTAAATTTCACAGTGCAATCCTGTGTAAATATACGCGGCTGACCTAACGGGCCGGCCGCAGGATTGCAGCCTACCCAGGGCCCTTCCCTGGGTGTAAGCAAACTTGAATCAGCATATAAGGTAGCTATGCCATATCTCCAAAACTAGAGCTGACAGGGCAAAACTAATGCCATTTTTTGAATCAACACTCTAAATATACCCAAGAATAGGTCTAATGTCCAAAGCATCAGAGAAAAAAAAATTTTGTTGGGCCATGTAATCAGTTTTATAGGGTTTAGATTAGAATAGCTATTTCCAGGTTGCGCCGAGGCAAGTGACCCCCTCCTTTGGCCCTTGGTTGCCCCAAGAATGGTTGCATTCTTCAGCATGCCAGGGCCAAAGGAGGGGGTTGCTTGCCACTGTGCAACCCAAAAATAGCTGGATCTCCGGATCTATCTCTAATCTCCGGAGACTGACTGCCTGCCGCTCTACAATGGTAAGACAAGCAATTTTTAAACTGTGATTTAAAGGGACGCGCTTTTTTAGCGGATTTCACTATCCGCGTTTTTCAGCATCTGAGGTGGTTCTGGGAATGGAACCCCCGCGGATGCTGAGGGCCGACTGTATTTGGTGAACAATTCCTGTAATCCTTCTGTGTGCTCTGGTGTAACATAATGGTTAAGAGACTGAGCTGCAAGAACTTTCCTGGTTTGTTCTCCCCTCTACCATGAATGAACTCACTAGGTGGCCTACGGTAAGCCTATAACTAACCTTACAAGGTTGTTGCAAGGATACCTCAAGAGTCTGATAATACTTGTGAAGCACTTTGCACACTTGGAAAGCACCATACAAATGCAGCCTGCCCATCCAGGAAGTCAACTGAACGTGGTCACAATCAAGGCAGCAGATTGGTGAGGAGCATCCATCTCTGTCTGCCTGCTCACCTGCCCTGCTCCTCCTCCTTCCTGCACCCCCTGGATCATAAAAGGAATCCAGGAAGAGAAACTGTGGAGAAGAGTGGTGGGCTAATTGTGCAAACACTGTGTTGACACCAACTTTCAGGGGTAGATCTGGTGAGGCCCTTCTCTATGCCTGCCTGCTTTCTGTTGAGTGGGAATAGGCCTTTGCTGTAGTGACAAGCCCCCACCCCCCATTTAAGAATGCCCTCCCAGGCTCTGTATGCTGCCTGATGTTTAGATATTATCTGTTTGGCACTGGGTAAGGAGCTTCTTAACAGAGCAGTCCTGCGTAAGGATCCGCCAGGCGGCCCGCCAGATCCTATGCTCTGCTGCGGGCAGGCTCCCGCTTGGCTGGACTACTCAGGGAAGGGGACCCTCGTCCACTTCCCCAAGTGTAAATGGCGCTCAGGTCGATCGGCCTCCTCGGATTTCTGCCAGCGAAATCGCTGGTGGAAGTAAGAGGAGGCCGTGTAAAGGCCCAGCCACGCGGAGAGAGTCAGGATACAGCCGAGGCTGTCCCCCGCCCCCTCCCGGCCCGGCTGGGCCTATCGGCACCCTCCCCCGCCCGCTGGATCCTTACCTGGGTCTGGCGGCGGCCAGGCGAGGGCTCCGTCGGCGGAGCAGGGGAGGTTGGCCTTGCACCGGCCTTCCCTGCTCTCGAGTCATCGCGAATGTGCTTTATGGCACGTTCGTGACGGCTAAGGGCGGCGGAACTCTCGTTCCACCGCCCTCGACTTAGACAGGATTGTGTTGTAATTCACTCATTTTAATTCAGTGTTTTACTGCTGCTATTTTATTGATTTAAAAAAAAATCTTTGTTTTCTCCGGTTATTGTGCTCTGGTAGTAACTGTGATATATTTTATTATGTACTTATATTTCTATATTTTTGTTTGTATATTTTTGAAAGCTGCCTTAGGTATTTTATGGAGAGACAAGGTATACATCTGTGCAAAGAACAAATATCTGCAATGAGTCAAACAAATCCTGAGTCCAGATGACATGGCCTGCTCCAAGACCAGGAGAAAGAAAGAGCAGGGCAGCTACGGTATTTCAGAACTGTTGGGGTTGATTCAAAGATTGGTTAGTCACACACCATGGGTCTAGTTTCTGGCATTCAGTGCAGCCTTGACTTTACAAGATCATATATATCCTACCACTTATCCAGAAGTGCAACAAAACCCATGATTTTTCATTGAGGTTTAAAAACAACACACACACACACACACACACACACACACACACACACACACACACACACACACACACACACACACACACACACACACACACACACAAGAAGTCCATGCTTTCCAACTGACCCCATTTTTAAAATTACATACAGTGTGGGTCAATGTTTTTCACCTGTTAGGTTCTTGAGTTCCAGCTCAAAGTTTAAAGAAAGATGTCACAAAAGAGAGAGTTTTATTGTCACTTCTTTCCACACGCCTCAAAAAACCAATCACCTCAGCTTGACACAAGAGAAGCTTCCTTTCAGATGCTTCCATCTGAAATAAAGTATCATTAATCCTCTATAAAAATATTTGGGGTTTCTTTGTATTCATATTCTTATTTCATTATACATATTTTTAAAGAAAAACAAATGTAACAACAAATACTAATTGTTATACCAGCTACAGTTTTTACAGGACATGGAAAAAAAATGAGTTACATCTGAAGAAGGTGCTTTTTCTTTCCAAAATCAATAAATGATTTCCAGTTTTGAGTAAATCTATTGTGCCTTTGCCTATGCATAATATCTGTGTCGAAAGAATTCATGTTATTCTTCTTGGTCTCAGCAGCAGGGGAAAAAAAGTCTTGTTGGAAAGTCTTTCACTCTTTAGAAAAATGATCCAGTCATGTCAATGAAATTGGGCTTTTGAAGCTGTTGGACTAGGTGAGGGCTGATGTTTCTTACCTCTGGACAGCGGTAACACCCAGCTATATTCACAGAATGCTGCCTGCAAGCCACTGTTCAGAGGTATCTGGCACTGATTCTAACCAGACTGTCATTCTCAGGTCAGCCCCTACATTTCTGCTGACCAGATTGGCCTTCCATCATGAGATCATGTCTTTCCAGAGAAATCCCACTAATGCCTTCATTCTGTGAAAGTGGTATATATAGAGGGAAGTTTCCTACATCTCCACTGTGCAGTCCAACAAAGACCTCACTGTCACCAAAGTGACTGCACTGTCTTCTCTCCTCCACCACCAAGCTTGCAGCAGCAGAGACCATGGATATTACCATTCAGCACCCCTGGTTCAAACGAGCTCTTGGACCCTTAATTCCAAGCCGTTTGTTCGACCAGTTTTTTGGAGAAGGTCTTTTTGAATATGATCTCCTGCCTTTGTTTTCCTCGACCATCAGTCCTTACTACAGGCAGTCTCTCTTCCGCACTATTCTGGAGTCCGGTGTTTCGGAGGTAAGACACCCATTTCCTAAATACATTTAACCTCTTTTATGTGGTCATTATTAATTAACATTAATAAGAAACCTATGAGTACTTCCCATCATTGAATTAGTGTAATTCATCTTTGGACTGAATTCGGTAGAGAGGTCAGATGCCAAAAGGAATAATACTAAGCATATCTCTGGTTCAGGAATGTTGTGCTGGCAGTTTAAGAAAAAGAAGCAGATTATTGTATTTTTTTTGGGGGGGGGAACACACTGTAAATATTTCGTAAATATCTGAACTGAGTGTGCTGCAAGTTTAGAGAAATGCATATTTTGGTGGGAGATGCATTCATGTTCCACGCATGATTTTTTTAAAAAAATGAAGCTAGTAAATTCAGATGTTCAGATGCAGGAGCATATTGCTGCTTTTAAGAAAATGTTACGCACCTTATGACCGGTGTGCAATTTGGTGGTTTTTGAGGGAGAATAGTGTGAAGGCTCTCTTCAAAGACAAAGCCAGACTTCTCAGGCTATGTTCAGAAAAATCAGATCTGGCATGTTACCCTATTGAGAGTTTTTTTGTATTCTGCAAACATTTTTAAAGGTTTGCATTAGAAACCTAGTAAGAACCCAGCAGATGAGGAGTGGTGGCAACTTTGAAAAGTCAGCCATACGACTGGAGGTTACTGCAGTGCCTGTGTTCACAAGGGCAAGAGCAGTTCCAACAACTGCTCAAAGGATCTAATTTCCTTCTGGACTGCTGAGCACAAAGAAACAATTTAGCAAATTTCATAGAACAAATGCTGAAATGTACAGTGGAACTGAATGGTGCAGTGATGGTATGTGAAGGGACTGAAGGAGCCATAAGATGCTTTTAAGCAAGCTTGTAACAGATCCTAGCCTTGCATCCAAGTCTGCAAACTTGTTAATCCATAGCATTTAGAATTAAGCCAGTTTGTCTCAGTAAACCAGCTTAAACCAGTGCACTCCAACTGAGTGGAGTGTAGATTTAAAATTCTACTTTCAGAAAACAAACCCTTTTGAAAACGATTCAGGCTACTGACGTTAGTAGAAAGGCCTTCTGCTAATTTCATTGGGCTTCAGAACAAACCTTGACAATTCAACAATCTGAAATAAATATATAATCAACATGATTTAAGAATCACTTCAATTAAAGAAAATAATCCTCTAGTCTTGGCAACAGTTTTTTTTTTAATGTTTGGGGGTGGTTCTCATAACTTCAATTTCAGGTGAGATCTGACCGGGACAAGTTTTCAATCTTTTTGGATGTAAAACATTTCTCCCCAGAAGATTTGAGCGTGAAGGTCATCGATGACTTTGTGGAAATCCACGGCAAACACAATGAGAGACAGGTGAGCATGAGGGCAAAGTGTACAAATTACTCAGCTGAAAAGAAAAAGTAGCTGTCTTACCCCTAGTATTAATTTCCAGAGTGTGCATCCATTCTAGGAAAGGTTAAACATGGGGTTTGATAATAATGTGGTCAGGGTGGTTGTTCTTCAATCACCTTTCACCCTTCATATTCTCCATAGAATCCCTTGGCTTGTACCCTAAGTTTAGTTCATCATGGCTAAGTCCCAAGAAATCAATGGGACATACACCACAATCATATGTATGTCTACACAAACATTAGTTCCATAGAGTTCAATGGGATTTACTCCCAGGTGAATGTGTCTCAGGTTGCAGTCTTAGCCCAATCCTGTCTAACAATAGACTGGTGACTGCCAGCTCAGAGTGTCACAAACGTGCTGTGAGGCATGTTTGCGGGACCCAGAGAGTAAGTGGCACCAGCGGAGAGGTTTGCGCTGCTCCTCCAGCACCCCAGAATGGAGCAGCGTCGCGGTGGAACAATAAGGCCACGCCGGGCAGCGGAGATCCTCCCCCTTCTACCTCCTCTTGTCCCCTATGCAGCTCGGTCCCCACCCCAAACTAACCCAATCTGCCCCCATCACTGGCCTACCTGCTCTGGCAGGGCACCTGCAAGCCACTTTTACATGCATGGGCCTCTGTTCATTTGCACTGCTGGTCCGGGTGCACAACAGCAGGGCAGCCTTTGCACCATCAGTCTGTTATTTATGGAGGCAGATCATCACAAGATCCACCATTGTAAGCCCCAGGTAAGATTAGGCTGCTCAGGTTACATATTTTCCCCCAACAGCATATAGGCAAAATTAAACAGCTTTGCTCAAGGCTTCTGGGGAAAAAAAACATATTCTGCCTTCATCTTACAAAAAGCTGAATTTACAGAAAGGTAGTTGAAAAGGCCAACAGGTGGCGCAGTGGGTTAAACCGCAGAACCATAAGCTGTCGATCGAAAGGTCGGCAGTTCGATTCCCGCGACGGGGTGAGCGCTCGTTGCTTGGCCAGCTCCTGCCAACCTAGCAGTTCCAAAGCATGTCAATGCGAGTAGATAAATAGGTACTGCTTGTGGGAAGGTAAACAGCACTCCGTGTTCCAGCTGCATGCTACACGCTGCGGCAAGGAGAGTCATGCCGGCCACATGACCACGGAGGCGTCTTCGGACAACGCTGGCTCTTCGGCTTTGAAATGGAGATGAGCACCACACCCTAGAGTCAGACACGACTGGACTTAATTGTCAGGGGATACCTTTACCTTTACCTAGTTGAAAACAGCAAGAACTGCAGCTCCTTGGTGCTACTGAACATCAAACCCTGTTATGACTTACGCCTGTATCTGGCAGACAGACGGCTCAATCCTATCCTCCCCTCCCCATGCTGCAGCCGCAACAAAAATGAACGACCTGTATCCAGTGGGCGGGGGGCGGATCCGGAGGCTTTGGAAGGGAATTTACCCCCCCCCATGTCTCTTGCTCCTCTCCTCAGACCTGCACCAGCTCTTCAGTTGGCTCAGTTCCGAGGAGAGAAAGGGAGCAGGAAGGCTTGAAAAAGAGGGGATAGGATCCAATGTGCACCATCACCGCTGGATCTACCCCCTCCTGCAGCCTTCCTGCCCCTGTTCCTTCCCCCTCTCCACCCAGTTTTGTCCCCTTCCTGCCCCGCCTCTGCCTTACCTACTCTGGTGAGTCCAGGGAGGTCTGCCAACAGATTGGTAGCACTGCCACCTGTGACAGCACTCCCAAAATGGCTGCTGATGGAATGCTGTGTGTTTCATCAGCAGCCATTTTACTCTGTTCTGTTGTCGTAAATGGCTGTGCATGACAGCCCAATCCCAGATAGGATTGGACTGTCCAGTAGTAAAATAGTGAGGGGGTAGATGGGACTGTATCACTTCAGACTGCCAATGGGCAATACCACAAATGCCCCCACCATGCAAATAAAAACCTTGCACATTACGGAGAAAAGTTCTATCCCACCATGCTCCCTGTGGTGCTACTTTTCACTTGTGCTAGTTTTTGCCCTGCTGCCTGAAATGACATGTTCCATTCTACTCTTACAGAACCCTGTCACCTCACCTCAATCTGCTGCATGAGTAGACCAGCTTTATTATTAACACTGACATTTAATTACCCTTAATAGTGCAGGATTCATCACTGGAAAGCACTGGAAAGTTTACAGTGTTTCTCTAACATCCAGAATAATTTTATTGTGACTACCTAACGTTTCTCAGAAAAGAGTTGGGGAACAAGTGTTCACCACATCCAACGAAGACAAGACAAGAAGGAAGATCTAGTTAAACATCAGAAAAATGACCTAGTCATAACAGGAGATACACAATGGAATAATCTGCCTGGAGAAGTTGAAGAATCTAAAGTTCTTAAAGAAAAAGTCACTTCTAGCTCAAGGATTCTGTTATTCTTTGGTAGTTAGGTCTAAACCTGTTAATTGTCTTGCATATTGCATATTGTGCATATATGCACAAGCATACACCTCACACTTCATAATTTAATGTCAGTGGTTTCCTTTGTCTCTTCCTAGGATGACCACGGTTACATTTCCCGTGAATTCCACCGTAGGTACCGCCTCCCTTCCAGTGTGGACCAATCAGTCATCACCTGCTCTCTGTCTGCTGATGGCATGCTGACCTTCTCTGCTCCCAAGGTCCAATCCAACACGGACCCCAGCCACAGTGAGAGACCCATTCCTGTAACCCGTGAAGAGAAGCCAACCTCGGCTACTTCTTCTTAGGCTGAACCTGCTGCTGCTGAAGCATCCAGGCTGTCACCACTTGCAGGCCTCATTCACAGAGCCATTACATAGATATCAGTGAATATCTAGAAGGGTTTCTTTTTGTTCTAATTTTTCTCTTGGATGGAATGAGAGGCTGGGTGAGCAGCTAGAGGACTTTGAAGCTTAAGCCTAACACACTGCGATGTCAGGAAGACATGAAAGGATGAGGTGATGCTGCAGCACTGACCTACTGGCTGAAACAGTCTAGATGCTTTGCTAGATCTGATAACAACAGCTGTTCAGCCCAAGCCAAGTGCCAGGTGACATTAGCTCTCACTGCATCCATTGTTAACCTAAGTTTGGTGCAGCTAAAGCAACAGTACAGACTTGTTCTCTCCTAACATAATTAAGAGGCAGAAGCAAGGGAGAGTGATGCTGATAACTGAGAAACAAAGGATCAGATAGAGAGTGGGTGGCACTTGCAATAAATGTGCAATGCACATTTTAAAAGTAAACAGAGGAATAACTACGCAAAGTGTTTTAGGTTTTGACATTTTTTTCAGCCAAGTATTTTTTTTAAAAAGAAGTATATCCATTTTACATCCACTACAGGGTCATCTTCTCTTAGTGACCCCTGATGCAAGGACAAGCACATCTCTCCATTGTCTTTGTAGACCCCTCAGGGTCCATCACAGTGCTGAGGCTTCAATCCCCTACCGAGCTCTTCCCAGGCCTGTGTGTATCGCACCGTCTTCCTTAATCTTGCTGTAATTCTAACATAGCTCCACCTGTTCTACTGATATCTGGCACACAATCTGAGAACTCAGTCAGTGGCAGTCAATAAAGAAAACGTGAAATAAACAACGTGGTGTTTTTCTTTTTCCCCTGTCTCCTCTCCATTCCTCTAAGAGAGCTGGAGTTTCAAAAAGCAAAAAGAAAAACAATGCCTCTACTTCCCTCTGTGTGTGTGTGTGTGTGTGTGTGTGTGTGTGTGTGTGCAACTACATGTTTCTTTAGAGGTGTAGTTTGCCCTTGCCACATGTACTGTGTGTGTTTCTTTTAAAATAGTGACTGAAAAGGGACCTGATCCAGGACTGTGGTGAGGCCAGGGTCAGGAGAGGGGCTTTTAACCCTTTACCTTCACATTGCAGTCCCAGTGAAAATGGCTCACCTGAAACTGCTATTTCAGAAGTCAATGCTGAATATAGTTTGGTGCAAATATTTGATGTTGGAAAAACTTGTGGCTTATAGTCTAACATTGATATGGAACAAAATAGTATGGTCAATGAAAAACAAGTTTACCTTGGAAGACTCTTGGTAACTTTTTGACTTCTGGGGTTAGGTACTGTAATGCATTTTATTCTGCACATTTAATCTTAATTAATAAGAAGGAAAGATGCACTTTTGGTATCCAAAGCAAAGCACTGTTGGAAGTTCCTAAACCAGGGGCAGTAAACTGTGGTAATAAGCAATGTAAACTTTAAAGTGTTCTTGTCTGGCAGGGTAGATAGAAACGGATGACTTTTTCAAATGAAACAACTTTTTAAAATGTTAACTCTGATTTAAAAGTTTTCAATTGGACATTTGTTTAAAAAATCAGTTATATTCCTTAAAAATAATGGGATTTAAAATAAAATCTAATATGTTAAAGTCTGCACACCCTCACCCATCATCTCTTAAAACTGAACCCTTGACCCTCAATCAAACATGCTGAGTTAAAATCTGCTTTTCTTTGTAAAAGGGCAAGCCTGGGGTAAAAACAACTGAGGTCAAACATTATAAATATGCCACAATAGGTCATGTATATTGGATGTATTATTGTACAAACCATGAATATTTAGACTAGCACAAACATCTGCACTCCATCTCATGGAGACCAGCCAACAACCAGCCTTTGATTCTGGAGAATGTTAGGAATTTAGTCTTCAAGTGAGTACACTTTCTTAGAATCCTTGCATGTACACAGAGAGACAAACAAAGATCTTTTTCTCACTGTTGCTTTCAGGCATCTTTACAGATATCAACCGTATAATGCTCAAGGGCTGTGCGCTGCATCCCCAGAGGTTTGGGCTTATGCTCCTAGAAAGCATAAAGGCTCTATTTAGTTGCAAACTGACATTTTAATTGTTATAGTAAGAAATCTATTTGTATGCACACTTTTTTTTAGGAAATATATGACTTTGAAAATAGGAGGCTTGATTTACATTGCCAATTTGAATCATGATTTTAATCAATGCTCTGTATCAGTGGTTCTCAAACATTTTAGCACCGGGACCCACTTTTTAAAATGACACTCCATCGGGACCCACCTAGTTTTACGAGACTTTAAAAAAAGCGATCAAGAAAGAGATTTATTTATTTACAGGTAATATTTATTTATTTATTTGCAAAAAAAACCTCAATCCATTTCTAATAATGAGGCAGCCCTAATGGATAGCCTCAAGGCTTGAGGGGCTTAGTTATGTGACCCAGCTGCTACCTGCCCCACTACCTGTCATTGACAGGTAAAAAAACACACACCCTTAAAAAGACGCTCAAAATATTTACACAAGTTTGCAAACTGCAGGAGTTCAGCTCCTTGCAAACAGCAGGAGCTCAGCTGTTTGCGGGGCAATTTGCAGCAATCTAATTTTTGAATAGCTTCAGGGCTTAAGGCAATTACCTATCTGATATTTCCATCACCTGGGACCCACCAGAAATCAGGTTTCGACCCCCAGTTTGAGAAACACTGCTCTAAATGAATGGAAAATGCCAGGTGGCCAGAAGACAGGGTGCCAGAGCCCATTCACTCACTTGGTTCTGCTTAGGCTTCAGTGGCCTTTTTTTGTGTCTACTTTTTATATCATCATAGTTTAAGAATGATACAAATAAACTGTACCTAATTCAGAGAGCAACAGTACACAAAGTAGATCCAGGAGGACACATGTAGACTGCCTTCAAGAAAAGTGAGGAAATCTGCTTCTATAAAAAAAGGCTCTTGAGAAAAACAGAAAAGGACTCCAGCTGTAGAAAAGCAAAAAGAATTTAAATAGAGAAATGATTCGAATTGTATGAACAGTCTGGCAACAGAACAAGTAGCGCAGGCAAGTTAGAGAAACATCTTCCTGTGAAATGTATCGTAATGATGGCATTGGATGAGAGAAACAAGCAGGCAGGAGTAGTCGGAGACAAGTGGTGGGATGAATCTGCCATTGGAGGGAGTGGGACCATTGGACTGGAAATGGCAGAAGGCACTAAGGTCATCTTTGACTTGTAGTTCTTGAGAGAGCATGTTGCCACGTACGAAGACACTCTGTCTCTCAAGCTACGAGAGTTCAAGCATGGATGAGCAGAAGGTAGATGACCGGTCGAAAAATGTCTGGGTCCTTCTCTGGGTAGATCAGGATCTACTGGTAGATCTATGCTGGTTTTTTTTTTTTGGTAATAGATCAGCAGGGGCTTTGGATTCCCAATAGTTCCCAGTGGTATTGGGATTCCCAATAGTTTAACAATAACAAGGAAAACTGCAAGTAAAAAACATATTGTTAGACGATTGCACCCCACTTCTCTGAGCAGCAAGCAGTTCCAGGAACTGCAGTACAGTACAACCATTTGTTAATCCTCTTTTGTCCATTGCAAGTAAACTGGCTAAGCATTGCCTCAGGACCTGGCTCTATGTTCACTTACAACCTCAAATCTCAGTCTTACCACAATATATTCTCTGCCAAGACCGGCTTTGTGTTAATGGCTCATTTCTCAGCTTCAGTGTTTTTCACCGGTGAAATATGTGCATTGGTTGCCAATGCCATTGATGAGGTTTCATGTTGCTCTAAAGCAGGGATGGCCAACCTTCCACCATTAGGGCTACTGTGTTCTTAAGAGTTGTGTAGAAGACAGAATCTTGGCAGCTGTAAGTGCTGATGGTGATGCTAAAGCAGCTGCACCTGCTGAAATGCCCTCACCTATGCAACCATTTAAAGGGCCAGCATTCATGTTGAAAGGTTGGCCACCACTGCTCTAAAGAGTTTTAGAATTTTCTGTAAGAACATCTGATCTGTAGTAACTTTTTTTGGGGGGGGGGGTTAAACTTCCTGTGAGGTCATTAAAATGACATTTTTTAAAAACATTGTCATAAATGTTTAACATTGTCATTGACATTTTCAACATTGTCATAAAAATGACACTTAGCTTTCCTTGAGCAAGCTAGACAGAAATATAAAACAATGCCCAAATATTAAAGAAGCGCAAACCATCAGGGGAGAATTGTCCTCGAATGAAGATAGACCAGACTCATCCAAGCAAGTCTTTCCAAAAGGACTGATGGGTTACCTATAATCCTTTTGATATATGTAGATTTCTGCCTGTATGTACAGGTTATCCGAAGCCCTATTCAGGTGTTGTGCCTGAATGAGTGGACATAGGAAAGGTATGCCCCCCCCCCATGCAAGCATGCTTGCTGACCAGGTCCCTTGAGCCTCTGCATGTTAGGAGATTCTGTAGTGGGCAGAGTTGAATGCAGGGAGGGTTTCTTTGTGTGATGTGGAACCCTCCACGTGACATGGAAGAACCCTCCCTGCATTCAGCACTGCCCTCTGCAGGAAAGCACTGACTAGGCCAAGGCCCAGGGGGCATGGCAAGTTAGCACATTGGCATAGGGGCATGATTAGTTGGCATGTTACTGATTCTTCTTGCCCTGCATTTACTTAAAGTCAGAAGATAACAGCTGCACCGCAGAGGCAGAGGGTGGAGGGAGCGGGGGGGGGGGGCGCCAGGCACCAGGTGGCAAGAGTGCCCCCCCGGGCACCGGGCTGCATGCGGGGGGGATAAAGCGGGTGGCGAAGGTTTGAGAAACGGTGCAAAGAGCGAGCGTCAGCGGCAGAGACAGCGAGCGGTTTGGCCCTCCTGCCCACCCTTGTGCCTCTGAGGGCTGTTTAGCAATGGCGGCGGTGACGTCACTTCCAGCAGTAACGTCACCGGGGGGGGGGTTTGACTAGCGACGCCTCTGCTGCACCGAGCTCCACCATATGTTCATGTGACACATTAGCAATTACATCTGCCCTCAAGCCACCATTTTGCATCTGGCTTTGGTGGGTTCTAGTAAAAAAACTAAGTAGAACCTGCAAGGCTGAAGTCTGCTCACTTTTCCCAAGAATTCCCTGTGGAAGTATGCTCTCTTTCTCTCTCTTCCTCAAAGGAGGGCCTGGACCAGCAGAGCAATGTTCATAATAAAGCTTGCTCCATTCTGTTTCTGATTGGCTCTAGAAAGTCTCACAAGATCTTGGCATCCCATAACAACATTGGGGTATGTATAAGGGAAATAAGATATGTAGGGAAATAAGTTTGCATAAATATCCTCAAGCATGATTTAGAATGTAGTCTCTGTTGTTTTTTCTTCATGGTGTAAGGCTTGTGGCCCAGAAACCCCAGGCCTGGGTAAAGTGCACCCATCCACCTGCCCCCTGCTTGGGCCCTGGATCTCTGATTTTAGGAGCCATTCTGCTGTCTAGGGAAGAATGGAAACTATGGTGCGGTCACACAAGTTTGGAAGCTAGTTTATCATTAAGGGACCTTGCACAATACACTACAATGCACCTGCAATATATTGGAATGGCAGCAGAAATGTCCTTTTGCATACAAAGGGAGTATCAAGTCACTAAATTATTCAAGTGTAAGATAACAACCAATAGCATAAGCCTTATGCTATTTGATAAACTTGTTTACTAGTTTCCAATACTTATGTGAAGCCTGCGTTCAACAGTCAACTTTCAACACACAACACAAGTGGAAATGGAATTGAGGTGGGGAACTAACTGGACAGGAAAATGCAGTTGCTGTTGTTTGACAGGAACAACCCTTTGGGGTGTCATTGGTGTACATGTTACTGAAAGAAAGCACAAGTCCATTTCTGGAAGTAGATTTTTAATCATCCCAAAAACAAGTGTGTGAGCCGAAGTCAAGCGTATGACAGGGATAAAGCAGGTACATGGCCCATACCATATACCGCTTGGCGTGAGATGCGCCTCTAATCACTCCAAGCCGGGCCAGTCTTCTCCATTCTCCAGCTATCTGCTAAAATGAAGTGACAGCTTTGCACTCTACATTCCACAAGGGGTCAGGCTTTCCCATCGTTTCAGCAAAGAAGTTGGCAAGCTCAAAAGTAGACTGTGGATGTTGAGGGCATCAACTCAGTAGAGAGAGAGTGTCGTTCAAGAAAAAAAGTATCTTCTAATAACAATGCCTACTTTCAAATGGCACAGAATCCATCAAGATTAGCTATGAATGTGTTACACATAAAGCTGCTCCGTGCTGACATTGACATCATCTGAACAGAATCTGCTCTTTGATGTGCTGTAGGAAGAGGGAGAAGATGATGGTGCACGCTGCACTTCTCAGATCACCCCCTTAAAATCTTTATATCTCACCTTTCTTGTATCATCACCTCCTAGCTAGAATGTTGTCCCCCATAACTCCTAGGTGGTTCCTGGTCACTGGGTAGGGAAAGGACCCCTCCCTCAACTGGCAAGTGAGAAAGCTCTGGTGTTCTACAGGGCAAGTGAAGGTCAAGCTGGTGCACGTGGGTGGGTGGGTAGCTGAACTGTGCAATGTAGAATTCACCCTGAAGAAACCCACACTTATACATCTTAGAGGACATGGTTTAAAGTTCTGACTCCAGTTATTTATGAGCAATGAGATTTATTATGCCAAATCTATTTCAACCTGAAACACCCACCCACCCACACCCACACCCACACCCACACCCACACACACACACACACACACACACACACACACACACATTCTCTGAATAAGCAGACTTATGGCCCAAAAATCCTATCTGGGTCAGCTGAAATCCTAGCGCCTCTTCCGCTGGCACTGACTGCCGTAAAGCAGTCAGCACAGTCATAAAAGGCACTCTGGCAGCATGCTCAGTAGTGCGGTGCCAGGGATGCTGGCGGGAAGGCTGGAGCCTTCCTGCCCGCATCATCAACTCTCCCCGCTGCCAGTCAGAGCAGGTAAGTCAGCAAGAGAGGCGCAAGGGGCGAGGAGAGGGCAGAACAGGGGCAGGGAGGGGCGAAACCAGGAGAAGAGGGGGCATAACAGGGGCAGGGATACTGCGGGACTGCAGTGATGGCACACACAGGATCCTATCCCCCTTTCCTGAAGCCTCCCCATCCCTTTCTCTCCTCGGACTTGCACTAGCGAAATTGCTAGCGCAGGTCCAAGGAGACCCGTTGCAGGTTTGAAGGCTTACAAAGGTGTAAGGGGATTTAAATCGCCTGTTGCCTTTGAAACCTCCCAATTCACACATACACACCTCTCTCTCTCTCTCTCTCTCTCTCTCTCACACACACACACACACACACACACACACACACACACACACACACACACACACACACACACTGGATACAGCAGGTTCATTTTTGGCACAGCTACACCAGCGTGCGGGGGGGGGGGGAAAGGATAGGATTGGGCTGCCAGAGACTTTGTTGAAGCACATACACATAGGGGATACATTAATTCTGTTAGGGCTGTTTTTCAGATCAAAGTGTAGCTATGACTGTGTTTATGAAATGTTTTATTCATTGATATAAACCCAAATAGGGTGCATTAAATGATGATTATCTGATTATATCAGATGATGATTATCATCTACATCATTGGTGGGCAGGGTTCTATGTGTGGCCTTTTGCTTACCATGCTACACGCAGATTCTCTCATTAAATTCATGGTTTCATGTTTAGTACACATGCCTCATTGCAATATAGCGGGCCACTGAGATAAAGGAGGGCCACTCATGCAACTCACTTACTAGCCTAGCCTACCCTAGGGTGCCCATCACTGATCTACATGTTAAATTGAAGCTTGTAATACACATTTTGATCACTTGAGGGCAGAAATCCCTTGACACAAAAATATGGCTAACATAATACAGTTCAATGTTCCTCCACAGTTTTAAAAACAAAACATCCCTTGCATGAAAGGAGGTAATGGCATAAAGAAGTTGTGCCATCCATGGATGGCAATATGTGAGGAGGGCAAATAGGAGCACGTTGTCTCGCCATGCTCCTTGCACCTTTGCATTTTCAATACAAGTCAGGATGCCATCATAATGCCCTTACCCCTACCTAAATTTATTTGTCCTTTCTGGGGAAAAAAATGATTCTAGTTATACCCTGGCCCGAGGATTTTTTATTTGATTTTTTTAAAATGGACATTTTACACTTCACAATCTTAAAATTCTGTGTCCAGGGACGGGCCAGCCGCGGCGCTCGGGAACAAGACAAGGAGCCAAGCGTGAGCGTTCCCGAGCGACGCGCGACCCCTCGTCCCCGGACCGTCCACCTGCCGACACGGGCCCCGTCCCCCCGGGCGGCGACGGGCCGCCGGACGCACGGCCCGCCAGGACGACGGGGGAGCAGCCGGCGGCCGCACAGCAGGAGGCCCGCCGGATTGGAGAGCCGCGGCAGCCTCAGACGCTCCCCGAAGAACTAGGCCCAGGCTTCGGCTCCAGCTCGGGGAAGTGAGGTGAGGCCGGGGACGGCGACATCCGCGCCGCCCCACCCCCCGAGCACGACGGGAGCCGAGAAGCCAGCCGCCCACCTAGCCACCCCACCTCCACGGACTCTTACCTGATGGGGGCAGGCCCCGGCGAACCGGCTCTGGCAGCGGGCGACAGCACGCCGAGCCAGCCTCAGGCAGGGATGGCCAGACCCGCCTACTCCCGGCCAGAGGAGGCCGGGCCAGGTCCAGGCCGCTGGTGGGATTGGCTGAGGGGAAAGGGGTCAGAACCAAGGGGGCGGTGCCAGCACGGGGGAGGGGTATATAAAGAGCATGCCGAGGCCAGTGAGGAGGAGGGCTAGCGTGCAGGAGGTTGTAGTATTGGAGCGTCCTCCAGAGTGGAACTGCACTAGCCAGGCAAGGAGGAGGAACAGGGTGCTGTAACCCCCTTCCCTTGACCAGTTCTGAGGCCTATGCATTAGACACCTTTTGAAGGGAGGCTGCTCGCTCCCTACCCCTCCTTCGGACTGGAGGTCGACCCCTGTGACTCGGAGGCCGAGGGGGCAGAGCGGGCGTTGGTTACCCCACTGCCGGGGTCCCCGGTGAGCGCCCCCTCACATTCTGCATGAAGTTAAACGTTTCTGAACTATCTCAAACAATTTTCAAGAGTCAGGACAATAAAACATATTCTAGAGAAGTACATGGAGTGGTGGGAGTTGTTTGACGGGGTTATTTTTTTACCGATCAATGCTGAAAGTGAGTTGGCTTTGCCGTTTAGATAGCACCATATAAGGTAGACAAGCCTCCTTCTTTCCTTCTTCAGCAACATCGCCTGTTCAAACAATACACTGTTCCCTCCTCCCCACCTTCCCAGTCCCCTGTGTTCTGCTGTGCTCTGGATGTTTCCTGCCTTTGTTCCAGAAAATGACAAACCCATATTGTTCTTCTGCTGAGAAAAGAGCAACGAGTACACCTTGAGCGGAGCGGAGCTGCTGACATTAATCAAGCAATCACATTACCCAGCCTCATGTGGATAAAGTGACACCGCCACGCAGCGAGGGCTGAGATGAGTGACGGCCCCGACCCATTTGGCTAAGCCGTATAAAATGACCATTTTCTGGTTGAAAATAAACTCACCTTCCTGAGGGGGCCCCCTGTCCCAGCCAGTACAGTTCTTTGTGCTTGTACATATGACAAGCGCAGGATTGTTTAATGGAGGCCACAAACACCTTAGTCAATCCTATGCATGTTTATTCAGAAGTAAGTCGGTCCCATTGTATTCAAGGGGGCTGACTCTCTGGTAAGTGTGCATAGGATTGCAGCCTAAGAACAGCACTTTATTGTAGGAGTGAAACTGTGCTCATACAAACATTTCCTTTTTGCTTGTACTGTTGCAGCAATCGTTATCCATCCACATCCAGAAGACGGCTGTGCAGTCAGCAAGGTCTTCTGTAACACTTCCAGACAGTGCCCATCCTGAACTTGCAACATTACTGCTTGGCCATTGTTATTCGGGCTAACATCCAGGCACCCTGGAGACCCTGGTGATATGTTTACTCTGCTTCCAGATGGGGATAGTTGTTTTAGCAACATTCAGCCTAATTGGCAAAGCCGTCACTTGGCACGCACGTCAAGCCGTTACGATTTCAAAATCAAGACTTCTTGTGAAATCAAAACCTAAAAGGGCATACATGAGTGAGCAAAAATCAAAAGATCAGAAATGTACTATCCTATTTGGGCCTGAAGCCTCTTGTTGCCTTCTTTGAACCCATCTTGCACTGTTTGGGCAGAAAGTTATTAATGTGGGATTACAAAGAGCAAAAGAGACATTCTAAAATCAAACATACACTCTCGTCCATGGAGATTTTACATGGGAAATTCAGAGGATGCTTTCAATATAATGGCTGAAAAACCCCTAAGAGTCCATTCTTTAGATGACTCGATGTTCAGTCAAATAGATCTGAATTTTAAGGGAGTTGAAGTGAGTTGGTATAATCTTGTATTTTATGTGTATGTGAGTTTCTATCCCTATGTATGTTCTGTGTGATCCTCATGGTTTTGTGTATTTCCAGTCTGTCCCTCTACAACTTGCTTCATGGACACCTTGCTTTCATTTGCAGACCTCCATTTACACGTCTCTTCCACCGGAATTCAGGAATGTTTGAGTTAGCAATGAGCTGGCTGATTGGCTCCGGTTCCTGCCAGATGTCCTCCAGGCAGGGAAAAGGTAGAGATAAAGTAACAGGGTGACATCATTCCAGCCAAGGAAGAAAACAACTTCCCAGCTGGAAGCTCTCTCTTTCTCTCTTCCAGGGATGTGGATCAAGTCTCTGGGTCCAAGTCTCAAGTCAAGTCCCAAGTCTTTGCCCCCAAGTCTCGAGTCTTTGGTTGCGAGTCCCTATCTATGAGGAAAACGGGTTTAAACCTGAATAAAATTGAACTTGTCGTAAAAGACTCCAAGTCTCGAGTTGAGTCTTTCGAGTCTTTTACAATCGCCAGGTCAAGTCCGAGTCAAGTCATTGACACGACTTGAGTCCGACTTGAGAGTCCGAGTCAATAGACACAAGTATACATCACTGCTCTCTTCCTCCAGCCATCCAATGCTCCACGTCAGAGAGCCCACCAGGCACTCACTGAGAACGCGAGGGAAAGGGTTTTACCGTATTGTCCCGAGTATAAGACGCACCTGATTATAAGACGCACCCTTAAAGTTTGGAGCTATTAAAAAAATAATTAAATCACTGGCATTAAATTGCAACAGCCTGATTATAAGACACACCCCTAGTTTAAAAACTTAAATTAGAAGAAAAAAGTGAGTCTTATACTCAGACCAATACGGTATTTATTTTTATTTTTCACATTTTTATACCGCCCTTCCTCCAAGGAGCTCAGAGTGGTGTACATATTTCCTCCCCTCCTTTTTGTCCTCACAACAACCCTGTGAGGTAGGTGGGGCTGAGAGATAGTGACTGGCCCAAGGTCACCCAGGAAGCTTCGTGGCTGAGCGGGGATTTGAACCTGGATCTTCCAGGTCTGAGTCCGACTCCCAAACCACTACACCATCCTGGTTAGCAGATTGTTCAGATGAATTGAGATAGGAGCTTGTGTGTGATAGGAGCATCAGAATTTTATGCTGATTTTAGAGTTTGTCCAAACTCTACAAAGCTCTTTGAAATTCGTGGTAGAAGCTCTGAGTTAAAAAGCACATGCCTGAGACTCCACAGTGCCTCAGCACCATCTGCTAGCGGGTTGAATGATTGCACTCATTTCTAAAAGCATTTCTTCCAAGTCAGTTAACCTTTTTGTGTTTTCCTTTTTTAATTAGACTTTTAATAAACATTTTACATTTTAACTCTGAGTCTGCCTGATTCCTGATACAGGGAGTACAGTGGATTGTCACATCTCCTTGCTCTGCCAATGCTCCTGTGAGAATAATTTTGATAGAGACCCCTGAGGTTCAGTATTGTTCTAGGAGGGGGGTTCTGCCCAGGGGGCCCCTCTGGCTAGCCTGATCTCCTGGGTTGGTGGCAGGGAATCCAATCTACCAAAGCTTTTCCCCTTTCAGCTGTGTCCAAAGGGGAGAGAAGGGAGCAGGAAGGGAGTGAGCATGCTAACCACTAGGCACTACTGCCCTAGATCAACATGCAGTCACTGACAGCCCCTCCCTTGACCCTGACAACTCCACCCTGACAACTCCACAATAACGACAGACTTCAGGGTTTTTGAAGCTTAAAAAAAATTACCCGTATTTATTCGAGTCTAATGCGCCATCGATTCTAAGGCGCACCTTTACTTTCAGTACCACCAGCAGGGGAAAAAAAATCCATCAATTGTAAGACTCGCCTCCCTTCATTAAATCTACCTGCTCAGCACCAACTCTCCCCAGCATGTCTCCTGCAGCTGAGGATGACTGAGTGCACTGCCTTTGCATAGCATTTCTGGCCCCGTCAGAAAGTGCCATTTCCTTCGTTACCTGGGCTTGGGGGAGCTTCAGGGAGGCCTGCGTAACCCTCTGCAGGCCTCCCTTATCTTCAGTTTGGCGAAAACCAGCGATTTTTGGGCATTTCTGGTTTTCGCAAAAACCGGAAATGGCTGAAAATCACCATTTTTTGCCGAACTGAAGATCAGGGAGGCCTGCAGAGGGTCGCGCAGGCCTCCCTGAAGCTCCTGCAAGCCCCAGTAAGTAAGAAGATAGCATTTTGGGGTGCTTTTTGGAGACCTTCGATTCTAAGACGCACCCCATTTTTTGAAATGCTTAATTGGGAAAAAACATGCATCTTAGAATTGAAGAAATACAGTAGCAGTCCTAGTTTGCTTGAATTTTAACCTGCTGAATTCTGGAGCTTTTAACAAATGGTATACAGTTTGAAAAATATCTGTATAATCACAAGAGTTAGAAACTTTTTTTCTCCTGTAAGGGAGAGTTTGAATGTAGCTTTTACTGTCATTGGACCACGAAACCTACTTGATTTCCAGGAGTGGGAAAGTCAAGGGACTCAGATGAGATGGCCACCCAAAATGATCAATTCAACTAATAAAACTCACAGGTTATAAAAAGCTGGATTATGCATGCTTCTTTGCATGCACATTCACCTTGATTCATTGACTGGACCATCTGACACTTTGTGGAGGGGTCACCCACTCACCAGGGTAGGTGTGGGTGTAAGGACCAAGATCCTGGACTAGCATGAGTACTTAAGGTCAGGAGACGGACCTAGTAACCTGCATTGGAACTTTGTTTTATTTTTGGCTTGCTTTTTAATCTCCATGCCAACCTTTTGTTGAAACCACCTTCCAGTTTGTTGCCTTTGCTGTTCCTTCATCCTTGCAAATGCCCGGTTCTCTTCTTGTTATTATCTTTCCATAGTTTTGAGTAATTTTTCTGTTTTACCTGCCTGGTTTCAGTTCACTTGGGAGAGCTGCTTTGCCCCATCTTCACAGACCTCCTGTCTTCTGCTACTGTCTGATTTTAAGGGCCCCCAGATGTTGGGACTCTCTACTAACTCTCTACTAACTGGGAAGGAGGTTTTCCCAAGGCAACCTCCTTCTGTCTGGACTTGCTAGCTTTAGGTGATGGCAGCAAGAACTACCATCTCAGTTTAAACCCAGTTTTAGGATGGGATGGGCTGAGAGTGGGTACCAGTTGATAGGCATGGTGCCCTATGCCCATCTATCTACTTTCACACTTACATACATATATGCTTCATTATTCATTCAGGCCACAACTAGAAGTTCTTATTGGGATTCTGTCCTCACATCCATTCTGCAAAAGTTATAACCAGTGTACCACAACATAGTTGGAGTCTATGTTTTATGGATCGTAGAGCAGTTAATTCTCTTGATACAGGTTTATAATAGGAACATACTTTTGGGGGGGAAGTATTGCTACAGGAAAGCCATTACTTAGAAAATTCTTGGTTCACAAGTGATGACCCTCTTAAGGTGAAGGCTCCATTCATGCAGCAATTTGGAGAGCTAAAATGTCCATAGAATGGACGTTTTTACTAACAGATATATCCTCTTGATGTGGCATGCTCCTTTCTGTTTGTTTTTAGAAACAGATTTCCAAGACACTCCAGCAGAAATGTAGAGAGGGTAAGAAAAACCACATGAAGCCGAACATTTATAGAAGATGTCATAAGTTCAGAGAATTGTAATCGTATTGGGATGAGTTCTCTTGGCCTGGGTGGTGTTGGTAGGGAGATAGGCACATGCCTCTCAGGTTCCATTTTAAATTCCAGACTCTGTTGTGGAGGATCTCCTAAAAACCTTCCTAAAGGTTGCACATATGATTCATCCACCCCCAATTTCCTTTAATTACTCAGAAGCACCCCCTGCTCCATATATGACCTCTGCCAAGAGGAAACCACTAAAGCCCTCTTGACTCATGGAGCTATATTAGGTACCTTTCTAAGCATTCTTATATGTCTGAGATTGAAACCCTTCTCAAACTGCCCTATACCTACACTCACTTGAATCAAAACTGCACACAATTATCATGATCCAAGCAAAGATGTATGTACGCAATTCTCCTTTCCTTCCTCTCTATGCAGTTGTAAGTATAGAAAGACTGTGAAACAGTCTTGCTATTTAAGTTCTGCCTTCTTGACTTCTTAATCGAGGCTCCTTTTTGTACCACAAGCGTTGAACACTCTGCTACTCCTGTGGTCAGGATAGACTAACTCTACTCAGAAGTTATGCCATTCATGGATGGCAATACAGGGGGGGGGGGCAAACAGGAGCAGGCTGTCTTGCCATGCTCCTTGCACCGACATGCTCACTGGGTATGTTGCCCTAGGTCTCTGAATATGTATCGTTTCATTCCAATAATTAAATTTCATCCATTATGATTTTTATTTAAAGGATCCAGCTGGGAAATTTAAAACCAGTTTTCATCTCCAAATATTAGGAAAACCTGGTACAGATATTTTATTGACTGTATTTAGATAAAAGAGAATAGCTGAAAATATTGTGCCCAGTTTTAGTGATTCTACTGAATCTGAGAGCAAATGAATTTGTTATTTTGACTTATGTTTGTCGTGTCACTCAGAATTATTACCACAATAGCATGGACACAGACATACAGCAGACCCACGCTGTTTACCCAGAAGTAAACCCCAAAGCACTCAACGCAACCAATCCCCAAGAAAGTGTGTACAGAATTGAGCCGTCAGTAGCAAAGAATTTAAAATGTAGATTTCTTGTACATGACTTCAGTTTGACAGTGTTCCAAACCAAGTGCCCGAGGACTCCATATATGTCATTTCCTTTTTCTAGAGTTACAAATTCATGATTCCAGCAAAAGAGGGTGCTTTTTCCTTTAATAGCCATAATAGCAGAGGTGGGAAGCAGGGAGAAAAATTGGCAGGCACACAATTTTCCACTGCTGCTGCAACCTGTGATAAGACAAGCAACACCTGTCAAATGTCTCAACGCTGCAAAGCTACAAAAGATGCAACAGCCTCCCTTTAGTCGAGACATAGCAACTCTTGTTTGAGAATAGTTCTAGACAGTTCCAACTGCAAGAAGAGCTACTTCCAACACATCCCACAGGGTCAACTTTTTGAATGCAGCATGGGACAATTCTAGAGAAAAGGGCATTCATCTTAATTGGGAACTGTATTGCTAATTATGGCTACAGTTCTTAGTGTGGGTGAGGGAATTAGTTTGGCCAATGCCCCAGCCTCCTAGGTACTGTGGGAGAGATGGATGAAATCCTGAGGTAAAAATAAAACACTGGCTTTGATCTGAAAAGCATTCTTCCTGTCACAGGTTGTCTGAAGTTCTGTTTATAGAATTGCTCTGCACAACATCTGTCAGTTTTTCAAAACTACAGAACTGAGGGGAAGCACAGTTACACATTTCACAACCCCCCTCTCTCTAACACACACACACACACACACACACACACACAAAGACAGTCATGACTAGAAACTAATGTGACAGCAAAGATTGGACAGGTTTTAATTAATCTTGACGGCTCTGACATCAGTGCACGCCTGAAAGACTTGTGTTACTAATTGATTGAGTGGCACATGGAATAGGTCATGAACCCTGGGGTTTTTGGTTTGTGATAGCAGAACACACCTCTTTATGTGTGTGTGCATGCGCGCATGTCTGTGAGTATGTAAATATACACTCACATACAAAAGTAAATATACTCTGCGTGTGTGTGCGCGCATGCGTGTGTGTGCGTATAGACTAAAATACCACTAGTAAGGACAGGTTGCATTCTGCAAGCAAAAGATACATTTCTGGTCACTTCTGCAAATGCTTCTCCTTCCAATCTGAGGATTTTGAATGCATGTGGCAGAGGAAGTCTCATGTGTACATGACATTTTCAGATTTACATTCCTAGTTATCACTGCCCATTTCCCACCCTACAATCTGACCCTACTTCCTCATATGTGCAAAGGGAACAATCCTGCAACCTAGCATTTCATCTCATTGTGCTTTGGCATGCTGCTCTGTGCTGGAATGCTAACCTGCTGTTATAAGGCAGTTTCTGTCCTGATAGACTGTTCAGATTCTGTCCCATTGCTGGTGGTCTGTCTGGTGTTATACATTTTAATCTATCTGTTATAGAAGAAACTTAAAGATGCTACCCTCATCAGTGGGCCAGTCAGTTGGCCCAAGCATCCACCCATTCATGTATACATATGCATGTGTACTCATGCGTGCACACACACAAATATAGCTTGCATTCAAATATATTTCTGGATGTCAGGGAAATTCCCCATTGCCTGATCCAAGGATTATTAAAGTGTGAAATGTGGGACTTCCCATGTCCCTCCATTCTGAGACTGTCACATGTGTGGCTTGTTATGTTCCTGGTTGCCATTGAAAGTCTTCCCTTCCCCAGTCCAAAGGTGGTTCAAGCATGTGATGAGGGAACTCTCACACATGCCTATACTCCCTTTATGTGTGGTTTGGCTTAATCTGTGCTGGACTACTGTGATGAGGTACAGTATATTCCACGCCTCAAGTTTCAAGTGTAAAAATGCTGTTTTCAGACTTTTCTAGGAGTATTTTCTACTTGTTGTGGAAGTATTCTGACAGTTTCAAAACCTTCTGTAAGTTGGCCATTGCAAGCATGGTTCTTCCCATGCAAACTCATACACACATCTCATGTACTTCTTCTGTTCTTATGGTACTGGAGTAACATAGGAAGCAACATGTAGTGGTAACCAAGTCATTCCTCGCACTTATCCTTCCCAAGGTTTCATAAAATCACCAGGACTGAACTTCAAGTAAGTGAGTTCAAGACAAAGGGCAGTGTGTGGACAATATCCCCCCCCCCCCGAACTTGCCCCACTCAGGGTGCGTGTATGTTCCAGCCCCTCCCCTCACGTCATTTGCTTTCTTTTAAACAAATCTCTAATTGTACAGGAGACTTTTAATCTGAACCACTCCCTTGGACATACTGCTAAACCTTCTCTAAAAGTAGGCTTAGCAGTGGGTATACAGAAGCGGTTTGAATGAACAGGTGCCCCCCATGATTAGGGAGATTTTTTTAAAGAAAGTGGGAGGGGGGCCAGGGTGTGTGCATACCATGAGAACACATACCAATATAACAAATGGGGCTGGTTCAGGGGAAACAATATCATCCAAACCAAACCAAGGTTGTGAGCACTGCCATGAACCCACCTGATGTGGCCTGTGTTAGCAGCAGATCGCGGGGAAGGTGAGAGGGGTGGCAGATTCAGGGTACTGTTCACTCCAAGTCTGCAACTGCCTCTTTCCAGCCTGCTGGGATGCAAGCCGCATTGATCTGCTTCCCACTGACTCAAGTGTGAAACGGATAATCTACCTCTGGACTGTGCTCCTCGCACAGTTCTCTCAAACTTGGAAGTGCAGGGCTTCCGGTTTTATTTACAGGGATCGCAGAAACAAAGGAGCTCCTTTGTTTGTGTGGTCCCTTTAAATAAAACAGGAAGTCCTGAACTTTTGGGTTTGTGAAAATCACAAGAGGCTTTATCCCCCTCTAGAGCGGCAAGCAACACTGCAGGTTGTGAGCTACTGTTGGCAATTGGTAGCTCATACTTTTTTTGGGGGGGGGGCTTATTTCCTAGATCTGACATTTGTTTCCACTCACTTCCAGTTTTCTCTTTCCTCGTCATCATCTCCAAAGTAGTTACTAGCAAGTAGAGAATGGAGGGACCATCAAGTTGTTTTTTATGTACCTCAGATTGAAGCCTCTCTGCTGAGGCTGATTACTCAAGTTGCCTTATTAGTGTCGCACCTGCTTTAAATGGTACTGATGCCAAATTAGATGGAAAAACATGCAAATACCTTGCTAGCTTACTGGTAAATTAGCATGCAAATGGCACAAAGGTGAACATAGCTTTGAAGAGAGACGCACCAACATCATTTGACTAATTACTGAAGCAGGGAAATGAGAAGAAAATAGATGGGGGTGGGAGAAATCCAGTAAACATCAATCTACTCATACATCTATGTTTCATCAAGTTTGTCAGATAACTACAAAGGAAACTGCTTGTGATTTTCCTTTGGATAAATTATGGTGGTGACAGACACCTTCAGCCTTTATGATCACAAACATTCAAAGCTCACAAGTCCTTGTCTGAAAGCATCCTACAATGGTGAGAGATAGTGTGTGTGTTTTTATTAATTATGAGGAATTTTTATTGTAAAACTATTTCAATACTTTCATACAGAAGCATTATATAAATATTTTAATAATTGAGAACAATAGAACAATAGAAAAAAAGAGAATTATCATGTAAAAACATCTCAGTATATATATATATTTATTTATTTATTGCTGTTCCAGTATAGGTTCCCCCCTCCCCCCTTTCAGTCTAACTTTAAAATGACCTAAGCACTGGTGCTTAATAGGGAATTGATTACGTTTTTCTTTCAGGATCGCGTACATATTCCAGACTACCTTTATTTTTTGTCTACGCATATGTGTGCAATATTTACAAAGATCAAGGCAGCTGAGGAGATTTATCAACTCCAGAACAAAGATGAACCAGACTTGCTAAGTTACAAGTATATATGCTAACCAGCTGGCCACCATACCCAGCCATAAGAAGGAGGTGCTGCTGCTGCTGCTGCCATTCAACTAGAATGCTAGTCTGTGGCTGATGACATCATCAGCCATTGCCAGCCTCCAGCTGCAGCAAGACACAGTTGACAGCTCCCAGCTGCAAGAGCAATGGTGGGGCTAGTACCTACCAGCCCTTAAAAGCGGCCAGAGCATGAGCGGGGGGGGGGGGGCACAAAGAGGTGAGAAAGAGAAGGCAGAGGAGGAACAGAGAAAAATGTAAGAATAAAGATGACAGAGGGAGAGCCAGAGAAGAGCCGAAAGAACTCAGAAGAAAGGAGGCAGCAAGGAGCTAGAGGAAGCGAAAAGCAAGAGAGCTAGGCATGAGAAAGGAGGTGAGGCCAGGACAACAAGGGTGCTGGAGGGAGGGAATCCTGAGAGAGGGCAGGCCAACCCCCTTTCTATATTGCCAAGGACAAGCCTGGGGGAGAGCACGGAGGTAGCCAGAGCCTGATGCAGCTCCAAACCCAGGGGAGATCCTGCCCCAACAAACCTTGTGGGCCGACCATATCTCTTACCAGAGGTTGAAATATAATGCGATATCTTGGTGATGGGACCCAAGTCTAAACACAAAATTCATTTATGTCTCATATGCACCTTATACACATAGTCTGAAGGTAATTTTATACAGTATTTTAAATAATTTTGTACCTACCCACCCCAGCATGTCTTGCGCTGTGCCAGCCAGGTGGTGGAAAACGTACAAAAAAAAAAAAGTTCATAGCCCCCAGAATGTCTGGATTTTGGAATAGCCTGGATTTCGGATGTCCGGATAAGGGGTAACCAACCTGTACTTCCAAAAAACACATAAGAAATCTCTTTAAAAGCATGCATTCCAAGACACTCTGATTACTAGAAAAGTCTGAACATAGGATAGCTCTGTGCATCTCTAGGTGCTGTATTTCCCTAAAGGTGATGCTCTTCAGAATATGCCCCTTCTTTGCTATCTTCCCTTTCATCTTTCAACTTTGCAAATTTGGGACTTGCAGGGGAGGGAAGTATTCTCCCCTCCCCTGCAAGAACTTCAGAACCACCCATTTGGTCAATATGAATTTAATGGCTAGAATCCAGAAAGGTTTTTCTTGCCTTCTTGCCTTTCCTTCTTTGCCTTCTTAGACCCACCATGATCACGGTATCCAGATATATTTCCATAACAGGTCTTGGAACAGATCAAATTTCTGTCTCATCCATCTGCAACAGCATATAGGATCTTACCACCTGACTTAAAGTTGTCTAACAGCGCAATCCTAGAGAACGCCGAAGCCATCGCAAACGTGCCGTAAAGCAAATTCACGATGACTCGGGAGTAAGGGTGGCCGGTAAAAGACCGGTCGCCCTCACTCCGCCACCAGGACGTCCCCATGGCCGCCAAAGGCAGGTAAGAGATCCCCCGGCGGGGGTGGCCCGGAGGGGGCCATTGGCCGAGCTGGCCGGGGGGGGGGGCGGGGATGGTGTCCACCATATCCCCGTCTCCTGCTGGGCCGGCTCCGCTGTTACACGGCCTCCTCTTACTTCCTGGCGGAAATCTGAGGAGGCCCACTGGGGCCTCCCAGCTCTACACCGGGAGAAAGAGGACAAACGTCCCCTTTCCCCGAGTAAACCTCTGGGCCGCTCCAGAGCAGCCCAGAACGAGCATGGGTTCCGACGGGCAGCCCTGGGCCGCCCGCTGGATAGTTAGTCAGGATTGGGCTGCCCCTCTCCTTAATATAGAAGTTAGGTAAAGGTAAAGGTGACCCCTGACAATTAAGTCCAGTCGTGTCCGACTCTAGGGAGTGGTGCTCATCCCCATTTCAAAGCCGAAGAGCCAGCGTTGTCCAAAGACGCCTCCGTGGTCATGTGGCCGGCATGACTCTCCTTGCTGCAGCACGTAGCATGCGGCTGGAACACGGAGCAGAGTTTAACTTCCCGCAAGCAGTATCTATTTATCTACTCGCATTAACATGCTTTGGAACTGCTAGGTTGGCAGGAGCTGGCCAGGCAACGAGAGCTCACCCTTTCGCGGATTCAAACTGCCGACCTTTCGAGGACAGCTCATGGTTCAGCGGTTTAACCCACTGCGCCACCTGCTGGCCCTAAATATAGGAGTTACTCAGAAGTAAATATCAGCTGAAATAAATGTTAAAGAATGATTTGCGGATCATGCCAGATGTCTGATTCTTCTTTGTAATAGACTCATCTTTCAATGTTGCTGTCTCAGGTTTCTCCTTTGTTTCACACTTAAAAGTTAATCTGTAAAAAAAAAGGATGGAAAGAAGGCCACAAAGCAAAACAAACCAGTTCTATTGACAGAAAAGCCATCTCAATGAAGATGCAGAGAGTAATTTCATCTGAAGCATCCTAAGAAGAAAATGAAAGTCAATACCATGCAGGGGAAAGTCAAATGTTGTGCAATCTCCAGTGTATTTACCAATCAATAGCAACAATCTTCAAACTCTACTATTTTACCCACTAAAATAGTTGTTACTTCTGCAAGATGCCTTCCTTCTCTTCTTCCTCTCCACTATTCTTATGGGTCACATTACTTTAAAATGCTACACAGGCACTTTGAATGAAGTAGATTATCCCATCATTCATTCTGTTGTGGAGCATGAATTACATAGAAGAGGTTGTTTACACTAACAATATTTAAAGGTTATTGTGAAAGAAAACCCTATTTATTGTGGAAAAACTACACTCTTTACAGCAATCAAAAACTTATAGCAATCAAATACCCATTTCAAAAAGAAATGGCAGTATTAAGGAGTAAAGAAAGTCACAGCAGAGGAAGGTGGACAAAATGTTGTTTTTCATTGGTTTGGTGACTCAGAGTCAAACTCCAGCACATTAATACTAATTACTTAAAAGCTAGTGGTGTGGTAGTATCTGCCTTACATAATGCATCAAAAAATTCTCTTCTGTCTGCCAGTCCTTGAACCATTCTGTCCTTTGGCCACAATCCAGGGGCCACATACCACAGATATCACTTTGGACTTTCCTATTGTTGGCTACAGAATAGCTTTGGTTTGCAGATTCTTACCTTTCATAGTCAACAATGGCCTGGGGCCCAGTTGTGGTTCGCCAGTCAATCCACAGAAGTCAATGTGTATGTGAAAACAAACAGGTTTTTGCATGTGCATCTATTCTGTTCAAAAGATAGCTGAGAAGGGAGCTACCCCCCATTAAGCACCTGAGTTGTGGCAGTGATGCTCCTGTGTTGCATGTTAATATTCTGGAAGGCTATCAGTGCTGCTAATGATCACAGTCATTTCCAGATAGATGAGCAGAAAGAGAGAAGCAAGTGCTAGACTCAACCCAGATGATCTATCTCAAAGTACAAGGTAGTCTTCTTGTGTGTGTGATGCTTCTGGAATAAAAAAGGAAGGAGAGGGGACCCGGGAAACTACAGGCCGGTCAGCCTAACATCTGTTCCAGGGAAGATGGTGGAAAGTCTCATTAAGGATAAAATCTTAAAATACATAGAAGAACAAGCCCCGCTGAGGGAGAGTCAGCATGGCTTCTGCAAGGGGAAGTCTTGCCTCACAAACCTGTTAGAATTTTTTGAAAAGGTCAACAGGCATGTGGATGTGAGCGAACCCGTGGATATTATATATCTGGATTTTCAGAAGGCGTTTGACACGGTCCCTCATGAAAGGCTCCTGAGAAAACTCCACAGTCAGGGAATAAGAGGGCAGGTCCTCTTGTGGATTAGGAACTGGTTGAAGACCAGGAAACAGCGAGTGGGAGTCAATGGGCAATTTTCACAATGGCGAGAGGTGAAAAGCGGTGTGCCCCAAGGATCGGTCTTGGGACCGGTGCTTTTCAACATTCATAAATGACCTGGAGTTGGGGATAGGCAGTGAGGTGGCCAAGTTTGCAGATGACACTAAACTTTTCCGGGTGGTGAAGACCAGCAGGGATTGTGAAGAGCTCCAGAAGGATCTCTCCAAACTGGGAGAATGGGCAGCAAAATGGCAGATGCGCTTCAATGTAAGTAAGTGCAAAGTGATGCACATTGGGGCAAGAAAACAAAATTTCACATATACGCTAATGGGTTCTGAGTTGTCTGTGACGGATGAAGAGAGAGATCTTGGGGTGCTGGTGGACAGGTCGATGAAGGTGTCGACCCAGTGTGCGGCGGCTGTGAAGAAGGCCAATTCCATGCTCGGCATAATTAAAAAAGGGATTGAGAATAAAACGGCCAATATCATTATGCCTCTGTACAAATCAATGGTAAGGCCACATCTGGAGTATTGTGTCCAGTTCTGGTCACCACACCTCAAAAAGGATATAGTTGAATTGGAAAAGGTGCAGAAAAGAGCGACCAGATTGATTCGTGGGCTGGAGCACCTTCCTTATGAGGAAAGGCTACAGCGTTTGGGGCTTTTCAGTCTAGAAAAAGGCGCCTGAGGGGGGACATGATTGAGACGTATAAAATTATGCATGGGATGGAGAGAGTGGGTAGAGGGAAATTCTTCTCCCTCTCGCACAACACCAGAACCAGGGGACATGCACTAAAATTGAGTGGAGGGAGAGTTAGAACAGACAAAAGAAAATATTTCTTTACCCAGCGTGTAATTCATCTGTGGAACTCCTTGCCACAGGATGTAGTGATGGCACCTGGCCTGGATGCCATTAAAAGGGGTTTGGACAGATTCATGGAGGAAAAGACCATCACAGGTTACAAGCCATAAGCAACCTCCTGGTTTTAGAGGTTTTAGAAGTGGGTTTTCTCTGTGCCAGGTGCAAGGGAGTGACAACGGGAAACAGGTTGTTGTCTTGTGTTCTTCCTGAGGCATCTGGTGGGGCCACTGTGAGATACAGGAAGCTGGACTAGATGAGCCTTTGGCCTGATCCAGCAGGGCTCTTCTTATGTTCTTATGTTAATAGAATGTAGATGGAATTTACAGAACAGACTTTCACTTTGACCTTCAATCAACAGCATAAAACACACCCTCACTTAGCTGTGGGCTCTTAGCCCGTAATAAATTTAAAGCCTCAGTCACAACCCATAAATCATATACCTCTCATTTCCAATAGGATTTCAGCATGCTCTTATATGCAATAGTAATGAGAGCACTTAAAAGAAACTAGGAATTAACTATTCAAGAATTAGCATGCTTCAAGTGTGATTTTGTGTCATTTAATCCTATTCATAGATGCACCTGTGGTGAATTATGGCATCTTAGCTTTCAAAAAAAAAAACCCACTTCTTCTTGGAAATGACATGCATTGCACATTTTCAAGGGGTTGCAATGTAGCAAAAAGTGGCAAGTAGAGGAAATGTAGCATTTTAAAGTGACCATGGCCTGTTAGCTTAATGCTTCGTTTAAAGGGGCTTCATCTGAACCGTGCTTGTTTTGATTCAGCAGTTCTTTTGTGCAATTTTCATGTCACGCATACTGAGTTGCCTTTTCAAAACACAGGTGCTTTCATTGTACTCCTAGTGCACGCTGTTAAATTTTGTCTCCCCCCCCCCCTTCTTCCTTTTGCATCTTATATAGTCAAAACTATATAAGACTTCATAGGTCTGGAAAAAGACAGAGGCAGCTGGCATCATTGTAATACATACACACAAAGAGCACTATCTTCTGTGCAAGTGCCTGTTGATACGAATGGGAGCTGCTCAAGAACACAAAAATAATTACATTTATTAATGACTACATCAGCTATGAAGCCATTGAACCCTCCACTTGTCTAAATGCATTAAAAATGATAGTTGTCCCTGTCCTAAACTCATCCTATTTCTGCAAACACCTCTTTTCCACTAAGAGCACAACCCTGCGCAAACAGAGGCTGGCGGAGAGCTTGCTCCACCGGCCTAAGGAGTTGTAAAAGTGCTGTAAGGGCAGCAGCAAGTAGTTCTGCAAGCCTCCATTACACCGGAGTCAGCATCTCCTCCCCCCACTGTCAGAGCAATTCTGGCGGCAACGGCAATGCACGGGACACTCCCCCATTGCCGCTGGAATGGCTCCGATGGCGAGGGGTTGGGGCTGCTGACTACAGTGTAATGGAGTCTTGCAGAACTACTTGTCACTGCTCCGTCTAGCTACGCCACTGACAGCGCAATCTAACCTTAACATAAGAACATAAGAACATAAGAAGAGCCCTGCTGGATCAGGCCAAAAGCCCATCTAGTCCAGCTTCCTGTGTCACACAGTGGCCCCACCAGATGCCTCAGGGAGCACACGAGACAACAAGATACCTGTGTCCAGTCGCCACTCCCTTGCACCTGGCACAGAGAAAACACACTTCTAAAAACCAGGAGGTTGCTTATGGCTTGTAACCTGTGATGGTCTTTTCCTCCATGAATTTGTCCAAACCCCTTTTAAAGGCATCTAGGCCAGGTGCCATCACCACATCCTGTGGCAAGGAGTTCCACAGATGAATCACACGCTGGGTAAAGAAATATTTTCTTTTGTCTGTTCTAACTCTCCCTCCACTCAATTTTAGTGTGTGTCCCCTGGTTCTGGTGTTGTGCGAGAGGGAAAAGAATTTCCCTCTATCCACTCTCTCCATCCCATGCATAATTTTATAAGTCTCAATCATGTCCCCCCTCAGGCGCCTTTTTTCTAGGCTGAAAAGCCCCAGACGCTGTAGCCTTTCCTCGTAAGGGAGGTGCTCCAGCCCACGAATCATTCTGGTCGCTCTTTTCTGCACCTTTTCCAATTCAATTATATCCTTTTTGAGGTATGGTGACCAGAACTGGACACAATACTCCAGATGTGGCCTTACCATCGATTTGTACAAAGGCATAATGATATTGGCCGTTTTATTCTCAATCCCCTTTTTAATGATCCCGAGCATGGAATTGGCCTTCTTCACAGCCGCCGCACACTGGGTCGACACTTTCATCGACCTGTCCACCAGGACCCCAAGATCTCTCTCTTGATCCGTCACAGACAACTCAGAACCCATCAGCGTATATGTGAAATTTTGGTTTCTTGCCCCAATGTGCATCACTTTGCACTTACTTACATTGAAGCGCATCTGCCATTTTGCTGCCCATTCTCCCAGTTTGGAGAGATCCTTCTGGAGCTCTTCACAATCCCTGCTGGTCTTTACCACCCGGAAAAGTTTAGTGTCATCTGCAAACTTGGCCACCTCACTGCCTAACCTTGCACCAGTGTAACAGTAGATGCACCGGTGCCAGTGTAATTGCACTTACACCGGTGCATCTGCTGTTCCACCGGTGCATCTACTGTTACACCAGTGCAAGGTTACACAGGATTGCGCTGTGACTCTGGGCCTGATGATTTTGGGTGGTGGGCTGGATCTGGCCCATGAGCCATAGGTTGCCTATCCCTGCTATGCATGATAAGAGCCTTTTCCCCCCTTGGAGAGGAGGCCCCATTTGCCACTATGGACAAACCTTCACTGCCTAGATCCCACCCAGAATTGGTCCTATATGGCATAGCTTTTCCTATATCGCTTTTTAAATATTGCCATGATCTTTAAGATGCAGTGACCATCTATGCAAACAAGTTTTCCAAATCATAAGGTTGGAGGAACATGTTCTCATGTGAGCATTGGCTTCAATTACCCCAGTTACAGTGGTCTAGTCTTTTTGGGGGGAGGGGGAAAGATTATCCTCCCCTGTACACTTCTCTCACTGTTAAGGTAACCCCCAACCCCACTTTATATGTAGAAAGGGTGGTAGACACATGAAGAATGGCCCTGTCACATCTAGTTTGGCCCTTACTGCAACGAGAGTATACACTGGAAAGATAACCCTTTTCCATAATTAAGGAAATTATTGTGGAAAAGTCTGGAAACTGTTACTAATGGAAAAAATGATGCACCAAGCCTTTCAAACAGCCAAGGCAGATGAGTTGAGCAAGAAGTGATTCCCCCTGTTTAAAAATAATGATTTGGCAGTGACACAATTTGAAAACCATATAAATATTTATTTTTCAATTATTACAAGGACATCTTGTTTCTGCGTGTTTGTTTTTATTATCTGATGGCTTCATATTTTTATTTATCACATTTTTTATACCACCCTTCCTCCAAGGAGCTCAGGGTGGTGTACATGATTCGTTCCCTCCTTTTGTCCTCACAACAACCCTGTGAGGTAGGTGAGGCTGAGAGATAGCGACTGGCCCATGGTCATCTAGGAAGCTTCGTGGCTGAGCAAGGATTTGAACCTGGATCTTCCAGTTCTAAGTCCAACACCCAAACCACTACACCATCCTGGTTCTCAATATTTTGCATTCAAGAATAAAAATGTGCTTGTTAACAAGAGGACTGAGTTTGTTTGGAACACACTAATCATAAGGCAGAAGTGCTCTAGCTGCCATGGCCATCCTTCTCTGAGCTTTTGAGGCATGCCTACAGGATTGCACATGTCTTGCTAGACCTTTTACTTGCCTATGAGTCCCAAAGTTTTTACTTGCCTATGAGTTTCATGTACAGGACCGGTCCAAGGCCTCCTGACACCTGAGGCAGCATGCCAAGTGCCAGCATCCCCACTTACCTGATGATGTGCCAGCCTCTGCTCCTCCCACTCTCCCATGTTCTAACTCAGCACCCTCCTCCTTTCCACATTTACTCTTCCTATCTTTCCCCCTCTTCCTTTTCCAATCCAGGGAGTGGAAGGAGATGGAGAAGCAGTGGAGGCAAGTAGGAGGACTGAGATGGGCACCCTCCACCAAACTGCTGCCTGAGGCAACCGCATCAGTTGGCTTCATGGATGGGCCAGCCCTGGCCATGTAACATGAAAGGTTGCTTTTTGGAAAAAAGAAAAGAAGGAAATCAAAAGTTCCATTGGGCTAGACATTTGCCATCTCGAGCAAAACTGTTTGATTAAACATCCTGGTGGGTCCATAACAATACATAGCTAGTGCAAACCTGGTCTTGGTGCCAATTGAACCTTCTTCCCTGGGACTAATCACAGCTTCAAGGAGTGCAGGTTTCACCAGGACCACTGTGCAGTGGGAAAGGGTTAAATATCCCTGGTCCTGTAGTCCCATTCCTGGACAGACGCAGCTATTGCAGCTCCTATTAAACTGTAAAGCACAAACACAGACATGCAGCTCAATCCTACTAGCCCCCAATGCATACACTCTTTGTATGCATACTCCCAATGTATACTCCCGAGTCGTCGTGAATGTGCCTTACGGCACGTTTGCGACAGCTTCCGGCGGTGCCCGCTCTGCCGCCGGTTTTTTGCGCAGGATTACACTGACAAACATGGCCAAACTGCAAGTTTAATATAACATGTAGTTATATTATGTGGTTATATGCAGTTACAGTATATACATGTGGCCCTCAAACCATTGTGAGAATGAAATACATGAGATTAAAATGTGTCAGTTTATATCCTGAGATGTCTATGGTGACTATCTTAGATTTATGCCTATTGGGAATTCCCTAAGGTAAAGGTAAAGGTGACCCCTGACAATTAAGTCCAGTCGTGTCTGACTCTAGGGTGTGGTGCTCATCCCCATTTCAAAGCCGAAGAGCCAGCGTTGTCCGAAGACGCCTCCATGGTCATGTGGCCGGCATGACTCTCCTTGCTGCAGCGCGTAGCATGCAGCTGGAACACGGAGCGCTGTTTACCTTCCCGCAAGCGGTACCTATTTATCTACTCACATTAACATGCTTTGTTACCTACTTTCCCTACGTACCTGCAATTGAAGATTTCGTTCAGCATGTTTGATCAAGTGAAAAAAAGAAGTCTGGAGAGAAATTAGGCTTGGGAGCATTGTGTTTAAAACACCTTTTCCTCTCATTTACAATATCCTCAAATTAGAATAACATAAAAATGGCATTTTTTATCAGAATTCATCACTCCTCTGAGCCCACAAATGTCATGAATCATAGACCCAGTGACATATAGCACAATAATGGAACCTCATGGGGATCCTGAAATGAAACAAACACTAGTGCTTAGGGGGAGAAGTCGTTACATTTCCAGTTAAAAAGATAAAGGTGACCCCTGACAATTAAGTCCAATCATGTCCGACTCTAGGGTGTGGTGCTCATCTCCATTTCAAAGCCAAAGAGCCAGCGTTGTCCGAAGACGCCTCCATGGTCATGTGGCCGGCATGACTCTCCTTGCCGCAGCGCGTAGCATGTGGCTGGAACACGGAGCGCTGTTTACCTTTCCGCAAGCGGTACCTATTTATCTACTCGCATTGACATGCTTTGGAACTGCTAGGTTGGCAGGAGCTGGCCAAGCAACGAGCACTCACCCCGTCGCGGGAATTGAACTGCCGACCTTTCGATCGACAGCTTATGGTTCAGCGGTTTAACCCGCTGCACCACCCACAGTTACATTTCCAGTTACCTAAGTAAAAAAAGTTTGACAACTTTCACCTGATGGAGAATTTTGAGAAGGAAAGTACAGTCAGTTCAGTTCCCTTTATATGAGAATACTTCAACTATGGGCCTGATGATTTCGGGTGGTGGGCTGGATCTGGCCCGTGAGTTGCCTATCCCTGCTATACACGATAAAGAGCCTCCATTTCTTAACTGTGTGTGTGTGTGGGGGGGGGATATTTTTTTAGAAAAGGCTATAGTTTGAACAAAACAAAAGTTCCTATTGATGTAGGAAGGGGAAGAGCCATGTGTAGGAAAGTGCTTCCTTACTGGCAAGGAAATAAGCTGCTGAAGCAAAATGCAAATGATGTGGCAACAGCTTGAATATGAATATGCCAAAATATTTGTACCTGCTACACAGTCAGTCAGGACCAGGCTGGGAGCTGAAAAGCTCATTCTTGGATGTTGTTCTTGCCATCAGCCAAGAGAGGGTACTTGCCAGAAAGAATTATTGCCCCTCTCTGGAACCATTGGAGAAGCTTAATTTTAAGTGTCCCTCTCTAGGCAGTGTGAAGGATTCTGTAGAAAACGAGGCATTTGATTTGATCATGCTGGTTTCGAGTCATATGCCTGGAGTGGTTTCACCCATCCTAGTCGCCCATCCTAGTGCAGTAAGTGGCACACCTGTGGAATCGGGTTTGATTGACCTGTGATGGGCCCATTGTTTAGAGAATGATTGACAAGGTCTGTCACAGTCAGTTTTGCATCCTCCTGAACATCTCTTTGTCCTGCTGAAATCACTCTGACAATGGTGAGGAAGGAACTGTGGTGAGAAAGGAACCTTGTTGCTATTCCTTCTCACTCCCTTTCTCGGCCATGCTCAGCCCTTTGCACCACTGTCCCCGACCTGTACTTCCCTCAGATCGCAGGGCCAAGATTGCTTCTCCCCTGCTTGACCCCCAATAGGTTGAGCTTTTCATTCTAGTTCATGCCCCATAATCCTCTGCTGCCAAGCAGAATATGTGGTGTGTTCCGGTAGGGACTGTTATCCATTTGCACAAGGAACCGGCCAAGGCAGAGGCAATTTGGCTGGCTCCCCAACTAAGTGGAGGACAGTGGCAGTGCCAGCAGCTGATAGAGAGAGGGGGAGGGAGATCTGGGGGCTCCGTTGCCTCCCCCTTCCCCCCTCCTGCCTTTGGACAGGCTTTTAACTAGTGGTAAATAATTGCCATTTCCCCTCCTTTCTCTCCAGCTTTTCACAAGCTGCTGAGATTTGTGCTTTCTGTCGCCACAGAGGATCTCATTTAGAATTTGCAGTCACAGATGCACAAAGGGTTTCCAGCCTCCTCCCTGAGCCTTGAATACCTGTCCCCTGCTGCCCTGCACTGTGATTAGCTAGCAGTGAGTGACAGCTCTTCCTCAGTGATAGGGCTTCTGTCAGTCTCATACAGCGGCCGACTTGAATCTTTTGTTCCCTCTCCTAATGTTTCCAATTTCCTTCACCTGAGAGACTGGTGACAGGAAGCCTTCGCCTCTCCCCCCCCCCCCCAGCACAGTGGTTTGGCCATGTGGCTCTCATTAATGTAAATGATGGTTGCACAGTTAAAAAACTGTGTATATCTCATTGAAGATTTACCCCATGGTGCTATCATTTTGCAAAGATTCTTTATATTTGCAGCAATCACTACATGGAGTGAAAATTGGAGGAAGCTTCCCCCTCCTCACAAATTGAATAGCAACTCATTTACCAAATCAACATTTTACATAAAGTATTCAGTGAGGGTGAATGAGAGGAAGGGAGAGGGGGGCCTGATTGAATCGAAGGCAGTAGAAGCCCTTCCCCTTCTGCTCTTATCCTTGCTGTGCCTCAGAAGAGACAATAAACTGCCAATTCCCCCACCACAATAGGGCCAGAAAATGATTTTTTAAAAAAATCTTTGCAAGAGATAAGAAGAAAGCCACTTATTGTTGGATTGACCAATGCACTGAGAACTGCTTTGTGAAATCTTTTCCATTGGCAGCAGGATGGATGCAAGCGTTGTCGCCTGGAGCACTCCTGTACATGCCCTCTGCCACTTCAAGTTGCCCTTCAAACATCACTGTATGTTTGAAAGTAAAGTATTTACTAATGAGAGCACACTTTATGCTCTTGGTACAGTGTTCAGACGACCACTTCAGTGTGGATTCACAGAGTCGCATGCAGCATCAAAACCACGTCCTGCCCATCAAAAAGGTCATGTGAATTAGTAATATGTAGATTACGGTGTCAACCCATTTTCTTCACTGAAATTATTGAAGAGTTCCCCTGTTTGGAGGGCATGCCTATCCTATGACCAGGGGGCAAGCTCTCATATTCTGTACAGCTCCAAATCTATGACTATTTGAGATTGCCTTATACTACTAGGCCTTTTCACATGGTCAACATCTGAAGATATCACATTCATGGAGGGATTACATCTGCTGTCCTACTCCTGACCTTCATGTGTTCAGTGCCTCTTTGTGAACGAAACCTATGTTCATTTGTGTGATCCTGCCAGGGCCGGCCCAAGACCTTCTGACACTTGGGCGGCATGCTAAATGATGCCCCCCTTACCTGATGATGTGCGACGCCCTCCTCCTCCTTCTCCCACTCTCCAATGTTCTCACTCAGCCAGAGGTGGAGGAAGGGATGGAGCGGGAGGGCAAATCACCCCCAGGCAGCAGGCGGGGGGATGACTTACCGGTGGAGGGGGTGACAAAATGATGGCAGGGCGATGAAATGGCAGCAGGGGTGGCGGAGAACGCGCCAGCATCCCTTGGGGCACTGCAGGCAGCGGCAAATGTGACAGAATGACTCGGAGACGGCAGGAGAAGCCGTCTACTGCCTCCGCGTGACCCTTTGATTTGGCCCCCACCCTCCTGCCCGACCCCCGAGAGACATTTGGCTCCAGCTGATGTCACTCGGGGGCGGGCCCTGTGACATCGCATCCAGCCGTGACGTCACAGGGGGCAGCCTTGCTACGTCACTGCACTCAGCACTCCCCTCCACATATCCTCTTCCTCTCTGTCTCTCTCTTCCTTACCAATCCGGGAAGTGGAAGGAGAAAGAGGTGCAGTGAAGGCAAGTAGGCGGACAGAGATGGGTGCCCCCCATCAATATGCTGCCTGAGGCAACTGGTTCAGTTGGCCTCATGGATGGGCCAGCCCTGGATCCTGCTTTCCCTCTTTGTGCTCAGTTTCCCTGGAATTGAACAGCATAGATGGGGCCATGGAGACAGACCATTGAATTCAGTGATGTCTGCTCCAGCTCTCTGGTAGGAGCTCCCCAGGATTTTTTCTAGCCCTACTGTTGGACTTCTGTCGACTGGAGATGCCAGGGATCAAACCTGTACTGAGTACATGTACAGCATATGCTGATACACTGAACTGTGTGTGCCCCCCCTCCCACACACATCATGTGTGACAGGACAGCAATTGAGATTTTCCATTACACTGGTCAACACACTTTTTCTGGCATAAGGTATTCCAATGGTTTTAAGGTAATTTTGGGGCACTGATTCCAAATCTGGCATCAGTTTTTGTATATCACATCAGATTTTTGAGATATCAAATATTGCATTTGATAAAATCAACGAAAAACAGCAAATTTACACTGGTCTACAAAAAAACCACAATAATTTCTGGCTTGGACTTTTGCAGCTGTTTTAGACTAATTTCAGGGTGCTGATTCCAAATCTGATCTCAGATTTGCTCTATCACATCTAGTTTTTATGCTATCGACATACCCCATTTTCATGATGCCAAACCTGATGCCAGATCAGCGCCCCAAAATTACCTTAAAACCATTGGAATACCTTATGCCAGAAAAAGTGTGTTGACCGGGTACCCCCTTATCACGGCCCAATTTTCTGAAGTATCCCCTGCTAATTAACTGCTAATTAATTGGATTAATCAATTAATTAATTAGGTAATTAATCGTTAAGTAAAAAGTACTAACAATTTTAAATGTGAAAAAATGTCTTATTTAACTCTGTGTGTGTGTGTGTGTGTGTGTGTGTGTGTGTGTGTGTGTGTGTGTGTGTGAGAGAGAGTGAGAGAGGGAGAGAGAGAGAGAGAGATGCAAGGATCTTGCAATCATAAGTGACAAAGAGTTAATTTCAGGTAAAATCAATGAAAATGTGGTATGCCGATAGCATCAAAACGAGATGTGAGAGCAAATCTGAGATCAGATTTGGAATCAGCACCCTGAAATTAGTCTAAAACAGCTGCAAAAGTCCAGGCCAGAAAAAAAAAATGTTTTTTGTAGACCAGTGTAAATTTGCTGTTTTTCATTGATGTTATCAAATGCAATATTTGATATCTCAAAAACCTGATGTGATATACAAAAACTGATGCCAGATTTGGAATCAGCACCCTAAAATTAGTCTAAAACAGCTGCAAACGTCCAGGGCAGAAAAAAAATGTTTTTTTTTTGTTTTTTTTTTGTAGACCAGTGTTATTGTTGCATTTCTTTCCAGCCCTAATAGATACAGGTTACACCTGCAACTTATTCATGTGATTTGTACTTAAATGCACTGTACTGTAAATGACTTGTGCAATCTGCATTTTATCCTGTGTCCTATATCACAGGAGAAAACAAAGGGGCAAATCAACCAAAGAAAACCTTTGTTAATAGGACAAGTTTCCTTTCCACCCCAAGTGGCTGCCCTACATGATCTACAGCCCAGTGCTACCTAACTCCCAGCGCGGCAATACAGCTGCGCCAACAGGGCAGGCGCTGCATCCTGCGGGAGAGTTTCAGGTCCTGGAGGCCTCCTCCAGGTAAGGGAACATTTGTTCTCTTGCCTGGGGGTAAGCCTCCACTGCCTTCCTGGGTCTATTCGAACCTGTGCCAGCACAAGGCTAAGTGGATCCAGAAAGGCAGATTGAGGCTGGAAAGGGGGATGGGATATCAGTGGTGGTGCTGCTGCCGCCAATACTGCCCCCTTCCCAGACCTGATCCACCTCCTCTCTCCGTTCCACCCTCTCCTCTCCCAGTTCTGCCCACCCACCCCGCCGCCACTGAACTTACCTTCCTGGGTCCAGCAGTGGTCCTTCCATGCTGCTCCTCCTAAAATGGTCGCTGGAAGCCATTTTACGACATTGGAACTGTGTTCCATTGTCGTAAACCCCTCCGCCCAACAGCTCAATCCTGGATAGGATTAGGCCACTGAGCATTGTGTCCCAGGATCCCTTGCAGTGTTGCAAAGGATGCTGGGCACCTTTTTTGAATAACACATGGTTGCATGCAATTTTTGGGTTGTGCTCCCAACAACTCTGCAGTGCTGTAAATGGTCCTTGGATTCAACTCTTAGATCATGCTCTGCTTCATTTTAACACCTCTACAAATAGTGCCACCTCTTGGGAAACGTGTTAGACCCAGCGACTGCTAGGGTAGTATAAGTGATCTGCACTGCACCCCCAAGAGCAGAGCTGTCTCCTTGCTGAGTGAGACCAGTATGAGCAAGCTTGACCCAGAAGACTTTGTAGGGACCAAGAAGCACCTTTTAGCATGGACAGCATGGCCAAAGTCCCCCCTGTCATATTCTCATCAGCCTAGGGCTGGGTGGGGATATACAGGCTGGCTCCGCTCCTAACGTTCCTCAGGCCACCAGTTCGACCCACCACAGGCTTGAGTCTCCTTACAGCTGTGCAGTCAAGCAAGCTGCTCACTTTCAGGAAGCGCAGTCTGTGTTGTGTCTAGAAAGATAAAGGAAAAAATAGGTAATGAGTCCAACGTCTGTCTCCTTTTTGTGATGTCCTTGGAAAAGAAGTCCACCTGAACCTTGACTGGCTGCGTAGCCCACTCTTGCAAGCTGAATCAATTCTTTCATAACAGATTATTCAAAAGAAGTTACTGTAGGCAGGCAGGCAGACTAGCAGCATACAGCCACTTTTCTTCCTTTTCTATACAGTCAATAAATAGCTGACATTTAACAGGCTCCTCCTGGCGTCACGGGGAGAGCTCATTAAGGGGAGAACTGACGCAGGGACAATAAGAGCTATAACCTTCCGCTTTTAATGAACTCCTGACTCTGCACTGTGTTTGGGCTTGAATTTCCCCCACCCTTCCTATCTCCACTGTTTCCTCCTCTTTCTTGTTATTTTGAACAAAGGGAAATAAAATAATTATTTTAAAACAATCAAGCCTTGAGCTGCAATCACTCACAATGGAATGCTGAAAGCCTATGAACAAATACAGGAGATGATGAATGTATCATCAATATACAGTATCTGCTCTCCTGACCCACCATGTTCTGCACCCACATTCTCCAGGGTCTGGCAACAACTAAATGTTGCCATAAGCACTATATTGAGTGGGGTTGTATTGTCTCTGGACAGCACCAATTCACTGTGTGACTGACAATCAAGGCAAGGAATAAAGTACATCCAGACCTGTATTCTCAGACAGCGCAATCCTGTGTAGCCTTACACCAGTGTAACAGTAGATGCACCAGTGTAAGTGCACTTACACTGGCATAAGTGCACTTACACCGGTGCATCTACTGTTACACCGGTGCAAGGTTACACAGGATTGTGCTGAGAATGGGCATGAACTGAAACCCATCAAGTCAACAGTTGGCCCAAACATCCCATTTTGACCCTTCCCCATATTTTGGGATATGTGATGTTAGAGACTATCATCACCTACCCTTCCTGACTTCCTGTTTCCCGCCTTATGTGCTCCCACACTTCTATCTCCTTCTGCGTTCTACAAACGAAGATGATGGCAAGTTGGAGCTCTTACAAAGATAATTCGTTTAGAAACTGAACTTGTACGACTGATGCTTTCTTTAGGATGCTTCCATATGGCCGCCTGCTCTAATGCTGGTAGTGCTAACGGGAAGAAAGGAAAAAGTACTTCAACACAAAGAGGTATGTAGGGGGAGGGGGGATCGATGCTATTGACCTTGGCATCATGGTGCCACCCATGCTGGCCTAATGATTTCACCCTGATAGTTTGTTCAGACTGGCAGTGTTGGTGTGTGAATTGCAGCAGGTGTCAGTGGCTGCTACCAATTCAGCATACTTGGCCTTGGAAACCATTTGGAAACAGACTTGAGAAGCAGGCTGATTCTGTGCAAGGAATGTGTGACATCCCAGGAGTTTTTTTTTTTCCCCGGAGAGCCCTTACTCCTCCCCCTACTCTGGAATTTCAGGGGGTCACTAGGTAAGCTGAACGGTATTGATTTTTTTAAATGCATTTTTCTAGTGCTGCCTTTTGCAAAAAGCTTCAACGGACCTGAGGTCCACAACATAGATAAAAATAAGAACGAAATAAAACAAGTTAAAACACAGTAAGCAGAGAGAACAATAAAACCACAGTGCCAGGAGCATCCAGCTTCATGTAACTGGGCAAGCCAGTGGAGTAATGACAAGCCTTTTTTTTTACAGATACAGGTAGTGGAGTTCTGCACATGTGCAAAGCTGACTTCAGAAGCTTCCAGTACTTCATTGAGTGTAAAGCTAGAGCTACATTACACGCGTTGCGGAGCCTCTGACCTGATTTTTGAAGCAAGCGGAGCCGCTGCGACCTCCGCACGGCCGGCGCGTACCTCAAGCTGGAATCCAACTTTTCAGGGGGCGGGTGCGCAGAGCTAGGGGGCGGTTCGCGGAGCTACTGCAGCCTGCCAATCGTAGGAGGGTGGCTGCATGCCAATCTGAACTACCTCCAATCACCTTCTTAAGAAGGCGGGACAACAGGAGGGACAACAGGAGGGAAGACACTCCCCCGCTCCAAGCGCGTAGGCAGAGGCAGAGGTGGCGGCAGAGCCTCTGCCTGTAATGTAGCTCAGCCTTAAGGCATTCTGGTTGGCCCCGTGGACTCTGCCTTACTCCTTTCCCTGATTCCTTCTACTTGCAGCAGGGTGGGATGCCATATCCAACCCCCCTTCCTGAGCCTAATATCGCTGGTGCAGGTCCGAGTTGACCCGTTGCAGCTGCTGGGGCTCACCCAGGAGCAATGGGACAAATGTCCCCTTACCCCGAGAAGACCCCCAGCAGCCAACCCCCCAGCGGGGTGTAGCGCATCCTACACTGGCACTGCTGCATTGCCGCGTGGGGATTTACGCTGTATTGGGCTGCCCATCAGGCAACTACATGGGCTTGGATGAGGGCCAGGGAGCATAGGCCAGAGTGGCTTGACAACTGGTGGCATACTCCCTCTTGTACTGACAGCCACCCCCCAGGCAAACAGTTTCACACACTTTTGGAAAGGGATGCATAAACTCCCTACCAAGGGAGGGAGTGTATTCCATGGGAGGCAAAGATGTTAAAAATATGCAGCTCTCATCATTTTGCCTTACTATTACTACCCTATTAATACCTGGACAGCCCCAACAGCCCCCAAAGGTTGACATGCACTACGTAGGACAGTATTTTATGGCTGAATTCCTTTATATGTTTCTGAGCTTATATGCCAGTTCCTATCCTAAAAGAACACCACAGGTCATATGTATGATTCCCCATAACCTTCTTATTCCCTTAGTACCCAAAGTACTGTGTCTGGGAGCGCTGACAATAAAGATTCATCTTGTTTATTCAGGCTACTGTTCTGGCAAGGGCAGTCTCTTCCTATGTGTCCAGACACAGACTGGCAAAACCCATGTCCGTGTTTTATGTGTGGCATAATGTTTCATTAGCTGTCAGAGTGCATGGTAATACCCTGCATTCCTAGCAAAGAGCTGGGGGTGCAGAGTGCCTTGAGCAAAATATTGCAAAAATGCCACTTTTTACCTATTTGCAGTTATAGTCCATTTGTTTAACCTTTGGATTTTCTTTCCACATTAGGTTATGTAAATAGGAAACATCCAGGGCAGAACAACTTTCAAGAAGCAACATTAAAAACTGTTGTTTTCAAATGACAAAGAAGCAACACTTTAAACCATGAAGCACCTTGCCAATCTAAACATGACTCGACTGGTCTTCAGACTAGTTTAATGTGAAAATTCCACGTAACAAAGCAACATTCCATACCTGAACCTCTATTGTCATTTTAACATGAAGTTGTCCTACATTTAACAAATACAGTCGGACCTCGCTATCAGCGGATCCAGCATCCGCAGATTTGTCTCACCGCGGATCCCGGACCCACAGGGGTCCACTTTAAAAAGGTTTAAAAAAAAAAAGATTTAAAATAGTGTTCCTTACCTTTTTGCTGGCAAACCGCTCCGTTTGCAGGGCTGTAGAGAGTAAAATTGCACTCCTACAGCCTCTTCCGAGTCTCTGGACTTCCCCCCTCCCTTCCCCACGGTCACCCCAGAATGCATTGGTTCCATGCTGTGCCATAACAACACCTCAGTCAGTCTCACTGGTCAGTTTTGAGTTAAGGAAATTTTGCTACATAAAGCAGTTGTGTTCTTTTTCTGGTTATTTGGCCATAATGTTTAATAGAATACAGATAATTCAACATGGTTTGTTTCATTACATTCTGCATTAAATTCCCTTTCCAGTGATATTGTATATCTTTATGATATTATTCATAAATACAATTATACCCAGTGCAGTCTGCAACACACACACACCCGCACCCTCCTAGTGATGTCACTGATTACATCACAAGGAAGCTCCATTCAGCAAAAGTCCTTTTCAATGTTAATTAAACGTTTCCTATTTGCAGGTCCTTCCTATTTTATTGCTCCCTGCTCATCAGATTTAGGGGGATCAGTGATGAATAGTCTTTGAATTACCCCTTGAATATTTTTTCTTAATTGGCTCAATCTCGATTTTTGATCCTAGGGGAAGACTTTGTTCATAATGCTGTAATTATATGGTCAGACTGGGAAGGATGAGGAGCAGGGCCTATTCAGTAACGACACCCACATGATAGGATTCTCTCCTGAAGGAAGCTCATCAAATCAACTCTGTGGGCTTCAGAACAATAATGAAGACATTTTTCTTCTAGCAATTCTTTGGGGCAGCATCAGTATCAGGGGTCAATCAAGTGTGTCACTGTCCAAGGGCCTATACACATTTGAGAGTTGTTCATTATTATTATTATTATTATTATTGGTGGTGGTGGTGGTGGTGGTGGTGGTATCATCAAGAGTATTTATTTACCACTTTTCAACAAAAAAGTTCACATAGTGGTTTATCAAGAGAAAATAAGTAAGTAAGTAAGTAAGTAAGTAAGTAAGTAAGTAAGTAAGTAAATAAATAAATAAATAAATGGTCTGAAAAGGGCTCACAATTTAAAAAGTTTTCCTAGGCTACTCTGAAAGCCCCACCCCAGCAGAGGCCATGGGGGGTGGGTCGACCAAGGGGCAAGCTTTGCCCTAGGGTACACAACAGCCTTGATTTGGTTGCAAGATCCTTATGCAGGACTGATTTGTAATTGTTCTGAATGCTACTCATAACTTGTTTTTGTGCTGTTTTAGGTTTTGTTCAAGTTTCTTGTTTATAAAACGAGGCATTTCAAGGTTGTTTATATACTATTTTTATGATATATTGCAAGCTACCTTGAGGTCTATTTGGAGATGTGCAGTGGTGGGATATAGATTTCAAAATAAATGAAGTTAGAATTTCTCTTAGATTAGCTGTTTTCTGACACCCTAGAGGATTCAAACTTTAGATTAAATTGTCCATGGAAAGCAAGGGAGCAAATCAAGTCTTTTGAGATGCCAAATAGCTCAGTTGTGTATTGTGGATGTGTGTTTCTCTCAAAGTGCTGTGCCCTTTTAGCATGCAGTTGCTCTAGCTTGGCAACCTCTAACTAAAGGATAACAGCTAAGGCCAGTCTGCTTCTGACTCACTCTTATTTTGACAAAAGATGTACGAGAAGATTCTTTGAACATGCTGCAAGAAGTTTTAAAAATAAAATAAAACCACCACCACAACCACCTGTCAGTCACAGTCAGGCTTACTTTCACCCACCGCCTGAGAAACTAAGACTCATCTGATGAGGGCTTTAGTCATTTCTGTTCCTCAGCAGGTGTGTCAGTAATTTCCTCATGCTAGTTACGTCAGTAAAGCCTAGAAAATGCAGTGGACCTGAATCATTCAGGCTACATTTGCAAATGTGTTGTGTTTTCTTCCTCCATCCAGCCTTGCCACAACGACAGAATGGAACTAGCATTGACACAACTGATACGTTGGGAAATAGGAGGATGCTGCTACTGAAGAAAAAAGGGAGGACAAACCTGACATGAGTGAACTTGACGTAGAATATAAGGTGAAAGCTAAATCAATACCAATAAAACTTTGTATTAACGTCTTGTTTATGGACTTAAAAAAAGAATTATTGGCCTTTGTTAGGAAATTAAGATTATCCAGATAAATGAATATTATATCCAGATATATAACATAAGAGACATTGGAAGACTGTGTACTGGTTTCTTGTAAGCTGTTAGCAATGAATTGATTGGTACAAACATGGTAATTGCCTTGCCTGGGTCATTCAGGGGTAATTTAATCCTCCAGTGTATTGTTTCCAAGGGGCTGATTAAGTTCTCTCTCCAAATCTCACTAGTGGAGCATGAACATGATGGCCTTCCCCTTTTGTTTTTCCCCAGTATCTGGTATGCAGAGATACTGAGGTCCCATTAAGGTTTGGGGGCTGGGGGGGGGGATCTGCTTTTTATAGAGAGTGTCCCTGGTTCAGTTCTGGCCATCTGCAGGAAGGACTGGGAAAGGCCCCTGTTTGAAATCCCTACAGTGCTGCTGGTCAGTGGACAATGTTGCGCTAGATGGTCTGGTTCATTATAAGGCAGCTTCATATGCTTATTTAAGTGTCTTCCATAAATGTGGCTAATCGTTTTAAAAACACTGTCGTCCTTTTGTCTTTCCTGAGTGTACTGGCAAACAATTTCATTGAGTTATCCTGACTTTTAGTATCAGAGGTGGAAGAAAATGCTGTTCATATTATTCTCCATCATTTTATAAAACATCGTCATGTCCTTCGTCCCCTAAACGAGGGACCAAACCAAATGTAACACAGGGGCTCTGTGATCAGCTCATCCAGCACATAGGAAACGGCATTATACTGAGCCAGATCACTGGTCCATCCAGTTCCGTATTTTCAACACAGACCGGCAGCAGCTCTCCAGGGTTTCACAGAAGGGTCTTTCCTTGTCCTACCTGGAGGTGCTGGGGATTAAACCTGGGACCTTCTGCATACGAAACAGGTGTTTTCCCACTGAGCCACGGCCCCAATATTGTTTTCTTTGGTTAGAAGCAGCCCTGGGTGGGGAACAATGCAATAGCGCATCATATTTTGCGATGCTGCAAATGACGCTGCGCTGCTGGACTGTGAGTTCTGGCAGTGCAGTCGGAGGATAGCATTGAGCAGTAAGTCCCCCTTGGAGAGGTTAGGTTCTGGAGGTCCGTACGTAACTTGAAACCAACATAGGTCAGAACATCCAGTTCTTGTTGGCCCAGCACTCTTGCGCAGGTGCAGAAGCACCAGCCAAGGAGAGACTGCACCTGCAGGACAGCATCAACGCATCCGTCTGTAACTCAGATGTCTGTACCTCAGGGACCATGTGTACTCAGGCTTGGGGGAAAGGTGGGTTATCATCACAGATAAGCAGGAATGTATTTATGTATCTGTGTTTCCTGTGATTCGCATATCAATTGTTTCTTGTTTAAAAAAACAACACCGTATAAGATTATATTGAAACTCCTCCACTTCTTTTTTATAGCAAACAATGTCACTCTGTAATTGGGATGGTGATTCACTTTTCCTTATATTGACCTAAGTAATACCCAGAGAAACAAAATGTCACATTATGCACTGCCATTAATCTTCTGAGGATGGAACAAAGTTTATAAAAGCGTAAGCATCTAACACTTCATGCAATGAACTCAACATCTGAATCATCTTCCGTGTTCATAATCAACAATGGAATAGAAACAGTTTATCATGCCAGTACAGAGACAACGCAACCTACTGGTGGATGTAGTAATGATTTGAATTCTAGTTAAATTTATGCCTAGGAATCCACTGCTGATGATAACAATGCAGTCCCCCCTTATCTGCCTGTCTGACAGCGCAATCGTGCGCAATTTAAGACCAGTGGAGCCAACCGTTTAGGTTGGCCGGTGCATCCTACGCAGGTTTGGACTGAGAGTCTGGTAGGCATGTACTAATCACCCACATTTGGATCTGCATGATAATCAAATTCATGCCCATGTTTATTTCCTCTAAGCTGCTTCAAAAATCATCTTCCAAAGACAGCAGTTTACCTTCACTATGAGGACACAATGGAAAGCCCTATACATGCCTGCTCACATTGCAGACTATGGGGGAAGGTCTTGTTGCACACAAAGAAACAGCTGCCAATTCCATCCCAATAAATGATGCCGTATTGTCATTTTAATAGGTTAGCACAGATTCTATTTTCAACATGCTACCTATCTATTGCTCAGCAGCTTAAACTGTAGCAGTTTTCTCTCTCCCTTCCCTTCTATTGAACAGTTGCATGGTGTCCATGGTTCCTCTGGGCTAGAAAGAAAGGACCTTAAGAATCCATGGAAATGGCAGACAAGGGAACAGCTATTTCTTTCCATCCACTGATGGAAACTGTTAGGAAACGGTTATGCTAGGAAACTATTTGTTATATATGTTTAGTTGGCATATATTTTGGCACATCTTGCGGGTGCCATCACCTAAGGAGGTGCGAGGGGCAGCAGCTAGAAATAGGGCCTTCTCAGTAGTGGCACCAATCTTATGGAATTCCCTCCCTTTTGATTTACGAACTTCTCCCTCCTTGAAGACCTTCCGGCGAGGCCTGAAGACTTTTTTGTTTAGAGAAGCTTTCTGAGTCTTTGGCCTTTTTAACATCTTGCTGGTACAGGTGGGGTGCTGTGCTGCTGCTCTTATGTTCTTGCTTTTAATTGTAATAGTGGTCTCTTTTATCATTTTAAAATGTTTTTATTAGTTTCAGTTAACTGTTTTTATTGGGTGTTTTTTTTTTAAAAAAAAGAAATGATTACGTTTTTTGTATTTCTATTTTCTGTTGTAAGCCGCCTTGGGTAAGAAACACAATGTAAGAGAAACACAATAGTGAATGAAAAAAAATGTTACAATAGCTTTCAGTGTTAAAGTCACCATAACACTCTTGATGAAATAGGGAAAAAGAAAAAGAAAGAACAGATCTTAAGAAACTTCTTCAAATTTAATTTCACATCAACCATTTTTCTAAAGAAATGTATCAGATAGATTACTTATGCAAATGTCACATTTGTTTGTTGTACACCATGCTTTTTTTAAAAAAAAAATTCCCACCAGTCTCCTACCTAGGACTCCATTATGGCTTCTAGCAATCTCCTCTTTCTTGTTTGGTGACTCATCTGGGCCTGGGGATATCTTTCCTCCTTGTATTTTTGTAATCAAATTAGAGTTGTTCGATTGCAGTAATCATTTTTATTTTTCTAATTACACCCTTCAGAATGGCTAGGTACTTCAGAAGTTTGGAGGCAGTCATTTAAAAAATGTGAAAGCATCCAGGTTCAGCAGCAGTATGCCTCTGAAATCCAGTTGCAGAGAAGCAATGGTGGAAAGAAGTAGTCCTCCTCTCTCTTCTGTTTGTGGGCTTCCCAGAGGCAGCTGGTGGGCCACTGTAGGACACAGGGTGCTGGGCTAGATGGAACTTTGGCCTGATCCAGCAGGGCCTTTATGTTCCTTTGTAAGCACCTTAACACTTCTCTTAAATGAAATGGGCTTTGATTTTAGAATGTGCTTGTATGAAAAGGACATTCACTAATTCATTGGGGAGACTTGGGGCAAATTTAAATTCACCATGGCCCACTATATACTACTTAGCACCGGCACTTGAAGAACTTGAAAGCACTTCACACGTACTGCTCGGTAATTTTTACATGGAGTTTGTATCACACAGGTCATTTTTATTATTATCCCTCTGTTATTTCTGTTTTATCATAATTTGTCAAGCACTTCCAAAAGTGAAGGAGCCATATAGAGTAGCCTAGGGGAGGCTCAAGTGGAGACAGAATGACTTATGACAACCTTGGAATGCAGCGATCACACACTGCAAATCTAGTGAGCAGCATAGCATGTAGGTCAGCGCCCTTGTGGGAAATCATTGGGCACAGAGTGCCTCCGTGGGAACTCACTGTCAGAATTAGTGAGCAAAGCAACTGTATCCACTCAAAGGCTCCCCAGGCTTTCCTGGCCATCATGCCAAAAAGACTGGCCCTCAGGCCCAGAGGGAAACCACAATGAGACAGTTTACCCTGCAGGTAACATCACACTGTTCCTGGCAACTGAGAAAAAGAAAAAGAAAAGACGTTTCTACGGAAAGCAGAACTGAACCTGCATCTCAGAAGGTGCACTTCCTTTCCTTTTTTTGCTTTCTATTTGGAATTGTCAGTATAGTACAAGATTTCAAAATACACCATAAAAAAAAGGAATTCATCGAGGAAGAAAAAAGAAAAAGAGAGGAAAAAAAAACAGAGCCGGCAATTGTGCTTTGTAGTCAAGGTACGATATCAAATGTGTTGAGCTAAATAGTACAGTCAATGCTGTCCTGCCAGCATCCTAGTCCCTCAGTGCAGAGCCAATGAAAGTAATTTCGAAGGTGTGTCCCAGTGAGTAACAGAATGAAGCCTGGTCACCAAGAAATTCTCTGACTTCTGCATCTCCAAGAAAAGGAATTCCCAAATCTTGGCTAATGATTGGTTTTCAGGCAGCAGTGGCTTAGAATAGCTACGGTTATTGCTTTCACCACTATAAACCTGAAAACAGTGCGGTCCTTGGAGTGAACCCAAGTGGTAGAGGCTTTGTCACAGTTCAATAAAACAATAATTTTCTACATGAGCAACAGAGTTCCTTCAGTGTTCCATTGTAGGCTCAGAAAACGGAAGGAAAGATCCTTCTTGTGGGGTCCAAAACTTAGTAAGCAACTAGTAAGCAATTGATCGGATGTGGCCTTGAGCTATATCATGGGAGCTCTTGGTTAACAGATTGTGGCATCTGGCATCAGAGAGGAGGGGTTCGACGCAGCCCTTTAAATCCAGCCTGCGGCAGGGCCAGAGGAGGAGAAAGGAGAGGAGGTCTGGAAAGTGGAGGAAAGGAAGAAAGCAGAGACTAAGAAAGCAAGGACAAGTTGGAGGAGGAAAGAGGCGAGATATACTGGAAGACGGAGGGGGGGGAGAGGGGTCAGGCGGGAAGAAACAAAAAGGGGAAGCCAGAAGCCAGAGGGGGGGAAGAGAAAAGAGGGAAGAAGAGGTCCCAATAGGGTTTGGGAGAAGAGAAGAATGGGGAGGATTTGAGGGGCAGGAGGAGAAAAAGGAGACTCTGACCTGGTTTACTGGAGGCAGGCTGTCAGCATAGGCCTAACCCTACTTGAAGGAGAGCAAGGGGGCAGACCCAAAGGGACTTATAGCCTACTGCTGGGCTAGACCTGAGCGATTTTGTAAACCAGCAGCAGGTGGTATGAAGCCTCTAATACCCCTGGAGGCCCTACCCCGGGCTGCAGTTTAGACTAGGGCTTCCACTTGGAAGCAAGGCAAGCCCCCTACCCCCACCACCCGGTCAGGGTGAAGTTAACCCAGCAAGAAGGGAGAAGAGGTGCCCCTCCTGGATTTGTCTGTTAACCCTCTTTTGTCAAATAAAAGATTCAGTTGCAACCAGGCTCCTGAGCTCAACTGTTCATGGCATTTCAACCCCCCCCCCCCAGAAGTAAAGTTCCTCCCTTTGGAGGAAGAGGTGGAGATGACAGGGTGTTTCAGCCTCCTCTCCTTCTGTCTGGCCCTCAGTTCAGTTAGGGCAAATAGGCAGAGTTGCACACTACACAATGGCTGCTAAAATGAAGATAAAATACACAGCAGTCCCTTTTGGTTGTGTGCATTACTGCAGAAGCAGGCCCACAAAGAGTTATTTGGGGGTCTATAACACATTCATGCAGAGTATTAGCCCATGTGCCCTACCCATCCTAGTGGACTGGACTGTGGAACTAAAACTGTTTTTTATATTCTTCATATTCTTCTCACATGAATGCTAAGGGAAAGGATTTCTCTGTTTGTCTATGTGCTGTATCTTTATTTCCAGTTGAGTGTACACCTCAATCATATTTAGTTTATCTATTAGAAGAATTTGTATCCTGCCCCAACTTGAGGCACAAGGTAGCTCACACGAGGCCACAATGAGCACCACAAGAGAAGAAGGATGACACGTGGCCCAGAAAGAACACTGCTGTTGACACAGCAATAGATATTGAGACCCCAAGTGCACCAGTGATTCTACCAATATACCGTATTGGCCTGAGTATAAGACTCACTTTCCCCCCCTAATTTAAGTTTTTTAACTAGGGGTGCATCTTATAATCAGGCTGTTGCAATTCAGGTTTGCAGCCACCCCTCCTCCAGGCTCAGCAGAGAAAGGGCGGCAAAATACTCACTGCTGCTGCTCAACTCTGCAGTGAGGGCCTTTGGGTGTGGGGCATTGCTGGAAGAAGCGGCAAGGGACTGGGCTAAGAGGAGACCTTGTCTTGGTAGGCTATCTTCAAAGGAGGAGCTTAATTGAAGTGATTATAGATGTATTTACAGAGGCTCCATATTTGTTTGTTTTAAGAGGAGATAATGGCTCCTTCTCTGCCCTGCAGGGCTTAAGGTATATCCTTTTTGTTTGTTAAAACAAGAGCACACATACCTCTCCCCTCTCCAAGCTGTAACCCTTTCCAGGCTGTAATCAGTTGTTAATTTTCGTTCTCTGCTCTGCTGGATTTTGTATCCTTTTGTAAAGCATGATCACATACACTTTCATCCCCCCTTCACAGGTAATGAATGGTTTAGGCTGTAATCCTGTGCACACTTTCCTGAGAGTAAACTCCATTGAGAACAGTGGGACTTGCTTCTGAGTAGACATGCACAGGATTGCACTGTTTGTTAAATTACTGGCATAAATTTAATGCCAGTGATTTAATTAATTTTTTTTAATAGCACCAAACTTTAAGGGTGCGTCTTATAATCAGGTGCATCCTATACTCGGGACAATACAGTAATCTACAGTGCAGAAAGTCAAAGTCATCATGTGTTTAGAGAGCTGGTTTGAATTGCCTGAGTTCAAGGCCAACCTCTATGTGAAAAAAACAAGGCCTTTAGAAACTTGCATGACGGGTCACGCATTTGAGCAGCAAGTTATCTCTCCTTCATGGTTCTTGTCTTCATTAGCAGTAAGAGGGCACGGGTGGCATCAGGGGTGGCCAGGCAGGGCACTGGCGGAGGGCCCACGCCCATCAAAGGGCCCACCTGACCAGGTCAACCCTGAAGTGCCATGGGGGGCAGTATAGGGCTTTGTCCCAGGGCCCCTGGAAACCTGGTGCCTGCACTGTGTCTTGTTGACAATTGCACTGTGTGCCTTTGCATTTGTGTTATGTGACTTTAGCTGTAGGACTGTGCTTTAAGATAAACTGCACTGCACATTAATGTCAAATACTTTTCCATCTCTAGATTCTGTAAGGAGGCAAGTCCACAGAGTCTATATAGCAGTTCCCTTTATGCACAGTTTAACAATATTGCTTTTTTTAGGCTGACAACATGTACTACCATTAGTGCTGCTGCGAAGTGATAAAGGTGACATTTTACGTTTTTTGTCAAGAAGTACCACTTAGGTTAACTCAGAACAAAAAAATGGGAGGGGGAGCGAAACAGAGTGTGCAGATGTTCGCTGCAATGACGTCCGGAGTCAGATAAGCTCTCTTGAGCTATGTTTCAAGTACGACTGGGTGACAAGGTTTGAGGATTAAAAAAAAAAACCCAAACCTGGCCCTGGAGAAAGGCTGTCATCCTATTAATAGCTAGCCATTCTCTCTTATTTTTCATAAGTCTCAACAGTTTCAAAACCTTCAAAGCCACAACATTATTGTTCAAATTGCACAACCCCTCAAACCATTTCCAGGCATGGACATATGAGGAAAGATGGCAATTGAAAGCGAAGGCCTGCTTCTAAAAGTAGCATCACAGAAAGCCATATTCACTGTCGATTACGTCTTACTCAGTGTTGGCACCAGGTTGTTGGGGCTAAGCACTGGGTCTCTAAGCTGCCCATAATGGCATATGGGGTGATATACCACTGCCAACAATATTGAAGCTCAAGGGTTGGTCCAGCCAAACGGGCCCTCTGATAAACATGGGCCCTTGACGTTGACCAACCTGGCCAACCTCTGATGCTACATATCACTTATCCACAGAACACATCTTGGGGTGTGTGTGTGTGTGTGTGTGTGTGTGTGTGTGTGTGTGTGTGTGTGTGTCTAAAACACCTCCTGTGCTTACTAGCCTTCAACATTTTTGCTTAGTAGAACAGGGAGGAGATGGGTCCTGGGGGTGAGTGGTTAGGGTCCGGGAGGCAGATTCAACCCCCTTCCATGGCCGGATCCGCCTGTACAGATCAACTTGGACTCGCGCCAGTGATATCGCTGGTGCAAATCCGAGTTGATCCATACAGGTGGATCAGGCCTGGGAAGCGGGTTTGAATCCCCCTTCCAAACCTGATTTGACCCACAGCAGGTCTGTGTTGACCCATAGCGGCTGCTGAGGCTTACTCCGGGGCAAGGGGGAAAACGTCCCATTTCCCCGAGGAGACCTCCATCAGTCGAAAATCCCCCGTGAGATGCTGCATAGCCCATGCCGGTCTACTGCATCGCTGCGTGGGAATTTAGTTAGAATTAGGCTGCCAGTTACTTATTTGAACTCTGAAGCAGCAGCTCATGAATAACACACTGACACCTCTGGTTGAGTGTAGTGTGATGACTGAATTAGGTGTGCAATTTTATGTTGGTTGATCTGTTTGTGGTTGTGTTTACTGTGTTATGTATAAATATTATATGCCAATAAAGGTTCTGAAATCTGAAATCTGACTACCTCTGGTAGGGTCAGGTTAAGTGCAAAGAGCACAGTATTGGCATTTTGTAGTTCCATCTCCCTTTCTGTAAATTCCCCACTGACTAGGCTTACCATTCGTCCCGGTTTCGCCGGGACAGTCCCGGAAATCGGACCCGATTCCCGGTCGGGTCCCGGGGGACGAATGGGCACCGCCATCTTTTTTTAAAAAAAAAAAATTTCAAACTTACCGGGCAGCATCTTGGGTCACGAAATCTCGCGTGATCCAAGATGTCGGCACCCAAATCTCGTGAGGGCATGATGCCCTCACGAGATTTGGGCGCCGACATCTTGGATCACGCGAGATTTCGTGACCCAAGATGCTGCCCGGGAAGTTTGAAATTTTTTTTTTAAAAAAAAAGATGGCGGTGCGGCGAGCGGGTGCTTCTCCCGGTCGTCAGCGCCACCGGGAGAAGCACAGTGCTTGCCCGCGTTGCGCGAGCCTGCTGGAGGCTCGCGCTGGCCGGGCAAGCAGGCTGTGCTTCTCCGGTTTCCCAGCGGCTCCATGCAGTGCCGCTGGGAGACCGGAGAAGCACAGCCTGCTTGCCCGGCCAGCGCGAGCCTCTAGCAGGCTCGAACAACACGGGCAAGCAGGCTGTGCTTCTCTCCGTGCCGCTGGTCTCGCAGCGGCACCGGGAGAAGCACAGCCTGCTTTTTGCCCGTGTTGCGCGAGCTACAGGGCTCGCGCAACGCAGGCGAGCAGGCTGTGCTTCTCCCGGTGCCGCTGCGAGACCAGCGGCACCGGGAGAAGCACAGCCTGCTTCTTGCCCGTGTTGCGCGAGCTACAGGGCTCGCGCAACGCGGGCGAGCAGGCTGTGCTTCTCCCGGGAGAAGCACAGCCTGCTTCTTGCCTTGCTTTGCCTTGCCGCGGCCCCAGCCTGCTTGCCGCGGCCCCAGCAGCAGCAGCAGCGACCACGGACCAGTGACCAGCAGCGACCAGGTAAGCTTATTTTTAAATTATATATTTTAATAGAAATATTAATTATTTATTTAAAAATTTCAGGCGCGCTTCGCAAAGCGCCCCCTTTACTTACTTAATTAATTATTTTAAATTGATTATTTATTTTAAAAATTTCGGACGCGCTTCGCGCAGCAGGAGGGGGCGCTTCGCGCCCCCTTTACTTAATTAATTAATTATTTTAAATTGATTATTTATTTAAAAAATTTCGGACGCGCTTCGCGCGGCAGGAGGGGGCGCTTCGCGCCCCCTTTCTTTTATATTTTATTCGTTACAAGGGTTTCTTATTTGGATTTATGCTTTATTATGAGTTTTATGGTGTTTTTTATGCTTTTTCGTTGTGCTCGAGAATGGCTTTTTCGTTGTGGATGGTACTTTGGGCTTCGTTTGGGCTGTTTAGGATTGCTTTTCGTTGTGCTTTAGAGTGGCTTTTTCGTTGTGGATGGTACTTTGGGCTTCGTTTGGACTGTTTAGGATTGCTTTTCGTTGTGCTTTAGAGTGGCTTTTTCGTTGTGGATGGTACTTTGGGCTTGGTTTGCGCGGTTTACGATTGCTTTTTTGTTGTTTACGATTGGTTGTGGTTCTTTGGCCTTGCTTTTTCGTTGCTTTCACATTAATTAATTAATTAATTAATTAATTACCTCGGGGGGGTATGGGGGGGGTGTCCCGGTTTGAAGTTTGAAAAATATGGTAAGCCTACCACTGACCCTTTAGCTTAGCACGATGCACTGAGGAGTAGACCAGCACATGCTGCTTTCTCATACCCATCTTAAAGAAACCCCAACTAATATACTCCTGGCTTAATAATACTTCTAAAAAACCGGTCTTGTGAATAATAGATTTTGTTGCAAGCAGAGGACTCTTCCATTTACTTAGATTTCAAAGAAATGGATTGTATGGGGAACAGTAGGGGCTCAGTTTGAACAGGGAAGTAACCCCTTTCCCCAAATCATCTCAATTTTTACTATACAAACTGAATATAAAAGGGAAAAAAAATAACAACCCCTTTTAGCTCTAACTTTGAAAGTCCGTAGATGTTTCATGGCCCTGAGAAGAATGAACCTGAGCCCTTTCAGAAAAACATTTTTCTAGGTTTTCTTGACGGCTGTTGAAACTCTCCTGTATTGTTTCATCCACTCCCGTCCTTGCCGTGACTGAAGAGGGAAAATGCTTTATTCACAGGATTAGGGTAGCGTCCCATGAACAGTCCTTTCACACCCCTGTAGATATAGTTTAACATGCTGACAATTGTTGTCTTGCTCCTTCACAGCTTAAGCAAAGTTACTTCATAAGATCAAACAAAAGAGCAAGTGTTCAGCATAAAGATACAGCAGTGCTAAGGGATTCTCAGCCTATGTTTGGTATAAAAAAAAATGGACCCAGATTTTGGGTTGTATTTTTTTATCTGTCACCTCAGAAAACATATCCCAAGATGATCTTCTGGCACTTGGCTTCTCAAATACATGCCAAGACAGCTTGGGCATTTTGTAGCTCTCTGTAATTACTGCTAATTGCATCTTGCTGTTTTTCAAACTAGTGTGATAAGAGTTTTAACACTCCAGCTTCTTCTTGATCTTATTTCTGATGAGACCATATAGGAAATATTACATAGATTTTGGATGTTGGCCATCTGCATGCTCTTGTCTATTTATGCCCCAGCTAAACTTCAGAACACAGAATTATTTGCAAGGCACACAGATCCATATAAGACCTGATTCATCATGTTCCGTGGTAGGTACAGAGAATGTGTATGCATGATGAGGTGGGGGAGATGAGGGAGGGGAATCGCATCCACTGGCTGTACCCAAACCTCCACATGTTCAGTGGAACATCTGAGTGGAATGGCACATACAAATCATGATGCACATAGGTTCTCTTCATGAGATCATGAGCCCGGAAAAAGGCAAGGTTCCCAGTTGGGCTTACACAGCCTACACACGTGCAGTTGTACATGTGCAGGCTCCTTTCTTCTTATCATCTACTGAATGCTCAGAGATTGGGACCAGTATGCCACGGAGTGTCATTTTTTGCTTTAAATTAAACAGGTGCCCTCTCCACTGCCAGTTGCCCCCTCTTCAGAAAGGTGAAAGGATTTTAAAAAAAAATGGTGAATGGGGGAGAGGGAAGGGAACTGACAGTGCTGGGGCTGCACCAAAAATCTTCCTAGGTCAGTCCTGCCAAGACTCCCTCGCACCCTAGAATGCATTTCCTTGGACACATCGTGCAAAGACACCATTGGAAAAGCTCTTGCTTGCAGCCTTGCAATGTGAGCCTCAGCCATAAAACCTTGGTCGGATTCTGAAAATAAACATAGTTTTAATCCAACAACTCATTAGAGGCAAGTCACATTTGGTACATACAGGGGGTTTAACATGTGAATTAAACTTGTCAGGTGATTAAAGATGCCATGGTGAAAGCAAACCCATGCTGCCTTTAGTGTTCAAACATGACAGCAGCGTTAGGTGTATAATTCAACAGAGCATGTAGGTACTGTATCAATTATTGCAGATAATTGTAGTTTGAAATGGCCTTAGATGAACAGGTGTCATTTTATTGAGGCTGAAAAAGGGAGCCCAACCAAGATGAAAAACATCAATCTGTGCAGGCAGGCATTTGATGAGTGAGTCAAAATAGACTCTCTTCATGCCAAAAGCAAAAACACCTTTGTTGGACCGTAATATTCTAGCTGACTCTTTAATCCCCATGGTATTCTGTAGTTTGCACAAAATCAGAGCTAGATTAAGAAAAGATTTTGACTTCCTAAACCTGTGAGAAAATAAGCCATACATTAGATAAAGTCTGAAGTTAATAGAATGTATTGAATTAATTCCATTCAAGTTTGCATGTCTACGAAGCAGAGATTAATGTTTGTTTGAACGCCAGAGCTTTTATTCAATTTTAATGATTTGTGTTCGTGTCTCTCTCTTTCCTATCTCTTTATTCCTAAGTAACACTAACCTACTCAAGTGTTACCAAAATAACATGAACATGCAAATAGAGTACTGTATATTACAGCACAATCCTATCCAAGTTACACCACCGGTGTAACCAGCGGTGCAGCAAGAACGGGAGGCCCCAGAACGTAAAGGGGATTCAAATCCCCTCCAAAGCGGCAGTATCAGGGGCAGCGGCACTACCATATCCTATCCCTCTTCCCAGCCTCGATCTGCCCGGGTCCACCTGGACTTGTACCAGCTATATGGCTGGTGCAGCTCCAAGTGGCAGGGCAGCGAGGGCTTACCCCGGGGCAGGCAAGGGAACACACTTCGCAGCCCGAAACTCCCCCATGAGATGCAGCGCATGACCCATTATATATATACAGTATATAATGAACCTGGTGTACCTTTTGAAAAAGGAGATTTCTTCTGAAATCTTAAAGATACCTAGTTTTGTTCATTCTAGGGAACTGCTGTCCATCATATTATTGAGATGCAAGTACCTGAAATGTAACCTTCATTCCAATCCTATGCCGGCCTCTGCCGGTGTAACTAGGCCCTGCACTGTCACAAATGTACCGTAAATCACGTTGTGCCAGTGTGGAAGCCAGTCCCGCTGACATGGAGGCCAATGCCGGCAGGCCTCCACTGGCGCAGGAGCAGCACACGCCAGAGGCAGGTGAGCTCCACTGAGCACTGGGGGGAGGGCAAAATGGGGGGGCATTCTGGGGTGGGGGAGGGCAGAACAGACCCAGGAGGGGAGTGGGCTCAGCAGAGGAGGCCTCCGCTGAATTCTATCCCCTTTCCCAGGCTTGAAAGCCTGACACGGAGCTGCCTAGAGTTGCGCCAGCCATTTAGTAGCCCCATAGAGGCTGCTGGGGCTCGACATGGGGTAGGAGACAAATGTCCCCTTACCTCGAGGAGGCCTCCAGCAACCTCCAGCCATGCGCTGGATACAGCGGAGCCTGTCCTGGCGCCGCAGCATCCCAGCATGGGGCTTTGGATAGGGTTGGGGCTGCTGGTTTAGTATAGTACCATCAATGCAGAGTTAGATGAACATGTGAGAAGTATTTTCAATTTTTCTTTTCTTGCCTACAATTACCTGTGTTACTTGAAGCCTTTCAACCCGTGTGTGTTTTTATCCATTAAAAATACTTTCCTTCTTTTAAAAGCTCTTGATTGGAGAGTACTACAAGCTCAAAACCTCTCTGCACTGTTATGTGCTTGTGCCTCACTTCTCTGAGCGATAAGAAGTTCCAGGAACTGTGGCACCACCCTGGTCCAGGCTTCCTTTGTTTGGAGGAGAGATTTATGGTGTCTTTTACATATTTGCTCTATTCACAAATAGGTTTGGGGCATTTGGGCAGAGAGCGTTCGGTAGCAAACTCTGGCCAGCAACCACAGGCTACATCCCCAGTTAGCAGCCTTGACCCTAAAAGGTGCCTTGACTCTTGGCCTGATCTCTTTCTTAACTTCCATTCCTGCCTGTAACTCTCTTTGTTTCACTTAGGAATACAGTACATAGTCCTAGCCAAGACGCTTCTTTTGTTCAACTCAGAGATTGCCCAAAAAAGGAATGGTTCCCCTGACACCCTCACAACCCAGCCCCTCTTCACAGGTAGGTGTAGGTGAGATCTGGAGGGTTCCAATGGAGGATCCCATTTCAAGGAGCTTCTTGGGCCATTAACCGTTGTTAGCGCTCTTTTGTCCATTCCTGGCTAAGCATTGCCTCAGAGCCTGGATCAAGTGCAATGTTCATTCACAGGAATAAATCCCAGTTCCTCCCCCCCCATATATTTATATTTTATTGATATATTAAAACATAAAAATACATATTTTATAAAGTCATAGCAAGCACGAAGCAATACATCCTACTAGCATACTATTCACTATTTTCTACATATAATATCCAACTAAGCCAAAATAACATCCACATTCTATTCATTAAATCCGCATATGTATCATCACATCGTTCTTTTCTCTCTCTCTCTTAAAAAAATCGATAAATGGTTTCCAGTTATTCACGAAAAGGTTAACGGACTTTTCCTTAATTAAAATTGTAAGTTTATCCATTTCAGCATAGTCCAAAACTTTCAGCCACCAATCTTCCAGCGAAGGTATCTCCGAATTCTTCCAATATTGTGCATATAACATTCTTGCCGCAGTTATCATATATAAAAAACAAAGTTTGAAATTTTTCGCCTACATGATCATCCCTCATACCCAACAACCAGTTCCAAAGTGATACGTATTTTTTGGCAATGGAAAAAAAATGGGATTGCTAGAAGACGAGCAGAATGGAAATCAAAGAAAACCATGCAAAGTGAGGGTGGTACAGAAACAGAATGAGCCATCCCTATCCATCTCCCATCATACTAGAACTCTGACAGCCCAATTGGGCTTTATTGCCGATGGAACTGCCTTACGGCAGTTGCAAAAAACACCCCAACAGTGCATGAAACTGCGCACCAGTGGAGAGGCCAGAGCAGCCTTGTGCGCAGTGACAGAGAACAGACCGCCTGCCGACCCAGGTAACCTGGTGGGGGTGGAGTGGGGGGATGGCAGAACAGGGTGGCAATGGGGGGGGCGGGGAAGAGGGTGGATCAGGTCCAGGAAGGGGGCAGGTTTAGCGACAGTGGCGGCCGCCAAATCCAACCCCCCTTCCCGGACCCGATGTCGCAGTCCAGGTCCATGCAGACATGCGCCAGCAGTTTCACTAGTGCAGGTCCGAGTAGACCCCTCCATGCCACAGAGGCTTACAGTACCCAGGGTAAGGGAACGAATGTTACCTTACACTGAGGAGACCTCCCAGACTAACACCCCCCCCCCGCAGGTTGCAGCACAAGCCATTTTGGCGTGCCTGCATCGGGGGGGGGGAGAAAGCATAGGATTGGGCTGTGAGTTACCTAATGCCAGTGCTTGTCAGTCTATTCAGGACACACGCACAAAAGCACTTCTCCACCCAGTGGCAATGCACAATTCATTCTTGGAATTGAGTGCCACAAGATGTGGTGATGGCCATTAGCCTTGATGGCTTTAAAAAAGGATTAGATCGATTTGTGGGGGATAGTTTATCAATTGCTTGCTACTAGTCTGAATGGCTCTATGCTGCCTCCAGGTTCAGCAGCAGTATATCTCCAAATATCAGTTGTGGGAGACAAACAATAAGGGAGGGCCACGTTTGTGGGTTTCCCCCGAGCATCTGGATGGCCACTGCTGGAAACAGGATGTTGGTTGGACTCGATGGATCCTTGATTGGATGAGGCAGATCTTTTCTTATCTTCTTCTGGAACGAGGTAAGGCAAAGGGGGCATTCCACTCTAGACCCATAATCAGAAATGCCAGGGCAGAAAGCCAGGCAAAGAGATAAGACCAAGAACAAGAATTCATGGTAGGCAGCAGCTCAAGGAAAAGGTTCACAAAAAGTCCAAGGCAAGCAGAAATAAAGGCATTGAACCATCCTGTTCTTTCAAATAGATCATATTTCTCATGCTGTGAGAAAGAGACAAATGACCTTAGCGCCAAAAATTCTCTCCAGTATCTCTCCAATTCCTTTCATAAGGGCTGCTTGGAGACTGTAACTTTTGGAAGTACGTTTACAAGCTATATTGGTGGAGCTGGGTGCTATTTTGGACTCTATTTTGGACTCATTCACCTTTGCTCAAGAAAGTTGCACAGCAGAGGAATCTATCTGCTATCCCTAGCGTCTATCCCACGCACGGGGAGCACACGATGCGCCCTTCTTCTCCGGACACAGCTTGACATGTGCTTTCATAGACAGAGAGACAAACCAGGCTAAAGAGGGAGATGAGAGTAGAATGCCTTCTCCACCCTTTTCCAGGGCAGCTTGGTTTGTGCCTTTGCAGATGACTTGCCTGTGGAGAAACAAGCCAGGTGAGAAAGGAGGGAAGGATCTCTTGGTTGGCCAACTGTAACTCTGCTCTGGCTGGAAGCAATGCTACTGTAAGCTATTCAAAGATACAGCCTTGGACTCTGCTGGTCTTCTATCATGAGGGCACCATCAGCGGCATTGCCGGGATCGATAGCGGCCGGTGCACAGGCGCAGGGTCCAGAAACCTGGAAGCCACTTGCTTCAGGAGTGCTCCAATTTGGAGCTAAACGGAAGCAAGGGTGGGTAGGAGGGCAGAGGTGTTGCTACGGTAGGGGCGGTACCGTATGTTGTGCCCTGTCCTAGTCCCATTTACAAGCCGGCAGGAGGCAGCCCACCCCCTCGCCGTCGGAGCCATTCTGTGCAGAGAAGGCAGCGGGCAGGAGGCTCCCTGTCTTCCACTGCTCTAGGCCTTGGTGGTGGCGATTCCATCGCCCCCTCCCCCCACCGTTCCGCCTGGTGCAGCCTGCACCAGGCGCACCCCCTAGCGACGCAACTGGACACTATACCAGAAGTGAAGCATATAAAGGAATGGAAAAGGGGAACTAGATGTACCGGTAATACATATGATGATGGCATGCTATCAATTCTTATATGCTGATCAAATGCTATTATGTAAAAAACAAAAACAAACCACAAACACAACCATGCTGTAGTGCACCCATTCCGCTTCTGAACAGCAAAAAAAGCATGCCAATGGAATTGCCCCCAAGAAGGCAAGGAACCTGACAATATTACCCACTATGTTTGTTATATGCCCAGTCAGGGCATCTGCAAGGTTCTGTTAATATGTCAAACAATATTTCTGTCACCTTTGATATTTCATGGGTACTTCAGAATTTGCTCCTCTCCTGTGTACAGTATGAGCATGTTTTTCCTTGGGGCATCTAGGAGCACTCAGGTTTGAGATTTTGGCTTTTAGACCAACCTGGGTTGTCACAATAGCTTACTTTCAAATCCCCAAACAGAAAAGCATTTGATTTTAATATATTAATTATGCGAACAGTCAGAAGAAGCCATGATTGCCTTGATTTTGTGCTCATTTTCCCGGAGGCACCATTGATAGTTGATTAAACACTGTCATTCAGTTGCTTGCTGACGCCACTCAGCCTGTATTTGAGGAATGTTTTTTTCTGCTGAAAGTATGGTTGGGCCATGGAAGACGCAAATAAAATGGCAGGTGCTGTTTATATTTGCAGGGATCACACAGATACGTATATGCAAGTCCTGATACTGTTTCGTTTGCTCTCATTTCTATGCCCCTGCTTGAATTCGGGGGGGGGGGGGAGAATATGTTTGAAATACACTTCTTATTGAATGAACAACATATAACCTCTAAAAAGCATTTTCAAATATTGCACAGTTATACTACATCATTTTCGTTTTCAGGTTTGTTCCCATCCTTTGTTCCCTTACTTTTTCTTTCCTCTCTTCTCCCACTCCCTTCACTCCCCTACTGTCAAAATTCAGATTGTAAGCACATTCAGAGCACAGACTGGACTTTTTGTTACGTCTCTTTGTAAATTGCCATGTACACGGATGGCGCCATATTACTCCTACTAAAAGCAAGGGAGAAACGCTTCTGCTTGTTGAGCTGAGGGTCACTGCTGTGATATGGGTGCATCTACACTGTGCTCTCCTAAGGCATGTTCATGCACACTGGAAGGGAAAGGCAGAGAGAAGGGTATCGAGAAGGGTCAGCACTACAACTCTCCAGACAATCACAGCCCATTCCAACCCAAGTGCTAAGCAGCCCAAGTCAGTCCTAAAGTCAGCCTAAGTCGTTTAGGTCGAAGTTAGGTCTGGAATGCAACCATTTAGGGCAAAGTTAGGTCAAAGTTAGGTTGAAGTTACAACCAACGGACTAAGAACAGCCCATTCCAACCCAAGGGCTAAGCAGCACAAGTCAGACCTAAAGTTGACCTAAAAGTGGGCGGAACATGGGCGGACCGTGGGTGTAACGGGGGCGGCAACCAATTAACGTTGGATTCCAGACCCTGGCAAGCACAGACACGCCCCCTCCAACACAAATGCTGACACAAAATTTAGGTCGACCAAAAAGGTGGACCCAAATTTGAGGAGACCCATAGGAGCCATTTTACCTTACCCAAGCCAGCCCTCTACTGAAAATTTCTAACATCCTACTCCTGAGTTAGGTCAGAGTTAGGACGGAGTTGGGCCTGCTAGGTCTGGAAACCGACAGAGTTATGCCTAAGATAGGGAGCCTATCAGCACCCAGCCCCACCCAGCCTCTTTCCCACAAAAGCCCAGCCCCAGGCCCCCAGTCACTCTCTCTCTCTCTGAGCACGTGGCGTGGGGTTCTGTCCCCCACAGCCACAAAGTGGGACTTTGTCGGTGGAGGGCAAAATTCACAAACACCCCACTTCTCTCTTCTCCTCTCTGCCTCCCTCTAGGGCAGAGAGGGCTGTTCTGGCTGTGGCCAACCTGTTTACAGCTGTGCCTGGGCAGCTGCCTCCATGCAAGTGTTTGCTAACTCATGTCTTTCTCCGAGACCCTCTTCCCCCCCCCCCCCCACAGGCAACAACACCAGCAGGTAAGAGCAGGGTTTGTGCTGACATGTGGTCTGACTGCTGCCTCTTTGCATTTAGAAATATAGGAAGGATACATGCCTCTTTACCAATGTGTTGTCTCATAGATGTCTGCATAGCCTGCCATGACATGCCTCTCTACCAATGTGTTGTCTCATAGCTGCCTGCTTTGTCTGCTATGATATATAGGATACATGCCTCTTTACCACTGTTGTGTCTGATTGCTGCCTGTAGTCATGTGAGCAGACAATGCCACAAGTGTGGAACTGTTAGCCTTATGTAGACACCAGCTGTTCCCCCCCTTTTCTCCACAGGGTCTACTGACAGGTCAGTATTGCTAGGTTTGCCATGGTTGTGACCCCCAAGTTGTGTTGTTGTCTCTCTCTTTGACCCTTTCCCCTTACAGGATCATGCTCTCCTTACACCCAGGTAAGCAGCTCAGACCATGCTATGTGTGTCACACCTATCAGCTGTGTTTTATTTCTCTCCCTGCAGGCTTTTGCAACCGACACACTGGCTTGTCTTCAATGGTGACTGCTTCCACATACCAGCTGACATGTAACTCCCCCTTGTTTTTTGTCTCCCCAGGAACGTCCACTATCACCTACCTTCCTGGGAGCACCCCTGGGCCTGCAGTCTGGTTGCCCCACTGTCGTCTGCCTCAGTGCTGCCAGAGGTCAGGGAGCCAGCCCTGCAACCCTCCTCAGCTGCCGGCGCTGCTGCTGCTCCACCTCCCTGGCTGCTGTTCTTGCTGCCCCTCCCCTTTCTATGGAGCAGGCTGTGGTTCCACAGGGGAAGAGCCTGCATGTCCAGGACCATGGGGCAGGTGTGCTGCTGCTGCTTTCTGATTTGCTGCTGTGACTACCCCTGGCAGCCTCGCCTGGCCATCTCTGCTAACGTTCCAGAACAATAAAGATGCCCCAGTGAAACATATGTGCCCAGTGTTTACACAAGCATTGCCCCACACACACACACAGACAGCCCCCAGCACTGAAGCCCCTACATGAGTCCCAGCCAGGGACTGCCACGGCCTTCCCTGGGAGAACCCAGCAGGGGCGCTGCGAGACCCCCATGGCACAGAGGGGAGGGGGGAGTCAGGGGGGCCTCTCAGACAGGCGAACAGTGACAGCCAGGGCGTCCGCCTGTAATGCAGGCGCTTCCGTCGAAGGTCCGCCCGTAATGAAGGCGCTTCCGTCGAAGGTCCGCCCGTAATGAAGGTGCTTCCGTCGAAGGTCCGCCCGTAATGCAGGCGCCTCCGTCGAAGGTCTGCCCGTAATGAAGGCGCTTCCGTCGAAGGTCCGCCCGTAATGCAGGCGCCTCCGTCGAAGGTCCGCCCGTAATGCAGCCACTTCCGCCCAAAGTCTGTCTGCATAAGAGGCGCCTGTTTATGCATCACCTTCATCTGCGGAGCGCCCCCTGTGTCCCTATCGGTCTCTGCAGACCCCTCTCTCGGAATCTGTCTCCCACCAGCCTTGTTGTCTGTCTGTCTGTCTCTGACCCACCCGTGCCCCTCCCCAGCACCCACTGTCTGCCTGCCTGTGTGTCTGCCTCTCCTCCCACTCCCTGATGATGGCTGCTGGCCACCCCCCACCCTGCTAGAGCGCCTGCCGTGAGGCGCCGTCGTCGCCCCATCTGGGGGTGTGATGAGCTGTGTGAGCCCTTCACGCTCGCAGCAGACAAGCCCAAGGCATCTCTCGGTCTTGGCCGGGGCACAGAGCAGCAGGCACGCCGGGATGCCTTCTTTGTGGGCATTGCCCTGGCCTTGGAGGCCCAGGGCTTCAGGCAGCGCACGGGCGAGTCATGTCAGAGGCAGTTCCAGTCCTCATGAAACCCCCCTTGTGTGTGACGTTCCCACCCCCCTCCCCTCCCTCCCCCACTCACCCCCCAGTGCAGCCTCAAAGTGGCTTGGGGGTGGCATCGCCTTCTGCAGGAGGGAGGGGACGGCCACTCTCCCCTGCAGCAGGTGGCTGATGCACAGGGTGCCCTGTGGCGGCTAGGCTCAGGCACCTCGCTCACCTGTCACCTGCCCAGCACCCACCACATGACTGGTGCAACCCCCATGCCTGCGGTCAGCCCCTTTGCAACCGGGCTGAGACAGACCCTGTGGCAGCTGCCATGGATGGACGCTGACACATGCAGACAGAGGCCTGCACATGCCTGAGCCAGACACGGAGCCTGGAGAAGAGCCTGCCTGCTTGGGAGGTAAGTGTTGCCTGGATCCTGGGGTGGTGCTGGGCCACAGAAACTGCAGCCTGCCTAACTCAGGCATAACTCTGACCTACCTCAGGCATAACTTCTGCCTAACTTAGGCTGCACTTAGGCCACACTTATGCCTGACTTGGAGAGGAGTTGGGTTGGAATGGCCTGTCAGTGTCCTATGGACAACTGTGTGGGAAGTGTCTCCCTCTCTTTGTGTGAATTAAACGCTCTGAAAGTCAATGAGACAACATCTAATTTTCTTCCCTTTTTGCTTCTCTGTGCTTACCAGTGGCGTCACTGCAGCGTGGCAGGGGGCAGGGCGCACAGGGTGACATGCCAGAGGCGGCCTGGAGGGGGTGACGCGCCGGGACTCCCGGCGCATCACACACACCCAGTACTCACCCATCCCGGTGCGTCACCCCCAGGAGCTGGCAGGCCAAGCCACATCTTCCTCGGCAGCTCGGCCGCTTCTAAATAGGCCAGGTAAGGCTTCAAGTGGCATGCACACAATGCCACTCGAAGCCTTGCCCTCAGAAGGGCCGAATGAAGACCCAATTGGGTGAAAGTCATAGAAAGTCATGATAGAGAAAGTTCAGCTTCACTGCACTACAAAGTTTATAAGATAGACCGACACATGTGGGGCAACATGCATGTCAGATTTGTAGCTTTGCCAGCTCTGCACCATCACCACACAAACAAGAGACGGATGAGGTCAAGCAGCAGCCAGGAAAAAGTGATGCCCATGAAATGGAGACGATTCTGAAAGCTTTTTGCAAAACGGTAGGTGGAAAAGAGAGTAAGCAATGATGGCACTTTGGCCATATGGTCATTTTTCCACCACCCTCCCAGAAGATAATCAAATCCATGCTGCTGAAGCAAAAGGGGTAGGGAAAACTGAGATTCTACAAGGCATCCTAGCTATAAAACGATGTGGCAGTTTTCCAAGTCTGTGGCTCATTGGGCATGTCCCAGCATCTCTGCTGGAGAGATTAGTTGTGCAGCAATATTTCAAAACTACCTAACAAAAGATGTAATTAAGAAGGCCCGTCTCCCTCCCTTGCTGGTATTTAGTGGAAGTGGATAAGAGCACCTGTGCGTTCCCATGTCAACTCAGGGTCAGTTCTGACGCAACAGTTTTTCATGCGTGAAATAGCTTTTGAAATAGTTCTCAAGGCTACATGGATGTCCAAATGTTCACTCAATGTGTTGCCCGCAAAACCTGTTCATAGACAAGCCTGTGAAGACAGCTCCCAGCCCACGCCTTAGTGGAAGGTTTTTTGTTTCTCTTGTTGTGTTCATTTAACTATACCACAATCTCATACCTTCCAACATCTCGCAGATGAAAATAAAGGCATGCTTATAACACCCCTATTTTCATGCCCATGAACGCTGCTTGTGTGTTTTTCCCCTTACAGGTTGATGAAAGCTCTATTCCAGTTTTTCTCAAACTGTGGGTCGGGACCCACTTGGTGGATCGCGACCTGATTTCTGGTGGGTCCCAGGTGATGGAAAGATCAGATAAGTAACTGCCACAAGCCCTGAGGCTATTCAAAAATCAGATAGCTACTAATTGCCCTTCAAAGAGCTGAGCTCCTGCAGTTTGCATGATAGCTGCTAATTACCCTGCAAGCAGCTGAGCTCTTTACTTGCAAATTTATTTATTTATTTATTTCTAGATCATTAAATCTCGTAAAGCTAGATGGGTCCCGATAGAGTGTCATTTTAAAAAGTGGGTCCCGGTGCTAAAAGGTTTGAGAACCACTGCTCTATTCCATGTGTTCTTTGCTGTATTAATTTACGAAGTAAATTAAACTGTGATAGATAGCCTGTCCTGCAGTGTCTTCAAACCATGTTCTTTTGATTAAAATATATGCTAGAAAAATGCAGTCATTCTGCAATCAAATGAGCTTCTGAAGTATGTGAAACGGGAGGCAGCAGGCTACATGGTGAGAAAACATCCATACAGGTGCATTTACAGGTATGTGCATTAGAGAAGCACTGATTCATCCCCATCTCAGAAATGTATCTTCTCTAGTCTTGAGGTTGGAGGCAGACACCTGAAGAATGGCAAATCCAGCAATTTATGCTATAACAACATTTACAGATGCATCTCTCAAAAGGCAAAGAAATAATAGGGACAAAGCCGGGACAGGTGATGCCGTGCCACAAACAACCTCTTTCTTTGGAGACCTTTCGGCATGGCCTTTAGACATTTTTATTTAGAATGGCCTTTGGTGGCGAATGCTGACTTTCGGAAACGATCTGATTGGGGTTTTAACTGCTTAACTGGTGCTGATCCATTGGGAGTTTTTAAAAACTTTTTTATAATTGTTATTATTGTGTTAGAATGATTATAAGTCACATTGAGTGCCCTACCAGGAGAAAGGCATAGTAAAAATCCATTAAACAAACAAACAAATAGTTTCACAATGGACTGTTGGTATGAGGTAGGGTTACCAGATCGTCAACCGGGATGGAGCTATAGCCCCTCAAGGGGGAGGCACATGGGCGGGGCCGGTACCGGCCCTGCCCATGTGCCTCCCCCTTAAGGGGCTATAGCTCCGTCCCGGTTGACGATCTGGTAACCCTAGTATGAGGGGACCGGGTTATTTCCTACGTAGAGAAATCCTTGGCCTGTCATTGGTGGTCTAGATGTTTGTCCTTCTAAGCTTCAAAATTTGAACAAGGATCACTTGTCAGAGCCTGAGGCACACACTTTACCACAGAGTTGGGAAATAGGCTTAGTTAGACCATATACTGTATATGTTTTGTACCTTTTTTAATGAATATGTTCAGCTGCAAAACCTGAAATCGTTTTTTTTCTGTATCTTCACCCTTGAATGTGAATAAAACCATTTAAACCTTCCTGCCTTTCTCTGTTTAATCTCACTATCTCATGTGCTGAGGTGGTTGACAACAAAGTATGAGTACGATATATGTCTGCCTATGAATAGGAGGCAGTAGGGTGGCAGTACTGGGGTCTTCCCTTGCTGTATGTAGTTAAAAGTATCAAGGATAAGCACATTTGTCACAAAAATTGGGACAAGTTGGAGAATATGCAATATTAACAGGCAGGTCAGAGCCCTTTGGCTGCAACCCTATGCACACTTTCCTGAGAGTAAACCCCCTTGAACTCAATGGACCTTAGACATGCATGGGCTTGTACTGTGTGTCTCCCTCCTCCTTTTTGGGTGAAATATCTTACAACAATAATCATGGAAATATTTTTGAGAGTGAAAGATGATGGTGGCACTAGCCTCCAAATCTACATCTAACAAACAGAACCGATGGGCTGACTTTCGCTGCAGTGACTCAAGCAGTGGATTTATCTCTGCAGCTAAAAGGTCCAGACATATTCCTGGCAAGTGGTGTAAAGCTGCCTGCTTCTTCTGTACTTGCCAGAAAACCTCCACCCCCTTTTTATTGTCACATTTGGAAATACATTTTATGCTTATCTTGGTCTGCGCACTACATGTGACATATTTGATATGCAATTGCGCACTGCAGGACGACTCACCGTATCGCTGGCAAGAAGACAGCTAAATGAGGCAAGTAAAAGGCCTGCCCACATCTCCCACCACAGGTCTGTGCTTGCACACACAGTTATTTTCCACAACTGCTGGTGAAAAAGATCCATTAAATTCTGTTTCCAGCCAGCAATTTTCTTATTTTCTGATAATTGTTTCTCTGAAAAGCCTCATGGAAGTCTAAGTTAGCTTTAAAATATTTGAAACTGTGGCGATTTCGGAATTACGGGTAAAATAGCCATGTAGTAGCTAACAGGACAGCCAGAATAAAAACAAAAATCAATTCTGCTTGTGTCTTCCGTTGCTGGGGCTCACAAGACAGACAGAAAATTTATTTAAAACTCACAGCCCAGTAGTCTCACTCCAACGTTTCGTTTCCTTCTTTCCGGAGTGAGACTACTGGGCTGTGAGTTTTAAATAAATTTTCTGTCTGTCTTGTGAGCCCCAGCAACGGAAGACACAAGCAGAATTGATTTTTGTTTTTATTCTGGCTGTCCTGTTAGCTACTACATGGCTATTTTACCCGTAATTCCGAAATCGCTACAAGTAATCGCTGGCCATGAAAGTTTTCGATCAAAGATTTGAAACTGTCTTAATTCTACCTGGCTACCACCACTCTTTAAATATTGCAGATCTTACCATTCTTATCTTTAATAGGTTCTTTCAGTCCTTGATGTGGTTCAGTCCATTTTTGAAAGGACTCTAGATGCATAAACTTCATGTTTCCATGTACATTCTTTTGGATCAGCGTGAAAAACAATAAACCGAATGCACAAGTATCAGATAAGGGAGAACTGACTAGCCTCACCTACAGCACTGAAACAGATTTAAATGATATACAGCCCATTCCAACCCAAGTGCTAAGCAGCCCAAGTCAGACCTAAAGTCAGCCTAAGTTGTTTAGGTCGAAGTTAGGTCTGGAACGCGACCATTTAGGGCGAAGTTAGGGCGAAGTTAGGTCAAACTTACGACGGACATACTAAGAATGGACTAAAAACGGCGCACATGCGCACCACCGACGCCGGCACAACTCGGACCTAAAGTCGACCTAAAAGTGGGCGGACCATGGGCGGAACGTGGGCGGAACGGGGGCGGAGACCAATTAACGTCGGATTCCAGACCCTGGCGAGCACAGACACACCCCCTCCAACACAAATGCTGACACAAAATTTAGGTCGACCAAAAAGGTGGACCCAAATTCGAGGAGACCCATAGGAGCCATTTTACCTTACCCAAGCCAGCTCTCTCCTGAAAATTTCTAACACCCTACTCCTGAGTTAGGTCAGAGTTAGGACGGAGTTGGGCCTGCTAGGTCTGGAAACCGACAGAGTTATGCCTAAGATAGGGAGCCTATCAGCACCCAGCCCCACCCAGCCTCATTCCCACAAAAGCCCAGCCCCAGACCTCCAGTCACTCTCTCTCTCTCTCTGAGCACGTGGCGTGGGGTTCTGTCCCCCACAGCCACAAAGTGGGACTTTGTCGGTGGAGGGCAAAATTCACAAACACCCCACTTCTCTCTTCTCTTCTCCTCTCTGCCTCCCTCTAGGGCAGAGAGGGCTGTTCTGGCTTTGGCCAACCTGTTTACAGCTGTGCCTGGGCAGCTGCCTCCATGCAAGTGTTTGCTAACCCATGTCTTTCTCCCAGCCCCTCTTCCCCCCCCACAGGTAACAACACCAGCAGGTAAGAGCAGGTAAGAGCAGGGTTTGTGCTGACATGTGGTCTGACTGCTGCGTCTTTGTATTTAGAAATATAGGTAGGATACATGCCTCTTTACCAATGTGTTGTCTCATAGCTGCCTGCATAGCCTGCCATGATATGCCTCTTTACCAATGTCTTGTCTTATAGCTGCCTGCATAGCCTGCCATGATATATAGGATACATGCCTCTTTAGCACTGTTGTGTCTGATAGCTGCCTGTAGTCATGTGAGCAGACACTGCCATAAGTGTGGAACTGTTAGCCTTATGTAGACACCAGCTGTTCCCCCCCCCCTTTTCTCCATAGGATCAACTGACAGGTCAGTAGTGCTAGGTTTGCCATGGTAGTGACCCCCCAAGTTGTGTTGTTGTCTCTCTCTTTGACCCTTTCCCCTTACAGGATCATGCTCTCCTTACACCCAGGTAAGCAGCCCACACCATGCTATGTGTGTCACACCTATCGGCTGTGTTTTATTTCTCTCCCTGCAGGCTTTTGCAACCTACACACTGGTATTTCTTCACTGGCGATTGCTTCCACACACCAGCTGACATGTAACTCCCCCTTGTTTTTTGTCTCCCCAGGAACGTCCACTACCACCTACCTTCCTGGGAGCACCCCTGGGGCTGCAGTCTGGTTGCCCCACTGTCGTCTGCCTCGATGCTGCCAGAGGTCAGGGAGCCAGCCCTGCAACCCTCCTCAGCTGCCGGCGCTGCTGCTGCTCCACCTCCCTGGCTGTCGTTCTTGCTGCCCCTCCCCTTTCTATGGAGCAGGCTGTGGTTCCACAGGGGAAGAGCCTGCATCTCCAGGTCCATGGGGCAGGTGTGCTGCTGCTGCTGCTTTCAGATTGGCTGCTGTGACTACCCCTGGCAGCCTCGCCTGGCCATCTCTGCTAACGTTCCAGAACAATAAAGACGCCCCTCGGGCAGAGCCCCAGTGAAACATATGTGCCCAGTGTTTACACAAGCATTGCCCCACACACACAGACAGCCCCCAGCACTGAAGCCCCTACATGAGTCCCATCCAGGGACGGCCACGGCCTTCCCTGGGAGAACACAGCAGGGGCGCTGCCAGACCCCCATGGCACAGAGGGGAGGGGGGAGTTGGGGGGGCCTCTCAGGCAGGCAAACAGTGACAGCCAGGGCGTCCGCCCGTAATGCAGGCGCCTCCGTCGAAGGTCCGCCCGTAATGAAGGCGCTTCCGTCGAAGGTCCGCCCGTAATGCAGGCGCCTCCGTCGAAGGTCCGCCCGTAATGCAGGCGCCTCTGTCGAAGGTCCGCCCGTAATGCAGGCGCCTCCGTCGAAGGTCCGCCCGTAATGCAGCCACTTCCACCCAAAGTCTGTCTGCATAAGAGGCGCCTGTTTATGCATCACCTTCATCTGCGGAGCGCCCCCTGTGTCCCTATCGGTCTCTGCAGACCCCTCTCTCGGAATCTGTCTCCCACCAGCTCTGTTGTCTGTCTGTCTGTCTCTGACCCACCCGTGCCCCCCCCAGCACCCCCTGTCTGCCTGCCTGTGTGTCTGCCTCCCCTCCCACTCCCTGATGATGGCTGCTGGCCACCCCCCACCCTGCCAGAGTGCCTGCCGCGAGGCGCCGTCGTCGCCCCATCTGGAGGTGTGATGAGCTGCGTGAGCCCTTCACGCTCGCAGCAGACAAGCCCAAGGCATCTCTCAGTCTTGGCCGGGGCACAGAGCAGCAGGCACGCCGGGATGCCTTCTTTGTGGGCATTGCCCTGGCCCTGGAGGCCCAGGGCTTCAGGCAGCGCACGGGCGAGTGTGACGTTCCTTGTGTGTGACGTTCCCCCCTCCCCTTCCCTTCCCTCCCCTGCTCACCCCCCAGTGCAGCCTCAACGTGGCTTGGGGGTGGCATCGCCTTCTGCAGGAGGGAGGGGATGGCCACTCTCCCCTGCAGCAGGTGGCTGATGCACATGGTGCCCTGTGGCAGCTGGGCTCAGGCACCTCGCTCACCTGTCACCTGCCCTGCGCCCACCACATGACTGGCGCAACCCCCATGCCTGCGGTCAGCCCCTTTGCGACCGGGCTGCGACAGACCCTGCGGCAGCTGCCATGGATGGACGCTGACACATGCAGACAGAGGCCTGCACATGCCCGAGCCAGACACGGAGCCTGGAGAAGAGCCTGCCTGCCTGGGAGGTAAGTGTTGCCTGGATCCTGGGGTGGTGCTGGGCCACAGAAACTGCAGCCTGCCTAACTCAGGCATAACTCTGACCTACCTCAGGCATAACTTCTGCCTAACTTAGGCTGCATTTAGGCCACACTTATGCCTGACTTGGAGAGGAGTTGGGTTGGAATGGGCTGATAATGAGTAGGCTTACCATATTTTTCAAACTTCAAACCGGGACACCCCCCCATACCCCCCCCCGAGGTAAATAATTAATTAATGTCAAAGCAACGAAAAAGCAAGGCCAAAGAACCACAACCAATCGTAAACCACAACGAAAAAGCAATCAGAAACAGCCCAAACCAACCACAAACTACCCTCCACAACGAAAAAGCAATTCTAAACCACAACGAAAAAGCAATCAGAAAGAGCTCAAACCAACCCCCAACTACCATCCACCACGAAAAAGCAATCTAAACCACAACGAAAAAGCATTCAGAAACAGCCCAAACCAACCGCAAACTACCCTCCACAACGAAAAAGCAATTCTAAACCACTAAACGAAAAAGCAGAAAAAACAAGCATAAATGTCACAATAAACCAGAAATCCACATAAGAAATCCTTTTAATGAATAAATTATCGAAGAAAGGGGGCGCCAAGCGCGTCCGTTTTTTAAAATAATTAATTAATAAAGTAAAGGGGGCGCTTTGCGCCCCCTCTTGCCGCGCGAAGTGCGTCTGAAATTTTTAAATAAATAATTAATTCTCGCGCAACACGGGCAAGAAGCAGGCTGTGCTTCTCCCGGTGCGGCTGCGAGACCAGCGGCACCGGGAGAAGCACAGCCTGCTTCTTGCCCATGTTGCATGGAGCCGCTGGGAGGCACAGCCTGCTTCTCAACCTCGGGCCGACCAGCGACCACCGACCAGCGACCACCGACCAGTGACCAGCGACCAGGTAAGCGTATTTTTTAAATATATATTTTTAATAGAAATATTAATTATTTATTTAAAAATTTCGGACGCGCTTTGCGTGGCAAGAGGGGGCGCTTCGCGCCCCCTTTCTTCGATAATTTATTCATTAAAAGGATTTCTTATGTGGATTTCTGGTTTATGGTAAATTGACTGTGTTGAACCTATCTCTTTGCTTCTCTCATCCTTTTGAAATACCTAGATCCACTGAGGTATTTGCCAAGATTGCCAATCACACAAAGATCCTTGCACACAAGTTTGAACTCCCTGTGTGTGCATGTTGTTATGCATGTCCCAAAGTACACCTGGTAACAAATATGTCAAACAAAACTACCTGTATGCACATGCTTCTCCACCCTGCGTGCATACTACTCCTTTAGGTTGAAACCATTGCTTTTTCTAGCCTAAGGGATGAGACCCGTCTATCATCGCCATCATTATAACTGTTTGTTACATCTGGTCACTACTTCTTATCTTAGTTTGCTTTATGGGATAGCCTGCCAACTTTCTCATCTCCCCATCTTTTAAAATATTTTCACAATTCTAAGTAATAAGAATATTCCCACAGTTTTTGATCTTTTTATCTTCAGCAATTAACAAACTTGTTGAACTAGAATGCCAGCTCTGAGAAACTTTATTATCATGATGAGGCTTTGCACGGTCAAGTTATAGTCACAGCAGAGTAATTTATTTACACTCTCCCCTTTCATTCAGCACATAAAAGTTCACCTAATCTTCCTCTTTGTTCTTTCTGTATGTCTCTTCAGTGTGGACCAATGCATTGTTCTTCAATACACCATCACAGCATGTTATTTTGAGGGAGAAACTGCATGAATGTTCTTGAACAAAGAACGTTTAATTCATTCTATGCACAGAAGATAGTAAGTAGAGAACAAACAGATGGAGAACCTAAGGCCCAAACCAAACATGCAGTTATTCCCTAGGAAAATACATCTGAGAGTCACATCCGTGGGTTTCAACTCATGTGGGATTTGCAACCATATGTTCACTGCAATCCAAGGTTTTCATCCAGGGAAAAGCTGTGCTAGTCCCTCCTCCGGCACTGCTAATCAACCTTCAGCAGACTTCCTGTGACTGCATGCACCCCAGCTGTACTTGCTAGCTGAAAGGGGTGGGAACTTCCCCCTGAGGCTTGCCCTTCTAAGGACAGTGCATGTCCTACATTTGCCCATGGCAGCAGGATTCAAGAGCTATTTGTTTCCTGTGCCAGTATTCACAGGGCTGACCCACGAACGTGGGAGCAAGCTGCTGGCCACTCCATGGGGCCTCCAAGCAACTGGGCATAGGATTGTGCTCCAAAACAGGCACCTTCCCATTCGCCCCCTCCCAGCTCATTCACATCCATATTCAGACAAGCAGACAAAGTTATTTCAATTTCATCCTCCCCTGCCTCACTCCCACGAGCACCGTGCAGCTATGCAACTTGGGCTGCGATCCTATAACACTTTCTTGGGAGTAAACCCCAGAGAACACAGTGAGACTTCTGATTGGATGATCATGATAGGATCATCTCACTGCTGAGAACTGTCCTCCCCTGGTTGGAATGGAGGGTAGAAGATGAGAAGGAGACAGCTAGGAGTAAAGGGGGGGGGGGGCAGGAAAGTAAGACACTTTCCTGGGAAGAAGCTTTCTTTTCCTTATCTGTTTATAATGATGATATTGGTACATCATGTTCATGTTATCATTATGCTATGTGATTTAAAATAGTTTTATATGCTACACTTATTTCCAATTAATCTCATTGCCAATTTTGTTGCCCATTCACTCATTCTGGAATACCATTTTGGAGCTCTTTGCAGTCCACTTATTTTTTCATGGCTCACCATCCTGAAAAATTGGGTATCATCTACAACCTCATTGCTCACCCCAATTCAATCATTTATGGATAATTGAACAGCAGTGATTCCAGTACAGATTCTTGGAAACCCCTTCCCTCCATTGTGAATATTGTCTACTCCTTTTTTGTGCTTCCTGTTAAATCTGTTACTGACCCACAAGAGGACCCATCTTCTTATCCCACAACTGCTTATGCAGGAGCCTTCGGTGTGGGTATTTTTGCAAATCCATGTACATAATGTCTTCCTGATTTCATGCATCTACCCAAGTCATGGAGATTCTTCCTGAGGAAGACTTGTGCTTCTACATGTCAGATAATTTTAGTTTTCACATTGCCGTCCACCAATTTACCTGGAACAGCCATTATGCTAATGACACTGTAATTTCCTGGCTGCCTCCTGAATGCTTTTTTTAAAAAAAATTGTGTTATGTCGGCTGCTTTCCAATCCTTTGGTAAGGAAGTCAGTTTTACTGACAAGTTGCCTGTTTTTGTCAGAAGATTAACCCTTTCGTATTTGAGGCCCCAACACTATTCCCTGCCAGCTGCGCTGATGCAGCAATGCCAAAAAGGCACACGCAGCATCCAGTGGAGGGGGGGCACCCCAAGGGCAAATGGGACGCACATAAAAAACATTTATAAGCTCCGCGTAAGCCCTGGTCCACCTATGGGTCTCATTGGACATACACGTATGTCTCAGGAGAGAAAAGGGGTGAGAGGTTTGAAATGGAGGGGATAAGATCTGGCGTGCGCCATTGCCACTGGATCACCCCTCCCTGCCCAGTTATGCTCCTAGTCCTCCCACTCCCCGTCCCCTGCCCCACCACTGACTTATCAAGTCTGGTGGGCGTGGCAGGCTCCAGCAGCGAAGCTGCACTGCTTCCACCTCTTGTGGCAGGGCTTGCAGAATGGCCACCGACGGAGCGCTGAGCGCACCATCAGCAGCCATTTTACAACAACAGAAGACTCTTCCGCTGTTGTAAGCCACCCCTCCTCCTGACAGCCAGATCCTGGATAGGATTGGGCTTTGAGTTCTTTAAAGCACGTCAGGTATGACTCAGATGACTTGTTAATTGTTAATTTGTCATTTAGCCCTAGAACCTCAGCTTTTATTATTTGGTTTATTTCTTCAGCTAGTCTCCCACCAAAAGCCACCTCTATCCAACATCTTCCATCATGAGAACCAAAGCAACGAACTCCTTCAGCTTCTCTGCAATCACTTATCTTCCTTCAAAAACCCTTTCACACCTTTGTCACCTAATGGTCTTACTTGTTTCCCTGCTTCTAATGTACAGTATATAAAGAAAATGCTATTTTGTTAAGAAGTCAGTGGCTTCTATTTCAGTCACCATCCTAGCAAACTTAATTTTTGATCATCTTTCATAATGGGTTTACAACTGACTTGGTACATGGAAAACCAGGCATGCTCCACTCAACACTGTACCTACCTCATTCCAAACCATTTGAGTAGTGATATATAGGACCGTATAGGGTACGTCAATAGACTTATAACTTTGAAAGGGAGCAAAAAGCTATCTTGCCCAGTCCTGCCACTGAGAGCAGAGGAAGTGCCAGCTGCAGATTGGTGAGGGCCTGGGACACCAGGTTCTGATGGCACATTGGACAGTACCACTGCCACTGGCAATGAGGGTTCAAGGATCAACCCCAAGTGCCTGAATTAACTGACCCTTGGGCAGGAGCAGCCCATCACCAACACCTCCTCCCAGATCAAACTATGCAAACCAGAGGGAGTATGCCACAAGCTGAAGACAACTGCACCACAGAGCACTGTTTGCAGAAGAGCAAGCTCCACACAGCTCATGCAAACAAGTCGAGTCAAACAGCGCAGAGAATGGCAACCTGTTGGGTTTTAACACTGATATTACTCTGAAGCTGTCCAACTAGGATAGGGGCTGAAAAATACACTGTAATAATTTGGCCTCTATAAAACGTCAGTGACAGCTTATGCAACTAATCCCCACGATTCGTGTCCAAACCCATTCGGAGACCCTAAACAGCAACAGAGCATCCAGTGAAATAAGCTTACCATAAATTACCAATTCATGCTTGACAAAGAAGTATGCCTGGGTGTGGTTTCCTACTGAAATTTCATAAGCAGAATCGGTCATCAAAGATGCAGGTCATAAACTGTGTATAGGAGGTAAATGCATATGTGTACCAGCTACTCTTTCTAAACAGACATAACAAGATTGGGACATGGATAGTGTTTTTTGTGTGTTTGTTTTTTAAAAAAAACAAGCTTAGAAGGAAGGGAGAGCATTGTGGGAAGTGCATTTGTTTTCATAATGTGTACTATTTTGTGATGTTTGAACGCAAATGTAAGATATTTCATGTGCCATAATAAAATACAGTATGATGACCTCCAAGTCCTGAGAAAAAGGCACCGAATGCTTCCACGCTCCTAATCCAGGGTATGCATTTGCAGCTCTTCCCCCATCCTGAGCCCAGCTCCAGTTTTTTTTTTGGGGGGGGAGCATTGGAAAGATATTGCCTTCCGATCGCACCATTCTGGTGCTGCCTTGATGGGGGAGAAGAGAGATCCATCCCCTATGGTGCTCCTGATAGAGCAGATGGGGTCACCAATTGTCAGGGCTGGTGGACAATTTTTATCTCCACTGTATTGCCCCCAAATGTGGTGCTTTACTTTTTCATATAAGAATTAATGATAACCATCCACTTCTACAGGAGAAACAAAGGAAAGCAATATGCCAAGAATGAAACAGCTCCAGTGGGATTAAGGTCATAAAAACACAACAAAGTTTAAAACGTACCTGATTAAAACTTTAAAATGACTTAGTAAGTCTTTTTAAAATGCAACAAACTGCAAATAAAATACTTTAAAAGTCTCTTTTAAAAATACAATAAAAACAATTTTAAAACGATTTTAAAAGGAGAGCAAGTCTGGGTGCCACTATGGTGGGGGATAAACCGACTCCTTTCTCTGGAGGAGTCCCCTGCCATTTAGAAACCAGCAGTCCCCAGATCTGCACAGACCCATTCTAGGGAGTGTACTTTAAAGTTTATGAAGAGTGAGGTCCAGGCAAGCTAGGGACTGGTGGCAGTGGATGAACAACGGGGCGGGGCGGTCAGCATCGAGCATCTCAGGGTCCCAGGCCAGGAAGGAACTCCCAAGTCCACCTCAAGGGTGGGAGAAAAGCAGGGGGAAAATCATACTTCAGATGAGTATTGATTTCACTCAAAGTTATCAAAGTCTATGAAAGAGAGAGATAACGTCTGAGGCAGGACGTCTGGCTCAGTTGGTAGAGCGTTTGTCTCACAAATGCCTGAAGATCTGAAGGACAGCAGTTCAAGACGGCCAGAAGTCTGTCGGAGAGCTGCTGGCACACCGAGCTAATAAGCTGCAGAGCCTCTGTGGGGGAGTGGAGCTGCAAGCTACAGCACTTGAGTGGCAGTCAAGGTTGTCTTTGTCAGCTGAAGCGTGCTGAGGCGAACGTCAGAGAGAGAAAGAGAGCTGGACTGTGAAAGTAACATCTCGAATGAAGGGTTCTATGAAAGATTAGAACTTTATTATATTGTAAAAACCCCTTGGGGTTTAGAACAGCCTGCCCATGTACACCGCCTTGAATAAAGTCGGAGGAGAAATCCAATGACCAGAAATCCAGTGACCAGAAAGGCCATTGAAGGGCCATTGAAACTCCAATGACAAGAAACTGTATATTATATTATATTATATTATATTATATTATATTATATTATATTATTATAATCCATACTTTAATGCCAAATCTCTCTTTTGTATTTTACATGCATATTTTATATTATCAACAATAGTTATTTACCACTTTTCAGCAAAACAAGTTCTGAAAAGTGGTTCAGGCAAAAGTCAGGAGAAGATGGTTCCCTTCTCACAGGGGCCTCAAAACAGCAAACAGTCACTGGGAGAGAGGGACACTCTAGTCTAGTGGGATGAATAAGTACAATTGCTCTTCCCCTGCCAAATATAAAGAGACAATGACTTGAAAGGTGCCCCTTTGCCCAATAAGCAGGGTTCATATGCTTATCCTGCTTATGCCCCAACTGTTTCTGAATGCAGGTATACAATTAACTGTGAAGCTGTCTTTGTTGCTAAACAATATCAACTTATAATTATGGAGTGAAACATAGGGTGTATGTTTATGCACTAAATAGCCCAATCCTAACCAGCTTTCCATCACTGATGCAGCCACAATGCAGCCCAGTGGGAGACCTCCATGCCTGCCTTCCCACCAGTAGTGTCGCTCGAGGTGGGGCCGGAACGCTAAGTTCTGCCCCGCTCTGAACCCTTCCTTACTCCCCGGCACGAGGCGGCCCTGCCCCCTCGTCGTTGGAGCCATTCAGTGTGGCGAAGGAGACTCCCTGCACATTGCCTTCGACCCAATGAATGGCTCCGACAGTGAGGGGGCGGGGCCGCCTCGTGCCGGGGAGTATGGAAGGGTTCAGAGTGGGGCAGAACTTAGCGTTCCACCCCACCTAGAGCGACGCTACTGCTTCCCACCACAGAATGTCGCGCATGCCCCATTGGCAGAGCTACATTGGTGCTGGAAAGTTGGTTAGCATTGGGCTGTAATACACACTACTGATCCTATAACTACTGTCTAGATAATGGAATGGCCCATGAAAATACACATCTCTGTGCTATAACATTTTAAAAACCAGTCAGTCAGCACAAAAAAGCCTCTATCTCTAACCTGTTGATGAGAAAGGTTGTTACTCAGTATGACTATAGCCAGCTCCTGGTATACAAATATTATGCATTACGATATACGTACGCTGAGAGAAGGACTAAACATTTTCTCATGCTCTTTGGGAAATGGCTGACCTTTCCATATCCAGACCTATATTCGTTGATTTCATAGGTATGTCAATTATCTAAAAACAGTTTCTTCCTAATCTGCTCTCATGAGCCCCGTGTTATAAATCTGTGCATGCTTGACGCCAGTGGAAAATCTGCATCACAAGTCCTTTGGTGACCGAAGGGTGTGACAGAAACAAGGCAGTCTTGCTGTACTGCCTGAAGAGGAAGAGGTCAGGAAGATGGTGGCTTCTGTTTATGTCATGTCTCAGCAAGGCAGCTTCTTGGTCTCTTAAGCTGGAATGCTGGCTCTCCTAAACAGCCATTAAATACCGGCAGCAGCAGTCCATTTCTTGTGGCACATTGGCATTGTCTTTTTCCTCCCTCTTGCAACAATCCAGCTGGATATCTGCTGAATGGGTGCTGAGCTTCAAATCCAGCTACTCTGAAATGTGGCAATTCAAGGAGCAAGCATAGAGTGGTGACCCTCACCCTTACACATTAGCATTCTCATCCGGCTGTCTCAGGCAGTGATACAGGGAACACATCACAGCCGCAGGATAATGAAACATGGCAGGTGAAGTTAGGCGCAATGCACTGCTGAGTCCCCATAGCCAGAAATAAATGGAGACAAGTTGTTTCCTATAACCTGCAGCTGAAGCAAGGTCAGAGCAACTATTTCCAGTAAAAGAAGAGCTGTCTTCTTGAACCTTGCTCCAAAGCTGAAACCAAGCACTTAACTTCAGTGGTTTAAGTGTAGGTGCATTACTCTGTTTATTTCCCTCTTTGATTTTCATACAGCTGCATAGTCCACATTTTGAAGCATATGGAAGGAACATAGTGAGATGGTGTGGAATGCCCAAACTACATGGAGGGGAATGAAAATAAAGAAGTTTACCATATAAATTCCAGCTGGGCCGCTTGCTAAGAATGTTGGAAGTTGCTTTGCTGTAAGAAAAAGAAAGAAAAGGAAAAAACATATCTTCTTGATTCCAATGTACCGGTATTTAAGAGCTGGAGACAGACCAAAAAAAAATTCTAGAGCAGAAGGTGGTTTGAAAGATGGATTGCTGTTCATGGTGTGTTCATATTATCCCAGTTTCACATCGGGTGAATAGGGTTTGCAGGTTTTTGTATTGTTACAAATCCTTGCAAACCTGTTTGAAGATAGACAACAGTGGGACAAAAAAGGAAAATGTGCATACACCTGCACTGTGGAAAGTGATGCCTTTCAAATTGCTTTCAAGTCTCTTTCAAACTGCTCTTTGTCTCCAGCCATAGTATATAATAATGAGACAATTAGGGTGTCAGCTAAACCAACGATCTGTGAGACCAACAACATGGCACTCACATATGAAGACTATGGATGTGATCCAGGAGAGGACAAGGTGTTTTTAATTCCCATTGATTTTACAGTTCAGTTTTAAAAAAAGAAAAACAGTTATAGCTAAAAAGTCACAAACAAAACATAAACAACTTTATGGAGAGGCATGTAGCTGGTTTGCATTTACACATCCAACATACATGGACTTCCAGTGAGAATTGTGTAACTGCAAGTTTTGCTTTTTCAAAATCTGTCTTGGCCAATAGCGTCTCTAATGGGGAGTGTGACCAGTGTGGGCCGCACCAGGCACAATACTCCATGGGGGGGGGGTGACACCAAAGGCCCCTGGAGGCACAGAATGGCGAGCAGAGCTCTGCGCTCACACAGTTTGCGTCCGCTGGATGGGCCTGCCCATGAGTCCCATCCAGGGACTCAGTGCAGGAGAGTCCCTGCGCGTTGCTTTCTCTCCGCTGATGGGCTCCTACGATGAGGGGGCAGGGTGCCTCATGCAGGAGAGTAACGGTGGTGGTGGAAAGCTGCAGAACATAGCTTTCCGCCCCACCTCGAGCGACGCCAGTGCCCCCCCCCCCCGTGAACCTTGATGCAACTCCTGCTTGTGACCCAAATTCCACCCTGATGAGCATTTTGAAGGAGAGGTTCCTAAGTCGCTGACAATTTGTCCAATAGCTTGATTTGTTTGACATCAGAGATTCATTCTGGCCTCATTCACAGAACTGAGAGAACTTGTTAGTCATCTTTCTAGCTTGTGGAAATGATGGGAGACTGAGCATAGCTCTTCAAGGAAGCGACAAACTATGTGTACAAAATGTCTTGGTAAAGTCCTCCCCTGATTACTAAGTCTTTCAGGCTGACCTTGTGTTCTTGTCATGATTTCGACCTGCTACGCGGCTCCCTTGACCCTTGGCGACCCTTGGCCGCGGCTCCCTTGACGACCCTTGGCCGCGGCTCCCCATTACATTATGTTGATGCCTGCCAATTGGCATTGCACTGTATTCCGAGAGGATTCCATGGCACTCCACGGCTCCCCTGGCTGATATCCGTGCCTCCTCTGGGAGCCACGCCTCCCAGTTTGGGAACCACTGCACTAGAGAATTGTCTCTTCTGTGCTTGTTTTTGTACGGAGATAGCAGTTGGGGGTCTCAATACAATTTGGAACTGCAGCAAGTGCAAAAGGGGAGGTCTGACTCGGTACGATTTTCATGCTGACCCTCCCTCCTCGCCAGTTTCTATTTGCCCCTGAAAGTGTTGTTGCAGTATATGGCAACTTTGGCAGCACATTACAATGGTGTTTGTGTGTGTGTGTGACTTTTCTAAAATTTGACCTCCTGCATCTTTGACTCCATGACCATAATTTACAACAGCCTTTACGTCAATGGAAGAGTGATGGAAAAATGGAGCAGGCAGGGTATGGGGAGATTGCTTCAGGTGACTGAAAAGACATTTGAAGGTCAATAGGTACATTTCATTAACAGCACACCCTTGACCCATATACAAGTCTGTCTCTCAGTAATGTCAGTCTACAAGAGCTGTAGCACCAACCCAACAAAACTCTATAGCAGGATTCTCCTCCTGTTATACGTGGGGAAAATATAATCCTCTGGTCCAGACAAACTTTCAGCATTCCTCAGTGATGGGTGTCCCTGGTTCTTATTCCCACTGTTTTATATAGATAATCTCTTTATTATTATTATTATTATTATTATTATTATTATTATTATTATTATTATTATTATTATTATTATCATCATCATCATCAATAATAATAATAATAATAATAATAATAATAATAATAATAATAATAATAATAAATAGAATTGTATACACTCTTGATATTCTCACTTTTCTCTTTTCCCAGGATTCATTTCCCAAAAGCTGTATTCTTTTTCTGCTAATTATTTCATATTTTTGTTTTTTTAAAAGTCTGAGCTGGAAGAACTGGTACACTGGCAGCCTATTACCATATTTGTCTTCACAACTAACAGATCCTTGTGTCTAATTGTTGATCACTTCCCTCAATTGCTAAAGCTGCCCATTAGTTTCCCTTCATTAAAAAATCCTCATCCTGTACCATATATCACTCTCCCTCCAGCTTATGGTGATATTGCCAAACTCAAACATTTCTGTATTTAGCCCAAATCATTAACATCAAAGCTTCACTGTTATTATATTGTCAGTCCTCACCCCCTTTTCTGCCAGAGATCTTAATACATATTTCAATGATGTCTCAAAATAAGACTGCTCAAATTATCTCCATTGGGACTCACCCTCATCAAGGACCTACTGAGTTACAAATTGCACCTGACAAACATGATAGGCTTCCATAGAGATTTCCTCTTCTGTCATATTTCCATATCATTTTTCATCTTTTCTTTTTAACTATTTTCTTTTCTTTTGAACTCCTCAGAGTCACCTACTGTATATGCCACCTTGAACTTCTCAAGATTCAACAAGCAACACTCCCTTTAATTAGGCTTACCAGATTTTCCCGGTTCTAAACCAGGACCCCCCCAACAATTAATTAATTAATTAAAATTTTAAAAATCTTTGGGGGGCACTTGCTCTCCCCTCCCCTCAAAAATAGGGTGAAGAGTGCTATGAGTTTTTTTAAACAAACAAACTTCAAATAAACATTTTAAGAAAAGTAAAATGAAGTATCAAAAATATGCAACAAGGGAGCAGAGGTATGTTCAAGCTCAGTGCATCTCAAAATGTGGTCTGTGGACCAGTTGTTGGTCCACGAACCATCAGTTGCCGGTCCACGGCGTGTCTCCTGGTACTTCCTTCTTCCAGCTTCTCAGAGTCTCCCGAGGCTTGCCACGCACCTTGGACATGTGCCAAGCCTCGTGAGAGGCTCTAAGAAGCCAGAAGAATGAAGCAGGAAAAACCATAAGCCTATGTGCTGTGGACCAGCACTATATATTGGGGAAAAAAATTGCCAGTCCACAACAGCGGACCCTTTGAGCAGCACTGTTCTAGCTGACAGAAAAAGTCTTCTTATCTGACAGATAAAATGTTGTATCACTCCTGCCTCAGTGACAAAAATAGTTTGTTTCTTTTGACCCTGTCATATTGCCTGACATCCTGCCTCTAAAGAAATGAGGTAATCAAAATGAACAAAGTCTTCATCCCTCCTGTTTCTTTTTATCACCAGACTACAAAATGCAGTGTTTACAAGACATGAATTCCAGACAAAAGAAAAACTGGCCCCCTTTGAGGGTTGTGGCTGTTAGACCACAGAGGCACAAATAATACACTTCTCCTCCACATGAAGGCATATGTTACCAAGTCCTCCTCTCTGAGGGCGAAACCACTCTCACTGTTGGTTCATAATAAGAGACCAGCTCACTCACCTAGTTCTTAGTAGTTCACCTCAACATGGTAATTAGTTTCAGCTGGCAGGACCTGTTTCATTTCTTCAACTTCTTCCCCCTGCAAATAGCTCCACAATACAGTAGAACAAGTAGTTCTGAGAAACAGAATCAGTATTTTTAGAAAATGGTATGGTTTAGTGGCGAACGGTTTGGGATTGACTATGAGAAACCCAGGTTCAAATCCTCACTCAGGCCAAGTCACGCTTTATCTTTTAACCTTGGATTTAAGTACTCATGTTTAAATGCCAAAAGGCAAGCATGATGCTGTGAAATGCATTGGAAAATGGCCTGGTTTAATTCAGAACACACAGAGACAGCAATCAAGCATGGCTCTGAGCTAAATCAGAATCATGGAATTATAGAATGTTGGAGCTGGAAAGGGACCTTGGAGATTGTAGTCCAACATCCTGTTGCCTGAGAGCGCTCATTTCTTTCATTATTTGGAGGAGCACATTTATGCGTGCACATGCGTACATGGTGGTGGATGTCCACTAGAAGAGCATGGCCCAGGCCAGTAACATGATGGCCTCCAGGATTGATGGCAAGAGGACTCAGTTCCACAGGTCAAGGAGAAGGCCACACTTTTGATGATCAGAGCAATCACCCCCTTCCGTCAGGACAACGCCAATGGAGCCCTGTCTGCTTCAACATTCTAATGAAGCAAGCAAGCGCACCTTGCTGGTGCAGCACATTTGACCTTGTAACAGAAGCCGCCTCCTCGAAGCTCCCTGGCCTAGGAAAAACAAGTGTTTAGGACAACGAAAGAAGGATCTCCAACTCGAGCTGTCCTCACCAACTCCATGATGAAACTCAATCAAGGAGGCATGTTAATGTGCCAACAGACCTCCAATGCATCCTCAGCCAGGTGCGAAGACAAAGGCAGCCCATTAAGGACCTTCAGCTAACAAAGAAAGGTCTCTTGGTTCGTTCACCTCACAAAAGATCCCATAGAATTCTATGGGTGAAAAACATAAAAAACCTGGGTCACTACACCCTCGTTTCATTCATTCCACTCCTTCAGCCTGCCTTGATCTCAGTCTGTTGTGTGTTGACCTGCTGAGACTGCGTCAAGCCACCACCATTCCAGCTGCAACTGAAGAACTACTGTGCCAAGCCAGCACCCATGCTTAGTAACCTCTGCTTCCTTCTCCTTTCCATATTCCACCACCACCACCACCCCCGCTTCTCTCCCTGAGCACAATTGAAGTCATTGTGCCAGTGTGGGCTAATCAGCCAACCTTTGTGGGCCACCTCACCGAGTGCCCCTTCTCTACAGGAAAGCAACTCTGGCTCTCTTGCCCTGCTCCCCTCCCTTAACTAAAGCAGCACCCTAGTTTTTAGGGCTAGCTTCAAAGCCCTCTTTCTGCCTCTATACCCTGCTGGAACTCGGAGATTTGCCTAATTTTGACACCCTTGCGCTGTGGCTTCTCCAATGCATCACACTCAATCCAGCAGATACTGGTGCAGCCTTCCCATAGATTCACAAATTCCCAACTATCATGCATTGTCTGTCATGTGTGCAGTCAAATTGATGACATGCTTAGTGCTTGTGATTGAGAGAATCCAGTCTATTTTTAAACTGCTTTAGGGGAAAGCCCAGGAATAGTCCCAGGAGGCCTCCAAGAGAGGAGAGGGGTACACCATAATTGTCATCACAACCATCCCAAACCCAGTTCTCCAACAGTGGCCAAGGTTGTAGTAGTACTTGTTAGGGTACCTGATGAGAAACTCACAAGGTTGCTGGGAGACTGGCAACCCAATCCTATCCAGGGCTTACGTTTTTTACACTTTGCAGTAGTTCCAATCCAAAATGTGCATGCTGTTTATATTAGGAATAAAAGCTTCCATCGGCACCATTGGGATGTGCAATCTGGATTAGATCTGCGGCAGGGGGACGAATGTTAAAGCCCCCCTTTCCCCCCACATTTCTGATCTGGTTCACGTGCTCCCACATACTGTACACTTACAAAACAAAAAACAGAAAGGATAACTGCAGAGCCAAACAACATATTAAAAGTAATATGTGATTTGTCCCTAAAATCCTGCTTAAAGCTCTTTGAAGAAAGGGTGGGATACAAATATAACCAACACATAAATTTAAATTACTACATGGAGGAAAAAAGTCTCAAGAGACTAGTTACCACAATGGGAGTTAATGGTAGTAAATCAACTTAAATTCAAGAAATCTGATTTACAGCACAATCCTGTGTAACTTTGCACGGGTGTAACAGTAGATGCGAGCCAGCGGGTGGCACAGTGGGTTAAACCACTGAACCATGAGCTGTCGATCGAAAGGTCGGCAGTTTGAATCCGTGCGACAGCTCCTGCCAACCTAGCAGTTCGAAAGCAAGAAATTGCAAGTAGATTAATAGGTACCATGTCAGCGGGATGTTAACAGCGTTCCATGCGCCTCAGTCTTGAGTCATGCTGGCCACATGACCATGGAAACGTCTTTGGACAGCGCTGGCTCTTTCGCTTTGAAATGGAGATGAGCACCGCTCCCTAGAGTCGGACACGACTGGACTTAATTGTCAAGGGATACCTTTACCTTTACCTAACAGTAGATGCACCGGTGTAACAGGAGATGCACCGGTGTAAGTGCACTTACACCGGTGCAAAGTTACACAGGATTGTGCTGTTAGACTGTTTTCTGGACCATTCAAGTTGTTGGGAATGGCATTCTATATCTACTGTATACATTTCAACTCATTAGTCAGAATCCACTGGACATTCAGGGGTTGCATTGGGGTCAGTCAGGTTGGGCATTGGCCAAGGACCCATGGCCATCAGAGGGCCCACCTGTCCAGGCTGACCGCTGAATCCTCACTATGGCGGTAACAATTCTGTCCAGTCCACTGTCAGGTGGCACCATGGGAGGCCCGGTGCAGGGCTTGCCCTCTGGCAACCTGGTGCCCACACTGCATGCATCAGTGGTGACTCAGAATATGGGTGCCCTCGCATGAATACTAGGTAGCGAAGATGACATGTGGGAACCGAGAAAGCTGGTCTAATTTTAAAGAAGTTATGTGGTGGTGAACATCTTTGTGATGTGGACAATTCATTATCCCTGTTTGGGTTTCAGACTGGACTTCTCAAAACAGCAGCCAGCAGCTACTGGCCAGGAATAACCACCTCTTGCTTCCTGCACTTCAAAACTCAGGCCCATTTAAAGGTCATGATAGTTTCCTATTAGCCCACTCTTTCTACCATCATACCTGGGGGGGGGGGGGAAGCGAGAGCAATACCCCCTGTCTCAGATCGTAAAAGGTATTGTCTTCCTGGTGAATATCATAGAGGACACAATCTAAGCAGAATCCTATTCTTGTTTATTTGAAAGTTTATTCCCAAGAAAGTCAGTGTGGGACTGCAGCCTTTGAATTATTTCCTACTCAGGAACAGCAAACCTGAAAAAGCCATTCTGAATCTACAGCTGCTTGTCCTGCCACTTTGTCTCTTTTGTCAGATCAGATGGGATCTCTCCTGGCATCACCGGTTTCACTACATCTGAGCCTGCTAAACTAAATGAAGAGGTACATGCATCAAGTCGGGTGTCAGGATACATCCTGAACCATACAAGACCCAATATTTTCTCTACCCTACATCACAATGAGAATATTTTTTTTCACCATGTTTATGATGTCACCAAGCCCCTAAATCTATATCTGTATTCTTAAAGCCTGTAAGGGCATTTGAATCTTTGTCAATTACGCATTTTAAACCATCTTCAGTGCCCCAGTTAGACTCCTGTCATGATGAACCACCTCCCTTCGTTTTGCTGTGCTGTACAAACCCATGCCATTAAACAAGCACCCCCACACGATCTGTCCAAAGTCAACATTAGCCTGCCTTACTTAACATCACAATTCACAGTGACCTCCCTTATATGGGTATGCATCAATCTATACCATAAAAGCAATATAAATAAAATATCCGAAAAGCACCACCAGCTCCTGCAGTTCTCTGTCTGCTTCTTCAGCAGCACGATTTGAGCGTAGAGCTTTGATGCGCATCTGTTTTCTTAAGCCCTAAATCGTCCCCCGTGGCACCCCCTCCCTCCCCATCTTCTTGCGAGACAGCTAACCTCATTGTGACATCATGCACCTGCCAGTCAGAGAGAGTTAAAAGCACCCTGAACGCAGCAGCCCCATCAGGCTCCGCTGCAAACTGACGCAAATGAAACACTTCGAGCTATGCCTGCAGCTGCCACGGACTGCTCTGCTGCCTGTAGCCCCTTAATTCCACAGTGGGGAGAGCAGGAGGGGTGACTCAGTCTGTTCCAGGATGGCCTGGCCTGGTAATTTAGATAATCAGCCTACTCTTTAAACTTCAGCCAACATGGCATGTGAGAGCGATCGCCTAGGTCAAGGAGAAACTGTTCTTTCTTCTCACAGCTACTGTTGGACAGAGAAGTGCTGCTGTATCACTGCTGAACAGCTTAGCTGGCGCTTTCTAAATCTAAACCTGCATGCGCAGGCAGCCCGTCGTCGTCGTCCCCCCCTGGCCCCCCCAGCACAAAACGCTGTCTGATTGTCGTCCTTTGAAAATTAGATACTTGGCCTTTCTTATCTTACACTCTGTTACATGGCCTGAGATATATAAACAGGCTTTCCCTGTATCAGAAGGTATCAGAAGAAAATGTAGATATTGCAGACAAAAATTAGCAGAGAGACCGCAGAGCAATTCCAGGGATGCTATTCATCTAAGGCTGCAATCCCATGCACACTTTCCTGGGAGAAAGTCCCACGGAATACAATGGGACTTACTTCTTCTGAGTATGCAAGCATAGAATTGTAAATGAGCAGGATGGGCTGGGGCGAGGCAAGGGGAAGGGAGGGATTGCCTTCTCCTCTAGTTTGAATATATTAGATTGCTCTGGTTACAAGACTGTTTGTTCTTACATGGAAGTTAATAGCAGACTAGCTTCTTATCCCAGGATCTGGCCCAAAGTACTTGTGGTTTCTCTGGAACGGAAATACTTTCTGTTTGTCATTCCATTGATTAAGCAATCAGAAGTGAATAAAAGGCCAGAATAAAAGGCTCATCTCCAGAATAACTCAGGTTGGCAGGCTTGTTGTGTGACCTCAAAAAAGAGAGAGATGATGCCTGAGCCCTGATTGCTCCTTATGTTTCAAAACGGCAGTGTCAAGACTCCGCAGTCTCCGTGCGTCAAAGGCAGAGACGAGGGCAGAACAAGAAAATGGAGTGGAGACACAACATGAAACCTAAAGCCACAAAGGGAATGTGGAAATGCTTCAGGGGAAGCTGCTGTTGTCATTGATTCAGCAGACTCGTCATATGGCGCAGACTCAGAGGCTGCAATCCTATGACGCTTACCTGGGAGCAACAAGCCCCATTACTGAACACAGGGGGGATTTCCTTCTGTTGTGAGTAGACATGTCCAGGGTTGTACCAGCAGCGTACCCACAATAGCACACAAGCACAGAAGCCAACATCAGGAACAGCGAGCTGTTTCCAGCGTCATGTAAGAAGCTTCCAGATCCTGAACCTCCTGTTGGGGTAGGAAGGTGGTTAAGGTTTTAAGAGTGAGACCTAAAGAAGCCGGTGACCAAGAATCCTTGTTATTATCTGCTGGAAATGGGCAGTGGACATGAATACACCTGATCTGCAGGCTCGAGTGCTGAGCACCTGTGCCGCCCTAGGAGGACTGGAAATTGGAAGCCAGGGCGACCCACAAAGCACAGGATATACTGTATCAGTACAGAGAGTTGATCAGCACAGCCAGTCAGACAGGAAGAGAAGAGATGAAGGCCTAACGGTGCATTATAAGGTGCACTTTACATTTCTCTAGGAAACAGCACCAGTGGGCAGTCTGCTCTGGATCAGGACTGTGGTGTGGGAGGAGAAGGGCTTTAATCTCCTTTGCTGGAATCCTCCCCCTTCTGCTATTCAGGCCAAGAGGAAAGTTCCCACGGGTGACAATTGGAACTTCCCTTCCAAGGCAAAAGCCATCAGTTGGGGGCCCCAACTCGAATAGGGAATGTGGCCAGACAAATGGTTAAAGCCTTCTTTATGCACACTACAGTTCCAATCCAGAATGCCTCTCATGGTGTGACATCAGGGATCGACCGGGTTAGGACTGTCCAAAGGCCCACACCCATCAGAGGGTACACCTGGCCAGGTTAATTCCTGAATCCTCAGTTCTGATGGAAGTGGTAGTGCCCAGGGGAGGGGAGGAGAGGGGAGAGGGGAGGGGGATGCCGTGGGAGATCCAGTTCAGACCTTTGCTGATCCCAGCAACCTGCCACTGCCATTCAATTGCTTGCATCTGCCTGCAATTGAATAATTAAATACTAAGTGTGCATTATTATAATGTGCAGTTTAGCCCTGGGTCCGTTCTGTATTAGCAAGAATGCAACATTTTTTTTTTTCAGGAGCAGCGAGTGGCCTCACGGGGACCAAGTGGCTCACGGGGACAAAGTGGCAAGATAAAAAAGACACAGCGAGTTAAGCAGCTGGGCGAGTTCAGCAGCGGGGCGAGGAAGCCAGGCCCCACACACTGCCCGGCACGTCCCTTGAAGAGAGGAGAGCTCCAGCAACATTAAGGTACCCAAACTTTGATAAATCCATAACTTACACTTAAAAGCTATGCAGTCAGACAGCCAGCAGAAGGGTGGGGGCTATCCAGTGTTTTGCACTGAGTGTCTCATGTATGACTATCTGCCTCTTGGGCACAAGTCATGGGTGTGTGCTCGGTGCAAAGAGCTCCAGGCTCTCAGGGAACGGGTTCGCTCCCTTGAAGCCACGGTTGCTGACCTGGAGAAGCAGAGACAGGTAGAGAGGAACCAGGGTGAGACTTCTAGGGATGTGGAGGCATCGTCCTACCCTCAGTTGGCCAGCGCCTCAGCTGCCAGGAAAGGGAGTCTCAGGGCTGGAGGACATTGCTCTGGAAAAGAGGGAAACAATCCCACAGTGGGGACCCCTTCTTCAGGTGATGGGCCCGTATCCAGTCGCACTATGGATACTCCTCTGGGGAGGGGGGGAAGGGGGCTTCTTGTTGTGGGTGACTCTATAGTCAGGAACATAGAAAGGGGGGTCTGTGACGGATGTGAGGACCGCACGGTGACTTGCCTACCTGGTGCGAAGGTTGCGGACATCACCTCTCGTCTAGATAGGCTGGTAGAGAGTGCTGGGGAGGAGGTAGCGGTTGTGGTGCATGTTGGCACCAACGACGTGGGGAAATGTAGCCGGGCGGTCCTGGAGGCCAAATTTAGGTTGCTAGGTAGGAAGCTCAAATCCAGGACCCCAAAGGTAGCGTTCTCAGAAGTGCTACCTGTTCCACGCGCAGGGCCAGCTAGGCAGGCGGAGCTCAGGGGTCTCAATGCGTGGATGAGACACTGGTGTCAGGAGGAGGGGTTTAAGTTTGTTAGGCACTGGGGAACGTTTTGGGACAAGCCAGGCCTGTACAAGAGGGACGGGCTTCACTTGAACCAAAACGGAACCAGACTGCTGGCGCGTAACATTAAGAAGGTGGCAGAGCAGCTTTTAAACTGACTCCTGGGGGAAAGCCGACAGGAGCCGAGGGGCATCCGGTTCGGGACTCCTCATCCCTCGGGAATGAGGGTGCAGAGGATGGGGAACAGTCAAGTAATAACAGAGTAAGAATTGGGAGTGGTAGCGTGATGGGACATGACAGCCAGTCTAGCAAGACAGAAGGCTGCAGGAATAAAGGGGCAAACATGCAGCCCTTCTTGGGAGACCAGGTATATAAGTGCTTTTATGCAAATGCCCGAAGTCTTCGGGCAAAGATGGGAGAACTGGAATGTTTGGTGGCTAGGGAAAACATTGACATAGTAGGTATAACAGAAACCTGGTGGAATGCGGAGAACCAGTGGGATACTGCAATTCCAGGATATAAACTCTATAGGAGGGACAGAGAGGGGCGTGTTGGAGGTGGGGTGGCCATCTATGTCAAAGAGGGGGTAGAAACCACCAGAGTAGAGCTGGAGGGGGGCTCTGACTCCTCCGTAGAATCACTGTGGGTTAGATTACCAGGCTCAAAGAGTGATGTAATAGTAGGGGCATGCTACCGTCCTCCAGATCAAAAACCTGAAGGGGATCTTGAAATAAGGAAGCAAATCAGGGAGGTGTCAACGAGAGACAGGGTTGTAGTCATGGGGGACTTCAATTATCCTCACATCGACTGGGTCAATTCATGCTCAGGTCATGAAAGAGAGACTGGATTTCTGGATATGTTAAATGACTGTGCCTTAGAGCAGCTTGTCACGGAACCGACCAGAGGACAGGTGACTCTGGACTTGATATTGTGTGGCACTCAAGATCTGGTCAGGGAGGTAAATGTTACCGAACCGTTGGGGAATAGTGACCATGCTGCGATCTGTTTCGCCATGCATGTCGGAGGGAGAGTGCCGAGCAAATCTGACACGAAAACCCTTGACTTCCGAAGGGCAGACTTCCCCAAAATGAGAAGACTAGTTAAGAAAAAGCTGAAAGGGAAGGTAAAAAGAGTCCAATCGCTCCAGAGTGCATGGAGGCTGTTTAAAACAACAGTCATAGAGGCCCAGCGGGAGTGTATCCCACAAAGGAGGAAGGGCTCGACCAAGTCCAGGAGGATGCCGGCATGGCTAACAAGCACAGTTAAGGAGGCTATAAAAGGCAAGGAAGCTTCCTTCCGTAAATGGAAGTCTAGCCCTAATGAGGAAAATAAACAGGAGCACAAACTGTGGCAAAAGAAATGTAAAAAGATGATACGGGAGGCCAAGAAAGACTTTGAGGAACGTATGGCAGGCAACATAAAAGGGAATAATAAAAGCTTCTTCAAATATGTTAGAAGCAGGAAACCTGCCAGGGAAATGGTGGGTCCGCTGGATGGTGAGGGAGAGAAAGGGGTGATAAAAGGGGACTTGGAGACTGCAGAGAAATTAAATGAGTTCTTTGCATCTGTCTTCACGGCAGAAGACCTCGGGCAAATACTGCTGCCAGAACGGTCTCCCCTGACTAAAGAATTAAGTCAAATAGAGGTTAAAAGAGAAGACGTCTCAGACTTAATTGACAAAATAAAGATCAATAAATCACCAGGTCCGGATGGCATCCACCCAAGAGTTCTGAAGGAACTCAAGAATGAAGTTGCTGACCTCTTGACCCAAATATGCAACTTGTCCCTTAAAACAGCCACTGTGCCAGAGGATTGGAGGATAGCTAATGTCACGCCAATCTTTAAAAAAGGAAGGAGGGGAGACCCGGGAAACTACAGGCCGGTCAGCCTAACATCTGTTCCAGGGAAGATGGTGGAAAGTCTCATTAAGGATAAAATCTTAAAATACATAGAAGAACAAGCTCTGCTGAGGGAGAGTCAGCATGGCTTCTGCAAGGGGAAGTCTTGCCTCACAAACCTGTTAGAATTTTTTGAAAAGGTCAACAGGCATGTGGATGCGAGCGAACCCGTGGATATTATATATCTGGATTTTCAGAAGGCGTTTGACACGGTCCCTCATGAAAGGCTCCTGCGAAAACTCCACAGTCAGGGAATAAGAGGGCAGGTCCTCTTGTGGATTAGGAACTGGTTGAAGACCAGGAAACAGCGAGTGGGAGTCAATGGGCAATTTTCACAATGGCGAGAGGTGAAAAGCGGTGTGGCCCAAGGATCGGTCTTGGGACCGGTGCTTTTCAACTTATTCATAAATGACCTGGAGTTGGGGATAGGCAGTGAGGTGGCCAAGTTTGCGGATGACACTAAACTTTTCCGGGTGGTAAAGACCAGCAGGGATTGTGAAGAGCTCCAGAAGGATCTCTCCAAACTGGGAGAATGGGCAGCAAAATGGCAGATGCGCTTCAATGTAAGTAAGTGCAAAGTGATGCACATTGGGGCAAGAAACCAAAATTTCACATATACGCTAATGGGTTCTGAGTTGTCTGTGACGGATCAAGAGAGGGATCTTGGGGTGCTGGTGGACAGGTCGATGAAAGTGTCGACCCAGTGTGCGGCGGCTGTGAAGAAGGCCAATTCCATGCTCGGGATCATTAAAAAGGGGATTGAGAATAAAACGGCCAATATCATTATGCCTTTGTACAAATCGATGGTAAGGCCACATCTGGAGTATTGTGTCCAGTTCTGGTCACCATACCTCAAAAAGGATATAGTTGAATTGGAAAAGGTGCAGAAAAGAGCGACCAGAATGATTTGTGGGCTGGAGCACCTCCCTTACGAGGAAAGGCTACAGCGTCTGGGGCTTTTCAGCCTAGAAAAAAGGCGCCTGAGGGGGGACATGATTGAGACTTATAAAATTATGCATGGGATGGAGAGAGTGGATAGAGGGAAATTCTTCTCCCTCTCACACAACACCAGAACTAGGGGACACGCACTAAAATTGAGTGGAGGGAGAGTTAGAACAGACAAAAGAAAATATTTCTTTACCCAGCGTGTGATTCATCTGTGGAACTCCTTGCCACAGGATGTGGTGATGGCACCTGGCCTAGATGCCTTTAAAAGGGGTTTGGACAAATTCATGGAGGAAAAGACCATCACAGGTTACAAGCCATAAGCAACCTCCTGGTTTTTTTTTTTTTTTTTTTTTAAAGAAGTGGGTTTTCTCTGTGCCAGGTGCAAGGGAGTGGCGACTGGACACAGGTATCTTGTTGTCTCGTGTGCTCCCTGAGGCATCTGGTGGGGCCACTGTGTGACACAGGAAGCTGGACTAGATGGGCTTTTGGCCTGATCCAGCAGGGCTCTTCTTATGTTCTTATGTTATGTTCTTAACATGCCCAGTGCTTTAATGCATCCTCTCAATGTCAGGTTGCAAAACAGGTCTGTTTGACCCATCATTTCCGGTACTAACAGCCCAATCCTATCCTCAGCCAGCAACTAGCATTCAGCAGCGTCAGTGTGGGCTCCAGTTGGCCAGGGACCATGACATGACATTGAGGTGAGTAAAATATTTTTTTTTTATTTACCTACTCTGCTGTGCCATGGTCCCCAATGGGTCTACTCGAATCTTCACCAGCTCATTGGCTGGTGCAAGTCTGAGTGGGACCAAGGGGGCATGTTGAGGCACAAAAGGGCACATAGGATATCAGTGGAGCTGCTGCCGCTGGTGTCTGCCCCCCTGCCCCTCCCAAACACACTCCAAATCAGCCTCAATCCATGCCCCGACCCTCCATCTCCCCACAGCCCAACCCTGCTGCCAACTTACCGGCACTGGCAGTTGGGTGCTCCAGTGGCGCACACACAAGATCGCCAGCCATTTGCACTGGCAGGCCTATTGCATGCACCGTGCTGCAGCTGCAGTGCCTGCGGCGGTGCCATTCTGTCTAGGGAATGCGACCCCCATCAGCAAACGCCCACATAAGATTTGGCCACTGGCTGGGGAGTTGTGATTATTGTAGAGAGGCCCTGAAGTAAAAATCATAAAATCAGTACCAGGCTCCTGGATGTGATCACACTTCTACCTGAACCCTCATTGAAAGCAGATGACCCATGCAAGTATTACTGCACTGTTATAAAAACTAAGAAAAACATAAAGGAAACTGGTCCGACTTTACAAACTCCTAGATAGCCGATTTTGACATTAGAATGATGTCTGGATGCAATCCTAATATTAATTAAATCTCAGTGCAACAGAAGACAGGAAAGCACCCCTTAAAACACTCAACTCACATAGAGAGGCAAGAGTGTGACCTGCAGCAGACCCTCCATTATTCAAATATAAGCCCCTTTTGTATAGATTTATAAAGTGAAATATATAATGGTCTTCTAATATGAACAAATGATAGGGGGCCTATTTTAAATAAGCCATGGCAGAGCACCATCTGCTGGACCTGTGGAATAATTGGTGCTTATCAAAAGCTCCAGGAAGCAGGTAGGTGTGTTACATTTCTCTGGCAGGGCACCTGTCCTTTTAGCACTTCTATGACAGGCAGAAATAGAACAGGTGAAGCTTTTTCCAGCATGCATTCACAACAATGGGGATAGAAGCATCACCTTGTATGCCCTCTGTACGTGCAGCTCTTTAAAAGTACAGGAAGTGTGACTAAAAAAAAGTTGACAACCCAAGCTGGGATGTAATTAAAGTGTTATGGTCATTTTGAGGAGGAGATGTATGATTAACTTTTCATATCATCTGACTATATTAGAAGGCAAAACTTTGGTTTGTGTGGGCTCCACATGGTCCTATTATGTTATGACCCCACATTATGTTATGTGCACTGTTGTTGTTCAGTCGTTAAGTTGTGTCCGACCCTTCGTGATCCCATGAACCATATCCCGCCAGGCCTTCCTGTCCTCCACTATCTTCCTGAGTTCGCTCATTTTCATGTTCGTTGCATCGGTGATGCTGTCTAACCATCTCATCCTTGGCCTTCCCCTTCTCCTTTTGCCTTCAATTGCCTTTGCCTACAAATCCTGAATACGGACAGCAAATCTGCAGGATTTTATTTCAATTTGTCTCCTGTTAGAAGGGCCTACTTGTACCTATTTGAAACTTATCCATTTTCACTTTATTATTTTCAATCATATTTAATAATGTTTATTTAATAATACTTTTGAAAACTCACTGCCTGTTTCAGTCTAGAATGGAGCATTAGTGTCTCTCGCTCTTTTTCAGGTTTCCTGTGGCTAACGCCACAAGGCCTTATGTGTCTCCCACACCGTGGTCTACAGTAGCTTCATCGATGGTCTTGCCACATGCATTTTGAGCACTTAGATAGGCATAACATAATGCTAAGGAACAGGGATGTGGATCAAGTCTCTGACTCCAAGTCTCAAGTCGTCCCAAGTCTTTGCCCCCAAGTCCCGAGTCTTTGGTTGCGAGTTGCGAGTCCCTATCTATTTAATGGGGGAAATGGGGTTAAACCTGAATAAGATTTGACTTGTCGTAAAAGGCTCCAACTCTCTAGTCGAGTCTTTCGAGTCTTTTACAATCGCTGAGACAAGTCCAAGTCAAGTCATTGACGCGACTTGAGTCCGATTCGAGTCCGTCTCAATGGACTCAAGACTACATCACTGCTAAAGAACCATGCATGACTCTATGAAGCTGGTTATCAGAGCTGCTGGGACTTATTCTGTATTTAACCATTCAGTTACTGCAATCCAGTGCTTTAAGTATTCAGTAAAGCTTGCACCACTAACCTTTTTGCAAGAGGGGAAATGGACAAGAGAAGAAGAGAAACCAAAAAGGAGAGGATGAGCGTGAAATGTCCCATGTTTAAAATATGAGTAAATGGCTGTCCTGATATACTTCTGCACTGGTGCTCATAATTCCTCATATAAAAGGAATTATTATTATTATTATTATTATTATTATTATTATTATTAGTAGTAGTAGTAGTAGTAGTAGTAGTGTATTTATATACCACATTTCAACAAAAAGTTCACAAAGTGGTTTACAGACAAAATCAAATGATTCAATGGCTCCCTGTCCCAAAAGGGCTCACAATCTAAAAAGATGCAGAGCACCACCAGCAAACAGCCACCAGAAAAGACACTGTGCTGGGGTGAAAGGGGGGCAGTTACTCTCCCCCTGCTAAATATAAGAGGAGCAGCAATTGAAAAAGTGCCTCTTGCCCAGTTAGCAGGTTTGGGCTCTGCTAAAATTCATTTGAAGTGGTGTGGAGAAAAGCCTTTTCTGTTTAAACGAATAGGGGTCAGTGGAAGTTCAGCCCATTCTCATGCCGTGGGATCCCACATGCTGAGTTCTTCATAATTCTGCGTCTGTTTTTGTCTCATCTATGTTATCATTGCTGTGTCTTTTGCTTTGCTTTTCCTTAGTCTTTCTCAACGTCTTTTCAATGTCTCAGCCTTGCTGCTCTTCAAACAATACAATTATCATCCCTCCCATCTTACCAGTAATGTAGACTTGAGTCTATTGGACTCGAGTCGAATTCAAGTCGCGTCAATGACTTGACTCAGACTTGACTTGGTGATTGTGAAAGACTCGAAAGACTCGACTCGAGACTTGGAGCCTTTTTCAACAAGTTGGATTTTATTCAGGTTTAACCCCATTTTCCCCATTAAATAGATAGGGACTCGCAACCAAAGATTCGGGACTTAGGGGGAAAGACTTGGGACTTGGACCTAGAGACTTGGAGGACCCAAACCTCTTACCTATTTCTTCTGCATTTCTCTCCAGAAGTGGAACTACCCATTTATTTGAATAGAACCTCCAATTCTGCTCTCTACATTTCCTTGACAAACGAATTCTTCCTAACTCAGCAATCTTATCCTTGAGTTGTGCCTAGCGTGGGTGAGAAAAAACTGTCCCTAAACTTGCAATGCTATGTTGATGAGAAAAAATGATACATCTGTAGCAATGCATAATTGCAGTGCACCAAGGAGGCTCTGCCAGCGCATGGGAGTAAACTGGGTAGAGCCAGAAACATGTTGGAAGAGGAGTGGGTCTCAGTCTACGTCCTATGCACACACTCAGAGATCATTTCCACCTCTGATTATGGCATAACATTACACCCATAGAAGAGATGATGCAAGTTAAAACATGTCCATTAGAGTTGATGGAGAGCCTCAGACAACTGCACCCCACCTTCTACCGTTCTGGTGCATGGTTGAGCATTGCGGGTAGAAGGTGTGTTTGTAATGGGTCGGGTGACATCATAGGGTTTCTCAGCTGTTGCTAAGTGCTGATTGGTGCCTTCCATGCATGGGTAATAAGAGGTTGTCATTGGTGATTGGCATTGTGATTGGTGGGTGGCACTGGAGTTGCAGGGACACGGTTGGTGTATCTGCCAGTGTTGCTAAGTAAGCATGTTGACAGCTATTGTGCTGTTGACTGCTCGTTGAGGACAAGATTGCTACTATGTTACGCTGGTATTAGCTCTCTAGTAGTGGCTGTTTGGTGTGCTGAGATCATAGGCTCACCCTGTAAAACTCCTATTTCTTAAAATGCTTCCAGAGGTGAAATGATTTTGCAACTCAGACTCTACATGATCCAAAATGACCACAAACATTTTTTAATTCTAGGCTGAGTTTGAAAACTAGTCTCTTATCTTTTCTAATTATGTTAAATTGGAGGAAATTGTAGTTCATATAATTCCCCACTGGGCTACATTACCAAATTCTTACATGGGTCTAAGAGTCATTGCCTCTTCCATGGGAACCTCATAAACCAGTTCTGACAGGGCAAGTGGGGCTGCTAGGTTTGGTTTTGTCAACAAGAAGCCCTGTAATGTGGGGGTGCAAGAAACTTTCTTAGTTCTATGCAAAGTTTCCATAGCTCTGTGCAAACATTCATTTGATGTAGAAATGAACACATGGAGAAGGGGGACTGGAGTCATGCCTACCAGCCCTGCCCCTACCCTCCGTGCATTCAGGGTGCTGTTTGACCTTGATACCTTGAATATATGGAGGTTGGGGGCAGGTCCCCCCTCCCAACACACACACACACACACACACACACACACACACACACACACACACACATTTCTTCACATAAAGAACACTTGTGAAGTGCTCAGTTATGAAGTCTGCCAGCTGACAACTTCATAAATAATTTCCTAGAATTTAGCTTTAGCATTCTTCACTCTTACACTGCCATATCCTGATTGACATTATTTTGCGACCTACATTATTATTCTGGGACCTACAGAGCCCTCCCCAAAAAGTCGGGTTGGCACTGACATTTTGAAAATGTCAAATTTGAAGATTATTTCAGAGGTCTTCCCAAATAAATAAATCTACAGATTTTTAAGGGAAGCCAAATGAGGTGTTGTTTTTTTAAGGCAAGTGAAATTTCTCAGAGTGTTTTTGCAAATCCCTAGGGTTGGAACTGAAATTTCACTTGAAGCAACATTTCAGGATTTCTCCCAAGACACAAAATATCTGAGAATTTTCAAAGGAAACTAAAGTGAAAGTGAGATGACAAGTGAATTTTCACGGGGTGGGGGAGGGTGGTCCACATATCCCTATGTCAAAAGGCCAATTGCAGTACAATTTTTCATGACTTTGGGTGCAATCCTACCTGCGAGATAGGCCAGCAGTCTCTGCGCCAATCCAGGATGTCACAAACATGCCCTAAGCTTGGAAGTGCAGGCTCCAATGCACACCAGAGCAGGTAAGGGCCGTCCAGAGCAGCGCAGGGGTGGGAGGGGTGGGTGGATCAGGCATGGGAGGGGGGAGGGATTGTCGACAGCAGCGCACACCGAATCCTATCCCACTTCCCAGGCCTTTTGTTCCTACACGGGTGCCTTCCATGCTGGCATATAGCTGGCATATATAGCTTCCAAATAGCTGGCGTAGATCCGAGGAGACCTATTGGAGATACGGAGGCTTTACGTCTGGCCCCTCCCCTTCCCCCGCTGGATGCAGTGTGGGCTGTTTGGCCCCTCTGCACCGGCAGGGGATAGGATTGGGATATTTATCAATTTAGAAGTAATAATGTGACAAAAGATATTGCCAGGAAGATGCAATCTGGCACTTATACAGGCCTCTGGATTGCCACTGAAATATGAAAGTTGCATAGAAAGGGGAAATTTCAAGGGTACAAGTGTGCCAGAACCAAACCCAAGAAACCCCCCTTCAGACCTCCCTCCACATGCATATATCGACTGCCCACTGGGGGGGAGCATTCTGGCTTTCCCCTCCACACGTTCACTGTATGCAAGGGGATTGTGTGAAAAGGGCTACTGTGAGAAATGAAACTGCGGGCTTGTTTCCAGCATTCTGATATTCCAAGTGGACACACCAGAACTTGTTTATTCCACCAGCTGCTCACATATTTGAATCTGCGTATCACACAGTCAGCCTGTGTGCTGCTTAGTCACAAGGGAAGCCTTTGCTAGCTTGTAGCCTCAGGTGAAGTGATGCATACTGCCAAATGTGAGCGATAGAAAAGAACATTATACGGTTTAAAAAACAAAACTAAACCCTTCCTCTCAAGCGTCACATTCTTGCTCTGTACATTTATTTTTTAACCCTTGTTTGCACAGATGCATGACACACACACTGTACAAATAATACAACAAACCCACCCATCCCACCCACCCACCCACCACCAGTGAAGCCATCCAGCTAGTAGAAAGGTTCCTGGGAAATGGGTCCTCTCCTGTATATCATCTCTTTCCAGGAGGCAAGAGTTGTGCCAAGTGATGGCTTTTCATCCCTAGTCTTTTTCTGTTAGGTCTTGGTCTGTGGGGCAACTAGGCCAGCTTACTTAGGACAGAGAGGACTTAGTTTGAAAACTTAGACAAGGGAGAAGGAGGAAAATGTAAACAGAAATAAAAATTCAGTTGTGACATGGTGTATGCACGTTGTCCTCCACCTGCGCCCCTAACCCTTCACCAAGATGGACAATTTGTCCTAACAATTATTTTGACTGGATTTTTATTCCAAAGCTGTGGCTGCCCCCCTCCCTGCATCAATTCATAGACACAAACTGTATTTATGACTGCAGACGATGCTCCTTCTGCAGGGGGCAGAGGGGAAGGACTCACGGGGGGGGGGGAGGATTATAGCTCAGTGATAAAGCACAAGAAGTCCCCGGTTCAATCCCCAGTATCTCCAGGGAGGGTTGGAAAAAGACCCCTGTCTGAAGCCCTGGAGAGCCATTGCTAGGACCAGCCAAGACCTCCTGATGCCTGAGGCAGCATGCCAAATACTTCCCCCCTTACCCAGTGATGTGCCAGCTTCTGCTCCTCCCACTCTGCAATGTTCTAGCTCAGCACTCCCCTCCCCGTCCATATTTCCTCTTCCGCTCTGTCCTCCTCTTCCTTTTCCAATCCAAGGAATGGAAGGAGGAGGAGGAGCAGTGGAGGCAAGTAGGCAAATAGGGATGGGTACCCCACCAATTTGCTGCCTGAGGCAACTGCTTCACTTGGCCTCATGGATGGGCCGGCCCTGGTCACTGCCAGTCAGAGGAAACAATACTGAGCAAGATGGCCCAAAAGTCAGATTCAATATAAGGAAATTACATGTGCATATAGCTCTGAAACAAGAAAAAGGGTACTTCTCATGGCAGAAGTGGTGCAGGGGGGAAACAAGCCAACTGGAGCAGCACTCCTGGCTCTATCTAGATGCCAGCAGAGTAATCCCTCCACCAGCCTGTGTGGTTTCTATGGCTCTGGTCCACATCAGTGCCTGGACAGCGCACAACCAAATTTGCTTAAATAAATAAATCCATTCACAAGTTGACTATTCCTGTATGCAGTCAGCACCCCCATGACTTATAAAGATACACTCTTGTGGATTTGAAGGGGTCTTGATTCAAGTGCCCTTATTCAGGGCACCCAAGTCCTGCAAGCACCAGTTCAAAGCATGTGCTAATCCCGCCATCATAAAATCAAATCCAGATGATGCTCTGTACAAGTGGCACAACATAGATGAGGGGGATTACATGGAAGTTTTGCACATTAGAAATATTAAGATGTACCCTTTCCTGCAAGTACAATTGATTAGTCTTCTGATTTGCAAACATGCTGAACTTGGTGCATGGAGAGTCTAGGCAAGTCTACTACTTACATTGGGCAGAGAGAAAGCTTCGGCAGAAGATGGAAGATTCCAATGCAGCATGATGGTAGTATTAATAGATGCCCATTCCAAATAATTTGTAGGAAGGGCCTGCATCAGCATACCAGGAGGGCCCACTGTGAACCTCTGACTGGAGAGGACCTGCAGCAGCCACTACAGCCTGGCCTCCCTCTCACTGGGCAATAGTGAGGATTACTCCCCTCCAGTGCCTCCTGAACAACTGGAGAGTCCACCAGAATAGCGGCGTCGCTGGAGTGAGTGCCACCCGGTACGGAGCTTACCTGCAGGAGCCGGCATTCCGGAAGTTCAGGGGCTCTCCACATTGCTTTTAATGTGAAAAGCACGTCTCTGGACTGCCCCCCTCTGAGTGCAGCTGCCGCGCGTGCTCACTGAAGCGCAGTGAAAACACGTGCTTCAGCGAGAGTGTGAGGCATCTGCGCCCCAAGAGGGCTGAAGATTACCAGGGCAGGGGCTCATAGGCGCTTGGGTGACAGTGACAACCCACCATGGGTGGCACCCTGTGCAGCCCGCACCAGCAGCCGCACCCCCGTTGTGATGCCACTGCACCAGCAGGAATGTTTCTTAACGTGTGTTCCCCCCCCCCCTCAAATGTGGATCTGACCTCATTTGTAAGACACCTTTTCCTTCCAACTATAAGCAGGAGAACTTTCTAAGAAAGTGCTGACATTGCCAGACAAAGCAGCTAGAAGGAGCAGGTGAAAACGGCTTGGAGAGGTACTGTTTTCCGCCCAGTTGTTCAAAGAATGACCCAGGCATTCTAAGTTCACTGCTTCATCTCTTTCTGTTCACCCCATGTCATTCTTTAACCATTACAATGACCAATCACCATGATCATGAATTTCACATCGCTCTCTAGAAAAAGATCCCAAAGAAAGAATGAAGTTTTGTCAAATGAAATTAATACGTTCGCACTTTGATCAGCTAGTGTGATATAATAATGTGTAACTAGCTCACTCAGCATTTTATCTAAGAATCTTGAAACAGCATGTTAAGGCTGCATCTTTAGACATAATCTACCCAGGAGATTATCTTGGCGTGGCTTGCAGGATAATCTTGTGAAGCCATTACATGTGTTTATTCCCTGCCTGCAAAACACCTAAGCTGTCCCGGGAGTCTTCCATGCCACGTGAATAATTCATGAGGATTTAGGGGATCTCAGTCAGGGCAGGGCAGGGCAGGGCAGGGCCCGAGATGGAGCAGGTACTTGTTTAAAATCAGAAAATCACCGGAAGCAAAAGAGAAGCTGAACCAGAGAGGCTTTGCCAAACATGGACACACACATTGCGAAGTACTCATATTCCAATATACCTCATATTCCAATACTGTTTTTACTCTAGCTCTAAAATGCCAGAATCCAGACGAACTCCAGCACAAGTTTCAATTTCTACTCTCTTTACCAGCTGAAGTGTTTTGCCTCACCGACGTGCCATTGTGGTGGAGGGGAAGGAGGCATTCCCCCATTTTTCAGATCACGATTCCTCAGAAGCACCTATATCCAACTCACCAGTTCTGCATACTGACTATTGTTACAACCAGTGGCGTCGCGATGTGGGGGCCCCCGTGACGTCACTACCGGAAGTGATGTCGCCACTGCAAACCACTTCAGAGGCGCAGGGCGGGATGGTGGGCCAAACCCAGCACCATCTCTGCTTCCGAAATGGCATGGTTCTCACCCCCCACCGCTGCTTTGTCACACACACCCAACACTTGTCCCCCCCACCCCCACCTGCCGATGCTTCTGGTTACAACAATTTTGTGGACTGAAATTTGTGATGGGTAACATCCTCCCATTTCGATTTGAAGATTGGCCTGGTTTTTCTGAACTTTCTTGGGGAACAGTCAGGGGAAATGTACCAGGAATGAAACATCTTCAACAGGATTATGGTCACAAAAACAACAAAAAAGTTAAAAATGTTTAAAACATGTATCTTCAAAAAGCAGCTTTATAAGTCTTTTAAAAATGCACTGTATGCAATAAAATACTTTAAAAGTCTTCTCTAAAATACAATAAAAACAATTTAAAACATGTAGCATGACGTTTCATTCTTTCTCTATGAATCTCATCAGATGCTGAGAGCCTAAGCCGGCAGGAAGATGATGAAAACATCGCAGTCCTGCTGCTATATTTAAAAGGAACTTTGGTACACATTTTCCTGAAGCCAATTAGTACCGGAACAGAGACGTCAGAATTTACCGCTATTAACCTGTCCCTGTACTAACCCAGATTACTGCCCCTAGCGGCCACCCGTGGTATTGCACTCCTATTTATTGCAATCCTATTTATTGCTGGGGTCCAAATCCTATTAATCATAGATAGTACTTGTTTACGATTCAGGACCCCCTTACCGTGTTTGAAGATCTCTATGGCTTCCAAACCAAGTCTTGCTCTAAGGTTTCACTCATGACCTAGTCTCTCTGTGTCTTCAAAATTAATACAATTACCTGTGTCCACCATATGTTCTGCAAGGGCAGATTGTTCCACATGCCCCAGTCTACTAATGGTCAATTCTGACGTCTCCCGGTACTAATTGGCTTCAGGAAAATGCGCACCAAAGTTCCTGTGCCAGTAATAAAACACATACACAGAGGAATGCAGGCCCGCATCAGTACATGGCACCCTTGGGCAAATGCCTGTGGCCCAGTGCCTCAGAAGGGCCCACCAGCAAGATGCCTGCACTGTCACTGGGTCCTATACTGCCATGCCTTGAGTGGAGCTGCCATTTTAATTCCCCTAGTGCCTAGAGTGACATTACATTGGGGAATTATGGGGGAATTAAAATGGCTGTTCCAGCTGTGCCAGTGCTCAGAGAAGCACTACTACTTCTGCCAGCCACTGTTTTCTGCATCTGGTAGGCCCAATGGGACTGGATCCATCAGAGGGCACTTTGTCCACGCCCCCCTGAAAAGCTGAAGCCCACCCTACAGAAAGATAGGCTGTACTTCTGCCTAAGCATTTACTTTTAATAGTACTTCTGGTCTTTCTTCATGTTATTGTTTTATTATGAAAGTAAATAAGCACTGTTGCAAACAGTGTTGCACTGTTGCAAACAGAAGCGATATTGTATCACTGGACTAGATATTATCAGCCAAATCCATTAATTGCTCTGGTTAATCAGACAATATGGGGACTGTTAGTCAATCTAACAGTCTCTTCAACTGTGGTCAATGCCAAAAGGGGATACAAATAAAATGAAATGTTAGCTATTATGGACGCTATAGTATAAAAAGTATCTTATGGAGTTTTATGTTGTCTTAATAAAATCGTATATGTTTTTTTAAAGGATGATGTAGAAATTATTTATCCAAGTCCAAATGTACAAAAGGAAGCACATGCAAATTATGCCAACAAATAGTATTTGTACATAACAGATACCACTGGGGTGGATCTCGGCAGCAAACACACACATTGAATTCTATTCCCAATTTTTAGCCTGCCCACCCCATCACCCTTCTCTCCTCGGACTTACGCCAGCTACATAGCTGGTGTGGGTCCAAGGAAACCCATAGGGGACCAGAAGACATACCCAGAGGTAAGTAAAAAAATTTTCTACTTACTGCTGGAGGGCCTTCTGGCCACCCCTCCTCACCATTGGATTCAGCGCACGCTGCATCAGCACAGCTGCATCATAATCAGTAGTGAAGGATAGAATTGGGCTCTTATGTATGTAATAGATATAAACAGACTCTCACAAGGGAAGATGTCACCTGGTTATCGCTTTAGGAACACTTGGATGTCCTGTCTAGATTATTAGAATCATAGAATGTCAGTTGATAATGTAACTCAGTAATTTATTGCTCTGGTGATGTAAACTGTTAATCCTCATGGGATGCAGATTGTGCTGAATTGATAATATGTAATGGTTCTTTTATATATTAAATAGGGTTTTGTTTTGTCTGGTTTTGCATGGTGCTATTTTCTGGACTTCTATGTCACTGTAACATGCCTTGCTAGCCTCCATACTTCAGATTCTCAACAAATGATTTCATAATGTTGAACTTGTAAATGATATAGTTTAAACATGAAGCAGCACTGATTGGCACAGCTTTGAAACTCTTGTGAATTTTCAGACAATAATTACAATAACAATATCTGTATTTATATACCCAGAGGTGTAACTTACCTCCACAGCGCCCAGAGCAGTGACATCACAACATACATCTTGACATCACTTCTGGGTTCTCTCCTGAAGTGAGAGAACCCACCCTGGAGGTGCCTACGGCGGCTGTGGCCGCTCTCCATGCTCTCTCCAAGTGGAGAGAGAGCATGGACAGCGGCCCTGGCTTTGCAATTGGGTCATGGTTGCCTCTTCCTCACAACCTCCTCCTCGAGACATGCCCCAAGTAGGAGGCTGTGAGGAGGAGACGGCGGCGGCGGCTCGATTGTGATGGCGGCCCTGGCGACCATTCTCCGGTCTCCACTCTCCGATTGCAGCTGTGGCAGTGGCCGCTCTCCACTCAGAGCAGAGAGTGAGAGGAGAGGGAAAGCGCCTGCGGCTTCACGCACCGAGGAGGCTGTGAGGAGGAAGAGGCTGCAGTGGAGCCTGAGAGGTGTGCCTCAATTGCGCCCCCTTGGCAGAGCACCAGGGGCAGGTGCCCCTCAGGCTTCAGGTGCCCCTCAGGCTCCACCATAGTTATACCCCTGTATACAGTATACCGCCTTTCTGTCGTCAGATTTCTCCTCAGTATTCAAGGTGGTTTACACAGGCAGGCTTTTCTAAATTCCCGTAGGGAGTTTTCCAATAAATGTTCTATTTGCATAGAACCCGTCTTCTCCAGCTGTTTCCTTTCAAAGGTGTGGTTGAATAGGGGGAACTTTTCACAAGAAAAACAGTTTCACAATCTCAGTAGAACATCATAGTCATATCCCTCAGGCACCTCACTGCAGTCAGGATTTGACCCAAAACAATCAGGGCTGGCTCTAGGTTTGAGTTGGCCCTTGGCAAGATACTTTCCACTTAGCTCCCTAAGGGCCCCTCTCCCTTTATCTTGGTAGTGGGTGTGGCAGTAAACATGGGTTTCTATTTTTCTCTTGCCTGCCACTACACCCACGTATGGAGAGGGGGCCCACAAATCCTGTGGCAGCTGGTTACTTGCTGGGCCCACTCCTTCCTAGTGAGCCAGAGTCGGCATCTGTAGTGGGTTCCCCATGGCACGTGCACCCCAGCAGTTGCCCAACAGTGCCATGTGCTGGTTAAGGCTTTAACTCCCCCACCCTACTTTTCCTGTCTATTTCTGCCCTTACTTTCAATTTCATTATGTATTGAAGCGTAGCACACTGGGACATCACATCAGTAGCACGTGTGCATGCTAGCGTCATGAGTAAGGCACCAACCAGACCTGAGAGAAGAAAGTACAGTACAGCATGCTTAAGATGTCCTGTCAGTACTATACAAGTGATATTGCTATACCTCACTTCCTCATATGCAAATGTGATCTTCTTCAAATGTTCGGCAGTAGTTTATTGGCATGGTAAGTGACAGCATAGCAGGGATGTGCGGTGCAAGCAGGCAGGTGAGGAAACCCGCCCCTTTGTAGTTCCCGGTAAAGCACCGCTGCCTAACCGGAGGATTGCACACATGTGCTACCCGCTTATTCGAGTGCAAGCAGGTAGGGCGCACGCACACAACTCCCCGGTTAGGCTGTGGCGCGTTACTACAAGGGAGCAGGGTTGCCTCACCTGCCACGCCCACACTGCACGTCCCTGCAGCATTTGCATTTTCTGTCTTTCTGGGGTCCCGCACAGCTTCTACATAAGGTGCCCCAAGGACTAGATACACAATGCTACTACTACTATTACTAAGAATGTTTATACATACTACTTTTCAACAAGGAAGTTCTTAAAGCACTTTACACAGCAAAAACAATCAATCAATTAATCAATAAACCTTTATTGGCATAACATAACATAAAAAGAAAGTGATAGTAATAATACATAGCACAATAAACAAACAAAAAGAGAAAATGTGAAAAAAGGAGGCATGACAAAATAAACAGTTGACAATCCTTTTACCTAGGTTCCATAATGTCAATCACCATAACCACTCTACGTTCCATGGTTAGTTGAAAGAAATTAGCTAACTGGTTGATGATCCATTTGTTGGTAGATGAAAGTAAAATCAGGACGATATCAGTATCAGACTTCCCTTGCAAATTTACCAACAGAGAGAGAGACAGCAAAAACAAAAAGAGGAGAAAAAAAAGAGATACTATGCTACTATGAGATAATTTGAGGAAAAAGTGACACTATGCCAAGCACTTCCATTTGTCATCTGAAGCTGTGCTCTGTATTCCCCTTTCATCAGATGTTCAGTTGAACGGGGGTATGTGGGACGGGGGGCCTTTTTGGTTGCTGCCCCCAGGTTGTGAAACTCTGCCCCAGGAGGCTTGCTTTGCCTCCCCCATTATTGGCTTTTTGACACCTGGCAAAGGCTTTTTTAAAAAACCAGGCTTTTTAGTTGGTTTGATTTTACCTCTACTAAGTTATTGGGAGGTTTTCCCTGCAGCCCCTCTGTTTGATGCCTTTGCATTTTGGATTGTTGTTTGTTTAAATTATTTTATTGATTATACTGCATTGTGGTTTTTGCTTCTATTGTGATGTATTATCTGTAGTATTTTGTATTGAGCACCATCTTGGGATATGTATCTTTTAATAAACTACATAACGCCATCTATCTATATACTGTATCTACACACACACACACACACACACACACACACACACACACACACACACACACACACACACACACACTACAAGTATCTTGAGAGACCTGGGAAATGTCTGAAGGGGTGTGGTTTTTTTTTTTTTTGGAAGCTTTTTACTAAATACATTGTAGGCATAATCAGATGAACAGTTACAAATAAATACTTCTTCCCAATTCTGTACCATCAGAACTGCTGCATCAAAAACAAAACAAAAAAAGCCCAGCAATCTTAACTCAACATGCTTCATGATGTGAATAATGGAGTAGGCTGGGGTGGGCAAAGATGAAAAGGAATTATTCTGAAGAGTTTATTGAATTAATGGACTTGCATGAAAGAAGACCAACGCAAAGATGTGTCAGCTAATTCAAAACGTACGACTACCAAAAACATCAAAAGGTTCATCATTTATACACGTGCTGCTGATAACTATCCGTTTAATTTGATACTTCCTACAGCAACATGATTGACGTCAAAACAGTTCTCAACAACTCCTGTGTTTCTACTGTGACTCTGACATTGAAAGAGGCCCTTATTGCCCAGCTGGCTTATGGCATTAACATATTACGTTTCAGATTTGTTTAGAAGAACGAAACCTTGGGGGAACTAATGACATTTTTGCAAGGCTGTACCCCCTTCAGATCAAACCTTTTTACACAGACCTAGACTATCGGGTTGTGGGGCTTTACTTTTACTTAAGAGGAAACCTGATTCTCAAGATAGTGTGATGGCATAAAAGATGTACTGATAGTCAAACTTGGATAAATAGGGTCACTGTTTAAATCAGATTATATTGAAATAGGGCTCAGATCTGGAAGGCGGAGGGTTGATGTTACTAGAGGCAGTGCTGCTCATGGACTCTGGAGCTGAGTTTATACAGATCCATGGGTTGGTTTAACAACAGTGATGTCCAAGCAAAACACAACAGTCCAGAACCATGGAACCGTCTTCAGTGTGGGCTGACACTCTTCTTGCTCCAGTATATCATCTGGAATGAAGTCGGCATCAGCTTGCTCCACTTTACATAGTTCCTGACTGGGCTTTTAACTTCCATTTCCTTGTGCAATAGAACAGTAGAAGAGGCAGGTCAAAAAGGAATCTTGGGGTGGGGGTTCACTCAGCTAAAAGGCAGCGGGGTTTTGTGATGCTGTGCTAGAGGGGTTGTAGTAACTTCTTTCTTATTACCCTGACATTGCTTCCACAAACAGGCCTGAGAGGATGTCATTATAGACTTGCTATCCTTTTTCAGTAGTTACTTTAATAAAGCTTTCTGTGCAATATGTCCTACTATCCTGGGATAATAACCTCTGTCTACGTGAACAAGGAATTGCGTGGTGTTCCAGCCAAATTCTCTTACGGACACTCAAAGTCTGTGTGTTTGTGAGAATCTGCTGTTGTTTACATGACCACATCTTGGGATGTTAAATTCAAGAGCCCCTGACCTTGCCAGGAATTGTGGGCTATTTCAGTACACTTCAATCCTAATTTACTTTTTGAGCATCTGCGTAAGTCAGACGTTGATTTGAAGATGATGGAATGCAAGAGTTGTTATCCCAAAATAACTTGGTGTAAACAGCCGCCCCTACTGTCATACAGACATGTGAACCCTTTTGAACGTAAACAATTGACCTTGCTGAAAAATGCATGTTGACAATTTCGCATTACACAAATAAATACTTATCACGCATTTCGAAGAAGATGTGATCAACAACAAGTTCTCCACACTTCATGGGAAAGCTGGATCTCCACTGCGCCTCTGCCTTTCTGATGAGGTAAACACACCAAGCAGAACTACAAATTCTTTTTATGCCCAGGGAATAAATACACCATGTTGCTTCCTATTGAATAAATACACCATGTTGCTTCCTCTTAGATGAGGCCATAGCTCCAACAACTTCATCCCACATGAGTCTTCATTGCATTACTTCAGGGAAAGCTTAAAGTACCATGTGTTTGCTTTAGCACAAGGAATTTCAAATCCAGAATACAAAATCTATTTCCCCAAATGGCAGTTTCATTATTTAGGCATAAATTTACATTTTAATTTAGATTAATGAGTTACCGATTATTCACAGGAGCATTACAAGGGAGCGATGAGAAGGCAACTGCACAGACAGAAGATTCCAAATCTGAAGAGGAAAAAACTCAGGTCCCAAGGTAGTGTCCAGAGAGGCAGAATTTCATTCTGCTGTTCATGTCACAATATATCTGGGTCTTTGTTCTGCAGAGAATTGCAACCTTGAAAACTGCACAGCCTAAAATGGGACACAGAAGAGTTGAATAAATCAGAACAATTATATTCTGCTACTTAGGCCATGTGCGCACATCAGCTTACTTGGTTTTTGTCTGGTCACAGCATTCCAGCGTAAATGCTAGAGCAATTGCCGTTTCAGCAGTCTGAAGTCTGGGGCAATGTCAGCCTAGTCTGCCGTAGATAACACTGTTCCTCCCCCCCCCCCCAAGGTATAATGTATGTCTCATCATGACCTTCTTTCCACTGCATTGGAACAGTTGCAACAGAGGATATAAATATAGTCAGAGAAAGGTCTCTTCTTGTGTAAATGGCAGGAGGGACCTTTGCAACTACAACAGAGGGTACTGTAACAACTCCTTACCTGCTCTGCTGGACTACTTTACACAATCAAAATTCAAGGGGTGGTTGTGGCTGTTATTATGAAGAATATTTCTTCATCCGCTATATTCTGATAGGGATCCTCAGTTGTTTTTGTTTCCCTCCCTTTCTCTGTGAAAAAAGAAAGTAGTTTTAATAATGACACATAAAATGTGTCATTTTCTGGGAGTGCTGAGTTTTGTAGAGCTGTTGGGCAGGGGGTGTTTTACTACATAAATATGATCCTGCTGTTAGAATGCCTTGTGTTTCTATGAGAACATCGTGCTCAACTATGTTATGTGTGCCCTAATTAAACAACCCAGATGCATACTACTGCCACCATTTTCTAGAATGCGAGAAAGCGAGTCTGGATGCTGGCGACCGGAAGCCCATAATGTAACTCACAAAGCTTCTGTTCAGGAAAAAAGGAAAATACATGTTCTCTGAATTATTCAGCTGTGGAATTAGTGTTTACGGTGCAAAAGCTGGGCCACTGTCACATGCTGCTGGGCCACTGCCGCAAACGGTGAGAGGCATGGTGTGCGCGACCCTGTTTCCAGGAGGCTCTGCAGGCACCAGTAAGTTGGTGGCGGGGGCAAGGAGGGGGAGGCTCAGGGGTGTTCAGAGGTAAGAAGGTGCAGGGAGCTGCCTGGAGGGGGAGTACCTCAGCAGCAAACGCACACGCCAGATCTTATCACCTATTTTAACCCGCCCCGCCCTCTTTCTCTCCTTGGACTTACACCAGTTATATAGCTACCGTGGGTTCGAGAAGACCCATAGGCCATCAGGGGGCCTTTGCAGAGCTAAGTTAAAAATATTTGTACAGTATTTGCCTCTGGCAGCCTCCGGATTGCCCCCACCATTGGATGCAATGTGCGGTCCACCAGCGCGGCTGCATCAGTGCCAATGGTTGGGGATAGAATTGGGCCGTTTATGCCGCAATGTGTAGGGAATACCCTTCACATCTAAAATTGTTGCTTCTCACATTAACATATGGCAGTGACCCAATTTAGGAAGTCAAAGAAAACATATCATTTTTTTTTCACCGCATCTGTGGAAAACCCCCATAGCTAGCCAGCAGGCCCATTAAGTTCCATAAGGTCTGAGGTGTGGGTTCCAATGAAGGCAAGAGTCAGTGAAAAACAGGAAGCTATGCTACTGATGGATGAGCCCACAGTAACAGCCCAGTAAAGTAAATGGACCAATCGTTTGTAGAATAAACTGATTCAGAGCCCAATCCTATCCTTCCCCCCTCCCTGCTGGTGCGCTGTATCCAGGTCTTGTAAAACAGGAACATTGTATCCAGCAGGGGGTGGCAGATCAGGAGGCTTCAGAGGGGGAAGGGGATTTAAGTCTCCTTACCCCTCCGTAAGCCTCCCACTCCGCAATGGGTCTCCTCGGACTTGCACCAGCAAAATCACTGGCACAAGTTCAAAGAGAGAAATGGGGCAGGGAGGCTTGAAGAAGAGGGGATAGGAGCCAGCACACACCATCGTCACTGGATCCACCCCCTCCTGGACCCTCCCTGCCCCCCATTCTTCCCCCGCCCCATCCCATTTCGCCCCCCCTGCCCCTGCCGCTGCCTTACCTGCTCCAGTGGGTGCTGGGCGATCCGGCGACAGTCAGACTCTGTGCTCTGTTGGCAGCTATTTTATGACCACTGAACTGTGTTCCACTGTCATAAAGTCCTGCACATGCCAGTCCAATCCTACATAGGTTTGGGCCATCAGAAAAAGAATGTAGAACAGGCTGGCTGCTAGCTCCTTCTCATTTCCTGCCCCAGTCAAAGGGAAATCATTCCTACTACAATTTGTGTAGGGGAAATGGCAAACGTACAACTAGGCCAATATGATATTGCCAAATTGCAAAACCATTTGCTGCTACTGTGGTCCGCTGTGGGATTGTAACTGATGAAAATTGATGGAATTGAACAAGATGAAAATCAATGCTCATATCTTTGGTATACTTCTGAGTTCAAACTGATTCAAGGGATAAATGATAAGTCGGTCTATGCCAACTAAGACAAGCTTTAAATAGAATTCTAGGACTTTGAAAAATTAATCCCTTTCACTGAGTCAGGATCCTTTTGATTGAAGCATTTCTTATAGAATGGCCCGTTTGATTTAGAGGACTTCAGTATACCACCATCAAAAAGCAGAATAGGGAAATTAATGGCCCAGTCCTATCCCCTGCTGGCGCACAGGATGCAAGGTCACCAGTACAGCGGCTCCTCTATCCTGTGTGCCAACAGGGGGCCAGGAGAGGTAAGGAAAGAAAATGTTTCATTTCAATCCATGACTTACATCTTAGTAAACATGAATAGAATTAGGCCACTTATTGCCACCACTTTACCCCCAGGAAAGTTGGAAATCATAGTCCTGTAAAGAGACTAGGAATCTCCAGCAGCGAATTCCCAGCATTCTCACAAATCTATAATGTCCAGGGTTTCTTCTGGGGAGCAGTGCCTGTCACGCCAGGTCCCTAATAGTTTTATGTATTTATTTTATTTACAATATTTATATCCCGCCTTTCTCCCCGAAGGGACCCAAGGCAGCTTACAACAGAGAAAAATACAATACCAAAAAAAATACATACATAAATAGTTAGTTTCAAAACAATAAAAAAGTTAACAAAAACTAATAAAAACATCTAAACATTGATTAAAAAATTATTACAAGTAAAACAGATCATAAAAACAGCAGCGCCCCACCAATACCAGCAGAATGTTAAAAAAGGCATATAGATGTTTTGCATATAGATGTGTACAAGATGCACCATGTCAGAAGTGCCTACAGGACAAATACAAATGTAACTGGGAGGGACACCCCAATGTAACTCAAGCAAACCAGCCATTATAACCCACTGGAGGAACAGATAAGGAATGAGGGTCAATCACCAAGTCTGAGTGGAGAAAGCATTATACTGTATCTGTATTTTCATTGTCACACATTAAACTTCAAGTTCATTCCTTTTTTATTGTCTAGTGCAGTGGTTCTCAAACTCCTACAGGGGAGTAAGGGAACCTGTAAGTCTTCATGGAATCTGCAGTGATGTTGGCAACGGCACATTCGGGGTTCTGCCGCAGAAAAAGGTTTTTCACTTACCGGGGCTCGCATTGGCCCTCCGCGAGTTGTGGGGGGGTCAGTGACGGCCCAGTCAGTCAGCCCCTCTAGGGCCCACCCTGCAACTCAGAAGAGCTTCCAATCATGCTTGGAAGCTAACTCTGGTTTTCGCAGAAAACCGGAAGTAGCTCCAAAACACGATTGGAATCTCATCTGAGGCATGGGGGGGAGGGCGTAGAAGGCTCTGGAGGGCCAGCGCGACCCCCAGTAAGTGAAAATACCCCGCATGCCATCAAAGACCATGGAATCTGCATGCCAGCAGACCGGGAACACCCTCCAGCACCAGTAAGTTCATCCAGAGGCAGTAGTGTCGTCTGGGGGGGGGGCTTGGTGCCCTGGGCACCAAGTGCCGCTTTGGAGGGGCGGAATGTTGCGGGGGGCAGAATTTCGCATGCCACTTACTGTTTTTCCCGTCGTCTCTTCGCAGCCATCCTGGCTGCATTTCGGCCCGCCCGCCCTCGGTCCAAACGGCTCCGAAATGGAAGCCAAACTGCGGGGGAGGGATCGCAGCCGCACACTGACGTCATGGCCCCCGTCACGTGGGCGCCATCACATCGGCAGCTCCCACCACGTGGGGGCGCAACAACACCTCTGCCCAGAGGGTTGGAGGGAGGCAGGGAGGGGAAGTAATGGGGAGGGGAGGTTTAGGGAGGAGGGTGGATTGGGGTTAGGAAGGGGACATTATTTGCCGCAGCAGTGCACGCTGATATCCTAACCCCCCTTCCCAGTCTCGATCCCCTGACCTGCGTCCACATAGACTTGCACTAGCTATAGAGCTGCTGTAGGTCTGAGTAGACCCGGTGGGCTGGTGCGGGTGCAAAGGAGGTGCTCTCCTGGTGAGCAATGCCTCCCACATCCCTACAGGACGCACTATATCCTCTTTTCATGTGAGAGAAATTGTTTTCAGAACTTTTTGTTAATTTTAATTTTCTTTTTCCTCTCTTCTCGATTTTCTACAACTTCTTTTTTATCAGTTAACTTATGAGTGCTAGAATAATGTTCCGTTTAATTGACATGAGGAATTATGTTAGTTCAACCTAATATGACATTTGCCTTTTGGTGACATGGATGCCTCATGTCATCAGCTCAGATAAAACAGGTCCCTTCCTGCAGCACAAAGCTGCCTGCCCTTTGCACTTGTGTGCAGCTGATTATTTGTTTCCACATACTAAGCAAGCTAGTTTACATTTGATTTTTTTAAGTATTTCATACAATTTCTCTTATTCATCGTTTTGCCACAATTCTGCTCTGTAATCATACCCCCGGTGAATCCTCAGTCACTTCCAGTTCTGCATCACACTCCAGTTGGACTAATGAAATTAGTCACTGTGGAATTATTTATTTATTTTTGTCACTGGTGTTTTGTTTTTTTGTTTTTTACAATTGGCTGAAATGCAGACTCCTCTTCCTCTTTGTCCCGGCCAGCCAGCTGCATCCTCCGCTTGCACGCCTGGCTTGCACACCTGAATACTGGCTCGCGCAGGTGCACACAACGCCTGGGAGCTCTGACGATTCCAAAGAGCTCCCAGGCATTGTGCGCCTACGCGAGCCAGTATTCAGTCCCAGCCACAGAGGACGCAGCCGGCTGGCCGGGAAAGGCTGGGACTGTCTTGGTTTCCGGGGCCAGACAGGATGGACCCCGGAAACCAGGACTGTCCCAGTTTTTCTGGGATGGATGGTAAGCCTAGTTCAACCTCCTTCTGTTTGAGGTAATATGAAGCACTATAAGAGGGGGGAGAAATCTCCAGCAAGGATATCAGTAGTCCCACCCACATTTTACCTCCTGACTGTTCAGTTAACAGGGGTCCCTGTGTTTGTTTGGTGGGCAGCCTGAATAAGTAGGCTTACCAGATCGCCGACCGGGACGGAGCAGCCTGCCCTTAAGGGGCGGGGCGCGGGGGGGCCAGAACGCGTTGCGTCCTTAAGGGCAGGCTGCTCCGTCCTGGTCAGCGATCTGGTAAGCCTATGAATAAGGGAACCAAGATGTACGGCAAGACAACCCACACACACACGCACACACACACAGAGTGCATATGTGAAATAGTGCTCATGAAAAAATGAGGCATTATACTTCAGGGGGGGAAAAACAGTTGAAGTTGAAACCATGGAGTTAACCATGACTAGCAAAAGCACTAGAGCAGCTGCAACATTAGCCTTACTTTCTGCACAAAACAAAAGTGTGTGTGGCGGGGAGAATTCGTTCACAAGCATGGAAAACATGGGAGAGGAAAGAAGCAGGAGCCTGTATGCCAAACCTGCATCAAATAGCACAGGGTTAGTAGATAGATAGATACCTTTATTGGCATAAACACATCAAACAGACAAACATAAACAAACAACCCAAAAATCCCCCAACAGATCCAATGACAACAACCATAATCCTGCAGAAAATTTCTCCCCAAACTGTCCCACAATTAATCTATACATCAAAACTCATTTCCCGAGTAGCTACCACCACAGAAGCAAAAGTTGCAACATCATCAAGTCTCCCATCATTGACAAAAGGGTTAGTCTTTGGCTGGCCTCCCTGGCAACGTAAGAGGAGGGGGGCTGCCATTCAAGCCCCCTCATACATATTGGTGGCTAGCAATGGGTCAGGGCGTCCAGGGCCTTACCTGGTCACCCCACAGCCCTCACGGCCATTCTGCATTTCCAGCTGTTGAGCAGCTATCACCTTCCTGCCCGCCCATTCTGCAGTCTGGGCTTTGCCGTTCACCCATTATGGGGCCAGGTTGGAATTTTTCTGGCCACCTGGTTTTCTATGGTGGGCAGTTTTTTCGCCTACCTCTGACTGTTGCTGAGGCTTGTCTGGGGCTTGTCCTATTTATTGTCTGTTAACCGGTCACTTTGTCTTACAGGTTAGTATGGGTACGAAGGCTGGAAGTTGGGCTATCGGTGTGAACTCTAGGGCAGCAAAGGCAGGGGATGCCCCATTCTCCCACCTCTCAGCTGCCCTCCGGCACGGGGGCCGGACTGGGGGCTGAGCTTGGCCTGGACCACGTGGCCTGCTTTAGATGCCCTCCAGCTCAGGGTGGGTCTGAGTGGTCCTGTTGCCTCGGCCCCGCAAGGGGTTGACAGTGAAAAGTCCACCTTCCTAGCGAAGGGGCTGTGGCTTGGAGTCAGGGTTGGAATGCCCACCTAGGGGTGGACTTCGGCCTGTCCCCTTTTTACTTCAGCAATGACCTGTGCACTATTTTCTTTGCCTTACCTAAAATCCTGCTGGTCTCCTGATCTTCCTCTTCCTGTACTTTGCTTTAATAAAAGTGGCCCTTTACACCCATATTTCTGACTCGCGTGTTTATTGTGGAGAGCACGGGCAAACACTTGTCTCCGAATGCCAGTGAAGAGATTTAGCAGAGCTATGTCTGTACTGAGTATAAGAAACAGAAAGGTCAGGATTCAGGAAGATAGTTGGTTTGCCTGGTTATGCTGCAGTCACAAAGCGTCAGTTTACTGAAGTTGTGGTTTTCTGGTCAACCTAGTTGGGCACACTTTCCACATGGCAATTATTTGACACGTCAGATAAATTGTGCCCTTGCCTTGTGTGCGTTCAATAGAGGTGTCAGACGATCCTTTCAAAAACAAGAGTATCACTGTGTAGCTGCGGTGTCTATTCCACCAAGTTTTAGGGCAGCAGGCTATTCTAAAATAAAAGACACTGTGTTCTACAGGGAAAAGGAAAGTCAGCTCTTCAAAAAGAAGGTGCGCTGCAGAAATCCTAATCTGTAAACCATCTTCTTAGACTGTTCGCACACCCTGCCATTTATCTTTTGTTTTTGTTCAGACTTAGATGCAGACTGGGGGCCATTTTACATCGGTCTGCGTCTGAATGTGCAAATCAGCTCTAGCCATTTACCTTTCACCCAGGAAAAAGCATAAGCACAACACTGTTGGTATGCAAATCCAGATAGATAGGAGGATTATGGGTCAGGACTGCCAAGTATACACTTGTCACTCAGTATTAATTACTTTCCACACCCCACACAGCTGTCAAATCAGCTATTTGACCACTCTGAAGTGTGAGTGCTAAATTCTTTCATTTTCTCTCTAGGACAAATGGTAAATTACACTGGACAACACACAATTTGCCTCTGAAATGCAAATACCTAATCTTTACTCATTTCGACGTGCTGAAAACAAAAATGACAATAAAATCTGTCGATTGGCTCTAGTTTAGGAGAAGCAGTCCGCATTGCGTACATAGGTGTTGTAAGTGCCATCGGGCATTTACCAGTACATGTCTATGGAACTATCTATTGTGGATCTCTCACAAACCGTATCTACTGTGGATCTCTCACAAACCGTAGCCAATTTTACATTTCCCTACCCCTGCTGCTGCTCTGCTCTCAGTTACCTCCTCCCAAGGCAGGTTTTCAAGCAAAACACTGTACATTTGGCTACAGTTACACACATTGGCACATGACAAGTAGTTGAGTCTCTCTTTCTCACTCTGTCTCATGCACACAGCACTCATTTTGCACCATATATAAAATGCCTTGTTTCAGTCAGCACCAATTTGCTGGTGACCACTCAGGGCACAATTCAGTCGAAGCTGCTGGAGCAAGTGCTCCAGCACCAGAAGCAGTTACAAACGTGCCGGAAAGCACGTTTGTGACTACTCGGGAGCAAGGGAGGCTGGCCTCCCTCACTCCATCACCAGAACGCCCGGGCGGCCACCGGAGGAGGTGAGTCCAGTTCTGGTGGTGGCGGTTCAGCGGGCAAGGGTGGGGGGCCATTGGCCTAGCCGGTCCAAGAGATTTAGCTGGTGGACTGGCCCTGGTTTACACCCAGGGAAGGGGACAAGCATCCCCTTCCCCGAGTAGACCTCCGGCCCACCATCGGACTGGCAGCCTGGGCACAGGATTTGGCAGGCGACCCTGGGTCGCCGGCCAGATCCTTAGTCAAGATTGTGCTGCCCACATCACACTGACCTCAACCACAGTTAACCAGAATATCAGGTAACAATACATTGGCATCATTCATTCTTGCCAGAACCTGCTCCTTAAAAGCTATTGGACTCATAAATAAACACATGCAAATCAGTAGCCCAACATGGTGAACCACCACCTGAACCCACCCCAGATATCCTTCTGTCCATCCTCCTACCTCCGCCAGCTCTCACACACCACTCCAGTACATACACATAAATATGGCACAGACACCCCACCGCAGAGGCGTCGCAGAGTGGGGGGCGGGGGGCCCACCACCCCAGGGCCGGGACCCCTGAAGGGGCGGGATCGGGGCGCGGGAGGTGCCGAACTTACATTTTTGCCGTGTTTTCACAGCCGGAACGGCTGCGATTCGGCCCTCCCACCCGCCCATGTGCTCAAACGGCTCCAAAATGAGCCGAAAATGGCGGTGTGTGTGTGTTTGGAGGCGGCGCGTGACGTCACGTGCCGCATCACGTGAGGGCAGGGACGCGTTGTGGGGGCGGAGCCGCGGCGGGCCCCTGCAGCGGGCCCCCGTGGGGGCGTAGCAACGCCTCTGCCCCACCGTGCTGGCTCACCACCTCCCCCAGCTTTCTTGTGGCCCCTCCCTCTTCTTGCACACTTGCAGAGCACATGGGAAGCTATTGGGGAGGATGTACCTCCTCCAACCTCCAGCTCCATTTCAGTTTTTTTGTAAAGTGGCTCTGCATGGAGAATGCTGGAATGGAAGCATTCTCTCTGCCATTCACATTATGAAAAGCAGAGCTTGAGGTCAGAGAAGGAGGTAAACTCATCCTATCCTCTTCTCTTGAACTCTCCAAGCACTCTGGAACAGGAGGGGCCACCAGGGCAGGTGGCAGATGGGCACAGGGTATGGAGTTCCCACCCAGTTTGTCACCTTCCCCAGGCCACTGCCTGAAGCGAAGGGTTCAACCATCCTCATGGCTGGGCTGGCCCCGATGTGAATAGAAATCAAGGCCTTTGTGCCATCTCAAGCCAAGGGGAATACGGAAGGATGACTCTTCTGTTTGTTAATCCCTGCCTGTGGCCCTGTCCCTTCAATTTTCTTGTCATCTACCTGCCTCCAAGCTGAGGGAGAGAACAAACAGAGATAGAAATCAGAAACTAACAGAGACAGAGAATATGTTATTGCCAAGCAAAATTCTTAACTCATTTTTGATTGTGACAGCTCATCCCTCAGGAGGAAACCACAGAATCATGAACATATAAAAATATGATAAATTCACTATAAACATGCATATAAGAACAGAATTTAAACCGTGACATTATAATTTGTAACGTTCTAATTACTATGCATATAGAAGTATACAAAAATACTAATATAATAAAATCCCCTTTCAACATATTTGATAAAATTCTGTTGTATTTACATATTTTGGAAGAAAGTAGTAACTCACATAAAGGACCTAACTGGATGTTTGTTAAGTTTAACCCTAGTGTGATCATGTTTGGGGTCTCATAAGGTGGTGTGGTCCAGCCCTCAGCCTGTGGGCTGCATGGGGCCCATGAGGCCCTTGCTGGTGGCCCGCGGGAGGCACGCCACATGGCAGCAAGACCGCAGCACGAGCCTAAAAATAGTGGCAGGAGGCTCGGCGTGGCAGGCCTGCCTCACACCTTGAAAACTGAGATTTGTATTAGAATGAAAACATGGTGTGTGTGTGTGTGCTAAATCCAGGGGTGTATTATCCATAAGACTGACTAGGCTTCAACCCAGGGGCCCTGCAGGGACAAGGGCCCGCATCAGCCGTCAATGTCCCGGAAAGCTGTAGTGGGGTGAAAGATTGAAGTGCTGGAGGGGGCCCAAAATACCTGAAAGCCTAGGAGCCCGGCCATGAGTTAATACACCCCTGGCTAAACCCAGTATACAAAAGCAATACGGTAATTTCTGTTTCTTTTTACTATTTTTATGTCTTTCTATACTAACCACCATAGCAGAGAATGGATGAAGCTGTAGACCTTCGGAATAGTCCGCAGTCTAGGAATAGTTCTTCTCCAACCCTTCACAAAGCTTCTCTTGCTTTAGAGATTACTCATGGCATTTCCCGAAAATATGATAAACATCTTCTGAGGGCTACAAAAACATGCTGACATTACTAAAAAGCCTATTGAAAGGGCAAATTGCCGTTTCATCTCACACACACCCTTCCCACACATACTATTATTGTCATTGTCAGGTGAAAGAGGAAACACATTTGAGTGCTGGTTGCTGCTGAGCTGAAATGAACATTTTCATTCCCAGTAAAAGTATACCCTTTGGGCAATTGCGCAAAGGATATACTTTCACAAAATTGTACGAAGGGTATACTGTATGAAAGAGCACAAAATTGTTGACAATAAATGCATTCTCTCTCCCCACCCCCAATTCAGAATGAGTGAGAGGACTTGACCCGACCTCAGTGACATCATCACATAGTCAAAATTGATTGACTATGTACTGCTATAGACTATGTAAAGCTATGGTGCTATGGCTGCTATAGTCATTTTCACTACATGATCCCTGATTGTCTGGGATCATTCAGTGAAGAAGTCTTTCAAGCAAGGGTTCTCAAACTTTATGTTACTGCAACCCCTGAAAAATAATAAATAAATGTATGCAGCCCCACTCCCACAACCCACACTTTCAGAACCTCTCGCGTAAGGCAACTGGTGCATCTAGCTCAGTAGTGCCTATGCTCACTGGCGGCAGCTTTCCAGGGTTTCAGACAGGGGTCTTCCCTAGCCCTACCTGGAGATTCCACGGACTGAACCTAGTTCTCCAGGGCTTTGCTGCAACCACCTTCGAAGCTGCTCCTGACCCCCTGGGGAGGCTTGACCCACACTTTGAGAAACCTTGCTTAAGGCAAAAACAAAGTACAAAGGTGAAGCAGAGTGAAGAAACAATAGCTGTGAAAAATGTGCATAAGTGTAAAAGCTAGGGGGATTACAAAAACTCCACCCACCCACCCTGCATAGCAACTCACCTTGAAAATTTAACTTTGCAAACAATTGGTGTTGCATTAGTTTGTGTTTCTTCCAATTTTACCTAGACACGGGCTACATTTCCCCCCAAACTATGAAGTTACCCATAACAAGGCTTTTGTTGTTTATTCGTTCAGTCACTTCCGACTCTTTGTGACTTCATGGACCAGTCCACACCAGAGCTTCCTTTCGGCTGTCACCACCCCCAGCTCCCCCAAGGTCGGGTCCGTCACCTCCAGAATATCATCCATCCATCTTGCCCTTGGTCGGCCGGCCCCTCTTCCTTTTGCCTTCCACTTTCTCTAACATCAGCATCTTCTCCAGGGTATCTTGTCTTCTCATTATGTGGCCGAAGTACTTCAGTTTTGCCTTTAATATCATTTCCTCAAGTGAACACTCAAGCTTTATTTCCTGGAGTATGGACTGGTTTGATCTTCTTGAAGTCCAAGGCACTGACTCACAGCCCAATCCTACCTAAGATCCGGCCGGTGGCCCATGGAGGCCAATGGCCACCCTCCCTCAGGCGGCTGGACCACCCTCGTGGCTGGCGGCGGTAGACTTACCGGCTGCTGCCGGCCATGGCTGGGTTCGTTGCCGGAGTGAGGGAGGCCGGCCTTGCGCTGGCCTTCCTTACTCCCACAGAGGCGCAAATCTCTTCCGGTGCCGAAACGCTCGTTACGGAGGATTGGGCTGCCCAACTGTAACCATTTCTTTTCCTAAAGCTGAAATTCCTTAACTAAAATGTATAAGAACATGTCCTATATTTCTCACAAGGCATCAAGCATAATAAGTAGGAGACAATGTGGATTTGCAGAAACATTTATTCTAAAGACTTGTTCTAAATTCAGGCATCCACACCCATTTCTGCCAACAGTCAAGACGCATATGCTGCTCTAGGATTGTAAACCAGGATTACAAAAACAACAGAGGAAGCAGGAAGCACACCAGAAATTTAGAAGTATTTGCCTCCTGCATCAGTAAGTGTCACACAGCCCCTTCTGCCCCTCTTTAATTGGACCTGAGAAACTTGAAGGTGTGTATAAGCATTCCAAAACATCACAGCAGCTCAGCCATTGGTTAAGATAGCAAATACCGGCATGTATGCTTGCATGGACCTTGAATATCTAAGTGGAGACTCAATAAAAAGGAAGGAACATCCAAAGAAAGAATTTTACAGTTCATGGGTTACTTCCCTGTATAATTTAGACATTTTTAAGTTGCAGTCTATAACTTTAGATTATAAGTATATGCGCTTGATTATCTAAATGACCACTGAATAAATGGTTTTCACACCCTCCTCTTAATGTATGCTATTACTTCTCCTTCAGTGTGCCTGATGTGATCACTCTATGATTTAGCTACACTTATATTAGGAAAAGTACAAAGAATTTAAAACAACCTTTAAAGCCCAAAATTATCATATAGGTTATTTCTGGAACCTGTAGCAAATCTATTATATTTCGAACTGCTGAAAAACTTTCCTTTCCCCAGAGAAACTGCATGCCATCAAATGCCATTTAGATGGAGGTGGTGGTGGCATGGGGAGAGAGAGCTTCCGGAGTATTTCTCTTTGGATTATGCTAAAAGCAAAGGCGTCACTCTGGTAGGGTGGGGCCGTACGTTTCGCTCCGTCCTAGTCCCTTTTACCGAGCGAGCAGGAGGCGGCCCTGCCCCCTCACTGTCGGAGCCATTCCCGTGCGGAGAAAGCTGCTTTTTCCACACGGGAATGGCTCCGACAGTGAGGGGGCGGGGCCGCCTCCTGCTCGCTCGGTAAACGGGACTAGGATGGAGCGAAACTTATGGCCCCGCCCCTACCAGAACGACACCTCTGGCTCAATGAGCCCAATAAAGTGGCCTATTGCAGTGGTTCTCAAACCGTTTAGCACTGGGACCCACTTTTTAAAATGACACTCTATCAGGACCCACCAAACTTTATGAGGCTTTAAAAAAAGGTGATCTAGAAAGAAATATTTTATTTATTTACAATATTTTATTTATTTATTTGCAAAAAACTCAATCCATTTCTCGTAATGAGGCAGCCTCAAGGTTTGAGGGGCTTATTTATGTGACCCAGCCTTCACCTGCCCCCACTACCTAACATTGACAGGCTTGGGGGGGGGGGGAACACCAGAAAAAAAACAACACTCAAACTAGAGGTGTGGTGTTTGTTTTGGTGTTATTTGTTTCAAAATTTCTTGATTAAAAATGCAAATAGCGATGTTATGTGTTTTTATTCAACACAAATAGTCGTGTTATGTGTTTTTATCCCATTTTTTCATTTTTATTAATTTTTAATAATTTTATTTGCTTTTAAAATGGACTATATGTGCACTAGATAGGTGATAGTGTCAGCAAATGCAGCAATTAAGCCACTGTTTGTTTGTTTGTTTGTTTGTTTGTTTGTTTGTTTGTTTGTTTGTTTGTTTGTTTGTTTGTTTGTTTGTTTGTTTGTTTTTCCAACAGTAGTATTCACAGATCCACTTCCTGCTTTGGAAGCTTATCCAAAAGAGCAGATGTATATGCAGCAAACCATACAGAACAGTACAGATCAGAGATAAGGAGCAGAAGCAAAGCAACTGGAAGCAAGAGGACGGCCTTTGGAGCTGTTGGAGAGGCTCTGCAACTGTTCCAAGCAAGATCCTTTTACCAGATCTTTTTGATACCAGATACTTTTACCAGATTACTTAAAAGTAAAAACAAGCGGTGATATTTCGTGGAATGTAGAGTTTTTCGCTTTATGTCGCGTTTAGAGCTAAAAATCGTTTTATAGCGTTATGAGTCAAAATTAGCGTTATTTAGCGTTCTGTGTTGGTCACAAAAAACAAACAAACCTCTAACTCAAACATTTATCTCCCTATAGTTACACAAGCTTGTAAACTGCAGGAGCCCAGCTCTTTGAAAAGCAATTAGCAGCTATCTGATTTTTGAATAGCCTCAGGGCTTGAGGGAATTAGTTATCTGATCTTTCCATCACCTGTGTTTTCATTGGAGGCTCTGTGGGACCCACCAGAAATCAGGTCGTGACCCACCAAGTGGGTCCTGACCCACAGTTTGAGAAACACTTATCTATTGGAATCATACAGGATCATGTGACTTTCAATGTGCTGTTTGGCTTTGTTTTGTTTGGGGTTATTTTTTTTTTTTAAATAGCAGTCACTCTGAATCGGAACCACAGAAAGGAAAGGGCTGTGGAACCTTTTGCTCCTCCACAGTTCTGATCCAAAGTTGCCAGTGGATTGAAGCAATGGAATAAGCAGAAAGAGGTTCTGGGAAAACCCATAAATCCTGGGTCTGGGGGTTGTTGGCCAGAAAGCAGTGAATAGGCAAGGCAGTGTTGGCCAGTGACACCAAGAAGGGAATCGCAGGGGCTGTATTTCTCATGGTCTGAATTAACCAGCCAGATATTTCACTGTTGGGTCTCTATTCTTTCCTAAATTGAAGTAAAGAACTGGTTAAGTTCTACTGGATGGGTCAGCCTCATCATCATGACTCAGAATATTGTGATCATCTCTCAACACAGCCTAATTCCACCCACTCAGATTCATTTTGAAAGACTCTGAGATGCTCATTGTGTTGAATACCCTGTTTTAACATGCAAGATTGTTACATAACTTAGCTTTAAAGAACAGCATATCTAGGGATGGATGATAATAAGAGTTCCTTACTGGAAGCAAATTGTTTTCTCATGCCAGTTCAGTGGGGCTGAACACGGGTTGTGAATGGAGCATGGGAAAGAAGCAAGAAAGTGAAACTGGTGAAGACAAAACCACCACAATGTGTCAAACATGGAAGCACTCCTATCACGATCAACGTAACTGAAGTTACCACTCGAGCTTGGCCCATAGCAATATCTAACCTATCTCCATGCATTAGCACATTTCCAGCTCCACGCCCTCACCCCTGAAATTGCTTTACCTATTAAAATGCAGCTACACTTTATGAAATGACAATTACTTTCAAGAGCATGCCACAGCAGCTCTTGATGGAAAGTGGGTACATTATGCAACCAAAAACATAGATAAGAACCAGTTGGAATGCAACCAGGATACCAAAGAATACAAACAACTTATGAATCAGAACATTTAATTTTTTTCTTTCGATCTTTAATTGGCATGGCCTGGTTTACTAGTATACAAGTACATTCATACCTTCCAAAGCACTACTTCCTTTAGCACTGTTTTATTACAGTGCTCCTTAGCCTGTGCATGATTGACAGCTACAGCAGCCAATGGGAGCAGGGTATTCTAGCTAGTGCAAACCAATCAGCACCAGTTTCCTGCCTTATCTTTAATGATATCACGTGACTTATAGTGTTTTTGCACACAGCTGTTGGCTTTGCAGGAATGTATCTCCTGTGTTATGGGTCATATTATTATAGTAGTATACCCCCACACACGCACAATGGCTGACTGTATTAGTGTGCAAACTAAATGCAGACCATCACATATCTATTTTTTTGTTTTTTCATGTGTTTTTTTCATTTTTCTCATAGCATTAGGAAGCCATAGTCAACTGCAGTTTCCCAGCACATGTGTTTGCAGAGAAATAAATAGTGCCTCTGTCACCATAACCGTAGTTAATTGTGTTCAGTTTGCATGGAGTGTCCTATGGACCATATAGGACACTCCATGCAAACGTATGGATGTCCTAACTATGTAGGTGATATATCACATTTCAAGCATCTTCAGGGTAGGATGTATATAACAGAGGCTGCAATCCTATACACACTTTTTGGGGGAGTACATGAACATAGTGGGCCTTACTTCTGATCAAAAAGGCACACAGGCTTGCACTGCATGTAGGTATATCAGAACTAAAATGGTTTTCAATTATTTGAGAATTTGTTTGCTGCGGTGCCAAATAGTTCTTTAAAATGGAAACAACTCCCACTCTGAATTACAGTACTTTAAAGATGGAAACTACCTTGGCATATGTTGTGCTCCTTTATGCATACCAGAATCTTCGGAGTTATTACAGAGGCTGACTCATCAGTTCAACGAAGTTCAGTTGAAGGGCAAATGTTCTTCCTTTCTCTTCGTTTCACTGTTAAGGGGGTAAAATGTCTCTCAGACTGCAAAGGGAACGGATGCAAATGATAAAACCTGGTGCTTTTTTCCTTTAAATTACCAAACTAAGAAGCCTTCCTTAATGAAATGAACTACATAGTATATGTCTTTTGAAAACATAACAGTTGGAGAAGAGACAGAAAATAAAACTTCTATAAAGAAAAAGGAAGATCGTCTGCTTACTTGCTTTTAGGTTTTTCATGTCAGACAATCATTTTGTGCTGCAAATAGTCACCAGTCAAATGTGTTTGGAATGGAAAAGAAGAATGAACCTGTTAACTTCTTGTTAAGAACTTAAGACAACATAGCCATTGTTCACATGGTGATGATGGTTACCTGATCAAGCCAAACTGGTCAAAATTACACAACTTTCTTTCTTTGTTTTTATATCTACATATTGTTTTAATATCATCTGCTGCTCTTTGAGTGGTCATTTTATGTTTAGTTTTATTTTTTATCTACTAATATGTATGTTTTCTGTTAGCCACTTTGGGTGCCCCATGTCAGTGGAGAAAAGGCAGGATAGAAATAGTAGAAATGAACTATTAAACATTGAGAAGCCCTGTCCTCATTTACATCTCATCAGAATCCAAAAGGTGTTTGTGGAGTGCAGCATATGAACAGAGCAATTGGGGCACTTGCTTCCAGCTCGATCATTACTCAATAGTACTTGAGCAAGAGAAGGGAGTAAGGGAAGGGAGGTAAAATATTTTGAATATCAAAATATTGCTATTTCAAAATAATAAGGCCCATGTTTGGGTCAGGAAGTGGAAAGTCTACCTGTACCTTTAATAGTTGTTTGGCAGGGAACAAAGCGTGTCAGATGCCCAGGACAGTGTTGCCCTGAAAAGGGAGGTATACTTTCTGAACCTCTTCCTGCCATATCATTAGTATTAAAGACACACATGCATTTTTCCAGCCCAGCCTAAACCTAACTAGACCTACTCAGATATAAGTCCCATTGACAATAGGTTATTTCCAAAGATTGTAGCTTTCAAGATGAGGGCAGTGGCAACCCTACCCACCATGCAACTGTTTCTAACTAATGTATAAAGGTAAAGGTTCCCCTTGCTCAAAAGCCAGTCGTTACCGACTCTAGGGGCAGTGCTTATCTCCATTTCAAAGCCGAAGAGGCAGCAATATCCAAAGATGCTTCCGTGGTCATGTGGCCAGCATGACTCAACACCGAGGCGCACGGAACGCTGTTACCTTCCAGCTGAGACGGTACCTATTACTGTATTTCTTCAATTCTAAGACGCATGTTTTTTCCCAATTAAGCATTTCAAAAAATGGGGTGCATCTTAGAATCGAAGGTCTCCAAAAAGCACCCCAAAATGCTATCTTCTTACTTACTGGGGCTTGCGGGAGCTTCAGGGAGGCCTGCGCAACCCTCTGCAGGCCTCCCTGATCTTCAGTTCGGTGAAAAACAGCGATTTTCAGCCATTCCGTTTTTGCGAAAACCAGAAACGACCAAAAATCGCTGTTTTTCGCCAAACTGAAGATCAGGGAGGCCTGCAGAGGGTTGCGCAGACCTCCCTGAAGCTCCCCCAAACCCAGGTAACGAAAGAAATGACACTTTGACGGGGCCAGAAATGCTATGCAAAGGCAGTGCACTCAGTCATCCTCAGCTGCAGGAGACATGCTGGGGAGAGTTGGTGCTGAGCAGGTAGATTTAATGAAGGGAGGCGAGTCTTACAATTGATGGATTTTTTTTTTCCCTGCTGGTGGTACTGAAAGTAAAGGTGCGCCTTAGAATCGATGGCGCCTTAGAATCGAAGAAATACGGTAATCTACTTGCAATTTCTTGCTTTCGAACTGCTAGGTTGGCAGGAGCTGGGGCCGATGACAGTAGCTCACACCGTCACGTGGCACTCTGGTCTCAAACTGCTGTCCTGCCTACCTCCCAGTCTACAGTTCAGCGTCTTAATTTAACCACTAACCCAGCGTAGCTCTAACTAATGTATATCATGTGGCAAAGTTAATTTGGAAGTCAAATTTACAAAAGTTGTACATAAGAGAAGCACATGGGTGTTTGTCCTTAATAAGGTCATAATGATATGGTAAATAAACAGGCTGGATGCAAAAGCATAAAGAACTTTATTCAAGTAGAGTACTATAGGTTTGCCTGTCAAATTTCGAACCACTGTTGCTTTTTCAGTGTTTGTTTTCCAAAGGATTAAACCGTGATTCTTCTGCTATTTGCAGCTGCAACACAGCAGAGAAACCTAACATACTTGTAATTTGTAATGCATGCCAGAAAATGCATAAAGTTCAAAAAACCAGCTCCCTATTTGTGTGTCTATATCTTGCACGGGACAGAAATTGGTATAAAATATGGACCAGAGCTTCAGAAGAGATTATGTAATGCTGCAGGTGTTGCAATGAGCTCCAATTTGGGTGTTGGAATAAATGGCCAGATTTCCAAATCCACAGCAAAAGAATCATAAAGGGAGCTGTTGATGTTTTTAAAACATGGACCGTGTGTGTGTGTGTGTGTGTGTGTGTGTGTGTGTGTGTGTGTGTGTGTGTGGTTTTGCAATTTTTAAAATCTGACCCTGTGGAAGAATTCATAACTAATCTAGTCAACATTATTGTTATCTGCACAGGGAATATAATTTATTTACTTATTTATTTAAATAATTGTTATCCCGCCTTTCTCCAGATAAGGGCAATCAAGGCAGCTTACACAATTAAAACATATTAAATATTTATGGACAAATGAGATATAAAGGTTCTGAAATACACAGATAAACAAAAATAAATACATAGTGGCTTACCTAAGGCCATCCAGTAAGCCCAGAGCTATTGCAAAAGCTGCCATAATGCGGTTGCACCGGCTCCAGGCCGGCGCAGAAGTCTGCACTGGCTCCAGTGGAGCAGGTAAGTCTGCGCTGTTCGACACAGAGGCATTCTGGGGTGGGGGGAGGCGGGGAGGGGGTGTTCTGGGGCAGGGAGTGGCAACAAGGGTGGACTGGATTGGGGAGGGGCAGGATCAGTGGCAGCGGTGCGCGCCAAACCCTATGCCCCCTGGCCAGTTTACCCTACACGGGGCTTCCGAATTTGCACCACCAAAAAGGTGGGCACAGATTAGAAGAGACTCATTTGGGTGGCTGGGACTTTACCTAGAGTACATAAGAACATAAAATAAGAAGAGCCCTGCTGGATCAGGCCAAAGGCCCATCTAGTCCAGCTTCCTGTATCACACAGTGGCCCCACCAGATACCTCAAGGAGCACACAGCCAACAAGATAACCTGTTTCCTGCTGCCACTCCCCTGCACCTGGCACAGAGAAAACCTACTTCTAAAACCAGGAGGTTGCTTATGGCTTGTAACCTGCGATGATCTTTTCCTCCATGAATCTGTCCAAACCCCTTTTAAAGGCATCTAGGCCAGGTGCCATCACCACATCCTGTGGCAAGGAGTTCCACAGATGAATTACATGCTGGGTAAAGAAATATTTTCTTTGGTCCGTTCTAACTTTCCCTCCACTCAATTTTAGTGCATGTCCCCTGGTTCTGGTGTTGTGCGAGAGGGAGAAGAATTTCCCTCTATCCACTCTCTCCATCCCATGCATAATTTTATATGTCTCAATCATGTCCCCCCTCAGGTGCCTTTTTTCTAGACTGAAAAGCCCCAAATGCTGTAGCCTTTCCTCATAAGGGAGGTGCTCCAGCCCACAAATCATTCTGGTCGCTCTTTTCTGCACCTTTTCCAATTTAACTATATCCTTTTTGAGGTGTGGTGACCAGAACTGGACACAATACTCCAGATTTGGCCTTACCATTGATTTGTACAAAGGCATAATGATATTGGCCGTTTTATTCTCAATCCCTTTTTTAATGATCCCAAGCATGGAATTGGCCTTCTTCACAGCCACCGCATACTGGGTCGACACTTTCAAAATGACCTGTCCACCAGCACCCCAAGATCTCTTAGCGTATATGTGAAATGTTGGTTTCTTGCCCCAATGTGCATCACTTTGCACCTACATTGAAGCGCATCTGCCATTTTGCTGCGCATTCTCCCAGTTTGGAGAGATCCTTCTGGAGCTCTTCACAATCCCTGCTGGTCTTCACCACCCGGAAAAGTTCAGTGTCACTCGCAAACTTGACCACCTTGCTGCTTATCCCCAACTCCAGGTCATTTATGAATAAGTTGAAAAGCACCGGTCCCAAGACCGATCCTTGGGGCACACCGCTTTTCACCTCTCGCCATTGTGAAAATTGCCCATTGACTCCCACTCGCTGTTTCCTGGTCTTCAACCAGTTCCTAATCCACAAGAGGACCTGCCCTCTTATTCCCTGACTGTGGAGTTTTCTCAGGAGCCTTTCATGAGGGACCGTGTCAAACGCCTTCTGAAAATCCAGATATATAATATCCACGGGTTCGCTCGCATCCACATGCCTGTTGACCTTTTCAAAAAATTCTAACAGGTTTGTGAGGCAAGACTTCCCCTTGCAGAAGCCATGCTGACTCTCCCTCAGCAGAGCTTGTTCTTCTATGTATTTTAAGATTTTATCTTTAATGAGACTTTCCACCATCTTCCCCGGAACAGATGTTAGGCTGACCGGCCTGTGGTTTCCCGGGTCTCCCCTCCTTCCTTTTTTAAAGATTGGCATGACATTAGCTATCCTCCAATCCTCTGGCACAGTGGCCGTTTTAAGGGACAAGTTGCATATTTTGGTCAAGAGGTCAGCAACTTCATTCTTGAGTTCCTTCAGAACTCTTGGGTGGATGCCATCCGGGCCTGCTGATTTATTGATCTTTATTTTGTCAATTAAGTCTGAGACGAGACGTCTTCTCTTTTAACCTCTATTTGACTTAATTCTTTAGTCGGGGAGGCCGTTCAGGCAGCAGTATTTGCCCGAGGTCTTCTGCCGTGAAGACAGATGCAAAGAACTCGTTTAATTTCTCTGCAGTCTCCAAGTCCCCTTTTATCACCCCTTTCTCTCCCTCACCATCCAGCGGACCAACCGTTTCCCTGGCAGGTTTCCTGCTTCTAACATATTTTAAGAAGCTTTTGTTATTCCCTTTTATGTTGCCTGCCATACGTTCCTCAAAGTCTTGCTTGGTCTTCCATATCATCTTTTTACATTTCTTTTGCCACAGTTTGTGCTCCTGTTTATTTTCCTCATTAGGGCAAGACTTCCATTTACGGAAGGAAGCTTCCTTAACTTTTATAGCCTCTTTAACTGTGCTTGTTAGCCATGCCAGCACCCTCCTGGACTTAGTCAAGCCCTTCCTCCTTTGTGGGATACACTCCCGCTGGGCTTCTATTACTGTAGTTTTCAACAGCCTCCATGCACTCTGGAGCGATTGGACTCTTTTTACCTTCCCTTTCAGCTTTTTTTAAACTAATCTCATTTTGGGGAAGTCTGCCTTCGGAAGTCAAGGGTTTTTGTGTCAAATTTGCTTGGCACTCTCCCCCCGACATGCATGGCGAAACAGATCGCAGCATGGTCACTGTTCCCCAACGGTTCAGTAACATTTACATCCCTGACCAGATCTTGAGTGCCACACAATATCAAATCCAGAGTCACCTGTCCTCTGGTCGGCTCCATGACTAGCTGCTCTAAGGCACAGTCATTTAGCATATCCAGACGTCCAGTCTCTCTTTCATGACCAGAGCATGAATTGACCCAGTCGATGTGAGGATAATTGAAGTCCCCCATGACTACAACCCTGTCTCTCGTTGAAACCTCCCTGATTTGCTTCCTCATTTCAAGATCCCCTTCAGGTTTTTGATCTGGAGGACGGTAGCATGCCCCTACTATTACATCACTCTTTGAGCCTAGTAATCTAACCCACAGTGATTCTACGGAGGAGTCAGAGCCCCCCTCCAGCTCTACTCTGGTGGATTCTACCCCTTCTTTGACATAGATGGCCACCCCACCTCCAACACGCCCCTCTCTGTCCCTCCTATAGAGTTTATATCCTGGAATTGCAGCATCCCACTGGTTCTCCGCATTCCACCAGGTTTCTGTTATACCTACTATATCAATGTTTTCCCTAGCCACCAAACATTCCAGTTCTCCCATCTTTGCCCATAGACTTCGGGCATTTGCATAAAAGCACTTATATACCTGGTCCCCCAAGAAAGGGCTGCATGTTTGCACCTTTATCCCTGCAGCCTTCTGTCCTGCTAGATTGGCTGTCGTGTCCCATCACGCTACCACTCCTAATTCTTACTCTGTTATTAGTTGACTGTTCCCAATCCTCTGCACCCTCATTCCCTAGGGATGAGGAGTCCCGAACCGGATGCCCCTCGGCTCCTGTCGGCTTTCCCCCAGGGGTCAGTTTAAAAGCTGCTCTGCCACCTTCTTAATGTTACGCGCCAGCAATCTGGTTCCGTTTTGGTTCAAGTGAAGCCTGTCCCTCTTCTACAGGCCCAGCTTGTCCCAAAATGTTCCCCAGTGCCTAACAAACCTAAACCCCTCCTCCTGACACCAGTGTCTCATCCATGCATTGAGACCCCTGAGCTCCGCCTGCCTAGCTGGCCCTGCGCGTGGAACAGGTAGCACTTCTGAGAACGCTACCTTTGGGGTCCTGGATTTGTGCTTCCTACCTAGCAACCTAAATTTGGCCTCCAGGACCGCCCGGCTACATTTCCCCACGTCGTTGGTGCCAACATGCACCACAACCGCTACCTCCTCCCCAGCACTCTCTACCAGCCTATCTAGACGAGAGGCTGGAACAAAGTTCCCTTCCCCCAATGTGACCTTCCGCCCACCTCATTGCGCCCTGGATGCAGTGTTGGCTGCACCGGCCTCACTGCATCGCAAGGCATAAATTTGGGCAGGATTGGGCTGCCCATCATTACACTGTAGGGCCAAGCAGATATTTTACCCTCCCATATGTATACCACACATATGTGTATAGCAGGGGTGGCCAACCTTCCACCATCAGGGCCTCTGCGTTCTTAAGAGTTGTGTAGAAGACAGAATCTTGGCAGCTGCAATTGCTGGTGGTGCTGCTAAAGCAGCTGCACCTGCTGAAATGCCCTCAGCTATACACCCATTAAAGGGCCAGGAGCATTCATGTTGAAAGGTTGGCCACCCCGGTGTATAGGATCCTTTTGCACTGACACCGAACATGTTCAGCAGGGCACATCAGTATTGGGGGGAGACAATCAGTGGGCAGGGGGCATACTCCCCCCTTTCACACTCAAATTCTCTGAACGATTGGAAAGAAAGGCTTCTGCGTATGGCTTATCTTAGGGTCTAAGACTAATATCTATGAAATCTGTTTCATAACGACAACCAGCACTTCATCTCAAATTGGATGAGATGCTGGGTTGTGGGAGTTCCCTTTACCAACATTGGAACCATTAGAGGGGGGGCAATGGAGGAACTGCAGGCAGGGGCAGTCTGGAATGTTAATCTTAAAGAGGGACACATCCCATGTGTGTACGACTCGGTCCTTTGCTTGCTTAACAATCCTTGAATTGGGGGAGTGTAGATTTCTAGTGGCAGCCAAAAAAACATTTGCGCTGACAGATATAGATAGATGGCTGATTAAAGGCATTTCTTGATTTTCTGTATGCTGCAACACGTTCACCTTGAGTAATGCGCTTCTCAGGGACCTCTCCCCAGTCTTTATTTTTAGCAACAGGGAAATGTATGATAATTAGCTGTTCTTCCCCCACCTTCTCTTTCTTTGCTTGATGCAAAACATCTTATGTTGAGAGAGAGGTGCAGTTTTAATTTAAATAGAAAAAAGAAGAAGACTTGCCTCAGGGCAGCTGCACCCTGGGATCATTTTGAAAATTCTGATCTGACTGACATTTTTTCCAGTTTAACATTGAAAATGTACAAATGTACCCCAGTATCCCATTGTGGCGGCTGGGGTTTTACCCAGGGTAAGGGAACAACCATCTCCTTACCATGAGCAGACCTCCAGCCACCTCCTTCCCCGCATAGGATTCATCGTGGGCCGCATGGTCCACGCAGCATGGCCCAGGGCAGGGGAGGATGGGCTGCCGGCCGGATCCTTACACAGGATTTCGCCCTGTATCTTGAAAAGTGTTAGTTGATATTACGGAAGTAGCTGCTGATGGCAGCCCACACAGAGAATTTCGTTGAACTTATATATCATAGGAAACAGCTCACTGACCTATACCTCAAGTGTATTCACATCTGGCATAATTCACCCACTCAAAAGAATATAATAAAAGGACAAAATGCCACACCCAGGAATATCTTAATACTGTTGTAATTAGAAGTGGAAAAACTGGCTCAGTTTAGGAATCAACCTGCACATAACATTTTAGGCTACCTTTCTCTAACTGAATATACCATGGATTCACTTATCCATGGATAGCGGGAGACCCCCTGCACATCCCACTGTGCGCCCCACCGGTCATTATTTTACCTTATTAGCTGGTCTATGTCTTCCTTTAAACAGCATGCTGCTGCTTATAGCACTGAAGCTGGCTGAGTGCTAGAGAGGCTCAGCCGAAGAACAGGAAGCAGGAACAGGAACTGTTTCCTGTTCTTTGACTGAGCCTCTCTAGCACTCAGCCGGCTTCAGCGCTATAAGCAGCATGCTATAAATGCTGTTTAGAGGAAGAGACAGACCAGCAAATAAGGTAAAATAATGGGGTGCGTAGGGGGCAGCAGAGGGGGCGTTTGCCCTTATCCACGGTTCTCCAGGGGTCCTGGAACGGATCCTCGCAGATACTGCCCCCCTGTGTGTATTAACTTTGTATTATCCAGGCGTTTTTCAGGAATCTAAAGAAGGCAGAAATTCTGGACTGCTGGACACAACAGGTCTTATTGGAGATTTGTAGGGAAAGCACAGCTCCACAAAATCTGAAACCTAAAAAACCATTCATGCACAGACAGGTGTTTTGCTTCACCCAGAAGCCACCCTGCCTGCCTGGCTTCGTAAAAGGCAAAGGTGCATGCTGCTATTCTTGGTTAACCTTTGCTTTACCCCTTCCCAATATCCTTAAACAGATCCTGCCATTGCCTCAATTTCACAAGGAAGGTCCAAAAATTGTACAACCTGGTCATCTGTTAGGGGTCTTCAGCTGGAGTTAGATGAAATTGTGCTCTGTGGATTCCACTCTGCATTTTCCAGCAAGAGGTCAGTTTTGATTCGTATCTCAATATTTCCCCTTACTATAGATCTTCTGGTGCCACATAAGGCACATCCTATCTGCCTATTATACCAATTATGACAAAGAAGCGACATTTGCTCCATTTGGTTGGTTTTTTGCTTGTTGTTTTTTTGTTTTTGTTTTGTAACTGCCGTTCTGTGTGTCTTGTTAATAAATCTAATTGTCTGAGAAATTAAACTGGTATGTTCTGACTGGGGGGATTCTGGCTAACCTTGGGCCAGTTCAGATGATATTTTAAATGTCCAACTCTCCCCACTCATTAAAAACTGTGCATGCCCACAGCCTTTGCATGCTTTTGTATGTGTGCCTTTGTATGCTGGTCATCTGACATCTAAACTGGCCTCCAAACTAGAGGCTCTTAGGCTTAACACAGACCTTCAAAACAACAGCCAAGGGTCTCTGTATTAAGCCCATTCTTAAGGTTAGCAGTCTTGTTTTTAACTGAGTGAATAACAGCTACATTGGGGAAAAGGGACTTGTGGATTGGGACCATAACATGGGGCTTTAACCCCATGCGCTGTCATAATCTTGATGTGGAGTGTGCACGTGCGCGCGCGCGCGCGCGCGCGCGCACACGCACGCACACCTACCTATTTCACAAGGAGAAAAAGTTCCCACTGAACAAGAAAACAAAGACAGCATGGACCTGGAAGATCACCATGGGAAACAAGAAATTAATGCAAAATACAGATTGGCCGTTAGCACCATTAGTCTTAACTTCCTGATACAAATGGGAGGGGTTTTAACCTATAACCCCTATATAACGTATAGGGAAAGCGAAAGATCCCCGAGACCCTGGAGAGCTGCTGTCAATCAGAGGAGATATTCTAGAGCTAAACAGTCGTACTCTGTACAAAGCAGCTTCATATATTAAAGGTCAATAGATGACCAAAAGCCACTTCTCAAGCTGCATTTTTTTTTTGCTCAATCAGAATGCTGTCCTGCTAGTCATATCTTTGAAAAACAATTGCAGTGTATTTGTACATATTTCCATTCACAAATCAGGCACAGATATGCTGGGCATCTGGAAACCATTCTGCATACCCACATCTGAACTGCAAGTATCTAAATTCTTCCTATAAGAATGTAGTTACAGGTAAGACTTGCAGGAACCGAGAGCCTGCAGAAAAACAAGCCCAAGCCCACAAAGTCTGTTTCTGTTTATATAGGGTGGACCATGTACATGCCCTGCAAGCTCCTTACAAAAACTTGTCCCACATCTTGAGAATTATGTAACAGACGGCTATTAGTCAGCATGACAGCTTGCCATGAGTTAAACCATGCAATAAAAACACATGTATACAGGCTGTTTTGAGGTCTTTATTAAGAGATTAATCATACACTACACTTTTTTAGGCAGGGGTGTTCATAGTGGTCAGTTGCACTGGGAACATGTGAATTGTGAATCAGATCTTTGAGAAGGATTGATGGAAAAGTCAAAGCTAGAAAGCAAGCACAGAAGGAGGACCGGTAAAAAAGCTGGCAACTTGACAAATTATTCTAATCTTTTTTAAAAGGCAATTGGTTTTCTGTGCCATTTTTCCACTCACAGGACACGAAGAAACATGCATGTTTTGGCTTTAGCATCTGCAACTGCCAATGCATATTTTAACTTTTAAGGTTAATTTGTATTTGTGTGTGTGTGCACAACCCATATGTGCAATTTAAAGGCCCAGATCACACAAATAGCAGATGAGACAGCAAAACTCTTTTGGATTGTATCATTCAGAGTGCAGATGGAAGAAGCACACAGTTGCATGCCTTTCCATGCCTTTTCCAGTCAAAAGCGGTACAGTCCAGGAATAGTTTTTCCACTTCATCTCCTGTTTGTGGGAACTAGGGCACAGATAGAGGTATGAATTATGTGAAGGTATTTGTACCCCTCCTGCTGTACTTCCCAAGTCAATCCAACATAACCACATGAAAAATTGTTAAGTGTTGCCTTGTGAGGATGTGGTCCTGAAATGCAGGACATAAATAACAATTTATAAATAATAAGGGGCAGGAGGTCTGGCTCAGTTGGTAGAGCGGCCATCTCATATGCCTGAAGATCTCAAGGACAGCAGTTCGGGACGACCGGAAGTATCTGTGTCTGTCGGAGAGCTGCCAGCACACCACTGACAAGCTGCAGAGCCTCTGTGAGGGAGAGAAGCAGCAGCTGCACCTTGAGTGGGAGTCAAGGTTGCCTGTCAGTCAAAGCATGCTGAGGTGAACGCCAGAGAGAGACTGGAAACCTAAGAGAAGGAAACCATCTAAAACAGAGGTTCTCAACCTGTGGTACGGGTACCCCTAGGGGTACGCGGACCTCTTGCTGGGGGTATGCCAAGCCCTGCCCCTTATCTGCCCCATCAACAGCTAATTAAGTGTTAATTAACATGGATTTTAAATTGTAATTATTTTCAAAGCCCTTCTGTCTCTCTGATTTTGGTTTGGGGTTTATTTTTGTACTTTGGAAAATGTACTTTGGTGGGGTGGGGGAGGGAGGAGCTGATTTTGGGAAGTGTGACTTGGAGAAAAAAGAGATTTTTGCATGTCTCTCTCTCTCCCCACACACACACACACACACAGTTAAATAAGACATTTTTTCACATTTAAAATTGTTTTAGTACTTTTTATTTAATGATTAATTACCTAATTAATTGATTGGTTAATCCAATTAATTAGCAGTTAATTAGCAGGGGGTACTTCAGAAAATTGGACCATGATAGAGGGTACCCGGGCCTCCAAAGGTTGAGAACCCCTGATCTAGAATGAAGGGTTCTATGAAAGATTAGAACATATTATTGTATTGTAAAAATCCCTTGGAGTTTAGAAAGCCTGCCTGTGTAAACTGCCTTTGAATTAAAGTCAGAGAAGAAATCCAATGACCAAAGAAAAGGTGGTATATAAATACTGGTTGTATATTATTATTATTATTATTATTATTATTATTATTAATTTCAAACAAACAAGCAAATAGAAAAAAAAGCAGAATCAATATGAAAATCCTGGAATTATTTGATGCCGTTGCACATAGATTCACAGATCATGTTCCTTCAGCTGTCAGATCAATCCATACCTTTGATAACCCTTGACCAATGAAGCTGCTCCTTCTGTAGTTACTTAGGGATCTGGTAATTGATCCTATGGGACCCTGAATGAGGCTCTTAATTCACTTTATGCAGAATTAGTCCATCACAAAGGAGTGGCATAGACCTGAACCATAACATGCAAAAAACCCTGTAACATACACTGCAGGTCATCCACTTGCGGGCAGATATGAACTCCGAAGCGTGGTCATCCCTTTTTAATAACTACACATGTGGATCTGTTTGTAGTTTTAAATGAGGGAAAGATTCATGTCTGCAAAATTGCTGTTGGTGTAAGAATGTTTACTTGCAATAGTCACACTCATGCTGTTTCAAAGAAAAGTCAACTGGGGTGGTTACTGTTGTCATGGTTGCCCTGCCCACAAGCAATCATTTTGCAATCATCAAGTGTAAGTGATCATAATGAAACTATTGCGGTTGACACTTCAGAAAGGTTGGATATATATATATATATATATATATATATATATATATATATATATATATATATATATATATATATATATATATATATATATATAGTGTGTGTGTGTGTGTGTGTGGGGCCTTTCATCCAGTTTCTAAGTTTTTCTAAACAGAATGCTGTAACTACATCTTGCATAGAAGGGACAATTTTTGTTTGAATGAACAGCCTCTACCCAGGAAAAGTAATGCGATTTGTTCACATTACCTTGTGTGACTGTATTGTGCCATTATATTAATGTTTGAAGCAACTAACGATATCTGAGCAGAGGCTCACGAGGAACAGTGTGTCAGCCTTGGTGTTTCATCTGTGAAATGGATATAATAGTGGATTACTTCACAAGGTTGTTGTGAGAAAACACAAAACTGCAAATAACTTTGCAAATTTAAAGTGCTAGAATATGAATGGTAGGTAAGTACCGGTAATAGTAAATTGTACCTACTGCAAAGTACAGTGGGCTCTACAGCCCTGTTCACTCCCTCAAGTCATATTATTCAAAATTTATCCAGTTGCCAGGTATCATTACTGGGTCTCTGGAAATAAGGCATGAATTGAATGTTTATTGTTAATGCCACCCCTGTAGGCTCTACAGTAAAAAAATCTCCATGCTGGGGTTGGATGGAAAATAAATGGACAAGCACATTTGGAGAGCTCTGCAAATTCCCTCCACCTGATATGAAGGTGAAAATATGTAGCAATTATGTGAAAAGCTGTGTTAAGCTTCTTAGGTATGCATTTAATTAAGAGGTAATGAAACCTTGTTAAATTAAGTGCCCAAGGAGCATTAGAAAACTTGACTGGGGATTAGGAGACACAGTACATACCAAGTAAATATTTCTTTGTTTTTTTCCCAGAGGGTTTCAAGAGAAAGACAGGCAGCTTCTGCTGTTGATTCGACTTGGATATACTGGTAGCTATAGAGATGTGGAGCTGTCATCAGATTCAGCATGTTTCGGATCACGTCAGTGTTTCCTCATGACTTGTTTCTGTTCCCATGGCCTCATTATGCGACACACCCTAAACAACTGTGGTCGCTTCCTGATGCTATGCATGTTTAAAAAAAAATTATTCCACATGAGTTTGTGCAGCGAATCTGATGTCTTGACAAAGCCAAGGGAAAGAATGGCTGATAGCTGTTGTTTATGTCTTGTCAACAACGGGAAAAGTTCAAAGCATTTTCAGGTGCATAAGTTACTTTGGACAACTTCTACTTCACTGAAGAGTAATGCTACCAGGACAACAACTTTCATAATACTGAACCTGTCTCTAGGCTTGTCAATTTTCAACAGCTTTGCCTTTTTAACAGTGGCTTGATGTGGAGGCGTTAGAGTTAGCATAATGTATGTCTCAGGGTAGGCTTACCAGATCTCCAACTGGGACAGAGTGCTAGACCTTTAAGAGAAGGAATGTGGGCAGGTGTAGCTTGTTAAACCTTACAGCACAATCCTAGGCATGTCTACTCAGAAGCAAGCCCCATTGTGTTCAGTGGGGCTTGCTTCTGAGTAGACATGCCTAGGATTGTGCTCTAGGACTTAACAAGCTACACCTGCCCACATTCCTTCTCCTAAAGGTCTAGCACTCTGTCCCAGTTGGAGATCTGGTAGGCCTATCTCAGGGCTAACCCCTCTTGATGCCTGAGGTGCCATGCCAAATGCTGCTCCCCTTACCCAATGATGTGCCAACCTCAGCTCATCCCACTCTTCAAAGTCTTAGTTCTGCACTCTCCTGCCCTCCACATTTCCTCTCCCACTCTGTCCCCCTCCTCCTTTTCCAACCCAGGGAGTGAAAGGATAGGGAAGAGCAGTGGAAGCAAGTAGGTGGACAGAGATGGGTGCACTCCACCAATCTGCTGCCTGAGGCAACCACTTCAGTTGGCCTCATGGATGGGCCAGCCCTGAGACATACATTATGCTAATTCCGTCTTGTACAAAGCTTCACTGGCTGATTTCGGCAGATCGTGCTGCTTTTCAAAGGATGAAACGCTGACAAGTTCAGGGTTTGTTTCCTGGTCATTTGTTTGCCTATAATTTTACTCCTAAGGGAAAAAAAAACCCCAAATGTTTTCAAGCTGTAAAAGAGATTGTCCATCCCTTACATTGCATCTCCCTTTGAACTATGTGTGTGTCATTCCCTGGTTATGCCTTGGTGCGTATGTGCTATAATAATTGCAATGTTCCTACTGCTAGAGGCTGGAACAAACCCATTTGTAAGGGAGCCAGTTGGAACAAAAATTCCTAGGTCACTGTCTGATAATAGAGTGGCCTCCAAGAATACAGGTGACTATCCCAGACTTAGAAGAGCTCCACCCCTTTGTAAGGGACAATTGGATGGACACCTGCAGCTGAAATTCTTCTGAATAAAAAGAAAGTCTTAATTTCTTAAAGAGTCACCTCCAAATCCTATCTTCAGCAGCTTAGCAACACAGGAAACCCATATAATGACACCTGCATCAGTGTTTTTGTTCCCTGCAACAGTAACCTACAACATAAAAACAGAAGTCATTTTAAGACTAGCTTCATAATGCTACTGCAGTAATGGGGAAATATTCTCTCTCTCTCTCTCTCTCTCTCTCTCTCTCTCACACACACACACACACACACACACACACACACACACACACAGAGAGAGAGAGAGAGAGAGAGAGAGAGAGAGAGAGAGAGAGAGATGGATGGATCCCAGAGGCACCCTCAGATTTCTCACGGAAAGATTGAAACAGAACAGACCCTCTGCCTCAGTATGCCCTGGTGGAGTAGTTTGCTGCCACCATGGGGGTGGTGGTGGTGGAAGAGAACTGAAGGTTTCCCCCCATGTCTTCCCTCCCATCTGAGGTGCATCCCAGCACCTATTTATTTATTTATTTATTTATTTATTTATTTATTTTAGGAATGTGTAGCCCGCCTTTCTCTCGAAGGCACTCAAGGCGGCTTACAACATATTAAAATACATATAAACACATTAAAACAATTAATAAACACATTAAAATAATTAATTAAAACACTTAAGTTAAAAATAAATAAACCCCAGTGGGTCACCAGCATTTACATATATTAAAACCATTTATTAAAAGGTCAGCCCACCATGTCAGACATTAAAAGCAGTCCTGAATAAAAACGTCTTAAGGCCTCGCCGAAAGGCCTCTAAAGAGGGAGTCGTTCTTAATTCCAAGGGGAGGGAATTCCACAATTGGGGCGCCACCGCCGAGAAGGCCCTATTCCGCGCAGTCATCCCCCTCACTTCTGTCAACGGCGGCACGGTTACCAGGGCCCCCCCCCCCGATGACCTCAGAGTACGGGTTGGATTATAAGGAAGGAGGCGGTCCCTCAAATACCCTGGACCTGAGCCGTTAAGGGCTTTAAAAGTCAAAACTAGCACTTTGAATTGTGCCCAGAAACGAACCGGCAGCCAGTGTAGCCGCCGAAGCAACGGTCCGACTGAGTCGAACCGACAAGCCCCAGCAACCATCCGGGCCGCCACATTCTGCACTAGTTGCAGTTTTCGAACAGTCTTCAAAGGCAGCCCCACGTAGAGCGCATTGCAGTAATCTAGTCTAGATGTCACTAGGGCATGGGTCACTGTGGCCAGGTCTGCACGATCCAAGTACGGTCGCAGCTGGTGCACCAGCCGAAGCTGGGCAAAAGGAGCCCCTCAGCATGAAAGCAGGTTACTCAAGGACAGTTGGGGGGAGGCCACTGTCATGGTCAACCCTTGGCGGCCTGCACACCCCCAAGCCTTTGTTAGTGTCAGCCATGACTGATCTGTTTGGGAGTGAGGGGCTTACTAGCTCCTAGCCCCTGTCTAAATGAGACAGGAAAGCAAGTCTTGAAAATATAAATGGTTTATTAAAACAAAGGGGAAAAGGACTAGGCAAGGATAAGATATGCAATTGAAATGAGGAGCAAAACAAAATAAAAGGCAAACAAAAGCTACCTAGATAGACCCTTTCTAAAAAAAAAACTAACACTGGTGCATTTCCATTGTTCACTTCCTGGTTTGGAGAAGTGGGTCCACACGTTGCATTAACCCCACAACTGCTGAAACAAAAATGCTACCACTCATACCAACCATCCTTTTTTTATAGGACGGTTTTTGTTTTTTTGAGATTTTACTCTTTCTATTGGCTAATCCAAAGGCAGGCAAAGGTAGCTCAGCCCCCCCCCCCGAATCTCTCCTAAGTCATAGTGGGAAACAGTTGAGATTGCGGTTTTTGTACTTGGGATTTATGTTTTCTGTGCATTTTGTTCATGTGTCTTATTGCTGTGTGTTTTTAAAAGAGATCCTGGCATTTTTGTGCAATTTATGTAAATTAGCTAATTATGCAAATTGGCTAATTATGCTAATTAGCTGGGGTACTCCAAAATTTTTGACCTTCACTGGGGGTACTTGGGCCTCCAAAGGTTGAGAACCCCTGTCATAGCCACATGGATGGACTTGGGCAATGGATAGGTGCTAACAAAACCCAGTGTGGGATCAATGGATCATTTCTGGCCCGTTGTTCCACAGGGGACACATGTCAGTCACCCAATGGGTTGAGCTGTCCAAAGGATGTGATATTTACTTAATGGCAGAACAGAATGGCAGAACTGCCCACACTGCACAAACCAAGACAGCTTCATTTTAACACAAAGGCTTTATTAGAAGAGCGAAGGGTCCCCATTCCCCACAGCTGCCTTGCCTTTCTGCATCAGTGTATATGTTAAAAGGAATGCCATGTACACACCTTTACCTGGGTAACCATTTGGCCTAGAGCCAGCTCAGAGTGGCTTACCCAAGGCCACCTAGTCTGGAGCGCTCTCACTGCACCCAATGATTCTGATGGCTGTAGTAGTAGCAGTAATTAACATCTCTATAGCATCAATGCCCTAATTCAAAGCATTTCATATACACTATCCCCGTAACTAAGTGCAAGGCAAGGTGGAGTATTCCTTGTTTGCAAGTGGACAGTTGCCCTGTTTGCTTGTTCATTCTCCTCTTAGAAGAGCAGCAACCATATGATGTAAGAGGTTCTCCAGAACCTGTGTGCTGGGCCAGCCAGCCCCATTTCCTCCACATGCAGCATTTGCCTGCAGAGAATGTTCCAGGAATGTAATGGAGAGAAACTCTCTCCGCTTTTGCCTTTGCTAACAAATGCTTGAACGAAGGGAGAGGGTGGGTGTGGGACTAGAACACACAGCACCTGTGGGGGCAGAACTAAGTGCAACATTCCTAAGAAGTACACACACACCCCGGTCACCATAGAAGAGTGAACCAGGGAACAGGATTACTGTGTTCTGTGCATCCATTGATTGTGTGAGAACCTTTGGACCCACCTAGGAACTTATTTTGTTCCAGTCCCCCCTCCCCTTTTTGTTTTTATTTGCTTTTATGTGGCATTAATAAATACCATGATTGCAAATTTATTATCTTATATTTATTTTATTTTTCACATTTTTATAGCACCCTTCCTCCAAGGAGCTCAGGGTGGTGTACATAGTTCCTCCTCTCCTTTTGTCCTCACAACAACCATGTGAGGTACATGAGACTGAGAGATAGTGACTAGCCTAAGGTCACCCAGGAAGCTTCATGGTTGTGTGGGGATTTGAACCTGGATCTTCCAGGTCTAAGTCCAAGTCTCGAACCACTACACCATCCTGGCTCTCAATGACAAGGATAACTTATGTATGAAGACTGTGCATCATGGTCATGAAAAGGCTACAAATGCAATCAAACAATAAGGCATTCAAGTTGAACAAATGGAGAGAATGGCCAAAATACCCCTTGCCTGGCCTTCCTTTGGACTAGAGCAGGGGTTCTCAACCAGTGGTACTAGTACCACCAGTGGTACTTTGGTCAACTGCTGGTGGTACTTGGACCACTGGACCATAGGAACCCTGCTCTGACGTGGTGCTTTTGGTGGCACATTTTTGCTCCCAAGAGGCTCCTGCTTTTGGCCAAGCCTCTTGGGATGGCCCTCCCATCTACCCAGAGCCTCCTACCTGCATTTTCTGCCCTCTGAAAACCTGAAAACCCAGAAGTAACTGACAATGATGTCATCGCCAGTCACGTCCGGTGGTACACAGCAGGAGAGTGGCGCCGGAGGTGGTACTCGGCTGGGAAGGGGTTGAATTGAGAACCCCTGGACTAGAGTCATCTCTGAGTGGCTTACCTAAGGCCACCTAGCTGAGTTTGTGATAGAGGTGACATTTGATCTGGGGACTTCCTAAGCCATGTTCTTTGCTGCTACACAGCACCAGCTTTCAAGAGCAATCTTATTTTAACAGCCTGCCTTAGAGTCAGGGGAAGCTTCCGTGGAGGGGGATCCCTGTCATTTCCACCTTCCGAATTCATTTCTTGTACATTGGTACATTCCAAATATCACTGACTGGGCTTAGAAGTGTTATGGTAATTACATGAGGCAAGGCTGGAGGGGGCTGGATTTTCTCAGTACCATGAAACAGCAGAAGTGAGAAAATGATTCATGCTGTAGAAGTGCAGGGAAATTCCACCTCACAAAGCAAACAAGCCTGCACAATGTTCATCAAAATATTTGCAATCTACCAGGAAGGGTTTCCCCCATGTGCTCAAATGCTTTCCACGGAGCAAAACGACTGGCTTAAAATTCAGACTACAGCAATGTGTGTACAAGTAACTTTTCTGTGCTTCAGATTTTTAAAAAATTATGAAAGAACAAATGGGGAAGACTCAAGAGGACATGTGGAACAGTGAAGTGGTGGACTGTTGGACACCAACAGTGGTAGACAAGATGGCAGCAGGATGGAGGATCTGGAAGCAGAGGGGAATTGGGTGCTAGGAATACCCAGCATTAGATGGAAATACAGGCGTGGCTGCTGCACCCAAAATGGGGAAGGGGGGCTCACAGAACAGCAAACTGCATTTGTGTCCCACAGGGTTGATTTCAGGGAGAGGCTGTAACTCAGAGTACATGTTGTGCATGCAGAAGGCCCGAGGTAGGTTCAATCCCTGGCATCTCCAGATGGGGCAGGGTAAAAATTCGCCTGAAATCCTGGAGAGCTGGTGCCAGTGATTGTGGACAATATAGTACTGACCTAGATGGACCAATGGTCTGACCTTGTATAAAGTAGCTTTCTATGTTCATGAAATGGCATGTTTCACACTACCTGTACGTCACTGCAATATAACTGGTGTATTTATATTGCAATATAACCAATGTAATTGGTGTATTTCACATCCCAAACATAAATGGTAGGTGAGGCCATGGGGAACTGCTCTTTACGTATATTGATGCGTTAGGTACATACTGATTGATACTCATAAGGACAAGTACTCTGAGTAAGTAGTTCTATGCAGATGTTACACAACTTCCTATGATGCTATACAACTATGTGCACCAACGCATGGGGGGGGCAGCAAGAGCATGTCAGGAAGCCTCGGCACGCTTGAAGCCCCAGCCCCTGCTGACCACAAGTACAGGCTTTGCAGCAACAAACAATGTAGTAAGACACACTGGGCACCCAGCATTTCTTGTCATGGGGAGGCTCTCTCCCCAAGTGCAAACATTGTACTTGCGATTGGCGGGGAGCTTCAGAGTGTGTCAGCAATGGGGGAGGGCTTGCCAGGGTGTTCTCATTTCCCCCGCCCCAACCATGGGTTGTATACATACTTGTATAATGGACTTGTGAAAAGTGCTTTTCCTTCAGTTTACCCCAGGGCAGAAGAATCAAATACAGAAGGTTTTCCAGCAACATTATTTATGATTCATAATTACAAAACTATGGCAATCCAGAATCTAATGTAGGGTGTAAAGTTTTAAAAGTAGGTAGAAAAATTAATTCAGGGAACCAATCTGGAAAATGCTACCAGGAAAGAAACTACAGAATAGAAGGGTTTTTTTTTTGGGGGGGGGGGGTTAAGAACAGTAAGTCCAAGGAAGAATTAAATAGGAAAAGACTCACCAATGAGAAATTCTAATTTGGATCAAGGAGAAAAGCAGTTTCACTCAGTATCTTTAGGCTTAGTTTTATTGTAGTTTTTACTTTTTCTTTCCCTCCTCCTCTTGATTGATTGATTGATTGATTGATTGATTGATTCTGGCAAAAGTAGATAAGGATTTCCACGATAAATATGAAGAAGTTAACAATTCTTGCAAGAGAAGAAAAGTGGCTGAACTTGTGATAAAGGATAAAGTGATGCAAGAAATACCGTATTGGTCTGAGTATAAGACTCACTTTTTTCTCCTAATTTAAGTTTTTTAACTAGGGGTGCATCTTATAATCAGGCTGTTGCAATTTAATGCCAGTGATTTAATTAAAAAATTTTAATAGCACCAAACTTTAAGGGTGCGTCTTATAATCAGGTGCGTCTTATACTCGGGACAATACGGTACATACTTAGAAAACAGAGGAGACGCTTTTAGAGAATACATTTAACACGTCTGTTTATTGGCCACAGCCAATAAAAAAAAATAAAGCAGGGCAAATAAGCTCTATGTGCAAAGTAAGAACTGGAAGATCAAGTAGGTAGATACCTTTTATTAAAAATATGTGATTGAATCAGAAGCATTTAAAGTATGTTTGCTTATACACCCAACAGTAGCCAAAAGTAGGTTTTTACCAGTCTAATTAAGATCATGGATAAATTTTCTGAAGGGAACATACTAACAGGAATGGGTTTTAATGGGGTATTTAACCCAAGATTAGACAGATCAACAAACACAGGATGTGCTAATAAAATCCCAAATGTTTTTAGAAAATGGCTGACAAATATAATATGTGGGATATTTGGAGATATTATCACCATAACATAAGAGATTATGCTCATTGTTCTACCATCACAGTAAATAAAATCATACATTTTATTTCATATTAATTACTTTTTGGGAACATGCTTATTTCTAATTTCTGTCTGTCACAAAAAGAAAATATAAATATGATGCACTTGGACCAAAATCTTTTTTTCAAAGCCAAAGATCGGCCCTGGGCCATGTGGATAACAATACACTCTTTTAGAGCATGTCATAATGTCAAACATTCCTACCAGATGCAATTGCTGTCAAATATTATGAATGGTGCCAGGATGAGATTAGTACTCAGCCAGTACATAAACTGGCTGAGTTTCACAGAAACTTCTAAGCCCATAGCAACAGGGTGAAACAGCCCAGGCTGACCAAAATCAACAGCTATCACGGGCACAGAAAGATGTTTGGATGAGTCCTGACTTCAGCGAAAGGAAGGTCAGGTTGTCATGTAGCTCTTTCCTGCTCCTATCTGCAATTTCATGTTGGAGCTTCAAATTGACAATTAACTCCCCTTTCTGGAACTATGATTTCTTGTAAGACAACTTCAAATGTGTTTGTTCTGCTGAAACAAAGTCTGGATGACCTTTATATGTGGTCAGGTTAGCAAGACTCCACCCATATATAAGGTGCCATATATGTGCTCTAAGGCACCATTCAACATGAATGCTCCTGGCCCTTTAATGGTTGTACAGGTGAGGGCATTTCAGCAGATGCAGCTGCTTTAGCACCACCATCAGTACTTGCAGCTGCCAAGATTCTGTCTTCTACACAACTCTTAAGAACGCAGAGGCCATAATGGTGGAAGGTTGGCCACCCCTGAACTAGAGGGTTCCATGACAGGTTGTTGGTTTGTGTTCAACTGTACAGAGAAACTGTCCATGTACCTTCAGTCTGTTGTTCCCATCTACCAGTGTCCCTTTGAAACAAAGAGCTTGCTTTGAGATTACCTTTTTCTGTTACGTCTCAGCCAAGACAGTCTTCAGTGGGCTGGAGTTATGTTAGTCGAACATCTTTGCAGGATTTTGCCTTGGTGAGCCAGGAAGCAGAGCCAAGTGTTTCCTTTCTGTGGCTATTAAGAGATCCTCAACTGCAGTACCCATGTAAGATATTTTCCTGCCTTCTTCTGTTATCTGTAGGGCAAATTCATTAGACACAATTACATGATTTTTGGCTGTTATAGACTAACACATGCATGTACTGTTGCATATCCTAAAATAAATAGTTCATAAAAATAATTCCTAATTTCTGAACTGTCATGAGTCTAGCTTTAAAAAAAAAGGCACCTCATCATCATGATCATACTTGATTAGGGTACTGTTAAAATAAACCCTAATATTTGAATGAGAAAAATAGAAAAGAACTGTAATCTGAAGTAACTATTCCTCTTTGATATCCCAGAGTTCTAAAAATAAGGGAAGCTGCTGAATAATAGGTGGCAAAGCCAAAGTAACTAATGGTGCAATCCTATGCGTTATGTATATCTACTCAGAAGTAAGTCTAAAATTGAGTTCAATGAGACTTACTCCAAGGTGAGTGAGTATAGGATTGAAGATTCATGGCCCAATACTATTTGAGCCTTGACAGAATGCTCGTTCCAGCGGTATGAGGCCCTTTATGGCTGTTGCAATGGTGACAAGCCATTCAGCACGGCCTGCCCACTGCTGCAAGTGGTGAGCAACCGGGTCTGTGCACTAGCAGACCATAGAACTTGCCAGGGCCACTAAGTTAGTGCATGGGGTTGGAGGGAGGCAGGGAGGGGGTGGAACGGGGTGGGGAGGGAAGGAACAGGGAAGGGATGGGCGGGGAGGGAGGAAGGCGGATCAGGGCTGGGGAGCGGCAGCAGCGCACACGAATATCCTAACCCCCTTCCTGGCCTCGATGCCCTGACCTGGGTCCACATGGACTTGCACTAGCTGTAAAGCTGGCACAGGTCCAAGTAGACCCAGCCGACCAGCATTGGCTTTCCTTGGGGTAAAGGAACAAATGTTCCCTTACCCCAAGGTTGCCTCCAGATGGCAAAACTCTCCTGTGGGATTCAGCAGGCACATCAGCTGCATTGCCACACAGGGAGTTGCGTAAGATTAGGCTGTCAGTCATATTCTCTCTCACCCACTTTTATCTCTCTAGTAATATCAGAAGAGCCTTGTTGGAACAGACCAAGGGTCCATCTAGTCCAGTATCTTTCCAACAGTGACCAGCCAAGGGCATCAAGGTAACATCTCCCACCCGCAGATTGGCCCCCGCAGCAACTGGTATTCAGAGGAATGCCATCTCTAAACCTGGAGGTTCCATTTATCTAAAACCCATTAACACTGGCGTCACTACGGGGGGGGGGGAGCTGTAAGTTCTTCCGTGATCGGAGTCTCCGTTACACGGAAGAACGAAGCACCCCACCCCCGCGCCTTCCAACCCATTCAAAGCAGTGAAAACAACTCCCTGCGCGTTGTTTTCAATGCTTTGAATGGGTCGGAAGGCGCGGGGGCGGGGCGCTTCGTTCTTCCGTGTAACGGAGGCTTCTATCACGGAAGGACTTACAGCTCCACCCCCCCCCTGTAGTGACGCCAGTGCCCATTAATAAACCGTGCCATAAATTTCCTAATCCCATTCTATTTCAGTTTTTCTTTCAGAATGAGAACATGGGTACGCATTTTTCCAAGGATCACCAGATATATGACCAATCATGTGCAGAGTGCCTTTCTCTTTTGGTTAACCACAACAAACACCCATGCATCTTTGACTCGAGAAGGAAGATGCCATTTTCAAGTAGACTTGCAAACTGGTGCCATTCTGTTCAGGGCCAGCTTTGGACTGATTGGGCCCCGCGCAGCTGGGGGGGAGCGTGCTTGGCAGATTGTAAAACTCTGGGTGCGCTTTGCTCTGCCAGCACTGGAAGGGCCCTCCAGCCCTCCCTCACTTCTGGTTGGTCCAAAATAGGGGTAATCTGGAAACAATTTGCTGTGACGTGATGATGTTACAACATCACCATGTGCCAAACACTTCCGGGTACATTCGATTGGCAGTAGTGTAGCTGGACTCGCATCAGTGGGGCGGTGGGCGGGGTGACGCATCTTCACCCCACACACCCCACCACTGGAATGGCCATGATCAGGAGCCAAACAGATCAGGGCCATTCTGGTGGAGGAGCAGGAGGGGCAATGACACGTCACCCCGCCCACCACTCCACTGGCGCGAGTCCAGCTACGCTATTACCAATCAGGTCCCACATCTGATAAGGCCCTGATTCTGTTTAGAAATTAAGCAGGTGGTCTGGCTGTCAGGTTTCTTACTGCCTGAAGGAAAGTGAAGCAAAGGTGTTCCTCCGTTGTCTGTTTTGGTGCCCTTGCATGAGTGCATTGTATCTGGTTCAGCTGGATATGATTTGAAAGAGAGGTTAAATCTCTTGTAAAATAAACAAAGACTGAAACAGGATCTGGCCAATCCTCTCTCATAGAAATGTCCATTTCTATTTGGCAGGGGAAACTCATCCAACAAACATTTTTAATTTTTTTCCATAAAGAAAAAGAATGAGTTTGAGTCAACAGAGCTCATGTTCTTCTCCACAGGTTACTTCATTCTAAATTAGCATTTATGATGCCATTCGTGGAAACAAGTACATGGCATTATTACTATATCTTTTCACTCAATCATGCAGACCTAACTTATTATGATCTCCTCATCTCTTGCAGCCAAATCATCTGACAACAAGGAAGACTAACACTGGAACTTAGAATGTAGAAATATAAATTCAAAACCAGAATACCACAAAAAACTGTAAAAATAAAATAGACTCTGGAAAACTCAACAGTGAACATTATTGTAACCCTCTTGGCTCAGCCATAGTCAGTTCTGTGACCAGAGTTCTAGTTTTGTCGTGGAAAAACATTCTTATCTTTGGGCCCAATCCTATGAGAAGCTGTATAAACATAACAGATGATAAAATCAGTACTGAAGTACTCAGAGGCACAAGTGGTGCCCTAGTCCCACAACAAGCACCAGATAACAAATGTCAGTGGAACATAGGGAGCTCCTTTATACCAAGTCAGACCATTGGTCCATCTAGATCAGTATTATCCACAATGGGTAGCATTCCAACGAGCGCTGTTGCTGTCAGAAGCTCCCCCCCCCTGTGAACAGAAGAAGTGTTCCACTTGCGCAAAGACCCCTTCTGCTTAGGTGAGCGGGATGCTCCTTCAGTTCACGGAGAAAACTTCTGATGGCAATAGTTGGGATGCTACCCTCTGTCTGGCAAGGGACTGAACCTGGGACCTTCTGCATACAAATTAGGGGCTCTACTACTGAGCTACAGCCTCTTCCCACAATGCATCAGTGTTTGTACCGTTTCTCTCTTGCATTGCATAAGTGCCACCAAGGCAGAAAGATAGTAGAATGTGGTAATTTAGTATAGACCAGAGGTTCCCAACCTGTAGTATGCATACCATTGGTGGCATGCGGACCACAGGCTGGTGGTACGCAGGCTGCCAGCAGCCAAAATGGCGGTCAGAACCTGAAAAGTGGCTCCTCAAGTTCTGTCAAGCTGGCAGAGCTTGAGCGTGCAGGCTCTAAGCGCAGGGAATGGCCCTCCTGCCCTCCCCTGCAACTTACTTTGCCTTTTCTTGCTTTCCTGAGCTCCAGCGTGGCCGTGAACCCGTAAGTGCCAATGATGTCATCAGCACTTTCTCCTGGTGGTACGCCGCCAGCCAGAGGATTGCATAGGTGGTACACAAGCCAAAAAGGTTGGGAAACCTCTGGTATAGACCATCCTTAGGATTGCTTGAGGATGTAACTACATGTTACAGCAGTAATTGTGTGTTCTCAAACCTGAATTTGCCAAGGTAACATGACTGTGGGGGATGGGAGGCCATTTGTATGCAGGAAGTGGCAGCCATGGGGGCGGGGGTTAACCCTGCTTGCCAATTCTGCCTGCAAATACCACACAGACTTTTGGAACATTTCCTCCAAATGTGCTTGTTTCTAGGTTAAAAATTGCAGGGGGTAGGGATTTGCAGGAAATAATTGGTAGGTACAGGCAGCAAAATCTAAGCACTCCTTGCTATGCACTAGTTCACCCTTGCAAATGCTCCCCTATCCCCCACATTAATGATACAAGGCAAATGCAGGAGTGGAACCTCACATTTGCCACATGAATGTAGTTCTGCCCTGAGAAGCCCAGAACCTGGGCCAACTCAAACAGCAATGGATTCTCACGACAGGAGGAGCAGAATTGGACATCAATGCCTACTTGCAAAGCATAGCTGCTACCAAGAAAACACTTTGTTCATTGCAATTAATGTGAGGGTTGCGCCCAGAGCTGACAGTGATGATGTTCTTGATTGGAGCCACATTTGCAGTTTGTGATCCAGCTATGGGAACGATGCTGCAGTCTTGAAAGTTGAGTTGAACAGGGAATACCCAGCTGCATGTCATATCTGTTTCCATGTGGGATTCTGGGTACATAATGAGACTCGCAGCCCAATTCTATCCCCCACCACCAGCGCCAACGCAGCCGCACCAAAAAGGCACTTGGCTGGAGGAGGCCAGAAGATAGGATTGGGCTGACAAAGGCAAAAGCCAATTTGTGTACTTGCATTGCCCTAGTGTGTGTGCAACACCTCTACGGATGAACTGGAACACCAAGCAGAGAGAAGGTAATTCCTAAAGACGAGCACTTGACATCCTGGATTTCTAAATACATTTTTAAAAAACAGTCTCAGCTATTCAGATCCCCCTTTAACCACTGCTCACCACAGTCCCTACTGTACTCCATTACAAGGAAGACATTTATTTAATAAATGCCACAGAGAGATCATCCATGTAACTGAGCAACATTCTGGACCACAGAGCGAGAGAGAAAAGTTCCAAGGTCACCGACCTGGAGAAAGGGATCCCCAATAGATGATCCCAATTTTCTGTTCCTCTCTGAACAGGTATTATGTATAAAGCCACAACTCTCAATGGCTCAGATTTAAAGCAACATTAACATCCAGACATAGTGTGCAGCAGGCATCTTAAGAGTTAAGCACACGGTTTGTGTCAACCCCTATTTCCTAGTGGTATGCAGCCAAAGGAATTATTCAGCCAAAAGTATGCGTGCACAGGCAATTTATTTCTGCTTATGCAATGGGAGAGGCATGAGCATGTGGAAAATCGAGAGCTTTCTGAAGATCTTGTCCAAATTCATACACAAAACAGATGATACAAATAAAGCCTGCCAACATCTCTCATTGACAACTGATGAAAGTAAAAGACAAGCACTTGCTTCTAACCAATGCCCATCTGTCAATCCATTAATGGTCCTCTATTAGAGACAGAAATCTCCCTCCTCACACCATCCCCCAGAAGACCATGGTTCCCACCATGCTGCCAATCCTGTTGCTAGCTAATCCCATAAAATCGTAATTACCATGAATTCCAAGTGCACCACTGTGCGCTAGATTCAGTGGCTGATGGGGTGCAGCCTAGTGGCAGTCCGAGGAGGAAGCTCAGCTGGATACCCTACTTTACACCACCCCACACTGATGGTGACAGCATTTGTCTGTCTAAAACTAGGGCTGCCAACCTGCCATTATTTTACCGGTCTGACTAGAAATGCTGCATTCTGGGAGACATCTGGATCTAAAAAACAAGAAAACTTCAGGGACAGGCCAAAGGCTAACAGGGTTTGTTTGGTTTGGTTTTGGTTTAGTTTTGCTGTTGATGATGTCACCTCTTATATACCCATCATATACCCTAAGAGTGACCAGATGGATCCCATCAAGCCCCACCCATAACTACACACACACACACACACACACACACACACACCCCATAGAATGCAACATCAGCTATAAGAATCACAAAAGGTTCACTTCATTCTCTTGTGTAACAAAAGCAAACAACAACAACAACAACAACAACAACAACCAAAACCACAGCCAAATATAAAATCACAGAAATAGCCCCTGTTTTTGCTGACTTAACCCTGAGGCTAAATGGCCTGGCCAAATGGAGAGTTTTGCACCTTCTTTCTGAAAAGTCCTGAGTCTTGTACTTTGGCAAGTCTACAGTATAATAGCCCAATCCACCATAACTTCCCATATGGCGATGCAGTGGCACCTGCTGCATCCTGCAGGGGCGTTTAAGCCCCCAGAGGCCTCCTCAGGGTAAGGGAACATTTGTTCCCTTGCTCCGGTGTAAGCCCCTGCCATCATGGTGGGTCTACTCAAACCTGCGCCAGCGATATCCAACCCGGGAAGGGGATTTAGATTCAGTGGATGCCGCTGCTGCCAATCCCACCCCCTCCCTGGCCCCAATCTGCCCTCCTCCCAGCTCCCATCCATCCCATTCTGCCCCTCACAGCTTCCCTCCAACCTCCTGCTCCAACGTACTGATGCTGGCTGGTATCCCTAGTCCTTTGGCATGTGACCTGGCTGCTTGCCACTTGCGGTGGCAGCCAGCATGCGCCAAACGGCTTGTCGCCTTTTGCAACAGCCATAAAGGGCCTTACGCTGCCGTTCTGCTATTCTGCCAGAGTGTTCTGGCAGTCCAAGGCCTGCATAGGATTGGGCTGTCAGACATGCAAAGGTAATATATGAAAAGAGCTGTGGCTTTCCTATGGCACCAGGCTAAGACATTTCCCTTCACACACACATATGCCCCCACAAGCATGTTCTGCTCGCATTCCCAGCATGCCATTTCCATTCTTCTAATTGTGGGGTGGGCCAAATCCCAAACAGGACAATGAAGGTTGAATTGTAAGCTAGGACCTGCCTGCACCTCTTCTCTGTTCTCCTTTCCTTCAAAGTTATTGCTCTTACCACAGCAACTGTTTTCATGGACTCCAGTAAGCTGCTCCACCCCAGATGATGCTTTTGAAACCCCAAGAGACACACAATTAACAAGTTTAGCAACTGAATTTCAAAATGCGAGTTTCCACCTTGTGCCATTATATTCAACATGCCTTGACGCTTCCCTCGCTATCACCTCTCAAGCCTCTCAAGGTTTGATCACAACATGTATAAATAGCTCCTTCGAGTTCTAGCAGTTGTACTTTAATGTGTAATAGTAGGGTTTTCTCATAAAGCAACTTTTGAGTCCTACCCCCATCCCTAAACTAGATTTACAGGAACTGCTCCTCACAGGTACTTTCAGTCTGTCCTCTGCTATTTACCATGAGCAGATGCTGAATGTCCAGGATGGGCTATGATGTAGGGAAAGATGTCCTGCCCTGCCCCCATCTTTTCAGACTCGATTCTGATTGGCCAACACGTCGCTTTGCATCCTGCCTCCCACTGCACCAAACACGGCCTCTCGTTGGCCAAAGTTCAATTTGTCCAACTTTGCTCGCAGGGCAACGCAGCTCTCCTGCGTTGCCGTCAGATCTTCGAAAACTCAAAACAGACCGAGATCATCGCGCCGTAGTCCGGTGCTGGTCCATGCACTGCGCCACAGCCGGTGTGTCACAGATTTAACATTGTACTTATACAGTATTATAGTTTGGTGTCACTTACCTCACTGTTCATCCATCTCCAAATCATTTAAGAATAAACAAATTTGCGCCACCTGAGTGCTCCGTTTATGCAGAAGGAATGGCAAGGTATAAATCATTGAAATAAATAAATGTTTCACTGAAGCCATAAAGGCTGATACCTAGCCTTACAGGAGAGATTCTCAGAATTCAGCTCACAGTACTGGCTTCCACTCTTTGGGGCATGCATTCTGTGTTCCATTCTGTGATTAAAACCGGGTCCACATTCCCTAGCTAGCGTTCACATTTAGCAATAAAAGCAATTAAGATTTGCTGTGAGGGAAATCTAAAGACATGTATTCAGATTTAGTTTTTTAAAAGAAAACAGGTCTGCCAGACAAACAACACATTATTTCAAAACAACTTTTATTTAAATATTAAATAACACAACTAATCTTAATGTACATCTCTCATTTTTACATAAGAAATAAAATTGATCTTCAGTCATGATAAAAAATAAAAACTATACATCTTAATTAAAACCAATCACATAGTGTCTTCAGATAATCTATTGCATTGCAGTCTGCAGAACAGCACTGTCAAGAACAATACAAGAAAAAGAGACACAAACCCTGAAATGTTGAAAATGACCTTTTTCTACTTCAGAATAGTTTCAAAGCTTTTTCTATAGCTACTGAAGGGGGGGAGGAAAGAAGGGTACTCTAGAAGTAAAGTGCTTGTCATTGCTTAGAACAAGAAAAAAAAACATTGTTTTTGTGGCCTCTTGATCTATGGCATAAAAAAAGACAGACAGAAAAGGAACAACATGCAGTTCTTAACAATGTGTGCTACTGTTTTATGAAAATGAAGGCAACGTTGCTGCTTTGTGATGATCTTGCTTCACTCATTTTAGCCACTCCCACAAACCACAGCTTTGCAAGTTAGCAGGAGACTAGTATCTTCTCTGCTGAAAGGCACCAGGCAGAGAGAGTGTTGGATACAGTAATTTCCCTTCACCTTGAAGAATCCAGACCACATAGCAGCAGCAGCAGCAGCAAGCTGAAGACACATCAGTATAGATATACTGTACATAAGAACAGGTTGAAGTCACAGATAGAGCCATATAACATTACCTCCTACCCACCCATGCCTCCCACCCACCAGACAGACAGTCTTTGGCTTATTTGTTTAAAAAATAGCTTTTTTTTAAAACATATATAACACTGCAGGTTGCAAGAAGCAGTAGTAACTTGAAGGCACCCGTGTTACATTTAAAGAGATGGGTCCTTAAAGTGTTAGATAGAAGGAAGCTGTTTTTAGACATCTGAATGGTAATTTTTGGCCAAGCTGGCTCACTACTTGCTGCTGAAATTTGACTTCCCACCCCCTTTCTCCTCCAGCAATTACTATGAGGTTAAAGGAGGTTTCCCCTCTTTCTGTGATACCCATGTACATGGCTTCCACTGACACCAACAGAAGTCATTAAATGCCAGGAAACTCAAAAGCTTATTTCAAAACCTAAATAGTAGTGTATATTGTCTTCCAATTCCTATATGCACCCTCTCTCTCTCTCTCTCTCTCTCTCACACACACACACACACACACACACACACACACACACACACGAGTATTAAAACCACATATAAAAATGCCTAAATTAAAAAAAACCTCTCATCTATCAGTACGTAAAACAAAACCCAGAAGTTGTGCTGTATATCTCACTTCAGTTTGTTCACAAAATGACTATTTCTGAAGAGCATCGCTTTGTGCTATCCTATTTCTTTCAACTGTCAGTATAATTGTCATGACCCCTGAATATTGCACATTTCCCAATGAGTCGGTTCAGTTTGGACCCTGATAAACAAAATGCATAAAATCCTCATTTGCAATGGCAACAAATGCATACAAGCACTGAGAAATATTCCATAGGCAACCTCAAAACAATGTGGGGGGGGGGGTGTAAAAGAAGGAACTAAAACATTAATTTAAAGATATATTTCCTATGCCAACACCTCTAGCAATTCTGCTCCCACTACCTCTGCAGCAATATATGAACAACCCCATGCTGATACATGAAACATTCCTATTTTTTTTACAGCCAAAAAAAGAGAGACAGACAGACAGACAGACAGACAGACAGACAGACAGACAGACAAAAGCCATGTGTAGGCTGACAACAGGGAATAGAATCCCAAGTGGATACATTAATTGCTTCTAATGATTACAAACTATTTTTAGCTGCTGCAACTGAGGGACTAAGCCAAAAGTTCACAGTTTTCTCTTAAGGTCTGAGTAGGGGAGGGGAAAAAAAGTAAGAGAGGTATTGGTTTCTTTAAAAATGAGCCTCAAAAGTGAATGAGAGCACAAAATGGCAAAGCTTTCATTGTTGTTCTTCTATCAATGCATAATGTCACGTGCCACTTCTGAGTTTGTGTTTGTGGGTATGTTCTTTAAGAAAGAGGTAATCATCGTCTGTACAAATCCATAAACAAATATTGTGAATTGTGAATAGGGTGGCTCTGGTCCCTTCTTTGAAAAGCCATTCCCTGCTACGCCACAACCACTGACAGCCATCAAAGTCTTGCATAACAGCTGAGCTGTATTGGCCTCACTTTAATACAGTACCGGAAAAGTGTTCTCCCTGGGCCCCTTCCCTCCACCCCCATTCCCTGTCATTATTTTCTTCAAAAGTTTTTTTTCTTTCAGTTTCTGGTTCTGTTTGTTCAGTGCAAGAATAGTTGAGGCCAAAAGACATACATATTGCTTTTTTTCAGTTCTATAAAGTTAGGAGCTTTACTGAGCCGAATGGCCTCTTCACATACTTCAAACGTGTTATTGCTTCTGAGAGTTATTCACTGTTGCAAAATAAAGTAAAATAAATCACCCATCCACACACATCTTTAGTGAGAGCAGAATTTCCACCCCAAAAAAGATATGAGAATGGGAGAATTCTCATTTGACCAGGACAAACTTCCCCATCTGCGGGGATGTAAGGTCCTCCATTTCACAGTCCCCGTTCTGCAAAGTGACCATATTATAGCTTGGAGATTGCACAGCAAAGCTATTCTGCTGAGAAAACATGGAGGTGAATGGGGACGCATTGCTGCTGATGTGCAGGTGGGCATCGAGAAGGTGAGCAGCTGAAGATACTGGAGAGACGCTGACCCCAAAAAGGTGGGGCTGAAGCAGCTGGGCGTTGCCAAAGGCCAACTCTAATGAGTTCTCACTTCGCAGTTCAGCCAGGAGGAGGGAATTGGATGCTTTGTTGCCTGTAGTGTCAGACAAGAGGATGGCGTGCGATTCAGACACCTGAGAAGGCTGGTGACAGGCTGGCTGGTGATGTTGTAACTGGAGCATTCTGAACAGAAGAAAGAAGAGAGATGAAGCTATCCATTTTTAATGTTCCCTTATGGTTCTCATATAGCTCGCCACCTCCCTCACACTACATTGATATCCTTGCTGGATATCAGAAAGTCAGGACAGCACAGTCAGAATCTGAAACGTTCAACAAGCGTGCAACAACGTAACTGCATAACTAAGCAATTTGACATTGTACCTCCTCTGCTGGCTGCAGCTCTTCTGAAACTGATGCCCCTAACCCCATGGAGTTATTCAATGCATATGAACAGAAGGGGACTGAGATCATACTGGCCCAGCCATTCTTTAGGTCTAGGATGATTCACTCACCTCATCCCATCTGCTGTTCACAAGCTCAACTTAATACATGCATTAAGAACTGCACGTGTATAGCCAACTATACATAGGTCCTACACACACAATCCATGAATCACAAAATGGAGGTGAACCGATTGTATGAGTGCAGAACCCTGAACAAAGATAAGTTGAACTTACAAACTCTAGGCTGAAGTGAAGCTGGCTGGTGAGGTTTCAGTCCCCCAACATACATGTATTTTGAACACTGATAATGGACCCTTATGCAATGGGAAAGCAATGCAAGGGGGAAAGAGAGTCTTTCCCCACTCAAACTGTAAGAAGGGCACAATCCTGTGTAACTCTTGCACCAGTTAACAGTAGATCCCCCGGTGTAAGAGCACTTATGCCAGTGTAACTTGCCGTATGCCAACAGACGCAGGATGGACACCAGCGTAAACCCCCTCCGACACCTCACATGTACAGTTCAGACGTGGAACAGATGCCGGTGCAACTCTGCAGGCACAGGGGGCATTCCGGGGGTGTCTGATTGCCCCCAGAATGCCCCCTGTGCCGGTGTCCATTCCGCATCCAAACTGCACATGTGAGGTGTCCGAAGGGGGTGCCCGCCCTGTGTCCACCAGCGTATGGCAGGTTACACTAGCATAAGTGCTCTTACACCAAGGGATCTACTGTTACACCGGTGCAAGAGTTACACAGGATTGGGCTGTAAGTCTTATAATAATTGGACAGATTTAATCATACAGACACAGGGTGTCTTCATGCAACAATTCAACTATATTTCATTTAAACCTGGACACCCTCTGTTTCATTAAACTGATGCAAGTGTCACCAAGTCAATTCAAAACCAACAGAGCACAACTCCCGACCCTGAAGTGATACCAAAAATAAATAGCGCATCTGTTTTCAGTATTTATTTTATTTATTATTTTTTTTACATTTTATACCACCCTTCCTCCATGGAGCTCAGAGTGGTGTACATATTTCCTCCCCTCCTTTTGTCCTCACAACAACCCTGTGAGGTAGGTGGGGCTGAGAGATAGTGACTGGCCCAAGGTCACCCAGGAAGCTTCGTGGCTGAGCGGGGATTTGAACCTGGATCTTCCAGGTCTGAGTCCGACTCCCAAACCACTACACCATCCACCATGAACTAAAGATCAGTGCAAAATTACTATTACTGCAATGGCCAGTGTCGTGTTGTGTGTGTGTGTGTGTGTCGTATCTTACATCGGGCATGGGGTCTTACCTCTGCTGCTGAAGCACCTCTTCCAGGAGGTTTCTGCTCTCCCTGCTGGTGCCACTGCTGCTGCCACTGCTGCTGCTGCCGCCGCCGCCGCCATTTCCCCCACTGCCATATATGCAGGCGTTCTGCTGCTGGGGATGCTGGAAAGGGCTCATGCCATTCCGCGCCATCCGAGCAGATGAGGACTGGCACACCTGGCGAGCGAGCCCTTTGATTTTATTCAGTCCCAGAAAACCTTTGGCTCTAGCATTCTTCCGTAGCTGCTGTCTAAATGCCTTCAAGCCTACAGAACAAAGAAGAAGAAAGTATGCATCAGTTTACATGACCTATTAACCCTTTCTTTGAACAAACATTACTTGTACCTCTAAATATGAATCATAGCCCTCCCCCTGCCAATCTGCAACTCTACATAAGAGCCACAGAATATCTCTTGCCTCACCACACACAAAAGGACAACCCATTTTATCTGCCATGCACTTCCTATTTTCCCAGTTTAATGAAATTGCATGGCTGTGGTTTGTGGTTATTCTGTGGGATGGACATGTAGAATGGACAGATCGTACATTTTATGTTTATGAAGAAGGCAAGACCTAAAATACCAGTTGCAAAATTATGAAATGTCTGTCTCTGGACACGTGTATCTGCCATGGTATTGCTTATGTAACAGGGAAAGAATTACCTTGAGTTAATGAGGTATCAGATGCTCTCCTTCCTTCCTGGAAGCTGACAGGCAACAGAGAAGCACCGCCCAGGGAGCCTTGAGCCTGCAATACTGGTGTGTCTGAATGGGACGTCAAAAAGGATGATGTAACTCTGGCTGTGGCTGGGTGCATCATCTGATCTTCCAAACAATTGCTCAGAACCACAGAGCCATCATTTGCTGAGGAAGTGAGGCAGCTGTCAGAACTGGTTCCTTCTGTGGGGCTTGTGGATGAGGAAATGACTATACCTACAAGAGAAGCAGATGTGGGGAGAACATTTACAAAATGAATGCAAGTAAACAAAAAGTGTTGGACACAGACTACTCTCTCCACCTACAGAAAGTCTGCCAGTAACAAAAGCAATACCACAGCCAATATTAAACACTGTGAACCCTCAATTACAGCAAGAATGGCAACGTTTAAGAACTATGAGTAGTGATTATTATGGGATGATTTGTATTGATCAAGCAAGTAATTAATCCAAGAGGGGACCCTTGCTCTAGTCTAGAAAGTTCGACTGTTGGTTTGGAAACTGTTGGAAATAGTGCCATTTCAGGTTACATGAAATTGATAGAATAGTGCTGGCTCCCCATCAGGCATTATTTTTTATATATAAATGGTCACACAAATGAGAAACACACACAACCTTTTAGGGATCTTTCCAGGTATTGAGTTAATTTTATTCTTATTTAAGGTACTGCTAAGTAGAATCCAGTATCAATAATCAAGTATCTTGCTCCCAAATCACAAATGGGGAAGATTGGAGGTGGTGGTGAAAAGAGAAGTAGTCTTCCAGATGAGAAAGCCTGCTCACTAGCACTTTTTAAGTTAAAAAAAAATCCTTGGGTGGGGAGGGGATGATAGAAGGAGAGCACACACTCTCCAAAGAATTCAGGAACCAAGGACAATATAAAGAAATAATGTAAAGCGGCGATTCCCAAACTGGGAGGCGTGGCTCCCAGGGGAGCTGCGGATAACAGCCAAGGGAATACAGTGCAATGCCAATTGGCAGGCATCAACATAATGTAATGGGGAGCCGCGGCCAAGAGTCACCAATGGTTAAGTGAACCGGGGGTTAAAAAAGTTTGGGAAACACTGATGTAAAGAATGAAGTGGACAAAAACTGCAGGTGTGCTGAGGTGATCAGCCCTGCTGGCGTTTAGCATCTTGTTTTAAAGGATTGTCTGAGTGCACTATACTTTTGTAAGAATGAAAGGGGGGGGAGAAACAGTTTTAAGGGTTAACAAGATAGCATGGGTAGGAAAAAGAAGTCATGATTTTGTATGACACAGACACTATTCAATAGGAACCAAGAGCCTTGCATGACCATCATCATCATCATCATATGTTCTATTATTATTTACTATCCCACCTTTCTCCCCCGTAGGGGGACCCATACCACAATATATGTGCTTAGTGATGGGGGGGCATTCTAATGACAAAATAGTGCCACCTAGAAAAATATAATTTTTTCCCCTCACCAAATGAGTTAACGACCGGGGGGGACGGGGACGACATTGTTTGGAACCCCACCAACAGTTATATGTTTATCATGTACCGTAAATTGCAAAAGTCCCACAAGAACAGTCAAACAGGCAATTAGCTTTCAAAGTCAGTTCACACGCGCAAAACACATGGGGAGAAAAGGCATGCAATCCTACGTCAAAACAGCAGCGTCTACCAACATGTTAAAACACAAATTGGAAATGCTCTTCTGCCCTTAATCCATACTCGCAGCTGTCTTTCTTGGAGCACTTACATGGTGGAGAACACTGATAAAAATGGGTTGTGACTTCAGCCAGTGTGTGCCTTCGACTAGTGCTGATGGGGAAGCGAATTGGGTTGAAGGCTTTGATTTCCTCCTCCAGTTCTTTGTCCTGCCTAACTTCTTCACTGATTGTGGTTTCCAGGAGGCTGTTTGGAGAGATTGAGCGATTCCTAAAAAGACTGTTGAAGTTCGGATCCACAGGAAAGAACACAGGCTGAAAAGTCAAAGATACAGGAATTGATGGAGTGCACTTGACTGCTCCTCCTCACACCCATTTCAAGTCAATTTTGTCACTACACTGCTTTGCTAATCATGATATGATATAACTTCGCTATGATACAACTTCCCAAGGAGGCTAATGCAACTGTATGAATTTACATTCAGCTCAGTATGCCGACACTGAACAGGCATAGATTCGAGCATAAAACAAATATGTTTGAAAAGGATGGATATTTAAATTTACCCTGGACTTTGTCACCCCACTTCTCCCAGTCAAATATGAAGCCAGGATACTGAAAGCACCAACCTGTAATGGGTTGTTTATGTCACAATCCATGTCAGCCTGCAGAGGCGACTGAATCAGATTCTGAGGTTGCTGATAAAGGAGAGCTGACCGTAACGTCTCACTGGCAAGACTGTCCTGAGGCAACTGAAGGCAAAAAGGAATTTGAAAATATTTATTGCCAACGGCTCTGATGACTGGAACAAATACGCAGCAATACCCAAGACTAATGAATTTGCCCTCAAAACACACGCAGAGAGTACAGCTTTACAACTGAGAAAACTAACACAGAGGATAGGACAGCTCAAGTCTGCTAACTCAGTATGCCAACACTGAATAGGCATAGATTTCTTACAGTAACTAGTTTAATTTGTGTAATTTATTCTGCATCTCCGTTGCAAGGTAACAATTTTCAGGTTTTAACCTAAAGTAAACCAAGTTTCTCACTAATATTGAAGTCCACCCACCCTCAGCCACATCCCTCACTCTCGCTGAGGAATGAAAAAAAACAAGCCAGAGACAACTTTTTTTGGTCACACAAAATATAAGCTATCATATTACGAGCAGAAGATACATTAAAATAAGAAAAAGCCAAAAGAAGAAGACATGGGCAATTTGGCATCACCTAAACAACAGAAACAAATTATTTTTACCTCAATGCTGCTGAAGTCTGAGCTCCTTGGCCTTTGCGGACGGCTGCTTACTGGACGATTTGACAACTGATTGCTTCGGTACTCCTTGAGGCGCTCCAGGAGAAGGTAATAAATTGCGGCAAAATGGTTGTAGCTGCTATTTTGTAGAGACTAAAAAAAAAGACAGTACAGAGAAAGATTATAGTCTATGCAGCTAGGTTCAAAAAGAAATTGCCATCTCTGGACTAAAAGTTGCAATCCTAGGAACAATTACTTGAAAGAAATTTCCTGATAATGCATTTAAGGTCACAGCATGTGGAGAAGGTTAGGGTGGATGTATTCTAATAAGAAAGACAAGCCTGTTCTCATAAGGGGAAAAAATGGGTAGTTGTGTTCTGTGCAGTTTCGAGAGGGTGAGCTTTCAGGACAAGTCTCTCACAATTTGCAGACTCATGCCAGTGTTGCTATTCGTGAAGCACTCTGCCTAGTGTTTCCAAATAATACTATACTAGGCAACAGATAATTTCTTATCACCACCCACATTCACACCTCTTCGTTAACTTAAAACCTGAGTGACAAACATGCTGCTCTTTCCTAGAGAACACACCAGTTACTCAGCTTGTAATAAGGTACAAATGCTTCTCAGATCCTGCAAAAGCAATCAAAGGCTCACCTCAACTGTTCTCTGTCTGTCAATGCCAAGAGTATGCATTATCCCAAGGACCTGCTCATTGTAGTCACCCAGGTTGGAGTTGTAGTTCTGCATGGAGAATGATAAAGTCTGATGTTGCTGAAGAGAAGGGTCTGCTTGCATCCACTTGTGCTGCTTTATTTGGGCAATTGTGATTCTTTTTGTGGGATCAACAACCAGCATCCGTCGAATGAGCATTTCACAGTCTGGTGTTTATTTCAAAAGGGAGACATTAAAAAAGAAGAAATAACATTGAATATAAGAGATAAGAGGCAAGACACATTTCTGAAAATTAAACTAGTGGCAATATTATATGGGCACACCCTGCCCATAAAGAAGTAGAGGCACAAAATGTTTGTTAAGCCAAAGCAGATCCATTTCCACATGTATTGTACAACTGCACCACACTGCTCAAAACACTTTTAATATGCCTTTGAGTACAAGTGATCAGAATAGTTACAAAGTGACCCGGTTCTTCTCTTACACAGCAAGGGCAAAAAGAATATAGCGGGTATACTACTGTATAGAGAACTAAAAGCATTTCAGTCCTTAACAGCATATTTTCCTTTTAATGACTGAAGGGGAGTATACAAATACAGCCCAGCTTCGTTGAGGCCCCTTTTCTCTTAAAAGAACATTCTGATCTCTTCTATAGCCAGAAAAAATATCATTCTTTCCTACACTGTTATGCATTTTTGTGTAGGGAAAAATAACCATGCTATTTGCAGAGCTTATGCACTCATTATTAACAGAGAGCTAAAGAATACCGAAAGGCATCCTAAAGCTACTTATGTGGTTCTGTTACTTGTCAAAAACTAAAACAAAAGGTAGGTGAAAGGGGGAGTTATGAACTCCTACCGTCAATAGAATTAGTACATACCTTGGGACATGAAGTAGGGAATGCGGAATCTTCCCTCAAGCACTCTTTGTCTTAGGGTTGGCAAATTGGGTCCATCAAATGGCAGAGAACCACAGACAAGGACATACAGCACCACACCAAGGCTCTGTCAACAACAAAAAGACGACCAACTCAGGAATGGCTAAAATGTAACCACTGAAGCCTGTTTAAGCATCATCACTTTTGAACATGACTACACAACTAGAAAAGTTGTGTACAAAAGTAAAATGGAGCCTAAAGCCTACCCATATATCAAGGTGAGGACCTTCGTAGTCCTTTCCTTCAAAAACTTCTGGGGCTGCATAAGGTGGGCTTCCGCACCATGTGGAGAGAGGCTCGCCAGATTTGTAGAAGTTGCCAAACCCAAAATCTGTAAAGGAAGATGAGAGTCTGAAATGAAGCATCATCTGTTTTTAAACATTCCTGTAATCAAAATAAGCAGGGGCACACAGGGACACCACAACACACCTTTGCTTCTTTGCCACAAACTTAAGATGTCTCCTAGGAACAGCCATTCATTCAGCTAGTTCATAAATTTACAGCATAATACTAGGAAATACATTCCACTTAACTCAATGGGGCATACCCCTAAATAGACATGCATAGGATTGCACTGTTAGATTTTTAAACATCCTTTCTCCTTGGGCATTACATGCTAGGCTTATAGTATAAGGATTTTATGAAGCACTACTCTATTCGTAATGGCAATATCTGAACCATTCTCACCTGCAAGCTTGATGTTCATATTGGCATCTAACAGCAGATTCTCTGTTTTGAGGTCTCTGTGCACTATGTGATGGTTGTGACAGTATTCCACAGCTGAAAGGATCTGCCAGAATTTGTTCCGAGCTTCACTCTCACTCAGGTGCCCATGAGAAGTCAAGTGATCTGCCAAACACAACGATATGACAAAAGGCACAAAAATGAAATGCCTGTCAAATTTCCTCAGGATCCTTAACCCCTAAGCAGCAGCCGACCATTTTGGTTTTGCAGTTATTTATCCTGACCTTGAACACATAAGCATTAGGATCCAAATCCTCAGCTTTCTTACACTCATAAATAAGTACAACAAAGTCCCTACAAAATAACTCCTCATTATCTGAGTATTAACGAATTTCTATCCCAGGCATATACTATATCTGTCCAAAGCATACGTTATCTGAAATTGAATTTAGGAATAATCCCATACCTATACAACCCTCGGTAAAGAATGCTCCTATTTATCCACACTTTGCTTACCAAAATGTTTAGATACCTTCTCCTCACCTATCATTCAAGTAACTGCAGAAATGTCAACTGCTAAGTTTCTATGATGAGAACTTACCAAACATCTCTCCATTTTTTGCAAATTCAGTTACAATGTAAAGCATATCTTTTGTCTCCATAACCTGAGGAGGGCATAATGGGAGAGGAGAAAGAGAGAAAGAGAAATATCAAAGATACAGACCTCTGAAATATTTAATGTTAAAGTGAATTTATATGCAGCATAAAAATGTAGCAAAGTTGTTCATTTATTCACACAACGCGGCATTCATAAAAAACTGCCAAGAACATGTTTCCCTGATCTGAACCTACCATTATTTCTATACATAGAAGTTATTTTAAAGACACTCAGCTGTTTATTACACAATGTTTATTTCTTCTTTTAATGTGTATTAATGACAGAAGCGTATCACATTGGCACATACATTTTAGGGGCAGGTCTCACTGCTATAAAGGCAGGAGACAAATTAATGCAGAACACAAAACAAGAAGTGATTGAGAACTATTTAAACACCCAGTCTGCATGGCATTGTATGCATTTATTCACTTAATAAGATGTCAGATATGCCTGTCAACCCTTAACAGCTTCCTGTTTGTGCAAAGGTACCGTATTTCTCAACATCCATCAACACCAAAGTGTTTTTTTTTGTTGCTCCAACTTCAAAAATGCATTACTATTTGCAAAATACTTTAAAAGTGGCTGATAACATCAAATCATAAACACAGGACACCCATCAAATACAACACTTGAAAAAGGAACTGTATTTTTGGATTTTATTAGGTGCTGGCTTACCCCCCCCCCCCCCAAAAAAAAAAAAGATCAAGAACAGAGCGATGTCACTTCATCGCTTCAGAAACTGATTTTTAGCATTCTGTAAGGAAGTCTGAATATCAAAGGCAGGGAAGCTCTCATTCCACATATAAATATAAAATGAAAAAGCACATTTTTAAAAAATTGTGTATGTGTATATAAGTGACAGGAAGGCATGAGGCATTTTTTTCTGAGAAAGATGCCTATTGAATTGAAATTAGACACTATACCTAAACCAAGTCAACACCACTCCTCCATCCCCCCCCCCCACGGCATTTCACCTATTTCTTACTGCTCTCAATCAAAAGGGAGCATCAATCGCAACATTAAGACAAATACAAAATGTTAATGGGAAGACTAAAAACGAACAACAAAAGCAGCAGCTTCCCAAAAACACTCCCCTTGTTCATTTAACTAGACTCATTCAACAAGGAGAGAATTTAAGCCAGTTTCAAAGCCATGAAATATTCCTTTGACCCATGCTACTCTACGGCAATGATATCAACACAATCTTTATGCATCTTCTGCTGCCATGCCATGCCTCTGATGACAAATGATGTAAACATGTGTTGTAACTGTAAATAAAGCGTATATGTTCTTTAAAAACAACGCCTTCACGTAAACACCTGTCTTACTGGCTCTTCTACTTTTCATGTTTGTTAAGCTTGGCCAAAAAAAAAAAAGAGAGAGAGAGAGAGAGAGCTAGAAAACACATTTTACTATGGCAGCAACTGATACAGTACTTTATATTGGACTCTAGATCTGATATTTTCTAAAGTAATGCATGTATCCTTTCCCCTTCCTCCGACAATCAATCTCTCTCTCTCTCTCTCACACACTCTCACTCACACACACACACACACACACACACACACACTCTTCCTCTCAAACCACACAGATGTGTAAGATGATTAAGAGGAATTTCCACCAATTAGATAAAATATTTAATGTTTGGTAAAAATCAATGCTTCTCACCAGATGACTGCAATTTCACTAATTAGCACAGTACACTAATTTGCTCTCTTTCTTAAGGAATGCAGTCGTTGATAACAACACTGAATTAGAACAGTTTACATGGTGATTCAAGTGTGGGGTTTTTTTGCAGTTTTTAAAACTAACGTTTAAAAAAGGAATTGTCCAAATGACAGCATGATCCTAACCATGTTTACTCAATGTAAGTAAAACTGATCGTAACCTATGTGTGCTGTTATTGTTGTTGTTCACTTCCAAATTATCAACACAATGGATGAAAGTTTAATTGTAGGTTACACTTGAAAACCTAGCACTATAAGCAGAAAGATATTTTCACAAGTATGAGCTATAATGTAAATGCATAAAAAGTAAGTAAATCCCCTTTGGATGAACACCTAGGATGTTTGATAAGTTGCACTCACAGTCAAATTATTTGTAGCTATCTTTGAATCAAATTTGATCCAATATAACATTGCTATATATTAAATATGCAGGGCTCAGTCTATTTTTGTTTCTGCACTTGAAAGAAGTTTAACACTCCTTCCCCTCATGATTGAACCATGTGCATTTTAAGATCATTAGCAGTCAAAGCCATAATGAGCAAGGCAGAGGACAGAATGATCTCTTACCTGATACAGCTTGATAATGTGGGGGTGATTCAAAAGCTTCATTATCTGAACCTCTCTATAGATTTTCTCCAAATTGCTTGGATCTAATCGTGTTTTGTCTATAATTTTTATTGCAACCTGCAGATTCAAGAAAGGAAACCCAGAACACTTGTAAAATATATCTTTATACCACTGCAAAATCTACTAGTGCAACTAGATCTAAAAGCTGTGAAAACAATGCACATTTGGGGGAAGTTAAAAAGAGGCTATACACAGGCTGCATAGGGTTATGTAGAGGACTATGTATGAGAGTACACCCACAGTAAGTGCAAAAAAAAAAACAATACAAGGACTAATCTTACAGCAACTTTCTTGAATGTATGTGCTACTGGAATCAATTAGGCTTGCATTTTGTAAGCATGTTTACTCATAAGTAAGTCCAGCTGAACTCAATGAGACTCAACTCCTTAGTAAACCAGAATTGTTGCCTTTGAATCAAGGTGCCAGTCACTGAATTCAACTTCAGTGACAACCACTCTTGATAGTCCATTTCATAATTCTTTGTGCAGTCCAGATTCAAGACTCACATTCCAGGCTAATCTAGAAATTCACCAACAACTGAAGAGTCAAATAAATATTTTAAAAATAATGTTGACAGTCACTGTCATTTGATCCGAACTGTATATTCCATTTACGTTCTAAAAAAGGTTGTACTAAACTGCATATTTCAAAACTTGACAACCAGCTAGGAAAATCAACTAAGATAGCACAATAACTGTAGACTGGTTTAAGTCAGTGAGCAATACAGTGAAATCGATCTTAAAGACTCATCTATTTCAAATTCATGTCACTCAAGCTACTGCTAGTTTGAGTACTTTACTATCATACAATTTAGCCCAATGAGCCCCTCTTAGTGCAAATACATTTATTTTACTTTTTTGTAAACTGAAAATCCTAGAGAAGGATGTCCAACTTTTTACACTAGATTTTCCATACAGTTTAAGGCAGCAGACATCACACCCACCTGCGTTTTGGTTACCCTGTGTCTTGCCAGTTTTACTACAGCAAAATTGCCTTTTCCCAAGGTCCTCTCAATATCATAGAATCCGACCCGAAGAGGCCTTTGCTGGCTTTGGTTTGAGGTGGGGACAGTTGTATAGTCTGACATGATCACCATGGTTTGATTTTGATGGGTGACAAACACTATTCAGAAATGTCTACATAAGCACTCCTCTTCAAAGGTTGCGATTTGCACCTGCAAGAAGACAAATGAAATTCTACTGAGATTTGTTTTTAATTCCTGCCCCGTGGAGGTTTTCCAGAATCACCTCAAACTTCAGCTGTTTGTCCCAATTACTTTCCAATCACACACAGAAAATGGGGTATTTTAAAATGGCTAAAATAAAACTTTCCCTCTGTCCCCTGCTCAGAGCCCCAGGTTAACAACAAAATAAAGGCAATGAAAAGCACAGCTGCCGCTTAGAAATGCTGTACAGTACTTCAAAACTATCAGCAAGAAGGAGCAGAAAGTGGTCTGGGAAGTTCTGGGGTTCCTCAAAAGTCACAATATTAGGGAAGAAACCCCTCCCGACAATCAGCTCCGTCCTTTTATACCCTGATCCCTAGCCTGCTGAAATGGAGGTAGCAAAGCTCTGCTGAAATGAATGGGACAGGATTTGGGGGCGTGCAAATATTCTTTGGATATGCAGCGACTCTTAGACCTGGAAGAACCTGGCATAGAGAGTCGGTAGCAAGAAGAAAACGAGAGTTTTGAGAGGAGTTTAAGGCGCGCAGTGCATCCCCCGAAAATAGAGACTCGGGAGTTGCGAAAGGGCTTCCCTCAAAGTTAGACCGCAAATGAGCAGCAACTGTCGTGGGAGACAGAGAAAGAGGCAAGGCGGCGGGCGAACCTAGGAATGTGCGCGCCTGTCCCCAGGGAGGGAGGAGAAAAAAAGACGGAGCCGCCACGGCAATTTCTCCCTCGAAAATCTCTCCTGCCCCCAGTTAGTGCAGCGCCAGTTCTTCCCCGCTTTGAGTGGTACCTCGCGCAAGGCTTGGCTGGCGGCTGCCGGTGCTGCTGCTGCTGCTGCTGCCGCCTCCGCCTGTCTGTCTGTCTGTCTGACTGCTCGCCTGCCAGGCTCTCTGGCTGCTGCCGCTGCCTGTGCCGCTCTCCCTGGTGCCAGAGCGAACTGTGCGAGCCGGAGGCAGAGGAACACGCGGGATGTCCTCCCCCCCGCCCACTCCGAAAACCGAGACAGACCTATTGACGTCACTTTGACGCCAGAGCGACGCGCGACCAAGCGCGAGGCTGAATGAGAAGGGAGAGAGAGACATGTAGCCGTTGCCAAGAGACGGGCCGTTCTGACGCGCGCCCAGATGGGCCTGTCGCCGTGGAGATCGGGAAGGTGGGGTGACGTTAGCGCCAAGAGGGGGAGGGAGCAGCTCTCCCTGCTCGATTCACCACGTGATCGTTTGTTATCGTGGCAGGGGTCGCCCCCTGCCGGAGCCGCAGCGGCCCTGGTTAACCCCTCACGCGCCACAGTTCAGGCTGGATTCAACCCAATGTGCTTTCGGAGTCCTGATTAAGATTTAGCCCTTTGAACGCTAGAGGCCACACACTGGGTTTGACTGTTTCCCCATCACCGCTACGGGAGCCACCTTATTCGAGAGACCTTGATTAAGCCGACTGGTCCTCGAGCCTGCAGCGGATTTAACCTTTTGTGCATCGCGGCACAGACAGGCAGCCATCCCATGTGCTCCAAAATTGGATTATAAATCCTCACGCGCCAGACCCCGGGGCAGGGATTAAAAAAATGCACCACACGTAGTAGATGAACTACCTGCACACGCCTAAATCCAGTCTAACCCAGCCGCATGGACACATTGTAGCATTTTTTACCCATCAATACCTGTAAAATTTAGAGTGAGCGAATGTCGCTGTAATGCATGACTCCCCAGCCTGGAGAGGTCTAATCCAACGTCCAGGCATCAAAGCCCACACCCGGAAAAAAAACCCACCCACCTCAAACGGTGTTACATCCAAAATTACGCCCTTGTCCAGACCAGCTCCAACAGCTAAACCACAACTACACGACAGAGGCTCATGACCATGCTGTTAACCCCTTATGTGCCTTTCACTGCCCTGGAAAAGTCTGCGCTACGGGGAGTATATCGGTCACTGTTTAAAATGATGTTGCTATCGAGTTAGAGCCAGTGAGGGAAAAATAAAACCTTAATAGGTTTCCGTGGTTTTTACACACACACACGATTTAAACTCTCTGCTGCCAGAGAGGCTAGTAGCTGGCGTAACGAATTGCACAGATAATATTCGATATTGTTTTGCTGCTCTATCTCACGGACTCGTTACTTCGGAGCCTTACCTGGGAATGTGAGGGATGGGAAATGAAACCCCTCCTTTTGTTGGGCCGAAGCAGCCAACTGGCAGTGCATTCCAGGGAAACCTCTTTGCATGAAAGTGTTCCAAATGTGGCTACAGTCAGTGGTCCAAGCTCAAAGTTGAAAAGCAATACAGAAAATACAGAAATGTGCATCTCGGTCGGATAGTATACTTGGTTTACATGGTCTGTGTAAACAACAAACAGTACTGAACGAAAAAAAAAACACCTGGTATGATGATGACCTTGACAATTTGTTCTGAATTCAATTTCTAGGTCACCGTGCCCCAACTCCTACAGTTGATGCCCTTTCGTTTAAATTTGCCAGGCTTTTGCTCAGCCGCGGCTCAGAAGAGCAGCTAGGCAATTTGGCAGCCTGCCAGGAGTCCAAAGACCTAGTAGTTTAATTTGCTGAGAGTGGAAAAGAGTGCAGCAAACCTCCAAATTAGAGTGAAGAATTGAAGATGTTGCCTCAGCATATGAGAAGGCAGGGTTTAGCCAGCAACATCATTGGGGCCAAGATGAAACTTCATGTGTTCACTGGATTATATGGTTCATGACCTCCTTTTTGCAACTCCAGCTCAGATTTTTGTTTGTTTGGGATTTTTTCTCTCTCTTTGAATTTCTACTATAATCAAAATAGTGTGTGTGTGTGTGTGTGTGTGTGTGTGTGTGTGTGTGTGTGTGTGTGTGTGTGTGTGTGTGTGTTATATCCAGTCCAAGGTGAAACATGCAAAAACCAAAAACATTTTGTGACACATTTATATAATGTTAAAACTACATTCTGAAATGTCCCTTTAATATTTCTGGTATAATTTCTCACAAACAACAAGGGAAGTCACTGTCTAATTGCTGGGTCCTAAAATTAAGGTTACAGTTCTATGAAAGTAAAAGGGTAAGATGTATGAAAAAAAACGTATATAAGATTGGGCTGTAAATCCTTCAGAATTTGTATGTAAATCATCTGTGCCTACCATATGATTCATATGCAACCTCCTTCCTATGAGCTTGAAAGCTACAGTGGTTTATAAGAACCGAGTGTAGGTGGCAGACAATGAAGAGGGCTTAGCAGAACGGAGGAGGTCTGGGCATTTCTCATTGGGCTCATAGGCAAACACTTCCTCAATGACTTTGGGTCTCCCTCCACCTCTTTTTTGTGATGGAGGTGATGATCAGGACTGGCTCATCTGCCCACATACCTCCCCTGTTCTTCCACTCCCTGAAATGGAAAAGGAAGAGGGGACTAGTGGAAGAGGAAGTATGGAGGAAGGAAAGGAGAGTGGTGGGCTAGAGTGCTGTAGCTCACCCACCATTGCCCTCTCCTCTACACTTCCTCTTCCATTCCATTCCCCTCTTCCTTTTTCAATACAGGAGGTAGAGGGAGCAGAGGCTGACACATCACCAGTGGGGGGGGGGGGCAGCATTTGTCACAATGCCTCAAGCGCCAGGACCTCTTGGGCCAGCATTGGTGATGACATCTATCTACCTGATCAGTTTGGTGTCTGTACAGTGCTCAGAAAACCTGACATGAAATACCAAGCTAGCATTCCTTCTTATTAGGAAATGACACTCATTGTTCTCACCGCAGTACTTCTAGCCCTAACAAAACAGCATGTACAAGTACAGCTGCTGCATTTGAACAATTCTCTCAGCGCTATCAAGGAAGAAGCAAACTGTGACAGCAAGCAGCATAAGAAGACACTGTCCTGAATCCAGCATGCCTGGAAGAAGGTAGCAGTTTATTGTAGTTCCAAAGGAAAGGATCTGTCACCTGGAGGTGGACATCATGGACTAGCTCAGCAGTAGTCCATGATGCATCTTTTATGTCCATGCCTTCAATATAACCCTCAACATGGGGCTCATCTTCAGAAGGGTGGGCAAGTGAGCAGCCATGGTGCCCTTTCTTTTCCCAGTATTAGCCAATCAGTATGTGCTGCCTGCTACTATGTGGTTTTACGCAATGATGGATGCAGTGCCTAGCAGTTAATGGTGGCCCTTTCTACCTTGCTCGGTCAGGCTGAGAGTTACTGGGGAAAACAATAGCTTTTGCTGCCATCACCCTGAAGTGGGGAAACCCAGACAGGAAAAGACCACCTAGGGAAGCCTCCCCAATGGTTAGCGATGAGCCCCTAAGTCTAATGGGGTTCCACTTAAAACCAAACAGTAGTGAGACTGTGGCAGCCTGGGAAGTGTGACAATCCACATTCCCGAGGCCAAAGATGTAATCAGTTAAAATAAACAGGAGTTTACTAAAAGACTGAATAAACAGAACAAACCAAAAGAAGATCCACAGGCAAGATGAATATCAACAACAAAACAGGACTAACCAAGATGGGTGGCTGGCAAAAGGTTAGCATAAAGCTTAAAAGACAAGCAGAAAATAAAATGAAGTCCCTGAATGCAACAGCTGGATATTTTTCCCTATGTTCTAGGTTCTTACAATCCTACAAAAAGAGAGTGTGCCCTTCAGTAATGCACAGAGTAGGTGCATCAGCAATGAGCCAGAGACAACAACTGCAAGCAGCTACTGTATGCATATGTGAACTTAAAAAAGACTAGGGCTGATGATATCATAGGGTAATCTGATTGGAAAGTTACAACCACCTGAGCCGCATTACCTGCCCCCCTGACCTGGTCAGGTGGGCTGGAGCGACCAACCAACATCATTTGTTTGAGGGAAATCCAGTCACACAATCCACAAAGGTTTGTTTAGGGTGCCTTGTGGCCCTTCTGTAATGGTGCTGAATTTTTAAAAAGACAAGGGCTACTGCAGGAGAATGTCTCAGCAGCCTTACATGACAAAATGACGGTGGCAGCAGCTCTGCCACAACCTACCTGAGGGTTCTGGGTCCTGACATACCTACTGATGCCCTCTGTATTGAGGGATCTATTGAAGCACACTTTACAGAAGAGAGAAGTAAACCCAGGTTGAGTCTTCTGTTGTCCTATGACCTTCTCAAATTTATTCCACAGTTCTGGGAGCCCCTCTTCCTATGTTCCAATCTCTGTTCACTAAACGTCCTTTCTCGTCCCTTCTATTGCACCAGCTTCTTGGGCATCTTTTTAAGCCTTCATCAATCATGAATGTTGACAGTGTTTGGTTCCCCCCTCTGTCACATCAGTCCCCTTTGTCTTAAATATGTTTTACTGATTCTAAAAGGTAGCACACTTTTCAGGGTTTGGCAGATCAGGTTTAGCCATTGTTTCCTCATCAAAAGCCTTCTGCAATATCTTGGTAGCAATATTCTCTGTCAGGGGTCCACGCTGCTGCACTGACCCCTTTGCTTGTTGCATGGTGGGGTGGGGCATCTTCTGGCTTCGACAATGACGTCATACATCACCCCCAACTTCCAGTTCAGCCGAGCTCCAGGCTCAGCAGGAACAATGCAATGCTTGGTAGTCTTTGCTTTGCCATTTATGTGTAATGATTCACTTGAGAAAGCAGGTTTCCCACTTTTTGGTCTGCCTGTTCCTGTTACTCATTAATGCAATGTTGTCAACCAGTGCAGAGGCAGAAATTTTGAAAGAGTTAAGGATCTTCTTTAAATTAAAACATAAAAGGGGAAAAAGTAACATTGCATTGTAGCTCTGGTGCACTATTTGGAAATTTGTGTAGGGGTGAGTCGGCATGATTTCTCCAAACACTGCGGCCTGCAGGATATTCTCAGAACGTGCTTTATTATCACTTTGACCATTTCAGCATGGAATCAATCCATCTCTTATAGGCTTGAGTTCATAGGGTCCAGTGTGTGCTTGTCTCTAATGATATGTGCATAATAAAGCTCCTACACAATAGTACTAGACCCAGAGGTCATTCAATGAAACTGATTGGTGGGAGATTTCGGACTGACAAAAGGAGGCACTTTTTTTTTTTTACACAATGCATAATAAGTCTGTGGAATTCACTGTCACAAGATGTGGTGAGGGGGCCACTAGCTTTAATGGGGGATTGGTCAAATTCATGGAGGATAGGTCTATCAGTGGCTACTAGTCATGCTGGCGCTATCTATGCACTACATCCAGGTTCTGCAACATTATGCCTCTGAATACCAGTTGCAGGGAAGCAATGCCAAGTCACACTTCTCTCCTGCTTGAGGGCTTCCTAGAGCAGAGGTTCTCAACCTGTGGTACCAGTAGCATCACTAGGGTGCGCGTCACCCTGGGGCTGGGCGTGCGCGTCATCCATGCTCGCCCTAGGGTGACATCGCGCGTCACCCTGGTGACCCCCCCGGGCACCCCCTCCAAAATTTGCCGCGCCACGGCGGGCAGTCCGATGCCTTCTGAGAAGGCCCAATGCGTCAACGCGTAATTTATTAGGTTTTCATGCCTGCGCAGAACGTTTCTGAGGGCAAGGGCTGCCCGTTTGCCCTCAGAAACGTTCTGCGCAGGCGCGAAAAACCTAATAAATTATGCGTCGTCGCATTGGGCCTTTTCAGAAGGCCCCAGACCGCCAAACGGGGCGGACGCTCCGAGGCCTTCTCCTGGCCTCGGAGAGCTTCCGGAGGGTAACATGTGCAGCATTGGTGACGCGCGTGGGTGCGTGCGTCACCCCTTCTGCGCATGTGTGCTCGCGTCACCCCCTGTCAACGGCACTGTGTGGTATGGGTACCCCTAGGGGTACGCGGACCTCTTGCTGGGGGTATGCCAAGCCCTGCCCCTTATCTGCCCCATCAGCAGCTAATTAAGTGTTAATTAACATGGATTTAAATTTTAATTATTTTCAGAGCCCTTCTGTCTCTCTGATTTTGATTTTGGGCTTATTTTTGTACTTTGGAAAATGTACTTTGGTGGGGTGGGGTAGGGAAGAGCTGATTTTGGGAAGTATGACTTGGAGAAAAAAAAGAGATCCTTGCCTGTCTGTCTGTCTGTCTGTCTGTCTGTCTGTCTCTCTCTCTCTCTCTCTCACACACACACACACACACAAACACACACACACACACACACACACACACACACACACACACACACACGAGTTAAATTACATTTTTCACATTTAAAATTGTTTTAGTACTTTTTATTTAATGATTAATTACCTAATTAATTAATTGATTAATCCAATTAATTAGCAGTTAATTAGCAGGGAGTACTTCAGAAAATTGGACCGTGATAGGGGGTACCCGGGCCTCCAAAGGTTGAGAACCCCTGTCCTAGAGGCGACTGGTGAGCCACTATGTGAAACAGAATGCTGGACAAGATGGCATCCGCCCTGATCTAGCTGGGTTTTTCTTATGTTCGTATGACAGTGGAAGCCACAATTGATAGAATTTCCCCATCAGGGTTCAGACTAGACCTTGCAACTCTATGCACTCTTGTCCCCTTTTGTTTGTCCACTTCCTTCCTTAAAGTGTGTTGTCTCTGGGTCCTATGTGTAATTTTATCCAAGTCCTACTTCTCCTTGGCTTTTTCCCCCCTCTCAACATCATGTCTCAGCTACCCAGTATTTCTTTGGGTTTCTGCTTTTAAGGCCATTTCTTTTTTTCCCACTTTCTGAAGTCATTCACCAACTACATGTCAAAGAAAGAGGCATACCATGTTAGCAAAGCTGAGGGGTTAAACAGACCCACACACAGCAAACTGGCTTTAGCTAAGAACTTTATTGGTAAAGAAAGAACTGCAGCCATTGTTACACACAGGCAGAAACAACAAGAAACAACAAGAACTGCAGCCATTGTTACACACAGGCAGAAACAACAGGAAAAGAAGTGAAATCAGAGGTCTAGTAACAGTAGAAGAAAGCAACGTACAAGCCTTGAAAACTGTGATTCCCAAGCTGGGTACCCCAGTGCCCTGGCGTGCCATAGCAAGCTCATAGGGGTACTGCGGGATATTTTAAATTTTCAAGGGAAACACAGTTATACTGTGTGAACACAGCCTAGGGGCACCATGATAAAATTCTGAGACACTAAGGGCGCCGTGAACCCAAAAGTTTGGGAACCTCTACTTTAAACAAACAACAAACTCCCCTGTCACATATATGTACAGTAGGGCCCCTGTATCTGCTGATTCAGCATCCGCGGATTCACTTATCGGTGGATGCTGAATTCCTCCCTACGCCCATTACCTTATTTACATTCATCTCACTGGTGCCAAGCAAGCATGGGTCTTGTTTAAACCAAACACTCAGTTTGTGAATGAGTAGACCCGGCAGCCTCAGTGCTAGAGAGGCTCCAGTGTTAACAGCAAGTTCCTGTTAAAGTCGAAGCCTCTCTAGCACTGAGGCTGCTGGCTCTACTCAGTCACAAGCTGTGCTATAAGAAGCTCGCTGCTGCTTAAAGCGTTTGGTTTAAACAAGTCCCGTGAGATGAATGTAAATAAGGTAATAATGGGTGCAGCGGGCGTGGAGGATAATGTTCACCCCCATCTGCGGGTTCCCAGTATCTGCGGGGGGGGGGGAGGAACCAATTCCCACATGGATACCGGTGCTCTACTGTATTATTTACATTATTTATATAGTGCTTTTACTTAAAAACAACAAAGCAGTTTAAAGCACTATACAAACTGCATTAAAACAGTCAAACCAGCAAGTTAGAACCACAGAGATAAAACCAGTTTAAATCAGTGCTGGTACCAGAAGTTGCTGGGAGCCGTGGAACAAAGCCCTGCAGAGGTTCCCAGTGACATCCCATCTGTCTCTTGATGGTGTGTAGTGAGCAAGCTACCCCTCCCCAAATATTCTTATTTCATTCCTCGCCTCCCCCCCAAGACCCCCACTTTTTGTCCCATCAAAATCCATCCAAGATTCGCGGAGATACAGTCATTCAAAGTTAAACCGTATTAAAATCCTGGCTTTTCCTTGGCTGCGCGCACTTTTGACAGCTCGCGCGTGCCAGCTGAGACAGGCACGCGCCGGCCACGCGCCTCCCTAGACCCCTAGAGAAGCGGCAGCAGCAAAAGTTCACTCTGTACCCATTTAATCCTCATAACCTTCTCTCTCTTTGGAAGTTTCTAAAAAGTGGTATTCCTTTAATTCGGAGCAGTGTATTATCCTAGGAAAATACTGTTTTCTTGAATTCCCTCCATGGTTATGGCACCGGATCCTTACCACGGATCAACGGGGTGTCCCTGGGGAGGGGTCCCCTCACAGAAGGGTCCCCATCCTGACACTTTGGTGGAGTTATTCTTCAGCAGAGTTCAGAGACTCCTGGTATGGTGCTCATATTCTTGCAGCTGGTAAAAGGCGTGGGGGACTTCCCCACGTGCCCTCTCTGGGGCCCAGGAGGGGGATGGGTAAGTGTGTGGTTTAGCCCCTTTGCCACCCCCGGCCTGGGCACAGGAGGTTGACTGAAGGCCAGGCGCTGGGAATGCAAAATGGGCATTGGGAGCGGGAGGCCTCCTGCCAAGAATCTGCACACCCAGGAGTCCAGGGAAACCGTTTTAAAAACCATAACCTCTAGATAATAACAACAAGCTTCCATTCTGTGATGCTCTTGAAATGTCTTCCTTCTACCTGGGAGGCCATTCAGGGACAGGGAAAAAGGGGGGTCTCCAGGAATATGGGAAATCTTGGGTTAGTGTCACTGCTCCTTGGGAAAACCATTGCTCCTTCTCTGTATGTCTCATCCCCCACTCCACCCTGGAGTCCTGACTCTGGCATCCTTTGCTTCTCACATGTAAATGTCTACAACCACCACTATCTCCTCAACCATTGTTCTCTGGCTGCTCTGACACTACCATTCACCTACCCTTCCCCATTTACATAACTCCTGGTCTGACTTGCTACATTTAATCTAATCACTCGCTTCCCTTCTTCCTGACTGACAGCAGTCACCTGGATGTCTTGCTTTGTATACCTGGAGCCAGTGAGGCAGAGACTCATTGAATCGACACTTGTACCCACCAATTTGGAAATCCTTGTCCTTTTGTGTCAAAAGACTACACAAAAGACTCCATTCATAAAACCCCGGAACACCACACCTCACCTGAGGTGGGAGCCTGATCCTGTCACCCCAGTCATCCAGCCTCCAGGCACCTCTTCCCATTGGCTACCAGTTCCCATCCCCATTGGTCCCAGCTTACTCAAAACACAACACTTCTTATTGGTTCTTTTAATAAAGTTATCTTTTCATTGGCTAAACATTTCACACATGCTGCTGCTGCTCTCATTGGTGCAAAACTTCAATCCGACCTTCCATTGGCTGTATCAACATGCAACTTCTTGGATCCATCCCCTCATTGGTTTATCTTCCTGTCTCCATGTATTCCAATGTATATTCTAAAATAATGAAATGTATAAAACCTATTGTAAATGATTTATGTGTTACGCATTCTGCATAGAATCGCGTCCTTGGCTGGCTGAGTAAAAGATCTTCTCTTTTTACCCAACGTTGGTCTATCTGAGCTCTTTTTGGCGCCTCTGCAAACTGCAGAACTTTTTCTTTCTCTCACTCTCTCTTATTTTTGGGTACCTACTCCATCTTTGGAGCCTTGGTGTCAGCTCACCGAATCCCTTGAACTTAGATCACCTGTACCCTTGGGGGTGCTCACTACAGGTGCATTGGCCGCTATCCCTTCTACCAGTGCTCACGAATCAGTCCAGCCAAGTGGACTCTCTGAGGAACTTGGGCCTCCAGTTAGTACCTGACCTGGCCAACCTCTAACACTGCCCCTGCACAGAACCACAAAGAACAAACCATGTTCCAAAAGGAAATGTTTTGATTCCCTGTTGTAAACCGGCCAAAGAAAGTTGCAAGCAAGTCTAGTCTAAGTTCAAACAGGGACTTGTTTCTAGTTAAGTGTTAGGTTACTGGGGTCATATAAATTCTCATGCTTTGGGTGTCCTCGGTGACCATGAAATGCAATACTATGTTGCTCAGTGCTTATTTCTTTAATGTTGTGGCAATGCCACTGAGGACTCCTACGTAGTGATTGCACATCACCATGCAAGGATTAAACACCACCTGTGCACACTTGACAGTGACACCTTGACACTACAGCACACCTACCATACCCCCACCCCCAATGTAGCAGAGACAAAGCTTATAAGAGGTCTCATAGCTCAAATTGCTCCATCTCTCCCATCACACATAGCAGAAGCAGGTGAAATACCTGTCCACAGAGCAGGAAGTAATCACCCTGCAAAGACATAAACACACAGCAGCTTCATTTTCTCATTTCAGGCTCGCTCCAGGGGATAAACAGAGTAAGTGGAATGGTGGGTGGTGTCGCCTACACTATTTAAACTGTTGTTTTTCTGTCTTTGGGGGAGGCCAAGCGCGTATACTTGAATTCATGCAAGTCAGTCGCACATAAGATGTAGGCCAACTGTACTAATGTTTTGTGAATAGATCAAAGCACCAGGGGTATCATGGTTTTCAGGGTACCTAATTTCCATACAAAGAACCCAGGCACCCTGGGAAAACTACATTTCCCAGGGTACATGGAACCTGGAGCACTGTCATAGTACTGTCAGACAAGATAAGTGTGAAAGAGACAAGGGGGTGGAGGCTTACAAGAGGATTGGGGAAGGTGTTTGGACCCCGTTACATTCCTGGTCATCAGGAATGCAGCTGGGCTTGTAATTGGCCTCAGAATCCACTGAACTATCTTCTGTTTTTCTGGGGAAATAGCCCAGTTTGCTGAAGATAAGCTAGAGCTCACTAGAGAGAAGGTAGCAGAGGATACAAATGCTGGTGCAGCTGTACAGAAAACTCAAACAGTTCACCAGGGCCCTGAAAGAATTGTCCTCAAGAATCTGAAATACTAGGCTTCTTTGAATTTTCTTTTCACGCTGAGTTCTATTTATGTTTTTAAAAAAACCTCTTGCAGAGTGCACAATTTTTTTTAACAAAGTACTGTACAGTAATAGCCTCGTTTTTGTACTTTTGAAGTAACAAAATGTCAAGGGTGTTTGTTTTCCCCCAAAAAAAACAAAATAGCCCAATCCTATGCATGTCTATGCAGAAGTAAGTCCCATTTTGTTCAGTGGGGCTTACTCCAAGGAAGGAGTGGATACGATTGCAGCCTAACAGCCCAATCCTGTCTACCCTATCCTGTCTCTATGTCCACTCTGCATCCTAGCCAGGTAGGACCCAGCACCTGTGCAGCTGGAGGGACTCCTCAGGGTAAGGGAGCATTCGTCCCCTTACCCCAAGTAGAGCCCCAGCCAGTCAGATGGGTCTACTTGAATGTGCGCCAGCTTTTTGCAGGCAATGTAACACCGTGCAGGCCCAGGAAGGGGGATAAGATATTGGCAGAGCCACCATGGCTGATCCCTCCCCTAGCCAACCAATCCCCCCTAGAACACCCCCAGTCCACCCTCCCCCCACCCTCCTCAGGGTCTGGGACAGGATCTGGGACACCCTCCTGAGGATCTGGGTCAGGGGGAGTGGTGCTAGCCTCTGTGCTGGTGCCACCTAGTCTCAGGATGCCACAAATGTGCTTTACAGCACGTTTACAACACCCTAGAATGACGGAGCAGCTCTCCGCTGGTTGAAGATCTAGACAGGATTGCGCCATAAGACTTTTAATTTCATGTGGACATTGTATTGTTTCTTTGCAACTTTTAATACCTATTTGTAGAATCCTTCCTAGGGGCAATTCTGCATCATCACAGTATCCTTCAGGAACCTCCCCTTCCTCCAGCCATATTCCAGAGTAATAATAGTGCTTATTATAATTACATAACTAGTATAATAACCTGGATTATGCTCTTATTATTTATAATTATGATGCACATTTCCGGAATTGTTTATTAGGAATTCCATCTTTCCTTGTCCAAAAGGTACTATTTTAATTTATATATCATGATGCAAATATTTTTACTGTCAAACTTTACTGGCAAAGAAGTTATTTTTGGATACTTAATACTTTGTCTGATTCTTGTCTAGTGGTCATCCTCCTCCTGTTCTTCTTAATCTACTGTACTTCTTTTCTAGAGCACTGCACAAAACAACCCTAAACAGCTAACAAACATTCAGAAACATGACTAAGCAATTTAAGAAAAAAATACAGGTACAGCAAAAGCATTATTGTACCTGCCCCCCCCCCCACACACACACACGTTTCTACCTTGGAACATATCAAACTGAACAACACAAGGTAACACCAAGCTACATGTTATGTAAAAGACGTACTTGGCAAATTGTGTACTTATTTTCTTTTCCCTAAACAACAGCTGAGGGAGCATGATCAAGATTGGGAATGTTACATGGGATGAAGGGAGCATTGCTCCTGTTTCAGTCTCAATCTAGTTTGCCCCCCCCCACACACACACACACATTATGTCCAGAGGAAAGCTCTCAATGGCGCAAATAGGAGTTGGACACCTCCCCCTACACCTGCTATGGGGGGGGGGGATACATGAACACAATTGCCCAGCATTTGCTTTACATAAAGTATCCTTTGTCCTTCATCGTGCTTACTAGGAGCTGTCTTGTTCATCGCGATAAGTGATATTTTACAAGGGGTGGCTTCTCTTGAAGCAGGAACTTCACCTACCCCCAAATGATATCACTGAAAATCAAAGCTAGCAAAAACAAAATGTGGTACTAGTTTAAATCCCTGCCAAACTGATAGCATTCCCTTCCAGAAGCTGGACTGCAAATTGCTTTGTTCCCTGAGCAGCTGAATTTGTTGAGACATTGCAACAAACTAACCAATCGGAGCCAGAGGTGTCACTGTCACAAGCAAAATGCATTCAAAATTGCTTGTCACACTGCTGCTTTTTCACACAGTGTTTCATAGATGGACAGCTACAGACACCTCCCCCCCCCTTTTTTTTTTTACTAAACTTCATATAACAAAGCATCTCTGTTGAGCATTGCCTCACAAAGAAATGATTGACTAAAATCCCTGTTTATTTAAATGTTTACATCCATTCTCAGAGAAAATAGCACCGATAATAAACTTCTCTGCCTGGAAAAAAAGAAAATATTTCTTCATTGATATTCATCTCTCCATGGTTACAGGCAATGGTTTATTATTGCACAATTCTCAGTGACTGCTAACAAACACTGATGCCTTTCTTTTTTTCTCAGAGTTTGTTTAGAAAACAAAAATGACTTGCTAGTCTCAATAGGGGCAGACAATGAGTGGTTGTTAGACTATATGCAACTCTAAAAAGACTTTCTGCAGCCCAAGTAGGAGAGTGTACTTCTTTTTTCCAATCTCCCTCTTCCAGACTCCAGGAGTAACGAAGAAAGAAGGGCATTATTTGAATTTATATTCGCAAAGGGAAGAAAGCCTTTTGGTACTAATACACTTATTTAAAACTATTTCGTATTAGACCATGGGCAGCCCAATCCTGCCTAGGGCCGCCACAGCGTGCAAAAGCATACTGCGTCGGATCCTAAGCATTTCGGGGGGAAGGGACATTCATCCCTTTCCCCTGGGGAGAGCCCCAGCAACCCCATGGGCCTCCTTGGATGTGTACTGGCGAAATGGTCAGCGTAAATCCAATGAGTTGTTGTAAGGCCAGCCAGGCCCGGGACGGGGGTTAAGAATCAGCAGAGCACGCCGCCAATGATCCCTCCCCTGTCCCTGGCCCAGCGGACCAATCACTCCCTCCCCTGCCAACCCGTTCCACCCTTTCCCTGCCCCTCCACCAACCAGCAGGGACTTATCTGCTCAGCTCGGCGGACGGGCTGAATGTTGGGTGAGTAGGCTAGCGCCAGCCTTGGCACCAGCAGGGCCTACTCACCGGGTGTCAAAAACGTGCGTTATGGCACATTGACACCCAGTGCTGATGGAGCCATCGCTCCGGCGGTGGATCTTTAGTGAGGATTGTGCCATGAGTATTCCAATTGTGCCAAAGAGATGAGTTACTGCCATATACTAACTGTTTCATTGATAATGAGTTGGATTTTTGTTTGGTAACTTAGTGTTCCATTGCAAATTCTTTTGTCACCACACCTGCTCAGGAACACATAGGGATGGGTCTACACATGTACCACAAACTAACAAGCATGTTACAGGACCCTTGACTGCTGGTCATGGTGCACTTAAGGGGAACTGGTATTTTGGGGGTGGGGGTTAGAACAAGAGACAGTCCAAAGGGTTCGAATCACAACACACAGTTAGTGAAGGATTGTTTACCATAACAAAGCGGGAGAATCAAGATAAATGCAGTGCAAGAGGCAAATTCCAGAGGCAAAGGAGTGCTACAAACAAGAGGCAAAATAAATGTGCAAACATACATTAACAATTCTACTTAGAATGATCTGTGTGTGTGTGTGTGTGTGTGTGTGTGTGTGCGTGCGCGCGCGCGCACGCACGCGCGCACACACACACACTTTTTCCCAAGTCAATCCTGCTGTTAGGCCAATTAGATTAATGCAAAAGAGTAAAGAAAAAAAAGTCAGAAAATAAAGTCCAAGGGTGTGTTAACTCAAATAAGTATCTTAAAAGTGGCTTAATACTTAGAAGAGAGAGGGAGAGAGGAGGAGGAGAGAAAGGAGGAGTGTGCTTGGTTTCTATGGTGAAAGGAGGGACGAAAAGGAGGTCCAAGATCATGCTGAGTAGAGTGACACTAGTGTATTATGATGATTAGAGCAAGACGAAGAAGGGCAAGCAGAAGAAAAACAAGGACCCAGAAGGGCAAGCAGACCATTAGGAGAAACAAGTGAAAAAGAGAGAAAGAAAATTGGGTGCAAGGTGCAGAGCAACAGAGAGCGTGGCTGAAGCACAAGGGTGCATCATCATTGGCTCTCTGCATTCGATGAGTTTGAGAATGGAGAAGACAAAGAAGGAGCAGGCTAGGTATTAAAAGGACCTTGCTATTCGTCCATGGTTAGGGTGCTTACTCTCTTCCACAATGACTCTCAACCAATATCCCAGTGCCTCTGAGTCTCTGAGCAAGCAGAGGATGATGGATCGGCCTTCGCTCATTCAGATACAAAAGCAGTTTTTGTTCAGTATAGATAAGCTTCATATGTTTGGAGGTCTTGCTAGATTGGTTAAGAAATCCCTGTTCTAGAGAGGCATTCTGGAGGCTGATTCTCCAGGTCATTGCCAATATGTGTGGAAAAATATAAAAAGACAAAAAAACAATACGAATGGGAAAGTGTGACTGGCCGCAGATTGCCTCAGTGCCCTGTGAACCTTGTGCTGCCAAGGTGTCACCATGGGGCAGTGATGTCACCATTGTGTGCCCAGCCCAGGCTTGAGTGACAGCTCCCAAGCTGCTCATCAGCTGGGATGGCTGACAGCTGGAAGTGAGCACCAGCCCTTAAAAGTAGCCAGGAGAAACGGAAGGTGGGAAGAGGAAGGTGCAATAGAGGCAACAGATCAAAGGAGGAAGGAAGGAAGGAAGGAAGGAAGGAAGGAAGGACAGACAGACAGACAGACAGACAGACAGACAGACAGGAAGTAAATGGGAGAGAAGTGGAGACGCAGGCGAAAGGGAGAGGTGAAACTGAGGAGTGGGTGAATGGCGATGGAGGGGAGAAAGCAGGAGGAAATAGAATATGAGAAGGGCACCCACAGCCCGAGGACATCGACTTGCCCCCTTGGGATGAGGGCAATGGGACATGGCCGCAACAGAAGGGTAAAGGGTAAAAGACTGGACAACTAATGGGCTGCATGTGGGGAGAAGGGAGAAAGTTCAGAGGGAGGCCAATGGCCAGGAGATATTACCCATCCCAATCTGCAGAAACAACTTGGTATCTGGAGAGCCAAGCTGTGTTGCTCAGGCAATGACCAGGAATATCAGAGAGAGAGAGAGAGAGAGAGAGAGAGAGAGAGAGAGAGAGAGAGCCAGCCAGCCAGCCAGCCAGCCAGTCAGTCAGTCAGTCAAGCAAACTCAAGTTATAACTTTGTGTGGTTTCAGCCTTATCTCAGCTTTATTGTGATTTCAGCTTATAGGATCCTGGCTTTATCGTAGCCTTATGTCAGCTTCTTTATCTCAACTGCAGTAAGGGCAATGTGGTGTTTCATGAGCATATCAACCTGGTTCCAGAAAAGGAAAAAGGGAAGGAGGGATGCAGTTAGCTTGCTAAGCTCTAGCACTTCAAGGGACAGTAGGAAGAGGAAGAGGGAGCGGGAGAGAAGTGATGAGGGTGGCGAGTAGTCCCATAGCTTGGTGGCTAAGCTTTGCAATTCCCTGGAGGGGAGAAGAACAAGAAAGAAGAGAGTGGAAGGCAGAGGAGGAGAGGCACTGGGCAAAAATGTAAACGACCTCACTCGCTGGGAACGCTGACTTTAGACCAAGAGAGTGGAGCTAGCCCAATGGAGACACTGCAACTGGAGGTACTGAGATGGAAAATTTCAAAGTGGTATCTCAGTGGTATCATACAAAAATTAAATTTTCGTTTTGGCAGTGACAAGGAATTAAACCCCTCAAGTCCATTTTTCTACAATTTACATTAAATCTACAATTTAATTTTTGTATGATACCATTGAGATACCACTTTGAAATTTTGACTGATTGGCTATAAGACATATACCTTTAAGTGTAATTTTTTTGAAAATTTTAAAAATTCCAGCTTTTCCAAATATTCAAAATAAATATTATTTGAATATTTTTGAATTTCCTGAAAATTTACAATTGTCATGTTGTATATCAAATGACAGCCCTATTCATTGGCTTTACATTGACACCTGTCCCATGTCTGTAGCTTTCATAGTTATGGTATGGTGACAAAAAATCTGAAAAAAATAATTTTTAAACATCTCATGGTAAGGTACAAATGTACCAAAATGAACAAAATCCATGACATTAAGGTTTCATGCATTGGTTGATTTCACATGGAATGACCTTTTTTTTTTACTCATGGGGGTCACTTCAGCCCTCCATGGGTCTCCCCACACCCTCTGGAATGCCAAAGTGATCCCCGTGAGTTTTAAAAAAAAAAAAACCTTCCCCCCCCCCAAGCAGCAGCACAATCCCGGGAGCGCCGCTATCGCCCCACCCCTGCCAACACTTACAACTTTTTTTTAGTTCATAAGGTGAAAATAAAGCATTGAAAAAGAATAAAAACTTCCCCAACCCCACCTCATGGGGAGAACTTTGAAAAACGCTGCTTTAGAGAATCAGGTGATTACAAAAGCCAATTTTGGCCTAACTAATTGCATGCCCAGTCAGCAACACTTTGCGGGCAATGAGAAAGAAAGAAGATCAAAGAGAATGTGCATACCAGCATGATATAAGAATTCAGTATATCAGTATTGGAACGGAATAGAAGTTTCGCACTATAGTCTTTTAGTTATTTGCTTACGGCTACTTCTAAGGAGGCATGCTTAGACTCATAGCTTTCATCAGTTTCTTGGATGAAGCTGGAGTGAACATCAATAGCTCACCTACTTAAAAATCACGTTCATTGTGCCAGTAATGTGCTAAAGTGCAAATTACATCAAGGGAAAGGTACGTGTAGGCATTGAAGATCTGCAAGGTGCCAGTAACTAGGAGGAGATTGAAAATGAGAATCGTCAATGCCATAAATATTTGAAAAGGGTGCCAATCATAAATGATCAATCACTTGAAACCGAGAGTGGCAGAAAAGCTATATTCAGAAGATGTTTTCTCTAGCACTTCTCGGTTTTTGACACAGTATCATTATGTGAGCTGGGTCACTAGGAGGGCATCTCAGAGGGCCTGTTCGGCCTCACCTGGCTATGTAAAGCTCCGATGCTCATGGCTATGTCTGGATTTGCAGGCAATAGTGAGGGTGCAAAAATATTTTTCAAACATTTTATAGTATACTTACCTAATTACTGCATAAGATTTTCTGTTGCTTGTGAATTATAAAGGTTGAGAAAAATTCACCTGCACTGTCTGGTGACAAGGCTGGAAGCCAAACAAAAAATACATTGATGCTCATATACTTTACTACACTATACATGTTTTAGGACCAAGCTGTCCTTGGTATGAGTGCATATTCTTCATCATCTACAGCTGAAGTAACATGTTACTGAGTATTTTTAATCTCTAGCCTGCAACCCCTTTACTTCTTACAGGATTTGCTTGTGCTCTTGGCTACTTACATCATGACAGCTTCATTGTATGACAGGCAGTCAGCTATGGAAAGATGCCTGTAGGTCTTTCTTACTTCATTTTTTCTACTGCTGCATCCACAAAATCAGTGACAGCACGTTTGCCCGCACATGGTTTGCCTGCACATTCTGCTACATGTTTGTCATCTTTCTCACTTTCAGGTACTGTGCACCAAACCACTGTGGTATTTACATTAAAATGACACTTCAACAGCTATCCTGAGCAAAATGTGTAACTCAAAGTAGCTAAAATACGTAGGCTGCAATCCTATACACACTAATGTGGGGGTAAGTCAGTGGGGTTTAGTCTGGAATAGACATGCATAGGATTGCTCTTACAATCCTATGCATGTCTACTCAGAAGTAAGTCCCCTCGAGTTCAATGGGACTTACTTCCAAATAAGTATGCTTAGGATTACAGCCTTAGACTTCCCTGATTTATAGAGCTCCTTCAGGACTGACATGGAACTCCCAAGTCTATTGAACTACATGTATAATGTCACAGGAACAAATTAGGATGATTTTTCACTGCTTTGCCATGAAGTAATTGTGATGACCGAAGCTACTCAATGGTGTTTTTTTTTTTAAGTCTCTGTGGTCATTTAGCAGCCAATTAGGACCTGATTCAACTATCTGACGTCAATAAAAGACATCCACTAATTTTGGAAGTGGTTAGATCAAGTTCTTAAATCCCTTGTGGTGGAGAATTTGCTGATACTGTTTGATACAGTGAGGCAGGTATACTTATTGGATATATTTGTATGCATCATAAGAATACTAAGCTAGATGTGTTTTGGGGGACGAGGCCCCCTGAAGAAGAGTGGCTGCCTTGGCCCATTAATTACCACGCAATGCAGCATCTAGCCATGCCTCCAACAGCCCGGGAAGGAGCCATGGCATGGCCAATCATGTGGCAAGCCAAAGCACTGCAAACACCCTGGTCACTGTCGCGATGGGGATGCTACAGCCGGGAATTGCAGGAGAGGAAGATGGAGGAAGCTGCCTGTGCCAAGCGACAAGGTATAAGAGCCTTGCCGCTGGCTGATGATAAGAGGGCGGGGCAGCTGGAGGCTGGAGCAGAGGGCAAGCAGTGAGTACCCACCCCATGCCAAGGGGCCAGACCATGAGCCCAGTGGCACCCGCCCAGTCAACCACATGGCATAGGATCAAGGTGCCTTGATTTAACACCTCTCCACAATCCCTCTGAACCCCATGCAGCAGAGATGGGGTAGCACCTCCATACAGCCCAGTTGGGCTGCACCGCCAAAGGGGGGGGCGTTACACCCTCTCCGCTTCTTTTCCCTCCTTACCACCTGGAAATGGTGGTGTTGTTTTTTTCTGTTCCCTTTCATAATCTACCTGGATGCTACAAAATTTAAGTAGTGACTTTTAATTTTACTCAGTGTATGTATACCAATACAATGGGCCCCTTTTTATTTGTTTATTGATTGGTTTTCTAGATTTATAGTCTGCTTTTCATTAAAAATTAAATAACAAAACAGTTTACAAAAAAGAACCCAAAACTTACGATACAGCCATATTTTGATTTGTTCATATTTATTTTACATTTCTGGAATTATATACAGGGCATTTAAAAAAAAAACATGCATTCAATTAATTCCATAATGAATGCAAAATCAATGACTGAAAAACCTCCTTGCTGTAATCTTGCTCACTAGAACGAAAATAGAAATCAAAATTATAACTCCTGGTCATATGAGCGTACATTCTGCAGGGAAGACAAGATATATCCACATTTAGTAAGAATAAATAAAATAACAGACTTCAGTAACTGGGTGAGCAAATTACAAAAATAGACCTCCTTCCTTGAGGAGTGATAGGTTAGACAACATTTATTACTTCCAGTATGGCAGTGCATAGAGTGTGCTCATTTATACGAAGATTGAACAAGAAGTGATTTCAGAACAAGTGGAAACTGTAAGAACACACATTACTGACTTTCCCTGGTAATATGTACTCAATTATTCACTTACCACCCTTCTCTGCTTTCCTGTAATTGTTACTCTATCTGATGCATCATAAGCTATCCTTTCCTACGTCAGATGCATTGTTGTAATCCCCGCCCACCCGCTCCATGACAAAAACTGTAATTCTCCTCTCACTGATATCAGCGCTACATCACTGACATTTTCAGCTGTCGTTATCTGAAATCAAAAAGCATGAACAGAGAAAAAAAAAAGAGTGGAATTTTAGAAAGTCTGCTGGGGCAACAGTGTCAGAAAGGGGTCAGTTGTGATTTAACAAAGCAACAACATATCAGCACTGTTTAAGATGCATTGTACACGTTCCTGAATATCTCTCTCTCTCTCTCTCTCTCTCTCTCTCTCTCTCTCTCTCTCTCTCTCTTCATTCACAAATTCCTTGAGGATTAACTGTAACTACGAAACATGAGGAGCTCAGCAGAATATCTGAATGACATTGAATCGCCTCCTATTATGTATTATCAATGCGCATCCTACAAACGTAGGACGGGGATATAGTCCTTTGAGCAGTACATATCGATTGTCTTTTTCTGACAGTGTTTACCTTCTGCAATTCGTTCACATAGCAATTTTGCAGTGCCCAGATTATACCATGAACATGGTGCCTAGCCAGATATTTTAATTTATATTCATCACAAACAAAAATGATGATCTTGGACCACTGCAGCAAACTTTCCTCATGTGGGATGAAAAGCATGGGACATTTTCAGTTTTTTATCAATATCTCAGATGATACGTGTCGCATGTGTGGCATGATCTGGGCTGGGTAAAACAGTGTCCAGTCACACCTAGAACGATCTAAAAATTGTCACTTCAGTGGCTCCTAATTCAGACAATGGAGAAAATGAACCGGTCCCACATAATTACAGTGTTACATGGTCGATATTTTACCTCCATTTATGTTTGTTGATTCAAGGCATGCAGGAGACGTGCATTTAAACATGTGCATTTGGTGCTGAGAGCAAAGGACCGGATCAGTACCGTGACTATTAGAAGGACTGTTGGCATGATGCCACAGTCCCTCTGGCCAGGAAGGCCACACTTTTAGATGAAAAGGCCAGGAAAGAAGCCACAGTTCTGATCTTCAGCCATGTAATCACACTCCCCACTCTTTAATTAAGGCCCCAATCCTATGCTTTCACTCCCCCACCAATGCTGCCACGTTGCAAGACTTATGCAATGCATCCTGTGTGTGTGTGGGGGGGGGGTAGTCTCAGAAGTCCCCTCTGGGTAAGGGTTCCCACAGTAAGCCTCCAGTGCCAGAATGGGTAAACTCAGACCTGCGCCAGCAATTTTGCTGGTGCAAGTCTGAGTGGACCCGGAAAGGCATATTGAGACTGGGAAGGGGGATAGGATATCGGCAGCTCCACCAACACCAATACTGCCCCCTTCCAGCCCTCGTTCCACCCCTATTCCACCCCGTATCTCCTCATTCCTCCTCTCCCTGCCACCACCCCCCTCCCAACATTTCCTCTTTTTCCCCAGGTTCTTCTGGGAGCCCAGCTAATCTGACTACATCCCTTCTCACCCATCCCTCCTCCCACCACATTTCCCCCCTCTTCGCCCTGCATCTTTCCTTCTAAGGAGTTCCTCTCTCCTTCTTTTGTCTGTCTCCTCTCCTGCTAACTAGCTTTTCTTAGGGTGCCATTATTGTGTGCTCGCTAGCATTAGATTCCTCCTGTATCGTGTGAGTGTGATAATTTAGACTGGGTCCCCATCAAACCCCCAGTTTGATTTTGTGATCACTTCAGTAAAAGTTTCAGTGCATCTTAACTTGGCCTCAGTTATCTTTTCACCACCAAATTATACAGGATGGTCACAAACTGGTCCCAAAAAATTCCCAAAATTCCAGAATCTCACATGAGATTGTGTGGATTTGGGCTTGAAGCCACTTAAGCCTGCATAGGAATGTTGTGGCCACCCTGTTGAAGTGCCATTAGCTTTGAAACAGGACCCCTGCACACAATTACTTCCCCTCCATGTGCACACGTTACGTGAGTTTTAAAAAAGCACTGTTGGTAACAAAAGACGTGCGTGCTCCTACTGTGTGCATGTCTTATCCCCTCCCAGGGGTTCCTGGTTATTTCTCTGAATCACATGGGGACAACGACAATTTGGGTGAATCAGCCCTCTACACATACTGTAAAACCGACTCTAAAATTAAAGTATGATCCAAAGTGGCCTTTGGACTACACTTGTGATTTAGGGATTATATAATATTATGTCCAGAGCGGGCTGGTTCGGATGATACTCCTATCCCCCAAGAAGTAGATGTGCATAAAAATAAAGGAGATGTGCATTTACAATGCTGCACACACTTCTCAGTCCCTCCTTCTGGGAGACGTCAAGACACTTTCTTTAATTGCTCAAAATTTTGCATGGACTGAGCCCGTAGGATACAATTGCCATCAATCAAACTGCAATTAATGAGTAGATGAAATATAGCTTTAAAAATGCTGGTGACTGGCTGCCATCCTTCAAGTGGCTTCTTTATTGGTCTCAGCAGAATTCTCACTCAGAGTCTTCACAGCAGCTGTGCCATTCATTAGGCTGGGCTGGAGCTGAGATAATTGCTGCACTTCTGCTCCAGAAACAATTGTGGCCTGTCCATTCAAAGCCCCACTTTTCAGCTTCAAGTAGTGATGCCAGTTTTCCCGTCCTTCACAGCTTTTATTTACACACAGTGCTTCACCACCACATTTCAACAATGAACAAAAATTGCCCGGTAATTTGGAAGACAGCTTCAATCAAAAGACTTACTGCCAAAGGTCAATTAAAAAAAAAGTCAGCGTGTCGTTCGCTCAGCTGTAGATTTCCTCCAAAAATATCAACACATTCTCCTTCGGCATGATGTAGGAGACCCACCACATTCATACTCCACTCAGCCATGAGCCTTACCGATAACCTCTGTGAAGATTGCTACTGACTCACAGGCTGACTTACTTAATGAAATTCTTGAGTAGGGCAAGGTAAGTTTAGTTTGTAAAGCACTTTCTACACTGAAAGCTGCTCCTGAAGTTATTAACTGCTTCCTGCTGTGGGGAGTAGCTTGAAAATATTTGTCCTGTAAGCACCTTTCTGCACTGCACCTGCTCTCTGTTTGTGGTTTGTATTGCATAGATTAATGGAGAAAAAAGGGCCAGTGGATAATTCTATAATAATCACTGTTTGTAGTAGCAGGATACAGGCTTAAAAGTCAGGCCCTCCCAAGAGGTCCACCTGGCACCTCTGTTGCTGTCTTTTGGGCACTGTTAAGAACGCTTTTTATTTGACCAAGCTCTTTTAATGGTTAGTTAGAGATAGTGAGACAGTTTACTTTATTTGCTGTTTTAAGCTGTTTAATTTGATTGTTTTCTTTCTATTTAAACTGCTCTTTTTATTGTTTTACATACTGTTTTAAGAACTTGCTGCTGCTGCTGCTATTTTATTTGGCTGTTGTCTTTAAAAGTCAAGCACAATCCTACACACTCACACACACACACACACACACACACAAACAAACACACTGGGTCAGCACAGTGCGTCCTGGGCCGGCCTGGAGCTGTTGCAAACACTGCTGTAAAGCAGTTGCACCAGCTCCAGTGCGGCAGATCCAGGCAGTGCGTGGTGCAGAGAGGTGAGTTTTGCACCACTCGGTGCAAGGGCAGGATGGGGAGAGGCGGGGATGGGGTATAACAGGGCAAGGGGAGGGTGGTGATGGGCCAGGGATGGGTGAACCAGACCCAGGAAGGGGCAGGATCGGTGACACTGTTGCACGCCAAATCCTATCCCCCCTTCCCTGGCCATTTCTCCCTGCACGGGACGGGACTCCTGGATTTGCACCACCGAAAAAGCAGGCGCAGATCCGAGGAGACCCATAGCAGGGGCTGGGGATTTACCCAGGGTAAGGGAATGAAAGTTCCCCCAAAGGTGACCTCCCAGTTCTCGTTTTCTGCTCAGGGTCCAGTGTTGCCTGCACCGGCCTTGCTGGATCGTTTTTGGGTAGAAAGTTGGGTAGGATTTATTTGGCTGCCCGTAGACAGCGGGTTAAACCGCTGAACCATAAGCTGTCGATTGAAAGGTCGACAGTTCGATTCCCGCGACGGGGTGAGCGCTCGTTGTTTGGCCAGCTCCTGCCAACCTAGCAGTTCCAAAGCATGTCAATGCGAGTAGATAAATAGGTACCGCTTGCGGGAAGGTAAACAGCTCTCCGTGTTCCAGCTGCATGCTATGCGCTGCGGCAAGGAGAGTCATGCCGGCCACATGACCACAGAGGCGTCTTCGGACAACGCTGGCTCTTCGGCTTTGAAATGGGGATGAGCACCACACCCTAGAGTCGGACATGACTGGACTTAATTGTCAGGGGATACCTTTACCTTTTACCTTAGACCTCTTTAGACATTTTTAAGTTTAAAAGCAGATTCTCCATTTCTCAGCTAAATAAACAAGGGCAAACATTCTCATAACCTTAGCAAAGATACCTTGTAAATGGGGTCTTACATATATAATCTTGACTGTTAGATATCAGATATCATAACATTAGATAGCAACTATAATAATAAAAAAACATGCCAGCTTTTAAAAACACAACAGGTACCAGATACAATTTTTGACAAGTCATAATGTAAATTTTTCCTCCAAGGTTTTGTACTATTACCTTGACTTCAAAGCTTGCCCTGTGTATTTGAACAAGCAGCTCCTCCAGAACCAGGGGACATCCACTAAAATTGAGTGGCAGTAGAATTAGAACAGACAAAAGAAAATTTCTTTATCCAGTGAATAATTAAACTGTGGAACTCCTTGCCACAGGATGTTGTAGTGGCACTTGCCCTAGATGTCTTTAAAAGGGGATTGGACAGATTTATGGAGAAACCTGTGTAACATCACAGGTTACAAGTCATGATGACTATAGGCAACTTCCAGGTTTTAGAGGTAGCCTATCTCTGAATGCCAGGTGCAAGGGAGTGGCAACAGGATTCAGGTATCTTGTTATCTTGAATGCTCCCTGAGGCATCTGGTTGGCCACTATGAGATACAGGAAACCTGGCCCTTGGCCTGATCCAGCAGGGCTCTTCTTATATTCCAATGTTCCAAGACACCCAGCAAGTCACTGTCTCTTTGCTGCTGCTCCTCAAATACCTATGTAATACTTGCTGAATTGGCCAGCACCTTGTTTCCAAGGATTTGAATAGGTCTGAATACCCTGGATTTCCCTAGCAGTCAATGCAGTAATTCTGGCATGCTGAGCTGCCCACCTACTGGGTAAGATTTTCTGCTCAGCGAACAACACTAAACTTCAATTTAATTGACTTTATACAAAAGCAAGATGTATTTGCACCATGGAGCTCCTTTTTTAAAAAAATAAAACAAAACACCACAATGCTACAGCAGTTGTCTTTTCATCCATCTATCTACAAAAGCAGAAACATGCTGAAAAAAAGCACTCGGATCAGCTAAGAACAGCTAAGAAAAAAAGCACTCGGATCAGCCCTGACACTAGCAAGTTACTGAGCCCCTTCAACAACAAAAAAGCCACAATATTTTAAAAATATACTACCAACTGCTAATGGTACTTGGACCGCTGGACCACCAGAACCCTACTCCGACGCAGTGCTTTCGGCGGCACGTTTTTGCTCCCAAGAGGCTGAGCCTTTGCTCCTTTGGCTGAGCCTCTCGGGAACGCTAAGAAGGGCCCTCCTACCCATTCAGAGCCTCCTACCTGACCTCTGAAAACTAGGAAGTAACTGGTGACGATGTCATCGCCAGTCATTTCCAGTGGTATGCAGCTGGGAAGGGGTTGAGAACCCCTGTTCTAGATATCAAGTTTTATCAACATGTCTTGAGATGCAAGACCCACAAGCATGCTGATTTTGCACACCTAACACTATCGGGTCAGGTGGACACTCTGCAAACAACCACTGCATTGATGACTGCTTGACCTCCAACTGCGTGAGCAGTACCAGCATGGCCGGTACAGTAACCATCATACACAGTGAGCAACCTGAGAGCTTCACCCTCACCCTCCCATGCAAGTGGGCACTTCTTCTCTGAGGGCCAAACGATACATTACATTAAGCACAAGTTTGATGCGCTTAACGTTAGGAGCTGCAGGAAGGTCAGACAATATGGACTGGAACCATGATGTGGGGAAAAGAGAGCTTTAATGCTTCAATCACTCCCCCACCCTGTCTCCAGCTGCAAAGCAAGGACAAAGTGGATCACCTGTCTCTTTTCCTTTCTCCTGGTGTGGTTTCTCCAAACATGGAACTGCAGGACTTCCTGTTTGATTTACATGGATTGCATGAATGAAGGAGCTCCTTCATCTTCATGATATCTTTAAATCAATCCAAATGTCCTGCACTTCCGTTTTTAAAGAAAGCATTCCAGGAGCAAGAAAAGGGGGGTTGGGGGGGCAGAGGGGGACCCGAGGCAGCATCAGACAGCATTCTGGGTCACATTGACTCTTATCTCAAAGGCTTGTCATTACATTTCCATTAAGGTCGGTGTAGCAATTTGGCACCTGCAAATAGGCCAGTGGATGTAGGAGGGCCATTTTCACTCAATCCTAGTTACAAGCTGCCTAGATTTGGATTTCCAAGGCAGGAAATACAATATTCAGTCACATCACTTACTAAGGCCTCGGTAGCATGCTAACCTTTACCATGTTAAATTTAGGGACCTGCCTGGTCACCCGGTAGCAAGTAAAACAGCCCACCAGCAACCAGCTGTGGTCCCCCACCAAGGTATCCACAGTGGTCTGCTTTGTTTCTCTCACCAATACAGCTGAATTCTATGGGTTATTCTGCATCTCCACTCTCTTTTCTTATTCTCTCAGTCTTCCCTGGAAGGGAGGCCAAGAGTGCCCAAACCACAGCTATGGTATACAGTACTGCTGTGATTCCACAGCAGAGCAACACAGCAGTGCACTGTGACTTCTGCCTCTCTCTCCCATTCTCTCTCGGCAGAGAGCAGCCAGACTGGGGGGCAGTTCAGGCCATCCTCCCAGTTCCCTCATGCCTTCTGACTGGAAATCCACTGGAAATTTGATACAGAAGTCCACTGAATCCTAAGGAAAAGTTCAGTAATTCCAGTGACCTTTCACGGCACCGGCTTTCCCCTGTGATTCCACCTCCAAAGTACGTAATTCTTTTAGAGAAGATAAATGTATGCTAAAATTGTGTTCCTGTTTTACCATTCAAGTATTAGCTGTAGGCACTATAAGGCTGTCATAAGATTATGAATAGAAGGGGTGAAGATCTGAGTCATGCTGACTATTTTCTATTCCGATTTGGTCCCATTTTGTTACAGCATAGTTTGATCTCGCAGTGATTTTTAAAGGCCAAAAATTATACCTACAAGCAAGCAACACAGCAAAGTAGCTGAGTAGTTTAGAAATGTACAACCAGGGTATGTCTGTCTGTACCAGTTAATTTGTGTGTAATAGCTGCCCTTTTTCTGTATATACCACATTGCCCATGCCTGACAGCCTATCTTTCCCTTACTCTCCTCATGAATTGTGAAATAAAACTGTGAGCCTTTGGGATTAGGACTTTATCTGCTATATTTCACTGGATCTCACCCTGGGCCCCAGGAAAAGGCAGGGTCCAAATCTGAGTAGACATCTCAGATCTCCTTGTCCTGTTCCCATTCATTCTCTGCTTAGCTGTTTTTGTATGAAATGTACCTGTTCGATGACCACAGGTAGGGGTGGCAAGGCCCCGCCTCCTCCAACCACCATGCATTTAGCTGAAGGTCCAAATAGCATCTATGCACATACAGTTTGTACATCTGTAAGCTCCGTACATGTGGCTTGGGAACCCTGCATTTTGCAAGTTCTCAGTGCACATACGGAGCCTATGCAATACAGTTGTAAGTGCCGAGGCTTTATTCAGACCTTCAGATCAATATGACAAGGTCAGGTGAAGGGCAGCAGCTGCAATGCACCTTGCTCTTCCCTTCCATGCATTCAATGAACATGGATACATTGTGTGAAAAGGGCTTTCTATATGTAAGGTAAAGGTGACCCCTGACAATTAAGTCCAGTCGTGTCCGACTCTAGGGTGTGGTGCTCATCCCCATTTCAAAGCCGAAGAGCCAGCGTTGTCCGAAGACGCCTCCGTGGTCATGTGGCCGGCATGACTCTCCTTGCCGCAGCGCGTAGCATGCAGCTGGAACACGGAGCGCTGTTTATCTTCCCGCAAGTGGTACCTATTTATTTACTCGCATTAACATGCTTTGGAACTGCTAGGCTGGCAGGAGCTGGCCAAGCAACGAGAGCTCACCCCGTTGCGGATTCGAACTGCCAACCTTTTGATCGACAGCTCATGGTTCAGCGGTTTAACCCACTGCGCCACCCGCTTTTTCTTAATTAATTAAAGATTTTCCAGATGTTGTTATGGTAAAATACAGTAGTTACCAAACTTGCCACTGCATCCTTTAATACTCATAAAAGTCATATTGTTCAGCACTCTTTTGGCACTGATTAGATATTTTGTGTGTGTTCCCTGTATCATTGGTGGCTGAACTATCAGTCTCCTGACTTCCAATTATGGCAAATTGACCTACACACTCCACTCATATGAAAATTTGAAAAGAACTTTGGTTTCTATGCTCTCTCTGCTTCTTACAGATGATGGGTGGGATGAAGGATGTTGACCTGGACTGTGGAGTGGGGAAAGCTCCCCACCTTTTGTGTCTCTTTGAACTCTTGGTAGGAGGAGATTTGAGCTGAGGATGAGTTAAGGGTATCTTTGGAAGCTCTGTCTGATTAGATGTCTAAATGTGAGTACAGTACTCCCCCCATATCCGCTGGGGATATGTTCCAGGCCCCTCTGTGAATACTTGAAACCGTGGATAGGAGCGAACCCCCCTCCATGGTTTCCTGAGGGCCCCCTGCCCTGCCTCCCCTGCAGGCAGGCGTGCGCGCCCCTCCCCAGCTCTTATTTTTCTTTCAGCAAGCTTTGTTTCTTCCTTAAAATAAACAGAAGCAGCCTCCGTTGCAGGCAAGTAGAATGAGACTAAGTCCTAGAGAGGCTTTACAAAGTTTCTGTTAACCTTGCAGAGCCTCTCTAGGACTTAGTCTCATTCTACTTGCCTGCAATAAGGCTGCTTCTCCTGTTTGTTTAAGGAAGAAATGAAGCTCACTGGGGAAAAAGTAAAAGCCTGGGGGGAGGTGTCCCCATGATCCTTGGATAACTGAAACCGTGGATAGCGAATCCGTGGATATGGGGGCCCACCTGTAGTAATTAGGAAGCGGGGATAAGCAGACCCGGCCAGATCACCAATGCTGCCTCAGCAAGCCATAATGTCACCCCTGAGCACAAGCACTGCATCAACACCCCCACTGCTGCCACCTCCCCACAAAACATTTTTTAAAAAATCCTGCATGTGCATTAGTGTGCACCTCTCCACAGGTAGCTGGAGGGGGAAGAAGAGAGCCATGCCTGGCACAACCCCACCCACCCACCACGCCGCTATTGCTACCATCCCCAAAAAGAAAAAAATGCAGGCACATCAGTGTGCACTTGCCTACCTGCTCACAGGTAACTGGAGGGAGGAGGGAGCTGAGCCTGGCATGAACCACCCATCTGCAGGTGGAGGGAGGGGGAGAGCAAGCTGAACAGAGCCAAATCGCCTTCCTTTCCTTTTTCATACCTACAACTTTGGCTGCCCTGGACACAGCCTCCTCACTCTCCCAGGTCCTGTTTAAATGACCTGGAAGAGCAGAGCATGCTAGGAACAGGATCCGGGTGAGCAAGGAGGCTGCATTCAGGGCAGCAGGAGCTGTGGGTAAGAGAAAAAGAAGGGAGGCTCTGCCTCTCCATCTTCTGGTCCATGTAGCTGCTTTCTTCAGCGTGCCTGGGGTGAGGAGATGGAGAGGCAGCCATGGCTGAGTTTCCCAAGAGGAAGAAGGGGGCTGCTACTGCCCAGGTAATCTAACCGCCCGCTTTGAGTGAGCGGGATCAGAGCAGGAACTGGAGTGCATCTGGCAGGACAGAGGGAGTGGCTGGAAAATGTCTGTGGGGTATGGGGGGCCCTCTTCCTCCATCTCACGGCCCCCTCAAACTCAGTGCTCCACATGAGGGCTTCAGCTTGCCTCATCCATGGGCTGGCCCTGGTAAGAAGGAAGTCTCAGTGGCGGCGCTGAGATTTCTTCCATTTTTATATCTTGTTGTGAGTTTGCTGTCTGATTACTTTGAATAAGTCTGTCATTATATGGTTTTGCTTCAAGTGGTGCCTGATTAGATTGATGTGAACTGGTCCCTGCCATTGCTTGACAGGTAAATTGACTATTGAGGAAAAATCCACAGTCATTAAGAAACACTAACGGTCTTTTGTGAAATCCTGGACCCTAATCAGGCATCGCTGTAGGCACCTCTCCACCCATTCACAGTAATCAAACAGCAAACTCGCTATAATATAATTGTTGCGGGCTCTCTTCCCTTTACTTTCGCAAGGCATATGAACTAAAACTGTCTGCCCTTTGGAAACAAGGATGCATGCCTTATAGTATATTACCCTGTGACCTGCCTCAGTTCCTGAGAGAAGGCAGACTACAAATCTGAATAAACAAATTGACATTTTTCACATCCCCTGTTGAATGTGCAATAAACGCTTTTCATCACAGAAAATACTTTATTTTTAACTACAAAGAAATACTTTATTTCATCTAAAGTACTCTCCTCCTTCCCTCCACTTGCCCCTGTAATTAGCAATTAGAAAGGGTGTGCATGTGTGGCCCTGCACAGAAGAAGGAAACGTGTGCCACCCAGAGTAGATAGATTACAATATGCAAGGGTCATGTTGCTCAGGGTCAAATACGATCACAGTTTCTTAGGTCCGTAAGCAGCAGTACTGCCACATTCTGAACAAGTCATAAACAACTGAAAAGTATGTAGAAGGAATTAGTAGAATCCAGCTTGTCATTATGCTGTGACAAGGTCAGCCTGGGATACAGCAGGCGCTACCCTGTTCACAGCCTGTTCTCTTAACATCTTTCAGGGGCCACACGGGGGCTTGAACTGGGTATCTCAGGGTCTGCAGCTGGCACTGCTGAGATCGTGTGTGCATAGGCTTCTGAGCCAGCTTCCCACACAGAAGGGAAGAGGGGAGTGTACAATATTGGTCCCTCTGACTGGCAGACAGAGCAAAGCCTCTCTGATGAAATGAACCAATACGTTAATGTAGATTCATTTTTTTTAAAGTATCATTTTTCTCACTATGATACTTATAGTGAAGTGTTTGTATAAGTATTTGTGTTAAGATTAAGATTATTCATCCCTGAATGCATCCTGGGGCAAGGCTGGAAAGGGGGAAGAGCCTTTGCGCGACCCAGAAGTGGGTTGTTAAGCTTGTTGAAGCCCTGCAGAGGCTTGGAAACAGCATGATTTGCACTAAAAAGTTTTAAAAACTGCATTTTTTTCCCCTTTCCCCACATTTTTTTTAGTGATTTTAACGTGGACCCGTGGATCCAGGACCCGCAGTGAGACAAATCCGCAGATCCCGAATCCACAGATGGAAAGAGTCCACTGTAATAACAACCCACTTGGTTTTGTTTTGTTGTTGGTTAAATAAAATTGTTGCCGCCTTAAAGGTATGAATTGGAAACCAGTTCCCATGCAGAAGTGATAATGAAATGAGCAGCGCAACCCTGACTAAGGATCCGGCCCAGGGCCGCCCGCCGTATCCTGAGCCCGGGTTGCCCGTTGAACGGTGGGCCGGAGGTCTATTCATGGGATGCTCATCCCCTTCCCCGAGTGTAAACCGGAGCCGGCCCTATCAGCTTCCTCAGATTTCCGCCAGCTAAATAGCTGGCAGAAGTAGAGAAGGCAGTGTAACGGCCCGGCGGGGACGGGGATATGGCCGATGCCATCCCCTGCCCCCTCCCGGGCCGGCTACACCAATGGCCTCCCTCCCTCGCCTTCCAAACCGCCCCCGCGCCCGCTGGATCCTTACCTTCCTTCTCCAGCAGCTGCCCGGGCGTTCCAGCAATGGAGCGAGGGAGGCCGGCCTCTGCGCCGGCCTCCCTTGCTCCCAAGTAGTCGCAACCATGCTTTCTGGCACGTTTGCAACTGCTTCTGGCACCGGAGCACATGCTCAGGCACCGGATACTTAGTCAGGATTGCGCCCATAGTCCTGTATATCTGAGGATACAGGAGGGAGATGAACTCTCAAGGCTGGGGTTTCCAGCAAATAGGTCTGTTTGTTTGTTTGTTTTTTTGCATCAGATTTTTAATGGCTGCTTGGCTCAGTTAATTACAAGGTACAATTCCATGGCAAATTTAAGGGTAGAATCCAAAGTTTCCAAGCAAGACTTAATATGAACTAGGACTCATCAGAGTGCAGCCCCAGAACCTACCTTGAAGAAAGGGGTCAAGTGGCAGATATCATAACAAAGGCCTCCCTCAGCATCTCCTTCACCACTGAGGAACTGCCACTCTTCCCACATACATACATCTGGCATTAAACTGAGAGCTTTTATGTCTGAAGGGATGGCTTCCAGTCAGACTTGGTCTGCTGCCATTTTTAAATTAACAGTGGTTTCCCAGAACCTAGGCTCATGATTATAACTCTGATGGAATAGCCCAATTTGACTCTTCTTCGGTGGTTAGGATTTTGTCCATGCCAAATTCCATTTGTTCTGAATTTCAGCCCTGATTCCACTACTCTAACAGATGCCCTTTCCACATGCCTAGAGAAACCACAACTGAATATAGTAAAAAGCTTTCCTCTACTAAATTCTCAATGTAGTTTCCATGTGACTCAACAAGCTGGAAAAATAATTGTCCTTAGCAAGCTTGAAGAAGGCATTCTTTTCCAGTTGGCCTTGGCCTCTATTTTCATTCTGAACATCATTTTTTCAGAAAATACAGCTGGGACAGAAGCAGCAATCCTATACTGTACAGACTTCACTGGGAGTAAGTCCCATGGAACTCAATAGGACTTATCTCTCAGTAGACATGCATAGGATTGCACAGTCAGTCTATTTCAGAAATACTGTAAATAGGGAAAGAGAAAGGTAAGAATCAGACTGAAGCCTGACTATTTGTGTGACTTCATAGACAAAGCTCAGGTTTATGGGAGCTGCCATACTTGTTTATGTATAGTGTCTATTTTGACAACTGCCCATGTGCAATCTCCAATCTGCTGGTGACACATGGATGGGATCAGAATAAGTATCCAAATAGAAAGCTCAGTTCTGGACAATGGGCAGGGAAAATGGAGATTAGGGGGGAAGCAACAAAGAGGCCAGCTCTAGAGCACTGAGCCTACTTTGGGAGTACGTTTATTTCCAGAAGGCCCAAACCATTTTGATTTAGGTCAGACCCCAGTCACGGACCCCTTGGAGAATCTGGTTAAAGCTATGGACCCCCCCCCCCCAGAAAAATGCTCACAAACACTGCTTCACAAAACCCCTGAAGCCCATCCTCTGATTTAGGCTGTCTCAGACCTTACTAGAAGCCATGTCCACTTCTTAATAACATTAATATACAATTATGGTGAGTCTATTTTATTACACACACAGGATTTTCACCATACATTTAGCAAAAGGTAAGCACCAACTTGGAGCCGATTCACACGAATATTCTAAACATGGAGGTCTCATGGCGATGTCACCACTTTTCCAGCAATTTTTTTTGTTTTAACTAATCTTGTGAATGAGCAAACAAATCTTTGTAGAGAAAACAACAAGGAGAAGCCCATGAAGTTTTGTAGTAAGGAACCAAGAAGAACATCACTCTCTGGGAACAAGAGAAGTGAAGAACAAAGTGGGCCCCTGTGATAGCAAGACAATTTATTTTTAGTTGGAAAAGTAGCCCTGATGGCAATAATATGTAAGGTCATGTTCAGAGACTGTATGCCTCTGAATACCAGTTGCTGGAGAGCAACAGTGAGAGAGGGCTATCTACCTACATGTTCTGCTTCTGTGCTTTCCAAAGCATTTCTGGGCCACATTTAAGAGGCTGGTTTTGACCTTTAAAGCCCAATATGGCTTGGGGCCAGGGTATTTGAAAGACTGCCTTCTTCTGTATAATCTGACTCATCCCCTCGATCATCAGAGAAGGCCCTCTTACAGGTGCCATTGCCTATAGAGGTGGGAGGGGCGGTGGCCCCCCCAAAAAAATTGGGCCTTCTCAGTAGTGGCACCAACTTTATGGAACTCCCTCTCAGTTTACAAACTGCTCCCTCCTTAGAGACTTTCTGGCAGGGCCTAAAGATGTGTCTCTTCAGATGAGCCTTCTGAGTTTATGGTTCTTTTAATATTGGGCATACTCAGGCTTACCAGATCGTCGCCGGGACGGGAGCGGTCTACCCTTAAGGGGGCGTTCTGGCCCCCCCACGCCCCGCCCCCTTAAGGGTAGACCGCTCCCATCCCGGCGACGATCTGGTAAGCCTGGGCATACTGTGAGTTTTTGTGAGGGTGGTTTTTTTTTTAATGCTGATTGGATTTTATAGGCCTTGCCCTTTTTTTATTAAGAAGTGACTGCTGCTGGTTTGTGTTTTTGACATTTCAAGGATGTGTTAATGTCTGTATTGTGATTTATAGTTTTTTTAACAGCCCAATCCTAACCAACTTTCCAGCTCCAATGCAGCCACAATGCAGCCCTGAGATAAGGAAACAAACTTTCCCTTACCTTGAGGATTCCATGACTGCCCCACCACCACCACAAAATGCAGTGCGCACCCCATTGGCATGGCTGCATCGAAGCAGGAAAGTTGGTTAGGATTGGGCTGTAAATGTAGTAATCTTTATGGCTCTGTAAGCTGCTTTGGGGGTGCCCTTCAAGGAGAAAAGCAGGATACAAAACAAGTAAATAAATTTGGTTGGCCACTATGAGAAACAGGATGCTACACCCAGCAGGCTTTGGTCTGATCCATCAAGGTGGTTCTTATGTTCTTACATTAACTGATTCCCACATACTGAGAGTGAGCATGGCCAGAAGATAGATATTCATTTTAAGCGACCAGTCTTTAAGCCCTTTTCCTTGTATGATTTTGTGAACTCAGTTAGCTGTCTGTAAAATGGGAATAATAGTGACCTTCTCACAGGATTATGAAGATTACCACAATAGATTACACGGCATTTTGCAAATGTAAAAAAGTATACTGTATATGTAGTACTTTTTTGTATAATATTTGCCTTATTCATCAGACTGTAAAGAACAATTGTGCTAATGAAACTGCAAAGACTGATGAGAGCTCTTAATCTGACATGCCCAGGAACTGATGTTGCAGTGAGCTATGAGTACATCAACCCTCTTCATCCATTCCTTCAAAACTCATTACATCGTTGAAGGTCCAGTGGGGAGGTATCAACCAATCGTAACATTAAAGTAGATCTCCACAAAGCAGCATTTGCAGCAGCTGAAGATTCTTATTGAGATGCTCTTTTCATTTCAGCAACACTGTGAAACATTTAACTTTGACATCCAAAGATCACAATATTTTGTCAAATTATTCAGAAACTAACAGCTATTAAGGAAACCCAAATACCAGCATCCTGGTTTAAGAATAAATCAAGGATATAATCTTTGTGTGAAAGTGCTGGTGGGTGGCTATAATCACAAATCCCTGGAGAAAATAAAATAAAAGATGTTTTGCTTGGAAAGGCTCTATTCATTACCCAAATGTCAGTTTTCTTGAAAAAGAAAAGTAAGTAAATGTATTTGGCTTTCTTTAAAAGCAGAAACCATTCAAAATATGCACCCATGAATTATTTTCCGAATGAGCTACAGAGTATTCGAGTTTGTGCTATTTAAGGTAGAAAGTTTGACTTTGGGGGCCAAACAAGATCTGGTGTAAAGCAGCCTACACTATCAACGAAAACACTGGGATTTATTGCCTTATGAGGGCAAGCAGAAAAGGGTTGCATTCAAAATTGCAACACACAAGTGTAAACGCATTTATTTCTTAACTTATGAAGGCATGTCAGCTTCAAGAATTCTGGGTCCATGAAGTTGACAGAGAAATTTTCCCTGACTTATATCCTTTATTCCACCATAGACTTCAGGGCAGATTAGATGGGGCTCCTCAGCAGTCACTCATCCAGGGACTGAACAGATCTAACCTGGGTAGCTTCAGTAAGAAGATCATATAATTTATATAATTTAATAATCATATAATTTGTCCTCAGTTCATACTCCAGGTATTGTTTTTTGTGTGTTACTTTTCTTCAAGGTCAAAGACATAAATGTTCATAATTTAATAAGCATAACCCAGGATATCAGACATCTCCAGTTTCCAAGAACACTGCATGAATGTTAGATTACTCAGTTTTACATTGGACAGAAGTAAAGTGGAATGGACAAGCAGTGGAAAAATTTGTATCTCACTTTCTTCCAATACACCGGTGATCTCATTTTATCTCCCAGCAGACCTGTCAGGTGAGTTTCGATGAAAGATATTTTTCAAGACCACCCATTGCGCCTTATAGCAGATTAGGGATTAGAACCCAGGTCCAGCACTCCATCTTCTGTTTGGGTGACATTTGTGCTACATTAGAAACTAACCTGGAACAATGGAATCTTTAAATCACCTGTGTGCTCCACCAAAAAAGGCTTTATCTCCCCTGAAAAAAAAAATGCTTAGTGATAGCTATTTATTGAGAACACATCACACATGTCTAATGCTTCCACTTTCAACAGGGATAAGATCCTATTCAGTTATGAGAAATGACCTTTTGATAAAACCTTGAATATGTATTTCAACAAGGCAGGGAGGAAAGGGGACAGGACAATCCAGTTGGCAGAACTGAAGGAATCAATCAGTCCCACACACAGCAAAGCTGAGTTTTGTTAAGAACTTTACTGTAAGAACAAACAAACTGCAGCCATCATTCAACAGGCAGAACAAGAAGACGGGGAAAAGAAGCTAATGAGAAATCTAATCAAGGTAGGAGACAGTAATTCACAAGACGCTAAGATCTGAATAGGTACTGCTCCCCCTACTGGTGGTAATAAACACATGTACTTTAACTAATGTCCAGTGTGCTAATATTTCTCAGTATTCAATGTTCCAGCTGCCAGTATTCCCCTGAACTCAAACTGCAATATCTCCTTGCTGGGAAAATGCCCATTTCCCGACCCAGCAGGGAATGCTGTTTGGATGGAGGTTCCAGGCACACCTATTGGACAATGCCTACTGGATATCAACAGAACTTCTTATGTATTTACACATCTTTTTGTAAACATACAGCGCAATCCGACTTAACTTTTGTGCCGGTTTAACCAGCGGCGCAGCGAGAACGGGAGGCCCCAGAACGGAAAAGGGATTCAAATTTCCTTTGAATTCCTCTTTTGGAGGGGATTTGAATCCCTTTTCCGTTCTGGGGCCTCCCGTTCTCACTGCGCCGCTGGTTAAACCGTCACAAAAGTTAAGTCAGAGTGCGCTGATAGTGTTCTTTAAACTTGTGTAAACACAAGTTTCTGTGAACTTCTTTCTGTAAATCAGGAGGGTGGGATACTACTAGATTATTATTTTTTAATCCATGCTTCATGTCTGCCATGGCTGCACTGGAGGTTAATCCAGCCAGCAATCCTTATAGGCTGCAGCCTGGGAGAAACTGACAGGGAGAAACGCTTCAAAGATGTTGGATGAAACTGCTTAACGGGAAAGTAAAGATATGGATATCTTTTCACTTCAAAGAATTATTTTGACTCAGTGTTGGAAAAATGAAAATGGCAGCAAAGTTATCCTAGCCTGCAGCAAAACTATCTCCCTCATCCACTGTGTGAAGACCGGACATCACACTATGAGGGATTTAGAGGAGGATCACACAAACTCAAAATGCCATTGGTGCATGCTCTGTAGGATTGTGTAGTTAAGCCTTAAGTCAGTGATTTCCAAACTTGGTTTCAAGGCATACTAGCGTGCTGACGACGGGTAGCCTGTTGCAATCAATCAGTCAAGAAACATAAAAATTTAAGGCTCTTGTGAGCACAGAGGAAGGTGCCTAGAGCATCATTGCTTTTGGCTTGCTATCAGAAGGTTGGAAATGTTGTTCTAAGGCTGCATTCCTACACACACTTATCTGGGAGTAAATCCCATTGAACTCAATAGGACTTTAAGTGTGAGTAAGCATGCACAGGACTATGCTGTAAGTCAGTGATCTTCAACCGACCCCAAGATCCAGAGGGACCCCAAGATCCGGTTGCAACCCCAAGATCCAGAGGGAGACAGTGTGTTTCCCCTCAAGGGGAGTGGAACTTGTCTCTGACGTCAGGATGGCGGTGACAGTGCTGCCAGGATCGTGCAACCGCCACCGGCGGAGGGAAATGTGGTTTTTCACCCTACCTGGGAGTCTTGCCGGGCCTCCAAGGGGTGCGGGGAACCTATGGACCCCTCCGCAGGTCTCCCTGCACCTCAAAACTTTCGTTTACAGACAAAACCAGAAGTAGGTCGCGATTGCGATCACCTCTACATTTTTCTCTGACAACAAAAATGTGCTTATTTTACAATTAGGCCTAATATATAGAAGTGCCACTGCCTCAATCTTACTCTCAGCACGTGAGAAGAGGATTGGAGAACTGATTGAAGCAGCTAGGTGGGCGACAGACTGGGGGGGGGGGTCAGGCAGAGATGGAGGGTGGGACACCCCTCATCAGATCACCATCTTCATCTCTCATAGTGGCCGCTTCAGATAGCTTCATGGTTGGGTTAGCCCTAGCTCTGGGACTGCTCTCGCTCTCTCAGCAAGAGCAAGCCAACCTAGCGGTCACTTCACCCAGCAGGAGGAAGAAGGTGCATTGTGGCAGGCAGGGGAGAAGCAGGAGTGGGGAGCTGCACATAATCATAATGCCACTGAGCTCAGTGGGTGAGCAAAAACATGGTGGTCTTGATATGGCCCACGGGCCGTAGTTTGGGGACACTTGCTGTAGACAGAAATGCATTTAATATGCCTGCATTTTCAGTTTTCCTTACATGTCCACATTATGATTCACGGGACTTTTTGTTCCTGTGGAAAATGGAATATGTGATGTCGTGGTTCAGCTGGAGAATCTGAGGCCATAACTTCTGCTTTCTTATTTGGAATGTGGTCTGAGGCATGTTGCTTAATATTTCCCTCCCTTGGATTTACTTATGAGAATAAAAGTCACATCACAGGGTGTTGCAAAGTACTGTTTGTACATATCTTTGATTTGCATGCACTGTACGATCAAAATGCTAAACCATAAAGATGAACACCAACTTTACCCACATTGGAAAAGCTGCATAGGAGCTAATGAAACCAAGGTGATGCTCCTCCATTTGTCAGGTTAATCCAAAGGTTTATGCAATAGTGACTCCAACGTATACTTCAGCTTTTCACTGAACTCTACAATCAGATCAGGACTGACAAAGCTCAGATTAGTCAGCACAGAACTAGATAATCAAAGGTGAACACTCTGTACCAAAAAATAACAGAGCTGAGTACTGTACAGCCTTCAGCCCAACTCACTTGCAGATCGTGGAATTGCTCAGGAGGAAGAGGGAACCATTCCCTCTGTCCTGGAATCTTTCCAGCTTCACTGGTTTGGACTTTGCTGGCCTTATGCCAGGCAGAGAAATCAGTATCCAATTAAAAACAAGTAGCTATCATGCAATCAGTCATAAAAATGAAGCCCAAGGCATATGACTCTCGGGCTGCAACCACATGTGATAAGAAGTTGTGTATCTTTCCCCAGTCGCTGTTTTAACCAAAAAGAGCTTCAGGTTCATATGTTTTCCTTCAGAGTGGGAAAAGAAGAAAGGGGGGGGAGTGCACTTTTGAGCAGAAAACAGCTGGAGGGAAAAGGAGTCAGCAGCCCCTTCCTCTGCACAGTTCCTCCTCTTACAGACCAGCCCGATCTGGGCCTTATGCTGCTGGAACTCACATTCTGGCAGCGCAAGGCCTTCTGCGGCGGTACAAACGCCGGGCCACCATCACACACTTCTGGGCAGCTGCCACAAATGGGAAGAGGTGCAGTGTGCATCCCAGTGGATCCTGGAGGCTCTGCTGCTCTTTATAAGTTGGCAGCAGTGGCATGTCATGGACTGGGGAGGGGAGGGCAAGGGGAGTTTGTGGGCAGGGAGTGGGTGAATCCCAGCGGCGGCACCATGCGCCCCTCTTTTCAAACCCAACCTGCCCTTTTCTCTCCTTTGGGACCCCAGAGAAGTCCTCTTTTACACTGAAAATGTTCATCCAAGAACAGTTGGTGCAGTCCTATTCTTATCCACCCACCTGTGAGTTCAAATGGCATACACATTTGTGCTTCAGCTGACATCGCTGTCCTCACAGGAACCAGACAGGCACTCCAAGGCTATAAGAAGCCTACTAGACTTTATGACTGGAAGCAGAACTATCGACGACATGGCCAGCTGGGAGGGCAGAGACCTGATGAGAGAGATTTGGTCAAGAATAGCAAGTGGGCACTAGCAATCTCCTCTCCACTGCATGGGTAGAGGAACTGGAACTGAAACCCTATCCCTGCCCACTTGCCAAATGTCCTCTTTTGCTCTATTTATTCAGCACCAACAGTGTGTCATCATCAGACAGAAAGTGGCTGACCTGCTCTGTGAGGCTAGGCAGGAAAACAGGTCACAGCAGCCCCTCTGGTCCCATTGGCTTAGGTGCTCTGATGTCGCAGACGCTGGCAGCTATATGCCGTGGGAGATGGAGGAGACCACAGAACTTGACATCTTTGTGTCACAGACTGTGGGGGCAAGTTCAGAAATGCATCAAGAATTCTTAAATATCACGTTGCAAATGAATCACTAGCCTTTCGCCTCCTTTCTCTTCCATCCATTTCCCCTCCTTCCGTCTATCTATACAATCTGTCCTTTCCCTCTTTCTATATTTGAACATAGTAACCATATCTTTTAATAAATGTTAATCACAAGGTGACCCACTGGGGTATGTTTGTTTTAATTGTTTTTAATTACCTGTTTTAATTATTTTTATTGTATTGTATTATGTATTTTACCATGTTTTAACTGTAAGCTGCCTTGATTGCCCTTACCAGGAGAGAGGCGGGGGTATACATTCTTTAAATAATAAAATAATAATAATATCTGCATCCTCCTCCAATCCTAGCAATGCCATTTTGCTTTGCTTCAAAGCCCTCTCCTTTCCCTGAGCACACATGAAGGGAAAGCTTATGGGGCATTTCTTTTTTTCTTTTTGAACTACCCAGAGAGCTAAATGTCTGATCGTGAATGTGCCAGTCCCTGCTCTAGGCAGTTCATTTCAAGGCAATGCAAATTCAGAAATGGTTGCAAGAGTGCTGATTTCTGCCAGCCATTATTACCCAAGCAGCAGCACCAGACTTTGCTCAGGCCATGCTTCACATGACCTCTTTCTTCCTTATTTGCTTTGGGGCCTTTGGACCCAGAGGAGGCGGAATCCCAGTGAATGCCAGCTGATTCATTCAGACAGGATTCAAAACACTTGAGACGGGAGATTGTGTCGGTACATCTCATCTTGTCACATTTTGTGACAGCCAGAAAGCACCGTATGGCACCAGAACACTCATTCTGGCCATGTATGGCGCCAATAGGATTGGGCCATAGGATAGGTCTAGGGAAGGGCGAGGAGCAATAAGAGGACACCCCTTCCTCAGCATTCCAGCAAGTAGCCATCTCTCTTGCCCTCCCCATCCATGCACGAGTTTCCTTAGACACCAGCATCATCACAGGGGCCTCTGAGAAAGCCCAATCATGAATGGGGAAGGTGGGACAAGGGAGCAATGGTTCAAGTTGCTTGGTTGAGTGGCTCATGCTGCCACTGCCTGCATTGGGGGGGGGGGCTTCAGGAGCCTACCAGTTTGGCTTCTACCTCTGGTGCCAGCCCTGGTTTTTCTGGCTACTCACATACTTACCGTATTTCTTCGAGTCTAAGGCGCCATCGATTCTAAGGTGCATCTTAATTTCAGGAACACCAGCAGAAAAAAAACAAACCATCGATTGCAAGACGCACCTCCTTCCTTCAATTTGTCTGCTCTTTCCCCAGCTTGCCTGCCACTCCATTTCGCCGATCTGATTTTTACCACGCCATTTTGCCCCCTCTGGGGCGAAAGTGGCGTGGTAAATTTGGATCTTCATTGGAAAGATCCTCATCAGCTGCAGCACCGCTGAGCAGAGGGGCGAAAGTGGCACGGTAAACTTGGATCCTCATTGGCACATCCACTTGGCAAGCGCCTTCATTCGTCAGCTGGGGTGCGGGGCAGGCAGACAACTCTCCTCAGTACGCCCTGCACGCCTATGCTGACAAGTACTAAGGACTGGAGGCTGCAAAGGCTGGCGAGAGCTGGCAGCAGCTGGTGGAAGGCGGAGGGGGGACTGGGGGCACGCACACTCGTGGGGTGGAGAGCCAGAGCGCTTTCCAGGCTGGGCGCAAGTCGGTTGGAGCGGTGGCGGCAGCAGAAGTAGCATCCCTCCCCCTTTAGGAAGAGGTTCCTAGTCCTAGGGGAGAGTTCGTCGCTGAAGCGCCTGCCTCGCATTCCAGCTGACAATCGGAAAGGCATTGACAGGCTTTGATCATCTTTGCAGGAAAGGCATGCAGGCTTTAATCGTCAATAGGAGCGCGGAGCAGACACTTCAAGCAGAGGAACTCTCCCCAGCACGCCCTGCCAGCCCTCGCTGACGAGTGTGATCTTCTCTGATTCGTCAGCTGCAGCAGGGGGCATGCTGGGGCTGGGGCAAGCTCTCAAGTTCAGGAAGAGAGCGGATTGGGCTAGCAGCCATGGGAGAGCGCCACTGAACAGAGGGGTCAAAATGGCGAGGTAAAATGCAGAGAAAAATCCCACAAAAAAGGAGGCCATCGATTCTAAGACGCACCCCATTTTTAGAGATGCTTATCTGGGAAAAAAGGTGCGTCTTAGAATAGAAGAAATACGGTATGTTTAGCTTGGAAGCAAGCCGTTTAAAAATCTGGAGCTGGACCACATGGGTCCAAAACAGGCATTAAGATCTCAAAGTGAGAGAACCCAGATGGTAGCCTTATTGACTGGCAACCGAGAGAGGAGTAGGGCACGCAAACTCCTTTACAGACTGATAAGGAAAGCAGAGATTGGACCAGATGAGAATGCCAATCAGAATCCAGAGTGGTGGGTGATCTGAGAGTAACGGTCTTGCTGCACCTTGTGATACTTATATATACATCTCAGGGGAACCTCACTTCATACTTTCAGTGTCATTACCTTGGAGTAATGGGCAACTTTGTTGTGGCAATAAACTCAACTTTCCTTCGATGTTAAATATCCTTAACGGCGTTTGCTGCTTTTTGAACAGCCATAAAAGCAGGGCAGGGCTCCATCACTCATTTCTGGTGATAATCATATGCGCCACACATTGGACGATGATGCGTGCTCTCAGGTGGACTTCTGTATTTGCTGACGTCTGACAAAGGGTGTGTCAGATAACTTCAGAGGGTAGGACGAAAACACTTCTACGTGATCCTTCATTTGGCATTGTCCGACCTAGATACTAGGAAAACAGTGTGCCTGACAGACTAACTCAACATATTTATCTTTCTGGGTAAATGCCACAAACAGATAATTAGCACTGGAATGATTTACTCATAAAAGGACTACAATTTTGCTACAATTCTTTACAGGGCGGGTGTAGCATAGTGGCTAAGGCTGCAATCCTATACATGCTTACCTGGGAGTAGGTCCCCATTTAACTCAGTAGGACTTACTTCTGAGTAGACATGCATGGGATTGGGTTGTAAGAGACAGAGCTGCAAATCAGGACTTCCTCACTTCTGATCTCACCTCCACCATGATCTCACTAGGTGGCCCTGGGCAAGCCACTCCCTCTCAGCCTCAGCTCCCAAGATGCAATATGGGCAATAGTAATACTTATTCACTTTACAGGGTTATTGTAAGGTCAATCCATGTGAAGTGCTCTGCGTACTCAGAGAGCACTATACAAATATGAAGGGTTATTACATGCGGTGCCCAAATGGGAATTATGCCGTTCCACTTCTCTTTGCCCATCTTTCTCATTCTGCCCCTCCGCTTCTCCCATTTAATTCTCCCCCCCACTACTGACATCATGTCTCAGCCCTTCCTTCTGTTATAACAAGTAACTTTTCAAGGAGCCATTAATCCCACTCTCTTGATGATTGTATACAATGCCATTTCCCTTTTATTTCAGCAGTTGTCTCCTTCCTTCCTTAGCTAGCCACACGCAGCCCTTTATCTGGCCTTGAGAGGTTACTCAGTTGCCAACTCTTTCCTTCTAGGGAGCTGTTCTTTTGCTGTTGTATCTGACAAAAGCGAATATTCAGCACGAAACTTTTCAATCCCACCCATCAGAGCGATGCCAGAACCATTCCCAGAAACTACAACAAAGAAGACCTTGTGTAACCAGGAGCCAGTTTGTGTAATTTCCCCTTTGATCCAATACATCAAATGCTGTATTGAACTTCTGTCCCTTCTGTGTGGGGCAAGGCACCGTAGCTAGTACAGAAACATGATCTCATCAAGCATGCCAGCAATTGTGACACGATGACCTAGCCATGGAATTCGAAGACGTACCTTCATTTCTCAAAGCTACGTCTTAGCAGGGTCAGATGTTCCCATTATTACACACTCATGTATTCAGTGTTTCCACTCCACTTCATTTAGTCCCCTTTCTTCCATTTTGATTAACTTTTCATTTGTAAACTTTTCAAGTAAGTTATAGAGTTTAATAGTTATATAGAGATTAATAATTATAATAGAAATTATAATGAAATAATCAAATATTAGAACTGGCCAGATTTCCTCCACCACAGCTGATCTGGAGTGACCTTCCTTCATAAGGAGAAGACACCCCAGGGAGCCAGTCCTTGAAGCTATGGCCACTTGGCTGGCAGTGCAGAGCCAGACCTTGTCAGTGGTGGTGCCAACACTGTGGAATGAACTGCCGATGGAGGCTTCTTTGACCCCAACCTTATCCTCATTCGGACAGTGTCTAAAGACCTGGCTTTTTGGTTCTGGTTTTGGAAACGGGTGATAGCTGCCTGTGGGGAGTGGCCAGGTGATTTTAATTTTTTATTGTTTTATTTACAATATGTTTATCCCGCCTTTCTCCCCAAAGGGTCCCAAGGCGGCTGACAAGAACAAGAAAAAAACAGTTACAAAAATCAATCACCTTTAAAAGCAATAAAACAGTTAATTAAAAACTCATAAACAACAATCTAAAAATGATAAAAGAGACCACTATTACAATTTAAAACAAGAATACCAGAACAGCAGCACCACACCTGTAACCGCTAGATGTTAAAAAAAAAAAAGGCCAAGACTCAGAAGGTTTCTTGAAACAAACAAGTGATAGGGCTGTGCTTTTTGTTGTGGGTTTGAGTTTGTGGGGCTGCCTCTTTGGTTTGTTACATTGGTTTTATTAAGCTGTTGTGTTGTTGTTTTTACTACACTTGAGCAGCAGTGCTGGAAGAGGAGGCAAGTTTCTCCCTCCATTCTCCTCTTGCTCTCTTTACAAGGAAAAGGAAGCAAGAACAGGACAGGCAGTGGCTGGGTGGGGAATACAGCATGTCAGGGATAGCAGGGTGTGGAGCAACTCGCCCAACAATTTGTCGCTCCTGCCTCCCCCACCCCACCATTGAAAGCAGCGTCATCAGTCCACCTCATCATTGGGTCACCCTTGGTGGCAGGGTACTTAAAAGTGGCAAACGATAAGTAGGACACCAATCCTTTCCCCCACCATTCTACCTTTCCCCACCTTTCCCCCACCAGCCCCACATAATGCAGCTGCACCGCCGGAACACATGCTGCAACTTAGCGGGGGGGGGGAACCAGGCGTCCTGGGAGAGGTAAGTAAAAAAAATTTTTTTTTTACTTACCTCTCCATAGGTCACCTGGCCATCAATGGGTACTCTTGAACTTACACCAGCTATTTCGCTGGCATACATCCAAGGAGTGACAGGGGGCATGTCAGGCTGGGAAAATGGGAATAGGATTCCAGCGTGTACTGCAGCCACCAATATCCACCACCTCCTGCCCCCGAACAGCCCTCTGCACTCTCCACCCAGATTTATTTATTTATTTTATTTAAAAAAAATTATATCCCGCCTTATTCTATGCCGAAGGCAAATGCCCAAGGCGGCTTACAACTAAAATTAAAATACATAGTTTAAAATAATACATAAAATAAATTTAAACAATACATAACCATACATAACAAATTTAAAAACAATAAAATCCACTGGGGGGGGCGACAGTATGGAGCACAAAAGCAGCATGGCAGAGCATCTTGAGACACAGGAGGCAGACCACAACCCATCACCCAAACGCTAGACGAAACAAAAATGTTTTGAGCCCTCGCCAAAAAGTCATGGGGGGTGGTTCTCAGATCCCCTGGCAGGGAGTTCCACAGTTGTGGCGTCACGGCAGAGAAGGCTCGCCCACGTGTTGCCACTCCCCTAACTTGTGATAGAGGTGGCACCCACAGGAGAGCCCCCTCAGATGACCTAAGAGAGCGAGCCGGAATGTATGGGAGAAGGTGGTCCCTCAGATATCCTGGACCCAAACCGTGAAGGGCTTTAAAGGTCATTACCAGCACCTTGAATTGGGCTTAGAAACGAATGGGCAGCCAGTGCAGCCTCTGAAGCAGCGGTTCAACAGAGTCAAACCACCTAGCTCCAGTGACCACCCAGGCCGCCGCATTCTGCACTAATTGCAGCTTCCAAACCATCTTCAAGGGCAGCCCCACATAGAGCACGTTACAGTAATCCAGTCTTGAAGTCACTAAGGCGTGGACCACCGTGGTCAGATCCGATCGACTCAAGTACGGCCGCAGCTGGCGCACCAGCCGAAGCTGAGCAAACGCACCCCTGGCCACAGCCGCCACCTGGCTTTTCAGGGAGAGCTGTGAATCCAGAAGTACTCCCAAGCTGCACACCCATTCCTGCAGGGGGAGTGCAGCCCCATTCAGAACGGGCAGGTGACTCAGTACCTGCATCGAAGCTTTCCTGACCAATAGGACCTCTGTCTTTTCTGGATTCAATCTCAACCTATTAGCCCTCATCCAGACCCCAACCGCCTCCAGGCAGCGCTCCAGGACTTCCACAGCCTCCTGGTGCAAGACGGCAGGGAGAGGTAGAGCTGGGTGTCATCAGCATATTGGTGACACCCAACACCAAATCCCCAGATGATCTCTCCCAACGGTTTCATATAGATGTTAAAAAGCATGGGAGACAGACAGAATTGAACCCTGTGGCGCCCCACACTGTAAAGGGCAGGGCGCCGAACAGGCATCTCCCAGCATCACCATCTGGGACCTGTCAGCCAAGTAGGAACAGAACCACTGCAACGCAGTGCCCCCTAGTCCCAACTTGGCCAGCCGGCCCAGAAGGATACCATGGTCGATGGCATCGAAAGCCGCCGAGAGGTCCAAAAGGACCAGCAGGGATGCACTCCCCCTGTCCAGTCCTCGGCGAAGATCATCCAGCAGGGTGACCAAGGCTGTCTCTGTCCCAAAGCCCCGCCTGAAGCCAGATCCACCCACAAACTGTCCCCTCCACTGCCAACCTACCTGCACCAGCCACAGTGTTTGGGAGCTGCTGGTGCACACATTGGACCTCGAGCTATTTGCACCGGCGGTCCCGCAGTGTGCGACAGTGGTGTGCTGTTGACATCATCATAAGAGGACTTATGGCAGTGTATCAGGAGATCTGCCACCATAAGCCCTCCATAAGATTGGGATGCCAAGGAAGTTTAAAAAATAATAAAAATAAGGTATTTGTTATAAGTTAGTCAAAGGTTCTGGTCTTAAAAATAAATGCTCTTATTGTTCGACTTACATGTTTTGGAGAATAGCAATTCATAGGCACTGAAATACACATACGGTAGATGTTTGAGTTTGGCAAAAGAGTTATAGAAGTTTCTGTTCATTATGAGGAAATCACTCATGTTTTGAAAGCCCTACCTGGAAATATGGCGGACACACCTAGACAGGAGAGCTGGTTACAGCCCTGAGGGAGTGTGGAGTGGCTTGGTGAGCTGGCCTTGCGTGGGAAGATGTCTTTCACAGTGCCAACCCCACCCCAGGCAAGACTGAGTGACAGCTGCAACTACAACAATGTGTGTTTCACTCTCAGGACAGCTGGCAGTTGGAAGAAAGCTCTCTGTTTGCTCCCTGTCAATCAGGGAAGACAGCAGCAGGGCTGCTGGGCCTGATTTTTGAGGCTCACTCTTTGCTCACCTCACAACAGCAGGTCCTGCTTACTGAGCAGAAAGAGAGCTCTCCTACCATATGGCAGGCAGGGTTCCACCAAATGGGGTCACTTTTGCAAGTATTTGTCCTTCCAATTGTTTAAAGCAGAGGTTCCCAACCTTCACAGGCCTGCGTACCACCTATGTGGTCTTCTGGCCACCTGCGTACCACCGGAAGAAAGTGCCGATTACGTCATCGGCACAGGGGGGGCAGTCTGCCGGTGACTTTTTTCCCGGGCTGTGGAGCGGGCAGGAGGATTCTCCCCTGTGCGCTGCAACTCGGAAAGAAAGGCTGCAACCCTACCAATCTGGCAGAGCTGGAGCCTTTTTTTACCAGTCGGTGGCGTGGGCAGGAGGATCCTCCCGGCCATGCCACAACTTGGAGAGAAGTTGCCGATCTGGCAGGGCTAGAGCCTTTTTTCCCAGGCTGCAGTGCGAGCAGGAGGACCTTCCTGCCCTTGCCGCAGCCCAGGAAACAGCTCCATGCGCTCGAGGTCTGCTGATCGGCAGACCTCGAGTGCACGGAGCTGTTTCCCAGGCTGCGGCACAAACAGGAGGGAGTCATCAGCTGCTGCTGATCAGAGCAGCTGATAACAGCCAACCTGCCACGTACCACCAGCGGTCACTCCACCACCAGTGATACACGTACCACAGGTTGGGAACCTCTGGTTAGGGCAACTCCACACCAACTTGGTGATCTAGCAGCAGCTGGCATAGAAGCTTCCATATGATTGGAACAACACACAAGATAATTTTTGCAAAACGTACCCCACCCAATGGAGTGTCACCATGTAGAAATATTATTAGTGGATAATTCTGAACTGGCCCTGAGACCAGCATGCACAAGCAAGGTATATAAGACTCCTCCAGACTTTTGCCTTGGTTATTACCTCTCACTTCAGTTTCCCAGATGTGCTCGTGAACAAACCATATCTATTCCAATTGGAAGTGGCCATTTCCAAAAGGACTGAAAACATTCAGCGCCGCAATGTGTAATTGGTTTGTGGAACTCCTTGCCACAGGAGGTGGTGATGGCACCTGGCCTGGATGCCTTTAAAAGGGGATTGGACAGATTTATGGATGAAAAGTCCATCACAGCTTACAAGCCATGATGGGGATAAGCAACCTCCTGGTTGTAGGAGTAGGTTTTGTTTGTGCCAGGTGCAAGGGAGTGGCAACAGGATACAAGTATCTTGTTGTCTTGTGCTCCCTGAGGCATCTGGTGAGGCCACTGTGTGATACAGGAAGCTGGACTAGTTGGGCCTTTGGCCTGATCCAGCAGGGCTCTTCTTATGTTCTTATAACCCTGACACACAGCGTTGTGGCCTTGGTTCTTCAGACTTGTCAATATTTCCAGAGTTTCCCACTGGAACGTTTATTTCACCTGGCTCTGCTCTGCTCTGCTCTGCTCTGCTCCTAGCAGTGGGTGCCCTCCATTCCAAAACAGGAAGTAAATAAGGCAGACAAGAACCTTCACATGTTGCGAGAGTTCCCACCCTGCCCCCGCATGCACCAGTGAAAAACAGAAAAGTAAAGTAATTCCCTTGCAGTCACATTGGGTAAACATGGCTCTTGCTGACCATCATTATACAACTCCTCAGATAGTCTCTGTTATTAACACCACTAAGCAATCTAGTTTGGGACTGGGGGGGGGGGGGGGTTGTGTGCCTGTGTTGAACTTTCTTCCTTTTTTCTTCCAAGTCATCTGCAGAGTGCATGACTTTTCATGAAACTTTTCATGAAAAACATTGTGGGTGATGTGAGCCTGCCAGAATCAATAGTTTCCAGTAAAACCTTTGATTCCAAAATGTGTCAGTGAAAAAAGTGCTTGGTGCAGTCTTCTCTTAATGCTTCCAGCATAACTTCGCGGTGGAATAAGAGAATGGAAGTTAAATGTGAGGGAGACAGATAAAATGTAAACCACGTTGGCCCTGACACCTTATCCCACCCAGAAGTGGGGCTGCACTTAGAACTCACGGTTTGGCTATGAATAGGCTTCTGTCAACAGTTAAGATTAACGCTAGCTAAAGTGGCATTTATCTTTGGGGCTATTGATTAGATTCCTTTCTAATTTTGCTGCTTGCGTGGCCCTTGGTGTTTATACCATACATGGTTAAATTGAATCTTTGTTGGTCCTGAACAGGTTGCCGAAAGGTCAGAACTTTCGTTCAGTACATCCTTTATCCTCCTAAACATTGTACACCTAATCCCCAAAGGATATGCCACATAAGTGAAAATGCTCTGACAAAGATGCCTTTTTGAGTCAGCATGCAAGGTTATTTGATGAACAATGCGTGAACACATGCATTACCTTTTCAGCACGGTTGGAGTAGCAAGATGACTACCCGTTAACTCAATTTTTATTGGGCTGTACCTATCCAAAGCGTGTTAGTCATGACTAACAAGTTCCAAATAGGTTGCTGTTTTAGTCTGCAGCAGAAAAAACAACAAGGAGCCTTGTGGCACCTCAAAGGCCAACAAATTTATTGTAGAACATGCTTTTGTGGATTACAGCCCACTTCAACTGATGCATGAAGTTAAATTCCCTGTTGACAGGTATATGGTATGCAGATGGGAATAAAGTTTTAAAAAATGAAAGCAGGAGTGACAGATGGCATGAGTGACTAACAGCACAAGCCTATGCAGAAGTAATTTCAGAAGTCCTTACTCAGAAGTAAGTGCATTTAGGATTGTAGTCTTTGTCCCATTGAAATTAATGAGACTGCAGTTAATCATTACTATCTTGCCTATTGCAGTGGTGCTTCGGCATTACAGTATTAATTTTTGTAGGATACAAGCCATTATTTGGTGCATCTACTATATATCGCGTCTTTCTGCTAATGTACACAAGTCAGATAACAGTGAAAACAATTGCTTACATTTAATAGACATGTTACAAAATGGGAAAGACCTAAAGAGGGAGGAGGAAAATACATTCTGGTACCATGGCCGCTATAGAATAGAGTTCTGGGACGGATAACCCAAATGTAGGTAGTCCTAGCCAGGCTGCTGGTCTGACCCTTGCTGTCTCCCCTCTCCTTCTGATGCAGTCAGGTGGAATTTTCCTTTCCTTGGAATTGTTTGAAGAATTTCCTGCAGGGGGGGAAAAAAAACCCTTGATGTTATATTATCATACTGCTTTAGGAAAAAAACCCATTAAAAAAATGAGATTTCTTCCTGTTGATTCACATTGTTTAGTACTCCTGAAACAAGCCATAGAAAGTCCCAGGGACAGTTGCTACAGGGTCAGTTTCCTTAGAAGGAGAAAGTACTGGCAACGTACAGGGTTTTTAAAAATATATAATTTCAGTTTATTTCCAAATATGCAAGCTGAGCTTGGGAGAGCAGGCATGTCTCCAGATAGATAGTGGTAACCTTCAAAGTTAAAGCAGTATCAGTTCTCCAAACAGCATGCCCCCCTCAACCAACTGCCAAAGACTTCTCTCCCTTTTTCTGGTTATGTTCCAAATACCAAACTGCTTCTTTTCAGTCCGGCCCCATATAGGTGTGGTGTGTCATACCTAATAGTCACCAGCCATCAAAAGCCGTTGAGCAAGCAAGCATCTTCTAGCCATTAATACCTACTCAGGGAGCACCTTTATCCATTAAACAAAACAAAAGACAAGGAAAAGGAAAATGTTGTTTTCATGTTCATGTTATTTATGTTCAAGAAGTCAGGCTCGTCTTCTAGTGCCTTTGCTGCACAAACAGAGAAAAACATCAGTTGTAAGGAGCAGGACCTTTTCTGTGTTTGAACCCCATGGGGGGGAATTCCTCAGCCTTGGGGCACAGTGACTCTTCCCCCTCCACTTTCCACAAAGGATGTAAAAAGTACCTACTTTTGGAACGGTTCTGGATTTTGAATTCTTTGATTTAATTATTTTAAGAAGATTTGGTTCTTATTATTGGTTGATGTGTTTTGATGGAAGTCACTTTGAACAAAACAAAAGCTGTTTATAAATGTTTTAAACAAACAAAACAAACCTCTTCATCTGACAGTCATAAGTTTCATAACTATTCTTAAGGCCTAAGAGATCTCTTGAAAGTTAAGGATGTGTAGCATTAATATACCAAGTAAGTCTGGCCATTCCACATATGAATTAAAGCCCATTTAAAAGAAAAGACCAGTGTGTACTGCTTGCTTGTGGAGATTGCTTTCTTCCGTGCCTGTGCTTCTTCCATGTCTGCGCTTGCTCACGGCATGGACTTGGAGGGCATGGTCTGAGGTTACATGATCCAGGCATCCTGCTGAAGTCGAGCAAGTCTGGACCTGGTCAGTGCCTGGATGGGTGATCAATCGCCTTGTGTGCTCCATCTTCAGTTCCATGTTGGAAGGAAAGTGGAATATAAATTCATGATTCCCGAAGTACCTGCATTATCAGGATTTGGCCATCAGCAATTAGTACTGCACAGCAACTAGTGCAGCTTCTGGGGTAGGTGAAAGGTAGGTTTTGCTAGAAATTGCCTACACACACACACACACACACACACACACACACACACACACACACACACACACACACACACACACGAGGCTGGGTGAAGCAGTGGCAACATGGCAGGAGTGCCCTGTACTGGCTTGCCACTTCACCCTGCCGCTCTGCTTCTCCTCTCACCAGTGATGTAGACTTGAATCTATTGACTCGGACTTGAGTCGGACTCAAGTCGCGTCAATGACTTGAGACTTGGAGTCAGAGACTTGATCCACATCCCTGCCTCTCACTCATTCACTTGCTCTCCTGGAAGCCTTGCTTTCAGCGCATTTCAAAGCAGGAAACGGTGAGGAAAATAGTTCAAGAAGACAACAGGCTAAGGCCAAGAAGGGCAGAAGAGACCAGGAACTGGCGAAACAAGAGGCCAGTGAGAAAGAGGATGGGGAGTAAACCTAGTAATAGCAGGAAGTAAAGAGAGATAGGCAGGCAGATAGATTGAAATATTTAGTTTAAAAAAATAGGGTATATCAGAGATGGCCAAACTGTGGCTCTTTGACACATAATGTGCAGCTCTCAGAAATATGTTGGCTGAGCCTCCTTTTTGCATCACAATGAATATAAAAAGTAAATAAGAAATGTTCAAGTTTTATAATTATTTACCAGGTATAAACTGAGAGTGCACTGGATTAAAGCATAAGTTTAATGTTCACAGTGAGTAAATATATTTAAAAATTTAAATGCTTCTTAAATACTGTGACTCTCAAACATCTCTCTTACGACTCTCGAACATCTAAAGTTTATCATATGTGGCTCTTACAGTAAGCAAGTTTGGCCACCCCTGGGATATATGCAGTATTGTTACAATTCTGCACAAAGAAATGTTGCGTCCAAACTTTGAATGTTGTCCACAATTCCAGTCACGGTGTTGCAGAAAAGATATACAAGAGTGGAAATAAAAGGATCAAGCAAAATTATCAGGGCAATAAAACAAGAGGTTAAAATTCTCCAGTTTAGAAAGAGACACAGCCCAATCCTACCCAATTCCCCCCCGCGCGCTGATGCAGCGAGGGTTATGTTCTAAGGTCTGCACGTAAAGCCAAAATCGCATATAGTTGAAACTCCCTTAAAGCCAACAAATATGTACAGTCTCTTTAAAGCCGGAGCTACACCGCACGCGTTCGCGTTCCATATGCGTCTGGTGTCCCGCCCCAGGTTCAAACAACAGGCTCTGACTGGCTGAACGAAACGCGAACACGGGCAAAGTGGAGTTCACTTTGCCCGCGTTCGCGTTTCGTTCAGCCAATCAGAGCCCGTTGTTTGATCCTGGGGGCAGGACACCAGACGCATATGGAACGCGAACGCGTGCGGTGTAGCTCCGGCTTAAGAACTAAAAGCACGGTACAAGAGACACACAGGGTCTGAGGGAATAGCAGCTTCATTCTTGTGTTTCAAGCTCACTCCAAGGCATAAACACAGTAAATGGAACAGTGTACTATTTAAACTGTTATATGTTCTGAGGTTTTCGCGACCGGTACATATCTTTGAATTCATAAAAGGAAGCATTTTCCAGGTTGTTCTGGTCGTTTTATTAAGTTAACAGGAGAACAAGGGGTTGTCCTAACGTTTCACTCCAAAACCATGAGGAGCATTATCAAAGGTGCAGCAATTTGCTGTCTGCTCTTAGTTCTTCTTAGCACAAGTTGTTAACAATTGGAAGGTTAACTGCTGCCTTTGCCAGGTTCCTTAAAGTCATAGCACCATTTTTATAACAAAGTCCCATAGCTACAAAGATTTTCCAGATATAAAATGGGGCATGAAAGCACAACAGCCCTCCCTCATGCAGCCGATCGTTGACAGCTTAAACAGTCACATACTGTGAAAACTACTTAGGTGCTAAATTATCTGCAATATTAAAGCAGTCTTTCTCTCGGTTTCCTGTTGTTCTGTGATCTGTCAAAGTGCGAGACCTTTTGATGTCTGGAAGCCAACTATCACTAATCTCTACAGATTCCCCCTTCCTATTTACTGCAATTAGATGTTTTATTATTTCGATTGCTTCCCTGTTCAGACGGGAACGATATTGTTTGGTTTTAACTATAACTTGGGTGTGCTCAAAGTTAATCGAATTTTTAATGCATGGTCCACAATAGCTGATTTATCAGCTTGTTCCAACCTTAAATATCTCTGGTGTTCCTTTATGCGTGTGTTTACACTTCTTTTTGTGGTTCCGATGTAACATTTTTCACAACTGCATTGGATTCTATAAACTCCTGCATATGTCCACGGATGTAGTCTGTCTTTAGGGTTCCTTAAAAAATTGCAAATTTTGCTGGTTGGAGCATAACAAGTCCTAATGTTAAACTTATTCAGTAGTCTCCCAATTTTCTCTGTTGTTCCTTTAATGTAAGGCAAAGTAACATTGCCTAATTCCAATTGCAAATCTTTCTCTTTCTTTGGTGTTTTCCTTTTTAAATCTATCCTTCTAATTTCTTTTCGTTTGTACCCATTAGCTTGTAAGACTCTTTCCACGTATTGTTTCTCACTCTGCACATAGCTCTGGTTCACTTATTTTCTCAGCTCTATAAAGTAAGGTATTAATTAGGCTGTTCTTTGGGCAGGGGCATCACTGGAGCGTGGCGGGGGGCGGGGCGCCCCGGGTGACGCGCGCCACAGGGTGATGCGCGCACCCCGCGCGCGCCACCTCCGTGACGCGCGACACCCTTCGGACGCTCCGAGGCCGGCCCGGGAGCCGGCCTCGGAGCGTCCAACCCCGTCAGCGCTCCAGGGCCTTCTGAAAGAAGACCCAGGCAGCGCATCTATCTGGGTACTTCGGGCAAGCCCTCAAAACGGGTCTGCGCATGCGCGAAAATCCGGGAAAAACCTGGATGGACGCGCTGCCTGGGCCTTCTTTCAGAAGGCCCTGGAGCGCTGACGGGGTCGGACGCTCCGAGGCCGGCTCCCAGGCCAGCCTCGGAGCGTCCGGAGGGCGACGCGGGGGGGGGAGCCAGGTCGCCCCCCCGCGCCGATAGCATAGCGTCACTAGGGTGACGCGCGCCCCCTGCCCCAGGGTGACGCGCGTCCTAGTGACGCTGTCTTTGGGGCTGGATGGAACTGTTGTTTTTCTCTGTCTTGGGGGGCTGACCACGTATACGTGAATTTGCATGAGTCAGTCATGCATAAAATGCGACTGTATTAGCAACTTGCACAAGTTTATATATTTTAGACAAATACTGTACATGCAGATTGGCGTCACTTGCCCCAAGAGGGAAAGACCATCTCTCAATGGAAGAGCACCTGCTTTGTATGTATACCCTGCTAACTGGGCAAGAGGCATCTTTTCAATTGGTGCTCCTCCTATATTTAGCAGGGGGAGAGTAACTGCCCCCTTTCACCCCAGCACAGTGTCTTTTCTGGTGGCTGTTGCTGGTGGTGTTCTGCATCTTTTTTAGATTGTGAGCCCTTTTGGGACAGGGAGCCATTTAATAATTTGATTTTGTCTGTAAACTGCTTTGTTAACTTTCTGTTGAAAAGCGGTATATAAATAATAATAATAATGTAAGGTCCCAAGTTCAATCCCAAGGCTTCTCCAGGTAGGGCAGGAGGGTGGGGAAAACCTGCATGAAACCTTGAAGGTTTCTGCCTTTCAGCGTAGCCACATTCTGAGCTAGATGGACCAGCAGCAGCCTAAAGCAGCTTCCTCTGTTCAAAGCCTCTGCAAAACATCAATGGGCCATGAAGACCCCCAGCCAGCAATTAACTTATATGCAGCTCCTTCAGGAAATAAAGTGCAGCAGCATCTGAACCAGCCCCCTGTTGATTCTTAAGACTACAGATGAGGTAGTAAACCGAGGGGTACTATTTATACCCCTTGATGAAGAGAGGTTGGCAGTTGTGGTTGAATCTCCTGAATTTCAGTAGGCGTCAAAGAGAATCACAAGGTTCCTTTCAGTGTTTGTGCTGCCTGAACAACTGTTTAGAGGGGTGAAACCGAAAAGGATTTGCAAGCTGTAAAAGTGATCTCTGCTTATACTGGAATGTTGGACATGTCACCCTCCGCCTCTTTCTGCAGCTGTCCATGTAAAAAGGTTCTTTCTCCACCCCCTCTTACTTTTCTCCCCACACAGTCAAATGAAGCCCCCACAACCTTACCAAAATAGTCTATCTTTAATGGCCTCATCATGGAAATAAGGAGAGTGGAGACAAAACCCACAGGTTATAGCTGAGCTTTTTTTTGTTTTGCTTTGGATTTGTCATTGGTACAGTATATCATTATCACCTGGTATGTTGGCAATCAGAGCTGAGTGGATCCATGTAGAGGTCAGCATGTAGTCAGGCCATCATGTGACTCCAAGGCTGCAATCCTAGATACACTTACCTGAGAGTAAGCCCCACTGAATATAATGGGACTAACTTCTGAGTAAACCTGTATAGGCTTCAAAGCTCACACTCAGCTCACAATTTGACATGTGTTTACTACATAGTTGCTTGAAAAGCAATCTAAGCAGTAGCATTGAATGTGAAAAGTGTTTCAGTTAAACTTGTGCCAAAACATCATCATCATCGACATAATTATTATGAAAAATATGCACAGCCCGTCAGATGTTGGTGACTGGATTTGGCCTGTTGAATAGTGGGTCCTTCCCAAGGGCTTAGGATATTGATGATGATGATGATGATGATGATGATGATGATGATGATGATGATGATGATGATGATGTATAAACTACTGTTACACAAAAACTTCACAAACTGGCTTAAGCAGCAAAATAAATAATTAAATGGTTCTCTGAGCCCAAAGAGCTCAGTCTGAAAAGATGCAGAAAGAGACACCAGCAAACAGCCACTGGAGAAGATGCTACACTGGGGGTGAAATGGGACAGTCGCTCTCCACTTAACCAGCACTTAAGAGGTGACTCTTGGCCAGTTAGCTGGGGTTTCTCTTCAACCCACATTCTCAACCTGCCAATTTGGTTATGTGATATGGCCCCAAGTCAGGCAACAGTGGCGGCGCTCCGACCGCCGCCCCCCACGCCGGAAGTGACGTTGCCAGTGGTGGCAGCCATGATCTATTTTCCCCTCCTCCTCCATGCCACTGCCAAAGATCGTGGTGGTGGGACTAGGAGAGGTGGTAGGGGGCTGCTGTGAGCCTCTCCTCCTTATAGGAATGGCAACAGAATGGTGGCAGTGCTGTGCACCACCCCATCACCTCCTCCTGCACCACCTCTTCAAAAAAGACTGGGCAGGAGGCTCCTGGGTGCCGGAGAGGAAGACTTCCTCTCCCACTCTCAAGCTCCTCCCACTCTACCTGTTTTGAAGGCAGCAAAGGTGGCAGAGGCAGTGATGGGGGTGTGCAGGGCATGTACACTCTGACCCACTTACACATAAAGAAGCGGGACAGAAAACCCAGGTGCACTAGTTCAACTTCAAGCCACTAGTTCAGCTTTGGCTGGACCTGGGACAGCTCCACATGGTACGGTTACTCCTAGAGGCACTGCTGTCTCCTATACGGAACACAAAATGTATGGACATCAATCATACATACATCTTTCAACATGCATACCCGTGCCTGAGAACTATGGTCCAATCAGGTTTCCCAGATGTTTGTATTAGCATGATGATATGTGTAGTTGTGTGTATGACACCAATACATTGCATGTTTGCTGCAAGAGTCACAAGTGTAACACAAACCCCAGCACTTCCCACAGCAATTAGAATGTATAATGGAGCAGCCCTCAACTGCTTGCCATTTTATAATATTTTTCATATGCAAAGGACTTTGCAGTTCTCCTTATCTCATTCATCCTCACAGAGTCTCTGAGAGGCAAGTCGTTCTAATACCGCTATGCAGACTAAGAAGAATGGCTGAGTAAGAGCCACTGGGCTCAGGACACCCAGCAAATCCAAGACGGAACAAAAATTTAACCCCTGGGTTCCTAGTTATGAAACAAACATTCCGTTCACGGGTCTTTGCTGTGACTAGTCCTGTAAATCCAGAATAACCCAAATGCCAGAAAAAGAAGCCGTCCCAATTTAACTGGATGTAACGTGTTAATGTTTGGCCTGTAACTTTAGCTGGATATCAGCTCCTGCTCTCACATACCCTTTCTGCACCTGTTTGCAGAGGATAAGCTCTCTACATTCCCAACGGCTCAATCCCTGGTTGAGTGCTTCAGATTCTTATGAGAATCATTGGCTGATGTCAGGTTACTGCCACTGAGGAGAGAGTGACTTTCAGGAACATGTAACGCAATTGTGTCATAATTGTCCTTTTTGTTATTTAGGCCTCTTTGTTGAGTCAAGCAAAAATGCTCTTGGGGAGCAGTTGCAAGGGAGCCTTGGTGGGTAAATCTGGCTGAACAGACATGCTTTTCTAAACCCAGATATCTTTTCTATCTGCGCTGCCACTCCCCGCCACTCCCTCTGGCTTTTGCTCCATCATTCCCATGCATGAAAATTGTAATGTCAGAACTCAAAGCTATCCCAGTGAGATGTGATGGCCAAAACTCCATGTTATGCAGGAAACCTGTGATTAGCTCTCATAGAATCTTTGTTTTTACTTTAATGGAGCTGGTTAGCCCACAGGGGCAAAATGTCCAGGTACCTACAGGAAGGCTAATGTGCTACACCCCTTTCCCCAGCACAGGCTTACCATATCGCCGACCGGGACGTTCCTTTTTGCTCTTAAGGGAGGCGGGGGGAGGGGCGATAGTAGCCGGAGCATCGCTCCAGCTACTATCGCCCCTCCCCCCGCCTCCCTTAAGGGCAAAAAGGAACGTCCCGGTTGGCGATATGGTAAGCCTAGCGTGCCCGCCCCTCCCCCCGCCTCCCTTAAGGGCAAAAAGGAACGTCCCGCTCGGCGATATGGTAAGCCTGCCCCAGCACCACAGCTGAGTCAGAGTCCCCCACAGCTCCATGAAAGTAAAAACAAAGACACAGAGAGACCTGGTCACAGGTCTCCCATTTAACGTATCATTTGGACCTGTGTCAGTTGAGTGGACAGCTGGTATCACTGGTGCTGCATCTCTGAGGCCAACTGCAGATGCCTGCAAAACAGCAAAAAGTTCTTACTGCTTTAGTAGCTCTCTTATTTATAGCTACTAGTGGAAGCCTGCAAACATTCATGGAGGGCCAAATATGTGAGAAGCCAAAGCGTGACTGTATCCTTTTGGGTTCCAGACTCCCAATGTCAGGGCTCCTACAATGCAATCCTATGCATGTCTCCTCAGAAGTAAGTCTCATTTATATCAAAGGGATTTACTCCTAGGTAAGTGGGTAAAGGATCGTATCCTTAACATGCTTAGGAAATCCATTGAAACCAGAGCCACAGCTGACAGTGGCTGCACAAGAGAGTGCAGTGATTTGAGCAGTGAGAATTCCTGGTTCAAGTCCCTGAGCAGTTATAATTTAAAGCTCACTAGTTAGCCTTGGGTAGATCACATACTCCTGTTTAACCTACCTCAAAGGGTTGTTGTGAAGTTAAAATGCATCCCTGAGCTGCTTGATGAAAGCACAGGCTACAGATTTAATAAGCACCTATTAAATTCTATGAAACTCTTCATGGTCTATGCTTTAATTGTGCACCTCAACCAAAAGGTATACTGTATATTCTGAGTTTGTGGTCAACCGTTGCATCCATACAGCAAAAGCTTCTTAGTAGTCTATAGATCAGCTGTATTTTTCTATAAGCAATAAAGACAATGAAACAGACCTTGAGAACAAGGTTGTCACATCTGTCAGCATAACCAAGTAGACAGTGCTGTCCAGACAGTGATCAGTGAATAGTTAAATGAAGCAGTCTGGAAACTTTGACCAGATGACTTCCTGATAAAGTTTATACAAGTACGGCTTTGTAAAAATGTGTGTGTGTGTGTGTGTGTGTGTGTGTGTGTGTGTGTGTGTGTGTGTGTGTGCGTGCGTGCGTGCGCATGTGTGCAAGGATGCTTGTGTCTACGTGCCGCATGCCCTGAATCAGGGGGAGGGTGGAATTCCAGACGGACCCATCTTGAAAGAACTGCTGATGAATGTGCAGGGTCATCCTACCCCTCTTGTACCAAACCCCAGGGACACATCAAACAATGTCATCCCCACCCTGCAGTGCTTTGTTTACACAGACAGACTCGGATGGGAGGAGAGGAATCATGAGTTCCGACAGTGTTTACAGCTCTTTTAAATCAGAAGCATATTAATCAGATGAGTCTCATGCCCACAGCAATTGGCCGGAGTGTGCATTGAGAAGCATTTCTTACAAAGAATCAGATTGCATCACAAGCTTACGATTACTTGTGTGTGAAGCTTTTGCCACACTTCCTTCTCAATCCTGGAATTTTGTGTCAAAATCCTTCGACAACGTGAATCGGTGTGCTTCAACGTCAAGAAGAGCAATGCAGTCTTTTATTTACTTTGATCCCATCTGTGCGTGATTTTAGGAAAAGAAATGTCAGCGACATAGATGTCCGGAAGCAACACCCCTCCAATTTGGAAGCCTTTCCCCTCCTCACCCCTGATGTGTGAGGACTCTCTTGTAGTTTCTTGGAATGGAACTATGCATTGACATGGGAAATGTTTCCCAAATCTGTGTTGTCAGTCTTAATGGTAATATGGGGGGTGGGGCGGGGCATTTGTATGGCAGAATTGCTAGAGAGAGGGAGTATTTAAACAGTTCTGCCTTGTAATCACTCCCTCTAGGGCATTTTTCCTTTAGTGAGCTTATTTCCAGACTTGCAACTGGCTGAGGTGGGGGGGGGTAGAGGGGAGAAACAGCTGGAGTGAGAGCTTGCAGGGTAGGATTGGTGTCTTGTAAAACTAAAGTAGGGGACAGGGGTATGGTTAAGCAACTTCCTCTCACTTGCCAATTCTCTGCTGCAAATGACCCCCTGCCACCTACATTAGCTTTACAAGACAAACATGGGGCGGGATTCCCCATGCCGCTCATAGCATATAGTTCTGCCCTCAGTAGTGACCGCAACACCTAGAAAAGTACCGCAACACCTGCTCAGTGGGCAGTGTCAGCCAGTGGCATTCCTGGAGGGGGTGCGGCATCGTAAGTGGTGCAAGGCGCTGCACCGCACCTTGCAAACCGGTGTAACGCGGCCCCTCCCACTTGCCCCCAGCAACGAAAGCAATGGGCTGGAATGGCTCCAGGGGTGGCCAAACCGCATTACACTGGTTTGCAAGGCGCCGTGCAGCACCTTGCACCACTCATGGTGCTCCAGGAGCGCCACTGATGTCAGCTATTCCCACTTTTCATATTTTGAGATGTGACACTGAAGACGTAGGCCGAAACTCTGGTACAAATTAAACCCTGGATCTCTACATTTTTCTTTGATTGTCTCCCTTTTCCCACATCCCCCCCCCCCAAATCTACTGAGGTCTGCTCAGGTCTTAGCCATTCTTAGTCACTGAAAGTTATATTCTGAGAAAATACATTTCAGGTCTGAAAAGGGCTGGATTTACTACTTCAGTCACAGCCAGATCCCACTGATGGTATCATGCCACTGTCCAGATCTCACACAAGTGATGGTTGCTGCTGTGCTGTCAATAGCCTCCTAGTCCCTGAAGTGGTGGGGATGCACCATGTAAGGGTATCTGTGGCATGCTAGTAGTGGGGGCAAAGGAAGTTGGAAGGGGGTCACCATCATATAGGAACGCCTCCTCCAGCTCCTGCTGCAAACAGGTGATCAGATGAGGTCAGAGGTGACAGCACCACCCATCTGAGCTGTAGATAGGTGGAGACAGAGGTCAAACTAGACTGGAGTGGAGGCAAGTAGCTCTCCAAGACTCCATTACACCGGAGTCAGCGGCCCCTCCCCTTTGCTGTTGGAGCCATTCTGGCAGTGACAGGGGAGTGTCCTGCGTATTGCCATACACAACACATACACATACAGGCATACACAACAACATTTATTCAGCCCACCGCCACCTATGTATATCTCTGGATTGATGCCAGATGCCAGATCCTAGCCACCCATGAACATTTCATTCTGAATTGTTTTTCACATGCTCCGCTTGAGTTTGTCTTTTAGAGGCCAAAGCTGTTCACCTTGATTGCACTAATTTTCATGAAGTCTGTATCCCACATCTGCCTACAATTAACAGCTGGCTTTACCTGGAGCCCAGCCCAAATCCAACTATATATGCACAGCATGCAGCTCAGACTCCCAGCTTGAAGTATTATGCAGTAGTTTGATAATAGAAGTTTTCCTCTACTGCCATAAAGTCAAGAAATAGGCAAATTCTTTATGCATTACATAATAGATCAAATCACCATAAACTAAGCATTTTTAAAAAGTATATAATGAACAAGAAATGCAATTAACCCTTAATTTATCTCAAATATTTTGTGTTAAAATAAATGTGTAATGTAGCAAAGTGACGCCAAGCAGTCTGGCATTATCATCTATTATCATAAATCCAGCTCCTTGGTTTTAAATTATGATGGAGTCCAAAGAATTAGAAATATTAATGCTCAGGCCATTCATTCATTTCAAGGCAATATGATGAGCACACATCAGCTTATGTGGCTCATAGTGAATGAGGTTAAAAAGAGGACTACACCAATCCACAAACAAGATCGAGTGGTACACCACAAATGGGAGCCAAGGTTTTATTTATATCCCAGGGTAGCACACACAGTTCTCTTTGCACATCCTCACCATGACTCACAGCCCGATTCTGCCTAAGATGTGGCGATCAGCCGAAATGGCTGGCCGCTGCATCCTAGGCAGGATACGGCCTGTGCCGGCACGGCCGGGGCTCACCTTGGGGGAAGGGGACATTCGTCCCCTTTTCCCAGTGTAAGCGCTGGAGGCCCCAATAGACCTCCTCAGATGCACACCACCTCTTTAGCTGGCGCGCGTCTGGGGAGGCCAAGTAAGGCCAGCCCAGCCCAGGAAGGGACTTGGATATTGGTGCTGGTTGCGCTGATATCACTGCCCCTTCCCTGGCCAGGCTGGACAATGGCCCCCTCCCCTACCACCCCAGTCCACCCTCCCCATGCCCTCCAGGCTCCCGCCAACCAGCGCAGCCCTTACCTGGGTCGGCTGGCACGGGTCGTCATGGACGGCAGTGTGAGTGGCACTGGGCTCCGTGCCGGTGCTGTTTACTCTCCCAATTCCACAAAAGTACCTTAGGTCGGTGGAGCGGGAGCTCCGCCGGCCTAAAGGCTGATCTACACCAACTCTGGTTGCGTTGCGTTTGCGTTTGGAGGCTCGTGAGCATAGGGGACAGGACACCCTGCCCTGAAACGCTGCCCTGGGCTCCACCAGTTTCTTCAACGCGCTTGTCCCTCCTGATTGTCCCTCCTTGTAATAAAGCTGAACGCTGAAACACAAGTGCGCTCTGATGGGCTGAAAGCCCCCTTTCATCCCATTGGTCAAACAGTTTGCTCCACGTCCCGCCCTCTCTCAAACATGAGCATGGTCCACAACCGATCGCAACGGAACTCGGGAGAGCGCAGCTCTTCCGCGTTCCGTGGCGATCAGTTAAAAAGGAAGCCACACTGCTCCGCACATGCCGCTCGCGCCCTGGACATGTCAAGATACGTGCAGTGTAGATCAGCCTTAAGAGTTTCATGGCTGTGTGAAGCTCTAAACCAGGTTCCACCAACCACAATACTACCCTGGATCTCTCTATGCCACTAAGATTTTTAATGGGACATAGAAGGTAGTTTATCCCAAATGAACGGCATTACTGAAAACAGGGAAGTTTGTTCCCATGGTATCATTACATAATACAGTATTATGCTGTGGTCTTTTATGAGATTTTGGTTAGTGATATTGGTTAGTGAGTGATGATTAAATAAAGCTTGTTTTGCTTTTTGCAGTTTCCTCATCATGCTAAGGACCAAACAACACATGGCATGGGACATCACCATGATCCTTTTGTTACCTTAAAACAGGCGCAGGTTGCTCTGAATTTGATCAAAGCAGTGACACTAGGGAAGGGATGTTTAATTTTTCATCCCATGTGTTTTCCTAAATCAGGCATCCCATGCATATTCCATGTAACATGCAGGGGGCAGTATGGGGGGAGGCAGACTCATCAATACCGCACAAGTCACCCCAGAAGAGATTCATGGCTTGCCCCATCATCACATGTAATCCAGAAGTGTGGGAACAAGGTGCACAAGCCACATGTGAATCTGCTGTTGGCATTTTCACAAACCCTGTTCAGACCTTACCACTGACTCACAGAATAACATGTGGGGGAGAAAGATGCACACCAGCAAGTCTCACCCCTGAGCCAAGGGGGTCCCAAAGCCCTATTGGATGCCTGCTGTTCCTGATCCTAGGGAGGAACTCTCTCCAACTACAACATTTGTCTATGCAAACATTTTTTTACACACAGGAATGTGACTTGGGGAGCACATCAGTGCAGAGACAGGGCTTGCCAGCACATTCTCACTTCCCCCAACATCATCATGTGTTCTTTCTATACAGGAAAAGTAAGAACTGAACAGGGCTACAATAACTTGCATGCGTATACTGTACATGTTGTGGAAGTCAGGTCTGGTTCATCAGAAGCACTACTATAGGGTGACACCGCTAGAAATCAGTAGAACCATGTATGGCACCTCCAGTTTGTAAAACAAAAATCATCCAGCTTTGAACCAGTTTAGCTGCCGTAGCCTCCTACTTGTAGGAACGATATATCTGTAAGAGTTTTGAGAACCCTTGTGCTAGAATTCCCAGTGTTCCTTGAAGCCAGGACAGTCATATTGGTTTATACTGGTGGTGCAGATACAATGCTAAACTCCAGTGTTGCGATTCTGTATGATTTTGAAGGCATTAATTTATAAGTGAACAGGCAACACTATGTACAAAGAGACTTTTTGCATTAACCGTGACTACCCAAGGCCTCTATTGCCTACCTCTTGCTTCTTTTGCTAACTTTTCTCTGCAACAGTGCATTTCCTGTTGCTTTTCTTTTTGCATTTCTTGTTGCATTCTTTGAGGCTTCAGCCCTGTACACACTTTCCTGGGAGTAAACCCCACTGAACACAATAGGACTTACTTCTGAGTAGATATGCCTAGGATTGCACTGTTAGTGTCATTTCAGTTTGCCTCTTATACTCCAGCACTAATTTGAGCATATTTCCCACACACTCATGATTTCTTACCTCAAGTGTATAGGGTTGGCTCTTTAAATCATTTTTTCTAATTCTGAATCTATGCAATTGGGTCCTGTATTCTACCGCCACCTTGAGTGCCCTGAATGTGGGAGAAAGGCGGGGTACAAGTTCTTCTTTAATTAATAAATAAATAAATAATACGCCCACACATAGATACTGAAAAACTTTTATGTGAAAGGAAGAGGAAGAGGAAACTTCCAACGGGATACTGAAGGAGCTGAGGCTGTACAAGCTCAGAAATGATATCCAACAACATTCCCCCTCCTTAAAGGAAATAGCAAGGTCCCTGTGATCACTGAATAATTTTGCACAAAAAGTGTTGTCTAACTAACAATGAAAACAGCGGGGACAGGACAATGGCTAGGAAAAGGGACATTGTGAGCCGAGCCTTTTGTCCAAACTAATCTTTAGTCTTTGGGAAGGTGTCTAGCTCTTTAACGAGGTACAAATCTCTCTCTCTCTCTCTCTCTCTCTCTCTCTCTCTCTCTCTCTCTCTCTCTCTCTCTCTCTCTCTCACACACACACACACACACACACACACACACACACACACACACACACACACACACCACCCTAGGAAATGAGTTTGTAATCAGAGGCCATTGGTGACAGGATGAGTTGCAGACAGTACCACCTCCTTATGCAATTATCAGTGACCATTCAGAGTGGAAAAAGCCAAAGATCAGCAACTTAGGCATCCCCTAAGAGATTTGTTTCAGTTTCACTGGCTTCCTGTATGGAACATTTTATGATTGCAAATGGAGGTGATGTAAATCTAAGGCAGCACTAGCTCCATGACAAAATGAATGCATAAGCAACATAAAGGTGTCTGGGGAAAGAGGCAGGGAAGAATTTGTCCACTCGCTTACTAGAAAGATGAAGGGAATAGCAACATAAAAATGCGGAAGTTACTCCATGGCATTGATTGCACAAGCAGCATCATTGTATAGAACCTTGCTTCACAGTTTACAGGAAGAGGGATTGCAAAGTTCACATTGTTTTCAATAATGTAAATGACCCTAGCAAACTATCTGGATAAATTTTTAAAAAACCTAGATAAACTCTCAGGGAGGAAAAAGGGGTGAATAGAGAAAGTGCTCGTGGTTAAGTTTTTACTTTTCTTTTGGATCAGTTCCTTTTAACAACTTGGTTTGCTGACCTGCTGACTTCACAGTGAAGCAGTTATGCACACAAATGAAGCGGAGAGTTCAATGAGAACGCAGGGATACTTTCAAGACATGATGACGGAGACGTGCATGAATGCATCTCTTCAAAACTTTAACAAATAGCAGCCATAGGAAAAAGAGCAATCTTTCACACTGCACCATTTTCCTGATAATACTTAACATGGTATATAGCGCATTCTGAGTGCGCTATATAAATATGTTTTATATATTTACATAAGCATTTATATATGTTTATCTGGATGCAGTCCTTACAACAACCCTGTAAGATGAGTATTATTATCCCCATATTGCAGGTGGGCAAGACTGAGGCAGAGAGGGAGTGGCTCGCTTAAGGCCACCTAGTACATTCATGGCAGAGGCAAGATTCAAACCAAGGAAATCCTGATTCACAGCTCAGTCTCTGAGTCATTACACCAGCTGATGAAAATGCCCCCCTCCTTGCCCTGAGCAACTACTTTGCCCCATACATTTTTGCCCTCATACCAGCACTGGCGTCGCTCTAGGTGGGGCGGAATGCTAAGTTCCGCAGCGTTCCACCCCACTGTTACTCTCCGGGATGAGGTGCCCCGCCCCCTCGTCATCGGAGCCTGTCAGTGGAGAAAAGGCAACATGCAGGGACTCTCCTGCATACCAGGGCAAATGGCAGCTGCTAGAGAGGGGTGCCTTTTTATTCAGAAAATGGCATGGGGAAATTGGTTTGTGTTTTTTTTAAGTCCTGCTGTGTGCAACTGTCCTGATCTGGATCTCTCCCTGCCATCCCCACCCTCATGGCTGATATTTAGAAACATTTTACAGAGACAGAGAGGAACTCACACAAATCTGTCATCACGGTTATTTTGGCCCTCAGACTAAGTACTGCTGAGCGCTGGTGTTGTGTCATTGCTAAGAATGTGAGCTAGGAAAGCCCCAGTTCACCTCAGCTATGAACTCGTTAGGGGGTCCATTTAGGTAAGACACTCTCTCTAAGCCTCAGCCACCTGCAATATGGGGATAAGAATAATACTACATAGCAGCCCAATCCTACCCCCTGCCTCGCTATAGCATACAAACGCATCAACAGAGCACATGCTGCATGCTATGTTGGGGGGGGAGGAGTTTTGTAAGTTAGACGTAAACCTGGGAGAACCAGGTTCAAATCCACAGTCAGTCATGAAGCTTCCTGGGTGACCTTGGGCCAGCCACTGTCTCTCAGCCTCACCTACCTCACAGGGTTCTTGTGAGGACAAAAGGAGGAGAGGAACACCACCCTGAGCTCCTTGGAGGAAGGGCAGTATAAAAATGTGAATAAATTAATACAAATAAACTTGCCTACCTTATAGGGTGGTGGTTGTTATAAGTATGCAATGTATGTGATGTCTTAATGTCTGGCTGCGGTAATGTATGTGAAGCACTTTGAACACTCGAAAAGCAGTCTATAAATGCTATTTCATTAACAGAAATTGTTCTCTATTCTTCAGTGTTGTATCTCACTGCTCCTGGGTTAAAAGTACAAAAAAGCATAGGCAAGGTCAGGGTCATTCAGAGGAATTTTATCAGGGGGTACAAAGTTACTTTTGGGCCCCTTCCCTACATATGAATTTGGCTCCTGGGCCCCCTTTTTTTGCTCCAGGGCCCCCTTTTTGACCCATTTTTTGCTCCAGGGCCCCCCTTTTGACCCATTTTTCGCCCTGGGCCTGGGTACAAATTACCCCCTTAACCCTCCTCTCAGAGGCCCTGGGCAGGGTTATCGATCTCATAACAAGCCTGTGAGGTAGATTTGGCTGACACAAATATCCCAGGTCACCTTGCTGGCTTCATGGCAGAGCAGGGATTTCAGAGCCAGCCAGGGCTCCCTGATCCAACTGCCACTCCCTGCTGCTCATGACAGCACTCTGGTTTTTTCGGTTTGATGCAGGACTCTGGAAGGGCTCTTTGTGCTGAAGTGGCAGATTCAAAAAGAAGAGAGCTTCACAAGCAAGCCGAATCTGTGCGTGGATTTGAAAGTATTGAAGGATCAATAAGAACTTCCCTTTTACTGTACCTAATACTGTACTTGGTAGAAGTGCCAGGTACGGGAAACATGCTGCTACGTGTTCAAGATTTATTCTTTTTCTCCAGCTAGAGTGCAAATGTCATCTGATATTTTCCCCATGAGTTTTAAGCAGGATGTGTCTTATGGTTTTGGCTCTTCCTGTTCAATCCTTCTGTCAGTTGTAACGATCACGTGCCAAGTTTTGGGCCCTGCTGAGACACTTGGAATGGTTTATGTGAAGCTGTGGATCAGGCAGATGACGCAGGAGCCAGATGGTCTCCTTGTCATGTCAGGCTGCTGTTGCCTGTTGCTGGCGTCATGTCATTTTCAGTGAAAAAGTGTCTTACCACCATCACCACCATCACCACCCCATTCTTTCCAACAGACTTATGATACAGAATGAAAAAGGTGCTGAGAGAAGAAAACAGAGCTCAAGCACTCCGAATTAAGGTCTGGAAAGGACCAAGAACGGGGGAGGGGGGAGTGATTGGGCAAAAGAGGTCGGGCAATTGGCAGACAGGTGGAAAAATCCATAGCCTGGCAGTTTAGAGGGAGACCCTGGTGGCTTTTCATAGTAACAAGTTGCACAGTGGCACTGAGAGGCTTGCTGCTGTCATCCAACTGCACAGAAAAGTGGTCTGCCCCACACCTTAATAATGATAATGATAATGATGATAATAATAATAATCTGTATTTATATACCAGTAATGCCTTTCTTGTCATCAGATTTCTCCTCAGAGAAATTCAAGGCGGTTTACATAGGCATTATATAGGCTTTTCTAACACACACACACACACACACACACACACACACACACACACACTCAATAGGGGATTTTACAATAATGTTCTATTTGCATAGAGCCCTTTTCATTCTCCAGATGTTTCCATTCAATGGTGTGTTTATCTCTCTGGCTGCACAGCGCATGCCTTCTGAGCTTGCCCGACAGTGACTTCTCTCTCACAGAGAGGGTTAAACACAGCAGCTGGTTTTCGTCAGCAGCTTCTGGTTGTCTCGAACTGGTGTCGTGTCGTCTTTAGCTTTTTTTCAGGCAAGGCGGCAGCTCAACCACTAGACCACACTTCCTACCCAGATGACATTACTGGGCTAGAAAGACCAGTGATCTGAGTTCAGGCAACCTTCTTATAGGAAGGATTTGTGTGTGCATGAGCTCATGCGCGCTCGTGCAGGTGATCACTCAATGCATTCCCCAACTTAAGTTACCATCTTAGTTCAACACTCCCCATGTCTTACATTCTATGACGGCAGCCGGTAATGAAACTGTCATGTACAGAGTCAGTCTATTGATCTATCCAGCTCAATATTGCCAGCTCTGACTGGCAGCTGCTCTTCTTGGAAAGATCCTTTGAACTGGAAACTCCTGGGATTAAACCTAGAATCCTCCTCTGTATGCAAAGCAGACTGAGCTAGATGGGTCCTCCGCTCACATCATTAGGGGCCTTATGGAGAGTATTTCCTCTTAAAATGAAATAACTTAGGGCTGTCCACTTTGACACAGGAGAGGGAGAATAGGCAGCCACTGAGGCAAGCGGATGGTGCCACAGAATGCTGCAGTGGCAGCCCAGTGGGCTCTGAAGAGCTACTGTGATGGAGCAGGACAGCTGGGAGCAAGCAAGCAGCCACCCGACCATATCTCAGCCATTCAATGGAAAGTCCCATGCTGGCGCATCCAAGCAAAGAGTCATCCCGCAAAAAGCCTTGACACACTGGAACCCTCATGGCTGGACGGCTGGAAATCAAGACATACATTTCCCCCAGTGGCCTGCAGATGTCGGGCAAAAGAGACCCATAGATCAAGGAGTTTGCCTTCGTAGAGGTAAGTGGTCACAGAAAGGGATGCTTAACCCTTTCCTTGCCTGCAACTCCTTGAAATTGTCCCCAGGCCCTGCCTTTTCTTCCTTTCTTCTTGTTGAATTTGGACGACCTACCCACCCAACGGGCTGTGCAGCGGTATTTTGTCTCCATTGACGATTCCGAGTCAGCCTCAAGGCAGTTCCACATACAGAGTACATCAGTCCTGGGAGTTAAAAAAGCAAGGATCAGCATGGTGTGTCATGGAATAGAATACATGCAGTATACCACTGCAGCCATGACAGCAGAACTCGGGTGACTTCCATTCGCAGGAGATGTGCTATGCGCTAGTATCCTGCTCCGTATGTTCCAAGGCGGAACCTTTTTGTGCAAAACAGGTTTGTGGCCTTGAGGCCAGCTCAAATATACTGTTTTTGACATGAGACAGGTGCCCCTGAACGCTCTCCCCACACTTAAGCTCGGTCTTGCTCACAGAATAGAAAAACACTTTACGGTCACAAATACTGAAATACCACTGGCAGCAAGGGAATATGAGAGAGGCAGAATTTTTCTCCCTTATTGGTTAAGTAGATACTTGTGCAATTTAGCATTCAGTAGTAATTAAGGCTTAACACCTATACACATACATGTATGGTAGTGGATTAGGCCCTCGGGCAAAGCTCTCCAGTTGGGCCCCCAACTTAATATCCGCCAGCAGGCAGCAGCTCCTCCTCCCCACCAGCCAATGGGAACATGCCCTGGAGACTTCATGATGACGTGGGGACCCCTGAGGGAGCTCCCACTTGTGGATGGGAGTACCAAGCACAGCAGTGGCATGAACCTCTTGATCTACTCGTGCTACCACTGGGACTGGGGGTTCAGGGGGCTGGGTGGACCTCTGATGGCCGCAAGCCCTCAATTAGTGACCACCCTGCGCAACCCCTGATGCCACCCCTAAGTATGTGACTGTGAAAGCCAATATTCCTGCTGTAAATAACTCTTGAAGTTTTGTTGTGTAAGCACTCACTGCCTGTGGTACAATGCCATTATTACACAACCGTCAAAAATTGGTTGTGTGTATGAGGGCATAAGACTTTGTATGATTCCTGGCTATTTTCAGGATAAGGGAGAGCTTGGTTAGCAACAACTAAGGTACTGCTTGAATTTCTGATTATTTGGAGTAGGTTTGTTCTTTTTTTGCTGAGATCTGTAGTTGTGTGACTATGAATCCTTCATTTACAATTACAGCACAAGCACATCTTGTGCCAGTCAGCAGAGGTCCTTGTAAGAAATGAGCAGAAATAGTTCTGCAATTAAGGCAGGATGGAAGAAAGAATATCTCAGCATTGATCCCTTCTCTAGTTCATGGCATTAGTGCTAGGAAACTTTAAAAAAAGAGAGAAAAAAAGAATCACAATTGAAATATCAAGGACGTTAATCCTGCCTAAATAGTACACCGTAGTTCTTTCAGGCTGTTCCAAGGAACTAAATACATAGACTCCCAATTCAAAGAAATATAAAACAGTCTGCAAATTATTGCAACGTTGATTTGTTGGCAGCCCAAAATGTGGCATATGGCTCTTCAGTATGGCACCTCACTGAACAGGCTGAATGGTGTGGCTCTTTACGCAAGGCAATGTCGTAAATAACAGTCAGACGCTGCTTATAGAAGTATATTTTGGGTGCTTTCCCTGATGGCTTGCATAAGAAGTAGGGAGCATACATGTACCTAAAAAACAGGGGCCACTGCATTCTAGAAGCACATTCTCTCTTCTGTTATTGGCAAAGATGCCTCACTACCAGTCCCTTTCTGGCACCAAGTTCTGGGAAAACTGGCTGGAAGCAAACGCCGTCTGTTCACAGTGTTGATTGGCTGATGCGTTTGATGTCACTGTTCCACACACCCACCTGCCTTCTCTCCAGAGCAGTTTTGCAACTTTTAAAATGTGAGTTTTTTTCAAAGGCACTCAATTTTTAGACACATGGACTTTCAATTGTGCAAACATAGGAGCAGCACTTTTTGAAAAAGACCTGAGTAATTAAGGCAACTAGTTCAGGCTTCGAAGTGGAGGCTACTACATCTGTCAATTGCAGTGCAAGGCAGGCAGAAGCTGGGTTTACCCTGCCGGAAGGAGGGGAGGGAGAAAAACACCAGCTTCTATTTTTAGGTGCATCTGTATATGCATGCATAATGAGCTCATTGTACAGATGCAAACACTAAAATGCACCTTCACTTCACTGATCACATTCAGCATTCTCGAGAAACTCGGCCAAAAGCAGGAGCCTCTTGGAAGCAGCGGCGTCACGAGGCGTCACGTCACCCCAGGTGAGGGATCGGCTGGCTCGGCGCGTCACCCCACCCCCCGGCGTGTCAACCCCACCACACACCCAGATGCGTCAACCACCCCCCAGCCGCGTCACCCAACCCCCCACAGCCACGTCACATACACACCCGGTACTCACCCCACAGTCCACGCACCGGGAGAGGGTGACGCTCCACGCCAGCAGGCCAAGCCGCATCTTCTTTGGCGTCTCAGCCACTTCCACTCAAAGCCTTGCCCTCAGAAGGGCCGAACGAAGATCCAATTGGGTCTTTGTTTGGCCCTTCTGAGGGCAAGGCTTCGAGCAGCGTTGTGCGCATGCCGCTCGAAGCCTTGCCCGGCCTATTTAGAAGAGGCCAAGCCACCAAAGAAGACGTAGCTCAGCCTGCCGCTTTCCCAGGGGTGACGCGCCGGGAGGGTGTGATGTGCCAGATGCTGCGTCGGGAGTCCCGGTACGTCACTTTCCTGGCGCGTCAACCCCTCCCAGCGTGTGTCCCCCGCCATGCTATAGCGACACCACTGCTCGGAAGCAAAAACATGTTGCCGAAAGCGCCATGTCGGAGCGGGGTTCCAGTGGTCCAGTTGTCCATGTAAAACCTGCAGTTGGCTGAAGTACCACTGGTGATACCACTGATTGAGAACCCTTATTCTAGATGATTTCGGTATCCAGCCTGGTGGGCGGGGCCAGTCCTGCACCTGAGAGTGTTTTAAGCTTATGATTCTGTCCCAAGCTGCAGTTCTGGCAACTCACCATAGGGGGGCAGCCACTAAGAACCCCAGGCTCTCATCTCAGCCCAAGCAGCTCCTGAGAGGAAAATTCTCTATTCAGATGACTAGACAGGCATCTTCCAATCTCAAGATAAACATCAAGACACTAACTCATCTGCAAACATGTCCAGTTATAACGTTACTGTTAGTCCTTCTGCTTTTAAGAAACAAGTTTCAAGGGTAAGTAGGTCCTGTGTGGGAACTGAGGACGGGGCTTCATGATCTTCTAGTCTGGTCCTGGCAATAATAGTTTCCTAGCTGGGTTTTGTTCAGCATCCAGTACATCCCACATGCTAGGCCAGCCTTGTAGCCTAGCATTGCATAACTCTGAGAACCCTTGCTTCCAAGAAAGAGGAAACTAACTAGCATGAGTGACTCTTTCACTGCGCTAAGGGTGACTAAGTGCTTGGTCTCCGGGAAAGGATTGTCCCCTCTCACCTCGCTTCCCAATCCTTCAAATGCCCTTCGAAGTCACAGTACAGGGGGGTTGATGTTGACTCTCAAGCGTGCTGTTTGTGCAACTTTACCAGCTGGACACACGAGCGCTGTGTTGGTTAAACGGTAAGGAGTGTACTAGGAGAAAGGGTAAAAGCAATGTAAACAAGCTGTTAAGCAAAGCAGTAAGTCAGATGTCAGCCACGACAACTCACGCAGCTTATATCATCATGTTACCAGTATGTATTTCTGCAAGGTGGTGTTTGCCTAATAGCAAATGAGGGAATGTGCAACCGTGAAAGGGAGAAGCAATATGATGCTGAAGGGCAGCACTGTTTCTTGCTATTCTGCCAGCTTCTGTTGGCAGAGGCCACAGAGAGGAAGCACCCATCCGGAATGAATTTTTTCTGAAACAAACACTTTGAGGTGGTGCAGGCTGACCCCCCCCCCAAGCATGCAACCTGAATGGAGCTAGCCACAGATAAGCATCTCCAGGCACAATAGCATACAGGCCTATCCAGGAATGGGTGAAGAATCCAGGAAAATTCAGCCTGGGCCTCAAATATCAAGGAGGCTTTCATTGAAAACATCTCAAAATGGGACTAGGGTAACCACATTATAACAACTAATTGTCCCCTCTTTCCAGATTTGGGCACTGTCAGCCTTCCTTCTCCTTTTGGCAGGTGTGAAGCTTCTGATTGATTGTTCCTTAAGTAAGTGTGATAGCATGATGCTCATAGCATGATGCTCTCGCCAACAGTGTCGCTTTAACCCAGCTGTAAATCTGTCTCTGCCTGTATAGCATTACTGCAAGTTGGGTATGTGGTTTCCTCTCTCTCTCTCTCTCTCTCTCTCTCTCTCTCTCTCTCTCTCTCTCTCCAGAGAGTCCAGCAGAAGACAGAATACTTTCTGTCCAAGTGGAGATCCTTGTATGTGCTCATACTAGCTTCATAACCACTGTTAAGTGTCATAACGATGGCCCACTGAATTACTTGTACATTGTGCAGTGTTACTGTCATCAATAGCTCCTTGCATTTCAAGTCCGACATACAGCCATATAGTCACTAGTTCAAGGCTTAAATGTATCCTGAAAAAGCTGTGCTTCAGTTTGCCTGAGAAATGTACTGATTTAGCCATCTCCTGAGTTGCCTTCTTATTGCGTCTGATTACTTCATTAGAGTGTAAAGCTGGCAAATAATTCCTGGTCAGAAACAGATGCCTCCACCTGCACAAAGCAGTTTAAATTGCAAATCTTGAATCTGTGGGCGTAAACAGAATCTCAGCCTTACTAGTAAGGTGTCTGCTTATTATTATAAGGGGTTAACAAACCCTGTTATGAAACAGAAAACTCTAAATGTACATTTAAAGACATCTCAAGGAGTGACTCAGAAAAAAAGTAAAGTTTTGGTTCAGATTGAGTTGGACACATTTCTGTTTATATCTCTAAACTTCCTTCAAAATCAAAGTAACTGCAGTCCTCCTCCACAAAAATCTGCCTTTCCAGAAGATTCTAGTCGATGATAAATTTTCCTTCCATCACTGTCACTGATGAATTACAGGATCAAAGAATTAATGACAGAGACAAGCATGTCCTTCGCAATGCCGGCATGTGATCTGAATTTTCTTTCCATAGTTCCATCTGTTATGAGTTCAGCCCCTCAGGATATTCTTGTCCTTAGAAGAGATTTCAGTGTTACACCTAATCCCCTGGACAGACTTTCATCCAAACCCAAAATTCAAAATCTGAAAATAAAAATAAAGAAATGTGCAATGTTCCTATTTGGCATTTATGCACTCTTTTCTAAATCAGACAAATGGAATTCACTTAGAGAAATAGGGTTCCAATTGGATTCAGATTCATAAACAGATACACTTGATTTTAAAGATTAAGGTGCAAATGAAACCGGAAATCTTTTTGTTGGGTATGAGGGATGATCATGTAGGCGAAAAATTTCACACTGTGTTTTTATATATGATAAGTGCGGCAAGAATTTTATATGCACGATATTGGAAGAATTCAGAGATACCTTCACTGAAAGATTGGTGGTTGAAAGTTTTGGATTATGCTGAAATGGACAAATTTACAATTTTAATTAGGTAAAAGTCAGTTAACCTTTTGTGAATAATTGGAAACCATTTATTAATTGTTTTTAAGAGAGAGAGAGAGAAGAATTATGTGATGATATGCAGATTTAATGAATAGAATATTGGTGATATTTTGGCTTAATTGGATATTATATGTCAGGGGTGGCCAAGAGCCACAGACGATAAACTTCAAATGTTTGAGAGCCGCAATATTTAAGAAGCATTTAAATTCTTAAATATATTTACTCACCATGAAATATTAAACTTCTGTTTTAATCCAGTGGACTCTCAGTTTATACCTGGTAAATAATTATAAAGCTTGAACATTTCTTCTTTACCTTTTATATTAATTGTGATACAATAAAGAACTCAACCAACATATTTCCAAGAGCCGCACATTATACGACAAAGAGCCGCATGTGGCTCAGGAGCCGCAGTTAGGCCACCCCTGTTATATGTGGAAAGTAGTGAATAGTATGCTAGTAGGATATATTGCTTTGCACTTGCTATAACTTTATGAAATATGTATTGTTTTTTATGTTTTAATATTATATTAATAAAACATATATAGCAATGGATTTCACTTAGAGAAATGGGGTTCCACATGTAGATATGACATCCTGAGCACACAAAAGTCTGATGCAAGGGGGGGAAGATTGTGTTCCTCACCAGTGATGTCACCAGCAGTATCCAGTAAGTGGTATCGTGGACACGCCCACATTTACTGCAGCTGGTCATGGTCCTAGGAATTAGTTGAAGTCCTAAGTTGAAGGACCAGCTTGAAGTCCTACAGAAGGCTACAAAATGTCTCTGACAAGTTATCGTCTGTAGAAAGTGTCAGTAATACCATACATGCTTCTCATCTTACACCAGGACCAAAGACCTCTGAAACTGAGTAGTTTTTAGGTTATGGGTTATGACTTGACTGCCTTAACAAAACAAGTACATTGATCTTCTGTGGAAGTCAACTCTAAACTCTCCCACACGATGATAGATCACAAGTGGAGATAGCTTGAGTAAATATAGACAAGCCATATTATAAATGACTAAAGTTATCAAACCTGGTCCCATATCTGACTGGCTGGTCTGTTTAATCATCTACTGTGAGGTTTCTGAAGTTCTAATGGATGGTAAATATTTACCTTAAAAAAAGAAATCCGTTACAATGACAGTCTCTGTGGTGTTAGGTAAGAGCACTCTGTCTCCCTTGCAAATACCCACAGAAAATGAGGAAATACATCTGTCACTAGAATGGGAAGTATGGAAGGCGGATGCTCTGAGCATCATAGGAGCTTAATTGTCTGCATTGATTATGGGTTTCAATTCCTTGCTTTTCCCTGGATTCTCTGGTGTTGCCTTGTTACTAGGATCTTTCCCCAGATTCTGAACACCTTCAGAAAACAACTAGTAGAATAAAGAATAAATGGGCAGGGCTTAATTTGTGCCTGGGCTCTTCCTCAATGGTTCTTTCTTATGACAAATAAACAAGAGGGAAGTACATGTCTGTGCATTAATGTCTGGAGGGGTCAACAGGGTGTCAGGTGCCTCCGGTCAATAGGCTACTAGAACCACTTGGAGGGGCACAGCATCAACCTCCCTAGACATGGTGAAAGAGTACTGGCAGGTGCACTACCCCATCTTAACAGGAAAAGGCAGCCTATGCAAACCCTAAGGGTATTGTACAAGTTCTTGACCATGTTGCTTAGGCTTCCCCTAAAGGCAGCCACCATGTCCCAAGGGCTCATCAACCAGCTGCTAGCCCAGCATTATGTATCGTCAACATGAACATATTCAACTCCACTTGGGAGAAGCACATGGCCCATGTGACCCAAGTGCTGCAGACAGTGCAGAGCATGGGCTTGCATCTGAATGCTAAGAAATGTCAGTTTGCCCCGAGTTCCACACAAAGAGGAGGTCTTGGTGGTCATATCCACACAACAAATCCAAAAGCAAGTGCAGCCATTTGGGGTGGGGCAGCAGCTATTGTGGCTGCTTGATACCACAATACACCATTGTAATGGTGCCCTGCACCCCTACATTGTTTTTAATTGTTTTTAATTTAATTGTTTTTAATTACTTGTTTTTAATTTTTAATGTACATGTATTTTAATGTTGTAAGCCGCCTTGAGTGCCCTCGCTGGGAGAAAGGCAGCATATAAATTCTTTAAATAAATAAATAAATAAATAAAATAAATGCCAGGATCCAAATACCACCCATGACACCCTGTCAGCTGCACCCATCCTTTAGCTGACAAATTATCCATATCAATATATAGATATATTGATATAGATATAGATATATTGATATCGATGATACTGGATTGTACGATCTAATACTAGAATGAGAGCTGTTCTGCTGCAGGAATATGAAGGACTCAAGCACCCTTTAGTATGCCTAAGCCACAAGTTGTTAACTTGGGAGCAGAAAGAGTACTCAAATTAGAAAGGGGCATTGGCAATATGATGGCTACTCAAGGCTCTACAGCAGGGGTCGGCAACCTTTCTGGGCAAAGGGGCTGGACGAACATCTGGTTTGCCGAGCTCCCGGAAGTGGCTGCGCAGAGTCTCCTGCCCAATTTGCCACACGCCAGACAGGAAATGGCAGAGCCGCCTGCCCAGGCTCGCTGAATCCCTGTGCTACTGCACGGCAAACTGACCAGGAGGCTTCGCCTCCCAAGCTGAGCTCCTCATGGGACAGATGACTTTGGTGGCAAGCCGGATCTGGCCCATGGGCCTTGGGTTGCCGACCCCTACTCTACGGCAATACTAGCTTAATAATCCATCTGTACGAATTACAGACCATAGTCCCTTATAATGATGGAGGACCATGCAGAACCAAAATCCTTGCATCCAACAGCAGTACCTGGCTCACAACCCTTCCCGTTTACCATCCTGCATCAAACCAGCCAACATTACAATGCAACTTCTTACAGCAAGTTCCCTGGGCAGAGATAAAGACTGAGAGCTCAAAGACTCAAAACCTAACTACATTTCCCAAGATCTCTGGGAAATGGGACAGTGGCACACGTGCGTTCAGTGTGCCGGAGCAGAAGGGATTCACACTTGCTTGGATTATGATGTGCACCAAAAAAGACGTTTCAGTGAAAACTGTGCTTGCATCATAAGATAGGCATGCATTATGAGCTGCATAAGATCATATTTGAAACCAGGTAAGTATAAACTTCGGCAACGTCACTATTTAAAACTGAGTTGGTGGTGGCTAGGATTTTTTGTGTTGACTCCAACAATATTTTGAAAGGATGAATGAAACTATCTTAACATTACTAGTAGATAGTAACATGGCTACATTCGTATCAAGAAAGGATGCCCTTCTTTCACTACATCTCCTGAGAAATTACTTGATCATGTTTCCTAGTTTCTAGTCCTAGTGTCTTTTCCCCTGAAGATGAAAAATTATGCCATCATCGTGTTTAAAAAACTTCCAGCAAAGAAAATACGCCTGGCCACAATGCATTTATTCAAACCAGATGGTATCCTTGGATTCTTTGGCGAACTTGTGCAACTTCCCCTTATACTGGGTTAGATTGACTCCAGGATACCCCACCTTTAAACTTGCTTGGGAATGATTAAATGGCCAGTCCCATAGTATTTTAAATTTAATTATGCATACATATGTATGTGTGTTTGAATGAATTAATATATAATCTGAACATGTGGTTATCAAATCGACGACCTCTCGTGGCAAGCATCCAGATTTTACAGACCCTTTAGAATGATATTTTACAAGGTCCTGTAAAACATGACTGTGCAAAGGGCAAGATAAGTTTGACTTTGAATACTGTTTTGCTTTACATGTTTTCATTGTTTTTTAAAATAATAAATATTTAATATTTTCTTGTAGCCTATAGCTTGGTTATGTTTGAAGCAAACTGAGAACAGAGATACAAAAATAGCAGAAAGATAAGTTTCTGTCCAGTCAGGGTCTAAAAATTTTATCACAGGGTACAAAGATTCTTTGGGGGCCCTTTTCAACGGGGGAGGGACAAAACAGAGTGGGAGAAGGGTAGTGACGGGGCAGGTGGAATGGGGGGCAGGGAGGAGGCAAAACAAGGCAGGGGGAGGGCAGCGACAGTTGGAAAAATTGGAACCCAGGTCTACTGGGCTTCCCAATGCAGAGCCCAGATCCACCCACCTAGTAGACCTGGCCTCCTGGTCGGAGTCTGCCTTCCTTTTCATCCACAGGTCTAGGTTGAGTCCGGGTGAAATTGGAAAATATTCCAGGGCCCCTCCTTTGGCTCCTGGGGGCCCCCTTTTTCACCCTCGGCTGGGGTACAATTTATTCCCATTACCCCCTCTCATGGGCCCTGCCTGTACTGTTATATATTAAAATAAAGTTAATGGGGGTAACACCAACCCTAGTGACACCACTGACCAGGAGGAGTTATCTGTAAAAATACATAGTCCTGCCCGATGGGCATCTTTTGTAAACCCAGCTCAGCCCATCCTTGTTGTTTCTCCCTATTCACCTCTAGGATCCATCATGGGGGTGACGCGCTGAGCTCTCGCACAAGGTGACACAAACCCTAGTGATGACTCAGTTGAACCCAGGAAGGGGGTTTGGATTTAGCAGACACCACTACCGCCAAACCCACCCCTTCCCAATCCCGATCTGCCTTTCTCCCCGCCCCTGTCACCGCCCTATTCCGCCCACCCCTCATCCCATTCTGCCCATCCCCCACCCCCTCCCACCCGTGTGATCCTACCTGGGGCGACGGGCACCTGAAGTCTGCTGCTGTGTGGAGACAGATGCTCGCATCTTCCAGAGGTGCCCAGCCAGTGCACTCCAGCGTGTCATGCTTTGTGACTGCGGGAAAGCACTTAGAGGCACAGAACGCTTATTCTGGCGGCGCTAGCTAATAATCGCAGTTAGGATTGGGCCACTGGATTCTGACTCGCCTGCTCTTGGACATCAGGTGAACTTCACAATCTAATGAGCTGGCTCAAATTAAAATTTCTTTTCTATCGTGGGGGGGGGGGGGAGATGAAGATGCTGAAACAAAGGGTAGCATTCCAGGATAATGGCTACTACAGCAGGGTGATTCAGCAGCCTCTTTAAGATGCTGAAGCATCTCAGAAGCACCGGGGTTAGAAGGGTCCAATACAGAAAACAGGGGGGGGGGAGTAGGGAAACATAGTTCCTCAGTCTAACAATATGAACAGTTCCTAAAATGTAAAGAATCAATAAAAATTATGAACAAATGAAAATCTTTAGAACATGCAAGATAACGAGCACTTTGCATGCTGAAGTTGCTCTGGGCTGTATGATAATTGTGGCTAGGGGGGACTACAAGATTGAAACCTGAGCATGAACTTCATGACTTTCCCAAGAAATCCACGCAGACAGGAGCCAGGCTGATGACATCTGATCTGCATCGCTGTCGTTGTCTGGGAATCAATGTGGGGGCAGTGAGCACAATCTTACCAAGCTGAATACGGTGCCAGTTTGAGGAGAGGAAAATCTCTCTGCTTTGCTTTAGTTTACTGTACAGTACTTCCAAAATAAAAGCAAACTGAAACTGTGGAATTTGGATTCGACAACTGTTGCCTGCTGTTTGCTAATCTATACACACACACACACACACACACACACACACACACACACACCACACAATTTGTTTAATTCGACATGCTTTCCTTCAAGTAGCTTGAAAATTGTTCCCTTTCTCTTTTCATATCATATAGTCCAAGATGGTTGGCTACTACTCGTGTACATCTATGTGGCTCTTAGAAGTCACCACTAAAATAGGAATATAGTGATATTTTTTCTCTCCTTGTTACACGACATCTCCTAATGGGCAGCCCAATCCTGCGTAAAGATACACGGCCATCCTAAAGGGTCGGCCACAGTATTCAGTGCCCTTCCCGGGCCGCATCAGCACAGCCTGAGAACACCTCAGGAGAAGGGGTTGTTCATCCCTTTCCCAGGGTGTAGGGCTTCCTGACCTCAATGGGCCACCTTGGATGTACATCGGCTCCGGAGCCGGCGTTCATTAGGGGTAGTGGCGCAGCCCAGGCCGGGAACGGATGCGGGCTATCGGTGGAGCTCGCCGCCAATATTCCCACCCCCTCCCTGCCTGGCCCAGCCAACAGCCGCCCTCCCTTGCCGCCTGACCCACCATCCCCCCCCTGCCCCTGCACCAACTGGTGCAGGACTTACCTGCACCAGTTGGTGCCAGGTCTGGGGGGGGAGGCAGAGTAAGGGCTGCCGGCAGCCCTTACTCTCCGTGTGTCGAAAACGTGCTTTACGGCATGTTTACAACACCTGGCGCCTGCAGAGTGCATGATCTGCAGGCGCCGATTTGCGCTGGATTGGGCCATAGATTCTCTACTGATTAACATGAGCGACAGGCTTGTGGCTGTGGTCTCAAAAGCCGCTCGATCTGAACCTGAAGCCTGTGTGTTGTTCATGAAACCTCTGATAGTGCCGTGGCTTTCCAGTTGGACTAAATTCACATGCTGACATATTCGGGTCCAGTTTATTGTTATCCCAGATATTGAGGCTAAAGTCACACATTTGCTCTGAGACAGATTTTAATTTTTCCCCCCAACTATTGGACTCTTTATTAGTGCAATACAGGAGAAAGTTGCATAACCACTTGGAAAAAACATTAATCTTGACTCGCATCTTATTTTCTAATGTCATTTTGCACAAATAACAAAACATAAGCAAATAATTTTGAGACCTAGAATGTTTCTCCACCTTTAATTGTTTGAATCATGGGGGCTGCCAGGACAATTACGTGCATATGAGGCTGCCATTGCGAAATATGTGTTCCCTTGGTTTTTAATTCTCCCGGCTTGACAGGAAACGAGGGCTGTTGACTTCCTGTAAACTGCAGATGCCTTATTCTTTGTATTCCCCAAATAGGAAGTACTGGAGCCCTTCTGCCAAGTATATGGAAACTCAATTTCATTTTCAGCACAGAATTAAAGCTGTAGTCTTGCTCACGACGAATGGCTCAGACGCTTTTAGTTGCTTCAAACATTAACATAACTTTATTGAAAAACCAGGCACAGTCATCTATCCTAACCTGAAGCTCCCTGTCACTTTCTCCTCTAGTTCTCCCTTCCTGTGTGAGAGCTTCCTTCTCTAATGGACGGCAGGCTAGAAAATACCTCCACAGAGGGCACTATAGAAGGGTCAAACCACACGTGATGCAACATTTGTGCTTCTGTTGTTGTTTTTCAGGATTATAATAGTAGCTATGAGAAGGGCTCGATCAGGTTTGGGACTGGGGTGCACGGGGTGGGGGCATTGAACCATTTCTCCTTTCACTGAGGCTGCAACACAAGTTGCCCTCTCCCAGGCGGCTGTTACCCCAAGAGGAAAGCTTCTCTTGGCAACAGCAAATTTCATTGAGACTATAGCACAGGGAAAGGGTTAAATAACCCATCCCCCAGTGCCTTGGCCCTGATCCTAATTGTTCCCCGTGCAGCTTCTATTTTACGTTTTTTTTAATGGATGTGTTTAGCGCCATGTGTAGTCCTGAATCTCAGGCATCCAACTCCCACCGTGCGCATGGAGCAACAAATCCCACCGAGCGCATGGAGCAACAGGGAGACAAACCACTACTATTGTTTGCCATTTCTAGATTTTTAGTTTTGCTATTTGGGGGTGGTGGGATTTCAATGTATTTGCCAGGAAGATGTAATCATACTGACACTAAACATTCATATAACAATTTAACAGTGAAGCAGTGCACAAATAATATCTTAGTAGCCTTGACAAGCATTGTCTCAGTAGCCTTGACAAAAGAGATATGAATGACAGCCTTTCATATGTCTTTCTACCCATTCGTGTACAAGTGGAGGGCAGGATCTATTTTTTTTATATGAAATTGAGTGTACAGGTGAGGGGAGCAACTTCATTGCATTCTGTTGCCTCAAGCAGTTTACTCACAGCCCAGTTCTGGTGGAAGCAAGGTGTACTGGGGAGAAAATTGCTAAACTTAACAGAGTACAGCAAGGTAAATAATTGTCACAGCCTATTTATTTGCTGCATTTTCCACCATACATTGCAGTCAGAGTCATTCACAGAAAATAAAATGACAATCGCTAACTACAAAATATCAATATAGCCATAGTTGTAAATGCAACAGCCCAATCCTATTAGGGCCTTACACTGCTGGAACGAGCGTTCCAGCAATGTAAGACCCTTTATGGCTGTCGCAAAACGCAACAAGCCATTCGGTGCGGCCTAGCTTCCACCACAAGCAGCTGGGTCCATGTGCCAGCAGACCGGGGAAGACCACAGGCACTGGTAAATCATTGCAAGGGGTGGGAGGGAGGCAAAGAGGGGGGCAGAATGGGGAGAGGAGGGGGGCAGATCAGGGCGGGGACAGGGGTGGTATCAGCAGCAGCGGTGCACATCAATATCCTATCCCCCTTCCTAGCCTTGATCCCCTGACCTGGCTCCACGCGGTCTTGCGCCAGATATAGAGCTGGCACAGGTCCAAGTAGACTCAGCGGCCCGGTACGGACTTACCCTGGGGCAAAAGAATAAATGCTTCCTTACCCCGAGGAGACCTCCAGGTGCCGCTGCTGCATCGCCACACGGGGACTTAAGGAGGATTGGGATGTAAGTATACGTAAAAATCATAATGTAAATGATATTTACAATATAACAATTGACAGTTCCACAACTTAATGCTTTATTCCAAACATGTAAGCAAAAGTTTAAAAGGGCATAAGCAACATCAATAGGTTAATTAATAATATCAAATGCCCAAAATATCAGGTGAGGTGTAAGAGGAGGGTTGAATTCTGTCCCCTTCACCTGCATGTTCTACCATTCCATCCAAAATTTAGAGGTTGCTTTATATAAAGATGTTTTATATGGAAACAGGGCAGACATAAATAAAATACACATGACTGCCCTTTCTTACCTAGTTTGGCCCTTTATGTCAAACTAGCACAGTGGCCCCTTGGTATTCATGGGGGTTCGGTTCCAGCCTCCCATGGATACTGCGAATCGGCGGGTGCTGAAACTCAGCACCCAAGGCCACAATAACTTACCCGATGCTGTAAGGGGGTGGGGGCTTACTGAAGTTCAGTTTACCCAAAGTGACTTCCGGTCACTTTGGAGACACTTCTGAGACCCGCGGAGGCCTATGGAGGCAGTTGCGGGCATGGTGTGATGTGGAAGAGGTCTCCAGAGACCTCTGGCTTGGCAAATCTACAAATGCCAAGACCACAGATGCCAAGGGGCCACTGTATTAACCCATTTTGCAGATAGGAGACTGAGACAGAGAGACAAAGGCATGTCTAGGCAAGATTTGAATTAGGGATTCCCAGTTCACACTCATCACTGCTGTTTGTTGCAAATAGCCACTTCAGGGGCAAATAACCACTCCAGGGGGAGAAACATTTGGTGGGAAAATACTGCAAGGGGAAAGAATTAACTGTCTCATGGTCCGTGGTCCTGAGCAAGATCAGGCCCCTGTGACTGTTTCTTATGAAATAAGAGGTGCTTCCAGGTTGAAGCAGACTTCCTTGAAAAAGAAAATAAGTGAATGTCTAGTTACATCTGTTAGATAGACATGGAGGAATCAGATTTTCCAGTGACCTTTAGTGCTTCTTGGTATTCCAGCCTGAGGGGGATGCGCTCATCTGCCTGGCTGTAATGTATTAATTTATGAGTGATGTTTTGGGGTTTTTTTTTAGATCTGGTTGTTTTGCCTTTGTTTTTATATTTTCCTAGATGTTATTTCCTTATGTCCTTTCTGTACAATATAATTAACTGATCTTTGCTTGTCTTGGTACTTTTGATACCAAGTCCAATAAAAATTAATATTTAAAAAGAGGGCAAAAAATCATTAGGTAGTGTGGCTTTGCTTCAGCCCAGTTCCAATCCTGACCTCAGTTCCTACACATACGATTTTTAGTAGGAAGAAAACTTTAATTGAAAGAGAATGGAAGCTTTTTTCCCATTAAAATAGTGCACATGAGGGGGCACAATCGGGATCAGAACCGCAGTTGGGATTGGGACAAAGTACTAATGCCTCCCTATGCCTGCCACTGTTCTGAGCTGTCCCCCCCCCCCCCGCTGCATGTATTGTATTTCCTTTAAAACACACATAGAGAGAAGAGTAACTTATGCATTAGGGTCATGTCTAGTCTGACCCTTAGATTCTTGCCTTCTCTTCATGGAATAATGTCTATGGCTTTCACAGCCTCTGATTCAGCGTAGTGCAGAATTTCACAGTTTTGTATCAAGGGTTTCTTCAAAAGGCAGCTGTTGTCTCTAAACTAAACCTTATTTTGAAAAATTCTCTCAACAGCTCAGTTTCCTTTTATCATATTACAGCTCTGCCCCACATCCACATCATATATCGCTAGTTTCCTAAAGTTATAGATCTTGGGGTGGGGAGCCTTCAAGATCCCCACATCCTGTCAGGCCCTGAGCACAACACAACACCACATTTTTACTGCAGATTTCCATTGCACTGAGAAACCTCCCTCCAGAACAGAAGGGTCACCTCCTATGACTTCACAATTTGTACTGGAGCCTCCGGAAAATGGGTCTCTCCTATGCATTAGTACATTGGCCTCTTGCCATAGAGTGCATTCTAAGTACATACAGCCAAGAGTTCGGCACTGTGTTGTGGTTGTTTTTCAATCTGTGACAAAAGCCAATGGGTGAGAAGGATTCCCTCTCTCCCTGTTCCCAACTAGTCCACCATTTAATTGACTATTTTGAAAAATGAGCAATATGCACAACCAAGGCTGCAATCCTATATACACTTACCCGGGAGTAAGGCCCATTGAACTCAAAGGAAAGTACAGTACTTCTGAACAGACATGCATAGGATAGCACTGGAAGAAAATTAAGCTGTATGGTGGCTATATGATGGGCATCTCTAAAACTGAGAACCAGTGCCTGCTAACATGACATAGGCATGGTTCAGGTTAATGTGAAACCACAGTTCGTGCTAACCATAGTTAAGAACGCACGCCATGGTTTCAGCATCCAGACAACATACAATATAGATGAGATCTGCTTTTGTTTCCCATCTGCTCAGGACTTTGCTTCAGATGTTCATAAATTCACCCCTGTTTCCATGGTGCAGCAGCTTCTTGAAGTGGAGTAATAGCCCAAACTCTGTTATGCCAGAGGTCTGTGAATGAAAACATAATGGGAAGATGTAGATAACACAAATGGTCCAAAAATGCTCACAATCTACACAGACACACACTGGAGACAACAGAGGTAGGAGGAAGTAAAAGCAAGGATAAACTAGAGAAGAACATGAAGTGATTTCGTGTTCACGTACTTAAGCTTAATTACAGTATGATGTGAGGACTTTCTGGATATTCACTCCTCACAGGATGGAGAGGGCCAGATAGCATTGTCCTCCTTCCTCACTAACATCAGTGGCAGCTCTGGTTGTTGTTTAGCTAACCATGCTTTTGTGTAAGAGTTGAACATTTATTCTACTTGGACATTCCCCCCTTGGATTGCAAATAACTAATCTCTGAATCATTCTGTGCCATTGCAGCATGGGAACCACTTCCATGTGATCCAGTCTCAGGCCATATCTGTGATATTTGTACAGAGAGACCATGTGGTGGTCCCTTCCTATGCCAGCATTGGTTCACAAACCGCTGTTTTGGAGTCAAAGAGAAGTGCACACTCAACTATCCTGAGGGGAAAAGTACTGTACAGTAGCCCCTCCCATACCCGCTGATTCGGCATCCGCGATTTCACTTATCCACAGATGCCGTCTCCCCCGGCACACACCCCACACGACACAACCACCACTCCCGGGCGATTTTGTTTTAAAGTTTGTGTCTGGCTTAGAACAAACGCAATAAGCAGCCTCCTCTCACTGGCGACACTGCAGGGGGGGCGGAGCTCTAAGTTCTGCCATGGCTCCGACCCTCTGTTACACTGGAGCACGAAGTGGCCCCACCCCCTCGCCTTCAGAACCATTCAAGGCAGTGAAAGCAGCGCTTTCACCGCCTTGAATGGTTCCAAAGGTGAGGGGGCGGGACCGCTTCGTGCTCCGGTGTAACGGAGGGTCGGAGCCACGGCGGAACTTAGAGCTCCGCCCAGTATCGTCACTAGGGCGCGCGTCACCCTGGAGCAGGGCGCACGCGTCACCCCTGCCCTAGGGTGACACTTGCTGCTGCTGCCGGCTCCAAGTGCGTCCTTCCCAGCCGGCGGTCCGGGGCCTTCTGACGAGGCCCAATGTGTCAATATGTGCACTTTTAACTTTTTTGCGCATGCGCAGAATGTTTCTGAGGGCAAAGGCTCAGAAAGTGCACATATTGACGCACTGGGCCTCGTCAGAAGGCCCCGGACCGCCAGCCGGGGTGGACGCTCCGAGGCCTTCTCCCGGCCTCAGAGCCTCCGCGCGGAACGGGGGCAACGCGTGCAGGTGCGTGCACGTCGCCCTTTGCGCGCGTCACCCCCCCCGGCGGCCCACCCCGCCCCAGTGACGCAACTGGCTCCGCTCCCCCTGCAGCAACGCCAGTGCTCCTGCTGCTTATTGCATAGAAGTAGACCGGGACTAAATGCTAGAAAGGCTCAGCAAGGTTAACAGGAAGCACTGTTTACCAGGGGACATGCACTAAAATTGAGTGGAGGGAGAGTTAGAACAGACAAAAGAAAATATTTCCTCACCCAGCGTGTGATTAATCTGTGGAACTCCTTGCCACAGGTTGTGGTGTGGCACCTGGCCTAGATGCCTTTAAAAGGGGATCTGATAGATTCATGGAGGAAAAGTCCACCACAAGTTACAAGTCATAAGCAACCTCCTGGTTTTAGAAGTAGGTTTTCTCTGTGCCAAGTGCAAGGGAGTGACAGCAGGAAATGGGATTTATCTTGTTGTCTTGTGTGCTCCCTGAGGCATCTGGTGGGGCCACTGTGAGATACAGGAAGCTGGATTTGATGGGCCTTTGGCCTGATCCAGCAGGGCTCTTCTTATGTTCAATGAATTTATTAGTGTCAGGTTTCAAATATGAAGGCCAATTCCATTTCAGCAGATTCTGTTTAACTCTGTGTAACTATGGTGCCTGAGCTCATATCAGCCTCTTATCTGTTTATACAATCTAGAGATATCAGATACTGAAAAGACCAGGAGCTCTTGACTCACTCCTCATTTATCTTGAGATAAGTACAGTAATTGTGCATACAACATCAGGTATTTTTGTAGGGACTGTAGTCACTGTAAACTTGAACACAGGAAGACCTCTTGTGTTTCATTTTCTTCCCCTCATGATCATCACTGACATGACAATTCAAAGAGGTTCAAATCCAAATGACACTAAATGTGAATGAATGCCAAGAGAGGCCCACTCACTGCATTATTGAAACCAAATTCTAAAACAGAGTTTAGCAAAAGTCCCCCACAACCAGGTTTTAACAATATGTACTGCACTGCCAGGATGAGAGAACTATCTGTCATATTTAACAATATGTACTGCACTGCTTAGGAACATGGAATGTGAGGTCTATGAATCAAGGCAAGCTGGATGTGGTCAAAAATGAGATGATAAGATTGAACATTGACATCTTGGGAATCAGCGAACTAAAATGGACAGGCATGGGCGAATTTAAGTCAGGTGACCATCATATCTACTACTGTGGGCATGAATCCCTTAGAAGAAATGGAGTAGCCCTCATAGTCAATAAAAGAGTGGGAAAGGCAGTACTGGGGTGCAACCTCAAAAACGACAGAATGATTTCAGTTCGAATCCAAGGCAAACCATTCAACATTACAGTAATCCAAGTGTATGCCCCAACCACTGATGCCGAAGAAGATGAAGTTGACCGGTTCTATGAAGACCTACAACACCTTCTAGAACTAGCACCCAAAAAAGATGTCCTTTACATCATAGGAGACTGGAATGCTAAAGTAGGAAATCAAGAAATAAACGGAACAACAGGCAAGTTTGGCCTTGGAGCGCAAAATGAAGCAGGGCAAAGGCTAACGGAGTTCTGTCAAGAGAACACGCTGGTCATAGCAAACACTCTTTTCCAACAATACAAGAGGCGACTCTACACATGGACATCACCAGATGGTCAATACCGAAACCAGATAGATTATGTGCTTTGCAGCCAAAGATGGAGAAGCTCTATACAGTCAGTAAAAACAAGACCTGGAGCTGACTGTGGCTCAGATCATGAGCTTCTTATTGCAAAATTCAGGCTTAAACTGAAGAATGTAGGGAACACCACTAGACCAGTCAGATATGACCTAAACCACATCCCTTATGAGTATACAGTGGAGGTGAAGAATAGATTTAGGGCTAGACCTGGTAGACAGAGTGCCTGAAGAACTATGGACGGAAGTTCGTACAGGAGGCAGCAACTAAAACCATCCCAAAGAAAAAGAAATGCAAGAAAGCAAAGTGGCTGTCAGATGAGGCTTTACAAATAGCTGTGGAAAGAAGGAATGCGAAAAGCAAGGGTGAAAGGGAAAGATATAAACAACTGAATGCAGATTTCCAGAGAATAGCAAGGAGAGATAAGAAGGCCTTCTTAAATGAACAATGCAAGGAAATCGAGGAAAACAACAGAATGGGGAGGACTAGAGATCTCTTCAAGAAAATTGGAGATATCAAGGGAACGTTTTGTGCAAAGATGGGCATAATAAAGGACAAAAAAGGCAGAGACCTAACAGAAGCAGAAGAGATTAAGAAGAGATGGCAAGAATACACAGAAGAACTATACAAGAAAGATCTTAATGTTCCTGATGACCACGCTGGTGTGGTCACTGACCCAGAGCCGGACATCCTAGAGAGTGAAGTCAAGTGGGCCTTAGGTAGCATCACTAACAACAAAGCTAGCGGAGATGATAATATCCCAGCTGAGCTACTTAAAATCCTAAATGATGATGCTGTGAAAGTGCTGCACTCAATATGCCAGCAAATTTGGAAAACTCAGCAGTGGCCAAAGGATTGGAAAAGGTCAGTTTACGTTCCAATTCCAAAGAAGGGCAGTGCCAAAGAGTGCTCAAACTATCGCACAATTGCACTCATTTCACATGCTAGCAAGGTTATGCTCAAAATCCTACAAGCTAGGCTTCAGCAGTACGTGGACCGAGAACTACCGGACGTACAAGCTGGGTTTCGAAGAGGCAGAGGAACTAGAGATCAAATTGCCAACATGCGCTGGATCATGGAGAAAGCCCGAGAGTTCCAAAAAACCACCTACTTCTGCTTCATTGACTACGCAAAAGCCTTTGATTGTGTGGATCACAACAAACTGTGGCAAATTCTTAAAGAGATGGGGGTACCAGACCACCTTACCTGTCTCCTGAGAAACCTGTATGCGGTCAAGAAGCAACAGTTTGGACCGGCCATGGAACAACCGACTGGTTCAAAATTGGGAAGGGAGTACGGCAAGGCTGTATATTGTCACCCTGCTTATTTAACTTATATGCAGAGTACATTATGAGAAATGCAGGGCTGAATGAATCGCAAGCCGGAATCAAGATTGCCGGGAGAAACATCAACAACCTCAGATATGCAGACGATACCACCCTAATGGCAGAAAGTGAAGAAGAACTAAAGAGCCTCTTGATGAGGGTGAAAGAGGAGAGTGCAAAAGTTGGCTTGAAACTCAACATTAATAAAACTAAGATCATGGCATCTGGGCCCATCAATTCCTGGCAAATAGAAGGGGCAGAAATGGAAGCAGTAACAGATTTTACTTTTCTGGGCTCCAAGATCACTGCAGACGGAGACAGCAGCCATGAAATTAAAAGACGCTTACTCCTTGGAAGGAAAGCTATGGCAAACTTAGACAGCATAATAAAAAGCAGAGATATCACCATGCCAACAAAAGTTCGCAAAGTCAGGGCGATGGTGTTCCCAGTAGCAATGTATGGTTGCGAGAGTTGGACCATAAGGAAGGCTGAGCGCCGAAGAATAGATGCTTTTGAACTGTGGTGCTGGAGAAGACTCCTGAGAGTCCCTTGGACTGCTAGGAGATCAAATCAGTCAATCCTAAATGAAATCAACCCTGACTGTTCTCTGGAAGGACAGATACTAAGGCTGAAACTCAAATATTTTGGCCACCTAATGCGAAGAGAGGACTCTCTGGAGAAGACTCTGATGCTGGGAAAGATTGAAGGCAAAAGGAGAAGGGGAAGGCAAACGATGAGATGGTTAGACAGCATCACCGATGCAACGAACATGAAAATGAGCGAACTCAGGAAGATAGTGGAGGACAGGAAGGCCTGGCGGGATATGGTTCATGGGATCACGAAGGGTCGGACACGACTTAACGACTGAACAACAACAACTGCACAACAACAACAAAAGAGACCCTAGCAAAATCAACCTCTTCTGTAATAACTGACATGCAAAGGACGGGGCATTAGTACGTGACTTTCAAGATGAACTTTCCAATTGGAAAGCAACATTTGCAGAAAAGAGAAAAACATCTAAAAATAAATGCTCATCACTCTTGCATGCACAGAAATACCAAGGGGCAAATATGACTTTCTACATTGTGAAATGACTCATTCCCCCTCCCAGTTGTAACTGGTGTGGAAGGCATGTATTTAGTAAAATGATTCATTCCAAATGGCCACTAGGTTACTAGCTGGGCTGAAAATAAGGGGATGAAAACTGACGTAAAAGCCAAGGGACTTGGAATGCACCAACTATTTGGAGAACCAACTAAGGCAGACACTAACACTCAGTTGTCACTCGTAAATCTTCAATTGCTTTGACAGGTGGCAGATCGGGAGATGTAAATACCTATATCTCTCTGAGAGAACGGCATTGCTTCAAAAGTGGAACAAGGCCAAAACAACAGCCTGTATTTTATTTATAAGTAGCTGGAGAAGGGAAGATGAGGGAGGTGGAGCCTGATATGCTCTTGACTGATAGTTCTCTCATCCTGAACTGCGGATGTGTCACATCACTTGATTATCCATGGCAATGCTTTTCTCATTTTCAAACACCTGTCTCCCCACCTACAAAGTTGCAGTCAGTTATCCAATAATATATGTAGGCTAAGGTATAAGTAATTTATTTGCATTTCTAAGCTGCTCCCTCCCAAAGGCTCGAAAGGGTAACTACAATTTAGTAGGAGCGAAAACATCCAAACTAACTAACTACCGGTAACTAACTAACAGCACAATCCTATCCACACCTACCAGGGATTAAGTCCCAGTCCCATTGAATTCAATGGGAAATACTTTTGTGTAGACATGCATAAGAAAGATTGCACTGTAAAAGGCGGGCACACGCTGTATCCAGCGCTGGAAAGGGATGGGCTGGAGATCTCCTTGGGGGAAGCGGGCATTTTTTCACTTACCCCGGGTAAAGTCCCAGCCAGCTCTGTAGCCGGTGGAGAACTGAGAAGCCCTGTGTTGGGGGAAAAGACCTGGGAGGGAGAATGGGATATGGTGCACAGTGGGCATCACTGATCCTTCCCCCTTCCTGGGCCCAATCTGCCCACCCCCACCCTCCCCTACCCCGTTACGATCCTCCCTGCCCTCCCCAGCCCCTGTGCTGCTCATAGCAACTTTACCTGCTCCGGTGTGCTGGGATCCAGGAGGATGCAGCACCTGCAGGACAGCACAGGCCATCCCAGCGGCGCTGCTTGCTCTCCAGGTGCCGCAAATGTGCATTACGGCACATTTGCGACACCCTAGGCTGGCACAGCAGTGTTGCACCGGGATAGTCAGGTGATAGGATTGCGCCGTTACTTAAGTACTACATTACAGGCCTACACACAACAGGAGACAGCACTGTTGTTCAAATAGGGTTTTCTAAAATATAAGAAACTTGGGACTTACAAACAGGGGAATGGGATTCTGAACCAATTGCGGTGGAAAACAACTAGGAGGAGGCCAGAGAAGAGGGGGATGGGAAGGGGGTAGGGCAGAGAAGGGGAGGGCAGGGGGAAGGAAGATGGCTCATAGTGTGGGCATGTCCAAGCCTAATGTTCTCAGGCTAGCCGGGTGACCCGTCTCCATCAACAGGGGGTGCTGAGCACAGCCTGGAGCAGTCAGCCACTGGGCACCAGAGGACTTGCCAGAACCCGCAGCCTCGCAAAGGCCACCTGGAGGGAACATACGCTGCTGTACCTGGAGGGCAGGTCTCCTCTCTTTGCAAGGCCACAGAGTATGCTCCCTCCAGGTGGCCTTTGTGAGGCTGCAGGTTCTGGCAAGACCTCCAGCCCCTCATTTGCAGCAGCTAGTGGTGTGTTACTCCTTTCTTTTTGAGAGGGTCACCTGGGGGGAGGCATCAGCCTGGGACCTGCCACTCCCTGATTTGTTCCTCCTGATGGTGCTTCCCTGTTTGTCCTTTCCACTGACCCACCTCTGGTTCTGGAAGGCTATGGGAATCAGTGGCTACTGCACTGGCATCCTGCCAGGATCATCACCATCGCTTCTGCACAGGAATGCACTGTAAGCATAAGCCTCTGCCCCATGGTATCTGTCTAGCTGTCACATATTTATGACCTTCTTCCAGGATATCAGGGCAGCATGCAGATTCCATGATGTGGTGATATCAGAGAAATGGGCTACAGCTGCAACATGACAACATATTGGCAGCTGAATGCCTTGGCACCTTTGATTTACCTGTTATCCCAAGAATGATCTAACCAAGAAATTAGTTGCTCTACGTGTCCTTATTAACATCTTAGTAATTCTAATAAGAGAGTTAGGAAGGATCTCATCCTAGAGAATGATTCTTTCATGTTAATCTTATTCTTTAATATTAGGAAGGGGGCAGTTCAAATCTACATATGTTTAAACAAAGCAGTATTTTTTTGTCGTCGTCCCCTTTTCTTATTTTTTTCCCTTTGAGAAAAGACACATGCCCAATCCTAGATATATCACAGTAGTAACACAGTTCCACCACTGACATGAACTGAAATCACCAGTGGTATAAGCATAGCCAGATGATAACAGCCATGGCAGAGGCATAGTTGGGGGTCAGGGTGAAGCACAGTGCTGGGACTTCTCCTACAGCAGGAGTGGTGACATCATCATCAGGCGCATTCAGGTTCTGCTTTTGAAATGGTTTTCAAAGGACCTTTGCTGAGAAGCGTCAGGTTCAGAAAAAAAAAGCAAACTGAGAAATTTGCCTAGGTCAGGAGCATGTGCCAATCTGCCCTTACTTCTTCTCATAAGGACTTACATGAGTAAACATGCAATAGGACTGCACTCTAATATATCTTTGATATTCATTTGGGATGTTATTTATCCCATCTTTCAACTTTTCTACTATTGCAACCATCCCCAAAAGACTGGGGTGAAATAAGCTACATCTTTAAGTGAAATATACAGGTGGACCCCCATATCCACGGATTCGCTTTACACGGCTTCAGTTATCCACGGATTGCAGGGACACACCCCAGGTTTTTACTTTTTCCCAGTAAGCTTTGTTTCTTCCTTAAAGAAACAGGAGAAGCAGCCAGAGGCTGCTTATTGCAGGCAAGTAGAACGAGACTAAGTACTAGAGAGGCTCTGCAAGGTTAACAGAAACCTTGCAGAGCCTCTCTAGGACTTAGTCTCGTTCTACTTGCCTGCAATGGAGGCTGCTTCTCTGTTTGTTTTAAGGAAGAAACAAAGCTTGCTGAAAGAAAAATAAGAGCCACAGGGGAAGCAGGGCGGGGGGCCCTCAGGAAACCATGGAGGGGGTGTTCGCTCCTATCCACGGTTTCAAATATCCACGGAGGGGCCTAGAACATATCCCCAGCAGATATGGGGGGAGTACTGTAGTAAGTTTCAAAGTAGAAATAAGTGTCAGGAAAAGAAAACATTCTAATGACATTAAAGTTGATTTTTTTAATTATTATATAGTCAGAGTAGGGCATGCCATAAGAAGCTCCTGCATTTCGAAATTTACCACAACTTGTCAGAATTATCAGTCCAGTGTCTGAGGTCTCCCCTATGGCCAGTGTGGGAATTCCTGGTATCTTAGGCTTCCTGTACTCAAATGATGATTACTGCATCACAGACTGGGGTCCTGTTCTTTTAACAGTTGTCAGAGAGCAAAATTTGGCAGGTGCAAAATGCCACAGCTGGTCCCACAAGAGAGGATGTACTTCCTGAAATTCTGTCTTGTATAAAACTACCAAAGTTGTAGAGTTTCCCAGTTTCCTGGTGGAGTTACTGGGAAGGCTGTATAAGGAGCCCTGTGTGTCCTCTATTTCATCCGCTCACCCTCACTATTTATTATACACAAGAAAAGAACTTTCTCCCACGATGCTCATTTGCATAGAATCTACACTCTGCAGAAGACAGACGACCAGAGCAAGTGGAACATTCTCTGAATTTGAATAAGTTATTTATAGAATAATGGACATCACATTTGATTACACCTTAGGAAAGGACTGCAGCTCCAGTGACCACAAACGTGTAATGCTGAAGTGGAGATCACAGAAACCAAAAACTTTTTTTACAGCACAAACAATAGAGAATCTTCTCACATGGGTCAAGCTAGACAATTACACGCAGAGAAAGTCGCTTGAGTGGACCTCCTTATTGTGAATGAAAGCTCATTCATCATGCTGTAATACACACAAATACCCTAAGGTTAATTTCGGGTGCTCAGTTTCACAGAACAAAAACTCTGCAGGTACTTTCTACCATCACAGACAATTTATTTATTTAATGCAATATCATATTTGCATGAAATTACCAATGATACTTTACCTGGGCATAAATTCCATTGAACTCAGTGGGGCTTACTTCTGAGTAAACAGCATAGAATTGGTTTGCATGGGACCCAAGTTTACCGGCTTGCACTAAATATTACTATCTTTATGGTACCCATATGTTTTCTGCAGAGAACAAACAGCAGCTTCAAGGGACAATTTAGATCAGGGAAACGGCAGGGGGAATGGGTTAAATACTCCCTCTCCAAGGGCATGACCAGAGATTCTGCTCACTAATCTCCTATATCACATCTATTTACCCTTGGTGCATCCATGCAAATTCTAGGACTGAGCATTAACAAATTAGAAACAAATTCAACAACACAATTTCCAAGTATTGGAACAGTTCTGAAAAGCAATAGCATCTTGGGGTCCCGTGGAAATGAGAGGGAACAACAAGACAATCACTTAATGTAACACTGGACAACACAAAATTGGCCCTGAAATGGAAAGTACTAATCTTTACTAACTTTGATGTGCTGAAAACGAAAATGACAATAAAATCTGTCAATTGTCTCTAGTTTAGGAAAAGCAGTCCACATTGCGTACATAGGTGTTGTACTGGTAAATGCCCAACGGCACTTACATGTCTATGGAACGATCTATTGCGGATCTCTCACAAACCGTAGCCAATTTTGCATTTCCATTGTCATATGGAACCTCAAAATCTATAAGATTTTGTTCAGCACCTCAAAATCTATAAGAAATGACTAATTTAATCTTGGGGGCATGACCTTTGTTAAAATTTGTTGTCCAGTGTAATCTATTTTATTGGACTATATATCCACCGCCAAAATGGCGAATCCGATTGATTTTATCTCCGAAATGTTTAGCAAACATGTCACAGTGGGCAATAGATTCTTCCTGATCTCTTGGAGGGGCCCGATGGAGTAGGCCTCGCACCACACCACACTGCGGTACAGCTCCGCTGGACAATTGCCTACAGACGCAATGGTAGCAGAGAAGAAATTTCTTTTCGCTGCTATCACCGCCACGGAGTAGGCTCTATAATGGGCCCTACTCTGTGTCCGGTCGGACTCAGCATGAGTTTTCTGCCACCATCGCTCAAGACATTTACCCTGTTGCTTCATCATTCGCAGCTCCTTAGTAAACCAAGGAGCCGCTCTGAGTCTGCGGGGTGGCAAAGGTCGCTCAGGAGCGATCTTATCCACCTGCCCTGGCCATTTCCCCATTCCAGAGGTCAACCAGGGCCTCAGACGAGTCACCAGTCTTGGCAGTGGGAAACACACACACACACACACACACACACACACACACACACACACACACACACACGAGAGCCCTCAGGAAACCTTCTGGATCCATGAGCCTCCGGGGGCGGACCACAGAATGCGGGTCCCCCACCTTTGTGGAGGAAGGAAGCTGCAGCAAGCCTAAAATTTACCAGGAAATGATCTGTCCATGAAAACGGAGTGATGTTAATCTCCTCCACATCCAGATCTCCTTGTCCAGCTGTAAACACCAGTTCCAGCATATGTCCCGCCTCATGCGTCGAGGCCGAGATCTTCTGGGACAGGCCTATGGTTGTCATGGCGGCCATGAAGTCCTGAGCTGCACCTGCCTTGGGGGCCTCGGCGTGCACATTGAAGTCCCCCAGTACTAATAGGCAGGGGGACTCCAACGCCACCGCCAAGATCACCCGTCAGCTCAGGCAGGGAGACTGTTGGGCAGCAAGGCGGGTAGGTACACCAACAGAATCCTGTCCAAACATTGTCAAAGGTATGGAGATCCAAAACCTTTGTCCTGGTTTCTACAGTGAATGAACACTCTTAAATAATTCTTGAAGCAGAAGCAGCTGTTTGACAGGTGGACCTCATTACTACCTGCTTAGCTTCAATTACCTTGCTTGCAGCTAGATGTTAAAGCTGTACAGTACCTTTCTGTATTGCTGTTCTTCCCTTGAAAATCACCCTCACATTTGTTAAAATGTCAGATGTTTGTACAGTTCAAAACCGGGAGCCATGCATTACTAATGTTGAGGGTTTCCTCTTTTTTATTCAGATTTGATTTATGTTTCTGAATTTCTATGGCTTCCCGAAATATCCGAGTATGATACTGCTGGACCGAGGATAACACACAAACTATATATAGTTTGCAACTATACTAGATGTTTGGGGAGTTCTTCACTCTGCAGAGGGTACATAAGAACATAAGAAGAGCCCTGCTGGATCAGGCCAAAAGCCCATCTAGTCCAGCTTCCTGTATCACACAGTGGCCCCACCAGATGCCTCAGGGAGCACAAGACAACAAGATAACCTGTTTCCCGTTGTCACTTCCTTGCACCTGGCACAGAGAAAACCCACTTCTAAAACCAGGAGGTTGCTTATGGCTTGTAACCTGTGATGGTCTTTTCCTCCATGAATCTGTCCAAACCACTTTTAAAGGCATCTAGGCCAGATGCCATCACCACATCCTGTGGCAAGGAGTTCCACAGATGAATTACATGCTGGGTAAAGAAATATTTTCTTTTGTCTGTTCTAACTCTCCCTCCACTCAATTTTAGTGCGTGTCCCCTGGTTCTGGTGTTGTGCGAGAGGGAGAAGAATTTCCCTCTATCCACTCTCTCCATCCCATGCATAATTTTATTCGTCTCAATCATGTCCCCCCTCAGGCGCCTTTTTTCTAGACTGAAAAGCCCCAGACGCTGTAGCCTTTCCTCATAAGGGAGGTGCTCCAGCGCACGAATCAATCTGGTCGCTCTTTTCTGAACTTTTTCCAATTCAACTACGTATATCCTTTTTGAGGTGTGGTGACCAGAACTGGACACAATACTCCAGATGTGGCCTTACCATCGATTTGTACAAAGGCATAATGATATTGGCCGTTTTATTCTCAATCCCTTTTTTAATGATCCCGAGCATGGAATTGGCCTTCTTCACAGCCGCCGCACACTGGGTCGACACTTTCATCGACCTGTCCACCAGCACCCCAAGATTTCTCTCTTGATCCGTTACAGACAACTCAGAACCCATTAGCGTATATGTGAAATTTTGGTTTCTTGCCCCAATGTGCATCACTTTGCACTTACTTACATTGAAGCGCATCTGCCATTTTGCTGCCCATTCTCCCAGTTTGGAGAGATCCTTCTGGAGCTCTTCACAATCCCTGCTGGTCTTCACCACCCGGAAAAGTTTAGTGTCATCTGCAAACTTGGCCACCTCACTGCCTATGCCCAACTCCAGGTCATTTATGAGTAAGTTGAAAAGCACCGGTCCCAAGACCGATCCTTGGGGCACACCGCTTTTCACCTCTCGCCATTGTGAAAATTGCCCATTGACTCCCACTCGCTGTTTCCTGGTCTTCAACCAGTTCCTAATCCACAAGAGGACCTGCCCTCTTATTCCCTGACTGTGGAGTTTTCTCAGGAGCCTTTCATGAGGGCCTTTCATGTATGAACTCTGCACATTACCAGAGAACTCCACATCATCCACTTCTAGATTAAGAGCTGACTCTGTCACTGCAGCTGTTGTTGTATGAATGCATATATTTCTTGATGCTGATATTTTTATTTCAGCAATGTTGAGGATAGTGCCGATACTGCATTACTGTCAAGGTAAGAATAGAAATTGATGTTTTCTGACTGAACTGGTGCAGATGCTCCATCTGCAATGCTGCACATGTTGAATTTCTGCCTGTTATGTTGCTGTTAGAAGCACAGAAGCCTTACCAGAAAGGAAATGGCAACCTTCACTGCCCAAAATGAAGAAAGTTTTGGGCAGTGAAAGTTTTGAAACTCTGGGCAGTGAAGGTTGCCATTACCTTTCTGGCAAGGCTTCTGTGCTTCTAACAGCTACATAACAGGCAGAAATACAACATGTGCAGCATTTCATGACCTAGAGTAGGGGTTCTCTACCTGTGGTACGGGTACCCCTAGGGGTACGCGGACCTCTTGCTGGGGGTACACCAAGCATTGCCCCTTATCTGCCCCATCAGCAGCTAATTAAGTGTTAACATGTATTTTAAATTGTAATTATTTTTGGAGCCCTTCTGTCTCTGATTTTGGTTTTGGGCTTATTTTTGTACTTTGAAAAATGTACTTTGGTGGGGTGGGGGAGGGAGGAGCTGATTTTGGGAAGTGTGACTTGGAGAAAAGAGATCCTTTCATGTGTGTCTCTCCCCCACACACACAGTTAAATAAGACTTTTTTCACATTTAAAATTGTTTTAGTACTTTTATTTAACGAATTAATCGTTAAATAATTACCTAATTGATTAATCCAATTAATTAGCAGTTAATTAGCAGGGGGTGCTTCAGAAAATTGGACCGTGATAGGGGGTACCCGGGCCTCCAACGGTTGAGAACCCCTGACCTAGAGGTATAGAGATTTGGAAAGCTTTGTCTGTTGAATTTATGTCAGTCAGACAACTACAAAGGGCACAGGATTTGTGCTGGAAAAATCTTACAGGCATGCCCTAAGTAGGTGTCATTAATTTTCAGGGAATTGGAAAGTCTGCCATCAAAAAGTTTGTCAAATGAATCATTTGCCTTGGGGCTTTCTTTTGTGCTTTGACCTAAGGTAAGAATGAGCCACCTGCTCATTCCTGATCAAATTACCCTTCAAGGACATTAGCAGTAGTTAGGATTCCTCCTCATTCAGGTCAGTGGTTAAGTGATGAATGAAAGAGTACACAATGTCAGGAATGCACAGTTTGCCACAGAATTCCAGTTAAAACATTCCATGGTATAGGGCAGTGCAGAACATGTGATGCCAGGTCAACAAGTACACACAGTCAAAAGGGCAAGATGACAAGCAAAGGCATGGTGAAAATAAATTAACTTGAAAGATCAAGTGGTGAAAATACGTAAACACACTTTCTCAACAGCAGTCAGCCTCCCATGGAATGCATGTAATGTATTGACTTCTTATAGGGACCTCAAAGCACTTCACAAACATGACATCATCAGCCTTGCCAATGCCCGGAACGGTTTCTTTAAATGCTAAAAAGCATGCTTCATTCTGTGGATGAGAGCTCCAGATGCTCATTATTTTGTTTCTTTTTGTCTGTATATTTTGCAATTCAGCATGCATCTTTTCTTGAATACAGAAAAATGAAAATCTAAATCTAAATGGCAAGTTTGGATCAAAATAAACAAAGCAAAAAATGATCAAAACAAAGACTTATGAACCAGTCACCGTCCAAATCCAAAGACAGTGCATCACTGATGCACACGTAGCAACCCAATTTATTGCTATGGAGTGGGTTTGCGGAGCCCTGTGAACTGGTCAGTGTAGGTTCCAAGCCTACCGTACCTCCATCTTCTCTTTTATCCATGCCCTGAGTGTTTTTGGCTAGTTATGGAAATAGTGTGACGCTGGTTTTGGCAGATCCACACCGCACGTGTTCGTCACGTTCCAGCACGTTTCAGGAGCATACGACGTGACAAAAGTCGCCTCGGACTCCACTTGAGATGGGACGGGATGTGACCAGCCAGCGGGCGAACGCCGTCACACACAAATAGCATCAAACAGGGCGGACTCAGCTGGACGCAACACCCTGAGCCGCATGCGGTGTGGATCCGCCCTTATAGCAACTAAGTGGCTTATGTATTTAAGAGGTCCACGGTGGCACAGTGGGATAAACCGCTGAACCATGAGCTGTCGATTGAAAGGTCGGCAGTTCGAATCCACAATGGGGTGAGCTCTCGTTGCTTGGCCAGCTCCTGCCAACCTAGCAGTTCCAAAGCATGTTAATGCGAGTAGATAAATAGGTACCGCTTGCGGGAAGGTAAGCAGCGCTCCGTGTTCCAGCCGCATGCTACACGCTGCGGCAAGGAGAGTCATGCCGGCCACATGACCACGGAGGCGTCTTCAGACAACGCTGGCTCTTCGGCTTTGAAATGGGGATGAGCACCACACCCTAGAGTCGGACACGACTAGACTTAATTGTCAGGGGTCACCATAACATTTTAAGTGTTTTATGGATCCTATTGTTTGACAGGTTCCAGGTTTTCTGGGATGTTTAAGACCTGTAATGGAGGTGGCTGCGGGGCTAGTTTAAGATATAGGGGGCCAGATGTTCTTTGTGGGTCTAGTAATGCTTGTGCTTGTTTTGCATCCCTATAATACTTGCTCAACATGTACATTTGTCAACAAACCGATCATTATGAAGACACCATGATCCTTCTAATATGCTCTCCTCCAAAACAAAACTCACCAGCTGAACTTCCCAGTACTCAGATAAAGAGGAGCAGCAAAGAGTGAGGCTAGCTGTGTAAAAACCTCAGAAGGCCTCAGGACAGGAGAGACTGTGTGCTATTGGCAGGAAGGGAGTGTGGAAAGACAGGAATGCTGAACAAGCAGCGAGGCTAGCTGAAGAAAATGATACAGAGTAGGCAGAGGCAATACACTGAAGAGCAGGATCTTGAAAAAGCAGTGGATGGTAGAAGCATGGAGTTGGAGAAAGCGGTGCCCAAAAAGCACATTGTCCTTATGGTGTAGCTTCATAGACATTTTACGTGGTATACCTAGCTGTAGGCAAATCTAGTTGTGGGCAGGTAGCTGCTCTTCCCACAGCACATTTGTTCCTTGTTGTGTCTCTTGACACTCATTGCTCCTCTGCTAAGCTTTGCACATATGTACTGCAATGTAGGAAACAAAGCAGGACAACGAGATATGACAACAGACAAGTAGAAAAGTAATAAAATGCAAAATAGTAACAAAATGCAACAGAATATTGATGCATTCTATGGTCAATGATGACTTTCCAGTAACAGACGATTGAACAATCAGCATTATTTCAATAATCTCAAACATTAAGAAACTAATGTAGCTTGCGATAACCAGATGCAGTTTTATTCAGCCCATTCCATCTTTGACTTCTAACAGTTTTAAGCAGAAATGATAACACATTGTGAGCCTGAGGGAGAAACATATTAAATGCCCCAGAACAACAACATGCACAACACTAACAGCAGCACATTTTCATAAATCAAGAACTATACATATTATAGCCTTCCATAAAACACACTTAAAAACTTGTTTTTGTCGCACCGCATCTTCATCAAATAGGCAGCTTTCATAATTCCTGAGTTTCAGAAGCTGCAACCCATCTTGTAGAAACCTGGGGCTTATTAAAATACCTTAAGTACTGAAAGCCAAACAGGCCTTCCTCAAAATAACTGAAATAGTGACCCCCATCAAAATGAAACTATAATATACATCTCCTGGGATATTATGCTACAGGGACCTTTAAATGGAAGCTTATCACCATGGAAAGTGCAGCACAGCATCTGGTCTTTGCTTCCATCACTGTTAATGCATCACTGTTAATGCTTTGCTTCCATCACTGTTAATGCTGAGTCCTCTACACACCCATCATTATTCAAAAAGACAACTGCAGAAAAAGGAGTGGCACCAATTTAACGGAGTGATTGCCATTAATTTATCCTACCCATCAAAGTCTTCATTCGAAATGTCTTTGCTGGGCAATAGTGACGATGGGAGGAGAAAGGCAAGATTTCCATGCCACTCTTAACATACCTGGGCTTACAGCTGAAGAAGGTAGGTATTTTTATTGTCAAGATAACAGTGGGATCACTGAGTATAGGAAGATGGACCACAACAGTAGTGTGCAGGGGAATGTCAACAGGTCTCTGCCCATTCTAGCAAGAAGATACACTCAAAAATGGTAAGGTTTGATAAAGAACAGTGTAAAATATCACTGATAGGCCCTTAGTTTCATGGAATCTTTAGATTTGAATGAAAAATATTTACACAATTATTGGGTTTCTCCCTCCACTGGATTTTGGAACTAAGCACCTTTCTGTTCCTGTCAAAAGCCAGGAAATTAAAGGCCTACCTCAATGTAATATCATTGCAGTAGGAGGAAGCCTGACATAGTTAAGACATGAAAATGAATCCAAAGGAAAGGTACTTGATTTTGCCCTTAAACTGTTGATACAGAACATAAATTATTCTTTGTTATCAGCTTGTTTATCCTTGTAAAACTTACTGATGACATGAGAATTTGTATAAAAGTTATTAATAAGAGTTTGGTACTGTGCAACTAGCCTGAAAACGTGATGGATACTACTGACGATTTTACTTTCATTTGTACAGGAATACTGGCAACACATATACATAACTACATATTAACTACAACAACTAGAGTTCTTTGAATGTATGTTAAGTTTCAATTTTATAATGAACAATAGTATTTTACAAACTGCCACAGCATAGATAAAATGCTTGAAACGTTATTAATGTCATACATCCTTATATTTCACATTGTAATACTTTAAGATCTTCAAGCAGATCTTGAGCCAACATTTGTAAATCTGTGTTACGGCTCTTTGACAGCATAACAATACGTGAAAATGGCAAAGTGTCACGCATCTCGGAAGCAGACTTTGTAAAAACTTCAGGCTCTAAAATCACAGACTGGAGAAGCCGTAGAACATGAAGACATACTTCTGGGTCTGGATCTAGAAGTAAAGAAGACAACAGTCTTAACAGCATTTACAAAGGAACAGATCTCTAGTCAAAATGATCACCCCATATTAAGACTTTCTAAGGTCAGCTTTGCCTACTCTCTCATTTGCCTTATGTCTTAGGAGTATGCATTTATTTTGCAACAAATGAAAACTTGAAACAAATGGAGTCAATTGATTTAATGTATTACAGTAAAGAATTGAATTCATGAAGCACAAATGAGTTCAGAATGGTCGTACATTCATGCAGTTCATTTGTTTTCAGCCAGCAGCCCAACCATAATAGGTCAAATGGAAGTTACAAGGGAGGAGAGAAAGCAGGGAAACGGTGATTGACACTATAAAGTACAATCCAATCTTCCAACTCAAGCACATTTTGGCAAAAGTGTCACAGTATGATAGGTATAGGTATGATAGGAAAAGGGAGGGATTTGTGATAGTCTCTAATGCTGGCTGGGTTTTTGCCCTTGCAAGTTCTTTCCCCAAGACTGAGCATTTGCAAATTCCTCTCTGCTGGTTGTTCTTTACGCAACAACAGTTCCCAGTCACTTCTTACAGTTACTAGCATTTCACAACGTGTTTTCCAACCTGGTTTTTTAATTAAGAATATTTATATACCGCTTTTCAACAAATAAGTTCACAAAGCAGTTTACCTAGCAAAATAATTTTTTAAAAATGGTTCCCTGTTGCAAAACTGTTCACGATCTAAAGCAGTGGTGGCCAACCTTTTTATGACATGTGCCACTTTTAGTTTTTTTGTATCTTGGGCGTGCCACAAAAATAAATAAATAAAGTAAATAAATAAATAATAAATAGTAGTGTTTTTATTTTATTAAATAACCATGTTTAAATAAAAACAGAATCACCTTCAGTTACTTAAGGTTTATTATTATATCATTCTTAGAGCACGTCTGTCTGTCTGTCTGTCTGTCTGTCTGTCTGTCTCATGTGCTTCTGTAGTTTGCGCGCACACACACACACACACACACACACACACACACACACACACACACACACACACACACACACACTGTCTCCTCATGTGCTTCTGTAGTTTGCCCACACACACACACACACACACACTCCTTAAAATTAAAAGTAAATTGCAAAGCACAACAAAAAGCCTGGGTCAAACTCACACAACAAGCCTGATTCCTGTGCAAGGAAAACCACTTAAAATTTTAAAAGAGATGGACTGCAGTAATTTGCAGAGACTCCCCACCAGATCCCTCCCCCTCTTTTAAAGAAGAATACCTTTGCGACGGAGGGGCTCCCTGGGGGCTTGCAGAGGTAAACTACCCACACACACACACACACACACACACACACAGAAACACTTCACACAGGCTGCATCATCCATTGAAACAGGCTGCATCATCCATTGAAACAATAAAACCCAGGCAAGCTGCCCCTGGTTGTGGAGGATCTCTCTCTCTCTCTCTCTCTCTCTCTCTCTCTCTCTCACACACACACACACACACACACACACACACACACACACACACACACACACACTTCACATCATCCCCCCCACATAGAAACACTTAACACAGGTTGCATCATGCATTTTGAAACAATAAAACCCAGGCAAGCTGCCCCTGGCTGTGGAGGATCTCTCTCTCTCTCTCTCTCTCTCTCACACACACCCAAAAACACTTCACATCATCCCCCCCCACATAGAAACAACACACACACACACACACACGGAAACACTTCACATCATCCCCCCCCCACATAGAAACACTTAACACAGGTTGCATCATGAATTTTGAAACAATAAAACCAAGGCGAGCTGCCCCTGGCTGTGGAGGATCTCTCTCTCTCTCACACACACACCCGAAAACACTTCACATCATCCCCCCCCACATAGAAACAACACACATACACACACACACACACACACACACACACACACACACACGGAAACACTTCACATCACCCCCCCCCACATAGAAACACACACACACACACACACACACACACACGGAAACACTTCACATCACCCCCCCCCACATAGAAACACATAACACAGGTTGCATCATGCATTTTGAAACAATAAAACCCAGGCGAGCTGCCCCTGGCTGTGGAGGATCTCTCTCTCTCTCTCTCTCACACACACACACCCGAAAACACTTCACATCATCCCCCCCCACATAGAAACAACACACACACACACACACACACACACACACACACACACGGAAACACTTCACATCACCCCCCCCCCACATAGAAACACATAACACAGGTTGCATCATGCATTTTGAAACAATAAAACCCAGGCGAGCTGCCCCTGGCTGTGGAGGATCTCTCTCTCTCTCTCTCTCTCTCTCTCTCACACACACACACCCGAAAACACTTCACATCATCCCCCCCCACATAGAAACAACACACACACACACACACACACACACACACACACACACGGAAACACTTCACATCACCCCCCCCCCACATAGAAACACATAACACAGGTTGCATCATGCATTTTGAAACAATAAAACCCAGGCGAGCTGCCCCTGGCTGTGGAGGATCTCTCTCTCTCTCTCTCTCTCTCTCACACACACACACACACACACACACACACACACACACACACACACACACACACAGAAACACTTCACATCAACACCCCCCCCCCACATGGAAACACTTAACACACTTAGCACAAGCAAAGCAAGCTCAGCTCAGGACAGGAGAAGGCAAGCAGGCACAGGCAAGCAGGCAAGCCCTACCCCCATTCGCTCCTCCTGACTGTCTCTGACCTTTTTGTGTTGTTTTTGCTGCCTGCTGCGGACGACTGCTGTTGTCGGCTGCTACTGGGCTGCTCTGCTGGCTGCTGCTGGGGGCCTCGGCAGCTCTGGGCGGCAGGGCAACGACAAGAGTGCAGAGCAGGCAGGGTGGGCGGCGGGCGCGAGAGAAGATGGCGGCGAGAGAAGATGGTGAGCGAGCCGGGGACTCCAAGGCCGACTCAGCGCCGGCGGGCTTGCTGCTCTGCTCTGGAGGGTGATGGGATGGCTGCCCCTCCTCAGCCAGGCCTGGCTGGCTGGTGTCGATGCTGCTTGCTGCTTCTCTCTCCTCCGCTCCGAGTCCCGTCTGCTGCTACAGCTACAGAGTCCCGTCTGCTGCTGCTAAATAGGCGCGAACAGATCTTTCGCGCCTATTTAGCTTCCCAGGACCAACGCGCGTGCGCTCATTCGGCTCTTGGCTGAACGCCAGGAGCCCACAGCTGTTTGGCGGCTATCAAAGTGCCGCCTGCAGGCTCCTGGCGTTTAGCCAGGAGCGGAATGAGCTCGCGAGCCGGAAAATCTTGCAGGGGAGGAGAGAGGCGTGTGCGAGAGCCGGAAAATCTTGCAGGGGAGAAGAGAGGCGCGCGTGCCACCCGACGGACCTTCCCGTGCCACTCTGTGGCACGCGTGCCGCGGGTTGGCCACCTCTGATCTAAAGAGATGCAGAAGATACACCAGCAAATAGCCACTAGAAAATACACTATGCTAGGGTGAAGAGGGACAATTGTCTTAAATACAAGAGGAGTACCACTTTAAAAAGTTCCTCTTTGCCCAGTATAGAGATATAATAGACTGATTTCTGTGCGCCTGTGACTTTTTAAATTGCCTATATTTGGGGACCTTTTCCCGTATCTAAGTGAAATTGGAAGGTTTCTTGGACAGGTAGTAGAACACCTGACAATTTTATACCAATTGAATGAAAAATGCAGAAGTTATAAGAAGTAGAGTAGTTGGGCTTCCCATTGAAAGAAAACAAATGGGAATAACGAAAATAAATGAAATAATGAAATGAATGTGATTTGAATAACTAAACTACAAATTGAAAACAAAGCTAAGAATTAACAAAAATAAATGGAGTAAAAAAAATTCTTGCATATTACCGTGTATCTGTTAGCAACTTGCAAATATTCTTTACCAGTGTACTGCTTTTCAAGTGTGATATTGCAGAATGAAACTGAGTCCCAACTTTGTGGGTTGCAAAAGCAGGACCAGGACCAGGACCAACCAACCACCCTCTCTCTCTCTCTGCTTTTTATTTGTACTTACATTTTGTAAACTACAAAGAATATGTAGACATCAGGGACGTGCGGTGCAGGGGCGGCAGGTGAGACAGAACCGACCTGCCATAGTCCGTGGAAAATAGCCGCAGCCTAACCCTGAGACTGCATGCGCACACCACTCGCTTACTTGAGTGAAAGCGGGTGGCACACGTGTGGAATTGCAGGGTTAGGCTGCGGCTATTTTCTGCGGACGTAGTTTTCCCTCACTTGCTTGCTGCCCCCGCACCGCACATCCCTGGTAGGCATCACACAGAGTTTATTACAGAAGTTCAGATGTCACAAAGCACCATGGTTTATCAACTGTTGTTTAAAAGCCAGAATCAAAGCCACAGATAATCACAAAATCCTTCCTTGCTTTATGTCATCCTGGCTTGTTTTTGCTGCACCCCTACTGCATATCATCCCATTAACTTCCCAGATGAAATCCCAAACTTCTCGTTTCTTCACAGCTGCTGGCAAAGAGTCGCCTCATCAAATATCCTATTATCATTGGCTGGGAGAAGAAAGAAGGTGTTCACTATCACTAACTAACTAACACATTTCTGCCAGCTCTTGGTACACAGAAGCACAAAGTACAGGTCTACTACCCTCCTCCTTCCAATAAATGTTAACCATGTCTTGCCCATTCCCTGCAATGAATATGTTAATAGTGCTCCAATACTAATGTTAAAAGGAGAACTTTCTGGAGTTCTTTAAACAACTTTATTTACAAGTTGTGGCCTCTTATCACTTTTGATTTTTTTTTGGGGGGGGTGGGGAGTCTGAGAGAATAAGACTCAGGATGAGATGCTTTTGATCCTTTTGCATTTGTTTGGAAAGTGGGGTGGCATGCTTGTCCATACATTTCAATGAGATGGGGAGACCCTTTACAAGGCTGCATCTGGAACTTCCTACCACTTGAGGAAGTGGAGAGCACGAAATGATATATCATATTCAAAAGGACTGGTGCAGAAACATTTTTGGTGATTAAAAAATCTATAAGTAATTTAAAATACAATCTGGATACTTGTATGTGCTTGCAATTTGTAACAGCATATGTAAGTAATCTAACCAGAGGCGAAACTAGGGCGGAGCAAGCAGAGCACCGGCTCCGGGTGCCATCTCCCGAAGGGCGCCCCGCTCCGCCCCGCCCGCGAGTGGGACTCGGACTCGGAGACTCGAGTCCGAGTCCCACTCGGAGACTCGAGTCTCAGAGACTCCGACTCGAGTCTCCGGCCCCCTCAATCGGGAGAGCCGGCTCGGGGACGTCTTCCCCGGCCGGCTGCCCGGGGCCTTCTGAAGGCCCGCGTGAGAACGGTATTTATACCGTTCTTTTTGCACATGCTCAGACTGTTACTGAGGGGAAAAGGCTGCCCTTTTTCCCTCAGTAACAGTCTGAGCATGCGCAAAAAGAACGGTATAAATACCGTTCTCGCGCGGGCCTTCAGAAGGCCCCGGGCAGCCGGCCGGGGAAGACGTCCCCAACCGGCTCTCCCGATTGAGGGGGGGGTCGCCCCGTCCCGGAGCGCGCCACCGCCCCGTCCCGGAGCGCGCCGCCGCCCCCTCCCGGAGCGCGCCGCGGCCTGTTGGCTGCGGTGATATTAATTATAGGGGTGCCAACCCTCCCGTTGCTCCGGGCGCCAACGGGGGTAGCGACGCCTCTGAATCTAACACTATCAGAATTATAACTGATACAATTTTGAACATACTGAAAATCTACGTTAACTTCTCCGACAATCTCTTCATAGCCAGTGCTGTTTGATGTCACTAGCACAAGCAGCTGACAAAGCAGCAGGATGTTCTCGTCACATGTGTCATTAGCAGTATACTCTCAGATGAACTGTTCTCTGTAATGGGGCTTAAGCAATTGCATTTCATCACTGCTAATCTGCAACAGGCTCTAGAAGTGTACTGTGAGTTCAGTTCACACGTGCCTGTAACATTCTTTGGTCACCAGAGGAAGGATTTCTCATGCTGGCAAGAAACGCATACCAAGTTCAAGCCTGACTAATTTACAAGCGTTCCAATTTTCCCCACTGGCACTATAACATTTTAAAATCACTTCATACCACCTATAAGGGAGCTACATTATGAAGTGGCCATGGCAACCTGCCTAAGACCGAGATCCTATGAACACCTAACTGAGAGGAAATCTCAGTGAATTCAGTGAGACTTATGTCTAAGTAAGCATGCACATGGCCAAGCTGCAATACAAACTGTAGTCTCCAAGAGTACAGTCACAGATGCTTTCACGGCTAACTTAAAATGGCTTGAGTGAAGGAATGTAAAGTGAGGGAGGCCCTGAGCTAGCAACAAATGGGTGTGATACTGCATGAGTTATACAGCTTGAGAAGAGAGTGTAGGGATAGTGCTTTGAAAGGGAGCTACCCTGAAAAAGGGTAGGAATATGTAATGTAGGTAGAATCTTCCTTTAGAACAGTGGTTCTCAAAGTTCCCTGCAAAGCGTGGAGAACTCTTGAGTGTCTGTGGGGGCGGGGCCAGAGGTGGAGGGAAAACCGGAAGTGCCTGAAAATTGCCGTTTTTCAGCGATCCAAAGATCGGGGAGGCCTGCAGAAGGTCACGCAGGACTCACCGAAGCCCCCCCCCCAAGCCCCGGTAAGGCCCAAAACGGCAGTTTGGGCACTTTTTCAGCCACGGCGGCAGCGATTCCCCGGAATCACAGCCACCATGCTGTCCCCACCCCTTAAGGGGGAAGCTTTTGTTCTCAATGGTGGGTCGTTACGCACCACTTTGAGAACCACTGCTTTAGAATGTCTAGATATTTGTGTTTTCAGATTTTAGTATTTTCTCCTCTTTTGTTTCTTTTAGAACATGGACCTTCAGGTTAGAACAGCTATGACAAAAACTGTTTTGCACCCCGAGTTCTGGAAATATTGGGCACACAAAAATCTAAGCAGCAGTAATTTTAACTTTATTTTACAATAAACTGTGAACCAGTACTGAGATTCAGAACAGAAAATGAATTCCTGAACATATTTGTGGTGAGATAGGTATCATTTCTGTTCATGAGACAAGCTGTTCCCATGTTCCTGAGAAATACCACACATTATGTCAGGTCTGGGCAGGCAGAACTTTCCATCTACCTGCTAATGAGAGATTATTTCATCAGTGGGAAATGTTAAGTCTGTTGAGAAGAGGGCCCCAACAACCTGCACCATTTGAAGATTTCCCTAAGTGATGCTCTAGACTCTGCATGAGTGGGTGGTTGTGAGCTGGAAGTCATGTGAGTGTACACTAGGGGTGGTTAAGCAGAGCACACTATAAGAACAGAAAAGAAATCACAAGGGCATAAACTCTAGTTTGAAGAAGAGACTTGACAAATAAGTTTAGAAACCCCTGGTCTATTATTTTATTCCAGTGTTTCTCAAACTTGGTGGGTCGCAACCCAATTTCGGGTGGGTCTTGCAGAGCCTCCAATGAAAACATGGGTGATGGAAAGCTCAGATAAGTTATTGCCTCAACTTCTGAGGCTACTCAAAAATCAGATACAGTAGCTGCTAATTGCCCTTCAAAGAGCTGAGCTCCTGCAGTTTGCAAGCTTGTGTAAATACAGGGAGATAGTAAGCGCCTTTTTCCCGGTGTTTCCCCCCCCCCCAAGTCTGTCAATGACAGATAGTGGGGGCAGGTGAAAGTTGTGTTACATAACTAAGCCCCTCAAGTCTTGAGGCTAATCATTAGAGCTGCCTCATACGAGAAATAGATTGAGGTTCTTTTGCAACTAAATAAATAATTTTGCTGAAGATCTGAAGCTTGTATGGCCGGCCATAATGTATACAGAACGAAACATCTTCAATGGGATTTTAACGATCATAAAATCAATGTATTTAAAGTAAAAGCTGTCATTAAAAGCATGTAAAATTAAAACCACTGTTTAAAAACAATAAAAATGTACAGTAAAACCTTGGATTGCGAGTAACTTGGTTTGCGAGTGCTTTGCAAGACGAGCAAAGTTGTTTTCTAAATTTTGACTTGATAAACAAGCAATGCCTTGCAATACGAGTACATTGCGTTCTCCAAGATCTCTCTCTGTGTGTTTGCAGAGTAACAATAGCGTCTCCTGGGCAACAAACTGCCCTCATTAACTGCTCATTAACACTTTGTTCTCCCTCTGCTAGAGGCTCCGTTTGTGCAGAATAGCAGCTCAGGCTTGGCTTTGCAACTTCTGTCTTGCAGACCTCATTAACAAGCTGTTTTTCCCCCTCCTCCATCTGCCTCTAGCAAAGACATTTACTCTGCAGAACAAGGCTCAGGTTTTGCATATCAGATGTTGCAAAGTGAGCTACATTACAAGAGCAAAGGAGTACTCTGCAGGGCAGCTTCTTAATTAGCTGAGCCCAGGAGATAATGCAGACACACACAAAGATCTCTTGCAGAATAACGAATCATCTGAGTTTCCATTATTTCTTATGGGAAAATTTGCTTTGATATACGAGTGCTTTGGATTACAAACACATTTCTGGAACCAATTATGCTCGCAATCCAAGGTTCCACTGTATTTTATTGTTTTTAAAAAGTGGTTTTAATATTACATAATTTTAATGAGTTTTTACTTCAAATACATTGATTTTATGATTGTTAAAATCCTGTTGAAGATGTTTTGTTCTGTATACAAATAATTTCACCTTTTTTAAAAAGCCTCAACTTATAATGAAACCAATTTTACCATAGACTAATTGATAAATGTAAATGTTCCCATGGCATTTTCCTTATCGACGTTAAACGAAACAACTTTAAGTGAGGACTTACTGTACATGTGTTTTAAAAAGTACTGCTGCTAACAATGCCCAAAGGCATATTCTACACTAGTCCAATCCTAGTCCATTACATCCCCTGTCGCTGCATCCTGTGGGGGGGGGGGCGAGCGGGACCGGGAGGCTTCCGCAGGGAAAGGGGATGTTTAATTCCCTTATCCCTGCGTAAGCCTCATGGTCCGTAATGGGTCTCCTTGGACCTACACTAGCAATTTTGCCAGCGTAAATCCAGGGGCGGGGAGGCCGCAGGGAAGGGGGGGATATGATCCGGAGCGGGCCTTTCGCGATGGATCCGCCCCCTCCTGCAGCCTCCCCACCCCATTACATCCCCCCACCTTCCCACCGGCTTACCTTTCACGGCGTGCGTCAGTATGCCTTCCAGCACGGTTGGGAAGGCAGAGGCCTTCCTGCTGGCGACCCCGGCAACTGGCGCTGACTGCTTTACGGCAGTCAGCACCAGAATGGGCGGCGCACATAGGATTGCGCTATTTATCACATTCCAATTTGTTTGTTCCCATGGACACATGACAAGTAGAAGGCTTAACATATTCCAGCCGTTTGAAAGACGTTTTTGAGTGGGATGGTTCCTTTTAGAATCAGAGCTAAGCAGATACTGGATAATTTTAAAATTCTGTATTTTAGTGGTTTTATAGATAGTTTAAGTTATAGGTTTTAACACATTTTCATTGGACTGTTTCATACTCCAAGCCTTCAGGATAGGGGAAAGTGGAAATTCAACAAACTAACTGAATACAATAAGTAGAATACCTCAAGCTATAAGTTCACAATCTTCCAATCCAGGGCATACAGGTCCATAAGAGGTAGATCTCTGGGGGATGGGGTTTGTAATAGAGGTCAAACTATCTAGACTTATCTGTTCATGAATACTTATGCTTTTATACTGTGTTTAGATGAAGCCAACATGTTTAATTAAAAACTAGATTACATCTAGTATGTCACTTCAAGCAAAATTAATGTCTTTGTTCTACCACTGCATTTTGAAGGGCATAATTTGGATTCTTAATTTATATTAAATTTAATTTAATATAAATATATATTTTTAAAATTCTAAACTCAAAACTGAGCCCTATGCATGCTTACTCAGCATTAAATCTCATCAAGGAGAGTCGCTCCCTAATAAGAGTGTAGATAGGTTGGCAGCCTTAATACACAAAGTGTGATTTTTTTATATATGTTATAATGACAACGCAACCTTCATTGGAAAGTACATGGTGTAGTTGTGCAACTACCTAAGATCTGAGACAATTTTAGTACCTGAATGTACCATTTATGTATAAACAAGAACAAAGAATCTTGTGGCACCTTAAAGACTAACACATTCATTCCAGCAAAAGCTTTTGTGGACTGCAGTCCATTTCATCAGATGCAACTGTAATCTGTGAAAATGTATGTTGAAATAAATGTTAGTCTTTAAAAGTGCCACAAGGCTCTTGTTTTTGTTGCTGTAGAGCAGTGATCTTCAACCTTTTTCGTGCCATGAACCCCCCCCCCAATAAAGAATAAATAAAGTATGAGGCTGGGGACCCACCACTGATCCCACCCCCTCCCGGGACCTGATCCTTGTCCTGAACCCTCGTCCTGCCAAGCTTGCCTGGCCCGCACCACCAGTGGCAGGGTCATTCCGGAACAGGAGAGTTGAGCCGCGGTTCCCTGCTGCCTCCCCAAGAAATCGACAGAGGGAGGGGAGGAGGGGGATGAAATCCTTGTGGAAGCCCCAGTACCCTAACCCCCATGGCCATTTTGGTTCCCATAAGTTGCTGTTGACCCAACAAATGAGGCTTCACAAACTCATTGGGGTCCCGAACCAAAGGTTGAAGAACAGTGCTATAGAGAAACATGATTCTCCTTCTGGAAGTTGTTAGCATTTCTGTATGAAAAGGCCCTGGGTGGATAAGACAGAAGCAAGATACAGAAAAACAGAGGTTGGTGTGTCCAAAATCAACCAGTAAATCAATGGGAGTGTAAAGAATAAAACCCAGATCACCTGAATCTTGTTCCTATACACCAAACATTCTTAGCTTGATGTCTGTTATAATTAGCCCATGAATCAGTTTTGTCCTGAATATTTATTTACATCAGTACAATACTGAAAAGTCAACAGAAGATTATCTAAAGATGTAAATAACATTTCTTGAATTATTCTGGTGACTATCTTATACGGTTGCAATTGAATGATGGCAAAACTCAAAGATGCAAATACAGAAAGACATTGCCTGCCATACAGCTGATCATACCTTAAGAACACCAGTGGTATTACTTGCCTGTGACGCTCAGCAGTACCTGACTACATGGCCTTTTCGATTTGTAATCAGAAAGGAGGCACACAAAATCAAAGTCTAAACTTAAAATTCATCTGACCTTTGTATATCAGAGGTTTTCAGCCTGTGGGGGCAGACTGATGCAGACTGATGATACATTGAGATGCCTATCCTTCCCTTCCCTCCCCTCCCCACACAACTCATCATGCCTCTTATATAGCCCATCCTCACCTTCCTATCTATTATTTCTGTGTTCCTAAAACATGTTTGTTTGTTTTTGCAAATTATATGTGATTGAGAGCATGGTGTTTTAATTAACTGCAGAGAGATAAACTGTTATTATTGGCATTCGGCTAAAGACAAGGCACATTAAGACAGCTGAGAACTTTAGATGAATATTCACATCTGTTATATAGCAGGAGCATGACATGATACTGTATTAATAAAAGGCTTACCATTCAGGAGCCACCAGAGTAATGGGAAGAACCGTGGGCTTTCACTGATGTACTTCAAGCCTTTTACGTTGATACTTACATTGTATAAAGACATCAGCATCAGCCTGTAACAAATGTTCAACAAGAGACTGAACTGTGCAGATCTGCATCCCACTAAAATAAGTGCACAACTTGCTTCCAACAAACCTCAAGAAGTTTAATGCATTTCCCACACTGAAAAAAGCAGACACATTCCAATACTGGAGACAACTCCTACACTAATATAACCTGTGTGTTCTTTTTATTAGTAATTCAATCTACAGATTAATTTAATCTGCACATTGTAATAATGCAATGTCAGGAAATCTGGCAGCAGTTAAATCTCACTGAACTGGCTGGAGTAGTTCACGTGAACACAGACTTAAATGAACACACAACACAATCAGTTAAATCCTCTTAATTGGGGCGCCCCAGCGGATAGCCTATCATCCTGATTAAGCTACTTGCTCTGACAAACAAAAAAGGGCACTTAAAAAAATTAGCTTGAGGCTTGTAATTTAAAATCCTGACACACAACTACAAACCTGAAGACAATTTCCATCCTGTGTTTCACTTCATTCATTTTCTTCTTTATAGCTTCAACACCTTTTTTAAAAAAATAAATCAGCTTCTCTGAATACCATATGCCTTTGAAAAACACTCTGCATCACTTCACTGCAATCCAGCTGATCTTTTTGCCCACATAAGCTGTAGTTCTCACTCAGCTGCAGTCAAGTTAGTCCTCCTATTTTAGCACATTAAACTGAACATCCCAATAAAACCGGTGCCCCATTCTTACTGCTGCACTGGATACAACGCTACTCTAGACCCCAGCTGCACCAGACTTGAAGTAAAGTTAATGAATGATGCCCTGTGTTATGTACTCAAGACTGGCATTTAGTTCTCAGGTGGTGAGCTGGTGTCTAGGCTATACCACATCAGACTGCAGGGTGAGGCCTCACACAATCAAATGTTACTGAATCCAAATAACAATTCCTGTGTATAGAAAACCAGGTGTGATGGAGAATGGTTTTGGCCTAGCTATCTTCCTAACACCTAGTTTTCTATGTAAATTGGGAGCATTAAACATGTGAGCCCCCAAGTGAAGTTTGAAATGGTACAGATCACACACATATTTACTGTCTCAGTAGAAAGTAGACCTTTTCTTCCCAGAAAAGGAAGTTCTTTGGTATTAGATTCTAAAAGTCATGATCATTCTAAATAAAAGAACCACAATTTTTTCCTGTAGCAGACAAAATATACTGTATTTAGAAACCCCAGTGTTATACCACTACTGTCAAGAGTCCCTCTTCCCTCTGGATCAAGCTAGACATGACAAGAATGATCTGCGATCAGGTTGTTACAACTTGTCACTTGAGAGTGCTAGTGCCTTAAAGCTCTTTGGCTGAAGACGTCTTGAAGAAATTCCAAAAGCTACAGAACTTCAACTTCTGCCTTTGTATGGCTCATCTTATAGTCACAGTGCCAGCACCAGATTGCTGGGTACCCTGGGGGAAAGCCCTGCACTGGGTCTCCCATGGTGCATCTTGTCCACCTCAATGGCACATTGGGTGCTACCGGTACTTCTTCTACCAGTACTGAGAGTTCCAGAGTCGGCACAGTAGGTGGACCTTCTGAAAAGCATAACCTCTCAAGCCAGTGCCTGGCCCGACACCATTCCTGGGTATAGTTTGTAAGCCTAAGAGCAGGATCTGTGTCATCATCATATAGTGGTGCAGACGGCCACATTTCAGAAAGTGACCAAAAGAATAAGCTCGCCAAGCTATTCTTCAAAAATCTGCCCCACTGCTGAAGTATTCTTTCTTTTATTTTTGTTTTCCTCCTGAATTGCTAAGCTCCTGATCTAAGCTAAAGGTTCAGGATAGATCCATGTCTTGTCTTTAAGAGAGCTACAGCCAAAACAGAATTTTAATCGACATAAGAAAGACTGAGGACAGCCAAGGCTTACAGGGGCACTAGAACCAGCTGCAGAACTTCACCACTGAGCTCCATCAGTTCCAACGTGGTATCCTGAAGTATCAGGGAGTTCCTAATGTAAGCTCCTCCGTGTCTAGAGGGCACCAGCTGAATAACTTGCACATGGTGGGATCAGCATGGAGGAGTCCTGCAGATAAGGAGTCTTCAGAAAGTCCGAAAGTGATGCTGTAATCTGACTCTCTAACTGCTCAACCAGAGGGAGGTTGCAGCAGTCGTTAAAGAACTTCCTGCCAGGGCAATTTGCTTCTCATGGAGCTGCTGCCCAGCTCACTACTTCAACTGTATTGCTTAACTTCACTAAGGTGGGGTCAGGTAGGGTGAAAGGCAGAGGAGTTGTTTTGTGGTCATCTAATCTCTCTCACTCTCTCTTTGGCCTAGTCAGGAGCTTTAGCAAGAACTGCTGTAAAGCAAAACACAGATCGGCTTTGTAAGGAAGTCCCTCTTTTAGGAGGAAGTAATCAATCTTAATCCTGCTTTCTATCATTCCAGAGGGGGAGACTTCCCAGTAAACAAGCCTGTTGACCTGTTTTGGAGGAAGAACAGACCCACATATGTGGGAGGGGACTTGTCTGGCTATCTTCCAAAGACAGAGGAAGCAGCCTGAGTCATCACATGACACATTCTAAAGGCTCCCCTCCCTTCTACCTGCTGGTTTGAGTCTGAGCTGAATTAATTTGAAGAAAATAAAACAAACAAGGTAATGCAGTCTTAGTATTTCTCCTACTACCCTGCTATAATTGTGGGAGGAGGCAGTTCTACTCTTCAGCCCATAATGATAAAGAGGTTCCTGCATTTATTAGAATTGTAATAAAATACCAGTTTATCTTTAAGACAGATCTTACTAAAAATAAGAAAACTATTATCTGAATTACCACAGAGGTCAGTAAACAGCATAAAAAACAAAGACTTGTAGTGATCCAGTTTACTGACTAAGAATGAAGACAACCTAAAAATTGAAACAACCTGATCCACCTATATTCGTGATGTGAACAGATAGTTTCAAATGAGACAGAAATTGCAATGTTTAACTAATTTAGAATACAAAAAATTTAAAACAGAGAGAAAAAAATTCTGATACCCTCCAGCCATATCATACTGTGAAATCAGATAAAGTGTTCTTCTGAATCTGAATCCTCATGCCTATTACATTTGAAGTTCGTACTCTGAGCACGTAAAGTGAATGTAAAGTGAGTGTCAGCGCAATCCACCGTAAGGATCCGGCCAGCGTCCCAGGGCCGCCCGCCGGATCCTGTGTACTAGTGGCCAAGCTGCCGCCAGGCTGGAGGTCTACTCAGGGAAGGGGACGTTTGTCCCCTTCCCCGGGTGTAAATGCCGGTCGGCCCAACCGGCCAGCTATTTAGCTGGCGGAAGTAGAGGCCATGTAACGGCCTAGCTGGCCCGGCGGGGACCAAGATATGACCGAAGCCATCCCCCACCCCCTCCCGGGCCAGCTAGGCCAATGGCCCCCCTCCCCCCCCAGCGAACTGCCCCCCCCCCCCGTGGCAGCTGGATCCCTGCTTACCTGGTCCATCAGCCACAGGGGCAATCCGTCAACAGAGCAGGGGAGGCCAGCCTCTGCACCGGCCTTCCCTGCTCTCGAGTCGTCGCGAATGTGCTTTACAGCACGTTCACAACATCTCCCGACGACGGAACACTTGTTCCGTCGCCGTCAACTTCCGGTGGATTGCATCGTGTATTTCTGAGTAATATCAATAAGTGTAAATAAAAATTAAAGTAGTGATTCCAATATTAAACACAATAAAACGTTTACCAGTCTAGGAATAGACTTAGAAGCAAGTATGGCATAGTGGCTTAGAGCTGAGCTGCCAGTTTGAATCTCGCCTCTGCCACAAACTCATTAGGGGGCCTTAGGCAAGTCATCCTCTCTCCCAGTCTCAGCTCCCCAACTGCAATATGGGGACAATAAAATTACTTGCCTTATACGGTTGTTATAAGGACTGCATGTAAAGCGCTTTGCAAGTGCTAAAGAAATGTTAAGTATTTTTATTTATTCAAAACCTATTTATTTAACATATAGATAAAAAGTGATATTGACTGGTGCAAAATAGCGGATACAAGTTTCGACCTGAAACCTAAGTATCAACTAGGTATCGATGCAATATGTAAGATGTTCTTAAAAGTGTCTTTTTTGCAATTCCAATGGTGTTACTTCAGTACATAAGAACAAGATGTAAAACATTATTATTATTAATTATTATTATTATTATTATTATTATTGAACAACATTTGTATTAAATTTTAAAAACGTCTTCCTCCACTAATCACCATTCTTGAATCTGAACAAAAAAGCTGGGTTAGTTTATCCAGGTGTTAAGGAGAAACTAATCTTGAATTTCGAGGACGGGCAAAAAAAGAATAAGCCTCCTTTTATTTACATTTCAGAGAGGCCATGGCATATTCAAATTACAAAAAGTCATCCACTATGCCATTATTTTTGCAGTGACATTACTCCTGTTAAACCACTTGTTACTGTTTACACAGCACTTTGAAAATATACACACTGGATAAGTGCTATGCTCAGTCAGCTATTTCAAAAGCCTCTACAACTGCACTTCGTAACCAAATGCTTTGCTAACAGATAACACAATAAAACAAGATAATTTAATTTTTTAAAAAAAGAAACACTTCTTATAATTTTCCCTAGAAATAATATGGATACATACATCCACAGTTTCTTGCCATAGAGGAAGGGAAATTGTGGGTGTTACCCAGTGGGTTCAGGACCTGCATTATTTAAATGCATTTGTTGAAAAACAAGAAACTTTATATTAAATTGCTGCTGCTTAACACTGTTGTTACTTACAGCTTTTAATCTGTTTTACATTTTGTTCTTATGGGCTTGTGTTTTTAAAATGCTTTTGTAAGCTACCTGTGACTGAGATACAGAAATATTTTGGATCAATTGATAGAATCCCATCTCCGAAGGTATGTCAACGTCTAGCTTGCAACATTAAAGATTGAATATTGAGCAAATGTAATGTTTGCAGCTCTGAACTTAATCTGGGCATGCTGAAACCAGTACTGTATTCTATTATGTCAATATTCTGTTTCTTTATGTATTTACATTTGCCACAGCAGAACAGAGAGCAAGTAAGGTTATGCATAGCAAGTAAGCCATGAAGAGATAAGTATTATGTTCTCTTAATTATTTAATAATGGACCTTTTTTCTGGGCTGGGATGAAAGGGGGGGGAGAGACTTTCTAAGCACTGACCCCCTCAGCAACCTTTCAATAACCACTATGACAATAATGTATACGTCTACCTTATTCCTTATTTAGGTAGTAGTGCTCTGAATAGCCTTTGTTTCCCACACTTACCTAATGGGCTAAGATCATCCATGTGATTAGTCCTCACTCTGAATAGCTTTATTTGCCCTCAGTGGACACAAGCCTGACATAAAACAGGTTTGGCAACATCCAGAAACCAGTGGGAGAACATTTCAATTCCCAGGACACACTACTGACCTTAAAGTTACCATTTTACAACAAAGGAATGACAAAGGGAATGTCTAGCAAGAAAATGCTGGAATAAAATTTTTCTGACTCTATTCAATTTGGCTTGAAAAAAAGTTTGAAAGTTTCCTGTCTCACTATATCGTTAAATAATTAAGTTCAGCCAAAAAAAAAAATACTATTACCTATCATTGCTGATAGAGTGTATCATTGCACTTAGCTCATTAATTTAGCTCCTCACCCATTGCATTTTTTGCATTTCATGGCTATTTTGGTCCTTCCCTTTACAGGTCTGGACTAAAGGTAACCATTGTTCCTGCCTCAATACTGTGTTTACTCAGGACTACTAACAGAACATGTTTACTCAGACACAAGTCCAGTTTTATTCAAAGGAGCTTACTTCCAGGTACGTCTATGGGATTGTGCTGTAAGTAAATGGCTTTCTCTAGTGGGTTTATCACTGACTGCAACTCTTCTATCTCATAGGCCTTTGACCCCATCTCCTCTTTTTTCTTTTTCTCTACCCCCATGTGAGTGTATGCATGCTGAGGATTTCACTTCACGCAACTGAAGAAGTGGACTGCAGCTGCCAAAAATGTATGCTGAAATAAACTGGTTAGCCTTCTGATGCTACAAGGCTCTTTGTTGTTTTTAGTCCCTTATTGAATTGTGGAAGCATTTTAAGGTTTTTAATTCAAGGACAGTTGCCAGCTTGTGCTAAATACTGCTAAATACTAAATACAGGGGGGCCGCCGTATCCGCAGGTGATACGTTCCAGCCCCCACCATGGATACCTGAAACCACGGAAAGGGGCAAACGCCCCCTCCGCGGTTTTCAGAGGGCCCCCCGTGGGTCGGCGCCCCCCCCTGCGGGCCCTCCACAGCCCCCCCAGGCACTTGCGTTTAGGAGAAACCTAGTTTTTTTCTTCAAAAGTCCCGGGTGTACAGCTTCCTTGTAGGCCTCCTCACCAACAAGACTTTGGTGCTAGAAAGTCTCAGCAACCTTGCTGAGAGGTTGCTGAGATTCTCTAGCATCCAACTCTTGTTGGTCAGGCTTGCAAAGAAGCTCACACTCAGGACTTTTGAAGAAAAAACCTGAGGTTTCTCCTAAAAGTAAGTGCCTGGGGGGGCCGACCCCCCGCACCCTCCACAGCTCCCCCAGGCACTTACTTTTAGAGGAGAAACCTCCATTTTTTTCTTCAAAAGTCCTGAGTGTTCAGCTTCCTTGCAAGCCTGACCAACAAGACTTCGGTGCTAGCTAGAGTCTCTGCAACCTTGCTGAGACTCTAGCTAGCACCCAAGACTTGTTGGTCAGGCCTAAAAGGAAGCTGCACACTCAGAATTTTTGAAGAAAAAAAAGGAGGTTTCTCCTAAAAGTAAGTGCCTGGGGGGGGGCTGTGGAGGGTGCGGGGGGGATTCCTCAACCGTGGATAACTGAAACCGCGGATGAGGAATCCGTGGATACGGGGGGGGGGCCTGTATTGTGGAAGACTGTGCTAAATACTGTGGAAGAAGTCTAAAATAATGGTGTTTGAAAGGTCAACAAGGAGGGTAAATAAAAAGTGGAAAATTGGTCCATATAGTTTTCTGCAGTATTACGGCTTGAATTAGGGCTTCCAAAGATCCTTACATTGATATGGAAAGTCATCATTAATTTTAAATGTCGATTAGCCAATGCAGATTATCTCCCTATTTTTACTAAATTAGCTGCACAAGAGTGTTGTTGGACAAAATAGAACAATGAGACTGATAAAAAAAACTACATGAGTTGGGTCTACTGAGAATAGGAGATCTGAACGAAAGACAACGGTCATCATTAGTGGGAAAATTAACCACTTTGGATTGGGATTGTCTCCAATTAGAGGCTAAGCGGACATGTTCTCCATCTTATTCAGGAATAAGGTTTCCAGTAGAATTTACTCTACCTTTATACTTCAATATGCTTACAGTGCCTAAATTTAGGCGAGCTTATATGATTGCACATTGTAACGCATTACCAACTGTGCAGATGAAAGGTCGTTTTCAAAAGATACCATCTGACCAACGATATTGTGACTGTTCTTTGAATGAATTAGATTCATTGCTACATGTTTTTTTCTATTGTCCTAAATATGAAACAGCTAGAGAACGTTTTTTAAAGAAATGGTTGCAAAGATATTCAACGTTCTCTGATTCTTTAAGGCTGAAAATATTCTTAAGTAGTTTTTGTAAAGAATGTGTGGTAGATGTGGCAAATTTCTGTTTTATTGTGTGTATAAGTTCAACTTCATAGGTGTATGGCAAATTTTGTTTCAATGTGTTTTTAACTTTTAATTCTATAGGTGTATGGTAATGTGCTATTTAACCTAATAAACTTGACTTGACTGTGGAAGAAATTGTGATAAAGTAGGAGGCGGCATCAAAGCCCCCACAAAGGGCCATCTCAGTTTAGTGATCATTCTAGTCACTGAGCACCTCCTCTTCAGTTCAAATGATTGCAACAAGCACCTCTACCTTTGGTGCCAATGGATCCAAAGTTATTTCATCATCAGGTAGAAAAGTTTAAAAAATCCTTAGAACTGAAATGGCAACATGCCTGGAGTTTGCATAACAACACTATTCTTTCTTCAGGACAGCAATAAAAAGAGCTGGGATAATTTGGAAAGGACAAACTGGTGCCTATGGGTCTCATGCTCTTATGAGTGGAAGGAGCAGTCTGATAGGCTTGTGTGTCTCCCAGATGAATGATATACCCAGCCTGGGCAGGCAGATGAAACAAGTGCTCTACTGGGAACAAGTGGTCATGTTTTATTCTGTCACCCACTACCTGCACCTTTGGCCGATCATTCATTCTCCTCTCTGGCCTCTGATTCTTCTGAGTCAATATCTGCCCTTAAACCTGTGGGTTGAAGGCAATTTTGATGGGAGTGATGTGAAGGATCCGAGTCTCTTGAGTAGGGAGGAAAAATCCTTACGTAAAGTCTTTTCCGCTGCACAAGTTGGTGTGGCGCACAATTCCTCCTATTTTTGATAGCCTTTTTGAGCAAACTTGGCATGGGAGGAGGTAATACAGATGTCACTCATCTCTGGCACCTTTTCTCTGGCTGTTGGGCAAGCTGCCTGGAATGTTAGTGTGACCTCCTGTAGGGGACACTGATTGACCACCTTAAGACTGGGGGTGCCATCCTCTGCCCCAACAGGGAGAGTCCAGCCTGGTTGCTCTTCATGGGAAACTCAACTCATGCTTGTGAGTTCTCAGTCAGGTATAAAAGGGTGCAAAAAATCTTGGGCACTATCCCGCTGGGCCTCAGGATGTCAACTGCTCCAGATGGGAGCTTTCTTCTCCATGTTACACTGCGTCACTCTGCAAACCCCTTGAAGGGGGCAGGGTTAGAGCAGGCTCTTTCAGGATTGCCTATTCAACTGGTTCAGAGAAGGAGTCACAAAAAGCCTGCCTTTCATGTACAAGGCAGAGGAGCACCTGGGAAAGAGGAGAAGACCCTCCTCTGCCAGATTTTCAAGTTTGTTCCTGCCTATCCAGTTCCCAGAGAATGGCTTTATCGCAATACAGAATTAATTCCTGCCTGCAAAGGGAGAATGTGAATGCCTGCTATTCAACATTATCAACCAAGTTATATAAAATTTATTACAATAGAAGGATTAATACTTCTGAACATGGTCTTGCAGTCTGTTTATCAACACAAATGTCAAAAGAGATTAAAAGTGACGTAAAAAGACATGGCAATTTGTGTTTTTCTTGCAATTGTCTGTTTTGCAGGGGACTGGTAGTGGTGAACTAAGAAAGCATTGTGGTAAGGAATGCTGAAAGAGGGAAGTTCCTGAGAGTTTAAACAACTTTGCTAAGCTGTCCAAAGGGCAAAGCTCAACTCTGAAATAATCTGCATGCAACTACCCAGACACACAACTCCCTAGCTCTTCAGCACTTCCTCCTCTCAACTGTTCTCACATTCTCTATGCTACAAAACTGTATTCATTCTTTGAAGAAGTTCAATAATTTTCATTAGGCATTTCATTTTAGCTATATCGAAAGTTATCTCAGCCAAAGAAATACAGATTTATGACTGGTAACGTTTCTGTCTGGCAATACTACTTCAGCAATTTACAAAGCCTGTAGCACCCTCTGCTGCCTATCCTTTGTAACAATATACAACAATAAACAAAATTTATAAGCCAAACAAAGCAAGGTTTTATATTATATATTTATTACTACAAATTAAGGAGCAAATACTAACTCAAATACTAACCGCTTTCTGCCTAGAAGTTCCCTATTGAAATAATTTATTAATGCAATGATCAGAGAACCTCTTTGTGTGTGCACAAAGACTTGCATACATACATTGGGACTTGTCACTTTCTGTTTCTGCCTCTCTCTAGGATTCAAAAGAAAGACGGCCTAATTCTATACAGTACATGCTTAATCACAACTGAGTTCAGTAGGTCTGCCTCCTGGATAAGTATGTATATAGCCTCAGTCCACAGAACATTCATTTTTGCTTATCAAAGGTTTCCACGTCCTCTTCCCTGAAGGACCCTCTCACCTTCATTATTACATCATTTTTCCCAGTAGAAGAGGGGCCCCCAATGATGGAAACTGTTGGGGATAAGATCAAGTCATCAGACTTAGAGTATGTCTGCGTGAGCTGCTTTTTGCATGATTTTGCTTGAAAATACTGCAGTACAGGCAAGTTATTTTCCATTCTGTTCCCATTTCTACCAATGGGATTAAAAAAAAAAGCAGCATTAAACGTTAATGTTCAAGGAGCACAACCAAACGTCAGAAAGTCCCATCCCTTATATACTCTGGAATATCCAACTAGTTACTGGTAGATACTCCCACTTTATAGGCAAATGTGGCAAGTGCATGTTTAGCAAACAAACCTGTCCTGGGGGGGGGGTCTACTTTTTTTTTCCTAAAGAAGTATGCAGAAAAGAGGAGCAAAATCTGCCTTTCCCTGCACACTGTTGCTTTTAAGCAGTTTCCCTGCAGCCTAACTCCAATACCAGAAGTGAGCTTGGCAGGAAGAAACAACCACTCTCCTTGCGAAGTAGGGCTGGTTTGGGACAACAAAATGCCCTCCACGCAGAGATCACATGATCAGCTAGCCCTACCTCCAAGTGGCACAAGGGCATTCCCATACAGTCAGGAATGTCCCCTTCCTCTGCCAGGGAATGAGCACTCTGGCCAATGTAGGTTGTACATTTGTATTACAAACTGAAATTCTTACAACAACCCAGCACAATAGGTCGGTCTTATTATCCCCTGTATTGCAGATTTTGGGCAAGTGAAGTTAGAGGTTGTGGTTTAACTAAACGAGGGACTTCCCAGGCCCTAGTTCATAATCTTAAACACTCCACCACACTAAATCAATGCTATCCAGTAAACATACGCTTTCAGTTTGGTACAGCATCCTGGCTTCATGTCTCCCAGAAGTTGCATCACTGTGTCCAACAATACTTGATTTGAATTAACCAGGAATTCACGACCACAGGCTAAAGCAGCAACATCTACAAAAGATGAAACACAAAAAACCCACATAAAAACTATACTTCAAAGAGAGTGCATTCCTGTGCAATTTTATAATGTAGCTTTAATTTAGCAGCACCAATGAAAATATTGTAATCACTGGGGAAGACTTTGAATTAGGGCTCTGGAAACTAATGTCACACGGCAACACTCATGATGCACTATTTTTTGACAATATATTTCACTATAGTACCTCCCAATTTTGCTGCTAAAAAAGCTAATCTAGCAATCTGGATAGCTTGTTGGGAGCACATTACATTAGTTCTGCCACTGCAACACATGCCTAGCTCCTTATTGTCCTTCAGGGTCAATTCTAAGTGCCCTGGGTCAAGTCAGCACCTAAGCAACCTGGGCCTGACCGATCTGAGCGACCTCCTCTACTGCTATATCCCATCACAACCTCATCACAGAGACCTATTTATGCCTGCCCCTCACCTGTGGAATATTTCTCCTGCAGACGCACACCAGTTTGAGCATCTTCCAGAAACAGTGCAAGGCATTTCTATTCCATTTGCCTCATTCTGATGAGGGGTGAAGTGGGATGAGGGTGGTTTTAAACACTGTCATGCTTTTTTAAGATTTTGACATACTGTCACCTTTGGAACGGAGCAGGCTACAAACAAAATAAATAATCAATAAAATGCCTGTCTTAATCTTAAATCTGTCATATTCACTAAGATTAACTATTCAGGTCACATTTTTAACTATTTTTATTCTCTTTAGATCTGAAATGATATCATTAGAATAGAAATCTACATTGCATTTTAACTAATGCATCATTTCTAATATTATCCTACGCAGAAGAAGAAATTTAACTTCAAAGAGTAATTAGTAATTAACTGAAAGAGTAATTAGTAATACTGTAATACACAACCTAGCGTATGCCTACTAACCTAGAAACCATGGTTATTTCACCAGGCCAGAAAGTACAAAATATATTTTATATATTATCGGATTAAAGACTGATCTGAAGTCACCAAGATTACAAATGCATGGAAAGTAGACGTTTTCAAACAGGAAGTCGTAAATATTAAATTAAATTACAAAATGTAAGTCTAGGTGCCCAATCATATCCACCACCACCCCACTGGTGCAGCTGTGTCAAAAACAGACACACTGTACACAGTGGGGGGGGGGGGTTGGGAGGTTTCAGAGGGGAAAAAGGGATTTAAATCCCCATACACCTCTATAAGCCTTCCGCCAGAAGCATAGCTAGTCTCGCCACTGCCCGGGGCAGCGATGGTCTGATGACACATGATGTCGGGACATCACTTCCGCCACCTTCGGGTTTCCTCATAAGGAAACCCGAAGAGGTGGCGGCAGTGAAGGCGGGCAACTTTGCCAGGGCCCTCCTCCCCTCGCTGTCCTCAGTGCAAAGGTGGCCTTGCTGGCTGCTTGATGCACTCAGACTGGCAGTGCCCTGCCCCGGCCACTCTGCAGCCAGCCTTTGCCCCCAGCGGCAAGTCCCCTTCTCCACCTCCATCCCCCTCACCCCTGGCGTCCACTGAAGCCCCTTGCCACTGAAGAGGAGGCAGCAGAGACTTTGCAATTGGGCTGCTGCACCCCTTCCTTTTCCCTTGGTGCCTCCAAGGGAGAAGGAAGGGGGATGCCAGCCCGATCGCAAAGCCGCCTCTTCCTCTTCGGGTTTCCTTGCGAGTAGCGTAGCAACCACAAGTGCCCCCTCAGGCTGTGGAACCTGGAGCAGGCCACACCAGCCACTTCACAGTTGCTACGCTACTGCCTCCCACTCTGCAATGGGTCTCCTCGGACCTGCACCAGCTTGTTAGCTGGCACAAGTCTGAGGAAAGAAAGGAGGTGGGGAGGCTGCTAATAGAGTGGATAGGATCAGACGCATGTCATCACCACCAGATCCACCCCTTCCTGCAGCCTCCCCAACTAAATTTGTTCCCTCCCCGACTTACCTTCCTCAGTGGGCAGCCGGTGATTCATCAACACAGGTGGGAAGGCTCCGGCCTTCCCACCAGCGCTCCGGCAGCTACTTCACATGCTGCCAGAAGAGCTTTTGTGAATGCCATAAGGCAGTCAGCACTGGCGGAACCAGTGTTCTGCCAGAGCAAAAAGCACATAGGATTGAGCTGTAAATAAAATTAACTCAGAACAAACATTTCAAAAAGTAGATTGTTTGAAAACTATGTAGATCAACTTAGTTTGTGATGCATTTCACTCCTCCTATGACATTCCAGAAGTCACTTACTTGTAACAATCCCTGCCAAAGCTAACACAAACTGACTTTCATCGGAATCCAGATCCTGTTGTTTGACATCTTCACCTAATGATCGCACAAAACTCTCCATCGTTTGTCCAGCAATGCTAAAAAACTTTACAGCTTTACTCTGCAAGTTCATGAGGAAAAATTACTATTTTATGTTTATAAATTTACAAGTGTAAACAATAGTTCATAACAGTTTTAAGATAAGAGTATATGCAGACTCCAGTTAGCCTCACTAGGCCAATCTAGAGTGCTGCAAATGTGCCATAAAGCACGTTTGCGGCACCTGGCAAGTAGGCAGCACCAGTGCTAAGGCTGGCACCGCTCTATTCATAGCAGATCTGGAGTTGCGCCCACCAGGGAAGGTGAGTTCCCCGCTGGGTGGCGGGGGGGGCATGGGGAGGGCGGAACGGGGCGTTCCAGGAGGGTGGGATTGGTCGGCCGGGCCCAGTAAGGGGGAGGGATCATTGGAGGCCTCCTCCGCCATATCCTATCCCCCTTCCCAGGCCTGGCCGACGTCACACAGCTAGCTTAAATGTGCGCCAGCAAAATAGCTGCCGCACATTCGAGTAGACCCATTGTGGCATCTGGGGCTCTACTCAAGGTAAGGGGATGAACGTTCCTTTACCTCAAAGAGGTCTCTGGCTGCGCTGGGGCAAGTCCCATCCTGCACAAGATGCGGCAGGCGCCTTATTTGCGCCACCGCGTCCTGCTAGACAGGATTGGGCTGTCAGTTTCCTGTATGTGTGTAATCCCATATGTTGCATAAAGAGCCTCACTGAATAGGAACCAAAATTCTTATTTATTTTGTAGTTATTCCTTAAAAATTGTGAGGAGCAAGAATCATATAGCAATATAATGTCACAAAAGTACAGAAACAAATCATAAGGAATTCAGTTATAAATCAGGGATTATAATTGGAAGGTGTACTGAACAGGTAATGGCTATGAATGGCTTTTTGTAATTATTTTCTTTTTTTCTGTTGTAAGCCGCCTTGGGCCCCTTCGGGGAGAAAGGTGGGATACAAATATTGTAAATAAAAATAAATAAATAAATAAATATGAAGAGCATCTACTGAAAAATTGGGGAATAGCATTCTTCACCAAAGAGGATAGTTTACAATGTTGATGCAACAGATATTGGATCTTACTCCACAATTATGGCATCTAGTAAAGCCAGTTCACTCAACTTACCAACTACATAAGAAATACTTAATTTGTAGTTATTTCTCCCTGTTGCTGCATAGTTTATAATAGTATCAGGTATACAGGTTGATTACCCCTTATCCGAAATTCAGACATTTTTGGTGCTATGACGTTTTTTAAAAAAAATTCCCCAGCACCTGGCTGGCATAGTGCAAGACATGCTGGGGCATAAAATTATTAAAAATATTGCATAAAATTACCTTCATGCTATGTTTATAAGGTGTACATGAGACAAATGAATTTAGTGTTTAGACTTAGGTCCCATCCCAAAGGTATCTCATTATATTTATACAAATATTGGGTCATTCCATGTGAAATCAACCAATGCATGAAACTTTGATGTCATAGATTTTGTTCATTTTTGGTACATTTGTACCTTACCATAAGTTGTTTAAACATTATTTTTTTCATATTTTTTTGTCCATCCGTTTTTGAGATATTGAATTTTCAAAATTGCCTAAAACGCCAAAATTCACTTGTCACCATACCTTCAAATGCCATTTACAAGATAACTGTGAAAGCTACAGAGATGGGGCATGTGTCATTTTAAAGCCTATGAACAGAGCTTGCATTCGATATATAACATGACACAATTAATATTTATTTTGCATTTTTGGAAAATTTGTTTTTTTAAAAAAAAATTCAAAAAACTCACACTTAAAGGTATATGTAGCCAATCAGTCAAAATTTCAAGGTGGTATCTCAATGGTATCATACAAAAATTAAATTTCCTTGTTGGCAGTGACAAGGAATTAAACCCCTCAAGTCCATCTCTCTACAATTTACATTGATAAAATTACATGGTAAACTGAAATGAATCCAAAAATTTATAATTTATAATTTTGGGGGGCAGGGGAAGCATCTGGTTTTCCTGGTGGGTTGCGACCCACCAGTTTGAGAACCACTGGGTTAGATCATAGCAAATATGTTCCGCTGCTATGTCTTGACCAGCAACTGAACTGAGTTGCTAACCAAGTCGACAAAAAAGTCAACCTGGTATTAAAAAAAAAAAGGTTATGTGAATCAGCTGTAAGTCAAATCTATCATTTACCTAGAAGACCTAACAAATAAATATTTCGCAGTCCCTGTACTTACGCTTCCTAGAATAATTTGAACTACTTCTTCATTGCTAGAGACACTCCATAACAATGTGCATACTGCAGATCCCATTTCTGTACAGTATTCAGCTTGTTGCAGTAACTGTTGTTTTGCCTCATTCAACTGCTGTCGAACAGTTAATTTTTCCTGAAATTAATCAAATTCCATATGACTTGATTAATATTAGATAATTTTTTTCACAACATCCTAATTTGTTTCCATAGTAAATTCCAAAGTAAATGTCCACCATCACCAAATAAAAATGCTGCTGTATTAGCTCTGCTGAGATTGGAATTCTCCTGAACTGTGAAATTCTCTCATAATTCTATGGTGAAAAATAGTCAGTCAAAGTCAAAATGGTGATAAGCAAACATTTGCTTACATTTGCCCCAATTACACACAAAAGAAGACAGCAGTCTAATTTTAACATCAAAATGGGCATGCAGCTGAGAGAAATTGAACCCTCCCCTATTTGACTACCCCTTCTGTTGCCCAAAATTGTGTTTCCTGAGCCCGACTTAGACTGACAACAGAAGCAAGTCAGACTGGGAGAAAAGTGCCGAGGATGAGGAAACACAGGGACTTAAGGCATAGCATGGTTAACACAGGTTGCCACACACATCAGTGGCATATCTGGGGGGAGCAGTAGGGCCCACCGCCCCAGACACCAAGCCAGAGGTGGGCGTCATACTGTTTTCAGGGGTTGGGGGGCATGCAGCGCTTGCTACTCCAAGCAGTCACAGCAGCAAGTGGAGTGAACCCTAGTGGATGCAAAAAACCAGTGTTATAGGAAACAGTGTTATAGGGCAGGGGGGTGGGAAGCGGTGCCACATAACCATTTTTTCAGCGTCTTCACCGCTTCCCTCATCCTGAATTTGTTTAAACTGACTGAAAAAAAGAAAAGAAAAATGCTACCGGAAGCAACCTGTAGATGGCGCCAGAGACTCCTGGTTGCATTTTTTCTTTTTTTCAGCAGTTTAAACACACCGGGAAGCGGTTGGCAGGCCCCCCAACAGATTCCCGGTTGTTGTTTTTCTTTTTTCAGCATTGAATGCGCGCAGGAGGCAGGAAGCAGCTGGCAGGCCCCCGACAATGCTGAAAAAAGAGGTAAAGAGGACTCCCTCTTTCAGTTTTGCAACCCGTGTTGAGTCAAATCCGTGGGTGGAAAAACCGTGGATAAAAAGGTCGTACTGTATACAACTATTCTATTTAAAGAGGCATTATAAATATGTAGGAAAAGTTAGTATTTATATGAGCAAATCAATGTTCAACTTGTTCCCATAGCTTCTATTTCATCATTACAAACCAGTCAATGTCAGAAAAAAACATTCCGAATAGCTACATAAGCTAAGAACACTAAAAGCGATATGTATTTGAACAAATAATTTTGATAATTTACAATTATTTCCAAAGGGTGACATCCAGAGTACAGCCTCCATTACCTTCATGAATCCAAGTTCCCTCCTGTGAAGGAGTCCGCTTATGCCTTGTACATGTGCGTATGTCTATGTCTGATGCTTTATGTTTATTGTCTGTTAGAATCTTGGTTTGTAACTAGATATGTGCTGAAGGGGAAGTTAACAATGGTATCACTGTCCCTTTGAAATTGTAATTTCCAATAGCAGACTCCTTTTGAAATGCAACCTTTGGAATGCAAGCAGACTTGCAAATTAGAAAGCCCAGACCGGAATGAGATAAAGTACTACAACAAACGGTCTTTAACAACTCAGTTGCAGGCTGATATGCAGATACAGAGGTGTGACAATTACACACAACTCAGGGTGAAGAGACATAGGTACGTGCACCTCATATGATTGGTTCCAAAAACGAGACGAGTTTGGACACCTATCGGGTCCAGACCCACGACGGTACAGAGGATAAAAAGTGAGCAACCCAGTTACTAAGAGAGAGGAGGGAAGAGTGGCTCGTGGCTCCTGGAACTGACATGTCGGAGGCTGCCCAGCGATGTCTCCAACCTCAGTCGGTAATGATCTGCTATTAGCTTCTTAAGAGCGTAGATTAGTGAAATCTTTTATTTTAATGTGCCTTGTAATGTGATGCTCTTACTAACCGCTGCAACCCTCTTATTGTAGCCTCTTCGAGGTGAGGGTTTTGCACCTAAGTTACTAAACAGCTTGGAATAAAACTTTTTATAACTTTTCCAAGTTGTCTGTGTGTGTTATGAATTATGGACCAAAACGGGAGTAAGCACGAGTGAATTGGAATAGGGAACCTAGAGTTATTCATTGGGAGGAACATTTGGTGGGGAAGCCCTGGTTGCTGAGCCCGGAGGAGGGGGTGACGCAAGAGGGAATAAAGGAAAGTGTGCTATGGCGAAGCAGTGGACAGGGACATACTCTGAGATGGATGGCTGTAAATGAAGCGCAGGTCATTTCTCCTGAGCGCTCCGGGGGAATAACGGAGCCGGCAGTACATAAAGCCAGGAAATTCATCTTTCTTCCTGTATCTCAGAGTATAATCCTTGACACCTCCAAAAATGGAAAAAGCGTTTAACTCGCACAAAGGTCTCTTCCACTCTCGTGCAAGGCCCTTTTTGCTCATGCAAGGCCCCTCTGCATGAGCAGGACACTTCTGTTCTCAGGGGGCACTTGCATTTACAGAGCACACTTCCACTCATGGAAGCATTACTCAGGATGCCACCAAGATAATTTAGCCAACCAAAACTTGTGCTTGCCATTTACTCCACCCCCTCCTTGAGAAGGAGGGGAGATGTCTTGTCTCTGATATCACATAGCTTTGGAGGCATTCAAAGCTCAAGAGAAATTACACTGATACTGAGGTGAGCACTCTCACATTAAAAGGTTCTGCCACCAGGGATGGACTGGCAAGCATATTTATTGCCTCTTACCTATGACACCATAGAAATACATGTAGGGAGCATCTTTAGTGAGACAGTATAATTTTGGTACTTTTTGATCCAAGACATTCAGTCAAGCCACTAAGATTGACAGTAGGAAAGGGAGGAGTGCAAGTGTCAGGGAAAGACCACAAAACCTAGCCAATGGAAGATGGAAAAATATGAAAATCTAAGAAATCACCATGCAGAATTGTCCTTAGTTACATAAAATCCACTGAAGTTCATTAACCAACACATCCTTTGATGCCAGCACAGAAACTTAGCAACAGCCCAGCTGATTCTATTAATTAGCATGGTAATGCTCATGTTGTCAATTGAAATGGAAAAGGTCCAAATAATTCTGAAAAATAAGAAACAAGGATAATTACAGTTATAGATGGATTCGCACTCATGGACTTATGAGTGAGAATGCTACCTACCTTTCTTTCTTTCAGACAATCTGCTTGGGCTACTTCCAGGCGGGCTTTTAAGTGTTCACAATCCATTCTCATTTGTTCCAGTTCATGTTCTTTATTTTCTAGAACTAAACAAATGGAGTGCCCAAATGGAACAACACAAATCAGAACAAATATTCTCAAAGACTACAGTTTGGTATTAGCAAATGACTAATCAGTTAGCACACCATAATAATAATAAAAAAGTGGTTAGGAAATTAAGTTTGGTTTTCCCACAACAATGATGTAAGTTTTTGTCTGTACTACATCTCTCCTTCAGACTGATATACGTGTCATCAGAATCTTTCAATCCCTTACATGGTGAAGAAGAATGTATGGGATGAAATATATCAGTAATAGATTCTATAGAAATGCTCAGTGTTTGAGGAATAAGCTATAAACATGCGTGTGGGCATAGTCTGAAGTCACATAGTACAGCAAATCATGCTGAATCTAAGCAGGTCTGAACCTGGCCAGTGCCAGGATGTGCGATTGCTTAGGAATTTAACATCACCTTGAGTTCTATTGTGGAAGGCAAGATATAAATAAAATAAATAATGGGCGCAATCCAAACCTACTTAGGCCGCCGTTGTAACCAGCGGCCCAGTGAAAACGGGAGGCCCCAGAACAGAAAGGGGAATCAAATCCCCTCCAAAAGGGGAATTCAAAGGGGATTTGAATCCCCTTTCTGTTCTGGGGTCTTGCGTTTTCGCTGGTTACAACCATGGCCTAAGTAAGTTTGGATTGCGCCCAATGCCTCACAAATCAGCTTCCTAGACAGGCAGTGCAATTTGAACAAGACTTATTTCCTGAGAATGCATGGGATCACAGCATCAGATGAAACAGATTCCCTAGAACAGTGGTAGGAGATAACAAACCTCGGGAGACGTTTCAAGGCAAAGTTAACATAAGAACATAAGAACAGCCTTGCTGGATCAGGCCAAAGGCCCATCTAGTCCAGCTTCCTGTATCTCACAGTGGCCCCACCAGATGCTTCCGAGAGCACACAGTAAACAAGATAACCCATTTCCTGTTGTCACTCCCTTGCACTTGGCACAGAGAAAACCTACTTCTAAAACCAGGAGGTTGCTTATGGCTTGTAACCTGTGATGGTCTTTTCCTCCATGAATCTATCCAAACCCCTTTTAAAGGCATCAAGGCCAGGTGCCATCACCACATCCTGTGGCAAGGAGTTCCACAAATGAATTACATCCTGGGTGAAGAAATATTTTCTTTTGTCCGTTCTAACTCTCCCTCCACTCAATTTTAGTGCATGTCCCCTGGTTCTAGTGTTGTGCGAGAGGGAGAAGAATTCCCTCTATCCACTCTCTCCATCCCATGCATAATTTTATACGTCTCAATCATGTCCCCCCTCAGGCGCCTTTTTTCCAGACTGAAAAGCCCCAAACACTGTAGCCTTTCCTCATAAGGGAGGTGCTCCAGCCCACAAATCATTTTGGTTGCTCTTTTCTGCACCTTTTCCAATTCTACTATATCCTTTTTGAGGTGTGGTGACCAGAACTGGATGCAAAAGTTGGATATATTCATCAAGTATATGGTTTTGTCCTACCCCTTTGTTCCCAGGAAAAAACACTTTGAGAGAAAGCACAGAAGCAAGGTGGGGAAGCTTAGTCCCTTCCCTCCCCACCATTTCTCCCTGCACCCTGCTTTTTCTGGAAGGAAAAAAAAGTCTGGAAGGTACCGTATTTTTTGCTTCATAAGACGCACTTCCCCCCCAAACAATAGGGGGAAAAAAGCCTGCGTCTTATGGAGCGAATAATAAAAAAGTAAAGAAAAAATACTTACCGGGGCTTCAGGGAGGCCTGCAGAGGCTCGTGAAGGCCTCCCCGATCTTCATTTCGTTAAAAAACGGCCATTTTCGGCCACTTCCTGTTTTGACGAAAACCGGAAGTGGCCGAAAATGGCCGTTTTTTTGCTGAAATGAAGATTGGGGAGGCCTGCACGAGCCTCCATAAAAAAACGGCCATTTTCGGCCACTTCCGGTTTTCGTCAAAACAGGAAGTGGCCGAAAATGGCCAGTTTTTGACGAAATGAAGATCGGGAAGGCAGGCCTCCCTGAAGCCCCAGTAAGTGTATTTTGCTTACATTTTTTATTATTTTTATTTTTATTTAAAAAAACGTTTTTTCCCCTATTTTTTGCTCTATAGGATGCATGCGTCCTATGGTCCGATGCGTCCTATGGAGCGAAAAATACGGTAAGTGACGTCTATTTGGTCCTCAGTTTTCTTACTTTCACAGCTACTTCAAGCAGAACAAAGTTAACGACCACCCAAACTAGGTCGCATTTGTTTTCAGCAGTAATTATAGCATTAATGATGGTTGCTAATATAATGGAACTCACTTGCTTCAACAGCATCCAATTTTTGAACACTCTCCACGACATCACCATTCAATATTTGTGGCAAAATGTCATGCAACTGCATCACTTCAGTCGTCAGCCTTTCCAAGGCACTCTTTCTGACTTTAACAAATTCACCTTGTGTCTCAGCTGTCTGAAACAAGAAAAAACCATTTAAAACTTTTTAATATTCTTTTTTAACTCTGAAATTTACTTCTGTGAGTTAGCATTCCAGCTATAAAACATATTAGCAACAATCCAATACAGTTGGATTGTGTCTACTTACACAAGTATCTAAGTCATGTAATTTTGACACTGACACAAGCACAACTGTAGCTTGCAAACACTCTTAAAAGCCCAAGATTCTGTCACATTCTAGTATCATACCAAGAAACAGAACCCAGGCAGGCATATGACGGGAACGGTCTCAGTCCTCAATAACTCCCACTGAATTCTATGGGATAAGGTAAATAAGCTGTACTCTGAGATAAAGTTGAACAAAGGAATACCTGGCCCTCATGTTAGACACTGGGTTCACAAATGGTGGTCCAGCCTGACAGGAATCCTGCACAAGGCAATGTGTCTTGGGCACAAACCATCCCTATGGAGTTTTTGCAATATACTGGTCCTTTCATCACCCACACTCCAGCACGATGGACATGTATGTCAGATATTTCAATAGTCAATAGAATATAAAATAGACAACTTGTTCACAACTTTAGGATGAGAAAAAAATATACAGTATAATTCTAAAACGAACTAGCAGAGGAAACAATGGCATCCAATTCCCTACATTCCTTTCATGACTGCTGGGACTCCTACCTCTGAATGCAAGTTTCCATTTCTGAAATGTGGGCAGTATTTTAAGATGTTATGCTGGCTCCCTTGCAGTGGCGTAGTTTGCGTAAGGCGGTGGCTGAGGTCTGCTCCAGGCAGCAGCCCCAGGGGACGCTCGCTGGGAGCTGCCGCTGCTCACAAAATTAGGGTGATGCAAGGAACTAAGTGCAGTAACTAAGAGGCGTGTGCAGCAGCTGCCCCCAGGCAGCCAAAGAGGTTGATAATAATATAATATACAGTATTTATATACCGCCTTTCTGGTCATTGGATTTCTCCTCCGACTTTATTCAAGGCGGTGTACATGGGCAGGCTGTTCTAAACCCCAAAGGGTTTTTACAATATAATAACGTTCTAATCTTTCATAGAATCCTTCATTCGAAATGTTACTTTCACAGTCCATATCTCCCTCCCTCTCTCTCTCTCTCTCTCTCTCTCTCTCTCTCTCTCTCTGGCGTTCGCCTCAGCACGCTTTTCCTTCAGCTGCTCCACTCCCCCACAGGGCTCTGCAGCTTATCAGCTCGGCGTGCCAGCAGCTCTCCGACAGACTTCCGGCCGTCTTGAACTGCTGTCCTGCAGATCTTCAAGCATTTGTGAGACGAATGCTCTAACCAACTGAGCCAGACGCCCCTGCTCCCTTGAGTTCCAAATCTTAGGTACAGTGAAACCTTGGATTGCGAGTAACTTGGTTTGCGAGTGCTTTGTAAGACGAGCAAAATTGTTTTCTAAATTTTGACTTGATAAACGAGCAATGCCTTGCAATACGAGTACATTGCGTTCTCCAAGATCTCTCTCTGTGTGTTTGCAGAGTAACAATAGCGTCTCTTGGGCAACAATCTGCCCTCATTAACTGTTCATTAACACTTTGTTCTCCCTCTGCTAGAGGCTCCATTTGTGCAGAATAGCAGCTCAGGCTTTGCTTTGCAACTTCTGTCTTGCAGACCTCATTAACACTTTGTTCTCCCTCTGCTGCCTCTAGCAAAGACATTTACTCTGCAGAACAAGGCTCAGGTTTTGCATATCAGATGTTGCAAAGTGAGCTACAGTTTGTAAGAGCAAAGGAGTACTCTGCAGGGCAGCTTCTTAATTAGCTGAGCTCAGGAGATAATGCAGACACACACAAAGATCTCTTGCAGAATAACGAATCATCTGAGTTTCCATTATTTCTTATGGGAAAATTTGCTTTGATATACGAGTGCTTTGGATTACAAGCACATTTCTGGAACCAATTATGCTGGCAATCCAAGGTTCCACTGTATATTATGGTAGCCCTGAATTCTCAAGAATGTTCAGTGATGCAAATTCCACAAACCATTCAGATAACTTATTAGGTTACCCTAACCCAGCAATTCTTAGCTGGAAGGCTTTCTAAGTATTCAACTTAAATATAACATACCCTTAAAATTATTCCATTCTGACTTTCCTCTGGGACAAGAAAATATCCTACCTCTTCTCTGTGATGCTCATCTTTTTTACAGCAAACCCCAGTAAGGGCTGCTTCATGTATTACAATTTTTTTATACTGAAGGTCCTTCCATGTGGAAATTAATATGCAAATACATGTTGTTCTAGTTGATTATGAAAGTTAATGTGCTGTGGTAGTAGAATGTTGGTAGATTAGGCCAGGGAGGCCCAGGTTCAAATCCCCACTCAGTCACAAAGCTCACTGTTTGACCCTGGGATAGTCATTATCTCTCAGCCTAATTAATCTCACAGGTTGTTGTAAGGATAAAAGGTGGGGAAGAGAGAACCTTTTATGCTACTCTGAGATACTTAGAGGAAAGGTAGAATAAAAATATACTTAATAATGTATTACTTTACACATTTATGCCAGGAAAAGCAACCAGTCTGCCTTCTCAGACAGTAAAAAACCTATATGAGTGCAACCCTCACACAACATAACCTACATAAAGATTGCATGCTAATTCCTACATGTCTTCCACATAGGAATGTTGTAATGCAGTGGTTCTCAAACGTTTTACCACCGGTACCCACTTTTTAAAATGACACCCTATCGGGATCCACCTAGCTTTACAAGACATAAAAAAGTGATCTAGAAAGAAATATTTATTTACAAGTAATATTTTATTTATTTATTTGCAAGGCAGTCCTAATGAATAGCCTCAAGGCTTGAGGGGCTTAGTTATGTGACCCAGCCTTCACCTGCCCCCACTATCTGTCACTGACAGACTTGGGGGACACACACAGAAAAAAGACATTTATCAAACATTTATCTTCCTATATTTGCACAAGCTTGCAAACTGCAGGAGCTCAGCTGTTTGCAGGGCAGCTACTGTATCTGGTTTTTGAATAGCCTCAGAGCTTGAGGCAATTACTTATCTAATTTTCCATCACCCAGGACCCACCAGAAATCAGGTCATGACCCACCAAGCAGGTCCCAACCCACAGTTTGAGAAACACTGTTGTAATGTATGAAGCAGGAAGATGTTTTATGTTCATTCGAACTGTCCAGTTCATTCGAACTGTCCTTGTTTACTTTCCCATCTCTACAACCTATTAGTAAATTCACTAAAATCGGTTGAGTATCTTTAAGTAGACAAAGTAATTGCTTTACAACCCAATTGTAAGTATATTTAATTGAAAGTTGCCCCATTTTACTAAATGGGACTTATTTCTAAGTACTATACATCTTCAGTCAGCAAAATCATTTTCCTGGCACCTCAAAACCAACTTTTCCAGACTGCCTTTGGCTTATACTCTTAACTCCCATTCCCAATACAGTAATAACAGCCAAGGTTCTACCTACCCTTAACACACACTCGCTCTCCCCCTACGTTTAGAAAGCAAACTCCATTGGAGTAGGGATCTATCTATAGCAGCAGTTCTCAACCTGTGGTGCGTGTACCCCCAGGGGTATGCGGACCGCAGGTTGGGGGTACGAGGAGAGATGTTCCCCATTATCAGCTGCTGCGATCAGTAGCTGATAACGGGCAGCGGAAAAATGGGTTTTTCTCCCCAAAAGTGTATTTTTCCGGCCTGCAGCGGGGCTGAGTGGGTCCCACGGCTCACGCTGCAAGTCAGAGAGAATCAGCAGGGCTGTAACCTTTCCCCCTCCAGCTTGCAGCATGAGCCGGAGGACCCGCTCAGCCCCTCCGCAGGCCGGAAAAACATTTAAATTGTCCCCAGTAGCTCTTCCTATCATTCTTCACAGCCATGTTGGATCTCCCAATTTGTCATTTGTCTCTGCAACAAACTCTACAATCAGGGAGAGCAGGGTATCCTGGCATGGGAGGGGGGCCAACCGGCATGCTTGTTAGCACTGTACCTGGATACAATAACTTCAAACAAGACTCATGTTGTGTGTGCGACTCTGGAAGATGCCATGTCACACTGACAGCACAGAATGAGCATCCATGTGTTTATGAAAACAGTAATCTGAACCTACCAAAATTTAAACCCACTTGTATTCTATCCTTCAGACACCCATGTCTGAAGAGGAATTTTCTTAATAAAATTCAAGTTAATAAAATGGTTAATAAAATGTCAAGTAATTAAATACAGGTGGGCCCCCATATCCATGGATTCGCTATCCACGGTTTCAGTTATCCACGGATCATGGGGATTCCCCCCCCCCCAGGCTTTTACTTTTTTCTCAGTAAACTTTGTTTCTTCCTTAAACAGGAGAAGCAGCCTTTGGTTGCTTATTGCAGGCAAGTAGAACGAGACTAAGAGAGGCTCTGCAAGGCTCTCGTTCTACTTGCCTGCAATGGAGGCTGCTTCTCTGTTTTAAGGAAGAAACAAAGCTCACTGAAAGAAAAATAAGAGCTGGGGGGGGCACGCATGCCTGCCTGCAGGGGAGGAAGGGTGGGTGGTCCTCAGGAAACCATGGAGGGGTTTCGCTCCTATCCACGGTTTCAAGTATCCACGGAGAGGCCTGGAACATATCCCCAGCGGATATGGGGCTTACTGTACTGCAAAATAGTTATCAACTATTTATATTACCCATATGCAGGAGAGTTTTTCCTCAAAGCTAGCATCTGACTAAAGAAATGTTACTCAATCATGGTCTTAAAGAAATATTAATCATAGGCTTAATTAATCAGAAGTTTACAAATACAGTCACTATGAATAAAAAGGTGGTTTGTTTTTAAATGTTGCAGCAGACCCTGCCTTAGAAGAGCCATTCCCTGCTATAGGATAGAGAAGGGGGAATGCCTCTTCTAAAATGTCACCCATAGTTAAGCTATATAATAGAAATTGCATTTATAATTTTCTTTAAATGTGGCTCAATTAATTCAGGCCAACATTTTAGTAGATCAAGGCTTTTAATCAGCCCCCTTTTATAAGAGCTTTTATTGCTATTTTTGTAACTTGCTCTGTCTGTTTAGCTTTTTTAGATAGTATTGTTTTTTAGAGTTTTATTATATTTACTGTTTTATGATTTATATATATATATTTATTGTAAGCCACTTTGGGTCCCCCTATGGAAAAAAGCAGAATATAAATTCAATAATAATAAATAATCAAGCACAGTAATCTGCACTTTACAATATTATATTAGGATTTTAAACTCGTTCAGCTTTTTGTCAACTGCCCTGGAAACAGTACTGAAGAGGGCAGTAAAGCCATTTTTTCAGAACAGATAATAACTAATCAATCAACTGCCCTCAGATTTTCTGGTGTTGGATTCTCCTCACATTTTGAAGGTAAATGCTATGGAAAGGAACGTGAAGGCCGAGACCATCTTTCTAATGCTTCCCGCCTGAACAGTTGTGACTTTCTGGGTGAGGGGCTCCCTTTGTGGGCAAGACGCAGCGAGGGGCGGCTGGCTGCGGCTGCTGCCGCCGCCTTTGGGGCCAGAAGGTTGCTACGTCCCTTTTTCTTTAATAACTTGCTACTCCGACGTCAGCCACACAGCGGGGTCAGTCAGTCCCACATTCTGTGGCGAGGGGTGCAGATTCATGGCACTCCCCAAGGAGAAGGAAAGCCCTGACAGGGCTCAAGGAAAAAGAGGAATCGCAGAGGAAGATTTCTAAATGCCACGGCAAAGAGCTGCGCCACCGCTCTCCCAGCGGGGCTGAGGAGACTGGAGACAAAAGGCTTCTTTGGTTCGCATTTCAAGAACCGAAAAGCGGTTTCTCAAAAAAAAAAAAAAAATCCAACAGTCCTAAAGTACCTGCTGCTGCCCCTCCCCGGAGCTGCAGGCACTCCCACAACTCCCGCGCTTCATAATATTGCCTTGTTTGCAGCAAAAGGAAAAGGCTTCACAATCCCACCCCAGAACGCTCCACGTCACGTGACACCGAGCGCTACGAAAGATCAGACTCGCGCGCGCACATGCACAGCCTCAACTTCCGCCAAAAATTCTAAAGCCACCAATAGCCATGATTCCCTGTGGTCGTTGAGTGGTAGTGCCGCTCTACGGCTTCTCAGCTCTGTGATCAAACATCCGCTTACTTCGGCATTGGAAGTTACCGTGGAAACCCATAGAAATAGGAAGGCTAGAACAGCCTGCGCCTCTTGGCTTCCAGTTTGGTTTGGAATCTTCCGGTTTTTGCTGCTAATTAAAACTGCAGTCGTAAACGTCTTTACTAAGGAGTGAGGACTCCCATAGAATTCAGTGGGAGTTACTTACTTTTGAGTAAATATGCATAGACACGCTGCATCAATTATAACAGCAGAACGTGTACAGTAGTATGCACGTCTGCATTCGAGAGGATACTGATTTAGGGTAGTATGACTCGAGGGGACGCTCATGCTAATTTCGAGCTCCATGGACCGGCACGCAGGCAACGCGTTGCATGATTTTTAAATGTTTAAAAACTTTTAAAAAAATAACGGTTTTCGCATGAAACAACACCCAATTCTTTGCTGATCCCTTCTGTTTTATGGGTGAAAACCTCTTCTTGCTCAGTGACAATCCCAGAGTAGAATCCGATTTTCTCCATTACGGACAACTCTCACTCCACCCCACGAGAAACACCGGAAGCGGGTCGCGTGTGTTATTTACTGATTCGTAGTCTACGCTTGCGCCTGACGAGTGTGCCTGTGACGTCATCCGCACGCGTTCTACAGGCTGCCTGGGCTCCGCCTACCTGGGGGTGGTGCGTTCTGTCTGGCCAGGGCGGGGAGGAGTGGGATCATCCTCTGTGGATCATGGCTCCTGCCGCTGTCGCCTCCGCTGGGCAGCCTCCTGAGATCCAGTTCGCTCAGAGGTTGGCTGCCAACGAGAAGAAGATCCGAGATCGGGCTCTGAAAAAACTCCGTGGCTACATCACTCTCAGGACCCGGAGCCCGGCAGGTAAGCTCTGGGGGAAACACGTGGCGCTGCTGTGGGGCAAAGGGAGCATGCCGTGCCCGTCCCCAGGATCCGCTTTAATGGCAGAGAGGAAATAGAAATGTGTGTTACAGTGTTTGGTAGATACGCATCTGTGCAAACACTCTGGCAAATGCCTGGAAGGGGGAGGCAGGCGTGTTAGTGAGGGAAGCACATGGGTAAAACTGTATCAGCGTATGGGGTGCTTGGAAGGGACAGGGCTTTGCTTTCCTGTGTAGAGATGCTATTAAACTTTGGAGGGAAGGTGACTGGAATAATGGTAGAGCTGTCTTACATGAAAGGATATGTTGTTATAGGAGAAACAGATGTGCATTGTGTAAGAGTGGGTACTGTTAAACTTTTTAACGTTTCTTTCTCATTTCTCTAATGTGCCTTTTTCCTTTTGGTGTTTAAGGTGGCTTTAGCCAAGAAGAATTATTAAAAATATGGAAAGGACTCTTTTATTGCATGTGGATGCAGGATAAACCCTTGCTGCAGGTACGTTTGTCTGTGTTAGGATGTAGAATAAAGTTCAAATGCCTGTGGATGTAATTCTCCTTACACATGTAAACCAGTCAGTGCTTTTACTTGAAAAGTAAATCCCGTTTCCAAAGAGTGCACAAGATTGTGCTATATACTATTTATTTATTTTAAATTTTTAATACCCCACCTTTCCAGATCTGAAAAGGAAACCTAAGGTGGCTTACAAGTAAAAAACCCAAAATAAAACTATCAAAAACAGAATTAAACAATATTTATTTATTTATAGAATTTATACCCCGCCTTTCTCCCACAAGGGCATTCAACTTAAATATTGACTTAAATTAAATAAAAAACTTAAAACCAAAACAATAAAAACAACTATACATATGAACTTGCAACACAGCAGGAAGGGGTCAAATTAACCAAAGGTCAGAGAATAGGTTGTTGGTCTGACTTGGTTTAATGGGAGTTAAACTGCAATCCTGTACACACCTGGGAGTAAGTCCCATTTAATTCAGTGACACTTACTTCTGAGTAGGCAAGCCTAGGATTGACTATCAGATGTGTGCAGGGTTGTAGCCATATGTGCATAGATTTGGCTACTGATGCTGGCTTATTTATAAATGAGTAAAGAGAAATTAAGAGAAACAATAATTTGCCCAAGTACATGTCTGGGACACTGGAGGTCCTAGTTTAATATCCTGGCTTGTTCAGAAATTCTGGTTAGAACAAACTGGGATTTGCTGAGTTCGGGTGTGTGGTAAGTCCTGTTGCTTTGTAAATAGAGAATGGGAGTAGAAAAGAGCCCTAGGCACTTGGAACCAGGATTAAATCATGGTTCCACATGATGACTGAATTGGGTCATTGACCATGAGAGAAGTTAGAATAAAATAAATTAAATGTATTGTTTGTTCCCTGTTATAGCAATGTACCAGGAAATGTACCAAAAGCCTGGGCTTTAAAATGCACCTTTTAAAGTCATGTCCTGTCATATTTTGCAAGGGGTGAGCAATTTCCACTCTTCACTCCAGCATGGTATATTTCCAGTAGGTCTTGTCTCTTTTGTGTCTTTTATAGATTGTGAGTCCTTTTGGGACAGGGAACCATTTGTAAACCACTTTCAGCGCAATCCTGTCTACTTTTAGAACTGCGGAGTAATTGTTCCGCTGGTCTAAGGTGTCGCATACATGCTGGAAAGCACATTTGCGGCACCCAGAGAGTAAGCGGTGCCGGCAGAGAGGCCTGCTCTGCTCTGCTGGCACCACGGGACAGATGGATGCCACGGTGGAGAGGTAGGTGCTGAGGCTGGAACCGGGCATTTCGGGGGGTGGGATTGGTCGGCGGAGCCAAGGAAGGGGGAGGGATCGACGGCAACATCCTCCGCTATATCCTATCCGCCTTCTTAGGGCTGATTCACACTACAGGAATCCAGGCGCGTCACGGATCTGCGTAGCGTAGCGCGGAGCTCTTTGACAGCATTTTGGATTCTTGCGGAGCAGCTGCGAGCTCCACAACACAGAGGCTGGAAAAATGGTTTCCCCTCATCTTTTGAGGGGGCGGGCTTCGCGGAGCTGGGGCGGGTTCGCGGAGCTACTGCAGCCTACCAATCAGATGAGGGGGGGGGAGAGTGGCTGCATGCCAATCAGAACTACCTCCAATCACTTTCAGAAGAAGGTGGGACAGCAGGAGGACTTCCGGCCAGCTGTGCGCGCTGGGGCAGGGGCATCCGCGCCTGGAAATGTGAAGTGTGAATCAGCCTTCAGGCCTGTTGGGCCTTACAAGGGCTTCTTGAATGTTCGCCAGCAAAATAGCTGTCGCACATTTGAGTAGACCGATTGGGGCAGCTTAGGCTCTACTCAGGATAAAAGGATGAATGTCCCTTTACCCCGAGGAGGACTCCGGCTCTGCTGGCACAATATTCTTAATAATAATAAAGTAGGCATGTGTTTGTAACTTAGTCTTGCCAGCTAATATTTGACCCTTGTCAAGATGACCCATCACTTAATTATATAAAGCTGTGGTTGGATGATCTACCAATTAACGAATCCAGCCATAGAATTTCATAGTTGCAAATGTATATTTAACAAGAAGATCCATATGGCCTGAAGATCTTAAATATGTAAAAAACAGGAAATGTGAACATATAAGTAACACATTGAATAGCTAGATATTTCCTAATCTGAAATTAGGTCACATTATTGTGTTCATGTGTTGTTGTTCAGTCGTTAAGTCGTATCCGACTCTTTGTGATCCCATGAACCATATCCCGCCAGGCCTCCTGTCCTCTACTATCTTTCTGAGTTCGCTCATTTTCATGTTCATTGCATCGGTGATGCTGTCTAACCATCTCATCCTTGGCCTTCCCCTTCTCCTTTTGCCTTCAATCTTTCCCAGCATCAGAGTCTTCTCCAAAGAGTCTTCTCTTCACATTAGGTGGCCAAAATATTTGAGCTTCAGCCTCAGTACCTGTCCTTCCAGGGAACAGTCAGGGTTGATTTCATTTAGGATTGACTGATTTGATCTCCTAGCAGTCCAAGGGACTCTCAGGAGTCTTCTCCAGCACCACAGTTATCATAATCATCAGGGACATTTAAAGAGCAGTTTTGGGTCCTGTAAGGGACATCTTCTGAAAAGGAAACTGGGTAGATTTGGGAATGCGGATAGAATCCTTTGATTCCGGTTTTAGAATTATTCATACTTAAGGGGTGGCTCATGTAATCTACTTTTGCTGCATATATTTTTTCTTTTCCCCTCTTAGGAGGAGTTATCAAACAACATATCACAACTTATCCATGTAATTGAGAATATGGAAGCTCGTAAGTCTTTGGATTTTTTATTTCCTGTGTATTCAGAAACTTCTCCAAGGCTCTTTGTTCACAAATACATATTGTGAAGCAAAGTCAGGATTCTTTGTGTTTACAGGGTGGTTGTAAAGACAGCATCTAGATAATATACGTGAAGCACTTTGTGCACTCAAAGTGCTATACAAATGTTAAGCATTATTTCAAAGAAAAGCAAATGCCTAGCCTCTGTCATTCTCAAGCAGGGTTTTGACAGCCAGTGTGTTTACCAAGCGGAGCCTGGGAAGGGGTTCAGTTCCTGGCTGACTTTTTATGTTGCTCTTAAAGACACTACAGCTTCGCATGGCTCTGCTTCTCCTGGCATGCCTGCTTCTGGGGAGCTCAAACAGGACATGTTGGTTTTCTTGACCTCTGAAAGGTCTAGAAAAAATGTTCCAAATAGTTAGACTTTACAGTTGTCTAACACAACTGGTATGGAACTTACTGTAAGCATTATCTTTGTTGTTTCTCTGCAGGGCACCTGTTCATTCAGACTTTCTGGCAAACCATGAACCGTGAATGGAACGGAATTGACAGGCTGCGCCTTGATAAATTTTACACGGTAAAAGCAAACTCTGCAGATGTTGTTTAAGGACAAAGTATTCCCATGATGCAGACTCGCTTCACAGAGGTCTACTGAGAATGCACCTGTTTTAATTATGTCAATTGTGTGTCTGTTTTAAACATTAGGGTACATAGGTTGTTTTTATGGTAGCTGAAATAAAAAAGTTTATAGTAGTGGCTCAACTTGGACATCATGCCAAAGCATGGTTTGAGCTGCCAAGTGGCCAGCAGACAAGGCATGGTTTAGAACTGCTTTCCTGGGTTATTTTTCCCTCCTTTAGGCACCTGGATTCATAAATCCTCTCCATCATGCAGCAGCCACTGGAGGTGGCACAAGGGCTGTAATTCTGTTTTGTCAGTTCAGGCTTTGCACCAAGCATAAACTCTGGTTTGCAAACCCAGTTAAAAACTGTGGTGGCTGATTCTAGTTTGCAAGCTGATTGCATCCCATGGTTTTTCAAGACTGACATAAAACCAAATCAAAGTTACATTTCCTTAACTTTGGCGTGATACCTGAATTGAGTCAATGATAGTCATTGACCAGCTTCCAGAGCTGTGACTGCCTTTTAGAATATCAATCTACGTTTTTGCCCAGCACCCCAGTTTGAACCAGGTGAGCAGATCAACATGTTCAGAAAAACCATTTGATGCAGCCCTTCTGGGATTGTGTAATTTCAAGATGTAGGCATTGCATTTTGGATGCTTTTTCCCCATGCCAAAAATGCTTTGCATAAAAACTAGTCTGTTATCGAAAAGGGTTCTAGCACAGCCCTTTTCATGACTTGCTGGTTTTTCTATGAGCAGAATTGGAGGGTGGGTGGGTATTTTAGCGCATATGATTCCCACATTTGCATTCTGCAATGTAACAGTCTGTGAGATCTATATCTTATGCTGCCTCCAGAATATATAGCTCAGCTAGCTTTCTAAAGGCAGGGAGTTTTTGATGTGGGGGAGCATTCCAGTGTGCTGAATGGGACCTCCACCTACATTCTGCCATTGTTGGCAGTTCTGGAAGGGTGGAAGAACAGTTTAGTACATACCATGTGACTTTTTGAATATGTAGATCTGACCTAAGCATAAGAACATCCCACTGATTTCAGTGAAACTTGTTTCTATGTAGTAGTTTAGGACTGGGTGTAAATAATGTATGTTTAGTAAGGGTTTACCTGCTGTGTAACCGATGCTGAGGGATTTTGGTATTATGGAGAAATCATTGTATTTTGTCTGCTTTATTGCATTAAAAATGCAATATTAAACTTGAGTTCTATAAACCCACCATGTTTCCACAATCTATTCTGATGACAGGGAAAAGACTTCAATTTCTGTATACAGGAAATTATTTTCCTCCCCATAGAAACCTTACTTAAGATGTCTGTGTGTTTTCTTTGCAAACACTCCTATGACTAGAAAAATTGTGATGGGATGCATCTTTTCTAATCTAGTTGATGCGTATGATGCTGAGACAGTCCTTTGAAGTACTCAAAAGAAATGGATGGAATGAAAGGTAGGTGATCCAAGCATGTCTGAGAGAAAGAAATGGTCATGAGTACGTAGGGCAAAACTGCACCCTTAGCCTTCTTAAATGCATTTTTTTACTCACTCACACACACTCACACACACACACAAGAGGAGGAGAGTGTTGCATCCTACACACGATAGACTCGCATGAATTCAAGTGTACATACTCTTCTCCCCCCCCCCCCGGCAAGACAAATCCACCCCCCATTCCACTTATTCTTTTTATGCCTTGGAGCAAACCTGACACAAGAGAGTGAAGGTGCTGTTCCCTCAGTCCTCGCATGTCTCTTGTACTTCGCTTTTAGTTCTTAAAGAGACAGTATGTATTTATTTGCTTCAAGGAAATTTTGATTATACTCAGTTTTGGTTTTACATGTTGACCTTGGAACATAACCCTCACTTAAGATGCGAGCTGACCTTTTCTCAATGTCTATGTCTTGATGACTCTATAAACAATGTCTCAACAAAAGTATAAATTTGTGCAAATTGTCTTCCAAAGCAAGCAAATTAATATGAATATGTGTATATTTGGACCATTTGTATGGTTTCAGATGAAAAATTTGGATTTATGCTTCAGCAATAATAATAATAATAATAATAATGTAATATACAGTATTTATATACCGCCCTTCTTGGTCATTGGATTTCTCCTCTGACTTTAATCCAAGGCGGTGTACATAGGCAGGCTTTCCTAACCCTATCTCTCCTCTCAGAGGCTTTCACAGCTTTTTGTCAGCAGCATGTCTCAAACTTGCCATTCACCAATCTTCGGGCTTGCAAGGCGGTGGCTCTACTGACTGAGCCAGACCCCTCTGCTTCCAATAGACACATATACCATAGACATACATTACAGAGGCTTGGTGTAATGTTCAGAGCACACATATATATTTCAAGTCACATGCTGATTTCAGAACTTCAGGTCAGCCAACATATTTGATATTCTGTGTCATGGTGTTTTTAACATATTAGGGTCATTTTCTCAGGGGATTTCCTGAGACAGTACTTACTGATGAGAGAACTTGACCCAGAGTCCTGGTGGACATATATACACACACTTTGTTGCCCCTTATGTGCATTTATTTCTGTGGAGCATTCCCTTGACACATGCATGTGTGCATAGACACACACGCACCTTCAATTGGTCCCAAAATGGAGGTTTGCCGTTTCGGGGTCTGGGAGCTACCAACAATGCTTCCATTGGGATAAACGTGGTAGGCTTGATCATATATTACTCCTTGCGCTCTGGAAGCAAAATAGAGTTGTGCGTATTTCTGAGAATCGCTGGATCAAGATTTCTTTCTGGTAAGCAATATCTGAATGTTTTCTGATGAGATGCATTGATCATTCTTGGAGCTGCTGAAACGTCTCATGATGTGGCACGGCTGAACAGATCATGATTATTTTCTTCTTTTTCATTCCTCAGTTTCACTGAGCCATTTCTGAATCTGCTGATGAAGGAGGTCATTCGCTCTGACAGCAATGCTCCTATTGGGATAAAATTTCATTTTATCGACATCTATCTGGAAGAGCTGGCCAAAGTTGGGGCCAAAGAGGTGAGCGTTAAAGTCTTGGTGATGCACATTTCTATGCTAGGTGGCAAGTCATGAAATAAGTATCTGCTTAGCTTTAGAACATGAAATATCTGCCATAAAGTCTTCCACAGAGGGATTTTCATGCCCAGTTTATTTGTTAGGCTTGTGTTTAGTTAATTATGGCTGATGGTGGCCAAACTATTTTACCCCAATGAGTGTTTAGAGCAACGCCTGAAAGAAAATAGTTTAAAATAAAGGGCTTCCCCCAATTTTTCTGGAATTGGAGTAACAGCCTTTGTTTATAAGGCAGGTTTGCTTTGCTGAGCGGGTATTTAATTTTTAAAGACCACATCAGAAACGATCTTTGCAAGTCGTCTTTCAAAAACGAACTGTCAAGAGCTATAAAAAAAAAACCTGGCAGCCAGGGACTTGTAACTTGGGGTACACTGTGCTGAGACATACCCCTACAGACCCCCTCAAGCACAGACGTTGTGTGCACAACACAACGATGTTTTTTTTGAGCGTTTTTGTGCTGAACTCGCAACTAAAGCTGCAGTATTACAAGGATTTGAAGGGTCATAAAAAAAAACCCTGGCAGGTAGGAACTTGTAACTTGGGGTACACTGTGCTGAGACATACCCCTACAGACCCCTAAAGCACAGAAGCTGTGTGCACAACACAACTATGTGTTTGTTTGAGATTTTGTGTTGTCAGGTCTATGCTTTACATAGGAATGAATGGGCAAATTTGTTATTCCTTAAACCCCAATGAGTGGCGAATGCAACGCCTCTGCTACAGGTATATGAAACACCTGGGAATTTTTTTGCAGGTGGTTATATCTTTTTGGGGGTCCCTTAAACATGTGGAACACACTGACATTTGGGAATTCTGGGGAAATCTGACCTCGGGTCGAAATGGGTTTTAATTGTGATGCAAAAAAAAAAAAAAGCTCTTGACAACATACTTCCAAGAGCCATGCATTATACATCGAAGAGCCGCATGTGGCTTAGGAGCCACAGTTTGGCCATCCCTGCTATACACCTTTACATGGGAGTAAGTCTCACTGAATTCAGTGGGAAGTACTTCTGAGTAGATATACATAAGACTGCACTGTAAGTTCACTTGAAATCAATGGGACTTAGTCATGACTACCTTACAGCACAATCCTGTGCATCTCTATTCAATTCAGTGAGACTGACTCCCATGGAAACATGTTTTGGATTGTAGCCTCAGTCATGACTAAGTTTCCGATGCATTGTGTTGTATGTTTTGTTGCTTTCACTTAGATTGGACTTTGTATATGTTGTTGGTTTCCGCTTTTCTAGTACAGGTTGAGTATCTCTTATCTGGAATGCTTGGGACTGGAAGTGTTCTGGATTTTGGAATATTTGCATAAACATAATGAGATATCCTGGAGATAGAACCCAAGTCTAAACATGAAATTCATTTATGTTTCACATATACCTTATACACATAGTGTGAAGGTAAAAAAATTTTACGATATTTTAAATAATTTTGTGCCTCAACGTGCTTTGCACTATGCCAGCCAATGCCTGCTGGCATGCAATTTTTTTAATTTATTTTTTAAAAATTCTTGATTTCAGAATTCCGGATAAGGGGTAATCAACCTGTACTACATAATTCTTAATAAATCTTTCCAATTTATAATTTGGCAAGTATTCATGTTAGTGCTACCCAAATAAACTGACCAAGCCCTCACTGGAAAATCTCCATTTGTTGATCTTTAAAAATATAAATATTTGTTTGATTTTATAATAGTTCCTGTAATTCCATCTGAGCTTGCAAAATGAATGTCAGCAAGCCTATCTTAATGTAATTTTTCATTTTATATTTTTGTACAGGGTGTGTCAGAAAGGTTCAACTGAGTGCATAGTGCAATTATTATAATATCAATATTAGCTGATGCTAGAATCACCATAGTACAGAACTTAGGCTGAGATCCTAAACAAACATACTTGGTACTAAGCCCCGTTGAACACAGTGGAACTTTCTTCCAAGTAAACATGCAAAAAGATTGTGATGTTGAGCTACTACTCAGAATTCTGACAGCATTTCATTCTGGTTATATTATACATAAATATATCTTCTCATATTTCTTCCACATATTTGGCCTCTGCTAACTGATCTAAGAGACACCTTTTAAATGGTGATTCTCTTATATTTAGCAGGGCGTTAAAAATCAAAGCCGGTTGTGAAATGCTTCTAAAGGACCTCTCCAAACTCAGCGAATGGGCAACCAAATGGCAAATGCAGTTCAGTATTAAGTGATGCACAATGGGGCAAAAAGAATCCAAATTTCATATATATACTGTTAGTCTGAGCTGGCAGCAGCCAAGTAGGAAAGAGATCTTGAGGGCATAGTGGATTATGCAATGAAAATATTGATCCAGTGTACGCAGCAGCAGTGAAGAAGGCAAATTCCATGCACAGGATTGTTAGGAAAGGAATCAAGAATAAAACGGCTAATGTTATAATGTCCCTGTACAAATCTATGGCGTGGCCACATTTGGAATACTCTGTACAGTTCTGGTTGCCACACCTGTATGGTTGCCTTTACACCATATTGTAAAGGTGCAAAGAGTGCAGCTGAAATGATCAGAGGACTTTCCTTCCTTGCAAGAAAAGGCTCCAGCATCTGTGGCTTTTTAGTTTGGAGAAAAGGTGATTGAAGGTTTGACTAAAGACATGTCATTCAATGAAACTGATTGGCAGGAGATTTAGGATGAACAAAAGAAGGTACTTCTTCACACAGCACATAATTGTAGATTTAGTTGTCACAAGGTGTGGTTATGGCCAATAGCTTGGATGGCTTTAAAAGGAAGTTTGGACAAATTCAGTTCAATCAATTCAGTTCAATCATTATGAGTATCTGCTACCTCCAGATTCAGCAGCACTAAGCCTCTGAATGCCAGTTGCAGGGGAGCAATGGTCTGCCTTTCTCTCCTGCTTGTGGGTTTCCCAGAGGCAGCTGGGGGGGGGGGGTCACTGTGGGGAACAGGATGCTGGATTAGATGGTGCCCTTGCCCTGAGCCAGCAAGACTTCTTAATGAACTAATTGTGTGTCTGTTTTATTGCAGCTCACAGCACAGCAGAATCTCAAGTTTATTGATCCATTCTGCAAAATTGTTGCCAAAACCAAGGAGTAAGTTCAATATCTGGTTTGGTTAAAGTGGTGTTTTGTATTTAAAAAGCAGTGGTGAACAAAGCGAATGTTCTTGTAGAGAAAAATTAAACACAGGCCAAAGAGAAGCAGAAACAGCTGAGTGTTCATTATAAGGCAAGACTGGTTTCCTTTTTTGTGCCTGGAAATGAAAGTGTGTGTAGCCATGGGAACCACATCAGTTTCTTTGTACTGATAAGAGAGCTGATCCTTCAGATGCTACTGCAATAATATCAGAATATTTGAAAAAATACTGGGTAGCTTTTGGTTTGGAGTTCAAGTGATTGACTGCGTGTGTGTGTGGGGGGGGGATTAAATTCAACTCTGGTGATCTCTGTGAGTTAGCTTTTCAAAGGAAGAGGTGGGATAAAAGTGCATCCAGAAACTTGCATATCTTTATGATGTTCTTTCTCTTCCCCCCCCCCCAAACAATTCAGTCATCGTCTTCTGCAAGCCATAATTCATGGTGTCTTTGAAACCATTGTGGACCAGTCTCCCTTTGCTATAGAAGATTTAATGAATGAACTGAAAGCAGGCAGTGATGATGACTTATCAGAAGAAGAAGACTGGGTTGATGAAGAAAATAAGCTAATAGCCAAAGGTAAGGATCTGGCTACCATGATACGTTATCTGATCACCTCCAGGCTGGATTACTGTAATGTGCTCGTTCAAAATATGTACTGAATACCCTTTTCTGGGAGTAAGCCCCATTGAACAAAATGGGACTGACTTCTGAATAGACATGTGTAGACGTGCGCTGTTGACGTCGGTGTCTTTCTTGATATTGTCCTTGCAACAACCCTATATGGTGATATAATTATCACCATATTTCAGCTGAGGAGGTGAGGGTGTAGCTTGCCTGAGTCCACCTATTGAGCTCTTGGCAGAGATGGGATTCACACCCGGGAAATTTTGATTCACAGCTCAGTGTCTTAGCCACTACACTACACCAGTTCTGTTTGCATCTTAGTACCCCATCCCCTTCCTTAACAGGTTCTTCCACTTTTCCTGGCCAAGGCTTTAACCAGATGTGTATGTAGCATACCTCCATCATGGGAGAGAGATGTCTGAACCTCAGTGTGTTTGTCCTTGGGGTGCAGATGTGCAACCTTAAATATGAAGAAATGTGTACTAAACTTGTCCTGAGTGCTCTGTTACCCAGTTGTTGTTTCAACATGCTTGTTAACAAGGTTTCTTTTTTGCTGTGCAGACAAGAACTTGTCAAACAAATCTCCACCTGGTTCTGAGGCCCCGGAGGGTCTTTTAGAAGATAGTGATTATAACATTGGGCCTGTTCTCCAGGTAGGGATCTTTGTTAAGAAGGGTTTGTATTTATACTTAAGACTAGTTCTTACAATGTTCTAACACTAGTGGTTACTTAAAGCCTGAGAATCTGTGTGGGCTACATCCTTTCTTTTGAAATGCTATAACTGATACTGACCTGCAATAGCTTTTTCTTTGGAAATTGGAAAAAGTCTCCAGAGAGGGGGGAGCTACAACAAAAAGTCTCATAGCACCTTAAAGAACAACTATTTACCGTATTGGTCTGAGTATAAGGCTCACTTTTTTCTCCTAATTTAAGTTTTTAAACTAGGGGTGTGTCTTATCAGGCTGTTGCAATTTAATGCCAGTGATTTAATTAAAAAATTTTAATAGCACCAAACTTTAAGGGTGCGTCTTATAATCAGGTGTGTCTTATACTCGGGACAATACGGTATTTCAACATAAGCTTTTGTGGTCCACTTCATCAAATGCATATAGGGAAAAAGCCTATACCATTATTTGATTGAAACATTAGCTGAACAACTGTTTCTCAGGTTGTGGAGTACCAAAATGTGTTAGGCCACTTCGTGTTTCTGTTCATTCTCATTCTGTTTTTTGTTTCACAGTTTGATTATAAAATGGTTGCTGACATACTGTTTGAATTGGCCAGCCGAAAAAACACACCAATTTTTAACAGGAAACACATCTACAAAGTGATTAAAAAGTAAGTTCCCTTGAAATAAACTCCCCTTTGATTGTGACTTGCTTGAGTACCTTCTGCTTCCTTCCACATTCTTGAGTCCAGCAGTCCTGCCCTTTCCATTTATCTCAACTTTTTTTTTCCAATAAGTGCAAACTCTTTATAGCGCGTATTGTTTCTATCTGCGTGAGGCTGAAATAATATAACGTCTTTCCATTTATTTTCCAGATTCCAGGACCTTGCAGAAGGTGAGGCTTCGGTAACCCTTTGCTTGTATTTTGTTGCAAAACAAAATGCTACTGTAGTGGGGGGAAACATGTGCTTGTTGGATATCTGCTATGGGTGACTGGCGTGTACCTGGACTAGTTTCGTTTCTTGTAGGTTATTTGCCTGAGTTTTTCTTGGAAGGAATAATTATCCTGATTTTCCAATAGGTTATGCTTTTGGAGTGAAAAATCACAATTACAGTATCTGACATTTAACAGTTTGGACAAATGTGATATGGTCTTGCAGTTCTCCTGCTCTTTAAATTAAAAACTTGACTTCCTGGATATTTAAAATAATGAAAAAAGACTAGATGTTATACTGCAGGGCGTGATTAAAAAAAATCTCGGTTTGCTAATATAAGATCTGGTGAAAGCTCTTAAAAAAATAACTTGGTCAGGATAATTCTCATTCAAACATTCTCTTAAACATCAGGGTCTTTTCCACAAGATGACTTCCCGGAAGATGTGTCTACGGATGAAGATGACGACACCTTCAGCAGGAGAAAGTGGAAAAGGAAATCTGGCAAATCTTTGGATAAAACCAAGCTGGAAAAAGAAGGTGCATGAGACAGCTCCTTGCAGCATCTTATGCAGTCTGCTAACTTTTTTATTTCTACCCTGCTTTTTAGTCAGTCAAAGCAGCTTACAATTTAAATCCAAATAATAGGTACAAATAATAGGTTGGAATCTTGAGAGTGTCTCTGCCTTTATTTTCCCTTTTAAGTAAGCAACCAACCGGTGCTTGGTGAATTTTACCGCAATAGAGTGCCTTTTTGCTGTTGAACTATTAATATTAACTGGCAGGAGGGGAGCTTTGGAAGTGGCTCAGGTTCAGGGTTTGTGCGTAAGTATATAAAGTGTCCGAATGTGAACATGGGCCAAAATAATCTGTTGTCAGCCAAGATCCCTGTTGAGTGTTCTAGTACCAGGAAGGCTTTTGGGGATAACTTGGAAAATACTGTGCAATAACAACATAGCAGTGGTCCTGCCGTGGTTAGACCAGTTGCTCATCTAGGTCAGCACCCTGTCCAGCAATACTTCTGAGAGATGCTTAAGCACAGCTTCATCACGGGCCCTTGATACTAATCACGGGCCCTGGCAGTCGGGTGTCTGCTTCTTTCTTTAAAAGACAGAGCTGCCTTCTCAGCTGCTAGCAGGAAAAGCAACTGCTACTCAAGTGCTTCATCTTTAAAGCCCATTAATTTGTCTTGACAGAGAATTCTACAAACAGACAAAACGGTGTTGAGAAGGATGATGCCAACATAGGCCTGCAAAAGAAGAGAAGGAAACGGAAGAGGAAGTCCAGGCCAATGACTGTATCTTGCACAGCTGCTGGAAGTAATGAGACAATACCAGTGGAGGAGGTAGAATCCAACGACCTGCGCCAGGACAGTGAATCGCCAAATACGAAGAAAAGACAAAAGAAGTGTTTAACTAGAGAAGCAAATAAAATTGCCTCGGCAAGTCCCATTAGAGAGCTCGGTGAATGCACTGTATCAAAGTCACTGACATGTTTGATAAGAAATCTAAAGAAACGACCAAAGAAGAAAAATTGCAGCCTGCAGAAAGTTCGTATAGAAACTATCTACCAAAATGGACAGGCTGATACAAATACTGAAGATGATGCCGGCCAGTGTGCACCAGTAGAATGTGATAGTAAAGTGGCGATGAAGAAGAAAAGGAAACCAAAGCCTGGAATGGTCACTAGAAACGGTTGTTCTGAAGAAACGGTGAAGCAGCCAGAGAAGGAAAGCCTTGCAGAGTTGGAATCCGCAATAGTCCAAACAGTTAAACTGAAGAAAAAACACAAGTTGAGGAATTTGGAAAAGAATAGCGTTTCCAGACAGAAAATAGTCACCTTGAAAAAGAAAAGGAAGGTCAAGGAAGTCCTAAATTCTGTAGAAGAAAATGAACTTACAGCTGAAAACAAGAAGAGCAAAAAGGATGTAAGTAGAGCCCTCTGTTGTTGTTGATGATGATGATGTTTTCCTACCATGTCCAGTAGCATAGCCGGGGGGGGGGGGGGCATGGTAAGTGCTGCACGGCGTTGCCTTCGCTGCCGGACTGGCTCCAATGGTGAGTGGATGGGGCCCCTTTGCACCTCCATGTCACGCCATGCAGCACTTACCATCCGGCCCCCACTCTGGCTACGCTACTGCCCACGTCTGATGTGCCTGCCTAATACACACTGTTGTCTATCCCTTTGACTACTCTTTCAGGAAAGTAACCAAGACGTTGGTGAGGGCCACTCAAAGCTTAGTAGTGGCTCCTCTCATGCCACAGTATGTGGTCTCTTGGGCTGCATATCCCAGTGGGTTCCTCTTTCCAAGTACCACTGGATCTGCACAGTCTTGCCTCAAATAGCAGTTAAATTCCAGATCTTTCTGTTCTAGTTAGAGAGATGTTTTCATGTTTGGTTTTGCTTACAAAAAAAGAAACTGTAGGAGTAGAATAGAAGCTGAACAGCCCATTTCCAAATAATCCTTTTCCCCCTCTTGAATTCATATATATCTTAAAATTAGAATCAAATGCTTTTATTTTGGTACAGGTAGTTTGTTACTGGGTTCTTTGCTTGTGCAAATCTATATTTAGATTTCCTTCAGAAAATTTCAGTCTGAAAAGGTTTAGCGTTCTTGTACAATGGCTTGAACGAGTTGTTGGGCAGTTTCATGCGGAGCTTGTTATTAAAAGCTTGTAAATTGTTCAGTTGTACCTGTTGCATCATTCCAGCTGAAGTAGTGGAGTCTCACAGTTTCAGTGAATGCCTTGTCTGATGTTTGAGCTTAAGGGATGGAGGAGAGAAGGTCAAACAAGATTAGTGAGCACCATTCTTTGGTTTTTTCAATTGTTTTGTTGTAACAGACAGTGTCTATTCCCTTGATTTTAAGTATCTGAGAATATAGACTGTCAGTGATATTGCTGAGGCCTGTGATTGTGCCCTTCCTCAACCTGGTGTGTGCAAAGTAACCTGTAACATCTCCCCCCCCCCCAAAAAAAATCATGGGAATCCAGTGTATTGTGCTTTATGTGGTCTGTGTGATGGGGAGCACACTGATGGGTTTGCTACCCCACCATGTACTTCTGGCTTCCAAACGTGTGAGGTAGCCCTGTGTTGGCTGTTGTTGCAACACCAATAGTTGTTTTCCTTTATATATGACATTCCTAAGCCAAAGCCCCTAGAGCTAAAGGGCTCGTTCTGTAAGCACTGCATTATTGAACCCAGACTCTGCTGTCGCTTTTTTTGTGTTCAGCTGCTCTTTATCTCCCTCCAGGAGACTATTGGCACAGTCCCTCTGCTGAAGAAAAAGACGGTAAAGGCAGGAAATGACTTCATAAAATTTGAAAAAACAACTCTTCCAAAGCCAGCGTTCTTTCGGAAAGCTAAAGGAAGCATTACTTCCATGCAGGTACGGTGACACAAAAGGAAAATGGTTCCTGAGTAGAACTACTTTCTACTCTGTTCTGAGTAGAACATAACTTCAGTCCTGAGAAGACAGAAGGATGCCTGCTGTAATGCAGTTATATGAGCGCAGTTCTGTGGGTTCTCCTCCCCATGCTCATGCTGGCTCTGCTCTGACTTTTAGTGAAAGGTTGGTGGCCTGCCTAGAATATGAAGTACAATATTCATGCTTGCTTTCTTCCAGCAGACATGTCAGATTAGCAGGACTAGGGGGGAGCATTGCTTAGGGTGCAGAAGGTACACAGGACTGCTGGAATCAGACTCCTATTGAGTAAAATCATTGGTCCAGAACTAGGTTGGTTCTGGTCTCCAGGGCGTCTGACAGGAGCCTTTCTCAGCCTTACCTAGAGATGTCCCCACATCCCCACTCATAAAAAGAAAAATGGGATCTCTGTGACAAGATTAAAGAAAACGTGGCCTGAATCTTTGGGAGAGGAGCCGCCAGTCTGTACGGGGCTAGACAGGCCAGTGCTCGGAGTCTTTATAAGGCAGATTCATGTGTTTGTCCCTGTGTCAATGGTTAAGACTTCTTAAGTACGGTAAGTAGGAAGTATAAAACAATCTGGTCTCTAGGATTATTATTTTTTTAGAGGCTTCTATGTTTGGCATCATTGGGTCACTGCAGATGTGACAACTGCTCCGTGTTAACAAATCAGAAGGAAGCTTCAGGAATGCAAACTGCCCGCATACACCTACCTACACCCACCTACCTACACACACAGACTACACCTACCTCCTTGGAGCAAACTTTCTTCTGTCTCGCTCCTCCTCTTTTTCCTCTTCAATAGTTAAGCAGTTAACTTCTGATGTTAACCAAGTTAAGGCTATCTAGGGTTTCCCTTAACCTAACTTCGAAGGGAGTTCCAGATTCTTGGTTAATCTTAAACTTGCTTAATATCAAAGCTGATAAATTGCTTAATTACGGTTGAGGAAAGTAAGGCAAATTTACTCTAGGGAGGGGCAGAAACATGACTTCTAGTGGGGCTTGGCTCGTGGTATGTTGTAGCTAAGGGGGAGCCATTGTTGCACCTGCACCACCCGTTGTTGATGCAATCCTACCAGTTATGTTTTTGTTGAGTCTGCTTTTCTGCCCCTTGAGGGGCAGCATTCCCTACAAGAAGCAGTGTTTCTGAAGGTCTTGCCAAAGTGCAGCAGCCCTTGGATTCTAAGCCTCATGCCATTTTAGAGGAAACTAGGGAAGCATGAAATATTTTATAAAGACACGAGGCATAGATACTGGGATCCAGCAACTGCACGTGTTTTTGTGGGGTGCGCAGCGGGGTTCTAGAGGCTTCTGGTACCCGCCCTGGAGCCCTCCAGGAGCCGAACAGCTGATTGGCACTATGCAGTTGCATAGTGCCGATCAGCTGTTTGGTGCTAGATAAGCAGGGAGGTTCTACGGGGGTGCTAGAAGAAGCTTCTGGCACCACCAGCCCCGGACTCCCCCAGGTGCTTATCTAGAGGGAAAACAGTTTTTTAAAACACCCCCCAGGAGTGATGTGCAAACCCCCCCACCCCAGGTGCAACATCCTAGCTACATCCCTGCCCAAAAGGGCTCACAACAAAAAAGAAACAGTTGAAACAGCAACAACTGCTTGAAGAGACACTGTGCTGGGGTGAATAGGGACAGTTGCTCTCCACCTGCTAACTATAAGAGATCCACCATGTGAAAAGGTGCCTCTTTGCAAAGTTAGCAGGGGTTTACACTGGTGATGCTTTGATACAGTTGTAATTTGAGTTGTAATATATTTAGATTTTTATTATGAGTTTAAATATACTTGTAAACCACCTTAAATGATTGATTGAGACAGGAAAAATGTTTGAGTAAATAACTGGGTGAGAAAACCAACTCTATTGGATGTCATCTTTCCTTTCTGTAGTTGAGCAAGCTACAATCTTCCAACTCCAAAAAGGTCACCTTTGGATTGAGTAAGAACATGACTGCTGGTAGGTTCAAATGGACTGTGTGCCTTTTATTGTGTGTGTTTTTGCTTTCCTGAAAATGGTCAACTTAAACAGTCAGGAGGATGCAAGTGCATTTTTAAATAGCAATGCCTATTTTGTATCCTCACGTAATATATGTTAATCACCTCCATTTACTTTTATGTGAAAAAGAAAAGGGCATTGAGATGGGAACAAAACGTTTTCTCTTATTGGAACCACAGCGATCTAGGAACAGGATTTGCCCTTAAATGAACTTTCTCTCTGAGTGTGTGTACTGTTGCCCACTGAAATGAAGAGCTCCAGTTGATACTCCTGGCCTGAAGTACATACAATCGATCATACTGACAGGCCCTTTGGCAATAGAAATAGTATCAATTGGCATGTGCGATATTCCAGTTGATTTTCTATTCCCCCAAATCACAGTCTTGAATTATTGGAACTTGATCTGGATTCCTTTTGCGTGTTAACAGCTCTCACAAACAGGAAAACTTACTAATGTCTAGCAGGAAGAGGATGCTGAATAATTTTGCATTTTAATCTTGACAGAATTTAAGAAGACGGACAAAAGTATTTTAGTCAGCCCCCAGGGAGCGTCCAGAGTGGCTTTCAATCCTGAGCAAAAACCGCCACACGGGGTGCTGAAGTCGGCTTTGGGCTCTCCTGCAGAAACACCTCAATTACAGAAATCCTCTTTAACGCCAACTAAGAAAAGACCAACTGCTATGGACTTCTTCTAAGCAAAGATGGACTAGTTTTATACACAATATTTCAGTAACTGGATACTTTTGAAAGTATTTTTGAAGTTAATACGTATACACAAGAGGTTGTATCCTAGCTGCCTCTTGCGCAAACAGGAGGCACTGCCGTTTGCACAGGTGGGGGAAGATCTCCTCAGTCCTGGGTCTCCTGATCCTCAAGAGTGAATATTAAGGAGGGGAAGTTCACGTGTGTGAGCAACCTTCTGCTCATGCTCCTTAGGATACAATCTAAGGTTCTTCGTATGACCTAAGATGCTGTTACTTTTCGGCACTTCTTTGCCTGTATAGTAAAATAATTTTGTGTATGTTGTTACCATAAGAAAGGTAATATAAATTGGATGTACTCCTTGGGCTTCTAATTATAGAGACCCATCTTTTAAAAAGAATAATAATAATTGTTGTTATCTTGGTGAATGTCTAAAGAGTTCTTTGAAACTGTTGTTGCTTGTATCTGTTAATCCATTTTTTTTCCTAGGAAAGAGAAGTTAAATTGGGGAGTCTCAAGTGTAACTCTGTGGAGCTAAGACACACAACTCCCCTCCCCTTATTCCTGTTGTGCTTTATTCTGTCATTACCTACAAGACAGTTCCCTTCTATCTTTCTACCAAAGCCTTTGGATTAGATATGGAATATTTGTTCCAAGTGAGCTACTTTTATAGAAAAAACCACTTGAACCTTGGGTGAGAGACACATCACAGTATTGATTGTAACTCAAGTACTACAGTTGACATATTTTCTGAAGCACTTCCCTTGGTATTGTTGGCTGCTTCAGATTTGGCTCCTCCTTTTGTGCAAGAGAATGTTTGTTTTCTTTTCTCTTCAGTAAAATATTGCGTTTTTATAATTTCTTGCCCACAAACACTCACATAAGTGGCTTTTTGAGACAGGGTAAGGTGGTTTTGAAAAAAAAATGACTTAAACTACTGTGTAAGATGTAGTTGTATTCAGCATGCAGAATATGTTGGTGAATGTGCATATCTTTGCTTTCCTTATGATTTCAGTCCAGATCTGTTATCAGATTAATTTATTCTGGGTGTTAAGACTGTTTTAAGGACAACAAAGTTTGGGCTCAATTTCTAGCCTGGATCTCAGCCCCTCATTTTTTCAATATAACATACCGGTAGTTCAAAGTTAAGATCTCATTTAATCTCCGTCCCTCACCAGATTAATTCAGGAACTCTTGTAGGCACAGGAGATACTATAATCACAGAGTCATGATGTGGATGACTTTTCTTTTAGTTTAGCTGATGGATATTGGTGAAAACATTATTATTTTTTAAATTTCTCTGCTCTGCTTTAACTTCATGGTGAATGATCCTCTGGGCGATCACTTCATTTAGAGTTCAGGACACTCAGAAAGTCACAAACTACTAATGTTCTTGGTGACTGACTGTTTTCAAGTATCACATCCTCTTTTGCTATGTGCTGTTGGTCTGAGAGTGCCGAATTGTCCCGTTCCCCCCCCCCCCTTAAAGTTTCCAATAGTATGAAATGGTCAGGTTTGAGAGACTTGTATGGATGACTCATATCAGATACTGTACAGTATATCTTTAACTCTTTATATTAACATTTGCTCTTTAAACTGATGTTTATATAAAAACAGGAAATCCATGACACTGCATCAGAAAACTGCTTGTGATAAGACAGTGGAGAACTAAAACCAACATCAGTTAGTGATCTGCTTTTGGATAAGTCTGTTATAGAATGTGCATATCAGCAGTTGTATATGCATTAAAAGTATTTTGGTGGTATAATATTCCTTTGGCCAAACCGATAGGACTAGAATACTTAAAGGTATTAGGATATCCCTTTATCTTTCTACTGATCTGAACCTCAAGGTTTTGTGCTTATTCTAAGAGTCATGGACAGCTGTGTTATCAAATGTGTTGCAGAACAAAAATGACATCTCTATTTATATTACAGATTACTGAGGAGGGGGGAATAGCTCGTAAACATGCATGTGTGATACATTTTCCTGTTCTTTTGTGCTTGTCCAGGATTTCACCGTGAGTCTAATTAGAAGCAGTAATTTAATAGACATGTTGGCTTGTACCGAGTTCCTTTTCCACAAGCAGAAGGCACTTCTGTTTGCATAAGGGAGGTATGGTATTTTTGTTGATCTCCCTTAATTCTGTGCCCCTACAGTCCTGTTCTGGGGGGTCCCCTAGCCCCCTTTGGACAAACTTTTCAATGGGTGCAGGGGGGTTGCTGGGCCAAGGAAGAGGAGCACGCTCCTTGGGATACAGCCCAACATTAGTTCAACTACTCATTAGAAAACCTGCAAGAAATGCAGCTTCAGCGTAGGAGTCCACTTGTCTATATTTGTCTTAGACAATATAAAAAGCAGGAATCTTCACATTTAGACCAGCTTGTCAGCTCATAAACAAAAACTGTCTAGAATCAGTAAGGGTTAAAATAGCTTGTATTTAAAGAGCAATCCTTTGTAAAGATCTTATTTTTTTAAAAAACTGCTCAGTTTAAACTGAAACTTAAATGAAACAAAATCTGTTAATGTTGAGTTTAAAGCTTTGTATTAAAAATATTTAGGAGTAAAAATTTATCAAGCTTTCATGAGTGGAAAAGCATCTGTTTTGATCTTTTTATTTCTTCTGGTGCCTTGTAGGAGCAGTGTTTTGCTGTGTATTTTACCCTTCTCATTATCCACTATATATCTCCAGATCCATGAAAATAAGCCACCAAAACTTGGCTAATAAAGTTGTCTCTCTGAGCATTGCATGTTCTTTTAATTCAATTTTCAGTTTTAAATCTGCCCTTGCAGGTTGGTGGACAGCAAAACTGAATATGACATTGAATAAGATCTTGACAAAAACACAAAATAAGAATTCTGTGTCTGTATAACCTTGGGTAATAAAACTTAATTGAAACAAAAGTATTGTAAGGAGAGAATAGCACTCAAAACGAATAATTCCACAATTTGTTTAGCAACAGACACCAACAATGCTATAATCTCAGATGTCATACTGTGGAGATAAAAACATTTTTTAGTCAAAAGGAACATCTTGACCACTCTAAGAAATGATGGGCAAGGAGATTATTTCTTCCCCGGCTACTTGTGCGCTGTATTTTGACTTTGCTGATCTTTCTGGTACACAATAAACATACAATTTGGAGGGGGGGAAACCAAGATGTCAACAATATGCTTTGCATGAAGCAGCCATCAGTGCCGTGCCCAGCCGATTTTGCGGGTGGGGCCTGGCCCTCGGCCCCGCCCCTAAAACTAATTAGCATAAATTATGCTAATTTTTTCGGGCGATTTTTTTGGGGGGGGTATTTTTAAAGTATGTCTGCTTTGCGGCACTTAACTTTGTTATAGGAGCCTCCAGCGAAGCGATCGGCTCTCCAGCGACGTTCTCTTCCAGGGGCGCAGCAGATCGGCGATCTGAGATCGCTCCTCTGCAGCCCCTGACCCAAACTGCTCATCGTAAGCTCATCGTTTGAGTTCGCGCATGCGTGAATGGCTGTTTGCTATGCGCATGCGCGAACTCAAACGATGAGCTTACGATGAGCAGTTCGGGTCAGGGGCTGCAGAGGAGCGATCTCAGATCGCCGATCTGCTGCGCCCCTGGAAGAGAACGTCGCTGGAGAGAGCCGATCGCTTCGCTGGAGGCTCCTATAACAAAGTTAAGTGCCGCAAAGCAGACATACTTTAAAAATACCCCTTAAAAATCGCCGAAAAAAGCAGGATTTTTCCCGCTCTCCTCCGGAGCCTCCCGCCCCCCCGCACCACCTCCCGCCCTTGCGCCCTGGGGCCCACCGCCCCAGGGCACCACGTCAGGGGACGCCCCTGGCAGCCATTGCTCAGGAAAAGTGCTTTTCATACACTGATGATAATTTCATGGAGGCAAGCTGAAATGTACGTATGATCTATTTTGCTGCCACCAACTGCAGCTTCTTGTTGCTTGTACATATAAAAGCACTATTCAGTTGCTTGTCTCTTTGTGGAAACCAACATGTGAGAATTTCTTCAGGGCACATCCATGATGTGCACTTAGCCCCCGTTCAAGACTAAAGATAACAGTCCACATTTCCTGGGATCATTTTGTTTAATGATCCCATGAAATGTGGACTGTGTAACAAATTCAGCATTGCACAATCATTTGGGAGTAAGTCCTATTGAACTAACTGCCACTTATGGGCACCTCACTTATGAAGAAAGGCTGCAACATTTGGGGCTCTTCAGTCTAGAAAGAAGGCAGCTGAGGGGGGACATTGAGGCATAGAAAATTATGCACAGAGTGGACAGAGGGTGTAGAGCCAGGATGGTGTAGTGGTTTGGGAGTCGGACTTAGACCTGGAAGATCCAGGTTGAAATCCCCACTCGGCCATGAAGCTTCCTGGGTGACCTTGGGCCAGTCACTATCTCAGCCCCACCTACCTCACAGGCTTGTGAGGACAAAAGGAGGGGAGGAAATATGTACACCACTCTGAGCTCCTTGGAGGAAGGGCGGTATAAAAATGTGAAAGATAAATATAATAAATAATAGAGGAAAGTTTTTTTTCCTGCTCACACAGCACCAGAACCAGGGGACATTCACTGAAATTTACTGGCAGGGGAATCGGAACAGGCAAAAGCAAATAATTACCCATCATGTAATTAATCTGTGGAACTTTTTGCCACAGAATGTGGCAAGGGCACCTGGCCTATATGCCTTTAAAAGGAGATTGGACAGATTTATGAAGGAAATGTCCATCACAGGTTGTATGTCATGGTTATATACAACCTCTGGGTTTTAGAGGTAGCCTAACTCTGAATGCCAGATGCAAGGGAGTGGCAACAACATACAGGTGTCTTGTGTGCTCCCAGAAGCATCTGGTGAGCCACTGTAAGATCCAGGAAGCTGGACTAGATGGGCCCTTGGCCTGATCCAGCAGGGCTTTTATGTTCCTGTATCAAAATATGCAAATCTGCTGTAGTCCAGCTAATCATATGATGCCAGTATGCCTGTCATCCCAAAGCACCGTTCATTTGTGCTCCCATATGTTGTTAGAGTTAATTTAAGATATATTTTGTGCGGGTGCTATGACATACCAATAACCTGGTAAACCTCAAGTTGATCTGTTTCTTTGCAGCAACAAATGCCATTCCAAACAATGGAAGGTAAGAATGGGGTAGAAAGGCGAGTTTTCCAATGGCCAGCCCATTGTTGTCTGCAACAAAGCTCTTGCTTTTGCTGCCCTCAACAGAAATGGGTTAAGACCAAGAATGAGTTCTTTTCCATTGAAATCTGTAACTTGGTTTTACTATGCAGTTCATGGGCTGAACTGACAATTCCATTAATAGTCCTTTTTTCCATTAAATGCTCTGTATATCTAAGCAAGGCAAATAAGATTTGCCTGCAGTTAGCTTTTATAATTGGATATGTCTAGGGGCTGTTTCAGCTTTGGTTTCTTTTATTCAGCACTACCATTTACAACAAATTCTTTTTGCATGTAGTATAGCAACCAAGGATCTTATATGGAGGTTCTTTCTACATCGGATTTCAAAAATAAGGCAGTATGGAGCTGTGCTTCCTGACTCCTGTGGTCTCTGTTCTATGGGACAACGATGTTCTAAGTGGCAACCCTTTAAAACAGTGTTTCTCAAACTGTGGGTTGGGGCCCACTTGGTGGGTCACGACCTCATTTCTGGTGCGTCCCAGGTGATGGAAAGATTAGATAAGTAATTGCCTCAAGCCAAGAGGCTTTTCAAAAATTGTCCTTCAAAGAGCTGGGTTCCTGCAATTTGCAAGATAGCTGCCAATTGCCCTGCAAAGAGCTGAGCTCCTGCAGTTTGCAAGCTTGTGTAAATATAGGGAGATACAGGTAAATGCTTGAGTGTCTTTTTATGGTGCATTTTTTCCAAGCCTGTCAACGACAGGTAGTGGGACAGGTGAAGACTGGGTCACATAACTAAAAAAAACCCATAAAGCCCCTCAAGCCTTGAGGCTATTCATTAGGGCTACCTCATTACGAGAAATTGATTGAGGTTTTTGTCAGATAAACAAAATATTACTTGTAAATAAAATAAATAAATAAATTTAAGTCTTGAAAAGCTAGGTGGGTCCCAATAGAGTGTCACTTTAAAAAGTGGGTCCCGTTTCTAAAACGTTTGAGAACCACTGCTTTAAAATATAGGCCATTGGGCAACTCTGCTATATGGTAATGAATGATGATGGTGGGGAAACAAAAAGGCAAAACAGATTGTTTAAATCTTGGGAGACAGCAAGTGTCATAAAATTGCTATATTTTGTGTGTGTGATTCCTTTCTGTCATTCTATGTATTGTATTGTATAATGTATTGTAGCCTCCCTGCTTCTGGCTACCCAAGAGTGCTCCATAGATCCTGTGTTTGTTGAACTTCATTTGCAACACACAAAACAAACTTCATTTGCATGGCTCTTCCTGTTGAGAGAACCAGGAATGTTTGAAGGATGAGCCAGCGCGATTGGCTCATGTTCCTGCCAGACCCCTCCCAAGAAGGGGGGAGGTAGATATCGGTACAGATGACGACATTTCAGCTGAGAAAGAAAAACGGTCCTGGCTGGAAGGTCGCTGTCTCTCCTCTAGTCATCACAGGCTCCGGTAGAGAGCTCCGGCCAGGGAGAGCCGCCGGCAAGGGGAGGCTGGTGGTTCCATCATCCAGGTATAGTCAGATAAACTGTTCTTTATCTCTAGTCAGAAATCATTAGTTTTTATGTTGGTTTTAAGTTTGTCGTCTTTACGTCGTGCTATCATATTTTAAAGTAAATTGAACTTTGTGGGCAGCAGCCCTGAATTACAGTGCATGCATGAGATTCTGCAGATTTCATCTTCTGACTAGTTGTATGATTGCAGATGGTTAACCTTTTTTCCAAATCCAATTCTCTTCTTTTTCTTGTTCATTTGGTTCGGTTGTTCCCTTTTTATTTGACTTTTAATACACTTTTTTTCAGTTAATCTTGAGTCTGGCTCTGGGAAAATCAGTGGATTGTCACGTCTCCTCGCTCTGCAGGTGCTACTGTGAGAGTGATTTTGATAGAGACCCCCGAGCTTCAGTATTGTTCTAGGAGGGGGGTTCTGCCCAGGGAGCCCCTCTGGCTAGCCTGATCTCCTGGGCTGGTGGCAGCAGATTCAACCTACCAAGCCTTTTCCCCAGTAAGCTGCATGACCAAATAGGGGAGAGAGGGGAATGTGAGCGTGCTAACCACTAGGTGCTACTGCCCTGGGTCAGCATGCGGTCACTGGCAGCCCCTCTCTTGAACCTGAAAGCAAGTTTATGTTGAACATATTCTTGTCAAGTGATATAGGAGCTCTGTAACCTTCAAAACAGCCACTTGTATCCATTACTGTAATGTCAAAAATCTGCTCTGCCAGACATAATCTCTACATCTCCCTTGGCTACCCCTAAGGCCATCAGCTTTTCTTGCTAACAGCTGGAGAAAGTGATATCCTTTCCTATATAAATGTGATAATATAAAGTCTGCTGCCTTAGACCAAAGAATTAAGCAATTCTGTTCAGCTGGGAATGCCAAACCCAGTTTGGCACGAACAGTAATCCTTGACACTGCCTGATTGATGTTCATTGCAAGATTTGCAAAAAAAACATGCAAATTAGCAGTGACCCTCTCATAGTATGTTGGTGCTCCTGCTGTCAAGCCCCTTAGTTTCTGTGGTGATCAAGTGCACCATGCAGGGTTATGGGGAGAGAAGCAAAGCATTCAGCCCATGCACCTGACCTTCCCATGTACTTTCAGAGACCTTTTGAGGTGACTGTGACAGACACAATACTTTCACACAGACAGTCCCAGTAGTTGCTGCCACCACTCAGGGAAAACCAGAAAAGGGGTGCTCTTCTACACCCTTTGTCCTACCTGGAGTGATCCCAGTTATCGGAGCTCTCTCAGCATGGAAACCAGTTACCAAAGAAATGACCAGGAAGCCAAGTGGTCTAGCCAATCCCAGCTCCTCTGCACCCACACCTACACACAAGACCTTGTACTGTTAGCTGCAAGTGATCTAAGAAAGCAAGGCTACTTAGACTTTTCTCAAGTTAGACCTATGAATGATTTTAGCTGCATCTCTGTTATTTGCCTCCAAGGTCTGGAGGGGCATGACAGCAAAGTGCAGGAAACTACACATGCTGGAGCAAAGCATGCATTCTCAATCCAGCCCTCTCTTTGATGGGGTTATAAGGATAAAGAGTTTCTTTTTCCTATTGAGGCTTACTCCAGCTTACTTCAACAGTGGTAAACTGTAGCCCAACCCCCAGGACCTCCCCTCGGTCATTGACAGGTGGGTGGACTTGACCAATCAACAGCTGTCCATACAACCCAGCAGCATGCCAGTGTTTTCCTAGGTGGGCATGGTGTCAACTGCACTGGTGGTATATCAATACACACCTTTGGTTAAGGCTTTTTCATGGATGTGCTTATTAGAGAGGTCTCAATGGCAGGCTGTACAGCTAAGAGAAGCCAACACCATGTTACATAGACACAGGGGTTTCTAGTTAGGGGTGAAAGGATCCATTTCACCACAGCTCCTTTGTGTTATCCAGGCAGGCCTGTTCTGAAATCAATATTAGATACTAATACTTTTAAATAGATACATTCAAAGCTAAACAAACCATCTCAAACATCATGAGGAGGTGGGGTAAAACAAGTATATATCTGCTTTTAGGTTTTGAGCATAGGTGCAGTTACAATTTCAGAGTGATCTGATTACGTATACAGGTAAACAAAGTGTAAGTTAGGTCCATTTAGTGCAAGTTTTAAAGGGGAACTGACCCAAATTCCATGTATTATTATTATTTATTTAAAGAATTTTTACCCTGCCTTTCTCCCGATAAGGGCAATCAAGGCGGCTTATAATAAAACATGTTAAAATACAATACAATAAAAAAACAATTAAAACAAATAATTAAAACAAACGAACCCCAGTGGGTCACCTTGTGATTATATTTATTAAAAAGCCAGCCCACCATGTCAGCCATCGAGCCCCAACCTGAATAAAAACGTCTTGAGGTCTCCGCCAAAAGGTCTCTAAAGATAAATGTAACATTATCAAGATGCAAGATTTTATAATGTTATGTGTGCGCAGCATGGCCAGCCCAGCCATGAAGAGAATTGATGCAGCTTGCATCTGTGGCAGATGACGGCAAGGGGGCCGTGGATTTGGGGTGCTCTTCACCCTGTGCCTGCCACTACCATCCTCCAGCCCACCGTGGATGCCAGCTACATTGATCTGCTTCCCGCTCACCTCCTTACGGTGCTCCTTGTGAAGTTTTCACAAATCCAGAAGTGCAGGACTTCCGGTTTTATGTAAAGGGATCATGCAAGCGAAGGAGCATAAGGACCTTGGTAAGGCTTTATTTCTCATCGCGCTGTGGCCAAGGCATTGGGCGGTGTCCTAGGTCTCACCACCCCAGTACACAGGCTGCTATAGACCTGTCATCACGCATCAGTATTATCCCTTATTTTTTAGTACTGTGTGCTCTCTCTCCTTCCATATAAGCCAAAAGAAAGTCATAAGAAATCTCGAAGTCATATTGACCATTTTAATAATCCCTGAAATCACATGTAAACTATTATTTTTTTTAAAGCCTATATTTAGTTCATTCAAATAGAGGGCATTTTTCCTCACTGCAAGGAAAGAACAACACAACATAATTACCGTCACCCAGGTAACACAACTGAAGATAGATGCAGACAACATTAATCAATTTACCACGTAACCCCTGAAGCTGTAACTCAGAGCACAAATCGGTTTTGTGGAGATCACAGCAGTGGTCTGAATTTTCCACTGTTTTGTGTGCATGTTTTTCAGAGAAGAAAATATGCAGAAAAGTGACTCTTGCCAAGTAGATAACCCCAAGCAATGGGGGCTCAAAGAAGTGGCTCGTGACTGCCAGACGACAGCAAGTGACGCAAGCTGCATATAGAAAGCAAACTGCTGAGGAACACAGTTTACGCTGGGAGGGCTTTTCTTAGTGTTTACAGAGGCTCTGTTCTGTTCTTTATCTTGGCTCCTATTCTCTATAAGACAAGTTCATTTGTTAGAGTATTTCTTGTAATCTTCTCTTCTAACCCAAACTCCAGTTTGACAGGCTATGACATTTAGAAGGCTCATAAAGATTTACATGGCAGAAAATCATGAAATAAACCAACTAGCTGTTAAATAATCCACTAAAAATGTATTTCTGGTATGAAGCATTGCTTCTTTAAAAGCCACTCACCATCCAATTTAGTGCTGCATGTAAGAGTCTATGTTGGGCTCCCTGTTGCTATATGTTCACTTTACATTGGAAGGACAAAGTTCAGGATATTTATGTACCGTACATTGTACTTTTTGCTATCAACTACGATGTAATGTAAAGGCATGGTCCTGTGTCTGAAGACTGTTACGTTGAAATATCTTCCACATACCATTTGGAAAGGTAATCTTTGAAAGAATAGCCTGAGCTATTGTTGATTCTCTGTGTACTTACTACAGGGCCGTATTAAGCATTAACTATGCATTGCAGTGAATTTTAAATCTGAGGGATCTTCTCAGGGATTGTGTTGGTTGTTATGCAATGTCAACACCAAATATTAGGTTTCTATTTTAGAGTACATGTAATTAATTCAGTGACTGTAGATCATCTTAGTTCATGGGTGTCAATTACCATTCTATGTAGAGTTTTACAAAGCTAAGTGTTTAAAATAAATAGGTCATCCAAAATGTGATTATGGCACTATTATCTTCTTTTCCATCTCACTTTCTGCGTGTACAGTATACTTTTGTAGTTACCTTGGGAATAGAAACTAAAGCTCCTTCTGTTGCAACTCAAACGTCACCCCACAGTCAGCTGAGTGTGTGACATTTTGTTGTTGTTCAGTCGTTAAGTTGTGTCCGACCCTTCGTGATCCCATGAACCATATCCCGCCAGGCCTTCCTGTCCAACACTATCTTCCTGAGTTTGCTCGTTTTCATGTTCGTTGCATCGGTGATGCTGTCTAACCATCTCATCCTTTGCCTTCCCCTTCTCCTTTTGCCTTCAATCTTTCCCAGCATCAGAGTCTTCTCCAGAGAGTCCTCTCTTCGCATTAGGTGGCCAAAATATTTGAGTTTCAGCCTCAGTACCTGTCCTTCCAGGGAACAGTCAGGCTTGATTTCATTTAGGATTGACTGATTTGATCTCCTAGCAGTCCAAGGGACTCTCAGGAGTCTTCTCCAGCACCACAGTTCGAAAGCATCTATTCTTCGGCGCTCAGCCTTCCTTATGGTCCAACTCTCGCAACCGTACATTGCTACTGGGAACACCATCGCCCTGGCTATACAAATTTTTGTTGGCATGGTGATATCTCTGCTTTTTATTATGCTGTCTAGGTTTGCCATAGCTTTCCTTCCAAGGAGTAAGCATCTTCATTTCATGGCTGCTGTCTCCGTCTGCAGTAATCTTGGAACCCAAAAAAGTAAAATCTGTTACTGCTTCCATTTCTGCCCCTTCTATTTGCCAGGAATTGATGGGAGGGTGGTATCGTCTGCATATCTGAGGTTGTTGATATTTCTCCCAGCAATCTTGATTCCGGCTTGCGATTCATTCAGCCCTGCATTTCTCATAATGTACTCTGCATATAAGTTAAATAAGCAGGGTGTCAATATACAGCCTTGCCGTACTCCCTTCCCAATTTTGAACCAATCGGTTGTTCCATGGCCGTTCGAACTGTTGCTTCTTGACCCGCATACAGGTTTCTCAGGAGACAGGTAAGGTGGTCTGGCACCCCCATCTCTTTAAGAATTTGCCACAGTTTGTACGAAGATTTGTGTTATTGTCACATCTGTGCCACTTTCCTTTATAGAATGTGGTTTACAACTTTGCTATCTAATTTATTCCCACAACAGTCCTCTCAGGTGGGTTCATCTGGGTAATTTGCCCTGTCACAGCTTCTCTAGACTAAACAAAACCTTAGGCTGCCTTCCCAAAGAGACGGTTGGTGTTTGGGATGTAGGCCTCAGCATGAGCCAGCCCAGACAGACAGTACCACACCTTTCTTAACAACCACTGCCTAGGTCCAAAGCAAGAGTACCAACCGATCCTTAGCCTAACTGATCTTTTCTAAAGCTTCTCTCTCTGCTGGTGCTAATAGACTGTGCCCTTGATGACTCCACAGTTGTTCTGCTTCACTTGCGTGTGGTTAGACTGGTGTCGTCCAGCTTCCAGGTGAGACCGTTGACATGTTACTTCAAAGGAACATGAGCTGTTAGGCATTTGTTGTAGCCAGCCAATTACCTCCCAGGGCAGGGTCCTTTTCAGCTGGGAGATGGTGCCACACACTGGGTTTCCAATGCTTGGTTAACACCAGCAGTTACCACTGTTCTCCTTCCTCACACACTGTCGGCGAAAAAAGCGGGAAAAATTCAAATTTTCCCGCTCTTCCCCAGAGCCTCCCGCCCCCCCAGGAGCCTCTGCGCCCTTGCGCCCTGGGGCCCACCGCCCCAGGGCCCCCCATCTGGGGACGCCTATGCACACAAACAGGGACCACACTCGGTTGTCTACTGTTAGTACAAATCAAACGCCTTACCTCAATTCACTCTGGTATTCTGAATCCCCCACTATCATGGCTTCCCAAGAGGTGGCTGAGGTGATGCAATAGCCACCTGGTAATCTTCATGGCTGAGCAGGATATTTGAATCTGAACATGCACCGTGATACACTGGATAGAGTGTTGGGCTTGAATTACTACATTCAAACCCAGTGTACTATCCGGAGCTATACTACAGGATTGGAGTCTTTAGAGTCATGTCATGTATAATATGCACCATATCTCCTTTTCTGGATTTGAGTGACCATGGCCATCTTTTAAGAGGGAAAAAGGACTTCAACTTTTACTCATGACCATCAATTCCAGGTCAGTATTGTGAGTACAAAATGTTATGAGATAAAACTTTTCATTACCAACTCATCTGAATAAAAGTGTTTTCAAACTCTGTGTCCCAAAATACTTGCACAGCAGCCCAATCCTGTCTAAGATATGGTGGCTGGTCTAAAGGGCTGGCCACTGCATCCTAGACACATTCTGGTGGGCTGCACTGGTGCAGCCCGGGCTCACCTCGGGGGAAGGGGACATTTGTCCCCTTCCCCCGATGTAAGCAGCGCAGGCCCCAATGGGCCTTCTTGGATGCACACCAGCTCTATTTGTACACAGGATTGTGTTGCAAGTCAGGTTTCCTAAGGCTGTAATCCCATACACTGTTTCCTGGGAGTAAATCCCATTGAACTCAATGGACAGTCACATAGACATTCATAGGATTGTGCTGAAAATCTCCTATTCCATCTAGTTCTTCTGGATTTTTATATTATTATTCAGAATGTATCACTCCATTTTGAAAGAGGGTTTCATAATTAATACTGTATTTTAAATACTATTCCAATGTGTCTCTGTTTGGGGCCTGATATAAGTGGAGTGTTAGCACTGAAACTGTTAGGAGATCAATGACTCAGGACTTTGCTGTATGGGGCCTTGAAAGCTATAATTATACACTATTTTTGTAGTATATCGGTTATTTTGTTATTTCTTTCCTCCTACATTGGTCTAAGGGAACCACAGACAATCTACAAAGCATTTTCACTGCATGGTAATCACTACCACAGTCAATATAGATTTTAAGTTCAACAATAATTTCTTAGACTGCTGCTTTTTTCAACAAAGCTGAAAACATGCCAGTCCCACTAGCTGACACTGCTGTTTCTATTTGAAACTTTCTGGCATTGAAAAATAGCATTGATTTTAGTCCTCTTTGCATGAAAACCAGCAGGTCAACATTTCTTGTCAGAGCAATTCAAACTGACCATAACAATCTCCACCATAGAGTGGGTTTGATATTTTCATCAATTTTCAGTATACTTTCAGAAAAAGGAGCCAAAGGCTTTTTTTTTTTACATTTTTCTTTTCATTAGCAATTCATTGCAAAATTGCCTTATTTGCAGTACAATCCTTTGTATGCTTATCAGGGAGTAAGGTCCAGTGAAAAAATGGACTTTTTTGAGTAAGCATGCATAGGATTATACCGTAAATAGTGTTGGAAGGGAAATCCTGTCGGACAATGAAGAATGGCAGTATGGTCGTCTTAACACTATGGCTGCAAATACACATATGGGTGTATATCCCTATCTGTGCCAAAATTGATCCAAACCTATTGAACTGACTGGATGCATCATTAAGCATTCACACCCAAAGCCACTAGTAGTTATATGTAAGAAGCTTCCCACGTTGACAATGGCTCAAGATCTTTATTTTTAAGTCAATGTTTTGAATTGTTGGGAGGCAAGTGTACTTGCCCCTTCATGGATCATTGCCTTGTCGTGGCGAAGGGGCTTGCGTAACTCAATGAAGCCATGAGCTATGCCGTGCAGGGACACCCAAGACGGACAGGTTGTAGCAGAGAGTTCTGACTAAAAGTGATCCACTGGAGAAGGAAATGGCAACCCACTCCAGTAACCTTGCCAAGAAAATCCCATGAACAGTACCAAAAGGCAAAAAGATATGACGCCGGAAGATGAGACCCTCAGGTCGGAAGGTATCCAATATGCTACTGAGGAAGAGCGGAGGACTATTCCAAGTAGACCCAGAAAGGATGAAGCGGTTGGGCCAAAGCCAATAGGACGTCCAGCTGTGGATGTGTCTGAGGTTGAAAGGAAAATCCAATGCTGCAAGGAGCAATACTGCTTAGGAACATGGAATGTGAGGTCTATGAATCAAGGCAAGCTGGATGTGGTCAAAAATGAGATGATAAGATTGAACATTAACATCTTGGGAATCAGCGAACTAAAATGGACAGGCATGGGCGAATTTAAGTCAGGTGACCATCATATCTACTACTGTGGGCATGAATCCCTTAGAAGAAATGGAGTAGCCTTCATAGTCAATAAAAGAGTGGGAAAGGCAGTACTGGGGTGCAACCTCAAAAACGACAGAATGATTTCAGTTCGAATCCAAGGCAAACCATTCAACATTACAGTAATCCAAGTGTATGCCCCAACCACTGATGCCGAAGAAGATGAAGTTGACCGGTTCTATGAAGACCTACAACACCTTCTAGAACTAGCACCCAAAAAAGATGTCCTTTACATCATAGGAGACTGGAATGCTAAAGTAGGAAATCAAGAAATAAACGGAACAACAGGCAAGTTTGGCCTTGGAGCGCAAAATGAAGCAGGGCAAAGGCTAACGGAGTTCTGTCAAGAGAACACGCTGGTCATAGCAAACACTCTTTTCCAACAACACTCTTTTCCAACAAACACTCTTTTCCAACAACTCTACACATGGACATCACCAGATGGTCAATACCGAAACCAGATAGATTATGTGCTTTGCAGCCAAAGATGGAGAAGCTCTATACAGTCAGTAAAAACAAGACCTGGAGCTGACTGTGGCTCAGATCATGAGCTTCTTATTGCAAAATTCAGACTTAAATTGAAGAATGTAGGGAACGCCACTAGACCAGTCAGATATGACCTAAATCATATCCCTTATGAGTATACAGTGGAGGTGAACAATAGATTTAGGGCATTAGATCTGGTAGACAGAGTGCCTGAAGAACTATGGACGGAGGTTCGTAACATTGTACAGGAGGCAGCAACTAAAACCATCCCAAAGAAAAAGAAATGCAAGAAGGCAAAGTGGCTGTCAGATGAGGCTTTACAAATAGCTGTGGAAAGAAGGAATGCGAAAAGCAAGGGTGAAAGGGAAAGATATAACCAACTGAATGCAGATTTCCAGAGAATAGCAAGGAGAGATAAGAAGGCCTTCTTAAATGAGCAATGCAAAGAAATCGAGGAAAACAACAGAATGGGGAGGACTAGAGATCTCTTCAAGAAAATTGGAGATATCAAGGGAACGTTTTGTGCAAAGATGGGCATGATAAAGGACAAAAAAGGCAGGGACCAAGCAGAAGAGATTAAGAAGAGATGGCAAGAATACACAGAAGAACTATACAAGAAAGATCTTAATGTTCCTGATGACCACGCTGGTGTGGTCACTGACCCAGAGCCGGACATCCTAGAGAGTGAAGTTAAGTGGGCCTTAGGTAGCATTACTAACAACAAAGCTAGTGGAGATGATAATATCCCAGCTGACCTACTTAAAATCCTAAATGATGATGCTGTGAAAGTGCTGCACTCAGTATGCCAACAAATTTGGAAAACTCAGCAGTGGCCAAAGGATTGGAAAAGGTCAGTTTACGTTCCAATTCCAAAGAAGGGCAGTGCCAAAGAGTGTTCAAACTATCGCATAATTGCACTCATTTCTCATGCTAGCAAGGTTATGCTCAAAACCCTACAAGCTAGGCTTCAGCAGTACGTGGACCGAGAACTACCGGACGTACAAGCTGGGTTTCGAAGAGGCAGAGGAACTAGAGATCAAATTGCCAACATGCGCTGGATCATGGAGAAAGCCCGAGAGTTCCAAAAAAACCACCTACTTCTGCTTCATTGACTACGCAAAAGCCTTTGATTGTGTGGATCACAACAAACTGTGGCAAATTCTTAAAGAGATGGGGGTACCAGACCACCTTACCTGTCTCCTGAGAAACCTGTATGCGGGTCAAGAAGCAACAGTTCGAACCGGCCATGGAACAACTGATTGGTTCAAAATTGGGAAGGGAGTACGGCAAGGCTGTATATTATCACCCTGCTTATTTAACTTATATGCAGAGTACATTATGAGAAATGCAGGACTGAATGAATCTCAAGCCGGAATCAAGATTGCCGGGAGAAACATCAACAACCTCAGATATGCAGATGATACCACCCTAATGGCAAAAAGTGAAGAAGAACTAAAGAGCCTCTTGATGAGAGTGAAAGAGGGGAGTGCAAAAGTTGGCTTGAAACTCAACATTAATAAAACTAAGATCATGGCATCTGGTCCCATCAATTCCTGGCAAATAAAAGGGGCAGAAATGGAAGCAGTAACAGATTTTACTTTTTTGGGTTCCAGGATCACTGCAGACGGAGACTGCAGCCATGAAATTAAAAGACGCTTACTCCTTGGAAGGAAAGCTATGGCAAATTTAGATAGCATAATAAAAAGCAGAGATATCACCATGCCAACAAAAGTTCGTATAGTCAGGGCCATGGTGTTCCCAGTAGCAATGTATGGTTGCGAGAGTTGGACCATAAGGAAGGCGGAGCGCCGAAGAATAGATGCTTTTGAACTGTGGTGCTGGAGAAGACTCCTGAGAGACCCTTGGACTGCTAGGAGATCAAATCAGTCAATCCTAAATGAAATCAAGCCTGACTGTTCCCTGGAAGGACAGGTACTGAGGCTGAAACTCAAATATTTTGGCCACCTAATGCGAAGAGAGGACTCTCTGGAGAAGACTCTGATGCTGGGAAAGATTGAAGGCAAAAGGAGAAGGGGAAGGCAAAGGATGAGATGGTTAGACAGCATCACCAATGCAACGAACATGAAAATGAGCGAACTCAGGAAGATAGTGGAGGACAGGAAGGCCTGGTGGGATATGGTTCATGGGATCACGAAGGATCGGACACGACTTAATGACTGAACAACAAGGAAGAAACAAATAGGAATAAGTTAAATATTCTTGCAGGGAGTCTCACAATAAAATGTTGAAAACAAAATGCGAATCTCATAAGTCATAATACACTACAGAGTCTTATCACACCTTGAAGACTAACATTTATTTCTTAACAAAATTAAATTACAGTAACACTTTTAAGTGACAAATTGTACATGTGTAGTCTTCAAGGTACCAAGGTGCGCTGTTGTTTTTGCTGCTTCAGAGTAACACTGGAAATTGTCACAAAACATTTTAGTTTTCATCCTTACTTTCTGCAAATGTCTAAACAGTTTTTGAAAGAATGTTTTGGTTAAAAATTGTGCAGTGCCTAAAATGAAGAAATAGAAAGGATTTAATGCTACAAACACTTCCCATGCAGACAACTCCTCCAAAGAGACAGAGGCCTTGGACCCCTATTTCAGCCCCATGCCCCAGCCCTCTCCATTGCCTCCCCAAACCCTGGAGACATTGAACCTAGGCAGAACTTTGAAACCAGCCAGAGTGCCAAGCTACTGGGGCTTACCCACCTAATGAGGCTACTTAAGAGGAGGATGGGATGGAGCAAGCCTGGATTCATGCCTTGGATTGGGGCCTAGCCAATTCCAAAAGGGGGTGGGGCTTCCTGTTCTTGTAAGAGTCTTAATAATGCCAGCCAGGGCTTTGGTGGTATAACAACAACTCATTTTGGGAATGCTCTTGAAAGTTTGTGCACCAGGTCCTTATTACTGGTTCCTACATTTGTTCAATTATCTGGCTGGCTTGCTTCTCTCTTACCACCTTTCTGGACCTTGGACTTGCCTCACTCACTGACTGTGTTTCTGTTTGTTGATGGTTCATCCAATCAGTCTTCCTGCCTTGAGGATTGAGGCAAATGCCTGTCTAACCCCCTATATGTCTAACCTAAAGCGGATCCCGTCCGCTTGCCTGCTTGACCCTTGTCCGGCATGGCTGATTAGAGCTGCCCGGGCGGGGCTGGCTGAGTGGACGGGGAGGGTGGTAAATTCATCTCTGAGGGAGGGGGTGGTGCCGCTGTCTCTGAAGCAGGCGGTGGTGCGTCCCATCCTGAAGAAACCCTCCCTGGATCCCACTATTTTGAACAACTTCCGGCCAGTCTCGAATATCCCGTTTCTGGGCAAGGTGATCGAGCGGGTAGTGGCGTCTCAGCTCCAGAGGGTCTTGGAGGAAGCTGACTATCTGGATCCATTCCAGTCTGCCTTCAGGCCGGGGTTCGGGACAGAGACGGCCTTGGTTGCCTTGGAGGATGACCTGCGCCGGGGACTGGACAGGGGGAGTGCGTCCCTGTTGGTCCTGCTGGACCTCTCGGCAGCTTTTGACACCATTGACCATGGTGTCCTCCTGGGTCGGTTGGCTGGGTTGGGGCTTGGAGGCACCGTTCTGAGGTGGTTCCGCTCCTTCCTGGCTGATAGATCCCAGAAGGTGGTGCTGGGGGATGCTTGTTCGGCACCCTTGCCCTTGAGGTGTGGGGTGCCACAAGGGTCAATTCTATCCCCCATGCTGTTTAACATCTATATGAAGCCGCTGGGAGAGGTCATCTGGGGGTTTGGGGTAGGGTGTCATCAGTATGCGGATGACACCCAGCTCTTTCTCTCCTTTCCACCTGACTCCAAGGGGGCGGTCGATGTCCTGAATCGTTGTCTGGAGGCAGTTGGGAGCTGGATGGGGGCGAACAAGCTGAAATTAAATCCTGATAAGACAGAGGTTCTTCTGGTCCAGAAGTCTACAACTCAGGTACTGGATTATCGTCCTGCTCTGAATGGGGTTGTACTCCCTCTGAAGGAGCATGTCCGCAGCATGGGGGTTCTCCTGGATGCGCAGCTGCTCCTGGATTCCCAGGTAGCGGCTGTGGCCAGGGGGGCTTTTGCCCAGCTTCGGCTGGTGCGCCAGCTGCGACCGTACTTGGATCGTGCAGACCTAGCCACAGTGACCCATGCCCTAGTGACATCTAGACTAGATTACTGCAATGCGCTCTACGTGGGGCTGCCTTTGAAGACTGTTCGGAAACTGCAACTAGTGCAGAATGCGGCGGCCCGGGTGGTTGCCGGGGCTTGTCGGTTCGACTCAGTCGGACCGTTGCTTCGGCGGCTACACTGGCTACCGGTTTGTTTCCGGGCACAATTCAAAGTGCTAGTTTTGACTTTTAAAGCCCTTAACGGCTCAGGTCCAGGGTATTTGAGGGACCGCCTCCTTCCTTATAATCCGACCCGTACTCTGAGGTCATCAGGGGGGGCCCTGTTGACCGTGCCGCCATTGGCGGAAGTGAGGGGGATGGCGGCGCGGAGTAGGGCCTTCTTGGCAGTGGCGCCCCAATTGTGGAATTCCCTCCCCTTGGAATTAAGAACGACTCCCTCTTTAGAGGCCTTTCAGCGGGGCCTTAAGACGTTTTTATTCAGGACTGCTTTTAATGTCTGACATGGTGGGCTGACCTTTTAACAAATGGTTTTAATATATGTAAATGCTGGTGACCCACTGGGGTTGTTTATTTTTAATCTTAAGTGTTTTAATTAATTATTTTAATGTGTTTAATTAATTGTTTTAACGTGTTTATGTATTTTAATATGTTGTAAGCCGCCTTGAGTGCCCTCGGGAGAAAGGCGGGCTACAAATTCCTTAAATAAATAAATAAATAATAAATAAATAAATAATATATATGTTGCCCTCAATTTTGGGGGCATGTTGTAGTTTGAGAAGGCATCAGGTGGGGTGCTAGGTGTTGGAAATATTGGGGGTGAGGATTTCATTCACTATGAAAGGAATGTGTTGGTTAAGTTTAAAGGATTACAGATGGGCAAAAACAATTCTAGATACAGTGTGTGTGGTGTCTTGGCTATATGTATGCTGGAGGTTATAGCAGCTAGTGGGTATGCAACTGCTGTGTGAATGCTGCAGCTCAGGAAATTACAGGGTAGTTGCTGATTTCGAATATTGTTGATTGATATACCTTTTGTATCCCTGAGCTATGATAAGTGTATCTGGAAGTGACTGTATTGTGTGAGAAGAATTAATATCAGTGGACAATTGGTTTAAATAGGTTGGTAGTGGGGGTAATCTAAGTGTGTAATAGCATGTATAGACAAGAAAGAGTATATGCTGGGGCACTGTATTTCTCCATACCGTGTAAAGTTGTTTCATCTGCTAAGCAGAGTGTCCACTGTGAAGTTGTTCCTATTTGCTATTCTGTATGAGTAACACTCATGTCCTGTTGTGGACCTTTTTGAGGTGTCTTTATAGTAGCTGCTTTGAGAACCTCTGTTGAGAAGTAGGATATAAATAAAATGCATAGAAATTCCTGGAGGCTATTTACAAGAATAACATAAGAGTTGCTTAGCTAGATCCTATCAAAGGTCTATCTTGTCCAGCACACTGTCTCCTCCTGGGAAGCAAATGGAACGAGATGGAGATACCTGCCCCTTTTGCTTGTCCCCAACATCTGCTAATCTGAAACGTTCTGTATCTCAGCACAGAGATCCTATTTCATGCCATGGCTAGTAACCTTTAATAGACCCATTGTCTAATCCTGAAGTCTTCTAAGCTAGTGACCATCGCCACATCTTGTGGCAACGAATCCCATAAACTGTGAATTGCTTCCTTGTCTTTTGCAGGGATGTGGATCAAGTCTCTGGGTCCAAGTCTCAAGTCAAGTCCCAAGTCTTTGCCCCCAAGTCTTTGGTTGCGAGTTGCGAGTCCCTATCTATTTAATGAGGAAAACAAGTTTAGACCTGGATAAAATTGGACTTGTTGTAAAAGGCTCCCAAGTCTCGAGTCAAGTCTTTCAAGTCTTTTACAATCGCCAAGTCAAGTCTGAGTCAAGTCACTAATGTGACTTGAGTCCGACTCAAGTCCAAGTCAATAGACTCAAGTCTACATCTCTGGTCTTTTTGTCCCCTTGCAACTGACTTGACATTTTGGTGGACTCACTGTATGTTTGCCAATATTATCTATCCAAGGTGAGGCCTTTTCTGCTTACAACCAGCCTGCAAATAACTTATTATTAACAGTATTTATATACCGCTTTTCAACAAAAAGTTCACCAAGTGGTTTACAGACAAAATCAAATGATTAAATGGCTCCCTGTCCCAAAAGGGCTCGCAATCTAATAATTTGCTTGTGTGTTTGTGTTTGGTGGTTGTACAGTGACTGCTACGTACATCTTGGGTGCTCGGGCAACTTGGACAAACGTCCCTTTGTTCCATGTATGTGTATTTGGATGTGGAAGGAGGCAGTGGGATCCGCCTCATGGGAAGTTTGTGCCATTACTAGTTGTTTGCGTGTCTTTGTAGAGATTGTTCAGGAGATGTGCATTTTTTTTTAGTGTAGCAGTGACCTTTGTTAGTGAGGGTGTGTTTTTGTATGTGTATGGGTGGTGATCCAATCAGGACGAGGGTGTCTTTGCTGTTGGATTGAGTCTATGATCTAAGACTGTACAGTGACAAATTCCAGAGGACTAGTGTTAGGCTATTACACGAGAAAGCAGTCTTTTGACTCTTGGGGCGTTTCAGAAACGCCTCTGATTTCAGAGCTTAACAGATTTCTTGTGGCACAAGGAGGAATCTGCAAGGTGCTACAATACTCGTCTTGGTGGTTCTGTGGATCCCTAAACAGTGTGTGGATCTGGCCTTGCTAGGAGGACCAAGGAAGGCTGTGGGGGCAAGCAGGGCCTTTGAGAGAAATTTTTATCAGGAGTACAAAGTTCCTTTTGGGCCCCTTCTCAAAGGGGGAGGGGGAAAACGGAACGGGGGGAAGACAGCAATGGCCAGAAAATTATCCGGAGCCCATGTCTACCAGGCTTCCTGACCCGGTGCCTAGGTCTACCTGCTTGGTAGACCTGGCCTCCTGGTTGACCCAGCATCTGTCTTTCACTCTGTGAGGACAGCTGAGATCCCAGAAAATTTCTGGGGCCCATTCTTTGGCTCCTGGGCCCCCTTTTTTACCCTGGGCCTGGGTACACTTACCCTCTTTACCCCCCCTCCCATGCATGCCCCCCCCGGGGCAAGCCCCACGCTGTGGGTGTTCCAGCACCAGGCTGTTCTGTTCTCACGACTGGGGAAGTGAGCAATGAATGGCGTGGGTGTCTGCTGTGAAAGATCAGAAGACACTGCGTGTGGGCGGCTGCCTGCCTGGGAACATCGACGGCAATGGCGGGGGAGGGGGGGTTAGCCTGTTCTCCCCTCCCAACCCGTGCGGAGTGCGGGGGCTGTTCGCTTTCATGTGTGAACCTTTCCCCTCCTGCTGCTGCTGCTGGGCGGCGTGTGTGGGTGCCTTTAAATTGCTTTCGCGGGAGCGGCTGCCGGCTCAGTCTCATCCGTGATGTAAGAAGAGAGTTTAGGTGTCTGCGCCGATCGCCTGACTGTTCCCGTCGCTTCCGCTGGGCTCCTTCTCTCCCTGCCGTCCTTGGCCACCCCGCTGCCGGGTGGATGCGCTGAGCAGCTCCGCAGCCAGCAGCAGGTCCACCCTTGTCGTTTGCTTCAGGCATGGAAGAAGAGGAGTGCAGGGTGCTCTCCATCCAGAGCCATGTCGTGCGCGGCTACGTGGGCAACAGGGCAGCTGCCTTCCCCCTGCAGGTAGGTGAGGGCGAGACACAGAGGCAGCCTGAGGAATCCAGCCGCCGCGGCGCAAGGTGGTTACCGTCGCTCGCTCTCCCGCCTGCAGCGCGCCTTGCGACGCGCAGCAGCCCGGTCTTGCTGCACCGAGTGTGCAGCCTCGGGCCAGCGGTACGGCGCTCCTCAAGCGGCCTGGCTCCCTGCCTGATCCGGGGAGAGACGCCTCTCTCCCTGCCGAGCTAGCGAGCTTGATGCATGCAGGCGTTTTGCTCCTTTCTCCAGGCGAGGCTTTGCAAAGGCGACCTCGTACTTACGAAGCTCCTGCAGGTACTACTACTGTACATACATACAGGCCAGTAGCATCTTCGGGCTGAGCTCTCGGGTATGTTTTTTGGTAGTATTTGCTGTGGCTGCCTGCTGTTGCGAGAAACTCGCCCGCCGCAGCCAGTGCTTGCTTCATAGGCTGAGATCAAGGAAGATATTTACGAAAAAGACAGCAGTAACAGCCCTGCCAGATTCTGAGCTCTGGAGCAGGTCAGAAAGTGTCGGTGACGGAGGAAGGTTAACCATAATGACTCCCAACTTAAAGCAAAAACAAAAACAAAAACCCTCTTCTTAACTTGGCTTGCTGAAGCTGACCATACAGCATGATAGATGCCATCAGGGATCCCTCAAAGGCTACAACATTATAAATAAAGAATAAAGTGTTTTAAACATTGCAGTCTGGCTGCCCTCCTTCATCTGAGATTGATTTATCTTGTCGATGTTCACCAGCCTATTCTAAATCTATAGTTGTGTTGTTGATTTTTAATGTCCTATTCTCTTAACACACTTTGTGCAGAGGGGTGATAAAATATCAACAGGAGTGCAAGATGTGTTAAAAGCAACATGTTTGTTTATGGGATGATTACTGTAATTGTGATTTAGGCAGTTCTCTTTAATTAAATGATATTGAATTGAAGGGGCACCTTGGACCCAAATAAGAATAAGACTTTTAAAAAATCATAGTGCTGTCCAGCATGTTTTGGAATGCACTGTACTTTCAAGCTGCTTTTCACATGTTGCCTAATTATGTGATAAAATGTAATGTTTCTGGGTGTAAATATTTCCCACCAGAGAATCAGAAAAGGATAATGACTTTATGAGTAATGTAGGGAGTTCTATTTTGCACTGCTCTGCACATATTGCATTGTCAACCACAGAAGATAAATAAGTAACCTGGCCCACAGCTATTTATTTCCCAAATGGCTTGTTCAGCTGAACACAGGTCAATGGGGTGATTGCATATACTGAACCTTTGGTTAAAGTGCATGCCAGAGCTGAATACTGGGCTTATTGGCTGTCTCTGTACCACATTACTTGTATTATAAGTAGAAGATGAGCATCTATTTGAGCACCTCTCTATTCTCCCCTATGAATTAGAATACTTTTCACTTTCACTTTGAGAACCTTTATGGCATCAATCAAACCACATTAACACACACACACACACACACACACACACACACACACACACACACACACACACACACACACACACACACACAAAACCATAACACAACAAAACAGCACCATTCACAGTCCATAAAGCACAGCTGGAGCTAATCACTTAGCAGCCACCCTTTTGCAGCGCCTCATGATAATTAATTTCACAAACCTCGCCACCTCTACGTCACCTCCCCCAAGAATCAACCTTAACTTATCACTATCATCCCAACCTGAGAAAACAGACAGGATTGGGTCTATATATAACTGGCGAAGTTCATGATACCATGGACAATAGAGCAACCTATGTTGCAGGGATTCAGCCCCCCCCCCCCAGCTACCGGGACATAATCGCTCCTCTACTGGCACTCCCATAAATCTACCAAATAAAAGCTCTGATGGTAGGGCATTACACCTGGCTAGAGTAAACGGCCTGCACTCTTGCAGGCATTCTAAAAAAATGCAAGTATTCCGGCCTCCTGCCAGGGAAGAATTAGAATACGTGACTACATCTCAACTTCCAGATTTTTAAATCAAAGATGCTTGTAAAGTATTGCTCAGTGTGAAATACTTCTGTACTTCATCACTTGTACATGCCACTGCTGCACTGGGATCATTGGAGTGGTGGCAAAAGGGAAAGAATTACTATTGCAAACTGCAGTCAGAAAAACATCATGAACAGTCCAATCCTGTCCAGTGTTAGTGCAGCAGTGTGTGTGCGCCAGGTACACGCTGTATCCAGCGCTGGGATTGAGCAGGCTGGAGGACATGTGTTCTCTTACGCTGTGTCAAGCCCCAACCTGCTCAATGGGGCTGCTCGGATCTGTGCCAACTAAGTCTCTGGTGCAGGCCTGAGAAGCCCCATGTAGGGCTTCCCGGCCTGGGAGGGGGGATAGGATACAGTGGAGGTCTCCTCTGCCCCCCTCCCAGGCCTGATCTTCCCACCCCCTGGCCCTTTAGAGCCGTTGCAGACTGCATGCCGAGGCAAACGAGCAAGCGCCGACACGAGCGAGCGCGAGAGGAGTAGGAGTGTCTTCCCGCAAATAGTCCCTCCTTTTGTCCCACCTTCTTGGAAGAAACCTCCACGGTGATTGGCTAACACACCCGATTGGCAGATAGCCACTCTCCTCCCCCTTGGTGGCTGCAGTAGCTCCGCTGTGCGGCCCCCTCAAACATGGCCCAGGAGGATTTTCGATTGTGCTGGAAATCGGGAGACTGCTCGCTTCCGCTGTGGTAACCAGACACCCCAGCACGCCTCGACTAAGCTCCTCAGGCATCCGGGACGAGCCGAGATTCGTGCGGTCTGCAGCGGCCTTTATGCCTTCTCCCTGCCCTGTGCAGCTCAGAGCAGCACTTACCCGCTCCACAGTGCAGGGTCCAGCAGTGACCGGCAGGGAGGTGGTGCAGGCCCCAACACTGGTGCCTCCTCCTCCTGACTAGTCACAAACGTGGTTTCCTGCACGTTTGCTACACTTGGCGCCAGTGCTGAGGCTCAGCACTGGCATGTATAAAGGATAGGATAAACTGGTATGCATGTCCTGGTTTGTGTCTATAGATTCATCTTGGTTTGTGTTTATAGACTCATCATCTTCTCCTTGGTCGGTCTGTTGAACTAAACATTTTATTTAAAATACAGTATGTATTTGCTGCCTGTCTGTCCCACCAAGGTGGCTTAAAACCCATTAAAAACAATGTAAAGCAACTTTTGACTCTGATAGCTAATGCCACCAGTTGGCCTCCATTGTACCACAGCACTTTTCCTGCTCTTTCCTGTTGCAGACTGACAAGGCCACTCTTCTGGAATTTGTCCTAAACTAGTAACCTGATGAAACGTCAGCAGGAGAAAGTTGCCATGGTGAAGATTAAGCATTTCGTTAGCTGTTCTGGAAACAGATTATTTTATTTATATATATTTTAAGTATCCTAGAAATGCTGCGAGTGACATTGTAATTTAGCTTATAGTATGACCCCCTCCCTTATCCGCAAGGATAGGATCCTGGCCCCCTTCAGATACCAGGAATCCGTGGATAGGGGGGAATGCTGTCCCCTGCACTCATTACCTTCATTAGCAGTCTAGCGCTGCCGTCAAGCTAGCATGTTCCCAGGATCCTCTCTAGTATGCAGGCTGCTTGCCTGCTCTGTGCTATAAGCCAGCACACTGGCTTATATTGTTTTGTTTAAGGAAGAGACGTGCTTGGTTGGCGCCAGTGTTGGACTCCTAACGAAGGTATGGGCGTGGAGGTGGCACAGGTCCCCTGTGAACCACTGATAAGTGAATCCGTGGGTAGTGGATACGGGGGTTCCCTGTATATTCTTTCTCTGTTGGCCTGGGTTGGCTGAACAGGAAAAGGTCTGAAAGTGCATTCAGATCTTCACTTTTAATAGTTGCTTGGTCACTAATGATGACACTCATTGGCTGTGCCACTCTTGGAAGCATTGAGCACACGCACAGTGTACTTGCGTTTGTGTTGGGGAATGGAGAATTGCATTTTCCTAAGAAGAGCCAATTGTGACTTTTGACAAGTGGTAACTGGTTTAGGTATAATTTTTCTCCCATTGTCATGTCTGAGCATTGACAGTTTAGTACAATAACATACTTCAACATCTGTCATTGCTACTGAAATATATCTAATGCTCCCTTTTTTGTGTGCCAGCCATTGCAATGCTTGAGCATATGAAAGAGCAGTGTGCATCTCTGCTCTCGTGCAATCTCTGGTACTTTTTACTATAAGCAAAGTTGTTTTGGAGATGTAGACATACAGGTCAATTGAAAATAGCCTTCATTTACTATGCAGTGTTGAACACACGCAGAGAAGTATGTCCTGTTGAATCCAGTGGAATTTACAGAGTGAATTTACATAGGGTTGGGACATTTAACTTTCAGAAAATTCTATTTAGTTGCTTTCAGATTGAGTTGTGGCTGGAATTACAACATTCATATTCTGTTGCCAGAGCGAAGAGGTCCTTAAAGCTGATGTACATACTCACAAGAATCATGTGGTATAGCCCATTTCAGACTTCTAGCATGTAAGAGAGAAGAATCTTGATACTTCCTGACAATTTTTTTGAGTATTTCCACTGATACTTTGCCAAATATCAGCATGTTTTTCATGTTATAGTAAAGGTATCCCTTGACACTTAAGTCCAGTCGTGTCCGACTCTAGGGTGCGGTGCTCATCCCCGTTACGAAGCCGAAGAGCCAGTGTCAGACACTTCCATGGTCATGTGGCTAGCATGACTCCTTGCTGCAGCGCATAGCATGCGGCTGGACACGGAACACTGTTACCTTCCCGCAAGCGGTACCTATTTACTCGCATTGACATGCTTGCGAACTGCTAGGTTGGCTGGAGCTGGGCCGAGCGGCAAGAGCTCACCCCGTCACATGGATTCGAACTACCGCCCTTTCAATCGACAGCTCATGGTTCAGTGGTTTAACCCACTGCGCCATCCCATAATATTATAGTACTTCATTGTCTTTAAAAGTAAATCAGAAGCAGGAAAATCAGGAGTTGCTGGGAACTGTTAAGTCCTAGGGGAGTTGCTCTTTAAGAGAAAAGTCCATTTTGAAGTAGTGAATCCCTTGTATTGATTTTCCACTACAGAGAATGACAGACATACTTGAGCAGTTCTTTAGAAGATAAATATGAAGAACTGTCACAAATTGTTGTCAGTATAGGAAGTGGTGAGACACTGTCACGAGATGGCATTTATCCAGGAATTCCAAAGGCTGTCCATATGAACTTACCTGTGCACTCAGATCAATGACATCAGCTGTATTACACACACACACACACACACACACACACACACACACACACACACACACACACACACACACACACACACACACACACACACACCGTGCAGCAGGTGGAAGCAAGAGACTTTTGGACTTGTGTGCCTGGGCTATGGGGTTCTCTCCCCAGAGGGCCTACTTAGCTTCTTGCCTTTCTGTGAGCAGGGTTGGCTCTTTTAACAGGCAGTTGGAGGGGAATAAGTATATTGTCTGTGTGTAAGGTCTGTTTTTGCTTACAATGTTTTGTTGTGGCTGTATTATTATGATCAGTATTTTTAGGGTTGATTGTGCTATTTCTTGTCTTTTTTATTTGTTGATATTGTTAGCATCCTAGAGGGTCTTCCAATCAAAAGGCAGGGTAAGCATGTTAAATAAATGAAGGGCGAAGTTCCAGAATTTCTAGTTATAGTATGTTTCCTATTACTGAATTCTGAATCAGTTCCAGAAAATTAGAAGTCTGTAAATATACAGTAGTGGCCAGCGGTTGGCGCAGTGGGTTAAACCGCTGAACCATGAGCTGTCGATCGAAAGGTCGGCAGTTCGAATCCACGATGGGGTGAGCTCTTGTTGCTTGGCCAGCTCCTGCCAACCTAGCAGTTCCAAAGCTGGTGGGGCCACTGTGTGATACAGGAAGCTGGACTAGATGGGCCTTTGGCCTGATCCAGCAGGGCTCTTCTTATGTTCTTATGTTCTTAAGGTCAAAATACAGTGTAGTGCAAGCCACTTTTATTTCCCATGGACCTGGGTATATAATTTATATACATTTGGGTTTTTAAAACTTTATTTATTGGCAGTATGCTAAACATACTGCCAAAGTTTATATGAAGTTGAATTTTATTTATTGTTGTTGTTAGTTATTTGGTTAATTGATTTTCAACAAAAAAGCTAACAAAGCCATACATAAATATTCTAAAGAGAATTACTAGAAGAAATATCAAGCATTTATGTAGTGATTTCTAATGTGTTTTGCAAACATTGTCTAGTTAATCTTTACAACATGCAGGTACAATAACGTTGGCTAGTACTGTTACCCCTATATTGCATAGAGGTATTGGCACTAATAGCTCTCAGGCAGCCCAATCCTGTGTACGATATGGCGGCCAGCCTAAAGGGCCAGTCTCTGTATCCTATGCAGGATTCGGGCTGCCACCTCGAGGGAAGGGGATGATCCTCGAGTGTAAGCAGCTGGAGGCCCATGGGCCTCCTTGAATGTATGCAAACTCTGGAGTTCGTGTACATTCTAGCCCTCCTTGTAAGGCCGCGGTGGGCCTGGAGAGGGCTTTGGATATCTGCGTATCTCGCTGCTGATGTCCCCGCCCTCTCCAGGCCCGCTGTGGCCTATGGCCACCCTCCTTCACCACCCGGTCCGTCCCTGCTCCAGCCAGTGTAGGTCTTACCTGCTCCGGTGGGCGCAGGGCCGGGTAGGAGCCGGGGGAAGGACTGCCGGCCTCTGTGCCAGCAGCCCTTACTCTCCGAGTGCTGTAAACGCTCTTTACGGAGCGTTTATGACACCCTACGCTGGGGGAGCATGTGCAACCGTACACAGGATTGCGCTGCTAATGCCATGCAGATACTTTGGCTGCATTAGATTTCAGCTCTCAGTCCTTCCCACTCACCCCTAAACCAGTCCTCCTTACTAGTCTGCTCTGCTCTGTTAATAAAGGTATTGCAGATCTAGTTGTCTTTGGAGTGGGTTCTGCAGTATTTCAGTGATGCCTGCGCAAGCAATTAAGCAGCCCCTGCCCTTGCCATCTGGGCCAATTATGAATGGAATAAAGGCAAAGCTAGTAATACCTAAATATGACGTACATTTCATCAAGCACTTGCTTTGTTTGACATCTATGAAATGTTTAAATGGAGTTTGAGGGTCATTCTTGTTAGCGATAAGAGACCACATGGCTCAAAAATCTGCTCTGGATATGGCCTCCCTGTATTTGGAAGGCGAAACTTCTTTTTTTCTCCGCCAGAGGATAATCATCATGCAAGTCAGTCCTGGAGCAGACGTCAGAGCATGCCAGAATATGCTCTGATGCAATGTAGAAGCTGTGAAGCTAATCTGTGCTCTGTAGTGGCAGCTGTTTCTGATGGCGAAGGTAAGTGGTCGTTGGGAGCCTCTGCAGGCTAAATTGCCCTGAATCAGAAATGAAAGATGCTTCAGCATTCTGACTCATCCTGACGTTTCACCGCTATTTATAGAAGGACATGAATGTTATTCTTAAAAATAAAAGTGAACCGTAGTAAAGAGGTTAAAAAAATGTAGTAAAGAAGTGAGCAGTCCATGTTTGTAGCCAACTAAGCAAAAATAATCAAATAAAATCATGCATGTCATTGGCAACCCTATTGCACAGTTCAGAAATCGAAGTTACTGGTCAAATTTTAACAGGTCTAGTTTTGTTGCAATGTCTGGCTGGCCCTTAATTTTCCCAATAAGGAAACAATGTGTACCTACAGCAGGGTGTGTGTGTGCTTGATAGAGAAGTAGTTGCATATTTGGGGAAAGATGAGTTTTAGGACCAGTAGATGTCCTAGGAATTACAGTGATTTGATGAGGTTGTAGGGCTTATGTTTTGGAAACCCACTGGAGGGATCTCATCTTGGCACAAGAACTTCATTTGCCATTGGAAATGTGGGCTGAGTGGGGCTACTCAAGTTCCAGCAGCAATGTTTAGCAGGAAAGCTAGTGTGGAATAGGAGAGTGTTGGGCAGGGACTGGGGGAAACCTGGGTTCAAAATCCCACTCATCTATGAAGATAACTATCTTCACCCACTCATTGTTTCTCAGCCTCACCAGGGTTGATATGAGGATTACTAAATGAGATAACCAGGGCTGGTTTGTTGTCATTGGCTTTCTCAGACATGAACAGAGTTTTCCTTGACTCACTTGGAAAACATATGAGAGAGCCTGCCTGAGTTTGGCTGGAGTGTGCTGTTAGAAAACCAGAAGTCCTTTAAAAGCAAATGCTCTTTGCTGTTTCAACAGAAAAATCATGGTTAGAATTTTTGGGCATAATCCTGCCAACAAAACATACTTTTATTTCAGCTGGAGTTAAGCATATTTTTCTTTTTTAGATTAACCCTATGTTAAAGTCGGGTCACATGATTTGCACCAAGCTGGCAAAATTGCAAAGAATGAAAGCAGCCACCTTCTGTACAATGGTTGTGTCTAGCAATCTATACGAACTCTGTACTGTGAACTATAAATTTTATGCAGAGGGTAGAGTACAGAGCATGTGGGAGATGCTGGTTGAACTTGAAATCTGCATTCAGCCATGAACTAGGCTTACCATATTTTTCAAACTTCAAACCGGGACACCCCCCCATAACCCCCCCCCCGGCAAGGTAAATAATTAAATAATGTAAAAGCAACGCAAAACCAAGCACAAACAACCAAAACCAATCATAAAGCACTACGCAAAACCAAGCACAAACAACCAAAACCAACCCCAAACTACAATCCACAACGAAAAACGCACCGCAAAGTACAAGCCAAAAAGAGAAACCAACCACAAAGTAGAAGCAATAAAGAAAAACGCACCACAAAGTAGAAGCAATAAAGCAAAACGAACGCCAAACTACAAGCAATAAAGAAAAAACAACCATAAATGCAAACACAAACTAGAAACCCAAATAAAAAATATTTTCTGTGAATTAATTATAGCAGAAAGGGTTTGTGAAGCGCCCCTTTTTGCCGCGCGCAGCGCGGCCGTTTTTTTAAAATAAATAAGTAAAGGGGGTGCGAAGCGCGTCCGAAATTTTTAAATAAATAAATAAGTAAAGGGGGCGCGAAGCGCGGCTGAAATTTTTAAATAAATAATTAATCTTTATATTAAAAAATATATTAAAAAAATATGCTTACCTGGTCGCTGGTCGCTGCTGCTGCTGCTGCTGGGGCCGCGGCAAGCAGGCACCCGGAGAAGCACAGCCTGCTTGCCCGGGCAGCGCGAGCCTCCGGCAGGCTCGCGCGACACGCATGGAGCTGCTGGGAGACCGGGAGAAGCACAGCCTGCTTGCCCGTGCGGCGTGAGCCTCCGGCTGGTCTCGCAGCGGCACCGGGAGAAGCACAGCCTGCTTGTCTGTGTTGTGCGAGCCTGCCGGAGGCTCACGCCGCACGGGCAAGCAAGCAGGCTGGCCCGGTCTCCCAGCGGCACCGCATGGAGCCGCTGGGAGACCGGGAGAAGCATACCCGCTCGCCGCGCCGCGCCGCGCCACCATTTTTTTTTTTTTTAAGTTTTAAACTTACCGGGCAGCATCTTGGATCACGAAATCTCGCGTGATCCAAGATGTCGGCACCCAAATCTCGTGAGGGCCCTCATGAGATTTGGGTGCCGACATCTTGGATCACGCGAGATTTCGTGATCCAAGATGCTGCCCGGTAAGTTTAAAATTTTAAAAAAAGATGGCGGCGCCCATTCGTCCCCCGGGACCGGACCCGGCGGACCGGGTATCGAGCCCGATTTCCGGGACTGTCCCGCCGAAACCGGGACGAATGGTAAGCCTATCTTTAACTAAGATGCTATTTCTCAGCCTAGCCTACTTCACAAGATTGCTAAAAAGGATAGAGAAAAGGTAAGAACTGAAACATAAGAATAGCTTATGTAAGAAGTTCTGTAGCTCCTCATCAGGCATGCAAAGCTGCCTTTTTTGTTGTTTGAATAATAGGTTTAATCTCATCTGGTCTGTTGAAGTATCTGGTTGCTCCTTAGGGTCACACTACACGTTGCATAAAATGTGTGTGACCTTTTTAAATAGCATGGGAGTACACGAAATGGGGCAAAACCATGGCAGAGGGGGAGAAGGGCTTTAGCATTTTGTCCCTGCCACAGTTATGATCCTGATTGCAACCCCCCCCCCTCTTGTGCTATTTACAGTAAGAAAAAAGCTTCAGCCAAAAGCATATGTCAATAGAGAATAACACACACAACAGTGATCTGGTGTGTAATTTAAAAAAAAATCCGCACCAGAACTTGTGACTGAAACGTGACATATTTGTTTTCTCACAGCTAGATGTCTATAGTAACACATTTCTAACTGCAGTAGGAAGAACATCTGCTGTTTTTCTAACAGTATCCTTGGTCCAAATGTGGGCCTAGGAACATGCCCTCAGAATTCAGAAGTGTATGCTAGCTTTGCTTCTAAGCTTTAGTCTAAAACTTTGCATTTGCTAGTATAGCACATCCGTGCTGTGATTAATACAGAATCTTGCCTCGTAAAGGCTGGTTTGTTTTCATGTATTCATGAAAACTTTCAGATACAGTACATATTTTGGGGGGTTTCTGATTGTGTGAACAGAATCTTAAAAATGTTTCAAATTCATTTTGGTTGTGTGGTGTTTAAAAACAAAATTCAGATCATCAATTAGTTTTTCAGAAGAGTCAGTTTGGACAATCCTTTCATCATGTGATGAGTGTGTATGTGTGCATGCACACATATCGTTCCCACCTGATGTCTCTTCCCTCATCTAATGATTTAAATACTACTTTAAGGTAGTATTTAAATGATTTAAATACTACTTTAAATGATTTAAATACTACTTTAAGGTAGTATTTAACTCTAAATTTTACAATGAGGGGATGGTTCAGACATTCTAGGGGAGAAGATTGACTACTTGGATATTTTCACAAAGATCTTGAATGGAGCTGGGATGTCTGGGGGCTTTATCCACTAGTAAGATTTTAAAGGAAAAGATTCTCGCCTTCATGGTATCGATGAAACTTATCTTTCAGCTTTGATAGTCGCAAAAAATATGACCGGTAACCTACCCCTTGATGTTTGGGAAGAAATGAACTGGCATGAACTGGAGATGGTCACATAGCTTTTTTGAGAGCACAGGGGTTTGCAGAGTGATACTCAAGCGCTGGTTTTAGTTTGCTGTCTCCTTCAGCATAACCCCCAAACAGTAAAGCGTAGTGATCCTTAGAGGCTTTGAAGCCAGGTGCTGTTTTCTCTTCATGAGTTATGTACCGTATATAGACCCTTTCTATCCGCAGATCCCAGATCCTCTAGGTCCACGCTAAAAACCCTGTTAAAAGGGGGGGGGAACTCCAACATCACCATTTTTTTAACCTTTAAATAGCCAAATCACGCCATTTTCAAGCCTCCACGGGGCTTCTTGAAGCTTAAGTTAAGTTGCTTAACGATCCACTTCCGGGTCACGTAAAGGCTCTTTCCCCCTCCCCCCTCAGCCTTGTCCCAGAATATACCCTGGGGCAAGGCTGGGAGGAGGGAAGAGCCTTCATGTGATCCGGAAGTGGGTTGTTAAACTTCAAGAAGCCCAATGGAGGCTTGAAAATGGTGCGATTTGGCTATTTAAAGGTAAAAATGGCGATGTTGGGCCTTCCCCCCCCCTTTTAACAGGGTTTTTAGCGTGGACTCCAGTATCCGTGGATCCTTGCCATCTGCAGGGGGGATCCGGAACCGACCCCCGCGGATAGTGAGGTCCGACTGTGTGTACATGCTGGCCTTCTCTTCCAAAAAAGAGCCATTTGTTCACATTGAAAATCTGCTTTGCAGAGTAGCCTCCCTTCTCAATGATAGCCTTCAGAGTCTTGAGGAACCGCTCAGCAGCCACGGCATTGGCAAATGTATACGCTTACCAGATCGCCGACCGGGACGGAGCTGCTTGCCCTTAAGGGGCGGGGCGCGGGGGGGCCCAGAACGTGACGCATTCTGGCCCCCCCGCACCCCGCCCCTTAAGGGCAAGCAGCTCCATCCCGGTCGGCGATCTGGTAAGCGTACAAATGCAGCTTCTGATTATTTTTATGTAGTGGCAGCTGTACCTTAACAAACCAGCCAGAGCTAGCTGTGAATGGCTTCACGGGGCCTTCTTGCTTCTTTTGCAGTTCTTCCAAAATTGTGTGTGCTTTTTCCTGGACTACTATGAACATGCTGACTGGTATTAATTTGCAAATCGCGCTATTTCAAAAACTTACAAATCAAGACCGTTGAATTCAAGAGGTGCCTGTACCACGTTTTGCGGGTATCACTTCTATGAGCACCACTGCTTGCACCACACATTGCAGTCTTGCACAGGAATGGGCGGCTTTCCTCGCAGCTTACCCATACTCTCCTTACCCAAACCATTTCTCTTTTGAAGGGCTAGGCAGCTGCACAGTCACATCCTGGTCACTGGTGCACCACTGTCCCTGGTATCTCCACTTTCAGCAGAATTAAACCAAGCAGGGTGGTGGTACATACGGTGGTACATGGTCGCCACGGCAGTGGAGCCAAGTACCACCTGCAGTACTGTGAAGTATTACTAGAAAAGCACAGGTCCAAAGCCTCCTGGGATGCACAGAACTAGCCATGCGTTTCTTTGAATACTGCCTGTATCTGTTCTCATGTAGAAATCACTGGGTTTTATCCTGTGTTTTCATGGCCAGTCATGGCTTTAAGCACTGCAGCCTTCGTTTGGGCCACACATGTTATAGTTAAAAAGAACCAGGCCAAGTTAAAACAAACCCTGTTGAAAGATGCATTTGGACTACTGCTTTGGACAGTTATGCCCTTCTTCAAGGTCACAATAGAATACATGAATCAGCACTGTTTCTACTACTAAACTCTGAAATAGCTAACTGAACACCTCTTCCCAGCGTGATGCATTGTTGCTTTGCAGCTTATCTGTCAGACAATTGCCTATCCACTGTAATGCATTATGATGACCCAGGCAATGTATCTCCAAAATCTTAATGAGTTTTCAGTGTCTCACTGTATTCAGTTCTTTCAAATACAGCTAAACTATGTCGTCCCATTATATCAGCTTATGCACTGTGTTGAAGAATGGAGAACAAGAGAGATGAAATTGGGTAGAACCAACCTGTGGTTGGTTCACCTACGCTAGCCGTTACGTTCTGCTTTGGGGTTATTTTGACTTCTAAAGCAGTTTATCTGAGATGAAATTATAACAAATGTATAAAGTGTTGCCTGACTTATCCTGCTTTCACTTGGGGCGCAGTTTCCCAGAATGGGTCGTGTCATTGTCAAATGTCAAAGCCAAGTTAAAGACCCTAGTATACCATATCCTAATTTTTTCCCCACTTTCCCTTCACAACCTCACGCAAGCCTACTCTGCTGCACTGTTGCATCTGAAGGTGAGCTTATAGGGGAGAAGTGAAGACTCAAGATTCAGATACAACTTAAGCATCTCCTCTGAACGTTTTTCCTCACCTGATGGAGCAGAAGTCCTTGCTAGCCAAGTTCTGCCTTCCATTTAACTTGCACAACTTCATTGACTGTAATCTGAGTGCAAATGAGGACAGCATCTTGGCTCTCTGTTTAAAGCACTGTGTAATGTTTACCACTGTGATACTCATCTGGCTAAAAGAGAGTTGGGAATTAGACTAATAAACACATTGAATGGTGGCTTTGTTTGTATGTTAAAATCATAACCCCCCCCCAAAAAAAATGGGAGTCTTTTTCAAAACAACTTAAAAAAAACTTTTTATTCTACCTCTGTTACTATTGGATGTTGCAGTATGTAGACTTGTAACAGACTTACAATGTAATCCTATGCATATCTACAAAGGTGTAAGCCCCATTGAGTTTGATGGGGCCTACTCCCAGGTAGGTGTGTATAGGATTGCAGCCTATGCTACTTAAGATGAGTTGCTATAGGATTGAAAGGAAGAATCCCATGCCAGTATTTAATTTGTATGTAGGTGTTGGTAGCCATCATTAGACTAATTAGCATTGTAGTAATGGCTACTCCTTGGGCAGGAGATGCCTTTTAAAGATAAGGAGATGTCCCTATTTAGCAGGGGGAGACTGACTGTCCCTATTTAAACGAACATTACATTTTCCCTAGTAGTTGTTTAGTGTCTCCCTTCTGTCTTTTTGATGGTGAGTCCCTTTGGGTCAGGGAACTATTTTCTCATTTCTTTTGGTACATGCACCACTCTAAGAACCTCTTGTTGTTAAGCAGTATATAAATATCCTGTAGTAGTAGCAATAATAATGGCAAGAATAAGAGCATAGAAGAAATACTCAATATGATACTCAATAAATTTTACAAGGCATCATTAATCCTACTTGACACACACTTAATTTGACAATGGAGAAAATGTCTTGGTCCAGATATTGAAGTGGCAGTTTAAAAAGACAAACCAATCTGTCTGAAACGGTTGTTGCTTTACTTTCTGAAGGGCTTACATGCTTTACTGTGAACTATTTGTCTTCCGATAAAACCCCTTCTACCTGGAAATTAACATCTAAACTGCTATTCTGTAACACATCTGTTACAGCTGACATGTCCACTCAAACGTACTTTCTTAAATACTGTTCTTAATTTAGTGATGTGTTTTGGAACAGTTCTTAGAACTCTGGAATGGTCTGTAGTAGAGGAATTCGATGGTGATTCTGCAGTGCAGTTTTCAAGCACTGAAATACCACTCTGCATTCCAACTTGCCAATTTCATCAAGGGATTTAACAGCTATTTAAGCAGATTAATATAAGCTAAGAGATAAATTTGAGTTGGGGAGAGTTCTTTTTTGCTGCATAGCTTTTGAGCTAACTCACTGTGGAGCAAGCTGCAGCAGGTCTATCTAAGCCATTGGTTTTCAAAGTTCTCCCCACGAGGCGGGGATAACTCTTGAGTGTTTGCGGGGGCAGGCCAGTGGCAGTGGCGATCCCAGGGGATTGCCGCCAGTGCTGGGAAACCAGAGGGCTTGTGTAAAAAGAAATATTTTTAGGCCCCGCCAAAAGGCCTCTAAAGAGGGAGCAGTTCACAAATTTAGAGGGAGGGAATTCCATAAGGTCGGTGCCACTACTGAGAAGGCCTTATTTCTTGCCGCCGCCCCTCTCATTTCTGAAGGCGACGGCACTTTTAGAAGGGCCTTTTCCGATTACCTGAGGGGGCGGATAGGATTGAATGGAAGTAGGCGGTCTCTTAAATAGCCTGGCCCCGAGCCGTATAGGACTTTAAAGGTCAAAACCAGCACCTTGAATTGGACCCGGAAACGAATTAGCAGCCCATGCGGTGGCCCGACTAGCGGCCCGACTGAATCAAACCACTTACTTCAGTGATCACATGGGCCGCCGTATTCTGCATTACAGATCCCAAGCAGCACTGTGGGAACAAACATGCACAACAACAAAAAATGTAAGCCAATTTAGAGCCTACAGTGGGGGGTTGTTGTTGTTCAGTCGTTAAGTCGTGTCCGACCCTTCGTGATCCCATGAACCATATCCCGCCAGGCCTTCCTGTCCTCCACTATCTTCCTGAGTTCGCTCATTTTCATGTTCGTTGCATCGGTGATGCTGTCTAACCAGTGGGGGGAGGGAAAGTGAATACAGTACGGTCCTAGTATGCGGGGGATTCAGCATCTGCGGATAAGGTAATCCGCAGATGCCGAATCAGCGGATACGCCCCCCCCCCGGTATACTTGGTATTTGTGTTGCACTTGCTGCATGTGGAAAGCACTCCATGCGTATTATCTTGATGTCTTAATCATAACACTGCAAGGCTGTGATCCTATATCAGCTTCCCTGGGAGTAAGTCCCATTGAAATCAAAGGAACTTCCGAGAAGACATGCCTAGCACTGTGCTGTAAGATAAGTACAGTATTAATTCTGTATACAACTGGGAAGCTGAAGTGGTGAGGGAGCAACTTGTCTGAGTTCATGACAGAAGTGAGATTCAAACCAATGAGCATTTGCAGGTGTCAATTGCCATTGACTACTCAAGGTGAAAGAAATTCACCATTCAAGGTGAAAGAAAGTATAGACAATCTTCATTTATGGTACTGCTGTAGTCATCAGGTTATGTATAGATCTGTAATGGCATATGTGGATCAGTCACTGGATGTGAAGACCAAATGAGTTAAAGTCTGTCTACCAGATTTTAGATTTGAATGTAAGCATGTATAACTGTCTGCCGAACTACTAACTGTATATGGTACAGTACTTGGTTTACATGCTGTATATGTACTATATATCAAAACATGTACGTGATCCATATATTACAGAGGTGGCCAAACTGTGACTCCTGAGCCACATGCGGCTCTTTGACTTATAATGTGTGGCTCTCGGAATGTTGGATGAGCGCCTTTTTGCATCACTATTAATATAAAAGGTAAATAAGAAATTTTCAAGCTTTATAATTATTTACCAGGTATAAACTGAGAGTCCACTAGATTAAAATAGAAGTTTAATGTTCATGGTGAGTAAATCTACAGTATTTAAGAATTTAAATGCTTCTTAAATATTGCGGCTCTCAAACATCTGAAGTTTATCGTATGTGGCTCTTACATGAAGCAAGTTTGATCACCCCTGAATATTACATATACCTATACATACCGGTATATATTACATACACATGCATTTGTTCATGCATGTATGAATTAAAGTGCAAATGAAATGTCTTCCAGTCTCAAATGCATTGTCTTCAGGTAAAAGGACTGAGTGGTCCTTAGCTAATTCAGCTACAAAATACCAAGAGTTGCATTAAGAAGCATCCCCCGCTTATTCAATGGATTAGGGACCAGAGCACTGTAAAAAAAAAAAAAAAGTTGAAAAGAACCCAGTGTATTTTTAGCTTGCAAGCGCAAAACGGCTGCGAAAAATGTAAATATCACTTGTGAATGTGTGTGAAAGCCTAGATAACACACTATATATACTCCAAAGAGAGAGATTGAGAGAGAAAAAGCAGTGCGTGGTCGGTCATGCAAACATGATGAAATAGGTTGAAAGAGTGGAGCAGGCGCTGAATGTATGATTTCCAGTTATAATTGAAATTTGTCGAAACTGTAGACTGTCAAAACAGGGCATACCTGTATAGGCTTATAGCCTTATTCTCCTGTTGTGAGCCCCCTCTTCTAGTATTCAGTATATGCTAAGAACTTTATTTTAATACAAACCACACATCCTTTACCATTTGGCTACATAGTTATTGGAAATCCTAACAGCGTTGGTGGTTCTGATCCAGGAAAAGCATAGTTTTAAGTTCCATTGAAATCGATAGGCCAAGGTAGTCTTTTCACTACAGTCAATAAACACAAGTTTATTATGTGTTTCACTAACCTTTTTCTGGACTTGGATAGGTACATTTAGTAGGGATGGTGGATAAGAATCAAAGGGCCATTCATGGAACACAATGCGTGCAACTTGGAGCTTTAGCAGCCCTTGCTGCTGCAGCTCATTGCTCCACACGAAAAGCTCTCCCTGGAGGCTGGTGGTCTCTCTTTGGTGGTGCATCTTGGAGTGCAAATCGCACACACTTGTGCATATCCTTGATGAGGGGGGCTAGGTTCCAGCTTATATAGACGAACTCTCATTTAGGCTTGCTCTGTATCTGCAAGTCTTTCGGATTGCATTGAGACACTGATGTATGAGGCCATTTAAACCTTCTGTTGTACAACTAGTAAGTGCTATGGCTTACTTGTTTGGCTATCTGTATCTATTAGACATTGCAGTAATGTGGTGGTTTTGTTTCTAATGACTATTTAATCAAAGCAATAATTCTGTGCAAAGTAGTTTTCCCTTTGGTGCCATCTTGTCGTAAAGATGAAAGTGGAAGTTAAGAGGTACTATAAAAAAAAATTTTTTTCCTGTTCCTCTTTTGGCTCTGTAATGATTTGCCTCCACGTTCTTTGCACTTCCACTGTTAGGGTGGAGACTTTGATATATTGTACTTTCAGATAGCCTTTTGAGGAAATGTAGCTTGATGATGACAGTATATAAAACATGCACGTGTTGCTATACTGCTTGGAGCACGTTGACTTCAAAAGTGTAGTGAAGGACGTGTGTGGCAGGTGAAACGTTTGTACCTAGTTAAAGGACATTATCACATTGCAGCATTGTTTGCCTCGTAGGCCTTGGCTGCTCATTTATCAGGCAATGACTCTGGTTACTGTTTGCTCCAGTGAACCGTGACAAACGGTGACCAGCTTGACTTCTTTCTTCTTCAATTAAACTGTGTGAAATGGCCATATGGATCCAGTTTCATAATTATTTGGTAATTCCACTCAGGCTTTTAACTGGCATACAATAATTGTAATTGCTCCCAATTAGAGGTCACAAGCAAAGGAGTTACAGTATACACAACATCCGTCGCGCACACAACTTTTAGTACAGTATATTGAGTAATATCCCTAGCTTTTAAAATTACAAGTTTTTTTTAAATCTCCTCTGCCTTATCCCGAGAAAGTTAGCTTTGCTGAAGTTCCAGTGGAATCAAGCATGACTAAATTTCTCTGGATTAGGGTGTTTCTGTATAACGTATGTTCTTTGTTCCTTGCACATATGATTGGGATTGGTTATTACTAGGGCTTGGACCAGAAGAGCAGCTTGGACATGCCTGGTGGAACCTTTTCATTTCTTCCTTTTGAATGATAGATCCCCATACCGTATCGCAAATTGCTCTTCAAACTTTGCGTTTGTAATATGGCACGTGGACTTATCCTCACTCCAAAGGAAGTAAGCTGTTCCACTAGATATGCCCCAGCAGCTCTTTGGATCCAAGCCTAAGTATACAAACATCTCCCATGTGGAGCTATTGCCATGGTAAAGCACTTCTCCATGAAGTCTACAAGGCTGTGGTGAAGAGTTGGCTGACCCTAAAAGTACGTTTGTCAACCAAATGCTTCTCATAGGATAGGGTAGGTTGATTAACTCTCTCAGATGGGAGGTACTGTATCTATATGTATTGAGGTGCTTGAAGCCATGGATGAGAATGCTTCATTCTTTTCGAGAAGGACATCTCGGAGTCAGAGGCATCGTTAGGGGGGGCGGTGGGCCCCAGGTGCAGGGGGCGACACGCGCCGGTGTGGGTGCAAAATTGCTGCTGGATTCGGCAGCAGCACAGCAAAAATGATCCCTGGAGTTTTTGCCACCGCCGCAAATCCACTGTAAAAATGTACCCCCCCCCAGGTTGTGCAGGGGTGATGGGGGGTGCACGGGTTGGAGCCCTCAGGCCCCAGACCATGCCGCTAGTGGCCAAAAAAACTGCGGAGGGTGTTTTTTCCTATTTTTTTCTGGGGGCAGGACATCTGACATCACACCCCATGGGGTGGGGCTTGTGACGGCATGTGGGGGTGTCACGGCCCGTGGGGGAGGAACCAAGCTGCCCTGGGCCCCCCAGCGGAGGCTGGCTACGTCACTGCTCAGAGTGGAATTCCTGCTTCTAGCCCAGGGGTGGCCAACCTTTCAACATAAATGTTCCTGGCCCTTTAATGTGTGTATAGGTGAGGGCATTTCAGCAGGTGTAGCTGCTTTAGCAGCACCATCAGCAATTGCAGCTGCCAAGATCCTGTCTTCTGTACAACTCTTAGGAACGCAGAGGCTCTAATGGTGGAAGGTTGGCCACCCCTGTTCTAGCCCCTTAATCTATTAACAGCCCAATCCTGTCTAGCAGGATGCGGTGGCACACATAAGGCGCCCGCCGCATCCTATGCATGATTGGGCTTGCCCTGGCACAGCTGGTGGCCTCCTCTGGGTAGCACGACATTTGTCCCTTTACCCCGAGTAACGTGCCAGCCACCCTAATGGGCCTACTCGAATGCATGCCACCAATTTTGCTGGCATACATCTGAGAGGCCTGTGTAAGGCCCAACAGGCCTGGGAAGAGGGATAGGATATGGTGGAGGAGGCCTCCGCTGATCCCTCCCCCTCCACTGATCCCTCCTCCAATCCTTCCCCCTGGAACGCTCCGTTCCGCCCACCCCTCTACCACCCGTTGGGGACTTATCTCTCCACCACGGTGCTGCTGTCATCTGTGGTGCCGAAGGAGTGCTGCAAGCCACTCTGCCGGTGCCACTTACTCTCCTGTGTGCCATAAATGTACCTTAAGGCACGTTTGTGACACCCTAGACTGGCAGAGCAGGTGCTCTGCTGGTCTCTACTTAGACAGGATTGCACTGTAAGTCTCTTCTGGTCCTATGATGAACATTTTTTTTTACTACAGTACGCGTACAGTGATCTCCTTTTGATTTATTTTGAAGGCAACTATATGCCTAGTAAAGAAACTAATACCACTGCCTAGGATTATACCTTAGCATAGATGCTATATGGATATGTGTATGGGTCTCTGGGCCACCCACATTCACAGGTTTGTCTTTGAGAACCAATCGGTGCGGCGGAATGTGAGCTTTGAGACAGTCCCTGTATCTTAAGGCTATGGATCTGTAGCTGCAAAGGTCTTTAAAAAAAAAAAAACACCTGTGTTGTTGCTACCTACAGCAGATTCCTCCAATCTGTGTATTTTCCCAGGCCCTGAACAGACAGACATTCTGCAGTCTGCTGATGTTTTGTGGGTGACTGTTTCTGCAGGAGTCTTATTTCTGGCGCAGCCCAATCACATGGCTTTAATTTACATGAAGGGGTTACCCTGTCATGCCAAGGAAAAGACAGTGCACCCCCCCCCCCCAAGGTACAGCATGACTGGCAAAAGGTTCAATTAACCTGCCAGCAAATTGCCTGAAAATGGATCATACACAATTATTTCTGCATCATTACTATTGTCTCTCTATGACTCACTGTGCTGTATATAGTAAGTTTTCTTTTGAGGAGATTATTTTATTCCTACCAAGGGGGATTTGAGAGCAAACATGTTAAATGTCAGATTTTTCTGTCAGATTTTCACTGTTAGACTTTCTTTAGTGGTGGTTGAAAATGTAGCATAACTTGACCAGATTTTTTAAAATGCCATTCTCTCTGTCCCTGTTAAAGTTCGTGTTTGAAAGCAGAATTGTTTTGCTACGTGCTTGCATACTTCCCCCTCCCTCAGCTGTTCCCAGGGGTCAGTTTTTTTGGATGGGTCATGTCCTAGTTCTTTGGAATTTGGCTTACAACCACTTATACAGGAATGTTTATTGTATTGTGCACTGTTACTCTTGCAGCACCCAAGTTGGCTGTAGATACTATTTCTTCAAGATTCTCCAAATTAGTTCTCTTCTGAGGCCCTCAGGAACCTAAGAATTGCGTAATCACATTTTCTTCCTTTTTCTCATCTCTTATATTTTCCAGTTTACTGTTTTTTTGTTTTGTGTTTGCCTATTGTCAGCTTGTTTTCCTCAGCAAAACTTCTTTATCATGGCTTGACTTGCTTACCCAACTATTAATTTCACAATACAAGTCTATGCATGCTTACTCGGAAGTAAGTTCCACTGCGTTCAGTGGGACTTACTCTCAGGTAAGTGTGAATAAGACTGCAGCTTCAATATACTAGATGTGCGGTGGGCCATGGAAATATGGTTCAGTCTTGAGTGGCAAGAGAAAGTTTTGGTAATATTGCTCCTTTTATTCTATGTTTATGTTACAGGTTTTGGGATTTGAAATTGATACTGTGAATTCTGTCCAATTTTCAAATCACACAGGTAAGAAAATCTTTGTTCTCTTGAAATAATTCCCTAAAATAAATATTAAGATAACCAAACACTTATTCTTTCTGCATGGGTATTAAAAGGTGTAAGCTCTCATCAACATGATACCATAAGAACTGAAAATTTTGGTTCATGATGCTGGCTCCGTTCTCGTCACGATGGACTTGGCTTGCCTGTTTGTCACATTTGCATCTTGTTCTTCTTCCTCTGATTGCTCAGGGCAGCAAATGTGCTTCTATCCCATTTTATCCCTGCTACAACAGTGAGAGGCCGAATTGCAATTTGCCCATGGCCACTCAGTGCCAAATGGACAACTGTGTCTTGTTGCTTGAACCAGTTCTCCACACAAAGAAACATGGAGTTCACAGCAATTTTGAAACGAATTAGTTCATTTGATCCGTCTTCTTTCTTTTATACAACAGAAATCCAACCTACTCCAACACCTCTTGAGCCATTTTTTCTGAAGCATCTTGTTCTTCTTAAACTAATGAGAGAAAGATGTTGCTATACTATTTTTTGATGTGCAGGAAAATACTCTTTTTAATCCTCCTAAAATACAGGCAGCATTCTAAGCTGAAGCCCCCAGGGAGCTCCATTTGCTAAGCTGCCTGGTAAGGGGGTATTTACTGTATGATTAGAGTGAGTGACTCACCTCCAAATGACATTGTGCTTCACGCACGAATAAAAGGAACTGTCACAGAGCCTACGTAGATGCTCTCTTTTTGAAAGGAGAGGAAAGGGGGAAACAGCTTCGGTTTGTCACGCTCTCTAATGTGCAAGAAATATACATGTTGTTTCTGGGCTGGGGGAAGGTTTTTATCTGGAGAAAAAAACCCTACAGAGTCTTGTAGGCTCCTGGCCTGTTCTGAATGACTTAGCAGGTTGGTTATTAACGTGCATATAATGTACTTACTTTGTCCATTTGCTTCCTACGCTTCAAAGTGTTCCAGAGTAAAATGGCCGGAGTGTTTTAAAGCAAGAGACATTGTTCAATTTCACATTAGGACATTCTGTTAGGCTGGAAACTTGATAGAAACTTGAATTTCTTGATGGGTCTGAAGTTTTGGATACTAATGGCACATGTGCATATCATTTGTTCCCACAGTCAGCCTAACCATGAGTCTGACTGAAGTGGCTGCTTAGATCAGCAAGTTGGAGGGAGCAGCAAATGAACTAGGGGTGCCCCACCTCCTGTAAATGCCCCTACCTTGCCCGCATTTGGCCTACTGCCCACCCAGCCGCTTCAATGGCTCTTGGATTCTCGTCTTGTTCACTGAGAAGTAAGGATTGGGGCAGTGGCAGCCCCTCCTGATTGAGATGTTGGATGAAGAGCACTGATAACAAACCAATCATTGCATTCATTGGATGTGACCATATTGTCCTCCTATGTAGAAAACAATTTTACAGTGTGTCTGAAATTAGCAAGGTAGGGCCCACACCCACACTCATGGGTGGTGTCAAGGCTTGGCCAAGTTGAACATGCATGAACACCCGTATAGTGGCGCTCATAGCATTTGATATGCCATCAGGCTGCAGGCATGGACACCATGGCGGTGGATCCGGTGCAGGGCTTTGCCCCAGTTTGCCCAGCAATCTGGCACCTGCACTGCTCACGCTAGTCAGAGAGGTCAGTTAGTGTAGGCAAAGAGAATTATCTCTTCACTTGAAAAAGTTATACCTTGTCCCCTCTAACGAAAATGAGGAATCTGTGTTGTGCCTTTAGCCCTGCTAACTGGGCAAAGAGGCACTTTTTCATTGATTCAGAAGGAGAGCAATTGTCCTTATTAATTCCAACACAAAGTCTTTTTCAGCAACTGTTTGCTGGTGTGTCTTTAGATACAACGAGCCCTTTTGGGACAGGGAGCCGTCTTTTCCTTTTCCTCTCTGTGAACTTTTGTTGAAAAGTGGTGCGTATCAATATTTTTAATAATCATGTGAGCCACCAACTAATGGATTTGAGAGTAGGGTAGGGTAGGGTAAAGTTGCTGAGGTTGGAGAGAGCTCATTTGCTTTGAAACAAAGATTTATAGTTCTGGTTTTAGATTGCTTTGGAGATGACGACGCCTCGGTACCTGGAGGAACACCCTCTGCTGCCTGCATGAAAGGATGATGTGCAACTCAGACCCTTCCCACTGCTTCCAAGATTAAAAAGAATGCAAGTGATAGTGAGACGGGTTCTCCTGGAAAGATTTCATGCACTTTATGGTACTAGCACTTCATTGGTGCAATCCCAAGATTTTGTTGGCATCTTCCCTAATGCTGCTATTAATTCTGTTTGCGACAATAAATTTGCCTGAAAGAACTTCAATGTTATCTCTTAAACTGTTAAACTACTTTAAGGGGACTATGCGTTAGAAGGAAAACAAGTGAAATAGACTATCGCCTTTCTAGCTCTGTACATTCTTCTACAGGTTGATTACCCCTCATCCGGAATATTCCAAAATCAGGGACTTTTTGGGGCTCCAACATGCTTTTTTTAAAAAAAAAAAACTGTTTTGCATGCTAGCCGGCACCAGTTGGCATAGCACGATGCATTCTAGGGCACAACTCAGCACTACCCAGCCTTCGCACTCCTACAGGACTTTTTTCTTTGGCTTTTTCATGCGCTGGTCGGCATAGCGCGATGCATTCTGGGGCGCTACTCAGCACTAACCAACCTTTGTGCACAAACGAGACAAAGCATTCTTCAGCAAGAAACTAGGTAAGGCGCACTTTGTGTACCACAGAGGGTGGTGCGGAGTGATATATATCATAACTATATATATGATATAGAAATCATATTTCTGCAAATATTCTGAAATCTGGAACACTTCCAGGTCCTGAGCATTCCGGAGAAGGGGTAATGGACCTATATTTTGTTTGTAGGCTGTCCTAAAAAGAATTAGAAATGCAGAATTCACCGAAATCAACACACACACACTGGCTATAATTGTTTAGCAGTTGCTGCTGCATAACCTGAAAATGGGAAGGATAAGAGGTGACACTTCATCAGAATGAATAAGTGTTTTCTGATTGAAAACATGACCAAAAAATGTTGCTTATAAATGTAAAGATGAATTCTTCCAACATGGAATCTAGTAGATTTCAGCTAGGTCTGCAGCTAGGTTTCCTCAGATTTGTCCAATTAGGATAGTTTGGCCTGTGCACTAACACTTCAGAATCCATGGTTTTCTCTGTGTTTGGTCACCACGTACGTATGTAAGGTTAAAATGCCTGCTTTCAGTGTTTTACCGGAAGCGTGCATTTTGAGTATGCATCTGTACGTGTGGTGCTCAATACCAGACATCCAGAACACTAAGGAATCCCAAGAGTTAAATGCATGCCCAAATGCTGCAAAACTGGCGCCAGTGTCTATTATTGCAGAGCTGGCTCTGACTTGAACTGCTAATTAAGGAAAAACGATATCCTAAGCATGGTGAATTAAAGAGAATTTAAAATGTTAAACTTCTCTTTCCTGAGGAACTTGAGCAGAGATTTAAATCTTTGTTCCCCAAGAAAAAAGGTTAGTGTGCTGACCTACTTTACTGCTTTCCCAGTACTCCTGCCATTCACTCTGTCAAAGTATGTCCTGGCTGTAGTTCTATGGCTCCAGTACTCTGTGCTTCAGTGTTTGTTCATGTGTTCTTGGCATTGCTTGTGAGCATCTTTGAACTCTTGTATCATCAGATGCCAAAATGCAAATACCTTTATGGCAGCGGTCAGATGAAGTGGTGGGTTAATCCTTTAAATGAAGCCGATGTGGACAGTTCTTAAAACACCAGCGAATAGATTTCCTGCCTCGTATATCTTGAGGAACACTCTTTTGTTTCTCTTGTTTTTCAGTGTGGTTGGTTTTCTGATTCTACCTTGGAAGACCCCAGTTGCCAAAATAAATGACAGGGCTATTGGGCTGAAAAGTAATAGATTAATCTTGCTCTAGCTCTCTCATTCATTCACCTACACAGTCAATGTACACAGTCAATTCATTTTGTGATGAGATTAACGTGGTGGTACGGGAGAAACTCTAGTTTAATGCCTTTTGATAATTTGACTTCATACCGTAAACCATGCTTAAAGGTTCAGTGTAATGAATATTGACATTGGTCCTCTCTGAGATATGCTTGACAAGACGTGAATGAAAGACTTTCAACTCTTCAGTCTTCAAATTGCATTAATCTTCAAGTGCTGCTGTTCATTTCTGTGAGTCACTTTTTGAGGCAGTCACAAAGGCTACAAATGGAATGTCTGTAACTGGTGGGAAGCTTTCTTTCCTAATCTTCTAGAATCTGTATTATGTTAGACCAGGGGTTCTCAACCTTTGGAGGCCCGGGTACCCCCTATCACGGTCCAATTTTCTGAAGTACCCCCTGCTAATTAACTGCTAATTCATTAATTGAGAGAGAGAGAGAGAGAGAGAGAGCCAAAGTACATTTTCCAAAGTAAAAAATAAGCCCAAAACCAAAATCAGAGAGACAGAAGAGGGAGGTACCTCTGAAAATAATTTAAATTTAAAATCCATGTTAATTAACACTTAATTAGGTGCTTAAGGGGCAGGGCTTGGAGTACCCCTAGCAAGAGGTCCGCATACCCCAGGGGTACCCGTACCACAGGTTGAGAACCTCTGTAGTAGACAATGTATGTGGGCCCGCTCTGGCTATGGAGGACTGCTGGCTATCTGTTCTTAAAGATGTCCACTTACCTGCCTGTATCTGCTGTGTCCTTGGTTAATTCCATGCCCAGGGAAGATAGCAGGAGCTGGCTCAGCCAGAAATGCACAGAATGGTTCCAGTGAAGCCTTGGTCTCCTTGGTGGATGATCTACGCCAAGGACTGGACAGGGGGAGTGTGCCCCTGTTGGTTCTGCTGGTTCACCATCGACCATGGTGTCCTTCTGGGCCGACTGGCCGAGCTGGGGGGTTGAGGGCACCGTTCTGCGGTGGTTTCGCTCCTACTTGGCAGATAGGTCCCAGGTGGTGGTGCTGGGGGATGCCTGTTCGGCATCCTGGCCCTTGAGGTGTGGGGTGCCGCAGGGTTCCATCTTGACTTCCATGCTATTTAACATCTACATGAAACCGCTGGGAGAGGTCATCCGGGGATTTGGAGTTGGGTGCTATCAATATGCTGATGACACCCAGCTCCATCTCTCCTTTCCACCTGATTCCAGGGGGGCTGTTAAGGTTCTGGAGCACTGCCTGGAGGCGGTTGGGACCTGGATGAGGGCTAATAAGCTGAAACTAAACCCGAACAAGACAGAGGTTCTCCTGGTCCGGAAATCCACAATGCAGGTACTAGACTAGAGTATCGTCCTGCTCTGAAGGGGGTTGCATTCCTTCTGAAGGAGGAGGTCCGCAGCTTGGGGGTCCGCCTGGATCCGCAACTGCTCCTGGATTCCCAGGTGGCGACTGTGGCCAGGGGGGCCTTTGCCCAGCTTCGACCGTACTTGAATCGTGCAGACCTGACCACGGTGACGTCGCGACTAGATTATGGTAACACGCTCTACGTGGGGCTGCCCTTGAAGACGGTTCGGAAACTGCAATTAGTGCAGAATGCGGCGGCCCGTGTGGTCACTGGAGGTAGGCGGTTCGACTCTGACGTCGGGCTGCTCCTCCGACAGCTGCACTGGCTGCCGATTCGTTTCCGGGCCCAATTCAAAGTGCTGGTTTTGACCTTTAATGCCCTATACGGCTTGGGGCCAGGATATTTGAGAGACCACCTACTTCTATATAGTCCAGCTCGTCTCCTTAGATAATCAGAGAAGGCCCTTTTGCAGGTGCCGTCGCCCAGGGAGGTGCGAGGGGCGGTGGCCAGAAACAGGGCCTTCTCAGTAGTGGCACCAACCTTATGGAATTCCCTCCCCTTTGACTTACGAACTGCTCCCTCCTTGGACACTTTCCGGCGAGACCTAAAAACCTTCTTGTTCAAAGAAGCCTTCTGAACCCTTGCCTTTTTTAACATCTCGCTGGTACAGGTGGGGGTGCTGCTGTTTTTATGTTCCTGTTTTAATTGTAGCTATGATCTTTTTAATCGATTTTTAGATACTGTTTTTATTAATTTCATTGTTTTTTACTGTTTTAAAATGTGATTATTTTTGTATTGTATTCTTTTTTGTTGTTGTAAGCCGCCTTGGGTCCCTTCGGGGAGAAAGGCGGGATAAAAATACTGTAAGTAAATAAATAAATAAATAAATAAATAAAGAGGCACACTGCCAGGTCTAAACTCACAGACTCACCCAACCTGTCTAAACATGTTATAAAAAGTATGCGTGTGCACGTACACCAGCTGGAGTCAGTTTGTACTTGGCTAAATGCATGTGCACGCACAGAGATTTCCCTAGCAAGGGAGTGCTTGCAGCACTCTCGGTACTGCTCCAATATAGACTTGCCTGGTGCTCCCAAACGTCTGTGGTATATATTATGCTTGAGCGGACAAGCCCTCACCACTTCAGTTTCTCCACCTTGTACTTCTCAGTCCAGCAGATTAGGACCAGCAACCTCTGATACAGGTCACCAGTCACTTGTACTGGCTCAGTAATCCTTGCTCCGGTCAGGATTATTATCCTCATGTTATAAGTTGGGGGTGTGAAGCTTGAGAGATGATGATAAACCAAGGTCAGTGTCTGATTTTGTATCCGATATAAGATTTGACATGGGGATTTCAGAAACCCAGTTCATAATCTTAGCCACCACACTTGTAATTCACGCTACAGTACCTAGGTTTTCAACAAAGAGAAGGTCCAAATGTTTGAGAGAAAGAGACCACTTAAGGTCCTAGAGCCAACCAGAAACGGTATTTCCCAAAAGACTATCTAACCATATGTTCTTTCCCACGTTCTCCCATCCTTAGTGGGACCTATGCTCTGTGTTGCATCACCATCTCAGGTGCAGTTATGGTGGACATGAAATTCAGGGTCTTATTGGTAATAGTGCCCATTATAGAACTCTGTCATTTGACATCCACTTCACCACATCCCTATATGCTTCCAGAAATCAGCTAAAAACTTGTTTTAAGCATTAAGCCTTCCAGTAATGTACTCCTGCTTTCTGCCTTCTGGCTGTGATTGCTGTTTCACTCTTTGTTTAGACAGAAAGCTGCCTTGGAGGTTTATAGTGGAACTAAATGATGGGCTATAAATGTTTTTTTAAATAAGTACAATAAACCAGAACTAGCAACTTTCCGGACAATGAGGTCCTGGCCTATGGCCTCCTCTACAACAGGAGAGAATGCGAGAGACCGCCTCTAGGGCTTGCACTCTGTGAGACTTTCTTAAGAACTACAAACTTTAAGACCTCCTTTGTTCATTCTAGCATGTCCTGTGCACAGGAAATACAGGGTACAGCAGCCCTGGGCAGTAGGAATGAATGGGCAGTAGAAGGGGAGGAATGGACAGCAGGAGGGAAGGGATAGGACCGTTGAGATCCCCAAGAAAGTAAGAACCCATGTTTTTGACAGCATTTACAGACCCTTGAAGATACTGGAGTAAACAACTCAGACCTCTGGTCTCCTGAGTGCATAGAAGAACTTGCACTAGATTCCAGAGAAAGGGCACAGTGTCTGACTAACATTTGTCACTTATGTCTAACAAATACACATGCATGCCATGCTGTCATGTCTGACTATAAATTTAAATTGGGCATCCAGAAACAGAGCTTAAACAAAGGGAACTGTGAAAAAAGCAGAAAGGGCGCCAATCAATCCTTCAGTTTGCAAAAGTTGACAAGGAATGGGGGGCAGGGGCGGTGTTACATATACAGGTGGCCCCCCATATCCACGGATTCGCTATCCACAGTTTCAGTTATCCACGGATCGCGGGGACCCCCCAGGCTTTTACTTTTTTCCCAGTAAGCTTCGTTTCTTCCTTAAACAAACAGGAGAAGCTTGCAGGCAAGTAGAACAAGACTAAGTCCTAGAGAGGCTCTGTAAGGTTAACAAAAACCTTGCAGAGCCTCTCTAGGACTTAGTCTCATTCTACTTGCTTGCAATGGAGGCTGCTTCTCAGTTTGTTTTAAGGAAGAAACAAAGCTTGCTGAAAGAAAAATAAGAGCTGGGGGGGGCGTGCATGCCTGCCCTCAGGGGAGGCAGGGCGGGGGGCCCTCAGGAAACCATGGAGAGGGTGTTCGCTCTTATCCATGGTTTCAAGTATCCACGGAGGGGCCCGGAACATATCCCCAGCGGATATGGGGGGAGTACTGTATTTGTACCGGGCTGACAGAAATGATGTTTGGGCAATGTATATTCCTGATCATGCTAATCTAGATGATTCTGTTGCTAGATGCCCATTCTCCAGTGGTTCCAGGTCTGGGTCAGTGTCTGATGCTGGGCAGCTCCTCCCTCCTGGGCAGGCAGGGTCAGGTGATCCAGTAAAGGGAGAGGACTGCAGAAGTTGTATGTAAGCCATGGCCCCATCTCCTTCACACAGCATATGTGTACAAGTCGATCCTTGCCCCTGCTTGTGTTTTCAGTGGGGGTTCTGTTTTGTTTAATTAGAGCATTTTGACCCCATTCTCTTCATCCAACAAGGCTTACGTTTAAAACAAAATGAAATAATTAAAAACGGTATAAAAGGGGTGTGTGTGTGCTGGCTGGCTGGCTTGCTCACTGCTGGCTACTTCTTGTTTCTCCTCCTGCTGCTCACAGGGTGGTTGGTGGATTCTACCAATCTCTGCAAGGGGAAGAGGAGCCCTGTCCTCAAGAAGCAGCCGCAGGTGGAGATGGCAATGGTGATATTTTGCCTTGCTGGTGGTTCTTTATTCCTCTGTTCACAGGGCAGTTGGTGGATTCTCATTCTCCTAATGTCTGCTGATTCTGCTCTGTGGTGGAGTAACTCCTCCTCAGCAGCATAGTATTTTATTTAAGTAAAACCTGTAAGCCTGGGTTGTCTGGTCATTACAGTAATAGTATTTTGTTTCCTTCTTTGTTTAGGTTATGACCACTGGAAGGGGCAGGTGTTAAATTCAGATGAGCTTCATGAACTATATGAAGGATTGAAATTGAACAATGTCAACCAGTATGACTATGTACTTACAGGTATTTCCTTTGTTTTTGTGAGAATGAGGTTGTGATAATTAAAGAACCTGAAATATTCATACTGGGGAAAAGTAGCTCCAACCCTATTTCAGGTTAACGCTTAACTATGGTTAAAACCAAAGGAGAGAATTATTGCTGGAGACAGCGTATATGACCACTTGGCCCTCTCACGATCTCTTTTTACCAAGGATAAGAGAGCACCCATTATTAATGTAGTACACCATAAAGTAGTACTGGATTCAGGCTCCACGTTGTCCAATAAACAGCACAGCAAACAGATAATAGAATTCAGGATAGGTTTATTCCATGGAACAAATGACCCCAGTGGAATCAGTTCCAAAAGACTGAGGCCCCGAGCACGAGGCATTGAAAGCTTTTATAGCAAATTAAACGTCATGCATAATCAACAATTTCTCCTCCTGTTTGCGGTGTTTTCTAGCCTATCACCTTCACACCTCCATATATGCTTATCTATGAAATAGTGTCCAGTAATGTCCAGTTTCACAAAGCATGGCTTGTTCATGGCTGAGTCTGCATAGGAGGGGTTGTACTTTCTGATTAGAGTTACATATGTGCGTACATGATTAGCACGTGCAAGGACACTTGCTTCTACGTGATTAGTGCTGGAATGCAAGAATTGGAGTAATAGTTGGAGTAATAGTTCTCACAGTTACAGGCCTCTACTTCAGAATCAGAGAGGAGCTTTACTTGTGATTAGGGTAGTGTTACCTAGTAGTATTGCAAAATCATAACCATAACCTAGGGTACCTCATTAAGACTGCACATGACCTAGGATAAGCATCTTTATAGGGCAGCATCAGCAGGACATTTACGATACCAAGCTTTGCATCCTGCAAAATAGCATTTCATATTTTTGCAGATTATTAATGAGGTTTTACCTTGGTGCATCTGGTTTTAATTTCATTTTCTATGTTCCTTACTGTAATGAATAAGACAGTTCTAAAACTTGCTGGATGAAATTGATTGCCATATTGATCTACATGACTTCCACAAGAAAGGAGGTGTTTTTTAAAGCCAGCGATAACGGGAAAATTTAATGATACGGGCCTGAAATTATAGCCCATAAAGGCTACTCTAGCATGAAGGGTATTGCACAGCTGACAAATTATTTTTTCCTCTGGTTTCCATGGAGCTCTTGGCGGTAAAGAAGACATTTAATAACAAAGTGAATGAGATTGCACTGATATAGCAATGAATTTCCAGGATAAACAGGTTCCATTTGTTTTGAAGCTATTTCTGTTTTTTATTTTCCCATTCGTTTGCAAAATAGAATATTTTCAGTTAAACTTGTATGGTGGGAGCTTTCCTTTTAGTTAGTCAGCTAAGAGGTGTTCAGTAAGATAAAACTGCAATGTTTTACCACTTCTGTCCTGCCTGCCCCTCTCCAGAGGCTTAAGGCTGCTCTTTTCAAAGTTTAATTTGAAAAGAATTTGAAATTCCTAAACTGGAAAACCCATATTATTTGAAGCTGATTTTAAAATACTGTATTCTAATATGTAAAAATACTACCCTTAGGCTGTTCAGATTAGCTTACGTTGTAGGGAGCAAGATTTTTTTTGGGAATTTGTGTATGTGAGACAACATAGCTATGATGAAAGTGGGTGTAGAGCCACTGAAACAAGGAGCAATTCTGACTTTCATTGACCTTTGTATTCTCTGTGTGAGTCCTTAGGTTAAAAAAAAAAACTCCAACTCCTGGCATTTTTAATTGCTCATCGGCCTAGCATTATCTCCGTTCTTGAGAAGGGGAGACAAGAACTGGTTTTCTCAGAACATTAATCAAGCCAAGTCACTCTTATTGCATGTAGCCCTAGGTCATTATAATAAGTATATTAGTTCAAGATATTACAGTTGCACAGCAGCATCCAGATGAACCTAATTTGGATGCCGTAGACATTTGAGAGCTTCCCAGTCAGAATTTCCCTATTTCTAGTTGTAAAATAGTTTTGATAATCCGCAATGCAATGATGACAATATATCGCTTCCCAACGTTCTCGCACACACCCCACTCTTGCAGGACATATTGCAGAATACAATGCTTTGCTGTTTCTACCATCAGTCCATTAACAATATATAGCATTGCTTGGTTTTGTTGAGAAAAAAATTATGTATCCTAAGGAGCGCATGCAGAAACAAGGTGGCATGTTGTGCTAAGAAATGTGGCACAACAGTGAAGTGCTGATAATTTTGTGTGTGGGTTTCTGTGCATTGTGTTGCACAAGCACAAAGCTGAGTCAGGGTTCCATTCAGATTTCTGTATGCAAGAAACTCAGGGTATTGTTGCCATGTGCACCGCAAGCCCCTTACATGAGATACGTTCTCAGGAATTGCTTGTCAACCCTATTCTGTCTTGGAATGCAGGAACACCAGAGGCCACTTGTGCTTCTTTGCTCTGTTTGGTTCCAGCCTCCCAGCGAGTCGTAGGTAGCTGTGTTGGTCCATTAGAAAAAAAAATCCAAAGGTAGGGTAATACAGTAGTTGTATTCAGGCCAACTATAATATTGCAGCGCGGTGAGCAAGGTTTCGAGATGGTCGGATCTCTTCTTGAGGCTGGATGTTAGGCAAAAAAGGATGGGGAGGTAGACAAAGTTGTGCATGATGGACAAAGTTTGTAACAGTCTTGAAATGAAGTGCAGGAGGTTTAATTCATCTTAGATTAACCTCTGCTAGCTAGACAACGTTTGGCAGAGCTGTTGGCAGGCTAGTCAGCAGCTTCAGTTTGGCTGCTTTTTACCTTTGGACCTGCTTGCTTGTTCCCCTGTTTTTTAATAGTGTCATCTTGTTCAGAGCTGTTCTGACCCTTCCTCTTTGCTCTGAATCCAGCCTGATCCCTTTGTTTGTCCTTTATCTCTTTGCTTACAGTCTTCCTGCTCTTGCCCAAATTTATTTCTTCAACCCCTTGATGCAGCGATGGCACCCATTTGTCAGAAGCTTGCCTTCTGACAAATGTGAATGGTGCTTAAAAACATTTTTTTTTCTTAAAGGATCTTAAATTGTGTTAATTTTTAAGTCTTCAAGAATTTGTCCCCTAGGATAGGGGTAGGCAGAATTTCTGGATGACTTGCAAAGTAGGTTAGGGTTCTGCCTCTCAGCCAACAATTTAACAAAGTTTGACATTTTTGTGCATCACTTTGCTGATAAAGTCACTCACATCTCCTCCAACGTGGACTCGGTGCTGGGAGTTGTCTCTGACATTCCTGAGGCAACTGCTTGCCCTGTTTTTAATGGATTTGTTTCAATGTATTCAACCTGACGACATGGGCAGGTTGTTCGGAAGCGTGAGGCTGACTGCATGCCTGTTGGTCCCTTCCCATCTTGGTTGCTTAGGGCAGCAAATTAAGGCCTGGCCATATGGATGACGGAAACTATGATTGCCTCATTAAAAGAGGGCATTGTTCTGAATCTCTGGTTTAAAAGGGACTGTTCCAGACTGGTTTAATCTCTGGTTTAAAAGGGACTGTTCCATTATTGAAAAGGCCCTCTCTGGGTCCCACTACCTTTCACAACTATTGTCCAGTGTCAAATTTGCTATTTTCAGGCAAAGATGGCTAGTAGCATCTCGGCTCAGTGTGTCCTGGATGAAACCGTCCTGGTTATGGGACTACCACAGCCCTGGTTGATGACCTATGCCAGGAACTAAATATGGAAGTGCATCCTTATCGGTTCTGCTAGACCTCTCAATAGTTGTTGATACCATCAGCCCTGGTATCCTCCTGGTCTGTCTGGCAAGTAGACTCAACTCCTGCGTGTCATGCAGGTTTCAGAAGGTAGTCCTGGGGAACTGCTGCTTGATCCCTTGGTCATTTGTCTGTGAGGTCTTGCTGGGTTTTATCTCCTACGCTCCTCGACATCTGTATGAAGCAACTAGGACAGGTTCTCTAAAGTTTTGGAGTACAGTGCTACAGGTTTGCTAATGACACTTGTTAGAGAGGCCAAGGACTGACCAAGGGGAGTGGTGCGTAGTGGTTAGCCCTTGGCTCCCTGCTCTCCTCTTCACTGATTTACTGGTCAGCAACCGAATTGGGAGGAAACTGGTAGATATCTGTTGCCGCCATCTCAGACTGGGGAAAATCAGGTGGGAGTAAAGACAAAGACTTTTCTTTAAGAAATTCTGAATTTCTTTTAACCCGACTTTTAAACGTTCTTGTTGCCCTTTCTTTATTGGTTCTAATTTTTGTTTTGAAAGCTGTCTTGAGGACCCACTTGAATGGAGCTGAAAGGCAGTATAGAAATGTTTTAGAACTATAATAAACTATAGCAATAACAGAAAGCTTTATCCTGGCCGCCTAAATTAGGCTACTGAAAATAAATAAAGCAAACTTTGAGAAAAACCAGGAGTGGATTTTGATGTGACAGAACTCTGAGCTGGCACTGTAAGCAAATTTCTGACATCAAATTAATTGTATGTCTGCCCCACATCTCATCCTATACCACTATTTTGCATTTGGCTTCAGTCAGTGGATTCGGGGGCTTATAATAAAAAAAGAAAATAAACTGCACGTCTGCCCAAGTCTGCCCCAACCTAATGCATTTAATGGGGTACATTTGTGAGAAGAATTACAAAGTGTTCACATGAAATGCCTTCTTTATCTATTGAGTAACAGCATTTTTTTGCACCATGGCTTTGGTTGTCTATGCAAAAGCATGAAAAATATATCTTTTATGTGAAATATTTTGTACTGCCTCTTCCATTTTGTAAAAATTTCTATACCACTTTTCCGAATCTAGCAGCTTAGTCCAGCAGTTCCCAAGGTAGACTCGGTTCATACCACCTTAAGTGGAGTGGCGACCTTCAGTGACAGACGGCACTTCCAGGATCACGCCACTGCCAAGTTAGGGTCCCCACTCACCTGGGGGTTGCACCAAGCCTCCGGTGTGGGGAGCCCACGCCCCACTTTGCGGGCCTCCCTGTGCCTCAGAACGGCTCCTTGGAGCGATTGCAACCCACTTCCGTTTTTCGGATGAAAATCAGAAGTGGGTCGTGATCGCTTCAGGGAGTTGTTTTGAGGCATAGGGAGGCCCGCAGAGAGGGCCACGGGCTCCCCACACCCTCCCGAGGCCTGGCACAACCCCCAGGTGAGTGGTGACCCACCTTTATTTTTCTCCGCAGTGGCGGTGCAATCCCAGAAGTACCGTTGCCACTGTCTCCCGTCCCCCCGCACACATGTACAACTGGGGAAAAAGTTTGGGAACTGCTGGCTTAGTCTAATGCATGTTTACTCAGAAATAAGTCACACTAAGCTCCACGCTCAAGTAAATGTGCATAGGATTGCAGCCTAAATCACCCAAGGCAGATTATAATGAGTATAAAACAATCTAAGGGGTACCACTTTTCATTAGTAAGTGTGAAAGATTTGATGGTGCAGGGCTGTATTATGCCGTTTCACCAGATGGTAGAGGAAAATAGACAGAAGGCATATTTATTGTTTTTCTGTATCTTCGTATTAGAAGTATTACTGGGAAATTTAGTTCAGAAATATGAAGTGCCACATAAATTAACAAAAATTTAGTATCTGCTAATATCTATAGACTTAAAGCATCTGATAAGTAAGGGTGTTTTTTGTTGATAAACATATAAAAACACAACATTTTAAAAGCGGTTAAAATGGGAAAAATTCGGAATAAAAACACAACACCGCTTTCTGCTATTTCATTTTGGTTAAACACCAAAATTTGTGAAAAAATTAATCCATAAGAAAGCACCCCTACTGATAAGAAAATGGTAATTCTTCATGGGTTTGGCTCAACCCCCACGCCCTGAATTTGTAATCAAATGGAGGAAGGAGATGGGGGAAATAAAAGGAGTGATCATATCAGTGGGAGACTGTGCCCCAAAATGTATTGAATATCTCTCTGAAAGAGAGTTATTATAAACTGCAATATTGATGTCACTACTCACCATGGGCGTCGACAGGGGGAAGCGCGGGGGGCAGGCCACCGGCGGGTGTCGCGCGCATAGGGGTGACGCGTGACCCCCCCTTACAGTTTGGTGGTGGAGCTGGGCCCGCCCACCCTCCCCGTGTCCGTTTGGCTCCAAAATGAGCCGAAAACGGAGCGGCGAGGGTGCTCTGCTCCTGCGCGTGATGTCACGCGCGGGGGCGGAGCCTCTCCCTTAAAGGTGACGCGCGCCCCCGCTCTGGGCTATCGCGTGTCCTAGCGACGCGACTGCTACTCACTATGGTATGATTAAAGCATATTTCGAACTTGCAGGATGATTCTTGCTGGAGATGTAAATCTTCACCCTTTAGTATTGTACACATTTTTTCGTCTTGTCCAAAAATTGTGAATTTCTGGGAAGAAGTAACATGTAAAGTTAAGAACATCTCAGGTTCTGTTTTATCCTGCACCCCAAAAGAGGTATTGTTTGGATACTGAAAGACTATGTCTTGAGGTCTAGAATAGGGTTTTATGTTTAACTACTGCCAGGGTATGCGTCGATGAGAAATGGAGGTCATCAGAACCACGCTCCATGACAAACTTGTGAAAATATGGTGTACTATAGCACATATGACAAAGTTGACATATTATAAAAGGGTATTGAAAAGAAGAGGTCCAGACAGATTTGTAGAAAGATAAGTATTCCTTGTGTTTTTAATGCTTTATTTTATTATTTTATAGAAAAGAAAAAAGAAAAAGAAAAAAAGCAAGCATTACATAGATATAATCCAAAGTAATTTACAGCTTAAACCAAAAAATAAAATAAAAATCAAACACTGATATATAAGCAGTTATATCTACATATTTCACACAAGCAAATGCTTTGTTGAGGAATGGCCTCCAGATAGTTTCAAACATATCCAGAAGTAACTGACGCCGGTATGCCATTCGCTCGAAAACTGATAAACGCAGTAAATCATCCACCCACTGAGTGCACGTTGGCGGGCATCTTTCTTTCCACTTGAGGAAGATAAGTCTTTTAGCCATTGTGAGGGCACAGAGAGTCCACTTACGTTGGCCTGGTGTTAATCTCCAAGTTGCAGGTAAATAATTTAAGATTACATAAATTCCAATAAATATAACAGATTGTTGAAGGGCAATTTGAATTATATTAATAACTTCATCCCAAAAAGTTGCAATAACAGAACATGACCACAACATACCGTATTTATCGGCGTATAAAACGCACCGGCGTATAAGACGTACCTTCCTTTTGGCCCTGGGTTTCAAGAAAAAAAGATTTAAAGCATTTTTGGGCCACTTGGCCACTTACTGCTTGGCTGCTTAATTAGCTAATTTACATAAATTGCACAAAAATACCAGGATCTCTTTTAAAACACACAGCAATAAGACACATGAACAAAATGCACCAGAACATAAATCCCAAGACCAAAAAAATACCCAGACTCAACTCTTTTTCCCCCCAACCCACCCATGCACAGTTTCCAAAGTAAAAAACATTTACCCCAAGTAAAAAAAAAACCCAGACTCAACTCTTTTCCCCCACCCCACCCATGCACAGTTTCCAAAGTAGACAACATAAAAGTACAAAAAAAAAACCCAGACTCAACTCTTACCCCACCCCACCCCTGCACAGTTTCCAAAGCCTCCCCAACTAGGCCCAGTTCAGAAGCTTACCGAAGCTGCATTCAATCAGCATACAGGAGAGCTGGAAAGACTAGGCCCTCTGCAGCTCAGCTGAACTGAACTGAGCACAGCGCCCTCTGCTGGCTGCTGAGAAGCTCAACTCATGCACGTGCATAAATTAAACCCGACAAACAGCTGTAGATTGGATAGATTAGTTAGGGAAGAAAGCACAAGGGAGCTCTCCGGCTCCGGAAAAACGTGGTAAGCCCGAAAATGCTTTAAAACGGGCAAGGGGGGAAAGGGATTTTTTTAGTATTAGCGTATAAAACGCACCCTACTATTTTGGGTCACAAATGTAGACAAAAAAGTGTGTCTTATACACCAATAAATACGGTATGTGAAAGGGAAGCCTCCGAGGACCTATATCGCCAACATCTGGACTCATTACTAAGCCCTTTTAAATATAGCCTTTGTGGTGTCCAGTATATCCTAAAAATATTTTTTTTGCTGTGTTAAGCGTAGTGTGAGGTCCATAGATATTGCTGGTACACTCTTTAATACAGTATCCCATTGATTGTTCAAAATAGGGCAATCTAATTCAGAGTTCCATTTGACTCGAAGCAGTTGTGTATCATATTTATTACATGACAATAGGTGTTTATAAACAAATATTGCCGGCTTTTTCTTTTCAGCAGACTGTATAAGTATATCTTAAAGTGGGGGAGATAAGTATTCCTGATTGAATTATTTGATTTACTGATTATTTTCTGTTAACGTCTATCCATTTGTGAGATATTCTTGTCTGTAAATTGGGATGATTTATAGATGGATGTTAATGACATGTATTAGATAAATTTATTTACTTTAATAAAGAATATGTATACAAGACTAGTTGGAGAACTTTGCCATAGTTTTAGATCCTGAAGAGTTTGGTTACCCTAGTGAATAATTTACATGCTTAGTAATCTCTTGAAAGCAATGAATAACTGTGAGCGTAATGTATAAGGACACTTCTATATACGTACATAGGTAGGTGAATACAGGACAAAGTTTGTCATTAGTTTCATCTAGATTAGGAGTTAACAGTGTTGCAGAGCAGATTTTTTTGTTCTGTGTGTGTTTTTCTTTTCTTTTTTACAGTATGTAACTTGTGGGAGCAATGTACAACGGGTACTCTCTTCATGCTAACCTTAAGTAGCACATTTCACTCTATTGAACTGGGCTTTCTGAAGAACTGCCTGCAAAGAAGTCTTATATGGGTGGGAGGGAGATTCTGCTCCCTCCAGCCAGTCCAAACGCACCCTCTGCTGCTGTATGCTTTGGAAGTGGAAAATGGGGTAGAGTTGCTGAAGTCAGGAAATACCCATCTTTAGCTGAGTGATTAAGGTGTTTTATTTATTTGGAAGATGTTTCCTGGAGGTTGTGGGAAGTGTGCAAGTGCTGTCTTCAGCCCACTGTAGTTTAGATTTGGGGCAAATAGTTTAGGGTTTTTTTTCCATTTGACCCCACACTATTTTTCTTCAAGGGCGCAAGTGGTCTCTATCATTGTTTGATAATACTTGCCTGTCCTGGCAGACACCTCAACTTGATTCTCTGTTCTTGTAAGCATTTGATATGGACAAGTTCAGAAATAAGATAAAGATGAAAGTGCTGTTTGTAGTACTTAATTTGGGGGTGCTGTGCACATATTGAAGTCATCCCAATGCTTCAGTCAATCTGCATGTGTGAACTAGCTCACAGCTACCGGTATGTGGGAAACCAGCGGCCCAATCCTATGGGCTGTTTATGCCACTGGAACAGCGCCAGTGAGAGTGGTCTGGCAGCTGCTGCAAGCAGTGAGCAGCTGGGTCTGCACAACGACAGACAGCAGATGCCCACTGCCACTGGTAAGATCGCGCAGGGGTCGAGAGTGAGGCAGGGAGGGGGCAGAACAGGGCAGGGGGTGGGCGGAACGGGCAAGTGATAGGGCAGGGGAGAGGGTGGACTAGGAAGGGGGCAGGATTAGTGGTAGCAGCGCCTGCCAAATCCTAACCCCCTTCCAGGACCCAGTTCACCTTCACCAGTCAACGCGGACTTGCACCAGCGATATCACTGGCGCAGCTCTGAGTTGGCCCACGGTGGCAGCGGGGGGCTTACCCTAGAGGAAGGGACCAAATGCTTCCCCGAGAAGGCCTTAACATGCCAAAACTCCCCCGTGGGATACAGCGGATTCCACATTGGTGCCACTGCATCGCAGCACGGGGAGTTAGGTAGGATTGGGTGTAGGAGAGATGGTTGGGGTGTCTTTCCATTATAGACAAGTGTGGTAGGCTTAGTTACTTGGAGGTTTTGTGCATGTGCCCTGCTTTGTTTTTCAAGGTCAATGAAGAAGATTGGTCTGAGAGGTGTTTTGTATGTCCAGGCAGACAAGCTCTGATATGGCAGATTCATCACACCCGTATAAGACAATTGAGGGCCAGTTCAAAGATCGCTGGCACTTTGCCACTAAATTTACAAGCAGAGGTAGATCTGGCTCATGACAAATTGGTTATCTGAAACATTGTAACAGGCATCGATGACAGTTTGACCTGTCCTTGCAAATCTTTTTAAGTTGGGTTCAATGTGGTAACTTGCTAAAAAGTGAGTTGTGATTTGGCAAATACTTTGAGTTGGTTCATTCACTATCTCCAGAGTGGTATTTTGGCCCATAACTTAAAAAAAAAAAAAAAAGACTAGCTCTGCTTGCACTGTTTATCGGCAAAACCTCTTGCTCACATGATCTCATTTTTTTTCTCCATCTTTCAAAGGCTACACACGAGATAAATCATTCCTTGGAATGGTGGTTGATATTGTTCAGGAGCTAAAACAACAGAACTCCAACCTGGTGTATGGTAAGTTCTGTTGCCCCAATTATTCACTTCGTATTGCTTTATTGGTAGCCCTGTTGACCACACTCCAAAGACGTGAGGAAGATGAAAGGTGACTGTGACATAGATCACGAATAGAGAGCACAACATTATGGTCTTGACACTGGCTGGGGTTGCAAAGAAATCTGTCAGCTATGCTATAGTGACAATAAAATGGTACTAGCAAGTCAACCCGGAACGTTGCCTGATGCAGGCTCTGGTCTGCTGCTCTTGCGCTAAAAAGACAATACCCTTACCATGCTCCTTGCACACTGCCTTAAAACCCAGAAGTGCTGGACTTCCAGTGAAACCAGGTTTCAAGGCAGCATGCAAGGAGCACAGTCAGTAGGGGAATTATCTGCTTTGAGCTCGAGTGAGCACAAAGTAGAATCGGCTTCACCTCACTTGAGCGTGAAGCAGATCATTCTTGGATTGGGGGAGGGAGGTGGTGGTAATTGGAAGGACGTGGCGGCAGATTTCAGGTGAGAGGCACCCTGAATTCCTTGCCCTCTTGGATCCCTCTCAATCTGCCGCCAAGGCAGCCCCTTTCTAGCAGCTGCATGGACAGGCCAGCCCTGTAGCAAGTGTGCAGTTAATGGGCGTATCATCTGGCAACAAAATGCTGATCTCCTCTGAGGTTACACTGGGATTTGGCAATCAGTCTCTCACTGCGCTGACTGAGTTGCTCTGAGATCATGGCAGCGGAGTGCCATGAGGCTGGGGGAAATAGAATTTGAATGGGAAGGTCAATTTGACAGCAGCGTCTGTTACGTGAACTGTGTAAGTATTGTGCCTGCTTCCCATGAACTTTTGAATGGGATCTCATTGGTGCAAATCAGGAAATCGTTTAGGTGGCTGCTGACTATTTGGCCCATCTAGGTTTTAGAAATATCCCCCTGACATTTTAAGACAAACGTGCAATCTGTAATTCTGTTACCTCCTTCCATGCATTACGTAATGTGAAAATGAAGAGCTTTTCTACCTTTTTATGGCACCACTACTTGCAGAGATTAACTTCCTTATAATAAAAAGTAATACAACATGCTGGAACTATCGTAGAAGTTTGAAATAAGACCTGCAGTGTTATGACTTCTCAGCTATTAAGAGTTTAAAATATTTTTCCATACATTGTGTTACTTTTTATCTTCTCTAACAATTTTATTTTTCCTTGCAGTATGTGATCCTGTGATGGGTGACAAATGGAGTGGAGAAGGCTGTATGGTGGGTAATCTGTTACATATTTGACCCATTTTATAAAAATGTTATACCAAATTAAACCGCCTTACTTAAATGTTACTCTGTGATTCAATGCTGTGTCTTTCTCTTTAGGTAAACCACTTGAGTGTGTGAGTGTGTGAGAGTGAGAGAATGAACAATCCTAACCAACTTTCCAACGCTGGTGTAGCTGTGCCAACAGGGTGCGCACTGCATTTTGCAGTGCAGGGGCAGTCATAGAAGCTTCTTCAAGGTGAGGGAACATTTGTTCCCTTACCTCGGGGCTGCATTGCAGCTGCACCGGCGCTGGAAAGTTGCTTAGGATTGCACTATGTGTGTTAGAGACTGAGTTGGCTCTTAAGTTGCCATCTTAAGACCACCATTCTGACATTGGAAGCTCTTTCTAAGAACAGAGGTAGAGATGTGCAAGGAGTCCTTTCACGAGTACAGTTGTCCTTCTGTTCCTGGAAGGAGCTTCCGATGACACAGTGGTGTGCCACCAAAAATTAGCATCCAACCCATCCAATGTACTGACCTCGTTAGCTTTAGGGTACAAAGGGTTGGAGCAGGGAACTAAAGCCTAGCTTGCATGTATGATCAGCAGTGCTTTGGCTGCTTGCAACATACCATAACTACTTGCAGACTACCCTGCTTGGAAAATCATTTATGTGAAGTGACTTGCCAAGGAATTCAGGCAGCAATCTTGATGCTATGGCCATCTTTAAAAATAAATAAATAAATCTGTGTTTGCTGCTGCGATGTTTGCGCAGAGCCTCCTGGTTGCGTCCAGCGCGCCTGGGAACTTTGTGCAAACATCACAGTTGCTGCGATGTTTGCGGAGAGCCTCCTGGTCGTGTCCAGCGCCTGAGAGGCTCGCGTCTTCGAGCTTCTGACTGGGGACAGCCGGCAACGCAGGACGGAGCTGCAGGTAACAAGCAGGTAAGCGGCCAAGAGACCGGAAAACTTGTTTAAGGAAGACATTTTTTACACTTCGCTCCATAAGACGCACAGACATTTCCCCCTATTTTTTGGGGGGGGGAGTGCGTCTTATGGAGCGAAAAATACGGCAAATACTACAGTGCACAAAATTGTTCATTCCTTGATCCAGAGATTTCCAAGTGTAGCAACTTTTGTGGATCTCTCCTTGCTGAAGTGCCTCCTGTTGTTGTTTTATATACTGCTTTTCAACAAAAAAAAATTAACAAAATGGTTTCCTGAAAATAAATAAATGGTTCCTTGTACCAAAAGGGCTCACAATCTAAAAAAAATGCAGAAGAAACATCAGCAAACAGCCACTAGAAAAGTCACTACTGGTATGATTAGGGACATTTGGTCTCTCTTTGCTAAATACAAGAGAACCACCACCTGGAAAAAGTGCATCTTTGTTTTATAGATTTTTGTATTGAACGGTTGACGGGGGGGACGGGACTGCTCATGCCTGGGGTTTGAATTTTCTGAAATGAACCAATCTTGTGAATAATCAGGGGATTAAACGTTGCAAAACCAATATCATTTTCCTTATTCTTTATAGTACGTTCCAGAGGATCTCCTTCCAGTTTATAAAAACAAGGTTGTGCCTGTAGCAGACATCATTACACCTAATCAGTTTGAGGCTGAGTAAGTATTATTTTCTTAGATATTCTCTAAGATTTAGAGGCAAATAGTACAGTCGGACCTTTTTATCCGCTGGGGTTCTGTTCCTGGAACCACAGTGGATAAGAAAATCAGCCTTATATGAAATCCGGAGGGGGGGTGGGTTCGGGAGCGGTACCACATTACCTTTTTTCCAGCATCTTCACCGCTTCCCTCCTCCTGAGTTTTAAACTGACTGAAAAAACAAAAGCCACTACTGGAAGCGACCTGTAAATGGTGCCAGACTCCTGGCTGCATTTTTTAGCAGTTTGGACATGTGCAGGAGGCTGGAAGTGGCTGGCAGGCCCCCGACGAAGAGGTAATGTAGTGCGGCCGGTTGGACTCCCTCTTCCACAGTTTTGCCATCCGTGTTGAGTCAAATCTGTGGATAAAAAAAAGTGGATAAAAAGGTCCGACTGTATTTCTTTGCTGCTCCATAGGATTTATTTTGATAATTTTTTTAATGCAGTTTATATGGAAGATTTTATGCATTTTAGAAAACTTATCAGGTTTCATTTTCTCCATTTCAAAACACACATTAAAGCGAAATACCCAGTCTGGTTCGTGGTTTTTAGTGGTCGTGTTAACTGAGGGTGTTAACTGGTTTCCTCTGTTTCCCATGTAATCTGACAATGATAGCAGTGCCACCTACATAATCAAAGACAATCTAACACTCTCATGGCCAGCAATTATATTCAAAGATTTATAAACAGGGTTAAAAGCCATGTATCTCCAGGAGAAAAAAATATTAATGTGTTAAATGTTTTCAACTTGTTTTTAAAACATTAATAATTTTTCTCCTGGAGATACATGGCTTTTAATCCCGTTTGTAAATCTTTGAATATACTGTATTTCTTCAATTCTAAGACGCATGTTTTTTCCCAATTAAGCATTTCAAAAAAATGGGGTGCGTCTTAGAATCGAAGGTCTCCAAAAAGCACCCCAAAATGCTATCTTCTTACTTACTAGGGCTTGGGGGAGCTTCAGGGAGACCTGCATGACCCTCTGTAGGCCTCCCCGATCTTCAGTTCAGCAAAAAATGGTGATTTCTAGCCATTTCCAGTTTTCGCGAAAACCAGAAATGCCCAAAAATCGCTGTTTTTCGCTGAACTGAAGATCAGGGAGGCCTGCAGAGGGTTGCGCAGGCCTCCCTGAAGCTCCCCCAAGCCCAGGTAACGAAGGAAATGGCACTTTCTGGCAGTGCACTCAGTCAGCTGCAGGAGACATGCTGGGGCGAGTTGGTGCTGAGCGGGTAGATTCAATGAAGGGAGGTGAGTCTTACAATCGATTGATTTTTTTTTCCCCCTGCTGGTGATACTGAAAGTAAAGGTGCGCCTTAGAATCGATGGCACCTTAGACTCGAAGAAATACGGTAATCAAAGACAGTTTGTTTTCTGTCCTTGGATGCAGCTCTGTTCAGTTTAGTCCCAAAATTACACCAGACTTGGATTCTGATGTCAGACACAGGCTAATCCGCTGTATTGAACTTCACCACCCATGGATTGTGTGTGGTGTTGAAGTCCTGCAACGATTCTGCACTTCCTCTCATCCTCTGACCTCTTCACTCTTGCAGTTTTCTCCCCGCCCGCGGCTTTCTGTGCCTGTGTTATTACTGATGTTGCTCAGGTGCCGCAGCACTGCTGGCTCCACTGGATTAGTTATCGGTACTTTCATCCCAGGCTTAGAGAAACTGGGAGGCTTATGGTGCAATCCTGTGTAAATCTTTGACCGGTGGAGCACAGCTGTGCCGGTCTAGGGTGTCGCAAACATGCTACAAAGCACATCTGCGGCACCCGGCGAGTAAAGGGCACTGGCGCCACTCTACTCACCCCAGATTGAGTGGAGCACCCGCTGGGGAAGAAAGGTTCCTTGTCAGGCGACGGCAGGGAGGTTGGAACAGGGCGTTCTGGGAGGTGGGATTGGTCAGCCCAGCCCAGGAAGGGGAGGAAAGATCAGCAGTGGTGGCTCAGCTGAAATCCTATCCTCCCCCTCCTGGATTTGGCCACAGTTACACAGACCACTCAAATGTGCACCAGCAAAACAGCTGGTGCACATTTGAGTAGACCCATCAGGGTGGCTGGAGCTGTAATCGGGGTAAAGAGACAAATGTCCCCTTCCCCCGAGGTGTGCTCCAGTTGCGCCAGTGCTGGGTCCTACCTAGGTAGGATGCAGCGCGGACTCTGTGCCCGCTCTGCAGCCTAGCTAGACAGGATTGGGCTGTTTGTGTTCAAGAGTACTGAGGAGACCTTTTGGATTTGAATTCTCAAATTGATAAGTAACTTTCATTATTTATCTGACTTCCTAATTTTATGAAATGTCTATGTTTTTGCCTGTGGGCTTGAAGACTCAGTTGGTGGAGATCCATTGTATGATTTCATAGCTCTTTGATGAAAAGACACTAGCCACAGACAGAAGAAGATAATTGCTGCTTCATTTATATTCAACTGGCTTTGGATTTTAGGAATATTTTTTGGAAACTTTTATTATTATTATTTCATGATGATTTATTGCCTTGCTGGCTGATTTGACTATCATTTTGAAAGAAGCAGCTCAAAATGCTTGATTCAATTTACACTGAATGTGTTATGTTTCTAGCCCAATAATGAACTCTCCATGAGAAAGTTTTCTCTTTCTGTTCTAGCGTAGCCTCTAAATTGTGCTGATATATAAGATGATAGGCAAATATAGGGATGGCGTCAGAGGTCAGCCGAGCGCTAGTCGAGGGCCCATGGACACCCCAGGGAAATGAAATGGCCAACCCCTACCCCCCCCCCCCAGGCAGGCAGTGATGGGTGCACCGTTGCTGCCCTGTTCCATCCTCCCCATCTGCAATAGGGTTTCCAAAGAGGGTCCTGCAATGATGCAGGGGCCTCTGAAGAGGTCTATTTTTGGATGGGAAGAGATCACTTCTCTCCTTTGGCTCTCCTTTGACCAGAAACCAGTAATTTATTTATTTATTTATCTATCTATCATCTATCTATCATCTATCTATAAATGAACACTGTTTAAAAATATGATTTCCTGATTTGTAGGATACTTACTGGCAGGAAGATACACTCTGAAAAAGAAGCCATAGAGGTAAGTCACTGTGCTGGAACCCAGATTTCTGCCTAACAGTTGGGCTTGCAACCTAGTGGGAGTCATGTGGAGACAGGAGCTGTAGGAAGTGGTGCCTCCATGGTGCTATTGGTGCGATTTGTGGCATCAACACTGGTGTTGTGACTGCTCAGAGAATGGCAGTTAAAATTGCATGAATGGTGTGTTAATAGCCCCAATACAGATGGCTTGTTCATACAATCAGTGCCTTCATGCTATTACCAGAGGTTGCTGGTCACTACATGAGAGCTTTTAAATGCGGCTAAGGCCATGCCTCTGTAAACAAGTAATGATTCAGTACTTTCTGATACCAGAAATACTCACACTGTCCATTATGGAGAAGATCATTATACATTAGAAATGGTTATGCCGCTATCCATCACAGAGAACCCTGTCCTCCACTGGGGAAACAGATGATACAAAATTGCCTTTCAGACATTACATTACTGCCCCCTGGTGTTTGCATAGCAGTAGTGTGATGATAATCTTGAATAGCTTGCATAAACAGCTGCTGCATTGCTGTAGGATGGCTCAACAAGCCAGTGGTTCTAAAACATTGCACAGAGGAGATCCAGTGGTGAAATTATAGGTTTATTTGGAGCCCTGTTGATTCCATACCTTTTGAGCTGTAAGTGAAGCTCGTAGCTTCAAATTCCTGACAACCTACCATGGTTTTTGCACCAGCTATAAGAAGAGAATGATCTATAGAAGTGCTGTCATTTCCAGCCTCAAAGGTTTCACGCTTCATTGGAGAAATGACATGCAAGGAGTGCTTAGGTTCTAATTCTTAGTCTTAGGGATTTTTTTTTCTATGTGACTATTAGAGAAGATGAGGCTAGTTTTGTCAACATACAGAGAGTTGGACAGTAAACTGTTTCTTAGAGTTGTTGGTTGATGATGAAAGAGCAAAGTATAAGACTGATGTCCAAAACTTTGAGCAAATTCAACCAGCAGGCACAGAGGACCATGAGACTACTATCAAGTGGCAGTTATAGAATAATGCTTCTGTGCATATACAGTAAATGTATTGTATAAGATTTTGTCATACAACTATCTTAGAACCATAATATAGTTATTGGTACTGTTATAATTCTGTGACAGTTACCGTAATAATTTGGTGATATCCTGTCATCATCTTGCACTAAAGGCCCAATCCTATGCAGACACCAGTGCAGCATCCGTCATATCCTAAGCCAGGTCATCAAGGACAAGGGAGGAGGTGAGGCAGTGGGGCCTGAGCCACAGAACGTGTTCATTGTCTGAAGGAGGGGGTGAGGAGCTGGCGTATATCAACTCTTCCTCATCTCTTCCGCATCACGTCCCCATCTCCTCCCTGTTCCAGACCCTTCACTGCCGAGGTTGTGCCGCCGTCTGAGCTATGTCTCAGTTATGCCTGCACAGCGTTTTTCCAAAGTGGTAATATCATCTGTCAGCAGGGGGACTTCTACACCAGCGGTGCTGTCGTTGCGCTGGCGTACGTGGCAGTACGCTGGCATATCTCGAGGATAGGATTGCGCTTTAAGTTATGTCTTATGAACATTGGGTAGAAATCTTAGGTTTTAGGTATATGTAGCAGGGTGTGTGCACCATGAATTTCTGGTCTCAACGCTGCCTGAAGATTAGATTGACTGCAACCTAGGTATTCTAGCAACCTAACAAAAGCTGTTGGTTCCTGAAGTTAAAGGACTCTGTTATTTTTGCTAATTACATTCTAGCCTAATGAACTTTCTGATGTGGAAAATAGCAGTCCCCTTGTCCTCTGCAGTTTTTCTTCCAGCAAAACCACTTGAATGTCAGCCACAGGTGACAGTTTTCCCCAGCAGCAGGAAGCATTCTTGGCTATTGCAGCTATGTTTGTTTTTATTCTACTTTTTTATGCTCCTGGAGTCACCAGGGAATACCCCCTTCTGTATCACACTGCTAATTAGAATGTCTTTGCTTTTTTAGTTTCCTTAATGGAAACAAGCCCCAGTTAAGTAATATCTGGGCTGCTTGACAAGTTAATAGGATGCTAACTTTAGTCTGTATATATTTTTTTAGTTACGCACAATATTTTTGCAGAAGAATTCTGTATAAGTCTGTCTGCTTCTTAGATCTTGATGTGAAAGAACAAAAACATATCTTTTTAAACCTAAAAAAAACTTCAGTCAAACATAAAACAAAGTGGCTACAATGTCATCTCATTAAAACACAAACCCAGCTCAATTAAACTACAATACTCCACACAGGTGGTTCTTATGATCTCAACATTTGTTTGGTCACAGTGGGCTGGAGGGATTAGACATTCAACATTTTCTCCATGTTCTGTGGCTCAGCTGCCCACAGGAACACATTGGTGTGGCATGCATAATATACAGTTTTTATCCCACGGAACTACAGCAATCCTGAATTTATTTCTGAGATTACAAAACTGTTACCTGAAAATGCAGCTACACAACATATCAAAACTAGTTTTAAACAAATTGTAGTTACTTTGTGCATATGGCTCCCACAACAACCATGAGCATCTGAAAACTGGTATGTGGTAGTATACTACTGTGTACCCACTAATTGTGAATGTATGAAATAGCCCTTTGTCGTGGCACAATAGAGATAAGAGTCCATCCTGTTTTGTTTCTTGGATAAACTCTTCTACCTTTTCTTTTACAACCAAAGATCTGCAGAGAATGTGCCTAAGAACATGACTGGTTGCATTTCTGCCCTTTTAGGCTGGCCAGCCTGATAAATTAGAATTACCAAAGCAACCCTGGCTTCCCATGAGGAGGAGACACTAAGTTCCCTACTTGAACAACGCAATCCTGTGTAACTTTGCAGATGCACCGGTGTAAGTGCACTTATACCAGCATAAGTGCACTTACACTGGTGCATCTACTGTTACACCGGTGCAAAGTTACACAGGATTGCACTGACAGAAAGGTTAGGTTCCAGAGGTCTGTATACTATATAACTTCAAACTGCTGGTTCTTCCCAGCTCAGCACTATCATGCCTGCATGGAAGCACCAGCAGAGGACATACTGCGCCTGTACTAAAGCACCAGTGCAGCTGTCCGTAACTCGGGGAGCATGTGTATTAAAAAGAGAGGGTCTCACCAATACGGGTACAAACAATTAAAAAAAACTTGTAGCATCCTAAGGACTAACTTGTTTGTTTCAGCAGAACCTTCTGTGGACTGTAGTCCACTTTATTGGATGCAACATAGCATATGCTATGTACATGTTTGTGTTTTGTGTAATGTACCATTTTATAATTTATATTTTTGTTAAAATGTGTGCATTTTTATATATCTGGATGTTTAGTGTCGGCGATTGCTAGTGTTCCTCCATCATCCACTATAACGAGTTCTCCTTTTTTCTGTGCATGGGAAGGTAATGGATATGCTCCATAATATGGGACCAGAGACTGTAGTAATAACCAGCTCAGACCTCCAGGCACCGTCAGGAAATGATTACCTGATAGCATTAGGAAGTCAAAGGAGAAGTAAGTTGTCGTCATTTTTTAATTATCGTTTTAACAGGAAAAACTACTGTCTTGAATCCATTACAAGTGTATGTATTAACTGTGCTTCTGCAAAATACATCATGGTAAAAGAAAACAAATTTCGTCCTTATATAAGGTTGGCAGAAAGGGGAGTTAGCTAGCTTTGTTTATCAATATATGCAAATAAAAATCTCTGGCATTCACACACACACACACACACACACACACACACACACACACACACACACACACACACACACACACACACACACACACACACACACACACACACACACACACACACACACACACACACACACACACACACACACACACACACTCTGTAAGAAGTATTTAGGATCTTATTCTTATTGCACTGGCAGCTGTTGACGTTCCATTCATGAAATACAGTGGAAGCAGTACACTAAGAACTATTGTATTTGTTCCCATTTAATCTGCATTAATCCCTGTGCAAACTCATTTCAAGTGAATGGGAGTCATGCAGCAGTAATAGCTGATGGATTGCACTTTGTGAATTCTAATTATTTTAATTCTTCTGTCTTCCCACCCTGGGCGCTCTCCTTCTCTTCACTGTTTCTTTTAAAATAGACCCTTGCACTCTTTCAACACTTACTAAATTGTCACAGAGTTAGTTCACCTGACTCCATCTGAGCTGGTTTCCTGCTCTATGCTATTAGGGATGCGTGTCTGAGTTCCCTTCCAACAGGCCATCCCAAGTCTTCTAATTGCATACAGGGAGGGTTTGTCCAGACCTCTCCATCACATATGATGTAAGTACTATTTTAAACTACTATTTACTAGATAACATTGATGGGAAGGTTCAGCCAACCCCTTGCCCTCACCCCCAATATGCAGTTGAAGAACCAGGAAGGCCTGCTGGGAGGGAAACAGATGTGCTCATGCATGTTCCTAATTGCACAGAGTAGGGGGCCCACTTAGACGGTATTATCCAAATCTGCCCACAATTAGAGCATCACTGTGCCAAAAAGAAAACAAACCACTATCATCCTCTACTTGTGACCTAAATCCAGAAGTGCCATGTTTTTTCTTGTGATGTGCAGTTTTGGTTAACATGGGTCAAATGCAGAAATTTTGAAAATTGAATTTTTTTTGCAGCAGACAAACTCTGTCCTTCGGGGGGGGGGGACACACACACATAAAGGCATGTCAGCACAGGGAAAGGTACAGGATCTACAAATTTAATAACATTGAAACAGGGTTATAGTCGGGGATCTATACTCCACATTACATTTGTTGTTGTTTAATTTCGGCACCCAGGAAACTCAAATTTTGCTCCATGGAATTCTACAACCTGAATAAATTATGCAGTTTTGCATAGTATATAATGCTTCCATTGTTTCGCCTAATTTAATCTGATTTTTGTAGTCATGGGAAAAGACGAGGATCTATGCAGGGAAGTAAAGCCCTGCCTGAAATACTAGACATCTTATTCAGCCACTACTCCCAGTTTCTGAGATGTCAGCAAACATTACCTTCATGCTTTCAAGCATATTTTCGCAGCCAAGTAGGCTAGAATCTTGCTTTTGGTTTTTGAATGAAAGCTTAGGTTCTCAGACAACTGAATTCTATGCCCAATAGAACACTGTGTTTTGTTTTGTTTTTTTGCTCCCACAGACTACAAACATCGCTACCTTATAATTCTCCAAAGGAGCTTCCAAATTTGGGCCCACAAATATGTGAAGTAATGTGTGGCCCTGAGATGAGCTAGCCTTATCTGCCACATGGGTGCTACGTTGCCCACCTGTGAGTTAACATTAGATTCCTATATGGTTATAATAATTGGGAAGAATAAATGTGTGTCTGCCTTAACAGCTACAGCAAATGGCACCATAGTGACACAAAGGATCCGAATGGAGTCTCCTAAAGTAGATGCTGTCTTTGTTGGAACAGGAGATCTGTTTGCTGCCATGCTCTTGGCCTGGACCCATAAGCATCCAGACAACCTCAAGGTATGAAGAGAGAGTTTCTTTCACTCTCTTGTTGTCTCAGTGGTGACAGAAAAATTATTCTTTTTTCTTTACTGCAAATTCTTACTACACCAGGGTTTCTCAACCAGTGATACTCGTTCCACCAGTGGTACTTCAGCCAACTGCTGGTGGCACTCAGGCCGCCGGAACCCCGCTCCGACACGGGGCTTTCGGCTCTGCATTTTCGCTCCTGAGAAGCTTCTACCTTTGGCTGAGCCTCTTGGGAACGCTGAGAAGGACCCTCCCACCTGCCCAGAGCCTCCTACCTACACTTTCTGGCCTCAGAAATCCCGAACGTAACTGGCAATGATGTCATCGCGTCACTTCCGGTGGTACACAGCAGGAGAGTGATGCTGGAGGTGGTACTCGGCTGGGAAGGGGTTGAGAACCCCTCTACTACAGAGATAGCTGTCAAATTTAAAAAAAAGGAGAAACAAATTGAAACAGAAGAAACAGACCCTGGATCATTAAATTTATTCAAATCTGCATAAAATAATAGAGAATATTGTTCTAGGATGTTAGCCACTCCCTGAATGTAGATAGTTTCTGTATTTAGAAAGTTAAAAGTATTTTGCTATTAAATGAGTAGCTACAAGAAAATTGTGTTTTAATTCAGGAATGACTCGGTCAACTTTTTTCTTCTTTTTTTTAAAGCAAAATGTATTTTCTTAGATATAAAATATACCCCAGAAGTGGTAGAGGTGGATCTTTTGGGGCTGGGTTACTTTAATAATATCCTAGTGTATCCTAGCAAATACCCTGCAGAGTTCCTTGAAACAAACTAAATTTACAAACATCCATCAAAGATTAGTCTCCAGCAAAGTGATCTGCAGTGTCGAAATACCTGTATATTGGGCTGATTGCTGTTGCTCACTAGAAGGCATGCATAAGATTCTGCCTGCCTGTTTAAGGTATCTGCAGTCTATGATGCTTGCTTCATCTGGCTGTTTACTGATTGCCCTTCCCTCTTTATTTCTCTGCCACAACTAAATAGTTGTAAATAGAGATGTTCCAAGCTTAACAGGGGATGGTTCAGACATGTATGTCATGGTTCTTACTAGTACAGTATATCTTTTTCACACTCTTTGGCATTGGCTTCCAAAGGTAGTGTTGTTGAATGATTGGGAATTGTTGAGAGGAAGAGGTAGCCTTGCATTGTCTTGTGGTTTGTTTGTGGTTTTTTTAAGACAGCTGTGGGGAACCTCCAGCCAGCGGGTCGTTTACGGCCCCCGAGGCGATCCGGTCCGCGCGAGACCGGTCCGGTTTCCATCAGGTCCGGCCCGCGCGAGACCAGACCAGAGGCTCCGCACTCACCTCGAGCCGCTGCCGGCTCTGCGCGTCACCTCAGCGCCTCCTCTTTCTGAAAGCGGTGTTTCTGTACATGCCCAGAACGCCGCTGAGGCCAAGAGATTGCCCTCTTGGCCTTAGCGGCATTCTGCGCATGTACAGAAACACCACTTTCAGAAGGAGGAGGCGCTGAGGTGATGTGCGGAGCCGGCAGCGGCGGCCCGTTCTGAAAGCGGCGTTTGAAACGCCGCTTTCAGAACGGGCCGAGCTGCCGGCCTAGGTCGGAGGAGCGACGCACAGAGCCTGGAAGGTAAGGAGACGGAGGGGGGGGGGCTCACACGTTCAAAAGAGGCGGGGGCGCCAAATTTGTGGGGGAGGGGCACCAAAATTTTCCCCATGGGAAAATGGCCCTCCACCACAAATAGGTTCCCCCCACCCCTGGTTTAAGAGATACATGCAGATAAAAGGTGCTATATATGGTCATTCTTTTATATATTTGGAAAAAATGTGAGTAGGGGAGATGAATGTTTGTTATGAACTGATATGCACACCTATTACATCAGTGCTACTTAGGTTGCTGGTAGCTAGTTTCTGCTTTTGCCAAACGCTGCTAGAAGGGCTACAGGCATGCAAGTCTAATTTGACGAGAGACCATGGTGAGTCAGAAAAAAAAAGAAAAAGATGTACCTGTTAGAAGTAATCCCCAGTTAAAAGGATGGATGAAAAAAGACCCGTGTTTGAGAGTTTTTACTAGTTAGATAGTATTGGTCCTGGTCCAGAGTTGTAAGGTTCTGTTGGTATAAGACAGTGTTATGTGTACCATGGGCAATTAAAGTTCTACAATGCTCTCCTGAAATGTTCAAGAAGCTGTCTGTACACATCTCCCCCCATCCAAATGGAATGCCATGAAAACAGTTTTGTAAAAATTAGATGCTATAGCCTAGACTGACCGTTCTTTTTCTTGCCTTATAATCTCCCCATCTCCAGTGTGCCAAATCAAAGTCTTCATTTAGAAATACAACCTGCTATCCACAGTTCACTTTCTCCCAAGTATTCTTGGTGAAATGTCACTTTCTGCCATGGGTACATGATTTGCAGAGGACAGCTCTTTGATGTATTCTTAATTGGGTTCATCCCATCACCATGTCAATAAAACAGTACAGTACAATAAAACAGCTGCGACCAAAATCAATGAAATGCCAAGAAAACTGACATTTCTTCCTGTTGATTGCAGGTGGCATGTGAGAAGACTGTATCAGCCATGCAGCATGTTTTGCAGAGAACCATCACGTGTGCAAAGGGTAGCTCATTTTCATTGTTTCTGAATGTATTTATTTTGTAGTTAACTTAAGCTGCAATCTTATACACACTTACCGAGGAGTTGAAGTCCTCATTGAACTCCATGGGGTTTACTTCTGAGTAGACATGCACTATGGAGGAACTGGGGGGGGGGAGTGTGATGGTTGTAGCTTAGATAGCTTTGAAAGGACTAGTTACATTCACAGAGGACCAGTCTTACAACTATTAACCACAATAGCTAAATGGAGCCACCATAATCCATAGGAGCATGTTGATGAATACCAGTGCTTTGTATCCCTGGTAGGGCTGGGAAAGACCCCTGTCTGAAACCCTGGAGAACTTCTGTCAGCTAGATGGACCAATGATCCAACTCTGTATAAGGCAGTTCAACTTCATACGTTTTAGCAGAGCTGTGGAAAAAAAAACACTTTCAACAGCAGACCAGGATTACACTAAGCATATTTGTATACTGCAGAATGAAACAAGATAAATACTTGGTCATGACTGTTCAGGCAGGGAGACGTAAGACACCAACAGACTAATGAGAATCAAAGTAGGAGAAAGCAACTCACACACCTTTAAACTAGGAAATGAATAGGTACTGCTCCCCTTACTGGTGGGGAAGTACAGTGGACCCCTTGTTATCCACGGGGGATCTATTCTGGACACACACACCTGCAGATAACACGGAACTGCAGACAGTGGGATCCGTGTTTAAACTATGATAAAAAGTTTTTTTAAACTTTTTGTCTTTGCGCAGCAAACCGCGCTGTCTGGAGCCCCCTGCAAACACTTCCGGTTTACGCTGAGGCCCGCAACCCCTTCCCTTGACTCTCATGCGATGCATTCTGGGGCCAAGGTCATGGGCTTCGGTGTGACCTGGAAATGGCTATGGGGAGCTCCAGAGACAGCACTGCAGATGGCGCAGTTTGCTGTGCAAAGGTAAAACCCTGCTTTTTTCCTTTTTAAAACGTTTTACATCATTTCAACGCAGACTCAGTTTTTGCGGCCATCAGCAGATGGTCAAATCCGCGAATACCAAGTCAGCGTATCACATGGGCTCACCTGTACCCACACCCACTGTCGCTGTACAGGTCTCGCTCATAGGCTGTCACTCTTGCAGCATTATGTTCCCAGGGAAGGGCTATTATCTTCCTGGCTGACTACTGTGGGAAACAGGATGCTGATCTAGCAGGGCTCTTCTTAAGTTCTTAGCCATAGCAGGACTGATGAAGCAAGACACAGTGATAAAGTAGGAAGTGAGGAGAAGAAGTTATTCTTTTATACTGCTTTGGTTAATTTTTTTATTATTAAAGTCCACCTCCATGGCATTTCAGTATCTCTTGTTTTGTTTGTTTTCTTTTTTCAGCCCAAGCTGGTGAAGGAAAGAAGCCTAATTCAGCCCAGCTGGAGCTGCGAATGGTGCAAAGCAAAAAAGACATAGAAAACCCAGAGATAATAATAAAAGCTACTGTGTTATAAAGGTTGTATATCTCCTAACAACGCACAATGTATTGATGTCCTCATTTTCTTTCCTGTAAATTGTAATGTTTGCCTTAGATCTGTGACAGAAACCTGACTTCCATGAAATAGTGCCCAGCATAGGTGAGATCCACTACCGAGCACATGTGCTGGCCTTGCTTGGATTAAGAAGAAAAAAAGTTAGGTGTATTATGATTCCCTCCCAGGTATCAAAATGGCTGTCCAATTAATTCAGTGTTATAAATCCTGGATGTGGGAGCACAAGGTTTCCTACCTTGCCAAAGACTTTCAGAATGCATTTGTTAGTTAGTGGAATGATTGGCTCGAGTGTATATACTGTGGTAAAGCATTTAGTGCCAATTGAGTAGGTTACCTTTTTCCATCAAACGAAGAGGTTTGGTAGCCTACTGCAATGTTCAGTACCTCAACTAGTCTGGAACAAAAAGTAGATGGAGGTTCAAGTAAAGAGTGACGACGGGGTCTGAAGACAATTAGCTTTTAGGTACTCTGTACAGGCCTTGGAGGCGCAAAAACATGTTGCTGAGAGTTGCTCCCATTTCTGGTCTGTGAAGAAATGCAAGACTCCAGAATCCAGAGGTGCTAATCCTTTAATCTTAAGCAACCCAAAGTCTCCCATATCACTTTTTGTTTTGCCCTTTCTTCTCTCTAGAAAGTCAGATGAGTAAAAGGAAATGCTGATTCTACCTCTGATTGAATACATTTGATTCAGTTTTATTAACTTGCATTATATAGTTTCCTTAATTACTACTTACTATGATCCCCCCACCCCCGTTCATCTTCTAATAGCAAGGAGAAGAGTGAAAGTCTGTGTTTGTTGAGACCAATTCACTGTTTATGATCGCTGGTTATCACAAACCACTAGTCTGTGTCCCTACTTTGCAAAAAGGATAGTGAGATCATTAATAAAGTACCATCTAGTCGAGTCAGTCAGACACAAGCATCCGCCAAAGGCATAACACACCAGGCACTGTGTTGTTGCCCAACTTCCATGCCTTTCAAGGGACATGCGCGCAGAAATCTCATGCAAGCCTCATGGAAGTGAGTGTAAGTTGTTACACAATAGGCATTTAGAAGAGGGGAACTGCATCTGTATTGGCCATATTTATCAAGACCTCACCCCCATCTCCATGGATTTTAGTTATTTTAGCATTTTAAAACCCAGTTATCTTCTGTGCACTCCAGTGAAACTTGAACATGCTTAGATACCTTGGAAACCAACTTGGAGTTCTGGTTTCTATGTCACATGCAATAGTCTTTTTCAAATTACTATTATTATTATTATTAGCTCCTGGCTATTCAGTTAATTCAGAAATTTAATCCCCTTGTTTCCTGTCTCTTTCCTTCTCTGGCTCTTCCCCACCTTCCCAAACCCAAGTATGGTTAAATTGACACATCATGTTCACGTTTTTTCTTTCTTGGGGATAAAACAGGGTATTCAAGCAATCCAAACTCACAGCCCTGCATCATCCATATCACTTTGTAAAGTATTTGTGGGTATTGTTACTTCCTCCATCCTTGAAAATTTAACCCACAGTGTATTCCTCACCATTTTTCTTAGAAAATCCTTTTTCTTGAAACCCTTTTGAAAATGATGTCGCTGAAAAAGTGAAGGCTGCCATTGACCAAGATGTCACTTGTGGCCCTTGCAGCACCTTTCGGCCATACAGTACTGTGAACTCTTGTGAGAATCCTTAGACTTTCCAGCTTTCATTTATTAACAATACCCATGTTTCTAACCCTCACGGTTGCAGATGTACGTTTAATGGTAAATCCTTTCCAATATTATCATCTTGGCAACAAGCAGGTTTCCTATTCTTGCCCTGTATCAAGGAATAGGGCAACGGAAGGCCCACCAAAGGTTTTTTTTCCCAAGGGGAGCTTCTACAGGTGAGCATAGTGAGGGATATGGAGGTTATATTTACAGAGGAAAAAACATTTCCGCCTACAAGACCTTTGTTGGCTACTCCTCCCCTGCAGACATACAAGTGTCAAGTGTCGACTCGTATCTCTAGTTGTCATTTTCCAGCAAACGTATGGACTGCTTGCCGCACTGGTTGCTCTGGCAGACTCACAGGCTCCAGCCATAGCTTTGCAGTGTAGCCTTGCAGCATCCTGGGTGTCTGAAGAAGCTGCTTAAGAGAGATTCTGAACCACGTATCTCTCTCATGTGCCTTCCGAATATTTTATTCCTGGCCACTCCTGGTTTTGAAGCTGCGTTAACTTATACAAAATGGTTTTAAAGACAATTTGGAGGTGGTTGCATTTATTCAACTAGTAACTTCGTAGTGATACGGAAGGGGGAGGAGAGAAAGCATGAGGGGCTCATCTCACTTGAGTGAGTTCTTATGTCTGATTTTCTGTGGAAAGCCTGGGAAGACCCAGCACAAGAGGCTCCGGCATCATTTTCCCCTCTTTCTGGATAACATCCCTAGATATCCTGATGGGCCAGTTGGCAAAGGAGAACTGGAGGTTCTTCAGCTGGACCAAGAATGTGACGCTGGCCTTCTATATATCTCCGCCTTGAATCAAATTCAGCTCTGCTATTTATTTAATATTTTACAGTGTTTACAAGTTAGTGCCAGTACTGGTCTTAAATAATTCATAGCCACCATTCTCCACCCTACTGTTTTAGCAGATCTGAGGCAACAGTTTGTCAGTTCTGACATACGCTGCAAATTTAACAATGCCCTTTCCATATAGATATGGAAAATTCCCTATCATCAAGTACTGAATTTTACTGTTACTACCTATAGGCACCATTGCTGTGAAATAACTTTTAGCAATAAAAAATGTGAGTGCTATAATTGTATCCTATTGCATGAGATTCTAGCCCTTTTCAGTGCTGACAATGCCACACAAAGCAGACTCTTATGTCAGCAGCTGCAATTTAACCTAGTTTAATTTTTCCCCGTTCTCATACAACAATATACACTGCTCTATATTAATTGCTGTATATTCAACACATTTTTTTCCAGACTGGAAACATATAGCAGTTGAGCACAAAAACAATCAGCAATTATTAAAAAAAACACAAACTATACTTCTGAAGCACAAATACAGCTGTCAATCCCAGCTGTCCAGTTTAGTGGCATCACAGAATATTCCAAGGATGAAAGTTTAATTCTGCTCATGATGGTTCCAGGTTAACATCTCCAGCCATTTATGGAGGCTTGGAAAGAAATGGTTGTGACTGATCCTTGCCCTCTTTCGGCTTGTTGGGTCTGTTAGAGATACAGCCTTAATAAGCTGTAGCAATAGGCCATTCAGACTCTTTATATCTAGCAGGGAATTTTTTTGCATCGACTATCATTATATAACACTTTATATACATATAATACATTATATATAATAGTTGCCATCCTAGAACGTGGCTTAATTAAGATGCTGAAAGATCGCCTAACTGTCTCTTGTTAGTGTGTGGGAAGTAATATGCATTCAATAGAATCAAAAAGATGGAAATTGTTTTCCTAAAATGAGAATAAGTAGTTTCATTAGTGATTTTTGTTAACAAACTGAGAATTTTCATTTAACACAAAGTTTTGATACATATGATAAAGCATTCTCAAAATGCCTTTTCCTGCAGAATAGTGGCAAGATGATCTGGCTGTAATATTAGCCAGGAATCTAGCTAATTTGGAGTCTGATACCTCAGAGAAAAGCAAAGCACTCTCCTTCCCAAGCCTCTAACTTATTTTGTAGCATAAACCATAAATTATACATCAAGAAAGCGTTATACATCAAGAAAGCGTAAACAAAAATTCTCCTTAATGGCAGCAAAAGTAATAGTGACTTTTTTAGATATCGCTATCGTTTAACAGGATCCAATGTGCAAACCTAGGATTGGAGTAATGGAGACCTCTTCCTTTCTTGAGTTTAGTGAATGATCTTCGTCTCCTTTCTTGAGTTTAGTGAATGATCTTCATCACTTCTTGTAGAATCTGACTCCGGTATTTAAGACCTAACGGGAGAGTTACTGAGGAAAAGGACATTTAAAAAAGGAAAAAAAAAACATCCTAGCATCGTACTTCAGACTATTTTTAGTTGCTGGGACTTTGAGATATTTCTCTTTAATACACTTTATGAAGCACTTAATTCTAGATTTTGTTTTCTAGAATAAATGTAAGCAATACTTGTCATAAATCTAGCACAATTATGGCAGATTTTTTTTGTTGCCTTCTCTTTTACAAAAGCTCCAGTGATTTTTGTAATTAGAAACACACAGAGCAGCTAACAAATCTTCTTTCACTTCCCACACACACCCTTCTGTATTTTGATATGTTAGTTGAAAGGAAAGGGCATCTCACAGGGGGTCACGTCCCGTTTACAGATCTGTCCATGGAGTGACAGCCTTATCCTAAAAACGCATCCATCAAGCGAAGCTGTTACTCATGTTGCATCAATATCTCTCAAGCCCTGCACTGAGCACTGCAGTTAGTGCTGAAATTACAGGGGAGTTGGAGGGGGCCTGGTCCCCTTATTTTATATGCCGGACCCTTAGCTACTGTTTTGTAGAAAGCTAAAGGAGGGGTTATAGTTCGGCTAAAAATGGGGCAGTTAGGGATGGAGTTTGTGGAATAAGGGTCCTCCTCCTCCCTACCTTTTCTCCAGTAATTCTAGCACTGGGTTCAGTTCATATGTTCCTCAAATCCAAGGTTCCAGCCACTGCCCATGCATAAATATCTGTCCTTTTGCAGGGGACAAGGCATGCAGAGGAAGATAATAAGCTGGCGGTGTCAGATGTGCTGGCTAATTTATCTTCAAAGAGCAGTGAGATGGTTTGGGGGAGAGGAGAGGTCTTTTTAGAGCCACAGACTGTAGTGAATCTCACACTGTTGTTCACCACGAGTGAGAGAGAGAGAGAGAGTGTTAAAGAAGAAGCGGCCAGAGGATCTGACATACAGTACTTCTTTTACCCAATCCATGGGCACAGAGGAGACCTGGGCTAGCCAGCCCATACAGCTGGGCTAAAAATAAAGCAGATGAGTTACATATATATCAGCATGCCTCTCTAATGGTGGCAGAGGCATAACTATCTTGTCAGGCAGCTCTAGGTTAATGAAGTACTGCTGCAGTTTTCAATGACTGTCTTAACAAAATGGAAAGCTAGCATTATCTACTGTAGTTCATTTGTGTTGGAACTCCACTTTTTGCAACCATGAACCTGTGTAGCTGTTTGTGATTTCATTTCTTTGTGGAGCACAAGGGTATATCTTCATGTTATGGGCAAATATGTGTAACCGAGCTCAAACAACGCTGTCTTTTTAAAGGTGAATAGCTTTTGAAGGGGACTATTTTGAGCATAGAAATATGGACAGGGAGTGAGTACTTACTTCCACTGCTGCTTATCCCCTCAAAATCCTCCCCCAGCTGCTTTTCTTTAAAAAAAAACAAAAACAAATACAGGGTCTGGGCTCCATTACATGCATTTGCATGTAACTTGTGGTTAGCCCCTCAGCAGGACCAAATTTCATGTAAAATGAAATAATCCTTTGAATTATATACCTATAATTCTTTCTGACATTCTTGGGCATAATGACAGTTTAACGTAAAGAAAAACTGACATTTGCGGAATCTTATCCACAATTACTTTTAAGAACTCGATAGTAAACTGGGTTAAGTTTTAGACATTTGTTTGCCAAACTGCATTCCATATGCAAGAAATCTGTAATCAACGCAATATTAAAGAATTATGAGGACCAAGATTTCTAGCTAAAGATACTGCCTTGTTAAGAGTTACCTTATATGTATCTTGGTTGGATGGTGTTAATTCATTGTCTGTCTGGTACTGTTGCAGTGATTGTATCTAGTCTCTTAATTTACGATATGTGGCAAGAAAGATTGTAATAAAAATGTCTATGTTTAATAACACTGTGCATAACTATTGTTAGAATCTATTTTGAATGTTTGTTTTTATTTTAATTCTTAATTGGCCAGTTCAGTTTGGTAGTATTGCTAAATCAGGTGGCCTTTTATTAAAATTTTATCATTATTTTATGTGAACACTTTTTGGTTAAGGGACAAAACCCACTCATGAAATATATGAACAGAACCAAGCGAAAGCCACAGGAAGCACCAAATGAGCCTGTACAGATGGCCAAAACCATCACACAATGAGCACTTTTACCCCCAAAGTCATTTTTATCTGTATCGTCCTGTCAAGTGGTCAATTCGAAACATGCATCAAGTGCAGGATAGGTGGTAAAATGCTCATTTGTGTGAGTGCCAAGATTCATAATTTTACAAATAAATGTTGAAAAGTCTTACTGAAAAGGTAGATGTTAATGTTCACTGACGAATGTGAGATGGATGTCAACATTTCCTGGACTAGTTAGGCAACAGGTTTTAATTGTTCCTCCTACTTGTGAGAGATCTTAATTTGGGGCTGGTTCAAATGATACTTGTCTGATGGGCACCCGCTCCATGCGATTAGGAACTGAGTGCACACCCCTCCCCCACCTGGTTGCCAAGGAGCATTGCCTAATAACTTTGGAAAAGGGTTCATCCACTCTCCCCTTGCATACAGTTTAAAACTTGTATTTAGATTGTGCATGGAGGAACAGTTTGGATGAACTCTTCCTCGCCACCAATTGTTCCCAGTTGGGCCCTGTGCCTAAGTGGGCCCTGCGCTAGGGGTAATCTACTCTAGTTATGTCAAATACACACGACAATACATTGCAACATACATATAACACCACATTGTAGGGTTATACAGTATATCAAAGGCCTATACAGCATTCAGATGCAAGTATTTAAGTTTTACATTCCTAAATCTAGATAATTAGGACCAATTTTATATTAAAATGTGTTTAGATTCATTTGGTACATTAACTCACATGCACTTCAGAGCACATTTTTATTGCTTTCCATTCTACCATAGAGATATAAAGTTGCACATAAGACACCCGCCGCATCTTATCTGCGCATTACTTTACCCCAAGTAATGCACAGCTGCCCCACTGGGGCTACTCGGATGTGCGCCAGCTATTTTGCTGTTGCACATTTGAGAGCACTGTGTAACAGCGGCCAGGCCCAGGAAGGGGGATAGGATATGGTAGAGGAGTCCACCGCCGATCCCTCCCCCTTCCCAGACCTAGCCAACCAATCCGCCCCCCCCAAATGCCCCATTCCGCCCTCCCCGCCCAGCGGGGACTCGCCTCTCTGCCATGGCGATGCTTCATCCCATGGCACACTGCTTACTCTTCGGGTGATGCAAATGTGCCATGCAGTACATGTGCAACACCCTAGACCGGTGGAGCGATTAATCCGCTGGTCTTGCACATGATTGCGCTGTAGAATCTCACAGGACCTTGGCTGTAGAATCTCTAAGGTCTGTAGAATCTCAAAGATTCTGCAGACCTTGGCCATGCCTAACGGACCCAAGGAAAAATGTTTCCAGTTGGGCCCCACAGCTCCTAAGACTGTTCACCACCATCACCATGCAATTAAACAGTGGCACTGCAGGATGCTGGGAAGAAGAGGGGACATATGCTCATGGAACACTCACTTCCTAATTACACTAGGAGGGAGCAGGTTGGACAAATATCCAAACCAGTTCTTGGGGATTGAAAAATGTCAACTCTCGGTAAGTCCTGACAGGAGTCAAAGATCTGTAGATTGGCGTGATTAGATATATTGATGACTGATCGAAGTATGACACTAGATAAATTTTTTTTTCATTACTCAGTACACTAATACTTCCAATAACAGGGGTATCCATTCCTAGGATGCCAAGCACTGTCTGAATCAGCACTATAGGAGACGACATTGCCTATAAGGCAGGAAACCAGTGCCGATTGGCTAGAATATGCTGATGTCATTAGCTGCAGCAGCTATCAATCAACCTAGGACAAACAGCACAGTAACAAAATGGTGCTAAAGGAAGTGGCATTATTGGAGGTATTTCTGTACCAGAAAAATTGGGGAGGTGTTATACTCATGGACAGGAGGGATTGAGTTATAAAAATGGATTCCTTGTTCTCTTCTGTGCTGCTTACATAAGGATCTCCACTTAGAAGGCTAGGAACCTTCACTGGGGTAAATGAGCTAGCAACAGCAGCAATGAATGCATAGAGAGTTGACAAAGGCCCCCCCCCCCGGTTTTCTCAGTAGTACCTCATCCTGTGACTCTTGAACCTGAGATATTGTGGGGCATGTAAACTACGGCCTGAATGTTTCTTCTCTCCGAAGAGACCCAAATTATAGTTCATTCCTTGGTCTGTTGTCTCTTGAACCATACTGTTCTTTACAACACAGCCTGACCTTGAATGTTTATTGAGAGAAGGCTGTAATCCAAGAATTGTCGTCTTCAATCTGAAAGGGGCACCTGCTGCACTGCATGTGAAACTGAAATGATAGTTTATGGTAGTTGTATCCGAAAGAGCAGTAGATTTCCAGCTAAGAGTCCAGTACTGTATTGAAGTTCCTCTGTTTAGGATTCTGTTTATGCAAATGCATTTGTGCCTTGGTGACTTCTTAGAGACACTTAGGAAGTGTGAGTCAAGTCTTCTAGTTGAAAGACAAAGAGCCTTGAAGGTACCACTTATGGGAGAAAATGAAAAGTAGAAATTAAATTGCTGACTATTTCTGTTGAATTAAAAGGAAGCTGACCAGACAGGTGGACTATATTGGATTGTTAGCCTCTTAGTGATTATTCCAATCCTTTCATTCAGTTCTCCAAAAAATGTCGGGCCTAGATGATGCCACCCAAAGAAGCTTTCCAGGAGGCTGTTATGTAGTACTCCAAGCTCATTGCCCTCAGGCATGTGTGTTTCTGGAGGTATTCTTGAACTGGAGACCTTGTTAAAAGCCATAGTTTGGATGCAAAAATCTGCATTGGCACAACTGCAAATAGAGGAAGCACACGGAAGGTATTGCTGACAGGAATAAGGCTGTGCCATATGTGAGTAAGTGGAAATTACATGTAGTATTTACATATTGCCTTTTCATTGCATTGCTACTTAGAATAATAATTGTGTCTAGCAGAACGTGGCATGTATTCTCTGTGTGTGTACGTTTGAAGTTCTAGCTGCAGTGGGGTAGTAGTAGAATTGGGGGCTGGCAGTGCAGGCCTTCAGAAAGGGAGATAAAAGTATATATTTTTATACATGGTTGTGTGGTTTTTGGTCTCAGCTGCACCATATCAGCCTCTTGCAGGAATGTGAAGCTGCAAGGGAAGATAGAAGGGGGTGGCTGTAGAATATGAGAAAGAGTTCAATCAGTCCCAACAGCCCTAGATGGATTTAATTAATACATAAAGTTGCCTTTGAAATATATTTTTAGCTCTAAAATATTAAATGGAGAAATATTTACAAGTGAACTTTCTATGTATTTGACATTTGTGTAGTGCTTTGTATTGAAGAAATTGATCTGTTATATGTTTATACCTCTTATTAATTGTTCTCAAGTTGTAGGGACAAAAAATAGTTAAATGGTTTTTATGCCAGAAAAAAAATAATCTCTGTGTTGTGTAACTATGTATAATGTCAGTGGCCTAGGTCCTAATTAAAATGTTGTTTGTATACTTTTTGGTTGGCACATGTGACTTTTATGCATTTTGTAGTAAAGTTTACATGCTAAAATATGTAGGAAGATCATAATAAAGTCAATGAACTACCTATGTGAAGGTCAAGAACCAGTTCCTGGTGAACCAAGAATTTATGGGTTTATTTTTTTTTAATCAAGTTCCAAATCTTGAAGTATGGAGGAGGCCACTATTGTTTTAACCCTTCTCAGCTTTATTTCCTACAATGTTCCCTGAACAGATATATGAAATTTAAGGTGATGGGAAATATTTCAGCATTTCCTGGATGGAAGTATTTAATCTGACCAGAGTAGCACTTTCCTTCCAGGAACTCCCTACCCTTTATTGATGTAGTCATGAAAACTGGAAATCATGAATGGTTGTTCCAAAAAAAATCTTACTGCTTGCCCTGGTGAAGTGTCATGGAAGTGATAAGTAGGAGAAGGTAAGAACATTGTGAGGTGCTACTCTTCCAGTTTCTTCCTCAAGAGGGCAGAGATGAGCTTCTTATAATCTTCAATTCACGTTTGTTCCAGGTTGATTGATTTCTTGCTTTTCAAAGAGTTAATGTTGAAGCTCTTTCATTTCTTTTCCAAAAAGGCCAAGTATGAAATAATAATAATACCAGTATTTATATACCGCCGTTTTTGGTCATTGGATTTCTCCTCCGATTTATGCACTAGAAAGCCAGATTGTCCTAGATTAGTTTGAGAAATCAGGCCAATAATTTGAAAGAACCATTTTGGGGTTCAGTCCAGCTCGCTGTGGGCATACAGCCTATACATGGAGAGATTGCTGTAATGGAGCCCTGTGTAGCACATGTGAACAAGCATCGCATGAGACCACTACAGGGGAAGCAAGTATTTTGCATGCCTCCCGTATTCCTCTTTTACTCAGACAAGGAACACAAGTTCCAAAGTTACATTCCTTATTGGAGATGAAGCAGCATGGGGATACAGAAGGCATATGTACAAATCTTTTTCCCAGTAATGACCTGATGCAGGGCCTGTATGCACACCAAGGGGGAACAATTGCATGTACCGGATGTACCGGTGTACCGGATTAAACCCCATGTTTTTTCCTTATTACTTAAATAAAAACCAGATCTTTGTGTTTCTATGTAACTGTCCACCAGTTATTATTTGAATGGCTCTTTCTGCCATTTTTTTAAAAAATAAAGTAATATTCCAAACTTCTAATCAATTTCATGTTTCATATTTTCCTTTGTAGGGTGCTTCTGTCTCCTAGAGATAGCCAAGAACAAAAGAAATGACAGTATTCTTCACACAATTCACAAATGAAATTACTTCTGTCCTATCCAGTAGTAAGGAGGAAAATAGTCCTTATTCTTATCTGGTACATTAGTTATACTGTAACTCAGGGGTGGGGAACCTATTTGCAGTGGGGGGCCATTTTCCCATAGGGAAAATTTGCTGCGGGCCGGCCGATCCCCCCCCCGCAAATTTGACCCCCCCACGAATTTACCATCCACCCACCGCTCGCTCGCCCACCCACCGCTCGCTCGCCCTCCCTCCTCCCTCCCACCCACTGCTCACTCGCCCTCCCTCCCTCCCACCGCTCGCTCGCTCTCCCTCCCACCCACCGCTCGCTCTCCCTCCCACCCACTCACTGCTCTCCTTACCTCGGCTCCGGGCCAGGGCCGCCGCCGCCGCTTTCCCGCGCCTCCTTGGTTTAAAAACAGCCTTCGCACAGCGTTGCTGAAGCCGAGATTGCCCTCTCGGCAATTTCGGCTTCAGCGACGCTGTGCGAAGCCCGCTTTTAAACCAAGGAGGCGCGGGAAAGCGGCGGCGGAGCCTCCGGTCCGGTCCCGCGCAGGCCGGGCCGAATCGTCCCGCGGGCCGGAGGTTCCCCACCCCTGCTATAACTGATCATGTTTTTATCCTATGGAAAAAGTAGTGATTTGAAGAAACTGGTGCCAAAACGTTTTAATGAACCTTTTAGCCTCCCATTTCACAGTGTGCTTAAGTGAATGCTCAAATTCCAGCAACACTGTTGAAAAAAGAGATATTCAAAGTCAAGCATGTGATTCCTTTGATCAGGATTCATTGGGCTTCTGATTTTCAAATTGTCCTGATGATGGGTCACAACAGTGTGCAAACTGGCATACGTACCACAACATTTACACTGCGCTTGCCTAGGTCTTCCAATTGAACGTCTGTGGAAGATTTGCTGAAGATGGGGAGAGGACCACAGACTTTACATGAGAAGTTTTTGAGTAAGAATGTCTAGACCAGAGGTGGCCAACCTTCCACCATTAGGGCCTCTGCGTTCTTAAGAGTTGTGTAGAAGACAGAATCCTGGCAACTGGAAGTGCAACTGCTGAAATGCCCTCACCTATGTAAACATTAAGGGCCAGGAGCATTCATGTTGAAAGGTTGGCCACACCTGATCTACACTTAGGGATTAGTTGGGCCAGGGATTAGTTGGGTCAGAGTAAGAGAAGAAAGTAAGCGGGGCATAGACCTATGTTCAGTTCAGACTGCAAGAAGGATATTGTGATGAAAAAGGCAATCGAGGTTCAATTAGCAATTTTTTTCCTCCATATAACATTTTAAGATGCCATCTAAAACACACACACACACACACACACACACACACACACACACACACACACACAAAAGACTACTTTATAAGATCTGTTCACAGGCTGTATTCCCTGTAAAGGGGTCCATGCCAGTGTGCAGACCCCTTTTCTTCCATTGCAACTGCATCACAATGGCATCTCTGGGTGCTCAGCAATGATGTCACACATCATCGCTGAACTTCCAAGTTGCTGAGTTCTGTGCTGCGCAGAGCTCAGTTTTGAGCTAAGCAGCCACACAGCTTAGGGAGAGCACTGTTCACGGGATCATACTTGCAGTGGGCCATTGGCCTTCTCGTCACTTAAAAAAGGAGCATAACTTGCCAACTGAAAGATGTCTCACACAGAAAGGGATAATTTGAGAGTCTAGTAATTCTATAATTAAATAAAAGCTGGTGTACAATATTGCCAAAACTGGGGAAAAAATAGTATGCATTAATGAAGCTGAGCAAGGTTTATTAACAATGTAGTGATATATGAAGATGGTCAGAACCTAGTGGTTTTCTTTATCATTTGTAAGTTTTATTTCTGCTTGGTGAACTATATAGATGCCATAAAGAGGGCACATTCTGCTGGTTGCATTGCCTGTACAAAGCCTATTAAAGATTTTTAATGTCATTTCAGTGGTCCTTGCATGGGGAAAGATCCCGTTGGTTGTGACCAGAATCCACAAACCATCTCATGTAGTAATAAATGTAAAACAAAACAAAACAGGGTGTGTCTTTTGTGAAAGTCTTAGCAATTACTTTTTAAGATTCAGCACAAATATTTTAATTGTGTATAAGTTAAACATAACTCTTTCCCCCCCCCTCAATAAAATATTTTTTTTTCTTAACCTTGTATCCTGCTCATTCATTCTTTTGTTTATAATGATTGTTACATTCACATGAAAATAAATGCATGAGACGAAAACCATAGAACATTGGTCTCCCTCTCCCTGAAAAACGCAACATGAAATGGTTTTAACATGGGATGATGATTACAATTCAGGTACAACAATGCCTAAACTGGGGGGCTCCTGCTTGACACTGTGGCCTGTGCTGTAATGCAGAGTTCCATCCTGTCCCCTATGCCATTTAACCTGTACATTGAAGATGCTGGGGAAGATTATCCAGGGGCTTGGTGTGCATTGATAAATCTTGCTGTCAACCTCAGTTGGAGAATCTGTTTGCTTCCGGGTACAATTCAAGATGCTGGTTATGACCTTTAAGCCCTAAAGGGTGTGGGACCAGGGTCCCTGAAAGACTGCTTTTCCTCACATGAATCTATGCATGCCCTGAGATCTCTGGAGTGGGGCCTCTTGCATGTCTCTTCATTGGCTGCTATGAGGTGGTGGAGACACAGAGGAGAGTCGTCTTGGTCCTATGGAACTCTCTGCTTCAGGAGGTCTGCTGTGCTCCCTCTCTCCCTGAATTATTATCTCCTGGCATTATTTGAAGATTTGTTTTGTCAGACTTTCCATGTTTATACTGAGTTTAAGGGGTTGGGTTTACTCTCTCTCTCTCTCTCTCTCTCTCTCTCTCTCTCTCTCTCATGTACACTTTGTGTCTTTTGGCTGTTTTTTGTTTTTAAACCATATTCACTGCCTCAGATCTTGAGAGGGACGCGTCGCAGGGCAGAGGCGTAGCTAGCCTCTCTGGCACACACACACCCGCGCATAATGGAACAAGCCCCGGGCCCACTGGTGGCGTCCCCATCGCATTGCGGTGAAACACACACACCCCGGCATTTTTCCCCTCTAAAATAGAGCTCCTAGGAGCCCGGGCGGGCGGGCGGGCCAATCATGCAAGCCGCATGGCCATTTTTCGAACGCCACCGCAGCACACCTTTCACCCTCCGCTGCTGAGGCAGGGTATAAACCTTTTAAAATAAATAATAAACAAAATCCATGACTTTCCATAACTTGAGTTTGGCTCCATTGCTGCAAGCAGGTTGTGAGATTTCCAAAGCTAAAATTATTGAATTGCAAGAGTTGAAGATCATTTAAGTGGCAATCTCTTAGGACTGTAGCAGAATATAAGAAAATAGATTGTTCTCTTTATGCTTGTTAACACACGCTCACTCCATGAAATTAATGAACAGAGACTTTTAAAATGAATATGAGGAAACAGTTCACATGACTCAGGCAACCTTTAGAATTCATTCTGAGTCAGAAGCTGTGAATGGGTTTTTAAGTATACTGGACAGTTATGAGACCATAAAGGGCATTCTTCAGTTATGTGATCTACAAGAGGAGTAATCAAAGCCTCATTTGCAGAAACAAATTGGCTATAATAGGATCAAGCATGACACTTCAGATTTGTCACGCTGGTTGCTGCGACGGTAAGTAATACATACAAGTTGGGTAGGAAGGAGAGAAATATCCTATTCCGCTACCAAGGAATATCTAAACTTCACTTCTGGGGGGGGGGGGGGAACGGACGTTTGAACCTGTTTTTGTTTTAGTAATTTTAAAATACTTAAGTTGGATGTATTCATATATTTATGACGTGCCTGTCAATACATATATTTTCAGGGCAGCTAACAAAAAAAAAAAGATAAACCTTAACTGAGCAAAGAAGCAACGTCAGTGATGATTCTCCTGTAATTAGCAGGTGAAGAGAGCAATTAGCCCTATTCACCCCAGCCAAATGTATTTTCCAGTGGTGTTTCCTTGTCTTCTTTTTTTTAATTTAAGACTGTGAGCCTCTTTGGTGCAGCAACTTCCTTTTATTTTGCTCTGTAAACCACTTTGTGTGAACTTTTTGTTGAACGGTGGTAAATATTAATAATAAAACATTATTATTATTATTATTATTATTATTATTATTACTAATAATATACAGTATTTATATACTGGATTTCTCCTCTGACTTTAATCCAAGGCGGTGTACATAGGCAGGCTTTCCTAATGGTTGTTTTTTTTTACAATATATAACTGTCCAATCTTTCATAACAACTACATTCCAGATGGTATCCTTTGCAGTCTGGCCTCTCCCTGGCCATCACCTCCCACATTCGGCCGACGCAGCTGGCAGCTCTTATCTCTCATCACAGAACAATCTTCTTCTTTTTTAATCTTTAAAAAAAAAACAATCTTAAAAATGAGATGGCAGCATCAAGCCATCAGGGGAGTTAAAAATTAAAAGTTGCATAAAATGTAACATGAGATAGAAGAGCTGGGAAAATAAAAGACCTTGAATCGGTGTTGTGCCGGATGCATGAAAGGGGACGGGGGTTGCCATCAGACATGTACACACCTGTACCAGCTCGAGTCCAAACTTGACTGCATGAAGAGGACTTGTATTTCTCATAGGTCATATCCCATTGTCGAGTGCTCCTTAGGTTGCCTGAAACTTCCAACTTTATGAATGAAGTAATCACAGTACAGAGAATGGTATTTATCAAACTTCAGGTAGCTCAAGCACACTATTTTTCTGAATAAAATTCAGATGCCCCATTATGAACATATAAAGCTGCCTTATACTGGTTCAGGTCATTGGTCTATCTAGCTCATCACGAGAGGTGGTAGCTCCTCAGGATTTCAGGCAGTGGTCTTTCCCAGGCCAGCCCCACCTGAAGATGTTGGGGATTGAACCTTGAGACCTTCTGTGTGCAAAGCACATGCTCTATCACTGGGCTTACCCAGTCCTTACCCTTCCTAAACTCTTCCATTCCATTGATTCCAATTGGTTGCTGTTCTGGGCATAGCACCTGATTGGAAGGAGTCCTGCTGCTCGGAATACTGTCTCGGGCAGAATAATTCTGAAAAATCTGTAAATTTTGGCAAGCGTATGCATTGGAAGAGACTGCATTTTTCAGTGGCACTGCCCATGGTCTCATAGGACTCTATAATTGTGAAGTTGTATTTCTTTCTTGCAGCACCCCAGCAGTTCTCTTCTTCCACTAGTTTGTGCCAGCAGATTTTTGCTCTTTCAAGGGCAGCCCCACGTAGAGCGCGTTACAGTAATCCAGTCTTGAAGTCACTAAGGCGTGGACCACCGTGGTCAGGTCCGATCAACTCAAGTATGGCTGCAGCTGGCGCACCAGCTGAAGCTGGGCAAATGCACCCCTGGCCACAGCCGCCACCTGGCTTTCCAGGGAGAGCTGTGAGTCCACTAAATGCAATTAGTGCAGAATGCGGCGGCCTGGGTGGTCACTGAAGCTAGGCGGTTTGACTCTGTTGAACTGCTGCTTCAGCGGCTGCACTGGCTGCCCATTCGTTTCTGGGCACAATTCAAGGTGCTGGTAAAGCCCTTCACGGTTTGGGCCCAGGATATCTGAGGGACCACCTTCTCCCATACATTCCGGCCCGCTCTCTTAGGTCTGAGGGGGCTCTCCTGTGAGTGCCACCCCTATCGCAAGTTAGGGGAGTGGCAACACGTGGGCGAGCCTTCTCTGCTGTGGTGCCACAACTGTGGAACTCCCTGCCAGGGGATCTGAGAACCACCCCCTCCCTCATGATTTTTCAGCGAGGGCTCAAAACATTTTTGTTTCGTCTAGCGTTTGGGTGATGGGTTGTGGTCTGCCTCCGTGTCTCAAGATGCTCTGCCATGCTGCTTTCTCTGCGCCATTCTGTTGCGTGCCCCCCCCCAGTGGATTTTATTGTTTTTTCATCCTGCTTATTTAACTTATATGCAGAGTACATTATGAGAAATGCAGGGCTGAATGAATCGCAAGCCGGAATCAAGATTGCTGGGAGAAATATCAACAACCTCAGATATTGCAGACGATACCACCCTAATGGCAGAAAGTGAAGAAGAACTAAAGAGCCTCGTGATGAGGGTGAAAGAGGAGAGTGCAAAAGTTAGCTTGAAACTCAACATTAATAAAACTAAGATCATGGCATCTGGTCCCATCAATTCCTGGCAAATAGAAGGGGCAGAAATGGAAGCAGTAACAGATTTTACTTTTTTGGGTTCCAAGATTACTGCAGACGGAGACAGCAGCCATGAAATGAAGATGCTCACTCCTTGGAAGGAAAGCTATGGCAAACCTAGACAGCATAATAAAAAGCAGAGATATCACCATGCCAACAAAAGTTTGTATAGTCAGGGCGATGGTGTTCCCAGTAGCAATGTATGGTTGCGAGAGTTGGACCATAAGGAAGGCTGAGCGCTGAAGAACAGATGCTTTCGAACTGTGGTGCTGGAGAAGACTCCTGAGAGTCCTTTGGACTGCTAGGAGATCAAATCGGTCAATCCTAAATGAAATCAAGCCTGACTGTTCCCTGGAAGGACAGGTACTGAGGCTGAAGCTCAAATATTTTGGCCACCTAATGCGAAGAGAGGACTCTCTGGGGAAGACTCTGATGCTGGGAAAGATTGAAGGCAAAAGGAGAAGGGGAAGGCAAAGGATGAGATGGTTAGACAGCATCACCGATGCAACGAACATGAAAATGAGTGAACTCAGGAAGATAGTGGAGGACAGGAAGGCCTGGCGGGATATGGTTCATGGGATCACGAAGAGTCGGACATGACTTAACGACTGAACAACAACAACAAATGTATTGTTTAAACTTATTTTATGTATTTTAAATTATGTATTTTAATCTTTGTTGCAAGCCGCCTTGGGCATTTGCCTTCGGCATAGGAAAAGTCGGGATATAATTTTTTAAAATAAATAAATAATATAAATGAGGAAAAAAATAGAACAAGCGGGCTTGGAAAATGGCTTGGGCATTGGATGTGCCCAAGTGCAGATCTTAGCAAAAATATAAATGGGCAATTGCTGGCAAACCTAAAAGCAAAATAATTCCCTAATGCATTTTAGCTTACTGATTTACTCCAGGTCTTGGCTTTCCAGGTGCCATTACAATCCTCTGACCACCAGTGAGGCAAGTGGAAATGCAATAACACAGATTCATTCTGAGAACACCAGATCAGAACACACACACATGAGCAGCACTATTGGACCTGGCCTTAAGGAGGTCTCTGTGACTGCCCCCCCCCCTCACTGCAGGATGCAGCTCATGCCCCGTTGGCACAGCTGCATTGGCACTGGAAAGTTGGATAGGATTGGGCCCTCAGTCTTGGGGAAAGCTGGAGTAGAATACAGTGGATGTTATATCCCTAGAGGGGAATCCGGTTCTACAAGGCACCCTGGTAACAGCAGCTGCTGATGCCTACACATTTGTAGAAAGGGGGTACAGAGGTTGAGAGAAGCCTCCTAAAGGAAGGAAGGTTAAAGGTGAGACAGACCCCTTCCCCTAGTGAAAGAAAAGAGGAGCTCAATGTAATGACTGACAGTGCTGCAGACCAGACTGTTGCATAAATGGCTAGCAGTTTAATGAACAATAAACCTTTCTTAAAAGTAACTATAACTTTTGACAAATGAGGAGCCTATTTTTAACTGTCTAGATTAGAAGCCTATGGGCACCTGGATCCATGGATACTCTGCTGCGAAGGAAACAAATACCAGCAGAGGGTGCTTCAGACAGAAAAGCTTTCCACACTAAGCCGTCTGTGTAACTGAAAAACACAACATCGATATTGACCCTTCAAGGAATCAGTTCTTTTTCCTTTTTTTATCCCTAATTATTCACATGATAAATATGTTTGTAGGTTGTCACGACGTGTTTCCAAATTAAAAATCTGCATATTGCCGGGCAAACTCCGTCATTAAAACTTTCTTTATTCAGATAGACAAGATGTTATAACAAACTTTACGTTTCACCCCAAACATCTGGGGCATCATCAGAAGTTGAGCAGCCTATTGAGGAACACCTAATTATACTAAACCCCCAGGAACCCGGGTGTAATTTGCTCCCAGCTGTCAGCCGGCAACGCTGTCTTCAACCTAATTAATGCGTTCCGGAAGAAGTATTCTCCCCCCCCCCAGACTGAAACATTCTGATACAACTTACAACAATAGCATATCCAAAAAGCTTACTACTCCCAGGGAGGAAACTCGCTGTCCAATTGCCCCCCCACTGCCCCCTCCGGCAACCAAACCATGCACATCGTCACAACCTTAAAACAACCGATCCAAGTATCCTGTAACAAGATAAGACCAACATCTGCCCACCCTCTCAACCATTGCCCTGAAAACACTGAGAGGAGTACAAAGTATGAAACAACCCAGACCCTAAAATGGAGTAAGACAAACCCGGAATAAAAATATTGTAAAGGCTAAGAGTAATACAGATGGGAAAGCTGGCAACATGGGAAATAGTACTAAAATATGATAAAAATGACGCAAATAGAGTGATATTAAAATACTACACAGAATAAAATGGTAAAAAGCACACACAGACATTAAAACACCATACGCTTACAAAATCACCTGAAATAACCCCTATGCCACAGATACACATATACCCCTACCCCGAGATGGCATCAAACCAATTATGGACAGGAATCTTAACACAACCATGACGCACGTAAATACTGCCTGTGTATCAGAACGGCAGCCATATAAATCTAAAAAACCTGCCACCCTGAATAATAGAAACTACACAGCATATTCCCAGAATAGACAATATTGCACCAGCCCCCCAATTAACTTTTATTCCTTATTTGTAAATTTTTTAATACTGGCAACCAGCTACTACTCACTTTAAGGGACTCCTCTTTCTTATTAACTGAATTAGTATGTTTGTAAATTTCTATGGATTCTCTATGGAGTCTCGGTAGGTATTGATTGGTCTTAACTATTACTTTGGCCTATTAATTTGTTAATCAGAATGTTTCAATCAGGGGGAGGATACTTCTTCCGGAATGCATTAATTAGGTTGAAGAAAAAGGCGCGTTTTCGGTGTGGTGGGGGGAAAGGAGTCACTTCCCCGCACGCCCAGGCCCCTACTGGAAGTTTTTCATCGAAAAAATGCTGGGGGGGGGGCTTTTTGGCTAGAAAACCTGCCGGAGGGGTGGGGCTTGTGATGTCACAAACAAGGGGCGGGGCTTGATATGTCACAGGGGGCGTTACGTGGCATGGGTGCCGCGCCCCCCCCCCCCCGGCGAGGCTAGCTACGCCACTGGCCCTGATACACAGAGTTGGTTCCACACATCTCTCAGCTCATATACAGCTTTCCAGCGCCTGTGTCTGCAGGAAGTGACCCACAGAATTGCATTGCATTGCATTGGTCTACATATTCTCTGATCTGGGGGATAAGGGAAAACTAAAAACCTCTGATTTGGATTTTGTATCTAATGCCACAGTTTTTCCCTACCCATGTGTGCGTCATAACTGTGGAGCAATACTGCTAGATGTTCCCAACTTTATCAGAGAACTATATAATCCACCAGGTGGTCAGGTGGTGTGAAAGAATATTTCTGGCCCCTGGGTTGGTTATTCTGGAGAATACAGAATTTGGCCATCCTTGTCCTGCACCAAATGAACGATGACCATTGCCTGCAAAAACTCCTGTTCAACACACAGTGCTTATCAGAAAGGAGAGCCTTCGGTTTGGACACATAGTGGCAGTGTTGCTGCTTTCTTATGTTCTAAAAACGTATCTAAGACACATTTTTCTTTGTATAAGTAGAAAAGGCAATTATTTTAAGGCCAAAGCATGGCTAGGCCCCAACTATGCGTTGCAAATACATGCATCTGTAATAATTTTAAATATATGCACTTAAACCACATAGCAAATCTCTTCACAGTAAGCAAAGCATTCTGCCTGGGTAACTAACTGGTGATTTCCAGAAACCCCTTTGTGTATTTCTGAGAGGACTGGAATGAGCACACAACCTTCTCTGCAAGTCTTGACGTATTTAAATATCCTTATTGCCATTTTTCCTCTATTCTCTTCCATAAATCTCTTGCAAGATCCCGACTGTAGAATAACAGCACAGGTGATACAGCTGGGATCCAGCATGGACTGGCTGGCACCTGTCTTCTGCCCCTGTAGTTATGCAAAGTGTCATAGCAGGTCCTTTGCTCTCCTTATTAAGACGAGGTCTGGCTTTGGTTAACAAAATGAACAAGGTAAGATTTTCAAGTGTATAAAAATATCAAAACACAGCAGAACCAAAAATAAAAATAAAAATTAAGCCTGCAATCCTACACACGCTTACCTGAGAGTAAACCCCACTGAATACAATGGGACTTACTTCTGAGTAAACACATATAGGATTGCACTGTAGGAAGCATACATGTAAGACTTCAGGCCCAATCTTAACTGTGTTTGGAAGGTGTAGCTGCAGCAGGGCTGACATGGCGAGGAGGCTGACCGAAGCGCTTGCTTCAAGTGGCAAGTTGGGGGAGTGGCAAATTGATGAGGGGTGCCTGACCCCCATGTCTGCCTGACACATACCCCCACCCCCTTGGCCAGCCACGGAGCTGCTTCAGCGGGTCATCCAATCCTCTTCCTGAGCACTGAGAGCCAGAGGAAAGACTATCAGGGCCAGAGGCAGGCCACCTCTTCCTCCAATGCCACCAGAGGAGGGGGGGGGGGAAGCTGCCACTGCCACCACCTTTTCACTCTCCTCCTCAGCTGCGTGTCTGCTTAGAAGAGCAGCCAGGTGGGCAAGGGCAGAGCACAGCAGTCCAGAACCCACCCCCGTCCCTATCCCCTTACCTTCAACTCCAGTGCCGCCTCCTTCTTCCACACAGTCCTAGTTGAAACAAACAGGATAAGCAGCTCCACCCATGCTGTTTATTTCAAACAGGACTGCGCAGAGGAAGGAGGCAGCACTGGAGCTGAAGGTAAGGGGGTGAGGGCCAACTCCGGATCATCGTGCTCTGCTTTGCCTCACCCAGCCAGTCGCTTTCTGAAATAGCCAGGAGGGCAAGGAGGAGGAGAACAAGGAGGTGGCAGCAGCGGTGAGGCGCACACATGTATTATCATGTGAGCAATGTTTTTAAAATATTTATTTTCAAAGAGGTGCATTCTAACAGTGGTGGTGGATCTGCTCCACTTCAGGTGACAGATCCACTTAAGCCATTCCTGTGTAGTTGGATAATTAGCTCTTAATCCCAGGGGCAAAATCAGGAAGAACAGAATATTTTTTCACCCTATGAGGGAGGCTTCCCTTGGTTTGGAGTGCTACTCAACCACATACAAATGGATCAAAGCCATGAGGTGCAATCCAAGGCATGGGTAAATCCTTCCAAAGATGGCCGGATATCTCTTGTTTTATTTTAGTATTCACCCTTTCACTGAAATATTTACAATGTGAGTGTTTCAGCCCATGAACCTCGTTCTATAATGAGAGAATACAAAATTAATTGGTCTCCATCCATCATCGAGTGGCTCATTTGTTTCCCATCAATCTTAACCTTAATTGGTCCCATTCTTATAATAACATGCTTAGCCTCTTAAGGCTGTGACACACCGCCTGCGGCACGATGCGGCGCAAGGCGAGGTGAAGCAGGCCTTTGCTTCGCATCACACTGCTTCCTGTCTACACTGAAGGAAGTCACACGGAGAAGTGAAAGAGGTCCTTCCCCCCCATTCTCTGTTAGCCAATCAGAATTGAGTATTTTCAGATTCGATTCTGATTGGCCAACGCTTCCCTTTGCGTCTCCCCCCCCCCCCGCACCGAATGTGGCCTCTCATTGTCTGAAGTTCAATTTGTCCAACTTTGCTTGCATGGCAACACAGCTCTCCTGCGTTGCCGCGCGATGTTAGAAAACACAAGACAGAGCAAGATCTTTGTGCCGCTTCCCAACGCAGGTCTATGCGCCGCGCTGCAGCATGGCCACATGAACCCAAGGTTGAAGCTTAGAATGACAAAGAAAGAAAACAGTGATTTGTAATAATATAGCTCAGATAAACAGAATGTTAAGACACATGTCTAGCTCTAGGTTTCCTTCCATTAGTTGTAATTCAAAACCTCATTGGAATAAACATAGCTTTACTGCCTAATAGTCTGCAAGTGACATGATAATGTAACACTGGCCTCTGTGAAAGGTGCCATGTGCTTTTCTGGGGATCATAAGTCAGCCAACTGATAAATTCTCATGTGTATATACCGGTATATATTTTACCCTAACAATAATGACTGATCATTTTGTTACTATGATACTAATGGATCATTTTATTTACAGAGTATCTGTTCATGCATCAGGTCCAACACTTCTCAACCCCGTGTTGAAAGCCCAACATGTTGCAGCAGGTGGTAGCAGCTCACAGGAGCTTCTCCCACAGCCCCCGTGTGCCTGATGGTCATATGAACAGGCCCAGAAATAATTGAGAACAATGTGTGAACACTCCACACAGAGAAATTGGTCCATTTTTGACTGTGGTAAGGTAAAGGTAAAGGTGACCCCTGACAATTAAGTCCAGTCGTGTCCGACTCTAGGGTGTGGTGCTCATTCCCATTTCAAAGCCGAAGAGCTAGCGTTGTCCGAAGACGCCTCCGTGGTCATGTGGCTGACATGACTCTCCTTGCCGCAGTGTGTAGCATGCAGCTGGAACATGGAGCGCTGTTTACCTTCCCGCAAGCGGTACCTATTTATCTACTCGCATTAACATGCTTTGGAACTGCTAGGTTGGCAGGAGCTGGCCAAGCAACGAGAGCTCACCCTGTCGCAGATTCGAACTGCCGACCTTTCGATCGACAGCTCATGGTTCAGCGGTTTAACCCACTGCGCCACCCACTGTGGACCTTCTGCCAATTCCTACTAACACACTTAAGCTCCCATGTGGCATTTATTATATATATATTTTTATCCTGCTGTTTCTCCAGACAGCTCAAGGTAGTATACATGATGTCCTCCCCACCGCTTTTATCCTTACAACAACCCTGTGAGGTAGGTTAACCTGAGAGACAGTGGCTTGCCTAAGGTCACCGAGTGAACTTCATAGAGATTGGAATGTGGGTCTCCACCGATCCAGTACAATGACCACCATATCACACTGGCTGTCTTACATCCCAGGTAACTCTGTTGCACTCCAAGCATGTGACATTTGTCTTTAAACTTTCTCTTTCTCTCTTTGCTGCTCTTAGTATTTGCTTCCATTGTCCCAATAGAAAGTTTCAAGTGGAAACATTTTTGTTTATCTGCCGCCAAAAACCGCACATCACTGCCAAGTTGCTTACAATAAGCTTTACAGAATGTGCTTTCAGCTGTATCTAGATCACCCTCACAGAAGCAGAACCAGGCGCTTCCAACAGGCATTTGTGATAGGACCTGCTGTCTGCCTCTGACCACACTGCATTTGTGCCTATTATAACATTTGCCTGGGAAGTATTTTATCATTGATGCACTCAAAGCCTATCCTACCTAAAGGAGGCCCAGAAACTGTTGTGGTCATGACTTGGTCAAGAGACTCTCTGAACTTTGTGTGAAAATTCCTCCCAAAGTCTGAAGGTAAAGGGGGAGCAGATCAGGCAATTCCATGTACAAAAAAGCCCACTCTGCAGTACATTATAGGTGCAATAAGGAGAACTTGGGACTGGGAATGGCAGCTTCAGACAATTTCTGATTACTCTGAAAAGTAATAGCTGCCCAGGGGTGCTGTCAGAACAGATTGGCTGGGCGAGCTGACTTTTCATATTACTGAATGCTACAAAACTCACGAGGGCCAGACTATACATGATGTTTAAAGCAACAGCCCTGACAGGCATCAGTTTTTCTTCAGTGAATCGGAGATGTATAGGCACTCCCACAGATGATGAGGACCTCGAGCCATAGGGGGCTTTAGCCCTACCTCCCCAGCACAGTCCCAATCAGTGGGGAGGGGGGATATGGCTGTTATTTATCCCCCCCAAAAGAGCTCCCATTGTTGCCAATGGAATGGCTTCAGACATCAGATGGCTTCAAAGATACCATAATGCAGAGCAAATGGAAAGAATGAGAGACTTGCCCTTCCAGTTTGCCACTCTTCTTTGTAATAGCTGAAGTGGGATTTTTTCACCTCCTCACTAGGATGAGATGCACTAACTCGGACATCTCATTAAAGTACAAGTTTCACAAGGAATCTCTATTACATCACAGCAAAAAGCCAGGCTCAGTTTCCCATTTATATAATTATGAGAAGATCATTTAGGATGTGCCTGCACAGGACCTTTTCCTGCATCTAGTTTTTTATGATTTTAGGATAAGAACTGTCTTGTCAGGGTTAGGTTGTGGGAAGATGAGCTCTGAGACAGAAATTTCAGCACATGCCAGAAATTGTATCTTGCCATAATAGGAATAAGGGTGAGGAAGTGGCAGCCCAATCCTATCCAACTTTCCAGCACTGGTGCAGTGCTGGAAAATATGGGGTGTGTGCTGCATCCTGTGTGTGGGGGGGGGGAGTCACAGAGGCCTCCTCAAGGTAAGGGAATGTTTGTTCCCTTACTTCGGGGCTGTATTGTGGCTGCATTGGTGCTGGAATGTTGGATAGGATAGGGCCCTCGGAGATTGAGAAGCATTTCACAGATTACCCTTGTAAGGTGCACCCACATCATCTTGTAATGTAAACCTCAAGACAAAGACTAAGAACTTACCTGGAATATCTTATGGCTAGTCAGTATCAATGTATCAGTATCAATGGGGGCCAGGAGGAGGCTAATATACAGTCAAGCACAGGGTACATACAGCCTACTCAGTGCTCTTGACAAGCTGGAATGGCGTTTCAAATGCTGTTGGGAAGGCCAAGCAGATCTTTGTTTGAGACAAGCCTTTTTGAGAGCCAGTGTAATATAGTGACTAGAGTGACCAGGCATCCCAATATTATTTCTGGAAAGTAAAATTTAAAAACCCAGGCTATGTGTCATTTGCCAGCAAATGCAGAATTACTGATGTCACTAGACCATTATTAAATAAATAGTATCTGTAGCTCAGTGGTAGACTGCATGGAAAAAGCCCCAGGTTCAATCCAAAGCACCTCCAGGCAGTGCTGGGAAAGACTTCTGTCTGAAACCCTGAAATGACATACTGACGCACTTGGTGCCACATGTAGTTTGGCCAGCAATCCTATGCACATGTGCTTGGGAGCAAGTCTCACTACATTCAGCAGGGTTTACTTCCGAATAAACATGAATAGAATTGGGTGAGTCGTTTCCATACTGATTTAACTGGCACGGCATTTTTCCCAAGGAACCTTGGAAGGCCATAGTTTTTGTGAAGGGAATCTGCAAGAGAATTTGCAACACTGTCACCAAGATCATGATGCACTAATACTGATCAGTCTGAATCTGCATTACAAAATTGCAATTCTTATGCTTCACTAGAGAGGATGCCATTATCACTGACCCTGGTTCATCCTCCTCCTGGGACCCCTTGTCCATGGAGGTTGTGAACAGAAAGCAGCTTTTGCCCCCACTGTGGCAGCATCTTCAAGGGCTGCATTTTACTTGAAAAAACCAAACCATTCCTGCAGCCACTGTTTGCCTGCTGTCCCACACAGAGCACACCGAATCAGGCAAAGTCTGATCTTTGCTTCCCAGTTTGTCTGTCCCTTGAGAGACTAACCATTTGGATTCTCCTCTCCACTCAGTCCTAGGTTTGGCTCTCCTTGTGCTCATCATCATTTTAGATTACTTGCCTGGTTTTTTCCTGCCCATGCTTTGATGTGTCTGTTTGCAGAGTAGGAAACTGTCTACAGAGAGATATGCTCCACTCCACAATCAAGTAACTGGCAAGAAATATGCAGGAAAATGTCCAGTGATGACAACCGTTACAATCCTTTCACGCAACTTCTGTCCCTTCTTTCCCACTCTTTCATTCTCAGGTTTTTGTACAACAAATATTCTTGTCGAAAAGGGAGAGAAGGAGGCAGTGAGGGAACAAAGTAAGCTAAGCGGGGGGGGGGGGAGTAAGGGCAGCCACAAGACTGAAAACGAGACAAGTTTTCAGGGCTACAGCAGCAATAGGCAAAATAAGTCACAGGGAGAGGATTTCGAATCACGTGGGAGCTGGCATTGGGGTGACTGGTATAGACACATTTGGATTTGAGGAGCTTGGTGGGAAAACACATTCAATTGTTTGTTTGCAAAAGACTGAAAGGCCAAATAATAGTCTAATCTGCTTACTTTGTCCTGTGTAATCATGGATATAAGAACAAGCTAGAACTGAAAAGCTCAAGGTACCTGAGAATAGAATTTTGGCTGTGATCCCAAAATCAAAACAACTGTCATTCTCAGCAAATGAACGTTTTAATTATTTAATGACTGGTTTGTGGTTTTGCAGCATCTCTTCCTTAACAGAGGAAGAAATAAACCACTGGTGGCTGCTATGGCTCAAAATCTCTTATGCCAAGCCTTTTCTCAGTCAGCATACTATAGAAATTATGAGGCTGTTTCACAGGATGACGCAGAAAATCCTTTCCATCCTGGCAAGGATAGAGCATTGCAAATTAAGCATTGTTTGCTGCTGAAAAAACAAATTGAGTAAGCTAAAAGCTGAGCTTTCTTCCCTTAGGGATAAATGGCATACTTTATATTTGCAAAAAAAAAAAATCAGTTTGACAAGAGAACAAATGAAGGCTGGAGATGCCACTTGTGTTAAACATGATCCCTGTATCACTGAATGCTATCTATTATTTGTCAAAAAGACTTTACAGGGCTTTTTTTATTTGCTGGAGCAGACCTCTACCTGCCCGACGGACACAATGACAAATGGATGGACCTTCACACTCCTTTCAGGTTTGTTTCGTGAAGAAGGGAAAACAAGTATTACCTACTCTTAGCGTCTTTCTTGTAATGGACCATAAACCTATTTCTGCTTTGGTAGTTATTTTTTTCTTGATTTTCCTTTGTATGGTTTCAACCTGAATTTTATGTTGCTCATTTGCTTCTCAATATGAGAGCAGGTCTTATACAACGGTGCACCAGCTAATAACAAAGTACGGTATTTTACACTCCATAGGACGCATCGGTCCATAGGACGCATGCATCCTATGGAGCATAAAATAGAGAAAAAAAGTTTTTACTTACCTGGGCTTGGGGGCGCTTCGGGGAGGCCTGTGGGGGCTTCGGGGAGGCCTGCGCGAGCCTCTGCAGGCCTCCCCGATGTTCAGTTCGGCCGAAAACAGCGATTTTGACGTATAATGTGCGGCTCTCAGAAATATGTTGGCTGAGCTCCTTTTTGCATCAATAAGGGTAAATAAGACATTTTCAAGCTCAGTTATTTACCAGTTATTGAGAGTCCACTGGATTAAAACATAAGTTTAATGTTCATGGTGAGGTGAATAAATATATTTAAGAATGTAAATGCTTCTTAAATATTGGGGCTCTCTTACGGCTCTCAAACATCTGAAGTTTATCTTATGTGGTTCTTACGTTAAGCAAGTTTGGCCACCCCTGATATATAATATAGACAGGCCATCTGCCTGGTTGAAGCAAGACTTTGGGACAATGGGCTCTTCGAATCAGTTTGCCTTTTATTCAGAACTAAAACAAAATGGGGGAAGGGCTTTACAGAACAGAAATGAGCTTCCCTTGGCCTTCCTGGGATTCCAGTACCCCTCTGGGTGAACAGTCTTGCAGGATCGGCCAAGGACTTGCTTCATCTATAAACCGGTTCTCTCTCGCTTTCCTGCCCTCCCTTTCACTCTGCCTCTTCTCTCCTCTTGCCCATCTTTTCTTTCCTTCCCTCTCTCCCTTTCATCCTCCCAAGTAACTGCTGTCAGCTGAGCTGTGAAGCTGTCAGCTTCCCTGAAGTTGGCGGTTCCCTGCTGCCCTGCTCTTGCCACTCAGCAGGGCTCTCACTGCGCCAAGAAACAGCTTCAGAAAAACGCACAGGGAAAGGCTGGGGCTGGTCTGTGCCTGCTTCTGTAGCAAAAGTGCTGGAGGCGGAGCAAAGTCAGAGAGAAGGAGGGACAATCCTATGCATGACTACTCAAAAGTAAGTCCATTTATTTCAATGGGACACTCCCAAGTGTGTATAGGATTGAGCCTTTAGGCAAGGAAGGCAGCAGATTGAATTTTGCCCTGTTAAAAATAAAATAATGATCTTGTAATCTGCCACCTCTTATGCCCTTTTCATTACCTATGATATTAGCATACATCAAGGACTCCTACACTGAAGTCCTGTTGCATGCAACCTCCTCTGATCTTATATTTACAGAAAGACGAGCGAGAGAGAGAGAGAGATCTCCTAAGAGGCTAAGCGCAATTTTAGCACAAGGCTAAGCGGGGTGGGGTGGGGGTGCAAATATTTCAGCTTCCTGGCACAGAGGTTTATGAAACTTGCTTTTTTAAAATAGTATTTTGTATACATCATAATTTATTTAATTTATTTAAAAAATTTATATCCCGCCTTATCCCATGCCGAGGCAAATGCCCAGGGCGGCTTACAACAAAAATTAAAAACAGTTTTAAAATACAGAAAGAAAATACAGTAAGATGGGTGCCTCAGGAAACTTCCCATGATATTACAAACCTCCTCCTCCCCTCCATTTTGCCCATACTTTGCTTCCTAGTTGGTGTTTTGTTCCCGCTTTTTTTTCTTCCTTACTTCTTTCTCTCCTTGAGGTGCTTGCTATCTGCCTCTTCATAAAGGCAATACATATTTGATATACAGGGCCCCCCTTACTTAACGATGGGGAATGTTCCCTGAACCATGTCGTTAAGAAGCAGGCCTGTCAAGTGGGCCTTTCCCTACCTTTTGAAGTTTTGAGGCCTCTCCGGCAGCCTGTTCCTGGTCTCTGCAGGTCTCTGAGGGCCTCAGAATGGCCCACAGAGGCCTCCGTAATGCACTTCCGAGTGAGTTACGGAGGCTTCTGTGTGTGGGCTAGGCCCTCAGAGGCCTGCAGAGACCAGGAAAGACCTCCGAAGAGGCCCACGACCAGGAACAGGCCTCCAGCCTCAAACTTCAAAAGGTAGGGAAAGCAACTTAGGACTTTCTGCTTAAGGACCCACGTCATATAGTCTGGGGAGTTGTTACGCAAGACGTCGTTAAGCAGGGGACACCTGTATATTTAAAAAAAGAGAGAGAGAAAGAGGGATTCCTCCTTTTTTGGGAGCGATTCAATTTTTAGTAGTTATTTTGTCAGTTTTATTAGCTGAGTTAGTTATTTGAATATATATGTAAAATTGTTACGACGAAGAAAATGTAGTTTAAGAACTGCTTCCCCATATTGTTTGCATTTATGGTTCTTTGTATTTTTTTCTTCTTTTTCCTTTATACTTTTTCTTTTGGTTTTTTTTACTGTGGTATTGTTTTAATATGTTATTAATAAATAACATATATATCTCAGAATAGGTTTAACATATCCATATCAGGACAGAGTACTAGACCTTTAGGAGAAGGAATGTGGGCAGGTGTGGCTTATTAAACCCTTAGAGCACAATCGTAGGCATGTTTACTCAGAAGCAAGTCCCATTGAACAAGCCCCATCCAGAACTGACATACACTCAAGGAGGCCCTCTGGGTCTGGGCAGCCCTACACCTGGGGAAGGAGACAAATGTCCCCTTCTCCCAAGGTGTTCCCCGGGCTGGGCCGACGTGGCCCAGGAAGGGCGCAGGATACTGCAGCCGGCTGGGTATCCCTAGGGGCCGGCCGCATATCCTTATGCAAGATTGGGATGCGTAATACATGGCTTGTATTCTGCTGCATCAGGGAATTTAAAGGCAAAGCACATATCTCTGGGTTGCATCCTGGCCACCCTGATCAAACCCCAAGCAAGGTTAATTGGAGTTTTTTAATTATCTGATGTTTATGTTTTTATGCTTTTATGTATTGGCTGCTGTTTTTAGGTTTGTTTTTTCTATTTATGGCTACTTTTGTTTTAAGTACAGTACTATGATCTTATTATGATTTACTGTATGTTTCTCATTACAGTATGTATGTTGTAAACCACCTTGGGCGTAAGGTTTTGTTACCTAGGGAAAGGCGGTATATAAATCTGCAATAAATAAACAAACAATTATCCCATAGAAGCTGGGGCAAGGCGGGGGCTAAGAATGCTCTATACATAGGGTTACCATATTTTGAGGGACCCTAACCCCCTCCCCTATTTTTTTCTCCCCACCAATATTTTTTTTTTACATTTTTTTATTTTCTGGCCGTGTTGCTGCTGTCTTTTTTTTTTTTTGTATCTTCGCACAATTTTTGCTTGCCATTTTTGCTGCTCCTCCCGCGGCACTGCTGCTGTCGCTGTTGTCCTCGACTGCTATGCCAGCCACTGCCGCCAGGGCTCCTCGTGGGCTGGACGCTTCAGCCGGGAACCGCGCAAGTCTGAAGCCTCCAGCCACGCCATGCGCATGCACGGCTGGACGCTTCAGCCATGCCCGATTCCCAGCTGGGAACCAGGCACGGCCGAAGTGTCCAGCCGCGCCGTGCACATGTGCGGCTGGGCACTTTGGACTTGCCCAGTTCCCGGCTGCGACCGGGCCTCTTCACGACACACAAAGAGGCCTGGTCGTGGCTGCAAGAGTCCAGGAGGGCTGCCATATGCCCCGGGACCCCGGGACAGGACCCCAAAATTCAGGTCTGTCCTGGCCATTTCAGGATGTATGGTAAGCCTGTCTAAAGGTCTCTGCATGCAAGCGTCTTGAAGCCATTTGTGACAGTCATTTTGAGCTCTATCTCTGCCACTGTAAGGGTATTACCTGAATCCAGCAGGCATTAGGACCTCTTGGCAGCCACCCTGACACTATTGAGGCCCTCTGTAGCCTCCTGAAGACAATTGCAGTGGTCATTTTCAGCTCTACACCATTCTAAGGGTGTTCCCTGAATTCAGGACCTCTCCACAGCCATCCTGAAAATACTGGGGCCACTTAGAGCTCTCTGAAGCCATCCTGATTCCTGAACCTATCTACATGGCCATTCTCACGCTATCCACACCATTCTAAAGGTACTGGGAAGCTTTGAGATTGGGAAAGGGCTATAGCTCAGTGGGAGAGCTCCTGCTTTTGCCTGCTAAGCCACTGCTTAAGCAATAAGATCCTTGCCCTCCCCCAAAAAACATTGTAGAGGGTTGTGAGGTTGCATTGTTTATTGGCTTTGCTGTTACAGACTATGGGTGTATTCAGATGTGATGCTAAACTCTGGTGTAGGAGCATCACAACAGGACTCTCACAGTAGCATACAATAATGCATTGTAACCCAGCCCATAGATTTCAACGTAAGAGTCAGGTTCATAAAGTTCACAGAGTGTATGGTAAAGAGAGTCCCCTGGAAGCTAACCCCATTTTCCCCATAGGCTCAATTATTCAGTATCTGCTAATTAGGTATCCACTAGGTTTTCCAGGAAACTCTCTCTAACCCTCATGGATAACAAGAACTGACTGATATGTCATTCTTATGATGTTGATCTCTTTTAAAATGTTTTATAGAACAATTATTGAGCAGTTCAAATCACTAAGCCATGGCCATGAGTCCTGGATCTATTCTGAGAGTTGATGGATGACCAAATTCTGGACCTATTCTGAGAGTTGATGGATGACCAAAACATTGCTGTGGGTCTTTGGGCTCTTCTCAAACATCCACTGTGAAGTGGGGAAGGCAGTTGCAGCATTCAGGTCATAGTTGGCCCTGGTTAGACAAATTAATGGAGGACAGATTGATCGATGATCAATAGTCATGATAGTGAAGTGGAACCTCTAAGTTCAGAGACTGCATACCTCTGAAAACCAGATGTTAGAGATAGCATTGAAAAATGGTTATAGCCTTTGTGCCCTGCTTGTAGGTTTCCGAGGTATCTGGCTGGCCACTGTTACAAACTTAATGGTGGACTAAATGGACAGCTTCCATTTGGACAGCTTCATGGTCAGCTTCAGGACTCTTCTTACATTTGTAACCAGCAGAGTAGAAGAGTACTGTAGCTGCATGAGTAGCACTCAAGTCAAAACAAAGAGGCCAAAGAAATTGCTTATATTACACACATCTCCCACCATCATTTCCAAGAACAAGATTTTCAAAATTGTTGCATCCAAACCAAGCTTCAAGGAGGAAAGCTGTACCCGTAGCTCCCATGCTAGCCTTGAACACCCCACAGTTATTGTCTTCTTTCCTTTTCTATGTTGTTTAACAATTAATAAAACAAACACCCTTATCACAAAAGCTCATTTTGTAGGCAAAGGAAGTGAACAAAATATTTCTAACTAATCCACATTCATTTTCTTTCAACATGCCTTCATTATAAGCACCTTCTCGCAAAATCCTAAGAAGGCAAAAGACTTGCATGGTGTGCTGTGCTGTCGCAAAGGCTAGCAGGGAAAAGTGGCCTCTCAGTGGAAGGACTGGTATTTAGGGGAAAGGTTATCTGCCAGACAGTGAAGACCTAAGCTGCATTTTGCAAAAGCATTTTTGAAGAGAACACCATTATAGTTTTTACATGTGCCAACAAGAATTACTGATCAGGGTTAGGTATAGGCCTTTAAACAGTGGACAATGAAATAAAAGGATTTCAGCATAGTCAGTGTTTTAATTATGATCATTTAAAAAAAATGTTTATGAAGAGCTGGGCAAAAGCATGAAACTTAGCACAAATGCTTGTGGGTCCAAAAAGCAAAATCAGGTGCATTTGAAACCAGTACCAGAAGGCCGTCATTCCTGAATCCGATTCATGGCTCAGCTCTGGAACATAAAAAGCAACGATAGAAAATTCACAGAGTGTAACACAGGGTACCTTACCCTGCCAGTACCAGCCAGTATTCTGCTCATGTGAAATTAGGATGGAATTTTGGAGTCAAAGGATGTGGCTTCCACACAAGTTTAAGCCCCAATATTGTCCTTTAAAAAAATTAACCACTGCCTCCTCCCTCAGGTTGTGCTGTGGCAGGGAAAGGTGTTTTACAATCAGCAGTGATTGCACCTTAAGATGCCCCTACAACTGCAGGTATTGTTAATAAATTTCAATTCTGGCCCAAATAATCCGCAGGGGGTGGCCTCCGGAGGCCAAAACTCCCCCGTGGGATTCAGCAGACGCACTTTGGCACCACTGCATAGCCGCACACGGGGAGTTGCAGTGGATAGTTGTCTGAGTATGGTTTGTCAGCCAACCATTCATCCACCTGACTCTGACTGTAGCATTATCTATCCCACATCCCATCGATTTGTCACACCAGGATGTTGTGGAGAACCTTGTCAAAAGTCTTACTGAAACCCACATATATTATGTCCACAGTCATTTCATCATAGAAGGAGATAAGGTATGTCTGGAAAGTCTTGTTCCGTAGAAAACCATGCTGGGTCTTGGCAATCACTACCCTCCTTAATAACAGGCTGCTTTGCTCCCGTACCTTCCCAGGTATCAGTGTCAAGCTGACCAGTCAGTAGTTGCTCAGATCATTTCCCTTTCTTGAACATAGTGTAGGGCTGGCCCACCCATGAGGCCAACTAAGTGGTCACCTCAGGCAGCAGATTGGTCAGGTGTGGTCGCCTCCCTCTGTCCACCAACTTGCCTCCACTGCTCCTCCTTCTCCTTCTACTATCTGGATTGGAAAGGGAAGTGAGAGTTAGAGAGGAAGGAGAAATGTGGGGGGAAGAGAGTACTGAGCTAGAATATTGGAGCGTGAGAGATGCCAGCAGATGCCAGCACCTCATTGATTAAGATGCATATGCCAGTACCTCATTGATTAAGGATGGCAGCGCTTGGCATACCACTTCAGGCATCGGGAGATCTTACCCTAGGATGCAGTTCATCTGGCCCCGTGGACTTAAATTCATTTACAGCCCAATTGTACCCAGGCCCAGGGTGCTGGCTGCTGCATCCAATGCACTGTCCTAGGTGGAGAGGCTGGGGGAGAGAGATAAGAGGGAATCCAGGGGTCTGACTTTCCGAGTTGTTTTTGTTTTTTGCCTTCATGTCCTCCTTATGCTAGGTTGCCTCAGCCTATAAAGACTGAGCCCACCCCATAAGACTGTCCTTAGAAAATTGTATGTATAGTCTCAATGTTAGTTTTGTTTATGGCATGCCGCATAGGATACAGTAGTCAATTTATACAGAAATGCTTGGGTTAATTTTGCAGAGCAGCACAGATGGCTTCAGATCTCCTAGTTTAGTTCTGCTAGCTCCACTTCACAGGCTGTAGATCTGTTTTTTTTTTTTTTTCCAAATACAGTAATAGTTTCATAGAGTTGGACTGTGCAGGCCATATAATGTAAACCCTGCTTGCTGCAAGCAGTCCAGAGCTGGAGCGTCTCCAGCAAATGACTGTCCAGCTTCTGCTTGAAGACCTCCAGCAAGGGACAGCCAACCACCTAGGTACTGTACTCTAGGTACAGTAATTGGTTCCCTTGTTAAACAGCTCTTACCATTAAGTAGTTTCTCCTAACATTCAGCTGAAATCTATCCTCCTGTAACATTATCCCACTAGCTCTAGTTCTCTGGGGCAGCAGAGAAGAAGTCTTTATCCTCTTCTATGAGATAGCCCTTGAGATATTTGAAGGAGGCTATTGTGTTTCCCCTCAGTCATATTTTCAGGGTAAATGTTCCAAGTTCCTTCAGCCTTTCCTCACAAGCAGGGCCAGTGCTATCATTAGGCCAACTAGGCAGCCGCCTAGGGTATAGACCTCAGAGGGCCACAATTTTATACAGATTAGTTTTTTTAACCCACGTAAAAAACGCAACTGACAATTTATATATTTTTTATAATGGGGGGAAAGAGAAATACCAGAACAGTGCTATGGAATATAATTAATTATAAAGTCTTATGAAAAAATAGGGTGTGTGCACTTGCCTAGTTAGGCTTGTTGGGGCGCCTTGCCTAGCCTTGCCTGGGGTACAAAATAGCCTGGTACTGGCCCTGGTCACAGGATACAATTTCATTTCTAATCTCTTCATTTTAGTAATCAAAACTAATAGGAAACTGCTATGAATCTTTGTTTTTCAAAGGCCTTCTAGTGAGATTTGGGAAAGGCTGTTTTTGCTAATTAGATGAAAGACAGATTGCAACAGGGACTATGACTTGGGTTTCCTTGGCATTCTGTCATATTCAGGATGTGTGTGTGTGTGTGTTTATTTTAACAGCAGTAACATTGGATTTCTAATGCCTGTCTGATATCATCTGAGTGAATGTTAAGATCTCATTTATCTACTGGTATTTACATTTCAATTTATTAAAGTGTGCAATATTTATTAAACTGACAGCAAAGTACTTAAGCAAACAAGTAACATTTGCTTAGTAAACCTCACTATTAACCTGTGATGCACAAGCAACTAATCTGGTTCAAATATTTTCAATCCTTTTTGTCTGTTTGCTCACTTTCTGCATTCAATATGGCTATGCTATATTTTTGCTGTCTCCTATTCATAAAATTACGACAAACCCATTGTAGTCAGGCAGAAATACTGTAGGAGGTCTCCTGGGAGACCCATAGGTAGCCCCCGGGCCCCAGGGCTTAAGCGGAGGTAAGTTGAAATATTTGTATTTACCTCTTGTTGGCCTTCAGGTCACCCCACCCCCATCAGATGCAGTTAGCACCGTTTTGCTGATGGAGTGGGATAGGATTGGGCTGTGTTAGACTGTTAAATAAATAAAATAATCACAGGTGGGGGGGTGTTCCCTACTCCACTTCACATTTGGAAAGCCAGTGTCATCACAAGCTCACCCAACATAGGGTTGTGGAAATTGTCCACCCAGCTCACAGCAGCTACTTTTTGTTGTCTTCTGAGTTCTCTCCCTGTTTGTGGTGAATGGGTTGTCACTCTACTCACAAATTGAGACGGGGAGGAGCTGTAGTTCAGTGTGGTATGTATGGTACCTGTTTTGCATGTAGAAGGCCCAAGGTTCAATCCCCAGCATCTCCAGGTATGCTGGGAAAGACTCCTTCTGGAAACACCTGCTGCTAGTCAGTGGAGATGACTCTGTTGGAGTGGTTGGTAACCAGAGCACAGCTACATGGATAAAGGAAAAGCTCTTTTTGTAATCAAAATGGTTTTGTAACCAGGCTGCTTGCCAGTGCCACTAAGACAATGATGCGCATAAGAAAAACTTAGGCTGAGGTAAACGTTCAAACAAATACTTTACTTCAGGTTCTTAAATACTTATTCATAAAGCATCTGGTTTAGGACCAGAGGCTCTAACAGCTTTGGAAAACATAAAATTGTTTACTCTTGGTTTGAGAGTACTATAAATAACTAACTGCTGAGAGAGCTCAGCAACACACGTCTATCTCTTCAGAAGTTCAGGTAAAAGACTGCTAAACTGTCACAGATGATTGACAGGTTGGTAACTGCATCGTAACACTTCTTCTGCCCATAGAATGTGACATCACTTTCTGTAGCTCCTGTAGCCGATGTTGCCCTTATTTCCAACAGACCGCACTATCAGTGTAGACAGTCCTGAGCTAGATGGACAAAGTATCTGACTAAAATGCAGCTTCTTATGTTCAAAGTGAACTTCCTTGATATGGGCAGAATCAGAGGCGTCTACTGCGCGTTGCCTTTGCCGCACTAAATGGCTCCGACGGTGAGGGGGCAGGGCTGCCTCGTGCCGGGGAGTAAATGGAGGTTAGCACAGTGCAGAACTTACCATTCCGCCCCACCTCGAGCGATGCCAGTGGGCAGAATGGTTGATATGCAGAACTGTAGGATCAAGGTGCTTGGCCTAGGAGGGTGACAGCTCATGGCCTTCTGCAATGGGAGCTTAGGGTGCATCTCTTGGCTGCAGTTTCAGGAGTGGGACAAGGGCAAAGGTTCTGCTCTGCTTCACTCCTGTTTTCTCTGTCGCGGCTGCCACCACTGCTGCAATATCATCTGTTCGTTCTGCTGAATGAAGAGCAAACAGTTTGGTTTGCTCAGCAGGATTCTGCACTAGGAAGTGGGACATTTTAATTCAGGCACTATCAGAGAGCAGGGTGGGAGTGGGCGTGGGGTGCTGGTTTCCCCCTAAATTTAGAAAGTGTGCAGATAATAATACTGGTCAAACAAAACAGGTAGCTAACGGTGTCAGAGATTAGCCAGGGGCTGATTTAAATCCGCAGTAACTGATTCCTGTGAGCTCTTCTTATACTGGTGGAACAAGGTGTTAAAATTCACCTCTCTTGTACTGGAATAGTTTAAGAGCAGAGCATGGGAACAATAGAAAAATCAATATAAAAATGCAACATTCATCAAATGTGGCACTGCAATACAAGAATGCAAATATAGCATTGTTTCAATACTGGGGATATGAAGTATTGTCTTGGAAATGCAGTGGCTTGTTTCACCAAATTCATTTTACTCACATAAACGTTATGCATATATAGCCGCTTTGGTCTGCAGAAGGCAGCTGTTAGATTGTTACTGATCAGCAGCTGAAGAATGCTTTCCAGTTTCCAGCACAATCCTATCAGATGCTGGCTGGTAGTATCACACAAAGGAAAAATGAAGAGAGTTCTGAGTAGGAGAGTACTTTATTTATATCCCACTATTCTTCCATTGAACACAAGGTAGTGTGTATAGGGTGCCCAGGCATTGACCTGACCCAGAGCTGCTTTGCTTCAGAAAAGGTGCTGTGTCATATGCCTTCAGATCTTACTGTATGTGTATTATATGTAGTGCTGATAAAGAGAATGGAATCCGTTGGACTGCAGCATAATCTGTTACGTGTGTGCTAACTAGCCTAATTTGCAAAACCCCATTGATGTAAATGGAACCAACAACACCCAGATTCTATACACTGTGCGTATAAGGGATGCTGTAGAATACATTTATGTACAGTGTACAGAATCTGGGTGTTAGTTCCATTAACATCTATGGAATTTAATCAAGTTTTGCAAATTAGGCTAGTTAGCACACACATAACAGAAAAATAAAATGCAGGGGCTGAAAAATTACTGCATATAAATGTACTGTATACCTGCAAACTTTGTTAAATCTAATTCCAGAAATATTACTGATTAACTGATAATACAGCACTCAATTCAAACTAAATTGCTCACAACCCCCCACCCCCAAGTAGGGATGAGGAGGGTTACGAAATATATTTTAAACTAACACATGACTTGGATGTAATCTGGTGGTGCTTTTAAAGGAAAATAAATAAATTTGCTAGACAGTAGTAAAGTTAAGAACTTCGGGGGTAAGACATCTCTGGGAGGGATGATTTATCAGTACGCAGTAAAGGTGCAGTTTCATCACAGATGGGAAAATGATCCTCACCCTCCCATTCATTTGCTAATGGAATATTAATAAGTCATTCCCAAGGGTCCCTTTTTGGCACATCTCTGGGCGTGCTGTGCAATGTGCTTCTCGTTGGAAATACCATCCCTGGTTCTGCAGAGGCAAACAAAGGGATTCTGTTTTTTGTTCATCGCAGTAGCAGGAAATCTATCTGCTCCTTGCTAGATGGAAGCCACAATTATACCACTTTTACCTGACTTGCCTTTGATGTAATAGTTATAAGAGAAGATTAAGATGCAAATAAGACTGTATCTTTCTTCTGTGCTGGTCAGTCAGTTGTGCTGTAGTAAACCATGGCTCTTCAGTCTCCTAATAGCACCATTATTTTTGGAAATGCTGATATAGTGACTTGCTGTAGTAATATCACATAGCTCCACAAGCCAGGCATCGTTTTACAAGTTCATTTTAAGAAGCAAACTTCACTGAGAAGAAAGTACCGGTATGTACCGTAAGTAATATAACCCTCAGTTATAATCACAATGCTGCACATCTGAGTTTTAATTATTGCAAGACACATTTTCATGAAGCACAGCTTCTTCACGTATTACTGTATTTTAATAGGCATGTATTACAATCCCGTTTTGTGGAACCAGTGATTCTGATTAGAAGTATGTGTGCATCCTTTAAAAAACAAACAAATCTATTACAGGGTGTGCTGAGGGAAGGATGTGGAAAGACTGTCTCTCCCATAGAGTCTTCTCAGGAGAGGCTGGGTCAGGGGTTGACTGCTGGCCAAAAGCCAACATCTATCAGAAGGCCTATGAGCCAGGCCAATTCCTGAACTCCCAATTCTAGTGGCAAGAGTTGGCTGAGTCTGTCTCCTATCATCATCATCAACAACAACAACAACAGTATTTATATACCACTTTTCAATGTCTTGTCAATGTTCCTGACTCCCCATCTAAAAATGGAATGTTGTCCTTCGCATTGTGGGGTCTCTTGAGAATGCTTCCAATGGCCAATGGAGAGGACAGGAGGAGCTACTGCTACCTCTCACCCGCTGCCCCTAAGTTTCAGAGGTGCAGGGCCCAACACACCATGGGGCCCAATGAAGAGCTTTGCTCGAGGAAATCTGGCAGTGGCAGTGGGTTGGGTACTTTTTGTGCCCATGTTCAAAGAGTAAAATAGGAATTGATTCTGAACAGAAGTTTAACTTGGGGGCTTCTACACTGAACCCTAACATTCTGGCCACAGCACCACAGTAGATCCCTGCTGAACTGTGTAGCTTAGGATAAGCAACATAGTGCTGATTTGGAAAACTGAAGAGGAAAAGAGATGCAGTTTTTATTTTATTTATTTACAATATTTCTATCCCGCCTTTCTCCCCAAAGGCACCCAAGGCGGCTAACACAAAAATAAAATACAAAAATACAAATAGATAATTACTTTTTAAACAGCAAAAAAAAAAGTTAATAAAAACATCTAAAAATTGATTAAAAAATTACATTTAAAACAAGATCTTAAAAATAGCAGCACCCCACCCGTACCAGCAAGATGTTAAAAAGGCAAAGGCTCAGAAGGCTTCTTTGAACAAGAAGGTTTTTAGGCCTCGCCGGAAAGTGTCCAAGGAGGGAGCAGTTCTGTTGGTGCGGGCTTGAGGGGGACCCCGGTAGGGGTACTGACAGGGCGGCGTCTGCCCCAAAGGGCTCCCCGGGGGGCAGGACAACCTCCAATCCGACAGACGCCCAACCAAGGGTTCTCCGGGGGATAGGTCAACCTCCCGGTTAGAGGGTTGGCCTCCGGGCGTTGCTATAGCGAGGCCTCAGAGATGGCTGGGGTGGAGGGGGTTACGCTCACCCTGTTCCTCGCCCCCCTTCAGCCGGCCGGTGCGGGTATGTGCGGGCTATCGCTCCTGGATACCAGCCCGCTCGCCAGCCTCCTCATCACTGGCCTGCTTTTGCTTTATACCTCGCCGGACCTCCTGCGCTCGCCTTCCCTTGCCCGTCCCCCAACCCCGCAACCAATCTCACCAGTTCTGCCTGTCGGCCGACAGGCAAACTACCCTATCGGCGCGTTCGTCCCTTTCCTCTCCGAGGCTCACGCCGGGGATCGCGGGCAACGAGCCGGCGTCGGAGTCACTGCCCCCAGAGGGTGTGGCCGGCGTGGCTGATATGCTAGTCTCACCGCCGGCCTGCCGCGGACCGGGGTGGAGCTGTTCCCCGCTGTCCCTGCTGCCCGATCCGGGTTCGTTGTAGCCGGAGGGGGGCACGGGTGAGTTCTTGGCTGCTCCCTCTTGGCTACCCTGTCTTCCCGGGAGATGGGGGAGCAGTCCGGTGGTGGGCACCCCTGTCTCAGGGGTTTCTCCGTCTCTTCTCCCTCTCGCCGTGGAGTTCCCCGGGGTGTCTCCGGCACTGGGGTGTTGCCCACTTCCAGACAAGTTCGTAAGTCAAAGGGGAGGGAATTCCATAAGGTTGGTGCCACTACTGAGAAGGCCCTATTTCTGACCGCCGCCCCTCGCACCTCCCTGGGCGACGGCACCTGCAAAAGGGCCTTCTCTGATGATCTAAGGAGACGGGCCGGACTATATAGAAGTAGGCGGTCTCTCAAATATCCTGGCCCCAAGCCGTATAGGGCTTTAAAGGTCAAAACCAGCACTTTGAATTGGGCCCGGAAACGAATCGGCAGCCAGTGCAGCCCGTCGGAGGAGCGGCCCGACAGAGTCGAACTGCCTACCTCCAGTGACCACACGGGCCGCCGCATTCTGCACTAATTGCAGTTTCCGAACCGTCTTCAAGGGCAGCCCCACGTAGAGCGTGTTACAATAATCTAGTCGCGACGTCACCGTGGCATGGATCACCGTGGTCAGGTCTGCACGATCCAAGTACGGTCGCAGCTGGTGCACCAGCCGAAGCTGGGCAAAGGCCCCCCTGGCCACAGCCGCCACCTGGGAATCCAGGAGCAGCAGCGGATCCAGGCGGACCCCCAAGCTGTGGACCTGCTCCTTCAGAGGGAGTGCAACCCCATTCAGAGCAGGACGATACTCTAGTACCTGCATTGTGGATTTCCGGACCAGGAGAACCTCTGTCTTGTCCAGGTTTAGTTTCAGCTTGTTAGCCCTCATCCAGGTCCCCACCGCCTCCAGGCAGCGCTCCAGAACCTCAACAGCCACCCTGGAATCAGGTGGAAAGGATAGAGCTGGGTGTCATCAGCATATTGATAGCACCCCACTCCAAATCCCTGGATGACCTCTCCCAGCGGTTTCATGTAGATGTTAAATAGCATGGGGGACAGGATGGAACCCTGTGGCACCCCACACCTCAAGGGCCAGGGTGCCGAACAGGCATCCCCCAGCACCACCATCTGGGACCTATCTGCCAAGTAGGAGCTGAACCACCGCAGAACGGTGCCCCCAACCCCCAGCTCGGCCAGTCGGCCCAGAAGGACACCATGGTCGATGGTGTCTAAAGCCGCTGAGAGGTCCAACAGAACCAACAGGGACGCACTCCCCCTGTCCAGTCCTCGGCGTAGATCATCCACCAAGGCTGTTTCAGTCCCAAAGCCCGGCCTGAAACCGGATTGAAAGGGATCTAGATAATCTGCTTCATCCAGGACCCTCTAAATTGAGACGCCACCACCCGCTCAATTACCTTGCCCAAAAACGGGAGGTTTGAAACTGGCCGGTAGTTGTCCATTATTGTGGAGTTAAGGGAGGGCTTCTTCAGAAGGGGTCGAACCACCGCCCGCCTCAAAGTGAGCGGCAGCACCCCCTCCATCAAAGAAGAGTTAACCACCCTCCCTGTCCACTCGGCCAGCCCCTCCCGGGCCGATCTACTTAGCCAGGCAGGGCAAGGGTCGAGCAGGCAGACAGCTGGCCTCACACTCCAAAGGAGCCTGTCCACATCCTCAGGCTGTACAAGCTGAAAAGAATCCCACAACACTGGACCAGCAGATGCCAAGGGGACATCCTCAGATACTGTCAATGAGGCATCCAAGTCATGGCGAATCCGATCGATTTTATCTGCGAAATGTTTAGCAAACATGTCACAGCGGGCCACCGTGTGTTCCTCCTGATCTGTTGGAGGGGCCTGATGGAGTAGGCCTCGCACCACATGGGACAGCTCCGCTGGACGATTGCCTGCAGACGCAATGGTAGCAGAGAAGAAATTTCTCTTCGCTGCTACCACCGCCACGAAGTAGGCTCTATAATGGGCCCTACTCCGTGTCCGGTCGGACTCGGCACGAGTTTTCCACCACCGTCGCTCAAGACATCTACCCCGTCGCTTCATCGTTTGCAGCTCCTCAGTAAACCAAGGAGCCGCTCTGAGTCTGCGGCATGGCAAAGGTCGCTCAGGAGCGATCTCATCCACTCCCCTGGCCATTTCCCCATTCCAGAGGTCAACCAGGGCCTCAGACGAGTCACCAGTCTTGGCAGCGGGAAAATCCCCCAGAGCCCTCAGGAAACCTTCTGGATCCATCAGCCTCCGGGGGCGGACCATAGAATGTGGCCCCCCGCCTTTGCGAAGGAAGGAGGCTGCAACAAGCCTAAACCTTACCAGAAAGTGATCTGTCCATGACAACGGAGTGATCTTAATCTCCTCCACATCCAGATCACCGCCCCCTTGCTCAGCTGTAAACACCAGGTCCAATACATGTCCCGCCTCATGTGTCGGGGCCAAGATCTTCTGGGACAGGCCCATGGTTGTCATGGCGGCCATGAAATCCTGAGCTGCACCAACCCCAGGGGCCTCAGCATGAACGTTAAAGTCCCCCAGCACTAATAAGCGGGGGGACTCCAACGCCACTGCCGAGATTACCCCAGTCAACTCAGGCAGGGAGACTGTTGGGCAGCAAGGCGGGCGGTACACCAACAGAATCCCAATCCTGTCCAGCCCTCTCAACACAACATGGAGACATTCAAACCCAGTGAACTGCTGAACGGGGCACCTGGTAAGGGAGATGGATTCACGATAGACCATCGCAACTCCTCCTCCCCGTCCCTTCAACCGTGGCTGCTGCACCACCTGGAAACCTGGGGGACAAAGCTGGGAGAGGCATACCCCTCCTGCCTCATCCAACCAAGTTTCTGCGATGCATACCAGGTCGGCATTCTCATCCAGGACCAAGTCCCGGATGATATTGGTTTTATTATTTACCAACCTGGCATTCAAAAGCAGCAGCTTCAGGTTCAGGGAGTCACTGCCAAGAGTACCAGTCATCCAAGAGTTGGGGGAAGGACCAGAAGGAGAGACAGTCTGTCTATGATGGACCCTCCTTCTCCTGGAACGGCTTGTCTGACCCCCACCACCATATCTTCCCTGGCCCGTCACTACCTTGATAGTGGCACCCTTCTTTTTTAGCACGTCTCTCTTAAAATCTGCACATAGTCAAATTAAAATCAGTGCTAAAATATCCTATCTTCCTGCTACAGCTTCTGCAGAAGTGGCCAGAAGAACAATCACAGCCTTAGGGCATTATGCCTGTAGTTGATTACTTCCCTTTCTTCCCTCAGGTCATAGCCAACATGTTGCCTAACCTTAAAGGAGAATTTGGCTGCTGGTAAGAAATCTCAATTTAAACATTAGGATTTTGGGCATTCAGTTCAATAATGCCTCAGGGGCCAGCTGAGATTGAGGCCCATGTTTTGCTAGGGTCTGTAAAATAACAGCATATTAAAATAATTGCCCCCACTTTAAGTGTATACAATATAAATTTAAAAAGGCAGATTAATGGGATATAATGTAAAAGCTGTGAAAATTCAGAAGAGTATATATTTCTCTTTCCTGATACCCCCACCTCACCACAATGGGTCAAGTTACCGGTATTACTGCTGGATTTCATAAAATAACATTCTACCTAGAAACTAAAATAAATGGTCTGGGAAAACATTTAGAGAAAAATAACAACACTATTTATGAATTTACAGCATCATGTGTCCATTACTGTTCAGTTTTTAACCGAACAATCATTTTTTGACTGAGTTGTTAGGCATTCATTATTATAGCTGCAGTTTTCTGAGAAATAATCTAGCAGCCCAATCCTATTCCAACGTCATTTACCAACTACGTGGGGAAATGTAGCCAGGCGGTCCTGGAAGCCAAATTTAGGTTGCTAGGTAGGAAGCTCAAATCCAGGACCCCAAGGGTAGCGTTCTCAGAAGTGCTACCTGTTCCACGCGCAGGGCCAGCTAGGCAAGCGGAGCTCAAGGGTCTCAATGTGTGGATGAGACACTGGTGTCAGGAGGAGGAGTTTAGGTTTGTTAGGCACTGGGGAACATTTTGGGACAAGCCGGGCCTGTACAAGAGGGACGGGCTTCACTTGAACCAAAACGGAACCAGACTGCTGGCGCATAACATTAAGAAGGTGGCAGAGCAGCTTTTAAACTGACCCCTGGGGGAAACCCGACAGGAGCCGAGGGGCATCCGGTTCGGGACTCCTCATCCCTAGGGAATGAGGGTGCAGAGGATTGGGAACAGTCAAGTAATAACGGAGTAAGAATTAGGAGTGGTAGCGTAATGGGACATGACAGGCAGTCTAGCAGGACAGAAGGCTGCAGGGATAAAGGTGCAAACATGCAGCCCTTTCTTGGGGGACCTAGTATATAAGTGCTATTATGCAAATGCCCGAAGTCTACGGGCAAAGATGGGAGAACTGGAATGTTTGGTGGCTAGGGAAAACATTGATATAGTAGGTATAACAGAAACCTGGTGGAATGCGGAGAACCAGTGGGATGCTGCAATTCCAGGATATAAACTCTATAGGAGGGACAGAGAGGGGCGTGTTGGAGGTGGGGTGGCCATCTATGTCAAAGAAGGGGTGGAATCCACCAGAGTAGAGCTGGAGGGGGGCTCTGACTCCTTCGTAGAATCACTGTGGGTTAGATTACTAGGCTCAAAGAGTGATGTAATAGTAGGGGCATGCTACCGTCCTCCAGATCAAAAACCTGAAGGGGATCTTGAAATGAGGAAGCAAATCAGGGAGGTGTCAATGAGAGACAGGGTTGTACTCATGGGGGACCTCACATCGACTGGGTCAATTCATGCTCCGGTCATGAAAGAGAGACTGGATTTCTGGATATGCTAAATGACTGTGCCTTAGAGCAGCTAGTCACGAAGCCGACCAGAGGACAGGTGACTCTGGATTTGATATTGTGTGGCACTCAAGATCTGGTCAGGGATGTAAATGTTACCGAACCGTTGGGGAACAGTGACCATGCTGCGATCTGTTTCACCATGCATGTCGGGGGGAGAGTGCCGAGCAAATTTGACAGAAAAACCCTTGACTTCCGAAGGGCAGACTTCCCCAAAATGAGGAAACTAGTTAAAAGAATCCAATCACTCCAGAGTGCATGGAGGCTGTTTAAATCAACAGTCATAGAGGCCCAGCGGGAGTGTATCCCACAAAGGAGGAAGGGCTCGACTAAGTCCAGGAGGGTGCCGGCATGGCCAACAAGCACAGTTAAAGAGGCTATAAAAGGCAAGGAAGCGTCCTTCCGTAAATGAAAGTCTTGCCCTAATGAGGAAAATAAACAGGAACACAAACTGTGGCAAAAGAAATGTAAAAAGATGATATGGGAGGCCAAGCAAGACTTTGAGGAACGTATGGCAGGCAACATAAGAGGGAATAACAAAAGCTTCTTCAAATATGTTAGAAGCAGAAAACCTGCCAGGGAAACGGTTGGTCCGCTGGATGGTGAGGGAGAGAAAGGGGTGATAAAAGGGGACTTGGAGACTGCAGAGAAATTAAACGAGTTCTTTGCATCTGTCTTCATGGCAGAAGACTTCGGGCAAATACCGCTGCCTGAACGGCCTCCCCTGACTAAAGAATTAAGTCAAATAGAGGTTTAAAGAGAAGATGTCTCAGACTTAATTGACAAAATAAAGATCAATAAATCACCCATCCACCCAAGAGTTCTGAAGGAACTCAAGAATGAAGTTGCTGACCTCTTGACCAAAATATGCAACTTGTCCCTTAAAACAGCCACTGTGCCAGAGGATTGGAGGATAGCTAATGTCACGCCAATCTTTAAAAAAGGAAGGAGGGGGGGCCGGCAAACTATAGGCTGGTCAGCCTAACATCTGTTCCAGGGAAGATGGTGGAAAGTCTCATTAAGGATAAAATCTTAAAATACATAGAAGAACAAGCTCTGCTGAGGGAGAGTCAGCATGGCTTCTGCAAGAGGAAGTCTTGCCTCACAAACCTTTTAGAATTTTTTGAAAAGGTCAACAGGCATGTGAATGAACATAAGAACATAAGAAGAGGGCAATTTCCACAATGGCTAGAGGTGAAAAGCGGTGTGCCCCAAGGATCCGTCTTGGGACCGGTGCTTTTCAACTTATTCATAAATGACCTGGAGTTGGGGATAAGCAGCGAGGTGGTGAAGTTTGCGGATGACACTAAACATTTCTGGGTGGTGAAGACCAGCAGGGATTGTGAAGAGCTCCACAGGGATCTCTCCAAACTGGGAGAATGGGCAGCAAAATGGCAGATGCGCTTCAATGTAAGTAAGTGCAAAGTGATGCACATTGGGGTAAGAAACCAAAATTTCACATATATGCTAATGGGTTCTGAGTTGTCTGTGACAGATCAAGAGAGAGATCTTGGGGTGCTGCTGGTGGACAGGTCGATGAAAGTGTCGACCCAGTGTGCGGCGGCTGTGAAGAAGGCCAATTCCATGCTCGGGATCATTAAAAAAAGGATTGAGAATAAAACGGCCAATATCATTATGCCTTTGTACAAATCGATGGTAAGGCCACATCTGGAGTATTGTGTCCAGTTCTGGTCACCACACCTCAAAAAGGATATAGTTGAATTGGAAAAGGTGCAGAAAAGAGCGACCAGAATGTTTCGTGGGCTGGAGCACCTCCCTTATGCGGAAAGGCTACAGCGTTTGGGGCTTTTCAGTCTAGAAAAAAGGCGCCTGAGGGGGGACATGATTGAGACGTATAAAATTATGCATGGGATGGAGAGAGTGGATATAGGGAAATTCTTTTCCCTCTCGCACAACACCAGAACCAGGGGACATGCACTAAAATTGAGTGGAGGGAGAGTTAGAACGGACAAAAGAAAATATTTCTTTACCCAGCGTGTAATTCATCTGTGGAACTCCTTCCCACAGGATGTGGTGATGGCACCTAGCCTAGATGCCTTTAAAAGGGGTTTGGACAGATTCATGGAGGAAAAGACCATCACAGGTTACAAGCCATAAGCAACCTCCTGGTTTTAGAAGTAGGTTTTCTCTGTGCCAGGTGCAGGGGAGTGGCAGCAGGAAACAGGTTATCTTGTTGGCTGTGTGCTCCTTGAGGTATCTGGTGGGGCCACTGTGTGATACAGGAAGCTGGACTAGATGGGCCTTTGGTTTGATCCAGCAGGGCTCTTCTTATGTTCTTATTCAGATGCTGTGCCGACGGAGCATGGATGCCAGCATGACATCTGTCATGCCCTAAGCCCATTTTGGCAACACCACACCAACTGTGCACCGACACTGGCAGAAGAGCCAAATGCCAAGCCTGTCCTGGCAAAGCAACACTGGCATAAGCCCCAGTAACAGTGGAGACCTCCTGGGGCAGAATACAGGTGGGCCCCCATATCCGCTGGGGATATGTTCCAGGCCCCTCCGTGGATACTTGAAACCGTGGATAAGAGCGAACACCCCCTCCATGGTTTCCTGAGGGGGCCCCCCACCCTGCCTCCCCTGCAGGCAGGTGTGCGCACCCCCAGCTCTTATTTTTCTTTCAGCAAGCTTTGTTTCTTCCTTAAAACAGAGAAGCAGCCTCCATTGCAGGCAAGTAGAACGAGACTAAGTCCTAGAGAGGCTCTGCAAGGTTTCTGTTAACTTTGCAGAGCCTCTCTAGTACTTAGTCTCGTTCTACTTGCCTGTAATCTGGCTGCTTCTCCTGTTTCTTTAAGGAAGAAATGAAGCTTACTGGGAAAAAAGTAAAATCCTGGGGGGGTCCCCACGATCCGTGGATAACTGAAACCGTGGATAGCGAATTAGTGGATATGGGGGCCCACCTGTACCTGCAATAGGAATTCTGAAAAGGCAAGAGTTAACAAACTATCTTGCTAGACATGTTTTGAGGGACAAGACCAATCTCACCCACCCCCGGAATGCCGTTCCGCCCTCCCCATGTCCCTCCGCCGCGGGGACTTACCTCTCTGCCGGCACTTCTTACTCTCTGGGTGCCGCAAACGTGCATTATGGCACATTTACGATACCCTTGACCGGCAGAGCTCCTCCGGTCTAAAATGTAGACAAGACTGGGCTGTCAGTTTGCTCTTCAAATGTTACTCAAGGAGGTTTACATAGGCAGGCTGTCTAGACCCAATAAGAGTCTTTACCATTTTGTTCTATATCAGGGGTTCTCAACCTTTGGAGGCCCGGGTACCCCCAATGAAGGTCAAAAATTTTCGAGTACCAGCTAATTAGCATTATTAATTAGCTAATTTACATAAATTGCACAAAAATACACAAAAATGCTAGGATCTCTATTAAAAAACACACAGCAATAAGACACATGGACAAAAAAGCCAAGATCTCTTAAAAACACACACAACGTAATAAGCTTGATCTCATGTTAGTTGCACTGTGCACCAAAATGCACAAAAAAATGCCAGGATCTCTTTTAAAAAACACGCAAACTCACCAAATCCCTCTCCCAACTCCCCCCCCCAACAAAGCACTTTTCCCACGTTAAAAACATAATCCCCACGTAGAAAACTCACCAAATTCCTCTCCCAACCCCCCCACCCCACCCCAGCACTTTTCCCACGTTAAAATCATAATCCCCACGTAGAAAACTCATCAAATTCTTCTCCCAACTACAAATTAGTGTCCAAACTCACCAAATTAGCCCATTTTTCTGGGCTGCGGTGTGGCCGGGTGGGTTCTCCTGCCTGCGCCGCAACTCGGAGCGTAAAGCTACAGCCCTGCCGAATCAGCAGGGCTGTAGCTTGACCCTCCAGGTTGTGGCGCGAGCGGGAGAACCCGCCCGACTGCGCCGCAGCCCGGGAAAAACGGGGAAATTGCCCGCAGTAGCTTCCCTTACCTTGTCTCTCGGCCGCCTCCATCTTGAATCTCGCGAGATTCAAGATGGCAGCGCCCAAATCTCGTAAGGGCATATGAGGCATGAGACTGCCTCATGTGCCCTTACGAGATTTGGCCGCTGCCATCTTGAATCTCGCGAGATTTTCGCAAGATTCAAGATGGAGGCGGCTGAGAGACAAGGTAAGGGAAGCTACTGCAGGCAATTTCCCAGTTTTTCCGCTCCCCCTTATCAGCTGCTAATCGCAGCAGCTGATAACGGGGACCATCCTGCATACCCCCAACTTTGTGGTCTGCGTACCCCTGGGGGTATGTGTACCACAGGTTGAGAACCTCTGTTCTATATAGAACTCTTCAACTCCAGATAGTTTCCTTCCACGATGTAATCATCTTCACTTAGCTGCAGAACACAAGCCTCACGCCTTCCACAGGTAGCCACAAATCATGCTGAATGGGATCTTCCAGTTGTTATCGCTCTGTCACTGACATTCCATTTCCAGTCCATTCCCTCACCACAGCACGCAACAGCGATTCCTCTCTCTCACCAAGTGTCATAACAGCTTATCTGTGACTTCCAGTCTTCCTTCCAGCACGAAACGGGCTGCTCCTGCTTAGCTTCCGGCAGTCTTCAGGTAGTTCAACCTCAGGACCACACCTCCTGCTCTACACCTAAGATGTACAGGTGTTTTTCCAAATTTTTTGATATGCACCCACTACTAAAGCACCCACTACTATAGGTACAATTTTAGCCTTTATTATTATTATTATTATTATTATTATTATTATCACCACCACCACCACCACCACCACCACCAGTAGTAGTAGTAGTAAGTAATGTACCACTTTTCAACCAAAATGTTCTCCAAGTAGTATTATGTATAGTGGGCCCTCTTTATCCGTGGGCTCGGCGTCCACAACCCACTCCATTGGCCTTCATGGTCCTCAGAACATCTCCCAGAAGCGACTTCTGGTTTTGCGTCCACCACCTCTGGTCACTTCTGAGTTCTGAGGCCCGTGGAAGCCAATGGAGTGGGTTGAGGGCCCGGCATGACCTGGAAGTAGAGGCCCCTCTCACTGGATCCCGGTAAGTCATTGCGGCACCACTATGTGACTTCAGCATCCACGGATTTTGGCATCTGCGGGGGGTCCTGGAACCAATTCCCCGTGGATACCGAGAGCCCACTGTATATGGAAGGCTTCCATGCAGACCACATGTCTGATCCAATGGAGCAGGGCTTCAATAAGCCTTTGTTTGATGATTACCGCATTCTTTCTTAGAAACTTGGCAGGAAAAGACAAATGTATTCTTGGGAGTCGGAGAAGCTTAGTCCAGATGAGAACACGCTGTTTATTTAATCAAGAAGTTAAAATGTATTAACCACCCATCCACCCACCCACAGTATTGCAGTCAGATAAACAAAAATCACAATGTTGTTTCTAACCAATACTGTCCCCTTCCCCTACCTGATATGATAGTTGATGACAGAAGAATCCTTAGCAAAATACAGCCATTTTTAGGTTAGAAATCCAGATCCTCTCAACATCATAGGTGGAAAGGGACAACATGGAATTCAGCTCTTTTTAGTCATGTGCCTGAAGATCAAACTTAAGATTCAAGCCTAATTCAACCCCCTGGTTGTATTCTTATTGTGAACTGCAGCCCTTGTGTCATAGGTCCCAATCTCTTTATGAATGAAATTTCAAAATCTATTGAGAGGAAGGTCAATGGGTATTTTGCTACTGATTGCAGTAAGATCACAGTTTCACTCTAAGCTAGATACTATGTTGAGCAAGATATCTTGACTTAGAACTGACATTAATAAGTCAGTTCAAATCTATTCACATATTCACATCTCAGAGTCTATTCACATCTCAGAATTAAGTGCAAGACAACAGCATTTCTTTGTTCAATTGTTCAATAATAATACACATAAAATGAGGATATCCTTCCGAATGAAAAACAGAGGACATAATTGCAGTTATTCTTGGTATCACTGTACATTGATAGGAAGGTAATTGAATGAAATTTCAACAGATTATGAAGGAAAATCAATCAAAATCATGCAATGTTTCCAGAGGGAGAGTCTTACACACCCACAGATAAATAATTTCATCTCTGTGAAAAATCACATAATTTGTGGACTCACATATGACAAAATAGCACTGATGTGAAATAAATGGTGCTGCTGATCTTGCAGCAGTAAGGGAAATTCTTTTCCTTTCTCAGTATGACAGATTAGCATAGAGCCATTATCTGCTTGAATCCTAACTTAATTTTGATGGCTTCTCATATGAGGAATTGACTGCTCTTACATAGCATTCTTGTCTCCTTACAGACTGCACAGGTAGTTCTTCCAACACATCATGTATGGCCTCACGGCACAAATCTGGCCATCTAAAGCTGTGCTCCTATGTAGATTTACTTGGAAATAGGTCTCATGGAACTCAGTAGAGTTTACTTCTGAATAAACAAGCATAGTATCAGGCTTTGTGTCCTTCTGACATGATGAGATCCCAATCTTAATATTGTTGCTCCACCTTTGCTGTTGGCCTTCAAAGTGTCTTTATTTCTAAGGATATCTCTAAGGACTGACCTCTGGAGAAGGCCCAGGTCACAGTTTCAGGTACATGGGAAGGGGGCGTCCATGTTGATCACGCGACTAATGGAGTTGGGTCCCCAAAAGGATGCTTTAATACAAAGGTCTACAGGAGATGTTGGTGTGGAGACGTGTCATGCAATTTGTTCAGTCTGGGCCGATGCTGCTCACAAAAGTCAGCATGACCATGCTGCAGATCTTCCCTGCACAGAAACAACTTTTCTGTGGCTACTACAGGTATTCAGAATGAATGACCATGTGGGGGGAGATCAGGGTCATACCTGCTGGCCTTGCCCCTGACCTCCATGTCTTCACTGCCAGGTTTGCACAAGCGCTTATGCAAACACCATACTACTTGTGAACTGTTCGGTACAGTATGTTTTTTTTTTTTTGTATGCCCCAGATACCATGTCTCAAGGGGGTGGCGGGGGGGGGGGGGCAGAAGCCTAGCATCCCCTGCTTATCTAGTGCCAAACAGCTGATCAGTGCTATGCAATTGCATAGTGCAAATCAGCTGTTTGGCACTAGATAAGCACCTGGAGGGTTCAAGGGGGTGCCAGAAGCCTCTTCTAACACCCCCCTAGAACTCCCCACGAAAACTCACCTGGGGGCTGTTCTCCTTTGCGCAGGCCTGCAGAGTGCACACCATGCATAGGGAGCCTGCGTGCATTTAGGTAGGTACACACGTAGTGAATGCATGGAGGCTGGGTGTGGGGTACACGGGTAGGACCGTAGTCTTTTTCATCATGCGCTGACTGACTGAACAGGGTGCATGCTAAGCTCTCTTTGGAGACTTCGTTCCGTTAACCCTCGGTAGCCTTGCGCTGTTGCTTTCACAATGAAGGTGGCCCAAGGCTGCCCATTTTTCGTACCCCTTCTTGCGGGCTTGTCTCTGCGCGACGATGTAAGTCGCTCGGAAGAAGTCTTACGTACGTGACGCGACTCTCTTCCCTGATGAGGCAGAGGGGGAGGGGTGGGATGGTGTGGAGGCGCCCGTCGCCGCAGGGCTGCCGAGATGGGCGGACTAGAGCAGCCGGGCCAACGACGGGCGTTGGTTCTCCGCCCACTTCAGTGAGTGGGAGCCGGGGGGAGGCAGCAGAAGCTGCTGCCGCCGCCGCCGCCGCCGCCGCCCTCTTCTTCCCCACCGGCGCGCGCGGCTTGCGTGGACGGTGGACCTTGCATGGGGAAGCGAAACCGACAGCAGGGTGATGCAAAATGCCCGCCGGAGCCTTGACGCGAGCCGGATTCCTTTCAGTCTGGATTCAAATGTGAGGGAGTAGGCCGCCGCGGCACGGAATCGGACTGTCACTCGGCCCGCAGGACTCAGCCTCCGCCGCTGCTAGGGCGTCCTCTACGCTACGGCGTCGTCTCTCGCCCTCCAGCCCAGCTCTCCTGCCCCCGGTGGTCCGGGAGGAACTGAACTGTCGTTGCACAGGAAGTAGCGGCTACTGGGAGCACACATCCAACACACACACTCGTAGAGGCAGCTGGGTCTGCCGCACTCCAGGCAAGAGGCTCCCTGCACCGGAGCAAGGCGCCACCTCCAGCCGATTATCACTCGTGCCGCCTTCCCGGAGCAGCAGCAACAGAGGCGGCGGCCCCAATTGCGGTAGCGTAGCGGGTGCTGTGGAAAAGGACTGCTGCCGCCGCCGATACCGCTACCGCAGCTCCTTGCGGTGAGGAACTGGCCGTGGCGACGGGATCGGAGCTGGACCGGTGACTGGAATCGGAGCTGGGGCACAACCGCGGGGCAGGAGCAGTTCCACCTCTCCCGGAGGAAGAGGAGGCGGAGGCTGCAGGTTTGTGTGGCTTTAGCAAGAATTGGTTGGTGCAGGCGGGGCTGAGAAGCTGCTGGCGGATCGGTCCTTTCCCTCTCGCCCCCCTCCTCATAGGGACCCTTTTCATTGTTCTCTCCCCTGGCACAGCGTTGGCTCTTGCTTGCCCCTTTTGCAGGTGGCGTGTGCTGCGCGCAGCCGCCTCCTTTCCCGGGCGGTCTCCCCGCCTTTCTTTCTCCCAAACCCCTCTATGCAGCCTTCTCTTTGCTCGAGTCCTTTCCCCGGTGTCTCCATGCCCTCCCCTTTCGCAGTCCTCTTTCCCAAGCTGCCAACTTCTTCCTGCACACCCCCCTTCCCTTTTCTCTCTCGCTCTCTGTGTCCCTGTAACCTTAGTGGATTAGTCTTTTCCCTCCCCCATTGCACTGCATTGTGAGAGTGCTGCTTGTCTTTACATCAGTGAATACGGGTAGCGTCCCCTCCTCCCATAATTTCGCCCGTTTCCCTAAATTGCTTCCGTGGTAGCGACGAAATCGCTCTTCGTCTGTCCATCTTCTGCATTGGGTTCCCCTCTATTTTGACAGCCGAGGGGTTGCCCGGCACTGCTGAAGCGGCTCTCGTATCCTTACACACATCCTACGGTCATTCATCACGTCCCTCTGCTTTCCTAAAGCACATAAAACTGGAGCTTTGTGCTTGTGCATAGCCACTTTACACGAGTCCCGTTTGGTTGGTGCTACAAGGAGACGCGGCACTGCCATGCCTTGGGGCGGGCTTCTGGAGACCTTTCTCGGACCTATGACTTTCGATTTAGCAGCATTTGTATTTGCAGCCAGGGATTGCACTGGGCGTGAAGTGTCAGTGGCATTTCTTTTCTGTAGGGAGGTTGAGTAGTTTGGGATGATCATTAGTAAGGGGAACTGGAAAAGACATCCCCTTTTAACTTGATTGTCGTAGTGTGCCCGTGTGTGTGTGTGTGCGCGCACCCTGTGCATCAGTGATGCTTCTTCAAGGCCTACCCAGCTGATTTAATTCATCTCAGCAGCATCTCTGGGAACTTAGGAAGCATTGAAAATTAAGAGGTGTTCGTTGTAGAATGTGTGTGCTTTGCTTCCATTTAAACTTTTGAATGGACAGGTTATGAGCATAAAAGGGGAGGGACATGCGTAAAGCGAAGGTGTATCTACTTGCCGTTCAGGTTAAGCTAGTAGGGGTGTACAGTAGTTCCGTGCATATTCAGTGAGGACTGCTTCATGAGTAACATTTTATGGCACAGAAAGTTTGACATGAGAGTGTTTCATTGTGAGTATGTGGACCTGGCAACTGATGTGCACAATGGCTACTTCTGCAGGATCTATGATGTGTGTGTATTTATTTATTTATTTATTTTTATTTATCCTGCCTTTCTCCCTGAAGGGACCCAAGGCGGCTTACAACAACAACAAAAAGAGAATACAGTACAAAAATAATCACATTTTAAAACAGTAAAAAACAATGAAAATTAATAAAAACAGTATCTAAAAATCGATTTAAAAAGATCATAGCTACAATTAAAACAGGAACATAAAAACAGCAGCACCCCCACCTGTACCAGCGAGATGTTAAAAAAGGCAATGGCTCAGAAGGCTTCTTTGAACAAGAAGGTTTTTAGGCCTCGCTGGAAAGTCTCCAAGGAGGGAGCAGTCCGTAAGTCAAAGGGGAGGGAATTCCATAAGGTTGGTGCCACTACTGAAAAGGCCCTGTTTCTGGCCGCTGCCCCTCGCACCTCCCTGGGCGATGGCACTTGCAAAAGGGCCTTCTCTGATTATCTAAGGAGACGAGCTGGACTATATAGAAGTAGGTGGTCTCTCAAATATCCTGGCCTCAAGCCGTATAGGGCATTAAAGGTCAAAACCAGCACTTTGAATTGGGCCCGGAAACGAATCGGCAGCCAGTGCAGCTGTCGGAGGAGCAGCCCGACGCCGGAGTCGAACTGCCTACCTCCAGTGACCACACGGGCCGCCGCATTCTGCACTAATTGCAGTTTCCGAACCATCTTCAAGGGCAGCCCCACGTAGAGCGCATTACCATAATCTAGTCGCGACATCACTGTGGCATGGATCACCGTGGTCAGGTCTGCACGATCCAAGTACGGTCGCAGCTGGCACACCAGCTGAAGCTGGGCAAAGGCCCCCCTGGCCACAGCCGCCACCTGGGAATCCAGGAGCAGCTGCAGATCCAGGCGGACCCCCAAGCTGCGGACCTGCTCCTTCAGAGGGAGTGCAACCCCCTTCAGAGCAGGAGGCTACTGTAGTACCTGCATCGTGGATTTCCAGACCAGGAGAACCTCTGTCTTGTCTGGGTTTAGTTTCAGCTTATTAGCCCTCATCCAGGTCCCCACCGCCTCCAGGCAGCGCTCCAGAACCTCAACAGCCACCCTGAAATCAGGTGGAAAGGAGAGATGGAGATGTGTAGCAAAATAAATGCTCAAACCACTCTTCATAGACCCTGGTGTATACATAAAAAGTGGTGCATATGAAGCAGCCCTAAATATGATGACCTCCTGTTAGCTGCACGTGATCAGTAAGCTTATCTTGTCTTTAAGATCTATGTCCCTCTCTCTGTTGTAGATGGCAGTGGTGCTGGCACACGCTGTATCCTATCCCCCCTCCCGGGCCTGATCCGCCAACACAGGGCAACGTGGACTTGCGCCACCAATTTAGCTGGTGCAGGTCTGAGTTGCCCCATTGCAGCGGCTGGGGTTTACCCCAAGGCAAGGGGACAAATGTCCCCTTACCTCGAGGAGACCTTTGTGCCAGCTACTTTCCCTGCAGGATGCAGCGGAAGCCGCACTGGCGCCGCTGCATTGGCGCAGGGGAAGTTAGGTAGGATTGGGCTGCTCATGTTGTATTGCTAGTCACTTGACTATTTTGCAAATCCCATTTCATTCCAGCTCTTTCCTTTCTTCTTCTTGCCCTGTATCGGTGTGTATGCAGCATGGTTAATGTCAGTGCAGTGTGGTTCATCTGCTTAATACAAATAGATAAGTCCATTGATGGTTGGAAAACTTTAAACAATTGATTGTGATTAGCATTGTTTCATTGACATGTTGCCATTCCACATTCTAATGTGGAGCTCCTTTCCACAGGATGTTGTGGTGGCACCTGGCCTAAATGCCTTTAAAAGGGGATTGGGCAGATTTATGGAGAAAAAGTCCATCACGGGTGATAAACCATGATGACTATAGGCTACCTCTGCGTTTTAGAGGTAGCCTATCTCTGTATGACAGATGCATGGGAGTGGCAACCGGAAGCAACAGTATCTTGTTGTCTTGTGTGCTCTCAGAGGCATCTGGTGGGCCACTGTGAGATACAGGAAGCTGGACTAGGTGGGCTCTTGGCCTGATCCAGCAAGACTTTCCTTGCATTCTTACATTGGAGCATGTTTTTCTCCTCAGAAGGAAATGTTTCAGCTGACTTGGAGCGAGCATGTTCAGTTATATCCTTTGGATCACTGTTTTTATGGGTGTGTGCTGTATCTTTGAGGTGTCTAGACAGGATTTTGACCAAAGGAATTATTTACGTAGCTTCTATGAACCCTTGCAATTTCTTCTCTTGACTTGTGGCATTTAGGCTCCAATCCTATACACACCTGGGAGTAAGTCCAATTGAACTCAGTAGAACTTACTTCTGAGTAGATGTGCCTAGGATTGTTCTGTCTGAATTTTAAATTTTAGGTATTAGTAAGAATGCTATTTTATGTTGAGTTTATGTTCTGTTTATCTTAAATGGATCTTTCTCTTGCAGTGCAATCCTGAAGTTTGTTCCGGCGCCGGAGCGAGTGCTCTGGCAGCTGTCGCGAACGTGCCGTAAAGCACATTTGCAAAGACTCGGGAGTAAGGAAGGCCGGTGCAAGACCGGCCTCCCTCACTCCGGTGCCGGATCTCCACGCAGACGGCAGCTGAAGGTAGGTGCTCCATCGCCGACCGCATGGGCGGTCCGGCCAGGCGAGGGAGGGGGGCCATTGGCCTAACCGGCCCGGGAGGGGGCAGAGGATGGTGTCGGCCATATCCCCGTCCCCGCTGAGTTGGGTATACCGTTACATGGCCTCCTCTACATCTGCCAGCTATTTAGCTGGTGGAAATCTGAGGAGGTCGATAGGGCCGGCCTGGGTTTACACTCGGGGAAGGGGACAAGCGTCAGGATTGAATCCTTAGTCAGGATTGCGCCCTTGGTTTAATAGTTTTTCTTCACCCTTGAATTATTCAGAAGCTCTCGTACCCACAGAAAGCCTTCAGTTATTGGAAAACAGACTTATAATGAAAATCAATAATATGGAGGAGGGGCAAACTCTGGTTGGAAAATGACCCAAGTTAATAAATGTTTGTATCTAAGTAAGTTTTACAGAGGACTTTATAACTAGTCCATGATTGCTGCAACTTCAGACAATTCAGCAGGTCAGAGTGTTCAGGGGTTATAGATCATATGATGATGAGTTCAGACCTCTGTCCCTGAATCCGATGAACTACTTGTTTTCCCACTTCCATGTGATTATATATTTTGCTTTGTAAAGATCCGGGGAAAGAAGAGATAGACCTGAAACAAATTTGTTGACCCCGGTCAGTGATCATCAGATTGTATGGTTGCAGTATTCTCCAACTTGTAGAAGTCGTATGTGAGCAGAGCTCTGTATAAGCATTGTAGCCCTGCAGAGTTTTGGACCATGGCTCCAGTGTATAATGCAGGGATGGAGATTTGAGTCAAATGACTCAACTCGCAAGTGCGTCTGAGTCACTTTTTTCCCTGACTCGCACTTGGACTCGTGACCCACGGACTCGGACTCGCAACCCACAGGACTTGCACTTGACTCTTACTCGTCCAAAAGCAATTCACGCTGACTCGCACTTGACTTGCACTTGTGGGGGTAACGACTTGCCATTTCAGAGTCGTTTTCCTTTAATGGCCGGTGTCGTCAATCAGCAAGCAGGTTGGTGGCGCTCACCCCAACATAGGCAGGCATAGTGGAGACCTTGAAGGAGGAGGAGGACGGGGAGTGAGGGTTTTTCGAGTGGGTGAGGTGGGAGAGGTCAGGGAAGGCAAGCCTTGCTCGGAGTTTTGTTCTTTTTCTTGGTGTTTTTTTGCCATTGGCCACAACTTCGAGGGGAGGGGAGGGGTTAGGGAAGTTGAGACTGCCGCAGTGGTTCCTCTTCATTGGCCAAAACTTCAAGCCCAAGGGATGCTCGACTCGGCAAGGGGAGGGGCAAGGAGGAGCAGCGGCGGTTTTTGAGGGGTGGTGTGGGAGGGGTCTGGGAAATCAAGCCTGGCTCGGAGTTTTTTCCTTTCTTTTTCTCGTCGTTTGTTTGCCATTGGCCACAACTCCGAGCATGAGGGGAGGGGAGGGGTGAGGAAAGGCGAGGGGAGGGGGTAGGGAGGAACAATACAGCTCCGTGCGGGTTTGAATGTTTGTTTTTCCCTAGCTAGATGGGTGGTAACAAGACTGAGAGGTGAGGGGAAGGGCATAGGGGAAGACAAGTGGGTACCTTAGGAGCCTCAGAGGTCCCCACACCCCATTTTCAGGGGGAAAAGCCATTTTTCCCCAAAGTGACTTGACTCATGAATTGGGGTTTTTGGCCTTACTCTCATTCGACTCATACTTGTGCAAAAATGACTCGCACTTGACTCGTACTCATGCACAAAAGGACTTGCACTTGACTCGTACTCGCCCAAATTGTTTTGGCACTGACTCGCACTTATGCAAAAATGACTTGCACTCGTGACTTAGATACTTCCCTGGTATAATGCCATTTAATCAAGTTCACTTTCATAGATGTCAAATGGCATTATGTCAGTAGTTATAGTTCTAGCCAGTTTTGAATAGCTGCAATACTTATTTTCCTCTGTATTTATGAACAGTTGATGGTATTTAATTTGTACTTCTTACTAGAGCTTTCCTTAAAGCTATTTGTTAGGTTGGTGTAGTATTATCTGACCTTATTCAGGAATTAAACTTTGCAGCACACCTAGAAAGTACAGTACTACCAAATTCGAAAAGAGGATTTAGTTATGACGCATCTATGTGAAAATGAACTCACTGGGTTTGTAGTGCAAGGACAATTCTTATGCCTCTTTTCTAGATCAGGCATTTGATTGGTACATTGCTTATTTTCATGTATAGACACTGAAACCATATAGACATCATTCTTCATCTGTGTGGTGTAATTTGGTGGTAAGTGCTGCATGGCAATACACGACGGTGCAAAGTTGCCCCTCCCACTCAGCATTGGAGCCATTCTGGCAGCAAAAACAGCATGCTGCCGGAATGGCTCTGACAGCGAGTGGGAGGGGCCACTTTGTGCCACTGTTTAGCAACACTTACTGTGCTGCCCCCCCCCCCAGCTACGCTATTGTTGAAAATTCATGGCAGTTGGACAAAGATGAGGATTAAATTGAGCAAGACTTGTTTTAAGGTCCTTAGAATTCAGATGTTAAGTTCTTCAAAGTCCTGCTAAGCACTCAACTCCAATTGAGCAGAGGGACCAGGCAGTTAAGTGAGTGGCTGTGACACTCTTGCCTGTAATATCAGCACTGTGACATCAGAGTGGGTCAGACACTGGCATCAGGAGAAGCAGAACTGGCAGAGAGGTTGAAGTCATGATGGCAAGAGCTGAGAAGGATGAGTTGGAGAGAACAGGACTGTGAAGACGTAGGTGTGACAATAACAACTGCTGTGCTAATGGACCCTTGGCTAAGTGTACCTATTTCCCTTTGTTGAATATTTAAGGTTATGATGTTGTCCGTGGTAGGCACCCTGGGGGTTGGAACTCCTTGTTGGCCTCCACGGGGAGGCCTTCCTCCCCCAGGGGTTGGCATCATCACAGGCCTAAGAATTGGCTGGGGGGGGGGGATTTACGCCACTTTGAGTCCTCCTCCCAAACCTAGACTCTGTGAAAGGTCTGCCTCCAGCGGTGTCTTCTCAGGTCTGAACTGCTCATCGGCCGTCAGAGGTCGATATGCAGGTAGTCCTAGTCTCTGGCCCTCCCCTTCCTGTCTTATCTCCCCCTTAACCAGTACCTGCTGGCCTGGTTTGTCTGATTGGGTCTCCCCTGGTGCAATTCCTTTAAGTGTGGCCAGGACCCACTGGCCTGGTTTGTCTGCCTGGGCTCCCCTTCGCTGATCTTCCCCCATCCCCAGTTCTGATCCTGTGCATCTACCGCTGCGTTGTCAGTCACAGCTCTCTCTGTTCCTGAGGGGGAGGTCTCCCATGCTACAGTGGCATGGGTGCCCCCCCCACTGGGAGGGGTTCCCCCAATCCTGGAAGCGTCGTGGGGGAAGAGGCCAGAGCCCCCGCCGGTGTAGGTAAGGTAATTCCTTTGATAAACTGGCAAATTGAATGCTGCCTTGTGGTGATTTTTCAAGCAGGCCTAAGAGAGGATGCCAGGGAGACATTTGGAGGTGAAACTGTTGCTAATAGTTTCTCAGTAGAGCATAAAAGTGAACATCTGCGCTGACACATTTTTATCTTCTCTTCAGGACATCATTTGATCCAAGGTTTTGAGTCCAGAGCCTGTTTTTGGTTCCACATTATGAAAATTGTGGGATACGTAGAGTTTTTCTACACAGCAATTCTGTCTATGTAGGAAACATGACTTGTGTGAAGGGGCCTTACTGTGTGGTTGTGGTTTCCTACTGTGTGAAGTAAAAAGAAAAGTTTATTTTTGAGTGGCCAATGAATACTTTCCCTTTTTGTAGAGAAAGTTTGGGATAAGTAATGTTTAGTCATCTCCAGCTTTCTGTTTGCAATCCAAATGGCCCCTTTAGACCCTGCATATGCCCACCAGGCTTGCGATGTCTAGTTCAGGGTGGTACTTTGGCCGACTGCCGGTGGTACTCAGACTGCCGGACCACCAGAACCCAGCTCTGACATGGCGCTTTCGGCAGCTCATTTTCGCTCCCAAGAGGTTCCTGCCTTTGGCCAAATCTCTCGGGAACACTGAGAAGTGCTCTCCCACCTGTCCAGAGCCTCCTACGTGCATTTTCTGGCCTCTGAAACCTGAAAACCCGGAAGCAACTGATGATGTCATCGCCAGTCACTTCTGGTGGTATGCAGCTGGAGGGTGGCTGGAAATGGAGGTGGTATTTGGCCAGGAAGGGGTTGAGGACCCCTGGTCTAGTTAATGAATTGGTTAGCTTAATTGACAAAATTGCTTGATTAAAAAGATGCTGCCTGATTGACTCAGACAGCAGATTAATCTTTTTTTTTTAAATGCAAGTACTTATAAAAACCGCAGGTGATAGGAGCCTTCTTAGAAGAGGCATTCCTCCTTGTCTCTCACATGGAAGGAATGCTTCTACAAGGTGATAGAAGGAATGCTTCTACAAGGCCTATTGCAAAGCAGAAACCCAGCACTCCATTACAGCAGGTGCCATCTTATTTCCACCTATCCACTTATTTCTGAGAGAAAAGGTGGAGTACATCTGAGCTGGTGCCCCAGTGTCCCGCTAACGTTCTTCTTGAAAGACCTGGCTCTAGGGTTTCAAACCCCAGGCTAAGGGGCTTCAGCTGGCCTTCCTTGGTTTTTATCTGTGTTCAGATTTATCAGCAAAATGTAAATTTATTGACTTTGTTTTTAGTTGCATGACAACCCTCACACATGCGCGTATTACATGCGCACATAGTATGTGTAGTGATGGAGTTTGTTTCTAAAGCTGGTTTAAATTTTAGGGACCGTGCATGAGGCAGCAAGGGTAGGCTGCTGTTGGAAGGGGGAGCTCAGAGTTATGAATTGATCGTTGTCGAATTAGATTGTCGTCCTACATCAGGATACCACCACTGCATAGTTCTACAGTACGTGTGAACTGACCTGTGTCCTTGCATGCTGTTGCAAATGGTAATTGTAAATGGTTTTCATCTTCACATGTTCACTGCAGTGTGATTATGTAGTGTCTCTTGATAGACTCTGTTTTGTTCCTGCACCAGAAGGGTAAAGGGTTTAAGCTTTATTTGCAGAGTACCAGCAATATTCTGGCAGTTCTGGCTCCAGTCAAACTTAATCTCTTGCTTTTGTGAGTATTGAATTCATGCTCAAAAAGAGCCCAAGTAGTTTCTACTGATTAATCAAGTGTAGCAGTTTAAATCTCATTGCCTGGTGCCAGGCAAAAGTGTGATAGAGAAAACAACATTTTTGTTGCAGGTTTGGCTAGTGTGTAGTTCCATTTAAGTTTAACTGGGATTTTTCAATAGAAGCAGACTGTCAGGGTTACTTGATATGCTAATAATGTGATTTTTTTTAAGCTATTTATTTGAGATAGGTAATTCTGCCCCTGTGCATGGTAGATACAGTACAGTATATTCATTCGGTTGGAAATTCTTGTATTTTTCAACTAATTCACATTGCAGTCTATGAAAATAACTTTATTTGAACCTTTTTAAAAACTGTCATATAAAGGAGATTTTACTCTGCTAGACTTCTGTATTTATATGCCACTCTTCTAACAAAGAGCTCATATTTGCCTTCAGGCCTCCCAACAACCTTGTGAGGTAGAACAAATTGAGAGACTGAGCAACTTGCTGAGGGCGGGATTTGAACCTGAATTTCCCATATTCACACCCAACACACTATCTACTGTGCCATAAAGGAGCAGTTTTGTCCGCTGTTAAAGGAACAGTTTTGATTTTACATTTCTGTGGCAACCTGTGAAAATTCTGGAATACAGTATTTACCAACCTTAAGCTGTACAGTATCCTGATCTCAGTAGATAAAGAACAGGAAATTCTCCCACAAAAAGGGGGGGAGGGGAATATTCAGTTGCTGAATAAATGTGAAGCATAGAGTACTAAAGCCAAATTGCAATACTCCGTTGGTGCAGTTCATCACTTCTCTCTCTTTCTCTTTTGCTCTCTGTAATAATTGATGTGATGCTTGAGATCCGTTAAAAAGTGCCAGCACTGCCAAATCATTTTATTGCATGTTTCTGCCGAGTAGTACAGTATACAGTAAGCATTTTTGCATATCAGTATACGTTTTGGTGGTGGTTCTTTTTTTTTTAACATTACCAAGGGGGAATTTTTTTTCCTAGCTTCATTCTCTCTTCCCTACATTAAATGGATAGTACAAGAGAAAAGGGGTGGGGAGGGAAACACCGCCCTGCACAATTCAAAACCCAAATGTTAGAGACTATGGATGCTCTGGAAGATTCCATTTCTGTATTTTCCGGGAAGGGGAAAGTGTTGTTCAGACTACATGGATCCTTAACATTAACGTTAGCAGTTGTATGTTAAGAGACGACGGAGGTCTAAAGGAATCTTAAGTCTTTATTTATTTATTTATTTATTTATTTATTTATTTATTTATTTATTTATTATTTTAAAAAATTATATCCCGCCTTTTCCTATGCCGAAAGGCAAATGCCCAAGGCGGCTGTCCTGTCTTAACTTGAGACAATGATGTTCGCTTGTTTTTGTTGCTGAGGATACGCTTGTCATGGCTATCTGGTGCCAGCGATAGTGCCGTTCTTTCCTCTAGTCATGTTTCACAATGAACATGTGGCAGCTTGTGTCAGTATAATATAGTAACTGATGTGTGCATCCCATCATGTTACGTACTTATCTGTATGGAGAGCGATGATGTTAGAGTTGTTTCATCATTATTTTCTGTTCCAGCAAAAATTGTAGTTATCTTCACATGCAGAAAACATTTCTCTCGTTAAGAAACTGACCTCCATGTTTTAGGGGGGCATGTTGAGAATGGAGGGGGGAGTGGTGACCAGTTTGAACCCTTTCCCCTCCAAAGTGACCTGCCAATAAGTCCTGTAATTCGGAACTACCAATTCCATGCTCGGGATCATTAAAAAGGTGATTGAGAATAAAACGGCCAATATCATTATGCCTTTGTACAAATCGATGGTACGGCCACATCTGGAGTATTGTGTCCAGTTCTGGTCACCATACCTCAAAAAGGATATAGTTGAATTGGAAAAGGTGCAGAAAAGAGCGACCAGAATGATTTGTGGGCTGGAGCCCCTCCCTTATGAGGAAAGGCTACAGCGTCTGGGGCTTTTCAGCCTAGAAAAAAGGCGCCTGAGGGGGGACATGATTGAGACTTATAAAATTATGCATGGGATGGAGAGAGTGGATAGAGGGAAATTCTTCTCCCTCTCGCACAACACCAGAACCAGGGGACACGCACTAAAATTGAGTGGAGGGAGAGTTAGAACAGACAAAAGAAAATATTTCTTTACCCAGCGTGTAATTCATCTGTGGAACTCCTTGCCACAGGATGTGGTGATGGCACCTGGCCTAGATGCCTTTAAAAGGGGTTTGGACAAATTCATGGAGGAAAAGACCATCACAGGTTACAAGCCATAAGCAACCTCCTGGTTTTTTAGAAGTGGGTTTTCTCTGTGCCAGGTGGAAGGGAGTGGCGACTGGACACAGGTATCTTGTTGTCTCGTGTGCTCCCTGAGGCATCTGGTGGGGCCACTGTGTGACACAGGAAGCTGGACTAGATGGGCTTTTGGCCTGATCCAGCAGGGCTCTTCTTATGTTCTTATGTTAACTACCACTTCCCCACCCCTTCTTTTATGTCTGCCATATATTGCTGTTCCATGAGCTAGATTTCGCCCAGGGCCTCTAGCTGTTGAACTAAATGTTTGATGAAACGTAATGACCATCGCTAGCTCTTACACTCTGCCCTGATTCACCTGGAATCCGAACCTGGAAGGTTAGTTTGAGTCAAAGTAGTTTTCTGAACTTCCTAGAGCTGATGGATGACAGGAATGAATGGTTTAAAAAAAAAAATTAATCCCACCCTTCTGTCTCCAGAGGCGTAGCTTGCAAGATATAAAAGAATTTTGTAAGAGTTACAGCCCAATCCTATGGATTTAAATCCTCTTTAACGGGGGATGTAAAGGGGATTTAAATCCCCTTTCCCTTCCAAAGCCTCCCGTTCTGCCCTCCCCCACTGGCTGCACCAGTGGGGGAGAAGGATAGGATTGGGCTGGAAGTATTTGATTGATGGATGTTTTTCTGACCAGCCTAGAAATGGTCTTAATAAAAATGGTAACATTGTCATATCACAGGGGAATATAATACACAGTATAACATTGTAAAAGTGGCATGATGGGTAGAGAGAAAACATGGCCTTTGGTCTGATGGAAAAGGCTCTATGTGAAGCCAATTTTCCAAAGGTTGTGGTTGTATGAGGCACTTATTCATTCATTCATTCATTCATTCATTCATTCATTCGTATTTAAAATTATTTGCCACTTTTCCATCCAGTTTTTGGCATTGAGCAGACTTACAATAAAGGATAAAAACACGAGATCACGGTACAATAACAATCACAGTAAACCGTGGTGGCAGCAAGAAAATCAAAACGTACATAACACAGATCCATCATCAAAATAATTTGCTCAGGCCGAATAAAAAGAATTTTGCATCTTGCTGGAAGGTCTGTAATGTGGGAGCCATGCAAACCTCTGAGTGGAAGGGAGTTCCACAGCTTGTCTTCAATCTTATACATCAGCAGTTCTCAACCCCACCCCCACCATGACCCACCTGCTCCCTGGAGGACAGGAGGGCACCGCAACCCACCTTGTTTTCCTGCAGTGGTCCTCCACAGGCCTCAGAAGGCCTCCGGAAGTGACTTTTGAAAACCTGGAAGTAAACTGGAAGTCGCTTTCGGAGGCCTGCAGAGGCCAATGGAGGCCCAGCACAGCCCGGGAGTGGCCTCCAATTGCGTCCAAGGGAGTCCAATTTGGAGCCAATCAGGTGCGAGGGGTGGGTGGGAGGGCCCAACTGGCGACCCACTGGACATCGGACCACGACCCACCAAGTGGTTCACAACCCAGTTTGAGAAGTGCTGCATACACACTTCTCCAGGAGTAAGTCCCATTGAACTCAGTGAGACTTACTTCTGAATAGATATGCATAAGATTATGCACTTAGTTTCCTGCATGCTGGGGCTCTTTGTTCTATGGAGTGGTAGGGTCGTTTGTCTGAACCACCACTCAACTGTAGCTAATGCTACATTTAAAGTCGTGTTGTGTAGAGGTATGGTTCAGACTAACTGCCTGCCCACCATGATTAAGTAAAAAAGTTTCAGCCCAAATTTTTTAGCCACGGAGGATGTTAGATATATAGTTGCGCCAGCCACCTATCTTTCACTACTTGAGTTCCCGAGGCACAGGAGGGCTTTCTTCCTTGCCAGGTGGAGAGCACTCCCCTCGGCATTTGTCGAGGGTTGCTATAGGAGGATCCCTATCCTTGAAAGGGTCTGCCCTTGTGGCTCGGGTGAAGTGGAAACAATCAAACATGTTTTGTTTTGCTGTTCATTCTAAGATCGTCCAAACTGGTCTTGTGATGACCCAGTACCAAGCCTATATTATTTGTTGTATATTGTGCCATCTTTATAATGCTTGACATTTTACCATAGTTGTTTGTACAGAAAAGCAGTCTTTAACTCACATGTATGTGGTGGAGTGACACTGATTAACAGCACAATCCCAGACATGTCTACTCAGAAGTAAGGCTCATTGAGTTCAATGAGACTTACTCCCAGGTCAGTATGTGTAGGATTGCAGCCTAAGCATGCCTACTACATGCTTGCATTCAGACTTAGGTAGACTGCTAGGTTGGCAGGAGCTGGCCAAGCAACGAGAGCTCACCCCGTCGCGGATTCGAACTGCCGACCTTTCGATCAACAGCTCATGGTTCAGCGGTTTAACCCACTGCGCCACCCGCTGGCCTTGAAAGTATCTTTACCACAACCCATACATAAATGTGTAGAAAATATCCTGCAAAAAGTTCTAGGAAGAGCAATAATTGATGGATTCCGTGGGTTTCTTTCTCAAACACCTCTAACTATTGTTGCTCTAGTTCTAGTTGTCCTTTGCAGAAGTGTCAAGTTTTTGTAGTTTAATTACAGAGAAAATAACCAACTTGAGCGCCAAGAGGAGGATCTGGGACTTGTGAGAAAACATTCCAAAGAACTACTCCGCTCAGTTCCAAGAATATACTAGCCTTGGTTGAAAAACAAATCTAAAAAAACAAACCCTGCGATCGTTCTGTATTCAAAGAGATGCAACATTTCATTTTATATGCAATTTTCTTTTGTCAGGTTGAGTTTTTATATTCTTTGAGAACCTATTAAAACTGAGAGACTTGAATGGTTTAATATGCTTCAAATGGGGGGGGAGAGAGGAAATGCAAATGAATTTTGTGGGAGTTGTGTGGGCTCAGCTTTGGCAGTCCTGGCAGGTGAGGGAAGCGGAAGTGTGACTTGTGCCGTCTCTCATTTCCTCCTCTTTCCCAGTAAGAACATCCAAAGCCACTCACAGTGTAGTGCCCTTATCACCAGTAAAACAAGACAAAGCTAGTTGTGAAGTTTCAGATAAATTAAGAACAACATGAACAGTGGCAGGAAAGATTTTTTTAAATTAAATTTGAAGAAAAGGAATTTAAGATGCCACAAGTGCTTTTCTCTGTACAAAAGAGCATTTAAAAAAAATCTGTAGGTCAGGCTAAGCTGGTGCAGTTTAGTATGCTACCTGTGGCAGCATACTGGTGCACTGTGCAGTCTTTAAATAATTCCCATTATTCCCATTGAATAAGCTATTGAATATAGCAAGAATTGCGTCTGAATTAACTTGCACTAGAATTGTGCTGCAAGAGGGTGAATTGGTAAGTCCTCGGTTCCACTTTGACTGCAAACTTAAACTCACTAGATGGCCTTAGGCAAACCACTGTCTCTCTGCCTCAGCACCCATCCGCAGTACAGTATGTGCTAATGCTGGCCAACTGTACAGGCTGTTGTAAAGATGACTGAAACAATACCTATGAAGCACCGTGGACATGTTTTCTAAACTAGCATTATTTAATGCTCAATCTGTGTTACCCTACAGACTTCAGGTGGGCTCTGCTGTTTTCTTGTGCCTATGGCCGCTGCCTCCTTCCTTGTAAGACTGAAGCATCTTCTCTTGATGAAATTTGTACCTCCTGTATTGTAGAAAAGAAGTTCCCACCGGGTCAGTATATATACCTATACTAATATGTATATTTGAACCTTGGAAAATATGATAAACTTGTTGTTAGTGCTGGTTTACACACCCATTAGCTGCACTTTCTATTGAGATGAGCCGTAGTTTTACAGATTAAAAAATATGAGCCTAAAGGGTTTTTGGTGGAATGCACAAAGACTATGAAGGAACAGCTTAGTAGCCGTACGTTATGCATTTTACACCCTTGTATAGTGACACACTCTGTAACTCGGTATCTTATTTCCGTGGAATGGATCGAAGTATCTGCCCGCACCTGACCCCTGTTAAGCTAGTGGCTAGGTAGAGTTTCTCACTCCACATTATGTAACACAGCAAAATGAAAACCGACAAAGCTGACAGTGTCCAGAATTCTATAGATGTAGGCATGGCTTTGGGAAGAAGCTGGGTCATTGGCATACCTTATTAAAAATGTGTCACCAAGTAACCATTTTGCATTGTAATAGCTCTTCTCCTCAAGTCATACTTCAGAATCTCTTTTGCATCCTGAAAAATAAACCTGTGGCCAAGTACAAGATTTATTATAGACAGACTCGGTAGAGAAACTGGACTGGAAATAGACTGGAAAGCTAGGGGGTCTGGTCAGGTTCAGATGCAAAAACAGGGATGTAAGTCAAAGGGGAGGTGGGGGGCACAGCGCTGGAACTTCTCCAACAGTAGGAGCAGTGTCGTCAGCAGGAGCACTTTGATGTTGCCTTTTTTCCAAGAACTTTAGCCTAGGAGAAACATCAGGCACAGCAGGAGGCAAACTGATAAATTTGCCTAAGGCCGTAAGTTAATGTCTAGGTCAGCGATTCTCAAATGTTTTGGTCTCCATAGCCCTTTACACTCCTAAACAGAGTCTCTGGAAGTCCCAGAGTGCTGGCACATGTGCAGAGTGGCAGAGCACTAAGAAGATGGTGGCCACCTATGGTGTGCTCGGGGAGCTCCTGCAGGGGTCTCCGGGAGCCCCAGGACTCCTAGGGGTACACTTTGAGAAACACTAGTCTAGGCAATCGCCTTTCTCATGGGCTACCTCAAAAATGGTATGTTGCTCATGTTACGTTAAGGCTACAAGCCTTCAGATATTTATCTGGAAGTTGGTCTTACTGAACACAATGGGACTGTAAGTAAACACTTCTGAGTAAATATGCAGAGGATAGTATTCTAAGACTGCAATGCTATACTAAGACTGCAATGCTATACACACTTACCTGGGAGTAAGTCCCCATTGAACTCAGTACTTATTTCTTAGTGGACATACACAGGATTGTGCTGTTGGGCTGCAGTCCTGTGCATACTTAGCTGGGTGTAAGCACATTCAGCTCAGTAGGACTTAATTCAGAGTAGACATGGCTAGAATTGCACTGCAGAATGCCTTTTATATTTTGGAGGGATTTTTTAAATTTTTTTCCAGTTTTTATACATTTGTTTTAAACAGTTGGAACCCACTCACAGAATTTGAGTTGAAATGAACTTTGTTCCTAAATGACATATACTGACGGCCCAATCCTATCCGCATGGTACACTGGCGGATCCCAAGATCCGTCACCATACTGCATGGCCCACCATTGCAGCAGCCTCTCTTCTGGTCTGCAGAGTGCCATCGCTGGTGCAAGGCCCGGAAGGCCATGCGCTGGCAGTGACACCCTGCCGACTGGCCACTAGCAGGTGCCTGCTGGTGATGGGGACAAATTGGGGTGGGACAGAGGTGGATCTTAGTGGCAGTGGCATATGCCAAATCTAGAACCCCCCTCCTGACCCAGATACACACCCCCAGAAGGCTCTTTAAAGTTACACCAGTAAAAGAGCCGGCGTAGCTTTGAGGAGTCCTATAAGGAAATACACTGTACGAAGTTGCTGAGGAGGTAAATAGCATTTTTCTTTACTTACCTTTCCTGACTAGCCTGGTTCCCAGCTGGCCTGCAGGGTATAGCGAACAATATATGATATAGCGGACGTCAGCGGCCCTGCACCATGTAGACTGGCCCAGGTTAGGATTGGACCATAAGTTCCAGTGTAGAAATGTAAATGTAGTGGGAGAGCAAAGAGCTCTAATGAAGACATTTCAGGTTGATTTTTTTTTTGGGGGGGGTCTTAGTGGGACATGGCTATGAGGATGTCATGATGACAAGCCTAAAGGAGCCAGAGATTGCACCCTCCCCTCCTTCTCTCTTGCATGTCTGAGAAGAGTAAATGCTTCTGCTTTTACTGTAAAAACAAATCACAATTCTCTGTTATGAACTAACTTGGAACTGTGGTTTAATTAACTAGAGGTTTGTTCTAACTCTAGTGTCTCTTCTTGTGGATCCTGCTGGGGTCACTTAACCACAGGACTTGGCCGTTTTGCAGGTATAGCAGCTGCGCAAAAATGAAAAGGGTGTTGATGGCAGAGGGAATTTCCCACCTGTTTCTCAGCCATTCAAATCCTGAAATGGGGAACTAGAGACCCCCCCCCCCCCCATTCTGCATTTTCATGCAAAGTGCTTGGATATCTATGTGTATGTACTCTTACTGGTAACAAGAAGCAGACTATGCTGAAGTTCTGGTTTTGTACAAACATAGTAAACCAGTTGTGTAGGAAGCTACCATGGCAATATGTGCAGTAGTGAATTGATTGACAGGACTGCTTTCTCTCCAGCATGAAAGAGTCTTGCAATCACTATTAGATTTGATGAGAAGGATGGCTCTTCCATTGCTACGTGTCTGGGGAACTCATCAGCATGATGGTGTTATGCTGCTGCATCTTGGACCGATTTTGAACCACGCTCGGTTTCAGAGGAGGCTTTCCATTTGGCATGGGATGCTGTTGTCTTGAGAAACACAAGTTAAGACATGTGGAGTGACTCAGATTGACAGCACAGTACTAACCAACTTTCCATCCTCAACGCAGCTCCGAGGTAAGGGAACAAATGTTCCCTCTCCTTGAAGAGGCCTCCATGACTGCCCCTGCACTGCAAAATGCAGTATGCGCCCTGTTGGCACGGCTACACCGGTGCTGGAAAGTTGGTTAGGATTGCGCTGAGACAATCTTGATCATTGGGTGGAAATGAATTTTGATTTAAATCAAAGGGACAATTGCAAAACAGCCAAGGATATGGTGTGAGGGTGCTCATGAAGCTGAAGCAGGTAGAGTCTTGGAGCTGGTGAGTTGCCTTGTGTTCGTTTCCGGGACTGGTATCACTTTTGCGGCAGTATTTGCAGTGCATGAAAGTCAATGTGCTAGCCCCAAAGAGGTGATAACTTCAGTTTAATTAAACATGTACTCTGAGAATATAGCAGCAGCATGTGATTAGGATAAATTGTCACAGCGCTGGCAGTTGTTCTTTTGTACTGTCTTGAAATTTAGTAGCTGTTTGCTTTACAGTGAAATTAAAATTTCCATGAGGTGCTCTTGCTGCACATTAATTTGTTTTGTTCCACTGACTAGTTTAAATATATTTAGGTACCGGTAACTGCGAGTTTTGTTGCTATGTAAAGGTAATTCCCTAAAGATATTCATGAATATCCTAGTTTTGATTTTATGTAGTCCTAACTAGTCAGGATCCGTATCTTAGGAATGTCTTTCTCCATATTAGGCCAACCGCCCATTAAGGAGACCCACTCCAAGTGCCAGTTGTACTCCAGAAAACCTGCTAGTCCTCAGAGAGGTCTGCTTTACCCCTACACACCATATACCTTTCTTTTCCAGAAAGCTTTTAATGATCTGTGGGTGGTGACATGAGTTATTTGATTGCTCTGTTGGCTATTTAGACACTGTACTTCTATACCTTCTTAAATGTTTTTAAATATTTATTGGGTATTTATTGCTTCTTGGCTCAGTGTTTGGGAAATAGATATTTTCAACTGTACCAAGAGAATTGCAGCCTAGTTGTAGTGTAACGTGGGGATCTAAATCATGACAACTACCATGATACATGTTAAACCTGATATTTGGGCAACCCAATCCTCCCTAAGATGTGGCGATGGCGGCCTGACTGTTATTTGCCCCCCCTCTCTGATATTTTATCCAGCAGCTGTAGATATAGAGCCCCAATGTGGGATAAACTCAAGGAGGGCATGGCGCTCACCCCATTAAAGGGCCTTATGCTTGTTTACCATTCGCAGGAACATGAATGCAAGTTTAGCATTCCATTGTAAACTTCTAGTGCCCGTTGATGACAATGCCTGCTGGCCTCAGTCTCAATGTGATCACGTTCTGTGCCAAGTTCCTTTCACACAAACACTGAATGCATGGACACTGTGACAGAGTCAGTGAGTGCAGTCTTGATTCCCCTCCCTGTTCAGATTCCCTGTTCAGTTGATTCCCCTGAACAGTGTTCAGTGATCACTGGACTGTGAACTTATACATACGCCTTGCACAGTCTCCATTGGGGTAGATGATTTAAGAAATAATCACAGTTCTGATACAGATTAATTTAATTGATTTTTAGTCATTGGTGCCAAAAGTTAAAGTCTTTTCTTCTGCTGATCAGTATCTGGAGTACCATGCTTTCACAGTCAATTGATGCAGTCATTCAGTAGAGCTAACACCTTGCAAGCCATTTACATTTCGAGTCAAATTCATGCTGTTCCCTCCACTTGTGAGCAGTGTCCACATAGGCTACTTTGTCGTATGAACCAGCTGTGATACTGGACCTACATTTTATTTATTTATTTATTTAAAGAATTTGTATCCCGCCTTTCTCTCAGCAAGGGCACTCAAGACGGCTTACAACATTAAAATAAACATGTACATTAAAATAATTAAAAACAAATAATTAAAACAATTAAAATAAACAACCCCGGTGGGTCACCTGTATTTACATTTGTTAAAAGCCATTTGTTAAAAAAGCCACCATGTCAGACATCGAAAGCTAACCTAAATAAAAACGTCTTAAGGTCCCACCGAAAGGTCTCTAAAGAGGGAGCCGTTCTTAATTCTAGGGGGAGGGAAATTCCATAATTGGGGCGCCACAGCCGAGAAGGCCCTATTCTGCATCGCCATCCTCCTCACCTCCGTCAATGGCAGCACGGTTAACAGGCCCCCCCCCGATGACCTCAGAGTACGGGTCGGATTATAAGGAAGGAGGCGGTCCCTCAAATACCCTGGACCCGAGCCGTTAAGGGCTTTAAAAGTCAAAACTAGCACTTTGAATTGTGCCCGGAAACGAACCGGCAGCCAGTGTAGCCGCCGAAGCAACGGTCCAACTGAGTCGAACCGACAGGCCCCGGCAACCACCCGGGCTGCCGCATTCTGCACTAGTTGCAGTTTCCGAACAGTCTTCAAAGGTAGCCCCACGTAGAGCGCATTGCAGTAATCTAGTCTAGATGTCACTGTGGCCAGGTCTGCACGATCCAAGTACGGTCACAGCTGGCGCACCAGCCGAAGCTGGGCAAAAGCCCCCCTGGCCACAGCCGCCACCTGGGAATCCAGGAGCAGCTGTGCATCCAGGAGAATCCCCAAGCTGCGGACCTGCTCCTTCAGAGGGAGTACAACCCCATTCAGAGCAGGACGGTGATCCAGTACCTGAGTTGTAGACTTCTGAACTGGGAGTGGGGACTCCACACTGAAGCATCATAATCTGTCTCCAGTTATTACTGGCATTCTTTTTGAAGTGTGATTTCAATCACTGTGCACTGCCCCTGCTTGAAGAACTAAATGGAATCTCAGTGTATTGTTTGCAGAATTATGTTCTTAGTATTGGAGATAGCAGACATCTCATCCAAGGCCGAAAGAGGGAGAGAGGTTTTAATATTATTTTGCTCATGGCTCTGAAACCACAGGAGAAGATTAATGTATAGCACCTGTAAAGACCCATGTGGAGAATGAAAGTAAATGATTGATTACCATTCCATCAGTAAATAATTATGAGGAATGGTGTTTTGGGATAGCTTATTTACTGACTAAAGAAAGGCCATTGCAACTTAACCATTCTTAAACTCAATTATAAACCTGCAAGCTCTTGTTATGAGTGTTTGCTTTCACCATTGGTTTCTTGGTTGTTCGGTACAACTGAGGATTCAGGCAATGTATGCTTGACTTTAGCTAACTTACAGCGCAATCCTATCCAACTTACACCACTGGTGTAACCTGCGGGGGAGGGCAGGGTGGGAGGCCTTGAAGGGGAGGGGAGATTTGAATCCCCCTTTGGAGAGGATTTGAATCCCCTTTCCGTTCTGGGGCCTCCAGTTCTTGCTGCACCGCTGGTTACACCGGTGGTGTAAGTTGGATAGGATTGCACTGTGAATTTGTGTCTATCTCCTTGGAATATATTTCTACACTATAAAGAAAGATTTTTATAGGGTTTTTTTGTACTGTACCCCTCCTGGTAGGGTTGCCAACTCTGACTGAAGCGATTTCTAGACATTCCCCCCCCCCTTCATCATGACACAGTGTCATTCTGCAAAGGAGACCCTATTAAAATCTCCATGATTGCATCAGTAGGCTCCTGGAGATTGATGCTGATTCCTGGAGACTCCAGGCTTATCCTGGAGACTTGGCAACCCTGGCTGCCTGAGTAGGACTGTGTAGCTGAGCCAGAGTGTTCTTGTCTGCACCACTTTGACAGATGTTGTTTATTTATTTATTTATTTGTACCCCGCCTTTCTCCCACAAGGGCAACCAAGGCGGCTTACAATGAAAACATTAAAATACATATATACGTTTAAAAACAGGAAATTAAAACAGTTAAAACAATTAAAACAATTAACTTTAGGTAAAAGTTAAGCAAGATGTGATTTCTAGCATACTCACAGAATTAATTATCCCTTGGAGGGCTGCAAACCCTTCTACAACCGGGAAGACTTGCTCTTTTGAATCCGCTATACTTTCAAGCTAGTGAAGTAAACAGAAATATGATTAGCAAAGCAAGTGCTACGCAACCAGCCTTTTTAAAAACACTTTTTTTTCAAAGTATCTATAACAGGTCCAGAGAAAGGAAATGCACACACAGGGGAGAACCACATAAGCTGCTGGAGCTTTGCTTGCTCTTATCTTTGTAGCTGTTACCCCTTTAGAAAGGGCAAGATGCTACTCAAAGTAGCTGCTCTTTTCAGCCTTGGAAATTACAACCAAAAACCAACCCAGCAAGCAAGCCAACAGCCACATTTCAGCCACATATGCAGTTTTCATCTGCCTGTCCCTTCTTTGGATCTCAGCTTGTCCATAATAGTCTACTATTTAAATGGTTCTGTGTCTTGCCTTTCTTCTGAGGAGCTCTGCCTGGGACCCAGGAGAACTGCTGCAGGTCAGAGAATACAATACTGGGCAAGATCAACCAATGGACTGACTCATCAGCTTCACATGTTTGGGGAGTCTCAGGCTTGGGCTACACACATAGCAAAACGTGGTGGTGGTGCCGTTCTGAGGTGATGGAATGGGCTCTTCCCATTCTTCAAGTGGGAAACACATTTTTGATTGCTCTCCTTTATGAAAGATTTGCTGCATGTCCACCCAACTAGCATAGCAGGGCTGGCCTAGAACCTTTCTCCCCGATATGCTGAATATGTTAAGCGTGCAAGGAGGTTTTGTTTTTTAACATGGAGCAACATTCAAAAATGGCACCTTCTACTTGCAGCCAGAAGTGGTACAGTCCACTTCATCATCTCAAGATTCTGCAACTTCATTGTGCTGCATGTATAAACCAGGCTTCAAAATAATAACCTTAAGGTGCAACTAAGACCAAGGCACCAACTCAAATAGATCTAGGCCCCAATCCTAACTAAGCCTCCCGCCCATGGAACACACATCCTGCCATTGGAAGTGCCAGCCCAGCAGCAGAATTGTCATGCCATGGGAACACGCAACAAGGCCGCAGTGCATGTGACTGGCAGCTGCGCATGCAGGCCAGCGGAGAGGCTTCCCACCAGCAGTGCTGGTAAGTTGGCGGTGGGGGGCAGGTGGGGGAGGAATAGGGAGGGGGGAGTTTCTGGGAGGAGAAGGGGCGGGCGGGAGGTGAAACGGGGGAGGGGTGGACCAGTGTGCGCCAGGTTCCTGTCCCCATTCTCTCTCTTCTTCCTTTTCCCTCACTCTCCTCGGTTCTGTACTACCTTTCTGGCAACGGATGTTTGCCCCCACTGAACCATGAGCTGTCGATCGAAAGGTCGGCAGCTGGGAGACGGGGCGAAACAGAGCCTGCTTGCCCGCACGGCGCGAGCAAGCAGGCTGGCCTGGTCTCCCAGCGGCACCAGGTCTCGCAGCGGCACCGGGAGAAACACAGCCTGCTTGTCCGCGATGCGCGAGCCTCCGTCAGGCTCGCACGGCACAGGCAAGCAGGCTGCCTGGTCTCCCAGCGGCACCGCACGGAGCCTCTGGGAGACCGGGTCGCAGCCTGCTTGCCCGCGCTGTGCGAGCCTGCCGGAGGCTTGCGCGGCACGGGCAAGCAGGCTGTTGGTTGGCCTGCTCCCTCACTGGCTCCATGCCGGTGAGAGAGCGGGCGAATGACACCCACTCGCCGCCGCCGCCATCTTCTTCATTTTTAAACTTACCCGGGCGCCGGCAGCAGCTTGGATCACGAAATCTCGCGTGATCCAAGATGTCGGCGCCCAAATCTCGTGAGGGCATCATGCCCTCACGAGATTTGGGTGCCGACATCTTGGATCACGTGAGATTTCGTGATCCAAGCTGTTGCCGGCGCCCGGGTAAGTTTAAAAAAGAAGATGGCGGCGGCCATCCAAACCGGGCCGGGACAGAACCGGGAATCGTGGCCAATTCCCGGGACTGTCCCGGAAAAACCGGTACGGATGGTAAGCCTAATCTTAGAGCATTTGCACATGGGAGGATAAATCGATGTGGATGTTTAGCAAGTGCTTTCCCATTTTAAATAAAATATTTGGTTGACTGGTTTGGCTTTAATTTTCAAAAGTACGTTAATGAAGTACATAAAGAGGTGGAAAACTCATATAAAACATTCCTTATTATAGTAGTGCAACCAGAAGATGCGTACAATTTGATAGGCATTAAGAAATGGAAGAGAATATCAAGAATCATCCTGCTCCTCTATTCGTTACAATAATTTTTCTTTCTTAGATTCTCATGACGTGTTCAGATTTTAGAGTTCAAAACAACCATTCTGCCAGGAAAACTCCATGGTACAATACACTTTTATTATTAAAATTTGATGGTTGAAAGCATGCTCAGAAGCATTGAAAGCATCCTTCTGAGGATGCTTTCAATGTTGGGAGCGAAATGTAAAGTTTAACCATCAAATTTTAATAATAAAAATGTATTGTACGACGAAGTTCTCCAGGCAGAATGGTTGTTTTGAACTCTAATTTTTCTCTTCCTGAACTCTCTGTACCCACTTTCTGGTACTGAACAGCAAATGTCCCTGTTGAAAACACTACAGATAGAGGATCACTTACCAGCTTAACGGCACAGTCCTGCAGGCCCAGCACCAGAGGGATGGCACAGGCCATCCTGCTGGCGTTACCTCCTCTCTGGGTGTCACAACACTATCTGGGTGTTTGCGACAGACACCCAGCTCTGGCACTGAGGCCGCAAGACAATAGGATTGCACCATTAGGATTGTATTTTGCATGTCTTGAAGGTGATGCATGGAAAGACCTTGCAGCTGTTGCAACATAATAGGTGTGGCTAAGAAAACAACAATCTCATCCTTTGTTCTTGGACAAGTAAAGAATGTGACTAAATGTAAGCTGTAGTCAGAACCAAGAAGCTTAAGGAGAATGCACTGGTTATTCATACTATTGCTTCTTCTCATCAGCAGTCATTCTTCTGCAGTCTTCTTCTCATCAGCAGTCTTCTTCTGTGTATTGTCAGTATTAGGAATGAGGGTGATGTTGTACGTTCTGTTTTATACAAATAATGAAGATTTTTAGTTTAAAGTTGGTTTACGTACAAGAGGGTGAAAGTCAGAATTCCCTGCATCTCTGAGCTTTCTTAAGACTAAAACTGTTCAGTTACCTCAAAGGTATTACAGTATTTGTCTCCCATGTGGGCTTTTCACTAATTAACAGAGGAAAAACACAACCTCCAAGTAGGGCTCCAGAGAACTATTATAAAAATAAATATTGTGGTAAGGAACTGTGTTGATGGATCTTTATCTGAGGCCACACAATCCTGGATTAATTAACTCCAGAATATCCTCTATCTATTACTAGCTTTACCAGCATCCCGGAATCGAGGCTGGCTTCGACCTAAAGCGGACCTGAGCCGCTCCAAAGTGTGCACCATGGCTGCCCAATGGGGTTCTGGCTTCTGGAATTTCCGGTCAACAACGCAACTGCCATTGAGCAGCTGCGGTGCACGCTTGGGAGCGGCTCGGGTCCGCTCTAGACCAAAGCCAGCCTCGATTCCAGGACGCTGGTAAGGCTATCTGTTACAGTCACCAACTCAAAATAGAACACCCACTCCACTCATTCACTTTCACTGAGAGCAGCCCATCCCTTTTCTTGTCTTGATTATGAAGCCATGGAAGGATGGCAAATGGTAAATCCTCACAGAAGATCACTTAAAGAGCATCATAGTTTGACTTTGTTAATTTGTCTGTTAAAGCTACAGGCTAGTTAAATTCTGAGATGGCATCGTTGAAAAAAAATCTGATGAGGGGTATTTTTCAGTCTGTTTGCTCAAGTTCTACTGTGGAGTACATTGAGCAGACATCGATTTGATGATCTCAAGACCCTTCACCACTTGTATTGACAACTTCCCTGAAAGCCCTGAATGATTGGAAAAATGCTCTTGCTGCACATTGAGGCGGCTGCTTTTGTGGATCAAAAAGATGAATGAGCCTTGGCAAAGGCAAATCTGAGCTAAAAAGATCCCAGCTCTAGATGTTATTACTTGCAGCAAATTGCACTGTCACCAGAAAGGCTGAGGCAAGAGTATTTAAAAACTATTCCCCTACCCACCCCCCACCCCAATTTTCCAGCTGCTTGGCAAAGTCACCTTGAAACACTGCAGCCTCTTTCCTACTAGCCGATTGAATAGGGAAGATGTTGCCACAAATGGTTGGCTCATCAGTGACTACCATGGGATTTTTTTGAAAATTAGATTGATATTAGCATTTAAATTGTCAACCTGGTTTTTTTTATGATGAGCTGTTAATTCAAATTAATGGCAGCATGTATTGAAACCTTGTTATAATTTTTTAAATCTTACAAAGTCCACCTTTAAGAACACTTAAAGGTGGACTTTGTAAGATTAAAAAAAATTCAAACAAGATCAAGGTTTCCATACATGCTGCCATTAATTTGAATTGCAATTTACTGGTCATAGGCTGAGCCAGAATATTTAACCCTGAAAAATTATGTGCTGGCTTTGGTGAAAACTGAAGGCAGAGCCATCTAAGCTTCTCTCTCATCGTGTGAGATCTCTTTTGGGTAGATCTAAAAACAGAAGCAATCTATCAATCTTAGATCCTGCTTTCATTTAGGCAGCTTGTTGATCACTACAAGTGTTGCTAACAGTTAAATTCAAGCCATTATAAAGTCCTTACAGCAGGGGGCTGTTCTGTACTGTAGTTACAATCCTTGCTCTTTAAAAGCAACAACAGAGGAGACCAGAAATGCAAGATTCATTCCTATGTTCAAGACTGAACACTGACTGTTCAAGTTTCCTGAACAGGAGTTCCTTTATATGTAGCACTTAGGGAAATGGCTTAAAATAACTATGCATGCCTAAGCCAAGGAACATTTCAAAGAACAGAGAATAAAGAAATCTTCTACCAGCAAAACTCAGATTTATTACAGCACAATCCTGTAAACAAAGCCAGCGACAGAACAAGCATTCCGTCACCAGATGACATCGCGAACTTGCCGTAAAGAACACTAGTGACGCCTCGGGAGTCAGGACGTGCATGACAGCGGAAGGAAATACCTCCGTCGCCGGCTGCGTGGGCGGTCCGGCCGGGAGAAGGAGGGGGGCCATTGGCCTAGCCGGCCCAGGAGGGGGCAGGGGATGGCGCCGGCTATATCCCCGTCCCCGCCAGGCCGGCTACGCCGTTACACAACCTCCTCCTCCTCCGAGGTCAATAGGGCGGGCCTGGATTTACACCCGGCGAAGGGGACAAGTGTCCCCTTCTCCGAGTAGACCTCCGGTCTGGTGGCAGTACGGCCATCAGGGCTCAGGATCTGGCAGGCGGCCGTGGGCTGCCAGCCGGATCCTTACACAGGATTGCGCTGTGAGTCTCCACTGGCAAGCCTTCAGCGGTCACAAACATATTACCAGAGGCATGGCTGTGATATTTTTAACATGTTGTCCTTCAGTACCATAACACTCTAATGCAGGTGTGGACCTCTTGCTCAGCAAAAAGAACTGCAATCAGAAGCATCTCATGAACCAGAGGGCTGTGATTTTCAGTGTAATTTGTGTTGCTTTCATTAAAATCCAGATGTCAGACTTCAGATGATAGTCGCACTGCCGTCAGTCTTGAAAAAGAACTGCAATATAAAGATAGGGAGGCAAACTACTTTGAGCTTATTTTTATCTTGCTTTCAGGTTTCTGATCCTTGAATGTTTTACTGATGCATTTTCAAACATCTGTTAAGTCAGGAGGGCTAGCAGCTTTTAAAATATACCGTTTTTTCGCTCCATAAGACGCACCCCCCCCAAATAGGGGGGGGAAAGCCTGCGTCTTATGGAGCGAATAATAAAAAAGTAAAGAAAAATACTTACCGGGGCTTCGGGGAGGCCTGCAGAGGCTCATGCAGGCCTCCCCAATCTTCATTTCTTCAAAAAACGGCCATTTTCGGCCACTTCCTGTTTTTGCAAAAACCGGAAGTGGCCGAAAATGGCCGTTTTTGGCCTAAATGAAGATCGGGGAGGCCTGCAGAGGCTCGTGCAGGCCTCCCCGATCTTCATTTCGTCAAAAAACGGCCATTTTCGGCCACTTCCTGTTTTCGTGAAAACAGGAAGTGGCCAAAAATGGCCGTTTTTTGAAGAAATGAAGATCGGGGAGGCCGCATGAGCCTCTGCAGGCCTCCCCGAAGCCCCGGTAAGTATTTTTCTTTACTGCACTGTATTAGATTACTTTGCTAATAAAAAAAGTAATCTAATATGGTAATGTCTTTATGATGGCTTTTAAGTCTTTATCATTATAAAGAACAAATCTGGAGGTATTTAGCCAATCAGCTCACCCCATTAATTTTATATCCTCTTGTGCTTGTGCCATGGCTGAACAGAGAAGAGATTGCCTTGAGAAACAATAATTAATTATCTCCATTGTTAACAAATGAAGTAGGTTTTGTTTTCTTTAAAGGGTAAGCTGGTATATTTATGTGGTATGGTCTCCTCAGATTTTTTGTTTACATTTTCTTTACATTTTTTATTATTTTTATTTTTATTTTTATTAAAAAAACATGTTATCCCTATTTTTTGCTCCATAGGATGCATGCGTTCTATGGTCCGATGCGTCCTATGAAGCGAAAAATACGGTAAGCAAAAAGATGGTGACTCCTGGGAGATGTGTAGAAGAACCCTGCATATTGACAAACCCTGCTTCATTTACACTATAGCGCCTGCCAGATTCTACTGGTGTGTATTATTCATGCTGGGTAACATGGAACCTTTCTTTAACAAAACAGTTTGGTTTATTGCAATAATGAGGAATATTCCATCCTGCTCCTGGGTCCAAACTGGGAACAACCTTGTGTGGATTAGCTAAGTATGAAATGTCACTGAAGCACTACAAAATAGGAACAAAACAAACGTTTTGGGAAGTTGGCCACAGATTTTTTTTTTTAAAACCCTCTTTCTAATAAAAAAAACCCTTTATTTAGCTATGTAAACTGCTTTGTGAACTATTTTTTTTGTTGCAAAGCAGTAGATTAGTGTTAATGATGCTGCTGCTGCTGCTGCTTCTGTTGTTAATCTAAAATTAGGAAATGGTGTAAGGAGTACACACTTGCTCCTTCCAGAGATCTGGGAGGCTATGGAGTCTGGAGAGGGCATGTTCATATAAACTCCATTAAGTTATATGGAACAGGAATATGAATTGGTGAGCAGGAAAAAAACACAAATGTTGGTGCAAAAAGGGCCCCCACAGTTCACAGAAGGCCTACTTTGAGACCAAGTCGCTGCTATTTTCAGGTGTTTAAAAGAGCAACTGTGAATTTTATGCATGACTTCAGCGCTAGTGTTAAAAGTGTATTTTGTATTATTTTTGTAAGACACTCTGAGAGCTTATTTTGCTCTCAAAAATTAAGTAATTCTCAACGTACCCATTTGAAGCAAACTTGGGAGTTCTGAGTAGACGAAGGGGAATCTGAACTGGCACATGGGCTATCATTTGGGAAAAGGGAGTTGAGGCGGTAGAAACTGGCTCCTGCTTCGGATTTTGTGGGAAGAGGCAGCTAAGGGAACCCCTGGTGAAACCTCACAGCAAATTGTGAGGAGAAAAGTGCTCTTGCGATCAGTAGGTGTACTGCCTCATGCCCTCACAAGATTTGGGTGCTGCCATCTTGGATCTCGCAAGATCTCGCAAGATCCAAGATGGCAGCGCCTGAAAAAAGGTAAGTTTTGTCATTTTAAAATTGGTTACGGCGGAGGCTTCCACCGGGCCTGGAAAGTCCGGGACAGATCTGGGACCGGAGCCCGGATTCCGGGAGTGTCCCAGGTTTTCCGGGACGGATGGCAAGCCTACCTTGAGGCCACAGGCCTCAATTAACTGCAGCAACCATCTTTTTGTTTGTTTTATCTTTTTTGCCTTTAGATTTTTATTGGCATTGAAATGCCTGTAAATCTATGGATGCCACCATCCTGTAATCCTGTGCCATCAGCACCCTGCTTGTCTGACCTTCACCCAGTCCAAGATAATTTTCTCAAATTACCAGTAGGTCTAAGTCTCAGACCAATCCTATTCAAATTTTCCTTTAAACTCTTATGTCAGTTGATCTGTATGTTAGCTTCCAGTTGGTACTGTAGGCGGGCTCTTGTGGGGGACCCCGGTAAGGGTGTGGTCAGAGCTGCGTCTGCCCCAAAGGGCTCCCCGGGGGAGGGGTCAACCTCCAGACCGGCAATCCTCCCCAAATAGTTCTCCAGGGGATAGGTCAACCCACCTGTCGCAGTCCGTGGAGCGGTCTCCAGGATGTACAGGTCCACCACCGCGTGACGGAGTCTAAGTCTTTGAGGAGGGTCAGGTCTACCCAGAGTCGGCGGTAAGGGTGGTTCCTGGAGTACAGGTCTACCCGCAAGGGCTGCAGTTGAATTCTCCCTGGAGGGACAGGTCTACCCAGAGACGATAGAGATGTTCCCGGTGGACAGGTCTACTCAGCAAGGACAGTAGAGATGGTTCCCGGCGGGCAGGTCTACCCAGGGTTGCTTGGACCTAGCAAGGCCTCAGGAGGGACTGGGGTAAAGGGGTTTAGCTGCACCCTGTTCTTTACCCCAGACGGCTGGTTCGGTGAAGGCGGACTGTCGCTCCGGAGTACTAGTCCGATAGCCAGCCTCTTCATCACTGGCCTCTTTAGGTTTTATAGCCCTGGGTAGGCCTTGGTCCCGCCCCCCTTGTTCCTTCCCCCACCCCTGGATCCACCCCCACCACGACGTCTTGTGTGTTGACATGTCAGCCGGCCTGTCAGCTGGCCGGTTGTTTGCTGCTCTCCCCATGCAGTCACGTGGGGGCTCTTTGACCGGCTCCCCGGCTCGGAGATCACCGCCTGTCGGGGGCGGGTCCCGGAGCCTCGCTGCGGGGAGCTCGCGAAGCTGGCCAGCCCCTCTCCCACCTCCAGAGCCAGCGTTGTAGCCCGCTGGGTTGGACGCTGGCTGATCGGCCTTCTCCGACGTCGGGCTCTGGCCCGCAACGCCGGCGACCTCCAGCGGCGTCGCCATGGCGACAGGTGAGTTTGCCGGCTGGGACGCGGCCTGCAGTTGCTCCTCCGGGGGTTCGCCGGAGAGTCCGGAGGTAGGCTTCTGGCCCGCTGTTTGGGGCACAGAGTCGCCGGCCCCTGGGGCGGTCCCTAGACCGTCAAAAAGGGGGCTACCTCCGGACAGGTACCCAAAGGTTTAAAGCTTCTTTCCCCCCAGTAACTCTTCTAATGTGGGAGAAATATCTGTTCTGTAAAACACAATAATAAGATTATGTCTTACCGCAAGAATTTAGCTTGAATGGAAGTCTAATAGAATATTTAAGGCGGAGGAAATCCCTGTTGAGAATTATTGCAGAAGGAACTACTGTATATTCCAAGAGAGCTACAGCGTCTCTTAGAAAGTATCAAAACCATTCTTATGAATCTATCTGTGGAATGGGAGTAGAATTCTATTTCAATTATTTACTTCAGTTATTCCTGTGAATCTTTCTGGGTGCAGGGAACAATCGTAATAAAAATCTATTAAACCTTTGGTCATATGAAGACTGGAAGGCATGATTTTGACATGTAGGGTGAACCTTAGTGTTATGTGACTTTCAGGGCAATCCTGGGTGTTGTAAACGCACCGTAAAGCGTGTTTATGTTACCCGGAGAGTAAGGGTCGCCGGCTCTGTTGTTGGCATAGTATTTTTCTGCTGTTGGGGGTGTGTCTGTCATCTGGAGAGGTTTTAGGATATGGCATATGTCAACTCCTTTGTCTTTCCTATGCCCCTCCCTCCTTACGTCTCATTTCCTCCTTGTTTTGGCTTCTCCACTGGGCAGAGTTGCATTGTGGTATGAGATACATTGACATAGGGTTTTTCTTGTGTTGGCATACGGTGGTATCCACCGGTGGATGAATATCTGTGCTTGTGGGGCCATCATTGTGCCGGTGTACATGGAGGCTGTTGCACTCTGAGGATAGGATTGGGCCATTAATCCTTCAATGCAAGCTTTCAAACTGGAACAGTTGAACATTTGAAACAATCATGCTATCTTTTAAAAAATATCTAGGGTGTGTGTATTCTCTGTCATTCTCTGCTATCCTTGCCCCACCATATAATGCAAGATATCCTTGTCAAGCGTAGCATGGCAATTTGCCTTAAGACGATTATTGGATTAGGAGAAAGACTTGGTATGTCAACACAGACTGTTACATTTATTGCTGTATATTTACTATTTTATTATTTAATTCACTCAAGCCCAAGTTATGTGGATTCTTTACAGTTCTGGGGCTTTGAAAACTTGGATGGTTTAGCAGAAATGCTGCTGTGAAATTTCGAGAAGATCCTTGCCCTTCTTCTGTTGCTGAGGAAGCAGCTTTTAGTAACTGCAATGTTTCCAGATTTACTTCTGTGTGCTTTTGTCGTCCTAATCCTTCCTTCTTGTCAAGACTGATCTGTTCTTCAGCCAGGACCTGACATCTTCTTGTTTTTCTTCTTCCATTTTTCCTGCCACTATTTTCTTGTTTTCTAAAGACAAAAGTGAATTAGAAAGATGTTGGCAAACCAATCGGGAATGTGTTTGTTAGCTGGAATTTGTGCTACGCTGATCGCTCTGGCTTTAACCTACTACCTGTACTGGTGAGTAGCATCTGACACAACAGATTATTGTAGATTTTTTACACTCTGTATGGTATTGAGGTCTTAGGGACTTTGCTCGTATCTGGTGTGGTTTAATATGGGAGCTGGTGAACTTGGGTGGATCTCCGTCTCTATCTACGCCAAGCACCATAACTTGTAGAACTTGGATGTTTTTCTTAAAAAACAAAAAACGTTTTATACTGATGTGAGAAATGTAGGATGATAGGATAAAAATTGTGATAGAAGTCTGGTTTCTTGCTTATTGCTACCTATAAATTCCAAATTCATATTCTGTTATATTTTGCTTCTTGCTCAGGTCAGGTCAGGTCAAAACTGACATATTGTTAGTCCAGCTGCAAATGTAATGCTGTAGCTTCTGCCCAGAAATTGTTGAATGCTTTCTAGAGACTCAGGTTGTTTTGTTCTCTGTTTGGCTCCTCCTGTTTGTTCAGTGTTATTGACAAAACGATTGTGATGTACATTGTGCATGTAGAGAAATCTCTAGTGCAGAAAGTGTTAGTGCTACATAGTAGCAAGGAAGAAACTGCTGCCAAATGTGCAGCTCCTTAATACAAACAGCAACTTATTCTTTACACACTTTATAAGTGTGTGAATTTTTTTCCTTTACCCCCTTAGAGACTAAGAATTGCAACATTTCCATTTGCAGTTGGAAATGAGAAAGAAGTGTGTTGAGACTTCTAAGTTAGTGGTGTGCAAATATTTTTTTAAACTGTTCACAGTGTATTGTTCTTTTCGGGAAATTCAAATTTTGAATCTCCAATATGTTTGTAAATGCAAATGATGGGAAGTTTGTGAATTTTTATGCAGAATAAAATGCAGACAACAGAATGATGGCATTTAGTTTACAATACTTAGCCATTACTATTTTGTGGATGCTTTTGTCTCCAGTTTGCATTTGTGAAGCATTTTAAGAAATTTTAGAAGAGCATAGTTTTAGTTGGCTTATGGCCCAATTCTGTACCCAAGGCCTGTGCTGGTAGGAATGCACATTCTGCTGGATCAGGCTGCTGCAAAAGTGGCATAAAGTGCTTTGTGGCAATGCAAGGAGCCAGCGTGCTGGCAGGGAGACAGGCGCCTTCCCGAGTGGTGCCGGTGGAGCAATGGAGGCCTGCTGGAGCTTACAAGTAAGCTCGGCGGTGCAGGGGGTGGAACAGGGTGGGGAGGGGGTTAAATTGTCACAGAGGAAGTGTGGAATGGGGGAGGGGAGGTGGGGATGGGTGGATGAGACCTGGGAGGGGTTGGGTCCAGCAGTGGCAGTGCCCACTGAATTTAAACCCCCTTCCCGAGCCCGATCTGCCTGCATGGATCAACTCGGACTTGTGACAGCAATATTGCTGGCGCAGATCTGAGTTGACCTGTAGTGGCTGCCTAGTTGACCCAGCTTACCCTGGGGCAAGGGGACAAATGTTCTCATACCCTGAGGAGATCTCCAGCAGCAGAAAATCCCCTATGAGATGTAGCGTAGCCTACACTGGCGCCACTGCATTGCTGCACCGGGATTTAATTAGGATTGGGCTGCCCAACATGCTGTGTTTTTGCTTGCTGACATATGTATTCATAAAGTTTTTTAAGTCCTGTATAGTGGTCCTGTGTACCAGTTTCTGCGCACCAGTCCTGCCACGGTTTTTCTGCTTTATCAACGCCCTCTTCCAAGAGCAATTGAGTTTATAATCTTTTGAGTTAAAAAAGATTTTTTGAGTTATTTTTTTAAATAGCCTAAGGACTATTACTTTTGTATGTGTTTGCCAGATGTGGTACAATCTGAACTTTAGATGCTACCAGCATGTGAATAAGAACTACCTATTTTTTAAAGAACTTGTTCTTGCCGATGATAGTCATCCATACTGAAGTCCTGGTGAACGGTAACTTGCTGCCTGCTGGTTAAAATAAGCCTTCATTAGGTATCATTTTGTGAGTGTTTAAAATCTATTAGGTTGGATAGCCAGCTTGTAGGTAACAATTTTAAAATCAAATTTGATGAAACATGAAAATACAGCATCAGAATTGAAATATGTAGGCTGGCGACTAAAGGTTAGGGTGTGTGCGCATGCACTCTGGCTTTTCAGGTCTCCCATCACAGCCCCTTCAAGTCCCCTGAGCAGCCATTCCTGAACACTGAGGAAGCCTCCCGAAAGAGGTGCCCAAGGTGGCGCGAGAAGCAACCTCTGGAAGAGAACTGAAAATTCTTCTGCACACAGGTCGTAGCATCTCATCTCTGAGCATGCAGTGTTCTCAGTAGCGTCACTGCAGGGGAGGCGGAGCTCCAAGTTCCGCCGGGCTCTGAGCCTCCGTTACATGACGGGAGAAAGCGGCCCCGCCCCCTCGCCTTTGGAGCCATTCCGGCCGACGAAAGCACTGGCTCCAAAGGCGAGGGGGCAGGGCCACTTTCTCCCGTCGTGTAACGGAGGCTCAGAGCCCGGCGGAACTTGGAGCTCCGCCTCCCCTGCAGTTACGCCACTGAGTGTTCTTGGGATCCCAGGCAGATCATACCACACCGTTGAAGATCAGGTGTTTCAGGTTGTTGAAATTGGTTCAGTGTAGCAATAGGGTAGTGAATGTGATTCATTTTAAAGTGTTTGAAGTTGTCCAGCCACTAAGTACAACTGATTTGAAAATGGTTGGCAGTAGCGTCTGCACCGCGCTGACCTCTGTTACTCACCAGCACAAGGCGGCCCCGCCCCTCGCCTTCGGAGCCATTCAGTGGGGTGAGGCAACACGCAGGGAGTCTCCTGCGCATTGCCTTCGCCCCACTGAATGGCTCCGAAGGCGAGGGGGCGGGGCCACCTCGTGCTGGTGAGTAACGGAGGTCAGCGTGGTGTGGAACTTAGCATTCCGCCCCACCTCCAGCAACGCTACTGATGGTTGGGAGGAGGAAATTTCCATTTCAACATTACTGATTTACTGTGGGATGTGTGTCATCATGAATTCCAGCTGTAGGGTTTCTTCTTTTAGAAGTCTTAAGAATTCACAATACTTGCTCATTCTGAATCACATGGTGTTTAGTTGTGGGTTTTTTCTTCTTTAAATTAAGGAAACGGCAACCATTTTCTAGATAGTCCTGTCAAAATCAGGGCAGTTTTGGTTGCTTCACACATGCTGCTTTCTCTCAGATCCACTGCAGTATCTCCTTTGGATAATTAGATGGTAGATAATTTCTTGACCATTTAATGCTGAGAGAGTTGCGAGAACCAAATGGCTTGTGTCTCTCTGGAGTGAAACCTAATGTAACAATGATGTGCACTGAATCTTTTGAAATTGGCATTTTACAACCAGTCTTAAGAGCAGTTTCCATAAAACGTCAGGCCTGAATGACCATTTGTGACTTGATTGAGGCTGGTTGAAACTCAAATGAACGGCTTTCTCCATTCATTTGGGATACTGATAGCCCCAAATGCAGTTGTGGGTTACCACAGACAATGCAGCGTACTGCTAAGAATGGTTCTCTTAATAGATTTTCAGAGAGCTTGAATGCCTTGAACTATGCAGATGACGCTACGCCTTGGCTTAAAAAGATTACGTTGGCTATATTTATAGTCGTTTGGTCCATGTAAGGCAGCAGACCTGCCAAGAGAACCCAGGATTCTTGACTCTAGGAAATTAAATTATTATATTATTGCATTTCTAGGCTGCAGTCCTACACACATTTGCCTGGGAATAAGTCCCACTGTACTCAGTGGGGCTTACCTCTGAGCAGACATGCATAGGATTGTGCTGTAAATCTTGTGGGTTATATCTTTGGACTGTTGTCATGTTTCCAGAGACTTCTCTGGGCAGGTGACCCACAAGTTTGCTCCTCCCAGAGTCTGGGGGTGACTCTTTAAATATCAATGAGAGTAGTCTCACCAGGTTTCATATTGGTAAAAAACTTGGCAGGGACTACTACTTCACCCCTTAGGGACAGACAGCAGTTGGGAGTGAAACTGACAGAGCTCTTTGCATATCTTTATTTAATTTGGGTGGTATTCAAACTCTTCCCTTTTTAAAGCTGCGATCCTATACACTCTTTCCTGGGAGTAAGCCCCATTTGACACAGTGGGACTAACTTCTGAGTAGACATGCATAGGAATGTGCTGTAAGTCGTCTTTTGTGTTATATGAGGGCTTTGTTTCCAAAGAGCAGGAGGATTTTGTGAGCTTTTGCAGAGCCTGAGGCTAACACAAACATAAGTAAGATTTATGTAAGAGAAAAAAAGCAGCAGACATTCATAGTGCAATCCTTACTAAGTATCCGGCGGGCGGCCCAGGACCATCTGCCGGATCCTATCCGTGTTCCGGGCCGATCGTGATCGGCCTGGAGGTCTACTCGGGGGAAGGGGACGTTCATCCCCTTCCCCCAGTGTAACAAGGGGAGGTCCCAGTGGACCTCCTTGGATTTCCGGCAGCTATTTAGCTGGTGCAAGTCCGAGGAGGCTGTGTAATGGTGGAGCTGGCCCAGGAACAGGACGGGATATGGCGGTCGCCATCTCTGCCCCCCCCCGGCCAGCTTGGCCAATGGCCCCCCTCCCTCACCGCCCAAACCATCCTCATGCAGCAGACATTCACAGTGGGGATCCCAGGGATCCCTTACCTTCTCCGGCAGCTGCATGGACGATCTGACGGTGGAGTGAGGGCAGCTGGCCTCCGCGCCGGCCGCCCTTACTCGAAAGTCATCACAAACGTGCTTTACGGCACGTTCCTTTCCTTACTTACAGTAAAGCAAAAGTCCCAAGTGTGCAGCTTCCTTGCAAGCCTGACCAACTAGACTTAGGTGCTAGCTAGAGTCTCTGCAACCTTGCTGAGACTCTAGCTAGCACCCAAGTCTTGTTGGTCAGGCCTGCAAGGAAGCTGTACACTCGGAACTTTTGAAGAAAAAAACGTAGGTTTCTCCTAAAAGTAAGTGCCTGGGGGGCTGTGGAGGGCGTGGGGGGACCTCTGAAAACCGCGGAGGGGCGTTTGTCCCTTTCCGTGGTTTCAGGTATCCACGGTGGGGGCTGGAACATATCCCCCGCGGATATGGTGCCCCCCCTGTATAAGGTTTATTATTTTTTAAATTTCGAAACCACCTTTTGTCTGAACACTTCAAGGCAGTTGGCAAGCAGTAAAACATCAAATCATAGATTTGGAAGGGACCCACAAGATCGAGTCCAATCTCCCTGCCAGTGCAAACTGTCCACAACTACAGCATCTGTGATGGATGTTGCATAATTACAATGTAATAAAAAATAAATCCAAAACTCCAACAGGCAAACTGAGAACAGCAATAAAAAATCGAATACCAGCAGCAAAAATCAATACAGCAGATACAGAGAGCAGCCGCCGATATTGTCCCCCAGATAAACTGCTGTTTTTAGCAGTATCTGAAATGCCGGAAGAGAGGGAGTAGTATGAATCTCCCCAGGGAGAGGGAGCTCCACAGCCTGGGGACTACCACAAAAAGACCCTGTCCTGTATGCATAATAATCAAGCTTCAGCAGGTGTTGACACGCAGTGCAGAGCCCTTCCAGAAGATCTTAGCTCAGGGGGGTGGCCAACCTTTCAACATGAATGCTCCTGGACCTTTAATGCACCATTTCAGCAGGTGCAGCTGCTTTAGCAGCACCATCAGCAATTGCACCTGCCAAGATTCTGTCTTCTACACAACTCTTAAGAACACAGAGGCCCTAATGGTGGAAAGTTGGCCACCTCAGTCTTAGATGGTAGGTAGATTCACTCAGAAATTATCTCGAAGTCTGCAGTTTACCAAAGCTGTATCTTCAACATATTATTAAGATACTGAGATCTCAAGTTGGCAGAGATTTCCATTTCTTTATTTGGTCGTTTATTTATTTATTACAGTATTTATTTCTCATAGAGTTAAGGCGCTTTACATCAGTAGGCTGAACATAAATCCTATTTTTCAGTGAGGCTTTTACAAGTATTATTCCATGAGATAACCTCATAGAGCCCTCTATTTCTCCAGGTGTTTCCCTTCATAGTGCAGTCATCACCCTGGCTGCCAGTTTCTTAAACTTTCCAAGCTCTCACAGGCAGCTGCACCAAGCTTCAAACTGGTATCTCAAGGATGTTATCCTTGCCAGCTGAATTATATACAATTTACAATACAATAAACATATATGTGGATAGTAAGGTTCTGTAGCTTTCATAGCCAGAAACGATACAAATTGATTCCAACGTCACAGGATTAACAGCCATGTAGAAATATTTATGTTTACAAACGTCTATGACGTTAACACGTAAGCAACAGTTTAAAAACACTAATCTAGGATTCAACATTTCATCCACACGCTGTGGACCTCCTCAGGTATCAGGCAACAGGGTTGCAGAGATGTTAGCCTCTTGATGTACTAGGCTGGCTTATGTAGCAGAGCAAAGCATTGGTTGGAGAAAGACAGTTGACCCCAGTCCGTCCGACTCGGGGGGGGGGGGTAGCTGGTCTTTGTTCGTCCGAGCAGTTTTCATTTTATTCAGGATGGGAAGCCAGATGTTTTCTACAAAAGAGAGCTCTTGCTGTCTGTTAATTAAATTTAAATGTTTGTTCTTATCTCAGTCGCTTCCTAATGAAGTCTTAGACTCAGGCTTGATTCATGAATTAAACTCTTTGTATTTTCAAACTTGATGGTATGTCCTGTGTTCATTGAGTGTTCCGCTAAGGCTGAATGTTCTGGACATTACATTCTGGACATTACGTTCCACCCACCTCAAGTTCTAGGTTCAGCGCCTCACTCTTCTGAGTGATAGGCTACATGTGGGGTAGAAGTTAGTGCTCCCCAAGGGGGGGGGGCTGCTATTGCTGATGAAATCACTTTACAGAAACGGTTCCAGGTGTTTTGTTTCTTGTTACTGATCTTTACAATTTCTTAAGAGCTGTCCCTGCCATCAGAGCATGGTATGCAGGATCCGGAGGGATCTTTTCCAGCTTTCCAGGCCGGTCTGGGGGTTGGATGCCCCTCAGAAAGAGGAGTAGTCAACCCTGGCTGACCCTGACTCTTGGTAGTGAGAGGGGCATTCCCAAAGGGTTAGGAATGCCCCGTTCGTCTCCACAGAGGAGAAATTTACTGTAAGAAACTCCTGTTATTTCCACGTGAGTTTTTGCACGTTTGTTGTGGGCTAAGATCTGCTTTTGAACTAAGCTGAGGCTCCCCTTATCTCAGGTCTGCAGCAAACTACAGACTTCAGAGGCTTTTCCATTGTGCCCAACTTAGTCTCTCTTCCTTCCTTCTTCCCCTGCCCACCCCTGCAAGTTTTAACATCCCGCCTGCCTGATGATGAGAGTTCTGGAGAACTCAAAAGCTTCCTCATTACTTGTGTATGGTATCTTAGTTGGTCCTGATATTACCCTCCTCCTGGGTTTTTCTGTTCAAGGCTGTTGTTCAGTCAAGGTGTTTACTGTGTTCTGGAACTATGACAGGCCTGTTTCTGATAGTTGCTATTGTTGGCTTATACATTTCCATGTTTCAGTGGGGGGGGGGATGCTTTGTTTCTTGGAGTAGTGGAACCTGTAGACAGCTTCTCCTTTCTTGGAACACGAAGCTCCAGAAACCTCACCCCCATTAGAACATAAAGCTGCATTTAACAACTGGTATCTACAATGCATTGCTTTCACAGCAATACAATGAGAGAAACAGCTTATTTTCTTATGAGTCTCTTTCAGAACACCTGGCATTAACTGTGATGTCTTTTATGTGCAGGCTTTCATGTTGCTGCCACTTTTGTGTTTCTGCTGTCTTAAAGGACCCCTGTGAAGTTTGGCTAAGGCTCTGTCTACAGCCTCCCAGCTAAAGACCAAGGTGTGGTTTTGTTGCTTGGTTCTCACAGTTTCAGTTCATTTCCACTTCAGGTAATCAGCTGACTGTTTGAACCCTACCTGCTTTGCTACATTACCTTTAATAGATGAAGTACTGTAGCTGGAAAGGGGGGGGGCAATGTCTTACCGGTATCTTAGGTCTTGTCACTGTATATAGTGAGAGCAGCAGCTCTGAATAAAGTTTTTCTGTGCTCATCCAAAGCCTGCAAATCATACAGAAACTGGTTTGGGGAAGACTCGTGGCTCAGTAATAGGGGACTGGCATCAGTTCCTGTCATCTCCAGGTACGGCAGAGGAAAATTCCTGTCTAAAACCCTAGAAAACCACTACCAGTCTGTGTTGACAGTAGGGACCTAGATGGACCAAAGCATAAGGCAGCTTTCTATGGTTTGAAGGAGGGGGAAATTGCTAGCTTCATTTTCTTCACTATAGACCAGGGATGGCCAACCTTTCAACATGGGTATTCCTGGCCCTTTAATGGTTGTATAGGTAATGGCATTTCAGCACGTGCAGCTGCTTTAGCAGCAGCAGCAATTGCAGCTGCCAAGATTCTGTCATCTACACAACTCTTAAGAATGCAGAAGCCCTAATAGTGGACGGTTGGCCACCCCTGCTATAGACAGATAGAGCTTGAGAGCATTGTGATGTGTTGTAGCCCATTTTAAGCAGTTCTTTCAAGAAGAAAGGCAAGGAATGAGTTTTGAAGAGTAAATAAATAATAATAATAAATGAGAAATATGCCAGTGGCAAAGGGGCGGCGGGGGGGGGTGTTGTCGGCTGTGTTGACGTTTCTGCAAGAGTATTTTTCTGAGTGCCTTCTTTTTTAATTGTTAAACTTTTTGGTAAGACCCTTTTCAGATTATATGTATGTGTGTGGGTGTAGGTGTAGCAGGTCATTTGCAAATCCCATGTGGCAAATTGTAAAACCAGTGTGCAAAGAAGCATGGTAGGATTTTTTTTCCCTAGCAGGATTCCTGTGTTTTTAACAGCTATATAATGGACAGACCTTTTCCCCCACACTGAATCCTCATGATGGGCAAGCTCCACCTGTTGAATTTCTGCACATCATACAGCTGTTAAAGGTACAAGAGCCATTAACCCTTCCAGAGATGAGGTGGCAACTTTAGATGAGGATATCGGGAAAGGTTATTTTGCACCTTGCACCAGCATACCCAAATGGACCAGAACCATGTTTGGTTTTGTTTTCTTTTTCAGCTCTTGCATTCTCTGTTTTTTCAGCATACCATTTTGAGTCATTGGTGGGCAGAACTAAGCTGTAACTTCAAACCGCAGGTATTAATTTTGCCATTGGTCCTTCAGGAACAAGTGCCAAGAGGCATAAGGTTTCATATGTACTAATTGAACATAGAAATAACTGTAGTTTGAGAGAATCTGTTTTTAATTAATGTGTAAGATGTTATAATGGAGTGTAGAAAGCAAATTAGAACAATCAATCTGGATTTGTTATTGACATTGTTGAACTGCTTGTTGGAGTACACGCGACAAAATATTTCTAAAAAATGAAGTATGGATAGCCATAATAAGATAAAATTGTGGTTTTTTTTAAGTTAAATTTAATGGTTTTGGAGGTGTTAGAGTTGTGGGATCTTATTGTAAGCTGATGAACATGCCAAGATAAATTTATGTATTTGTTTTTCACATTTTTATACTACCCTTCCTCCAAGGAGCTCAGGGTGGTGTACATGATTCCTTCCCTCCTTTTTGTACTCACAACAATCCTGTGAGGTAGGTTAGGCTGAGAGATAGTGACTGGCCCAAGGTCACCCAGGAAGCTTCATGACTGAGCAGGGATTTGAACCTGGATCTTTCAGGTCTAAGTCCAACTCCAAAACCACTACACCATCTAGGCTCTAAAGGACTATAATACCTTTATATAATAAACAATAAATGTCCCCCACCATTTTAGTCAGTTTGAGGACAAAGGGATCCAGTTAACTTTCATGTTGTACTGGATTAGCTGGGAAGTTGGGAATAAAATGGTGACCATGTTGTCTCTAGCTGACCTTGCACAACAGGCTGGGTGAGCTGAAGTTTTGTAATGTGCTGGGACATCCACCACCACCACCACCCAAACAGCCTTACAGATAAATATCACTTTATTGCCTGCCGCCTTCATTCATTGCATTTGCATGTGATAATAGGAGAAAGTACAGCCAGAGAGTCATCCTGCATTTTCCTAGGCAGGGAAACATTACAGGAAACTCTAGCTGCTGTTGGGACTGGTGTAAATGTATAGGCAGCATGAGCTGATTTGTGCATTTTCCACTCAGTTGCTATGTGAAAGTAATTGCTACTTGCCCTTAGGTGAGCAGATGAGTGGCAAATTAACATGCTTGCTCAGGCTTGCAGATTGCTACTTGAGTTGGTGGATCTGGGTCACTAAAGTGCAATGTGAAAAATGCCATGGGCAAAGATGATGCTAAGTCAAATAGATGAGATTGCTTGCAGGAAATAGTTAATGTGATTCTTTGGCTTCTGCAGTGCAGATCCACTGGGGAGAACATTTCTGTAGAATATAAATAAAGCGCATGAGATGGATAAATGGCATAGGCAAGACCTGTGGGCTGCAAATTGAGAGCCGCAGGCGTGAAAGAGCTGTTTGTGTGTCTAGGGTTTCTGTGCCTTTTCTGATGGATTTGCCCTCCCCATATTTCCAAACCTCGCCAAAATGTTCTGAGTAGTTTCCAGCTTGGGTAGGGAAGCTGCTGAATCAGAAACACGCGCATCCTGAGCGCCCCCCCCCCCCCGATTTACACTCACTGAATCATAGCTGGTGAATCATAATTGATCTGGACCTTTTAGAAACTAGTTTCACACATCTCACTGAAACCAGTGGAAGTTGTACAAAAACAGCGCAGTGAGGCTTTCAGTGGGGCTTACCTAGGATAAGATGCTACCCAAATGTCACTTTCCCCACCCTTCCTCAGCCGTTGCTTGGCTAGAAGTCCTGCAGCCTTGTGTTTGAGGGTGAAGAGCCAGTGGTTGCACGGCAGCTCTAACTAGTGTTGTGCAAAGAAATGTAGCAAAATAAAACGTGATGGTAAGATCAAACTACTCGTTATGTAAAAGCACAGGCTTCACAGTTTCGTTCCCTCCCCCCCATAACTGCCTGGAGGAGGGGAGAGCTGATCCAGATTTGGAGCATGGTATGAGCCTTTAACAGCCCTTTGCCCCCACCACAGTCCAGGCCCCTCATAGCTACTCTGTGCCTCTAGGGCAGTGATGGCGAACCATTTGGGCTTGGTGTGTCAAACATTTTGAAAATGCCTAACTTGACTCTGCTGGTGTGTCAAACCCCCACCCCCTATAACTTTTAATAGTACAGGTGGGCCCCCATATCCACGGATTCACTATCCACGGTTTCAGTTATCCATGGATCACAGGGACCCCCCAGGCGTTTACTTTTTCCCCAGTAAGCTTTATTTCTTCCTTAAACAAACAGGAGAAGCAACCTCTGGCTGCTTATTGCAGGCAAGTAGAATGAGACTAAGTCCTAGAGAGGCTCTGCAAGGTTAACAGAAACCTTGCAGAGCCTCTCTAGGACTTAGTCTTGTTCTACTTGCCTGCAATGGAGGCTGCTTCTCTGTTTGTTTTAAGGAAGAAACAAAGCTTGCTGAAAGAAAAACAAGAGCTGGGGGGGGGTGCACGCCTGCCCGCAGGGGAGGCAGGGTGGGAGGCTCTCAGGAAACCATGGAACGGGAGTTCGCTCTTATCCACAGTTTCAAGTATCCACAGAGGGGCCTGGAACATATCCCCAGCGGATATGGGGGGAGTACTGTACTTTGACTATTGCTACTTTTAATAGTAATTTTGAATTGAACTGAACTGAAAACAACTATAGAACACATTGCATTTTATTTAACATCAATTAGTGACTTTTTTGTTGCTGAGTTTTACTAGATAATAATTTGAAAGAGGTCTGCCAAAATCCCTGTCCTAAATGTTCAAGACAAGCCTGTAAAACCTGCGAAAATGTAAGGTGTGTCGGGGCCCTGGGGGAAACGCTGGCATGTCACCCAAAATGACCTCGTGACACGCGTGTCATCGGTTCGCCATCACGGCTCTAGGGGGAAGCTTCCATTGGCACCAGTGGGAATTTTCCTCCATGGCAAATAGCAACCACAGGGACGCACCAATCTAGATCAGGATCACAGTGAAGGGAAAGGGTTAAAGGCCACGCCCTGTTTCCCATCATGTACAACTAGCCGCCCCTGGGAAGGCCACAAGCAGGAGAGAAAGCCATATGTCTCTCCCACCATTGCTCCCTTGCAAATAGACCCTTGTACAAATGTGAGCATCAACGTGCAAACAGCAGGAGTGGCTGGGTTTGGGTGGGTTAGTGGCGTGCAGTCCCGTCCCCCACCATGTGCAGAGTTGGACCATCATACTTTGTTTCTGAGAATAATGAACAAAAACTGTAAAAGGTGGATCTGGTGCCAAAATATAGAAGGAATTTTGCTGTAATAAAACTTGCTCATCCTTTCTGTGCCTAGCATTAGTGGAACTTCTAACAGGTCACAGCACCAGCCCACTAGCGTCGATGGGGGGAAGCGGGGGGGCGGGCCGCGCTGCTGGGGGGCGTCGCGCGTATAGGGGTGACGCGCGGCGCCCCTGATTTACATTTTTGCGGCGGAGGTGGGCCCGCCCGCCCTCCCCTGGGTCCATTTGGCTCCAAAATGAGCCAAAAACGGAGCGGGGAGGGCGCTCCGCTCCTGCGCGTGACGTCACGCGCGGGGGCGGAGCCTCCCCCTTAAGGGTGACGCGCGCCCCCGCTCAGGGGTGTCGCGCGTCGTCGCGACGCCCCTGCACCAGCCTAACTTTTCCATTGACTTATTGCTGGAACTACCAATAGAAAGCGACTCCAGCATTGTAGAATTAGAATTTTCCAATCAATGGTGAATCAATAAAATTATCATTGTGAGGTCAACTCGAACTTCAAAATGGACTAGGTGAAGCATTCTTGAAAAGGCAATGCAGACAAGAGAATTTGTATTTACAATTTCTGTTTTCTGAATCGAAAGCCTATAAGACCATCTTTATTGTATTTTCTGTCTTATTTCATGGGTGTGTAAGATAGACTTTCATGGGAGTGTAGGAAGTGAGAAACTAGTGGAAATGGGACTATTTAAAGCTTGTGAATAAAAACTGAAGTAATCAGCGTGGCTCTAATGTTTCAGAATTCATCAGCTGTTCTGTAAAGAGCCCTAGATCTCTGAAATCGTTCCTCACTAGTGAAGGCTGATGCAAGTTAGAATCTAGGACACTCCTAACTTGCATCAGACTTCACTAGGACCTAGATAATTTAGTAGAATATCAGATTTGTCGAGCTGCCTTTGTGTGATTGCCTGTATATTTTTTAGAAGTGGACTTCTGGGTAAGACATGATTTTTGTATTGAAAATCTTCCTTACTGTAACTATCCATCAAGATCAGATAGTAGTCACTAGACTTACAAGCTTGTAAAGATGGTCTTAGTTGCATCATCTTTGTCTAATTCAACATTTAATTCTTTATCATTTTTCACTTGCAGAGAAAGAAAATTTCTGAGGTAGCTAGCACAGCAATTGGAAGTGACTAATTAGGGCTATTTAAACGCAAGGTCTCAGTTGTGCTTGGGCTTGGATTCATTTTGTGGATCCATAGGCCGCCCCTGAAGAAGGCAACTAGGGTATTTGGTTGCGAAAACGTTGGGAGAAATTGTGTGTTTTTTAACTTGTTCAGTTCTCTCTGCTTTGTGTGAGAGAGAATTGAGCTATTTTTCCTTTTCTTTACCATGGCTTTAAACCCATTAAACACCTCATGCTCTGCAGAAAGAAAATTATTTGAAAATGGGTAGGTAGATTAGAGAGTGAGTTGGGTTGACGTTGACGGCCTCTTTGAAACATATGTAAAATATGATTTGAATCAGGATATGGAGAGTTGTTCTCACTCATCTGAAATGTCAAAGTGCTGGCATGACAGTTGTAAAATAAAAATAAACTAAGTGTGTTCATCTCAAAAATGGTTAGCGGTGAAATCCACCGCAAACTTCGGTGCCGGAGTGAGCACTCCAGCGTTGGAAGGCGTCGCAAACGTGCGCCATATTGCAAGATCCTCGGAGTGCAATTTAATATTGACTGACTTTCTTTATGAGACTGACTTTTACAGAGCCGAAGAATCCTCTATCGCTGTAACCGGATTCCTAGGCATCTCTGAATGCAACTCATTATTCCTTTTGTATTTATTTAAATCACACATCCTTGAGTGGAATTAACATTCATCATTCCACTTCCTACTCGTATGTTTGTACCACAGTTCCTGTCGGTATCCACAGCTCTCCCCTGCTCCCTTTTGGGTTAATCTGAAATGCTAAGGCCTGTGTAAATGTGTGTACATATGCTATCTGCAATCAAGGGAAAAAATGTATTCCTCCCTCCTTAAAACCTAGATACTGCATTGCCTCTTCAAGGAGGTCCTTGAGAGCAGTGCCCTCAATTTATGGCCTCTGAGACACTTGGAAGCAGGGATTTTGATAAGGCCACTCTGTCCCGTAAGAAAGCAAACTTGGATGTTCATAAAATAGACCACTGAAACATTTCTTGCTTCTTCTTTTTTTAACTGAAGACTATGCCTCTCTAGGACTTTGAAACTTAGGAATGGCAAGATAAGTTGCCGGATGGATGGATGGATGGATGGATAGGGCAGGGAAAGACAGCACACCTGCCAAATGCAGTTGTTTTATGAGAATCAGGTTTTGGTGTGTACCAACGTTTGTCTCTAACAATGGAGCTGGTCTATGTCCATTTGGATACCAGTAGTGCTTCATTTGGAGACAGAGAGTGAAATCCAAATTCATTGCTACCCTTGTGTTTTTGCTGCTGAATTCAGTGGAATGTGAAATGAATCCTAGGTGTTGTATCCAAAGGTCCCTTGTGACAGCAGAAACACACAATCACTTTCTCAAGTTGGCCCCCTGATTTTTGCCAAATCAGTCCTTCCACTGTAGGCCCCTGTGCCCATTTTTCACTATTCTGGAAGGTTGCTAACTCTCAAGAGCAGATTTGGGGAATGGAGGGAGGGAGGACTACAGTGAGGAGAGAGTGGGGAAGCCCTCTTGGCTTGAACATAGTCTCTACCTAATTGGCTCATCACATTTTATGCTCACACAGTTTCAGAATTCAAAGTGCGCACCAAGGGATGCATCCATAGTGTGTTCTTTGGATTCTAAAACATGCAGTGTCTGGTATTATGGACCAATTTAAAAAGAAATAAGTTTATGCAAAGTAAATATGAAAATATACAAATTGATTCCAACTTCACAGGATTAACAGCCATGTAGAAATATTTGTTTAAAAACATCTACAACGTTAACACGTAAGAAACAGTTTAAAAACACAACCTTTCGTCCACACGCTGCGGACCTCGTCAGGTATCAGGCAACAGAGTTGCAGAGATGTTTCTGGCCATGAAAGCTACAGAACCTTACTAAATATGAAAATGTGGTTGCTGACTTGTAGGGACAGGTATGTTTTGAAGTTAACATTTCTATGTTATTATAATTGATATCCATGATGTAACATGAAATTAATTTGCTTAATTTTTCAAAATTATTAGGTTTCTTGTACTGGTAGTACTTTTACAGTACAATCCTAACCAACTTTCTAGGGCCGGTGCAGTCGCAATGCAGCCCCAAGGTAAGGGAACAAATGTTCCCTCACCCTGAAGAGGCCTCCATGACTGCCCCTGCACCGCAAAATGCAGTGTGCGCCTTGTTGGCACAGCTGCATCGACACTGGAACGTTGGTTAGGATTGTGCTGTTAGTGTATAAAGTGCTTTCCAGTTATCTTCTCATTTATTCTTGCAACAACCCTGCAGTGTGGATCACTGTTGTCGTATATAGATGAGCCAGAGACCTGGGCCACCCAGAACCTCCTGCCCACTTTAATGAGAAACAAGTATACCTGTGTGCTTCTGTCAGATGTTAGGGGCTGTGGACGTTCCTAAGCATGAGACCGCGCTGATTGAAGAGGCTGCTTTTTCAAATTTCTGCTCATCGTGCCTCCTTCTCACTCTTCACTCAGTGATGATGAATGTCATCTGACTCATTCTCCACAAGTGAACATGGATTCTTTCATGTCTCTGCCTGGGCCCTTGTGAGGAACCTTACCGTTTCCTTCAAAATTCCTGCAAGGAGCTTCCAAGGATATGCATTAATGTTCAGATGGAACAAGCAACAGATGGCTTCAGGATGGTCTGTAGAAGCAATCAGTGCCTAGAACAATGACATAAAATGTTTATGGCAGGGAGTGACCAGTTAGTATCTTTTACTGAAACTACAGGCTGACTTGTGTATTGTTGTGTTTCTGCATAGCAGCAATTGTTAACCTTTTAAGCAAGATGTGATTTAGAAGACAGATGATTAAATGAGAGCAGATTTCTCTTGGTGTATGGTTAATAGACATCCCTTTTTCATTTAGAAGTTTCAAGCCAAAAGACTATCCCAGCAGACATCTCAAAAGGATAATTTGTAACAGTGATTCAGTGTGGTGGGAGGCATTTGGCAACGGCTGGTAATTATCTTTATCTTCGTTGGCATAGGATAGAATTCAAATTAGAGGACAAAGCTAATAGGCAAAGGTGGAGCTATATATATTGAGAGGAGATCTGAAGTAAGATCTGTGTTTCATATACCTTTAACAAGCTTTGCAAGAATAGTTGCTTGCATAAGAACCAAGTGATTTTGAGCAACTTGGTTCTTCTGACTTTCTGTAGGGTATGAGCCACAGACTGTTCTGCCACTTCTCATTTTTAATGGAATATTTGCAGGGCTCCCAATTGAACCTCACAGAAATGGAAGTGTGATGACCTTCCATTTCAACCCTGCTGTGTGTACATGTGTGTGTACACACACACACCACCACCACCACCACCACCAAGGAATTCACAGGTGGACCAGGTAGAGCTATAAAATGAATAGGAAGGGATTTTCATCCCTACGTTCTAGTCAAGGCTGTTGTTGCAGGGCATGGCTGTAGGTGCTCTCCTAGGAAGCAGCCCAGAGCAAACACTGTCCTCTGTGATTGGGGAGCAGAGAACAAGGCCTCTTCTGTAAGATAAAGATAGTATGAGTTAGGTTTTAGGACAGCAGTATTCAGAGGATTTTTGGTGTACAAAGTTGTTGACTGTACTGTGCTGTACTGTCAACAGCTGTACAAAGCTGTTGACTGCTAGGTCAAGGTTCTTCACATTTTAACAGTTTACTGTTCCTGCAGAACTCCCTAAACCTGGAATTGAAACCTTTGTTATACTAGCATTTCCAAATAAAGCATGCTCCGAGAATATAAGGCTGCAACCCTGTACATGTTTATCTGGGAGTGAGGCCCATTGAATTCAATGAAGCTTACTTCTGAGTAGACATGCATAGGTTGCTCTAAGTTGTATTTGGGATCCTTTAAGGCAGGGGTGGGCAGAAGAAGGTATGTCATGGTCCTCATAGCACCCAAGGCCTGCTTATTGCTGGAGTCTTGCAAAAATGCTGGGTTAGCATCCTGATCTGATTCAGCAAACCACTTCTCGTGGTTTTAAACAAGGGTGCATACTCAGAATCACATAAGACAGTAATTATGCCTTAGCTGTTAAGAGATCCTACGTACTGTATGTACTCTGTTCTGAAGTGATTGAAAATGCAATACTGGTAAAGCATGCCACTTCTAACAGATGCTCAACTTGTGAGTGTCTTTCAGGACTGTTGCCTACCCTTGTGTTCAGAAGTAAGTCCCACTGTGTAATTTACTCTCAGAATTGTGGCCTTAGTTAACTATTGCCTGATAATTCATACAGGCCTCTTTCATTTAACTTGGTTGGTGCTCTAGATATCCTGCTTTCAGATCCAAATACAGAAAACTACGGTAGAAGTTGACATTTTATTTCTCAAATTTCTACACCCCTTTTTAGCAGTGCTCTCAGATTGAAAATGGATTGAGTTCTGTAACAAGTGATTAATTATATCATGTTTCCAAAACAAATGTGTAGTGGTTTGTTGTTTTGTCTCACGATAGATCTCTCTCTTATAAACGTGAAATGTGTTTTGGATCCTGCAGCTTGGTAAGATGCTACTTAAATACCGTATTTTACGCTCCATAGGACGCATCAGTCCATAGGACGCATGCATCATATGGAGCATAAAATAGAGGAAAAAAAGGTTTCTACTTACCTCGGCTTGGGGGCGCTTCGGGGAGGCCTGTGGGGGCTTCAGGGAGGCCTGCGCGAGCCTCTGCAGGCCTCCCCGATTTTCAGTTCGGCCGAAAACAGCGATTTTCGGCCGTTTCCAGAAATGGCCGAAAATCGCTGTTTTCGGCCGAACTGAAGATCGCGGAGGCCTGTGGGGGCTTCGGGGAGGCCTGCGCGAACCTCTGCAGGCCTCCCCGATCTTCAGTTCGGCCGAAAACAGCGATTTTCGGCCATTTCTGGAAACGGCCGAAAATCGCTGTTTTCGGCCGAACTGAAGATCGGGGAGGCCTGCAGAGGCTCATGCAGGCCTCCCCGAAGCCCCCACAGGCCTCCCCGAAGCGCCCCCAAGCCCAGGCTTCGCACCATAGGATGCACGCTTCCCCCCTATGTTTTTTGGGGGGGAAGTGCGTCTTATAGTGCGAAAAATACGGTAGCTTGGAACACATGATGATGTTACAAATATTTATGAACATTTATTTGTTTGAGAAAGAAGGTACGGTATTTGGGACCTGAAAGCTTTTATTTCTTTTTATTTGAGCTTTTTTTTGTGATAGTTGTGGGGGATCCTATGTATCTATGTATCTAGGATTACCCACTTCCCCCTTTTCTCACCAACATCGTCCTTCCACAATGATTTAGGATTGATGGGGGGGGGGGGAGAGAGACCTCCTTGCACGTACAAATTTCTAGCCACTATCTTTCTCCCCCAAATATTTGTGTTTATGGGATAATGATTTGCTTAATGAGAGGCACAGCATTACTATTTCCTATCATTTTCTATAAATATATTAACTTGTAGCACAATCCCGTGCACATCTAATCGGAAGTACTGTAATTTGTGTTGAAATACAGCTTACTCTCAGATAGAGGGTGCAATCCTGCCCAAGTTGTAGTGGCCGGCTGAAATGGTCAGCCGCTGCATCCTACGCAGGATGCGGGCCATGCTGGCGCGGCCCAGGATCACCTCGAGGGAAGGGGACGAATGTCCCTTTCCCCCAGTGTATGCTCTGGATGCCCCATTGGGCCTCCTTGGATGCACACCAGCTCTCTTTAGCTGGTGTATGTCCAGGGAGACCATGTAAGACCACCCTGGCTGGAAAGGGGCTTGGGATACCAGTGTCGATATCCCTGCCGCCTCCTAGACCTGGCCGGCCAATGACCCCCTCCACCCCGGCCCGCCCTCCTCCCACTGACCGGCCTAGGGATTACCTGGGTTGGCCAGCACGGAGTCCGGGGAACGGCAAAGTGCTTATTTGTGATAATTAAAAAGTTATAATTACGCAGGATTGGGCTGTCCATGTACATCGATTGCAGTGCAATCCTGTGCATACTTACCTGGGCACAATCTCTCTTGAACACAAGTGAGACCTCTGAGTAAACTTGCACAGGATTGGAAGGATGGTGACAATGGCACTTTGAGGTTCCTGCTGCCACAGGGGAAAAAAAGGGGTTTGAATTTACCCATCTACGACTAGGGATGGGTAATTTTGAAAATGTTCCCCACCGTAGTCGCCACCCCCCCCCCCCGGCAAGCATTTACCGGTTCCCTTCCTTTCGAGTAAAGGTTGGAAACCACTGCTCTAGAAGATGATGCACCTGTGCTGTGAGTTCTCCAGCTTGACAGTTAGCTTGGCCTTCAGGGAGAAGCTTAATAATGGATTGAATTTTATTGTCTCTTGTGGTACTTAACTGCCTCTGGTTTTTATTCTGCTTTGTAACATGTGCGAAATGAACATAAAATCTTCCAAAACCTGTTTTATACTCAACAAGGCTTTTTAATATGTTCTCTTTTTCTCTTAGGGTGACGTACAGAAATAAATGGCAGTTGGTTCTGCCACTGATATTTTTTGCTCCTGAAGTAAAAAACCAAAAAGAATCAAGCGCAGGAACCTCTTCTCTACACAGTAGTTCAGAAATCTGTTGCTTGAAGAAACTATTTCACGTTTCTTCCAGGGGGGTGGCTTGAGAGTTTCCAAGGGGGTGACTTAAGAGTATACTTTATTCCATAGTGGGTCATGTTTTTTTCCCCTCTCTCACTCCATTCCCCATTCCTCTTTTTACATTTTATGCTCCTCATGTACCTGCTAACAGCTGCCTCTGCCATCACTTAGTCTTATGACTCCTACAGCACAATCCTATGCATGTCTACTCAGAATTAAGTCCTATTATGTTCAATGGTGCTTTCCCCTAAGAAAGTATGCATAGGATTGCAGCCCTAGTATAGAGGATCCCTCATATCTGCGGATTCGGTATCCACAGATTCACTTATCTGCGGTTTGCCGGGGGGCATTGCGCCCCCCCTGGCGCCAAGCAAATGCATCTCTTTCTTTACAAAAACGGTATAAGTCAACAAGCTGGCTTATAGCACAGAGCAGGCAAGCAGCCTGCATACTAGTATGCAGGCTGCTTGCCTGTTCTGTGCTTTAAGCCAGCATGTTGACTTATAGCGTTTTTGTAAAGAAAAAGATGCGCTCACTTGGCGCCAGCGCTGGAAGCCTAACTAAGGTAATGAGCTTGGGCCTCCCGCGGGAGATAGCATTCCCTCCATCCGTGAATTCCCAGTATCCACGGGGGGGGGGGGGTCAGGAACCTATTTCCGCAGATACAGAGGTCATACTGTATTATTTTGTCTTCATTTTGTCAAGACTCCTCTATATACCGTATTGGTCTGAGTATAAGACTCACTTTTTTCTCCTAATTTAAGTTTTTAAACTAGGGGTGCGTCTTATAATCAGGCTGTTGCAATAATGCCAGTGATTTAATTAAAAAAAATTAATAGCACCAAACTTTAAGGGTGCGTCTTATAATCAGATGCGTCTTATACTCGGGGCAATACGGGTATCTTTTGAGGCTTCTCAGAGCCATCCTTTCTATAGAAGCTGCAACTTACCTCTGCCTTGGAGCCCTCAAACCTTAATTGGTGATGCATATATAGCCGTGTCAATTCACTTCTGTTTGTTGTCCTGTTGGTGCTCATCATTTTCTGGCTGGCTGTTCATTCTGTATTGCAAGCAGTGGTGTAGTGGTAGGTTTTGAGCACATCATGACTCCTCCCCCCCCATAGTAGCACCCCACTAAGACTGTACCAGAGGCATTGCGGGGGGGCAGTGGGCCCCCAGGTGCAAGGGGATGCCAAATTTCTGCCGGATTTGGCGGCAGTTCGGCAGCGGCGCGGTCAAAACACGCGCGTGGTTTTCTGGCTGCTTTTAGGTCATTTGCAGAGTGGAAAACCACTGGGGGTGCTTTTTTGCTGTGGTGTGGCCAGACTCGGCGGTGCCGCGGCAAGGAAGCACCACCCCTGACTGCTGCTCGCCCTCTTTTTGGCCGTTAGCAGCGGATCCTGCAAAAACGGCCAAAAAGCAGGCGAGCAGCAGCCGGGGTGTGTGTGTGTTGCTTTCTTGCTGTGGCGGAGACGAATCCAGCCATGCTGCAGCAAAAAAGCACCCCCATACCATGCAAAGCAGCACCCCTTCCAGCTGGCGGGGTTTAGACTGCTTTTAGGCCATTTGCAGCGCTCTTGCACCGCAAAAGGGCTAAAAGTGGCCTAAAAACTGCCTGGGGGGGGTTACTTTTTTGCTGCGCCGCCGCCTAAATTCGGCAGCAGCGCAGCAAAGTGATGTCAAGTCCCTAAGGTCCAGGGCTTGTGACGTCACATGGAGGCACCATCGGCGATTGCCCCCCGCGTGGGGGAGTTGCGACGCCCCTGGACTGTGCCACAAAAAATCCATTTTAAATTTCTTCATTGGAGTTCCTTCTTGTCCTTCACTTATTTCTGCTTTGAAATTCTTGATATTTCATTTAAAGATCTAGCTCATCGCAGACTCTTGGAGATGGTTGCAATGTATAAAGCAAATGTATAAAATAGAAAAATGGAATTTAAAATATCCAGATAAATACACACACACAGAGGAGTCTGGCTCAGTCGGGAGAGCTGCCGCCTTGCAAAGCCCAAAGATGGACAAATGGCAAGTTTGAGAACACTGGTACATGGGCTGCTGGTGGTCAAAATGGCGGCCGTCATCTTGGCTGCGCAGTCCTGCATCTTTGCCTTCTCTTTCCCGCGATTGAGGAAAGTAAGCCAAAGATGCGGCCACCCTAGTCTGCCAGTGGCTGCATCTTCAGCTTCTTTCACGATCGCAAGGAAGAGAAGCCGAAGACGCAACCACTCCAGTCTGCCGGTGGCTGCATCTTCAACTTCTCTTCCTTGCATTCGTGGAAGAGAAGCCAAAGACACGGCTGCTCCAGACTGCACCCCCCCCCCAGAAGAAAGTGCCGGTGACATCATCGGCACTTTCTTCTGGTGGTACGTGGTATGCAGGTCCCAAAGTTTGGGAACCTCTGTCAGCACAATCCTAAGGGTCGCCGGATCCTGAGCCCAGGCTGCTGTTCGACCCACGGGCCAGAGGTGTACTCGGGGAAGGGGACACTCATCCCCTTCCCCGGGTGTAAACCGGGGCTGGCCCGATAGGCCTCCTCGTAGAGGAGGCCGTGTAATAGCCTAGCTGGCTTGGTGGGGACTGGGATATGGCGGGAGCCATACCCCGCCCCCTCCCGGGCTGGCTAGGCCAATGGCCCCCCTCGCTCGCCGAGCCTCCTCCTTGTTCCGGCGACAGAGTGAGGGCGGCCAGCCAACCTCCCTTACTCCCGTGTAATCGCAAATGTGCTTTCCAGCATGTTTGCGACTGCTTCTGGCACTGGAGTGCTCTAGAGTACTAACCTCCTGCATGTTTACTCAGAAGTAAGTCTGAATGGTACTTCAGACTGAATGGTAGAGAGGCTCGGCCGAATTAACAGGAAGCAGTTTTAGTTCCTGCTTCCTGTTAATTTGGCCGAGCCTCTCAACCCTTCAGTCAGCTTGTCTGCTTCCGCGCTAGTTAAAGCACAGAAGCAGACCTTTTGTTAAAGCAAGACACAGACTTGAAACACAACAAAGGTAATGGTGGGAGTGGGGTGGGGTTAAAAAGGTTTTAAAAGCCCCTTTGCTTCGGTGTCTAATTTACTGGATTTGTATCCGTCATGTATTTGGTACTGTTTTCGCCACAGCTGCTGTGTCTATATTGACTCTTATGTGTTATTGCTGTGGATGTTACAGGTCAAATGTGCTGCACAGCTTGCAGTTGCTTCAAATAAGCACTGACATACAATAGATAACTGGTGCAAATGTGTCTATTATTAATGTGACTTTTAGGCACAGAGCCTCTCAAGGATAGTGGACACTTGCTTCTTTCTGAGTGCAACATGCTTCTTCATGTTGCTCTGTCAGTTGTGTGGGGCAGAAACCTTCCATCTTGCCCAGTTTCTCAATATGCAGTGCTCAGGGGGAAGACTTGACTCTCCAGTGGCTACCATTGTATCATTTTGAGCAGGAAGGTTGGTTATCAGTGTTCTTGTTCAGTAAAGCGTTCCCAAATCTGGGCTTGTGGAGGCCTGGGGAGACACCTCCTTTCCCTAGCAACTGCCTGTGCCCTCCATTTTCAGAACATGACGTAACAGTGGCTTTGCATATGAAGTTGGTTTGTCTCTTGCACTTCCAAATAAGTATTTGGTCTTGGAGAAGAAATTATTTGCAGAATAACATCATGTTGTCTTAGCTGGAAGACTAGAAACATTTTTTTTTTTTGGATGAAGCCATTCTTGAGTTGCAGGGCTTGTCAGGTGCACAACATGTTCTGTTCTTGTGCTTGCTTGCATGTGCAGCAGCCACAGCAGCAGACATGGCAAATACAGGCATGGGCAGTGTAATGGAAAAAATCAGAAATTATAGTTCTGATTTTTTTTCCATTCTCAGAAATTATAGTTCAGTACATGGCTGCAAGAATTTAACCTGTCTGGTGGCATTGCAGCATTTTTTTAAATTTCAGATACCGTATGTTGGTGTAATGTATTATCTGGGAAGATTTCCTGAAAACTATAAATTTAAAAATTGGGTGAGGAAATAAATAATGCTCGATTGCTGTTGGCTCCTGCTCTCTTACGTGGCTAATTCTTTCCAGTATTACTTCTCCATGTCTATGGAAGTCTTCAGTTTTCCGCTACCCAGTTGCTGTCTTCCTATTGTTTCTGGACTTTAAATAGCACACCCAGAGGGAGCAATAGTATGTGCTGAAAGGTGATAATTAAGGTAATAGCACCAGCGACCCAATCATCCACTGAGGTAATTTCATGTGTGTTGAAACATGGATTGAAAGCCTATACAAGATGTTGCAGAAATTAAAAGGATGCTTCTGCTTTATTGCAAAGGAGATGTTTTTGTTTTCACTGCCATTTATATGAAAGGTGCGCGGAAGGAATGCTATTTTATCTTGCAGCAAAATGGGGACAATATTGCAAAAAAAAATTTGTTTATTTATTTAAAGAATTTTTACCCCACCTTTCTCCCGATAAGGGCAATCAAGGCGGTTTACAATTAAAGTCTAGGCCAGGGGCCTACACACCATAGGGTTTCAGGCAAAAAGATGGGAATTTACCCCCAACCTTGGGACTTAGTAATTTAGCACCACGTAGTTCAGGAATCAGCACAGTAAAAATAAAGTGTAGTATATAACACTTTGATTGGATGGATTTGCATTCAGTGACTGGTTGTCTGAATGCATATAAGGGTGGCTTCCAGTCCACACACCACTGAAAAGTCAACGAAGTTTCTCTTTTTAAGCCAAATTGTTTTCCTCCTAGGTTTAATTAGGCTCTGAGTCTCAGAAAAAAACATCTAAATTGGAGAAGGGCAGCTAAATAGTAAGATGTTCTAAAGTCTTGCATATTGTGTTCTCATACGCAGGCCTCCACAGTGTTGCAGATCGCCCTGGCTGGTGCCCTCTAGCAAAGGTGTAAGCAAGCTTTGACTGCATTTACTGAAAGTATCCTGGATGCCTCCCCTATGCACCATCAAGCCTTCTGCTTCACTCTTCTATTCTGGAGCAGGAGGGGAAAACGTGGGGATGGGGTTGTTTGGCTACACGCTGCTGAGGCACTCAAGCCTGTTTCAGAGTACGAGAGGGAAGATGGTCTGTGTCATTGTGGCTACGCTTGAACAAGGCATCTCAACAACTCAGCCATATACTTCCCCCTCCTGTTCTAGACCTGGAGTGGGAAGTGTGGGGAGGGGTTTGTTGTGGCTGCCCTCTACTAAGGTGCCTTGAAAGTCTTGGTCAAGCATAGTCTGAGAGCCCACTCCATGGTTGCCTCTCCTGGTCCAGAGCAGGGAAGCACAGGACAGTAGCGGAGCTACAACCCCCCCCCCCGTGACGTCACAGCCAGATGCGACGTCAGAGGGCCACCCCTGAGGGACGGCATTCGGAGCCAAACATTCCTCGGGGGTCTGGCGGCAGGGACCAAAACAAACGGCTGTGCTGAGGTGGCGGATAGCTTCTCCTGCTGTCTCTGAGCTGTTCCGCCGCCTTTGCTGCCACCGCCTGGTTATTATCCTTGGTGCCCCTTAGCCCTAGAATGTGGCTATTCTTTATCCATGCACAGTACCCCCCCCCCTCTTCAAGTCTTTGTTAATACCCATACAGCCGCTTAACCTTGTTTTATCTATCTGTCTAATCCGTCCATCTACCCATTCAGTTATTGAATATCCCATTGTTGGTGCCTACTTTGTGGAATGTCTCAGTATTGGAGGAGACCCATAAGGTTTCCACACTGTATTCCTTCAATCTTCAGGTTAAAACATGAGTTTTCTGTTCTGCTTTTGGAGGTAGTTAATATTGTATTAGTCTGTCTCTTACTTGTTGGCTCATCCAAATCAACCAATTAGCACCAAAAAAGCTCAATACACCAACCACCATCACAATAGTCCCACCCACTTCTCATACAAACAGTGCTCTCCACCCCTAGCTGTCTTGTAAGCTTTGGAAATAAATGCACATTTGCCTGCCTCACATCCTTGTCCCTCAATAACACCCCTCTGAGCATCTATATCTCTGTTACCAGCAAAGAAGCTCCCTATTCCTGCCTCGCCTCTCCCCCCCCCCGCGTTGTCCATTCATACACCCCATCCATTTCTAGATTTCTGTTCCCAGAACAGTCCCCATCCCCAAGCACCTGGCTGATCTATGATGATACAGACACTGACCCCAAAGACTGGCTCTCTGCAGTCTTATGTTCCTCTCCACATCCTCTTCTGTTACACTTTGTGTGCATTCAGACCGACTGAAAGCCTATAAGGAAACCCAGATGTCCTCTTTTTCTGTATTGCTCCTGACCTGCAGATGTAGAGGATTGAGGCTGAAAGACCAAAAGCAAACTGTAGCATATAGATCCTAAGTTGCAAGTGAGTACAATAGGCATGTCTGTACACCTTACTCTTTCACAGTGTACAAGGATCTGGGCTGTAACACTTCAGACTGTATGTCAGGATCTCACATGTTTGAATTTTCCTCCATACAAAAAATTCTTGTACTTGAAAAATGAGCTTGCCTAAGAGCGAGGTTCTTGCCTAGTCTTCTCCCAGACATCTACTTTAAGTGCAGAGAAGGAGCATTCAGTTCTGTTGAGCCCCCATTTGCAGTCTGAAGTGGCACAGTCCAAGCACAGCTTTCACATACCTCTGGGAAGTAGGTCCTAAATGCCCAGGCAGGATACAGCCTGCTTTGCTGCAGAGCAGACCTGCCATCTTGCAGTATGTCCCTGGCCTATCTTCAAATATTTGCATTTTTTTAAAAAAAAAATCCACAGACCTCTACTTTCCAGCATAGGTTGTTGTCACCTTAACTCCTCAAGCTCAAAGCTACATCCCATTTCTTCTGAACCTTCCTACACATGTACTTGGTGGTCTAGCCTTTTGCTTTCCATGTACAGTACTTTAATGCTCTCCCCCTCCCTGCCTCCCAAACCAAGGCTTGCTTTATCCAACCTTTCCCTGCTTAAAGTCTTTCCCTTGTGTGCAGTGGTTCCCACACTGGGAGGCGTGGCTCCCAGGGGAGCTGCGGAAACTAGCCGGGGGAGCCGCGGAGTGCCACGGAATCCTCGGAATACAGTGCAATGCCAATTGGCAGCCATCAACATCATGTCATGGGGAGCCGCGGCCAATGGTCGCCAATGGTCAAGGGAGCCGTGGGTCAAAAAGGTTTGGGAAACACTGCCTTGTGTGTGTTGGAGAACGGGCAACACGGGCAACTGTTACCTCTCCTGATGGGCCAAGTACCTTGAGCTGGCCCTGCTTAGCCATTCCCGTCTCTTTAAACGATTTCCTCTCCTAGCTACAAAAGGAATTGCTTATTATACCCACTGCTCCCCCTTGTTGTTGTTGCTATGGCTGAGCACACATGGCATTCATTCAATTTCCATCTCTCAACTGAATAACATGGGAACCTTGAAAAAAAATCATAACATTAAAAAGTAGAAAGCAGATTTTGAGAAATTCAGCTAAGACACTTCAATTTTTGGAAACATCTACATCTCTAGACTGATAAGTTGAAGAAAAAATCCATTTAATGGCCACGCGCGCGCACACACACACACTTTTTCTCTTTCATCCAATTTCTCAGATAACATTTATTCTATAAGGAATTTTTGTGTTTTTTAATAGATGCTCCGTGCTTTCATTATAGAGCTGCTCCTTTATCTCTGCAATATATGTTGACTTACAAAAGCTATACAGATCTGGAGATTCATCTTTCTTGATGCAGAATTTGGCTTACCTTGGTTCAGAAATGTTATGTTGAGACCAGAGTGCAGATAATCCTGAAATAGTAAAACACTGTAGTATTCCTGCTGCTTGACCATTTATGTTGTGACCTGATCAGCATCTAGTTTTGCCAAAAAGATATTTTGAAAGGAGTGAGAGGACCTTGGCACTGACTCCTATCCCCACCATCTTGAAGCAGGTGTCTTTCTTTTTTTTTTTTTTTTTACAGCCCCTGGTTCCTTCTTACCCCACTAGGGACTGGCAATCTGGGGCCAGGAAGCACCATTCTGGGGAATGTATTTGACCTGTTGACTGCTAGCTGCAAACCCCCCCCCCCCCCGTTCCCTTAACCGTTTCCTTCAACATTGTGTGGAGAAAGGTGAAACATACCTTTTAGTGAATGGCAAACCAACCAACCTGGAAAGCCATGGCACTTTTATTTCCCTATTTATATAAAACCATCATTCATCGTGTGACTTCAGAAGCCAGGGCTTTTGCAAAATCAACATACTGTTTGGGAACTGCAAGTACACATGAATTGGAGTGTTATCGTTGATATCAAGAGCTCCTGTTACTACTGCTTGGAGCTGGTCTGTGACATGCTGCTAACCAACTCTTGACCCACAGCCAAGAGAAACCTGAGTGGAATTAGCTTGGAGATGAAAATGTGTTTTATAATTCTCTGGCTTCTTTTTGGAGAAGAGAGAGGCTCAATTAAAAATAATAATAATTTGCCAAGCGTTGGGTTTTTTTTCCTTCTTTCTGTAGGACGGTTATTCTGAGTGAAGGGCCTTGCAAGCGCTTCTAAGTGGTTATCATGGGCTTAATTGCGTTTCTGAAGACCCAGTTTATAGTTCACCTCCTGATTGGGTTTGTCTTCGTCGTGAGCGGGCTCATCATTAACTTCATCCAGCTATGCACGTTAATCCTCTGGCCTATAAACAAGCAGTTTTATCGAAGAGTAAATTGTCGTCTTGCTTACTCGTTGTGGAGCCGTAAGTATGCTATGATTATATAAAATTTAACTAGTAATGTACACTCTAACCAAAAGGGTCTTAAATTGTGGGGTGTTTCTCCCTGGGAATAGGAGAGACCGATGGAGGGGTGTGTGCGGGTATAAATGCAGGGAGCGTGACACTGGGAGCTGCCAGTGTTTCAAGACAAGACAAATGACTGGGGAAGGGATTATGCCTGTATGGGGGCTTTTTTATGCCATGTGTTACTGTATTTTTGTTAAGAGTAATAACGTCCATAGTAGGATCTGCAATATCCCTTTTACCTTGCTCCATTCTTCCCCTGTATATACTGTATATTTCCCCAACTGACTGCTTGCCTGACTTTTTCCCACAAGTTCATCTCCATGTTTTCTTATGCTTCTCTAGTGCTTTTCTTTTGGGTCAGTCCTTTGAAGCTTCGACTTTCAAAATCCTTCAACAAACACCAATGTGTTTCTCCTGCCCACATTGGCCATTCTGATACTCCCTCCAGGGCTCATTGTCTTCTGGACTTTGCTTGCACAAGTTGCTATCTTGGAGCATTTTCAAGGGTTTCCCATATAGCCCCCTAGATTCTTGTTCAGACAGGCTATGAATAACCTCAAGAGTGGTAGCTGTGTTAGTCGGGATGGTTGTTTAAGACTAATAGGCTTCAATCTGTTAAATATTTTTGGTGCCACAAGACTGTCATATAGGGAACCATTCTGTACAGTATTTGAAAAATCATGAAGGAAAAATGCACAGAGCAAACAATCCTTTTAGTTTACTCTATAAACTGCTGTTAAACTGCTATTATTTGAGAAAGTTGGTCCAGGAGCAAGTTAATTACTGAAAGCACTTGCTCCTCGCCTTCCCTGCTGCCCTCAGTCCATGCCTCTGCTCTCTCTCCCTCTCCCTCTCCCTGAGAGCAGGAGCGTTGACAGCTTCTGCATCTGGTTTATGCAGCATTTTTGTCTAGAGTTGCCTAGAGGCGTTTGTCTCCAGCGACCTTACTTAGAAGAAATGCTTAATAACTGGCAGCTTCCATTAATCTAGCTAGAAAATGATTGGGTGGGGAGTGGGCTGTGCATTTTTTGTCTTCAATTGTATAAGAAAATTATGCTGGAAAATTAGTTAGCTTGAAATCCATGCTAAGTGTTAACAGCGCAATCCTGCGCAAAGATCTGCGGCCGGTGCATAGGGCCAGCCGCAGGATCCTATGCTTTTCCCGGGCCTCTTGGGCACGGCACGGGGTCTACCCAAGGGAAGGGGATGATCGTCCCCTTCCCCCAGTGTAAGGCGGGAAGGCCCTGATGGGCCTCCTCGGATGTCCACCGGCTGTTGAGCCGGCGGAAATCTGAGGCGGCTGTGTAACAACTGCCGAGCCCGGGAATGGGGACAGGGATATTGTGACCGACATCCCCGCCCCCTCCCGGGCCGACTCAGCAAACTGCCTACATCCCTTGCCGCCCAGCCCGCCCTTGCACCCATCGGCGGATGCCTTACCTTCCTCCAGCGGCTGCAGGGTCAGAAATGCAGCGTAGTAAGGGCTGCCAGCCTGCCCCTCCGGTGACCCTTACTCCCTGGATGTGGAAAATGTGCTTTATGGCACGTTTATGGCACCCTCCACCTGCAGAGCATGCGCTCCACAGGCGGAAAGATACACAGGATTGCGTTGTAAATGGACTTTGAATATACCCAAATTCATCCCTATTACTCTTTTTCTTCTTCATCTAAGTAGTTTTACAAATGATATCTACTAATGTCACTAACAGTTCTCAAATTGAGGCCCTTAATGTGTTGATCTTGTTCATGAAGAAGTTTTAAGCTTTTTATAATGGCTAGATCTCTTCCCCCCTGACTTTTTAAAAAACATCTTATTTTGCTTACAGTGAGAATACTGCTATGGAAAGGATAACTTTGCTGTGAATAGCATGTAAATACCAAATTCAATTTCCAGCTTTTATTCAGTGTGGCTTTGGCAGACTAACAACTGGCATGGGGAAGGAAAGGTGACCTGTTTAGTGAGGCAGGGAATAGCTGTCATTTAGATGGGTGCTTGGGAACCTTGCTTCCAGTGCAGAAGAAGGTTGCCAGCTCTTGCTTTGTTGCAGGAAGGGCAAAGTGAGAATTGAGTCATATATTGGGGGGGGGGGAATGTATAAAGTTTAGAGGTTCCGTCCATGGCCTTTCCCGCCAAGTGATCTCAAGTAGAAGAGCTGGGAAAGCTGAGATCTTGGAGAGCTGCTGACATTCACAGTAGATGGTGCTAGGATACATTTGGCACTGGTCTGGCTTTGTGAAGCAGCTGCTTATACCATTAACCATTATACCGGAACACATAGGGGTTTTCCTGCAAATCAAACGCAAGGACTACTGGTGTGGGCCTTGAGAACTCAAATGAATAGTTTTGAACTGGCTGCCTTCAAATCAGTACTGCTGCTGGAAACAAAGGCTTTGGCAGAAATAGAAGGTGCATAGCCAATTGGTAATATAGAGCTACACCAATTCTCTCATGGGACGAGCACAACCTCTGCCAGTTGCTGTTTCCTGACTGTTCTTTTCTCTAAATAGTGTTTAAGCTGATGAAGGATGCTTCTCCGCTAAAAACAGGGCTTGCAGATGTTGCCATTAACTTCATTAGGTTTGGGGAGGAAAGATCAAAACGATATTACATGACAGGTGTAGGCAAAAAGACACACTCCTATGCTGAGACTAGTGAGATTGATCTTGAGCTATTAAAGAACAGGTTTTTAACATGGTTTGAAAATCACCGCTGAAGTAGTATTTTCTTTATTTGCAGTAATTGTATCCCACTTTTCTTATCCCTTACACTTAACTCAAAGTGGCTCATCAGAGTTAAAAATTAAAATGCATATAAAAATACATAATATATCTAATATAATATAAAAAAGAATAAAATACTAAAACACCACAACTAATAGCTCATTCACTGTTTGCTCAAACTTTCATGACCAGCATGTATTATTAAAGAATGCCGGGTAAAACAGCCATGTAAAAAGGTAAAACAAATTTTACTTCAAGGCAAACGATCAGATCTTACATTTGCTTGCCTCAGAATTTGCTTGCCTCAGAATAGCTCATTAACATAACTAAAAGTAATACGGCAGCAACCAATCATAGCTTATATAACAACCAAGGGGAAGGCCATAAAACCGTATTAAAACCCAGAGACTTAACTAAAAGTAGGCTTACCATCCGTACCGGCTTTTCTAGGACAGTCCCGGGAATCGGCCACGATTCCCGGTTCTGTCCCGGCCCGGTTTCCGGAGGGATGGCCCCCGCCGCCGCCGCCATCTTCTTTTTTAAACTTACCCGGGCGCCGGCAGCAGCTTGGATCACGAAATCTCGCGTGATCCAAGATGTCGGCGCTGACACTGACATCTTGGATCCACTGACATCTTGGATCACGCGAGATTTCGTGATCCAAGCTGCTGCCGGCGCCCGGGTAAGTTTAAAAAAGAAGATGGCGGCGGCGAGCGGGTGTTGTTCGCCCACTCTCTCACCGGCATGGAGCCAGTGAGGGAGCGGGCGGGCCAGCCGACAGCCTGCTGCCCCTGCCGCGCGAGCTTCCGGCAGGCTCGTGCCGCGCGGGCAAGCAGGCTGCAACCCGATCTCTGTGCGGTGCCGCTGGGAGACCGGGCCAGCCTGCTTGCCTGTGCCGTGCGAGCAAGCAGGCTGCAACCTGATCTGCGTGTGGTGCCACTGGGAGACCGGGCCAGCCTGCTTGCCCGCGCCGCATGAGCAAGCAGGCTGCAACCCGATCTCCGTGCGGTGCCACTGGGAGACCGGACGCAGGAGCTGCATGAAGCTTGCCGGCGTGAGGACGCGAGGAGCAGCAGCAGCGCGGGGAAAAGGTAAGCTTATTTATTTATTTAATTTTTAATAATTAAATAATTAAAATTTTCGGACGCGCTTTGCGTGGCCTAAGAGACACTTTGTGCCCCTTAGGAGAGATTTCATTCTATATATTAAAATTTCATTTATTATTACCTTTTACATTTTTAATTATTTAATTAATTGAATGTGGGGGGGACTGTGGGGGGGGTGTCCAGGTTTGGGGTTGCCAAAATATGGTAACCCTAACTAAAAGCCAATTGAAATAAGTGTGTCTTGAGACCCCATCAAAATACCATCAAGAATGAGGCAGGTTGCAAATCCTCAAGGACATTCCACATCCTAGGTGCTGCCACCAATGAAGTCCTTCTTCAAGTCACCCCCTCACCACCTCCAAGGGGGGCGGCACCTGTAAGAGGGCTCTCTTTGATGACCTAAGGGGCGGCTCGGATTGTGTGGAAGAAGGCAGTCCTTCAGATAATTTGGTCCTAAGCCTTAATTACTAAGATTCTCCTGTTCAATGTTTTGTAAGTAAATTTCTAGTTCTCATGATTGTAGCAGTAAGTTAGCATTTGTTCCCTGCACGTTGGACTGTTGCATCAAAGCATTTTGGTGAAGCTGTATTAGCTGTGTCTTGGCGATGAGTCACACACTCGGTGCAACACATTCTCCTTGACTTTGATGGTCCAGCTGCTGCTGACAAGTATTATGTATGGTGAACTGATAAGGAATAAATGATATCTTAGTCTAAAGAAGCCAGTTGAGGTTTGTTTCATACCAGTTGCAGGTCAAACGGACTTTATAGACTGAGATTCCTCTTTTCACACCTCTGGTCAAGGATACCTTAATTAAAAATAATAATAATAAGCCTCTTATAAATGCCAGCCTTCTCGCCTCCCCCCTCCCCCACAATAGTTATTTGATGAGGTAATTTTGGCATCATCATAATCCTTTTCTTCACAATGGGATGCCAGCCATGTGGAAGTCATTCACTGACTCGGTCCCTTAGGAGACTTCAGTCTCTCGCTGAGTAGCTCTTAACTAAAATTATCAATGCTGCACTTCTGTGAAAAAGCTCCTTCCTGTTGTAAAGCAGCACCAGTGTTTCGTCCGACTTCCTGCACAGAGAAAACACTTCGGTGCATATTTAATTCATGAGGAGAATCTATCTGCCAGCCTTATTCATTCTGGCTACCTCCAGATGACTTGGTGGTGCTTTTTAATAGCTCTGCACATTGAGTTAGTCTAGTAGCAATAATAATCTATTCAGAGCTAGAGAGATAACAGTTGTGAGATTTCTGTACACGGCAGCCTTGGAAACTCAGCCCTACTTCTCTTGCAGCTTTTTTTGCCTATTCAGTTTAAAGAATTGCCATAACATGTTTTTCATCCGACACTAGCTGATGTTCTTTGCTGTTCAGTTACTCAGACAGAGGCCCCAAAAGGTGCAGGAGACAAGTGTATTGATATCCATGGTATAAATCCCAGAGCATGTTGGCTCTTCATCAAGGGATTGCGTCTCGCTCGTGTAATTTTGTACATCACCTGCTCCAAATGGAGCTGCCCTGATAAAAAAAAGACACCTTTATAATTGCATTGTTTCTCATTTATAACAATGAGAGGGAAAAGAAGCTTGGGGAAGGGTAGAGGAGAAGTGATAATGTTTTCTGTAAGGCCCAATACTTTTGGGAACTGCTAGAATCGTTTCCACTTCCTTATACATAACTCTCTGAAAGCATTTTGGCAAATGTAATGCTCTTACAATCTAGAATGTGCCTGTGCAACAGTACTTGTGGGCTACTAATGAGAGCTTTTGACATTTCCAGCTTGTAGAAGATAAATAACCCTAACACCTGAAACATTGTTTTTTTAGTTCCTTTATGGGTGATCATGTGCTGACACACAGATGAGCTGTTGTATTAATGCCCAGGAGAGAAGGGCATGAATGATATAAAATGTATGGATTTCTTTTTAAAATTCTGTTGCTCTTATAAGCATATATTGGTGGTTTCACAGATAAATTTAATAAATTACACTAAGAAACCGCGCAACATAAATGCCTATCTGCTTATGATTGGTAGAGCTGGCAATTTTCTTGGCCCATCCTACCCCATGAGAGCTGGTGTATGTGGTTGAGACTGAGGGCCTAATCCTATCCAACTTTTCAGTGCCGATGCAGCTGTGCCAACAGGGTGTGCACTGTATTCTGAAGGGGGAGCAGTCACAGAGGCCTCATCAAGGTATGGGAACGTTTGTTCTCTTACCTTGAGGCTGTATTGTGACTGCCTCAGCAGTCGGATATGATTGGACCCTGAGCCGTGAATCAGAACTTCCCCAGTTCAAATCTCTCCTCTGCCTTGAATTCACTAAACAGTCTTAGGAAAGCCTTTCTTAGCCTCGACTCTCCAGTTCTGCAATTTTGGAATAATAATATACTTACAGGATTGTTGTAGTAAGCAGTACACTGAGATAATATATGTAAAGCACTTTGCACACTCAAAACCAAAGAGCTCATTTTAGATTTACTCATGTGTTTGCATGTGCTCAGTGGTAAGTTTGACTTCTTTTTTTTCTTTGATCAGATGATCTTCACAAAACAGTCTTTGTAACTCCCTTTAGTTGCAAAAGCCTTCTGTCATCTAGCAAAGGTTGCTGCTGTTCGGGGAGGAACCAGTCTAAAGCCCCAACTAGGCTCAAGGAACTACTTCTGTGGTTTGTTGGGTCCTGGAAATTGTGTGGAAGGAGAGCAGAATGAAGTAAAAGGCAGACATCCTCCCACTTACGTTTTTGCAGGTCCATGCCATTGCAGAAGGTGGAGATGTCACAGGAAGATGTTGAGCTTCAGCCAAATATTTTTGCCCTCTCAACATCTTGGACCAGAACCTACCACTGGTCTGTTTAAGGGGTATATTTAGAGTTTTCATGGTATCTGTCTGCATTTCCCTTTTTATTTTGTATGGATTACAAAGTTAGTGGTATGGAGAATCTTGTGTTTGTCATTCATCCTGCTAAAAAAAAAATAGTGCAAGCAAGCACTAATTCATGCAAGCATCCAGCTTAAAGATAAAAACATGTAAGCGCATTGCTCCTAGAAACTTCTCTGAACTATTCTTATTACTTGGACTCTGCCTGATGCATTTTCAACACTTTTAGAATGGAGAACTAAAAGCCTTGCCTGGAGTGAGAGTTAGATAATTCCATTTTAAGGCAATCAGCGGACTAACACAAATAAAACAGTTCAAATACTTTAAAATGTGTTTATTTTAAGTTGGGATACTTAATTACTGCCTACCTCATTTTTATTTTTATTTTAAAAATACCAATTCTTTTGCAGTACATTGTTATAAATTATGCATTTCATTGACTTTCCATTTCTCCTACTTTTATACCATGTCATTAATAGAAAGGTTGAGTGCTGGAAAAATGTGTGGAGTGTGCATCAAGGTCTTGGGGGGGGGGGGCTAGCTTTGTCCCAGAGCTTTAAAAAGAAATAAAAGTCACATTCTTACACGATTTCAGATATACGGGAAAGGATGCCATGTGTTTTCTGTAGAAAATTTACAGTGTGTCCTGTTCCTGTGGGCGTCATTATATCGGAATGAAGAGAAGATCCATAAATACGAGAATCTCAGAACATGAAAGATCTGTACGGCTGAAACATCCAGAATTATCCTCTATTGCTGAACTATCCTATTGCAGAATTATCCTCTATTGCATTGAGTACGGGACATGCAATCCTGCTTGAAAACACGAAGTGACAGCAACGTTAGAACTCTCCGTAATCTGGAAGCGCTAGAAATTAGCAAGAGACCGGCGAGTGACCTGATTAACAGGCAACAAGACCTCTCGTTTACCAATAAAATCTGGTTTCCAATTATCCATAGGACATACCGGATGGAATTGGAGAAAGAAGAGATTGCTCAACAACGGAGGTCATTTGCGGTTAATGCGCTGACCGCTTCCGGTTTCAGTTCCGATACCAATTAACTATGTTTCCCGCGCTTTTGAGCTATTTAAACTTGCAGCCTTTTATGCTACTGTGTTACGATCTTTCAATCCTTGGGATTGCACCCAGAAGAAGTTCCAAGTTTAGGAACGAAACGTCGGACTTCACCATCTATGAGCCTTTGATTTTAAATGTATTTTATTCCTGTCTGCAGTTACTATTAATTTGGGACCTGCGTGCAGTGATTGGAAATTGTTTTTAATCGTATTTGGCTTCTATAGAAAATACATGGCATCCTTTCCCGTATATCTGAGATCGTGTAAGATTACTGCTGGCCATGAAAGCTTCCACTCTAAAACAAAAGTCAAATTCGTGGGTGTCATTATTGGATCTAGAGGAGTCTAGGCAACCAGGATTCTGGGCTTTTTCCAGTTCTGATGAAGTATGTACTTGAGGCAACAAATATTTCTTTGGATCTCATTCTCTGTGCTTTTCATTTCCTCCTCAAGCTATGTTGTGTTAGTAGGAACTGTTGAAGAGGATAGGGGTATGTTCTTACAGTCTCAAGTCCTTCAGGCTGTACAACAGCCCTGTACAGGGTTCCCTGCTTATGAAAGTCAGATCTACATACTGAGGTTTTAGATAAAATTGATGATGATTGGTCTGTCTAATTAGAGTGTTGCACTGATGAGAAAAACAATGCCTTCAATTGTATGATGGACAGTAACAGAAATGGACTAATACACTCAACAATGCTTACAACTGTACATCGAAGGAAGCATAATATCTTTTGTTTTCTCCAAAACTTTAAACCATGCTCTTCTGTGAGTAATAGTTGTTTGAAAGCAAATTAAAGACGTTCTGTTGCAGTAAACTGCTGTTCTAAGCTGAATTGGGGGGGGGGTCAGTGCTGATGTAGCGCTACTGACTGCTGAACCATGTTTAAGTAACTGAGAGTGGGCAATGGGATCATGCACTCGCTTCAGATTTTGAAAGGAGGTTTCAGATGCTAGATTAAATGGGAACCCTGATTAGCTCTAAATGCAAGATAATGTTGCTGCTAACATAATGGTTAGCTGTGGTTAGACCTAGCAGGTAAAATTTTTACTCTGGAAGAGAATGGCAGAAGGGCCCACTCAATCCAATGCATTGCTCCCAGTTGTTTAATTGTGGTTAAGTAACTGACAAATTTACGTCTGTCTCACCCAAAACACTGGAATTTACCAGTATGTAAGATATTGGTGGTATTTTAAGAATTTTTGAAAAATAATACCTTTTACATTATTTGGAATTGGTACCTTGTCTGGCATTAAACGGTTTGGCCAATCCATATTTAACATCTTTCTGCAAGTGTGAAGTCCAGAAAGCTTGCTGTCTTGAAAAGTGAAGCTTGGGTTTTCAGTATTGGAACGAAGTTACGGGTTGCAATAAGCTAGTCTTGAGGACTAGCGTATTGCATAGTGCAAGTTGTTTGCTTCTGTCCTTTGTAAACCATAAAACTGCACAATTGACAGCAGCAGTAACAGTGGTTTAAAAAGGAGCCCAAGATGGAAACAGGCTACATTCTGTGGTAGCCCAACATTTAATCCATTGTGTTCCTTTCTTCTTGTGATGTAGAGCTGGTGATGTTGCTGGAATGGTGGTCGGGCACAGAATGCACTTTATTCTCAGACCAGGCCACAGTGGATATGTTTGGAAAAGAGCATGTCATCATCATCCTGAACCACAACTTTGAGATAGATTTTCTATGTGGCTGGACCATGACAGAACGCTTTGGCGTGTTGGGGGTGAGTGGTTGTTGCTTTAAAGGTAGACCTCGGTAAATCACAAACTTTTTATTTTTGTTGTTGGCTTTTTAAGTAGTTTGATTTTGTATGGGGTTTTTTGTGTGTATGTTTAAGCACTGGGCAAATTTCCTTTCTGCAAACAACGAAAGTAGAATTACTAGTAACGTTCAGAAAAACTCATCAGGCCCCTTCAGAACACTTTTGAAAATGGCACGACTTCTGAATGATGCATTGCAGATAAACAAATGGATGCCATTTTGTGCTGTTTCTTTCAGAGTTCAAAAGTTCTTGCTAAGAAAGAACTGCTGTGTGTCCCCCTAATTGGCTGGACGTGGTACTTCCTGGAGATTGTTTTCTGCAAAAGGAAGTGGGAAGAAGACAGAGACACAGTTGTTAAAGGGCTAAAGCGATTGGCTGATTACCCAGAATATATGTGGGTAAGTGAGGTTTCACTCAGCATTCCTTCTGCACTTCTGCATAGGTTAGGCTATTGTTTCATGTGGTACATTAGTTGTCATACCTGATTATATGAACCCAAATTAGGCTCATCTCTAACTATACTGCGCGATCCTGGGTAAACATAGAGGGGTGGAGTGCACGCTCTGCTGCTCTATGACGTCACAAACACGCTGTAAAGCGCACCCGCCAGACCAGGTAAGCCCTGCACCGCTTGGTGCATGGGCGAAGGGAGGGCAGACCAGGTGATGAGGAAGGGCGGCCGTTGGCCAAACCGGGTGGGGGGAGGGCAGGTATATTGGCGGCAAGGTCCACCGATATCCCCAGCACTCTCCCGGCCTGGTTTGCCCTGACATCCGGACCTCGAATGTACATCAGCTTCCAAGCTGGCATACATTCAAGTAGGCCTATTGGCCCCGGGCTTGCCAACACCTGGGGAAGAGCATCCCCTTCTCCCAAGGTGCTCCCAGGCTGCCCCAGGGCAGCCTGGAATGGCAAAAGGATACCGTGGCTGGCCCTTTAGGCCGGCTGGGTATCCTTACACAGGATTGGGCTGATAGTGTAGTATATAGTCTCTACCCTTCCAACACTCAGTCACTATGATAGATGGGTGTATAACCATTATCAACTTAAATTCTTTGTTTTTGTGACTTGTCTTATGCGATAAGAGAGAACCAACTTTAGATTGGCAGATACATTTCCACATGGTATACAAAAGCATGTTTTAGCACGAGGAACAAAGAGCTGGTCTTGCAGTGTCACTCCTATTACTTTGCGTGATTTTATGAATTTAGTACATAGGTATAATAAGATGTAACAAATAGCCATATGAATGTCTGTTTTACTCCTAATAGATGTGTTAGGAGGCCAACATGTATATCAGCAACTCACCTGGAGGAGTGAAACACAGATGTAACAGTTCCCCCATAATACTGAGCTAGAGGGATGAATAGTTGGACTCATTATAAAGGCAGCTGTATATGTTCATAAGTAACGTGAACATATACAGCAGCCTTTATAATTGAGTGACTATTCATCCCTCTAGCTCAGTGCTGTCTACAGTGACTGGCACTAGCTCTCCAGTGTTTCAGACAGAAAAATTCCCAGCCCTCCCTGGGGATGCCAGGGATTGAATCAGGGATTTTCTGCATCTGAGCTACAGCTCCTCTCCAACCCCAAAACTGAAACTATCCTAAAGAGGATGCTTTGAGCGTGTGAGGAATTTGGCTGTGTTTACATCTTCAATGAGTTCTGTAGCTCTGTTTGAAACCAGGGCTCACGGTTGAGAGCACCATAAGTCTCAGAATTATCGGTAAGTTTAGAGATTGGTCAGTAGGCAGGTGGTGGTGCTGTGAACATATACAGTACAGAGCATTAGTCTGGGATGGCAAGCAAGGAATCTGTAACCTTGACAGAATGCAGCGGAGATGGATGTGAGGCTAGCGTCTAGCTTAGGAGAATGCTCTAGTGCTGGTCAGTAGCCTCCTGAGGGAAGAGTGTGGCCTTGGTCCCACATTCCTGGAGATCTCACAAGGTGCTCTGGTTCTGAGGTATGTGCTGTGCTGGTAAGTCTCCTGCTGTACCAGCTTTTACCAGCTCTGGGTGTGGTGTGGTGGTCAAAGCAAGACCCCAGGAGCTGAGGGAGTTTATGGGCAGGAGGAGTCAGTACTTGAGGACGTTGGTAGGAAGGCATTCTCAGAGATGGCGGGAGGTAGAAGAAGCACAGTCTCTGCTAATTCTTCCCCCTCATAATCTGTAGCAGTCTCTGTGGGAGAATATTATCTAGTTGCTGTTTTCTGAGATAGTGTAGATACCCAGTCTCGGAGCTCTTGGGATCCTGCATCCCTTCCTCTGATGCAGAGGTTTCTGAATTCTGGCTCTGGGAAATACCACTGTGCTTAGATCAGTCTCATATGTACTATGATTATGTCTTTTTTTAATTTGAACATCAACACTGGATGATTTTTTTCCTCTTCTTCTGTACCTTAGTTTCTGTTGTATTGTGAAGGAACTCGTTTTACAGAGACCAAGCATCGTATCAGCATGGAGGTAGCAGAATCTAAGGGATTGCCTAAACTCAAATATCACCTGTTGCCCAGAACCAAAGGTTTCACTACTGCTGTCCAGTGTCTCAGGGGAACAGGTATCTATTTCTTTGACCTTTCTTGCAGTGTGTGTTAATATCGTTCTTTGGCGCAGTCATTGCTGCTGGTCACTAGAATGAATGCAAAATCGATATTGATTTAGATGTTGACATTTAAGCAGCTTGACTTGATTTTGTAAATAATCTTAATACATCAATTAGTTCCCCTTTGAATTCAGATAAATTAATAATGCTACTTAGCACTTCACATTTTGAAAGTGGTGTGCAAACATTGTCTAATTAGCGCTCCCAGCATGCATGTGAGGTGTAAGTTTGTGTTATGCCACACAGATGAGGCTGTTAAATAGGACAGATGGCTGGCTAAATAGTATTGATGGGTTACGTGCTTTATGATGTCTCTGAAGCTAGCAGTTGCAAAGCAACAGGCCAGTAGATGGGAGGGGCAGAAGGACCTAGGAAATTGCACAATCCCCTTCTCCACTGAAGGAAGATGAATCGCATTCATTTATACCATTCCTCATCCACATTGCCTTCTCTGCCTCCCCCACCCACAGTGATGTTGTGTAACCCTATTTTTAAGTGCCCAGTGTTGAGGCTTCCAGGGCCTTCCTTGGCAATTTGAAATCAAAACTATTTCCAGTGGGCAGAGACATAAAACCACTGATTTAAATTCAACAGAAATCCACAGGAGTCAGAGTCCCACTTAAGTACTGGTGATCACAGAGGCACTTAAGTGCATGTCCCTTTCCCAGGATTGTACTTGGCTTATGAGAGCCTTTGGAATCCAGGAAAGAGTGCAGATGGAACTTCGTACCGTATTTTCCGGCGTACAAGATGACTTTTTAAGCCAGGGAAATATTCTCAAAAGTCGGGGGTCGTCTTATATGGCGGGTACTGCTCTCCCCCCCCCCCGTGCTAGTGTGGTGACACGAGGCGGCGAGCGCTTGACGGATCACAGGTGGGCTGGAAAAGGCGTGGCGGCGTGTGTTGGATCTCGCCGTGAAACAGGGGCGCTTTTTGTGAGAAAATACAGTACATTCAGAGAGCGCTGGTGGTGCGTGCGTGTGTGTAAGAGAGCGAGCCTCCGGTTCCTCCGCCTCCTCAGCTCGGCCCTGCTGCTGAACCCTGGCCCTTCTTTTCCTCGGTCACTGGCGTCACTCGAGGTGGGGTGGAAAGCTAAGTTCTGCAGCTTTCCACCCCACCATTACTCTCCTGCACGAGGCTCCCTGCCCGCTTGTCATAGGAGCCCATCAGCGGAGAGAAAGCAACGCACAGGGACTCTGCTGCACGTTGCTTTCTCTCCGCTGACGGGCTCCTATGACGAGGGGGCAGGGCGCCTCGTGCAGGAGAGTAACGGTGGGGTGGAAAGCTGCAGAACTTGGCTTTCCACCCCATCTCGAGCGACGCCAGTGTTTCCTCTGCACAGTGCAGGCACTCCTCCTACTACTACCCCCTGCCCATTAGTTATTATGAGCAAAGCACCCGCCAAGATACGGCCAAGATAGAGTTTGGGATATACGGCGAGTATATCCCAAACTCTATATTTTAACTGGAAAAGTTGGGGGTCGTCTTATACGCCCAGTCATCTTGTACGCCGGAAAATGCGGGTAGGTGGTCTTCAGCAAGGCAATATCTATTATTCAGTTCCCTTTCTGCAAGATGGAAATGGTATATTATTCAATCTCTAACGATTGTGAGGCAGAAAGGTGATTATACAGTATATCATTCACTAAAATGCAAAATGTTCTCGTCTGTGAGTAAAGTAATAGCCCTTTGTCTTCCTGTGAATGACAGATCAAGACCTGTCATCTGCATATTCAATTTTTTTGCATCATATTAGAGTTCTTTCGCACCTATTAGCTTCAGCATGGCTAGAATTTACACGAATTGCGGCTTGATGCTATGATTCAGTAAAGACGTTAAGGCAAACCGTTGTTTACTGTTACATGAATGAACCTCGGATTTGTGAGTTCGCTTGTCCCCTCTGCTCCTCCCTCTTCTGCTCTATTTTTCCCCTGGCTCACTTTTGTACCAAACCATAGTTTTCTGCTACTTTCCAACAGGTTAAACTATGGTTAGTGCAAACCATAGTCTGCCCAGTTTGGATGTAACAATTTGCTGTAAAATTAGAAGTCAGGGAAGGTGCACGAGGAAGACACGTGTAAACTCGAACCAAACAATAATTTGGCATTGTATGAGAACCTGTTCTAAAAGTAGCTGGGAGCGTATTCATACTGTGATGATTGCAGCTGACCCTGTTCCAATCAGTGCTATTAGATCTGCAATGCAATTATTTTGGGTATATGTTGTCTGGCCTGTTGAGCTGTGTGCTTGGAGAGCTATGTGAATTGTTTCCTGGTGCTTTTGGTTTCAGATTTTTTATTTTATTTTTATTTTCTGTATTTATATACCGCCTTTCTTATCCTCAGATTGCTCTTCAGATGTTATTCAAGGCGGTTTACATAGGCAGGCTTATCTAGATCCGATAAGGATCTTTACGATATTGTAAAGTTTATTATCATAATTAGTATTGAATCCTAGTAGTCTGAAGCCTGAAATAACTGTCTTCTTGCTTGCCACAGTTTCAGCAGTGTATGATGTAACATTAAACTTCAGAGGAAACAAGAATCCATCCTTATTAGGAATCCTTTATGGGAAGAAATATGAAGCAGATATGTGTGTCAGGTGAGCATGTATTCATAACACATATTGGAAAATTGTCATTGTGCTCTCATGTGGTGGCGGACCAGCCACATAGGACCAGCAGGCTTCAGAGAAAAGTGTTCACTGCATCATCTAAATGTTCTGGCTGTGGATACCCTCTAGTGGCAGATCCATTGCAGTGATAGCGCAGGATTTTCCTTGAGAAGTAAGCAGTATCAGAGAGCTCAGAAGAGCTAAATAGGCATTTATGCTATCTAATAAGGGGGATACTCAGCAGTTTGGGGCAAATGTGTATAACTTACAGACTTTTGGATGTGTGTGCCACGTCTGCAGCTGTTTGGGTTCCGTGTAGATATTTTTGCAAGTGAAGATTCACTTCTGTATCTTCTAAATTTTCAGTGTGAAACACAATGCTAACCACTAGAGGCTCACGTTCTGATTTGTATTGCCTCTGGAAAGATGCTACATCATTATACATCAACAAGCTTTTTGTAAGGTTGATGGAGCAAATAGAATCTTACAGAGGTTGTTTGTGCAGCTTGGAAGTGGAGTAGTTCCATGTCACTCTGTGGAGCCCGTCTGCCAGGAATGTTTGCAGTGCAAAATCCAGTGAAATAAATGAGAACTGGATATTTCATGGACGCAATAAGTATTTTGAGTTGTGCTTCATCTCCCTCAGCTGGTTAGGCTTTTTCTGGCATAGGTTACTCTATAATACTTGCACAGAGCATGGTTTGGGGGCATATGATGCAGTCATCATGCTGAAGCTAAACAGGTCTGGCTCTGTTCAGTGCCTGGATGGGAGACTGCATGGGAACCTTCAGCTGCCTTAAGTTTACATGATGAAAGAAGGGCAGGTTATAAATGAGTAATAAAATAAATATGCTTCTGCTCAAATGTTACGTTATCATGAGTGACACTTGCATATTTTGACAGATGATTCCATCAGTACAAGGGACTGATTGAGTGCCTCTGTGTGATGAGGAAAGCACTTTGAGACTAGAAACTGATGCATCCAAGGCATGGATGACGGATTGTTCTGGCATTGGGGGCTAGAGAATTAAGTGGGGAGGTGATGAGGAAGGAGGAGAGGTGAAATCTTTACTAACTGCCTGGAATTCAACCACTGTTGTATCACTAAAAGGTAAAGGTGACCCCTGACAATTAAGTCCAGTCATGTCCGACTCTAGGGTGTGGTGCTCATCCCCATTTCAAAGCCGAAGAGCCAGCATTGTCCGAAGACACCTCCGTGGTCATGTGGCCGGCATGACTCTCCTTGCCGCAGCGCGTAGCATGCAGCTGGAACACGGAGCGCTGTTTACCTTCCCGCAAGCGGTACCTATTTATCTACTCGCATTAACATGCTTTGGAACTGCTAGGTTGGCAGGAGCTGGCCAAGCAACGAGAGCTCACCCCGTCGCGGATTCGAACTGCCGACCTTTCAATCGACAGCTCATGGTTCAGCGGTTTAACCCACTGCGCCACCTGCTGGCCTGTTGTATCACTACTAAGTACTAAATGAGAGGTTCTGCAGGAAAGTTGCAGCTTCCTTCCAAATCCTCAGTGTATTGGACCTGACCATTATTATTCAGGATTGTGGGAAAGGCATTTTGCACGTGCTCAAATATACCCTTTACTATTATGTGTGATTTGGCACTGAAAATAGATTCTAGTCTCGAGCACTGCTCAAATTAAGCCCTGGATAGTTCAGTTGGAAGCACAATGACTGTATACAAACACTGTATTTCAAAGGTGTTTTGAAGCTGACTACACAGTCATAAATTCTCCACTTTTTTGTTTATAAAAACATAATATAGTACACCAGGTAAGTGGTTTGGGAAGGGAAAGTTGCAGACAAGGTGACTGAGTTAGGATATTTACACTCGCACTGTATGGTATTTCCTGCTGTATCCCATATAGCAAGGATAATGTACTTTTTGTGATTATCCAGTTCCTCACGCTAATAAAAGCTCTTTATTGAAACTTTCTAAACTAGGAGGTTTCCTCTTGAAGATATTCCTCTGGATGAAAAGGAAGCAGCAAACTGGCTTCATAAACTTTACCAGGAAAAGGTAAATAGCTTGTCAGCCTTTAGGATCTTATAAGAAATTAAGAGGAATTAAGTCAGAGGTTAAAAGAGAAGATGTTTCAGACTTAATTGACAAATTAATGATCAATAAATCACCGGGCCCGGATGGCATCCACCCAAGAGTTCTGAAGGAACTCAAGACTGAAGTTGCTGACCTCTTGACCAAAATATGCAACTTGTCCCTTAAAATGGCCACTGTGCCAGAGAATTGGAGGATAGCTAATGTCATGCCAATCTTTAAAAAAGGAAGGAGGGGGAACCCGGGAAACTATAGGCCTATAGTAACTAACCTAACATCTGTTCCAGGGAAGATGTTGGAAAATCTCATTAAGGATAAAATCTTAAAACACATAGAAGAACAGGCTTTGCTGAGGGAGAGTCAGCATGGCTTCTGCAAGGGGAAGTCTTGCCTCACAAACCTTTTAGAATTTTTTGAAAAGGTCAACCGGCATGTGGATGCGAGCGAACCCGTGGATATTATATATCTGGATTTTCAGAAGGCGTTTGACACGGTCCCTCATGAAAGGCTCCTGAGAAAACTCCACAGTCAGGGAATAAGGGGGCAGGTCCTCTTGTGGATTAGGAACTGGTTGAAGACCAGGAAACAGCGAGTGGGAGTCAATGGGCAATTTTCACAATGGCGAGAGGTGAAAAGCGGTGTGCCCCAAGGATCAGTCTTGGGACCAGTGCTTTTCAACTTATTCATAAATGACCTGGAGTCGGGGATAGGCAGTGAGGTGGCCAAGTTTGCAGATGACACTAAACTTTTCCGGGTGGTGAAGACCAGCAGGGATTGTGAAGAGCTCCAGAAGGATCTATCCAAACTGGGAGAATGGGCAGCAAAATGGCAGATGCGCTTCAATGTAAGTAAGTGCAAAGTGATGCACATTGGGGCAAGAAATCAAAACTTCACGTACACGCTAATGGGTTCTGAGCTGTCTGTGACGGATCAGGAGAGAGATCTTGGGGTGCTGGTGGACAGCTCGATGAAAGTGTGTGGCGGCTGTGAAGACGGCCAATTCCATGCTCGGGATCATTAAAAAAGGGATTGAGAATAAAACGGCTAATATCATTATGCCTTTGTACAAGTCGATGGTAAGGCCACATCTGGAGTATTGTGTCCAGTTCTGGTCACCACACCTCAGAAAGGATATAGTTGAGTTGGAAAAGGTGCAGAAAAGAGTGACCAAACTGATTCGTGGGCTGGAGCACCTCCCTTATGAGGAAAGGCTACAGCGTTTGGGGCTTTTCAGTCTGGAAAAAAGGCGCCTGAGGGGGGACATGATTGAGACGTATAAAATTATGCATGGGATGGAGAGAGTGGACAGAGGGAAATTCTTCTCCCTCTCGCACAACACCAGAACCAGGGAACATGCATTAAAATTGAGTGGAGGGAGAGTTAGAACGGACAAAAGAAAATATTTCTTCACCCAGCGTGTAATTCATCTGTGGAACTCCTTGCCACAGGATGTGGTGATGGCACCTGGCCTTGATGCCTTTAAAAGGGGTTTGGATAGATTAATGGAGGAAAAGACCATCACAGGGTATAAGCCATAAGCAACCTCCTGGTTTTTTTAGAAGTAGGTTTTCTCTGTGCCAGGTGCAAGGGAGTGACAACAGAAAACGGATTATCTTGTTGACTGTGTGCTCTCGGAAGCATCTGGTGGGGCCACTGTGAGATACAGGAAGCTGGACTAGATGGGCTTTTGGCCTGATCCAGCAAGGCTCTTCTTATGTTCTTATGTAAATTATCAAGAGAAAAAGCAATTCACATCTCTCTAAGGATGCAGTGAGGTCTTTGATCAGGAGGTGTCTTACAATTGTTTGTTTTGTTATTTTAAAATAACCAGCAGCTGCCAGGAGGCAGGGGAAAGTCAGATTGGGACTGAGGTGGTAGGCTTATTTTTCCCCATACCAAATAGGGTATCTATATGGTATCCTTTGTGCTGAAAAGAGCAGGTTTTGGGGGGTGGGAGGAAGAATTTTATGGCATAAAAAGAGTTACCCCTTGAGTACTGGGGTTCTAGTCCATTCTTCCACTGCCTTCTATGGCTATTAACTTTTTAAATGGGAGATTGTGATAATGGATCTCCTTCATCACATCTAGTATTGACCCTTAAAGTATGGTATGATATCGATTTTCGTACTTAGGCCAGATTTTTTTTCTGTGTCTGTTTTTTAATTGGATTTGATTAAAATAATCTAAAAACATTTCCCCCCCCTTTCTTTGAGTTACTGACAGATTATTTATTAAGATGAGCTTAATAGATTCATTGGGGGGGGAGAGAGAAAACTGTGATAACGAAATAAAAACACTTTCTGCTAAAAAAAAAATCTGCGAAAAAATTAACAAAATAAAACCTTATAATTTTGCATCATTCTTCATCTGCTGATACTGTACAACCTATACCACCTAGCTAGCATACTTTTAAAGCGGTTACAATAGATAAAAATGGGAAAGATTTGGAATAAAAACACATAGCACTGCTTTCTGCTATTTTGTTTTGGTTAAACACCGAAATCTGTGAAAAAATAAAACCATTTTCTCCCACCTCTACTCATTTGTGCACACATTCCTGGGAGTGAGCCCTATTGAACACAATGGAACTTATTTCTGAGTAGACACACACAGGATTGGACTGTTGGTTTTTTTTTTTTTTAATTATGCTAATATGAGAGGAACAATGGAGTGAAAAAGAAACTGTAACGTAATAAAAAGAAAAATGACAGGTGTGCTCTGTCTTACAAGAGAGTAATGTGCTTCAGGAAAGAGGCCAAAATTACCTCAAAAAGAATCTATCGGCAAGCAAAATATCTCCACTATTATCTCGTGAGTGGCTAACAGGTCAATCCTAAGCATCTTTCCTCAGAAATAAGTCCCACAATTCAGTGGATCTTACTCTCTAGTAAATGTGTATAGGATTGTATCTTCAGGCTAGCATTTCTTAGAGCCACTACCCAATATTTGAGATGGTTGAGGGTGACCAGGCTTGAATCATGTCACAGTTTACTGAGAGACCTAATATCGAAAAACTTTGGTGTTTTACTGCCCCTGTTCCTATCTTATGTGACTAATGTCATGTATGAATTTGGTCCAGCATCACATTCAGCTTTCGGGGAAGCACTGTACACCTTGCTGCTTGGTTTCTTCTCTGTTTTTCTTTAACTCGCCATCCACCAAATAGTGACAGGTTCAGTATGTAATGCGAGCAGAACTGCCATCCGTGGTTGCACTAGCCCACCCAGTAAAGAAAATAATAAAATAGCAAATACTTTTTATAAATTCAACGTGTCATATGTAAGGTTACCGTGAGGACAGTATGCATGACTCTCAACATGTATAATTACAATCCGATTGCCATGGTTTATAGCAATTCAACTCTATAAGGTTACAGTCTCGACGCCACCTATAAGGGACGTGCAGAACAATTAAAAGCACGTATACATTTCTTAAATGTAAAATAAGATTATACTCCATGAATCCTAATGCGGTGGTCAGAAGAACAAGTCTCACAAGTTCCTTTGTAGGTCACCAGATGTCTTGTCTTCGTTTCTGAAGGCAACCGAATTACAGGTCCTGACGGCTTGAGTTCTGAAAATAGTTCAGAACAGGCATATAAACAATAACTTCTGCTGGCTTCTTCGGTCTCTCTCAGGAGTAGCTCTTTTCTCCCTGGTTTAAAGCAAACCGCTCACCTCAGAAGTGCTGCTTACTGAGCAGTCACACATATTATGCAGTTGAATACCAGTACTACAAGATACAAGAATGCAGTCAGGAACTTTAAAGGATGTAATTAACAGCAATGTTGGTTCCCTGTTTTAAGGCCCAATTCCTGATCAAAACTGTATTTAACCAGCCCTAAAAGAATAAACGGTTCCCCAGTCCCATGGAAGAATTTTTACACAAACCTCAATATAGTTTAGACCAGGGTCCCTCAACCTTTGGGGGCCCGCGTACCCCCTGGGTGGGTCCCTCCAAGCACCCCCTGACCCCCCAAGCCCCGCGTACCCCCTCCCCAAAAGTGCACCCCCAAATGTGAAAAAACGCTTTTTTTTTAATCTCACGATCGATCTTGGATCTTGCGAGACTTCGGGAGATCCAACATGGCGGCGGCTGTTAGCAAAGGTAGGGAGAGCTACGAGGGACGATTCCGGAACTGCGGTGCGGCTGAGCGGGTCCTCCGGCTTGCGCCTCAAGCTGGAGGGAGAGGCTACAGCCCTGCCAAATCGGACCTGCTCGGCCACGCCGCAGGCCGAAGAAAAGCGCTTTTTTCACCTTTTGGGGGGATTCGGGGAGGTGGTACGCGGGGAAGCATCTCGCGTACCCCCAACCTGTGGCCTGCGTACCCTTTACAATCTTATTGTAAAGATCCTTATCGGATCTAGATAAGCCTGCCTATGTAAACCGCCTTGAATAACATCTGAAGAGCAATCTGAGGATAAGAAAGGCGGTATATAAATAAATAAATACCACAGGTTGAGAACCTCTGGTTTAGGCCTTCAACAGTAAGCTCTGCAGGCTTCCTCAGTCCTTGTCAGGAGCAGTTGAAGAGCAGCTTTCTCCTGGTTTAGACCAAGCCTCTGGATCCTTCTGTGAGCAAATAGCTCATCTCAGGGATGCTAATTAACAAGCATGCTCTAACCATCTAATTGTGGAGGATTGCTACAACTTCTAACGTTGGCACCAGATATACAGTACTTGCTTCTACATTATTTTTCTTTGACTGGTAAAAGTGGTGATAATCAGCATGGGGGTACACATAGATGGTATTTCTTTGCTATGGTTTCTGTAACTGATGATCGTTCCAAGTGGTTTCAAAAAAATGGTACAAGATCTACAGAAGCATTGGTGTATGGAAGAATGCCCAAACCATCAATAAGAGTATTATACCAAGAACGAATCATCTTCCCCTGGATTAAGGTCATTAAAAATACTTGACATTTAAAATGTAATTAAAACTTTAAAAATGACTTTAAAAGTCTCCTTTAAAATGCAATAGAAACAATTTTAAAACGCACAGCATGACGTTTCATTCATAAGCTATGAATATCATCAAATGCAACGAACGCCTGTGACTGGCACGAAGATGGTAATCAACACAACTATCTTGCCGGCATTTAAAGGATATCAAGCATGTCAGGCAATAAGAGTATTGTTGGGTTGTCAGTAAAAGGAGCATAGCGGGGTCTAGTTTTCCTTAATGGGTTGTTCCTAAATGGTTGTAATCCATCAGAAATTCAGATTCTTCCCACAGCAGCTAGTAGTACTTGGTCACAGAGGCAGGCCTTAATGATAGTGTTAAAAACGATGGGTTTTGGAGATTTGACAGTAAGCCCATATCTTTCCAAATTAGGAAGTATATTATTTCTTTCTTTCTCTTCCCAAGGATGCTTTGCAAGAGAAGTATAATCAAGAAGGTATATTTCCTGGGCAGCAATTCAAACCTCCCAGAAGACCATGGACTCTCCTAAACTTTCTCTTCTGGGTCACAATTCTCCTGTCTCCCCTCTTCAAATTTGGTTTTGGAATTTTTGCAAGCGGATCACCTCTTCTGATTCTATCATTCCTTACCTTTGTTGGAGCAGGTAATAACACCAAGGAATATTTTTTTAAATTTTACTATGGAGTATTCTAGGGTGGAGAGTTCTTTTAGCCTCATGGCATACATTCCTTATCTTTAATCCTCCCTCAAGGATATGCTACTAGAAGCTTGAACAAGCCCGTTCTCCCCTCTCTTTTTCTCAAATGATGCCCTGAACATTTCCTAGGTCCTGGACATCACTGAGAAGAGATATTTGTCGGGTGGTTTTGGTTTTAATAAGAATCTTTTAACTTACAAAACAATGTACCTGTGCATACTTGGGAGCCTCTCAAGAATGCAGAAACCATTGCCTTATTTTTGAGTGGCCCTGTTTCACATTGGCATTGTCAGGTTGTGTATTAGAGGGAACAATAGGGACCAGCAAGCTGTATGTAACCAGCCCCTAAGAGGAGTGCTCCTGTTCAGAGCTCCCACCAGCCTGGAACAAAAACCATGTAGCACTGTTCAAGCCTCATGGCAGGGGATGGAGTTTTAGTGAAAGAAACATGAGCATTTTATTGCTATATAGTGTGTTTGTGGGAGGGAGGATTAAGGTATCCTCCTTCCTTTCCTTTCTCATAAAACATCCCTATAGAGTGAAGAGAAGTGTCTTAAGGGGCAGGGACAGCATCTGGGTCTCCTGGTGGTTCGCAACCCACCAGTTGGAGAACTGCTGCTCTAAATCAAGCTGTTAGAAACTTACTTAGACTGATTCTCTCTCTGCCCTGCTTTCTAGTTTTCTGTGAATTTTTTCCTTTCAGGTGACATCTCCACCACTTTTTGTCTCAGTTTAACCCTATGACCTTTACGTTCGGTAAAGTCCTGAAATCTCACAGGCCAGTTGGGGGGATTAAAATGTTTTTTTAATTAAATTTACAGCCTATATACTTCTACATATAGAAGTATGAACCTTAGAGAATCCTTCATGTATGTAGAAACTTATGCTTTATTTTTGGTGGTTCCATTTTGCTTCCAAACCAATAGGTGCTTGACCACTTGAATCCACTGTTGGTATATATGATGTTGATTATAATATATGTATGTATGCAAACTTTTCTTGCTACACTCCCTATAGTCTACACTGTACCACTGATAACTAAACTTTCTCTCCACCTCTATTTTAAAGCTTCCTTTGGAGTGCGTAGACTGATAGGAGTAACGGAAATAGAAAAAGGCTCCAGCTATGGCAACCAAGAATTCAAGAAGAAGAAATAATTTTACAGATGCAGTCCTGAACACATGATGAGACTATGGTATCAGATTAACTTCATTGAAAGAAAAACACTTAGAAAACTTATCTTTTTTTTCTTATTAATGGATAACTAATACTTGAGCCAATACTGAAGAAATCGGAATATTGAAGAGAAGAGGAAACAATTGACTACTTACCTGCCTAAGGATCACTGTATTCATAGTTTTTGGAGAAAATATGGGCTAAACCCCCCCCCCCCATTTTCTGCTTTGTTATGAGAGGGGAAAATTCTAAGAGGAGTTACATGCATCTTCAGATAACTGGTGTGTCTTTCGAGAGTGCAACACTTGCTTTGCAAGAGGAGCCACTGAATGTTTCTTCTTGCTAAAATCAATTTAATATTTTCTTATTTTTAGCATTTTTTAAAAATAATAAGGCTGCATACACTGCAGCGAAACACAGTCTCTAATTATTTTACAGCTGTTACTTGGGGGAAGGAAGCCACTTGAAAAAGCAACTTCATTCTTGCAGACATGCTATTCTAGTTTAATATTTATTAACATTCACAAGAAAATGGATAATGGAATTTTGATGGCAGCAAAACCGTCCGGATAAGCACATACTTTAGACCAAACTTCATTTGAATAAAATTCCAAGCTTTTCTTCTTCGTTCCCCATGTTTGTATCCCCGTTAAAATTGGAACATTATCCATTTCTTACTTATTATCCTACATTACTCATTTCCTACCTACTTGCTATTTTTGACCCTAAGATTTGGGCCTGTGTGACCAAGGCTACTCCAGTCATCTGGCCTTGGAGTTTCTTCCAAAGATCCATTCTGCTTTGATTCTCCTGTGTGGCTTGTTGCAGAAAACAGCACAAACCAGCACAGGAGTCTGGAAAATGCTCTGCTTTTTAAAACTATTTTAAAAGGTAAATACATGAGAGTACAGAGAGGGGAAATATTGCACCTCTTGGGTGGCAATCCTAAGCATGTTTTCTTGAAAGTATTTTAATTAAAATCAGGTGACTTTCCTTCCAAGTAAACATGTTAAGGGCCAGGATGTCAGTTGCCTGTTATATTACAATAGAGCGCCATGTAAACCAAGAGTCACTTTGGCACTTTTAAAAACATCCTTAATATCAAACCTTCTGCTGTCAAGTGCTTGTGTTGTCTGTTACAAATTAGAGCTGCCAATATGGTTTCTACCCTCTCTGACTCCACTGTGATAGGAGTTACCCAGGAACAGCCTGTATGCAATGGCTGCATTCAGTCACAGTGCATAGAGCATTCTTCCTTGTGGAAAGTCACTTGTTTGAAGTAGCCTGCCATGCAGAGAAGGCACTAGCACCCCAAATCAACCATATTTAGATTGGTGTGGTGGTAATCCTTCTAGGTGAATAGCTTGCCACGAGGCAACCTCCCTGAAGAGGCCGGCTGTGTGCAACTGTCCTTAATAAAGATTTGCTGGTTTTGCATATGTTTCTAAAAGGGGTGGGTGGGGTATCTGTAGGTATGTGGCAGTGCATTTCTTTCTTCTTCCAGTGTGGGGGGTCAACGTTTTCCATTTGCTCTGCACCAGGAAAATCTATTAATGAAATTCTATAAATAGAATGCAAAGCAGTATGAGGCCCTACTGCTCCTTATGATGTAATATTAATGCACACTTTCTTATATAAAAAGATTTGATTAAAGAATTGTATGAAAATCAGTTTTTCTCACTCACACATTAGGTAAATGTGTTAATAGTTTACTTTCAGAATGTAACTGTTGACTTTAACTTTTCCCCCCACCTGCAGGACCTCATTTAAGAATTTTCAGAATAACTTTGCAGTTTGCCACTTTGAAGCTTGGGAATTCTTTTCTTTTTGTGGAAACTAGTTATGTTTGCTTTCTCATGAATGTTTGCTTAGGGGTTTCTAAATGACCATTTACTGAATAAATGACAGTAGTGTTTGAAGTTCTCTTGTGGGCCATGATCAAAACATCTGATATGTATGCATGGTAGAGAATGGCATGTGGGAGAACTGTGCACGCAGCTGAAACGTCGCTTGCTGTTCTGCCACACCAGCTCCTATTGCTGAAGAGTCAAGCCATCTTTCTGGCTACACAATGGTTTGTCTCTTCAGCAAGAAGACTTACTGCAGCAAAAGCTTTGATTACATACAATTCTTCCCTGCATGTACATACCAGTACTTTGGATCACAGCCCATCGTTTCCATGTATTTTGCTGCATCTTTCCCCCAGCAGAACATTGTACTCTCATCAGTCCTGGAATAGGCAGGCTAAGCTTCCTGAGAAGGAATAAAATCTACCCTGACTATAAGGGCAGATGACTCTCATTAACTTCATTGGAAGTTGAATATGTGCTTCTTGGGAAGGGGCAGAATCCAGCCACACATGTACCTTTTTACTCAGTGGATATTTTTTGCTGCTTGTTCTGTTTTTTAACCAAGTTAAGACAGCTGAAAGACTCTGCTTTTCTCTGTTTTCTAACCAGAGAACTGAAACAGGCAGGCTTGTTTTCTAAAAAAAAGGTACTTGGTAAATAATTCCTGCTTGTTGAAAAGGTTGATTGTATTTTTTTCTCCCTTTAACAGACACTGTATAATTGCTTTCTGAAGATGATGTTGAATATGTTTTAATTGCACTCAACAACAAAAGTAAAGCAGGGCTTGTAAAGCACTGCAGAACGCTGCCTGTTACTTGTGAGCAAGGCAAACCCTATGTTGGTAGATAAAGCCAGAAACCTTAACCGAATTTAGCAGGGTGGGCAGTGGTGGCTGTGCAGGAGGAGGCTGAAAGGAAGAAAAGAGCAAGTGCACAAATCCTTTTAAAAAATAAGGTTCCAATCTCCATTTAGTGCAGGTAACTCCTGCTTAAAGGTAATGGGAGTAGTGCATGTACATTATGGGGGGGGGGAAGCAGATGTTTTTCCTTCTGTTTTATTTTCATATCATGACATATTGATCATATTTTGTTTTGAAAACATACTATACACAATTTGTTTGCAATTCTAGAAAGACATATCAATTTTGAAAACTGAAGTACAGTATACAACATTGCACAAAATAGTACAACAGCTCATCTTTTTGGCTTGAACTTTGGTTTGTCTCTTCAGATAGTTTTTTTTTTTAATATGCAGAGTATGTATGAAAGAATCTTGTTGGAAATAGCAGAAAGTGTGTCTCATAAAGAATATCAAGTGGTTTGGATTGGAACAGTGAGCATAGATTTTATACCTTTCACTATTTTCTTCTGGTTTAATAGAACATAGCTTGTATATTTGACTACCAAGCCCTTTGAGAGCAATAATAAACAAAATATATCATGAACTTTCTCTCTCCTTTTTTTCCACCACCTCCCCATTTTTGGGGGGGTCTTCACTATTCAGTTTTAACCATTGTTAGAGTATAACAGCACCTACCCTTTCCCCTCCCTTCCATTTTCAGTGCTTCATTTGTGCTTTGATCTATTCAACTTAAAGTGTAAGTTTTAAGTAAATGTATGGTTTGGGATCCAAAGCAGTACTTTAGGGACATCCAAGAGCGTTGTGTGTGCGTGTTTCAATTTTCCTTTGTACAGCAGCTCCCCTATTCCATATTGCACAAACTGCTTTTGAAGTTCTCTTCCATTAAAAAAAGAAGACTTGCAAAGCAGTATAGGGTGGTGGTTGTTCTGCTGATTGAAAAACACCACCACTACCTTACCAAACTAGTTGTGCAGTTCTTTACTTCTAGGCCATTGGACTGCAAGCTGTCTGGAAGTTGAATGCATTTAAGGCCCCTTAAAACCATCAGGCTATAAGGGCATGCACTGAGGCCACTATTTTTATTTAGTATAACAGCACTTTCAGTGTATGAAGTGACTTTCTTAGATTTACAAAAGATATATGAACAAGAAAAAATTATCAAAACTCCCCAAACAGAGATGAGTCATAGTTAAGAAGGTATGTTTCTTCCAGATTGAATGTACCGAAATTGTTTTCAGTCCTTGCAAGTGGGTGCATCTATTGACTGAATAGGCTGGATTATACTGAAATTGCCCCAAGGGAGAGAAATTACTTGTAACAGATAAAGCATTGGATTTCAGAATGAAATAATTTTACAGCCTGTGTTGGTTTTTATTGTTTTTACACTAGATGCAACTCTGAAGGGAGGTAAATAAATCGGTAAATAAAGGAATAACCACTTAAGGTTGGCTTTTGCTTACAGAGAGCACTCTATTAATCAGTTAACTATATGTAATATTAATCGGAATGTCTTCTTGCATTCAGTATCAGACAAATCCCTTCACCACCCATCAAGTTATCCACTTATCCTATTGACATCTACTTTGACCACACAGCTGGTATTTTACTTTGTGATGGAGTTGTATTCTTACTCTTGATTTGGATTCTGTTAGTTGCTGCATTGCAACTAACGTGCCATATCTATAAATATTTTATTGGCAAAGTCTGATTTTATAACCTTCCTATAATGAATGCATGTTTCTGGAATCTAGCTTTTAAAAACAGAAATATATGGTACAACTCTTCATTACACTGTAAATTACCTTGAAAGAAGACACTGTAGAAGTGGGGTTTGAGAGCTGTGTTTTAGTTTTGCCATCAAGCTTCCTTGATGGGTGGAAGTTACCACCTTCCCTTCAAGAATGCACTTTTTTGGCTGGTAGATATGCTGCTTTTCTTTCTATTCTCCCTACCCCTTTGGACTTCATATAATCTCTTTTTCTTGGAGAGGGGAAAGCTACCTGCCCATCAGTGTTGCAGCTAACAGAGAAAAGGCTGTGCTTGCAGTGGGGCCTGGAATTTTGTTACTGAATTACGTGCATTGAATCGCTAATGGTCCTTCAGCATTGTGCCCATAATATTTTGCTTTCTGTGGGCTTTGTTTTGGAAATAGCCTTCCCTGTCATTTACGAGCTCAATAACTCTGAGCTTTTCTGGATAAATCATGAATTATACTTCACTGGATGCCTCTCTTCTGCTTGTTCAACTTGGGCTTTCACTTACTCAAGTACTTATTTATCACTTACTGCTACTGACTGGTAATATTTGTCCCAGTTCAGATCCTTGGGAGTGCCAGGGAAGGTCTTGAACAGCATTCATGCCCCAGTGCCCCATCTCCAACGTGTAGTTTCCTCTGTAAGCCTGGCAGATTGATCTCAGTGTTTTGAGAGTGCCATCTAGGCTGCAGTATCAGCTTGCCTGAGTACTCAGTCAGCTGACCCCAATGGCCAATCCCTGTCAACCTGCTCTATGAAGTCCTAGCCTCTGAGTCTGAGTTAGCGATTCATCAGTCTGAGTAGCTCATCTCTTATGTGAGGCTGCTGTTTTGCCTACATTGCTCCTCCCTTTCCTTGATTGCTGACCTTTGTCTTTTACAGACTGTGCGCCTGATTCTGGCTGACTTGGACCAGCAGTCAGCTCTACCCCCCAGCCCTGGAATCCTGACCATCTAGAGCCCCACCTTTACAGAGGCCTGACGGAAGCTGAACAGAGTAAATCTGGATCTCAAAACAGCTTAGCAACATTAGAGAGAGAAAGGGATATCTGAGTTTCCTCATTTTGTTGAAGTTCTTTCCCTCTGACATATGAAGACATGGTTATTTATTATTAATTAATAATAATAATTAATAATAATAATGGTATTTGTAGCTTCAGAGAGCATCTGTGTGACTTATACACTCAAGATTATGATTCATGTCACCCAGTTGAGCTTCTGATTATCAGCACTGTCCAGAGATCCTTGCTTTAAAGCTGAAATTTAAGTAGAACTTTCTGGCCACCCCTTTAGGATTTCTGCTGCTAAAGCATCTTCCTCCTCTCCCTCTCCTCTTCCCAATGATGTTCTCCAGGTCTTTTTTGTTGGATCCCTTTTTTTTTTTTCATTTCTCTATTTTTCCCCATGTGATCCTACTATTTATTTTATTGGGTTTGGCGATCATTTCTACAGCAATCACCTTCAGCTGTATTCCTTTACCCTTGAGCTGTCTTCATCCTGTCTCACTAATCTTTTCACTAAGTTGTCGTTCTGCCATTTCTCATTGGATATATTCCCATCTTTGTAAGCTCATTTTCTCTAAGATGGAGTTTCTTGGTTCTCCTCAAGTTTCCTCTATCCCTGCTTATTTTTCATTCACATTTAATGATCTTTATCCCCTTTTTTCTTAGGTCCACAACCTTGGCATGATTTTTCTTTTCCCAATATACTGTGCATTAGATTTCCTGTCAAATCCTATTCCTTTCAACTTTTGTTCAATTTTTGGGATTCATAGTTCTGCCATGAAAATATAAGTGGCTTGCAGTATGTTTGGCATAAGTGACTCTCAGCCCAGTCCTATGTGTCCCAGCACACCTCCCTTGCTTTCGCAGACTGCCATAAAGCAGTCCATGCCAGTCGTAAACGCATCCCCGACAGCACGCCGAGCAGCGCACTGCCGGGGATGCTGGCAGGAAGGCCTCTGCCTTCTCAAGTGCACTGGAGGACGCTCAGACACGCGCTGCAGATGGTGAGGAGGCAGGGAAGGCATAATGGGGGCGGGGAAGCAGCGGGAGGGGGAGGATCCACTGCGGATGGCCTACACCTGATACTATCCCCCTTCCCTGCAGCCTCCCCACCTCTTCTCCTCAGAGGTACGCTACCTAAATTGCTAACATAGCTCCGAGGAGATCAGTTGCTGGTCATAAGGCGTAAGGGGATTGAATGTCCCCTTGACCTGCGGAAGGCTCCCAGTCTGTTCCCCCGCACAGGATGCAGCGGCTGCCATTTTGGCACCGTTGCATCAGTGGGGAGGGGGGAATGAATACGATTGGGCTCACAGGCAGTGAGAACACCTGGCAAGCTTGGATACAAGAACAAGAAGATTTGTTGGCCTGGCTATGGTCTAGAGTCAGGTCTGTACTCTTACATGCCTCTTGCATAGTGAGCTGCTGCTAGCTGTCCAGCTCAGTAGATTAGAGAACATCTCACCACAGCATTTATGGGTTACATATGTACCGCCACAACTTCCAGAGGGATCAGTCTGTTACAGCAAAAGTAGCAGAGCTTTGTGGACCTTACAGACTAACCAATGTATCATAAACTTACAGCCTGATCCAGTGTAAACAGAGAGTGGCGGAGCGTTCTCTCTGCTGCTCTATGCCATTGCAAACGCGCCATAAAGCGCATTTGCAACGACTTTAGAGTAAGAGCCGCCAGGGTGAAGGTCAGCAGCCCTTACTCCCCCGGCAGACAGTCCCTGTGCCCACCAGAGGAAGGTAACTCCTGCACCGGCCGGTGCAGGGGAAGGGAGAACCGGGTAGTGAGGGATGGTGGCTATTGGCCAAACCTGGCAGGGAGAGGGCGGCGATATCAGCGGTACGCTTCGCCTATATCCCGCACCCTTTCCGGGCCTAGTTTGGCCTTACTCCCCCGGCTCAATTGTATGCCAACTCCAGGGCTGGCATACATCCGAAGAGGCCCAGAGGACCCCGGCTGCTCTGCACCTGGGAAAGGGAACGAGCGTCCCCTTCTCCCAAGGCACTCCCAGGCTGCCCTGGGGCAGCCCGGGCCATGGGGTGGCGCAGTGGGTTAAACCACTGAACCAAGAGCTGTTGATCAAAAGGTCGGCAGTTCGAATCCGTGCGACTGGGTGAGCTCTCACCGCTCGGCCCAGCTCCTGCCAACCTAGCAGTTCGAAAGTATGTCAATGTGAGTAGATAAATAGGTACCGCTTGTGGGAAGGTAAACAGCATTCTGTGTTCCAGTCACACGCTTTGCGCTGCAGCAAGGAGAGTCACGCCGGCCACATGACCACGGAAGCGTCTTTGGATAGCGCTGACTCTTCGGCTTCGTAACAAGGATGAGAGACATGTCCTAGAATCGGACATGACTGGACTTAAATGTCAAGGGATACCTTTACCTTTAATTTTATTTTGTTTCATATAATTTCCTAGTACCTTCAAAGTATTAAACTGGCACCCCTTAAACTGTGACTATTGTACTGCAAGAGTAAGGTGATACGGAGGCTTCTCTACCTGTGTAAAAAAATAATTCAAAGGTTGCTCTCTCAATTTGTCTAGCACTTGTGCTGTCCTCCATGGGAACTGATATTCTGACTGCCTACTATATGACATAGTGGTCTGTAAACCTGGGGGTGGGCAAATGGTAGATAATGATCTCGGGACAGCAGCAGGGAAGGCAAGGCAATGCTACTGGGAGAAATAATATCCAGAGCAGCCCTTCAAGCCAGTGGGTTGTATCCCAAGAAAGTTCATCCTGGCAAAGCACCACTGAAATCTATGAGAACAGTTATTCGTGCCTAACTTAAGTCCCATTCATTTCAATGGTTCAGGACTGTTTTTCTAAGCATACAGCTCAATCTTAATTTGATACTATAAGGCCACTCAGTCTTGTGTGGTCTACCTTTCTTTTTTTTTACTAGACTCCTTGTGGTCCACTAATGTGGGTTTAAATTTATAAAGCAAGAATGCATAGAAGCAGCCGTTAAAGCATAATTGATCTGTATTGGTGATCCCACGTGTGCAGTGCACCCGCAGATAAGTGCCTTGGTGGATGAGAAGACCCAGGTCCACCTAGTCCAGCACTGATTGCAAGAATCCCAGCAATCAGCAGACATTAAGTCGTCCACTAGAAACTGGCCATGGGTCTCTGTTGTTCTCTGGACAAAGTGCTCTAACAGCACAATGCTGCTGAACAGGAAGAGGTCATTTTTCTCCTCTTCTACAGCGCTTCTTGAAGACTAAGCTTTATGTTGGTACAATATCTTTTCCATAATGTTTGCTGTGCAATTTTCAGTAGCTGCCAAAACAAATGCAAATAAAACAACAATACTGTCGTCAAATGACTGTGCTTTAAATTCCAAAGAATGTAATTTCAATAAATCACATTTGTTCAAGATCTGCAGTTCTTACTCTGAGTAACTCATTAAGAGAACAGAAAGCCAGCACGATGTGTGTTCATCACTTGGTACCATTGTTTGTATAGTCGAATAATTATTCTCTGTATACAGTAGGTCCACATGTGTTAAGAAGGCATCAGCAGTAATTGCCAGCAAGCAAAAACATATGTTCCTAATAATTCTTAGCATTTATATAGCACCTTAGAAGTGCCTCACATATGTCCTTAGTAATCCTTACAACAACCCTGCAAGATAAGGCCAAGTGTTGTACTGTGTCCATATTGCACATGGGGCCTGAGAAACTTCAGTTTCTCTAGGGCCACCTAGAAATGAGTTCATATTAGTCTTTGCCACTGTACTACACATGCATTCCATAAGTAATACATGTTCTTATCACAGATCATTGATATTAGACAGCTATCTACTCTGCTGGCCTAGTAATCAGGAGACATTGTCCACAATAGCACTACCTGACACAATTTTCTTTGCATTATTACGGTGGTTACTTCAGAAGGCACAGTTACTAGAAGATTTATAGTCCCACGGAAGGTAATATCTCCACAGAAACGTAACTTCACAAAACCTCATTCACAACAATTTTTCTGACACCCAGCTACCCCAGGGTCGCTGAGGGGCATTATGGGTTTACAACAACAAGTCAAGTTACAGCTGGGATGGTTTACCCTGAAAACAAAGGTACCCACTAGTTAAATGGGCTACAAGATCCCTACCAGATGCTTTAGGTTTTTGTATCAGTGCTTCCTTTTCATTGGGTTGCTACAAGCTCTGTGCTTTTTAAACACTTACATTAGGCAGAAATTCAGCAAGTGAAACATTTTCTCCCTTTCCCATGCTGGGGAAAAGCTAGGGGCGGGGCAAAATGGCTATCCTCTCTTTACTCTTTTCCACGGTCCCTGACAGCTCTCCTTTTTGACTTCAGATTCTTTCAACCTTTAAGAACTTCCAAAATAATGGTTAGGGTTAATCAAAAGCACTGGTTGGTCTGCTGGCTTTAGTCTTCAGCTGTGTTGTGCTTTGATCTCAAGTTGCGGTCCAAGTGGCACCACCAATAAAATACTGTACATGTGTGTGACTGAGACAGTGCGTTTAAAGGTGTTTTTTTCTGTTAAAAGAATCAAAAAAGAGGATGAGATTATAGGAGAAACAAAGTGGGAAGGGAAGAAGGAAAAAACCACATGGGAAAAAATTGAAAGTGGGTCCTATACTGCAGGAGTTCTAGAAACCTTGAAGACCTTTGATCTACAGTACAGTTGCCCATTGTCTTTTTTTCCTCCATTATTTAGCCCCATACACTGTTGCTATATAGAGTACAGATGTACTTCTTGCTCATGCAAATTCTCTGTAGTGTGTTCCAGTGTGTATCCTTCTTTGCACAGATGTTCTTTAGGCATGGAAGTACAGTACCAACAACAGCCCCCAAATCCCAGCAAAATAACAAGCAACCAATTGATAAAAGAAGGTTTATTCAGACAATGCATCTACTATTTCACTTGAAAATCATGGATGAGCAGCAGGTAGTAGAGAGTAAGGGAAGGCTGTGACACTTCTCGGAGAACAGAGCTTCAACTCCCTTTTTCTACAATCACTTCCCTCTTTTGTTTATTGAAAAACCAGCAAGCTGGAATCCACATAGAAATGTCTATCTTCTGCTAGAGATAATTTTATCGTTGTTGTTTTTTTGGCAACTCCTGAGGCCTAGCTTCTTGACTTTCCACTTGCCCCTTAAAAAGAAGTTTTACATGCATCAATCTAAAATGGAAATTATTCAGATCTCTCTGCCTGGAAGATTCCTATCCTATTAACTGTTGCTGAAACATGAGGGATGTTTATACCGTAATTATCTTCTACAAAAATACTCTATCTTGGCAAGAGAACATCTTGTGCTGTACAAATGTTTCAATGGGCTGGATATGTATGAAAGGAAGGCACGATGGAGGAAATGAAGATTTCCAGTAGAAACACTTGAAACCAAGTTACATATCTTCTGTTGCTTCTGGGAACAGAGATGGATATTGAGGATATTCCTGTAAGCCTTTCCCGCGTGTGGCGGGTTATATGGCAGTGTTAACTACTTTTGAATATGGTCTCATTGAAAACTTGGATAAAAAATATAAATAAATATCTTTCCACTTCTCCCAGCAACAGATCCCTTTTTGCAGAACCACAGTGCGAAATATACTTCATACTTCAGACCATATTACCTTATACTTCATGGTATACTTTATGGTACTTCAGACCATATTATGTAGATGGCGACACTAAACTATGGTGACACTAGATGGCGACACTAAACTACCGGTATGCAATTGCTGACTAATCCACCAGGGCTGATGTACAATGAGTATTCCCTACTAAGTTCTGAACAGTTGTTGATTTATCCTGGATGGGTTACCTAGGGAAACCGAATGCCGCTGGGAGCCACTTCATGTGTTATGGTTTCATATACAGAGAGGACTTCTCTGTGTAGAGAGAGAAAAAACCCATGTCAGATCACTTGTAAAAGATGGCATGTTTTATTTTGTTGCAAGTTCACAACTTGTGAAATGCTGTACCCCATTTGAGGAGAGTTTTGCTTCAGGAAGGTGAATCCCCAGGCTGAGATCCCATTTTTGGTGGCTTCCACATGCCTCACGTCCTCCAATATGCTTTGTTTGGGGTCAGGGCTTCCTCTGTGATGGTGCCACAACTGTAGAATTGCCTTATCAGGTATGTTCTTCATGTTGCCTCAATAGATATCAATAACCAATCTTCATTGGAATCCTGGTGCAAAAAGTGATTATACAAAACCCAATAGGTTTTTAGTTCCACTTAGATGTCAGCAGTATTACATTTCAAATGACAATGATTACACTATTCCAGTTATTCAGCAAATGTTCAAAGAAGTTTTCAACCTGGTCCCTTTAAGCATCATACCTCTGTTTTCTCAAGGGATTACTGGACTCACAAGTTTCATGTTCTGTACCAGGTTTGATCAGAACATTTTACTGTATATCAGTTCCAACAATAGTCAGATACTTCATCCAAGTAAAATAGGGGAGGGGGAGTTGATGTGGATCTTTAAACCACATAGCTAACCAGGAAGAATGGCTAGCACAACTCACTGCACAATCAAGTCAGGCTGCATCGGCCGCTCTTGGGTGTCCAACACCCAGAGAGTAAGCGGCGCCAGCGCCGCTCACTCTCCGCCAGACAGAGGACGCTGCTGGCGAACACAGGTAAGTCCTGTGTCGGGCGGTGGGGTGTGTGTGTGGTGGAACGGGGGGATTGGACCACTGGGCCCGGGAGGGGGGAATCCTCAGTGGTGCACTCCGCCAAATCCTCTCCCCCATCAGCAATGCTCTTCTCATGTTCTTAGGATTGTGCTGTAAGAATGTGTTTGTTTATCAATGTGCAGGTTGAACAGATATTCCAGGGAGGGACACAGAATAAACACAGGCAGTGCTAGTTCCTGAAATTAATATGTAAACTGTGTAGCCTGAAAGTGACCTATCATAAAAGGCAATATAATCAGTTACTAATACCGTAATGATGCACAGAAGTAAGCCCCTTAGCAATTGATACTTTCAGGATGTTTCTTTAACTGCCCAGTTACTACAGGGCCAGCCCAAGTCCTCCCCACCACACCTGAGGCAGTTTGCCAAACAGTACCTTCCTTTACCAGTACACCCACCAGCCACCACCATTCCTCCTCCTCCTGTTTCCTGGATTTGAAATGGAAGAGGGCAACAGAGCGGAAGAGGAAGTGTGGAGGAGAGGAGGTGCACTACAGCAGATGCCCCCGTGCCACCACTCAGCAATTCTCTCCACTTCCACTCTGTTCTCCTTTTTTCAGAGAGAATGAGAGGAGGAAAAAGCAGGCACCTCCACCAATCCACTGCTGGAGGTGACCATCACAGGTGGCCTCATAGAAGGGCTGTCCCCAATTTCCTAATTCACTTCCAATTGCTCAGCATCTAAATTGAAGCTACAGATTGGTTTTGCTGTCATGGAAGTCCCTTGCATGCCAGGAAAAACCTTTTAAGACATGGAGGCTGAAATGATTAATAGAAGAGCCTTCTACTCAGCTCCGTGGGTTTAAGACCACAAAGTTTGTGTGTATGGCTTCAACTTTATTCTTTCCCCTTGCAGACCACAAAGAGGCTGATAAATAGAAATGAGAGATGGAGCCAAAGCAACCCAGAAAACAGACCACATAATATGAGATACAAAATTAATGGTTGGCAGGATCCATGATTTTTTTTGTCACGGCAACCTTAGATCTTCATTCAGCTAAGGCAAAGTGAGACAGGAAAGAAAGAGGTTCAGAGAGACATTAGCCATTCTGACGACTTAATGTTGTCTCCTTTGCCTTTTTTTTGGCAGATGGTGTGCTCCCCTTTTTGTCTTCCCACTTTTTGCTCTGAAAGCTGCATTAACATATTATCTCATCTTTTAGAGCATAGGGGAAAATTGAGTTTGTATTTGCTTTTGCTTAATGATTTTATTCATAATTTATTATGAACGCCTAGGTCATTCTCATCACAGATCAATGGACAGGCTCACTCTAAAATGCTCCCTGGCAGTATTTTAAGGCCTAAGAACACAGCAGACTCATTCCTTCTCCTCCAGCTTTTTCTCCTGCAGTTTATTCCCTCACTCAATAAATGTACACACTATATGTTTATATCAAGTTGTTTATTTTTCAAATAAAAATCTGTGTGTTTTTCCTCTGCAATCTCAGAACTACTCAACTGAAGCTCTGACTTAAAACTTCTCCTTGGGGCTCAGCCCTGGAGTTCTGTCAGCTACCACCCCGTTCCTAGGAGATAGTACTTTCCCCAAACTGTAGTCCCTCTTTGGGAGACTGACTGCCCAATCCATCTCCCACCATTGCTGCTGATGCAGCTGTGCTGGCGGAGCATGCTCTGCATCCAGTGGTGGTGGGGTGATCAGACAGCCAGCAGGAGGTATGTAAAAATATATAATGTGTTTTACTTACACACACACACACCCGTAGCTGCCCGATTGCCTTTGAGTCTCCTCAGACATATGCCAGCAATTTTGCAAAGAGAGTCACAGAGATCAACCCCCCTCCCCGAAGCTCCCTCTGCCTTCTCCCTCTGTGCCCACCACATGCCTCTGTATATTTTTTGGCAGTGTACAAAGAGATTATGAGATGGTGTAGTGGTTTGGGAGTCGGACTTAGACCTGGAAGATCCAGGTTCAAATCCCCGCTCAGCCATGAAGCTTCCTGGGTGACCTTGGGCCAGTCACTATCTCTCAGCCCCACCTACCTCACAGGGTTGTTGTGAGGACAAAAGGAGGGGAGGAAATATGTACACCACTCTGAGCTCCTTGGAGGAAGGGCGGTATAAAAATGTGAAAAAATAAATAAAAATAAAATAAATTATAGCATCAAGGGAAAACAGGCAATTTAGAAGGAAAACCTGTAAAAGAAAGCTAACCTATACTCTGGCTTTGTATAGATGAAATTACAAAATGGCCCTGCTGTCTTAAACCATTATTAAGCTAAAAAGCAGCTACATCTTGTAATCAAAATGGTGGACAAAGTTGCCCTCAGATATGAGTCTCCAAGGGGAAAATAACAACCCTTCTTCTTTGGACTTAAATTGTTGGCCTAGTCAGGCCTGGAAGACTGTGCTCTGTGTCACAGGCAAGCTTAAAACCAGCCCCTATTAACAAGATTCCCAATTAGAGGGATACGAGGCAACACTAGGGTATGTATCACCCAGCGCGAGAGCTCATCGTGTCACCCCAGTGATGTCATTAGGGTTGATGTCACCCGGTGCGGTAACATGATGTCACCTCCAATCACCATTCACTCATGGTTCACCACCATTCACGTGTGTCCCTGGGCTGGGCCCGGGAAGAGGGAGGGATTGACGGCGGCTACGCCAAGATCCTATCCCCCTTCCCAGGCCTGCCCGGCATTACACCGCCCGCTCGAATGTGCGCCAGCAAAATAGCTGCTGGAGTATACCCATTGGGGCTGCTGGGGCTCTACTTGGGATAAGGGGGTGAATGTCCTGAGAAGTCCTCCAGCGGTGCCAGTGCTGGGTCCTATCTGGCTAGGATGCGGCACAGGCTCTACAAGATTGGGCTGCTAATCTCCTTGCATGCCTCAGTCCCAATTGGGATTTGAGCACACCAAAATATGGGAGGAGTTGTTTTTGTTGAGAAAACGCTGTGACCTAATGATACTGAATTAACAGCAGAGAGAAATCTGCATGAACCAATTTTGTGTGTCATATCAGTAGCAAGAATGCTCTATGCAAGAAAATAGAAAAATAAATAAGCTAAGCAAAGAGATGTTTTAATGGCAAATAGTGTATTTGTGGGAAATAGTGTATTGATAAAACTGATTGCTTATGTTAAATCTGAAACAAGGTATAATGATATGACAGACTCTGGAGACCAGAAATAGTATGTAAGTAGTATTATCTGTGTGAAGTAGGCGATGAATTTAAATTAGTTTCATGAAAAAAAGAAATATGGATAATTAGCTGCCTGGAAACCACATCTATAGCACCTTGAGTCCCATGATGGAAAGAAAATGGGATATAAATAAAATAGATCAGATATGTATGGTGAGAAATCAGTTTTTATTGTATATCTTTGTAGTAATTTTGTTATACAGTGATGTATATGCTAAATTAAAACAAAACAAAACAAAAAACCAAGACACGGCCAATCTTAAGCACACCATCGAACAATGCTTTTAACACAACATGTGCCTTGTTCCTGAGGCTGCAATCCTAACTGCACTTACTTATGCTTCACTAGTTAATTTGTTTTATTACTCAGCTGCCCTGTTCTTCATGAGATAGCCTGGGGGCATTATGCGTTAAAACATGTTAGGAAAAACTTCCTGACTTTACGAACCGTTTGGCAGTGGAACAGTCTGCCTTGGCAGTACACTCCATCATTACATAAGAAGCACCTTGCTGGATCAGGCCAAGCCAAGGCCCATCTAGTTGGCTTCCTGAATCACACAGTGGTCCACCAGATGCCTCAGGGAGGACTCAAGACAACAAGATACCAGTATCCTGTTGCCACTCCCTTGCATCTGGCATTCAAAGATGCCAGATGCACGTTGGATATAGTCATCATGGCTTGTACCTGTGGTGGACTTTTCCTCCATAAATCTGTCCAATCCCCTTTTAAAGGCATTGAAACCAGGTGCCATCTCCACATCCTGTAGCAACGCTGGCGTCGCTGCAGGGGGGCGGAGCTCTAAGTTCTGCCGTGGTCCAACCCTCCGTTACACGGGAGCACGAAGCGCCCGAGCCCCCTCGCCTTTGGAGCCATTCAAGTCGGTGAAAGCGTTGCTGATGAAAATGTTGAATTGCTTCGAGGGCGCTTGGTGCTCCCGTGTAACGGAGGGTCGGACCGCGGCGGAACTTAGAGCTCTGCCCCACCTTCAGCAATGCCAGTGTGTAGCAAGAAGTTCCACAAATTGGTTATTACGAACTGGGTAAATAAATATTTACTTTTGTCTGTTCTAATTCTCTGGTCAGTCAATTTTAGTGGATGTCCCCTGGTTGTGGTGTTGTTCAAGAGGGAAAATAACTTCCCTCCATCCATTCTATCCATCCCATGCATAATTTTATATGTCTCAAACATGTCCTCCCTCAGGTATCTTCTTTTTAGACTGAAGAGCACCAAATGTTGTAGCTTTTCTTTATAAGGGCGATACCCCAGTCCATCAATCATTTTGGTTGCTCTCTTCTGCACATTTTCCAGTTCCACTACATCCTTTTTGAGATGTGGCGGCCAGAATTGGGCACAACACTCCAGATGTGGCCTTACCATCGATTTGTACAATGGCATAATAATATTGGCCATTTTATTTTCAATCTCTTTTTTAATGATCCCGAGCATGGAATTGGCCTTCTTCACAGCCACTGTACATTGGGTCGACACTTACATCGACCTGTGCACCAGCACCCCAACATCTTTCTCCTGACCCGTCACAGACAGCTCAGAACCCATTAGCGTATATGTTTTGATTTCTTGCCCCAATGTGCATCACTTTACATTTACTTACACTGAAGCTCATCTGTCCTTTTGCTGCCCATTCCCAATTTAGAGAGATCTTTTTGGAGCTTTTCACAATGCCTTCTGGGCTTCACCACCCAGAAACGTTTAGTGTCATCCGCAAACGTGGCCACCTTGCTGCTTATCTCCAACTCCAGGTCATTTATGAACAGGTTAAAAAGCACCGGTCCCAAGACTGATCCTTGGGGCTCACCACTTTTCACCTCTCTCCATTGTGAAAATTGCCCATTTACATTTTGTTTCCAGGTCTTCAACCAGTTCCTAATCCATGAGGACTTACCTTCTTATTCCCTAACTGTGGAGTTTTCTCAGGAGCATTTGGTGAGGGACTGTGTCAAACGTCTTATGAAAACCCAGATATATAATGGATAAAAATCCAGATATATAATGGTGGAGGGGTTAGGACTTTTCATTGGAGGTCTTTAACAACAGGCTGGATAACCATCTATCAGGGATGTCGTAGCCTGCATTGGCAGGGGATTGGACTTGATGATCTTGTAGGTCCCTTACAACGCGATGTTGCACAAAAACAAAATATTGGGCCAGAGGCAGAACTGGAACATTTCAAAGAGGGCTGATGTTCCCTTTATAAGGAAACACTCAGCTTGTACATGGGGCCAACGTATGAGGTATAGCCCTGTGGAAGTTATCCAGAATACACCTGTACCATTCTGCAGGCATTCGTATTGCATTGCTTTGTCCTGACGTTACTCTTTTATCAAAGCCTATATGCCAAAAGTGTTACTTCTGTATCATCTGAGTCAAAGTCATATGCCTGACGTCAAGTTGCCTCAACTACCTCTGCTGTAGAAGTCAGCAGTTTTTAACCTGGGTAATAAATATACAACTCTTTTCTCACGTTATGTATTGTCTGTGGAATTTCTCAGGGCAATTGATAGGATAACCCAGAAAAAGGCTGACTGCAGATAAAGGGTTGGATCATAAGTTTAGTCAGTCATGACTATGACCCATTTTAGGAAGGACTCACAATAGCAAAATGATAGCTAACTTTCAGTTTTCCCTATGGTATTGTTTCCCTAAAGTTGACCATACCTCACAGCAGTATTTGCATATTTCATCCACCAAGGAAGATTGTCACTATGTTTCCAAACTATGGAATCTGCCTTTCTCGATGGCAGCTTCTACCCCCTACTTCCAACCCCCACATCATTTGTGTACATACAGCCAGGGAGGATAGCGATACAGCAAGTCCTCACTTAAAGCTGTCCATAGGTTCTTGGAAACCGGGACTTTAAGCAAAACGACTTATAATGAAACCAGTTTTACCATAGGCTAATTGATATACTGTACTGGCGGGTTCAGGCCAGTGGGTGGCACAGTGGGTTAAACCGCTGAACCATGAGCTGTCGATCAAAAGGTCGGCAGTTCAAATCTGCGACGGGGTGAGCTCTTGTTGCTTGGCCAGCTCCTGCCAACCTAGCAATTCCAAAGCATGTTAATGTGAGTAGATAAATAGGTAACATGGCCCCTCCCACTCACTCCTGGAGCCATTTGCCGCTGGAATGGCTCTTGGGGCGAGTGGGAGGAGCCGCATTACACCAGTTTGCAAAGTGTGGTGGAACACCTTGCACCACTTATGGTGCTGCACCCCCTCCAGGAATGCCACTGATTGGCACTGGAAAGTTGGATAGGATTGGACCCAAGTAAACAAATTTAGGATTACAGTGCTACGTCTGCTCTGCAAAGACCAGAAGCTGACATACTTGGATATAATCACACAGTTATAAAACTAGTTTAGATTCTAGCAGGTCTCTGTCGCAGTTGTACTTTTTTAATTGAACCAGAGCCAAATAATTAAGGCAATTTATTATTGGCAAAATCTCCCTTGCACTGAATGGTAGTTGCATTAGTGAACTCTGAAGCTCTACCTAGACATTACCTGCCACTTTTTACAAAGAGGTATTGTGGGTCTTCACCAAGTCTTAAACAGAATTGGCCGTTGCTTCCACCCAAGCACAGGTTAAAATGGATGTGGTTTTGTTTCAGTTAATGGTGCCGACTCTTTCATTTCAGTTAATTTTATTTATTTATTTAAAGAATTTATACCCCGCCTTTCTCCCAGCAAGGGCACTCAAGGCGGCTTACAATAAAACATTAAAATACATATATACATTAAAATAATTAAAAACAAATAATTAAAACAATTAAAACAAACAACCCCCAGTGGGTCACCTATATTTACATTTGTTAAAAGCCATTTGTTAAAAAGCCAGCCTAGCATGTCAGACATCGAATGCTAACCTGAATAAAAATGTCTTAAGGCCCCGCCGAAAGGTCTCTAAAGAGGGAACCATTCTTAACTCCAGGGGGAGGGAATTCCATAATTGGGGCGCCACTGCCGAGAAGGCCCTATTCTGTGCCTCCATCCCCCTCACCTCCGTCAATGGTGGCACGGTTAACAGGGCCCCCCCTGATGACCTCAGAGTACGGGTCGGATTATAAGGAGGCGGTCCCTCAAATACCCTGGACCCGAGCCGTTAAGGGCTTTAACTAGCACTTTGAATTGTGCCCGGAAACGAACCGGCAGCCAGTGTAGCCGCCGAATCAACGGTCCTACTGAGTCGAACCGACAGGCCCCGGCAACCACCCGGGCCGCTGCATTCTGCACTAGTTGCAGTTTCCGAACAGTCTTCAAAGGCAGCCCCACGTAGAGCGCATTGCAGTAATCTAGTCTAGATGTCACTAGGGCGTGGGTCACTGTGGCCAGGTGGGTTAATGGTGGTGGAATACTTTCAAAATAGCTACAGTGGTAGAAACTGGTTTCACACAGCTGCAAAGCGAGTGCCATGGTTCACCTTTTAAAAACTATAACTTAATTTTTGTGATAGGATTTCCTATCTGGTTCAATCAAATCAGTCTGGGTTATGGACCTGGGTGGGCACCCATGTTTCTGTAGGAACACTTCAATGTTATATAGTTGCATCAATAAAAAGATCCTTAAAGTCTGTGACACACCGGCCGCACTGCATTGCGTTGCGTAGAGCAGCATCTGCACGTGGCCGGAAAAACCCAGTTGTCTTGTCTTTTACAAGCTTGCACCCCAACACAGGAGAACTGCAGTGCAAGCAAAGTTCAACAAATTGAACTTTGGCCGCGTTTGGCCAAAGAGAGGCCGTGTTTGGTGCTCTGGGGGTGGGGTGGGGCAGAGTGACGCATTGGCCAATTAGACTCAAGTCTGAAAAGACTAGGAGTCTGATTGGCAAAAAGAGAGCAGGGGCAGGGCAGAACACCTTACCCTTCTCTGTGCGTCTTCCTTCGGTGTAGACAGGGTGCGTTGTGGCACATCGGCTACTCTTGTGCTGCAACGGGACGGAATGCACTGAGACGTAGGTGGTGTGTCACAAGCTTTAGAGTAGCCATCATGTCACACCGTGGCACACCCTGTCTACACCAGAGCTGTTGATTTGCAGTGCATCTCCCCAGAAGCGGAGGGGGCGGTGGGCCCCTGGGTGGCACGTGGGGGGGGACAAAGCAGGCGGCGGGGGTGTCAATTGTGCCATTTCGGCAGCGGGAAGAGTGGGTGGCAGTGACGGCGATTGTTTTGACCCGCCCGCCCGCCCTGCGCCTCTGAGGGATGTTTAGCAGTGGCAGTGGTGACATCACTTCCGGCGGTGATGTCACCGGGGGGGGGGAGTTTGCATAGCGTCTCTGCATCTCCCTCAGCAAATTGGTTGCTGCTTTTGTGACATTTGCCGCATGGAGAAGTGTAAGACGTTCTGCCCCGTCCCCGCTCTCAGCCAATCAGAATAGAGTCTTTTCAGATTAGGTTCTGACTGGCCAACGCGTCGCTTCGCGTCCCGCCCCCACTACACCGTACACAGCCTCTCCTTGGCCAAAGTTGAATTTGTCCAACTTTGCTCGCACGGCAGTGCAGCTCTCCTGCGTTGCTGTGTGAACTTACAAAATGCAAGACAGACAGAGATCTTTGAACCGCAGGCCAATGCTGGCCCATGCACCGTGCCACAGCGCGGCCGGTGTGTCACAGCCTTTAGTCCTACTGATGAATTGTGCTTAAGTGTTACCCATTCCTGCTACTCCTTTTTGTCCTTGTAATGTACAGTTCTATTGTCCTTGGTTACTCTACCAGTGCAACTCTGTGCAACTGGTAGAGTACAATAAAAACAACAAGTAATGTCTCATGGGAGTCCCAACCCTATTCATGTTTTGCTGTGTGCAACAGACCACAGGATTTTACTGCCAACAGCAATGAGTTCAGAACAAACACAATCAATGCCCAACAAATTTAACTGCTTAGTCAAATATTACTTTGCTCATAATGCTTATGGAAATCATTCTGAAACACTGGCCAAGAATGAAGAGGTGGAACAAAATGCACAAGACTTTCAGCAGACATTTCTTGGTATAGTATTTACTTATTTTTGTCTCCCAGTAGTAGTTGAATGAGGGGTTTTCTTTTTCAAGATAAATAAGAATAATAAATAAATAATATTATATAGCACAAAGCACTTATCTGGATGTTGTCCTTATAACAATGTAAGGCAAGAAGCGTGTTTTGAAACTAAAACACTGTTTTAGTTCCTTGCATATAATATACATTCAACTACTTTTAAAAGATGCTTATCATGCGTGACGAATTTGAAGAGATACAAACGTTTCGCAAAATTCGACTTCAGGACTGCACACTTACAAATGTGCGCAATAGTGAAGAGTTGGCACTTTTACTGTTCTGCGCTTTGGAAACATGACTCAAATCAAGGTCAAGACTAGCAAAACTAGAAGGATGAAAAAGCGTGTGTTCACTTTGAGATCATAAATAAAACCGCTTACTTCGCACAGTCCCCTTTCCTCCCCAGGAACTGTAGGGCATGGGGAAGTGGATAGCGGTGGGTTGTCTTCAGCTCAAGTTCCTGCCCCAGAAATAAAAACTACAAATGTATTCTGTACACTAAGACATACTGCAGAAATAACAAGTACGTGATTAATGTTTTTTTCGTCTTGGGATGATCCTGATCGTTTTTCCGTGTTCACATAAGTTTATGTGATAAGTTTACCCGTGTTCACATAAGTTTATGTGATAATGATAAGTGAACATTCCGTGTTCACATAAGTTCCGTGTTCACATAAGTGTGTGCCGTCGCCCACAGACCCGGGGGGCGGGGCGTAGACACTCACCTGTTCTTCTCTAGCCACCTTCTTGTTCCATTCTCGGCACTCCCCTTTAAATATTTTCAATCGGAGGCTGCGGCACACGAAGCCCTCCCCTTTAACGGCCGCTTCTTTCCTTTGCCGGAAGCGGTAATGCTGGTCCAGTGATACAGGAAGCGGATGAGCCTGGGACTCTCTTCTATCTGTGGGGGCAGTGCGCGAGGGGGTCAGTTGGGGGTTTGGGAGGGGGGAGGGAAAAGAACGGAGGCGTGTGTCCATCTGGAGGCAGGAAAGGGAGGGGGCTGTTGGGAACGCAAAGGAGAGGGGCGGCCGCGGCGAGGCCATGGCGCGGAGCGGGAGCCGAAGGAGTCGGGGCTGAGCGCCTTGCCCGCCCATGGAACCCGCCCCGGCGGTGGCGGCAGCAGCAGCAGCAGCAACAGAAGCAGCAGCAGCACCACCACCACCAACGGTAGCGGCGGCGGCTACTGAAGACGTGTTGGGAGAAGACGAGGACGAGGCGCCGCCGGTTATCTACACCATGGAGAATAAGCCCATCGTTACCTGTGAGTGGTCTGAGAGTTGAGGAGGAGCAGCGAGGGAGGGAGGGCTGTTCGTGCACTCTTCCCGCTATCTCTTCTCCCCCCCCCCCGCACCCCTGTGGACCAGGAGCAGTTAGGGGCAGCAGGGGTGAAGGGTGGGAGGGGCCGGTGGTCAGTGGGTCGCGTCGCTCTCTCGCCGCAGCTACTACTGCTGCGGAGTGGGCGGGGGCCCTCCTCGGGTGCCAGTTGTGCCACAGTCGCGCCGGGCTGGCTGCGGGCAAGTCACTTTTCCTTCTCTGAAGCACCCAGCGTGCCGACTCCCTGTATCTGATGGTCTGGAGTCCACCAACGCTCATGCTCAAATACACGTGGTTTCTTTCTTCAAGGCGTTATGTGACTTTTGGGGTTTATTGTCACCAAGGCTGCAATCCTATGTGCACTTACTTGGGAGGAAGTCTCACTGAACGCAGTGGGAGTTGCTTTGGAGTAAATATGTATAGGATTGCACTGGGATGGCTGCAAATCTGGCAGAATGGGATCTTCAAGCGCTGTTTCAAATGCCTTGTCTTTTTTGTACAGAAAACCCATGTGTGGCAACTTCACATGTGTTTGTCTCATTGCATGTGTGGCTACTAAATAGGAGCATGTATATTTGTCACCTATTGTGGAATCATGCTTCTCTTTTCTCCTCTGATCTTCATTCTCCTACACTCCCTTTCTTGAGGGGGGAAAGGAGGTGCTAAGAGGAAAGTGATTTGTCTGATGCCAGCCAGTTGTATCTGTGTAAGAGCAAGAAGGTGCAAATATTGGGGGCAAGGCAGAGCCCACCTCAGTTGTGTGGTGTGAATAACTTTCTGCTGCACAAAGCTTGTATAGCCAAGCCTTGTGATTGCCAGGTAAGAATTGCAGACTAGGTAGCTACCAGTTTAGTTGATCCTGTTACCAGCTACCAGTTTAGAGTCTTAAAGAGCTATGTAGAAGAGGGCCCAAGTGTCTGCTTCTCCCATTAAAGGCCTCATTAAAGGTCTTCTCCCATTAAAGGCCTTAAGTTGTCTTAACTACCTAATTTGGAGGATCATTCTGAAACTTGGTTTTTTTGTTTTTTAAAAAGAGGTAAATATAAACAGTGTAAAAATGGGTGTGGAGAACTGTTTACTTCCATCCTTCAGAATATAAACTAGAATATTAAACTGTTATAAGAATAAATAAGGTGTCACTCATTCTGAATGTTGGGGAACATGAATAAATGTAAGCAGTAACAAAAACATGGTTGTGTGTGGCCTTGAGCAAATTCCTGTTCCTTGGCCTCTGTTTTTCATTTGTAAAATGAATCTAGCAGCACTCCACCTTGCAAGGTGTCTATGAAAGCGTATGCAGTCAAGGTGTGTATTGTTCTACAGTTATGATGCCTGTGGCAGATATAATGTGCTCTGGGTAGATGCACAAATTATTAGGGCATGGGCTTGTGAATGAATGATATATAAGATAATGCAGAAGTTTTTGTAGCACACTGTCTTCTCCAACTTTGACATTTTCTCAAAACTGGTACTAAAAGTTATAGTAGACTTCATTGAGTTTTATGTGATTGGACAATGATCATCCCCACAACAGTTCTGAAAACAAATTGCAGATCAGATTCTCCAGCTGGATTACACTAAATCCCCTCCTTATGAAGAGATTAGGTGGTTATTATTTATTAACAGTATTTATATACCGCTTTTCAACAAAACGTTCACAAAGTGGTTTACAGACAAAATCAAATGATTAAATGGCTCCCTGTCCCCAAAGGGCTCACAATCTAAAAAAGATGCAGAACACCACCAGCAAACAGCCACCAGAAAATACACTGTGCTGGGGTGAAAGGGGAGCAGTTACTCTCCCCCTACTAAATATAAGAGGAGCACAGATTGGAAAAAGTGCCTCTTGCCAGAGGTCTGTTCATAACTTGAATGCTATGGTTCTTAATGCAAGGTTCTTAATGTAGAACACTCCTGATAGTTTTATTCATTTGTGTTTGTGTTCTGTCACTGTGGTGTAAAATAGGCCTATAACGTCAGATCTTTGCACTTCCTGTTTGTATTTCTTGAGCATTTGTGATGAAAATTAAACTTGAATTTCACTTTTAGTTTATGCTGCACTTTGTTGCTGAGGCTTTGCAACATACTTACTTTTCCTAACTATGCATAGGACTGTGCTGTAAAGACATTTTACAGCTCAATCCACAACTTTAAGCTCCAGAACAAGGATGGATGACAGCAACGTGGTGAGCTGGAAAGGCCCTGAGATCAAATGCTTCAGACCTGACCACATTCACAGCACAATCACAAGCCGGAAGCCGTTACGAACGTGCTGTAAAGCATGTTCGCAACAACTCTAGAGTAAGGGCTGCCGGCGCAAGGCCGGTTGCCCTTACTCCACCGCCGGATTGCCCCTGCGGCCGCTGGAGGAGGTAAAAGATCCCCGGCGAGGGAGGGGGACCATTGGCCGAGCCAGCCCGGGAGGGGGCGGGGATGGCGGCCGCCATATCCCCGTCCTGGCCGGCGCGGTCTTTACACAGCCTCCTCTTACTGCCGCCAGCTGAATCGCTGGCGGAAATCCAAGGATTCCCATTGGGGCCAGGCCGCGCTACACTGGGGGAAGGGGATGAACGTCCCCTTCCCCTGAGTAGACCTCCGGGCCGATCTCGCTCTGCCCGGAGCAAGGATAGGATCTGGCGGGTGGGATAGTTAGGCAGGATTGCTCTGCCCTTCATTTTGTAGCAACCTCCAGACTGCTACCCTTGAAAATCTTCCAGAAACTGATGAAAAATGCCAGCACCAGGTTAGTGGCTGGAAGTGGCTGATGATGGTACCACGTTATTCAGTGTTTGAGCCACATCAGTTGCCTGTTTGTTTCTGGGGTTGATTTAAGGTGCTGATTCTTGCCTTCTAATGCCCTAAATAGTTTGGTACCTGTAGGACTGTCTTCTGCTGTATGTATACCCCAGTTACTCCATTAACATCTAAGGTCCTGCTCTCTATGTATTTGCCAACTGAAGTTTGGTAGTCCTGTTCCTAGTGGACACCCCTTTTTCTGGCACCAGCTTTATGTCATACCTTCCACAGGGAAGCCTATCGAGTCCCAGTGCAGGTGCCACACACAAACTTTGCTCCAAGAAGACATCCAGCATTGATGCTACGTGGACTTGCTACGTACTTGCTGTTTTGCTAATTGCTACTGACTTACAGCGCAATCCTGGGGATTGCAATGGTGACGGAACGAGTGTTCTGTTGCCGGATGCAGTCGCGAACGTGCCATAAAGCACGTTTGACTACTCTGGAGCAAGGGAGGCTGGCGCAGAGGCTGGCCTCCCTCGCTCCCTCGCCGGAGCGCCCGTGCATCCGCCGGCGAATGCAGGTAAGGATTCGGCGGGTGAGGGGGGGCCATTGGCCTAGCTGGCCCGGGAGGGGATGGCCTCGGCGATATCCCCGTCCCCGTCGGGCTGGCTAGACCGTTACACGGCCTCCTCTGACTTCCACCAGCTATTTAACTGGCGGAAATCTGAGGAGGCCGATCGGGCCGACCTAGAGTTACACTTGGGGAAGGGGACACTCATCCCCTTCCCTGAGGAGACCTCCAGCCCGGCGGCAGAATGGCCGCCGGGGCTCAGGATCTGGTGGGTGGCCATGGGCCGCCGGCCGGATCCTTACACAGGATTGTGCTGTTAGTGAGATTGTATTCTCTGCTTATCACTGCTTTGTATCTTGTGTATTGCTGTGTATGTTTTGTTTTTCTTGCTTGTTTCTAAATCCTTGATTTTGATGTTTCAGTATCCTGAAGATTTTATATGTGAAGCACTGTGAGCAAATTTATTTTTTTTGAAGATAAAGTGGGATATACATTGTTAGAATAGTACAGTACTTACCGGTAAGTATAAAGGAACATAGCTTCAGGACTGACATTACTTCCTGGAACATCAGGGTATTTCTCAAACCCTAGCATGTTTTATAACTTGGCACCAGGCTTTGTGATTCATTTATGAGAATGTCAATTGTTGGCAAGAAGGGGCCACTCAAATATGGCCCTAATCCATCCAAAGTTTTCATCTTTCTAAATTGCTGTAGTCATCATTCAGTTAGAATTGGAGGGGAAATGTAAAGTAAACTTTGAACTTTGCTTCTTAAATTACTGTTAGTGTCCCGTGTCCTTAGTGATTAAACATCCCTACCCCCGCCCCACTTTTAAAATGTTTTCTTTGATCTTTTGGTTGCGAACAGGCATGACAAAATAAGTTACTGAAGATGAAGGAAGGCTCAGAACTGATGGAGCAAATGAAACTACTAGCAGTTTGTTGAGGAAGTAGGCAATAGGTTGAATAATGTGTTTTTCCTTGGTATGCTTAAGGGTAGGCCCTCTCCAAATATAGAAAATTAGCACTTGGAGTTACAGCAAGCAAAATACTTAAATGCAATAACAGTATTTTGCAAATCTAGTAGTATGTGCAGCATTCCATCATCCAGCTAAAGTGACTGCTGCTGCGATGGAGCTTCAATTGGTGTAACTGAGCAGTCAAAATCAAGTCAATAGGATTGTGCTAGGCAACCCTCGGTCTCTCTCTTGGTGCTGTTCATCTATCAGTGTGACCAAGATAACTTTGGTATTGAAACTGGGCCTGAAACCGAATTGAAATGGGTCTAGATAGCCAGTCTCATTAAGAGAGCCAAAAGGATCATTATTTTATAGGATTCGTTGTGATTTGAACCTTCAAAGTGTCCAGTCATCTCCACTGCTAAGCTGGTAATGGAGTAGGTCTTCCCTGGATACCAGTCCTGTCTTCAGTTCACTAGGTCAATCTTGTAGGTTTAAGGGTTGTAGTCTTTCAGGTTTGTGTTTTAACCATTTGAAAGATTGAAGCAATTTTAGTTGTATCCTAGGGCTAATGTGTTTCACGGGAGTCCCCATATTTGTTGGAAGCTGGGGATTTAGGGTTTTCTCAGTGAGAAAATCAACAAGGGCACAACATGTTTCCTTGAAAGGTAGCTTAGCTCCAGTAGTATTAATCTTCCTCTAAAATTGGCAACTTCAGGAAGTGTTGGGGTTGCTCACTGTTCATAGAGGACTATAGGAAGGCTCAATGGGCCTGGCCAGCATACAGCATGAACTGTGTGCACCCAAGAACATGTTCCAAGGTCCTAAAAGGCTCTATGGCAGATGAGTCGTTGTAGAAAGGGTTCCCTGAAGGGAGAGAGCATAAGAACCACTGCGTTAGACAATGGCGCGTGTGGTGTTCTCTAGCAGAAGGCTAATAGAGCAAGAAATCAAAAGGTTTGCTCATGTCAATGTGCATCGCTTAGGCTTCAATCCTATGCATACTTTCCTGGGAGTAAGCCCCACTGAGCACAATGGGACTTAACTTCTGAGAAGACATCCATAGGATTGTGCTGTCAGTTATGATCCAACTCTTCTAGCATGATCCAACTCTGACTGTGCTGTGGTGTCCAGAAAGTTAATTTTGTATGGGCTAAGTTTTTATGGTTAAAGGTAAACCAGAAATCATTATTGCCCAGTCAAGGAGTTCAATGATAGTGATGAGATCATGAACAGTTCAGATAAACATTTGTTCTGTATCCGAGCTGGGAGAGCTACAGTTGAAACTTCAGTCTGGCAGCCTTAAAACAGAGAAAAAATCCTTCTTTTCTTGCACCTGTAAGTCATGACTCGTAGTTCTATGAACCACACTATAGTGGAGCTTTTTGAATGCAAGGAATATTTCACATTCCTTGGTGTGGCTATCAAATTCTAGGAGCTCGAGCCTTTTTATGGCCCCTGGAATCCTTCAGTTTACTCTGGATCTTACATACCGGTAATGTTTTTCTCCCTGGGAGTACTTTTGAAATAACTGCTCTTCTACATATGTATTTCCTGGAAAATCCATGTGATCTTTCCATTCCACGTGTGTTCCTTTATACAAATCCTTCCAAGAACACTCATGTGGAGGAAAATGTTACTGTTGGAATCTGCTGTTAGGGTGGTGTGTGAGTAGTGTGAAACAGAAGTTCTCCAAGACATTGAGGCCTGCGAAGGAGAGGTTTGTACTCACAGCAGTGAACTCATCGTGGTTCTGTTTAAACATTAGATTTTGGAAAACTACAGATACAAAACTTTGATTTCTGGTTACATAAACTTATGGTTCCAGAGTGGATTGTGTTTGAGTGCCCCTGTATGTTCCAGCCATTCTAGATGTGCTAGATTTGTGTTAGGCTTGCTTTATCCTAGGAAAAGAAATGTATTGGGTTAACTTTCTATGTACCTATAACTTATGTTGTGTGTTTTATATAGAGGGATGAAGCATACCAGCTCATTTGTTTACTACAAGATTGTGGGCCAGCTATAACCATTACTCTTAAAAATGCATTTTTCTTAAAGCATGTCTGGTATCTAATGAATGAGAGGTGTGGTTTTAGTCACAAATCTGACACACACAGTAGCAATATTCAGAAACCAGTGAAAGAATGTTTCAGGCTCGGAAGGCTGCTGCTGATCTGAAGGGCCAGCACAAAGGAGGAGGAGGGCAGCACCTGCCAGGCAAAGGGAGGGTGAAGGAAGCCTCCAGGCAAGTGTGATAAGGAAACATTTATTTACAAGTTATTCTAGTTGGCCCAAGTATTTTGGCGTGTGCCTTCTTCAAGGGCAATAACATTACTTTCTCAAGAGAAATTCTCATGAATAAAAATATCACTAGCTGTCCTGAAGGTAGTGCTGTCCATTAGCAGATAGTGGTGGCTTTATTCATAAGAATTTCTCTTGAGAAAGTTCTGTTTGTGCCCTTGAGGAAGAAGCACATGCAGAAACACATTGGACTGATTAAAATATTTTGTAAATACATTTTTCTTTATTGTGCCTGGTTGGTGGTTTCCTTCCCTCTTTCTTTTCCGGATCCAAAGGCTGCCATTCTATAACAAAGAAGCTTCAAAGGGAAACTTGGCAGGCACGTAAATGGTGCTATATAAATAAATACGGATATATCCTAAGATGGTATTCATTCTGCTTGCAGAAAAAACCCTCTGTGTGTGAGGAGGAAGTGGGGTGATATTAGCCCATCTCCCGTCCCCTTGTACTACCTCTCCCATATCTGTGTTTGATGGTTCCCCAATCCTCGGGAACTAATTTTCAGAGGGTACAGGGGGCTGCAGAGGGAAGAGAAGATGTGTGATAATCTCCCCCCCCCCCCCATGCAAGCAGGGCTGCTTCTGCAAACAAAAAGAACACCTCGGGATGCAACCCATAAACTCTAATTAGCAGTTTCATCAACAAAATGTTTGGTTCTTTTTGTTCAGGTTTAAATCAATATAATGGTTCCTTGTCACCTTACAGATTTAACTTAACAAGGCTAGAAAGAGTTTATCACCCCTTACTGTTGTGAATTGGTACTGATCTTAAATTTGAGCTTTACTTAGACTTGTTTCAGACTGTAGCTTTTGCATTTTGTAGTCATTTGACCTCACTGTTTACATTTTTTTCTTGATGCATGTGTGCTTAACACACGGGAGTAAGTGCCAGCTGAGGCTGCCACTTCATGTGTCTGATGGTGAACTATAGTACACAAAAACTTGCACTACAGGACATGTGCTGGTCTTTAAGATCCTTCATCGTTTCTGCAATCTCGTAGTTGATGATCTTCAAACTCATAGTATCAAGAGCAATCAATTATTTTTATACATTTGTAATGGAATCTGATGCTTGCATAATGTTAATGGTATTGTGAGTCATGCTATTACTTTGTTCAGACCCTTCCTTTTGCTTTGGCATGGCTTGACCACTATCTGTGAATATTAGTTTTCAGTCGGTGTAGAATGTCTTGATCGTTTGGATAGTCCATTCATACCTCCCTTCAGAGTAGGAGGAGACTATGAAATTGGCTTGCACAGTCTGGGTGGGTCAAGGAATTTGAATTTGGAACTGGCTGAAACTAAGAGGAGATTTATTGTGGTCAGAAGCAGCTTTTTGGATTTTAGAGTGTAGTTGCTCTTAAACAAGTACTTCATGCTGTGTACTTGCTGCTTCATCGCTGTAATACCTGCTCAGTTGTGGATCCTTACTGATGTACAGTACAATGTTACAAAACGCACTTGGGTTCAAATGGCGTGGGTCTGGGATACTTTGAAAGATTCTGTCTAGAGATCTTCCGCTCCTTAAGGCCTTATGGGGAGGTTCTGCGCTGGGTTTCCACACTGGTTGAGGTAAGGCTGGTAGGTACTTGAAAATGGAGCCTTTTGTGTAGCTTCACCATGGTTGTGGAAGTCCTTCCTTGGATGCCCTCAGGAAAGTGGTAAAAGCTGCCACTTCTTGCTCTGTGTATGACTTGATCTAAAGCTGTTGGGTTGCATCCCAAGAATACTTCTGTGAGCACAAGAGCCCTCCAAAAATGAAAGGAGCATTGCACTTATGCAGAGAGCACTAGGGGGAACAGGAGGGGGGGCCCTTGCGTAAGCAGAATGCTCCTTCTGTTCATGGGGGGAAGCTTGCTTTCACAGAGCGCACTTCTGTTCAGAAGCATTACTCTGAATGCAACTCATCGTTGTGCAATGGGAAACAGCTTGTGGTGTTTCCTGCTGTGATTATCTGCTGAACATTTGATTTTATTTATATTATGATTTTTTTGTTGTACACCACTTTGATTGCCTGAAAGCAGAAAGATGGTCTAGGTTAGAAAACTTCTAATAAGTACACCCTCAGAAGAAACCAACCATGTAAAACTTCTGGAACTTTCAGCACTTAGGGAATTGAGTTGTGTGGAATAGTATGCTAGCTCTTGGAAGTTTTAAGCTTTTATTAGATGGGTTTCTAGAGTGGCACCAACACTTATGAACTAGTTTGTAAAAGATTGTAGAATGTTTTCCTCTAGCTTGTGCTTGTGCCTATTCCAGAATTCTAGCTTTTTACACTGCGAATTTTTATCTCCTTCACTTCATCAACAGAGTAAAGCTGATGCACATAAGTCAACTTTGTGTTTAAAGAGAGATGGGCCCAGTCTGGTAAGAGCAAAGCATGAGTAGAAACAGGTTTCTGCTTGCAGATCTCTCCCACTATCGGTGCAGAAGAGTGCTACAGGGGGAAAGTGCCTGCATCCAGGACCCAGGCTATATGGGTACACTGCTCATTGATGAGTGCCACTGAGCACTAGGTCAGAGCTGTTGGCTCAGATAGTACCATCCACATTTAGGTGGTGTGCTTGGGGAAGGGAGCAGAAGAGTAGTAACATGCAAGGCAAGAAGAGTCTCTAGTCCAAGATCAATAGACTGACTAGTGCTTTAAGCAGAAGTCTTTTCCATGACCTGAAATTCCATTTGAGATTTTGCATTGCACATATAAATGGCCGAATATGGAACACTTAAACATACGGAAAAGAGAAGGGACCATGCAAAAGTGTACCACTAGGATAAAAATCACTGCAAATTGCTCTCGGAAGATGAAATGCAGCTACCGTAAGCTGATACAGACCTTTTATATCAAGGTGTGAATTCTTTGGGGTGAACTACTGTATATAAAAATACATGTAACCTGCAGTGATAGCCTATAGTTATTAATAATGCCAGTTCATGGTTGAAGCAACAAAAATGGCTATTTACTAGAATAAAACCAATAGTGTTTTGATATTCATTTACGATATGTTCTTGAATGGTTTGGTACAACTGTTCCTTTTCTGGTTTCATAAGAGGAACTGCCGACTATTCCTCCAAAAGAGAGTTCATGTGTCTCTTATTTTAAGCACATTATAGGTGTGTTGCATATACAGTTGGCCCTCCGTATCCACGGAGGTTCGGTTCCTGAACCTCCTGTGTGGATGTCAAAAACAGCGTTAAATGAAATCTGTGGTGGGGGTGGTCGCAGTGCCACAGTACCTTATGTAGAAGCTGTGTGGGCCCACAGCCCACTTCTCCAGCTGCCCCATGCTCCATAAATCACTCCAGCAGGCTTGGAATGCTTGAAAAACGCGAGCAGAAACAACTTCCGGTTGCATGTCGGTCTGGGAGGTCTTCTGAGGTGCCTGCCTCAGTATACATAGCACAGCATGCACCACAGAAGACCTCCCACATGTGATTGGAAGTAGTTTCCGGTCATATTTTTTCAAGCGTTCCAAGCCTGCTGGAGTGATTTATGGAGCGTGGGGCAGCTGGAGAATTGGGCCGCAGGCCCACGTAGCTTCTACATAAGGTACTGCGCCGCCGCAACCCTCCCCACCGCGGACTCGGAACCACCCACGTTGAGTCAAATCCGTGGATGGGGAGGGTCAACTGTAATGTTCCATGACAAATGTTGTTGTCATTGCTAGATTAAGTGATCAGTTTCACAAATATGCAAGAATACAACTGTTAATATATTGTCTTTATAATGCTTTCAAGTTAAGAGAGAAATCTAAAAGTCATCCAAATCTTTTTTTGGATACTTGTTTAATCCCAACCACTGGCATCACTAGGGGGCTGTGGGTGATGCGCTAGGAAGGGGTGACATACCTTGGCCTGTGGACTGCACTGGGTGACATGCCGGGAGGGGGTGACATGCCGTGGCCATGACTGACGGTGACGAAAATAACCAGGCTTCCTTTCTCCGCTAGCGTAGGTGCGTGAGGCTGATAGGACACCACCAGCGGTTTGGTGGGGCCTGTGTGAGCTGAAGGTAATTGGCGGTCACGTCATTGCCGATTACTTCCGGCTCCATGGTGCTCTCATCTAGACCTCTGCAACTGATTTTTTTTCTAAGTTTCTACAGCTGCCGTGTTTAGTTTAGAAGTTTTTGACGAGTCTTTGTCATCTGTTTCTATGATAGGGTTCAGCAACTGGAGGTAGGAGAGGGGTGTGGTGGTGATGGGTGGCTGTAGCAACAGGCCTTGCCAACTGTCCACAGTAGAGGTGATCTACCTGAACCTAGTAATTCCTTCCTCAGAATGACCCTCCAGTAAAAAGTGGTTGCTGACCAGAGTTTAATGATTACCTTCTTCACTGGCTACTTGTTAATCTCTGCATTAATGTAAGCTTCTAGTTCTAATACACACTGTCCCAACTTGGTTTTTCTGGTATCTGTCCTTGATCTTCTTCTTGCTGTCAATGTTCCACACAACACGTTTTGTACCCTTATTCTCTGTTCTTTTCTGTAGCTTATTAAGCCGTTACTGATGTAGAGCGTATTCCTTACTTTCTTTTCAATATTATAACTGGGGTTGTTTTAATTGTTTTAATTACCGTATTGTCCCGAGTATAAGACTCACCTGATTATAAGACTCACCCTTAAAGTTTGGTGCTATTAAAAAAATTCAATTAAATCACTGGCATTAAATTGCAACAGCCTGGCATTAAATTGCAACAGCCTGATTATAAGACGCACCCCTAGTTTAAAAACTTAAATTAGGAGAAAAAAGTGAGTCTTATACTCAGACCAATACGGTATTCAATTATTTTAATGTATATATGTATTTTAATGTTTTTTTTGTAAGCCGCCTTGAGTGCCCTTGCTGGGAGAAAGGCGGCATATAAATTCTTTAAATAAAATAATAAATAAAATACACAGTACAAGAAATTAAAACATTATTTCTGAAGTATTTTTTTTTTGTAGCTTGAATAGTCGTTCCCAAGACAGCCATGTATCTACCATATCTGCATGTTGTTGCAAAATATATATAGCAAGAGAAGACTCATGACATTTTGGTGGCGTGGGGGAAAAGAGGAAGAGCAGAATAAACAGTCATTTCATTCTTGTAACATTCCCCTCTGTTTTCCCATGATTCCTGGTTCCATTAACCTGCTTGGAGATCAGTTGTTGCTACTCCCTCTGCTCCAGCTGAGAAGTGTCTATGGAGAAGTGGAGGGTTTACAGCCTATCTTTTTCAGGCTCGGCTTTGTAGCACTTGCTCCAGGGACAGCAGCCACTTCTGTATAACCATTGTTCCAGCAGGGAAGTGTCTGGCTTGAGCAGAGGGGCTGCAGAAGTTTATCAAACTTCAAAGCCGAGCAGAGAAAACTTGGTCCCTTTCCCATTCACCATGAAGCATTGTAATGGCTTGTGCTTTGGCCTTATCCCTAGCCTTAGCTGGGTGAGGATTTGTACCTGTGCATTATTTTCTACTGCCAATGTTCTGAAGTGCATGTGTAACCCTCAAGCTCTGTTTCTTTCAGGGCTGTTACTAGAGAGTTGTTTCAAATCCATTATCCTTCTGTATGCTTAGATCAGGGGTGGCCAACCTTCCACCATTAGGGCTACTGTGTTCTTAAGAATTGTGTAGAAGACAGAATCTTGGCAGCTGCAAGTGCTGATGGTGCTGCTAAAGCAGTTGCACCTGCTGAAATGCCCTCACCTATGCAACCATTAAAGGGCCAGCATTCATGCTGAAAGGTTGGCCATCACTGGCTTAGATGTTCCCTACCAGTTTTAAAAACTTACTCCTACCCTGTTTTGTCTTCAGTATGTGTGCCTGTGGCACACGCAGTTTCCTAATATAGGGAATGATGTAATTTGGCTTCCTTTAAATACCCTGTATTTGTTTTTAACAAGTATATACCGGTATTATAAATTTTTAATCTGAAACCATTATTTTGGCAAGGCTTTTGGAGTCATTGTGTCATATTATTTTATAATGGACTAGATCCTTCATAAACCTCTCCACTACTGCCTCCAGTAATGGGCACAGTGCTACCTCTGGCAGCTTGTTAGGTTTCTGCAGCAGTAAAATGTTTGTACTCAAGTTGAACTTTATCCAATAGAGTAAAATCTGTGTTTTGCTTATTTAATTCCCTCTGAAAACTGAGGCCTAGTGGAAGTAAGCTCTTGCATAGTACGCTTCAGCAAGCAATGTACTGTATTAAAAACTTGCATCAGTTTCACTCTACTATTGTTGATGCAAAAGAAGAAATATTTATTGCTGCAAGGCACCTTTCAAAGTGGTGTCCTCTTATATTTAGCAGGGGAAGAGCAACTGTCCCTCTTTACCTCAGCATGGCGTCTTTTCCAGTGGCTGTTGCTGGTGTCTTTTCTGTACTTTAAAAAAAGATTTTGAGCCCTTTGGGGATAGGGAACCATTTATTGATTTATTTTACAATGTAAACTGCTTTGTGAACTACTCCTGTTGAAAAGCGGTATATAAATATTCTTAATCATCATCTGTCCCATCACACATGCAGTCATGGTTGGAATCAAGATGTTAACGTTTAATCTGTTTGCAAACCACCACCCCCCAAACAAAAACAAATGCAACAATCATAATGACAACCCAGAAACTGGAGGCAATTTGACATCTTTGTTCCTGGTCACATTGGAAATCAGTCCAGAGTGACCACGAGATGGCTATACACCTTTCACTGTGAATAGCATATTTTCAAAGTTTTCCACTTTTAGGTATTTCACATTCATCTCATGGTGCATGTCCTCCTTGTCACTTAGGAAGTTCCCAAAGCGTTCTGAGGAAAGGCAGGTATCTGGGAGGGGGCTGTAACTCTGTGGTAGAACACATGTTTTGCATGTAGGAAGTTCCAGGTTCAGTCCCTGGCATCTCTAGGTAGTACTAGGAAAGGGCCCATCTGAAATCTTGGAGAACTGGTGATAGTCGTTGTAGACAATACTGACCTAGGTGGACCAATGGTCTGTCTTGGTATAAGGCAGCTTCGTATGTTTCCCCCACCCTATTCAGATCTCTGTGCTGGTGCAGGAAGCCAGATGTGTACTTATCATGGTGTGCACAGGTCCCACTCTGGCTTCTGTTGGCTCTATGGAGTGGCAGAAAGTACCTTGCAAGTCTGGACGCAGAGCATGGAAGTGCTGCAAGAAATGTTTTCAGTGCCATCTGTTAAATTCTGGGTTGATTCAGAATAGATCAGGTGTTCTCAAAGTGGTGGGTCACGACCCACCACTTTTTCCGGAAGTGTGTGAAAGGCCTTTAATGGGGGTGGCCAGCTTCAATGTCGGGGCAGCATTCCAGGCTTGCCCCGACCCCAAAACGCTTTTTAAAACGTACCTGGTTGTCCTGCCAGCTCCCCAAAGGATCGGGGGGGGGGGGGCTACCGCTGCCTTTGCAGGCAATTGCATCGAAAAGCCCACTTCTGTTTTTTCGGCCCAAAAACCAAAGGTGGGCTTTTGACACAATCGCCGGTGTTTAGAGCCTTGGGGAGGCCTGCAGAGGTGGCAGCAGCCCCCCCCCGACCCTTTGGGGAGCTGGCAGGACAACCAGGTTTGTTTTAAAAAGCGTTTTGGGGTGGGTGTGATTCTGGAGCACTGTCTTCGACATTGCCCCATCCCCACAAAGATGTACAGGGGAATAAACTCCCCTTTAAGACTTTGAGAAATGCTGGACTAGATTGATTCATGTCTCATTTTTCTGTTACCTTATCTTTCACTGTGGACCAGTTCAGGCAATTGGCTAACCATAATCCTCATTCACAATTCTAACATACCCACATGTTTCTTTCTCTTCCATCCCCTTTCATCCTGTGCTTTCATGGCTCGAAATCCTGGTTTGTTTAAGCTAAGGCAGGCTGCTAAGCTTGAGTTTAAAGTTGGTTTAACATCCTGGCTTGTGAGCCAGTTTTATACCATAGTCCATGGCTTTGTATGAACCACAGAGTTGTGGTTTAATACCCATTTCCTCCCAGCCTACCTTGGCCAGGTGCAATGCCCTGCTATCTAGACTGATGGAGCTTAGATTTGATCGATCTTCTAAGCTACAGGGTCGATGTCCATGTAATCAGTTAGATACTGAATCTTTACCACATGTGCTATTACATTGCACATGGTATAATGACATACAGCAAGATATCCTCAATCCTTTGATGATAAATATGCAGGGGAAGCCCAATTTGGATATTCTGTTTTTATTTTCATTTTCTAACAAATGGGCTATTGACCATTAGCCAACTTTCTTCAGTTGATTATACAACGAAGAGTCTGCATGGTGGCTGCTGTTGTGCAACCTACAGCAAAATTTATTTTTATTTATTTAAAAAAATTGTATCCCGCCTTATCCTATGCCGAGGTAAATGCCCAAGGCGGCTTACCACAAAAATTAAAAAACATAGTTTAAAATAATACAGAAAATTAGTTTAAACAATACATACTTAATTTAAAAACAATAAAATCCACTGGGGGGGGCGACAGTATGGAGCACAAAAGCAGCATGGCAGAGCATCTTGAGACACAGGAGGCAGACGACAACCCATCACCCAAATGCTAGACAAAACAAACGTTTTGAGCCCTCGTGAAAATGTTGTGAGGGAGGGGGTGGTTCTCAGATCCCCTGGCAGGGAGTTCCACAGTTGTGGCGCCACAGCAGAGAAGGCTCGCCCACGTGTTGCCACTCCCCTAACTTGCGATAGAGGTGGTACACGCAGGAGAGCCCCCTCAGATGACCTAAGAGATGACCAAAATGGTCGATGACTTGTTTTCCTGCTCTGAATTTGTGTTCACTGCTCTGTTTTATGTATTTATATTAGTATGTTTGTCTGTATGCCTATTATTATTATTATTATTATTATTAATTATACCGCTTTTCGACAAAGTTCACAAAGTGCTTTACAGACAAAATCAAATGATTAAATGACTCCCTGTCCCAAAAGGGCTCACAATCAATAAAGGTTTTATGAATGAACTTCCTCCCAGCCCACAGTTATACACTGACTCCTGTTGCATATGTACACCCTTGCGTAAAAATGCCTTATTAGACAAACCTGCATTCTGTCTGACGGAATCGGTGAGGTACGGGGAAGGGGGATCAAACAGGCTCACGATCCTAACTGTGGTTAGCGGATTATCTGAATCTGTCTTTTCTGTCCATATGCAGGAAGACTGATTCAGATAATCAACTAACCACAGGATTCAGACTTGTTTCAGACTTAATTGACAAATTAAAGATCAACAAATCACCGGGCCCGGATGGCATCCACCCAAGAGTTCTGAAGGAACTCAAGAATGAAGTTGCTGACCTCTTGACCAAAATATGCAACTTGTCCCTTAAAACGGCCACTGTACCAGAGGATTGGAGGATAGCTAATGTCACGCCAATCTTTAAAAAAGGAAGGAGGGGGGACCCGGGAAACTATAGGCTGGTCAGCCTAACATCTGTTCCAGGGAAGATGGTGGAAAGTCTCATTAAGGATAAAATCTTAAAACATACAGAAGAACAGGCTTTGCTGAGGGAGAGGCAGCATGGCTTCTGCAAGGGGAAGTCTTGCCTCACAAACCTTTTTAGAATTTTTTGAAAAGGTCAACTGGCATGTGGATGCAAGCGAACCCGTGGATATTATATATCTGGGTTTTCAGAAGGCGTTTGAAACGGTCCCTCATGAAAGGCTCCTGAGAACTCCACAGTCAGGGAATAAGGGGGCAGGTCCTCTTGTGGATTAGGAACTGGTTGAAGACCAGGAAACAGCGAGTGGGAGTCAATGGGCAATTTTCACAATGGCAAGAGGTGAAAAGCGGTGTGCCCCAAGGATCGGTCTTGGGACTGGTGCTTTTCAACTTATTCATAAATGACCTGGATTTGGGGATAAGCAGCGAGGTGGGCAAGTTTGCAGATGACACTAAACTTTTCCGGGTGGTGGAGACCAGTAGGGATTGTGAAGAGCTCCAGAAGGATCTCTCCAAGCTGGGAGAATGGGCAGCAAAATGGCAGATGCGCTTCAGTGTAAGTAAGTGCAAAGTGATGCACATTGGGGCAAGAAATCAAAACTTCACGTACACGCTAATGGGTTCTGAGCTGTCTGTGACGGATCAGGAGAGAGATCTTGGGGTGCTGGTGGACAGCTCGATGAAAGTGTCGACCCAGTGTGCGGCGGCTGTGAAGACGGCCAATTCCATGCTCGGGATCATTAAAAAAGGGATTGAGAATAAAACGGCCAATATCATTATGCCTTTGTGCAAGTCGATGGTAAGGCCACATCTGGAGTATTGTGTCCAGTTCTGGTCACCACACCTCAGAAAGGATATAGTTGAGTTGGAAAAGGTGCAGAAAAGAGCGACCAAACTGATTCGTGGGCTGGAGCACCTCCCTTATGAGGAAAGGCTACAGCGTTTGGGGCTTTTCAGTCTAGAAAAAAGGCGCCTGAGGGGGGACATGATTGAGACGTATAAAATTATGCATGGGATGGAGAGAGTGGACAGAGGGAAATTTTTCTCCCTCTCGCATAACACCAGAACCAGGGGTCATGCATTAAAATTGAGTGGAGGGAGAGTTAGAACGGACAAAATAAAATATTTCTTCACCCAGCGTGTAATTCATCTGTGGAACTCCTTGCCACAGGATGTGGTGATGGCACCTGGCCTTGATGCCTTTAAAAGGGGTTTGGATAGATTCATGGAGGAAAAGACCATCACAGGGTACAATCCATAAGCACCCTCCTGGTTTTAGAAGTAGGTTTTCTCTGTGCCAGGTGCAAGGGAGTGACAACAGAAAACGGGTTATCTTGTTGACTGTGTGCTCTCGGAAGCATCTGGTGGGGCCACTGAGATATAGGAAGCTGGACTAGATGGGCCTTTGGCCTGATCCAGCAGGGCTTTTCTTATGTTGAGCATTCCAAGTTCTCTTAGTTTTTCAAGTGCTAGTTGATCCTGAAGTCCTGTGATTAGGAGGAAAAGGTTAATCTTTGCACGGGTACCTTTAAAAAGTTGTAAAAATATGTGAAAAAGGAATTATTTTTTTTCATGATCTGACTGCAAGTCTGTCTTAACCCCTGAATACATGAGCAGTGCAATCCACCGCAACTTTCGAACGGCGGAACGTGTGCTTCGCTGTTCGAAAGTGTAGCAACTTGCTGTAAATTACTTTACGACTACTTTAGAGTAAGGTCCGCTGGCGCGAGGCTAGCAGCCCTCACTCTGGCACCGGATCGTCCCTGCAGCTGCCGGAGAAAGGTAAGGGGTGCACTGTTGGGGTGGCCCGAGCTGTGAGGGAGGGCGGCTGTTAGCCGAGCCGCCCGGTAGGGGTGGGGATGGTGGCCACCATATCCCCGTCCCATTCCCAGTCTGGTGCGGTCATTACACAGGTTCCTTGGACTTACACCAGCTTGATAGCTGGCGGAAAGCCGAGGAGGCCCAATTGGGGTCTCCCCATGCCACACCGGGGGAAGGGTCCTCTTCCCCCGAGGAGACCTCTGGGCTGATCATGATCGGCCCGGAACAGGGATAGGATCCTGCGGACTGCCCTAGGGCCCCCCTGCGGATCTTTAGTCAGGATTGCACTCTGTCTCTACCATTACTTGGTACAACTTTTTAGTAAATACATGTAAGTGCATTTCCAGGGGTTCCACTGGGGTTTGTGTCGCCTCCGGCTGGAGGTCAGTGCGTCAACCCGAAGCCCCCTTCCCCCAGGGGCGCAGGGGACAGTTTGGTGTGATTATTCGCAAATGGAAGAAACTGACATCTCCCTCAGTCTGGGGCTCCATGCAAGATCTCACCTCGTGGAGTTTCAATGATCATGAGAATGGTGAGGAATCGGCCCAGAACTACACAAGAGGATCTTGTCAATGATCTCAAGGCAGCTGGGACCATAGTCACCAAGGAAACAATTGGTAACACACTACGCCATGAAGGACTGAAATTCTGCAGCACCCGCAAGGTCCCCCTGCTCAAGAAAGCACGTGTACAGGCCCGTCTGAAGTTTGCCAATGAATATCTGAATGATTCAAGGAGAACTGGGTGAAAGTGTTGTGGTCAGATGAGACCAAAATCGAGCTCTTTGGCATCAACTCAACTCGCTGTGTTTGGAGGAGGAGGAATGCTGCCTATGACCCCCAAGAACACCATCCCCACCGCCAAACATGGAGGTGGAAACATTATGCTTTGGGGGTGTTTTTCTAAGGGGACAGGACAACTTCACCGTATCAAAGGAGCAATGGGCTGGACCATGTACCGTCAAATCTTCCCTCAGCCAGGGCACTGAAAATGGGTCGTGGATGGGTATTCCAAAATGACAATGACGCAAAACACACGGCCAAGGCAACAGTGGCTCAAGAAGAAGCACATTAAGGTCCTGCAGTGGCCTAGCCAATCTCCAGACCTTAATTCCTTAGAAAAATCTGTGGAGGGAGCTGAAGGTTTGAGTTGCCAAATGTCTGCCTCGAAACCTTAATGACTTGGAGAGGATCTGCAACGAGGAGTGGGACAAAATCCCTCCTGAGACGTGTGTAAACCTGGTGGCCAACTACAAGAAACGTCTGACCTCTGTGATTGCTACTAAGTACTAAATCATGTTTTGCAAAGGGGTCAAATACTTATTTCACTCATTAAAATGCACATCAGTTTATATTGCTTTTTTGAAATGCTTTTTTCAGGTTTTTTGTTCTGTCTCTCACTGTTACAATAAACCTACCATTACAATTATAGACTGATCATTTCTTTGTCAGTGGGCAAGTGTACAAAACAGCAGGGGATCAAATACTTTTTTCCCACACTGTATAATTGGGAAAAGCAGCAGTAATAGTTCTGCTTGGTTGTTTCCCAATAGAGAAGGCATGTGGCTCATACTAGTTAAGCCATACAATAGCACTTTATAGAAAATAGTTTGAGTAGTATTGAGATGCAATCTCCTTTGGCAAAATTCCCATCTTGATATGTATGTTGCTATTGTTTTCAATGAAGTTGAAATGACTTCTCTTTAAATACAGTGCTTCTCTTTAATACTACGTGTAAGAGACAGATTCCAGAAGAAAGCCTCTTTGAGTTCAGTAGGACTTTCTCCCAGGTAAGTGTGTATAGGATTGCTGTTCTAAACAATGTGTTTGTAAAGACTTCCACAAATTGTCAGAATATACAGTGGGCTCTTCTCACCTGCGGATTAGCCATCCACGAATTTGACTGAACACGGATGGCCGCCGTGGACAAGAAGGGCCCTGCTGAAAGCTTAAAAACGCCCCTTTAAATCACGATTTAAAAACCACTTTTCTTACCATTATAGAGAAGCAGGCAGGCAGTATGCTGCAATTAGAACAGCTATTTCCAGCTCATGCCATGGTTGCGACCCCCTCCCTTGGCCACCCCAGAATGCAATGTGAAAGCGTTTAATCACTTCTTCTTTGCATTCTTCAGCCCACCATGGCCAAGGGAGAGGGTCGCTTGCCTCAGCATGATCCGAAAACTGAACATTTAATTTAGTTTTGAGACACAATTTATTATAGGTTGATTTGGGAATAATTTTAAGTGAAAGGACAGAAATAAGCCACTACATGTTTTTAGTGTACATTACACATTACCAACAACCTTCCTAATTCAGGCTTTGTCTCATGTGCTAGACTTACTGAGCTAAATTTGGACTTCTGATACACAATTAAAGTGCAGTAGTTGAACATTTTTATCAGAGCATTTGTATGCTAACTTTCTACCTCCTAAAAGGTCTTCAAATGGCTCACGTCTAGTTAAAACAGATCAGCTTTAAAAAGCAGAGCAGGCTGTGGTGGTAATGGTGATTTCTGCCTTGCTGGCTTTCCCTCTCCTACTCGTCCTCACAGGGACAGTTGGTGGTTCTGTGTGAGGGGCAAGGGCACAGTTTAGCCTGAAAAAGCACGGCAGACGATGGTGGCTATGGATGTGTTTCAGGCTTCCTTAAGCTTTTAAATATTGTTGGAATGTCCTTTGGGGTTAATTGCATAGCTTTTTCTGTAACTTATTCCCTGTCGCCTGCAAATTGTGGATTTCGAATCCGTGCCTCTCCTCCTCAGACTTAGCTACCTCAGGCCTGGCCAATATATTGTAAATAAAATAAATATATGCAAGTTATTCTTTATGCAAAGTTCTGGGGGTTTGCCTTTTACAGAGGATGTTTTGCGTAAATGTATATCTAACTTTAGGTCACCTTACTGGAATTAATTGTAAGCTTTTGCAGCCTTGTTGCTATCTTGTTTTCAATGTCCTATGATCCTTTTAGAGATATTTACTCTTGTGCGTCTAGAACTGTTGATCCTCGCCTAGCACTGCTGGCAGCTAGGTGAGGCCTACTTTTAAAAGTTTGATCTGTCAGTCTTGTAAATAACTGAGTAGTCCCACCTGCTGTTCTGTTCATCCATCCCCACCACCCCATGCTTTCTTCCTTGGTTCTTTTTCTTTTACTTTTACCCCGAAAAGACTGTCAGCACACTATTGCAACTACTTTGTGTGAACCCTTAAGGCTCTGTGAAGCAGTAGTGCTAGTATGCCAGCATGCTTTGCTGTTTTTCCAACAGCGGAATGAGCTTCTATGGTTGCAATAGGTCAGAGGGATGACTAGTGCAAAATATTATTACTGCAGAATACAGTAATATTCTTTAGGCAGAGAGCTGGAAACTCACAGATATCTCTGTTACTTGGAGAATTGCTAAGAACATGTTGGCTAGTCCCTCTGCTTGAGAATTGCAAAAGCTGCAATAAGCTGAAATTTGCTGCTCGTTACAAAATACCTCATTTGAAGGAAAAGTGAGATCCTATTGCACATGCTTTTATTTTCAGCACATCCGTAGTCTGATGGAAAATGATTGCATAAATGATGTGGGATGAGAAACAATTTTCCTGTTAAGCATCCATTCCCTCCAAATCAAAGTTATTAAAGCTATTGCCATTTTAAGTACTCTGCAAAACCTAGTTGGAAAGAAAATCACAAAGCTGGTCAATTTCTGCCATTACGTTGCTCAGATTTTTTAAATGATGGAACGTTAAAATTGTGCAAACAGAGCTTCAAACGGCAATAAATCGTAAGCTTTTCCTGTCACGGTCTTGGGTTTCTAACAGATCATACGTACCCCTGTCTCATAGGTTCAACTACTTCCAGCGAGTCAGAGATGCACGTTCTTAGGATGTTCTTATATACCATCTCAAAGGTCTTAATACTCAGAGCAGGGTACAGTTCCCAGGCAAATGAGCCTAACGTTGAGTACAAGTTTGTGTGCACCACTACCTAACTGGCAAAATGCCTTGCTGCGTAATCTTGTCTAGTGCTGGATTGTTCTGCCGCTCCAGGGTGTTGCAAACGTACCGTAAGGCACGTTTCTGACACCCTGACAGTAAGCAGTGCCAGCGGAGAGGCTGGTGCCACTCACTCTTTGCCTGACAGAAGCTTAAGTCCTGTGCTGGGTGGTGGGGTGTGTGGAGAGGGGTGGAACAGGAGGGAGTGATTGGCCTGCCAAGCCAGGGATGGGGAGGGATCCTCTGCGGCACACTCCGTCGAATCCTATCCCCTGTCCTGGGTCTGTTGAGCCCTACATGGGCTCCTTGGATTTGTGTCGGCCATTTTGCGGCATTTTGTGCTGGCACATCTGAGAAGACCCATGGGGCAGCTGGGGCATTGCCTGGGGGAACGGGCCAAATGTCCCTTCCCCCCCCCCCCGAGGTGTGTTCCAGCTGCACCGGCGCTGGCATGATCCTGCATAGGATCTGATGCAGCATGCGTTTGTGTGCTGTGGCAGTCCTAGATAGGATTGGGCTGCCCTTCAGTTGGGTGTGCAGTTTCTCAGGGCAAACAACCCTATGACAGGTGCCACCCACCCCCTTTTAACAGCCAGTCCTCCGACTAAGGGGAAACTGAAGTCCTACGAACTAACTCCCCAGCCCTTGCAATCTCTGAGCTCCTCAAGCTCCAGGGATTCAAGCCTTAAGGCTCTGGTTCTCTCAGTGTATCTTAAAGAACCAAAACATTCTTAATTTTTTTTATATAAGTGTTTCATGTACACATCTTATTGCAACAATTTATTTAAAAATACAATCATCCATTAATTTAAAAAAGTCCAATATGGTTTAGCATAAGCAAAGATGTAATGCTGGTTTGCTATGCTAGCTTGTTCAAACTGTGGTTAAAAACATGATTTGTCAGATTCATATACAACAAAAAATCCTGGTTGACTTTAAACCAGGAACAGATACAGCAGATATCCTCTTCTTTTGCGCAAAGGTGATGGGGAAGCATGTGAGCCTCAGACTAATGCCAAGCCATTGTTTAATCATGATTTAGTGTTGCATCTGAACTCGTCTGCTATGGGAATGAATATAAAGGAGCTGCTGCATACTGCAGGTTTATGAGCACAGCACTTTTGTCCGTAACGGAGAAACGCTTTAGCCTCTGCATGTGTACCAGTAATTGATGGTTGGAAGCTTAGTCTGATACTAGGGATAGAGCATCTCCTATTCACAGCTGTCATGGTGACAAGCGTTCAGTATAATTGGGGGTCCTTGTCAGTTGCACCTATTTTGTTAGGTTTGTGCACCTAGGTAGTGGTAACTCTGTTTCAGTGGATTTAAGGGAGAGTAAGAGGCTGTATTGCATATTGAGTTGCTCTTGTACTTTCAGATTGCATTCTTCCTTGGTTATTTATAATCTTCCTTCCATGCCTTTTTAATTATATAATGGTATGCATGCATCTTTAAATGCTTACCCAAAAGATCACTTGCCTGTAACTATGTAAGATCTTCAAAAATGAACTTTGCATATCTTCAAGTCCTTTATACTTGTCAAAAGTATAATCAAAATTTAATATATTTTGACCCTTAGGTGCTGGAGACCAGAATCTCTTCAGTTCTTTATATCCCACACTTTCTCAGCAGCTCCCCAAAGAGCCCATGGAATGGAGGAGGTACAACTACTTTTAAAAATTATTAAATGGATCAGACAAGGAGTCAGTGTAATGATGTCTTAGACTCTTTCCAAGCATTGAAACAAATTTGGAAGCTAAGCAGGAGTAAATTGCAAGTTTTCAGAGCTGTGAATTAGTAAGCAGTCATGTATTCTTATTCCTACCCTTAGTTGTGTGCTGTTGCCCTTGAAGCAAACTAAGTTGAAATATAAATAAATCTGACTAGAAATCTCTTTGGTTATGCTTCTGGCATCCACATCTTGTGTAAGAATGGATTGTATGTTAGTAAAAATAATGAAAAACAAATAAATATGACTTGAAATTAGGCATGCAAGATTTTTAAATGTAAAAGCTTGGGGGTGGGGGAGGATCAAGAAATCTAGTATTTGAAGTCTAGTTTTTTGTAAGAGAAGTAGAGGTTTTAAAACTGATTTTGTATGAAACGCAATATGCTATGATATCTGGATTTCAAGTTGTGTTTCTTTACCAAATGTTTCTTACAAACATTTATTCTGAATGCCTTCTGTTGTGTTTTAGTTTGTTGTGTATGGGTCACAATCTCATTGTTCAAAACCTTCTCCAGGTCTTATGGCCGTGCTCCAAAGATGATTCATCTAGAATCTAACTTTGTACAATTTAAAGAAGAGCTGCTACCTAAAGAAGGAAACAAAGCACTTTTGACGTTTCCTTTTCTCCATATTTATTGGACAGAATGCTGTGTAAGTATTGGTGTGTATTTAAAATGTTAAGACAACAATTAGATATACTTGCAGCTGATTTTGCATCCTCTTGTACTTGCGTTGTGGGGGAAGACGGAATTTTGTGCCAACAAAATCAATGCCTTAGGCGGTTATCAAAATAAGCTTTATTTTTTCTTGTGTATTTGTCAACTTTATTTTTTAAAGAAAAATCTACAAGATAGAAGTACTCTTGTCAATTCAGTTTAATGGATTTTGAAGTATGTACATTTTTTCATGTCTCACATAGTAAAACAATAGTTTCAAACTTACTCAACTGGTAAATCTGATTTTCTGATTCATCACTTATACCCTTAGGACACAGAAGTATACAAAGCCACAGTAAAAGATGATATCACCAAGTGGCAGAATGTTCTGAAAGTTCACAGCTCAATGGATTGGTTAATTGTGGTAGTAGAGTGTGATGCCAAGAAAAAAAACAAAACCAATATTCTTCCCCGAACGTCTATAGTAGATAAAATAAGAAATGACTTCTGTAATAAGCAGAGTGACAGGTAAGTTTTCTGGGACTGCAAAATGTAACTGATGATGCTTGCTTTGATAAACCATTGTCTTTAAAAGTCCAGGAACTTTTGAAGGTCTTCCATTTAAAACCTTGCCTCTTTTTCTATCAAAGATTAACGGGGAGAAAGAAGCTTGCTGCAGATTCTGATACCCATTTTCCTATTCTGGAACTGGCTCAGATGTTTGATCATGTGTTTGAAGACAACGGAATTGTTTCTGTGTCTTTTGTGCAAATGAGCAATTAGCTCAGTGATCACTGCTTTACAAACTGAGAAGCTGCATTATAGAGATGCTGAATGTTAAATGCTATAAGTAGCTTCAAAACAGCCTCAGAGATTACATTGTGCTTCCTGTTCCTCTGAATCGTTGCCTTATCTGAAATATAATTTTCATATATCACTCTGCATTGGAAACAATATTTTGTGGTTAGGAGACATGGACAAGTTCTATTTCAGACCATAGAAGAGCCAGAAACATGAAGAATTTGTACTGCTTTCCTGCTCCACATCAGTGTCCTATCCAAAGCTGTTCAAAATACCAGACACTGTACATTTAGTTTTAGCCATTTCTCACAGTTGAAATACTATTAATTCCATGGTTATAGTCATTCACTAGTAAGAAAACCTAGACATTTGTAAAATCATGACACATAGTGGGTAGAACGGAAACAATGTTTTTTTTAAGCCCAACGATTTTGGATTAGTTTCTGTGCTCATGATAATTATTCTGCTTTATTTACTTACCGTATTTCTTCAATTAATCCCCTGTATGGTTGATTACATTTAAATTCTGAAGATGCCTTTGCTGGAGTGCGTTCTTATAATTCACATGATGACCATGTCTGTTCTAATAAAGGAGACTGAGAAGTAAACATAGGAGAGAGTGTTAAAATAACTTAAATATTTAACATTTCTCACCCATATTGTCTTGACTCTGTTATGAACAGTGCTTGTCGTCCTTGTGTAAAGAATGAATGACAGAGTAATCATTTGAAGCTGAAGGTGTTGCTCTTAGCATATTATGTATTTAAGCTATTAGTTATTGGCAGGCTAATATATTAAAACATGCTTCCTGTTGCCAGTATCGGTTTTTGTTTGGTGCTTGTCAGAATGTTACCAGTTTATTTAAGCTGATAATTTAGGAAGCCCTAGGTCGGGGTTCTCCGCCCCTTCCCGGTCGAGTACCACCTCTGGCGCCACTCTCCTGCTGAGTACCACCGGAAGTGACTGGCGATGACATCATTGCCAGTTCCAGGTTTTTGGAGGTCAGAAAGCGCAGGTAGGAGGTTCTGGGCTGGTGGGAGGGCCCTTCTCAGCGTTCCATAGAAGCTCTGCCAAAGGCAGGAGCTTTTTGGGAGCAAAAATGTGTTGCCAAAAGCACTGCGTCAGAGCAGAGTTCCGGTGGTCTGGTGAGTACCATCAGCAGTTGGCCCAAGTACTACTGGTGATACTCGTACCACTGGTTGAGAAACCCTGCCCTAGGTAACTACAGTGGTTCTGTTGTCACTGCCTAACATGGCTTCAATTCTTCTGTACAGTAACTCTTCAGAAGAGCACTTGATATTTCTTTCAGAGTCTTTTCTGAATTATGCTGTTTAGAACAATAAGCTATTGTTAGTGATGAGAGGTGAAAGTTATACCTTGTCTGCATGCGCTGTTTCAAAGAACAATTGACTACAAGCCATCTGGTAGATCTTAACTTCATGTCCATTGCTTCCTGCTTAACATGTAAAATAGTATTTGTGTTAGTGCCAATTTTGTAAATTTGTGGTTATACAACTATGTAGAAGCTTCTAAAAAGTTGGACTTACTACTTTACTTGAGATGTAGGTATTATTATTTTTTTAAATAACAAATGTTGCCCCCCCAAAAGTGCCTTATGACTTGTTCATCCATTAAATGGTAAATATATTTTTATTAAGTTTATCCTCTCTAAAGCTCAGAGCTAGTAACAATTGGATAAAATATGTAGCTGATGTCAGTGAAAATATTAATTTATGGATATTTTCAGAGAAATCATGATGTACAATACTTTTAGCCATTTCTCTCACATTGAAGCCTCATGGATTTCATGGTTATAGTAATTCATTAAGAAAACAGACATTTGTAAAGCATGAGAGTTGTAAATGAGGTAGGTGAAGCTTTGTGTTCTATAGAAGTAGGTTGACATTCTTTCAGTTTGACCGCTTTTACCATATGCATTCTTGTTCAGGCAGCCAAAGAGGGGCAGTAAGAGTATCAACTCTTCTATTGAAAATGGCTGAGTCAGCAACCTTGATGATCCTTTTGAAGTGTTCTGCTGTTAATGGAAAGCAGGATTTCTTGGCTGCTTGGAGTTAGCTTTCTCTCCCCCTCCCCCTGGCCAGCAGTAAAGATCCTCAATGCTGGTGAGGTTCCCATTTCACTGTCAATAGCAGAGTCCTTGGGAGTGCCTTGCCGCTGTTTTGGTCCTTCCCCTCCAATGCTCCCTTTGTGGCGAGGATAAATGAAGTGCCAGAGTTCCTCTTGCCTCTCAACATTCTTTGCCCAAGCTGTGTCTGGGTGCTGCTTTTGGACAGTTTTTCTGTCCTGCTGGCTTAATAAGAATATTACTTGGCAAGGCCAAATTCCCGTTCCATTCAGCAAGTTGGATTGCAGGCTGACCCATCCTATTAGTCTGTGGGAAGGGATGAGGTCATTTTTGAGGTTCGGCCCCCTCCCCCCGGCAGATCTTGTTAGGGACCCATGATGAATCTCTCTTGTTCTCTTCCGAGTTTTCTTTGTGTTTCTTTGTCTTGTTGCCCAAACTGGGATACTAATGTGAGTTTTTCTTTTATCTGGATTTTTGTGCTTGTAGTAACCTTTATTATTAATGCTATGTGCTGATACTAGGAAGGCTTTCCTCTCCAGATGGATTTCAAGTTTGCTGGCCTAGCCTTCTGCCATAGGAGATGTTAATTCATTATTGCCTGCTCCACTGGTTGCTGAGCAGAAGGGAACCTCAGAAGTCCAATATTTCATTTGATTTATGCATGCTTAACCAAAATATTCATTAATTCCTTTACAGATGTGTAGTACTGTCTGACCCCTTGAAAGACTCTTCCCGCTCTCAGGAGTCCTGGAATGCCTTTCTGACAAAACTCAGGACACTACTCCTCATGTCTTTTACCAAAAATTTAGGCAAATTTGAGGATGACATGAGAACTTTGAGGGAGAAGAGGACGGAACCAGGATGGAGTTTTTGTGAATATTTTATGGTCCAGGTATAGTAGAGAGCAGTGTATGGAGAATTATTTTCTAAATCGGTCTTAAAGTTTGATTACTTTCTGTACTACCCCATACAGAGCAGTACTTCTTTTATTGAAAATATTTGTCTTAAAGTGATGGCCAGCTGAGATCATGAGCAAAAGCTCCTGCTCAATGCTTAACTTTGCACAGAAAAATAGACCTACGGAAGTAGAGCCTGGTATCTGGCAGAGTGCTTTTAGACATGGGATCTAAAGATCCAAGCAGTTGCCTATTTTGCACCAGCAGAATGAGCATGTTTCCAAGTAGAATGAACATCTTTTCCAGGGCGATGTGTTTTCTGAAAAATTGGCTCTGGATTTTTCTGAGACTGATTTAGGAGAAGACGAAGTACACTTTTGTTGCTATCCTTTCATAACTGCTTAATATTCTGGCAACAAAGCCTGACAGCACAAAGATTAACACGTATTTTTCTTTGTTTATATGTTAAAAGGAAGAATTGGCCTTTGTCTTTGAAATGCTGCAGCAATTTGAGGATGCCCTGGTGCAATATGATGAGCTGGATGCTCTGTTCTCCCAGTATGTGGTCAACTTTGGTGCTGGTGGTAAGTGATTACATCAGCAAATGCATTTGTCTATCGCTATGAAAGGGCTCCCAGATCTTTTGCTTTGCAATTCAAGGCCAAGAAATGGTCTACTTGATGCTTCCCAATAAAGTTGTCTCAGTAGTAACCTTAACACAGTTCTATGTACTTCTGTTCAGTTTAAATGTTTTACTATAGCAAACATAGTTAATTCCAATTGTGTGTGCTTTACATAGATGGGGCAAATTGGCTGACATTTTTCTGTCAGCCAGTACGAAGCTGGAACGGGCTGGTTCTTCGCAAGCCTATAGACATGGAGAAAAGAGAACTGATTCAAAACCAGGAAGCTACTCTGTTAGACTTGCGCAGTTACCTCTTTTCTCGCCAGTGCACATTGCTACTTTTTCTTCAGAGGCCATGGGAGGTATCTCAGCGAGCTCTAGAACTTCTTCATAACTGTGTGCAAGAGCTGAAGCTCCTTGAAGTAAGTCTGTGCAATTTAATCAACCAAGTGACTAATTCTTAAGCTTTCTTTTCAAGTTATCACTTGTTTTGGATTACCGAGACACCCTAAAAGCAGCAGCTAGGAAGTTGGAGGTGTTTGGAAGGAGAAGATAGTTCATCCTTGTCCTATGTACTACTTTTGCATATACCTATTTAATCTCAGCAGCTGAAACGGTTAATATGCCTCATTTTGTCTTTAGTGGCTAACGCTTCCTACTTGCTGTAGTGTATCTGTGGAATTCTGCCTAGTAGGATAGGGAAATCTAATGCATTCCTGCCTGTTAGTATTCTTGAGTAGCAGTGTTCTAAATTGTCACTGCTTTTTCCTTTGAGATTCTATTTTCTGTCTTGTTTTCTGGGGCTGGTGCAGACATATGATTTTTATTGATTTATTTACAATATTAAGGCGGCTTACAACAAAAAGAAAATACAGTGCAAAAAGTATAATACAGAAAATAGTCACATTTTAAAACAGTAAAAACAGTTAACGAAAATTAATTACAGTATCTATAAATCAGTTAAAAAAAGATTACAATTAAAACAAGAACATAAAATTAGCAGTATCTTAGGGTTTATTAAGAGATCGAGCAACTGTATTGTATACATGTCCTTAGTGTATAAAATCTCCCCCTTTTGAGATCACAGGGATAGAAAAAAGAGTTCTGCCTTTGACTTTGGAGCACAGCTGCCAGTTATAGTTGATAGTAATGGGTTAGATAGTGGTGCTGTATGTTATAAGTGCAATCTGAGGACTACTTTTAACCATGTCTAGGACATTTCTGGACAGGCACCCAGAATTGTTCTTGCGTTGTTCTCTGGGGACTCTCTGCAGTCTCTGACTCTTTTGTGTTGCAGTTAAGAGAAGGTAAGAGTTTAGAGAACTCTTGACAAGTTTGAGACACACTGCCGACAAAAAGCTGTGAAAGCCTCCGGGAGGAGAGATAAAAGCTCCCAGCTGTGTCGGTCGAGTGTGGGAGGCGCTGGCCAGCAGAAAAGCCAGGCTGCAAAAGGATACCACCTGGAATGTAGCCGTTTATGAAAGATTGGACATTTATATATTGTAAAAAAAACCCAAGGTGGGTTAGGACAGCCTGCCCATGTATACCGCCTTGAATTAAAGTCAGAGGAGAAATCCAATGACCAAGAAAGGCGGTATATAAATACTGTATATTATATATTATTGTAAGAAACAGCAGGAGTCTTTCTATACATTTCTTTCCTTCTCCAAACTGCTATGCAAGTGAGAGAACTCTACCTCTCTAGCAAGCGCAGAGAGATTTGAAATAGGGGCAGAGTATTCTCGCAGTTGAACAGAGATTTGAGTAAGGAAAGAATTGCGAAACTCTCACTGTTTTCAAATGTCTGCAAGTGAGAAAAATCCTTGCTTCTCTTTGAAGCCCTCTGCCCAGACCTGTGTGTGTGTGAGAGAGAGAGAGAGAGAGAGAGAGTGAGGGCAAAAACATGGCTAGTAAGCCAAGTACTTACTTTGACCCCCTGTCACCAGCATTACTTTTGCATTGGCCCTTGTATTCAGAGGTACATAAGGTTACAACTGGAAGCAGGTATAGAATAAGAAGCACACCACTGTGCCAAGTACAGACCCTCTAACTTTTTCAAAAATAGATCAGATTTTTGCCTTGTAACGGCAGTTCCATTTGTTCTTGGTGTTTTACTGAGTTATAAGTGTACAGACAGACTATGCAGTACAGACTACACTGGCAGTACCAAGACTGTGTTTCTGATATGGTGGTCTGCATGTACCCTGGTTTATAGAACCGAAGGTTTATTTTGAGAAATGGCAATCACCTCCAGGTTTAATCTTTGTTTAAACCCGTTCCTTGGTCAATGAATCCAAACATAAACAAAGATTAAACCTGGAGGTGATTGCCATTTCTCAAAATAAACCTTCGGTTCTTATTAACAGGCAACAGGAATTATTTTTTGTAAATAAAATCTGGTTTCCGATTCTAAACAGATCGCGATCTCACTCGTTAAAGCAGCAGATGACTGAAAGGTTACTTGCGGTCAATGCGGAAGCTAGTGCTTCCGTTTTCAATTAACCCTTTCCCACGCTTTTCTAGCGTCAATTCTATTTATAACAGCAATGAACCTTCTAAAGACATGTCATCTAAACAGCCTATGAAGCTGTTCTCGCCTTGACAAAGCTCCGAGGGAGGAGTGAAACGTTGGCAACCAGACCTAAAGAACTTTTAATTGCCTGTTACTGGAAACTTTATTGTATGTATTCTACAGTATGTGCTTTTAAAGAATTCTTCAGATAACTGATAGAATTTTAAAGAGTCTTTAATTTTGGATTTCTAAAGAGACATGACTGTTAAACCCATATTCCCGGTTTCTTTGAAAATTGTACCCAGTCATGAAAATTTTCACACTACAAGAATGAAGTAATCTTTGTGTTGCATGCAGTTCCTCCTAGAAGTCTTTATTAAGGCCTTTTTTTGCCTGATGTATGGTGTATGTATGAGTTTCATGTCTAAACAGCATATTTTACCATTTGATCTTAAGGTATCTGTTCCTGCTGGTGCTTTGGACTGTTGGGTCTTCTTGAGCTGCTTGGAGGTTCTGCAGAGAATAGAAAGCTGCTGTGATCGGTCTCAAATTGATGCCAATGTTTCCCACACAGTTGGCTTATGGAGTTATGCTACTGAAAAGGTAAGTAATGGTGATGATATGTTACCAGACTGTGACAAATCAGGGCAACATGCTTTTTTAATTAGGAGTTGGTTCCTTGCAATATGATATAGAAACTATTTTCAGACCTTTGCCTGATCCTTTAGAGGTACAGTGCATTTCATCTTCTCAAGGCAGGTTTCGGACTAAATCCCTACTATACTAGGATACTTCTGTATATCTAAGCACTTTTGTCCTCTTTGTTGTACTATCTGTTACAACTTGTTGCTACCTGGTTTTGCAATAAAGACTGACGTGCACGCAAAAGATCCTATGTAAACGTTTATGGCAATACATGATGAGGTGACTGACATTTTGTGTGCCTCTGTTTTCCATCAAAACTCAATTCCATCCAACAGTTTAGAAGCTTAAAACAACTGAGAGCATATTTAGGCAATTTTACAAAAATGCCTAAATAAGCATGTCGTATGTCCTGCTACTCATCTTTCATAATGTAGTGATTGTTGAGACTTTCATGGCAACTGGAGTCTTGACAATATACGTTTTTGGGTTTAAAAGCCATGTAAAACACTGCAAAGAACTTTTTGTTTTAGTGTTTAACTCTTATCTGTTTTACATGGCTTTTAAATCCAAAAATGTTGTTGTCAAGACTTCATAAGGTACATTTTAAAACTGAGGTCTTGTTCCTGGATTTGAAGTGCAAGAGAAAAGATAGTGGCTGGAATGGTCAACCTGTCAACTGTACTGCTCCTGTACCTTTTCATAGATGAGGGAATTTTGATTGGGGGAAACATACCTGTGCTGCACTGTGACATGACAAGCAGCAAAATTTTCTCTTCTACACAATTCTTAAAGGTGTAGGAGCTCCAATATTGAAGGGTAGACCATCTCTCTTGTAAACTATACAGAGTCTGACTCAGGAAGTTTTTAACATGAGCTTTTCACTGACAATTGGGATATTTGACTTAATGAAAAGTAGGCTCCCTTTTTTATCAAATAAGGTTTAATCTTTATGTTGACATTTGTGAGTTCTAATGGATAAGGATCAGAAAAATTTTAATGAATACAAATAGAGCTATCTAACCCATTTTCAAAGACTCTGGACTTCTTGGTTGACAAGCATGGCAATGGTTCATTTCCTGTGAACCACCCTGAAGCATTTGATTCATTTTTGTTGCCAGACAGAATGCTGTCCCACACAGAGCATTGCCTGAGCCAGATATAAGTCTTGTATCTTAGATACTTGTATAAGATTTTAGGTTGTGGGGTATGTGTCTTTTTATTTTGCAACCAATTAGATTTAATTTCAGAGTTCAAGCCAAGTGTCTTTCAGGTTGTTCCCATCTATTCTTTGAAAAGTTTGGGTCCTGTATCAAGAAACAAAAACTTGTAGGCTAGTATCTTGCACTTGTTGGCAAATTTCAGTAGAATCGTTACGTTTAATCTATTGTAGCAAAAGCAATAGTCTTGTACTTTTTAAAGGCTAACAGGCTTACTTCTGGTACAATACATTTGTTAACTGTTCGAGGTGCCACAAAACTCATTTGATGGGTGGATGGGTTGGGAGGAGAAGTTGTTGTATTCAAGGAGCTCATGGCTGCTAATATACTAAATCAGGAGTTCTTAACCTTTTATGATTACAGACCCCCAATGGATTGCCCAGTATGTCCCCATACTCCCTTCACCAGCCTGTCAAAATCATCATTATCGCCAGTCCTATTAGGTATTAGTATGACTTCAAAAGATGTCAATAACTTGGTTTTACTTTACATATGGATAGCTAGGAACAAAACGCCTCAATCCATATTGATAATAGTGACTAGTTAATCTAACCTAACAATTTTTTTAATTGTCTCATACCCTCATAATTTGGTTCCTGTACCCCCAAGTGATATAGATACCCCTGGTTAAGAATCTCTGTTCTAAACATTGCTGTTTATATTAATGGTGTCTTGAAATGCATGTTCATAACTTGATTTTCTACAGTTGAAGTCTCTGGGTTACCTGTGTGGACTTGTGTCAGAAAAGGGACCTGATTCAGAAGATCTTAATAGAACAGTTGATCTTCTAGCAGGACTTGGAGCAGAACGTCCTGAAACAGGTATTGTGTAAAACCTTTTACTGCTTCTGAACATAGATTAAGAGCTCAATCCAACTTTAAGTTCCAGGCGGTGGACCTAGCGATCCGCCGCCCGGAGTAGTCGCAAACGTGCCATAAAGCACGTTTGCCGACTACTTTAGAGCAGGGCAGGCCAGCACAAGGCCAGCCTGCCCTGCTCCGCCGGCCGAGGACTCGTTGGGTGGGTGGGTCAGTCGGCAGGCGGGGGGAGGGACGGCAGAGCCGGGAGGGCGGCCATAAGCCTAGCCAGGCAGGGACGGGGACATGGCGTCCCCCTTATCCCGGTCCCCGCCTGGGCTCCGCAAAATAGCTGGAGGAAATCCGAGGAGACCTACCGGCCCCAGCCGCCGTTACACCCGGGGAAGGGGATGAGCTCCCGGTTGCGTTAGGCGCCTGCGCGAAGTTTCCTGACGGTGGACGCGACTTCAAAGCCCTCCGGAAACATCCGAGTTCTTCCGATGTTTCCAGAGGGCTTTGAAGTCGCGTCCAGCATCGGGGAACTTCACGCAGGCGTCGAACGTGACCACAGGCTTTGCGCAAACATCACAGTTGCTGCGATGTTTGCACAGGGCTCCCTGGTTGCGTCCAGCGCCTGGGAGCCTCGCATCTTGGAGCTGCAACGCGGGACGAAGATCGGAGGTGCTGCTACGGCAACACGGTAAGTGGCCAAGCGCCGTTAAAATTAGTAGTTAAAGCAAGACATTTTTTTTTCCAAAGAAACAGGGTATATGGGTTTGTAAGCCATGTGCAAATTTTTATTAAAAGGAGAAGCAAGGACCTTTAAACCTTAAAACTCCCACCGACGTTTCATCCCTCTCACAGGACTTTGTCAAGGTGAACACAGCACAACGAGCTGTTAGATGACACTGCCCAAAGAGAAGAATGTCACGAGATTTAACCAACAACTGTGGATGGCAGTTGCTGGAGCTGTTGATTAGAAGTGGTAGTGTCAATCTCCCTATTGACTGGAAGTAACCTCGTGGTTGTCTGCTGAGTTACTGAACGAATGCCTGTTTTGTTTAATATTGGGAACCAAATCTTATTTACAAAAGAGTTCTTGCTGCCAGTTAAGTAAGTTAAAGGATTTCCTCTGAGAAATTGCTATCGCTTCCAAATTTTGTCTCTGTTTGCATTTGACTTCATTAAATAAAGTTAAGTAATCCTTTAACTTAAGAGGCAGCAAGAACTCTCTTTTGTAAATAAGATTTGGTTCCCAATATTAAACAAAACAGGCATTTGTTCAGTAACCCAGCAGACAACCACGAGGTTACCTCCGAGGCTAGTCTTCGTTGTGTACGGTAATGCATGTGTAACATTTTACTCCAGTGAAAAAGATGTGTGCAACTCTGCAGTCATATCAATGCTGGGAATTTATTTCTCAATATATGTTTACTGTACTAATTTGGAATTTGGTTAAGGCTGTTTTTCAAATGGCACTTTTATTTTGGCTGTACAATGAAAACTTAGAAGATCAAAGTTTCAAGCAGGAATCTTATGATCTGTTTTATTTTTGAAGCTAATACAGCACAATCTCCTTATAAGAAACTCAAAGAGGCCTTATCATCGGTAGAAGCTTTTGAAAAGCACTATTTAGTAAGTATGTCATAAATATTCTACGTATACAAGCTGAAGAAGAGATCAGGATATCGGCACGTAGTAAATAGTAGACTACTTTGGGTATATCCATTGGATAAACTTAATATATTTTTAGAATAATGCTATTGGAAAGCATGTCTTGTGTGTTTGAGAAATTACATGGTTATACTTGTGTATAACTTTTAATATACTGACAGCGCAATCCGACTTAACATTTGTGCTGGTGTAACCAGCGGCGCAGCAAGAACGGGAGGCCCCAGAACGGAAAAGGGATTCAAATCCCGTCCAAAAGAGGAATTCAAAGGGGATTTGAATCCCTTTTCCATTCTGCGGCCTCCCGTTCTTGCTGCGCCGCTGGTTACACCGGCACAAAAGAAGTCGGATTGCGCTGTGAATCTAAAAAGCAATGTTTGAAACATGGATAAAGAAAAATCATAACTAAAAATATTGACCAAGACAGTCCTTAAGTACTAAATCTTTTTACTAAATTGTAGATAGCACTATAGAACCAAATGATTGTTTAAAATTGTATTTTTTCATAATGCAAACAAATATTGTGTACGTTGTACATGTTCCCCAGTACCCTTCCAGAGCTTTCTGGCTTTTCCAGCTCCCAAAGTGTTCAGTAATTCTAAATGCACACTGAGTAGAATCCAGAGCATTGCTGGTGCAACAATGCTAGGGCAAGCAATGTTCTTGGCTCCTAACTCCACCAAAAAGTCATTCCATAGAGTCAAGAGAGTCATAGTGGGGTGTCACTTGTGTGGAATATTTCTTTGCCCATTTTCTGGGGATTTCCCCCTACTGTGCTACATCCCACACTATTGCAGAGGACCTTTAGGAACAGCTGTAGGGCAGGGAACCGGGGGCTTCAGTGAGGAGGAGGAATGGGGAAATGGCTTGTTCTTGCATTATTGCACGACATAGAAACAAGTGTTTTCCTGTGCCACACAAGTTGCCTTTTTCTGATCCCTGATAGATTTAATATTATGATAACATGTCAAATCTGAAGGACACATTTGACATGTTGTCATAATATTAAATCTATCAGGGATCTGAAGATCAGATAGCATGATTAAAGGGGTGGTGCTGGGCGTACGCCCAATCTTGCAAAGCCGCATCACATGACCTTTTTTAACTACATAGGTCCTACTGTCATGTGAAATTTGTAGCTGGCAGCTAGAAATGTGCAATTTTTACAGTAAGGTAGTACACTAAAAGAAACCTTGTTTGTGTTTGTTCACCACTCTTGCCAACTAAAAACCTATGGGGCATTTTAATAAGGTTAAACACAAGGTGTACTTGTATTTATCTGGAGTAAAGATCTGTTGTAATACGGATAGCCCTAAAAGCCTTCTCTTTTCTTGTACCTAGGATCTTTCCCATGCCACCATTGAAATGTACAAAAACATTGGAAGGAACCGCTCGGCAAAACTGGTTGGCAAGGATCTAGCAGAGTTTTATATGTAAGCAAACTTCTAAACTGTTTGTTGTATTGAAAGAACAAAAAATTAACAACGTTCTGAAAGTGACATCTCCATGTTAAGATGCCGCTTTGGCATATGTTTTGCAAAATAATTGCTGAAGAAACCAAATTCCCACTAGGTTAACCAGGTAGCTTTTTCATGTTACCGCAACAAAGATTAGTTTCTCAAGTAAGTTATCAGTTGTCTTGATAGCTACATCCTCAAAACCTATTGCCCCTGCCCACCCACCAGCATTTTTTTCGAGGGGTATGAAATCTATGTTTGGGAAGGGGAAACCATTGTATAATTTAGATATACATAGCAGACAATAGCTTGAATATTTTTCTGTGTAGGAAGAAATCTGTGGCTTAGATGGAATGAGCTGAGTGACCATAAATTTTAGTAATGTGCCTCATGTACATTGAATGTTACAATATTAATTAGATCAGTAGTTAACCTGTTTTATCAACACATCATTTTTGTAATAGGTGTATTTTGTGAGGAAGAGGTTTACATAAAGCATTCACTGGTAAACTACCGTATTGTCCCGAGTATAGGATGCTCCTGATTATAAGCCGCACCCTTAAAGTTTGGTGCTATTTTAAAAAAAACACATTTTTAACTTTTTAAACTTTTTTTAACTTAAATATACACATTAGTAGAACAGTATAGCTTTAGCACAGTTAAAGGCATAGGCACCCTGTCCCTTATTGAATCTGGGCACTCTAGTATTAGTAGCCTTCCCAGATCCAAAGGGGGACAGAGTGCCTACCTTTAACCTTTGGAATTTGGGCAGGTGCAGCTTGTTGCACCCTTCCATGATGATGAGCTGCACCTGCCCAAATTTCAATGGTTAACAGCACAATCCTATGCATGTCTACTCAGAAGTAAGTCCCATTGCATTCAGTGGGGCTTACTCCCAGGAATGTGTGCATAGAATTGCAGCCTAAAGGTAGGCACTCTGTCCCCCTTTGGATATGGTAAGCCTATGCAGGAGCTCTTGCTCTCAACTTTCAAACTGCACTCTCAGCTTTTAAACTGCAAGATCAATAAATATCTTAGTTTCCACAGATTCCAGGGGTTGGAACTTAAGGGTTAACTTTCTCAAATGCTTCCAGAGGCTAGAGACTGCTGAGAGATATTCGGCTATTTAGCAAGTGATTAAGAGTTGCTTGAAAACACAGGGCTTTGCAGTTTAAAAAGAGAGAGAGAAAAAAAGCCCCTATTTTAAAAGAGACTCCAGAGAGGCTTGTGAAAATGCCTTTGAAAGGGATTCAAAGCGCTTTGCAGAAAACACTAGGTAGAAATGCTAGGCTTTGAATGTAGGTCGCACCCCTACTTTAAAGACTTGCCTTAGGGGATAAAAGTGAGTCTTATACTCGGGCCAGTAAGGTACTTTTATGTCTGTACCTTTCTTTTCTCAAGGAAAAAGAAGAGTCCTCAAAAAGCTGAGGTTTATCTTCAAGGAGCATTAAAAACCTATCTTGCTGAGGGCTGGGCGTTGCTTATTACACATACGCGGAAGCAGCTAGCAGAATGTCAGAAGCACCTTGGACAAATTGAAAAGTATCCTTCAAAAGAAGGGGGAAGATGATGTTAGGCCAGAGCACATCTTTTTAGATGACGGTGGGAAGTAAAGACATTTTATAATCTAAGATGCATTGTGTGTAGTGGAAGTGCACAGTATTATCTCTGAATAATACTTGAGACTCCTTGCAGCTCTCAAAAAGCCTGAGAACTCTGTTTAAAATAACTTGCGGATTTATCACAAGTTAATAGTTGGGGCCTCCCAAATTTTGTACATGGACAATCATAGGGATGCTTCAGCTGCAGAATAGTCTTCACAAGCACTGACTGCTCTCTACCCAGTCTTGCGGGCTACGTAGAAGAATACTGAGAGTTCTGTACAATATTCTTGTGTATATATACATGTTAAGTTGTTTGTATCATAATTTTAGTGTAGTCCTTTTTCAAACCTTCTTAACTTTGTGCCAGCTATCTTCAAACAAGCAGCCTTTTAGCTGGTGATGATATCTTAACAGAAGAAGAGCGTAAGCACTTTTGCCAAGAAATATTAAATTTTGCCACACAGCCTTCAGATGGCGAAGGTAAGGCTTTTGAAAAAGGCTTCTTGTAAAACTCCAGCCAAGTGTGTCATGTAACCTGTTTTGACAATAAAAAAGCTAGTGAATCCATTGTTGCAGGAATGATTTCTGTAGCAAGACTTGGCATCAAGATTTCAACTTTTGATGGTATTAACCTTCTGCAAGAGTTTGCCTTTTTTTACTTGCTACAGGTAATAACATGCTTCCCTCTTTCTGCAGAGAGGTTGTTGATGAAACATCAGGCATTAATGACGTGGTTGAACAAGATTTTTTTTGGGGGGGGGGGGGCGGCAGCACATCAGTGCCCTGCATAGCCCTTTGTCACTTCTCATGACTGACAAAATCACAATAAATTATGCAAAATAGAATAAATGGCAGAATTGTCATTTCATGGTTTGAATTGTCATTTCAATTGTCATGGTAAATTAGGGTGACTCAGAAACCATTCCTGCCAGCTGAGTAGGTCAGATGTAAATTGAGGCAGCAGCAGGAACAATAGCAACAGGAATTTCCTGCCAGTAAACCACATCAGGCTCACGGGGACAAAGTGGCAAGATAAAAAAAAGACACAGCGAGTTAAGCAGCTGGGCGAGTTCAGCAGCGGGGCGAGGAAGCCAGGCCCCACACACTGCCCGGCACGTCCCTTGAATAGAGGAGAGCTCCAGCAACATTAAGGTACCCAAACTTTGATAAATCCATAACTTACACTCAAAAGCTATGCAGTCAGACAGCCAGCAGAAGGGTGGGGGCTATCCAGTGTTTTGCACTGAGTGTCACATGTATGACTATCTGCCTCTTGGGCAGAAGTCATGGGTGTGTGCTTGGTGCAAAGAGCTCCAGGCTCTCAGGGAACGGGTTCGCTCCCTTGAAGCCACGGTTGCTGACCTGGAGAAGCAGAGACAGGTAGAGAGGAACCAGGGTGAGACTTCTAGGGACGTGGAGGCATCGTCCTACCCTCAGTTGGCCAGCGCCTCAGCTGCCAGGAAAGGGAGTCTCAGGGCTGGAGGACATTGCTCTGGAAAAGAGGGAAACAATCCCCCAGTGGGGACCCCTTCTTCAGGTGATGGGCCCGTATCCAGTCGCACTATGGATACTCCTCTGGGGAGGGGGGGAAGGGGGCTTCTTGTAGTGGGTGACTCTATAGTCAGGAACATAGAAAGGGGGGTCTGTGACGGATGTGAGGGCCGCACGGTGACTTGCCTACCTGGTGCGAAGGTTGCGGACATCACCTCTCGTCTAGATAGGCTGGTAGAGAGTGCTGGGGAGGAGGTAGCGGTTGTGGTGCATGTTGGCACCAACGACGTGGGGAAATGTAGCCGGGCGGTCCTGGAGGCCAAATTTAGGTTGCTAGGTAGGAAGCTCAAATCCAGGACCCCAAAGGTAGCGTTCTCAGAAGTGCTACCTGTTCCACGCGCAGGGCCAGCTAGGCAGGCGGAGCTCAGGGGTCTCAATGCGTGGATGAGACACTGGTGTCGGGAGGAGGGGTTTAAGTTTGTTAGGCACTGGGGAACGTTTTGGGACAAGCCAGGCCTGTACAAGAGGGACGGGCTTCACTTGAACCAAAACGGAACCAGACTGCTGGCGCGTAACATTAAGAAGGTGGCAGAGCAGCTTTTAAACTGACTCCTGGGGGAAAGCCGACAGGAGCCGAGGGGCATCCGGTTCGGGACTCCTCATCCCTCGGGAATGAGGGTGCAGAGGATGGGGAACAGTCAAGTAATAACAGAGTAAGAATTGGGAGTGGTAGCGTGATGGGACATGACAGCCAGTCTAGCAAGACAGAAGGCTGCAGGAATAAGGGGGCAAACATGCAGCCCTTCTTGGGGGACCAGGTATATAAGTGCTTTTATGCAAATGCCCGAAGTCTACGGGCAAAGATGGGAGAACTGGAATGTTTGGTGGCTAGGGAAAACATTGACATAGTAGGTATAACAGAAACCTGGTGGAATGCGGAGAACCAGTGGGATACTGCAATTCCAGGATATAAACTCTATAGGAGGGACAGAGAGGGGCATGTTGGAGGTGGGGTGGCCATCTATGTCAAAGAGGGGGTAAAATCCACCAGAGTAGAGCTGGAGGGGGGCTCTGACTCCTCCGTAGAATCACTGTGGGTTAGATTACCAGGCTCAAAGAGTGATGTAATAGTAGGGGCATGCTACCGTCCTCCAGATCAAAAACCTGAAGGGGATCTTGAAATGAGGAAGCAAATCAGGGAGGTGTCAACGAGAGACAGGGTTGTAGTCATGGGGGACTTCAATTATCCTCACATCGACTGGGTCAGTTCATGCTCAGGTCATGAAAGAGAGACTGGATTTCTAGATATGTTAAATGACTGTGCCTTAGAGCAGCTTGTCACGGAACCGACCAGAGGACAGGTGACTCTGGACTTGATATTGTGTGGCACTCAAGATCTGGTCAGGGAGGTAAATGTTACCGAACCGTTGGGGAACAGTGACCATGCTGCGATCCGTTTCGCCATGCATGTCGGAGGGAGAGTGCCGAGCAAATCTGACACGAAAACCCTTGACTTCCGAAGGGCAGACTTCCCCAAAATGAGAAGACTAGTTAAGAAAAAGCTGAAAGGGAAGGTAAAAAGAGTCCAATCGCTCCAGAGTGCATGGAGGCTGTTTAAAACAACAGTCATAGAGGTCCAGCGGGAGTGTATCCCACAAAGGAGGAAGGGCTCGACCAAGTCCAGGAGGATGCCGGCATGGCTAACAAGCACAGTTAAGGAGGCTATAAAAGGCAAGGAAGCTTCCTTCCGTAAATGGAAGTCTTGCCCTAATGAGGAAAATAAACAGGAGCACAAACTGTGGCAAAAGAAATGTAAAAAGATGATACGGGAGGCCAAGCAAGACTTTGAGGAACGTATGGCAGGCAACATAAAAGGGAATAATAAAAGCTTCTTCAAATATGTTAGAAGCAGGAAACCTGCCAGGGAAACGGTGGGTCCGCTGGATGGTGAGGGAGAGAAAGGGGTGATAAAAGGGGACTTGGAGACTGCAGAGAAATTAAATGAGTTCTTTGCATCTGTCTTCACGGCAGAAGACCTCGGGCAAATACCACTGCCGGAACGGTCTCCCCTGACTAAAGAATTAAGTCAAATAGAGGTTAAAAGAGAAGATGTCTCAGACTTAATTGACAAAATAAAGATCAATAAATCACCAGGCCCGGATGGCATCCACCCAAGAGTTCTGAAGGAACTCAAGAATGAAGTTGCTGACCTCTTGACCCAAATATGCAACTTGTCCCTTAAAACGGCCAATGTGCCAGAGGATTGGAGGATAGCTAATGTCACACCAATCTTTAAAAAAGGAAGGAGGGGGGACCCGGGAAACTACAGGCCGGTCAGCCTAACATCTGTTCCAGGGAAGATGGTGGAAAGTCTCATTAAGGATAAAATCTTAAAATACATAGAAGAACAAGCTCTGCTGAGGGAGAGTCAGCATGGCTTCTGCAAGGGGAAGTCTTGCCTCACAAACCTGTTAGAATTTTTTGAAAAGGTCAACAGGCATGTGGATGCGAGCGAACCCGTGGATATTATATATCTGGATTTTCAGAAGGCGTTTGACACGGTCCCTCATGAAAGGCTCCTGCGAAAACTCCACAGTCAGGGAATAAGAGGGCAGGTCCTCTTGTGGATTAGGAACTGGTTGAAGACCAGGAAACAGCGAGTGGGAGTCAATGGGCAATTTTCACAATGGCGAGAGGTGAAAAGCGGTGTGCCCCAAGGATCGGTCTTGGGACCAGTGCTTTTCAACTTATTCATAAATGACCTGGAGTTGGGGATAGGCAGTGAGGTGGCCAAGTTTGCGGATGACACTAAACTTTTCCGGGTGGTAAAGACCAGCAGGGATTGTGAAGAGCTCCAGAAGGATCTCTCCAAACTGGGAGAATGGGCAGCAAAATGGCAGATGCGCTTCAATGTAAGTAAGTGCAAAGTGATGCACATTGGGGCAAGAAACCAAAATTTCACATATACGCTGATGGGTTCTGAGTTGTCTGTGACGGATCAAGAGAGAGATCTTGGGGTCCTGGTGGACAGGTCGATGAAAGTGTCGACCCAGTGTGCGGCGGCTGTGAAGAAGGCCAATTCCATGCTCGGGATCATTAAAAAGGGGATTGAGAATAAAACGGCCAATATCATTATGCCTTTGTACAAATCGATGGTAAGGCCACATCTGGAGTATTGTGTCCAGTTCTGGTCACCATACCTCAAAAAGGATATAATTGAATTGGAAAAGGTGCAGAAAAGAGCGACCAGAATGATTCGTGGGCTGGAGCACCTCCCTTACAAGGAAAGGCTACAGCGTCTGGGGCTTTTCAGCCTAGAAAAAAGGCGCCTGAGGGGGGACATGATTGAGACTTATAAAATTATGCATGGGATGGAGAGAGTGGATAGAGGGAAATTCTTTTCCCTCTCGCACAACACCAGAACCAGGGGACACACACTAAAATTGAGTGGAGGGAGAGTTAGAACAGACAAAAGAAAATATTTCTTTACCCAGCGTGTGATTCATCTGTGGAACTCCTTGCCACAGGATGTGGTGATGGCACCTGGCCTAGATGCCTTTAAAAGGGGTTTGGACAAATTCATGGAGGAAAAGACCATCACAGGTTACAAGCCATAAGCAACCTCCTGGTTTTTAGAAGTGGGTTTACTCTGTGCCAGGTGGAAGGGAGTGGCGACTGGACACAGGTATCTTGTTGTCTCGTGTGCTCCCTGAGGCATCTGGTGGGGCCACTGTGTGACACAGGAAGCTGGACTAGATGGGCTTTTGGCCTGATCCAGCAGGGCTCTTCTTATGTTCTTATGTACAAGAAAGGAGAAATTATGCAAATATGCTTTAGTATGCAGGTTACAGAATTCTGTCTTGCTTGGGGGAAGAACTTTCCCCCTTTTGATGCAGAACACACACCACCCTGACTTAACTATGTTCAATTTGCACCGTCCCTTCATGTCTCTAGCCAGGAAAATCCAACATAATTATGGCTTGGATCTGAAAGGCTATAATAGCTGAACTCAAATAAGTTTCACTAGCCTTTGCAGAAGGCTAGATTGCAAAGACCTCATAAATATTATCTACTCTGCATCTTAGGATATAGTCAGTTTGCTATAAAATCTTATAGTTAAGTGTAGTGACACAGACAAGTCGTTCCTTAAGAAGGTGTCTTTTTTTTTCCTTATTATTCAACAAAATATTGGATGAATGGAAACATTGCTTTAGCGACACTGATATGGCCAAAAAGTATGATTTATATTACCCTCTATCTTGATTTTTCAGGTCAGAAAGTTACATTATCAATGCATTCCTTTGCACAGTTGAAGAATTTACATTTTGATCCTCCAAATGCTGTGGTCCATGTGGGTGGAATGCTCTCTATTGAACTGACATTGGCAAACCAGATGCCTGTCCCAGTGAACGTGGATCAAATTGCTGTCAATGTCCATTTCAGCATTGAAAAAAATAGCTACCGGAAGACAGCTGAATGGCTCACAAAACACAAGACTTCCAATGGTATTATCAACTTTCCAAATGAGGTTGTAGGTCTCTCTCTATCAAGAAGTAGCTTGCCGATGCTGGAGTTGTATGAGATGTATGAAAGGAGTCCCTCGGATAATTCTTTGAACACAACAGGCATCATCTGCAAAAATGCACACATGCTGTTGCGAAGGCAGGAGAGCAGCTCTTCTCTGGAAATACACCCAGGGCTGACTCTGGAGGATGGTGCCCACGTGTTAAAATGTAGCAACTTAATACTGGAACCAGGGGTCAATAAAATAACTTTCAGAACCCAGGTATGTTTTTTATAGAAGGCAGGCTGTGAATCCAGTATTGCTCCCTTGCTACGGCTTTGTAACTTGGCTGCTTCCTCCTTCACCCCTTAGCTTCTGACCTTGGCCTAGCTAGAAGTAAAGCTACTAGCTATGTCAGGGTGTGTGTGGCTGGTTTTGTGATATTCATCTATAGGAATCTAGGATGACTCATTAAATTATTTTTGCTTCTCTAAAGCTTAGCTTAGATAATTGTGAGAATTCAACATGCCATCTCTCTTCCACCTATTGTACTCCTAGCATGCCACAGAAAAGGTAAGTGTGTTCAGTTTTGGTGAAACGTATAGAATGAGTCTTAAGATGCAGGGGTGTCGTTGGACTGCATCTGATCCATATGTGCTTTCCCTAGCCCATCTAGCAGAGTATACTTGGGACCTAATCCTGTCCAACTTTCCAGTGCCGCTGCAGCTGCAACACAGCCCCGAGGTAAGGGAACAAACATTCCCTTACCTTGAGGAGGCCTCTGTGACTGCTCCCCCACTGCAGGATGCAGCACCTGCCTTGTTGGCATGACTGCATCAGCATTGAGAAGTTGGATAGAGTTGGGCCCTTAGTTGCTCTGAAATCACCATCTACCAAACTTACAGGGGTGGGCATCAATTGCAAAGGAATTGGAGGTGGACTGTAAGTGACCAAGTGCTACCCTAGTTCTTCTTGAAGAAGGTTTCCCATGGGTTTATATTATCTTGTTCTAAAGATTTAAAACTCTTAGAGTTTTGTTGACTAAAAACTGTGTTGCAGTGTCTAAAGAAGAACCCTGCTTTTCCTCAAGTACTGGGCCATGATTACACAAGCATATATGAGCACAGAGTACTGGCTCTGTGCATTCCAGCAGATTTCTCGGAGAACATTTCTGAAAATGTCTGTCCCTATTGTCTGAAGCTTGTGCTAGCATATCAAATATAGCTTTTAGATAGTACTAGAGCACATGGTTTATCAGTAATTTTGTGCTTATTCAATAATTTTATAGCGGTGTCATTCAATAATAAGTTAGTCGCCTTCTGGTTGTAGGTGGAAATTGCAAATAAGAGTTCTGCATTAATCTACTACCAAAGCATTCATAAAAATGTTTTCCTTGCGTTTTCATTCATGACTGTCCATTCCAACCATAGACACAAAGTGGTTGTCTTAAGAACATCAGTCAAACAAGCAATCTCTCAAATGCATAGCTGAAAACATCTATTGCTGGAGTGTGTCTGTGTGGGAGGGAGGGCGTATTGGTATTGCAAAGGATGTTTGTCAGCATATTTTAAATGAATTGGAGTGAATACTCCAATATACTATTTTTGGCAACATCTTCCCATTCAGTATGAATGGTTTTGTGAAATAATTGTATGCTTTGTAAATACTTTTCTTCTATAGTATTCTGTAAAATGGCCTTCAGAAGTTTCACAAGAAGTCTGTCTCATATGTACATATATATTTTTATTTCTGGCAGGGCAAAGAACCTGGGACATATACACTCAGGCAGTTGTGCATTTCAGTGGGCAAAATGCAGTTTGCCCTTCCTCATATTTATCCAATTGTGCAGTATGATGTCTATTCTCAGGAGCCACAGCTAAAAGTGGAACCATGTGCTGGTAGGTAAATGCTTAGAAGCTGTACATTTTTTTATACATATCTAAACTAGTTACTTGAGCCAGCGGGTGGCGCAGTGGGTTAAACCACTGAACCATGAGCTGTTGATCGAAAGGTTGGCAGTTCAAATCCGTGCGATGGCTCCTGCCAACCTAGCAGTTCGAAAGCAAGAAATTGCAAGTAGATTAATAGGTACCGCGTCAGCGGGACGGTAACAGCGTTCCATGCGCCTCGGTGTTGAGTCATGCCGGCCACATGACCATGGAAACATCTTCGGACAGCGCTGGCTCTTCGGCTTTGAAACTGAGATGAGTACCGCTCCCTAGAGTCGGACACGACTGGACTTAATTGTCAAGGGATACCTTTACCTTAAACTAGTTACTGCTCAATTTGAAATATGTTGTGAAATTTGTGAACATTGCATCAAAGGACTAAACTACTTTTGCAACGAGAGACATGCCCAAAATACAGTACAGGCAGCTCTCAATTAACAGTCTTAATTTGCACCTTTTTGAAATAACGCAATTTACAAATGAATACCGGAAGTGCAATTTGTGCAGGCACTTTTTTGGAATAATGCAGTCAATTAGGGTTCCTCATTAGCAACTAATTAGCAGCTGTTAGATGATGACAGCTTCCTGTGGGGGTGAGACGACTCTAAAGCCAGAAGATTAAAAAAAAAGAGGCAACGATAATGCGTTCACAGAATTTCTGAGGCAGCTGTGGCTGCAACTCTTTTAAAATTCCAAGCAGCAGAACTGGGCTGGAGCACACACCAATGCTTGGACATAAGTGCCAGTGAAGGCAGTACTCTTCGGGGGGGGGGGGGAGAGACCTCTGCCACTCGTTCTGAGAGAGGGAGCGATCCCCCTCTTTTAGAAGCTGCAAGTGTTTGTTTTTTCTCTCCAGAAGATAACTGACAAGAGATTCTGGGACTAAGCTATGCTGCTCACTGTTGTCTCAGTTTCCTTGCTCTTGTTGCTTTTCTTGTTGCTTTCTTAGCCATTTACATCAGTAGCCATTCCCACTAGCCTCCCTCTTCAACCCCTCCCCCTATGCCATCGGTTTCCAAAATCTTGTGTAGAATTTGTGCCACTGTAAGTAGTTGTGGGGGGGGAGGGGGACTGACAGCAGCAACAGCACTCCCGGGATCAGGAGGAAAAAAGTGTTTTTTTAGCTCTACCTGGGGGTCTTGCAGCCCTCTGGGGGGTGCAGGAAGCCTGCAAATCCCTCTGCAGGCCTCCCTGCACCTGCAGGCCTCCCTGCTCCCTGCACCTCAAAATGGCTCCAGATCGCGATGGCGACCCACTTCGTTTTGTCCAAAAAACAAGTGGGTCACGATCGCAATTTGGAGCTGTTTTGAGGTGCAGGGAGGCCTACGGAGGGGTCTGCAAGCTTCCCCCCCCCGGAGGGCTGCAAGACCCCCAGGTAGAGCTAAAAACACTTTTTTCCCCTGGTGGCGGCATGATCCTGGAAGCACTGGTGCAGGCACCACAGGTCACCACTCCCCTTAAGTGAGTAAAGACCCATTTTTCCCGGCTAGAGCATTGCGACGCCCCAGTTTGAGAACCTCTGCCCTACACTATCTTGGGCAAGCAGAAATCGCCAGTCATCAACCTGAGTATTAAATGCCTTGTCCCATAACCGAAGCTAGTCTTATTGTTTCCTATGGGAAAACTGGTTTTCATTTATGTTTGATATACGCGCAGTTTTCTAGGAGCATAACCCCCCATGAAAATTGAGAGCTGCCTGTACTCATTAGCTAGCCACTGTAACATGCAGTTGTAGGGTGACGTTGCAAGGCAGCTCTTAATGGTTTGGGTAATTAGGTGTTCCTGTACTTGTCCCTTTGGAGCAAAAGCACATAATGTAGTGTAATTCAGTGATACCAAGAAAACATATTTTTTAATTGACTTCACTGGCACTTCAATACTATTTCCAGTTGTATTTAAACATGTTCTAGGATGTGGACTGTAGTGGAACATATGACTTGCTTCCCCAACCCTATCCCCTTTAGCTTAGGGAGGTGATTTTCAGCGCAATCCTAGCTTTTTCGACTGTTCACGAGCAGGGAAGGCCGGTGCAAGGCCGGCCTCCCCTACTCGGTCGACTGAGCCCTCACCCACCCGCCACCAGACCCAGGTAAGGATCCAGCCGACGGGGGTGTGGTTTGGCCGAGGGAGGGCTGCCATAGGCCCAACCGGCACGGGAGGGGACGGGGGACGTCCTTGGCCGTATCATGACCCCCGCCGTGTGGCTGGCCCGTTACACGGCCTTCTCCGACTTCCGCCAGCAATTTCGCTGGCAGAAATTCTAGGAGGCCGATCGGCCCCAGCGCCATTTACACTCGAAGGAGATGAGTGTCCCCCGAGTAGACCTCCAGCCAAGCGGAAGTCTGCCCGCGGCGGAGCTCAGGATCCGGCAGGTGGCCTGGGCCGCCCGGCGGATCCTTAGGCAGGATTGGGCTGTGTGAGTTGTGCTTCTAATGCAAGAAATTTGACTCTTCACTTATGTAAGCGAGTCTCTCAAAGAAGGGAGGGGTCTTTAAATGTGCCTTGAAATCTTAGTTCTGCGTTGTGTGCTGGGGAGCTTGCTGCACAGTTGAATCCACTGGACTATACAACCCTTTACACAATTAAATGGTAAACAGCCAATATGAGAAGGTTTGGTTTTCCCAACTTAAGAGTATATTTGATATATGCATTATTTGGTAAACGGTTTTGCATAATTAAAACACAAACCAGTTGACCAACCTGAACCTAGGTCAGAGCAGGATTGTAGGATTTGCTCATAAAAGCCTGTCTGCAGATGATTTCTTGGTTTTATCAACTAATGTTTGCTGTCCTGGGGCAATGTAATTTAACCACTTTTTTCCCTTTCAGACAGCCTTTTGGCTGGAATTCCTCAGAAGGTAAAATTTACAGTGACTACTGGCCATTACACGATAAAGAATGGAGATGCACTACAGCTCAGTAATGCTGATGCCATGCCAATCTTGTACCACCCAGAGAGCAAAGCTGTGATCTATTCAAATACCAGGGGTATGCAAGTTTTGAGAATACCCTCATTTTAGTTGGGAGAGTGTGAGTGTGATTCTTACAAATAAAGTTTAAAACAAAAACCAAACCAGCAATGTGTTTAACTAGGTGTGAAAGCATAGAAGCCTCTTATAACAGCATCAAACACAGGAGGTTTGAGCTTCTGATGACAAATGTAGGCCACAACTTGGTGTCGTATTTCATTTCTGTAAGAGCTGCTTCCACTGTTTTGCTTTTCCATTCATTTCTCATCACACACTTTTAAAACACACATGCACAAATTAATTTTGGAAACTGCTTCAAGCTGTAAGAATTTCAGGCAGGTTGACAGTTTGAGGGTAACCAGACAATAAAAAAGCAAATGTATTCATTTGGCCACAATTTAACTATATTAAAATCAGTACAAAATAAAATCCCAAAACAATGGTATGGAGTGTTAATTTTCATTGTGTGAGTTCTTTGCCAAAGATAACTCTTCTTCACAACCATAGCCATGATTTGGAATTGTTGCCAAAGTTTTTATAAGCATTGCTTATTAACAGGCCAGTGTTGCAAACTTTTCCTGTTTAAATGCAACTGATTTTTAAAAGGGGATTTGGTGTGAATTTGCTAAAAAAAGAAACTTTCTTCCCTCGCACTGTGTTTCGCAATGTTTTCCTAATGTTCGCAATGTTTTCCTCGCAATGTTTTCCTAATGAGAGGGGCTTTGTAAACTCCTCCCCTGTTCATGGTTCTCATTCCCCTCCTGTTCCATCTCTTCGCTGGTATTCGGCTTTGGGGACAACACTGCTTCACTCCACACATACTCTGGTGCTCTGAGGCTCCCTGAGATTCTGCACATGCACCGGTGGGGCTCCCTGAGATTCCTTTTTAGGAGTATAGAGGGCTCCAGAATCCAAAAAGTTGAGAACTAAACTTACACTAAACTAACTGGAGAACTGTGTATTGAAAAGTATTGGATTGATTAAGGCTGCAGTCCTGTACACACGTTCCTGGGAATAAGCCCCATTGGCCCCATAATCATAAGGTGACCCACTGGGGTTTGTTTGTTTTACTTGTTAATTATTTTTATTGTATGTATTGTATTTTATTATGTGTATTAACATGTTTTAATTGTAAGCTGCCTTGAGTGCCCTTATTGGGAGAAAGGCAGGGTAAAAATTATTTATAAATAAATAAATAAATTGAACACAGTGGGATTTACTTCTGAGTAAACATGCATAGGATTGTGCTGTAAGATGTATTTATATAATGCCATACAGGGACCAAAATCTTGCAATTATGCTTTGTTCAGATAGTGCATGTTGTGGCATTATAGAACAATTAAATAACATTAGATTTGATCTGAAAGTTCCCGTCTTCCTGAGGAAGAGAACCTTTGGATCTAATTTGCTATTGCTTGGGCTGCAATCCTATGCACAGTTTGGTGGGGGTAAGCACCACTTAATTTAATAGCTTATTTCTAAGTAGATATACATAAGATTGCATTGTTAGTCTCTTACCTACCCTTTTAAAATATTTCATGTCTTACACTTTTGAAACAATGTTCAAAGCTTTCTCTTGGAGTATACCATATCTTTGCATGAAAGGATGACTCTAAATTATAGAGCCTAATGATTTCTGTTTCACACAATTGTAGAAAAGGCATTGGAAGCATCACTAACCATCCAGTCATCTGAGAAAATCACAAGCATCAGCTTGCCAGTGGCTCCTGCTTATCATGTAATTGCCTTTGAGCTTGAAGTTCTATACTTACCATCAACCCCGGTATGTATGATGGAAAATGAGAACCTAGCTAAAGAGGTTCGGAGAAAGAACAAAGAGAAGGAGTTATCTTACAGTCGCATGGCTACAGTTGACCAAAAAGTAAGCAAGTATGAATTGTAGGTTCTTCATTTAAAAAAAAATTCTTTTGGCTAGACTCGGAGAATATTAAAATAGTCCACTAAAATAGGGGTTGTGTCCTAAGCAATTTAGGATTCCAACAGCGCAATCAGACTTAACTTTTGTGCTGGTGTAACCAGCGGCGCAGCGAGAACGGGAGGCCCCAGAACGGAAAAGGGATTCAAATCCCCTCCAAAAGAGGAATTCAAAGGGGATTTGAATCCCTTTTCTGTCTGGGGCCTCCTGTTCTCGCTGCGCTGCTGGTTACACCGGCACAAAAGTTAAGTCGGATTGCGCTGCAAGTTGCATTAAAATGCTACTTAACTAATTTATCGCATTGACTTCAGTGATGCTTAGGTCAGAATACAGCCCACTATCAGTAACACTTAACTTGCCTATTAAAAATGCTGGTCACTTTAGGATGTTGAATGTTGTGTGTTACATTACAGCTAAAATGTACTTTTAATTGCATTTTAAAGGTTCCACAGACATCGCATTCTTTTTGGCCCCTAAAAAGGGAGCTTATGTGATAGTATAGTATTTCTGCACTATTCTGGACTATATATCAACTTTAAGCTGAAATTCATTTTCTTTTTTATTGAAATAAACACAATTTTCTGAAACGAAGTCTTCACAAGATTTGCAAGTCTCATAACTTCATTCTTGTTCTAGCTCAGGGTGGTCCAACTTCTCGTACCTCGAGGGCCGCATGCTGACTTCGACACGAAACCCGGGGGCCGCACAATTAATTAAATTAATAAATAATTATTAATTAATAAATAATATAAATATAAATAATTCAAAGCAGAAGTGCAAGATGTTGTCCCCGCCATTCTCCCTTTGACACCCCCAAAGGGTCTGTTCTTTAAAAAAAAAAAGACAACCTCTCCAATGCAACACTCCTTTCACACGATGCATCTCATCTACCCTCCCCCCAATATAAATAGGAGCGACAATGATTCACTGACACCCAGACTCCTTTCCCTCCCACCTCCCCCAAAAAAACTAACAAAACAAAACAGAATATTCCTTCTCATCCACAGCACAGAGGAATTCTTGGAGAAGTGGAGAAAGAAATAAGAACAGCTGGGTATTTCAGGGGTGGGGGGGCAAGGGAGGGGCAACAAGAGAGGTCATAATTTTGCAGGACACGCTGCTCCCTTTGCTTATGGCGAGTGTTGCACAGAGGGAACTCCAGAGGACAAGAGGAGGGGCAGCGAATCCACAGAGCCCATTAAAAAGCCAAGCCAGGCTTAGCAGAAGGCAGGAGAAAAACACCTCCATAGAAGAAAGGCGGCAGCAGCAACGACAGAACAGTTGAAGTGACCACGATCTTTGGGGCTTCTCCTCTTGCAGCCTTCCACGAACGAGCGAAAAGCCAACTGCCAGACAGACTTTCAGGGCTGCCTGCCTGCCGAAACCTCACAAGTTCACCCTGGGACTCCCCCTCCCCCAGACTTCTGTTGCACTCTGCAGCTCTTGAAGCCCCCTCCCTCCCCCAAGCCACAAAAACACTCACTGGCTCGTTCCTCCGATGCTCGGCTCCTGCGGCCCCTGGAGGCTTCTCCCTCCCCCCTCCCTTCCCCCAGCAAAGGCGCTCAGCGCCGAGCTGTTCCAAGGCAGCCAGCCCGATCCACTCTCTTCCTGAACCTCAGGAAGAGAGCCAGTGGGGCTGGCTGCCTCAGAACAGGTCGCCCCAAACATGCCTCGCGCTCCACTGACCTCGGAGAAGCGCTTTGTTCCCGAGCGCTTCTCCGAGCGTCAGCGAGGGCGCGCGGGGCATGCCTGGGAGAGTTCGTCAACTGAAGCGCTTGCCCCGCGCTTTTCCGATCATCAGCTGGAGCGCGGGGCAAGCGCTTCAGTCGACGAACTGTCCCCGCATGCCTCGTGCGCCCTCGCTGACGCTTGGAGAAGCGCTCGGGAGCAAAGCGCTTCTCCGAGGTCAGTTTCGCTCAGCGCTGAGCACCTTTGCTGGGGGGAGGGTGGGGGGAGGGAGAAGCCTCCGGGGGCCGCTGGTGGCCCGCGGGCCGCGTGTTGAACCACCGTGTTCTAGCTAGTTTGTTATAAAGCAATTTCATGTGCATGGTGTACTGAGACTGTAGAGTGGCAGGAAGAAATTTTTTTTATCAAAAAGGCTCTAGTTTGGATTTACTATGGTCCCAACACATTCTAGTCAATTGAAGCTCTTAGAATTGTGTGTGTGTGTAGCCCCACCAGATGCCTCAGGGAGCACACAGACAACAATATAACATTAGATTTGATCTAAAAGTTCACTTCTGAGGAAAAGAACCTTTGGATCTAATTTACTATTGCTTGGGCTGCAATCTGTTTTATTCTGTTTTCTCTACAGGTGACCATCGATTGTCCATGGTCAATTTACTCCACCATTATTGCACTTACATTCAGTATACCTTTCAAGGCCAAACATTCCTTATTATCAGCAGGCAAAAGGTAACCTACTCAGTGTGTCTTGCCCATTCCATCGTAGAGGCATGTCTTATCACAGCGAATGTTTAGTACAGTATGAATGGACAGGACAGGAGTGCTGAAAACATCTTTGCTTAAATCTGTCCTACATGTTCCATGTCTCTTATGCTTCACTTTTCATGGTTGGGTGGGTGTTCTTTCTGTTTGTCTTTTTTTATTATTATTGAGAGCCTAGATTGAAACATCCAGACTGAATATAGTTGCTTGCTTGAGTTTCCATTACTAAACAGTGAGAGGAATACAGTACTTAGAAGATGGTAGTTATATTGCTAGAAAAAGTTACAGTGGCATTTCTACTCCCCTGCAGAGGACCCCGCTGACGTGACACCCCCCACGTGACTCCAGAAGTCCCACGCCGAAGTGTGATGTCACGTGCGCAACCCCCGTTTTCACGGCCCTTTCTGGGACGTGCGGACCCAGGGAGGGTGGGAGGGGCTGATCCTCCCACCCTCCCAGGCTCGGTGCGGCCCCCAAAAGGCCGTGAAAACGCTGTGCGCGTGCGCGTGTGCGCGTGTGCGCGCGCACTGCACCGTTGCCAAAATTCTGTGGTGGTGCAGCAAAAGTGCAAACCCCCCCACCAGCTGGGGGGCCACCCCCAACGACGTCTCTGGAGTAAAATAGGTTTCATAATAGCTCTTTGCAATATTAATATATATATTGATGATTTTCTTTTTTTAGGAAGTATATACAGGTTTGTGTGCAGAACATGTCGGAAATATCTTTTCAGTTATCTGACAGTAATCTTAAAAATTCTGGGAGTTGCACAGATCTAAGTCTTGAACCCCTAAGCTTCAGAGCTGAACAGGTAAACATTCAAGTTCATTATTTCCCTTAAGCATGTCAAATAGGAAGTGTGAATTGCAGCTCAGTATCGCTCATTCTTAAGTGCAGAATAATAGTAATGAATGGTAGAATGGCTGGTGCAGGATGTGTCTCTGGGAGGAGAGGAGCCAAATGGCAGAAAGTTCCAGCCATGCGGACAGAAGGGGTCTTGCTGTCTTACCTCTTCTTCTGAACCAGCCAGGTGGAAAATTGTGGTGGTGGTTTTACTCTCCTTGGAAAAAACTAAAGTGTTATACATGTTAACTAAAAATAAGAGGGTGAGATAGGGTTCGGGCAGCGCAATCCTACTTAAAGATTGGGCGGCCGCCCAATCCAGTGCTCCGCCGCAGGCTGTCTGCTGCAGCAGGCAGGCCGCGGTGGAAAGTCTACTCGCGGAAGGGGACACTCGTCCCCTTCACCAAGTGTAACGGCGGCTGGGGCCAGTAGGTCGTCTCGGATTTATTTATTTATTTACAGTATTTTTATCCTGCCTTTCTCCGCAAAGGGACCCAAGGCGGCTTACAACAAAAAAAGAAAAGAAGTCTGAGGCGGCCCTGTAACGGCCCTGCCGCCCTACGGAGCCCGGCGGGGATCGGGATATAGCGGACGCCATGTCCCTGCCTGAGACGGCTGGGCCTATGGCCGCCGTCTCTCCCCCCCATCCGCCGACCGACCCACCTGCCCGCCGGATCCTACCTTTCTTGGGTCCGGCGGCAGGCCAAGTCCTCTGCTGGCAGAGCTGGGAAGGCCGGCCTTCCTGGCTCAAAACTAGTCCGCAAACATGCCTTATGGCACGTTTGCGACTATTCCAGGCGGCGGATGCCAGGTCCGCTGCCCGCAAGTTACGTAGGATTGCGCTCTAAGTAAAGTACTAGGTTGAATAATAATTTCAGGTTAGATGCCATAAAGTTGAGTATCACGGTGTAATACCTTGTGCAAACCATGAGGACATTGGATTTACAGCGTACATATTTCAGGTTGATGCCTGCAGTTCAGCTGACACATAAGCTGTCCACCCCACTCTACAGAACATGAATTTAAAAACGCTTTGTCAAAAATCAGAACTGGAATATCTGAGGATGCAAACTGAGATAGCAATATGGCAGAATTGTACCTTAGCATTGATTTTTCACAGCAGGAATGGAACAGAACTACCTTTCTTAGTTTATATAAAACAATATTTATAAGCAGGGTTTTATGTTTCCCCCAAAACGCTGAGGATAACAAAATATCCTTCATTAACATAACAGGAGGGTTATTTCTTTACCACCAGCCAGTTCCTGAATCCATCTGCAGATCCTTCTACCCCCTCCTTTGTAAGAGCCTAGACCAGCATTTCTCAAAGTTCTCCCCATGAGTTGGAGAAGTTGCAAGTATTTGCGGGGCCGACAGCTGTGACGGCACTCCCAGGATTGCACCACCGCCAGGCCAGGGGGAAAAGGGTCTTTTTTTTACTTATTGGGGGTTGTGCCGGCCCTCCAGAGGGTTGGGAGGCTTGGCCCCCTCTGCGGACCTCCCTGCTATTCTGATAGGCTCCCTGAAGCGATTGAGACCCCTGCACCCTACAGAGGGCCAGTATGACCCCCAGTAAGTAAAAACAACAACCCCTTTTTTGCTGCGGTGGCAGGACATCGCTACCCCCCTTAAGAGGATAGAGGCTGCTTCTGGTTATTGTGGTGGGTCGCAACCCACCACTTTGAGAACCACTGGCCTAGACTATGATTTCAGGACTCAAGGACTTCCATAAATGCCCCCATATATCCCTAGTACATTGTGCCTTTTGCAGATTGTAATGGTAAGCCATTGAGCCAATTCTGGCTAAAATACAGGGTACAAATAAATAGCATGGCACTCTGTGTGCTATAAATAGATATATATTCTAAATGTTATATGAAAGAGTTATGTTTCTAACTGCTACTTAATAATTAGATTATTTAAAAGTATGAATGGTTAGGGTACAATATTAGTACACTTATACTTGCTGTATACTTTACAGGTAGCCACTCTAGTGCATGCTAGCAAAGGGTGGGATATAAATATTTTAATCAGTAAAAACTGTGATTATATAACTTTCTTTCAGTATATCTACAGTAAGCAAGCAGTATTTTTTGTATGGGAACTAAAGTGGACAAAAGAGCTTCCCTCATCCTTGCAGTGCCAGTTCTCAATGAGCTTTTGTTCAGCTCCCTCTGAAGAACATTTGCTGTCTCTAAAGCCGTACACATACGAATTCCAGTTGGAAAACTTTTTTGTAAGTTACTAGTTCCTTAATATGGAAGATAGCTAGATTAGAAAGAGGCAAAAACCTTCAGAAGAGAAGCAGATTGATTCAAGAAATGCACAGTAATAATCCGTGTAGAAGAGATTGACATGTTGCAATACTGGAACATTTTAAGGGCTGGTGTGTGCTTTGCACTTGTAGCGTAGAGGCCCCTTGAAACAGTCTCCACTTGACAAGTGGCCTACATTGTGACTGCAATGTCTAGAGCAGGGGTTCCCAACCCCTTCCCGGCCGAGTACCTCCTCCGGTGCCACTCTCATGAGTACCACCGGAAGTGACTGGCGATGACATCACCGCCAGTTATGTCCGGGTTTTCAGAGGCCAAAAAACACCGGGAGGAGGCTCTGGGCAGGTGGGAGGGCCATTCTTAGCATTCCCAAGAGGCTCGGCCAAAGGCAGGAGTGTCTTGGGAGCAAAAATGCACCACCAAAAGCTCTGCATCAGAGCGGGATTCCAGTGGTCCAAGTACCATCAGCAGTTGGCCAAAGTACCACTGGTGGTACTAGTACCACAGGTTGGGAGCCCCTGGTCTAGAGAGGCTTACCTAGTGGGTTGTTGCAGTGTGGTCTCAAGTGTCACTGTTGAACTACTTGATGGTGGCTGCTACATATTGAGAGTAAACTTATGATTGAAGCCATTCTAGATGTTACGCTGTGGTTTGGAGCAGTTGCTGTATTGGTGTTGTCTCAGGCAGCCATCACATGCGAAGGGAAAGGTGTGTGGTATGTTTAGTGATCAGCTGTTCAACAAGATCTATACACTATAAATTATCATTTTTAAAACACAGTTTTGAATTTGAGATTCCTTCCCTGTTTTTGCAGTTAGATGCTTTTTGGTAAAACATCTATCCTACCCTTCCAAACCTCTTGGTTTGTGAATATTTATATGCTCTTTTCTGATCAGCTTGAATTATATTAAAAAGTTGCATTGTATTATATCTGTATTGACTATGAATATCATTGTGCTTTGCCAGACATTATATAATGTGAAAGCTGACATTTCCCCCCCATTGGGGGCAGAATATTGTAAAACAGGCTCACTCTGCTCACTGGAGGTGTTAATAACACGCCTTTCAGACCTCCTGGATGTGGATAAAGATGAGGCATTAACGGAATCTGATGGATATTGTACAACAAAACTAATGTATGAAGGTAGGCATATTGATTGGATTTTATAGTGTGGTGTGTTAGGATAGTCCCCTGAACTTCTTCAGTTTGATTACTTAATGATAGTTGCAAGCTTTTCAGATCATCCTGGCATCAGACTATAAATATTGTACGTGCATGTCCTTTGGAATCACAGGGCACTATAGATTTAAACTAATTCAATTGTTATAGTTTCCCCTAAGGAATTTTAATTGTTGTTGAGTATTGGTTACTGTTAGAGATCCCGCTGCACAAGCCTATGCATGTTTACTTGAAACACGTCCAGCTGAGTCCCAAGAAAGTGTTCTAGGATTGTATCCCTAGATTAATAGAATTAAATCTTCCAGTAGTCTGAAGTATAGTCACTTCAATAGCTTCATAGCAATTTGGGATGTTGAAAAATCTGCCATGTATATATCAGCCTTGGCATACTTCCAGGCACTGCCAGTGCCACCAGAGCATTACCTGCAATGTTTCTAGTTCAAAAGTGCACATGAAAGGAGATTTGAAAGCTTCCATTTTCAAAGGAATGGGGAGCACATGTGCCTCTGAGGCTCCTGCAGACTTGTTTGTAATACTCTAAAACCACGTTTATATAATTTGATTCTATATAATTATATAATTGGTTTATATAATTGGAACCAGGCCAAAACCTGGTGCTATCAGATCTCCATAGGATCTTCTTGCTTATGTAATATCGCCCACAACCTCATGACTGTGTTTTTCTATGCATGTATTTTGTACAGGACCCTTTCAACCTGTGGGTTGTGCTAGTACATGTGAACATGCCTGGTACATGTGTGTTGGGGCATGTTTACACATGACATGTAGTAAGATGCATGTTTAAGAGAGTGTTGGTCCTTGCTGTGGCACACTAAGTTGGAAGTAGCATTTAAGGGCTTAAATTTAAAGGAGACAGCAGTTCTTTCACTCATTTTATTAAGAGAATTGGTGTGTGTGTGTGTGTGTGTGTGTGTGTGTGTGTGTGTGTGTGTGTGTGTGTGTGTGAGTGAAATAGAACATAAAATAAAAATTCAAAGGCAATACAAACAATAACAATTGGGCAACTTTTTAGAAATCATTTCTTTACCCAGCATGTAATCTGTGGAACTCCTTGCCACAGGATGTGGTGATGGCACCTGGCCTGGATGCCTTTTTAAAAGGGGATTGGACAGATTCATAAAGTCAATTGCAGGTTACAAGCCATGATGCAACCTCCTGGTTTTAGTAGTAGGCTATCTCTTAATGCCAGATGCAAGGGAATGGCGACAGGATATAGGTATCTTGTTGTCTTGTGTGCTCCCTTAGGCATCTGGTGGGCCACTGTGAGTTATAGGAAGCTGGACTAGATGGGCTTTTGGCCTGATCCCAGCAGGGCTCTTACGTTCTTAACTTGAATTCAATAAAACCATAATTCTAAATGTAAGGATTTCTGCATTGTATGTGTAGCTAACGAGCTAATCTGCTCAAGCTATCTTGTGAGTTTAGGAAAAAGGAAGAGTAGTCAGGATTCAATGAAATATAAGTGAAACTATTTGCTAGATGGAAAAAGATCACAGGGAAAAGTAATTGTGTTGAAATTACCCTTGGAGTCAAGGAAGAAAATAAGAAGGGTGGAGAATGAACATACTGGGTAAATAATATGGTTTATGGGATCATGAAGGGTCGGACACGACTTAACGACTGAACAACAATCAAAATAACAAGTAAAAAAATGAATTGAATCTGTGCACTCCACAGAAGTTTGTATCCAAGGACTGTCTCTTGCAGTCAGCATTAAGACTATGAGCTTGGTGGGCTTCAGGACCAACAAACTATTCACTTTTGAAATGCTGTCTGCTACGCATGACAGCACAGACTCTTATTCTCAGCACAAAGACTCCTATTCAGAATATAAGGCAACGTGTTCAGGGAAAAGCATATTTCAGTCTAGGCTGGTCAACAGAGAAGGGAGCAAGTCTGTTTAAAATATAGAAGCTCAGCCCAAGGTGGGACTAATTATACTTTTACAACAACACAGACACTAAACTCATTCACACTTCGCATTACAGTACTCTGTTAGTAAGGAGAAAGGGGAGCACAGTCACATTAACATGCTTTCTTTAGATATCAAAATAACTATATTACCTTTCCATTGTCTGAGATGAGATCCAGGCAGTATAATTGTGGATTTAAGAGGGGAAAATGGACAAAGAGTGGGATGCAAAACTCCCAGCAGGGCAAAGAATTTGTCAAGTAGGTCACACTCTTCTGCTGTCAAATGATCTTTTTTCCATGTCCTTTTCTACAAAGTGCAAAAGCACTTTCACTTAAGTGAGCTGCAGGGACCAAGATCAGGCACATTTTAGCAGGGTATTGTGATTTCAATAAAGATTAAGTATGAGAGAGCAGTACAAGACACTCGACTTGCTGGCTGAAGTGGACATTCCAACACAGAGATTCCATACAATTTGGACTACGCTCCAAGTGTAAAATCTGGACATTTCAGCACACTTTTTTATAACATTTTGGACAAGATGAAATAAATTTCTAAAACTGATCCTTTGGCAATTCCTTGTTCAGACAGAAATGAACTTGAAAGAAGAAGAATTTGCAAGTTTCCCCACAGTCTTGCAACCTGCAACAGGAGACTCTTGTATCTTTTTTCTTTATTTTCAAAGCTAGTTTCCAGAAGACCAAAACTATTTCTGCATTTTATTAGTTGTAACACCTTGATCAGCTACGATCATGTTTCACATTTGCTTTCCAGATTAGGGGGTTGAAGCAGAGGGTATGTAGATCACCAAAATGTTAACATTTGCAATGAGAGCTGGGTCTCTCCTATCATCCTCTTGGTTTACTGTTGCTTCTCCTAAGCTTGACCAGCTTAGGCCTAGGAAAACTATATAATATTGTAAATCTGTATAACATATGGGAGTTTCTGTTGGTTGTACAGTAATGCATGTACCCCATGACATGAACATGGGGTTTCAGTACCCATTTCCTTTAACAGCATTTTCTCCATTTCAGTTGTAGACAACAGTAGTAACTGGGCGGTCTGTGGGAAGAGCTCAGGGGTAATATCTATGCCAGTAGCAGCTCAAGCAACTCACAGAGTCCATATGGAAGTAATGCCACTCTTTGCTGGATACCTCCCTTTTCCTGATGTTCGGTTATTTAAATACCTCCCTCATCACTCTGCACACTCTATGCAGCTTGATGCTGGTAAGAATATGTTCATTTAATGCCTGCCTGGGAAAACCTCTAACATAAAATTCTAGAATGTTTTTTTCTCTGTACAGTTCCATTTCAAAACCATTCATTAGAAACTCTTGAGTATTTTGCTATATAAACTGCTTTGTGAACTACTTTTTGAAAAGAGGGATATAAATATTCACCATCCTTTAGAGGAAGGTTTACATGAGAGCTGGGCTTGTCTGAAAATGCTGGAATTTGTCAGCTGAGCACATTAGAGAAACAAACAGATTCTGACAAATGCCTGAAGCATCTCAGTTAGCTGGTGTGTGTGTATGGGGAGGGGAATGGCTTGCCTTTTCCTTCCTTTTGTATAAATCCAGGTTTTGGTTTGAATTGTATATGTAGATGATAGATTTTCAGTAGATGTGATCTAGATCAGGGGTGTCAAACATAAGGTCCGCGGGCTGGATGCAGCCTGCTAAAGCTGTTTATCCACCCTGCATGATAGTTGGGCTCTCCCAGCACCACCATCAGCTGCTGAGCTGCAAAGTGAAGCATTGGTAGAAGTGGCACTGCTGAAAAGGTGGCACTGGGAGAGCCCAGTTATCATGCGGGCTGCCCTTTCAGCAGCACTGCTTTTGCCAAGGCATTACTTCGCAGCTCAATAGCTGAAAGGTGCTCTGCAAAGTATGCCTCAGCAGAAGCAACACTGCTAAAAGGGCAGCCCGTGTGATAATTGGGCTCTCATTTTTATCTTGAAAATATGATCAAGGTTTGCATATTCTCTTCTGTCATTTGCAGCTAATGAGATGCTAAGTGAGGAAAAAGGTGCTTATTTCTGGTCATCGCCTGCTTAGGCTGCGTTGGTTTTTCTAATAGCAAATAGGAGGAAGTGACATTTTTAGCATGCCTCTAGCATACTTCTAAGCAGCTCATTTTTAAAATGACAAAATGGCGTCTTACTTTAGTTCAGGGTGCTTTTGTGGTGTTAAATACTTATTTACAAGAGCTGGATGGAAATATGAAGATGACAAAAGTGGTGCTGCAAGCCACAGCTGTTTTGAATGAATTCTGCAGACATAAGCCTCCGTTGAAAAGAGAGCTCTTATTTCCTGGTCCCTCATACTACATCTCCCAAGCTCCTTTGCAGCCAGCAGCCTTCCTATTTGTGCATGAGACTGCCATCTTTTCTAGCTTTGAGCTCGCAGCTCAAATTGCTAGCGTGGCGAGCATGCTAGAATGTGCAGAAAACGCGACCTGAATGTGCTGGAAGGAGGAAAAAAAACAGCTCTCCTGCGCTTCTAGCGCTGGAATGTGAAAAACAAACGCAGCCTTAATGGGCACTTCTGGCCCTCAGCAGGCGCCATGAATGCTATTTGGCCTGCTGTATGAAACGTGTTTGACACCCCTGATATAAATCTTTCAAATATTCATTTAAAGCCTTTTAGCTTTCTTTAGAGCAAGTAACTTAAACTACTCTATATTCAGGTAAAAACTTGGAACTGTTCTCAATATCAAAAATAATATGGCATGATCACTTTTGAAGTGCTATACTTTCAGTTCATATTGAATGTGCATGAGAAGGGGAAAGAGATGAGGCATGTTGAGTTTAAAAATAGTATAACAAAGATTCATAAACTGTTCTTTAATTTTAAGACAACTTAGATATTAAACATCTCTCCTGTTTTTCTGATGTGTGAAGGCCTTTTAAGGCATTTCAGTTTTCTCCCTCATGCTTATAGTATACTATTTCTAGCCATGGCTGGAAACTGTGTGTGGTGATTCTCTCCTGTATTGGCCATCGTTGATCTAAAACATGAACTAGAGATTCACGGTAGTCTTAGAATGCATTATTATGGATTTTTTTTTTTTGGCACCTGTTTTGAATCCGCAGTACTCGCTACACAGCCTTAAAGGCTGGAATAGAGCCTGTTATGCATAAGTTATAACCATTTCTTTGGATGCCACTATATGGTAAGGATTGTCAAATACTTGAGCAGTGATCTAGCAGTTCTTCACATGTGGAAATTCCAGCAAGCATGCAGAAATCATTAGGAGTTCCCCATTCACTGCAGTACTCTGTGCCGTCTTTCTGCTAAGGTATTCACTTGAGGCAGTCTACAGCTTAGGCACTTGAGGCAGTCTACAGCTCAGAATCTTAAAACAACAAATAGAAAAGCCAAAACAAAGGAGCTGAAATGTCTCAAGGTTTTGGTGGTTTTTTCAGGAGCTGATGGCTGGAGCGAATTGGTCTGGGCTTCTCCTTGGAGGCACACAGCCCTTTCTTGGTGGTGGTGCGCTTTAGGAGCTTGTTTAAATAATAAATAGTTCAGTGAGTTCCGATTCTTACAGTTGGTATTAAGAGTGAATTAACTGATTATATTACTCCATGTATATGTGCTGTGATGAAAGTTATGTGTTTTTGTCTTTAAACAGATAGTTGGATTGAAAACGATAATCTCTCTGTGGACAAGAATATGGATGATCAAGCTGACAATAGTAGCATCAAGAGCAGGGGCAGCATACATTCAGCAGCCAGCGCCGAACACAAAGGTTTGCCGATGCCCCGTCTGCAATCGTTTTCCCCTGGGCAGATCTTCAACTCCAGCTCTGGCATGCAAATCCTTGTCATTCCCAGCAAGGATGATCATATTCTGGAGGTCAATGTCACATGACAGCTCTCTGTACATGTGTATATGCACATGAGACTTGAATATGAATGCACTTTAAGGGATCATAACCTGATAGTTCTTCATTGAAACATTCTAACTAACAAGGCCTATGGCAACTCAGCCCTTACTGGCCATGGAAGCACCAGACAATTGTATCAATTTAAATGTACAGTGAAGCTTGTGTCAGCTAGTTTATATTGCTACTTTAGGGTGTTTGTGTAAAATGAATTTTGGGTTTGTTTTTTTTCCTCTATCACATCCTGCTGGTGAAATAAAAGATGCTTACTGCGGTTGGTTCTTTAACTCAAGCAGCTTCCAGAACTGCTATTTCTTTGGGAATAATTAGATTTCTGTTCAAAGAATATTTCAGGTTGACATACAATAAGCCTTGCAGTATGGCTGATAATGACTGAAGTGTGTGCCTTTCTAGTCACACGACTGTCTGGTTTCCTGGACCGGAGTAGCTTTCCAAATTCCTTCATGATAGAACGAGCAATTCTTAATCCTACACCAAGATCCATGATTTTAAATATATATTTTCTTAAACTGACTTAACTTCTTCTGTGCCTAGGGATATGTGAAATTTTAGTACTCTGAATTAATATCTTATAGAAAGCCACTTCTTTCATTGCGAAAAAGATTCGCACGCAAACTTAACCATGCTCTCTCTCCCCCCTCCCCCCATGGCACATGTGGTTAAGTCAGAACCACCTTAAGTCAGGTTCAGTGGACCAAGCTTTTCCCCAAGACTGATATTTGAGTAATTAGAAGTTACTATATTGAGCCTGACGATAGCTTTTATTAGATATTTGTCACTTGATTTTTTTAAACCAAAGTTTCATTTCTTTCCCTAGTCCCAATTAGTATTAACTTATTATGAACTACAGAGCCATATATATATATATACACACACACATTTGCACCTTATTCTAGAGTTACCTGAAAAGAAGCAAATAAAGGCAAGGACTATGGAGTGAGTCTTACTTGACTGCTTTTTCCAGTCTGGTTATGGGGAAATTTAAGGTCTTACAGATGAACCTCTTCTGGTCCAGCAAACTGCAGTCACACCATACCAACTGATTATTTTTCAGTTGTAAATTTATTGTACAAATTATTATTTAAAAAGTCTAAACTAACCTAACTGATGTAATGTGTGTATAATTTGCACCAGGAATCAAGGACAAAATAAATGTTTTTATTTGTGCGAAGGTCAAAGCTTGTAAATAAGTCCAGCGTGTAGAACCCTTTTCCAGCTCTCAGAAACTATGTATTTTTGTACATAAGCATTTCTCTAAAATTCACTGCTACAATCTTAGCTGCTTTTCACTCCTCTTGATTTATAGTTTTCTTCTTGCAACCTATGTGGCCTCTTGGTGAGCAGCCTCTGTTGTATGAACAAGACTTAGAAAGAATGAGAACCTTTGGTTTCCAAAGGGGTTTTTTTTTCCCTGAAGCATCCCTGGGTATGAGGAATAGTCTGAATCTAAATCCTTAAGTATTATTCCTTGTTGGTATATGTCCAACATTGTGTACCTCTTGTTAGTTCTTGATAACTTTTCTCATACCTTAAGAACTGCTCAAGTTTTATTTTGGGAGCAAGATAACATGTTTTCCATCAACTTGCCACCTTATGCTCCTGAATTACCTTTACAGACTGGTGACGGTCTGCTTGCTATAATTTAGTTTGGGGGGAGGGAGTTCAAGATCACAACGTTAATTTTTCAACAAAATCACCTGTTAATGAGGTTATATACAATGTGTACACATTCCAATTTTTTGTCTAAACTAACAATTTATTTAAGCTGGGAACGGTCCTTCACTGAACACTAGTGAACAGCAATTTGAATATAAAAGTACATATTGAACATAGTAAATAACTTGATTTCTTGTGAAAAATCCAAAAGCAAGATAAGGTTTTATTAGCAGCGTGGGTGAGTTTTGGTCTGGTTTTGTGTTAAAGCGTGCAAATGCTATCCTGCTTATGTTGAATTGATGAACTTCATGAAAATGTCACAGAAGCTTAGGCTAATCACTACTTGTTTATATTAGGGGAAGGGGATTAGTTTCTCTCCAAGATGTAAATAATTGACTCACTTTGCAATGTGTATCTGAAAAATTAAGAATTCTATTTATAGGTATGTCAAGTTTGTAAATACTATCAGATGGGTTAAAGGAGTATAATTTTTGTGAATTTCACAGATTTATTTGTGACTGGAAAAATTAACTCCTAGTATGGACATTAAGTTCAACAATGTGACATTTCCTACCTGCAGGTCTGTAAGATCCTATTCTCCACATAATTAAATGTACAAAAGAAAAATGGTAGGGAGAAGATGTCCAGAAACACTATTGGCCAATTTTACTTCTGATTTAAAACATTGGTGCCATGAAAGTTAAGAAATAAACTGTCATGGGAAAAAATAAGTGGAAAACTAGTGGATAAAGTGAATAAAAATATTGAATATTTTAAACAAATTGTTTTATGGTTCTCCTGACATTCAACCTTGGTTTATATATATGTCTCTCACTTTGAGATTTCTGGGTATTAAGAGGCCATAAATCTATAAACAGAGCTACTGGTCAGTTATTTCAGAAACCTTTGTATTAACTACTGTCACTCACCCTGGTCTTGTGGAAGAAGTTAACTGAGAAGCAAGGGAATATTAAGCTACCTTAATGGGCAGCCCAATCCTGTGTAAGTATCCGGCGGGCAGCACAGGCCGCCTGCCGGATGCTATCCCCGTTCTGGAAGCAGCTCGGAAGTCTATTCGAAGGGGATGTTCGTCCCCTTCCCCGTGTAATGCGGGGAGGCCCCAATGGGCCCCCTCGGGTTTCCATTTAGCTGGCGCAAGTCCGAGGAGGCCTTGTAATGGCGGAGCTGGCCCTGGAACAGGACGGGAATATGGCGGCTGCCATCCCTGCCCCCCGGCCAGCTTGGCCAATGGCATCCCTCTCTTGCTGCCTGGACTGCCCCCGCGCCCGCCAGGGGATCACTTACCTTCCCCGGCAGCCGCGGGAACGATCCGGTGGCGGAGTGAGGGCGACCGCCCTCTGTGGCGGTAGCCCTTACTTGAAAGTCGACGCGAACGTGCTTTATGGCACGTTCGCAATGGCTTGGAACGGCGGAGTGCTTGCTCTACCATTTTATCTTTTGCGCGGGGTTGCACCCTAAGTAGCTTCAATTATAGTGCATGGGCCTTTACACTTAAGCTCTCATTATTTTAGGCCAGCTTTCTGTACTAGGAAGCACAGTTAACTCATGCTCTTTTGAGTTTCCTGATATTATGAAGCCATTATTTGATAGACCTAAATGTTCTTCTCTTTACATGACAAAGCTTTGAAAAATGGTACCTGTTGTAAAGAGCCACTGTAGATGAAACACTGTAAATGAAATCTTACTTATGGCTACTGCTTAAACTTTGTTTACATATTTTCTGCATTGTGGTGTACCTTTTTGTTGGGCATGAGCCACGAAAGTGGAATGTGGAGTTGTCTAAGGGCACCCAATGATTTAACAATGGAATGTGAAAGTAATTCTGGCATTCTGAATCACTTATTTTTCAGCTGGGGAAAAAGGTGATCTGTCTTATGTATTGCATACTACCTACCCTCTAACAACATTACATGATCTTATATTCAATCTGCACTATTGTCCCATTGAGAGAAAATATAGCTCTTCCCTGAACTACTCTGCTTCAGGGATGTGCACGCAGGGGAGGCAGAGATTCGCCAAACCCAACAAGTTTTTTTTAAGTATCTTGCCTTTCTGCGCTGCTCCTTTCCTCTCCAGCACAGTCAATGAGTAAAGCAGCAAATGCACCCACACACACACATTACAATACAGGAGGGCTGCCTTAGTCAGTTAGGCTGCAATCATGGCTGCCTTCCAATGAAGAACAGGCAGGGTAGCTGGCATCCAATGAAAAAAAGGCAGGGCACCTGCATCATCAAGCACTGGAGAGGCAGCAGGCAGAATTGCCTCACTTTAAAAAAAAAAAGAGCCATAAAAAAGGAAGGAAGCCCAGGGACTGGCTTTTTAGATCAAGCTGCCTCAGGGTGTGTTTGCTGATGTCTCCCTAGCTCTGAGTAGGAGAAGAAGAGGTAAGGTTTTAAAAAAATTAATTTCTGGCAGAAGAAAGAGTACTGTATTCATGTGGCTGTGCCTCCCCAGGCCTGGACCTCACCGCACGTCACTGGTCTGCTTCAGGTGCTGCCTGGAATTTTATTTTATGAAAACATTCCTATCCTGCTTTTCGGCTCTATAAGGAGCTGGAATGCTACCTTTTCTTCTGCCATTGTAAAATGGCAAAATAATTGACAACTGGGGCAATTAAAAAATCATGACAGCTGTGTAGGGGAACCAAAACGTCTTACAGCCTACAAAAAAAGCGACTAAAGAGCAGCTCAAGTAGCAACTGGCTTGTGTGTGGGATAAGGCCTCTTCAACGTGAACCTCTTGCACTCTGGGAAAAGATGGTCTTTCAACTATTTTAGCCCCAAACCAGTTAAACATAAGCACTGATGTAGTCAGCACCACCTTGAATTTTGCCCTAAAATGAATGGGAAGCCATTGCAGATGAAACAAACAATATGGTCCCAGACACTTACATCATTCATACACTGGCAGCCATATTTTCCACCAGTTGCAGTTTCTGATCAATCTGACAAAGTACAGTATGCAGTGTTACCAAAGCTGAAGGTAGCAGTGACCAGACCTGGTTGTGTTGCTCACACCTCTGTTGGTTTTGGGGAGAGATAGTTTCTTCTCTGGAGGGAGGAAGGGGTGTCTTCGTAACTCATGGGTTAGCCCCTCCCACTCCACGAGTCAGGGTCGGATTGGACGAAAACAACTCCTCCTTGTGGGAGGGCGCCCTCTAGTGCCCAGTTCGACTCTGACTCCCTCCAGAGAAAGGTCGGGTTATTTTTCCTCAGCGCTTTTGAGCAGCTTTACCTCAGAAATTTATTTTTATTTTTGATTTTTCTTTCACTTTGTCTACAACTCCTCCGTGTTTTTTCGCACTCGTCGTTTGTCTTGTACTCTGTCAAGCCCCTTCTGTTTTCCGTTTGTCTCCCTCCCCCATCTGGCAGCTTCGATCGATCCCGGCAAAAGGCCCCCTGAGGGCGGGAAAAGCCACTGCCGTTTTGAGTGAGAGCAAACGCAGCGTCGCTACAGCGCGCGCGGCTCTCGTGATCCTTTTCCTTGCTGCCGCTTCTACCAGAGCTCCCGCTAGCCAGGTGGACGGACGAGGGCCTCCCTAGAGGCTGCCGCCGTCGCACCGCACCGCGGCCTCAGCGCCCAGACCGAGGAGGCTGGTCACGTCCTCCCGCAGCCGGCGCGAGCTGGGAACGGCCCCTTCGACTGAGAGGCAAGTTGTCTTTGATCTTAACACTCCTTTTAAGTTTACTCAGCGGGCGCCGCTGCAATTGGAGCTGTTTGTTACTGGCCCTTTTCTTCCTTTGCCTCACGGCTAATGGCTACCCGCGCCGGCCCGGGACCTTCAGCCTCAGCCCAGGGGGAGGGGACCTCAAAGGCACTCGATCCACAGCTGGAGGCACGGATCTTAGACCTGGTCCGTTCCTCAGTAGAGGGGGCTTTTCGGGTTCACCAGGCACACTCTGGCGGAAAACCCACACGGCTGCCCCGCAAGGGATGTAAACGTAGATCGCCCAGTCCCCTGTCATCTAGAGAAGGTGATTCCTCCTCAGAGGATTATGTGAGAGCGCCTACTAAGCGCGCCAAGAAGTTCCTCTCTAAATTCCCTGAGAAAGAAAGGTGCCACACAGGAAAGGTTGGGGCTAGATCCGATAGGCGAAAATCGGCGCAGCTTTCCTTGTCGCCCCACAGCTCTCAGCCTTCCTTGTCGGCTGATTCAGAGAAGGAGGAAGGAGTCCTCTCTGGCCATGAGGAAACTGATCTGCATGTGAACAGGTTGTTCCCGGCAGATTTTTTCCCTAGGATTATCCAAAAGGCATCAAAAACTTTGGACTTGGTGCCCCCTGCTGACCAGGATGGGGATCTCCCTGCTAATAAAGCTGGAGCTTCCAAATATTTTCCTAGATTCCAACCAAAACAAACCATTTTGCCTTTCCCCGATGCTTTTCAAAGGGTATTGGATAAGGAATGGAATACACCCATACACCCTAAGCACTCTACGAGGCTAGTAAACAAATTTTACTCCCTGCCAGAGCAGGTCATGTCCACGCTCAAGGTGCCCACGGTGGATGGGCCAGTGGCATCTCTGTCCTCGGCGGCCACGCTGCCATCGGATGGCGAGGGGGGCCCCCGCGACCCAACTGATAGGAAGGTGGAAGCCTCCCTAAAAAGGGGTTTCGAAGCCTCAACGCATGCTCTCAGGGCGTCTTCGGCCAACTCCTTTTTGGCCAGGGCTGCTTATGCTTGGATCTCAGATCTAGAACGGTCAGAGAAAGGTCTCTCTCACTCAGCCAAGTCTACGCTGCGAAAAATTGCCCTGGCCATAGCCTATTCAGCAGACGCATCCTTGGATGCCTTGCAATTCAGTGCAAGAGCTATAGCGTCCAATGTGGCGGCTAGAAGGAACATTTGGTTAAGGAATTGGCAAAGTGATGCAAATTCGGTTACAAAACTCGTGAGCATTCCCTTCCAGGGCGGCAAACTGTTTGGGGAGGCCTTGGAACCTCATCTCATAGAGAACAAAGATAAGAGAAAGGTTCTCCCAACTAATAGAAAGGAATCTCCCAAGCCTAAACCCTTTAGCCAGCGGCCCTTTCGTTCCTACCCCCGCCCTGGTGATGGACACCGACCTCAGAGCAAGTGGAATAAGTCCAGGGTTTTCCCTAGAGGGCGTCCACAGGGAGGAAACTCTGCCAACAGTGCCATGTCCCAGAAGGACCAGCGTGCCAAATGACTCCTGTCTCGGCACGTCCTCCTCCGCTATCGGAGGACGTCTGTTGGCCTTTGCGCACCGTTGGGCTTCCATCTCGGGAGACGCGTGGGTGCAACAGACCGTTCAACGTGGCTATTCCCTGGAGTTTGTCCGAATCCCCAGGGATCGCTTTTGGAAGGTTCCCCTGTCCAGGGACCGGAGCCGGCACCGTCTCAAGATGGAAGCCATACAACACCTGTTGGACATAAAAGCGATAGAGACGGTGCCGAGGAACCAGAGAGGGCAGGGAGTTTATTCCGTGTTCTTCCTGGTTCCCAAGCGGAATGGCGACTGGAGGGCCATCTTGGATCTCAAGTGGTTGAACCGATTCATCCGCAAGAGGAGATTCAAGATGGAAACGTGGAGGACCATTATGATGGCCCTGGACCAGGGAGATCTGTTGTCATCCATAGATCTGGCCGAGGCCTACCTCCACGTGCCTATCCTGCCGCGCCATCGCCGCTTCCTCCGTTTCTGCTACGGCCCCCTTCACTTCCAATACCGGGCTCTCCCTTTCGGGCTAAGCTCCGCCCCCAGAGTCTTCACCAAGCTACTGGTAGCACCGGTGGCGTGGTTGAGACAACAGGGGGTGACACTGTTCCCGTACTTGGACGACATTTTGATAAGGTCCCCGAGTTGGGAACAGGCATTGGCGGATCTGTATCAGACCCTGGAGTGTTTAGAGGACCTGGGCTTCGTAATAAACAGAGAAAAGAGCGCTCTGGTCCCTTCACAAAGGGTGGAACACCTAGGTCTCCTGGTGGACACTCAGAAATTCACCATAACCCTGTCACCAGCCAGGCAGGAGAAATTCAGGGACATGCTGCAGAACACGCTTCGGGCGTCTTCCGTGGACCTGATGTCCTTAGCCTCCATCCAGGGACTGATGGTCTCCTGCCAGGATGTCGTGAACTGGTCCAGGGCCAGAATGCGTCCTCTGCAACGCATTCTGGCCCCCTTCCAGCACGACATCGAACGCCAGCGGCACATTTGGTTCCCGATGTCGGTGGAGATCAAGAAATCTCTCCAGTGGTGGGCCTCTCCAAACCGTCTGTCCCTCGGGACCAGCTTGCACAGACTGGAACCACTGATTGTAACAACGGATGCGAGCCTTCTGGGCTGGGGAGCCCACATGTTGGACTCTCTAGCGCAGGGGACTTGGACGGCTGCGGAGTCCCGGCTCAGCATAAACCTGTTGGAGCTGCGGGCAATCCGTCTAGCGTTGGTTCGTTTTCTTGATCTGGTCCGGGGACAGCATGTGTTGATTCGAACAGACAACACCACTGCAAAAGCCTATGTAAACAGGCAAGGGGGCACCAAGTCGTCCCGCTTGGCACAGGAGGCGAATCTGCTGATGTCATGGGCAGAGAGACACCTGGCTTCCGTTCGGGCGGAACACCTCGCGGGGATTCACAACGAGTCAGCAGACTGGTTGAGCAGGCAGACTTTGCAAGAGGCAGAGTGGCGACTGCACCCAGAGGTTTTTCTCCTAATTTCAGAACGCCTGGGCCAGCCAAAAGTAGATTTGTTTGCCACGCGGGCAAATGCGCAGCTCCCCAGATTCTTCACAAGAACGTTAGAAGCGGGGGCAGAAGGGGTAGATGCCCTTCGCGGGCCATGGCCTCAGGGCCTCCTTTACGCCTTCCCCCCTGTGGCGCTATTGCCCCTGGTGATCCGCAAGATAAAGGATCTTCAGGCGGAGGTCATTTTGGTAGCGCCCAGGTGGCCCAGGAGACCTTGGTTCCCGGCACTGGTGACCCTATCAGTGAGGAAAGAAGTGGTACTCCCTCTCAGACACGATCTTCTCTCTCAAGGCCCGATAGTGCACCCTCAACCCCACCTTTTCAAGCTGACTGCATGGAGGTTGAGCGGCGGGCGTTGAGAGACTGTGGGTACTCTCCAGAAGTGATACTGACCCTTTTGGCTTCTAGAAGGGATTCCACTAAAAAATCGTATGGGACTACGTGGAAAAAGTTCGTAGCCTGGTGTTCCCGAAAGGGGATCCTTCCCCTTAAGCCAAAGGTTAAGGACATATTAGACTTCTTACAGGGTGGCCTAGACATGGGCCTCAGCACGAACACCCTCCGCCGCCAGGTGGCGGCGCTGAACAGCACACTGGGGGCTGGCCTGGGATGCAGGGTTGCCACCCATCCTCACGTTAAGCGTTTTCTCCGCGGGGTGGGTCTTCTAAATCCACCGCCCGTTCATCGAACCCCTAATTGGAATCTGAACAGGGTCTTACGAGCACTCACGGGGGCACCTTTTGAACCCTTAGCTGCTGCTTCTCTTAGAGAACTCACCTTAAAGACCTTGTTTCTCGTAGCGATCACGTCAGTCAGGCGGGTCTCAGAGCTGGGGTCGCTCTCTGTGAACTCCCAGCTCTGCACTTTTCACCGGGACCGTGTGGTCCTCCGCCCGGACCCGGCGTTCATCCCCAAAGTTAATTCCGCTTTTCACAGGGCTTAGGAATTGATTTTGCCCTCGTTTTGTCCAAATCCCGTACATCCACAGGAACAGGTTTGGCACACACTGGATGTACGTAGGGCTCTGAAGTTCTACCTAGGCAGGACTGCACCGTTTAGACAGACAGAGTCCCTCTTTATCACCTTCAGGGGACCCAACCGTGGTAAACGTGCTTCTGCATCCTCGCTGTCTAGATGGCTGAGAGCAGCAATAGAGGCGGCGTATCGCGCCTCCGGCAAGGATCCTCCCGAGGGCATTACAGCACACTCGGTGCGGGGGGCAGCGGCCTCTGCCGTTTTTGATGGGGCAGGTTCCATAGCCGACATATGTAGGGCAGCAACGTGGTCCTCAGTCCACACTTTTGTGAGGCACTACAGGGTGGACCTGGCTGGGGTCACTGGTACCTCCTTCGGCAGAAGGGTACTCCAGAGGGTGGTGGCATAGGTCAGTGCCGCCGCTTCTCTCCCCCCCTATATGATACTGCTCTGGTAGATCCCATGAGTTACGAAGACACCCCTTCCTCCCTCCAGAGAAAAACGGAATTCCTTACCTGGGAATATCCTGTTCTGGGAGGAGGAAGGGGTGTATTCGTCCCGCCACTGGTTTGGCGCGGCGGTTCAGGGGATGGGGAACGCCTGGTGCGCCTGCTGGGGCGGGCGCGCTGGTGTGTAATCTATCCCTAGGTCCGTTGAGGCCCTGGGGTCGTTTTCGAAGTCTGCAGCCATTGTACTTCCAATGTTGCCCTTGTCCCCTTGGGGATCTGTTACGTTTGTTCAGTTTTTGGTGTCCGAATTCCCCCTTTTTTCTCTTGGGGACGGATCACCCAGCTTACTGCCTTTGATGTGTTTGTCCGTTTGCCACGTTATTTGTTTCCGTGGCATATTTGGCCTGGCTGGTCTGGTTTTCTTTCACTGTTTTGTTGCCAGCCACGGGCCGTGGGGTTTTTTTCTCTCTTTTGTTCTTTACAGCTCTGAACTGGGCACTAGAGGGCGCCCTCCCACAAGGAGGAGTTGTTTTCGTCCAATCCGACCCTGACTCGTGGAGTGGGAGGGGCTAACCCATGAGTTACGAATACACCCCTTCCTCCTCCCAGAACAGGATATTGCCAGGTAAGGAATTCCGTTTTTCCCTTTGTCATACGGCAGTCCTTTCTTTTACGTTTATATGGAACACAAAGTGACTTTAGCACTTGGCTTGATAGCCAAATCTGGTCACCACCACATGCAAGTAGGAAAATTGGATGTTTTATACAATGTACCAAACTTGAATAGATTGACTTACATGATCTCTGAATTCTCTGATGACCCAGCATGCCAAAACAATCACCTTAAGAATATTGTTTCAGATTGGCTTTTTTGTCTTCTGGATCCAGTGTGTTTGTACTTTTATACACTAATTGTGCTTATAGCAGCTACTAATATTACCAGAATTAAATATACAGTACCAAAATTATGTTTTTGTTTCTGCTTAAGGGAAAGACTGAAGCAAGAATCCAGAAAATCTATTATGAACTCTTGCTTGTTCACTAACCTCTACTGCACTAGGTAATCTTCAATACTTGATTCAGGCCTAATGTTTACAGCACTTTCTTCTTGGAACCAGCTGCTAAAAAGCAGCTGTATAAGTTCCCCTTTTAGAATGGGAGGCTTTATATAGGATGGGGGGCATTTGAGATTACTGAACACAGATTGAAAAGGAAATTGCACACATTGTGTTTAATGGAGCTTACACTCAGATAAGCGTATAGGATTGCAAGCTTTATCTGCTAAAGTGCAACAGTGGGGGATTTCTACCTCCCCTGAGTGAAGTGGGACCAGCATGTGGTAGTTATTCCATGTTACTGTGGTTAAGGTGAGATAGTGTGTAAAATATACCCCTGCAACATGTTGGTCATTACTCTTTCTAATAAAAGCCATGCAATGTGTGTGTATATATATATACACATATACATTGTGTGTGTGTGTGTGTGTGTGTGTGTGTGTGTGTGTGTGTGTACACACACACACACACACACACACACACACACACACACACATAGTATACACCTTTCCTCTCCCAATTCTGCCCAGGGCCACTTACAATTGATAAGACAGCAATGGCCAAGAAAATAATTGGGTTTTCAGCTACTGTCGTAATGCAGAGGACTCTGTGGGTGGCTCTAAGTAGAGGGAGGTGCCTTTGAGAAGATAGAAGTTATTTTATTTGATTTATATCCCTCCCAAAATACCCAGGGCAGTGTACATGACTAGTTTCTTCCCATTTATCCCCAAAGCAACTCTAGGTTAGGGGCTGGTCCAAGATCTCCCGATGTCTGAGGCGGCATGCCAAATGCTTCCCCCCCACCTGATGATGTGCTAGTATCTCCTCCATTCCACCCATTCCAGCTCAGCACGCTCTTCCCCTCCACATTTACTCTCTCTCTCTCTGTCCCACTCTCCAAAGTAAGCAGATAGATATGAAACCCTGCCCCCATCTGCCTGAGGTGATTGCTTCAGTTGGCCTCATGGATGGACCTGCCCAAGGGTCAGCTAGTGAGCTTCATGGCTGCATAAATATTTGAGCCCAAGCCTCTCTGATTCTTGTTTGGCACTCTAACCATTACACGCTCCTGGCCCTCAAAGAACAGTATTTGACCCCTCCCAATGGTCACTCACCACAAAGGTACAGTACAGTAGGCATAACCCCCTGCAGCAGAGACATAGCCTCCTGTACCTTGTAAAAATACTCTTTAAGTATAAGGAAGAACTGCAGGCACCTTCAGCGCAACAGAAACTCGTGTTAAGATAGAAGCGGGGGGCCGGGGGCTTCTCCAAAGGAAGGCAGGTCAGACTCAGAGGAGAGTCTAAAACAGGCAAAAATCGCAGACATGTCAGCATGCATAACCTATGCTATGCGTGCATAACCCTAAAAAGCGGGGCGAGGCTGCGAGCTATACGAGTGCGCTATTGCCTCCCTCCGAGTCCTGCCTGTCAGCAGCACGCACGTATCCGGCCACTGTAGTCGACACTTCACCCATCCGATGCACTGGGCTAAAGCTTAGGCCACCATTATTATTATTGTTGGTTAGAGACTATAATAAATACTGTATACCGCACTTCGGCAAAAAACAAAACCAAAGACACGTAAAGCTAAAGCGATATCGGGGCAAAAGCCGAGTTCAACAATACGTAAATGTTGCACTGTGCACAAGCCTATGCGTGTGTTCCTAGAAATAAATGTCTCATTGGTTTCCCAAGAAAGTACTTATAGGAGTGCAGCTTAGCCTTCAAGATGATACAGGCCCTCTTTCTTAGTTATTTGACGGAGACTGCAATTCTACACTCACTTACCCGGGAGTAAGTCCAACTGAACTCAATGTATGTCATTGCAGTGCGAGTCTGAAATTAGGCATGCAACCGTAGACTTTCTCCCAAGCAAGTACAGTATATACAGTAGTATATACAGTACTGTGTATAGGATTATCACCGGGGCGGGTGGGACCTAGCTGAACCTCTATGTACCCCAACCCGCTGTTCCCGCCCACCTTGTCCACGGAGGGGGGGAACTCGGGGGAGGGCTTCCTAGGGAAGCAGAGCAATTCAAGAGCCTGCCAGCGGCGCCGCTCTGCTTATCTTGACCCGGAAGAAGCTCGAGAAAGAACTTCCGGGCCCTCTCAGCTCCCATGTGTGAGCTTCTCCCACGTTGGGACCAGCACGAGGCTGATTGCAGGGATGAAGTTCGCCTACAAGGTGAGGAAGGGAGTGAGGCGGGCAACGGGCGTGTATATGACGGCCTTTGGGCACGTTCTGGGTCTTTCAGAGCTCTTGTCGTCGGTGGTTGGAACCCAGTCGAGGCTTTCCGCTCTCCCTCCTCTCCCCTCCCCGTGCGCTGCTTGAGCCCTGGTCCTTCGTCATTTTGTGTGGTGTTGCTTTTAATCTTCTCTTTGTGAAATTACCCAAGTCATGTCTTGTGCTTGAGAGACGAAGGTTGGCGTGAGGATGTCCTCCTCTGCGGATTTGGCTTTGAGAGAACAGCGACTCTCCCCGTTGCCGTGCATGCGCATGAGCGCCCTTTATCACCTTGCAAATACTGCCAAACACACTTGCTATCACTATCAAACTTGTGTGTTTAACTAGTTCGTGAGTGTCACAAGCTTTTTAAGAACGTTAATAATAAAGTATAATAAACATAAATAATAAAACATATGTCAAAATAAAATGTCTGACTCTGATTTCTATTTCTGTTACTTGCTGTCTGTTTTTGTTTTCTATTTTTGACTTCTCTCCCCCTCCCTTAGGTAGTTGGGGGGGGGTCCCTGAAAGGTGGATTAAAATGTCTTAAATAAGCATTGGCATTGACTTTCAGATATTTTCCCCTTCCTGTTCTATTTTCTCCTTTCCTACTGAAGATCTCCCATCTCTTCATAACTCTTTAGCTAGCCTATGTTTGAATCCAAAGTACAGTAGTTGATAGATTGCCTATACCTTTCTGTTGTGTCATCATCACCTGTAAGGTTGACTGAAGAGTGCCCTCTTTGTCATCAGTATAGCTAGTTGGGATGCAAGGGTGCTTGGAGAGTTACTGAGTGCTGCCCTTCAGCCTTGGGGTACATTTTTCCTAGAGATTTGCTAATACCCAAGTCTGGTCATCTTCCAGAAATGGTATAAGATTTGATTCAGGTCAGATCACTGTGGTTGGGCTATTGGGGGTTAATGGTGGCGTGAGGGTTGTTAATGTTTGTAGAATCTAATCTTCCGTGAACTTTTGGGTATGTATTGGTTACAATAAAATACTGTGAGTATACTATTTTCAGACCCATTCGCCATATATGCCTACTTAGTATACTTTTCCAAACCAGTTGCTTACCATACCTACCTTTCCACAGCCATTTCTGATCTGTGTTACTACCAACAATCCTCCATTCAGTCTCCTTATCAACCTCTCTTAAATCTATCCAATCTCTCTGTTTTCTAGGAATGAATCCTAGAATTTTCCCAAAGGTACACTGTCTTTGGGAAACAGATGCATGCTACCATTCTGCCTTTTGTACATATCTGAACACATGAGTGTGTACACGTGTAACTTCACAAACCAGCATTTGAAGCTGCCTGCAGCAAAATACTAATATAACATTTTTGTCCACCATCTCAGTTTTCTGGTTAGGTCTCAGTAATGTAATTTTTCTTTTTTCTTTCTAGTTCTCCAACTTGTTGGGCACAGTTTACCGACGTGGAAACCTGAATTACACTCCAGATGGCAACTCGCTGATTAGTCCTGTGGGAAATAGAATTACTATCTTCGACTTGAAAAAGTGTGTGTGTTTGTGTGTATGTTTTGTCATTATCGTTTAAAGTGAGCCATCAACCCCAACTTTTCTTGCTGCAGAGGATGTTAGATACATAGTTGAGCCAGCCACCTATCTTGCACTATTTGAGTTCCCGAGGCATAGGAAGGCTTTTTTCCTAGCCAGGTGGAGAGCGCTCCCTTCAGCAATTGTCGAGGGTTGCTATAGGAGGATCCCTATTTCTGAAAGGGTATGCCCTTGTGGCTCAGGGGATGTAGAAACAACTGAACATGTTCATTTTATCAGGGTATCTGCTCCAAGTTTATTTCTCCCCTGACTAGGAAATTCCCAGACTTGCCTGATGTTGTGATAACTAATAAACTTCTTTTGGGAACTAATTCTCAGCTCACAATTTGGAGCGCAAGCTTCTTGGCATCTGCTTGCAAAATTCGTAGCAGTCTCCTGCCAACCTAACAGTTCCAAAGCATGTTAATGTGAGTAGATAAATAGGTACCGCTTGCGGGAAGGTAAACAGCGCTCCGTGTTCCAGCCACATGCTACGCGTTGCGGCAAGGAGTGTCATGCCGGCCACATGACCACGGAGGCGTCTTCGGACAACGCTGGCTCTTCGGCTTTGAAATGGGGATGAGCACCACACCCTAGAGTCGGATACGACTGGACTGTCAGGGGTCAGGCCAGTTGTCAGGGGTCACCTTTACCTTTTTATTGTTGACATTGAAGAAAAGTTTTAATATTAATCTCTGCTTCTCTGTTCCTTGTTTTTATTTGTGCTTATTTGTTAAATTTTAGCTTTGATAACATTTAGTAATATAAGTTTGTTTTTGTTATTAACCTGGTTGTATTCTGTTCTTGTTGGTCTTTGACCGTATTAATAAATGATGATGATGAAGTGAGCCATCTAAGACATCACATAATCACTGGAGATTAACTGTAATTTTTCTCCCCCTTTCCTTAATTTGATTTCCCCCCCCCTCTAGATAGTATATGCAACAGACTGTTTAAAAAATGCTCACATCAAATGGGGAGCTATCCTCTGTGACAAGCTAGTCTTCCATGGAGGGGGAATTTGGTGCAAAAAGGGACAATGATCAAGAGGCTGGAGTACTTCCCTGTGAGGAAAGGCTGCAGCATGTAGGGCTTTTCAGTTTCTAAAAACGATGATTAAGACATGATGACAACTTACAAAATTAGTCAAAGTATGGAGAAAGTGGATATAGAAGCTCTCTTCCATAATTCTAGTACCCATGGTCATCAAATGAAACTGATTGGCAGGAGATTCAAGACAGATGAAAAACACTTCTTCCCACATTGCATAGTTAAGGAATTCACTGCCACAGGAAATGGTGATGACCATTAGTCTGGATGGTTGTAAAAGGGGCTTAGACAAATTTGTGAAGGACAAGTCTATCAATGGCTATTAGTCATGATGGCTATATGTTATCTCCAGGTTCAGAGGCAGTATGCTTTTGAATACCAGTTTTTGGGGAAGCAAAAGCAGAATACTATTTGCCTACATGTCTTGCTTCCGGGTATCCTAGATACCAACCGGGTATCCTAGATACCAACCGGGTATCTGGTTGACCATGTGGGAAACGGAATATTAGATTAGATGGATCTTGGATCATATCCATCAGGGCTTTTCTTATTATTTCACCCTCCAAATGGGATCTATGCTGTCAGAGCTGACTCTGCTAGCCGTATGTATTTAACCATTTGTATTTAGCATGCAGTATGTATTTAACCATTTGTATTTAGCATGTATGTATGTGCGTGGAGTACTGCTTTCATGTGCAGATCACCTTTCCTGGATTGGGTGGAAGTATGTGACTATGGGCACATGTTATCCAACTTATGTTGGATAAGTCCTAACCGACTTTCCAGTGCCAATAAAATTCTCTGACCTGAGGAGGCCTCCATGACTCCCCCCCCCCCCACTGCAGGATGTAGCACACACCCCACTGACACAGCTGCCTCAGTGCTGGAAAGTTGGAAAGGATTGGGTCCTAAGGCTGCAATCCTATATACACTTTACTGGGAGTAAGTCCCATTGAATATAGTGAGTCTTCTGAGTAAACCTGTATTGGATTGCACTGTCAAACTTCTGCTTTGCCACTGTTTTTGCTGTTTTATTGATTTGTCTCCTCTCTCCCTCCCTCCCAGTAACAAGTCTGAAACATTACCACTAGCAACTCGATACAATGTTGCATGTGTCGGACTCTCTCCGGATGGAAATCTTGCTATACTAGTTGATGAAGGTATTTGTTTTGTTTTTAAGTGTTGAAGAGTATGGTAATTATGAAAGAATCTGTCACAGCAGAAATACTAAACTCTAATTAGATTCCTTTTAAGAATAATTGAATATATTTGTGTTTGTTATATATGTAAGTTAGTCTTCAGTCAAGACAATAAATTGCTGTTTGATCAAATTAGATTTCCCTGAATAAAATTAATTTTGCATCTGATAATTCAGACTGGGACAGATGCTCATGTATTTTCAATGTTTATATTCTTTGTATTTTCAATGTTTTAAAATTAGTTCAGTTGAAACATTTCTTTATTCTCTTTCTACAGAGGGAGCCGCCTTGCTCGTTAGCTTGATCAGTAAATCTGTGATCCATCAGTTCCATTTTCAGAAACCTGTGCATAGTGTCAGCTTTTCCCCAAATGGAAAGTAAGAGGAACATCTAAATTCATTATTCCAGAATTAAATTTGGTTTATCATGAAAGTAAATGTTTAAAAAAATGTTTTTAAAAAATCAGACACAGCAGGAAAGAGAGTATCTTTTATTGGACCATATTTGCGTATTGAAGGTCAATGTAGTTTCCATGCCGTATGAAAATATATTCTAGAAGTAATAGAAAAAGTAATACAAATAACTGGAAAGCTTTGATTATAGGCATTCATGCATCCCTTTCAGAAACCTGCAGAGTTTAATTATCTGAACATTTATCTGTTGTAACATTGTGTGGCTTCATTTTGTTAGCAGAGAAAGCAAAAGAATTATGAACTCTGAAGAACTATGTAAGTTTACTCTCTGTTTTCTTCGCAATAGGAAATTTGTTGTCACGAAGGACAAGGTTGCTATGATGTATCATGCACCAGGAAAGAAGCGAGAATTTAATTCATTTGTCCTTGACACAACGTATTATGGTGCATATGATGAAACAACATGCATTGACTGGACCGATGATTCCAAGTAAGCTTCTAACACATGAAATTTGTCAAAACATCAAAGAAGATGAGCAAATATGTTGAAAGACAATGAAACTTGCACTGTTTGCTTCTGCTGAGAGATTTGAAAACCTTGCCTTTTGTTAAAGATGTATAGCATCTGTCAACTTTTTTGCTTTAGTTAATTGTGAATTCATTGGTAGTTTTTTTTCCTTAGGGATGTAACAAATGGCATTATATTGATAGCAAGCAGTTTAGAGTAAATACGTTATTTTGTAAAGGACTAATCTATTTTAGTGGCCAGCGGGTGGCGCAGTGGGTTAAACCGCTGAACCATGAGCTGTCGATCGAAAGGTCGGCAGTTCGAATCCGCGAAGGGGTGAGCTCTCGTTGCTTGGCTAGCTCCTGCCAACCTAGCAGTTCCAAAGCATGTTAATGCGAGTAGATAAATAGGTACTGCTTGCGGGAAGGTAAACAGCGCTCCGTGTTCCAGCTGCATGCTTTGCGCTGCGGCAAGGAGAGTCATGCCGGCCACATGACCACGGAGGCGTCTTTGGACAACGCTGGCTCTTCGGCTTTGAAATGGGGATGAGCACCACACCCTAGAGTCGGACACGACTGGACTTAATTGTCAGGGGTCACCTTTACCTAATCTATTTTAGAGCCCTATCTTATACATGTTTACTCAGAGGTAACTCTGATTTTGTTCAGTGGTACTTACTCCCAGGTAAGTCTGATTGCAGCCTTAATCTCATTAATTAAAAAGAATTATTTTTAAAATGAATCCAAATTTCTATGTCTCCATATTCACCATCTCCAAAAGTTTATTCAACCAGATTGAAATTATTGTAAGCAGCCATTGATCTGTTCAGTCTCCTCAATTTCCCTTATTCAGAAACTTCCAGAAGGTTTACATGCTGGTCAACAGCAGTAACAGCAGTTTTTGAACTGTGGTGCTGGAGAAGACTCCTGAGAGTCCCTTGGACTGCTAGGAGATCAAATCATTCAATTCTAAATGAAATCAAGCCTGACTGTTCCCTGGAAGGACAGGTACTAAAGCAGAAACTCAAATATTTTGGCCACCTAATGCGAAGAGAGGACTCTCTGGAGAAGACTCTGATGCTGGGAAAAATTGAAGGCAAAAGGAGAAGGGGAAGGCAAAGGATGAGATGGTTAGACAGCATCACCAATGCAACGAACATGAAAATGAGCGAACTCAGGAAGATAGTGGAGGATAGGAAGGCCTGGCGGGATATGGTTCATGGGATCACGAAGGATCGGACACGACTTAACGACTGAACAACAACAACACAACAGCAGTAAGGTGTTGCCTGAATACTTATCCCAGCTTAAACTGGGAAGATTGATAGAGGGGTGGAATTTATTCTGTCCATTGTAACTTTCCCAAGACACTCAGCTGTCAGGAAACAATTCTCAGTAAAAACTGCTTGTTGACATTTCCCTATCCATGTGTAGCCTCTGCTTAGGTGTCCAGAGAATAAAAGTGTTCTAATCATAATTGTTTCATTCTTATAGATGTTTTGCAGTAGGTAGCAAGGATGCGTCGGCATGGGTGTTTGGAGCAGAACGATGGGCCAACCTGATTTATTATGCACTGGGAGGTCATAAAGATACAGTTGTTGCCTGTTTTTTTGAAGAAAACAGTTTAGATGTATGTACTTCTTGAAATATCTTTTCACATCAGTTTTATTTGGGGGGGGGAGGGTAGTTGAACAGCGTAAGGCTGTAAAGGGTGTTGTACAGTCTGTCCTCTCATCAAGGTGCTTGTCTACGGCGTGGCTCTTTTAAAAATTGTGAGCAAGTAGCACCCCAGAGATTACCATATGTTCTGAGCCCATGTAATGTACAGGACTGACTGTGGACTTTGGCAGCTAATTCATGACTTATACTATAGTACTCTGCCTTCAAGTGACACGCAATGCACTGTAAACAAAATAGTTCTTTATAAAGTGCTTGGAATTCTTTATAGTGTACAGATGTTTTTTAAACATAGTCCCTGCCCATGGGTTTACAGTCTTAAGAAGACCAGACACATTAGGGAGGATGGGAATGTAAAAGGGGAGGAGGGCTTAATTGGGATAAGCCAGGGTGAATAAATGTGTTTTAAGGAGACACTTGAGGGGAAAATAATCTAGTTGTCAGATCTGCACAGTCCAGTGAATGGAGGTGCATGAGAAACAGAGCCTACATGGGAAATAGAGAACATCCTCTCAGGCTGATCAAGACGATTGGTACCTGTGTGAGGGATCTGAGGAGGAGCCTTAGAGAGAAGGGACAGATATGGGGGTAGCAAGGTAAAATGTACATTAATTATGCAATAATATAAAATGAAACACTCCTGGGCAGGGAGGGAGCTTCTGGTGGCAGAGCTGTGCTCCACTAAAGGTGTGGAGCCCATTGAATTCAATGTCTTGAAGTGTTGTTTAGGACACCTGTTTGAAGGCCACTTCTGTTTGTGTAATGATCACAGTAATTATGTCTGTGTTCCAGCTATATACTGTCAGTCGAGATGGAACTCTGCGTGTGTGGCAGTGTGATACAGGTCTAGATGGCTTGAAACCTAGACTACCCAAAGACACAACTGAAGACAAGGATGAATCTGAAAAAGAACCAGATGATGAATTCGCGGAAGCACAGAAGGGCAAGGAGATCCACGGGGAAACCAGTGCAAATGAAAAAAAGAGTGGAAAGAAAGTTAAATACTCATGTGCTGCCAAGTAGGTGATCTTCCAGGGAGAGTAGCTAGGAGGAGTTTGCTGCAGTAAGCCCCTGTATTAGTTATTAGCCATTATAACTAATCTCACAAATTGAAGATTCACAGCACAATCCTAACCAACTTTCCAGCGCCGGTGTAGCCGTGCCAACAGGGCGCACACTGCATTTTGCAGTGCAGGGGCAGTCATGGAGACCTCTTCAGGGTGAGGGAACAAATGTTCCCTCACCTCGAGGCTGCATTGCGGCTGCACCGGCACTGGAAAGTTGGTTAGGATTGTGCTACTAGTCTATGTTGGCATGTCCTTTCCCATCGAGGATCCTCTTTATGTTAAGGCTCTCTCTTTGTTGAAATTGAAAAGCATATTAACTATGCTTGCAGTGAGGCTGTTAGTCTGCATGGCATTTAGGATATGATATGCACCTGGTTGTCATTTCCAGGAGATATACATAGGTGCTACTGAGGCTAGTGTTTTTGTCAATACAACTTTTGTTTAATCACTTTCTATCAGCATTCCAAGTGAGGAGGGAAGATAGGGAACCCTGGGCTACCAATTGGAACACTTCTCTGTCTATATTTTTACTGTTAATGCCGTGTCCTTTTGCATAATCAATGTGCCATCCTATGAGGTAGGTAGGTGTAGGGGTGTGTGTGTGTGTGTTGAAGTAATTCGGTCACATGAGAAATTATAATTTTTATTTAGGTGTTTATATAGTGCCCCTGAGATAGTGTGGATTTCATTTTTATTACCGTATTTTGAATTTTTAGTTACCATTGTCGCGCTTTCTTTTTAATTCATCGTATCCAAAACCATATTGCACCATAAACTGTCCTCTTGATTTGCAAATTGTTTTTTATTTTGATGGTAATTGAATAATAACGGTAAAAGTTGTGATATCTGGCATCTCTGAGACTAAAGAGCTTCTGGATATTAGAAAGTTGTACTTACACCCCCCCCCCCCAAAAAAAAAACCTCACTGTAATAACACTGAGCAAAGTAACTCATCATCACTGCTCAGTACCACCACTTCATGAAGAACTCTTGCAGCTGCTTGGAGGAGGTGTTCAGGTGTTCTGAACTCTCATGGAATTGCTGCTGTGCGCTGCTGGTTCATGGGATCGCAAAATGTAATGGGCCTTTTAGCCAATTTCCAGTTAATATTGCTTTCCAGATTATCCAGTGCTGGGTAACACCACTTTTACTGTACTTTGTGTTAAATGCATGTCAGTAATATGTTTCATGGTTTCCTTTTATTCATCTTTTGCTCAGATATTTTTTCAACAAAGAAGGAGATTTTAACAACTTGACAGCTGCTGCTTACCACAAGAAAATCCACCTTCTCGTCACTGGCTTTGCTTCTGGAATTTTTCACCTCCATGAGCTTCCAGAGTTCAATCTCATCCATTCTTTAAGGTTAGCATGGATAGTGCTTAGTGAAAACAAATGTAATGTCAATAGTATTAAAGGAAATACTGAACGTAAGTTTTTCTTAAAAAGCAATTCCTGCTTTGAGTAGATTAGACTGACTGATTTGGCAGAACATATATTTTTTTCTTATATCTTATATATATTTTAAAAGTCTAAAAATGATGTTTTAATAGGTAATTTTGTTGTGTAGACATGATCAGGAAAACTTTACATAAGAAATTATAGAAAACTAAGTGTGTTCATGTTGTGTGTGTTTGTGTTTTTGAGTGGGATCCCTATGCATCAATGGTGACCTATTTGTTTTCAGTTCAGTGTGTCTTTTAAACTGATATATGGCTTCTCTGAAATACTGTTCTTCTCTGAAATTCTGTCTGCTTATTATGGCCAGGACTGGTCACCATTTAACTTGCATAGCAATAGCTAAGGCGAATAGTTACAGTTATAGGTTTTGACCTGTTCCATAGGCAAGAAAGACTACCTGGGTTTGCAGAATAGGGAGAAGCAAGGCAAGCAGTGCATGCAGAGCTGCATTGGTTCACTTCATCTTCATCTACATAAAATGAGGAGAGAGCCAGCGGCTGGATTCAGAGATTGCACTTAACCATGGTTAAAGCATGACTCACTGTTACGAGCCTCAGACTTGCATGCTCCTCCCTCCCCTTCACACATGAGGGGAAGAAGCTTGGTCTGTTCTTGGTTTAAAACAAACTGAGATTTGTTGTTGCATTCAAACTCCATGAATCTTAGCTTGTGAACAAACCACAATATCAAACTGGAATCCCAATTTGTCATCTCAATGTTAATCAATTTCTTGACTTTTTTGCTTAGTATTTCAGACCAGAAGATTGCGTCGATTTCAATCAATAGTACTGGTGACTGGATTGCCTTTGGATGTGCAGGTGTGTAACTATAAGATAGATATCTAAGGGCCTGTTTTATGCAATGTTTGTTTAGCAACCCTGTACATCAACCACTTACTTTCATTTATGAGTGAATTGGATGGTTTGAAAATTATTAAATCCTGGCAAAAGTAGGGACTTTTGATTTTTTTTTTTTTTAAATTCGTGATTGGTATGATACCTTTGTCTTTGCTAGCCCCTGGACTAGCTGAAACATTTCTTCACTATAACTTGAACTTTTTCTTATAGAAAATGTTCCAGACCCCATAGTGTAATGTGTCTGAAATCTCTACCGATATGATACATTCACATCTAGTAATTTCTTTTCTTTAATATTGCAATGCAAGGGTGGGTGTGTATTTATAAAAATAATAATTTCTCTGTAGCACCCACAGTATGGTAACATTGGGTTGTATCCCAAGGTTTCCTTCCTCTCCTGCGAAAGATACAACTCACTTTTGCTTTGTATGCATGATTGCAGCAATCGTGCCACTTCTAAAAAGGAGTGTCAGTGGTCACCACAGTTGTGCAAGCGGGCAGTTGTGTTGTTCAGATTCACACACTACTCGCTTAATGTGATGACAGGCAAGTGAAAGCCTGAGGACATTTTTGTGTAAGAAATTCTGTGGCAGAACTGCATGTGTAAACCAGTACTGAGTATGTGGAAAGTCTATTGGCAGTCTAGTCCAGTGTGTGAGCCCTGATCAGCAGCAAGTCTTGCATTCAACTCTTCACAGTCTGGCTTGCATTCAACAAGGCTTCTTGTCCTTGATAACTGAAAACTCTCCCTTTGAGTTTGTAATGGTGTGCTTTAAAACAAAAACACGGCATATATATACACAAAGCACACTTTATCACAGTGAGTGCTGAACTCTTACAACGTTTTTACAAAAATATCGCAGGATTTCATACTTTGGTTTAAAATAATCTTTTTGAATCTTAACTATACATATATCTCCAGTCTTCCTTTTCATTATGTTGCAGGTCTGGGCCAGCTCCTGGTATGGGAGTGGCAAAGTGAGTCCTATGTCCTGAAGCAACAAGGGCATTTCAACAGTATGGTATCCCTTGCATATTCCCCAGATGGGCAGCATTTAGTTACTGGTGGGGATGATGGGAAAGTAAGTCTGGCGTTCTTGGTAAAAACTTTGTCACTCCTTGTGAAACATACTCTTTCTGAATATGTCATGTTCTGTAAAAGGATCTAATACTAAAAAAGGGGGCTATCGGGATACTAGGGCTTTTCTTTTTTTTCTTCAATTCAGCAAACTTTATCTACTGCAATTTTACTGTAGCATTTCCATGAATGGTCCTTTATGGACTTATTTATTAAGCAGTGGAGTAGATGTGAAGCAGCGGCGAAGTTGCCTTATGCTTGTCTGACACTGAAATTGATCACATTCTAGACTGGCAGCACTGACTGTAATCTCTAGTCATGTTCTCATTCAGCTTAATAATGGAGGACAAAATAAGATGTCCACACACCAGACAATGCTGTGGCACCCTAAAGACTAGTCCATGAAAGCTTAAAAGTTAAAGGTATCCTTTGTCTTACCTTAACATAGTCCAGTCATGTCATACTCCAGGGTGCGGTGCTCATCCCCGTTATGAAGCCGAAGAGCCAGCGCTGTCTGAAGACGCTTCTGTGGTCAAGTGGCCGGCATGACTCTCCTTGCCGCAGCGTGTAGCGTGCGGCTGGGCACGGAATGCTGTTACCTTTCTGCAAGTGGTACCTATTTATCTACTTGCATTGACATGCTTTCGATCTGCTAGGTTGGCAGGAGCTGCGAGAACTCGCCCCGCGGATTCAAACTGCCGACCTATCGATCGACAACTCATGGTTCAGTGGTTTAACCCACTGTGCCACCCTGCGCCCCTTACATGAAAACCATGAAAGCTTATGCTACAATAAATATTTTAGTCTTTTAAGGTGCCACTAGTCTCTTTGTTGTCCAACTCTAGTTAGCTTCCCTGGGAGTTTGTCCCCACTGAGATACAGGAATGTGATTCAGTGGGTGATGGTAACCTCTTGAAATGAAATTCTGTGTTGGCCCCAGACGGAGAATACTTCCAAAGTTTAGTAAATTGAACTATTTCTGTTTCATTTTCAGGTGAAGGTATGGAACACCAGCAGTGGCTTCTGTTTTGTCACCTTTACAGAACATACCAGCAGCATATCTGCTGTAGCGTTTACTGCCTCCGGCTATGTCTTTTTCAGTGCTTCCCTGGATGGAACAGTGCGAGCTTTTGATCTGCACAGGTAAATTGCCCTTCTACTGCTTGGTCTTGTTCATCTTGAAGTAGAAATTAGAGGATTTAGAGGTGAATATTCTTCATTAACACCTGGAGATTTGTTGCTGTGCACTGCACAGTTGGGTTAACTAGGGCAGAATCGCATACACAGGAATTTGTATGGTATAGTCATTTTACATAAGAGCCTGCTTTGCTAATCTGGAAGTATCCCTTTTAAAGTCACACCCGATGGAGGAACCATACACAGTGAATGCTTGATTCTGCTTGTAGAAACAAACTTTTAAACCAGATCAAATATTCCGATGCGACATTGTTTCATTTTTGCAACATATCATTGAGTCTTTTTACCTAGAAAAGTATCTAAAGGTGGGATTTTGTTCTTAAATTGTGTCTCTGCATATTTTAAACAGATACCGAAATTTCCGCACTTTCACTTCCCCACGACCAACACAGTTCTCTTGCTTGGCTGTGGACTCCAGTGGTGAGATTGTTTCAGCTGGTTCTCAGGATTCTTTTGAAATATTCGTGTGGTCAGTGCAGAGCGGACGACTCTTAGATGTAAGTTAACTGTCATTCTTTTGCTGCTGTTGTCTCGGCCCATTTGGAAATGGTTCTGCTGAGGCCTTTATCCCTAGGGGAAAGACCATTTACTTGTATAGTTTTAAATATCTTTTTTTTTAAAAGAAAAAACTCTCTCATTGAACTAATTCTTTGTGATTGGAAATAGGGAATTTTCTACTTCTCAGTTTTTCTTAGGAGCTAACAAACACTTTTGTATATAAGCACTGTACTGTGCCTGGCAATCATGGTTGTTGCCTAGGAGTACTGTTGCCCTAGGCGAACCCCAGGCGTTGGTTGGTTGTAATGGCTGGTGTAGTGCTTCAAGTTGTAGTGATGTGCTGGTAGTCCTTACACATCTTAGACACAGTGTAACAGCTTATAGTCTTGAACTGAAAATGCTTCTAAAAATGGGTAATTAGGCCATGTGTTCAGTGCCCCCAAAGTATACTATATATACAGTGGTTACTTTAAATTTTGAGATCACAACCCAATAGGGAGCTTCTCTGTGGTGTATGACCTTTGAATGACTTGTGTGCATACAGTTATGTGTTTTGTTATAGGGGTATATGAAGAACAAGCAATTGTCATGACTTCCACATTTTTTTTTATTTGTACTTTTCCTTCATTAGGTCTTGGCTGGCCACGAGGGCCCCATCAGTAGTCTGTGTTTTAACCCAATGAAGTGTGTCCTAGCAAGTGCCTCTTGGGATAAGACAGTCAGATTGTGGGATATGCTGGATAGCTGGAGGACCCAGGAAACGCTGGCCCTGAACTCAGATGGTAAATCTCTTTTGAAATCTCTTATGAGCAAATTCAGACAGCTATGTTGTTCATGTGGCGATTGCAGGATAGCCTCACTGACTGAAGCTTTAATTTCCTGGAGACTTCTACTTCTGAAAGCAGTTACTGGGAAGGAAGTTTGTATGTGACACAACTCTTGCTCTGTGAATAGGTTTTTAATAGCTAGTCTGAATTGACCTGACTTATCAGATTGTGAATCATAGTGAAAATATTGAAAATGCGAAGTGATGCGCTCTGACGTTTTTATGTAGAACATAAACTTTTCAGCCCGAAATGGCATACAGTCATACTAAGAGAAAATGCCAGAGTCAAATAGTTGTATTTCAGCACAATAATACACAAATGCAACAGTCCTGATGAAATGTTGCGAGTCGTGTTTTGTATGTTGAAGTGTTGAAAATGCGCTTTGGTGATTGTGGAAATAGTGACTATTTTCTGTGAATCCTTTTGTGTGTTTGGAGTTGAGAGCAGTGTGGCTGAAATACTCATAGGAAATTTGCTTAAAACTGAGTCGCTCACTGACCAAGTCTTTTCCAGTGCTTGTTGTTGCTTTTCGCCCGGATGGCAACGAGCTTGCAGTTGCTTCCCTGGATGGACAGATAACTTTCTGGGATCATGAAAATGCAGTTCAGACTGGATCAATTGTGGGAAGACATGACCTACAGATGGGGAGAAAAGAACTGGACAAAATAACAGCCAAGCAAGCTGCTAAGGGAAAGTAAGTTGATTATTTGTGACCATTTATGAGAGACTAACTAAATTCAACTGAATTAAACATTTGTTTTAAATATGGGTGTTGAAATCTACTCCTTTGTGAACGTAGATTTTATTGGGTTTCTTTTAATCTAGGAATAGGAAGCTTATATATTACACTATAATATGTCTGTCTTCAATGGTAGTTGTAGTTACTTCAGAGTAATTACGTGGTAGAGAGGTTTAAGCTGTGTGCAGTTTACGTCCTGAAGACTAATTTAAGGATTTCTATCCCACTTTTCCATCCAAAAAGGCAGGACAACATTTTAAGGCAGCTTACAACATTTTAGAATTTTAAATCGGTAGAACATTTACAACAAAATGATATCAAAACCGTAAAAATTAAATCAATAGCAAAGTCAACTTACAGCGCAATCAAACTTAACTTTTGTGCTGGTGTAACCAGCGGCGCAGCGAGAACGGGAAGCCCCAGAACGGAAAAGGGATTCAAATCCCCTTTGAATTCCTCTTTTGGAAGGGATATGAATCCCTTTTCCGTTCTGGGGCCTCCCGTTCTCGCTGCACCGCTGGTTACACCGGCACAAAAGTTGAGTCGTATTGCGCTGATAGTATACCAGAAGGGAAGTTCAACAAAAATCCATGCAGAATGAAAATAAAAGCTTGTTGAAACAGAAGTCTTTTAAATGGCTCTGGATACTATCGAAAGGTCAAGATAATCCCACATTCTGGCTGTTGCCTGCGTTTTCCCTCATTCCCGTCAACAATGGTTCAGCTAGTGGTGGGGCATGCAAAAGGGCAATGAAATTACTCATCTACACTGTTGTGTTTGTGTGTTTCAGATCTTTTACTACGCTGTGTTACTCGGCTGATGGGCAGTCCATTCTGGCAGGAGGGTTGTCAAAGTTTGTCTGTATTTATCATGTCAAGGAACAGATTCTTATGAAGAAATTTGAAATATCTTGCAATCTGTCCTTGGATGCAATGGAGGTTAGTGATTGATTTCTGTTTTGCCATGGGTTAGCAATTCTTTTTTTTTATTGAGTTTGGATACCCTGAATGGGCTCTTAAGATGGAAGTACATTTGTGCTGTATCTTGTCTTGTAGCAAGAAGTAAACAGACAATGAATTTAGTCTTTGGCCCATGGTGCAGCTGAGTTTACGTTGCTCCTCTTGGATCCTAGGCAAGACGTGGCAATAAAATACTTGACCTCTTCAGGTGCAGGTGTGGGGACTGTAGTCTATTGGGTCTGGTCACTGCTGCCCCTTCTGTGTCCAAGGCAGGGAATCTGTTCCTCTGATGGGTTCTGTTTGCAAGGGAAGGTGAGCAGAGCAATAATTGCTGTCAGTTGTTTTTGGACCTAGGAACTTCCTGAGTCCAAATCAAGAGGTGGGCTGATTGGAGCTGGGAATTGGACCGCAATGTTTGCTTTTAAGTAGTGTTTGAAGTGACTTTTTTTGGGGGGGGGGTTGGGGTGATCTTTAGTCTCTGACTTGTGTGCTGTAGTCCTATGCACACTTAAGAGGGAGTAGGGCTCTATGAACATAGTGGGGCTTGTCAGCGTAGTGCCCTGAGGTGCAGGAATATAATTGGAAGATCCTGGCTTTATTTACAGCAAACTCCTTTATTCCAGGAGCTATCAGGATAAATCTCCTGGCCTTATCTACGACTCACCACCTCAGAGTACTTTACTGGTCCGTTGCTTCTCCACAGCGCGCTTTCCCTTATTCCCTCTTGCGTCTCCACCCTCCTCCGGGCTCAGCAACCAGGGCTTCCCCACCAAATGTTCCTCCCTTGCTATAACTCCAGGTCCCTTAATCCTATTCACTCATGCTTGCTTCCATTTTGGTCCATAATTCATAACACACACACAGACAACTTGGAAAAGTTAGAAAGAATATTTATTCCAAGTTGTTAGTAACTGAGGTGCAAACCCTCACCCCAAGAAGAGGCTGTTTAAAGAGAGCTGCAGTGGTTAGTACATAGCAATCACATTTAAGAAAGGCACTTTTAGAAAAACAAAAGAACTGCTAATCTTCCTACTTAAGAAACTAAGTTAAGTTGTTACCAGCAGAGGTTGGAGACATCGATCACCCTGCCAGTTCCAGGAGCCACTACTTAGCACCGGGGATGTTCATTCTTATCCTCTGTACTCTCATGGGTCTGTACCCAATAGGTGCCCAAGCACGCCAGGTTTTTAGAACCAATGAAAGTAGGTGCACGTACCTCTGTCCCCTCACCCTGAATTGTCTGTAACTGTCACACCTCTATATCTGAATATCAGACATGCAGCTGGGCTGCAGTACCTTATCTCTTCCTGGCTGGCCTTGATAATTTGCAAGTCTCCTTGCATTTCAAAAGGAGTCTGCTATTCCTCCAGGAAAAGTAAGCTCTCTATTTCCCCCACACCAACACTCAAATTGGAAATTAAAATTTCAAAGGGACAGTGACTACCACTATTACTTCCCCTCCAGCACATATCTTGTTACATCACAGAGATCAATAATACACATTGAATACACACAAGACATAGGACAAAGGTGCAGCTCCTTCACAGGGCTTACTTCTGAGTAAACGTGAATAGGATTGTGGTGTTAATGTTGCCTTTGTAGTGTTTCACAGCCCAATCCTAATTAACTTTCCAAGCCATGCCAATGGGGTGCATGCTGTATTCTGTGGAGGGGGGGCAGTCACGGAGGCCTCCTCAAAGTAAGGGAATGCTTGTTCCCTTAACTAGGGACTGCATTGCGGCTGCATCAGTGCTGGAAAGTTGGTTAGGATTGGGCTGTCAGTCTGGTTTTATCCATGAGTGATTGTATACATTGGATTGAAAGGGACAGAGGTCAAGCAACCACTATCCATTAAATATTCTGATACAAGACAGAGAAATTCCATGTGATTACTCTGACTTTGAGCATATTCTACTTGAAAGTGATCAGCTTCGTAATGAAGCACCTGTGTTTGTCTTTACAGGAGTACTTGGATCGCAGGAAAATGACTGAGTTTGGCAGCATGGCATTAATAGATGAAGAAACTGGGGGTGATGGTGTTGCCATCCCTCTTCCAGGGGTGAAAAGAGGTATCTATCAAACCTTTTTAGCTAGGAAACCTACCTGTTGTATTATGTCTGTGTTTGGCATCTGTTGGAAAGTGAAATCTACATGAGAATACTTGCTCCAGATCATGAGCACTTTAAAGCTATCCTTTCAAAATGTTGATGTTGCATATTTTTGTTGCTTCTTCTTGGTAATAATGATGATTCCACACGTGATGCTCTATACTGCAAGCTGCATGCATTTTCAGTTCAACTTCTGACACTGCTCTGTCAAGTTGTCCATATTTTTCCCCCTCAAAGCTTTCTGCCTTATCTGTTTGAACAAGGACTCTTTCGCTGAATGAATACTGTATAAGACCTTTTATGTAGTGGACTTGATCTGTGTAATTATGAGGAATATAGTGGGACCTTTCTATTCGGGATCTGCAGATTTGACTTCTTGCGGGGTCCACCAGAATGCTGTAAAAAGTAGGAAAAAAGCCCCCCCATCCCCGTTTGTACCTTTTTGCGCAGTCAAACTGCACTGTTTCTAAGCTTCTGCAGGGCTTCTGCAAGCTGAACAACCCACTTATGGGTCGCGTGAAGGCTCCTCTCTCCTCCCAGCCTTGCCCCAGAATGCATTTTACAGCGTTCTGAAGGTGGATCCTGGTATCCACGGATTCTCTGTATCCGCGGGTGGGGAGTCCAGAACGAAATCCCGGCGGATACTAAGGTCCCACTGCACTCTGTTTCCTAGACATTGACTTACTCTGTATTCTTCAGAGGTGATAGTGGATTAAGTTTAAACAGTTAAGTACATTTTACCTTGATCAACAGTGGATGAACTTTTCTCTCAGAATTGTTAACTGTTTTAAAAAGGATTGATTTTTTTTTATATTTGGAACACAATGACATTTGCATTTGTATGTATTCACATGTTGTGTCACATTTATTATTGCTGACTCAGTGGGAGTTTGCAGTGTCAGGCTGGTTTTGTGCAAGGTTGCTATTGAATACAGGAAGCATATTGAATTTCTTTTCACTTTGTTTCAGGTGACATGAGCTCTCGACACTTTAAACCAGAGATTAGAGTGACTTGCCTCCGCTTCTCTCCTACTGGTGGGTGTTTTTAGAATGAACCTGAGTGCTAAGTGGTGTTTTTAAATGGAATAAACTGGCCGTGTTAATCCACACTTAAGACACTGTGCTTTAACCATAATTAAATCACTAGTCGTTTCTCACCTATTGACATTCTTGTAAAATGTGGTGACTGCTGATTATCTGTTCTGTGATGTCAAACTACATGCTTTTATAACACTTACATGGAAAGTTGTCTTCCATTAATCTCCCATATGCTTTCTTGGCCACTCTCCATTTTTGTGCATTTTAAAATTAATACAACCAATGCTTTCCTTGCAGGTCGAAGCTGGGCAGCAACCACTACGGAAGGCCTTCTCATCTACTCTTTAGATTCTGGCCTAGTCTTTGATCCATTTGATCTGGACATTGACATCACTCCTAGCAATGTTCGCAAAGTTCTGCGGCAGAAGGAGTACACCAAGGCTATTGTCATGGCTTTTCGACTCAATGAGAAAAAACTGATTCAGGAGGTCTTGGAAACTGTGCCGTACAACGAAAGTAAGCAGGACTGCTGCTTTAAAGTGTTGCCCATCTAATGTCATGATTGCAGAGGGTCATATTTCCTGGAATCAACAAGGTTTTACAGAATTGTGTGTGTATTGGGAAGAAGATAAAGGACAGAGTCCCTAGTGGTCTTGAATGTTTGACCTGAGTGGTAGGTGGTTAGTTGGTAACTGTCACAGGAACAGAGAAGAGGGAGTGGGAAAATGTATTGGGTCACATGAAATGGCGCATCATTTATTTAGATTTCCTTTGCTGAGAAAGATCAATATCTTCTTTTAAAAACTGAATTTGGGACTACAGAGCTTTAGTGATGAGTTATTTATAATCTAAGATAATGGTCCTTGCTTCATGGTATATTTTTTGTGTTCCTCTGATTTTAACCAGTAGCACCTTTTTTTTTTTTAATACAGTTGATGTAATCTGCTCATCACTCCCAGAACTATATATAGAAATGGTGCTAGAATTTTTAGCTTCTTCCTTTGAGAAATCTCGTCACCTGGAATTCTACCTCATTTGGACTAAAAAGTTGCTCATGTTGCATGGGTGCAAGCTAAAAACAAGGTTGGTAATTGTGGTGCTCTTGGGGTTCCTGTCCAGAGACCCTGAGACAGAGTGTCATAAGGGGGGGCAGGGGGCAGTCCGTCCTCGGGCAACATGCGGGGGGCGACAAAGATGCTCCCTCTCTCTCTCCCTCCCTCCACTGACAGTTTCACGCCGGCAGTGCCGTGATCGGGGGTGGGTGACGTCGCGTCCGGTGGTGATGTCACAGGGACATACACACACACACATTTTTTATGCCGCACCCCCTCCCGATGGGTGTTGCTACACCTCTGCCCTGAGATGCCTGTTTTCCAACATGCCTGGTCACTTCTCTGCTGCCACTAGTCCCCAGCTTGCCAAGTGCTCTGCCATTCACAGTTTTAGGAACTAGGGATGCTTCCCTCTTTGTTCCTCAAACCCAGTACCCAGTTGACACTTCAGTCGCTTGGTCTTCAGAATGAAGGGTGGAGGATTAAATGAATCAGTGCAACTTTTCTAACAGAACAAGGTCTGTTTACAAGGGGTATTCTCAGAATCAGTCTTCATCTTAAATAGTTTCAGTGTAGTGACTCGCCGCCCAATCCTATCCCCTGCGATGTTATTGCATGCAGCTGCACCAACAGAGCGCACGCTGCATGCTATGGTGGGGGGGGGGGACACGTGATCTGGCAGTCTGCAGGAGGTAAGTAAAATATTTTTGCTTCCCCCCCCCGTAGGCTACCTGATCACCTGTGGTTCTTCTCGGACATACACCACCCATTTTGCTGGTGTATGTCCGAAGAGAAAAAAGGGGTGGGGAGGTTTCAAAAAGAGGGGATATGGTGCATGCTGGTACCACTGAGATCCACCCCCTGCCCACAGCATGCCCCCGTCGCCAACTTACCTGTGCCAACAGAGGCCTCTGGAGCTGCTGCTGCATGCACTGCGCTGCTGCCTGTTTGCGGCAGCTTTCCTGACACCGTAAAGGACCTCATGCTGCCAGAACATTAGGTCCCATAGCGCATGGCCCCAATAGGATTGGGGCCTCAATTTAGTAATTTCAGCATACAGATTAGCTCTCTGTCTCTCTCCCAGGCTTCTCCATCTCCAGACTTCTCCAACCACATACCATTTTAATAGGTAGGGGGTTGACACTCTAGGACTGCCCAACTCCTCCCCTTCTCTGTTAGCCGTTTGGGAGGGAAATTGGAACAAAACTACCCTTCTTGCACTTTTTTACCTTATGTAGCACCTTTTGAAGGGGAACCATTTCTGACTGACTTCACGCAGGGATTTTTTTTTTTTTTGCAGTCTTTGCTCATGGTAGTAATCTTAGAATTTTCAGAGACATGAAGAATAACACATGCTAGCGCCCCACCATTCATCCAGGTCTCCCATCAGGTAATAAGGCTTTGCGTAGCTTCCAAAAGGAAACTATATCAGGCACCTTCACACTTGTGAATCTGGAACAGAAAGTTCCTTTCTGTATTCAAAATAACTGGACTGAAAAGAAGTCTGTACTCCTAATGTAATTGTTTCAAGCCAGCGTTTTAGAGAGAAATTAGATTACAAGTGTGAGGAGTTGGTATGTAAAATATATATGCCTAAGTACTGCTTCAAGAAATGGTTATTGTTTTTTGCAAACCATAGTCCAGAATGTGTAGCCTCTTGGGCAGACTGAAATATTATTAATAAAAATTAGTAATTTAGGCTGTAATCCTATGCATGCTTAAAAAGGTAAAGGTGACCCCTGACAATTAAGTCCAGTCGTGTCCGACTCTAGGGTGTGGTGCTCATCCCCATTTCAAAGCCGAAGAGCCATCGTTGTCCGAAGACACCTCCGTGGTCATGTGGCCGGCATGACTCTCCTTGCCGCAGCGGCTGCAACACGGAGTGCTGTTTATCTTCCCGCAAGCAGTACCTATTTATCTACTCACATTAACATGCTTTGGAACTGCTAAGTTGACAGGAGCTGGCCAAGCAATGAGAGCTCACCCCGTCGCGGATTCGAACTGCCGACCTTTCGATCTAGTGGAATTTATTTCCAAGTAAACATGGATAGGATTGCACTATAAATCTGTTTTTTAGATTGTGCAGAATGCCTATACAAATTCTGACATCTAAGCTTTGTGCCTTTGCAGATCTGAAAAACTGCTACCTACCATTCAGTTTCTCCAGAAAAGCATTCAGCGCCATTTTGAAGATGTTTCCAAACTGTATGTATTTTGCTTCAGTGTATTCTACTTTAAACCATTTCCCCTCCTTACAGAAAGGTATAAGAATTCTGATAGAAATATTGATGAGCAGCATCAGTGCATTTCTTGGTGAAAATGCTCTTTTTTTTTTCTTCCCATCCAGTAGGGTACAGTATTACTAATGAAAGAGATTTTGACCTAAGAACACTGAGCTTTGTGTGCTTTTTTTAATCTTTCTTCCTGGCAGCTCTCCTGTCTCTGTTACCTTAAGTAGATTGTCAGTGTTAAAAGGGGGCTGATGGTATCTGAAAACATGCTCCTTTTTCCACTATGCTCCTTTTTCCACTATTCGCAGTGGAAGATCTTGCAACTACTTGCAGAAAAAACTAAGAAAGGTCCTGTTCACACATGTAGTTGGACCCATCATAGAGGGGAAAGAAATATTTTAATTGTGAAGAGATGCTGGACAAGAGTTGGGGGTGGGAATGAGAACTAACTTTTATTGTGCATGGAGTCAGGCTTGTGGAGGTGCATTGCCATCCATTCCGTAAGCCCTTCTCAACTGTGCATGAGGAAGGGCAGGCTGCACTTGCTCAGTAGAAACGGAACGGCACTCTTCATGTGCTCAAAGGTATTTTTAATATGTTCCCACTGAATGAATCATGATTCACAACTTACACAAACAGAGGTTTAGGACTCGACTGTGCCTTGGAGACAGTGTGGGTGTATGTGGGGAGGTATTTGGGAGGCAGTTTAGAATGTGTATGTTTGTGGGAGTGGGGAGGAGGCACTGGGAAACAGATAGATGTTTGTCTAGTAAGCCAAGAGTATGTTTGTGGACCCTTATTTAAGATGCTACAGGATGTTCTTGCTGCAGCAGACTAACACGGCTGACACTCTGGGTGGCTATGTTTTTATGCGAATGAGCAAGGCGCTATTTGAACTGCTTTTACAATGGTTTTTGTTTCTACAGTTGTGACTGGAATTGCTATAACATGAAATACATTCTGGCCATTTCACAACAGCGTGGTATGAAACGTACAGCAGAAGAGTCGGAGGATGAAGATGTGCCAGACTCCAGTAATGAATCTATGGAAGAATCAACTGTGCTTTCATGAAAATGACTTATTCGTTTTACTGGTTTTTGAGATTTTTTTAAATTACTGCAGCAATTATTTAAACAGTGGTATTCACTGAGAACTGAACAGCCCTCATAGTGGCTTATTTTGTACAGATGACATGAATGTGCAGCAACTGCTATTCAAATTATCATCATTGACCTCTGCTATAACTAGCAGAACAACAAAACTAATGGCACAATCCTGCGGAAGTGTCCGCCTGTGAAGCATGTGCTCCACAGGCGAAGGGTGCCGTAAACATGCCGTAAAATGTGTTTTCGGCACCCGCGGAGTAAGGGCCATTGGCGTGCAGGCCGGCAGCCCGTACTCTGCATCCCGGATGACCCTGCAGCCATCGGTGTAGGTAACATTTGCACCAGTCGGTGCAGGAGAGGGCGGGCTGGGTGGCAATGGAGGGCGGCCATTGGGTGAACCAGCCCGGGAGGGGGCGGGGATATTGGCAGCAAGTGCCACCGATATCCTGCTTCCGTTCCCGGGTTTGACGGCCCTTTCCCTGCTGCCCCGGATATACGTCGGTTCGAGAGCCAATGTACATCCGAGGAGGCCCATTTGGGCCGGGCAGCCCTACACCAGGGAAAGGGCCAGAATGTTGCAGCTGTGCCAGAGTGGCCTGGGAAGGGTGAGGGTCCTGCGGCCTTACACAGGATCGGGCTGTAACATAGGTTAATGCTACTACATTTCAAGCAAGATAATTCTTGTGCTGATCGGTCAAACAAATGACTGTCAAAGTATGTGGGGACGGAGAGGAGGATGCAACAACTGCTGGCAGTCTTCCAATCTTACAGAGGAATGTTTATGCCCCTCATTCCCACAACAAGCCCTCTTCATGCCCCTCTAAAATCAGGAGGCCTAGTGGAGCAGCACGTTGGGGGTAAAAAGGTCTGCCACTGGACAGAAAAATTGCTTGTGCCTTTCATATATATGTGAAAGTACTTTCTGCTTACAAATGAGATGGGGGAGTTGAATCCCAGCCATGATTTTTTCTTTGACTTTAAACAACACATTGAAATTATATTGCAGAACGTCCAAATAACCTTTGGTATAATCTCACTACTGTGAAACTAAACTGTTAGTAAGTTATGGGAAAAGTTAAAAACTAGGATTAATGTAACATTGCATAGGTAAAATTAATTTTTAAGACTCATGGGTTAGGTTATATCCCAGTGTTACGGAGATTGAACCAGTTTCAATGGAGAGCAGCCATATAACTTAAGAGGTGTGTTTTGCAACATTAGAAAGATGGCACCCCATTGTGCATCATTGGGTTAGTGCCCCTAGTAGTGCTTGGAAAACTTCTATATCAGAAACAGCAATGCTCATAAAATCTAGTCGCCCTTTCTATAATGAAACAAATATTCTCATGATGGATATAATACTTTACTGTAATGAAACAAATATTCTCATGATGGATATAATACTTTACTGTAAAGTGTAAAGCAGTGGTTCTCAAAGTGTTGAGTCGTGAACCACAATTGGAACCAAAAGCTGTCCCCTGCTCCTTTAAGGGGCAGGGACAACGTGGCAGCGATCCTGGGGATCGCTGCTGCCACACACACAAAGGCATTTTTGGACTTATCAGGGGTCCTGGAGTCCTCCAGAGGGTTTGGGGAGGCCTGAGCTAACCTCTGCAGGCTTCCCTGATCTTCAGTTCACCGCTCCGCTGCAATTTACAACCACTTCCGTTTTTCACAAAAACCAGAAGTGATTGTAAATTGCCGCAGAGCAGCGATCTGAAGTTCGGAGAGCCTGCGTAGGATAACGCAGGCCTCCCCAAACTCTCTGGAGGGCTCCAGGACCCCTGGTAAGTCTGAAAATTCCATTTTAAAAAAGGTTTTGCTGCAGTGGCGATCCCTGGGATTGCTGCTGGCCCCGCCTCCACCTGCACTCAAAGTTCTTCCTGCCTTGCAGGGAGAACTTTGAGATACACTGGTGTAAGGGAACAAATGGTGATGAAAGGAAGTGACTTGGAATATGTTTGGGGAAATATAAAATAATATCAACATTTTGTTCGAAACATTCCTGTAATGGTTATAAAACTTAGTAAGCAAAAGAGGAAATGTGTAGGGCAATGTAGTTCCTACCAGGAATTTAATTGGCACCAACTTTTCAGTGCCAGATTGCATGAAAGGCAGTTGCACACTACATCTTCAGAACTCCATGCTGATAAAGTTGGATATTGACTGAATTCCTCCAAACAAAACAGGAGTCACCTGTCTGGTTTTCTCCTTCTTTACTTCTAGGTATTGCTCTCCAGTACCAGGTTAGTATTCTTGCTTCTCCTTTCCAAACTGCTAGGGAAAAATAACTGCTATAGACGGAAATAGCTAGAAATAAACAAAAGGAAAAAAAACCCAGCAAGCCTTGAGTCCCTTCAGGGAGAAAGGTGGGGTAAAAATACTGTAAATAAATAAATAATTGTCTAGATCTATGACTTCAGTCCCTTCCAGCTTTCTTTGTATGTTTGGAGGAAACCTTTGGCGTTCTGAACATGCAGCATGAGGCTACTTTTCATGTAGTCAGCATACTGAGAACTGGGCTGCAACTTTATATTGCGGTAAATGTTTTTGCTATGTGTGCTTTTAGGTAACTAACAACCCAATCCTGTCAAGCAGATAAGGCACCCGCTACATCCTGAGCAGGATGGGGCCTGCCCAAGTGCAACCGGAGGCCTCCTCGAACTAAAGAGATGTTTGTCCCCTTACCCCGAGTAGAGCCTCAGCCGCCCGATGGGTCTACCCAAATATGTGCTAGCTATTTTGCTGATGTACATTCGAGCAGGCCGTGTAACGGTGGCCAGGCCTGGGGAGATAGGATTGGGCGGAGGAGGCCACAGCTGATCCCTCCCCCTTCCTGGGCCCGGTCATCCAATTCCCCCCCCCCCGAATGCCCCGTTCTGTCCTCCCCATGCCCCTCCGCTGCCCAGCGGGGAACTCGCCTTCCCCGGTGGGTACAGCTCCGGATCTTCGGCAAGTAGAGTTGTGCTGGCCTCAGCGCCTCCTCGGTGGGTGCCGCAAACATGTTTTATGGCACGTTTGCCACACCCTAGACCGGCAGAGTGGTTGCTCCACCAGTCTATTTCTAGACAGGATTGCGCTGGAAATGAGAGAAGTTGAGACATGGATCCAGGTCTTCTCTTGGACTGGGGTGGTTTGGGAGCCATTTGAGTTTGTACCATTAAACAGACTGTGTAGGTTTGAGTTAATTTAGCAGAACTTTTCAGTCCCTGGCAATAGGGTGCTCGAGGTTTGTTTCTCTGTGCAGAAGTAGAGCCCAGCTCTGCCCTACTCTGCCCCAGCTCTCCTCTCTAGGTATAACATGGCATGCTTATTCTTATAAAAATAAAAATGTTTGAAAGCTGTCCTGACTTGTGTTGATTATTTTGCACAGTTTGTTGGCAGAATTCGTTAGCATCCTAATGAAGAGGCCCCAAGCAGGATTATTACTGGCTAAGCTGCAGGGGAGGTTATTTTTTTAAAAAAGGTCTGTATAGCAAAGCCAAGGGCATGTTACATGCCTTTATATAACCACAGTTGAAGAGGATTGCTCAAAGCTGATCAAGCACATTTTGTTTTTGTTGTGCCAGAATAAGACTGGGGAAGATCATGATTGAAATGGTGTTGGGCATTCTTCACAATTTTTTTTGTTTTTCTCCTCCATGTCTCCCTGCCCCTTCTCTGCAATCATATGGTTCACATGGGACAGTTTTTGAATCATGAATTGAATCTTTGAGGGTGTCATTGGCTGGATGCCCATTACTACAATGCTTAAAATTGTTTTGTTAAATCCTAGACAAATACCACTCCACAAACATTCCCCATGACAGTTAACTAAGGCTTTCCCATACAATGCATTTGATAAGCACAGCCAACACAGTTAGCAAACAGATGTAATTGTTCCACAAGGCCCATTAAGCTCATAATCTGTTAAACAAGCTCATAATCTGTTTGCATTTTGTGTATCCCTTTAGGGATACATTAATACCTCGCATGTCTTGGGGTAGAATTGTTGTTGTTCAGTCGTTAAGTCGTGTCCGACCCTTCGTGATCCCATGAACCATATCCCGCCAGGCCTTCCTGTCCTCCACTATCTTCCTGAGTTCGCTCATTTTCATGTTCGTTGCATCGGTGATGCTGTCTAACCATCTCATCCTTGGCCTTCCCCTTCTCCTTTTGCCTTCAATCTTTCCCAGCATCAGAGTCTTCTCCAGAGAGTCCTCTCTTCGCATTAGGTGGCCAAAATATTTGAGTTTCAGCCTTAGTACCTGTCCTTCCAGGGAACAGTCAGGCTTGATTTCATTTAGAATTGACTGATTTGATCTCCTAGCAGTCCAAGGGACTCTCAGGAGTCTTCTCCAGCACCACAGTTCAAAAGCATCTATTCTTCGGCGCTCAGCCTTCCTTATGGTCCAACTCTCGCAACCATACATTGCTACTGGGAACACCATCGCCCTGACTATACGAACTTTTGTTGGCATGGTGATATCTCTGCTTTTTATTATGCTGTCTAAGTTTGCCATAGCTTTCCTTCCAAGGAGTAAGCGTCTTTTAATTTCATGGCTGCTGTCTCCGTCTGCAGTGATCTTGGAACCCAGAAAAGTAAAATCTGTTACTGCTTCCATTTCTGCTCCTTCTATTTGCCAGGAATTGATGGGACCCGATGCCATGATCTTAGTTTTATTAATGTTGAGTTTCAAGCCAACTTTTGCACTCTCCTCTTTCACCCTCATCAAGAGGCTCTTTAGTTCTTCTTCACTTTCTGCCATTAGGGTGGTATCGTCTGCATATCTGAGGTTGTTGATATTTCTCCCGGCAATCTTGATTCCGGCTTGTGATTCATTCAGCCCTGCATTTCTCATAATGTACTCTGCATATAAGTTAAATAAGCAGGGTGACAATATACAGCCTTGCCGTACTCCCTTCCCAATTTTGAACCAATCAGTTGTTCCATGGCCGGTTCGAACTGTTGCTTCTTGACCCGCATACAGGTTTCTCAGGAGACAGGTAAGGTGGTCTGGTACCCCCATCTCTTTAAGAATTTGCCACAGTTTGTTGTGATCCACACAATCAAAGGCTTTTGCATAGTCAATGAAGCAGAAGTAGGTGTTTTTTTGGAACTCTCGTGCTTTCTCCATGATCCAGCGCATGTTGGCAATTTGATCTCTAGTTCCTCTGCCTCTTCGAAACCCAGCTTGTACGTCCGGTAGTTCTCGGTCCACGTACTGCTGAAGCCTACCTTGTAGGATTTTGAGCATAACCTTGCTAGCATGTGAAATGAGTGCAATTGTACGGTAGTTTGAACACTCTTTGGCACTGCCCTTCTTTGGAATTGGAACGTAAACTGACCTTTTCCAATCCTTTGGCCACTGCTGAGTTTTCCAAATTTGTTGGCATATTGAGTGCAGCACTTTCACAGCATCATCATTTAGGATTTTAAGTAGCTCAGCTGGGATATTATCATCTCCACTAGCTTTGTTGTTAGTAATGCTACCTAAGGCCCACTTGACTTCACTCTCTAGGATGTCCGGCTCTGGGTCAGTGACCACACTAGCGTGGTCATCAGGAACATTCAGATCTTTCTTGTATAGTTCTTCTGTGTATTCTTGCCATCTCTTCTTAATCTCTTCTGCTTCTGTTAGGTCCTTGCCTTTTTTGTCCTTTATCATGCCCATCTTTGCACAAAACGTTCCCTTGATATCTCCAATTTTCTTGAAGAGATCTCTAGTCCTCCCCATTCTGTTGTTTTCCTCGATTTCCTTGCATTGTTCATTTAAGAAGGCCTTCTTATCTCTCCTTGCTATTCTCTGGAACTCTGCATTCAGTTGTTTATATCTTTCCCTTTCACCCTTGCTTTTTGCATTCCTTCTTTCCACAGCTATTTGTAAAGCCTCATCTGACAGCCACTTTGCTTTCTTGCATTTCTTTTTCTTTGGGATGGTTTTAGTTGCTGCCTCCTGTACAATGTTACGAACTTCCGTCCATAGTTCTTCAGGCACTCTGTCTACCAGGTCTAATGCCCTAAATCTATTCTTCACCTCCACTGTATACTCATAAGGGATATGGTTTAGGTCATATCTGACTGGTCTAGTGGTGTTCCCTACATTCTTCAGTTTAAGCCTGAATTTTGCAATAAGAAGCTCATGATCTGAGCCACAGTCAGCTCCAGGTCTTGTTTTTACTGACTGTATAGAGCTTCTCCATCTTTGGTTGCAAAGCACATAATCTATCTGGTTTCGGTATTGACCATCTGGTGATGTCCATGTGTAGAGTCGCCTCTTGTGTTGTTGGAAAAGAGTGTTTGCTATGACCAACGTGTTCTCTTGACAGAACTCCGTTAGCCTTTGCCCTGCTTCATTTTGCGCTCCAAGGCCAAACTTGCCTGTTGTTCCGTTTATTTCTTGATTTCCTACTTTAGCATTCCAGTCTCCTATGATGTAAAGGACATCTTTTTTGGGTGCTAGTTCTAGAAGGTGTTGTAGGTCTTCATAGAACCGGTCAACTTCATCTTCTTCGGCATCAGTGGTTGGGGCATACACTTGGATTACTGTAATGTTGAATGGTTTGCCTTGGATTCGAACTGAAATCATTCTGTCGTTTTTGAGGTTGCACCCCAGTACTGCCTTTCCCACTCTTTTATTGACTATGAGGGCTACTCCATTTCTTCTAAGGGATTCATGCCCACAGTAGTAGATATGATGGTCACCTGACTTAAATTCGCCCATGCCCGTCCATTTTAGTTCGCTGATTCCCAAGATGTCAATGTTCAATCTTATCATCTCATTTTTGACCACATCCAGCTTGCCTTGATTCATAGACCTCACATTCCATGTTCCTAAGCAGTATTGCTCCTTGCAGCATTGGATTTTCCTTTCAACCTCAGACACATCCACAGCTGGACGTCCTTTCGGCTTTGGCCCAGCCGCTTCACTCTTTCTGGGTCTACTTGGAATAGTCCTCCGCTCTTCCTCAGTAGCATATTGGACACCTTCCGACCTGAGGGGCTCATCTTCCGGCGTCATATCTTTTAGCCTTTTGGTACTGTTCATGGGATTTTCTTGGCAAGGTTACTGGAGTGGGTTGCCATTTCCTTCTCCAGTGGATCACTTTTAGTCAGAACTCTCTGCTACGACCTGTCCGTCTTGGGTGTCCCTGCACGGCATAGCTCATGGCTTCATTGAGTTACGCAAGCCCCTTCGCCACGACAAGGCAATGATCCATGAAGGAGTATGAAGGTAGAATAGAAGGTAACTAACCTACTGTGCAAAATATGTTCTATGAAACTTGAAGATAATACTGAAAATTAGTAACTAGAAATAATTAACTGCTTCTGTCAATTAAGGAACGTTGGTGGTGGTATGTAAAGTGGTTTCGACAAGTAAGTTAAAAAGATCGCAAATAAATTGTGTTTGAATATTGGCTTAATTTCCAGCAATAGTCTGCAGTTCCAATACTTTTGCAAGTTGATTCAGAAGATTTGGTGCGCGCAGAGGCATGTAAGCATTCTTGCTCCTTCCTGTCACCTCCCACCATGTTTGCCATATATTTGTTCTTCCTCATCTTGGTGTTGTAGGGTTTTTGTTTTATTTTTTATGCATCAGTTTCCTCCTTTTCGCTAGTTTAATTTAGTTTGTAGGGAGTTAAAAAATGACAGTGCCATGGGACAGCTGATAGAGGCTTGGGAATCTTGGTCAGACATAATGACCATCTCTACAAAATTAGCAGAAGGAAGGATGAAATAATACAAATTCACTATAAAAAAGTGGGAAAATGCAGCGCAGGGTCAAGGAAGTGAGACAGAAGGCCTCAGCTTCATTAGACGTGTGTGTTGCTAATATGCACCAGCACGACACGTCAGATTCTTGGGTCCAGACCTGGGAAAATTGAGTGGGTAATACAGTTAGGCTGATGTCGTGTGTGGTTTATTATTAGTAGGGTGCAAGTGCGCTTCATTATGCATAAAGCGAAGGGCAACCAGTGCTGGATCTTGGTACGCTGCGTGAACTTTGCCCTGTTCTCGACACACACCAGGTCACGTGGAGAAAGTGGTGGTCTGTAAGGGCGCACACGCCCACCCCGGATATTATAAATCCGGGTGCCGGAAAGGAGCTGAACTGGGCTGGCCCTGCGCTGCCGCCTTGGAAATGGGAGGAACTGGTGGCGACCGCGAGCCTTCCGTGCTCGCAAAGTAGGGGTGCGGAAAGAGGCCTCCCCGCCACTAGCTGGAGCTGCTGCCCGGGCGCCTCGGCTCCGCTGTCTTCCTTCCCAGTCCGTCTCCTCCTGCGTAGGCGGCTCAGCTCCACCGGTGCTGCAGCGATGTTGGCCGCCAGGTTGGCCGGCTGCAGGTCCCCGCTCTGCTCGCCTCCGCTGCTGCTGCTGCTGGGGAAAGGGGCCCCCTCCGGCCGCGCTCCGTTTCATGGCTCCGCGCAGCGCCTCCGCGGGGCTAAAGTGGCCGTGGTGAGTCTGATGGCCGTGAAGCAGCCAGGCTCGTCGTCCTGTCCTCTTCCCTGACCACTGCGCCCTTCCGGGGGACTCCCGGGAACTGCACGGCCGGCGCCCCCTTGAAAACTCTTGCTGCTTGTTCCTCCTCCTGAGGGGGCTTCTGCGCGCAGTTGCGTGTTGACTTTCGAGGGGCTTAAACAAATTCATGGGAGAAGTCTATCTGAGTTGGCTGTTCGTCGTGCTGGCCGTGTGGAGCCTCCATGTTCAAAGGCAGTATATCTCTGAATGCCAATTGCAAGGGAGCAACAACAGGGAACGACTTTTGCCTTCACGCCCTGCTTGTGGGCTTCCCAGAAGCATGGGGAACGTTACACTGGGCTAGAAGGGCCCTTGATCAAGTCAAACAGGGCTCTTTTTAATGTGCTTTTTACAGCTGCAGCAAAGGCACCAATTCAAGAGGAAATGAATTGCAGAAATCACAGAAATGCAGTGATGGGCAAAGGTGCACATGCTGAATTTCTGCCTGCCCTGCAGATAGTTTTAAGGACTTGAGAATGTCATCAGAAAAAAGGGTGATAACCTTGAAAGTCCAAGTGGAAATGTTCTGGAGGGGAGACCTGGAAGTTGGGCAGACAGCCAAGCTGTAGCAGCTCACTTGATTTAGTGGTAATCCTCTTTGGTAATTTAGTTAATGTATTTATATTTAACTTTTACAAGTTGCTTTGTTACCATGTTCCTTGCAATAAAAGGTCTCTAGACAAACACTCATCAAAGCAACTAACTGAAACCACAATTAAAGAAAAACAAGTCACAGTTCAGACTCCTACTGGGGCTTCAAGTATGTACACTGGCTCCCCCAGTTACGGGCGGCTGCATTGGTGCTTTTACGCAGGAACAGTGCATCTTTTGGTGGTGCTTTTCATGCAGGCCTAATAGCACTGGGCTGGCAAGAGCCAGATGTTCCAAGCTCCGTACAGTTCAATTTATGTACAGCTCCCTGAACCTAACCGATATGTACATAGGGGGACTTGGTGTATTCAGGTACAAGTATTTGGCACAAATGAATCTTGGCACTATGAGTTCTTAAGATGTTTCACTTGAGCAATAACAAAGCCAGGACTGTCTTCAAAAAACGTTTGGAGTATCAGGCTTGCCTGGATATCTAAATAAACATTACTGTTGTTTTCTGGACATTTTCATGATCTGCCCATTTGGAACGTTTGGTGATCTTAAGTAGCTCCCTTTAAAACCAATGCTTCCAAATTTTAGAATCTGTGTGTAAGTCTTGATTTTTTTGTTGCTCTAGCAGCCCAGTGCTTTTCAGTCATTAGTGCTAATAGTGCACTTCACAGTATGGCAAGTGATATTTGACCCCATGTGGCACTGCCCTGCCTGGCCTGACCCTGCTGGAAGTCGAGATGGCCGGGGTGGGGGGTGGGGTTGCACCAGTGGGCAAAGAGTGGCTGGGCAGCTGTTCAAAAGAAGCATGGTTTAGGGAAGGAGGTTGCAGAGCAAAGCTGCAACTGTGGGCAAACCATCTGTTCTCAAGCACAGCTGTCATCTCTGGTGGTGGCGGTGGTGGTACTTGGAAAAGTGGTACTTGCAGAAGAAGGTTGAAAAGCCCTACTCTAGCCAAAGCTTGCTTTTACTGCAAGGAACATGCGGTAACAAAGCAACTTGTAAAAGTTAAATATAAATACATTAACTAAATTAATGTAATTAATTTGTTATTATTAATTAATAAGAGGAATTTGTGTGGGCAAAGCCAAGCCTAATCTAAGCAGAAATTACAACATTTCTATAATCCATGACATGCAAAACTGTGGTTTATAGTTTGGATTACATTATCTTGGAGCTAGGTGGTGTGTCATTGCATTTTATGGGGTCTGGCAATACAGTGCAGACTTACCGGTAAGTACTGGGAGAAAATCAGAAGTGCAAAGAGATTGGTGGTTGAGAGACATTGCTGAGGAAATAGGCATTTCATCCTGGCCTACTCTTGCAAAATCCTGGCCTACTTCTTGCAAAAGGGACAGTTATTCCCCTTTGCTAAATATAAAAGGAGCACCGCTTGAAAAAAGTGATCTCTCTCATCCAGCTATGGAGAAGGCGTAAAAAATTAAGCTCTATAAAATGCTGCCTGAGTGGGAAGGATGTAAATTCTTGTAAACTTTGGGGCCTGTTGCTGGAATTCTTTCAGCATGCATCTATTGGGCTAGTACAGGGGTGGCCAAACTTGATTAATGTAAGAGCCACATACGATAAACTTCAGATGTTTGAGAGCCGCGATATTTAAGCACTTAAATTCTTAAATATATCTACTCACCATGAACATTAAACTGGTTGAGAACCCCTGGGCTAGAGCATCTCTGGAAACACTCCAGCCCACCTTACTCTTCCACGTTTCCACTTCAGATCTGTCCCCCTTTTTCAATCCAGGGAGTGGGGAAGGAGGAAGTGCAGTGGTGGTGGGTGCCCCCCCTGCCAATTTGCTGCTTCGTGGATGGCCCAGCCCTGATGTTGAACTAAAAAGAGTCCAGAGGTCAAACTCGCAGTAGGAGGCAGTTTCCTATGTTTTGTTGTTGGAACCATCAAAAGGCTGCACTTCTGCCTGGGAATAGTGAATGCTTGTTAGCAGTACTGTTTGCTCTTTGAATCTGTAATGACTGCAGATAAACCTAATGTTTTCTTTGAAGCAAGTCCCACTCAGGTCTGTTGGGCTTCCTTCCTGGCAAATACATTTAAGGTTGCAGCCCAATCCCGAGCATGTTTACCCAGAGGTAGGTCCAATTAACATCGGTGGGATTTTTCCCCAAGTTGGTGTTCTTGGATCACAGCCAAGCTTGAAACGTTGTGATTTGCTGCTAATGGGATGTCCCATTTTGTACATGTGTTTCCCAACTTTGTTAATAGTATTGTTAACCGTATAATTTCAGTATTTTCTGACAAGACTCTGGCTGCCATTTTTTTCTGAGTGTACCCCAATTCTGTATTTTGATCTTGGAAAACAAATTTCACGCATTGATTGCTAAACTGGTTTTCTTTTTGTAGGTCCTATCTGGATGTGGTGTTTACGATGGTACTGAAATCCATGAAGCCTCTGCGTAAGTATATTTATATAACTGGTTGGTCCCTGAACGGTTCATCAGCTGAACTGACTGATAATCAGTCCCGTTACTCAAACAATATTTCAATGTTTGATAATTTTTTGGGTGAGTATTTTGAACTATTTTCTTCTCTCTCCCCCCCCCCCTCTTTTCTGTTACGATTTGATTATAAAGTAATATTTACTTTAATGTGTTCCACACTTTGTTTCTTCCCTCTTAAATCATTCAATGTATTGAAATAGGATATTGGTCCATTTGAGTCGTGGAGGAGCCAATGTACAGATGTATGCCCCAAATATTTCCCAGATGCATGTTATTGACCACAGCAAAGGACAGCCAGCTGCAGGTGAATCAAGGTGAGAGTGATGTTGAAAGTACCCTATTTGGGACTGTCTTTTTATATTGGGTAAATATGTATTGGAAGCAACCTCTATCTGAAACCCCCAATCTCTTCCATCCAGATCTGTATGCAAATAGCATCCCCATTGTTCTGTGTATTTCCCATAAGCCTATTAACAGCCCAATCCTGTGCAAGTTGCGGCGGCTGGCCAAAATGGTGGGCCGCGCTGGAATGCACTGGCTCACCTTGGAGGAAGAGTACGTTTGTCCCCTTCCCCCGGTGTAAGCACTGGAGGCCCCAATGGGCCTCCTCGAATGCGCGCCAGCTCTTTAGCTGGCGCGCGTCCATGGAGACCATGTAAGGCCGGCACGGCCTGGGAAGGGGTTTGTGATATTGGCGCCGATATCCCCTCCCAGGCCGGGCTGGCCAATGGCCCTCTCTCCCACCACCCCGCCCTCCCGCCAACCAGCCTAGGGACTTACCTGGGTCGGCTGGCACAGAGTCCGGGGCACGGCGGAGTGAGCGGCTCTGGCCTCAGCACCGGCGCTGCTTACTCCTGAGGAGCTGCAAAAGCTTTCTGGCACTTTTGCGACAGGCTGTTGGAGCGTGTGCTCCACCGGCCAATAGTTAGGCAAGATTGGGCTGCAAATATTTTCCAAATGAATTCAGTAACTTTATGTTCATTATGAATCTGGCTGATTCATATCATATATAGAGACTTTTTCTGTGATGACTTTGTGGCTGCTCCCCCCTCCTACTCTGTTCATCTAGGGCAATATTTTCATTACTTGCAGCAAAGTTAGATTTTCAACTTCGTACTTGTTTGCTCACACCCAATTCATTTGTACCTCTTTCCTCCAAGAAATGTCTTGGCTGAATCAGCAAGGATTGCTCGTGGCAAAATTACAGACTTGGCTAAACTTACCGCAAAGGATCATGATGCTGTGATATTTCCTGGGGGCTTTGGAGCTGCCAAAAATTTGTGAGTATTAAATTACAACCAACAATAACATTGTTCCTCTTATGTTGTTTATATTCATAATTATCAGACTCTTTTGATAACCTTTGCAGGAACATTATGGTTCAATTAAGCTGCTCTAAGGAAAAAAAGTTCTCAAGCTTTCATCATAGAACGAAAGCTTTCATGGCCAGCTACTAGAATACAAGACACAAGTTTTATGGGTGAAGTAGCCATGTAATTAAATATAAAATTCAAAGAACTCCAGGCACACACGTATAAGTTCTTCAAAAAGCACCACTCATAACAAGCAGCAAAACAATGAGTGCGGAGAAGTCCGATGTTTACAGGAACAGACGTTTCGTCTTATTTCCTAAGACATTATCTAGGTCAAGACAGCTTGGCTGTTGGGATGGCACTGAAAACCAACTGACAGAAACGGAACTTAAAGGGAAACAACAGGCAGAGCTTAACAGAGATCTTAAAGGAACATCAGACAGATTCAAAAGGCAAAACACATCTTATAAATCTTGCAACGAAAGCTTTCATGGCCGGCTACTAGACTAAAACGATACCAGGTATCTAAAGCATCTGTCAGTACACTAATCTTATACGGATACAGAATTAACACGTATTGTTCCCTGTATATTTGTGCAATATGGGAAACCATATTTTGTCAATAAATGTTAATTCTTGTTGGCGGTTAATAAGATTTTGTGATCTTCTTTTACTAATCTCAATTGCTTCCAGATTCTGGCGCGTTCTGTTGTTCGAATCATTAGCTAGACATTTAGTCTCATTGAACAAAATACTATGGTTAGTTGTCATTGAATGTTCTGCAAAGGCTGAGACATCCTTATGTCGTAGACGAACCACGCGTTCATGTTCCGAGATCCTTGTTTTGATCATTCTTTTTGTAGTACCAATATATTTTCTCCCACAATCACAAGGTATACAGTAAATTCCAGAATTGGACAGCAATGGTCTGGCGTCCTTTGGGTTGCGGAGCAGTTGTTCTATTTTGGAGGTGGGTTCATACATAAGGTTGACTTGAAGTTGATGGGATTGATTGGGATGCATGCAGGATTGCAGCTGTAGTTGGGGCAGCCTCCGGCATTCAGAAATAACTGCCTGGTTGTTTCCAATTTGTGTCTCTCTCCTCCCTTAAGCAGAGTCCAAGAACTTTAAGAGGTCTTTTTAGGATGATTCTGTAGATTGATTTTTCTACTTGTAACAAGGATGTAAGAGCCTTGTTGAATTGCTCTGCTGCTTGTTAAGAACACCTATTCAAGATGGATTATTAACAGTATTGGTGCCAGAATGCTCCTCTTGCATTATGCAGAGTACTAATGCCTTGATGTCTTGTGAACAGAAGCACTAAAACCAAGTCACATCTATCTAGTAATCCCATCATATTTTTTTGTGTTTTCCTTTATTGAAAGCCTTGCTCATCATTGAGGTTTTTAACTGTGGTTAGCATTTTTCACAGATATTACCAACAATGTAAAATTATAACTATTTCTTCAGTTTTTTCACCTTGGTTCTTTTTTCAGCATAGCTGCAAAGATTAGAAATGAAGGGAAGAGAGTTTCCTTCCAGGTCCCCTTTAACTCAGCTGCCCTCTCCTGGAGACATTGGGCAGCACACATCTGGAAACCAATTTATTTATTACAGGCTGCTGTAGGTCAAACTAAATTCAATGAAAAACTACCTTTGCCTTTTCTGAGTTTTTTGTTTTGTGTGTGTTTGCTTTTTAAAGAGCAGCCACCTCCCCCTCTCTGATCTAGACTGGAGGCATTAAACCTATTTTTCCATGTTATGGCCCCAACAAAATTGCCCCCTCCCCAGAAGCTGTTCTTTGCCCCAGGTGGGAAAGTGCAACTTGGGGGGGTGTGTTGGGACCATCAATTTTTTTTTTTTTTTTTAAATCTCCTCCTGCTCATCATAATCCCAGTCTGGATTTGGGTCCCTGTGACTGCTTTTTGTTTTATATGTTGTTAAAGGGAGGGCCAGTGTTGCTGTATTTCTGCTCAGATACATGTAATGCTGTGTATGCTTTCTTTGCCTGACATATTTTCTCTGTAAAAATAAATTTAAAAATCCCTGTTTTGCATTTCCCAGATAGAGAAGGTTTTTTTGGTTCTTTTAAACGTGATTAACGGGAAGATTATTATGGGTATTGTTGTGTTAATCCATAAAACTGTAGCTTCTCTTAAGAATTTCTCATCTTTTGGCAGATCTACTTTTGCTGTGGACGGGAAAGACTGTAAAGTGAATAGAGAAGTTGAACGCGTGTTAAAGGATTTCCACAAAGCTGGGAAACCCATTGGGTATGTGAAAACAGCCTTCTGCATAGTAGACATTTCCACAAAACCATAACCCCTCTTATGGAGGCACCTCAGTGAAGGTTTTCTGCCTGCTTTCTTTTAGTCTGTGCTGCATTTCACCAGTCCTGGCTGCAAAGGTTCTTCCTGGCACTGAAGTGACTGTAGGATATGAGGAGGAGCAAGGCGGAAAGTGGCCGTATGCGGGAACTGCTGGCGCCATTAAAGCCATGGGAGGAAAACACCACATTAAAGATGTAACAATATCCTTTGTTTTTGCTGGATTAAAACAGACCTGAATAGTCTCTGCCCCCAACATGTGTATGGAAGCAAGTTCCATTGAAATCCGCGGGACTTAAATGGGTAACGGGTTTAGGACCAGAAGGTCACTGTACAAAACATCTCAGCCGTACTCGGAATGTTGAGGCGCACATGTCTGTGATGCATTTGGATCAGGCTGATTCCCACTTAGGAGCCAAGTAGGAGTTGCTGAAAACCTTTCCTGGCTTTCCAGACTTCTTTGGGGTGTTTGTTGTGTTTGTTGTGTACTCTTCAGAAGTATGGAAACAGTTGCTTTAGGAAAAGTAATTACATTTTTTCCTTAAAACAAAAGTTTATACAAAGAATTATAGTAGGAAAATGGTAGCATGAGGGGGTGTTTCCCCAGCATTCTTCCCTGGCTGGTTATAGTGTAGTGAAGTTGAAATTCAGCTATGGTTGAATCTTCCTTTCACCATGAAGATCAAAAGCAAGCAACCACAGAAAAGTTATAGAGAAATGTCATATTCTCTGCAGAAAGTGATCATGTTAGCTCAGTTTTAGTGATTCCCAAATGGTGTGTAGAAATCCATCATTGGATTGTGAACATAAGAAGAGCCCTGCTGGATCAGGCCAAAGGCCCATCTAGTCTAGCTTCCTATATCTCACAGTGGCCCCACCAGATGCCTCAGGGAGCATACAAGAAACCTGTATCCTGTTGCCACTCCCTTGCACCTGGCATAGAGAGTGCCTACCTCTAAAACTTCTAAAACCAGGAGGTTGCTTATGGCTTGTAACCTGTGATGGACGTTTCCTCCATGAATCTATTCAATCCCCTTTTAAAGGCATCTAGATCAGAGATATCACCATGCCAACAAAGGTTCGTATAGTCAGGGCGATGGTGTTCCCAGTAGCAATGTATGGTTGCGAGAGTTGAACCATAAGGAAGGCTGAGTGCCGAAGAATAGATGCTTTCGAACTGTGGTGCTGGAGAAGACTCCTGAGAGTCCCTTGGACTGCTAGGAAATCAAATCAGTCAATCCTAAATGAAATCAACCCTGACTGTTCCCTGGAAGGACAGGTACTGAGGCTGAAGCTCAAATATTTTGGCCACCTAATGCGAAGAGAGGACTCTCTGGAGAAATGAGCGAACTCGGGAAGATAGTGGAGGACAGGAAGGCCTGGCGGGATATGGTTCATGGGATCACGAAGGGTCGGACACGACTTAACGACTGAACAACAACAACAGGTCAGGTGCCATCACCACATCCTGTGGCAAGGTGTTCCACAGATTAATTACATGCTGGGTGAAGAAATATTTTCTTCATATTGTGATTAGGCTGCCAGGCCATTGATCAGTGGGTGTTGGGTATAGAATGACACATGGGACTGAAAGAGGTTGCTAGCTGGATGTGAAGGGTGTGGTTGGTTTCAAAAACCAGTGACTGCAACAGGAAGGGAATTTTTGGAAAGACATCTTATCACACTACTGTTTTGTTCTGTAGCTTGTTTCAGTTGCTACGTTTTCCTTAACTCCTCCACGAAGCCCATGTGGACACAAACCACAAGGTGGTCACTACCCCAGCCTTTATGTGTGAAACAGACCTGCATCACATCTTCGATGGTATTGGAGCCATGGTAAAAAATGTGCTACGGATGACAGGCAAATGACGTGGATGTCCCTGATCACAGTATTGATAGCTTTGATGATGACTGCAGACCCAGCAATGCTGATTGGCACGAGATGTCTTTCTAGGTGTTTTTAGGACTGTTAGACTGGTTTAATTGCAGAGCACTGGAACAGTTTAGGCTTGTTGAATCATGGTTTCCTGCTTGTTTCAATAGCTCTCCTCTAAACTTCAAACAATATGGCTGACAATTTGGTTTCTTCCTGTTTGTTGTTTTAGAAATACTTGGTGCATAATGAATCTGAATGTATAAGAACTCCACTAAGCAATTAAAGTGAATATGATGACTTGTAATATTTTTTCTGAACGCTCATCAGCTCATCAGCTAAGAGTATCCTAAGGCTTGGTAGGTCACACGGTCCCAGCAGTTAAAATATTATTGTGACAGTGACAGAAGTGATTTAAACAAGTTACAGTGCAATCCGACTTAACTTTTGTGCCTGTTTAACCAGCGGCGCAGCGAGAACGGGAGGCCCCAGAATGGAAAAGGGATTCAAATCCCCTCCAAAAGAGGAATTCAAAGGGGATTTGAGTCCCTTTTCCGTTCTGGGGCCTCCTGTTCTCGCTGCGCTGCTGGTTAAACCGGCACAAAAGTTAAGTTGGATTGCGCTGTTAGTGTCCCAAAATTTTTAGAACTTATGCAATTTCACACACACAAAATTTAGAACTTGCTGTTATAGTGTCGTCTCCAACAAACAGAATGTGAAGATCTATAACTTGGTGCTAAAACTTTGGACAGATACACATTTCTGGGCTTTTCTCCACCCAAAATATAGGGAAGAATTCCAATCATAAGATACTGTGAAGATAACCTGATTTCTTATACATGGCAGTAAAACATTGCATACTATGAAACTCCTTGATCAGAACTACAGCTCCTACCAGAACCAACAAAGGATTTTTCCCTATTAAACATAAGACACTGTAAGTTGCAGTGAAGAAAATGAAACACTTTAAGAAATAAATGGTCTCTAATTTTGTTGAAATGTTCTAAACCATCAAAGTTTTTGTCTCAAATGATTTATCAGGCTTCTAATTGTGGAACCAGAGGTATATATGTCTGTCATAGTCTATTATTGCTGACTTGGCCAGCATCTTTATGCCAGATAACATAAAAACTACTGTACTTGAGAAATAATAATAGTGACCAGCAGAGGGCATTATTTCCTATATCTCCTTTCCTTCAGCTTAAAGAGAAATGGTTTTCCAGCAGAGTTTAACCATACCGGGTTTTTTAGAACAGCATTTCTCAAAGTTCTCCCCATGAGTAGGGGAGAACTTTGAATGCTAGTGGGGGTGGGGCGATGGCAATGGCAGCAGTCCGGGGATCACACCACTGCCAGGAGCAAAAGGGGTATTTTTTGACTTACCGGGGGTCAGGCCATCCTCCGGAGGGTGCGGGGGTCCCACGCCCCCCCCAAGCCTCCAGGCGACTCCTGGAAGCAATTAAAGCCACTTCAGTTTTACTTCCTGGTTTCCCCAAAAACCAGAAGTGGGCTTTAATTGCCTCCAGGAGTTGTTTGGAGGCTTGGGGAGGCCCTCAGCCCCCTGGAGGACGACCTGACCCTCGGTAAGTCTAAAAATTCCCTTTTGTCCCCGGTAGCGGCGTGATCCCTGGATTGCTGCCGCTGCCATCACAGGTTGCCACTCCCCTTAAGGGGGTAGCAACCTGCCCCTTCTCCAAGTGGTGGGTCACGACCCACTACTTTGAGAACCCCTGCTCTAGAGATTTCTTTAAGCAGAACATTGGTTGATATACATCGCCTTAACTCTCTTTCTAGACTTGTTGCTAAGTTAGTGTTTTCATGGGCCAAGCTATCTCTCGATAAGCCCAAAGGGCAGTCCGGTGATGAAGCATCCAAAGCATCAAGGTAAATAGACACGGTAAGCATCTGTGTGAGTTGCACAGCAGGACCAGGAGAACAAGATATCAATATCTCTCTCCTCAAAGCCAGGCTATACTAGAATAAAGTACAGAAATTAATCACAAAGGGAGATTTAGTTTCCAAGTAAACAAGCTATAACATTCCCCAAAGAAAGTTATTTGCAAAACAACTAGTTCTGTTTGTGAAGGTAGAAAGCTAAAAGGATATTTTCTGTATTTCAAAGAGGTTACTGAATGCAACAAACTCAAACATTCAGGGGGACCAGACTACTGAATCAGTATGGGTGAAAGTATCGGGCCCCAAATAATTTAATACTGGGGACATATTGCCCTCTTGATGAAAATGCTGAGGTTGATCTTGACATGAAGAAAGCAATGAGGGAGGCATCGAAAGGAGATGGTGAAGCTGACTTCAGTTACCCACACATAGACTGGGTAAATTCATGTTCAGGTCATACCAAAAAGAGAAAAAATCTAGATACGCTAAATCAGTGGTCCCCAGCCGTTGTGGTGTCAGGGACCGGCATTGTTGAGGAATTGTTTTCCATGGACCGGGGGATGGGTGCCGATGCCACGCCCCCACGTGACCCGGGTGTGATGTCAGCTGCGCGTGCCCAGCGCGGCTCCAATCAAAACTCCCCCCGCCGGTTTAGTTGCTATTTTGGAGCCGTTTGAGCTCCAGCGTGGGCGGGAGGGCTGAACAGCAAGATGGCCGAAGCGGAGGTGATGCATCGTGGAGGCAAGTACGCCCCTTCGCCGCCACGTCCAGCCCCCACCCCCACCCCACGTTGCCCCCACGACGCTTCTGGCCAGGTGGCCCAGTCCCAAACAGGCCACGGACCGGTTACCGGGCCGCAGACCGGGGGTTGGGGACCCCTGCACTAAATGACTGTGCCTTAGAACAGTTGGTTTTGGAACTGATCAGAGGGGAGGTCTGGGAAGACCCTACACGTAAACCTATCTGGCACCCGGGACCTAGTGTGAGATGTAGGCAGTGTCGAACCATTAGCGAACAGTGACCATAGCGCTATCGGCTATCCAGTTCAACATAGATGTAATTGGAAAGTTACCAAGGAGGTAAAAAACAGACACTCTGGACTTCAGAAATGGGGACTTTCAAAAATGAGGGAAGGGGAGTTGTAGGCTTTGTGAGTTCCATACTTCCATAGCAGCAGCCCTCACAAAGACTACAACTCCCATAAGCTCCTTCACCTTTCTTCCTGTTTGGAGAAGAGCTCCGTTTCTGCTGCTTCAGAACAAGGTAAAATAGCTTTTTTTTTTTTACCCACACCAATTTTTTGTTGCTGCCTCAGAACAATTACTGGTATGTGGTTTTCAAATAATTTCATACACACCTAAGTCTTACCCTCGACATCTACGGGTCAGAGGAAAATCCATGATTTTTGGCTTAAAACTTGCCCTCGAATCCATAAGATCAATTTATACTTGAGTATATATGATAAAGTAGGCTTACCCGACGTACCGGTTTGGCCAGGACAGTCCTGGTTTCCAGGGTCTGGAAAAATTTCTATGTTTTCATAGAACAATACTTGTAAAAATCCCATTTGAAAAAATGAGGTTTAGAATTGCCTGCCTATGTAAACCACCTAGGCAGCGCAATCCTGTGTAAGGATCCAGCTGGCGGCCCAGGGTCACCAGTTGAATCCTGAGCCACAGCGGCCATGCTGCCGCCGGGCCGAAGGTCTACCTACTCAGGGAAGGGGACATTCATCCCCTTCCCCGGGTGTAAATTCCGGCAGGCCCGATCGGCCTCCTCGGATTTCCACCAGCTAAATAGCTGGCAGAAGTAGAGGAGGCCGTATAATGGCCTAACCAGCCCGGCGGGGACTGGGATATGGCCAAGGCCATCCCCCGCCCCCTCCCGGGCCGGCTACACCAATGGCCCCACTCCCTCACCCGCCGAACTGCCCCCGCGTCCACTGGATCCTTACTTGCCTTCTCCGGCAGCTGCTCAGGCGTTCCGGTGATGGAGCAAGGGAGGCTGGCCTCTGCGCCGACCTCCCTTGCTCCAGAGTAGTCGCGAACATGCTTTACGGCACGGTCGTGACTGCTGCCGGCATCGCAACACTCGTTCTGGCGCTGGCGCCCTCTACAGGATTGTGCTGTGAGTCTGTAAAGAAAAGGCGGTATAGAAATACCATAATAAATAAATAAATCTGCAAACTTGGCCGCCACGCTGATTACCCCTAACTCCAGATCATTTATGAACAAGTTTCAAAGAACTGGTACCAAACAGATTTTTGAGGGACCACCACCTCTTCCTTCTCCTATGAAAGATGCCCATTTATTCCTACACTTCTTTTTCTACAACCAGTTACCAATCCATAAGGGCTTCTCTTGACAACTGAAATACTAGACAGTCAATACAGGGGAGCAGAGCTGCAATGGGGACCTTTATGTAGGGGACAGTTGTGATGACAGAGCGCTATAGGCATCTCCTCAGCTGTTGTGTTTAGCCCCAACGGAAAAGGCTTGGAGCTCAGACTTGGGTAGGAGGTTAAAGTGATGCTTAGTAACATCTTATAGTATACAACAGTAAAACATAACGGTGCGAGCCTGTGTAGATGAAGCCCCGGGGCAGCGCGTCGCGCAAGTGCCGTAAAGCACTTGCGCGACACCCAGAGAGCAAGCAGTGCTGACGCTGTGGCCTGCACTGTTTGCTCCACCGTCTCCCTGGCCCTGTGCCGGCTGGAGCAGGTAAGTCCTATGCCGGTTGGGGCGGAGGGCGAACCGGGCAGCAAGGGAGGGCAGCCATTGGCCACCCGGGGCCTGGAGGAGGCAGGGATACCAGGGACTGGGATCCCCGATATCCAACGCTCACTCCAGGCCCCAGATAACTAGCCGTGTCGGCATTACTGTGCACGAGCTCTATCGCTTGGCCTACTGCTGCTGACACTGGGGGAAGTGGACGATCGTCCCCTTCTCCCGAGTTGTTCCCAGCCTAGGAACTCGATAGGATACGGCCCTTTAGGCCGGCTACTGTATCCTAAACAGGATTGCGCTGTTAGTATAGTAATATTTGCCCAAAATATTGATAATGTAAAGTGGGACTAAAATTTGCTATATTGCAAAGGTGCATCAGAAATAGCTGCTACAGTTTTGTAAATATCCTTTTCCTATGACTCCAGGCAAAGGAAACTTTTTTCTATTTCTGCAGGGAATAACCAGACAACCTGGAAGTAAATGTATAGTTGCCTAAAATATCGTGGTCTCTTTTAAGATACTTCTGGTGTGCTAAATTATAGTAGAATTGGATAAAGGGGACAAAAGAGGAAATAAATAAATTGTGCTAGGATGATGAGGGTGATGACAGTACCAAAGCTCCCTTAATACAGACAGGATCTGTGCTTCCAAAACCTTATAGTAGAAATGGAATCTCCAGAACATACTCGTGAAATGTATGCGCTAATAATGGTGACTCTGTGAAGCTTGTGACATGAAAAGTGTGCACTGATATCCTGTGCCTAACATATGACAGACACTACAGTCTCATGTCCTTGCACAAAGAGAAATTGGATTCTGTTCCCAATTGTGGTTTGCGTCTGGCAACAGTAAAATCAGTTCCTCTTTTCCCCTGAATTCCCTTTCCTTCCCCTGGAGAGTTTCTCAAGCCAGAGCTACATTACAAGTGTCGCAGAGCCTCTGACCTGATTTTTGAAGCAAGCGGAGTCGCTGCGACCTCCGCACGGCCGGCGCGTACCTCAAGCTGGAATCCAATTTTTCAGGGGGCGGGCGTGCAGAGCTAGGGGGCGGTTCGCGGAGCTACTGCAGCCTGCCAATCGTAGGAGGGTGGCTGCATGCCAATCTGAACTACCTCCAATCACCTTCTTAAGAAGGCGGGACAACAGGAGGGACAACAGGAGGGAAGACACTCCCCCGCTCCAAGCGCGTAGGCAGAGGCAGAGGTGGCGGCAGAGCCTCTGCCTGTAATGTAGCTCAGCCTTCATGGTTGCAAATCTGCCCTTAGGTGCTGGAATTAAGTCTTTTCCACTAGAATATGGCATCTTCCTTTAAAAGAGCAGGGACAAATTATGCCCTACTTGCAAATTATGCATTGCAATGCATTCTGGACTGGAGCTATTTTGGGAGAGGTAGGGTGAGTTGCGTGACCCCGGAAGAGGCTTCCGGAGCGCAATTTCAGCATGGCTAAAGCAAGAACATGCAGCGGTTTCAGTCAAAAGTTTAAAAAAAACCCGTGTTTTTCCCTCCACCCCTTTTTAACATGTTTTCGGACCCCGGTATTCGCGGATCCTTGCTATCTGCAGGGGAGGGGGTTCGGAACAGATCCCCCACTGATAGCAAGGTTCGACTGTACTGTGTTGTGGTTGGTATATCTTGTGAAGGTCCTGGAAAGGAAGAGGCTTGGAAAAATGTTTCCCTCCTAACTAGGGCCTAATCTAGCATGAAGTTAAGCATTTTTAAGTTTCACTGAACACAGTGAGAGAGATAACATTGTGCTCCAGGCTTTTTAAAATCAGATGTCATGTTAAACTTGAAGCTTGTACTTTCTCTATTTCAGATTGCTCAACATGCTATTCAGTTTTGTTATTAAAAAGAGGATCCGTTTTGGAAATACTGAGAGAGTAATATAGTTGCATATCTTTAGGTAGTAGGGAGACGGGAGAGGAGTAGGGAAACCAAGTGGGACTTTCCTAAGAAGTTGAAGGGAAAGTTTTGTTGAGTAGCTATTTCAGGCCACAGAAGCACAAACAATGAGCTGCTTGTCTCCTTACAGATTTTCCTCACGTTTTGTTTTACAATTTCCAACATGAAGTGAAACACGCCCACTTAGGAGCGGCTGCTAACTGGGGAAATTCTGAATTTCCATCTGTGGGTTCTCTCAGCCAAGACAAACTTTGCATGCCTATCTGCTGCCACCTGATAACATATTCAACATTTGCCCATTTCCAGAAGGCTGGTTCCCTTTTAAGAGGAATGGGGTACCGAATGTTGTGTTTTCTGGGGACAAAAAATGGAACAGGAACCTCCTCCCCCCAATTCTAATGACCTTTCTCGATGATTGCTTTATTGTACTATGGATATGTAGCCGTTTCTCAGTTGTGTGGGCAATCTAAATTACTTGACCCAGCCTAGCACAGCCACGGAAAGGAAATTGCATGATCTACAATTTCTACACCCCACAACTTTGTCACTGATAAATGTGATGGTTCCTGTACCCCACGAATTGCAGTTTGGGGAGCTACATATGCTGTGACAGCAGTCTGACAGCCCAACCCTGTGCATGTTTACCCAGAAATAAGTCCTATTGTGTTCAGTGTGGGGCTTGCTCCCAGGAAAGTGTGTGTAGGATTGCAGCCTGAGGGTCAAAGACATCCATGACCCAAAACACAATCCTCACTTTGGCGACTGCTTTGAAGAGCTCCTTGGATTTTGTCCCATCAGTCGAGTTCAGGCCCAATGCTTGAAGCGCTGTCAAAACAAGTATGGTTGTGAAGGATATGGAATTTGTTCTGCTAGTTTACTAACAGCTTATCAAAAATCTCAAAGTTCATTTCTGGAAGCGAAACGTGGAGCCCGTTGGTTATGAGTAAGTGATCATTATCCCAAGCTCTAATCGCCTAATCCCATTTAAACTCTTTTGTGTAGATAATTGTTACAATTATCCCAAATCTGTTATAAACCTTTCACACAGCATGTAATTTTATGCATTTTAAAATCTTTCTGTAACTCTCTAGTTTTATATAGTTATGTTTATTTTAAAGAATTGTGCTCTTAGTGCATCAGTCTAGCAGCAGTGTTCATTTAACCTCTAACGTACGAGCAAGGAAATCTCTTCTCCTGAAGCAAGGCCTCACTGTTTTGTGACATGTCTCATTTTGTCTGAAAAAATTTATATTATTACTATGTTTGTTGTATTATGCCAATAAAAGGATATTGATTGATTATAGAGCACAATCCAGCCAATATAAAACACAATAAAGCCCCACTGGTTTCAAAAGGAGAGAGGGGGTGAAGTGCATGCTTAATTATCCCATTAAAATTGGATACACACAATTTTGGGATCTGGTTTGGGATCTAACTAGTACCACTATGGTGCTCATCCCCACCATGAGGTCTTCCTTATAGAGTTTCTTTCCTAAACATGTTTACAGTAAAGCTCAAACAGCAAGATCACACCATCCAGGATCTAGTGAAACAGAATAAACAAAAGCAATTTTCCCAGAATGCAACAATGCAAAATGTGGGCAGCTGCTTGCCCAGAGTGCTTATTGTAGACTACCGTGACTCTCGCGACTCCCGCTGTTATAATCAATACCCAAATTTCTCATATTACTGGTGTACTTTAGAATCCAAAAATTTGCTGCGGTTGCTAAATGAAGGTTCAAACAAGCTGAAGCATCAGTGGGCAGAACCTGCTACGCAATCAAATGATGGCTACTGTTTTCATGTGAAACTGCAATCAAGAACCCACAACGGGAAGATGTACTTCCTATTCTGATTGTGTCTGCTTGCCACTTGAAAAGGGGAAGCTGATAAGGACAGGAGTAATCCGAACGCAAGGTCCACGATGACAGGCTTGCATTAGCAAACTTGAACATGAAAAAGCCAATATCATAGCTGCAGTGGGCCATTTGGAAGACTGAAAGTATATGGGCACATTAATGGGTTGGATGAACGTGCCCTCAGGTTTTGTTAAAACAAAACCGTTGTACTAAGCCAAAGGGAACAAAAGAACAGTTGATGGGATGCTACCTAAAGAGCTGGTGTAGCAGCATAGTACCGTGTTTCCCCCCAAATAAGAGTGTCTTATATTAATTTTGGCTCCCAAAAATGCAGTAGGTCTTATTTTCAGGGAGGTCTTATTTTCCCAACCTGTGGCACGACCCCCACTGGTGCTGGCCTCTCTAGCACGTCGTCTCTATGGTGGATGACTCAAGTGCAGGCCTTCCAGAGCCTTGTACCCTCGGGAAAGAATGAAGCTTAAATCAGTCAAAGTAAGTGCCGGGGGTGGTGGTCGCGCGGGGTGCTGTGTCTGTCTGGCTGATGATCCTAGCTAGGTCTTATTTTCAGGGGAGGTCTTATATTTATGAGTGCTAGCAAAAATCACGCAAAAATGACAGTAGGTTTTACTTTCGGGGGAGGTCTTATTTTCAGGGAGACAGGGTAGCTAGGACTAAGGTTACAATCCTATATACACTTCCCTGGGAATAAGTCCCATTAAGTTCATCGGAACTGAGCCACAAATTGGGACTTTCCTGGTTTGAATCTCGCCTCTGCCACAAACTCACTAGGGGGCCTTAGGCAAGCTACGCCCTCCCTCTCAGTCTCAGCTCCTAGATGCAATACGGGAATGCTACTTCACTTCCCTGAGTTGTGAAGTGCTCTGCACGCTCAGAAACCAATATGTAGATCTTAAGTATTATTAGAATGGAAATAGGGTTGTAAGAGACCTATAGGGTTGTTTGAAAATAGACCTTTCCTAGTCTCCTTAGGAGACATCTTAAAATATTCATTTTTAGTGCAACCCACAATATAGTAAAGATGGGCAGGATGGTATAGTGGTTTGGGTGTTGGACTTAGACCTGGAAGATCCAGGTTCAAATCCCTGCTTAGTCACAAAGCTTCTTGGGTGCCCTTGGGCCAGTCACTATCTCTCTTCAGCCTAAACGACCTCACAGGGTTGTTGTGAGGACAAAAAGAGGGAAGGAACCATGTATACCACCCTGAGCTGCTAAGCCAAAGGGAACAAACTGTGAAAAAGTAAACCTACTTTTCCAAACAACATTTGATTGCTAGCAGATGACTATGAACTCGGGCTTAATCTGAGATTTGACACTGTGGGCCCAATCCTACCCAACTTTCCAGTGCTGATGCAGCAGCTGCATCTTGGGGGGGGGCAGTCATGGAGACCTCCTCAAGGTATGGGAACGTTTGTTCCCTTACCTTGAGTCTGCATTGCAGTGCTGGAAAGTTGGATAGGATTGGGCCCTGCATGTCTAAAGGCAGGGATGTGGATCAAGTCTCTGACTCCAAGTCTTGAGTCAAGTCCCAAGTCTTTGGTTGCGAGTTCCTATCTATTTAATGAGGAAAGCAGGTTTAAACCTGAATAAAATTGGACTTGTCATAAAAGGCTTCAAGTCTCGAGTCAAGTCTTTCACAATCGCCGAGTCAAGTCCGAGTCACGTCATTGACATGACTTGAGTCCAACTCACTGGTTAGTTCTTCTTCACCACTAGAGACTTAAACTCTGAAGAAGCCTGTCCCTTTGTTGCCTGTATTGATGCCAGGATGAAATACAAAATGGGAAAGAAAGATACTTCCTACAGGACCTATATGTCGGTTTCAATACATTGTGGTCTGGCACCCATTTGTCTCAAAACAATGTTAGATACAGATTCAGTTAGACTTCATCCTAATGAGGGATTAGACTGGAAGGAAAATGTAATCAGAATAAAGCACTGATGATAGCTTTCAAGAAACTAGCAACCTCTGAATAAATTTAAAATATCACATTCCTGTGGTACATTGGATGATTTATAAACAGTGGTTCAAGTGCTCATACAAACAGAGAGCCTCTGGCCAAAAGCTACAGGGAAACATGTTTGCTAAACATTGGCAAGGAGAAGGGATACTGGAAAACAGAATCTGGCTCCGGATTCTTTAAATATAAACTAGAGAATACTTATTTTCTCCATTTGAAGACTAACAGATCTCTAAAGGCTGAGGGTGGGGCGCAGACCATCCAAAATTACCTTGATTATACAAACAGAATCAGAAAATGAATGCACCAGTGTAAGTGCACTTATGCCAGTGTAATTGCACTTACACTGATGCATCTGCTGTTACACCGGTGCAAGGTTACACAGGATGGCACTGTACAGCAGGAAGTAGAGCAAACAAATGCATGGACTTGCATGAATTCTGGGGATCCTTGTAGGCTATATTAGGTGGGGGGCAGTATTGCCTGGCGCTTTGCTTTTGCGAGGCCCACATCTGACAACCACTCACATCAGTCCTGCCATTCTGACACAAAGGATAAAACACCCACACAAGGACTATTATATTAAAAATGAGAGACTAAAAAACAAAAGGCAGAAAAATATCAATTTTTCATATTGCAGAATTATTCACATCTTACAGAATTATGAATTACGGTAGGCAGTAACAATTGTCACTTGAGAGACTCCTAAAAACAACAAAGAAAAATATCGCAATTCAGTTCAACTATGTTACAGACGTAACTTGGAAGTAAATCAAATATTAGCTTAAGAACCGTGTTCTGTTAATTTATGGCATATCTGCAGACTGCAGAACAGGAATATAACTGAGACGTACAAAGAAGGAATAGTGTTTTTAAGACGGGTTTTCGCTTCTCAAAACATGCTTACTCAGACGTTTTCAGGTAAGTAATCAATTATTTCTGAGTGTTTAGGACTGAATTGCAATGCAGCCTGTGACAACCTGGAACAATGACATCAATGAAGCTCTGTTGAATATCAAGCTAATGAATTCATCTGTGGAACTCCTTGCCACAGGATGTGGTGATGGCACCTGGACTAGATGCCTTTAAAACGGGTTTGGATAGATTCATGGAGGAAAAGACCATCACAGGTTACAAGCCATAAGCAACCTCCTGGTTTTAGAAGTAAGTTTTCTCTGTGCCAGGTGCAAGGGAGTGGCAACAGGATACAGGTATCTTGTTGTCTTGTGTGCTCCGAGGCAGAAGCATCGCTTGATAGGGGGCGGTGGGCGGTGGGCCTCAGGGCGTAGGGCGCAGGGGGTGGGGCGGGGCTCCTTAGGTTTTGGGTTTTTTCGTATTTTTCTGGGTTTTTTTTACTGTTTTCGGGGTTTTTTAAGTGTTAACGGGGCATGTGTTTGTATATGTGTGCTTTCCCCCCCACTTACCTTGAATATGGGACGCTTCCAGCGACGATCTTCTTCCTGCGCCGGGGCACATCTTCTCCCTGCGCCCAGGCGCGAACTCCGTTAAGCCCCCAGCAGCGCTTTACAGAGTTTGCGCAGGCGCAGAAGGTCGACTGGAAACTTCGTCGTTCTTCGCTTGCGTGAACTGTGGAAGACGCATGCACATGCGCAGAACGACGAAATTTCCAGTCGACGTTCTGCGCCTGCACAAACTCTGTAAAGCGCTGCTGGGCGCTTTACGGAGTTCACGCTGGGCGCAGGGAGAATATGTGCCGGGCGCAGGAAGAAGATCGTCGCTGGAAGCGTCCCATATTCAAGATAAGTGGGGGAAAAGCACACATACACAAACACATGCCCCGTTAACACTTACAAAACCCAGAAAAGAGTAAAAAACCGAAAAAACTGGGGTGGGGACCGGGGGGTTTTATTGGGGGGCGCCGGGGCCCCCCGTCCTAACCTGCTCCGGGCGCAGCGACGCCTCTGCTCCGAGGCACCTGGTGGGGCCACTGTGAGATACAGGAAGCTGGACTAGATGGGCCTTTGGCCTGATCCAGCGGGGCTCTTCTTATGTTCTTAATGCATCATTTTTAGATGCATCATTTTGGAGGATTGTAACTTCTTAATTACATGCCTATTTTACTAAGCCAATTAATGCAGATGTCTGAAAAAAAAGTTAAATACTAGAATTTTTGGCTTAGGCTTTGCGATAGATATTCTGTCAACAAAATAATGACATAAACATTGTGAGAGCCAGCAAGTTCTAATATTTATCTTCCAATTTATAAGAATGGAATTAATTTACAGCCCAATCCTATGCATGTCTACTCAGAAGTAAGCCTCACTTAGTTCAATGGGACTTATTCACAGGTAAGTGTGTACAGGATTGCAGCCTTAGAATGTCATAAAGATCCAAGTTTCACACCCATTTAAAACTGAGTGACCAAGCAAACTTCTCAGTAAACTTACCCTATCTGATCAATAAAACCTCAAATGTACCAATATATCGCCATTTGTTGATCTCCACATCCTTCTTATCAAACCCCCTACAGTTAAGCATACTGGCAGCAACACAAAATCACAGTTTCGCATAGCAAGCCACACGGGCACTTATCCAGAAGTCTGCATTCACACACAGTGCTCTCATCACTTCAGCTGGGCTCCGTGGGCTCCCAGGGAAGCAGGTGCAGAGCAGGAGGTGGACCTTTCTGCTTAGGTGTGCTCAGGACCTAAGACCAACATGTCCTGTAGAACACCAGCGGCTTTACCCGGGTCGACAGCGCCCAGTTCGTAGGCGTAGAGCCCCGCGACCTGGAAGCAGGTCGGCAGTGATAGGATGACGTTATGACGTCACCGCCACTTGCTACTATTTTGAGCCAAACAGTGGCAAGGGCAGGCAGGAGGCCCCATCCAGCACCAAATGGTAAGCTTGAGCGGTGAGTGCGACAACCCCCTGCAGCATTGTGCCTGGTGCGGCCCACACCAGTTGTGTCCCCATAGCAACACTGCTGTAGAATACATAGATAATCTTCAATAAATCTAATACTTTGTGAAGCGCACTATATTCCAGTCCATTTATCATGACATAAGGACAGAAGGGAATGTTGTCTATGTTGTACTTAATTAAGCAGCTGCCTTACATAAGCATTCGTGAACTGAACCCAATGCTAAGCACTGCTTCTTTCTAAGCATCTCCCATGCCGTATGCCACCACTAGAAGGGCTCCTCCACCACTACACCTTAGAAGATAAAGTGAGCCCTGCTGGATCAGACCAAAGGATCATCAGGTCCAACATCCTGCTTTTTACAGTGACCAACAAGATACCTCTGGGAAGATAGTATGATTAGCATTCTGCCGCTGTTGCTCCCCAGCAACGAGTACTCAGTGGCAGACTGCCTATGAACAGGAGGGGCCATAGAGCAATCATGACAAGTAGCCACTGACAGACTTGTCCACCACAAATGTGTCTAATTCCCTTTCACAGCCATCTAAGCTTGTGTCCATCACCAGATCTTGTGGTAGCAATTTTCCACAAATTAATTTTGCATTGCAGTGAAGCTCTTTCGAAAGGCCTGGAGTCAGTAGTGTAGGAATGGAGGGGCAGGGGGGTGGACCACCCCCGGTCGTCAAGGGCAGGGGGTGCACAAGCCGCCGGGGGTGTGTGCACACACGCCAGAAAAAAGCATGTTTTTGGCGCTTTTTCAGCATGGCCCCACCCAGGCACCTAGTGGCAGTTTTCTGGCGAAAAAACGCCTGGGGGGGCGTTTTTTTGCCGGAAAACTCGCCGGAGGGGTGGAGCATGTGACATCACGGGGGTGTCATGGGGGTGCTGCCCACTACACCCGGTGGGCTAGCTACGCTGCTGCCTAGAGTACAAGAAAAATCTCCATCGGGGGGTCCTGCCCCAATCCTGCAGTGTCAGCATTACCAGGCTAGAGGCTTTGGTAAAGATGAAGTGAGAGTCACTACTTCCCTTCCACTCAGCTCCTCAAGGCTACAGATTAAAAACCCCAACCACGTGTGTGGCTCTCTTTTTTTTCCTACCAAGGGAGCCCAGGCCCAGCATCTGTGACGTGGAAGACAAGTTCCTTCTGTGGAAAGACTTCTTAAGGGTTAAAGCAGCCCACGGATTGTTCAGCTGGGTGAGTCAGTTTTTCCATGTTGTCAGTCCTGGGTAATGTCCAAGAAAGCATGTCCTTCTGGTTTTCTTTTCCCCCTTTTCTTTTCACAAGATGAACTCTCTAGCATGAAGGCATTTTCTTTCTGTCATGCACTGGCTACAATTGTGCCTTTCACCAGTAGCTATGGCAAGCATAGGTAGCGGCTGGCAGGCCTTAAGTCCAATTCTCCATGTTTTGCTCCAATCAGCCACCAGTGTCTGAGGGAACGCCGCTCCTTCTGCTTCAAGGAACCACTTCTCTATCTCCTGCTATCTCTCCAGCAGTCCAAGGCCTTGAGAAGTCTGCCATTTCAGCAGGAGCTTTAAAAATTAAAAAAAAAAAAACACCTCTTACATACATACAAACAGAAAGAGAACTGCTTGATATTCATTTAGTGGGACAACTGACTGCGCAATCCTGTGTAACCTTGCACCGGTGTAACAGAAGACGGGTGAACTTGATAAGTTCGAGACACACCACCGGCAAAAAGCTGTGAAAGCCTCCAGGAGGAGAGATAAGAGCTTCCAGCTGCGTTGGTCGAGTGTGGGAGGCGCCAGTCAGCAGAAAAAAGTCAGACTGTAAAAAGGGTACCACCTGGAAAGTAGCCGTTCATGAAAGATTGGACATTTATATATTGTAAAAAAAAAAAAAAACCCAAGGGGGTTTAGGACAGCCTGCCCATGTACACCGCCTTGGATTAAAGTCGGAGGAGAAATCCAATGACCAAGAAAGGCGGTATATAAATACTGTATATTAATTATTATTATTATTATTATTATTATTATAGAAGTGCACTTACACCGGTGCATCTACTGTTACACCAGTGCAAGGTTACACAGGATTGCGCTGTTAATTCTGTATGGGGACAGACACTGGGTCGCTTGCCCTAGTCTGAAGCTTTATCTCTGTATCTATGTTGCTGATTCTTACGTGAACAGAAAGAATAGATAAGTAGAGAAAAATTCTAATTTCTATACAAGCCAGGAAGACAGAAAATGTAGCACATTTATAGTTTGTCTATACTAGGGAGTAGTCCAAACCCCCTGCATTCTCAATTCTGAAGAAGGAAATTATTTATTTATTTATTTATTTATTGAATGTATATCCTGCTTTCCCACCCATAGGGGAAAGCAGGTATGTTCCCTAGATTTCAGAATATTGTTGCCTTTCATGGATTTTTACCAAATCTCATGGGGGGGGGGAGGTTTCAGCTACAGTGAACACAAATCTCGGAATATTCTTAATGTTTAAAAATTTGCAGTACATAAGCAATTTCCCCAAATCTGGGTTTTTAGAAGATCTTCACTACAGTTCACATTAGGGGGTTTTCACACTAGTGAAATCTACATATTTACAGACTTCCCCAAACGGGAAGACTTCCCTTCAAAAATCCCAAATATCTTTTCAACTGATTGAAAGCAGTTTCAGAGGGGAAAACAGCTCAGCTAAGAAAATATACTGAGTTGATAAATCTGTTATTTTGAGACACATTCAAGCATCAGGTTTTGAGGCCCTTTTTGGAAAACAGGCCCTTTAGCTACACTTTAGGGCCAGCCAATAGGTGGATCCAGCTCATGTATGGATATCTTTTAGATTTGTTTCCCATTACAAAGAATAAATCTGAAACAGTGGATTGCTACTCCTGATATATAACTGGTATTTCTAGACTAACGAGTTTCATTTATGACTGTACTTTTGGCCAGTAAAATAATACACATCTATAGGCTTAGGCTGCATCCTTTAAGTTTTTATTGGTTGTTAAGAGCTAATAATTTTATAAAGCGATGGGCTGTTCAACTCCTCTCAAAGGTTTAGGTTTGCTTTATTCCAGAAACCACTATAATACAGGTTTTAACAGACAGCCTTAAACCAGAAGTGGTCCTTTTAAGCCCCCAAACAGCCATGCAGGGTGGGGGTGGCCAATTCAGCATGGGAGTGCATCATATGGTGAGTGATTAAAAATCACCTTCCCACCAAAGTGGATATTTGCCCCTGAAGCGACTCCATAAAACAGCTGCAAATAGCCACCAAGGGTGATTTTTGCACAAAAATGGCAGAGGAGGAAAGTTCAGGTCTCCCTCAGGTGTCTGGGGACTCAAAAGGAACCCTCCTCCCAGTCCCTTTCCAGCTTGAAGCCCATCTGTCAAAGAGGGATTTGGCAAGGGAAGCAGACAGACGGGCATCTATTCGCTGCCCCTCCAAGGTGCTGCTCCACACAAAGACTTCAGGTGGCCTCACAGTTGGCCTGCCGCCCCTGCATACTTGAATGCGGCTTTTAAAAGGTTACGGTGAAATGTGAAAACATATGCAGGCGTTCGCTTTATTTAACAGTATATATCGCAACACTTTCTTTTAATAAGAAATGCCCAATCTATTAAGATTGTATTCAGAAGATCCAAGAAACACCAGCTACAGCTACCCAGAGACTTGGGCAATTTCTTCATCATTAACATTGTAAAAAGCAAACATTTTCCAAGAAAACATGATACTGGAAGGGAGAAACACAAACATTCTGCTTACTGTTGCCATTTGCTGCTGCTTCATTTTGACAAACATCTGTTAAAAAGAAAATAAGGGTTTTAAATGTTTGAAAAGATGTATTATGCTAAAATGTTCGAAAAGATGTATTATGCTAAAATGTGTACTGTAACAGAAAGAGAAGAATCTTTTAAATTGGTCTCTAGATGATACTTAGGGACTCATAACCCAAACAATTGATTATTTAGCTGCACCTAAAAGTTGGGCACAAACAAAGGGAGAGTAAACTCAATGGGTTGCCTCAACATGGAGTTACACAGAGGTAGCTAATTTCTAGGGAGGCAGCTGATTTACTTTGCTATTCCCAACATCTGAATGGGGGACAATACAAAAATTACCATGAGGTAAAGGACTGTGTTGCAATCCTACACACAGACTACTTAAATGTTGTTAAAGTCCATGGGATTTATTTAGTGGGGTGGGGTCCTGTGTTCAGGGATGCAGCCCAGGGCTGGCATCCAAAACACAGTGACGCCCCAATCCCACTGAAGGATTATGCTGGCAGAACGCATGTTTGCTGCGCAACATCCTTTACGATAGTTGCAAACACGACTAGGCCAGTGCATGTCGGATGACTGCTGCAAGCAGCAAGCTCCATGTGCCGATGGGTGCTGGATGCCCACCGAAGGAGATGAGCCAGTGCAGGGGGTTGGAGGGAGCAGGGAAGGGGTTGAATAGGGTGGGGGTGGGTGGAATGAGGAAAGGGTGGGCAGAATGGGGCAGTGACGGGGTGAGGAGGAGGGCAGATCAGGCCCAGGAAGGGGGTGGGATCGGTGGCAGCAGCACACGCCAAATCCCGAGCCCCTTCCTGCACGTGATTTGCCTTCATGAAGCAACGTAGACTTGTGCCAGCGATTGAGCTGGCACAGGTCTGACTTGCCCCATAGCGGCTGCTGGAGCTCACCCCAGAGCAAGGGGGAAAATATGCGCATTTATCCACAGGATACAGCGAAAGTTGTGCCGGTGCCGCTACATAGCCATGCGGGGATTTAGGATTGGGCTGTCGGATGCTCTTTGGAAGTGTCTAAAATACTGAATAACAACTTCTTAACATATCACAGATGAAGGCACTGCAGAGTAATTCTTCAGTGAACATAGATCAGATTGGGCCAACCTAGTTACAGAAAATCAGAATAACCTCATTATCGTTCTTTTTGGTCTGGAAGAACCCTTATTGGTCTGGAAGAACAGCAGCATGCAAGCTAGATGTGTGCCATGACAGTAGGTGTGGGTATGTGTGTTCATCCCCACCAGCAGTGGGGAGTAATTACTTATTCAGTTCCTAGTTTAAAAGCTTGCGAGTTGCTCTCCTACTTTGAACAGGCTTCTCATTAGCTTCCTTTCCTGTCCTGCTGCTAAGCCATGACCTCTTGCTTTTATTTTGCAGTCTACAGGCATCCTTCGCTATATGGATTCTCACTTATACGTACCATGAATTTTAATACCATATTTCTTATCAAACGTTTCAATTATATGGTCCATGAAGAGGCATCCAGTCCATGTGAGCGGAGACTGCATTTTAAAATTGCACCAAGCAGCGGTGTGAGACTCGCTGCCTGATGGGTAGTGCCCCTGCATACCCATGCTCAGTTTTGTACTAGCTTTCAAGGCATGTGCATTATGCAAAGTTGTGTGTGTACTCATGCGATTACGCTCCTTTTATCTGTTATCCATTAGTAGTGTTCAACAGTTTCAAGTCTCCCTCACCACCATTATCACCACCACCACGGCCTCCCGCTTTTCATTCCTCCTCCTCCGCCGAACACCATAACCTCTCTCCTTCTATTAGACATTTAGGGTGATTTTTGAGTGAATTTGGAATGGCTTTGGAACCAATTAGAATTTTTCCCATTTAAATTAATGTAATAATTGTACTCATCTGGATTTTTGCTAGAAGGGCTCTTTTCAGGAATGAATTAGGTCTGGGTAACGAGGGCTGCGTGTACCGGTACATAAAAATGTTTTGTGCAACTCAGCTTCTCTGTGAATGAGTTTATTTTTTTCCACAGCTCTGCTATATTGCAATTATCCCAAGAATTATTACAGTAACAATGCTGATAGTTGAGTATTAAGGGTCTATTTTGCTAGAGGCACTAATGACACTCAAAGATGCAACTGAAGGGTTACATGAAAATGCCCAAGGTGAACAACCCACCTACGTGGAAGGGGAATTTCTGATACTGAAGCAAGCTAGCTGTCTACAAAAACCAGGGTTCCTGGCTCACTGTCTTTGCAGCTGTTAGCAAGTGAGCATTGAAGTGCATGGATTAACATGTTCGAGAAGGCCTCATTGATTAATCGAATGTCTTGTGGATGTGGGCCTAATTCTGCATTTTGGGGGCTGATGTTTATTTTGTGGTTTTCTCACTGTTTTGAATATGGCCAATGTTGTTGATACGGCCATGGCAAAAGCAGAAACAGTAATTTGTCTAAAAGCCAAACACCACCATATCAAACCAGAGATTTATTTTTGTAGCCAACAGCTGTCCTTTCCCTACAAGTAAATTGAGAAGAGCTGTACACACCATGAATCTGTCTGCACGAATGCTAGGAGAGACCCAAACGGACATGCTTTGCTAAAGTGATCAAAGAATTCCTTGCCCTTTTTAGTTGCTTGAAAGTTCAAGGTTGCCAAAAAGCAGAAGTGTGGCTGGGAATGACGCATATTTTGTTTCCTCCCTTGAACTCTGCTATGAATTCATTCATGGGGTTCTTGAAGAAGAAAAAAAAACCCCACTATCTGGATATTAGCCCTGGCTATCTTTTGCAAGAGCTTGGTTAGATGTTCTGCATGGAAAGCAAAGTGATTCTACGCTAACATTTAAGTTTATAGAAGGAAGCCTAAAAACATTTCTAGCCAGCAACAAGTTACATGCTGCAGGGGAGAAATAAGTGAACAGTTGGTCACTGCCCATTTTGCACATGGCACACTGCTTACCAGCCATTTGGAGGATAGATGTTGGTCATGGCTTGGCTACAGTTAGTACTCGTTTGCTCCCATTTATAGCAGGTAGTAATTAAAAAAAAAGTCTACAGGTTGCACCCCCCTGGGGGGCTAGCCAGGATGAGAGGCAACAGGACTAAGATTGCAGCAGACTTCCTCTACAGAAGCAAGACCCTGAAAACTCACCACATTTTCTGTATTCAGCTTACAGAGGCCTCCAGAAGGGCAGCAGGCCACCTTTGACCTCCTATGCACCCCTCTAGTTTACCATGCAGCCTTCCCAGGTCTGTTTTCCTCACTTTAATGCTGCTGAATGGGTGGGCATCTGTACTGGCCACTGAAGCATCCCTTCAATGTTCCAAGTGAAGAGCAACTGGAAAGCTACATGAAGCTTATGATGCGTACAAACAGAGGGGTCTGGCTCAGTCGATAGAGCCGCTGCCTTGCAAGCCCGAAGATCGGTGAATGGCAAGTTCGAGACACGCCGCCGACAAAAAGCTGTGAAAGCCTCTTGTGAGGAGAGATAAGAGCTGCCAGCAGCATTGGCCGAGTGTGGGAGGCGACGGCCAGTGGAGAGGCCAGACTGCAAAAGGATAGCATCTGGAATGTAGTTGTTCATGAATGATTGGACATTTACATATTGTAGTAAAAAAAAAAACCCCAATTAGGGGGGTTAGGAAAGCCTGCCCATGTACACCACCTTGGATTAAAGTCAGAGGAGAAATCTAATGACCAAGAAAGGCAGTATATACTGTATATTATATTATTAAAAGACTCACATGGAGCGAGCCCAGTTTCCCCGCACCTTCTCAATCCTTTTGAAAAGAGTATGTATTGTATCAGCAATTTGAAAGCCAAGTCAATCGACTAGACTTACACCTCTCTTTATGGTTCAGGCAGGCTTTCCCATTTTTTTCCCCCTTTTTTTACAAAAGTGCTGCTTTAAATTCTATTCAATTGAATATTTGTTCATTTAAGCACACAATTTTTTTTAACAGCTGCTATGGTGAGGGGTGTGTAGGATTGTGACAGTACAGATGCCAGCCAACCTCTGCTGCACACAACTGACCTCTGCTGCAAACACATAGAGCTGATTTTGCCTGAGCTCAGTCGTGGAGAGAAGGTTCATCTTCTGAAGAAAATGCAGGGAGTGTGCTTCAATAGGGGCCCTACTGGTCAAATTATGTACATTTGTGTGCACCTCCCTCAACTTGGTTCTTAATGAGCAATAGCCTGTATGGCACTTATGGACTCTTCTTTACCATTACTACTTTGTTGCTGATTACTTTCTATCTCTGGGTCAGTTCAGACGATTCTGGTCACCCATCATATGAGGAGGAGCACGTTTAATATATTTATAGTTACATTTAAAGTTGTGTTTTAACTGTGTGATTAGGGGCAGTTCAGATATTCCACCTGTCATGTGATGATGCGGGTCCAGAAGAGTATGTCCACTGTCCTTGAAGCATCTGTGAAAATTATTACTGGTGGCCCTACACTACTGATCATGCTAGAGCAGGGGTTCTCAACGTACTTGGTATGGCGTACCACCTACATGGCTGCACCGAGTGCCACAGGAAGTAAGTGGTGATGACATTGCTACATTTGGCCCGGTTTTCGGCAGAGGCTGCCAGACGCCGCACAGGAGACCAGTAAGAGGCTCCGGGTGGGTAGGTGGGTGGGCTGTTTTCTTTGCGCCTGAGAGGCTTGGTCAAAAGGCAGGAGTCTCTCGGGAGTGAAAATGCGGCGCCAAAAGCATTGCATTTTCGCAGGGTTTCGGGTGTCCCAGCAGAGTTCAGGGCCCCCCCGGTGGTCCGAGTATCCCCAGAGGTACCCCAAAGTACCACCAGTGGTACGCATACCACCAGTTGAGAACCCCTGCACTAGAGTTCATGAAACACACACAACTGATTGAAAACATATAGAATTTATTTCCAGGCAAAATGAAAGGCAAGTTTGTATATAACATGATGTGCTCTGACAAAAAACAAAGTGCGAATCTTATTTAATGTAACTAATCTTCTGTATAAGAATTCCACTCAGCACAAGGAGGCCAGAACGACAGCTATAATCCCATCTCTACAAGTAAACTTAATCAAAAGAGAGACACCAAAACCACTAATTTCACCGCATGGAAAAATTCACTGGCTGAGAGTTTTGCTGCGAGTCAGGAGTGGAACTACTGCTCCGAAAAAGAGCGAGGCAGCAGCAGTGCCCTCCGAGGGAGGGGGGGCTAAGCTGTAGAGCCCCCTCGCAGATGGGGGGAGCTATGGTGAGAGTGGAGAGCAGCAGGGGGGCTGTGGAAAGGGGTCTGGTCTGTGACAACATGAGCCTCTTTTGTCTGCCTCTGACAGCAGACAGTGCTGCATGCATAGGGGTCTCCTTCCGCCCTGCTGTAGCTGCCTTACTCCTTAAATACAGGACAGAGCAACCCTATAGGGCTAAGGCAATATGGTATGATGATGGTTAAAATGGGCGTATTGTTTACTTACCAGCATATCTTTGCCGCAGAGAATGCTTCCTTTTATACCACCACCAGACACAGAGAAGAATGGCAAAAAGCACTACTACAACACTCCCTGCAACAGCACCTGGCACAGTAGCTTTGGTTTCAGGTTGGGAATACGGAGAGCTGTTTGTCGGATTCTTTGCATCCAGTGAATCTGGATCAACTAAAAGCCAAAGGGGAGCAGGGGAAACAAACAGATCTTGTAATGTTGTGGCGCCATTAGAATCAGTCTGCAGACAACACAACTACACAGCTTAGCATTTGCATGTTTTCATCACACAAACATTCAATGTCACTACAAGTACTCAAAATAAATATCAGGATTGTTTGTTAACAAAATGAATTGCATAAACGACAGCAGTGGTTCCCAAACTGGGAGGCGCAGCTTCCAGGGGAGCTGTGGAAACCAACCAGGGGAGCGGCGGAGGAGTGCCACGGAATCCTCTCAGAAAACAGTGCAATGCCAATTAGCAGGCAGCCGTATCATGTAATGAGGAGTCTTGGCCAATGGTCAAAGGAGCCGCAGGTCGAAAAGGTTTGGGAAACACTGAACTCCAGGTAAGAGAGTGGAAACAGCGGTCAGCACCGCAGTAGTTAAGCATGTCTAAGAAGTTCTGTGCACTCAGCAGAGTTTCTGACTTTCTGCCCCGGAACAGCAGCTTCCCCTGAGGCCAGCCAGATTGCAGGAACGCCTTTGGATCTCCTCCAAGTTGAATTGAGTTGTTGTGCTGCAGGGCTGAGGAGGCAGCACTGTTTCCATTGTGCTTTTGGGAAAAAATCTGAACACCTTACAAGCTGAGAGAGTTGGGTGCCTCAGGCCAGAGAACAGTTCTCCAAGTTGTACCTCCAAACACGGCCTTTCTAACGGCTACCTTCACCTCCTGCACAGCCACGTTCTTCTCTTGAAGGCCCGAGTCATGGGGAGCAGCTACCTCTGGTGTTTGGAAAGGCTCTTTTTTTACAGGGGGTGGGGTGAAGGAATTGGGGAGTTTTCCCATTGCAAGCTTGTTCTCTGTTCCAGTCTATGGATGAAGGAAACCATTTGCAGCTACCTCTCGCCCGTCACGCTGGGGACCTGTTTCTCCCCATTCCCAGTCCTTCTTCTTGTACTAAACATTTTGGTTGTAGTGGAAAATTACTGGGATGATTGTTGCTGGTTGGGCTTGGGGAATGTCAAGAAGACAAGTTTCTTTGGCGATAAGTTTCTTTGTTCAGACCGTCATGCACTCAATGAAAAGATCACACAGTGTTGTGGAAGGCAAGAACATGCCACAGGTTCTCAAAGTCTTGCCCCCCACACCTCCCATGTGTGTGGGAAAATTCCCACCTATGTTTCATGCAAGATTACAAGGTTTCATTTAAGTTGCAACCGATTAAAAAACCTCAACGTTCTTAGTGTTCTGAACAACATTCTATGGTAAAGACTGGTAGTTAGGAACAATTTTTGTTCAAAATATTGTTATATTTCTAGCCCCACCTTCCAACAAGGCATTCAGGAGCAGCACTTCTGGTTCTCCCCATCTTTTCTCCTCCCAACAGCCCCTTGAGGTAGGCTAGGCTCTAGGACCGATTAGCTCAAGGTCCCCAAGTGAGATTCATGCCCGTTAGGGGACTTGAACGCGACTCTCCCACTCCAAGTCCAACTGGCTAACCAGGAGACTGCTGCAGCTCTCTCAGACAAGTCTGTCCATTATAAACATCACACTGCATATGGATAAGAGCAGATACGGTTATTCCATATGAAAAGTCATTTACTGGTTGAAAATCAACTTACCGGTACTAGTTAGGTTTTTGCGCAGTCGCTCATTTTCAATGACACACCCCACTTTGACATCAGAAGCAGCTTTAATCATGAGTGTACTGGAAACACTGAAAGTCCCACTGGGTTCCCGACTCAGCTCCAATTGTGGTGCATCATTCAAGAGGCTGTTGTCTGCTCGATTTATCCAATACACCTTTGGCTCTGGATATCCATGGCTAGAATTGCAAGTAAACTTCATTTCTTCCCCAGACTTCACAGGACCTGTTAGGACTGGTTTGCTGTAATTTGCTGGGGGGAAAAAAGAAGTAAAAGTGCTGTGATTTTACATGTTTCACACAGTCTGAGCTGCCACTTTGGTAGGATTGGTGGTATAATAAAGGGCTGGAGGTAAGATGATTTGGCAGAGGAACTTCAAAACCTGTAGGCATAACAATTCCCGCATCTCTCTGTCAGCACCTTGCACTGCCCTCTGATGATTTCATCACATGTGGTGGAACCTGCAGCTTGTTTGCATAGGGGCCTCTTGTGCTACCAGTTTGGTGCTTTTCGGCAGAACCAGTAATACAAGAAACAAGCCACTAGACTGCACGGAATTTGGCCCACCTGAGTCCACCATTCAGACTGACCTCAGCAGTTCGATGGTCTGCCATGGTTTGCCACAAAATGTGCCAGAGGATCAGCATGGAACTAGCACAGTCAGAGGCGTCGCCAGAAAGGGGGCGGGAGGTTGCCGCCCCACCCCCCCACCCGGCGCCCCCTTATTTTTTTAACGTTTTTTTCCGGGTTTTTTTAAAACTATTTTCGTGTTTTTTTAAGTATTAATGGGGCATCTGTATGTATATGTATGCTTTCGCCCACTTATCTTGTTACTGTAAGGCTCCAGCGACGATCTTCTTCCAGCTCCCGGGCGCTTCTTCTCCCTGCACCCGGGCGCGAGCTCCTTAAAGGCGCAGAAGGTCACTGGAACAGCTTCGTTGCTCTGTGAAGACTTGCGCATGCGCAGAACAACGAAGCTGTTCCAGCTGACCTTCTGCGCAGTTACGGAGCTCGCGCCCGGGCGCAGGGAGAAGAAGCGCCCGGGAGCTGGAAGAAGATCGTCGCTGGAGCCTTACAGTAACAAGATAAGTGGGCGAAAGCATACAGATGCCCCATTAAGACTTAAAAAAACATGAAAATAGTTTAACAGAAAAAAAACCGAGAAAAAAACGGAAAAAAATGTTGTCAGCCCCGCCCCACCCCCTGATCCCTCCGCCCTCCGCCCTGGGGCCCACCGCACCACCGCACCATATCAGACGACGCTTCTGAGCACAGTGTCATTCTGAGTTCTGTGTGACTTGCAGGGATACCCTCTCTCCACTGAAGCGGCACAGTCTTAAAACGCAAACGTAGCAAGGTGACACGGTACCCATTCAAGAACTAAAAACAGTATGACTTCCAGCGTTGCCCTCATTTATTTCATTATGGGTTTGTGGAGAACTGGAGCTCAGTATAGCATGGCCCCAAAGAAGTCAGCATTACATTTAGTGAAAGTCAATATGCACAATCCAGCAAGCCTCTAACATGCATGCCTGAAGTGGTGTTGTGCATCTCATTTGGGGGGAGGGTCGTCATTTTAGCTCCATGACATGCCCTTCGCCCCACTTCTGCAAAACCAATGAAAAGCAAGAGGAATTTCATTCATCATTTGAATGAAACACACCCCCAGAAAATATGACAGCACATTTACATTACAGGGGGACCCCCGTATCCACTATCCACGGATTTACTTATCCGCAGATAGCAGGAGGCCCCCCGCACACCCCATCAGCCATTAATTTACCTTACTAGGTTGTGTGTATCTTCCTTTAATAAGCAGCAGCATGCTGTATATAGCGCTGAAGCCAACTGAATGACAGAGGAAGCAGGAACTGGAACTGCTTCCTGTTCTTCGGCTGAGCCTCTCTAGCATGAGTCCAGTGTCCAGTTGGTCTGGGTCACTGAATAATGATTGGCAAAGGTTTGCAATGAAAGAGAGGTGCTTACCTGCCACTTTGAGGGTTGCACTGGTACTGCGAATGAATTCAAATATCCCATCTTTCTTTTTCTGTACAATACATGAATATGTGTGCTCATCATTATGACTGATGTTTAACAGCTGCAAAGTAAAGTCCCCCTGCATCAGTTTTTCACTCAGCCGAGTCCTGTTGCTGAAGTTTGCGCACTGGTACCTTTGAATTTCACCAGGAATATAGGCATCCACGTAGCATGAATCCTCTTCCTTTATTTGCCAATTTACTCTAAACTTATTTGAGACAAGTGGTTCTTTTCCATGATAATGACATTCTAGTTCAACAGCATTTCCGATGATGCCCATGACGACTTCTGTTTCATTAACTACAAAGACAAAGAGGATCATTATAAAAACCACACTACAATGCATGCTTCTCTACAAGCCATCTAGTTTCTGTGGGGGTTCCATTTCCTTTCAGTTTCCCTGAATTTAACTGAGCAGTAAGCCAGACAATCAGGGAAAGCTTGGTGCTACACCTTTTGTCTAAAGAGCTCATTTACTGCATGCAGTGAGGTTGTTGTTGTTGTTGTTGTTGTTTTTTGGGGGGGTCTATTCGCATGGGGAAGCATTCCTAAATGCAACTCCCCACCTGCATTCTGAAGCAGAACTGTTCCAAGTTCTGTTGCCCCAGCTACCACTGTGTAGTGGTCAGAACTACATGGGTACCATGTTCACCCATGTGACTAACTTCACATGAGCAGCTCAGGCTTGGGCATTGGCAAATCCCTGGAGGCAGCAGGTTCCAGACTGGGAGCAACCAACCTTTCTGATCCCGTTTCCCCATTCCCCCATTTTGTCTCTGGTTAATGAGCAGTTGCTTACAGCTGATGGAGATAAAGCCCAAAATAGGATTGTCTAAGAAGGATGCTGGAGGTGTACAACGGAGTCACATAGGCAGAAGTAGTTGGATGGTGCAGAGGAGCGTATACAAGAAAAGTGGCATTGGCTTCTGGGGGGATCACACGGAGTCTTGACTGCACACACTTCCTGATCCTGCTGGTCTCCAGTCTGTTATTTGGACTAGAAAGGCTCAGGAAGACCTTGAACATCACAGTGCAGTTTACAGGTCATCAAAACGGAGTCCAAAACACATACAAATGCTTCTGACAGATTTGCTGCTGACATCATGCAGCCTATTGTCGTTTTGCAACGGCTTGCTATGAACAACAGTTAACAAGGTAAAGGTCTTTCAGTCTCCTGCCAAAAAGTCGAAGTGCCTGTTATAATAATACTAGCAGTTTTACCTTTCAAGTCCACTTAAATTTATTCTTCCTGTACAAAAACTGGACACAACATTCCAAATGCAACCTTATGTTTCAATTGTGAGACCTTTTCTGATAATGATTTATTTAGCTATGTAAACCACTCTGAACTTTTTTTTTTTTGGTGAAAAGCAGTATATAAAACATGCTTAATAATACAGGGGGGGCCGCCGTATTCGCGGGGGATATGTTCCAGGCCCCCTGTGGATACTTGAAACCATGGATAGGGGCGAACGCCCTCTCCACAGTTTTCTGAGCCCCCGCTGCCCCCTGTGTGTATGCGTGCACACTCCGCCCCCCTCTTATTTTTCGTTCCTTCTTTCTTCACTCTCAGAGCCTAGCTAGCACATCGTCTTGCTTTGCCTAAGGCTGCTTATGCAGCTTATCCCGTTTGATCAACGAGCAACGAGCCTGGGGGCTGGGTGGGAGGCATTCGCTATGCCCCCCCCATGCACTCGATCCCACCCCGCTCTTACTTTTCCATGAAGCAGCTTCATTTCTTATCCCATTTTATCAATGAAGAAACGAAGCTGCTTCACGGAAAAGTAAGAGCCTCGGGAGATCGCGCATGGGGGGCCATAGCAAATGCCTCCCACCCCGCCTGTGCGTGCAACCCCTCAGGCTCTTACTTTTCTGTGAAGCAGCTTCATTTCTTCATTGATAAAACAGGATAAGCAGCCTTCGGCAGAGCGAGATGATGTCGACGTGCTAGATAGGCTCTGAGAGATATTGGAGCCTGTCTACCAACTTTGTCTCACTCTGTTGGAGGCTGCTTATCCTGTTTTATCAATGAAGAAATGAAGTTGCTACACTAAAAGTAAGAGTGGGGGCGCGCAGGCAGGGGGTGAGGGGGTGAATTCTCAACCGTGGAAAACTGAAACCGCGGAAAAGGAAACTGTGGATACGGGGGCCCCCTGTATTTATTTCCCTACACCCACCAGGCATCCTTACCCAATACAGAACTGCATTTGACTTCAGTTTAGATTTGCAGTGCAACCCTGTCTGCCTTGCACATTTACCTACAGTGTTTTATATGCTGTATAAAAGCAGTAGGGTGGGCGTGTCCTGAAACACTGCAAAGATTCATCTCCAAGGCCAGAGCCAGCTAAGAGTTGGCACAGGAAGCAGTTGAACATGTACAGCTTTTCCCAGCATGGACATCCAGACTGCAATCTATGCAACTCCTCTACCTGAAAGAAAGCCTCAACATACATAGTGGGACTCACGTTAGAATAAACCTACAGGAGATTGCTCTGTAAGTAATACATTTGTTGAATGGCCGCTTTTCTGGGTGGCAGAAAGGGGTGTGGTGGTAGATCAAGAAACAAGTACGAATGTCATTTGAAATCTTGATTTAGCTATTTGAATATTTTTAATTGTTTTTTGTTTCCATTTCTGCAATCCACCCAGAGTTCTAGGGGAAGGACAAGATAGCTTTGATTAATATCATCATCTTTAAAAGAGTGCATTATATCAGAGTTTTCATAAATAATAGTCGTAACTTACCAGTTCCCTGAACCCAAAGAAACAAGACCAAGAATCTAAGGCTAAAACAAAAGAAATACAGATTATGAGGTAGAGTCTTCACAAATTGCTACTAATTACTAATCATAATTTGTAAAACACAGCTGGTGAACCACCAGATATTGGTAGACAAAAAGTATTTATAGCAACAATAATTTTGCATTAGTATACACAAGGCTTGGTCAGTATTTTTATTCCTATGTTACTCAAGAAGAGGGGACTGAGGCTACGTAATGGTGACTAATAAGTTCATGGCTGGGCTAAGGTCTGAATTGGGCCATGGGTCAGTTCAGTTTATACATTATCATCCGACGAGCCGCACGCATTAAACGATGCATATGCTCATGGTGCATACGCATCCTGGTCCTCCTCCTGATCCCAGGTGAGTTTCTTTAATTGCGGGGTGGTGGTGGTGCAGATAAACCATTCCTTCCCCACGCGATTAAGGAATCTGGCCCCGACTCACCCGGACGCAAGAAGGAGGGTCAGGACATGCACGCGCATGCCTTCTATTGTGTGAACCAGCCCTTGTAGTTCATAGCTCATGCTCTTAACCAGTGTACTACACCAGTTCTTTTATGTTTTTTACATTTACATGTTGTCTTAGTCTTTATGTTGTTTAGATAGTGAGTTATTAATAATGAGTTATTAACTCACTGTGTCCTTGTAGCTTTGTCAAAAACAATTTAGAAAACAGCATTTAAATGATGAGTAAATGATGAGTAAATTGCTGCCTAAGTAACTTACAGTCCAATCTTATGCATGTGTACTTAGAAGTAAGTCCCATTATAGTCAGTGGGGCGTATTCCCACGTAAGTGTGAATAGGATTGCAGCCCCAGTCATGACTGAGCCCCATCAGAATTAAATGAGACAGGCTAGTTTTGATGAACTTAAAACCCAGCAATTTCAGTGGGGCTTAGGAATCCCAACTGTCTTAGGATACAACCCATTCAGGGCCGAGAAGGGGGCAGTATCAGCAGCAGCGGCACACGTTATTACAGGTATAGCTTTGATAAGACAATTCTGATAGGTGATGTAAATATTAAATGTATTTTTTTTTTCTGTGTGGGATATTCTGTGAAAGGGCTGACATGTGAATGTAACACCAAGGTGCTTGGAAATAGCGGAAAGGAAGTTCCTCTGAGTACCGTATTTTTCGCACTATAAGACGCACTTTTTCCCCAAAAAAAACATGGGGGGAAGGGAAAAAGCGTGCGTCCTATGGTGCGAAGTAAACATCGGGGGGAGGCCTGCAGAGGCTCGTGCAGGCCTGCCCCGATGTTTACTTCGGCCCCAAAGAGCGATTTTCGGCCATTCCGGAAATGGCAGAAAATCGCTGTTTGGGGCCGAAGTAAACATCGGGGAGGTCTGCAGAGGCTCGCACAGGCCTCCCCAAAGCCCCCACAGCCCTCCCTGAAGCCCAGGTAAGGACAATTTTTTTTCTCTATTTTATGCTCCATAGGATGAATGTGTCCTATGGACCAATGCGTCCTATGGAGCGTAAAATACGGTAATAAAATTACACTATCTTTGAAGTAAGGAAAGGTTCCCGTGAAAGACCAACGCTTTCCTGAATACGTAGCCAAATGGCGAGTCTGTGATATGTGAAACTGTTTGAAGTACTGACAGGACCAGTGTCCTGGAGTTCTGTAGGATAATAAAGCAGCTAAAAGCCAGGCACCAGAAATAAGAAATCTAGCTGAGAAGGAAAGGGAGGATTTTCTCCAGCTGTAGGTGGTCAAGCTATCTGATTGTAAAAGGCTCCACCATGTATCAGGTGTGAAGACCAGGAGATGCAGGACAGAATGATGGGTGGGGAGGCAATGATTCACCATAATTTTGGGATTGTGATTGGATAAGAGCAACTTTCTATAAAACTGCAAAAGTGCCTTTGGGTTTTGTCTTCCGAGGTCCCCCTATGCAGCCAGAGACTCTGGCTGGACAGGCATCTGGGATATAGACCTTCAGCATGTCATGTATTTGTAGGTATTAAGCTAGTTGGACTTTGTTGTTTTGTACCGCTTTCCAATTGTTTTGTGACTCACTTTCTTGGATGTTCCTCTTTGTAGCATCCCTCCTCCAAGGAGGAGGGTGGAGGAGGGTGGAGAAGGATCCCTTATTTACTAACAGCTAATTCTATGTTAAGTTTAAATAAACCTTTTTTAAGTTTTTGCACGAAAGCTTTCATGGCCAGCAATTAGTTTCAGAGATTTGACTGTTACGGGTACCATAGCCATGTATAATAAAAACAGACTTGAATAAAAACAAAAATACAATCCTACTTGCGTCTTTCGTTTCTTTCCGTTTCAACAAGACAGACAGAAATCTATTAAAATCCAAAGTCCAGTGTTTTAGAATTCCAACGTTACGTTTCCTGTTCCTGGAAACATTGTCTAGGAAACAATCTAAAAGATGCAGAACAATCTAAAAGATCTCGGCTCCAGCCGTTTTGTTCCCGCGCTTTTCTTAGGATAAAATAACCAGCGCTACTGTCAGCATGTAACAGCCTTCAATCTTTTAGATCAGGGGCGGGGAACTTTTTCCCTGGCGAGGGCCGTTTTAAATATTAGAAATTTGCTTGAGGGCCGGCCGTAAGGCCGGGCGCCATTTTTATTTATTTAATTAATTTTTGCCCCCGCCCCCCATCAGCCTCTGAAGGCTCCGCGCTCACCGTCCGAAGCCACCGCCGGGTCCGCGCATCACCTCCAGTGTACCATGCCGATGAGGGCAAGAGCTTGCCCTCATCGGCATGGTACGCATGTGCGAAATGGCCAATGGCCTGGTGAGAAGGGGTCGAGGCGGCGGCCAGGGAGGACATGCAAAGGCCCTCTCCCGACCTCCAGAGGTGACGCGCGGACCCGGCGGAGCCTCCAGGGGCCGGTTGGGCGGCCTCCCGGCAATCTCTCCGGGGGCCGGACCGGATGGCCTCGGGGGCCTGATCTGGCCCTGGGGCCGGAGGTTCCCCACCGCTGTTTTAGATTGTTTCCTAGACAATGTTTCCAGGAACAGGAAACGAAACGTTGGAATTCTAAAACACTGGACTTTGGATTTTAATAGATTTCTGTCTGTCTTGTTGAAACGGAAAGAAACGAAAGACGCAAGTAGGATTGTATTTTTGTTTTTATTCAAGTCTGTTTTTATTATACATGGCTATGGTACCCGTAACAGTCAAATCTCTGAAACTTTTTTAGGTTTATATGGGATGTGTGTGTATTCAATCAGCCAGGAGGGAATTTGCACCACAAGGAACTGTGTGGAAGTGGCAGATCGAAAGCCTTACAAGCCCTTCCTCATTTTGACCCCCCCTTCTTTTCCCCACAGCTATGCCACCATCGCTTGGCTCGGTAAACTGGCAGAAGGGAGGGAGAAAGTAAGCGCTTGGTGGCTTAGCTGGAGCGGACCACAGTAAGAGGGTGGAAGGAGGGGCTGGTTAAGCATGGACAGTGGGGGGGGTGTCTCCCAGCCAGTTGCTGAAGCCTGATACTCCTTATAAGGAAGCGCTATCCCCCTTTACAGTGACCACACGTCGATATGATCCCCCGACCTGGGTCCATGTGGACTATCATCACTGGCGCAGGTCCTAGTAGACCCAGGAGGCTGGTGAAAGCTTACAAACATTCTCTTACCCAGAGGAGGCCTCCAGGGCTCAAAACTCCCCCACAAAAATACAGTGTGTGCCTCATTGGCACAGCTGCATCACCATGTGAAGATTTGCATTGGATTGGGCTGAGTGCTTCTGGGAGAAATGAGATTTAACTAACAATTGTGAGTACAGACCCAGAAGATGGTAGCTATTTTTAGACTGTAATCAGATGGGCTTGTCCTTTTAAATATTTTGTGCAGCACTTCATGACTTATTACTGTTCATAATAACAGTAACCACAGTACTTATTCCAAACTATCATGTGTGTATCAAAGTATGACTTCTGCATGTGGCACTATTGGTTTATTGTAGTCTAAGCTTTTGTAGGCAACGGTCTGCTGTATCAGATGCATACGATGGACAGAAAATGACAGGAGTGTACATCAATGCATTGAGATATACTGAAGGATACATGGTATTAACAGCATGAGAACTAAAGACAAGAACCCAATGAACAGCATTGCTGGAACAAACCAAGATCCATCCAGTCCTATATTGTCTGCAGTGGTGACCCTTCACCAGCAAGGGACAATGGAGACAACCATCCTGTTTGTTTCCAGCATCTGATAATTGAGATATATTGCCTCAAATATATACAGTGGACCCCCCGCTATCCGCAGATCTGCCATCTGTGGATTTGTTTCAATGTGGATACGGGGGTCACTGTAAAAACTCAAAATAAGGTTAAATACAGTTTCTTACCTTTTTGCTGGCAAACTGCTCTGTTTGCAGGGCTGTAGAGAACGAAATTGCACTCCTACAGCCTCTTCCGGGTCACTTGACTTTCCCTCTCCCTTCCCCAGGCTTGCCCCAATGCATTCTAGCATGACCTTGGGGAAAGGGAGGGGGGAGGTCCAGCGACCCGGAAGAGGCTGTAGGAGTGTGATTTCGCTCTCTACTGCCTTGCAAATGGAGCGGTTTGCCAGCGAAAAGGTAAGAAACGCCATTTTCAACCTTTTTTTTCAAGTTTTTACAGTGACCCCTGTATCCGCACTAAAACAGTTTCGCTTTATGTGGATTTCAGTATCTGCAGGGGGGTCCCCAGAATGGAACCTCTGCGGATACGGAGGTCCAACTGTAGGTGAAATAAAATTAAAATGAGGATAAGAAGCCGACACACGTTCAGAAGCAGATTCCAAGCTTTCTTCCCAGCATGTGATCGTCTGACATGTAGAGCCTTTGAACAACAAGGGTTAATTTAGCTGTCCTGGTTTGTAACCATTCATAGACCTGTCTGTCATGACTTCATTGAACAGAGGTCTGCCTAGCTTGTGACCCTACCCAGTCAAACACAGCCCACCAACTGTGTATTATAGCTTTCAGAAGCTTGATATGGTCCCTGTTTATACAGCACCAGGCAGGCAGGCAGCCTGTGCATGTCTTGCAAGCCCCTGGTGGGTCATCTTACAAGGCTAGCATGTGACTTAGTGGGAGACAAGTTGCTCAAACTTGATCTAACAAAGAGAGTTAAAATGTTCCCTTCTCCAGTGAAATTTTCTGGTTGGTTTGGATGAGAATTAAACGCCTGAAGCAGCTCCATGCACTTAAAGAGATGTGCGCTCCTGGTGCATGTGTGCCCAGGCCTCTGCCCTCACTTCTGGATGAGTTTGATTAATTGCAGAGGGGGCATTTTGTCCAAACCTCTCTTCTACACATGCTTCTCACTCTACAGTATGAGTAGCAAAAACGGGATTAAGAAAACTCACTGAGGGTTTTCTCTTCTAGGTAAGTGAAGGGAGGGGCCAAGACACATGCCATACCATGAGTGCACATGGACCCAAGTTTGGACCTTAAATTGCCTGGAAAATAGTTGAACCAGTTCGGTCAATTTTTTAAAAAATTTAATGGTTGGTCCAGCCCCGAGCGATTTAAGAACATGTGCACATCATGCATTTCTTTGTTTAGGTAGGTTGTGTCCTTCAGCACATCAAACAACTCTGCACAATATGGTTCAACTGTCCAGGCCAAACAACAGTCTCCCCTCCAAGACCAGGGGAAACAGAGCCTAGTGACAAAATGTTAGCACTCCAGCTACAGCAGAGGAGCCCTCGCTTACCGGTAGGTTCCAATGTAATTATTTATTTATTTTTCACATTTTTATACCGCCCTTCCTCCAAGGAGCTCAGAGTGGTGTACATATTTCCTCCCCTCCTCTTTGTCCTCACAACAACCCTGTGAGGTAGGTGGGGCTGAGAGATAGTGACTGGCCCAAGGTCACCCAGGAAGCTTCGTGGCTGAGCGGGGATTTGAACCTGGATCTTCCAGGTCTAAGTCCGAATCCCAAACCACTACACCATCCCACCTGGAGTAACCACACACCCTGAAGCACTTTGCTAGGGGTGAAAATATCGTATTGGTCTGAGTATAAGACTCACTTTTTTCTCCTAATTTAAGTTTTTAAACTAGGGGTGCGTCTTATAATCAGGCTGTTGCAATTTAATGCCAGTGATTTAATTAAATTTTTTTAATAGCACCAAACTTTAAGGGTGTGTCTTATAATCAGGTGCGTCTTATACTCGGGACAATACGGTAGTTCCACTTGTTTCACATTAGAAGGAAAAGTAAGTTATCATGGCAGAGATTAAAGTATGTGGCATCAACAAGCCACTTCCATGTGTTCTGGCTGGCTGGCATAGTGGTGAAAGTGTCAGACTATGACTGAGGAGGCCTGGGTTCGAATTCCCACTCAGTGACTATGAGGCTTACCAAAAGTGCAATCTAATGCATGTCTACTCAGAAGGAAGCCTTACTGAGTTAAATGGGGACTAATCTCAGGTATAGGACTGCAACCTGGGTGATCTTGGGTCAGTCATTATCTTTTAGCTGCCCTAATCTATCCCGCAGATTGTCTGTGAGGCTAAAAATTGAGTGGGCAGGAGACCTGCATATGCAGCTGTGAGCTCCGCCAAACAAGAATGCGATTTAAAAACAAATTTAATGTGAAGAATGCTAGACACTTACTGGTCACAAGTTTCTACGCTATCCCAAAACAGACACACAGTAAATTCTCGTTAACCACGGGGATTACGTTCCTGGAAAACCCCGTGGTAACGGAAACCATGGTTACTGAAGCATTGATCCTATGGGAAAAATGGGGTTAGGGTCCCACAACCCTCTTCACTATACACTTTCACTACCTGTTACCACAAATACATCATTTTTGTGCACCATTCTTGTAAAGAACACTTCCCATACTACAGTACATACTGCACTTTCTGGAGCAAATTCACACACAGATTTACAAATATTGCAGCTTCCCTTGGTGGAGCTTGTGTTGACACTGGGTGATGATAGGCCTCTGAGAATTTTTTCACTACTGCACATGGCTGAGAATGGGTGCAAAGAGACTGTATGTGTGGTGAAATGGGTTATGCTTTTATAGAAGCGGGTAAGTGAATCCGCAGGATTGGAATAGCGGATAATAATGAGAATTTACTGTATATAAACAGTAGTAAAAAGAAGGGCACTTGCCACCCCAGACAAATAGCCCCCTTTTGCTGCCCTCCATTCCTGAACCGCTGGCAGCTTGGAGGAAAGTCACTTTTTTACATGCTCAGGGTTCTTTATCAGAGCCCCCTCAGCCCTCTAGATGCGACACTAGCAAAATTGCTACGTACAACGCTTCGAAAGAAGCTGCGATTCTTCGCGACCGACCAACAAGGACAACTCCCGCCTGGAGAAATCAAAGCGTATATCTGGTGTGGGACACGCCCCCCCTTGCAGGGAGCCTCCGCACAGCCAGCGCACTCACCTTTGGGGCAGCATCCTGGCCGCGGCCACATCTGGAACAGTGGCCGAGCGGCGCGCACAGCTGGATCGGCAAGACTGACTGACCACGAGCCCCAGCTGGGGATCCTGGGCGCTAATCTGGCGGCTCCTCCCCTGGGGGATTTCCGGCGCCTCCACCGAACACCTGCTGCTGCCACCCTACGGTGGCCAGCCGGGAGTCACGCTGGCCGGGCCTGACCCGTTGGCGCCGCTGCCGAGAGCGCCGCTTCCTTTTGAAAGCCCTCCAAAGCCCGCGGCGGTTTCGAAGCCTGGGGAAGAGGAAGGAAGAAACCCGCCTTTGCCTGCTTCTTGCACTCTTTGCTTGCTTGCTAGGACTCTTCCCTCCCAGCGCGGACTGCGGAAACGCCGCCCCGCTCCCAGCCACGAGCGCTCCCTGGCTGCCTGCCTGCCCTACTCGGCTGTTTCACGCCACGGTGGAGAAACCGGGCAAATGACGTCACGCTCCGGCTGCCTCCAGTCATGGCACTGGCCACCCTCGACCCAGTGCTCGGGCGTGGCATTTCTGGAGTGGCATCGGTGGGGGCAGCAGCCTCCCCGCAGCAGGTCGCCTATATTGCAGGCAGAAACCCGGCAGGTGCAGCTTTATAATTTAATTTATAATTAAAATAAATTAAACACAGGTTTCCTCAAGTTCTTGCCAGAAAGAATAAAAAAGCCAGTTGTATACAGTACTGAAGAAACAGACTAATCAGCATGATCCTATGTACACCTACCTGGGAGAAAGCTCCATTGAACAAAATTGGACTTGCTTCTGAGTAAATAAGCATAGGATTGCACTGTTACTGATGCCTTAATACATTTATTGACATATTATTCTTGCTATGGTTTTTATAAAGGGTGCAGAGTTTAAGGGTGTTTAATGGTGCAGACTTCTTTTTTTAAATTTTGCATTGTTACAACTGATTCACATTTCCATTTTATAGGCCAGGAAGCTCCCCAAATCACACCCCAACAAATGCTGTGGCTGGTCAAAGGCTTAAGTGCAAAGCTTTTAGCACTCCAAACCGTTTGGTATATGCTGCCTTGAGACATTTTCAACTCTTACAATCAAAGGATATTATTATTGTTGTTGTTGTTGTTGTTGTTAACAATAAAAAACAACAACCAGTATTTATATACTGCCTTTTCTTTGGTCATCAGATGTCTCCCCTGACTTTAATTCAAAGGCGGTTTACACAGACAGGCTTTCTAAACCCCAAGAGGTTTTTAAAATACTATAATGTTCTAGTCTTGCATAGAACCCTTCATTAGATGGTTTCCTTCACAGTCCAGCTTCTCTCTGGCGATCGCCTCACCACGCTTCAACTGAAAGGCAACCTTGACAACTCAAGTTGTCAACTCAAGTGCAGCTGCAGCTTCTCTCCCTCACAGAGACTCTGCAGCTCGTCAGCTCGGCGTGCCAACAGCTCTCTGACAGACACGGATACGTCGAGGCATCCCGAACTTCCGTCCTTCAGATCTTCAGGCATATGAGACGGCCGCTCTACAACTGAGCCAGACCTCCAAATATTTACAAGCTTTGATTATGATCCTAAGGCTGCAATCCTGTACACTCTTACCTGGGCATAAGTGCCATTGAATATGCCAGTGGGGCATATTTCTGCATAGGCATGTATAAGATTGCACTGTAGTTCATTTTTTCACTGAAAAATGTATACAAATTTGCAAAGTACTAATCACAGCACAGAAATCACACTGGAGCCCCTGTTATACAAATCATGCTTTCTGCAAACAAAACCATATCAGTGTTAAAAATAAATAAATCTGTTCATTAGCTTCCCCCATTTTGACAAAAGGCATTTTTTTCTCATTACTGCTCCTTCCCATAGCTTCTTAATCTTAACTAAACTTTTCTCCTCAGAGTTTTCGTATTCTTTCATTGCATTGTGGGTCAGGAATGCTGGCTGCCCATTGCTGACGGGAGTCTAATAATTTTACCAGGTCAGGTGATGTGTCCCAACATTCATTCATGGCCTACAATGTTTTCTTAATGGGAGATCTTCCTGGAAAATGGCCAGCCAGCCATCCTTCCGCAGGCCTCCAGCAGCATGATGCAAGAGTGTAAAGAAGAACAAAGCAGCAGCTTGAGACAGGCTGAGGCAGAGAGACGCAGACTGAGTTTGGGGAACAGATAGACTGAATGGGAAAATGGAGGCAGAACAAGAAGCTGATGGAAGCTGTTTCGGTTGATGACCTCCTAGGATGAGTCCTTTGCTATTTGTTTCCAAGACACCATAAGTGCCTGGTGATCTCTCCCCCACAGGAAACTAGAATCTGGGTAGCTCTTCCTCCTTAGAACTTCCCACCATTACAAAAAGTGACGACATGATGCAATATCATTGTTGCTGCCAAGAGATTTTGAACAAAGATGGGCTCTTCCCTTTTAACTACCCTTTGACTTAATTCCTTCAAAATTGTTTGGGGATTTTCTGGCAGTATGTATCTAATGGTTATAACTTATAGACCAACTACATCATTTTGTTCCCACCAAAAGTATTTTATTTGGGGGCAGCCTCACCAACTGTTCACATACATTTCCTTTGATCTGCATCCCTTGCAACCGTTACCTTGGTCTGAGTCTGTAATTCTAAGTTTAAAAAGGGAATAACACTATTGTTTTATAAGCCCTATTCAGAAGTTATGAACCCCATTGAACGCAAGAATGGGGAAACAGGTGTGCACCGCCTAAGCTCACAGTGGCCCACCAGGTGCCTCAGGGAGCACACAAGACAGCAAGATACCTGCATCCTGTTGCCACTCCCTTGCATCTGGTGTTCAGAGACAGGCTACCTCTAAAACACAAAGATTGATTATAGTCGTCATGGCTTGTAACCTGTGATGGACTTTTCTTCCATAAATCTGTCCAATCGCCTTTTAAAGGCATCCAAAACAAGATGCCATCACAACATCCTGTGATGAGTTATTCACCGGGTAAAGAAATTCTTTGTTCAAACTCTCCAGCTACTCAATTTTAGTGGATGTCCCCTGGTTCTGATGTTGTACAAGAGGGGAAAGAACTTATCTCCATCTCTATCCATTCCATGCACAATTTTATTTGTCTCAAGCATGTCCCTCCTCAGGCACATAAGAACATAAGAAGAGCCCTGCTGGATCAGGCCAAAAGCCCATCTAGTCCAGCATCCTGTATCACACAGTGGCCCCACTAGATGCCTCAGGGAGCACAAGACAACAAGATAACCTGTTTCCCATTGTCACTCCCTTGCACCTGGCACAGAGAAAACCCACTTCTAAAACCAGGAGGTTGCTTATGGCTTGTAACCAGTGATGGTCTTTTCCTCCATGAATCTGTCCAACCCCCTTTTAAAGGCATCTAGGCCAGGTGCCATCACCACATCCTGTGGCAAGGAGTTCCACAGATGAATTACACGCTGGGTAAAGAAATACAGGTGGGCCCCCATATCCGCCGAGGATATGTTCCAGGCCCCTCCGTGGATACTTGAAACCGTGGATAAGAACGAACACCCCCTCCATGGTTTCCTGAGGGCCCCCCAATCTGCCTCCCCTGCAGGCAGGCATGCTTGCCCCCCCAGCTCTTATTTTTCTTTCAGCAAGCTTTGTTTCTTCCTTAAAACAAACAGAGAAGCAGCCTCCATTGCAGGCAAGTAGAACGAGACTAAGTCCTAGAGAGGCTCTGCAAGGTTTCTGTTAACCTTGCAGAGCCTCTCTAGTACTTAGTCTCGTTCTACTTGCCTGTAATAAGCAGCCAGAGGCTGCTTCTCCTGTTTCTTTAAGGAAGAAACGAAGCTTACTGGGAAAAAAGTAAAAGCCTGGGGGGGGGGGGTCCCCACGATCTGTGGATAACTGAAACCGTGGATAGCAAATCAGTGGAAATGGGGGCCCACCTGTATTTTCTTTTGTCCGACTCAATTTTAGTGCATGTCCCCTGGTTCTGGAGTTGTGCGAGAGGGAGAAGAATTTCCCTCTATCCACTCTCTCCATCCCATGCATAATTTTATACGTCTCAATCATGTCCCCCCTCAGGCGCCTTTTTTCTAGACTGAAAAGCCCCAGACGCTGTAGCCTTTCCTCATAAGGGAGGTGCTCCAGCCCACGAATCATTCTGGTCGCTCTTTTCTGCACCTTTTCCAGTTCAACTACATCCTTTTTGAGGTGTGGTGACCAGAACTGAACACAATACTCCAGATGTGGCCTTACCATTGATTTGTACAAGGGCATAATGATATTGGCCGTTTTATTCTCAATCCCTTTTTTAATGATCCCGAGCATGGAATTGGCCTTCTTCACAGCCGCCGCACACTGGGTCGACACTTTCATCGACCTGTCCACCAGCACCCCAAGATCTCTCTCTTGATCCGTCACAGACAACTCAGAACCCATTAGCGTATATGTGAAATTTTGGTTTCTTGCCCCAATGTGCATCACTTTGCACTTATTTACATTTAAATAATTAAATTTATTATTTCTTTCTGACCTTCTTTCTGGACTTAAGAGTCCTAAACACTGTAGTCTTTCCTCGTAATGGAGGTGCTCCAGCCCACTAACCATTTTGGTCACTCTCTTCTGCACCTTTTCCAGCTCCACTATATCATTTTTGTGATGTGGTGACCAGAACTGGGCACAATACTCCAGATGTGGTCTTCTCATCAATTTGTACAATGGTATAATAATATCAGCTATTTTATTCTCAATCTCTTTTTTAATTATCCTGAGCATGGGATTGGCCTTCTTCACATCTGCCACACACTGTGTTGACACTTTCATTGAGCCCCCCCCCCCCCAAGATCTCTCTCCTGATCCACCACAGACAGCTCAGAACCTGGGAGAAGCTACATTTTCTGGGCTTTTCTCAGGAAGCCCTATGTATGTCATTGGAACCTGAACTGGTTGGGAAACTGAACCAAAGACTCTCTTTGTCCTCTAGGTCTTGCTCCCCGCTTTTTTTCACATTCCAATGCCCGATGATCAAATAGCCCCTTACCTGTTTTTCTTATCTGTGCTGAAAGAACGTCGAGCAATAACCTGCTCCACATTCAATGAAAACCCTTCCCAGTTTTCTTTGGGTAAACATTCTGCTCATGGACTGCTGTTGCCCATGTAATATGAGCACTGTTATCCTTTTTTTTATTGTACATCACATACTTCCTCACAGGCTGTTTACTTAGAGTCCATCTTGGTAAATATATCAGGCCTCCTGGATGTTGAGAATCTGGTTTTTCTTCTAAACAATGGTCCCCCAGATGTAATTGGACAAGTTGCAAAGTTCCTTTGTTAGGTGGAGCAAAAATTTCTTGCTAGGCAACGTTGATTTGGTTTTGTTAACCCTTTTATGTTTAATATTTTTAGGAATGTGTATTATATGTTTTAGGATTGTGTATTTGTTTTAATACTTTTATGCCATAAAGGTTTTTGAATTGAACTGACAGCTCAGAACCCATTAGCGTATATGTGAAGTTTTGATTTCTTGTCCCAAAGTGCATTGCTTTACATTTACTTACGTTGAAGCTCATCTGCCATTTTGCTGCCCATGATGATAGTATCTATATCTATATGCTACCTAGGTTCATTGGCACTATGACTCTCTGAATACCAATTGCAGGGGGAATTAGGTAGTGTTGCCTTTGATGAAAGCTGCAACGTTCATTTTCTACTCTGTTTTAAGTTAGGAAAAATCATATGTTCTATTCCCACTAGGAGTTTGCCAGTGGGAACATATCTCTAAGAGCTAGGATTGCAAATTAAGCCAGACGTGATTTTATCTTTGTCAGAGTACAGTCTGGGTTACGAAATACTTTTTTAAAACTGTCTTGACTGACACGTTGTGGATGAGTTCTTGCGCTGGCAGCGTTAGCAACAGATTGTTTGGACATGATTGTCCATGTTTATTTGTTCCAATCAGACACATCACTCTGAAGAATGATTTAGCTGGCGGATATTTTCTCATTAAGCAATAAAAGCAGAAAGGGCTTCAGTAGACTTACTACAAATATATTTGCTAGAGGTAAAGCACAGCACAGTTTAAGTTTGCAGTGTTTTCTTTCCCCCCCAAATGAAAGTCTACGGTCTGAAATAGTTTGGGTCTGATGGTATTTTTCACGGTTAAAACATATGGACATGTACTTATTTTTGACACGTGTCTGAATCTAGTATATCCAAAAGTTCAATTCTAATGGAAAATGAGACTGCCTCTAAGAGCAGCATGGTATGCATGAATTAATAGGAAATATATTTATCCGGAACAGACTGTGGGAGTAACTTCCTCCTTACCGCTACTATGGCGTTAGTCCCAGACTCCCAGATTAAGACTGATAGTTTGATAAACATCTAGTTCTAGTGGAGAGGGGGAGCCTCATGGTGGTGGTGGTGGGGAAAGCATAACTGCTTCATTTTCTGGATTCCAGCTGCTTCAGCCAGTCACTTGATCAGAACACCCAATATACACACTCAAAGAAGGCACACATTTTATATGCTATTGCTCTCCCGGGGGTGGGGAGGGGGGAACGTACACATTGAATTAAACCCTCTGTTGACAAAACTACTTTTATTTGTTGGTAATAAAATAAATACATTTTTCACTTGCCTCACATTACTCATTCTCCTTTTTTCATTAACTCCTAATAGAATCCTTTGCAACTGTAAGTGGTGCCATTTCTCTCAATCAGGATGGTTTGGTTTTCATACATTTCTTGCAATGAAAAAAATTAAAAACACGCTTGCTGTTATAAATATGTGCAACAATGGTTAAAAAAAGTTTGATATATTACAGCTTCGATAGAAGAGAGGTTTTCCTACAGTTTACTAGAGCACTAAGAAATAAGGTATAAAAACATGTTTCCATCTCAAAATCTTTCTGTTTAGATAAGATTCCAGTTCTGCAATCTGTTAAGAGCCATTATATATATATATATAAAAAAGTCCCAACCATGCGGTCACTTTTTTATTTAAATTGTTCTCACTAAGTGCTAGAATCACTTGTGGAATTGTTTACAGTGCAACCACTGCAACCGTGACATGTTCCACTGGGTTTAATTGCAGAGATAAAGTTACTTAAACGCCAGTATGAGGCAATTGGCTGTGTCAAATATCAGGCAAAAATATTCAAAATCTCTAAAGTAAAATGCAACAAGCAATCCAGTAATAAAGAATTTGCCCCGTGGTTAGTGGAAAAAGAAGTGATAAACCTATATCCCACCCCCCAAAAAATAGTTTGTCTCATGCTAAACTAATTAAGCTCAAGTTCAACTAAAGAATCCTGCAGAATTCACCCAGCACAGAAATTACATCAACTAGCAATACTTTCAGTGAAAAAGGACACAGTCTACTCGCTCTTGTGCTTCCAAAAGCAGCCTGATATGATATGTATAAATCAGCAGGTAATGTTTTGTGTTTTTTTTAAGCAGGTAGATCATCTATTTCACCTGCTACTATCTGCACAGGAAAACCACTGTTAAATGCACAGTGACAACATAAAATGTGGGCAACTTTGCTTTCAGTTTGACCTAGATCAGGAAACATGCCTTATGGAAAAGCCCTAAAATAGTCTTTCAAGGGAACAAAGAATTCCTTAATCACAGTTGCTGGACGCTGTGTGAAAATTCTGCTTCTGCAGATCTTCTTTGCCAACAAAAACAAATCTGTGTTCACAGAAGAAGAAGTATATTTGCTGGAGAGGAAAACAAACCAAAACAATACACAATGTTCAGATAAACATTCAGATATAGCTGGATATCTCTCTCTCTCTCTCTCTCTCTCTCTCTCTCTCTCTCTCTCTCTCTCTCTCTCTCCTCCCTCTCTCTCTCTCCACTCCCCCCCTTTGGTGTATTAATCAAAATAGAATCAGATTTTAATTTAAATCCATGTAAACAAATTTTCTGTTTTGCACTCTCTCTGGTCTCTCTCCCTTTGCCTTGGGAAACCTTATAATGGACTGGTTTCGATGATACTTACCAAATCGTTGCCTTGTCTCTGTGCACTCGTACCAGAAGTGTGCCATGAATGCATGTGCCACCACTTCCCAGCACATCAGGGCTTTTAAGTTTGATGGGGGGGGGGATACACACGGTCACATGGACTATTTTAACTGCCCCTCTGAATGACATGTGCTGCTCATGTCATTCAGCACATGTCATTCAGTGACATGTGCTGAATGACATGAATGTCATTCATGTGCTGCTACATGTGCTGCTAATACTACTTTTTCCTAACCTGAAAATCTCAGGCATGCTGGGAAGTGAGGGAAGCGTGCGTGCACACATGGATCATTCCCAGTGGAAACTGGACTTCCCACAAATGAGGAGACTAGTTAGAAAGACGCTGAAAGGGAAAGTAAAAAGGGTCAAATCTCTCCAGAGTGCAGGGGGGCTGTTTAAAACAACATTAGTAACAGAGGCCCAGCTGGAGCGGAAGGGCTCTCCTAAATCCAGGAGGGTGCCAGCATGGGCAGTGGTGTTGCTGGAGGTGTGGCCGAACGCTAAGTTCTGCACCGCGCTGACCTCCGTTACTCACCGGCACGAGGTGGCCCCACCCCCTCGCCTTCAGAGTCATTCAGTGGGCTGAAGGCAATGCGCAGGAGACTCCCTGCGCATTGCCTTTGCCCCACTGAATGGCTCCGAAGGCGAGGGAGTGGGGCTGCCTTGTGCTGGTGAGTAACAGAGGTCAGGGCGATGCGGAACTTAGCGTTCTGCCCCACCTCCAGCGACGCTACTGAGCATGGGTATTGAGCAGAGTCAGAGAGCCTATAAAGTGCAAGGAGGCTTCCTTCCATAAATGGAAATCTTGCACTAATGAGGAGAATGAAAAAGAACACATACAGCACAATTCTATGCATGTCTACTCAGAAATAAGTTCTGTTATAGTCAGTGGGGCTTACTCCCAGGTAAGTGTGGATAGGATTGCAGCCCAACTCTGGCAAAAGAAATGTAAAAAGACAATACAGGAGGCAGAAGTGTTGGGCGCCCTCCCGGTGCCTGGCGCGTGGGGGCGGGGCCTGCGTTGCGTCACGTCGATGTGCCCCCCTGCCCCGCCCGTTTTCCACTCATTTCGGAGTGTAACGGGCTCCAGGGAGGGAGGGCGGGCGGGCCGACACTACGTCAGTGACTGCCCCGCCTGCCTGCCCGCCCTCCTGGTTCGAGTGAACCACGCGCTCCACCGTGGTTACATCTCTGACAGGAGGCAAAGAAAGACTTTGAGAAGTGCATGGTCAGCAACTTTAAGGGGAATAATAAAAGCCTTTTCAAATGTGTTGGAAGCAGGAAACCTCCTAGAGAAGCAGTTGGCCCACTGGGTGGTGAGGGAAGGAAAGGGGAGATAAAATGGGACTTGGAAATATAGCTAATGTCAAGCCATTTTAAAAAAGAAAGGGGACTCAGGAAACTACAGGCCAGCCAGCCTAACATCCAGGTAAGATGGTGGAAAGTCTACTCAAGGATAAAAATCTTGAAACATATAAAAGAACAAGTTTTGCTGAGAGAGAATCAGCATGGCTTCTGTAAGGATAAGCCATGCCTGATGAATCTTTTAGAATTCTTTGAAGAGGTCAAGAGGCATGTGGATGCGGGTGAACCTACTGATATTTTATATCTGGACTTTCAGAAGGCATTTGACACGGTCCCTCATGAAAGGCTCCTGAGAAAACTCCACAGTCAGGGAATAAGAGGGCAGGTCCTCTTGTGGATTAGGAACTGGTTGAAGACCAGGAAACAGCGAGTGGGACTCAATGGGCAATTTTCACAACGGAGAGAGGTGAAAAGTGGTGTGCCCCAAGGATCAGTCTTGGGACCAGTGCTTTTCAATTTGTTCATAAGGGATCTGGAGTTGGGGATAAGCAGCGAGGTGGCCAAGTTTGTGGATGACACTAAACGTTTCTGAGTGGTGAAGCCCAGAAGGCATTGTGAAGAGCTCCAAAAAGATTTATCTAAATTAGGGGAATGGGCAGCAAAAGGGCAGATGAGCTTCAATGTAAGTAAATGTAAAGTGATGCACATTGGGGCAAGAAATCAAAACTTCACATATACGCTAATGGGTTCTGAGTTGTCTGTGACGGATCAGGAGAGAGATCTTGGGGTGCTAGTGGACAGCTTGATGAAAGTGTCAGCCCAATGTGTGGCGGATGTGAAGGCCAATTCCATGCTTGGGTTCTTTAAAAAAGGGATTGAGAATAAAACGGCCAATATTATTATGCCATTGTACAAATCGATGCTAAGGCCACATCTGGAGTATTGTGTCCAGTTCTGGTCACCACACCTCAAAAAGGATATAGTTGAATTGGAAAAGGTGCAGAAAAGAGCGACCAGAATGATTCGTGGGCTGGAGCACCTCCCTTATGAGGAAAGGCTACAATGTTTGGGGCTCTTCAGTCTAGAAGGAAGGCACCTGAGGGGGACACACATGAATGAGACATATAAAATTATGCATGGTGGATAGAGGAAAGTTCTTTCTCCTCTCATACAACACCAGAACCAGGGAATATCCACTAAAATTGACTGGTGGGAGAGTTAGAACAGACAAAAGGAAATATTTCTTTACCTAGTGCATAATTAATCTGTGGAACTCCTTGCCACAAGATGTGGAGATGGCACCTAGCCTGGATGCCTTTAATAGGGGATTGGACGGATTTACAGAGGAAACGTCCATCACAAGATACAAGCTATCTGCAACCACCGGGTTTTAGGGGTAGACTATATCTGAATGCCAGGTGCAAGTGAATGGTGCAAGTGAATGGTCTTGAGTGCTCCCTGAAGCCATTTTGAGATACAGGAAACTCGGTTAGATGGGCCCTTGTTCTGATCCAACAAGGCTATTCTTATGCTCTTACGAAACCCAGGAAAAGAGACTGGTTCAGTAAATATTTCCAAACCAGCCCATAGGCTCATTGTGCCATTTCTATCTCTGCACTATCAACCTTGGTTGTTTCCTGACAATGGCTGATAGAGGAATGGTGGTGTAGGTGCAATAATAGTCATTAAAAACTATCACAGCTGGAAGATGGCTGAAGGGCCAGCAAAAGGGAGAAGCAGGAGAAGCAGGGCATGAGCTGTGGTCTGGAGGTTGAGCTGCCACCTTGCCTGAAGAAGCTAAGCAGAGTCAGCCCCGGTCTTGCTTTGGAAGGGCGATGAATGCCGCTGATGAAGTTGTACGAGCTGACAGAGCTCTGTGAAGAAATGCAGAGTAGTGCGGGCTGTGGAGGTATCAGCTGGCAAGAAATGGATAACAGCTTGTGAACCCATCTGAGGCTTGATATGCGGTTGCCTGTGGAAGCTTGGAAAGGCAAGAGTCATGCGGTCAGAACAACAACTGCACTATGAAGGGAAAACATCTTGAGAAATGGAGGGTTCTATGAGTTTCTGTCATAGAATAACATTGTAAAAACCCAATTTGAAAAAATGGGGTTTATGGTCAGCCTGCCTATGTAGTATTGAGTCTATGAGAAAGGCGGTATATAAATATAAATAAAGAATAAAATACATCAGATAGGAAAGGAGGACAAAATTGTTGGTAGCTGGGAGACATGGGACCTTTGCTGAACGTGATTCGCTTCTGAGAAAACGTATATCTGGGACTTGCCATGTGGATGGGCATTGTGGGAATGTTAAGAGGAATATATGGCACAGCATTAAGTGCAAGGTGGAACTACCCAACCCATTCGACCCGAGTGAGTGATTCGAGCAACGCTTGAAAGAAAACAGTTTTTTAAAAAAGGGCTTCCCCCAATTTTTCTGGAATTTTTTTGTGGAAATTAGACAGGTGAAACTATTTTTTAAAACAATTTTCAGAGTTCTAGGGTCACCCCACTGACCCCCCAGAAGAGCAAAGATCACTGTTTTTAGGGAAAATGAGGTGCAGGAATTGGTTGCAGGGTACCCCCTCCTCACTGAAATTAGAAATGAAACTTTGGCTTTTTTTTTTCATGGCCAGGGCCCTGGCTTTTGAATCCACTTTGTTTGGAGCACCTCAGGTGCAGGTGATCAGTTTTACAGAGCTGTAAGTAGGAGCAACACAAGGCGTTGCTCAAAACACTCATTGGTCCTTAGAGGGAAATCTAATGTTGTTCCTGTAAGTTGGCTGTTTGTTTCTGGGTGTTTTTTCCTATTCCCCCCTCAGGCTGAGCCTAGCAGGGGGTGAAGGTTGGGGCACTAAGAATTCTGTCTCCAGCCTCAAACTGACTGTTTGCAGGGATCTGCCAGGTGTCTGTGTTATACTGATTTTCAGCAGGATTTTTGCAGGCAGCTCAATGTAGATGTTTATTTCTAGGGGTTTTTTCTTTCCCCCCTCATCAGGCTGAGCCTATCAAAACAGGGCTGAAGGCTGGGCTACTCAGAATTATGTCTCCAGCCTCAACTGAGTGTTTGCAAGAACCTTGCAAAGTAGCTGTTATATACTGATTTTTAGCTGAATTGTTGCATAGTAATTTTCAACTGACATTCTTCTACTAAGAAGTGCATTCAAAGGTCAGGAACTAGCCTGCAGCTAAATGGGGAACACCTGCCTCTCTGTATAACTGATAGCTGTCATTACGTTTTATGGCCGAGGCATTCAAATACCTGTCTCTTAAAAAAAATTAAAGGGCTAGAACCAAGACGATCTTGCAAAAACTAACTCTAAGAACTATAAAAAAACCCTGGCAGGTAGTGACTTGTAATTTGGGGTGCACAGTGCTGAGACATACCCCTACAGACCCCTAAAGCACAGATGTTGTGTGCAGAACACAACTATGTTTTTGAGCGTTTTTGTGCTGAACTCACAACTAAAGCTGCAGCATTTCAAGGATTTGAAGGGTCATTAAAAAAAAACCCTGGCAGGTAGTGACTTGTAACTTGGGGTACACTGTGCTGAGACATACCCCTGCAGACCCCTAAAGCACAGACATTGTGTGCACAACACAACTATGATTGTTTGAGGCTCTTTGTAGTGGTGAACTCACAACTTCAGCTGCAGCAATTAAAGGGTTCAAATGGCCATAAAAAAACCCTGGCAGGTAGTGACTTGTAACTTGGGGTACACTGTGCTGGGACATCCCCCTACACAATCCTAAAGCACAGAAGCTGTGTGCGCCAACACCACTATGTTTGTTTGAGCGTTGTAGTGGTGAACTCACAAGTTCAGCTGCAGCAATTAAAGGGTTCAAATGGCCATAAAAAAACCCTGGCAGGCAGGAACTTGTAACTTGGGGTGCACTATGCTGGGACATGCCCCTAAACAACCCTAAAGTACAGAAGCTGTGTGTACAGCATAACTACGTTTGTTTGAGATCTTGTGTTCTCAGTTCTATGTCAGGTCTATGATTTACATAGGAATGAATGGAAAACGACCCTTTAAACCTCAATGACTGGCTGCTAACTTTAAACCCAATGAGTGGTGTTTACAACACCCATGTTACAGGTATATGGCACACCTGGGAATTTTTTTGCAGGTGGTTTTCTCAATTTGGGCAGGCTTACCAGATCGCCGACCGGGACGTTCCTTTTTGCCCTTAAGGGCAGCGGGGGGAGGGGCGATAGGAGCCGGAGCGCGCTCCGGCTCCTATCGCCCCTCCCCCCCGCCGCCCTTAAGGGCAAAAAGGAACGTCCCGGTCGGCGATCTGGTAAGCCTGTATTTGGGGTACCTTAAACATGTGACAAAAACTGGCATTTGGAAGTTCTGGGGAAATATGGCCTCGGGTCAAAATGGGTTCCAGTGGATTGTGCACCTACAATGCCTCAACAGCATTAAAGGCCACTAGTGTGGAAGTACCTTATTGGCCTGAGTATAAGACTCACTTCCCCCCCCCCCCCAAGGCAAGTCTTTAAAATAGCGGTGTGGTCTATAATCAAAGCCTAGTGTTTTCTGCCTAGTGTTTTCTGCAAAGCACTTTCAAGCCAAGCCTCTCTGAATCTCTTTCAAAGGCATTTTCAATCCAAGCCTCTCAGAGTCTCTTTACAAAGGTAAAACAGGGCTCCCCCCCCTTTTTAAAGTGCAACAAGCCTTTCCTTGCAGCTCTTAATCACTTGCTAAATGGCCGAAAACAATGATCTCTCAGCAGCCTCTAGCCTCTGGAAGTATTTGAAAAAATTAACCCTTAAGTTCTATCCCCAGGACTCTGTGGAAACTAAGATATTTATTGATCTTGCAGTTTAAAAGTTGAGAGTGCAGTTTGAAAGTTGAGAGCAAAAGCTCCTGCATAGGCTTACCATATCCAAAGGGGGAACAGAGTGCCTACCTTTAGGCTGCAATTCTATGCACACTTTCCTGGGAGTAAGCCCCATTGAATGCAATGGGACTTACTTCTGAGTAGACATGCATAGGATTGTGCTGTTAACCATTGAAATGTGGGCAGGTGCAGCTCATCATCATGGAAGGGTGCAACAAGCTGCACCTGCCCAAATTCCAAAGGTTAAAAGGTAGGCCCTTTGGATCTGGGAAGGTTGCTTATACTAGGGTGCCCAGATTCAATAAGGGACAGGGTGCCTATGCCTTTAACTGTACTAAAGCTGTACTGTTTTACTAATGTGTATATTTAAGTTAAAAAAAAGTTAAAAATGTATTTTTTAAAAAATAGCACCAAACTTTAAGGGTGCGGCTTATAATCAGGAGTGTCCTATACTCGGGACAATATGGTAACCCAAATTCAGTGGAACATGACCTCAGGATGCTGCCCTTGAGGAAGCCCACCAAGATCATCCAGGGTATGGCCAACTCCCGGTTTGTTAGAAGAAGCCAGAGAAGCTTTGGGTTCATGCACCTGAAACGCTGATTAATTTGATATAAGGAAAAAAGTAGCAATTTTTATCCTCAAACTGAAAGACAGTTGAGAGGCCACAGAAAGTTGAAAGCCTAAGGATTTTCAAATGTTGAAATCAAGCTTATGGGAAATACACTCAAATTGGTGTGGCTCAAAAAGAAGATTACACTCCGTGGCAAGCTTTCCTGAAAAACAAGTTATTCACCTGTTAACAGATGGAATATTGCTCCATATGTGTACCGCATTCTTGATTATGCCATCATGTTGTTTGTATCTGAGTACACCTTCCATCTTTTAAGAAAGAAATTCATATATAAGATACCTCAATAGTTAGAACTACATCTTCCAACACAATATGGTATGCAGGTAGCAAAACATTGTAGAGAAACATCTCAATGATGGGAGACTGTAACAGGCACTGGCGTCACTACAGGGAGGGGTGCCGAGCTGTAAGTTCTTCCATGATCGGAGCCTTTGTTACACGGAAGAATGAAGCGCCCCGCCCCCGCGCCTTCCGACCCATTCAAAGCAGTGAAAACAACGCGCAGGGAGTCTCCTGCTCGTTGTTTTCACTGCTTTGAATGGGTCGGAAGGCGTGGGGCGGGGCGCTTCGTTCTTCCGTGTAATGGAGGCTCCGATCACGGAAGAACTTACAGCTCCTCCCCCCCCTGTAGTGACGCCAGTGGTAACAAGGTCTACAGTTTGTTCTTCCCATGTTTGTGAGTAGATGGGTCAATTATGACAGCCGTGGATTGAGATCATTAATGAACAGCCCAATCTTATGTAACTCCCCTCGCGGCAATGCAGCTGCACCAGTGGGGTATGCGCTGTATCCTGTGGGGGAATTTCAGGCCCCGGAGGTCTCCTCTGGGTAATTTATTCCTTTGCCTGGGAGTAAGCCCTTGCTGCCAGCCTGCCCCATTAGGTCTATTTGGACCTGCACCAGCTATATAGCTGGCACAAGTTCAAGTGGACCCGAGAAGGTGGATTGAGGCCGGGAAGGGGGATAGGATATTGGCGGCGGCACTGCTGCTAATACTGCCTCCTTCCTGATCTTGATCTGCCCTCCTTCCCGACCCAATCTACAACCCGTTCCTCCCCCTCCCCACTACCCTCCCACCTCCTGAGCTGACTTACTGGTGCCAGCGGGGGACATGGATGGACCACTGGTGCATGAACTTGGCTGCTCGCTGCTGGCGGCGGCGGCGGCAGCTAGGCCATGCTGAATGACATGCTACACTTTGCACAGCCATAAAGGAACTTACATTGCCAGAACACTAGTTCCAGCAGCATAAGGCTCTATTTGGATTGGGCTGTGAATAGCATAAATGCTCATCACTATGAAGAAACAGCCACACGATGTGGCCCTGAATAGACTGAAACAGAGACTTACAGCCCAATCCTACCTAAGATCCCATGGTTGTCCGCCGGATCCTGTGCACCAGCAGCCAGTGTGGCTGCTGGGTAGGCGGTCTACTTCGGAAGGAGACGCTCGTCTCCTTCCCCGAGTGTAATGGCCAGCCGTCCGGACCGGCCTCCTCGGATTTTGGCCAGCTATTTTGCTGGCGGAAGTAAGAGGAGGTCGTGCAAAGCTCCGGCGCCCGGCGGGGGTCAGGATTTGGCTGACGGCCATCCCCCTCCCGGGCCACCAGGGCCAATGGCCACCCTCCCTTGGGTGGCCGGACCGCCCCAGCGGCTAGCGACGGGAGACTTACCATCTGCTGCTGGACGCGGCTTGGTCCGTCGCCGGGGTGAGGGAGGCCGGGCTTGTGCTGGCCTCCCTTACTCCCAAGGAGGTGCAAACGTGCCTTACGGCACGTTTGCGACCTCTTCCGGCTCCAGAACGCTCGTTCCGGCACTGGAAAGTTAGGGAGGATTGGGCTGTTAATGCCATAGCACACAGGGTACATGGATCAGAGGCATCGTAATGGGGGCTCCACTCCCGGGCAGCACGTCTGGGGGGGCAGCACTCACCCCGGCGGGGGCGTTTCGGCGGCATTTCGGCGGTGATGGCTCCGTTCGTGCCGCTTTTTTCTCCGTATTCTTCGCCATGATGGCCTCCAGAGGGCTTGCAAAGGTGTCTGGAGGCTTCCGGAGGGCAGGGAAGACATTTCCTGTCCACCTGCCCCCTAGGGTTGATTTTTGGCCTCTTGGAGGCTGCTGACATCACCCCGGGGGCATGGCTTCCAGCTGACGTCACCCCCAGGGGCGTGGCTTCTGCGGGGGGCATCAACGTGGCCCGCCGACCCTGGCAGGGGGCCGCGTTACTACGCCTCTGACATGGATGACTGATGAGTGGATCCAATAAATATCTGGTCCACGTGAACTGGTGACTGGTGGGTTATCGGGTATTCCCTCCCTAGTCCTCAGGCATTTACACTACAGCTGGGAGTGACTACATGACCAGTTCAGGCTCTGTTATCATTACTATTATTATCATGACACATTTACCAGCATCCGCTGGCCTCTGCTACCAACCAGAGGTCGCACCTCCTGCCTCCCACGGTAAATATCATGTCAAGCCAATGATGATCAACCAGATGATGACCACCATTGTCCAGAGAATGGAGCAGTTGCAGGGAGCTCTCACCTCCTCTTCCCTACTTGAAAAGTACCTAGCGCAAGTCACCTGTGCTGGGTGCCACCCTCTCCTGCCTCCAACACACCTCCCACCCACCCACCCATTCTGCTCTGTTCCTCCCTCCCCTTTGCTCTTTTCCACCCTCCACACCAACCTACCTGAGTTGGTGGGCCTTTCTTGCCCCATCTCTGTGTGCAGCGCTACTCCAGTCTCTCTGGCAGTGTTTCAGAAGCATGCAGTTTTGCATGCTGCCGGAACACTGTTTGCGACAGCCATAAAGTCACTACTGCTACCAGAACACTAGGATTGGGCTGCTAAGAAGGTGTGACTGAAATAACCACATATTTTCCCCAGAGGCATCGCTGGGGGGGGGGTAGTACTGCAAGTTCCACACAGTTCTACTCCGGGTTACCAGGTGGCCCCGCCCCCTCGCCATCAGAGCCATTCCGAGCGGCAAAGGTAACTGCGCGTTGCCATCGCCACTTGGAATGGCTCTGACGGCGAGGGGTCAGGGCCACCTGGTAACGTGGAGTAGAACTGTGCGGAACGTACAGTACCGCCCCCCCTCTAGCGACGCCTCTGATTTCTCCGCTGTTTACCTTGCTCCCATTTCCCACCTCTGCCTCTCTTGTTTCACTTGTGTTGATATCTAGATTCAGAGCCCCTCAGGCAGGGACCTGTCCTCTCATTCTTTGTCAAACATCTGTAAACAAATGGCACTAAACAAGCACTTCACAAAGCAGTTTACATAGTTGAAACAATAGCTGCTTTCCTTTGTTTACTTCCTGGATCATTGGTTTTGTACTAGTAGACCATGACAAATACAAACAGGTACGGTAGTTGGATCAACTCCTGCTGATTTTAGATTTATGGTTTAGATTTTTAGGGAATACAGTAATTTGAACTCGTTCGGTGTTCTTTGCATTCTCAAAAAGTGGTGTTATAATTTGTACATGTTTTCCTATTAAGGTTCTTTTTTGGGCTGGTCTGCACATTAACTTATCTATGCCCCAGCTACCTTTTTAATTATGAATTTCCATTTCCCATCACAAAACAATTCAGCTTATATAAATTATGAAATGGAAATTTCACAGCAATGGTCATAGCTAGGACGTAGGAACCTGCCTTATACAGTCTTGAGCCACTGGTGCAGAAACATTCAGTATTATCTACACTGATTGGTACTGGCTCTTCAGGGTCTCAGGTGGGGATCTTTCTCATCCTTACCTAGAGGTGACTGAACCCAGGGCCTTCTGTAGGCACAGCATATGCTCTACCACCCCTCTGTATTGCTCCATTAGGCACTCTGTTGCAACTGCAAATTGCTCCACTGAAAGTGTGTATTAAATTTAAGACTCGTAAATAGAGAAAACCAAACAATCTACACTCATTAACTTCTTGAAAACACCGTGTTTTGCGGTTTACCTTAAGGAACCGAGAGGCTGTATCTCTGATCTCTTCCTCTAAAACCAAATTGTCGATAAACATCCAGAACATCGCTGGGGGTTTCCCATACTGGAGGATGCGATAAAACTGATAAAAAAACTTCGCTTGCAAGGGGGGAAAAGAAAACAGGACATAAGGAAAGTATCATAAGGTACAGATGTGGTCTGTAGTTCATTAAATAGACAGAAAGCGAAACACTGAAGCACTTCTTTCTGAAGAGTACACTTGCTCAAGACCATACAAAGCTTGAAGTGGAACAGATTTTTTCTGCTTTTTAAATCAGCCGCCTAATTAAGTTTGGCAAGTTCTTCATTTCTCCACCCCCATAATTCACAGGTGGGCAGCTGCATCCTAGTCAGGATGAGGGTTGCTCCGGCACAGCCGGGGCTTACCTCAGGAGAAGGGCTCACCCCTCGGTGCATGCCCCAGAGGCACACGTCCAGGGGGGTGGGAACGGGCCGGGGATATGGCAGAGTGCACCGTCAATATCCCTGCCCCCCTCCTCGGCCCGGTCGACCAATGGGCCCCTCCCCTGTCATCCCGGCCCTCCTTCCTGCCGCCCAGTGTAGCCCTTACCGCATCGGCTGGCGTAGGTGCAGGTATGTGGCGGAGTAAGCGGTGCTGGCTTCAGTGCTGGAACCGCTTACTCACTGGGTGCCGCAAAAGTGCTTTCTGGCACTCTCGCGACACCTAACACCAGCGGAGCAGGAGCTCCGCTGGCGTGATTCTACGCTAGATTGCACGGATACTCTGTGTAAGAATACCAAATATTAAGTACATTGATTGGGACCTAGTAATTCACAAGTGTGGAGCTAATCACCTACCTTTCTGCTCTGAAGTCCAGTTAACACATGCAGAAGCAGCCAGGGGCCCAGGAATCCCCCTGCTCAGTTACTATGAGTGACAGCCAAGACAGTTATTTATAGAAGGTGGTGCTGGACTTGGACAAACCTGTCAGCTCAGTCATCAACTCACCAGGCTGTTTTGAGGAAGAATGCAGCACTGATTCCCCCATATCCCCCCTCCCACTCTTCTAAGTGGGCTGCTGGCCCCATCATTTTAACTTATAGTTATCATTGACATTTACTGTTTTATTGTTGTTTTAATCTATTGTTCTTTGCTGACTTGAGGGACCATTGTTTGAAAGGTGGGATATGAACATGATGCTATGCGCTGCAACAAGGAGAGTCATGCCGGCCACATGACCACGGAGGTGTCTTCGGACAACGCTGGCTCTTCGGCTTTGAAATGGGGATGAGCACCACACCCTAGAGTCGGACACGACTGGACTTAATTGTCAGGGGTCGCCTTTACCTTTACCTATATCTGCATAAGACTGCATGATGAACATGAACTGCAAGATGCTAAGACTGCAGTCCTATGCAGATATAGGTAAAGGTAAAGGTGACCCCTGACAATTAAGTCCAGTCGTGTCCGACTCTAGGGTGTGGTGCTCATCTCCATTTCAAAGCCGAAGAGCCAGCGTTGTCCAAAGACGCCTCCGTGGTCATGTGGCCAGCATGACTCTCCTTGCCGCAGTGCGTAGCATGCAGCTGGAACACGGAGCGCTGTTTACCTTCCCGCAAGTGGTACCTATTTATCTACTCGCATTAACATGCTTTGGAACTGCTAGGTTGGCAGGAGCTGGCCAAGCAACGAGAGCTTACCCTGTCGCGGATTCGAACTGCCGACCTTTCGATCAACAGCTCATGGTTCAGCGGTTTAACCCACTGCGCCACCCACTGGCCTTATGCAGATATACACAGATTTAAATACCAACCTGGCCAGCTATTGTGATTGGAGTCATTCCACCATGTACAACCTGAGGATGTGGGCAGGGGTGTATTAACCCATGGCTGGGCCCCTAGGCGTTCAGGTATTTTGGGCCCCCTCCAGCACTTCAATCTTTCACCCTACTATAGCGTTGCTGACTGTGATCCATAACCGGGACATTCCGGGAGGGGCCCCTGAAGCCTAGTCAGCCTTATGGATAATACACCCCTTGATATGTGGGCAGGATCTTTTGGAGTGTACAGCTATCCATGCGCCTGCTCAACTGTTACCTGGCATGACTAGTAGGATCCTACTAGGAAGGACTGGCCTGGTGGACAGGGAGGGCTTTAAATTCATCTTTGAAGGAGTGGGTATGGCAAACTTGTTTAAATAGGAAAATGGCTTCCATTGCAAGCCAATGGAAGCTTCTTTTTCGTGTTTAAAACAGCATTTGAAAGAGCATCATTGGGAGTGGAACTAAAGCAAAGTTCTAAGTTACTGTTCCTCATGATTCCATTTCTTTTTGCAGCCCTTTTTGTAGCTGCTATTTAAAACACACGCACGCACGCACGCACACACACACACAATCACCAGGTCATTTTAGGGATTTATGTGTGACTTGCCCGTTAAGCTATTGCTGTATAGGTGCCATCCTATGGATATTTACATGTACATTGTAAGTAAGTTCAGTTGAAATTAGTGGGTTCAAAATAAATGGTTACGATTGGATTGTAAGTCCATCCTACTTCATGGAAGTGTGAAGACTAATGTGATAAAGTTGTACAGCACTTTGTTCTGACACAAGAGCTATATGATTGATTAACAAATAATAGCTACAATTTCATCAGAGTTACCAACCCTCCTGGACTGGCCTGGAGTCTCCAGGAATCAGCACTGATCTCTAGGTGACAACTGAAAGCTACCCTGGACATTTTGACTGGATCTTCTTGGCTTAATGGCATCAGATTGGAAAAAGACATCTCTAGGAACAGTTTCTCTCATGGTTGGTAACTCTATGCTTCATATATGACTGTACACCTTACCGGAGGGATGTTTGTATCCAACTGGTGGAGTTGACCCAAAAATGAAATCAAAGGGTCCCAATTTTTCAATCTAATAAGTAAAAACAACAACACCATTTCAGAATTTGGGGTTCAGAAGAGCATTTGCATGGATTCCTTTAAATGTAAAGGGCTTTGTAGAAGTCCACTAGCTTGCTTTATTGACATTCTGATACCTATGGATATTTACATGTACATTGTAAGTAAGTTCAGTTGAAATTAGTGGATTCAGTTTTAGTTCAGTTGACATTAGTGGGTTGAAATTAGATGAGGAAACTTCCCAGTCTCTGAATAAGCCAGAACCTGCTGCTAGGTTAAGTCTAACCACTTTGCTACTAACTCTTCTAGTTAGTTCAAGATCAGGCTTTTGTGATGAAGTGCATAAGTGATGAATTGCAAGTACGCAAGGCTGGCCTGTCCGTGAAGCCAGCTGAAAAGCTCCTGTCGAGCTGAGGGGAGCAGTGAACCGATGAGAGATGCCCTCTGCCTCCCTCCAACTCGCCAGTCACCAGGCAGCTTCAGTCAGCTCTCTGAGCCTATTCCCCCTCCCTAAGAGTGAGAGAGATGAGAATCAGGCCAAAAGCAGCCCTCTTCTTCCTCCTGTGCTTCTGGAGGAAGAAAGGAGGAGGGAAAAAAACACCCACATTTGTGACACTGCAGCTGTCTCAGTCGCCTAGTTGCTTGGCAAATCAGCTAGGTAGACAGGAAGAGGCAGAGGATGCAATGCTCCACTTTGTCCTGTTTATTTTAAACAGGACCAGCATGGAGGAAAGGAGGCTGCGCCGGGGCAGCAGGTAAGCGAGCGGGATTGGGGGCAGGATGATCACACTCCACCTCTCCCTGCCTACCTGGTTGCTTTGCGAAGCAACTGGATGGCCAAGGCTGAAGCCTGTGACACACCGCCTGTGGCACAGAGCGGCGCGAAGTAAGGTGAAGTGAAGCCAGCCTTTGCTTTGCGCCGCGCTACTTCCTGGTTATACTGATCTGGAATAGTTCTCTCCGTTGTCTCCCTATGGCTCTGTCCGACGTCCCTAGTCTCAGTCAATCAGCATCAAGTCTTTTCAGCATTGGCTGAATGCTTCACTTCACGTCCCGCCCCACTGCACTGAACTCAGCCTCTGACTGGCCGAAGTTAAATTTTTCCAACTCCTATCGCATGGCAACGCAGCTCTTGTGCGTTGCCGCACAGAGGAGGAGAAGGCAAGGCAGACAGGACTCTTCACGCTGCTTCCGGATGCTTGCTGATGCTCCACACCATGTACACAGTGTGCTTTAGGAGGCCACAAAGCTTTTGCTGGGCCTGCAACTAAGTTGTCCAATTAAGCATAAGCAACACTAAACCTACATCACTATGTCAGATTTCTTGCAGCACCTCGCATGTAACACACACAGTTGGACAAACAATTCCGAGCATGGAATTGGCCGCCTTCACAGCCGCCGCACACTGGGTCGACACTTTCATCGACCTGTCCACCAGCACCCCAAGATCTCTCTCTTGATCCATCACAGACAGCTCAGAACCCATTAGCGAATATGTGAAATTTTGGTTTCTTTACATTGAAGCGCATCTGCCATTTTGCTGCCCATTCCCATTCTCCCAGTTTGGAGAGATCCTTCTGGAGCTCTTCACAATCCCTGCTGGTCTTCACCACCCGGAAAAGTTTCGTGTCATCTGCAAACTTGGCCACCTCGCTGCTTATCCCCAACTCCAGGTCATTTATGAATAAGTTGAAAAGCACCGGTCCCAAGACTGATCCTTGGGGCACACCGCTTTTCACCTCTCACCATTGTGAAAATTGCCCATTGACTCCCACTCGCTGTTTCCTGGTCTTCAACCAGTTCCTAATCCACAAGAGGACCTGCCCTCTTATTCCCTGACTGTGGAGTTTTCTCAGGAGCCTTTCATGAGGGACCGTGTCAAACGCCTTATGAAAATCCAGATATATAATATCCATGGATTCGCTCGCATCCACATGCCTGTTGACCTTATCAAAAAATTCTAAAAGGTTTGTGAGGCAAGACTTCCCCTTGCAGAAGCCATGCTGACTCTCTCTCAGCAAAGCTTATTCTTTTATGTGTTTTAAGATTTTATACTTAATGAGACTTTCCACCATCTTCCCTGGAACAGATGTTAGGCTGACCGGCCTGTAGTTTCCCAGGTCCCCCCTCCTTCCTTTTTTAAAGATTGGCGTGACATTAGCTATCCTCCATTAGGAGCAGGAGTCATTATAGGAGGAGGAGTGGTAGGCACAACACCAGGTAAGGGGGGCAGCATGAGGACCAGCCCTGCCTATAATGACTTTTAGGTACTTTAACCCCTTGATGAAACTGAAAGGCTGAAATAATTCTCTGGAAATGTATGGTATGAGGGTTGCTTATTCTCTGTGACTCTCTGCTTTGGCCCATTTTCGTCACTGGACAAAGGAAATAAAATGAGCGGTGGTGTCCTCCCCTTCTTAAAGCCAAAGTCCACTCAAGTCCATGGAAAGGCTGCCATTTAACCTCAGTGGTCAACAGCCATTTCAGTGGACAAAAGGCTGTCGCTGATTTTGGTGGATCTGAAAAAGTGGAGAATGTATATGAATCTTTTCATGTTGCTGAAGCAACAAGTCCAACAGCTCCTACTTCTTACAGAAGAATGTGGAGTTGGCATTATTTGCAAGCCATCTGTTCAAAATCAATTATGATGTTGATCTGCTCTAAATCTCCATTTTTAAAAACATTTTGTTTATTGAAGTTTTAACCCTAACCCTAACCCTAACCCTAACCAGGCTAGCACAGAAAAACAAACCAACCCCAAACAGCTTGTGAACATCTAACTAAGAAGAACAGACAGGAACATAGCTGGAAATAAACCAGTGAAATAGTTTTATACAAATTAGATTTACAGCTCAATCCTATTTTCCCCTGGCACAGGCTCTTCAGTGTGGGTCATGTGGCCCATGCTGAATCCTATCTGGGGAAGGCATTTGCCTGCTTACCCAGGGTAACCCCCCCCCAGCCGCCACAATGGGGCTATTTGTGATTGTGTGACAAGGAAGATGAATGACCGTAGCAGCATAATGATGGATGGGGGTGAAGGGTCTAAGAGGACCCAACAGAAGACCAGCAAGGAGAAGGATGCAGTAGTCAAGACAAAATAATGAAATCTTACAGATGAGGAAAAAAAAGAAGGCCTACACAATTTGTGGCGTATATCTACACTCTGAACCAGGGGTTCTAATGATGATGATGATGAACTCAGCAGTTCAAAACGGGGGGAGGGCGGGGGGAGTGGATTGAGCCTGGGAGGGGGGTGGGACTGGCATCCTCGTCGGATACCATATCCTATCCTCCCAGGCCTTGACCCCCAACACAGGGCTTCTTGGTTCTCTGCCGGTCAAAGAGCCAGCAGGGATTCAAGGAGCCCCATTGTGGCAGCAGGGGGTTTACCTGGGGTAAGCGGGCAAATCCCGCTTAACCCAAGTAGACCCCCCAGCTGCCTCCTTCCCCGATACGGCATGGGTCACGCGGCCCATGCTGCACAGCCTACTCCAGGGAAGGATAGGATTGGGCTGCCCATCTTGATCCCTAGTGGTCCCAATGCAGCACAGAATTAGGTGTGCAGAAGCCTATTGAAATCAATGGGCTTAAGCACATGTCTGTATTGGATTGCAGCATTTTTTGAAATTTTATTTTGAAAATAATTTTATTTTTATTGTTGTTTTTGCAGCATCTTTGCATTTTCTAGCATTTTTTTCAGTCTTGTCAAAGGTTAGGAAATACGTGCTTTCTTTTCCTGAATGTAATTTTTAACTATTATTAACAATTCTGTAGTCTCTCACATACATTCAAATCCATTCTTTGGTTGATAGCAAATTTGTTTTTGGGTGCACCCAAAGGTGTCGCTCCGGTAGGGGCGGGGCCGTAGGTTTCGCTCGTCCTAGTCCCGTTTACCGAGCGAGCAGGAGGCGGCCCCGCCCCCTCACTGTCGGAGCCATTCCCCTGCGGAGAAAGCAGCAGGCAAGAGACCCTGCTTGCTGCTTTCTCCGCAGGGGACTGGCTCCGACAGTGAGGGGGCGGGGCCGCCTCCTGCTCGCTCAGTAAACGGGACTAGGATGAGCGAAACTTACGGCCCCGCCCCTACCGGAGCGAGGCCTTTGGGTGCAGCGGCATGCAATCACATTAGGCGTGGAAAGAATATTTGATATCATGTAAAGTTGTCCAAAGTTATCTCAGTGATATGTACTTACATCTTTTCTTACGATGTCTGTAACATTGTCCAGATATTTTAAAGTACCGTTGCCCATTCTTTTCCCCAGAAACCCAAAGCTCTGCAGTTCTGGAGAATGGAAAGGAGGAAATCAGAACTGCATTCACAATGCCAGAGAGTACTGAGCAATATTGAAGTAATGTTTGTACGTCTTGACAAGCTCTGAGAGCATGCATGCGCTGCTTGAAACAGACAGTTCTGAAAAGGATGTTTTGTGAGCTCTTTTCTGTGAAGTGTAAGGATAGCAAGTCCATAAGACAATTCGAAGGGGCAGCGCTGCCCCAGAAGGGGCAGCACAGCCTGACCTACAGCATCGCAAAACATGGCACTGTATAGTGCGCGGCCGGGTGGGCTGCTGCTGGACGTGGTGAGCGGTGCAGGCCGAGCAGCCTCCCTGGAGCCTCCAGCATCAGTAAGTCAGTGGCAGGGGCAGGCTGTGGGTGGGGAGGGGGAGGGAATGGGAGGACTGGGGGCGTTTCTGTGCAGGGAGGAGGCAGGGGAATAGGATTAGGGCCCTAAAAAAATATCCGCCATCTGTAGAGAATAAGGTGTTCTTTATCTTATTATATATTACTGCCCTAGGATATATTATTAGGGCAGATATATTACTGCTGTAGGGTGCCTCCATTGAAAAGGAGTTAAGTCATAATCTGGTCCTACTGTCCCACTGATTTGGCACAGAAGCAGAGTTGGACAGGCCCCAAAAGTTACCTGGTCCAATCCTCTGCCCAAATGCAAGAGTATCTGCTTGCTAGTTTGCCCTCTACCCCATACAATCCAGAGCATGGTGTGCCACAACAAGCAAAGAGCAGGGGCAATATAGCCATGGTCTCTGCAAAGCAAATAGCCCTAGGAGGCCCAAGCAAGTTAAACAAGCCATCGAATACAGGGGAAAGGGAAATAAGTTAGCTTGCAAGCCTAATTTTCCAGTTGCTTACCTTGAGTAATATCATCAAATAGGGAGAGCACATGAATTGATTTTCGCTCATTGGGATACAATGGCTGATAGATCCAAAGGTGGTTCTGAAACAATTGAAAAAAGTTTTTTGAACAAGCGATTTATTTGCTGATGGCCAAATGTGCCCAGTAATAGCAACAATTATACATGCCATATCGACAACCCAATCCTATTCCCCGCCACCAGCGTCAATGCAGCCAGTGGCATCGCTGGAGGTGGGGTGGAACACTAAGTTCCACACCATGCTAACCCTCCATTACTCACCAGCATGAGGTGGCCCTGCCCCCTTGCCTTTGGAGCCATTCTTTGGGGCAAAAGCAACGCGCAGGAAGGCAAAGCGCACTGCGGTGGATCCAAAGCAGGATCAGGGCCACACCGATGGAGCTGGGGGCACACTTCAAGGGAAAGGGACATTTGTCCCTTCCCCCGGTGTCAGCCCCAGAGGCCCCAATGGGCCTCCTCAGATGCGCACCAGCTATTTTTTGCTGATGCACATCCGAGTAGGCCGTGTAAGGCCGGCCAGACCCGGGAAGGGGGGTAAGGATATGGCGGAGCGCGCCACCGATAATCCCTCCCTGGCCTAGGTGGTCAGGGAGGGGGGTGTCATCACCCAGACACCACCACTGTCTGGACACCCAGGAGCATTTCCCAAGCTGCTTCATCGTCTTTCAAGGACAATGCAACCCTTTTCAGAACAGGTCAAAAACCTACACCAGGATCAGCAGGAACCGTAACCAACCATATGTTCATTGTGTTTGGATTAAGTTTCAGTTTGCTTGCCTACATCCAATCCACCACCAATCCCAGACACTGCTTCATAATCTCTTCCACATTATCGGAAGTTCATGAAAATGAGAGAGAAAGCTGAGTATCACCAGCATATTAATCACAAACCCACCTCTCAGGGCAACTCTGCATCCAGTGGTTTTTAGAAAGTAATGGCCAAAGAACAAGGCTTTCCACTAGATTGAGGTTATTCTGTCACTTACGATTTTATTTATTTATTTATTTATTTATAGAATTTATACCCCGCCTTTCTCCCACAAGGGCAACCAAGGCGGCTAGACGATGGAATCCATTTAACTATCTAGCCTCATAGCAGATGCCCCTGGAATCCCTTTGTTTGTTCTTCAATTTAAAACCAAAGGTGACACCACATCTACCATCAGACTCCTTAGGGAAAGCCTAGGTGCATGGTTCTCTGTTCTGCCCATAACCTTTAGCTTCCACCCATTAGCCTGAAGCTATGGTAAATCTTTGGTTCCCAGGTCTAGCCTTTCAAATGCTTTATCTCTGTATCATCAGAAACTTCCAATTTAAGGTTTGGAGAAGGCAAGCTCTTATATATTTGATGTACAGTCCTAATACCTAGGGGTAATCAAGTCTTCAGGATTACTGGGGACAGAGGAAAATACATAATCGGATGTCACTTTTGCAAATGACTGTGCTACATATTGCAGCTGAAAGAGGTTTTTTGCCACCTGCTGGAAATAGAGAATATATTTTAAATTACAGTTTTTCATAGAATATTTTACCTTCAGCTAGTAGCAGAGGTGGTGAACACTGACTGCCCCCTTCAACCTACATGGGACCTCTGCCAGATAGAGAGGATCTAGAATCTTATTCTGTGCAGTACATCCTGATGGAAAATTATGCAGTTCCTACAAGTATAAGCAACCCTTTGAATGTTTTACAACTGCAAATGTCAATGAAGTGGTCCCTTACAGACTCCTGATCATAGAAGTGCTTCAGTTCTGCACGCCACCTGGTCTTCCTCTTCAATAATCCATGCACATCCAATGACACACAGAGAAAACATATCCAGGGATTTGTTTCCTCAACTTCTTCTGCAGTGCCCGGACCAACAAGATTTTCCAGACACTCTTTGCAAAAACATCTAAACAAATTAAAGATGAGATTCTGTTGATGAATCACTGTTTGCTTTTACGCTGGAAAAATATTACAACAGATGCAAACATTCTCTACTATGTCACAAAGTACCTGACTCTGTGCAGCATTGGATATTATGCAATAAAGGTGGAGGGGAGTGGGTGGGGAAGCTTCTGGTATAACCCCCAAAGCACGCACTCATGAATTCCTCCTCTTTGAGAGAGGCACATGGTCCAACTGTGGGAAGAGCAGCACACACATTTCACTGCAGGGAGATAGCTGAGTTCCTGCTTTGGACATTATGCCAGAACTACAAAGGAGAAAGCACGACTACTGCTACTGCTGCTACTACTGCCATGCCATCTGTGTGCGCTGTTGTGCTTTTCAAAGAATTAAAAGACACATCCCTTATGCTTCCTTTCCCATGACTTCTCCATATTGCCTGAAAATTCCCTTGAGAAAGACTCTTACAGTGCAATCCTATCCCCCACAGGCGTCAGCACTGGGTGTTGCAAACATGCCTTAAGGGATGTTTCGTCACCCTGTGAGTAAGGAGTGCTGGCAGGAAGGCCTGTGCTGTCCTGCCAACACTGAATCCAGGCACTGCACGTGCCAGAGCAGGTAAGACCACTCTGAGTGGCACGGGGCTGAGAGAGGGCGGGGAAGGGGTGAGACTGGCGTCTCTTGGACGCCATATCCCATACTCCCTCCCAGGTCATGAGCCCCGACACGGGGCTGCTTGATTCCCTGCCAGCTAAAGAGCAGGTGGAGAACCAAGTAGCCCCATTGCGGCGGCTGAGGGTTTACCCGGGGTAAGCGGGCAAATGCCCACTTACGTTGAGTAGACCTCCAGCCAGGGCCTTCCACGGATAGGATTCAGTGTGGGCAGCCCATGCTGAATCACCTACAATGGGGGAGGATAGGATTGGGCTGTTAATATGGCGCAATCTTATGCACGTCTACTCAGAACAGAAGTAAGACCCATTGTGTTCAACAAGGCTTACTTCCAGGAAATTGTGTATAAGATTGTAGCCCAAATCAAGCAAAACTAAGGAGATGGAAAGGATATGTAAATTTGGGCCCGGCAATGAGCCATTTAATTGCTGAATGATCCTATTAGTCATGGTCCACTGGGGCACAGTCTGAGCTCTAGACCTGGGGCATCAGCAGTATTTTGTTTGATTGCATTATATTTTTATTTGATTCCACTGGGAGCTGCTTTGAGTGCTGCCTTCTGGAAAAGCCACTTTAAAATATCAATATAAAAACTTGCTTACTAGCACCTCAGAGGCAGCACACTACCACAAGATAGTGACAAACAAGGGTCCCCAGAGGCAGTAACTGGGGGAGGGGGCGGCGGTAATCACAACGTGAACTATAGGATTGGGCTCCAAATGCAGAAGATGTTGGCATATGCACCCCCAATTCACGTGCAGGAGGTTGTCAGGGATGTAAATATACTACCTATTTTGTTCCAGCTTTTAAGCTGGGCCATATAGCATTGATTCTGTGCCACATACAGAAAGATTTCTTCACTCCCAGCCTCAAACTTGTTAGTATCTAGAATTCATATCTGAGGCTTTGGGGTTCAGTACCTATGGCATGTCGGGTCATCACACATCAGAAGAGATTCACCCCAGCAGCAGATTGCACAGTCAGCCTGGGATCCGTCAGCGTCACACATGAAGAATCTCTCCAAAAACGTTTCCTTTCAAAAAACAGAAAATGGTAGTTATTTAATAATAATATTTAGTACTATTTAATATTTTATATATGTAAAATAATAATTTTAAATGCTAGGTGTTTAAAATGCCAAGTGTTGCTTTTATATAAAAACTAAAAAAATAGTTAATGTTTTGCGTGTTGAAAGCATATCACAAACAGTTTCTGAGTGACTCTCGCAACAATCTTTTAAGGTAGTAGGCTATTATCATTAACCTCATATTACAGATGGGGGGCTGAGGATGAGAGACAGCAGACTACAGTCATCTAGTGGAATCACACTTGTGGTGGGAATTGAACCAGGGACTTCCAAGTACACACTCTTAACCACTTGCTGTAGCAACAACAGGAGCAACACTACTTGGGTATATAGGATGAGGGGCAAGGCCAGCCCACCCACAAGGCCAACTCAAGCAGTTGCTTCAGGAAGCAAAGTGGCGGGGGGGGGGCATCCACTTCTGTCCGCCTGTTTGCCTCCACTGATCCTCTTCTTCCTCCTCCTCCCAGTCCCTGGATTGGAAAAGAAAGAGGTGACGCAGCAGAAATGGGAGAGGGGAGGGGAGGTGGGGGCTAGAGAGTTGGAGGAACAGAAGCTGGCACACCACCAGGTAAGGGGGCAGCATTGGACATAGAGGTCTTGGGCTTAGGTGACAATATAGCATTTACTTCTTCAATTGTTCAATAATAATAATAATAATAATAATAATAATAATAATAATAATAATAGTACTGAGATGTTAGACCTCAGAAGCTTTTATTCTACTGAATAATAATATTATAATAATGTATCTGTTGACCTTTTAAAAAAACTGTCTCTGGTTTAAGATCTTTGTGAACAGAAATATGTTTTTTTATTAGTTTATATTTGCATCAAACTTAATGGTTTGTAATTATAATTTGGAAAAATCTTGAAGTAAATCACTTTTTTAAAAGGTAACCCTATTGGTGATGATGACACTTTCCTGGCAGCTATGCCAAGAAGGGAAGTGATGCTTCCTGGGGTTCAGTCTTCCTGTGACTGAGAGACTCCACAGGGGTGGGGAGGGGAACCTGGCAGAATGGTCCATTCCACACTCAGGGAATGTTGGAATTCTGACTGCTCTCTGGGGAAGCTTCCTACTGTGGTGACCAGTGAGCCTGTGTCAGTGCCCTGGTTGATCTCTGGAATAGCGAAATGGCCTGGGGAGTTGACACAATTGCTCCTAAGAGTGCTCTTCCACTGATGAGATCCCAAGCCCCTGGCTCTCCAGGGAGCTATGAAAAAGAACGAATTGGCACCATGACAAGACCAGTGGATGAAGACTCATGACTAGTGTGACCGAACGCTGGTTAGAGATGACTTTAGTGGTGCCTATTCTGCGGTGGTGATGGTGACCAAAAAGCATTACTTACTTCTCTGCCACAACTGTGTCAGCAGCACAGAGTCATTAGTAGAGCTTTTCTGAGCAATGACGGGATTGCTGCATCTAGGCGCCCATGATGGTGATTAGGAACCATCAGTGGTTCACTGTGGCCAGTTTGCAAGACACTTTGCTGATAAAATTGCTTGCATCTGGTCCAGTTTAGACTCCACTTTGGGAGTAGTTTATGATGTTTCTAGGGCATCTTGTTGACCTATATATAGATGGATACTTTTCAGTTTATTCAGCCTGAAGAAGAAGAGAAGCTACTTGGAGTGTGAAATTGACCATGGGCCCACTAGACCTGGGTTTGGACCTAAACACCTGAAGGACTGCATTCTCTCACATGAGCCAACTCAAACACTGCATTTGTCATCTGAGGGTCTTCTCCGCATTCCACCACCTACTGAGGTGCACCTAGGGAGGACGCGGGACAGGGCCTTTTGGGTGGTGGCTCTCTAGCTATGGAATTCCCTCTGCTGACACCTAAGGTGTTTTTGTTTTGTCTGGCTTTCCTTTGATTACTCCGCTGTGTTTTCATTTTATTTTGCTCGTGCCATCTGCCAGTTTCTGTGTGTTATATTTTATTTGGCTTCTTTGTTGTGTTTGCTATGCTGTTTTATTTGGTAGTTTAAAATTGTTTTTATTGAAATTATAAGCCACCTTGGTGACCTTGGAGTAGAAAAGAGGCCTATATACAATACGTTGCTTAAATAAATAATGTGATCAAGCCTGTCAGCTGCTCACTGTGCATGGGGCACACATTCCTCCATGAAACAAAGGGTGCTGAGTGTGGATCTCCAGGCTTCCACAGCATATGCAGATTTCTACACAACACAAAAGCATTTAATCAAATGCAGGGTCTTTACACGCTATCTAATTTAATGCATAGCATTGCTTCCCACAGATTCCTGTAGTTCCACATTTTCTCTTTTATTAAAGATTCAGACATTATTAAGCAATAAAATACGTGGTGTTAAGAATACATCAGGTGTATAAGAAAGCATTTCATGTGGCTTCAGGAAATACATTCATGCTCTATTTTCATGATGTCAACTTCTTTCCACATTGCCTTAAACTTTGGAAGAAAGTGCTATGTCAGGTTTATAGAATAGCTTTTATTCCTTTTTATTAATAGTATTTAATGTTTTGACGATAGAAAGAAGAATTTTAGAGTCTTGTCATTAAATCATAAGAATTCTAGGAACTGCTTCTTCAAAATGAACTTGATACAAAGATGCCCCAATGCAGAGATCTGTATGCACAGCAGTTAGCTGTAAGCATGGATTGATGCCCTTCCCTGCTAAAAGATAGTACCAGTATGTGCCTTTTTCCTTGATGGGGGTGGGAGAAGGGAGAAGGGGGCAAGCCTGGTTTTAGTCCCTCCACACCACCCAAGAAAGGCGATTGGTGCTGTTAAAAAAGCACCTATTGGTGCTTCGCACATGGTTCAAATACAGTAATGGAAACTGTGCACATTTTTTTTTTTATTGCTGTGAGTGGAGATCCAAGAAAGAATGAATATGAATTTCCATTGCTGTTTTGGACTCATGGATTACACACTGGACAACACGAAATTGGCTCTGAAATGGAAAGAGCAAATCTTTACTAATTTCGACGTGCAGAAAACAAAAATGACAATAAAATCTGTCGATTGGCTCTAGTTTAGGAGAAGCCGTCCGCATTGCATACATAGGTGTTGTCAGTGCGATCGGGCATTTACTAGTACATGTCTATGGAACTATCTATTGCGGATTTCTCATAAACCATAGCCAATTTTGTATTTACATTGTCGTATTCGTGTTCAGCACCTCAAAATCTATAAGAAATGACTAATTTAATCTTGGGGGCATGACCTTTGTTAAAATATGTTGTCCAGTGTTATTAGTCAGTGGGGTAAATGCTCCAGTAGAATAACAGCATTATTAATAAAGAGAGCAGCCCATCCATTAAAGGAATCTAACAGCTCAATGCATGCAGGTGTACTCAGAAGGAAGTCCTATGGGACTTTTCCCCAGGTAGGTGTGCACAGAACGGAACCCTCACTGCACATGTCTGCTCGGAAGGGAGCCTCACTAATTTCACTGGTACTTACTCCCCGCAGCTAAGTGTGCGTAGGATTGCAACCTCAGATGATTAACTTTTTTATCACTTTTTTTAAACTGTTCAACAGATTATTAATCTGCACATATTTACAATGTATAAAATGATAATTCTGAATAAAATATTTGCTTTGCTTTTAGATGATGCAAATATGATTTCAGAAGAGGCATTCCCACCTGGGAGAGGGAAAATGACACCTTTTTGTGTAAGTTTCTGTTAATTATTTTAAACATCTGATGTCCAGCTAGTTGGGACACTTTTTTAATCAATCCAAAGGTTTTTAGTAAATTCATCTAACTAAAAGTGACAATAACAGTTTGTTGTAGTAGACAAAGCAACAGCAGTAACTGGAGCAGCTTCAACAGTAAGGAATACTAATATCTCACCTTCAATGTTTCTCTCTCTATGGATTACTGCAATGTTTGCTAGAAAAAAAAATCAAGACATTTTTCACATGCAAGATCTAAAGTGGTCCATACATCCAATATACTGACAGGGATAATGACCACTTTTTTCATATTCTGTTAATGCTGACATTATTCACACGTGGCACCAGTAGCACCAGTTTGGTTCAAGAGTTCTTTTTAGTGGGCCAGTTCAGATGATACTAACCAAGCCGATCCCTCTTTGTGTATTTCCACTGTGAGTGTGCAAGCTTCCCTCACTTCCCACTATGCTGGGAATTTTTAACAATAGCAGGGAGGTTACAGTACTACATTAACAGTCCAATCCTGCCTAAGATGCAGCCACCTGCTGCATCCTAGTCAGGATGTGGGCTGCGCCAGCTCACCTTGGGGGGAAGGGGATGTTCGTCCCCTTCCCCAGGTGTAACCTCCTTGGATGCGCGCCAACTCTTTAGCTGGCACGCATCCGAAGAGGCTATGTAAAGCCGGCCCGGCCTGGGAAGGGACTTTGGATATCGGCGTAACACAGCACCGATATCCCCTCCCCCTCCCAGGCTGGGCCGGCCAGGGGTGTGTGTGTGTGTGTGTGTGTGTGTGTGTGTGTGTGTGTGTGTGTGTGAGAGAGAGAGAGAGAGAGAGAGAGAGAGAGAGAGAGAGAGAGAGAGAGAGAGAGTGTCTGTGTGTGTCGGTGTGTAAATGTGAGTGGTCAGTTCCTGTAGCAGCCACAATGTATAGTCACACAGAAGAAAACTTTGGATACATTGTCCACAGGCAAAAGGGGAAGGTGCATTTAATTCCTCTTGAAAACAAGATTACCTCTATTTGCTGAAATTCTTTCTTCCAAAGAGCTCACAGAGATCACATCCAAACTTTGGTTCCCCAGTGATGCACCTGGGCATGTATGTGAGAGAGAGAGAGAGAGAGAGAGAGAGAGAGAGAGAGAGAGAGAGAGAGAGAGAGAGAGAGAGAGAAATAAGAACAGGAGCCCCTCATTCTTGCTATAGATCCAGGAACAGTCTGAGCGGATCTGCCACCTGCTAGTATGCACCCTCCCAAATAAATTACATGCAATTGCACGCACCTTACAGTATGACTTCCCCACCACCATCGTTAGTATGTGCCCCACCACTGTTGCTTCCTTCTCACCACCCAGCTCCTTAGGAAAGCAGCTGGGCGGGCAAGGAGAGGGGGGGTACAGTGACCTCCCCCTCCCTTACCTTCTGCTCCTGTGCTGCCTCCTTCCTCCAGGAGGTCCTGTTTGAAATGCTCCCGACAGCACCAAAGCTAAAGCTAAGGGGGTGGGGTGGGGGCAGGCTCCACATTGCCACTTTCTGCCTCTCTTTGCCCACCTGGCTGCTTTCCTAGGTGAGGAGGAGGCTGGAGAGGTGGTGGCGGCAGTGGCAGCGTCTTCTTTTTTCTCCTCTAGCGGTGCTGGGAGGGGAGATGGGCTGCGGCGGCTGCCCAATCTTATTCCACGCACACTTGTGAGTAGGAAGAAGATTGGAGAGAGAGCCTATTAAAGTGGCTCAATGAGCAGTGGCCAAGAAGGGGCCGGCAGGCAGATGTGTCTGTTCACTGCTCCCCTTTGACTAGCTGCTCAAAGTCAGGACTTTGGCTAGGCTGGCCCTGTATAGATCAGCTAATTTGTGATATGGCAAAATTGCAACAAGCAGCAGCAGCAGCAGCAAATGTCTTGGCACAGGTCTGTAGCCTGAAATGCTGGGGTGGAAGGAGCCCAAGATTACATACAGTATTCTGTTTCTGTCCCTCTCTTTCAAAGAGCTCACAGAGCTCACATCCAAGCTATGCTTCTCCAATGTTGTCAACATGCCAACATGACTTTTACATTTTTCCTAGAGAACACCATTACCTGTGCTTTGTCTTAGGGAAGTTGTAGAGGGGGTTTCTTCAACAGGCCCGATAAATATGATATCGGAAGAACTTTGACCTCTGAAGGACAGAACTGAGAGAGAAAGACACAGATTGTATAAACATACATACAATTATTTAATTGTAATAATTTTTAAATCAATTTTTAGATGTTGTTTTTATTAGTTTTCATCAACTATTCTTTACTGTTTTAAAATGTGATTTTTGTATTGTATTTTTTTTGTATTGTATTTTCTTTTTTGTTGTAAGCCGCCTTGGGTCCCTTCGGGGAGAAAGGCGGGATATAAATATAAATATTGTAAATGAAATAAATAAATAAATATATCAGGACATTATGGGAAGGAAGCATGCATAGGATGGCCAACACTCACTGAAGCTACTCCTGGAGATTCCCCCCCCCCCCCCGACATAACATAACGTCATTTAGCCAGGGAGGCACTATTAAAACCTCCAGGATTTCTTCCAGTAGGATCCTGAAGATTGATGTTGATTCCTGGCATCTGTAGGCCTATCATGAAGAGTTGGCAACTCTAGCTGTGTGGCCTATTCAGATTGCCACCATGGGCACACTGAACAATGGGGGTGGGGCTAGCATAGGCTGAAGTATCTCACCCATAAGTACTCTCAAGACTCTGTTTTAATTTTGCTTGCTTGTTTTAATTTAAACCAAATGAGACAATCAGAAAAAATGCATATTGCTTAGGTAAGGTAAAGGTATCCCTTGACAATTAAGTCCAGTCGTGTCCGACTCTAGGGAGCGGTGCTCATATCCGTTTCAAAGCCGAAGAGCCAGCGCTGTCTGAAGACGTTTCCATGGTCATGTGGCCGGCATGACTCAACACCGAGGCGCATGGAACGCTGTTACCATCCCGCTGATGCGGTACCTATTAATCTACTTGCAATTTCTTGCTTTCGAACTGCTAGGTTGGCAGGAGCCGTCGCACGGATTCGAACTGCCGACCTTTCGATCGACAGCTCATGCTTACAACAATATATAAGGCTAATTGCAGGTGTTCTTTATGCTTTACAATGGATATTAGACAAATCATAAGATTTTCTTATTTATTTACAGTATTTTTTACCCCGCCTTTCTCCCCAAAGGGACCCAAGGCGGCTTACAACAAAAAGAAAATACAGTGCAAAAAGTATAATAAAAAAATAGTTACATTTTAAAACAGTTTACAGAAAACAATCTACAGATAAAATACCTATGTTCATGGCAATCAAAGTACAGGTGTTTCTTCAGTATATCTCAAGTATATCTGAAGTTTTGGTCTTCACATTATACAAAGGGTTTGTTTGGATTTAATATCTATGTAGAAAATAGTAGTCCAGCGGTGCTCTAAATACTCTCAGAAGTACCATTGTGTTCAGTGTGGCTTACTCCCAGGAAAGTGTGCATAGGATTGCAGCTTAACAGCCCAGTCCTGCCTTAACAGCCCAATTGCAGCCCAAACAGCCCAATTTGACAGGATTGCGCCCTAAATCAGAGAAGGCCAACTGGTGGCCTTTGGGCCAGTTTGCTTGTTTTATTTTGTTATAAATACTGTATTTATAACCCACCATATTACCCAGTGATACCCAAGGCAGCTAACGTCATCAAACCTCCCTGCCAACAATAAAATTATAAAATACCTACCACAGACATCGAAACATAAAATAATAAAAAAAAATCATTGCAGGGAAACTATTATCAAAACTGTACTACAAAATAGCAGAATTCAGTTAGTTGCACCACTGGGATTGTCAAAGTCTTGACCTGGCAATGAAAGACTGTCAGACTTGCAAGCCATGAAGCAACTTTATCCGATAGAGCAGCTTTGGTGGCACTTGCAAATTCCAAACCAAGTCCGGTGAAAAATATTTCACCTGTAAGGCAAAGAAGCAATGAAGCTGTATTTTGCTGCCAAGATGCCCATTTGAGGAGATCTTTCACAAAGTATGATTATTTCTAAGAAACCCTCATGCCAGCGGGGTGCTTCATAGCTGTGAAGCCCTTACTGCCAGGTCACGTCACCTTGTGCTTATAGCAGGGGTGCACAACTTGGAAGTAGGTGGGGGCCAAAATGAACAGGCCGAACTTCTCTGGGGCCGCACGGGGGGCGGGTCCAGGAACCATGATGTCACTTCCATGTCACTTCCTCAGGAAGTGACATCATAGGGGGGTGGGTCCAGGAACCGTGATGTCACTTCCTCAGGAGCCTTATAGGATCCATGAATGGCTTGGGTTGCTTCCACGCATGGGTCAGTATCTTGAAAAAAATGGCCCCTGTACACATCAAAACGATTCCAGTCTTGGAATCTGTTTCTGGCAACTTGGCTGGACAACTCTGCTCTGAAGAAGCAGCAAAGTAGAAACGTCTCTTCACAAGACAGATGCTCTGTCTTGAGTGAGGCCCATTTGGCACAAAGTAGTGAGTGAAGGCAGCATCACACCTGGGCTTTCCACATCAGAAGGCATTGTTTTCCATACAAATGCAGAAGTAGGAGCAAAGTACTGTAGGTACTTCTGGGGGACTCAGGCTGCTGCATGCAAAAACTTACTGTGGTACAGAAACGGTGGACTCCACTTTTCAGAGGAGGTCTGTCTGCCCCATAATTACTGTATTTGCTAGAAAGGTGACTTAGTACCTGGCTGGCCTGTAACATCTGGCGCAGCTCACAGTGTTGTAGAGCCTCGTGATCATAGCAAGATGTCCCATGGTAGCGACGGACACCTTGATGAAAGTCTGTAGCTGGCAAAGAACCTCTGGCACAGAGAAGGTGATGTGCAGGCCAAACTTCTGGCACCCTGCAAAGCCCCCCCCCCAGCTTCTAAAAGTGTTCCAGAACTGCTCTTGATAATCAAGAGTAGTAGTTGAATTCCAATTCCTCAAATCACATTTACCCCACGAGCTCCAACAAGCAGAGTTCCATGCAGTTTTACTAAGAAGTCCCATTGAATTCAAGGGGCTTTTACTCCAAGTGGGCATATAAATAAGTGCCACTGGCCCTTCCAAGGAAAGCAGCATAGAATAAGAGTTGCAGAACATTTCGGCTGCGTTACTCAAACGTTTTTATTCCCCTTCCTCCCCCCTAGTAGCTTTGTGACAGTCACCCCACCCCCCACCCCCCCAGATCTCGCTAGCAAGACTGCGCTGCATCATGTCCTGTTTCACGTCTTCTTCCCTCATAAGAGTGATTTGGGTTTGGATTCGTGGCGGCAATATTTTAATGCTTGTGACTGTGCTGGTCGCACCAGAGGGGAAGTGGCCGTGGGTGGCTTGATCTTCTTCCACCTTGCTCTTATGGGCACCTGCTGGGCGGGGTATGTCCAGACCAGAAGGACCCCCTCTCACCCACCTGCCTCCGACAGGCTGGACATCTCCGCGTCGCTGCTGGAGTCCACCACGATGACAGTTGGCTGGTCCTCAGCCATCATGAATGCGAAAAGGCTGAGGACCAGCCGTGGGGCGCCGATCCCTCCCTGCTCGCCTGCACCAGAGACCGAAGCGCGGCGCGTGGGCGTGGCCCGGGTCTTGGCAAACCAGGAGCTTTGCTGCTCGGTTAACCGGCGCTTCCTCGCGTAAACGAAACTGCGGTGATGTAAAGTGAGTCACGGGTGAGAGTCTGTGGCGTCGTCGGGATCGCCGCGCCAAGGGCGAGAGCGAGCCAGGACGAAGAACAAATGATGGAATCAACTCCAGACTGAGATCGTCCAGCTGGACATCAATTCATTAGACGTCAAGTGACTTCTTCCTTCACGGATCCTCGACTCCGATTTTTATTTAGGATTAAGACTCTAATCGTAAGCGTATTACTATTTAAACCCCATTGAACTCAATCGGACGCAGTGTCGAGTCAAAACGGGTAGGGGCCTGCTGCCCGTTAACTTCGACGGGATTCCGCAAACAGACTCGTAATGAAGTCCCATATACTCCCATTGCATCCAACTGGGTTTACTTCCTACTGAACGTATTTAGAATTGCATCCTCCCACAGTGTACCAAAATCGAAGCAAGAAGCACATCCTGTGTGTTTCCACGCCTGCCAACTCTGTTGTTCATTTTTATGCTAATAATTTTCAACCTCGAGAGGGACGTTTTAAACATGTTTTAGGCTAATTCTCTTTTTTAGTGTACTTTATGTGTTCCCCAACCGTGTCTCCACTCCATCCATATACAGCGCAGAATCCACTTGGGAACTGGGGAAAGGGAAAAGATGTACCTCAACTGCTCAGAAGTTAAGGAATTGCCTGGCCTACTGAAATGAATGACAGAGAAGGGCCATTGAAACGCATCGGCTCCTTCCAAATGGCCACAGGAATGTCCGGAATCTCCGAATGGCCAGTGGCCATTATCCGTCATTCATTTTAGCACGTCTCCTAATAACTTGCGCTGGGATGTCCCCCCCCCCCCCAATAGCTAATCTGTCGCGGTGGTCTTAAAAGTTGTATCGCTCTTTCTTCGGGAAGCAATTTCTCCCCCTCTGAACCCGCTTGCTCCCATCGGCGTTCCCGTTCTCATCATCACACAACTGGAGCCCTGGTAGGAGATCTGATGGATATCCAGCCGAGTCAGTCCCCAGGCACCTTGAATCTTGAGTACCGGCCGGTACTCAAGTACCCTGAAAGAAACCCTCGATGAAAAGATCCAATAATGCAGACAGATGAGGAAATGACACTTGCATGCCCTCTACTGGTCGCGGTACTGAAAAGCACGTCCACATAAAGTTAAATCCATGAATTATAAGGATCACAGGGATCTCTCTGTCTCTCTGTCTCTCTCTGTCTCTCTCTGTCTCTCTCTCTCTCTCTCTCTCTCACACACACACACACACACACAGAATGAAACTGAGAACAATTCTGAAGCAAGAAAGAAGCTTCGATTTGGCAAATATAGAGCTGGAAATCTGTCAGGGAACCACAATCCGGGCTGCCCAACTAGACCGCAGACTGAGACTGCAGTGCTTACCTTTACTTAGCAGCAACTGCTGTCGTGATGGGAGGATCCTTGTACCAATGCAGAGGGGCTCGGGTACTCCTAGGACCAATGTGACATGATCTGCGGGAATGCGCTGTTTAGGGACATGCTTCAAACTGGGGGGCAAATTGCAACCTGGGGGGGGGAGGATTTTGGGCAGGTAATGGCAAGAGGGCAACTATTAAGGCTGCAAGAAAACTCAATGCAACTTACTTCTGAGTAGTCATGCATAGACTTGCACTGCCCTGTGTCTGTATGTCCTGTAGCCTTCTAAAACAGTTGCCAAGCACGAAAGGAAGGCAGGAGGCGTTGGAAGTTGATGTTCTGTTTGTTACATACGACGATAACACACTTTGCAGCCTGCTTGAGATGATCACCTCCCAACTAGGTGGGGACCACAGAAACACCACCCTTGCTGGTAAGACGACCAGTAGGCTACTTGCAGTGGCGGACTGGGTCTAAAAATATTGATTGCCAGGAGACAAAGGGGGCCTACCCACAACTATGATAATTAATATTTTTATATACTGTGGCCCTATGCTCTTTAATTTAATTTAATGCATACCGTACCTCTAAAAGGTCATTAACATGAACATATTGTCTATGTTTAAGGGGCCCCGCTTCATCAGGGCTCCACAGGGCCCACTTGCCATTGGTCAAGCTGACACCCTGGCCAGTCCGCCACTGGCTACTTGCCCCTTTTCTCAATGAGATGCAAATGGTTAGCGCTGTCATTCCTTTTGTTCCTGCCCTTTCAGTGGATCCTAGAGCATCACATGCAGACGTGATGTGCAAGCGACAGGTTGCCCATGTCTGAAAGACACAGCAGTGCCTGCCTGAGTGCATTCCAGGAGAGTTGAATGAAGAGACTGGATTAACAATGGGAGTATCAAGGCTGTTCTGCTGGTTAGCAACATGTTCTTGTGGGAGGACGCAGCTATGAACATCTTGCTCTAGCCACATTTGTTACTTGGAAACCACATTCTCTGAATTTTAGTTCCTGTGTTTTTTTTCCCAAGAGGGAAAGGTGGTTTCTAGCAGATCTTTTATTAGTAGCCCTTGAATGTGCTCTTTTCATTTAATTGAGAGTGAATATATGAAGCTGCCTTATGCTGAGTCTGACCGTTGATCCAGCTAGCTCAGTATTGTCAGCACTGACAGGCAGTGACTCTGCAGACAGGGCCTCAAACTTTCCTAGCTTTACCTGGAGATGCTATGGGCGTTCTGCATAAAAAAGCTTAAGCTCTTATCACTGAACTATGACCCTTAAAACTGCAATCCTCTCACTTCCTCTTCTACTCCACCCCCCTTTCTTTTCCAGTCCAGGGGAGTGGGAGGAGCAGAGGTGGGCACTGACTGGCACATCACTGGTTAAGGAGGGAACAGCATGTGGCACATCCCTTCGGCATCAGGAGGCCTTTGGCCTGTCTTGGTTCCACACACATATGGGGAAACGTGGGAAGACTTCCTGACATGCGCAATGGCTAATGTGGTTGGTTTGGATGTGGGAAAGGGGGGCTCAAAAACCTGCTTGCCTATTAAACTCACCTCACAGTGCCATGGCTAAGTCTCCTGCTCAGTCTCACCTATCTCACAGGGTTGCTGTGATGCACTGCTCTACACCTCTTGGAGGAAGAGCCAAATATAATGGGACACACACACACACACACACACACACACACACACACACACACACACACACACACACACACACACACACACACACACACACACACGAAATTGTGACTCGCAGGTGTGCCTTGCATCCCAGCAATATCCTTCTCAGAAATTGTTCTGATCCTAAATGCATTTGCTTAGAAGTAAATGTATGCATCACATTTGGATTCTGCCCCCCTAAGGAGCTCAATAAGTATACATATGGCTTCTCCAATCTTATATAATAATAATAATAATAATAATAATAATAATAATAATAATAATAATAATAATAATAATAATAATAATAATATACAGTATTTATATACCGCCTTTCTGGTCATTGGATTTCTCCTCCGACTTTAATTCAAGGCAGTGTACATGGGCAGGCTGTTCTAAACCCCAAGAGGTTTTTTACAATATAATAATGTTCTAATCTTTCATAGAACCCTTCATTCGAGATGTTACTTTCACAGTCCAGCTCTCTTTCTCTCTCTGACGTTCGCCTCAGCATGCTTCAGCTGACACAGGCAACCTTGACTGCCACTCAAGTGCTGTAGCTTGCAGCTCCACTCCCCCACAGAGGCTCTGCAGCTTATTAGCTCGGTGTGCCAGCAGCTCTCCGACAGACTTCCGGCCGTCTTGAACTGCTGTCCTTCAGATCTTCAGGCATTTGTGAGATGAACGCTCTACCAACTGAGCCAGACGTCCTGCCTTATACTCTCAACCCTGAAAGGTAACTTAGGTTGAGAGACCTGAACCCAAATCTCTCTCATCCAAGTCCCCCCACCCTATGCATGATACCACACTGGCTCATCCATACCACACTAGCTGCACTAAATGAACTCAATCACTTTGAAGTGTATTAGTGCCATAATAAGCAGAAGGGTGCAGCTGAGAAATGCAGTTTGGAAAGATGAGCCGAATTCAGCAGTCTGGATTGACTTGGGTGTTATTTGCCATCATCAGTTCTAGCATAATTGAGAACCACTCACCACCCTGCATATTCTCCAGTTTTAAATCTAGGCACCCTGCATTAAGCTTCACTGCGAGGTTGGGCACTCCCCATCAGATTTCAATTCCCCCCCCCGGTCAATATCAGACCCGTAAGCCGTATCAGAACCCACTTTCGAAAATCCCCTCGCTTCAAAGGTAGTTTGGCCTGCGTGGCATGAAGGGAGGGAGCTGCTGGTTGAGAAACAACAACTGAAAGGCCTTTGAGCGCGCAGGAGTTGTGCCGTTGTTTGGATCCTGGCCATGGTCAGTGCAAACGTGAGAGTTTTTCTGATTACAGATACAAGCCCTGGATGAACACTGGAGCCCCTGGATCTGGCCATGATGAATGAAAGGAATATAGACAGGAATCCTATGCACGTTTACCTGGGATGTGATAATTAATGGGACTTACTTCTGAGTAGACATGCATAGGGTGGCGGCTGCAAAGCATGATCATGGCTACCTGCCCTCCTGTTGACTTCCAGTCCCCATGTACTGTTGTTCTCCCACTAGCCTTCCCGGCTTATGTGGACAGTAGTCAAACTGTAGGCAGAAAGATAAGGGCCCCTTAAAGAAACCCACAAGCCCCAACAACCTCTGCCTCTCCCCATTTTAATCAAATCATTCCCCCCATAGCCTCCTAAAAACAGTAGTCAAGAGAATAGTCACAAACACTAAGGGGGGGCACCCCACCCCACCCCACTGGCCTCAAGCACTGATTTGCAAGCATTTCTGTACACTCCCATCAGGCGCAGGGGGATTTTTCTGTGGTTTGGGCAAGGCACAAAACCATTTTCTTACTGTGCTGGAGTTATAAATAATATGCAGTGTACACGGACCAGAGGCCAAATGCGGGCACATAGCATGATTAGTCTCTGCCACAAGTAAATGTTAGTGGCTATGAATATTATTAAAGCCAATTAAATTACCGTATGTTATATTTGAATTTGGAAAAGGGGTACAGTGAAAGATGGGGGTGGGCGGGTGCTAAGTGGTTTGGGATTAACAGTGTCTGCAACAGGTGTAGTGTGTGTGTGTGTGTGTGTGTGTGTGTGTGTGTGTGTGTGTGTGTGTGTGTGTGTGTTTAATAGGTCCACCACATCAACAAATATGGGGGAAGGTATAAAGTTAGGCCTGCATGTCCAGGTTCCTGTGTTTGGTCTTTTCCCCATCATGCAGCTGGCTTCAGCACAGGCAGTGCAGGAAACACGCAAGCAGAATCCTGCATAAAACGCAGTCAGTAGACAGGGGCAGCTGATGGCCCAATCCTGTGCAAGTCCTGTCCTGGGGCAGGGTGTCGCGCAAGTGCCGTAAAGCACTTGCCCAACACCGGGGAGCAAGCAGCACCAGTGCTGCGGCCGGCGCTGCTTGCCCCGCTGTCTCCCCGGCCCTGATCCGGTCGGAGCAGGTAAGACCTACGCCGGTCGGGGCAGGAGTGGGGAGAGGGTGGACCAGGCGGCGAGGGAGGGTGGCCATTGGCCGCCCTGGGCCTGGAGGGGGTGGGGATACCATGGACTGAGATCCCCGGTATCCCGAGCTCCCTCGAGGCCCCAGATACACCGACACGGCTGGTGTCACTGTGCACAAGCTTTAGAATTTGCGCACATGCGAGGAGACCCGGCCTCCCGCTGCTTACATGGGGGGAAGGGGACAATCATCCCCTTCTCCCGAGTTGTTCCTGGGCTGCCCCGGGGCAGCCCGGGAACTCAATAGGATACGGCAGCCGACCCTTTAGGCTGGCCGCCATATCCTACACGGGATTGGACTGCCTGTTCAGTTCAGGCCTTTTACATTCCAAAATAACTTATATATAGTTTACTGAAGAGCTTCCCACGTACAATGAAGTCATTTTATTCCCATATCTCACCTGAACGTTTCAAGGCTCTTCCCCTTGGTTTAGACTAGAAAGAATTTGTCTTTATATCACTTAGTATTTCTATAACAGCTTGTCCTTGGCAAGCTCCTCCTCCTCCCTCCACATGCCAATCACCTCGAGCGCCCTAGCCTCCAAATACTACCTGCCACAGTGTTTCAGACATTCCTTCCAAGGAGTTCTTTTGTGTTGACTAGGAAACGGTTTCTGATGAATAGAGTACAGAACAGGCTGCTCCTCAAGATCTGGTGAGCAGCAAAGTACAATGTGGTGTCCTCAGACAACATGGGGCTGGAGAGCATCACTCTAGCCCAGGTTGGTCAATGATTATTGAGGAGGCTCACACTGGAAGTGTCAGTGGAGAGGGAGAGCTGCAGCATCCATGCTGCGAACTGCACTGTGCTAGCATTCACTTTGGAGCTACAGATTTTTTAAATGTTTGTTATGCTTTATGGATTTTAATTGTGAGATAGCGCTTTCTGAAGCGTGAAAAGCACCTCACATGCATGAGCATGATGCGCTCCCTTCAACAATGCTAAGGTGTTAGCGTCTCCCCTATTCAGCGGTTTCACCGATATTGTAGCCCCCTTTCCCAGCCTTGATCCACCTACCTGGGTCCACTTGGAGTTGTGCAAAGCAAAGTAGCTGGCGCAGGTCCCAGTAGACCCATCAGGGCAGCAGAGGTTCCCTTACCTCAAGAAGACTTCTGGGACCTGACTTCTGGGACCTGTCCCGTTGGAATTAGGGTAGATTGGGCTGTTAATGTAACAGGAGCTACACAAATCTATCAAGTAGCCCTTGGGAAAGACAGTAGCCTCAACATTAACAAATGCCCCCAGGTAAAATTCTCCATTTATCTCCTTCTTAAGCCTGGGCTACACAGTACGCGTTCGTGTTCCGTGTGCGTCTGGTGTCCCACCCCCAGGTCAAACAACGGGCTCGGATTGGCCGAACGTAGCACAAATGCAGCAAAAGTTGAGCTGGGCTTGACTTTTGCTGCGTTTGCGCTACGTTCGGCCAGTCAGAGCCCGTTGTTTGACCTGGGGGCGGGACACCAGACAGATGCACACGGAACGCGAATGCAACACAAACACGTACACTGTAGCCCGGGCTTCACTCAGATGCTTCTCAACTAAAGTCTTTTGCAAAACGTTTCAGGGGCAGCAGGTGAGTGCCCCTGCTAATGATATAATCCCTTGTGCTTTAGGGCAAGTCCTGGCATTCCACTCCACCTCACCCCCCCCCCCCATTTAACTACATTGCTGGTCCTCCCTCCCTAGCCTTACTTCGCCTCTTTGATTCTTACAAAGCCATATATAGAAAACACTCTGCGCTACTAACAATCCTTAGTAGACAAGGAGCTGGCTAATACAATATTAGCAGATATGTAGATAAAGTACTTCCCAAAGAATATTGTACCAGATAAAAACTCTCTGCAGATAAAGAGCTAGTACCATCAGATAGTGAGATTCTGTCCCAGCCTGTTGTGTGAGTTTTCTACTTGCAGGGCATTTCGCCACATAAAGGAACTTTCACAAATGTGGCCACTCCACATGCAGTCTGAAATGGGACAGTCCATTCCACCACCACAGTCCATTCTGCCACCTCATTCCACTGCATCCGTGTACCAGGTCTCAATCTTGATATCTACTCCAGAGTGCAGCAGTGGGCACAGTTTTCCGCTGCTCCTGTGGCCCTCCATGGATTGGGTCCAGGAACAACACTGGCTCAGAATCTTCAGCAGCACTTCCAGTTTCTGCTCTGATTCATCAGCAGTTGTGGATCCAGCAGGTCAGTGATGGCAGATGTTGGCTTGATCACTGCCAAGCTAGGAAGTGCAGGACATACTAAACGGAATTTGTGGGCCAGGCTCCGATTACCAGGCTCCCGAAATAAAAGAGACTGTTTCATCATGTATGTTTCTAGCCGGGCAGTCGCCAACACAGTAAAAGTGATTCATCAGCCATTAAAAAAGAAGTCTGAGTCACAGGATTATATTTTTGTCATTTCTGGAAACATACTAATCCTTATTTCCTGGTGAGTCTTTGATGCAGCCACACCATTTCACATTTAAAGGCTTTGCTATTTAGCTGCTATACTCCTTTCCACAACTATGTCCAATTTTTTCATGTTTCATAACTGAGGAGAAATATTATCATTGTGCTGCTGAGGAACATTTTCCACATCTGGTGTCTGGAAAAAAAAACCCAAACACCCATGATGTGATTTTACCCATTGATGAGCTGGATCTAGTCCCAAACCTTTAAATGGGAGTTTAGATCACCTTCTTCTAGATTCACCTTCTCTGATGACTAGTTAATTCTTTTCTTCTCTTTGCTTCACCTGTACATTCAAGAAGATCTCTAGCCCCATCCCCTCTCAATTTCTTTGACAGAATAATTTGTTACGGAGAAATTTTTTAAAAAGCATCATCTTCTTGCACAAAAATAACTTCTGCTGGACCAGTGTTGCTTTCCTTTGTCCCATCTTGCTAACTCTTGTCACCTTTATGAATGATATAGTTTCTGGATGACTCCGCTGAGGAAAAAAACACTCTTTGCTTTTCAGTGTGCATCCAATGATCGCTGAGAACCTGCCTTTCAGGGTGAAATGACTACACTTTTTAACCTGCAGTGCCCACCTGAAATCAAGGCCAATAAATTCATTTATGAGTTCTGAAGCCATTTTGGTTTATTATTCTGTATGATTGTAATATTAATATTATAGTTTATCAATATTCTACAATCCTAAATTTGATGAAAAGAAAATACCAAGGGTTTCATTCTCTTGAGAAGAAGCATTTGTCTTATTTTTCACACAAGACACAGTCTGTTCCCTTCCTTCAGGATCCTCAGCAAAGAATGTTTCTTGATGTTTTTATTTCAGCAAAAGCTTTTGTGGACTGTGGTTTACTTTATCAGATGCAAGTTAGTTTTTCTTGACAGTTATACACCACACAGTTACTGATGTGATGTGGGAAAAAAACATTCAGTTATAACCTGTCGTTTTAATATCATGTCTAAGATGCAAAATGCACAGAGCAGCCCTCCGGCCATAGGAATTTTAAGTACTATATGCGGTTCATCTAGAAATGCCTCCTATGTTAAAAACAAATGAATAAACAAACTCAACCAAGGCAGTCTTTCCATCCATGCTGGTAGAATGTCAGGAAAGATCAATGGCTGTTTTCATGTCAGTCACAAAACATGCCATTAGATGGCGCTCAAGCATAAGTAATCTATTTCCTGGCTTTTCTCCAACCCCTAAAATGGTTTGTTGTTTACAAGAGCTGAAGAAGTCCAGGGTTGCTATTCGCGCCTCCTACCAGGCGGAAGTTCTCAATTTGCAGTAGCAATGGCAATGTTCCCGTTTGATACTTCATTCTTACCCATTTACTTCTACACCGTTAAAAGCCCTACAGTATTTTGTAGCTTGACGGATGTTTTCTCTTGCATGCTGACAAATTCCAGTAGTATGACCAGACGTCTCGAGACCTTTAACAGCCCTAATCTCCAGTGTTTTAACAAGAGCCACAAAAGAATCATCTGCTTGCGCAAACTAGTACATCTCTGCATAGCCAAAAAACATGATCTCATGCGGGTCCAGACATGACAATACTCATGGTGAAGCCTGCTACAGACTTCATTAAGTACTCCCTTAGGATGCTGGGCAGAGTTGCCTCTTTCTCCTGATTGTAGTTCAGAAAAGGGCAAACCAGGCTTATTCATATAAGTGTGTCAGTCTAGACAGCGAGTGTTTTCTTAACCCATAAAACTATAAAGTAGACAAGAAACCACGCAAAGCAAACCGAGCCTATTGCAAACTTGGCATTCCCCAACCCAAACTCTAGCCAAGCCAAGCTTACTATGAATGGATGAATGAATGAACGAACATAATACTGATTACGCTACTTCTCTAAGGAGCAGAAAATTGATATTGATGGTTGGAGAAGTTTTTCTCTAAAAGCTTTCCTAAGAGTGAGGATTTTATGAATGTTCTTGAGAAATGATTAGTAAGTGCCTACACATTCCTGTACACACAAACACATGCAGAATAAAAACAAATAAGCAAAAAATCTGTACTGTGGACTGGAGGGCAGGAGGTCTGGCTCAGTTGGCAGAGTGGCCGCCTCACACGCCTGAAGATCTGAGGTTGGCAATTCGGGACTCCCGGAAGTATCCGTGAGCAGTCGAAGAGCTGTCAGCCCATCACTGATAAGCTACAGAATCTCTGTGGGAGAGAGAAGCTGCAGCTGCAGTTGAAACGTGGGAAGTGAATGTCAGAGAAAGAGGCCAGACCATGAAGGAAACCACCTGGGACGAAGGGTTCTGTGGAAGATTAGAACTTTGTATTATTGTCAAAACCCCTTGGGGTTCAGCAAGCCTGCCCATGTAAAACGCCTTTGAAATCCGCCGGGACAAATCCGCTGACCAAAGAAAAGGCAGTATATAAATACCGGTTGTTGTTGTTGTTGTTGTTGTTGTTGTTGTTGTTGTTGTTTCAGAACTTTCAGGTAGAGGAATTGAGGAGGGGAAAGTGGTGCTAGAACATCGCCATGCCAGTAAGATATTCCCAGTTATCAATACCAGTTAATATCCAGCAGCATGTTTTATATATATAACCCCCCCCCCCCACCACCACAGTTTCTAAACAGTTTTCAAAGGCAGAACATTGCGCTCTCTTGGTGAAAGTTCTGTGCCTTAGCTATACATAGGTCAAGGAAGTGCGAAATTTCAGCTTGTCTGCAATTTAAAATATATGTTCCGTTTTGTAGTTTACTCAGACAGGATAATCCAGATAGCACTGAGTTCAACGACTCCCCCCCCCCCTCTGTGAATGTATTTCTTTTATAGCATTTTCTCAAATGTAGCCACTTGATCTCACCAACTGCAAGGCTGTGGGGCATGGGTGAGAGGGTGTGTTCCATAGATGTTGTCATCACAATCTAGGCTAGAAGATTTCTTGGGACAGAGACTATTGACTATTCAATAGTCTCTGAATAGTCTACTGACTATTCATATAAAATACATCAGTCATCTGCCCTGTGCCTAAAACTTAAGTCAGATAATGCATTCCTATTTCATTTATTATGGCAACATCCTAATAAGATATGTCGCTATCATTTCATTTTATGCATGTAGAGTAGTGGTTCCCAGCCTTTTTAAGCACCGGGACCCCCTTTTGTAGAATGACAATCTGTCGGGACCCCCCTAAGACCTAGGGCTGGAAGTGATGTCAGTAAACAGGAAGTGATGTCATTGTTATTAATAAGTTACACTGTTTTAAATCACTTTTTAAAATAAATAACATTTTTTAAAATTTGTACTAATCAGCAGCCCCATTTGGGAGGAGGGGGAAGGAGTGAGCTAATATTAACAGAGATGCTAAAAGGTAAGCAGAAAGTAACACAAGGTGAGAAAACAAGTCCCAAGAGAGCATCAGATGCTTCTTTCTCTGCAGTGGGAAGGGGGAGGACTGAGCAGCCATCTTGGGTGTGGCCATCCAGCCAACATCCCGTGACCCCCCAGAAACCGCTTCGCGACCCCCTTGGGGGTCCCGACCCCCAGGTTGTGAACCACTGATGTAGAGAAATGAAGTGAAGACTTACCCAAGGTCATTTAGTGAAGCCAAGGCTAAGCTTCAATTTTAATTGTAGGGTAGGCTCCTCAAGTCCAAGACCAATAGCCTAGCCAAGGGTAGACTCCAAGGGCCAAACTAGATTCACACCACGACCCCTGCCCAGATCAGGCAACCTGTTGCTGCTATATACATGAAATAAACAAACATGCAAGGCCCAATGACATGATGTAAGATATCATGTAATCTGGCCCCAAGACACTTCATTTTCACTGGTGGTGAAAAGGTTGGGGGAAATGTTAGCTGTCTTTAGTTTGTTTAGAAAGAAAAGGTGGAACATACATTTTAAAAATAAAATGAAAGACACACACACACACACACACACACACACACACACACACACACACACACACACACACACACACACACACACACACACACACACACACACACACTGTATTAACTATGCTATGCAAGACCCAGGGAAATGGTTGAAATTAGCAGTGATCCATTTTTAAACAAGTGACATCTGGTCAGTTTAAGTCTTGCTTTCCTTGCTCTCTCCAAGCCTTTTGCAGCTTGAAAACGTGGATAAATATGATCCAAAGCTGTCTTTCATGGCTTCTTCCTATTACCTTCCAGTAACATCTGTGTAGAGGAACCAATGAAACAAGCAAACCATGCAGGTCCTCTCCCTTTGAATGTTGCCCTCCTGGGCACCTGGATGATGCTTAGAGAACAAGTAGCATGGTTGAAAGTACAGTGACAGGAGTAAGAGATGGAAACATTTGGGTGGCATTATAGTGGAACATTTTATATGGATCGGAGTAAGTCTGGCCCATCTATGAGGCCAACTAAAGGAGACGCCTCAGGCAGCAGATGGGGGGGCAACACATCTGTCCGCCTCCTTGCCCCCACTGCTCCTCCTTCCACTCCCTGGATTGAAAAAGAAAGAGGGGGACAAAGAGGAAGAGGCAGTGGCTGCGTGAATGGCTCCGTCGGCGAGGGGGCGGGGCCTCCTCGCTCCAGTTCCTGAATGCGGTACTAGGACGGGGCACGACTTACGGTCGGGCCCCAGCCTCAGAAACGCCACTGGGAAGAGGAACTGTGGAGGAGAGGAGATTGCTGAGCTGCAACATTGGAGAGAGGGAGGAGCAGGGGCTGGCACTTTATCGGGTAAGGGGGGCAGCATTTGGCATGTTGCCTAAGGGGTCAAGAAGTCGTGGGCCAGACCTGGATCAGAGGAGCTGAAACAGGGTATCAGGCATTTTTTTTTTTTTTAAATCTAGATTCTTAACCTATCATATCCCTGAAGGTTCAGGATGAATAACGAAATGTAGAACAATGCTATTTAAAAGAAACAGTAATATTGTATATTGAAAACATATTAAAAACAAATACATCTTACTGCTCCCGTTAGAAGTATGCCCTACTCAGCCATGGTCACTGAACATACATGTTCAAGTAAAATAGTCTTGCTGGGCACATGATCCGAAGTAGCATAGAGTGAGTGTTTGACCTACAATTCACACGTCTGCTTTCTTTGCTTCCGGATAACATATGGAGGAAGAATTTGCACATCTACTGAATGCTATGAACAATGAATTCCAAACATGCCACATATCTTGCCACAGAGAAAACGCTCAGTTTCTCATTGCACATTTCTCAAATGCCGCCTTGGGCATTTGCCTTTCGGCATAGGAAAAGGAGGGATATAATTTTTTAAAATAAATAAATAAATAAATAAATAATACCAGAAGTGAGGGAACTGAATGTGTAAGTCAATGACACTTGTGTTTTTCCTGCTTTGTCATAAAATCTGGCTGTTCTCAAGCTTTCTTGGCTCTGGAGGCCCTGCATAGCAGGTAGTCACTGGCTGAATCTCCCTGCAGGTTCTTGCTATTCTGAATGGCGCCATCAAGAGGCGGTAGCTGGCACTTCCTTTTCATAATTAGCTTGGATTAGAGAATAGTCCAATGATAATTCTCAGGCGTTAGAATTTTATTACTTGGAGAACAAGATTAAATATCTAATAAAACTTCAGTTGCTTCTCCGGAGTTGTAACTGAGCTCGCAGTAACAATTATGGCTGCCAACATAGCTCTCTGCAAACACAGAATACTGTAATTTTTCAGCACCAGCCCGCCTTGGAGCATGGCCCCCAGGTTGTACATATGCCGTAATTGGTAGGAATTTTACAAGGAAATGCCATTGGAGACATTTTTCTTATAAAGCCACTTGTATCTTTTGCAACGTTAATTGGACCCATAATGGCTTTCTAGTGTACCTAGCTTCTCTAGGCAATCAGAAAATGGGTGTTTGGAATGTAATTTCGAGAAGTACAACATTAAAACTTTAACTGACACAACAATTTACTATGCATTGCACGCTGGAAGCATCTCGTTTGTCACCGAGTCTTCCTTGGGTGTATTTTACCCAGCATAACGAATGCCAGTGTCTTGCACTGGGTTCCTTAGCCATCATTCATACTGATGTAATCAATTTAGAAAGCATGGAAGAGCTGTGCAAGAGGAGTGTCTGTCAAACCAAGCGTGAGAAAGGGAATTTCAAAGTGGTGCTGGATGAGACTATTAAATCCAGAAAGATTTCTTACATCATAGTTATTGGCTTTTTGAAATTAAACCGGAGTCACTCTCAGGAGACAATGGATGTTGCACCTTGGCAGTTTAAAAAGATAGCCAGGATTAAGGAAACTCTCTTATGTTGTTTGTTGAATTTCTAGGGAGGAAAGCTCATAAATATGGATTTTGTCGACTCTGAAGGATGCATAATCTGTGATGCACGTATACGACATTACACTCTCCACAACTGTATTTAAAGAATTGTATATAAGCTGTACAGTCAGCCACTCGAAACAACAAAAGTATGTTGTCTCCTATGTACAGTTCTTCGCTGTGTACTGACTGTGGCTAGGGAAAATAATAGTATTACTGTGTCCCACAGCCTTAGGCTCTACACTACAAATCTATATTGATTTTATGCAGCTTTTAAATGTTGTGGCTTCTTCAAAAAAAAACCCCAGGAATTCTAATTTGATGAAGTGCTGAAAATTCTGTTTGAGACCTCTCTAGACCACCTCACAGAACTACAACTCCCAGGGTTCCCTGGGAAGAGGAAATTACATTTAAGTCCGTTTAACTCTGTATTGTGGATATGTCCCAAGTGGCACTGATTTGCGCTAATGATTCTCATCATCATGCCTGACTGTAATTGCTCCTTCAACTGCAAAGTACGGACAGAAGAGTGTAGGTGGGGAATTATCTCCTTTTTATAGGCCCCTGAGAAGTTTGCCTGAAGGAAGATTGTTTCCTCAATGCCTGAAGGAATGCCTGAAGGAAGTCTAGGAAGATTGCTCCTCAATGGAGCAGCTTGGAGCCGAATAATAGAGCAGATTGGAAAGCCAGACATTGCAGTGTTTCGCCTTGTGCACTGCTTTGTGCTACCATAGTATTGCAATTTCAGCCTCAGTGTTGCAGGGATAAATCACACATACACATCCCTGACAAGACAAGCCTCAAACGTATGGACATGAATGGCAGTTGGTTTGGTTTGGTTTGGTTTGGTGAAGACTTCTTCACCAAATCAGTGCTGGCACCACCTGGCCACCTCTTGCCCCCTCCCTGATGCTATATTGTGTGCTATTATTGCCACTGGCAGGCACTGAGTGTTTTCAGGGGGCAGCCTGGTCAGATGGGCCCTCTGATGGACTTGGAACCTCAGTCAGTGCCCAACCTCTGACACCAGCCCTGCTCCGCGACAACAATGGAAGCTGTGATTTTCCAGGTGCCATTATTGAACTGGTATGTAATGGTTGACATTCCTTCCTTACAGGAGCATCCCTGTCTGATAAGATCATGCAATTCTTGGAGGAATTATTGTTTATATGCAACATGAGCTGAGAGTTGCCCTGCCCGGGCTTAATTGCTGCATTTGCTGACACTATCACCTATCTAGTGCATATATAGTGCACTGAGGTTTTTTTCTTACCTGTGCTTGTGGGGGCTTCGAGAGGCCTGCAGAGGGTCGCGCAGGCCTCCCCAATGTTCATTTCGGTGATAAATGGCTCTTTTCGGCCATTTCTGGTTTCATGGCCGAAAAAAGCCATTTATCGCCAGAATGAACATCGGGGAGGCCTGCGCGACCCTCTGCAGGCCTCCCCGCAGCCCCCCAAAGCCCCAGAAAGTATTTTTTAAAGTTTCTTTTTAACTTCGCTCCATAAGACGCACTTATTTTTCCCCCTATTTTTTTGGGGGGAAGTGCATCTTATGGAGCGAAAAATACGGTAATAAAAATGAAAAATTGGAATAAAAACACATAACATGACTATTTGTGTTGAATAAAAACACATAACACTGCTATTTGCATTTTTAATTAAGAAATTTTGGGGAAAAAACACCAAAAAATCCACACCTCTATTTATTGCCTGTGATTTGGAAGAGCCAATAGCAGGTATTCAGGAAACAGCGAGCAAACTATGATTTAAAACTCTCCTTAGTATAACAAGGGACAGCCGTGCTTAGAACTCCTGGACAGGAAAGCAAAGAACAAACATGTGTCTGAAGATCATGACAAATATATCTTTCCTGGAGAGCAGTTAAACTATTCAGTGTTGTGGTTTTTCCTCCAAATTTTACATTTTATTTTATGCTTTGAAAAAGTTTAAGCATCACTTTGTGTCTGTCTGTGGCAAAGATAAATTTGGGGCCACAGGAGGACAGCAAATATCTTGATCTCAAAGAGGAATTAGAAGTGTTTAATGTGGAAACAACAACCAATAATATACAGTACTCTTCAAAAGCATAATTATATATATATATATATATATATATATATATATATATATATATATATATATATATATATATATATATATATATATATATATATATATATATATATGCATAGAGTACCCTTTGAAGGTCTGATGAAATAATTTGTGGATTTCAGACAAAACGTTCTCTTTTTGTCTTGCGCGGAGTTCTTTTGTCCAAGTTGTCAAGGTATGCGTGTTTGTTGGCGAGTACACATGTGTATGGGAAAGGGGCTGGACGGTGGGATTCAACAATCCACAGAGGATGTAAAACTATCCTCACTAGGGCACAAGTATTCCTGTCAAAACTGAGGGCTTCTAGCAGCCCTTGTTGAGCATGAACAGCTCCGCTGGAATGAAAACATGCCAAGTAATGAAGAATGAGAATGTTTCTCCAGGGTACATATTGTCATGATGGACAAGTCATCATGTACTGGTTATATGACTTTAAAGCTCCATATAGTTCTGGGACCAGGTTAAGGACCACCTATGCCCATATATGGAGCTACCCAAACCTTACAATCCGTATCTCAGGCCCTGCTCTCTGGCCAGCTACTGATCTCAATTGGTTGGTAGATACCAGGGACAGATTCTTCGCAGGGGTGGCCCCACAGCTGAAGTTCTGTCCCTGTGGAAACACATCACACCTCCTCTTTAGCTGGCTTTAAAGGAGCTTTCAAGTGTTTTTTTAGTTTACTTGATTTTCAATAATTGATTCATCAGTTCTGTGCTGGTTTTAATGGGACCGCTGTGTCATCTTTCTTAATATGTTCTTGCTGTGTGCGTTATTACACATCGTCGTTTCTTGTTTTGACAGCTTACCATCTTAGCTGTTGGTCACCATCTTGTGAAAAGTGTACAATGCTTTGAAAAGGCAGGGTACAAATGTGCAAAATATTGACATTTAGAATGTGCTTCTGCAAGACAACTGTGCTGAAGAGCCTTGAGGTCCAGTATGAACACTATTTTTCTCATGTGAAGGATATTTGAAATAGCCTCTACGTGGTGGTGCCTTACGTCTTATCAGTGCTACATAGCGCCAACGTCCATGTGGTCTTACACTTGGTGTGGAGAGTTCCTAGGCCAGTATCAGCTGCTGTGCAGAATGTACTGTGCTGGCATGGAAGGTTTCTGCTCCAGGTGGAAGAATGACTTGGAGAGTAGCTGAACACAGCACGGCAGGACACCACACAGAAGCGGTTTCCAGTGCCTCCACATGATCAAAATAACATGTAAACCAATCCTTAGACTTGAATACCTAGGGAAGCAGAATAGAAGCAACGTCTTCTTTTCTGATATTATAACAGAAGAGCTCTTTACTTTTATACAGAATTTCAAAGCTCCTTCTTTACCAATGCTCACAAACGCAGCCTCAAAACGCCCTCGAGATGTGGGGAAGTGTTAATGTTTCACAGATGGACGAACAGCCACAGAGGTATTGCATGTCAAATTTTTAGAAGTGGAGGTAGACTTGATGGCTCAGTTCTAATTGTCCAAGACGAGGTGGGCGGCTGCAGCCTTGTTTTCTGCTGAGCTCTCGTTCAGCTGAAATGGCTGAAAACGTCAATTGAAAGCATTTCTGCAAGCAAAATCAATAACAGGATTTGGCTAACTCGAAGGGCAGCTCTCTGGGTGTGGGTGGCTGCTGCTATTTTCCCCTCTGCGTGGTCATCTCCCTCCCATGCAGAGTCAGGGTCACACCCGTAGCTTCCGCATTCATCAGACTTTGGTACAACAATATAGCAGGCTCTTCTTTCCTTGGCATTGTTACACATTCCTTCTGCGTAGTGGCCACATCCGGAGCACATGTGCAAAGCCACCCAAACAATCCACATACTACTTAAACTGTAGCGCTTGGTTGTTTAGCCTACTATAGATCCATTGACTTCCAATTGGCTTTGCTATGGACTTCCTAGAACTGAATTGACGTACATTCAATAACTCCAGCGTTGCTGATTCACAGAAACATGACAGAAGCCAAGATAGAAACAGAAACATGACTCTTATCTCAATCCTTTGTTTCTATTAAAGCCCCACCCCCAATTATTTATACTGGTAACAAACTCTCTAGTGCCTCTACATACATAGTGACATAGTGACATAATACATTCTTTATTATTATGGATATTCCACTTAATTTACAAATGCGTCAATCATATTTGAAAGGATGTCTGCTAATGTTGCTATCAACAATAGAACTGTGTTGGCTTCCATTACAATTGTTTAACAAAACACGCCTGCACTTGGATTGCCCTGAACACACTCCTATTCCTTTTTGAGGTACAGTGTGCAATAAACTTCTAATTATCAACATGTAGTTTGGTCTGAAATCCTTGGGATTCAGGTCTATGGGAAGCGGCAAGGCATCATCCAAATGTGATGGTTTGCATTATTTTGTGAAGCTGTTTGGATTGGATGTGTGAGAATAACAGCAGCACACTCCAAATATTTATTGCTTACAGGTCACTGGAAAACCCTGATGCATAATGCTTGGTTTGGTCAAGCGTAGGCTTACCAGATCTCCAACCGGGACAGAGTGCTAGAGCTTTAGGAGAAGGAATGTGGGCAGGTGTAGCTTGTTAAACTCAGAAGCAAGCCCCATTGTGTTCAGTGGGGCATGCTTCTGAGTAGACATGCCTAGGATTGTGCTCTAAGGTTTAACAAGCTATACCTGCCCACATTCCTTCTCCTAAAGGTCTAGCACTCTGTCCCGGTTGGAGATCTGGTAAGCCTAGCCAAGCGAGCAAACAAACTATAGCGCAACTTTCCTGAGGAATATTTGTAGTTCCTTGTCTATCTGAATGTAGGACTGTTTAGATCTTGGAGGTGATGTTTTGTATCTAACCATTCCTACAGGTTTCAGTTGTGAAGGTGAAGCTTTTGTCCCAGGTCTCTTGGAAGCCTTCTGGCTTGGCTCTTGAAAAGACAGTATGTTATAGTTTCAGTTTCGGATTTGTGGTGAAACCTGGCAACTGGTACAAGTCCTAGTTTCTGGTTTCGTAGTCAAGCCTCAATGCTGATGTCTCTATCTTCTGAACTGATTTATGGAAAGAGAGAGCTCAATTTCCAGCAGGCTAGTAGCACCCGTAGGTATATTTATTTATTTTCCACATTTTTATACCACCCTTCCTCCAAGGAGCTCAGGGTGGTGTACATGGTTCCTCTCCTCCTTTTGTCCTCACAACAACCCTGTGAGGGTGAGGCTGAGAGATAGTGACTGGCCCAAAAACATCCAGGAAGCTTCATGGTTGAACGAGGATTTGAACTTGGATCTTCCAGGTCTAAGTCCAACTCTCGAATCATTACACCATCCTGACCTGGGGCCTGAATATGACTCCAACTTTGGTTAAAAAATGGCACTATCAGGAAATGTATCGAATTATGTCTTCTCAGAGACCTGGATGCTTACCCTCATGAATTTGTTTTCAACTGGTTTATTTTGATTTTCTCAGATAACTTTTGCCTTTTCAGCTGAAATATGTTTCTGTATGGCAGAGGGTTCTCCTATGTTGTCCTACTGAGCCTCCCAAAGCAAAGAGAAGAAATGTTTAAGCCTCCTCAAAGGAGGCAGACCTTTTCATGTCAAGTAAGAGCACTTTTCAGGTATTCAGTAGGGCACAATGAATATGCAGGAGGGGTGGCATCTATCACCATGGCAGGCTCTTCCTCTGATGAGTACATGTTCATTAGAAAGTCTTTAGGGAGCCCTTGAGCATACAATTGTCCTAATGAACACATGTAGATTTCAAGTGGAACCTGTTCTCCCCAACATGCATTCATCATACTCCCGTGGCTACACGCATGAGAAAAAAGGGACCATGTGGTTATGGGTCGCTGAGTCCTCCTCCCTCCAGCAGACCTCTCTGCAGTCCTTTTCTCTTTGCTGGGCTCCCTTCCAGTATCAGACCCCAATCAGAAAAAAAGAGTTTGGATGGTGGACTTCAGGAAGGTAAGCCGTGGGAGAGGAAGGGTTCAGTACCCCTTACCCATGTGTACTTTGCTGTTCCAATTGGCTCTCCATCTCATATGTGTTTGGGGCAGATCTGGGTTTAAACAAATGAGTCTGTCACCACTATTTGTAGCTTGAGCCTGTAAGGAACAGGAAAGTGGGTAACAGATCTGCTGTAGCCTTTCCCCCTGCCATTGCTTTGCTTAAACTCATAGTCTCCCAAGGAAGGCTGTTTTTTTAAAACAAAAAACAGGAATGGGGGAAGTTTTACACAAACAAAATGTAACACTTAGTTTGGCCCTCATGTTCCTTGAAATTAAACCTATAAGGCAAGTGAAGCATTAATTGATGACTCTACCCAGAGAACCCCCTTTCCCCTGAACAGAGATCCTGGGGAAACAGCTCGTGTAAACTCATCTAAGGCTAAGGGGAAGATTTTTTTTCTACCCTAGATGCTAAACTGCAAACCTATCTAGACAGAGGTAAAGGTAAAGGTGACCCCTGACAATTAAGTCCAGTTGTGTCCGACTCTAGGGTGTGGTGCTCATCCCCATTTCAAAGCCGAAGAGCCAGTGTTGTCCAAAGACGCCTCCATGGTCATGTGGCCAGCATGACTCTCCTTGCCGCAGCGCGTAGCATGCAGCTGAAACACAGAGCACTGTTTACCTTCCCGCAAGCGGTACCTATTTATCTACTTGCATTAACATGCTTTGGAACTGCTAGGTTGGCAGGAGCTGGCCAAGCAATGAGAGCTCACCCCGTCGCGGATTCGAACTGCCGACCTTTCGATCGACAGCTCATGGTTCAGCGGTTTAACCCACTGCGCCACCCGCTGAATAGCAGTTGTCCTCATAAGGTGTTTTAATGCCCTTAATCATGATTTATTTGCTTCAAAATTATCCGTTGGCTGAGAACTTTTTGTTTTATTGTTTGAAATGATACCTGTTCCAGTCCTAGCTGAGCAATTAACATTTTAAAAGCATTGTTGGGTTGAAATCTGTTTCTAGGATACGAACTGATTGTGCTTGTTCTTCAGCTGCATCATCTTAACTCTGTCTTGTTCCCTTTATGAAAAATCCGTTTTCTGTTGAAATGGATGAATCTTGGCTCCAGTGGCTAGAAACTACCACTAGCCTACTCTGTGTGTTTATTAGCGAGTGGCAAAAAGAAAAAAGAAATGGCAAGACCCTTTGAAAAACCCTCTAAATGGGAAATGTTCTTGAAGTCCTTTTTTGCTTATTGGTATTGGAGCTTGTAATTCCTGGAAAGCCGCCTGGATGCACTCAGACTCCTGCGATGCTCTGCAAAGGATTGTTAAAAGGAATTCACAAATGGCCTGTCTATCACAGCGTAGACTTCCCCATCCGTAATCAGAGTACTGTAATCCCAGTGTGTTAACACTGGGAACATTTGTAAGACTCATCAAGGCTGTCAGCACAACCAAGCAGCATTGCTCAAGTCTTGTAGTTAAATTGTAGTTGATTTGAAAACAATGTTGTCTTGACACAGGGTGCCCTGATCCTTGGTCTGCATGCAATCGCTGTACAACCATCGTCCCCATTTATGTGGCTGGATTTTTATATTTAAATAGTGAAGAAATATGCTCTGCTAACACAAGGCTTCTATTGTCCTTACAGAATTGTTTTGATAAAAAAAAATAGAGGCAAAGATACCCCTTCAGCAACCCCAGGTTCAGGTAGGTCCTGCTGTTATCAAGATTCTAACCTCAGGTGCTCTGAGGTGCAACAACAACATCTTAGCTTTTCCTTCCTGAGGAACCTCAGCAGTTCCTGGCCTTAAAGGGCACACTGGTGAGTTGGGAGACTGGTGAGTTGGGCACACTGGTGAGCTGGGAGAGCACCACACGCACATGGTGCAAGAAATGAGTTAATTAAGCAGGCTAGAGATGAAGGTCAAAAAACTGAATCTCAATCAAGACAAGAAAGACAGAGGTGCTGCTGGTCAGCACAGTTTATATGTCCGAGAAAGTGGGAATTGACCTGTTTTGGACAAGGTTGCATTCTTCCTTATGGATCAGATTTTTTGCTGGCTTCCATTTGTTTCTGGGCTTGTCACATCTGCAAGTATTTTTTTTAATAAAGAAATGGTGTGTTCTCCAATTAAAAATAAGATAGGTTTTCATGATTACTGGAATATTACTTGTCTCGAACATTCTTTGAGAGTATAAGCTTGTTTAAGTTCACACATTTTTGTACCTAGCTCTGTTTTGCATGTAAACCCTTCGATCACAAGCCCCAGTGCTTAGGCAAATGATGGGTATCCAGCCGTCGTCATGCCTCCTGCACACCCTCCAAGAACCTGATGTGTCTCTCTATGTGGAGAATGTAGGGGAGGTTTTCTCAGCCCATTCAAGGAGACTCGTGCCATATGGGCACATGTTTGGGATGGCTAAATAAAATAGTTCCCATCATTATCCCTAGAAGTTAATTAGCTGTGACAGTGGGAAAGGCCTAACCTCATGAGTCTTAGATATTTATAAACATAGCTGTCATTTGCAAGGTTAGTCAAGAGACAAGTGTATGGGATCAGGTTTCTAGCAATGGTTGGTTTTTCTTCCTGTCCTCTTAAACAGTACTGGAAATTATGATCAAGGCGATGGTGACCATACTAATTCAGTCATATGCCCTAGACAACGTACAGGAGCAAAGCCTTGAGTTTAAGAGGGCATCCACACCTATGTTCTAAACTGCATCTCGTGGTTTGACTCTTAATTCCGTGGGAGAAAATGCAGGTCATGTGTAAACCACCTATGATTTGTCCTAATAAAGTAGGATGTGCCATATATTTTCTAGACGTTTGTAACCAAAAGAACCAGGGCTGTTTGGAGTTTTCTTGTGATTTAAACATATTAAGATATTCTGAGTTATTTGGACCATCTAGTTTGTAAGCTGGAATTGACCGTCATTGAACTATCAATGTTTTTGTGCTGTTGCTTCCTGTTTTAGATTTAATGACTTGTGGAGCCTATGTTATTTTAATTTAGCACTCCAGCCAATCGTAAGCAAAAGCAATAGATCTGAGGCAAACATGGTCTGAGGAACTGGGAGATGAAACACAACTAGCGCAGTTGAAGATTCTGTTCACATGTATCACTTCCTCAGCCCTTGATCAATAAACTGATACAGCAGCAAATTGTTTCAAGAACATTTACTGGATTGGACACCAGTGCAACAGGCCAAGTTAGGTGTGCAAACTTCATACACTAAGAACATAAGAACATAAGAAGAGCCCCGCTGGATCATGCCAAAGGCCCATCTAGTCCAGCTTCCTGTATCACACAGTGGCCCCACCAGATGCCTCAGGGAGGTGTGGGAGGTGCAGACTTCTGAGATAAATCTGTTACATATTTTAAGGACTTTCCCATTAATAGATTAATTTGGGTCATTCCTATGCATGTCTACTCAGAAGTCCCACTGAGTTCAATGGGACTTACTCCCAGGTACTGTAAGTGTGTATAGGATTGTAGCCTAAATGAGGGGTTCTTCCTCTGTACTGCAAAACTCCTGGTGTTCTCACAGCCCATTCCAACCCAACTCCTCTCCAAGTCAGGCATAAGTGTGGCCTAAGTGCAGCCTAAGTTAGGCAGAAGTTATGCCTGAGGTAGGTCAGAGTTATGCCTGAGTTAGGCAGGCTGCAGTTTCTGTGGCCCAGCACCACCCCAGGATCCAGGCAACACTTACCTCCCAGGCAGGCAGGCTCTTCTCCAGGCTCCCTGTCTGGCTCAGGCATGTGCAGGCCTCTGTCTGCATGTGTCAGCGTCCATCCATGGCAGCTGCCGCAGGGTCTGTCGCAGCCCGGTCGCAAAGGGGCTGACCGCAGGCAGGGGGGTTGCGCCAGTCATGTGGTGGGCACAGGGCAGGTGACAGGTGAGCGAGGTGCCTGAGCCCAGCCGCCACAGGGCACCCTGTGCATCAGCCACCTGCTGCAGGGGAGAGTGGCCGTCCCCTCCCTCCTGCAGAAGGCGATGCCACCCCCAAGCCACGTTGAGGCTGCACTGGGGGGTGAGCGGGGGAGGGAAGGGGAGGGGAGGGGGTGGGAACGTCACACACAAGGGGGGTCTCATGAGGACTGGAACTGCCTCTGACATGACTCGCCCGTGCGCTGCCTGAAGCCCTGGGCCTCCAAGGCCGGGGCAATGCCCACAAAGAAGGCATCCCGGCGTGCCTGCTGCTCTGTGCCCCGGCCAAGACCAAGAGATGCCTTGGGCTTGTCTGCTGCGAGCGTGAAGGGCTCACACAGCTCATCACACCCCCAGATGGGGCGACGACGGCGCCTCACGGCAGGCGCTCTAGCAAGGTGGGGAGTGGCCAGCAGCCATCATCAGGGAGTGGGAGGAGAGGCAGACACACAGGCAGGCAGACAGGGGGTGCTGGGGAGGGGCATGGGTGGGTCAGAGACAGACAGACAGACAACAAGGCTGGTGGGAGACAGATTCCGAGAGAGGGGTCTGCAGAGACCGATAGGGACACAGGGGGCGCTCCGCAGATGAAGGTGATGCATAAACAGGCGCCTCTTATGCAGACAGACTTTGGGCGGAAGTGGCTGCATTACGGGCGGACCTTCGACGGAGGCGCCTGCATTACGGGCAGACCTTCGACGGAAGCGCCTTCATTACGGGCAGACCTTCGACGGAGGCGCCTGCATTACGGGCGGACCTTCGACGGAGGCGGCTGCATTACGGGCAGACCTTCGACGGAAGCGCCTTCATTACGGGCAGACCTTCGACGGAGGCGCCTGCATTACGGGCGGACCTTCGACGGAGGCGGCTGCATTACGGGCGGACACCCTGGCTGTCACTGTTTGCCTGCCTGAGAGGCCCCCCTGACTCCCCCCTCCCCTCTGTGCCATGGGGGTCTCACAGCGCCCCTGCTGGGTTCTCCCAGGGAAGGCCGTGGCAGTCCCTGGATGGGACTCATGTAGGGGCTTCAGTGCTGGGGGCTGTCTGTGTGTGTGTGTGGGGCAATGCTTGTGTAAACACTAGGCACATATGTTTCACTGGGGCTCTGCCCGAGGGGCATCTTTATTGTTCTGGAACGTTAGCAGAGATGGCCAGTCGAGGCTGCCAGGGGTAGTCACAGCAGCCAGTCAGAAAGCAGCAGCAGCACACCTGCCCCATGGACCTGGACATGCAGGCTCTTCCCCTGTGGAACCACAGCCTGCACCATAGAAAGGGGAGGGACAGCAAGTAGGCAGCCAGGGAGGTGGAGCAGCAGCAGCGCCGGCAGCTGAGGAGGGTTGCATGGCTGGCTCCCTGACCTCTGGCAGCATCGAGGCAGATGACAGTGGGGCAACCAGACTGCAGGCCCAGGGGTGCTCCCAGGAAGGTAGGTGATAGTGGACGTTCCTGGGGAGACAAAAAACAAGGGGGAGTTACATGTCAGCTGGTATGTGGAAGCAGTCACCATTGACGTCAAGCCAGTGTGTCGGTTGCAAAAGCCTGCAGGGAGAGAAATAAAACACAGCTGATAAGTGTGACACACATAGCATGGTCTGAGCTGCTTACCTGGGTGTACGGAGAGCATGATCCTGTAAGGGGAAAGGGTCAAAGAGAGAGACAACAACACAACTTGGGGGTCACAACCATGGCAAACCTAGCAATACTGACCTGTCAGTAGACTCTGTGGAGAAAAGGGGGGGGGGGAAACAGCTGGTGTCTACATAAGGCTAACAGTTCCACACTTGTGGCATTGTCTGCTCACATGACTACAGGCAGCAATCAGACACAACAGTGGTAAAAGTGGTATCCTATATATCATAGCAGGCAAAGCAGGCAGCTATGAGACAACACATTGGTAAAGAGGCATATCATAGCAGGCTATGCAGGCAGCTATGACACAACACATTGGTAGAGAGGCATGTCATGGCAGGCTATGCAGACAGCTATGAGACAACACATTGGTAAAGAGGCATGTCATGGCAGGCTATGCAGACAGCTATGAGACAACACATTGGTAGAGAGGCATGTCATGGCAGGCTATGCAGACAGCTATGAGACAACACATTGGTAAAGAGGCATGTATCCTTCCTATATTTCTAAATGCAAAGAGGCAGCAGTCAGACCACATGTCAGCACAAACCCTGCTCTTACCTGCTGGTGTTGTTGCCTGTGGGGGGGGGGAGAGGGGCTGGGAGAAAGACATGGGTTAGCAAACACTTCCATGGAGGCAGCTGCCCAGGCACAGCTGTAAACAGGTTGGCCACAGCCAGAACAGCCCTCTCTGCCCTAGAGGGAGGCAGAGAGGAGAAGAGAGAAGTGGGGTGTTTGTGAATTTTGCCCTCCACCAACAAAGTCCCACTTTGTGGCTGTGAGGGACAGAACCCCACGCCACGTGCTCAGAGAGAGAGAGTGAGTGGAGGTCTGGGGCTGGGCTTTTGTGGGAATGAGGCTGGGTGGGGCTGGGTGCTGATAGGCTCCCTATCTTAGGCATAACTGTCGGTTTCCAGACCTAGCAGGCCCAACTCCGTCCTAACTCTGACCTAACTCAGGAGTAGGGTGTTAGAAATTTTCAGGAGAGGGCTGGCTTAGGTAAGGTAAAATGGCTCCTATGGGTCTCCTCGAATTTGGGTCCACCTTTTTGGTCGACCTAAATTTTGTGTCAGCATTTGTGTTGGAGGGGGCGTGTCTGTGCTTGCCAGGGTCTGGAATCCAACGTTAATTGGTTGCCGCCCCCGTTACACCCACGGTCCGCCCATGTTCCGCCCACTTTTAGGTCAACTTTAGGTCTGACTTGTGCTGCTTAGCCCTTGGGTTGGAATGGGCTGTTCTTAGTCTGTTGGTTGTAACTTCGACCTAACTTTGACCTAACTTCGCCCTAAATGGTTGCGTTCCAGACCTAAAGTCACCCTAAACTACTTAGGCTGACTTTAGGTCTGACTTGGGCTGCTTAGCCCTTGGGTTGGAATGGGCTGTTCTTAGTCCGTCGGTCGTAACTTCGACCTAACTTTGACCTAACTTAGCCCTAAATGGTTGCATTCCAGACCTAACTTCGACCTAAACGACTTAGGCTGACTTTAGGTCTGACTTGGGCTGCTTAGCACTTGGGTTGGAATGGGCTGTATGCCTCTTAATGTAGCCACAATATACTGTATATTGGGGATGAGGATTTCAAGCGTGCATGGTCTCAGGTCTCATGCAATGACCCATTCAATGAAGAGGAATGATAATTGCATTAGGTTACAGTAGCCTGACATTGCATGGTGGAAATGCTTTCCTGGCAGTTCAGCAAATTCGAATTTCTTTAGACATTGCAATTCAAGAAGTGTTACTTATACCTGAGTAGGACCTTCTCTGCTCTAGTCTTGAATAAGTGTTGCTTTTCTATACATGTTGATTATGTCTGTTACTGCTTATCTTTGCAACAAGACCTTTTCTAGCAAAGATGGATGTTAAGGAAGTTGGGGGGGGCGTGTGTGTGTGTGTGTGTGTGTGTGTGTGTGTGTGTGTGTGTGTGTGTGTGTGTGATCAAATATCTAACTAATCAACACAAGCAGAAAATATGAATGCTCACTAATGAATAATCAGGCCTGTTTTCAGTTTGTTCAAAACTAACAAGAGTGGTGGTTACTGAGGTGAGAGGGGTTGCCAGTTCATTGATGACTTGTTCTGGGGACCGTGGGAAAATGACATGGTGCTGTTTAGCTTCTTTAAGGGATGTAGAAGAAGTATGGTATGCTGGTATGCTGGCAGAGGAAGCTGAAGTGTTTGAAGGAGTAGCAGAGGTGTGCATTACCCCCATCCCTCAAAGAGAGTACCTTCCCATGTCTTTTGGACATGTAAGACCCCCCCCAAATGTTGCAATTTGAAATTGACACTCAGATGCTGAAAATGGGGTGTTCGCTGATTAGGCACTTGTCAGTCTTGCTATGTCAGGGTTTTGTTTCATTCTTCAATACCTCCTTCCCTTCCCCATGACCTTTTCCCCCAGCAGTACCTTGTGAATATTCAGATTATTGCAATAGCCTGTTGGGCTTTGTTCATTCTACTGTAAGTGCAAAATGACTTTGCACTTCACTGGAACTCTGAAGCTGGAGTCAGACAATAATGTGAAGAGAGCTTTGGTCTTCATGGCATGCATATACATTTCTTTTGTCCCACTGTTGCCTCTGGTCACGCTTATGGCATCCACTCGGGGCCAAATCAGCTCAGGCACCCCGCTCCGAGTGCACAAATCCAGTCTGGCACGAACCTCCCGCTGGGTGCTCCGAGGCTTTTCCTGGAGGGGACCCACCTGGAGGGGACCCGCCTCGTCACTGGTGACAGTTTGCTTTCCAGGGAGCGCAGTGCCCAGGAAGTTCTCCCGTCCCGTGGTCCTTTCCCTTCTTAGAGACCCTTAGTTCCATGGGGGTGCCCTTGGGAGGGGGGCAGCTCCTGTTTTAGTCCCAGCACATGCTAACGTTGCGACCATGGCTGAGGCTGCTGACATGGATGCTAAAGTAGCAGCTGACCTGGTTCTTCTGCTGCTCCCTCCTCCTACTCACCTCTTCCTACTGGAGCTTCCCCTACTTTGGGCCGGTTTGGATGATACTCACCGCATCTGACCGGTCCCATGTGTTAAATGAAATATGTGCTCATGGCGTGCACACTGCTTTCCCTGCTGTCTTGAAAAATCTCCCTAGTCGTGTGGGTGGGTGGGTGGCAGTTCATCCTTTCTGCCTCCTTACATGCACTGCAGTGCTAAACATACTTTAAAAGTAAGATTAGCAGTGCATGTAAAGGGAGTGATTTTGACAAACTGTCCCTCCTGTGATTAGGGTGATTGTGAATGAGTGGATGGGCCACCAGGACCACTCAGAGGAATTTTATCGGGGGTACAAAGTTTCTTTTGGGCCCCTTCCCTTCATGTGAATTTGGCTCCTGGGCCCCCCTTTTTGACCCATTTTTGACCCTGGGCCCCGGTATGATTGTGCCCTCTTAACCCCCCTCTCAGAGGCCCTGGCGAAAATGTGTGTATACTTTGAACGTGCACATAATTTAACATGTGGGGCCTGTCAGATGTGGTAAGTATAATCTGAAGCCACCCCCTGTTTTCATGGGGAGAGGCCTTTGAGAGTTGCAATATGTTGGTGGTATGTCAGTATATCGCCCAGGTAAGTTGGCACAATGGTGGCCCCACGAGCATAGAAGTCATAGTTTGACCGTCAGTGCAACAACTTTAAATTTGTACGTACTGTTGTGTACACATCAATATAGATGTCCATGCTTCACCGTATTTATAAAAACCACAGAAAGTATTTTGAAAAGCACAAAACTATACTGGGGTCTGCAGAAGAGACTTCTGGTAATATCGTAGCTCCCATACTGCGCTGTCCACAGCCAGCTTCTGCTGCAAATTTGCAGAAGCTCTTGTTCCAGAGCTCAAATCTGGAGAGGAAAAGTCCATTTCGACTGAAGACAGCAAAGGGGCTTCAAAAAATTAACCACACTGTTCTAACAATGTCGAGTCTGCCTTCATCTTGTGATTACCAATATGAAACATGTGAGTAATTTGTCTGTGCATTTAAAAGGACTGATAGCCTGAGCAGTGCACAAAAATATGACTGCATATTGAAAAGTGAAGAGAGGCTGACGAGTGCAAGAAAAGATTGTTTTTATGAACAGAGTCAATGTGAATGAACACATCACTGTATTCCCATTTTTTAAAAAAAAAAAAACCCTCAAAAAACCTGACATGTTTGTTTCACATTTTTGTATCAACAGCTCTCCAATATCAATTGTTCTCCCAATAAATTTTATGCAAGCTACATGCTTATGCAAGGTGACAATTTCTTGGATGGAAAAAGAATGAGTGTAGGAGGGTTTTTGCAGGTTGATTTCTAGGACTTCAAAGGTCTTTCAGCAAAGTTGTGCTTTTTCTTTGTACTGAACTCATGAGAACACTGTTGAATGTCAAAAGGAATGTCAAAAGAATAGAATAGCTCAGGGAAATTCAGGCTTGTAGACTCCATTTTATGATCAACAAAGGAATACAAATATACCAGCAATTCAGACCAGGAGTCTGAGAATTGAGTTTTGATTCTTCCAACTGTTGACAGATTTGCCATTATTGAGCACTGACAGCCCAATCCTGTACTCCAGATATGTCAGTATATCTCCATGTAAGCCGACACAATGATGGCTCCACAAGCATAGTAGTTGTAGCTTGGCCACCAGTACAACTCTGCTGGTGGTGTGGCCAAAATGGGGAGGAGATTGGGGGTGTGATGTGGGAAGGACATCATGAAATATATACAGTATATCAAGATATCATGAAATCCAGCATTCCTAAATTGGCATATCTAAAAAAATTGATAAAGGCCATGATATGGATGTGTCTGTGATGACTTCTTAGTTTTTTTCCAGTGAGGTGTGGTCCTGGATCCCTGGACTTGTGAAAGACGTGGCTGTATTCCAAAACCTCTAGAAAACTTGAATAACCACAGCTTGGGGGAAAGGCGGGAAATAAGTGCATTAAATTGAAAAAAACATACTTGCTCTAGATCAGAGGTTCCCAACCTGTGGTATGCGTGCGTTCCACTGATGGTACGTGGACCACAGGCTAGTGGTATGCGGGCTGCCAACAACCAAGATGGCGGCCGCCATCTTGGCTGTGTGGTGCTGTGTCGGAGCCCAAAAAACAGTGGCTCGAGCACTGCCGAGCCAGCAGAGCTCAAACGCGCAGGCTCTAAGTGCAGGGAATGGCCCTCCCACCCTCCCCTCCCTGTGCCTAAGTTTGTCTTTCCAAGCTCCGGTGCGACCGCGAACCCAGAAGTAAGTGCCGATGACATCATCGGCACTTACATCCAATTGTACACAGCCGGCCGGAAGCCCGTGTATGTGGTACTTGGGCCGAAAAGGTTGGGAACCTCTGCTCTAGACTTCTGGCTTTTCCCTCAAAAGTGCAAATTAGCTGGTCAGCAGCAGATCCAAAAAGAGTTCCTATGCCTTTAATAAGTGTTGCAAGTCAGAGACATTTTGCAGATGCTGCTGTACCTGTATAAATCCAGCTGCACCTGCCAAGTATCTATGTGCTAAAAAGGTAAAGGTAAAGGTGACCCCTGACAATTAAGTCCAGTCGTGTCCGACTCTAGTGTGTGGTGCTCATCTCCATTTCAAAGCTAAAGAGCCAGCGTTGTCCGAAGACGCCTCCGTGGTCATGTGGACGGCATGACTCTCCTTGCCGCAGTGTGTAGCATGCGGCTGGAACACGGAGCACTGTTTACCTTCCCGCAAGCGGTACCCATTTATCTACTCGCATTGACATGCTTTGGAACTGCTAGGTTGGCAGGAGCTGGCCAAGTAACGAGAGCTCACCCTGTCACGGATTCGAACTGCCGACCTTTCGATTGACAGCTTATGGTTCAGCGGTTTAACCTGCTGCGCCACCCGCTGGCCTATCTATGTGCTACTATGCGGCTAATAAAAGCACATTATGCTTTTTAGTGTGATGGGTTGAAAACACCAGTACATGCACAGCCTTAATACTTACACAGTGCCTCTTCTTTTATAGATGCAGCAGGGTCCCACACCATCAAGCTGCTGAAGGCTGACTCTGAAGCTAAAACACACGTGAAAACATTGCACATTTTGGTGCACTATGATTTCACTTGATGCACAGTCAGTAAATCCGGTAAAATTCCAGCTTTTAGACTTTACAGCATTTGATGCATTACAGTAATTTAAGCTCACTTATGTAATTCAACATTTCTGTAGCGCTCTATTATTTTCTCCAGAGTTAGTTCACTTAGGATGTGAGTCAGTGAGTTCCACTGAAGCCACGTAAGGCCATAGTGAATGTGTTTATAAATTCCACATTCAGGAAGGAACAAAACTAGTGAAACAATAACTTTTTAAAAAAGAAATGTTGAACAAGGAAGGACGAAAACAGCCTAGGTAATTTTACTGATTTTACTAAATCAGTAATTTTACTAAAGAAATATGCTTTCAGCCTTGCTGAGCACATTAAGGGAACATCAACAATAAGGATGCTGAAATAAAATGAAAGCTTAAAAAATAAAAGCCTGTTGGCACTTACACAGTCACAAGAAGAACATTCTCATTTTGGTTTCAAAGGCAACATTTACAATTTGTACATTTACAACATTTACAATTTGTACACTTAAAAATCAATCTAATCCACAGTTTCTCAATCTAATGTCCTTGACTATGGGGTATTTGAAATTCCAGCTCCAGTTTTGCTAATGGACTCATGTTATGGCTTATTATTAAAGGACTCACCCTTTAATGAACCCATGTTATGGTTCAAGTGATATTTCTCAGTGGTACAGCAATTCCTTACCCAACCTGGCAACATCTTTGGTAAGCACAAGCAAGCATCAGGAGACCACAGTGTCTAGTGGAAGAGGTAGGCAGCCCAGCATCCAGAACCTGTAAGATGTGTGAGCAAAGTTGAGGCATCATAGTTGCCATAGGGAGCGTCAGCCATGTAGTTAATGTCTTAAGCATTGAGACCTCATCTGATGGACAGAACGGGGTGGTGACAGGGGCAGGGAGGAGAACGGATTGAGACCGGGAAGGGGTGGGTTTGGCAACAGTGGCGCTTGCTGCTGAATCCTAACCGCTTTTCCAGACCCAATCCACCTTCATGGATCCACACAGACTTGTGCAAGTGATATCACTGGCACAGGTCCAAGCAGGGACTAAACGTCTCTTCCCCCCCCGAGGTGACCTCCCAGGAAGCCTTTTTGGGCCCTGGGTGCAGTGCAGGGCACAAAGTTAGACAGGATTGCGCCGTTAGCTTTTCCCTTTCCACCTTTTGTGCTCTCTGCCCACCTAACCAAAGCTTGCCTTTGTAAAGATGCAGCTATGCTAATCAGCATCTATCAGGTGGATAATATCTAGTGCATAGGCTCAGCTGTTTATCCTTTAAAAATGTTGCTTTTTTTGGGCTCCAAGATCACTGCAGACGGAGACAGCAGCCATGAAATTAAAAGACACTTACTCCTTGGAAGGAAAGCTATGGCAAACTTAGACAGCATAATAAAAAGCAGAGATATCACCATGTTCGTATAGTCAGGGCGATGGTGTTCCCAGTAGCAATGTATGGTTGCGAGAGTTGGACCATAAGGAAGGCTGTGAGCGCCGAAGAATAGATGCTTTCGAACTGTGGTGCTGGAGAAGACTCCTGAGAGTCCCTTGGACTGCTAGGAGATCAAATCAGTCAATCCTAAATGAAATCAACCCTGACTGTTCCCTGGAAGGACAGGTACTAAGGCTAAAACTCAAATATTTTGGCCACCTAATGCGAAGAGAGGACTCTCTGGAGAAGACTCTGATGCTGGGAAAGATTGAAGGCAAAAGGAGAAGGGGAAGGCAAAGGATGAGATGGTTAGACAGCATCACCGATGCAACCAACATGAAAATGAGCGAACTCAGGAAGATAGTGGAGGACAGGAAGGCCTGGCGGGATATGGTTCATGGGATCACGAAGGGTCGGACACGACTTAACGACTGAACAACAACAATTAATTTTGATAAATGTAAGAATATGAACTTTAAAAACTTAAATAACTAAAGTTTAAAATGTACAAAAATATCAGTACTGTGACTATATACCTAGGCATAGCCAGAATGTAAGTAAATGAAAATGCAAACAAGCAAAACAAAGCAGACATGCATTTTTTTTAAAAAAAAATTAAAAATACGGTTTGCTTATCAACAATTCATCTGTTGGGAAGCAATTTTCCTGAGTCTAGTGCTTATCCACCTGGATTGAGTGCATGTCTGGCACAGCATTTTTCTCTGGTGTGGTCTAATTTTCTCACAAAGAGACAATGTATTTTAGAAAATTCTTAAAAAACAAAACAAAATTGTGGTCATACAGTAGGAAATTGTCTCAATGTGTGCTGTTCCTGGGAAAGGTTTTGCTGTTGCAGAGATCAGCTGTTCCTACAGTAAGGTATGGTTTATGAAAGCAAGGTGGGAGTAGGAGAGAATAAACAAATTGGAGTACGATTTAACATTTGACTTCTCAACTTTCAGTTTTCCTGTTTACAGTTTTCTTATCCAAATACATTCTGCTCATGTTACTAAGCTTAAATATTGCATTGCACTTTAAGAAAAGTTTATTTACTGTTTGCAGGCAAACAATCAGTTAAATCCGGTTTGTTGTTAAATAATCATGTTTCTCAATTATGCCTAGGCTAGAATAAAACACATTATCAGTACTTTGCATATGTTGTCAGTTTATTCATAAGGTTCAGCTGAAGAAAGAAAGCAAGGAAAAGAAAGTACAAAACAATTTGTGACTGAACATTTATGATATACTGTATTGGAAATTTCCCTCAATCTGTATTGCTGCTCTTGAACAAAAGGCATGGCATTCTCAAAGTACAGTACCGAAATTAGTGGTGGCTTTCTTTTGACCGAGGTAGTGCTGAAAGAGACTGGGAAAAAACCCATCAAGCGGAGTGGTCCAATGGTTTATTGTTACATTTGTATTTTCCCAAACCAACGTCCCACACCTCATTAGGAACATTAAAACTGGAGAACCTAACTGAATGTGTAGAGTCGCCCCCCCCCCCCGCTATTGACCCATGTAGGGATGGCATCAGAAGTTATCCACCACATCTTGGAACATGGTGCTGCTATTCTGATGAGGAAACACAAGAGCAAGAAAGGATGGAGACTGTATTGCTAGCTATAGTGTGGCAAAGAACAAGGAATGGATGAAGTGGGAGCAAATCTAGCAGGAAGCGCTCATACCAGCTTGTCATGCCAGAAATGCTACCCTTTTCTACCCAGTTATTAAACGGCACAGTACTTCTGACGTCTGTTGCATCTGGTCACCCTAGGGACAGTGGCGTCTCTAGGGGGGGGGCGGAGGGGCAGAATGCCTCCTGGATAAACGCCCGGGGGTGTGTCAAAACCCCTGCACAGGCAGCAAAATGGTGGCGGAGGTGAGTTTTCGCAACACAAAGTGGCGCGAAAAAGGCTTTTGCGGCTGAAGAAGCCTCCGTGCAGTCCAGCAGTGGTGAGAAATGTTGCCCCCGTCCCTCCACCCGGCTTCCAGGAACATTTTTGCGCCGCATGATGTCACTCGGGGCAGGGCAAGTAACGTCATTCACGGGGGTGTCACAGGGGGGTAGCTACGTCTCTGCCTGCTTAGAATTGCATCTGTAGTGCCTGAGATGCAGTTCTAAGCAGGTTTATGTCTAAATAAATATATATTTGGATCAGGGCGGAATTGGATCCTATATAAAGGAATAGGAATTGCCCAGAACCAGTGCTTTGAACCCTAGATATATAATTAAATATTTCTGCTTAAAAGTATTTTGAGCAAGCTAATTTTAGCAAGGAGTCTAAAAACAGTGATGGACAATCATGGAAAATTACAACATGGAGTAACCTAACAGAAATTTCAATTTTGAGAAGAAAGATTAAAAGTAAAAGAATCTGATTCAGGTTGGATCACTACATAAACTGCATAGATGTCATAGATGGAATATTTCATATAATTATTAACTAAATTTCAGTGAATAAATCTGAACCTGCAGCTTTAATTATAACGTGATGACTGTAGTATTAACAAGCAGTTACTGCTTTGGTTAAAACGATTAAACAGGTCACATGGAGTGGTGTTGTGTAGCAAGCTAATTATAACTCCTGAAACTGGAGGTGTGTGGCAGGAATACTGACATTTACAATTTCAAAAATTCTATACTGTGCTCTTGTGATGACTTTAAAATAGCTCATCTTGTGTGGTTTTTATGTCACTAAACCTATTAACCAGAATAATCAAGGAAATTAAACAAAAGCTATATGAACTGCCTTCTCAAGTGACTTATTTATATGGAGAATTTCTTTAAATATTTCTTCCCCCAGGGTTGTTGTTGTTGTTGTTGTTGTTGTTGTTAAAGAATAAGAATATGTATATACTACTGTTCAACCAAAAGCAGTTCACAAAGTGGTTTATATAGCAAAAATAATTATTTTTTCAATGTCAGAGTGTGCTGGGCTGGGACACCACTGAGAAAAAGACCCACATGGGAATACTGCATGCATGGGTTGGGAGCTCCCCCCCTTCTCTCCCTCCTGTCACCCAACTGGTTCTGTTTCCTGGCTGCCAATTTACCAATCCAGGAGGGCAGGCAGACAAGAATGTCCCTGTTGGCCCCTCTAAGGTTATACGTTTTCATATTGCCTGCTCAGCTTTCATTGGGCCAAAAGATAATGTGTGTCCAACCTGCTAAGTCTAAAATGTATATACAAACCACTAAGACCCAAAGAGTTATATCCAATGGATGTTATTCATGACTGGTAGCCAGACCCACAGTAGAGATCCAGCAACAGAATGAGTGTTCCATCGCAGAAGCCGTCGCAAACATGCCATAAGGCATGTTTGTGATGACTCGCGATCAAGGGAGGCCGGCCACCCGCACTCCAGTGCCAGGACGTCCATGTGGCCAGCGGCGGAAGGTACATCTCCGCCGGTGGCCGCATGGGCGGTCTGGGTGGTGAGGGAGGGGCCCATTGGCCGAGGCGGCACGGGAGGGGGCGGGGATAGCGTCTGCCATATCCCCATCCCCACCGGGTCGGGCTGGCTCAGCCATTACATGGCCTCCTCCTACTTCCAGCAGCTATTTAGCTGGTGGAAATCCGAATTTAGCCTTGGATCAGGCCAAAGGCCCATCAAAAGCCCATCTAGTCCAGCTTCCTGTATCACACAGTGGCCCCACCAGATGCCTCAGGGAGCACACAAGACAACAAGATACCTGTGTCCAGTCGTCACTCCCTTGCACCTGGCACAGAGAAAACCTACTCCTACAACCAGGAGGTTGCATTTCCCCATCATGGCTTGTAAGCTGTGATGGACTTTTCCTTCATAAATCTGTCCAATCCCCTTTTAAAGGCATCCAGGCCAGGTGCCATCACCACATCACAACAAGGAGTTGCACAGATGAATTATGTAACAAAAAGTGGATTTCCTTAACTCAAAACAGACCAATGAGACTGATTGTTCTGAGATTGTTCTGAGAGCCGAGTTGGTTACTATTAATGTTACATGTACTGTTATATATTAAAAAAATAAAGTTAATGCTCTCATACTGGGTGACGCAAACCCTTGTGAAGCCTCTGTTTAGGCTGCAAACATACATTAGGCTGTGCGTATAATATTGTAAATTTAAAGGTATAATTTTGATTAAGTGGGAGATGGGGCAATGGCATGGGGGTGGGGTGATTATGCATTTCCCCACCCACTGCATGAGAGAAGGTTCATCATGGGGGTGACGCACTGACCTCCCGCACCGAGTGACACAAGCCCTAGGAACACCCCTGGTCACAATGACTAACATGTTTCATTGATGTCGGTGGTGCTTAGTCACGCCTATCTTTCTTTGGATAATACAACCACCTGTATCACTTCTCTGAGATCAAGCTTTCCCACCCTATCCACTAGGAGCACAAAAATTTCCTGAAAGATTAACTGGTGATAATCAGAGCCCCTGATGACTTCTGCAAGGGTTGGAAGGCCAGAATAAAACTTTTAAAATAAATACATTTCAAGTACCTAGTTTGTTCTCTGTGAATCCAGAAGTACACTAATTAAGGGCTCAATCCAACTTAAATTCTGGGCGGCGGACCTAGCGATGCACCGCTCGGAATAGCCCGGAGTAGTCACAAACGTGCCGTAAAGATCAGGGCAGGCCGTCGCATGGCCAGCCTGCCCTGCTCCGCCGGCCAAGGACTCCGCTCGCTGCCGGACCCAGGTAAGCATGGATCCGGCAGGTGGGTGGGTCGGTGGACAGGGGGGAGGGATGGTGGAGCCGGGAGGGCAGCCATAGGCCCAGGCAGGGGCGGGGACATGGCGTCCGCCATATCCTGGTCCCTGCCAGGCTCCGTAGGGTGGCTGGGCCCTTACACGGCCTCCTCTGACTTCCGCCAGCAAAATAGCTGGCAGAAATCCGAGGAGACCTACCAGCCCCAGCCGCTGTTACACTCAGGGAAGGGGACGAGCGTCCCCTTCAACAAATAGACTTTCAACTGCGGGCTGGCTGCCTGCGGGCAGCCTACGGCGGAGCACTGGAGCGCCCGATCTTTAAGTAGAATTAGGCTGTCAAAGTCCTTGTGAGCTCAAGGATTTTTAATAAATGCTCCAGTTTGACTGTGTCTCTTGTGGGATGTAGTATTGCTCATAAAGAATATATTAACCACATTTCTGTTCCTCTTTCCAGAGGTGTGAGTAGTTGAACTTAGCTGTACCTTTTTTCCTGTAGACATGAGCCTTCTGGCTATGGGACTTGGTCCTTGTGAAGGCAAAAGAGAATCTTCACTCTCTAGTCTAGAAGCTGTGTGTTAAGTAGAGCAGACACTTTATCTAAGGTAGTATAGTCCAGTGTATTATTCAGAAGTCCTTTTATGTTTCTTTTATTTTCTTAAATGATGCCTCAGCTGTGTTTTTCCCTTGAACACACTTTTCCATTGTTTAAGGAGGTTCCTGGTTTTTACTTTGGAGATTCAGCAGTCCGGACCTACAACTGCATCAGCTCAGTTCATCTTATTCTTCTTTAAGCTATTTAGAGAACGCCTTCTTTAGGAAACCCCTTTGGAGTAAATACAGTATGCAGGAGTTCAAACGCTTTATGTCAATTTGCTTGCATTTGTGTTAACCAGCTAACTTTATTACTTGGATATAAACATGTGGCAATGTGACGGCAGCTACCATGAGTTACGTGCCAGTGTGTGAGTCTCTTATTCCCATTTCTGTATGTTTAAAATAACTCCAGGCCTGGGTTTGGTTATGAGAAACACAATGGGTCAACTAAACCATCCTCTGATATATACCATATTGGTAGTGTTTCTTATGCCTTCACAGTCTATATCAAAGCTGTATATCAATACAGTTGCATAAATTTGACAGGCACTATGCAGCATAGTGTCTGTCAAATTCACTATGCATATTGCAATGCAACAATAATACAATGCAAGACTGGTCCCCACCCATTTTTAGTTGCGTGCTGCCACCTACTGGTGGCTTTTTACTGCCTTGGTCTCTTGCATTAACCCCACACATGCACCTTCACACATCGGGGGGTATAAATTTTTTAGTAAAAACAAGCAAACCTCAAGCCTATAATTAGGTATGCCTGAAATGTTGTGGCCTAGTTCAAAAGCAAGGTAAAATGAAACTGGGATTTAATGACAAACTTCTTAAGAATCCAATAATTTAAACTTTCATAGCCCACAACCCCAGAAATAAGAATATGCGACTAAAGAATTCATGAATAGGAGCTGATCTTCACACCATGTAGAATGGGATGGTAGAATTCTGGACGGTCCCCACTTCAGGCTACTGGTGCACGGCGGCCACATATTTTAATATCTCCCCATCTAAAAAGCATCCTGCCAGTAGTCAACTGGAATATCAGAGACTGGGAAATGCAATATTTTCCCCTCTGGTATACAATTTCACATTGTATTACAGAAGGTTTTGCCTGTTGGGAAGGATTTAGAAATAAAACACCTGGTCTGCAGGCTGAAGGGATACAATCCAAAATTCTGCCACCGCCACTGTTTATCGCTTCATTCTGGGTGATAAGCCTGGACTCTAGAATTACTTGAAATGTACATCAGCAACAAAAAAGTATCAGTCACCCTGAAAGCAGTATGCCCCCTAGAACGTCTTCTTAAGGTCACATTCAGTAAATATCAGTGGAGCTCAAGGAACAATTGCTTGCTATTTGCCCCACAGTAGAAATGTGAGACAGTGGAGTGTGTGTGTGGATGCAACGAGCCCAGGAACTCAGAGGTATCATCATCATTCTGTTCTTCCTCCAAGGAGCTCAGTACACAGTTCTGCTCCCACATTTTATCTTCACAACAACCCTATGAGATAGGTGAAGCTGAGAGAGAGAGAGAGAGAGAGAGAGAGAGAGAGAGAGAGAGAGAGAGAGAGAGAGAGAGAGAGAGAGAGAGAGGCTGACAGCAGCCATTCTGATTGGTATTTTCCGTTCATTTTGGAAGCCCCTGGTTGCAGTGATATCAAGCATGCTAGGAGTGTCACTTCCTGCTATTTCCAAGTTGAAAAACAAATGCAGCCTGGTGTGTGTGTGTGTGTGTGTGTGTGTGTGTGTGTGTGTGTGTGTGTGTGGGTGGGTGTGGGTGTGTGTGGGTGTGTGGTTCAAAGGGTTGCAGTCTGTATGTATGTGAGAGGAGAGGAACTGCCTTGGAGGACCCATGCCTTCAGGCACCAATTCGTCCCCCCTCCCCATAGGAGAACTGCCCCAGCACCTCTGCTTCAGCAAGCCATGTTGAAGTTAGACCAGAGGTCCTGCAGTGGATATTCCTAAGCCAACGCCTTGTAGCCAGGTACCCTGATTGAATGAAGGAGATCTACACTATCGCATGCAGGATCAGAAACTGGGAGGGTTACATCAGATGCATGGCCAAATGTGGATGCTCTGTGCACTTGGATGCACATCTATATATGTAGTATTCCCATCCACATTAAGATACACATCAAAGTGTACAATTCACTGAAAGCAATACAGTGTGCATAGATGGCATTGGATTTATACCTCTGGTTCTTGATCTAGGAAACAGTAGGGGTGCAGAAGCAGGGTTCCACTTGTGGAGTTTGATCATCATGGTGAAGAAATGTAGGGAGGAAAGCTAGGGTGGAAGGAAAATCAACCTCTATTTTCCTAACCTCTATTTTCCTTTCTTCCTATTTTTATTTTGTTTTTCTACAGTTATATAAATAATTTTAGGCCTATACGAATCCAAAGTTTTTCGTATACATGGCATCTTCACTCGTATACCCCAGATCTCAGAAGATTATTGCAGGCCATGAGAGTCTTCGATCTAAAAAAAAAGAATCCAAAGTGTTTCAGAAAAACACTGCAAAAAGCTAGTTTTAGTACTTGCTTTATAATTGCCCAACAAATACCAATAGGGGGAGTTTCAGATCTACAATAGATTAATAATCCTTCAAAAGTTCCTATTTTTAGTGAAAATCACCATAAAAACATGAATAATAGTCTGGAAAATAACACATTTTTCTTTTTAACAATTTGAAAAAAAAACCCCACCACTTATGTAGATCATCTTCTGGATTAAGGTACAATTGATATCATTTATGCATTTCAGCAAGGGTTTTACATAATCAACACAACAATGACAAACATTTTTATGTACTGGCATACACTTTTGGATTATCAATCATGTTTTTCATTTTGGTATTCCTTATAGATCTTGCTGATTTTTGGCCAACATTTTATGCCCAGTGCCAGAGAGATATGGCAGCTGAAAGTGAATCTTGACTTATGGCTTGTAAAAATTATGGCCAGGATCCTGCCAAAGTTAAGCACTTTTAAGTCTCATTGGAGAGAATCAGGTAGATTATAAACGGCAGAAGAATAGATTGTTATCCATGTCAAAAGAAGCTTCTATCAAAAGAAAGTCTTATTAATGTGAAATATATGAACCCATTATATAGTATAGTATATATAATAAGGAATAAATGTCCTAATGTCCTATCTCCCACCATTAGAGCTGAAGCAGCCGTGCCATGGAGGCACATGGTGCGTCCAGGGGGGGGGGCGATAAGGGGATCTCCTCAAAGTAAGGAAACTTGTTCCCTTACCTCAAGTTAAGTCCCCTGTTGCCCTATAGGTCTACTTGGATCTGCACCAGCTCTTTGGCTGACACATGTCTGAATGGACCCAAGGAGGTGAGTTGAGGCTGGGTGGGAGCATAGGATATAGGCAGCACCATTGCTGCCGAGATCCACTGCCTGCCCTCCCCCGACACATATCCTTGGGTCTACTCGAACTTGTGCCAGTCAAAGAGCTGGCGCAGATCCAAGTAGACTTATAGGGCAACAGGAGGCTTACAAATGATGCTGCACTACTGGAATGCAAGTGCCAGCAGCGCAGTTGGGGGATAGGATTGGGCAGTAACTCTTCATGTCATAAAAGTAACCTGTGTAAAATTGCAATGAATAGGATTCTTATATAGCAGAAATTTTTATTTAATCTGTACAAAGATTTTACCCATAGAAAATAGAATTGGTTCATGCACTGTCACACCCTCTCTTGAAAAAGACAATTTCTTTGAGTTATCTGTGATTGTCTTTCGTTTTCTAAATCATTTGCTTATACTCATTCCACTGCCACTGCATTCAGGATAGCAGAGTCTGGAAAATGTACCCTTTCCCTTCAAACTGGGGTTTCATCAACTTGTTTAGGATGGAGAGCCACTGTGGGAACATCTAATTACATGGAGGACTGCAACGAATTTGCATATTTTGTTTATGTACAATTATCAGGAAATGTGTTTGCAATTTTCATGAGAATTGTGAATCCTACCCTAGTTAGTGGATGTGTTACTTTTCTCTTGTTTTGCCATCTGTGCGTTTTCCAGCTTTAGACTAAAAGTGACAGCTCTCAGGATGGCTTGGGACTTGACAATTGGTGGTATTAAATCTCAGTTTAGACACCTCACAATTTAGCACTGAAAATATTTGCCCCTGAATACAGAGACCACTAAGGAAAGAGAAAAGCACCATATCTCTCACACTGAAGATATGAAATCCCTCGGTAAAAGATGGATGATTGTTTATCAACAATGAATACTACACATGATTAATGGACACAAAAAGAGTGCTAGAGTCTTACGGCACAATCCTGTGTAGGGTTGCGCCGGGGCAGCACAGCGCCGGCGCAGGGTGTCGTAAAAGTGCCATAAGGCACATACATGACACCTGGCGAGCAAGCAGCGCCGGCACTGTGGCAACTGCTCGCCTGGCCATCTCCCCGACCCAGTGCCGGCCGGCGCAGGGAAGCCCTATGCTGGTCAGGGCAGGAACAGGGGGGGGACCGGCCGGTGAGGGAGGGCGACCATTGGCCACTTGGGGCCTGCAGGGGGTGGGGATACCGAGGACCGAGATCCCCGGTATCCAATGCTCCCTCCAGGCCCAAGATACGCCGGCCGTGTTGGCGTTACTGTGCGCGAGTTCTAGAGCTCACGCACATGTGAGTAGGCCCATTGGGCCTACCACCACTGACACTGGGGAAGGGGGTGGTTGTCCCCTTCTCCCGAGAACTCGATAGGATATGGCGGCCAGCCCTTTAGGACGGCCACCATATCCTACACAGGATTGCGCTGCCCGAGGACTACTTTGGTTATCTAGAATGAGTTTTCATTAAGAAATAGCCTAAATAATTAGTAGACTGGATTGAGAGGGTGCCCTATATCTTGCTGTATGTATGTTTTTAATCTCGGAGGAAATAATTGTCATTATTTATGTTGGTAATTCAGATACCTGCATTGAGAAGGACATTTCTTTTCACCTGCTGAGTCTTCCCACCTCTTGGGAATGGTCAAAACTCTTAGATTTTTCCAACCAGTCAAAGAAAGAATGAAGCTTAAATCAGTCAAAGTAAGTGCCGGGGGGGGGGGGTGTCTGTCTGTCTGATGATTCTAGCTAGGTCTTACTTTCAGGGAGGTCTTATATTTATGAGTGCCATCAAAAATCATGCAAAAATGACGGTAGGTCTTACTTTCGGGGGAGGTCTTATTTTAGGGTACCAAGGCATTAGAAATCAAGACAGCTGAAAACATGCTAACTGAAAGCATTTTCTCAGTCTAGAAATATATGCCCCCCTTCTTCTTCTTCTTCTTCTTCTTCTTCATCATCATCATCATCATCATCATCATCATCATCATCATCATCATCAACCCTTCACAAGCCATTTGGGTTAAAACAAGAGCACTCTGTACATGAAAGCTGAATCTCAGCATTCTAAAACGAGTCCAAAGACTATATGTTGCGCCTTCTTCCCTTAAAACGTTCAAACATACCTTCAATTGCATGACATGTTCAAATACTACCCAGAAAGTTGCTTCATCAACTGCTTTCACTTCACCTTTTCACTGCTTCTAAAATGACACCTCTCTCTGTCCATTACACCATCCCTTCTTTGCAGTTGCCCGAAAAGGGACTTCAGTGATGCAGAGGCCTGCAACACAATGCGACGCAGTTGCAGAGACCTTGTTTATGTACAGAAATTTGATTATATAATAAGCTCTCCAAACTCTTTTTTTTTACAAGACTCTCTTTTGTAAACAAGAAAAATGGCCAGAAAAATATGTTGGGGGAGAATATTAAACACAATCCAGCTAATCTTAGTCACAACTAAGTCCCATTGAAAGCTGGATGGTGTCCAACTTGTTTAGCAAATCTATTATTATTTTCATTTAGGAAATCTACACTGCCCAGAGAACAATTGAATTTGGATACAATAACATTTCAAATTGTATCAAATTTGCATAACTATATAAATCTAAATATAAACAAATAAAATAGTTTGGGGGAAAATGCAAATATTTTGCAATTTTAAAACTATGAAAAAGAAAACCACTTTGAAAGTATTTTAAATGTGGAACATTATAAGATGCTATTTTAACTAATAGCATTGAAATACTGTATGAATAGCAATAATTCATGAATTGCAATCTGTCCAAGCAAATGTCAGAGTTATATATTTACATGGTTTTCAGTTTTTCATGCTAGGAAGTTGGAAACCTGCCAGATACCAAAACTGAACGGAAAAGACCTCTTATTATATAATCTCTAATAAAGAAATGCTACTTTGGGTCATAAGATGCTGTATCTTAACAACACTAAATAGTTTTGGAAGGTGAATGACTTCTGCTATTGTTAATTGCCTCCATATCATTTTCATCAGGTGCTTGCATGGAAAATGGGCTAAGTTTTGATTTATCCATGTATATCTCTTTGAGAGTCTTGTAATGTGTAGGGAGGGTTGCCAGGCTGGATGCATTAAAAAAACTTGAGATTTCTTACTGCGCAATCCTATGCTCTTCTTGTGATATCCATGCATGCGTGAAGTATGTACCAGTGCCCATGTCATGCGGGAAGACAAGGAGGTGTGGAGCAGAGCTGGTGGTATGTTCTATCTAGTCACTTCGGACGAAAGGAGTGAGTACTTCCCCAGACAGAGACGGAGTGCACCACCCCCCTAAAAGTGGCAGAAAAACACCCCTTTTGGTGCTTTTTTGCTGCGCTGTGCCGCCGGCGGCGGCGGAGGAGGGAGGTTCGTGACGTCACGCCCTCCAGGCTTGTGACATCACGTGGGAGGCACCACTGCATGGGGGGATGTCAAGCCGCCCGCCGCCATCCCCCAGTGAAGGCTGGCTACGGCTACGCCTCTGGTAATGCACACTTTAAACACTACAGTAGTGAGTCCATTTTTTGACACTGCCGTAATCCTTAAAATCCCACCACCAGAGCCTCTGAGAGGGGGGTTGAGGGGGGTACAATCGTAAAAAATGTGTCAAAAAGGGGGCCCAGGAGCAAAAAAAGGGGGGCCCAGGAGCCAAATTCACATGAAGGGAAGAGGCCCCAAAAGAAACTTTGTGTCCCCTGATAGAAGACCTCTGAGTGGCCCTGCCCTGCCTGCCACTACACATTGTGAGAAAGAGTTGCATGATTGGTCTCAGTCCTGTAGTTGCTGGCCATCCAACATTAAAGCAGCTCTACGGGATGAACACCACACTAATGTGGCTTCCATGGTACCTCTATAACACCTTGGGCATTTGCTTTGGCGTGGGATAAGGAAAGGTATAATTTTTTAAAATAAATTAAATAAACAAACACTTAAAGGAACTGTTTATATTGGTTTCAAAGACCATTGTTATCCACACTTGCTTCTCCTGCCTGTTTGGGGATTATTGCTGTTTTCCAAAGAATACCTTTCAGTTTTCCAGAGGGAGAGGGAGTCATGTTAGTCTGTTGCAGCAAAAACAACAAAGTGACTTTTGTCACCTTGAAGACTAACACATCTATTTCAGCACAAGCTTCTATGGACTGCAGCCCCCTTCATCAGATGTAGCCCATAAAAGCTTATGCTGCAATAAATTGTTTAGCCTTTAAGATGCTACAAGACACTTTGTTGACAGAAGATGCTTTCCATTTATGGTGTGTGTGGTCCAGGGGAGGCTGTATTCTTTTGCACTGTTACAGCACAATCCTAACCAACTTTCCAGCACCGATGCAGCCGCATTGCAGCCCCGAGATAAGGGAACATTCGTTCCCTCACCTTGAAGAGGCCTCCATGACTGCCCCTGCACTGCAAAATGCAGTGTGTGTCCTGTTGGCACAGCTGCATCGACACTGGAAAGTTGGTTAGGATTGCGCTGTTATACTAAGTTCTGAATGATCTGCTACCCAGAGTTGTCTCTGTTACCCAGAATTCTCAGCTGATAGCATGCACTTGCTGTAGAATCAAAGCAACACTTCTTCTGAATGGCAATCATCCTGAGCTGCAGCCAAGTGCTAAGTCTTGTGCAATCATTCCATCACTTTTATGACACAGCGCTAGTGATTGCAGCTTCAGGAACACTGCAATAAACTGAAATAGCAGAACACAGACCAATGGGGAACCAAGTTTCCCATCCAAACACCATGTCATGTACTCTTCCATCAAAGCAAAAGGCTGAAGCGGACTGTGGTCTGAGTTCAGAGTCTAGATTAACCCTTCTTAATATTTGCCTTGTGATTTAATCTGCAATGCCACTAACCTACATTTGTTTGAACACTAACTGGTCTGTGCTTTGATGCTGCTCCTGCACACGTTGGAAGCTATTTCCCTCTGTATGTTTTATTTCATCTCTCTACAAATTAAAGCACCTTATTTTAATATCTGTAAGAACTCTAAATGTCAGGAAAATGCAAACATGCACTATGAGGCAGACTGGAGACATATGTATCAGTGGAAACAGCTGCCAGGAAAGAGCACACACGTCACAACTAATAGGCTGAATGTGCACAGGAGCCTCCTTTTATCAGGAGATTATTTACACTGATCAGGAGCAACAGATCAAAGACAAAGTCTGGAGGATTTCCCTCCTGTTAGCAAAGGAATCCGCCTGGGAAGGTGAAGGTGGAAGACAAAGAAGTGCCAGCTTGGGAAGTTGTCACTCCAAGATCGGGAGAAGGAAGAATTGGCTATTTCCCTGCTGCAAAGCTCTAGGAACTGCAGCATTCCCTTGCTTGTGGGAAACCAGGTTCTCCCCCTCCACCACAAAGAACTATGTGTGGTTCAGTTAGGTGGAAAAGGCAGAAGAGACTTATGGGGACTTTCTTTACAGCTCCCAAGGGAACATCTATGCATAATTCCTCCCATGCAATTCATCTTTCCCATCACCAGAAGGCCTACTAGGAATTCTGGTCACAACTGTCTGCCAGTTGGGGCAGAGTCCTTACTATGAATGTTCTTTGAGAAGCAGTCCTCTGAGCTATTCCTTTACCTCCATGTTAAGGAGACTGGACATTGTTCAAGTTTATTCCTGTATAGTTAATGAACCAGCAGTGGAGCTTGTGTTCCAGAAGTCCACTGCCACGTGAAATATATATAGTCCACCATGTATACTATAACCAATAATGGCCACTCCACCTGTGCTATTGTGTATTTGGTTGAATTGGGTCATGTCTCTTACAGCCCAGTCCAGCCCAAGGCCTCAGTGGCACAATTCAGGCACAATTGCAGCCTAAGCGCTTTAGGCTCGAGTTGTGCCTGAATTGTGCTGGAGAGGCCGAATTTGTGCTGCAATTGTGACTGACATAGGACGGGTTAAGGAAAGTTGACCAATTCAGTCCTAAGTTCGGCATAAGAGCTATTCCGGCACAATTGGGGCCTAAAAGTGGGCGTGTTGGGGGCGTGTCGGGGGCAGTAATGAAATTTGTTCCGGTTCCAGACACTGGAGAGCCCCTGACACGCCCCCTCAAGCACAACTCAGGCACAAAATTTGGGTCAACAAAAAGGGTGGACTCAAATGTGAGGAGACCCATAGGAGCCATTTTACCTTACCCACACCAGCCCTCTCCTGAAAAGTTCTAACACCCTGGGCCCGAGTTGTGCCTGAGTTAGGACGGAACAGTTGTGGCCTAACTTTGGACACGGACCCAAATAGTTACCCTATCAGCACCCAGCCCCACCCAACCTCTTTCCCACAAAAGCCCAGCCTCAGGCCTCCATTCTCTCTCTGAGCATGTGGCGTGGGGTCCTGTCCCCCAGCAGCCACAAAGTGGGACTTTGAAAACTTTTCAAACACCCCACTTCTCTCTTCTCCTCTCTGCCCCCCTCTAGGGCAGAGAGGGCTGTTCTGCCTGTGGCCAAACTGTTTACTCCTGTGCCTGGGCAGCTGTCTCCATGCTACCATTTGCTAACCCATGTCTTTCTCCCAGCCCCTCTCCCCCCCCCACAGGCAACAACACCAGCAGGTAAGTGCAGGTAAGAGCAGGGTACGTGCTGACATGAGTCCTGCCACTGTGCATATAGAAATATAGGTAGGATACATGACGCTTTACCAATGTCTTGTCTCATAGCTGCCTGCCTAGCCTGCAATGATATGCCTCTTTTCCAATGTGTTGTCTCATAGCTGCCTGCAATGCCTTCTCTGAAATGCCTCTTTACCAATGTGTTGTCTCATAGCTGCCTGCATAGCCTGCCATGATATATTGGATACATGCCTCTTTACCACTGTTGTGTCAGATTGCTGCCTGTAGTCATGTGAGCACACAATGCCACAAGTGTGGAACCATTAGCCTTATGTAGACACCAGCTGTTTCCCCCCCCCCCTTTTCTCCACAGGGTCTACTGACAGGTCAGTATTGCTAGGTTTGCCGTGGTTGTGACCCCCAAGTTGTGTTGTCTTCTCTCTCTTTGACCCTTTCCCTTTACAGGATCATGCTCACCTTACACCCAGGGAAGGACAGCAGACCATGCTGTGTGTCTCACACCTCTCAGCTGTGTTTTATTTCTCTCCCTGCTGGCCTTTGCAACCGGCACACTGGCATGTCTTCAATGGCGATTGCTATCACACACCAGCTGCCATGGAACACCCCCCCCCCCGTGTTTCCGTCTCCCCAGGAAAGTCCACTACCACCTACCTTCCTGGGAGCACCCCTGGGCCTGCAGTCTGGTTGCCCCACGGTCATCTGCCTCGCTGCTGCCAGAGGTCCTGGAGCCTGCCCTGCAACCCTCCTCAGCTGCTGGTGCTGCTGCCGCTCCACCTCCCTGGCTGCCTACGTGCTGTCCCTCCCCTTTCCATGGTGCACGCTGTGGTTCCACAGGGGAAGAGCCTGCATCTCCAGGCCCATGGGGCACGCCTGCTGCTGCTGCTACGTTCTGAGTGGCTGCTGTGCCTACCCCCTGGCAGCCTCGCCTGGCCATCTCTGCCAATGTTCCAGAACAATAAAGCTGCCCCTTGGGCAAAGGCCCCTTGAACAACATGTCCCCAGTGTTTCACAAGCATTGCCCCCCACACCCAGAGACAGCGCCCAGCACACAAGCCCCTGCATGACTCCCATCCAGGGACTGCCACTGCCTTCCCAGGGAGACCACAGCAGGGTGGCTGCCAGTCCCTCAGGGCTCAGAGGGGAGTGGGGAGTTGGGGGGCCTCTCAGGCAGGCAAACACTGACAGGCGACATGGCGCCCATCCTGGATCTGCTCGCGTCTGCCACGTCCGTGAAGAGCCCTTTCGGCAACCGGGGCTCTCACCCGCCCTCAGTCCGCCCGTCAATGGCATCCGTTTCCACCCTCAGTCCGCCTGTCAACGGCGTCCGTTTCTGCCCTCGGTCTGCCTGTCAATGGCGTCCGTTCTGCCCAAGGTCTGCCCGTCAATGGCGTCTGTTCTGCCCAAGGTCTGCCCGTCAATGGCGTCCGTTCTGCCCTTGGTCAGTCTGCATAAGAGGCGCCCGTTCCTGCATTGCCTCCATCTGCAAAGTGACCCCTGTGTCCCTATTGGTCTCTGCAGACCCCTCTCCCTGTATCCCTCTCCCACCAGCCTTGTTGTCTGTCTGTCTCTGACCCACCCGTGCCCCTCCCCAGCACCCACTGTCTGCCTGTCTGTGTGTCTGCCTCCCCTCCCACTCCCTGATGATGGAAGCTGGCCACCCTCCACCCCACCAGAGCACCTGCCGCGACGTGCCGATGTTGCCCCATCTGGGGGTGTGTTGAGCTGCGTGAGCCCTTCCCGCTCGCAGCAGACAAGCCCAAGGCATCTCTCGGTCTTGGCCGGGGCACGGAGCAGAAGGGATGCTGGGATACCTTCTTCAGGCAGCGCATGGGCATGTCATGGCAGAGGCGGTTGCAGACCTCATGAGACCCCCCTTGTGTGTGCCGGTCCCACCCCCTCCTTCCCTTCTCTCCCCCGCTCACCCCCTCATGACTCCCACGTGCAGCCTCACCATGGCTTGGGGGTGGCATCACCTTCTGCAGGAGGGAGGGCAGTGGCACTCCCCCCTGCAGCAGGTGGCTAATGCACAGGGTGCCCTGGGGCATCTGGCACTGGCACAACCTCTGCCCTTCAGCTGACTGTCAAACGCGCAGTGCCTGCAGGCCCGCCTGTGGCTGCCCCTCTGCTGTGAACGCTGCAGCAGCTGTGGTAGGTGCACACAGACGAGCTCAGGAGGGGGCTCTTCGCTTCCACAAGACTGACACCTCCCTACAGGAGCCTGCCTGCCTCTGCGGTAAGTTTTGCCTCGATCCTGACCCACTGCTCTTGCCTCCTGGCTAACTCAGGCACAGTTGCAGCCAAACTCGGTCCTATTTTAGGCCCCAATTGTGCCACAATTGGGCATCAACTGTGCCTGAGTTGGGCTGAGTTGGGCTGGACTGAGCCCTTAAAAACCCATCTGGTCCCACGGTCTGCTTTCCCCAGAATCCCCAAATGTCAGTGTTTACAACATGTGTAAGGGACCCCCAAAGAGATATAGCCACCTTCCCAAAAATTCCCAGGTGTTCCATACACCTGGGGCAGAGGCGTTGCATTGGCCACTCATTGGATTTTAAGGTTAAGCAAATTAGTCCATTCACTCCTATGTAAAGCATAGACCTGGCAACACAATATTTCAAAGAAACACACAGTTGTGTTTTACACACAGCTTCTGTGCTTCAGGGGTGTTTAGGGGAATGTCTCAGCTAAGTGTACCCCAAGTTACAAGTCCTTCCTCCAAGGTTTTTTTTTAATGGCCATTCAAATTCGTGATATACGCAGCTGTAGTTGTGAGTTCAGCACGAAAATGCTCGAACATCACAATGTTGTGCTTTACACACAGCTTCTGTGCTTCAGGGGTGTTTAGGGGTATGTCTCAGCTAAGTGTACCCCAAGTTACAAGTCCGTTCCTCCAAGGGTTTTTTTTATGACCCTTCAAATCCTTGACATACTGCACCTTTAGTTGTGAGCTCAGCACGAAAATGCTCAAAGATCACAATGTTGTGCTTTTCACACAGCTCCTGGACTTTAGGGGTGTTTAGGGGTATCTCTCAGCTACGTGTACTCCAAGTTTCAAGTCTGTTCCTCCAAGGGTTTTTTTAATATAATTTTTTGTTATGCCTCTTGACAGTTCGTTTGCAAAGACAGCTTGTACTGTGGCCTTTTAAACTTTAAAACACCACTCAGAGACGCTAGCAAGAAACACTGTTACTCCACCCTCCCCCACATAGCTGGAGGCTAGTTCCTGACCCTTGAATGCTTGAATTTCTTGTAATCAGTCACTTGAGGCTGGAGAGATAATTCTTATCAGCCCAGGCTCAGCCTGATGAAGGGGGAAAGAAACCCCCTCCCCCAGCTACATTGAGCTGGCTGCAAAAATCCATTATAACAAGAGGTACCTGGGACAAGCCTGCAAAAAAAGACAGTTTGATGCTGGAGACAGATTTCTTACTGCCCCAACCTTCACCCCCCTGCCCACATAAACTAGGCTCAGCCTGAGGGGGGGGGGATAGAAAAAAACCAGTAACAAACAGCCAACTTACAGGAGCAGCATTAGTGTTCCCTTTAAGTGCCAATGAGTGCCTAAAGCAATGCCTAGGTGTTGATCCTGTTTACAGCTCTGCAAAACTGATCACCTGCAAATGAGCTGTTGGAAACAAAGTGGATTCAAAAGCCAGGGCCCTGGCCATGAGAAAAAGCCAGAAATCCACTCACAAAGTTTAGGAAATGATGCAATATGATGAAAATGGCTGCATGTAGGTCTATTCTGCTACCCATAAAGATCCAATGAGGGGTTTGAGCAACACCTGATGCTGCTCCTGTTTACAGCTGTGTACAGCTGCTCCCCTGCACCTGAGGTGCTCCAGACAAGGTGGATTCAAAAGCCAGGGCCCTGGCCATGAAAAAAAAAGCCAGAGTTTTATTTTTAATTTCAGTGAGGAGGGGGTGCCCTGCAACCAATTCCTGCGCCTCATTTTCCATAAAACAGTGATCTTTGCTCTTCTGGGGGGGGTCAGTGGGGTGACCCTAGAACTCTGAAAAAATCTTTGAAAAATAGGTTCACCTGTCTAATTTCCACAAAAAAATTCCAGAAAAATTGGGGGAAACCCTTTTCCCCCCCACTATTTACTTTCGGGCGTTGCAATAGACACTCAATGGTACCAAATATTAACGCACACATTTCTGTGTATCTGCTATCCCCTTTTGCTGTGTTTCCTAAACCAAAGATTTTTTGTGTGTAACTTGCAATGTCTCCTGTAAAAGTACCTCTGCCTGTAGTGTGCTTAATTCATGTTTGTTTCTGCTATTGCCAAGTTAACCAGATGTGTCTTGGAAATAGGCCTTTGACCAGATGTAAATGAAAGGCCCTTATCTTGTGCCTTAATTGTTTATGACTGTAAACCAACCAGGCATGTGTGTCGGATGCTTTGATTGCTTTTGACCTCTCAAACCCTTTTTATGGGACTACTTTTATTTATTTATTTATTTATTTATTTAAGGAATTTGTAGCCCGCCTTTCTCCCAAGGGCATTCAAGGCACTTTTACTTCTGCTATTTTTTCCCCTTTAGAGAATGTCTAATACTCCTATATACCTTGTGTTGATATGTAATCTGTTGTCTGGAGTCAGGTAAGGATGCACAGGTGACCATGCATTGACCCATGAGATGGAATATTCACCAAAAGGCATATCATTTTATGCTGAAGAATGCTCTTTGCTCAACCCTAACTCTGATGGGTGATTGGCAGGGATGTGGATCAAGTCTCTGACTCCAAGTCTCGAGTTAAATCCCATGTCTCTGGGTCCAAGTCCCAAGTCTTTCCCCCCAAGTCCCGAGTCTTTGGTTGCGAGTCCCTATCTATTTAATGGGGAAAATGGGTTTAAACCTGAATTAAATTTGACTTGTCGTAAAAGGCTCCAATTCTCGAGTCGAGTCTTTCGAGTCTTTTACAATCGCTGAGTCAAGTCTGAGTTGAGTCATTGACGCGACTTGAGTCGGACTCGAGTCCGAGTCAATAGACTCAAGTCTACATCACTGGTGATTGGTACATTGTCACAATTCAGCTCATTTTTCAGGGAGAGAGGTGCCATGGTGGATGGGAACCATTTTAAAAAATAACATTAAATCACATCTGCACTATATTTAAAGTCTTCTGAAACAGGAAAGTCTGTCAGATAAGAATAGTCCTGAAAATGCGTTGCATATATCAATGCATAATTTTACTGTGTGTTTGGAAGGTCAGGCGAAGGACTTTAGAATGCTGGACCACAAGGGGAATTAAATGACAGGTGAACTACTACCCATTTTGGCTCGTAACAGAAAGCACTATTTGTAGTAGCCCTGTTGTTAACTGAACATGTATTTGCTTACGAAGTAAAAGTAAATGAAAGGCTGAGGTGGCGACACTGATAAGTTGCAAATCTGTTTGATCAGTTCGGAGCCAAAATGTGTTGATTCATGCTTTGAAGAAGCCGATTTCAAAGTGTTCTCACAGGAAATGCTCCCAGAAATAAACTTTGTCCTTCAAGGTTCATCCCAGACACTATTCAGCTTTTTGCACTTTGTTATCTGATCAGACAATTTTATGATTCCAGCCTCAAAGAACCCTCCCAATAAAAATGACTTTGATAAACCCAAGATCTGACTTCTCTAGTCAGGTATCCATCTCTTTTCCTTAATAGCTGGCAGGCACAGCAGTTAAAGGCAAAAATTCTTGACACTGTGTATCTGTACGGTTGTTTGTGTACTGTAGATGTTGTTTGTTTAAAGACTTCTACTAAGATGTGATGATCCCATGGTTCAGAATGAGGGCGCCATATTGAGAAAAAAAGTAACACAAGTAATAAAGGGAGGAGGTCCCAGGTTCAATCTGCAGATAGGGCAGAGAACAATTCCTCTTCGAAAGCCTCAGCCGACCTACATGGACCAATGTGCTGACTTGTACAAAAAGCTGCACTGTACTGTATTAATTGAGTGTGTGTGTGTGTGTGTGTGTGTGCATGTGCGTGTGCGTGTGCGTGTGCGTGTGTTCTGCTCTGAAGAGACTGTTTTACACAGATGTCCAGAAATGGTGTCTTGCAACAAAGAAGAACCAGCTATGGTAAAAAACAACAACCCTCTAACATCCATCAGTCAATCTACTAGGTGATATCCAGTGATTCGAAAGAGCAGTGTGAATACTCGAGGCGATAACAGAATGCCAGGCTATAACAAATGGTTCTAGTACCTGGCCTAATCCAAATGAATGGATGAGTACCTAAAAAGGGTTTATGACAAGCACACCTGTAGTGGGATGGAATAGAAAAAATATATTTTGAGGCATTCAGGATTTTTATGAGAAGAACAAAGGGAAATCTCCACATTTTATCGGCCACAGTGAAGCAAATGGCCAATGAGGCAAGAAGTCTGGAACTCTCAAACTATTTCCCAACTTTATACGGACCTTTCAAAATCTGTCACTGAAGTAAAGATTCATGTCAAATCACAAAGCCTCTGATAATGCCACAATGATTGATTAAGGGACTGTTCTTATGTTGTTTTGGAAGCGTTGAGAACCCAAACTGTGTGAGCTCCTAACACTGTGGGATGCCATTTTTATAAAGTCGGTCCCCACATGGTTCAGATTATTTTAGCCACGTCAGTAGACCCTTTATTTTTCAGTTGTTTTCACTGGCATGATTAAAAAGTGACCAATCCAGATTGGAGCCAAGTCATACAATCAGCTTCCCACATGGTTAGAAGCCGACACAATTTGTGTTTTTGGTGGCAGCCACACCACTAGTATAATGTAAGAATAGGCCACAAGCTGCATCTGGGGCCCAGCAGGACTGCCAACGTACCCCAATTGGCTTAGAAATGTTTGCATCAAAACATGCATGTAGTTTCACTAGGGTGCCAGCCTAGGATACGAGTCTTTGTAAAAACTGAAGAAAACTCTGCATGCAAGAATGGGACGGTAGAATGCTCCGAGTGACTTCAGCTGAGAGCTCACTTCTAAGGAGAGCTGTTGAACACACACACACACACACACACACACACACACACACGCTCCTTGAAAGAAGAAAACCAGCCTGACTGGCCATTACTCCTTTTTATATAAAATATATAGTTCTATGTGTGCAAATATAATATTTGCCCCTTAACTACCAGTGAGATGAGCCAATGGAAACAAACAGTGGGGAGGAATAGTCATAGCAGCTCTACAATTAATTATATAATATTACTGTACATGGTGCCCATATCATAAGGATTCCTAATCTCCCTGCCAGAAAGCGCTCTCTCTCTCTCTCTCTCTCTCTCTCTCTCTCTCTCTCTCTCTCCCTTGAGGAGGAAAGAGCCTTCTCCCAAGGCCTCTCACGTTTTCCCATGCTCACTGTGTTGCAAGTTGCAAGTGCGTGGGAGTCCTGTGGTTTCGATCAGTCAGGTAGGCTGGTTTTCTGTTAGCTGGCTGCATACCTTTGAGCTCTATCAGCATGCAGAGAACAGTGGAATTCCTGGCATTTTTGTCATAGCATCAAAGGGTGAACAAATGCCAGTGACCTGCTGTTCTGCCAGGACTTCTGCTCTCACCTTCTATTTTCAAGTCAAAGGTTAGGCCTATTTATGTAAATCCTCTCCAGTGTGCCAAGTAATCCGACCTTCTGCTTTTCATTCTCTTTATTGTTTCAGGTATTCTGCCTCTTGAAAAAACCATTGTGGTCAGTTAAACCCAGTCCAGAAAGAAGGTGGGGAGGGTGAACCCCCTCTCTCCCAGCTCTGCAGCCTTTGAAGAATGTGAAGTGCTTTCATAGCCCACCTAGTTTGCCAAGCAGAAATGTCAGTGGACCGGCAGTCATTTACAATTTGTTAGTAGGAAATAGGTTTTTGATATATGTGTCTAAAAGGTTTGCACTGCATCTCTGGGAACCCAGCAACATCACTTTTCACTTATGTACACGCATCAAAGTATAAGGGTGCTGAGGTAAATGATCAATTGTATTCCTGTTTGACATTAATTTCTATTGGGTTGTTAGGGCCTTTGGCTGGAATCCTGCACACAGCTGAACTCCCTAAATCCTCTGGGATTTAAGCAGTTTAAGTGAATGTAAAATTGCAACTTACTTACAGTTATTTGGGTGGTAAAATTTAAAAGCTCTCCTGTGAATAATGACCCTTATTGCTATCTGCAAGTCAAATAACAGTCTACTGGTGCCTAGGCAGGTCAGGCTTTATTTATTTATTTCCTGAGAGAACAAGCTCCTTTTACCTCACTGTACTGCAGAAATAAAAAAGGGGGGGGGAGGAGAAAAACTGGCAGGTAAAGTCTTCTTCATCCCATTGTGGCTTATGAGAACATTTGGGGCTCAGTCCAGCCCAACTCAGGCACAATTGAGGCCCAATAGTGGCACAATTGTGGCCCAAAACAGGACCGAGTTAGGCTGCAACTGTGCCTGACTTAGGCAGGAGGCAAGAGCAGTGGGCCAGGATCGAGGCAAAACTTACCGCAGAGGCAGGCAGGCCCCTGTGGGGAGCTGTCCGTCTTGTGGAAGGGAAGAGCCCCCTCCTGAGCTCGTCTGTGTGCACCTACCACAGCCGCTGCAGCGTTCACAGCAGATGGGCAGCCACAGGTGGGCCTGCAGGCACTGGGCGTGCGACAGGCAGCTGAAGGGCTGAGGTTGTGCCAGTGCCAGCTGCCCCAGGGCACCCTGGGCATTAGCCACCTGCCGCAGGGGGGAGTGCCACTGCCCTCCCTCCTGCAGACTGCGATGCCACCCCCAAGCCACGGTGAGGCTGCACGTGGGAGTCATGGGGGGGTGAGCGGGGGAGAGAAGGGAAGGAGGGGGTGGGAACGGCACGCACAAGGGGGGTCTCATGAGGTCTGGAACCGCCTCCGCCATGACATGCACATGCGCTGCCTGAAGCCCTGGGCCTCCAGGGCCGTGGCAATGCCCACAAAGAAGGCATCCCAGCATGCCTTCTGCTCCGTGCCCCGGCCAAGACCGAGAGATGCCTTGGGCTTGTCTGCTGCGAGCGGGAAGGGCTCACACAGCTCATCACACCCCGAGATGGGGCAATGTCGGCGCCTCGCGGCAGGCGCTCTGGTGGGGTGGGGGGTGCCAGTGTCCATCATCAGGGAGTGGGAGGGGAGGCAGGCACACAGGCAGGCGGACAGGGGATGCTGGGGAGGGACACGGGTGGGTCAGAAACAGACAGACAACAAGGCTGGTGGTAGAGGGATACAGGGAGAGGGGTCTGCAGAGACCAATAGGGACACAGGGGTCACTTCACAGATGGAGGCAATGCAGGAACGGGCGCCTCTCATGCAGACTGACCGAGGGCGGAAACGGACGCCGTTGACGGGCGGAAACGGACGCCGTTGACGGGCAGAAACGGACGCCGTTGACGGGCGGACTGAGGGCGGAAACGGACGCCGTTGATGGGCGGACACGGATGCCGTTGACGGGCGGACCGAGGGTGGGTGAGAGCCCCCCAACTCCCCCCTCCCCTCTGAGCCCTGAGGGTCTGGCAGCCCCCCTGCTGTGTTCTCCCTGGGCTGGCTGTGGCAGGCCCTGGCTGGGATTCATGCAAGGCCTTGTGTGCTGGGCGCTGTCTCTGTGTATGTGGGGCAGTGCTTGTGTAACATTGGGGTCATGTTGTTCAAGGGGCCTTTGCCCAAGGGGCATCTTTATTGTTCTGGAACATTGGCAAAGATGGCCAGGCGAGGCTGCCAGGGGTAGGCACAGCAGCCACTCAGAACGTAGCAGCAGCAGCAGCAGCAGCAGGCGTGCCCCATGGACCTGGAGACGCAGGCTCTTCCCCTGTGGAACCACAGCCTGCTCCATAGAAACGGGAGGGACAGCAAGTAGGCAGCCAGGGAGGTGGAGCAGCAGCAGCAGCAGCAGCTGAGGAGGGTTGCAGGGCAGGCTCCCTGACCTCTGGCAGCATCGATGCAGACGACCATGGGGCAACCAGACTGCGGGCCCAGGGGTGCTCCCCAGAAGGTAGGTGGTGGTGGACATTCCTGGGGAGACATAAATCACGGGGGTGTTCCATGGCAGCTGCTGTGTGGTAGCAATCACCATTGAAGGAATGCCAGTGTGCCGGTTGCAAAGGCCTGCAGGGAGAGAAATCAAACACAGCTGAGTGGTGTGTGACACATAGCATGGTCTGCGCTCCTTCCCTTGGTGTAAGGTGAGCATGATCCTGTAAGGGAAAGGGTTCAAAGAGAGAGACAACAACACAACTTGGGGGTCACAACCATGGCAATCCTAGCAATACTGACCTGTCAATAGACCCTGTGGAGAAAAGAGGGGGGGAACAGCTGGTGTCTACATATGGGTTACAGTTCCACACTCATGGCATTGTGTGCTCACATTAATACAGGCAGCTATGAGACAAGACATTGGTAAAGAGGCATATCATGGCAGGCATTGCAGGCAGACATGAGACAAGACATTGGTAAACAGGCATATCATGGCAGGCATTGCAGGCAGACATGAGACAAGACATTGGTAAAGAGGCATATCATGGCAGGCTATGCAGGCAGCTATGAGACAAGACATTGGTATAGAGGCATATCATGGCAGGCTATGCAGGCAGCTATGAGACAAGACATTGGTATAGAGGCATGTATCCTACCTATATTTCTCTATGCAAAGAGGCAGTAGTCAGACCACATGTCAGCACAAACCCTGCTCTTACCTGCACTTACCTGCTGGTGTTGTTGCCTGTGGGGGGGGGGGAGAGAGGGGCTGGGAGAAAGACATGGGTTAGCAAACACTTGCATGGAGACAGCTGCCCAGGCACAGCAGTAAACAGTTTGGCCACAGGCAGAACAGCCCTCTCTGCCCTAGAGGGGGGCAGAGAGGAGAGAGGAGAAGAGAAGAGAAGAGAGAAGTGGGGTGTTAGAAGTTTTCAAAGTCCCACTTTGTGGCTGCTGGGGGACAGAACCCCACGCCACGTGCTCAGAGAGAGAGTGAGTGGAGGGCTGGGGCTGGGCTTTTGTGGGAAAGAGGTTGGGTGGGGCTGGGTGCTGATAGGGTAACTATTTGGGTCCGTGTCCAGAGTTAGGCCACAACTGTTCCGTCCTAACTCAGGCACAACTCGGGCCCAGGGTGTTAGTACTTTTCAGGAGAGGGCTGGTGTGGGTAAGGTAAAATGGCTCCTATGGGTCTCCTCACATTTGGGTCCACCCTTTTTGTTGACCCAAATTTTGTGCCTGAGTTGGGCTCGAGGGGGCGTGTCGGGGGCTCTCCAGCGTCTGGAACTGGACCAAAATTCGTAACCGCCCCCGTCACGCCCCCGACACGCCCACTTTTAGGCCGCAATTGTGCCTGAATTGTGCAGTTGTGCCTGAATTGTGCCGGAACCCAATTCAGTCACAATTGCAGCACAAATTCGGCCTCTCCAGCACAATTCAGGCACAACTCGGGCCTAAAGCGCTTGGGCTGCAATTGTGCCTGAATTGTGCCGCAGAGGCCTTGGGCTGGACTGGGCTGTTGGTCTCTCAAAGGGGCCAACACGGTGTTCTAGGAAGCTCACAAATCATGCACAGACACCAGAAATTCCCTGTTGTTTGTACCCAAAACTCTATATACTGTACAAACTTCTAAATTAGAATGGTAGTGGTGGTGGTGAAGCCTGCCCATTTGGTGAGATGCTGTGATCTCAAGGAATGATTATAAACATTCTAATGTCTGTGGGAATGAAATTCTGAATAACAGCATATTTGGAAACAGTCTAGTTTTAGTGAGGGGAATTAAAGGTCTTTTTGGTTGGATAAATAAATCATCACATAGGCATAGCCATAGGGGCAGGGTTAGCAGGATAGACAAGGTAGAGATGCTAAGTGGGAAAAAGATGCTGGAAATGGGGAAACAGAGGCAGAGAGTCAAAAAGTAGGTGGCTTGTGAAAAGAAATGTAGAAACCTGAGAAAAGAGAAGTTGAAGAGACAGAAGTATTTCTGGGGAACAGAACTGTGGATAATTCGGGGGGGGGAAGGGCTGGAGCCTTCTTCTTCCTGAAATCTGGTTATCTATGTGGAGGGACAATTTTGTCTGGAAGAGCATTCTATCATGTAGTGTGCCAAAGTAGCATGCAACCAAGATGTGGGAATGCATTTTCATCTCTTTGAAATGTCTACAAATAGCAGCTGGGGTGGGGGATGTTGATCTGGACTGGGGCTGTCATTTATTTATGACTTCCCCCCTGCACTGTTTTCTGGATGAAAATCACCCCCTCCCAAGGCTTCTATTTGTCCTGATAGCAGGAAAACAAAATTGCATATAAACATTTTTTCCTACAAAAGAGCAGCTGTAGGGGAAATAATAGTTGTCATTGGGGAAATAATGCAGAGGAAAACAGAGTAAACCCCTCCCTCATGCCATGGTCCAATCTAGCACCTTCAGGTGCTATTTGTAAATGTTTTAAAGAGAGACAGGGATGCTTTCATTTTCATGCGTCTCCAATGTTGCTTCTAGTTGGCTGTTGTTACAGATACTGTACTGAAATGAGGCTTACTACCTCAGATTGATACTCCTTCATGGATCATTGCCTTGTCGTGGCGAAGGGGCTTGCGTAACTCAATGAAGCCATGAGCTATGCCGTGCAGGGCCACCCAAGATGGACAGGTCATAGCGGAGAGTTCTGACTAAACGTGATCCACTGGAGAAGGAAATGGCAACCCACTCCAGTAACCTTGCCAAGAAAATCCCATGAACAGTACCAAAAGGCAAAAAGATATGATGCCGGAAGATGAGCTCCTCAGGTGGAAGGTGTCCAATATGCTACTGAGGAAGAGCGGAGGACTATTCCAAATAGACCCAGAAAGGATGAAGTGGTTGGGCCAAGGCCAATAGGACGTTCAGATGTGGATGTGTCTGAGGTTGAAAGGAAAATCCAATGCTGCAAAGAGCAATACTGCTTAGGAACATGGAGTGTGAGGTCTATGAATCAAGGCAAGCTGAATGTGGTCAAAAATGAGATGATAAGATTAAACATTGACATCTTGGGAATCAGCGAACTAAAATGGACGGGCATGGGCAAATTTAATTCAGGTGACCATCATATCTACTACTGTGGGCATGAATCCCTTAGAAGAAATGGAGTAGCCCTCATAGTCAATAAAAGAGTGGGAAAGGCAGTACTGGGGCGCAACTTCAAAAACGACAGAATGATTTCAGTTCGAATCCAAGGCAAACCATTCAACATCACAGTAATCCAAGTGTATGCCCCAACCACTGATGCCGAAGAAGATGAAGTTGACTGGTTCTATGAAGACCTACAACACCTTCTAGAACTAGCACCCAAAAAAGATGTCCTTTTCATCATAGGAGACTAGAATGCTAAAGTAGGAGATCAAGAAATAAGCAGAACAACAGGCAAGTTTGGCCTTGGAGCACAAAATGAAGCAGGGCAAAGGCTAACGGAGTTCTGTCAAGAGAACACGCTGGTCATAGCAAACACTCTTTTCCAACAACACAAGAGACGACTCTACACATGGACATCACCAGATGGTCAATACTGTAACCAGATAGATTATGTGCTTTGCAACCAAAGATGGAGAAGCTCTATACAGTCAGTAAAAACAAGACCTAGAGCTGACTGTGGCTCAGATCATGAGCTTCTTATTGCAAAATTCAGGCTTAAGTTGAAGAATGTAGGGAAAACCACTAGACCAGTCAGATATGACCCAAATCATATCCCTTATGAGTATACAGTGGAGGTGAAGAATAGATTTAGGGCATTAGACCTGGTAGACAGAGTGCCTGAAGAACTATGGACGGAGGTTCGTAACACTGTACAGGAGGCAGCAACTAAAACCATCCCAAAGAAAAAGAAATGCAAGAAAGCAAAGTGGCTGTCAGATGAGGCTTTACAAATAGCTGTCGAAAGAAGGAATGCGAAAAGCAAGGGTGAAAGGGAAAGATATAACCAACTGAATGCAGAGTTCCAGAGAATAGCAAGGAGAGATAAGAAGGCCTTCTTAAATGAGCAATGCAAAGAAATTGAGGAAAACAGCAGAATGGGGAGGACTAGAGATCTCTTCAAGAAAATTGGAGATATCAAGGGAACGTTTTGTGCAAAGATGGGCATGATAAAGGACAAAAAAGGCAGGGACCTAACAGAAGCAGAAGAGATTAAGAAGAGATGGCAAGAATACACAGAAGAACAATACAAGAAAGATCTTAATGTTCCTGATGACCACGCTGGTGTGGTCACTGACCCAGAGCCGGACATCCTAGAGAGTGAAGTCAAGTGGGCCTTAGGTAGCATTACTAACAACAAAGCTAGCAGAGATGATAATATCCCAGCTGAGCTACTTAAAATCCTAAATGATGCTGCTGTTAGTGCTGCACTCAATATGCCAACAAATTTGGAAAACTCAGCAGTGGCCAAAAGATTGGAAAAGGTCGGTTAACGTTCCAATTCCAAAGAAGGGCAATGCCAAAGAGTGTTCAAACTACCGTACAATTGCACTCATTTCACATGCTAGCAAGGTTATGCTCAAAATCCTACAAGCTAGGCTTCAGCAGTACGTGAACTGAGAACTACCAGAAGTACAAGCTGGGTTTCGAAGAGGCAGAGGAACTAGAGATCAAATTGCCAACATGCGCTGGATCATGGAGAAAGCACGAGAGTTCCAAAACAAATCTACTTCTGCTTCATTGACTATGCAACAGCCTTTGATTGTGTGGATCACAACAAACTGTGCCAAATTCTTAAAGAGATGGGGGTACCAGACCACCTTACCTGTCTCCTGAGAAACCTGTATGCGGGTCAAGAAGCAACAGTTCGAACCAGCCATGGAACAACCGATTGGTTCAAAATTGGGAAGGGAGTACGGCAAGGCTGTATATTGTCACCCTGCTTATTTAACTTATATGCAGAGTACATTATGAGAAATGCAGGACTGAATGAATCGCAAGCCGGAATCAAGATTGCCGGGAGAAATATCAACAACCTCAGATATGCAGACGATACCACCCTAATGGCAGAAAGTGAAGAAGAACTAAAGAGCCTCTTGATGAGGGTGAAAGAGGAGAGTCCAAAAGTTGACTTGAAGCTCAACTTTAATAAAACTAAGATCATGGCATCTGGTCCCATCAATTCCTGGCAAATAGAAGGGGCAGAAATGGAAGCAGTAACAGAGTTTACTTTTTTGGGCTCCAAGATCACTGCAGACGGAGACAGCAGCCATGAAATTAAAAGACGCTTACTCCTTGGAAGGAAAGCTATGGCAAACTTAGACAGCATAATAAAAAGCAGAGATATCACCATGCCAACAAAAGTTCGTATAGTCCACTGGCAGGCTCTGGAGTCCTCTTCCGGGTTGCGCCAGGCCGGCAACCCACTCTATTGGAGGTCCGCAGAGGCCAATAGAGTGGGTCGCTGGCCCGGCGTGACCCAGACAAGGACTCCAGGGTCTGCCAGTGAGTTTTTGGACTTCTGGAATGGGTCCAATTTGGAGCCATTTGGAGACACTGGCAGGCGGGCAGGCCCCGCTTACGACCCACCCACGTTGGCTCCGTGACCCACCAAGTGGGTCACGGCACATAGTTTGAGAAGCACTGCATTAGAGAGTGTCAGTGCTACTGAATGTCAAAAAGTGCATGGAGTCACACTGTGTTTTACACCAAATAATTTGACCTAGCATCCTGCAGAATTGCCACTCTCAACATTTACCAAAACATCTTCTTTCATAGCATGGTCCTGCACTATTTGCAACAATAGGAAAGGGGAAATACATTCACATAGGAAAAGTGAACTATATTTACCGCTTGATTCTGCATCACTGGAGTCAACAACTAAACTCTTATTGATTTTGGAGGCATAAGAACAGGCCATCAAACAGGAGCCTTTCCACCATCCTGAGAAGAGAAGTGATTTCAGCACTGGCATGTTGCCATTTCATCCTATACAACAGAGCAGAGCTGAAGAGCTTTGTGAAATGCAGTCATCTGAAGAAGAAGAAAAATCCTCAGTGTTGGCAGACGCACTTGTGTACAACACATCCCTGTTTGCTCTGCAAGCCTGTTTCAGCTTGGACCACAGCACAGTGTTTGTGTGGTGAAGGGTCACTGTCATTGCCAGTGTCAGGTTGCTAGAGCTCTGGGACAAAGCCGAGCAGCACTGCCCCCCAGCTACTAATGACAGCTGTAGGCAGCAGTTCCTCCCGCCCTCCCCATCAGTGAATGAGGGGAAAGTGCAGTGGCTGACTGGGGTGTGTGTGTGTGTGTGGGGGGGGCACTCAGGGAGTTAGCCCAGCGTGGTAGACCGTCAGCCAGTGTCCAATCTGGCTGACCTCTGATGCCACCCTGGCCATTTTACCCATGACTTTTCTAGAATGGCCTCTCCTTTCCTTTTCTTCTCCTTCAATTCATAGTCCCCTAGCTCAGGGTTTCTCAATCCACCAGTGGTAGTTTGGGCGACCGCTAGTGGTACTCAGATCGCCAGACCACCGGAACCCCACTTCGATACAACAATTTCAGCGCTGTGTTTTCACACCCAAGAGGCTCTTGCCTTTGGCTGAGCTTCTCAGGAATGCTGAGAAGGGCTCTCAAGGCTCTCCCACCCGCCCAAAGCCTCCTACCTGCATTTTCTGGCCTCTGAAAACCTGAAAACCGGGAAGTAACAAACTGGTAATGATGTCATCACCAGCAGAGGCGTTTCTACGGTGGGGGCAGTACTGTAAGTTGCACCCCATCCTAGTCCCCGTTTACAACCAGGAATGAGGAGGCCCCACCCCCTCGCCGTCGGAGCCATTCCATGCGGTGAAGGCAATGGGCAGGGAGTCTCCTGCCTGTTGCTTTCACCGTACTGAATGGCTCTGATGGTGAGGGGGTGGGGCCTCCTTGTTCCTGGTTGTAAACGGGGACTAGGATGGGGCACAACTTACAGTACCACCCCTACCGTAGAAACGCCTCTGATTGTCAGTCACTTCCAGTGGTAAGCAGCAGGAGAGTGGTGCCAGAGGTGGTACTTGGCCAGGAAGGGGTTGAGAACCCCTGCCCTAGCTCCATCCCAGAAATCCTAGCTTTCCCCCTCCATGTTACCTGCTATATTCACCCCACCCACTGTCCTTGGCCCTCACCTCCCTACACATGACATATTCTCTACATCGGTGTTGGGGAAAAAAAATTAAACAGACACATGCTATAATGTGTGAAAGGCTGCACAAGTGTATGTTCACAGGATGCATTCTTGCTGGGAAGCCTTGGTTGGCTGTGACTTCCTATCAAGTCTACCCCCAGCAACATAGACACTCAGTGGCGTACTCAGCCCTCCCAGCGCCTGGGGTGGGGTGGGGGTTGAAGCGCCCCCATCGCTCTGCGCCCCCCCAAACAGCCGGGCTCGGGGCTGAGTAGCGCGCCACCGGACCGGAGCCCCCAGAAGCAGCGCGCCCCTCGGAAGCGTCACCGGCTTCAGGAGGCTCCGCTCCGAAGCCGGGAGAAGCGCTACTCCGAGCAACCGCTCAGCTCGTTTGCCCTCAGAAAGGTTCTGCGCATGCGCGAAAGGGAGTAAAAGGCGCTTCGACACACAGAACCTTCTCAGAAGGCCCGGACCGCCGAGCTGAGCGGTCGCTTGGAGTAGCGCTTCTCTCGGCTTCGGAGCAGAGCCTGCTCCCCCCATGTTAGGACGCCACTGTAGACACTTACAGGGTCTGCACCCATAGTAGAAAACACAATTTGCACCCCATAACAAAGTAACCCTTCAAGGAAAATGTCATGAAGCACCCCTTACTCTCCATCCTGCCATCACAATTTTTTACACTCAAATGTTTTTCGTTACTATTAATACTATAGGAAGTACCCTTAGGTGGCACTTCTACAGCCTAATCCTGTGTGTGTCCACTTAGAAGTAAATTTCATTGAGTTCAATGAGATTTACTCCCAGGTAAGTATGTATAGGATTGCAGCCTAACAGCCCAATCCTACTCCCCCATCTTCTACCATGCAGCTGTGCTAACTGAGCACGTACTGCATGCAATGGTGGGGGGAGGCAATCAGATGGCCAGCGAGACATAAGTAAAAATCTTTTAACTTCCTTTTTTTCTTTTTTACTTCCCTGTAGGCCATCTGGTCACATATGGGTCTCCTCATGTCAGCTATTTTGCTGGCGTAAGTCTGAGGAAAGGGACTGAGTGGGTTGAAAAAATGGGGATAGGATCTGGTGTGCACCTTTGCTGCCAAGATCCACCCCCTCCAGCCTGCTCCCCACCCCCTGTCCTCCCTCCTCCCTACCCCATGAGTCACCCCTCCACCATCTGACCTGGGCTGGCGGAGCGTCCAGGCAAATCTGGCACGTACACAAAGCTGCTGGCCATTTCCGCCAGCAGCTCATTTGCAGCAACGGCGGCACGACGTTTGTATTGATAGATCCACGGTCATAAATGTCCCATAGGATTAGGCTGTAAGTGGATGAATGTACCTGCTTTGGCATATTTGACCCCATTTCTACCACTTTTCTTTTTATAAAGTTGACTCTAAAATGGGCCTTCTCCCTCCCGCTCCACAGTGAAGTTTTGTGAATAAAACTGCACTGCAATATGTCGTGACTAACATGCCATGAAGCTTTTATTTAAACAGCAGATGAAGTCGGTTCGTTTTAGAAAGGAGTAGGAGTCAGAACATTCCGTTGGAGCTGACAGAGCAAGCCTTGCTAGATTCAAGGAGGGGACGCTGGAGTCCAACTGCTTTCGGATTTCAGTGTCAAAGGCTGAGGAGGCTATGTGGGGTTTATCTTTTTTAAGTGATACTACACTATACAAGAACAATGTAGCGTTTTATGACAGGGGATGGCGTGTGATTGCATGCCAATAAGAAGAGATATCTTGAAAGTGCCGAAATATAAAAGAGCTGCTCCTTTGCCTTGCAGTTATTTTTATTGATTTGCTTCCAGGTACTGTGAGTTAGCACAACACGGCTCATGGTGGCAGATGTATGCAGAACTGGTGAGGAAGAGGGGGGGAAAAATCCAAAACCAAGTGATAGCAGGCTGCAGACCAAGCCATACAGTGACTAAGGATGTTGTTTGTTCATAGCCTTGTTTCCCCCATCCCAACTCACTCCAATGCAATCCTTTACTATACCCTCTCTCTCTCAACCCCCATTCAACCTTCAACTATACTGTAGATACATGTTTTAGAAATGGGAAAGATAAATACAGTACATTTTAGAAAGCTGCCCAGAGACAGCTTGTAAGGGGTGCAGTTTGCTGGAAGAGGTTGCTTTGGCTGAGTGACTGCTGGGGGCAGAGAAGGGGGAGCAGCCTTGTGCCACCCCTTGATAGGTGGCAATAGTGACAGGGAGCATGTAGGCCAGTGCATGGCTGCTGACTGGCCAGGGGTACCCAACATGGATGTTAGATGCTGCTGGTGTAAATAGCCTCACTAGGTACTCTGTCCTGGCCAGTCCAGTATTCCCAGAACCCCCTGCCATCTCACCATTCCATGGGGGTCTCATTTCTCTTAGGTCATCTCTAAGCAGAGGTGTGGCCTCTTTCAACAAGCCACACCACTTCATGAGCTGATGCTGGAGATGGCTGTGCTTTAAGAGTCGTTTGATGATGGATACTTCTTTCAAGCATATTCAGCATCTCCTAGTCTTCTTACTTGCTTTTAGAAGAGAGTCTCTGCTAGCAGCAATGTTGATCGTTCATACTGAGTGATGGCTTTATGAAGAGGTTTGATGTAACTGTACAGAAGGTGGGGGAAAGCAAGACACTTTCTCCACATCACTTTGACTTATTGGTTGGCAATGGTGTGTGTGTGTGTGTGTGTGTGTGTGTGTGTGTGTGTGTGTGTGTGTGTGTGTGTGTGTGTGTGTGTGTGTGTCAGTTGGCACTTCCCAGAAGGCTGGGTTTGACTTACGGCCCTCCAGTTTGTGACCTCTGCCTTACAGTGAGTCACCACAGTATCACGGAAACAGAAGAGCTTGCTCCTCTCTCCGACTGATTCACACTTCTAGCTCTGAGGTGGAAACGTTCCCAGGCAACTTATTTACAACTTCAGTTTTGCCCAGGAAGCTGATTGTTCCAAAATCTTCTCCACATGAAAATCATGACAGTTGCCCCATCAGAGAAACATGCCCCCACCTTCCACCCATGCAGAGGAAACCTCTCCATCCCTCTATTCTCTTCAGTGTTATTGTAGCACAAGGGCAATGAGTGTCCCCTTGCAGACGAGCCTTTTGGAACCTCCAAGAGCATCTAGCACTTCTCCATTGCTGGCAGGTCTTTGTGCTTTTTACATTTGGGTTTCCGCATAGTCAGTCAGTCAGATCTCGCTTGAGATGCTTAGTGTTTTTTTTTTCTATTACACCCACATAATTACAACAGCATAAAGAGTGGGCTGGTGAAGCAGCAGCATTTTAAAAACCACATATTCTGATCTCCAAGCAATCTTTCCCACCTACCTCTTCCCCCATCAGCATGGGTGTTTTCTGAGTAATCCTCTCAGGCAGCTTGTAACTACTTGAACACACCATCAATGTCAAAGCAAGGCACCCAACGACAGTATGATGGAGGGTCCTCAAAACCTCCACGTTTTCTTCACACGGACACTTTTTTTAGGGGGGAGGGTAACAAGTACAATTGGCAACTTTTCAACTGAACTGGATAGCTGTACCTTTAGCTGTGCAATCTGCAGGTGATAACATTTATCCTCCATCTTGTGAAACCATGTCACCTGCTAATTCCGGTAGGTAGCTGTGGTGGTGGAGGAATCTCTCAACAGTGGGTGCATCGGTACTGGCCAAACTAGGAAAGACTGAGGTAATGATGCCAATGGAGAAGAAGGTTCTCACTTTCCTTGGATGCCTATTCAGGGAAACAGTTTGGGTACAGCTCAAGGGCCAGGTAAAGTCTGAGCATTCTTTTGTCAACAGCATAGTTTACACATGCTATGTTCATTGGACTATCTAGGTCTATGCTGACTGCAAGGGCTCTCCAGGGTCTTTTCCAACCCTACCTGGAGATACCAGGCATTGAACCTGGGACTTTCTTCATACAAAGCATGTGCTCTGTCACTGAGCTATGGCATCTCCCTTAATTTTTCAGGCTGACCTTGCCACAACAGCCCATTCCTTGATGAACAAACAAAGAGTTCTGTGGCACCTTAACAAATGTAGGTATTAGAGCATTAGCGCTTGTGCACTACAGTCCAGTTTATCAGAGGCTTAGGGCCCAAACCTATCATGTACCATGTATGCACAGGCCTTGTATGACCAAAAGACTTTCACTTTGACAATGTTGTGCAATCAAGCAAAAGTTATTGAGGCTGAAATGAATGAGACCTGATGCAGTAAACATTATGGCTCCTTCTCTGTCCATGTGATCCGAGTGGGGTTTTCATTCTTAGTTTACAGTGATTGCAGAGACGTTTCATTCCAGTTCAGCTCAGCGATGCTACCTGTGGAGTCAGGGATCAATCATCCTGAGTCAAGGCAGGGAAATTGGGCCCTGAAGCAATAACTTCTTCATGGGCTCTGGGGAAAACGTGTATGGCACTCCCTTCATTCCCCTGGGCACCAAAATAAAGAATGAGAGTACAGTAATTGCGAAGCCAAAAAGCTTTCCATCACACTCCTTTATTTACCTTTTCCATTATTTTCTTCCACTCCCAGGTAAAGGAATGTAGCTTGTCTGAAAGGTTGACCTGCAGGGGTGTGGCAATAAAGTTAACATGAAACATTGTTGAATAGTTAGTCACTCTTTAATGAATTCTGGAGGAGGCTATGACTCATTGGGAAAAAAATCCTTAAATTCCTAATTTGGTATGCATATGTTCCGTTTATACATCAAGGGATTAATCCAACCCTCAAACAAATATGCCTTTAGCACACGTTCTACATTCACTTTACCATATTTGTATATACATTTTACAATGAGAGAAAGAAAGAAAAATGTCCTTAAGTCTTCCCTTGGAAATGAAAATAGGTGCACAATTGTTTTCAGACTCCAAGAAGACTGTCATAGAGCTGCAGCTCTTCTGGAGAAGATATTGATAGCAGATAATGCTAGAAGCCTGAATGATTACTACAGGCCACTTTACCTGGTAGATGAGCTTCAGAGCAAATCTATTTGAAGAGTTCCAAATAGACCACATTGTGATATACACCGTGTATATTATTATTATTATTATTATTATTATTATTATTATTATTTGCAGTGTAAAACAAGCTTCAATTGGCATTCAGTAGATTTCACTGTTTACTTAGAAAAGTAAAGCATTTATTTAGCATTGATGTGAGATTTAAACACATGAAGGTCTTGACTCTCTCTGCATGCTATTAAAACTCCTCTAAGATACCAATTTGAAAACTTTATAACATTGCTGATCTGGTTTTCCTCACCTTTGCAGGTAACCACATCTTCTGTCATTATGTGCAATTGCTGTTGAATTAATAATCAGTTCCTTCTACACTCCAGTGCAGCTGTTCTGAATACTGTATATGGTGTAATGAGAAAAGGTAAGCATAGACAGACGTCCCAAGACTTGTGTTTTGCATCACTGTGATTGCTGTAAGTCAAGGTACTACTGTTCAAGACTGATTTGACATGGAACAACACAAATTTAATCACCATCAATGCCATTATCTGCTACATTTCCTAACATATAATATAAAACAGATCATTTTCTCCCTTTCCATTGCACATAGTAAATAATTATTTAATTCAGCACTTATCACTTTTTGCTGTGGAGCAGAAGAAACTTGCAACTTTTTTTTCATTATCTTCATTGCTTTAGAAGAAAATGTGGTTCATGGACTGACCTACTGTTTAAGTACTGGATAGTTTAGGGTATTTGTTTTTTGTTTTAAATTTTTTACAGCCCAATCCGGTAGGGTGTTCAGCGTGGGCTATGAGGCCCACACTGAATCCTATCCAGGGAAGGCCAATCCTTGAGGTCTACTCAGCGTAAGTTGGGATTTGCCTGCTTACCCCAGGTAAATCCCCAGCATGTACAGTGGGGCTACTCGGTTCTATGCCACCTCTTGAGCTGGTGTAGGACTGAGCAGCCCGGTGTTGGGGCTGGAGGCCTGGGAGGGGGGATAGGATATAGCATCTGCCACAGGTGCCAGTCCCACTCCCCTCCCAGGCCTGATCTGGCCTTTATGCCCTCCCCATCCTTTATGCCCTCCCCCGCCCTTTATGCCCTTCCCCCACCCTCCCACAGCTCCCGTGCCGCTCGGAGCGGCCTTACCTGCTCCTGGATACGTCACCAGCAGGACGGCGCAGGCCTTCCTGCTGGCACCGCCTCCTCTCCAGGTTTCTAAACATGCCTTACGGTACGTTTGTACCACCCAGCGTTGGCACTGCAGCTGTAGGGTCGGCACCCGTAGCCCACAGGACTGGGTCGTTAATTAATTCTAGTGAATTCTAATTTAAGTCAATTATAGTGTTCTAAAGTGTGGCGTAAGAAGAATTAAATAAATACTAAAACATATTTGCTGCATTTCCTAGCATCATATCAAAATTAGCTGAAACTCAGTTTTGACAATGGCAGATATATATAGGTAAACTACTTGGTAGACAACTTAACATGACATGTTAACTATTCTGATTACCATGATAATAATAGGAATAATATTTGTTGATGGTTAATTTTGTGATAAATAACCATATTCCACATTCAGGTTATCTGGTGACAGATGCAGTTATAACATAGTAACTTGAACTATGAGTAACTTGAAAAATGATAGCGGACTAAAAAGTGTGGCGCAGTGGCGGCATCTTGGGATTTATTGTGGCATCAGCTTTCAGCATCTATTTCTCAGATGCCTGAAGAAGGATCAACACATAGGATACAGCACTGTGAATGTCTGAAGCTGAAGACTGTTGACACTTTCATAGCTTTTCTGAGAAATGTTGACAGTCAAGGACAATAGTAAATGCTAGCAGCAATCACCAACCTCATGTAAATTGAGGAACAATAGTGGCTAAACCAAACGAACGTGGTGGAGGAAGAAATTGATGTGAAAAAACTACAAAGCACAATGGTTGCTAGAACAGTAAAGATACGACCAACATGATACATAAACAAATAGGTGATGTACTTTTTGTAACAGCAGAACTAACCCTAATTCTTGTTTAAACACTGAATTTGCTGTCACTTTTGGAACCAATTTTGGGGAAGCCTTTAGCTACTGAGCACCTGGATTATGTTGCAATTTATCTTTGTATGTCGTCCCTGTGAATACATTCCAAACATCTCTGGACCAGGTTATGGTTTCATTCCAAAGGACTAAGTGCCACTAGCAAATCTCTCTCTCTCTCTCTCTCTCTCTCTCTCTCTCTCTCTCTCTCTCTCTCTCTCTCTCTCTGTGTGTGTGTGTGTGTGTGTGTGTGTGTGTGTGTGTGAGAGAGAGAGAGAGAGAGAGAGAGAGAGAGAGAGAGAGAGAGAGAGAGAGAGAGAGCATAGCAACAGAATACACAGCAACTATAAAGCAAGTAAGGTTTCCATGGACACATTTTTTTCCCCAGTGACAACCCATTTTTAAAAGAAAGTATAAATTTGTTCCATCAGGTTAAGAACATAACAATGACTGACAGATAAAGAAAGCAACATGCATCCACCTGTGTTTTCCTGTGGGTCAATCAAACAAATACATTTGACAGGACACTTGAGCTGTTGTTAACTATATTACTGCTGCACATATACTTGGTCAAAAAAGGATTACATTTGAACCTGTCTTGATTGTCACGCTATGTCAGTCAAAATGCTCGTTGAAAATTGTGGAAGCCATTTGCTGACATATGCAACGTATCTGACATTGCAGATATACCAGCCTGTCAGAGTGTGGGTGTCAAGTCACACACTATGTACAACCCTCACACATAGAATAATGATAAGAGAATGGGCCCAATCAAGGCAAAGTTAGGCACTTTTCCACTGATATCAGTAGCAGAACTTTAAAACTATGCTTAACTCTCCTGTTGAAATCAGTGGGTCTTAATGGTGCATTTGGGCCAATCTTATCTGGGTCTTGCAGTGATGAAACCTGTGCTCCATCAGCGCTAGACACAGGCCGCTGGCGTGGCTGGTGTTTCCGCGCACACACCAACAGAGTGCCGAGCCCCTGCCAGAGCACATAGGTCAGTGGTGGGAGCATTCCAGGGTAGGATCAGGGTGGGGATCGGGCCTGGCCAGGGGCATGTCAAGGGTGGGCTGATATCCTATGCCCCTGGCCCAGGCTCAACACTCCCACTTGGATTTACACCAGCCAAAGAGCTGGTGCAGATCCAAGTAGGCCCACTGGGGACCAGGCAGTGGTAGAGTACTTAAGTATAAAATACCTTTACTGCCTGTTCCCTGGCCGGCCCATAGCATGTAGTGGAGGCTGCGCCAGCACCACTGCACACTATGGGCTGGCCCAGAATAGGATCATTGGACCACAGGTTTACCAAATGGTGCCCAATGTATTTCATTCGTCTTCCCTCACCTTGAAACATTTCACTTGATATAGCACTTCTTATTGAGCTAGCGTAGATTAATTAAGGTCCTCGTAAGATTATAGACAAGGGCAGCGCTGGCTCATAAGAACATAAGATGAGCCCTGCTGGATCAAGCCAAAGGCCCATCTAGTCCAGCTTCCTGTATCACACAGTGGCCCCACCAGATGCCTCAGGGAGCACAAGAGACAACAAGGTAACTTGTTTCCTGCTGCCACTCCCCTGCACCTGGCACAGAGAAAACCTACTTCTAAAACCTTATTGAAGTACATGGTTCTTCATGAAGTATTTGGTTCTTATGCCCACACAGTTCAACCCATTCAACCTTTTTGAAGGTACTAATGGCCCAATCGTAACTAAAGTTTACGGCAGTGGAACAGAGGTCCCACAGTTGTAAATGGCCATATGGTGACACAACTGGCAGCCATTTTGAAACTGCCACTGCAAATGGGCTCAATCATGAGGCCAATTAAAGTGATCAATTCAGGCAGCAGGTTGTTTTTTTTTTTTGGGGGGGGTGCCCATCTCTGTCCTACTTGCCTTCACTGCTCCTCCTCCTCCCTGGATCAGTGGCATTGCTAGCCCCCCTGGCGCCAAGTGCTGGGTGACGTCACACCTCCACCTATGTGGTGCCGCCCCCTGCATTGCACCGCCCCCTTTGCCTCCAGAAAGGCTCCATTTGGTGCGAGGACGGGCGGGAGAGCCCACCTCATACTGGGAAACACTGCCATGGTTGCTCCTTGCAAGTAGACCGCACATGCCGCCCGGGGCATTGGCCCCCCACCCAATGGCAGCTATGTTGCTGCCCTGGATTGGAACAGGAAGAGAGAGACAGAGAGGAAGAGGAAATGTGGAGGGAAGGACGAAAGCACTGAGCTAGAACGTTGGAGAGTGGGAGGAAAAGAGGGTGGCACATCATGGAGTAAGGGGGGCATCATTTGGCACACCGCCTCAGGTGTCAGGAGGTCTTGGGCCAACCTTGGATAAAGGGATTCCCAAAAAAAGATAACCTCTCTCTGCCACTGCTGCCAATAACTCCCCCTTGAAACTTTGCAAAAACTAATCCATACCCCCCAAAATCCCCCCCATTTTTTCTATCTGTGAATTACAACCTGATTCTATTCGAGCCTTATGCTGCCAGAATTAGCATTCCAGTGGCATAAGGCATTTTCCGGCTATCGCAAAACACAACATGCCAGTCCACATGGCTTGGCTGCTACAGCAAGCAGCAAGCGGCCGGCTCCATGCACCAGCAGCTGGAGGACGCCTGCTGGTGCCAGTAAGTTGGTACAGGGGATTGGAGGCAGGGAGGGGGACGAATGGGATGAGGAGGGGGGAATGAGGAGATTAGGGAGGGAGAAGGACAGATTGAGAAGGGAGCAGTATCAGTGGCAGCGATGTACACTGATATCCTACCCCACTTCCCGGCCTCAATTCCCTGAACCGGGTCCATGCGGACTTGTGCCAGCTATAGAGCTGGTGCATGTACAAGTAGATCCGGTGGCCCATCATGGGCTTACCCTGGGGCAAGAGAACAAATGTTCCCTTATCCCGAGGTGACCAGGCTTCCAGATGCCAAAACTCCCCCATGGGATTCAGCAGGCACTACACTGGTTTTGCTTCATCACTGCGTGGGGTGTGTGTGTGTTGGATTGGGAGAGATCACAAAATATCAATGCACATTTCAGGACATTCCTCCTTCCTCTCTTACTTACACACCAGCAGAAAGGAAAAGTTGTCAGAAGGAGAATACAAGACAGCAAATAACTGAGAAAGGGGGAAGTGACAACATTCATGAGCAAAATGTTTCCTACTTGCGAGCTACATCTGGACCCGCTCCAGAACTTGATACCAGGGATGTGGATCAAGTCTCTGACTCCAAGTCTCGAGTTAAATCCCATGTCTCTGGGTCCAAGTCCCAAGTCTTTCCCCCCAAGTCCCGAGTCTTTGGTTGCGAGTCCCTATCTATTTAATGGGGAAAATGGGTTTAAACCTGAATTAAATTTGACTTGTCGTAAAAGGCTCCAATTCTCGAGTTGAGTCTTTCGAGTCTTTTACAATCGCCGAGTCAAGTCTGAGTCGAGTCATTGACGTGACTTGAGTCCAACTTGAGTCCGAGTCAATAGACTCAAGTCTACATCACTGTTTGATACCCTGAGGTGGAGAAACAAAACAATTGGGTGGGAGGTGGGGCTGAAGGGTCTCTAAAAAAAAGCAACATCTTGCAGCATTCTCTGGGAGAGGCAGAAGCGAGATGGCTAGCAGAGAGTTAAGTCAGTAGCGTCGTTGGGGTGGGGGCAGGGGGGGCATGGGCCCCAAGCGCACGTGGCGGTGGGAGGGGGTGTACTTGCCTCCTAGATGCGTCCCCTCCGCTGTATTCGTCATCTTGCGCTGGCCGTCCTCTCGTTGGGCCCTCCCTCCCGCCCTGGTGTATGCTCGCCACTAAGTGAAGTTAGCACCCCGCATCCAACAGGTAATTTGCCCTTCTGGCTACGATACCTAGACTTGCTTCCCTATCAGGTGGGCCATAGGAGTGACTTGATGAATGGGAAGGGTGGAGTTGCTTTAGCTGATCACTCCCTCATTCCTCTCTACTCACAGAGGTTACATCCCTTTTGGGACGAACTGCAATACCCTCTTTCTCTGATGTCTTGCTCAGATTAACCCATCCTCTGGGGTTTTAGCCTGGGGAGGGTTACACTGCAAACCACTGTGCGTTCTCATTGTCACATTGAGCTCTCCGGCACAATGACTACCAGACCAAAATGAAACAAGGATATCTCCTGAGAGGACGACACAGTTCCACGAGGTTTTCCACTCTTACTTTGCTGTCTGATAAATAAGTGCAGCGACTCCCTCCACCAACAATCTTTGCTCTGCATTATATATGAGCCAGCAACTAATGTAAAACAAATTAGAGTCTTGACAGCAAGACAATGGACTCTGAATGCAATGTATAAAGGAAAAGCTCAAGCTTGAGCAACATTTGCAAACTGTTCTTGGTTGTACAGAGATCATACATATATCATCATTAAAAATATTTTAGCTTTCTGTTCTAGGCAGCCCACTCAGATGTACCACACATACCTATTTTTTTCCTTCAGTAGGAGTAATGGGCTACTGAAATGACACTTTATAGACAAGTACTGCCCATCATACTGAACGGAATAGAATACTCTTTTGGGATTGACGGAAAAATCTTGGTAAGGCTTATGAAAAGAAATTATGTGGAATTACCATAAACAATATTACTAGCATCAGATTATCTTTCAGTTGGAGTGTATTTAGCTTAGAATATCCTCTAGTATCAAAAATACCAATTACTTAGGTCTAAAATGTATGAAATTGTAGAGCCAATTAGCTATACTTTTAGGCCACTTTTCTACCAAGGGAGTATCCAAAGCAGTGTACAAGATAAAACATAAATATTATAATAACATATAAAACATGTATTACCTAGAGTCAAAACAAAGTACAATTAACAGGAAGCAATTAACAGGAAGCAGTGATACAAGAGCTGAAAAAGCAGAAAAACAACAAAGTAGGGGAGGAAAAAACTATTCCAAACCATAAGCTGAATGACATAAAACTGTTTTACCTGAATATTGAAAAACCTAGAAGGTAGGAGACAGATGGGTGTGCGTAGTCCTCACTAGCTACTGCAGCTGGCCCAGCATCATCCTCTGGGCCCTATCCTTCAGGTAAGACTGGAACCAGAACAAAACAGAATCACCCAGGGCCAATCCAGTCAGATGACCCAGAAAGATACCAAGGTCGACGGTATTGAACACTGTTGAGAGATACAGCACAACCTACAGGAATAAACTCCTGTCCTGTCCCTCATATAGATCACCCACTAGGTCGGACAATCAAGACAGTTTCACCACCAGCTCAAGCACCTTGCCTAGAAATGAGACATTTGATAGAGATCAATCATTGTCCAAAGAAGACTTCTTTAACAATGGCCTCACCACTGCTTCCTTTAAGACCAGTTGGTACTACTCCTTCGAACAGTGAAGCATCTACAACTCTCTTATCCACATAGCCAGGCCACCCCAACTGCTTTAATCAGCCAAAATGGGCAAGGGTTGAGAGACTGTATGGTTGATCTCACAATTCCAAGAATCCTGGCCATATTCCCAGGCTTTGGCTCAGGCTGCATGGGCTAAACATTGTTCATAACAACAAGAGAACCAGATGTTAATTGAATGGATAGTTTTATCTGTATCTGACCAGCAGGTAAAAGCAAACTACATTTTCCCTGGTTCACAGGAAGCTGAATGTCCCTACTAAGTAGCTCAGAGGTCAATTGGGACAGATTGGGAAAATGGTATGGAGGGAAAGGGTTAACTCTTTCCTCCAGTGCTAGAGCCCTGATCTAAATCAGACCTACCCAGCCCCACAGCTGCAATTGCCCTTCTTAAAAAACAAAAAAACCACATGCAGAGTTCCGATTATCATGGTGTAACTGTGCCCTCCATTCCCTCTGTAACTTTTCCAGCCACTACAAAGGGGCTATAGGAAACACACTGGGAAAAATAGTTGTGATACCCTGCTTGGGACATGCATGCTGCCCTTTCTGCATGATGGAAACACCGCACAGAGACTTTAAAAAAAATAAGGAAAGGAAGCAGAAAAAAAATTCCATTGGAAATGGATACTACAACCTGGGTATGGTTCAGAAATGGTTCAGAAATGTCTGAGCATTTTCAGGCACAAATGAATCAGTGTTAAAGTAAAGCACTCTAGTGGGGGCAAAGTATTAAAGCAAAGCTATGATTCATAATGATCAAGTCTAATAACTTATATTCTAGCACAGATAGCTTGATTCAATATAAGTAATCTGTTTAATGGCCACTTTGAAAAATCCTAATTTAACTGTTGGAGACAATTACACTTACTGTGACTCTTTTATGAGTGCTTCACATCATGGGTACAAGTAATTGCAGGTACAACTTAGGTCATTGAGACATGCATGTTGAAGTATTGAGCCAGCCAGATAACCTCTGCTGCAACAGCAGTGATAATTATAGCTGAACAATTACTCTGGCAGGAAACCTTGCCCACAGGTTTCACGGTACAGAAAAGAATCCTTGCAAAAAGCCAGAGTTGTCAGTTATTTAGAAATGCCAAAAGAAAAAAAGAAACTTTCCCCTGACTTTAGTTCAGACAAGATTTCTTATCCCCTCTAACAGATCGACAGTATGACAAGGCGCAATAAGCAGCCCCGTGAAAGCTGGGCAGATCATGCAGTCCATTAAGCTACTACCTATCCGGAATACTTGGGAAAATGTCTGCAACACAATGGGATTTAATAGGTATCTGACTGTTAGTGGCTTTGTTATTGGAAGAATTTTTCAGATAACATGCTTAACTGATGGCAACCAGTGTGCAGTGTGTGAATGATGGGAGGCACAGTGGAGAAAATGAGTAGGAGTTTGTTTATATCCTTTTTTTCAGTACCTTGAAATACAAAGGGATAAAGGAGCTCCAAACAGCAGCAAAGAAGCCCATTCCCTTTGCACTGTAACTCAGGCTCTGTATAGATACTAGTTTTTCAGAAAGTTGCTAGCAATATTCAAAGACCTATAATTGCCCACAGTACACACAATAATGTTTCTACTCTGTCGTGGTGTCACAGTCTGATCAAACTGGGTTTTTTGGGTTTATATAACAATACCTGGGAAAAGCCAAATCCTAACAAAGTGACAACAGATGCGTTCACATTTGGGTGTATCTGACATGGGTGCCTATTGGATAGTGCCAACGGTGAGAAACACACTCCCCTCTCCAACACATTTACTTATTTTGCTATGCAAACTTGTTTTGCGAGCTTTTTTTTTTAAAAGCAGTGTATAAATATCCTTAATAATCTCATAATATCTGACCAATTTGGGAACTATTGTTATTAGAGTTGCGCAAACAATGTTTTTCAGTTCAGTATGCTGATTGCATCATTTAAGACCCCATTCATTTCACCATTAATTTGTTACATTCACAGCGCAATCCACTGTAACATTTGAACGGCGGAGTGCACGCTTCGCCGTTCAAAAGTGTCGCAAACATGCCGTAAAGCACATTTGCGACTACTTTCGAGTAAGGGCCATCGGCGTGAGGCCGGCAGCCCTCACTCCGGCGCTGGATCATCCCCCGAGGAGACATCTGGGCCGCTCACGATCGGTCCGGACCGGGGATAGGATCCAACGGGTGACCCTAGGGCTGCCTGCAGATCTTTAGTCAGGATTGCGCTCTCACATTTGTTTCATCATGAATCTCCCCCCCCCCCGGTTTTGTATCCTCCATTTGTTTTGTGACAAGGTGATGAAGGTTTGCAGGCAGAGCAATGAGCTTCTTTCCTTCCCCTAAATTGTTTTTGAAACATAAAAGGAGCATCAGAGCTCCTCCTGGCAGACATCAGATTTTTCCTGCACAATGCCCCAGATATTGTGTTGGACCAGGGCATTGTGGGAAAATGCCACAGTGCCACAAAACATGGTGACTGTCACTTCTGGACATCATGCTTTTCCCACAATGTCCCAGATCAATGCAACATATGAGACACTAGGAGAAAAGGCATGGTGAAACTCTGATGCTCCTTTCATACTTAAAAAAAAATCTCTGTCTTCTAAGCTCCTTCCCTTGGTCAAGAAAACAAATGCTCTCTCTCTCTCTCTCTCTCTCTCTCTCTCTCTCTCTCTCTCTCTCTCTCTCTCGCTCTCAAATAGCTACTATTCAAACATGTCTTTCCTTCCTTCTGGAAAGGAAGAGACTAGACCTGATGTTGCTTGTGGTCCAGTTTGAGCAATGTTACCATTCCACTGACCTGTATGGGGAGATTAGCAGACTTTCCAGATCTGGTTGGAGGGCAAAACTGGCACTCAAGATGAAGAGCATCTTTAACACCTCCTAAATTTGTTCCAACATACCTTGTTTTTGAAATTGCATTTTGTACCCCCCTCTCATAACTTTGATGCACCATGTGCAGGTATGTTTTATCCCTGTCATATAAAACAATAAATTTGCATGTATGGAGCTATAAATCCGTATTTACTCATGTCATATATAATCAAATAAAAACAAATATATTTCCTCTAATTTTATAGATGCTTTTTCATTTTAAGAATAACTGAAATGTCCCATGCTCCCTAAGCACAGTGCCCCAAGTACCTTATTTTTAGGTTGCCTTATTTTTCTTCCAGTTTGATACACACTCAAACCCACTGAGTTTGCTATTATTATTATTATTATTATTATTATTATTATTATTATTATTATTATTATTATACCACTACTCAACCAAATGTTGGTCACAAAGCGATTTACATTGCAAAACCAATCAATAAATGGTTCCCTGTCCCCACAGGGCTCACAATCTTGAAAGAGGTGCAGAAGAGACACCAGCAACAGCTACTGGAAAATATGGCATGCTGGGGTGAAAAAGGACAGTTGCTCTCCCCCTGCTAAAATATAAATATAAGATAATAAACACATGGAGGAGAAAGATGTGAAGTGGACAACTGAACCACAAAAAATCCACAAAAATCCAGATAGGTTCTGCCACCCATTACCAACTGACCTATCACTGTCATTGCTGCATCTCTGGCTATACAGGGCATGAAATTGGCTGAATATTGGCAGGGAATTGGGTTTTTTTACATTTGAAAATCTTAGCAAAAATTCCCCAAACAAAATGATTATCTCAGCCATGATGCTTTGAGAAAAACACAGTAGAACTTGTGAGTTTCCTCCCAAGTGCTGCTGTTATATACCTCACTTGTAAATGCTAATACGGTAACATCATTGCAGAAAAGAGATCTATTTTAGTACATTTTTTTGGCATATATTAGATTTTTACATTTACATTTTAACACAATGTAATGTTCTAATATTATTTTTGCTTGTCATAATAATGCACGGTATTAATTCAAGTTTCTGTCTTGGAAAAAGTGTTCATGGAAACTGGAAGAGAACTCATTTAAAAACAAAACAAAGCTGATAAACACGTGGGCGAGCCTTCTCTGCTGTGGCGCCACAACTGTGGAACTCCCTGCCAGGGGATCTGAGAACCACCCCCTCCCTCATGACTTTTCGGCGAGGGCTCAAAATTTTTTTGTTTCGTTTAGCGTTTGGGTGATGGGTCGTGGTCTGCCTCCTGTGTCTCAAGATGCTCTGCCAAGCTGCTTCTCTGCTCCATATTGTCACCCCCCCTAGTGGATTTTATTGTTTTTAAATTTGTTTATGTATGGTTATGTACTGTTTAAATATATTTTATGTATTATTTTAAATTTTGTATTTTAATCTTTCTTGTAAGCCACCTTGGGCATTTGCCTTTCGGCATAGGAAAAGGTGGGATATAAATTTTTAAAATAAATAAATAAATAAATAAATAAGTGATTATCTTAAAGTAGGCTTACCAGATTTCTTCCCGGGACAGAATGTAGCCCTTTAGAAGAAGGAATGTGGGCTGGGCAGGTGTAGTTTGTTAAACCTTAGAGCACAATCCTAGGCATGTCTACTCAGAAGGCATGTCTACCCCATTGAACACATTCCTTCTCCTAAAGGGCTACATTCTGTCCCGGGAAGAAATCTAGTAAACCTACCTTAAAGTATATTGCTCAGAATCCTGTAATTTTAGCCACAAGGAGAAGTTAAAAAGGAAAGTTGAAATAATATACAGTACTACTATCGCTGTTACTTTGTGTCCATACCTCAGCAGCATGTGGTTGATTTGCACTGATTTCAGCATGTAAAGTTAAGTTTTGAGCCATCCTGAGGCACATGTCCTCAAATCAAAGTCATTAGCTGGAAATTCATTTTGAAATAGAGAGATTAAATGCTCCCGACTTTTGAAACATCTCACTGTAACTCAGTGCTTCTCAATTATTTTCTGTCATGCCCCCCCTAGGAAGAAGAAAAAATTTCGCGCCCCCCGCGCGACTGTAAATATCTCCCGCATGGGGGGCCGGCCCCCTGGAGCCCTGCAATAAAACTGTCAAAAATCGAAACCTATTTTTGACAGTTTTATTGCCGTTTTTTTAAATGTCAAAAAAGAAGTTTTTTTAAAGGTTTTTTAGCACTAGCGCGGGGCTTGCAATAGTTAGTGTATGCTTTGCGCCACTTAACTAGATTGTAGGAGCCTCCAGCGATGATCTACTTCACCGACGATCTCTTCCGGGGAGCAGATCGTTCCTCTGCTCCCCGGCGCGAACTCTGTAACGCGCCTAGGAGCGCTCTGCAGAGTTCACGCTGTGAATCACGCATGCGCAAGACGACGATTGGCAACATCGTCGTCTTGCGCATGCGTGAACTCTGCAAAGCGCTCCTAGGCGCGTTACAGAGTTCGCGCCGGGGAGCAGAGGAACGATCTGCTCCCCGGAAGAGATCGTCGGTGAAGTAGATCATCGCTGGAGGCTCCTAAAATCTAGTTAAGTGGCGCAAAGCATACACTAACTATTGCAACGAGCCCCCCTTTATGGAGCCTCGCGCCCCCCCAGGGGGGCCCGCCCCACTATTTGAGAAGCACTGCTGTAACTCTAACAAATTTCCATATCATGTGAAAACAATGTCATACTTTCTATCAGCATGAGTAGGATAAGAAAATCTGTCTTACAGTCCAATCCTATGTAAGATACGGCGGCCGGCCTAAAGGGCCGGCCGCCGTATCCCATCCAGGTCCTGGGCTGCCCCAGGTTGTCCCCTTCCCCGGGTGCAAGGCAGCCCAGGCCCAATGGGTCTACTCAGATGTACGCCAGCTCTGGAGCTGGCGTACATTCGAGGCTTCCGTGTAAGGCCATGCCATGCCTGGAGAGGGCTTTGGATATTGGTGGATCTTGCGGCCAACATCCCCATCCTCTCCTAACCCTCTCCTAACCTCACTGCCTGGTCCACCCTCCCCCCTGCCCCTGCCCCGGCTGGTGCAGGAGGACTTACCTTGCCCGGCATGCGCGGAGATGGTCAGCCGGGGGAGAGAGGGCCTCCGGCCTCTGCGCCGGTGGTCCTTACTCTCTGGGTGCCATAAACGTACTTTACAGCGCGTTTACAACACCCAGCGCCGAGGGAGCGTACACTTCCCCGGCGCTTCATTACACTGGATTGCACCGTTAGTTTGAAGTTCAAGAAAAAGTTGTTTTTCTCTGAAAACAATGGACTAACTCCATTATTACTTAACTCTGTAAATTCTAAATGTGATTTGAAATGAGAATCAACTCATTTCTTGATACAGTTTATCATTTCCTATAAATTTTTATAAGGCTAGGTGTCTAAGCATAGCCCCTTGCCACACTGCAACACAAAAGAAACTATTAGGGCTTTGTGTTGCCAGCACATAGCATTAAACATTTATCACAATACACTGAGGACCTCATTGAGATACACTTTATCCCATGGGACCTCAGAGGTTTTTGTGTACCCTTCACTGAACATCACGGGATCACTTGCCCCAAGTTTCTCTAGGTGTATTGTGGGACAAATATAAACAATAACAACAACTGGAGTTTCACTGAAACGATAAGGACGTTTCACCTTTTCCATATGTTGGATTTATTTATTTTTGATGAAGATTAATTTCTTTAGTCTTTTTCTGTAGCTTTCATGGCCCGTTGATACATACCAATGTTTCAAAAATACGGGATTTGACGCCATGTAGTAGCTTGAAAAGTTTAATAGAATTTCGAAAACTGTAGCGGGTTTCCCAACCGGGCAGCCGCTCGCAGCACAAACACATCAAACGTTTGTTTGATGTGTTTGTGGATCCTTGGATCCTTGGATTCGTTTGATGTGTTTGTGCTGCGAGCGGCTGCCCGGTTGGGAAACCCGCTACAGTTTTCGAAATTCTATTAAACTTTTCAAGCTACTACATGGCGTCAAATCCCGTATTTTTGAAACATTGGTATGTATTAATTTCTTTCACAATATTTAGATAATGTTTTCAAATCTATCCAGTGAATATTGACCTACTACCATTATTATGAAAATATAGGCTATTTTTAGAATTCATATATACAAATTTGCACTTCAAATCTATAGCAAAGGTGTTTTGTTTTTCAAGGTACAGTATCTGTGAGAAGGGGAAGAATGAACACTGAAAAGTGTTTGCTAATACAGGATAACACATTACCACATCTTACTATGCTTTCAACATCTGATTAAATTTATTTTTGTTTACCACAGCATATTAAAATCTGCCTTCCAAAGGGTAATAGAAAGGGGAAAGTGTTATTGGGTCCATGGCAAGACGATTACCAAAAATGTTTCAGAAGAGGAGGTGGTAGAACATATATCTCAGTATGCCAATTCAGTAAGTCATGTTTGGGCAGCAATAAAAATGACAGATGGCTATTGATTATAAAAGCAAGGTGCAGATTGGGGCCTGAATGGCAAGTAATCTGAACTATATAGGCAATGTGACACTCATCCCTGGTAAAGAACATGGACTGCACATTTTTATGGAGGAAATAATGACAAGTAGCATTTATCCTGGCTTTTCTGAGGCTTTTCTGACTCAGTTGCTACCAGATAGTACAGGGGTAGACAATTGGTTTAGCACCAAGGATCAGTTTGAAAAAATATAATGAGCTGAAGAATTGAAGCTAGTCTGAAGGTGTAATTTACTTGTGAGTAATATAATTTGCATACAGTTTGTCATGGACATCAGTTTCCAGTTGGCCAACACATGGCATTTCTTTTGTAATTATATTTGTGCAATTTTCAGGGTAAGGTTAGAAATAATAGTTCTTAAATATTTAAAGATGTTCCGATATTTGACATTTAAATATTTCTTAAATATTTAAAGATATTCCGATAGTTGACATTTGGTCTTAAGGGGTGCATGTTCAAAAATTCAGAGTGAATATTGACAATCGCATATATGACTGTCTGCATTCACCTGCCCAGGGCCAGCTGAAGCTATTGGATTGCCTAATGCAGCCAAATAGCACTGCACCCCCCACCAGTACCTACCTACCTACCTACCTACCTACCTACCTACACACACACACACACACACACAATCCCTGCACCTCTTACCTGGTTCCTTCCTCCTTGAGTCAAAGCAGAAAATGTGGTGCATGCTGGGATCATTCCCAGCATGCTTGTCATTTCCTGCTTTGTTTAAAAAGCCCACATGGAGGAAAGAGCAATCGTGTCTCTTCCTCCACCAGGCTTTTGAATCAAAGCAGGAAACAGATAACTTGCTGGGAGTGATCCCAGCATGCTCAGCATTTCCTGTTTAGCTTCAAGAGTTTTCACAGAGAAAGGAGTCAGGTAAGCGGGTAGGATTGCTGCGTTCTGATCCTTTTAAGGAGAAAGGAAGCAAGGTGAGGGAGCCAGATCACTGAGCTCTGAGGACCAGTAGGCCAATTTCACCAGTTTCACTTCTTGTTCCTCATGGGTGCTTTACACTGAGCAGGAAACATGGAGTGCACTGGCAGCAAAATAAGCATGCCCTGCATTTCCTACCCTGATTAAAGAACTGAGCAGAGGAAGGCAGTGGGAAGGAGGTCGGCTCTATCCAGAACAGTGGAGTGGGGGGGGGGGAGAGGTGGTTTGCTAGCCCTCTGCTCTGGCCCAAATCCACCACTCAGTGCAAAAAGGCTCATTTTGGGAAATGATAAGTTAAGCAACTGTCCTGCCTGCCACATATCCACTGCAAATCATCTCAACCCAGTACAGCATGAACACAGTAGCATGGTTTTTGCATATACATGTTGACTGGTGACAACCCTGATACTATAACAAAAATACTACTACTACTACTACTACTACTACTACTACTACTACTACTACTAATAATAATAATAATAATAATAATAATAATAATAATAGCAACAATAAATCAGAATACTTGCTTCTTAACTGCTGTAGTCCCGTTAACATCAGTAACTCCTACTGGTTTGTGGGTCAGCTTACCCAAGTATTAGTGGGCCAACCTCGTGAAAATGTAGGTGAACTAATTTGACAATGAGACATGCATGAGAGTGGAGGGAGGAAGCATACTTTCTTCCTTTTGAATATTACATTTACCAACTTTGTTTTTAAAGGCTCGTTTTCTTAACAGCTCTGAAAGAGGACTTTCAAACACTCTTTGCAGTGTTAATTAGAATTGTAAATTCTGTTTTCCAAGCAGATCTAAGAATATCAGAGTAAGTGCTGTGGTTTGTTACTTGCAATGTTCAGGCACAGAGATAGGGTTCAATCCAGTCCTCGACAGTTGCAGTGCCTGTACACTGAACGATCCTCACCATAAGACATAGAAGGGCCCTACTTCCTCCCTTCTTCCCAGAGCAGATGTGCTTGAGTGCCCATTTGGGCACTGCTCCAGGCCATTACAGGGAATACAGTAGGTGATATGTGTGAACCTCCTCTCTCTCCATAAATGGCCTGGTGTGCTGAGAGTGTCAGTCCGTTCATGCAGACAGGTAAGGGAAAGAGGCTTTCTAATACCCTCTATTTATACTTGGGTGCTGCATCCACAGCAGACTGAACTGACCTCATAATTTATTTTTTCTTTCTATCATGCAGGATTTCCAACCCCATAGAGCCATTTGAAAACGTAAAAGTATGATTAGTCATCAAATTTTCTCGATTTGGCAAGAACCAGTTTCACTTTCCAAAAGCCTGGTGAGTTCCCATCACCATGAAGAAAAGTGGGCTGCATTGCATCCTGTGGGGTTTTGGGGGGCTGCTGGAGGTCTCCTCAGGGTAAGGGGACATATGGATAGGATTCAGCTGCCACAGCGGGTCAACTTGGACCTGCACCAATGGTATCACTGGTGCAAGTCCGTGTTGATCTGTGCATGTGGATCAGGCCCAGGAAGGGGTTTTGGATATGGCGCACACTGGCACCACTGATCCCACCCCCTCCCAGGCCCATTCTGCCCACCCCACCCTGCCCCTGTCCCCATCCTTGCCTAGCCCCTGAACCCAGGCCATGTGCGTGCCGGAGCAGGTAAGGCCACTCTGAGTGGTGCAGGGCTGGGGGGGGGGCAGGTGTGGTCAGATCAGGTCTGGGAGGGGGATGGGACCGGTGTCCATGTCAGACACCATATCCTATCCTCCCTCCCAGGTCACAAGCCCTGTCACAGCCCTGCTTGTTTGTTTTAAGGAAGAAACAAAGCTTGCTGAAAGAAAAATAAGAGCTGGGGGGGGGGCAAGCATGCCTGCCTGCAGGGGAGGCAGAGTGGGGGGGCCCTCAGGAAACCATGGAGGGGGTGTTTGCTCTTATCCACGGTTTCAAGTATCCACGGAGGGGCCTGGAACATATCCCCAGCGGATATGGGGGCCCACCTGTAGTGCACATCAAAATACAGTGTTTGGCCTTGACAAGATGGACCTTGCATCTGACCAAGCATGGAAATTCTTCTTTTAAGCAGACTACTGACATTTTGTCTTGGTCTTATAGAAGTTGAATGGCGCAATTCTGTGTAACCCTACACCTGCAGAGCGTGCCGTAAACGCACCGGTAAGCGCATTTTTGGCACCCTGTAAGTAAGGGCTGTCAGTGCGCAGGCCGCCAGCCCTCAATCCGCTGCAGAACTGACCTGCAGCCAGTGGCGTCGCTGGAGGTGGGGAGAAACGCTAAGTTCCGCACTGCGCTGACCATCCGTTACTCACCAGCATGAGGCAGCCCCGCCCCCTCGCCTTCAGAGCCATTCAGTGCGGCAAAGGCAAGGCGTAGGAGACTCATCCAGGGGTAAGTCAATGCAGAGGGGCTGCCTTATGCTGGTGAGTAACGGAGGGTCAGCGCGGTGCGGAACTTAACGTTCCGCCTCACCTCCAGCGACACCACGGCCTACAGCCACCCGAGCAAGGTAAGGCTTACGCCGGTGGGTGTGAGGGGGGGAGGGAGGGTCGGGCAGCAGAGGGTGGCCATTGGCTGAGCCAGCCCGGCCACAATATCCCCATCCCCATTCCTGGGCTCGGCGGCCCTTTCCCCGTCACCCTGAATGTACATCGGCTTGAGAGCCGGTGTACATTCGAGGAGGCCTATAGGCCCCAGGCAGCCCTACACTGGGGGAAGGTGACGAACATCCTCTTCCCCCAAGGAACGACTGAGGATCCTGTGGCCTACCCTGTGGGCTGGCCGTGGATTGTTACGCAGGACCGGGCTGCCCGACTTGTAGACAATGGTACCATTGAAGGATGAATTTTCTGTGGAATGGAATTTAACATGGAATTTCATGTGTGTCTTTCAGTGTGAAAACTGTCTGTAATACTTTTCCAAATAAGTTACTAAAGTTGTAATTTTCAAAAGAATAGGCTTTGATCTGAAGTGCGGATAGGCATGTTCAAATCATCATATGCAACGTGTGGCAGATTGCCAATAATTGTCATGTATTCCTTCAGCAGGTTATTGAATGAGACTACCAACTACCTGGCAATAATTGCCGGTTAACGTCCTTGACAATGTGAAAAATATCATTCAGGTTTTGCCTTCCTTGGTCAAACCTCCTGCTTTCCTGTTCAGTCAATTACATATTTTTGCAAAAACACAATTGTGACTGCAAATATAATTTTACAAAATGGAAACCAAAGGGTTGTTGGAACAAGTTTGGAATGGATTGAGCTCTATGATTTTCAGTTGGAAAGCCTTGGGATAAACTGGAGGAAGCAGATGAGACAACAGAGGGAATTTCCCCCACATCTTTTGTGGAGAAGATGTATAGGCCAGGAGCTTAACTTGGATAAAAAGGGTGCTTTACACAAGGACAATGTTGTATTCGCTGCAGGATCAGCACACTAATCCCATATATACAGAAAGCAGCTACATATATATTTGGTATACAGTTTAAATGGATGAGAAAATGAGAGGGGGTGTGTTTGAACCATGATGCAAGTCTACTCTGTATCCCTGGTGGAGCAACTAATTCATGTCTCATTCTGGATTTGATTGTGGGAAGGAGAGTTATTTGTTTAAAAGGCACTCATGTCCTTGTGATGTTGTGCACAACAGACAGTGTGAGGGGTCATTGGAACTGCTTCTCAGTAAGAACCGCAACCTTCTGTGTTGGTTGTGGGGTGCTTTCTCATGATGAGCAGATCCACCAGTGGAGAGGAGTCTGTTTATTTGGTGGGAAACAAATCATTTTAAACAAACAAACAAACAAACAAACAAACAAATATTGCTTGGAACAGAGCCCTTCCCAATCAAGAGATCTGTGTCTGATAATAACTGGCACAGATCTATTGTATGTAGCCCTTCTCACCAATAAATCTACTCATAACTACCCTACTCATAACTACCCCCTCCCTCATGACTTTTCGGCAGGGGCTCAAACGTTTCTGTTTCGTCTGGCGTTTGGGTGATGGGTTGTTGTCTGACTCCTGTGTCTCAAGATGTTCTGCTTTGCTGCTTCTCTGCTCCATATTGTCACCTCCCCAGTGGATTTTAATGTTTTTTAATTTATTTTATGTATTGTTTTTAAATTATGTATTTTAATTCTTGTTGTAAGCCGCCTTGGGCATCTGCCTTGGCATGGGATAAGGCAGGGGTTTAAAATAATATTTAAATAAGTCAGCAGCCCAATTGGCTGTGTGAAAGAACAAATGCTGGACACAGTCATCTGAAGGAGAGGTAAAAAATGTTAAGTTCCAAGTATTTTAGTGGGAGAGAGTAAGACACATGAGTAACATTAGCTTTGATTAGTGGGAACAGTGGTGTTCCTGGAGGGGGTGCGGTCCCTCCCACTCACCCTGGAGCCATTCCAGCGGCAAAGACAAAGTTGCCTTCACCGCCGGAATGGTTCCAGGGGTGAGTGGGAGAAGCCCCATTACACTAGCTTGCAAGGTGCGGTGCAGCGCCTTGCACTGCATATGGTGCCGCACTCCCTCCAGGAACGCCACTGATTGGAAATTTTCTGTCCACCTTTTCACAGACAGCTTTAAACCAAACACTACATATGCTCACCTCTGCCTTTTTAAAAACGTTACTGTGGTGGCATGGGAACACTTTGGAATGTCTAAAGGCTGATTCACGCTAGCCTTTTCCCGGCACGCATGCCCTGCTCTAGCGTCTGTACGTGCGTCTAGCAGTTCTCTGAACGTTTGCCCGCCTTCTTGAAGAAAGCGCAGCTGTGATTTGGTGAAGAGAAATGTGCTTCTCTGATTGGTGGGCTGCCTAGCACCGCGAGCATAAACGCTAGCTTAAATGCAAGCGCACCAAAAAGATAAAAGGAAACCATCTCTCCTGGCTGCGTCGTAAGCGCAGACGCAAGCATGAAAAACGCACGAAAAGACCAAACGCAGATCCAAAACGCGCACGGAAAGGGCTAGTGTGAATCAGCCTTAATTCCAGGCTGCTCCAGTAACGTTTGTAAAGAAACATCCATGTGGTCAGGGGTAAGGACATGTCTACTTTCTACCCCAGTGCCATCAGTCCCTAAGGCGGGTAGTAATCATGTCATTGTGATCAGCCACAATCACTTGAATTGGGTCTTCTTGGTCCTTTGATTTCTACTGCACATTTACTACTGAAATCAATGAGACTCCAATGGACCTACTGTATCTTTGGTCGGATCCTGCCCAGTTTTTCCTTTAGCAGAAATGACATGATGAAGGAATGAAGATGTTCCTTTTTTAACCAGCTTCTTTTGGTTTGTACTTTTAGCTGGGTGTTTCATAGAATGTGTGGCCCTCTCCTGTTTTGTGTTAGCTTAACGAGAACTCTGCCTAACCTTTCTTATAGCTTTGTAACCTATTTTGCTAAAAGTGATAAAGCTTACATTTAAACTGGTTATTAAGCTAGCAAGCACTAGGTTGCTATAGGAGAGCAGTAGAAGTAGTTCATTATAATTCAAGGTAGCATGAGTAATGCAATGAATAATCCTATTGTCTTCATAGCATTGCTTTAAGTCTCTGTAGAGAGTCATGAATTCTCATGATTCTGAGTAACCTTATTTTTATTACAACTTCCATCCCCCTAGCCCTTGGCTGTTCTTAACTTCTTTTTTTTAGCTTGTGATTAATACTTAAAACACACACACGTACACATGTACTCACGCGCACACACACACACACACACACACACACGAAACACATGAAAGTGGGGGATGCACAGACAGAGTAAACATATTATGCTTTCCCAGCTGACAGCCCTTATCTTGGAAATTATTGAAATAGGCAGCCTAATAAAGAACAAACCAAATTTGTTCAGAGTATTCAGCTCATTGCACAAATTACTTCAAGGATGTAAAAACAGAAAGTGATATGTTCTACTATATTACTCTTGGGGCTAAAGGTTCATGAGTAACACTTTACAATTTGCTTACATACTTGGTGTGTGTGTGTGTGTGTGTGTGTGTGTTTTAAATTGCCTCTTCTGCAAGAGGCTTCAGTGTGGTTGTGTTGAAGCTCTCTGAGAGATTTCCCCACTAATCTTTATTACTGTTCTCTTGGCAGTGGTCTGGATCCATGAAATAATTTGACTTTGGAAACTGATACCATAGCTCTCTTCACATGTTCAATGATTGGAGGAGTTAGCAGGATTGTACCCACTTCTAGTGATCCCTGACATCTGTGTATTAGCTGAAGGTGTGCACAGAAACCCATGTTTGTGTGCGTGTAAACTCTAGCCATAAGAACAGGAAACTTGCAAAAGGCAGGATCCCTGACTGTGTGTATAGATCCTATGTAGGGTTGTACACTTGTAGGGCTCTCTGTATGCCTTCAGCTTCACATGAAAGTCAGAAGTGGGCCTATGCTATGCTGAAAAATCTGTGATTCCCCCCCCCCCCCCCATTTTTGGATCTTTCTCATCCCTCTCTTGGGATGTTTTCCTGAAATTGTTTTAAAATTAGCACAATTGCAGGAATACTACATGGCAGAGCCAACAGGTCACTTTGTAAATTGCTTGTCTTCCTCATCTGGGTCCAGCTAAGACAGTAGCCCTGTGCCAACTGGGACTGGTGTGCACAAGCTGATTGACCAGGTTAACGGGAAAATAAGAATGCCAAGATGGTTATAAACCATCCAATATGGTGGAGCCATGGCATCATCAACCCTAGATTTTTTACGGGCATGCACAAAGAGGCATATATGTGTTGTCTTTCTTGGTCAGTTGTGAAAAGCAAAAGGCAGGTCCACTCACCATGTGAATGAAGGGACCAGACTCCTGGGACAGTGCGAGTAACTAGAAGAAGGACTGTATTCAATTAATTGTGTCAAATTAATTAATTTGTTTTATTAGCCACTTGCATTTTAATCTCCTTGCCAACCTAGGCCAACAACCCCACTTTGTCATTCCTGTTTGCTTTTTGATGTGTGCCTTCTTTTGATCCTTAGCATACACACACACACACACACACACACACACACACACACACACACACACACACACCTCATTCACTCTGTTTCTTCAGGCTTTTAATAAACTCTGTATATTTTTTACTGAATTATCTGTCTGGTCTGTTCACTCAGGCAGGGGTGGGTTGCCACACCTATCAGATCACTTATGTTTCATTACTGTTTGGCTTCAAGATGACCCCTTGGATTTAAGGGCTTTTTTATTAGTCTGGAAGAGAGGTAGCCTCTTTCTGTCTGGGCTTCCTAGCTTTGGGTGGTGATAGCAGCAGGAAGACTACCAATTTTCCCGTAAACCTCAGACCAGTAAGAAGAGTGAAACCAAGAGCAAGGGAGAAAGGGTCACCACTAACTACTAGGCACTGCACCCATTTTGCTCTCTATCCCCCCCCCTTCCTTCACCAGGTATATAACTGTAATCCTGCCACTCTTCTATGTAGTCAATGTAGATGTGAAAAAGGTGTGAACTATTACATTTCTCTGGTGTCCCCCAGTCAGGGCCTACCCATTAATGCAGCCAACTGAAGCCACGGTCACCTCAGGCAGCAGATTGGTGGGAGTGCCCCATCTCTGTCCGCCTACCTGCTTCCATTGCGCCTCCTCCTTTTTCCACTCCCTGGATTCAGGAGTGGGACAGAGAGGAAGAAGAAATGTGGAGTGCTGAGCTGGAAAACTGGGAAGTGGGAAGAGCAGAGGCTGGTACACCGTTGGGTAAGGGGAGGCAGTATTTGGCATGCCACCTCAAGCATTAGGAGGTCTTAGGCCAGCTCTGCCCCCAACTTTGCTACAAGAAGAGGACACAAGAAACAGGAGATTGGGTGAGTAAGGGCAGGAGGTTTTACACTTGTGCCGAAACTGGCCAATTGTGACATAGAGCATTTTAAAAGATTATACAATAAAGTTTTTCTTCTCTGCTGTCATGTTTGCAATTGTGTTGTAAGATAACTCTTCTACATAGTGAATGACCTGGTAAATCTAGTGTGTTTCTACCCAGACCTGAATCTTCAATCATCAGCTTGCTGTAACAAGTTCAACATCTATCTTGATAGACCCAGGGGTGTCAAACCCGTTTCATACAGCGGGCACTTGCTGGGGGCCAGAAGTGATGTCATTAAGCAGAAAGTGACATAATTAAGCAGGAAACGACATCATTGAGCAGGGGATGACCAGAAATAAGCACTTTTTTTTGTAACTTAGGAACTCAGCTGCAAATGACAGAAGAAAAAATATGCAAACTTTGAATCATTTTTCAAGATATGGGAGAGCCCAGCCTCAAGAGAAGCAGCGCTGCTGAAAGGCCAGCCCACATGATAATTGGGCTTGCCCAGTGCCTCGGCAGCTTCTCCCTTTCTCACCCCTCTTGGTCTGCCTCTTCCCCCGTACCATTCTTTGCCTTCCTCCTTCCACCCTCCCAGCACCTTGGGGCTCACAGCACTGCCCTTTCAGCAGCACCGCTTCTGCTGATGTGTCACTTTGCAGCTTAGCGGCTGAGAGCAACTGATGATGGAGCTGGGAGAGCCCAATTATCAGGATAAAGAGCCTCCGCAGGCTGTATCCAGCCCATGGGCCTTATGTGTGACACCCCTGTGATAGACAAAAATGCTTACATTTGCCTCAGTGTGAGGACTGGCAGCTTAAACACACAAACAGAGTTTGGCCTTAGATTGTTCATTTGGATCAATTTCTATCACTTTCTGGATTTTCTTGTTGGTATATATGGATGACAGTGTTTGAACTGGATCAGTGCCCATCCTAGCTGAGGAAAATGAGCCAGGAGAAACAGGGTCCTCAACCAGCTGGGGTAATCAATGTATTCTTAAAGAAAGGCAAAATGCCAGACAGCTACGCGTTCATGAACACCTGCTCAAATTATTATTATTATTGGGAGCGGTTGCTCTGTAGCATTAACACACCTGGATCACATCAGTTTCTGGATCCTGGCCATCCTGGATTTTGATGTAGTTATGTCATGAAAACTCCACCTTGGACTCTGGTTGATGACTACCTAGAAACCATTTGGCGCAATGGCATCATATTGACCCTAGGAGATTTTTCTGTGGTGTTTGATCCTATTGCCCAAGAGATGTTAGTGGTATGTCTATAGGATATGATAGACATTTGTAAAATAGCTCTTGAGTAGGCAGCTAGCTGTTCATCATCCTGCTGAGGGGGATCCCACAGGATTATATCTTCTTCTCTCTCCTGTTCAATCAGTATATGATTAGACTTGGCCTGAAAGTATGGTGGAGGTGTTCTTGGTGTATAAGCGGCAACTAGATAGTGATGTGTTCTGCAATACCTGGGTGGTAAGTGATGAGGGGCAAAGGTGTGGCCACGTCCATGAACCAGAGCACTGACTGGATGGCACTAGTGGGCAGCAGTCCAAAGAGCCCTTGCCTCTTGCAAAAGTGGGACAGGGCAAAGATCCCCCGCCACAATGGCAGCAGATGGATGGTATTGTTGTAGCTGTTAAGACCAGAGTTGGGCATGATTTTCTTTGATCTAAACTCAGATTAAACAGTGCATATGCATGCATATTTCAATTTTACACTCACACACACACACACACACACACACACACACACACACACACACACACACACACACACACACACTTTCCACTGACACAAAGGACAAAACCCACATTAGTGATAATAATAAAAAGCTGGCAGGTTCTGCCACATTGAACACTGCTTAATTTGAGAACATATCACCATTCTCCCTTTCCCCAGTGCTTCTCGTTACAGTTTATTTTCAGTTTCCAGGATCATTAGCAGAAGAGGCATGATTTGATATTTTCTTCTAAATGCTGTTAGGCCTCTTGCTCTTTTCTTTAGAGAAATACCATAAATAATCGCACTTGATTTTAAAGCAGTATGTGTTTTGCAGCACTTGCATTTTCCTGGGATAATAGCTAACAACACTATTCAGTCCATCTTCCTTGAAATGTTTTGCTACAGGACATGTGGAGTACATTTTCCAAATGTTCTGAGAACTGCGTCTTGTTTCTATAGCCTAAAATGTGTTGTCTTTCCTGGGGATAGCACAGTCCACAATTTCTCCAAGTTAGTATATAGCAGTCAGATATGCAGGAATGGGAGAACATTGGCCTGGTACACCCATGCTTACTTCCTTACATTGTATTTTTTTTAAAAAATTACCTCACTCTTGATAGGTTACCTCAAATACGCTACAATCAAACCAAGGAAAAAACCTGGCAGCTAAAAACAATAAATACCTCATTCGTTCTATACAAGTCCAACACTTCAAACTTATTTCTTTGTTACTGCTTGTAACATTTATAGGAATGTACTAAAATTACTAGTAAATGAAGCTTGGATTCTGGAAGCATAGACATATGTAATGTTCCTTAGCCGCTATTGGAAGTGTTTCCCTACCTAACCTTAATTCAAGCCCAATTAAAAAAATGTGAAGATGAAACAGATTCAGAATTACTTTACTATGGCCCTATTCTATGCTGTGACTATAGAATTACTAGTAGAGTCTGTTCTATTTGTGGCTTGTTTTGCTCGCTGCTGGTCTGTATTTTGAGGTAAACTTCATGACTATAGTGATAGTTGTAAACAGGTCCCAATTTGCAGTCTTTTCTAGTAATTAAATAGGTTATGTATGTACCGTATGGGGGAACTTATTCAACACCTTAGGGGGGAAATGTACAAATGTCACAACAGTCACATTTTCGGTTTATGCTTTAATATGCTTATACATGTTCCAAGTTTGTGAGCCACCTCAGGTGTAAGTCAGTCATAACAAGCATCATTTTATATATGTTGCATACAGGAGACTGGAGGATTAAATACAAGAACATTTTTTTTAATACCCAGCAACTCTTACTGAATGACAAAATGGCTTTTTCTAAGATTTCATTTTCATACAAGGGCGAGCCTTCCCTGGGACTCCCAGGGGATTTATGAAATATCCCTTCCCTTACAGCTTTTCAGCGAGGGCTAAAAACATTTTTTTTGCAGTGTTTGAGTGATGGTTTTGGTGGTTGCCCTCCTGTGTCTGTATATTGCATTTACTACATTTTTGTTGCCCACAGGTGTTTTTACTCCTACCGCCCAATCCTATGGTTTCCCCCGCCAATGCAGCGATGCCAAAATGGCTAAACTGCATCTTGCAGGAGGGGCAGTCACAGAGGTCTCCTCTGGGTAAGGGAACATTTGTTACCTTGCCTGTGATAAGCCTCCATAGCGCAGAGAGGTCTACTTGGACCTATGCTAGCAAAATTGCTGGCACATGTCTGCATGGACCCAGGCTGCAGGATCAGGTCCAGGGAGGCTAGGATTCAGCAGCTGCTGCTGCCACCAAACCTGCCCCCTTCCCAGAGACAATCCACCCATCCTCTACCCCATCGTCTCCCCGTTCTACCCATCACTGCCTCGGTCTGCCCTCCCCTGCCCCTGTTCTGGCTCCCCCACCCTGTCCCACCAACTTACCTGCCTTGGCAGGTCCTGACGGGGCCACTGCTGTGTGTGGTGCGGCTGCAGCATTCCCATCGGCACTCCAGCTGCATGCGACTCATGCATGAGAATGTGCTGTTGGAGTGGCTCTTGCAACTGTCTTAAGGCAGTTAACACTGGCGGAATGTGCGTTCTGCCAGAGTGAAAGCCCAGGGCTGTTAGTTATATTGTTTGAACTGAACTACTGCCCCAACTGTTTTTATTTTGTATGTTCTATTTTTGTATGTTTTTATTGTACGCGTTTACTGTTTTATGTGTGGTTTTACAACATTTTGTAAGTTGGGCATTTGCTTTGGCAGGAGAAAGGCAGGGCATACATTTTTTTAAAAAATAAATATATTAAATAAGTACAAGTGCCCCTGTAACTGTTTCTTCAGTACAACAATTGATGGCACATTTCAGTCTCTGCTTAGTGTTTCTGCTACACAGTCTCTCAAACATAATCTCAAGATTCCATAGTAAAAGTACTTTCTATAACAGAAGGTCCTAGGGAAGCAAATATGGGCCATTTTGAGGGACACCTGTGAAGAATTTGAAGGAGCCACGTGATTGTGTTAGACTCATCACATCTCCTGCTCGTAATGGAACCCACATTGTTTCACAAGCAAGCCCTTAGGCCACTTTCACTCTTGTAAGGACTTGGCAAATGTGGGTTGAGTAGTGAGCTGGGTAACTAGTGAAGTTGAACAGGTTCCTACAGAGTTCAGAATATGGTGAACATCAACCAACGGAGTGAGGTAATCACTCAGAAATTGGTTCACTACATTCTAAACTCTGCAGGCACCTGTGCAACCCTCTTTTCAGCACATCAATTGGCATAAATGAGATGCCTGCAAAACTATTTGGTATAATTTTGAGGTGGTAAGTTGTTTTAGATGCTGTCGCGGTATCTGTTGCACAAACAAATTCTTGATTCAGAAGAAAAGATGTTGTTAATTAGGTATTACAACTTCTACTAAAATCAACAGAGGCTTTTTTAAATTGACTTCAGTCTGGAGAAATATAATTTAGGTATGTGGTGCACATACGGCACCCATATTTTCTCTTTCACTATAAATCACAGGGGGGAAAGAATAAGGAAGTCCCACTGTGTATATGCACAAAAAAAGTACTCAATTCACTGTAAAAACGCATCCAGACCTGCAATTTTTGGCACGATTAGCTACAGAAGAATTACATGAGATTTTGACACAATCTGTGCTGCATTCTGTGATCTATCACTGCACGCTCTTCTACGTCTGGAGGTGGATGGGTGGGCAAGAAAGCTTTTGCCTCATCAAAAAAGCATAAATCCTTTGCAACTGGCCCATCAAAAATGCCGCATAGCCCTTCATTCCTGCTGCTGTCCTGCCCATCCTCCTTTGTAGCCAGGATGGTGTAGTGGTTTGGGAGTCGGACTTAGACCTGGAAGATCCAGGTTCAAATCCCCGCTCAGCCATGAAGCTTCCTGAGTGACCTTGGGCCAGTCACTATCTCTCAGCCCCACCTACCTCACAGGGTTATTGTGAGGACAAAAAGGAGGGGAGGAAATACAGTATGTACACCACTCTGAGCTCCTTGGAGGAAGGGCGGTATAAAAATGTGAAAAATAAATAAATAAATAAATAAATAAATAAATAAATAAATAACAAAGCCTGTTCAAAACATTTGTGGAGAATTTGTCCCATTGCTGCCCCCACAGACCCAATCACTATTTGCAACTAAGTAGAAGCTGTGCTTGGTACAACACGGGAGGAAGGATACTTAACTTGTATTATCATGGCCTAAATAACTGGGTATAAGAAATATATTTGAGGGTATGTTTGGTTATCATTGTGTGTTACTGTTTAATGCTCCCTACTTCTCTGGTAGAAGGTTTGAGAGCAGTCATCTACATTAGTCAGGGAACACAATAACTTTTGTAAAATAAAAACTGTTTGCAAATGTGCAGGTAGACATATGGGAAATAATAAGCAAATGTGCAGGCCAAAGTATACTTGGACTGTCAGCATCGGCTAGAAGCAGCTTCTGCCAGCCAGAAACGTCTTAGTCATCTTTCTCAGCCTGCACAAAACGTAAATTGTTTTCCTGTTCTGCTCACATCAAATTGCAGATGCTTTCTTTCAGTTCCCATCTGAGAATGGTAGGGTACAACACCTACCATTCCACCTACCATCTGGAATTGCCACTGGTTGTCAAAGGCCACTAATTAGTCCACAAGGCCTCCCATCACATGCCAGACAACCCGAAATTGATCAGCATAATCAAGAAGCATGTTTCCAACAATATTGCCTATGCTGCTTTCACAAATCTTGTAAGAATCTGGTCTAGCCAACCCATGTTACAGTCGTACTTACTGCATAGCTCTACAAACACTGCTTTCTTTTACGGAGCATGTGAACTAGTGGATAACAACTGCACCTTCTTGTGTTCCCGGTCACCTGGAGTGCACACAAGTTGTGTGAAAGGGAACTAGGAATTAACAAAGATATGAAGTTGTCTGACATGTAGTAATATGTACAGACTGTGCTGTGCTTAACAAGAAGGTACAGTATTAAGAGTGTTAAAGAAATAAAAAAGTGTTCATGACTGCAGCTATTATGTTTTTATTTCTATAATGCTGTCTTGTTAAATCCAGCACAGTCTGTGCAGATTACTACTATACTGAATCATAATGTGCTTGTTTAGGCATTTGCTTGTATAGGCATTTTCTCCCTCTTCCATCTTGGGGGATTTTCAGAAACCAGTATGCATTCCAAAGTCCTGCTTCAATTTCTGAATGATAATGGTTGTCCCGAAACCATTTGGTTTGGGGATGATGAAAACCATATTTTTCACGATGAAAAACTGCCAAAGCCCAAGCTTCTAGGATGACATTACTTTTTCAGGTGCACATATTTCAGGTTTGTCCAAGGATTGCAAATTCAGAACTGATTTTCTTTTTCATACTTCATTTCAGAACTAGTATTTATTTAATTATAACTGTAGGTATTTGATATGTAGATATAACTGTAGGCATAAACCAACACGTAGATATTTTTATTTTCTTGTGAATGAAGAGCACTGGTCTCTATTATTTTATTTACAATATTTTATCCCGCCTTTCTCCCCGAAGGGACCCAAGGCGGCTTACAACAGAAAAAAAATACATAAAAGTACATACATAAATAGTTACTTTTAAAACAGTAAAAAACAGTTAACAAAAACTAATAAAAACAATATCTAAAAATTGATTTAAAAGATTATTACAATTAAAAACAAGATCATAAAAAACAGCAGCACCCCACCTGTACCAGTGTGGCCTGCAGGGGAGTTATTCCTGAGCATGTTAAGAGTTTTTTTTCTTATTATAACATATTTAACTTTTAACCTGGTTTTTGAGATGAAAAATTAACTGGCGTTTGGCTTTTGTAAATCAGCTCTTACAAGAGGAAGTAGCTTAACCACAAGGGCCCACTTTTCTGTTGACCAGACAGCTTTTTTGCTGCCTAGACATGTAAGAAACGAAACCTAAATCCTTCGTAGCTTGGTCAGTAGAAACTTACAGAAGTTTCCTGCCTTGTGAGCCTTGTTCTGCTTAGTGATAAATGACATGTTAGCCATAGATAAAATGCAACCAATGAATGCCTTTAGAACAAAATGACACGCTTTCTTGTTTTTTGTAACAATTTTGCAAAGCATAAAAGAACAGACCTGAGCACCTCTCAGGGCTGCAGTTCTGCTTTTTTGAGCTTCGAAGCCACAGAGCTGTAAGCCGCGAATTCGCTTCAATAAACTGTTGGTAAACCCTCCTCCTGCTATCAGAGTCTGATTAATTGGGTCCAGCTAACACCAGCAGGATGTTAAAAAAGGCAAGGACTCAGAAGGCTTCTTTGAACAAGAAGGTTTTTAGGTCTCGCCGGAAAGTGTCCAAGGAGGGGGCAGAGCAGTTCGTAAGTCAAAGGGGAGGGAATTCCATAAGGTTGGTGCCACTACTGAGAAGGCCCTATTTCTGCCCGCCGCCCCTCGCACCTCCCTGGGCGACGGTACCCGCAAAAGGGCCTTCTCTGATGATCTAAGGAGATGAGCCGGACTATATAGAAGTAGGCGGTTGTAGTGGAAATCGCGGAAGATTGGTGAGGAGTTAGTGGTGTTAGCAGTGGTCCCCTGTTTTGACAGGTCCGGGAAGGAAGGGGTTAAAGGATTGCCTGTTTGACAGGACTGGGACACAAAGGGTTACCACCCAGGACTGCGTGGGTGGAAGCACACCTGCAAGTAATTGGGTGTGGCCCACAGGTGTTGCTGTTAATTGAGATGAAGCTGGGACTTTGAATGCAGTGGGTGTGGCTCGCAGCTGCACTCAATTAGCACTGATTGGAACTCTCACAGCTGTGGGCAATAATGAGGGCAGTGATTGGAAGCCCACAGCTGTAGCCAGTAAAGAGTTGATAGGGACTAACAGTATAAAAGCAGCAGCAGTTGGAGCAGGAAAGAGCCTCGCCAGCTCGCCACGGGGACATGCTGCCAGACTGCCGAGCGACGACGACGACGACTCTGCCCCAGACGGGGATACTCTGCCGGACTGACTGCTCACCTGGATGGACTGGTATTGGGAGTCACTCTGCCTGACTGGAAAGTTGGAGAGACCAGGATTGATTGGACTTTGTGCTACAAGACTCTTTGCTGGATGGGATAAAGGCAACAAGGAGATTCTACTGCCGTGAAGCAACGAGCTGGACTTCTCTATGGAAACGGACCCTCGTTAGCTAAGTAGAATCTTATCTGCCCGGGAACGGCTAATGGACATTTATTGCTGGAAAAGTAATAAATCTTGTAAATAGTGGCCTTGGAGTTCAGTGTTTTCTTTGACACACAATTGCAATTAGGGAAAAGGAGCTAACTTTGCCTAAGGTGGACATGGGAGTTAATTAAAGGGAATAGTAGTTTGCTCCCTCAGGAGTAAAGTTTGGGGTGCAACATTTGGGACACGACAGCGGTCTCTCAAGTATCCTGGCCCCAAGCCATATAGGCAATTATTAGACAATAAGCATTATTATTAGACAATATTAGACAATAAGCATTCACATGTTCATAACCAGGTGCTTCCACACTAGCTAGGCTTACCATATCGCCGACCGGGACGCTCCGTTTTGCCCTTAAGGGGCGGGGCAAATTACTGAGCGAGCAGGAGGCGGCCCCGCCCCCTCACTGTCGGAGCCTTTCCCCTGCGGAGAAAGCAGCAGGCAGGGTCTCTTGCCTGCTGCTTTCTCCGCACGGGAAAGGCTCCGACAGTGAGGGGGCAGGGCCGCCTCCTGCTCGCTCGGTAAAGGGTCTAGGACGGAGCAATACGGCCCCGCCCCTACCGGAGCGACGCCACTGGCATGACCTGTCATTTCGTGCAGCTGGCTGCTGTGGCAAGCAGCTGGCGCCACATGTCAGGGGCCACTGGAGAAGCCCCAGCCCGGAATGGGGTGGGGAGGGGGAGGAATTGACTAGCTCCTATTGACTAGCAGTTCAATCCTAATCAATTTTCCAGCACTGATGCAGACGCAATGCAGCCCCGAGTTAAGGGAACAAATGTTCCTTTACCTTGAGGAGGCCTCCGTGACTACCCCCCCCCTTTGCAGGATGCAGCACACACCCTGTTGGCCCAGCTGCATCAGTGCTGGAAAGTTGACTAGGATTGGGCTGTAGGGCAGGGAGGGTGTGTGTTGAGGCTGGAAAGAGGATGGTATTGGTGGCAGCGGCACCGCCAATATCATATCCCCCTTTCCTGGCCTCAATCCACCTCCCTGGTTTCACTTGGACTTGTGACTGCAAAGTTGTTCCCTTACCTCAAGGGAAATGTTCACAAATGTTCCAAATGTTCCCTTACCTCAAGAAAGCCTCCAGGACCCCATTGGCATGGCTGCATTGGCAGTTGGATTGGGTTGAAAGTAAGGACAAAGTACTTGTTGCATGGAAAGTTGATAATTGGATTCACTGCATTGATTTTTTTAAAAAATGAAATGTAACTGCAAGACTATGAATTTGTTAAACAATCCCTCTGGTACTGCTGTTCTGATCAAACTGGCAGGATGCATGGTTGCATTTCATTAAAAAAAGAAAATACTGGGAGATCCAAGCATGGGTCTTACGTGTAGCATGTAGTTTGGCTCTAAAAAGAAAGCAGCTGCAAAAGCAGGAACCACAAGCTATCACGCTGCATTTGGATAGAAAATTTGAAATTAATGTAGCTAGGCTGATTTATGTTAGCTGGAAATCTGATCTTCAATCATTGCCATGCAAAAAACAAAACACACACAGAACATCAGAAAAACCTGTAGATGAAATTATTGTATGAGGTTGCCATGTTGGCAACTGGGCAAACGCTATCACTTTAATGAATGAGGAAGGAAATGTAACACACAGTATCGTAAGTTTTAGCAGGAGCAATGAATTAGCTACATAGGATTGGGAGTATGATTGAAGCAACTTACCAATAGGGCAGGTGTTTAGGCTACCTCTAATGCCAAACATCTGGTGTAAGAAAGGAATGAGTAGTATTTATGTGGGTTTGCAACAGTAGTTCAGATACTTCTGATGATGCCTCCTATGCTGGAGGTGAAACGTTAAGTTTTAACCATCTGTGTATAATAATAAAATTATATATTACGATGGAGTTTCCCGGCAAAATGCTTGTACTGAATTCTATACATGAAAATTAAGGTGTAACAGCAGTTGGATCTTGGACATTCAGGGTACAGAAGAATTGCCTTTTAAGTTTTAGCTACATTTTTCTGCTTTCTCGTTTCCCTGGGCAACCGTTTCACTTTAGCTTCAACAAGTATTTGTTTTATATTGTCACATGTTTTTGAAAAACCAAATGTTCATACTGCTATTTAGCTTGGTTCTTAATCGACTGAAGCGCTGCATTGTGATGTGAACAGGTTATGGTCTAGTTACTGCGTCATAGTTGGCCCTAGTCATTCATCTGAGCCACGTTGGAAAGCGGCTAGGCTGACATCTTGCAGGTGTTTACAGGCAGCATGGAATGAGGCAGGGCCTCTGGGAGGGGGGTTAAGGGGGTACAATTGTACCTGGGCCCAGGGTAAAAAATGTGTCCAAAAGGGGGCCCAGGAGCAAAATTCAGATGAAGGGTCCCGAAAGAAACGTTGTACCCCCTGATAAAATTCCTCTGAGTGGCTCTGAAATGAGGGGCTGAGGAGGCTCCAGTTCTACCTATACGGCTGTCGTGTCCCAAATGTTGCACCCCAAACTTTACTCCTGGGGGAGCAAACTACTATTCCCTTTAATTAACTCCCATGTCCACCTTAGGCAAAGTTAGCTCCTTTTCCCTAATTGCAATTGTGTGTCAAAGAAAACACTGAACTCCAAGGCCACTATTTACAAGATTTATTACTTTTCCAGCAATAAATGTCCATTAGCCGTTCCCGGGCAGATAAGATTCTACTTGGCTAACGAGGGTCCGTTTCCATAGAGAAGTCCAGCTCGTTGCTTCACGGCAGTAGAATCTCCTTGTTGCCTTTATCCCATCCAGCAAAGAGTCTTGTAGCACAAAGTCCAATCAATCCTGGTCTCTCCAACTTCCCAGTCAGGCAGAGTGACTCCCAATACCAGTCAATCCAGGTGGGTAGTCCATCCAGGTGAGCAGTCAGTCCGGCAGAGTATCCCCATCTGGAGCAGAGTCGTCGTCGTCGTTGCTCGGCAGTCTGGCAGCATGTCCCCGTGGCGAGCTGGCGAGGCTCTTTCCTGCTCCAACTGCTGCTGCTCTTATACTGTTAGTCCCTATCAACTCTCTACTGGCTACAGCTGTGGGCTTCCAATCACTGCCCTCATTATTGCCCACAGCTGTGAGAGTTCCAATCAATGCTGATTGAGTGCAGCTGCGAGCCATACCCACTGCATTCAAAGTCCCAGCTTCATCTCAATTAACAGCAACACCTGTGGGCCACACCCAATTGCTTGCAGGTGTGCTTCCACCCACACAATCCTGGGTGGTAACCCTTTGTGTCCCAGTCCTGTCAAACAGGCAATCCTTTAACCCCTTCCTTCCCGGACCTGTCAAAACAGAGGACCACTACTAACACCACTAACTCCTCGCCAATCTTCCGCGATTTCCACTACAACGGCCACTTCCTAAGTCCCTAGTATGGTACATTGGGGGTAAACTACACAGTACACTCCAGGCTTGTGCTATTAAGCGCAGATAACTGCTTCTTTTTTTCTGAAGCATCCTCAGGAGTGGAGGAATTGCCTGAAACTCCCACCCCAAGTGCACTTAATTTTGCTAGAGTTCCTCATATTTGCCTCACAAACAAGAGTATGAAACCCTGTAAAGGTAAAACCTCTGTGGAAGTTTCAGGGTAAAAGAGACTGGCGGGGGAAGAGTTAAGTAGCTCCTTCTACAACAAAAATCGCTCTCTCCTGAAGGTGCTTTGTAATAGGAAAAGGGCCGTCATGGCTTTGTTACAAGCAGCACCATTGTAATGTGCAGTTTGCCACTTAGTGCATTATCAGGAATGAGGGAAGCAGAGCCAGGAACAATACCGCAATGTCATAGGATTATCATTAGACAATACCGCCCGCAATGCATAGAATTCTGTGCAGTTTTTTTGCTGTGTGGAACCCACCAGTCATGCTCATCCCACAATTCACCTGTTCGGCCATACAGAGTACCAAAGATGAGCATGGCATTCACGCATAGAAGCTTGTGGGATTGGCACAGTGCTGATGCAGATGCAGAGCATCAAAGACCCCTCTCACCAAAAGAAACAAAAACCCTCTATGCAAGCATGTCCTTCATGCATGTTTAAAATTAGATACTGTAATGGGTAAGTTACCTGTCCTATTAATTGAACTTTCCCCGTCCCACACACACAGCTTTGTACTAAACTTTTCACTTTATTTTGTGGCATCCAAAACAGTACTGCTCCCTAGGTCTATTTTCTTCCTTGGGTCTCTGTTTCACAGATCTCTCCCTGAAGAGCTGACTGTTACCATGGCTGCAGCAAGTAGCCTGAACTTTCTGCGAAGCAAAATTTTAGGTAGACAATATAATTATGCAATCATTCACAGCAAATATGAATTTTACTTTTCCGCAGACTGCCTTGATTACTACTTTCCTATGGCAAAGGGAATTAGTATTGTGGAAATGACTTCTAGGAGCTTGTGAACAGAAATTCCACCCCATCAAGTTCTTCTCAAACATTTGCTTCAACAAAGGACTTTTAATTTGGGAAGTGCTAGACATTCCTGGCCACTCTTAGGCAGCGAGAGAAAGAAAGGTACCCAGTACCTCTCCTATCAGTCCACAAATCATGCTGGCATAATAATGTTGATTAACATAAGGAATGCCTCAGGCGGAACTTCCATGAGCATTTCACATGGATGTTCCTCCAGCACTTGCTGTGATATAAACACATGAAGTACAAAGCAGAGGTGAGCGTCTCCAAACCTGCAGCGTACATTCTGTTGTGACTTGGTCCATGGTGGTTGGAAGGAGTCTACCACCATCAGTCTCCTGCATCACTGTGTTTTGGGAGAAAACTCTCTGAGGCCCTAATGGATGAGCAGAGCATAGATAGTGGAGCCTTTGCCTTCCTCATAACCAGAGCAATGCTTCTGATGAAGAACAGGAACAAATATATGAAAATCAGAAATTGGGTACAATGTGGGGGTCTTTCCTCATTAGGGGTGTGTTTCACTGGCTTGACATCCCTCTTTCTCTTTCTGGTCTTGGTTCAAATACTTGTCCCTTCCCTCATCAATCTGATGTTGTCTCCAAGCTATAGGGGAGAGAGGCTGGGTTTTTTTGTTTTTTTTTGGAAGGAGGCTGTAAACTTTAACCTCTTCAGCTCTGTTTTGACAAGTTAGTAACACATGTCACTAACAGCCCTATCCACCGTAACTCCATGAGAGGTGATGCAGCAGTACCAACATGGTGCCCGCTGCATCCTGCAGGGGAGTTTCAGCCTCCAGAGGCCTCCTTAGGGCAAAGGAACGTTTGTTCCCTTGCCCCAGGGTAAGCCCATCGGCCCACTGGGCCTACTCGGACCTGCACCAGCGATATCACTGGCACAAGTCCACATGGACCTGGGAAGGTGGATCGAGGCCTGGAAGGGGGTTAGGTTTTGGCATGCACTACTGCAGCCGAAACTGCCCCCTGCTTGGTCCTGATCCATCCTCTTCTGATCCATCCTCTTCCCTGCCCCGTTCCACCCACCTCTGCCTCCCACTCCCTGTGTGTACCCACCAGGACCAGTGGGCATCTGGACTCTGCTGGCATGCAGAGCTGGCTGCTCATTGCATGTGGCAGCAGCTAGGCCATGTGCTCCAGTGTGTTTACTTTTGCGACAGCCAGAAAGTACCTAGCGCCGCTAGAACGCTTGTTACAGTGGCGCTATGCGCCTTTAGGATTGGGCCAGAAGTTACTATAGAAGGAGCACACCAGTTTGTTTGAATGGGAAAATCTCCCAAGTCCTAGTCTGTCACTAACCACTATACTACAATGGATCTCGTATCTTATAGGAGGACACCAAATAATTCGGTGCTCACTCAGTCTGTTTAGACTACTGATTCTGAGATCTTGTGCCACTAAAAAAACCACAAAGGGTCCAAGGTATATTGCTGTAGTTAGCAAAAGCCACGTGGCAGAAGTTATGGAGATTGTGGATAATGAATCACTAAACAGTACACCTTGGTTCTAATGGGTGAAATAATGGTTATGCAATCCTTCAACCAAGCGTGGGTGAAAAAAGTCTTTCTTATATACAAGCTTTGCATTAGCACTTCCACATTCATATGAATTATAAGTGCAGAGAAGTAAAATCAAACTTGTAGATAAATATTAGTCAAAGTAGTATGAGTGGGAAAAAGTCTTTTCCCCCACAGCAGCTTTATTAGGATAAAATAATTTTATGCTAGCTGTAATTAGGTTATGAAATAATGAATTAAGGGAGCAATCCAAACCTACTTAGGCCGCCGTTGTAACAAGAGGCCCAGCGAAAACGGGAGGCCCCAGAACGGAAAGGGGATTCAAATCCCCTCCAAAAGGGGAATTCAAAGGGGATTTGAATCCCCTTTCCGTTCTGGGGCCTCCCGTTTTCCCTGGGCCACTGGTTACAATGGCGGCCTAAGTAGGTTTGGATTGTGCCCTAAGGATCCCAAATTCAGCATCAGCCTAGATTTCCCCCCTCCCTCCTTAGTTTGTGTTTTTATTGCCACAAGCATAGGGTCAACCTACACATTATGCACAAGCAGAATGCATTTGGTTTTTGTCAAAATTGTGTGCAAGTGGACATGAAATGTTAAGCTGGGGAGGGGAGCCTTAGTATTTTGCTCCTGCTGCAATTCCAATCCTGATCATGCCTCCCCACGCTATTTTAATTAGAAAACAATTGTTTTCAATTCATTTAATTAACTTTTTTCCTAATTAAAATAGTGTACAAGATGTCAGAGCTGGCCCAAGACCTCCTGTGCCAGAGGCAGAGTGCCAAATGCTGCCCCCCTTCCCTGGTGAAGGGAATGTGACAGGTTCTGAGGATGTGCAGTGGAGCATCAGTGAGTGTCCCCCTCCTAACTGTTGCCTGAGGCGACCACTTCAGTTGGCTTCATTGATAGGATGGCCCTGCAGAGTGTTTGTGGAAATCCCCCCATCCTCACTGCAGTTCACACACACACACACACACACACACACACACACACACACACACACACACACACACACACACACACACACTCTGCTCTGGTGTGTGTGTGTGTGTGTGTGTGTGTGTGTGTGTGTGTGTGTGTGTGTGTGTAAGCTTACAAATATGCAAACTCAATTGATAAGACTGTTTAAAGTACTGGTATATGACCGACCCACAACAAAAATCACGATATAAAGTCATCATTAAAAAAAAAAAGAAATTATAGTCTGCTGATCAGTGCCACCACCCCAGGGGGTCCACAACTGGATGCACAATTGTACCTCCTGCATTTGTTTTAGAAGCATAAATGTAGCTGGGGAGGGGGCTAATTCAGATCAGGGTCACAACCCTGGGGAAGAGGGTTTAACTCTTTTTCTCTGTGGCATTTTTTTCAATCTGAATAAAAAGCTGCTATTCAAAATATACCAATACAGTTGTTCCTGTATGGTGCCATCTGTATGTTTGTTTTGCCACGTTGGGTAAATAACATTTGGGGTGTATTTGGATGGGGTTAATGGTATGGGGGGATGGTAATATTCCTCTCCCCTGTCCCATGCCATCAAACTGAATCAGAACAACCACTGCCACCCCCATGGTTGCAATTATTTATCTACCTCAAACATTTTCATACTACATTTCAGTATTGCTACTCTCAGGAGAGGAAACAAATCAAACATACTTCCATTACAATCAGAACAACTAATAATACAACAATATAAAAGCAGTACAAGCATAAAATCACAGCCATGGGAATAAAGATCTAAGGTGTCAGTCCAAAATGTAAAAGGCTAGGAAAATAAACAGAGCTTTTTGTCTGGTACCACAAAGTTTTCAAATTAGGTGCCAGATCAGTGTCCCTGAGGAGGGCATGTCATAGACGTGAGGGTACAGCTGGAAGGAACTCTTCCCTGGTCACCAACTCCTATACCTCTGAGAACATGGTACAGTACTTGTGAAAGAACTTCTGGTGATTATCTTAGCATGTGAGCAGGTTCATGTAGAAACACACACATGACCCTGGCCCCAAACCATGCAGAACTTTGAAGGTAAACACCAGCACTTTGAAGTGTGTCAAGAAACAGATCAGCAACTAGTGCTGTTTCAGAACTGGTGAGAGTTGAGGTGTCTCCACCAGCTAGCTCCAGCTAGCAGTCTAGCTGCTGTATTTTGGCCTAACTCTTTGAATACTCTTCGAAAGCAACCCCAGGCACACATAATACATTGCAATAGTTAATTTGGAACTTACCAGAGTATGGGTTTACCCTTTTAAAAAAATGCAGGAGATCCATTCATGGATTTTCTGCCATCTCATCTAATTTGGATGGGGCACATCCATGTGGGTGTTTTGAAAGACACTGAATGTACACCCAGCCCTCTCCAGTGCACAAAGTGTTTGCAGTGTGTTTGTCCCTGGCCAAAGACCACAGTGCACACATGACCCCAGTGTTGACCATGCAGTCTGCTTGATGTGTTTTGCTGTGTTAGTACTTGGGGCTTCCAGGAAATAGGTACCTGTTTTGTCACGTATATTGTACTGTATATTTCAGGCACTGTGTATTGTACGTATATTGTACTGTATATTTCAGGCAAGTGCGAGACTGCAGAAAATTGCTGTGGAGACATGTCATTATTATTGAAATCTATGTGAGTCAAATGTGTTACAGGTTGCAGAAATGCATCCTAAGAAGTGACATTTATGTTGGGTGGCGTGACTTGAAGAGGAAGGGATTAAACAACACACAAAAGGCAATACATGTCCAATATGATTGTTTTTGGTGGTTTTTTGTTTTGCTGCTGCCATGAAAAGTCTCCCAAAATGTACTAGGAAACATTGTGGTTTATTGGTTTGCAAAAAATATTCACTTATTGTTGGGGGGATAGATCGCTTTGGTTAAGGAGATAAATTAAGATTTGGCTGGCCCCCAAAGCTGCTGGTGTGGGGGTTGGGTGTGTGTGTCTATTCTTAAATGGTATACTTATGGCAGTGCTTGCAACCTACCACCTGTAACATTAGGTTACAATCCTGCACATGGTGCAGTGACCAGACTGTTGGAAGATGTAAATTCAAATCCCTGCTCAGCTATGAAGCTTACTGGGCCACTCACTATCTCTCTACTAACCTAGTTTACAGGGTTGTTGTGAAGATAAAATAAAAGGAGGGTGAGGAGTCGTGTTCACTGCCCTGAGCTTTCTGGAGAAAGGGCAATACATAATATGAATGAATAGTTAAAACATATTCAAGTCCCCAAATCTGGAAAGTAACACAAGATTGCAGCCTCAAAAAGGAAAGGCAGGGTTAAGTAAATAAATAATGCTGACTGTGATCTTCTGAGTATATGCTAACTAATGTGGGGCATTCTTTTTTGAAGATAATGATAAATTAACTTTTTCAAAGCATATATTTAATAAGTACTTGTCTATTTCCAGGAAAATGTCTTGCATAAAAAGAAAATTAAAGAAAGATTTAATGGGGCTGTTCTAAAGTAGGATACTTGGAGTCGTATATTTTCCATCATAAAACTATGTGATACTATGCACAATTGTCAGTAGTTGACCTACAATTAATCCAAATAAAGCGTCATCATCATGGAGGGCCAAACTTGATGTGATATGAGAATGCCAAGATCAGCACTCCTCATATCTTTTTTGAAAAGTAACTGGAGTGTTTGTGTTTGTGATCTGGATTAGCACTGCAGGGGAAGGAAGTCTAACCCTTTTCCCCATGCCACCGCCCTGATCCAAATAACTATCTGAAGATCCTATTAGTCATGGAGGCACACATTTTTCACTCTGCAACTAACAGCAGTTGTGGGGGGGGGGGAGGGAAACATGGTGATTTAAGTCAGAGAACTGAAACAAGAGCAGTGAGTTAAAACCCTCCTCACCCCATGCCCATGGTCCCATGGCTGCTTTTTAAAAAGAAAAAGAAAAAAAATGTCAGGAGTTCCCAGTCACAGAATTTCCATGTGTCAAGTCTAATTTGGCCCCAAGTTTTTAAAAAGTCTCCCAATTATATAGCAGTTTTGTCAGATTATTTTCTGTGCCTCATCCATTCGGTGCAAGGCATCTTTCTCCTTTACTCCAAAGCATTCAGTCTACACGGCTTTGAATGATGTTGGAGATGGCTCATCATAATGACTACTGTATAGGAAATGACTAGCAAAATCAACTTGTAGTGCTCAGCATGATGCTTGGAGTGGGCTGCTGTTCAATAGCTTTCTTGCTAATCAATTCTCTCCAGTCAGCTGAATGTCACAGAAGCTATGTAAACAAATGCAAAGTTTAAGAGGGCTCTTCATTGAACTGTTGCAACTGTATTACTAACAACTTCACCATAAAATCAGCATGAATCTTAACAGATACCAAATGCACCTTGGACAAATGACTTTTCATTTTCATTTTGTAGCCATGGTTAAGAAAAAGGGAAAGAAAGAAAAAACCTTCACATAAAGAGCAATATGAGTTTCTTCTTACAGAATGATTATCACCATGTACATACTTGTGTCAATTTAAAGGATCAGTCAATCCTAAATGAAATCAACCCTGACTGTTCCCTGGAAGGACAGGTACTGAGGCTGAAACTCAAATATTTTGGCCACCTAATGCGAAGAGAGGACTCTTTGGAGAAGACTCTGATGCTGGGAAAGATTGAAGGCAAAAGGAGAAGGGGAAGGCAAAGGATGAGATGGTTAGACAGCATCACCGATGCAATGAACATGAAAATGAGCGAACTCAGGAAGATAGTGGAGGACAGGAAGGCCTGGCGGGATATGGTTCATGGGATCACGAAGGGTCGGGCACGACTTAACAACTGAACAACAATAACAACATTTGCTATATAGAGTATAGCCTATATAGAGACTATAGCCTATAGTGCAAACAGAGGCATGATGATGATAATAAACAAGCACATGATGGAGAGTTAGTAATGATGCTGTAGTTTCATTTGTATTCTTGTACAGTGCAATCCTGTGTAACTTTGCACCGGTGTAACAGTAGATGCACCGGTGTAACAGCAGATGCACCAGCATAAGTGCACTTACATCTACTGTTACACTGGTGCAGTTACACAGGATTGTGCTGTCAGTCTGTCTCTTTCCTGGCTTCAGTGCTTTGAATAAAAATGGCTTCTTTAATGAAAGTGTAACCCTAATCTAGCCCCCCCCCTCTGAGCTGTATAACACCCGCTTTCCCATGGTGTGTGTGTGTGTGTGTGTGTGTGTGTGTGTGTGTGTGTGTGTGTGCCACAACTGCATGGTTGGAGTCTCTAGGTGGGGTGCCAGGTGTAAAAGATCCATGCTATTAGATTGTGAGCCTTCATAACAGGGACCTGCCTTCTCTCATTATGCAGAAAGCCATGCACATGGATAGTGCTAAATACTGTAGAAATAATATTCCAGCCTCATGCACATATCTCAGTGTCATGTGACATATTACCATGAAGAAGAGGCTCCTACACAGCTCATTGTGCACGTGAAGGAGGCCCTAAACACCTCTAATTTCAAGCATGCTTTTTTGTTTTTGCACATCAGATCCCCACTGTGCACATGGGCAAATGTTTTCAGTCTGCCCTGAACACTTCTTGGGCCATGTGGATAACAGGGACTGCCATTTGGATAAGACTGAAACATGAAATTCTCACTGTGACCTCAGGGTTAGTCTGAAGAAAAATTCTCTTGACACTTTCAGCAGTGCTACACTAGGAACCTCGAAAGCTTGTTTTAAGTCTTTTTATAGCACTGCTGTTCTGTTGTGTTAAGAGATTATTATCTCTCTTTCTGTATAGCTTGATAGTTGCCACAGGCCTAGTTCCCATGATGGCAGTAAACCTGTGTCTGAGTTGAACCATTCCAGGCAGCAGGTGTGGACTCACAGGTGTGGATATAATCACATGATAAGATGTTTCTTTTTCCTGTGAAAAAGTATTTAATCACTTTTTTCACACGAAAAAGAAACATCTTATTTTCCTGTTAATATCATGTGATTATCTTTTTGCTTCTGGATTTGCATTTCTCTTCAAGAAGGTTCATTTCAATTAGGCTTACCATCTGTCCTGGAAAAACCGGGACAGTCCCGGTTTCCGGGGTTCATCCCAGCCGCCGTCCTGGCTGCTCCCGGTGTCCCTGAAAACTGGAACTGTCCCAGTTTTTCCTGGCCAGCCGGCTGCATCGCATCAGGCCGGGAATCTTCTGAGTCTGGCCAGCTGCGTTCTGGCAGGCCAGGACTCCTTGCATGCCTGCACGAGGCTGTAGTTTATTACAGTATATTGTAAGGTGTTTGGAGTTAATGTTTCTGAACTAATTCCCAACTGAATAACATTATTTAAGAATTGGGCATGGTGCTACAGCTTCTGAAACATGGTAGGAGACCGGCTATAGTATTTAAGAGAGGTGGAAAATGCTTTAATAAGAGACAGTGTTCCCATGGTGTACACACATATAACTCTTATCTCACCTCAGGTCAAACAAGTTTTTTGGGTTTTTGAAACAATATTAAAATCTGGGAAAAAAAAACACCAACCACCGTCTTCCACCAAAGCAGGAACATTTTCTTAGTTGTAACAGTCTCCATTTGTGTGTTGTTTTCTCAAGCTCAAGAAAACACTGAACACTGCAACTAAAAACAAACTCTTGACATGAAGCCTATCTTCTAACGTGTGTTTATGAGAACAAAAATCTAAATGTGTCCAAGGTTAGTAGTTTAGGACAGTTCAGAAAGAGTTGTGAAAAGAGTACATTATGGCTGGGGAAATATTGTCTGAAATCTATCCTTATGTTAAAGGTTCATTCAGGCCCTGCCTATGCCTGAGGTGTGGAGAGGCATTGTCACCCCCCATGCTTTCATGAGCATGAGCACACATCTCCCCTTCTGGCTGTGACCTCCACCCCTTCTGCTGGAGCTACGTTTAAGAAGCAGGAAGAGGAAGTGTGTGAGGCGCGACCAGAGTGATGTGGCCTAGGGCATCTCCCAGGAGGCAGTTGTTTCACCAGTTGTGGCTGCCCCTGAATTATGAATACATTCTGGTGAGGCAATAGCAAATGGTTTGGTTTAGTTACATCTGTTATATATTAGCATTCAGATATTTATTGTCAATGTTTTCCTTATGTGATTGATTCAGTGTATCAGTGGTAAAATCACGAGTTTCAACTTTCTCACTAAAGTGGATGATTTTTAAGAACAGTGACATCATATATGACATGATGAGGCTTACTTTATATTTCCAAGAGTTTTCACAAAGGAACTTCCTAAGAAATTTGTGTTTTTTCATACGTGGCAAAGAAAAGCAAAATTTGGTTCTTCTGTCATGGCTTTGTGTCTAGTAATTCTTGGAATGAGGTAGTATCTTGTTTTTTGTAACAATAATGATTAACAAACACATGGTATTGCTTTCTGGCATGGGCTGATTCATTTAAACCAAGAAATGTATTGATAACCCCTGCTAACTGGGCAAGAGGCACTTTTTCAATTGGTGCTCCTCTTATATTTAGCAGGGGGAGAGTAACTGCCCCCCTTTCACCCCAGCACAGTGTCTTTTTCTGGTGGCTGTTTGCTGGTGTTCTTCTGCCTCTTTTTTAGATTGTGAGCCCTTTGGGGACAGGGAGCCATTTAATCATTTGATTTTGTCTGTAAACCGCTTTGTGAACTTTGTGTTGAAAAGCGGTATATAAATACTGTTAATAATAATAATAATAATAATAATAATAATAATAATAATAATAATAATAATAATAACTTATCTGTTTCCTTACCATTTTTCTCTGCAACTAACACACAGTTAGTTGTAGGTTCAAGAAAACACTTCAGTGTAAATTAGCTAAGCATGGACTAAAATGTTAGCTAAGCATGGGCTTAGTTTTTACTTTTCATGTGAACCAAGTGATTATGTAATAAAATAGATGCTTTTGTAGAGGTTATTCAGAAATATGCTTGCTGCTTCTGTATCAGTCATTCTGCATTCACAAAAGGACAAAAATGAACTTGGTCCTCATTTTACCATACCTTATTGTGTGAATATAAGAGAAATTAAGGTCTGCAGATTGACTGTTTCTGTAGGATGCTGTACATGGCTTACCACCAGCAGGTATGTACTGGACAACAGGATGGCAGCCAGCAGGGTTATGGTAGCAACAACCCCAATTCTTGGCTACCTGACATTCCCTGACATACCGTATTGACTTGAGTATAAGACTCACTTTTGTCCCCTAAGGCAAGTCTTTAAAGTAGGGGTACAGCCTACAATCAAACCCTAGAGTTTCTAGTCTCTTTCAAAGGTAAAAGCTTTTTCTTTTTTTAAACTGCAAAAGCTGTGTTTTCAGCTCTTAATCACTTGCTAAATGGCCAGGATCTCTCTAGCAACCTCTAGTCTTAGAGGCATTTGAAAAAATTAACCCTTAAGTTCCAGCCCCAGGACCCTGTGGAAACTAAGATATTTATTGATCCTGCAGTTTGAAAGTTGAGAGCAAGAGCTCCTGCATAGGCTTATCATACCCAAAGGGGGACAGAGTGCCAACCTTTAGGCTACAAACCTATGCACACCTTCCTGAGAATAAGCCCCATTGAATGCAATAGGACTTACTTCTGAGTAGACATGCATAGGATTGTGCTGTTAACCATTGAAATTTGGGCAGGTGCAGCTCATCATTATGGAAGTGTGCAACAAGCTGCACCTGCCCAAATTCCAAAGGTTAAAGGTAGGCACTCTGTCCCCCTTTGGATCTGGGAAGGCTACTTATACTAGGGTGCCCAGATTCAATAAGGGACAGGGTGCCTATGCCTTTAACTGTACTTAAAGCTGTACTGTTTTACTATTCTACTAATGTGTATATTTTCTTTAAGTTAAAAAAAGTTAAAATTGTATTTTTTAAAAAATAGCACCAAACTTTAAGGGTGCGGCTTATAAACAGGAGCATCCTATACTTGGGGCAATACGGGTATGTTCCTGGCATACATCCACAGTCTCACATCTGGTCCCAGTGTGTATGATGTCAGTGAACTGCAACAACAATCTTTAGAGCTTAGAGACAGGTGTCAGGGCACCCCCTTCTAAGCGCTAAAGACTAACCCAATGGGAGAAAACCGCCGTCTTCCACATCTGAGTGAAGTTGTGTGACACAGTGTTTGGCCACATCATGGATAGGGTGCCCATATCCAATAAGGGACAGGGTGTCTATACAGGTGTCCCCCCCTTAATGATGGATCGCTTCATGACTATCTGCATATATGACGGAGGTTCCCAAAGAGTAAACAAAGAATTAAAGCTACAGTACTGTATTTTAAATGCAAAAAAAATGTCGTCTTTAACTCTCTGTGTTTGTGTGTGTGTTTCTACCTCCATTGACAGGTAGAAATCTTGTTGTGCTTTGTGTTACACTCACAATGTACATTGTGTTTGCCATTCATTCCCTGTTCCACTGTGTTACATTGCATTACACTGTGCTGTATTGGTTTTACACATTATACCACAATCGGCCACTAGATGGTGCTGGGGACTCGCTTAATGACGGTTTCACTATATGACGGGTTTTCCAGAATGTATCCCTGTCATTAAGCGGGGGACACCTGTACCTTTAACCATTGGAATTTGGGCAGGTGCAGCTCATCATTATGGAAGGGTGCAACAAGCTACACCTGCCCAAATTCCCTCTTTTTACAATGGTTAAAGGCATAGGCACCCTGTCCCTTATTATTGGATATGGGCACTCTAATAATGGAATAAATATAAACCTATTGGAGCAATGCTAGGCTCAATTATATGGCTCGTGCAAGTCGCAACAGGCATTCTGGTTGCTTTGGCAATGGAGATGCTGCAGCCAGGCACTCTAGGGATGGGAGGAGTGCAACTGGAAGGGAAAGACAAGCGCATAGGGCAGCAGGGTTTAAAAACCCTGCTGCCAGCATGTGATGATGCAGGCAGCCTGAGGGGGAAGCAGAGAGCTGGAATTGACTGCCTGTTTGCCTGCAGCAAAGGAGTCCGCAGACATGCCCAGGAACTTGAACCAGGCCTGCCACATGGAGGAGGAAGAGTCCCTCTCCATGACTGCTCTGAAGCCCAAAAGGGGAGAAACTTAGCTCCTGGCCTTTAGGGAATACATGAGCATCCCTGGATCCACACAGTGCCCACATTCCCCCTCTCCCCCCTGCCACAACAGGGTAGACCAGAGGTTCTCAACCTGTGGTACGGGTACCCCTAGGGATACACGGACCTCTTGCTGGGGGTACACCAAGTCCTGTCCCTTATCTGCCCCATCAGCAGCTAATTAAGTGTTAATTAACATGGATTTTAAATTGTAGTTATTTTTGGAACCCTTCTCTCTCTCTGATTTTGATTTTGGGCTTATTTTTGTACTTTGGAAAATGTACTTTGGTGGGGTGGGGTAGGGAAGAGCTGATTTTGGGAAGTGTGACGGAGAAAAAAAAGAGATCCTTGCATGTCTGTCTGTCTCAGAGAGAGTCAGAGTTAAATAAGACATTGTTTCACATTTAAAATTGTTTTAGTACTTTTTTATTTAACAATTAATTACCTAATTAATTAATTGATTAATCCAATTAATTAGCAGTTAATTAGCAGGGGGTACTTCAGAAAATTGGACCGTGATAGGGGGTACCCGGGCCTCCAAAGGTTGAGAACTCCTGGGCTACACCATATGCCCCCAAGTAGGGCTACCAATCATGGGCAGGGCTTTGAAGGGATTGTTTTGTATGAGGTCCTCTCCTGCAGGGTTGTAGACAAAAGGTCTACAGTCACAGAGTTTGGCCTTCAGCCTTCAGTGGCTGGAGTGGCTGGATCCAAAACAGCAACATAAACCTCTGTTCTACTCATCAGCCTCACCTGTATCCAGTTGGGCAGCTTGTATGGCTACCCTACCTGTCATTATTCTCTTAACAATTTAAGGAATCTACTTTTTTAGTGGGTGGCACTACAGGTAAGAAAAGCCCCAGAAAGTAGCCCCAGAGAAAACGTTCAACTTTCCTGCTCCTAAATAAACATTAAACAGCTCAAGCAGGTTTATGTAAAAGGAAGTTGTTTGAAGTTCAATGGGAGTTACATGCTGCTGGTTAGTGTATGCATATAGGACTACAAATTTCTCAAGCTCTAACCTGAGTTTTATAGAGGATTTTTCCTCTATAGGCTGACATTTTAGTATGTTACATAATCATTTATAGTCTTATACTATACCAATCCTAAACGCATTTCAATTGTGGATTTGCCCAAGTGATCAAAAAGTAAATCCAAGGCTGACTCCAATTAGAAGCAAAAAGGCAATGATCCATTGGATGCGTTCTTTCATATTTTGATTGTTGACTATGGATTGGATCCTAAGGTTTCCTTCTGCCTGCAGCAGCCTTCCATCTAAGAAAGAGTCCTTGTACCTCGGGGAGGAATCTTTCTGCAGATGAAATATGATTTCTTCTACATGTGGAAGGAAACCTTAGGATACAACCCTTTGGTTTGGATCCAAGGAACTGGGAGCAGAAGGGAACAAAATGTATTAGGGTTGTTCTCTGTATGCTTGTACTAATGGAAGACTTCTTGCAGAGCAGCACCGTAATGTATCAGGCACTGTATTATAGAACGAAATATAGAGAATAGCAGCACAAGCCTATGCATGTCTACTCAGATGTAGGTTCTATTGAATTTGGTGGGACATACTCTCAGGCAAGTGTGTACAGGATTGCAACCACTGGCGTCACTGGAGCGTGGCGGGGGGGCGGGCCGCCAGGGGGTGACGCGCGCCACGGGGTGACGCGCGCACCCCCGTGCGCGTCACCTCTGTGACGCACGCCACCCTTCGGACGCTCCGAGGCCGGCCCGGGAGCCGGCCTCGGAGCGTCCAACCCCATCGGCGCTCCAGGGCCTTCTGAAAGAAGGCCCACACAGCGCGTTCATCTGGGTATTTTCCGGATTTTCGCACATGCGCAGAGACCGTTTTGAGGCCTTCTTGCCCTCAAAACGGTCTGCGCATGCGCGAAAATCCGGAAAATACCCGGATGAACGCGCTGTGTGGGCCTTCTTTCAGAAGGCCCTGGAGCGCCAACGGGGTCGGACGCTCCGAGGCTGGCTCCCGGGCCGGCCTCGCAGAGTCCGGAGGGCGACGCAGGGGGGGGAGCTGGGTCGTGCCCCCCGCGCTGCGATTTCAGAGCGTCACTAGGGTGACGCGCGTCCCCTGCCCCAGGGTGACGCGCGTCCTAGTGACGCTACTGATTGCAACCCAAGAAATATATATGCTGTAGCAAAACAACAGCAACAACAACAACAACAACTAAAATCACTTTAGGAGGCCATCCAAAGAGCTTGTACAAAAAGAAGAGCTTCTCCAGATTTGGGGCCCCCTTTTCACACAACACTTCCCCACCAGGATGGAAACAGTCCTAATACAAGCTGAAAAAGCTTTCCACTAGCAGAACACTTTTAGAAACCAACCAACCAACCAACCAACCAACCAATATATATAGCATAGCATGGGGCTTGCTTCTGAGTAGACATGCCTAGGATTGTGCTCTAAGGGTTTAACAAGCTACACCTGCCCACATTCCTTCTCCTAAAGGTCCAGCACTCTGTCCCGGTTAGAGATCCGGTAAGCCTAAGACTGAACAATAATAATACCGGTTTCATTCAGGATTTAATTATGGACGAGAGAGCCTATCTGATGTGGTAAGCCTAAATAAGTAGTGCCTTTGGGAGATGGAACTCACATTCACATTTCACACCACAATGTTATATGAGAACGATTTGGTAAGGATGTGTGATGATGAAACACACTGGGAGTTTTTCACTGTAAACAAAAACCTAGGTAAGACAACATTCACTTGAATTGATCTCTAAAACAACTAGGGCACTCAGTTTATACAAAAACTCTTGACAGAGATAATCATTATTAAAAGTTTTGAATGAAGTAAGAGTTAAATGAAATCTCTCTCCTCCATAATCCACTCTTCTACAGGAAAGGAAATAAGTAATATTCTGATAAAAGAGCTATTGCTTTAGAAACAATGAATATAAGGTGGAGCGTATTTCCTGATGTTTTGTGGTTTGCCTAAGCTTACCACAAAGACTAAATGAAAACTTTGCATAGTGTGTAATTCTGGTTGCACAAACCCATGGAGTATTAGATTCCTCCTAAGCTGCCATTTGAACATTCCTGGAAAGGAATTACACAGAAATCATCATTTACATAAGTGCCACTGTGGACAAATGTTTTCAAAATACGTCTTCAACATGCTACCTCAGCAGAAGAAGGTAGTATGAGAATATTATGGTTTGTTTGAGTATTAAATATTAAAGCTAATAAAAGTTATTTAAAGCTGAGCATGAGTTTCAGCTTCAACTGAGCATGATGAGTGTGCTTATGTTCCGTAGAAACAATTTAATAATTAGGTACATTTGCTTCTTAACATTTTAGAAGTACAGTGGAACCTTGGATTGCGAGCATAATTGGTTCCAGAAATGTGCTTGTAATCCAAAGCACTCGTATATCAAAGCAAATTTTCCCATAAGAAATAATGGAAACTCAGATGATTCATTATTCTGCAAGAGATCTTTGTGTGTGTCTGCATTATCTCCTGGGCTCAGCTAATTAAGAAGCTGCCCTGCCGAGTCCTCCTTTGCTCTTGCAAACTGTAGCTCACTTTCCAACGTCTGATATGCAAAACCTGAGCCTTGTTCGGCAGAGTAAACGTCTTTGGTAGAGGCAGATGGGGGAGGGGAAAACAGCTTGTTAATGAGGTATGCAAGACAGAAGTTGCAAAGCAAAGTCTGAGCTACTATTCTGCACAAACGGAGCCTCTAGCAGAGGGAGAACAGAGTGTTAAGGAGCAGTTAATGAGGGCAGTTTGTTGCCCAGGAGACGCTATTGTTACTCTGCAAACACACAGAGAGCTATCTTGGAGAACACAATGTACTCGTATTGCAAGACATTGCTCGTTTATCAAGTCAAAATTTAGAAAACAATTTTGCTCGTCTTGCAAAGCACTTGCAAACCAAGTTACTCGCAATCCAAGGTTTCACTGTACAATGTATTTCACTGTTAAAAGTCCATGTTAACGTGATGGATCAGGGAAAGCTAGTGTCCTGCCCTCCCGCCTCTCTCGCTGACTTACCTGCTCTGGCGGGCGGCAGGAAAGCCAACTGAGAGGAGTAGCGTCCTGCTAGAGTGCCTTTTACAGCTGGTGCTGACTGCTTTACGGCAGTCATCACCAGTGTCAGAGGCACTGCAATGACAGCTGAAGACGGTACGATTGGGTCGTTATGAACGTGAGGTTGCTTAGGATCTCCATGTAGCCAAGAAATATGTGAGGGCATAGCCATTTCCAGGTGCCAGCATCAGTTCATGTTTTCACTGCCTCCTGGGATGAACAAAACAAGCCCTTTTTCAGTTTACTTCCAGAATACAATAAATATATGCATTCCATATGGACAAAAACAACACACAACACTAAACTCATTGAACAACCAAAGAAAAGTCTTCCTGCCTGGTTTGGGCTGCTTCAGCTTAACACTTAATTACAGAGCTGGCGAACCTGGAGAGTCTGAAGGCGGGTGGAACATAAGCCTCGGAACATCAGGGGCTGATATGCCTTTGTTGAAAGCATTGTGTTGAGATGTGTAATGTGGGTGGATTCCTGTGGGAAGTTGACAGTTTGTGGGAAATACACGTAGGAGGAACTGGGTTAGTAAGACCAAACTTAATATATATATTGTACTCTTTTTGGACTCCCATTTTTCCCTTTTTTTCTTCTTCTTCCAAAAAAGCACTTAGTTTGATAAAAAGTATTACAAAATGAGTCATATCTAGTTTGAGAACTGCTAGGCTACAGGTTAAAAGTCTGGACTTCTGCACAGATGGTGCAGTTCTGTATCTATCTATCTATCTATCTATCTATCTATCTATCTATCTATCTATCTATCTATCTATCTATCTATCTATCTATCTATCTATCTATCTATCTATCTATAAGGATTTATTGTTACCTAACATTCAGTTTGGTAGATATAAACAAGGGAAACCTCAGTCTGAAGCCTAGTTTAGATATAACTTGATTTTGAATTTTTTTAAATGTAAAAATTGCATTGTGGAAGTGGAATGATACTTGGGACAGAATATGAGGTGCGGAGTTACTATGCCAATTAACTAAAATTGTATGAAAAGCAGCTGATGCAGATATAGTCCTAGTGATGCTTATGGTGGCTCAACTCCTTGTGTGTGTGTGTGTGTGTGTGTGTGTGTGTGTTTTGCTTGATTGAGAGTGCACCGTGAGAAAGCTTGAAAACTTCTTTACTATGGAAAAAACAGTTGAGTAAAAAAAGTTTTAAAAATCACATTGGAAAAGTAGCCATTGTTAAACTCACATGTATATGTTCATCTCAATGCTAAATCCTTCCTGTCCAATTTTATGAGACATCTTTGAAGCTAATGCCAGAGGAAATCTCCCACGTTAATGATCAGTAAAGAACAATGTTTGAGAGGCTTCACTTCAGGTACTCTGTTACAATCAATTGTGCATCTTTCTTTGTCTTCCCTTGAAAATGTGTTCAAGGGGTTGAACAAGTGTTCGAAACAGAACAAGGAATTCTGACATAAATGTACATTCAAGTTACAGTTTTCCAGATATATTGCACAGAATTATATTTTACATCTCTTGAAAGTGAATGCAACTCTCTAGCTGGAATTCTAATTTGAAACCTAGAATGGTTTCCTATCCAAGCGCACCAACTTTCATTCTGACATCTCAATCTTCAAAGCAGAGATCACACATGATATATTTTGCATTTTCCTCTCCCTGCTTTTTTTTTTTTGCAAAGCAGCCTACTTTCCTTCCACAGGGAAAGGCCACCGTGATATGTGGAGAAAGTCTACAGTCATGTAGGAGAAAGTAAAGGAGGGCACTACTGGGGTGGAGCTAAAACTGTTCTCTACCTTTGGTGACTGTAGTAATCCAGTGTGTTGTTCCTAGCTGCTGCTGCTGCTGCTGCTGCTGCATAAACTCTTGGTCTTGCTTTCTTTGTCACGCTAAGGTGTAACAGAACATTGGGAATTGGCTTGCATTTGGATAGAGATATACCGTATTGGTCTGAGTATAAGACTCACTTTTTCTCCTAATTTAAGTTTTTAAACTAGGAGTGCGTCTTATAATCAGGCTGTTGCAATTTAATGCCAGTGATTTAATTATTTTTTTTAATAGCACCAAACTTTAAGGGTGCGTCTTATAATCAGGTGCGTCTTATACTCGGGACAATACGGTAGATAAAAGTTGCTGGCAACTCAGTTGCCATAGCTTTCCCACGGATCTGATGTGGAGGCTGAGAAAGTGCATCCAAGCATAACCTGGACCTAATTAAAAGCCAAGAGCAAGCATTTTTTAAATTCCTGGGATTTCAAGATAAAGAAGGAAGGTGATCCTAGTGGTGCCAGAACACAGTGCCAAATAAATCACGAGAACTTTTATTTTTCTCATTCGTTAAGATGAAGAAAAAGGTCAAAGGTACCTTTAGAAATATGAATGATAACATTCAGGAGCAAAGAATTTAAATACAGCAAAGAGGTATTGCAGCAAATTATACTGTTACTATGATTACATGAGAAAATAAATCCGTTACTTTTCTGAGCAGTTGAAGCTCATCTCATTCAGCACCAACCTAAAAGAGTAACAGCGCAATCCTGTGTAACTCTTGCACCGGTGTAACTGTAGATCCACTGGTATAAGTGCACTTATGCCAGTGTAACTTGCCGTTATGTCGATGAACGCAGGATGGACACCAGCGTAACCCCTCTCAGATGCAGTTCAGAGATGCCAGGCACAACTCTGCCGGTGCAGGGGGCATTCTAGGGCCGTTCGGACACCCCCGGAATGCCCCCTGCGCCGGCAAAGTTGTGCTGGTGTCCGTCCTGCATCCGAACTGCGCGTGCACAGCGTCCGAGAGGGTTTACGCTGGTTTCCATTTTGCATCCATCGGCGTACGGCAAGTTACACTGGCATAAGTGCACTTACACCGGTGGATCTACTGTTACATCAGTGCAAGATTTATACAGGATTGTGCTGTAACTGAGGCTGCAATCCTATAATGCTTACCTATGAGTAAGTCCCATTAAACTCAGTGAGGCTTACTTCTGAGTAGATATGCATAGGAGTAAGCTGCCAGTCAATTGGACTAGACTGCAATTACTCCTGATATGGAAATTTAATTATTGTATTAAAACACAAGAAAGGGAGGCACTCAAGGCAGCTCACAACATTAAAAAACACAATAAAAATAGAATTAGTAATTAACAAAACAAAGCAACATGTTAAACAGTACATACAGCACCAGAAAAATCAAAAAGTTATACCTATGTGGAGATGGAGTAGATCAACATAAACACATGGTAGGCCCCAAAAGCTAAACGGAACAGAAATGTGTTCATGTGCTGTCAGAACAGTGGATGTGATGGAACCTAGGGTTACTCCTAGGGGTAAGGAGTTTCATAACCTAGGTACCACTGCAGAGAAGGACCTCTTATGTGTCATCACCAAACACATCTCTGCCAGGGATGGGACACTCAAAAAAGCTCTCTCACTATCTGAAATTTCTGAATGAGCTTCCAGGGCAGCCCCACATGGAGCACATTACAGTATTAATGGTATATGACGCTAATGGGTTCTGAGCTGTCTGACAGATCAGGAAGAGATCTTGGGGTGCTGGTGGACAGGTCGATGAAAGTGTCGACCCAGTGTGCGGAGGTTGTGAAGAAGGCCAATTCCATGCTCGGGATCATTAAAAAAGGAATTGAGAATAAAACGGCCAATATCATTATGTCCTTGTACAAATCGATGGTAAGGCCACAACTGGAGTATTGTGTACAGTTCTGGTCACCACACCTCCAAAAGGATATAGTTGAATTGGAAAAGGTGCAGAAAAGTGCGACCAAAATGATTAGTGGGCTGGGGCATCTCCCTTATGAGGAAAGGCTACAGCGTCGTTTGGGGCTCTTCAGTCTAGAAAAAAGGCGCTTGAGAGGGGACATGATTGAGACCTATAAAACTATGCATGGGATGGAGAGAGGGAGGTTCTTTTCCCTCTTGCACAACACCAGAACCAGGGGACATGCACTAAAATTGAGTGGAGGGAGAGTTAGAACAGACAAAAGAAAATATTTCTTTACCCAGCATGTAATTAATCTGTGGAACTCCTTGCCATAGGATGTGGTGATGGCACCTGGCCTAGATGCCTTTAAAAGGGGATTGGACAGATTCATGGAGGAAAAGTCCATCACAGGTTACAAGTCATAAGCAACCTCCTGGTTTTAGGAGTAGGTTTTCTCTGTGCTAAGGAGTGGCAACAGGATACAGGTATCTTGTTATCTTGTGTGATCCCTGAGGCATCTGGTGGGGCCATTGTGAGATACAGGAAGCTGGACTAGATGGGCCTTTGGCCTGATCCAGCAGAGCTCTTCTTTATGTTCTTATTCCAAATGTGATGTAATCACATCACATTACATTACAAATTACAAATCTTATTCCAAATGTGATGTAATCACATCACATTACATTACAAATGTGATGTAATCACATTTGGAATGACACTTTCATCGACCTTTCATCGAGAACCTGCAGAGGAAAGGAATTCCCATGAGTCTAACCCTACAAGGTAGTCTAACCCTACTCTCCCAGGTAGGTCCATGATAAAGAAGTGATGCTAATCTCCTGCACAATCAGATCATCATCAACCTGCCCACTGGTGGTAAACACCAGAGTGTTTGCAGCCAGTGCATAGGATCAGATATAGAGACAGGCCCATGGTTGCCAAAACGGTCATGAAGTACTGAATCAGTCCCACCTGAGGGACCTCAACATGAACATTACCGTCCACCAGTCTGGGGAACTCCACAGTCACATCTGAAATCACTCTGGCCAGCACAGGCAGGGAGACAATGTTGAGCAGCTGGGTGGGCGATACAGCAGCAGAATCCCAATCCTGTCTTACCAGTGTGGCATCAAGAACAAACACTTGAACCCCCTATGATTGCCAGACAGGGCACCTGGACAGGGGGACAGAATGCTAGACTATTGGAACTCCATCTCCCTGCCCTTGAAGCTGTTGCTGCTACAAAACTCTGAAGCCTGGGGGAGAAAGCTGGGAGACACAGCACCCACTTTGTCCAGCCAGGTTGCAGATCTGCACATCAGATAGGCTCTCTCGTCCATAATTAAATCCTGAATGAAACCGGTATTATTATTGTTCAGTCTTAGGCTTACCGGATCTCTAACCGGGACAGAGTGCTAGACCTTTAGGAGAAGGAATGTGGGAAGGTGTAGCTTGTTAAACCTTACAGCACAATCCTAGGCATGTCTACTCAGAAGCAAGCCCCATTGTGTTCAGTGGGGCTTGCTTCTGAGTAGACATGCCTAGGATTGTGCTCTAGGACTTAACAAGCTACACCTGCCCACATTTGTTCTCCTAAAGGTCTAGCACTCTGTCCCGGTTGGAGATCTGGTAAGCCTATTCAGTCTGGAATTTAAAAGCAACAGCTTCAGGTTAGAGGGGCTGTCACTACAGTCATTAGAGCAGAGGCGTATCAGGAGTGGATGCTGCCTGGAGCACCGCTTGCTGATACGCCGCCCCTTCGGGGCGGCGCTGCCCCCTGTAGGGGGCGGCCCCGCTCCTGGGGGGGCGGCCCGGCTTACCGGGGCGCTCCGAGGCCTTCTCCCTGGCCTTGGAGCCGGAGAAAGCCCCGGAGTGTCCACCACGACCGGTGGACAGGGCTTTCTGAAGGCAGCGCGCTATTTAGCCTTTTTGGCACATGCGCAGAACGTTTACGTTACGTAAACATTCTGCGCATGTGCAAAAAGATAAATAGCACGCCGCCTTCAGAAAGCCCTGTCCACCGGTCATGTTTCCGGTGGAAAGCTCCGGGGCTTTCTCCGGCTCCGAGGCCGGGGGAGAAGGCCTTGGAGCGCCCGCCCGCGTCACTGGACAGACGGGCGGGCGGGCGCACGGGCGCTCGCTCGCTCTGTAGAAAGACTGGAGCGAGCGGAGCAGCGCCGCCCGGCGCCCCCCGGTGCCGCTGCTCCGCTCGCTCTAGTCTTTCCACGCCTCTGCATTAGAGTCCTCTTGTTTGGAGGAGGGACCCAAACAAGGAATGGTCATTATGTGGCTAGACCTTTTTTCCCCTGTAACAGCTAATTCCACCCCACCTCCATACTTCCCATTGCCCATTACCCTAATAACGGTGGCACCCTCAACTCCTCCATATGCAGGCTTACCAGATCGTCGCTGGGACGGGAGCGGTCTACCCTTAAGGGGGCGGGGCGTGGAGCCCCCAGAACGCATCGCGTTCTGGGCCCCCCTATGCCCCGCCCCCTTAAGGGTAGACCACTCCTTCCCAGCGACGATCTTGTAAGCCTTTCCATATGATAAGGTAACCATGCTGATAGAATCCAACCACCACCAACAGCAGCAACCACAAAACACAAGACAGTGGTTTCACCTCCTCCCACTAAAGGCCACAGGAAGGGAAATGATACAAATGGGTTCCCCAGTGCAAAAAAATCCTGCCTCTGATAGGGCAGTTACCAATGGTCAGTATTGTGATAGATGCAAATCTGATAACAACACTAGATTTTTCACTTAATGAATGTACATGCTGTTGCAACATCATGCTAAGACTGTGGTGTCATACGCTGCTTGCGCTTGCCTGCTACTGTTGCAGGTTTGCAAGAAATAGCCCAGGCACAATCTAGCCATAGTTTTCAGAACTTTAAATGCCATTGATTCTACTGAAGAAAGAATGTAAAAGGGCTGAACCTCTGTAAAAGGGTTTCCTCTGAGTGGATGGGAGTAAGGGGAGTAAGGTCAGAAGCCTACCTGTAGAGGCACTGGTGGAGCTACCTAGCATGGACTATGTAAACTTCCTAGCCCAATGTATGATGTCAAATGCAAGGTACTTCTGTGCCACACCATATTGCTTTTCCTTCCACTCTACTGTTAATTGAGAGCACAGGAAACTCCTATTCAGATGTGACCTCAGGCCATTATTAGAAAGATCAGAATTGCACTGGGGGGGTTGTTGTGAGTCAGTTGCTTTCCTCACCATGAAAAGCTATGAATCAGGCCTTCTGGCAATATCTGGTACTACTGCCATCTACTGTATTCCCAACATGTACCAGGATTTAATTAATTGAATAATAATAATAATAATAATAATAATAATAATAATAATAATAATAATAATAATAATAATAGGAAAGAAATTAACTAATTAATTGGGACATCCTAGCACCCCAGTACTAAAGACACTTATGGCCTAATCCTATGGGCCACTTACAGCAGCAGATCTAACAATCCGCAGCCGTAAGTCACCTTGCAGTGGCACAAACATTGTACTACTGTCATGTGCTATGGAACCACCAGTGAAGATAGTTGGAGGCTCTATGCGCACACCACAACCATCCGGACGTTCCACTGGTGCAGGTAAGGTGGAGGAGGGGGTTGCTCATGGGCAGTTTTGGGGAGGATCGGGGCAGGGAGTGGGCTGAACAGAGGGATGGTTTGGGAGAGGATCTTCGTGGCCATTGTGCATGCTGGATCCTATCCCCCTTTCCTGGCCCTGTACCCACCACCTATGCAGAATAGCTGGCTTATGTCTGAGGAGACCCACTGGTTAGTAGGCGGGCGGCCTACTGGGAGGCAAGTAATAAATATTTTTACTTACTTCTTGCTGGCTATTTGATCATCCGCCACCACCACAGTATGCAGTGCACACTCCATCAACAGTGCTGCATGCTATGACTGGCAGGGGATAGGACTGGGTTGCTATTTATTTTAGTTTCCAAACACACACACACACACACACACACACACACACACACACACACACACACAAACGGCCTAGCATTGCAACCTTATGGCTAATTCATATCTGAACCTACAGCACTTTTAATATGTTTTCTTAACAACCTATCTCACTTGATGACGTATCACTTCATAAATTTCTAGTTGAATACGAGAACTTTCAGGAAAAAATGTCATATTTGAGGTACAGTGAAGTAATTTAAAAAATGTCTATCTTGTTTCACATGTGCCAGTGTCTGACATATGCAGGCCATCATTTGATATTTCAGTCATCAAATTATGTACTGTACATGCATGTGTGAATTTGTGTATATAGTTCTGTAAACTAAACACGTGTTGACCTCTGAATACCTGCTGTGCAATTCTTCATTCTGTGATTCTGTAGGCTTAGATTATACCATCTGAGTAGTTTTTGCTTCATGAGAACAAATGGAAAATCTGTCAATAAAATCAAGAATGAAATGTTCTGAATTTAGAGACCAGCCAGCTGACTATTCCCTTTACAAATTAAAGGAAGAGGAGATAGAATGTGAAAATTATGAAAACTCCAGATGGCCTTTTTAAACCTCAGATGATGAGGCTTAAGGGGTGAGTGGGGGTAGGGAGCCTTTCTTCTCCAATTGACTATATTAAAATATATGTGTGCAGCTAATTTTTTTAGAACATGATAGAAATTTATTTTAAAATAACACAGAATTCTATCAATTGAGGGAAAGTGTGAAACAAAGGAAGGAACTTGTGCCTTAAAGTAGCAATCTGTTAAGACCCTGACTTCTGACTGTGGAGCAGGAAAGGCTGCCCTCACAATCTATAGTACCTACTGCTGGTGTAACAGTTACACCAGCGGGATGCCACCAGCGCAAGAGGGAGAAACTGGATAGAATTGGAGGCATGGCAGGGAGGAATGGAAGTAAGTCGGAATCCTCAGAGATTGGCCTTGCCCCAGAGAACAGCCCCAACATCTCTCCTCACTTTGTCCAATCCCTTTTTAAAGCCATCTAAGCTTGTTATCACCAAATCTTGTGGCAATGAATTGCATAAGTTATGTGGGATGGCAGGATACGGCAGCTTCCTAGCTGAGAGATCTAATAGCCATGAGTAGGCTTACCAGATCTCCAACCGGGACAGAGTGCTAGACCTTTAGGAGAAGGAATGTGGGCAGGTGCAGCTTGTTGAACTTTAGAGCACAATCCTAGGCATGTCTATTCAGAAGCAAGCCCCACTGAACACAATGGGGCTTGCTTCTGAGTAGACATGCCTAGGATTCTGTTCTAGGACTTAACAAGCTACACCTGCCCACATTCCTTCTCCTAAAGGTCTAGCACTCTGTCCCGGTTGGAGATCTGGTAAGCCTAGCCATGAGAGTTAAATGAACCTCCAGGTTCTAATGTCTTATGCCTCTGAATACAAGTTGTTGGGGCAGGATAAACAGCAAGGAAGGGCTGATGTCTTCATGTGCTACTTGTGGGTGTCCCAGAAGCACCTCGCTGGCCACTGATGGAAGCAGGATGCTGTGTAGATAAACCATTCCTACCGCACTCTTTTTATGTTGTTATGTGCTGTGTGGCATGCTGCCTGCCTTTTTTGCTTCTGTGCCTTTCCAGAGTGCATGACGGAGACCAATGAAACAGGTGCAGCATCACCTAGCATGGATATACACTGATGGAAACAGCTGCACCTGCTGCTACTTTGTTTGATTTAATTTCTAAAATTTGAAAAGATCAGACAAAATAGCTCACTTGATGAGTGCGTGGTTAAAAATGTAAATTATTTTCAATGCCTTGAATCGTGTTTTATTCCCCCCCCCTCCCGGGAATGTAATTATTGCAAGTAACTTATTCCAAATTTGAAACTTTATTTGGGGACAGTTCCAATTAATGTAAAAAAGAAAGAACAGAATAATACCTCAGATCTAATAAATGGATCACATGAACCATCAAATATTTTGGGGGACCATAGTTACCAAATTTTGCATGCTTTTAAGAATGCTTTAATAAGTCAAACTAGGAAGGGTGCAGGTGAATACTATATCACATGAACAGCGCAATCCTGTGTAACCTTGCACCGGTGTAACAGCAGATGCACCAGTGTAAGTGCAATTACACTGGCATAAGTGCACTTACACAGGTGCATCTATTGTTATACCAGTGCAAGGTTACACAGGATTGCGCTGGAAACATTTAACCTTCTCCTAACCAGTTACTCAGAAGTTGTAAATATTTTCAGGGATGTATGCTTAGGGATGCAAGACTAGTAAAACCATTCCTATTAGTAAAATTTGTGTCTTGTGTGTGAATGATCTGGGCATCAAATCATAGAATCAAAAGTGTATGCAGTTATTAGTGCAGGGTCATCATTAATGAGTGAGACTGTAATTGGTGGGTGGCAACGAATGTTACCAGGCTCTCTGTAGGAGTGGCTACTGTTGTTGCTATGTTGGCTTTGTTCCTATAGCTACTATTGTGTACTAGATATTCCTGATTACATACACTAATATAATTCTTGGCATAATGATGGCCATCTTAGCAGGACCATAGGAATAGCTTGCCTGTCTGACTTTGCCCTGAACAGTGGGAAAGAAGTGCAGAGTGACTTTTTGAATGGTTTCATGTCCAACTCCATACTCCTGCTCTAATTTGATTTTAATTTTGCACAGACATTTCTGGAGAAGCAGCTATGGAAATTCACAGACCTTTACTGAATGATACAAAATAACCAAGACAGTGCCATGGGATTCCCAACCCATCACTACCCCGACAGTCAGAAAAAGATGGATTTTTTACTGGGAGCAAAGTGATGGACTTTTATGGAAATTCATGGTGACAGATAATGTAAAATGGACTCTTGATTAGGTCTAGAAAAACTTATTGCTGTTTCAGTAGATGTCTGGGAGAGGAATGGGAGAGGCTTCAGACAGAGCACAGAATCACACTTGCTTCATTGGAAGAGTCAAACAGCACAATCCTGTGTAACCTTGCATCGGTGTAACAGTAGATGTACCGGTGTAAGTGCACTTATGCCAGTGTAATTGCACTTACACTGGTGCATCTGCTGTTACACCGGTGCAAGGTTACACAGGATTGCGCTGTGAATCACTGGGCCACCAGGAAAAATGAGAAGACGATCCAATTGCGTAACATTAAGAGGATATGATGGGGTCACCCATGCCAATTCCAAGCTTACCAGCATTTACAAAATACATGAACAGAACCTGAAAGCATTTTAAAGTGGTTACCTGGGAGACATAAGGCAGGCTGTTGCCCGCCTAGTGGGTAAGCAAAAGGAGAATGAAGATACATTTCTTTCAGTGTTGACTGCATACAATATATGAATGGATGTATTTTTTTCATGAGTGAGAGCTCTGATTGTTTTATTGCAACCAATAACATTTTTGTACTTTATTTTTGTATTTTATTTTTGGGTGTTTGCTTGATCTCTAATCTTGAGACACCCCCCCCCCACCTCCAGCCCCAGCCCTTCCTTTGAGTTTCATATAAAAATATGCAAACTCTTAAAATGGACCTGGTTCTGTTGTTTTATACTCAACACAAGGAAATGAACATCACATCAACTGGATGATTTTTGTATGCTGCTCATAGTCTGTTTTATTTAGCTTGCTATGAGCATTTATTTATCCATATATTAATTATTGTTTGTCTTAAAGATGATGTTGTAATTGAAATGTGTCCTAAAGCTATGCAGAAGTACTTCATTATGTCTAGTGTGATCTATTATTAAGCAGTAAAATAAAACTAATCAGTAAATGGGTGTTTGCACAGCTTTTCACTAAAGCTCAAAATGGAAAATAATGTAAATAAGCATGTAACAGTGACATGTAAACAGGTGCACCGGGAACACTTCTTGGTGTTTTTTATTTTATAGTGGATAAAGTTGCAATCTACAAACTAGTTGCACTGAAGTAAGTGTGACTATTCTGGGGACAATAGTTGAAGATTACTGCTTAACTAGAATGCACAGTCCTGTATTTGTGTGACAACCATGAAAGTATAAATGCCTTGATCATTACCTGGGAATTGGAAGAATGATCTGAGAGGTTTAAGGGCCCAAAGTAAAGCTAAGGAATATTACTTCTAGTTAAGTTCCCAAAAACTGCTTTGAGCAAATTATTATTTCTAGTTATAATTTTCACATCTCAATGAAACAAAACTGATTTTCTTTTCTAAAGCAGGATTATATTCTGAAAATATAATTTCTCATCTGTGTCAATGGGTCAATGATTAAGAAATGGTTAAAGAAGTAGAAGCACACAGCATTGCCTAGCTCAACACTCTTCAACATTTTCAACTATCAACTACACAACTATTATTAAAGATATCTACATCTGATCACCCTTTTCTCTCTCACTTTTTCTCCTTCTCTTTAAAATAAACCCAAACAACAAAACAAAGTAAATAGTAGTGGTATCAAGCTGCCTTGGGTCCCCTTCGGGGAGAAAGGTGAGATATTAATTGTATAAAAATAAATCAATAAATGAATAATGGTATGACCCACATTAGGCCAGTGTGACCGAATTGTGGGTCTCAATTTACCAGTTGAAGACCCATTACCTAGTTAACAAGAGGGCTGTTGAATCAGAACAGAAAGATGCCAGAGGACATATGGACTGGATTTCCAAGTGAAATTAAAATATAGCATCCGCACGTTCTTGTTCTGGAGGAAAGGAAACTGAATGCTACCCATTATTTTAATGTCACAGAGAATGACATCATTGTGCATTCCCCCTATACTGAAGCAGCACAACTGCATGAACATTTGTTGCAGATAGCACAACAATGCTAAGAACGGTCAGCCTCAAAACCAAACAAGTTGAAAAATGGGCTCTCATGGAGACATGATAATCTGTTGTGCCAAGTGAAATTGACAAAGAGGAGGAGACAAGGTCAGCCTGGCCTGTACATGGTTGCCACAATGGCAGGGTATGGGGTGAAACAATTTTAAGGTTGCAATGTGGCTACACTCCTCCTAGCCATGAGAGAAAGCAGCTGATGACACGGGAGAGGCAGGTTGACAGGCAAGTTGACAGGGAAAAACGTTTAGGGCCAGCTTTTAAAGCTGATTCCTGTTGGGACCCCCACCCATGGCCACCCAAGTCCCCTGGAGACATACCTGTTCCCTTGGAGGAGGACAGAAGATGACCGGGGTCCAGACAATTTTGTGGCATCATATGTTTTAGTGAGAACAGTTTAGTGTAAACAGCATTCAATGGACTCCCAGATAGTCTTGCACTTTCCTTGATCCTGTGGTAAATTTGTGTTATAGACAAGCTTGAGAAAGAACACGTTTCTCAAAAAAGTTGAATTCTACTGTAGCCCAAATAAGGTCTTGCAGGGTTAGTTTCAAAGAGTGTCTAGGAATTATGAACGATAATGTTTGGCTTAACTCAATTAAAAACAAAGCAGATGCTGAGGAAGAGACTGAAATGGGAATGTTGAATTCCCATTTCCATATTCCCTGGAAATTCAACAGAGTAATTGAACAGTTGCAATATAAAATCTGATGGCTTTGTTGAAGGCAGCTGTTTTGTGGCACAATCCTAACTACACGTTGGGTTGGCGCATTGGCTGCATTTCATTATCAACAATCTTGGAAAAAGGTTGGAATCCTGTCTTGGAATCCTATCCCCCTTCCTGGGCCTTTTTCCTTTACATGGGCCTCCCCGACATACGTCAGCTAAATAGCTAGTGTGGATTCAAGGAGGCCCGTAGTGCTGCCTGGGTTTTACTCAGGGCAAGAGGACAAATGTCCCCTTACCCCGATGAGGCCTCTGGCCCCTCCCCTTACCCCGCTGGATGCAGCGTGGGCCGTGCGGATGCTCTGCACCGGCACTGGATAGAATTGGGTCACTGGACCATTTTCTGCCCTCTGCCTCTCAGACGGGCAGCCCGATGCTGCCTAACTATAGGCCGGCGGAGCTCTCACTCCGCTGGCCTAAGGAGTTGCAAAAGTGCTTTATGGCACCTTTGCGGCTCCTTTAGAGTAAGCAGCGCCGGCGCGGAGACCAGCACCGCTTACTCCACTGCCATCCCAGACCCGTGCTGGCCAACGCAGGTGAGTGCTGTGCCGGTCGGTGTAGGGGCATGGGGAGGACAGGCTGGGGTGGCGAGGGAGGGGGCGGCCTGGGAGGGGCGGGGATACTGGCATTGAGTTGCACCGATATCCCGAGCCCCTTCCCAGGCAAGGCTGGGCTTACATGGCCTCCCTGGACATGCGCCAGCTAAATAGCTGGCACGCATCCGAGGAGGCCCATTGGCGCCCGCGCCGCTTACACTGGGGGAAGGGGACGAACGGTGAGGCCAGGCTGTGCCAGAGCGGGCCACATCCTGCGCAGGATTGCGCTGTAACTAGGGGACTTGAGAGCATCTTTCTGAAACATGGTTATGAACTGCTTTTCCAACATCCTTAGTTTGATCAAACCTGGAGAGAAGAAGAAATGATAAACTTAGCATTCAGAAACAGTTTTCTAAAACTGCCTGTAGTTCCATTGAAGATGTACACAACAGTTTTGGATCAGTGTATACTTTGATGATATTCTTTCATTCTGATAAACAAGATGGAACAGCCTGATAGAAGCATAACCATTTAGGAAGAAAGTAAAATCCTAGACACTGCACTGCATAGTTCTGTGAGAATGAAAAGAATAACTCCCACAGGAGTTATGAACAGGTAAAACTAACCTTACCTGTTATGAACAGGTAAAAACTAACTCATTGACTAACAACAGCCCGATCCTGTGTAAAAAAATCCTAAGGGGCGGGGCAGTATCCTAAGCCCTTCCCAGGCAGCTCTGGTGCAGCCCAGTGACTTCTCGGGAGAAGGGAACATTCGTCCCCTTCCCCTGGTGTAGGGCTGCCTGGCCCCAATGAGTTTCCTCGAATGTACGTCGGCTCTCGAATGTACGTCGGCGGGGTAAGGGCTGCCAAGGCCGGGAACAGGTGCGGAATATTGGCGGAGCTCGTCGCCGATATCCCTGCCCCCTCTCAGCCCGGCTCGCCCAACGGCCACCCTCTCTCGCCACCCCTGCACCGACCAGTGCATCACTTACCTGCACTGGCGGCTGCAGGGTTGGGTGGCAGGTGGAGTAAGGGCTGCCGGCCTGCGTGCCAACGGCCCTTAGTCTCCGGGTATCAAAAATGAGCTGTACGGCACATTTACGTGCTCCGCAGGCGCTTGTTTACAGACATCTACTGTTACACCGGTGCAAGGTTACACAGGATTGCGCTGATAGAATAGTAAATATAAAGTCTTCATTGCGGCTATATATTGTGGGTTGTAGCCTAAGAAACGTAATTATGATTGAGTCCCGCTGAAATATTAATGGAAATTATTAGTCACATCACAACTAACTTGTCTCATTGATTTTGTTGTAATTTTCTTCCATGGAAGATTTGCTAGCAATAACCATTCTATCAATGCTTTTGATCCTTATTTTTTTCAAAGGAGCCTAAAAGCACAATCCTATACAAATGTACTAAGACAGAAGTTCCACGATATTCAGTGGGGCTTACTCCCAGATAAGTGTGTATAGGCTTATCTGGGACTAAGCCTCAATGAACACACTGGGATTTAAGTCTGAGTAAAACTGCATAGGATTGCACTGTAAATGATTATGTGCTATATGTTTACATAATGCCCACATTTGTTTATATGAAATCATATTTTAAGGATTTATTTAGTTGCTTCACAACTAAACAACAACACAACTAAATCAACAGAAAAGTGACTTGTTGGGCAGCCCAATCCACCGGAACTTTCCGGCGCCGGAATGAGTATTCCGGAGCCGGAAGAAGTTGCAAACAAGCCGTAAGGCATGTTTGCGCCTCCTCGAGAACTGGGAAGGCTGGCTCCGGCGCCAGGAGGACCCCGCTGTCGCTGAACCCAGGTAAGTTTGGATCCAGTGGGCGGGGGGGCGGGGCGGATTGCTAGAGCCGGGAGGGTGGCCATTGGCCCCGGCATCCTGGGAGGGGGCCGGAGCCTTTACACGGCCTCCTCTACTTCTGCCAGCAAAATAGCTGGCAGAAACCCGAGGAGGCCGATAGGGCCTAGCCCCGGTTACACTCGGGGAAGGAGACGAGCGTCTCCTTCCCCGAGTAGACCTCCCACCCGTTGGCTCTTCTTGAGTCTGGATGTTACACAAAACAAAAAGGTGGGGCAGACACAAATTTGAGCATGATAGAAAAGCTGAAGTTCTGCAAGTCTCTCCCCCACTTTAAAATAGTAGGATTTTAGTTGGTTTGGTTTAGTTTAATCTAGTCTAGTTAAATGAATATACAGTAGAATGGGTTTTCCCCAAACATGTTACATTTCGATATTGGAATAGAAAGCTACTGATGTCTCTTTACACTATAATTGTTGTTTATGCTGATGATGTAGCTTGTTATGCGTACATTCAGAGTCCCTATTGCCTGGTAAATGTCCCTAGTAAATTACTGTCCTGATTTTACTTTTTGGGAATATTTGGGGGAATGCCTTTTTAAAATGTTGTTAGTGTGCATATGCATGTACTAGAAGTGCAACTCTATACTTGAGGTTTCAATAACTTACCTTCTTTGGAGGTTAAATCTCAAAGGTGGGAGGAATGCCTATCCAAAAAATGTTGCTGAATACATTTGAGTTGCAGCTATGGGTTTTAAATGGATGAAATCTAACCTGGGGAAACAATGAACAATATGTTGATCTTTATTAATTTCTAAGGAGCAAGCTTATAATCAAAATTTTATTGTGTCAATGGAAAATTTTATGGGATGTGGACTGCACACTACAGTGCGAAATATCGGACTAAAACCAACATTCCAACAACGCAGTCATCTCTCTCTCTCTCTCTCTCTCTCTGTGTGTGTGTGTGTGTGTGTGTGTGTGTGTGTGTTTAAAACCTTTACCTAATGAGGCCAGGCAATACCTCATCTGTTTTTTAGACTGTGAGAAGTTACGGTACATACATGGAATCTTAAAAAATTAAAAGTTGGTTATATCTGATCTTTTTTCCACTGTACATTTCTCAATGTCATCCCACTCAGCTGCTGCAGGATATGTCATTTAAAAGTGCAGTCTCCATACAAAAGACAATTTTTGGAACTTCTACAGTAGTCATGAAGCCTGGAACTAAATTCAATAAGCCAGTGAAGTATTATTAGCCTTTTTTCAAGTCTGCGATCCTACACACACGGTGCAATCCTGCCTAACATTAGGCTGGCGGAGCGACGGCCTAAGGAGTTGCAAAAGTGCCAGAAAGCAATTTTGCGGCCCCTCGCTAATAAGTTCACTCTGGCACTTACCTAGACCTGTGCCAGCCGCCGCAGGTAGGTCCTGTGCCGGTTGGCGCAGGGGCGGGGGGAGGGAGGGCAGGGGTGGCGAGGGAAGGGACCACTGGCTGAGTTGCGTTGATATCCTATGCCATTGCAGCCCAGGCTGGCCGTACACGGCCTCTCCGGAGGACGCGTGCCAGCTAAACAGCTGGTGAACATCCGAGGAGGCCCATTGTGGTCTGCACCACTTACACTGGGGGACGGGGACAACCTGAGGTGAGCCCAGGCTGCACCGGCACGACCCGCAATGGGCCTAAGATGCAACAGCCGCCCCCCCCCCTTTAGGTCGGTCGCCGCATCTTAAGGCTGATTCACACTAGCCTTTTCCGGCACGCATGCCCTGCTCTAGCGTCTGTACGTGCGTCTAGCAGTTCTCTGAACGTTTGCCCACCTTCTTGAAGAAAGCGCAGCTGTGATTTGGTGAAGAGAAATGCGCTTCTCTGATTGGTGGGCTGCCTAGCACCGCGAGCATAAACGCTAGCTTAAACGCGAGCGCATCAAAAAGATAAACCGAAACCATCTCTCCTGGCTGCGTCGTAAGCTCAGACGCAAGCATGAAAAACGCACGAAAAGACCAAACGTTAAGCCAAAACGCGCACGGAAAGGGCTAGTGTGAATCAGCCTTTAGGCAGGATTGGGCTGATAATTACTGTACTTGGAAGTCCCATTGAACTCAGCAGAAGTTACTTCCAAGTAAACATGCATAGGAACATGCTGCGCATCCCATTGAAATTTGAGGGGCATATTGTGAAGCAACCATGTTTAAGATCTGATGGGCCATTTCAGAATTCCGGATGCAGAATAAGTGATTTTAAGTCCTAAATTACTGTCAGCTCCATTTAAGCAGATTTATTTACATCTAAATCAAGCACTTACTTGAAAACAAGTTCCAAGAAATCAGTGAGGCTTACTCAAAATTAAATATGCTTAGAATAGATACCAGTCCCAGCACATAAGGGTACTTCAGACACAACACATGTAGTGCCATCCTGCGCATGTTTAAAAAAAAGGTAAAGGTGACCCCTGACAATTAAGCCCAGTCGTGTCCGACTCTAGGGTGTGGTGCTCATTCCCATTTCAAAGCCGAAGAGCCAGCGTTGTCCAAAGACGCCTCAAGATCCAGGTCTACTAAGTAAACACAATTTTAGAGTAGATGTCGCATTGCGTTAGAACGTACTGACTTCCAAGTAAGAGTTTTTAGGGTGGCATTTTCTGAATGTATATTGCGTTACCTGGAAAGGGTTTGAATTTAACTTATTTGCACGCAACAAGTTTTGATCTGAGGCAGTGGGGCTCGCTCTGGTAAGACGGTTTAAAATCCAAGCACTTCCGCTCATCACAAACATACATGTTTCCTTTCTCTGTGCATCTGATTGATACCACAGCAAAAGAGGCAGGCGGGCACCGTGCTACATCACAGAGCTCACGGCTCAACTTCCTCTGGCTTCCTTCGTTCACAGCAGGAGCAAATCGAACTTTATCTGCCGGTGGCCCTTTTCGGGAGGAAAGCGACGGTGCAGATGTATGTGCGCGTCCGCAGTAGCACGCGCCTTTGGGAGGAAAGGGGCTCAGCGCGCCGCGCGCGTGTCTTTCTGCCGCCCGCTTCTCTCCCCCTCTGCAAGGCTGTGTGGGTGGGTGGTTAGCTAGCTGGCAGGCAGGGAGGGCCGGGTGGGTGGTTGGCTGGCTGGGCGGGGGCGCAGACAGGTGGGCTGGACCGAGCGTTTCAGGCGAGCGTGGTCGGGAAGGAAAGGAAAAGGAAGGGGGCGGCGAGGAAAGCAGCGTAGTCAGGTGACTGACTGGCTCTGTACTCGTGTGTGTGTGTGTTGTGTGCCTCAGTCAGGTTATGGTGCAGGCGGGCGGAGGGAGCTATGTGTAGGCAGCAGGCAGGCTGGCGAGAGGTTCTGCGCGCACCAAGCGGCGCCAGAGGCGCCTGGAGACTTGGGCATGTGATAAAAGCAAGGGGGAGGAGAGGAGGAGGAAAGAGGGGAGGGCACCGGCTATAGATGCGCCAGGACTTTGCTGGCTTCTGGGCGCTCGTGAGGGGAGCCGGCGGCGGGAGAAACGTGCCTTGTAAAGAGCGCGCGCGCGCACCCAGGGAGGGAGTAGCAGCTTGTAGACTGCGAGGGGAAGAGCTGCCTGCCTGTCTCCCTCCCTCCTTAGGAATCCCAAGCGGCGAAGGAGCGGCACCCGCAGTGTGAGGCTCCCCCTGGCTGTTTGGAGCGGGCTAAGCGAGGGGAGGGGGGAAGCCTAGAGAGCTGTAAGGAGCAGCCGCCGCTTCATCCTGCGGCACCAGGAGACGGAGAGAGCGAGAGCGCGCGAGAGAAGAGCCCATGTGCGCAGGTGGGCAACACCCGCTTCCACGGCATTGTCAGCCCCTGGTGGCTGCAGCCGTGCATGCGGGGGTGGGGGTGGAGAGGGAGTCGGGCGACAAACGGGACTCCGGCATCGAAGAGCCAATAGCAAGACCGGGATGGGGTGTGTGCGCGCCTGTCTCGCAGATACGAGATGTAGCTTTTAACTTGCTGTCTTTCTCCTGCGGGATGGAGGTGGAGGACTGCAAGAGTGAGTGATAATTCAAGCGGGGAGGGGGATCAGTTGTTTTGCTTCCCCCCCTCCCGCTTCCACGGTGTAAGACTAAAATGAATATGCATGTTACTGTAACCTAGCTATCTGTGTTGTGTGGCTAGCGGCAATGTAGATGGCACACATTGGTGTTCCTTTTGCTTGGCTTGTTATATACAGTAGTATTATGTTTTTTCTTGGGGATTTCGACTACGAAGAGCTGCAGCGGGGAAGAGAGTTTTTAAAAAACGGCATGTGTACATCTTGACAAGAGGATTGGCGTTCTCAGTGGGCAGGGAGGCTTGCCATGTGCAAAACACAATATTTCTTGAGTAGTAATTTCAGAGGAGGAGGAGACTAGTACATTCCTGTATGTGCTCTGCAAAGCACAATGAAGCCCTGTGTTCTGGTGTTAGATAAAATTGCCACTGTCAACTTGTGTTCAGTCTGTGTTAAATACTCCTCTTCTAACTTATGTGTTATTAGTCCACCGGTTTTGATGGTGACTGACACAGCATTGCATATGAAAAACTCCTGTGGTACAATAAGGGTCATCTTTCTTATGGTGGCATTTGGGAATTTAAGGTGCAGTCATATGCACAGGTTCCTGGGAGTAAGCCCCACTGAAGACAGTGGGACTTACTTTTGAATAAACATGCATAGGATTGTGCTACACAACTATTAAGTATTCAATAACCTTGCTTTCCTGAATGGATCACTGAAGAGGGTGCTTGTATTTGTTAGTTGTAGTTTAGCATGTTAAATTGATTTCACAGACAGACTGATTCTAGCAAAGAAATAATTGTTAGAAAACTGGTAATATAGCACATGTCTGTTACAGGAGTCCTCTCTTTATTTTTATTGTTACAGGAAGATGAGACTTCAACACATTTTATTTACATGGATCCTCTGTGTTTACATAAGAGTTCATGGATTATGTGCTAGGTTCAGAATGCATATATTCCTTAATTAATTTATGCTCATCTTCATAGAATAACCATATCATTGAAATGGGTTCTTGTGGTCGAATTTTTGTTTTTAATACTGAACTATTTAGTAATGTCTCCACGAGCTTGTTTCAGCTATTATATTGGACATATGAAAGCTGTAACGGATTAAATGTTTGAGCAGCAATAACAGCTTTTCCCAACCATCATGTAGCCTGTTGAAATAAGAAGATGAAATGAAATATCTTCCCTATATAATATTAAAAGAAATAATGGAAGTCTATGGCTATATTACTGTTAGGAATGCTTGAGACGCTGAACACCTTCTAGACTTGAGTTAGAATGTGACTGTCAGCTACCAGAAGATTTAAATAGATGTCTAATTTCTTCTGTTTGACTATAGATGGCAGTATGGAAGCCAATACTGGCAGAAGTTATTTTTTCTCTCCATGAGAAAATGAAGAGAGTGTACACATGACTAGGCTCGGGAACTTGAGAAACCACAGGTATGTAAATTGATTAATCTAACTGCCTATAGTACTCTCAGTATTTACTGTATGCTGACAGTTGGCCATTTTTGAACAAAATGTAACTTAAAATATCAGATGTATTTCAACCAGTTTCAAAAGCCAAATGGTACAGAAAAACACTTGTATGTTAACAGAGGTTTAACAGATTTGAGGAGGGGTGGAGTGTGTGGGAGAGATCCCAGATTTTTTTTTTTTGAAAGCTATACTCTAAAGATTTTTAAACTGTTTTTAAAAACAGCATGGAGTTCCCCATCCCCCTTTAGTATCCTGGTAAATAAGTTCTGCTTCTACTATCAGTACCAGTTCTGCAAAATGTTTTTTTTCTGGTACTAATTTGCTAATTAAATCTGGCAGCTTGTTTTTCAGGCTATCTGGTACCACAATCGGATCCACATTTCATTATACTCTGAGCCTCAACCCATTTAAATGTAAGCCCAATTAAAATCAGCAGAAATTGCTTCTGTACAAATATGTTTAGATGGGAGGGGGGGGGTGTCCACTTACAGTGGTCTTGATATTACTGCAGCATCAGTGGTATAAGTAGTTCTCCCTGTAGAGATAAAGTGAGTGGATGTTATAGATAGGAGACAAAAGCAAGAAAAATCTTTGTCAGGGGTCTACAAATGCTGTCCAGAAGTGAGTGCATTTTCTATTTTGGTGAGAGAGAAAGGGAAGCTGTTCTCTGGCCCCATGCTGGGCTTTGGGATCGCTTGTGAAGCCATGAAATAACTCACGTTTCCCAACTGCTTCCAGTGCCCAGCATGGCATTGGGGAATGAGCCCCTCCATTTCTCCAGGTTTGGGTGAAGGGAGTGGTCTTTCCCTGACCTTGCACTGCTCTTAAGTGGCATGTAAAGTCAGTACCTAGATGGCAGAAAGACTTTCTAGCATGGGGGCAGGGAGATCCCACCTATGTCTGTCAAAAAGAAGCAATGATTCCAGGTGCCTCTGAAGCACAGAGTGATGTTGGGGGTAAGCTCCTCTCTGGGCTCAAGGTGAAGGTGGGAGCTCTCTTTGCACTAGACTTCTGAGGCACTCAGAAAGCAGTGGGTTGCCTTGCTGCTTTTGCCTGCCCCCAAACCTGAGTTTGATGTTGGGGCTGAGAGCTCGCTTATCCCCTGAGCTGTGGAAGGATCAGAATTGGTGATGGCCACAAATTTTGGTTGCCTACCAAGACCATCCAAAATACGTAGATTTCAGCTCATTGTTCCCGAATTAGTGATGCGGCTCTTTTTAAAAATATCATATTTCATATTTTTGTGTGCTAATCAGAAACAGAATTGCATATTGTAAAATACCAGTGTGGTAACAATGCCAGTTGCATATACTGCATTAAAATTGATTTTTATAGTATGAAATAATTCATTATTGACTGTTCTTTATAAGATTGGCGTAATTTATACAAAGTAAAAAAACTAGCAAGCCAATACCTGTTAAATATGGGAGTATTCTACATATTCAAATAGTTAAAAATGTAGTTGTAGAATTAGAGTAATAAACAATGCATTCTGTGATAGTTGTAATTAGGTGTATATACATGTCTTTTTAAAAGAGAATATCAGAAACTTTTAAGAGCTTTCAGAGAATATAGTTCAAACATGTTTACTAACAATTGCTATACGCAACTATATACAGTATTGCAAAAAGAGAACTTGAATGTTATACAGTAAAGGCATTTTAATACTGAAGTACCATGTTAATAACTCACTTTTTTACCGTATGAGTTTGTCATTTGTCAAAAGGAGTTTTTAACCAGTCTCTCCTGTGAAGAAAAAAATAAATGGAATCAGCACTAAGCCCCAATTTTTAAAGACTTTGAGGTGTTCAGTTACATGAGTACTTATACTTCCATATTAAACACAGTAAATTGAAGGTACTGAAATAAATGGAATTTACTTCCACTTTAAGCGTATGTAGGATTGAGGTGTGAGGGAGTAGAGCAATTGATATGTACAGATACACAGAACTTATCTTGTTTGCATTTTCCGGAGATGTGAATTTAAATGTTTATCCGCTTAATTGTATTACTTGCATGTGTCTATCAGAATGAAAGTATAAATTCATAGCCATGCATGTAAAAGCGTGGTAATGTCTTCCTATTACAGTAAGCAGTCATGAAATATTAACAATGGCTAATGTAAGAGAAACACTAGGCAGAGTGCTCTGTTGAGGGTTCTTATTACAGAGACTTCACTATGCTACAAGTACCATTACTGTACATTATGATGAATTGTCATAAATAATTGAAATAAACTGTCATCACATCCAGAGTGCCTGATCTCTGTCTTTGGTGTGCTCACAAGCAATTGAGAGGAAAATTCTTCATTTCAGCAGGATTTCCTAGCTCTTTCTGTAAACTTCAGACAATATACTACGTGAGTAGTGTCAAATTGGTGCATTTCATTATCAACAATCTTGGAAAAAGGTTCCGTTGCAGACCAGTTTCCTCCTTTTTCCTCGGTTCTGTTTGGGGCTCCAGTTTCGACAGTGCAGCCATCTCAGCAGCTTGCATTCCTGCTGTTTCAGTACTACACAACATGGATCCTTGCATTCTTTTTTGTGTGAGTCAAACCACACAGATAATGATCAAACACTGGATCCTGGCCAAAAGGCAGATGCTGATGGTTTTCCTTACAGACAAACTACAAGGATGGAGAGCCTGTGAACACAGATGGCACCCTGAAACACTTACCTGGATTGGAAGAAGTCATTGTAACAGTGAACACTTTTTCAGACCTCAGCTGGTCTCTTGACAAGAGTTTTTGCTGGTTCAGTGGCTGAACATGGATCAGGCATAATCAGTTGGGCTTATGAGACAAGAAAGCATTGAGTGCTACACACCGATGGGGTGTGAGCTGGTGGTAACTAACAAGAAAGCCTTGAGGTCATGATGGAAAGCTCAATGAAAACATTGACCCAGCGTGCAGCTGCTCTTAAAAAGGCAAATTCCATGCCTAGGGATCATTAGGAAAGGGACTGAAAATAAAACTGGCAGTATCACAATGTCCTTATCCAAATCTATGCTACAGCCACTGCTGGAATACTGTGTATAGTTCTGATCAACACATCTCTAAAAGGTTATTGTAAAGTTACAAAATATGCAGAAAAAGGCAACCAAATGGTCAGTGACTTGGAGCACCTTCCCTTTGAGGATTGGCAGCAATATTTGGGAATTTTTAGTTTAGGAAGGCCGTTAAGTGGGGAAATAATAGAGGTTCATAAGATTAAACATGGTGTGAAGTAAGTGGATAGAGAATGAAGGCAGACAAAAAGGAGGTACTTCATACAGCACATTATTTCAAAAGGAGATTAACCACAAATGTGTGGTTAGGTTTTGTCAGTGGCTACTGATTTCATGATGTCTATGTCACCTCATGGTTCAAAAGCAGTATACCTCTGAATACTGCCTGCTTGTGGGGGGGAGGCAACAGCAGAGGAGGGCTGTTGCTTTCATGCCTTATGTGGTGAATTCCCAGAGGCATCTGGTTGGCCACATGGTGATGGACTTCGGTCTGATCCACCAATGCTTTGCCTTATATTGTGTAGGTTGCAGTAGTATCTCCTATAACACTCTGGATGTGTTTCTGGAGAAGAGAGTATTGTGTGAAACAGCTCTATAGGAGGTAATTGTAACTTCTAATATAGATGTGTTTGCAGTTCTGTACTCCCCAGTGCAATAGGTTGGAGCCTGCTATGCAACTAACCAAAGCTGCTGTCACTTCTCATACATGGCAGTAGTGGAAGATGATGGGAAGAGCTACTTCCCAAAGGAAGAGCCAGGTTGCAATTCATCCTTGGGAACTATAGGCTTCTTGTTGAAGAAGGCATCTAGGGTAAATTGCCTTGCCCTCTGCTTCCTCTCCTAAAGCATTTTATGGTAACAAGCAATAGGTCACATGCTAGCCAGAATACACCACTCTCATTGGTGCAGCGCTAGCCAGAATGTGCGACTTCTGTTGGCTGAAGGCAAAGTGCAGACATCCATCCTTTTTGGCACAAAACATTGAAACAATGTTATAGGAAGCAGTGTTACAGGAGGTAGTACTGTATTTTTAGTAGTAATCAAAGGCATATCCTGCTGTGAGAAGAGAGGCTGAAGCGGGCATAGTGGACACTGTGATTAACTGAACTCTCCTTTTTTATCTATCTGAACCTGCTATTGTGGATATGAGGTTGGTTCCTGGGTCATCATTGTATGTAGGTGCTGAGAAATGCAGTAATGTTGATGATAATGTGGTGTTGGTTAAATTATTGACCTTGTTCTTGAGACTAAAATACAGAGATCACTACAGAACAGTGGAGGATACACTGGCGTCGTTAGGGGGGGCAGTGTGCCCCCGGGCGTCGGGGTGTCGAGCTCCTGAGTGGGTGCACTTCCTCGGTGGCAGTGCACCCCCTCCGGCTTTTTTGCAGCCTTTTTTAGGCCTCATGGAGCCTGGGAGGCCGAGAGGATTGGCCCTCCCACCTTCCCAAGCTCTGTGCGACCTAAAAAAATGGTTTCCAAATGCCGGGTGTGTGTGTTCTTACCCGAAGACTTGGGGCCGAAGTTCGTGCACCCTCCGGGCGGCGGACACATCCTTCCTGGGCCTGGTCTGCTGTAATTTACTAGACGCTAGAGAGGCTGTGCCTTGCTGCATCCTCTCTAGCTCCTGTAGTCTTGCTGGCTGGACTCGGGGGGGGGGGGTGCACGGCGAACGGGCCCCCCTCGTGGGGGTGTAGCTACGCCCCTGGGAGGATAAAGCATTTACTACAGCCAATTGTACAATAGTCCTTGTATTCATAGCTATGGCAGCAGTACCTTACTGGTATGAGGATGAGGTGTCCATAACTCTTTCTAGTGCAATCTAGATGTTGCTATATAATAAACTGTTATTCCTTGAAATAGCAGTTGGGGGAATCTGAGATTTGCAGATCAAGTTTATTGCACAGATGTTCCTTGCTTGCCTTGATTGATATCAAACAGTGTTATTTGATTCCATTTCTTTGGTTTGCTGCATTCAATCAGACCTGTGCATTTCTACGAATGTTTTGCACTTGGCGTCATTCCAGAATTGGTGCTTTTGGCATTGTTCTTTGTGGCGGGCTGTGGCATTGAAACAAATTTTCCACATCTAGTTGCTAGCTAATAACTATGGGTACTGGAGATCAAGTTGGGTGAAAAAAGAATTCATCAAGCAAAATGTGATCCTTCTAGGAATCTTCTCAGGCTCTTAGGATTCAGAAGGGATTCTCGGTAAAAGAAAAATGGACTCATCTGCTTTATATTGCTCTGGTCCTGAAGCACTGGAAGTGGTGTATACACTGAAGGTAACACGGTCTATTTAACACAGGGCATATAGATAATCTGTCCTGGTTACCTGAAAAGAAAGACTTACGAGTACAGGTGGTCCTTCGGTATCTGCGGGGGTGGTTGTGGTAGTTCCAGCCCCCCCTCCGCAAATCTGCAGATGCTGGAGTCCACAAGGGGGGCTGGGTCACAGCGCCGCAAATATTTGTGTTGCGGCCACGTTGGGCCCTCCGGAGGTTGTGCGACACCTGTGGGCCACTTCATGGGCCTCCCCGCACCTCAGAACACCTCCCAGGCATGACCAGAAGCTACTTCTGGTTCACGCAACTTCTGGTCAATGTTTTGAAGTGCTGGGAGGCCCATGGAGTCTCAGAACACCTTCCGGACATGACCAGGAGCTACTTCCAGTTCACAGACATGACTTGTGGTTGCATCCGGGAGGTGTTCTGGGAAGCCACCCAGGGTTATGCAGGGAGGACATTCGTGGTTGGTCAAATCTGCTGATAGCTTTGTTTATTCCTTCAGTCATTTCTGACTCTTCGTGACTTCATGGACCAGCCCACGTCAGAGCTTCCTGTTGGCTGTTGTTGCCACCCCTAGCTCCCCCAAGGTCAAGTCTGTCACCTTCAGAATATCATCCATTTTGCCCTTGGTCAGCCCCTCTTCCTTTTGCCTTCCACTTTCCCTAGCATCAGTATCTTCTCCAGGGTATCCTGTCTTCTCATTATGTGGCCGAAGTACTTCAGTTTTGCCTTTTTAATATCATTCCCTCAAGTGAGCAGTCTGGTTTGATTTCCTGGAGTATGGACTGATTTGATCTTCTTGCAGTCCAAGGCACTCAGAATTTTCCTCCAACACCACAGTTCAAAAGCATCTATCTTCCTCTGCTCAGCCTTTCTTATGGTCCAGCTCTCCCTGCCACATGTTACTATGGGGAATACCATTGCTTTAACTATGCGGACTATGTTGTCAGTGTGATGTCTCTGCTCTTAATTATTTTATCGAGATTTGTCATTGCTCTCCTCCCCAGAAGTAAACGTCTGTTAATTTCCTGGCTGCAGTCAGCGTCTGCAGTAATCTTTGCACCTAGAAGTACAAAGTCTGTCACTGCCTCCACGTTTTCTTTCTCTATTTGATGGCTAACCCGCGGATAATGCGGGGCAACTGTATGCCTTTTTCAAACTCATATGATAGCCTACCAACGATCTTGGTTTAGTACCTGCATTTGGACATATTTGGTTGGTTTTAGATCATAGAATCACAGAATGTTAACGTGAGAAGAGAGTTGGGGGTCATAGTCCAACCCCTTGCTTGTTTCAAGCAACTGCTACAGCTTCCCTGATAGGTGACCAGTCTCTGCTTGAAAGCCTCCAACCAGGAAAGACCCACTACTGCAGGAGACAGACTGCTCCAGTGCTGGAGAGCTCTTACAGCCAGGAAGTTCTTCCTCATATCTAGCCTAAATCTCTATGTCCATGGCATTCCCATGGTCTACCAGACTAGACACTCTATCAAAGAAGATAAGTCTGGCAGGACTTGTTCCTGACAACCCATGCTGGCTTCTAGAAATCACATTTTCTAAGTGCTCACAACCATTCAGCTTAATTTATTCTAGGATCTTTCCAGGTATCGATGTGTCAAGGTGACTGATTTGTAGTTTCCTGGATCCTTCATTCTCTCTTTTTTTAAAGATAGGAACAACATTGGTTTTCAGTTGTCTAGTTCCCAGAAATTATAGACAGTGGTTCAGAGATCACACCTGCAAGCTTCTGATACCTATCAGATCATGTTTGCCTTCCCATATTAAGATTTCAAATTTATCTTGTTTTCCTTGCTCAGTGAATTAGTATGTAGACATCGGAGACTATGGGTATCAGCTCCTACTATCTTCCCTGATTCTGTATTTTTGTCTCTTCCCCCTTTGTATTTAGCTTAAAATCCTCTTAATGAGGTTTGCAAGGTTCTTGCCAAACACATCTCTTCCAGTCCCCATGTCTTGTAAAGGGTCCTTCATATTGGTTGCACATCCCAATGACACCATCTTTCAGCTGTTCACTTCCACGATCCTACTTTATCTTGCTGTGCATTGACTTTCAACATGAAGGATAGATGAAAACACCACTTGTGCTCCCAACTCCTTCCCTTCCTTTCCCTGAGCCTCGTAGTCTGTTGAGATCCTTTTGAGGTTATTTCTGGCAGTATCATTTCTTGCTACATACAACAGTAGGAAGGGGTCGCAGTCACTAGATTCGGTGAGTCTCATCAATCTCGCTGTCAAATCCTGGATATGTGCACCTGAGCAACATTTCTTGGTCTGCACACCACTGCCTGTGGAAGTCCCCTACTACCACCACACATCTCCTCCTCCTCGGGATAGTTGTTGGGTTCTTCCCATCCATGGGTAACTCAGAGCCTTCCTCCTTGATCCTCAGAGCGTGTGGTGGCAACACTTGTCCAGATAGCCATGAATCATCCTGCATTTATAATAAGAGCCTGGTATAATAGTTGCTCATAATAAGAGCCTGCATAATAGTTGCTCAGCTTCAGTGGCATAGAAGAATGTTTCCTGATGCATCTTTTCCTCTGGGTTATGTGCTTTCATGTGTCCACACCTTCCATTAGGGTTTCTTATTCCTGTCTTTCTGTAGAGAGGACAGAGGAGGGCATATCCCCTTTCCCTTTGTCCTTTAGAGCCCAAACTACCGTACTTTCTTTGTCCTCTTGAACTGTCAGCCCCTATTGGAACTGGCAGACCACATGTGCAGTTCTAATCCTTGGCTATTTTGGGAGTGGGCCATTTTTTATTCCTTCAGTATTTTTCTACAAGGTGTGCCTCTAACATTGTTGGAGACCTTCTCCTGCTCTGCCTTTTATTTTGATTTCCAGGGTGTCTGTGTATGACCCACCCACTTTTCACAAGGAAGGAAAGAGATGAGAACTAGCCAGATTAAAGAAAAATGGTGGGGAAAATGGCATGTCCTGAAAAGTACAAGGTTGAAGAAAAAGGTTTTATGCCAATAAAGGTTTTTGAATTGAAAATTGAATTGAATTGAGAAAAAGGTGATTTTTTTTATTCGGACTCATTTTTCACTTATTAAGCTAATATTACAGGAAAAATTGCAAATGTTTCTTTAAAAATAGACGGTAGAACAGGAAATTCAGATATTTTGTAATAACATAATGGTGAATTTGGTACTTATGTGGCAAGTAAAATATTTTAACCTATTGTTTTGCTTTTTAAACAAAATCTTAACCAGTAGCAGATAACTGAAGTTATGATATCTGTTGCCTTTTAAGAAATCAAGATAGTTGACAAGTTTTTGCTAGATACTGCCAGCTGTCTGCTGGCTTCCCATGTAAACATAGATTGCAGGGATTGCTATGTAGTCAGGATGTTAAATCAGAACATACCTTGGAAAAGGAAACTCAGCTACAACCAATATGGAGGGAAGAGGAAAAAAGTTCATGGGAAAATAAAAGTATAATAATTGACCTTTGTATCTCGTTTCTGAATGTTTCCACCTGCAACTTGTCTGTTCATCTCTGTTGGTTGAACAGCTTTTCAGCATATGTCTTCAGAAATAGAGGCACCCATCTCCTACGGTACAAAGCTAACTTTGTTTGTGTAAGGTTTTACTGTACTAACTGTTATGAAGGACAAATCAAGTTATTAGTAAGGGGCGCTTAATTCAAAGTGGGATTGGCAATTATGTGAAGAAAATTCAGGCTCCTCCCCCCAATTATTATATATGTACTAAAAGGGACGTGCGGTGAGGCAGAACTGCTCTGTCATTGTCCATGTTAAAGAGCCTAACCCTGAAATTGCGTGCTTGCCATGCATTTTCACCCAAGAAAACCCACTTTCTCCGGTGAAAGCGGGTGGTGCGCATGCACAATCTCAAGTTTAGGCTGCAGCTCTTTTCCATGGTCGACAGAGCAGTTCTGCTTCACCTGCCACCCCTACACCGCACGTCCCTGATGTACTCATATTTGTTGGCTTTCCCCCTTTCCATGAGCTTCCAGATCCCTTTACCTGGCAGCTGCCACTGCTGGACAACGAACGGCAGCAGCGTGGAGGGAAGCATCTTCCTCTCCCCCCCCCCTTTTCCATTTTAGGAAATGTAGTTTATCAAGACGTTTGGGAGGAAGAGAAGACTATATTTCCCAGGATGCTTAACATTTGGACTGCAGCCTTAGCAGCATTCCATGCAACGGAGAGGGAGAGAGCAGGGGGAATAAAGAAGCCTCCATCCCTTGTGAGCTGGAGAATATCTATGTGGGGAGGGAATTAGCCCAATTCAAAGAACAGGCTCACAGTATAAGTGTGCCAAATTAATACTTGGAATCAGATAATTACAAGGCTAGACAACATCAATTGAAATTATTATTCTTTAAAGCAGTGACATTATACAGCTACATTGAAAGCATGCTTACTAGAAAGTAAGCTCCACAGAGTTCAAAAGGGCTTAATCCCAGGTAACTGAGGCTGCAGTCCTAAACCCACAAACCTGGAAGTAAATTCCATTTATATCAGTGGGACTGAAATCAAATGGTGTATAATGGATAAAAACCAGGTACCAAAAGTACGCCTCATTGTTCCTGTCATTATACGACTTACTTAAGAGTCAACAGTATGCAGAACTTTAAAATTTGGCTGCTTTCTTTCTGCTTTCTGAGCTTCTTGTAGACTCTGGTGAAGAGAGAGGACTCATGCCAAACTGCTTTGTAGAGTTGTGACAATATTCTTGGGTACAATTAGTCTGCAATAAAAATAATAATTTGGTGCAAAGAAAAGCTGAATTCTGTGACTAGTATACTGTAGATTTTACAAAGTTGCACCTATGTACTTATTTTATATCATTCTACATGGAGAGGGGCAAAGATTCCAAACCACATAATTATGAGACTCATCAACATCATTGCAAATTATTTTTCTTTAAAACAGTGACATTTAGAGGGCATATTTCTTTAACCTTTTCAAAAGATCTTCAGTGGACAAGCTATATTTATTAAAAGTGGTCATGGATAAGTTTCTGGATTGGGTCACTGGGTAGGATCTTCATAATAAATACAACAAAGGGCGTAATGAATTCCGTGTACTTTTCAAACTTTCAGTGATGTCTGTGAGGAAAGTGACATGCATGGAGTATATCGTCTTTTTCCCCAAGTAGCAATCCTTGTTTAAGGCTGAATTATGGGCTTCCGTGATAACCACAAAACTTGATACCACTTCTTGGAAGACAGAACAAACCATGGTAGGAATATCAAGTCATGTTTGAAGCCACACAATTCTTCTGGGTTTGGCAGCAGTTCTGGAAAACTGGGTTTAGGGGAAGAAGTGCAACATAGCCATTGATCAAATCTTTTCTCATGTTTCGCCCCTTAAGCCTTTATCTGACAATCCTATTTCAATAGACTGAAATAATGAGAAGTTTGGCATCTTTCTCACCCCAACTGTGTTTTTTCTCTGCCTAAAGGAGAAGAGTATCAAGACATTTGCCTCACTACTAGCTATCAGGCTTAAAAATTGCACATAGCATCCTGTAGATCATGGGTGGCCAACCTTCCAGTAGGGCTTCTGTGTTCTTAAGAGCTGTGTAGAAGACAGAATCTTGGCAGCTACAAGTACTGATGGTGCTGCTAAAGCAGCTGTACTTGCTGAAATACCCTCACCTATGCAACTATTAGGCCAGCGGGTGGTGCAGCGGGTTAAACCGCTGAACCATAAGCTGTCGATCGAAAGGTCGGCAGTTCGATTCCCACGACGGGGTGAGCGCTCGTTGCTTGGCCAGCTTCTGCCAACCTAGCAGTTCCAAAGCATGTTAATGCGAGTAGATAAATAGGTACCGCTTGCGGGAAGGTAAACAGCACTCCGTGTTCCAGCTGCATGCTACGCGCTGTGGCAAGGAGAGTCATGCCGGCCACATGACCACGGAGGCGTCTTCAGACAACGCTGGCTCTTCGGCTTTGAAATGGAGATGAGCACCACACCCTAGAGTCGGACACAACTGGACTTAATTGTCAGGGGATACCTTTTTATGCAACTATTAAAGGTCTAGGAATATTCGTGTTGAAAGGTTGACCACCCCTGCTGCAGATACAAGCTTTGTTTGTGATCTGCAGAGACTGCAGGACGCGTCACCTTCCTCTTTGAAATCAGTGTACCGAGAATGACTCCTTTAACCTTAATAGTTTAGCATTATAAATTACTGTACCTGGACTCAGTGGTAAATGAGATGTAAGTGGAAAATGCTATTGTATTTACTAACTTGCTCCAAAAGAAAAAAAAATTGTGCAACAGAACTGTTGAAATGTTTATTGTTGTAGTTGTTTATGTTGTGGTCATGGCAGTGATCTTAATTTCCTTATTTTGTCTTTTGATATTGGCAACTAGGGATGTTTACAGGCAAGTCATCATGATGGTGGTGATAACACTGGTCTACAATATATTTTTTTTTCTGGCCTGGACTTTTGCATCTGTTTTAGACTAATTTCAGGGTGCTGATTCCAAATCTGATCTCAGATTTGCTCTATCACATCTCATTTTTTATGCTATCGGCATACCCCATTTTCATTGATTTTATCCGAAATTAACTCTTTGCCACTTATGATTGCAAGTTGTTGCAAGTCAGTGACTGCTTTAGTGTTAAAATATGGTGCTGTATTTTTAGGATAGTGTGTTTATAATATCATTTTATGTAGATATCCACATTTATTTAATGTTTTCCTTCTCCAGGGTGTGATCTAACAATGGCTACAACAGGGGTTCTCAACCTGTGGTACGGGTACCCCTAGGGGTACGCGGACCTCTTGCTGGGGGCACGCCAAGCCCTGCCCCTTACCTGCCCCATCAGCAACTAATTAAGTGTTAATTAACATGGATTTTAAATTGTAATTATTTTCGAAGCCCTTCTGTCTCTCTGATTTTGGTTTTGGGCTTATTTGTGTACTTTAGAAAATGTACTTTGGTGGGGTGGGGGAGGGAGGAGTTGATTTTGGGAAGTGTGACTTGGAGGAAAAAAGAGATCCTTGCATCGCTCGCTCACTCACTCACTCACTCACTCACAGAGTTAAATAAGACATTTTTTCACGTTTGAAATTGTTTTAGTACTTTTCCACTTAACAGTTAATTACCTAATTAATTAATTGATTGATCCAATTAATTAGCAGGGGGTACTTCAGAAAATTGGACCATGATAAGGGGGTACCCGGGCCTCCAAAGGTTGAGAACCCTTGGGCTATAACATCCGAAAGAAGGAAATGTAGTAATGACCCAGATATCTTCTGCTACATCTGTGCACTTTGCAGGATTAAAGGCGCAACATCAATACCTTTGTCAAGAAGGTTTATCTTGCCTACTTTAAAGTACGACATCAATGATATGATGAGCATAAATTTACTGTTTTTCATTGATTTTATCAAATGCAATATTTGATATCTCAAAAACCTGATGTGATAGACAAAAACTGATCCTGATCCAAGATTTGGAACCAGTGCCCCAAAATTACCTTAAAACCATTGTAATACCTTATGCCAGAAAAAGTGTGTTGACCAGTGTAATATATCACCAGTACCTGTTGTTAATCCCTAGCATCTGGTAGTTTGAGGAACAGGATATTGCAGTGTTTCCCAAAACTCTTTTGACCTGCGGCTCCCTTGACCATTGGCCACTGCTCCCCATTACATTATGTTGATGCCTGCCAATTGGCATTGCACTATTTCTGAGACGATTCCGTGGCGCTCCATGGCTCCCCTGGCTGGTTTCCGTGGCTCCTCGGGAGCCGTGCCTCCCATTTTGGGAACTACTGGGGTATTTTTTTTTTCCTGTCATGGCTAGTAGCTTCCAGGAGGCCTGTTGTGCCTACTTGGGAACCAATTCTGTCCATGCTTCAAAGCTAATGGCAACTCCACTGAATTCAGTACCATTTAAGGCTACAATCCTATACATACTTTCCTGGGTGTAATCCCCATTGAACACAGTGGGATTTACTTCTGAGTAGACATGCACAGAATTGCACCATGAGACTTCTCTTAAAACAGACGTTTTTAAAGGCATCAAACTTGGAATGATACGTCAATGTTGATACTTCTATGTCTTGGATCCTCATAGGATTCTCTCCTTTTCATTGATTTAGGTTTTTTTAAATTAGCATCCTGGCAGATCATGACTGCGTTACAGTCACAGTTCTAAAAGGCAAAGAGCCGATAGGGATGTTAAATGCTAAGGAAGCAAGAAACTACAATATGATTATGATGGTTTGAACAAATTCCCTAAAGTCAACAGTAAGAAATTCAATAAACACAAGCATAAGGTAGTTCATGATGGGAATAATCAGATACACAAGTGTTGGGTAATTGGCAAAGCGGTTGTTCCGCAGATGTGAAACTGCAGGCTAAATTGTATGTGAGGATAAAAAGCAAATATGTATATTGAGCAGTAATTTACTGTGTTGCATGATTACTGCTGTATAATAATACCCTTTATTCAAAATTCAATAGGTCTTATTACCAACACTCATAGACTTGGCCCCGGGCTTACATGCAACTGCACACTACATAGATGTGCAGAAAAAGAAGCATAAGCTAAAAACGAATGCTTAGCCACCATTATAGGCAAAAATTCCCTCATGGAGGCAAATAATTAGTAGCTTCATTTTTGAACTAAAATGAACACTGAGCAAGCAAGATATTCTTTAATAGATAATTTATAAAAAGCACAAATTTTAGTGCATTTTACATGACTTTTCGTCTGCTTTTAAACACGCCATTGAAAATTATTTTCACTGAATATAATTTTTTACTCCTTCTCACTTGTAAATTGTTAGCAGTTCATACATGACTATGAGTAATAAAAGAAAATATTTAACATGCCTTTATGTCAAAAATAGCTATACTCTACTCTCTAGCTCAGGGGTGCACAACTTGTAAGTAGGTAGGGGCCAAAGTGAATAGACTAAACTTCTTCGGGGCCACACAGGGGGCCATGTCAAGGAACCGTGATGTCACTTCCTCAGGAAGTGACATCACAGGGGGTGTGTCCATGAGCCGGAAAATATCCGGAAAAGCAACATATTAATAAATAAAGATATTTACAGAATTAAAAATTCGGATTTGCCCTCCCGCCGCAAATCTGAGCCGCCTCCTCACGCGGAGCAGCGACAGCGCCAACGGGACAAGCCCCAAAACCTCCACGTCCGTTGGCACGCAAGAGGAGACGCGGCTCTTCCGGCTCCTGGCTAAATGCCAGGAGACTCCAGCTGATCGGCGGTGATCAAACGCTGCCTTCAGCAACGGCCTCAAAGCCTCTGGACCAATGGGCTCGCAAGGCTCAGTGACTTTGTCCTTCTCGCTTGGCGACCCGAGCAAGAAGGCTGCACAGCTACGCGGCTGGAGTGAAGACATCTGAGATCCCTTGGCGCTCTCTTCGTAGAGTCTAGCTGGTACTACAAATTTCATTATTTTTTTTCCAAAACATGCATGGAAAATGTACTTTGTTCTGAAATGTAGAAAATGTCCTGAAACCTTGAGCTTGCTTTGGAAGTGTGCATCTAAGTAATATCTAAATTGCAGAATTGGATTAAAGGCACAATTCAACTCATTATGACTAATGCCACGCTTGGCTAAGTCGTCTTAGGACATGTAGTGTCCCTGTGGAATCCAGTGGATTGCTGTGCTGTACACCAGACAACAGCATTGTACATCACAATAGGAATGGAAGATAGATTAGCTTTGAAAGACACACACAGCGGTATATGCCTATATAAAGGAGGAGGCAAGTAAGTGGTGGAACATGGGGAAAACCAGAAGTGGGCTTCAAAATGCAATCGGTGCCATTTAGAGCCTTGGGGAGGCCTGCAGAGGTGGAAGCAGGCCCCCCCCCCCCCCGGACCCTTCAGGGAGCAGGCAGGACAACCAGGTATGTTAAAAACAGCGCTGCGGGAGCGATCCTGGATTGCTGCCTTCGACATCGCCCCGCCCCTGCAAAGACTTACAGGGGTCGGGGAGTTTATTCCCCTGTAAGACTTTGAGAAACGCTGCTGTACACAGTATGCAAGTGCTAGTTTGTGTAGTAAAGAATCAGGAATTCCTCCATTTTTAATTTTGCCTCTGTCTTGGACTCGCTTGTTTACATTACGCAAGCCACTCTGCCCGCCTGCAATACGGGGGTGGCGATACTTGCCTTACACGGTTGTTGTAAAGTTAACATTAGGAAAGTACATATGAAATGCTTTGCACACTCCAAACATGGTATACAAATGCTAAGGATTATTGTTGGTTCTCACAAGTCTAGCTTGTGCAATAAGATTGAATAAGTACATGTCATTGGTATGACCATGGACCCAACCTGCAGCCACCGGCGCAAGGTAAGATTTACACTGGTGAATGCAGGGGCGGGGGGAGGGCGGGCCAGGCATCAAGGGAGGGTGACTGTTGGCCGAGCTGGTCCGAGAGGGGGCAGGGATATCGTCGGCGAGCTATGTTGATATCCCCAGCCCTCTCCTGGGCTCGGTGGCCCCTTCCCCGCCGCCCCAGATGTACGACGGCTTGAGATCCACCGTACATTCGAGGAAGCCTATAGGCCCCAGGAAGCCCTACACTCGTCCACTTCCCCCGAGGAGTCCCTGGGCTGCACTGGAGCGGCCCAGGAACGGCCACGGATCCTTACGCAGGATTGGGCTGTTAGAAACATAGCAAAATGGCCTATAATGTGTTTTCCTGATTTTATACATACTTTATTCCCCCCATACCCCCGGCAATATATCCACTTGCTTCATCATGTCTAGTGTTAGTTGTCAATGCATTTTTAAAGCAATATGTCACTTGAAGGGACTAGGTATGTTTCAGAATTGCTGTAGATGCTTTGTTCTCAACTTTAAGGGAATTTTCATATATGAGACTTTAAAGCAAATCTTGCTTCACTTGGGTTTGTAGTGAAAACATAAAAGTTGATTAGAAGGTTCATTCCCACCACAATTTTATCTCACCAGCTTTCTGTTCTGCATGAATTGGACAATTGGACATTGCCTTTGAGCCTCTCTTGTGCTATTTATGTCATTGTAAGCATTCTGTGTGAGAAGGCCCTACATGCAAAACCATTTTTGATAACTCTGTATACAGCTCCTCCTCCCTGGCTTACTTTATATTTTAAAGATTCTTTAACTTGTAACTCTTTTCAAATTAGTTATTTTTCACAAATAATTGCAGCAATTTTAAATGTCCACATTATGTGTTCCAATGATAAAGCATCAGATGCTGGAAGAATATCATTTTAATGAACTGGATTTGTTCACTTACTTAATTTTATGCCCTAAACTAGTCATTTGGAACAACTAATTGTTGTATAGGGTTCCACAAAACGTGTGTGGATGAGACACTCTGTTGTTGCATGTGAGGGGATTTCTGCATCTTCAAGAAATGACTTTACAACATTAAAAATATATATATTCTAAACTTCTGAATATATTGGCTAACACACTCATAATCACATGAAGTAATTTACCATGGGGAGTTTCTCTAATCGCAGGCTACTGGTAATCTTTGTAATCGTGCATTATCTGAAATTAGTACTTTTGTCATTGATGGGAATGTGAAGGGAATTTCTATATTATGTTATGCATATGTGATCCTATTAACATTTTACATGAACTTCTCTAAATATAGAATTAATGCAAATGAGTTCATGAAATACGGAGGAGGGGAATATGGTTGGCTTTCTGGAATAATTCTGAAGTTTCTCATTGCTCAGTTCTAACTAAAACCACACTTTAAAATGTTTCCTTTTGTTAAGCTGAATGAAACTGATTTAAATTAGTGCAACCTTCTGCCTTGTGGAACCGATGCTAAAACATAAAATGTTTGGATAATCAAATAAGCTAGTCGTGTGTTGTTTGAAGGTGAAAATCATACACTATACAGTGGACCCTTTTTATTCACAGGTTCGGGTCCTGTGGATTTGACTCAACACGGGTCCCAGATCCGCGGTCCACTGAAAAAAGCCTTTAAAAAGAAAAAAACAGCTCCAAAATCGCTGTTTTACCTTTAAAAAGCCAAACCGCTCCATTTTCAGGGCTCTGGAGAGCGAATGGGGAATGGGCAGCCTGGGGAGAGAGGGGGGGAAGTTGAGCAACCAGGAAGATGCTGTAGCAGCATGATTTCGCTCGCTACAGCCCTGAAAAAGGAGCAGTTTGGCAGCCAAAAGGTTAAGAAAACACTATTTTAAACCTTTTTTCTTACTGCTGCCTCAGATGTACGTTGGCTTCAGAGCTGGCGTACATCTGAGGAGGTCCCTAGGCTCGGGCAGCCCTACACTCGGGGAAGGGGATGAATACAGAAATACAAAAAAAAAAAATCAAACCAACTTACAAAGACAAATCAAAAATAAGAAACCATAATTATAGTACATTCAGGATAAAATAGTGTAACCTACTACCACTTGTTTTACCACAGGTTTAATGGCCCAATCCTCCGTAACTTTCTGCCTGCGGAGCACATGCTCCGCAGGCGTAGTGCACCGTAAACGCACCGTAAAGGACTGAGGCTGGCAGGCCTCTCTCTGCCATGGACCCGACCCTGCAGCCACTGGAGCAGGTAAGGGTTGCACCGGTGAGTGCAGGGGTGGGAGGAGGGTGGTGACGGCAGCCGTTGGCCGACTTGGGAGGGGGCGGGGATGTCGGCAGCAATATCCCCATTCCCATCCCTGGCTCAGTGGCCCTTTCCCCGCCGCCCCAGATGTACTTCGGCTCGAGAGCCGACGTACATCCGAGGAGGCCCATTGGGCCCGAGCAGCCCTACACCAGAGGAAGGGGAGAAATGTCCCCTTCTCTCGAGGAGTCCCCAGGCCATGCCAGAGCGGCCCAGGAAGGGCTTTCGATCCTGCGGTCGACCCTATGGGCCGGCTGTGGATCCTTACGCAGGATCGGGCTGTAAGTTCGCGACTAATAGTAAAGTCGATTCATAGGTAAACAAATGATCCATAGTCATAATTATGAAGGCAATTGTTATAAACTCTCTTTGGTTTAACACCCCCCCTTTTTTTGAACAAGTGTTCAGAATCAGCAATGTGATTACGATTTCGATCAGCAATACTTACGATTTGAGATCATCATAAAGCCCTCCTATTCTGAAAAGTTCATTTTTTCTGCAGGTTAGAATAATTTTTAATAAAATAAAAATATAGGGAGAAAAACAGCTGGGGAGCGATAGGGAGAAAAACAGCTGGGGAGTGAAAGGTTCTTAGAGAAATTCAGAGGAGCAGGTGGGTTGTGGAATATGGGAAGTGTTGCAGCTCAGAACAGGGAAGAATATGCCAGTAGCAAGCATGTGTCAAAAGAAATGGGCTGGGGTAATCCTCACAAAGATGTGGGCATTTGCTGCTAGGGGCCAAACCAAGACTACCACCAATATGCTCAAAAAATGGTTATACTACCGTGAAATAATTGAAAGGCATAGCATGTGGTATGTAATGTGGTCAATAAAATCAAAACTTTTTGATATCAAAAAGTGCAAATTCTCTGAATCTTGAATAAATAAAAAATAAGAACATTAAAAGAGTAGCCTGATTTCACTGAAAACACTTGCTTTGTGTATTGAAATAAAAAGCTTCAGGTATGAAAATTGATAGCATGTTGATGTAGGTCATCAACCCCAGTGGATTTTATTGTTTTTAAATTATGTATTGTTTTAAACTTATTTCTGTATTTTAAACTGTTTTTTAATTTTTGTTGTAAGCCGCCTTGGGCATTTGCCTCGGCATAGGATAAGGCGGGATATAAATTTTTTAAATAAAATAAAATAAAATGATGTACAGTTCAGTCTTCAGTATCTATCACTCTGGAGAGATGGATCATGTCCTTATGGAAAGTCATATAGATATGCAAAAAAGATAGAGACAAATGAGAAGTGGATCCTGAAATGTCAGTTGATGCGGCGTGGCAGGCTATCATTTCATTTTGTAAATGCCTAAATTATACATTTTGTATATAGGTTGCTTATTAGATTTGTTGGAAAGCATAGAGCTGAGCATGTAGTGCTTATAGATAACAATCGTTTTGTTCAAAAGTTTCCAAGGAAAGGTTGGAGATATTGGCAGTTTTGTACAAGGACAACTATGGTTGCTAAGAGCAAAAACTTAGAATAAGCCAGTGGGAAATAATATTAGGGTGGGAAAGTATTGCTATGGTAACAAAGTATTTTCTCTTAAAGAAGAGATTGGTAGCACAGCAAGAAGCATTGAAACTTGTGTAGTAGTGGATTTGTCACACGTAAAGACGACACGTTACAAAACAGGATAGTGCTGTTTTCCAACTTTCCATTGCCGATGCAGCCTTGCCAACGGGGTGCACACTGCATTCTGTGGTGGGAAGGGCAGTCACGGAGGCCTCTCAGGGCTGTATTGCGGCTGCATTGGTGTTGGAAAGTTGGTTAGAATTGTGCTGAGGCAGTGAACCCATGGAGGGCAGGTGCAAAGGTGCCTGGACTTTTTCCCATTAACTCCTGTCTGCCTGAAGTCCTTAAGAATGTCACACTCATTCCTTTCATACATAGCCAGAGCATCTTGACTCAGTGCTGGTCATAACATTCAGCATTTTTGTCTTTGACAAAGATTTGTATTTATATTTGTATGACAGAGTTGACTTTTTGCTCTTTTGGCACTGTCCTACCTCTTTCCATCCTGAAAGAGTATTTAACTTTTGGTGTCCAGGCTGACTGCTTTGATTACTGCTTCATTTGTCCTGTCTTGTTGTTTTTCAGTAGCCGGAATTCTGCTAGGATGGAGAGAAAGTTGTAAAGATAACTGCAGAAGTGGAAAGCTTTATATACTTTTGTCCTGTAGTTTTATTTGTTTTTGTTGTGGATTCATTTGATCCTGAAGCTGCTGTCTACTTGCCCTGTACAGCCAGCTGTATAGTAACTTGCTTCTGTTTTGATAGAATTGACCTCAGAAGACAGTCTTATTACATTGCATATTTTTTTGCACATTTAGATTTGCCAGTATTTCTTGAATCGGATGTCATGTTTGTTTAAAACACAATGCAGAATTTAGAGTAATTCCTCCATAATAACAAATTTGTGTTTGGTTAATACCTTAGGATGGTCACATAGGAAGGGGTGAGTAATTCTTGCATTTCAAACAATTGCTTAAACATTGTAATGAGTAGAGGATTTGGAGTAGATTAATAAAAGGCCCAGCCCAATTACCCAAACCACTCTCAGGCTGCTTTCTTGACATCTAGAAAATGTGGGTTACTAGGGTTTTTTTTAAACGTGAGGCTGTAAAGCACTTTCGCGCTGCTCACTCTGCTGCCGGACCTGGTCAGCACTGCTGGATACAGGTAAGACATGCGCTGGGTGGTGGAACGGCATGGGGATGGCGTGGCAGGGTGGTGGGGGACGGAGCAATTGGACGGCCGGGCCAGGGAGGGGATATTGGCGGCATGCGCCGCCGATGTCCTAACCCCCTGGGCCTGGCCAGCCTTACACAACCTCCCCGGATGTGCGCCAGCAAAATAGTGGTGCACATCCAAGGAGGCCCTTTGGGGCCACTGGGGCTTACACCAGGGGAAAGGGACAAATGTCCGTTTCCCTCGAGGTGTGACCCGGCTCTGCTGGTGCAGGCCGCATCCTGCTTAGGATGTAAGTAAGCCTCATTGATTTCAGCAATACATATGGAAGAAAATTCCATTTAAATCAGTGAAGCATACTTTTATGTTGTGTCTTATAGATCAGGATACCAGCATACCAATGTTGTATTGCACTTCGTCTCAAATTTCACAAGTTACAGCGTTAAGGGAGCACACCATGAATGTTTCTGCTAAAACAGGGTTTTAATCAGGGCTGCCCCATCCATCATGCCAACTGAAGCAGTTGCCTCAGGCAGCAGACTGGAAGGGGACCCTGCCAGCATTCCCTGTAAGCGGTGTGGCTGTGCAGTTGAAATCGAAGCCAAGCCCTGCTCAGCTCTTTGTGCTCTGGACCTTGGCGATGACAATGATGTCATCACTGGGTGTTCTGGAGCCATCCCTGTGCAGCTGCTGTAGGGCTCTGTGCACTCCTGTTGAACAGGGGCGTCGTGACGACGCGCGACACCCCTGAGCGGGGACGCGCGTCACCCTTAAGGGGAGGCTCCGCCCCCGCGCGTGACGTCACGCGCAGGAGCAGAGCGCCCTCCCCGCTCCGTTTTTGGCTCATTTTAGAGCCAAACGGACCCAGGGGAGGGCGGGCGGGCCCACCTTCACTGCAAAAATGTGAGTGAGGGGCATCGCGCGTCACCCCCATACGCGCGACGCCCCCCGGCGGCCCGCCCCCCCGCTCCCCCCGTCGACGCTAGTGCTGTTGAAAATTAGAGGGAACATTGGTACCCACTTCCATATGCTTGCTCACCTCCTCCTCCCACTCCCTGGATTGGAAAAGGAAGGGAGAAACCCAAAGTGGACGTGTGGAGGAAAGGACAGTGGTGGGGTAGAGTGTTGAAGAAACAGAACCTGGCATATCACCAGGTAAGAAGGTCACCATTTGGCTCAACACCTCAGAGTGCTGTCTCTTGGGTCACCACCAGCCATATTTCAGAAGGCCTTGGAACTTCCAAGGGGGCCTCACTAAAAGATCTTACCAGATGCAAAGATTCATCTGGGGGGAGGTAGTGCTTAAGGTAAAGTCACATAGGGCGTTAAAGATAATAACTAGCACTTTGAGTGATACTCAGAAGCATACTGACAACCAGTGCAGCTGTATAAATAGAGGTGTTATGTGATCATATGATCAGGCACCTGTCATTACCTGAGCAGCTGTATTCTGCACCAGTTGAAGCTTCCAGATTGTAGTAGAAGAAAGAAGGACGGGTTTAAAAGCCATGCTAAGAAATGGCTTTTAAACCCGTCTTTCTTTCTTCTACTATTGTCGCTGGCCATGAAAGTCTTAACTCGTATCTTCCAGATTGTCTTCATGGGCAGCCCCATGTAGTAGCTTTGCAGTAACCTATATGTGAAGTAACTAAGGCATGGGCCATCCTGGTTAGGTCTGTCTGAAACAGAAACAGACGCAGCTTGAATAGTTGATATTGAAGCAAAAGTATGTTCTGTTTCGTTCAGGAGCAATCAAAACCTATCATAACTTTTGACATTGTTTTCATGTTCTGTATATTAAACAAAGTTTCTTGCCAGCCTGTAAGTACTTGTTAGTAAAATCAAGCATTACTCAGTGTATAAAATTTGAAGCACGAATAAAAAAGGCATTTTTTCCTTTGGGTCGTCCTATTCAGTAGCGTGATCTTTTGGTTGTCAATCAAACCTTAATCTAAAGCTGCTATTACTGTGGCTATTATGGGTCTGTCAGATGGATGCACATGATTGTCACAACTTCTGTACACCTTTACTGGGGACCATAAGCAGCATGCTTTTGTTTTTTAAAATTTGTCGAGTATGACTTAACACCGTTTTTTTGCCTCTCTCCTCCTGTTGTTTTCTGGTAGAGGAATAGGAAAGTGATTGATGAGATCTGACCAGTTTGTTCAGACTTAAAAATAGTGTTTCATTGCTATTATTAACCACAGATTTTTCCCAACTACGTAATTATTGTGTGGCCCGCTATATATTCAAAGGCTCAGGGCAGGTAAGAGTAGTTGGATATCTCATTCATTCTTGGTGTTTGTAGTTATAATTCTTATTTTGCAGCTGGGAAGCAGCTGAGAGACGAGCAATTACTCAAGGCCATCCAGAAAGTTTATGGCCGACTAGGAATTCAGTCCATTTTGTCTATGCTAGACTACATGCAAAGAAAACGAATTCATTTTTAAGAGATGAGAAAGGAATGCTTTCCAAAGTCTGTATTCCTTATAAGCAGGAACAACCATGCCATGTTGTCACCTGCTCTTTAAGAACCTGCTTGATCATCAGGGCCTTTCTTGCGTTTAAACTCTTTTAGATGTATGAAGACTGGTTTACAAGCTTACTCTTGAAATATGATTTGAGATTTTCATGGCCAGCAATGATTCTCAATTGTCTTGGATTTAATCGAGAAGCTTACTCTTGGTTGTGCCTTGATTGGAAAGAGATTCTTGGAACTCGTGAACTTAAAAGTAGCTTCAGCTTCCTCTTGTGGCAGTTTTTGTCAGTATAGCCATTAACACTCTAAAATGTAAATATGGGAAGATGAGGCATCTGTGCTATAAATTTTTCCCATAATTGTTAGCAAACAACTAAATTGTTCGGTTTTCCCATTTCCAAATCATACCCTTGGATGTTAGGGTTTTTGTCACAAAGTATATGTGGTAGTTTATAGATTTATAAATTAGTGCATTAAAATACATGTTGTGTTTTTGAAAAGCATTAGCATTTTAGATTTCTTAAATTCCAGTTAAAAATTAGATGAAGAAAGCATCTTATTTGCCATAATTTCCGCATTTGGACCCTCTGGTCCAAATGCAAGGTTCTCTCCCCTCCCCCCGTCTTCCCAATTCTTAGAATATAACTACAAGAATTAGTAGTATAGAACACGACTAGTTTCTATGGCCAGTACAGGATTTAAATATTTATAGGAATTTGATCCATGAGGCTGACTGAAGTGGTTGCTTCAGGCAGTGATTGGTTAGAGGCACCTGCCTTCACTACTCCTCTTCATCCTGTTCCCTGAATTCAGAGAAGAAGAGGGGAATGGAGTGGAAGATGAAATGTAGAAGAGAGGTGAGTAGTGAGCTAGACTCTAGAGAGTTGGAGATGCTCTAGCTCACCACTCTCCTCCTGTTTACACATTCTCCATTCCCCTTTTCCTTTCTGAGTTCAGAGAGTAGGAAGAAGAGGAGCAGTGGCTGGGTAAGGGGGAGATGGTATTTGGCACATTGTTTCAGGTGCCAGGAGGTTCCTGGGAATTGGGGGACAAAGGATACATTTTCATGAAATGTTTGTTGGCTGCTTTTGTTATAATGGTGACGTTGTTCTGCAATAACTTTCCTTTCCTAAGCAGCACCTGCTGTTGATTCTGAAAGTCAGTGAAGATGTCAATTGCTAGCATTTGCTATGGAATAAAATGCCCCCAGCCGTCTCTGATTCTACTCTCAGTTTTCTTATAAGAATAAACATCTACTGTTATATGATGGACCAAATAAATAGCTTAATAGTTTTTGTATTTTTCAGAAAAATGAGTTTTTGGGTGCAGTCCTATCTGGCTGCTAAGCCAGCATAGAACCTCTGTGCCGGCCCAGAACTGTTGCAAAAGCTGCCGTAAAGCAGTTGCTTTACGTAAAGCCCTAGGCTGCAGCAGAGGCCTGCGCCGGCCCCTGTGAGCTGGATGTGGACAGTGTGCTGCCCAGCTAAGCTGCGGCTGGGCCAGGCGGCATAGGGGCGTAATGGGGGTGTTTCAGGGGCATTGCGGGGCGGGGCGGGGTGGGCAGATTGGGCCCGGGGGGGGCGGGATCAGCAGCAGCGTGTGTTGTATCCAACCCTCCCCCCCCCGGCCCATTTTGCCTTACATGGACTTCCCAGACTTACATCAGCTAAATAGTTGGCGTGGATCTGAGGAGACCCATTGGGGCGGCTGGGGTAAGGGAACAAAAGCTTCCTTTTCTTATTCCTTAACTGGATAGCAGAGCGTAGGATAGGATTGGGCTGCCTGTCTGTGCATTCATGAATTGTTTGTGCCTTTAAATAACTGAACTGTGCATGTTTAAAGTAGCAGATTCAGCACTGTGTGTGTGTGTGTGTGTGTGTGTGTGTGTGTGTGTGTGTGTAAAATGCATGATGTAGAAATTTTGAAAATCTTTCTCCAAATCTATGTTAATATCTTCTATTTTTCTTCTTAAAAATAAAGCTATAACTACAGAGCTTGCAGAGAAACCATCTCTGTCGTAAACTTGCAGAATTAAAAGTTTCTTTATGATATGTATCAGGTTTTCATACTTAAAGCCTGTTCTTTCTTAGCAAGAAATTCCACTGCAGATGGTTAAGGTATTTCTCCCCACTCTCATTTCTTTTTTAACGCCAGTGAGTGACCCCAAAAGGATCCATTAGGGACAATTCTTATGCAGAGTAGAGATTTCAGGTTTGGTATGTGTACAGTTCTTCTGGAAATGGACAACAACACGTGCTTAGCTTTCTCTCTAAAGAGCTGTGATTTTAAAAGTGGCATTTGATTTCCTCCGTTACTGGTATTGCCTTCAGGCAACAGATAAGGGAAATGGAGGGGAGGGGGCAAAGCAGTGAGCAGATGGATGAACGATTAGATCATTGGATTAGGAGGAATGCTGCCTTTTTTTTTTTTTTTAAAGCCTGAAGTCTCCCTTCTGATCAGAGTTTCTGCATACGGAAGAAGAGAGTGGAAAAAGAGAAAAGCAGCCTAAGAAATCACAGAGAACTTCATAGATGTTATAAATGCAGAAATGTTTTTTTAAGTGTTAAATAGAAAAAAACAAAGCAATGGATTAAAAATATATATGGTTTAAGGAGAATCGAAACCATGTAACATTACTTCCACTTTTGTTTTCTGAACTTCTCTCTCTGAAGAACAAACCATCAGGGAGATAGAAGTTCTAATTTAGATAATGTCTTGCAGTCTTTGGAACAATACATTCTTCTGGGGTGGGGGGGGGAGGAAGGAGGCGTTTACTTCAAGAACATGCCATCTGAATAGGAGGCTGAAACTCAACATTAAGCAGACGAATTTATGGTGAACTCTAGCTGTCCCCTTTTTCTTTTTCCTAAACAGGAAAATGTAGGTAAAATGCCAAGGGCAGGATAGCTCCCCCTGCTCCCCCCCCCCCATAGCTTAGCTCAGACCACTCTCTGAGCACATGGTAGTGTGTGCAAAGTGTGTGGTCTTTCAGCTCTGACTAATGCATTTTGTACTGTGTGACTGAAAATGCCTCATAGCTTGCCAGGGCTGACTGAGAGTTGTGGAATGTGGTGCCTTTTCTCCTTTTCTCTGATTTTGTGGGGTGCAGTTGGGGGGGGTGTTGAGAAACCTGAAGATGCAGGGAAAACGTTTGTATGTTGTGGAATTTGGCTTCCCTCAGGAGACCCCAGCCATACAGGCAGTGAACGAATAAAAAGTTCTTTTCTTTAATGGATAGGGGAAAAGAAGTGGGGGCGGGGTATGAGAAAGGGAGAGGAAGAAGGAAGGGGGTGGGAACAGAAGGACCCTTTCCCCCCCCTTTTTTTCCTGAAGCAATGACAGCTGGTTCTGTCCTGACTCACATGACAAAGTACTATGGAGTATTTAAGCTTAAAACAGCTCGAAAAGATGGTCAGCTGACTTCTTTCCCTCAAACTTCAGTCAGGTGATCAGCTGATATAATTCAGTTCATGAAAAAAAAATGCTTCCGATCACAGGTAAGAGTGAAATTCATATTGCTTTATCATATTTTACATTGATCGGGTTTTTTTTTAAAGCCATCCTCTGTTGTTGCGATGTTACCACTATGGACAGCATTTCCTCCAAAGACTAATGTTGTTCTTGTAACTAGATTAGAAACAACCTTGGATGTTTTTAAATTTTGTTTTCTTTGCAATTTATTTATTGGAATACAAGATTAGCTGTAGGTCTAGAGGACATAGGTGTAAAGGTTTTCATGCATGCTTATTTCATTTGTCATACTGTGAGTGTGTCAAAAAATATGTTTTGAGGGGAATTTCCAACAATTGAAGTATGAGTCAAAGAATCACTTGGGACACTGTAGTAATTTAAAAAATGAAAAATCCCCAAGTCAAAACTCTGACCCATTTTGGCAAGATGCTTTTATGTGTCTTTGAGAGTTGATTGCCTGTGTTGAGGCAAAATTGAAAAAAAGTCTAGCTTGTGACAGTACTAGTTATTTCTTTCCAATTTTTTTAAAGTGTTGCACCAGAAGATGGGGTGAGTGGCAAAGTGTGGGTTATCACATATCAATTAATTACTTTGTTTATTTTTGAGAAAAATTAAATATGTGAGATTCTGTGCCTAGTACATGTTTTGTTTCATCACACCAGGTGTGAAGGTGAATATACAAGAAGCAAAGTGACACTTCCTCAGTGTTGCACGTTCTTAAGGGGTGCTTGCCTGTCCTCTGTTCAACTCACCTGAGCTCTTCCCCACTTGTTGCACTCCATTCCCCTATAACTCCATTGTTTGCGATGACAGAGCACAGGCTGATGGGCAGCCCAATCCTGTCTAGCAGGACACAGTGGGCGCAAATAAGGTGCCCGCCGCATACTGAGCAGGATTGGGCCTGCCCAGATGCAGTCGGAGGCCTCCTGGGGATAAAGGAACCTATTATTGAAGTATATATTTTTAAGTGTTATGCAGTTTCCTTTTACAGACAAGGATCAAAATTCAGAGGTTTTTTTTTTTTGTGAACCTAGATAGGTTGATTTAGTCTTTTTTTACTTCAACTCATAAATAAGTTGCTTGGCTACCATGTTCTGTTGCATCAACCGTCATTATGAGGATGAATTTGATATAGCTGTGTGTACCTGGGCAAGAGGCACTTTTTCAATTGGTGCTCCTCTTTTATTTAGCAGGGGGAGAGTAACTGCCCCCCTTTCACCCCAGCACAGTGTCTTTCTGGTGGCTGTTTGCTGGTGGAGGTCTGCATCTTTTTTAGATTGTGAGCCCTTTTGGGACAGGGAGCCATTTAATAATTTGATTTTGTCTGTAAACTGCTTTGTGAACTTTCTGTTGAAAAGTGGTATATAAATACTGTTAATAAATAAAAATAAATATACTACACACCGTAGACCGAAGATATCCAATTGTACCATTTTAGGTTGTTCGTTGTAATAGAGAGGTGACTGCAGATTTTGTTGGGTTGCTGTTCTCCCAAGGTTTTGTTCTGTACAGCCACATGAGAGAGGTGGAAAGTAGAAAGTCACTATTTGGAAAGTTGCTTTTATTGAAAATGGGCTGTATCTATCTAATGATGTGCCAGTGATTCCTAAATGGTGGGTCATCAACATCCACTCATTATGAGTCAATCACCACACTTCCAGCAGCACTGTCTGAGTCAGAGGGTGGGACTGAGAGAGAGAGAGAAACTGGTCCTCCACAAAGATATTCTTTGTGGGGTTTCATAGTAAAAAGCACAAGGCCACTGTCCTGTAGCATAGAGGTTTATGACTGGAAATTATCTCACAAATCTGCCTGGGACCTGTTCTGTTAAAAGGTATGTCTCCATGATTCATGCTTAATAATCACTGTTCAAAGTGTGGTGAATTGTGAGGTGTGGATGTTTTTACCTGAAAACATGTTAACTGGTGTGGTATCCATACATCTTAAGACACCATCCATTGCTATAGATGTAATTTGTAAGTGGTTGCTCAGTTTAAAATGGTAACTAATGCCTCTAATGTATTACATTGAGAATCTTAGGTGTTTTGTCTAAGGCAGTGGTTCCCAAACCTTTTAGCATCGGGACCCACTTTTTAAAATGACACACTATCGGGACCCACCTAGCTTTACGAGACTTAAAAAAGGCGATCTAAAAAGAAATTATTTATTTATTTATTTACAAGTAATGTTTTATTTTACTTGCAATTAGCTGCTACTGTATCTGATTTTTAATAGCCTCAGGACTTGAGGAAATTATCTGATCTTTCCATCACTTACGTTTTCATTGGAGGCTCTGCGGGACCCACCAGAAATGAGGTCACGGCCCACCAAATGGGTCCCAACCCACAGGTTGAAAAACACTGGTCTAAGGAATAGCATAGCAATCAAAGCCCATAGCATTAATGCTGAAGGCAGGGTTTTCTTTAGCTCCACAGAAGAGAAGGAAAATCAGTTCCTAGATGAGGCATCTGGTACTGGAGGGATAGAGAATGGTTGCAGGTGTATGTTAACTCCTTTTCTGCTTACAGACAATAAGGAAAACAGGTTGCTATTTAAGATAATGCAACAGCATGGCCCATCCTATCCTTTAGCCCCCAACCCACTGGTGATGACAAACAGCTAGCACAAAGATGAACACTGAGTAAATGCATGCTGATAGTGTCAAATATTTCAGACATAGCATGCTCTTGCTCAGCTTCCATTCATTCTACCTGGTCTCCGACAGGAGAGCGTCCTGATGAATTATGCCTTGTATTACCACCTATATAATAAAGATTTGCCTGAGGAAGTGAAGAAAGAAGTGGTGGACATAAATATGTATGTAGGTATGTCAATGTACACTACTCTTTCATCCAAATTATGTACTGCTACTTCAGAGTGCTGAAAAATCTAGTGAGGATTTGGAGCAAACCGTAATAAATTTGGAAGCAGAACATATGATTGGGAGCATTTAAAGGTCAGATAGTCAGTTTTATGTAAGGAAGCAAAATTAATCTCTTGTCAGGCAAGGGAAGTTTCCCTCTTCCCTTTCATGCCCCTCTCTTGAGGGGAATTCCTGGCAGGTGAGCCTGGCCCATGGATGTCTGCTGGATTCATTCAGTTTGAGCACAAGTACAAGCAAGATAGCTCATGTTTATGTACTTGAATTGGGCTTGTAATAGGAGGAGGAACAGAAATATATTAATGAAAATGTGGAAGTAGAAGCCTTTCCGCATAGCTAGCAAAGTTTTAATACCCTGTTTTAGGATTTATTCTTTTTTCTGCCTAGTTTTATTTGCTTATCTTCAAAACCCCTCTGTACTTTAAGCTCAGAAATAATGGTCCTATGTAAATGGTATAATAAAGAGGGATCTGGGGAAATATTATTTTTAGATACAATGATAAGACATGAAATTGCTTCTATTTACATCTTTCCTAGTACAGTTTTGAAATTAATAATGTACTAATTAACAAAAAAGAATTCATGCTCTTTAGAATAGGATCATTTGCCATTATCTACAACAAAAACAAGGTCCTATAGGGGATTTGGGGAATGGTACTAGTGAATATGTCATTTAAAGCGAGATCATAGTACAGTAGTTGGAGATGGCATGGTGTTGGTAAACTGAGAAAACATGAGGTGGGCTCACACATTTATACTAAGCTCTGCTTGTCAGTGCAGCTTTTCTTCTGAAACAGGTGTCAGAGCAGGTGAAAATCTAATCTTCTGTGTGAAATATCTTAACTGTCTAAACCCCAGAGACTGAGTCCTGTGAATTCAACATTAATATATATGGAGCAGAGCTCATTTGTATCCTTTCATGTTACGATGCAATAATTGTTTGAATGTGTCTTTTTAAGAATTGTGTTTTTCAAAGAAAAATAAATATATGTATTTAGGAGATAATTGACTTAAATATATTATATAGATTGCCATCTGGTGGACTACTTGGGATATTGCAAGGCTGTTGAGTTAAAATAGAACAAGAATTAGGGTTTGTCGTTTTGTTGTTTATACAAGATAAATTCCCAACACTTAAAGCATTTGTAAAACCTAAAGAAAGGTGCATAATACTGTGTATATGCTATTTTAGTGAGTGGAAGTATTTTTTTTAAAACACAAGCAGTGTCCCTGGCTGTCATGATAAAAACACAGAATTTAAAGACGGGTATTTAAAATAGTTTGAAAGATACTCTGCACTCTGTGGTAGCACAGTGTTTCTCATGCACCAGTAGAACAACTGATGGTTGTCTCTATGTGTTCATGTTGGAAACCTGAAGCTGTCAAAGAATGTGCATCAATACAAACAATGTACATCAACTACATATATAGTGTACCCTCAGGTTTTCCTTACATTGAATAGCTGCAAGTTGGTGTTTTATTTTAAAACATTTTTACCCTACCCTTCCCCTCTATTAGAAGGCAAGGCATCCAAGGATGTTTAATATCAGTTAATGATTCTGAGCTTCATTTCATCTCAGCATTTTTAGAAAGGAACTACTGTATGGTTACCTAAGACACAACATTTGTTGTCATTAGCAGCAAAAACACCTGTCTGCCTTCATTTCTATTATACGTAGACAAGCTTCTGAATTAGTGATGTTTTTCAGCATTTAATCATTGCTTATGACAAGCAAATATTCAGAAGTGAAAGTCTAGTTCTTGCCACAACAGGCATTATAGGGCAGTACATTGTCTGCTTGTCAGTTGCATGATCTGAATGTATTTTTGTGGGAAAGAGGGGTGAGAGAGACGTTGATTGTTCTTACTTCTGACTGTTACTGCTGTGCATCCGAACATTTTTGACAATGTCCTTATTTACTGCATCATTTGAATTAATCTGATGTTTCACATAGGTTACAGTGATATATTAAAAATGCTTTTGAAATTGGTAGAGAACAGCTACCTGAAAGTGCTTTCAGACAGTCTCTCTCAGAGAGAGAGAGAGAGAGAGAGTTTTAAAGAAAGGGACTACAATCCAAAGACAGATGCATCAGCAGTGCGGCATATATTCACACAGATAAGCATTTGGTGCCACTAATTTTAGTGCAGCTAATGTTAAGTCTTGATAATTACTATATGCCTCCAAAAACCTTTGTGTTGCATAGAAATAATGTGTAGAATGTACAGTGAGTTGAATAAAGGGGAGAGTAATTCCTGCAAACCTAAAATTCTAATATTAGCTGAATTATAAGAAACAAAGGCCTCATCTACACGACAGCAACATGTGGTGGTAGAATCCTGAGTTGGTAGAACAGAGCGTACTGCATTAGACTGCAGGAAGGGATCCCCTTTTTTTTGGATAGTCTCATGGGTAAAAACTCCCTACAAATATAAAGCCTTAGGACATCAGAGAGTGTGGGTTTTGCCCAGCTTATTCCTTGCTGCATTAGTGTTTTTACCTATAGGGAGTTTTCTTTAATGTAGGGGAGCATTAAAAATATGATCCTCCTCCAACACCAATCTGATATAAAAGAATTACTTCTACCATCTTGGGACTCTGCTATCACATTACTACTTTATTTTGTTCCATGTGTAGACCAGACCAAAGTGAATTCTAGTGGGATTGAATATTGGAGCTGGATTCAAATCCCAGCTCAGCCAAAAACTACTGCTAATCTTCAACTTCATTTCTTAATCTGCAAAACAGATGCCATAATGCCTCATCTTGTTGAGTTGTCATGAAGGTGAGTGTCTTGTTCAGCAGTTGAGAGCCACACTTCAGCAACTCCAGAAAATAAGCCTGAATGTGTATTTGGAGCAAGAATTATGCATTAAAAAAAAGTATATAAGTTGCCTCCTCTGTTAAAGCACCAAACACATTCGAAAGTACTGTATTGCAGGTTGTGATATGTGCTGATAAAATTGGTCAGGTTGAATATAAACATGTAGAACTTGGGATGCAAAATCTTGTTTTGATTTTAATTTTTTTCATTGCTCCTGTTGGCCAAGGCTATTTTAGCCAGTGTAATTGTAATACAGTAAACATATCCTCATATTCCGATAATGAACAATATCGGCATGTTGTACACATTGTAAGGCAGGCAAGCTATGATAGAATAAATGAAATATGTGCCGTGATCTATTAAGTGTTTAGTGCTCCCTACTCCTAGCCCAGAACACTCTTACAAATGGAAAAACGTGAAGGCAAAAATCTGTAATGTGCTACTGTTTACAAAAAGGACAACTCTTTAGCATGTTAACCTGGCATCTGATAAACCTCTTTAGTTAGATCCTGAAACTGATTTTTTTCTCTTTCATTTTTAGTAAGCATTTAGGAATATATTAATAATCATCTTGTACCAGTAAACACTATTGATGAGTACTGCTTTGAAAAGGTTGTGAAAAGGAAGAAAAAAAAGCCTTTGAACCCTCTTTGTTATGTAAAAAATGTTACCTAGCCATAATTTAACAGTATGTGTATTGTTAATTTGAGTAATTCCCAAGAAGAAAAATTCTTTTAACTGAGGATTTGTTTTGAGTAAAGGGTGTTTTCCATAGCTGCACTTCAGAATTTAGAAGGTGTAAAGAGGTGCACTGTACACTGAATGTACAGTTTTGACGCTGTGAGCTAAACAGCTAAATAAAGGCCTTGGAAGTAGGGAGGGTAGTATTGAAAGACCTGATGTTTGGAAGGGAAGGGGAGCAGGAAACGTTGGTGTTAGAGAAGAATGGAATGTTTAAAAGACCAGGGCTCGTAATTTCCAGGATAAGGGCGGCTACTGCAGTCTGCAAGAGCTGTGGGAAGCACTGACTCGGTTAGGCAGCCCACTCACAGGATATAAGGGGGGAAATATGATCAAGTGGGTAGAGGTCACAAAAACGCCATGTGTTAGCCTTTCTAGAGATGACTTGGGGGCTACGGTGGTCTCATATCCTGAATTTCCAGCACCTAACATACATACAGCGTTTATAAAGAAGAGTGGGTTTCGGGATGCTGGGTGTGTAGAGTGCATAGGCAGCCGTTCCTAAATGACAGTGGGTGGAGATTATACTATTTTTCATATGCTTTTCCTCTTGACACCTTTTAAAGAAACAGCATGCAATATGCTTAAGCCAGTTATGCTTTTTGAGAATTACTGAGGTCTAAGGGAGATGACGTTGGCCTTAGACTTCAGATTCCAGTATTAAATGCTAGGTAGAAATGGTCTGTTCCACACAGTCTTTGTGAAAATGATTGTGGCAGATTGTAAATAAGCTAGCAGAGAAAACAAAAGTTATCCTAATAAGAAGCTTAAAGCTATTGTGCAATCCAGCATGACAACACCCCCCCCCCCAAAAGAGGGGTGTTATCTGCATTATACAGTTCCAAGAATATATGCATTATTATCTTATTTCTTTTAAATTCTTCATATTTGCCCATTAATAGTTTTTTTGAAACAAAGTTTTCAAATTGACCGTCCCTTTCGATTGAAAGGATAATAGCTTATATCTTAATTTTACATTTAAAAAATTCTAAATGCATTTCCTGCACATTTTGTTACTTATAACCCTGAGCCTGTTCAGTTATGAATGTAATCTGTGTTCAGTATAATTTTTTTCTAAATGTTTGGCTCAGAGATAGTGAACAGCTTGTTGGTACTAGTGTTTTTCCCTCCTTAGCACATAGCATGTCTCAGTTTAAAGTAATAATAAGAATTTCAAGAATTTGCCTCTCTCGTGTGTTTCAATCTATAGATTCAACAACTTTTCATGCTTTTCTGTCTTGTGCAAGCCTTTTCAGGCTTGTCTTTGTACTTTTTCCTCTTTAATTTGCTTTATGTAATTGTATCTAGGTCTTCCTTGTGCTCTTCTTCCTTCCAGTTTCCCTTCAATATCTAGGTCTAGGACATGTTCCATGGTTCTTAGAACATGCCCTACTATACTGATTACCTCTCCACACTTTAGATCAGTTCGTGTCCCTCTCCAGTTTTAACCAATATCTCTTCATCAGTTTGCCTTTAAGAATATTAACTGTAGATATTGTATATCTCCATATGTTATCGGTTTATTTGATGTCTTCTTCTTTGAGTCGCCTCTCTCTTTTGTATTCTTACCATGCTTCAAGTGAGAAATATTCCTTTTTTTAAAGTATCATGCAGGTTGCACACCGCCACTGATCCCTCCCCCATCCCTGGCCTGTCAGGCCAACCCACCCCCAGAATGTGCCCTCCCCGCCCCTCCATCGTGCCACAGGGACTTGCTTCTCCACTGTGACACTTCACCGTTCTGCAGCGCTGGCAGAGCAGTGCAAGCCTCTCCATCAGCACAGCTTACTCATCGGGTGCCACAAATGTGCTTTCCAGCACATTTGTGACATCTTAGACTGGCAGAGTGATTGCTCCGCCAATCCAATTGTAGACAGGATTGTGCTGTAAGGCTGCAATCCTATACACACATTCCTGGGAGTAAGCCCCACTGATAGAGATACGCAGATAAAAGGGATACTGAGAGAAAACTTTTAGCATATGTAGACAATATTTTTTATTGTAAAAGACTCTTTAAACTCTATGGACATCTTAATGCAACATTTGGAAAGATATTAATCAGTGGATATAAAATAAGTCAAAATCTGAAATGCTGGAAATGAGTATACAGACAGAAATGCAGGAGAAACTAAAGAAGGGGAAAACATCCAAATGGGAAAACAAAGGTCTTAACTATCTGGGAGTAATGGTCTCTAGTGCAGTTAAAGAGACTGTTAAACTTAATATAGAGCCCCTACTCAGGAAAGCTAAGCAAGATTTAGAAAGATAGGGAAAGCAAAAAATTTCATGGTTAGGGAGAATTGCAGTTAAAATGAAAATACCAGATTTCTTTTCCTCTTCTTCTCAGTACCTCTAACTATACCACAAAAATAGTTGGATGCAGTACAAAGACTATTCATGAAATTTATATGAAATTACAAGAAATCAATAATTTTTTTAAAAAAGTAGTGCAGACTCAGATGATGACAGGAGGAGTGGACACTCCTAACCTTAAAAAATACCATATTGTTCCTAGTATAGGTCACACTTTCCCCCCTAATGCAAGTCTTTAAACTAGGGGTGCGGCCTACAATCGGGATGTTGCAAAAAAAAAAACCCTCAATAAAAATACCAGTACAGGGGGGGTGCCGTATCTGCAGGGGAGGGCCCCCGACCCCCCCCAGGCACTTACTTTTAGCGCTGGAAGCTTCCTTTTTCTTGAGGACCAGCTTCCTTGCAGGCCCGTCCACGGAGACTAGGTGCCTAGAGAGTCTCTGCAGCCTCTCTAGGCACCTAGTCTCTGTGGATGGGCCTGCAAGGAAAGTTGCATGAGGCTTGGTCATTGCATACGTTTGGAAGAAAAAGGAAGCTTCCAGCGCTAAAAGTGCCTGAGGGGGGTCGCAGGGGGAGGGAGTGATGGAGGCTGATTGTTAATAGGGTGAGTAGTGGGCACTGTGTGAGGGAGAGGTAGGCTAAAAGGTAGGCTAAAAGGGTGGCTAAGAGGTAAAGAGGTGGCTAAGAGTGTAAGGAAGGGCTGTGTAAAGGAGAGATTGAGATGGAGTCACGCGACCCCTTCTCAACCCAGCTGTCTCTGCACATGTCTATAACAGCCGGGTTTGAAAAGGAGTCAGGTGAGGTGAGCGCAGCCTCCGGTCCGAGCCCGCACGGGCCGGACCAGATGGAATCGGATCCAGGCTCGCGCGGGCCTGACCGGATCGCTCCGGGGGCCAGATCCGGCCCGCGGGCCGCCGGTTCCCCACCCTTTCATTAGAGGTTTGGAAAATACAAATAGAGGTTTGGTTGAAGAAAATATCAGCAGGTAGAGTTTAAAAATTCAATCAGAATACAATTCTAAAAATCAGTTCCAAATACAGAGAGAATCTGACTCCAACCATGTCACTCTTGACTTCAGTAATATGCTCAAGTACTAAGGTCTGCCAGGATACAGAACTCCTTTACTAAATGGAGGAAAATGAGACTAATAAGGATTGGAGACTAGATAAGTAGTAAAACAGTTAAGACTTGTGCAGAACTGACTCAACATCTGACAAGAAACAAACCACCCTTCTACCAATAATTATACATTAGACTAGCACTAGAAATCCTAGCACTAGAAAAATATAATTTAGCCTGAAAATTATTTGAGTTATTTAAATCTATGGAAAATAGAAAAGGCTTACTGCCCAGCATTTACAAAGTACTGATGGAACTAGAGGAAGAGAGGATGGAGGTAATCATAAAGTAGGTATGAGATCTTGGGAGAACTCTATCTGAGGAACAATGGAAGCATACATTCTACTACAGTATCTCTTATGCATAACTATTCTGTGATCAGTGGGGCTTACTCTCAGAAAAGTGTGCATAGGATTGCAGTTTTACCCAGAAATGTGCATCCCAGAGAGAACCATTTGAAAATACTGTATTGATGGTATTACCGGTATATCCCAGGTAAACCAGACAGGATTAACCAGGAGATCTCTAGCTTGGATTGGAGATGCAAGACAATGTATTGAAATGAGATATTTCTGTGAGAAGCTATATAGGTAATATAACTATATAGGTGTTTTGAAGAATTAACAGTATGCATTGGTTGATCATGAAACATATCTTCAAGTTGTTAAATAACATGTAAGAATATTCAGTAACCATGGAAGCTTCTTACATAATTGTATTACTGTTACATTACCTTGATGCAATCAAACCATAAATTGCATGAGAGGCTCCAGATTCTCCATCATACATTACTGAATAACCATTAAAGTTTTATAGAGCAGAATTTTACCTCTTCAAGCATGAGGTTAGACTAATTGCTCCTTAACGTCATTTCCAACTCTATGATTCTATAATTTCTAGATTGCTTTATAGGTAAAGGTATCCCCTGACAATTAAGTCCAGTCGTGTCCGACTCTAGGGTGTGGTGCTCATCCCCATTTCAAAGCCGAAGAGCCAGCGTTGTCCAAAGACGCCTCCGTGGTCATGTGGCCGGCATGACTCTCCTTGCCGCAGTGCGTAGCATGCAGCTGGAACACGGAGCGCTGTTTACCTTCCCGCAAGCGGTACCTATTTATCTACTCGCATTGACATGCTTTGGAACTGCTAGGTTGGCAGGAGCTGGCCAAGCAACGATCGCTCACCCCGTCGCGGGAATCGAACTGCCGACCTTTCGATCGACAGCTTATGGTTCAGCGGTTTAACCCGCTGCGCCACCCGCTGGCCTTCTAGATTGCTTTATAGCCCTAGTTAATATATTGATGTTAAAAATCTCATGAAATACTACTAGAAAAGGGGTGGTGCTCTGTATTCTAATATTCTCTTCATTCCAAGAATACCCTCTTCAACTGAGTCTGGTGTAAAAATTTCAGATATGAGCAATACTAATAATTGATATGGAAAAATAAGCATAGGACATTATAAGGAATTGACCAAATACATAGTGTTTGTAAGGGAAGTAGTCCTCTTCCAGCGCAATTCTCTGTAAGGATCTGACCAGCAGCCCACTGCCACCCGCCAGATCCTGAGCCCAGGCTGCCGTTTGACCAGCGGGCCAGAGGTCTATTCGAGGAAGGGGCCTGCCCGATAGACTTCCTCGACCTGATATACTTCCTCAGAAGTAGAGGAGACTGTGTAACAGCCTAGCCGGCCCGGCGGGGACAGGAATATGGCGGGAGCCATCCCCTGTCCCCTCCCGGGCCGGCTAGGCCAATGGCCCCCCTCCCTCACCCGTCGAACCGCCCCGACTTGATCCGGACTTACCTCCTCCAGCGGCCACCCGGGCGTTCCAGCAACAGAGTGAGGGCGGGCGGCCTCCCTTACTTCCAAGACGTCGCGAACATGCTTTACGGCACGTTCGCGACGTCTTGGAATGGCGGAGCACGTTCCGGTGGATTGCGCCGTTCCTCTGTTTAGATCAGATTCACTAGACTTGCCTTATATAAATGTACAGTATTTAAGTCTGATGTAATGTCTAATGATGGAACAGGCTAAGGAATGTTGGAATTATAGACGTCAATGGATCTGTAATTTCCTACAACTCACCTTGTTCCCTTTTCAGAAAATTGTATTACATTGGCTACCTTCCAGTACTCTCGGAACAAAGCTGATGTTAGAGATAAGTTGTATAATTTTGTTACAAGATGGGCAACTTCATATTTGAGTTCTTTAAGAACTCTTGGGTGAATGCCATCTGGCTTTGATGACTTTTTAATTTCTCATTACATTTAAAACTTCATTTGTCACCTTATTTGACATGGTTTTTCAAATACCATTCCCAAACCAGTGGTTTAGGTGTCAGTTTCTCTCCACCATCTTTGGCAGTGGAGACTGATGCAGAGAATTTGTTTAACTTTTCTGACATTTCCCTTGCACCACTTTTGTACTTTTTGCACAAGTACAATACAGTACCTGTATTCTGATGGTCCTACTGCCTCTGCAAAACAGTCTTCTGACATATTACTGGCACATTCCTATGCATGTCTACTTAGAAGTGAATTCTGTTCAGTTCAATGGGACTTACTTCCATGGAAGTGTGTTCAGAATTATTATAGTTTTAGGCTGCAATCCTATACACACTTTCCTGGGACGCCCCATAGGTTTGGGATTGTGCTGTAAATGGAGTTTCTATATCTTCAGCAAATAGTTCCTCAAACTTCTTCTGTGTTTGCCTTATACTTTACTATTTAACCATGCTGGCATGCTTGTGGTATATTTTTTTTATCTGAGCCTCTCTTAGATTATCTCCATGTTTTCTGAAGGGACCTGACTCCCTATTTTTTTGTCACTCATTCAGTTCTTAAATGTGCAACTCTGATGCTGAATGCAAACATTTGTGAAAGCGAGCCAGGGCACAGGGAGCACAAATCTCATTACGTAACTTGCTTGCTGCTGTTTTTGTTTCACTGTGTGTGTGTGTGTGTGTGTGTGTGTGTGTGTGTGTGTGGTCCCGTGTCCATGTCTCCGAGCACTCTTTGACTAAGGTGGACACATTAATTAATGTGGTTTCAAGGATTAATAGTTCTCGATTTTTCCCCTCTAAAAGTTTTTTCAAAGAAGAAACTGATGAACTAATGATTCAAGAAATATAGTTTTCCAGGTTTTGTTTTGTTTCCCTTGCTTAGAGTTTTGTGATGGTTAGCACTCTACATAAACAAAATATAAACATTATCTTTTTTACTCACAGTGGTACTGCATACTTCTAGTCTTAAGTTTTGCCAAATTCCTCCATGTATCAGTCTGGGTGGTGTAAACAAAAATAAGAGTTTTCTGTTTCTGTGTTGACTTGTTTTATAAACTAAAGGCATTACTTTTAAGTAGAACTCTTCTGTGAGGTGTTTGTGTATATGTAAAATTCCTCTATAGCTGCTCAAGGATATAAAGTTCATTAGAGTACAGAAACCCCACTGTGCACTCTTCTGAGCTTGCCTGTAGTACTAAATTAAGGGGTAAGTCAAGCAAAGAAAATGCTTCATTCCTATCGCTAATGTGGACTAGAATCTCTAATAGCCCAATCCTACCTAAAGATCAGCTTCTGCCCGATCCAGTGCTCCACTGCAGGCAGCCTATAGCAGGCAGCCCGCGGCGGAAAGTCTACTTGAGGAAGGGGACCCTCGTCCTCTTCCCCAAGTGTAAAGGTGGCTGGGGCCGGTAGGCCTCCTCGGATTTCTGCCAGCTATTTTGCTGGCGGAAGTTGGAGGAGGCCGTATAACGACCCAGACGCCCGGTGGGGACTGGAATATGGCGGACGCCATGTTCCCTCCCGACACGCTTGGGCCTATGGCCGCCCTCCCGGCTCCGCTGTCCCTCCCCCCCCGCCACCACCCGTAACTTGCGCAGGATTGCGCAGTTAGCCTACTTTGAAAGGGTTATGTGTTGGGGTTGGGTGTGTTTTTTTTTTACTACTCCTTAACCCAGGCTTGCAAAAAGCTGCTCACTTGTAGGAATTGCCTCTAGGCAATCCCACAGTTTCTGGCTGCATTCTCCGTGTTTCTCTCTCTTCTCCTCCTCCCCTCAAGAGAAAAGCTCCACTTTTCTCTATCCAGAAAGCTCCACTGCATTTACCTTCACTTCTTCCACTCTCCTCTCTCCAGCTGCAAGGCTACAGAGAGAGAGAATTTTGAGTTCATCAAACCCTACAGCATTCACCCACTTGGGTAAACAAAGCAATGGTTGCTGGATGCTCTTTATGTCTCTGTATTTCTATCAAGGAGAAAAAAAACCTTGCAAGCCATCACAGACTCCATGGCACCACTTTGTCTGTGACCTGCCTGCCAGATATCACTCCATTATTATAGGTGTAACTGCCTGTAGTAGGTGGGTACCTAACAGCACAATCCTAGGCTATGCATGTCTTGTTGTTGTTCAGTCGTTAAGTCGTGTCCGACCCTTCGTGATCCCATGAACCACATCCCGCCAGGCCTTCCTGTCCTCCACTATCTTCCTGAGTTCACTCATTTTCATGTTCGTTGCATCGGTGATGCTGTCTAACCATCTCATCCTTTGCCTTCCCCTTCTCCTTTTGCCTTCAATTTTTCCCAGCATCAGAGTCTTCTCCAGAGAGTCCTCTCTTTGCATTAGGTGGCCAAAATATTTGAGTTTCAGCCTTAGTATCTGTCCTTCCAGGGAACAGTCAGGGTTGATTTTATTTAGGATTGACTGATTTGATCTCCTAGCAGTCCAAGGGACTCTCAGGAGTCTTCTCCAGCACCACAGTTCAAAAGCATCTATTCTTCGGCGCTCAGCCTTCCTTATGGTCCAACTCTCGCAACCATACATTGCTACTGGGAACACCATCGCCCTGACTATGTGAACTTTTGTTGGCATGGTGATATCTCTGCTTTTTATTATGCTGTCTAAGTTTGCCATAGCTTTCCTTCCAAGGAGTAAACGTCTTTTAATTTCCTGGCTACTGTCTTCGTCTGCAGTGATCTTGGAGCCCAGAAAAGTAAAATCTGTTACTGCTTCCATTTCTGCCCCTTCTATTTGCCAGGAATTGATGGACCCAGATGCCATGATCTTAGTTTTATTAATGTTGAGTTTCAAGCCAACTTTTGCACTCTCCTCTTTCACCCTCATCAAGAGGCTCTTTAGTTCTTCTTCACTTTCTGCCATTAGGGTGGTATCGTCTGCATATCTGAGGTTGTTGATATTTCTCCCGGCAATCTTGATTCCGGCTTGCGATTCATTCAGCCCTGCATTTCTCATAATGTACTCTGCATATAAGTTAAATAGGCAGGGTGACAATATACAGCCTTGCCGTACTCCCTTCCCAATTTTGAACCAGTCGGTTGTTCCATGGCCGGTCCGAACTGTTGCTTCTTGACCCGCATACAGGTTTCTCAGGAGACAGGTAAGGTGGATGTCTACTCAGAACTAAATTTCATTTATCTCAATGGGATTTACAGCCTAGGGCTGCAATCCTCTGCACACTTACCTGGGAGTAAGCCCCATTGAATACAGTGGGACTTACTTCTGAGTAAACATGTACAGGATTATGCAGTATCTCATTTATTCCATAGTAAGGAAATTCTTTTTAATGCACAATGTATTCATAACACTGATTTCATGACACCGTGCTGCAGTGTCATATCTAGTGATGGCTACTGTTGCTGTGATAGCCTTGCTGATTGGCCAGTGTGGTATCGTGAGAGTGTTCGTGATGCCAGCACAGTGCTGTTGGGCACAACCTGTGTGATAGGAACAAGCTATTTGTGTGGACATGTGCCAACCAAAGTTCAGCACTTTTAAAAATCCCTTCAATTTCAGTAGGAGAGATTTAAACATGCATTTAATTGACCCATTAAAATCAATGAGACGTAAAAGTGGTGAATTTAGGCTGACTTGTGACCCGAGTATTTATTTAATTATTTTGCTATGCCCCTTTTAGGTAGGCTTACCAGATCTCCAACCGGGACAGAGTGCTAGACCTTTAGGAGAAGGAATGTGGGCAGGTGTAGCTTGTTAATCGTCAGGGCACAATCCTAGGCATGTCTGCTCAGAAGCAAGCCCCACTGAACACAATGGGACTTGCTTCTGAGTAGACATGCCTAGGATTGTGCCCTAACTATTAACAAGCTACACCTGCCCACATTCCTTCTCCTAAAGGTCTAGCACTCTGTCCCGGTTGGAGATCTAGTAAGCCTACTTTTAGTTCACAAGATAAAAGATTACAAGGTAGCCTCCCTGCTCTGACGTGGCTTCGTTGACTGGTTCATGTTGAGCTTTGCTTGTACTACCACGGGGTGTAGTTGCTCTCTGAGAATAGCATACTGTGGTTCGGATTATAGAGGTTGATCTCTGGATAACTGACACGGAGTGATCTGACAGGCTAGTTTTATATGAGGAATAGTATTTATCTGTAAAGCGATCTTCTCCAGGTTTAAAAGCCATGTAAAAAAAGCAGTTACAACACGTAAAAAACAAGTCCCAAAAACACTGACGTTTTAAAAATGATTTAAAATTAAAAACAGTCTTAAAAGCAGTCTTTTAAAAACAAGTCATGCATTAGCGAAGTTCATTACGTTTCCTCCGCAAATCTGCGGACCTCTTCAGATGAGCAGCAAAGCTGTAAGATGTTGCTACAGAGGCTGTTTTATTTATCTGTTTTGCTGTCAAACAAAACGTTTGCTATCAAATGTTTTCACTCCTAAACAGGCCTTTCATTCAGTTTTTGAAGCAGACAATTTGATTTACATCACAAATGAAAAGCAAATTATAACCCACTGGGCCCTTTAAAAGCTATTTAATAACCAAGTTTAAAAGGATTAGAAGATGACTTCCAAATTGAATCATCCACAGAGAAGAAAAATAAATCACTGTAATATTGAGTATTTCCTTCTTTTTTCCCTTCATTAAAAACATGGTCATTGGTCACCGATAGAGGAGATAACTTATTCTAAACATTGTAAAATATGTATTTGCCATAGTTTAATTTTACACAGCTTTGATTTGGTTTTTAAATTTTAAACCTTCAAAAGGACAACATACAGCCCTATAACTTTTCATTGTTAATGGTATTGCTTTCTCTTACTCTGGAAACTGGGCAAAAACATCCCAGCAGAGGATCCCATTTTGGAAGGAGCAATAATATTCAAAAGAATTCTTGGGAAGCTCAGATACTAGTATATAATATAATATTCTAAGGAAGCTCAGAATTGGCATTGGGTGACTTTTCTATTGATGAACAAAATTCTGGCATCTTACAGCAAAAACTTCTAGACGAAAAGCAGTAATTGCAATTACGGTGTCTGTGCCACATATTTGATCATCATTCTGATTCATAGTATTTTATATTCTCCCTTTCTTCATCCACAGCAAAACAAACTTAATTTGATTCATACCCTTAAAAAGAAAAGAAAAACCCTTGAATTACTCACGTGGTTATGATTCAGTTTTTGGCTTCAAATACTGGCTGATTCCAGCCTCCCCTTCTCACACCCTAAGGACTCCCACCCTAGTGCACTTTCAGGCTGAAACTGTTTTATTTTATTATTTATTTTTATTTACAGTATTGAGTAACATTTTTAAAACTGAGGATAAAATAATTTTTTTTCCAGAGAGTTAGAATGCTTAAGTCTGTAGGCATTAACATTGACAAGCATTAGTAGAAGGCAAATATACCATACTCTGAAGTAATACAGAAACTGATAATGCAATATAGTCTAGACTAGAGATTCATTTGTTTTTACAATTTAATATAGTTAAAATACTTTAACAGTACAATCCTAGACATGTCTATTCAGAAGTAAGTCCTATTGAGTTCACTGGGACTTACTCCCAAGAAAGTGTTTATAGGTTTGCAGCCTAACAGCTCTGTAAAGCTAAGAGCATTTTGAAAAAAAGCAGTTTTCCAAAGAAGTAACTATTTTAATAAAGAAGCCCGCTTATTAACAAGAACAGTGATGTAAACAAGAACAAAACACTTACTTCATTGATAGGGAAGCAGTAGTTTTCATATTTCTGAAGGAATATAGTGCTTGTTTTAGCAAATGTTTGAATATATAACCTAGAGATTATGTCCTGTGTGGTATAATTTGCACTGTATTTGGAGACATTCTAAATGGAAATATGAGTTGTAAAGTTTGAATCTGCACTTGTTTCCCTATAAGGCCTTGTCTTACTCACAGGGTACCTAACCTAACCAATAACAGGTGAAAAAATGAGTGATTCTGCTGGAGTTTGCTGCAATTTTTTTTGGGGGGGTGCACCCTCAGGGACCCTGCTCCGGGTGTCCCCCGCCCCCCGGGTGCCCCCCACCCGCCTCCCGCCGGCTTACCTGCAGCTGCTCCTTTCCTACGTGCAAGGAGTTTCATCTGCCTGCTACCACGTTGCCGCCGGGACGCTCCTCCTGGAACTGGAAGGGTGGGCAGCCAGGAAGGCTAGGCGGCGGTGGCGGCGGCGGCAGCAGCAGCAGCAGCGCCGGGGCCCGGCCGCGCCGCACCTCCGCAGCCAACCAGCCGGGGTGGGAATCCTCACTCCTCCTCCTCCGCCCGCCCTTAGCGGAAAGAAGGAGGAGGTGACTTCCGGCTAAGGGCGGGTGGGGGAGGAGGAGGAGAGCCTCCCCCGGCCCCGCCTCCCCCCGCCCAGCCCAGCCACGGAGGAGGCTGCCGAGGAGGAGAAGGAGCGAGCTGGACCCGCCCCCGCCTGTGGCAGGCAGGCAGGTCGCACTCTCATCTGGGAGGCGGGCGCTCTCATCTGGGAGGCGGGCGCTCCGCTCTCAGCTGGGAGGCGGGCGCCGCCCGCCTCCCAGCTGAGAGCGGGGCGCTCTGGAGTCCGACGGCGCTCTGTCCTTAGGGGCGGCCGGCAACGCGTTCGCCATCACTGTCCTAGTGTAACAAATCTACTCTATATCTGTGTATTTATTTAAACAATTATATTCCACCATTCTAATCCTATAGTGGGAACCCCAAGGAAGCTAACAACGCTCTTAAAAACGTACATCACAATAAAACAGTCAATCTATCTGATTTTTCTGTATGGTACAGTAAATAGAAAGGAAATCAAGTTTAGCTTTGGCCTTTTCCCACAAGTAGAATGAAAAAGAGGAAACCAGTGCAAGTCTTATGGCTTTCCTTGGGTTCACATTACTATACAGATATGAAAATGTTATATCTGAATTGTTGGACAAAATGAGAATGGAGAAAGAATCCAAGCCTTCTTACATCTCTTAGGTCCAACTCTTAGATAGCAGCAACTACTAGTTGTTCATTCTATAGCTGTACTATATTCAGGTTACTGTATACATTCTATAGCTGTACTATATTGCTTAAAACAAGAAGTCAAAACAAAACTCCAAAGTTGTAGTCTCCCAAATAATGCAAATAAACAAAATTGCATATACTTCCTTAGCTTGCATAACTAGCTCTGGTTCTGCTAGTCAATGAACTTTGTGCTCAAAACCCTACAACCTTACTTTTGCAATTCCTATTGAATTTTCCCTGTCTTTGTAGGTTTCATCAGGTATTGCTAACACTCTCTTTAAAACTTGTCTTCACAGCCTTAAGGGCTAGAAACGTTCTTGATTATAAAATGAATGCTGAGAGTCTTAGTATACTGAATTAGTTATCCAGTATATTCACTTTGTTTGTGCAGAAGTGCAAGATGTACACAGTCCCTGCTAAACTTTCCAAACAACTGAACGGCTAGTTGCTAAGTGAAGTGCTAAATGGAGAACCATATGTCAGTGGTTACTCTCTAGTTCTGGTATCTTTCTATTGATTATATATGTACTTATATGAACGATACATGAGCCAAATTATGCAGTAATACTAAATATAGGTATTCAAAGTTTGGATTACCAATTTTCACTATCATAGTAAAGTTGCAGTAGACTTCAACAAAGAAATGTATAGAAGCTCCCCAACTTTTAAGTTGGCAACATCCAACTTATGAATGTGCTTGGTTGGGGCTTTGAAACAGGCACAGTTGTGAAGGCACCGGCAGAAACAAAAATGGGAAGCCAGCCAGGTGGAGACAACCGGAGCAGCTCAATAACTTTGAAAATAGTGACCCCTTGCTGTGGCTACTGGGAAAAACAGCTCAATAAGATTGGATAACATTGAAAATCTCGATATTCTTGAGGGCAGAAGGGGAGGGAGATGCAGAAGGAAGCAGTTAGCGTAGCCAAGGCTGATGGCCCTCTCAAGGCTGAGAGCTAACTTAGCTCAGCTAAGGTATTGCGTGGTGCAGGGGAGCATTAATACTGTATGAGAAAAAGTGGACCCTGAACAGACACAGTTCCAACAACAGAATAATAAAACATAGCCACCTTTACAACTTACTAAGCAGGGAGGGAGGGGAGGGTTAAAGCTGAGTTTGATCAAGGCCCCTGCAGCTGTCGTCTACTCTCTTTAAAAAGCAAACAGAGGGGAAAAAACTTAGTTTAACAGCACAAAAGGGCTGGCCGCTGTATCCTAAGGCCATTGCGGCCTGGGCTCTCCTCGGGGGACCCCGCCCCTGCACCAAGCGGCTCAGGTCCTACCTGCGTTGGCTGGCGCCAGCGGTGTCCGCTGGGGGAGTGAGCGGTGCCGGCCTCTGCACTGGCTCTGCTTACTCTCCGGGTGCCATAAACATGCTTTACGGAACATTTAAAACACCCTAGGCCGGCGGAGTGCTTGTTCCGCCGGCCTATAGTTGTGCAGGATTGCGCGGTTAATCTTACAATTTAATTATAATTAATGTGACTAAAAATAAGACCAAAGGAACGTTCTTATGACAGCAGCATTCTGTGCTGTAATTGCTTGGGCCCAGTAGACACCCAAGTGTGTACTTTTGTTCAAGTCTTTAGAATTAGTGAACTAGGATAGAGAAGGCAACATTATCAATCCTGCCATGTCTGGGAAGCGGAACAGAGAGTGGAGAAGAAACACGAAGACCAGATGTAAATAGGAGAGCATGAAGAACCAGTGGCATCCACATCAACAACCAGCTCCAGCAAGCCTTTTTAGACTGTTTAAAAAACAAAAACAAAATTAGTACTTTACTGTAGGTGTACTGTAAATACATTTTTTTTTTCATATTTCACAACATATACACAATCGATAATAGCTACATTGGAAGTACAGAATGACTTAAGTATGGACCCCTGGAACCTAACCTGTACATAAGAAGGGGAGCTGGTGTAAAAGAAACTTATGAGAGGTTCCCATAAATCACATAACCTAAAATTCACTTGGTGCTATATACTGAAAGGAGAGATGGGTTAGCCTCTCATACACATGGCACAATCCTGCTTCTTGGGCGACGGAACAAGGCCGGCCTCCCCTGCTCCGTCGACGGAGCCCTCACCCGGCCGCTGCCAGACCCAGGTAAGGATTCAGCGGGGGGGGCGGTTCGACGGTAGCCGGAGGGGGACCATTGACCCGGTCTGGGAGGCGGAAATCCAAGGAGGCCAATCGGCCCAGGCGTCATTTACACTTGGGGGAGGGGACAAGCGTCCCCTTCCCCGAGTAGACCTCCACTCCGGCGGCAGCTTAGCCGCCAGGGAACAGGATCTGGCGGGCAGCCGTGGGCCGGCCGCCGGATCCTTACGTAGGATTGCGCTGACAGTTCTTTAACAGAAAATATGAAAGAAGAAAAACTGCAGTGAAGAAGCAAATAGGGCATTTGACTTTTCCTCTTTGTTGGTGCAGATGTGTGCCAGACCCTTTAAAGATGAAAGACTAGTCCCAGATTCTTTCCTGCTTCATAACTGAGTAGCACTAAGAAGCTATAGACATTACAACTGCTAGAATGCGAAATACCTGATTATTATTAAGAGGCATCTTTCTTAGGACTTGAAGAGGAAAGGGGAAGGAGCCAAACACCTGCAAGGAGTGAGAGAAGTTGAGCCCTTAGGGCAACATACATAAATGTTATTGTATATAAAATTATGCAGATACTTACTCCATCCCATATTCTGTATTTGTTGGATGCTGGTCTCTACTTGCAAATCACAAACCACAGAATGTTCTTGAAAATGGAATTTATCTAGGAGGGGACCTAGTTTTGAATGCTGATTATAGGTTTCCTAGTTACTCTAATTAAACATGTTATTTTTTGTTTTATGTTTTTGCAATAGCAAAGTCTGGTGGCATCTCCAAGATGAACACATTTATTGTGATATAAATCATCCGATAAAATGGTCTACAAAAGTGTAGGCTGACGCCCCAGAGCTTACAGCACAATAAATATATTAGTTTTGTAAGTTGCCATCAGACATTGGTGTTTTGGCTAGAATGAGTTTATGGCTGCATTTCTGGGATTTCTTTTGTAAATGGAGGGCTACCAGACACCTATGCTTTAAAATATGCTTATTTCGTATTATGGTTACCTAAGAAATAGATAAAATTGCCTTCCCACAGTAATTTTAAGGGTGTGTTCACGTCTTGGGGAGTTCAGATGCCTTCCCTGACTTATGGCAGAATCCTATTGGTCACCTATGCTGGCGCAGCACATGCTGCACCAGCCTTGGGTGTCACAAACACGCCATAAAGCACGTTGCGACACCTGGAAAGTAGCCGGCGCCAGCGGGAAGGCCTGCGCTGTCCTGCTGGATCCAGGAGCTCTGCGCACCAGATCAGGTAAAGCCACTCCAAGTAGCGTGGGGGCTGAGGGAGGGTGGAGAGGAAGTGTAATGGAGCAGGGGTGGGCAGATCGGGCCTGGGAAGGGGCGGGATCGGCTACGCCAGCATGCGTTGTATCCTATCCCCCCTCCCAGTCCTTCTGCTGACACAGGGCTGCTTGGTTTTCCGCTAGCTAAAAAGCTGGCGGAGGACTGAGTAACCTCATTGCAGTGATTGGGGGGGGGAGTTTTTCCAGCCGCCTCCTTCCCCAGATAGGATTTGGCATGGGCTGCATGGCCCATGCTGCAAGGCCCACATCGGGGAGGATAGGATTGGGCTGCCTGTGGAATTAAAGTGCACTGATTGATGTAGTTAATTAGGAAGTACAGCTGAAGTAAAGGGAATGAACAGTCCTCTCCTAATCATGCCTACACAGAAGTACGTCTTCTGTGTTTGTTCAGAAGTACGTCTTCTGTGTACGTTGTCTTGCTTTGCTCAGCACTTGCTTCCACATAAATGTGAATAGAATTGTAACCAGAGTTACCTGCACATTGTGATGAAAGGAACTGGGAAAGCTTGATTCTGAGACAGGCAAAGAATGTAAGGTGGGATGGGGTACCGGGCAGTGGGATTTTGGTCTTTTTGCTCCCTGGAGCCAGTATTACTGAGAAGGAACTCTCATAAAGCAATGTGCCCATGCATTCAAGCCCCTTCAAAATATGGATATGAAATAAGGACATACTTGAATCTGAAATACCAAGAGGTTGAGTCAGATTTAATTACCCTTACCAAAAAGTGTCACTGGGACTAAACCTTCATTCATAACAATGAGCTGTTATGTCACACAGCCAATCTCTCATCCTCTAGTAGAGAGCCAATTCCCTTAGTTGCTGTTCGTGTGACCTAGAATCACAGCTGCTGCTTGAGCAGTGCTGGGACTTGTAGTGGCATGGAGTCACTTGCAGCCCCTCCTAGATTTTCAGTTGTGGTGCATGATGGTTTTTGATTTCTCCATTTGGACTGCTCCATTCTCACAACTCACTGTTTATACAGGTGGATTTCAGGTAATTTGCCTGGAGTCTAATCTATGGAACACTATTAACATATCAATTAAAACAATTATTTTTTGCATCATTCTTTGTAGTATGAACATGCTTTAGCTCACATCTTATCCTGCTGGGATTTTCACAATGTTTGAATTATAGAATGTAAAAGGAAGGAAAGGATTTTCCTAAAGTAGCATGAGAGAGAGAGAGAGAGAGAGAGAAATACATTTCTGTCTCAGTTGCCTCTTGGTGTAAAATATGTCACATTATACTAAAATAATTCTAGCATTGAGGACCAAGATTATTGCATTGTCATCCCTATATTTCTTCTATGTCCTTGGGCAACTGCTTAACTTTTCCGCTTCCTACTATTTACAATTTGCTGAATGATGCTGAAGAAAGAGTTCTCTCTTGTGGAGATTGTGTGTGGAAGTTCTGAACTGTTTACTTAACTATTTCATTGTAGCCTGCCCTAAAAGCTACTGAGAGGTTCATTGAATGCCACAAAGCTGTGTTTTAATATTTTGCTTACCTTTCCTGAAGTAAATGGCCACCCTCCCCCGCCCGGCGAAAAAAATGGTTACCTATTCAATAGACTTCATAGGCAAATTCTGTTAAAATTTGTTGTGCATTCTTTTTTTTACAAATCCTACTTAGAATTTGTAAGTGGGAAAATTCATGCCTAAATGACGTCAAATCTCAAGTCTAATGCATAACAGTTAAACTGAGGCTTTCAAATAGCAAGTGTTTGTCTTTAGGCCCACACGTTTGGTGTATTTATGTGGTCTCAAGGCAATAAGTCATAGGATATGGCTTGATATGAATGTGCTGTACTGAACTCATTTTACATAGAATGATACAGGAAACACAGAATCACAAGTTTGCTTTAAATCAACCCTCTATTTTCATTTATGAAAGTCTGAAATATATGAGGAATTGGAATTCCTGGCATTCTGTTGAAATTTCTTACATTTTTAATGTTTGTATTTTATTACAGTTTTTTTTACTGATTCAGATTTCAGAACCTGTATTGGCATATAGGTAAAGGTGACCTCTGACAATTAAGTCCAGTCGTGTCCGACTCTAGGGTGTGGTGCTTATCCCCATTTCAAAGCCGAAGAGCCAGCGTTGTCCGAAAACGCCTCCGTGGTCATGTGGCCGGCATGACTCTCCTTGCCGCAGCGCGTAGCATGCGGCTGGAACACGGAGTGCTGTTTACCTTCCCGCAAGCAGTACCTATTTATCTACTCACATTAACGTGCTTTGGAACTGCTAGGTTGGCAGGAGCTGGGCCAAGCAACGAGAGCTCACCCCGTCGCGGATTCGAACTTAAGGGAAATCCAAAATAAACACAAAAGGCTAATACTGTACAATGATGATTTTAAAGTATTGTACTATGTGAAACTATATGGTGTATATATTTAAAAAAGGATTATTTTTCCTCACCATTGGAAGTACGTTTTAGAACTGCCATCCTGTAGTGAATACTGAGCTAAATGGTTAAAGCCAAATACATATGTCACCATTAAATTAACTGCTTGATTGTGTCGCAGCATGGCTTCAGAAGGCTGAAATGGCAGACTATACATCTGAGATTTGACAGTCTAGGGTTTCTTGAATGACAGCAAGAGCTGAAATACATGAATAGATGTTTTCCCCAGGGCTTTAGAAACATTTGTGTGTGTGTGGTTTTGTATTACATTGAAGGCTGATTCACACTAGCCCTTCCGTGCACGTTTGCTCTACTCTAGCGTCTGTACGTGCGTCTAGCAGTTCTATGAACGTTTGCCCGCCTTCTTGAAGAAAGCGCAGCTGTGATTGGGTGAAGAGAAATGCGCTTCTCTGATTGGTGAGCTGCCTAGCACCGGGAGCATAAACACTAGCTTAAACGTGAGCGCAGCAAAAAGATAAACCGAAACCATCTCTCCTGGCTGCGTCGTAAGCTCATGCTGCGTCTGACGCAAGCATGAAAAACGCACGAAAAGACCAAACGTTAAGCCAAAACGCGCACGGAAAGGGCTAGTGCGAATCAGCCTTGAGTTTTAAGATGTTGTATGACTAGGGAATCAGAGTGCACGTGCGCGCATTCATTGCCTCTTAAAACTCTTGTTTTGGTCAATGGTTTTGTCAGTGATGGTTACTGGCATGTCTGCTTTAGTGATTTGGAGTTCACTGACTCCTCAAGGTTACGGATACCCGAGTGTTTTCATCCAGGCACAGTACGTCCTTTGGTGGTGCTTTCACACAGGTGCGATAGAACTGGATGTTTCAACCTATACATTTCAACTTAAGTACAGACTCCTGAAACCTAGCCTCTACACATACACAGACTTATAGCCCAATCTTATCCCCCCTGCGCCCTGGGCCATGCAGCGTGGGCCGCATGGCCCACGTTGAATCATATCCCCGGCAGCAGCTGCCTGGAGGTCTCCTCCGGGTAAGGGGACATTTGTCCCCTTACCCTGGGTAAACTCCCAGCCACCGCAATGGGGCTACTCGGTTCTCCGCCAACTCTTTAGCTGGCGCAGAACTGAGCAGCCTTGTGTTGGAGAAAAAGGCCTGGGAGGGGTGGTGGTGGGATAAGGCGTGCTATGGCAGCGCTGATTCCTCCCTGCTCCTGGGCCTGATGTGCCCTCCCCGCCCTCTCCCAGCCCCTGCGCCGCTTGAAACGGCCTTACCTGCTCTGGTGCATAGGGCTCCTGGATCTGGTGCTGGCAGTACGGCACAGGCCTTCCCGCCGGCAGCTACTGTCTGGGTGTCACAACGCACTTTACAGAGCGTTTGCAACACCCTAGGCCAGCGCAGCATGTGCTGCACCTGCATAGGTGCTCAATAGGATTGCACCGTTAGTGTGTTTTGTAAGTGCAATTTTGTACTGCAGGTGTATGTACATTTTACAGCTTGATCAAATGGTATATTTACTCTGTGGTGTGTTGCATCCTGCAGGTAATCCCAGAGTGCAAAATAATGGTGTAAAAAGGAATTTACTCCAGGACAAACTGTCTTGATTTACTCTGGAATAGCAAATTCTTGCATTGCATTGCTGTCCCAGGACATGCAAGCATTCCAGAGTAGTTTTAATGTTGTTTCTGAATATAGCATAAGGTCTGAGTCATCCCTATAAGGGGTTCTTCTCTCCCCTGCTAAAGAGGCCTGTTATTCTGTGGGGGTGAGGCAACTTGAGTCATCTTGTATGGTTTGTCCTGGCATACACTTCATACCCATAAATTGGGTTTGGCTAGTTATAGCAGCAGCAAAAGGAAACCTTACGGTCACTCCAGATCTGATTTTAACAGCAGCTACTGCAACTAGGATACTTGTAAGCAGATCTCTAGAGTTCAACAGCAGATTTCAAACATGTAATTTGACTGTACGAGGGAAATATTGAATGGCTGTTTTATAATATAAGTGTTGTCTCAATGTTCTGTGCAATTTAAAAAATTAAAGGAGAAATCTTAAACTGTTTTGGTTTCGTAAAACAGCCGCCTTGGGCATTTGCCTTCAGCATAGGAAAAGGCGGGGTATAAATTTGTTAAATAAATAAATGTAGCTTAAAGGAATTTTGTTCCATTATATTCATTTAAGGTGCATGGATAATTGGACATAGAGCTTTGTAATTGAGAAGGATATATTTTGGCTAAGTTGGATCTGACTGTAAAATAGTAATTCAAGTTGATAATCAGGTTAATTTGAAGTCAGTGTATATGCCTACGTAGCTTGATAAACAGTAAATGTTGTTTATTTTTACTTTGACTGTAATTTTGTAAATCCTGTTTAATTACTTGTTGCCTTTAATTGGATCAGAACATTTTCTGATTTTCAAGTTTACCAAATTAAGTGAAAGCAGGAGAGTGTGGAGGAAAGTATAAATAGTTGGATGTAATGTATTTTTAAAATCTCAGTGCTCTGACGAATTTTGTGTGTGCTAGACATTGTTCAGATGCTGGATAGTTCTGAATGTGTGTGTGTGTGTGTCTCTGTGAAGCAAGGGAGTTTCCTGCTTTCAAGTACTAGTAGTCAGTACTGGGCGTTTTCATTTTGTACTTGCTACTTCCCCCTCCCAGTGAGTGTCCTTTGTGTAACCCCAACTAATTCAGAAATCTCTCTGCTATGGTGGGGACTGCCCTGTCATGTGACAGAGGCAACTAGTGAAGCCTGTGATTGGGCAGGAGCTAATTGGCGGTTCTCTATTAGAACGCCCTGCCTTGGAGTTAGTAGAAGCTTTACTCACTCACATTGCTTCGTTACATATAGGGTGTAATGCTGAGCCTAGGCGGTGATTCAGCAACATGTGATAAAGTTTAACACTCGTGTGGGCTTGACCAAGCCAAGTGGTAGACAATAAAGCCAGCTGCAGCCAATTTGGATTAATGAGCGTCTCCTTGGAGTTTGGTAACTGTCATTTTAAGATTGTTTACCCATTTCAGAAGACTGTAGTTCAGAAACGTTGACAGGAGCTTGTCTAAGCCTATTTTCCTTTCTTATTACCTTGTTTTTATCACAGGAATGAAGTGCTGATGACTTCTTTACTTTGGAAAATGACTGGGGGGGGAAATCTTTCATCCTGCGTCCTGACAAAAGCATTTTGTAATCTGACTTGTCTAACTGTGGTGAAGGATTTTTAGTTAACGGAAGCTGTAAAAATCTATCACCAGGAAGTATTATTTACTTGGAATGGGTAAGTGTGAAATGGAGTTGCCTACTGCTACAGATCGTCTTTTAGTGTCAAATGTTAGAATTATACCCAGATTTCCTATCGTGTAACTAATGACAGCTTTGCGATAAAAAGAATAGGTGTTTGTTTGGCTTAACACATTTAAAATTAACCTTTTTAAAGGATTTTCAGTTGTTTTGATGTAAGAGTTTTAAGGAAGGGATATGTAAGTGACAGAAGAAACTTTACAGAACTTTTTAAGTGAAAATAGTTGCTTGTTCTTTTTGTCCTTTAATTTCAAAGTTAGTGGTGGGTTTGAGTTCTTTTAAAAAAAACGCAGCACTATTTTTTATTGTACTGTATGGTTCAATACGTAGCAAGCCTTGTTTGAAAAAGGTGACTCTTTAAAAACAAGCATTGCCGTTTTTGTTTGTTTCTGACGTGTCTTTCAAAAAAAGCAAGGTTTAATATAATCAGTCTGAGATACCACCACCGGAAAAACAACAACCTGTAGAAGTAGTTAAAATTCTTGAATGAACTTTCCAACTTAATAAAACTTTCATGAACTAATAGAAAAATATGTTTCTCTATTCGTCATACTTCCTCCACTTAGCTCATTTTCAGTTTTTCCTTATGAGCATGTTGTGTTTGAAACAAATAGAGGAAACAATTAATTTATGGTCCGTAAAACTGAGTGTGCTTATTAGCAGAAAATAATCAAGTTAAATAATGCAAAGCTCTTTTTTTTCCTGCGTAACGATGTCTGGTTTTTTTCAGTTTACTCTTATGCATTTTGAAATGACTTATTGTTGCTAGCTTCGGTAGTGACTGTGATAAGACGTTCTTTCCCTAATTTTAATCAGTCTTCTTCTCTTCAACCCCCTCCCCATTATGTTTTTATAGTCATTTGGCTACTTGGTGGTCTCAATACTCTCTAGTCTGAGACTTGTTTTAAAGGCAGAGAAATGTCTCTGTTCTGCAATGACTTTCAAAATTATACCTTTTCTTCAGAAAATCTTGAAAAAATGCTTTTTTAAATAAAAGCAAAGATTGTTCCATATATATGTCGCAAAGATAGGAAATTATTAATGAGGAGCAATAAAAAAAACCATAGGCTTTCACATAAGCATAGATTCTTAACAGCTTTGTTCCCTAGTAAATCAGGAAGAATGTGACCACACCTTGGCAATCATTCTTTTCTAGTTAAGGTGTGTCCGAGAAACACCTGGGAAAAGGCTGCCTGCATGTCTTAAGCAAACTGTTTTGGGAAGTTTTATAATACCTGTGAGAGAATAATAAAAGATAACATAGGAAGTTTTCACTTACGATGTTAACTGTCCAAGAAATACAGATAATTTTTTCCATGACTAGCAATACATTAAAATATTCTTGCATTTAGGGAAGTCAGATGTGCATTGTAAAATAAATATTTTATTGGTCTGTATTTAAAACTCACTTTCCCTTGGTTCCATGTACTTGTTTTGAAATATTAGTGGAAGTGAAGTCATAATACCTGGAACTAAATGCTCAATAGAAATCATATCATGTCTGGACTGCTCTCTATTTTTTAAAGGCTTGCATTTTTAAAACACTATCCACATCCCATATCCACTTGTTCTACCTTATGGTCACACATCAGAAATATTTTTAAAAGGTTCCAGAAGTAGTGATACTGCTAATGTATTATGCTAGCCAGAGGAACCTCTGAAAATTTTGGATGCATGCTAGAATCAGAGGGGAAAAAACCTCTTCTCATACTAAAAAAGAGGAAAGTGTTTCTCTTCCAAAGCCTCCCATTCTGCGCTCCCCCACTGGCTGCACCAGTGGGGGAGAAGGATGTCAATGTGTCTGTGATTTGGACAACATTGAAGTATCAATTTAGATCAGAAAATAGCTGGCAATTAAGAAAGTGTCCTTGAGATATTTTTAAGGCATAAAGTGAAGTATACGTGCATCACCAACTCATCATTTCAGTATCCTTAGAATAAAAGAATGTTGAGTCTGTTTTGTTTGCTGTTGCATTCAACTTCTTGGAATAGAGGAAATTGAGACTAGCAGGCTTTCAGCCATGCTTTGGTTGTACTTTGAGCACAACTCTACCTTTGATGTAGATAGTGAGATGCAGCTCAAAATTGGGTCCAATATCTAGTAAATCAAACTTTTGTGCACACTGTTATGTTATGAGGTGGAGAGGACACTTGTCTCTGTAGTAGACTTACCAGATCTGCAACCGGGACAGAGTGCTAGACCTTTAGGAGAAGGAATGTGGGCAGGTGTAGCTTGTTAAACCTTACAGCACAATCCTAGGCATGTCTACTCAGTGGGGCTTGCTTCTGAGTAGACATGCCTAGGATTGTGCTGTAAGGTTTAACAAGCTACACCTGCCCACATTCCTTCTCCTAAAGGTCTAGCACTCTGTCCCGGTTGCAGATCTGGTAAGCCTACTCTGTAGCCATCTTTAAATGGCCCTGCAGGTTATATTTCCACTATATGTGATGTGACAGTCAAGTAGCCTTTAGTAGTTTATGTGTAGACCAGGATCTTACAGGTGTGATATAGATAAGGATTGAAGCTGGTGACGTGTAGTAGCTAAAGCTGCAATCCGGATTGTGCTGTAAGAAACTGTGCTGTGAATTGGGACCTCCCAAGGTCATATTTCACTTCTGCCATGAACTTACCAGGTGGCCTCAAGCCAGGCTTACCAGATCGTCGCCGGGACGGGAGCGGTCTACCCTTAAGGGGGCGGGGCGTGGGGGGCAGAACACGTCGCGTTCTGGGCTCCCCCACGCCACGCCCCCTTAAGGGTAGACCGCTCCCGTCCCGGTGACGATCTGGTAAGCCTGCCTCAAGCAAGCCACTCCCTCTCAGCCTCAGCGGGATATTGGGGACAATAATACCTACCAGTACTAACTTTGCAGGTTTGTTGTCCGGATTATATCGAGATGAAACATGTGAAGTGGTATAATAATGTTAAGAATTATTATTAGGCTGTCAGCAGCTTCCCTGTTGCAGTGGCTGAAAGAAGTGCCACCAGAATGGGAGTAATTGCTTCCAGCCATCTTTTTGATTTCCCAGTTCATGTGGGGAGCAGCCAATACTCAGTTGTGTGAACCAGGACAGATAAAACCAATTTAGCACGTCTGTGGAAGTTCTGGTCTTGAATTTGTCTTTTGATGCTCTTCTCATCTGGAAGAGCAATTATCCTCCCTTATAGCTTGCAATATCAATGTATTGAACACTGTAGATTTTTCTCCTGCACCTGTGACTGTTGGAAAACCAATGCAAAAGTAACATGAGAGGATTTCACTTGGGAAATGATGAATATGCATTGTGATGGTCATTCTCTACAAAGGATTTTTCCTGCAAGAGCTGTTGAGTTGACTTGCTGCCACTTGATTGCCAGCTGATTTGAAAGAGACTCATTAGAAATTCAATAAGGTAGAGCCCGGTGGACCACTGCTGCTCACCTATGCATTAATGAGTGGTTAAGTATGAGAAAGTGTTTGCTATTGCCAGCTGTCATTGTCTTTTTGCCATGGTTGTTCATATACTATATGATATTATAATTATGGCCCAAACCAATGGGATAGCTATCCCAAGATCGATTTGCACTTGCTGCAGTTCAGCAAAAGTGACATGTCTGTCGGATGTTCCAGTTTTTCTTTCTAATGAGTTTGATAGAGTCAATCATAGCTCTATACGTTTTTAGCATAGTAGGATTTTAACGTATGCATGATGTTCCCCTCTCATGTTGTGCAGTACATGATGAATCTGTAACATGTACTGTACGTGCAAAAACTATAATGTGTTTTAGCTTAGACTAGTTTAAATCTAAACTAGTTTTAGATTAGATTAGAAGATATTCAGTAGCAAGTTTGTAAAAGTCCTGTTGGGAATGAATGAATGAACAGAGTACCAGTTAACATAATTATCCTAACTTCTGTGAGCCAGACCTTTCTTATTCTGGCTGTGGTTGATGTCTCTTTTCCGGTAGGCTTTCTCTCATCTTGAATGATTTTAAATTCTATGACCTCTTACTTGGCGGGAAACATAGCAATAATTCAGTGATTTGTGTGTGTGTGTGTGTGTGTGTGTGTGTGTGTGATCCCTTTCATTGCTAGATTACATTTTAGTATTTAGATTTAGTATTGTACTGACAATACTATGTCATATACTGTGTACTGTAAGGTAAAGGTAAAGGTATCCCCTGACAATTAAGTCCAGTCGTGTCCGACTCTAGGGTGTGGTGCTCATCTCCATTTCAAAGCCGAAGAGCCAGCGTTGTCCGAAGACGCCTCCGTGGTCATGTGGCCGGCATGACTCTCCTTGCCGCAGCGCGTAGCATGCGGCTGGAACACGGAGCGCTGTTTACCTTCCCGCAAGCGGTACCTATTTATCTACTCGCATTAACATGCTTTGGAACTGCTAGGTTGGCAGGAGCTGGCCAAGCAACGAGCGCTCACCCCGTCGCGGGAATCGAACTGCCGACCTTTCGATCGACAGCTTATGGTTCAGCGGTTTAACCCGCTGCGCCACCAATACTGCAGTCTGAGAAGCCTTAAGCAAGTACTAGTCACATATTTAGTTTGACAAGTAACTAGTTGTGTTGCCTTTGACAAGCTGCCTTTATCTACCTTTTGGTTTTCATGTCACTTTTGCTGAACTGCAGCAAGTGAAAATCGATCTTGGGATAGCTATCCCATTGGTTTGGGCCATAATTATAATATCATATTAACGAGGGAGAAAATGTCATTCTATGGAAATTTTCAGTATACTGTATTTAAAATAGAAAACGATCTTAAATTTGTGTTTCCATAGTTATAAGTTTAAGCCAGAATTTCAGTTCTTTACAGGATGTGTATAGTTCCACCTGAGAAGACTGAGTTATAAAGCTATTAAAGCAGTCTGCCTCTTTTATTTGTTAGTGGTATTGTTTATTACTTAAAAATACCATTTTTAAGAGTCACCGAGTTGTGGATGAGGGACTAGTGGATTAAGAGCGAAAAGGTTCCCAGAGAAAATTTGGCTTAAAGAGGTGTTTGAAGAAAGAGAGAGGACCACTACCTAGATGTTCTGGGTGATCCAGAAATGAAGCATAATGAGGTGGAACTAGTATGATTTCATTTTTATGGTAGTTCATCCTCTTTGTTTTGCGCACTGCTGACCTTATTTAGAATCAGGGTTGCAGTTCTCTGAGAATGTGGGTCTATGCAGCAATTTGGGGCTTTTTCAGTTGATGGGGGTCTGGAGACAAATTTGCTGAGGATAGTTCTACTTGTACTATAGAGCTATATGGAACCTCCGGTTCAGAGGGGGTGCAGCAACAGGAGAAATCTTATTACCTTCAAGCTCTGCTTGTGAATGTCCTGGAGACATCTGGTTGGCCACTGTGAGAAGCAGGATGCTGGGCTGCCTAAGTAGACCTTTGGTCTGATATAACAGGGCTTCTTATGTTCTTTCAATCCTCAGAAAATTCTCCAACAGCTGTTCAGGTTTCTTTCCATTTTCCATGTAGGTTCTCCATCCACTTGTAAGCCATAAGCACTGACTTTCCTGCTGCTAACAGAAAACTTCTCTGTATCAGTCTCCTATGCAGCAAGAGATAGAACGTTGACGACTCTGTTGACATCGGTGCTGCATATATTTATATTCCAATCTTTCTTTGGGATACTGTATCCCAAATGGGATGCGAGCCGTGGGTTGCAGCAGCTCCAAGAGGACCCCATGAGCCTGAAGCTCATTAGGATGATGTCATTGCCGCACACATCTGCAACTCAGCCAGCCAGTGGCAAGTTGATAGCTTGTCAGCCCCCAGCTTGTCAGCCCCCAGCAGTAACAGCTGGGAGCTGGTAAAAAGGTAAAGGTGACCCCTGACAATTAAGTCCAGTCGTGTCCGACTCTAGGGTGTGGTGCTCATCCCCGTTTACCAGCCTATAAAAGGGGCTGCTGGGCAACAGGGAGGAGGAAGGAAAGCGGAGCAGTGAGAGAAGGAATGAGACAGTGGGAACAATGATGGGGGCATGAAGGTGAAGCAGAACACGAGGAGGGAAGAGACAGTAAAGAGCTGGGAGAGAGACTGGAGCAAGATGGGGCAGCAAGGAACAAATGGGGGAAAGTCAGAATGGACTGGGGAGGCATTGCCGAGGATTGTGGGCCAGAGAGACCTGGAGGGGAGGGATGGAAAGAGATAAGAGAGACTGAGAGTACCAAAGAAGACAGCTGCCCAGCTCTGGGTGATCCCTTGGCAGGAGTGAACCAGGCAGCCAAGACCCTCCAATGAAGGGATCTCTAGGGGACCTGCCTTTGTGAAGAAAGTGTCCCAAAGGGGACCATTGGAAGAGAAGGAACATCTAAGAGCATGGTTGATCCGCCTAGCTAATTGGAATCTTAAAATTCCTTCACCAATTCTACAGACTCTCCTGAATGCACAGGGCCTCTACCTAAGATCTCTCCCAAGCAATTGAAGAGCTCTGATGAGTGGGGGAAGGGGAACGTAAGGTGAAGGAACCCATTGCTTGTGTTTCTGATGCTCCCAGTTGAGACTGTGTTCTATGTTACATTAAAGGAGAGACTATTGAGGAGCCTGCTGCCTTGGGACACACACACTCACACTCACTCACTCGGTTTTTCACTCAGCCCAAGGATGTGGACCAACCTCTGGAATGAGGGGTGGACAGGACACATGCCACAGATGCTCAGAATAGCTGCCATGGAGGATCCCAGTGGTCTCCTTCCAGGTCTTGATTAGGTCACTAGTTTCACTACTGCTTCCAGGTTTACGTGCTTCCAGACTGTTCACCAGTATTGAGACCACGGCATGCTACAAGATGGAATACCATTGAAAAGTGCCTGCAAAACAGATTGATGATGTGCACAAGAGAAAATAAAATTCTAGGGAAAAGCAGTGATCTTCCCTTCTTCCTGGTTTAGGAAAAAAATCCTTCCTAACCCCAGATACAGTGGTCAGTCAAATATATACACCAGGATGGTGTAGTGGTTTGGGAGTCGGACTTAGACCTGGAAGATCCAGGTTCAAATCCCCGCTCAGCCACGAAGCTTCTGGGTGACCTTGGACCAGTCACTATCTCTCAGCCCCACCTACCTCACAGGGTTGTTGTGAGGACAAAAAGGAAGGGAGGAAATATGTACACCACTCTGAGCTCCTTGGAGGAAGGGCGGTATAAAAATGTGGAAAAAATATATATGATATTAACCCAGCTGGCACATTTCTACTAAAATCTTTTATCTCGCAGTCAGTAACATAATGAAAGCTACATCTTTCTCACTACTTCCCTTTTAGAGCTCATTCAAACATATACTACCTTAATAGGGTACTTGGGGATTGCTCGTTTTAAAAACATTCCCATACAAAAATCTCCATGTATGGAGAGCTAACACATTGGAAAGGACTGTACCACACGCATGACTGTACATTTGAATGAATTTGTTGTGTCTGAGCGCTTCCAGTGTAGGTGCTTTATTCCCATCCACTTGAAACGGCTATAACATGTGCTTTCAAATGGTGATGTCCTCACCTATCCTTTTTGTGTTCTCATGTAGCATTTAGGGTTTATTTATCATTGTCTGACTATTAGAAAGTACATATGCAGCTCACTGTATATTAGTAAATCTGTGGGCTCTAGTGTGCTTGATTGTGTAATAATACAGTTTGGCTTTGTTCTGCCACCCATTAAAAGCTGTTTTTCTCTCATTTAAACTTCATTGACACTGCAGAGTGTTGTATGTGCCAGTTTAAAAGTGATATGTGGATTTCTTGATCCAGTGCTATTCCTGGTGGTATCTTTGGCAAAAATCTCTATGAAGTGATTACACGTTGAACAGGCTTTGTAAAATGAGTCAGTTCCTGTTCTTTTGGCTGGAGCTTCGTTAAGAGTTCTCAAAAATGGTATTTCGGAATGTGGATGTGGTCAGCCTAGTCACTTTCAAAGCATCCTAAAGGAAACCAACATCAACTGTGAAAAGTGACCTTTGTAACAGAACTGGTAGAGTCTAGCCCTCATTCTCAGTCACAAGGTGCACTGCAAGTCTGGCTGAAGCGGAACCTTTTATGGTACATAACAGGTTACTTCCCAGCCCCAGTCATTTTCTTTTTGATGATACAAGAGCATACAGGGCAACATCTTTTTTTTTAGCATATGATAATTAATTAACATGGTTTTACTGTTTTAACACAAAATCTGTATAGTAGCATAATATCTGATAAATATACCTTCAGCGCGTAGATTCTGCTAAAGGTGTGGCCATGCTTCTCTATTTTATACATCCTCCTTGAGTTCCTCCTGGTTTTGCTAATTTCTGTGGCTGACCTGTAGCTTCTTGTTCAGACAAAAGAGATAAGGAGGAACATTATCCTGTCCCATGATTTTTAAAGTTGCATGCAATACTCCCAGCCTGCTCCAAGCTGTTTTTCTCATTGTGTGGTGCTGGATAGTCAGAAGGCACTTACATCTCTATTCCCAAGTCCATTTTTCTCTTTGCAGGACCTTACTGGCTCTTACACCACATTTTGTGAGATGAAATGTGCTACTTTCTCTGTTGTGCAGAGGTAATCTACCCTGGTAGCATTTCCCAGCTATTAGTAGCACTGATTCAAAGTCAAGCTGTTAACCACTGTTACAATCACAGCCTAATCCTATTCAAAGGCCCGCGCTCGGATGCAGCAGCACCAGGGGAGGCTCTGCTGCATCCAGCGTGGGGCTGGAGGTATCCTTGGGGGGGAAGGGGATGATTGTCCCCTTCTCCCGTGTCGAGCCCCAGCAGCCCCTATGGGGCTGCTCGAAGATGTGCCAGCAAAATGGCTGACACAGCTCCAAGAAACCCCATGCCAGGTTTTCAGGCACGGGATGGGGGGATAGGATTTGGTAGAGGCCTGATCGCTAAGCCTGCTCCCCTCCCAGCCCTGATCCGCCCTCCTCCCCACCGCCCTCCCCCCATCCCACCAGCCAGTGGAGACCTTATCTGCCTCCGGTGGGCGTAGTTCCATCACCGGCGGAGACCTGTCAGCGCTGGCCTCCATGCTGACAGACAGGCCTCCATGCTGTCGCAACGTGCTTTATGGCACGTTTGCGACAGTGCAGAGCCCAGTCCCACCGGCAAAGGCCGGCATAGGATTGGACTCTGAGTCAATCAATGATCCATCTGAATTTGACTGCCTCCTCTAGCCCAGGGGAGGCTAAAGGAGGTAGGAGTTGGCTCCAGAAGGACTAGCTGTGTTTAGCTATAAAGTACACCTGCCCCTTTCTTTCCTTAAGAGCTGCAGCTATTTTGAGCAGGAAATGAGAGTGATGAGGGGTGCCCCACACCCCATGCCTGCCTGCTGACCACCAAGCCACTTTGGTCATCAGCTCTCTTCCCTGCTGAGAGCAAGTGGGAAGAGAATCGGGGCATCAGCAGCCACTCTCCCTCCAGCACCGCTGCAGGAAGAAGAAGAAAAAAAAGCTGCCCCTGCCGCCCCCACCTCATCCACTTGGCAGCCATTGGGCAAGGGGAGCTAGCAAACTGCTGCCACCAATATGCCCTATAAGGGGTCCGTGCTACTGCACGGACCCCTTCGTTTGCTGTGAGGCAGGGTGGGGCACCTTCCAGCAATGACATCATACAAGTTCAGCCCAGCTCCAAGACTGCACAGCTGAGCAGGAACAATGGCCCCCTCCCCCTTATCTTGAGCTCCAGTGCTGTCTCCTTCCTCCTCCAGACCATCCTGTTTAGAATACATAGGATGATGAGCAGAACATACTAGGAGCTCCAGTTAAGGGAGTGGAGGGCGAATCGCCTCACTCCACCTTGCCTCCCTCTTCGCCTCGCAGCCAGATGGGCGAGGACGTGGTGGTGGCAGCAGTAGTGGTGGGGTGTGCAATAGAGGCTTCTGGGGAGGTTGGGTGCGTAGATGGAGGATGGCCTTTCGTCTCGGGCCACTCTTACCTTCAGCGATGCGGGACTATCAAGATAGCTTAAGGATGCTGCTTCCAGATGGGGGAAAAGGCATCCTAGTAGAGTTCTGTTTGTTCAATTGCTCTAAAGAATTCTGGGATAATGTACTGGCAGAGGAAGCGGTGTTTCATGCCGCCAGCATACAGTGGAAAGGAAGAAGTGCTCTAAATCAGCGCCGTAACTACGGTGGAGCGGCTGGAGCTCCTGCTCCAGGCGCTCGATCGCGGGAGGGCGGGGAACTTACCGAGCGACGAACAGAAGCAGCATCGTTGCTTGGGCCCTCCCTCCCTCCCTGGAGCTGTTTGGCTCCGAAATGGGAGCAAAACGGGCAGGGGGGGGCGCGTCTATGTGATGCGAGGGCGCGTTGCGACGCTGGCCCCGCCCCCTCGCTCCAGGGCGTCCTCCCGACACGTTGCGCCTCTGCTGCTATCCTTGACATAATCTGCCTTTCCCCTCCCCCTTGTTCTTTATTTATTATACTTCCAAGGAGCTGTTGGTTGGATTCTTAGGTGAAGAGTATAGGTTGCCATCTCAAATTTCCTGCCCTTCTATATGAAATCAAGAGCTTCCAGGGCAGGGGTTGGGCTCCACAGTATTTGTACTGTGTAGTAGGAGGTATTCTTCTCACAATCAGCTATTTCTCCCTAGAAAGGTTTTTCTGGTCCTTGGGAAAGGAGAGAAGGGCGTCTGTGTATTGGATCATTACAGTTCCTCAGTGAAAAGTGAAATGATTTAAGTAGATGTCCACCTAAACTGCAACTGTACAAATATATTGTTCTAAGAATGTAAACAATGCAGATTACTCATGCGGAAGAAAACTTCCTAAATAGATGGCAGGAAGTAGTTTTGATGACAAAGTGCTGTCTTTGGAAAGTGAAGGCTGTCAGTGGAAACGATTGCACTGTTTTATTGGAGAAGAATTGTTCAAATACGAGTGTAGGTGTCTGACACCTGTGACCAAGACTTGGTTCCTCAAAACAAGTTCTCATTTGCCATTTCTGGACTAGGCTTAGTACAGGGAATTCCAAAAGAGCCTTTTGAATTGTAAAGTAGGGAAGAGACAGAAGGAGAAAGGTGGACATTCTGGAACATGCTTAGCTGCTTAGCTTCTGCTTAGCTTCAGAAAGGGTATTCTGAGTAGTTCACTTGATCTTACACTATGGACCAGGAATGAAGTGCAAGATACTTGAACAAAGGACACCAGGACGAACTACATTCAACAGGAAGAGTTGTTTCACTCCCAGCAACAAAGGCTTAGTGCTACAGCTACCAAAACTTCCGTGTAAACATGGATGTTGCAAAGAGAGGGAACATACGAGACTTTCTTATGGACCTCAGAAGCTCACCTGCTTCTTTGTTTAGCAGGATGTTTTTAAGAGGAAGATTCCCTGTCCTTTTCTAATGCTCCACAGGGTTAAATTAATGCCATGCTCCACAGATCATTTTAGACTGTGTTTGGTTTTCTCCTCAGAGATAGCAGGAAGTGACATTTCTAGCATGCTAGTAGGTTGATGAAAGCATGGCTCTCCACAAGAACGGAAATGACCGAAAATCAAAATGGCTGCTGTTGCTCCTCGTACGACGGCTGCTGTTGCTCCTCGTCCCTCGTACATCTCCCAAGCTCCTTTGCAGCCAATCAGCCTTCCTATTGGTCCATGAGGCAGCCATCTTTTCTAGCTTCGAGCTCGCAGTTCAAATGACTAGTGTGACGAGCGTGCTACAAGCAAAAAAAAAAAAAAAGCAACCTGAACATGCTAGAGAAAAAAAGGCTCTCCAGCGCTCCTAGCACTGGAAGGTAAAAAACAAATGCAGTCATACACACAATATGGGCTACTTACATCCAGTTGTGTGTGAGGCTTCTGTGTGCTCACCTGCCAGAGAGATGGCAGGAAAGCAAAGTAAGTTTTAAAGGATCAAGTTCCAAACATTTGAAAACACAGACAGCCCTGTATGCAAAGCATGATTAGTGTCTACTAAAGATTTACCTAAGCAGGATCTCAGTTGCTCTGATTCTCGGCTGTACTGATGGTTGGAGCTCACTCTCTTACTGTGTAAGATGCCCTGTATTCCTATTGATCTGTGTGGTGTTCTTAACATAAAGTTACTTGTCAGCTAAGGAAAATACTAATTCCCATTTCTGTTTCTCTGCTGCTGGCCCTAACTGGATAAATACTTAAAACAAAATCAACTCTAGCCGCTACAATTTCAATTTCTCTTCCTCTGCCATTTTTCCTTCTATTTTACCAAGCCTCTTTGATTAACACAGTATTCAGTTGTCCCTGGACACCCTTTTCATTGGAATGAGGCCCATGCTTCTCCCTTTGTCTCCTGCTGCCTTTTTATTCTTGTTCCTTCTTCCTCTGTACTGTTTCATTCACTGAAGTCGCACCCTTCCAGTACTTCCTTCTTGACCATACCTCTTTCATCTCCTGCCTGCTGCCCTCATTGTTTCACTCTACCATGACCATCTTCCCTACTACTTTCAATTATTTTATCTGCAGTCCTCAGAACACTGTTACCCCTGGTCTTTCTAACTACCACCTCCCTTAACCTACAAACTCTGGGCTTGCTGAACTTATTTTTATCTTCCGGGTCCTGTCTTGGGTCTCTAAGATATTGTTTCTACCAGCTTCTGAAACTAGCGAACAGTGTCACCAGTGCAATTTTCATTGCCACCTCAAAGGTCTCTCCTCATCCTTTCTGCTAAATTTGGGTTATCCATTATCCCGACCTCTTTGATGCCCTGAGCTAAGTCATCCATCCAGCATCTGTCTGTGTCTGATCAATTCCTATTTTCTCTCAGCATCTTTTTTCCCCATGTGTGTGTGTTACGCTAATAACACCAAGTTGTGTATCCGCATTGTGGTGAATGGGCCCTCTTTACACTTATATAAAGCTCCTGTTTGTATGCAACAGGGAGCTGACTTGGTTTAGCCGGTCTGTACAACCCCACCATCATGATCTCTGCTACTACCTGCTGGAAAAGCTTAACCTGGGATATGTATTGGTAGAACAGTGGGCCAGGCATTGACCCCTGGCTTTCCATTGGGTTTTGCTTAGACCTAAGTGCTGGTCAATGACTGACCATGACTTGAGGGCTAGGGAGCTGAGCTAGGCTTACTGCCATTGGAGTAGTCAACTTGGAAGGTAGAATCGCAATCCCCCCACCATCCTATAAGAAAGGAAGACTGTGTTTGGATGGTGCATATTTTGTTCCAGCACTAGCAGAGTAAGATGCACATTTCTACTTTGGGCCCAGTAGGTGAACAAGGATTTGCAACTAATTGATTTTAGCCAGGACCAAGACTCTGGTTTTTATTTCATTTTGCCTCTAAATTGCAAATGCCTGCTTTCATCCATTTGAACCTTGCCCATTTTCTCTTTTATTCTTACTGTCCAATCCTATCTCCTGCCACGTTATAACATGCATCCGCCCCAACTGAGGCTGTGCTGCATGCTATGGGGTGTGTGTAAATATTTTTACTTACCTCTTTCAGGCTGCCCAGTCGCCTACTGGTCTCCTCGAACTTATGCCAGTCATTTTGCTGGGGTAAGTACGAGGGGAGCCAGGGAGGCATTCCAGGGAGGGGTTTTGGGGATAGGATCTGGGTGCAAGTCACTGCCACTGGATCCTCCCCCTTCCTCCACATTCCCCCACTGCCGACTTCTTACCAGTGTCTGCGGAGCCTCCCAGAGCGAACTGGACCTCTTGCAGTTTGCAGCAGCAGCCCTGGCAGTGTGCAATAGCAGCCGGGCTTGTAAAGCTGCTTGCATTGCCGAAAGGCTAGTTCCAACAGCGCAGGGTCTTGGCAGGATGGGGGCCTTAATACAAAAACGTGTTTTGAAAACTTACCAGCCTTTTTCATTCAGGCCAGAGCAGAATGCTAGTGCCCCTCATTTTCTTATAGATCGCTTAGAGTTCATTTTTATTTATTTATTTAAAGAATTTCTACCCCCCCTTTCTCCCAATGAGGGCAATCAAGGCGGCTTATGCTGCAAGGTCTTGTGTGTGTATAGGTGCAGAGGAGTTGGGATTGGCCATGTCACTTGGCTCCCCAGATGCTTATTTTGCATACAGAGTACATGTAGACAGTTAAAAGTCCTATAACTTTTTACGTCACAAAATAAGTAGTTCATTCATGACTGCGATTATGTATTTACCTTAACTCATTAATAACGAAAAAAACAGTAAAGACATCTTAAATAAAAAAAATGTTTATTTAAAATCTCTCTTTGAATGTAAATACTTACACTTATGTTGACATCTGGCAACTTCTGCTTGCCCAAGATGGCATAGGGGGAGGATTGAGGAGGGAGGCTACAGGGAGTGGGGATCATAGACGTCAGCTGATGATATTGGTGAGGGAGATGGCTGCCAGCCAGACATGCAGGAGCACATGGGAAGTTTGACCATGTTATTCCAAAAATGTGTGAGCATAAATTAGGTTTTGATATTGATAAAAAGAGTGTGTTCGTCCAAAAACCTCTGAATCAAACATGTGTAAAATGAGAGGTACCCGTATTTGACTTTTTTTTTTTGTTCCAAGGCATGCACAAACTCATTTTCTTTATAAATGATTATGGAGACAAGCAAATAGCCTTAACAATCTATTGGAAACATTTCCCCCCTCCCCCAGCACTTGTTTGAATGTTTCCCTACTCATGAAAAGCTAGGATGTTGGGAGGAGACGTTCTGGCCTTGCCCTCCACCTGACATGCAAGTTTTCTACAGGCAGGAAATCTTATTTCTGTGCCCTATGCTTTTCCCCCTGATTGTGTTGATTACCTTGTACTTTCCTGGCATGCCGCCTTCCTGTTTTTGGTCCACTGTCCAATCTGGGTCTTGTGCATAGGTATTTTTCATAGGTTCTGAGTGGCTGCCAATCTTGGGGCATGAGATTAGTATTGCCTTACCATTGTATAGCACTTCTTGGATATCTCACCAGTGAGCTTGTGATTAGCAATAAAATTAGCTCTTTTCAGATGACAAACGAGATACGAATGGGTGCAGTGGCCGCCCTCAGCCTACACCAGTGGTTCCCAAACTGGGAGGCGTGGCTCCCAGGGGAGCTGCGGAAACCAGCCAGGGGAGCCGCGGAGTGCCACAGAATCCTCTCGGAAAACAATACAATGCCAATTGGCAGGCATCAACATAATGTAATGAGGAGTCGTGGCCAATGGTCACCAATGGTCAAAGAAGCTGCAGGTCGAAAAAGTTTGAGAACCACTGGCCTACACACATTTGTTCAAGGTCTGAATAGATCCCCAGGAGGAAGGGCTGTGACTCACTGGTAGAACACATGCCTTGCGTGCAGAAGTCTCCGTTTCAATCCCTGGCATCTACAGGCAGGACAGAGGAAACCTTGCCTCGGACCCTGGAGATCTGTTGACTGTACTGACCAAGGTGGACCAAGGGTCAGATTCAGTTTGAAACTCCTATGCGCATATAAGGCTACTACAATCCTATACACAATGAGAGTAACAGCGCAATCCAACTTAACTTTTTTGCCGGTTCAACCAGCGGCGCAGCGAGAACGGGAGGCCCCAGAACAGAAAAGGGATTCAAATCCCCTCCAAAAGAGGAATTCAAAGGGGATTTGAATCCCTTTTCCGTTCTGGGGCCTCCCATTCTCGCTGTGCCAATGGTTAAACAGGCACAAAAGTTAAGTCAGATTGTGCTGTAAGTCCCATTGTCCTCAGTGGAATTTGTCTCTGAGTAGACATGTGTAAAATTGCACTGCATATGTATGTTCCTCTCTGCACTCTTGGGAATCCTGAAAATCACTTGTGTGGTCTATTCAGACCTTGAATAAAAATGCATAGTTTGGAGTGGTACCTGCTGCAGGATCCTGTTCCCTGCTCACATATGTGCATTCTTAACCCTGGTTTGTTGTCTAAAAAGAGCTACTGTATCACTGCTTTGAATGGCCTTGTTTGCCTTTCTGGAGAAACAGTCACCATAACAGTTAATACGTCTCAAATCTCTAGCTCATCCTTTTGCTTATTTAGCTCTGGTCTCTAGTGGTGGTTTTATAAACACCCCTCATTGATGATATGCAAAGAAACTTCTCTAGACCAGCCAGTTTGGATACAAACATGCCCAGCTAAAAGTCTGCCTCTTCATTTTTCCAACAATATCATCAAATTCACACATTTGAATGTGAGTGGTATTTGGAGATTGATCTCTGTACAATCTAGACATTTAAAAGTGCCTGTGGCAAATAAGGATTATGTTGTCAATATACTTCTGTTGCAGCTGGGATATTGATAGGGTGAGAATTCCAACTTTTTTTCAGGTAGCTTTAACAAGTTAAATATTCTAATCATTGATATTTTTTAATCCGGACTCCATTTATTTAGAATAGAAAACGAGACTGCAAGACTTTCACATACCATTTGTAGCCTTTTAGAAGGCTCACTGTGAAGATGTAGAACTTCAGTACCTGTAAGCTAAAAAGCATCACAATAACTTTTCTCAACTTTATGGGGGGGGGGGGGGGAACTGTGCTTGTGAGAGGCTATAGGAATTTTCTTTGCACTTGCTGACTTGTTATAATGATCACTATCGAGCAAATATTGTTAGATTGGGTGCGTCCTGAAACATTTCTCCACTGTCATAGCATTCAGGAGATTTGTTGTTCATTATTGCACCTTTTTAATCCACTCTTGAATTGGCCAGCAGCACATAAATTGGTGGAAATGTTAGCATCTGTCCCACAAGGAACCTTGGCATTCATAGTTTGTGCACTCTTTACTCCTGTGAAGTAAGCTTCAGCCCTGCTTCATAGATAAGTTTGGCAGAAAGATTAAAGGTTTGCCTGAGGGCCATAATAAAGTCATTGGGGATTGTGGTTTTCAGTTACTACTGCTCAAGTGTGTTCTCACAGTGGACGCACCTTAATGTCATCACTCATGTTTTATTTATCATGTTTTGTTTACCATTTTTGCACTTTCTAGAATTAGCATATTTTGCATTTAGAGAGTAGCTTCCATTTAGTTTTTTGTGCAGTAAAGGATTTGGTTCCTGACAGTCTAAGCCTATGCGTGCCTAATCAAAGTGAGCCACATTGAATTTACTGGAACTTACTCCTTGGTGCTTAGAATTGTCTTAGTGACATTCCTAAGTGACATTCCTAAGTGTTGGATCAATGACAGCCCAATCCTATGCGGGTTTTGCGCTGCTGGAACTAGTGTTCCAGCAGCTTAAGGTTCTTTATGGCTGTCGTAAAATGCAACACACCATTCAAGAGGCCCGTTGACAACCCCCGGTGCCAGTAAGTCAGCACAGGGGCAGGGGTGGGTGGGATGGTGTGGGGAGGAACGGGGAGGAGGATATATTGAGGCCAGGAAGGGGGTGGTATCAGCGGCAGTGGTATCCAGAAGGGGGTGGGGTGGTATCTGCAATATCCTGTTCCCCTTCCCGGCCTTGATCTGCCTTCCTAGGTCCACTCAGACTTGCACCAGCTATATAGCTGATGCAGGTCAGAGTAGACCCAGCGAGGCAGCAAGGGCATATCCCTGGGCAAGGGAGCCAATGTTCCCTTACCTGAAGGAGACCTTCAGGGTCGGTCTCTCTCTTACCTGAAGGAGACCTTCAGGGTCGGTCTCTCTCTCTCTCTCTCTCTCTCTCTCTCTCTCTCTCTCTCTCACACACACACACACACACACACACACACACACACACACACACACACACACACACACACACACACACACACACACACACACACACACACACACACAGGATGCAGCATGCGCTCTGATGGCACGGCTGCATCAGCGGTGTGTGTGTGTGTGTGTGTGTGTGTGTCGTCAATAGGATTGGGCTGTGAGTTATATAATGTGGGCTCCAAATTTCACAAGCCCTAGGAGCAAACGTGTAATGCTGTTGAGTTGACCTGAGACATTGCACTGTGCATGGGGTGGGAGAAAGGCATAGGTGACTTGCAGCGCAATCCTGTGTAACCTTGCACCGGTGTAACAGTAGATGCACTAGTGTAAGTGCACTTATGTCAGTGTAATTGCACTTACACTGGTGCATCTGCTGTTACACCGGTGCAAGGTTACACAGGATTGCGCTGTTGGTCTTACTATTCAGTACATGCAAAGAAGCAAATTGTGCATCTGTCCCATGGGAAGATACCTGTACTACAGGGGTGGAGACAGCTCCCATGTATCCTCCTTTTGTACTTGCAGTATCATGTGGAAAGTACAAGTTGCTTGCACTTCCTCTTCCTCTGCTGTCACTCTGAACATTATAATGTGTGCAGCCAGCCTTAACCAGACAGTAATCTTGCTTGATAGCCTCTGGTACCAAAGAATCTTACAAATCTCATCTGAGAATTGAACTATTATGGAAATGGACAGTCTATCTTTCAGACATATTAGCTCTTACAAATTAAAGCCTATTTTTTGAAATTGGGGCTTCAGCAACTTCCTTCATTGCTTTATATGCTTTCAGCCATCTACAGCCAATGACATTCAAGTATGAGAAGGATAAGTGAACATTTGGTTTGGGGTTTTTTTGTGCTCGCACCCAGCACAGTACCATACAGCCCCTTAGAGTGCCTTTTAAATGCAGTGCTGATATCTGGCATTTACATAGCTGGGTATTGCTAGTCTGTGGACCATAGACTTTCAGAATATTAGAGAGAAAAGGGGGACAAACTCTGACATCTTTCATATAAATGTATTGTACCATCAATGTGTTTACACTGGGCAACTGATGTTGCAAGTCACAGTCGTTAAAGGCTGCCACTGTATCGATGTCACCACTACTGCCAGACAAAATGAGTTTTCAACAGTAGAAAAAGACAGCACGTCTTGAACTATTTGAGATTTGTAACACAGGGCTGGAAAAATCCCAGACACCTGGTCACCCAAACGCAGAAGAATTTCAAATCTTTTGCAACTCTTTGCAAAGTTAACTCTTTAAAAAATTGACGTTGGTGCCTAAGGAATTTGAATTATTTTTCCAGACTTGCTTGTAAGTATCGCTTGCAAACCTCCAGGGAACCTTCCATTCCATTGATAACCAAGGATAAAGGTAGCTACTTAATTACATTTATCAGCAATTAAAACTAGTTTGAGTCTGTCTTTATGGGCATGCCAGTGGTTTTGCCTTTGGGAACTTGTTCTAGAGTGTTGTGCCAGCCACCCACCTCTTCAGACCTGCTCATACTAGTATTGTCTGGCACAGTGATTAAAAATGCCTTGGACAGGAATTTCCCTGACTACATTTAGTTCAATCCAAAACTTAATTTATGGAGCAGTTTATTAATTAGTGTGAGTCAAGTGACCATCAGCTGTTATGAGTGTGTTTGACCAATACAGTCACAGGGTCTCAAGCATGCAAGAGTTGGATTCATTTCAAAAACAGCCCTTTTCTTGAGATATGTCTGCTTTTATGTCTGCGTACGTAAGATACTACTTTAATTAGGCAGCTGGGTTTCAACTGGTGGTAGTTCTGTTAAAATAACAAAAGTGATACAATATATTCTTCTTGTTTTGGAGGGATAGCTTTAAACAATAGCTTTAACACTAGGAGAAATATCCCTAAATACAAATCTGCTTCACTAAAATTTCAGGTTAAACATTTCTGAATGAAATATTATTCATCAGGCAAGATTTTTCCACTTTTAAGAACTATGGTTTATATTAAAAATTCTCATCTGCAATAGAAGGTAAATTGGTACAGAATTTGCAAAGATTTCTTTTTAATCTTCTAGCTATATACTCCTACCATTTTGTCTCCAGAGAGATTAACACTTCAAATTGCTTTTTATTCAAAGTAACATAATTGGACACAATCCTCCATCTACCAAGAACTTGTGAAGGGGCAAGCCGCAGGGACCGCATGTGTCACAGGGAATCGGGTTGAGGCAATTGCATGTTTTTGATGCAATCCTCAGTTATTGGAGACAGGGTAAGTGCAGAGCAAAAACCCCACCCCAACACCATGGCATCAAGCGATACTGACTTTTGACTTGAGAACACTGTAGCCTGACTAGTCTGCTCTCCCTGAAGTCAACCAGGTGCGCCCAAGTTAGTCGGTCTCTCTTAAGACATTTTCTTACTTTACAATAAAACTGTACGGCCAGCGGCAATGAGAGTAAGAGTAAGAGGGGCACGCTGTCTGAAAGTCCCCACTTGCTCCCTCTTTTATCAAACGGGGCTAGTGGTAGAGCCCCAGGTGAGCCTCGGAGATTGAAGCGGGGAGGGAGCTGCAGCACTCTTGCTTCTCCTCCACTGCGTGGGAGTCCCTTCCCTGGGTCCTGCAGGTCTCCTCTGTCTTGGAGAGGCCGAAGGGCAGCCCAGCCCTCAGGTAGCTCATCTTCCTCCACCATCAGGACCCTTCTGGCCTTTTGAAACTGTTGCACCTTGTCTTCCCTGCCTCTTCCTGTCCCACCCCTGTGCCGGTCCCTCCTCCTCTGTCTTTAAGGGGACAGCATCCCCTGCAGGCTTCCAGGACGGAGTAAGGCACCTCCCAGCACATATTGTTGTGACAAGAGGCTGTTCTGAAGCTGTGCCTTCACCTGTGGTGGCTTCAGCTGGCCCAAGGGCCTCCCCCCCAACACAGCCCCATCCTTAGCATTGGCACAAGAATATGCAAGTCTCCTTGGGGTAGCACAGGAAGTCACTCTTCACCTTTAAGCACGGCAGGGCAGACAAGGCTCCAGGAGGAGGTTGGTGAGTCCAAGATTGGGCAACATAGAAAAAATCTGCGCACACACGCGCACACACACTTTCTTCAACTATAAAACATAACCCTAATCAAGTTTATAAAAAGAGAGAAAAATTCTGCATGCAAGCCTGATCCGTTTCTTACCATTAATATTTCTTGGGGATGCTATTAATACATCTTTCTTCCACAGAAGGGAAAATAGCCACTACAGTACTTATTTGCATACATGCACTTAAATGTTTGCAAATATAGTATTTACCCTTTGCTTAATATGGAGACTGAGTTACAAATAAAATTTGTTTCATCACTTGTTTGAAAACAGACAGGTAGCAACCGTAATCACACTTACTTAACTGGCATACATAACCAAAGCTGTTGTGAGGTAGTGGCTAAGGGTGCAACTAGATGTGTCATCAGGAGATCTGTAACTGAATCCCCCACAGTTTTCAGAAAGCTTAAGAACAGCTGCTGTGGGGTGGGCGAATGATTGTGATCAAGGCTACAGTTATGGGGGGTATTAACCCTTTCATTCTCCATGTCATTTTCCTGATGAAAATGCCCTTCTCAAAGTTACTATTATTACTGTACAGGGAAAACCACACAGGTGTCATATGTGCTATTGTGTTTCCCCCCCATGAGGTCTGTCAGTATGTATGTTATTTTCATCAGAAAAAATGATGCAAGGGAAAGGGTTAACCCCCAGTCAGATAATTTCTCTTAAAGCTGCTATTAAACTTTTTTAAAACCGCAGGAGTTCTGATCACAGATTTCCAGATGTTATGTCTAGTTAAGCCCTAATAGCATGAGCTGAGAGGAGGTCCGCATTTCGAGTCTCTCCTTGGCTGAGGATTCACTGAGTGGCCTTCAACAAGCTGCAATGTCTTTGTTTGAGCCCCCTGTCTGCAGTGTGAGATGGTTAATGTGACCATTCTTTTTAGGGCTGTTGTGAAGGTTACTGAGATAGCATTTATGAAACATGTAGAACACTCAAAAGTGCACCAGAAGGGCCAAATCGTAGTTTTTCATAGTGATCCCAAGTTCTGTTGGGAGGTCCACTCATGGCTATGCAAGGGCTTCCCCGTCCACATCAGTGTATGGGGACAGTTCCTTGTGTTCAGTGGGGATGCACTCTGTGAGCTGGCAGTGACAATTTGGTAGGTGGGCCTTTCTTATGCCACAGCTTTGTTTGTGCAAGAAGCCACTTGGGTATGTCTAGTTACGGTAGTTTGGAGCCTTCACAGTTCAAGGTAATTGCAGGAGATTGACCTCCCAAATGAACTTAGTTCATTCCCAAAGCCAAATACATCTGCCTGTTTGCTGTATTTACAAAGGCAGTTCAAGCAGGAAATGGGGTTCTCCCTGTATATGTGTGTACATAAAATATAGATTTTAATTGTTTCCACCGACCCTGGCTTCAGAAAAGAGCTGATGTATGCATCAGTCTCATGTACTTTCATTGATCAGCTCTAAGAATATTAAATCACACCAGCCAAACTTGTGCTTTGATTCAGGCTAGAACAGGCCTGAGTATGCTGGGCTGTGACTCACAAGCCCTTGAGTCAGCTGCCTTCATATTGTTGCACAATAATGATGTCATATTTTCCTTAATATTTATTTGACCTTCTCTTGGGTGCAGTCTCCTTCTTCTGTTTGTTAATGAGACATCTCATTAGTATTGAAAAAAACATATAAAGGGTTGTCCTAAATTGGATCCTTCCCCCCCCCCCCCCCCTTTGAGCTATATACTGTAGTCTTCTGTTCTGGTTCTGAGGGATTTCTCTACTCTTAGAACAGCAATAGGGAACATTAGCTTGAATGTCACACAGTTTTTAGACAGATTTGAGCTTTTCCATATCCGGCAGTCAGACCCAGCTGAACCTTGGCTGCTACCTGAGGCAGCCAAACAGTGTGCCACCCTGCACCCTCAAACAAAAAAACAAAAACCTCTCTGAATTGAAAATCCACATATTTCCGGGTAAAACTACGTCATTTACAAGCTCTTTATTTACATAAACCAGATGTTAAGACAACTTAAAGTAAAGTACTTCTGATGATGCCCCTAATGAATGGGGTGAAACGTAAAGTTGTCTTTACATCTGGTTTATGTAAATAAAGAGCTTGTAAACGACGTAGTTTTACCCGGAAATATATGGATTTTCAATTCGGAGATTTCGTCACATCGTGATAGTCTACAAATGTAAAAACCTCTCTCGTGTGTGTGTGCTCCCCCTAGGTGGCTAGGCAAGGCCACTCTCCTTCCTGGCCGCCTCCTTCGTCCGCATGGGTCCACATGGGAGCGTTCCCAGCATGCTCAGCTCTTCCTGTTTATTTATCCATGTGGAGGAAGGAGGTGGCAAGGGAAGGGAAGGAGGCTCCCATCTAAGTAGCAAGATGAGTGGAAAGAGTGAGGAGGTGGCCACAGACAGCAGGGTTTTCTCCCCCCCCCCTTTTTCCTCCAGTGGTGCTGGAGGGAAAAGGGGGCTGTCTGTGCCCGATCTTCACATTTGCTCTCTGTTTGCTTGCCCCCTCAACTTGCCACTTGATGCGAACTTTTCAGGCTGCTTCATCAGAATACTGCAGTAGGAAATCCTAAAAATGTGCTCTGTGGGCACATTTGTGCACACAGGAGGGACTGGTTTTAACTGTCGATTTCAGTGGGAAAGCTGGACTGTGCTAGTGTGAAAGAGAAAATGCAGACTTCTAAAGTACCGTAATTTTATTCACCTTTCCACGCTGTTTGATGTTCTTATTGCTTCAGCAAAATACAGTATTCTACGACTACAGCTTCTTTTAACTACCTACTTAATTAGGAAGGTTCTATTACGATATTGTAAATAAAAAGGATTGTAAAGTTTGGTCATTATGGCTTTCAGAACTAATCATCATCAGCACAATCCCCCCCCCCCCAATTTAAAACATTTTAACAGCGCAGTCCTGTTGAACGCCTATGCCGGTGCAGCACGCGCTGCACTGGCCTAGGGTGTTGTAAATGTGGCATAAAGCGTGTTGCGTAACGTGGAGAGTAGCCAGCGCTGGTGGGAAGACCTGCACCGTCCTGCTGGCACCAGATCCAGTAGCCCAGTACGCTGGAGAAGTTAGGCGAGAGGGCAGGGAGGGGATGTAACAGGGCAAGGAGAGGGGTGGGCTGGGCGGATCGGGTCCAGAAGGGGGAGGGATCAGTCTCCTTCCCGCCCTTGTTACGCCGCCATATCCTATCCCCATCCCCTCCCAGTCCTTTTTCCCCTGACACAGGACTGCTTGATTCTATGCCAGCTAAAGAGCTGGCGAAGAACTGAGTAGCCCCATTGTAGCGGCTGGGAGTTTACCCGGGGTAAACGCCCCCTTACCCCAAGACATCCAGCCAACTTCTGCCGGGGATAGGATTCAGCGTGGGCCATATGGCCCACGCTGCATGGCCCAGGGCAGGGGTTAGGATTGGGCTGTAAGTTTCCGTTAATAATGGGAGAGATTTACACACATGCTGAGATCTCCCATTGAAATTCATCCAAAGGCTTAACTATGTTATCACATTTTTATTATTATTGCCACTGAAGTACATTTAACTCAGTGCTTGAAGGAAAACATCTTTTTGTTTTGAAGGAAACGCAATGAGTATCTACACCCTCTATTTAATTGTGGTTTACTTAGCCCTCTCATCAATTACTTAAAGTTACAACAATAACCAAATTAATTATAACCACAGACTACTACAGTTTGTTTTCATGTATATACTTTTTAAAGGTTTGCAGATACAATGTTCATATACAGTATTTGTAAATTACAAGGTCATTTTTTGTCACTTTGTGTTTGGAACTATAACCCTAATATTTCAAAGCTTTCTGCAGCACACGTTTCTATAATACAGTGAGAAATAGACACTGGAAATACGGTACTAGATTTCCATAGAGCTATGTGATATAAGAAATGGGCAGCCAATCCTAAGCTGGCCTCTGCCGGCAGTACTAGGCTCCGTGCTGTTACAAACGTGCCGTAAAGCACATTGCGCCGGCATGGAGGCCAGTCCCGCTGGCGGAGAGGCTGGCAGGCTGGTGCAGGAGCAGTGCCCGCTGGGGCACGTGCGCTCTGTGCCAGGCAGCAGGTAGGCGGGGGGGGGGAGAATAGAATGGGGGTGATGATGGGCATTTCAGGGCGGGGGAGGGTGGAGAGGAGGGGGGGTCAGGCCAGGAGGGGGGGTGCACTCAGCAGAGGCCTCCTATCCTATCCTTCCCGGGTTTGAAAGCCCAACAGAGCTGCTTGGATTTACGTCTGCCGTTTAGCTGGTGCAGATCTAAGTAGCCCCATAGAGGCAGCTAGGAATCGACACAGGGCAAGAGGACAAATGTAATGTGTAGTAAGGGCAGGTTTTTTTTTAAAGGTTTTTAATTTTAATCTGAATTAGCAATGCAGATCACCAAATCATGTATAAATACTCAGTTATTGCTCCAAAGGAAGAGGTTGTGGTCTCAAAACGTTTCTTACTGCCTTGTTTAAAACTTTATCTTGATATTTTGATCTATTCTTATGTCATGTTGAGACTATTCTTGGGACAATTCTTAGGGACACATATCAAGATTTGTACTTTGTAGGAGAGCCAACAGCTATGTGTAGAGGATTTATTTTGTTGTTGCAAAGGCAACATTTTGGATAATTATTTTTGTTCTGTTTCCATAGGTTGCCTTTGAGATCATGGTGAAGACATGGTGCTGATCCAGAAAAGTTAGTTGCTCATCAGTCGCTCAGTAGTCAGTGTAGATTCTGTTTTCTCCATCAGCAGCTACATCTGGCTACTGGGTCTCTGCTGACATCTTGTAGCATCTCTTCACTGGTACTTCACTGATGACCCTTTGGATATCTTGAACTATTATTACTTCTCCAAGATACAAAGAAAAAATTATTCAGCAGCGTCCAGAAATACATATACATATATATGCATGCATGCAAGTAAGTGGCTGAGAAGAAAATCATTCCCGTGACACAATTTATACTTTTGATTGGACTAAACAGAACTTCCTTATATGTAGAATGCCCATCATTTTGCTATAGCGATGATCACAGGTTAACAGACTGACAAAACACAGCATTTGGCTGCCATCTCTAGCAATTATCATAGCCTAGTGTCTGTATCTTATGCAATAGAGAATGAATGCATCATAGTGAAGTTTTCCTCATATATTTAAGAATTTTTCAAGTATATTTTCTCTGCAGTTCAGGAACAAAATGTGGTGATACATGTTATACACACACACTCTGTCTCTCTCACACACATACACATATGGCATTTGTATCTATGGGACCTGATCCAGGCTACTTCAGGCACAGTGCTGGCTAGTGAAAGATCCCAATAGAAGCTCTGTCTTTCTCTTCCCCGCCCCTCACACACAGAGTGCAAGAACACGTTCAAGAGATGTGTTCACTGTTCCCATGTTCTCACCAGACCCACCTTCTCTGCCCAGTCCAAATGCTCATTAATTGCTCCAGAGTATGAATACCTGCAATGAGCAGAAGGGGAGGACACAAAAGGGCTATGGGAGGGGCACATGGAATTCCCATTCACCTTCACAGTCCCTTCTGCTGCTTATGCATGTGTGAAAGCACAGGGAAGGGGTTAAACCAGGAGCCATGTTGGAATTCTCTGTGCATGGGCACTATGACTGCCTTGGAGCAGATTGTCCATAGTGTTCGCCACTCTTTGTACTAGTAGTTCACTGGCCCTTGTATGTACTGATGGGGGTGGGCACTATAAGTTCTGGTATATGTAGCTGCCTGAAGAAAAACACTCAACCTTGGAGCATGAACCTGGCATACAATGTAGAATTCTGTGTTTGTTAAGCAACAGCTACATTGTCTGCTGGGTTTCAGGCTGCCTGGAAATACAAAGCAAATTCTTACACGTTCGTTCCGCGTTCTGTTCCACGTTTGCCTTTAAATCAAGTGGGATTATAAGTGAAAAAAAAACTTATGTCTCCCAGTGACTGTTTTAACCCTCCAGTTTATGGATTTTGATTGTGCTTTTTTTAAAAGAAAAGTTACGATGCATTAAAATGAATAACTTTTGTGTTAAGGCGCTACATTTTATTGAATAAATGAGAGTGAACTAAAAGGGTATTCAAAACCTGTTAAGTGAGATCAGAGCTTCATTTTGGTAACATCTAAATGGCTTTACATATGTAGGAAGATGTTATGGTGCAGCCCTCCTAGAATTGTATCATTTAAAGTGCAGGTTAAGGAATTGTATGATTCATTTGTTCTCCACTTTAAAGACAAAACTTTCATCTTGCACATAGAAAACCACTGTGCACCAAAGAGAAAGCTAGACTAGAATGCAGAATGCATGTATAGAGTTAGGAAGCTGTTGATTTTGTTCATTTGCACACATGATTCTTCTGAACGTTTAGATCTTCTTTTGGAATCAAATTCATCTCTCATGTCCCATTGTGATCCACTAATCAGCCAAAATGATTCTCTCTTCTGTACCACCCTGAGCATTTTTTTTAGCCTGGGCCTTTTCTAGCAGCACTGGAAATCTTGTGGTGGGTTGGTTGTTAGTGTCCAAGTTAAACTAAGGTAATTTTGATTCTGATATACAATACAAAATGTCATACTCCATTTTCATCTGTTGTTGCACTGGATTTTTGTTTTGAGGTTTTGCTTCTTGCATTTTAGATTAAGTTGGACATCCAAAATTATATGACTTACAATGACCTGGTCCTGTGAATTACAGTGCAGTGGAAATAGCACTATAGCCACTACACAACATTGGTGTTTTCACCGTCACTACCACTTCACCTCCCATACTTGCTGGATTTGAAAAACAAGAGAGGAATGGGATGGATAAGGAAGTGTGGAGGAGAGAAGAGTGGTGGGCTAGAATGTCTTGAGAGATGCTATAGTGTTCCTGGGTTGTTGGAAATTCTGATGAGGCTTCCGAGAGAGCCTTGACAAATCATTTTCTTTTAGCTGTTGCTAGGCTGACATCCTTAAACTGGCATAGCAAATAAAGTTCTAGAATAGAAACAACACACCACAGTCAATTAGCAGCTTTATTTGTAGATTAAGAATTACAGGGGTTTGGTATAATCACTCTGCTTTCTGCAGCACTATACTGAATGCAAGTACATTTATAATACTCATCAGTGCATACCAGTTTAGAATACATAGTTCTGAATGAAGTTTTTTTAAAATGTGCATTTTTGACATCAAATATTATGGATGTAACCCTATTCCTTTTCAAATCCAGTGAGGGTGGGAGGAGGATTGATACCTATGGTTCTTTGCACCAGCTGCTATGCCTCCTGGTAATGGAAAGCAGCATTTGGCACCCCACTTCAGGTGCCAGAAAAACCTGGGCTACCCCCAATTGTAGCCAACCAGGCATGTAATGACGAGCCCTTATAAGATGTTTGTCTAAAATGCGTTAGTAAACCAATGCCCTGTAGAAATCACTATTGAGACATTTTTTTAAAAAAGTTACAGTTCGGGCACTATTGGACAACTAGTACATCCTCTTTTTTGGACTTCTTATCTTTGAGGCTCTTCTGCTTTTTAATCATAGAAATTTCTGTATATGCCCCTTCAGCAATTAGAATGGCAAAAACTGACACTTGCTGGATTTGCCCCTGTTGAATTTCATTGTCCAAGTATGTGAAACGTTTTGCTATCTTGCACAGGCAAACAAACAGGACTAAGGGGTAAGGGTGTGCATAGGCTAAGCCTCCGGTTTCTGCTGTACTAATCGTCTTAAATCACAGCCATGCTGCGCACTACATGTACTGAGCTAAATGGACCACTTCTCAACCTCTTAGCGCTAGACTACACATTACATGTGTCACATTTGCCCAGTGATGCTCCTATTTGTTGTAAAATGCATTTGGCAGGGGCACTCGCTCTGCAGCAGAAGTGGCAAGTGCATATCTCCTTCCCCTGCCACCTGCTTTCCCACTGAACCACTTCTACTCCCTCTCGCTGCTTTCCATCTGCCAGCAGCATTCTCAAAATATGTCTCAGGGTCTGGAACCTTGGACAGGGGAAAAGCAGCTGAGGCATCCTCAAGACAAAAGCAGCTAGCAGGGGGAGGAATTAAGCACTTCATCCTTCTCTGCAAAACACTTTCTTGAGGGCACTTTGCAAAGGGGAAAAAAGAAGTCAGGCTAACGTTATACATGGCTGCAGTGTAACTTGTAGTTAAGACCTCAGAGTGAGAGAGCCTTGCTGCTCATGGGCCTTGAAGGGCAATTCTTCTCTAGCATGTTTTTCCCCATTTCTAATGATGAGTACCACGTTATAAGGATTTTGTGTCAGCTTAGCTGTTAGCAATGAGTCACCTCCATCAGTTTCACTTCCCACCACATTTCAGTTATGCTCATGGTGTTGAAATAACCAGTTTGGGCATGTGGTTGAGGTTCCTGAATGGTTAAATAATGTTATTTGCACTTGTCAAGAAGCAGGTTAAAGATCCAATATTACTAACTTCTTTGCATTCAGTTTTGTCAGGCAGTGGCGGGGGCTCAAGTAACAGAAAGCTGGGTCTTAACCTATTGCATATAATAAAAAGGTAAAAGTGACCCCTGACAATTAAGTCCAGTCGTGTCCGACTCTAGGGTGTGGTGCTCATCCCCATTTCAAAGCCGAAGAGCCAGCGTTGTCCGAAGACGCCTCCGTGGTCATGTGGCCGGCATGACTCTTCTTGCCGCAGCGCGTAGCATGCGGCTGGAACATGGAGCGCTGTTTACCTTCCTGCAAGCGGTACCTATTTATCTACTCGCATTGACATGCTTTGGAACTGCTAGGTTGGCATGAACTGGCCAAACAACGATCGCTCACCCCATCGCGGATTCAAACTGCCGACCTTTCGAACAACAGCTCATGGTTCAGCGGTTTAACCCACTGCGCCACCCGCTGGCCTATTGCATATAATAGACACTGCCAAAGACATGGTCTCTCTTTCTCTGAGCTTGCCAGGAGCATCTGGGTTGCCACTTTCGGAGACTCTGTGGACTAGGTGAGCCATGTGGTGAATTCTCTTTTGACATGGTAAAATCATCACGGGATTTTCAAGGGTTTGGTGTTCCTTAGCTCACTATACCGTATCCAACTATGTTGTTGCTTGGCAGATTATTTTAAATCAATAGTTCAGCCCTTCCCCCCTGCCATCTTTCCTCTATGCAGAGCATTGGTCTAGCTAGCAGCATGTAGATGAGAGATGCTATGTGCGTCATGTAATATTTCTGCTCCACCCTTCAGCCCATCAAAATCCCCAAAGTGACTCGTTTCCATTATGTCTCTGCCCTGGCTGTGGAGTCTCATTGAACAATCAGATCAGAAACAAGTACATTTCTGTTCTAGTCTCATATCTTGTGAGGTAAGCACGTGGTTTAACTTGAAACAAAATCATACAGATTTGGTAAGATGGTGCTAGTGTAAACAATGTTGCTAGCTCTTGTACGTTTGTTGTGGGTCTTGTGATATTTATTTTCCTTTAAGCACAAGCCTCTGCAATCATGTTAAACAGTGGGGAAAAAATACTCGTAGCTAGATGTTCTAAGTATAAAGAAAAGATGTGAAAATATGAATAAAAAAATATTCAAAACATGTTTTCCCTAAATCACTTACTGACTGCCTGTACTTATGGTGCTAGTTACTGTACATTAGTGGCATGTACATCACATTACTGTACATTACATTAGTTAAGAGAAGCACTTTTTGGCTGTAAGTCCCTGATTCCTGTATGCAGAAAACGTATCGGAAAGCAAGCATGCACATATAAATCCGGGGGGGGGGGGGGTGTTGTGTAAAATACAAGGGATTAGGCTTTTGCTTTTGTGTAAATATGATGAAAAACCCCAAAATTACCAACAACACCCTATTTAAAACCAGTTTTTCATGTTAGACTATCCCAACAAGTTGTTACAATTGCAATTTAGAGAGAACTTGTGAAAATCAGTGTGGTGTAATGATAGAGTATTCATTGGATTTGAGCAATGAAGGTTCAGGTCCTGTTGGAATTTAAGTCACTCTCAGCTTAACCTGCCTTGCAGGGTTGATGTAAGGCTGAAATGCTGCTCTAGATTTCCTTTGAGGAAGAGTAAAATATGAATGTAATAATGAACTTCAGAACCAATAAAAAGTACATAAACCAAGTTTTTTGTGTGTGTCACATTTTGTAGACAAGATTCTATGTTCTTGTTCTGCATTTTTTAATCTATAACGAGCGCTATTTTGCTTCTGTACTCATAATCACTAACCTATAGAGTTCCTGTTTCACCTATGAGAATGCTTCGAAAAAATATCCATCCTTTTCACCCCTCTGATTATGGCCCTTGGCTAAAAGCCCTTAAGATTACCAATCTGTATTAAATTGATGTGGGGTATATACGAAAGAAGGATGTCACACCTCTTTAGAGAAACTGCCTCACACGGAGAAATTGAGTGAAAAGTGTTAATTTTGGTGCAGGCTCTCTTTCCTGGTTCCTATTTTTGCTACTATACAGTACATGAAAAAGTGCAATCCTTTTAAGACAGGTTTCTGAAGAAACCTGGAATCTCCAGACACTAACAGTACATGTAGGCAATATTGAGTCAGATGAATGAATGCTCTTACTCCAAATAATCTCAAAGTGTGGATTTGGAAATGAGCACACAGTAGGAGGACAAGATAACTGCTCAAAGAAAGTGAAAGGCCAAAGGGGAAACGATGCACGCCAACAACATTTGAAAGAGGATACAATGTGTAGATGTTTATATGCAAATGCCTGAAGCCTCAGAACTAAGATGGGGAAGCTGGAGTGCTCGGTGGAGAACATAGACATAGTGGATGTAATGGAAAACTGGTGTAAGGAGAGAAGTTTTGAGATATGTTTATTTCAGGATACAAACTATAAAGAACAGAGAGGGGTGTATGGGGGGTGTTCTCTATGTCAAAGAGGTTATAGAATCCAATAAACGCTCAGGGGAACCAAATTCCACATAATCATTGTGGATGGAAAAACCCAAGTAATAACTTGGGACATACCATTGCCCTCCTGATCAAAATCCTGAGGGTGATCTTGACTTGAAGAAAGAAATCAGGGAGGCATCCGAAGGAAGAAGAAAAAAGCAGTAACGAGTGACTTCAGTTACCTTCACGTAGACTGGATTGCATTCATGTTCAAGTCAAGACAAAGAAAGAACATCTCTAGATATGTGCAATAGAACTGTTATTTTTGGAATCAACAAGAGGGGACATAACCCTAAACTTAATCCTATGTGGCACCCAGGCCCTGGTGTGAGATGTAAGTGTTGTTGAACCAATAGGGAACAGTTTCCATAGTGCTATCTAGTTCAACATATATGTAACTTGAAAGTCCAACATAGACACATTTGACTTCAAAAGAAGAGACTTCTCAAAAATGAGGGAACTAGTAAAAAGGAAGCAGAAAGTGAAAATCAAGGGGGCCAAATCTTTTGAAGATTATTTAAAATCAAAATAATAGAAATTCAGGTAGAATGTATATTGCTAACAGCCCGATCCTAGGCTTACCAGATTTCCCCTGATGCGGGGGGGGGGAGGGCGGCAGTGATGTCACTGTGGCGGGACCAGGAATCGTAACTTCACCGGGGGCGGGAAAAATAACCGGGGGCGGGGTCTTCCCTCGCTGCAGCGTGCTAATACGCTGCGTCTTCATCTTTATCCCAGCCTTGTGCACCTGCGCAAGGCTGGAATTGAATTCGGATGCTTTCTGAGTGTGCAAGGCTGGAAGGTCTCGGAAAGTGCGTCTAGCCTCACGTGAGTGTGCGTGAGGCTGGAAGTTCTTGGAAAGCTTTCTGAGTGCTAAGAAGATGAAGATGCAGCGTATTGGCGCCGCAGCACCGCAGGGGCAGTCCTGGATGGCCGGAACAAACAGGAGACCTGCTGGGAGCACGTGATTTGGGCTCCTGAACCGGGATTGTACCGGCCGGATCCAAGACTATGGTAAGCCTACCCAATCCTATCAAGGGCCTATATCAGTGGATCTCATGATCTGCTGCCATAGGCTCTGTTGCGGCAGTGCGAAAGCTGCGCCAGCGCCACCATTGCATGTGATGGAACCACTGGCGGAAATGACCAGCAATTCCATGCGTGCGTGACACTCCATCAGCCCACGTAAGGTGGCAGAGGGGGGTGGTTTGTGGGTGGTTCGTGGGTGGTTCGGGGACAGCAGGGGGTGAGGAACAGGTTAGGGGGGGTGGATCTCGGTGCCAAAGACACACAACAGATCCTATTTCCAATTTTTCAACCCAACATGCCCCGTTACTCTCCTCAGATTTACGCCAGCTATATAGCTAGCATGGGTCCAAGGAGATCCAGAGACAGCAGAAGGCCTACCAAGGGTCAAGTAAAAAAGTATTTAAGTTTTTTACTTGCCTCTCATTGGCCTTCTGGTCACCCTGCCCCCATAGCATGCAGCACACGATCCATTGGCACAGGTGCATGCTATAGCATGGTGGGGGATAGGATTGGGCTGTCAAGAAGAAAGACCCTACTAGGTCCAGGAGGATCCAGCATGGCTCACAAGCAGAGTCAAGGAAGCTATAAAAGACAAGAAGGGTTTCTTTAGAAAATAGAAGTCTTGTCCAAGTGAGAACACAAAGGAACAGAAACTCGTGTGCACACACACACAGAGTAAATTGACAAGGGATGTGAAAAAGAATGAGGTGCATATATTAAATAAAAAGGTCAAGGTGTACAATAATCTATCAAAAGCAGGAAACCTGCCATAGGAATAAAGGGAAAGTTTAAAGAGAATATGGAGATTACAGAGAACCTGTATGAATTGTTTACAGGTATGAATCTATATGAATTCTGTCTACGCTACAGAAGATGTAGAGCAGATACCTATGTCTGAACTTTCCTCCTCAGGGAGAGAGTTTGAAGAACTGAGTCAAATACAAGTGAAAGGGGTTGAGGTTCTCTAGAGCACACTGGCAAATTAAAGATTAACAAATCACTGGGTCCAGATGGCATCCACCTAAGAGTTTTGAAGGAACTCAAATGTGAAATTATTGATCTATGTAACGTATCCTGTAAATCAGCCTCCATGCCAGATGACTGGAAGGTAACCACTGTAACACTAATGTTTTAAAAGAGATCCAGGTAGCATTTAGAAAAGAACAGGCCAGACAGCTTAACATCTCTTCCAGGTGGAAAGCATAACAATAAAACTATTTAGCATATAGAAGGCCAAGCCTTGCTGAAAGAGGATCGGCATGGTTTCTGCAATGGGAAGTCCCGCCTCACTAACCTCCAGAGTTCTTTGAGTATGTGAGCAGGCATGTGAATAGAAGTGATCCAGTTGCCATTGACAACATGGGCTTTCAAAAAGCTTTTGATAAAGTCCCTCACCAATGACTCTTTTGTACACTTAACTATCATGGAATAAGAGGACAGATATTTTTAAGGATTTGGGACTAGGATCATCCAATGAAGCTGACTGACAGGAACTTTGGGATGGAAAAAAGGAAGAACTCTTCTCACAGAGCATAATGAAATTGGTTGTCACAAGATGTGGTAGTGGCCACCAGTTTGGATGGCTTTAAAAGAGGATTGGACAAATTCATGGAGAACAGATCTATTAATGGCTACTAGTCATGATGGCTATGCTCTACCTCCAGGCTCAGCAGCAGTATGCCTCTGAATCCCAGTTGCAGGAGAGAGAAGTATGCTTTCCTCTTCTGCTTGTGGGCTACTCGGGTGCAGCTGGTGGTCCACCATAGAACGCTGGAGTAGCTGACCTATGTTATGTAAGCCCAGACATAGCTGCCTCAATTGTTTCAAAGGAAGGCAGGGTTGAAATCAATAAACAAATAGAAATACTCCCTAAAATTGCTTTGATTTAAATGACACCTCTAAAAAGAGTCAGATTTAAATCACCAATCTCATTTTGAAATTAATAATGTTTCCTGGATAATCATCTAGGTTGCTATAACAATTAAAACATTAGATTGCTACTAAATATAGCGTTTCATACAAGAGTCCAAAATCTTTGGCTATGCAACTCACATGCCTTTTGTATTGCAGAGTTACATTTGCTGAGACACTACTAAGAGACAGATATCTGTTTGGCTCTCTCTGTTACACATGCAATGATATTATGCAAGACAACTTCCTTGAAGAATAAAGTTACAATACTACCCAAACTTACTTCCAAATAAGTATCATCAAACAAACTGGGATTTGCAGCCTGACCTTTCCAGAAGCAAGGCATGTTAGTAACTGGGCAAAATAGCTTTTCTGTGAGATGAAAAGTTAATGCCTCTATTGTTTGCTAGTAGAGCAACAAACATCAATAGCTTTGAGAACTGGGCACATTGCAAGCTCAGAGAGCATAAACTAAGAGGGCATAAACTAGAGAAAGGGTTCTCAACCAGTCAGGGGTAGGATGGGATGGGGCAGGGGGTGGACCGCCCCTGGACAGCAGGCAGGGGGGCATCATACCAGTGGTGCGGGCGATCTGGGCGGCGGCGATCCAGGCGGCGGAATGGCTCAGAGGAACCTGCAGAAGGCTCCTGCCTCCTCCGTGCTGCATTTGTTTTGGCCCCCTCCCTCCTGCCCCACCCCCAAGGGACGTTTGGCTCCGCCTGACATCACTCATGGGTGGGGTGAGTGATGTCAGCGCCATGAGGTGTGGCGGCTGGCACGATGCCAGCTACACTACTGCAACCAGTGGTACTACCAGCTTGCTATGTACAGAAAGCATAGTGAAGAAAATGTCTCCCACTGGAGGAATGAGAAGACATATGTATGATGACCAATACAATTAAACAAACAGAGAGATATTATCTTCTTCTCTATTTAAATTGAACATATTATATGGCCTTGATATGATTTGCTTTTTCACATTCACAAATAGTGCTTTTGAGAAATTTGCAATATCCTAGGCTATACTTTGTTCTTTAGGTTGCTTAGTAACACTGCAAATGCTAGACTTCTCTCAGTCAAGTCAAAAAGCAGCTTGAGCTGTCAATGCAAAATACCTCCCCAGAATTAGTATCTATCAAGCTAGTGCTGCTACACTTCAGATCAATCTATTTGCCTCCAGTGGCTGCTTATTCCCATATAGAAAATAGATCTTCCTTTATGGTTACAAGCAAACCCTGTGGACCATATGGGCATTGCCAACTCTGAAAGATAGAGAGAAGTGCTGAGTTGGACCAGCATAGTGTGACCTCTCTCTTCCTCACAATGACAGAAGAATGGGTATAGTTTCTGGCGGTTTTCCATGTTTAACTATATTTCCATAACTACATTGAACTGAGTTATTAGATTATTGTCACTTTGCTGCAGGATTGTTTTCAAGGCTGCAGCAATTTTTTCCCCTGACAAAGTTCCTTTAAATAGGAAAGCCATCCATATGCACATTTTTCTCCCAGGTTTCCTTAGTCCAGCCTGCTCAGCTATAACTGCTACCAGTGCAGCATCAGCAGCTGTAAAGGGTATCATCTGTGCTGAGAACAGGAAATATGAGCTGCTGTTCCCTTAAGTGCACCTTCTCTATTGCCTGAAATTCTCTTAAGCAATCTGCATTTGCGCACACAAAATGTTCCTTTTCTTGTTTTCTACTTGGATCAAATTATAAACAAACTTATACAGCATATGCCACATGCACACGCGCGCGCACACACACACACACACACACACACACACACACACAGACACAGAGTGTGTACCTAGTATATGGCTGATTTTGGCCTCATTCACTTAATACAAGTGTTCTTACTCAATTGTCTAGTGGACCACAGCCTTCATTGTGATTCTGCCAGAGTTTTTCATGAATTATGACTAGTTTACATCGACGTATCAGCTCTACTTGGTAATAGTAACGTTATGATTGAGCTCCTACTGCTTCCTTCTTTCCCCCCATCTATTTGCCTTAAGCCTCAGAGTAAGGAAAGAGTCTTCACCTATACTTTGAAATAGGTGCAGAAAGACTATATGGCTAAGCAATCAGGCCATTTTGTGGATATGCTGTCTTCTTTGTTTGGGTCCCCCCAGGACAGTAGCCTTAGCTAGCACACTTGCTGAGATTTGTATGCACCAGCCAATTGAGCATCCAAGCCCACCGGACCAGTGACATAATCAACTCTTCTCTAGGTTTCTTAAGGTCAAGTCCAAGGATGGTTGAGTGCATGCCACTTGGCTCCTTCAGAGATTACATCTCTCTGTGGACAAAGTCTCACCCACCTCCCTGGGATCAGAGAGATATGATGACATCTTCAAGCTGACTTTAGTTAAAGAACATTGAGATTTAGATGCATTTGGGAATTATTTTCCTTTGAGGTTTATTCGCACCAGGCCAAGCCATTTCCCAAACCTGCTTGTTTTTAGTTCCTCTTTGTATTATCCAACCCCATCCCACCCCTTCTATTTTTAATAAACTCTTTTTATGTTTGAGTTCTTTAACTCCCTGTGGTTGGTTGAACTCAATCGTAACCTTGCAACCAGGGTCTCCTGGACCCTGAGCAACACACTATGGCATAGATTTGTGGGGAATTTGCCAGATAGAAGTGAGGGAAACTTGAAAGGGTGGACCGGTCTCTCTCTACCTAGCTTTGACCTAATGATGGCAGCAGAGTATACTGATTTTGGCCTTGGCGTTGAGGCAGATTAAGTGAAAAGGAGGGGGGCACTGGACCCTGGGCTTCCCCCTCTTCCCCTGAATACTACAAGTTGTCTGCCTGCTTCTGTTTCTAGAAGGCCAAGTTCTAGGACTTTAACAGCCTGATCCTTTCTAACCATAGAGTGGCAGAGCACGTGCTCTGCCGCTTTAAGCTGTTGCAAATGTGCCATAAAGCACGTTGGCAACGACTCTGGAGTAAGGGCCGCCGACGCAAAGGCTGGCAGCCCTCACTCCACCACCCTCTGGACCAGGCACCCACCAGTGGAGGTAAGTCCTGCACCAGTCAAGGGAACTGGCGATAACAGAATATATCTACAGTATTTATATATATACAGTATTTATATACCACCTTTCTTGGTCATTGGATTTCTCCTCTGACTTTAATTCAAGGCGGTGTACATGGGTAGGCTTCCCTAACCCCCCTAATGAGAGGTTTTACAAAATAAATGTCCAATCTTTCATGAACAGCTACATTCCAGATGGTATCCTTTTGCAGCCTGGCTTTTCTGCTGGCTGGCGCCTCGACCAACGCAGCTGGTAGGTGAAGGTTTCTAGATATGTAACTAGGGAAGCATTTCTGCTCCTTTAGCTCATCGTCCACCAGTTTGATTTTTGTAAATGAATCCACAGATGAGATGACACACACAGACCTACAATGAGATATGAAAACTAGAGTTGAGTAAAGTCTCTCACAAGTCTTCCTTGTAAATCTCCCGTCAGAATGGAAATATTTTGATGTTCTTGTTAAGTACATCCAGTTCTCATCCGGGCACTCTGTAAACAAGGACAGGTGGAAGGTTTTTTTTAACCAGCTTATGCATTTTTTTTTCTGATTGCAGCAAATCATGTGAAGGGGGAGGAAAAGCATTTTGTGTTTGATATACTTTTGAAAGCTATAATTTTCCAAGATGATTTGGAGGAAGATGCTGAAAAGAACAATTTCATTCTGCGCACCTCAAGAAAAGGCCGTCTGTGTGCCTGCACAAATGGAGGAGTGACGTTGGAAGCCTTGTTGTTCATCTCTGAGCAAAATGTGGACCGTCTTCAAGCCACTTAGGTGCCAATTCCCCCCACAATTGGCTAAGTAGTACCAAAATGAAAGTGGATGAGGAGGAACGGGAAAAGATGGTACCAATCAACTCGTATTGGGGTTTCACTCCACAGTCACTCCTTTGGATTGACCTGCTAGTTTGGACGGCCATTTGAACTAGTAGGGATTAACGTAACAAGCAACGTAGTCCAAAATTTCAGAAATTCCTGGGCAGCAGCATTGCCAGGTCTGAGGAGGAAACGACGTTCAGCATACATTCCTAAACAACCCCAAAAGGTGTTGAATGTACAAAAGGAGCTGGTGGTGCAAAAGGTGGCATGGAAGAAGGGGCGAGGTGAAGAACAGAAGCAGATCCTTTTAATGCATTCTTTGTTTTATGAGAGTTTTATATTTATAACAAACTGAAAAGGTAAATACTGTACTCATAAGAAGAAAAAACAAGATCGCCGTCCAATACAGAATTTGTCCACACTTAAGCCTCTTTTGAAAACATTTTTGTTCTGAATTGATTTTTAAATTCTTATGGTTGTAGCCAGCTGGACTGTTTTTAAGATTCTTTTACTACTTTTTTTTTTAAATTTTATTGAGCTTGCATTCTATTTACTGATATTTGTAATTTTGTATATTGCTTGGTTTTGGTTTCGTTGTTAGCCACCTTGGGATACGAATTCCTAAAACAAATAAAGTGCACTTAAGCACAGTTAACTCAGTGTTGTGCCCAAAAGAGGTTGCTAAAAATGTAAGCTGCTATTTTAACATATAAACCCAATTCTTCTTGTTAGATAAGATGATCTGGCAGCACTGATGAGCAGGCGTTTTGCTGTAGTACTGGCACTATTTAATTTACAGTCTGTCTCATCCTGCATATCTGCTCTCTTCCATCTGTTAATGTTCTGTAGCTCTCTCTTTATGATAAATACTTGCCTATAACTCCCTTCCCCTCCTCCCAGCTTCCTCCAATTATTTTCTGCATGCCCTTTACCCTACCTGAAATTTGTCCCCTTCTACAGTCAAGCTGCTTCTCTGTGGAGGAAGTGGTCTACATCGAGACAAAGCCAGGGGAAGGATTGCGAATGGCCTGTCGCTCCCTGGTGGCAGGTTAGAACGGGCACGAAGGCTCAAGTAAGTACGTGGGGGTGCACCCCAGGGCAGCAAAGGCGGGCATGCCCCGACGTAACACCCCACAGCCGCCATCTGGTGCTGTGAACGGTGCAGGGCAGGCCTTGACCCGAACCTTGCAGCTAGCGCTAGATGCTATCCAGCTCTGCGCCAGCCTAAATATCTTGCTGTCCTGGCCCCTGCAAGGGGCCGACAGTAAAGGCCTGCTACCCTGCGGCCTTGAGTCTGGGTGACACCTGCCAGCCTTCAAGCCCGCATGCTGTTAGATTTAACATTGCCTTAACACCTGCAGGTCTCATAACCTTTCTCTTCCTGTTATTTACTTAATAAAAGTGGCCCTTTCACCCATATTACTGACTCCTGTGTTCAATGGGGAGTGCGTGGGCAAAGCCAGGGGAAGGATTGCGAATGGCCTGAGTGAGAATGACTTGGTAGTGGCCAGGGTCAAGCTACTTCATTAACCTGGCAACATAAATGGCAATTGCATCACTAACACCAGCTGCATAAGAGTTTGTTCTGCTTAACACCAGGTGCTAATGTAAGTTTGCATAGTACATGTAAGTTTGCATATATATATATATATATATATATATATATATATATATATATATATATATATATATATATATATATATATATATATATATAAGTAAAGGTAAAGGTATCCCCTGACAATTAAGTCCAGTCGTGTCCGACTCTAGGGTGTGGTGCTCATCCCCATTTCAAAGCCGAAGAGCCAGCGTTGTTCGAAGACGCCTCCGTGGTCATGTGGCCGGCATGACTCTCCTTGCCGCAGCGCGTAGCATGCAGCTGGAACACGGAGCGCTGTTTACCTTCCCGCAAGAGATACCTATTTATCTACTCACATTGACATGCTTTGGAACTGCTAGGTTGGCAGGAGCTGGCCAAGCAACGAGAGCTCACCCCGTTGTGGATTCGAACTGCCGACCTTATAATCACTCCTTATTGCTTTTGGCAAGTTTTTGCTATACATGGAAGGATGAAAGCAGAAAAAGCTCCGATAGGGATTGCATATGCCAGAGTCTGTACTGTGCAAAAAACGAACAAAAAACACTGGCGTACATATAAGCAATTATTTAACAAGTAGCAGTAAATGCTGAAGCAATGGGGTAGAGAAGGCTACAGGTTGCCTGTAAGGCAATGGCTGAAATCATTAGGAATCATTTGCTCTCTACAGAGCAATTGTGTGGTAAATGCTAATGCTGCCCAATACACAAGAGGTTAAGTCACCCTGGTAACTTGTTTGAACAAGCCACTGATATAAACTGAATTTCCAAAGGGAAATTCTCTGAGGCCACCCTTCCAGAGTTTCACAAAGTGTTTGGTTTGGTTTACAGCAGCAGTTCCCAAACTTTCTAGCACTGGGACCCACTTTTTACAATGACACTCTATCAGGACCCACCTAGCCTTACAAGATTTTTAAAAAATGTCATCTAGAAAGAAATATTTTCATTGATTGATTGATTTAAAAGTAATTTTTTATTTATTTGCAAATAATCCATTTCTCATAATGAGGCAGCCCTAATGAATAGCCTCAAGGATTGAGGGGCTTAGTTATGTGACCCAGCCTTCACCTGCCCCTCCTAACTGTCATTGACGGATCTGAAAAAAGACGCTCAAACATTATCTCCCTATATTTACACAAGCTTGCAAACTGCAGGAGCTCAGCTGTTTGCAGGGCAATTAGCAGCTATCTGTTTTTTGAATAGCCTCAAGGCTTGAGGCAATTAATTATCTGATATGTCCATCACCCATGTTTTCATTGGAGGTTTTGTGAGATGCACCAGAAATTGAGTCACTACCCACCATGTTGTTCTCACTGGTTCTTACCTCAGCCGTCCTTTCAGGTCTGTTGTAAGGTCTGAGTTCAGGATGTACTGTAAGCCACTGACAGCCCATTCCAACCCAACTCCTCTCCAAGTCAGGCATAAGTGTGGCCTAAGTGCAGCCTAAGTTAGGCAGAAGTTATGTCTGAGTTAGGTCAGAGGTATGCCTGAGTTAGGCAGGCTGCAGTTTCTGTGGCCCAGCACCACCCCAGGATCCAGGCAACACTTACCACCCAGGCAGGCAGGCTCTCCAGGCTCGGTGTCTGGCTCGGGCATGTGCAGGCCTGTGTGTCTGCACGTGTCAGCGTCCATCCATGGCAGCTGCCACAGTGTCTGTCTCAGCCCGGTCGCAAAGGGGCTGACCGCAGGCAGGGGGGTTGCGCCAGTCATGTGGTGGATGCAGGGCAGGTGACAGGTGAGCGAGGTGCGCGAGCCAGCTGCCACAGAGCACCCTGTGCATCAGCCACCTGCTGCAGGGGAGAGTGGCCGTCCCCCCTCCTGCAGAAGGCGATGCCACCCCCATGCCACGTTGAGGCTGCACGTGGGAGCCATGGGGGGAGCGGGGGAGGGAAGGGAAGGAGGGGGTGGGAACGTCACACACAAGGGGGGGGCTCATGATGTCTGGAACTGCCTCTGACATGACTTGCCCGTGCGCTGCCTGAAGCCCTGGACCTCCAGGGCCGGGGCAATGCCCACAAAGAAGGCATCCCGGCGTGCGTTCTGCTCTGTGCCCCGGCCAAGACCGAGAGATGCCTTGGGCTTGTCTACTGCGAGCGTGAAGGGCTCACGCAGCTCATCACGCCCCCAGATGGGGCGACGACGGCGCCTCTCGGCAGGCACTCTGGCAGGGTGGGGGGTGGCCAGCAGCCATCATCAGGGAGTGGGGGGGAGGCAGACACACAGGCAGGCGGACAGTGGGTGCTGGGGAGGGGCACGGGTGGGTCAGAGACAGACAGACAGACAGACAACAAGGCTGGTGGGAGAGAGATTCCGAGAGAGGGGTCTGCAGAGACCAATAGGGACACAGGGGTTGCTCCGCAGATGAAGGCAATGCAGAAACAGGCGCCTCTTATGCAGACGGACTGTGGGCGGAAGCGGCTGCATTACGGGCGGACCTTCGACGGCAGCGGCTGCATTATGGGCGGACCTTCGACGGAAGCGGCTGCATTACGGGCGGACCTTCGACGGAAGCGGCTGCATTACGGGCGGACGCCCTGGCTGGCGAGATCCCCGGTTGCTGAGCGGCCACTACACAGATGCAGCGGCCACAAGTGGCCCTGCTATGCACTCAGTGGCGCCTGTCACTGTTTGCCTGCCTGAGAGGCCCCTCCAACTCCCCCTCCCCTCTGTCCCATGAGGGTCTGGCAGCCTCCCTGCTGTGTTCTCCCTGGGAAGGAAGTGGCAGTCCCTGGAAGGGATTCATGCAGGGGCTTCAGTGCTGGGGGCTGTCTGTGTGTGGAGGGCAATGCTTGTGTAACACTGGGCACATATGTTTCAAGGAGGCTCTGCCCGAGGGGCATCTTTATTGTTCTGGAACGTTAGCAGAGATGGCCAGGCGAGGCTGCCAGGGGTAGTCACAGCAGACAATCTGAAAGCAGCAGCAGCACACATGCCCCATGGACCTGGAGACGCAGGCTCTTCCCCTGTGGAACCACAGCCTGCTCCATAGAAAGGGGAGGGACAGCAAGAACGACAGACAGGGAGGTGGAGCAGCAGCAGCGCCAGCAGCTGAGGAGGGTTGCAGGGCTGGCTCTCTGACAGCAGCAAGGCAGAGGACCGTGGGGCAACCAGACTGCGGGCCCAGGGGTGCTCACAGGAAGGTAGGTGGTAGTGGACGTTCCTGGGGAGACAAAAAACAAGGGGGTGTTACATGGCAGCTGGTGTGTGGTAGCAATCACCAGTGAAGACAAGCCAGTGTGTCCATTGCAAAAGCCTGCAGGGAGAGAAATAACACAGCTGATAGGTGTGACACACGTAGCATGGTCTGAGCTGCTTACCCGGGTGTAAGGCGAGCATGATCCTGTAAGGGAAAAGGGTCAAAGAGAGAGAAGACAACACATATCTTGGGTCACAACCATGGCAATCCTAGCAATACTGACCTGTCAGTTGACCCTGTGGAGAAAAAGGGGGGGGGGAACAGCTGGTGTCTACAGACGGTTAACAGCACCACCACCACACTCGTGGTGTTGTATGCTCACATGACAACAGGCGGCAATCCGACACAACAGTGGTAAAGCAGCAGGTATCCTATATATTATAGCAGGCATTGCAGGCAGGCATCTGACAACTCATTGGTAAAGAGGCATTTCAGAGAAGGCATTGCAGGCAGACATGAGAGGGCACATTGGTAAAGAGACATTTCAGAGAAGGCATTGCAGGCATCTATGAGACTACTCCTTGGTAAAGAGGCATATCATGGCAGGCTATGCAGGCAACTATGAGACAAGACATTGGTAAAGAGGCATATCATGGCAGGCTATGCAGGCAGCTATGAGACAAGACATTGGTAAAGAGGCATATCATGGCAGGCTATGCAGGCAGCTATGAGTCAAGACATTGGTATAGAGGCATGTATCCTACCTATATTTCTATATGCAAAGAGGCAGATGTCAGAACACATGTCAGCACAACCCCTGCTCTTACCTGCACTTACCTGCTGGTGTTGTTGCCTGTGTGTGTGTGGGGGGGGGAGAGGCTGGGAGAAAGACATGAGTTAGCAAATGGTAGCATGGAGACAGCTGCCCAGGTACAGCTGTAAACAGTTTGGCCAAAGCCAGAACAGCCATCTCTGCCCTTGAGGGGGGCAGAGAGGAGAAGAGAAGAGAGAAGTGGGGTGTTTGTGAATTTTGCCCTCCACCGACAAAGTCCCACTTTGTGGCTGTGGGGGACAGAACCCCACACCACGTGCTCACAGAGAGAGAGAGAGACTGGGGGCCTGGGGCTGGGCTTTTGTGGGAAAGAGGCTGGGTGGGGCTGGGTGCTGATAGGCTCCCTATCTTAGGCATAACTCTGTCGGTTTCCAGACCTAGCAGGCCCAACTCCGTCCTAACTCTGACCTAACTCAGGAGTAGGGTGTTAGAAATTTTCAGGAGAGGGCTGGCTTGGGTAAGGTAAAATGGCTCCTATGGGTCTCCTCGAATTTGGGTCCACCTTTTTGGTCGACCTAACATTTGTGTCAGCATTTGTGTTGGAGGGGGCGTGTCTGTGCTTGCCAGGGTCTGGAATCCAACGTTAATTGGATTAACGTTACACCCACGGTCCGCCCATGGTCCGCCCACTTTTAGGTCAACTATAGGTCTGACTTGTGCTGCTTAGCCCTTGGATTGGAATGGGCTGTTCTTAGTCCGTCGGTCGTAACTTCGACCTAACTTTGACCTAACTTCGCCCTAAATGGTTGCGTTCCAGACCTAAAGTCGCCCTAAACTACTTAGGCTGACTTTAGGTCTGACTTGGGCTGCTTGGTCCTTGGGTTGGAATGGGCTGTTAGAACCCTGAGGATAGAATTCAAAAGGAATTGAAACACCAGCTGGCATTTTTGAGCACCAATAGTAACCCTGTAACACTGATTGGCTACTTTGGGGGATGCATGCCTAGCCTTGCTACTGCTGTTTGATTGCATTGGTCATTCCAAAGTCCTATGCATCCAAAGGTCCTGCCCCGCTTTCTGGTGGGTCCTGCAGAGCCTCCAATGAAAACATTGGTGATGGAAAGATCAGATAACTAATTGCCTCAAGCCCTGAGGCTAGTCAAAAATCAGATAGCTGCTAATTGCCTTGCAAGCAGCTGAACTCCTGCAGTTTGCAAGCTCAACTGCGTCACTAGCAGGCCACTTGGGGGAGCAACAACACATTTCACATCATTGCCCGCCCTCTCCACTCCCAGAAGGCTTAATTTGAAGCTTTCTAAGACTCAGGGAAGGTGAGAGGGCCCAGAACACATGCCGGTTTTGGTGTGTTTCAGCTCCGCGGCTGCAAACACAGCCCTCCGGCAGGCTGCAAAAAAAAGCCGTGGAATGCAAAAATCCCGCCGTGGCTCCTCCTCGCAAGGAGACCGAGGTTGTCACCCAGGGGCATTGCAGCCCCCCTATAGCAACGGCTCTGTGCAACCTCGTGTAAATATAGGGAGATAAATGTTCGAGCGTCTTTATTCTGATGCGTTTTTTTCCAAGTCCGTCAATGACAGGTAGTGGGAGCAGGTGAAGACTGGGCCACATAACTAAGCCCTACGGTACAGAAAGATGCATGGGAGCAGAACATGAGGGCAACCAAATGATTGCAAGGCTGGCTTTTCTGCTCACTGAATGCAAGAGGGACAGGATTGGAGCAGAACTGTTGGAAGAAGGGGGGGGGGAACCCTGTCACAGCACACTCTCCCCGCCCACTGACCTGCTTATGAAAACAACCAAGTGGGCCAGGAGAGGGAGAGCCGGAGCTGAGCTCACCTCCTTCCCTTCAGCTACTCTTGAAACAGAGTCCTTCCTTCACACCAGTCCTGTTTCAAGTGAACAGGAGGAGGAGAGAAGCATGCTGGGACCCAGTATGCTCCACTCTTCCTATTCATTTGTAACAGGACTTGTGGGAAGGAAGGAAACTGCTCTGAGAGCAGCAGGAAGAGGACAAGCTCGGCTCCCTCCCCCTCCCTATCCACTTGGGAGGTGGGCATGGGTGTACGACGTACGTGCATTTTTTGGGTGAGGGCAGGGTGGCAATTTTGGGCTGCTTCAGCCAGCATCAGCTGAGCCTGAATACATACTGTAAAATGTCCAGATTAAAACTAGCTGCATAAAGCATATATGTAAAGTACTAAAATCTGTTTGAAGCTTTGTTTAGAACTTAGAAGCCTGTTTAAAGTTTTCATCATTTCTAACTCACTTCTTTCTCACTATTCTACCTTCTATTCACTCAATTTCTCATTGAAATTTCACCTTTTCTATGGAGGGGAATAAAAGTCAGCCTTGGGATTAAGGATAAAAAGAAAAAAAAACTAGAGAAAGTGGATCTGGAAATCAGGGCGGAGGAAAGAGATGTTTAACCCTTTACCCTTGTGTCATTTTCCCAATTGATAGCCCAACTAAAGCCGTTGCTAGAGGAAAAAGAGACAGGCATAATGCAGGCATTTGCCTTTTTTCCTAATGGGATGGTGGGAGTGGGATGCTTAAACACCACGTCTCGCAGCACTGCTCTGCTGCTGATCCAGGCCCCTCCCCTGTGTTTACTTCTAAGTTTTTTTTTATTTTAAGTAAGGAGATCTAATCACAAATATTCCACATTACTTCTTTTTTTTTTAAACCCAAAACTATTAACTAAGGGTCAAACTACATGTTATTTTAAGTACACAGTTGTTGGCTCTTGCATGCGCTTTTTTTTAAAGCTGAATTGCAGCTTTGAGGAACCCAGACCAGACTGAGGTCATAGTGTGGGGAAAGGTGGGGTTTTTTTTTTAGCCCAGTCTGGGTTTGATCCCCAATGGACTCGCGCAGGTGCAAATTGCTTCAGACAGGAAGTTTGCCTTCAGTGCTAACTGGGGGCTTCCTGTCCAAGGCAAATAGTGGTTGTGTGTGAGGGGTGTGTTTATGTGTGTGATTACAATCTCTATCAGGCTGGTCAGCCAGATAGGTAAGGCCCCCTTCCTCACACCATGGCCCCAATCCAGATCAGGCTTCTATAGCTGTGATTTAGCAAAAAAGCAAACTACACACCTAACCTATCTAACACAATGCACACAAATCCTCAAGCACTTTTGGGGTGAGGTGAGGGATACCAGCTTTATTTGGGTTTACAATGTGTACTTTTAAATTTGCCTCCATAGGAAAAGAATTTCCAGGTTTAAGAGTTTCCCTACATAACACAAGGAGCCCATTCAGAATACAGTGAACTTCTGTATGTGGTCTATATAAGCCTCACTTCATGAGAAAATGTCTTCCAGTTACAGAGTTTACTAAAGGCTTTGTTGGATGCAATGCACAACTTGAACAGTGTGTGTTTACAGTTATTTATAAACTGTATATTTATATCATGTGAGATGTCATACACTACAAATGTGTTTTTGATCTGGGCCTTATGCCCAGTAAGGTCACAGACACATATTGAGTGTCACCATCTCTAAAGCTAGAATTTGAGCTCACTTAACTAGTGCTAATCAGTACATGTATTCCTCCATTGACTTCACATACAGAACCTTCAGAGAATAGCTAAAACATTGCTGGTCCAAGGGGTATCATACCATCCTGGGAAATATTCTGTCCTTATCCAAGGGTGATGTGACTGGCTTACATGATCAAGGTGACTATGCACCTAGTTCAAGTGGCGCAGTGGGTTAAACTGCTGAACCATAAGCTGTCGATCGAAAGGTCGGCAGTTTGATTCCCACGACAGGGTGAGCGCTCGTTGCTTGGCCAGCTCCTGCCAACGTAGCAGTTCCAAAGCATGTTGATGCGAGTAGATAAATAGGTACCGCTTGCAGGAAGGTAAACAGCGCTCCATGTTCCAGCCGCATGCTACACGCTGCGGCAAGGAGAGTCATGCCAGCCACATGACCACGGAAAATGTTAAAAATAAAAACATGTTTTGGGTACATGTTTAAAAGCCATCCGCTCTTGCATGATTCTCAAACCAATATCTCGCATATCTATCGCATAAACCAATATCGCATAAACCAATATATCGCATAAACCAATATCTTTTCATTGTCCACACAGAATAATCATGAGTACTTTATCACTCTGTTAAAGCATTGTCGTTTTGAACCTGGGCAGCAGGCAGGGTTTGATTATGACAAAGAGTATTTTCGTTTAATAGGAGCTGGGAGAGGAAAGAATAACTGCAGTCCTATGCATGTTTGCTTGGGAGTAAGTCTCATTGAACTAGCTAGGACTGAACCTCTGAGTAAACATGCATAGGATCAGGTTGCATGCTAGCAATACAATTCTTTTGGTCAACTGGACTTTTAGCAATCTCTCATTGGATGCAGGAGTGTAGCCTAGTGCTCTGATCGCATACATGTTTTGCTGGGGATATATTACTGGAATTTCTAAGTTTCTTCATTCAAGATCAAAGGGTATCCTAAAAATAGTCCTGTTCTGTAGTGTCCTCAAGAAATTGGAAGTACAGTAGTTAACAGTATTCTATGCTATGTTCAGCATGACACAGGGTTGACAGAGACTCTGGAAAGAGTGATAATAAAACATGTTCCAGGATTACTGTGGAAAGTTGTTTTCAAGATGCCAGTATGTCAAACAGACACCGGTTACGGTTGCAAGAGAGTTGTTTTTTCTGAAAACAAGCAAACACAAAACATCCAAAAAGAAGGCTTGAGGAAAGGGGTGGCAAGAAGGAGTTGTGTGATGGACCCAATGCCAAAGAACAAGAATCTTTGCGTTTAACCACATATCCGAACAATTCCATCCCAGGCCCATGGATTTTCATGGTACAAATTCATTTGTTGTTGTTTGCCTTTGTACCCTACCAAGCAATCAGGATAGTATGCCAGCTTGGAATGAGCTGTCAGGGTGATTGAATACACAAACATAATTAGCTTTTTTTATCCTGGTGTTCCTATTATTTTAAAAGGAAAAAAAAATCAACAAAAGGACCACTTTTAACAGAAAAGTAAACGACCATATTCAATACATGGAAGAAACTCAGCTTTTCTGCTTCTAGACTCTCATCTGTATGTGGTGTGAAATGATCAATAGGGAGCTTTAGCTTCAGAAAACAGAAAAGAAAAGGTTGAATGTTTATATTTAACAGCTTACTTATTACCACAAAACCTCCAAATGCCTTTATTTATTTGTAGAAGATCTAGAATATGCTAGGCTCCCCTATGACTAAGGGATTTTTCCTCCAGTGTAATTAAGACTTCCTTGCTCATTTGTAACCACAACCACAAGGTTAAACTGTCCTCTCTGTTCTTGCGAATTTCATCTTTGAAAAATGCACTGAACTTCAGTCTGTGCCAAATGCAGGAATGTGTCCTCCTCCTCCCCAAGCATTTTCAGCCCAGTACTGAGCCTATCCCAGGTATGTGACTAAGTCCTTAGTCATATAAACAGAAAAAGTACTCATCGTGTTATATTAGTAATTTTCATCTCTTCAAGCCAGCGCACTATAGCTTCCGTTTAAGACCAGCATCCTTAGCCATAGCTGACATTAAAAAACAAATATTTCAGATTATGAATGCTAAAGCTCAGAGAACAGAAACCCTGGGGGGGGGGGCAGAAGCATGTCAGTCTTAAATAACTACACTATCCCACCACCAGACATCAGAAGATTATTCTTGGGAGAGTGGGAACCAAGATTGAAAGAAAAACAAATAGAGTCTGTTGTACTTACCTAAAGGTATCCCAGAGATGTACATCATGTTTCTTTGTACAGTTGGAGAACCACCTGAGACTTCACCTTATCCATTCTTAATTTGCATGCAGTAGTGATCAGTAGTAACAAACAAAAGCGTTTCATGAAATTTGGAAATAAGTACTGTACAGTGAAAGCGGTAGAGAGGGAACTGTTTTGCGATTTCCTCGTTTAACACATCCACTAATCGTTCAGTCTGGAACCTGCTGGTTGCATGATTGTTTAGTGAGGTACACACGTCCCCCTCTTCCCCTACCCTTTAGTTCTCAGGGTTGACTTACAGTCTGTAAGTGCTAAGTGAGAATAAATCCCTTCAGAAACTTTAGAAGGTAATAAGCCTACTGCAATATAAAACAAAAAATTGTCACCTCTCCCTGTCGCTCGAGTGAAGGAAACTGCAGCCTACAAACAAGCTCACACAAAGTAACCACCGTGTAAGGTATTTTCTGCTAGTCTTACTCTTACCGTTGCTGCTTCTTCCCTGAAATTTGTCTCAAACAATACAGCATATACCATTTGCGAAGCCTTTGTGTGGCCAACAACTGAGTTCTTGTGAAAAGGTTGTGGTACCCCTACCTATTGTGGTACTTGCCCCACCCATTTCAAAGTGCTCTTACATCCCCCCCCTCCATCATTGCACGTTCTGTTGCGTCTTTCACATAGTTTGGAATGCAGTAACAGACACTTAAGACCATTACCCAGCAACAGTCCGACATTTTCAAAGCTCCACTCCTCCTATCCTTACTAGAAAGGATGAGGACAGATGTAACAGGGTAGGAGTGGTGCACAGGAGCACAGGAAGCTGCTTCAGATGAGATGCAGTCAGACTGTTGGTCCATGTATTTCAGTATTGTCTACACTGATTGGTAGTAGCTGTCTAGGATTTCAGACAGGGGTCTTTCCAAGCCCAGAGATGCTAGGTATAGAAATGGGTGTCAAATGTAAGGCCCACAGTCCATATGATAATTGGGCTCTCCCAGTGCCTCCCTTCCAGCAGTTCTGCTTCTGCCAAAATTTTAGGAGAGGTGAAAAGAAGCTTCAGAAGGCAAGGAATGCTATGGGGGAAGGGGCAGACCAAGAGGGGTGAGAGACGGAGATGCTGCCGGGGTGCTGGGAGAGCTCAATTATCACGTGGGCTGCCCTTTCAGCAGCGCCGCTTCTGCCGAGGCATCACTTCCCAGAGCATCTTGCAGCTGCTGAGCTCCGAAGTGACACCTTGGCAGAAGCAGCACTGCTGAAAGGGCAGCCCATGTGATATTTGGGCTTTCCCATTTCTTGAAAGTATGATCACGTTTTGCATATTTTCTCTTCTGTCATTTGCAGCTAGTTCCTACCTGAGAACAAAGTGCTTATTTCTGGTCATCACCTGTATAGTGACATCACTTTCTGCTTAATGACATCACTTCCTGCTTAATGATGTCACTTCCAGCCCTCAGGAGGTACCATGAATGCGATTCGGTCCACTGTATGAAACAAGTTTGACACCCCTGGTATATAACAAGATACTTTCTGTATATAAAACATGGGCTCTACCACTGAGCTACTACTCTTTCCTAATGGATTTAAAAGAGTGATTGTCGAAAAGGGTTTCTCCTACTTCTGCAAATTATTCTCATATCTCAAAAACAGCATGTCTTTTCTGTCAATAATTTCTCAATATTTCTCAATTGAAATCAAAAGCTATTGCAATGCCAACACGCTTTGCATTCTATCCTTCAACCACACAAAGGTGATACAAACTTAAAGAGATTCTGAAATCGCCAACAACACACAACCAAACATCCAGCCCATCACTCACCCCAGCTCACCACCTGAAGTGACAGTTTCAGCCGGCTTCATGGGCGCGATGACACCCTACCCCATATCCTGCAGAGCGAGCCGGAAAAGGAGACGGTAGCGTCTCTTCCTCCAAGGACCTAGGTGATGAACATGATCCTGTGCAGAACTCCCAATTTTATTTTTAAATCTTTTTGATTAAAAAAAAGAAAGAAACTTTGCTTCATTCAGTGGAAAAGTCCTTTGTGCACAGCGGTACTGTGCCTATAAATCCTGTTTTAATAACAGTTTTGAGAGTGGTAACTGGGGTCTGTTTTCTCTGCTTTTTTCAGTACATGCTAGCTTACTGGAGATAGGACCGGGGGGGGGGGGTTGTGTTCAGAGGGCAGAAGATTTACCATTAAACATTTGTTTCAGATTGAAATCCTACCCCACTTGTGACAAACCATCTCCATCACACATGCTGGCTGAATTTGGGGCTGTCCATATGTACTTTTTTTTTTTTATGACTCTAACACATCTGATATGGCTCATATCAGATGTTTTTTAGAGTCAAATTTTACATATGAGGGGTTTCCCCCATCAAAACTAATGGGAGTTGGCCTGAAGGCTCTTTGTACAGAAACACCCATTTTGGTGCACTTTTAAACAGATACTGGAATGGGACTTCTCAATTGTGTGTCCATCTGCTATACTCTAATGTCTGTGGGATGAAAGCTTAGCTGCGGAGGGAGGAATGGAGCTGAGCAGAGAAGTCAGAGAAAAATAGAGAATAACAATCCATGCATATTTCTGTGCAGTGGGACTTACTCCCAGGTAAGGATGTGTAGGATTGCAACTTTGTTTGAGATCCAGAGCAGAGAGGCTGAGCCCTTTATTGTGAGCTTGCAATTTATTACTATTGTATAATATTCATGAGTGGTGTATTTTCAATACAAGTGGGATCCCTTCTGAATTTTTTAAAATTTAATATATTACAGTACAGTATTATACCCATATATAGGCTGCTTCCTTCTTTTGAAAACAGGTCACTTACTCTTCATCAGCCTTTGCAAAAATTTTAACAAATACCGTATTGGTCTGAGTATAAGACTCACTTTTTTCTCCTAATTTAAGTTTTTAAACTAGGGGTGTGTCTTATAATCAGGCATAAATTTAATGCCAGTGATTTAATTAAAAATTTTTAATAGCACCAAACTTTACGGGTGCGTCTTATAATCAAGTGCGTCTTATACTCGGGACAACAGAGGCGTAACAAGGGTGGAGCGAAGGCAAGTAGTTCTGCAAGACTCCGTTACACTGGAGTCAGCGGCCCCTCCCCCTTGCTGTTGGAGCCATTCTGGCAGCAAAGGCAACACGCAGGACACTCCCCTGTTGCTGCTGGAATGGCTCCAACAGCAAAGGGGAGGGGCCGCTGACTCCAGTGTAACGGAGTCTTGCAGAACTACTTGCCTCCGCTCCACCCTTGTTTCACCTCTGCGGGACAATACGGTAATTGAATAAATTAAATGTTGAATCTTTAAATCTTTGGTCCTGGTTCCCTTCCTCATTGTTCTAGTTCCCAACATTTAGGAGGTGATGCACCTATTCATATTCAGTGCTGGGTGATTTTTGTTTTGTTTTGTTTTGTTTGTTTTCCTGGCTGGATAAGACACTTTCGCATTTCTACAGCATTTCTCTATAGGGTTGCTGACTCTGGCTGAACTTATTACTGGAGGGTTTTTTTTTTCCCAGCCTGATATAATCTTGGAAATTCCTGGAGGCCCTGTTGAAATCTTCAGGATTGCTTTCAGTAGTTACCTAGAGATTGGTGCTGATTCTTGGAGACTCGAGGCCAATCCAGGAGGGTTGGCAGCCTTATGTGGAGAAGCCATGTTACAAAGGTCCTGGGCTTTTAAAAATGTTTTTAAAGGTTAGTCTTCCATCAGGTTTCTCCAACCTGAAAATGTGTTACTGTCACTCATTTGAAATGGATTGAGAGAGCATACCTTTACTCCCTATCCCCTTTGATGCTTCTTCTTGAACATGTGTACACTGCCGTACACTGCATCAAGCCATTGGTCCATTTCGCCCAGTATCGTCTTCTCCGACTGGCCGCAGAGGCTCTCCAGGACCTCAGGGAGGTGTATTTCCCAGCACCTCTGCTTTGATCCTTTTTCAGCTGGAGATGCCACCAGAAAGTGAACCTCAGACTTTCTAAATGCAGTGGCCTGCTGTCCCTTTTTTCCTCTCTTTCCCACGCACCTCATTCATGCACGTTTCTGAAGCTCTGTCAGTCTCCCAAATTCCTGAAACAAAGTATCTTGTACACTGGGTGACTGAGGTGCACTGAATTCCTCCTCCTCCTTTAATTAAAGAAAAATTGGCATTAACCTGAGCGATGTGGGATCTGGCTGCATGGAAGCAACCCCCACACTGCTTTAGGAACATATGGCTGTTGAATTCAAAATTGATAAGACAAATGGCATCCATCAAGGGGTTGAATGTACACCAGAACTGCCAGTTGTGACACACATCTAAAAGAAAGAGAGAGATGCTGTTATGACAGAACAAAACTGGCTTCTATTTGCCATAGATAAAAACAATTCCATCCAGTCCCTAAACTAAAGAGGGTGGGGAGACACACCTGAATCTGCACCCCACCCTTCTTCTTTATCAAATATAGATTTTTGGAGGGAGAGAAATACAATACAGGTACAATACAGGTGGCGCAATGGGTTAAACCGCTGAACCATGAGCTGTCGATCGAAAGGTCGGCAGTTCGATTTTACCATGTCAAAAGAGAATTCACCACATGGCTCACCTAGTCCACAGAGTCTCCGAAAGTGGCAACCCAGATGCTCCTGGCAAGCTCACAGAGAAAGAGAGACCATGTCTTTGGCAGTGTCTATTATATGCAATAGGCCAGCGGGTGGCGCAGTGGGTGGCGCAGTGGGCTGAACCATGAGCTGTTGATTGAAAGGTCGGCAGTTCGAATCCACGACGGGGTGAGCTCTCGTTGCTTGGCCAGCTCCTGCCAACCTAGCAGTTCCAAAGCATGTTAATGAGAGTAGATAAATAGGTACCGCTTGCAGGAAGGTAAACAGCGCTCCGTGTTCCAGCCGCATGCTACGCGCTGTGGCAAGGAGAGTCATGCCGGCCACATGACCACCGAGGTGTCTTCGGACAACGCAAGAAATACCTACTTCAATTGGAAAAGAATCTATCTTCTAACATAATATAATTATCTTCTAAGACAGAAGCTATATTTTGGATATGTTCAGTTTGAGTATTTTGGAAAGGATATGCTTATGTTTTCCAATCACAGGTTTCATTTTTAGAAGAAAATGAAACAAGCAAAAAAACTGTCATTCTTATTATTAGTCCCTGCATGGTCAGGAGTTAATTATTAAATGGAGCAGCACAACAAAGCTTACCGCCTGATTTTCCTTTTAACAAAGGTACGTTTATGTTTCTTGTGTAGTATTAAGATGTCCTGAAGTGGTCCCTTAATGTATCTCCTTTGTAGAATATGCCAATATAGACATTTTAATGAGACAATGTGTGCTGTTCATTGCAGTGAGCTGGCCTCATTCTGTTAAGAGTTACTTTCTTACATCAACTGAAAAGAAAAACAAATAAATGTGTGTGTGTGTGTTGATTTATGAAGTTGAGCTCATCACCAGAAAATACACTCCCTCCACCACATGATGGAGCAGAAGGAACATGTCTAGACATGAAGCCTATGTAATACCTGGGGCAATAGGTGTCTTTGCCAGGCTTAACCAAGAGAGATGGCCAAGAGAGGAAAGGAAAAGTTTGGAATCCTTGACACTGAATCAAAGTTAAATATTTTGGTGAATACGGACTGTCTCGAGCATAACACACATGTGCTAATACGTCTCAGTTGTCAGGACAAAAATGCCCAAAGCGCTTTTTGTTTAGTCATTCTCTATTTGCACGATATCTGTCAAGTTGTCTTTCTTTCCCTCTCTTCCACCCATGAATATATTGGTAGAAATTCAAAGCCAAACACTTTTTGCGTTCCCCAAATCATTTTTAGTGCAACTGGCACTAGCACCTAAGACAGGCAGATGCCTAGAGCCCGTAAGATGTTGAAAGCCAGTCTCTAGACCTGACACTGTCCTTAATGCACCATTCCCACTGCTCCTTGTGCTCAGATCACAGAGTGGCACATCTCTCTCAGGGAGAGTCAGGTCTCTTCCTGGGGGCCATAAAAACCTAGAACCCCCCCCCCGAAACAGGGGAAGCTGTGCTGTGTTTGGTGTAGAGTTCTTCTGTATATTGATGATTTGCTTATTTATTTAAAATAAATATATAGCACAGACGTTTCACATGCCATAGCAGAACACACAGAAGATGTTCATTTCAGAAGTTGAGAGTGAAACTAAAAGATGCTGGGAAATCCATTACTGCATTGGCTGACGTTTTTAAAGTCTGAGAGCCCAATCCTATCCAACTTCCCAGCGCTGATGCAGCCGTGCCAGTGGGGCATGCGCTACATCCTGTGGCGGGGGCAGTCACAGAGGCCTCCTCAAGGTAAGGGACCATTTGTTCCCTTACTTCGAGGCTGTATTGTGACTGCATTGGCGCTGAAAGGTTGGATAGGATTGGGTCCAAAGTTTTTGCAGGAGATCAGGAATCAGCACACAGGGAGGAAGTGTTTATCCCTTTCCCCTGCGTCATTTTTCGGATCTAAATTGCCCAGCAGGAGAAAAATATATAATTCCTGCTGACCATCACACTAGGGATTGCTTGAAGAATTGTATGAGCATAGTTTAGTTCTGCATTTTATTTTATTCAAATAGCAGTGGAGGGGGTGATTAGGATTGGGATTATAGTGGGTGGGGAATGGGTATTTAATGCTTTCCCACCATGCCACAGTCCCACTATAAAATTGTGTCCCTATTAGACCTGGGGCGAAAGCTTCCATTGAAGCCAGGGCTAATAGCTTAAGGGGCACACTTTTCATCAGGACCACAGTACAGTGCAAAGGGTTAAATATGTTGTCCCATCCCACGCACACACCAGGGCCCCAGTTGTAATCACACACGCCTCTGAGCTCCTATTTAAGTAAAATCAAAATTCAGGGTCACATTTTTGGGTTGTTTACTTAAAACCCATTTCCTCCCAGCCCACAGGTGTAGCCATTTAACTCCTGTTGCATATATACACCCTTGGGTAAAAATGCCTTAAGTAGGTGCCAACTGGCTAGAAAAGAACTAGCCTGACCCGCTCTTGTGCCTTTAACAGCTGTTTGATACGCAGCAATTAATAGATGAAGCTTTTCTGAGCATGGAGATAGGCATCATCTGCTAATTGCTAAGGGTCAGGTGGCTCTTAAGGCACAGATAAAGGGTCCAATTCAAAAGTTGCCAATCCTGTTTCATGCACATTCATTTGATGTTTTAAAATAAGATAAATTTACCAGCTTGCGATTCCAGCCTAAATCAATACAAAATTCTAGTTCAGTAATTATTAGTAGCAGATCACATAGATACATAAATCAAAGGATCCCAAGGTAGTCTTTAATAACCGTTATTGTGCAAAACAATAAACAAGAGAGATCATCAGCACTGAAGATGGTCTTCACAGCAAATCTCTCCTCTTTTTAAACCTTGGATAAAGGGAGGAAGGCCGAAGATACTGAAAGTGTTTAGGTGTTGTGAATTAGCAAAGTCTCTGAGCTGGAAGGCTAAAAAGAAAGATCATTTCTGCTCTGTTGTAAAGGGAGAAAAGTCATGGGTCTGGGTGCTTCTGCTGCTGGTAAACCTTGTTTCCATAGTAATTGCAGGAAGGAACTTACTAATATAGTATGAAATAATTGGCTATTTTATGTGCACGGTTACAAACAACCTCATCTTGTTAAATGTTTCTAAAAAGGGGCATATTTGGCATCAAGTTTACTTATGTTACCCTGATGTAGGACGGAATCATTTAAGGTTAAAGGGGAGCCAGGTCTGAGGTTTTGAAGTGCTTGATAAAAAAAAAAAAAAGATGCTATTACTACATCTCCTAAAAAGTGATTATGTGAGCAAATCCTGAAAAAGCATTAGCACCATGTCAACGTTTGCTCCACACTTCGGTTAGTACAATTTGACAGTTAAGGATGCTGTTCCTGGTGTCGGGGAATACAAAAGGCAATGCATTTGTCACGCACAGTCAGATCTTACAGAGGGATAGCCATGTTAGTCTGTTGCAGCAAAAACAACAAAGAACCTTATAGCAAAGGTAGACTTACCATATTTTGAGGTGCCCAAACAAACCGGGTCACCTCCCCCCTACTTTTCCCCCCCTCCAGAATTTTTAATTTTTTTTATTTATTTTCAGGCCTTTTTTCTTCTGTTTTTTTTTTTTTTTTTTTTTTGCTGGCACAAAGGCCCGCAAATTATTTAATTATTTTTGCCCCCACCATTTTTGCCATTTTGCTTGCCTTTTGCTGTGTTTTTGCCATTTGCTGCTGCTGCTGCAGTTGCAGTCGCCACCGCCGCCCAATTCCTGACTGGCCAGCTGCGTTGGGCCAGCCAGAACTCCCCCACATGGGTCGACTACCCCCACGCAGGTCTGCCACCGCCAACTGCCACCGCCACTGCTTCCAGGATTTAATTTTTTCAGTGCCGCCATCTTGGATCTTGTGAAATTTGCAAGATCCAAGATGGCGGCACCCAAATCTCATGAGATTTGGGTGTCACCATCTTGGATCTTGTGAGATTTCACGAGATCCAAGACGGTGCCGCCAGAAAAAAACATTTTAAATCCTGGAAGCGGCTGTGGTGCGGACTTGCAGCGGAAACAGCAATAGAAGTTGAGAAATGCAGCAGTGTCTTGGCTTCCTATGTGAAGCTCAGTGCAGGAGATAAGCAGAATGATGATTCACATCAGCAGTGATAGGTGAGAAGACAGTCTCTCTCCGGCTGAACTAAGTTATTTGACAATGTAGCGAGCTAGGAAACCTTCATCCTTTTTCAAGCCAACTCAAATAATCAAGTTTCCTGATAAAGTCTAGTTCAGCAGTTTCTCACTGAGTCTCCCTTTGTCATTCCTTTGTTGTAAAATAGCCACTGTCATGTCTTATGCATGCAATGGAGACATCCAATTCTATTTCTCCCTTTCCATCTTACATCAGAGAATCTGTAGAGGTTCTGAATTGGTGTCTAGGAGCACTGGCATCGCTAGGGGGTCGTATGGTGTGCCCCAAACTGAGTGACACTAATTTGGGGGGTCACGTGGGGGGTGACATCACAGCCGGGCAGGCTCAGCTGTGAGCAGTATTTCTCACCACTGAGCCAAATCTGAGTCGTGGCTTCAGCTCACAGGTAGAGCTGCGAAAAAGTCAAAGAAGCCAATGGGGTGACACCCTTCCCCAGGATGGGTAACACCCCCTTGGCTCATTTGGTGGCTCACCGCGTCCTGTGAGCCGAAGCTGCACGAGTTGGAAGCGACTCGCGTCCTTTGGCTCGCAGGCAGGAGCTGCAAAGAAATGAAGGGGCTGTCACCCCTTCACTGCCTTTGGCTTTTTTCACTGCTGATGACATCATCATCACGCCACATCAGTTACTTCCGGCTTTTGGTTGGTGCACCGCATCAGGCACAAATAAGGTAAGCTATGTCACTGTTGAGAGCAGTGACTGGATGTGGCTAACAAACTGAGTCTTCATCCAAACAGGTCAGTAGGATTTCTGATCTGGGGGATAGGTGTTCAGTGCACACATGTAGTGGCTTGAAATTCCCCTATGTCGTAAATGATTATTCCCCATATGGTTGGATATTTCCTCCAAATACCTGGTGTTCAGTAAATGGCATTGTAATATGTCACAAATTCCAAAATGTGCCCATACGTTGCTGCCTTTGGAAATTACGATGGAACAGTTTGTACTATAAAATAATTTTGTACTGCCCTCCCCCAGTAAATATAATATTCATTTAGAATAATAACAGATGCTGTTCTCTCTGGCTCTTTATTTATTTTTTTTAATTCCTTTTGGTTATTGTCATTGTGATGTTCAGTGTGAAACAGACACCATGTCTATGTGCCTCTACCCCCCCCAAAAAAAATGAATGGATTTGGATGTGCATTTTGTTTGTATAGAGAACCCCATTTATTTATTAATGTACACAATCCATGTATATAGAAATAAACAGGCTCCATGAGGATAAGAACACTCATGAAACTTACATTTTCCTGAGTCTCTTTTATGCATGGTACAGTATTGGCTTTTGTGACTGAAGCACAAAACAGTGATGATAAATCAAATGAATGCAGAGAACCATCATTATTGCTACTCTGAACCCTGAAAGTGTCCTCTAGAACACTCTCTGTCTCCGGAGCTGAGCTTAGAGGCAAAGCATTTATCCAATATACAGTCACCTTCCACCTCAAGAGAGCTTTGGGTAATTGTTGTTTGTCATTTAGTACTGTGCCTGGTACTAATTTTCAGTTTGTCATCCTTTTGACTCACAGGAGCTCTTTCCTCTCTGAAAAGGATATATCTCCCAGCTGACCATGGAAAAAATGTAACATGCAATTCATTTCTTTCCTGATAGCACCAAAGATGAGAAGTGGGCAAGTTAGAACAACTTGATGAGGAAGTCCTGTCATTTCCAAAAGGAAGTGTGATTCACTGTACAGGGCATTTTTGGGAGTCTGAATCAGAGCTGTCGAGGAAGTGACTTCTTGGACAGCTTAGCCTGAAACACCAAATGGCTGGGGAGGGGGGGGGGGGTTCACTGTGACTTTTCCAGCAAGAACTTGTGACTTTGTTCTACGCAGAGTATAAGTAGTTGAAGCTCAGATTACAAAGCATGATGAAGAAGCAAGGAGTGAGAGAGACAATGCAGCCTCAGAGTAAGCAGAAATTCAATACCAGCGTTAACGCTTGGAAAAAGACTATCACTCATTTTTGTCATACAAATAGACCCAGAAAAACACACCCCAAAAGTCTAAAAAATAAAACCAGAAAATGTAGCATGGATATTTTCATGACCAGACATAATGCTAAGAGATAGAGTTTTATAGGTTAAAAGGTCATGTAAAACCAGAACAGTTTATTGCTTCAGAAGACTGATGTTTGTAACTTAAATGGTAGGTAAACTACAAGGTTAAATAGCTCTAGATCACAGAATCTAAAAGGCAGTGCACTACGCAAACGCCTTCTGAATGGGTAAGCAAATTCACAAAGTACTGCATTGGTTTTTTTGCTTTGCCAAGCTTATTTTTCTTTAACCATTGGCTGAAAAGGTTCTTAGAGAACTGTGGAACATGGCAAAGTTTGGGCTGACTGACATGGTCAGAGCCAGCCCACATCCTCCTGGCATGTGAGGTGACATGCCAAATGCTGTCCCCCCCCCTTACCTGGTGATGTGCCAGCCTCTGCTCCTCTCACTTCCTGCATTGAAAAACGAAGAGGGGGATGAAGTGGAAGAGGAAGTGTGGAGGAGAGTTGTGGGCTATTGTGTTGAGAAGGAGGTTTGCGGAGGTATATCAAGCCAATCTTGGGACTGAGTGAAGGAGGGCTCGTATGAGCAATGTACAATCGGTGGGAAATACAGCAGCTATGTGGATTGATGATAGGAAGCTGCCTGTCAAACCAAACCAAACCAAACCAAACCACTGGTCCCTATAGCTTAGTATTATTTCTATACTGACTAGCAGCGATTATTTCTCAGCCCTATCTGGAAATGCCAGGGATTGAAGCTGCCATCTTCTGCATGTGACGAATGTGCTTTACTACTAAGCTACAACTGCGCCCCTGATACCTGTGGATGAAGAGTCTAATTTTTTGTAAAGATAACCTATCAAATGTTGTACACACAGGGAGCAGGAAGTTGTTCCCCACCAGCTCCTTTCAATGGGGCTTCCCAATGTGTTGTTTCCTCCAAAATCTGTGAAATTCCAGAGTATATTGTTGGCATAAAAGGTATCTACTAGGTTTAAAAAATGTTGATTGGTATATAAACCACAGGGCTACAAATCTTGTATTTGATGAGTGTGAGCTTTCATGTTATATCGATCGTGACATTCAGCAGTAAATCTCCAAAGATGTAATATGTCAAAAACAGAGCTCTGGTACCAACAAAAAAGTCTGCAGTCCTAAATGCTGGCAATAAGATTCATTTCAGTTTTTCTCTGGCTCAATGCAACATTTAGTTGCAAACTTCAAGGTAATCCTAAAAAAAAAAAAAAAAATCTTTCTGGACCTTTCCAGACAATCTTTTCTTAGCAGAATAATCATGCAATCTAGCCAAAGGTTTGCAGTTTATACCTATTGAAATAAATGGGACTTAAACATGCATTACTTGGGCTAGATCACACCCATAATGCATAATCAATACTCAGTTAGTTCAGCTATCCTCTGTCAAGAAGCCCTTTTGTTCTGAGAAAATTCCATTTCCAGTCCATAGTGTATCACTGGAAAAATGCAATGCTTCTCGCAGCTAGCACATTTGTTGCACCTGGAATGGCTGTACCGTTACACAAGTGTCATAGAGCCTATTGGAAAGTGTCCGCACCATTATGTGTCCCAAATACATCAACCTTCCCGCTCACCTGTGCCATTTTGAGACTTTTAGAACTATTTTTTATTTTTTACTGCCTGTTAAGGGGCCACTGCTTCCCTATGTACCACTCAAACACGGGAGAGCTCAGGTAGCTTTTTACCAAGGGGAAAAAAAGCAACAGTAATCAGCTGCTTATCCCCAACTCCAGGTCATTTATGATTGAACAAGTTGAAAAGCACCGGTCCCAAGACCGATCCTTGGGGCACACCGCTTTTCACTTCTCGCCATTGTGAAATTGCCCATGGACACCCACTCTCTGTTTCCTAGTCTTCAACCAGTTCCTAATCCATAAGAGGACCTGCCCCTTTATTCCTTGACTATGGAGTTTTTTCAGGAGTCTTTGATGAGGAACATCATCAAATGTGTAAAAAATGTTCCCTTAACTTGAGGAGGCCTCAGTGACTGCTTCACCACCACAGGATGCAGCGCACGCCTTGTTGGCATAGCTGTATCAGCACTGGAAAGTTGGATAGGATTGGGCCCTAAGACATATACCGTATTGGCCTGAGTATAAGACTCACGTTTTTCCCCTAAGGAAGTCTTTAAAGTAGGGGTGCAGCCTACAATCAAAGCCTAGCGTTTTCTGCCTATTGTTTTCTGCTTTTCTGCAAAGCGTTCTGTTTTCAAGCCTCTCCAAGTCTCTTTCAAAGGTAAAAGGGGCTTTTTTTCTTTTTTCTTTTTTTAAACTGCAAAGTGCTGTGTTTTCAAGCCTTTACAAGGTTGTTCCTTGCTGCTCTTAATCACTTGCTAAATGGCCGAATCTCTCTAGCCTCAGAAGCATTTGAAAAAATTAATCCTTAAGTTCCAGCCCCAGCACTCTTGTTACCCAGTGATTTTAAAATGAGAATGTGCCAAAGAGACCCTGAATGCTAATGACCTGTGAGCTATGACTTTGGATGAAACATGTGCCAGACTGGACTGTGTTGTGACACAATGCGAGGGTCCTGCTGCTTGTGTTCCTGCCATGAGCCATGCTGAAGAAAGGTCTCCCCAAGAAGCATGAGGGAAAAACCTGACCAGCTGCCTGACTCCATTTTAACATGTGTCCAAGATGTTCTCACTGACTCTACTCTGCATCCCCCCCCCCCCCACTGATACGTTTCTGGGAGAAGACAATACAGAGGACATTCCAGAGACTTGGCTTTGTCAGCAGACTCCATTTCGCCATTTGGTCAAGCTCTGCATCCCCCCACTGTTATGCTAATATGTTCCTGCTACCTGAGATGAGTCATACCAGCCTTTGCTTTTGTCTCTTAAGACCAACAAGACAGATCTCTTCACCCTTCCCCCCACTTGTCTGGTTTACCCAGAGGTGTACTGAGGTGTCCCTTCTCGGACCCCTGTTTGCGGACATGTGCTCCGCTTCCTATAAAAGGTCAGGACAGACTGGGAAGCCCTCTCTTCTGTTCCTCCTGTGGTTTGAACTGGTACTGGTGAGCTCCCTTGTTCCCCTTCCCCCCTTTTGCCCCCCTCCCTCTCTCTTGCAACCCCCCTCCCTTCTCTTTGCATTACCCCTCAGTTAATCACTGATTTGGTTCCTGAACCCAGCTTGTTCAGAACCTTAGAATCATCTTATTTCCCCCCCTTCTCCTCCTATCACCCACTCTTAATTTGACTTCTCAGTCATTCCTACAGACTGCTAGTCCTACTTTTCATTCAATGCTACAGCATTGCAAGCCAAGGTGAACTCTAGCAAGAACCCTGCTAAATCTCTGTACCTAAGTTCCTAGATCTTTTATGCTTTGGGGGTATGATTGAAGTGATGCATATTGAACTGTATTTTCTTTTTGTATGATTCTTGCCTGAACTATTTAGTAAATATTGGAAAGTAACCACGTGTGTTCTCAATATTATTTAAAACGGAATTCTGTGAAGCTGGACTCTGGTATACACAGGTAAAGATCCCAGAACATGCCAAATTGCTATATTTAAAGCTATTCCCCAAATTACAAAAGCATTTTGGCTAACACTCTGTGGAAACTAAGATATTTATTGATCCTGCAGTTTGAAAGTTGAAAGCAAGAGCTCCTGCATAGGCTTACCATATCCAAAGGGGGACAGAGTGCCAACCTTTAGGCTGCAATCCTATGCATACTTTTCTGGGAGTAAGCCCCATTGAATGCAATGGGACTTATTTCTGAGTAGACATGCATAGGATTGTGCTGTTAACCATTGAAATTTGGGCAGGTGCAGATCATCATTAGGAAGGGTGCAACAAGCTGCACCTGCCCAAATTCCAAAGGTTAAAGGTAGGCCCTTTGGATCTGGGAAGGTTACTTATACTAGGGTGCCCAGATTCAATAAGGGACAGGGTGCCTATGCTTTTAACTGTACTAAAGCTGTACTGTTTTACTGTTCTACTAATGTGTATTTTCTTTAAGTTAAAAAAAAAGTTAAAATGTATTTTTTTAAAAAAATAGCACCAAATTTTAAGGGTGCGGCTTATAATCAGGAGTGTCCTATACTCGGGACAATATGGTAAAATTATGCACGGGATGGAGAGTTAAAATCCACTAAAATTGAGTGGTGGGAGAGTTAGAACAGACAAAAGAAAATATTTCTTTACCCAGCATGTAATTAATCTGTGGAACTCCTTGCCACAGGATGTGGTGAGGGCACCTGCCCTGGATGCCTTTAAAAGGGGATTGGACAGATTTATGGAGGGAAAGTTCTCAATACAAGCCATGATGGGTATAAGCAATCTCCTGGTTTTTGAAGTAGGCTATCTTTTTTTTTGAAGTAGACTATCTCTGAATCTCCTTCATGGATCATTGCCTTGTCGTGGCGAAGGGGCTTGCGTAACTCAATGAAGCCATGAGCTATGCCGTGCAGGGACACCCAAGACGGACAGGTCGTAGCAGAGAGTTCTGACTAAAAGTGATCCACTGGAGAAGGAAATGGCAACCCACTCCAGTAACCTTGCCAAGAAAATCCCATGAACAGTACCAAAAGGCTAAAAGATATGACGCCGGAAGATGAGACCCTCAGGTCGGAAGGTGTCCAATATGCTACTGAGGAAGAGCGGAGGACTATTCCAAGTAGACCCAGAAAGAATGAAGCGGTTGGACCAAAGCCAATAGGACGTCCAGCTGTGGATGTGTCTGAGGTTGAAAGGAAAATCCAATGCTGCAAGGAGCAATACTGCTTAGGAACATGGAATGTGAGGTCTATGAATCAAGGCAAGCTGGATGTGGTCAAAAATGAGATGATAAGATTGAACATTGACATCTTGGGAATCAGCAAACTAAAATGGACGGGCATGGGCGAATTTAATTCAGGTGACCATCATATCTACTACTGTGGGCATGAATCCCTTAGAAGAAATGGAGTAGCCCTCATAGTCAATAAAAAAGTGGGAAAGGCAGTACTGGGGTGCAACCTCAAAAACGACAGAATGATTTCAGTTCGAATCCAAGGCAAACCATTCAACATTACAGTAATCCAAGTGTATGCCCCAACCACTGATGCCGAAGAAGATGAAGCTGACCAGTTCTATGAAGACCTACAACACCTTCTAGAACTAGCACCCAAAAAAGATGTCCTTTACATCATAGGAGACTGGAATGCTAAAGTAGGAAATCAAGAAATAAACGGAACAGGCAAGTTTGGCCTTGGAGCGCAAAATGAAGCAGGGCAAAGGCTAACGGAGTTCTGTCAAGAGAACACGCTGGTCATAGCAAACACTCTTTTCCAACAACTCAAGAGGCGACTCTACACATGGACATCACCAGATGGTCAATACCGAAACCAGATAGATTATGTGCTTTGCAGCCAAAGATGGAGAAGCTCTATACAATCAGTAAAAACAAGACCTGGAGCTGACTGTGGCTCAGATCATGAGCTTCTTATTGCAAAATTCAGCCTTAAACTGAAGAATGTAGGGAAAACCACTAGACCAGTCAGATATGACCTAAACCATATTCCTTATGAGTATACAGTGGAGGTGAAGAATAGATTTAGGGCATTAGACCTGGTAGACAGAGTGCCTGAAGAACTATGGACGGAAGTTCGTAACATTGTACAGGAGGCAGCAATGAAAACCATCCCAAAGAAAAAGAAATGCAAGAAAGCAAAGTGGCTGTCAGATGAGGCTTTACAAATAGCTGTGGAAAGAAGGAATGTGAAAAGCAGGGGTGAAAGGGAAAGATATAAACAACTGAATGCAGATTTCCAGAGAACAGCAAGGAGAGATAAGAAGGCCTTCTTAAATGAACAATGCAAGGAAATCAAGGAAAACAACAGGACAGGGAGGACTAGAGATCTCTTCAAGAAAATTGGAGATATTAAGGGAACGTTTTGTGCAAAGATGGGCATGATAAAGGACAAAAAAAGGCAGGGACCTAACAGAAGCAGAAGAGATTAAGAAGAGATGGCAAGAATACACAGAAGAACTATACAAGAAAGATCTTAATGTTCCTGATGACCACGCTGGTGTGGTCACTGACCCAGAGCCGGACATCCTAGAGAGTGAAGTCAAGTGGGCCTTAGGTAGCATTACTAACAACAAAGCTAGCGGAGATGATAATATCCCAGCTGAGCTACTTAAAATCCTAAATGATGATGCTGTGAAAGTGCTGCACTCAATATGCCAACAAATTTGGAAAACTCAGCAGTGGCCAAAGGATTGGAAAAGGTCAGTTTACGTTCCAATTCCAAAGAAGGGCAGTGCCAAAGAGTGTTCAAACTACCGCACAATTGCACTCATTTCACATGCTAGCAAGGTTATGCTCAAAATCCTACAAGCTAGGCTTCAGCAGTACGTGGACCGAGAACTACCGGACGTACAAGCTGGGTTTCAAAGAGGCAGAGGAACTAGAGATCAAATTGCCAACATGCGCTGGATCATGGAGAAAGCACGAGAGTTCCAAAAACACACCTACTTCTGCTTCGTTGACTACGCAAAAGCCTTTGATTGTGTGGATCACAACAAACTGTGGCAAATTCTTAAAGAGATGGGGGTACCAGACCACCTTACCTGTCTCCTGAGAAACCTGTATGCGGGTCAAGAAGCAACAGTTTGAACCGGCCATAGAACAACCGATTGGTTCAAAATTGGGAAGGAAGTACGGCAAGGCTGTATATTGTCACCCTGCTTATTTAACTTATATGCAGAGTACATTATGAGAAATGCAGGGCTGAATGAATCGCAAGCCGGAATCAAGATTGCCGGGAGAAACATCAACAACCTCAGATATGCAGACGATACCACCCTAATGGCAGAAAGTGAAGAAGAACTAAAGAGCCTCTTGATGAGAGTGAAAGAGGAGAGTGCAAAAGTTGGCTTGAAACTCAACATTAATAAAACTAAGATCATGGGATCTGGTCCCATCAATTCCTGGCAAATAGAAGGGGCAGAAATGGAAGCAGTAACAGATTTTACTTTTTTGGGTTCCAAGATCACTGCAGACGGAGACAGCAGCCATGAAATTAAAAGACGCTTACTCCTTGGAAGGAAAGCTATGGCAAATTTAGATAGCATAATAAAAAGCAGAGATATCACCATCCCAACAAAAGTTCATATAGTCAGGGCCATGGTGTTCCCAGTAGCAATGTATGGTTGCGAGAGTTGGACCATAAGGAAGGCTGAGCGCAGAAGAATAGATGCTTTTGAACTGTGGTGCTGGAGAAGACTCCTGAGAGTCCCTTGGACTGCTAGGAGATCAAATCAGTCAATCCTAAATGAAATCAACCCTGACTGTTCCCTGGAAGGACAGGTACTAAGCCTGAAACTCAAATATTTTGGCCACCTAATGCGAAGAGAGGACTCTCTGGAGAAGACTCTGATGCTGGGAAAAATTGAAGGCAAAAGGAGAAGGGGAAGGCAAAGGATGAGATGGTTAGACAGCATCACCGATGCAACGAACATGAAAATGAGTGAACTCAGGAAGATAGTGGAGGATAGGAAGGCCTGGCGGGATATGGTTCATGGGATCACGAAGGGTCGGACACGACTTAATGACTGAACAACAACAATCTCTGAATTCCAGATGCAAGGGAGTGGCAACAGGATCCACGTATCTTGTTGTCTTGTGTGCTCCTGTAACAAAAAAGCCAAATTTCTGTGTGTCCAAGGGATTCATTTCTAGCATGGTTTGTCTCTCCCCCTCCTCCTTAGAAACCAGCTAAATTCTCATAAGATTACTGCCGTGTTTCAGCTGTGGCCAGGCTGATGCATGTTGGGAAATCTTTATCTGCATGGGAACAAAGATAACCAGGGAGTTTTCTCATGCTCGTTAGTAGCAGCACCTGCGTGGACCCTTTGAGTGACAAGGGGAAAATGTATAAAATGTATAAAAATGCCTTGCTCTCTGGGCTTCCCCCCTCCTCTTTAGCATTTTCGAGCCAAACAACGCCTGGGAGGGTCAAACATGCAGCGAGAACGGCTGCAAAGAAGACACGGTAGCGAGAACGATGCAGCAGGGCAATGGATCCAGGAGAAGGCGCGCCCCCTGCAACCCGCCGCCCTGGGGCCCACCGCCCCAACCTTTCCCAGTGCCACAACACTTCTGCTAGCACCTAGTCTCGCTGGCTAGAGGACTCCACCAGGGATTAATTAATTCGATTAATTAGCTGATTGATTTTTTCCCTTCTGGGAGTACTAGACCGTGACAGGGGATACACTGGGTGACTAAAGTTGGGAACCCCTGGACAAGATAATGTATATCCTTGGAGGAAGGACACTGCCGGACTGCCTTGCAGTCTAAAGGGGACTGCAGAGAGATAATGGGGAGGAACAATTCACTTCAAGGAATGTGCACATTCTCCAAGTTCAATTTTCCCCCAGGGTCCTTTTGTTAAACTGCGAGGAGGAATGGGCAGTATAAGAGACCATGAGATAAATCTTAGGTGCATCCCAGTGCAATTTTGATGTGTCTGCACTGCATTGCTTACAGTGGAATCCACATCCCCAAAATGTAGGATCAGAGGCGAGGCTAGCGGTTATGCTGCCCGGAGCTAGGGGGTGTTGGCCGCCCTGAGGGTGGCCAACACCCCCCTAGCTCTGGGTAGCATAACCGCCCTTAAGGATTTTTTGGGCGCGGCCAGAGGCGATTTGGTGGAAGGGGTGACCCGGAAGGACCCTGCTCCGGGTGCCCGCCCGACCCCCTGGGTGCCGCCCGCCCACCCGCTGCCTCCCTCCCGGCTTACTGCTCCTCAGGGTCCGCGCGACTCCGGAGGCCGGGAGAGAGCGTCCGCCCGTCATGCCGGCTCGGCCCCTACTGCCCAGGCCTTAGTTGGCGATTTCGCACATGCGTACAGATTGAGCTTCTCAGTTGAACTGGCCAAGGAAGTGTGAGCGCAGAGGATTTTCTTCCTCTTTGCCCTATCCCTCTGCTTCTTCTTCAGGAGTGGAATATATGTAACCATTTTTTTTGTACAACGTATGAATTTTTTTTTTAAAAAAAATTCCACCATTTTTGCAAGTCTCACATTTGTCTCTTAAAAATGCAAACAGGTTATTTGTTGATGAAATCCATATTCTACCATTCCTTCTTTCAAGAGCCTCTGGACAACATATCATGCCACTGTCACTCGATTTAGGGTTGTGCGAACAAAATGCCAGGGGAAAGGGCCAAGTCTCTGAGTTATTTTCAATTATCTGAATAGGCCCAATGTCTTTGAGTCCAGCAGAGGTAATATCTGTAGTTACTCTTGAAGAAGCTCAATTAACAGTACAGCAAACTCTTGATTTAATGGACCAGTGGGGAAAGGAGTGTCCATTAATGTTGAGAGATTAAATCCAAATGCATTGAACTCAATGGAGATGCACACGCACAAAACATATACAGGTGGGCCCCCATATCCGCTGGGGATATGTTCCAGGCCCCTTAGTGGATACTTGAAACCATGGATAAGAGCAAACACCCCCTCCATGGTTTCCTGAGGGTCCCCCCACCCTGCCTCCCATGCAGGCAGGCATGCTTGCCCCCCCAGCGCTTATTTTTCTTTCAGCAAGCTTTGTTTCTTCCTTAAAACAAACAGAAGCAGCCTCCATTGCAGGCAAGTAGAACGAGACTAAGTCCTAGAGAGGCTCTGCAAGGTTTCTGTTAACCTTGCAGAGCCTCTCTAGTACTTAGTCTCGTTCTACTTGCCTGTAATAAGCAGCCAGAGGCTGCTTCTCCTGTTTCTTTAAGGAAGAACGAAGCTTACTGGGAAAAAAGTAAAAGCCTGGAGGGGTCCCCACAATCCGTGGATAACTGAAACCGTGGATAGTGAATCAGTGGATATGGGGGCCCACCTGTACCACAAATTTTTAAGGAAGCAGAAAACACCAGTTGTTTCTGAAGTCTGTTAAATGGAGGCTTCACTGTATATCATCAGCGTGCATATTTGCAGAGACAAATAAGGGCAGTTCAGCTGCTGCCAAGGAAACTGGATGACCACTTCAGGGGAGATTTCTTTCTCTCTCAGTGCTGCAGGCCAAGGGAGCTGTAGAAAATACTGCCGTGGAAACGGAAGTGTGCATCTGGAGTCTGAATGCCACAAAGCAACATATCACAAGGGGAAATGGGCACGACTGCAGAAGCTGACCTTACCTATAGCCTCTGGTGCACAGAAAGTGCTCTCTGCCACTCTCATACGTGGGTATGCTATCTCCAGCTGTCTCCACATCCAGGAGGTCAACCATTAAAAACATCTGGTTCAGTTCTGGTTTGTCAGCATCCTTTTTTTCCATGTCTCTGGTTTTGTTCTTGTTCCAATGCTAATTTTACAAATGGTTCAGTAACCGGTTCAGCCACTTTGAACTGGTTCATATAATAAATGTAACTCCTATGAATACAAAGATAAATGCTTAATTTTGAGGGGAAATGATGTATATTTTTAAACATGCTAGTTGCATGAACTAATATCATATCCTCCAGTGCTGGATTTCATTCCCAAAATACTCATACTACAATTCACCAGCATAACAGAAAACACAATTTAGCTCATCTTTCGTAGCCATAAAGAACAGGAAGCATATTGCTATGACACAAATCTGTGATGTGGTTTTCTTGCCAGAGTGGTTTTCTTGCCTGCAACTCCTCCACGTTTAATTGCCCCCACACCCTGCTTCATAGCTGTGTGCCACAACCCCCCCCCCCCGGGGTGGGTAATGCTGTCATCCCCATTTACTAGTTGAAATGGCTACATTTGACCCAGTGTCTCTTCCTAGTTGTTCACACATTTTGAAAAGTAGCTTAAGTTGAAAAACTCAACTAGGTAGACATTCAAAAATCTGTCTCATTGAGTTGGTTGATATATGGAAGATACATCTTTCGAAATTTCAAATTAGTCTGCAGTCTACTGTATCTTTTGTGTTGCTCTCATCTGAAAGAAACACCCTGTGCTCAGCGTCAAGGTAAATACAGAACTACCTATCGCAGAATTCTCTCCCCCCCTCAATTCTTTTACACAAGTGTTGTCCTGGGAAATACAGTGGTCCCTCCTTATCCGCTTCCAGAAGTAGCTTTCGGTTGCTTTTTTCTCTTTTTACAGGCACTTTGGGCCTTTAAAATGCAGTGCAGGAGGCAAGAAGTGGTGACAGGCCCTGGCGAAGCTAAAAAAATAAGGTACTGTGGCACGGCCCCCACCCCACCCCCACAGCCCCACCCACTGCGGATTTGATTATCTGCGGATTTTGGTAGGCTTACCAGATTCATACCAGGACAGAGTGCTAGACTTTTAGGAGAAGGAATGTGGGCCATTGAACACAATGGAGCTTACGTCTGAGTAGACATGCCTAGGATTGTGCTCTAAGGGTTTAACAAGCTACACCTGCCCACATTCCTTCTCCTAAAAGTCTAACGTTCTGTATGGATTTTGGCATCCGCAGAGGTTCCGGGAACGGAACCCCCACGGATACTAAGGGCCGTAGTCTCCCTATCTAGTGCTGAAGAAGAGAACCATTTCTCATCATTACCCTCAAAAGATTCTCCTGAATTTCCGATTGAACCACGTATCTTGGATCACTTAGTTTGTGTGTTCGAGTTTCAGTACCAGTTTGAGTTCAAAGCAAGAGAGATTTGAGCCTCAGGTTCAGTTCCAGTTCACTGGAAGGAAGAGAAAAAAATCACTGTTCTGAAACAGTGAATGGGCTTTAGTATTAAAGTTTGAACTGATTCCCTGTCATAGATTACACTGAGCTGAAGCCCTGAACAAATCCAAGTGAAAGAGAAGCCTTGCAGAGCTTTGGTAGAACCTGACCCATTGTGGTAGATTCCTTCATCTAAGGAAGATTCCTAATGTTGCTGTCCAGGACACCAGTACTGACCAGGTTAACAGATTAATTTTCTTGCAGGGGAAAAAAAAAGATTCTAAATGAAAGAGAATAAATGCAAGTCTAGGGCAGGGCACTGACTTGGCACTGCTTATTTCTGATAGTTGTGGAACAGAGCATGTTCTTCTAGCGTTTCCTCAAGCTACTTCATCAGGAGAGCCAAAAACTGTGGCCATTTGTGGGGGAAACTTGGCAGGAGTAAGTCGCAGAAGCCAAGCTATGGAATGTGTTTTTCCAACAGCAGCATCTGGGCCCCTGGTTAACTTCCTGATTGATCTCCTGCCTGAGACAAAGAGCCAACCACAATAAATGCAAAAACTAGTGGGAAAGAGGCTTGGACATCGCGTATATCTTTAAAAATAGCAATGCAAATCCAAAGCGTATTGCCAAGTTGCATGCAACTTCAAAACTCAGCTGGGAAATGCATCTTTCTGTAGATTATCATGTGGAATACTCCCTAGTTTTGTTTCTGTATCTGTTCCAGCAATGAAGCCAAAGACGGTAGCTTCATTCAAAGAAACAGTCTGGCAACTTCAAAGCTCACTACCAAACCCGAACGATTTATTTAATTGGATTTTTGTTGTTAATTGTGTGTGACTTCCAAGCTAATATCCAATGCATTTTACTTGTTTATGTATTTAGACCAGGGCGGTTTACATGTTAAAAGCAACAACATTATAATATCAAAGGAGTAGTTAAAATAGTAGTTTGAGGACAGTCATATGAGGGATTGCAATAGACATCTGACAGGCCTGGGAAAAGAAAAAGGTCCTTGCCTGGCACCAAAATGACATTCAAGTAGGTACTAGGGAAGCCACTCCAGAGAGCAAGCTCTGCAGGTATCCATGTCAGAACTGATGTGGCACTATAAAGTCTAACTACTTTATTTCAGTATAAGCCTTGTGTAAGGTAAAGGTATCCCCTGATTGAAAGCCAGTCATGTCCAACTCTAGGGTGCGGTGCTCATCTCTGTTTCTAAGGCCGAAGACGCTTCTGTGGTCATGTGGGCGGCATGACTAGTGGAACGCTGTTACTTGTGTAAGCCTTGTGTACTACAGTCCACTTCACTGTAATTCACGACCATGAAGGCTTATGTTGAAATAAATTGGTTAGTCTTTTAAGGTGCTACTACAAGACTCTATTGTTTGCCCTGCAACAGACTAACATGGCCACTACCCTGGGCATTGCATGGTCCATGTTTAAATCTTTTCCCCACAGCATTTTGGGCTATGCAAGGCATCAAAGAAATCAGCCTGGGATTCCATGGGATAACAGACAGCTTTTCAAATGTGTGTCTCTAGTTTGCATCTCACTCCATCCATGCATTTTCAACAATAATATATTTAGGAAAATGAGAAGTTAGCAGTGTCTCACTGAGAGCCAAATTAGACAGTACATGAAGTTCCATGTTGTTTTCCTCTATTTTTGTTTTTAGTAACTGAATGCTCCAAGATGAGAAAAGATGGATTAAGAGAAAACGTTTGGGAAATGCTGCCTTAATGTGTGTCTAGCAGCCCGGTCCAGCCCAAGGCAACTGCGGTACAATTCAGGCACAATTGCACAATTCAGGCACAATTGCAGCCTAAAAGTGGGTGTGTTGGGGGCGTGTTGGGGGTGTGACGGGGGCGGTTATGAATTTTGGTCCGGTTCCAGACACTGGAGAGCCACTGACACGCCCCCTCGAGCCCAACTCAGGCCCAAAATTTGGGCCAGCAAAAAGGGTGGACCCAAATGTGAGGAGACCCATAGGAGCCATTTTACCTTACCCACACCAGCCCTCTCCTGAAAAGTTCTAACACCCTGGGCCCGAGTTGGGCCTGAGTTAGGACCGAACAGGTGTGGCCTAACTCTGGACATGGACCCAAATAGTTACCCTATCAGCACCCAGCCCCACCCAGCCTCTTTCCCACAAAAGCCCAGCCCCAGCCCTCCACTCTCTCTCTCTCTCTCTCTGAGCACGTGGCGTGGGGTTCTGTCCCCCAGCAGCCACAAAGTGGGACTTTGAAAACTTTTCTAACACCCCACTTCTCTCTTCTCCTCTCTCCTCTCTGCCCCCCTCTAGGGCAGAGAGGGCTGTTCTGCCTGTGGCCAAACTGTTTACTGCTGTGCCTGGGCAGCTGTCTCCATGCAAGTGTTTGCTAACCCATGTCTTTCTCCCAGCCCCTCTCTCCCCCCCCCCATACAGGCAACAACACCAGCAGGTAAGTGCAGGGTTTGTGCTGACATGTGGTCTGACGTCTGCCTCTTTGCATAGAGAAATATAGGTAGGATACATGCCTCTATACCAATGTCTTGTCTCATAGCTGCCTGCATAGCCTGCCATGATATGGCTCTATACCAATGTCTTGTCTCATAGCTGCCTGCATAGCCTGCCATGATATGCCTCTATACCAATGTCTTGTCTCATAGCTGCCTGCATAGCCTGCCATCATACGCCTCTATACCAATGTCTTGTCTCATAGCTGCCTGTATTAATGTGAGCACACAATGCCATGAGTGTGGAACTGTAACCCATATGTAGACACCAGCTGTTCCCCCCCCCTCTTTTCTCCACAGGGTCTACCGACAGGTCAGTATTGCTAGGATTGCCATGGTTGTGACCCCCAAGTTGTGTTGTTGTCTCTCTCTTTGACCCCTTTCCCTTACAGGATCATGCTCACCGTACACCCAGGGAAGGAGCGCAGACCAGGCTATGTGTCTCACACCACTCAGCTGTGTTTGATTTCTCTCCCTGCAGACCTTTGCAACTGGCACACTGGCTCCTCTTCAATGGCGATTGCTACCACGCAGCAGCTGCCATGGAACACCCCCATGTTGTTCGTCCCCCCAGGAATGCCCACTTCCACAAACCGTCCGGGGAGCACCCCTGGGCCTGCAGTCTGGTTGCCCCACGGTCACCTGCCTTGATGCTGCCAGAGAGGTCTGGGAGCCTGCCCTGCAACCCACCTCAGCTGCTGCTGCTGCCGCCCCACCGCCCTGGCTGCCTACTTGCTGTCCCTCCCCTTTCTATGGAGCAGGCCGTGGTTCCACAGGGGAAGAGCCCGCATCTCCAGGTCCATGGGGCTCGCCTGATGCTGCTGCTGTGGTCCTAGAGGCTGCTGTGCCTACCCCTGGCAGCCACGCCCGGCCATCTCTGCCACTGTTCCAGAACAATAAAGATGCCCCTGGAAACACATGTCCCCAATGTTGCACAAGCACTGCCCCACACACCCACACAGGCAGGCCCCAGCACACAAGCCTCTGCATGAATCCCAGCCAGGGTCCGCCACAGCCATCCCTGGGAGAACACAGCAGGGGGGCTGCCGGCCCCTCTGGGACCAGAGGGGAGGGGGGAGTTGGGGGGCCTGTCAGGCAGGCAAACACTGACGGGCACTGTGGCGCACGTCCGCCACGTCCGTGAAGAGCCCTTTCAGCAACCGGGGCTCTCACCCACCCTCGGTCCGCCCATCACCGGCGTCCGTGTCCGCCAGTCACCGGCATCCGTTTCCGCCCTCTGTCCGCCCGTCACCGGCGTCCGTTTCCGCCCATCAACGGCGTCCGTGTCCGCCCTCGGTCCGTCTGCATGAGAGGCGCCCGTTCCTGCATTGTCTCCATCTGCGAAGTGCCCCCTGTGCCCCTATCGGTCTCTGCAGACCCCTCTCCCTGTATCCCTCTCCCACCAGCCGTGTTGTCTGTCTGTTTCTGACCCACCCGTGCCCCTCCCCAGCACCCCCTGTCAGTGTGCCTGCCTCCCCTCCCACTCCCTGATGATGGATGCTGGCACCCCCCATGCCGCCAGAGCGCCTGCCGCAAGGTGCCGACGTTGCCCCATCTGGGGGTGTGATGAGCTGCGTGAGCCCTTCCCGCTCGCAGCAGACAAGCCCACGGCATCTCTCGGTCTTGGCTGGGGCACGGAGCAGAAGGCATGCTGGGATGCCTTCTTTGTGGGCATTGCCACGGCCCTTGAGGCCCAGGGCTTCAGGCAGCGCACGGGCATGTCCTGGCGGAGGCGGTTCCAGACCTCATGAGACCCCCCCCTTGTGCGTGCCGTTCCCACCCCCTCCTTCCCTTCTCTCCCCCGCTCACCCCCCCATGACTCCCACGTGCAGCCTCACCGTGGCTTGGGGGTGGCATCGCAGTCTGCAGGAGGGAGGGCAGTCGCACTCCCCCCTGCGGCAGGTGGCTGATGCCCAGGGTGCCCTGGGGCAGCTGGCACTGGCACAACCTCTGCCCTTCAGCTGACTGTCAAACGCGCAGTGCCTGCAGGCCCGCCTGTGGCTGCCCATCTGCTGCAACCGCTGCAGCAGCTGTGGTAGGTGCACGCAGACGGGCTGAGGAGGGGGCTCTTCGCTTCCACAAGACTGACAGCTCCCCACAGGAGCCTGCCTGCCTCTGCGGTAAGTTTTGCCGCGATCCTGGCCCAATGCTGTTGCCTCCAGCCTAACTCAGGCACAGTTGCAGCCTAACTCGGTCCTAGTTTGGGCCACAATTGGGCCACAATTGGGCCTCAACTGTGCCTGAGTTAGGCTGGACTGAGCCCTAGATCTGCTAACTGGGCAAAGAGATGTGTGTGTGGTGTGTTGCTTAAAGTGGTGTGTTGCTTATATTTAGCAGCGGGAGAGCAACTGTTCCTATACAGCCAAGCATGGCATCCCTCTCATTGGCTATTTGTGGCTATCCTATGGAATCCCTGACTGATTTCTTTGATGCCTTGCACAGGGACAGAATTGGGAGTCTACCTATGAACGGCATGAGATGGCTCCCTACTGAGTAATAACTCTGTTTGTACTCTATACATTGTAGCCTGACTTTAGTAGTCATTCTACCATTAAACAGAGATGGAATAAAGGCTAAATTGTTGCATTCTGAAAAGAATCTGGAACAATTTTCAGAACAAGAATGAATCTGAAAAGAATCATATACATATACATACATACATACACACATAGAAGAAGGGATTCAGAACCCTGAATTACTTGCCGTTCTCAAACTGGTGTTTCATTTGCACATCTGAAGTGGCACTTAGTCAAATCAAATGAAATCAAACTTTGCTCAACAAGATAGATAGATGAATGGACACACACAAGTTGGTAATAATAAATAAATAAATAAAAATACACAAGACATCCAAACCAAGTGTATACATTTCAGACTCCTAACATGTACATTAACACACACACACTATAGCATATGCTAACTGGGCAAGAGGCACTTTTTCAATTGGTGCTCCTCTTATATTTAGCAGGGGGAGAGTAACTGCCCCCCTTTCACCCCAGCACAGTGTCTTTCTGGTGGCTGTTTGCTGGTGGTGCTCTGCATCTTTTTAGATTGTGAGCCATTTAGTCATTTGATTTTGTCTGTAAACCGCTTTGTGAACTTTTTGTTGAAAAGCGGTATATAAATACTGTTAATAATAATAATAATAATAATAATAATAATAATAATAATAATATACTACAGCATCCCATCTTAAGGCTGTGACACACTGCAGGCGGAGCAAAGTGAAGAGAAGACAGCTGTGTTACTCCACATCACTTCCTGTCATGGGGGGGGGAGCTTGGATGGCCCTCTCTGTGTGCTGTCTTTTCAGCCAATCAGAATCGAGTCTTTTCAGACTCAATTATGACTGGCTCTTCGTTTCCCTTTGCATCCCACCCCACTGCACTGAACTCGCCTGCTGATTGGGCAAAGTTCAATATTTTCATCTCCTCTCGCACGGCTCCGCAGTTCATGTGCATTGCCATGCGAAGGAGGAGAGTGCAGGACACACTGCACGCAAGCAGCTGCGCTGCACTGCTTCCCACTGCTTCGCAGGCAGTGTGTCACAGCCTTTAGTGCCCTTCACTTCCTGAACCTCTAGCTAGGGCTGTCCTTTGTCTTACCCACTGATTTGGAAAGGGGAGAATCCCCTTATGCCTTAGCTCCTCTTCTCCTGCAGATGTGTCCCCAGAGCCCAGTGGAGACTTCCATTCAGGACCATCAGAGAGCTGTTAAGAACCATTAGCTAGCCTCCGAGCTTATTAGCTTAGCAAAGGCACAGACTGGTCTGCATTCCTGACTGCTAACTTGCTTTGTATCTAACTGTCTGCATTCTATCTCTGGGCAAATCCTTCTCTGTCTTCTAATTCCTATTTGATTCCTTAAGGGAAAAAAAGCAATTTTACCTGCTGTTGACTGTTCAAAATCGTTATCAGTCTTTCAAGTTTTCAGGCAATAAGTCAGTTAGAGGTGATGGGAAATGCGTGACACCTTGTTCGACTTGTTGCCTTTCATCTTCCTACATCTGGAGTCTGACATGCAGAAGTAATTAAGACAACACTGCTGTTCTGCACAATTGAACAAACACTTGAAGGCTTTCCCTAGCACAACGCCTGCAACATTAGTGCTACGAAGAGTTTCACCCTACCCTGTGCTGGCATAGATAATGATACCAATAGACAATGCAATGCTACTCTCAGCAACAAAAGAAACTCCTGCCACTCTTCTTCTTACTGCTTGGAACCAGTGGCTCCAAATGAACATCCCCTTACCACGCTAACCCCCCATGGCAGTGCTGGTTTCAAACCACGCCTGTTTTCAGGCACCTCCATTTACAGAATGGCAAACTGAGAGACAAAGCTGGCAAGTTCAATCATATTCACAATACAACAGAGATTTAAGCTGGAATCCTATACACACTTTCCTGGGAGAAAGCTCTATTGAACACAATGGGATTTAATTCTGAGTAGACAAGCATAGGACTGCACTGTTAGTTGTATGAATGGTTAATGGCCAGTAATTTTTAGAAAATTGCTTTCTCACCTTAAAATTTTACTCTAAACCAACATGTATAGAAACACGTAGCAATGTTTGATTAAGAAATCAAACATTGCTAATGAACACCCTAATCTTAAACCAATTGTAAAGGTAAAGGTATCCCCTGCTCAAAAGCCAGTCGTGCTCGACTCTAAGGTGCGGTGCTCATCTCCGTTTCCAAGGCCAAAGAGCCAGAGCTGTCCGAAGACACTTCTGTGGTCATGTGATTGGCATGACTAACGGAACACTGTTACCTTCCTGCCGCAGCAGTACCTATTTATCGACTTGCAATTTCTTGCTTTTGAACTGCTAGGTTGGCAGAAGCTGGGACAGAAGACGGGAGCTCACTCCGTCACGCAGCACTTGGGTCTCGAACTGCTGTCCTACCGACCTTCTGCTCTGCAGTTCAGCATCTTAACCACTAAGCCACTGCAGCCCTAAACCAATTGACATGGAAGTAAATTCTGTTGAGTTTAACTGAATACTCATGATCTTAAGTGCAATACTGAAAACTAGCAATGTGGCATAAAAACCTATGTCTTCCAGTAGGATTTGGGTTGTTTCCTATACTTGTTTCCTTTTGGAACAGGAGCAGAGCGTGTATTCAAACAGTGCCTGAAATACCCAATGAAAATATCTCCATAAGCAGATGAGGACTTCATACGCACATGTGACACAAAGTGTTATTTCCACCATCCATGTTCAGTCTGAAAACGAAGAAAGCTGCAAAATTCTTTATTATAGTAGCTATAAACACACACACCCATACAGAGAATATGTATTGGATTACCTTGACTGTACACATTCCCTGCAACAAGGAACAAACCATTGTCTCTCTGAAGCGCTTTGCAGTGTCAAAATGTGTGTCTAAGGGCTCAGTCCAGCCCAACTCAGGCACAGTTGAGGCCCAATTGTGGCACAATTGGGGCCCAAAATAGGACCGAGTTAGGCTGCAACTGTGCCTGAGTTAGGCAGGAGGCAAGAGCAGTGGGCCAGGATCGAGGCAAAACTTACCGCAGAGGCAGGCAGGCCCCTGTGGGGAGCTGTCAGTCTTGTGGAAGCGAAGAGCCCCCTCCTCAGCCCATCTGCGTGCACCTACCACAGCTGCTGCAGCGGTCGCAGCAGATGGGCAGCCACAGGTGGGCCTGCAGGCACTGGGCGTGCGACAGTCAGCGGAAGGGCAGAGGTTGTGCCAGTGCCAGCTGCCCCAGGACACCCTGGGCATTAGCCACCTGCCGGAGGGGGGAGTGCCACTGCCCTCCCTCCTGCAGACTGCGATGCCACCCCCAAGCCACGGTGAGGCTGCACGTGGGAGTCATGGGGGGGTGAGCGGGGGAGAGAAGGGAAGGAGGGGGTGGGAACGGCACGCACAAGGGGGGTCTCATGAGGTCTGGAACCGCCTCCGCCATGACATGCCCGTGCGCTGCCTGAAGCCCTGGGCCACCAGGGCCGTGGCTATGCCCACAAAGAAGGCATCCCGGTATGCCTTCTGCTCCGTGCCCCGGCCAAGACCGAGAGATGCCTTGGGCTTGTCTGCTGTGAGCGGGAAGGGCTCACGCAGCTCATCACTCCCCAGATGGGGCAAGGTAGGCGCCTTGCGGCAGGCGCTCTGGCGGGGTGGGGGGTGCCAGCGTCCATCATCAGGGAGTGGGAGGGGAGGCAGGCACACAGGCAGGCGGACAGGGGGTGCTGGGGAGGGACACGGGTGGGTCAGAAACAGACAGACAACAAGGCTGGTGGGAGAGGGATACAGGGAGAGGGGTCTGCAGAGACCAATAGGGACACAGGGGTCACTTCGCAGATGGAGGCAATGCAGGAACGGGCGCCTCTCATGCAGACGGACCGAGGGCGGAAACGGACGCTGTTGACGGGCGGACTGAGGGCGGAAACGGACGCCGTTGACGGGCGGACTGAGGGCGGAAACGGACGCTGTTGACGGGCGGACTGAGGGCGGAAACGGACGCCGTTGACGGGCGGACTGAGGGCGGAAACGGACACCGTTGACGGGCGGACACGGACGCCGTTGACGGGCGGACCGAGGGTGGGTGAGAGCCCCGGTTGCTGAAAGGGCTCTTCACGGACGTGGCGGACGTGCGCCATGTCGCCTGTCACTGTTTGCCTGCCTGAGAGGCCCCCCACCTCCCCCCTCCCCTCTGAGCCCTGAGGGTCTGGCAGCCCCCCTGCTGTGTTCGCCCTGGGCTGGCTGGGGCAGGCCCTGGCTGGGATTCATGCAGGGCCTTGTGTGCTGGGCGCTGTCTCTGTGTGTGGGGGGCAGTGCTTGTGTAACAGTGGGGTCATGGTGTTCAAGGGGCCTTTGCCCAAGGGGCATCTTTATTGTTCTGGAACATTGGCAGGGATGGCCAGGCGAGGCTGCCAGGGGTAGGCACAGCAGCCACTCAGAATGTAGCAGCAGCAGCTGAGGAGGGTTGCAGGGCAGGCTCCCAGACCTCTGGCAGCATCGAGGCAGACGACCATGGGGCAACCAGACTGCGGGCCCAGGGGTGCTCCCCGGACGGTTGGTGGTAGTGGGCATTCCTGGGGGGACGAACAACTTGGGGGTGTTCCATGGCAGCTGCTGTGTGGTGGCAATCACCATTGAAGGAATGCTAGTGTGCCGGTTGCAAAGGCCTGCAGGGAGAGTAATCACACACAGCCGAGTGGTGTGAGACACAGAGCCTGGTCTGCGCTGCTTCCCTGGGTGTAAGGTGAGCATGATCCTGTAAGGGAAAGGGGTCAAAGAGAGAGACAACAACACAACTTCCCTGGGTGTAAGGTGAGCATGATCCTGTAAGGGAAAGGGGTCAAAGAGAGAGACAACAACACAACTTGGGGGTCACAACCATGGCAATCCTAGAAATACTGACCTGTCAGTAGACCCTGTGGAGAAAAGAGGGGGGGGGGGACAGCTGGTGTCTACATATGGGTTACAGTTCCACACCCATGGCATTGTGTGCTCACATTAATACAGGCAGCTATGAGACATTGGTACAGAGACATTTCATGACAGGCATTGCAGGCAGCTATGAGAGATGACATTGGTAAAGAGGCATATCATGGCAGGCTATGCAGGCAGCTATGAGACAAGACATTGGTAAAGAGGCATATCATGGCAGGCATTGCAGGCAGACATTGGTAAAGAGGCATATCATGGCAGGCATTGCAGGCAGACATTGGTAAAGAGGCATATCATGGCAGGCATTGCAGGCAGACATTGGTAAAGAGGCATATCATGGCAGGCAGACATGAGACAAGACATTGGTAAAGAGGCATATCATGGCAGGCAGACATGAGACAAGACATTGGTAAAGAGGCATATCATGGCAGGCTATGCAGGCAGCTATGAGACATGACATTGGTATAGAGGCATGTATCCTACCTATATTTCTCTATGCTAAGAGGCAGAAGTCAGACCACATGTCAGCACAAACCCTGCTCTTACCTGCACTTACCTGCTGGTGTTGTTGCCTGTGGGGGGGGGGAGAGGGGCTGGGAGAAAGACATGGGTTAGCAAACACTTGCATGGAGAGAGCTGCCCAGGCACAGGAGTAAACAGTTTGGCCACAGGCAGAACAGCCCTCTCTGCCCTAGAGGGGGCAGAGAGGAGAGAGGTGAAGAGAAGAGGGGTGTTAGAAAAGTTTTCAAAGTCCCACTTTGTGGCTGCTGGGGGACAGAACCCCACGCCACGTGCTCAGAGAGAGAAAGAGAGAGAGTGAGTGGAGGGCTGGGGCTGGGCTTTTGTGGGAAAGAGGCTGGGTGGGGCTGGGTGCTGATAGGGTAACTATTTGGGTCCGTGTCCAGAGTTAGGCCACAACTGTTCGGTCCTAACTCAGGCCCAACTCGGGCCCAGGGTGTTAGAACTTTTCAGGAGAGGGCTGGTGTGGGTAAGGTAAAATGGCTCCTATGGGTCTCCTCACATTTGGGTCCACCCTTTTTGCTGGCCCAAATTTTGGGCCTGAGTTGGGCTCGAGGGGGCGTGTCAGGGGCTCTCCAGCGTCTGGAACCGGACCAAATTTCGTAACCGCCCCCGTCACACCCCCGACACGCCCCCGACACGCCCACTTTTAGGCTGCAATTGTGCCTGAATTGTGCAGTTGTGCCTGAATTGTGCCTGAACCCAATTCAGTCACAATTGCAGCCCAACTCAGGCACAATTCAGGCACAACTCGGGCCTAAAGCACTTGGGCTGCAATTGTGCCTGAATTGTACCGCAGTTGCCTTGGGCTGGACCGGGCTGTAAGAAATATTGAAGATAAGATTTAGGGCCCTGTGCTGCTAATCTGACACTACAGAGACTAACAGTAGAAATGAAGGGGGGGGGAGAGAGCCCATAAAATCCCACATTGACATGGCTGCTGTAATGCAATACTACCAAACAACAATCAACAGGTGTATGGCATATAAACATTAGACATGCAATACAGCTACATTTCCTAAGGAATGGCAGCCTACGCCTGGACAAACAAGGTAGGAACTGTTCAGGGAAATGGAAGAAACAATACTATATCATAAGAGTGTGTGTGTGTGTCCATTTCTATAGTTATATTTTGCTTTTCCCTTACACACACACACACACACACACACACACACACACACACACACACACAATACAATACAATACAATACAATACAATACAATACAATACAAATAAAACATCTAAAACTCAATAATCCAAAGCAGCAGCAGCAGCAGCAGCAGCAGCAGCAGCAGCAGCAGCAACAACAACAAATGATATAGAATCAAAAAATTAAACACACACAGAACAAATGCAGAGGAAACACAAAATGTTCCATGCACTGAGTGCCACCATGGAAAAAGCCTCTTGAACGTCACCAAACTGTTAGGTCATAATACCAAACTGCAGAGCATATGACTTTGTTTAACACAGCCCCAGAATTAAGCATATACACCTACTGTAACACAGTGGTTCCCAAACTGGGAAGTGCAGCTCCCCAGCCAGGGGAGCCGCGGAGTGCTACGGAATCCTCTCAGAAAACAGTGCAATGTGAATTGGCAAGCATCAACATAATGTAATGGGGAGCCGCAGCCAATGGTCGCGAATGGACAAGGGAGGGGCAGGTTGAAAAAGATTGGGAAACACTGACCTAGCAGATAGCGATTTAGCAGATAGTGAAGCATTGATCCTATGGGATCAATGGGGTTAGGTGCCGGCAGGTGGTTAGGGGGTACCTTACCTGAAGCTTCTTCCAGTCATTTCAAAGGGTTGGTTGCTGGGGCCGTTTTGAACGTCCCTGCTGCACTTAGGAAGTCTCTGCTGGCTTCCGGAGGCAGCAGGGACGTTCAAAATGGCCTCCACAACTAGCGCGGAGCCCTTTAAAATGTCTGTTTAGCACCGAACAGCTGACGAGCTGGGGAGTTTAAAAGACACATATTTTTAAATCCCCAGCCCATCAGCTGAAACTCAACATTAATAAAACTAAGATCATGGCATCTGGTCCCATCAATTCCTGGCAACTAGAAGGGGCAGAAATGGAAGCAGTAACAGATTTTACATTTTTGGGTTCCAAGATCACTGCAGATGGAGACAGCAGCCATGAAATTAAAAGACGCTTACTCCTTGGAAGGAAAGCTATGGCAAACTTAAACAGCATAATAAAAAGCAGAGATATCACCATCCCAACAAAAGTTCGTATAGTCAGGGCGATGGTGTTCCCAGTAGCAATGTATGGTTGCGAGAGTTGGACCATAAGGAAGGCTGAGCGCCGAAGAATAGATGCTTTCGAACTGTGGTGCTGGAGAAGACTCCTGAGAGTCCCTTGGACTGCTAGGAGATCAAATCAGTCAATCCTAAATGAAATCAACCCTGACTGTTCCCTGGAAGGACAGGTACTGAGGCTGAAACTCAAATATTTTGGCCACCTAATGCGAAGAGAGGACTCTCTGGAGAAGACTCTGATGTTGGGAAAGATTGAAGGCAAAAGGAGAAGGGGAAGGCAAAGGATGAGATGGTTAGACAGCATCACCGATGCAATGAACATGAAAATGAGCGAACTCAGGAAGATAGTGGAGGACAGGAAGGCCTGGCGGGATATGGTTCATGGGATCAAGAAGGGTCGGACACAACTTAACGACTGAACAACAACCATCAGCTGCCCAGTGCTAGACAGGCATTTTAGGCCTCAGTCCAGCCCAACACAGGCACAATTGAGGCACAGTTGAGGCACAGTTGAGGCCCAAAATAGGGCTGAGTTAGGCTGCAACTGTGCCTGAGTTAGGCAGGAGGCAAGAGCAGTGGGCCAGGATCGAGGCCCCTATGGGGAAGTGTCAGTCTTGTGGAAGCGAAGAGCCCCCTCCTGAGCTCGTCTGTGTGTACCTACCACAGCTGCTGCAGCGTTCGCAGCAGATGGGCAGCCACAGGTGGGCCTGCAGGCACTGGGCGTGCGACAGTCAGCTGAAGGGCAGAGGTTGTGCCAGTGCCAGCTGCCCCAGGGCACCCTGGGCATTAGCCACCTGCTGCAGGGGGGAGTGCCACTGCCCTCCCTCCTGCAGAAGGCGATGCCACCCCCAAGCCACGGTGAGGCTGCACGTGGGAGTCATGGGGGGGGTGAGCGGGGGAGAGAAGGGAAGGAGGGGGTGGGAACGGCATGCACAAGGGGGGTCTCATGAAGTCTGGAACCGCCTCTGCCATGACATGCCCGTGCGCTGCCTGAACCCTGGGCCTCCAGGGCCGTGGCAATGCCCACAAAGAAGGTATCCCGGTATGCCTTCTGCTCCGTGCCCCGGCCAAGACCGAGAGATGCCTTGGGCTTGTCTGCTGTGAGCGGGAAGCGCTCACGCAGCTCATCATGCCCCCAGATGGGGCAACGTCGGCACGTCACGGCAGGCGCTCTGGCGGGGTGGGGAGTGGCCAGCTTCCATCATCAGGGAGTGGGAGGGGAGGCAGACAGACAGGCAGACAGTGGGTGCTGGGGAGGGGCACGGGTGGGTCAGAAACAGACAGACAACAAGGCTGGTGGGAGAGGGATACAGGGAGAGGGGTCTGCAGAGACCAATAGGGACACAGGGGTCACTTCGCAGATGGAGGCAATGCAGGAACGGGCGCCTCTTATGCAGACGGACCTTGGGCAGAACGGACGCTGGTGACGGGTGGAAACGGACGCCGTTGACGGGCGGACTGAGGGCGGATACGGACGCCGTTGACGGGCGGACCGAGGGCGGGTGAGAGCCCCGGTTGCCGAAAGGGCTCTTCACGGACGTGGCGGACGTGCACCATGTCACCTGTCAGTGTTTGCCTGCCTGAGAGGCCCCCCAACTCCCCACTCCCCTCTGAGCCCTCAGGGTCTGGCAGCCCCCCTGCTGTGGTCTCCCTGGGCTGGCTGTGGCAGGCCCTGGCTGGGATTCATGCAGGGGCTTGTGTGCTGGGGACTGTCTCTGTGTGTGGGGGGCAGTGCTTGTGTAACATTGGGGACATGTGTTTCCAGGGGCATCTTTATTGTTCTGGAACAGTGGCAGAGATGGCCAGGCGAGGCTGCCTGGGGTAGTCACAGCAGCCACTCGGACCACATCAGCAGCAGCAGCAGCAGCAGCAGGCGTGCCTCATGGACCAGGGGATGTAGGCGCTTCCCCTGTGGAACCACAGCCTGCACCATGGAAAGGGGAGGGACAGCAAGTAGGCAGCCAGGGAGGTGGAGCAGCAGCAGCGCCGGCAGCTGAGGAGGGTTGCAGGGCAGGCTCCAGGACCTCTGGCAGCATCGAGGCAGACGACCATGGGGCAACCAGACTGCAGGCCCAGGGGTGCTCCCAGGAAGGTAGGTGGTAGTGGACGTTCCTGGGGAGGCAAAAAACACGGGGGTGTTCCATGGCAGCTGCTGCGTGGTAGCAATCGCCATTGAAGAAATGCCAGTGTGCCGGTTGCAAAGGCCTGCAGGGAGAGAAATTAAACACAGCTGAGAGGTGTGAGACACATAGCATGGTCTGCGCTCCTTCCCTGGGTGTCAGGAGAACATGATCCTGTAAGGGAAAAGGGTCAAAGAGAGAGAAGACAACAACACAACGTGTGGGTCACAACCATGGCAAACCTAGCAATACTGACCTGTCAGTAGACCCTGTGGAGAAAAGGGGGGGGGGACAGCTGGTGTCTACATAAGGCTAACAGTTCCACACTTGTGGCATTGTGTGCTCACATTACTACAGGCAGCAATCAGACACAACATTGGTGAAGAGGCATATCATGGCAGGCATTGCAGGCAGCTATGAGACAAGACATTGGTAAAGAGGCATATCATGGCAGGCATTGCAGGCAGCTATGAGACACAACATTGGTAAAGAGGCATATCATGGCAGGCATTGCAGGCAGCTATGAGACACAACATTGGTAAAGAGGCATATCATGGCAGGCATTGCAGGCAGCTATGAGACAAGACATTGGTAAAGAGGCATGTATCCTACCTATATTTCTATGTGCAAAGAGGCAGAAGTCAGACCACATGTCAGCACGAACCCTGCTCTTACCTGCACTTACCTGCTGGTGTTGTTGCCTGTGGGGGGGAGAGGGGCTGGGAGAAAGACATGGGTTAGCAAACACTTGCATGGAGACAGCTGCCCAGGCACAGCAGTAAACAGTTTGGCCACAGGCGGCACAGCCCTCTCTGCCCTAGAGGGGGGCAGAGAGGAGAGAGGAGAAGGGAAGAGAGAAGTGGGGTGTTTGTGAATTTTGCCCTCCACCGACAAAGTCCCACTTTGTGGCTGCTGGGGGACAGGACCCCACGCCACGTGCTCAGAGAGAGAGAGAGAGAAAGAGTGGAGGGCTGGGGCTGGGCTTTTGTGGGAAAGAGGCTGGGTGGGGCTGGGTGCTGATAGGGTAACTATTTGGGTCCGTGTCCAGAGTTAGGCCACAACTGTTCCGTCCTAACTCAGGCACAACTCGGGACCAGGGTGTTAGAACTTTTCAGGAGAGGGCTGGTGTGGGTAAGGTAAAATGGCTCCTATGGGTCTCCTCACATTTGAGTCCACCCTTTTTGTTGACCCAAATTTTGTGCCTGAGTTGGGCTCGAGGGGGCGTGTCAGGGGGTCGCCAGTGTCTGGAACCGGAACAAATTTCGTAACCGCCCCCATCACTCCCCCCGACACGCCCCCAACACGCCCACTTTTAGGCCAAACTTAGGACGGAATAGCTCTTATGCTGAACTTAGGACTGAATTGGTCAACTTTCCTTAATCCATCCTATGTCAGTCACAATGTCAGTCACAATTGCAGCACAAATTCGGCCTCTGCGGCACAATTCAGGCACAACTCGAGCCTAAGGTGCTTAGGCTGCAGTTGTGCCTGAATTGTGCCGCTGAGGCCTTAGGCTGGACTGGGCTGTTAAAGGGCTCTGTGCTAGTTATGAAGGCCATTTTGAATGTCCCTGCTGCCTCCGGAAGCCAGCAGAGACTTCCTGAGGGCAGCAGGGATTGTGGAAAGACAGACACACCTTGCAAATGGCACAAGGTGGTGTCAATCTTGCTGCTCACAAATAAGCGAATTCGCGACTCGCGAATTCACAAGTAGCGGGAACTGACTATCATTAGTCATATACATGATCAAAGTATATACAGTTCAAGAGAGCTTGAATGGAATATTTTGCAGATCTAATTCAGCTTTGCCAAGTATCTGAGATCTTCTGCAGGGAAGACTCATCACAGGCATGATTGAGAAAGAATAAGGGGAAAGCCCCCCTTGAATCTCTGTGCTTTAAATAATTGAATGTTGGAGAGGGAAACTGGGCATGGTGCAAAGTGTGGTACAGTATATCACATGGTTGGTTGTGTAGCCTAGGAGTGCCTCCGAAAATGCAAGTCTTGGGGTTGGGTAAAGCCCCTCCCAGTAGCGTAACTGCAGGGGGGCGGAGCTCCAAGTTCCGCCGGGCTCTGAGTCTCCGTTACACGACAGGAGAAAGCGACCCCCGCCCCCTCGCCTTTGGAGCCATTCCGGCCAATCGTCAGCCAGAATGGCTCCAAAGGCGAGGGGGCGGGGCCGCTTTCTCCCGTCGTGTAACGGAGGCTCAGAGCCCGGCAGAACTTGGAGCTCCGCCCGCCTGCAGTGACGCTACTGGCCCCTCCTCTTAACTATTTGACTATAAGACATAAGGGCAAGTTTCTCATCTTTCAGAGGATATCAACATTCTATTTGGTCACATTAGCTGAGATTTGGAGCGAAGCAATCTCTCTGAAAGCATTACTGAAAGGAAGGTGGCAAGAGCAGAAATATTGTTATCAAATTGCAGGAGGAAACTGTCTGAATCAATGAAGCATGCACTTAACTATATCTATAAAAAGTCATTTCAGCTTGGGCTACAAGCTTTATTTGGTTTAATTGATAAATTAATCAACTACATTTGCAGTTGGCTAATTGGGGCAGTTTCAACTGCTGAAGCTGAAGCCAAGCACATTTGTTTGTTTGTTTTCTGAAGCTATTTTGATTCTGCTGTGTTGCTGTCATAAAGAAATGAAGAAGGAAATATCAGCGATGAGCACTCTTAATAATGAGATGGAGCTTTTGTTTCCTGAATTGTAAATTCCTGTGTTTTTTCCAATGTATGAAATACCGGTAGGTACTGATACGGAGGTTTTGGTAGCATGCACATTTATTTATGTTCATAGCTTGGCCCTTACCCCAGTTGCTGAATCCTTGTGGTTATTTGATGGAAAGGCACTTTTCACATATTTTTCTTCCTTCACCAATCAATATATACAAAGAACATCAATATAGATAAAGAGCCGTTCCCCATGGGCTCATTTCCATTTATGCTTAGGAAGGAAATGTTCATGTGAAATGTACTGTGATTTCTTGACAGCCCATATTCTAACAAGTGTTAGCTGAAGGCATTTGGTTTAAAAACTCTGAAAGTTCTAGCTTTTGCCATGGAAAATCCCCCCATTCATCAAAATTCATCAAAGCTTCAGAGCTTTGCCCTTTCACAACCCTTCCGCACTTTAATGAGAATAGAAAAGAGGTTGCCATGGTTCCTAGATTTCTGAGGCTGCAATCCTAATCACACTTACCCAGGAGTAAACCCCATTGAATAGAATGGGACTTACCGGTACTTCTCAGGAAACATTCATAGGATTGCACAACAAATCCCATAACAGAACCACTGGTGACTTTGTCCTTCATTTGGTTGTATTCATTTTCATTTTCATTTTCACATTTTTATACCGCCCTTCCTCCAAGGAGCTCAGAGTGGTGTACATATTTCCTCCCCTCCTTTTGTCCTCACAACAACCCTGTGAGGTAGGTGGGGCTGAGAGATAGTGACTGGCCCAAGGTCACCCAGGAAGCTTCGTGGCTGAGCAGGGATTTGAACCTGGATCTTCCAGGTCTAAGTCCGACTCCCAAACCACTACACCATCCTGGCTCTCAGTATCTGTATGGAAGTGCTGGGATCCTTAAGCACCATCCTTTGAAATGCTGTGCTCGTGATGAAAGAGGGTTGATAAGTGGCACAGTACATGTAAGTTTAATGCATCTGTATTAAGAAACAGTTGTAATAAGAAACTGCAAGCTGGACAATTAGTGAGGATGTTCTATAACCATTTGATGTGCATGGATCCATTTGTATCTTATATTCTGCATCCCTCTTTGTTCCTGTAAACTGGTCCAGAGTTTAATTCAATTAAATATGATACATGTACCTCACAGACCCAGGGTTCTGAGCACAGAGACTTCAGTGTCATCTTCAGTGACATGCTCATCCTAGAAGCCCCTTATGTCATGATGGATAATGACCTCATCATGTCCAGTTGCATCAGAGATCTAAAAAGTGCCGGGCAGCAAAGGTAAAACTTGCATCTCATCTATTCTCCACAGAAACTTTCACAAATCCGAGTGGATGGTGCAGTTGCCTTTAGAGCTTCACAGTTTTTGGCATCTGTTCTGGTGTCCAAATTCAAGAGTTCAATACTTATCGCAAGCATGTTTTCCAAGCTGATGTCAAAACAAATTGCTCTTTCAGTATGGTTTATAATGCACTAAACTGATTGTATGAAAGGTGAAACAGATGCCTAGGTCATGGGCCAACACATATGGATTCAACTTGCTTTTCAAAGACTTTTCAGAATGTTTTCCCAATTCACAAGTCTACTTCCACCTATGGAAATTATTGAAAAAAGTGTCACTTTAGCATTGACACAGGGGAAAAATGGTCATGTGCACTGGCGTCGCTTGAGGTGGGGCGGAAAGCTAAGTTCTGCAGCTTTCCACCCCACCGTTACTCTCCTGCTCGAGGCGCCCCACCCCCTCGTCATAGGAGCCCATCAGCGGAGAGAAAGCAACGCGCAGGGACTCTCCTGAGCGTTGCTTTCTCTCCACTGACGGGCTCCTATGACGAGGGGGCGGGGCGCCTCGTGCAGGAGAGTCACGGTGGGGTGGAAAGCTGCAGAACTTAGCTTTCCACCCCACCTCGAGCGACACCAGTGGTCATGTGAATTATTCACATATTTTTAAAAACAAATTCATAGTTAGAAAATTGGCTAATTGGCTACATTTGGGGTAGCTCAATCCACCACAACTCTGTGCGCGGCAATGCAGCGGCGCCAACGCAGCTTCCACTGAATCCCACGGGGGAGTTTTGGCCTTCAGAGGCCTCCTTGAGTTAGTTTCCTTGCCCTGGGGTAAGCCCCTGCAGGCCCAGTGGGTCAACTCAGACCTGTGCCAGTGATATTGGTGGCACAAGTCCACATTTACCAGTAAAGGCGGATCAGGACAGGAAGGGGCTTAGCAGTTTGCCACTGCGACCGAACCTGCCCCCTTCCCAGGCCCAATACATCCTCTTTCCCTCCACCATCACCACCCCATTCTGCCCACCTTGCCCCATTCCACCCTCCCCCACCTTCCTCCGAATCCGTATTTGGCCTTACCTGAGGCCAAATCACTCGCCACTTCTGGCAGCGGCCACTTCTCCAGAGGAGTCACATTTGGGACAACCAGAAGGTGTGCTATGCCAGCAGAACGCGCATTCCCCTGGCATAGCGCACCTTTAAGATTTGACCTAAAAAAATTCATAAAAGATGTAGAATCAGGGGGAAAGAAACTGTGGTCTTAGCTTTTAGACCCACAAATATATCCATAGTCACTTCTGTTCTTTAACTTAAAATAGCTGGGCCTATGATTCTACACCACACGAAAGAAAGTCCTGGGACCACCTCTCCCTTTGCCTTCATGATAGTGACAATAAGAACATTTCAGCCCACTGATGTGGCAAAGAGGGGATGTGTGTTTCCTGCTGACAGTTTTTCATTAATGTGAATTTTCTTTTCACAGTTTTTCATTTTGTTTATGCCAAATCTCTTAAGGCATTTTACATGGTTGTAACAGGAGTTAAATGTGTACACCTGTGGGCTGGGAGAAAATGGGTTTTAAGATCCCTTTAAACATCTCACCACATCTTGGTCCCAGACAGAAGTTAATTTAAAGGGATCCAACCTACTCCAGACTACCCACAGTTTAGATCTCTGTGCTGCTGCCTCACGTAAGGAGCTACTGGGGCTTCAGATTGGAGATTTTCCTGGGCTGTGAGATTATCTTAAACTCCAGAGTGACTCTGTCCATACAGACACCCCTGGTTCTTTCTGACTTGGAAGGACTATAAAAGGTTTCCAGGTGAGACTTGGATTTGGCTGGGCAGCAAAAATCTCACCTGTGCCTGACTGTGGTCTTTCTGGTTGCACAAGGGCCTCCACTGACAATGCCTTTGGAGAAATATACAGTATTATATCGCAACATTTGGCATTTTGCACAGTGCCTCTTATTGGTTGGAATCTAAGGCAAAGGGTTTTTTAGACAATACTGCAAAGACAATACTTTGCAAAGGGGTTTCAAAGGAAAAACTTCCAAGTACAACTTCTGGTGTCTTTCTTTTATTATTTTAACTCAAAAGCTAACTGGCACATGTGAACATAATTCGGGCCCAGTTCAGTTATTCTAGAACATCCTGTGGTGTGTGTCCCCATGGATGCAACCACATGGAAGTAGCAACATCTGACCCAACTCACCTATGCTGCAAGCTCTGACTTTCTTTTTGCATTTGCTTTAGTGTGATGGCCCATCTTTTTTACCTAATACACTCATACGCATGGTTACTGCTGCGATCAGATGTCATTTCCTCCACATAGCTGTAGAGCTATGTACATCCATGTACAGAGCTATGCACATCCTCCATGTAGAGCATCCATGGAGATGCTCTACATCTGAACTAGCCAAGAAATTAAAATATATAAACATAATTGGTTCAGTGCAACGTTAGTCCACCAAGATAGCCAATGGATGGGGCAGATTCAAGTCCCTGATTTTGCCTCTTCACCCATCTCTAACCAGTCTTGGAGCTGATTCATATGAACAGTCACTGAAAGAAAGCCACCTTTTCTTGTTTTGAGTATTGGCAGACTGCAGGAAGCCAGCTGACTTTTGAGTTAGGCAAAACCCTCCGTGGCAAAACCTCTGATCTTTGTGCCATCACCAACTCATTCTGTTTGGTTTTGACATGGCATAGTGACAGATTTCTCTGTGTTGCAACCTACTGTCCACAAACAATTCAACCATGGATGTAGCCACCAGTGGAACTGTTTAATGGCACAATCCTGACTAAATATCCCCTGGCAGACCAGCGACTCCACTGGTGCTGGGTGTCATAAACGTGCCTTCTGGCCATAAGGCACGTTTTTGACACTCAGCGAGTAAGCGCTGCCGGCGGAAAGGGTGGTGCCGCTCACTCCGCCCGGGGATGCAGCCAGTGCCAGTGGACGCAGGTAAGCCCTGCACCAGTCGGGGCAGGGGCATGGGGAGGGCGGACCGGGGTGGAAAGGGAGAGGGCAATTGGACAGCCAGGCCAGGGACGGGGGAGGGATTATCAGTGGTGCAATCCTATCCCCACTGAATCCTATCCCCCATCTTGGGTCTGGCTGGCCTTACACCGGCTCCTCGGATTTGCACTGGCCATTTTGCCAGTGCACCTCCAAGGAGGCCCATAGGAGCTGCTGGGGCTCTCCCCCGGGGAAAGAGATGAACCCCAGCTCCACCAGTGCGGGCCAAATCCTGCCCAGTACCTGGCACAGTGTGCTTTTGCACGCTGCAGCGGCCCTAGACAGGATTGGGCTGCCCATGTATTGTATGTTCAGTGCATTTTCTAGCGTTTCATAAGGCCACTTCACACACACAAAGTGGCACGTTCAACGATGTGATGAAGCAGTCATGTGACTGCAACTTGTCATAAATGAAATGAATTCCAATGAGGGAATGAGGTTTACAAGGTGAACTTCCAATGAGGTTTACAAGGTGATTGATTGCTCTGCACTACTAGGGGCAGATAGGCTGGCAAAGAAGAAGGGCAGAATGAATTACATGCCATATTATGGGCTGCATCTGGGTCTAGTTGCAGGGGACAATAGGCCAGCTATGTGGAGTAGGCTAGTAGAAGAGTGCCGTCTTCTTCTATATACTAACTGGAGGGCATGAATAATGGCATTAAAACCAGGAAAAGTATTACCGTATTTATTGGTGTATAAGACGCACTTTTTTGTCTACATTTGTGACCCAAAATAGTAGGGTGCGTTTTATACGCCAATACTAAAAAATCCCTTTCCCCCCCTTGCCCATTTTAAAGCATTTTCGGGCTTACCGCGTTTTTCGGAGCCAGAGAGCTCCCTTGTGCTTTCTTCCCTAACTAATCTATCCGATCTACAGCTGTTTGTCGGGTTTAATTTATGCACGTGCATGAGTTGAGCTTCTCAGCAGCCAGCAGAGGGCCTGTGCTCAGTTCAGTTCAGCTGAGCTGCAGAGGGCCTGCTCTTTCCAGCTCTCCTCGGAAGGGTAAGCTTCTGAACTGGGCCTAGTTGGGGAGGCTTTGGAAACTGCATAGGTGGGGTGGGGTAAGAGTTGAGTCTGGGTTTTTTTTTGTGTGTGTGTGTTTTTGTACTTTCATGTTGTTTACTTTGGAAACTGTGCATGGGTGGGGGGAAAAGAGTTGAGTCTGGGGTTTTTTTGTACTTGGGATTTATGTTCTGGTGCATTTTGTTCATGTGTCTTATTGCTGTGTGTTTTAAAAGAGATCCTGGTATTTTTGTGCAATTTATGTAAATTAGCTAATTAAGCAGCCAAGCAGTAAGTGGCCAAGTGGCCCAAAAATGCTTTAAATCTTTTTTTCTTGAAACCCAGGGCCAAAAGGAAGGTGCGTCTTATACGCCGGTGCATTTTATACGCCAATAAATACGGTACATGTGGACAGTGACATTCACTGGCATTGCTAGAGGTGGGGTGGAATGGTAAGTCTTGTACAGCGGTAACCGCTCCGTTTCGTGGTGGCCCCGCCCACTCGCCGTCGGAACCAGTCCGAGCAGTGAAGGCAATGCGCAGGGAGTCTCCTGTGCGTTGCCTTCGCCGCTTGGACTGGTTCCGATGGCGAGTGGGCGGGGCCACCATGGAACGGAGCGGTTACCGCTGTACAAGACTTACCATTCCACCCCACCTCTAGCAACGCCAGTGGTGACATTCACTGAAGCAAAGGAGGATTCCCAAGTGATCATTAGTGCCTTAGAATGCGCATGTGATTTTTGCCTAAGTCTGTCTCATGTATTCCTATTATGCATCATTCATTGGAGCACATATTTATATATTGTTTCACAGCCTTGCATTGATCTTGCACTTGCTACCCAAAAATGCTCTAAGCAAAAGATTTTCCCTTTCAGGAAGAAAGCCAGAATTGCTCTATAACAGCCTTGTCAGAACAAGATAATTTCAACACCTTTTGTTTATTAAATTCAATGCAGATTTGTTAATCTGTTTAAAATGAGATTTTTTAAAAGCAGTTGTTTTGACACAGCTGGCTATTTTAGCTGTTAGGCTTTCAAAGGGACCAACCTGCCAACCTGCTGAAAATGAGAAATGAAAATGAAAACCTGCTGAAACGTGAGTCCACTTTTCCTCATGTTTAGAAGATCAGAGTTTGCTTTATGTTAAGAGCCACATAGTAGGTCTATGTGGGGCACACAGTGGGACTGAAAATCTTCCTTTACCAGTGAGGCTGAAAATGTACGTTACCAAGCGAGCTACATTGCGTTGTGTCATGTGACACCCCATGTGACCGCCCGAGCCCTGCCCCCTTTGGCCCGATCAGGTTGCTTCCGGTGTTTTCGGCACGAAAAAACACCTGTCTGGGGCGGTTTTTCCCCCGATTTACAGTGCAAATGGCCCGTACGAGTGGGGGGCAGCAGGTAGGTGGCAGAGCAAGGGGCAGCAAGCAACCTCCCTTTTTCGCCGTCACAGCCCCCTTTGCTGTTCACTTTCAATTTTTTTAATTTATTTTTTTAAAATCACGGGGGTGGGTGATGTCACACCCAGAAGTGATGTCATGTCACTTCTGGGGGTGAAATTTGGAAATGTGTCCCGAAGATCACAGTGGCTAGCTACGCCACTGCATCTTAATGGTAGAGGTCAAGAGTTTTGAGCACCTGACCCAAGTTTCAGAAGGAGCAACGTCCATTGTGGCATATAGAAAAATAGTCCAGGAATGCATAGCTCATAGGTGACATGAATGTGAGGGAATAGTAATAATAGTAATAATAGTAATCATCATCATCATCATCATATGAAAAACACCACTGGTAACATTCCGTCCCTCCATTCCCCAAACACAGAAGAGAGACTGCCTGAACGTGCTCACATAGTAGTGGGACTTGTGTGTTTTTGTATGGAAAGCCACTTTTGGTTACTGCCTAACGATGTGTGCTCGACAAGGGTTTAAGGCTGTATAAACATCAAGTAGCAAGCACAGCAAAGTGTTATGTAACTGGCCCTCAGGGGTAGTTATGTCATGTGAAAAATTCCTGTCAAGGAGGTAGTGAATGCATGGGAGGTTATGTAGATTATCATAATGGAATGTGAAAACAGTAGCTCTCATATGGGTATGTGGGTGGGTATGCTGGTGGCTGCAATGGCCAAGGAACAAGCTGAAATCAATCCAATAAAACCTGAAGGGGGAGATTTGGTAGCCCTCAGGGCAACTACTGTATCATTGGAGTCTAACATGCAATGGATGTGAGGGATTTTGTCAGCAAAATGGTCGTGGCGTGGATGCCAAATGCTCTACATGCTCTTCCTGGGGGCGATTGTAACAGCCTCATACCACCTGAAATGGCTGTGCCAAATGGCTCTAAGCTGATGTCTAAGCTCTAAGCTCTTCACCACCATCACTGCCAGAGTAGATTCAAAGATGGATTCTAGTCTGCATTCCATCAGATTCGTCACGTGGTTTCTGCCTGTGGCACTCCAGCTGACCTTCCATTTTAGTGCCTTCAGCTACAAGGAAAAACCACAGAGATGGTCATTTAGCAGTACAGAACTTGCTTGGGACTAGCAATTGTGCCTGTTGCCCAGGTCATTTCCATAAACCACAGACAGACCAGGTCATCATCAAAACTACCAGTCATGTTGGCAGGGAAATCTCCCCCAGACCCCAAGACATTATGAAACCATCCAGATCTATTAGACACTGAGGGTGGAGCATAATAGCAAACACCCCCCCCCATCCCTGCAGAGTAAGGTGCTTGAACATAGCCTAAACTTGACCAGGTCATGATTTAACCATGAGGAAGGACCTTATTTAGGATGCAGTTAATGCTTTGTATCCAGTGCAAACCGTCTTCTCATTTCTAGCTACTAGGGGGATCAGCTTACATACTGCAGTACATAAGTTCTCTAGTTGCCTACTATAGTGTACAAACCAAATGAGTTTTGATAAAACTAGCAAAACAGGTGTCTCCAATAACAGACATCTCTTCCGGTGCACCCCCTAGAACGGTGGATGTTAAAGAGCCAGAGACTGACAGAAGTGTTGATAGGACGCATGGTGGGCTGTGTGACCCTGGCTACTGTATCTTTCATAAAGCATAATAGTTGTTGACATATACTAGAGCACTACCTACCAAACTCTGCCTGCCAATGCTGCATAAGCTTTTTGAAAAACTTCTCTTTAAGGAGGAACATTCTCTCTGTTGTAAGCCCAGATATAGCTGTTTGGCTTTCCTATCCAAATTGTCCACTGCTGTGCAATTATCTATACAGGCTCAATGAAACATAATTTTGCCTGCTCTTGCCAAACATTATTGGTTCAGTAAAAATACATGAGCAGATATGAATCTCTTTACAGTTCTCATTCCAGTGAGTTAAAAACAAAATGGAAAACCAACAACTAGTCAATTCATATAAAACTCAGATCTTACAGAGTTGGAGGATAAGTCTGAGACTCTGCACTTGATTTTATGTCCACACTTGGTCTGCAGAACTGAGGGCCAAACTAGATGTTCCGTAAGTTAAACCCACAGACAGTTTTCAAGCAAGAAGTGTACAAGAAGTTTTTTTTTTTTAAAAAAAACACTTCTGAATGGCCATGGAGAGAAGCTAAGACAAGTGCTCCCCACCACCACCTCTTTGTGCTCCAAATCCTTCTGAACTGGCAATTTGCAAAAATTACAGTAAGGGCAAATGCATTTATTTATTTAATGGATTTATACTCCGCCTTTCTCCCATGTTGTGGTGGGTGCCTAAGGTACCTGGAACTCAAATCACCACGTGTGAGGGCATGTTTCAGCACAAAAACAGTAGAGGGTACTTCCCCTCATAGCAGAATCCTGTGCTCCCACACCAAATAAGCCCCCCACACAGTTGGAGGAGGCCCCCCTCTAACATCACTGTTAGAGATGGGCTTGTTTAAAGCAACTACTAATTTGGCCCTGAGACTTTTTATCAGTGATGTTAGGAACCATTTTTAGCCTGGAATGTGTCGCTTAGGAATGTTGTGAATGCAAGAGAAAACAATCATGTTTAAATCAAACGTAGGTTCTGGTCAGTCACAGGAAATACAAAAACTAATTTAAGTACAGTATTGCTTGGGAAAATGGCTCCAGAGTGATGTCAAATCTTATTCTAAGTGCTTGCTAATGTCTTGCTTGAAAAGATGCCTGTTTGACTTGCAGTTGCTAGGAAGCAGCCATTAAAGATCATGTTAGTGGCAGGTATATTATCAAAACATATTCCTAGTGAAGGCAAGATCAATATTTGTGTAGATCTCATCATCTGGGGATGCCAAATCTTTAACACTGTAATTGCTAAAGATATGGACGCCTCTTCGGTCCTGCAGGCTCCGGCTCCTTGCAGCATGTTTGTGTCTGCAGCCTGAGTCCACACACGTTAAGTTATTCTGCGGCAAGCTGCCTGTCCCTAGAGATGCAAGGGTGTGGCTTAGTTTCCATTCTCCCCCAGAGATCCTTTAAAAAAACACCTTCTGTGAGAATGGGAGGATTACCACATCTTTGTGAAACAGTTTGCTGTTTTCTGCGACACATTAGTTTATATTGCTGTTGCGTTTAGATTTTTTTAATTAAGATAATTCCTATGACTTTTAACTCCTAATGCAGACCACATTTCTGAAGCCAAAATATCTTGTACAGTGTTTCATCGATGGACGGAAGAATGTGTTAAGTTTCTCTATGGTTGAGGTTTCAACTCACAATCTTGCATGTCATTTTCACCATGCAGATCTCAGGTGCATTGAACATCTGCCCAGATCCTGACTGTCTGCACTGAAAACAGTGATATATAATATGCATAGGTATATGTCAGTGTGATGTTACTAATACGGCCTAAATGACACCAGTCTGAAGAAGTTCATAGTTCCCAGCTTCATCTCACCCCACTCCAAAACTGTGAAGAATGGAAATGCTACAAACCAGTCAAAAATGCTGGCCTCTCAGCAGAGCCTTTTGAGTCCTTCTTATTTCCTTTCCTCCCATGCTAACTCATCCTGGTGCAGCAGGTGAGGACTGCAAGTTAAATGTTGTTTTGTTTATACAGTATTTTACACAATTGTTTAAATTCCATTCCTGGACCATCAAATGGGGGGAAATCAATTATGTGCTGAAGAAGACTCAATTCTGCACTCTAGAAATTTTGACCCACGCCAGAAGCAGCCGTGACCTTTAACATTAATATACTTCTGAATTGTGTTCATCATGGATAAGCGTGATGATGGCACTGCAGAAGCACTCTCAGCTCTACCTGCATTTATCTGGCTAGAACAGGATAGCGCCGCTCAGACGGAATATAAGGTGGACTAGCTATGTATGTGCACATCCATGCCAACTAATATACACACACCATCCTTCAACTTCTACAGGGCCAAACACAAGAAACAGCAGCACCCACCTGTCAGCCCTCACCATGGTTCATCCATTAGCTACACCCCTCCTAGCAGGCAGGATGGAAATGATGCCTCCATCCTCCCTTACTACACTCTTTCCAATATTCTATTCTTTAGTCATTAAAAGCCACTGGTGTATATGGTGTATAAAGAACAAACAAAATACAGGTCACTGCCCCAAAGAGCTTGCAGTCTAAGTACAGTGAACCCATGATTTAATGAGTCTTTAAGAGTTTTTAAGAGACTGGAAATAATGGACGTTGTCTGCTTCATTAAAACTAGTCATGTGTTTTGCGTGTGCACATTGTCATGTGCGTTCAGATTTAACAGACTTTGGGCATTAACAGACACCCCTCCCCGATTAGTGCATTAACACAAGGGTTCACTGTAACAGCAGTGGGGGAGATTACATGATGATGAGAGAGAGGCAAATGCAGTTACACATACTTCAGTTGCATTTCAGTTGGGGGATATATCTTGCATACTCTTTCCTTACAGATTTGGGTCTTAATTTTGCCCACCAACCACAGTGGCCAAGCTAGGGACAGTCCTTGCCACAATCATGATGATGAGGTCACGGGATGGCAACTAAATGCCTTGTGTTCACTCTGTTGGGCTACCCAACAATTCAAGCCAGAGCATATAGCTTGTATGGCTGCTACTACTGAGCAGCAAACAAGGAATGGGGTGCAGAGAAGGAGAGAGTAGATCAAGTTACACTGGCATAAGTGCACTTACACCAGTGGATCTACTTTAAAAGGGGTTTGGACAGATTCATGGAGGAAAAGACCATCACAGGTTACAAGCCATAAGCAACCTCCTGGTTTTAGAAGTAGGTTTTCTCTGTGCCAGGTGCAGGGGAGTGGCAGCAGGAAACAGGTTATCTTGTTGGCTGTGTGCTCCCTGAGGCATCTGGTGGGGCCACTGTGTGATACAGGAAGCTGGACTAGATGGGCCTTTGGCTTGATCCAGCAGGGCTCTTCTTATGTTCTTATGTTACACCAGTGCAAGAGTTACACAAGATTGGGCTGTTAGCCAACACCTCTCCCACTTACGTTCTTGCTTTGAACGGGGTTGCCAAAAAGGGTACTCTTCAACAACTGAAGACACCATGACAGACAGTTCGCTCTGCTCCCCTTCTTCACCTGCTGTGGAAGGGAGCTGTTGGGAGTTGGCTGTGTCATTGCTGTGAATGAGCTTGTCTGGTTTGCCATAAAATATGCCTGATTAAAGTCTGGAATTTGAAATAGAATATTAATGTTTTATAATGGCTGTGGTTTGTTTCCTGAACAGGCTATTCATCTGGGCAATTCACCTGTATGCCTGGGGGCCGGAGATAAGTGCTTGGCAGATTGTGTGGGGTGGGGGACACAATAGTTGGGCATTCTGAGAGCTGGGAGAGGAGTTGAGAAAGCTGCGAGTTGGCTGAAGTTGAAGCACCTGAGGATGTTTGCTCTCTGTCACTGTCTGGGGATCTGATGTGCAGTCACAGAACTTCTGCCTTCGAGGAGTTGCCTTCATTTATGCTCTGCTTGTGAGTTTGTAAATAAAATGACTACTACAAAGATACCACAATAACAGCCCAATCCAGATGAGAACTCCGGCAGCAGAACGAGCGTTCCAACGCCAAGAGTAGTCGCAAACGTGCCAACGACGGAGCTCCTGATGACAGCCGGACCCAGGTAAGACAGGATCCGGCGGGCAGGGGGGCAGATCGCCGGGCGGGAGAGGGTGGCCATTGGCCCAGGTGACCTGGGAGGGGGCGGGGGATGGCCGGCCATATCCTGACCCCCTCCGGGCGCCGGGGCCTTTACACGGCCTCCTCTTACTTCCGCCAGCAAAATAGCTGGCGGAAATCCGAGGAGGCCGATAGGGCCTGCCCTGGTTTACATTCGGGGAAGGGGACGAGCGTCTCCTTCCCCAAGTAGATCTCCTGCCCTGCCGCATGGCAGTCCGCGGCGTGCACGGGATCCAGCGGACAGCCCTGGGCCGCTGGCCGGATCCTAGTTAGGATTGCACAGCCAGTCTTCACCCAACAGTTTACAGTAGCCACTACTTAGAGAAGTGGAGTGTGTGTGTGTGTGTTTGTGCATCGGGGCTCCCACACCTGAAAGATTTTTTGATGTACTGTACTGTGCTTTTTATTCAACCCCCTCCCCAAGAAACCCCCTGAATCTGTGTATACGCCACTTGAGTGGGCTATTTTGCTTTTCTGGACTGCTTGTATCTCATGGACTCTGTCTCCCTCCATCCCAACACTTAACTTCCCCAAACATAGCCCCCTTTCTTTCTTCAGAAGCAATTTTGCAACTACTGTAGTTGGAAGTGTATATCTAAAAGATATGTGTTTGAGATTCTTCTAAAAATAATGTTGCACGGAACCAAATGACAGCTTCTTCCTTTTTTGTTTATATAAGAACCATACTTGATGAAAGATTTCCCTCATTAATGATCTTATTTTATAATCCTTGAATTGTCTTGCTCAAAATTACTTTTGTTTTGGAATGATTTGGCAGCAGCTTCCAAGTCTAACAGCAATCTCGGGCCGTGTTTCCACATAAACCTTCTCTCAGTGAGAAATAAACACAATGAAAAGTGACATAATTGAAACCCAGGGCTATTCCACTCTGCACACTACTGTTGTCAAATTGCAACAATAATAATGATATAGAGCTGGTAACTGCATTTCTGACAAGCCAGAATAGGATCTAGGCGGTGCGCAGTGCCATTAAGGGGAAGCCACAAAACCACCAGGAACAAAATGGAGGATTTTGTTTGTCAGAGAACAGCTAGTTGCAAAGCAACCTTTTTCATCTATTTCCTTATTTTCAAACTTCTGCATCACCTTTCAACTGAAAGCACTCAAGACACTTTCATTCCCATGGAAAGTGTTAACATAGAGCATGGCATGAAACTCCTATGGGAATAAAAAATAATGTTGAAAATTATTACATTAGAATCAGAAACTGGCTTCCCTTGGGTCAACCCATTGGTCCACCTAGGCTAGCGTGTGTCCACTCCGATTGGCTGGGTTGTGCATGGGAATCTTTCCCAGGCATACCTGGAGACTGAACTTGGGACTTACTTATGTCCCAAACTCACTTTTGTCCCAAACTTACTTATGTCCCAAACTCAAACTTTTATTTACAAACTCACAAGCAAAACATGACCTCTACCACTGAGCCAGGCCCCCCTCCCCTAAGAGCACACTAGCCTTTCATTTTAGATTTCGTCATCTCAGTCTTCTGAGGAGGAACATCAGAGTATACGATCAACCCATCCTCGATGGTGCCTACCATGTAACTGCTTTCCTCCTCCATCTTCCCTTCCTTTACCCAGTTTCCAAGCAGCCATTTTGGAGTGTGTAATGTATGCTGGGAGATGCTGTGGCTCAAGTTAGATCTGGCTGATGGGTGGAGTTTTAATCCAGTCACATTATAAAGCCCTAACTACGTTAGCAGGGCCTGCGTGACCAGTGCCTGTTTCTCTTGCAACTCAATGCAACCGAGCAGGCTGATATTATTTACCATGTTATTATATGACTGGCCAAGTTTCAGGAGCGCATGTGGTCTGTGGCATCACAACAATCAGCATTGAAAATCTGGACTTGTGCAAAAGGTGAAGTAAACATGTGAGGCCGCAGCCTTTGCCACATGCCTGATGATGATCTCCCTTCGCATTTGCACACTTCACTTCTCAGCCACTTTCAGAGTAATCTAATTCAGCTCTGCGTGAGTCAGGCATTCAAGTTCAGAACTTAGGTTAAGGACTGTACAAATGTAATAACAAATATAGCCATTCCTCTGCTTTTTAAAAAAAACTGCTCAAGTCCTGACCTCTCAGGCTTTTGTTCTCAGTAACTCGAAGGACGATGGTGGAAAGGAGGGGACCGTCTTGTGCTGTGAAGCAGCATGTGAAGAACAGACACATTGCTGAGCTGATGTATGAGAGGAAAAAAAAATCCCCCAACGTGGAAACTGTGAAAGTGGTCTCATTTGAATATCTTCTCTCCATTTTAACAAGCTATTTTTAAAAGTAATGTTCTTTAAGTGTGAGAATGGTTTCTGTACTCCCTGAACAAATCTGCAATTTACATCAAGATGTTAAATGTAGGCTTTTAATGAATTCGGACAAGGAAGTGCTTGCACTTTTCTGAATCTTTTCAGGTAGATTCAGGTATGCACTGACTGAGCTTCTGTTGAATATTTATTGTACAGTACATCAAAACTTTGCTATGCTCCATAGAAATGATAGGCAGAGAAATGATAAAGGTAAAGGTAAAGGTGACCCCTGACAATTAAGTCCAGTCGTATCCGACTCTAGGGTGTGGTGCTCATCCCCATTTCAAAGCCGAAGAGCCAGCGTTGTCCGAAGACGCCTCCGTGGTCATGTGGCCGGCATGACTCTCCTTGCCGCAGCGCGTAGCATGCAGCTGGAACACGGAGCGCTGTTTACCTTCCCACAAGTGGTACCTATTTATCTACTCACATGAACATGCTTTGGAACTGCTAGGTTGGCAGGAGCTGGCCAAGCAACGAGAGCTCACCCCGTCGCGGATTCGAACTGCCGACCTTTCGATCGACAGTTCATGGTTCAGCGGTTTAACCCACTGCGCCACCCGCTGATGATACAGGGGCACAATCATGTCCAAATTAAACGCTTGTAAATCCCACTGATGTGAAAGGGAGAATTCAACACATCTAGAAGGGCCACACTAAATGGTACACATGATCCATTGTTGTGTTAGCAGGATGGCCACTTTATTTTACGTATCTATTTGTTTGATACATTTATATCCCTCCTTACATGAGCTCCCAATTACATGTCCTTGTGTTACCCAAGGCGGGCAACAAAGACATGTAATGGTCTCCATTATAAAACTACATTAAAACATTGCTTTATCCTTGCAAAGTGTCTTTTGTGTTCACAGGAGGAGTAATTTTTCATGGAGATGGGGGTGAAGGAGGGGTATTTAACCTATATCTGCCAGCCATTTCCGACAGAAACTTTGTCCTTCCTGCAAGGTCTATGTTTGCAGGGTAAACATGGCTCTGGAAACCTACAGAGGGAAAGCAGTTGGGGGGGGGGGTATGTGATGGGGAAAATAAACCTGCAAGGAAAGAATACAGGATATTCCTCCTGTCCCTTCTTCCCTATACCCCCCCCCCGGTGCTCTTTCAATACTTCTGTAACTTGATTTAAACTTTAAGAAATTTATATGGGCCTGTACCAAACGCCTTTCAATTACCTCTCAAAAACATGTTCCTGAAGTGTATGAGAAAACCCATGGAAACTCAAGGCTCCAGACTTGAGCAAAAATTGAAGAACACGAAAACCTCCTCTAAAAAATCTGCAGCAAGCCATGTCATCTCAAATTCCCTAATCTCCATTCTCACTGGATGAACACTTTATAGTCTCTGACTGTGCACAACAAGAGCCCTTCTTGATCAGACCAAGGCAAAGGTTCGTCTAAGCCAGAATTTTGCAGGCAGACTGTGGTCCTCTCCTGTCATTTATCCCAGCATCTGGTATTCAGCAGCTTCATTTAGCTATGATGGCTATCCAAGGATTGTCTTCTGGTCCATGAATCCGTCTCATCTGTTTTCAAAGCTATCTAACCTATTGGCCATCACCACATGTTATGGTGGTGAATGCAAGCATTAATTACGCATTATGGGAAGCAGTTTCTGTTCCCTGCCCTGAATCTCCTGCCAGCCAGTTTCATTAGTGTTACGAAGGAGGGAGGAAAAAAAATCTCTATATCAATTTTCTAATTTTATAAACCTTGATCACAACCCCTACACACTTTATACCAATTAATTTCTCCTGTTATTCTGCCTCCTACAATTACTCTTCCTTTTTACACACACACGACATTGTCCCTTCTCCTCATTTCCAGCCTCTGCAATTCATTGCTCTTTTTCTCTTCTCCTTCCAATAACTGATTACTTCTTCTGACCCCACCTTCCCAGAACATTCTCTCTCTCTCTCTCTCTCTCTCTCTCTCTCTCTCTCTCTCTCTCTCTCAATTTGTTGCTTCTTCCCTCAGCCCCATCTGTAACTGACTGCTCCTTCGCCAGCCTCCATCAGAATTAATGGTTCTTCTTCCTGATCCTACCATGGAACTAATTGGTCTTCCCCCCCATACCCTTCTCCTAAAATAAATGGCTTGCCCCCCACTCCAAAATCAATTGCTCTTTCTCCTCTCACCAAACTGCTCCAAAGTAACACTGATGATTATTACATATCTTTTCAAAAATGTTGTGCCTTAAAATCCATTTGCCTGTTAATAATAAGAGCACTTGCTCTGCATGTAGCAGATCCCAAGTTCAGTCCCTGGGTGGGAAGGGGGGGGGCTCATGATACCCTGCAGTGCTCCCGCCCATCAGTGCAGACAAAACAGAGTTGGATGGGTCAATGGTTTGCAACTCAGTAGAAGGAGCTGTGCACACACACGACTGGATACATGGGGACATTAAACTAAACAGGGGTAGTTCAATACTTTCAGCTTTCATGGCACCAATAATCTTGAGGGAGGGGAATAGGGGCAAACTCTACCTCAAAACAGGCCAGGAATGCACATCAGAGCATCACACATGTGCAAAAGAAATGTTGTAGAGAGTGAATATCCCCCAATTGAGCACCTGGGGTTGTAGGCATGGCATTCTTTGCTGCATTGCCAAAGAGACGGTCTGCACTGACAACACCAAGACTGTGTCAATCACCTGTTTGTGGAAAGGAAGGAAACCCTGCCTGTGTGAACCACCCTTATAGTCTCCGAAGGCTGTCATAGACTTCTTCTTGGCATGTAAGTTCAGTCCAGGCAGAGAGCATCTGAACAGAGAGTTCTTTACAAAAAGCTTCCTGTGACATGTATTCTTTAGAGGTAATGGTCCTTAAGGAGCTGTACCATTTGCCTTGTGACACCCCTTCCCCTTAATGACCAACCATTTTCTCCGTTTTTCTGGCAAATTGAGAACTCTTTTTGTTCCTACCGGTAGCTATTTCACGACAGGATAGAGGTCTGTCTAATTCAAAGGCCTCTCTTCTCAGAAACTTTTTCTCTCACACTGAAATCTTCTGAGTCACTTCTTTAATCATCCCTTTTATATTATTGTGATCACCAAATTCACTTGGTGATTCAGCCCACATGGGTGTGTGAGAACTTGGTCACCTGCTTTTTCTCTCTTCCGTCTCCTATCTATACGTGCTTCAAGTGGGTCATCCTTGTTCTCTCTCCTATTTTGAAAATAGATTCTTTCTTGTCATGTTCCAAAGAACAGAGGACCGTAGATCCGTCCGTCACACGCTGGCCATATTCTGTTCTCTTCCTTCCAACATGGCCTTTTAGTTAACAGTTCTGTATTTGGAGCTCTGCCACATGCTATTTTAAATCTTGCCATCCACCACTCACCTATTTTCCTCCCAAGTTTCTTTCTCTTCCTTCCATTTAGATTCTGTGATTTTTCTCCTCTTCTGCATTGCAAAGTCATTCAGCCCCATTTGCTATCTCAACAGCAGGAAAGAAAGAAGCAGTTTCCATGGCAAAATTGCAGGGTTTAAAATATAACACAAACAGAAGAACTTGATGTTCACCCATTTCAGTGAATTATATAGATAGTGGAATTAAGTGTTCTGATCTCAATTGGCTTTGCCAGTATCAACTTGTAGGTAATTTGGTCTAATGTTGCCCTCTTGAGGACCTACGATTTCTATGAGAAAAGGATGGCAAAGGACACAGTTTCATAGGAATTAAATCTGCGGTCCTAAAAAACACTGAAGTAGCTGTGGCTTCTCCATTGAAAATATGTTTTATCAACAGTTCTAGAGATTGATCTGAAGGCACTTGATATACAGTAGTTCTACTTCTGAAACGAAGCTCATCTGGACTTGGCCACTATTTGGATTGGAGAATGCGTGAGACCTTGAGAACACCACTCCATGCACCTTGGCAGCATGCATACAAATATGAAACAAAGAAATGTACGGGATATCCTCAACTAAAGATGTTATAGAAACCTCACAAAGACGATGCACAAAGTGACTCGAGTCCTCCAGCATGGAGACGACATGCTAGAGAGACTCTGCAAGGTTGCAGCCTCCTTGCAGGCCTCTCTAGCACGTCATCTCCATGGTGGAAGACTCGAGTCCTCCAGCATGGAGACGACATGCTAGAGAGACTCTGCAAGGTTGCAGCCTCCTTGTAGGCCTTGCTGGCCTCTCTAGCACGTCATCTCTATAGTGGAGGACTCAAGTGCAGGCCTTGCAGAGCCTTGCACTCTCGGGAAAGAATGAAGCTTTAATCGGTCAAAGTAAGTGCCGGGAGGGTCGCGGGGGATGCCGGGGGGGGGGGTCACGCCACAGGTTGGGAAAATAAGACCTCCCTGAAAATAAGACCTACTGCATTTTTGGAGCCAAAATTAATATAAGACACTGTCTTATTTTCGGGGGAACATGGTGTGTGTGTGTGTGTGTGTGTAGTTGTATTTCACTTCCAGCACCTCACATGCTATGCCTGCATTAAAACTAATTTAACTATGTGCATGCATACACAGTACTTACACAGACACACAAAAACACCAGGTCTTTTGGGGCTGAATTTTACAACTACCAGTTCTCTGTGTGTGGGAAAAGAAAACAAGTAAAATTCTACAGATTTCTAAAGGACAAAGTTATGTATGCAGAACTGTGAGGAGTACTTGTGGGAAGAAAGAAAAAATACAAAAGGGTAAGATGGAATATATAGATTGGTTGTCAACTTTCTTGTGTGCGTATTTTTGATAAATAACATCAGTACAGCCCTTCAGCTCCACCTTATTCTTGTGGTTCATTCATTGTTATGGACAACGTGGACAGTAAATCGTCTTTTGCATTTACTAAATTGATACACCTTATGCAGTTCCTCAAAGAGAACCCCAGAATGGTATAATTATTGGATTGCATTCAAAAACATGAGTCATGACTAAGCACTATTGAAAGCAATGAGGCACACATGACCCAAACCTACCGGTGCCTATCACCACAAGCGTTTCGGCAGTGTATAGCACTTTCCGGCTGCCACAAAAGATGACATGCCATAGCGCATGGCCTTGCTGCTGCCGCAAATGGTAAACAGCCGGCTCTGCATGCCAGTGGCCACTGGGCACCTGCCACCATGGGTAAATGAGCACAGGGGGTGGGAGGGAGGCAGGGTGGGCAGAACGGCAGTGATTGGGTAGAGAAGAGGTGGATCAGGACCTGGAAGGGGGTGGGTTCAGCAGCAGCAGCACCTGCCAAATCCTAACCCCCTTCCTGGCCTTGATCCCCTTGCCCCAAGGAGGTCTTGGGAGGACAAAACTCCCCCACAGGATACAGCGGGTGCCACACTGGTGCCGCTCCATTGCCTAACTTCCTGTGTGGCAATTTAGTAAATGCAAAAGACGATTTACTGTCAGGAAGTCATGACTAACTTAATGCCCCAATCCTATATCACCCACCAGTTGATACCATCCAGCCATGCAAATAATAATAATAATAATAATAATAATAATAATAATAATAATTTTTTACTTATCATACCTCTCCATTGGCCATCTGACAGCCAATGGGTTTCCTTGGACCTAACCCAGCTATTTAGCTAGTGTACATCCGAGCAATCTCAAGCACCAAGCTGGGCAGGGAAAAGGGGGATAGTAGGACCTTGGATTGCGCTGCTACTGCTGAGATCCTTCCCTGAACTACTCTCTAACTGCTCCTGCTGCCACCTTACCTGCTCCGGTGGGGCGTCTGCACACCACCATTACACGCACAGGGCCCCTGGCCATTTGCGCTGACAGTCTTACAGCGCAAAGCAGTGGCATGCCTTTTACAACACCAGACTGGGACTTAAAGTGGTGGATCACGAAATCTGCTGCCATAAGCCCACAAAGGGATTGGGCTGCCCATCCCATTAATTTCCCATTAATTTCATTTTAGTCATGAAAACCTTCTCTGGATAACACCCCTCTCATGGAGAAAGTACAAAGGATTGGACACAGAAAAATATAAAAAATGGAGAAGCAGTCGATAACGCTTTTTGTTCAGTATACCCCTGATATTGTTCACCACTAGATATTATTCCTATCAAATAAGTGCATATACCCAAGCAGGCCACAATCCAACACAGAAATCCAAAATCTACAGAGAAATCATAAATATGGACACCATGCACAGTTATAGCCAAGCCCCATCAAAGCTGAACTGATGCCCAACGTGGAACCCAAATCCTGTACCTCTTTTTTTCTCGTGTGTGAACTCTAATCTCCCTTGCTACTGCTGCCTCCCTCATCTCCTATGCTGCCTGCCACTTCTAAACTGGTCAGGAGAGGAGGATTCTGGGAGCAAAAACGCTTCAGTTCCCAGCCTCCTCCCTCCCTAACCAGTTTTAGCAGAAGAGGAGGTGGAGAGAGGCAGCAGCAGGTATTCCTTTTCTTGATCAGTCTCACTGTCCATGGGGAGAGTGGGGAAGGGGCTATGAGCACATTAGCTGGGGTAGAGGCGAAACAAGGGTGGAGTGAAGGCAAGTAGTTCTGCAAGACTCTGTTACACTGGAGTCAGCGGCCCCTCCCCCTTGCTGTTGGAGCCATTCCAGCAGCAACAGGGGAGTGTCCTGCGTGTTGCCTTTGCTGCTGGAATGGCTCCAACAGCAAGGGGGAGGGGCCGCTGACTCCAGTGTAACAGAGTCTTGCAGAACTACTTGCCTTCGCTCCACCCTTGTTTTGCCTCTGAGCTGGGGCATGTCTTGCCAACACACTGTCAGTTATGCTACAAGTGTGGATGGTGTCCTAGAGGAATAGAGAGACAAGATGACCTCTTGGTCCAATTTAAAATGGCCACCACCACCACCACTAAGCTGGAGCTTAGACTGCCATAATTAATCATTTGAATGTTATTTCTTTTTCACATTCACATACCACCCTCCATCCAGGGTGGAAAGAGCCATCAGTGAGTGACAACGGCTGAAACACCTTGAGAATGTCGTCATTTAACCTATTCCATTCCAAAGGTGGTACAACCAGCCTGCCAGAAAATGTTCACAACTGCTATGGCTCACCACATTAGGCAAGAAGCACCCTATACCTGAAGCACCCTGAAGGCAGGAATTTGAATCCCCTGACAGCAAAACAGGCCTTTTGCCAGGGGAACTGACTGGAAGGAAGGGACGTTATTTCAGTCGTTCGTATCAGCGAACTCCATATAACTCAAATCCGAAAGCAGATTTTCTGCGAGGGAAAATAGAGAAGCAACAATGGAAGAGCAAGTTCACAGGTTCTCCCAGCAGGAAGAAGCATTGCAAAAGAACGAGGGTTCAAGTCCCATTGCAGAGAGCTGGAAAAGCAACTTCTGCAAGCAAAGTATGCCTTTGGGTGGTAACAATACCTGTAGATGGCAAATGGGGTAGGGCAGTAGAAATAGATTTGAATGTTCCCCTACAAAATCAATTTCATGTATTTAGATTTTAGAACAATAGTGTATCAGAGAGAAGGCTTGGCTGAGTCCTTCTCCCGACTTTTCTATAGGTAGAGAAGTTGTTGTTTTAATGGGGGGAAATTCAAACATGCATTCCCACCAGCAGCCTGAAGCGGTATAATCCAGGAGAGGCTGTACATTCTTCTGAATGCATCATAGTTTGGGAAGCTAGAGTACAGGATCACGTTATTATATGAACACTGACTGAAAATGGTGACAAGTACGGAAATAATTTCTTGTACTGTAAAGTAGTGAAACCTGCTCAGAAACAGTCTTGACAACTAGTCTTGGCATGCCATCGGCTGTTAGTCCTGTACATTCTTTCACCATTATAGGTAATAAATGCAAAATTGTAACAAAAAGTGGGGGGAAATAATGGTTTTAAAAAAACATGTGGGATTCATTGAAAAGAATTCAAGATGACCAACACATTTCAGGTTATGCTTCTTCAGGAACACAGAAAACATCTTGGTTTTTCTACTGGTTGCAGTGACTCATCTAAGCATGATGATGCTCCATGAGTAGGAAACTTCTTTCCCTCAATAAATCCCACATTCAACACATCTTTTTGAAGCTCTTTTGGGATCCTTGTCTTAGGCACCATCTTCCTCTCTTCCTTGGTAGATGCAAAATGAACAAGGGGTAATTACAGAATGATGGGCTTCCTTCAAACCCCTGCCAGTGTATGCTTCTTACTGGAAGCCTGCTAATGAGTGCTCCTCCTTCCAACACTCCTTAACATTTCCATTGACTTGGATTAGTAGTGCATTTCCACTGATCTTTCAGAATTTGGGGTGTTGAAATATGATGAGCTTTTCCTCAAGACTACATTGTGCTAAAGAAATGGTCTCTTCCTTTCTGATATCTGGGGAAATTTTGGAGAACTATACAGCAAGTCCTCACTTAAAGTCGTTTAAAGTCATTTCATTTTAAAGTTGTTGAGAACAACAACAAAAACGATTCCCGGCCAGGGCCACCGTCTGTGCGGAGTTTGAACGTTCCTCCCATGTCTGTGTGGGTTTTCTCTGGCCCGGAAAGCTCACATTTATTTCAATGTTTAATATTCGAAGTGTTTTGGGTCTTTATTTAGAAGTTTGGTGATGTTTTTGTGACCAGAAATATGCCATAATAAACTCTTATTTATTTATATCAATTAGCCTACAGTAAAATTGGTTTCGTTATAAGTTGTTTCACTTAAAGTTGCAGTTTCCAAGAACCTATCAACAACTTTAAATGAGGACTTGCTGTATTAAAGTCTTGCTCCTTGGAATCAGTTCATCCTTTGTAAGAGTCTGCCAAAATGCACATGGTGGTTTGGGACAGTAGCTTTTTGCTTCTTCTTCTTTTTTAATTGCTGGTAATTACATGGCAGACTCTAATGAGTCAATGGAGGGTTTTTCCCCTCCCTGCATTCCAATGAATTCATATGGGTGTGGAAGGAAAGGCTTGTGAAATAGAGAATCCTGGCAGCATGACATTCATGTTTATAGCACTACTATATAAGGATATTTTTAGTGACAATGGTACTTTCTTTCACGCTGCATTTTTAAGGGTGCCAATCACATTTCACCAAAACGTAGCTCTCTGTAGAGCTTGAGGCACAGGTTTTTAAACTTCACAAGCTGCTCAAAGCATCTCTTTTAAAAAAGAACCCTCTTATCTCTGTTTGTTTGTTTGTTTGTTTGTTTGTTTGTTTGTTTGTTTGTTTAAGCTGTGGGGCAAATTTTACAGCTACATATGTAAAAAGTCTGATCACATAAAAATGCGATTAAAAGGTAGATGTTCCTTGGGAGTTGCAACATGCCATGAGTGTTGTTCTATTTAAGTCTATCTGCTGAGAATTTCACAGCTTGCTGCTCCAATACAAGACTACACCCCACCTTGCTATATTATTCTACAAAAGGTAACCAGCTCTCATTAACTGGAAGAAAATCAACCTATAACAGTGGTGCCTGCAGGCAAAATTCTTGTCTCCACTATCAGGAATAGAAGCACATATGTTAGTTTCTAAATAAACAACGCGCTGTTTGCATTTCATAACTGATAGCTCTCAATTTATTCTACAACTGTACAAAAAAACCAGGTCATTTTTCTCTCTTTGACACAGCATATGCTGCTTACTGCATTTAATGGCTCATTTAATCTCACAGTGCCAACCTCTTGAAATTCCTACCTAAAAGTTGTACAGTCCATTGAGAGAATTCAGTTGATTATTATCTCAGACTCAGAGGCGTCACCCGGTGCAAGAGCTCAGCACGTCACCCCCATGATGGACCCCAGAGGTGAACAGGGAGAAACAAGGTTGGGCTGAACTGGGTTCTACAAAAGATGCCCATCAGGCAGGACTATGCATTTCTACTGATTACTCCTGGTCAGTGGTGTCACTAGGGTTGGTGTCACCTGGTCCGGCAACTCATGGTGTCAACCCCCCATTAACTTTATTCATTTTAATAGATAACTGTACAGGTCACCCAACAAATCAGTAACCAAACAAATGCTCAACACCCCTCCATAACATTTACTATGGAGCGTGAGGAAGATCAAAGGCTACCATTCTTAGATGTCCTTGTCTGTAGGAAATCCGGTGGCACTTCGGGGCATTGTGTGTATAGGAAGCCCACCCATACAGGTAGCTATTTGCGTTACACATTTAATCATCACCCCAAACAAAAAAAGAGTCTCATTAGAAAGTCCTCACTCAGGATCTCCAAACCACAATATGTACAATCAGAATTGCAACACGTTCCCTCTGCTTTAAGGAGAAATGGGTATCCTACCAGATTAATTAAGAGAACGATGTATTCATGCTCTAATGGCTCATCACAAGAAAATGAAAAAATGGATCCAGGGGGCATACCCTACATAAAAATGTAATGGATAGAATCAGAAAGGTACTTAGACGTTCTGATATTGATACCATCTATATCCCGACACAGTCATTACAACAAGCATTAAGGACTACTAAGGACAAGAGACTCAGTTTTCTATATCTGGCACAGAGGCGGAGGAAGGGATGGGGGGGGCGGATCGCCCCCGGGCAACAGGTGGGGGGGGCGACTTACCGGTGGTGAGGCAGTAAGATGGCGGCGGGGCAATGATGGCGGTGGGGTGGAGGAGAACGCGCCAGCATCTGCGCTGCAGGCGGTAGCAAAGGCGGCAGAATGGCTCGGAGATGGCAGGAGAAGCTCTCCACCACCTCCGCGTGGCCGTTTGATTTGGCCCCCGCCCGACAATTGAGGGACGTTTGGCTCTGACTTATGTCACTCGGGGGCAAGCCCTGTGATGTTGCATCTGGCCGTGACGTCACAGGGGGCGACCTTGCTACGCCACTGATCTGGCATATATAGAATACCTTCCTCTTCTAAACAAGTTTACATTGGAAGGACGAAGAGGAGTGTTTTGACCAGAATGAAAGAACATCAGAGACAAGTTAGACTCCAACAATCCACCAAGTCTGCAACTGTGGAGCATACTAAAATAACAGGACATAAGACGTTCAGAACAGGACTTTCAGAATACCCAGGTGCTGTCAAACACTAAGGCTTATTTACCGAAGCTTTTTCAGGAAGCCATTGAAATTCAAAAACATAAAACTATGAATCGGAAGGATGAAGCAGTATATCTGAGTAACACTTGGCTGCCTATACTGAGTAAGACCATGAAGAAGCCAATGCATGAGAATGAAAATAGACGTGGTGCCTTTAATTGGCTAAGAACTCAGGCATCCGGTACAGCTGTTGTCGGTTTGACAGTTTAAATACAAGCCTTTCCCCCAAGCTCTAGACTCCCTCAGAGAGGTTTTCTCTTCTCTGAGAGTTTTCCCTTGAAAAGGTTTGCCAAAGATGTGCAAACAAAACATTGAGATTATTAACATCTTTACTTTAATTTATTTTATGCCATGGCAGAAAACCCGGGAACTTTTACTTTGGACTAGTGTTCTCACATCCACCCAGCAGAAAAGCACACCCAAGTTCTCTGTGCCTGGGCTTAAAAAAAACTAGGTTTGATGATGTAATCATTACCTGATTGGAGGAGTGGACCCAACAGTTTCTCCATCCCACCCCTATTAGTTGGACAGACAGGTTAGCTGCCCAATGGGCAAGGCAGACTTATTGCTACCCCAGACAGGAAGAAGGACCCAATCGACATCCAGCACATGGCTGTGGAATAATAGTGTTTCCAGTCAAAGAACAAGAATGCTGCCAGAGGATTTTCCAGCAACTTTAAGACTGCTGAACCTGCACAGTAGCTTCTGGGGAGTTAGAAGCACTGGCGTCGACGGGGGGAAGCGAGTGGGGTGGGCCGCCGGGGGGCGTCGCGCGTATAGGGGTGACGCGCGATGCCCCTTACTTACAAGTTCGCGGTGCAGGTGGGCCCGCCCGCCCTCCCTCGCCTCCGTTTGGCTCCAAAATGAGCCGAAAACGGAGCGGGGAGGGCGCTCCGCTCCTGCGCGTGACGTCACGCGCGGGGGCGGAGCCTCCCCCTTAAGGGTGACGCGCGCCCCCGCTCAGGGGTGTCGCGCGTCGTCGCGACGCCACTGGTTAGAAGTGTCCAAAAACTAAGGAAAGATGGGCAAAAAATAGGGGGGGGGAGGACATTCATCACAAGGTGAATTATTACAATGCTAGCGGTTTTATGTTCATTCCCTTTTCTAATGATCCTCAAGATGGAATTTGCCCTTTTCACCACTGCTGCACATAGAGCTGACATTTTCAGTGAGCTCTTTGCCACAACCCCAAGCTCTCTTCTTCCTCCCAGGTCATTGTCTTAGACACAGGCCTTTCTTTTCCATCCACTTTTCTCATCACTAGGAACAGAACCCAGCTTACAGGTACTGTACAAATCCCCTTCTGCCACAAGATTATTGTGGCCACAAGATTATTATTCTTGCAGTGCTTTCAGTGCTCTGTAGGATGCTCTTTGGCCATATGAATGAATGCCAGCTTCTCCACCTACAGTTTCTGCAAAGCACTCCTTTATCTTTTGTAGTTTATAATGTAAATTATGCTAATTTAATTCCAAGATTTGAAAGTAAAAATCCATTTGACTGTTATTCTGCTCTTATGGTACATTAACATAGGTAGAGAACACAGCTAATACAAGTCAAAATACATTTTCTATAGGTGTTTAACCCATGTCACTTTTAAGCAGCAAAGCTAATAACACATCTGGCCCCAATTCACAACGGCTTGTGTGAGAATGTGTGTGTGTGTGTGTGTGTGTGTGTGTGTGTGTGTGTGTGTGTGTGTGTGTGTGTGTGTGTGTGTCACGAAGATCTCCAAGTACTGGCCAAATAGATGGTGCACAATCAGAGTGACAGCATTAGCTCCATGGGGGGGGGGGGGGGGGGAAGGGAAAGTCTAAACCTAAACCTTAAGAATGCAGGGAAATTTATTCCATGCAGCACCATTTTTACATATGCAAACTTATATCAACAAGGTGCCCTGGACATGGAAGCTTAAACTGGGGCAAGAGTTTTCAGCTGAGCAAAAAGCAAATTAATCCATTTGCATTCCTTCTGAATGTGCTTATAATTATCTCTGTGAATAACAAATATGTTTTGTTTTAACTGTTTAATTGTTTAAATGTTTTAATAGTATGTATGTATGTATGTATGTATGTATGTATTATTATTATTATTATTATTATTATTATTATTATTATTATTATCATTACGTTTTAAACTTTGTAAGCTGCCTTGAGTGCCCGTAGTGGGAGAAAGGCAGGGTATAAACAAACAAATAAATATGAAGGCTGAAGGCTGAATGTATGATCATATGTTTTGTCAAGACCAGAAGCTAACTGGCAGAGCCATTTCCAACACCCTAAAATACTGAAAAATTGGCTATAATAAAACCCATTTGCTATATAGAACATTTCATTTATGCTGGGGACATGTTTATTTTTGCAATGCCTCTCAAAGTGAGCCATATGGCCCCCCAGGAGACCACACCATAGGGGGTCACATGGAAAATTGGAATATTAGAGGGCCACAGTATGTTTCTGAGGGGGGCACCCAAACTTAACTGCCAGGCATATGATGAAATGAGGCTCAGAATGGGACCATGAGCAAAAAAAGGGTTTAGAATTTCTGTAAAACAATGTGACCCAGGATGGGTGGGCAATTTACTGAGGTTAGAGAGTCATGTTGGGAACATACAACAAACCAGTACACTGCAGTTTTTTCACACTGTGGTTCCTTCTATGTAACACAATTGAGTTCTCAGTCAATGCTACACTGTGATATTATTGTTCCTGAACTGCAACCCCTTGCAATACTGACCCTAAAAAGTAAAACCCTTGAAAGCCGGAAGTGGGTCTAGAACTGGAACTAGAAGGTTGAGAGCTATCTGTATTTGTATCTGACTTTTGGCATTTGCTCCGGCTTCTGGCCTGAGAGCATACTGTTATCCTGTTTGCCATCCCAACTGCGAGTGCTAGAAAATGACTTTATTTAACCATGAAAACAGGTCTTGTCTAAACTTTGTCCACAGACCACTTCAGAGACCACAAGATATGTGTTATTTATGTATTTAAAAACGTTTATATCCCAGCCTTCCCCTCTCCATTGGAAGGCACCCAGGGTGGTTCATGACAAAATTAAAAAAACCACAAACCAAGGAAAACAACAAAATCAAACCATTGCATCAATTATAATACAGAAAGCAACAACACAGGCAGAAGATCATCACAGCAGCAGAGAAAAAAAATGAACCAACACAACCAATGGAAAGAAATGCTTAAAGCGAAAGAAAATAAGTGAATTTCCAGTTGCTGTCAGAAAACGGGCAGTGAGGGAGCCAACCTGCCCTCTAACAGGAGGGAGTTTCACATCCTGAATGCCACCATGGAGACGGCCCTCTCTAAGTTGGGTCACTGCCAACCAGGCTTCCACTGGTAGCAGAGCCTGCAGAAGGGACCCCCTCCACATACTTCAGGGGGACAATTTCATAAGGAGGGGGGGAGGAAGCAGTCCTTTAGGTACCTTTGTATTAAATCATTCAAGGTTTTAAAGATAACAACCAGCACCTTGAGTTGTACCTGGAAACAGGCCAACAACCAATTACGTTTTGTTTTTAAGGTAGGGCTTTTAATGGTTCATGGACCAATTAGTGTGAATTCAAGGTAGCCATTGTCACTTCCTGACTTTGAGGAGTATGTTGTTTTACCCTCAGCAGCCAAACAGGCACTATTTCCCCCCCCCCTGGGGGCCAAAGCAAACATACATGGGGGACCTACAAAGAAAGAGGATATTCTATGGCTTTTCCATGGGAAGTGGTGCTCTGGGCGAAGGCAGTTAACCCTTTCTTCTCATGCCTTTTCTCTAAGTAGAAATTTTCCCCATAGCTGCTATCACTTTGGTGGAGAGAAATGACAATACAGATGCTGCTCCTGTCTCCCCCTTCTCCCACTGAACTAATGGCAGCTGGGGTGAATTTATGAAAGGGATTTAACTTGTGAAAGGGAAGAAAGGGTTAAATTCCCTGTCCCAGAGCACCACTCCCAATCTTCAAAGCAGCCCTGTAGGGCCTTATTATGAGATGAATCTTTCATGCCAGTCTAGTTTGGCCCTCAATGGTGTATCAAGACATGGCTGTAGGACGCTATTGCTCAGCCAAACCAGAGGTCACATCTGTGGACATTTTTGCACCCTCACAAAGGTGTCCCTTCTTTTTAGTAATATTGGGAGGGTGCTTGAAAGGGCACAAAAGTGTTTTTGAGGGGGAGAGGGGATGCATCTTTGTAACCTCGGATAACAGACCAATGTTCTCTGTTTAGCCATGCTATATTACAGCAATGAAGCCACAATAACATGGCAAGACAAAACAAGGAACATTACCTGGGTGCACAAGCATACACGTATCCATTTGTACAGCCACCCTTTGCCCTGTTTTCAAAATATAGAACTGAACTAGCAGAGATAAATATCACAGATTTTATCTCCGCAAGATGGATTATAAATGAGAATGGCCTTTTCAACATCATTTTTCATAAAACTGATACATCTGCACAAGAGTTGAGAAAACGTCATTCATAGATTTTGGGCCCACTACATAAATAGTTCAGTTGGAAATGGTTAACCATTTTTGTGACCAAAGATTTATTTAATTAGAAACCTGATTTGGAATTTTGTGTTGAAAAATGGCAAGTTGTTTGGTTTTTGGTATTAATATATGGTAAGCTTGTTGCAGTACTATCGCTTTCTTTTTTAAACTGCAACTAAAGAATTTTTAAAAGGCACAAAACTGTTCCAGGGATTGGGAGAGATCTTTTGGTGGCATTGTGGGTCGGCCAGCTGATCAGCTCCATCCCACAGCCAACGTTTGCCACAGACACACTTGCAGACTTGTGTTTCTCACCCCAGAGAAGAAAGGTACACTTGGATTGAATACTTCCAAATTAGTCCCACTACTCTAAAAATGTTACATCTGACTTCACCTTCAGATTTTATTATCATCAGGTCAAAACTTAAAACACTCTTGCACAGCAAGGTCTACCTTGCACGGCTTTTTAGGAGCTCAGATTCCTGCTCAGTCATGCAAGCGCATACCACGGAAATGTCAGTTAGAGGTTGAAATAGGAGGCATTCAGGACCTGTTAGGCACCCTGCGTACAGAACTGAAAACTGAGTGGAACGGAAGCAGTGCCAGGAGACAAGACACAACAGTATCAAGTGCAGCCTATCAAGGATGATCACTAGGGGCCACAAATTGTGGTTGGGATTGGAAGCCAACCATCATTTTCTAGTTGCTAGCTGTGAAGTTCAGTTCTCTCACAATGCTGCCTGCAACAGTTGACTAGTCAGACCTTATAGAGCAGTGGTTCTCAAATGTTTTAGCACTGGCGGCCCATACTCTCTGGGTGCCGTAAATGCTCTTTATGGCGCGTTTACGACACCCAGTGCCAGTAGAGTGCATGCTCCGTCAGCGCTCGTTTACATAGTGGGACATGAGCACCTGGGTTCATGTGGAAGGTGGTGATGCTATAGATACCTTTAAAGCCCTAACAGTTTGGGATCAGGATAATGACCACCATTTGAATTGGACTTGAAAATGAACCAGGAGCCAATGCAACTTAAGCAGTATTGGTGTGGTTTGGCCCAAACAATGCTGCAGTCTTCTGCACCAGCTGCAGCTTCCAAATACTGTTCAATACACGCCTCACAGAGTGCATTGCTGGAGTCCATTCTGGATGTGACCAGGGTGCATACGCTCTCTAAGAAAAGGTATAGTTGGCACACCAGCCAGGATTGCCAAAAAGTGGTCCTGACCCCAGTTGCTATCTGACCAAGCAGACACACTCCCAAATTGTGAACCTGATCCTTCAGGGGAAGTCTAAACCCATATAAAATGAGCTATATACACTTAACCCTGGATCAGCTTTCTTACTGACCAAAAGCACTTCTGTCTTGTCTGGATTAAGTTACAGCTTGTGAACTGCATCCACTCTGCCAGTGACCCCAAGCAGTAGTTCAAGACCAGTGGAAGCCTTACAACACAGAGCCATCTGGCCTTCGCATCATTCACCAGCATCATGAAAAAATATATAATTATTGTTGGTGAACTGCCTTTGTGGATCACTGATGATCTCTCAGTTTAATAGTAGCTGGGGAGACAGCTTAAAGTATCCCATGGGAAATCTGGGTCTGTTAAGCAGTACTCATTGACAGCAATATAAATGATCTTCCAACTTGGTTTCATGTCCCTGTCAAGACTTGCATTGTATGCCATATTCTTAATGCTGTTTTGCAATTTCAAACTCATAAATTCCAGTAGCTGCAGTCATTGCCATGGCCTTGCAATACCTTACAAAACATGGCACCTTGGATTCCATAAGACGCTGAAACCATTACATAGTTTCTGAGTTGCAGCCTTAGTTTAAATTGTTTAAGCTGTTTTGCCCTGAGTATGGACAGAGAAGGGATGGAATACCAAACGTTCATTACCAGGATGGTGTAGTGGTTTGGGAGTTGGACTTAAGACCTGGAAGATCCAGGTTCAAATCCCCGCTCAGCCACAAAGCTTCCTGGGTGACCTTGGGCCAGTCACTAACTCTCAGCCTCACCTACCTCACAGGGTTGTTGTGAGGAAAAAAGGAGAGGAGGAACCATGTACACCACCCTGAGCTCCTTGGAGGAAGGGTGGTATAAAAATGTGAAAAATAAATAAATAAAATAATATTACTCGGGGCATTACCGTGAGGGCTCTCAAAAATACTGTAATGGGTTGTTTAGCTAATCATGTGACTAGTTAGCCATGACCAATTCCCATTGAAATCAATGGAACGTAGTCATGGCTAACTTACTAAATTAATTGCTGCTAGCAGTTAATAGCAGAATTTGGAGCTCACTGATAGAAGTCTACAGTTCTAACTGATGGATTCTTTCAATTTACATCAGTCACAAGTATGCAGGATTTGGGAAATATCAGTTTATGATATCTCACTCCTTATGATATCTTGCTCCTCCAACACAGGTTCAAAGGATTTACACGTTCTTGACTTTGAGGCTGCTTCTTCTTCCCTCCCTACAGCTCACTTTAAATGACACTCTGGACAACAAACAGCTTGGGCACAAGAATGGTTGTTCTGCTACATTGCGTAGTCCATTGCGTACTGCAGAGACACCAAAGGTGGGCAAAAATAAGGCTCTGAGCTATCTGGCTAGCTTGTTTGATCAACACCAATGCATGGTCAGTCTCAAAGAATTTGTAGTGGAGGTGGAGACGGATGTCAATGGCCCTGCAAAATCATCTATCTTTGGAACATTTTTAGAAAAAAAAACAACTATCTGCATACAAAATCTTCTAATGTTGCTCAGTATCTTTCCACCTCTTTCTCAAGATTTAAATTACAGGTAGGCCAGAGGTGCCCAGACCCTAACCCTTTAGCTACTGTTTTTAGAAGACTGGAAGCCAATGATTTAGCTAAAATTTAGCAAAAAACGGGGGGGTGTGTAAATTTTATTAGGGACCCCTCTACCTTTCCCCTGATAATTTGAGCACTGCTGTTTCCCACCAGCATCTGTTGATGACAACAATGAAGATGATGGGGAGGGTTGAGATACCAAGTGGTGCCAAGTTTTGGGAAAAGGGGCCTAAATCAAGCAGAGTCATATAGCAGACAGCCCTTTTTCCAATTGCTCTCCACCAACTCCCACTAGTTGGATGCTAACTATAAAAAAGGAACAGAGGAAGTAAACAGGTTTTCAAAGAAAAATCGTTTACTTACAATGCACAAACATATACATCTCTGTTGGTTGTACAGGTCCTTGATTTTGGAGCAGGGAACCCTAGAGCCATTCCTTTTGCATGGGTGTGTGAGATCTCATGGCATGGTGGACTCCGTATAGCTGGTCAGAGCTCATGGAAAGAGGTCTGCATGCTTGGAGGATCAGGAGGAGAAGAGGGGGAGGAAGGAAGACAGGCAGGGACATAGCGTAGTTCCACTGGTAAAAGAGGACAAGATCACAGTTCTGTGACAAGTAGACATCATCTGCTTCCTGGACAAAGCACTGCCCCTGAGTGTCCTGTAGGCTGCAGCAACTTTCCAGCACCAAGAACATGGCTCTATATTTCAGGAGTGGGAAACGGACACCATAGCTCCCCATTTCAGACCAAGAGAGTGACTGTCCCTTTTGGTCTTGCTGCTTCCCTTCGTTCCAAGTCCTGCCATCCCTCTATTCCTTTGCTTCCTTATAGTATATCATCCAAGCTCATAATAAAGGTGTTCAGGTTGGAGTTTGTTTTTATTTACATACAACACACTATTATGCATGTCTACTCAGAGGTATGCCCCACTGAGATCAATGGAGCTTATGGTACATCAGAGTAGACATGCATAGTATTGTGCTGTTAACATGCCAAATCAATATGTGCACATGTCTTTCTAAAACATGCAAAGATGCTGGGGCTTCCCTAGGACAGGGTGTGGAAATTTTGGGCACAGATATAAATATCTTGGGAAAACAGAATAATTAATATTCCCCCAAGGTGCAATACTGACTCATGTAAATCAGAGAGAAGAGGAATTTGTAAATCCTTTTGAAGCTCCATCGGGCAGATCAAGGAGAGATACATCAGACATTGGTACTTCCCAAACTTACATAGTTGCTACCAATGTAAACTGAAAGAATCCATCAGTCAGTTAGGATTGCAGATAGCCGCCCACTGAGTTTCAAATTCTACAGCTAAGAGCACAAACTGAAGGAAAAATCATTGGAATGGAAGCTTCAGGGATGCTGCAATCCTATGCACACTTTCCTGGGAGTAAGTCCTATTGAACACAGTGGGACTTCTGAGTAAGCCTGCATAGGATTGTGCTCTAAGGCCACAACAGTCTGGCTGTACAGTCTAATGGCTCAATCCTATCCAGCTGCTAAGGCAGGCATAGAATGGCTGTGCCAGCCCAAGACTATTGCAAATGCTGCCATAAGGCAGTTGCACAGGGCCTGGACCAGAGAAGGGGCACCAGCCTCTGTGGGCCTCATCCAGACAGCACAGCCTAAAAAGGCAAGGGACCTGGCAGGGCGGGGGTGTAACAGGGAGGGGAGAGGATGGAGAGGGGGTGTAATGGGGCAGGGGTGGGTGGATCAGGCCCGAGAGGGGCGGGATTGGCAGTGTATGCTGTATTCTATCCCCCTCCCAGGCCCGTTTCTCCAGACACGGGTCTCTTTGATTTATGCTGCCAAAACAGCAGGCGCAGATCCAAGGAGACCCGTTGCAGGGGCTGGGGCTTTACCCTGGGTAAGGGAACAAAAGTTCCTTTGCCTCGAGGAGACCTCTAATCCCACCTCCTCTGCACAGGATCCAGCATTGGCAGGGTCAGCATAGCAGGATCACTGAGCAGAGTGTAGGATAGTATTGGGCTGTAAATCAGGCTGTTCTGAAAGATCTTGGAAAATATTAATTTCAAATTATATTTATCCAAATCACTGTCCAAACATATTATCAATGCTTTTGCTGTTGATGCTTTTTTCTTGTAATTTTATTGCCATGGATGCGATGAATCCAAACAGGCAGCCCAATGCCACGCAAGTTGCAGTTGCAGCTAAATGGACGGCATTTGCATCTTGTGCAGGATGCGGCCCACACCTCAGGGGAAGGGGACAGACATTCGTCCCCTTTCCCTGGTGTAAGTGCCAGAGGCCTCAATGGGCCTCTTCTGATGCGCGCCAGCTCTGGAACTGGCGCACAACCAGGGAGGCTGTGTAAGGCCAGCCCAACCTGGGAAGGGGCTTGGAATATCGGCACAACCCAGCTGGTGATTGGCTCCCTCCCCCGCCACCCCAGCCCTCCATCCCCCTGGCCTCCCACCACACAGCGCTGGACCTACCTGTGTCCGGCAGCTGGGTCCGGGGACAGCAGCAGAGTGAGTGGCGCCAGCCTCTGTGCCAACGCTGCTTACACTAGAGGTGCTGCAAAAGAGCCTTACAGAACTTTTGCGACACCTTAGGCCGGCGGAGCACACACTCCGCCAGCCTAAATTTACGGTGGATTGCACCAAAAGTGAATTATGACATCCCACTGAAATTAATTTTATTTATTTATTTACAATATTTCTATCCCGCCTTTCTCCCCAAAGGGACCCAAGGCGGCTTACAACAAAAAGAAAATACAAAAAATACAGATAGATAATTACTTTTTAAACAATAAAAACAGTTAACAAACTAATAAAAACATCAAAAATTGATTAAAAAATTACATTTAGAACAAGATCATAAAAACAGCAGCACCGCACCAGTACCAGCAAGATGTTAAAAGGGCAAAGGCTCAGAAGACTTCTTTGAACAAGAAGGTTTTTAGGCCTCGCCGGAAAATGTCCAAGGAGGGAGCAGTTCATAAATCAAAGGGGAGGGAATTCTATAAAGTTGGTGCCACTACTGAGAAGGCCCTATTTCTGGCCGCCGCCCCTCACACCTCCCTGGGCGATGGCACCTGCAAAAGGGCCTTCTCTGATGATCTAAGGAGACGGGCCGGACTATATAGAAGTAGGCGGTCTCTCAAATATCCTGGCCCCAAGCCGTATAGGACTTTAACAGCCCATTCCAACCCAAGTGCTAAGCAGCCCAAGTCAGACCTAAAGTCAGCCTAAGTCGTTTAGGTTGAAGTTAGGTCTGGAATGCAACCATTTAGAGCGAAGTTAGGTCAAAGTTAGGTCAAAGTTACAACCAACGGACTAAGAACAGCCCATTCCAACCCAAGGGCGAAGCAGCACAAGTCAGACCTAAAGTTGACCTAAAAGTGGGCGGAACATGGGCGGACCGTGGGTGTAACGGGGGCGGCAACCAATTAACGTTGGATTCCAGACCCTGGCAAGCACAGACACGCCCCCTCCAACACAAATGCTGACACAAAATTTAGGTCGACCAAAAAGGTGGACCCAAATTCGAGGAGACCCATAGGAGCCATTTTACCTTACCTAAGCCAGCCCTCTCCTGAAAATTTCTAACACCCTACTCCTGAGTTAGGTCAGAGTTAGGACGGAGTTGGGCCTGCTAGGTCTGGAAACCGACAGAGTTATGCCTAAGATAGGGAGCCTATCAGCACCCAGCCCCACCCAGCCTCATTCCCACAAAAGCCCAGCCCCAGACCTCCAGTCACTCTCTCTCTGAGCATGTGGTGTGGGGTTCTGTTCCTCACAGCCACAAAGTGGGACTTTGTTGGTGGAGGGCAAAATTCACAAACACCCCACTTCTCTCTTCTCCTCTCTGCCTCCCTCTAGGGCAGAGAGGGCTGTTCTGGCTGTGGCCAACCTGTTTACAGCTGTGCCTGGGCAGCTGCCTCCATGCAAGTGTTTGCTAACCCATGTCTTTCTCCCAGCCCCTCTTCCCCCCCCCCCACAGGCAACAACACCAGCAGGTAAGAGCAGGGTTTGTGCTGACATGTGGTCTGACTTCTGCCTCTTTGCATTTAGAAATATAGGAAGGATACATGCCTCTTTACCAATGTGTTGTCTCATAGCTGTCTGCATAGCCTGCCATGACATGCCTCTCTACCAATGTGTTGTCTCATAGCTGCCTGCATAGCCTGCTATGATATGCCTCTTTACCAATGTGTTGTCCCATAGCTGCCTGCTTTGCCTGCTATGATATATAGGATACATGCCTCTTTACCACTGTTGTGTCTGATTGCTGCCTGTAGTAATGTGAGCAGACAATGCCACAAGTGTGGAACTGTTAGCCTTATGTAGACACCAGCTCTTCCCCCCCCTTTTCTCCACAGGGTCTACTGACAGGTCAGTATTGCTAAGTTTGCCATGGTGGTGACCCCCAAGTTGTGTTGTTGTCTCTCTCTTTGACCCTTTCCCCTTACAGGATCATGCTCTCCTTACACCCAGGTAAGCAGCTCAGACCATGCTATGTGTGTCACACCTATCAGCTGTGTTTTATTTCTCTCCCTGCAGGCTTTTGCAACCAACAAACTGGCTTGTCGTCAATGGTGACTGCTTCTACATACCAGCTGACATGTAACTCCCCCTTGTTTTTTGTCTCCCCAGGAATGTCCACTACCACCTACCTTCCTGGGAGCACCCCTGGGGCTGCAGTCTGGTTGCCCCACTGTCGTCTGCCTCGCTGCTGCCAGAGGTCAGGGAGCCAGCCCTGCAACCCTCCTCAGCTGCCAGCACTGCTGCTGCTCCACCTCCCTGGCTGTCCTTCTTGCTGCCCCTCCCCTTTCTATGGAGCAGGCTGTGGTTCCACAGGGGAAGAGCCTGCATGTCCAGGTCCATGGGGCAGGTGTGCTGCTGCTGCTTTCAGATTGGCTGCTGTGACTACCCCTGGCAGCCTCGTCTGGCCATCTCTGCTAACGTTCCAGAACAATAAAGATGCCCCTTGGGCAGAGCCCCAGTGAAACATATGTGCCCAGTGTTTACACAAGCATTGCCCCACACACACAGACAGCCCCCAGCACTGAAGCCCCTACATGAGTCCTATCCAGGGACTGTCACGGCCTTCCCTGGGAGAACCCAGGAAGGGCGCTGTGCGACCCCTATGGCACAGAGGGGAGGGGGGAGTCAGGGGGGCCTCTCAGGCACGCAAACAGTGACAGCCAGGACGTATGCCCGTAATGAAGGCACCTCTGTCGAAGGTCTGCCTGTAATGCAGGCGCTGCTGTCGAAGGTCTGCCCGTAATGAAGGCGCTTCTGTTGAAGGTCCGCCCGTAATGCAGCCACTTCCGCCCAAAGTCTGTCTGCATAAGAGGTGCCTGTTTATGCATCACCTTCATCTGCGGAGCGCCCCCTGTGTCCCTATCGGTCTCTGCAGACCCCTCTCTCGGAATCTGTCTCCCACCAGCCTTGTTGTCTGTCTGTCTGTCTTTGACCCACCCATGCTCCTCCCCAGCACCCCCTGTCTGCCTGCCTGTGTGTCTGCCTCTCCTCCCACTCCCTGATGATGGCTGCTGGCCACCCCCCACCCTGCCAGAGCGCCTGCCGTGAGGCACCGTCGTCGCCCCATCTGGGGGTGTGATGAGCTGTGTGAGCCCTTCACGCTCGCAGCAGACAAGCCCAAGGCATCTCTTGGTCTTGGCCGGGGCACAGAGCAGCAGGCATGCTGGGATGCCTTCTTTGTGGACATTGCCCTGGCCTTGGAGGCCCAGGGCTTCAGGCAGCGCACGGGCGAGTCATGTCAGAGGCAGTTCCAGTCCTCATGAGACCCCCCTTGTGTGTGACGTTCCCACCCCCCTCCCCTTCCCTCCCCCTCTCACCCCCCAGTGCAGCCTCAATGTGGATTGGGGGTGGCATCGCCTTCTGCAGGAGGGAGGGGACGGCCACTCTCCCCTGCAGCAGGTGGCTGATGCACAGGGTGCCCTGTGGCGGCTGGGCTCAGGCACCTCGCTCACCTGTCACCTGCCCTGCGCCCACCACATGACTGGCGCAACCCCCCTGCCTGCAGTCAGCCCCTTTGCAACTGGGCTGCAACAGACCCTGTGGCAGCTGCCATGGATGGACACTGACACATGCAGACAGAGGCCTGCACATGCCTGAGCCAGACACGGAGCCTGGAGAAGAGCCTGCCTGCCTGGGAGGTAAGTGTTGCCTGGATCCTGGGGTGGTGCTGGGCCACAGAAACTGCAGCCTGCCTAACTCAGGCATAACTCTGACCTACCTCAGGCATAACTTCTGCCTAACTTAGGCTGCACTTAGGCCACACTTATGCCTGACTTGGAGAGGAGTTGGGTTGGAATGGGCTGTAAAGGTCAAAACCAGCACTTTAAATTGGGCCCGAAAACGAATCGGCAGCCAGTGCAGCTGTTGGAGGAGCAGCCCGACAGAGTCGAACCGCCAACCTCCAGTGACCACATGGGCCGCCGCATTCTGCACTAATTGCAGTTTCCGAACCGTCTTTAAGAGCAGCCCCACGTAGAGCGCGTTACAATAATCTAGACGCGACGTCACTGTGGTATGGATCACCGTGGTCAGGTCTGCATGATCCAGGTACGGTCGCAGCTGGCGCACCAGCCGAAGCTGGGCAAAGGCCCCCCTGGCCACAGCCACCACCATGGAGTCCAGGAGCAGCTGCGGATCCAGGCGGACCCCCAAGCTGCGGACCTGCAAGCCCATTCAGAGCAGGACGATACAATACTCTAGTACCTGCATCATGGATTTCCGGACCAGGAGAACCTCTGTCTTGTCCGGGTTTAGTTTCAGCTTATTAGCCCTCATCCAGGTCCCAACCGCCTCCAGGCAGCGCTCCAGAACCTCAACAGCCACCCTGGAATCAGGTGGAAAGGAGAGATGGAGCTGGGTGTCATCAGCATATTGATAGCACCAAACTCTAAATCCCCGGATGACCTCTCCCAGCGGTTTCATGTAGATGTTAAATAGCATGGGGGACAGGATGGAACCCTGTGGCATCCCACACCTCAAGGGCCAGGATGCCGAGCTGGCATCCCCCAGCACCACCATCTGGGACCTATCTGCCAAGTAGGAGCAGAACCACCGCAGAATGGTGCCCCTGACCCCCAACTCGGCCAGTCGGCCCAGGAGGACGCCATGGTCGATGGTGTCAAAAGCCGCTGAGAGGTCCAGCAGAACCAACAGGGATGCACTTCCCCTGTCCAGTCCTCGGCGTAGATCATCCACCAAGGCGACCAAGGCCGTTTCCGTCCCAAAGCCCGGCCTGAAACCAGATTGAAAGGGATCTAGATAATCCACTTCATCCAGGACCCTCTGGAGTTGAGATGCCACCACCCGCTCAATTACCTTGCCCAAGAACAGGAGGTTTGAAACTGGCCGGTAGTTGTCCATTATTGTGGAATCAAGGGAGGGCTTCTTCAGAAGGGGTCGAACCACCGCCCGCCTCAAAGCGAGTGGCAGCACCCCCTCCATCAAAGAAGAGTTGACCACCTTCCCCGTCCACTCGGCCAGCCCCTCCCGGGCAGATCTGATTAGCCAGGCAGGGCAAGGGTCAAGCAGACAGGCAGTCGGCCTCACACTCCAAAGGAGCCTGTCCACATCCTCAGGCTGTACAAGCTGAAAAGAATCCCACAACATCAGATGGGCCAGCAGATGCCAAGGGGACATCCTCAGATATTGTCAATGAGGCATCCAAGTCATGGCGAATCTGATCGATTTTATCTGCAAAATGTTTAGCAAACATGTCACAGTGGGCCACCGTGTGTTCCTCCTGATCTATTGGAGGGGCCTGATGGAGTAGGCCTCGCACCACATGGTACAGCTCCGCTGGACGATTGCCTGCAGACACAATGGTAGCAGAGAAGAAATTCCTCTTCGCTGCTATCACCACCACGGAGTAGGCTCTATAATGGGCCCTACTCCGTGTCCGGTCAGACTCGGCACAAGTTTTCCGCCACCGTCGCTCAAGACATCTACCCCGTCGCTTCATCATTTGCAGCTCCTCAGTAAACCAAGGAGCTGCTCTGAGTATGCGGCGTGGCAAAGGTCGCTCAGGAGCGATCTCATCCACTGCCCTGGCCATTTCCCCATTCCAGAGGTCAACCAGGGCCTCAGACGAGTCACCAGTCTTGGCAGTGGGAAAGTCCCTCAGAGCCCTCAGGAAACCTTCTGGATCCATCAGCCTCCGGGGGCGGACCATAGAATGCGGCCCCCCGCCTTTGCGGAGGAAGGAAGCTGCAACAAGCCTAAACCTTACCAGAAAATGATCTGTCCATGACAACGGACTAATGGGACAAACTCCAAAGCAGCATCTAAATAAGAAACACTATACACAAAAAGTCACTGTATATCAAAACAAATAGAATTGTACCCAAAGAAACCTAAGCATGACTAACAGCCCAATCCTACTTAAAGATCGGGCGGCTGTCCGAGGCCGTCTGCCCGATCCAGCACTCCGCCGTGGGCTGCCTGCAGCAGGCAGCCCGCAGTGGAAAGTCTACTCAAGGAAGGGGACGCTCATCCCCTTCCCCAAGTATAATAGCGACTGGGGCCGATAGGCCTCCTTGGATTTGTGTAACGGCCCAGCCGCCCTCCAGAGCCCGGCGGGGACCAGGATATGGCGGACGCCATGTCCCTGCCCCCGCCCGGCTGGGCCTATGGCCACCCTCCCGGCTCTGCCGTCCCTCCCCCCTGTCCGCCGACCGCCCGAGGCATCTGCCGAATCCTACCTTTGCTGGGTCCAGCAGCCGCCCAAGTCCTCGGCTGGCGGAGCTGGGAAGGCCGGCCTTGCACCGGCCTTCCCGGCTCTAAAGTCGTTGTCAAACATGCCTTATTACGTAGGATTGCGCCCTAAGCTCCATTGAAATGAATGAGACAAATGAGTTAACTTGTGACTAGCTTCAGTGGGACATAGTAATGACTAACTTGTGCTGAACTGTATAATTGATTTCACAATCAAAAGCGACCGCATTCACAAGTGACTACCTTCAGGAACAATACTACTTAACAGTTGTGCAGTGCTTTCTGAGTGCACCAAGTACTTCACACACATCTTGGTGCTACCCTTACCTCACCTTAAGGGTACTAAATATTATTAAACCCATATTACAGCTGGGGACCCGAGACAGAGAGAGAATAGCTTGCCTAAGACTAGGTAAAGGTAAAGGTGACCCCTGACAATTAAGTCCAGTCGTGTCCGACTCTAGTGTGTGGTGCTCATCCCCATTTCAAAGCCGAAGAGCCAGCGCTGTCCGAAGACGCCTCCGTGGTCATGTGGCCATCATGACTCTCCTTGCCGCAACGCGTAGCATGCAGCAGGAACACAGAGCGCTATTTACCTTCCCGCAAGCGGTACCTATTTATCTACTCGCATTAACATGCTTTGGAACTGCTAGGTTGGCAGGAGCTGGCCAAGCAACGAGAGCTCACCCTGTTGCGGATTTGAACTGCCAACCTTTCGATTGACAGCTCATGGTTCAGCGGTTTAACCCACTGCGCCACCCGCTGGCTTTGCCTAAGACTACCTAGTAAGAATTAATGGGAGAGGCAAGATTTGAACCAGGGAAGTCCTGATTGACTAATTGAACTTAATTAATTGAACCTCAACTAATTGAACTTAAGCAGCAAATTTATTTTTCCTATATGTTCTTGACATTTCACACTTGCCATTTAAACCTATGTTAGAAATACATCTTACTTAAATCATAATACCAACAAGATCTACACAACACAATGACAATTAAGCAAGAAAACCGTATCACTTCCAGTGTTCGTGTATTATCTGCTGGTTGCCAGGGATGTGATTTGCATTTATTGTATAGTTTCACAATGAAAACTGTCCAGTACATTTTGCCTTAATTGCTCTGATGTTAAGGGCTTTGTTTTTTAATGTCTGTTTCATAATATTCATTGCACCTTTGCTTCCTGAGCAACTTCCATTTCTAATTGTAAATCATTAATATTTAGAAGATCACAAAAAAAATATCCACAATAAGATTATTATTGGGGGTCTCAATTATGTTATGGGTTTTCTTGTGAAAAAGAAAGTTGTTTGCCTTGAAGACAATACTGTATTTTATTTTATTTTAGCTTTTGTATCATTTTATTCTTTGCTATCAGATGAGTGTCTAGGTCTAGGCAGACACTGTAACATCTGCACAGAACTCCAAACAGGTGTACCAGTGCAATCCTGTGTAACGATCCGGCTGGCGGACCAGGGCCGACGGCCAGATCCTGAGCCCAGGCTGCCGGCATGCGGTCTGCCGGTCTACTCGGGTAAACCGGGGCCAGCCAGATAGGCCTCCTTGAATTTCCACCAGCTAAATAGCTGGCAGAAGTAAAGGAGGCTGGGTAATGGTGTTACCGGCCCGGCGGGGACGGGAATATGGCCGACGCCATCCCCGCCCCCTCCTGGGCCGGCTAGGCCAATGACCCCCCCTCCCAGGCCAGACCACCCACACGACCAGCAGCGGAGGACTCACCTTTTGCTGCCGGCCTCATGCTCGTCCCGGCACCGGAGTGAGGGAGGCCGGCCTTGCGTCAGCCTCCCTTACTCCAGAGTTGTTGTGAACGTGCTTTATGGCACGTTTGCGATGGCTTCCAGCAACGGAACACTCGTTCCGTTGCCGGCCACTTTTCCAGGATTGCGCTGGTAGATTCATTGAATGGCTGGGGAGGGGGCTGTGAGCACATTAGTAACCCCTGCCCTTGAGCCAACGTATCCCGAAACCTCACCTCCCATGTGTACACTATCTTCATAAAATAATGCTTTTTGTGGGACAGATCCCATGATCTCCTAATCTTGGGAAGAATCTCTTCTAAGGTACAGTGTTTAATTGCGGCAGACAAAAGCTGCATATGTGAAGGTCAGAGGTAAGGTAATCTTGAAAACACTGCCTTAAACTATAATTGCAATGCCAATGAGTCTACTCAAATGCCTTTTCAGCAGATGCATTTCTAGAACTGAGGCCAAAATGGAAATGGAAACAACTAACGCCCAAATACTGTGTGGTCAGCAAAAACTGATGGAGCCTACATCATCATCCATAGTTATTATTGTTAGTAAACACATTAGTACAGTTAATTCCATGCTATTGGTGTACATCACTGCTTTTAAAACCACAGTCCATAAACTACATCACTTCAATGGTCGTGAAGATCAAAACAAAAATAGCTTGAAAATGCTGAAGACCATTTTCAGAGCAAACAGTGATTAATATTGCCTCAAAACTCATTCCTTCTGCCTGTCACTATGGCTATGTTGAACGTTCAGGGTGACAAAGGAGAGGGAAGTGTTGCTAGGTAGTGTTCATCATTACCAGGTTTGTTGTGTGACTCTGAGACAGTCATGGGAGAAAGCTGAAAACCATAGATACAGGGACGTTTATGGCAGAACAAAGACATTAACATGGGCTACCTTCCAGATCCAGAAGATAATCTTTCTTCTGCCAAATATTATAGCAGAATGAGTGCAGCCTCCATAATGGTATTGAAATACTGTGCAGCAAAAATTAACATATCATATTGGGAACGCGATCTTGTGGTGGAATCAAAGGTTGAAGAAGCAAGCTCATTCTGTGCAGGTGTGAAAAGCAATGCTTCTCAGAAGAACTTATGACACTGAAAATTTAATTTGGCAATGTGTGGTTGCCTTTGATGTTGCTATACACATATTTCCAGGAGGAATTTGGGAACCATGAGACTGTGTGGTTTAAATTATGGTTGAGATTAAAGACAAGACAAAGGGATTGTTTATTTTGAAGATTGCTATTTTTAAATTCTACTAATAAAGCTTCGAGCATGAAAGTAAAGATTAAAACAACAACTGTTCTTCTAATAATAATATTGTAGCTTTCCTATAATGTTCCCTCTGAGGGAGTACATATGGATCTTATGGCTTATTGAACCAGCATGTAGGTGTTTAGGCTGGAGTGTACTGTCACAGGTGATTTGGGGCTTTTGATCTTTTGAATCGATGTTAGAGAAATGTAGTAGAGTGCTTGTGTGTACGTATGAACAAGAAAAGCTGGGTAAAGAAAAAACTGGATTTCTGATGTGCTGGAAGAAAGCAGATTCTCCAGCTTCAGGCAAGGCCAAGATCCCAGGAATGCAGGCTGTCCTCCAGCTTCAAGTAGACCTTCAGTTGTGATAAGCTGAGTACAGAGCAAGCAAACAGCTACAATCAGGGACAGGACATGTGTTAAGAATGAACTGTGCAAAACAACAGAAGGCCTTATAAGTAGGCTTACTAGATTTCCAACCGGGACAGAGTGCTAGACCTTTAGGAGAAGGAATGTGGGCAGGTGTAGCTTGTTAATCGTCAGGGCACAATCCTAGGCATGTCTACTCAGAAGCAAGCCCCACTGAACACAATGGATTGGAGGATTGTGCCCTAGGATTGTGCCCTAACTATTAACAAGCTACACCTGCCCACATTCCTTCTCCTAAAGGTCTAGCACTCTGTCCCGGTTGGAAATCTGGTAAGCCTACTCAGTGGCGTCACTAGGGCGCGCGCTGCCCCAGAGCGGGGCGCACGCATCACCTAGTGACTCCTCCCCTGACACCCCCCTTTATAAATGTTTGGCGCGGCCGCGCCGCGATTTGGGGGTGGGGGCGACCGATGTGTCGCCGCTCCGGGCGCCCCCTCAATCGGGAGAGCCGGCTCGGGGAAGTCTTCCCCTGCCAGCTGCCCGGAGCATATCCTACCGTTCTTTTTGCGCATGCTCAGTCTGTTACTGAGGGAAAAGGGCTGCCCTTTTCCCTCAGTAACAGTCTGAGCATGCGCAAAACGAACGTTATAAATAACGTTCGCGCAGCGGGCCTTGCTTAGAAGGCCCCGGGCAGCCGGCCGGGGAAGACGTCCCCGAGCCGGCTCTCCCGATTGAGGAGGCGCCCGGAGCCGGCCTGGCGAGGCGCGCGGGAGGCCCCCTGTGCGCGCGTCACCTTTCTGCGCGCGTGTGCACGCGCGTCACCTGGTGCCCCCCGCACACCTCGCCACGCCACAGCGACGCCTCTGAGCCTACTTATAAGCAAAACGACGAGTCGGCAGTGACTGAGAGGAGGAAGTCCCAGAGGAGCAAAGTGCCAGAGAAGGGTTAAAAAGGAGCACAGCAGAGCAACATGGTGGAGAGTGCTGACCCAATGCAGAGGCAACATGTGCATGTCAGAACTCCAGCCACTAAGGCTGTGCTACACTAGGGGTGCAATCCTATATACACATTCCTGGGAGTAAGCGCGCTCCGGCTACTATCACCCCTCCCCCCCCACCGCCCTTAAGGGCAAAAAGGAACGTCCCGGTCGGCGATCTGGTAAGCCTGTCAATAAGATCCCTGGCTTGGGCTGGAGCGTGGTCACCTTGGGACCAACTATGACAAATTTTGTGTGATAGTCCCAATGGCCCAAGGTCCCAAGATAAAATGTTATAACATTTATCCAATGCTGATATCACAGTGTCACGTATAGCTAATGCTGGCATCAATGTTTAGAACTTGGGTAGCAAAGCACAACACTAGAGTAAATCTGCAATCCTACGTGCAATTACTGAAGCGATGCTGAAATCAGCAGTAATGGTATTGCTGGAGCTGAAGCTACAAGTAGTAGTAGTAGTAGTAGTAGAAGCAGAAGCAGAAGCAGAAGGTGGTGTTATAGGAGTAGAAGTTTGTGATTCTACCGGACTGGTGAAACTTTTCTTTAACAGTGCTCCTGCATTATGCTCCATGGAACAATGATGTTCTGGCCTTGGAGACAAGATCGTCAACATTTATTTAAATGGTGTGTGTCCTGCCTTTCCCTCTACATGAATGGAGTGGGCCATCACATGAGTCAATCCTAGCCTACTATGAACTGAGGCAGAAATTAGATTATAATTCTTTGTTTTTGGACTGCACAAGTTGGACTGTACTGCTAGAAATTTGGATCCTGATCTTGCAAGGTGCTAAGTATGCAACATGAAGACTTCCCAGTGAGCTTCCTAGTACGCAGGAGTCCTGATAAATAAACTTTAGGGCTATTGGGAAAAGAAAGTGAGGCTTCTCTGCATCTTTGATTTTGGCCTGTATGTTATAACAAGCAAACAATTTGCATCCCAAAGAAGGGAGGGTGTGATCTGGAGTAAGCTTGCTGAAGCTAGGCATGTCTCTGGGTGGGAGACCAGCTAGGAAGGAAGCCCATAGATGCCGACCTGAGCTGCCCAGAAGGAAGTCAGAATATAAATATAATTAATAAATAAGGCTGCAGAAATGACCAGTGCACCAGGAATGCCTCATGTGGCCTGGCAGTGTGGATATCCACCTCTCCCTTCCAGTGAGGTGCATGGTTTGATTTGCAAACTGCATGTGAGTCATGCAGTTTATTTGTAAAGGAGGAGGACCATCTGCTAGTCATGAGCAGATGACAAATTCAACGCACCAACACTGCTGTTATTTCCAAATTTGTAAGTAAACACATTTTGTAACCTTGCAGATAACACTTTTCAAGCTTTCACTAATGAAGAAGTTTAAATTTATGTAAAACATCTTGTTTGAAATGCAGTTTTAAAAGCCCCAGCTCAATTTTGATGGCAAATATTGCAAACATCGATCCATTAAGTGGCACCCATTTTATTCAATCCATGGATGAGTTATTGTGTAACCCATGTCATAGACAGAGAGTTCCAATTTCAAATGGAGTTCAGCCTTCTTCCTTCAAGATGCTCCCTCTCCAAAAGTCAATGAAGGGTCCTTTCTGAATGTACATTCTATAGAGCAGGTCTGACCTCTGCTGGCCACAGACTTCATGGCACTTTAAAGACAACTCCAAATAAGAACAAACACTGATTTCTTTTGCAACTTAAAGAAAATATGTCATGTTTGCTTCAAGTTATGGAAACTATAATACTAGGACATTGAGTCCAGTTCCTGATACTGACACCGAATCCTTTGCACTCAAGTTGATTAGCCCACATCCTCCCATTACCTTAACCAATATCCTACAGATTGTGTTCCACAAGCAGAGAGATCAACCAATCAAAACGCCTGATGCCAGAGGTGCCAGTAGAAACCGAAACATGTGTACCAAATCAAATCCAGATGACACATATTGGGGAACTGTACTATATGGTCACATGCCAGAGGGAAAGTCACATACAAGAGAGGAGCCAGGATGGTGTAGTGGTTTGGGAGTCAGACTTAGACCTGGAAGATCCAGGTTCAAATCCCCGCTCAGCCACGAAGCTTCCTGGGTGACCTTGGGCCAGTCACTATCTCTCAGCCCCACCTACCTCACAGGGTTGTTGTGAGGACAAAAAGGAGGGGAGGAAATATGTACACCACTCTGAGCTCCTTGGAGGAAGGATGGTATAAAAATGTGAAAAATAAATATAAATAAATAAATAAATAAACCTCCAAGGTGCTCTGGAGAGGTCGTTGACTGAGTCCAGGACATTTCAAGTCAATGACTTCTGCGCTATAAAGTTCTATTAAATGGACTGTATATAAGTCAAGACAAATGTTAAAAATCATATCTTCAAGCTTAAATGCACCATAACAATAAACCTTAAAGTCGTATAGAACAGCGACTCTAAAACATGTTGGTCTCTGGAGCCCTTTACACTCCTAAAAGAAGTCTCAGGGAGCCCCGCTGATGCATGCGTGGAATCTTGGGGAGCCTCAGAGCTCCGGCGCACGCATGGAGTGGCACAAAACCGAGCTCAACGCTGACTACCGGCGAAGAGCCAGAACAAGAGGGAAATAAAGAAGGAGAGTCATGAACAGGAGAAGTGGGAGGGACAGAAGAACAAACTGGGCAGGGGGCAGATGGTGGTGGCCACTTATCAGTGGCGTACCTGGGTCTTCTGGTGCTCAGGGCAATGATGCTTGATGCCCCCCTGCCTGAGTGCCAGAAGACCTGGAAGTAATTGGCGGTGATGATGTCATTGCAGATTACTTCCTGTTTGTGAGGCCAGGTGATGGTGGCGGTGATGTGAGGCCACTCCTGTTTGTGAGGCCAGGTGATGGCGGCAGGCCTGCAATTGGCTGCCCTTCTCCCTTGGAGGCCTCCAAAGGAGAAGGGCAATTGGATTGCAGCAGTGGCCTCCTCCTCATGATCCGGATTGTGAGGAGTGGCATCAGGACCGTGATCGGCTGCCCTTCCCTCTCCAAAGGAGAAGGCCAGTTGGATCATGGCCACCTCGCGATCCTCGCGATCCGTCAGCGGCAGGGGCCTGCAATCGGCTGCCCTTCTCCTTTGGAGGGAGAAGGGCAGCTGATTACGGGCCTGCTGCCGATCCTTGTGATCCGGATCGTGGCAGCGGCAGGCCCATGATGGCGGCTACTGCCACCACATTTCATAATCCAGCAGCAGCGGGGCCCTCGTGATCTGCTGCCCATCTCCTTTGGAGGGAGAAGGGCAGCCAATTGTAGGTCCCCCGCTGCCACCCTCCGCCACTGTGAAGCGGCTGGCATGAGCACCCCCTTGGGCAATGGAGCCCGGGGCGGACCACAACAGCCACTTCATGGTAGCTACACCACTCCCACTTATGCTGTGCTTGTGCAGCCCTTGAAGGGGTTTCAGGGAGCCCCAGAACTCCTAGGAACACACTTTGAGAAACGCTGGTATAGAACACTACCTATACCATGGGACCAACTGAACTACATACTATGTGAAGATAAATATAGAAGCGCTACTGACTGTTAATTAATCTGGAGTACTTTATAGAAACATTCACAAATGTGCATAATGACCTATGGCAACAAAGAAAGGGGAAAAGGTATACGCTGTCAGATCTGTACAAATCTTAACATACACATGTGAGTGTAGTTAATCAGAGATGTTCCTTAAACTTGGCAGGTAAACTGGAAGATGTCCAGAATATTTGAGTACCTAAATCTTATGGCACAACCAAGGAGCCTGGAGGCTCACCTTTTACTTCTGTGGGAAGAACCTTCCCTTGTAGACACTTGTACTGCCTTACATAACAAGCCAGTCATTCCTCAAGTATTTCTTTTATAACCAATTAATGCGTGCGCATCTAATAATATGAGATTAAAAGCTTTTCTGCTTTGTATTTCCCTACAAGTAGGCAACACCTGGGATGGCAGTTCAGGTCATGGAAAAAAAAAGGAGGTGGTATTTTTTTTGAGAGAGAGAGAGAGAGATGTGGCCCAGCTCACGTTCTTAGTTGTCTTGCCGCCATCTTTTGCTAATAAATGAAAAACATAAATTGATGAGGGAGCTGTGTCATCATTAGATACCTTGGTTTCAAGGATTCCCTTTACATATCTATGGCCCATTACATATACATGTCTAATGTCCTGTATGACCAATTGCACCTAAGAACAAAACTTTTGAAGTTAGTATCTTTATAGTGTCTCCATATTATCTGCATGATGTTCTTTGCTCATTAACAGCGCAACTTTCCACGGCCAGCCTAAAGGACCAGCCGTGGTATCCGGCCTAAAGGCACTGGCGTGGCCCAGAAACACCTCGGGAAAAGGAGCTGACATACATCTGAGGCGGCGGGGTAAGGCTGAACCGGGAGGAGAGGGGGAGGACCGGGGCAGAGACTGGTTGGGGACGGGTGTGTGTTGAGGCCAGGAAGGGGGCAGTATTGGTGGTGGTGGTGGTGGTGGTGGCGGCGGCAGTGCACCCTGGGACAAAGCTGGGAGGAGGGAAGAGCCTCCGTGCGACCTGGAAGTGGATTGTTAAGCTTGCAGAGGCTTGAAAATGGTGCGGTTTGGCTACTTAAAGGTAGAAACTGGGCTACCTTGGGGGGGGGGCTTTTTTTCCCTTTTTACATCGTTTTTAAGGTGGACTCCGGTATCCCTGGAGGGGGGGGGTCCGGAACAGATTCCCCGCAGATAGAAAGGTCCAACTGTACTTTTGCTTGAGTAATACATATGTTTGGAAACAAATATGAATTTGTCATATTTTTTAATATAAAGCAGGACCTTTTTAACTCCACAATGAGAGAAGAGTACAGGCGAACCCTCAGCTTTGAATAGCTTGTATCCAAGTGCAACAGCATAGGAATGAACAGTCTCTCACTGCAGTTATTTTGCAACAGCAATTCACTTACACCAAAATGTTTCCTTACTTTGTATCAGTCAGATAAGTGATTTGTTCCACAAGGGAAAAAGCCTTTTATCACTACAGTCCAGATGTGTATACTTGGCAAAGTCCATCTATGTAGTAGACATTTTCAGCAGAGTTAGTTGTTTTATTTTTTGACAAAGGCAGATCAAAATGTTGTTTTTTAAAAATTCTGCTTTGCTTCCTCCCACCCCCCATTCATCTCTCCATACCACTGTGCTTCATTTTTTTCTCCCTCTTTCTGGCCCCACCTACACAAAGAAGCCACTAAGAGAAGCTACTGGTGGGGCCACTGTGAGATACAGGAAGCTGGACTAGATGGGCCTTTGGCCTGATCCAGCAGGGCTCTTCTTAGGTTATTACCGGTATGTTTTAAGATATTGCTGGATCCACGTCTTCTACACAGTATTGAATACTTACTTGCAATGATATTGCTGCTTGTGATAACCCTAACAACAGGCCAGCTCAGGGACCTCCTTGTCTTCCTCCAACACTGCTATAATATTCACAGCTGGTCTGTTTTAAGCCATGTAATGGATGAACTGCATCTGGGCCCCAGAACACTTGATTTTCATTATGTGAATTGGCTGTCAGACTTCCTATCTATATGAGTATTTTATATCATATATTGTGTTTTAATGGTGTTTTTTTTTAAATTGGAATGCGATGTAAATATGCCATAGGATAAATAATCATTTCCTTCTTTATTATTATTATTATTGTTATTGTTATTGTTATTAACAGTATTTATATACCGCTTTTCAACAAAAAGTTCACAAAGCGGTTTACAGACAAAATCAAATGATTAAATGGCTCCCTGTCCCAAAAGGGCTCACAATCTAAAAAAGATGCAGAACACCACCAGCAAACGTGATTCACCAGAAAGACACTGCACTGGCGTGAAAGGGGGGGCAGTTACTTGAAAGGAGCACCAATTTACTTGAAGGAGCACCAATTGAAAAAGTGCCTCTAGCCCAGTTAGCAGGGGTAGAATATTCTTTATAATATGTATTAAATATATCTAATATTTCCAACTAAGATGGAAGACTTTTTGCACAATACTCCAAGGGTTAAAAGGATAAAACTTGGCAATACTGATGCAAAACTAAATTTCAGTGATAAAACTGATTCTCCCAGTATTCTCCACACTGACAGTTTGGTTCACATGTGAATATTCACCGCCTGAAGCCTGCAACATCAAGTGAGTCGTGCATGGGTGTGTGAATGGGCCATCAGCAATAGAACACCACAGACCATTTTTTGGATCACCTTTACGTCAAACATGACATTTTTCAATGGAGTCAGTTCACAATCAGCTAGGGGTCAGGTGCTGACGAATCAGGTGAAGTGCCTGCATTTGTGAACCAGACCTTGCATAACTATGTAGGTATCATCCATTGTCCACCTTCTCTGTATCAAGATGTTGCCTGGCTCTGTTGGTTAAATAACAAAACCATATTGGTGGAAACTGTTTCACACCGAGAATGCACAGACTACCGCTAAAACACTGACTTCCAAGCCTAGGAACTCAAAAAGTATATATATGGTATGCCTATTAGCCACCCAAAAGGTACTAAGTAATTTCAAATTTGCAGATTTGAAATAGAATTTTACGAAAAAGTAATGTTTCAAAATATCAATATTGCAGGGGCTGACGTTAAAAATGAGCACTTGAAGCAAAACAAAGCACAATAAAATACAGGCAGAGGAATGCTATTTATATTATATGACTGTAAGTCTATTTCAGCTAAAAGCATAAGAAAGGAACCATAAAGAGCTCCACTCTTGGGACTCTTGGGACACAGAATCATACAGATGTACCAAAAGCCTTCCGAAGGGCAAGCTTGGCTTCCTCATGTACAGTATTCACAATCCTAAGGACAGATAAACCAATAAGCAAATCAGACAGACACACTACAGTTTTTACATCTTGCCTCTTCTCCCATGCTTCAGATATGCTGGCTGACTGCCTTCCTTATTTTTATTTTAAGGTTCAGCATGTACATTCATTTCCTTACATATCTGTTCTTTGTCTTTTGAAAACCATTTTTAGAAATCGAAAAACTGCTTCAGAGAGTAGGAGGTGGAAGAGGAGTTGTGATGTTGCAGGAAGCTGGCCAATCAGTGCTGCACACAGCCAGCTTCAGCACAAACAGGAAGACTGGGTTTCTTCTAGCTTGATTCTTAACAGAATTTGGTACGTATGCCTGTACAAAATGCAGTGAGTGTACTGTACTTCCACAGCAGGCTCACTACTCAAATGATGTACATCTGGACACTCAAAGCTCAGAAACCTTGACATACACACAGCCCTTCTGCACATCTCTCTCCAACTGCTTGGCTGAGTTAGCAGCGCATAGAACACTATAGCAGTTCTACTCACTGCCACTGCATTCTGGCACTCTTAGGCTTCCTGTCATGCTTTCACGACTAGGAGCCAGAATTCCCTACCTCTCCTCTGCTCCCAAGCACCTGGTTCACAGGATAAAGACGACTCCTGCATTTTTCAAGTACACTGCAGTAGTTCCAGGCATTCAGGGCCCCACAATCCTGAGGTCCCTGTGCAGTTAAGAGAGCGGCTCTTGGAAAGCCTGAGTAGGCAGCAGAGCTCTTCCCTTTGCAAATAAGGCTCTGTTACATGTCGCTGTACAGGTTGTACTTGCTATCCTCAGGCACATGTAGAAGAGAAACAGAACCTTGCTCAGGTAACACCAGTTCTCCCCACCCCCTTTGCAAACGTATGTCATGAAGGAGGAAAACCAGCGGAAAGAAAAACTGGAGATGGGGGATCCATCTTTATGATCCCAGCATTCTATTTCATTTTTGTAGCTCTCCCAATTCCAAAATTTGGTACCTTACTTTCTTCTTACTTGCTTCTTACTTACTTAGGGCAGGAGGTCTGGCTCAGTTGGTAGAGCTGCAGCCTCATATGCCTGAAGATCTGAGGAAGGCAGTTCGAGACGCCCAGAAGAATCCATGAGCAGTCGAAGAGCTGTCAACACGCCTCTGATGAGCTACAGAAGCCTCAGTGAGAGAGAGAAAAGCTGCAGCTGGTACTCTGTGTGGGAGGCAGAGTTCGCCTGTCAGTCGAAGCATGGGAGGCGAATGCCAGAGAGAGGCCAGACCGTGAAAGGAAACCACCTGGAATGAAGCGTTCTGTGAAAGACTAGAACATTTATTGTAAAATGTAAAAACCGCTTTGGTTTAGAAATGCCTGCCTATGTAAACCGCCTTGAATTAAAAGTTGGAGGAGAAATTCAATGACCAAGATAAGCTCTCTCTCTCTCTCTCTCTCTCTCTCTCTCTCTCTCTCTCTCTCTCTCTCTCTCTCTGTGTGTGTGTGTGTGTGTGTGTGTGTGTGTGTGTGTGTGTGTGTGTGTAATACTGGCATCATCATCATCATCATCAATAATAATAATAATAATAATAATAATAATAATAATAATAATAATAATAATAATAATAATAATAATTCTATCCTAGTATTTAGTTTCTGACTGCTCTATAGCCTTGGGTGCAGTGCCAGGCTGCTGAGGGCCCTGGGGCAAAGCACAGCTCTAGGCCCCCTATAGCACCTCCAATTGCTCCCCATGGTGCATTGGGCACTGCCATTGGTATTGAGGTTGCCCTGGCTAGGACTGTCCAATAGGTGTGGGCCCTTAACCAGGACCCAATCTGGCCAACCTCTGATGCCACCACTGCATGATCCTATTCAGGGCCTCTGAGAAGGGGGTTAAGGGGGTACAATCATACCTAGGCCCAGGGTCAAAAAGGGGGCCCCAAGGAGCCAAATTCAAATGAAGAGAAGGGGCCCAAAAGAAACTTTGTACCCCCTGATAAAAATTCCTCTGAGTGGCCCTGACCCTATAGACTTTTGAAAGGCTGCTGCATGGAGCAGGCTAAAATGAATGAGAAAGAATGACCACTGAAATCTATTATCCGTCATCTTTGATAATATACCCCCTGCCACACTAGCAGCAAGTTGCTGGCTTGCTCCATAGAGGGCCAAAATGAAGTCATTGTAATATCATAGTTAAACTCCTCCTGAGACTGTTTTTCCCTTAGGAAAAACAATAACCTTTTAAGAATAAAGGAAGAAAGAACAGCAATCTCTATTGCAGGTCAGGTAGTACTAAGACAGACTTCGATCTTTTAAAACATCTGATCAATGAATAGAATAGCAAAGTGTGCAACCAGAGTTGACCTTAGACGCTACAGGGCCCAATTGGAAACATTTTTGTGGGGCCCCAGGTTCACAGCCAAGGTTTGTAGAATTTTATAGATATAAATAAAACGTATTATAGACTTTACTGTATATCTCTACAGTAGAATGGAAAGCAATCAAAATGTGTGCTTAAAAAGTGCATGTGAATTAGTGGACCAAATGGATCTAAGCACATTTTAATATAAAATTGCATACATGTAACAAATTATCTTTTTTTTTTTTTTGGATTTCTAAAAATCACTTAACATTAATAAATTATAAATAAGTCATAATATTGTCTTTTATTACGAAAACGTTATCTTTCTTGCTTTTTTCTTTGCAGTGTCTTTTAGGATTTTGTCTAAGTTTAAACTCCTACTAATTTCATATTCAAAGAACCTAATTGCCTTATTGCGGGGGCCTCTTAGGCACTGGGCCCAATTGGGAGCAATTGGTCCAGTTGGCCTAAAGCCGGCTCTGTGTGCAACAGGGTTCAGTGTCACCAGCATCAAGCTCAAGATCTGGTCCACATCGGACTCATCAGAAATCCTTCTGACTCACCGGCCCTTCTTCCTTCCCTTTCCACCTCTATTTTCCACTTCCCACCCATGTAGTGAGTGAACCAGGCTGACCCTTCTTTAAGGAATGAGATCCAGTAGCTGGAGGTGTTGTGGCTGCAGACTACACGGTCTGGTAGTCTGGATGCTTCCGAAGAACCAGAATTCAACACTTCACTCCCCACTCTGCAGTTGTCATCAGGTCATCATACCACCGTACGTTCCGCAGTGTTTCCTGCTCCACCTATCTGGAATACTTTCCCGCTGAGGCGCTGAGTCATTTCCTTATTAGAAATCTCACCCCGACTCCTTCCTTTTCACTTCGGCTTATAAGCTACTATTAGTTCGCCTTATAAAGATCTTACTCATGATATATGGCCATGCTGGCATCCACTGCTTTAGACTGTAAACCTTTTCACCAGCTGAATGTGAAGCATCAGGTTTTGTTCAGGGGTGTATCCAGTTTCATTATTACTTGCCTCCCAGAGTGAAAATTGGAAAGCAGCACATGTTTACGTGCACCTAAACTAACATTGACTCAGTGTGGGACTTAAGCATAACTGCATATAGGGCTCCACCCAGTGCTATGTGATCCCACCTCTCTTCTCAGCTCAGATTCTTCTCTTCTGTGGAGGCTTTGGGCTTACTGAAACACACTAAGTAGAGGTATAACTGCTTGCTTTCCACCCATAGTTCTTCCCTCTCTCTCTCTCTCTTTATTCACTCTCCCCATTTGTAATTGCCTAAAGTGGACTTGTAATTTTGCTTACGTTAGTCAGCAGAGCAAAGCGCACAGGGATGACCCAAGCCAATCTGCTACCTGAACACCCCCCCATTCCACTGCCCACCCTTGACCTTTGCACCCCACCACCAAAGGCAGGAGCATCTCGGGAGCAAAAACGTGCCGCCGAAAGTGCCACTTTAGAGCAGGGTTCCAACGGTCTAAGTACCACCAGCAGTCGGCCAAAGTACCACTGGTGGTATACCACTGGTTGAGAACCCCTGGTTCATACAGATGTAGACTGAAGATGTAGTTCAGCTGAATGCAGAGGTTAGGGAAGGGTAAGTAATCATAATCCTGTTTTTTTCATGCAGTCATTGAATGCAAATATGTCTTGTGAACAGAGCTACTACACTATGGCTAAAATGGGTAGAGCTGGCAGCTTAACCACAGTGCAGGCATGAATTCACTGAACATCAACAGCCTGAGCATGTATAGTGAAGTGTATGTTCTGCACTTGTTAAATTGAGATTTTATGGACATTCATTGTACCAAAAAGCTATGGGGGAGAGGAACCCAAACAACCTTCCAAACTCCCTCTGCTGGCCTCCCCCTCATTGATAGTGTCAGCTTTATTCTCCTCCCACTTGTCGATATAAATTAAGCCAAGTATACTTCACTCAGTAACACCTACCTGCTGGAGCACAAGCTCAGAAAGAAAAAAAGAAAAGGGGGGGGGGAGAAAACTTGGCTGTTCTCACAAATCATAGTGCTGCTAATCTCCTTTTCAAAAGAGTCAAATATAAAGTCATGTTCTTTCTTGTGAAAACATTACTAAGCCTGTGGGTGTCATCACAGCCTTCATTTCCAAGAAATCTGTTGCGGCCCACTGTGAGTCTAGAGAAATTGCATTCTGATGACAGTGAAGACAAACTGCTAGGAAAACATTGCACACTTAAAATTGTACAACATCAACCATCTTGTTTTGGGGTGTGTATAAAAAGTCAATTTTCTTGTTTCATTTAAAAAAAAAAACCTTAAGCAACTGAAACCATATTTTGAATATCACCAAATGATATTCATTGCCAGCAAACACTTTTCCTTTTACCTTGGAGAACAAACAGTATGTGCACCCAACTGCTCTTCCTCCTTGTACGTGCTGCATCGACTTAATCAAATTGCACAACATACAGTATAACCATCTCAGGTACACAGCACCTTATAAGAGAACCATCCACTTTCACAACTCTAGGCAGAGGTTGAAAGTAGTGAAGCTATGCCATAGAAAACACTCCTTTTGGGGAGTCTTGATTGATGCATTTGGCTTTATGAGCAACACTTAACTGAGTTCTGGAGTTAACAAGGATTCCCAAACTACCACCACCACCACCACCACCACCAACAACAACAACAACAACAACAACAACAACAACAACCACTATGTGACTGATTTGTGATCCGGGGTGTGTGTGTTTTGCCTTTCCATGCAATATACATCTTAGCTAAGTTATCTACAACTATCTGTTCTGTTGTATTGCCACCCATGGTACTGTATCCTTGTTTGGTAGTCTATAGTCTAGATCAGCCATTCTCAACCTTTTTTTTTTTTTTTGCTACAGCCCCTTAGGAGCTCTTTTTCAGGTTCCACGGCCCCCCTGACAGGCTCCCCTGTCAAACAAGGCTTCCCTTCTCACAGTTTTCAGTCTGTGGCCCCCAGTAACGTCACTGCGCGCGCACGTCACCTCCCGCCACCCAACCCCCCCGCACGTCACCTACCTTGAGCTGGGCGTCTTCGGCCTTGCCCTCGGCTCGTTGTGCGCAGGCGTGGATTTTCCACGCACTCCATCGCTGAGGGCAAGAGCCTGCCCGGTTGCCCTCAGCTGCGGATCCGCCATTTTGGCGCATGCGCAGACCACCGCTGAGGGTACAAGGCTGCCCAGTTGCCCTCAGTTGCGCTCTGCGCATGCGCAAACATGGCGGACCCGCAGCTGAGGGCAACCGGGCAGGCTCTTGACCTCAGCGACGGAGTGCGCATGCGTGGAAAATCCACGTATGCGCAGAAGAAACCGCTGGCCGAAGAGGAGGCCACGGGGGTGCGCGCGTCACCCTTCTACGCGTGGTGGCCCGCCCCGCCTCGCCTGCCACGCTACAGCGACACTAGTGGTGGCCCCCTTCAAATGTACCAGGGCTCCCCAGGGATATGGCCCCCATTGAGAATGGCTGGTCTAGATTACTTAGGTTAATCTGTGGAGTGTATGGAGGATTGATGATGGCCTAACAGCCCAATCCAATCTAACCCTCCCGCTGATGCAGCTGCACCACGGAGGGGTGTGTGTGTGTAGTCCTGGAGGTCTCCTTTGGGTAAGGGAACATTTGTACCCCTGCCCAGTGTAAGCCTTCACTGCCACTCTGGGTCTACTCCGACCTGTGCCAGTACGTTTGCTGGTGCAAGTCAGAGTGGACTCAAGAGGGCGGATTGAGGCTGGAAAGGGGGACAGGATAGCGGCAGCACTGCTGCTACTGCCACCAATACTGCTGCCTTCCCGGCCTCGACACACACCCCTCCCCTCCCAGTCTCTGCCCCATTCCGGCCACCTCCCTTCTGCCCCCCCCCTGCACTGACTTACCAGCACTGGGGTGTCTTCAGAAGCTGCTGCCACTTGCCACTTGCAGCAGCAGCCCAGCTGTGCAAAATGATATGTCTCCTCCAGATGACAACACTTGGAGTGGGAAAAGAAGAAAATGAACTTTCAGCTCTTACCACCTCTTGGGACTCTGGTGAGATGGAGAGATCATGCACTGTAGCCTCAAACACCCATATCAGCTCATACCTGGACGAATTCATTATGTAATTGTTGGAGATTTGTACATTATCTAAAGATGCTTGAAATAATAATTCAGTTTTGGGCTTCATCCTGCCCTGGTTATTATATGGAGGAATACTGGTAGTTTCAAAATGTGCTGTAATTTGATGGAGGCTATTGTTCCATTCTTATAAAACGCCGGTGTGAAAAGGAAGGTGAATGAGTCTTGTGAGCTGCCAAAAACATGTCACCAAGTGTAGAGACAATTTCAAAAGGTTGTTGTAGTTTGGAACAAGCTAGAAAGGAGCTCCTGGCTTCTCAACAACTCTCTTCTTTACTCCCACATGCAGAACACAAGTGCAAGAGTATCTGCAGATGGCAGGATGCTTAGGAATATGTTCACAGTGAACAACAAGGTAACTTGGGGCTATGGAGCATTACAGTCATTTTGGTTTTACAGACACTTCTCTTGAGTTTTATCCCATGGGAAGATTAACAGTCTGTTGCACTGTCAGCATCAACCAAGAAGAAAAATGCCGTTCTGGTAGGACACAGATAATGCTTGAGAAAGCAACGTTTCAGGGGGAGGTTTCTCAGCCAACACCACAAATGTTCACTGTGACTGTGACAATATAATATTGATGAAAATAAATAATAGCACTTTCAGGGTTTTCAACAGCAAAGCAAACAGTCATTAAGAGGATGTGCCATGAGGAAAAAATAAAAATAAAAGACAGTTATAAGGAAAGGCAGAGGGGAAAACAAGTACAGTGCCTAGGGGTGAATGCCAGTACTCAGCTCCCTTCTCCATCTTTTTTTACTGGGTAAACTGGAGCAGCCTGGGAAAACGTAGCTTGTACTGTCACCATTCCAAGCTAGAGATAGGATAGGTTTCTATGGACAGAACTAAGGTTGAGCAGCTAAGAGGAGTTGTGGGGGAGAGCCAATGAAAAGTGTGGGGACAGGGGCTGCATAGTGGGGCTTCCATCATTCCCACTTTTTTTGAGACATGGGTCAACTTGGAGTTGACACAGACAAGAAGGAACTTAATAGTATTGACCTATTATCTACAGGGCTACTGGCATCAAACCTTCAGCATCAAGCCTGTGACACACTGCCCGCATGGCGGCGTGTAGGCAAGCGGCACAAAAAGTGCAGTGTGTTTTGCCATCTCATACCTTGCACAGCAACACACGAGAGCTGCATTGCCGGGTGAGAGGAGATGAAAAATGTAAAGTCTGCCCAATCAGAGGGTGTGTTCACTGCTGTGGGGTGTGATGCGAAAGGAAGTGAACAGCCAGTCAGAATTGAGTCTGAAAAGACTCAATTCTGATTGGCTAGCAGAGGGAGGCCAGGGAAGGACGTCTTTTGCTTCTCTCTGCGGCTTCTTTCACTTCTCTTCTCTATACTCGGCCTGTACAGACAGGAAGCAGCGTGGCGCAAAGCAAAGCAAAGGCTGGTTTCCCTTCGCTTTACTTTGCAGTGCACCGCTGCGCAGGCAGTGTGTCACAGGCTTAAAAGTTAGGTCATTGCAGATTACACAGTGATCTCATGACAAAGAACATGAACCAGGGCATTGATGCACATTCATTGGTTACCGTAAAGAAGACGCACAGTGGCTCCTTCCACTCCACTCCTCTCCTCTCCCCATCATCCTTCTTTTCCCACTACCACCACTGGTAGACAAGAGACCTACTTGCTCAAACAGGTGGGAATGGAACATGGATAAAAGCTGGCAAGAGGAATGGGCAGGGAAAAGCCATCACTCCATCACAGCTGCTGAGCTGTTAACAAGACAGGTGAAGTCTCCATTTTGTAACCTGGCAACCTAACTCGTCTTCTCTCACTTCACAACATATAGGCGGCACTCCCACCCACTCACCCCAAGTCAGTAAAGGCCTGGATGACATTATCCTCTGGACATTGACTTCCATTGTGGTGATTTTTTGTGGTGATTTTTTCTGGAATAATCAAACTAAACACACAAATGTTTGTCCAAAAATCTGCTTTAGCAGAAGCTGTCTTAATTCCCATTTTGACCCGAGGCCATATTTCCCCAGAACTTCCAAATGCCAGTTTTTGTCACATGTTTAAGGTACCCCCAAATAGAGAAAACCACCTGCAAAAAAAAAAAAAAATCCCAGGTGTGCCATATACCTGTAGCATGGGTGTTGTAAACACCACTCATTGGGTTTAAAGTTAGCAGCCAGTCATTGAGGTTTAAAGGGATGTTTTCCATTCATTCCTATGTAAATCATAGACCTGACATAGAACTGACAACACAAGATCTCAAACAAACATAGTTGTGCTGTACACACAGCTTCTGTGCTTTAGGATTGTGTAGGGGGATGTCCCAGCACAGTGTACCCCAAGTTACAAGTCACTACCTGCCAGGTTTTCTTTATGGCCATTTGAACCCTTTAATTGCTGCAGCTGAAGTTGTGAGTTCACCACTACAACGCTCAAACAAACATAGTTGTGTTGTGCACACAACTTCTGTGCTTTAGGGGTCTGCAGGGGTATGTCTCAGTACAGTGTACCCCAAGTTACAAGTCACTACCTGCCAGGGTTTTTTTTATGACCCTTCAAATCCTTGAAATGCTGCAGCTTTAGTTGTGAGTTCAGCACAAAAACGCTAAAAAAAACATAGTTGAGTTCCGCACACAACTTCTGTGCTTTAGGGGTCTGTGGGGGTATGTCTCAGCACTGTGCACCCCAAGTTACAAGTCACTACCTGCCAGAGTTTTTTTATAGCTCTTAGAGTTCGTTTTTACAAGATCGTCTTGGTTCTAGCCCTTTAACTTTTTTAAGAGACATTTAAATGCCTCGGCCATCAAACATAATGACAGCTATCAGTTACACAAAGAGGCAGCTGTTCCCCATTTAGCTGCAGGCTAGTTCCTGACCTTTGAATGCACTTCTTAGTAGAAGAATGTCAGTTGAAAATTACTATATTTTACAATGATATATATCTTAGCAATGAGCTCACCGTAGCTGTATTGCTCAAAAGCAACAGGCACCTTGCAGTAGCTGCATGAGGCTGGAGACAGAATTCTGATTACTCCAACCTTCACCCCTGTCCTCAGCATGCCCTGGGCTCAGCCTGGGGTGGAGAAGGGACACCCCCCCCCCAGAAATAAACAGCTAAACTGAGCTCCCTGCAACAATCCAGCTAAAAATCAGTATATAACGACAGCTACCTGCAAGGTACTTGCAAACAGTCAGTTTGAGGCTGGAGACAGAATTCTTAGTACCCCAACCTTCACCCCCTGCTAGGCTCAGCCTGAGGGGGGGGATAGAAAAAAAAACACCCAGAAACAAACAGCCACCTTACAGGAACAACATTAGATTACCCTATAAGGACCAATGTGAACTGTGGTGCTTGAACTGTGGTGCTGGAGAAGACTCCTGAGAGTCCCTTGGACTGCTAGGAGATCAAATCAGTCAATTCTAAATGAAATCAAGCCTGACTGTTCCCTGGAAGGACAGGTACTAAGGCTGAAACTCAAATATTTTGGCCACCTAATGCGAAGAGAGGACTCTCTGGAGAAGACTCTGATGCTGGGAAAGATTGAAGGCAAAAGGAGAAGGGGAAGGCCAAGGATGAGATGGTTAGACAGCATCACCGATGCAACAAACATGAAAATGAGCGAACTCAGGAAGATAGTGCAGGACAGGAAGGCCTGGCGGGATATGGTTCATGGGATCACGAAGGGTCGGACACGACTTAACGACTGAACAACAACAACATAAGGACCAATGAGTGTTTTGAGCAACGCCTTGTGTTGCTCCTACTTACAGCTCTGTAAAACTGATCACCTGCACCTGAGGTGTTAGAAACAAAGTGGATTCAAAAGCCAGGGCCCTGACCATGAAAAAAAAAAAAGCCAAAGTTTCATTTCTAATTTCAGTGAGGAGGGGGTACCCTGCAACCAATTCCTGCACCTCATTTTCCCTAAAAACAGTGAACTTTGCTCTTCGGGGGGGTCAGTGGGGTGACCCTAGAACTCTGAAAATTGTTTTAAAAAATAGTTTCACCTGTCTAATTTCCACAAAAATAAAAATTGGGGGAAGCCCTTTTATAAAAAACTGTTTTCTTTCAGGCGTTGCTTGAAGCACTTACTCGGGTCGAATGGGTTTAACAATGGTATTCTCAGGAGGATTAATTTTGTCCACAATCTCGATAGTTCAAGGGATGTCAGGCCATTTCCTGCCCTTCACTGAGTCTTCATGAATGCATTCGCAAAGCACCAGTAGCTAGAAATGGTGGAGTCACAGTGCCCAAGTGCACAGATACATCACCTCACTCAAACTGCAGCTACGGTACGGTACTTGATTCATTATCTGCCACTTGCTCTTTTTTGGTAACCTGGTTGTTGTAAAGCTGAACCTTTGAATAAAATTGTCTGAGTAAAATGAGAGTGAAGACCATTGACCATGCAGTGGTAATATGTCCAAATGTTTTTTCAAAAATCCAGGAAGAAAAATACAGCTCACACAAGGAAGGTCAAGACGTTAAAAGGAAAGCAACATGAACGAGAAGAGCTGTGACTTCTCCATTCCCCTTTAACCTTGTGTGAGAAGCTAAAGGCAATCTCTAAACAAGAGTATTTCAGGTCCCTTTTGAATGACATTTATTAGGTGCATTTGTCAGCAAGCAGAAAATAGGTATAGGAAACTATCAGAGAGATACTAGAATGATGCTAAGTGAACTACTATCATCACAAGTAGCTGTGATTTCATAATTTCTCATCCTTTTTCACATTATTTAAAAGACTTCTAATTTGCATGTGCTTGTGTATTACCATACTGACTCCTGGTCTTCCCTCCTCCTTCATTTCATATTGCAAATCACATGATGATGCAAACAGTCATTCCATCAATAAAAGAATACAAGTTGTACAAAAGAAAACTTAAGCTTTGTGTGTCATTTCTTCCCATGATATCAGATTAAAGTATTCATCTTCAACACCATCATCTGCAACATTTCCTGGTATACAACTCAGCACAGGTCTCCAGTTTGAGCACTGTCTTCTAAAGTTAGGCTTACCATCTGTACCAGTTTTTCCGGGACAGTCCCGGGAATCGGCCACGATTCCCGGTTCTGTCCTGGTCCGGTTTGGATGGCCGCCGCTGCCGCCATCTTCTTCTTTTTTAAACTTACCCGGGCGCCGGCAGCAGCTTGGATTGCATGATGTCTTCACGAGATTTGGGCGCCGACACCTTGGATCACGCGAGATTTCGTGATCCAAGCTGCTGCCGGTGCCCGGGTAAGTTTAAAAAAGAAGAAGATGGTGGCTGCGGCGGCGAGCGGTTGTCGTTCGCCCGCTCTCTCACCGGCATGGAGCCAGTGAGGGAGCGGGCCAACCGACAGCCTGCTTGCTCGCGCGGCGCGGGCAAGCAGGCTGCGACCCGGTCTCCCAGAGGCTCCGTGCGGTGCCGCTGGGAGACCGGGCAGCCTGCTTGCTCGCGCGGCACAGGCAAGCAGGCTGTGTTTCTCCCGGTGCCGCTGCGAGACCTGGTCTCGCAGCGACACCGGGAGAAACACAGCCTGCTTGCCCGTGCTGCGCGAGCCTCCGGCAGGCTCGCGCAGCACGGGCAAGCAGGCTGCGACCTGGTCTTCCAGCAGCTCCGTGCGGTGCTGCTGGGAGACCGGGCCAGCCTGCTTGCTCGCGCCGCATGGGCAAGCAGTCTGTGTTTCGCCCGGTCCCAGCGGCTCTGTGCGGTGCCGCTGGGTCTGGGCCAGCCTGCTTGCTCGCGCCACGCGGGCAAGCAGGCTCTGTTTCGCCCGGTCTCCCAGCAGCTCCATGCGGTGCGGGGGAGACCGGGCCAGCCTGCTCCATGCGGTGCCGGGGAGACCGGCGCTGCGCGGGCAAGCAGGCTGTGTTTGCGGGCAAGTAGGCTGTCCGGGGAGCAGCAGCAGCAGGAGGCCGAGGAGCAGCGCGGGGAGCTGCAAAGGTAAGTTAATTTATATTTATTTATTTAATTTTAATAATTAAATAATTAAAAAATTCAAGTGCACTTCACGCAGCAGAGGGGGCACTTCACGCCCCCTTTAGAGTGTTGATTTTAATAATTTAAATACTTAATGTTTAATAATTAAAAATTTCGGCTCTACATGTCTTCCTTATATTACTTTTATACTTTGCTATTTTCTATTACTAATTATATTAAAGTGGGGGGGATGTGGGGGGGTTGTCCCGGATGGGGTTTATGAAATTATGGTAAGCCTATCTAAAGTCCTTGTTTTCTTTCGGATATGCAGCAGTCAGTTTTACTAATCTTCATTAAGTCTAAACATTTTTGTGTCCATTTTGTTCTTATCTTATAGGCTCCAGCAGAATTTCCAGTTTTTGGCACAGACCAATCTAAACACAGTCAATAATGATAATGATGAAGCTGGGTCCTATCAATTCTTCAGTAAGTTCTTCACGAAATTCAATAGACAGATCCTAGGGTCCATGGGAATTTGCCCATGAAAGACACTGCTTATATCGACTTGTGCAATTCTGTTACTTCAAGAAGCTTCAAGAGGTTGTATTTAATGTGGATCTTTTTCCATCTCACTGTCATGGGAGTCTGTTAATCTTGTTTGACCTGCATTAGCGTTGTTCAGATGGGATGAAGAACCTCAGCCTGCAAGGAATCTAGAAACCATCTGAGCTATTCAGGCCTTACCATATAAGCTTTCGAGTCTTGCTCTCTAAGCCTGCATTTGACACAAATGTGATTGGTGGTTACCAGAGGCAGGGTTTAGTTGGTGATGGCACCGCAGCTTTGGAATTCTCTTCCTGGGAAAATTCATCTCCCACCCTCACAGTTTCTAAAAATGCTGTAAAGATCTGTCAGTTTCATGTAGCTTTTAATTGGCAGGTTTTAACTGTGATTTCATTTTGCTGCTGGTTTTATTGTTGATTTTGCTGTTGACGTTTTTATATTTTTTATTTTTTTAACTAGATATCTTGTCCTCACTCTACCTTGTGAGGATTTGGTCCAAAAAGGCAATTCAAACAACGACAGAATTAACAGCCAAATAGAAGCATGGCCACGTGTGGCTCTCAATCATTCATGCTATCCATTACTTCTGCCTTTTACTTTACCCAAGGAAGGGTTTTATTATGACCTAACAAAAGCTCAAGCTTGCACTGTTTTTTTCCATCAAGAAAAACTGGCATAAGAAAATAATATTCAGACCATTTTTGTATCTCTCAAGATCAGAAATTCTTATAATACTTGATTTAACCAACAAACATCTCTGCATATTCCACATTTCAGGCAGAGCAAGCTGCCATTAAACACTGAATCGTGATCTATGTGGGAATTATTTTGACCCTGATCTAGATAGATTAGCAGCCCAATCCTACCTAACTCCCTGTGCAGCAAAGCAGTGGCTCTGGCGCAGCTTCTGCTGCATCCCACAGGGGAATTTGGGCTGCTGGAGGTCTCATTGGAGTAAGTCTCATTGGAGGTCTCTCCCCCAGTCCCATCACCGCTCTGTTCTACCCGCCCCTGCCCCATTCAACCCTCTCCCCACCCTCCCTCCACAGGCTTACCTCCACCGGCAGGTCTCTTTTGATCTGCCAGCACATGCAGGAAGGCACATTTCTTGCTCATGTTGCGGCAGCCTGAGCCAGTGGAACACATATTCCGCAGGCACACATTTTCAATAGGATTGGCCGTAGATTAGACAGATCAGTCAGGGTTTCTGATCACGTGCATTGGTCCATGTGTATAATGCTGTATACACATAGAAGTCCTAATCTCACTTTTGCCCCACCACATGAAGTTCAGCCAGGGCAGGGGTCAGAAGGCCTGCAGAAGTTGGGGGCTGGGCTCGATGGCATCCTTCCGCTTCCCCTCCATATGTTGCATCTACGCTTGGAGCAAACATCAATATGGGGCTTATGAGAAAGAATTAATAAGCAAGCTGAACAGTACAGGGTTTAGGAGTCAATATTCCTATATCAAATAAGACATTCTGCGGTATGAAAAGGTAGCTGCTTCACTGAGAATAAAAATAGCCACCTAACATTTATGTATTTTTACTGATGGATTGTTAATTGGTAATCTGTTCGTTATAACTTTTATATAGCTATTATCTAATTCTTTCTGCTTCCCTCTAAATTATCAAAAACCTTTTTTCTCCTGGGGATAGGTTATCCATTATTATTTGGCATTGTGATAATTAAAGCAAAAGAGGGTACAAAATTCCATTTTTTATCCACGGCTATGCAGCTCTGTTCTAAGGACAACAGGTCATTTGTACAATATATTTATGCCTCTTGCTGCAAAGTTTTAGGAAAGAATAAATCTTCTTAGTTCAAATGAAACAGAACGATGTGTAACTTCAGCATAGTGATAATATATCACTAAGAAGGTTGCAACATAAATCAATTTTTTTTATTCCCAGAACTATACGTGGTAACAGCTATTCAGAGAAATTGTTCTCCCTCAACAAGTTTTCACTAAACAGGGCTATTGAAAAGAGTGGATTCCAGCTTCAAAAGAAAGAACATTCTGGGGTTAAAAAAAAATTGGGATTTTTCACACACACACCCCCCCAAAAACATGTTCCAAAACCAGAGACTATGCACACAAAAACAGAGGAAAACTGTTTTAATGGATTTTCAACCAAATGCTCATTGAACCCCCCCCCCCATGCTGTGGGAGATGGCTTTGTGTCTTAAAACTGGAGTATTTCACCTTCGATCTTACAAACATTACTACCGGTAAATTTATGCGGAAGAAAGTAGTAATAAAGCAATTGCTTTTTACTTAACTATTATAATGCATTGTTACAACATGTAATGATATATCTTAATTGCAATCATTTCCTAGGCAAGTAAGGAAAATGAAACATGTTCCATTTATATTTCATTTATAGGTAGTGAGAAACCTAAATACCTCAGAATTTCCTATATGGAGAGAAGCACATACTGTGTTTGGTTTTGTCAATCTCAGCACATTTACACTGAGAGTTTCTGCTGTGGGTATTTTTTTTCTCTGAAATCCCAAAAGGAAAAAAAGAATCTCTAAAGAGTTACTAGTGATCATGATAAACAACAGAGGGTGAAAGACTCGAGTCATGCCGTTCACTAGGCAGCACAGCCCAGGGACCTTTCTGCACATTCCTGTTCAGATAATATTGTTTTCCTCTGCTACACTCATGCTAGTCACAGGACACAATGCCCCATTCCATTTTTCTGGAACATTCCATTTTTCTGGAACCGGAAGGGGTGAACCTAGTCTCTGTGAGAAGGGAAAGTCTGGCTTCTTTAAGAACTGCAGAAATTGTGCTCACCACCAGTGCTGAAAACAAATATGCATCCTCTTAAACAAAAAGCAAAGCCAGAGGGAACTGTCCAATATAAGTTTGTTTGTTTATTATTTACATTTATAACCTGCCTTTCATCTCAATGGATCCCAAGGTGGCTAACCAAATACTGTATAAAGATTGAAAACAATAAAATCAAATACTATTCCAAAAAACATAACGGAGACTGAGAGATAATCATAATAGGGTTGTAGTAAATTGTGGTCACTCTTCTCCTAAAGCCCAAATGCCTAGCAGAAAAGATGGGTCTTCGAGGCTGAGAATGAAAAGGGGCAAGGAGTTCCACATCCTCCGGAGGGCCACTACAAAGAAGACCTTGTCTGCAGGCAGTTTGTACATCAAGCTAACCTCATGATGTCCCATGGAGTTAGGCTTCCCTAGATGATCTCAACAGGTGGGAGTCTCATGCATTGGAAAATACTGAGGACCCAAACCAGAAACCAATGGGAAGGCAGTGTAACTCCTGCAGGATAGGAGTGATGTGCTCTTTCTCTGTGGCTCCCATCAACAAATCTGGCCACAGCATTCTGAGTCAGGTGCAGCTTCTGAATGCCTTGCAAGGGCAGTCCCACGTAGAGCACATTGCCATAGCCTGACCAGGATGTGGATCCAGACAAGGCCTGGATTTCTAGAGCAAGATTCACCACAAAGGGATATAGCTAAGACACCAAAAGTGGATGTTTAAAAGCACTCCTGGTCACGGAAGTCACCTGCCCTGCGCCTCTAGGAGCAGGGTCAGGTTGGCAGGCATTTCACTATGGTGCAGAAAGATGGAGGAGGTCACAAAATATTAGAGTTGTACTGAAATAGATCTAAAACAGGGTATGTGGAAAAACAACAAAGGAAAAGGGAACATTAACATGATGGATCTAAACAGGGAAACTCAGGGCAGCTTCAGGCGTTCTTAAGAAGAGAGATGCAGACCCAACATGATGACAGAATCTGAACCTACCCTTGTCCCAGACTTTGCACAAGACCTAATGGATCCATTGTCGTGTTTTTAGAATATCCAAGGAAACCTATATTTAATTAGTTAAGAATTCAGAAGCATACGCCTTAATCAACTCTGAAACGCTTTAAGTAAGAGAGAGTGCATCTGAGCATGCACAGATTGCTTTTCCCTTGCCACTAAATAACTACAGCCCATATAGCTCTGGGGTTGAAGGTTTCCAGGTCAGAAAGCAGAACCTTTCATCAGACCCACTGTCTTTCCTGCCCCCCTCCAGGAATGTCTTGTTTTAGAAGTGAAGAGGAGAAACATCTCTTTTCTGTACTACTGAGTACATAATTTCTGCTGAATGTCCAACAAGCAAAATTCTGGGGCTTAAAGGCAATATCAAATATAGCCATCTTATGATAGCCAATCCTTGTGATGAGCCAATATGTAGATGAGCCAATCCCAGCTTGCCTCTCCCTAACTATATGATGTAGTAAGAAACAAGGATCCATGATTGCTGATCACATTATAGGAAGTCTGAGTATTATCTGAGTCCTCAAATAATAACTGTGATTTTCACATGAGTGTGTGAATTCAACATTAGTGAGTTGTTTGACTGAACACCTTCCGAATTCTGTGATCATCAAAGAATTCAAACTGAGTTTAAGAAATATTTATCTCCTCTCCTGAATCAAAGATGAAAGCAAGAAAATAGATGCTAGCATGCACTAAACATTTCTTAAATGAAGAACATTTATTGTCTAAAAGTCTTGTGGTTTCACACACATTCATCAGTTTTGGACCTGGTTTGTCAATATTTATTCTGACTTTAATGAGAGGGTGGTTTTAAGTTCCCTGTGATGGTTCCACATGAACAAAAGAGATGTATTTATACGTCATGTTTATACATTTCTGTATGACATTCATACAACATTCATAGATTTCTGGGACTTTCATAGAAAGGATATGAGATATAAAAGAAATGTTTACAATTCAAGCGCTTTATTCATTCCACAAATTACTAAACGGAAATTAGTCAAATATGCCCATTTTGACAAAGCAAACCAATGCTTATCATAAGTAAATTTCATCAGAGTTTAGATATGTTGGAATATGAAAGTGTTATAAGAATGGCAAGTGTTGAATACTGCGCAGAAGAGAGGAATGCCAAGGTCTTCGCTTCGCTTCCATTCAATTCAGCCTTTTAAATGCTTCTGTCCTTGATATGTTTACACCACTTTCAACAAAAAGCTCCAACAAGCCATCACTAACATGGCATTTCAGTTTTGCCCAGGAAAACTACCATTGTTATGATTAGACCTTGAATAAAAACACAAGACTTTTAAGACGACTCCCTATATTATTAGTCTTCTCTTGCCAATTCCATCTGAGTGTTGAGTCAGTGCTTAAGGCTTCATGTCAACAACATGGTTGAAAACGGCTGTGGTAAGAGTTAAAATGAGTTGTTTCCAGCTAATACAGAACATTTCCATTTTCAAGCTCCTCACGTTTTTCTCAGTTTCTCATCTATGCTCACTGACAGCTTCTGCTTTTGGCTTGACTCTTATGCCTTTACTTAATTTGCTACAATTCATTCTTGAACTCTGCTATGACACTGCTTGATATGATGGATGATATAATAGCTCATCAAAACAAATATTTTTGTATATTGCATTTGGATTTTTATTTCCATCAATCAATCAAGTCAGCAGTTCTGCTCAATGCTGCCAATACTTTGGTTGGTAATGCCTTTGAGAACTTTGTTTGTAATTTAACTCAGTAACTCCTGGATCATTTCACTTTAAAAAAGGGTCCTCGGGTGGGCCAGCATGAGGGGGGGGGCATTGATGCCAGCGTTGGGACTTGACGTTGATGAAAATTTCCCTCTCCAGACTAGTGTCTCTCCTTACTGTTGTTTGGAACAGCTTCTGTAGTGACAGAAGGAAGATGCCTACCTGTACAGCGACCTAATGAGATACTTCATCCCATTCCTACTAGTGATGGGTTAATTCCTCTAGTTTCAATTCAGATTGATTCCAGCAAAGTTCAGACTGGAAGAAGTTATGAAGGAAAGTGGAGAATGAACTTTTCCCCAAGAATTTCAGGTTTGCTCATAACTGCCACTCCTCCATGAGCCCTGCAACCTTTCCCCGAAGACTTCCCAGCCTCCCTTGCCTGGCAGCTGCTCAGAAGCAAAGGGCGCCTCTTTCTGTCTCTCTTCCGCCTCTTCAGCATTTGCTGCAGTGGCAGGTGAAGGGAGCCTTCTCCTCCCTGGAGCTACAGTACTACTCTCTTCACATCCAGCATTCCAGTCTCTGAGGGAGGGAGAAGGAGGAGGGGCAGGACAGAGACAAAACCCGACTTTCTCTCCTGGTCACTTCTTCTGAGGATCCTTTTTCAGAGGATTTCTTCTCTGGCTCAGATTAAAATCCATGCAGGAGAGGAACTGTGGAACCATGATGCTTGCCTTCGTTTTGAAGGTGAGAATTGCAAGTTGCCAAGGTCTGTGTTTTGAACCAATGACTTACGAACGCCTGGTGCTTCCACCTTGCTTGAGCATCGCAATCAGTGCTATGATGAGGAACCTTCCCTAAGAAGCTTCTCACAGAACTAATCGCATACAAGATAGCCAACAGCGCAGTCCTGCGTAACCTTGCACCAGTGTAACAGTAGATGCACCGGTGTAACAGCAGATGCACCGGTGTAAGTGCACTTACACCGGTGCATCTGCTGTTACACCGGTGCAAGGTTACACAGGATTGCGCTGCAAGACTCTGCCTCCCATAGGCAGATGAGGGTTTTTTTTCCCACATGCAGCAGCCTACTGTACTCTCACAACAGCAGCTCTGCATACAGCACACCATTACATACTAGGACTGCTGTTGTTTAGTACCATAATGCAAGCCAAAACGCAGGAGTGCAGTGTGCATTAGGAGTGAAGTTTGAAGAATCCAGGAGATCCTTCTTGTCCTTGGTCACTGTAAACATTACACATTCTTTGTGAGTTTGTCTGTTAAGCACTATGGTACCCTTTTGTAACTCCATGAAAGGCAACATTTCAAAAATCTACCATGAGACACTAGGCAAGATGGCCACATGCAAATGGTTTCATTTTCTTGTCATCTTCTCTTAAGTCCTAATTATATTGTTGGCAGAAAAACTGAAAGAATTAGAAACAGAATAGATAGTGTGTGCAGCTAAAGGAAAGAGAGGGCTGATTTCTGAAACAGGACATGTTTGTTTTTTCACCAGTGTGTTCAATAAAATATGCTCGCATATAAGTCGATCTCATGGATAAGTCAATTCCTAGCACATTTCCAGGCAGAACTGAAAAAAAAAACAACCCTCACCTGAAACCCTGGAGAGCCGTTACTAGTCAGTGTACATAGGGCCGGCCCAAGATCTCCTGGTGCCTGAAACAATGTGTTAAACGCTGTCCCTTTCCTTACCAGAAGATGTGTCAGCCTCTGCTCCTCCCAGGGGAGGCCAGCGGGGTGATAGAGGTGGGTGCCCCCTGCCAATCTGCAGCCTGTGGCAACTGCTTCAGTTGGTCTCATGGATGATCCAGCCCTGAGTATACAGCAAGACAGACCACAGGTCTGCCTCAACATAAGACATTGTCCTATGTTCTGGCTTCCTAGTTCAGTTCCACCACCCAGGCTGGTAACAACAGACTACCAGTAAATCACTGTTACGAACATAGCTGCATCATTGGTGGCAATTATCCCCTCTTCTTATTTATTTAGAAAATGCATAGCCTGCCTTTCAACGCAATGCTTCTCAAGATGGAGAACAACAAATCAAATCAAATCTAAAAGCATCCATAAATCTTTCAAAAGGAGAAATAAGCCTGGAAACTACGCAGCAGCCAATTAAAAAAAAAAAAGACACATTAACAGTAAAAAGCTTGTCTAAATAAACAAGTCTATGAAAAGGCCAAGAACCCAAATCTGGCAAACCCTAGTAGGCAACTGGTTCCATAATTTGAGGGCCTTCAGCTCATGGTGGCTTCATGGCTATGGAAGACAGGTGGCTTGAATTATTCGCCCATACGCAGAAGCTGCAGTTTTGCATGCCAATGCAAACCCTTAGAAATATAATTTGGACAACATGTTTGAGGAGCTAAACCCTGGGTCAAATTAAAGTCTTGGGTTATAGACTTTTGACTTTGTTATAGACTTTATTTGCATTCAATGTGCTGAGAAGATTCCTGCACTGAGCAAGGGAGACCAGATGGTGCAGCAATGATGAGTGTTTTCTTCCCTGCTCCAGTTCTACCACAAGCAGCCTCACCAAAAGAAACACTAGAGGAAGGAGGGAGAAAAATCATGTTTTGGGTTCAAGATCCTCTCCTCCTCTTGCATGAAATCAGTCGTAGAGATATCCAAAGGCATCTACTCATTCAAGTTGGAATGAAAACAGAGCTATAGAATAATAGAGGTAAAATAAATCAGTGTATATTTAAAAAAATAAATGTGTAATTCTATGCATTTTGTTTCCTAGGAGGCAAGTCTGCCTACGCTCAGTGGGACTCACTCCCAGATAAGGACACACAGAATTGCAGCTGCTCTCCCTGATTCTGGATACTTAGTCCAGCAACCTGACCACAATCCACTGTAGTGCTAATCCAGAAAAAATTAAAACAGACTTTGGAAGGAAAATAATAATAAAGATGTCTCCCAGGCTTCTTTCATATCATACAAGGAATTATATAATTAAAATGTGGGGCTACAAAGTTCAGAAGTAAGATGAAAGCATTTAAATTTTTACAGTGGTTAGTTAAACTACATTTAGCTTATAACAACAGTAATTTCAAGGGTAATGAATGGTTTCAGCTCGCATGTGGAAGAAGTATAATCCTTGGCATCTAAATATCAATAAGTCGTGTTGTCCATGTCTGATGTGGTTGTTCTATTTGAACATTGCTGCAGTTGTTCCTGCTTAAGTTGGACCTCCCCAAGATATCCTGTTTTCTGAAAGTTTCCTGCTGTGAGTAATTCTTCGTCAGCGTTCTTCAAAAACTGTGTTGTTCAAGAGCGCCATCTTGAGGGTCAACATGCTGAGAAACAGGAGCACTGACGGAATGAGAAATGACTGTACACGAGCATATGAAGCTGCCCTGTACCAAATCAGAGCCTCAGGTCATCTTGAGGCTCAATAGGATCTACTTTGCTGGACAGAGGCTCTGCAGGTCCCAGGCAGGGCTCTTTCCCACCCCAACTGCAGATTCCAGGGATCGAATCTGGGACTTTCTGTATGCAAAACAGGTGCTCTGCCACCACTGAGTTATAAAAACGATTTGCCAGCTTCTTAAATCTGGAATTAAAGAAATACACCGTTTTAATTTACTTTGCTTCCCAATATCTAGACATCCAGGTCTTTAATAATATTATTGTTGGAAGTTTAAGGTCTACTCTCTCTCTCTCTCTCTCTCTCTCTCTCTCTCTCTCTCTCTCTAGCAGGGGAAGGCACAGCACCACGGAGAGCTCCGACTGAGCACCATGCTCATGTGGAATCCAGAGCTCAATTAAGGCCTTATATGACCTGAGGTCTAGACTCCTCCCCTGCTGTCTGGAGAGGGAAGTGTGTTAAAGAAGCAGCCCTCTGGTTTGGAGCTTTGCACTCCTCTCCTTCAGCAACTGACTCCTGGCTTGTTGCCAGGACTGGCAGGCAGGTACAGAGGAGTGTGAGATTCCAGGAATAGATGGTGTTGGTTTTTCAGAGTCAGACTAGGGGGCTCTTGACTGACAGGCTCCATCTCTAGCCCAATGTCAGGGTCTACGTCTGGGTCCAGTTGGCTCTTCCTCAGGCTCTGAATCTGAGCTGCTCCTGGGGCAGGGGTCATGACAGAGTCACTATCACAGACTGAAACTATTTAGGTCATGAATTAAAAAAGAAAAGAGGTTCCCAAGCTGAGGCCCACAGGCTGTCTCTGGCCCACCAACACATCTTGACCAGCCTGCTGACCACAGCGGCATTATAATTGTGTGTCCCACTTCCTCATCTCCTCCCAACCAGCACCTTCCTCCTCCTGAGAGATACAGCCACTATTGGGCTGGGTCACTTTTGCTGAGAGCCCAGCTGTGAGAGAGACAGAGAGAGCAAGCAGCCCTGAAGCAACAAATATTTTGGAAATATTTTTTTTCTTCTACCGTGAACATTCTTAATGTACAATATGTATGTTATTTTCTATAATTAACCCACTCCAGCCCACCAAAAATGCAAGCCTGAGCAACATGACCTTGGTATGCCCATTTGGGGATGTTCCTACATTTATGGATAATATGAGACCACTGTGTTGGTACCACTCCAACTTCTTGAACAGCAGTGAGAGAAAGAGGAAAGGAGACGGGCTTTTTATTAGGAGCAATTCATGTAAATAAGCTCAATATATCAATAAGATAAGAAACATCTAGTCAAGACACCAGGGAAAAATAAAGTTTCCTGGTAAACACTGGTGACAGATGTTAAGCAACAGACGGGAACTGAAATTTTGCTGATGTGCTGCAATCAACTCCTATGAACCACGACACATACACAGAAGCACACAGGCAAACTGGTGGCACCAAAACACCCCACACCAAATCTAGCCCCAGTACCAGCTCTAGTATAGCCCAAAGGTATTTTGCCTGGCATACAAAATATATCAATTTAGGAACCAGGTGAGCCTTCTGGAGAAGAGCAATTCATACGCTGGATAGCACATCACCACCAAAAAGACCCTTTTCCCAGTCTCCACTTGCCTCATCTCTGACAATAAGAATACCTGCAGAAGGACCTCCGATGATTATTTCAGTGCATGGGCAGGAGTAGCATTGTGGGCGTAGCATTCCTTCAGGACCCCCTTGTTTACTTCTTAATGGCTTCAGGCCCACTTGAACTCTCTCTTCAACGTTCCCTTACAGCACTTGTTGACTATCAGCCTCATGCTGGTATTCAGGCTTAGTTGGAGTTTACCATCCAACCAGGTCGCAAGTCTTGATCCATTATGTGTGGTCTGGATGCTGCCCAATTGTCTTGGAAAGGGAGTTGTATTACTAGTCTGGTCAATATACCAGTAGTAGGAGCAAGCTCTGAACTGGATAAACTCACAGGATTCAGTTTGACTATTCCTCTATTTTTGGTTCAGAATCCTATGGTAAGGCCCATTCCACCAGGGGCCAGTACAAACACAGGGAATAGGGGATGGGGTGGAAAGCAGGAGCCCTAAGTAAACTTAACAACTTTATTCCTAGCTGCCTACTCAGAATCAATTGAAATCCTCCACACACTCCTTGGATTGTTTCTCCTAGGAGGGGAAAAGTCCTTGTGAATGTTTGTCTACTGGAGCTCACCAATAATAAAGAACTTCCTCTTATTCATAAGCCCCCCCCAAAAAAGTGTTGGGCTTATAAATGTGGAAAAGCTGGGTTCAGAACCCACTCAGGTGCTGTTTACACACAGCAGGCCTGCCATGGAGGTGCTTTTCTACGAGTTCATCCCATAGCACACCTGTATTGTTTAAAATGCCTGGAGCCCTTTGGGCAGAGTCAATCGTGTGGGATTTCCCCCACAAAACTGGCACTCTGAGGGTGGCTGCTGATTCCAAGGGAGAGACTCATGTGATCAGCACTGCCCAGATGCAGACTAACCCTTTATAGCCATGATTGGGAGGCAGCCACAGAATAGCAGCTCCTGTGGCAAGAAAGACACCTAAGACACATCAGTCATGAAGCTCACTAGGCTTTGGAAAAGTAATTCTCTCTCTCTCTCTCTCTCTCTCTCTCTCTCTCTCTCTTTCTGTGTGTGTGTGTGTGTGTGTGTGTGCGCACACGCGTGCGTGCCTAACCTATTTCCCAGGGTTGTGGTTAGAATAAAACACTGTTCTGAGCAGCTTGGAGGAACACAAGCCTAGCAAATAAAATAAAAATAATACCATGATGGTCCTATAAGTCATTCTTGTTTTTAAAACTGTAACCTGGGTGGGTTGATTCATTAGTGTCAGTAGCGTCACTAGGACGCGCGTCACCCTGGGGCAGGGGGCGCGCGTCACCCTAGTGACGCTCTGACATGGCGACGCGGGGAGGGGACGACCCGGCTCCCCCCCCTCGTGTCACCCTCCGGACGCTCGGAGGCCAACCCGGGAGCTGGCCTCGGAGCATCCGACCCCGTCGGCGCTCCAGGGCCTTCTGAAAGAAGGCCCACGCAGCGCGTTCATCCAGGTATTTTCCGGGTTTTCGCGCATGCGCAGAGACCGTTTTGAGGGCTTTTTGCCCTCAAAAGGCTCCGAGGTCTGCTCCAAGGCCGGCTCCCGGGCCGGCCTCGGAGCGTCCGAAGGGTGGCACGCGTCGCGGGGGTGTGCGCGTCAACCCGTGGCGCGCGTCACCCCCTGGCGGCCCGCCCCCCCACCATGGTCCAGTGATGCCAGTGATTAGTGTTATGAATAAACATGGATCTATGCTGACCTGCTGTTGAATTTCCAGCTTACTGGTCACTCTTATATGGCCCTTGTATAAATGTATCCCATCTTGTATCTTTATTGAAGGCCAGAAGCCAATAATCTGGTTTGGGGTAAGAACCCATACATTCCAAAGCAACAACCCTCCCTTCCCTCAGCTTCCCTATCAGTGGGCCAAGAAGGGGGGAATATCTCTCTCTCTCTCTCTCTCTCATGGAAAACCTTCGCTAACAAAAGGACAATGCAATATAAATATATTTTTGTTACTGAAAATTGCAAATAAATGACTTATTTATTTAAAGAAAGAATGAACATAATGCTTACTATGGTGTATTCCCAATTGGAGGAGGCAAAACTCAGCCAACTATAAATCAGAAGAGAATGTTTCCCCTGCAAAGTTATGAACAATTTGTCTTTCTCCATGAAAACCATCAACGTAATAATTTGCTGTAACAGATAAAGGAACAGTCTCTGAAAATGTTTATGGAGAGAAATAAACAACTTCATTAGCATTTGTACAAAATGTTTCTTCAAGAAAGACACCCAATTATTTTGTTATAATGCCTCTTATTAGCAACAGCTGTTCCCCCAAAGGCTTGCAAAGTAGCATCAATCAACCAGCATCAGAGAACGTTATCAAGTTAGTGATAAATAAAAAGAGGCAAATTCTTCTGCAAAAACAATCACTCTCTTTTTTTTTCTTTTTGGTGCCATGCAGAGATGCACACACACACAAACCTATTATGATCAACAATAACAAACAACCAGTATTTGGACCCAGGTATAAAAGCAAGGCTCTTCAACAGCTAATTTTATTTTTGTAAAATCTATTGTTATGTTTGTAGCCCAGTCCTAACCATGTTTTCTTAGAAATGGGTCCTGTTGATTTCAATTGGATTTACTCTCAAGTAAGTATATCTAGGACAGTGGTGGCCAACCTTTTTATGACATGTGCCACTTTTAGTTTTTTTGTATCTTGGGCGTGCCACAAAAATAAATAAATAAAGTAAATAAATAAATAATAAATAACCATGTTTTTATTGTATTAAATAACCATGTTTAAATAAAAACAGAATCACCTTCAGTTACTTAAGGTTTATTGTTATATCATTCTTAGAGCACGTAACAATGAACCATAAATGAGCCAGGATAGTGTAGTAGTCTAATGCAAGTACACTCTCTCTCTCTCTCTCTCTCTCTCTCTCTCTCTCTCTCTCTCTCTCTCTCTCTCCTCATGTGCTTCTGTAGTTTGCCCACACATACACACACTCTCTCTCTCTCCTCATGTGCTTCTGTAGTTTGCCCTCTCTCTCTTTCTCCTCATGTGCTTCTGTAGTTTGCCCACACACACATACACACACACACACTCTCTCCCCATGTGCTTCTGTAGTTTGCCCTCTCTCTCTCTCTCCTCATGTGCTTCTGAAGTTTGCCCACACACACACACACACACTCCTCATGTGCTTCTGTAGTTTGCCCACACACACACACACACACACACACACACACACACACACACACACACACACACACTCTCCCCTCATGTGCTTCTCCTTCTGGGGGTCTGGGTCTTTGCGGAGGGGTTTTTTTCTTTGTCCGGGACCGCTCGGGGCACGTTGGGCAGAGGGTTGGGGGGGATCGTGGGCTTCCTTTCCACCCCCCTTTTTTCTTCCTACCCCTTTGTCGCTGTCTCCTTTCTTTCTTTGTTCCCTTCTTCTGTTCTTCTGCCTTCTCCCCTCTTTACTTTCCTGGGGGGTGGTCGGGCGGTCTGGTCGCCGTTGTCCGCGGCTCAGGCGCTGGGGGGGGAAGGGGTGCATCGGGACGTGCGATGCACGGCTCGGCTTGCCTCGGGAGGGAGATGGGGGGGGTTACCGGGAGGGAGGTTCGTCGCGGCTGGCTGCGGGGGGGTGGGGTGGGAAGGGGATCGCGGAGCCAGCTCGTCGCTACTGCGGCGGCTCCCGAACGTGCTTCGGAGCCCTGCTGGGCCGTCAGGAGGGTTTGGGCGGGGGGAAGCTGAGGGTTAGGGGAGCGGGAGGGGGACCTTGCCGCTCCTTTGTCCATGCGGCGGTCAGGCAAGTGAGGGCGGGATAGGGTGGAGGGTGGGAGGAGAAGGAGGAGGCCCGCGCTGCTCGCAGTTTTCCCGTAGCGGCGGTTTACACGCCGCTGGGCCTCTGGGAGCAATATCTCTGGAGCTCCACGCAGTCCCTCTCTCCTCACAGCGCCTGCGTGGCCCCAGCCAATGCTGAAATACTTTGAAGCTGAGCTGCACGCTGGGAGGAGCACAGGTCAAGTTACATGCTGCAGCTAAGTACTTTCAGCCTCCGTTGAAGAGCCAGAAAATCTAGCAGGGAAGAAGAGAGGCGTGTGCGACCGCATGCCACCTGATGGACCTTCCCGTGCCACTCTGTGGCACGCGTGCCGCGGGTTGGCCACCTCTGATCTAGGACTATAGAGTTATATGCAAAACTGACTGGAGACACAGACACTGCCTCTGTGACAAAGTACTGGATCCAGTGTGTGGGAAGGTATCTTCTCTTTGTTATTATTTTGACTTCTTATTCCCATTTGAGGAGGAAGATCTGTCACCCAGTGCAGCAGCAGGCTTTGGCACAGTTGCCAGCATTCCTGGCTGTACTAGGCAGGGAAACAGAGGAGTACTATCTACTGCTTATGTACTTACCATGGCAATTGGCTGTGGCCCCTAAGCACAGGATAAGGTAACCCACCACTAACAACCCCTTTCCCAGTAGTGTGGCAATGCTGGGTTTACCATGTGGCTGGAGGCTATACACAATGACCTCTTCTCCTATAGCTAGAGCTGTCGTATAATGCACAGATAACAAAGGATGCATGGGCTACCACATACCTGTACATCTGCTGCAGTGTTGGAGAACAAGCCTGTACCAATTCAAGTTGCCGTATAGCAACCCAGAGATCTGTGCAATGGGAGATGAGGCAGCCTAAACTTCTCTCTAGTTCGGTTATCCATCTTGCCTGCTCCACCAAGGCTCAGGCGCCACACAGGAGATGGAGTGAAAAACTGGATTAGGAGAGGAACGGACAGGAAATGTTGTCGCTGCCCTGCCTCCTCCCCATGCATTTGAGAATGTAAAGATACAGCGCAGATCTCCAGGTTGCACTTTACCACTCTAGGACTAGTCAAATGCACTTTTATTTCCCCTAAGTTAATTGCTTTTCTGTTTTCCTCCCACAATGACCTTAAACTATGATATAGGCCTACACATGCCTCTTCTCCCTTTTGCTAGTTGTTTATCTCTTCACACACCTGGGACATGAATAACCACTGCTGCAAGCTGCTAGGTGTTATGCTGTGTTAGTTGAACTTAAGGAGGCTGGAGGGCTATTTTTCTTAATTTCAGGAGGCTTACTAGGAAAATTGTGAAAACTCTTCCCTTAAAATGTTGTTAAAAATGCCCATTAGCTTTTGACCATCAGCTTTCTTTTAAAGGGGGAACACTAAACTCATTTCCTTATTAATATTGATTTATGATAAAAAATACATCATTTTTCTGTGCTTTGTCTACTGGCATTTAAGCATTAGGGGACATCTAATTTTGAAAGATTATTTGCTGAACTTCCTTTTAGAATTTTCCAATAATTGCAAATGATATATGTAATGAGTTGAACATCTTCCTAAAAAAAAAGTAATCAACTCATACAAAATCAATGTATCTTGTTACCAAATGACAGTCTTTCTCATAGCATTTGTTGTTCAGTCGTTAAGTCATGTCCGACCCTTCGTGATCCCATGAACCATATCCTGCCAGGCCTTCCTGTCCTGCACTATCTTCCTGAGTTCGCTCATTTTCATGTTTGTTGCATCGGTGATGCTGTCTAACCATCTCATCCTTTGCCTTCATAGGGCCAAATATACAGTCTGAAGCTAAAAAGGGAAGGTCTTCTAAAACAACAACTAATGCAGTGAGGGAGGACACAATTAAACATCTGATCAACAACAGCAACTACATAAGAGCTGCCATCCTACACACACTGAACTGGAAGCAAGTCCCACTGGAGTCAGTGGGGCTTACTTCTGACTAGTAGACATGCATGGGATTTTGCTGTTAAGGTAGCCTGAAAGAAGCTACCAGTTCTAAGCCTAAGTTCTCCTGTGTAAAGACTGGGATCAAACCAGAGAGAAAATGTACTAGAATCCAGAGACTGCATGTTCAGGTTGCACAATGAAGCCAGGATAAATGCTACTCAGATTTTTAACAGAACTGATTGCAAAGTAACTGGTTATTTACACATCCTCAAACCAATCATTTTTAATTTTCAAAGTAGCATTGACCAACACAAGGTGAGATCAGGGCTCTACCATACTATGCATTGTTCATATAAAATGGTAGAAATTCAGACTTTATGCTTCTTTCATTTAACCACACAATGCTATTCATTGTGTGGATGAGTTTGACCCATTTATTACTGACTGTTATGTTCATATGCCATTCCAACACAGAGGCGTCGGAATGCTGGGGCGGTCCACCCCTGGGCAGCAGGTACGGGGGCAGCAACAGCGGTGGCAGAAGCGGGCAGGAGGGTGGCAGCGAAGGCGAAGAAACAGGCAAGCAGTTTTTCAGCAGCATTCTAGCGGCCCGGAACAGCGTCCAGGAGTGTCTCCGCGTGGCGCAGCACCACCTCCTGGCGACGTCACTGCTGCAACATGGCATCAATAAGCAGGGAAAGGACATAGCTTTGAGATGTTTTTGTTCTGAGTGCAGCAATTTTCACACAGTGAAAATCAGCCTCAGGCATGTAGTTTTAGACTAGTTAAAATGGAAAGATTTCTCATGGTATTGTGAATATCCACCTTAGGCGTTACCAACATGGTGATGGCTCCAGGCTCAATTCCATGCTGAAACTAAACTTAAGTACATGAAACTGCAAGAATTGCAGCCACCTTCTTGTTTACCTCTTCCTCCATCCCATTCCCTCCCTCTGCTGTCTCTTATGTCAGTTTTTAGATTGTAACCCCGTTGGGGAAGGGGCATCTCCTTTATATAAAGTACCATGTACACTGATAGTGCAATATATACACAGTTGGCCTGCATCCTACACAAGGGCTAAATCCCAAAGGGGGAAAAATTGTGTACTGTATAGTCAAAACTACCTTACATCTGAAAAACAGGTACAGTGGTGCCTCGCAAGACAAAATTAATTCGTTCCGTGAGTCATGTTGTCTTGCGAATAATTTTGTCTTGCGAGTCACCTCCCCTGCCGTGCTATTTACTTTTAAGTATTTACAGTACTCACAGCTCCCAGAGCTCCGCTCTAGTAATGCACACCGTTTCTGGAAGGGAAGGGAAGTTTTATCTCTGCTTTGCCTTTATCTCTGCTGGTGTTAGCTATTTGTCAGGTGATAATCAGTGTGGCCTCGGGCTGTACTGTTTGCAGTCTGCTAACCCTCTTGAATACTTTATTCAAATGGAAAGTGTAGCTGTCGCCTACAGTATCCTCCTGCCGCGGTGCCGGCCAGGCTAAGGGGCGGAGCAGGCACCACTAAATGCACCATTACCTCTCCGCCGTGCAACAGCTGAAGAGGCTTTCCTCGGCGTGAGGGCGGCTCCTGTGTGAGTCAGTAAGAGACTCGAAGCAGGCAGGCAGACAGCCTGTGCCGAGTTGCTGCTGCCGCTTCCGGGCCAAAACGAAGAATGGGTAGGGTCTTAATCAGTACACCTACTAGGATGGGAAGTTTTTCAGGATGGTAATTTTATCTCTGCTTTGCCTTTATCTCTGCTGGTGTTAGCTATTTGTCGGGTGATAATCGGTGTGGCCTCGGGCTGTACTGTTTGCAGTCTGCTAACCCTCTTGAATACTTTAACATTTGAATAGATTGTGGCTTTAGGAGCTGAGTGTTCCACAAGACGAAATTGTTTTTGCAAGAAAATTTGTCTTGCGAGTCACCAAAAAACTTGCAAAACGCTTTTGTCTTGCGAGTTTTTTGTTGTGCGAGGCATTTGTCTTGTGAGGCATCACTGTACTTCTCTTTAAGAACTAAAATCATACTACAGACATGCAGGAACTGAGACAACTGAGGGATCAGCAGATTCATTCTCCCTTCTCAGGCTCACTCCAGGGCATGTACACAGTGGGGCTGGCCTTGTTGTTCAAGGGTTCTGATTCCGCAGATGCCGCTCTGCAGGCCTTTCCAGGCTAGTGCTGACGTGGAACAGGCCTCCGGAGGCCTCCGCAGTGGGTTGGTGCCATTAGGTGCTGGACTCCAGCGTCCATGGATCCTCCCTATCTGCGGGGGGGGGGGGTCCGGAACGGAACCCCACAGACACCAAGGGCCTATTGTACTTAATGAGTGGAATGGTGGGGGAGTTGTGTTGTTTTTCTCTTTTCTTTGTTTGCCAAGCGCATATACTTGAATTTGCACAAGTTAAAGGCATGTAAGATGAGGGCTGACTGGACAAACCCACACTGTATGTATTTATTTATCATATACCAAACATGCACAACTGTTATTTGGCAGATTGACTGCAGCAACTGACATCAGATTTCCATGTACCAACCAACCACTTCTGTCTGGTACAATCACTTTAAAGTGTGTTTTCTATGTGACTAAGGGCTCAGTCCAGCCTAACTCAGGCACAGTTGAGGCCCAATTGTGGCCCAATTGTGGCCCAAACTAGGACCAAGTTAGGCTGCAACTGTGCCTGAGTTAGGCTGGAGGCAAGAGCAGTGGGCCAGGATCGAGGCAAACTTACCGCAGAGGCAGGCAGGCCCCTGTGGGGAGCTGTCAGTCTTGTGGAAGCGAAGAGCCCCCTCCTCAGCCCGTCTGCGTGCACCTACCACAGCTGCTGCAGCGGTCGCAGCAGATGGGCAGCCACAGGTGGGCCTGCAGGCACTGGGCGTGCGACAGTCAGCTGAAGGGCAGAGGTTGTGCCAGTGCCAGCTGCCCCAGGGCACCCTGGGCATTAGCCACCTGCCGCAGGGGGGAGTGTCACTGCCCTCCCTCCTGCAGACGGCGATGCCACCCCCAAGCCACGGTGAGGCTGCACGTGGGAGTCATGGGGGGTGAGCGGGGGAGAGAAGGGAAGGAGGGGATGGGAACGGCACGCACAAGGGGGGTCTCATGAGGTCTGGAACCGCCTCCGCCATGACATGCCCGTGCGCTGCCTGAAGCCCTGGGCCACCAGGGCCGTGGCTATGCCCACAAAGAAGGCATCCCGGTATGCCTTCTGCTCCGTGCCCCGGCCAAGACCGAGAGATGCCTTGGGCTTGTCTGCTGTGAGCGGGAAGGGCTCACGCAGCTCATCACTCCCCAGATGGGGCAATGTAGGCGCCTCGCGGCAGGCGCTCTGGCGGGGTGGGGGGTGCCAGCGTCCATCATCAGGGAGTGGGAGGGGAGGCAGGCACACAGGCAGGCGGACAGGGGGTGCTGGGGAGGGACACGGGTGGGTCAGAAACAGACAGACAACAAGGCTGGTGGGAGAGGAATACAGGGAGAGGGGTCTGCAGAGACCAATAGGGACACAGGGGTCACTTCGCAGATGGAGGCAATGCAGGAACGGGCGCCTCTCATGCAGACGGACCGAGGGCGGAAACGGACGCTGTTGACGGGCGGACTGAGGACGGAAACGGACGCCGTTGACGGGCGGACTGAGGGCGGAAACGGACACCGTTGACGGGCGGACACGGACGCCGTTGACGGGCGGACCGAGGGTGGGTGAGAGCCCCGGTTGGTGAAAGGGCTCTTCACGGACGTGGGGGACGTGCGCCATGTCACCTGTCACTGTTTGCCTGCCTGAGAGGCCCCCCAACTCCCCCCTCCCCTCTGAGCCCTGAGGGTCTGGCAGAACCCCCTGCTGTGTTCTCCCTGGGCTGGCTGTGGCAGGCCCTGGCTGTGATTCATGCAGGGCCTTGTGTGCTGGGCGCTGTCTCTCTGTGTGTGGGGCAGTGCTTGTGTAACATTGGGGTCATGGTGTTCAAGGGGCCTTTGCCCAAGGGGCATCTTTATTGTTCTGGAACATTGGCAGGGATGGCCAGGCGAGGCTGCCAGGGGTAGGCACAGCAGCCACTCAGAATGTAGCAGCAGCAGCTAAGGAGGGTTGCAGGGCAGGCTCCCAGACCTCTGGCAGCATCGAGGCAGACAACCATGGGGCAACCAGACTGCGGGCCCAGGGGTGCTCCCCAGAAGGTAGGTGGTGGTGGACATTCCTGGGGAGACATAAATCACAGGGGTGTTCTATGGCAGCTGCTGTGTGGTAGCAATCCCCATTGAAGAAATGCCAGTGTGCCGGTTGCAAAGGCCTGCAGGGAGAGAAATCAAACACAGCTGAGTGGTGTGACACACATAGCCTGGTCTCCGCTCCTTCCCTGGGTGTAAGGTGAGCATGATCCTGTAAGGAAAAGGGGTCAAAGAGAGAGACAACAACACAACTTGGGGGTCACAACCATGGCAATCCTAGCAATACTGACCTGTCAGTAGACCCTGTGGAGAAAAGAGGGGGGGGGACAGCTGGTGTCTACATATGGGTTACAGTTCCACACTCATGGCATTGTGTGCTCACATTCATACAGGCAGCTATGAGACAAGACATTGGTATAGAGGCATATCATGGCAGGCATGGCAGGCAGCTATGAGACAAGACATTGGTATAGAGGCATATCATGGCAGGCATTGCAGGCAGCTATGAGACAAGACATTGGTATAGAGGCATATCATGGCAGGCATTGCAGGCAGCTATGAGACAAGACATTGGTATAGAGGCATGTATCCTACCTATATTTCTCTATGCAAAGAGGCAGATGTCAGACCACATGTCAGCATGAACCCTGCACTTACCTGCACTTACCTGCTGGTGTTGTTGCCTGTGGGGGGGGAGAGGGGCTGGGAGAAAGACATGGGTTAGCAAACACTTGCATGGAGACAGCTGCCCAGGCACAGGAGTACACAGTTTGGCCACAGGCAGAACAGCCCTCTCTGCCCTAGAGGGGGGCAGAGAGGAGAGAGGAGAAGAGAAGAGAGAAGTGGGGTGTTAGAAAAGTTTTCAAAGTCCCACTTTGTGGCTGCTGGGGGACAGGACCCCATGCCACGTGCTCAGAGAGAGAGAGAGAGAGAGAGAGAGAGTGGAGGGCTGGGGCTGGGCTTTTGTGGGAAAGAGGCTTGGTGGGGCTGGGTGCTGATAGGGTAACTATTTGGGTCCGTGTCCAGAGTTAGGCCACAACTGTTCGGTCCTAACTCAGGCCCAACTCGGGCCCAGGGTGTTAGAACTTTTCAGGAGAGGGCTGGTGTGGGTAAGGTAAAATGGCTCCTATGGGTCTCCTCACATTTGGGTCCACCCTTTTTGCTGGCCCAAATTTTGGGCCTGAGTTGGGCTCGAGGGGGCGTGTCAGGGGCTCTCCAGCGTCTGGAACCGGACCAAATTTCGTAACCGCCCCCGTCACACCCCCGACACGCCCACTTTTAGGCTGCAATTGTGCCTGAATTGTGCAGTTGTGCCTGAATTGTGCCTGAACCCAATTCAGTCCCAATTGCAGCCCAACTCAGGCACAATTCAGGCACAACTCGGGCCTAAAGCACTTGGGCTGCAATTGTGCCTGAATTGTACCGCAGTTGCCTTGGGCTGGACCGGGCTGTAAGAAGCACACAAAGTGCTAAAATCATCCTGCAAGCTCCATTCTCTTGGACAATTTTGGCTGTGGAAGATATTTTCAGCTTGAGAAATGTGAGAAGACTAGAGTGGCGGCCACAATCTGTTAGAACCAAATCAACAGTAGATTGCTTATTATGATAAACTACATTTTTATTCCACTCTTTGTCTAAGGAGCTTGTCAGGGTGGCTCCCATGGTGTCCCCCTATTTTATCAAACACAACAACTCTGTGAGGTAGGCTAAGCCGAGATAAATTAACTGGCTGAAAATCACCCATGGCACAGGGGAGATTTGAACATGGGTTTTCCTTGACTAGGCTTACCAGATCGTCGACCGGGATGGAGCGATCTCCCCTTAAGGGGGCGGAGCGTGGGGGGCCATAACGCGACGTGTTCTGCCCCCCCGCGCTCCGCCCCCTTAAGGGGAGATCGCTCCGTCCCGGTCGACGATCTGGTAAGCCTATCCTTGACCCAAAGCCAAAACTCTGTCCACACTATACCATATTGGCTCTCTTGGCATTCAGAAAAGAGAAAGCAAAGGACTGCCAAACATCAGAAGATTTTTGGATTATTAAAACGTTGTAACTTGATTTATAGCAAAAAGGGTGAAATTTGCCTTGCTTGTAATACTTGCTTTTGATATCATTATAGGATTGTTATGCCCCCTCTCCTCCATGTCACAAAGGCATGGAAGAGACAAACTGCACAATTAAACCTAGAAGCAATTCTAAGAGAAAGAACGCTTACAGCCCAGTCCAGCCTAAGGCCTCAGCGGCACAATTCAGGCACAACTGCAGCCTAAGCGCCTTAGGCTCGAGTTGTGCCTGAATTGTGCCGCAGAGGCCGAATTTGTGCTGCAATTGTGACTGACATAGGACGGGTTAAGGAAAGTTGACCAATTCAGTCCTAAGTTCGGCATAAGAGCTATTCTGTCCTAAGTTTGGCCTAAAAGTGGGCGTGTTGGGGGAGTGACGGGGGCGGTTACGAATTTGAGTCGGATTCCAGACACTGGCAAGCTCCGACATGCCCCCTCGAGCACAACTGCAGCACAAAATTTAGGTCAACAAAAAAGGTGGACTTAAATTTGAGGAGACCCATAGGAGCCATTTTACCTTACCCACTCCAGCCCTCTCCTGAAAAGTTCTAACACCCTACGCCTGAGTTGTGCCTGAGTTAGGACGGAATAGTTGTGGCATAACTCTGGACATGGACCCAAATAGTTACCCTATCAGCACCCAGCCCCACCCAGCCTCTTTCCCACAAAAGCCCAGCCCCATCCCTCCACTCTCTCTGAGCACGTGGCGTGGGGTCCTTTCCCCAGCAGCCACAAAGTGGGACTTTGTCGGTGGAGGGCAAAATTCACAAACACCCCACTTCTCTCTTCTCCTCTCCTCTCTGCCCCCCTCTAGGGCAGAGAGGGCTGTGCCGCCTGTGGCCAAACTGTTTACAGCTGTGCCTGGGCAGCTGTCTCCATGCAAGTGTTTGCTAACCCATGTCTTTCTCCCAGCCCCTCTCCCCCCCCCCCCCCACAGGCAACAACACCAGCAGGTAAGTGCAGGTAAGAGCAGGGTTCGTGCTGACATGTGGTCTGACTTCTGCCTCTTTGCATATAGAAATATAGGTAGGATACATGACGCTTTACCAATGTCTTGTCTCATAGCTGCCTGCAATGCCTGCATGATATGCCTCTTTACCAATGTCTTGTCTCATAGCTGCCTGCAATGCCTGCCATGATATGCCTCTTTACCAATGTCTTGTCTCATAGCTGCCTGCAATGCCTGCCATGATATGCCTCTTTACCAATGTCTTGTCTCATAGCTGCCTGCTTTGCCTGCTATGATATATAGGATACATGCCTCTTGACCACTGTTGTGTCTGATTGCTGCCTGTAGTAATGTGAGCACACAATGCCACAAGTGTGGAACTGTTAGCCTTATGTAGGCACCAGCTGTTCCCCCCCCCCTTTACTCCACAGAGTCTACTGACAGGTCAGTATTGCTAGGTTTGCCATGGTTGTGACCCACACGTTGTGTTGTTTATTTATTTATTTACAGTATTTATATCCAGCCTTTCTCCCTGAAGGGACCCAACTGGACTCTTCCACCACATCCACCATGTTGTTGTCTCTCTCTTTGACCCTTTTCCCTTACAGGATCATGCTCACCTTACACCCAGGGAAGGAGCGCAGACCATGCTATGTGTGTCACACTTCTCAGCTGTGTTTGATTTCTCTCCCTGCAGGCCTTTGCAACCGGCACACTGGCATTTCTTCAATTTCTTCAAACACTTAGGCTGTTTTGCAAGCATTATGTAATCTGTTGCATGTGTGGGCCTGCAATTTAGCTGCAAGGACTGCACCCTGTCATAAGACACTCAGAGTTCCCTCTCCCATTGCTCCTGAAGTTCTCATGATCCTTTGAGTGATGCCATGTGACTATAGTTTGCTTGCAGAAATGTTTTGGAGGCCCTGCCCTTGAATACTTGTCAGAAAGCCTGCAAGGTCTTTCATGACTGAGCAAAGGAGCACAGGCACAAAAGAAGCGCTATTAAAAAAAATGCTATACTGGCATACAAAAAAATATAATAAGGGAATGAACTCCTGATATGTTTGGACAGAACTGATTCAAGTAAATTATCCAGTGATATCCTTGTTTGATATATTATCTTCTCAGTACCAATACTTGGTGTGTGTAGCCCTTTAAATCAGGTATGAAGTCTTCAAATCCGATAGGTGAAATGGACTTGTCAGTATGACTACGGTAACAGATAAAGTAATTCCTTCTCTGGTGTGTGCGTGCGTGCGCACACACAAATATACAGGAATTAACGTCGTAGATGGGTTCCTGAAAGCTGCGACGTTAAGTGAAGCGACATATAAGGAACCTGTTTTTAACCGGCAGGATCAGCGACACTCTGGCGGGCTTGCTGCATGCTGCAAAGCTGCTTCTGGGAAGCTACCTGCAAGGCATTCTGGGGCACAAATAAGATCAGGAAGTGGGTCGCGAGCCTGGCACGACCCAGAAGTAGCTGCAGCCACAGAGGACGACATTAAAGCAAAACAATGGATAGTGAAATGACGGTAAGCAAGGACTTACTGTATATTGTTCTCCTCCAGAAAGCAACAAGAACAGCCTTTGAAATCTAGCCTAAGATAGATGGATACATTATGAGGGTATGGCAAGGTATTTTGCGTCTCTGTACAAACACAACACCTCCTATAAAATGCTTAATTAGAATGGTTTTCATTTGCATCAGTAGACTTTAATTCAGGAGGAGAGATAAGAGCTTCCAGCTGCGTCGGTCGAGTGTGGGGGGCGCCAGCCAGCAGAATTGGCAGACTGTAAAAAGGATACCACCTGAAAAGTAGCCGTTCATGAAAGATTGGACATTTATTTATTTATTTATTTTTATATATAAAAAACCCCAAGGGGGGTTAGGACAGCCTGCCCATGTACACCGCCTTGGATTAAAGTCGGAGGAGAAATCCAATGACTGAGAAAGGCAGTATATAAATACTGTATATAAATACTGTATATTATTATTACTCTCATGTATCAAGAATCTAAGGCATAATCAAGTGAGTGTTAGCAGGAATAAAATACCAAGAGGCATATTTCACAGGAAAGTCCAGATAGGAAGCTTTGAATGAGGCTTGTATTCAAAAGTCAAAGGTACTATAGTTTTAAGGAAACACATCTTTGTAGCAAAGGAAGGAAGTGGATCCTCCCACTATTCAGTCTAGTTGTATGCCTTCTCTTGGGGGGGGGGGAGAGATGGAAGGCCTAAGAATAGGGCTCTGGGTAACCAAAGAGCATGCCTTAAGAGAGAGAAGACTTGCCCCTGAGGTTAGGTACAGTAACTAGCTTTTACTGCCCCCTGCTGGTAACAGGTGCAAACGCCACAGCATTGCGGCATATTCCGACATTGAAAAGATCTGTTTCACAAGGGTAGTTTTCTTCTTTTATAAGTTTTACCGGTATGTACTTACATGATATTATATTATAGCATTTGTTATATCCTCTAGCTAGCTGGACCTTCTTTTATTCATATTCTTTTTGTGGTCAAGGCTGAATTCTATTTTTTTGTGTATGTGTTAGCAAAAAAGAGCTTAGGAAACACTGTCACAAGCATTTGCTATTCTGACATGCTGTGCAATGGAGGGAGAAAGGCTTAACTGAAGTTTTAATTATGAACACCCGTGCATCCCTTGGTCTATTTTATGCCAAATCACTGTCTTGCAATGTCTATCTCTCTTTACCTACCCGCACTAGCAGAGGTTAAGCTTTGTATCAGGGAAAAAAATGTCACACAGACATCCCAGTGGTTCCATCAGTAAAGTTAGAATTCCAATTTAAAGCAGGAATACTTCAATTATAGCTCAAAACTCACCATGCAGAAGCAATTAGGTTCTCTTCTGGCTAGTTTGGCACCCTGCTTGCCTTCCTTTTGTTTCACAGGCAATCACTGATGGGGAATTATCTTTGTAGTAGGCCAGAACTTTAAGTCTCCCCTGAAAGTAGTTGGACAACGTATAAATTGGTTGCTAGGTAACTCCCCATGCTTTCTGTCCTCTCCTTCTGGAACTGGCAAAACAGCCAACCAAAGCTTGAATGTAACAGAATGGCTGTTCCCCAAGAGGATTCTGGTGTCTTCTTTGATGCAACTAGGCTTGTGAAACTCAGTAGAGGACCACAAAGTGGCCCGTGATGACAATTTCTCTCAACAAGTCCTTTGAAATATAGATGAATCTGCCAGTACACCCTGGAATGAAAGGCTAGAAGGCACCAGAATGTTATTATAAAATCCTGGCCCAAAGCAAGAGACCTCCCATTCACCAGTCCAGACCATAATAATAGGCCACAAGCAGAGGGTAGGTGCACTGGAGAAATGTACTTGCAGTAGCCGTAGGTAAATCTCTGAAGAAAGTGACTCAAGGGGGAGGCACATGTTTCAGAGGAAATGTGATGAATGCCCTGCTCCTTCTTGCCTGTTTTCTCTTGTTTATTATGGCCATTCCTCTCCCCCCCCCCCCCCCCGGATTCCGTTGGGATGCTGTAGCCTTCCAAATAGACTGTCTGGCATCCTAGATACAGCAGCCAGTAATTTGAGATGCTCTTTTGAGGCTCTTTGTTTGAAATGCCATTCCCAAAAAGCCACATATGGTCTATGTCTGAATGTGTCCACCAAGTGGGCAGCCAAGCCCACCTGTCCAGATAAAGGGGTGGGATGGCGTGTTCAGGTAGTTTCCTCTGATTCAATGAGGCAACCCCAGGCCATCATCAAATCTAGGTTTCTTAAAGGCAGCAAGCACAAGGGTGCGTGTGGATGTTTTGCAAAGTCTGCCATTGGAACCAGCTGCTGGTTTGCAGAAGGCAGACCCGCCTACTCCCCAGTAAGGGCAGAAGGCCAGCAATTTGGGGCAATGTGAACAAACTAGCAATAGAGATTGCATTTCTAGCTAGATGCATGTAGGGAAGTAATTTTGTTTTACTTGCTCTGTCCACTTGAGGCCAATCTGTAAACTTCCCTGGTGGTGCAGCAGCGAGGGCTTGGAATTTTGTGGGCTTTTCTCTCAAGTAGCTACCTGGCTCCCCCTGCTGAGCGTTACTAGTTACTGTATCCAATTTTGTCAAGCTCTTTCTTGTGGCTATCCATCCAGGTCCAGGTTTACCAACCTCCTGCTTGTTGTACTTATCATCCCTTCCCCATTTGTTTTAATTCTTTTTTCTTTGGAGCTTTAATAAACTGGTTATCTTAAACCCTTTGCCTGCCTAGTCCATGTTCATTGGTAATTCAGTTGGTTGTCCCATCTCTATAACCCAGGGGCGGGGAACCTTTTCCCTGACGAGGGCCGTTTTAAATATTAGAAATTTGCTTGAGGGCCGGCCGTAAGGCCGGGCGCCATTTTTATTTATTTAATTAATTTTTGCCCCCGCCCCCCATCGGCCTCCGGAGGCTCTGCGCTCACCGTCCGAAGCCGCCGCCGGGTCCGCGCGTCACCTCTGGCGTACCATGCTGATGAGGGCAAGAGCTTGCCCTCATCGGCGTGGTATGCATGTGCGAAATGGCCAACGGCCTGGTGAGAAGGGGTCGAGGCGGCGGCCGGGGAGGACATGCAAAGGCCCTCTCCCGGCCTCCGGAGGTGACGCGCGGACCCGGCGGAGCCTCCAGGGGCCGGTTGGGCGGCCTCCCGGCAATCTCTCCGGGGGCCGGACCGGATGGCCTCGGGGGCCTGATCTGGCCCTGGGGCCTGAGGTTCCCCACCGCTGCTATAACCGCTTGGGTTCACTACTGCAGTTTGGTATTAACAAACAAGTGCCCCCCTTTTTCACAAAGGATTTTGCCCCTCATGAAAAAGGGTGCCAGTTTTGGCAGACTTTTAAGAGCCACAGGGACAGAGTGACAATGTTTGCATCCTCGATGCACACAAACTATGTGTAATATGTTCTTTCCCCCATCTCTTGGCTGTTGCAGATGCTTTGCATACAGATGTGCACCAAAGACCTGAGATGGGCTAGACACTAGCCTGAATGCATGCCGGTCAGGGATGGACCTCCTACCATAAACTCACTTTCCCTCCATTCAGTAGAATGTCTGAAAAGGACTCTGGTCTAGCTCAGTATATACCAGTTAAATGGATTTATATTAGCAGGGAGGAATAGAGGACATGGGCTGGATTTATTTGTCTGTTTGTGCTTATTTATTTATTTATAGATTTATTTTTACCCCGCCTTTCTCCCAACACAAATATACGGCTTACAATTAAAACATATTAACACACCTATTCCACCAGGTTTTGGGGTTGTGTAGCTAAACTGTCATGCATGTGCTGCTGCTGGAGTTTTGTAGTCACCCCCCCCCCTTCTCTGAACATTTTAAATTGTTGAATCTGTCTGACAGGACATTGTTTTTATATTCTTTGTTAGCTGCCTTGGGACTATTTAGTGAAAGGAAAGAAAAAACAAATACATAAACTCCATTGTTGAAAATTACCTTCAAAATTTGCTTTCTTGAAACGAATAATGAATTGGGAGCACTAAGTAGCAGAGTAAGTTTAACTGTATATAAATCTATCTATACTGTATTGCACTTTTCCCTTCAAATCTCTAATCACAATAGTTTTAATAACTACGGTACACTACGCCAATTGTGTTTGCAAGAACTTCTAAAAATCAGCACCTGAAATCCACCAGAGAGAACATTTGTGGTACCTGCCAGTGCTCCCCTTAGAAGAATCCAAACAAAAACAAGCTCTTAAAACAAAAAAATAGTTTGTAAATTACAGTATCTTATTTTCTGCTGAATTGGCATTTGGCATCTATTTCCGTAGAAACCTAAGAACAAACTGGAACCAGCAGATGACACTGTGCTGCTAGAGGTTTGTTCCAGTTTCATTTCTATGGAAAGTGATGCAAGGTCGGCAAAAAGCAAGAAAAGGTTCTTAGGGACTACATCTGAAATGTGACCTTGCCCTTTCTTTCATGTTTCTAGTTCTGTTAGCAGTAGAGCACTGCAGAAGCTCAACAACTGACTGTGGAAATGAATATCCATGGATCTGCTCCAGTTTTAATTTTTCAGAAGGAAGTTATATGCAGAATAGTACATCATTAGCCTAGTGTTACCAGTTTTTAAGCATTAGAATATAAGTTTAAAAGCACTAAAATACAATATACAGCATATCTATAATAAAATTATGGTTGCCAAGCTACAATCTGGAAAATGGACATTTGTCTTTAAACACACAGACCATGCAAAAATGAGATAAGCTGAGGTTGCTCCCACTTGTTCCTCCCCTTGCAGGAGGTGGGAAGAGAGAACAACCGGAAAAGATCTCAGTTTCTTTTCCATCTTTTTGCACACTGTATATGTGCATATGTGCTACCATCTCTTTCACACTATATATGCATTTAGAGGTAAACATTCATTATCTGAGCTGTAGTCTGGCAACTGTAGATATATTTCAAGGAATCATAATGATTTTGCTAAGGTTCTGTGGTACAGGGACCAATGTACATATGCATGCATATATATCATCCAGTTTCTCATCAGTAACTAGCAAAATGAACACGCGAGTTACCATTAATGAGAATTTGTGCATTCAAAATGGTTTCAGATATTTTATTTCTTTTCTTAATTTTTAGACTGCCTTTCCCAGAGATCAAAGCTATCCAGTGTTTTGCACCGAGTGTCACATGTATGACTATCTGCTTCTTGGGCATAAGTCATGGGTGTGTGCTCGGTGCAAAGAGCTCCAGGCTCTCAGGGAACGGGTTCGCTCCCTTGAAGCCATGTTTGCTGACCTGGAGAAGCAGAGACAGGTAGAGAGGGACCAAGGTGAGACTTCTAGGGGCGTGGAGGCGTTGTCCCACCCTCAGTTGGCCAGCTCCTCAGCTGCCAGGGAAGGGAGTCTTAGGGCTGGAGGACGTCGCTCTGGAAAAGAGGGAAACAATCCCCCAGTGGGGACCCCTTCTTCAGATGATGGGCCTGTATTCAGTCGCACTATGGATACTCCTCTGGGGAGGGGGGAAGGGGGCTTCTTGTCGTGGGTGACTCTATAGTCAAGAACATAGAGAGGGGGGTCTGTGACGGATGCGAGGACCGCATGGTGACTTGCCTGCCTGGTGCGAAGGTTGCGGATGTCACCCCTTGTCTAGATAGGCTGGTAGAGAGTGCTGGGGAGGAGGTAGCAGTTGTGGTGCATGTTGGCACCGACATGGGGAAATGTAACCGGGCGGTCCTGGAGGCCAAATTTAGGTTGCTAGGTAGGAAGCTCAAATCCAGGACCCCAAAGGTAGCGTTCTCAGAAGTGCTACCTGTTCCACGCACAGGGCCAGCTAGGCAGGTGGAGCTCAGGGGTCTCAATGTGTGGATGAGACACTGGTGTCAGGAGGAGGGGGTTAGGTTTGTTAGGCACTGGGGAACATTTTGGGACAAGCTGGGCCTATACAAGAGGGACGGGCTTCACTTGAACCAAAACGGAACCAGACTGCTGGCATGTAACATTAAGAAGGTGGCAGAGCAGCTTTTAAACTGACTCCTGGGGGAAAGCCGATAGGAGCCGAGGGGCATCCAGTTCGGGACTCCTCATCCCTAGGGAATGAGGGTGCAGAGGATTGGGAACAGTCAAGTAATAACAGAGTAAGAATTAGGAGTGGTAGCATGATGGGACAGGACAGCCAATCTAGCAGGACAGAAGGCTGCAGGGATAAAGGTGCAAACAAGCAGCCCTCCTTGGGGGACCTGGTATATAAGTGCTTTTATGCAAATGCCCGAAGTCTACGGGCAAAGATGGGAGAACTGGAATGTTTGGTGGCTAGGGAAAACATTGATATAGTAGGTATAACAGAAACCTGGTGGAATGTGGAGAACCAGTGGGATACTGCAATTCCAGAATATAAACTCTATAGGAGGAGCAGAGAGGGGCGCGTTTGAGGTGGGGTGGCCATCTATGTCAAAGAAGGGGTAGAATCCACCAGAGTAGAGTTGGAAGGGGGCTCCGACTCGTCCGTAGAATCACTGTGGGTTAGATTACTAGGCTCAAAGAGCGATGTAATAGTAGGGGCATGCTACCGTCCTCCAGATCAAAAACCTGAAGGGGATCTTGAAATGAGGAAACAAATCAGGGAGGTGTCAACGAGAGACAGGGTTGTAGTCATGGGGGACTTCAATTATCCTCACATCGACTGGGTCAATTCATGCTCTGGTCATGAAAGAGAGACTGGATTTCTGGATATGCTAAATGACTGTGCCTTAGAGCAGCTGGTCACGGAGCCGACCAGAGGACAGGTGACTCTGGATTTGATATTGTGTGGCACTCAAGATCTGGTCAGGGATGTAAATGTTACCGAACCGTTGGGGAACAGTGACCATGCTGCGATCTGTTTCGCCATGCATGTCGGGGGGAGAGTTCCGAGCAAATCCTACACAAAAACCCTTGATTTCTGAAGGGCAGACTTCCCCAAAATGAGGAGACTAGTTAAAAAAAAGCTGAAAGGGAAGGTAAAAAGAGTCCAATCGCTCCAGAGTGCATGGAGGCTGTTTAAAACAACAGTAATAGAGGCCCAGCGGGAGTGCATCCCACAAAGGAGGAAGGGATCGACTAAGGCCAGGAGGGTGCCGGCATGGCTAACAAGCACAGTTAAAGAGGCTATAAAAGGCAAGGAAGCTTCCTTCCGTAAATGGAAGTCTTGCCCTAATGAGGAAAATAAACAGGAGCACAAACTGTGGCAAAAGAAATGTAAAAAGATGATACGGGAGGCCAAGCAAGACTTTGAGGAACATATGGCAGGCAACATAAAAGGAAATAACAAAAGCTTCTTCAAATATGTTAGAAGCAGGAAACCTGCCAGGGAAACGGTTGGTCCACTGGATGGTGAGGGAGAGAAAGGGGTGATAAAAGGGACTTGGAGACTGCAGGGAAATTAAACGAGTTCCTTGCATCTGTCTTCATGGCAGAAGACCTCGGGCAAATACCGCTGCCTGAACGGCCTCCCCTGACTAAAGAATTAAGACAAATAGAGGTTAAAAGAGAAGACGTCTCAGACTTAATTGACAAAATAAAGATCAATAAATCACCAGGCCTGGATGGCATCCACCCCAGAGTTCTGAAGGAACTCAAGAATGAAGTTGCTGACCTCTTGACCAAAATATGCAACTTGTCCCTTAAAACGGCCACTGTGCCAGAGGATTGGAGGATAGCTAATGTCACGCCAATCTTTAAAAAAGGAAGGAGGGGGGACCCGGGAAACTACAGGCCGGTCAGCTTAACATCTGTTCCAGGGAAGATGGTGGAAAGTCTCATTAAAGATAAAATCTTAAAACACATAGAAGAACAAGCTCTGCTGAGGGAGAGTCAGCATGGCTTCTGCAAGGGGAAGTCTTGCCTCACAAACCTTTTAGAATTTTTTGAAAAGGTCAACAGGCATGTGGATGCGAGCGAACCTGTGAATATTATATATCTGGATTTTCAGAAGGCGTTTGACACAGTCCCTCATAAAAGGCTCCTGAGAAAACTCCACATTCAGGGAATAAGGGGGCAGGTCCTCTTGTGGATTAGGAACTGGTTGAAGACCAGGAAACAGTGAGTGGGAGTCAATGGGCAATTTTCACAATGGCGAGAGGTGAAAAGCGGTGTGCCCCAAGGATCGGTCTTGGGACCCGTGCTTTTCAACTTATTCATAAATGACCTGGATTTGGGGATAAGCAGCGAGGTGGCCACGTTTGCGGATGACACTAAACATTTCCGGGTGGTGAAGACCAGCAGGGATTGTGAAGAGCTCCAGAAGGATCTCTCCAAACTGAGAGAATGGGCAGCAAAATGGCAGAAGCGCTTCAATGTAAGTAAGTGCAAAGTGATGCACATTGGGGCAAGAAATCAAAATTTCACATATATGCTAATGGGTTCTGAGTTGTCTGTGATGGATCAAGAGAGAGATCTTGGGGTGCTGGTGGACAGGTTGATGAAAGTGTCGACCCAGTGTGCGGCGGCTGTGAAGAAGGCCAATTCCATGCTTGGGATCATTAAAAAAGGGATTGAGAATAAAACGGCCAATATCATTATGCTGTTGTACAAATCGATGGTAAGGCCACATCTGGAGTATTGTGTCCAGTTCTGGTCACCACACCTCAAAAAGGATATAGTTGAATTGGAAAAGGTGCAGAAAAGAGCGACCAGAATGATTCGTGGGCTGGAGCACCTCCCTTATGAGGAAAGGCTACAGCGTTTGGGGCTCTTCAGTCTAGAAAAAAGGCGCCTGAGGGGGGACATGATTGAGACATGTAAAATTATGCATGGGGTGGAGTGGATAGAGGGAAATTCTTCTCCCTCTCGCACAACACCAGAACCAGGGGACATGCACTAAAATTGAGTGGAGAGAGAGTTAGAATGGACAAAAGAAAATATTTCTTTACCCAGTGTGTAATTCATCTGTGGAACTCCTTGCCACAGGATGTGGTGATGGCACCTGGCCTAGATACCTTTAAAAGGGGTTTGGACAGATTCATGGAGGAAAAGACCATCACAGGTTACAAGCCATAAGCAACCTCCTGGTTTTAGAAGTAGGTTTTCTCTGTGCCAGGTGCAGGGGAGTGGCAGCAGGAAACAGGATACCTTGTTGGCTGTGTGCTCCCTGAGGCATCTGGTGGGGCCACTGTGTGACACAGGAAGCTGGACTAGATGGGCCTTTGGCCTGATCCAGCAGGGCTCTTCTTATGTTCTGTGCAGCCAATTTGTTTTTTTAAAAAATCATGTGGGAGTCAGTGTGGTGTATTGGTTAGAACACCGGTTCCCAACCTTTTTGGTGCAGTGTTCCACCTCTGGGGCCGCCGTCACACCATGTACCACCAGAAGTAAGTGGCAATGACATCATTGCCATTTACTTCTGGGTTTTTGGCCGTGACGGAGCCCTGAAAATGATGGTAAGGGGTTCAGGGTGGGCAAGAGGGCATTTCCCAGCATCGGAGACCCAGCGCTCGAGCTCTACTGGCCGTCCGGGACTGCTTACCATCGTTTTCAGGGCTCAGTTGTGGCGCAACCGCAAAGGCCACCGCCATCTTGCCACCCCATGTGCCAGCGTACCACCAACTGGCAGTCCACGTACCACAGGTTGGGAAACTCTGGGTTAGAGTATTAGACTCAGGTTGAGAACATGTGGCTTCAAATCCCCATTCAGCCACAAAGCTTACTAGGTGACGTGGGGGCTAGTCACTCACACGTGGCACAATTCAGATGCTATGTAATCATGAACACTGTCCACAATTACAAACATCCAGAGCATGTTAGTGAGCCTTGCCCCTACCACAGATACTCTCTGTAGCTCCATCCCCTCCACTCTCCCCTCCAGTCCTCAGAGATAGCATTTGTTTGAAGAGGCAAATATTCTCCCTGGGAACAGAATATCCCAGTGGTCTGGAATGGAGCTGAGCATTCCAGTTCACAGGGATATTCTCTCCTCCAACACAGCATTTCCCTCTTCAGACAAATGCTGTTCCCGGGGAGATGAACAGGGGGTGGGGAAGGGAGCGATGGCATGAACTGAGGCTTGCTTGCATGCTCCTGGATGTTAGTAACTGTGACAGTTACATAACGTCTGGTCTGAATAGGACTTGTCTCTCAGTTTTATCTACTTTGCAGGATGGTTCAGAAGATGAAGGGAGGGAAATCACGAACACTATTGAGCTCCTTGGAGAAAGGCACAGTAAAAATAGAATAATGATGATAACGTGCAGCCATAGAATGAAATCAGATATATTTCCCTTTCTATTTAAACTAAAGTTGAAAAAATATTCACACAAGCTTCGACTTCTAAAATATTTCTTAATGTTCCCAACCTATAAAAAGAAAGATTGAAACACACATACGACCTGCTTTCCTAGTCTTTCCCTATTTTTATTTTCTTTCTCCTCCCACCTTTCTCCCATTATTTTTTTAACCTACCCACCCTCTATTTTTGTATCTTTTCTTTTTTCCTGAATTTTTCCACATTTTCCAAATTATTGGGAAATGTTGTTTCCCAACAATTGTTTCCCACATTTCCCAAAATTGTTTTTTTTAATGGAATGAGATGTAATTAGACAAAACAATTGCAGTGGTACTGTAAGGCGAAACTATGGGAAAGCAGCTCCTAGGGTACTGGTATAATCTCCAAAGGAAACTTCAGCATGCCATGTACCAGTGCAAAGTCATTGAGCAAAAAATACAAGCCTCTCATTTTTCTTTTTCTATCTTTTGAACTGCTGGCTCACTGCAGAGCCTGTAGTTCCAAGAAAAACTTTGAGAGAACATCATCTCCACTGAGATCGCATTTTTTTTTTAAGCCTTTTGCTCGGTCTTCAAAGACGTTTTGTTTTTTCCTTCCATTCTCATTTGGAAAGAATCTATTTGTTAGCTTCTTGAACAGTACACATTTAGTAACTTTATTATGGATGCAATTGTCTCTAGTATGGTGGTACGTATACCTTTGGTTCTTAGCCTTTAATGAAATGTACTTTACAAATTATACATTTTTTTAATTACTATGTAAATCCACATAGACTTGGTTGCATTAAACAGAGGCAGTTCAGAATACAAGTACTAATAGTTACACTCTATTCTGCACTAGTCAAACCACACTCACAGCGCAATCCTGCCTAATTTTAAGTGGCCAGCCTAAAGGCCGGCTGCTGTATCCTAAGGCCATTGTGGACTGCATCAATGGCCCCCTCCCTCGCCACCCCTACCCACTCATCCCTGTCCCTGCACCAACTGGCACAGTACTCACCTGCGGCGGCCAGCACAGGGTCCTCTGGACAGCGGAGTGAGCGGTGCCGGCCGGCCTCAGTGCCAGTACCGCTTACTCTCCACGTGCTGTGAAAGTGCTTTACAGCAATTTTGCGATACTCAGCACAGGCGGAGTGCCCGCTCCGCCGGCGCTTAGGCAGGATTGCACCATTAGAACACCGCAGCCAGTTCTAGGCATCACATTTTAAGAAGGACATTAATAAACTAGAACACGTTCCAAGGAGGGCAACAAAGATGGTGAGGGATCTGGAAACCAAGTCCTATCAGGAACAGTTAAAAGAGTTTGGTATGTTCGCCTGGAGAAGAGATTAGGGGAAGATATGATAGCTGTCTTCAAGTATATGAGGGGCTGATCATAGAAAGAGCAGCAGACTTACTCTCTGTGGCAGAGGGTATTGAGGCAGGACTAGAGACAGCTGCTTGAAACAATAGGAAAGTAGATCTAGGTTAGACATGAGGAAGAATCTCCTAACTGTAAGAGCTGCCCAGTAGCTGCCTCGTGGGATCTCCCTTGTTGGAGGTTTTTAAGCAGAGGCATGCTGTAGTAGTTGCCTGCACTGAGCAGGGGGTTGGGACTAGTCGGCCCCCCAGGTCCCTTCCAACTTTAACATTCTATGTTAAAAGATTCAACGTAAAAGGTTTTTAGTAATTCAACATAAATCACTAAAAAGCGTATTGGAATTCAGATTAATAAAGATTTAAAAGACTTTTTTAAAAGATTTAAAAAATTAAAAAAGATTCACACAATGATGAATCTCAATGAAATAGAATTTCATAGGTCTTGTTCAATATTCTCTTTGGTCTAACATTGCATGCTCATGTATCACCTCTTCAGATAAAAGCAGACTGATTCATATGAGGCACCTCTTAAGATATGCAGATACTGTACTTAGAACTATGCTCCTTTAGAACTAGGTGCTCTATTGCATGAATGACTATCCCAGGAGATTGGGTGCATCCAGTCACCAAACTATGGTTTGACAACAGGGCAGCGTGATATCTAACAGCCCAATCCTAACCAACTTTCCAGCACCAACACAGCCGCGATACAGCCCCGAGGTAAGGAAACAAATGTTCCCTTTCCTTGAAGAGGCCTCCATGACTGTTTCACCACCACAGAATGCAGCACGTGCCCCGTTGGCACAGCTGCATTGGCGCAGGAATGTTGGTTAGAATTGGGTTGTGAATTTGATTTCTGTCTGGTTTTAATGACAGTCTAGAGAGATACTTTGAAACTTTTGAAACTATGTGACTCCAGTCCCTTCTGGAAACACCTTGCATGTCTGGCACAGTTAGAGCACAATCTGATGCTTGTATACTCAGAAGTCCCATTGTCTTCAATAGAGCCTACTATCAGGAACAAGTGCATAGGATTGTAGTCTGAGTTTCACCACCAGATGGAAGCACCAGGAATGATCGACTAACCCAGGAGACTTCATAGCAGGCCACAAATTTAAACCTAGTCTCCCTGGTTTAAGTCAGTCCATCCACTACTACACAACATTGGCAGGGAAGGAATTCCCTTGATGTCACTATGAGCTCCTTTGAAGGAGGATGGGGCATTAATATAATTAGGTAGTATCCCAAAAAATGATGGTATGCATGCACTAAGGACCAAACCGGATGTACACCCAAATGCGTGTGATAGAGGTGTGCTTCCAAACAGAAGCATCTCTTGTTTATTAAAAAAATAGCCAAGGAGGGTTGCAATCCTGGTTAAGACTGGGGTGTAAGGGGGAGGGGGAGTTTCACTCTTTATCAATGCACCATTTTCAAGTCAAAAATCATGCCCCCCCCAAAAAAGTGATCGTTGTCCTCTGAAGCAGTTTGAAGAAATTCCCATGCACCCCATCTCAACCAGGATTGCTTTCCCTCCTCGTCATCTTTTTTTTTTTTTACAAATTAGAGGCACTTCCAATTGGATGCATGTCTTTATACTCTATAACATGCACATCTGGTTTGATCCTGAGCATCACTGGACTCAATGAGACAAGATAATTGTGACTAATTTAAATTCCATTAATTTCAATGAGATTTACAGTGCAATCCTGTCCATGCTTCCTCAGAAGTGCCACTATGCTCATCACTGCTTATTTACAGGAAAGTCTCCATAGGATTGCCTATATACTATAGTCATGACTAACTTTCTTTGGATGCAACCCAATGAATGCCAATTCATGGTGTGCTTCATACAATGGCTGTGCATCTGTCCAAATTGAGCTGATACAGATTTTAAGTCTGTAACCTCCACTCTTGCTGGCCAAGCAGATCTGTGGATTTGCATCCATTGCCTGTGATGTTCCTGTATTCACTTCTGCTACCAGTGCCTTTGTCAACATTGCTCCTCCTCGCTTGCTGCCATATTGTGAATTTAATTTTATCATGCTTGCACATGCACAGCTACAAAAATGACCATCATATCTAGCGGTACATAAAAGTAGTGACTCCCCTTACAATCCCTGCACCAAACACGACGTCAGAAATGTAACATTAAGCAGCGACCATAGGGAGACAATTATTTACTTGTTTAGGGTGTAGGTGGTGCTATCTGAAAAATCAGACACCCTTTAGTGGAAAAATGCATAAGGTAGGGGTAAACCTGACCATGTTAAATCAAGAGGCGGCTACCTAGCACACTTTTATTTACGGTATTCAAATATCTTTGGGGACCAAACATCCAAAATGTTCAGATAATCCAAAGCCTGTGTAAGATTATGTTTGTTTTTGCAGGATTAATGTTCAATTGTACAATATTAATTTGTAGTAATGTTTGATGCTTAGAAGCTAATTCAGTAACAGGAGGGCTGAGACAAAAGGTCAAGAGGGCAGAATCTAAAAAGTTGAGACAGGCTTTCTGAAGCGACAGAGGGTTGGAGGATGTGGTAAAGGGGGCCCCTGAAGGAGACAGACAGACAGAGGAAGTACCTACCAACGGTAGCTGGCTTTCTGAACAGACAAAAGATGATTGGAGAAAGGGGAAGTAGCACTTCAAATTTAGCAAAGAGACAGGAAAAGAGAGGCCCATGGAGACGCTGAACCAAAGTTAGAATCTGCTTCAAACGGATGCTGGGTATGGGGCGGAGATAAAGGACTATGTGAAACATACAATATGTTTGATAGGTTTTGGGAGCCTAACCAATTAAAAGTTTAGGGGAGGAGTGATTAAAATAGGGGAGGAATCGTTTCGAACAAAAAAGAAATAAAGAGCTTGTGTAGTTGTGTATCGTTGCTCTGGTCTTTTGACCAGATACCCATTTCTGCAGAAATGTTTTAATAAAACTATTCTACTTCACTCCTGGAGTCTGACCTTCATCTTGTGGTAAGCAAAATGTTAATTCTCACAATTTAAGATGCATATCTCACACCGGGATAAACAAGAGGCACTATGCAAACTAGGGTACACTGGTAATTAGGATACCTGAGTCAGTGAGACAAAGTGAATTTAGATAGCAGTGCATTTTTTAAGATGACAAATTTAACTTTTAACATTGCTGCTGGTTACATTGCAAGCCAGGTAATAAGGCAGCTGGCAGTCACCAGCTGTTGAATCAAATCAGAGAAATCTTAGCTGTAAAACCGGGGGGGGGGGGGTTGTTGTTCCAAAGGCATAACTGAATGTAGCCCATCATGCAAACTGGTTGAGTTCCTGTCCAGCTTCATTCTGCAAACAATAAAGCTTGAACAAATATGAAAGGAGCATAAGGCGCTCAGGTCCTTGAAGCAAATGAAGGATGGCAGCAGCAAGCTGCTGTTGTAGGTATTTTTCTTATCACCACAATGTGAGAACTTCCATGAACTGACTGCATGTGCTTACAGTACCGCTCCCCATAGAAGCACTGCTCTATGTGTATCATATACAGTCACCCCTTGACTTAGGCGCAGTTGACTTGCACGAATTCAACTACAGTATATGCGCATGGCAATTTCCCCCCCCCCCAAAAAAAAAAAATCAGAGAGAAAGAGAGTAACAGACAGGTAAGCAGTTTAAACAGTGAAGGTGATTCCACTTACTAAATACATGCCCTGAAGGTAGCCTGAGATCAGAGAATGAAACTGCTGTTCACGGAGTCAGTCTCACTTCCCGCTGGCGTATCATAATTTTTAAAGAGACAGTACCCTATTTGTCCCAACCTAAGAGATGTTCAAGGTTATTTTGAGTATAAATGACTTTAGCTTTACGTGCCAACTCTGGAACATAACCCTCGCATAAGACAAGGGGTGACTGCCAGTGGCGTACCTAGCCCCAGAACAGGGTGGGGCTGACTGCAATCCGCTGGGGGCAGTGTGTTGAAATAGCATGTGGAAGAGCAATAGGCGGCTCCCCATGCAGCAGAGTCAGAGAGCCTCTCTTTCACCCTACAGAGAGCCTCCAGAGTGAGGGTGACCCTCCGCACAAGGACTCGATTGTTCTGAGGCCTGTTGTCTGTGTGACAACATTCCCTTAAAGCTCTGACCCCGCTCAGCGTCTGGACTAGGGGGCTTACGCTTTGCACCGTCTTCTTTCCCAACCCACACAGAATGCTGGAGGGCAACTTTCCATATTACACCTACTACATGGAGGCTCCTTTAATTTGTTCCAAATGTGGCTGTTTACTGGGGGGGGGGGATGTGCCATGTGCATCATGTACACTAGGACGCAGTTCGTCCAGCCCTGGCCTTACATTCATTTAAAGCAGCTAAATGATCCTGAACCACATCCTAGGCCACAATGTCCTCCTCACTCCCGCCTTTGTTCTATTCTCACGGTCGAACACAGTCTCACTTGCAGGAGAAGGCAGAAGCAAAGTAGGACTTGAGCAGTTCCGCTTTCTCTCTATCACCTATTTTTGTTGTAATGGGCTCACTGCTTTCTTGTTCTAATTCTTCCTCTTGCACGGAACATAACCACATAAACCCCTTTTTGTTTTTCTTTCCCTCCCTTGCAAACCCAAGCTCATTCTAAGCTCATTCTGCCCTGACTCTCCTCCCTACCCTTAGCAGCTATATGCTTGTGCTCATCTTTTCCAGTTTGCCCCTCCTTCCATTTCCTATACATGTCTGTCTTATTATATGCTAACGCCTCAGAAAGTTCATTCAGGAGCCATTCTGGTTTCTTGATGAACAAGTGAAGGAATGTACGGTAAAATGGGCTCAAAACTTTGGTTATAATATATTAATGGAACAATGGATAGGTATGTGGTCAAAAGGATTGAGATTTACGTTGAATGTTAACCTTAAAGAAAAATTTTATAAGATGATGTATCGCTGGTATTTATCACCTGTAAAATTGTCTAAAATGTATAATATATCAGGAATGTGCTGGAAATGTGAACAGAAGGAAGGATCATTCTGTCATATGTGGTGGACATGTAAGACAGCTAAGAAAATGTGGATACAAATCCATTTGCAAATCCAGAAAATTCTAAGGATTAATATACAATGGAAACCAGAGGTTTTTTTTTGTTAGGTTTGATGGATAATCAGTTGAAAAAGAGATATGGTACTTTGATTTTGTATATGGTAACAGCTGCAAGACTACTTTATGCACAGAAGTGGAAGTGCTCCAGTATACCATCAATAGAAGACTGGATAATGAAGATGTTGGAGTTAGCAGAGATGGCAAAGTTGACATCCTTCTTAAGAGATAAAACAACAGACCGATTTTTGACCGAGTGGAAGCCTTTTATTGACTTCCTGCAGAGCCTAGATAATAATGACTTGTATATTTGTGGATTTGGAGAATGAGAAAAGTTGGATTTAATAAAAAACTATAATATTGTTAGTTATGTCTGAGGTGGAGATAAGTGGAAGTCTGTTTAAAAGTTTGTTTTGTGTCGTAGTTGTCTTTTTGTTGTTGATGTATTTGATGTATTTGTGTTTGTTATAAACAATAAAAATACATGAACCAAGGAGCCATTCTGGTTTCTTTAGGCACCTACACCCCTTTTCCCTGATTGATTGGGATCATTTGAGATTGCTCCTTCAGTACCTCCCTTTTAAGTAACTCCCATCCATCCTGAGCCCTCTTCTCCCTGAGGGTTTCTGCCCACAGAAGTTTGCCCAGTATTTCTCTCATCTTTCTGAAGTTCCCTTTCTTAAAGTCCAGGGTACATATCTTTATACAATATGGGACCCACTTTTTAAAATTACACTCTATTGGGACCCACCAGGCTTTACGAAAAGTGATCTAGAAATAAACAAATATATGTATTTACAAGTAAAGAGCTCAGCTGCTTGCAGGGTAATTAGCAGCTATCTTGCAAACTGCAGGGCTCAGCTCTTTGAAGGGCGATTAGTAGCTATCTGATTTTTGAATAGCCTCATGCTTGTGGTAATTACCTTATCTGATCTTTCCAACCTGTGACCCATCAGAAATCAGGTTGCGACCCACCAAGTAGGTCCCGAACCAGTTTGAGAAACACTGCAGTATAGTATACTTAATTCCTTCCCATACATTTCACAATGTTAAACTGCTGTCATTTGAGCACTAAGAATCAACAAAAGTCATTTGATTTGAAGGGGATATCACTTGGCTTGTAAATATGTTATCACATTTGAGGCACTGCAGTAAAACAAAATCAGAAAGGCTTTAGGTTATCCCGTGTCCTTATCTTCCTGTAAGCATGATATTAGTGATCTTTCTGAAGTTTCTGGGATATGAGCTAAAGAATAGCAGCAACTATAGTTGCAGAACCATTTTGTCCAAATTTCACCTCATGAGACTGCTGAGTCCAATATCACCTCCTTCACATTATAGTTTATTGCTAATCCAAAAGGCTTAAATAACAAATCACCATAGCGACCCAAGGATTTCTCCTAAAATACTATACTACATTGTGCATTTGTTATAAAGCTCTATTTAAAAGCAGTTCCTTTTATGTCTTACTGTGTTTTTGAGGGGAAATCCACCTCTCATTCCCACACAGTTTTGAGCATTTATACTATACTTTGGAAGGTAGGAAGGAATAAAGGAAGGGGGGGGGGGGAAGGTGCAAGACTATTCCTAGCAATAAATTATATCCTTTCAAGACAGCTGGGAAGTATAGAACCTGACAACCTTTTAAATTAACACAAATGCTCAGAAGGAAAGCATTAATTAGTATGCTTGACAAATCCACAAAATTCAGTTTTATTAGGAACAGAAATATGAATGAAACAGACTTGTAAGAAACCTAGAAACTTGAGTTATATCATGATCTGCATTTTTAAACAAGAATATAAATGGTACAAAAAATTAATTTCTCATTCTTCACATGCTTTGACTACAATTGTTGTCCATATCTCTGCAGCAATTCCTGTTTGAATACTTTGTGCTCCTTCAACAGGATATCCTTCATTTGTTCCCATTGGCATGATGATGAGCAAAGCTTTTGTTGCATTCTGTGCTTGGAGTTGGGCTGGGTCAACAGCTGCTCCTAGCAGAGGAAAGGTAACTATAGCAACAAAAGTGATCTGCATCCTCATGTATTTCCTTGTGCCCACCCCAATGTATATTCCTTTCCACCAAACCTCTGAAGCCACCAACCAGCTGGCAAGATTTAAAAAAACAACAACCAAAAAACCCTCTAGCAAGACACAAAAATTGTTCTTGGGCCAAATTTCTCATGTTCTATCAATGCTATTCAGTTGCAAACTAAGACTGAGATTAGCAGGCCAGGTTAGAGCTGGGAGATGCTGGAGATGAGGTCTTGGCTGCATTGCCTTTGCTCCAACTTTCTGGCTTGGCTGCTCTCTTTTCTGTGTCTGAATTGTAGCCTTTTTTTGGAAGCAACAGTTTCCCCATCTTCGGTGCCCCGTGTCAAACCCAACTACAGTTTTGGCCGGACTTTTCTGGGACTTGATAAATGCAATGCCTGCATCGGAACATCCATTTGCAAGAAATTCTTTAAAGAAGAAATAAGGTCAGAATTTCCATATTGTATTAGGGGTGGGGAGAAAGAGGTGGGTGGGATTCTAGCCATTCACATTTTTAACTGCTTTGAATGAAAAACACTCAACATATAGTTTGTCATCACTGCTGAGTGTCTGCTTATCAGCAACATAAATAACATGGCTCCCTGAGGCATCTGGTGGGACCACTGTGAGATACAGGAAGCTGGACTAGATGATGGGCCTTTGGCCTGATCCAGCAGGGCTCTTCATATGTTCTTATAACAAATACTACTTTACAGGAACAGCTGTACACTCCCAGTTTTTAAGCCTAGGTCATTTTCATAAGACAGATGATCAACTTGTCCCACGATGGGCTTTGCAGCCATACCGCTTGCTGAAGCTATTTGCTTTTTAACAGTGATTAAGGAGTTGTTTATGACAATCACTTAATAAAGGCACAACATTAACACTGTATTTTAAAATAGGAGTGCAACAACCACTAAGATATGCTTAAATAAGTTATTGGAGAGATATACTAAATACTGTACACTGAATTTCAAGCATTTCAAGCCAGAATTTCATGCTGGCTAATAATGGCAGCAAAGGTACTCACCTTTGAGGATTGGGGTGCAAGGCGCAACAACATCCAAGCAAAGCTAAGTACATTTTGAGCCTGATTTTGACTGGAGCATTAAGTATGTGCTTTAGCTCTTTCCTACTGAAATCAACAAAATATTACTAATATATTCATGCCATATTATGAGCGTGCAAGCTCTTGATTTTTTTTTTAAATAAAGACCAAAATAAATACAACACAAATGAAAACACAATATTACAGCCATTGGGAATCAGCAGCAGAAAGAGAACTAGAATAAATCCAGATACATCCAGTGCTGCTCACCAAACCAGGCCCAAATGCCTTCCTGGACGAACAGGCTTTAACAAACTTTCTAAAAGTCAGGAGTAAACTGGCTAAATGGAATTCCTTAGGAAAGGAGTTCCACAGGGAGGGAAGGCACCACTAGAGGTGGCTTTGAACCTTGTAGCTACCAAGCCTCTGGCAGTGGCACTATACAAAGCAGGGTCTCACCTGCTAATCTCAAGAAATTCCTTCAAGTGCCTAGGAGGACCCAGTCCTTAACCGTGCTTTATTTTGTGGTGTGTTGCACCCAAGCAGGGTTTTTCACATTGTCTGAAGTATGAATGGGTCTCAAGCACCTTCATCAAATAAGGATCTCCTTAAGAATGTCAGGACAACTTTCAAGCAAATATTCTTCCAGCTGAATCAAATATCTGCTAAAGAAGTCGTAATTGCAACAATTTGATCAGTTTCATGTTCTCCAAGCGCAGATAGCCAAAATAAAAGGGATTGTGGCAGATGACAGCGAGGAGAAGGACTTACAAGATTAAAAAATCCATTCGTTTCCAATTTATAGAACTATAGATGCTTTTAAAGAACTGGCAGCATAGTAGAAAAAAAACCCTAAACATATAAATTATAGGTTTTAATATGACTATCATTGTTATTTATTTATACCAAGCAAAGTAGAAATAAATGTATAAATGTAAAAATTACATTTGTAGGTCTTAGCTCCTGCTTAAGGTAGTGCTATAACTAGACTGGGTGATGTTCTAAAACTCAGTTTTGCTGTTTATATTTAAATTAGTGGAATTATTATTTATTATTGATATTAAGAATATTTATATACCAATTTTTAACAAAAAAAGTTCACAAAGAAGTTTACAGAGAAAATCAAACAACTAAATGACTCCCTGCCCCAAAGGGCTCACAATCTAAAAAGATGCAGAAGAAACACCAGCAAGTAGCCACTAGAAATGCCTGCAATCTAAACTGTTGATCTAAACTGGTGAGGCACGTATGGAGGGAAGATTGCAAGGACCCATGGGGGCATGCAGTGTCATTCTGCATACAAACACACTTTGTAGAAAGCAAAGAGGTTATTAGGAGATACCCTGGAGTGGAAGCTAGGCTTGCCTCCTACCCCTTGGGATTATAAAGGGTCTGTTTCCAGAGGGGTTAGCCTGTTGCAGCAAGCACAACCACTAGATTGCGATGCCTCCCTCTCCTTGCCCCCTCCCCGCTGCTGTTTTCCTAAGCAGTGGGGGGGGGGGTGAGGAGGCAGTAGTGGGGGGTACTCATGCACGTATGCCGATTTCTCAGGGGAAGTATGGAATTTGCACACTGCTTCAAAGAGTAACAGGGCTAGGATGGGGGCTGAGATCTATCCATCCATTTTCTTAAATTATCACACAGTCTCATGCCACACCCTTTTCTTATCTTTGTCAAATTTGGCATTAACAAGAATGGGTTTACATAATATAATTAATTAGAAGATGTGACAGGTTTTAAAGTTCACTGATTTAACAACATTCTGGCACCACCTATGATGAGTCTTCACAAAGTGTGTTGGGTCTTTAGTGAAATATGGGGCTCCCTGTATGATGAAAGGAGGATTATTTCATGTTCCTGCAGCCCTTTCACTTTACCCTAAAGGTTTCTGGAAAAAAAAATTCATTTGGATACACCTGCGTGTGTTTGCACGAAGTGCTAAATGATAGGTTGTGGCACTGTTAATGGATTGATGTGAACATTTACAATTAAGAATCACTTAAACATGCAAACTACCAGTAATTTACAATCTTTATCAAGTTTATCCTCCAAGAAACTGTAATATACATATCATGGGAATTCCCATTTTTATAGATGAGGAATTAAGGGTAGAAAGGTAGAGTCAATGAGTTCATGGCTGAGTAGGAGGGCTGCTTCAAGGCCCAGTGAAAAAATATCTAAGGGCATGTTCACACATGAGGATTAAAAACACTCCTGCTTTGTCAGGTTTATAAATACAAATGTCAAACCTACACGGACCAAAATGTTCATTTGCATTACAAATTCCTTTCCTCTTTCTGTTGCATTTGAACAACGATAGCTATTAGATAGTAGGAGAGAGTCTTGAAAGGTGATACAAGTCACACAGCTGATGCATCTCCATATAATACATTCTGGAGGACTTTGATGTCCAATTATTATAATTACTTTTTGACTTTGCATTTTCTTCAAGGAGCTCTGGATGGCATACATCATTTTATTCTCACAACATCCCTAGGAGGTAGCCTAGGTTAAGAAGTAGCGACTGTCCCAAGATTACCAAACCAACTTCATGGCTGAGTGGGGATTTGAACCCAGGTTTTTGTAGTTCTAATCAAACTGTATCCACCAAGTAAGAGCCAAATTAGGTGTGGCATTAATCATGTCATTTAGCCCTGTGAATTTGGTTTAAAGAAAATGAAAAGAGCATTCATGATGGCACTCAATTTGGATTTGGCACATGGCAGGAGCCATGTGGAAAAATATAATGGAGAAAATACAATTTTAACAGCGAGGTCCAGCCCAAACCTTTGGCACCAGAGTGAGTGCTCTGGTGCCGGAAGCTGTCACAAACGTGCTGTGAGGCACGTTTGCGTCTCCTTTAGAGTAAGAGAGGCCGGCTCAAGGCCGGTCACCCTCATTCCGTCGCCGGACTGAGGATGTGGCCACCGGAGGCAGGTAAATCTCCCGCCAGTGGCCACGTGGGCGGTCCAGGCGGCGAGGAAGGGGGGCCATTGGGCAAGCCGGCCCGGGAGGGGGCGGGGATGGCATTGGCCATATCCCCATTCCCGCTGGGCTGGCTCAGCCGTTACACCACCTCCAACTTAGGTAGCGCTGGCGGAAATCCGAGGAGGCCGATAGGGCCTGCCCCGGTTTACACCCAGGGAAGGGGACAAATGTCCCCTTCCCTGATTAGCTCTCCAGACCGCCTCATGGCAATCTGGACAGCCAAATCCTGTGTAAGGATCCGGCGGGTGGTCCTTACACAGGATTTGGCTGTAAATAAAGTCAACATAAAGACAACCATGATCAAACTCAGAATGGTTTCCATTAGGATTACTTTCTAATTGAAGATTATAGTCCAACCCAGTCCAAGGCTTATAAATTCCTAAATCAGTTTTGAAATTGACACCAGGTGCCCCAAAATTGTCCTCATTCCTCAATATCCTATTGGAAAATGATTTCAGAGCCAATGAAGCATAAATTGTGCATTTTTAAAATTAAATGTATTTTAAGTGGCAAGAAAATCTAGATTTAATACACTGGAACTAGTTTCTCTTGTTAATACATCTTCATTAAACAGTACTCTAACCCAGCCCTAAACTGAACATCTTGCCAAAACGATATTCATCTCTGAATGAGTATTAAAATTATGGTAAGTTTAAATTAGGACATTTTTTGCTGTGTTCACAAGGAAGGTTATGACAATCAAGAAACATTGATTGCACACTTGCAATAACATTCTTTCAATGTTTCACACATTTACATACAAAATAGTCAGTCTTACAAAAAGTATCTGTGGGAATTTGAGAGTATGTATAAGGAAGAAGAACTCTGTAGTCTGTTTTAAACAAGACCATCTTTTAACATCTAATTGAAGTCTTGCCCAGGGGAAAAGAACCATAAAATGCCTTCTTCATATAAATAATAGCAGTCAAAGGACAAAAGCTGCATAAATTGACCACCAGCACAATCCTATGCATGTCTAGTCAGAAGTAAGCCCCACTGAGTTCAATGGAACTTACTCTCAGGTAAGTCTAAGATTGCAGTCAAAAGTAAATCACATCTTCTAAAAGCGGAAGCATAGAATGACCAATAAGTGTGTGGTGAATATCAAATGGTGTGATGAACATCAAGGCAAACAGTCAATTGCCATTATACTGTATATCTAACGCACATCAAATGAGCATGTGTCCATTTCCAATCTGGCAGTTTGCAATCAGAAGTATCCAAATGGTGCACTGAAACACCTTTTTTAATTGTGTTATAGAATTTATGTGCTAGGAATCTATTTCTTGTGCCCAATTTCTTGATTCTTGTTGCCTTTGAGGAGTGGTTTTCCCTATCCCTTCTGAGATGCCTGATCCTAAAAAGACTGCCGAGTCATCCATCTGCAGTACTATTGACCTGGGATGCTTCCCTGGAACTCTTTAAAATTAGTACCATGGCACATGGTCAAGCAGACAGGTTGTTTTGTTGATCTGGCTTCTCCCAAGATAGTAGCCAACCCACCTGCTGCAATTGGTATGCACTGGCCATCCAAGTCCACCTAACTCAAAGATCAGGTATGAATGTGCAAGTGGTCATAAATCATCCAACCAGGTGGATCTATGACCTCATCACCTATGACCTAGGGTGGTGTTGTTTTTTTTACAAGAGTACTTAGGTGTGTTGCCTCAGTCTGTCATCAAAAGCAGCCGTTGCATCGTAAAAGGTGTGCCCACTCACCATGTTAGCATAGAAACCAGAGTCCTGAAACAAAGTAAGTAGAGTGTAGGTTTTCATGGCCAGCAATTATTCTCACAGAAGCAATGACAGGATTAAAAGCCATGACGCAGAAATATTAAAATCGCAAGTCAAAATACAATTAAAAACTCTGTTTAAAACTTTATGAATTTTAAAATTAATCTAAAAGCAGTGTTTCCGTCATCTATCGATGACCTTCATCAGGCAAAAACAAAGCTACATTTTGCCTGATGAAGGTCATTGATAGATGACGGAAACGTTGCTTTTAGATTAATTTTAAAATTCATACAGTTTTAAATAGAGTTTTTAATTGTGTTTTGACTTGCGATTTTAATATTTCTGTGTCATGCCTTTTAATCCTGTCATTGCTTCTGTGAGAAAGTAAGTAGAGTAAGGAAAATACTCAGCCACATTAGGGATTTGTTTTATTTTCAGCTTGTTTTTAACCTCCTTGCCAATGTGGACAACCCCTCTTCTCGTTTTGCCAAGCAATCAGTGCCATACTTTATTTCCATAAGGTGCCATACCTTATTTCCATCCATTGTTTTGACTTCACAGATTTTTCGTCAAGTTCCCATATTTCTATTGTTTCACCTGCCTGGTTTACTCAGGAGAGCGTGGGCATGCTACACCTCTCAGATGTGTATTGCTACTGTTTTGCTTTCTGAAGAGGGAACCTCCTGGATTTGGGGTTGCTCAGTTAACCTGGAGGTTCCCCAAGGCAACTTCCTTCTGTCTGAGTTTCCTAGTCTTGGCTGGTGGCAGCAAAAGCTATCAGTTTTCTTAGTCTAATTCCAGTTCACCCAGTAATAGGGTGAAGAGGAGAGCAAAGGAGAAGGGTAACATCACTAACTTCTAGGCACGATGCCTGTTTTGATCTCTGCCCTTTTCCTTCACATTCATTACATGATTCATATTAAATCTTTTTTCTGTTACTGGTAGTTACTGGTTACTATCTGCCTTGATTACATGATGCTTACTATTACAGATTTTTGTGGTTTCTAGCATAGGTGTAGTTGAGGGGGAGCAGACCTTCTGGATTACTGGTAGGAGGCAACTGAGAAATTTGCCTGTGGGCATAATTTAAGTTCTAGAATCTAGGCCATCAATTTTCCCAAGGGCCACTTGAGACATGTAGCTCATGTTACATAAGGCTGCAATCCTACACTTTCCCAGGAGTCAATGCCACTGAACATAATGGGATTTATTTCTGAGTAAATCTGTATAAATCCACTGGAAGGCTACCATCCTAGCAAATTTACCTGGGAGTAAGTCCTATTAAACATTTATATTTCTTCAGGATTGTTTCACCCAATTTCTTAATTATTATACGTTTATTCAAAAACTACTAGAGCCCACTCCAAGAGTTTGGAATGAAATGAGCTAGATCTTTAAATGAAATATAATGTTTCAAAATAGAATTACGTGGGAGGAGAAGAAAACACTCTGATGAAGAAATTTATAATTATTATTTTGTTTGTTATAGTCTTAAATAAGATATGACCATGGGAAGGTGTCATGACCAGCACCTCCACTTCAACATTTAACACTACACTGTTGGTTTCTAGTATTTTACTTTGTTTCTGAAGCTTTCCTCCTCTGGCTGCTTTCCATATACGTTCTCTCCAGTGCAATATTTTGCAGAATGGGGAAAAAAAATACTGTGGTAGACCTCCTCTAGCAACAATGAATATAGTCTGTCTTCCCAATGCTCACATGTTCTACTAAAACAGGATACTTAGGCTGCAATCCTATGACACTTTCCTGGGAGTAAGCCCCACTGAACACAATGGGACTTATTTCTGAGTAGACATGCATAGGATCGTGGTGTAAGTCATCTTATAAATAAGTATTGGAATCCAACCTGGAGCTGTGAGAACCTGGCAGGAGTCACAGTGTTTGCTGGTGCTTAACTGGGTTAAGTGAATTAACAATGTTGTATTATCTTGATTTGATGACAGGTTTGACAGTTGGCTTTCTTCCCGTTTAAAACTCCCTCCCAACTACCTCTCCTGCTACTCCGGGAACTACACAGATGACACCAAAAGCTGGCGGCTAGTTGAGATCTCCAGATTAACTACAAAATACCAGCATGACCAATCTGACAAGAGAATTTGTACTTCCCTTACTCATGCTAAAAGCTGCAGTATTGAGCGAGCATTATGGAAAACCGAGAGATTCCAGAAGTGGTTGAAAGCAAAACGCCTCACCCCTGACCTGGTTCAGGTTTGTATACAGACTCTGGAAATGTACAATTCACCAATGGAACACTCTTATTTAGAAGCCCCTTGTTGGAAATTAATGTTTGCTTTTTTTGTTATGGAAGTTGGGTTTCCCCCTCAACACAAACTCACACACATGTTCCCATGTAGTAACTTACCACAGTTGCCTACAATCAATCACTTGGTAAAGCCATTCATCTGTACTGTCCTGACCCGTCAAATGGTGAGGAGAATCTTGCCACACTTCTACACCAGGTCCTGAGCAAAAATCCAACCGAGCAGGAGAATGGTAAAAATCCTCCTCACCAGTGACAAAGCAATACAGACAATCTATTTACCAAGAAGTATTTACATACAAGCACATCATGGAAAGCTACCACTTGGTAAATGGCTATTGGCATTCACTTTGAATTAGTGAGGTTGCAAACACTTAGAGAATGATGGTTCACTGCAGCCATTTGAATCAGGAAATGATATAGGTGGGGTTTTCTTTTGGGGTTTGTTTTGCTGCTTGTACATTCTGATTGCTACCTTTAAAATCAAGGCAGCTGTTCTCCGCTTACCTTCTAAATTACTAGCCTGGCCTGGGATGAAGAAAAACCTAGCTGGTGGATAAGACCATAAGAAGAGCCCTGCTGGATCAGGCCAAAGGCCCATCTAGTCCAGCTTCCTGTATCTCACAGTGGCCCCACCAGGTGCCTCAGGGAGCACACAAGACAACAAGATACGTGTATCCTTTTGCCACTCCCTTGCACCTGGCACAGAGAAAACCTACTTCTAAAACCAGAAGGTTGCTTATGGTTTGTAATTTGTGATGGACGTTGCCTCCATTAATCTAACCAATCCCCTTTTAAAGGCATCTAGGCCAGGTGCCAGGATGACTGACTGTGACTTGGAGCATGCATGCAGGAATTAGGTGAACCACTGGTCTCTTCCAAATCCTGCAAGGAAACAGAGTCAGCTTCAGCAACAGAAGTGTTGTCTCTTGGAGCCACCTCCTAGGCATTGGTGCCAGCGACTTTCCCAAAGGGCACAGCAGCACCTGCTCAGCTGATGCCTATGGCAATGTCATTCTGTGGGTATGTCGTGTCAACGCAGGACACTGAAGGGCCTCCAGGGTTTCTTCAGACAGAGAAAACCTGCCCCACTCCCAGAATATCAGGCACACCTGGAGCCAGACCAGGACTCTCAAGTTTCTCTAGCCTCTCACCCATCTATAGCAACGGCTGTCATCCAAGAGGAAGCCTGCTGTCCTTTTTATTGAATTCCTTCAGAGTCACACAGAGGTTGAGTGAAGAGATGCATCTTGTGTTCTGTCCACAGTTTCCACAGCTTCTGTCTCCAAAGAACAGGGAGAAAAGTCTAAGGAGACAAGAACTGTGTGGGGCATACAGACAAGAAAGCCAAAAAAAAAAAAAGAGGAGTAAATAGACTGGGAAGACAAATGGAGCCCACAATCGAGCAAGAGGCAAAGGAAAACACTTTACCTATTTCTTTTATCAAGTGTGAATGGAGTTTATTTCCCCCCAAAAGGAGGACCTTCAGTGTGTTGAAAGATACCAGTTACTATTTGCAAAAGAACAGCAACAAGTGTTGCCAAGTATTAAAGCCAAGAACTAAAGGAGTGATTTGCGATTTAAACAAAAAATGTGTAGGTGTGCAGCAGGCATTCTCATATGTTTTAGTATTGCCACAGGTCAATATTATTTGCTTGGGAAGAAAAAAAATGGCACTTTTCAAGACCTGAACCACTAGGTGAATCAAATCAAACAACCAAAGTGAACAGATCTACCACGAAAATATATGTATTATAAATGCCCATCACAAAACGTTGCCATGTGTCCCTAGCCCCTAAAAGGATGACGTGTGTTAAGAGCAGGAGGTGTGGTCTAGTGGTTGAATTGAAGAACAACTTGCCTGAAGAACTTGCCTGAAGAACAACTAGGACGGGATCGGTTAGAGACAACCGGAAGCTGTCGACAAGCTACCAATAGCTGTGAAATCTCAGCTGACAATAGCTGTGAAATCTTTCTCTGTGGGAGAGAGGAGTCACTGTCGAACAAGCTCGAGTTCAAAACTGTGTGCAGCCAGTGAGATACCAGACCGTTGAAAGGAATCAGCTGGAGAAGACAGGTTCTATGCAAATAGAACATTTATTGTAAAAAACAACAACCCAAAACCTACCGGGGGGGGGGGGTTAGAAAAGCCTGCCTGTGGTAGGCTTGTGAAAAGCCTGCCTGTGTTAGAAAAGCCGCCGAGAAGAAATCTGATGACATAGAAGGGTGGTATATAAATATAGATGATGATGATGATGATGATTATGGGCACCAGCCAGCCTGAAACAGGAACCTTGTTGTGCTATTTGGAGCTGGGCATGAAGACTTCAATACAATATACAGCAATAAAGGACACAGATTTAGGGCCTCAAACCTGAACTGATTAGCACTATATAGCATAGCAGATGAGAGGCTCCTTGAGTGGGAAAGGTGTTCTTTTTCTCTTCTCTCCTTAAACGTCCTCATATAGTGCAGGGGGGGGGGAGATTTAAAACCTAATGACATGCATTCCTCTCCCCTCCCCACCAACTCATGTCTCCCCCAGGATAATTACCATAAGCTGCAAGGGGCTCAAACTGGCTAATTTCCCATCTTCTCCCCCCTCCAGTTTCTTAAAACAAACAAACAAACAAACAAACAAACAAACCTGACATCCTTATCCTTCTGTAGGCCCTAGAACAGTGATTCCCAAACTTTTTTGACCCGCTGCTCCCTTGACCATTGGTGACCATTGGCCGCGGCTCCCCATTACATTATGTTGATGCCTGCCAATTGGCATTGCACTGTTTTCTGAGACGATTCCGTGGCACTCCGCGGCTCCCCTGGGAGTCACACCTCCCAGTTTGGGAACCACTGCCCTAGAATGTTCCAGGGCCGAGAGAGTTTCTTTTCCTTTTAATTTAAAAAGGATATACCGGTACTTCTGCATCTGTGTGAGATTCCCTATGCAAATACCATTTTGTTTTCCGGTGGCCCCATTTTGCTTCCAAACTAATAGGCACAGAAATACCCATGTTTGGTGTTGGATGGAACAAATGTATCACCAGTTTCTAAAAGGAGTGCGTCTGTCCAGGACTTTGGCCAGTCTGGAGCCTTATAGCACTGCTTATGACTCATATGGGACACCTTTTTTTCCTTCCCTCCTGAACTTCCTCCACTGTGCTGCTATATAGTTTTAAAAGGCTCAGGACCATGTTTACTTTATTGCTATACAAACACACACACACACACACACACACACACACACACACACACACACACACACAGAGAGAGAGAGAGAGAGCTGCCTAGATTTTAGTCTAGGTTGGGGAGTGCTACCAAAAGGAAAAAAAAAGGTACCAGCAAAGGCAGGAATTCGCATCTTTGGCATTCAATGTCAACCCCAAAGTTTCCTCACTAGGCTGTAAGATTAGTTACTCTAGTATTTCCTTATTTCAATGCTCCCAACATTTCACAGGTCCTGAAAGCTCAGTGCCAGTTTTTAAGAAATATTTTTCTTTTAAAATGTACCACTTTGGGTCTGAGTATCTTGAAAGCTCAACCTTATTTTTGGGTAGTCCCATTTCACAGCCAAACTGATTGATGCTCCACCGCTGGAATTTGCTGTTAGTGGGGTGGTGATGAATGATGACAACGACGACAGCTAGAAGCCATTGAGAGAATTAACCCCAGTGAATTTATTTAATCTGGTTTTTTTTAAACGAAAGTAGGTAGTTTTTCTACTCTTTGGTCTGGAGCTCGTAAGGATGCTTTAGCACACCCAGTCAGAAGAAATGGTACACAAACCAGACAACTGATATTGTACCAGCTAAATAATAAAAACCATTGGATAAGCAGTGCTGACAAAGGTGTCTATATAAAAAGAGGGTTCCATTCCCGCAAAAAAAAGAAGAAAAAACAACAACATCCAGCTACCTTACATTTCCAATCTGTAAATCAGGGGCTTTCACCAGTGGAAATTTAGACAAGGTGCTCCCAAGAGACCTGATGCCATTTTCAAAGAGTAGAATCACTGTGAACAAAAAGTACACTAACTGCCTGAATAGAAACAGATTCACTATGTGTTATTTTAATTTGAAAGGCGAGACAGAAGTCTAGAATTCCTCTCCCCCCCCCCCAATTTTCCATCTACCCACCCTCACATTTAAATACCATGGCCCAATTTTCAATCACCAGCAGTCCTCTCTCTTCCTCCACAAGATGGCAGCAGGGAACATTTTGTGAAAGCTTTGTTGGCAAAACAAAACTGCAGCTGTGGAAGTAGCATGGGAAACCCCATCTGGCAAACAAGATTTCCTATTACAAGCATGTGGGTTCAAGACAGTAGAGTTCAGCTACTTTCACTCAAGGGCCACAACCAGCTTTTTATTTGGAAAATGTATGAGTACTGAAGTGGAAGATTTGGCATGTCATTTTTCTCCTCTTGGGCAATCCTCACGTCCCTCTCTCTCAGGCATATGATATGAGAGATGTTTGGCAGAAGTTGGTGCCTCCCCTCTCTGCTCCCTCCTCTCTCCCTGTTCACTTTGGATGAAACCCAATCTCTGCTGGCTGGCCTGTTGTGCCACACAAATATCTCAGAGTACAAAATCCTTCGTGCACACAGTATTCTTCATTTGAGCACTCCCTCGCCTTGGAGTGGATCCAGTTTCTCTCATAGCCTAAAGTTTCCTCCCTGTGCAAAAGGCGCCAGCTAAAACTCTAAGAGGCTCAACATTTGTTGGAAAGTCAAACTCACAGTGCCAGAACAAGGGGAAAGCAGTCCAAACTAGAGACACTGGAAAAGTTGGCTTTTTCTTTTTTGCAAGCTTTTAATTGGTAGTGTCCATTTTTTCCTCACTTGCTCCAGTTATTGGTATATACAGTACCAGATCTTTGTTATACAGTGGTACATATTCGGTTGAAAGAACAACAGTCTTGTTAATTTGTTACAAACACTAATTTTTGCTAGTCACTACTATTATTATCATAAGATGATAGTGTACTGAAACTCTGAAAATTACCGTATTTATTGGCGTATAAGACGCACTTTTTTGTCTAAATTTGTGACCCAAAATAGTAGGGTGCGTCTTATACGCCAATACTAAAAAAATCCCTCCTTCCCCCCGTTTTAAAGCATTTTTAGGCTTACCAGGTTTTTTTCCGGAGCCGGAGAGCTCCCTTGTGCTTTTTTTCCCTGACTAATCTATCCGATCTACAGCTGTTTGTCGGGTTTAATTTATGCACGTGCATGAGTTGAGCTTCTCAGCAGCCAGCAGAGGGTGCTGTGCTCCTCAGTTCAGTTCAGCTGAGCTGCAGAGGGCGTGGTCTTCCCAGCTCTCCTGGATGCTGAATGAATGCAGCTTGGGTAAGCTTCTGAACTGGGCCTAGTTGGGAGGCTTTGGAAACTGTGCATAGGTGGGGTGGGGTAAGAGTTGAGTCTGGGTTTTTTTTTTTTTTTTGTACTTTTATGTTTTTTACTTTGGAAACTGTGCATGGGGTGGGGTGGGGTGGGGTGGGGTGGGGGAAAAGAGTTGAGTCTGGGGTTTTTTGTACTTGGGGTAAATGTTTTTTACTTTGGAAACTGTGCATGGGTGGGTTTGGCAAAAAAGAGTTGAGTCTGGGGGTTTTTTATACTTGGGATTTATGTTCTGGTGCATTTTGTTCATGTGTCTTATTGCTGTGTGTTTTAAAAGAGATCCTGGTATTTTTGTGCAATTTATGTAAATTAGCTAATTAAGCAGCCAAGCAGTAAGTGGCCAAGTGGCCCAAAAATGCTTTAAATGTTTTTTTCTTGAAACCCAGGGCCAAAAGGAAGGTGCGTCTTATACGCCGGTGCGTATTATACGCCAATAAATACGGTATGTTGTGTGGTCTGTTTTCTATTGGAAAAGGAAGTGTAACATTTAAAGCTCAATCTTTAAATTAAATGAATAATGGATGATGAATTCAGATTTATACCCTATTCTATCCCAAGGGCTCAGTTTAGGTAATTTCAGTGTGATCTTGCTTTATTGCCTTTACAGTGCAATCCTATGCATAGCGACACAGAAGCAAGTTCCCCTGAATTCAAAGAGCTCATGTCTAGGAAACAGAGCACAAATTGCAGCCGGGCAGCCCAATCCTGCCTAACACGCCCTGCGATGCAGCAAGGCCGGTGCAGCCAACACTGCATCCAGGGCACAAAGAGGTAGGCTGGAGGTCACCTTGGGGAAAGGGAATGTTTCCTTACCCCAGGTAAAGCTCCAGCCTCCCGAACAGGTCTCCTCAGATCCACACCAGCTATTTAGCTGGCATAAGTCTAGGAGGCCCATGTCAGGAGAAATGCCTGGGAGGGGGATAGGACAGTGCATGCTGCCACCCCCTGATCCACCCACCCCTGCCCCTGCACCACGTGGCCCAGCTGCGCCTTACCTACACCGCACGCCATTTGGATATGGTCCACAGGGGCCGGCGTAGTCTATGCACTGACCTGGGACCAGCGCAACTGCCTTACAGCAGCTTTGGCAACAGTCCTGGGCCGGCGCAGTTGTCCTACGCTGGCTTAGCAGCTGGGTAGGATTGTGCCCTTAGTCTGTTAACCTTCACAGAAACTTAGAGGCAGGTCATTCCAATTCTCATTTTTTTAGGGGGCAACAGAAACGAAGACCTTGTTCTTAAAGGGGCAGATGAGATGATAAACTTGTTTCTGGATTGTACTATTACATACTGCAGGTGGTAACTCAGATGACTGAAAACTCCTCCTTACCCAAAACTTTGCTCTACATAGAAAATTAAATGCTAGGGAAAAGACATGTAACTAGCATATCCCCCCCCCCCATGCCAGTTTCCTGTGTAAAGTACTTTTGTACTGCAGAGCATTAAATTATGTGGCTCCTCCAATGGTAGTCTGAAGTGCTGTAGCCCTCATTTGCTACTTGCTAGAAAAACTAAGCCAGAAAGGCCTCCCAGAGATGAAATATGAACTCAGGTCTTCCAAGTTCAACACATTAACTTGTCTTTTCATTCTATGTAAAGCACTCTGTACATGAATGGTGCCATATAAATAACGACAAAAGCAGCAGCAGCATTAGCTCACTTCAGCTCATTGCCGCATGCCAGCCAGTGAACTGGTTTGTTCATAACACTTTTTATGCCACTTTGAGGAGCTGCTGTCCCATGTTGTGTAGAAGAAGTCTGGTTACTTTCTTCTGACAAATTGTGGAGGATGAATGATAATCCTGGATAGTTTTTTTTCCAACAAAGCAAAACACAGGCACTGCAAGGAACCAGATACTCTCAGTTTATAAAACTTGCATTCAGCGCATACCCCCCTTCTATGATTTTATGACATACATAAAGCAAAACAATAAAAACAATTTCCAACATACGGAAGTGTTTAGGATTTCTGTGTGCCATAGGCAGAGCATTCCATTCATTTTGCTGTTCTGTCCATGGTATTCCTTTCCAACTGTTTGTAGCTTGTGCCAAGTGAATTGGTTTTGCCACCTGTCCCTGTGAACAAAACAAACCGCCAATGTTTATTGTCATGTGTTAACGCAGGGGTTCTCAACCGGTGGTATGCGTACCATCAGTGGTACTTTGGGGTACCTCTGTTGGAACTTGGACTGTGAGGGGCCCCTGAACTTCGCATGGACCCCATGAAAACAAGGCACTTTTAACACCGCGTTTTTGCTCCCACCTTTGGCCAAGCCTCTCAGGAGCACAGAAAACAGCCCCTCCCCCACATACATGCAACCTACCACAATTCTATGTCCTTCTACAAAGCTGGCTATTCCTTGCACACACTGGGGTAGTGAGTGTATAATTTCAGTTCACTGAAAAATGCTGTGTTTCCTCCTGTTTTCTCTCATTTTAAGGAAGTCACCCTCTTCTACACACTAAGGAGCCTACAACCATTCCAAGGCTGAGAGTATCCCGGATATAAGCTGTGGTTATCTTGGTTTGTTACCAGCAGCAGAAAATAGGCATTGATACCTTCCTTAACCTAGTAATCCTCTCTCATTGACAACCTAAGTCACTGCAAAAAGCATACTGTATTTCATAGAGCGGCATTTTTTAAAGAAATAACTCCCACTGCTGCATGAAGACAGCTGTACTCCCTTGACAGCTGCGTCTTTCAACTGTGTAGTTTTGGATATATAGGAGAGTTGACAGAAGTTATTGGGCTCAAGTAATTTTCTTTTATAGTGCAAAGAATTATGACAAACCTTAACATACTTGAATCAAAATGACAGCTCATGAAATAATGTTTTTCATTTTACACAGCCTGCCCTGTCTGACCCAGCTATCAATTGAGCAGCCTGCCACAATGATTATTTCATCTGTCACAATGAAAAACTTTATTGCAAATTACAAATGCTCCAGTACAGAAAACCTTGCCTGCCCCAGAGACAATTCTAACTTAACTCTGTGCTTATTTGCAACTGTTGAAAGAATATAGTTGCCTGTACAGGAATAACATGTCCAAGTTATACTGCATGCATTTTCAGATCCAGTAGGTCTAACTTCAGACTGAACTGTTTGGTTGTTTTTTTTTAAACATCAGCATTCAGGATTAAGTTATATAAATGAAATGTAGATTCACTTTAAAATATAGTTTCTCCTGTTTATTTTTATTTATTTAATAGAATTACCGTATATCCCATCCCCCCCTCAAGGTGGCTTATGAAGGTTCATAAAAACATTAACACAGTGGAACAAACAATACTCACAATAATAAAAAATAAAATACAGATAAAAACACTAGAACAGCAACAACAACATGTTTACAAAACCCTTAAAAGCAAAAACAGCAACAGCAGGATAAATTCATGTAAGCAAAATAAAAACTAAAGCAAAGCAAATACCAACAGGACTAAGATAAAAAAAAAGCTAAGTGAAAAAGGAGTCTTCAGTTCTCACTAGAAGATTAACAGGGAGGGCAGAATTCTTAGTTAAATGGGGAGAAATGCCATGGTAATAATAGTGCCGCCACAGAGAAGGCCCTATCCCTTGTCAATGTGGCTTCCGCCAGTGGTGGCACATGTAGGAGGGCCCCCTCTGCTGACCTCAAGGGATGAAGCAGTTCATATGGGAGAAGGTGGCTCCTCTACCCACCCTGGTCCCAAGCTGTATAGGGCTTTAAATGTCAAAATGTTTAGTTTAGTGCTAATACCGTATTTCTTCGATTCTAAGATGCACGTTTTTTTCCTAAATTTAGCAATTCAAAAAAGGAGGTGCGTCTTAGAATTGATGATGTGCAAATTGCACCCCCAAAATGCCACCTTCTTACTTACCAGGGCTGGTGGGGGCTTCCAGGATGCCTGCGTGACCACCTGCAGGCCTCCCCGATCTTCAGTTCGGCGAAAAAAAGCATTTTTTTGCCATTTCCGGTTTTTGCGAAAACTGGAAGTGCCCGAAAATAGCCGTTTTTCGCTGAACTGAAGATCGGAGAGGCCTACAGAGGGGCGCGTAGGCCTCCCTGATGTTCAGTTCAGCAAAAAAACGGCTATTTTCAGGCACTTCCGGTTTTTGCAAAAATTGGAAATGGCCGAAAACCACTGGTTTTCGCTGAAGCCCCCACAAGTCCTGGTAATAAGTAAGAAGGTGGCGTTTTGGGGGTACAATTTGCACATAAATCCGGGGGGGGATTTTTCCTGCTGGTGGTAGCGAAATTAAAGGTGCGCTTTAGAATTAATGGCACCTTCGAATGGAAGAAATATGGTAATAAAAAGAGGAGCTAAAGGCAATAACCATATTCTACAATGTAGGTTCAGATCCCCCGTTAGATCCCCCATCACTGGCAAGCTGGAGGCTCCAGTTTTTCCAGTGCGTGTCTTGTGTTCAACCTGGGAGCTTTTGAAATTCAAGTCCCGTCCCGTCCCCCCAAGCACTGGCCAGTTTTCACCTGCCAGTTTCCCTTCCCCCCTCCTTCCACATCCTTACCTTTTTTTTTTTTCTTAATCCATATCACTAGGTTTGCTTGCTGTGGACACTGCTAATTTGCCATTACACAGGGCTGGGCAGGAATTTTCCCGGTTGACATAAGTGCTGGGTTTTCACTTTCCTTATAGGACGCTTGCTTGCAACACCGTTTGTATTCTGCTGTTTATGCTGTTCAGTTGTCAATTGTCACAACTTCTTGCTTTCACTCACTTACAGGCGACCAGACATTGGGCAGGACCTAGTGTAGGAGGTGGGCTCTCAGCACAATCTCATAGTCAGGAGCCCCTCTCTAAGAAGCTAGGGGACTACTGAGGCCCAGTCCACACCCATTGGCAGGGTGGCCATCCACTCCACAGGCAGGTGTTGAGGGTCATGAAAACAGCATCAGATATTGGTCGTCTCAGTTTTCCTTCCTCACCAGTAATCGTTGTGCTGCCCAGAAGCTGAGCTGGGCTAATTGTCACACCACTTGGACTGCAAACAAGCCAAGGAATGCTCCTTTCCCTGTGCTATGCTGCCTGATCTCAGTTAAGCTGTAGCCGATAAAAAGCTGTGACCTGTTATAAATCTTACCAGCTACTGTTTGTCTTTCATGTGTTTTCTCCCTCTGCTGGGGTGCTCCCAGCTGCAGTTACAAAAAACAAAAACGCAAAAAAACACCCTTCCTTTTGCCCATCCTAAATCTCCTGCCAAGGAGTTTAATTGGACTGCGTGCCCTGACTGGTGGCAGATCTCCAAGGTTGCAAGCAACAGACTCTTTCCCAAGTCCGGCTGTCCAAGTAACTTTAAGTGGAGATGCCTTGGGCCTTCAGATTGAAGAGCTTCAAAGCAGAAATTTGGCACTTGATTTTGCTCTTGCAAATGTTTAGTATTTTAAATTTCAAATGTTCAAACTATTTCATTTTTGGTTTTGAAATTTGATTTTGAGGGACACTTACATCAAGTCTTGTTGATGAATACTACTGATGTTAAGTATCAATTCAATATACAAGTCAGTTGTTTGCAGAGTGAAAGCAGTGTTTCAGAACATAAATCAGAGGACAAAAGAATGGGAGTAGGCTCTGATCCTAATCCATTTAGGGCAGCGGTTCTCAAACTTACTGGTCGTAGAACCCGGAAATAAGTGCTGATGGAGTGAAAACACGCGATGTGCTGACTTCATCAGCACTTACTTCCGGGCTCCACAGCTGCCGTCAACCTTCAAATCAGCTTAAGGTGATCAGGGCAGGCAGGAGGGCCCACCAGAGCCGTGAAAACATGGCACGCAACGCACAGCAAGCACTGCAGAGCCTCAGCTCCGTGCTCCCCCGCATCACATTATGGTTGCACTGCCGGCCAGCTCACGTCCCGCAATACCCCTGGAAACCTCTGCATTTAGGGCATTAAAGAGCTACCATCTTGATGGACCTGGAAACTAACTGAAAGCCAGTGCAATTCTTTTAGTACTGGTATAATGCAAGCTCTGTGGTCAATTCCAAATAACTTCCACATTTTGAACTAACTACAGATTGTGAACAGTTTTCAAGAGCAGCCACATGTAGAGTGCACTGTACCGGTCTACTCACAAGGTGGTTGTTGTTGTTGTTGTTCAGTCGTTAAGTCGTGTCCGACCCTTCGTGATCCCATGAACCACATCCCGCCAGGCCTTCCTGTCCTCCACTATCTTCCTGAGTTCGCTCATTTTCATGTTCGTTGCATCGGTGATGCTGTCTAACCATCTCATCCTTTGCCTTCCCCTTCTCCTTTTGCCTTCAATCTTTCCCAGCATCAGAGTCTTCTCCAGAGAGTCCTCTCTTCGCATTAGGTGGCCAAAATATTTGAGCTTCAGCCTCAGTACCTGTCCTTCCAGGGAACAGTCAGGGTTGATTTCATTTAGGATTGACTGATTTGATCTCCTAGCAGTCCAAGGGACTCTCAGGAGTCTTCTCCAGCACCACAGCTCGAAAGCATCTATTCTTCGGCGCTCAGCCTTCCTTATGGTCCAACTCTCGCAACCATACATTGCTACTGGGAACACCATCGCCCTGACTATACGAACATTTGTTGGCATGGTGATATCTCTGCTTTTTATTATGCTGTCTAAGTTTGCCATTGCTTTCCTTCCAAGGAGTAAGCATCTTTTAATTTCATGGCTGCTGTCTCCATCTGCAGTGATCTTGGAGCCCAAAAAAGTAAAATCTGTTACTGCTTCCATTTCTGCCCCTTCTATTTGCCAGGAATTGATGGGACCAGATGCCATGATCAAAGTTTTATTAATGTTGAGTTTCAAGCCAACTTTTGCACTCTCCTCTTTCACCCTCATCAAGAGGCTCTTTAGTTCTTCTTCACTTTCTGCCATTAGGGTGGTATTGTCTGCATATCTGAGGTTGTTGATATTTCTCCCGGCAATCTTGATTCCGGATTGCGATTCATTCATCCCTGCATTTCTCATAATGTACTCTGCATATAAGTTAAATAGGCAGGGTGACAATATACAGCCTTGCCGTACTCCCTTCCCAATTTTGAACCAGTCAGTTGTTCCATGGCCGGTCCGAACTGTTGCTTCTTGACCCGCATACAGGTTTCTCAGGAGACAGGTAAGGTGGTCTGGTACCCCCATCTCTTTAAGAATTTGCCACAATTTGTTGTGATCCACACAATCAAAGGCTTTTGCGTAGTCAATGAAGCAGAAGTAGGTGTTTTTTTGGAACTCTCGTGCTTTCTCCATGATCCAGCACATGTTGGCAATTTGATCTCTAGTTCCTCTATCTCTTCGAAACCGAGCTTGTACTTCTGGTAGTTCTCAGTCCATGTACTGCTGAAGCCTAGCTTGTAGGATTTTGAGCATAACCTTGCTAGCATGTGAAATGAGTGCAATCGTGCGGTAGTTTGAACACTCTTTGGCACTGCCCTTCTTTGGAATTGGAACATAAACTGACCTTTTCCAATCCTTTGGCCACTGCTGAGTTTTCCAAATTTGTTGGCATATTGAGTGCAGCACTTTCACAGCATCATCATTTAGGATTTTAAGTAGATCAGCTGGGATACTATCATCTCCGCTAGCTATGTTGTTAGTAATGCTACCTAAGGCCCACTTGACTTCACTCTCTAGGATGTCCGGCTCTGGGTCAGTGACCACACCAGCGTGGTCATCAGGAACATTAAGATCTTTCTTGTATAGTTCTTCTGTGTATTCTTGCCATCTCTTCTTAATCTCTTCTGCTTCTGTTAGGTCTCTGCCTTTTCTGTCCTTTATCATGCCCATCTTTGCACAAAACGTTCCCTTGATATCTCCAATTTTCTTGAAGAGATCTCTAGTCCTCCCCATTCTGTTGTTTTTCTTGATTTCCTTGCATTGTTCATTTAAGAAGGCCTTTTTATCTCTCCTTGCTATTCTCTGGAAATCTGCATTCAGTTGTTTATATCTTTCCCTTTCACCCTTGCTTTTCGCATTCCTTCTTTCCACAGCTATTTGTAAAGCCTCCTCTGACAGCCACTTTGCCTTCTTGCATTTCTTTTTCTTTGGGATGGTTTTAGTTGCTGCCTCCTGTACAATGTTACGAACTTCCGTCCATAGTTCTTCAGGCAGTCTGTCTACCAGGTCTAATGCCCTGGTAACTCACAAGGTTACCACTGCACAAAGATGGCATGTATTTACGGGTATGTTCTGGGAAGGACACAAAGGTAATCTCAGGCATCACCTATAGCAGGATCGCACAAGCATCACACATTAATCCTATCTCCCCTACACTGATTCACAGCATCTTGGCTAAGAACATAAAAGTGACTGTGGTGAACAAGACTGGAAGTCTATCAAGTCCAGCATCCTCTTTCATGTGGTGGCCCAACAGGGGAAAAAAGAAAGCCCTTTAAAAAGTCCATAAGAAAGGAACGTTGCTCCCCATCCCCCCCCCCCCCCCCCCAGTAAAGGTATTCGGTGGCATATTACCTTTGGGTATGATTATCATAGCTTATCACTTCTACAAATTGTTGAATTGTTGAGGTATCTTTCTCATGCGAACCTAATTTGATTCTGTTTTCTGTTTGCGACATACTATGGAACTGAGTTTCAGCCTTTCCATTTAAGTTTTCTAATAGGAAAAATAAAAATGAAATGTCTTTTTATAGTCCTGTCTGAAAAGAAAAAACGTATGACAAAACATTCTTTCATACAGAGAAAAATATCTATATAAACTTTTTTGCAACTTTTGAACATATTCATTTTGATTCTGCTGGAATATTCTTTTTTTTAAAAAAAATAGTGTGTCTTTTTCTTTTTTAAAGCAGAGCATTTAGAAATGCTCCCTTACTAATTTTGAAATGGATGCCCAACCACACAATCCAACAGGGCCCTCAACGTCGTCTTACCACACAGATACAACATTATGATATAGTATTTATCTCCCTCCTGCAATACACCCCAATGTCTGTTTCTGCCTCTTTCTGGATCATCTCAGAACCCTGATCCAGAGTACATCTGGGCTTTCTGCCTCCTCTTCCCTAGTAGACCAGATGGAAGGGAGGCCTCAGGCTGCCAGACAGGCACTTCATTGCCAGGCTGAGTTTACACATGGGCCTATCATTGCTGCTCTTCCTGAGGTATTAAAGGAAAGATTGGAGCCAGGGTAAGATATATTTTCACATTTTATACCACCCTTTCTCCAAGGAGCTCAGAGTGGTGTATATAGTTCCTCACAACAACCCTGTGAGGTAGGTGAGATTGAGAGACAGTGACTGGCCCAAGGTCACCCAGGATGCTTCATAGCTGAGAGGGGATTTGAACCTGGATCTTCCAGGTCTAAGTCCAACTCCCAAACCACTACACCATCCTGGCTCTCAGAGATCCCACAGGGGACATTGTGTCCCTTGCTCTTGCAGCCTCCTGAGGCAGAGAGCCATCTGCGGGTGGCCTCCGACTGCCCCTCAAGGGTACCGACTCCCCAAAACCTTCATCTGTACTGGGGAATGCCACAGGATTCTGCACTTCCTCTTCAGATGAAGTTTTATCAGGTCCAAAGTATGAGCATTGACATACTGACACATGTTCAGCTTTAATAGCTGGAAGACCAGGGGTCACAAGTAGTACCACCATGTTTATATTGCTCCTACAAAACATGTTTGTTTAGATAATAGCTTCAGAGTCATTTTGATTAAGAATTGGAGAAGTCCATTAACTCCATCAACAGATGCATAAAGTAATAAAACCTGGGTTATGTGAGAGAGGAACAAACTAATGTCTGGGAGTTTGTTTTGTTTACTTGAAAACAAGTTCATCCTGTATGTTCAACTTCAGATGCTGTGTTGCATCAGTGCTGAAGTGCTCACTTATAAGGTCAGGTCTTATTTAGCATGCAAATGGACACAGGCAACACTGGCCAATTCTGTCAAAGTCCTTACATTAAATGCACAAAAAAAGATGGCTCTTTTCCCCTCTTCTTCCTTTCAGGGCCTTCATACTCCGATGCTTCGTTGCCCATCACAACGACTGCTGGACCGAATAGTGCGGCGATATGCTGAAGTGCCAGATGCTGGTAGTGTCTACATGGATCATTTCACAGACCGGGATAAACTTCGCCTTCTCTATACATTATCAGTTAATGCACATCCCATTATCTTACAGGTATAACTGCATTTTCTTCCCTGTAGTGTGAATCTTTATCCTAAGATCCAATTTCAAGTCATTGTGAGCAACAGGAGCAAAGAAAATGTGGGTTGGAAAGAAATAGATTGGTAGATTTCATAGTCACTGTGCTGAACAGTAGTTGTAACCAGGGCCAGCCCGTCCGGGAGGCCAACTGAAGTGCTCAACTCAGGCAGCAGACCAGCAGGGGGCACCCACTTCCGCCAACCACCGATCTTCCACTTCCTGGGTTGGATATGGGAGAAGGGGACAAAATGGAAGTCTGGAGGAAGAGAGCGCATGGGCTAGAGTGTTGGAGGAGCAGAGGCTGGCATGTCACCAGGGCAGGGGGCAGCATTTAGCACAAGATGTAAATTTGAGCAAAACAAAAGGCAGCTTTACATGAAAGAAACAAAGAATAGAAAAGGAGAGTGCATTCTTTTTGACCATTTGTACATGTGCACAAAAATCCTGGGTATTTATTTATTTATTTATTTAAAAAATTTATATCCCGCCTTATCCCATGCCGAGGCAAATGCCCAAGGCGGCTTACAACAAAAATTAAAAACAGTTTAAAATACAAACAGTTTAAATACATAATTTAAAAACAATAAAAACAATAATATCAATAAAAACCACTGGGGGGCAACAGTAGGGAGCACAAAAGCAACATGGCAGAGCATCTTGAGACACAGGAGGCAGGCTACAACCCATCACCCAAACGCAAGACGAAACAAAAATGTTTTGAGCCCTCGCCGAAAAGTCATGAGGGAGGGGGTGGTTCTCAAATCCCCTGGCAGGGAGTTCCACAGTTGTGGCGCCACAGCAGAGAAAGCTCGCCCACGTGTTGCCACTCCCCTAACTTGCGATAGAGGTGGTACACGCAGGAGAGCCCCCTCAGATGACCTAAGAGAGCGGGCCGGAATGTATGGGAGAAGGCGGTCCCTCAGATATCCTGGACCCAAACCGTGAAGGGCTTTAAAGGTCATTACCAGCACCTTGAATTGGGCTCGGAACCGAATGGGCAGCCAGTGCAGCCGCTGAAGCAGCGGCTCAACAGAGTCAAACCGCCTAGCTCCAGCAACCACCCGGGCCGCCGCATTCTGCACTAATTGCAGCTTCCGAACCGTCTTCAAGGGCAGCCCCACGTAGAGCGCGTTGCAGTAATCCAGTCTTGAAGTCACTAAGGCGTGGACCACCGTGGTCAGGTCCGATCGACTCAAGTACGGCCGCAGCTGGCGCACCAGCCGAAGCTGGGCAAACGCACCCCTGGCCACAGCCGCCACCTGGCTTTCCAGGGAGAGCTGTGAATCCAGAAGTACTCCCAAGCTGCGCACCTGTTCCTGCAGGGGGAGTGCAACCCCATTCAGAACGGGCAGATGACTCAGTACCTGCATCGAAGCTTTCCTGACCAGTAGGACCTCTGTCTTTTCTGGATTCAATCTCAACCTATTAGCCCTCATCCAGACCCCAACCACCTCCAGGCAGCGCTCTAGGACTTCCACAGCCTCCCTGGAGCGAGATGGCAAGGAGAGGTAGAGTTGGGTGTCGTCAGCGTATTGGTGACACCCAACTCCGAATCCCCGGATGATCTCTCCCAACGGTTTCATGTAGATGTTGAAAAGCGTGGGAGACAGAATAGAACCCTGTGGCACCCCACACTGTAAAGGGCAGGGTGCCGAACAGGCATCTCCCAGCATCACCATCTGGGACCTGTCAGCCAAGTAGGAATGGAACCACTGCAAAGCAGTGCCCCCTAGTCCCAACTCAGCCAATCGGCCCAGAAGGATACCATGGTCGATGGTATCGAAAGCCGCCGAGAGGTCCAAAAGGACCAGCAGGGATGCACTCCCCCTGTCCAGTCCTCGGCGAAGATCATCCAGCAGGGCGACCAAGGCTGTCTCCGTCCCAAAGCCCCGCCTGAAGCCAGACTGAAAAGGGTCCAGATACTCCGTTTCATCTAGTATCCCCTGGAGCTGAGACGCTACCACCCGCTCAATCACCTTACCCAAAAAAGGCAGATTGGAAACTGGCCGATAGTTATTTAAATTGGAGGAATCCAAAGATGGTTTTTTCAGGAGGGGACGCACAATTGCAGTCTTCAGGATGCTAGGCATCACTCCCTCCCGCAATGATGAATTCACAATAGGTTCCACCCAGTCGGCCAGCCCAACCCGCGCAGATCGTAATAGCCAAGCTGGGCAAGGGTCAAGCGGGCACGAAGACGATCTCAAACTACAGAGGACCCTATCCACATCCTCAGGCTGTATGAGGTGAAAAGAATCCAAAACGATGGAATTGACAGATGCCGTAGGGACAACTTCTGGAACTGTTAAACCAGAGTCCAAGTCGTGGCGAATCTGAGCGATTTTATCTGCGAAGTGCCGTGCGATCTCATTGCAGCGGTCCGTTGAACACTCCAACTCACTTGCTACAGGAGCCGAGTGGAGCAGATCCCGGACAACTCGGAAGAGCTCCGCTGGCCGGCTACTCGCAGACGCAATGGTGGCAGAGAAAAACGCCTTCTTCGCTGCCATCACCGCCACGGAGTAGGCCCTAAAATGGGCTCTAGCCCGTGTTCGGTCAGATTCATCACAAGTTTTCCTCCACCGTCGCTCTAGGCGTCGGCCCAGTCGTTTCATTGCCTGCAGCTCCTCAGTAAACCAAGGAGCCGCCTTGCTTTTAGTGAGTCAAAGTGTTGCTTCATATGCCACAGTACTATAAACCCTGAATCATGCCAGATCTTAAAATTAACGTCTTTGGGGTGTCAGGTGGAAGACTGCAAAAGCCGAGTCCCATTCACTTGAAATACCAGGCACTGAATCTGGGGGCCTTGTGCCAATTCTGACTGAAGCTGTTCCTGGATATTTATTTTTTTCCTTCAACATGGTATAATGTTGGAAACTTCTAGAGGTCCTGGATTGCTTTTAGTAGTCATCTGGAGATTCACAATCCTGGAGAGTTGGCAACCCTACTTGTACATGTAAAACATGTGCACTACTACCAAGCTACAGGCCTTAAAGCAAGAATGTTTGGGCTATGGCACAGAAACTCTAGTAATAGACCTACATTGTTTTCAGTGAAGATATACCTCTTGATTATTCCTATTTGTTCTTCCTCCAAGTGAAATATGCATCTAATGGAACTCCAACAAAATCTCTCAGGCATATGATTAGTTAAAAGGGACTTCGAGTTTCCTCGAAGTTGGAGTTGCTGTAAAACCAAGAGTCCAAAGTATCCCTCCGTCCTTGTGCATGTTTTTTGTTGTTGGCTTATTACAGGTCTTTGCTTCCCATTCTATTATCGTGCAAGACTTTCAAGCAGATCTAGGTTTCTGGGAGAGACTGGCAGAAGTTGCAGGAGTAGTGCTATTGCATTGGGAGGGATTGATGTTGCCACAAATCTGGTATTGCTACGTGTTTGCATTCAGCACCCCATATAACACATATTTGTGACTAAACAGCATATTACAAAACACTATGAGCTTTCAGCTCTTTGTCCTTCAAGAGAAAACTTACCCTGTCAAGCTGTCCTTGAACTTTTCACTGCTCACAGAAGTGAAGATAGAAAAAGATTATAATTATGAACAATTGCAGGGGCTCTAAAAATAATGGATGTATTCTATAGTCACATCATGGTATAAAAAGTTCCACATTCTTACTGACATCCTTTGCATTTCCTTTCTTTGGCAGATTTTCCCTGGAGCAGAAGGATGGCCCTTTCCAAAATACCTGGGGTCCTGTGGCCGGCTGATAGTCACTATGAGCATCAGGCCTTTGAAAGAATTTTATGGCTCACCTTCAGATATGGCAACAGACTTGGCTCTCCAGCTCCTCACTATCATTGATTCCATGAGGAATAATGACCTGAACTATTTATTTTACTTCACCCATGTTGATGCTGGCACTTTTGGTGTTTTCAACAATGGACATCTGTTCATCCGGGATGCCAGCACACTGGGCGTCATTGACAAGCAGGAAGGTACTCAGCTTCATCTTTGAATAAGCATCTGTCACAAGAGGATACAAGGCGGCAGGAGGAAAAATAGATATTATTCACCTGCCTTAAAAAAAAAACTGTCTTCAAGCATATACTGTACTGGTAAATCAATTAAAAATACAAGATGCAGCATTTAGGGCAATCTGTACACAAAACACTAAGCTCCCAGATTCTGTGTAGCTGTGAAACTAAGGCTGCAATCCTATATGCACTTTCCTGGGAGTAAGTCCCATTAAACACAGTGAAACTTACTTCCAAGTAGTCATGCCTAGGATTGCACTGTAACACACCTGAACTTGCACAGGTTTGGTCAGAGATTAAATCAAACTATTATATTATAATACAAAATATAATTTAAGCAATTCTGGAGAGTTCTAAAGTGTAGCAAGGGACATATGAAATAGAATGCTGGTAATTGGAGATGTACGTGCTCTAATTGACGATCATGGACAAAGTGAGGGCACAGGGAACCCTTACAAAATCATTGACAGCTGTCACCACACCAGCTCTCTCTTAAATAGGTGCTTGGGAAACATAAGAGTCCCAATAACTAAAAGTCCCATACTCTTTGTAGCTTTGTAGCACACCAAGTGGTAGTGTAGATGGGCAGAGTGAAGAAACCTAGAGACAGAATTTTAATTTTTAAAAAGAAACATTATTAAAGGAAAGCAGAACTTGCATGAAGAGACCAAAGTTCTAAAGAAGCAAAGTTCTCAAAAAGAGCGAGTTCAAAAGATACCAACAATTCATAAGAACAACATTACACACCTGACCTGTTATATTAGTCTGGCCTAGAAGTCCTCTCTTCATATACTTGGCTGCAGAAAATGTAATGCATCTCTAAAGAAGGATGCAGGCACATATTGACGGAGGCAAGAGACAAAGCAGGAAACCAACCTGCGCACAGACACACGCATGAACACACAGGGCATGATGAAGTAGCATCTCTTCATAGGCCCAGGAAGGCCTTGTTTTTTACCTCTTGGCTTTATCTTTTAAATAGGCAGCCGCAGAAACAATCTCGCACAGCGAGGAAGGAACTGACACACTTTGGGACATGGCCCAATCCCTGTCAACAAGCAGTAGCAGGGCTAGGCTGGTGCTGTCCAAACAGAGACAATGACATAATTCCTAATTCTGCTTTATAGGAAACAGAGTAAGCATCTTTTAACTGCTGAGCTATCCAGAACATTTTACATCCAGTTTTACTGAAAGGAAACAATTGTTCTCAGACAGTCCAAACAAACTGATTTAACATAACAAAATAGAAAGGGGAAGTCTTTGTATCCAAGTGACAGACTTTAATTCATTAAAAAAATGGCATGTACATGCATATACATCCAGCAAAGAGGCTGGTTTCAATGACTTTTGTAGGCCTCATATATGGTTAGTAATGATCACATTTACCGTATATCCCACCCTTCCTCCAAGGAGCTCAGGGTGGCTTTATGTGATTCTCTTCCTCCCCACTTTCATTCTTACAACAACACTGTGAGGTAGATTAGGTTGAGAGATAGGGACTGGCCCAAGGTCACCTAGGCTGAAATCCTATACAGACTTACTTGGGACTATGTCCCATGGAAATCAATAGAACTTACTTCTGAATGGATATTTATAGGATTGTGCTTCAAGTGAGCTGCACAACTGAGTGAGGATTTGAACATGGGACTCCAGTCCTAGTCCAACACTCTACCACCACACCACACCACACCACATTCAGCTGATTTTCTTCATATTAGTAGGTTAGAAGAAAAGGGAGAGAACTAGCAAAACATTCAGGGATGAGAAAAGATTGAGGGAAGCCCCCAAATGGCTGGTTTTCAAATCAAAGACTATCAAAGCAAAGACTGGGAAAAGCATTCTATATCATTCAGGCAGCCTCATAATACTGCCTGAATGATATAAGATGGGAAGCATGGATACCAAGGGGCTAAGTTCAAGTTTACCTAGGGTTGGGAACCTAAAAGGAAGACTTGCAGACTTCACCATCTTAAAAAAAAAATAGATAACATGCTATGTTCATCATCTGATCATTGGGACAATCTGTTACAATTCAGCCTTTGGAGAAATTTGGAGATAAACAGAGGAGAGGCTCCCTTCCGCCTCTGATTACTGTTTGTTGACTAACTTTATGATTTGCTAAGGGAAGACCCCCTTCCCCAGGCTATTGGAAGGGGCTGGGGTAGATTGACTCAAGGACTGGTGGAGTCTACTTTTTCCACAATTTTTAATAGGTTTCAGCTTCCACTTCATCTTGCAATGTTTAGGTCCAGTTTCAAATGTTAAATAGAAACCAATGCTAAGGAAAAAAAAACCCCACATAGTACAGTCAATATGGGACTATAACCTTTTAGAGTGCAGTGCAGGGGTGGGTGGGTTTCGGGTCACCTGTTTGAATGGTTTGCCCTGCATATGGAAAGATAACATGTCAGGGAATAGGCTGGGATTGAATTCTTTCTAATATGCTAGTTTTCTATATGCAAGTTTGTTTGTTTTTCAGATGTACAGGAATATTTTCTTATTGAGAAGGCAGAGAAAGTGAGGGATTTCCACCTTATTATGAATCTAGCAGAATGAGGCTTTTCTTTTTCCGGCTTATGTCTTCTCCCAATGGGGAAAACAAGAAGGGATTGAGTTATTTGTAGTCAGACTTGCTTCAGAATCTAGCTTTAAAACAGCACTGATGTACATTTGTTCATGTATGTTTGCAACCAACATTTTTTATTACTTTTTGGTAGGTAGCCAATTGACGGATGGACAACAGGAACATAAAGACGTATTTAGCTGCTTGGTTGCAGATTGCCAGTCAGCATTTCCCTCCTGTAATTCCATCAAGCACACACAGAGTCTTATCATGGTGTGTGAGGAACTTCTGCCTAAGCTCTTGAAGGAAAAATTCCTGCCTCCTGTTCAGGAGAAGATTGACAGTGTTCTGCACACATGTGCAGATAGCTTCCTACCTGATCAAGAAGTCATTGCAGCAGCTCAAGCACTAGTAGGGATTTTGAATCCTCTACAGCCTTGTGATTCTCGTTTTGCTTACCGCTACCCTGATTGTAAATACAGTGCCAAACATTAAAATATATTTTTTTTTGCGCTGGGATACTGGGGCTGTCATCCACATACCTCTTTTGCCTTTGAAAATAAAAAGAATGGCGTCATCCAGCAGATCCCCCCAGAGAGACAGGAACACTGATGTCATCACCTCTGGGTGTTCCATGGTGCTGACATTCCACTGTGATCTTGTGGGGGTTACTTTTAAGAAGACTCTGAAAATTAGAATCACAGCACCTCTGTGACTGAGAAGTGACCCACTTGGCAGTGGCTGTGATCCAACTTCTCACATTTACCTCAGTCAACAAGAAGCTCACACACACCTTCTTACAAGTTGCTTGCTGGAAAATGCAGTATCTAAAATAAGGACCTTTTGAATCCATTCCAGCTGTTATGGTGCTGACTGCTCCCTCTTTAGGAAGAAGCCTCCAGTGGCTGCATAGAAAACAGCTCTTAAATAACTCCAAACGACTTTGCTGACCACTTTTAGATAACATAATGTGTATGCCTCATGACAGAGAGATATTTGTCTTGTTCCAGGTAGCCCTTCCCTATCATTCAACTCTGGTGAAAACTTAACAGGCCAGGATAGCTCCATATATGTAACCATAAACTGTTGGCCTCATTTCTTTTCCTTCTGAACTGACTGTGGGAATTTATAGTTGCCAGTGGCACACATGGTGGCCGCACCCTCCAACTGCCTCCACCTTGCCCTATCAAAGATGCATGCAATTCTGCCATTCTTTCTGAGCCAGGAGGTCTGGCTCAGTTGGTAGAGTTGCCGCCTCGTAAGCCTGAAGATCGGTGAATGCCAAGACACGCCAAACGTTCGAGACACGCCGCTGACAAAAAGCTGTGAAAGCCTCTGTGAGGAGAGATAAAGAGCTGCCAGCTGCGTCGGCCGAGCGTGGGAGTCAACGGCCAGGGAGAGGCCAGATTGCAAAAGGATACCATTTGGAATGTAGTTATTCATGATCGATTGAACATTTATATATTGTAAACCCCACCACTAGGGGGGTTGGGAAAGCATTTGTTTCTATATCAACTGAACCAGTCTCTTGTGGAGACAGACACACAAACTGACTAAAAGGCTGTCCAGTCACAGAAAAAAATAGGAAGGAAACTTTGCTGACATACAGTCTTCCAGAAAGTGACAACAACAGCTCAGTCACTTTTACTGTTAGATAGTGATTTGGTACCTACACTGGGTGTGATGAGATGATACTTCCATCCATCTCATCCAAGGGCTTATGGTCTACAATTAGGTGGACAAAATGGGGTTAGAGAGCAAGACTTGACACATGAGTGGGGAGCGGAATGATGTGACATTTGAAGAGCAAGTAAGGAGAGACAGGTGGATGGCTTAAGATGGGCTTTACTCAAAAAGTAGATCTTGAGGAGGAGGAAAATAGCTTGAAGTATCAAAGGGGGAAGGAGACCCTATTTATAAGGAGCAACACAACAGAAAACACAGAGTGCCAGATGGAGATAAAGAGGGCTAGCAAACAAATGAGTGCTCTTTCTGCCTTTTTATAATACAGGTTGATTACCCCTTATCTGGACATCAAAAATCCAGACATTTTGGGGGCTATGACTTTTTTTTAACAGGTTTTCTAGCACCTGCTGGCATAGCACGGGGTGTGTATATAAGCTGTATATGAGACATACATGAACATCATGTTTAGACTTGGGTTCCATTCCCAAGATGTCTCATTATATTTATGCAAATATTCCAAAATCCAGACAAATCCGAAATCCAGGCAACTTCTCATCCCAAGCAGTCCAGATAAGGGATACTCTACCTGTACTAATATACTTGACTATGGTGTAATGTTATAGAGCAGTGGTTCCCAAAGTCCCCACTGTCGCAACCCACCTTGGCCACCCGCACCAACGTCGCAACCCACCTAAGCCAGTTGCCCTCACGTTGCTCTAGCCTGGGACGGCCTTTCGCCGCAACTGGAAGTCGTGTCAGCGAGACAAGAAGAGACCTCCGGGTCACTTCCGGAGGCCTTCCAAGGCCCGCAGAGGCCATCCTTGGGCCAGAGCAAGGTGGGAGCGGCTGGCTAAGGTGAGTTGGGCCCCGGAAGTGGCTTCTAGTTTCTTCTGTTTGGTTCCAATTTGGAGCCAAATGGAGGCAAGGGCAGGCGTGTGGGCCTGACTGGCAACCCACCAAGTGGGCCATGACCCACACTTTGAGAAGCCCTGCTATAGAGCATTTTAAGAAAGTCTGAAGTGCTTCATATGCATTTTCAGTAAACATTACCTCAAAAAATGTAAAACAATATTAGATGGAAGGCTGAGGCTGAAAGATGATGGCTTGGCTAAGAATATCTGATGAGTGAAATTTTAATTGAACATTTCTGGCTCATAATTCCATCTTTTAACCACAACCTCACACTACTGTGAAATGTAACATGGTTATGTCTTATTTAGGTAACATAGATAGAGTTTAGGTACATGGATTATGTTTAGGTAACATAAGATAGAGAAAGATAATAGACAGTATTGGAAGAAATACATCTGCATAACGGATGTGGATATATTAAAATGTTTACACTGTATTGTAAGCTGACTTGGTGATCCTTCTCCGACTAAAAGGCGGGGTGCAAGTATTATAAATAAATAAAACATGTTAACTTTTTCATAGGACTATGACAAAATAATTCCACTTACCTAAAATGAATTGCCATTTGTTTTAAGCTGTTTAGCCCATTGTTTATCCCAGTGATTATACATAATATAAAAAGAATTTGGCAATTCCTAACCACCTAAGGATGCTGGAAGACACTTGGAAAACAGCACAAATATATTGGCGCTAAAAGTCTGGCAAAGTATTTTTGCCCAAACTAACAGGATGAGTGCAAAGCATACACTGAGCACCAGATCGGGAGGTCAGACTGCATGCACAAAGAAATGTCACACTTACCCGGATGGGTGGATCATTGCTTTTCTCTCTGAACAAAGTCTATACAAAGAAAGTCAAGAACACAGAAAGACATTGGTTGAACTGTCCCGATGTAGAAATGAGGTGAGCCTTTGAAGACAAGGATCTTCCCAGAAAGTTTTTAAAAATATATAACAGTAGTCAATCTATTATCAACCACCCCAGGTCTGAGGAGAAGGGCAGGGTATACATTTTCAAAATAAACAAATATTTGTATCTCCAGCAAACCTTAAGAGGGAAAGTGTCAAATTCTTTCACCAGCTAAGATTAGGGTGCTTTCTGCAACCTCTTCTAGACAGAGATATCTTGGCCACAATTACCTATACACTGTTTATTTCTAGACTGGACTATAACAATGTGCTGTGCATGGGCCTGGCTTTGAAGACTGCTCACAAACTTCAGTTAGTACAAAATGCAGCTACTAGGTTACTAACTGGGACCAATTATAGGGAAAATATCTCACCAGGGAAAATATCTCACCAGTGCTCCAACAGTTACACTCATTGCTGGTCTGGTTCTGTCCATAATTCACATTACTGGCTGTCGCACATAAAAGCCGATAGGACTTGAGACCTACTGTTTTAAGACCTGTTTAAGACCTACTTGAGAACGGTTTAATTAAAGGAATACCTGTAGAAACATGGTCGTTAATGAGTTAAAACTTAGAACTTCTGCTATGGGATGAAGCTCCACCCTTGAACGTTTCTTTCTTGTTCTTTTTCCTTTCTAGCTTAGTTGTGTTTTGCCCTACAACAGTGAAGCATGCTTGTTTGATTGCAATAAACAGTGAGCAAGAGTTGTCTCTTTAGGAACATGGGATCCTATACAAAACACACTATCACACCACCTCTATTGTCCACCTCTATCACAAGTCTGCTCATACCCTATATACTCATCATGTCCTCCTGCCACCTGAACTTAGGCAAATGATAACTGGAAAGAAGACCTTCCCAATTGTGGTGTCTTGGATATGGAATGTCCTTGTTGTCTTGTCCCCCACCCCACCCCGAAACCTCATCTAGTGCCAATTGTAATGTATTTTTGGTGCTAGATGAAGACTTCCTTTTAATTCATCCAGTCATTCCAAGATGTTGGGCAGCTGACTTTTGTCATAATTTTATGGTTCCTGCTAAATTTTGCTGACTGGAGATGACTGCTGTTCTTGTGCGTGTATTGTATTTGATTTGTATTTACCGGTACATGTTATTGTGCTTGTGTTTATTGTTTTAAGTAGATGCTGCCCTGGTAATTTTTGCCACAGAGCAGGTTAAAAAAATATTTTGAGTGGGCAGGTTGTGGAGCTTTGATTGTGTAGCTAATCACTATTTAAAAAATTGGTCAGTCAGTGTTAAGGTACTTACCTTTTCCCTTTGTGCCACCCGAAGCATGGAAAATAAGGGGGTCACCTTAAGTTCCATGTTGTGTAAACAGTCAGACTAGTACATTTTCAGGTTGAAACAACTCGTCCAAATTACAGAATTAAAAACAATCATCTTGCTGGGAATCTCCGTCGTTTAACAAAATATTAAAATGTTAAACCGTTAAAATATCCAAAGTTGTTTAAGTTTCACCACCAATATTATGTAGCATCCTCAGAATAAAGTTAGAATTACGAAAAGACATCCTTGCAACCACACTGACTGGAAACGCACTTAAAAAATTAAGCCACATATCACCCGGATGTGTAAATCAGCTGTTACTAGGTGTTAATTACCACCAGAAAACGATCTTCTAGTCCGTGGTATGTACTGTTGGGGAAGCAATCCAAAAAACTCAGCTACCTCCCCAGTCATGTGTACCACAAAAGGGGGGGGAAAACAAAGAGGAAGGACAGCTCCACTGTGGTGGACCTTGGTCTCGTCATCCCCAGCTAATGATCTAACACGTGGACAGATATACCAATTCTTTGATAGTAGGGGCATTGTATGTATGAGCTGTCCTTCCTCTTTGTTTCCCCTGCCCCCTTTCATGGTACACATGGCTGGGGAGGTAGCTGAGTTTTTTGAATTGCTTCCCCAGCAGTACGTACACGGACTAGAAGATGATTTTCCGGTGGTACTTAACACCTAGTAACAGCTGATTTACACATACGGGTGATATGTGGCTTAGTTTTTTAAGGGAGTTTCCAGGCAGTGTGGTTGCAAGGACGTTTTTTCATAATCCTAACTTTCTTCAGTGGACTTAATATTGGTGGCGAAACGGAAAGAGCTTTGGATATTTTAATGGTTTAACATTTTAATATTTTATTAAATGACGGAGATTCCCGGCAAGATGATTGTTTTTAATTCAGTCAACAGACTGTACATTCTGTAGTATATTATGCTGCCTTTTCAAATTAGGCTTCATGCGTTCACACTTTGCCTTGGTCTGTCAGCTCAACATTGAGCTAGAGAGGGATATGTCCAGGCAGAAGTTCAAAAAGTGAAGCTTCCCTAATCACTTGCTAGAGCTAATCCAATGAATGAACCTTTCTCTACAAGGCTGCGCTTCCCCAAAACCACTATAGTAATGTCCAAGCAGAAATTCTGCAGGTGCACTGCAGTATCCAACATCACTTGCCACAAACAAGCTGCAAAGAGAATGTGCCATCCTGCATTAGACATGCTTCTTACAGCATCCAGCTGTAGGCCGCAAAGAACCTGTACTGAATCCTAGAAGCACTTTCAGCCGTGGACAGTTGTCCATGTTGACACCAATTGCTTGCATCTCAGCCAAAGGTGGCAACAGCGATTGCAGGAATAGTACAGAGATGAGAAAGGTTTGCTTTAATTTTTCCAAAGCTGTGAGGACAAACCTCTTTCAAATAAGAACTAGATATTAATAGCACGCCTGCTAATGAAAGGGACTTCATAACTGTTTATTTTGTTAGTTGATCTGCAGAGCTCAATGAAACTGGACACGGTAATGATCACTTGATCACATTCAAGAGGAAAGTAAATTGAGGTGGCATCTTGAATTGAAAGCAGAGGGGCAGAACTGAACACTGAGCAAACAAGGGCTGGAGCTACCAACTAGAGCTAAGCCAGACAACAGGAATGGGGATAGAGCCTAGTTCAAACTCACTTTCAAGCCTACCCAAAAGCACTGTGATTTTTTTGGTATGCATGGGGCAGGAAATGCATCCTCCCAAAACACAAAGTCAAGAGGGTGATATTATCCATATATTCTTGCTCTGCATTAGCCGACAATGACATTCAGTAAAATAGTCACCATGAAGCTACAAAGATTTGAAAATTAGCAATCTTTCCTTCAGGCTGAAAACCAAGAAAATGCTTGCATTGGCATCAGGCCCATATGAAGAAGGGAAGAAAGGTTTGCTGGTAGAGTGATAGCAGCTCAACTGCTGCTCGACTGGAGTTTTGCCTGGACATTAGCATAGTAGTACTTGGAATAGCACTATGCTCTATAGATACATCAGGCAGACATTCAGCAGGTATATCTTTAGCAAGTGATTGGGTAAGCTTCATCTGTTGCATTTTTGCTTGGCTGCACCCTTCCCCAGCCCAATGCTAGGCTGAAAGTCCAGAACAACGTGTGGGTGAATAGAGCCTAATTCATAACAGCAGCCTAATGGGAGACTGTACAAAGTCTTGACTGCTTACATGGCACAGAAGCTAAGGTCCCCACTTTAATTTCCAATTTCCTATGCTTTGGGGGAAACAGAGGAAAACTGTAAGCACCATAATACAGATGTTTTAAAAATGGTATTTATTGCATACCGCTTTTCAATAATTTAATGAACAGACTTCCGGCAGGGAGAAATGGCTGGCTGGTAGCTCTGTTGGTAGCTCCACACCGACGGAGCACGTCTGGTCTGATGGACTTAATTACTCTACCCTGGATTAAAAGGGTGTGCGATGAGATAAACCACATATCTTCAGATCGCTCCCATTACTTTCCCAAAGAGTGTAGGCTCATCGGGTTTGTTTTGGTTTGAGCGTGGAAGAGAATGGATCAACAACGAGCTCAAAAATCAGACGAATAGTAAGTCAAGCCCTCTCCCGCTCATACATTTGCTTTGCTTATGCAAGTGGTGAGGAACTGCAGTAAGAATTGAAAAAATAAGCTAAGATAACGAGCTAATTTAAGAATAGAAGATTTGTTGAGAAGAGGATACAACTTGGAAGGAAGACAACATATTACAATATTACAGGGAAAGTTTTAAGTAAATTTTGGATACTTACAGAAGTTTGAAGTAACTAAGTACGAAGGGAAAGAGATATTCAAGGGAGTTATCTATGGACTTTTCCAGTGAGAGAAAAAGACTTGTTTTATTTTAAAATTGTTTGTTTAGAATTCCTGTGGTTTGAAGTTACGCAAAGAAGCTACGTAGAGAAGATAAGAAAACGCTTCCGGTTCAAGGTTTATTGAATGAAGAATTATTATTTTGGTTGGTATTTGCCGCCTGCACACACTTTAAGAAGTTGAGTTGTTGGTGAACCGAATAAGTGAAAGTGTGCCATCTGGTGAAAATTAGAAATATGGCTACAAGAAAAAGAGTGAATACATTATAAAAAAGATCACCTCCAAAGATTCCTGGAACAGAAAGCCCAGTGGAACAGTTGAAAGAATGTTTTAAAAGATGGGAACAGAAATTTGATGAAAAATTAGGAACTTTGCAGGAAAAATTTCAGAAGATGAAGGTAGAGCTGAAGCAAGAATTGTACCAGCTAGATGTAGCTGTGAAAAGAAAGACGATTTACAAGGGATAAATATCAAGATGAAATCACAGGAAGATAAAGTGACAAATCTTGAAATGGAGAGTTGTAAGATTCAAGATATGTTGGTGTTGGCTGAACAAGAGAGGAAACAGACTTCTTTATGGTTTTGTGCAATTCCAGAACAGCAAGGAGAAGGTACAAGAAATAGAATGTTACAGATTTTGGCAGAATTTTTACAAATAGATCAAGAGGAACTGGATTTGGATTTGGATAAGGCATATAGAATTAATACAAGATATGCAGCAGTAAAGAAAGTGCCAAGAGATGTCTTGGTGCATTTTGTGAGGCAAAAAACACGAGATAAAGTTCTGCAACAACATTCTAAATCACGACTCGAGGTAGAAGGCGTGCACATCATTGTACTAAAAGAGATCCCGTTGAGAATTTTGCAGAAAAGGAAAAGTTATGTATTCCTGGTGAAGGTGCTGAAGAAAAAGAAGATTACCTTTAGGTGGGGAAAATTAGAAGATGTGATTTTTAAACTTCTTGGAAAAACCTACAGATTGGATACAATTCAGAAAGCAAAAGAGTTAGGAGTAGCAGAAGGAGAAGGAGAGATGGTAAGCTGTGACCAGTAAAGATGGATTACAATTTTTTATCATGGAACATTAATGGAGCTAATGCTCTGCAAAAAAGAAAAAGAGTATTTCATTATTTGAAGAAACTTAATCAGGATGTGATATGCCTCCAAGAAACTCATATAAAAAGGGAGATACAAATTTTTTGATCCAGAAAAGTTTGGGAGAAGAATTTTTTTTCAACAAACATCAAGAAGGATGGGGTGGTTTTATATGTTAAAAAATATTTGAAGTCGGAACTAATATTTTCAGATGATAAAGGAAGAGGGGTGGCAGTTGAAGTAACATTAGATGGGATAAAAACATTAATATTGGGGATGTATACACCACATCAACAAAAAGGGGGGAATTTTAGATATTTGATGGATTTGCTGGCAAACTATTCTTATAGTAGTTTTTACTTGTTGGGTGATTGGAATGGAGTGGTCTCTCCACTGAGTGATAAAAGCTCAGAAAAAGAAATAAAGCATAACCAAGGGAAACTACCTAAAAGTTTTTTTTTTAAATGGTGGAGACTTTAGGGGTTTTGGACATATGGAGACAGAAAAATGGGAACTCTAAGGAGTTCACACATTACTCAGAGAGACATGGATCAAGTTCAAGAATTGATATGTTTTGGGTGTCAAAGGACATAGCTGTTAGAACTTCCAAAGCAGAGATTTTAGCAAAATCTATTTCAGATCATAATCCGATATCACTGGCAATAAGGAAGAAAATTAAAACTTATAGATGGAGACTGACAGCCCATTCCAACCCAACTCCTCCGCAAGTCTGGCATAAGAGTGGCCTAAGTTCAGCATAAGTTCGACATAAGTTACGTCAGAGTTATGCCTGAGTTAGGCAGGCTGCAGTTTCTGTGGCCCAGCACCACCCCAGGATCCAGGCAACACTTACCTCCCAGGCAGGCAGGCAGGCTCTCTGGCTCGTGCATGTGCAGGCCTCTGTCTGCATTTGTCAGCGTCCATCCATGGCAGCTGCCGCAGTGTCTGTTGCAGCCCGGTCACAAACGGGCTGACTGCAGGCATGGGGGTTGCGCCAGTCATGTGGTGGGCGCAGGGCAGGTGACAGGTGAGCGAGGTGCCTGAGCCAGCCACCACAGGGCACCCTATGCAGTAGCCGCCTGCTGCAGGGGAGAGTGGCCGTCCCCTCCCTCCTGCAGAAGGCGATGCCACTCCCAAGCCACGTTGAGGCCGCACGTGGGAGTCATGGGGGGGTGAGCAGGGGAGGGAAGGGAAGGAGGGGGTGGGAACATCACACACAAGGGGGGGTCTCATGAGGTCTGGAACCGCCTCTGACATGACTCGCCCGTGCGCTGCCTGAAGCCCTGGGCCTCCAGGGCCATGGCTATGCCCACAAAGAACGCAGCCCGGTGTGCTTTCTGCTCTGTGCCCCGGCCATGACCGAGAGATGCCATGGGCTTGTCTGCTGCGAGCGTGAAGGGTTCATGCAGCTCATCACGCCCCCAGATGGGGCGACTACGGCGCCTCGCAGCAGGCGCTCTGGCGGGGTGGGGGGTTGCCAGCATCAGGGAGTGGGAGGGGAGGCAGACTCACAGACAGGCAGACAGGGGGTGCTGGGGAGGGGCACGGGTGGGTCAGAAACAGACAGACAGACAGACAAGGCTCATGGGAGAGAGATACAGGGAGAGGGGTCTGCAGAGACCAATAGGGACACAGGGGGCGCTCCGCAGATGAAGGCGATGCAGAAACAGGCGCCTCTTATGCAGACGGACATTGGGCGGAAGCCACACAGAAACGGGCGGACCATGGGCGGAAGTGGCTTCGTGACGGGCTGAAGTGGCTTCGTGACGGGTGGATGCCCTGGCGGGTGAGATCCCCGGTTGCCGAGCAGCCACTACACAGACGCAGCGGCCACAAGCGGCCCCGCTATGGGCTCTGTGGCACCTGTAACTGTTTGCCTGCCTGAGAGGCCCCCCAACTCCCCCCTCCCCTCTGTGCCATGGGGGTCTGGCAGCCCCCCTGCTGTGTTCTCCCTGGGAAGGAAGTGGCAGTCCCTGGATGGGATTCATGCAGGGGCTTCAGTGCTGGGGGCTGTCGTTGTGTGGGGGGCAATGCTTGTGTAACACTGGGCACATATTTGTCTGCCCGAGGGGCGTCTTTATTGTAGCTGAGATGGCCAGGCGACGCTGCCAGGGGTAGTCACAGCAGCCACTCTGAAAGCAGCAGCAGCAGCAGCAGCACATGTGCCCCATGGACCTGGAGATGCAGGGTCTTCCCCTGTGGAACCACAGCCTGCTGCAAGTAGGCAGCCAGGGAGGTGGAGCAGCAGCAACACCGGCAGCTGAGGAGGGTTGCAGGGCTGCTCCCTGACCTCTGGCAGCAGCGAGGCAGACAGTGGGGCACCCTGCCTGGAGCCCCAGGGGTGCTCCCAGGAAGGTAGGTGGTAGTGGACGTTCCTGGGGAAACAAAAAACAAGGGGGTGTTACATGGCAGCTGGTGTGTGGTAGCGATCGCCATTGAAGACAAGCCAGTGTGTCGGTTGCAAAAGCCTGCAGGGAGAGAAATAAAACACAGCTGATAGGTGTGACACACATAACATGGTCTGAGCTGCTTACCTGGGTGTAAGGCGAGCATGATCCTGTAAGGGAAACGGGTCAAAGAGAGAGAAGACAACACATATATTGGGTCACAACCATGGCAATCCTAGCAATACTGACCTGTCAGTTGACCCTGTGGAGAAAAGGGGGGGGGGGAGAACAGCTGGTGTCTACAGAAGGTTAACAGCACTGCACTCGTGATGTTGTCTGCTCACATGACAACAGGCGGCAATCAGACACAACAGTGGTAAAGCGGCATGTATCCTATATATCATAGCAGGCATTGCAGGCAGGCATCAGACTACTCATTGGTAAAGAGGCATTTCAGAGAAGGCATTGCAGGCAGACATGAGAGGGCACATTGGTAAAGAGGCATTTCAGAGAAGGCATTGCTGGCAGACATGAGAGGGCACATTGGTAAAGAGGCATGTATCATATTTCTATATGCAAAGAGGCAGAAGTCAGACCACTTGTCAGCACATACCCTGCTCTTACCTGCTGGTGTTGTTGCCTGGGGGGGGGGAGAGGGGCTGGGAGAAAGACATGGGTTAGCAAATGCTTGCATGGAGACAGCTGCCCAGGCACAGCTGTAAACAGTTTGGCCACAGCCAGAACAGCCCTCTCTGCCCTTGAGGGGGGCAGAGATGAGAGAGGTGAAGAGAGAGAGAAGTGGGGTGTTTGTGAATTTTGCCCTCCACCGACAAAGTCCCACTTTGTGGCTGTGGGGGAAAGAGCCCCACGCCACGTGCTCAGAGAGAGAGAGAGAGAGAGAGACTGGAGGTCTGGGGCTGGGCTTTTGTGAGAAAGAGGCTGGGTGGGGCTGGGTGCTGATAGGCTCCCTATCTTTGGCATAACTCTGTCCGTTTCCAGACCTTGCTGCCACAACTCCGTCCTAACTCTGACATAACTCAGGAGTAGGGTGTTAGAACTTTTCAGGAGAGGGCTGGAGTGGGTAAGGTAAAATGGCTCCTATGGGTCTCCTCGAATTTGTGTCCACCTTTTTGGTCGACCTAAAATTTGTGTCAGCATGTGTGTTGGAGGGAGCGTGTCTGTGCTTGCCAGGGTCTGGAATCCAACGTTAATTGGTTGCCGCCCCCGTTACGCCCACGGTCCGCCCCTGGAACGCCCACTTTTATGTTGACTTTATGTCCTTTGTCCTAACTTCAACATAACTTCGACGTAACTTTGACTTTATGTCCTTCGACATAACTTCGACCTAACTTCACCGTAAATGGTTGCGTTCCAGACATAACTTCGCCCTAAACGACTTAGGTTGACTTTAGGTCTGACTTGTGCTGCTTAGCCCTTGGGTTGGAACGGGCTGTGAATGAATTATTATTACAGAAAGAAGAGATAATAGAAGAAGCTAAAAGTAAATTAAAATACTTTTTTGAGTTAAATATGAATAAAGGAACAGAGGTAAGAATGGTTTGGGATGCGAGTAAAGCTTTCATAAGAGGATATTTTATACAAAAAAAATGCAGAATGGACTAAAAAGAGGCAAATTAAGTTTCAAAAGATTGAAGAAGAGATGAAGAAGAAAGAACAAGAGCTGAGGATGACACCTGGTGATAAAAAAAGTTCTACAACAAATTAAAATTTTACAGAATCAGTTATCCTTGATGATAACAAGAGAAATATAAATTAAAGTGAAGTATGCAAAACAAAAGGTATTTTGAACATGCTAATAAACCAGGAAAATTTCTAGCTTATAAACTGAGGAAAGAGAGGGAGAAAAGAATGATTTCTAAGTTACAAGAGACAGAGAAAATATACACAGAACAGGAAGATATACACATGACCACGGAGGCGTCTTCGGACAACGCTGGCTCTTCGGCTTTGAAATGGAGATGAGCACCACACCCTAGAGTCGGACACGACTGGACTTAATTGTCAGGGGATACCTTTACCTTATACAAACTTATATAAAAGACAAAAGGTAGAATCAGCAAAAATAAAGGAATATTTGGCAAAGCAAAATTTACCAAAAGTATTGGAAGATCAGAAATTAATCTTAAATGAAAGGATTATGCCTAGAGAAGTGGCAGATGCAATAAAGAGAGTTAAGCTGAATAAGGCACCAGGTCCAGATGGTTTGACTGGGAAATTTTATAAATGTTTAGAAGATATGATCATGTAGGCAAAAAATTTCAAACTTTGTTTTTATATATGATAACTGCGGCAAGAATTTTATATGCACAATATTGGAAGAATTCGGAGATACCTTCGCTGGAAGATTGGTGGCTGAAAGTTTTGGGCTATACTGAAATGGATAAACTTTCAATTTTAATTAAGGAAAAGTCAGTTAACCTTTTCCTGAATAACTGGAAACTATTTATCAATTTTTTAAGAGAGAGAAAGAAGAACGATGTGATAATATGCGGATTTAATGAATAGAATGTGGGTGTTATTTTGGCTTAGTTGGATATTATATGTAGAAAATAGTGAATAGTATGCTAGTAGGATGTATTGCTTCGTGCTTGCTATAACTTTATGAAATATGTATTGTTTTTATGTTTTAATATATCAATAAAATATAAATATATGGGAAAAAATAATGAACAAAACTGAACTCTCTAGTACACACCTTGTCTGTGTGGAGATGCAGGGGATAGGGTAGGTGACGGTTTCTACCATCCCTACGAAGTGCTCTTCAGATACATAAATCTCCACAATCATCACAACTGCCTTGTGAGGTAGGCCAACAGTACCAAATATCTCAATATGCCAAAAAAAAAAACCCCACACACACCCCAGTCTTACATTACCATCAAAGCACTCTGTTGGGCCATTCAGATATATAATCTCCACAATACTTATACCAACAATGCAGGATGAAAGTGTCAGTTGTAGCCAAATTCTTTTGCTAGCAGAGGTCCTGTGCCTTTAAACAACAATGTGACAAGCAGTAATTCAGTAAACAATGTTTTTCCCCATCTCCCAAGGAATAGGGTGGCTTAACTTGTTCCAGATTCTAGTTACAACAGAGCTCCTGTGCCTTTTAACAACTGTACTTCAGGATGAAATTCAACAAAGTGTTTTACCTTGAACCTATGGCTAAGCATATGGAACAGTGGTGGGAGAAAAGCTGGAGAAAAAAGGTCAAAGATTAGTGATCAAATAATGAAAGGGAAATTCAGAAAGGAAATGATTTCTTTTTAAAAATAAAAATATGCCTTCTCTGTTCCCTTTATATACCTGATTCTATGCATGTTTTCTTGGAAGGGCGGCATTTAAGGGGATTTTGAACCTAAGCTGGTCACACCCTGTCTATACCAAACTGTCTCCAGACCTAATTGTCTATATTACCAAACTGACTCCAGAATATAACCAGGGAGATGCATTTTATGGTCAAGAGTGCTTCAGAACATGTGCAGAATGCCTTTGCACCCCATAGCTATTCTATCACCCTCCAGACAATTGGACTGGAAGAAACAGCATAACTTCTTGATTTCTAACACTCTGGAATTACCCTGGAATGTTCACAAACAAGCTGTCAAGCAAGGCAACAGTTCAAACCGTTTCCAGCATCTGGTATTGAGGTAGACTGCTTCTTAACATGGAGGCAGCCATGTTTCATTCCTTGCTATACTGTAATAGCTATTTAGAATACCAGAACTGCCTTGCTGGATCAGACCATCTGGGCCAGTTCTCCCACCCCTCAATCTTCTTTTGGAGCAGGAGAAAGGAAATTCTTTTTATACGACCTTTCAGAAGATTTCAATGTGCTCTCACTCATTTCTCAAAGGATTTGCACCAAATTTGGCAACATGGTGGACGTTGTTGGACCCTACTTCGTAACAAATTACAGAAAAATTGGATAAAGGGAATTACCCTCACCCCTCTGACTTTGGACCACTGTTTTCTTGCTATTGATCAGAAAGGGCCTAATGGCCTTTAAAATGAGGGAGGAATCACCCAACCACCCCCCAAGATCCTCTCTCCATCTTTAAGCTGACATTACCCCCCCCCTTTGAGCGAGGATGGCAAAACAGGAGAGGGGAAAAAAGCATACCTTTACCTTCTCCAGGAGTTTCAGTTTAGAAGTGCACTGTCCCCCATCGCATCTTTTTCTTTCTTCCTCAGAAGCAAGTTCTAATGAGTTCAAATGGCCTTACTCAACTGAATGTATTGCAGTCCTCTTCACACTGCCCTCTGGGGAGAACTGATTTACACAATGGTGCTTCACACAGTTCTGCATTTTCCTTGCCTCCAGCAATCTCCAGCAAACCAACTGCAGGTCATTGAGAAGCCCGCCTCCCCCCTCCCAAGCAGACAATGGAGCCAATTCCTTGTTAAGAGTAAGTTTGAAATTGCTGTAACTCACTCATTTCATTTAGTAGTGGATGTGCACAATAATTTTCAGTGGGTATAATGCATGACTTGTCTTTACACTCCAATGTAAATTTCAGGAATAACCGGGATTTCATTTTTATGAACACAAATATGATTGGATTTTATTGTGCTGTAACTCACTCATTTTGCCATGGGACAGGACCAAATTGGGGATGGGGTAGATCCAGACTTCATTTAACTGTATGAAATGTCAGAGAAATAGGTCAAACAATTTTGATTATGAGCAAAGGTATTTTTAATTAACTGAGGCAGTACTTTGCTGAACAAATGGCAGCCATGTTTCTCGAGGGCAAATGAAAGATCTCAAACCCCCCCCCCCAAAAAAAAATCGACAGCCAGAACATTATTCTGCCTAGATATGCCTCTGCACTGGAAACAATGGGGAATTACAAGCCCCGTTGAATTTTCTTTAAAATTACAAAAGAACACACTCCTCCCCCTCCAAACAAAACGTTTCAGGACCAGAAACATCGGGGGAAAGCTCTAGATTTGACAAAATTTTGGTCATGAACAGTATCAGAAAGGCTCAGAAAACTAGGTAAGATGGTAAAGAACTGTAATTCTGTTTCTCAACAGATTTGAACCAATTTGGAAGGGTGCTGCTGGCTGCCACCTAGTTCCTCCATGCCAAATTGAAGAAGGTTGAGTGGAAGGTTTGGGTTTTCTGAACAAAAGAATGTTTAGAGCTTATAATGGTAGAATGCTGGGTTTTTTCATCAAACCTTAATTCAGATGTCAGCATGTCTCTATAATACTGCAAATCTGTAGTCTTGCTATGCAAGTTAGTTACTAAAAATCTACCTATTGAAAGAGGTGACCTGAAAACTCGTGTGCATTTTATCGATGCTGTGTTTTGGACCAATGGACTTAAAACAAGAGTACCAGCTTTAGCATCTTGTAAAATAGCATTCCTTTTGTAGGATGAGGAAAGGGCCTAGAAGAGAGGCACCTGATTCAGAGCACAGTGTGCCCTATTTCTACATTTAATAGTCAAGAGTAGGCCTTTTAAACCTATAGATTCTCTTTGCTTTTTAGAGAATTCTCCCTGGGTACAGAATGTATCTAAGGCTAGTTGGGTCAGATAGCAACAAGACTGCATAATGCTGGCCTGGCATAGCTAAAAGGACCCTTCTCCCTACTCAACCAGTAAGGCTGCAATACTGGTGTACGTTAGGCTTTAGTTCACTTCTTTGTTAGCTCTATAAAATATACTTCTTTATCTCACCAAAGCCAATCCTAAAAAGAGTACCTGAGCAAAAAGAACTCTCTCCTTCCTAAAAGGATAATACTGTTCTTAGACATTGAACTTGAAATAAGTTTCAGCATCAGCAAAATTAATGTTTGAATTGTAAAATTTCCATCTTGTTAATGAAAAGACCTAACCCAGTTTCTGGTGCTTGAAGGTGCAGGGCTGAACTGGTACACAGTTAACAGCGCAATCCTGAAGAATCTGGGGGCGGCGAAACGAACATTCCGCTGCCTGAAGTTGTCGCAAATGTGCCGTAAGACACGCTCGCAACGACTTGAGAGCAGGGAAGGCCGGCGCAAGGCCGGCCTCCCCTGCTCTGCCAATGGACCCAGGTAAGGGTACAGCGGGTGGGGGGGGGCAGATCAGCGGGGGAGGGAGAGTGCCCATAGGCCCAGCTGGCCCGGGAGAGGGCGGGGGACGGCCTCGGCCATTACACTGCCTCCTCCTACTTCCACCAGCAATTTTCCTGGCGGAAATCCGAGGATGCCGATTGGCCGGGCCTGGATTTACACTCAGGGAAGGCATCAAGCATCCCCATCCCCGAGTATACCTCCAGCCGAGCGGCAGCCTGGCCACAGCGGAGCACAAGATCCAGTGGGTGGCCTGGGCCGCCGGCCGGATACTTACATAGGATTGCTCTGCCCATCTGATCAATTTGATACTTTGTTTCAGCAACATCAAATGGATACCACACTTATGGAAGTTACAAGTATCAGTTCATTCAATGCAGAACGTGATGCAGTAAACTAATCCACTGGGATGAATAAAGATCTTGGATTCAGATTTAATGTGTTTCCAAGTAACAATTGAGAAAGAATGGGAGCAACTTAATAAAATACTACCATTAACTTAAACTGCAAACAAATAAGATGCCCTAAAGGACTCTTAATGGTTTAAAAACTGTATCAATGAATTTGAATTACAAAACAAGCAGAAATATAGCATGATTTGTACTTAAGATAACTTAACTTACACTTGCTAAAAGAAGCAACCGGAATGTACAAATCTTGTTTTGGTTGTGCTCTAAGGTACCATTCTCATTAATACTTTTATCATTCTTTGCTAAAATTTTAAGGTGTCTTATCTTCTAAATCCTATTAAAATTATATAATTCTTTTGGAGCTGTTAGCTATGTTATTTTATACTATTACAATTTGGCATCAGCTATTTGTCTGTAATTGCAAGAACTGCAATTTAACAATAAACCAGTCTGAAGGACATATCATATCTTGAGGATACATACCATATATTTTTTTAAAAAATAATCATACTTTTGTAAGCAATACTTTACAGTAGACACCTCAAATCTACCATAGATGTAAAACTTAAAAACGAGAAAAATTTAGGCTCTAATTCTTTATACATATATTTATATTCAGTTTTCTATATATATTATATATACACACGCACAAGAGTATATATAAAATATATATATATAACTAGATTCAAAAAAATCAACAAAAACTGGGCACTGTACATAAATTCTTTTTAAAACTCAAACAATACAAAAACTTTAAACATTAAACAATTTTAATAAAAGTTTCTGTACAATGCTAAGCAGTTTTATTTACATATAGAAAATGTAATAGGAGTGGTGTTTGAAATTACAGAACTCCTTAAAATTTCAATGGCAGGTAATCTGGAAAAAATAACAGCATTCCATTCACAAATATTTTCAAGCAATAAATATGTATTTATAAATAGTGTAAATTTACATCAAGATTAGAAACAAAATCACAAATCTGAAGTTTATTCTTTAGTCTATGTGCAACCCATTTATCTTTGTGACTTGGCTGTTAATTTTTTTTAAATTTTATTTAGGAAACAAAAAGTAACCATCATGGTTTCAAAACAAGACAGAATAACATAAAAGCAGTAAAAAAAGTATCACCTAACCTTTCACATTAAAAAAAAAAAGTGTAGCCCAAAGGAAAGACTTAAAATTCTAACTACCTTACAAAGAAATGACCAGCTATGCTAGTACGTTTCCAAGAGAAAATTCTGAAGGGAAGGGGGGAAAGATGAAACCAATTCATCAGCCCAGAAACAGAGAAATACAAAAGAGGTGGTCTTCAAGTCAGTAGTCTGTATAATGTTGCCAGTTTTGTCAGATATATACAAAACGTGGAATTCTTTTTTAAAATTCAGCTGAATGAGCTTTCTGTATTTCGAATTCTGGAGTAGGAGCTGTGCTCTCTCCTGTCCAGTTGGTTGACACTCCGCACTTGGAAGGTTGCATAGACACAGCTTTCAGCCAGCAGCCTTATGGGATCGCTACAAAAATCAGTGGTGCAGAACTGGGTCACTTCCTGAATATCAGAAAAGTTTTTATGTAAATGTCCTTGGAAAAATGTCAAGATGAAGATGATGGCAATGGAGTTGCCTGAAAAAAACAACACAATTTTACTTTTGAAAATGTGATAGTTATGATGCATTTGTTCAGTCCACACATGAAAAAAGTCAATGAATACTGGTGTTAGTTGGAAGTGCACTGGCTCCTCTGACACTTCTGTATAGATTCTGCATGCTTCTACACACGATGCCTTTTCTCGATACTTGCAATGCATTTAAATTCTTCAAACAGACATTCTAAGGCCCACCCCAAAGATCAGGGGTTCTCTGACCATGTCTCTGACTGCCCCTACTCTTCAGTTGCCTTGAAGACATACATCCCCCTTGAGCTTCCATAATCACAACTAGCATTTATGTTGCCCATCCAATCAGAGTGAACACAGGCTCCTTGTTTTCCTATTTCAGTGTTATCTTCCTGCACAATCCCTGTCATTTCAATACATTAATAATGTGATGTCAAGGAAGATTACAAATCTGCCCCTTTCCATCATCCAAAAATGATGGAATTTTCCATCATTGCCACCAGAGTCCTTTACTTTTTAAATGCCTATTCTGTCTTATTCGCCATTTTGGATGCTTGTTGCCAGGCAAAAGGCAAGTGTGGATGGTATTTCAAAGTGACCAGTTGTAGAAATGGGATTTCCTCCCCCACCAGTAGAAAGTCCTGTTCTTCCCAGTAGATTTACAGCCCAACCCTACCATCACCTCCGCTGATGCAGCCATGCCAACAGAGCATACGCTACATCTTGTGGCGAGTGGTTGGCAGTCTCAGATGCCTCTTCCAGGTAACATTTGTTCCCTTTCCAAGGGGTAAGCCTTCGCGTCCAAATGGGTCTACTAGACCTGCACAAGCTCTTTTGCTGGTGTAAGTCCAAGTGGACCCAGGAAAGTTGATCAAGGCTGGGAATGGGGAATAGGATAACGGTGCTGCCGCCAATACCACCCATTCCCGGCCTTGATCCACCCCCCGCCCCAGTGTCTGCATGTTTTGCCCCCTCCCAATCCCATTCTGCCCCCTCCCAGCCCGCTACGCTGACTTACTGGCACTGGGGCTGTTCCTGGCTCCACTGCCGTGTGGCTCCAACCATGAATTCATCTAATTCTCTTTCAAAGCTATCTAGGCTAGTGGGCATTCACCATGTCTTGTAACAGCAATACTTAATAAACTCTACAAATTAATTATGTCATGTATAAAGTAGTTCCTTTTGTCTGCCCTAAACCTCCTGCCAGTCAGTGCTGCAATACATTTTTTTTTGGGGGGGGGGCTCCTATCCAGCGATTTGGAACGTAAAAACATGTATTCTCATAGCTTCCTAGATAATGTGGTACTAGAGATCTTATCTCAACACTGTTTCCTTAAAGGAAACGGGTACTCTCCTTACCAGAAGTGCTACATGCTAAGTAGAATTTCAGAGGCCTCCTGTGCCATTCTTTTCCCTGAGGGTGGACGTGTTGAGAAAACCACCCCTAAAGACCTATGGAAAATGGAATTCAACCTAGGAATGAAAGCAGGATTTGGGATACAATATCCACTTTCTTGCACCAGAAAACAGTTCTTGTCTGCTGAGAGCATTTCTAAATTTAGAATCCCCATGATAAAGTGTTAGAGCCACTAGGAAAAAAGTGTATATGTTCAACACTTAACAGAATGGATACCAGAGGTTTGAAGGAACTTCTACTATTGCTGTCAGAATAGTTGTAGAACTCCAGGTGAAAACTTGTATACTGCAAGTGAGTTAATTAAGGAATTGTTAGATGTGCAGTAATTGCCAGACATGCAATCATCTCCAATTCATTCCAGCTTCTGCAGGACCGATGCCAAAGCATACACCTGGTGTATGAGTGTACTGGTGCTTTTGCAGTCCAGATTGCAAAAATTCTAGAACTTCTAAAGTAGAAGCAACGAGCAAGACACTGCTCTATTCTTGGCACCAAGCAGTAAAGACTTTCCACATGCAGTCACAGAACCTGTTAGCTTAGGCCAGTAAAGTGGAAAGCTCATTCCTTGGAGTAACCAAATCTTTTTAAGCTGCTGAGCCAATGGGGCATCATACATTTGTTTCACTCCCTTCCTTGATCTCTTGTAGCACTCTAGCAATCAGATGTCAGGGTAGAAAGACAGAAAATAGTATTCCTGACCAAGTGTACGACAAGGTGTGAACTTCCATTGCTGGGGACTAGACAAGGGGAGCGTGTCCCTGTTGGCCCTTCTGGACCTCTCAGTGGCTTTCAATACCATCAACCATGGTGCCTTTCTGTGTCAGCTGGCTGAGCTGGGGCTTAGGGACATTGTTTTGCAGTGGTTCCACTCCTTCTTGGCCGGCAGATTTCAGGAGGTGGTGCTGTTAGATACCTGTTTGGCACCCTGTCCTCTGTTGTGCGGGGTGCTGTAGGGATCTATTTTATCCCCCATGCTGTTCACCTTCTAGATGAAACTGCTGGGAGAGGTCATCCAGAGTTTTGGAGTTGTGTGCCATCAGTCATGTGGGTGTCAACCAGCTCTCTCTCTCTCTCTCTCTCTCTCTCCTTTCCATCTAATTCTGGGGAAGCAGTTAAGGTCCTGGAGTGCTGCCTAGAGGTGGCTGAGAACTAGATGAGGGTCAACAAGCTGAAATTAAATCCAGACAAAATAGGTCCTTTTGGTTTGAAAATCCACAATGCAGGTATTAGGTTATCAACCTGTTCTGAATAGAGTTGAACTCCTTCTGCAGGAGATGGTTCACAGCTTGGGGGTTCCCCTGGATTTTCAGCTGTGGTCAGGGGCGCCTTTGCCCAGCTTGAGCTAGCGTGCCAGCTGCAGCTCAACCAGAATCATTCAGACATTACCACTGTGGCCCATGCTCTGGTGGCATAATATCTTGATTACTGTAACACACTGTATGTGGGACTACCCTTGAAGACTGTTCGGAAGGTGCAAGGGAGTGACAACAGGAAACAGGTATCTTGTTGTCTGTGTGCTCCCTGAGGCATCTGGTCGGGCCACTGTGAGATACAGGAAGCTGGACTAGATGGACCTTTGGCTTGATCCAGCAAGGCTCTTATGTTCTTATGAAGCTGCAGTTAGTACAGAATGCAGCGGCCTGTGTAGTTGTGGGGGCTCAGCAGTCTGATTCTCTTTGTGGCAGCATCTCCACTGTGGAATTTAGTAACTTGAGTAGTAACTTGAGAGTTGTGTCCTCCCTGGATGTGTCGACAGGGCATCAACACACATTTATTTTGAGTGGCTTATTCATTGTGGGTAGGTATTAGGGATGGGTTTTTTGGGGTGTGTGTGTTGTTTCGTTTTGCTATTTTTTTAATTATCTTACTGGTGTCACCTGTGATGTATTGATGCTACTTTTATATAATGGTTTTATTAGCTCTTGGTGATTTTTTGCACTGTTATTTTATGTTATTTATATTGTTATTTTCTTGTTAGCTGCCTTGGGTGCCCCATTGTGGGGGGAAAGGTGGGTTATAAAATAAATAAATATTAATTAGCCTGACAGAATGGAGCATTAAGAAACGTTTGTGCTGAGGATTTGCCTCAACCACATGAAAAGGATGGAACATTTCTGTTGGCCAGGCATAGAAACTAGACCTTCTGAGAGGAAGTCACCAGGCCCAGGACTTGGTTAGTGTCATTAGATGCATGTGCTCTTAATTTCTGGAGAGCTGAAAGGCCCTAGTATGTATACCAGAAACAAGCTCTTGTTCAGAATGAATCATATTCCTGCTTCTAGGTTGGTGAGAGCCTGTTCTTTTTCCTGTTTAGTACACATCTATGGCTCTTCAGGCCCTGGGTTTGCTTTTCAAGCCCCTTTCTGCCTTTTGTGCCACTTGATCTTGGCAATGTAGCCCAATGATTCCTGCAATGCTCTGAATACAAAAGAGCAGGTATGGATAGTTTACCTTGGTTTTTGGCAAGCCTGACCAGTGACCCACAAATCCCCCTTTGTCATCTTGTCTCATGTGTAGTCAAACTGACAACACACTTAGTAACTCTATGATTTCCTCCTTTGTGCGAGTTCCGTGCATGCACTCATGAGTCTAGGACTCAGTCTATTTTTAAACTGTTTTAGGGGAGGCCCAAGATCAGCCCCAGGCCCCCCTTTAGGCAGACACCCTTAGCTGTCACTGCAGCTGCTTGAACAGCTGGACTTCCCAGTAGTATAAAGGAACTCCTTCAAGCACCTATAGTGCCAGTTAAGAAGAACCACAAGGTGGGAGAGACTAGCCCTCCTGATTTCATGGACCGCCGAGGGGCTCACTCCATGCCTGTAGCTCAGGTTCAGAGTCTGCAATGTTGATACTAAGATTAATGCTATTGATTTTCACTGCAGTTGGAACCTTGGTATTACCCTGCTTCTTCCTCTCCTTTCCCCCCCTTCCTCCCACTACCACAAAACTCCTAGTTTTCCAACTCCCCCGGGTAACTCTCCCCTATGTCTTGCTTCCCTTCCTCCCCTCCCTTGCTTGAACCATTATGCAACCCCCTTTCTTTTGTAAAGATTTCATCTTTCTTTTTTCATCTAGAGACCACTTAAAAATTTAAGGTCTAGTTGGGTGACTACTGAATACATAGTACCACATTTTACTTTTGATTCCCCCTCCCTGTCTATCGTATTATCACCCCCACAATAAAAGTTATATATTGTTGGACCTTCACTGTTATCTCCCCCCTTTTTTGTATGCCATTCCACCAAGTTGTGCCAACAGCCACTGCACTCAGTCCCTGTATACATCTCCCTCACGTCCACATGTTAGATATGTCTTAAAAAGCTCAGTCTAGTAAATTGGCTGCTGAGTGGACCCCAGCTATCATGATGTGCAATTGTATAAAAGGCTTTCATAGATTTTGGTGCAGAAGTGCTATATGTCCTGTGATCAAGCTAGTCTCCTACCACTGCAGAGAGAGAAGACCTGGTTCCAGACAGAAGCTCTCAAATTCCTTGCTAAACCTGTCCTGTCTATTTATTGAGAAGGAAAACCCCTACGTAATAAGCCAGCAAGGCTTTTATCTCCTCTTCTTTAATTTTTAAAATGTAAAAGTTCCCTTTATTAGGTACTCCACAAGAACTTATCTGTGGCTGAGATGGGACAGAATCAGCCTGAATATTTGGGGAGCCTCATCTCCCAGAGGAAGACTTGATTGGAAAAGGACCCTGTCTGTGACAAGGAAGGGCAATCCCAGTGAACTGACTTCCTTATCGCCACTGGGGAGAAAGACTGTGGAATCTCCTTCAACAGTTCTGCACAACCCTCCTTGTCCTCTACACTTATGCAATTGCTTCCTGACCTCTCCGTATGTCCTGCTTTTCTGAATGCAATTTACTAATCAGCTGCAACTTCACAGTGAGAAGTAGTAGTACACTGAAGCATCACAGGCTGAGTGGGATATCTCATTAACTGGGGACTGAAGGAATTCACTTACATTACAGAAAGTGAACATCTGGGTATCGGCGATCCTAACGAAACTAATATGCTATGCCTGCTTTATGTAAGAAAAAAGGGTCCCCCCAAAAAAACCAAGACTTATTTGGTCTTGTAAAAGAATATACTCTGTAGCACTTTGTCTCTTCCTGAAATTACAATTATTTTGTATACGATAAATGTCTGCCTACCAGGTACAATTTATTTGTCTTGACAAATAGAACACATAGCTCTGCAAGCGTAGCTGAACCAATGTTTTTAATAATACTTAATTATATAGCATTTTCTGAGTGTCCAAACTGCTTCACACATTTTTCTTATTACAACCCTGTAAGGTGAGTAAATATTACAGGTTGAGTATCCCTTATCTGGATTGCTTGGGACAGGAAATTGTCTGGATTTCAGGTGTCCGGATAAGGGGTAACCAACCTGTATAACCCAATATTGCAGCTGGGTTGCTGAGGCTGAAAGGGAGTGGCTTGCCTAAGGCCACCAAGGGAGTTTGCGATAGAGGTGACATTCAAGCCAGTGAAGTTCCTATTTGCAGCTCAGACTCTTATAGTGCAATCCTAAGTACACTTACAAGAGAGTAAAGCCCCAACAAACTCAATGGTACTTACTTCCGAGTTAGGCATGCTTAGGATTGCATTGCTAATCACTTTGCTACACTGACATTAAGAGTGTTCCTATTTTGTTACCTCACAATCACCACACTATCCATCCACTAATGACTTTACTTACTAATGTAAATTGGTCATAGATTTGCATCAGGTCCTCCATTTTGTACTGTTCTAGCACCACAAAGTTTTCCAGGTTCCCGCTCATCTTTCGTGCACAGTCTAGGCAATGTACAACATAGGTTTTCCGAGAATTACTCTCATTTGTGACATAAAGCAGATTGAAGACTTCTACCTGTTTGACACACACACAAAAAACATCACTGAAACTCTTATAGCACATAAGATTAGGGAAAAAAATCACTTCAGTTTTGGAATTACAAGCAAAGCGGAGTAATTCCAAATCAACAAGTACATCGACAAATACATGTATTATGTAGGTAATAAACTAAGAAATCTACATATTCAAGTTTTTAATTACAGTAGGCCCTTGTTATCTGCAGGGGTTCTGTTCCCTCCCCCCCTGCGGATAACGCTACCCACAGATGCTGGAGTCCAGCACGCAATGGCCCATTTACTCAGTGTGGAGGTGTCCGGAGACCTCCTCTCTGAGTAAATGGCCCACTGGGTGCTGGAGTCCTTATGCAGCTAATCATCAAAGGGTGAGATGAATGCCATCCCCCCCCCTCCACTGCTGCCATGGTATCTTATCTTCCAAGTGGTCCCTGAAGGCACCACTCTCCTTACTTCCGTACTTCCTCTTCCACTCCATTCCCCCTCCTTTTCAAATATAGCATGCTGAGAAGAATGGAGTGGTTCTTTAGCGCAATGTCACTGAGCCAGGGAGCAATGGGGGTGAGGAAGTGGGGGCAGCATCTGACATCCCAGAACAGGGATCCAAAGATCTTGGGCCACCACTGTTGGACAGGACCCATTCCTTGGCCTTTTGAGGATGTACAAGGGATGCTCAACATGCCTAAAGTTCTAGGATGACACCTGTCTGATAAATGGCCTGTCTGATGGACTGTCTGATAAATTTTTAAGCTTGTTCATTGTGGAATGTTTTTGTCTGGGGCTCATAACAGCAATGGATGCCCTTCTCAAACTTCGAGACCATGGATCCTGAGCCTGGTTTTACAAGAAGCCTCAGCATATGAGTTTTGGTGGTAGGAATTCCATGTCCTTCCATGATGGGAGTTGAGCATTGACATTTTCTCAGAAGCAGGGGAGAAAGAAAATACATGAATAATTTCCCCCACAGCAATCTGATTCTTTTCCTTAGGAATTTGAGAACTAGAAGGGGACATGAAGGGATGAATGTGCTTATGCCTTGCTGTTAACCACACTTTACCTCAACACTAGGGACAGAATTAAAGCCTAGGTTGATGATACCCTCTCTTAGGATACAAGCAGTTTAATATACAGGTTATGCATCCTGCATCATCCTCTAAAGAAAGGAGTATAAACCAGCTCTGTCGATTTTGCACAAGGTACTTATAATTGTGGCTAATATTACTGATGATTTAATTACAATTAGGGTTGGCAGAGGGAACTTACACACCAAAAGAGTTTGTGGGAGGGGAGAGATATTACCACAGTGTAAACTCTGTGTGTGCACGTGCGCCTATATACAGGTGGGAAACTAATAGTGCCAATAAGGATCAGATTATAGAGGAAGAAAAAATATAAAGAAATATTGAACGTTAACTCTCAAAATACACATTGTACTAACCTCACATATGCTACAGTAATGAGCTGGCTCTTCCTTTGTTCTTCCATGCCACATGATCTCTTTTCCTGCAGCTATGAGAGCTTCCCTCAAAGTCTGACATTGCTTGAGAGTTCTCAACAGGCAATACCTGTAACAGAACACATATGAAAATAACTCTTCATTTATTAGTTATGTAAGTATCAAAATGGTTTCACAAAAATAGAATAGGAAACAGTAGGGGTTAACATAAATTGGTACTGATGTAATATCTTTACGTATTTATCGGCGTATTACACACACCGGCTTATAACACGCACCTTACTTTTAGCACTGCTGTTTGGGTAAAATGCTTTTAAACGGCCCGGCGTATAACACGCACACTACTACAATTTAAGACAAAAAAGTGAGTGTTATATGCCAATAAATATGGTAATTTAAACAAAGTAAACTGCCTAATGGATAAAGAACTAGGGATATGTGAACTTGTGTTTTCTTATGCTTAAAAAACACATTGTCTTTGAGTGCTCACAAAAAGACCATAAAAGTATGATTGGGTTAAGCAATAACCTCAGACCCCAACTCATCCTCCATCTCTTACCCCAACCCCAAGCCCCTTTTCTCCTCAAAATGTACCTGGTGATGGGGCAGAGGTGTTGGGGAAAGCATCAACAGTTTCTCGCCCCCTGCATCAAAGTGCCATTGAATACTGGATTCCAAGGAAATGTAGTTTTAGGCATCCCAGCAGTGAACCATGTTTCCCACGGAGTTCTGGGATCCAGCATTCAATGACATCCAGAAGGAGAACGAGCAAGCATGCAAGTGCTGCCGCCTCTGACCTGCTGCTGTGTGAATTTGAACCAAGGGAAGGAGAAGACAAGGGCTGACTGAAAGGCAGCAATGGTAAGAGTGTGAACAAACCCAACAGAGCCCAGGCCCAAATTTCAAGGAAGTCTAAGTTTGCCTCATATGGAGATTGAAGCTTTTCAAACTGGGAGAATTTATATTTGAGCCTCGGTAAGTAAAACTTATAATTCTGAACTGAACCCATAATTCTAAAGAACCGATACTGCAATATTAGGCACACTTACCTGGAAGTCCAATTGATTGTGCTGTAAAGGCCTATATAGGATTGTACTGAAAGTTTTCTGACTGAACGGTATACTCTCTCTCACACACACACAGTGGGCCAAAAGTAGGTATACAGTACTGATTGGGTTGTAGTATTTTTTATTTTATTTTTATTTTTCATTATTATTTCCTTTTTATTGTGTTAACTGTGTGCATCACAGTGTCAGGGACAGGTTCCAGGAATGTTGCAACGTTGAGAGGACATTTCAAGCACCTAAGAGACTAAATATGACCTGATCGGTACTGTATACAGTATCTACTTTTGGCCCACAATGTGTGTATGTGGCCCACAATGTGTGTATGATATTGCACCTCCAATAATTCTGCATTCGAATGCTATTAAAGTTATTTTTAAAATGATTCTTTTAAAAATCATTGCTGACAAATCATATAAAAGTAGATGTGTGGTAGGAAAGAAAGAACAGAATACTGACTGCCTGATGAAATAGCATTAACACACAGTATCCCACAAATAACCTAATCCTGGTTTGATACATACCAATTTTGACAAAATTTGCAATGGTTTCTTCAAGTTAATCATCAAGATCTTAAAAAAATCTATACACCCTTATTGCTATATATTTCTGATAATTATATTGAATGAAAAAAGACCCAAGTTTTGTTACTTAATGTTATTCTGGTTACCCTTCCTCTGTGTATTTGATTTGAAAAATGCATATTACGAACACTTGGGGTTCAATCACTCCTGTCCAACATTAAAACCATTGATATTGTATCTTGTGGGACATGGGAGGAGCTATCCATCCCAAATTATTAAAGCATGGAAGAATGTATATGCAGCACCCCAGAGGGCTACCTAGCAGAGGACCTCATCACTCAAGAGAGAGATGATTCTGCATTTGACCCCAAATAACTAGTGAATAGGAAGCAGTAACAGGTCCCAAGAAGCAGATACCACAGAAGTATCTAGGGCAGGGTGGTCCAACTTCTTGTACCTCGAGGGCCGCATGCTGACTTCGACACGGAACCCTGGGGCCGCACAATCAATCAATCAATTAATTAATTATTAATAACATAATTATAAATAATGCTTTTCAAAGCAGAAGTGCAAGATCTGTTCCCCACCATTCTCCCTTTGACACTCCAAAGGGTCTGTTCTTTTTTTAAAAAAGGACAACCCCCCAATGCAACACCCCCTTTCCTTTCACATGATCCATCTCATCTACCCTCCCCCCATTATAATTGTGATTCACTGACACCCCCAGACTCCTTTCCCTCCCCACCCCCAAAAAAATTAACAAAACACGACAGAATATTCCTTCTCATCTGGAGCACAGAGGAATTCTGGGAGAAGTGGAGAAAGAAGTAAGAACAGCTGGGTACTTGGGGGTGGAGGGCAAGGGAGGGGCAACAAGAGAGGTTATGATCTTGCAGGACACGCTGCCCTGTGTGTGTGTGTGCGTGTGTGTGTGTGTGTGTGTGTGTGTGTGTGTGTGTGTTAAAAGGCAACCCTTGCACGGTGTGTGATTTCAATTAGTCCAAACATGGCTTAAAAATCTTGGGGGTGAGGGGCTGTAAAGCCAGAAACCTTGGGGGTGAGGGGCTATAAAGGAAAAGGGAGATAGGTAGGAAAAAACAACAAAGAGGACTGGATTAACTCTCCCCCTCGCCCTGGAAAGGCCCATCACCTAATAAAGCTCTAGGAATCGTGGCATTCAGATGCTATCCCGGAGCTTAAGCCGACCTCAGCTGGTGGCAATATTCCTTTCCTTTCTGTATTTTTGAGCACCCCTTTTTAAACAGGGACTGCTAAATCGTTCATGGTTCTCTCTTCTCTGGGCAATTTGTTCTCTAATTGCTCCTGTTTGCGAGCTCTCTCTTTTGCTCCCTTTTGTTGTTTGCTTCGGAGGAGGGAGCCACGCTGAGCTGATCCACCTCCCACCTTGCTCTGCTCCCTCTGCTGCTCGGAGCCCTCCCCCCAGAAGCAGACCTGAGTTGGTGAGACTGAGAAGTGAGAACTCTTCCTCTTTAGTCTTCCAGAAACCAGTGTTGCACCCCCAGCCATGTCTTGCCAACACACTACAGGCGTCCCTCGCCTGCCTACAGAGGAAAGGGGGGGGAGAGAAGAAGCTGCCCCCACCACACACCTCATTAAGGGCGGACTCACAGCCTGCCCCCGCCACGCACCCCATCCGGGCTGACTGACTGACAGCACCGAGGGACCCTCGAAGGCGGGAAATGGAAAGGCTGCCACTCACTCCCGGCTGGCCAAGCGTCCTCAGCCAGCCCTGTGACTGCAAGCTCCCATTGCCAGCCTCTCACCCAAAGAAGTCACTGGACAGTTCCGCCTGTTCCTCGCTCGCTAGCTCACCCCACTGCCATGAAGCCCCGTCTCTTGCTCAACCTGCTGCTGCTGCTGCACCAAACGCTACAAAACCCGCGCGTCGAAAAGGTTGCCCCCAGCATGCCTCGCGCTCCGAAAAGTGCTTGGCTTCTGAGTGCTTTTCGGAGCGTTAGCGAGTGCACGCAGGGCATGCTGGGGAGAGTTCGTCGGCTGAGCGCTTGCCCTGCACTCCCGCTGATGATCGGAAAGGCGTGCAGAGCACCTTTCTGATCGTCAGCTGGAGCGTGGGGCGAGTGCTCAGCCGACGAACTCTCCCCAGCATGCCCTGCACGCACTCGCTAACGCTCCGAAAAGTGCTCAGAAGCCGAGCACTTTTCGGAGCGCGAGGCATGCTGGGGGCAACCTGTTCTGAGGCAGCCAGCCTGACCGGCTCTCTTCCTGAGGTTCAGGAAGAGAGCGGATCGGGCTGGCTGCCTCAGAGTCGGAATGGGACGGCGGCGAGTGCCTTTGCTAGGGGGGAGGGAGAAGCCTCCAGGGGCCGCAGGAGAGGCCTCTGGGGGCCGCATGCGGCCCACGGGCCGCGTGTTGGACCGCCATGATCTAGGGTATGGCGGGCACTTGAAGGGAGGGTGCCGAAACAAGAGGAGGAGGAGGCCTCGCAATCCAGCCTCCAAAGGAGAAGGGCAGCCAGATTGCAAGTCCGCCGCCACCACCTCCTCAGGAGAAGAGAACCCCTTTCCAAAGGAGAAGCAGCATCTTGCTTAATAGTTAGTCAGCCATTTTTCAAAATATTTTTTGTAAAAACTAACACAAAAGTAGAGAACAAAAACAAAACTGAGGTAGAAAGTCTCTTTACATTTTTCTGAGGAATGAAGACAAAGCATCCTCATGATGCTACTTCAGTGTGGTTGAAACAGAGGGTTTGAGCATTCTTTCCACCTTCAGGCACATGGTGTTGCATAGCATTTCCCCCACTTAAGAGTGGGAGCAGAAAGCTCAACAATGCTCTCAAAGCTTCTCCGCAAATGCAGGGAACTCTACCACATGTCATTGCACAGAGACCATGAAAAAGAACTGGGAGCAGCTGCTAGGAGAGAAGCAGGAAAAAAGCAGGTAGGTGTCACATTCCCACCTCCTATGCTGGTCTGACAGGTGAAGAGAAAGATGGGGCAGCATTGCAGCAGGCACACCCTATATCAAGGTGATGCAGCCCCTCTGGCTGCATCAATGTCTCTCTTTTGTACACTTCCTGTGCACTGGAAGGAAAGGGAAGATAACTTATCAGATGGCTGAATTAGGCTCCAAAAGAAGAGAGACTGCTGAAGGAACTCTCCCTGCATTGGATCAGGACACTGTAAAAACTTTCCAGTCAGCATGACTGGGGATGAAAGAAGGGGAAGGGAAGATGAGTCTCAGGCAAAAAATTTTGCTTCCTGAGTAAACTCAAAGATGAGCTCCAATAAGCCCCTACAAACTGGCTGGTGTGGGAATTGAGGGGAAGTCCATCTCCTCGGTGTCTCTGCTAATCAATGCCCAGCTGTCGGAGAAGGTACTCCCTAGGAATTGACTACCCCACTGTTGAACTACTGGAAAAATCTTAGTTATAGTTGCTTGCAATCAGAACATAAATAGTAATCCAAACACATTGCAAGTACAGGTGGGCCCCCATATCCACTGATTCGCTATCCACGGTTTCCCTTATCCATGGATCGTGAGGACCCCCCCCCCCCCAGGCTTTTACTTTTTTCCCAGTAAGCTTCGTTTCTTCCTTAAAGAAACAGGAGAAGTTATTACAGGCAAGCAGAATGAGACTAAGTACTAGAGAGGCTCTGCAAGGTTAACAGAAACCTTGCAGAGCCCCTCTAGGACTTAGTCTCGTTCTACTTGCCTGCAATGGAGGATGCTTCTCTGTTTGTTTTAAGGAAGAAACAAAGCTTGCTGAAAGAAAAATAAGAGCGGGGGGGGGGGGAAGCATGCTTGCCTGCAGGTGAGGAAGGGTGGGGGGCCCTCAGGAAACCATGGAGGGGGTGTTTGCTCTTATCCACAGTTTCAAGTATCCACGGAGGGGCCTGGAACATATCCCCAGCGTATGTGGGGGCCCACCTGTACTGTATTTGCTGCAATTGCTTCAAGTCTCATTAAAAAAAGGAAATACACTGCAATGCTATTCTCAGCCACCAGAGGGTAGCATGTTTGGCTGCAGATAGCCAGAGCACTTGGTCTTCTTTTGCCACTAGGCGTGGCTGGGTCCTCCTTTTTTGTAATCGGCTGTGAGGCTTGTTTCAACTGAGATGTGAATACAAATGTGTCACGTATGTGGAGTGGTGGAAATAGTGAATGATGCCACTGATATTTGGTATGTTATTCTAAATTGTGCCTTCAGTTAATTATTTTGAAAGATAAATAGTATAAAACAAAATGTCTTTTTGGGCAACCAAGTTAGCATGTTGCCTGGACAGAACTGGTGATCAGAAATCTGTTTCAGGCAAGAATCCAATTTAAAAACATTATCCTACATTAGCCCTATCCTTTAAAAATATTTTAAAATCCACTGGACAATCTCAGTTCAGTATTGATTGAACTTTGACAATACAGTATACAAGACAATTCTTTTATGCCAGAAGCTTTCTGCTTTGTTTTGCAAACAGTACACTTTGCACCCTTTTTTGTGCCAATTAAGACCTAGCAAATTACAATGACTCCAAATCAACAAGTTTACTGATTTAAAATGTACTTACTTGATCATTTCAAAAAGCTTTGGATCTGAGACTTTGATATTTCGTGCTATGTTCCATGAAAGATGAACCATAGGTACTATTGACTTAACACTTTGCAATTTATTCCACTCGTACCGTTCAACAGCCAGTTTATATTGACAGGCTATAAGAAAGCACAGGGAAAAACCCCACACGTAAGTACCAATTTAATCAGCTTTGAAAAAGACTATTTAAATTCAGTAGCGTCGCTAGCGTGCGCCACCCACAACAGACGCGCGTTGCCTGGGGGCCGTGAACGCGCGTGTCGCCCCTTTTGTTTTCGGTGTTGTGCGCAAGTGCACAATGGCCGCCATTTTGGCGCATGCGCACAACGCCGGCTGAGGGCAAAAGACTGCCCTTTCCCCTCAGTGGCGGCGGCGCCGCCATTTTGGCACATGCGCACAACGCCGCTGAGGGCAAAAGACTGCCCTTTTGCCCTCAGTGGTGTTGCCGCCACATTTTGGCGCATGTGCACAACGCCGCTGAGGGAGGGCCTAGTCAAAAGAGGCTGAGCCGCCGGCCAGAAAGGACGTATCAAGGCCCTCTCTGCACCCGGCTTGGGCTCGGCAGCGAGGGTGGCGTGCGGCCCTCTCTGGACCGTGCTCGGCAGCCCGCCCCACCCGCCATGCTCCAGTGATGCACCATTAAATTGTACTTATTCTCAAATAAGAAAAGTAATTGCTCAAACTATTAAAGTTAGATTTCAAAGTAAATTACTTTGATAATTTTTTTCAAAGCATATGCAACTCCAAAATAGAAGGCATGGAATAAAAATGATAGTGAAAGCTCTTTAATAGTACTGTATGTAGTTTTTATAATAACATAAATCAGAGTTTTATTACCATGAAAAGAAACTACCTACCATGGTAAAACGTAACGTTTCCTTGACCCTTAAGTGGAGGGTTTTGCTTTTTAATTGACTCAAGACTATGTTATTCTATTCACAGACTCCTAAACACTGTCTATATCACACTGTAAATCAATCAAAATTGTTATTTCTGAATAATACTATTGATGTTCTCAGAAAACGGCTTTATCTTTTCTGGAAACTTCTCAGAAGGATGGCTCATAGGGTGAAAATCAACATGTTACTTTAATTTTTATCCCCTTCATAGCACACAATCAATCATATCTTGCAAATATATTCGTACCCAAGTTATTTGAAGTTGAATTTGTGTGTGTGTCTAAATTACACTAATTTAACATACTGTATCATACCTGTAAGAGGGCCAACATTCCATGCAATATTGTTACACCAGCCAATAGCCTGTACCCAATGAACAGTCCCAGCGTTTATCCACACCAAATCTCCAGGTCTCTGAATAAATCTATAAACTGGGACGTTGGCTTCATACAAATCTTCCAGATTAGGCCACCAAGAGCCCATGAGAAAATTCATATTGTTTCTGAAAAAGGAAAAGTTGGACTCAAAATATTTGTCAACACAAATATCCTACAAACAAAAAATTAAGTTAATCAAAAATGTTTTACACACATGAGAAATACCACAACCTTTAATATATTAGGATTATTTGTATACAGGTACTTATTCAGATAGTAAGCTTTCACTTTCCAGTGAACAACTTTAATTCAAAGGAAATTGCTCCGACATATTTGCACAGAATGCTATGGCGATATTTATTGGGCTAAGTATATTTTAAACTATATTATTGGTTCCAGGAATACAGTTTCAGTAATTGTGCAAGAATGTTCACTGGCATTATTGGGTTTCATCTATAATTCCTTTGAGGTGCAGTCGCTCCAAGTCCCCATAGCTTCTGTAGCACCAGAAAATCCCAGATCTACCTAGAATCAGGAGACTACCCAGTTCAATTGTTATGCAACAACCCAGACACTGATTGAAGGGAGAAGTTGCAATTATCAATAGCAAGGAGTCAAACTCATGGAATTCTATTACCTGGCCAGGAGTTGTTACAAGAGCTCCAACCAATTGCAACAGCAGCATTTCTTTATGATGCACTTGTATAGCCAGCACCCTATGCATACGATTTCTACAATCAAGCATACCTGAGGTATGCACTCACTTATATGTGCAGGAACAATGTTGAGTCACATGCCAATGTAGGGGGAATTCATTCTGAATCATACTCAAGCACTCCTTGCTTACTATCCCTTCTTCAGTGTAGTTCTAACCAACTTACAGAAAAGGTAGAGTTCCAAAGCACTAGTCTAGGTATGCCTGCCCATGCCCAGTGGGATTATGGAATCTTTATTCAAACAAAAAATTCCTCCTGCTGAACTGCATATTGCTTTTGAAACACTCCTTTATTCTAAAAGCTTGCCATTTAGCTACTCTTCAAGAAACACAAGTCAAAAGTCCCTTTGGGATAGTGGAACTAGTTGCATGGTTCTTTATGTCCTGGTCACAATAGTGCTGGGTGGAATGAGAAAACATTTCCACCTCATTGTTGTTGCACTGGAATGCATGGAAAATACCAGAGGAACGAGATGAAAAGGTAATTTACTAGACAAGACAGAGGAAATGCCCAATATGTCCTCTCAAATAAGCACCAACAAACACTGTTAGAGGTACATATATGGATTACACAGTAATTAGAACCACAGCATATAAAAGTGCAAAATACAGAACGTACTTTTCACAGAAGTCATTCATGACGCCCCAATAATTTTCTGGAACAACAAACCATTCACAATCACCTGGACCTATATTTACATTGACTGAGCAAAAGTTGTTATTTTCTTGATGACCTGAAATGTATAAGAAAAAAGAAAACAGGAATTACATATTAGTAATGCACTCCAAGAACATGGAGCACTATATGCCAGCAAAAACCAGAATCTAGTGGCATCTTAAATAGTAATATATTTATTTGGACATAGGTTCTCATAGGCTAGAGGCTACTTTATACATTTGATGGTAAATTTGTCATTAATACGCTAAAGAATTCTTTGTTGTTTTTCTGCAACAGACTAGCAGTGGTATTCATTAGATTATATCCTACTTTTAAACTACAGTCGGACCTTGTTACTGCTGTGGGGGATCTGCTCCGGACACCCCCCCCCTGGCGGATAGCAAAGATCCGCAGATATCGGGGTCTGCATTAAAGACCCTGTAGAAAGAAAAAAAAGTCCCCAAAGCGCCGTTTTACCTTTAAATAGTAAAATCGCAGCATTTTCAACAAGGCTGGGAGGGGGAAAGAGCCTTTGTGTGACCAGGAAGTAGTTTGTGAAGGGCGGCCAGCAGCGGGGGGGGGAGGATACTGGGGATCGCTGCCGGGAAAAAACGCCCCCCAAAATGACTTTTTCCCACTTACTGGGGGCTTGGGGGGGATTCAGGGAGGCCTGCGTGACCCTCTGCAGGCCTCCCCAATCTTCAAATCACTGAGAAACAGCGATTTTCAAGCATATCCGGTTTTTGCAAAAACTGGAAGTGCTTGAAAATCGCGTTTTTCGGCGTTCTGAAGATCAGGGAGGTCTACGGAGGGTCACGCAGGCCTCCCCAAAGCCCCAGGATCGCTGCCACACTGTCCTCACCCCTTAAGTGGGCAGGGGACAGTTCGTAGTTTCAATAGTGGGTTGCAATCCATCACTTTGAGAATCACTGATCTAGCCCATGGTATATGTAGAAGCTAACAGCATTTACTCACTCATCAACATCACTAATCAACAATTCAACCATAGCATCTCCAAAATCTCTGCTAAAAAGCCAAGTCTGGGCCATGTGTTGCTGTTAATAAATAATAATAATAATAATAATAATAATAATAATAACAACAACAAATTATTGTTGTTGTTATTATTATTATTAACGGTATTTATATACCGCTTTTCAACAAAAAGTTCACAAAGCGGTTTACAGACAAAATCAAATGATTGAATGGCTCCCTGTCCCAAAAGAGCTCACAATCTAAAAAAGATGCAGAACACCACCAGCAAACAGCCACCAGAAAGACACTGTGCTGGGGTGAAAGGGGGGGGGGTAAGCATATGTTAGCTGAGAAAGCATATGTTAGCTAGCTGGGCTTCCCTAGGCAAGGCAACCTATAAATGATGGAAACCAAGAAAACCTTATCTTTCAGAAAAGGTACCTTATGTTGCTCAAGTGTGTGGGTAGGTACATATGGAAAAAGCTATCCTTAAGGTATCCAGGCTCTAGACCACTCAGGAATTTAAGGTACGAACCAGTACTTTCAATTGGACTTAGAAACTGATCTTCAATCAGTACACATGAAATACTGGAATTACATGCTCTGTCCACCCGACTCTGGGCAGAATTCTGACAGCTGCACTTTGGACAAACTGAAGTTCCTGAACACTCTCTAAAAGCAGCTCTCTCTAGAACATGTTAGAATAGTCCAATCTGGATGTTATAAGGCATGAGTGACTTGCAAGGTCTGAATTACCCAGAAAAGGGTGCAGCTGGTGCACCAGTCTGTTAGTGAAAATACTCCAGGCCACAGCTGCCCACTGTGTAACCAGAAGCAATGCTGGATCCAAAAGTAACCCCAAGCTATGTATCTGATTCCTAAAAGGAGAGGTGTGCAACCCTCTCCAAAACAGACTAAATGCCTAGGTTGATATTTCCAACTTCCATGATATCTGGATTAATTTTCAAATTGTTGACCCACATCCAGTCCATCATTGATCTCAAAGACACTAATTCAAAATGTCCACTGCATCCCTAACTGCTGAAGATAAACAGGGTGTCAAAACATATTGGTGACACCTTAGGAGCCGCCACTGCATACTCAAACACCTTGCCCCAAAATGGCATGTTCGAGCAGTTTGAGGAGAAACAGTTAGGACTTTTCAACTGGACCAGAATACCACCACCAGATTAACTGAGGAACAAACAGATGAACCCTCAATTTAATTGACTAACAGTGGGGAAGGGGTATCTTTTAATGCTGAAAGTCTGTTAAATTTTAATGTACTGAAATCAATGGACATGTGCATGTGCAAAAATGTGTATGACTCGTTTTTAATGAAGCAGAAAATGTCAGCTGTTTCCGAAGTCTATTATATCAAGGTCTGTTAAGGGCTCACTGTAGCTCCTATTTTGCACCATCTGAACTGGTTACTAATTTGCTTTCGAGTTCAATTCACAAAGTGCTTATTTTTTTCTTTAAAGAAGCCCTTAACCATCTGGGACCAAGTTATCCAAAGAATCACTTCCCCCCACACCAACCTGCCTGATCCTTGAGATCTGCACTGAAGCCCCTGCTCTCTGGCCTACCACTGGCAGAAATATGATTGGCAGGCACAAGAAACAGGGCTTTTTTGGTTGTGGCTCCATTCCCAGAGACACCCATAAAGCTCCCACATTTGCAGCGTTTAGGAAGGACTTAAAATGTGATTTATTTAGCAAGAGCCTCGCAACTCTGTAATTGTTTAGCGGTTTTAATGTTATTTTAGCATTTCTAGATACTATGTTATTTATGTGCTTATGATTTTTATTCTTATCCTTTTTTGTAAACTGCTTTGATCTCCTAGAACAGGCGTTCCCAACCTGTGGTACACATACCCCTTGGGGGACAAGGACCACAGGCTGGGGGTATGCGAGACGCTGACGTTATCAGCTACTGCGATCAGCAGCTGATAACGGGCAGCTGTTAATGGGGCTTTTTTCCTGATTGCGGTGCGGGCGGGTCCTCCTGCTTGCGCCGCAACCCAGAATAAAAGGCTATAGCCCTGCCAATGTCCCCGGTAGCGCCTCCTACCTGTTCTCCTGGGCGCCGCCATCTTGGATCTTGCGAAATCCAAGATGGTGGCGCCCGATTCTCACGAGATATGGGCGCCGCCATCTTGGATCCGTGTTGAGGCATATTCCACAACCCGGAAAAAAAAAGGCTAGCCTTTCTTTCCAGGTTGCAGTGCGAGCAGGAGGACCCTCCCGCACCACAACCTGGAAAAACCCCACTTTAACAGGGGGCACGTGGGGGCAGCCAGTCTGGGGGTACGCAGGGCAACCGGAGGACCACGTAGAGGGTATGCGGGCCTCCAAAGGTTGGAAACCCCTGACTTAGAAGAAGGATCTAAAAATTAATAAATAAATGTAAGGATTAAAAAAAAGAATGCTCAAACAAGATTCAAAGTTGTTGAAATTGAAGGGACCCAGTTTTAAGTAATTTTTACAGCCAATTTATATCAGGAGCTTTAAATAATTTTCATTTTAAGAATTCTGACCTAAACCATAAGCCAGTGACTTCTTTTTGTCTGAGTAACATTACAAGTAATAAATTAAACCATGGCTATTTAGCGAGATGGAAAATTCCTCAGTAGTCTAATTCTACACATGTGTTCGAAATAAGTCCTGTTATGTCAATAACAATATTATAATGTATACATTGACTTCAGAATCCCTTTGGCTTAGGTACCTTCCAAAGATAATTTACAGAATTTGCAAGATGTATAATTCAGAACTATTATTGATGACCAAGTTGCAAAGTGTGAGGATTAAAAAATTGCCAAAATAAGATTATAGTGTAGTGCTTAAATGTGTATGTTGTATGATCCAAATATTTCACTTTCATTACTTACCGGGTGTCCTGCTACCAGGTACTTTCATATACAACTGGACTGTATTCATTCCCAAGATTGTATGACCAACATGACTGAGGATATTTCCTGCTGATACCACACGTACAAAAGCAGGAAGCTTTGTCAGTTCATGGAGCTGCAACTTCCACCTGTTGTGAAACAGCGAACAGATTTATGAGATACCGTGGGAAGTAAAACAAAATACTGTACAGTAGTTGCAGTTCCCTACAAACCAACCTTAAAAACAATATTTCTATGCACTGACTACAGTGAAAATCTAAATTGATACTTTGGGCTTAGTGACCAGAGCCCATGCAGAAACAGTGGCAGTCAACTGAAGAAATGTCATTAGTGGAAGAACTTTAGGATGAAAGGGAAGGAGCTTTTGTGTATCTCTGTATGTTGATGGCTGCCCAGGTTTCTTCAAGCCAATGAAATGCTAGAGGTGTGTTCAGCAGAAGCTTGGTACTGACTTTGCTTTTGGCTAAGCTAGGTAAATGGCCAGCAAGACCATCACCTTCTATTGGAAAATGAGCTGATATTTGTAACTAACAGCAGGTTGAATGATACTTGGAGGTCAGTTCTGACTCAGCTGATCCCTGCTATGGTTTTAGTACAGTAACATACTTGTTGAAAAGGCCAGAGAGTAAAATGGCTCTCATCTGTAGAGTGTTTCACGTTCACCAGATATTTGAGGCAAAGTGTGTTCTATTGGTCACAATTCAACGAACGTATCAGTTCCACATGTGCAAGGGAGCTTTGATTCTTGAACAATACTTGCCCACCATCACACAAGAAACTACAGTGGGCCCTCCATATCGGTGGGTACCGCATCTGCGGATTCAACCAATAGCAGATCGATAATATTTGAGGGGAAAATGTACATGGTAAAGGGCATGCAGTCTGTTTATAGAGCAGATGTGTTCTCTCTGCCGAGTCATGTACAGAATGATTCTCCATCAACCAAGAGCTCTCGCTCCTCTCTCTTGGTCTGCATGTGTTATCGCTACTGTGGCAAAAACTTTGGCGGGCAGACTCTCTTTCCTCACTCCCTCACCTGCTTGTCTTTCTGTGTAAAGGAGGCAGCAGCAGCATCTGTTCTGCCCACTGAGGAAAGGTTATCCTTATACTGAGGGGGGAGGAAGTGAGTGAACAACAGAGGGAAGCAGAACCCCCCAGCTCAGAGGAGGACTAGCGGTGGTTTGCAGTGGCGTAGCTAAGAGGGGCGGGGGGACGCTGTGCCCTGGGTGCCACACCCAATGTGCCTGGGGGGGTGACATGCGCCCAAATTTTTTTTTTAAAAGGAAAAGACTGGCCGCAAGGGTGAGGGGGGGGGGGGCTGGGGGGTTAAAGGGAAACAGAATGGGTGAGGCAGCAGGCAGGTTGCGGCGAGCGACCTGCCTTTTTTGCTGCTGCTGCCTGAGTATCTAGCGAAAAAAGCGGCCTTTTGTCGCTTTTTTAGCTGGTGCCAAAATAGGCACTCTTTTTTCGCTAGAGTGGTGGGGAAGGATGGGCTGGGGGGCAGTAGGCGGGGCAGCAGGCGTGGCAGCCGGAAGCAAACTGCCTTTTTTGCCGCTGCTGCCCGAGTCTCCAGCGAAAAAAGTGGCCTTTTGCCACTTTTTTCTGCTGGAAACTGGTGACGGCAGCTAAAAAGGCAAAGGCAAGGATGAGTGGGGTGGGGGGCGACAGGCAGTGGAGCAAGGGGTTGGTGGGGAACGACCTACCTTTTCCGCTGCCTGAGTCTCCAGCGAAAAAAAGCAGCCTTTTGCCGCCTTTTTTTGGCAGCGAAAAAGGCAGCGGCAAGGGTGAGTGGGGGGGGATGGGCTGGGGGCAACAGGTGGCGGAGCAAGGGGGTGGCAAACCACCTACCTTTTTTGCTGCCACCTCCCCCTTGCTCCTCTCTTTCCACAACCACAGGTGTGTATGATATCACACCTGAAAGTGACATCACGCCATGTCACTTTCGGGGTTCTCTTTGGAAATTTGCCCCGGGTACTACAGTGGCTAGCTATGCCACTGGTGGTTTGGGTTGGTCGGGGCCAGGAGGTTGGTGCCTGTTGTCTTGAATCGGGGCTTCGGGTGTACCACTAGCTGCCTGGGGTTGAAGCAAACAGGCACGCAGGACCGGGGTGGGGGTCAGTCTGTTATACTGCTCCTGCTGCATTGCAGTCTCCCTCCTTATCAGGGGACATGAGCACCTGCGGATTTTGGTATCTGCAGGGGGTATTTGGTATTTTTGTATCCGCGGAGGGTCCCAGAAACAACCCTCCACAGATATGAAGGGCTCACTGTACTTTTAAAACTGACAAAGCTCCAAAAAGCAGTTTGTGATATGGAGGCTTGCAGTTCAAAGGAAAATCAAAGTAATAAATTCCACAAGGCAACCCCAAGCACTGGGGTGCATCTAAGCAGCTCAAGTACCCGATAATATTGGGATCAAGATTAGACTACAAATTCTGCTTGTATTCTAGTCAGCCCTATCGAATGGCATACTGAGGTCCCCTTCTGCTATGTTTCTTTGGGAAAACAGAATGCTGAACTTCTGTTTTGAACTCTTTTCCTCAAGAAAGTTATGATAAATAATACCATGATAAATAGCATGATAAATAATCCAGTCCAATCCTACTGACTCAGAGTCTAGTAAAATCAGTTTTGCAACACGTCCAAGAAAAATATTCAAAAATTGATCTGGCAAAGGACTTTAGTCTCTTATGACTATTAATTTAACATATGTAGCTTTACTTACTTTTTGTCATCAGAAAGGTCAATGTTGGTCCCAAATTTGATAGTTTTAAAAGGTCCTTTCCTCCTCCTCCCAGAACTGTAAAATAACGTATACAAATAAGAAACGGACAGTAACTAGTGTATGTATGTACTAGCTTGATAAGTGCGCTTCACTACAGGATTTAACAGCACAATCCGACTTAACTTTTTCAATCACATGATATGTAATTGTTGTGGAATATTACTAACAGCTCTGTAGAGAACTGATTCAGATAGAAGGAAGGTTCTAGCTAGCCAATGAAAAGTGACAAGTTAGAAAGTGATAGTTGGGATTTGAAAGGAAATTAAAGATCATAAAGATTGGGGGACAAAAAATACCTGAGGAAAAAAATAACTGAAACACAAAGTAGTCCTAAGAACAAAAAGTATTCACAGAAAACGTCCTCTATTGAATAAGAAACACCCCTTTTTACTTTTACTCCTTTAGGGTGATTTTTTAAAAAAAAAGTTAAAACAGTTTCTAAAGATTTAAGACACCTATAAGCCAAAAAAGAATGTTTGAATTCAACACACACAGGAGGTACGAAGGGTTCTATAATTGAGCCCCGAATCAAGATTCGCTCCTTTAGGGGTAGATTAGGGAAAAATCCTGAATTATGTTTTTAAGCATTTGTATGGGTAACCTTTGTAAGCAAAAACCAAGTTGATATCTCATCGGGCCTAAGAGATTTTGAGGAATCCATGAAAACACATTTGACCCCTTTGACCCCCCTAGGGGTTGAATTTCTAAAAATCCCTTCTTAGTGGGTGCTTACGTCATGGAAGGAATATACTCCCCGAATTTCATGTTTCTAGGTCCAGGGGTTTCGGCTGGGTGTTGATGAGTCAGTCAGTCAGGAGATTTGCTTTTATACATATAGGTGTACATGTGTGCTTAAAGGTTTTGCCCAGGCTTTTAAAGTGCGTTCAACTTGCTTTGTGTTTTCATGCTACTGTTCTATTTTTAATAACACAATGCCGGTACTTTTATAATTTAAACATAAAAAGACATTTCTTCAAATGTTGCCTTTTATAGCTCGTGTACATATTAAACCCTAAAAGCCTGTCAACTCACCATATACCTATCTGAGAAAACACACCCTCTGTTAGGACACTTACAGCCCAATCCTGTGTAACTCTTGCGTAGATCCACCGGTGTAAGTGCACTTATGCCAGTGTAACTTGCCGTATGCCGATGGAAGCAGGATGGACACAGGTGTAACCCTCTTTGGACGCCGTGCATGCACAGTTCGGATGCAGGATGGACACCAGCACAACTCCACTGGCGCAGGGGGCATTCCGGGGGTGTCTGAACGCCCGTGGAATGCCCCCTGCGCCAATGGAGTTGCAGCAGCGTCTGTAACACGTTTGAACTGCGCATGCGTGGTGTCCAAGGGGGATTACACCGGTGTCTGTCCTGCGTCTGTTGGCGTACGGCAAGTTACACTGGCATAAGTGCACTTACACCGGTGGATCTACTGTTACAATGGTGCAAGCGTTACACAGAATTGGGTGGTTAGAGCCCAATTCTAGGCATGTCTACTCAGAAGTAAATACCACTATAGTTAATGGGGCTTACACACAGGTAAATGTGGATAGGTTTGCAGTCTAAATAAGGCTGTAATGCAACACATTTTTATACTACTTTTAAACTTGTATATTTGTATATATTAAACATAGAAACTTGTAATATACACTTGTATATATTAAACTTGTATATTTTGTGTGTTTATGCTATGTTTTCAGCAGTTTTATTTTGTAAGCCACTTTGGGTTGCCATTGGAACAAAAGCAGGGTATATATTGAACAAACAAACAAATGTTATCAAATAGAAGCACGGACAATGTAGATTTGCAAAAAAGACAACTCCTCAGATATCTGATAATGAAACCGAGGTAGACTCTGCTGGAAGCCACACTAGCTACAGATAGTAAGTGCTTCGGTTTATGGAAATCAAAATAGATACAACAGCACTGGCCAGGTTGTTGAGTTGTTATGGAATGTATGCATACTTCTACTAGCTGAAAGCTTAAAAAAATGTAAACACTCTAGATATAGGGACACATGGGGTTGTTCGTGAGAAAGAGTGCAGAGAACAGAGAATATTTTAATATTCAAAAGATTTATATACTGCTTTTCAACAAAAAGTTCACAAAGCGGTTACATAGTATTACATATATCATAATAGCAGCCAGATTTTTATCTGACTGAGAAAAAGAATGATGTGGCAGTGGTGGTGAGACGTGAACAGAAGGATGTGCTACATAAGGGGAGGTAGGAGTGCAAGAGACTGAAGACATGGGCATAGAAGGAATTACAAGCCAAATGACATATGCAAACAGAAATCTTTGAGAATTTGTGTAACAGTCATTAAACAAAACACCACTAGTCCACTGCTCATTGATGTAAAGAATGCAAAACTGTTTAGAAACCATCTCATTTTCAGACAGATATTCAGTAAGTCCTCACTTAAAGTCGTTTCATTTAAAGTTGATGGGAAAATGCCATGGCAACGCCTACATTTATCAATTAGCCTATGGTAGCTGTCGATCGAAAGGTCGGCAGTTCGAATCCGCGACGGGGTGAGCTCTCGTTGCTTGGCCAGCTCCTGCCAACCTAGCAGTTCCAAAGCATGTTAATGTGAGTAGATAAATAGGTACCGCTTGAGGGAATGTAAACAGCGCTCCGTGTTCCAGCCGCATGCTACACGCTGCGGCAAGGAGAGTCATGCCGGCCACATGACCACGGAGGCGTCTTCGGACAACGCTGGCTCTTTGGCTTTGAAATGGGGATGAGCACCACATCCTAGAGTCAGACACAACTGGACTTAATTGTCAGGGGTTACCTTTACCTTAAAATTGGTTTCATTATAAATCTTTTCACTTAAAATTGCAGTTTCCAAGAAGAACCTACTTTTAAGTGAGGACTTGCTGTACAGTTATTTTTAAACTTCTTAGCCTTCTATAGCCAATTTACTCAAAGCAGAGTTGTCAAATCAGGGGTTAGACTTGATTGCTTAGCTGAGATACAAAAAAAATGTCCATGGACCCAGGACCAGATAAGGTCTTCCACTTAGAAACGACTGTTTGATTATGAATGTATAAAAGTATGTATGATTGTGAATGTATGAATATATGAAGTCTAAACTTCACTTAAATACATCTTAAAAAAAAAAAAGCAAGTGCGTAAATGTATCATGATACCACTTCCCATGAAGCTAAGAACATTAGAATTCTTAGAATCATTTGTACTTGACACAATAGTTGCCATCCAGGCAGTCACTTCTGTATTCTGCATTACACCTAGCACACTGTCAAGGTTATACAATTGTTAAAAGAATAGAAGCAGCAAAGATCATTTTAGAATACAGTCCGATCTTGCTATCTGCAGATTTGCCTCAACACAGATGCTCGCGGATACAGGGGCCACTGTAAAAACCTTTTTAAGGAAAAAAGGTTAAAAATAGTGTTCCTTACCTTTTTGCTTGCAAACTGCACCATTTGCAGGGCTGTAGACAGTGAAATCGTGCTCCGACAGCCTCTTCTGGGTCGCACGACTCCCCCTCCCTTTCCCAAGGTCACTCTATTCACCCCAGAATGAATTGGGGTGAGCCTGGGGAAGGGAGGGAGAAGTTGCACGACCTGGAGGAGGTTGTAGGAGTGTGATTTTGCTGTCTACAGTCCTACATCCCCTTACCCTGAGTAGAACCCCAGCCGCCCCAATGGGTCTACTCGAATGTGCGTCAGCTATTTTGCTGGCGCACATTCGAGAGGACCGTGTGACAGCGAACAGACCCAGAAAACAGGATAGGATTTCGATGGAGCCACTTCCGCCAATCCCTCCCCTTTCCTGGTTGACCAATCACCCCCTCCTGGACTGCCCCATTCCGTCCTCCACACATTCTTCCGCCACCCGGCAGGGAACGTACCTTACCTGGCGGGTGCAGCATTGTCTCCAGTGTGGGAGGAGCAGTGCCAGCCTTGGTGCCGCTTACTCCTGGAGTGCCACTAACATGTTTTATGGCACATTTGCGACACCCTAGACCAGTAGAGCGGTACTTCTCTGGTCTTGTAAGTAGACAGGATTGCGCCGTAGGTTTGAGAAATGCAAATTAATTAAAAATCCCTTTCAGAACCCATTATATAGCAAGTCCACTCACTTATCAGAAGATGTTGATTCACTATCTGAATGGTCCTTGTGGTGACTTTTTTTCTCATTTTCCTCCTGCAACAATCCAACACGACATTTTTTGATCATATACTGTACTACAAATATATGGTGTGTGTGCGTGTATGTGTACGTACACACACACACACACACACACACACACACACACACACACACACACAAATACAATATGAAATTACTATTTTAAAGATTAAAAACATGCAAGTGGAGGTGCAGCGAGTCATTGCAGCCTTGAATAAATCACAAAACGGTCACAAAAACGGTCACTGCTCAGAAAAGAGTTAGCTTATATAATAATTTATCGTATCCTGATTAAAAGAAGCATTATTGAAAAGTTTGAAACTAAATACCCTTCCCAAGATGCCAGATGTCACTTTCAGAATTTAAATTCTCCCCAAAGGCATCCTTATATTAAATATTCCAAAAACATTCTTTTAAAAATCCATCAGTTCGCATTTTACATTTGCTACCAAGAAACAAGCTACCTTTTCTTCCTCCAACATTATTTTATTTGCTCAGGATGACCGGTCTGATCATTACTGTGCTTCAGAATATGACTGGAAAATTAACACACTCTCTCTCTCTCTTATTTTTATTGCAAAAGTTGATGAGAAAGGAGGTCTCAATTTAAAGGTTCAATTTCTTTTGCTATTTTTCCATAGCATGAAATATTTACTATTTTGGATGACTGCTATGCACATTTTTATTATTTAAAGACTTTACAAGAACATTTACAATTATAAAATCAACTTTAAAATAACCCAAATGTTTTAAAAATATTATCTCTAACCTGACAATCATCCATTTGTCCTAACACTATTCATGCACATAATTGTTATTCTTTGTTCACTTGAAAAGGCAGGGCTCTAAGCCACACAGCACCACAAGTCCTAGTGTTTGTAAAATATTCTGGTGCGTTTTTCAACCTTTCTAGCTTACCTTTTGGCCCTCAGAATCAGAGCGTCTTAATGCTTCTGGCAGCCCCCACCCTCCAACAGTGTTGGAATGATCTGGGAAAATACAATGCTGACTCCCTTCTCCAACAAGCAGCCGGAAATCTTCAGTGGATATCCCATTTCCCCAATCACCATTGGCAATCTAGAAAAATCCCATTTGTGTCCCTGATCAGCCCAACCAAGTACTATTAAGATTGGAGAGTGTACCCACCCACCAAACCAGCCCAACTTTCATTTGTCTTCTGCCATTACTTTTTGCCTCTCTTACAACCGAACAGGTACTTCCATATTCTTCTATAGATAATCTCTGGCTATGCTTCTCTAGCAGGTATTTTCAATTTAGTGTCTTCTTTTTCTCCTCTTTTCCTTGTTCTCTAGTGCAAACAGTAACTTAAGATCTTTTTATCTATAATAATTTCCATTTGTAAATTTTAACAAGTGGAGGTCATTTCTCAATGTTTTTCTCAAAGGTGCTACGCCCTCTGAGATTGGTCTTGTGCTGTGTATCTGTTCAGAACTCTCAGGAGAATCCATGATCCAACACTCTGTTTACCATTAATTCTTGGAACCAAAACCAAAACACTCCCCCCTATAGTTTTCACAGAACATTAAACAAGCTGGCAAATCATATTTTAAAAAAAGAAAAGTCTTCAGTGTAAGGTGTCTTCTTCAACAGAATAAACATTTTTATGATGTGGCAATTACATAATAGTAAACAGAATTTGTAAAAGGATTTTCCTATAAAAACTCAAGGTGAAGGTCAGCATGCATGTATTTTATTTTAAAAGGATCAAGCAAGCAAGACTCTCTCTCTCTCTCTCTCACACACACACACACACACACACACACACACACACACACACACACACATACACACACCTTTGACATTTTATTAATGTAAATATAACATCATTTTTATTCCTTAAAATGTTAACAGTACCCTTTTCCTCATGTTTCAATTTTATTTTTGACTTTTAATTTAAAGACAAAAACCAAGTTTAAAAATACAAGTTTTATTGGTTGCGTAGCTTGTTTTAGTATTACTGTATATACATCCCACTATCTCTCAAAATCTCACCATCTACTGCTCTGGATTACAGCTGTTATATGTGCATACGGTATATACTTAATGTAGGGCTACCAAGAATTAATATTCAACGGAAAGTCGAAACATCTTAACCAAAGAAATCTACTAACCCTTAGCGATTCCTGGAATGAGGAGGCCTGGTATTGTGCATATTTAGCAATTGTTGTTTGAGATTTACTGCTTTCACAACGCCATATTTTCTTTGTTCCAGTGGGGTCCCAGTTTTCATCTGATGGTTGCAATAGTTGTGTCCTTACGTCTACCAAGTGTTCGTTATTAGCTTCTACCAATGTTTTGGTAGAGAAGAGTCCTAGATCTAGAGAATAGGGATATACTTAAGAACATGACAGGAATCCTTTTGTGCAGTGCTAACAGCAGATCTTTGCTCATGCAGCATCTGGAATAAGTAATCTAAAAGGTATAGAAGGGATATGACTAGGCTTACTAGATCTCCAACCAGGACAGAGTTAAACCTTAGAGCACAATCCTATACACACTTTCCTGGGAGCAAGTCTCATTGAACACAATGGGGCTTGCTTCTGAGTAGACATGCCTAGGATTGTGCTCTAAAGTTTAACAAGCTACACCTGCCCACATTCCTTCTCCTAAAGGTCTAGCACACTGTCCCGGTTGGAGATTTGGTAAGCCTAGATAGGACTAGCATCGTATAAATGCATTATGCATTCAAGGAAATGATTCTCAACTGAAGCAAATGCTGTTTAAACAAGATATGTACGTGGTTCTAGAAAAATTTGCAAAAATATCCATTAAAATGTATGACAAGTTTAAAACGCAACACCACACGCTCTACCTAAACACCTATAATGTTTTGATCTCAACGGGTGTCAAATGAAAGATAGCATTCAGAAAATCTAGACTGTTAAGATCAAAATTGGGTACATGCTTGTCAAACATCAGTAGAAATTGCTGGGGCCTGGGTTTTAGAAAATTAGATAAACAGATGAGTTTGTAGGTTACCAAAAATGATATAAAAAGAAGATACAGGTCAAAAACTGTGTATGCAGTTTAGAGGTTTCCCCTCTTCAACAGCTTTCTAATAAAAATAGAATATTTAACCAGACTTACCTAACTTAAGAGCTCCAGCAAGGCCACGTATTACAGTAACAGGGTTGTTTGGATTTGTACAAAATTGATGTAAAGGTGGGAAGAACGCATCACGCTTATTTTCCAACTACAAAAGTAAAAAGGAACATGGCAATTTTCAGAATTGATGCAAGCTAATATGATACAAAATGGGATTTGTCCCATTGTTATTATCACAATTATGTTCTAATAACTAGAACTGTTGCTGGTTTCGTTATTATTTGGTTTGGAATATGAACCATGGTGATTTGTAATGCTTGCCTAAAATATGAGGTAAGCATTACACACACAGAGTTCTCCTCCAATAAGGATTTTAATCTGAGCCCCAGAAGAACCCCTCCCCTGCACCTGCTTGTCTCCATCTTACTGACTACTGATGGATGACGTAATTTTTAAACTGACACCACTATTCATAAAAATTCTATAATCAAATTAGCATATGTGAAAGAAAAAAATCTATTTTAGGAATCATTAAGCATATTAAGTGATGCACACCGACAAGGTTGTTGTGTATAGAAGAGCAACTTACCTCCAAATAACATAATTTAGTTAGAGCACATAAGTTATAGAACTCACGTAATAAGTGATTTGAGATGCACACTTCCTACCTATGGGGCTTTTGGGTGGTGGTGGTTGGGAAATTATGACATTGACAGCGCAATCCTGTGCAAAAATAGGCTGTCTGAACAAGTGCACTACTGGCCTAAGGAGTCGCAAACGTGCCGTAAAGCACGTTTACGGCTCTTTTAGAGTAAGCAGCGCCAAGGCTGGTGCCGCTCACTCAGCTGCAGACCCGGACCTGTGCTGACTGCCACAGGTAGATCCTGCACTGGTCGGCGCAGGGGTGGGGAAGGGCGGACAGAGGTGCCACTGGCCGGCCTGGGCTGGGAGGGGGCGAGGATATCAGCACTGAGTTTTGCCATTATCCTATGCTCCTTCCCAACCCGGCCTAAAGAGCTAAAGAGCTGGCACGCATCCGAGGAGGCACATTGGGGCCCGCGCCGCTTACAGCAGGGGAACGGGACGAAAGTCCCCTTCCCTCGAGGTGAGCCCAGGTCGCACCACTGCAGCCTGCAATGAGCCTAGGATGCAGTGGTCGGCCCTTTAGGCCAGCCACCGCATCTTAGACAGGATTGGGCTGTTTGACATGTTAATGTCTTTGCAGTCACAGGGCCCATAATACATTATGCGCTCTGAAGCATAAAATGTGAACACACTAATGTTTCTCTGGCACTATAAACTTGCATTCCCAAGTGGCTGCTGAAAAAAATGGCACAAAAATCCTTTAATGGCCATGATCCCAAGAGTTGCATGATAAGCTCTCTTGTACAGTAGGTGCTTCTTGCTCTTTCCAATTTCCTAACAGAAGTCTTACATGCTCCTTGATAACCACTTTAAAACGCTGTTTGCAATTTTGTTTGGAGAGGCAGACTGCTTCGTTAAAGAAAAATCTTTGTCTGCAACCTACTAAGTCCTTGCATAAATCTAAGGGAGCTCTCTAGGTCATAGTTTGAATATATTTCTGGAAAACTATGTGCATATAAACACCAACCCCTTCTTTCAAAAGATACTAACTTGCTTCTTACAAACCATCCAGTTGATACTTACATAAATACTAGGTGTAGGTGGATTCAGCTTGTCCTTTGGCAGGGGAGGATATGGAGGTGGTGGCGGCCTGGGTGGAGGACATTTATCCAATAAAATGCTACTGTTACATAGACCATTTTTACCCAGATTCCTAAGAAGATAAAAAGCAGTTATACAAAGGGTCTGATGAACCCATATCTACCAACCATACGTTACTATGCATAACATTTTAAGCAAGAGTACTTTTTCTCAAATGTAAGAAAAACGGCCTCAGGAACGGTCTGCCCATGCGCAAAAGAACGTTATAAATAACGTTCGCGCAGTGGGCCTTCCTCAGAAGCCGGCCAGGGAAGACGTCCCCGAGCCGGCTCTCCCGACCGGTGTCGCTGTAGCCTGGCAACACGCGCGGGAGGCCCGAGGCGATGCGCGCGCAGGAGAGGCAGCGCACGCGCGCGTCACCTTCCTGCGCGCGTGCGCGTCACCTGGGGCCCCCCGCACTCCTCGCCAGGCTACAGCAACACCTCTGTGCAGCCTCATACCCTGTTGCTCTCATTGTTTTAATTTTCTTAACGGCTGCTTGTTATGAGTAGCTCTTTTTGAAGATTTTATACGTGTGTGCCTGGAGTTCTTTGTATTTTATATTTTAATTACATTTATTTATTTATTTATTTATTTTATTTTATTTTTTTCACATTTTTATACCGCCCTTCCTCCAAGGAGCTCAGAGTGGTGTACATATTTCCTCCCCTCCTTTTTGTCCTGAGTTTGGTGTCCTGAGTTTCACCCTCAGTCTGTGCACCTGTAGGGTGCTACCTAGGATCGCAGTCATTCAAACCAAGGGAGTGAAGATTAAATTATGTTGTGGGCTGTCTTGTCTGCAATGCATTGGGAGACCAACACTCAATATGCAATCTCAATGTACTCTACAAAGTGGTGGCAGTCACCTCTATCGTCCATTTAGTAAGGGGTGGAGCTATCTGAAGCAGCATAGTGTGCAAAGGTTTGTGTTCACAGCAGAAAGGCTTGACAACATACAGTATATACATACTCTGCACTATGAAAGAAAGCTACCATCCACACGTAAAAGTCTAGCAAGCTGACATTCCTAGCTCAGAGGACTTCTTCCTTTGTGAACCTAATGTTCCTGCACAGAGATGCTAGCAACTGTACAGAAGGGCAGCAAGAGAAACTAGACCATGTAGCTTACTTGGAAGAAATAAAAAGCTTTCTAGAGAGAATTTTGAGGCAAGGGTACCTGTTCCTAAATGAGATAGAAATGAGATATACTATGATGCCCAGAGGACAAGAGAAGGAGCTGCCACTACCTCAGATGATCCTATGGTGCAATTAAAAAGGTAGCCTGACATTCATGTGGGCATTCCTGACTTCATGGAGTATTTAACCACAGTAAAATGATAATGTAAAATGATAAAGCCTCTCACTTTAACTACATTAAAGTAAGAGACAGTCAATTGACAAGTTGACCAGTGTTCCAATGAAATGGCAACATTCAGATGTCAGCATATTGTTTCATAGCCATTAAAAAAAGGTAATTATGCAATGAAGACAGGTATAAAAAAAATGGCTATTTCCAGGTTGCGCCGAAGCAAGCGACCCCTCCCTTGGCTGCCCCAGAATGCAATGCGGAAGTGTTTAATCACTTCTGTGTTGCATTCTTCAGCGCACCAGAGCCAAGGGAGGGGATTGCCTTAGCGCGACCCAGAAATAGGGTCATTCCGTGTCAAATCAACCAATAAAAAATACATTTTGGAACTTGATGTCACGGATTTTGTTCATTTTCGGTACATTTGTAGCTTACCATGAGATGTTTAAAAAAATTTTTTTTCAGATTTTTTTGTCCATCCGTTTTTGAGATATTGAATGTTCAAAATTGCCAAAAAAGGCCAAAATCCACTTGTCACCATACATTCAAACGCCAGTTACAGGATAACGATGAATGCTACAGACATGGGACAGGAGGCGTTTTAAAGCTTATGAATAGGGCTTTCATTTGATATACAACATGACAAAATTGTAAATTTTCAAGAAATTCAAAAATATTCAAATAATATTAATTTTGAAATTTTGAAAAATCGAACTTTTTTAAAATTTTCAAAAAAATCACACTTAAAGGTATATGTCTTGTAGTCAATCAGTCAAAATTTCAAGATGGTATCTCAATGGTATCATACAAAAATTAAATTTTCTTGTTTGCAGTGTCCAGGAATTAAACCCCTCAAGTCCATTTTTCTACAGTCTACATTGATAAAATTAGGTGGTAAACTGAAATGAATCCAAAAATTTATAACAGGACTGATAGAGATAGATTTATAGAGCATGAATTCACTTTCTATTCTTTTACAGGATCAGCTTTTTGGTAAAACTATCAAAATCATGAGCTTTTTACTTCTGTTCGTAGTTAAACATTTTCCGTTAGTTGCTGAATAATTTCTGAATCAGCACAGTGATATTTTTCCTCATCTAAATCATCTTCAGAAGTAAAAAAATAATTATTTGTAGGTCCTTTTAATCTTCCCCATCTTTTCTTTGCACTTTAGATACTTTCTTCTTGCACACCGGAGACTCACCAAGGGAGGTCAAAGAGGCATTTAAGTGGGTTTGGACAGTGTGTTTTTAGTGAAGCTTTCTAGGACATTTTTGTTGTGAAGCTGCTTTATTAGTCTTTATTAAGTTTAATTCATTAACTGTTTGATAATTACATGATTTGAAATATGGAGGAGAATAAGTGGTCAAAAAACTGTTGCAGCCCTTTTAAAAAAGGGGGGGCACTGGGTTAGTAAAGACTTGAGGAATGTAACTGATTGGATGGTTTCACTAAATAGTGAAATCAAACCACACATGAATAGAAGCCTTGTCAGATGGAAAACAATATACTTGAAAAGGAAATTCCTCCTGAGAATTATGAGATTCCTAGTCTTAGTCATATAAAGGAGTCTGAGTATTTGGACCCTGATACAGCTTTAAGCCACTTAAATGCCTCTTTGACCTCCCTTGGTGAGTCAAGAAGAAAGTATCTAAAGTGCAAAGAAAAGATGGGGAAGATTAAAAGGACCTACAAATAATTATTTTTTTACTTCTGAAGATGATTTAGATGAGGAAAAATGTCACTGTGCTGATTCAGAAATTATTCAGCAACTAAAGGAAAAATTTAAAACTACGAACAGAAGTAAAAAGCTCATGATTTTGATAGTTTTACCAAAAAGCTGATCCTGTAAAAGAATAGAAAGTGAATTCATGCTCTATAAATCTATCTCTATAAGTCCTGTTATAAATTTTTGGATTCATTTCAGTTTACCACCTAATTTTATCAATGTAAACTGTAGAAAAATGGACTTGAGGGGTTTAATTCCTGGTCACTGCCAACAAGAAAATTTAATTTTTGTATGATACCTTTGAGATACCATCTTGAAATTTTGACTGATTGACTACAAGACATATACCTTTAAGTGTGATTTTTTTGAAAATTTTAAAAAAGTTCGATTTTTCAAAATTTCAAAATTAATATTATTTGAATATTTTTGAATTTCTTGAAAATTTACAATTTTGTCATGTTGTATATCAAATGAAAGCCCTATTCATAATCTTTAAAAAGACACCTGTCCCATGTCTGTAGCGTTCATCGTTATCCTGTAACCGGCGTTTGAATGTATGGTGACAAGTGGATTTTGGCCTTTTTTGGCAATTTTGAACATTCAATATCTCAAAAACGGATGGACAAAAAAATCTGAAAAAAATAATTTTTAAACATCTCATGGTAAGCTACAAATGTACCGAAAATGAACAAAATCCATGACGTCAAGGATTTTTCATTGGTTGATTTGACACGGAATGACCCAATAGCCTTTCTAATAGCCGGAGACTGCCTGCCTGCCGCTCTACAATGGTAAGAAAAGTGGTTTTTAAACCGCAGTTTAAAGGAACACTATTTTTTAGCGGATTTGACTATCCATGGTTTTCAGTATCTGTGGGCATTTCGGGAACCCTCACAGATGCTGAGGGCCAACTGTATTTAAAAGTTTAAAGCAGTAATTAATTTTTTACTGTATTTAACATTTATGTGGTACCAGCAAACCATCCCTGTAGAAATTGCAATATACTGTACAAGTATGAACAAGAATGTACTGAACGTACTCACTGTACTTCCTTTTTAACAGGGGTACACAATTCCTGGG